>CM065806.1:85491531-90491531 GCA_033398695.1 Orobanche coerulescens | reverse complement strand
TTTAATTTCGGATTTTGATGTTGTTGTTGATGATTAATTGATATGATGATGGATATGGTGGTATTGTTGTGATCCTTGATGTTATGTGAAGAGTATGTTGAAGAATATGATGATATATCTCTTGGGTTATGAGTTAGATGATGGTTTAGATATTAGAAGACATTGCACTATGTCGTTTGTTTGATTATGAACACGACTACGGGTTAATTCATGTTCTTGAAGGAAACTTGAATTCTATGTGTACCATGATATGAGAATGGATTTAGAAGATCGTGGATAATCTTGGAATATGATTATTCATAATATTGAACTATTCGGATAGTCCGATTGGTCCATTGTGTCGTTATTATTGTTCTCCATTAATTTACGAATATGAATAAGGAGGAACCTTGCCAATTCGTATTTAAGGTTGGAGTTGGAATCGAGAATGTTGAGACCCTTGTTATTAGTTTGGATTGATTGTTGATGTAATTATCGAATTGCGGCTTGTATTCGTATTGTTTGAGTGGAATGGTTTGGTTTCGTATATGATCAAGATATCATTGAACTGTTGAGTTTGATTGGTTGGTTATATTGGTTGTCGATTATTATCGAATGTATTGTTAATTGATTATTGCATTAGGTTGTGATAAGTGATCGTTGATTTTAACCATTGTGCTACGATTGAGATTGGAGAAATCATGGATCGCTTTGGTTGGGGCTGAGGAGCTTGTAGACGAATGCGGTGGAATTGGTAACAGCTTCGTTTTATCGGTATCGATGTACGTTATACTTGCTCATTTTATAATGTTTAATAAATGGTTTTCATTACATTTCATTTATGATTCATATAGCAATGATATTATGAATATGAATTGCCAGGATGATGGTATGTATATTATGCTTTGGATTGGGTTAAATCATAATGTATATTATTTAAAGGTGTTTGGTGAAAACACAGATGTGAATTATCTTTGGTCTATAATATGGGATGTTGGGTATCGAGGATAGTTTATTGTGCCGAAATTGAACTCGAGATGGTGGTTTGTTATTAGTGATAGATTGTGCTTCATTCGGAACTATTTGAATAACTATGTATTCATTCAGGGATGTTGTTCGTTGAAAGGTTAGTGTCTCCGGCTTTGAGGTAATTTAGTATTGCTCAATCAAGAGAATAATTATCCTGATGCATTGTTGTATATGTTGTATGTTGACGTTTCATGTAATGAGTGTGCATCGTTGTTTGGTGTATTTTGTGTTGTTGCCTTTCTTTAGAACTGTAATTTTAATGGAACTGTGTTAAGGGATAAAACCTAACTGGTACCCACGTCTGGAGTATTCCTGTGCAGATACTTCCGTGACCCTTGGTTGCGACCTTGCGAGTTTATGTGCTGAGAGACCGTGTTGAGGGATAAAACCTGAATGGTACCCACGTTTGGAGTATTCATGTGTAGATACTTTCGTGGCCCTTGGTTGCGACCCGTGGAGTTAATTTGTTAATAGTATAGACATTGGTGAGCATTCTGTGAACTGTTGTCTAACGGAAATGCGATATTATGGTCCTGTCGATCCTTCATTATCGAGCTATCGTTGTTCACTTGGGGAGTCTTCTAATCCTTATTGGGTATGTGTTTTCTTCGAGTTTCGCTGTCATGTTGCATCGTGACATATCTGGAGTCATATCTGCGTGCTGATCGGTCATGTGTAGGATTTTTAGGATGGGCACGTATAGTCATGTGTTGGTTTCGACCTCACATTGAGCTGTGCACACGAGACATACTTCGTGAGACTGATTAGGTACCAGACCACACATGTATTCGATTGATACCCGTTGGTGGCTTGTGCACAGACAAATTTCTGGATCGGGCTTATCGTGATGTCCATCTTGAGCCATATTAATTGGTCGTTCATAGTCCATGTATGATTGGGTATGTTCGACAGTCGGGTTTGTCTTTGAGATCCACTATATGTGATTTATATATGTTTGATGATTTTGTTCTCTCGTATATCTGTCCATGTGGTCCTTTATTGATCTTGCTTGGAGCTTACCATATCGATGGTATTCTCGGTCGTTGTTGATCCTTTATTGATCTTGCTTGGGGTTTACCATATCGATGGTATTCTCGGTCGTTGTTGATCCTTTATTGATCTTACTTGGAGTTTACCATATCGATTGTATTCTCGGTCTTTGTTTATCCTTTGTTGATTTTGTTGGAGTTTACCATATCGATGGTATTCTCGATCATTTTTGGTCCGTTGTTGTTCTTGTGTGGAGTTAATCATGTAATGGTATTCTCGGTTACCGTTGATATATCGTTGGTAGTATTGGTGTTTATCATGTAGATGATATCCTTGGTTGATTCAATGGTTGTTTATTGTTATTGATTGTACGAGCGTTCATACTTTGTATCAATATCCGGGATTTGTCATTGTTTCGGGGCAGTTGATCTACAGATGTATTGTGTATTATTGGTTTTATCAGATCTGGGATTTGATTGTGCGATCCGACGGACAAAATTTGACACAGATAGATTATTCCACATTGGAGGTATAATGATGTTTTGAGAATCTTGGCATTGTTTGAATACAGTACGGATGGTTGTATTTGAATTCATTCGTCACTTGAGGATGCGAGGTGTGGATTGAGGTAAGAGGTGATTTGATATGAATTACCACGAATTGGTAAGGTTATTATGGTAAGATTACATTGGTAGTATTTATACTTTGTAATTACATTGATATGTAATTGCTTATGATGATGTTATCGTTATCATTGTTGATAATTGTGGCTGACCCCGTCGTGGGCTTTATCTTTTAGGTACTCGGAAATCGATCTAGTAGCGGTCGTGAAGGCATGAGCTTCCCGGGTGAAACTGGCTATGGCGTATTTCTGAAAATCGAGCATTTCACTGGTTCTAATTTTCTTGCAAATGTGTAGTTTCTATGATTCTATCCACTGCAAATGTATTTTTAACTATGTTTATATCCGTTGCGTGTGTATTTTAAAATGGCTTTCCGGCATTTCATCAACTTGTATATAATTTTACAATGGCCTCTTTTGTATTTTGCAAACTTGGGTTTATTTTGTAAAACCTTTTTCCTTAAACTATTTTATCTGTATGTGTAAGCGGTGACTTAACGTACGTTTGAAACTGTCGAGTCTTCGCATTTTGGCCTTGAATATTAATGGGACTTTTAGGACAATATTGATATATATATATATATATATATATTGGAAAGCATTCAAGTTTTTAAAAGACATATTACCGTCTTTAGCCTCTTGGCGTGTTTGAAACGATTGTGAAAATGGTTTTTAGCCTTATGGGTTCCGGCGTGGGGCCGAAGGCGCTGTAATATCCCCGGATGGTTTTGAGGGTGTTACAGAAGATGATATCGGAGCTTGGGTTTCGTAAAACCCGGGCATATGTGTTATGTGGCTCTACCGGTGCGGTAGTAGCGTGACTTTGAAAATAATTTTTCTGACTTTTGAGTCAAACCGATTTTTGGAAGTTCCAAAATTTTTGAGATACCTTTCAAAATTGATATATTTGCGATGCTGGTGTGTGTTGGTATTGTGTTGAGACTTCGTATGGGAGTCGTATGCTGGTATCACGGGAGATCATCGGCTTCAGGCACCTATAAGTATATTATTTTGGTTATTCGCTTGTGGCGACGATTGATCGTTTCGTAATGAGTTTGGATATTTTGGTTGAGATATTGTCTGTGATAGAATTGCAAGTTTCGAGGACGAAACTTATTTTAACGGTGTTAGTATGTGATATCCTAGATTTTTAGTATAACTTTTTCGCATTATTTTATCTGAAATATATTGGATAATGTGATATCTATACACTATGGATAAAATAGTTGAGAACTGAGACAGTTATGTTGGTATGATGGTTGTACTTAGTCAACAATTGCATTTGAGTATATTGTGTATCAGGTGTATCGTATGAGAATGTTATTGGAACGAGTATGTGTATTCAGTACGTCGTGTGTACGTGTCCGGTATGTTGATATGACAGGGAGGATCAGTTGTAAATGGCTAAGTATAAAATCCATTATGTACGTTAAACGTAGGAGCTTATGTACGTAAAGATGCAAGCGTAATGTACGTTACATAGAGTATATAACATACATTATGAAGAGAATCAGATAGGTCTGAGCTATGATCGAAGAGTGGGCCTGGTGTCGGTCACTTTTGGCGCAGATGTAGACATGCGGGTCAACATAGAGCTTTACATACGTTATGGGTAGCCCATTACGTAAGTTAAATGAGTATCATTGTAGCAAGTCAACGACCATGTTACATACGTTATGGCATAGGCCTTACGTACGTAAGACTTGGTACGAATTGAGGCAGTAGCCTCTGGATTAGTGTTACGTACACTAACAAGGTCAGTTAACATACGTAAAGAAGGTTACGTACGTTAGGTGGATTACGTAGCGTACGTAATGGTTGAAGTTTATACAAATATGTGAGAACCGTCACCTTGGCATTTTTGGAGATGTTCACTTCGTTTTTCGTGCTTCAACCCTCCAAGATGGATTTTTATCCCTTCTAACTTGATCATGAGCTTGATGGAAAGGATTGGAGCATGATATATGAATATATTATTGATTCTTGAGGTGTTTGATTGTGTTATTCATCTTCATGAGGTATGTTGGATAATCCCTCTCTTTAATTTCGGATTTTGATGTTGTTGTTGATGATTAATTGATATGATGATGGATATGGTGGTATTGTTGTGATCCTTGATGTTATGTGAAGAGTATGTTGAAGAATATGATGATATATCTCTTGGGTTATGAGTTAGATGATGGTTTAGATATTAGAAGACATTGCACTATGTCGTTTGTTTGATTATGAACACGACTACGGGTTAATTCATGTTCTTGAAGGAAACTTGAATTCTATGTGTACCATGATATGAGAATGGATTTAGAAGATCGTGGATAATCTTGGAATATGATTATTCATAATATTGAACTATTCGGATAGTCCGGTTGGTCCATTGTGTCGTTATTATTGTTCTCCATTAATTTACGAATATGAATAAGGAGGAACCTTGCCAATTCGTATTTAAGGTTGGAGTTGGAATCGAGAATGTTGAGACCCTTGTTATTAGTTTGGATTGATTGTTGATGTAATTATCGAATTGCGGCTTGTATTCGTATTGTTTGAGTGGAATGGTTTGGTTTCGTATATGATCAAGATATCATTGAACTGTTGAGTTTGATTGGTTGGTTATGTTGGTTGTCGATTATTATAGAATGTATTGTTAATTGATTATTGCATTAGGTTGTGATAAGTGATCGTTGATTTTAACCATTGTGCTACGATTGAGATTGGAGAAATCATGGATCGCTTTGGTTGGGGCTGAGGAGCTTGTAGACGAATGCGGTGGAATTGGTAACAGCTTCGTTTTATCGGTATCGATGTACGTTATACTTGCTCATTTTATAATGTTTAATAAATGGTTTTCATTACATTTCATTTATGATTCATATAGCAATGATATTATGAATATGAATTGCCAGGATGATGGTATGTATATTATGCTTTGGATTGGGTTAAATCATAATGTATATTATTTAAAGGTGTTTGGTGAAAACACAGATGTGAATTATCTTTGGTCTATAATATGGGATGTTGGGTATCGAGGATAGTTTATTGTGCCGAAATTGAACTCGAGATGGTGGTTTGTTATTAGTGATAGATTGTGCTTCATTCGGAACTATTTGAATAACTATGTATTCATTCAGGGATGTTGTTCGTTGAAAGGTTAGTGTCTCCGGCTTTGAGGTAATTTAGTATTACTCAATCAAGAGAATAATTATCCTGATGCATTGTTGTATATGTTGTATGTTGACGTTTCATGTAATGAGTGTGCATCGTTGTTTGGTGTATTTTGTGTTGTTGCCTTTCTTTAGAACTGTAATTTTAATGGAACTGTGTTAAGGGATAAAACCTAACTGGTACCCACGTCTGGAGTATTCCTGTGCAGATACTTCCGTGACCCTTGGTTGCGACCTTGCGAGTTTATGTGCTGAGAGACCGTGTTGAGGGATAAAACCTGAATGGTACCCACGTTTGGAGTATGTGTTTTCTTCGAGTTTCGCTGTCATGTTGCATCGTGACATATCTGGAGTCATATCTGCGTGCTGATCGGTCATGTGTAGGATTTTTAGGATGGGCACGTATAGTCATGTGTTGGTTTCGACCTCACATTGAGCTGTGCACACGAGACATACTTCGTGAGACTGATTAGGTACCAGACCACACATGTATTCGATTGATACCCGTTGGTGGCTTGTGCACAGACAAATTTCTGGATCGGGCTTATCGTGATGTCCATCTTGAGCCATATTAATTGGTCGTTCATAGTCCATGTATGATTGGGTATGTTCGACAGTCGGGTTTGTCTTTGAGATCCACTATATGTGATTTATATATGTTTGATGATTTTGTTCTCTCGTATATCTGTCCATGTGGTCCTTTATTGATCTTGCTTGGAGCTTACCATATCGATGGTATTCTCGGTCGTTGTTGATCCTTTATTGATCTTGCTTGGGGTTTACCATATCGATGGTATTCTCGGTCGTTGTTGATCCTTTATTGATCTTACTTGGAGTTTACCATATCGATTGTATTCTCGGTCTTTGTTTATCCTTTGTTGATTTTGTTGGAGTTTACCATATCGATGGTATTCTCGATCATTTTTGGTCTGTTGTTGTTCTTGTGTGGAGTTAATCATGTAATGGTATTCTCGGTTACCGTTGATATATCGTTGGTAGTATTGGTGTTTATCATGTAGATGATATCCTTGGTTGATTCAATGGTTGTTTATTGTTATTGATTGTATGAGCGTTCATACTTTGTATCAATATCCGGGATTTGTCATTGTTTTGGGGCAGTTGATCTACAGATGTATTGTGTATTATTGGTTTTATCAGATCTGGGATTTGATTGTGCGATCCGACGGACAAAATTTGACACAGATAGATTATTCCACATTGGAGGTATAATGATGTTTTGAGAATCTTGGCATTGTTTGAATACAGTACGGATGGTTGTATTTGAATTCATTCGTCACTTGAGGATGCGAGGTGTGGATTGAGGTAAGAGGTGATTTGATATGAATTACCACGAATTGGTAAGGTTATTATGGTAAGATTACATTGGTAGTATTTATACTTTGTAATTACATTGATATGTAATTGCTTATGATGATGTTATCGTTATCATTGTTGATAATTGTGGCTGACCCCGTCGTGGGCTTTATCTTTTAGGTACTCGGAAATCGATCTAGTAGCGGTCGTGAAGGCATGAGCTTCCCGGGTGAAACTGGCTATGGCGTATTTCTGAAAATCGAGCATTTCACTGGTTCTAATTTTCTGTTGCAAATGTGTAGTTTCTATGATTCTATCCACTGCAAATGTATTTTTAACTATGTTTATATCCGTTGCGTGTGTATTTTAAAATGGCTTTCCGGCATTTCATCAACTTGTATATAATTTTACAATGGCCTCTTTTGTATTTTGCAAACTTGGGTTTATTTTGTAAAACCTTTTTCCTTAAACTATTTTATCTGTATGTGTAAGCGGTGACTTAACGTACAGTTTGAAACTGTCGAGTCTTCGCATTTTGGCCTTGAATATTAATGGGACTTTTAGGACAATATTGATATATATATATATATATATATATTGGAAAGCATTCAAGTTTTTAAAAGACATATTACCGTCTTTAGCCTCTTGGCGTGTTTGAAACGATTGTGAAAATGGTTTTTAGCCTTATGGGTTCCGGCGTGGGGCCGAAGGCGCTGTAATATCCCCGGATGGTTTTGAGGGTGTTACAGAAGATGATATCGGAGCTTGGGTTTCGTAAAACCCGGGCATATGTGTTATGTGGCTCTACCGGTGCGGTAGTAGCGTGACTTTGAAAATAATTTTTCTGACTTTTGAGTCAAACCGATTTTTGGAAGTTCCAAAATTTTTGAGATATTTTCAAAATTGATATATTTGCGATGCTGGTGTGTGTTGGTATTGTGTTGAGACTTCGTATGGGAGTCGTATGCTGGTATCACGGGAGATCATCGGCTTCAGGCACCTATAAGTATATTATTTTGGTTATTCGCTTGTGGCGACGATTGACTGTTTTCGTAATGAGTTTGGATATTTTGGTTGAGATATTGTCTGTGATAGAATTGCAAGTTTCGAGGACGAAACTTATTTTAACGGTGTTAGTATGTGATATCCTAGATTTTTAGTATAACTTTTTCGCATTATTTTATCTGAAATATATTGGATAATGTGATATCTATACACTATGGATAAAATAGTTGAGAACTGAGACAGTTAGGTTGGTATGATGGTTGTACTTAGTCAACAATTGCATTTGAGTATATTGTGTATCAGGTGTATCGTATGAGAATGTTATTGGAACGAGTATGTGTATTCAGTACGTCGTGTGTACGTGTCCGGTATGTTGATATGACAGGGAGGATCAGTTGTAAATGGCTAAGTATAAAATCCATTAAGTACGTTAAACGTAGGAGCTTATGTACGTAAAGATGCAAGCGTAATTTACGTTACATAGAGTATATAACATACATTATGAAGAGAATCAGATAGGTCTGAGCTATGATCGAAGAGTGGGCCTGGTGTCGGTCACTTTCGGCGCAGATGTGGACATGCGGGTCAACATAGAGCTTTACATACGTTATAGGTAGCCCATTACGTAAGTTAAATGAGTATCATTGTAGCAAGTCAACGACCATGTTACATACGTTATGGCATAGGCCTTACGTACGTAAGACTTGGTACGAATTGAGGCAGTAGCCTCTGGATTAGTGTTACGTACACTAACAAGGTCAGTTAACATACGTAAAGAAGGTTACATACGTTAGGTGGGTTACGTAGCGTACGTAATGGTTGAAGTTTATACAAATATGTGAGACCCGTCACCTTGGCATTTTTGGAGATGTTCACTTCGTTTTTCGCCCTTCAACCCTCCAAGATGGAAAGGATTGGAGCATGAGATATGAATATATTATTGATTCTTGAGGTGTTTGATTGTGTTTTTCATCTTCAAGAGGTATGTTGGATAATCCCTCTCTTTAATTTCGGATTTTGATGGTGTTGATGATTAATTCATATGATGATGGATATGGTGGTATTGTTGTGATCCTTGATGTTATGTGAAGAGTATGTTGATGAATATGATGATATATCTCTTGGGTTATGAGTTAGATGATGGTTTAGATATTAGAAAACATTGCACTATGTCGTTTGTTTGATTATGAACACGACTACGGGTTAATTCATGTTCTTGAAGGAAACTTGAATTCTATGTGTACCATGATATGAGAATGGATTTAGAAGATCGTCGATAATCTTGGAATATGATTATTCATAATATTAAACTATTCGGATAGTCCGGTTCGTCGATTGTGCCGGTATTATTATTCTCCATTAATTTACGAATATGAATAAGGAGGAGCCTTGCTAATTCGTATTTAAGGTTGGAGTTGTAATCGAGAATGTTGAGACCCTTGTTATTAGTTTGAATTGATTGCTGATATGATTATCGAATTGCGGCTTGTATTCGTATTGTTTGAGTGGAATGGTTTGGTTTCGTATACGATCAAGATATCATTGAACTGTTGAGTTTGATTGGTTGGTTATATCGGTTGTTGATTATTATCGAACGTATTGTTAATTGATTATTGCATTAGGTTGTGATAATTGATCGTTGATTTTAACCATTGTGCTACGATTGAGATTGGAGAAATCATGGACCGCTTTGGTTGGGCTGAGGAGCTTGTAGACGAATGCGATGGAATTAGTAACGACTTCGTTTTATCGGTATCGAGGTAAGTTATACTTGCTCGGTTCATATTGTTTAATAAATGGTTTTCATTACATTTCATTTATGATTCATATAGCAATGATATTATGAATATGAATTATCAGGATGATGGTATGTATATTATGCTTTGGATTGGGTTAAATCATAATGTATATGATTTAAAGGTGTTTGGTGAAAACAGAGATGTGAATTATCTTTGGTCTATAATATGGAATGTTGGGTATCGAGGATAGTTTATCGTGCCGACATTGAACTCGAGATGGTGGTTTGTTATTAGTGATGGACTGTGCTTCATTCGGAACTATTTGAATAACTATGTATTCGTTCAGGGATGTTGTTCGTTGAAAGGTTAGTGTCTCCGGCTTTGAGGTAATTTAGTATTGCTCAATCAAGAGAATAATTATCCTGATGCATTGTTGTATATGTTGTATGTTGACGTTTCATTTAATGAGTGTGCATCGTTGTTTGGTGTATTTTGTGTCGTTGCCTTTCTTTAGAACTGCAATTTTAATGGAACTGTGTTGAGGGATAAAACCTAAATGGTACCCATATCTGGAGTATTCTTGTGCAGATACTTCTGTGACCCTTGGTTGCGACCTTGCGAGTTTATGTGCTGAGAGACCGTGTTGAGGGATAAAACTTGAATGGTACCCACGTCTGGAGTATTCCTGTGTAGATACTTCCGTGGCCCTTGGTTGCGACCTCGGGAGTTTATTTGTTAATAGTATAGACATTGGTGAGCATTCTGTGAAATGTTGTCTAACGGAAATGCGATATTACGGTCCTGTCGATCCTTCATTATCGAGCTATCATTGTTCACTTGGGGAGTCTTCTAATCCTTATTGGGTATGTGTTTTCTTCGCGTTTCGCTGTCATGTTGCATCGTGATAAATCTAGAGTCATATCTGCGTGCTGATCGGTCATGTGTAGGATTTTTAGGATGGGCACGTATAGTCATGTGTTGGTTTCGACCTCACATTGAGCTGTGCACACGAGACATACTTCGTGAGACTGATTAGGTACCAGACCACACATGTATTCGATTGATACCCGTTGGTGGCTTGTGCACAGACAAATTTCTGGATCGGGCTTATCGTGATGTCCATCTTGAGCCATATTAATTGGTCGTTCATAGTCCATGTATGATTGGGTATGTTCGACAGTCGGGTTTGTCTTTGAGATCCACTATATGTGATTTATATATGTTTGATGATTTTGTTCTCTCGTATATCTGTCCATGTGGTCCTTTATTGATCTTGCTTGGAGCTTACCATATCGATGGTATTCTCGGTCGTTGTTGATCCTTTATTGATCTTGCTTGGAGTTTACCATATCGATTGTATTCTCGGTCGTTGTTAATTCTTTTTTGATTTTGTTGGAGTTTACCATATCGATGGTATTCTCGATCGTTTTTGGTCCTTTGTTGTTCTTGTGTGGAGTTAATCATGTAATGGTATTCTCGGTTACCGTTGATATATCGTTGGTAGTATTGGTGTTTATCATGTAGATGATATCCTCGGTTGATTCAATGGTTGTTTATTATTATTGATTGTATGAGCGTTCATACTTTGTATCAACATCCGGGATTTGTCATTTTTTCGAGGCAGTTGATCTACAGATGTATTGTGTATTATTGGTTTTATCAGATCTGGGATTTGATTGTGCGATCCGACGGACAAAATTTGACACAGATAGATTATTCCACATTGGAGGTATAATGATGTTTTGAGAATCTTGGCATTGTTTGAATACAGTACGGATGGTTGTATTTGAATTCATTCGTCACTTGAGGATGCGAGGTGTGGATTGAGGTAAGAGGTGATTTGATATGAATTACCACGAATTGGTAAGGTTATTATGGTAAGATTACATTGGTAGTATTTATACTTTGTAATTACATTGACATGTAATTGCTTATGATGATGTTATCGTTATCATTGTTGATAATTGTGGCTGACCCCGTCGTGGGCTTTATCTTTAAGGTACTCGGAAATCGATCTAGTAGCGGTCGTGAAGGCATGAGCTTCCCGGGTGAAACTGGCTATGGCGTATTTCTGGAAATCGAGCATTTCACTGGTTCTAATTTTCTGTTGCAAATGTGTAGTTTCTATGATTCTATCCTCTACAAATGTATTTTTAACTATGTTTATATCCGCTGCGTGTGTATTTCAAAATGGCTTTCCAGCATTTCATCAACTTGTATATAATTTTACAATGGCCTCTTTTGTATTTTGCAAACTTGGGTTTATTTTGTAAAACCTTTTTCCTTAAACTATTTTATCCGTATGTGTAAGCGGTGACTTAACGTACAATTTGAAACTGTCGAGTCTTCGCATTTTGTCCTTGAATATGACAATATTGATATGTATATATATATATATATATATTGGAAAGCATTCAAGTATTTATAAAACATATTACCGTCTTTAGCCTCTTGGCGTGTTTGAAACGATTGTGAAAATGGTTTTTAGCCTTGTGGGTTCCGGCACGGGGCCGAAGGCGCTGTAATATCCCGGGATGGTTTTGGGGGTGTTACAGAAGATGATATCGGAGCTTGGGTTTCGTAAAACCCGGTCATATGTGTTATGTGGCTCTACCGGTGCGGTAGTAGCGTGACTTTGAAAATAATTTTTCTGACTTTTGAGTCAAACCGATTTTTGGAAGTTCTAAACTCCATTGTTTTGCTAGCCCCCGAGTATTCGGGGGTGGATGTCTATTTTTGCATTCAGGTTTTGGAGCATAACACAGGGTCGGCACGAAGGATGATGAAAGATGAACGATACTAATCACACGAGGATCCGTTGATGTCGTATTGGTCTAGTTGTATTTTCTTTTCCGCTGCAGTATCTTTTCCCCGTTGTACGGGAGTTTATTGTATTTTGACCCCTGCGTGGGTATATGTGGTAATTGAGTTGTATATTTTTATTGAAAGACTGTAACACCCCAAACTAGGCGGATATTACAGTGCCGTGGACCCCCAACTGGGACCCACCAGGCGAATGAAAATGAATGAATTACACAGGTAAATGTAGTACCGAACCACATTACAACATCAATTACTCCGACGAGGAGTTTTATACAACACACCCAGGATAAAATAGAATACATGTGTATTTTATATGACGATAAAATACACAACACTGAATGAAAGGAGCACTCAAACGGAATGTCTGCAGCGGAATAAATAAAGGAAACACAAATGACTGAATGAATGACTGAACAGACTGGGGCCCCCTACTAGTATCACTGGGACTCCTCGCCGTCATCGTGCTCTCCCCGTGCCTTAGCCTTGCCATGACCTGAAAAACAACATCCCCCAACGGGGTCAGTTACACAGAACAACAATCCTCAAGGGTTGAAAATACACAATCATGATATCTCTGAGATTATGAATTATTCTGTCAAAACATACGCAATCAAACATGCTATATGAATCGACTAATCAGTACGGCTCAAAGGAATGGCGCCACACTACGTCCGGGATGGAAATGTGTCCGTGCACAAGCCACCAACGATCAAACACGCGTGGTCTTGTACCTAATCAGTCTCACGAGCAATCGACTCGTGTGCACAGTCCAATGTGAGGCCACCAACCAACACACGACTATAATGTGCCCGACATGAAAATCCTACACATACCAACTGCACGCCAAGATGACCCGGAATGCCACAATATGACAAAAGTGACAACGATAATGAATAATGACTCACCAAGATTTAATGATGGTGAAATGAATGATAGCTCAATGAAATGATCGGAACCGTCGTTCCTTATGACTGAGGTGATTAATTGACAATGACAAGTTTTGATACGATTAATACAATGATGAATGAATTATGATTATGAGTAATCAACAACAAAAAGGAATGAATATCCTTTTAACCGAGTAAGAATTAACTTACACAATACCGATGATGAATGTCCGTCCACGAACAACGTCCTAAATGAAATATCGGTCGCTCGAACAACCTTGAATAACACAATTACCAATAATCCGATCATTACGCAATTCAAAAACGATCATAATCGACTCAAACATCGACACAACGATATCCGAGCTCGAATGAATCGAAACCAACTCCAAGATGAGTATTTCAAACCATCAAAACACTTTCAAGGATATCAATAATCCATTAGGAATCCATAACTCATGATTACAACAACATCAATCGGAAAATCCCCAATTAATCAAGTCAACCCCAAGGGTTCTTGGAATAATTCGAAAATAACCGTTTAAATCCGTAGGAATATATTTATCCAAGTTAGATAATCCATAACTAACATATTCCAATGATAATCCAAGCTTACACGAAGAAATCGGAAGGAAAACCCAAAATCCGAAATTCTAGATCCAAGAGTTAAATACCTTTGATTCGATGTGATGAAGATGATGAAATGATGATCAATCCGAAAGATGAGCTTGAAGATGATGATTGATGATTACACCTCGAAGAATCCTCTCCGAATCGCTCGAAATCGCCCAAAACTACCGAAGGAATGAAATGAGATAGAAAATGACGAACTCACCAAACTGTCCAATTTATACCTGGTCCTGTGTTAGCGTGCGCTAGCCTTGTGCATAGCGTGCGCTAACGTGTAATTTGAGTAGTCCAAGACTTGTCCGAACACGGTAGCGCGCGCACGTACCTATTTGTAGCGTGCGCTACGGCCATATTACTAGCGTGCGCTAATATCCATTGTTAGCGTGCGCTAGCGAAATATTCGACGCCCGATCTGGAGTCCGTAAAACTGTCGCCCTCGATTCGACTCGATAGCGTGCGCTACAACCATTGTTTAGCGTGCGCTAATATATCGGTTGCGACGCTAACAACAATGCATAGCGTACGCTATGAATTCACCTTGCGATCCAAGAGCCACTGGACTCAACCTCGATCCGCCTAGCGCGCTACTCCACACATATAGCGTGCGCTACTCCAACCGTTAGCGCGCTACTTACCACTCGTAGCGTGCGCTACAATTATTCTCACCTGCAGTCCAGTACCTTCTGGACTGCAGCCAAGGTAGCCTTAGCGTGCGCTAAAGCTGAGCGGTAGCGTGCGCTACCTATACCCAATTAGCGTACGCTAACAGGAGTATGTAGCGTGCGCTACCCTCAAGCACAGCTTGCAACGAAAATGACAATGATGATAAACACGGCACGAAACTCCAATCAGATTAGTGATGAATGACGATTGATACACGATACAATTACTCTGAATGATGAATACCATGACTGAATCTGAGTGATAAATGATCAATAATGAAATTACTGAGTACCAAATACTGAATGATAAATACTGAATGATAATTACTGAGTGATAATTACTGAATGATAATTACTGGGTATTACATACACCCCCCCTTAAAAGAGTTTCGTCCCCGAAACTAAGGGTCAAACAACTCGGGATAACTCTCCCGCATACTATCCTCGGTTTCCCAAGTAGCCTCTTCGACTCCGTGTCTAGACCACTGAATTTTAACCAAAGGAATCGTCTTATTCCTCAACTGCTTGATTCGCCGCTCTAAAACTCGTATAGGACGCTCCTCATATGAATGATTGTCGGCGATCTCGATTCCGAATCAAGTATGTGACTCGGGTCGGCAACATACTTCCGCAATCGGGAGACATGAAACACATTATGAATTCGGCTCAACGCCGGAGGTAAAGCCAATCGATAAGCTAACTCGCCTACTCGGTCCAAAATCTCAAACGGTCCAATGAATCTCGGACTCAACTTCCCTCTCTTCCCAAAACGGAAGATACCACGACTGGGATACCTTGACCAACACGTGGTCACCACCTCGAACTCTAATGGTCGACGACGGTTATTCGCATATGATTTCGCCGACTGAAATGTCAACAAACGACTCCTGATCAAAGCTACCTTCTCACGGGCGGCTATAAGCATATCGGGCTCGGTGCCCAATGATTCTGATAAGTCGTCCCAACACAACGGAGATCGACAACGACGACCATACAAGGCCTCGTAAGGTGCCATCTTGATCGAAGCATGCCAACTGTTATTATACGTGAACTCGATCAATGGTAGTTGGGCTTCCCAATCGTCTTTCCAATCGAGGACGCATGCCCTCAACATGTCCTCTAATGTCTGAATGGTCCTCTCTGATTGCCCGTCGGACTGAGGATGAAAAGCGGTACTGAGATTAAGCTGAGTTCCCATAGCGCGATGAACTGATTTCCAAAAGTGCGACACAAACCGTCCGTCACGATCGGAAACGATACTTTTAGGAGTACCGTGCAGTCTGACTATCTCTTTAATGAACAACTGGGCAAGTCTCTCGGGACCCCACGTATCCTTGATCTCAAGGAAATGAGCTGATTTGGTTAAGCGGTCCACGATCACCTGCATCGTGTTCATGCCACGACGACTCGTCGGCAAACTCGTGATGAAATCCATAGAAATGTCTTCCCACTTCCACTCGGGAATAGGAAGAGGTTTCAAGATACCCGCCGCCGATGTTCAATCTTAACTTGTTGATGAGTTAAGCATCTCGAAACAAATTCTCGCGACTTCTCGCTCATATTACTCCACCAAGTAATTTTGTTTCAAGTCCTTGTACATCTTACTAGACCCGGATGCACGAATAAGGGGTAGCATGAGCTTCTTTCAAAATCGAGTTTTTCAACTCGTCATTCGCGACGCACAACCGATTCTTAAACCTCAAAAGTCCATCCTCGTGGACCACAAATCCAGGGCTTTCCTGAGCCACATCCTCTCGGATGCGCAACAATGATGGGTCCGAACTCGATTCTCTCGGATTTCCTCCTCGAGTGACGATGAAATCTCTAACATACAAAGCCGCCCTGAACTCGCCGGCTGACCTCGATCTCGGGTCTAAGGAATTCCCGCCGAAGCTCCTTCGAATTGTTAAACGGCAAGCATCCGCTCCCGAACGGACTTACGACTCAAAGCGTCGGCGACAACATTCGCCTTGCCCGGTGGTAAAGGATCTCTATATCATAATCTTTGATTAATTCCAACCACCGTCTCTCGCGCATATTTAACTCCTTCGAGTAAATATATACTTTAAGCTCTTATGATCGGTGAATATCGGCATGTAACGCCATAAAGATAATGACGCCAAATCTTCAAAGCGAACACCACTACCGCTAACCAGTGTCGTGGGTCGGATAATTAACCTCGTAAGGCCTCAATTGCCGTGAAGCATAGGCAATAACTTTCCTGCTCGCATGAGCACACATCCGAGACCGTCCGACGCATCACTATAGACCACAAATCCTTCCGTCCCTCGCGGCAAGGAAAGTACAGTCCGACATTAACCGACTCTTGAGTTCCTCAAAACTCCGTTGACACGCGTCGGACCACGTGTATTTCTTATCCTTCCGCAAAAGGTTCGTTAAGGGTTGAGCGATTCGAGAAAATCCTCTACAAATCGCCGATAATAACCCGCTAATCCGAGGAAACTTGGATTTCCTTAACGTTCTTCTGAGGTAGCCAATCTCGAATAGCCTCCGTCTTCGAGGATCGACACGAACTCCGTCTCGATGAAATTACATGTCCGAGAAAAGTCACTGGACATCCGTAACTCACATTTAGAAAACTTCCCATAAAGTTGTTCTCGTCTCAACACGTCGAGCACTTGATGAAGGTGAAACTCGTGTTCCTCCCGGTCACGAGAATAAATCAAAATGTCATCGATGAAGACAACAACAAACCGATCCAAAAAGTCGATGAAGACCCGATTCATTAACTCCATGAATACCGCAGGTGCATTAGTCAATCCAAACGGCATAACCACAAACTCATAGTGACCATAGCGTGTTCGAAACGCTGTCCTCGTGATATCCGACTCTCGAATCCGCAACTGATGATATCCAGATCTTAAGTCGATCTTGGAAAATACTGAAGCTCCCTGAAGTTGATCTAAGAGATCGTCAATACGGGGTAAGGGATATTTATTCTTGATCGTCACCCTGTTCAACTCCCGGTAATCAATACATAAGCGGAATGAACCATCCTTCTTCTTGACAAACAACACTGGTGCTCCCCACGGGGACGCACTCGGTCGGATATAACCTTTCTCGAACAACTCCTTAAGTTGGTTCTTTAATTCCTGCATTTCGGTCGGGGCCATCCGGTACGGTGCCTTCGATATCGGGGACGTACCAGGCTCCAACTCAATCGTGAATTCCACATCCCTCTGTGGAGGCAAACCAGGTAACTCGTCTGGAAAAACATCGGCATATTCCCTCACCACCGGAATATCCGTTAACATTATCGCCGATTTCTGCCTCCGCCATAAAGCACCAATAACCGACACATCCCCGATTGAGTTATCTTACTGCTTTATTCAAATTTTTGACTTTGCGAGCAGTAATGGATTACCTCCCCGAAACACATATTCAACTCCATCGTCAAATGATAGTGACCAAACGCTGGACACTAATGATGGCATCATGACGATCCATCCAATCAATACCCAAGATGACGTCGTCCCTCGGCAAATCTACTACGATTAGGTCCGCTGCCATACACGACCATGAAATCAATCGACAATTCGAATCTCACGACACGATAATTCGTCTACCATCGGGTAGCCAATGACATAAGGCTCACAACTAGTAGCACTACCCGCACGTAGTCTACTCAAACATGACTCGGAAATGAATGAATGAGATGCACCAAGATCAAAAAGGGTACACACAAAGTTGAGATAGAATATCGAGTGTACCCGAGATCATCCGGCCTCGGATCATCGGTCTTCTTCATCTCATAAATTCGGGGCTTGCCGCCCCCGAACCGGATGCTCCGTCGATAGCTCTTGGCTCCGCCTTTAGCTCCCGCTGCCTTGAACGACGCCGAGTGAGTGGCCCGATTCTCGCACTCCCGAATGACTCCGGGGCTTGAGATGACGCCGGAGTGGGTTTAGAGTCTCTACGGCAAAAACGGGCCCTATGCCCGGAATCCCACAGCTTGTGGCACGTGATGATCGCCGGACACTTGGTGCCGAAATGACCTCTGCTCTCACGCTGAAACAGTGATGGCCGAACTGCCGCTCGCGACCGAGATTCCGCGGTTTAGACGCCAGGAGGTCGCTCGTAAAGTAGAGCCCGCCCGCGGTTTCTTGAAAGTGGCACGACTCGCCGATCGATTACGGTTCTTGGACTTCTTGCTAGCACGAAGGTTGCCGCTTAGCAATTTCCTTAGCCGTAAGCTCGTAAGTAAGAGCCTTCTCAATGAACTCGCCGAGTGGCACGGTTATGATTAAGTAATCAAGTCTCATACGGGGTTTCACCTCTTGTGAAATACTTGATCTTGTCCGCTCGAGTGAATGATAGATGAGGCGAACGGAAGAAGTTCTGAAATTTTTCGGCGATGGCGAGAACGTCATCATCCGCCGAAAGGTCGGGAGTGAGTAATTCCGACAACTTGGCCTCCCGAGTGGGGCCGGATAGTACCTCTCCATCATGAGAGTCTTGAACCGATCCCAAGTACATGTTCCGTCTGTGGGCCTCAACGATAACCACCATGAATGAGCGCTCTTACCGAGATAGTAAGCCGCAATCGAACTTTATGCCCTTCGGGCAATCCACCATAGCAAATAACTTCTCAAAATGCTCAAGCCAATGAACAATATCCGCCGGCTCGATGAGCCCTCAAAAGTAGGTGGTCAGCCGCGAGAGATATCGCTAATGATATTGCTTACACCCCTCTCTTGCCTCGAGGTGGCGGAGGAGCCCGCTGATTTTGATTGACGGAGTTATGCATCGTCTCCATCAATCGAGCCATCCGGGTCATTTGGGCCATCATGCCTTGCATAAATGCGAGTGGGTCAACCCGACACCTCGACCGAGCCGTGTCCCTGCACGACTCCCCGATAGTGAATGATCGCGTCCAGGTGAGTGAGTGGCAGCATCACTGCTCGATGAGTTAGCATTATTCCTGGCATTTGCACGTGTATTCGCACGAGTTCTCGGGATTCGGCCCGCTCCACGGCCTCGTCCTCCATGTCCTCTGCCAGCCCTTTCCATACTGAAGTGGAAAGTCATATGATGATTATATATCTCGCATGAGTATCACATTATGATTATATTATGAAATGATGAAAATGAGCATACGCGCTCAAATACAGCGATTACATGAATGATGGATTGACGTGACATGATTATCTGATGAAGTTACTGAAATGATTATCTTGAACAATTTAACAAGGTCGATGATATGATCTTCAAGATCAACAACTGAGTAATGAAATGAATTGAGTGATTAATGAGTTAACATTATCGACTTGATCACAATTGAAATTGATGAATGAGGATTGTTAACTGATGAATTATGAATGAATGATTATTGCCAGAAATTATACCATGGCATCAGAAATCTTACAGTTCTTGGTCTGATTGGCTCGGCATTTGCACAGGTCACACGTGACGCGAAAGTCCAATGATACTAGTCCGATGACGATGATTTCAAATGAGACATGACTTGGAGGGTAGTATTCAAAACCACTCTCCGATACCAACTCTGTAACACCCCAAACTAGGCGGATATTACAGTGCCGTGGACCCCCAACTGGGACCCACCAGGCGAATGAAAATGAATGAATTACACAGGTAAATGTAGTACCGAACCACATTACAACATCAATTACTCCGACGAGGAGTTTTATACAACACACCCAGGATAAAATAGAATACATGTGTATTTTATATGACGATAAAATACACAACACTGAATGAAAGGAGCACTCAAACGGAATGTCATCAGCGGAATAAATAAAGGAAACACAAATGACCGAATGAATGATCGAATGCATCGGGCCCCTACTAGTATCACTGACTCCTCGCCGTCATCGTGCTCTCCCGTGCCTTAGCCTTGCCATGACACGAAAAACAACATCCCCAACGGGCCGCCATACGTAACAACAATCCTCAAGGGTTGAAAATACACAATCATGATATCTCCGAGATTATGAATTATTCTCAAAACATACGCAATCAAACATGCTATATGAATCAACTAATCAAACGGCTCCAAGGAATCGCGCCACACTACGTCAGGGAAGGAAATCAGTCCGTGCACAAGCCACCAACGATCAAACACGCGTGGTCTTGTACCTAATCGGCCTCACGAGCAATCGACTCGTGTGCACACCCAATGTGAGGCCACCAACCAACACACGACTATAATGTGCCCGACATGAAAATCCTACACATACCAACCGGCACGCCAAGATGACCCGGAATGCCACAATATGACAAAAGTGACAACGATAATGAATAATGACTCACCAAGATTTAATGATGGTGAAATGAATGATAGCTCAATGAAATGATCGGAACCGTCGTTCCTTATGACTGAGGTGATTAATTGACAATGACAAGTTTTGATACGATTAATACAATGATGAATGAATTATGATTATGAGTAATCAACAACAAAAAGGAATGAATATCCTTTTAACCGAGTAAGAATTAACTTACACAATACCGATGATGAATGTCCGTCCACGAACAACGTCCTAAATGAAATATCGGTCGCTCGAACAACCTTGAATAACACAATTACCAATAATCCGATCATTACGCAATTCAAAAACGATCATAATCGACTCAAACATCGACACAACGATATCCGAGCTCGAATGAATCGAAACCAACTCCAAGATGAGTATTTCAAACCATCAAAACACTTTCAAGGATATCAATAATCCATTAGGAATCCATAACTCATGATTACAACAACATCAATCGGAAAATCCCCAATTAACCGAAGTCAACCCCAAGGGTTCTTGGAATAATTCCGAAAATAACCGTTTAAATCCGTAGGAATATATTTATCCAAGTTAGATAATCCATAACTAACATATTCCAATGATAATCCAAGCTTACACGAAGAAATCGGAAGGAAAACCCAAAATCCGAAATTCTAGATCCAAGAGTTAAATACCTTTGATTCGATGTGATGAAGATGATGAAATGATGATCAATCCGAAAGATGAGCTTGAAGATGATGATTGATGATTACACCTCGAAGAATCCTCTCCGAATCGCTCGAAATCGCCCAAAACTACCGAAGGAATGAAATGAGATAGAAAATGACGAACTCTGACCAAACTGTCCAATTTATACCCAGTCCAGGTTAGCGTGCGCTAGCCCTTGTGCATAGCGTGCGCTAACGTGTAATTTGTGTAGTCCAAGACTTCCGTCCGAACACGGTAGCGCGCGCTACGTACCTATTTGTAGCGTGCGCTACGGCCATATTACTAGCGTGCGCTAATATCCATTGTTAGCGTGCGCTAGCGAAATATTCGACGCCCAGATCGAGTCCGTAAAACTGTCGCCCTCGATCGACCTCGATAGCGTGCGCTACAACCATTGTTTAGCGTGCGCTAATATATCGGTTGCGACGCTAACAACAATGCATAGCGTCGCTATGAATTCACCGGCGATCCAAGAGCCACCGACTCAACCCGATCCGTCCTAGCGCCGCGCTACTCCACACATATAGCGTGCGCTACTCCAACCCGTTAGCGCGCTACTTACCACTCGTAGCGTGCGCTACAATTATTCTCACCGCACCCAAGTACCTTCCGGATCGCAGCAAGGTAGCCTTAGCGTGCGCTAAAGCTGAGCGGTAGCGTGCGCTACCTATACCCAATTAGCGTACGCTAACAGGAGTATGTAGCGTGCGCTACCCTCAAGCACAGCTTGCAACGAAAATGACAATGATGATAAACACGGCACGAAACTCCAATCAGATTAGTGATGAATGACGATTGATACACGATACAATTACTCTGAATGATGAATACCATGACTGAATCTGAGTGATAAATGATCAATAATGAAATTACTGAGTACCAAATACTGAATGATAAATACTGAATGATAATTACTGAGTGATAATTACTGAATGATAATTATTGGGTATTACAAAGACCAAATCGGTCTACTGAGTCATTTAGCCTTGAAGGCATTGTCGAGATGTTAAATGTTGCTACCAGCCTGGTAGATCTTCGAGGAGAGGGTCTACGGCATGTAATATCCCTGAGTGGATTGGGGGTGTTACATAAATGGTATCAGAGCTTAGGTTGTGGAAACCTAGGCTGTCGGGTCAGTGATGTCTATTGAGTTTTGTCTCGTCGGATTTAGTCCGATCCGAGTCGTCGCGACGCGTCGTTTGAGTTTGTTGGTCGTGATTAGTATCGTGGGGCGATCATCATCTTCGTGCGACCTGTGGAAGTAAGTCTCCCTTCTTTGTGTTGTGCCTCGTGTGACACGAGCTATTTTTATGATTATTTGTTAAGTGATGGAATCCTTATGTGGATTTTGATCTCACGATATGTATTTAATCGACTCTCGTATTTGATTTATACGAGGAGTGTCGTCGCTTGTGATGTCTTTTATTGTTGTTTTTGTCCGTTGCTGATGATTTTCGAATCGATTTGCACGTTTTACAAGTTCTCTTATGGAAGCTTTGTGCTTATACACGTTCGACTTGTTCACTAGCCAGTGCGGTAGGGTCTTTAGAGGCCTCGAATGGGGCCAGTGGTTTTGTTCTGAATGTGGTTATTTGACTCTAATATTTTGTTCTTATGAGGAGTAGTGTTGCTGGATTGTGCATGTTGAATTGTATTTCTTTTATCCGCTGCGTGAGTTCTTTTGTAATAACTTTCGGTATTTTACCGACCGAGTTTTATTTCGATAACCGCTCCCCTTAACCGAGTTTTTGGCATTATGGCCTTGACCGCTTGGACAAAATTCTTATGACGGTATTTAGTATTTTGTAAATGGCTTTCGTGAGTTTTTGAAATATTACCGTCATCAGCCTTTTTGGCATTTTTTTTTTGTAAATGGTTTTTAGCCTGGGGTTCGACGCGGGACCCACAGCGCTATGATGTTCCGTGTGATTACCTGAAATTTTTGGGCATTCTAGCCTTTTTGGCATCGTCCTTTTTGGCATTGAATTATTTTCGAAAACTTGAGTATCTTAGAAATAAATTTCGAGACATATTTTTTTCAAATGAGTTATTTTCTTGTGGTACATCCAGGTGCCACAATATATTTCAAAAAATTTCTGCCTCGAGGACCAAAATGTTTTGAGATATTTTCAATGTTTTAGAAACACTTTTATTTAGACCCGAGGGTCGAATATTCTGAAAGTTTTCACTAAGAGAAAGTGTCCTCATTTTTATCAAATGCGAAACGGTTCTCCAAAGTCTCGATAACGATGTTTCACGTTTGTACTTTTTGAAAGGTGATACTCAAGATCAATCGGTGTTCTTCTAAATTATTTTCAAAATGAGGTTTTCGTTTTTAAAACCTATCCATTCCCGTTTGAGGGCTGGGTATATATGTATGATGTTCGCGTTGTCATTTTGATGTTTGCTCCCGAGTATGACCGAATTGGCGGTGTGAGCGTTGAGTCGTTTTCCACACATTTGTTGTGTTAGCCCCTTGTGAGAGGTGGGATGTTGGTGTTGAATATTGTCGCCTCGTGGTGATTTCGGCGTTGTCGCGCATGTGCGAGCTGTTAGAGCTTGGGTTGGTATGGCCGTGTGCATCGGTGATCGTTCCGTTATGTGTCGGTTGTTTAATGTCTTGTTACCTTGCTCCTGTTTTTGTGAATTTCGTGGATGAGGTCGGAGGTAATACCCGAATTATTTTGACTTCCGTATCTTCTCTTTCTCCAGTCTATCGATTCGCTCATGTTCGTTGATACTTTATGAACTTGTTCTGTATTTCGGTTTCATCATCCGAACGAACTGCGATCTTGTTATGGGTCGATCTGGTTATCACCGTGACTTTTCGGGTTCGGTTCGACTCTTGTGAACCTTGTTCGGGAGTGACATCATCTGGTTCTATTAGTTCTTTTATTCGAAGTGGATCGGATTTAGAACTCTTGTGTTTTCGACTTTGTCGACTCATCATGTTCATTGACATTTTCTGAGCTTGTCCTGCCCCTTGCTTTTGTTGATCGAACGAGGGTGGTATTATTTCGGAATTACTCGTTCGTCGTTGTGACCTTTCAATCGTTATTCCCTTTCCTGTGGATCTTATGCGAGTGTGCATCTTGTTGTTTTCACCGGATCATGTTTTATCTCGAGTCGAGATGTGAACCTCGGAGTTGTCGCTTGAACCTTATTGTTCTTCGTGATCCGAACATGATCGTTCGATTTTTGTTGTCTCGATCTTTGTGGTTCGATCGTTTGATTGTTCGGTTTTTGTTGATCTCGTTTCGTGATTGTTGAACATTCAGACTCCTTCGAAGTTTCCTTAAGTTCGGGAAATTAGTCTCGTTTTCGATCTTCCAACCCTTGGGCGGTGGAATTCCGTATTTGTTCAGCGTGTGGCTCATGTTTTGATTGATATACCGTTGGGTTGGTCAATCGTATTGATTTTCGTTGGTTGTGTTTTGTGATTGTTCGGATAATCGACTTGATTGTATTATCTATTTGATGACACTTGTCACTTGTTGATTTTATTATGTCTCTACCGGTGGCATTCTGTTGGTCGTCCTGGAGCGTGTTTTCACGCCGTTTATTCCTTTGCGTTGCTTGTAACGTTTCGCCGATGGGCGTAAGTTACGCATTTCTTGTGTATCTCGTTGAGTTTTCATGGCGGGGATATTGCTTCTCCCAACTTGTTTTATGTTTCGGGACGAAACTTCTTTTAAGGAGGGTAGAATGTAATATCCGCAATTTCGAATTTCGGTAATTTTCTTTTTTTTGGTGTATTTCTCGATCGTAGTGACCCTCATGTACCTTTCAGCGTGTCCTTCCTGTCAACTGTTGAACTGTATTCTCGTTATTGTTGTGCGGAACCGCCATTTCGGGGTTGTCGTGGATCCATTTCGTGTTATTGGTTCCCAAATATTGATTCCTATCGTTTTATTCTCTTTCCGGATCATTTTCATCATTTTGGGACCCAAAAGGGGGTGTGGGCCGCGGCACAAGATGTGTGTGCCGCGGCACACAAATTTCTTCAGTTGTTGGTCGAGCGAACTGTACTGTGTGCCGCGGCACACCCATCCGGTTCCGCGGCACAGCGCCGAGTCAGTGCCGCGGCACATCCGTGTGACATCCGCGACCAAAACCCGATCAGACGGTGCCGCGGCACACGCAGCCGTGGCTGCACACCGCCGAAACACAGGAGTAAATTTTGGCTCGTGCCGCGGCACACTTCGGCTGTGCCGCGGCACACAAAGCGGTCAACTGTGCAATCTCGTCCTTATTAGACGAGATCGGCCGTCTTCTCCCTCATTTCACCTGCGCGAGGGAGAGAGAGACCTAGGAGGGGAGAACTTCTCAAGCATTCTTCATCCGGGGGTTGATTTTCATCATTCTCCTTCGGTTGTGAGGCCCGGATTATCAATCTAACGCGTGTTCTACGGACCTTGGTACTTGAATCCCCAAAGGTAATATTTCTAGAACCCTATTTTCGATTAATTTGGGGGTTTTGGGATTTTCTTCCGATTAGTTCCGTTTTGTTGGTGGATTCATGATGTATACGATTAATATTGTTAGTATCTTTAGTTTTCCTACGGATTCATGGATATTTTATGGATTTTTACGGAATCGAGAGGGTTTGGCTGTGGTCCGCCCTCGTTGTTATTTTTGGTACGAATATACATGAATCGTAGGCGGGTTTCCGGGTGTATTCCATTTCCGTAATCGTCTAGAGTTGGTTGTGATTGTGTTATTCGAATCGTTAGGTTCGGTTCCGTTGATTCCTAGTGTTCGTCGGTGATTATCCTTTCCGTTCGTTGTCGTCTTCCTTTTCGATGACATCGGGCATTTCGTAGCTTCCCGGTTGAGCCGTGTTCGTCGGACTACTTGCGTGCCGATTTCGAGGCAAGTACCTTGCCCATACTCTTCTTATTTTGTGGATATGATGATCGGTGATCGTCTTGATGTGTTTGTTTGGTTATTTGAAATGAAGTTTCAAAGGAATTCGGTTTGGCCTCGTTAAAGGCTTTCTTTCAAAACGAGTGTGATTTGTGAACGGTGTTTTGAGAATTGATTATGATTTGGTTATTTTGAACGTTGAAGGATTTTATGATGATACTCCTATTGTTTAAGTTATGGAATCGTGTATTCCGTATTTAACCTTGTTATTGTATTTTTGAAGAGTTTGATAATGGTGTCGAGTTAATGGCCATCTCTAGTGAGTATTCTTAATGAACTTACATTCTTAGCATGTTAGTATTGCATGAGTAACGTGTGTGTGTGTATGCTCACTGCGGGTTAGATCCGACGGGGTCTCGGTAGGGCTCCACGAAGCTGTGGAACCGCGAGCTTGCTTTTAACCGCTGTGGGTTAGATCCGACGGGGTCTCGGCAGGGATCCACGAAGCTATGGGTCCGCGGTTAATTGTGGTGCATTTTACAAATGTGATTTGATATTGGCATTTCCGGAAATGAGCGCTTTTGAACGGTTTTCATGATTGCATGCATTGACTAAGTGTGTAAGAGGTAAGTTGTTCGTTTGGCCTACTTGGCTAGGATGGCTATAGAGTATTTTGTTGTTTGTGTTAAATCCTTTAATTGTGGATTTTGATGTTGGAAGACGAACCTTGTGGTCGTTCTTGTGTACTGTGAGTTTATGAGATTTGGGGCTAAAATCCCAATGGTTTTGTAAAAGTCGTTTTACGGATTTGGGGCTAAAATCCCAACGGTTTGGTTAATGTCATTTTTCAGAAAGTAACCCGTTGGGGCGGTGACCCCTTTTGTCTTTTGGATATTTGAAAAGTAGGATTTGATAATCCTAAATCATTTTCTATTAAAACTCCCGATGGTATTTCAAATCATTTTATAGATTGTTTCCCTTGATATTTTGATCTTGAAATTTTGGGAAGTCTTTACTCAAACTCTTGCCTCGGGAAGTACCTTTCGTTTCGTTTGGATTTTTGAGGATTCCTGGTTATTGTTATTCGTGGAATGTGAATTGTATGGCTCGTATTTGCACTTTGTTCTTGCACTAGCAAAACAGTGGAGTTTTGCTAACCCCCGAGTATTCGGGGGGTGGATGTCTATTTTTGCATTCAGGTTTTGGAGCATAACACAGGGTCGGCACGAAGGATGATGAAAGATGAACGATACTAATCACACGAGGATCCGTTGATGTCGTATTGGTCTAGTTGTATTTTCTTTTCCGCTAAAGATCTTTTCCCCGTTGTACGGGAGTTTATTGTATTTTGACCCCTGCGTGGGTATATGTTGTAATTGAGTTGTATATTTTTATTGAAAGACCAAATCGGTCTACTGAGTCATTTAGCCTTGAAGGCATTTTCGAGATGTTAAATGTTGCTACCAGCCTGGTAGATCTTCGAGGAGAGGGTCTACGGCGTGTAATATCCCTGAGTGGATTGGGGGTGTTACAGTACTTACCTCGAATAAGAACAACACGGAGAATCGACCGAAGTAGGTTGGCCCGAACCGACTACGAACCCGCCGACTCCACCGAACGCCAACTCAAGTTCATAAACTACGAAGGACAAATAATAACACGACTCAAAGCCGTTGAATTCAAAGAACGAATGACGAAAGTTCACGGATTTCTCCCAAAACGGCCAAGAACACGATTCGTTCCGTCAAAACCCGAAAACGGAATTCCAAGTTGAAATATGGATATACAATCCATAGAATATGTTTAACAACATCATTTAACCATAATCGATCCATCGAAAACGGATGAAAAACGAGATCGGGGACAAATCCCCCAAAAAGTCAATTCGAAGGAAATCAAGAAATATACTTCGATTCGACGAAGAACAATGGATTAAATGATGTTAAACACAAGAATATTATCAAGATTAATCATACCCATCATGAATTAATCAACAACACGGAACGAATCGGACAAAAATGCAAAAATCCCCAAATTCACGAAATTAGGGTTCTAAGGAAGATTACCTTGATTCGCTGGATCAAAGGATGATAACGGACGATTGATTGATGTTATGAACTCAAGAACTTCATGGATTTGTTGTTAAACAACATGGCTTCACCCATGAATCGCCATTCGCGGACGGAGAAGGAAGGAAATGAAAATGAAGGGAAATGTGGTGATCTGTCATATATATCTTTGGGCGGAACTAGCGTGCGCTAGCCTTCCGGACTAGCGTGCGCTATCGGCCCGATGCGGCCGAGCACTCTCGGCCATGGCCCGCATGACACGGAACCACCGACCAAATTCGCCGACCATGACTCGTCCACCCGACTCCGCTAGCGTGCGCTACGACCGGAAGCTGCGCGCGCTTGGCTGTCCGGTAGCCACCGGACTAACAAACTTACCCAGTAACGTCGCTAGTCGGCCGGCGTGCGCTACCCCTACGGTTAGCGTGCGCTATGACCAAGCGGCGGCGTGCGCTACTGCCGATCTGGCCGAGTCGAGAACCTCGTAATCCCTCTGCCTGTGCCCGATAGCGACGCTGAGGCCACTCGGCAACGTGCGCTACACTGCCGGTTAGCGGCGCGACCTTCCGGCCGTGGCGTGCGCTCGCCGGTTCTGCCGCACCCGTCCGGCGGTGCCCAATCGTCCGGCCCGCCATGCCGTCGGCGATCCATAGCCGTGGCTCGGCGACCCGATTTCCAAAAGCGCCGCAGGCGAACACGACGAAAAGTTCGCGGACAACATCAACGACCCGAAATGAAAACATAATACCATAATTAATCATACGCGACCAAGAAATGGGTCGAGTCAACAATTACAGATAGGGATACCCGTAACATTCAAGAAATTACAAAATGGCCCAAAACGCCCGGAAATCACGATACGTGATCGAATAACCAAACCAAAGTTCACAACACGTCTAACAAAGTTAAACGGACTTACGGGAAACTCGAAACAGCAGTTTCGAACGAGATTCGCAAGAATCGAACTCAAGCGCGGAAAAGTCGCTAAAAAGCACGGAACTCAACAAAACGACACCGAAACGAACTCGGATGTCAAAAAGTGTAGAATTAATCATTCTCAGAATGACGAAACGGTCATGAGCGAGTCGTCAAAACGGACTCCGACCGAAAAAAAGAAATTTACCGAAAATCGAAAATTGCGGATATTACATTCTACCCTCCTTAAAAGAAGTTTCGTCCCGAAACTTAAAACAAGTAGGGAGAAAAAATATTCCGCCAGGAAAAACTCAACGAGATACACAAGAGTGCGTAACTAACGCCCAAGGGCGAAATGTTACAAACAACGCAAAGGAATATACGGCGTGTAAACACGCTCCACGGCGACCAACACAACGTCGTCGTTAGGGATATAATAAAACCAACAAGTGACAAACGTCATCAAATGGATAATACAATCAAGTCAATTATCCGAACAATCGCAAAACACAACAAACGAAAATCAATACGATTGACCAACCTAACGGTACATTGATCAAAACGCGAGCCAAACGCTGAACAAATACGGAATTCCACCGCCTAAGGTTGAAAGATCGAAAACGAGACTAATTTCCCGAACTGAAGGGAATTACGCAGGAGCCTGAATGTTCACCAATCACGGAACGAGGTCAATAAAAACCGAACAATCAAACGATCGAACCACAACGATCGAGACAACAGAAATCGAAGAATCATGTTCGAATCACGAAGGATAATAAAATTCAAACAACAACTCCAAGGTTCACATCTCGACTCGAGACAATATATGATCCGGTGAAAACAACAAGATGTGCATTCACATAAGATCCACAGGAAAGGGAATAGCAATTAAAAAGTCACAACGACAAACGAGTTATTCAGAAACAATACCACACTCGTTCGATAAACAAAAGCAAGGGGCAGGACAAGCTCAGAAATGTCAATGAACATAAATGAGTCGACAGAGTCGAAAACAAAAGAGTTCCAAAGGCGATCCACTTCGAATAAAAGAACTAGTAGAACCAGATGATGTCACTCTCAAACAAGGTTCATAAGAATCGAACTGAACCCAAAAAAGTAACATCGATAACCAGATCGACCCACAACAAGATCACAGCTCGTTCGGACGATGAAACCGAAATACAGAACAAGTTCATAAAGTACCAACGAACATGAACGAATCGATAGACTGGGGAAAGAGAAAATACAGAAGTCAAAATAGTACGGGCATTACCTCCGACCTCGTCCACGAAATTCACAAAAACGGGAGCAAGGTAACAAGACATTAAACAATCGACACATACGGAACGATCACCGATGCACACGGTCATACCAAACCAAGCTCTAACAGCTCGCACATGCGCGACAACGCAGGAATCACTACGAGGCGATAATATTCAACACCAACACCCCGCCTCTCACAGGGGGTTAGCACCACCAATGTGTGGAAAGCGACTCAACGCTCACACCGCCAATTCAATCATACTCGGGAGAAAGTATCAAAAGGACAACGGGAACATCACACATACATACCCAGCCCTCAAACGGGAATGGATAGGTTTTAAAAATGAAAACCTCATTTTGAAAATAATTTGAAGAATACTGGTTGATCTTGAGTATCACCTTTCAAAAAGTATAAACGTGAAACATCGTTATCGAGACATTGGAGAACCATTTCGCATTTGATAAGAATGAAGTCACTTTCTCTTAGTGAAAACTTTCAAAATATTCGACCCTCGGGTCTAAATAAAAATATTTCTAAAACATTGAAAATATCTCAAAGCATTTTGGTCCTCGAAGTAGAAATTTTTTGAAATATATTGTGGCACCTTGGATGTACCACAAGAAAATAACTCATTTGAAAAGTATGTCTCGAAATTTATTTTTCTAAGATACTCAAGGTTTTCAAAAATTCAATAGGCCAGAATGCCCAAAACTCACACATATCGACGTTCACTAAAACAACTCCTAGCACACGCATTAAAAAGTTTTAAAATCAAGACAATACATGTCTTTAAACGGAAATAAACGATAAAATACCACATTCAGAACAAAACCACTGATAAAATACCCTCCCGCACTGGCTAGTGAACAAGTCGAACGCGTGTAAGCACAAAGCTTCCACAATAGAACTTGTAAAACGTACAAATCGATTCGAAAATCATCAGCCACGGACAAAAACAACAATAAAAAGACATCACAAGCGACGACACTCCTCTTATAAATCAAATACGAAAGTCGACTAAATACATATCGTGAAATCAAAATTCACATAAGGATTCCACCACTTAACAAATAATCATAAAAATAGCTCGTGTCACACGAGGCACAACGCAAAGAAGGGAGACTTACTTCCACAGGTCGCACGAAGATGATGATCGCCCCACGATACTAATCACGACCAACAAACTCAAACGACGCGTCGCGACACGACTCAGTCAGATAAAAATCCAACGAAACAAGACTCAAACAACACGACTTGACCCGACAGCCTAGGTTTCCTCAACCTAAGCTCCGATACCATTTATGTAACACCCCAATCCACTCGTGGATATTACACGCCGTAGACCCTCTCCTCGAGGATCTACCAGTGGTAACAACATTTAACATCTCGACAATGCCTTCAAGGCTACAATGACTCGATGAGACCGATTTGGTCTTTCCACAAATACATACAACTCAAATACAACTCATGCCACGCGAGGGACAAAATACAACCACACCCGCATAACTAAACAATATAGCAGCGGAAAATAAAGTACAACTGAACCAACACACGATGTACGGTTCCTCATGTGATTAGTATCGATCATCTTTCATCATCCTTCGTGCCGACCCTGTGTTATGCTCCAAAACCTGAATGCAAAAACAGACATCCACCCCCCGAATACTCGAGGGTTAGCAAAACTCCACTTTTTTGCTAGTGCAAGAACAAAGTGCAAATATGAGCCATACAATTCACATTCCACGAATAACAATAACCGAGGATCCTCAAAGATCCAAACGAAACGAAAAGTACTTCCCGAGGCAAGGGTTTGAGAAACCATTTCAAAATCGAAACATCATAAATCAATGGAAGTAATTTATAAAACGGTTTAGAATGCCATCGAGAGTTTTAATAGAAAACAATTTAGGATTATCAAATCCTACTTTTCAAAATCAAAAAGGCAAAAAGGGGTCACCGCCCCAAAGGTTTACTTTCTGAAAAATGATATTAACCAAACCGTTGGGATTTTAGCCCCAAATCCGTAAAACGACTTTTACAAAACTATTGGGATTTTAGCCCCAAATCTCAGCAACTCACAGTACACGAGAACGACAACAAGGTTCGTCTTCCAACATCAAAATCCACAAATAAAGGATTTAAAACAAACAACAAAATACTCTAGTGCCATCCTAGCCAAGTAAGCCAAACGAACAACTTACCTCTTACACACTTAGTCAATGCATGCAAATGAAAAATCGTTCAAAAGCACTCATTTCCGGAAATCCCAATATCGAATCACATTTGTAAAAATGCACCACAATTAACCGCGGACCCACAGCTTCGTGGATCCCTGCCGAGACCCCGTCGGATCTAACCCACAGTGGTTAAAAGCAAGCTCGCGGTTCCACAGCTTCGTGGAGCCCTACCGAGACCCCGTCGGATCTAACCCGTAGTGAGCATACACACACACACGTTACTCATGCAATACTAACATGCTAAGAATGTAAGTTCATTAAGAATACTCACTAGAGATGGCCATTAACTCGACACCATTACCAAACTCTTCAAAAATACAATAACAAGATTAAATACGGAATACACGATTCCATAACTTAAACAATAGGAGTATCATCATAAAATCCTTCAACGTTCAAAATAACCAAATCATAATCAATTCTCAAAACACCGTTCACAAATCACACTCGTTTTGAAAGAAAGCCTTTAACGAGGCCAAACCGAAATCCTTTGAAACTTCATATCAAATAACCAAACAAACACATCAAGACGACCACCGATCATCATATCCATAAAACGAGAAAAGTATGGGCAAGGTACTTGCCTCGAATAAGAACAACGCGGAGAATCGACCGAAGTAGGTTGGCCCGAACCGACTACGAACCCGCCGACTCCACCGAACGCCAACTCACGTTCATAAACTACGAAGGACAAATAATAACAATGAAATCAATTCCATAACACGACTCAAAGCCGTTGAATTCAAAGAACGAATGACGAAAGTTCACGGATTTCTCCCAAAACGGCCAAGAACACGATTCGTTCCGTCAAAACCCGAAAACGGAATTCCAAGTTGAAATATGGATATACAATCCATAGAATATGTTTAACAACATCATTTAACCATAATAGATCCATCTAAAATGGATGAAAAACGAGATCGGGGACAAATCCCCCAAAAAGTCAATTCGAAGGAAATCAAGAAATATACTTCGATTCGACGAAGAACAATGGATTAAATGATGTAAAACACAAGAATACTATCAAGATTAATCATACCCATCATGAATTAATCAACAACACGGAACGAATCGGACAAAAATGCAAAAATCCCCAAATTCACAAAATTAGGGTTCTAAGGAAGATTACCTTGATTCGCTGGATCAAAGGATGATAACGGACGATTGATTGATGTTATGAACTCAAGAACTTCATGGATTTGTTGTTAAACAACATGGATTCGTCACCCATGAATCGCCATTCGCAGACGGAGAAGGAAGGAAATGAAAAATGAAGGGAAATGTGGCTGGTCTATCATATATATACTGGGCCGGAACTAGCGTGCGCTAGCCTTCCCGGACTAGCGTGCGCTATCGGCCAGTACCGGCCGAGCACTCTCGGACATGGCCCGCATGACCCGGAACCACCGACCAAATTCTGCCGACCATGACTCGTCCACCCGACTCCCGCTAGCGTGCGCTACGGCCGGAAGCCTGCGCGCGCTAGCCGACCTGTCCCAAGAGCCACCGGACTAACAAACTTACCTGTAACGTCGCTAGTCGGCCGGCGTCGCTACCCCTGCCGGTTAGCGTGCGCTATGGCCAAGCGGCGTGCGCCTGCCGATCTGACCGAGTCCGTAACCTCGTAATCCCTCTGCCCGGGCCGATAGCGTCGCTAGGCCACTCGGCGGCGTGCGCTACACTGCCCGGTTAGCGTCGCAGCCGGCCGTAGCGTGCGCTTACGCCGGTTCTGCCGCACCCGTCCGGCGGTGCCTGCAATCGTCCGGCGATCCGCCACCGTCGGCCGATCCATAACCGTCAGGGCTCGACGACCCGATTTCCAAAAACGCACGGAACAAACACGACGAAAAGTTCGCGGACAACATCAACGACCCGAAATGAAAACATAATACCATAATTAATCATACGCGACCAAGAAATGGGTCGAGTCAACAATTACAGATACGGATACCCATAACTTTCAAGAAATTACAAAATGGCCCAAAATGCCCGGAAATCACGATACGTGATCGAATAACCAAACCGAAGTTCACAACACGTCTAACAAAGTTAAACGGACTTACGGGAAACTCGAAACAGCAGTTTCGAACGAGATTCGCAAGAATCGAACTCAAGCACGGAAAAGTCGCTAAAAAGCACGGAACTCAACAAAACGACACCGAAACGAACTCGGATGTCAAAAAGTGTAGAATTAATCATTCTCATCATGACGAAAAGGTTATGAGCGAGTCGTCAAAACGGACTCCGACCGAAAAAAGAAATTTACCGAAAATCGAAAATTGCGGATATTAGAGAGACATACTTCGTGAGACTGATTAGGTACCAGACCACACATATATTCGATTGATACCCGTTGGTGGCTTGTGCACGGAGAAATTTCTGGATCGGGCTTATCGTGACGTCCATATTGAGCCATATTAATTGGTCGTTCATAGTCCATGTATGATTGGGTATGTTCGACAGTCGGGTTTGTCTTTGAGATCCACTATATGTGATTTGCATATGTTTGATGATTTTGTTCTCTCGTATATCTGTCCATATGGACCTTTATTGATCTTGCTTGGAGCTTACCATATCGATGGTATTCTCGGTTGTTGTTGATCCTTTATTGATCTTGCTTGGAGTTTACCATATCGATGGTATTGTCGGTCGTTGTTGATCCTTTATTGATCTTACTTGGAGTTTACCATATCGATTGTATTCTCGGTCTTTGTTTATCCTTTGTTGATTTTGTTGGAGTTTACCATATCGATGGTATTCTCGATCGTTTTTGGTCCTTTGTTGTTCTTGTGTGGAGTTAATCATGTAATGGTATTCTCGGTTACCGTTGATATATCGTTGGTAGTATTGGTGTTTATCATGTAGATGATATCCTCGGTTGATTCAATGGTTGTTTATTATTATTGATTGTATGAGCGTTCATACTTTGTATCAACATCCGGGATTTGTCATTGTTTCGGGGCAGTTGATCTACAGATGTATTGTGTATTATTGGTTTTATCAGATCTGGGATTTGATTGTGCGATCCGACGGACAAAATTTCACACAGATAGATTATTCCACATTGGAGGTATAATGATGTTTTGAGAATCTTGGCATTGTTTGAATACAGTACGGATGGTTGTATTTGAATTCATTCGTCACTTGAGGATGCGAGGTGTGGATTGAGGTAAGAGGTGATTTGATATGAATTACCACGAATTGGTAAGGATATTATGGTAAGATTACATTGGTAGTAATATTACTTTCTAATTACATTGACATGTAATTGCTTATGATGATGTTATCGTTATCATTGTTGAGTATTGTGGCTGACTCCGTCGTGGGCTTTATCTTTTAGGTACTCGGAAATCGATCTAGTAGCGGTCGTGAAGGCATGAGCTTCCCGGGTGAAACTGGCTATGGCGTATTTCTGGAAATCGAGCATTTCACTGGTTCTAATTTTCTGTTGCAAATGTGTAGTTTCTATGATTCTATCCATTACAAATGTATTTTTAACTATGTTTATATCCGCTGCGTGTGTATTTTAAAATGGCTTTCCGGCATTTCATCAACTTGTATATAATTTTACAATGGCCTCTTTTTTATTTTGCAAACTTGGGTTTATTTTGTAAAACCTTTTTCCTTAAACTATTTTATCTGTATGTGTAAGCGGTGACTTAACGTACAAGTTGAAACTGTCGAGTCTTCGCATTTTGTCCTTGAATATGACAATATATATATATATATATATATATATTGGAAAGCATTCAAGTATTTATAAAACATATTACCGTCTTTAGCCTCTTGGCGTGTTTGAAACGATTGTGAAAATGGTTTTTAGCCTTGTGGGTTCCGGCACGGGGCCGAAGGCGCTGTAATATCCCGAGATGGTTTTGGGGGTGTTACAGAAGATGATATCGGAGCTTGGGTTTCGTAAAACCTGGGCATATGTGTTATGTGGCTCTACCGGTGCGGTAGTAGCGTAACTTTGAAAATAATTTTTTGGACTTTTGAGTCAAACCGATTTTTGGAAGTTCTAAACTTTTTGAGATATTTTCAAAATTGATATATTTGCGATGCTGGTGTGTGTTGGCATTGTGTTGAGACTTCGTATGGGAGTCGTATGTTGGTATCACGGGAGATCATCGGCTTCAGGCACCTATAAGTATATTATTTTGGTTATTCGCTTGTGGCGACGATTGACTATTTTCGTGATGAGTTTGAATATTTTGGTTGAGATATTGTCTGTGATAGAATTGCAAGTTTCGAGGACGAAACTTATTTTAACGGTGTTAGTATGTGATATCCTAGATTTTTAGTATAACTTTTTCGCATTATTTTATCTGAGATATATTGGATAATGTGATATCTATACAGTATGGATAAAATTGTTGAGAACTGAGACAGTTATGTTGGTATGATGGTTGCACTTAGTCAACAATTGCATTTGAGTATATTGTGTATCAGGTGTATCGTATGAGAATGTTATTGGAACGAGTATGTGTATTAAGTACGTCGTGTGTACGTGTCCGGTATGTTGAGATGACAGGCAGGAGCAGTTGTAAATGGCTAAGTATAAAAGCCATTATGTACGTTAAACGTAGGAGCTTACATACGTAAAGATGAAAGCGTAACGTACGTTACATAGAGTACATAACGTACATTATGAAGAGAATCAGATAGGTCTGAGCTATGATCGACGAGTGGGCCTGGTGTCGGTCACTTTCGGCGCAGATGTGGACATGCGGGTCAACATAGAGCTTTACGTACGTTATGGGTAGTCCATTACGTATGTTAAATGAGTATCACTGTAGCAAGTCAACGACCATGTTACGTACGTTATGGCATAGGCCTTACGTACGTAACACATGGTACGAATTGAGGCAGTAGCCTCTGGATTAGTGTTACGTACACTAACAAGGTCAGTTAACATACGTAAATAAGGTTACGTACGTTAGGTGGATTACGTAGCGTACGTAATTGTTGAAGTTTATACAAATATGTGAGACCCGTCACCTTGGCATTTTTGGAGATGTTCACTTCGTCTTTCGCCCTTCAACCCTCCAAGATGGATTTTTATCCCTTCTAACTTGATCATGAGCTTGATGGAAAGGATTGGAGCATGAGATATGAATATATTATTGATTCTTGAGGTGTTTGATTGTGTTTTTCATCTTCAAGAGGTATGTTGGATAATCCCTCTCTTTAATTTCGGATTTTGATGTTGTTGTTGATGATTAATTCATATGATGATGGATATGGTGGTATTGTTGTGATCCTTGATGTTATGTGAAAAGAATGTTGAAGAATATAATGATATATCTCTTGGGTTATGAGTTAGATGATGGTTTAGATATTAGAAAACATTGCACTATGTCGTTTGTTTGATTATGAACACGACTACGGGTTAATTCATGTTCTTGAAGGAAACTTGAATTCTATGTGTACCATGATATGGGAATGGATTTAGAAGATCGTAGATAATCTTGGAATATGATTATTCATAATATTGAACTATTCGGATAGCCGGTTGGTCGATTGTGTCGGTATTATTATTCTCCATTAATTTACGAATATGAATAAGGAGGAACCTTGCAAATTCGTATTTAAGGTTGGAGTTGGAATCGAGAATGTTGAGACCCTTGTTATTAGTTTGAACTGATTGTTGATATGATTATCGAATTGCGGCTTGTATTTGTATTGTTTGAGTGGAATGGTTTGGTTTCGTATACGATCAAGATATCATTGAACTGTTGAGTTTGATTGGTTGGTTATATCGGTTGTTGATTATTATCGAACGTATTGTTAATTGATTATTACATTAGGTTGTGATAAGTGATCGTTGATTTTAACCATTGTGCTACGATTGAGATTGGAGAAATCATGGACCGCTTTGGTTGGGGCTGAGGAGCTTGTAGACGAATGGGATGGAATTGGTAACGACTTTGTTTTATCGGTATCGAGGTAAGTTATACTTGCTCAGTTCATAATGTTTAATAAATGGTTTTCATTACATTTCATTTATGATTCATATAGCAATGATATTATGAATATGAATTATTAGGATGATGGTATGTATATTATGCTTTGGATTGGGTTAAATCATAATGTATATGATTTAAAGGTGTTTGGTGAAAACAGAGATGTGAATTATCTTTGGTCTATAATATGGGATGTTGGGTATCGAGGATAGTTTATCGTGCCGACATTGAACTCGAGATGGTGGTTTGTTATTAGTGATGGACTGTGCTTCATTCGGAACTATTTGAATAACTATGTATTCGTTCAGGGATGTTGTTCGTTGAAAGGTTAGTGTCTCCGGCTTTGAGGTAATTTAGTATTGCTCAATCAAGAGAATAATTATCCTGATGCATTGTTGTATATGTTGTATGTTGACGTTTCATGTAATGAGTGTGCATCATTGTTTGGTGTATTTTGTGTCGTTGCCTTTCTTTAGAACTCTAATTTTAATGGAACTGTGTTGAGGGATAAAACCTAAATGGTACCCACATCTGGAGTATTCTTGTGCAGATACTTCCGTGACCCTTGGTTGCGACCTTGCGAGTTTATGTGCTGAGAGACCGTGTTGAGGGATAAAACTTGAATGGTACCCACGTCTGGAGTATTCCTGTGTAGATACTTCTGTGGCCCTTGGTTGCGACCTCGGGAGTTTATTTGTTAATAGTATAGACATTGGTGAGCATTCTGTGAAATGTTGTCTAACGGAAATGCAATATTACGGTCCTGTCGATCCTTCATTATCGAGCTATCGTTGTTCACTTGGGGAGTCTTCTAATCCTTATTGGGTATGTGTTTTCTTCGAGTTTCGCTGTTATGTTGCATCGTGACATATCTAGAGTCATATCTGCGTGCTGATCGGTCATGTGTAGGATTTTTAGGATGGGCACGTATAGTCATGTGTTGGTTTCGACCTCACATTGAGCTGTGCACACAAGACATACTTCGTGAGACTGATTAGGTACCAGACCACACATGTATTCGATTGATACCCGTTGGTGGATTGTGCACGAACAAATTTCCGGATCGGGCTTATCGTGACGTCCATCTTGAGCCATATTAATTGGTCGTTCATAGTCCATGTATGATTAGGTATGTTCGACAGTCGGGTTTGTCTTTGAGATCCACTATATGTGATTTTCATATGTTTGATGATTTTGTTCTCTCGTATATCTGTCCATGTGGTCCTTTATTGATCTTCCTTGGAGCTTACCATATCGATGGTATTCTCGGTTGTTGTTGATCCTTTATTGATCTTGCTTGGAGTTTACCATATCGATGGTATTCTCGGTCGTTGTTGATCCTTTATTGATCTTACTTGGAGTTTACCATATCGATTGTATTCTCGGTCGTTGTTTATCCTTTGTTGATTTTGTTGGAGTTTACCATATCGATGGTATTCTCGATCGTTTTTGGTCCTTTGTTGTTCTTGTGTGGAGTTAATCATGTAATGGTATTCTCGGTTACCGTTGATATATCGTTGGTAGTATTGGTGTTTATCATGTAGATGATATCCTCGGTTGATTCAATGGTTGTTTAATATTATTGATTGTCTGAGCGTTCATACTTTGTATCAATATCTGGGATTTGTCATTGTTTCGGGGCAGTTGATCTACAGATGTATTGTGTATTATTGGTTTTATCAGATCTGGGATTTGATTGTGCAATCCGACGGACAAAATTTGACACGGATAGATTATTCCACATTGGAGGTATAATGATGTTTTGAGAATCTTGGCATTGTTTGAATACGGTACGGATGGTTATATTTGAATTCATTCGTCACTTGAGGATGCGAGGTGTGGATTGAGGTAAGAGGTGATTTGATATGAATTACCACGAATTGGTAAGGTTATTATGGTAAGATTACATTGGTAGTATTCTTACTCTCTAATTACATTGACATGTAATTGCTTATGATGATGTTATCGTTATCATTGTTGAGTATTGTGGCTGACCCCGTCGTGGGCTTTATCTTTTAGGTACTCGGAAATCGATCTAGTAGCGGTCGTGAAGGCATGAGCTTCCCAGGTGAAACTGGGTATGGCGTATTTCTGGAAATCGAGCATTTCACTGGTTCTAATTTTCTGTTGCAAATGTGTAGTTTCTATGATTCTATCCACTACAAATGTATTTTTAACTATGTTTATATCCATTGCGTGTGTATTTTAAAATGGCTTTCCGGCATTTCATCAACTTGTATATAATTTTACAATGGCCTCTTTTGTATTTTGCAAACTTGGGTTTATTTTGTAAAACCTTTTTCCTTAAACTATTTTATCTGTATGTGTAAGCGGTGACTTAACGTACAGTTTGAAACTGTCGAGTCTTCGCATTTCGGCCTTGAATATTAATGCGACTTTTAGGACGGTATTGATATATATATATATATATATTGGAAAGCATTCAAGTATTTAAAAAACATATTACCGTCTTTAGCCTCTTGGCGTGTTTGAAACGATTGTGAAAATGGTTTTTAGCCTTGTGGGTTCCGGCACGGGGCCGAAGGCGCTGTAATATCCCCGAATGGTTTTGGGGGTGTTAGAAGATGATATCGGAGCTTGGGTTTCGTAAAATCCGGGCATATGTGTTATGTGGCTCTACCGGTGCGGTAGTAGCGTGACTTTGAAAATAATTTTTTGGACTTTTGAGTCAAACCAATTTTTGGAAGTTCCAAAATTTTTGAGATGTTTTCAAAATTGATATATTTGCGATGCTGGTGTGTGTTGGCATTGTGTTGAGACTTCGTATGGGAGTCGTATGCTGGTATCACGGGAGATCATCGGCTTCAGGCACCTATAAGTATATTATTTTGGTTATTCGCTTGTGGCGACGATTGACTATTTTCGTGATGAGTTAAGATATTTTGGTTGAGATATTGTCTGTGCTAGAATTGCAAGTTTCGAGGACGAAACTTATTTTAACGGTGTTAGGATGTGATATCCTAGATTTTTAATATAACTTTTTCGCATTATTTTATCTGAGATATATTGGATAATGTGATATCTATACAGTATGGATAAAATAGTTGAGAATTGAGACAGTTATGTTGGTATGATGGTTGTACTTAGTCAACAATTGCATTTGAGTATATTCTGTATCAAGTGTATCGTATGAGAATGTTATTGGAACGAGTATGTGTATTCAGTACGTCGTGTGTACGTGTCCAGTATGTTGAGATGACAGGCCGGAGCAGTTGTAAATGGCTAAGTATAAAAGCCATTATGTATGTCAAACATAGGAGCTTACGTACGTAAAGATGCAAGCGTAACGTACATTACATAGAGGACATAACGTACATTATGAAGAGAATGAGATAGGTCTGAGCTATGATCGACGAGTGGGCCTGGTGTCGGTCACTTTCGGCGCAGATGTGGACATGCGGGTCAACATAGAGCTTTACGTACGTTATGGGTAGTCCATTACGTACGTTAAATGAGTATCACTGTAGCAAGTCAGCGACCATGTTACGTACGTTATGGCATAGGCCCTACATACGTAAGACATGGTACGAATTGAGGCAGTAGCCTCTGGATTAGTGTTACGTGCACTAAAAAGGTCAGTTAACATACGTAAAGAATGTTACGTGCGTTAGGTGGATTACGTAGCGTACGTAATGGTTGAAGTTTATACAAATATGTGAGACCCGTCACCTTGGCATTTTTGGAGATGTTCACTTCGTTTTTCGCCCTTCAACCCTCCAAGATGGATTTTTATCACTTCTAACTTGATCATGAGCTTGATGGAAAGGATTGGAGCATGAGATATGAATATATTATTGATTCTTGAGGTGTTTGATTGTGTTTTTCATCTTCAAGAGGTATGTTGGATAATCCCTCTCTTTAATTTCGGATTTTGATGTTGTTGTTAATGATTAATTCATATGATGATGGATATGGTGCTATTGTTGTGATCCTCGATGTTATGTGAAGAGTATGTTGAAGAATATAATGATATATCTCTTGGGTTATGAGTTAGATGATGGTTTAGATATTAGAAGACATTACACTATGTCGTTTGTTTGATTATGAACACGACTACGGGTTAATTCATGTTCTTGAAGGAAACTTGAATTCTATGTGTACCATGATATGAGAATGTATTTAGAAGATCGTATATAATATTGGAATATGATTATTCATAATATTGAACTATTCGGATAGTCCGGTTGGTCGAATGTGTCGGTATCATTATTCTCCATTAATTTACGAATATGAATAAGGAGGAACCTTGCTAATTCGTATTTAAGGTTGGAGTTGGAATCGAGAATGTTGAGACCCTTGTTATTAGTTTGAATTGATTGTTGATATGATTATCGAATTGCGGCTTGTATTCGTATTGTTTGAGTGGAATGGTTTGGTTTCGTATATGATCGAGATATCGTTGAACCGTTGAGTTTGATTGGTTGGTTATATCGGTTGTTGATTATTATCGAACATATTGTTAATTGATTATTACATTAGGTTGTGATAAGTAATCGTTGATTTTAACCGTTGTGTTGCGATTGAGATTGGAGAATTCATGGATCACTTTGGTCGGGGCTGAGGAGCTCATAGATGAAGACGATGGAATTGGTATTCGTCGTATCGGTATCGAGGCAAGTTATACTTGCTCAGTTCATAATGTTTAATAAATGGTTTTCATTACATTTCATTTATGATTCATATAGCAATGATATTATGAATATGAATTTTCGGGATGATGGTATGTATATTATGCTTTGCGTTGGGTTGAATCATAATGTATATGATTTAAAGGTGTTTGATGAAAACGGAGATGTGAATTATCTTTGGTCCATAATATGGGATGTTGGCTATCGAGGATAGTTTATCGTGCCGACATTGAACTCGAGATGGTGGTTTGTTATTAGTGATGGACTGTGCTTCATTCGGAACTAGTCGAATAACTGTGTATTCGTTCAGGGATGTTGTTCATGGAAAGGTTAGTGTCTCCAGCTTTGAGGTAATTTAGTATTGCTCAATTAAGAGAATAATTATCCTCATGCATTGTTGTATATGTTATATGTACGTTTCATGTAATGAGTGTGCATCGTTGTTTAGTGTATTTTGTGGTTTTGCCTTTCTTTAGAACTGTAATTTTAATGGAACTGTGTTGAGGGATAAAACCTGAATGGTACCCACGTCCGGAGTATTCCTCTGCGGATACTTCCGTGACCCTTGGTTGCGACCTTGGGAGTTTATGTGCTGATAGACCATGTTGAGGGATAGAACCTGAATTGTACCCACATCTGGAGTATTCCTGTGTAGATACTTCTGTGACCCTTGGTTGCGACCTGGGGAGTTTATTTGTTAATAGTATAGACATTGTTGAGCATTCTGTGAACTGTTGTCTAACAGAAATGCGATATTATGGTCGTGTCAATCCTTCATTATCGAGCTATCGTTGTTCACTTGGGGTGTCTTCTGATCCTTATTGGGTATGTATTTGTTCGATTTTCGCTGTCATGTTGCATCGTGACATATCTAGAGTCATATCTGCGTGCTGATCGGTCATGTGTAGGATTTTTAGGATGGGCACGTATAGTCATGTGTTGGTTTCGACCTCACATTGAGTTGTGCACACGAGACGTACTTCGTGAGACTGATTAGGTACAAGACCACATGTGTATTCGATCGATACCCATTGTTGGCTTGTTCACGGACACATTTCTGGATCGGGCTTATCGTGACGTCCATCTTGAGCCATATTGATTGGTCGTTCATAGTCCATGTATGATTGGGTATGTTCGACAGTCGGGTTTGTCTTTGAGATCCACTATATGTGATTTGTATATGTCTGACGATTTTATTCTCTCGTATATCTATCCCTGGGGTCCTTTATTGACTGGGTATGTTTGGTTTGGTTTGATATCTATCCCTGTGGTCCTTTATTGATCTTGCTTGGAGTTTACCATATCGATGGTATTCTCGGTCATTGTTGATCCTTTATTGATCTTGGAGTTTACCATATCAATGGTATTCTCGATCATTGTTGATCCTTTATTGATCTTGGTTGGATTTTACCATATTGATAGTATTCTCGATCGTTTTTGGTCCTTTTGATCTTGTTGGTGTTTACCATATCGATGATATTCTCTCGTTGTTTATCCTTTGTTGATTTTGTTGGAGTTTACCATATCGATGGTATTCTCAGTCGTTGTTGGTCCTTTGTTGATCTTGTGTGGAGTTAATCATGTAATGGTATTCTCGGTTACCACTGATATATCATTAGCAGAATTGGACTTTATCATGTCGATGATATCCTCGGTTGATTCATTGATTGTTTATTATTATTGATTGTATGCACGCTCAAACTTTGTATCGATATGCGGGATTTGTCATTGTTTCGGGGCAGTTGATCTACAGTTGTATTGTGTATTTTCGGTTTTATCAGATCTGGGATTTGATTGTGCGATCCGACAGACAGAATTTGACACATATAGATTATTCCATATTGGAGGTATAATGATGTTTTGAGAATCTTGGCATTGTTTGAATACAGTACGGATGGTCGTATTTGAATTCATTCGTCACTTGAGGATCTGAGGTGTGGATTGAGGTAAGAGGTAATTTGATATGAATTACCACGAATTGGTATGGTCATTACAGTACGACTACATTGGTAGTATTCTTACTTTGTAATTACATTGATATGTAATTATTTATGATGATGTGATCGTTATCAATGTTGAGTATTGTGACTGGCCCCGTCGTGGGCTTTATCTTTTAGGTACTCGGAGATTTAGTTAGTAGCGGTCGTGAAGGGATGAGCTTCCCGGGTGATACTGGCTATGGCGTATTTCTGGAAATCGAGTATTTCACTGGTTGTTATTTTCCGTTGCAAATGTGTAGTTTCTATGTTTTTATCTGCTACAAACGTATTTTTAACTATGTTTATATCCGCTGCATGTGTATTTTAAAATGGCTTTCCGGCATTTCATCAACTTGCGTATAATTTTACAATGGCCTTTATGGTATTTGCAAACTTGGGTTTATTTTGTAAAACCTTTTTCCTTAAACTATTTTATCTGTATGTGTAAGCGGTAACTTAGCGTACATTTTGAAACTGTCGAGTCTTGGTATTTTGGCCTTGAATATTAATGGGACTTATATATATATATATATATATATATATATATATATATATATATATATGAAAGCATTCAAGTATTTGAAATATATATTACCGTCTTTGGCCTTTGGCGTGTTTGAAACGAATGTGAAAATGATTTTTAGCCTTGTGGGTTCTGGCGCGGGGCCCACGGTGCTGTAATATCCCCATATAGTTTTGGGGGTATTACATTGTACGTGCTTTAGACCATTGGCAACATTACCTCCTACACCGGGAGTTTGTTCTTTTCTCGGATCATGAGGCATTAAAGTACCAAGCACACAAAAAAGTTGAATCCTCGTCATGCTAAATGGGTTGAGTTTCTACAAGCTTTCAATTTTGTTATCAAGCACAAGTCCGGTGTTCTCAACCATGTGGCGGATGCACTAAGCCGACGACACTCCTTCTTATCGGTTTTACAATTTCAAGACGTACAAAGATAACACATATTTTGTCAAAATTTGGGAAGAATGTTTGAAGGCTCCATTCGAACTCTTCTTGATTCATGATGGTTTTCTCTTCAAGGAGAAACTCTTATGTGTCCCCGATTGCTCTCTAAGGCAAGAAATCATCAATGAAGCTCATAGTGGAGGCCTTATTGGACATTTTAGAAGGGACAACACTCTTGAACTTGTTCAAGAAAATTTCTATTGGCCGCGAATGTATCGATACGTAAAGAGGATTGTTGAAAGGTGTCAGACTTGTCATCATGCCAAAACCCATGAGCAAAATACTGGTTTATACACTGCATTACCCGTACCTATGAGTCAATGGGAAGATGTCAGCATGAATTTTGTTGTTGGATTACCCCGCACTCAAAGGAATAAAGATTCAGTCATGGTGGTTGTTGATCGATTTGTTGGGATTCACACACCAAAAACGAAGGGCGCAGCGGAAGCAAAAAGCAAGAAGTTTAACATGAATCCGTCAAGAGGATCGATTCAAGCTACGTATATACGATTATAAAATGAACAAAGAGGAAGATACGATATCATACCCTTGTAGTCCGTTGATTTAAATCGTTGAGAAGATGATGTCCCTTACGAATCCAATCCGCAACAATCTCTTGGATGATCCAATGCCGAAAGCACCGCGTCTCTACTTGCCACGCACTGGAGAAATGATCGGAATGACTTCCACTTCATTGTCCACTAAGGACATGGCTAGAACAAATTTATATGAGCTTTTAATATTATCTGTAATACTCTAAGTATATGGATATATATTTTTCCTCTCTCTATTTCTATCAATTTTTCTATAAGAAAAATATGAAGATCATGACAATGGTGATTGAAGAATGAAGAAGACAACTAAAGTCTCTCTCTCTCTCTCTCTATCTCTCTCTCTCTCTATCTCTCTCTCTCTCTCTCTCTCTCTCTCTCTCTCTCTCTATCTCTCTCTTTTAATGATAATGAACCATATGGTACCAATAAGAGAGGGAGGAAAAGACTTTTATTAACATGTCTTCACATTCATTCACCTAACCTTGTCGTTGAGGAGTTTGGTTCATTTCGGATTCCCGCAAGTCCAATCCGATAAACTCCATTCCGTATCGATGTATTTATATCAATCAATAAATCCAATTAATCAATTATATCAAATACCGTATATAATTCATTTCTCTAAGAAATAATTGTTAGGAATATGCCCTTGAATGTCACTCAGGGGATGAGAGAGAAGGGGCATTGTACTTGTAATTATGGAATAATTAATAAAAGGCAATATTATTCATTCATTGTTTATTGTATTTCAAATGCATTCTTGATTTGGTAAACATTGAAGTGAAGTCCATGTAAATAATAGCGAACATTCCACTCTCGTTATCGGATAAGAGAAAATACACTGAAAGTGTTTAAAGCTTATTTACGTAAACCATTCGCAAATCGATAAACTTAATTAGGACATTAAGTTTTGAGTAAGACTTGTATAACTGATGCTAGGACATGCGCATATCTTGATAGCATAGTTATAAGTATATTGGTGGGACCAGTGTACTCGAACACGACTCATACTTTATTCAGTCACACGATATTCACTCTTGGAGAGTCGATGATGCATCGAAAGGTTGTGATAGTATACGTGGACCTTTGACTTGAAGGTTTAGTAAGATATGTGCCTATGACGTTTAGTTTGTCATTAGAGTAGTTAGACTCATTTGCTTAATTGCTGGGTCATCCTCGAAGTATGGATTACACGGGCAGGTAGCAGTCTTTACTGTACGTCAAGAAAGGATTCTATCTCCTATTAGTGAGCAAGCGAATGTCCTATACGGTTAATGGCAATTAAGATTATAAGTCTTTGGCCAAAGCATTTTGATCTACTCATATTGGATACACTAGTAATCAGTCGGTCTTGATTTGCATTAACACATGTATAGTGTCTAGTCAACATAGGGTTTGACTTTGTAATATCTGGATAATTGTTGAGTATTTTTATCTATATTTGGACCTTGTATTATTTGACTTTGTGGTATCTATAATTGAAGTGTTATTTTTCCCGTATTCGTATTCCAAACAGTCACGATCATAGTAGGAAGAAGTTGCAAAATCATGCATGCAGCTACGTCATAACGTACGCTTGGTGATAAGCTTAACGTACGTTATTGACTGAGGAGAGCGTACGCTATGAACGAAGCATAGCGTACGTAACGTACAACCAGGAAGATAAGGTCGGTCGGCACATGAGCCACCTTTGGACGGGGACAATGATAAGATTCCCCGCGTGACCCAGACAGCTTTTTGATAAAGCAGGTCAACGAGGATTAACGTATGATAAATGACCAAGACAGCGTACGCTACTCATAGCTCATTACGTACGTAACAGGTAGGGGTAAACGTACGTTAAGAAGGTCAGAAATGAGATAGTGTCTACTGTCGGACGATAGCGCAAACTAAATATTTCAGATAGCGCACGTTAAGGGCATAACGTACGTAATTTTGTGAGGATAACGTACGTAACGATGTCCAAGTGCCCGCTCGTCTGGCTGAACATACTTTTATAAATAGGACATTACCCAATTTCATTCTTTCACTCATTTTATCCGAACCTTACCTCTCCCCAGAGCTTCCAACCTTACAAAACTAGTATATTGCCCTCTCTACTTGGTTGTTGAAGAAGTAAGACATCTTTGATTGGTGCTCAAACATCCGGTGTTGGATTCTACAGATTGCCTTGATGTTTTCTTCACATTAAGGTATGTTAATGCTATCTCCAACCTTGAATTCGTGTTCTTAAGAATGTTATGAACATGCCACTGAGATTATTAGATTCCATGGATGACTTACTTGACCGGACACTATGTTTAAGGAAGTTGAAATGATTATGCTTAGGTTTACCATTGTTAAGAGCATTATAGTCCGAGCCTCGTTATGTTGAACTTGCAGGGAGAAGTTTTCTGAGATTGTAACTTACATTAGATATGTTTTCGAAATGATCAAGACTTGTTATTATCATCACCTAGAATCAAAGTGTTCAAGAAGATGAATTCTAGGATTTTCACCAAGAACGTTTCATATTTTCATAAGAGGTGTTTGGGTGACTAAACTTCGATATATTCTTGGTTAGATTGGACTAATTATGTTAAGGATAATCGATTTAAAGCTAGAACACGGTTGTTTCGTCTTCCTTCGGGAATGTGTTAGTATTCGTTTGATCATACCTTTGATACGAGTCATATGAATGACCGAACCATGAATGAAGATTGAAGTATTGAATTATATCAGTTTGATTAATATCCTTGAAATCGTAGACACCAGCATTGTACCTCAATGTGTTCATACACATAACGTACGTTAAGTATCATGCTTTACGTACATTATGGCATCAGGTAAGACAACTCGCCTGATCATAGAACCTTGTCAAATACAAGCTTAGCGTACGCTAGGCATAGGGGCTTGCATACGCTAAGGCACAGACTTAACGTACGTTACGTTATCATGCTTTACGTACGTTATGGCATCAAGTGAGACAAGTCGCCTGATCAGAGAACTTTGTCAGATACAAGCTTAGCGTACGCTAGGCATAGGAGCTTATGTATCTAAGGCATTGGCTTAACATACGTTACATTTGGTATATAACGTCCGTTATGAAGAGAATCAGACAGGATCCGTAGTGTCAGCAGCTTCCGGCCATAGTTTAGGATGTTAGATGTTCGTACATTTAAATTGTTTTATAAAGTTGAGTTGTCATTATTTTTCCAATTTGTTCAAGGTTCGAGGTTGGCGAACGATTAGTTGAAGGAGCGGTCTTCGATTTTGTTGGAGTCGTTGGAATATTTATCTCTTGCCACCTTTCTAAGGCAAGTACCTTAATTACATTCATTCGTATTGATGTTTATTATGTTGATTGTTGTATTGTGTATATGTGTTGCGATTGTTTGTCCACCATGCGTTGGTCCGACGGGATCATCATGGGAATCTATAGCTGTGTGTGCTGGATCGTTGGAATACCACTAGTATGTTAAGATTGATATGATATGTGGTACATCGTTACTGTTTCTCGTTGGAGAGACTTGTCGTGATTATTTTTGAAACTGTTGATGCTATTGTTCGGGATTGTTGAATAAATCATCATTGTATAATTATCGTACTTGTACTAGCATCGTTGTGCTCAACTCTATTGGGGTGAACATTTGTTGTGTTCAGGGTCCAGGAGAGCAGGAAAACAACCACTAGAGCTTCATGACGACGAGGGTGCAGAGTGATGTTATGGCCGGATTATTTTGTCGTATGTTGTGTTGTGTTCAATAAAGTACTCGAGTACGTTGTCATTTGTGATGTTGGATTTGGTCATGTATTAATATTCACTGTTTGATGTTTGTCTTTCAGTATTATTTTCACACTCGTGTTGTATTTTATTTCCGCTCCCGTTGTTTGTTAGTATTGTTATTGTCTTTTCATTTCTTCAGCCTTGTAAATTCCTACGTTAAGGATTTATGGCGCTGTAATATTCCTGAATATATCGGGGGTGTTACAAAATATGGTATCGGAGATAAGATTATGGATATCTTAGCCGTTGGGTTAAAATTGGGGTCGTATATATATTTTGAGATAACCGGCAGCGTATAACATCATTGTACTACATACGTCTTCGTTCGAGCGGTGGTTGTAAGTTTCCTAAACTCTACCTTGTCCTTTACATGTTGTACCTTTTTATACTTAAACGTCAGGACGATATTTTCCCCTGTTTATTGAGTGTTTATGCTTACAGTATGTTGAGGGGAGGACGTGGACGTGGTCGCGGTCTTGGACGAGGATGTAGGAACGCTGAGAGGGAAGCTTCACCTTATGTTCTTGATTCGCTGCCAAATCAGGCTCACTCCAATTCTTGCGAATAGCAGGAGTCCGTCAATAATGAATGAGAATAGATAGTGGAGACAAATGCAAATCCTGCTGTTCCCGATATCCTTCGTCAGGTGGTCAACCAGATGACTCAATTTGCTTGGACAGGATGCAAGTAGCGGTAGGATTGCAGCCAGGAAAGACAATAAGGCATCCCAGACTTGGGAAATTGGGGAGACAGATGGATATAAGAGGTGGCGAAGATGCACCCGCCAAAATTCGATAGATTTTCTGAGACACCGACATGGGACCACTGATTGAGAGAGCTGAAGAAAGTATTCGCAAGGATTAACTGCCCAGATGACCAGAGAGATCCCATTGCCCAGTACTTTCTGACAGGAGAAGCGTCCGAATGGTGGGAAGCCATACGACCTGTTGATCATGATGCTGGTTGGAAAGAGTTCAAACTCATGATGGAAGCTCAGTACTGCCTTCGTCCGGTGAGGGAAGCTAAAGTTCGGGAATTTTTCTCTGCGCAGCCGTCGGATGTGCCGGTGGCTCAGGCGATTAAAACGTTTAATCAGCAGCTGGCGTTTGTTCGACACCTGGTCAAAATCGATGCAGAAATTATGATTCAATTTGATATGAGAATGAATCCGGAAATATATAGGTACATGTCAGGTTTTGAATGCACCACTCTCCGCCAGTACCAAGGCAAAGACCTTGCATATGAAATGAAAGAAACAGCTATGGAAAAATTCTCGGAGTCCAAGAAGCAGAAAGTCTATGGTAGTTTCACATAGTACAAGAGTAGTGGGTCCCGTAAGGACCATTCATCCATTCATTCGTTTAAGAGGTCCTGGTACCCATCAAAAGGCGGAAAGAACTTCAGATCAGTATCAACACCAACAGAAGTGGTCAAAAGTTGTTTTAATTGTGGCCTCCTAGGACACCTTTGGCGTGGTTGTTTCCCTTCTTCAGTGACATGTTATGATTTCGGATAGGAGGGGCATCGTGCAATGTTCTGCAGGGATGCCACTAAGTTAAATAGATCTCGTACTTCGCATTCGGCTCAGAAGGAAGTAAGTGTTCCGCAGACGTAGCAAAGTGTCCAGCTACCCCAGAGTTTTGGTCGAGGATGAGGCAAAAGACAGTTCGACCGAAAGATAGCATCGAGTGCTGGATCCATTTCCCCACGCCTTTATGAGATGAGGAAGGCAGACGACCAGGATGCTTTTGTTGCATCAGGTACCGTTCATATCCTTTCACAACCAGTTAGTGTTTTGTTCGATACAGGGACTACACTGTAACACCCCCAGATCCGACCGGGAATATTACAGCACCGTGGGCCCCGGAATGGAACCAACAAGGCTAAAAGAAATTTTCGCAACCATTTACAAATGCCCAAGAGGCCAATGATGGTACTATCTTTAAAACATTTGAAGATTATATAAAATCTGTTTATCAAAACCGTCGTAAAATCTCATTTGAAAGGACAAGGCCTGAAATGCCAGAACTCAACAGTTTTAAAAACATACGTTAAGCTATCGCTTACATGTACCGACAAAATAGTTTAGAAAACGGTTGCCAAAGTAACCTAAGTTTCCAGATACCAAAAGGCCAAACATACTCACGCAGCGGAAAAGACAAACAATTTAACATAATCACACGATCCAACGGATCAATACAACATAAACAATACAATTATGCATACACATATGCAAATCAATATGTTCATCGACATGAAAAACACATGACTCAATAACATGAACGACATTATGACAAAACAACTAGGATGACCTCATGTTCAACAACATTAAAGACAACCTGCATGATCAACATCATCAACACTAAACCGAAATCAAAACTAAGATACTTGTCCCGAGTCCTTCAAGAGCAATCTCGATGTCAAATCATCACCGACGATTATCCTCAATGCTCAGTGATCCAAACGTACCATGGACTATAGATACTCATATCCTCGTCTTTATCATAAAGTAACTTCGATACCCAAATATGCCAATAATCGCAATAAATCATATACATTATGATTTAACTCCCAGAATCGGAAAATAACCTAAAATCCAAATATCCAGGGTTTTACAATAATGATCATCGCTATATGCATTATAAACGAAATGAAACTGAAACCATTCATTAAACATTATAACTGAGCAAGTAATAACTTGCCTCGATACCGATACGACGATGATGAAGCCGCTACCAATCTCATTGCCTTCGTCTACGAGTTCCTCGGCCCTGACCAATGCAATTCATGCAACACATGGTTATAATCGCCAATCAATAATCTCAACCTATTACCATAATTCGATACACAACAAGTTCAATAACAATCAATAACCGACATACCCAACCAATCGCTCTCAATGGTTCAACGATACCTCGATCATATATAAAACCAAATAATGTACTCAAACCATTTACGAATTCATATCCATCATATGAACCGATATCCGATAATTACTAATCAATATAACCGATCGACAAACTCAACGATTTCATAATTTCTCGATTAGACACAAGTCCGAACAATCCAACTCAACAATTATGAATTCATAACCAACATGCGATTACGGATACGAATGTAAAGGAAATCATATTCGGTGATCAATCACAATATTTTCGGATTCCAGATTGATATCATGATTCGTATTTCGTCAAGAACATATGAATTCTACCACTATAATTAACGAACATTCGATCTTTATATCTACAAGTATCGATAATTCAACATACGATCATCTTGCTATGTTAAATTCATCAAGGAGTTCCTCAAGAACACTAAATGATTCGAAACCTTGTTCATAGCCATCAAAACAACATAATTCGATATCCTCTAACCTCTAAACAATCCTCATTCATAATTCAAGACGTATATTATTATATTTTCCAATATATGATCCGCTTAACATCAAGAATCGAAACAATTCTACCAAGAACACCAAGAACACTATGATTCTATAACCATAACCAACATAATCAAGACATAAACCATCATATCCTTCAACATATAGTTCATATAACCTCAAGAACCGTAACAACAACATCGTGATCATCTTCATACGAATCATTCATCAGCAACAACATCAAAATCCAAATTAAAAGAGAGGATTATCCAACAAACCTCTTAGAAGATGAAATACACAAACAAATACTTGAAGAATCATCAATATCCTCGTATCCAAGCTTCAATCCCATGTTTCCAAGCTCACAATCGACTTAGGAGAGCAAAAACTCCCTCTCTCAGTGTTTGGAGGCGAAGAACGAAGTGAAATAATGAAGAGAAATGAAAGGCAGGCATTCACTTATAAAACATTCCAGTTTGTTATATACGTAACATGCCCATGTTAACGTACGTAACAACCATGTACGTACGCTATCTGACTTTGGTAGCATACGTAACGATAGTCCAGAGTTAACTGACTCATCGTTCACATCCTTATGTCTGTAACACATTCTCCATAACGTACGTAATACGTATGTTGACTTGCTACAGTAACATTGTAACGCCCTGGCTTTCTTAATTAAAAAGAACGTTACACGGCTCAATTTTTCCTTAAAAATTTTATATAAATCCGGAGTATTTGTGGAAGCGTTTTAGTAAGTAAATCTTCAATAAAAGTCGTTTATTCAAACATCAGTACAGTTTTACAAAAACACGGGGAATCAAATATTCGGACATAGTCCGTTGAAATTATATTCGTTGAAGAACATCAAGTGTTTCGTAGAAATAATAATAATTACGGCGACAACATCTTTTATTCTTTAGAACTTCATCGTGTTGGGAGTATGTATTCATCTTCTGCTTGTCCCGTTCATCGATTCCTTAGCCTGAAAAACATAAATGACGAGGTGTGAGTACGCGGGCATACTCAGTGAGATTAAACCCTTATAAATCATCAAAATCATGTTGTCTAATGCACATAAAACATTCTTATCTGTGTGAGACTCGTCTCGAATTTCTTTTATTCTTTCGACCCCTCGCGGGTCGTCATGTTACACGACACAACGATGACCATAACATATTAAAACAGTATAACCTCACCTCGTTTGCTGAAATCTTGAAATATCTTCCTTTGATTTGGCTCGGTTGTCCTTCTTGGATCCCGGATACGCTTCTCCTAGCACTTGAAAATACTTTTTCATATTTCTGGCCATAAATTCTTGATGTAAAATCTGAAATCTCTTTGAGGACTTTTATCAAACACCTTTGAAAAACTGTCAGATTTAACCTATCTATTTGATCGGGCTTTTTTAGGGCATTTAAGTTTTTGGAAGGTGAATATGTTACGGGCGTTTTAAAGTAGAGGTTCACAGCTTCAAAATTATATATGATACGTACAAAAAAACGTCAGGGAACATGTATAAATAGGGGCTCAAAGTCGGTTAAAAATCAACCTTTCCCGGACAGCTAGAAGCCTTATCCCGACAGCTGGCCGAGAAGCTTCTGTCGGTCGCGACCGACCGTATCCGGATAGCTGGCCGAGAAGCTTCTGTCGGTCGTGACCGACCTTATCCGGACAGCTGGACAGCCTTATCCGGATAGTGGTCGAGAAGCTTTTGTCGGCCGTGACCGGCAGATGTCGGTAGGCACGTCCGGAGGTGACCGGCAGATGTACGTCAACTTGGCTCGGCCGGTTCGACCCCTTCCCGGTGTCCAAATTCGATTTTCAGACCTGTTCCGGACTCGTCGGAGTTAAATCTTCGATATGCTCGGAACGGATTTTTGATAATAATAATAAAATAATTTAATATTATTTTTGCAATATAAGTGTTTTGTAATGAAATTTTAACGTATCAAAATCGACGGAACTGTTCGAAATCACTTTCATAAATTCTAAAAATGATCCTTATAATTTATTTTGAAATCTTTTCCTTTTATGTCCTTCATTTTATGCTAAGAACGTATCGGTCCAAGTATTGGACAACCTGTAAATATTAAAAAATCAAAATTCATGATCGTTAGCAAAATAAATAGCATTTAAATAAGTATTGGGGCGTTACAATCCTCCCCCCTTTAAAAAATTTCGTCCTCGAAATTGAGCTTCGTAAAGAACTTTGAAAATCTGTATCAAACTTTGTATGAGTATTTTCATCAATAACTTTAAAAAATATTGTGTCAGCAAAAATCACTTTGAAACCTTTCTTTGAAATCATATTTTGTCCCTTTCGGACAATATTTATACTTTTACATATCCTTTCAAATCTTTTGCCGACACAATCATTCTACACTCATACCATAATTTTTAAGTTCTCATAAAAGAGTGAATACTTGAAAACATTACCTCGGAGTCGACGTTGGGCAGCAGCGATGAACCACATATTCTCCCGAAAATATAATCATGCCATAATTATTCGTTATACTTTTAAAAATAAGAAAGTTTTGAAATATCTTGTTTTGTATAAGTAAATATTTTTTTTAAACCTCCTGAAATGTATAGTCCCATACCTATACAGTCTTGGAATACCTCTCGTTCTAGTGAGAATTCGGTTCAGTCATGTCCCCCTCCGCCTAGAAGCCTTATCAGGAGCCACTCGTTGTCCGTGCCCTTTTTCTTATTGCACCGATGATCACTCCCCTTTCTCGGAGCCGCTCATTGTCCGTGCCCTTTTTTATTGCACCGGCGATCACTCCCCGCCCTCTTCGGCCCCGGGTGTCACATGTTCACCAGCTTCCGCTTGGTTCATCCCCAAATCTCACCGTACTGAGAGAGGTCTTGCTCCGATACCATTCTGTAACGCCCTGGCTTTCTTAATTAAAAAGAACGTTACATGGCTAAATTTTTCCTTAAAATTTTTATATAAATCCGAAGTATTTGCGGAAGCGTTTTAGTAAGTAAATCTTCAATAAAAGTCATTTATTCAAACATCAGTACAGTTTTACAAAAATATGGGGAATCAAATATTCGGACATAGTCCGTTGAAATTATATTCGTTCAAGAATATCAAGTGTTTCATAAAAATAATAATAAATACGGCGACAACATCTTTTATTCTTTAGAACTTCATCGTGTTGGGAGTATGTATTCATCTTCTGCTTGTCCCGTTCATCGAATCCTTGGCCTGAAAAACATAAATGATGAGGTGTGAGTATGCGAGTATACTCAGTGAGATTAAACCCTTATAAATCGTCAAAATCATGTTGTGTAATGCACATAAAACATTCTTATCTGTGTGGGACTCGTCTCGGATTTCTTTCATTCTTTCGACCCCTCGCGGGTCGTCATGTTACACGACACAACGATGACCATAACATATTAAAACAGTATAACCTCACCTCGTTTGCTGAAATCTTGAAATATCTTCCTTTGATTTGGCTCGGTTGTCCTTCTTGGATCCCGGATACGCTTCTCCTAGCACTTGAAAATACTTTTTCATATTTCTGGCCATAAATTCTTGATGTAAAATCTGAAATCTCTTTGAGGACTTTTATCAAACACCTTTGAAAAACTGTCAGATTTGACATATCTATTTGATCGGGATTTTTAGGACATTTAAGTTTTTGGAAGGTAAATATGTTACGGGCGTTTTAAAGTAGAGGTTCACAGCTTCAAAATTATATATGATACGTACAAAAAAATGTCAGGGAACATGTATAAATAGGGGCTCAAAGTCGGTTAAAAATCAACTTTTCCCGGACAGCTGGAAGCCTTATCCCGACAGCTGGCCGAGAATCTTCTGTCGGTTGCGACCGACCTTATCCGGACAGCTGGCCGAGAAGCTTCTGTCGGTCGTGACCGACCTTATCCGGACAGCTGGACAGCCTTATCCGGATAGTGGTCGAGAAGCTTCTGTCGGCCGTGACCGGCAGATGTCGGTAGGCACGTCCGGAGGTGACCGGCAGATGTCCGTCAACTTGGCTCGGCCGGTTCGACCCCTTCCCGGTGTCCAAATTCGATTTTCAGACCTGTTCCGGACTCGTCGGAGTTAAATCTTCGATATGCTCAGAACGGATTTTCGATAATAATAATAAAATAATTTAATATTATTTTTGCAATATAAGTGTTTTGTAATGAAATTTTAACGTATCAAAATCGTCGGAACTTTTCGAAATCACTTTCATAAATTCTAAAAATGATCCTTATAATTTATTTTGAAATATTTTCCTTTTATGTCCTTCATTTTATGCTAGGAACGTATCGGTCCAAGTATCGGACAACCTGTAAATATTAAAAAATCAAAATTCATGATCGTTAGCAAAATAAATAGCATTTAAATAAGTATTGGGGCGTTACAAACATACTTGTTAACGTACGTAATTATCCATCCTTAGCGTACGTAATGGTCGGGGTTGACTCGCCTGTCCACATCCGCGCCGAAAGCTGCCGACATGCGGTCCCACCTGCCGACCACAGCTCGTCCTGTCTGATTCCCCATGTTACGTACTGAATGCCTTGGCTATAACATATGTAACACTAGCCACTTAGCGTACGTAAGTCCTTAGGCTTAGCGTACGTTAAGGGCTCTATACTTAGCCAATCCAATTGTTCCTATCTGTCTAGACATGTTGGATACGTATACACACATACTGAATAAATATATTCAATCCAATAATATTCTCATATGATATACCCAACATCAAAAGCATGATAACCTGATACACGATACCTTCAAACGTAATTGTCGACCAACTACGACAATTATACCAATACAGTTGTCCTAGTTCCGAATTTATTTTATCCATACTGTACAGATTCCACGCTGTACAACATAACTCGGATAAAATAACATTAAATAACAGTAGTAGAAGATCCTAATATTACATACTACACCACTTAAATTAAGTTTCGTCCTCGAAACATGCAATCCGTCATAGAAAACAAACAAACCGTTCAACCAGAATATTTTGAAACCATCACAACAACGATCAATCATCATCATTAACGAATAACCAAAACAGTACACTTATAAATGCACAAAGTCGACAATCTCCTGAGATACGAGCAAGTGACTTCACTGTAAAGCCTCAATACGCTTACATTCACAATCCATGAACTTCAACGAAAAATATATTATCTTCGGATGACATAATCTATCCATGTCAAATCCTGTCTACCTGATTACACAATCAAGTCCAAATCCTGCTAAAAATCAATAATGCACGATACATGTGTGAAACGACTGCCCAAATCAACGACACAAATCCCAAAACATCAGCACAAAATTCGAATGCCCATACGATCATTAACAATGATCAACCAGCAAATCAACCGAGTATATCATCGAAATGATCAACTTCAATACGACCAATCCAAAGGTCAAAACGCAGTTGAGAATATCTTCAACATGATAAACTCCCATGTGACCAACCAGAGGTCAAAACATAATCGAGAACATCATCAACATGATAAACTCCAATATGACCAACCAGCGGTCAAAATACAATCAAGAATATTATCATCATGATAAACTCCAATATTACTAACGAACGATCAACGAAAATCGAGAATACCTTCACACGGTAAGCTCCAACACGATCAACACAGAACCACATAAATTGATATACGAACGAATAAAGTTCTCAAAACGACACACCAATCACATATAGTGGATCTCAATAAACATACCCTGTGTAACACCCCCAAGTTACTCAGGGAATATTACAGCGCCGTAAGCCCCACCGTGGGACCCACAAGGCTAAACATACGCGGAACTATAATTTTTGACCGATAAGGTCTACATACAATGGAAAGAAGAACAGTACAAAGGATATTCAAACCATAACCAATGTATCTAAAGACATCACAACACGAATCAATACCTCGGCAAACACAGGCCGGAACATCAAAGAAAAAGGGAAAACAATACTCGAGTATTCAACAACCATTCCAGTACAACAACACTGAATGGAAAACTCGAAACATAAACGGAGGAAAGACACAATATCACTCTTGCCCACCATCTTCATGCCGACCCGATACCTGCCTGTCCGCTCTCCTGGAACCTGAAATACATAAAAAGTATTTCCCCCATAAATGGGTTAGCCGTCGAATAGCTAGTGCAAGTATATCAAATATGAAACACAATACTCCTCGACAATAAAGTAAATGTAACCGACAATTCATCAATTCAAGACTAGTATTCCGGAATAACTAAATCTCATATCATCACATCAAGACGTATGTGAATGCCGTAGAAACGGTTCGCTCATCATACGCCGATACATGTATGAATGCCGTAGAAACGGTTCGTTCATATCATGCCATCAATACATATATGAATGCCGTAAAAACGGTTCGTTCATATTATGCCATCAATATATCTATGAATGCCGTAAAAACGGTTCGTTCATACCATACCATCAATATTTCTTACTTTCAAAGTCGAGAACGTACAATCATAAATATATACTTGCCTTTGAGACATCAAGAAATCGAACGGAGGAAGGGTATGAGTTCGGTACGTCCAAGAACGTGCTTCCGGAACCAAAACGATTCGTAAGGAATGTGATAGTCAAATATCCATACTCAAATTACACGAAGAAACTCCCGAAACCCGTCTACGATTCATGAAGATACACGGATAAACAACTAGAGGTTGGAAAATCGTCCAAACTCTCACAAGTCCGAAAACGGTACAATCCAATCCGTAAAATCGTAGGAAAAGTATGCATACGGTATAGATACATCTTAATCTCAAGGTTCTCAAGCTTCAAAACGGATAAATCGGACGAATCTACGAAAAACCCCAAAATTCCCAAAAAGTAGGGTTCTAAGGATTTTTACCTTGATTCGGACGATAGGATGGATTAGATGTTGTGAAATCCTTGTTCTCCAACCAAAAATGTTGTTATTAGAAGGAAGATCGCTGCCAATCGCCCAAGATCATGTCTCCTGAGCGATTCCCGTCGAAAATGAGTGGAGAAGGTGAGAAATGACGAAATGGAAGTCAACTGTCATATATATATCTTCCCAGTATAGCGCACGCTATGCCTCCTTCATTAGCGTGCGCTAGCGAAGTCATCGGGTAGTCCAGTGTTTTTTTCCGGCTCCGTTAGTGCGCGCTAATCGTCTATCTCTAGCGTGCGCTAGCCCAAAAAGTGGCATTCAGTACTGGAGTCCAGAACCTACTGTCTCTGCCCTGCTCAAACCTTAGCGTGCGCTACCGCTATGGCTTAGCGTGCGTTATGCAATAGCTTTAGCGTGCACTAGCCGAAGCCTAGCGTACGCTACCTGATAGTCCAGAAAACCTGGCAACCTCACTGCCACTGCCGACCAGCCCGGTAGCGCGCGCTACGGATGGATGTTAGCGTGCGCTACTAACCACGAATAGCGCGCGCTAACAACTCCTAGCGTGCGTTAATCCGCCAGTCCAGAGAGCAGTCCGTGTTACTGGTTCTGACCTGACTGAACTCCTTAGCGCGCGCTACGGCTCAAAGCTAGCATGCGCTAATCAAGCAGAATTAGCATGCGTTAGCCTAAGCCTAGCGTGCGCTATTTCTCTGGCCCAGAACACTTCCGCAAGGTCGAACAGTCAATAAAAGGTACGGGTATTACATTCTCCCCCTCTAAAAAGAAGTTTCGTCCCGAAACTTAAGGAATAAATAGTTCGGGGTATTCCACCCGCATCTTCTCTTCCGTCTCCCAAGTTGCCTCCTCGACTCCATGTCTCGACCATTGTACTTTAACTAGTGGAATGGTCTTATGCCGAAGTTGTTTCTCGCGACGCTCAAGGATCTTCACAGGTTTCTCCGGAAAGGTAATATCCTCGGCTACGTTAATCTCACTGTAGTCGATGATGTGGATCGGATCCGGTACGTACTTTCTCAACTGAGACACATGAAAAACACTGTGGACGTGACTTAAAGCTGGAGGTAATGCCAAGCGATAAGCTAAATCTCCAACTCTGTCCAAAATCTCGAAGGGACCGATATACCTCGGACTAAGTTTCCCCTTTTTCCCAAAGCGGAAAACTCCTCTGGTCGGCGACACTTTGAGCAAGACATGATCCCCCACTTCAAACTCCAAGGGTCGACGACGGGTATCAGCGTAAGATTTATGACGACTCTGGGCAGCCAGCAATCGGTCGCGGATAATAAAAATCTTCTCCTTAGTCTCCATCAACATATCCGGCTCCGTCCCAACTAGCTCAGAAGCCTCGTCCCAACATAATGGCGACCTACATCGCCTACCATAGAGTGCCTCGAAGGGTGCCATTTTGATCGACGCATGCCAACTATTATTGTAAGCAAACTCGATCAACGGTAAGTGAAGCTCCCAATCATTACTCCAATCCAAGGCACAAGCCCGTAACATATCTTCCAACGTCTGAATCGTCCTCTCTGTTTGACCGTCCGACTGAGGATGAAAGGAAGTGCTCAATCTCAACTCCGTACCCAGAGCCTGATGAACGGCCTGCCAAAAATGCGATACGAAACGGCCGTCTCGATCAGAAACAATGGTCTTGGGGGCACCGTGTAACCTCACGATCTCAGCAATAAATGTTCGAGCCAGTCTATCCGGTCCCCAAGTATCTTTAATACCCAAGAAGTGTGCCGATTTGGTCAATCGATCGACAATCACCCAAATCATATTCATTCCGGCCCGAGTTCTCGGCATGCCAGTGATGAAATCCATCGAGATGTCTTCCCACTTCCACTCGGGAATGGGAAGTGGTTTCAACAACCCCGCCGGTCGTTGATGTTTGATCTTGACTTGTTGACACGTCAAGCATCGTAGTACAAACTCCGTAACATCCTTCTTCATGTTATTCCACCAAAAATTGCGCTTCAAATCTTTGTACATCTTACTCGTTCCGGGGTGGATCGAGTAAGGAGTAGCATGAGCTTCTCGGAGAATCCTCTGTCTCAACTCCAAATCATTCTAACACAAAGCACATACTGAAATCTCGAGAATACTATCCTCGTGAACCATAAAGCCGGGAGCTTTTCCTTTAATTACATCTTCCTTCGATTGAGAAATCATAGGGTCACTCCACTGCTTCCCTTTGATGTCATCAACTAAGGGCAAGTAATTTCGAGAACACAAGCTGCCCTGTACTGCAAGCCAAACTTCTATCCCTTGTTCAACTAAATCTGCGAATTTTAAATGCAGGATGTAAGAACCTCGAGCATTTGAAGAGATGCAGATTTGCGGCTCAAAGCATCTGCAACGACATTGGCTTTTCCGGGGTGGTAAAGAATTTCCAAATCATAATCCTTTATCAACTCTAGCCAACGTCTCTGTCTCATATTCAGTTCCTTCTGACTGAAAATATACTTCAGGCTCTTGTGATCGGTATAAATCCAGCACGGTGAACCATACAAATAATGCCGCCAAATCTTGAGTGCGAAGACAATTGCGGCCAACTCTAAATCGTGAGTATGATAATTTATCTCATACGGCTTTAATTGTCATGACGCAAAAGCTATTGTCTTATCATGCTGCATCAGGACACAGCCCAGGCCTTGACCCGAAGCGTCACTGTAAACTGCAAAGCCTTCGCTACCATGTGGTAAAGTTAGAATCGGCGCTGAAGTCAATCGTCTCTTCAGTTCATCGAAACTCTGTTGTCTCTCATCCGTCCAAATAAACTTTTCGGTCTTCTGGAGTAATTTCGTAAGCGGTCGAGTGAGTTTCGAGAACCCCTCGACAAACCGACGGTAATACCCAGCAAGGCCCAAAAAGCTACGAACTTCCTTTACATTTTTAGGCGGTGCCCAATCTAGCACTTCCTCGATCTTCTTTGGGTCTACACGAACCCCTTCGGCCGAAATCACATGGCCGAGAAACATAACTTCTTCCAACCAAAACTCACATTTCGAGAATTTTGCATAGAGGTGCTCGGTTCTCAAGATGTCTAATATCAAACGCAAGTGTCGGGCATGTTCCTCCTTATCTCGAGAGTAGATCAAAATGTCGTCAATAAAGACGACTACACACCTGTCGAGGTACTCGATGAATATCTTATTCATTAACTGCATGAAAACTGCCGGTGCATTAGTCAACCCAAAAGGCTTAACTACAAATTCATAATGCCCATATCTCATCCGAAATGCCGTCTTCGGAACGTCTGACTCCCTCACCCTGAGTTGATAATACCCGGATCTTAAATCAATTTTCGAGAAAACTACAGCCCCTTGCAATTGATCAAATAAATCGTCTATACGAGGCAAAGGATACTTGTTCTTGATGGTTACTTTGTTCAGTTCACGGTAGTCGATGCACAAACGTAGTGAACCATCCTTCTTCCTTACGAAAAGAACAGGCGCGCCCCAAGGCGAAGCGCTCGGTCTGATGTACCCTTTCTCCAGGAGTTCTCCCAATTGATTTTTCAATTCTTGCATCTCGGAAGGTGCCATCCGGTAAGGTGCTTTAGAAATCGGAGCCGCATCTGGATCTAAGTCCACGGTAAATTCTATCTCTCGATCTGGCAGTAATCCTAGGAGGTCATCCAGGAAAACATAGGGATACTCATTAACAACCAGAATCGAAGAGAAATCGACTTCATTTCCTTCCGTTTTCAAGGCATAACACCAATAGCCCGTACAACCTTTATTCAAAAGTTTTACGGCCTTCATGGAACTGATAAGTAATTTGGATTGGCCCGACTTACTTCCCAAAAATGAGTACTCAGATCCGTCTTTAGTCATCATGGTAATAACCTTGGTACGGTAATTCATAATCGCTTGTTTATTATCAAGCCAATCATCGCCGAGGATCACGTCCTCGCCTTCTATATCAACTACAATCAGATTCGATAACCATTCCATACCGGATATAACCACCGGAAAATCTCTAATCTCCCGGTTCCCCACAATCCTATCCCCACTAGGCAGTTTCACGATAAAGGGATCGCAAGCAGTCAAACAAGTTATATTAAAACGGCGTACACACTCCAAAGAAATAAAAGAATGTGTAGCACCCGTATCGAAAAGTACACGGACTGGATAAGATAAAATATGGATGGTACCTGAAGCCACCGCGCTTGGCAGGTTAAATGCTCGACGCATCTCATAAACCCGTGGTTGCACCGAACCGATGCTAGAGTTTCCCCCTCCAGCGTTCTGACCCCGTCCCCGGACCCTGCCGAAATTCTGCTGAGGTTGACCAAAAGATTTTCGCTGATTTATACCTTGATCAAGTGGTGTTGTGGCAGAAGCCCGAGTGTCCAAAGTTTGGTTCGGCTCGGAACAATAAGCCGCTCTATGCCCCATCTGTCCGCACGTGTGACACTTTAATGGTGGAAAGTGGCATTCCGAATTAAAGTGGCCTGGACGGCCACAATTATAGCAAGTCACCGTGCGATTTGAGATACCCGGAGTGGGACGGTAACCCCTCTTCCCTTTATTAGAACGTGACGACTGTCCGGCAAAACGGTTAGTCGTCTGTGGCTTCTGAAAGTTGCCACCCTTAGAACTAGAAAAATTTCCCGCGACTTTCTGCTTCTTCGGTTCTTCAACGGTATCATTGTCGGGGTTCAACATATCATGGGCTAAAGCTCTGTCCTGATACTCTTTCAGTGTGGTACAAGCAAATCCGGCCATTTATCACCGTGAGTCCAAATTCATCCGCATATCAAAATAACGGATCTTATCACGCTCGTTACGCACTTGATCCTTCACATGGATCAATTGTTGGTTGTACTCCATGATCGCCTGTGAAACGGGAATATCTTGTGGTTTAGCCTCGAAAAAGGCTCGGATTCGGCCCTCTCGCACCGGCCAAGGACAAAACTCGGCCTCCAAGAGCTCCTTAAATTCATCCCACGTGGCAATACGATCCTGTGGCTTGATGACCTTACACCAAGTAGCGGCCTCCTTAGTGAGGAAATACTGAGCAATCGGTACTTTCCTCACCTCGGGGCAGTCAACCGCCTCGAAAATATTCTCCAATTCCACTAGCCAGTCTTCCCAGCCTAACGGGTCTGTGGCACCGCCAAACTGTGGAGGGTGCATACGGATTACATTCTGAAGCAAGGCATCCGTGTTTGGGTTCGGGTTATTCAGCTGAACAGTTTGGGCTAAAATAGTCATCTGGGTAGCCAATTATTGAAGTGCATTCGTAACTCCAGCATCCGCGTTGTTCCCTTGACCGTTTGATTGGTCGTGCTGACTCTCGGTGTCAGGATGCACCAAGTTCGACAGACTGGGATTGGTCGACCCCGCAACTGAACTGATGGAAACGGCCGCGCCACGACCTCTTCCTCGTCCATGGCCACGACCACGGCCACGGCCCCTACCAGCTGACATACTGAAGAACACACAAGGTACGTAAGCACAATTCAATCGCACGTCATTAAGGTGATCGATTCTCAAGAATATCCATAGAAGAAGCATAGTGAATAAGGAAACATCACAAGAGTAAGAGGTCTTACAAGTACCGGTCGCACTGTGATGATGGCAGAGTAGTGATACTGTGGACAATTGACGACTCATTCGATCCAAAAGACCGACAGCCTAGGTATACATAGACCTAAGCTCCGATACCATATTCTGTAACACCCCCAAGTTATTCAGGGAATATTACAGCGTCGTAAGCCCCACCGTGGGACGCACAAGGCTAAACATACGCGGAACTATAATTTTTGACCGATAAGGTCTACATACAATGGAAAGAAGAACAGTACAAAGGATATTCAAAACATAACCATTGTATCTAAAGACATCACAACACGAATCAATACCTCGGCAAACACAGGCCGGAACATCAAAGAAAAAGGGAAAACAATACTCGAGTATTCAACAACCATTCCAGTACAACAACACTGAATGGAAAACTCGAAACATAAACGGAGGAAAGACACAGTATCACTCTTGCCCACCATCTTCATGCCGACCCGATACCTGCCTGTCGGCTCTCGAACTTACAAAATAAATCAACAGTGAACACTATAACTGGGAAACGTGGCAGGCATGATACTAGGCACCTTAGACTTGGTCATGTTGGTCAGACCAAAGCTCACAAAATCGAGAAAGATGGACTTTTAAGTACATTGGGTGAAGAACCCTGTCCAACATGTGAATCCTGCCTTAGAGGCAAGATGACTAAGTCCCCCTTCACAGGGACATTTGAAAGGGTTGCTGAGAAAATTGGGTTGGTATATACCAATGTTTGTCGTGCTTTGGAAGCAGTCCGAGATGGATATCAATATTTCATAATGTTCAGAGATGATCATAGTAGGTATGGGATTGTGTACTTAATGAAACATAAATCCAAAGCCTTTACTAAATTTAAGGAATTTAAGGCCCTAGTTGAAAAATAGATTGGATGTCATATCAAGGCACTTCGATCAGATCGAGGTGGCAAGTATATGAGCACCGAGTTTGATGAGTTCCTTAAGGAACATGGAATAGTTTCACAATTCAGGCTGCCAGGAACCCCATAATTAAATGGTGTTTCAGAAAGGAGAAATCGGACTTTGTTGGACGTGGTCCGCTCCATGTTCAATTACACTGATTTACCAATTTACCTGCGGGGGTATGCCCTAGTTACCGCTGCCTATATCCTTCATAGATGTCCTTCCAAATCCGTTCCTATCACTCCGCATGTGATGTGAAAGGGTAAGAAACCAAGTCTTAATCACAATAAGGATTTGGGGATGTCCAGCCTATGTCAAGAAGGCTAAGGTGGACAAAATGGAAGCGAGGTCCATCAAGGTACATTTCATAGGATACCCAGAGGACTCGATGGGTTATCTATTCTACATGACAGAAGACCATAGGGTCGTTGTCGCTTTACAAGCGCACTTCCTTGAGGATCAATTCAATCAGGAAGGTGGATCGGATAGAAATGTCTCTTTGGAAGAGTATAATGAAAGTCCTGGGGAGACATCTGATCAGGGATCATAAACCGAACCTATTGTAACACAACCTCCACTTCGAAGGTCTGGCAGGGTGTTTCACTTAGCTGAGAGGTATGGTTATACACATGTCTAGGAACTGAGCCTCCACGACGTTTCTGATATCCATGAGGATGGCCATGTCACCTATGACCAAGCGATAGTGGATGTGGACTCCAATAAATGGCAAGAAGCTATGGAAGCTGAGATAGACTCGATGCATGCCAATCAGGTCTGGACTCTAGTAGATCTACCAACTGGCATGCAGCTTATTAGAAGTAAATGGATCTATAATAGAAAGACTAATGGGGAGGGAAAGGTTGACGCCTATAAGGCCAGGCTCGTGGCAAAGGGTTATACCCAAAGGGAAGGGATCGATTATCATGATACCTTCTCGACCGTAGCTATGATCAAGTCGATTCGCATGATGCTTGCCATTGCTGCCCATTACAATTATGAAATATGGCAAATGAACGTCAAAATGGATTTTCTAAATGGATACCTCGAGGAGGAAATCTACATGGAATAGCCTAAGGCTTTTGTGTCCAAAGCTAATATTCATAAGCTGCAACAAGCCGTTTATGGGCTGAAGTAAGCTTCTCAGAGTTGGAACCTTCGATTTGACGAAGCAGTCAAGGACTTTGACTTCGTGAAAAAAGAGGAGGATCCATGTGACTACAAAAAGGCCACTGGGAGCAATATTGCATTCTTAGTACTATGTGTATATGATATTCTACTTATGGGAAATAACGTAGCAATACTCAACACTGTGAAAGCTTGGCTTTCTAAAACGTTTTCCATGAAAGACTTGGGAGAAGCTTCCTATATTCTAGGGATCCGTCTTTACAGAGATAGACCACGAAGAATGATAGGACATTCCCAAGCCCTCTATATAGATAAGATCCTGAGAAGAATCAAGATGGATAATTCTAAAAGAGGGTTCTTTCCCATGCGACATGGAATTTGTCTCACCAAGAAAATGTGTTCCCAAAGTGAGGAAGACAAAAGAGAGATGAGTAAGGTATCCTATGCCTAGGCAATGGGTAGCCTCATGTACGTGTGGTAAGTCGATTTCAAGCAAACCCGAGAAGGGAACACTGGATTGCCGTTAAGAACATTCTTAAATACTTAAGAAGGACTAGAGATATGTTTCTTACTTACGGTGGTGGAGAACTGAAGGTGGTTGGATTCACCGATTCTGATTTTCAAGGAGACAAGGACGACTCTAAATCGACATCTGGGTATTTGTTTACTCTCAATGGAGGAGCAGTATCTTGGAGAAGCTCCAAGCAAAGTTCTACTACAGATTCCACCTGCCATGTAGAGTACCAAGCTGCCTCATAGGCTAGCAAAGAAGCATTTTGGATGCAGAAGTTTGTGCAAGAACTTCAAGTGGTGCCTAATACGGAGCTGCCTATATCACTATTATGTGATAATGATGGAGATGTCGCCCAAGCCAAGGATCCAAGGGCTCACCACAACACCAATCATATAGAGATAAAGTATCACATCGTTCGAGAGATGGTTGAAAAAGGATATGTTTCGTTGCAAAGAGTCGACTCAGAAAACAATATCTCTGACCCGCTGACTAAGCCGTTATCTCAGGCTGTCTTGGAAAGACATCTGAGTGCAAGTGGGAGATTATTAGGAATATGCCCTCGAATGCCACTCAGGGGATGAGAGAGAAGGGCCATTGTACTTGTAATTATGTAATAATTAATAAAAGGCAATATGATTCATTCATTTTTTATTGTATTTCAAATGCATTCTTGATTTGGTAAACATTGAAGTGAAATTCATGTAATAAGAGTGAGAATTCCACTCTCGTTATCGGATAAGATAAAATGCACTCGAAGTGTTTAAAGCTTATTTACTTAAACTGTTCGCAAGTCGATAAACTTAATTAGGGCATTAAGTTTTGAGTAAGACCTGTATAACTGATGCTAGGACATGTGGATGTCTTGATAGCATAGTTATAAGTATATTGGTGGGACTAGTGTACTCCAACATGACTCATACTTGATTCAGTCACACGGTATTCACTCTTCGAGAGTCGATGACTAATCAAAAGGTTGTGATAGTATGCGTGGATCTTTGACTTGAAGGTTCAGTAAGAAATGTGCATGTGACGTTTAGTTTGTCATTAGAGTAGTTAGACTCATTTGCTTAATCTCTAGGTCAACCTCGAAATGCAGACTATATGGGCAAGTAGTAGTCTTTACTGTACGCCAAGAAAAGATTCTATCTCCTATTAGTGAGAAGGTGAATGTCATATACGGTTAATGGAAAATAAGATCATAAGTCTTTGGCCAAATAATTTTGATCTAGTCGTATTGGATACACTAATAATCAGTCGGTCTTGATTTGCATTAACACATGTATAATGTCTAGTCAACAGTAGGGTTTGACTTTACCGTTACCTGAAGCCTTGACCGGAACATACCATGAAGGGTCTATACGTATATGGTATTCACGACATAATGGTTCTGGAATGATTCCTTCATTCGTTCTTAGTCGTGATTTACAGTGCGGCCCGCTAGGCTGGCTAAGTGCTACCCGCACTCATTGGTTCCTCTTAATACTGGCTGAGATGGACTTACAGAGTCGCGCATCAGGATCATTGACAGATAAATATGAATTTACTATCTCTCTATTAATATTAGATATTGGATATCTAAATTATGATTTATTGGATAAATCAAATAGCGGTCTTATGAATTGAAACTAAATTCCTGGGTAATTAATTTAATTCATAAATTATATTTCGTAGAGAAATATATTTGTATTTGATATAATTAATTAATTGGATTAATTAATTAGTATAAATACATTGGTGATAAAACAGAGTGTGTTTAATGGAGTCGTTTGACGGATGTCCAGTACACAAGCCGAGTGACTTGGCCCATTTCCTCCCACCTTCCTAAAGTCGCCCCTCCCCTCATAATGGTCTTGGTGTGTTTTGTTTTTATAAGACAAGGCATGTTTTCTTGCAAACGCTTCCTAATGTCATGATTAGATCATATCATTTTATATCTCATCTTTTCTTCACCTTGACTTATAAAATGAAAACAAAGCATCACACCATCACTAACCTTAAACTCACGGCCGAGAGAGAGTTTAGAGAGGGGAGAAATATTTTTCTTTCTTCATCTTAGAGGTGAAAGAAAAGTTAGAAATAAGAGAGAGAAATTCCTAAGAGTTTCCCTAGCCGTGTTCTTGATAGAACGGAGTCTTGTTGATTTTTCCGGGCAACAGCCGATGCGTGTGAAGTAGAGACATCGTGCTTTTGATGTTTGGGATGAAGGGATTTCGTGCTCGTGATCGAGTTCGTGATCATCATCATATTGCGAAGATATTATCAAAGGCTTCAAAGGTATGGGACTTTGATCCTTTTATCTTCGTCAATTTATTTTTCGTATATATGTTACTTGATCGATCCTGTTTGGGATTCTTTATATTGAGTTTTATTATTCTGCTGCATACTCGTTTTTGTATACTCGTTTTTATATCCGAAATCCCAACAATAATTATGCATGTGAATCAAATTACTCACCAAGTAATTTATTTAATTCATTAGGCCGTAAGTTAATTTAGACATCTAATGTCCCGAAATTAATTAGACATCCAATATCCAATAAATTAGATATCAAATAACTAATATTCATTTAAGAGATAATAAGCTTGATTCATTCTGTTATCAATCCTATTGCGCAACTCGGTAGGTCTGTGTCAGTTAGAATGGGAGGAACCAAAGAGTAGTAGCACCACCTAGCCAGCCTGGCAGCCTACACTGTACCCTAACTGAGAACGAATGATGGGTATCATTCCAAAACCTTTCTGTCGTGAATACCAGTATACGTATAAACCCTTCTCTCAAAAGTACCGATCAAGTTTTAGGGTCACAGTCAGTCAAACCTTATTTGTACTTGATGCTATGCTCGAGTTGATGCAAATCGAGATCACTGAGCTCTTGTGTATCTAATGCAACTAGCTCCAATGCTTTGTCCAAAGAATTATGATCTCGTCTGCCAATAACTGCATAGGAGTACTTGGTAGCAGGAGTACAAGTTAATCTGCACTAATCTGCAATTTGTGTACTTGGCAGCAGGAGTACAAGTTTATCTGCACTAATCTGTAATTTTTTATACTTGTACAAGATATATGTTATTCTGAAATTTATGTCTAATATGCAATTTATGTTTCTGTCTACAATTAAACAGGTCCAGTGATTAATGAAACTACAAGGACTGTGATTATGTTCAACTTATTTCAGTCTTAAGAAGGTATTCTGAATTTCTAATATTCTCAAAATTTTCACAAAAATGACACAACAAGGTGTTATTTATAGATCTTCGTGGCCTGAATCTTCTTCGTTGGGTTCAACATCATCTTCCATTTCATATTCGGGAAAATCCTCAGTGAATGTCATTTCTCTGCCCATGATGCTTCCTTTCACATGAAACATTAACATACAAGTTTGATATGTATTACAATAAAGAATAAGGAACCAGAAAATAATATTTGACATAAACTTTTTCATGTAAGCATTTCATCGAACGTTGGTGTGCAACAAGCACACCCCCAACTATTAATAAAAATATCAGTTTTCTAAGGCATAATTCACCTCGTTATACAATCAGTAACATGATCAATCATAATGAAATATCATACTAATGTTAACATTCATTGATATACTGGCATATTAATGTCAGATTGTTGTGGAGCACCTATAGTAGACAATTGTGTTAGATTGGTACTGCCACTAGAAGGGGGGTTGAATAGTGCGGATAAGAGTTCTGAACTCTTTTTGTGTGGAAGCTTAAATATCGGAGTAAGTAAAATGCGGAAAAGAAAGAACACAAGAAATTGTTCGAGAGGTTCGGCTATTAACGAACCCTACGTCCCCTACCTAGTTTTATCGACTAGGACTTTTCTTAGAAACTTAGAATGCACTTTTTCGTTTAGTGCCAACTCTTACAATTTCTTGATTTCCGGGCTCGGGAACAACCTCACTAAAACTCTCTTGTTTTTCTGGGTACAATATGTATAAATCTCGAAATATTTGCTTGAAATAGCTTGAGTATGCTTGTAAGCTCAGATAACTTGTGTAATTTCCAAATCCTTGAAGTGTGCTATTTATAGCCTTCATGAGCTGAATTTCCCGTTGGAACAGTTGCATAGCTTACGTACGTTATGCAGCCTTGATTACGTACGTTATGTCTTCTACGTAAGTTATATAGCTTGTGTAGCGGCCGTAACGAACTGTGAGAAATATTCCAGTGACATCCGATAAAATCTATTACGTATGTTACGTAAGAGAGGCTTACGTACGTTAACTTCCAGTCAGAGATCCGTTGAATGTGAAGACTTGTTGTAATGGCTAATGACTTTTTGCAACAACCAGAATTTTGAAACGTTATGTACGTTGTACTGAGAGTGTTACGTACATTACCTGTATAAAATTACTTGCAAAAACTGTGACTGTTACGTACGTTATAGAAGGTTTGTTTACGTACGTTAAAGGAAGGAAAATATGTTAAGTAAATTTTGGTTAAATAACGCATCATCAAAATGTATAAAATGATTTAAAAAATATTATTCCAACAATCTCCCCCTTTTTGATGATGACAAAATTTATGTATGGGAGTTTTTGAAAAAGATGAGTTTTGGAAGATCGGAAAAATTTTACGAAATTTTAAGAAACTCTCCCCCTTAGTAAGACTCCCCCTGAATCGAACAAGGGTTATTTCAAAAACGAGACATATTTTTCTCCCCCTTTTTGTTATTAACAAAAAGTCGAGAGATCCTGTAAAAGCAAGGGAAACACAAAATAGTCAACGAATTCCAAAACAACATATATTAACGAATAACCACGAGTAGTAATACATAGGAATAGAAATAGTCAAAACAACAAACACATTCATTAAAAATAAAGAGAGTAATAGTTTATGACAGCAAATATGCATGGAATGTTTGGTCTAACAACAAAACAGAAACATCATCATAGGAAAGAGAAAACGGCTAATCAAGGCCGGCTTCCAGAGGCGTCGGTGGGATCCCGAAATGAGTGCAAATTCTCTTGACCATAAGTTTTATTTCGCTCATTTCTTTCTCTAATTTATCCATTCGAGCGACCATAGTATCTTGTCTCGGGCGAGAAGGACCGGGCTGAGAAGAAGGCCGAGGCCGAGTATGAGCAATCCATCGAGACGTGATCCTCTCCTCCGGTCTTGGAAGGACACCACCATCAACAAGGCGATCGTCATCCTTGATGTACGCAAAGTAAATCCACCCAAGGTTTCTCGTACGGAGATACCTCATGGTCCGGATGGTCCCTTCGGTAACGAGGCTCCCCCTCGGTATGGGGACCCTGTGAAGCCCTGTGAGATCGACTCTGGCATTCTCGAATATTTCAGTCAAAATTGATCTAAATGGCATTCCAGATTTCCTTTGTTGATCGACCTTGGCATAGCTCTTTTTGTGGAAGATTAGTCCTTTTTTCCACAAACGACTTGAGCACGATTGAAGCAAAATTAACCTGATGATCCTTCCAGACATGATAAATGATTTCCATGTCTATGTTTACGAGAAGATGCTGAGCATTCACTTTAGGCATGAGACAACGAGTGATAGCATCATGAAGCAAACGAAGATTTATCCCGAAATCATTATTTTCAAAATGTCCCGAATGAACATCAATGACGGCCTTGTCCGTTAAAAAATCTCGGACCTTAGACTCATGAACACCATAATTTTCATCGTCTTCAAAACTATCAATCACTTCATCAGGAGCTGTAAATTCTCCTTTACAACAAAATCCCTCATTAGGGAGACCAAAGAGTTCGGATAATTTAGCAGCATCGAATAAAATTGGTTTACCATGGATGAGGGAGTTAACTACGGCTAAACAATCAGAATCATAAGTCACGAAAAAATTTGCGTAGAATTCTTTTACGCAATCCAAAAAAATAGGTTGAGCGATACTTAAAAAATGGTTGATACCGAGCATGTCAAAAAATTCTTCGATCCCAATTCCAATAGAGTTCAGAGATTCAAAATCAAAGTGATGACTCAGAGTTACCTCTTCATCGATAAGCACTTCGTTGAAGATTTTTTTGGCTTGGGCATTCCTGAAACTCGGTTCTCCATGGGTTGAAGAAGAAGACTGAGATGTCTCTCCTCTGTGTTTTTTGCCGGTTATGGATGCCATCTATAGGAATCGGCTGGAAATATTGAGATATCGGACGGATTTTTGAAGTTTGGTGTAGGGTTCGTCGCAGTTGATTTAGGGATTAGGATGAAGTGAATAGGAAACTGTCGAATGGGGATTTTAAGTAGCAGGCTAAAGGACTCTTATGTACGTTATACCGTGTAATTAACCTACGTAGCGAAAAATCCCGAATTCTCTGTACTAAAACCTGAAGACCGTACGTACATAGCCTAAACACCTGTTACGTATATAATATCCTATTACGTACGTAATATCCCTCTCTTAACGTCCGTAAGCATGACCAAATGAGTAGTGTTTTTCTTTCGATGATGTCCCATTTTTACTGACCATTTAATGTAAATATGAATATGCAAACCTTAAAAATGATCAACATGTCTCATTCCTAAGTTTATTAGTATAAAATTGAAAGCTTCTTCAGGTAATGGTTTTGTAAAAATATTCGCCAATTGTTCATTAGTACCAACAAATTGGAGACGTACATTCCCATTTTGGATATGGTCACGAATAAAATGGTGACAAATTTCTATATGCTTTGTCCTGCTATGCAAAATGGGATTTTTGCTTAAATTAATGGCACTAGTATTATCACAAAAAATAGGAGTATTTTTAAGCTCAATGCCATAATCTAGAAGTTGATTTTTGATCCAAGGGACTTGTGCACATGCACTTCCCACGGCCACATATTCTGCTTCAGCTGTTGAAGTAGCGACACTAGTCTGTTTCTTACTTCCCCATGAAATAAAAAATGAACTCATAAAATGACAAGTTCCGGTGGTGCTTTTTCTATCAATTTTACATCCACAAAAATCGACATCACTATATGCAAAAGGTTGAAAATCAATGCTATAAGGATACCACAGTCCTAAGCCAACAGTATATTTTAAATACCGAAAAATTCTTTTGCATGCAATGAAATGTGATTCTTTAGGATTCGCTTGAAAACGAGCACATAAGCAAGTAGCAAACATTATATCGGGTATAGATGTAGTTAAATAAAGTAAAGAGTCGATCATACCTCGATACTATTTTTGGTCAACAGACTTACCTTTTTCATCTTTGTCGAGTTTAAGAGTGGAAGACATAGGAGTAGATATTTATTTGCAATCTTCCATCTTAAATTTCTTTAGGAGCTCATTGACGTACTTGGATTGGTGAATGAATATTCCGTCATTGAGTTGCCTAATTTGGAGTCCGAGAAAGTTTTTCAACTCTCCCATCATGCTCATTTCGAACTCTCCCTTCAAAGGATTTGAAAATTTTTGGGACAAAGATTTGTTAGTTGCACCAAAAACAATGTTGTCCACATAAATTTGACAAATAAGCATATCATCACCTAAATTCTTAATAAATAGGGTATTATCAAGATTACCTCTTTTATACCCATTTGAAATAAGAAAAGTGCTTAAATGGTCATACCATGCTCTCGGAGCTTGTTTTAATCCATAGAGAGCTTTATGGAGCTTGTACACATGATCTGGATGATCATAATCTTCAAAACCCAGCGGTTGCTTGACATATACCTCCTCCTGGATGGTTCCATTTAGGAACGTACTTTTTACATCCATTTGATGGAGTTTGATTTTCTTGTATGCGGCAAAGGCACAGAGAAGACGAATTGCCTCAAGACGAGCAACAGGAGCAAACGTTTCTTCATAATCCAAGCCTTCTTCTTGATTATAACCTTGGGCGACCAACCTCGATTTATTTTTAATTGGGAGACCATCATCATCGGTTTTAATTTTATGAAACCATTTGGTACCAATGATTGATTTGTCTACCGGTGCCGGAACTAATTCCCAAACATTATTTCTTTCGACTTGGTTTAGCTCTTCTTGCATAGCAATAGCCCAATTCTCGTCATTTATGGCTTCATCGATATTCTTTGTTTCTGTAAGAGAAATAAACGCAATATTGTTAATACAATCATTTATATTTCTCCTAGTTCGTACACCTTCATCAATTTTTTCGAGAATTTGTTCCATCGGATGGTCTTCCACATTTGCCCAATCTTTAGGAAGGTTGTAAGTATTCTCCTCCTGCTTGTTCGAGCTTACGTCGAGCTTCTCCAACTCCTTTGATACTTCTGACACTTCTTTAGCCGGAACCATACCTGCATCATCATCAAAAACAACCTTTCTCGGAGGTAAAACAATATCATCGAATTTTATATGAATTGACTCTTCTACCTAGCCTCTTCTACAATTAAATACACGATACACTTTACTGTTAGTTGAATAACCAAGAAATATTCCAATATCTGATTTTGAATCAAATTTACCCAAATTATCCTTACCATTATTATGAATAAATACTTTACAACCAAATGGATGGAAATAAGATAAATTGGGCTTTTTACCTTTAAATATCTCATATGGAGTCATCATTTTGTTCCTCCTGAGATGGACTCGATTAATACCATAACATGCGGTGTTAACGGCTTGGGCCCAGAAATATTTAGGAAGACCATATTCATTGAGCATTGTTCGGCTCATTTCTTCTGGAGAGCGATTCTTCCTCTCGACAACTCCATTTTGAATTTTCACTTTCAAGAGATTTTCTTTTCTTTTTCAAATCTTTATTACTATTGCAAACTTTTTCGTATTCATTGTTTAAAGATTCGAAAGCATCAAGAAGTTCTTCATGAGAAGGATTACTAACCTCGACTTCTTCATCGCTATCTTCGGATGCGCGGGCCATTAGAGCAAGATTTGTTTGAACTTGAGGTGCATCATCCTCATCATCATTGCTCCATGTAGCGACATAGACTTCCTTCTTTTTGAACTTTTCGTGAGGTGGGTTAGATGAACTCATTGGAGCAGCAGCACGATAATCTTTAGCAAAATGACCTAGAACGCCGCACCTACGACAAGTATTTTCAAACCTTTTATTTTGTAGGAAGTGAGTCTTCTTGGATTCATCGCTTGGTTCTTGTTTGATGTCCCTCCGGCGCCTTTGTAGAATATTTTTGAATTTCTTTATGTTTTTGGCATAAAAGGCGGTTTCTTCACCCTCTTCTTCGATAGGTTCATCTTCAAGATCGCTATCTTCTTTTGCTTTGAAGGCGATCGTACTTTCTCTCTCTTTGGTCTTTGGTTTCGAACTTCGAGATTTAATGACAATCTCATAATTTATGAGAGATCCAATGAGCGCACTGAATTCAATGTTGTTGAGATCTTTCGACTTCATGATAGCCGGTAGCATCCCATTCTCTTGGTAGAGATCGAAGGATTTTTTGGGCTTTATCACTACTTGATATAGGTTTCCCGAAGGAAGCTATGCCATTTGTGATAGCCAAGAAGCGGTCAAGCATAGTGGTAATGCTTTCTTCTTCTTTCATAGTGAAGAGTTCATAATCGTGAAGAAGCAGATTGATTTTGGTTTCTTTCACATGACTCGTACCTTCGTGGGTAATCTCTAGCATTTTTCAGATATCTTTAGCCATCACGCAAGAAGATATTCCGTTGTGATACTCTGGGTTGAGAGCACAGTAAAGCAGTTGAGTAACTTTACTATTGAAGTGATCGTTCTTCCAATCAGCATCGTCGTATTCTTCAAAGCTTTTGATCGAGCCATATGGCTTCTTAGGAAGGGTAGGTCCAAGAGCAATGACCTTCCATATTTCAATGTCGTGAGCTCGGATGAAGACGAACATTTCTTCTTCCGTGTCATAAAGTTTGAGCTATCGAAGAAGGGAGGGTGATTGAGAGCGTTGCCTTCAAGAGAGGAGTGGATAAAGGCCATTTCTGGATCTTTTCTCTAGCGGGTGTTAATCCAGTGGTAAAGAGACTTCTCCGATACCAATTGTTAGATTGGTAGCGCCACTAGAAGGGGGGTTGAATAGTGCGAATAAGAGTTTTGAAATCTTTTTGTGCGGAAGCTAAAATATCAGAGTAAGTAAAATGTGGAAAAGAAAGAACACAAGAAATTGTTCGAGAGGTTCGGCTATTAACGAAGCCTACGTCCCCTACCTAGTTTAATCGACTAGGACTTTTCTTAGAAACTTAGAATGAACTTTCTAGTTTAGTGCCAACTCTTACAATTTCTTGATTTCCGGGCTCAAGAACAACCTCACTAAAACTCTCTTGTTTTTCCGGGTACAAGATAACCTTTACAGTAAAACAATTGCAAGTAGGAACTCGACTTTACAGGATATATCGCTCTTTGATACAAGAATGTAGATTAGAAATAACAGAGCAAATCTTCTCGTATCACAATATGGAATATGTATAACCCTCGAAATATTTGCTTGAAATAGCTTGAGTATGCTTGTAAGCTCAGATAACTTGTGTAATTTCCAAATCCTTGAAGTGTGCTATTTATGTCTTCTATGTACGTTATATAGCTTGAGTAGCGGCCGTAACGAACTGTGAGAAATAGTCCAGTGACATCCGATAAAATCCATTACGTACGTTACGTAAGAGAGGCTTACGTACGTTAACTTCCAGACATAGATCCGTTGAATGTGAAGACTTGTTGTAACGGCTATTGACTTTTTGCAACGGGCATAATGTTCAAAGGTTACGTAAGTTATACTGAGAGTGTTACATACGTTACCTGTATAAAATTACTTGCAAAAACTGTGAGTGTTACGTACGTTATAGAAGGTTTGTTTACGTACGTTAAATGAAGGAAAAATATGTTAAATAAATTTTGGTTAAATAACGGATCATCAAAATGTATATAATGATTTAAAAAATATTGTTCCAACAAATTGTTATGACAATGGAGAGAACAATACATCTGGTGGAATATTTTCATCTGGTTTATAGATGATAAGAATCAGTCCTAATTTCATAGTACTTACCTAATATCTCGTAATACCTTTTTGGAATGGATTTGGAATATTTTTTTGGCGATGAGAAGGATGATGTATGCGCGCCTTATTTTGCAGCCGAAAAACCTTCTGAAAATAGGTGAAATCGTATCTATTTTTTTATTACAAGGTGAAATCGTATCCAATTATGGTGTGATTCGGTGAGGATGAGAAAACATATGTTTCCATGGATAAGAGTTATTCATTGTCCAGAAAACCTAATCAAGTTAAAAAATCCCAAACACCTCCCTATAAAAAAATCCCAAACACCCCCTATAAAATCCCAAATGTTTAGACAACCCTCTTTTTTTTAAATAATAGATTAAATAATCTATTCAATTACTACTGATATAATGATTTCAACATCCTTGCATTATATTTATAATAATACCCACGTACTGTATGAATTCTAACAACAATGTCTAAGTCGTTATAAAGACTTTCAAATCGTTTCTGTATCAGAAATCGTTACAGTCTTTAAATAATAAATTCCAAATCTTGTTGATTGAAAATATAACTAGAAGGATTTACATGTTGTTTATGTAAATATATAACGACTTCAAGTTCGATTTGCTCCCTTGTAAAGATATTACAGAACGATATCTCGTTTCTTTATAAATTATAAAAACTCCATATCGTTCCATTTAAACGTGATGATAACGTGATGTATAAAAATTCCAGACCATTCACTAAAACAACAATTTTGCTATCGTTTTGTAAAAAAAACATTGATGATAATGTAATGTATATCGTTTTAGAAGAAATTTTACGAACCCAATATTGTTTCAGTTTGAAATATAATTATAATGAGTTACATATCGTGTCTCATATAGAACACGATATGAATTTCGTTATGGCTTAACTTGATAATTCGATCATTGGTTGCCATCCGGAATGAGTCCTAAGTGTATACACAGATAAAAGAGTATTATTATACTGTAACATCCCCAAAACCGTATGGGAATATTACACGCCGTAGACCCTTTCCACAAGGATCTACCAGGCTAAACATCCATAAATAACCAAATGCTTGCCCGGCCAAGGTCAAACAATATAATAATACAGACCGTATGGTCACTTACACGTGAATACACGGCCAGGTGAGGTCACACAACTCAATCAACAAAACTTACTTAAACGACATTACCCACACGGGGTCGAAATACAATCTGATGGAAGGCGAAATCAACTCGACAACACAACAAAAATCAGAACAACTCTCGACTCATGATTAGTATCGTAGCTCGTCATCCTCTTGTGCCAATCCTGTGTTGCTACCACAGATACTGCATGTACGGGACGCAAAGCAGACATCCACCCCGATTACTCGGGGTTAGTAAACTCCCTTTGTTTTACTAGTGCAAGTATCAAATCATACGAAATGTAACAAGCAATTAATAATCGTGATCAAATATAATAATCAAGTATCAAATATTCCCGGGAGGTTTTCACAAGGGAAGATAAGCTCTGAAGCATTCGAAAATAAGATTATCATCTCGGGAATTTTTTTAGAATTTCAAAACCTTAGGACCTCAAGTCCTGATTTACAAAATCTTTCGAAAAACTTAAGGGCCTTAACCCAAAACTTGTTTCATAATTCAACAGTTTACAATACCGGAAACATTGCCATAAATCTCGTGGGGCTCGGCCCAACATTCTTTCTTAAAACTTTTCCTTTAAAAACTTTGATTTGAAAAGTATCATGCTCATGACACCGTGATCCACTGTCACGTGTCTCCGTAGGTTCAACAACCCGCACGGACTACATCACGCACAATTAAACAAACATAATCAATTCCGACACCGTGATCCATCACGTGTCTCGTGGGTTCAACAACCCACGGACTATTAACCAAACATAACAAATTCCGACACCGTGATCCATCACACGTGTCTCCGTAGGCATAACAACCCGCACGGACTATATCAATCACAACAATCACACACGATCCCGACACCGTAGTCCACGCCACGTGTCACCGTAAGCCCCGTCGAGCTCACCGGTTGGGCCTTGCGTGTCCGAAACTCATGGTCGGCTGCCATGCGTTATCGTAAGCCTCGTCGGACCGGCCGCGATTGGACCTCAGTACCTCACTAAGTTCTGATCCCGTAGTCCACTGCCACGAATCCTCGTAGGTCCCGTCGAACCAACACGAGTGAACTTAGCGGTCACACACATATTCACATTCACATTATGTACAACAATGAGCACAATTAATCAATCACCTTGATCACCACAAAATCGTACATTGCACGTACATAACACAACCTCGACACTCGCAACAACTATCATCAATCAACGACATTTAACCAACATAACACACATTCGGTACACAATACATTGCACAACCAACTGTACAACCATCCCATATGTACGTCGCATTCCTGCACAAATGGCACAACGCCTAACACGTATACTGATATAACACTATTATCACAAAGCCTTCAAATTGCGGAAAACGCAACCAACTCAAACGGAACATATTTACGAAGGCAAGCAAAGTCATCATACATCTCATACGTAATTACTAGTCGCAAGATACAAGTCGTATAATAAGATACTTGCCTTAATAACCGCTACCGAACGCTCCGAAGAACACGGTTCGACCGGGAAGCTCGAACCCCAAAGAAGGCAACGAACGGAAGGGTTCCGACTCGAGTTCTTCACAAGAATTCGTTCCTAAGTCACAACGATATCAATTCAATCACAATTCTACGAAAACGTAAGGAACTTCCCAAGTTCTACCCATTGAAGCATTTTATCGGACACTTTGAGGGCATAGGCCAATTTAATCGATTATTCAAAGAAATACTCGAATTTGTTCCACAAAACTTCAAGGGTATTGAATGATTACGAGTTTACAATTAAGTTCTAACAATAATATGAATCAAAACGAAGCAAATCAGCCAAATCACCAAGAAACCTCAAGAACACCCAAAAACTAAAAGTTTAGGTGTTCTTACCTTCGATCCGGGTGGAAGATGATGTTAATCTACGATTCCAACTTCCAAAACATGTTGCTCTATGTCATATCCATCCAAATCCATCCATTATTGACGAAGAAACGCGAAGAAACGAATAAAAAGGTGAAAATGGCCGGATGGCTCGGTCCAGGCCCTTAAATAGCCGACCCTGGCCGGCCGCTTACGTAATCGGCCCGAGGCCTACGTCATGTCGGCAAGGCCGAACTCTGGACCAATTAGTGCCGGACATGTTACGTGCGTAATCGGAAGGCATTGCGTGCGTAACCGGCATTACGGCCGTTCTTGCCGGGCCATTACGGCGTTACTCGGCCGGGCACGGCGGCCAAGCCTCGGTCGATCCGAGGGTCCGAAAAATCCCGAAACACCGACCTGAACGTAAACCGAAAACACGATTATGAAGTACTCGCAAAGACGAATCCAAATACTAAGAGAACACCCGATTACGACCACCCGAGGGCTCGAAATTCGACAACGAAAGTAATTACCCCAAACTTTGGGAAATTACGAAAATGGCCCAAAACGTCCGAAATACCTGATACACGATCGAAACACCAAACCGAAGCTTACAACATGAATAATAACATTAAATGAACTTCCGAGAAACTCGAAACAACAGTTTCGGACGAGATTCGCGAGAATCGAACTCAAGTGCGGAAAAGTCGTTTAAGAACACGGAACTCAACAAAACGATACCGAAACGAACTCGGATGACAAAAAGTGCAGAATTAAATATTCTCTGAATGACGAAACGGTCAAAAGAAAGTTGTCGAAATGGACCTCCGCCGAAAAATGAAAATTACCGGAAATCCGAAATTGCGGATATTACATTCTACCCTCCTTAAAAGAAGTTTCGTCCCGAAACTTAAAATAAGTAGGGAGAAGCAATATCCCATCAGGCAACCTCAACGAGATACACAAGGAACGCATAACTTTCGCCCATTGGCGAAAAGTTACAAGCAATGCGAAAGAATATACAGCGTGAAAACACGCCCCACGACGACCATAACAACGCCACCGGAAATGATTCAAACAATAACGATCAATTAACGACGCATCACATACCACATCATATGCACACATTTAATCAAAGAAACGTACGCGACAATAAGTCGCACCCGACTAAAATGGCTATGCGACAGAAACAAATAGAGTATTACGATAGAAATCATTCCGATTCTCATCAACAAGAAAATGTCTGACGTCAAAACACAAACAACTCAAGATAACGGAAAACGAGAATACCAGATATTACATTCTATCCTATTAAAATTAAGTTTCGTCCCGAAACTTAAAATAAAACATCATGATAGAATAGAAACAAAACCAAAAAGTTCACGCAACGAATATCAATCTCTACACGAATTACAGCACAAAGTACGATACACAACTACATCACTGGACACCACTGGGCCCTCCCCGAGTAGGAACGAAAACTCGATTCCCGAACATCCTGGCAACGGTCTCACAATGCACCGCTTGGTGCCCCAGTTGGCCGCACTTAAAACAATTAACCGGTGGCAAACGACAATTCTGTCTCGCATGGCCTACATTGCGATTAAAGCGAGTCTTCACACCGATCGTATTACTCGCCTGCAGGGTAAGGTTCTTCGACTGTAAACCTAACGAGGAGTGCTCCCGGAAGAAAGCTGAAGCAACGGGCTCACGGATCTCACTCCTCCGGCCTCTTGAAAAATTTCTCGAGGTCTTGTCTCTTACTCTCTGGGCAGTTCCGTCACGAAACGACCATCTCAATGGCTAAAGCTCGGTCTGATATTCCTTCGTGGTGGTACACATGAGCGGAGCCATACTCTCACGGATATGGGGTTTCATGCGCATATTGAAGTATCGGACCTTGTCACTTCACTTCTCACTTGATCACAAACATAAGCCAATATCGATTATAATCGACTATCGCCCAGGATATTGACACATCACAGGCGTAGCCGAGAAAAACTCAACGATTCTGCGTTCACGAACGAGCAACGGCAATACTCTGCCTCCATGGCGGTCTTAAACTCAGCCCATGTAGGTGTACGCTCTGCGAGCACTACGGCGTGCCACCGATCTGCGGCTTCTTTTTGAGTAGGTCTTGAGCAATGGGTACCCTCCTATCATCCAGGACAAGCTACGGCATCAAATATTCATCCCATTTGGAAGAGCCAATTTTCCCAACCTAACAAGTCAGACGAACCCACAAAACGGGGCGGCTGCATCTTCATCACATCTGGTAACCACTTACTAGTTCCGTTATCCCTATTTGGGTTCTCATCCCGACGTACGGCCTGATTCATCTGCACTAACTGGTCAACCACCTGACGAAGGATGGTGGCGGCGCCAACGTCAACATTAACGCTAGTCGAATGTCCCTGATCTGTACTGAGCTGATTGGTACTCGGCAAGGAGGGAGTCGCCCTCTCCTGCTCCCGATTACGACCACGACCACGACCACGGCCACGGCTTCGACCTCGACCCCTTAGCATACTGAACGGACATCCAATCAGAATAACAAGATAAAACAAACCTCACATAATCGACATAAGCCCATAATCAGCAGCACAATGCAATATTCACACGTTCACATTAACAAAGATGAACGACCTATACCTCAGCATACACGGTTAAAACATTAAGCATACAACTGTGGTCCAACACCGGTAATATTTTAAAAAAAACAAGTTTATCGAGGTATTTGTTCGAATGATGATATAAAAAAAATAAATTCGCGAGTTCGAAAGATTTTGCTGGGATGAAATTTTGAAAACACTATGTTTAATACCTCGGTCATTGAAGTGGGGAACGATACCTAACAACGTATCCCGCCACTTGGGCATACAACCCAGATTTTCTAACGAGAATAATAATATAGCAACTCACTGCACGACTTAACCTCAATACATAAACACATAACGCGTTCGATTTACGGAAGCGAAGTTGTTTTGCAAAACAGAAATTTTCCAAAATCCTTTACTTCATAACCAAAACGACGGTAATATTTTACAATGTCCGAAGTATTTCAACACACATTTTTCAAATACCGTCTGATTGTGTCATTTGAAAATACACGGCCCATTTGTCAAAATTTAACAAATTTTAAAAATCCATATAAACCATGGTTTGACCGCACCACCAAAATATTTTCCAAAAATCGATTTCTACAAAATTCTCAAACTGTAAAGTCCTTCAGGAAACATTCACAAACTTACCCATCGCGGACAAAAATTACAACATTCCAAAAACAGTCGAATTTAAAACCACATACTCAAATGGCAACCAGGGTCGCCAATTCAATCAAGTGCATCTCGTGGTATCAAGTTTAAACACACAGCAAAATCATTCATCGGAGTTTCTCACAAACTCTACCGTTGGTACCTTTTCGAAACCCATCGAGGTTTACAACCTTCACAACATACCATCCCACCCGGTGGTTCAAAGATAAAACAATAACGTGCCCAGTTCTATACACATACTATGTGCCACAAGTATTAAACACAACTATATTACACAATACTGTGTAAATAAAATTATACACCGCAATTAACTCACTAAGATAAAATCGAGATACACAGGTATTACGCATAAAGGAGGAGACTTACATCCACAGTCGCACGGAGGTGACAATCGCCCACGATACTAATCTCGTCCGACAACATAACCGACGTTGTGACCACGCACAACTCAACTTGTCACTGACGACTCGAGCGACAAGACAACACATTACTCGACAAAACATGACTTGAAGCGACCCGGCGGCTAGGTTTCGCAAACACGGCTCGATACCATAATTGTAACATCCCCAAACCGTATGGGAATATTACACGCCGTAGACCCTTTCCACAAGGATCTACCGGGCTAAACATCCATAAATAACCAAATGCTTGCCCGGCCGAGTCAAACAATATAATAATACGGACCGTATGGTCACTTACACGTGAATACACGAGGCCAGGTGAGGTCACACAACTCAATCAACAAAACTTACTTAAACGACATTACCCACACAGGGGTCGAAATACAATCAATGAAGACCGAAATCAACTCGACAACACAACAAAAATCGAACAACTCTCGACTCATGATTAGTATCGTAGCTCGTCATCCTCTTGTGCCAATCCTGTGATGCTACACGAATCGCATGTACACGGGCCTTAAGCAGACATCCACCCCAGGTGCACTGGGGTTTGTAAAACTCCACTGTTTTACTAGTGCAAGTATCAAATCATACGAAATGTAACAAGCAATTTATAATCGTGATCAAATATAATAATCAAGTATCAAATATTCCCGGGAGGTTTTCACAAGGGAAGATAAGCTCTGAAGCATTCGAAAATAAGATTATCATCTCGGGAATTTTTTTAAAATTTCAAAACCTTAGGACCTCAAGTCCTGATTCACAAAATCTTTCGAAAAACTTAAGGACCTTAACCCAAAACTTGTTTCATAATTCAACAGTTTACAATACCGGAAACATTGCCATAAATCTCGTGGGGCTCGGCCCAACATTCTTTCTTAAAACTTTTCCTTTAAAAACTTTGATTTGAAAAGTATCATGCTCATGACACCGTGATCCACTGTCACGTGTATCCGTAGGTTCAACAACCCGCACGGACTACATCACGCACAATTAAACAAACATAATCAATTCCGACACCGTGATCCACTGTCACGTGTCTCCGTAGGTTCAACAACCCACACGGACTATTAACCAAACATAACCAATTCCGACACCGTGATCCATCATCACGTGTCTCCGTAGGCATAACAACCCGCACGGACTATATCAATCATAACAATCACACACACGATCCGACACCGTAGTACACCGCCACGTGTCACCGTAAGCCCGTCGAGCTCACCGGTTGGGCCTTGCGTGTCCGAAACTCATGGTCCACTGCCATGCGTTATCGTAGGCCTCGTCAGACCAGCACGATTGGACCTCAGTACCTCACTAAGTTCTGATCCCGTAGTCCACTGCCACGAATCCTCGTAGGTCCCGTCGAACCAACACGAGTGAACTTAGCGGTCACACACATATTCACATTCACATTACGTACAACAATGAGCACAATTAATCAATCACCTTGATCACCACAAAATCGTACATTGCACGTACATAACACAACCTCGACACTCGCAACAACTATCATCAATCAACGACATTTAACCAACATAACACACATTCGGTACACAATACATTGCACAACCAAGTGTACAACCATCCCATATGTACGTCGCATTCCTTCACAAATGGCACAACGCCTAACACGTATACTGATATAACACTATTATCACAAAGCCTTCAAATTGCGGAAAACGCAACCAACTCAAACGGAACATATTTACGAAGGCAAGCAAAGTCATCATACATCTCATACGTAATTACTAGTCGCAAGATACAAGTCGTATAGTAAGATACTTGCCTTAATAACCGCTACCGAACGCTCCGAAGAACACGGTTCGACCGGGAAGCTCGAACCCCAAAGAAGGCAACGAACGGAAGGGTTACGACTCGAGTTCTTCACAAGAATTCGTTCCTAAGTCACAACGATATCAATTCAATCACAATTCTACGAAAACGTAAGGAACTTCCCAAGTTCTACCCATTGAAGCATTTTATCGGACACTTTGAGGGCATAGGCCAATTTAATCGATTATTCAAAGAAATACTCGAATTCGTTCCACAAAACTTCAAGGGTATTGAATGATTACGAGTTTACAATCAAGTTCTAACAATAATATGAATCAAAACGAAGCAAATCGACCAAAACACCAAGAAACCTCAAGAACACCCAAAAACCAAAAGTTTAGGTGTTCTTACCTTCGATCCGGTGGAAGATGATGTTAATCTCGATTCCAACTTCCAAAACATGTTGCTCTATGTCATATCCATCCAAATCCATCCATTATTGTGAAGAAAGCGAAGAAAGCGAAGAAAAAGGTGAAAATGGCGGATGGCTCGGTCCGAGCCCTTAAATAGCCGACCACACGGCGGTAAACTACGTGCGTGTCGGCCAAGTCCTACGTCGTAATCGGCCAAGGCCGAACTCTGCAGACCGATTCTGCCGGACATGTTACGTGCGTAGCGGAAGGCATTACGTGCGTAGCGGCATTCTGGCCGTTCTTGCTGCCGGGCCATTCGGCGTTACTCGGCGGGCACGGCGGCCAGGCCTCGGTCGATCCGACGGTCGAAAAATCCGAAACTCCGGCACGAGCGTAACCGAAAACACGATTATGAAGTACTCGCAAAGACGAATCCGAATACTAAGAGAACACCCGATTCCGACCACCCGAGGGTTCGAAATTCGACAACGAAAGTAATTACCCCAAACTTTGGGAAATTACGAAAATGGCCCAAAACGTCCGAAATACCTGATACGCGATCCAAAACACCAAACCGAAGCTTACAACATGAATAATAACATTAAATGAACTTCCTAGAAACTCGAAACAACAGTTTCGGACGAGATTCGCGAGAATCGAACTCAAGTGCGGAAAAGTCGTTTAAGAACACGGAAATCAACAAAACGATATCGAAACGAACTCGGATGACAAAAAGTGCAGAATTAAATATTCTCTGAATGACGAAACGGTCAAAAGCGAGTTGTCGAAATGGACCTCCGCCGAAAAATGAAAATTACCGGAAATCCGAAATTGCGGATATTACATTCTACCCTCCTTAAAAGAAGTTTCGTCCCGAAACTTAAAATAAGTAGGGAGAAGCAATATCCCAACAGGAAACCTCAACGAGATACACAAGAAACGCATAACTTTCGCCCATTGGCGAAATGTTACAAGCAATGCGAAAGAATATACAGCGTGAAAACACGCCCCACGACGACCATAACAACGCCACCGGCAATGATTCAAACAATAACGATCAATTAACGACGCATCACATACCACATCATATGCACACATTTAATCAGAGAAACGTACGCGACAATAAGTCGCACCCGACTAAAACGGCTATGCGACAGAAACAAATATAGTATTACGATAGAAATCATTCCGATTCTCATCAACAAGAAAATGTCTGACGTCAAAACACAAACAACTCAAGATAACGGAAAACAGGAATACCGGATATTACATTCTATCCTATTAAAATTAAGTTTCGTCCCGAAACTTAAAATAAAACATCATGATAGAATAGAAACAAAACCAAAAAGTTCACGCAACGAATATCAATCTCTACACGAATTACAGCACAAAGTACGATACACAACTACATCACTGGACACCACCGGGCCCTCCCCGAGTAGGAACGAAAACTCGATTCCCGAACATCCTGGCAACGGTCTCACAATGCACCGCTTGGTGCCCCAGTTGGCCGCACTTAAAACAATTAACCGGTGGCGAACGACAATTCTGTCTCGCATGGCCTACACGACTGCAGTTAAAGCAGGTCTTCACATTGATCGTCTTACTCGCCTCTGGGGTAAGGTTCTTCGACTGGTAAACCTAACGAGGAGTGCTCCCAGAAGGAAACTACGAAGCAACAGGCTCACGGATCTCACTCCTCTGGCCTCTTGAAAAATTTCTCGAGGTCTTCTGTCTCTTACTCTCTGAACCAGATTCCGTCACAGAAACGGCCATCTCAATGGCTAAAGCTCGGTCCTGATTTTCCTTCAGGGTGGTACACATGAGCGGAGCCATACTCTCACGGATATGGGGTTTCATGCGCATATTGAAGTATCGGACCTTGTCCGCTTCACTTCTCACTTGATCACGAACATAAGCCAACTGTCGATTATAATCGACTATCGCCAGGATATTGACACATCACAGGCGTAGCCGAGAAAAACTCAACAGTGCTTTCACGAACAGCACGGGCAATACTGCGCCTCCATGGCGGTCTTAAACTCAGCCCATGTAGGTGTACGATCTGCAGCACTACGGCGTGCCACCGGTCTGCGGCTTCTTTGTCGAGTAGTCTTGAGCAATGGGTACCCTCATCATCAGGACAAGCTACGGCATCAAATATTACATCCCAGTGGAAGAGCCGCTTTCCCAACCTAACAAGTCGACGAACCCACAAAAGCGGGCGGCCGCATCTTCATCACATCTCGTAACCACTTACTAGTTCCGTTATCCCTATTTGGGTTCTCATCCCGACGTCTGGCTGATTCATCTGCACTAATTGGTCAACCACACGGCGAAGGATGGTGGCGGCGCCAACGTCAACATTAACGCTAGTCGAATGTCCCCGATCATCTTGGTGATTGGTACTCGGCAAGGAGGGAGTCGCCCTCTCCTGCTCCCGATTACGACCACGACCACGACCACGGCCACGGCCTCGACCTCGACCCCTTAGCATACTGAACGAACATCCAATCAGAATAACAAGATAAAACAAACCTCACATAATCGACATAAGCCCACAATCAGCAGCACAATGCAATATTCACACGTTCACATTGACAAAGATGAACGACCTATACCTCAGCATACACGGTTAAAACATTAAGCATACCACTGTGGTCCAACACCGGTAATATTTTAAAGAAAAAACAAGTTTATCGAGGTATTTGTTCGAATGATGATATAAAAAAAATAAATTCGCGAGTTCGAAAGATTTTGCTGGGATGAAATTTTGAAAACACTATGTTTAATACCTCGGTCATTGAAGTGGGGAACGATACCTAACAACGTATCCCGCCACTTGGGCATACAACCCAGATTTTCTAACGAGAATAATAATATAGCAACTCACTGCACGACTTAACCTCAATACATAAACACATAACGTTCTAATTTACGGAAGCCAAAGTTGTTTTGCAAAACAGAAATTTTCCAAAATCCTTTAGTTCATAACCAAAACGACGGTAATATTTTACAATGTCCGAAGTATTTCAAAACACATTTTTCAAATACCGTCTGATTGTGTCATTTGAAAATACACGGCCCATTTGTCAAAATTTAACAAATTTTAAAAATCCATATAAACCATGGTTTGACCGCACCACCAAAATATTTTCCAAAAATCGATTTCTACAAAATTCTCAAACTGTAAAGTCCTTCAGGAAACATTCACAAACTTACCCATAGCGGACAAAAATTACAACATTCCAAAAACAGTCGAATTTAAAACCACATACTCAAATGGCAACCAGGGTCGCCAATTCAATCAAGTGCATCTCGTGGTATCAAGTTTAAACACACAGCAAAATCATTCATCGGAGTTTCTCACAAACTCTACCGTTGGTACCTTTTCGAAACCCATCGAGGTTTACAACCTTCACAACATACCATCCCACCCGGTGGTTCAAAGATAAAACAATAACGTGCCCAGTTCTATACACATACTATGTGCCACAAGTATTAAACACAACTATATTACACAATACTGTGTAAATAAAATTATACACCGCAATTAACTCACTAAGATAAAATCGAGATACACAGGTATTACGCATAAAGGAGGAGACTTACATCCACAGGTCGCACGGAGGTGACAGTCGCCCACGATACTAATCTCGTCCGACAACATAACCGACACGTTGTGATCACGCACAACTCAACTTGTCACCTGACGACTCGAACGACAAGACAACACATTACTCGACAAAACATGACTTGAAACGACCCGACAACCTAGGTTTCCGCAAACCTGGCTTTGATACCATAATTGTAACATCCCCAAAACCGTATGGGAATATTACACGCCGTAGACCCTTTCCACACGGATCTACCAGGCTAAACATCCATAAATAACCAAATGCTTGCCCGGCCAGGGTCAAACAATATAATAATACAGACCATATGGTCACTTACACGTGAATACACAGACCGATGAGGTCACACAACTCAATCAACAAAACTTACTTAAACGACATTACCCACACAGGGGTCGAAATTCTATACAGCGGAAGACTGAAATCAACTCTGACAACACAACAAAAATTAGAACAACTCTCGACTCATGATTAGTATCGTAGCTCGTCATCCTCTTGTGCCAATCCTGTGTTGCTACCACTGAATGCATGTACCGGACGCAAGCAGACATCCACCCCCGATTACTCGGGGGTTAGTAAAACTCCACTGTTTTACTAGTGCAAGTATCAAATCATACGAAATGTAACAAGCAATTAATAATCGTGATCAAATATAATAATCAAGTATCAAATATTCCCGGGAGGTTTTCACAAGGGAAGATAAGCTCTGAAGCATTCGAAAATAAGATTATCATCTCGGGAATTTTTTTAGAATTTCAAAACCTTAGGACCTCAAGTCCTGATTCACAAAATCTTTCGAAAAACTTAAGGGCCTTAACCCAAAACTTGTTTCATAATTCAACAGTTTACAATACCGGAAACATTGCCATAAATTTCGTGGGGCTCGGCCCAACATTCTTTCTTAAAACTTTTCCTTTAAAAACTTTGATTTGAAAAGTATCATGCTCATGACACCGTGATCCACTGTCACGTGTCTCCGTAGGTTCAACAACCCGCACGGACTACATCACACACAATTAAACAAACATAATCAATTCCGACACCGTGATCCACTGTCACGTGTCTCCGTAGGTTCAACAACCCACACGGACTATTAACCAAACATAACCAATTCCGACACCGTGATCCACTGTCACGTGTCTCCGTAGGCATAACAACCCTCACGGACTATATCAATCACAACAATCACACACACAGTCCTGACACCGTAGTCCACTGCCACGTGTCACCGTAAGCCCCGTCGAGCTCACCCGGTTGGACGCACTGTGTCCGAAACTCATGGTCCACTGCCATGCATTATCGTAGGCCTCGTCAGACCAGCACGATTGGACCTCAGTACCTCACTAAGTTCTGATCCCGTAGTCCACTGCCACGAATCCTCGTAGGTCCCGTCGAACCAATACGTGTGAACTTAGCGGTCACACACATATTCACATTCACATTACGTACAATAATGAGCACAATTAATCAATCACCTTGATCACCACAAAATCGTACATTGCACGCACATAACACAACCTCGACACTCGCAACATCTGTAACACCCCAAACTAGGCGGATATTACAGTGCCGTAGACCCCCGACTGGGACCCACCAGGCGAATGAGAATGAATGAATTACACAGGTAAATGTAGTACCGAACCACATTACAACATCAAATACTCCGATGAGGAGTTTTATACAACACCCAGGATAAGATAGAATACATGTGTATTTTATGTGACGATAAAATACACAACACTGAATGAAATGAGCATTCAAACGGAATGTCTGCAGCGGAATAAATAAAGGAAACACAAATGGTGAATAAATGGTGAGCATCGGGCCCCCTACTTTTATCACTGGGTCTCATCGACGTCTTCGTGCTCTCCCGTGCCTTAGCCTTGCCATGACACGAAAAACAACATCCCCAACGGGGCCGATTACACGTAACAACAATCCTCAAGGGTTGAAAATACACAATCATGATATATCTGAAATTATGAATTATTCTGTCAATACATACGCAATCAAACATGCTATATGAATCGACTAATCAGTACGGCTCAAAGGAATGGCGCCACACTACGTCCGGGATGGAAATGTGTCCGTGCACAAGCCACCAACGATCAAACACGCGTGGTCTTGTACCTAATCAGTCTCACGAGCAATCGACTCGTGTGCACAGTCCAATGTGAGGCCACCAACCAACACACGACTATAATGTGCCCGACATGAAAATCCTACACATACCAATCGGCACGCCAGTATGACCCGGAATGCCACAATATGACAAAAGTGACAATGAAAATGAATAATGACTCACCAAGATTGAATGATGGTGAAATGAATGATAGCTCAATGAAATGATCGGAACCGTCGTTCCTTATGACTGAGGTGATCAATTGACAATGACGAGTTTTGATACGATTAATACAATGATGAATGAGATATGATTATGAATGAACAACGACAAAAGGAATGAATATCCTTTTAACCGAGTAAGAATTAACTTACACAATACCGATGATGAATGTCCGTCCACGAACAACGTCCTAAATGAAATATCGGTCGCTCGAACAACCTTGAACAAAAATAGTTACCAACAGCCGATCAATACAAGAATCAAATACGATCATAACCGACCCAAACGTCGATACAACAATATCCGAACTCGTATGAATCGAAACTAACTCCAAGATGAGTATTTCAAACCATCAAAACGCTTTCAAGGATATCAATAATCCATTAGGAATCCATAACTCATGATTACAACAACATCAATCGGAAAATCCCCAACTAACCGAAGTCAACCCCAAGGGTTCTTGGAATAATTCAAAATAACCGTTTAAATCCGTAGGAATATATTTATCCAAGTTAGATAATCCATAACTAACATATTCCAATGATAATCCAAGCTTACATGAAGAAATCGGAAGGAAAACCCAAAAATCCGAAATTCTAGATCCAAGAGTTTAATACCTTTGATTCGATGTGATGAAGATGATGAAATGATGATCAATCCGAAAGATGAGCTTGAAGATGATGATTGATGATTACACCTCGAAGAATCCTCTCCGAATCGCTCGAAATCGCCCAAAACTACCGAAGGAATGAAATGAGATGGAAAATGACGAACTCTGACTAAAGCGTCGATTTATACTCGGTCCGGTTAGCGTCGCTAGCCTTGTGCATAGCGTGCGCTAACGTGTAATTTGGGTAGTCCGGTACCCCTGTCCGAACACGGTAGCGCGCTACATACCTATTTGTAGCGTGCGCTACGGCCATATTACTAGCGTGCGCTAATATCCATTGTTAGCGTGCGCTAGCGAAATATTCGACGCCCGATCTGGAGTCCGTAAAACCGCCCTCTCGATCTAACCTCGATAGCGTGCGCTACAACAACCGATTAGCGTGCGCTATAATATTGATTGCGTCGCTAAATATAACTCATAGCGTGCGCTATGAATTAATCGGTGCGATCCGGTAGCCCCGGACTCAACTCGATCCGTCCCTAGCGCGCTACTCCACACATATAGCGTGCGCTACTACAACCCGTTAGCGCGCGCTACTTACCACTCGTAGCGTGCGCTACAATTATTCTCACTGCAGTCCGGTACCTTGCAGGCTGCGGCTAACCTTAGCGTGCGCTAAAGCTGAGCGGTAGCGTGCGCTACCTATACCCAATTAGCGTACGCTAAAAGGAGTATGTAGCGTGCGCTACCCTCAAGCACAGCTTGCAACGAAAATGACAATGATGATAAACACGGCACGAAACTCCAATCAGATTAGTGATGAATGACGATTGATACACGATACAATTACTCTGAATGATGAATACCATGACTGAATCTGAGTGATAAATGATCAATAATGAAATTACTGAGTACCAATTACTGAATGATAATTACTGAGTGATAATTACTGAATGATAATTACTGAGTGATAATCACTGAATGATAATTACTGGGTATTACATACACCCCCCCTTAAAAGAGTTTCGTCCCCGAAACTAAGGGTCAAACAACTCGGGATAACTCTCCCGCATACTATCCTCGGTTTCCCAAGTAGCCTCTTCGACTCCGTGTCTAGACCACTGAATTTTAACCAAAGGAATCGTCTTATTCCTCAACTGCTTGATTTGCCGCTCTAAAACTCGTATAGGACGTTCCTCATATGAATGATCGTCGGCGCTCTCGATTTTGTCGAACTGAAGTATGTGACTCGGGTCGGCAACATACTTCCGCAACTGAGAGACATGAAACACATTATGAATTCGGCTCAACGCCGGAGGTAAAGCCAATCGATAAGCTAACTCGCCTACTCGATCCAAATCTCAAACGGTCCAATGAATCTCGGACTCAACTTCCCTCTCTTCCCAAAACGGAAGATACCACGACTCGGGGATACCTTGACCAACACGTGGTCACCAGCCTCGAACTCTAATGGTCGACGACGGTTATCTGCATATGATTTCTGTCGACTCTGAGCGGTCAACAAACGACTTCTGATCAAAGCTACCTTCTCACGGGCGGCTATAAGCATATCGGGCTCGGTGCCGATTGATTCTGATAAGTCGTCCCAACACAACGGAGATCGACAACGACGACCATACAAGGCCTCGTAAGGTGCCATCTTGATCGAAGCATGCCAACTATTATTATACGTGAACTCGATCAATGGTAGTTGGGCTTCCCAATCGTCTTTCCAATCGAGGACGCATGCCCTCAACATGTCCTCTAATGTCTGAATGGTCCTCTCTGATTGCCCGTCGGACTGAGGATGAAAAGCGGTACTGAGATTAAGCTGAGTTCCCATAGCGCGATGAACTCATTTCCAAAAGTGCGACACAAACCGTCCGTCACGATCGGAAATGATACTTTTAGGACTACCGTGCAGTCTGACTATCTCTTTAATGAACAACTGGGCAAGTCTCTCGGGACCCCACGTATCCTTGATCTCAAGGAAATGAGCTGATTTGGTTAAGCGGTCCACGATCACCCAGATCGTGTTCATGCCACGACGACTCGTCGGCAAACTCGTGATGAAATCCATAGAAATGTCTTCCCATTTCCACTCGGGAATAGGAAGAGGTTTCAAAGATACCACTTGATCGATGTTCAATCTTAACTTGTTGTGAGTTAAGCATCTCGAAACAAATTCTGCGACTTCTCGCTTCATATTACTCCACCGGTAATTTTGTTTCAAGTCCTTGTACATCTTGCTAGACCGGATGAGCAGAATAAGGGGTAGCATGAGCTTCTCTCAAAATAGAGTTTTTCAACTCGTCGATCGCCGATACGCACAACCGATTCTTAAACCTCAAAAGTCCATCCTCGTGGACCACAAATCCAGGGCTTTCCCCTGAGCCACATCCTCTCGGATGCGCAACAATGATGGGTCCGAACCACGATTCTCTCGGATTTCCTCCTCGAGTGACGATGAAATCTCTAACATACAAAAGCCCGAACTCGCTGAAGCCGGACCTCGATCTCGGGTCTAAGGAATTCTCTTTGAAGCTCCTTCGAATGTTAAACGGGCGAGCATCTGCTCCTGAACGGACTTACGACTCAAGGCGTCGGCGACAACATTCGCCTTGCCCGGGTGATAAAGGATCTCGATATCATAATCTTTGATTAGTTCCAACCACCGCCTCTGTGACATATTTAACTCCTTCGAGTAAATATATACTTTAAGCTCTTATGATCGGTGAATATCGAGTAACGCCATAAAGATAATGACGCCAAATTTTCAAAGCGAACACCACTTTGCTAGCTCCAGTCGTGGGTCGGATAATTAATCTCGTAAGGTCTCAATTGCCGTGAAGCATAGGCAATAACCTTCCCGTTCGCATGAGCACACATCCGAGACCCCGTCCGACGCATCACTATAGACCACAAATCCTTCCGTCCCTGCGGCAAGGAAAGTACAGTCTTGACATTAACCGGCTCTTGAGTTCCTCAAAACTCCGTTGACACGCGTCGGACCACGTGTATTTCTTATCCTTCCGCAAAAGGTTCGTTAAGGGTTGAGCGATTCGAGAAAATCCCTCTACAAATCGCCGATAATAACCCGCTAATCCGAGGAAACTTCGGATTTCCTTAACATTCTTCGGAGGTAGCCAATCTCGAATAGCCTCCGTCTTCTGAGGATCGACGCGAACTCCGTCTGATGAAATTACGTGTCCGAGAAACGTCACTTCGGACATCCAAAACTCACATTTGGAAAACTTCCCATAAAGTTGTTCTCGCCTCAACACGTCGAGAACTAGATGAAGGTGCGACTCGTGTTCCTCCCGGTCACGAGAATAAATCAAAATGTCATCGATGAAGACAACAACAAATCGATCCAAAAAGTCGATAAAGACCCGATTCATTAACTCCATGAATACCGCAGGTGCATTAGTCAATCCAAACGGCATAACCACAAACTCATAATGACCATAGCGTGTTCGAAACGCCGTCCTCGCGATGTCCGACTCTCGAATCCAATCGATGATATCCGGATCTTAAGTCGATCTTGGAAAATCTGAAGCTCCTGAAGTTGATCTAAGAGATCATCAATACGGGGTAAGGGATACTTATTCTTGATCGTCACCTGTTCAACTCGCGATAATCAATACATAAGCGGAATGAACCATCCTTCTTCTTGACAAACAACACCGGTGCTCCCCACGGGGGCGCACTTTCGGTCGGATATAACCTTTCTCGAACAACTCCTCAAGTTGGTTCTTTAATTCTGCATTTGGTCGGGGCCATCCGTGCGGTGCCTTCGATATCGGGGGCGTGCAGGCTCCAACTCAATCGTGAATTCCACATCCCTCTGTGGAAGGCAAACCAGTAACTCGTGCGGAAAAACATCGGCATATTCCCTCACCACCGAATATCTGTTAACATTATCGATGATTTCTCGGTTTTGGCCATAAAGCACCAATAACCGACACATCCACGATTGAATAATCTTCGCTTTCATCAAATTAATGACTTTGCGAGCAGTAGGGATTACCTCCACGAAACACATATTCAACTCCATCGTGCGAAATGATAGTGACCAAACGCTTTCGGACACTAATGATGGCATCATGACGATCCATCCAATCAATACCCAAGATGATGTCGTCCCTCGGTAAATCTACTACGATTAGGTCCGGCCATACCACGACCATGGCCAGATCGGACAATTACGAATCTCACGGTTCGATAATGCGTCTACCATCGGGTAGGCAATGACATATGGCTCACAACTAGTAGCACTACCCGGCGTAGTCTACTCAAACATGACTCGGAAATGAATGAATGAGATGCAGTATCAAAAAGGGTACACACAAAGTTGAGATAGAATATCGAGTGTACACGAGATCATCCGGCCTCGGGATCATCGGTCTTCTTCATCTCATAAATTCGGGGCTTGCCGGCCCCGAACCGGATGCTCCGTCGATAGCTCTTGGCTCCGCCTTTAGCTCCTGTCGTTTTGAGCACGCCGAGTGAGTGGCCTGATTACGCACCCCCGAATGACACAGGGCTTGAGATGACGCGGAGTGGGTTTAGAGTCCCTACGGCAAAAGCGGGCCCTATGCCCGATAATCCCAGTTGTGGCACGTGATGACGCCGGACACTTGGTGCTGAAATGACCTGTTCCTCACGGTTGAAACAGTGATGGACGAATGGCCGCTCGCGGCCCGAGATTCCGCGGGTTTAGACGCCGGGAGGTCGCTCCGAAAAGTAGAGCCGCCCGCGGTTTCTTGAAAGTGGCACGACTCCGTCGACTGATTCGGTTCTTGGACTTCTTGCTAGCGAGACGAAGGTTCTTTGCTTAGCAATTTCCTTAGCCGTAAGCTCGTAAGTAAGAGCCTTCTCAATGAACTCGGCCAGTGGTACAGTTATGATTAAGCAACCGAAGTCTCATACGGGGTTTGACCTCTTGTGAAATACTTGATCTTTTCCGCTTCGAGTGAATGATAGATGAGGCGAACGGAAGAAGTTCTGAAATTTTTCGGCGATGGCGAGAACGTCATCATCCGCCGGAAGGTCGGGAGTGAGTAATTCCGACAACTTGGCCTCCCGAGTGGGGCCGGATAGTACCTCTCCATCATGAGAGTCTTGGTGATCCCAAGTACATGTTCCGTCTGGGCTTCAACGATAACCACCATGAATGAGCGCTCTTACCGAGATAGTAAGCCGCAATCGAAACTTTATGCCCTTCGGGGCAATCCACCATAGCAAATAACTTCTCAAAATGCTCAAGCCGGTGAACAATATCCGCGGCTCGGATGAGCCCTCAAAAGTAGGTGGTCATTTGGCGAGAGATATCGCCGATGATATTGCTTACATTCCTCTCTTGCCTCCGAGGTGGCGGCGGAGGCTGCGGTCGATTGACGGAGTTATGCATCGTCTCCATCAACCGAGCCATCTGGGTCATTTGGGCCATCATGCCACTGCATAAATGCGAGTGGGTCGACCCGAACACCCTCTCGACCGAGCCGTGTCCGGGTGCGACTCACTGACGATGAATGATCGCGTCGGGTGAGTGAGTGGCGGCGTATTGCTTTCGATGAGTTAGCATTATTCTGGCATTTGCACGGGTATTCGCACGAGTTCTCGGGATTCGGCCCGCTCCACGGCCTCGTCCTCCACGTCCTCTGCCACCCTTTCCATGCGAAGTGGAAAGTCATATGATGATTATATATCTCGCATGAGTATCACATTATGATTATATTATGAAATGATGAAAATGAGCATACGCGCTCAAATACAACGATTACATGAATGATTGATTGACGTGACATGATTATCGATGAAGTTCTTGAAATGATTATCTTGGATGAGTTAACAAGATTAATGATCCGATCTTCACGATCAACAATCGAACAATGAAATGAATTGGTGATTAATGAGTTAACGACCGTCTGGTCAAAATGACAATGATGATTGAGGATTGTTAATCGATGAATTATGAATGAATGATTAATGCGAAATTATACCATGGCATTAGAAATCTTTACGATTCTTGGTCCGATTGGCTCGGCATTTGCACAGTCACACGTGGCGAAAGTCCAATGATACTAGTCCGATGACGATGATTTCAAATGAGACATGACTTGGAGGGTAGTATTCAAAACCACGCTCCGATACCAACTCTGTAACACCCCAAACTAGGCGGATATTACGGTCTGTAGACCCCATTCGGGACCCACCGGGCGAATGAGAATGAATGAATTACACGAGTAAATGTAGTACCGAACCACATTACAACATCAAATACTCCGATGAGGAGTTTTATACAACACCTGGATAAGATAGAATACATGTGTATTTTATGTGACGATAAAATACACAACACTTGAATGAAATGAGCATTCAAACGGAATGTCTGCAGCGGAATAAATAAAGGAAACACAAATGATGAATAAATGGTGAGCAATTTGGGGCCCCTACTAGTATCACTGGGACTCCTCGCCGTCATCGTGCTCTCCCGTGCCTTAGCCTTGCCATGACACGAAAAACAACATCCCCAACGGCCGATTACGTAACAACAATCCTCAAGGGTTGAAAATACACAATCATGATATATACGAAATTATGAATTATTCTCAATACATACGCAATCAAACATGCTATATGAATCGACTAATCGATGCGGCTCAAAGGAATGGCGCCACACTACGTCCGGGATGGAAATGTGTCCGTGCACAAGCCACCAACGATCAAACACGCGTGGTCTTGTACCTAATCGGTCTCACGAGCAATCGACTCGTGTGCACGATCCAATGTGAGGCCACCAACCAACACACGACTATAATGTGCCCGACATGAAAATCCTACACATACCAATCGGCACGCCAAGATGACCCGAATGCCACAATATGACAAAAGTGACAATGAAAATGAATAATGACTCACCAAGATTGAATGATGGTGAAATGAATGATAGCTCAATGAAATGATCGGAACCGTCGTTCCTTATGACTGAGGTGATCAATTGACAATGACGAGTTTTGATACGATTAATACAATGATGAATGAGATATGATTATGAATGAACAACGACAAAAGGAATGAATATCCTTTTAACCGAGTAAGAATTAACTTACACAATACCGATGATGAATGTCCGTCCACGAACAACGTCCTAAATGAAATATCGGTCGCTCGAACAACCTTGAACAAAAATAGTTACCAACAGCCGATCAATACAAGAATCAAATACGATCATAACCGACCCAAACGTCGATACAACAATATCCGAACTCGTATGAATCGAAACTAACTCCAAGATGAGTATTTCAAACCATCAAAACGCTTTCAAGGATATCAATAATCCATTAGGAATCCATAACTCATGATTACAACAACATCAATCGGAAAATCCCCAACTAACCGAAGTCAACCCCAAGGGTTCTTGGAATAATTCCGAAAATAACCGTTTAAATCCGTAGGAATATATTTATCCAAGTTAGATAATCCATAACTAACATATTCCAATGATAATCCAAGCTTACATGAAGAAATCGGAAGGAAAACCCAAAAATCCGAAATTCTAGATCCAAGAGTTTAATACCTTTGATTCGATGTGATGAAGATGATGAAATGATGATCAATCCGAAAGATGAGCTTGAAGATGATGATTGATGATTACACCTCGAAGAATCCTCTCCGAATCGCTCGAAATCGCCCAAAACTACCGAAGGAATGAAATGAGATGGAAAATGACGAACTCGACTAAAGCTGTCAATTTATACTCGGTCAGGTTAGCGTGCGCTAGCCCTTGTGCCTAGCGTGCGCTAACGTGTAATTTGGGTAGTCCAGTAACCCCTGTCCGAACACGGTAGCGCGCGCTACATACCTATTTGTAGCGTGCGCTACGGCCATATTACTAGCGTGCGCTAATATCCATTGTTAGCGTGCGCTAGCGAAATATTCGACGCCCGATCGGAGTCCGAAAACCGCCTCTCGATCTAACCTCGATAGCGTGCGCTACAACAACCGATTAGCGTGCGCTATAATATTGATTGCGTACGCTAAATATAACTCATAGCGTGCGCTATGAATTAATCGGTGCGATCCGGTAGCCACCGGACTCAACTCGATCCGTCCCTAGCGCGCTACTCCACACATATAGCGTGCGCTACTACAACACGGTAGCGCGCGCTACTTACCACTCGTAGCGTGCGCTACAATTATTCTCACTGCGGTCCGGTACCTTACGGATCGCGGCCAAATAACCTTAGCGTGCGCTAAAGCTGAGCGGTAGCGTGCGCTACCTATACCCAATTAGCGTACGCTAAAAGGAGTATGTAGCGTGCGCTACCCTCAAGCACAGCTTGCAACGAAAATGACAATGATGATAAACACGGCACGAAACTCCAATCAGATTAGTGATGAATGACGATTGATACACGATACAATTACTCTAAATGATGAATACCATGACTGAATCTGAGTGATAAATGATCAATAATGAAATTACTGAGTACCAATTACTGAATGATAATTACTAAGTGATAATTACTGAATGATAATTACTGAGTGATAATCACTGAATGATAATTACTGGGTATTACAACAACTATCATCAATCAACGACATTTAACCAACATAGCACACATTCGGTACACAATACATTGCACAACCAAGTGTACAACCATCCCATATGTACGTCGCATTCCTTCACAAATGGCACAACGCCTAACACGTATACTGATATAACACTATTATCACAAAGCCTTCAAATTGCGGAAAACGCAACCAACTCAAACGGAACATATTTACGAAGGCAAGCAAAGTCATCATACATCTCATACGTAATTACTAGTCGCAAGATACAAGTCGTATAGTAAGATACTTGCCTTAATAACCGCTACCGAACGCTCCGAAGAACACGGTTCGACCGGGAAGCTCGAACCCCAAAGAAGGCAACGAACGGAAGGGTTCCGACTCGAGTTCTTCACAAGAATTCGTTCCTAAGTCACAACGATATCAATTCAATCACAATTCTACGAAAACGTAAGGAACTTCCCAAGTTCTACCCATTGAAGCATCTTATCGGACACTTTGAGGGCATAGGCCAATTTAATCGATTATTCAAAGAAATACTCGAATTCGTTCCACAAAACTTCAAGGGTATTGAATGATTACGAGTTTACAATCAAGTTCTAACAATAATATGAATCAAAACGAAGCAAATCGGCCAAAACACCAAGAAACCTCAAGAACACCCAAAAACCAAAAGTTTAGGTGTTCTTACCTTCGATCCGGGTGGAAGATGATGTTAATCTACGATTCCAACTTCCAAAACATGTTGCTCTATGTCATATCCATCCAAATCCATCCATTATTGACGAAGAAACGCGAAGAAACGAAGAAAAAGGTGAAAATGGCCGGATGGCTCGGTCCAGGCCCTTAAATAGCCGACCCTGGCCGGCCGCTTACATACGTAATCGGCCAAGGCCTACGTACGTAATCGGCCAAGGCCGAACTCTCTGGACCGATTCTGCCGGACATGTTACGTACGTAACCGGAAGGCTGTTACGTACGTAACCGGCATTACGGCCGTTACTGCCGGGCCATTACGGCCGTTACTCGGCCAGGCCTGGCCAGCTAGGCCTCGGTCGATCCGACGGTCCGAAAAATCCCGAAACTCCGACCTGAACATAAACTGAAAACACGATTATGAAGTACTCGCAAAGACGAATCCGAATACTAAAAGAACACCCGATTCCAACCACCCGAGGGCTCGAAATTCGACAACGAAAGTAATTACCCCAAACTTTGGGAAATTACCAAAATGGCCCAAAACGTCCGAAATACCTGATACACGATCGAAACACCAAACCGAAGCTTACAACATGAATAATAACATTAAATGAACTTCCGAGAAACTCGAAACAACAGTTTCGGACGAGATTCGCGAGAATCGAACTCAAGTGCGGAAAAGTCGTTTAAGAACACGGAACTCAACAAAACGATACCGAAACGAACTCGGATGACAAAAAGTGCAGAATTAAATATTCTCTGAATGACGAAATGGTCAAAAGCGAGTTGTCGAAATGGACCTCCGCCGAAAAATGAAAATTACCGGAAATCCGAAATTGCGGATATTACATATACAAGATGAGTCTAGCACATTTGAACATGGATGAAATTAAAGATATAAATGATTGATAACTTATTTACCATTGTAGAAGTTGTATTGTAGAAGACAAACTATACAATTTTTAAAAATAAAAAGAAATGATCAATCATATCTATCTTTAAATTCTATACGAAATAGCGGTTAGTAAATAAAACTAATTTTGGAGTCTAATAAAAAATCAAACTACTCTTCAATAAAAGAGATAAATGAATATTTTTGTAACACAATAATAAATCGTAGTTTGAGGCCTAAGGAAAAATCTCCAAGTTAAATATCAAACATAATTATTTGGTGTATAATTTGCCTCACATTTACAAATATGTAAAATCCATCGAACACCTTTTATAATATAAAGTCATCGAAATTATTCTAGAAATTACAAAATAGAGTTCTTCGAAAAAACTAATACCTGACCGATAATTTTTAAAGCTTAATATTTTTATTTACACTCGCCACCGGTATAGTGCTTCCTCTAATAACCTTAAAAATATAGACCAAAGATCATAACGTGTTGTATATCATTTTAATGGATATTTTACAAGCGTAATATCATTTCAGTATGATTTTTAGTTATAAAAAGATACATATCGTGTCCTTATATGGTGTGCGAGTTGTTTTTCTTTACGGATTAAACTTGATTATTTGGTTGTTTCGTGCCATCCGTCATGACTCCTACATGTGTATACGAGAAAAAATTATCATACAAGGTGACTCAAACGCATTTTAAAATGGTGGTCAAATAGATAGACATGATTGATGATCAACTATTCAATGTAGAAGTTATGTAAATTGAAATTGAGAACTTGATTGATTCATCATCGTTTTGAAACTATTTTGAATCACCTTGTATGATACTTTTCACTCGTGTACACATATAAGACTCATGACGGATGGCACAGAACAACGAAATCATCAATTTTTATCCATGCGATAAACAACTCGTGCTACATATGAAGACACGATATGTATCTTGTTATAACTAAAAAATAAATCATTTTGTGTACACCGTAACGACTTTAGAAGTTCATATCCTAAGACAATTCAAAATTATTTTTAATACTTTTACCTATGACGGATTTGAGATCTTTATGTGTATAAAGTAACGATTTCAATCTCGTTATTGTATTAAATATAAAAAATGTCATCTGAAATATTAAAATATTTTTTCTTTGTATTTTATATTTCTATTTTGGTGAAAAGCTATTTAAACAAATGTTTTATATGTGAAGACTATTCTAGTGGTGGAAAAAAATACCGAAATACCAAAAAATCGTCTTTACCGTACCGAAAATCTACCAAAAATATTCGGTATACCGTAATTTTCGGTACGATACGGTATGATACCGTACATGATCGGTACGGTATCGATATGGAATTCGAAAGAAAACAGTATTTCGGTGTATACCGAAATACCGTACTACAGACAATATTTTCCATTTTGTATTTTTCATGGGCTCTATTTATTACATCCTTTGAGCCCAATACCCATAGCCCATAACTAAATGATGGATCGCCCACAACCCATAACTAAATGATGGATCGATCTGACATTTTTATCCACCACCATATCATCCGACCATTATTCTTTTTTCTCTGGCCACCATCTCCCCCGACCACCAAACCACCTCTGCTGATTTTTTCTTCAATTTTGCTCGCCGGCGCCACCAAATATCCTCTCTTTTTTTTGTATTTCAGCTGCCTTACCGTCTTGACTGGTCAGTCTATTTTTGGATGCCAAGACTACAGGTTTGAGGAATAAGATGTCTTTGCTTGCTTAAATCTTAGGTTGCTTACAAAATTGTTCCTTGAGGTTTCGGCTAATAATAGAAAAACTCGTAGCTTTTTAAAAATTTCAAAAAAAATTACAAAATTGTTCCTTGAATTTTCAAACGCAGGCCATTGTTTTTGCTCATCCTTCTTAATTTCCTGTGATCCATTTTCTTAGTTACTTAGGTTTTATTATTTTGGGATCATATTTTGTAGATATATAACCACTGTGGTTTCAAAAGGTGGTAGGATAGTGTCTTAATACATCAAGTCATGTTTTCTAGTTTAACCAATTTAGTCATTATTTTGCTAATTAATTCAAAAGGAAACAATCATGTATAGCTGTCCGGATTAAGTGATTAACCCATTAAGCTCATTAAGTAAAAAAGAAGACGAAAAATTTGACAAAAATCCTTATTCAGGTTTGGCAAAAGTTTGCTGATGTCTCTTTAAGACAAATATATGAAACAAAAAACTTTTACTGTCTCTTTATAGGTTTGGCAATAGAACACCGAAAATCCTTATTCACCCTCAAATAACGATTTGCTGCTGCGATTTTTGTACTTTATTAAGAATTCTTGACCTGGTAAGTTCATTTATTATTTTGTTTTGGTTAGTGTTACTTTTGGGTTGTATAAATGGTGATCAGTTTTCTCAGTTACTTGTGTTTTATTGTTTTGGGATCATATTTTGTACATATATAACCAATGTGGTCTTCACAAGGAGGTAGGAGACACATTTATTTTGTTCATAAATAACCTGAATAGTAATTGATAAACACTATTGGAATAACACATTTGAAGCTTCAATAAACCATTATATAAAGCATTATGATAACCAAATAGTAGCATAGTTTCATCTATAAACATTAGTTATACATATGTATATGTGTCCCACTAATGTTGAATGATGTGACAAGTTATTTTTATATTTAAAAGTACTTATAGATACATGTCTGAATTTTCACTATTGTGACAAACAGATGGACAAGTCTTGGATGGTAACTGATCGACACAAAAGCCTTATGTAGATGGAGTTGTAGCATTTATACTATGAGTCCTTAATTTGAAAATCTTAAGGAATATGGACCCTCTAAAAACTGGAGAAAAAAAATAAAAATTCCATGTCCGTGTACCAGATGTCTAAACCACATTTCTCTTCATGTGGATGAGGTAGATCATCACTTATTCAGATATGGAATAGATCAAAACTATACCAACTGAATTAAGCATGGAGAAAAAGAGGACCCGCCGAAATGTGTACTTTTTGAAGACAACTATGCACTGCACACAACAGACTTTGTTGAATCTACAAATTTCTGAATGGGAATTCCAATAGATGATGGTAAAATAGTAGAGATGGTTGAAGCTACAGAAGAAAATTTCACTGAGGACCTTGACAAATTTCAAGGAATAATTGAAGATGCTGAGAAGCCACTTTATGAAGGGTGTCCTGACTTCACAAAGTTGTCTTCAATTGTACAACTGCTCAATTTGAAGAGTAAGTTTGGGGTTTTTGACAAGTGCTTTAATGAAACACTAGTTTTGTTAAAGAAGATGCTGCCTAAAGGTAACGAAATGTGCAGTAGTACATATAAGGCTAAGAAAGCAATGAAAGCAATGGGTTCAGGGTATACAAAGATACATGCATGTATCAATGACTGCATTCTATACAGAAACGAGTATAAAGATGCGAAATAGTGTCCCACTTGCGGAAAATTTACGTAAAATATTCCTGCAAAAGTACTGTGGTATTTTCCCATTATTCCGTGCATGAAACGACTATTTCAATCAAAGACCATAGCACAAGATTTAACATGGCATGCGACCGGTAGAATAAAAGACGGTGTTTTACGTCACCCAACAGATTCACCCGCATGGGCTGGCATAGATGACGGGGTACGTCATCCAAGAAATCTACGGCTACGCATTTCGGCTGACGGGGTCGACGTGAATAGTGGAAATAGACGTCACAGTGTATGGACACTTTTAACTGTCATTTACTATATGCCACCATGGTTGTGTATGAAAAGAAAGTTTATCATGCTTTCGTTATTGATATCGAGAATGCCAGGAAATGATATTGATGTTTCTTAGCACCTTTGATTGATGACTTGCAGCTCTTATTCGAAGTTGGAGTCAAAACATACGGTGCATTTGCATAAGATAAGTTTACTCTACGTACAGTTGTGTTATGGACGATAAATGATTACCCGACCCTTGGTACACTATGTGGATGCCTTTACAGCGAATACAAAGGTTATGTAGTGTGTGGGAAACAGCCACACTATATTCGACTTCCTAAATCGAAGAAAGAGAGTTATGCTGGCCACAGACGACATATACCCTATAACCATCCATTTATAAGTCAAAAGAAGGGTTTCAATGGAGAACAAAAGTTCGGACATGCTTCAGAACTTATGAATAGGGAAGAAATATATAACGATGTCAAGTATATTATAAATAAATGGGGAAAGGGAGATGAGAATAAGGAAGCAGACATCCAAAAAACTTCGAGAGGAAGAGGTGGGAAGATGAAAAGAAAGAGGAGAACATCAAAAGAAGTGGGTTGTTCAGACGTTGGCAACAAAGAAACCACATATTGGAAGAAATATAATATATGGTATCGACGTCTTAGGTATTAGCAATATAATTGTGTCTAACATTGTATAGATTTTATGTATATAGAGAAGAATGGCTGATAGTACAGTCAAAACATTACTAAACGTTACCGAAAAGACGAAAGATGGATTAGAGGCTCGATTAGATTTGGCACATTTTGGGTTGAGACCATAGTTACAAGCTAAGATTGAAGGGAACATAACCACACTTCTGGCAGCAAGTTACACATTAACAACAGAGGAAGAAGACATGTTTTTTGAATCATTATACAAGTTATGGGTTCCACAAGGGTATTGTTCTAATTTTTCTAGTTTGGTGAGTCTAAAGGATAGGAAGCTTATCGGACTTAAATCACATGACTATCACATGCTCATGCAACAGTTTTTATCCATTGCCATACGATCTATTATGCCGAAACCAACTAGAAATGCAATTATTAGGTTTTGTTTCTTTTTGAAATCAATATGTAGCAATGAAATCAAAGTGGAGGAGATCAATAAGTTACAAGAAGAACTCTGTGTGACATTATGCCTGCTCGAGAAATACTTTCCTCCATCTTGTTTTTGATGTTATGGTGCATTTAACTTTTCACCTTACTAGGGAAGTAAAATTATGTGGTCCAGTATGCTTTCGGTGGATGTATCCATTCGAAAGGTGTGAAGGTTATTAAGGTTCATGTGCGAAACAAAAATAAACCAGAAGGATGTATTGCTGAAGAAAATGTTGCAAAGAGACGATTGCGTTCTTCAGCGAATTCCAAAAAATCTTGAAGACTGTGTAATACCCGGTTATAAACTCATTCATTATCATTCAGTAAATTGTCACTCAGTAATTTTTCACTCATTAATAATCCTTCATCATTCATATTCATTCATTGTATTCACCGTTCGGCATAATTTGAATCGTATAGCAGTTATCATTCGTCATTCAACCTTGTTTTGAGGATCGAGTCGAGGATATTATCATCATCGTCATATTTTGGTTGCCTGGATGTGAAGAGTAGCGTACGCTACATACTCTTTTTTGCACACCCTAATTGAGTACTGGTAGCGCACGCTAACGTTCAATATTAGCGCATGCTAGTGCATGTGAGGCAGACAGTCCAGACCAAAAGGCACTGGACGGAATTTGAGTTGTAGTAGTGCACGATATGAATGGGAAATAGCGCACGCTAGTAGTTTTGGATAGCGCACGCTAAGAAATCAGTGTAGCGCGCGCTAAGGCTCGTTCAGACAGTCCAGTAGGTATTGGGCTGTAATGGAATAATTCATAGCGCACGCTATGAGTGGATCATAACGTACGCTAATGGTATTAGTATCATACGCTAAGTAATAGGTGTAGCGCATGCTAATGCGAGCAAGGCGTAGGACAGTAGGTTCTGGACTTCAATATTCTGGGCATCAACTCTCAGGTAGCGCACGCTAACACAAGGTTAACGTACGCTAATAAGAGGCGTTGGCGCACGCTACCAAGTACGTAGCGCATGCTAACGATGTAGACAGTGGGTACTGGACTACCTGGTGAACCCGTTAGCGCACACTAAGCACAGGATCTAGCGCGCTCTAAGCTGGGTTTGGTATATATACGACAATTCAATCAAGATTCGTCATTTCACACCTCACCTCCTTCCTAGGGCGATTTTAGACGATTTGGGAGGATCTCTTCGAGATGCAATCACCTATCATCATCTTCAAGCTTCTAGTTCGAATTAATCATCATTTAATCCTCTCCAACACACAAAATCAAGGTAAACATTTCTTGAATCTAAAATTTCAGGATTTGAGTGTTTTCCTTCAGATCTCTTAAAGTTAGCTTGCTATTATGTTGGAATATGTTAGATATGGATTAACTACCATGGATGCTTGTATTCCTACAGATTTATTGGTGTGTTTTTCAGATTTTTTGAGTATTTGGAGAATTATTCAAGAACACGCTAAGGGTTGACTTCGGGATTTTTGGGGTTTCGATTAGATATTGTCGTAAACTCGAATTGAGTATTCCTATTGGATTATTGATTGTATTAATGATGTTTTGTTGGATTGAATTACTCATTCAGAGGTTGGTTTCGATATTATTGGGGTTGGTTGTAATCAATGGAATGATGTTTGCAACGTATTCGTTAGAATGCCTCAATGAGTTTGGTTATTGTTGTATCGACTTTTGAGTTGGTTGTGATCATGCGTGATAAGTATATTAAGCGTTTGTTGGTAATTATGTTATTCAAGGTTGTTCGAGCGACCGATAATTCCATTAAGGACGTTTGTTCTTGGGAGGACATCTCATCACCGGTATTGAGGCAAGTTAATTCTTACTCAGTTAGAAGGATATTCATTCCTTTTGTTGTTGTTCATTCATATTTATAATTCATTCATAGTATATTAATCATGTCGAGATTTGTAATTATCAAACTATTCATTCATTTCACTAGGAACGACAGTTTTAATCATTTCAGTGAGCTGTCATTCATTTCATTATTATTTCATCTCGGTGAGTCATTCTTGACCCTTGTCGATTTGCTATTCATTGATATTCTTCATGGTCACTTTTGTTCTTATGACCTTCTGGGTTCATATTGCGTGGCCGGGTGGTTATGTGTGGAATTTTTAGTCGGGCACACGATAGTCATGTGATACGGGTTCACCGACACAATGGACTGTACACATGGTAATGTGCCTCCATGAGACTAATTAGGTACAAGTCCGGGTGTGTCCGGACACTCGTCTTGTGCACTTGCACGTCCCATTACGGGCATACTATGATGCCCCTCTTCAGCTTGATTTCATAACTAATATATATAATGATTGTGCTTGTTCAACTCTTGAGGATTGTTGTTCTGTGTAACTGGCCCGTTGGGGATGTTAATTTTAGCACGCCTCGATCAAAATGGCACCATTTGAGGCATTGTATGGGAGGAGGTGCAGATCACTGTTGTGTTGGGACGATGCGTCCGAGCTGATTGGTATCGAGCCTGATATGGTAGTTGAGACGAGAGAGAAGATTGCTCTGATTCGCGATAGGTTGTTGATGGCCCAGAGTCAGCAGAAGTCTTATGCCGATACGCGTAGCTGGCCATTGGAGTTTGAGGTGGGAGATCATGTCTTGCTTAAGGTGTCGCTGACACGGGGAGTTTACTGCTTCGGTCGGAAGGGTAAACTTAGTCCGAGATATATTGGACCATTCGAGATTTTAGAGAAAGTCGGAGAACTTGCATATAGTTTAGGCTTGACGCCGTCCATAAGTCACGTACATAACGTATTTCATGTTTCCCAGATTAGGAGGTACGTATCGGACCCTAGCCATATTATTGATTTTGGAGAGATCGAGCTAGGGCCCGACATGACCATTGAGGATAGACCGATTCAGATTCTGGAGCGTCGGGTGAAGGAAGCCATGTGGGAGACGGAAGAGAGTATGAAGTTGAGATACCCCGAGTTATTCGCATTGTAAGTTTCGGGACGAAACTTATTTTTAGAGGGAGAGAATGTAATATCCGTAGTTTCTATTTTTGGTAATTTCTATTTTTGGTGTATGTTCATTTCGGACGACTCGCTTGTTACTATTTTGAAGTTCTGAATCTATTTTGTTCTTGGAGTTTTTCCGTTTGGATGAGTTTCGAGGATGTTTTTTTTCGTATTTTCGTTTCGAGTTAAGTTTTGTCGCATGTACGTTCGATTATCGTAAAACTCGATCGATTTCATTATTTCTCTGTTCCATAAGTCCATATGGTTGAGTTGCTTATGTTGTGAGTTTCGGATTGTTAATCCGACATTGTATCGTGATTTTCGGATGTTTGGGCCATTTTGTAATTTCCTATAAGTTTAGGGAATTTGTTCCCCTTGTCGTATTTCAAGTCCCTCAGTAGTCGGAATCATACATTCGGTTGAGAGATTTTGCTTGCAGGTTTTTGTTTCTTTGTCATGTCTCATTGGTTGCTGGCATCTGTCAAGTTTTCGTGTCGTTCGATTCGGATAAAGTCTGTTCGAGTCCTGACTGTACTCTGTGCAGGCGCCGTTAGCGCACGCTAACGTTTTTCCATAGCGAGCCCTATGAGGGTAAAACTAGCGCACGCTAGGTTTACATTTTTACGTGCGCTAATACCTTTGGGCAGAATACCCTAGGACTGGGCTGAAGGTTCAGTATTTCGGTACTGAACTAGATAGCGTACGCTAATTGAGTGGTAACATATGCTAATTTCTAACGCTAGCGCATGCTATCTTGTATCTGCGTACGCTAACGGGAGGACATAAGTCTCTGACTGTTTTCCCCCACCGCAATAGCACATGCTAATTCTCAGGGCGTAGCGTGCGCTAAGCCTGTCCGTTTTATATAGGACAACAACAGCAACGTCGTCATTTTTTTACATCCTCACACCTTCTCTTCGGCTTTGGGTGATTCAAGATGATAGATAGAACCGATTTCGACCAATATTATCATCTTCTACCATCCCTGCATTCCTTGAGCGAATTCATCAAGTTCTTAACATCTCCCGCCACCCGAATCAAGGTAAGAATTCATAAAACCCTTGTTTTGAGATTTTGGGGGAATTTTGGGGGTTTCTTGCGATTTAAACCTTCTCAATCTGATTCATCATAGGTTATTACTAGACTCCAATTGTATACTTGTATTCCTTCGTCGTTCTGGAGGATTTGTGGATTTAAACTCCAATTTTTCCATTGTCCGTCACTTATACTCGACGATACCCAAGTAATATTCCACGAATTGTTCCAACGGGTAGAACTAGGATGTATTCCTACGTTTTCGTAGTATTGAGATTTGTTGTATATCATTATTGTGCTAGGATCGGATTTGTGATGATTATTCGGGCCAAAACATTTTCGTTCACCATTTTCCTTCACGTCATGTTAACCAAGGCAAGTACATGTATTACATTCCGTTATGTATGTTATGTTTTCGAAATGAATGGTAAGTTGTGGTTTTCGGTTGCGTGAGTTGTGTTCCTTCCACCCGGAGCGTTTGACGGGATGTCTGGGGGTCGATACTAAGGGATACGGCCGCGGAAGTGGAGTTGGGTGTGTGCGTGGTTGAACTTCCACCCGGAGCGTTCGACGGGATGTCTAATGGTCGATACTAAGGGGTACGGCCGCGTAAGTGGTGTCCCACCTGGAGCGCTCGACGGGGCGTCTGAGGGTCGATACTAAGGGGTACAGCCACGGGATACCAGTTGTGATTTGTGATATCGTGCTGAATTGATAACTGATTTGATTGCCAATGTAGTATTCCGGAATATTTATGGCAAATGATTTCTGATTGCGATGATTATGTAAAATCGTATTTGTATATAATGTAGTGTAATTGTGTATTTGCACTAGCTATTCGAATGTTAACCCCTTAAATGGGGGAAATGCGTCTTATGCATTTCAGGTACCGGAAGTGGTGATGAGCAGGCACGGGATATGCACGCAAAGGATGGGTTGGCATGATTATGAGGCTCGACTCTTTATTTATGTTTGGCCATTTATACTGTTTGAGTATCGGGATTTGACTGATTTTTTATTAAATTCGGTTAAAGTCCCCTGCGTGGGCAATGATATGGTATTAACTTATATTTTCACGTACGTCTATTAAAACGTTTTGGCCGAGGCGACGGCCCCATTTTACATTGATGATTGTGTCTTTGAGATTTTCATGTACAGATTGTGTGTCATGTGTTAGCCTGGTAGACCTCATGATGGTTCTACGGCGTGTAATGTCCAATTTGTGAATTGGGGTGTTACATTAGGGTGATAAACCTGCGCCTAAATAAGGACGCCTGTGCAAAAGCAATCAAAGGCACTATGGTAGTCATACATATGTCAATCAACACCAAAGCTTTTCTGCTTTGACTGTGAAGGAGGAACCCCAACAAGGGTGTCGCCTTCTTTCTATCTATCAAACCGGACCAATAAGGTTCGGAGAAAGGAGAAAAACGGCTACCTAAGATTTCACCCCCAAAAAAACCTGCTGCCTAAGAATTAGATAAAGCAAAATACGGGGAAAGCAAAATAAACAAAATAAAGTAAAAACTAAAACTGCTGTTATACGAAAAACAGAATGGTAATTTTGAGGGAAAACTTGAAATGCCTAGTTTCCAATGAGTAAAATACTAATTATATTTTCTGATTTAGGTGGTGAAAATGAGAAAAATGACCATTGAATGGTCATTTTGAGCAACATGCCAAGTAAATTCTGGAACTAGCAAATCTGAGCTGCTCCAGTACATACACAAGCTCTCTCTTCGTGGTATCTACACCAGTGGACGAGGAAGTGCCGCTGTGGGATTAACAGCTTATGTGACCAAAGATCCAGAGACAGGTGAAACAGTGAGTAAATTCGGCAAAGATTCTTATCTCACTGTATATTATTAACAAGGGACAATTACATAAACTACCATCGAGGTTTGGAGTAATTACAGAAAAACCCATTGAAAGTTCAAAATTATCAAAAACACTTTGAGTAATGATTCTGCCTTAAATTTAAGGGAGGTCATTGCAATAGTTTTATGAAGGTAAGTGTTTGTTTTAAAATATTTTCTGCTTATGAAGGTATAATTTAAAGATGGGATCAAACCTCAAGTTTTCTTGTAATTTTTGAAATTTCTCTGGTCTTTTCTATAAATACCTCAACTTGATGGGTGGTTTTTGCAAACGTCCCACTAACAATGGAAAAGTTAACTTTAATGGAAACATGACTTTGTAGGCCATGTTTCTAGTGGAGCCTTGGTTCTGAGACACAGAGGCATCTGTGGTATTGATGAGTTTGATAAAATGTCTGATATGTCATGTTTATACTAAGCTGAATATTTAATTTTTCCTATTTTACCTATTTAAATAGAACAAACTGCCCAATTCAAAATGACCAGAAGAGTCCAGGGGGTGTTTTAAGTATGTGGGTTAAAATTACCTTAAAATTAGATACTGCTGATAATACCCTCTTGAAATAACACTGGGATCAAAGGTTCCCACATGTCTGATACAAACAAATGTAATCACTAGACTATTGTAAATAAAGGAAAATGATTATTTGTACAAACTTAAATCATGGCATGTTCAGTGTTGAAATAAAATAAACAAATGTATGCATTAACCTATGAATAAGAAAGTCATACCTTACGTATAACTATACCCCGACAGTCGGTCCGAAAATAATCATTTCGGGATTCTTTACCCAAGTCAAGTGGGTCTACATGTGGCAACTTATCATCACTGTTAGGAAGAACTACAATACTAAATTCCTCATCGACATCTTCCTATGCATCTCTGTAATTTTTGGGAGGTGTCATGAAGACAATAGACATTTTTTTATCTAGTTGGTCTGTCACATAAAAGACTTATCGTGCTTGTGAGGCCAATATGAAGGGATCATCCTTATATCCTAATCTATTCAGTTCAACCAATCTTTAACCAAGACTAACCTTCTTGACCCCATATTTATTGTCTACCCAGTAACACATGAAAATAGGAATTTTTCTAAAATGATAATATAATACCCATATCTATTGTAAAACCCTATAATAAGCTTTTTGGCCGTACATTACAACTTCCTTAGAAATGTGCGTGTCAGTTGCCACTACACTAACCCCACTATTCTGGTGAACTGTACCTTCACAGCATTTTGTACGAAATGTATCCACGTCATACACATCGTATTTTTCAGTACGTTGCTGTTTGGTCCATGTGAAATCCACCTAACAATGTCTCATATACTTTCTGTGGAGAATGCCAACTCTCTCTCACCCTGAAATTTATTACAAAGATGAGCTTCAACTCAAGATAAATACAACAAAGAGTACTTAACGCCAATATGAAAATAGTGTACCTCCTCTCGTAACCACTGACCAAATATTTTATTGTGCTCTTTCTCTAGCCATGCTATTCCTTTAAAAGTATGTTGGTTTTAAAAAAAAAACCATGTGACGAATGTTAAAACAACAACATCCATGTAATTATAATACTTGATACAATGTCAGCTGGACATGAATATATTGAAATAAGGAGTAGGAACCAACATGGACATGAATATAAGGATTATATAATACTTGATATAATGTCAAATGGACATGAATGAGTGACTTGATCATATGAGATCCTTTTTTTATATCCTTTGCTACAACATATGCTGTGACCCAATTCTTAGGCAAAATAGACATGAGATAACAACCAGCAAGTTAATGAAGATTTGCAAAACCTAAAAATTTAATTTGTCCTTCCAAATTATGGGGTGCTATTAAATATGTAGCTGATGTAATACATTATAGAGAGTAGTTTACACTAGAAACTAATGCACCATAGTAAGTACACGTTCAAGAGAAACATGCATTATGATTATTCTATACCACACCCAGCATATGAAGTACAGTAATCAATGGTGCAGCTTAAAGTAGCAAGATGCTAGACGGTCTTGATGGAAACACACTAGAATAAACAATTCGTGTTGTTATCACTAGGAAAAGTGGGTGCTTCGAGTCATCACTCAGAAAGGAGTGGCAGCACGGCTGCTGAATATGTTAATGTAGTACAAAGAAAAAAAAATGCAGCTCCCAATTGAAAGAAAAGGTCCATGAAAATGATAACTCTAGTGTAAGAAAATCGGAGGGAGCAACAGTACTATAACAGTTCTGCCATATTTACCAATAGTGAAGCTGCAGCTCAATAAAGCTAAGCATATCACTAGTTCCTAGTCCTTATTTCAATACATTCATATCCAGTTGATATTGATTACCTGCCTTTTAAATATTCATGTGCGACTAGTATTATACTTGATTCACCTTATTGTAAAATATAAAACAACAACATACATGTAAATAATACTTACTCGATATAGGGTACAATTTCAGATGTATTTTACAAGACAGAGAAATGTGCTTTAATGAAGAGCTCTGGAGAAACGTGAACCGATTTACCCGCTGATAGTGGAGTTCCGTCCCTAAGAGAAATGTTATCCTCATTATTCTGTCTTCCAAATGTGTTTTGCTTGTCAGGTGGAATACCAACACTCTGTAACACCCCAAAATGGGCGGGTATTACAGTGCCGTGGACCCCCAACTGGGACCCACCAGGCGAATGAAAATTAATGAATTAAACAATATAATTGTAGTACCGAACCACATTATATCATCAATTACTCCGATGAGGAGTTTCAAGTACAACACACCCAGGAAATACAGAATATATATATTTTATATGAAGATAAAATATACAACACTGAATAAAATGAATATCCAAATGGAAATTTGCAGCGAAAATAAAAATGAAGAAGCAAGAATGACTGAAAAGGATTGGGCCCCCTACTAGTATCACTGGGACTCCTCGCCGTCAACATTCTCTTTCCGTGCTTTTGCCTTGCCATGACCTAAAAACAACATCCCCAACAGGGTCAGTTACACAGAACAACAATCCTCAAGAGTTGAACAAGCACAATCATTATATATATTAGTTATGAAATCAAGCTGAAGAGGGGCATCATAGTACGCCCGTAATGGAACGTGCAAGTGCAAAAGACGAGTGTACGGACACACCCGCACTTGTACCTAATTAGTCTCACGGAGGCAAGTTACCGTGTGCACAGTCCATTGTGTCGGTGAACCCGTATCACATGACTACCATGTTCCCGACTAAAGATTCCACACATAACCACCCGGCCATGCAATATGAACCCAGAAGGTCACAAGAACAAAAGTGACCATGAAGAATATCAATGAATAGAAAATCGACAAGGGTCAAGAATGAGTCGCCGAGATGAAATAATAATGAAATGCATGATAGCTCACTGAAATGATTGGAACCGTCATTCCTCGTGAAATGAATGATTCGTTTGATAATTAAAAATCTCGACATGACTAATATACTATGAATGAATTATAAATATGAATGAACAACAATGAACGGAATGAATATCCTTTTAACCGAGCAATAATTAACTTGCCTCAATACCGGTGATGAAATGTCCTCCCTCGAACAAACGTCCTTAATGGAATTATCGATCGCTCAAACAACCTTGAATAACATAATTACCAACAAACGCATATACGTATCATGCATGATCACAACCAACTCAAAAGTCGATACAACAATAACCAAACTCATTGGGGCATTCTAAGGAATACGTTGCAAACATCCTTCCATTGATTACAACCAACCCCAATAATATCAAAACCTACCTCCGAATGAGTAGTTCAATCCAACAAAACGTCATTAATATAATCAATAATCCAATAGGAATACTCAATTCGAGTTTACGAAAATATCAAATTGAAACCCCAAAAATCCCAAAGGCAACCCTTAGTCTTGAATAATTCTCCAAATACTCAACAAATCCAAAAAACACACCAATAAATCCGTAGGAATTCATGCATCCATGGTAGAAAATCCATATCTAACATATTCCAACATAACAGCAAGCTAACTTTAAAAGATTGGAAGGAAAACACTCAAATCCCGAAATTCTATATTCAAAAAATATTTACCTTGATTTGGTGTGTTGGAGAGGATTAAATGATGATTAATCTGAACTAGAAGCCAATAGATGATGATAGGTGATTGCAGCTCGAATAGATACTCCAAAATCATCCAAAATCGCCCGAAATCGCCCTAGGAAGGAGGTGAGGTGTGAAAATGACGAATCTAGACTGAACTGCCGTATATATACAAAACCAGCTTAGCGCGCGCTAGCTCCTGTGCTTAGCGTGCGCTAGCGGGTTCACCGGGTAGTCCAGTACCCACTGCCTGCATCGTTAGCATGCACTATGTACTTGGTAGCGTGCGCTAACCCCTCTTATTAGCGTACGTTAACCTTGTGTTATCGTGCGCTACCTGATAGTTGATGCCCAGAATATTGGAGTCGAGAACCTACTGTCCTCTGCCTTGCTCGCGTTAGCATGCGCTACACATATAACTTAGCGTATGCTACTAATACCATGTCCGAAAAACGTCACCTCGGACATCCAGAACTCACATTTGGAAAACTTTCCATAGAGTTGCTCTCGTCTCAAAACGTTGAGAACCTGATGAAGGTGAACTCCGTGCTCCTCTCAGTCACGAGAATAAATCAATATGTCTTCTGTAAAAACAACCACGAACTGATCTAAATAGTCGATGAAAACCCAATTCATGAACTCCATTAATACCGCATGTGCATTAATTAACCCAAACGGCATCACCACAAACTCGTAATGACCATAGCGTGTTTAAAACACCATTCTAGCAATATCCGACTCTCGAATTCGCAACTGATGATACCCAAATCTCAAATCGAACTTGGAAAATACTGAAGCTCCTTGAAGTTGATCTAAGAGATCATCAATACGGGGTAGGGGATATTTATTCTTGATCGTCACCCTGTTCAATTCTCTATAATCAATACATAAGCGAAATGAACAATCCTTATTCTTGACAAATAACACTGGTGCTCGCCACAGGGACGCACTTGGTCAGATATAACCTTTCTCGGTCAATTACTCTAGTTGATTCTTTAATTCCTGCATTTCGGTCGGGGCCATCCGATACGGTGCCTTATATAATGAGGGCGTATCGGGCTATAACTTGATCGTGAATTCCACATCTCTCTGTGGAGGTAAACCAGGTAACTCGTCTGGAAAAACATCGGCATATTCTCTCACTACAGGAATATCCGCCAACATCACTGATGATTTCTTGGTCTTGGTCATATAGCACCAATGACCTACGCACCCCTGATTGAGTAACTTCACATCTTTCATCATATTAATAACTTTTCCGGAACAGCTGGGGTTACCCCCCTGAAATGCACACTCGACTCCATCATTTGAAATGATAGTGACCATACGCTTACGGACACTAAGGATGGTATCGTGACGATCTATCCAATCAATACCCAAAATAATATCATCTCTAGGTAAATCTACCACGATCAGGTCTGCCAACCAAACTCGGCCATTAAGCTGGATTAGAAAATTCTTAATCTCATGGTCTCCAATAATACTTCTACCGTCAGGTAGTTCAATGCCATAAGGTTCGCAACTAGTAGCACTATCCAGATGAAGTCTACTCAAGCATGACTCAGAAATGAATGAATGCAATGCACCAATATCAAAAAGGGTACACACAGGTTGAGATAGAATTTCGAGTGTAACTGAGATCATTTGGGCCTCCGGATCGTCGGTCCTCTTCATCTCATACATTCGGGGCTTGCCAACCCCGGAACCGGATGCTCCTGTCTGATAGTTGTGGGTTCCGCCTTTATTTGCTCCCGTCGACTTGAACGATGCGGACTGAGTGGCCTGATTCTGAAACACTAATTATTTCAGGGCCTGAGATGCCGCCCGAGTTGGCCTGGAGTCTCTTCGGCATAAATGGGCCTTATGACCAGCAATCCCACAGTTATTACACGTGATGGTCGGCTTCGGACACTTAGTGCTGAAATGACCCTGCTCTCCACAGTTGAAACAGGTGATGGCCGAACTAGCCGCTCAGGACTGAGATTCCGCAGGTTTTGGCGCCATAGGGGGTCGCTTAGAAAAAGTAGGGCCTGTACGAGGCTTCTTGAAGGTTGCCTGACTGCCTTCAGACTGATTATGATTCTTTGATTTCTTGCTAGCAGATGAGGGTTGTTGCTTAGCAATTTCCTTAGCAGTAAGCTCATAAGTAAGGGCTTTCTCGTTGAATTTGGCCAGAGTGGTGCAATGATGGTTAAGCAGCTCCATTCGCATATGAGGTTTCAACCACTTACTGAAATACTTGATCTTATCCGCCTCGGAGTGGATAATAGATGAGGCGAAAGGAAGTAACTCCTGAAACTTCTCGGCGGTGGCGAGAACATCATCTTTCGTTAAGGGTTCGGGAATGAGTAATTTTGATAACTTGGCCTCCCTGAGTGGGGCCGGATAATACATTTCCATCATGAGAGTCTTGAATTGGTCCCAAGTGCAAGACCCGTCGGTGGGCTTCAAAGATAGCCACCAAGAGTGAGCGCTCTTAGCTAGATAGTAGCCGCAACTAAAACCTTGTGTCCTTCGGGACACTCCACCATAGCAAATAATTTCTCAAAGTGTTCAAGCTAGTGAACAATATACGCTGGCTCAGATGAGCCCTCAAAAGTAGGTGGTCTCTGGCGAGAGATGTCGCTAATTATACTGCTCACACCCCTCTCTTGCCTCTGAGGTGACGGCGGAGGAGCCTGTTGATTCTGAGCGGTTGAGTTCTGCATCGTCTCCATTAGACGTGCCATCTAAGTGATCTGGTCCATCATGCCCTGCATAAAAGTGAGTGGATCAACCCGAACACCTTCTGATTGAGCTGCGTCTCGGGTACGTTTCCTTGATGGTGAATGATTATCTCCGGGTGAATGAGTGGCAGCATCGCTGCTCGTTGAATTAGCATTATTCCTTGCGTTCGCGCGTGTATTCACATGAGCTCCCGAGTTTCGGCCCGTACCGCAACCTCTTCCCCTGCGTCCTCTGATGGCTCTCTCCATACTGAAGTAGGAAAGTCATAGGATGATTATAGATCTCGCATGAGTACCGCATTATGGTTACGTTATGAAATAATTATAATGAGCATACGCACTCTAACACAATGATTACATGAAGGATCAACTGTGGTGACATGATTATCTGATGAAATTCTTGGAATGATTATCTTGAACAAGTTAACAAGATTAATGATACGATCCTCAAGATCAACAATTGAGCAATGAAATGAATTGAGTGATTAATGAGTTAACATGATCGACATGATCAAAATGAAAATGATGATTAAAGATTGTTGACTGGTGAATGATGAATGAGTGATTCTTGTTGCCAGAAATTATACCATGGCGTCAGAAATCTTACAGTTCTTTTGGTCTGAGGGGCTTTGGCGCTTGCACAGGTCACACGTGACGCGAAGGTCCAATGATACTAGTTTCATGAGTGATGATTTCAAATGAGACATGACTCAAAAGGAAGTATTCAAAACCACAGCTCCGGTACCAACTCTGTAACACTCCAAAATGGGCTGATATTACAGTGTCGTGGACCCCCAACTGGGACCCACCAGGCGAATGAAAATTAATAAATTAAATAATATAATTGTAGTACCGAACCACATTATATCATCAATTACTGTGATGAGGAGTTTCAAGTAAAACACACCCAGGAAATATAGAATACATGTATATTTTAGATGAAGATAAAATATACAACACTGAATAAAATGAATATCCAAATGGAAATTTGCAGCGGAAATAAAAATAAAGAAGCAAGAATGACTGAAAAGGACTGGACCCCCCTACTAGTATCACTGGGACTCCTCGCCATCAACGTTCTCTTCCCGTGCTTTTGCCTTGCCATATTGTTGTACATGAACTCGATCAATGGCAAGTGCGACTGCCAATCATCCTTCCAATCTAAGGCACAGGCTCTTAACATATCCTCTAGCATCTGGATCATCTGCTCTGACTGCCTGTCAGTCTGAGGATGGTAGGATGTACGGAGTCTCGACTCCGTTCCCAAATCTCAATGAACATCCTGCCAAAAATGTGATACGAATCGGCCATCTCGATCTGAAACAATACTCTTGGGAGTCCCATGCAAACTCACGATCTCCGCAATGAATACACGTGCTAATCTCTCCGGCCCCCAAGTATCCTTAATACCTAGAAAATGAGCTGATTTGGTTAGTCGATCGACAATAACCCAAATCATGGTCATTCTAGTCCGAGTCCTAGGCATACTGGTAATGAAATCTATGGAAATGTCCTCCCACTTCCACTCCGGAATTGGAAGTGGTCGCAATAATCCTGCGGGTCGCTGGTGCTCAATCTTAACCTGCTGACAGGTTAAACACCTCAATACAAACTCGTGCACGTCCGTCTTCAAATTGCTCCACCAGTAGTTACTCCTTACATCCTTGTACATTTTGCTCGTACCAGGATGTATGGAGTAAGGCGTAGTATGAGCCTCACTCAAAATCTTCTGCCTCAACTCAATGTCATTAGGTACACATAATCTGCCGCGAAATCTCAAAACTCCGTCATCCTGAATCACAAACCCAGGGGCTTTCCCCTTCCTCACATCCTCCCTCAACTGGACCAAAAACGGATCATCATACTGTTTCGTCTTGATATCATCAGTCAAGGACGAAGCGATTTCCAACGCACATAACTGACCCTGAACTCTCTGAACCCAAACCTCGATATCTTGACAAATCAAATCCCGCCGGATCCTGCTTTGTGGTGTAAGTGCCTCTAACATGTGTAACGCTATCGGCTTCCGACTCAACGCATCAGCTACTACATTAGCCTTACCCAGATGGTAAAGTATCTCTAGGTTGTAATCTTTAATTAGCTCCAACCACCTACGTTGTCTCATATTCAACTCCTTCTGACTGGAGATATACTTCAAACTCTTGTGATCCGTAAAAATCTTACACGACGACCCAAGGAGATAGTGCCTCCAGATTTTTAAAGCGAAGACATCCGCAGCTAACTCTAAATCGTGCGTATGGTAATTTGCTTCGTAAGGTTACAACTGTTGGGACGCATAAGCAATAACCCTATCTCTCTGCATTAACAGACACCCGAGCCCGAGGCCCGAAGCATCACTATACACTACGAAATCCTCGTTCCCCTGAGGCAATGCTAAAATGGGTGCGGTAGTCAATCGTCTCTTCAACTCGTCCAAACTATCCTGTCTGTCTGTGGTCCACTCGAACTTCTGAGTCTTCTGGAGTAACTGGGTGAGAGGTCTAGCAATCTTAGAAAATCCCTCAACGAATCTACGATAATATCCTCCAAGTTCCAAAAAACTCCTCACTTCCTTCACATTCTTGGGCGGTTCCCATGCCGTCACTGCCTCTATCTTCTGCGGGTCTACCCGAACTCCCTCCGTTGAAATCACATGCCCGAGGAATGTCACCTCCTTGAGCCAAAACTCACACTTAGAGAACTAAGCGTATAACTACTCAGTCCTCAAAATGTCCAACATAATCCGGAGATGTAAGGCATGCTCTTCTCGACTCCGGGAATAGATAAGGATGTCATCGATAAAGACGACCATGAATTTGTCCAGATACTCGATAAAAACTTTGTTCATTAACTGCATGAACACTGTTGGGGCATTGGTTAGCCCGAAAGACATAACCACAAACTTGTAATGGCCATATCTCGTCTGAAATGCAGCTTTTGGTACGTCACTGTCCCGAATCCTCAACTGGTAGTAGCCCGATCGTAAATCAATCTTCGAAAAGACTATCGCTCCCTGAAGCTGATCAAATAAGTCATCAATATGAGGCAAAAGGTACTTGTTTTTTATGGTCAACTTGTTTAATTCTCGATAATCGATACATAAAAGAAGCGACCCATCCTTTTTTTAACAAAAAGCACAGGCGCGCTCCAAGGCGATGCGCTCGGTCGAATATACCCTTTATCTAGCAATTCTCCCAACTGACTCTTCAGCTCTAACATCTCCGACAGTGCCATATGATACGGCGCTCGAGACACAGGTGCCGCATTCAGTTCTAGATCAATAGGAAACTCAACCTCTCGCTGTGGTGGTAATCCCGGCAAGTCATCTGGAAAAACGTTGGGGTACTCGCTAACAACTGGAATCGACGACATGTTGACTCCACCATGCTCCGCCTGCAGAGCGTAACACCAATAGCCGACACAACCCTGATTCAGAAGTTTCATCGCCTTCAAGGTGCTAATCACACTTCCCGATCTACCAGGTTTACAACCGACGAGAGTATTCTCGGTGCCGTCCTCAGCCACTATCGAGATGGTGCGAGTTCGATAATTCATGATCGCACCGTGACGGTCCAACCAATCATCCCCGAGGATCAAATCCTCACCCTTAAGATCTATTACAATGAGATTCGAGGGCCAATCTCGGCTCTCGATCCTCACTGGGCAATCCCTAACTTCCCGGTCCCCAACCATACGATCCCCGCTAGGCGTACCCAATACGAACGGTTCGCACTAATACAAGCAGTCAATACCAATACGACACACACAATCCAAAGCAATAAAAGAATGAGTAGCGCCCGAATCGAAAAGCACCGAAACTGGGTGAGAAAGGATCTGAGTGGTACCTGATGCCACCGGAACGTCTGCCTCCTCCGTGCGCCTCATATGATATAACCGAGGGTGGACTGAGCCCGAACTAGACGCAGCTTGGCGGTCCGGCTGACCCCGACCTCCACCACGGCCTGTACTCTGCGGGGTCTGAGTGACTGGAGCCTTCTGATCCATGCTGCGCTCTCTTTGAACGGCGGTGGTAGTCGGAGCTCTGGCAGCCCTGGTAGCCCGCTCGCAATGCGCTTCTCGGTGTTCGGTCTGCCCGCAAGTAAAGCAAGTAACCGGAGGAGAAGGACAATCCTTCATCAAATGCTCATATTGGTTGCAGTTAAAACAATCCTTGCCACCAGAAGCAACGGACTGGACTGAACGATTACCCTAAGATCCTACAATCTGATGAAACGGCCTCTTCCCAGGTGTAGGGGCAGACTGAGCTCTCGAAAATAGACCACTCTTGCCGGTTGAAAAACTGTCAGCTATTTTCTGTTTCTTGGCCTCGGAACTCAACTCTTATTCCGGTGCAGCCATCTCGATCGCTAGGGCGCGATCCTGATACTCCTTCAAGGTGGCACATATGAGTGGTGCCATACTCTGCCTGATATGCGGCTTCATGCGTATATTGAAATAACGGATCTTATCGGCCTCAGTCCTCAACTGATCTTTCACGAATCATAACTGCTGATTATAAGTGATGATGGCCTGAGAAATCGGCACATCCTGAGGTGTAGCAGCAAAGAATTCCACAATCCTGCGCTCCTTGACTGGCGGTGGACAATATTCTGCTTCCATAGCAGCCTTAAATTCCTTCCAAGTGGCTATGCGGTCTCTAGGTGTCACAGCCTCCCACCATTCCGCAGCTTCCTTATCCAGGAGGTACTGGGCAATAGGTACCCTCCTGTAATCAGGACAAGCTACGGCATCGAAAGTTCTGCTCAACTGAAAGAGCCAATTCTCCCAACCGAGGGAGTCAGAAGAACCAGAGAAACGAGGGGGGGTGCATCTTAGTTACTTTCTGAAGCCATTTACTAGCTTCGTCCTCTGGAATCGGGGGTGGATTTTGGCGTCCACCCTGAGCTATCTGAGTGAGTTGGGCTACCAACTGCTGAAGTACGGCAGTAGCCCCGGTGTCGGCGTTATTACCCGACGGAACTGAATGAGAAGCCGAATCCACAGAGGACTGAGAAAGTGAGCCTTCCTCGTTATTAGCACCACGTCCACGGCCTCAGCTGCGTTCCCTAGCTGGTCTACCGCGACCTCTCAACATACTGAAGAAAATATGAAAAGAACAAGATCAAAAAAAATTCACAATTCACAATTCCGAACAACGCAAGAAAGCGAATTACAGAAGTATAAGAGTTCGAGGAGACTTATAGCCACGGGTCGCACGAAAAGACGGTAACACGATGATATTAGGCTCAAGACACAACTGACAGACCCAAAATTAACCGACAGCCTAGGCATTCATAGCCTTAGCTCTGATACCATAAATGTAACACCCCAATTCACAAATAGGACATTACACGCCGTAGAACCCTCAAGAGGTATACCAGGCTAACACATGACACACATTCTGTACATGAAAATCTCAAAGACACAATCATAAATGTAAAATGGGGTTGTGGCCTCGGCCAAAACGTTTTAATAGACATACGTGAAAATATAAGTCAATACCATATCATTGCCTAAGCAGGGGACTTTAACCGAATTAAATAAAAAATCAGTCAAATCCCGATACTCAAACAGTATAAATGACCAAACATAAATAAAGACTCGAGTCTCATAATCATGCCAGCCCATCCTTTGCGTGCATATCCCGTGCATATCCCGTGCCTACTCCTCACCTCTTCCGGTACCTGAAATATATAAGACGCATTTTCCCCATTTAAGGGGTTAGCATTCGAATAGCTAGTGCAAGTACACAATTACACTACATTATATACAAATATGATTTTACACAATCATCTCAATCAGAAATCATTTGCCATAAATATTCTGGAATACTACATTGGCAATCAAATCAGTTACCAATTCATCATGATATCATAAATCACAACTGCTATCTCGTGGCCGTACCCCTTAGTATCGACCCCCAGATGCCCCGTCGAGTGCTCCGGGTGGGACACCACTTCCGCGGAGGTACCCCTTAGTATCGATCAGCAGACATCCCGTCGAACACTCCGGGTGGAAGTTCAACCACGTACGCACCCAAGTCCACTTCCACGGGCGTACCCCTTAGTATCGACCCCTAGACATCCCGTCGAACGCTCCGGGTGGAAGGAACACAACTCACGCAACCGAAAAACACAATTTATCATTCATTTCGAAAACATAACATACATAACGGAATGTTGTACTTGCCTTGGTTAACACGACGTGAAGGAAAATGGTGAACGGAAAGGTTTTGGCCCGAATAATCTTCACAAATCCGATCCTAGTACAATAATGATATACAACCAATATCAATACTACGAAAACGTAGGAATACATCCTAGTTCTACCCGATCAAACAATTCGTCGAACATTACTAGTTCTAGCCGTTCGAACAATTTGTTGAGTATAAGTGACGAACAATGGAAAAATCGGAGTTTAAATCCACAAATCCTCAAGAACCACGAAGGAATAGAAGTATACAATTGAAGTCTAGTAATAACCTATGACGAATCAGATTGATAAGGTTTAAATCGCAAGAAACCCCCAAAATTCCCCCAAAATCTCAAAACAAGTGTTTTATGAATGCTTACCTTGATTCGGGTGGCGGGAGATGTTAAGAACTTGATGAATTCGCTCAAGGAATGAAGGGATGTTAGAAGATGATAATATTGGTCGAAATCGGTTCTATCTGTCGTCTTGAATCGCTCAAAGCCAAATAGAAGGTGTGAGGATGAAAAAAATGACGATGTGGACTGTTGCTGTCCTATATAAAACGGACAGGCTTAACGCACGCTATGCCCTAATAATTAGCGTGCGCTGTCGGGGTGGGGGAAAACAGTCAGAGACTTCTGTCCTCCCGTTAGCGTACGCAGATACAAGATAGCGTGCGCTAGCGTTAGAAATTAGCGTATGTTACCACTCAATTAGCGTACGCTATCTGGTTCAGTACCGAAATACTGAACCTTCTGCCCAGTCCGAGGGTATTCTGCCCAAAGGTATTAGCGCACGTAAAAATGTAAACCTAGCATGCGCTAGTTTTACCCTCATAGCACACGCTATGGAAAAACATTAGCGTGCGCTAACAGCGCCTACACAGATTACAGTCAGGACTCGGCCAGACTGTATCCGACTCGAACGACACAAAAACTTGACAGATGCCAGCAACCAACGAGACATGACAAAGAAACAAAAGCTTGCAAGTAAAGTCTCTCAACCGAATGTATGATTCCGACTACTGAGGGACTTGAAATACAAAAAGGGGAACAAATTCACTAAACTTATAAGAAATTACAAAACGGCCCAAACGTCCGAAAATCACGTTACAACGTCGGATTAACAATCCGAAACTTACAACATGAGCAACTCAACCATATGGACTTATGGGAACAGAGAAATAATGAAATCGATCGAGTTTTATGAGAATCGAACGTACATGCGACAAAACATAACTCGAAACGAAAATACGAAAAACGTCCTCGAAACTCATCCAAACGGAAAAACTCCAAGAACAAAATAGATTCAGAACTTCAAAACAGTAACAAGCGAGTCGTCCAAAACGAACATACACCAAAAATAGAAATTACCAAAAATAGAAAGTACGGATATTACACCTAAGGCCTAATCCTTCTGCCATGGTGGAATATTTCCGCGATAATGAAATGCACTGATATGTGGTACAAACAAGTTGTAGCAGGTGAAAAGGAATATGTCTTAGGAGACTGGGAGGGGCACCTATTTATGCAGCGACTGGTAGCTTTATTTTGTTTATTTTGCTTCCCCCATATTTTGCTTTATCTGATTCTTAGGCAGCAGTTTTTTTTGGTGAAATCGTTTCTGCTTTTTAATTTTTTCCTTTATTTTTTTTACTTTTTTTTCTTGGCTTTCTTCATATATTGTTTAATTGATCATGTAGGAATATGACATCCGGAAAGCGGAAGGACCCGGCATGATAAACTACTAGATACCGATGATCCCATTTTAAATTCATCGTGATATTATAATCTTATTTTTTTTTTTGAGATGATAAACTCTATTTTATGCATTTTTATGTTCGTTACATTAGTGTAATTGCTAAGTAATTCAAAACATTACTATTTTGGCTATGTTCCTTTATTAATGATGAAGCTTCTATTATATATAAATATATTTTTTTATAAAAATAGAGGCTTACGCCTTGGTATGCCTCGAGACTTACGCCCCGCATCATTTTTTGAAAACGCCTAAAACACGCCTCACGCCTTTTAAAACATTGCTTGTATGTTTAAAGAGAAAAAAATGATTCCTTGGAAGTTTGATTGGAAGTGTAGGCTAGTAGCCACCGTTTCCCCCCCCCCCCCCAATAATTGAAACTACTTTGTCTCATTGGTGGTTTGGCCCCAAATTGACAATATTACCCTTATTGCTAAAATTTTTCTAACCAAATTGTGTGGAACTATAATTATACGATAATGGTCAATGTTCTCTCCTTGTAATTGTACTACTCCAAGCTTCCATTCCACTACACCATAGATTGGCTATAGCAACCAGATTTCAAAAATTTCATCAGAAAACGTTGCTATTGATAGACCAGCTCGAATATATTGCAATGCATTTATAAAGTGTTACAATTGAAGCGAAAAATTGGAAATAGTGTAAAATTTACATTCTATTGCAACAATTTAAGAATTCGTTGCTGTACATAGCAATTTGGGACCCAAAATTTAGGCGGGTACCAAAGAAATTGAGCGGGATTTTGAAAGATTTTGCCGGGTGAATGAAACCAATATTAAAAAAGCTTAATATTAGCAAGGGACATAAAAATAAACAAATACAACAAACAGAGACAATGGCAAGGGAACGGGAAGCTTCGGTAAGAGGAGAAACAAGACACACACTGTGTGTGAGGTGTGGCCGCCGCAGGTTCCACCTACAGAAGAGCCGCTGCTCTGCCTGTGCTTACCCGGTGGCTCGCAAGAGGACATACAACTGGAGTGTGAAGGCCATTTGGCGAAATACAACTGGAACCGGACGTATGAGGTATTTTCGCCACGTTTCCCGCCGAATCAAGACCAACTTCAGAGAAGGTACTCAAGCTGCACCAAGGAAAAAGGCAGCAGCTGCTGCTTGAGGGTCTAATTCGAATGGTACTTTCGGTTGTACTTTCATTTTTCCCTAAATTGAGTTTTAAATCGAGTTTCATTTGGGGTTTATATTTTGTACTTTACTTGGGATTTATGATGTTTATTCTGGATATACTTTCACTTTTGATTTTTAGAATTATTCTCCTCATTAAAACATCAAAATATTGTTAGTTCTTTGGTGATGAGGTCAACCAAGCGGCCATGGATGTAGGGGATGTCGTATGATAACCCTAATAACAATAACTGCAAATAATAATAATATGCGCATGTTGGGCCTGCCTCATCCATGGCCCGCGACCTCTAATCTGTCCTTTTGCCTGTAGACGAGCCTAAATCGCTCCCGCTACTTATCAGAAATTATATTATATGGTTGAACCATTAACTTATATCATTATGACCTATGTTTTGCCTTGGCGAATGGCTTAAAATTGACATTGCTCTTTGCTTTATTTGTTGCTAACTGTATATATAGGTGCTGTATTTGGCCATCGAGTATTTTCCTATCAGAATTTATACTTTCCTCTCCAGAACTATTCGCAAATAAACGTTGCTTTGAGGTGAGATATGAATTTTCAAGATGTTATGGTATATCCTATCCCTTGGTTTTCCACTTGTTAATGTTCTCAAACCAGTAATGGACACAACACACATCAAGCATTTTTTTTTCTGCAATAAGGTGTGGTTAGGTTTGTTGTTTTTTATTTATTAAGTGGTTATCTTCAGGAGTTTCTGATTTTTTTCTGCTGCTGAAATTTATGTCAATTAATGTAATTATGATTACTATGTATAAACAGGTTGGTTCCAGGGTTTGATTGGTTGGAATTTGTCTATCTTTTGTGAAAGCATTTAAGGTAAGCTTGTGCATGCATGATATGATGTTATAAGCAGATTCCCTTGGATATTTTCAGTGGTAATATCAGAAAAAAGTTTCATGTATTAGTAACATCCTATAATATCCATCTAGTTACATATATGTAATACATAGGTCGTGAATGTAATATCCGCGATTTTTACATTTTCGGTAAATTTCTTTTTTGGCCGGATTCCGTTTTGACGACTCGTTCGTGACTGTTTCATCATTCTCAGAATGATTAATTCTGCACTTTTTGTCATCCGAGTTCGTTTCGGTGTTGTTTTGTTGAGTTCCGTGTTTCTTAACGACTTTTCCGCACTTGAGTACGATTCTTGCGAATCTTGTTCGAAACTGCTGTTTCGAGTTTCCTGTAAGTCCGTTTAACTTTGTTAGACGTGTTGTGAACTTCGGTTTGGTTATTCGATCACGTATCGTGATTTTCGGGCGTTTTGGGCCATTTTATAATTTACCCAAAGTTGTGGGTATCCGTATACGTATTTGTTATCTCGACCCTTTTTATGGTCGCGTGTGAATTTGATTGTAACTCAAACTCTTGGTATGATCTTATTCTGGAGTTTTCCGTACGTATCTTGATCTTGGTATTTCGATCGGAGGAGTCCGTTGTTGTAACCAGCTTTGAGAGTACTACTGCTGGAGTTCTGAGTGCATTAGCGCACGCTAAGGGATATCCTTAGCGCACGCTATCGAACAGCAGGGTCTGAAGTCAGTAGCTGGAATCAGGCCGTTAGCGCACGCTAAGGGAAGGTCATTAGCGCGCGTTACAGTGCTGTAGTTAGCGCACGCTACGGGTTTGGTAGCGCACGCTAACTAGTAGTTTGAGGAGTCCAGGTGGCTCTTGGTAGTGCAGAGGATTCGTTAGCGCACGCTAACTCTTGATGGTTAGCGCACGCTAGCGTGCATTTTTGTCGAATGATTGTTCGACGTCTCGATAGCGCACGCTAATCGAGTAAGATTAGCGCCACGCTAAGTCATCGATATAAAAGCGGACAAGTCTTTAATCTTCATTTTCTTCATTTCTTCTTCTTCCTCCGCGGGTTTGAGACGTGGCGACAAGGGTTCGCGACCTGGGCTAATCTTCGTCCATTCCAAGGTGTTTTAGAGCATCCTAGGTGATTATAACATCATCTAATCCATTGTTCTTCGTCGAATCAATGTATATTTCTTGATTTCCTTCGAGTTGACTTTTTGGGGGATTTGTTCTTGATTTCGTTTTCCATCCATTTTTGATGAACCGATTGTTGTCTAATGATGTTGTTAAACATATCCTATGGATTGTATATCCATATTTCGGTTTGGAAATCCATTTTCATGTTTTGGTCGGTCGATTTGCGTTTTTGGCCGTTTTGGGGGAAACCCTTGAACTTTCGTCGTTTGTTCTTTGAATTCAGCGACTTTGGGTCGTACTTTGGAATTCATTTTCATTGTTGTTATTGTCCTTCGTAGTTTATTGTCGTGGGTTAGCGTTCGGTGGAGTCGGCGGGTTCGTGGTCGGTTCGTGCCAACCTACTTCGGTCGATTCTTCGCGTTTGTGATTACTCGAGGCAAGTACCTTGTCCATACAATTCTTGTTTTATGAATATGATAATTAGTGATCGTCTCCTTTTGTTTATTTGATCGTTTGAATCTCACTTTCATAGATTCGGTTAGCCTTGTTAAAGGTCCTCTTTCAAAACGCACGTGTTTTGTGGACATTGTGTTCGTGGATGGTCACGTGAATTATTATGAATACACTTGGTGTTGTCGTTGTGCTTTGATAATATATATGTATATATTATCTCTTATTGGTGCGTTGTAATTTGACCATTGCGTCGTGTATTGTGGTTGTTGCCATTGAGTGAATTACTTGAATATTATTGATGTGATATGTTATTTGTGTGAATGTGTGGATATGGTTGAAGGTCTACGGTGACACATGGCACTTGATCATGTGGTCAGGATGCAACAAGTGATTGATCCAACCGTGAGAGCCTGAGATAATTTACGGTGGCACATGGCATGCGATCATGTGGCCAGGATGCAACAAGCGATTGATCCAACCGTGAGATGTGTGTGATTTGTTTCGCTAGCCAGCTCGGAAGGGTCCTTCGAGGCCTCGAGTGGGATTTGTGGCTTCGTCCTGGTCCTAGGCGATGCGCGTGCGTGATTACGTTTTGTTGATTTTTATGTCCGTCGAGGACACGTGATGTTGGGCTCTGGCCCTATGAATTATTGTCGGTTTTCTATTTGCGAAAACAAAACCTTTGGGCTGTGACCCTGTTGATTCTTGGAAAGATAAGGATTTGGTAATCCTAAATTGTTTCTATTAAAACTCTCGATGGCATTTTAAACCGTTTTATAAATTGTTTCCCTTGATTTGTGATCGTTCGGTTTTGGAATGTTTTACCAAACTCATGCCTCGGGAAGTGCTTTTCGTTACGTTTGGAACTTTGAGAATTCCTGATTATTATTGTTCTTGGAACTTGTATTGTATGGCTCGTATTTTCACTTTGTTCTTGCACTAGCAAAACAGTGGAGTTTTGCTAACCCCCGAATATTCGGGGGGTGGATGTCTGTTTTTGCATTCAGGTTTGGGAACATAACACATGGTCGGCACGAAGGATGATGAAAGATGAACGATACTAATCACACGAGGATCCGTATGAGGTCATTGGTTTAGTTGTATTTTATTTCCGCTGCAGTATTCCTTCCCCGTTGTACGGGAGTGTGTTGTATTCGACCCCTGTGTGGGCATGTATTGTAATTGAGTTGTATGTATTTATTGAAAGACCAAATCGGTCTACTGAGTCATTTTAGCCTTAAAGGCGTTGTTGAGTTGTTCGGTTTTGTTACCAGCCTGGTAGAACCTTGAGGAAAGGTTCTATGGCGTGTAATATCCCTGAGCGGATTGGGGGTGTTACAGTGAACCTATTTAAAAGTTTAATTCTTTTTGTTTCCAGGAATATAAATGTTCGCTGTTCAAGTTTAGGCTATTATGGGATAAATGATTGTATTGGTATGATAAAGGCTTGTTTTGATTTGCTTTTATTCTTTCTCATTTTTTATTAAGGAACTCTCAGTTTCGCTCACTATCTCGCATAAATATGTGATATGTTTAGGTACCATGGGAGGGTTGTGTTGAAAGGAAAACTGTTTTTTTCTGCTACATGTACATTAGTGTGTTCACTTGATCCTCTGTGAATGATTTCATGGTGCAGGTGATACTAAGTGATGGCGACTTATCAACTTTATCAACTATGAAAGTTAACTTGGAACTAAACCACTTGAAGACAGGAAATCAGACGTCTGACAACCTTTTGCATCAGGATATGGCTAGTCAGAGTAACATATGTATTGTGCTATCTGATCTTTTATTTTCTATCCGCTCACACTTATTCAAATCTTTGTTATGCTGAATATGATGTATATATATTTGTATGGTTTCTATCCGCTCGCCCACCCCCTCCCCTCTCTCACTATCTGGGAGTGGGGACGTGTGTGCAGGGCATATGGAAAACATGACAAAACAAATGAAGAATTATTGTTTTGTTTCTACCTCTAATCTTTTTCTACTGTTTTATTAAGCTTTGGATAATTTGGAACAATTTGGTTTAATCGAACCCGATCGACCAAATCACTCGTTTTTTTTAATCGTATCATAATGGACTGGTTTTGATTCGTTTGTTTGGATTCCTGACCACACCTAGACAACAGCAAGGCTGTGCAGAAGTTGTAACATCTTTTCTAGGCCGTATAATTTCAGATATTTTGGTAGTCGGTTTGCTCCGTATGTGGAACATTTCATTAAATTGGAAAATGTCGACTATAGTCAAGGGCTGACCTGTTATTCATTTATTAGGTGAAATGTGTTTGTTTGCCATGGGAATCTGCATCAGAGGATTATCTCCAATACTTTTGTCCCGACGTAATGTAAGTTTGATGTCGGATCCTCTTGCTTCTCTTTTGTAAATTTATTTCTTAAAAAGCTTAATTTTATTCATGTAATTACCTTTTTTTTCAAAGTTTAGGTGCTGATATTATTTATGATTCATCGTGCCTTCCACATCCTGTCCGAATCTTGGCTGTTGTTTTGAAGCAAGTACAATACACAAGTCACTGTTTAATCTAAACACACTAGTCCATGATGATTTGCAAATATATTCCCAAACTTGTTACATCAATTGAAATTATATTGAGGGGGAAATATTAGTGCGAAATCAGTATTTTACTGATAGAAAGATGAAATAGCGAGGGAGATGAGCCTCTTAAAATTTTAGAAACCATTTGAAGAACTCCTAGGAGTTTTTTGGAGCCAAATACTTAGAAGAGAAACCAAATATCGATAACATAGGAAAACATGTCACAATTGATTAGTCTTATGGTATTTGCCTCTCTATATTTAGTTTTTTTGATATTCATTAAAGTCTGATTCTTTTTTATATTTTTAGTTATTTTTATTTGTCAGGCCCACATGGCACAACTGAATGTTATGTATTTTCTTAAAGCTGGAGGACAATACATGGTTTATGTCCAGGTTTTTTTCTATGATATCTTGATGTATTCTTTAGATAATATTTCCTTTTTTGAACTTTTGGTGAATCATGTTATAAACGAGAGTGAATGACAGACCAATTGTATTGAATTTAGTGCCTCCTTTTGCCAAAGCGAATTTAGTGGCAGAAATCACTCCAAGAATAAATTTGAGTCTGTTGCATTTCTGTGACTATACTTCTATTTTAAACAGCAATACGGTGTCAATCTGTTAACTACACTAACGGGACTAGGGTAAATAGGGATATTTTTAGAATTTATATACACCAACTACAATCGTATTTTATGTACATATACACACCATTGTAACCCTATATCCTCAAAATTGAAAGGGCCTGACCCAAAAATTTATAATTTATGTGTCCTGTGATGATAAGATATTGCTAAAACATAGATGTTTTTGTGAGAAGTGTTTATGAGATTGCTTGACACAGACCATACTTATGTTCCTGTAGCCAAGCAATTAATATGTGTAGTTTTAAGGGTTGAGAAATGAGAATGTCTTGTTAATTGGTAGGACAAGAACTTGAATCTATTTGATTGCCAATAATGAGCAGGACAAGAACTTGAATCTATTTGATTTCCAATAATGAGTGTTTTTTCATCCCTATAGTCCTCCTTGAGTTTTGGTCATTCTTTATTGAAATCAAACTGGTCTTATATGGTTATTTATCTTATTTTAGGTAGCTGATATTGATAATATTGATCCAAGACGTCTAGTGTAGCAAGTTTTGGACTTCACAATATTCATATAGGTACCATTTTTAACGCATCCAACCTTTGCTTCTTAATAAAAAGTGAGTTAAAACTCTGTCGTATTTGATTTCTTGAACTTATGATTGTAGGGGTGATGGGAGGCGTCTTACTCTTTATGAAAAGCAAAAGGTAAACAATTGGATTTTATGCCCTTCATCCACTTCACGTTTTTTTTTCTTTTTCCTAATATTGAAATGTTTGATTCTATCCCTTTTTCCCTCAAGAACTTGCCCGTATTTATGTTGCTTGAATCGTCATGCGGCTACGCTCTCTTTGGAGCTCATGACGTGTATAAAGTTGAGAGAAATTATATAGCCATTGAGGAGTATTATCAATCGATTTGATGAATTCTTTGAACTCATTGCTTGTCATACTTTTGAGTCTACTAATGAAGCTCTGCTGCACCTCAAAGTTGCCTGCAATGGTATGTTTCTCGCTGAGATTTTAAAAAAATTGTTAGGATTATTCCATAATTAGTAATATCATCCTTATTGAAGGATTAACCAATATACATGAATGTAGTGTTTGTAAAGTGTTAGCCTTGTGATCACGCCGTCTATTTTTTTGGAATTTGTTGTATTTAAGTAGTAATGTTTATGTTGTTTGTAGACAGCCTGACTACGAAAAGAGTTCCTGGTGCTTCATCTTACAACACCGACGATGAAGGGCGATGAACATTGTTATCCACTTGCACTTCCTGCCCCATTAATGGCAGATGACTTAGTAACTGATTACGATATTGCCGGATGCTGAACTCAGCGCTGATTATCAGCTTGATGATTCCCTAGGAAAATAAACGAGCAATGATGGACTCATAATGATCCATCCTCCTCCAATAGAAGGCCGTGTTACCTATATTGCTTCTGTGATTTGTAATATCGACACTTTCAATTGTTTTATTGAACTGTCCAGACAGGCAAACCTTATAATCACATACCTCACTGAAAATACCAAAGTGTGTAATTTCAGAAAAAAGTTTCATGTATTAGTAACATCCTATAATATCCATCTAGTTACATATATGTAATACATAGGCTGTGAAGCTGCCATGCTTTTGTGAAATAATCCTATGCTTTCATGCTTTGATTGCTTAAAATTGAAAACTTAAAAATGGTACCTAAGTTGTTTGTTTTGCTTTTTGTTAACATATAACTTTACAATCTTGTGTTTGTGTTTGCCTTTCAGGCATTCAAAGGTAAACACTACTAGATGAATATGAAGATGGAGATGAAGATGAAGATGAAGAGGAAGAGGAAGAGGAATAGGAAGAGGAAGAAGAGCCATGACTCATGTTTATATAATGTTTAACTAAGAATTTAGTCTATGTATTACTAAGTTAGATTGTGTGTCACTTGAACTTAGTTATTTTGCTTCAACTTGGTCATTTTCCTAAACTTAGTCTTAGTGAATTTATTGATGTTGGAACAGCAGTAATATTGCTCGGTTGTATTGATGTTACGATATACCAATTGAAATAAATCTAATGGTCATGACAGTTTTTTTATTTAGCATTGTAATAGAAGCTTAAATGTTGCCATATATATCATATTCATTAATAAAATTAGATTGTATTTGATTCTAAATATGTTGCAATTGGGCATATATATGTTGCCTTAGGGTTGCCTGAGTCCATGTATTGCAACAATTAACACAAAAAAATCGTTGCAAAAAAATGTTGCCATAGGTAGTCCAAGATATTGCAATGGTGTTAAAGATATTGATATAGCCGTTAAATCGTTGCCATATACTATATTTGCAACGATAATATGCCATTGCAATATGGTACCAAATTTGTTGCCATAAGGACCCTATGGCAACCAGAGCAAAGTGCACGCTTGATTTTTGCATAATCGTTACAATAGGCCCTATTGCAATGAATTTAGGGCATATTGCAACGTATTTTACATGTTGCTGTATGCAATCTATGGTGTAGTGTTCATATTTAATAAAATTTGTTTTCCATTAAATTATATGAATTCGTATTATATTCGTTCATGCTAGCGCATGAGCATTTTATGTAAATTAAAATTTACACACATGGTCATACATTAATCACATACACTCTTGCCTTCACTGTGAGTAATTATTATCTTGTTGACAAATGTAATCAATTAAACCATTGCTATAGCTACTTTTGCTATTATACAAAATATATATAGATTAACTATTACTAAAAAAGTATCAGTGACCAGAAAGTATTATAGTAACATATTTTTTCTGTTCTCATAACGATTATTTATGTTTAGACACACTATAAACTACAATATTACTATAAGATACTTATATACACAAGTTTAATTTATTTTACCATGAAAATTCTTCAATTTTAGATAGACAAGAATCAAACTACAGAGAATTAAGTACTAGTAGTAGTACGTTTGTTCTTTTATCATGACCATTGTGTACTTTTAGCCACACACAATAGTAAAGCCGTTGCCATATAAACCACTTGTAGTCCAATATTTTTTTCATTAAACCGTGACCGTAAAAAGCTTATAAACCTATGTTTTTTTCTTAAGCCGAGACACCATAAATAGTAACATGCTTTTTTTTCTTTTACCATAACGATTATTTACATGTAGACACACACAATAAACTACAACAACACTATAAGTACTTATGTACAAACGTTTTAATATATTTTATCATGAAAATTCTTCACTTTTAGACACACATAAAAATTTAACTATGACCATCAAATACTAATAGGCATATGTTTATACTTTTATCATGACCATTGTGTACGTTTAGTCACACATAATAGTTAAAATATTACCATAAATCACTTGTAGTCCAGAGATTTTTTTTTTCATTATACCGTGACCATAAAATGCTTATAGTCCTAGTTTGTTTTCCTGAAGCCGTGACTATAGAAGACTTAAAGTCACACATTTTTTCTTTTATCATTAATATTTTTTAATTTTAAAATCGTGACCATAAACAAAAATAGTCATATGTTGTTTATTTTATCATGACTATTGTTTACTATTATACACACATAAAGAATTACATCGTGACCATAAAAAACTTATATTCACATGTTGTTTTCTCAAATGTGGAAATATATTACATATAGCCACATTTATATTTATTTAATAATCAATATTTTTTGGATTTTACACACACATAATTAATTAATAAGTCACCACTAAATACTTACAATTACATATTTTTATTCTTATTATGACTATTGTTTAAATTTAAACATACACCAAAACGTAAAGAGAGACCATAATATAATTATAGTCAGACGTTTTTTCATTTATCAGGAACATGATTTACCTTTAGACACACATCAGACATCAAACCGTGACTATAATATCCTTACACACACTACTTTTTTCTTTTATCATGACAAATATTCATTTCTAGACACACATAATAAAATAAAACATGACCATAAAATAGATATAGCAACTTGTTTTGTTGCTTTTATTAAGTGGCTAATAAACATTACCCTATGGACACGCAAATAATTATTGTGGCCATATATATTAGGTTTTAGCTATATTAGATTAATGCGTATAAATCATCTCCATGGTACAAACACATAAACAATCGCTTCATGTGACCATATATTTATTTATCGTCTCTTATAAAAATCATCAAAAAAATTTCCATTTATCAAACAAAACACGTGGCAGATGGTGACATTTGGCCACACTGTTCGGTTGTGGCTCGTAATTGTCACATTTGTTATGTTTAAGTGTGGCTAAAGTTTCCGATTATCTATCCAATGGTCGTGAAATTCAACTTAGAATGTGGCTACAACAATAACAGAATTTTATCAATAACCCTTAGCCACATTTTTAATCAAAAATATGACTGGGTTGTTTTGGCAAAAGTGTGACCATAGGTCAATTTTGTACTAGTGTTCTTTGATAAGCTTAGTAGGGTTAATGTCCAAGAAATGGTAGATGTCGTTCTTTTTCATCAGTTGAACCAGGTGTGCCATTAGTACGGATTTGTTTGTTTCCAGAAGTCCGACGAAATTTACGACTATGCTGAAGATGATCTGCTCCTTCATCATCTTGAGGTTGACGCCTTTGAAGTAGGTGGTTGATCTCATTTGTGCAAGTAGAAAATTTTTCGGATTTAGTGTAGTGAATATTCTAGTTTTTTTTTTTGCTTTTCTGAGAGATTAGGGTTCTGGAGCTTGAAGACGATAAGGGTTTTGTGAAATGATTTGGACCGTCTTAAATAGCCACTCGAAGAGACATTTTTTAATTTAGTAATTAAATAAATATGTGGCGGTTTGAGTGATTGATTGGACATCGTGATGTAGACGTGAGGGTGTTGTGATCGTGTGTTTTTATCCACGTGTAATAAAAATGATTATTTAAAGAATTAGAAAACTTAGCTGGTTGACTCTTTGACTTCTGATCAGCTAGCTTTTCTTCGTCTGCTCTGATCAAATGGCTTTTCATGGTCTGATCTCATCAGTTGGATTCCCATTGACTGCTATGATCAGCTGACATGTCTTATCTGAGATTTTATCACCCAAGTTTTCTTGTCTGGTTCTGATCAGCTGCCTTTTCTTGACTGGTCTGATCAGGTGGCTTTCCTCGTTTGTTTCGAACAAACAACTATTCTTCTTCATCACCTACAGTTTTGTTTCCCAATCTAATAAACCAAGTTCCCTACTTAGTTCAAGGAATCTTTCTTCTGGTAGAGGCTTTGTGAATATGTCAGCTATTTGATACTCTGTGCTGACTCTTTCTATTCAAAATTTCTTATTAATCACATGGTCTCTGATGAAATGATGTTTTACATCAATGTGGTTTGTCCTGGAATGAAGGACTGGATTGTTGGTGATGGCAATTGCACTTGTACTGTCACACCAATTTGGGACTTCATTTACAATAATGTTGTAGTCCCTCAACTGTTGTTTGATCTACAGAATTTGAGAACTGTAGCTACCTGCAGCTAGGTATTCTGACTCAGTTGGGGATATAGAATTTGATGTTTGCTTCTTGCTAAACGATGAGATCAGCTTTGTTCCAAGGAAGTGGCATGTTCCATTTGTGCTCTTCTTGTTGATTTTACAGCCTGCAAAATCAGCATCTGAATATCCTGATAGTTCAGAATTATCATCTTTGGGATACCATAATTCAACATTGATTGTGGATTTTAGGTATCTGATAATCCTCTTAGATGCTTTCTGGTGGGATTACTTTGGTTTGGACTGGATTCTTGCACATACTCCAACTGCATAAGATATATCTGGTCTGCTTGCAGTCAGGTATAATAAGGATCCAATTAATCCTCTGTAATGGGTTAGATCTATTGGAATGCCTCCATCATCTGCATCAATGTGTAGATATGCGCTCATTGGTACTCTTAGGGGTTTGGCTGTCTCCATTGATCAGCTCCTTTGTGTACTTTGATTGGTTGATGAAGATTCCTGTGTCAACTTGTTTGACTTGCAAAACCAAGAAATAAACTTAGTTTTCCCATCATGCTCATTTCAAATTCTCCTTGCACCAGTTTAGAGAATTTTTCACATAATTCTGTATTTGTTGATCCAAATATAATGTCATCCACATATATTTGGACAAGTAATATGTGGTCTTCATGTTCAATCCTGAATAGTATTTTGTCTACTTTTCCTTTGGTAAATCCATTTGATTCCAGGAATATGGATAAAGTATCATACTAGGCTCTAGGTGTCGATATGAGTCCATATAGAGCTTTAGGTAATTTGTAAACTTTGTCTCCTTTGACAAATCTAGGGGGCTGCTCCACATAGACTTCTTCTTCCAGCACTCCATTTAGAAAGGCACTCTTTACATCCATTTGGTATACTTCAGAATCCTTGAATACTACATACGCCAGGAATAGTCTTATTGCTTCCAATCTTGATACATGTGCAAAGGTCTCATCAAAATCTCTGTCTTCACATTGAGCATATCCCTTTGCAACAAGTCTTGCTTTATTCATAACAACAATTCCATCTTCATCACATTTGTTCTTGTAAACCCATTTGGTGCCTGTAACTTTCTTGTGAAGTGGCCTTTCTACCTCTTCCCACACTTTGTTCCTTTCCATCTGGTTGAGCTCTTCTTGAATGGAATTTACCCATGTGTACTCTTCCAGTGCTTGTTCAGTTGTTTTGAGGTTCTATTTGTGACATGAAATATGAAAACATGGCCATTCCTGTTAGTTCTTTTGAATTTCTGGTTTTGACTCCATCTGATAGGTTTCCAATGATATGTTGGATGGGATGATCTTTGAGTCATTTGGAAATTTCAGCTTTGTCTTCTGCTTTGGATTGAGAGTCTTCATTGTTCATTACCCCTGTTGAACTGCTTGGAAGAACCGCGTCTGACTCAGCATCAGCTTGGATTTGATGGTCTGTAGCATCATTAGGTTTCTCAGCTGCAGTTGTCTCTTGAGGATTTTCATCAGCTGTGGTTGGTTCAGCTGTAACTTTATCAGCCCTTGATGGATCATCTATGGTTGGATCAGCTATGGTTGGATCAGCTATGGTCGCTGATCTCAGGTTGATGCACTAGATTCCATTGTCATTAATACATGAATATCATCACAATTCTTATATTCCACTCGATTGTCATTAATCCATTGTCATTAATACATGAATACCAGATTTGATGACATGAATATCATCAAAATTCTTATATTCTACTCGATTATCATTCTCATGTGAAGTTCGGGGCGCGCAGCTGGCCGGGGGAGACTCGACCGTGTCCTGCATGACACGGTCGCGGCGCGAAGGGGCCTATCGGCATTGACTCGACCGTGTCCTGGAACACGGTCGGCTCTCTGGGCAGAGACTTCTGGCTTACCGGACGAGTACGGCACGGGCCGTGTCGGACGACACGGCCGAGTCCGGCCGGCAGTGATCGGCCAATAACGAGCGGGTGAGCTAAAACGACCATAACTCTCTCGTCCGGACTCCGATTGACTCACCGTTTGAACCATTGGAAAGCTGACTTGATGCTTTATAATATTGCAAAGATTCAGAATTTTTTTTGAGTTTCCAAGAATTTATGGTGATTTTTACAAAGCCGAACTCATACTTAGAAAAGTCGTTTAGTAATCCTGAACTCAACAAAACGACACCGAAACCCGAACCTGAATACGAACCGAAGATACGGTTACGAAGTACTCACAAAGACGAATCTAAGAGCTAGTAGAACACACGATTCCGACCACCCGAAGGCTCGGAATCCGACAACGGAAGTAATTACCCAAAACTTTGGGAAATTACGAAAATGGCCCAAAACGTCCGAAAATCACGATACGCGATCGAAATACCAAACCAAAGCTTGCAACAAGAATAATAACATTAAATGAACTTACGAGAAACTCGAAACAACGATTTGACGAGATTCGCAAGAATCGAACTCAAGTGCGGAAAAGCGTCTAAAAGCTCGGAACTCAAAGAAACGATGCAAACGAACTCGGATGACAAAAGTGCAGAATTAAATATTCTCGGAATGGCCAAGCGATCAGCGAGTTGCGAACGGACCTCCGAAAAATGAAAATTAGGAAATCAAATTGCGGATATTACATTCTACCCTCCTTAAAAGAAGTTTCGTCCCGAAACTTAAAATAAGTAGGGAGAAGCAATATCCCAACAGGAAAGCTCAACGAGATACACAAGAAGCGCATAACTTTCGCCCATTGGCGAAACGTTACAAGAAATGCGAAAGAATATACAGCGTGAAAACACGCCCCACAACGACCATAACAACGCCACCGGCAATGATTCAAAACAATAACAACCAATTAACGACGCATCACATACCACATCATATGCACACATTAAATCAAAGAAACGTACGCGACAACAAGTCGCACCCGACTAAAACGGCTATGTGACAGAAACAAATAGAGTATTACGATAGAAATCATTCCGATTCTCATCAACAAGAAAATGTCTGACGTCAAAACACAAACAATTCAAGATAACGGAAAACGAGAATACCGGATATTACATTCTATCCTATTAAAATTAAGTTTCGTCCCGAAACTTAAAATAAAACATCATGATAGAATAGAAACAAAACCAAAAAGTTCACGCAACAAATATCAATCTCTACACGAATTACAGCACAAAGTACGATACACAACTACATCACTGGACACCACCGGGCCCTCCCCGAGTAGGAACGAAACCTCGATTCCCGAACATCCTGGCAACGGTCTCACAATGCACCGCTTGGTGCCCCAGTTGGCCGCACTTAAAGCAATTAACCGGTGGCGAACGACAATTCTGTCTCGCATGACCTACACGACTGCAGTTAAAGCAGGTCTTCACACTGATCGTCTTACTCGCCTCTGCGGTAAGGTTCTTAGACTGGTCAACCGAACGAGGAGTGCTCCCAGAAGGAAATGGCGAAGCAACAGGCTCACGAATCTCACTCCTCTGGCCTCTTGGAAAATTTCTCGAGGTCTTCTGTCTCTTACTCTCTGAACCAGATTCCGTCACAGAAACGGCCATCTCAATGGCTAAAGCTCGGTCCTGATATTCCTTCAGGGTGGTACACATGAGCGGAGCCATACTCTCACGGATATGGGGTTTCATGCGCATATTGAAGTATCGGACCTTGTCCGCTTCACTTCTCACTTGATCACGAACATAAGCCAGTGTCGATTATAATCGACTATCGCACAGGATATTGACACATCACAGGCGTGGCGAGAAAAACTCAACGATTCTGCGTTCACGAACAGCGGCAGGCAATACTGCCTCCATGGCGGTCTTAAACTCATACCATGTAGGTGAACGATCTGCAGGCACTACGGCGTGCCACCGGTCTGCCGGCTTCTTTGTCGAGTAGATCTTGAGCAATGGGTACCCTCCTATCATCCGGACAAGCTACGGCATCAAATATTTTGTCCAATGGAAGAGAGCCGTTTTCCCAACCTAACAAGTCAGACGAACCCACAAAACGGGGCGGCTGCATCTTCATCACATCTCGCAACCACTTACTAGTTCCATTATCCCTATTTGGGTTCTCATCCCAACGTACGGCCTGATTCATCTGCACTAACTGGTCAACCACCTGACGAAGGATGGTGGCGGCGCCAACGTCAACATTAACGCTAGTCGAATGTCCCTGATCTGTACTGAGCTGATTGGTACTCGGCAAGGAGGGAGTCGCCCTCTCCTGCTCCCGATTACGACCACGACCACGACCTCGACCCCTTAGCATACTGAACGGACAACCAATCAGAATAACAAGATAGAACAAACCTCACATAATCAACATAAGCCCACCATCAGCAGCACAATGCAATATTCACACGTTCACATTGACAAAGATGAACGGCCTAAATCTCAGCATACATGGTTAAAACATTAAGCATACCATTGTGGTCCAACACCGGTAATATTTTAAAAAATATAAGTTTATCGAGGTACTGGTTCGAATGATAATATAAAAAAAAATTCGCGAGTTCGAAATATTTTGCTGGGGTGAAATTTTGAAAGCACTTTGTTTAATACCTCGGTCATTTAATCAAAACCATGTATCTCAACATTTAGAAAACACTAAAACATTCTCCGGCGAGCACAACAACACTACCAACTTATCACAACCACTTAGCCCCAACACATGGACATAAGAAGTTCAAAATCCCAAAAACCAAAAATCGTTCTGCAAAATAAAGATTTCCCGAAATCCTTTAGTTCATAAACAAAACGACGGTAATATTTTACAATGTCCAAAGTACTTCAAAACACATTTTTCAAATACCGTCTGATGGTGTCATTTGAAAATACACGACCCATTTGTCAAAATTTACAAATTTTAAAAATCCATATAAACCGTGGTTTGACCGAACCACCAAAATATTTTCCAAAAATCAATTTCTACAAAAATTCTCAAATTGTAAAGTCCTTCAGAAAATATTTTTAAAGTTACCCATAGCGGACAAAAATTACAACATTCCAAAAATAGTCGAATTTAAAACCACATACTCAAATGGCAACCAGGGTCGCCAATTCAATCAAATGCATCTCGTGGTATCAAGTTTAAACACACAGCAAAATCATTCATCGGAGTTTCTCACAAACTCTACCGTTGATATCTTCACAGAACCCATCAAGGTTTACAACTTCCACCCCATACCATACCGCCCGGTGGTTCAAAGATAAAACAATAATGTGCCCAGTTCTATACACATACTATATGCCACAAGTACTAAACACAATTATATTACACAATACTGTGTAAAGAAAATCATGCACCACAATTAACTCACTAAGATAAAATCGAGATACACAGGTGCTTCACATAAAAGAGGAGACTTACATCCACAGGTCGCACGGAGGTGATGGTCGCCCACGATACTAATCTCGTCCGACAACATAACCGACACGTTGTGACTACGCACAACTCAACTTGTCACCTGATGACTCAAACGACATGACAACACATTACTCGACAAATCACGACTTGACTCGACCCGACAGCCTAGGTTTCCGCAACCTAAGCTCCGATACCATAATTGTAACATCCCCAAAACCGTATGGAAATATTACACGCCGTAGACCCTTTCCACAAGGATCTACCAGGCTAAACATCCATAAATAACCAAATGCTTGCCCGGCCAGGGTCAAAAAATATAATAATACAGATCGTATGGTCACTTACACGTGAATACACAGACCGATGAGGTCACACAACTCAATCAACAAAACTTACTTAAACGACATTACCCACACAGGGTCGAAATACAATACGGAAGACCGAAATCAACTCGACAACACAACAAAAATCGAATAACTCCCGACTCATGATTAGTATCGTAGCTCGTCATCCTCTTGTGCCAATCCTGTGTTGCTCCCCTGAATGCATGTACACGGGCCAAAGCAGACATCCACCCCCGATTACTCGGGGTTAGTAAACTCCTTTGTTTTACTAGTGCAAGTATCAAATCATACGAAATGTAACAAGCAATTAATAATCGTGATCACATATAATAATCAAGTATCAAATATTCCGGGAGGTTTTCACAAGGGAAGATAAGCTATGAAGCATTCGAAAATAAGATTATCATCTCGGGAATTTTAGAATTTCAAAACCTTAAGACCTCAAGTCTGATTCACAAAACCTTTCGAAAAACTTAAGGGCCTTAACCCAAAACTCGTTTCATAATTCAACGATTTACAATACGGAAACATTTCCATAAATCTCGTGGGCTCGGCCCAACATTATTTCTTAAAACTTTTCCTTTAAAAACTTTGATTTGAAAAGTATCATGCTCATGACACCGTGATCCACCATCACGTGTCTCCGTAGGTTCAACAACCCGCACGGACTACATCACGCACAATTAAACAAACATAATCAACTCCGACACCGTGATCCACATCACGTGTCTCCGTGGGTTCAACAACCCCGCGGACTATTAACCAAACATAACCAATTCCGACACCGTGATCCACATCACGTGTCTCCGTAGGCATAACAACCCGCACGGACTATATCAATCACAACAATCACACACAGTCCCGACACCGTAGTCCACCGCCACGTGTCACCGTAAGCCCGTCGAGCTCACCGGTTGGGCGCCGCGTGTCCGAAACTCATGGCCCACTGCCATGCGTTATCGTAGGCCTCGTCAGACCAGCACTATTGGACCTCAGTACCTCACTAAGTTCTGATCCCATAGTCCACTGCCACGAATCCTCGTAGGTCCCGTCGAACCAACACGAGTGAACTTAGCGGTCACACACATATTCACATTCACATTACATACAACAATGAGCGCAATTAATCAATCACCTTGATCGCCACAAAATCGTACATTGCACGCACATAACACAACCTCGACACTCGCAACAACTATCATTAATCAACGACATTTAACCAACATAACACACATTCGGTAAACAATACATTGCACAACCAAGTGTACAACCATCCCATATGTACGTCGCATTCCTGCACAAATGGCACAACGCCTAACACGTATACTGATATAACACTATTATCACAAAGCCTTCAAATTGCGGAAAACACAACCAACTCAAACGGAACATATTTACGAAGGCAAGCGAAGTCATCATACATCTCATACGTAATTACTAGTCGCAAGATACAAGTCGTATAGTAAGATACTTGCCTTAATAACCGCTACCAAACGCTCCGAAGAACACGGTTTGACCGGAAAGCTCGGACCCCGAAGAAGACAATGAACGGAAGGGTTCCGACTCGAGTTCTTCACAAGAATTCGACCCTAACAACATAAATTCAATAAATCATCGATCATACGAGGAAGAATAATCGTAGAACGCCCGAAAACCCCTCTATGACATTTCTAGGACACCTTCAAGGCGCCGACCAAGAACTCGACCAAAACAACGAATCGATACGATCCAACCATGGAATAATAAAGGAAATGATATAATACATCTAAATATTCATCAATCCATCATAATCCTAAGTTAAATCGGATTAAACGGACGAAATCGAACAAAATACCCAAAATCCCCAAAATTAGATTTCTAGAAAATCTGACCTGATTCGCTCGATCAAAGGATGTTATAGGATGGATGATTGATGATATGAACTCCAAGACTTCATGGATTCATTGTCCAACAACATCTCTAGATGATTCACACACCCACAGCCGCGTACGGGAAGAGGAAGAATGAAAAATGGCTGAAGAAAAACGCTGCCAGGCCTTAAATAGGCTGACAGACTCGACCGTGTCCGCCTGACACGGTCGTGGCGCGCAGCTGGCCGGGGGAGACTCGACCGTGTCCTGCATGACACGGTCGCGGCGCGAAGGGGCCTATCGGCATTGACTCGACCGTGTCCTGGAACACGGTCGGGCCTCTGGGCAGAGACTTCTGGCTTACCGGACGAGTACGGCACGGGCCGTGTCGGACGACACGGCCGAGTCCGGCCGGCAGTGATCGGCCAATAACGAGCGGGTGAGCTAAAACGACCATAACTCTCTCGTCCGGACTCCGATTGACTCACCGTTTGAACCATTGGAAAGCTGAATTGATGCTTTATAATATTGCAAAGATTCAGAATTTTTTTGGAGTTTCTAAGAATTTATGGTGATTTTTACAAAGCCGAACTCATACTTAGAAAAGTCGTTTAGTAATCCTGAACTCAACAAAACGACACCGAAACCCGAACCTGAATACGAACCGAAGATACGGTTACGAAGTACTCACAAAGACGAATCTAAGAGCTAGTAGAACACACGATTCCGACCACCCGAAGGCTCGGAATCCGACAACGGAAGTAATTACCCAAAACTTTGGGAAATTACGAAAATGGCCCAAAACGTCCGAAAATCACGATACGCGATCGAAATACCAAACCAAAGCTTGCAACAAGAATAATAACATTAAATGAACTTACGAGAAACTCGAAACAACAGTTTCGGACGAGATTCGCAAGAATCGAACTCAAGTGCGGAAAAGCGTCTAAAAAGCTCGGAACTCAGCAAAATGATACCGAAACGAACTCAGATGACAAAAGTGCAGAATTAAATATTCTCAGAATGACGAAACGGTCAAAAGCGAGTTGCCGAAACGGACCTCCGCCGAAAAATGAAAATTACCGGAAATCCGAAATTGCGTATATTACACAAATGAATAGAAATAAGAATGACTGAAATGACTGAATTAAGCGGAATGACTGGGGCCCCCTACTAGTATCACTGGGACTCCTCGCCGTCAACATGCTCTTCCCGTACCTTTGCCTTGCCGTGACCTGAAAACAAAATCACCCAACGGGGTCAGTTACACAGAACAACAATCCTCAAGGGTTGAAAATACACAATCATGATTTAACTGAAGTTATGAAATGTCCTTAGTTATGAATTACGCTGAAGAGGAGTATCATAGTACGCCCGTAATGTTTTGTGCAAGTGTACAAGATGAATGACCGGACACACCCGTCCTTGTACCTAATTAGTCTCACAGAGTTAAGCTTTACCGTGTGCACGGTCCAATGTATCGGTGAACCCAATACATGACCATCGTGTGCCCGACTAAAAATTCCACACAGCCACACCCGACCACGCAATATGAACCCAGAAGGTCATATGGAAGAGAATGACCACAATGAATATCAATGAATAATAATTCGACAATGCCAAGATGACTCACCGAGATGAAAATAATAGTGACGTGATTGATAACCCAATGAAATGATTTGGAACCGTCGTTCCTCGTGAATGAAATGATTATTCGACAATTACAAGTCTCAATATGATTAATACCATGATGAATGAGTTATGATTATGAGTAATCAACAACAAAAGGAATGAGTATCCTTTTAACCGAGTAAGAATTAACTTACACAACAACGATGAAGAATGTCCGTCCACGAAATCCTAAATGAAATGCCGGTCGCTCGAACAACCTTGAATAACACAATTTACCAATAATTCGATCATTACACGAATCAAATACGATCATAACCGACTCAAACATCGATACAACAATATCCAAACTCGAATATATCGAAACCAACTCCAAGATGAGTATTTCAAACCATCAAAACACTTCAATGATATCAATAATCCCATAGGAATCCACAATTCGTGTTAACGACAACATCTAATCGAAAACCCCCAAGAACATCAAAGTCAACCCCAAGGTGTTCTTGAATCAAACCTCAAAATTTATGAAATCCGAAATATACACGGAATAATCCGTGGGAAAACATTTACCCAAGGTAGATAATCCATATCTAACATATTCCATCAACAATCCAAGCTTACACGAAGAAATCGGAAGGAAAAACCCAAAATCCGAAATTCTAGATCCAAGAGATTAATACCTTTGATTTGATGAGATGAAGATGATGAAATGATGATTAATCCAAATGATGAGCTTGAAGATGATGATAGATGAATACACCTCGAAGAAAACTCTCCAAATCGTCCGAAATCGCCCAAAACCGAAGAGAAAATGAGAAGGAATGATAAATGACGAAATCTGGGCTACACTGTCCAATTTATAGTCACTCCAGGTTAGCGTGCGCTAGCCCTTGTGCGTAGCGTGCGCTAACGGGTATTTTGGGTAGTCCAGTACCCACTGACTGAAAATGGTAGCGCGCGCTACGTACCTTTTTGTAGCGTGCGCTACGGCTATACACTTAGCGTGCGCTAACCCCAAAATATTAGTGTGCGCTAACGAATTATCTGATGCCCAGTACTGGAGTCCAGAACCTACTGTCCTCTGATCTGATCTCGGTAGCGTGCGCTACAACCAACAATTAGCGTGCGCTACTACACCGTTTGCGTACGCTAACAACCATTCATAGCGTGCGCTATGAATTAATCCAATGCAGTCCAGTAGCCACTGGACTCAACCTGATCCGTCCTTAGCGCGCGCTACACCAAATATTAGCGTGCGCTACTACAACCCACTAGCGCACGCTACTTTCCATTCGTAGCGTGCGCTACTTGTAACTCACCTGCAGTCCAGTACCTTCTGGACTGCAGCTAGGATAACATTAGCGTGCGCTAATGCTGAGTGGTAGCGTGCGCTACCTGTACTCAATTAGCGCGCGCTAAAAAGAGTATGTAGCGTGCGCTACTCCTCACGCACATCCCACAATGAAAATGACAATGATAATAAACACGGCACGAAACTCCAATTAGATTAGTGATGAATGACGATTGATACACGATACAATTACTCTGAACGATGAATACCATGATTGAATATGAGTGACAAATGATCATTACTGAGTGAAATTACTGAATGATAAATACTGAATGATAATTACTGACTTACAACCGGGTATTACATACACCCCTCCTTAAAAGAGTTTCGTCCCCGAAACTAAGGGTCAAAAAACTCGGGATAACTCTCTCGCATACTATCCTCGGTTTCCCAAGTAGCCTCTTCTACTCCGTGTCTAGACCACTGAATTTTAACCAAAGGAATCGTCTTATTCCTCAACTGTTTGATTCGCCGCTCTAAAACTCGTATAGGACGCTCCTCATATGAATGATCGTCGGTGATCTCGATTTCGTCGAACTGAAGTATGTGACTCGGGTCGGCAACATACTTCCGCAACTGAGAGACGTGAAACACATTATGAATTCGGCTCAACGCCGGAGGTAAAGCCAATCGATAAGCTAACTCGCCTACTCGATCCAAAATCTCAAACGGTCCAATGAATCTCGGACTCAACTTTCCCCTCTTCACAAAACGGAAGATACCACGACTTGGGGATACCTTAACCAAAACGTGGTCACCTGTCTCAAACTCTAATGTCGACGACGGTTATCGGCATATGATTTCTGTCGACTCTGAGCGGTCAACAAACGACTCCTGTTCAAAGCTACCTTCTCACGGGCAGCTATAAGCATATCGGGCTCGGTGTCAATTGATTCTGATAGATCGTACCAACACAAAGGAGATCGACAACGACGACCGTACAAGGGCTCGTAAGGTGCCATCTTAATCGAAGCATGGCAATAATTATTATACGTGAATTCGATCAATGGTAGTTGGGCTTCCCAATCGTCTTTCCAATCGAGGACGCATGCCCTCAACATGTCCTCTAATGTCTGAATGGTTCTCTCTGATTGTCCGTCGGACTGAGGATGAAAAGCGGTGCTGAGATTAAGCTGAGTTCCCATAGCACGATGAACTGATTTCCAAAAATGCGACACAAACCGTCCGTCATGATCGGAAATGATACCTTTAGGAGTACCGTGCAGTCTCACTATCTCTTTCATGAACAGCTGGGCAAGTCTTTCGGGACCCCACGTATCCTTAATCTCAAGGAAATGAGCTGATTTAGTTAAGCGGTCCACAATCACCCGGATCATATTCATGCCACGACGACTCGTCAGCAAACTCGTGATGAAATCCATAGAAATATCTTCCCACTTCCAGTCTGGAATAGGGAGAGGTTTCAGCATACCTGCCGGTCGCTGATGTTCGATCTTGAGTTGTTGACAGGTTAAGCATCTCGAAACAAATTCTGCGACCTCTCCCTATATATTACTCCACCAGTAATCTTGTTTCAAGTCCTTGTACATCTTGCTAGACCCCGGATGAACAGAATAAGGGGTACCATGAGCTTCTCTCAAAATCGAGTTTTTCAACTCGTCATTCGCCGGTACGCACAACCGATTCTTAAATCTCAAGAGTCCATCCTCGTGGACCACGAATCTAGGGGCTTTCCCCTGAGCCACATCCTCATGGATGCGCAACAATGATGGGTCCGAACCCTGATTCTCTCTGATTGCCTCCTCAAGTGACGATGAGATCTCCAACATACAAAGCTGTCCCTGAACTCGCTGAAGCCTGACCTCGATCTCGGGTCTAAGAAATTCCTGCTGTAGCTCCTTCTGAACTGTTAAACAGGCAAGCATCTGCTCCTGAACGGACTTACGACTCAAGGCGTCAGCGACAATGTTTACCTTGCCCGGGTGGTAAAGGATCTCGATATCATAATCTTTGATTAATTCCAACCACCGTCTCTGTCGCATATTTAACTCCTTCTGAGTAAATATATACTTCAAACTATTGTGATCGGTGAAAATCTGACAGGTGACGCCATAAAGGTAATGACGCCAGATTTTCAAAGCGAACACTACGGCTGCTAGCTCTAGGTCGTGGGTCGGATAATTAACCTCGTAAGGTCCCAATTGCCATGAAGCATAGGCAATAACCTTTCCATTCTGCATGAGCACACATCCGAGACCCTGTCCGGACGCATCACTACAAACCAAAAATCCTTCTGTCCCCTGCGGCAAGGAAAGTACATGTGCTGACATTAACCGGCTCTTGAGTTCCTCAAAACTCCGTTGACACGCGTCGGACCACGTGTATTTCTTATCCTTTCGCAAAAGGTTCGTCAAGGGGTGAGCGATTCTAGAAAATCCCTCCACAAATCGCCGATAATAACCCGCTAATCCGAGGAAACTTCGGATTTCCTTAACATTCTTCGGAGGTAGCCAATCTCGAATAGCCTCCGTCTTCTGAGGATCGACCCGAACTCCGTCTGATGAAATTACATGTCCGAGAAACGTCACTTCGGACATCCAGAACTCACATTTGGAAAACTTCCCATAAAGTTGTTCTCGTCTCAACACGTCGAGCACTTGATGAAGGTGAAACTCGTGTTCCTCCCGGTCACGAGAATAAATCAAAATGTCATCGATGAAGACAACAACAAACTGATCCAAAAAGTTGATGAAAACCCGATTCATTAACTCCATGAATACCGCAGGTGCATTAGTCAATCCAAACGGCATAACCACAAACTCATAATGACCACAACGTGTTCGAAACGCCGTCCTCGCGATATCCGACTCTCGAATCCGCAACTGATGATATCCAGATCTTAAGTCGATCTTGGAAAATACTGAAGCTCCCTGAAGTTGATCCAAAAGATCATCGATACGGGGTAAAGGATACTTATTCTTGATCGTCACCCTGTTCAACTCCCGATAATCAATACATAAGCGAAATGAACCATCCTTCTTCTTGACAAACACTGGTGCTCCCCACGGGGACGCACTCGGTCGGATATAACCTTTCTCGAACAACTCCTCAAGTTGGTTCCTTAATTCCTGCATTTCGGTCGGGGCCATCCGGTATGATGCCTTCGATATCGGGGACGTACCAGGCTCCAACTCAATCGTGAATTCCACATCCCTCTGTGGAGGCAAACCAGGTAACTCGTCTGGAAAAACATCGGCATATTCCCTCACTACCAGAATATCCGTCAACATTACTGATGACTTCTCGGTTTTGGTCATATAGCACCAATAACCGACACATCCCTGATTGAGTAATCTCACTGCTTTCATCAAATTAACGACCTTACCAGGACAACCGGGGTTACCTTCCTGAAAAACACATTCAACCCCATCGTCTGAAATGATAGTGACCATACGCTTACGGACACTAATGATGGCATCATGGCGATCCATCCAATCAATACCCAAGATGACGTCGTCTCTCGGCAAATCTACTACGATTAGGTCTGCTGGCCATACACGACCATGAAACTGAATCGGACAATTCTGAATCTCACGATTACCGATAATTCGTCTACCATCAGGTAGACCAATGACATAAGGCTCACAACTAGTAGCACTACCCAGACGTAGTCTACTCAAACATGACTCGGAAATGAATGAATGCGATGCACCAGTATCAAAAAGGGTACACACACAGGTTGAGATAGAATATCGAGTGTACCTGAGATCATTCGGGCCTCTGGATCATCGGTCTTCTTCATCTCATAAATCCGGGGCTTGCTAGTCCCGGCACCGGACGCTCCCGTCTGCTGGCTATAGGCTCCACCTTTAGTCGCTCCTGTCGTTTTAAACGACGCTGATTGAAGTGGCTTGATTACGAGCAGTGTTGCTTAGGGGCCTGAGATGACGTTTGAGCAGGTTTGGAGTCCCTACAGAAAAAACGGGCCTTATGCCCAACAATTCCACAGTTATGACACGTGACAGACTGTCTCGGACACTTGGTGCTGACATGACCAAGATTCCCACAGTTATAACAGGTGATGGCCGAACTGGCCGCTCGTGACTGAGATTCCGCAGGTTTAGACGTCACAGGAGGTCGCTCAGAAAAAGCAGAGCCCGCACGAGGTTTCTTGAAGGTTGTTTGACCGCCTTCAGACTCATTACGATTTTTTCGATTTCTTGCTAGCAGACGAAGGTTGCTGCTTAGCAATTTCCTTAGCAGTAAGCTCCTAAGTGAGAGCTTTCTCAATGAATTCGGCCAATGTGGTGCAATTATGATTAAGCAACTGTAGTCTCATATGGGGTTTCAGCCTCTTGCTGAAATACTTGATTTTATCCGCCTCTGAATGAATGATGGATGAGGCGAAAGGGAGAAGTTCCTGAAATTTCTCGGCAATGGCGAGAACATCCTCGTCTGCTGAGGGGTCGGGTGTGAGTAATTCTGACAGCTTGGCCTCTCTGAGTGGGGCCGGATAATACCTCTCCATCATGAGAGTTTTGAACTGATTCTAAGTACATGATCCTTTGGTGGGCTTTAACGACAACCACCAAGAATGTGTGCTCTTACCCAGGTAGTAAGCCGCAACTGAAACTTTGTGTCCTTCGGGACACTCTACCATAGCAAACAACTTCTCGAAATGCTCGAGCCAATGAATAATATCCGCCGGCTCAGACGAGCCCTCAAAAGTAGGTGGCCTCTGGCGAGAGATGTCGCCGATGATACTGCTTACATCCCTCTCTTGCCTCTGAGGTGGCGGCGGAGGAGCCTATTGATTTTGATTGACTGAGTTATGCATCATCTCCATCAGTTGTGCCATCTGGGTCATTTGGGCCATCATGCCCTGCATAAAAGCGAGTGGGTCAACCCGAACACTGTAAAACCCCAAACTAGGTGGATATTACAGTGCCGTGAATCCCCGACTGGGATCCACCAGGCAAATGAGAATGATGAATTAAATAATAGAAATTGTAGTACCGAACCACATTATATTACCATGTACTCCGATGAGGAGTTTAAGTACAACACACCAGGACAAAACCGAATACTAGTATATTTTATATGGAGATAAAATACACCACCCTGAACAATTAAACATCTCAAACGGAATTTGCAGCGGAAAAACAAATGACGGAAATGACTGAAATGACTGAAACAAACGGAATGACTGGGGCCCCCTACTAGTATCACTAGGACTCCTCGTCGTCAGCATGCTCTTCCCGAGCCTTTGCCTTGCCGTGACCTAAAAACAAAATTCCAGAAACGGGGTCAGTTACACAGAACAACAATCCTCAAGGGTTGAGAATACACAATCACGATTTAACTGAAGTTATGAAATATCCTTAGTTATGAATTACGCTGAAGAGGAGTATCATAGTACGCCCGTAGTGTTCTGTGCAAGTGTACAGGACGGATGACCGGACACACCCGTCCTTATACCTAATTAGTCTCACGGAGTTAATCTTTATCGTGTGCACTGCCCAATGTATTACTCCCGATAGATGGCCATCACGTGCCCGACTAAAAATTCCACACATCTGCACCCGGCCACGCAATATGAACCCAGAAGGTCATATGAAACGAGAATGACCACAATGAATATCAGTGAATAATAATAATCTAACAAAGTCAAGAATGACTCACCGAGATGAAAGTAATAATGAAGTGATTGACAGTTTCAATGAAATGATTGGAACCGTCGTTCCTCATTAATGAAGTGATTCTTTGACACTTACAAGTCTCAATATGATTAATACAATGATGAATGAGTTATGATTATGAATGATCAACAACAAAAGGAATGAAATCCTTTTAACCGAGTAAGAATTAACTTACACAATACCGATGAAGAATGTCCTTCCACGAACAAATGTCCTAAATGAAGTGTCGGTCGCTCGAACAACCTTGAATCAATACAATTACCAACAATCCGTTCAATATACGAATTAAACACGAATATAACAAACTCAAAACGTCGATACGATTAAACCAAGCTCATTGGGGCATTATATCGAACACTTTATGGCCAACTTCGATTGATTACAACCAAACCTCAATAATACCAACATCCAATCCCAAAGAAGTGTTTCAAACCAACAAAACATCTTCAATACGATCAATAATCCATTATGAATATCCAAATACGTGATTATAGCAACAATTAATCGAAAATCCCCAAATCCAACTCGATATTCAAAGTGTTCTTGAATAATCCCTCAATAATCCAATGAATCTATATACAAACTCATAATCGTATGCATATCCCTTCATATAACATGATTATCACGTCCAAAACATCATATCTCAACACAAAATCGAAATCCAAGATGTTGAAGAAATTACCTCTTGAAGATCCAACCACTTCGATCCGATGAACACGCGTTAAATCGAGTATCCAAGCTTCCCAATTGAATGAAGATGATGAAAATTACACACTCAAATGATTGATGATGGAAAAATCCCTCCCTCAAGTCTCTCTCTCGTAACAAAGTGAATAAAAGGGTGAAAGTGAAGAAAAAGTCCCGACTGGGTCCTTAAATACTTCCGGAAGTTACGGCCGTAACTCGGCCTTCATACGGCCGTAACATCCCAGGTCAACGGCCTTACGGCCATAACCGGCCAACTCGTACGGCCGTAACTCGGCTTCATCCGAAAGCCTGCCGACAGACTTATGGCCGTAACCATTCCTGAGTTACGGGCGTAACTCGCCTTCGTCAAAAACATCTGTCGACATCCTTACGGACGTACCCGCACACCTTACGGGCGTAACTCGGATGATACGGCCGTATCCGGCCAAACTTATAGGCGTAAGCCCCCTTCGTCGAAAATGACCAGGCACCCTGCCTGCAGCGTACGGCCGTATCCGGCCAAGCCTTACGGCCGTACCTTCCTCGACTTACGGCCGTATGCCGCAACCCATACGGCCCTAAGTCCCCCTTGACCGACAACACTTGAAATTTTCGAATACCACTTACGGCCGTATCCTCCCCTTCTTACGGCCGTAACTCGCCTTCGGCCAAAAATGCCTGGGCAGCCTGCTGGACACGTACGGCCGTAACCGGCCAAGCCTTATGGCCGTACCTGCTCAATTTACGGCCGTATTACAAGACCTTATGGCCGTAAGTCCCATTCGTCCAAAATGGCCTGAAAACAACGAACCCTTGTTACGGCCGTAACCTACAATCCTTACGGCCGTAGCTCAATGTTGGACAAGGTGAAAAATCCGATAATTCCGATTCTTCACTACGACTGATGAATGATCCGACATATCATACGAATGTGAAAGTGAACAAGTCCAACACAAGCCAAAGATGATACTCCCAGTACAAAACTACCAAACACGGTGAAAAAGATAATACTCCCGTCTCGATCTAAAAACGGAGATGAAAAGACGATCACGATTACAACAAGCCAACAGTGAGCACAAATGACTGAATCATGAATGACGAGTGATTAACAATGAGTGAAAATTACTGAGTGACAATTACAGACTGATAATTACCGCATGAAAATGAATGAATTACAACCGGGTATTACATACTCCCCCCCTTAAAAGAGTTTTGTCCTCGAAACTAAGGGCCAAAAAACTCGGGATAACTCTCCCGCATACTCTCCTTGGTTTCGTAGGTGGCCTCTTGGACTCCGTGTCTAGACTACTGAATCTTGACCAAAGGGATCGTCTTGTTCCTCAACTGTTTGATTCGCCGCTCTAAAATTCGTACAGGACGCTCCTCGTACGAATGATCATCCGCGATCTCGATTCCGATGAACTGAAGTATGTGACTCGGGTCGGCAACATACTTCCGCAACTGAGAGATGTGAAACACATTATGAATTCGGCTCAATGCCAGAGGTAAAGCCAATCGATAAGCTAACTCGCCTACTCGATCCAAAATCTCAAACGGTCCAATAAATCTCGGACTCAACTTTCCCCATTTTCCGAAACGGAAAATACCTCGACTCGGGGATACCTTGACCAAAACGTGGTCACCCGTCTCAAACTCTAGTGGTCGACGACGATTGTCTGCATAAGATTTCTGTCGACTCTGAGCGGTCAACAAACGACTCCTGATCAAAGCTACCTTCTCACGGGCGGCTATAAGCATATGGGGCTCGGTGCCGATTGATTCTGATAAATCGTCCCAACATAAAGGAGATCGACAACGACGACCGTACAAGGCCTCGTAAGGTGCCATCTTGATCGAAGCATGCCAACTATTGTTATACGTGAACTCGATCAATGGTAGTTGGGCTTCCCAATTGTCCTTCCAATCGAGGACGCATGCCCTCAACATGTCCTCTAATGTCTGAATGGTTCTCTCTGATTGTCCGTCGGACTGAGGATGAAAAGAGATACTGAGATTAAGTTGAGTTCCCATAGCACGATGGACTGATTTCCAAAAATGAGACACAAACCGTCCGTCACGATCGGAAACGATACTCTTATGAGTACCGTGTAGTCTCACTATCTCTTTGATGAATAACTGGGCAAGTCTCTCGGGACCCCAAATAACCTTAATCTCAAGAAAATGAGCTGATTTAGTTAAGCGGTCCACAATCACCCAGATCGTATTCATGCCACGACGACTCGTCAGCAAACTCGTGATGAAATCCATAGAAATGTCTTCCCACTTCCACTCTGGAATAGGGAGAGGTTTCAGCATACCCGCCGGTCGCTGATGTTCAATCTTAACTTGTTGACAGGTTAAGCATCTCGAAACAAATTCTTCGATTTCTCGCTTCATATTACTCCACCAGTAATTTTGTTTCATGTCCTTGTACATCTTGCTGGACCCCGGATGAACAGAATAAGGGGTAGCATGAGCTTCTTTCAAAATCGAGTTTTTCAACTCGTCATTCGCCGGTACACACAACCGATTCTTAAATCTCAAAAGTCCATCCTCGTGGACCATGAATCCAGGGGCCTTCCCCTGAACCACATCCTCACGGATGCGTAACAATGATGGGTCCGAACCCTGATTCTCCCTGATTGCCTCCTCAAGTGACGATGAGATCTCCAACATACAAAGCTGTCCCTGAACTCGCTGAAGCCAGACCTCGATCTCGGGTCTAAGGAATTCCTGCTGAAGCTCCTTCTGAACTGTTAAACGGGCAAGCATCTGCTCCTGCACGGACTTACGACTCAAGGCGTCGGCGACCACGTTCGCCTTGCCCGGGTGGTAAAGGATCTCGATATCATAATCTTTGATTAATTCCAACCACCGTCTCTGTCGCATATTTAACTCCTTCTGAGTAAATATATACTTTAAACTCTTATGATCGGTGAATATCTGATAGGTAACGCCATAAAGATAATGACGCCAAATCTTCAAAGCGAACACTACGGCTGCTAGCTCCAGATCGTGGGTCGGATAATTAACCTCGTAAGGTCTCAATTGCCGTGAAGCATAGGCAATAACCTTTCCATTCTGCATGAGCACACATCCGAGACCCTGTCCGGACGCATCACTATAAACCACAAATCCCTCCGTCCCCTGCGCAAGGAAAGTACAGGTGCTGACATTAACCGGCTCTTGAGTTCCTCAAAACTCCGTTGACACGCGTCGGACCACGTGTATTTCTTATCCTTTTGCAAAAGGTTCGTCAAGGGTTGAGCGATTTTAGAAAATCCTTCCACAAACCGCCGATAATAACCGGCTAAACCGGGAAAGCTTCGGATTTCCTTAACATTCTTCGGAGGTAACCAATCCTGGATAGCCTCCGTCTTCTGAGGATCAACACGCACTCCATCTGATGAAATTACATGTCCGAGAAAAGTCACTTCGGACATCCAGAACTCGCATTTGGAAAACTTCCCATAAAGTTGCTCTCGTCTCAACACGTCGGGCACTTGGTGAAGGTGAAACTCGTGTTCCTCTCGGTCACGAGAATAAATCAAAATGTCATCGAAGAAGACAACAACAAACTGATCCAAAAAGTCGATGAAAACCCGATTCATTAACTCCATGAATACCACAGGTGCATTAGTCAATCCAAACGGCATAACCACAAACTCATAATGACCATAGCGTGTTCGAAACGCCATCCTCGCGATGTCCGACTCTCGGATCCGCAACTGATGATATCCAGATCTTAAGTCGATCTTGGAAAATACTGAAGCTCCCTGAAGTTGATCTAAGAGATCATCAATACGGGGTAAGGGATACTTATTCTTGATCGTCACCCGATTCAATTCCCGGTAATCAATACACAAACGGAACGAACCATCCTTCTTCTTGACAAACAGCACTGGTGCTCCCCACGAGGATGCACTCGGTCGGATATAACCTTTCTCGAACAATTCCTCAAGTTGATTCTTCAACTCCTGCATTTCGGTCGGGGCCATCCAGTACGATGCCTTCGATATCGGGGACGTACCGGGCTCCAAATCAATCGTGAATTCCACATCTCTCTGTGGAGGCAAACCAGGTAACTCGTCTGGAAAAACATCGGCATAATCCCTCACTACCGGAATATCCGCCAACATTACTAATGATTTCTCGGTTTTGGTCATATAGCACCAATAACCAACACATCCCTGACTGAGTAATCGCACTGCTTTCATCAAATTAATAACTCTTCTAGAACAGCTGGGATTACCTCCCTGAAACACACATTCGACCCCATCGTCTGAAATGATAGTGACCATACGCTTACGGACACTAATGATGGCATCATGACGATCCATCCAATCAATACCCAAGATGATGTCGTCTCTCGGAAAATCTACTACGATTAGGTCCGCTGGCCATACACGACCTTGAAGCTGAATCGGACAATTCTGAATCTCACGATTACCGATAATTCGTCTACCATCAGGTAGACCAATGACATAAGGCTCACAACTAGTAGCACTACCCAGACGTAGTCTACTCAAACATGACTCGGAAATGAATGAATACGATGCACCAGTATCAAAAAGGGTACACACAGGTTGAGATAGAATATCGAGTGTACCTGAAATCATTCGGGCCTCTGGATCATCGGTCTTCTTCATCTCATAAATCCGGGGCTTGCTAGTCCTGGCACCGGACGCTCCCGTCTGCTGGCTATAAGTTCCACCTTTGGTCGCTCCTGTCGTTTTAAACGACGCTGATTGAGTGGCCTGGTTCTGAACGGCTGACTGCTTAGGGGCCTGAGAATACGTCTGAGTAGGTTTGGAGTCCCTACGGCAAAAACGGGCCTTATGCCCAACAATTCCACAGTTATGACACGTGACAGACTGTCTCGGACACTTGGTGCTGACATGACCAAGATCCCCACAGTTATAATAGGTGATGGCCGAACTGGCCGCTCGTGAATGAGATTCCGCGGGTTTAGACGTCACAGGAGGTCGCTCAGAAAGTGGCCTGACTGCCGTCAAACTGATTACGATTCTTCGATTTCTTGCTAGCAGACGAAGGTTGCTGCTTAGCAATCTCTTTAGCAGTAAGCTCATAGGTAAGAGCTTTATAAATGAATTCGGCCAACGTGGTGCAATTATGATTAAGCAACTGTAATCTCATATGTGGTTTCAGCCTCTTGCTGAAATACTTAATTTTATCCGCCTCGGAATGAATGATGGATGAGGCGAACGGAAGAAGTTCGTGAAATTTCTCGGCAATGGCGAGAACATTCTTGTCTGATGAGGGGTCGGGAGTGAGTAACTCTGACAGCTTGGCCTCTCTGAGTGGGGCCGGATAATACCTCTCCATCATGAGAGTCTTGAACTGATCCCAAATACACGATCCTTCGGTGGGCTTAAACGATAACCACCAAGAATGAGCGCTCTTACCCAGATAGTAAGCAGCAACTGAAACTTTGTGTCCTTCGGGACACTCTACCATCGCAAATAACTTCTCGAAGTGTTCGAGCCAATGAACAATATCCGCCGGCTCAGATGAGCCTTCAAAAGTAGGTGGCCTTTGGCGAGAGATGTCGCCGATGATACTGCTTACATTTCTCTCTTGCCTCTGAGGTGGCGGCGGAGGAGCCTGTTGATTTTGATTGACTGAGTTGTGCATCGTCTCCAAAAGTTGTGCGATCTGCGTCATTTGGGCCATCATGCCCTGCATGAAAGCAAGTGGGTCAACCCGAGCACCTTCTGACTGAGCCGTGTCCCGGGTACGACTCCCCGATAGTGAATGATCACGTCCAGGTGAATGAGTGGCAGCGTCGCTGCTCGATGAATTAGCATTGTTTCTCGCATTCGCACGTGTATTCACACGAGCTCTCGAGATTCGGCCCGCACCACGGCCTCATCCTCCTCGTCCTCTTCTTGCTCTCTCCATACTGAAGTAGGAAAGTCACAGATGATTATATTTCCCGCATGAATATCACGTTATGATTATGACATGAGATGATGAAAATGAGCATACGCTCTAACATAGTGATTACATGAATGACTAACTGAGGTGACATGATCATCTGATGAAATTATTGAAATGATTATCTTGAACAAATTAACAAGATTAATGATATGATCTTCCAGATCAAGAACCGAGTAATGAAATGAATTGAGTGATTAATGAGTTAACATGACCGTCCTGGTCAAAATGAAAATGATGATTGAGGATTGTTAACTGATGAATTATGAATGAATGATTGTTGCCAGGAATTATACCATGGCATTAGAAATCTTACAGTTCTTGGTCTGATTGGCTCGGCATTTGCATAGGTCACACGTGATGCGAAAGTCCAATGATACTAGTCCGATGACGATGATTTCAAACGAGACATGACTTGGAGGGTAGTATTCAAAACCACTCTCCGATACCAACTCTGTAACACCCCAAACTAGGCGGATATTACAGTGCCGTGAATCCCCGACTGGGACCCACCAGGCAAATGAAAATGATGAATTAAATAATATAAATTGTAGTACCGAACCACATTATATTACCAAGTACTCCGATGAGGAGTTTAAGTACAACACACCAGGACAAAACCGAATACTAGTATATTTTATATGGAGATAAAATACACCACCCTGAACAATTAAACATCTCAAACGGAATTTGCAGCGGAAAAAACAAATGACGGAAATGACTGAAATGACTGAAACAAATGGAATGACTGGGGTCCCCTACTAGTATCACTAGGACTCCTCGCCGTCAGCATGCTCTTCCCATGCCTTTGCCTTGCCGTGACCTGAAAACAAAATTCCCCAAACGGGGCCAGTTACACAGAACAACAATCCTCAAGGGTTGAAAATACACAATCACGATTTAACTGAAGTTATGAAATATTCTTAGTTATGAATTACGCTGAAGAGGAGTATCATAGTACGCCCGTAGTGTTCTGTTCAAGTGTACAAGATTGATGACCGGACACACCCGTCCTTGTACCTAATTAGTCTCACAGAGTTAATCTTTACCGTGTGCACTGCCCAATGTATTAATCCCGATACATGGCCATCATGTGCCCGACTAAAAATTCTACACATCCGCACCCGGCCATGCAATATGAACCCAGAAGGTCATATGAAACGAGAATGACCACAATGAATATCAATGAATAATAATAATCTGACAAAGTCAAGAATGACTCACCGAGATGAAAGTAATAATAAAGTGATTGACAGTTTCAATAAAATGATTGGAACCGCCGTTCCTCATTAATGAAGTGATTCTTTGACACTTACAAGTCTCAATATGATTAATACAATGATGAATGAGTTATGATTATGAATGATCAACAACAAAAGGAATGAAATCCTTTTAACCGAGTAAGAATTAACTTAGACAATACCGATGAAGAATGTCCTTCCACGAACAAATGTCCTAAATGAAGTGTCGGTCGCTCGAACAACCTTGAATCAATACAATTACCAACAATCCGTTCAATATACGAATTAAACACGAATATAACGAACTCAAAACGTCGATACGATTAAACCAAGCTCATTGGGGCATTATATCGAACACTTTGTGGCCAACTTCGATTGATTACAACCAAACCTCAATAATACCAACATCCAATCCCCAAGAAGTGTTTCAAACCAACAAAACATCTTCAATACAATCAATAATCCATTATGAATATCCAAATACGTGATTATAGCAACAATTAATCGAAAATCCCCAAATCCAACTCGATATTCAAAGTGTTCTTGAATAATCCCTCAATAATCCAATGAATCTATATACAAACTCATAATCGTATGCATATCCCTTCATATAACATGATTATCACGTCCAAAACATCATATCTCAACACAAAATCGAAATCCAAGATGTTGAAGAAATTACCTCTTGAAGATCCAACCACTTCGATCCGATGAACACGCGTTAAATCGAGTATCCAAGCTTCCCAATTGAATGAAGATGATGAAAATTACACACTCAAATGATTGATGATGGAAAAATCCCTCCCTTAAGTCTCTCTCTCGGAACAAAGTGAAGAAAAGGGTGAAAGTGAAGAAAAAGTCCCGGTCGGGTCCTTAAATACTGCCAGAAGTTACGGCCGTAACTCGGCCTTCATACGGCCGTAACATCCCAGGTCAACGGCCTTACGGCCGTAACCGGCCAACTCGTACGGTCGTAACTCGGCTTCGTCCGAAAGCCTGTCGACAAACTTACGGCCGTAACCGTTCCTGAGTTACGGGCGTAACTCGCCTTCGTCAAAAACATCTACCGACATCCTTACGGCCGTACCCGCACACCTTACGGGCGTAACTCGGATGATACGGCCGTATCCGGCCAAAATTATGGGCGTAAGCCCCCTTCGTCGAAAATGACCAGGCACCCTGCCTGCAGCGTACGGCCGTATCCGGCCAAGCCTTACGGCCGTACCTTCCTCGACTTACGGCCGTATGCCGCAACTCTTACGGCCGTAAGTCCCCCTTGCCCGACAACACCTGAAATTTACAAATACCACTTACGACCGTATCCTCCCCTTCTTACGGCCGTAACGGCTCAACTTACGGCCGTATTACAAGACCTTACGGCCGTAAGTCCCATTCGTCCAAAATGGCCTGAAAACAACGAACCCTTGTTTCGTCCGTAACCTACAATCCTTACGGCCGTAACTCAATGTTGGACAAGGTGAAAAATCCGATAATTCCGATTCTTCACTACGACTGATGAATGATCCGACATATCATACGAATGTGAAAGTGAACAAGTCCAACACAAGCCAAAGATGATACTCCCACTACAAAACTTCCACACACGGTGAAAAATATAATACTCCTGTCTCGATCTAAAAACGGAGATGAAAAGACGATCACGATTACAACATGCCAACAGTGAGCGCAAATGACTGAATCATGAATGACGAGTGATTAACAATGAGTGAAAATTACTGAGTGACAATTACAGACTGATAATTACCGCATGAAAATGAATGAATTACAACCGGGTATTACAAACACCTTCTGACTGAGCTGTGTCCCGGGTACGACTCCCCGATAGTGAATGATCACGTCCAGGTGAATGAGTGGCAGCGTCGCTGCTCGATGAATTAGCATTATTTCTCGCATTCGCACGTGTATTCACACGAGCTCTCGGGATTCGGCCCGCTCCACGGCCTCGTCCTCCACGTCCTCTTCTTGCCCTCTCCATACTGAAGTAGGAAAGTCACATGATGATTATATTTCCCGCATGAATATCACGTTATGATTATGACATGAGATGATGAAAATGAGCATACACGCTCTAACACAGTGATTACATGAATGATTAACTGAGGTGACATGATTATCTGATGAAATTATTGAAATGATTATCTTGAACAAGTTAACATGATTAATGATTTGACCTTCCTGATCAACAACTGAGTAATGAAATGAATTGAGTGATTAACGAGTTAACATGACCGTCCTGGTCAAAATGAAAATGATGGTTGAGGATTGTTAACTGATGAATTATGAATAAATGATTCTTGCCAGAAATTATACCGTGGCGTTAGAAATCTTACAGTTCTTTCGATCTGATTGGCTCGGCACCTGCACAGGTCACACGTGACGCGAAGGTCCAATGATACTAGTCCGATGACGATGATTTCAAATGAGACATGACTCGGAAGGTAGTATTCAAAACCACGCTCCGATACCAACTCTGTAACACCTCAAACTAGGCAGATATTACAGTGCCGTGGACCCCCGACTGGGACCCACCAGGCGAATGAAAACCTATGAATTAAATAATATAATTGTAGTACCGAACCACATTATATTACTAAATACTCCGATGAGGACTTTAAGTACATTACACCAGGACAAAACAGAATACTAGTATATTTTATATGAAGATAAAATACACCACCCTGAATAAATAAACGTCTCAAACGGAATTTGCAGCGGAAATACAAATGAAGAGAAATAAGAATGACTGAAATGACTGAATTAAGCGGAATGACTGGGGGGCCCTACTAGTATCACTGGGACTCCTCGCCGTCAACATGCTCTTCCCGTACCTTTACCTTGCCGTGACCTGAAAACAAAATCCCCCAATGGGGTCAGTTACACAGAACAACAATCCTCAAGGGTTGAAAATACACAATCATGATTTAACTGAAGTTATGAAATGTCCTTAGTTATGAATTACGCTGAAGAGGAGTATCATAGTACGCCCGTAATGTTCTGTGCAAGTGTACAAGACGAATGATCGGACACACCCGTCCTTGTACCTAATTAGTCTCACGGAGTTAAGCTTTACCGTGTGCACGGTCCAATGTATCGGTGAACCCAATACATGACCATCGTGTGCCCGACTAAAAATTCCACACAGCCACACCCGGCCACGCAATATGAACCCAGAAGGTCATATGGAAGAGAATGACCACAATGAATATCAATGAATAATAATTCGACAAGGCCAAGATGACTCACCGAGATGAAAATAATAGTGACGTGATTGATAACCCAATGAAATGATTTGGAACCGTCGTTCCTCGTGAATGAAATGATTATTCGACAATTACAAGTCTCAATATGATTAATACCATGATGAATGAGTTATGATTATGAGTAATCAACAACAAAAGGAATGAGTATCCTTTTAACCGAGTAAGAATTAACTTACACAACAACGATGAAGAATGTCCGTCCACGAACAACGTCCTAAATGAAATGCCGGTCGCTCGAACAACCTTGAATAACAAAATTTACCAATAGTTCGATCATTACACGAATCAAATACGATCATAACCGACTCAAACGTCGATACAACAATATCCAAACTCGAATATATCGAAACCAACTCCAAGATGAGTATTTCAAACCATCAAAACACTTCAATGATATCAATAATCCCATAGGAATCCACAATTCGAGTTAACGACAACATCTAATCGAAAACCCCCAAGAACATCAAAGTCAACCCCAAGGTGTTCTTGAATCAAACCTCAAAATTTATGAAATCCGAAATATACATGGAATAATCCGTGGGAAAACATTTACCCAAGGTAGATAATCCATATCTAACATATTCCATCAACAATCGAAGCTTACACGAAGAAATCGGAAGGAAAAACCCAAAATCCGAAATTCTATATCCAAGAGATTAATACCTTTGATTTGATGAGATGAAGAGGATGAAATGATGATTAATCCAAATGATGAGCTTGAAGATGATGATAGATGAATACACCTCGAAGAAAACTCTCAAAATCGTCCGAAATCGCCCAAAACCGAAGAGAAAATGAGAAGGAATGATAAATGACGAAATCTGGGCTACACTGTCCAATTTATGGTCACTCCAGGTTAGCGTGCGCTAGCCCTTGTGCGTAGCGTGCGCTAACGGGTATTTTGGGTAGTCCAGTACCCACTGATCGAAAACGGTAGCGCGCGCTACGTACCTTTTTATAGCGTGCGCTACGGATATGCATTTAGCGTGCGCTAACCCCAAAATATTAGCGTGCGCTAACGAATTATCTGATGCCCAGTACTGGAGTCCAGAACCTACTGTCCTCTGATCTGATCTCGGTAGCGTGCGCTACAACCAACAATTAGCGTGCGCTACTACACCGTTTGCGTATGCTAACAACCACTCATAGCGTGCGCTATGAATTAATACAATGCAGTCCAGTAGCCACTGGACTCAACCTGATCCGTCCTTAGCGCGCGCTACACCAAATATTAGCGTGCGCTACTACAACCCACTAGCGCGCGCTACTTACCATTTGTAGCGTGCGCTACTTATAACTCACCTGCAGTCCAGTACCTTCTGGACTACAGCCAGGGTAACATTAGCGTGCGCTAATACTGAGTGGTAGCGTGCGCTACCTATACTCAATTAGCGCGCGCTAAAAAGAGTACGTAGCGTGCGCTACTCCTCACGCACAACCCACAATGAAAATGACAATGATGATAAACACGGCACGAAACTCCAATTAGATTAGTGATGAATGACGATTGATACACGATACAATTACTCTGAACGATGAATACCATGATTGAATATGAGTGACAAATGATCATTAATGAGTGAAATTACTGAATGATAATTACTGACTTACAACCGGGTATTACAAGATGAAATACACAATAATAAATCCATATATTACATACTCTCCTACTAAAAAGGAGTTTCATCCCGAAACTCAATACGTAAATAACTCTGGATATTTGGACCTCATGATATCTTCAGTTTCCCAATTAGCTTCTTCCACTCCGTGGCGTGACCACTGAACCTTGACCAAAGCGATTAGTTTGTTCCTCAATTGCTTAACTCGACTCTCGAGTATCTTGATCGGTCTCTCTTCAAATGTGCCATCTTGAGCGACTTCGATCTCGTCGAAATCAATGACATGACTAGGGTCTAGTATATACTTCCGTAGCTGGGATACGTGGAACACGTTATGAACAAGACTCAATGATGGCGGCAATGCCAATCTATATGGCAACTCCCCAACTCTCTCAAGAATTTTGAACGGCGAAAATTCGGAAGCCCCAGTTTATCCACACGGATCAGGCCCTTTAGTTTCTGCGGGATGTCTTCATTGGTCAGTCGGGTATCGCATTGGGCTAGGCGGCCCAAATTTGCTAAAAACTCCGCCGGCTTGTTCCCTTCACGCAGGATGTGTGAGATTCTAGTCTGTCGGGACTTCAACCGAGCTCTGATCCGGCCCAATGCATTTTTACTTTGCCAATTACCTCCAGCACCATGATTAAGCACGTCAACAAGAACTTCGGCATCCAATTCAATCCACAGCCGTTGACCACCAATCTCTTCCAACATGGCCGTTCCATAGTCCAGGGCTTGTACTTCGGCCAGCATGCTATCATTAGCCTGTAAGGGAAAATAAAATGCACACACCAGATTCCCCCCTGCATCACGAAATAACACCCCACCCCCCACCCCCACCAGCCAAATTTCCACAAACCGAGCCATCACAATTAAGTTTAATCCAGCTCGGTTCTGGTGCATTCCATATAACTGGAGTGATTTTAGTTCGGGGTAAGTTAGCCACTTGAATCTGGAAATGGGCAGCTAACTGTCTAAATCCTTTCCATACTCTATATTCAAATTCCCTATTTGCAGATAAATTTTGTAAATGGGAATAAACTTGGCTCATAACACAATCAGCCACAAATTTGATTTTTCTATGTTTACTATCATTTCTAGCACACCATATAAACCAAAATATGAGGCAAGGAATGACAATGGTAATATGACAATGGTAATATGATTTTAGTCTCTATTTTTGTATTTGTGAATTATAACAATTTAAATTAAATAAGGCACATTAATAAATTTAATATGAGCTCGAGTATTTGATTTAAGTAATCCTAACCCTAGAATATAAAATTTAGCTCATATTCATATTGGCACGTAAAATTACCAAAAAAAATAAATATTGACATATTCAGAATAAATACGTGAAACTTAAAGAACTTACTTGATGTAGATAAATTAATTGAAAGGAAATTACTGAAACTGATAGAAAGAGACTTATCCCAATATGCCAATTGATCCAAGCAGCTTGAATATAACGTACGAACTTAAATTACAAAATTATAATTATAAATAAACATATAAAGGTGAATTTTATTTGATAAAAATAATATTAATTAAGCTTTATTTGGAATATAATTTGAGCTATAGTATTTATTTATGTATATTGCAATATAATTATATAAAGCATAAATACAGAAAATAAATATAAAAACGGATATGTATGCTTTATTACATTGTGCTACTTACTATTTTCTCTCTCTCTACTCTCTCTACTACCTTACTGATCACCATTTCTATGTTGAGAGGGTACTGCTATTTATAGCAGTACATCACCCTTGAAATGTGAAAGATGCTGCTCATTATTGCAACATCTTATCTTTACAATAATTTTGCATCTTTCAAAGTCAATCAACTGTACGAAGGAATGGGAGAGGAAATGGCCAGGAAAGTTATCTGCAAAGTTATCAATCTGATCTGCCACGTCATCTATGACATGGCAAAAATGCCCACACGCGCGTGAGGTACACGTGTGACTCACGCGCTGCATGTGATAGTGGGTTTCTTCTGCCACGGTAGAGGGTCGTGTGGTAGGCGTGTGTCCTGCTGACGATGCGTGACACGTGGCGTCGTCCCATTGGCTCTTGTGTGACAGGCGTGTGGTCTGCTGACGTGGCTGGACACGTGGCATTTTCTTATTGGATAGTCCGTACACGTATGCAGTGACGTGGGCTCAGTTGTCATGTGCTGTGACATCATGCTGACGTCATTCGGCGAATCTGGTTCCACCACTTGTCTTGATATTACTGGTCCGCGAATTTTAATTTTCCTCCAAAACTTTGAACGGCCATAACTTATTCATACGAACTCGGATTCGAATGAACTTTTATCAAAATGATCGTCTCGACGAGACGAAGAAAACAAGACCACTCATGAATATATTCGGAATCTTTAAAAATATCGCCCCTAAAATGACAGATATGTCTTCTCCCGGTATGCTAATCTGCAGATAAAATTTAATTCTCATTAATATAATAAAAATTACATATAATCACTAAAAATTATACTAGAAGTAAAATAGTGCAAACACATGAAAAATAATATAAATTATCACACAAAATACAGACATATATATATATATATATAAAATTCTAATAAAAATACTAACAAAAGTATAACAAACAATTCCCCCACACTTATCATTTGCACGTCCTCGGGCAAATATATAGTAAGAGTAACAAGAAAATTAACTTACTAACGTTATTAATTCAGTTAAAAGTCCGAAGTAGTCTCGTTCCACTTCGAAATAAACAAATATGTAAGAAATTTCATTGTCATTAATACATGAATACCAGATTTGATGACATGAATATCATCACAATTCTTATATTCTACTCGATTCTCATTCTCATGTGAAGTTCGGTGATCTCAGGTTGATGCACTAGATTCCATTGTCATTAATACATCTAGACTTCATCTTAAAGGTGAACTATCAATTCCAACTTGTAAGAAAGGGTACAACCTAAGATGATTCTTTCCAAGGTCCTTTTAACAAAAGTAATATCAACTCCACGTTTACGATCAATATGGCAATGTTATTCATACGGAAAATCAATCTCAAAATATTCCTCTCATCATTTGACGTACTAGGATTCCAACTACGATGTTTCAACGACGATATCATAAGCATAATCATTCCATCATCTAAACATGATATTCGTTTGAATAATTCACCAATGGAACTCAATATCTTGATAACATGATTCATCTTATTCTTCAGAACACGAATCTAAGGCTGGAGAAAGAATTAACATACCTTAAGATGAAGAAAACACCGAGTCAAAAAGGTAGAATCCAACTCCGGTTGTTTGTATGCCAATCCAAGGTGCTTCTCCACTTCAATGATCAATCACAAGTGACATCCAATCTTTAATGATCAAGTAGAGGTGGTCTAAGTGTTTAAGTAGGATATAAGGCTCTATGGTCTCTCAAGAACGAAGGACAAGTGAAGGAAATGTAAACCAAGTAAAATGGGTTGCTGTCCCATTTATAACATTTCTGTACGTACGTTAATTAGCGCACGCTATCGCAATATCCTTAGCACACGCTAACTAACATTGACTCCAAATCTGTCCAGGTTCGCCTGCGGGAATCTTATCCGAACCCACGTCCGGCTGGCGTATGTGCTAGCCGCCCAGCTCAATAACTGACTGCCTAGCGCACGCAATTCCTCATTCGTAGCGTGCGCTAGTTCTAGCCAATAACGTACTTTAAGCTACATTCTTAGCGTACGTTATCACGTGTTTGCATGAGAAAATTTACATGTTGATATACTCATGTACAAGGATACAAATATAGGAAATATCATACTCCAATTATCGAGATCACAATTCCGAATAATACAGGGTTCAACAACAGATGAAATACACAATAATAAATACAGATATTACATACTCTCCTACTAAAAAGCAGTTTCATCCCGAAACTCAAGACGTAAATAACTCTGGATATCTGGACCTCATGATATCTTCAGTTTCCCAATTAGCTTCTTCCACTCCGTGGCGTGACCACTGAACCTTGACCAAAGCGATTAGTTTGTTCCTCAATTGCTTAACTCGACTCTCGAGTATCTTGATCGGTCTCTCTTCAAATGTGCCATCTTGAGCGACTTCGATCTCATCGAAATCAATGACATGACTAGGGTCTGGTATATACTTCCGTAGCTGGGATACGTGGAACACGTTATGAACATGGCTCAATGACGGCGGTAATGCCAATCTGTATGCCAACTCCCCAACTCTCTCAAGAATTCTGAACGGCGAAAATTCGGAAGCCCCAGTTTATCCATACGGATCAGGCCCTTTAGTTTATGCGGGATGTCTTCATTGGTCAGTCGGGTATCGCTTTGGGCTAGGCGGCCCAAATTTGCTAAAAAATCCGCCGGCTTGTTCCCTTCACGCAGGATGTGTGATATTCTAGTCTGTCGGGACTCAACCGAGCTCTGATCCGGCCTAATGCATTTTGACTTTGCAAATTACCTCCAGCACCATGATTAAGCACGTCAACAAGAACTTGGGCATCCAATTCAATCCACAGCCGTTGACCACCAATCTCTTCCAACATGGCCGTTCCATAGTCCAGGCTTGTACTTGACCGAGATGCTATCATAAGACTGTAAGGGAAAATAAAATGCACACACCAGATTCCCCCCTTCAGCACGAAATAACCCCCACCACCAAATTTCCATAAACCGAGCCATCACAATTAAGTTTAATCCAGTTCGGTTCTGGTGCAATCCATATAACTAGAGTGATTTTAGTTCGGGGTAAGTTAGCCACTTGAATCTGGAAATGGGCAGCTAACTGTCTAAATCCTTTCCATACTCTATATTCAAATTCCCTATTTGCGGATAAATTTTGTAAATGGGAATAAACCTGGCTCATAACACAATCAGCCACAAATTTCATTTTTCTATGTTTACTATCATTTCTAGCACACCATATAAACCAAAAATATGAGGCAAGGAATGACAATGGTAATATGACAATGGTAATATGATTTTAGTCTCTATTTTGTATTTGTGAATTATAACAATTTAAATTAAATAAGACACATTAATAAATTTAATATAAGCTCGAGTATTTGATTTAAGTAATCCTAAACCTAGAATATAAAATTTAGCTCATATTCATATTGGCAGGTAAAATTACGAAAAAAAAAATATTGACATATTCAAAATAAATACAGCAGAAACTTAAAGAACTTACTTGATGTAGATAAATTAACTGAAAGGAAATTACTGAAACTGATAGAAAGAGACTTATCCCAATATGCCAATTGATCCAAGCAGCTTGAATATAACGTATTTAACTTAAATTATAAAATTATAATTATAAATAAAAATATAAAGGTGAATTTTATTTGATAAAAATAATATTAATTAAGCTTTATTTGGAATATAATTTGAGCTGTAGTATTTATTTATGTATATTGTAATATAATTATATAAAGCATAAATACAGAAAATAAATATAAAAACTGATATGTATGCTTTATTACATTGTGCTACTTACTATTTTCTCTCTCTCTCTACTCTCTCTACTACCTTACTGATCACCATTTCTATGTTGAGTGGGTACTGCTATTTATAGCGAGACATCACCTCGATATGTGAAAGATGCTGCTCATTATTGCAACATCTTATCTTTATAATAATTTTGCATCGTTCAAAGTCAATCAACGGTACGAAGGAATGGGAGAGGAAATGGCCAGGAAAATTATCTGCAAAGTTATCAATCTGATCTGCCACGTCATCTATGACATGGCAAAAATGCCCACACGCGCGTGAGGTACACGCGACGGTTCTGGACAGGCGTGTGTGACTCACGCGCTGCATGTGATAGTGGGTTTCTTCTACCACGGTAGAGGGTCGTGTGGCAGGCGTGTGTCCTGCTGACAATGCGTGACATGTGGCGTCGTCCCATTGGCTCTTGTGTGACAGGCGTGTGGTCTGCTGACGTGGCTGGACACGTGGCAGTTTCTTATTGGATAGTCCGTACACGTGTGCAGTGACGTGGGCTCAGTTGTCATGTGCTGTGACATCATGCTGACGTCATTCGGCGAATCTGGTTCCACCACTTGTCTTGATATTACTGGTCCGTGAATTTTAATTTTCCTCCAAAACTTTGAACGGCCATAACTTATTCATACGAACTCGGATTCGAATGAACTTTTATCAAAATGATCGTCTCGACGAGACGAAGAAAACAAGACCACTCGTGAATATATTCGCAATCTTTAAAAATATCTCCCCTAAAATGACAGATATGTCTTCTTCCGGTATGCTAATCTGCAGATAAAATTTAATTCCCATTAATATAAGAAAAATTACACATAATCACTAAAAATTATACTAGAAGTAAGATAGTGCAAACACACGAAAAATAATATAAATTATCACACAAAATACAGACATATATATATAAAATTCTAATAAAAATACTAACAAAAGTATAACAAACAATTCCCCCACACTTATCATTTGCACGTCCTCGGGCAAATATATAGTAAGAGTAACAAGAAAATTAACTTACTAACGTTATTAATTCAGTTAAAAGTCCGAAGTAGTCTCGTTCCACTTCAAAATAAACAAATATGCAAGAAATTTCAAGAGGATTTAAGAAATGAATTAAACCAAATTCTAAAATTCGTCAAGTTATTCAGAATCATGGTTAATAATTTAAATTCACAAAACTCACGGAAAAAGTGTATATCTCTCTCACAAGTGTATAAGGCATGTATTTGCGCTCAGATCCATTCAATGAAGTAAAAATTTGCATAAGCATGCAAATTATCTACTATCTCTACCACTTGGTGTGTTGCAAATTTATGAAAAAATTTCCTTTCTTTTGGTTACAATGTCGGATCTTTGGTTAGGTAGGAAAATATGGATAAAGTGACTTGAACTGAATAATTAGAAATTAAATGAATCGATATTTATCAACACGTAAGCACTGAGAAGCTAGTTAATGAGTCTTTTATCGATCCCCTTACTTATGTTTCGAATTATCCGAGCTCTCTTTCTTTACTTTCCAACCAACCAATTTTTTATCATACTTGAGTTGTTATTATCTATTTTACGCGAATGTAAACGATGAGTCACATGAATACACCCGGTTACTAAGATAAAAACATACTTAAGCTTCTTTTATGCACACTCATGTATAAGGTAAGCTGTTTCTGCGAATATAAACACGACACGAAACTCCAATTAGATTAGTGATGAATGACGATTGATACACGATACAATTACTCGAACGATGAATACCATGATTGAATATGAGTGACAAATGATCATTAATGAGTGAAATTATCAATGATAATTACTGACTTACAACCGGGTATTACAAGATGAAATACACAATAATAAATCCATATATTACATACTCTCCTACTAAAAAGGAGTTTCATCCCGAAACTCAATACGTAAATAACTCTGGATATTTGGACCTCATGATATCTTCAGTTTCCCAATTAGCTTCTTCCACTCCGTGGCGTGACCACTGAACCTTGACCAAAGCGATTAGTTTGTTCCTCAATTGCTTAACTCGACTCTCGAGTATCTTGATCGGTCTCTCTTCAAATGTGCCATCTTGAGCGACTTCGATCTCGTCGAAATCAATGACATGACTAGGGTCTAGTATATACTTCCGTAGCTGGGATACGTGGAACACGTTATGAACATGGCTCAATGATGGCGGTAATGCCAATCTATATGGCAACTCCCCAACTCTCTCAAGAATTTTGAACGGCGAAAATTCGGAAGCCCCAGTTTATCCATACGGGTCAGGCCCTTTAGTTTCTGCGGGATGTCTTCATTGGTCAGTCGGGTATCGCATTGGGCTAGGCGGCCCAAATTTGCTAAAAACTCCGTCGGCTTGTTCCCTTCACGCAGGATGTGTGAGATTCTAGTCTGTCGGGACTTCAACCGAGCTCTGATCCGGCCCAATGCATTTTCACTTTGCCAATTACCTCCAGCACCATGATTAAGCACGTCAACAAGAACTTGGGCATCCAATTCAATCCACAGCCGTTGACCACCAATCTCTTCCAACATGGCCGTTCCATAGTCCAGGGCTTGTACTTCGGCCAGCATGCTATCATTAGCCTGTAAGGGAAAATAAAATGCACACACCAGATTCCCCCCTGCATCACGAAATAACACCCCACCCCCCACCCCCACCAGCCAAATTTCCACAAACCGAGCCATCACAATTAAGTTTAATCCAGCTCGGTTCTGGTGCATTCCATATAACTGGAGTGATTTTAGTTCGGGGTAAGTTAGCCACTTGAATCTGGAAATGGGCAGCTAACTGTCTAAATCCTTTCCATACTCTATATTCAAATTCCCTATTTGCAGATAAATTTTGTAAATGGGAATAAACTTGGCTCATAACACAATCAGCCACAAATTTGATTTTTCTATGTTTACTATCATTTCTAGCACACCATATAAACCAAAATATGAGGCAAGGAATGACAATGGTAATATGACAATGGTAATATGATTTTAGTCTCTATTTTTGTATTTGTGAATTATAACAATTTAAATTAAATAAGGCACATTAATAAATTTAATATGAGCTCGAGTATTTGATTTAAGTAATCCTAACCCTAGAATATAAAATTTAGCTCATATTCATATTGGCACGTAAAATTACCAAAAAAAATAAATATTGACATATTCAGAATAAATACAGCAGAAACTTAAAGAACTTACTTGATGTAGATAAATTAATTGAAAGGAAATTACTGAAACTGATAGAAAGAGACTTATCCCAATATGCCAATTGATCCAAGCAGCTTGAATATAACGTACGAACTTAAATTACAAAATTATAATTATAAATAAACATATAAAGGTGAATTTTATTTGATAAAAATAATATTAATTAAGCTTTATTTGGAATATAATTTGAGCTATAGTATTTATTTATGTATATTGCAATATAATTATATAAAGCATAAATACGTAAAATAAATATAAAAACGGATATGTATGCTTTATTACATTGTGCTACTTACTATTTCCTCTCTCTCTACTCTCTCTACTACCTTACCGATCACCATTTCTATGTTGAGAGAAGTGCTATTTATAGCGAGACATCACCCTTGAAATGTGAAGATCCGCTCATTATTGCAACATCTTATCTTTACAATAATTTTGCATCTTTCAAAGTCAATCAACGGTACGAAGGAATGGGAGAGGAAATGGCCAGGAAAGTTATCTGCAAAGTTATCAATCTGATCTGCCACGTCATCTATGACATGGCAAAAATGCCCACACGCGCGTGAGGTACACGTGTGACTCACGCGCTGCATGTGATAGTGGGTTTCTTCTGCCACGGTAGAGGGTCGTGTGGTAGGCGTGTGTCCTGCTGACGATGCGTGACACGTGGCGTCGTCCCATTGGCTCTTGTGTGACAGGCGTGTGGTCTGCTGACGTGGCTGGACACGTGGCATTTTCTTATTGGATAGTCCGTACACGTATGCAGTGACGTGGGCTCAGTTGTCATGTGCTGTGACATCATGCTGACGTCATTCGGCGAATCTGGTTCCACCACTTGTCTTGATATTACTGGTCCGCGAATTTTAATTTTCCTCCAAAACTTTGAACGGCCATAACTTATTCATACGAACTCGGATTCGAATGAACTTTTATCAAAATGATCGTCTCGACGAGACGAAGAAAACAAGACCACTCATGAATATATTCGGAATCTTTAAAAATATCGCCCCTAAAATGACAGATATGTCTTCTCCCGGTATGCTAATCTGCAGATAAAATTTAATTCTCATTAATATAATAAAAATTACATATAATCACTAAAAATTATACTAGAAGTAAAATAGTGCAAACACATGAAAAATAATATAAATTATCACACAAAATACAGACATATATATATATATATATATATATATATATATAAAATTCTAATAAAAATACTAACAAAAGTATAACAAACAATTCCCCCACACTTATCATTTGCACGTCCTCGGGCAAATATATAGTAAGAGTAACAAGAAAATTAACTTACTAACGTTATTAATTCAGTTAAAAGTCCGAAGTAGTCTCGTTCCACTTCGAAATAAACAAATATGTAAGAAATTTCATTGTCATTAATACATGAATACCAGATTTGATGACATGAATATCATCACAATTCTTATATTCTACTCGATTATCATTCTCATGTGAAGTTCGGTGATCTCAGGTTGATGCACTAGATTCCATTGTCATTAATACATCTAGACTTCATCTTAAAGGTGAACTATCAATTCCAACTTGTAAGAAAGGGTACAACCTAAGATGATTCTTTCCAAGGTCCTTTTAACAAAAGTAATATCAACTCCACGTTTACGATCAATATGGCAACGTTATTCATACGGAAAATCAATCTCAAAATATTCCTCTCATCATTTGACGTACTAGGATTCCAACTACGATGTTTCAACGACGATATCATAAGCATAATCATTCCATCATCTAAACATGATATTCGTTTGAATAATTCACCAATGGAACTCAATATCTTGATAACATGATTCATCTTATTCTTCAGAACACGAATCTAAGGCTGGAGAAAGAATTAACATACCTTAAGATGAAGAAAACACCGAGTCAAAAAGGTAGAATCCAACTCCGGTTGTTTGTATGCCAATCCAAGGTGCTTCTCCACTTCAATGATCAATCACAAGTGACATCCAATCTTTAATGATCAAGTAGAGGTGGTCTAAGTGTTTAAGTAGGATATAAGGCTCTCTGGTCTCTCAAGAACGAAGGACAAGTGAAGGAAATGTAAACCAAGTAAAATGGGTTGCTGTCCCATTTATAACATTTCTGTACGTACGTTAATTAGCGCACGCTATCGCAATATCCTTAGCACACGCTAACTAACATTGACTCCAAATCTGTCCAGGTTCGCCTGCGGGAATCTTATCCGAACCCACGTCCGGCTGGCGTATGTGCTAGCCGCCCAGCTCAATAACTGACTGCCTAGCGCACGCAATTCCTCATTCGTAGCGTGCGCTAGTTCTAGCCAATAACGTACTTTAAGCTACATTCTTAGCGTACGTTATCACGTGTTTGCATGAGAAAATTTACATGTTGATATACTCATGTACAAGGATACAAATATAGGAAATATCATACTCCAATTATCGAGATCACAATTCCGAATAATACAGGGTTCAACAACAGATGAAATACACAATAATAAATACAGATATTACATACTCTCCTACTAAAAAGCAGTTTCATCCCGAAACTCAAGACGTAAATAACTCTGGATATCTGGACCTCATGATATCTTCAGTTTCCCAATTAGCTTCTTCCACTCCGTGGCGTGACCACTGAACCTTGACCAAAGCGATTAGTTTGTTCCTCAATTGCTTAACTCGACTCTCGAGTATCTTGATCGGTCTCTCTTCAAATGTGCCATCTTGAGCGACTTCGATCTCATCGAAATCAATGACATGACTAGGGTCTGGTATATACTTCCGTAGCTGGGATACGTGGAACACGTTATGAACATGGCTCAATGACGGCGGTAATGCCAATCTGTATGCCAACTCCCCAACTCTCTTAAGAATTCTGAACGGCGAAAATTCGGAAGCCCCAGTTTATCCATACGGATCAGGCCCTTTAGTTTATGCGGGATGTCTTCATTGGTCAGTCGGGTATCGCTTTGGGCTAGGCGGCCCAAATTTGCTAAAAAATCCGCCGGCTTGTTCCCTTCACGCAGGATGTGTGATATTCTAGTCTGTCGGGACTCAACCGAGCTCTGATCCGGCCTAATGCATTTTGACTTTGCAAATTACCTCCAGCACCATGATTAAGCACGTCAACAAGAACTTGGGCATCCAATTCAATCCACAGCCGTTGACCACCAATCTCTTCCAACATGGCCGTTCCATAGTCCAGGGCTTGTACTTCGGCCAGCATGCTATCATTAGCCTGTAAGGGAAAATAAAATGCACACACCAGATTCCCCCCTGCATCACGAAATAACCCCCCCCCCCCCCCACCAGCCAAATTTCCATAAACCGAGCCATCACAATTAAGTTTAATCCAGTTCGGTTCTGGTGCAATCCATATAACTAGAGTGATTTTAGTTCGGGGTAAGTTAGCCACTTGAATCTGGAAATGGGCAGCTAACTGTCTAAATCCTTTCCATACTCTATATTCAAATTCCCTATTTGCGGATAAATTTTGTAAATGGGAATAAACCTGGCTCATAACACAATCAGCCACAAATTTCATTTTTCTATGTTTACTATCATTTCTAGCACACCATATAAACCAAAAATATGAGGCAAGGAATGACAATGGTAATATGACAATGGTAATATGATTTTAGTCTCTATTTTGTATTTGTGAATTATAACAATTTAAATTAAATAAGACACATTAATAAATTTAATATAAGCTCGAGTATTTGATTTAAGTAATCCTAAACCTAGAATATAAAATTTAGCTCATATTCATATTGGCAGGTAAAATTACGAAAAAAAAAATATTGACATATTCAAAATAAATACAGCAGAAACTTAAAGAACTTACTTGATGTAGATAAATTAACTGAAAGGAAATTACTGAAACTGATAGAAAGAGACTTATCCCAATATGCCAATTGATCCAAGCAGCTTGAATATAACGTACGAACTTAAATTATAAAATTATAATTATAAATAAAAATATAAAGGTGAATTTTATTTGATAAAAATAATATTAATTAAGCTTTATTTGGAATATAATTTGAGCTGTAGTATTTATTTATGTATATTGTAATATAATTATATAAAGCATAAATACAGAAAATAAATATAAAAACTGATATGTATGCTTTATTACATTGTGCTACTTACTATTTTCTCTCTCTCTCTACTCTCTCTACTACCTTACTGATCACCATTTCTATGTTGAGTGGGTACTGCTATTTATAGCAGTACATCACCCCTGATATGTGAAAGATGCTGCTCATTATTGCAACATCTTATCTTTATAATAATTTTGCATCGTTCAAAGTCAATCAACGGTACGAAGGAATGGGAGAGGAAATGGCCAGGAAAATTATCTGCAAAGTTATCAATCTGATCTGCCACGTCATCTATGACATGGCAAAAATGCCCACACGCGCGTGAGGTACACGCGACGGTTCTGGACAGGCGTGTGTGACTCACGCGCTGCATGTGATAGTGGGTTTCTTCTACCACGGTAGAGGGTCGTGTGGCAGGCGTGTGTCCTGCTGACAATGCGTGACATGTGGCGTCGTCCCATTGGCTCTTGTGTGACAGGCGTGTGGTCTGCTGACGTGGCTGGACACGTGGCAGTTTCTTATTGGATAGTCCGTACACGTGTGCAGTGACGTGGGCTCAGTTGTCATGTGCTGTGACATCATGCTGACGTCATTCGGCGAATCTGGTTCCACCACTTGTCTTGATATTACTGGTCCGTGAATTTTAATTTTCCTCCAAAACTTTGAACGGCCATAACTTATTCATACGAACTCGGATTCGAATGAACTTTTATCAAAATGATCGTCTCGACGAGACGAAGAAAACAAGACCACTCGTGAATATATTCGCAATCTTTAAAAATATCTCCCCTAAAATGACAGATATGTCTTCTTCCGGTATGCTAATCTGCAGATAAAATTTAATTCCCATTAATATAAGAAAAATTACACATAATCACTAAAAATTATACTAGAAGTAAGATAGTGCAAACACACGAAAAATAATATAAATTATCACACAAAATACGTATATATATATATAAAATTCTAATAAAAATACTAACAAAAGTATAACAAACAATTCCCCCACACTTATCATTTGCACGTCCTCGGGCAAATATATAGTAAGAGTAACAAGAAAATTAACTTACTAACGTTATTAATTCAGTTAAAAGTCCAAGTAGTCTCGTTCCACTTCAAAATAAACAAATATGCAAGAAATTTCAAGAGGATTTAAGAAATGAATTAAACCAAATTCTAAAATTCGTCAAGTTATTCAATCATGGTTAATAATTTAAATTCACAAAACTCACGGAAAAAGTGTATATCTCTCTCACAAGTGTATAAGGCATGTATTTGCGCTCAGATCCATTCAATGAAGTAAAAATTTGCATAAGCATGCAAATTATCTACTATCTCTACCACTTGGTGTGTTGCAAATTTATGAAAAAATTTCCTTTCTTTTGGTTACAATGTCGGATCTTTGGTTAGGTAGGAAAATATGGATAAAGTGACTTGAACTGAATAATTAGAAATTAAATGAATCGATATTTATCAACACGTAAGCACTGAGAAGCTAGTTAATGAGTCTTTTATCGATCCCCTTACTTATGTTTCGAATTATCCGAGCTCTCTTTCTTTACTTTCCAACCAACCAATTTTTTATCATACTTGAGTTGTTATTATCTATTTTACGCGAATGTAAACGATGAGTCACATGAATACACCCGGTTACTAAGATAAAAACATACTTAAGCTTCTTTTATGCACACTCATGTATAAGGTAACTGTTTTACGCGAATATAAACACGACACGAAACTCCAATTAGATTAGTGATGAATGACGATTGATACACGATACAATTACTCTGAACGATGAATACCATGATTGAATATGAGTGACAAATGATCATTAATGAGTGAAATTACTGAATGATAATTACTGACTTACAACCGGGTATTACAAGATGAAATACACAATAATAAATCCATATATTACATACTCTCCTACTAAAAAGGAGTTTCATCCCGAAACTCAATACGTAAATAACTCTGGATATTTGGACCTCATGATATCTTCAGTTTCCCAATTAGCTTCTTCCACTCCGTGGCGTGACCACTGAACCTTGACCAAAGCGATTAGTTTGTTCCTCAATTGCTTAACTCGACTCTCGAGTATCTTGATCGGTCTCTCTTCAAATGTGCCATCTTGAGCGACTTCGATCTCGTCGAAATCAATGACATGACTAGGGTCTAGTATATACTTCCGTAGCTGGGATACGTGGAACACGTTATGAACATGGCTCAATGATGGCGGTAATGCCAATCTATATGGCAACTCCCCAACTCTCTCAAGAATTTTGAACGGCGAAAATTCGGAAGCCCCAGTTTATCCATACGGGTCGCCCTTTAGTTTCTCGGGATGTCTTCATTGGTCAGTCGGGTATCGCATTGGGCTAGGCGGCCCAAATTTGCTAAAAACTCCGTCGGCTTGTTCCCTTCACGCAGGATGTGTGAGATTCTAGTCTGTCGGGACTTCAACCGAGCTCTGATCCGGCCCAATGCATTTTGACTTTGCCAATTACCTCCAGCACCATGATTAAGCACGTCAACAAGAACTTGGGCATCCAATTCAATCCACAGCCGTTGACCACCAATCTCTTCCAACATGGCCGTTCCATAGTCCAGGCTTGTACTTCGCCGGATGCTATCATTAGCCTGTAAGGGAAAATAAAATGCACACACCCGATTCCCCGCATCACGAAATAACACCCCACCCCCCACCCCCACCAGCCAAATTTCCACAAACCGAGCCATCACAATTAAGTTTAATCCAGCTCGGTTCTGGTGCATTCCATATAACTGGAGTGATTTTAGTTCGGGGTAAGTTAGCCACTTGAATCTGGAAATGGGCAGCTAACTGTCTAAATCCTTTCCATACTCTATATTCAAATTCCCTATTTGCAGATAAATTTTGTAAATGGGAATAAACTTGGCTCATAACACAATCAGCCACAAATTTGATTTTTCTATGTTTACTATCATTTCTAGCACACCATATAAACCAAAATATGAGGCAAGGAATGACAATGGTAATATGACAATGGTAATATGATTTTAGTCTCTATTTTTGTATTTGTGAATTATAACAATTTAAATTAAATAAGGCACATTAATAAATTTAATATGAGCTCGAGTATTTGATTTAAGTAATCCTAACCCTAGAATATAAAATTTAGCTCATATTCATATTGGCACGTAAAATTACCAAAAAAAATAAATATTGACATATTCAGAATAAATACAGCAGAAACTTAAAGAACTTACTTGATGTAGATAAATTAATTGAAAGGAAATTACTGAAACTGATAGAAAGAGACTTATCCCAATATGCCAATTGATCCAAGCAGCTTGAATATAACGTACGAACTTAAATTACAAAATTATAATTATAAATAAACATATAAAGGTGAATTTTATTTGATAAAAATAATATTAATTAAGCTTTATTTGGAATATAATTTGAGCTATAGTATTTATTTATGTATATTGCAATATAATTATATAAAGCATAAATACAGAAAATAAATATAAAATCGGATATGTATGCTTTATTACATTGTGCTACTTACTATTTCCTCTCTCTCTACTCTCTCTACTACCTTACTGATCACCATTTCTATGTTGAGAGGGTACTGCTATTTATAGCAGTACATCACCCTTGAAATGTGAAAGATGGTGCTCATTATTGCAACATCTTATCTTTACAATAATTTTGCATCTTTCAAAGTCAATCAACGGTACGAAGGAATGGGAGAGGAAATGGCCAGGAAAGTTATCTGCAAAGTTATCAATCTGATCTGCCACGTCATCTATGACATGGCAAAAAATGCCCACACGCGCGTGAGGTACACGTGTGACTCACGCGCTGCATGTAATAGTGGGTTTCTTCTGCCACGGTAGAGGGTCGTGTGGTAGGCGTGTGTCCTGCTGACGATGCGTGACACGTGGCGTCGTCCCATTGGCTCTTGTGTGACAGGCGTGTGGTCTGCTGACGTGGCTGGACACGTGGCATTTTCTTATTGGATAGTCCGTACACGTGTGCAGTGACGTGGGCTCAGTTGTCATGTGCTGTGACATCATGCTGACGTCATTCGGCGAATCTGGTTCCACCACTTGTCTTGATATTACTGGTCCGCGAATTTTAATTTTCCTCCAAAACTTTGAACGGCCATAACTTATTCATACGAACTCGGATTCGAATGAACTTTTATCAAAATGATCGTCTCGACGAGACGAAGAAAACAAGACCACTCATGAATATATTCGGATTCTTTAAAAATATCGCCCCTAAAATGACATATATGTCTTCTCCCGGTATGCTAATCTGCAGATAAAATTTAATTCTCATTAATATAATAAAAATTACATATAATCACTAAAAATTATACTAGAAGTAAAATAGTGCAAACACATGAAAAATAATATAAATTATCACACAAAATACAGACATATATATATATATATATATTTAAAATTCTAATAAAAATACTAACAAAAGTATAACAAACAATTCCCCCACACTTATCATTTGCACATCCTCGGGCAAATATATAGTAAGAGTAACAAGAAAATTAACTTACTAACGTTATTAATTCAGTTAAAAGTCCGAAGTAGTCTCGTTCCACTTCGAAATAAACAAATATGTAAGAAATTTCATTGTCATTAATACATGAATACCAGATTTGATGACATGAATATCATCACAATTCTTATATTCTACTCGATTATCATTCTCATGTGAAGTTCGGTGATCTCAGGTTGATGCACTAGATTCCATTGTCATTAATACATCTAGACTTCATCTTAAAGGTGAACTATCAATTCCAACTTGTAAGAAAGGGTACAACCTAAGATGATTCTTTCCAAGGTCCTTTTAACAAAAGTAATATCAACTCCACGTTTACGATCAATATGGCAACGTTATTCATACGGAAAATCAATCTCAAAATATTCCTCTCATCATTTGACGTACTAGGATTCCAACTACGATGTTTCAACGACGATATCATAAGCATAATCATTCCATCATCTAAACATGATATTCGTTTGAATAATTCACCAATGGAACTCAATGTCTTGATAGCATGATTCATCTTATTCTTCAGAACACGAATCTAAGGCTGGAGAAAGAATTAACATACCTTAAGATGAAGAAAACACCGAGTCAAAAAGGTAGAATCCAACTCCGGTTGTTTGTATGCCAATCCAAGGTGCTTCTCCACTTCAATGATCAATCACAAGTGACATCCAATCTTTAATGATCAAGTAGAGGTGGTCTAAGTGTTTAAGTAGGATATAAGGCTCTCTGGTCTCTCAAGAACGAAAGACAAGTGAAGGAAATGTAAACCAAGTAAAATGGGTTGCTGTCCCATTTATAACATTTCTGTACGTACGTTAATTAGCGCACGCTATCGCAATATCCTTAGCACACGCTAACTAACATTGACTCCAAATCTGTCCAGGTTCGCCTGCGGGAATCTTATCCGAACCCACGTCCGGCTGGCGCATGTGCTAGCCGCCCAGCTCAATAACTGACTGCCTAGCGCACGCAATTCCTCATTCGTAGCGTGCGCTAGTTCTAGCCAACAACGTACGTTAAGCTACATTCTTAGCGTACGTTATCACGTGTTTGCATGAGAAAATTTACATGTTGATATACTCATGTACAAGGATACATATATAGGAAATATCATACTCCAATTATCGAGATCACAATTCCGAATAATACAGGGTTCAACAACAGATGAAATACACAATAATAAATACAGATATTACATACTCTCCTACTAAAAAGGAGTTTCATCCCGAAACTCAAGACGTAAATAACTCTGGATATCTGGACCTCATGATATCTTCAGTTTCCCAATTAGCTTCTTCCACTCCGTGGCGTGACCACTGAACCTTGACCAAAGCGATTAGTTTGTTCCTCAATTGCTTAACTCGACTCTCGAGTATCTTGATCGGTCTCTCTTCAAATGTGCCATCTTGAGCGACTTCGATCTCATCGAAATCAATGACATGACTAGGGTCTGGTATATACTTCCGTAGCTGGGATACGTGGAACACGTTATGAACATGGCTCAATGACGGCGGTAATGCCAATCTGTATGCCAACTCCCCAACTCTCTCAAGAATTCTGAACGGCGAAAATTCGGAAGCCCCAGTTTATCCATACGGATCAGGCCCTTTAGTTTCTGCAGGATGTCTTCATTGGTCAGTCGGGTATCGCTTTGGGCTAGGCGGCCCAAATTTGCTAAAAAATCCGCCGGCTTGTTCCCTTCACGCAGGATGTGTGATATTCTAGTCTGTCGGGACTCAACCGAGCTCTAATCCGGCCTAATGCATTTTGACTTTGCAAATTACCTCCAGCACCATGATTAAGCATGTCAACAAGAACTTGGGCATCCAATTCAATCCACAGCCGTTGACCACCAATCTCTTCCAACATGGCCGTTCCATAGTCCAGGGCTTGTACTTCGGCCAGCATGCTATCATTAGCCTGTAAGGGAAAATAAAATGCACACACCAGATTCCCCCCTGCATCACGAAATAACCCCCCCCCCCCCCACCAGCCAAATTTCCATAAACCGAGCCATCACAATTAAGTTTAATCCAGTTCGGTTCTGGTGCAATCCATATAACTAGAGTGATTTTAGTTCGGGGTAAGTTAGCCACTTGAATCTGGAAATGGGCAGCTAACTGTCTAAATCCTTTCCATACTCTATATTCAAATTCCCTATTTGCGGATAAATTTTGTAAATGGGAATAAACCTGGCTCATAACACAATCAGCCACAAATTTCATTTTTCTATGTTTACTATCATTTCTAGCACACCATATAAACCAAAAATATGAGGCAAGGAATGACAATGGTAATATGACAATGGTAATATGATTTTAGTCTCTATTTTGTATTTGTGAATTATAACAATTTAAATTAAATAAGACACATTAATAAATTTAATATAAGCTCGAGTATTTGATTTAAGTAATCCTAACCCTAGAATATAAAATTTAGCTCATATTCATATTGGTAGGTAAAATTACGAAAAAAAAATATTGACATATTCAGAATAAATACAGCAGAAACTTAAAGAACTTACTTGATGTAGATAAATTAACTGAAAGGAAATTACTGAAACTGATAGAAAGAGACTTATCCCAATATGCCAATTGATCCAAGCAGCTTGAATATAACGTACGAACTTAAATTACAAAATTATAATTATAAATAAAAATATAAAGGTGAATTTTATTTGATAAAAATAATATTAATTAAGCTTTATTTGGAATATAATTTGAGCTGTAGTATTTATTTATGTATATTGTAATATAATTATATAAAGCATAAATACAGAAAATAAATATAAAAACTGATATGTATGCTTTATTACATTGTGCTACTTACTATTTTCTCTCTCTCTCTACTCTCTCTACTACCTTACTGATCACCATTTCTATGTTGAGTGGGTACTGCTATTTATAGCAGTACATCACCCCTGAAATGTGAAAGATGCTGCTCATTATTGCAACATCTTATCTTTATAATAATTTTGCATCGTTCAAAGTCAATCAACGGTACGAAGGAATGGGAGAGGAAATGGCCAGGAAAATTATCTGCAAAGTTATCAATCTGATCTGCCACGTCATCTATGACATGGCAAAAATGCCCACACGCGCGTGAGGTACACGCGACGGTTCTGGACAGGCGCGTGTGACTCACGCGCTGCATGTGATAGTGGGTTTCTTCTACCACGGTAGAGGGTCGTGTGGCAGGCGTGTGTCCTGCTGACAATGCGTGACATGTGGCGTCGTCCCATTGGCTCTTGTGTGACAGGCGTGTGGTCTGCTGACGTGGCTGGACACGTGGCAGTTTCTTATTGGATAGTCCGTACACGTGTGCAGTGATGTGGGCTCAGTTGTCATGTGCTGTGACATCATGCTGACGTCATTCGGCGAATCTGGTTCCACCACTTGTCTTGATATTACTGGTCTGTGAATTTTAATTTTCCTCCAAAACTTTGAACGGCCATAACTTATTCATACGAACTCGGATTCGAATGAACTTTTATCAAAATGATCATCTCGACGAGATGAAGAAAACAAGACCACTCGTGAATATATTCGGAATCTTTAAAAATATCTCCCCTAAAATGACAGATATGTCTTCTTCCGGTATGCTAATCTGCAGATAAAATTTAATTCCCATTAATATAATAAAAATTACACATAATCACTAAAAATTATACTAGAAGTAAGATAGTGCAAACACACGAAAAATAATATAAATTATCACACAAAATACAGACATATATATATATATATAAAATTCTAATAAAAATACTAACAAAAGTATAACAAACAATTCCCCCACACTTATCATTTGCACGTCCTCGGGCAAATATATAGTAAGAGTAACAAGAAAATTAACTTACTAACGTTATTAATTCAGTTAAAAGTCCGAAGTAGTCTCGTTCCACTTCAAAATAAACAAATATGCAAGAAATTTCAAGAGGATTTAAGAAATGCATTAAACCAAATTCTAAAATTCGTCAAGTTATTCAGAATCATGGTTAATAATTTAAATTCACAAAACTCACGGAAAAAGTGTATATCTCTCTCACAAGTGTATAAGGCATGTATTTGCGCTCAGATCCATTCAATGAAGTAAAAATTTGCATAAGCTTGCAAATTATCTACTATCTCTACCACTTGGTGTGCTGCAAATTTATGAAAAAAATTCCTTTCTTTTGGTTACAATGTCGGATCTTTGGTTAGGTAGGAAAATATGGATAAAGTGACTTGAACTGAATAATTAGAAATTAAATGAATCGATGTTTATCAACACGTAAGCACTGAGAAGCTAGTTAATGAGTCTTTTATCGATCCCCTTACTTATGTTTCGAATTATCCGAGCTCTCTTTCTTTGCTTTCCAACCAACCAATTTTTTATCAGACTTGAGTTGTTATTATCTATTTTACGCGAATGTAAACGATGGGTCACATGAATACACCCGGTTACTAAGATAAAAACATACTTAAGCTTCTTTTATGCACACTCATGTCTAAGGTAACTGTTTTACGCGAATATAAATATGGGGCTCATGAATATATCCGGTTACTAAGTTCCCAAAAATAGCGGAGTTATTGATTTCTCCACTATTTTCAACATCGTCCACAATATATACCACCCAATTTCACCACACAGTATCTTCATCCTTGTCAAAAATAATTTCTAACCGTTCAAGTATAGGCCAAAGGATTATAGCGACGGAAAGCTCAGTATGTGGTTAAAAATAAAATAAACAATAAGCTCGATTGGGTTAACGAGGGAATTAAATATCATTAGGTAGGTAAAGAAGCTAGAAGGGCTTTTGAACAAAATTTGATTTAGATAATTTTCATAAATTGCACACACATATGGTTTTGACACAGATACCCAATCCAAGTTCTAGAGTATTACAACATGAAAAGTACACTCAAAAAAATAAAAGACTCGCATATATGATAAAGCAGTCAGGGCTTACAATCTCACAATTACAAGTTTTGATTTTTATGAATTTGAGGTATTAAATCATTCAACCGAATAACCGTTGGTCATCTTAGAATAATCCGTTAGTAATTCATTCTCAAATTCTATGTCAAAATTAGCATAAACGTTTTCTTTGAAATGTGAAATGAGAGTACATAAACAAAATTTTGAGCAACACGTTTTTAAGTTTTTGTTTTTCAAGTTATTCTTGTACATAACTGCCCTTAGACTACTTTTAGGATCCGTAAATAAGAATTTATAGTTTTTACCCCCCCACACTTATCTTGTGCAATATGATTATAAAGCATAATATAACAAGGGTTGAAGAAAACTTCCTGTGAAGATAGTGATGCTTTGAATGCGCCATTTTCTTATTGATATGGAGAAATCTGCAAAATAAATTAGTGGGGCGAGACACACAAAACTAAAACAAATAAATATATATACCCTTAGATATAACACAAACAACCTAGATGCGTTTCAAGAGCGTCCTGCGAGTCTCCTTATTCTGCCATCAAAACTTTATTTTTTCTAGAAAAAAAAATTACAGTAATAGAAATAACAATACATATATCATGAATAGATGCGCGTAAAGAGATCGAAAAGAAACTCCTTAAGCTGCCATCATTTTCACCATTTTTACACCCGCTAAAAAGTAAAAACAACAAGAGTAATAAAGGGGGGATATCAAAGGGAAAGGAATGCATCAATTTTGCGTTTTCGCACAGTGAAATCTTTCATCCAAACAATATTAGCTAGAGCTGGATCTGGTTCAGGAACAAATGCAATCAGTTTTTTGATAAGCTCTTATGGTTTTGCTGCAACGACTATGATTCGTTTAGCACGCTCAGAAATAAAACCTTTTTCAGAATAGTAGTTGATGAAAGATAGTAAACCGTCAAAGAAACCATTGACATTTAGCAGACCGATTGTTTTTTTATGAATATTTAGTTGGGCTATGTGTAACACCCCCAAATCCATCCGGGATATTACAGCGCCGTGGGTCCCGCGCCGGAACCCACCAGGCTAAAAACCGGTTCAAAAACGTTTAAAAACGCCAAAAAGTCCGATGACGGTAATATTTTAAATACTCAAATATTTTCAAAAACATAGTTCTCAAATACCATTTGAAAATACAAGACGAAGTGCCAATTCTCGGCAGTTCAAAATGTACGTTAAGCTACCACTTAAACGTACCGATAAAATAGCTAGGAAAAAGAGTTTAATGAAATAACCCAAGTTCGCAAAATGCCAAAAGGCCATTTTGAAAATACACACGAGTTGGTAAAGATACCAAAAAGTCATTTTGAAATATACACACGCAGCGGATAAATGCAGTTCAAAATATACATTTGCAGCTGAATGAATAACCAGAAAAGAAATACTCGATACTCCAAAACATGCCACCGCCAGTATCACATCGGGAAGCTCATCCCTTCACGACCGCTACTAGCTCGATCTCCGAGTACCTAAAAATAAATCCCACGACGGGGTCAGCCACAATACTCAATAATGATACCGATCACATCATCATAAATAATTACATACCAATGTAATAATACTGTAAGAATACTACCAACGTAATCTTACCGTTATAACCTTACCAATTCATATCAATCCATACTAAATCAATCCTTGACATATTCCACATTTCATAATCTCAAATGACGAAATGAATTCAACAACAATCATCTGTACTGTATTCCAAAAATATCGATAATCCTCAAAACATCATCATAACTCATAAGTGTGGAAATAATCCAATCTGTGCCAACTCCTGTCCGTCGGATTACACAATCAAATCTCAACATGTATAAACCAATAATACACAACATATCTGTAGATTAACTACCATATGATAATGATAACAAGTCCCGAACATCGACGTACAGTTTGAATGCTCATACGATCAATAACCAGATCAACCAATATGTCAACTGAGAATATCATCGACATGATAACTCCAATACGACCAACAAAGGATCAACGATAACCGAGAGTACCATCAACATGATAACTCCGACACGATCAAAAAAGGATCAACAATAACTGAGAATACCATCAACAAGGTAAACTCCAAATGATCAACAAAGGACCAACAATAACCGAGAATACCATCAACAAGGTAAACTCCAAATGATCAACAATAATGGATCTCAAAGAAATAACTCCGACTGTCGAACATACCCCTCGGGCGTATGAACAACCAGTCACAAACCGTCGAACATACCCAACCATGAATGGAGGATGAACGACCAAACAATATGGCTCAAAGATGGAAGTCATAGTACGCCCGATCCGGAAATGTGTCCGTGCACAAGCCACCCCGGGTATTGATCACATACACGTGTGGTCTTGTACCTAATTAGCCTCACGAACTACGTCTCGTGTGCACGGTTCAATGTGGAAATATCAACACATAACCATCATGTGCCCGGCTAAAAATCCTACACAATAACCAATCGGCACGCAGATATGACTCCAGATATGTCACGATGCAACATGACAACGAAACTCAAAGAAACACATATCCAATAAGGATCAAAAGACTCACCGAAGTGAACAACAACAGACTGACAATGAGAAGTCGACACGACTAATCAATATCCAAAATATCAATCCTGGGATCATCATCCCTAAATGAATGACCAGCACGATCTACGATCTCAATACAATAGTCCAGGGATCAACACCCCTCAACGAATAACCGATACGAAACTCATTACACGAAACCTCAACATATACAACAACTCAACATACTAATTATCCACATGACTGAACAAATACTTAGATTACCTCAAAGCCGAGGACCATATCCATCAACATCCCCCAATGAGACGATCAACACAACCATTAATACCAACAATAGTCCTGGGATCAACATCCCTGAACGAATCTCAATATACGAAGCCTCAACGTACAACATATACAACAACTCAACATAATAATTATCTCATAACTGAACAATACATAAATTACCTCAAAGCCGAAGACAACATCCTTTCCACGAACAACATCCCTGAACGAATACACAGTTATACAAATAATCTCAATTAAGGTACCATAAATTCAATACCAATAAAACTTTATCCCGATACTTATGTCATCACGATAACTATCCTCGATATTCGATATTCTTTATCCTTGACCAAAGATAACTCACGTCTTCCCTGAACACAATTAAATCATATACCTTCTGATTTAATACAACCAGAGCACGATATACAAACCATTATCCCAACAACTTACATTTCTAACAACATTGCTATACGAATTATAAATGAAATGAAAACGAAACCATTCATCAAATATTATAAACTGAACAAGTAGAAACTTGCCTCGATACCGATACCACGAAGTCATAACCCAAAATCCATTGCCTTAGTCTACGAGCTCCTCAGCCCCAACCAAAAGCAATCTACTAACTCTTCGACTTCAACCGCAACACAATGGTCATAATCCACGATCAAAACATCACAACCTATTGCAATAATCAATTAACACACATTTGATAAAAATCAATAACCAATATAGCCAACCAACAAACTCAACGGTTCAACGAAACCTCGATCATAAACAAAACCGAACAATACAACTCAAATAAATACGAACCCATATCCACGATACAAGTCGCAACTCAATAATCAATATAACCGATCAATAAACCCAACGGTTCCACCATATCCCGATTAGACACAAATCTGAACAACCAAATCAATCGATCACGAATTTAAAACCATAACACAATTCATAATCCGATAATCATATCAATAATCATTTTAAACCAACAAGGGTCTAACATTACCGATTCCAAATTCAATCTTAAATATGGATACAAGTTTCCTCCTTCTAAATTCATATTATAAACCAATTACCGATTATCATCATCAATCCGGACGATCCGATTAATTCAACATTATAGATAACCATATTCCAAAGGTTTTAAATATTTCCATTATTCGATTTGAACACTTGTTCAATACGTATGAATTCCCAAACTCAAAAGTGAATCATAATCTTATCAAACCCGAAAATCATATTCGTATTCCTATACGAATATTGTACCAAAATACATAACTTAGTTCTAAATGTGAATATTTTATATTCATGTCCAAAACACCAACACGTTAAAACGTATTCATCAAATCAATGATCAATCCATCTTGATATTAATGACTTTCAATTCCAACTTCAATTCCAAACATGAATCAAATAAGACTTCTTCTTGTTATACTGGTAAATTCGTAAGAAACAATTTACCAATTATTATCGTGAATAATCACATTCTAATTATCCAAAATCCTTCCAAAATCATAACATGTATAAGTTATGTGTCCTTCAAGAACATGAATTATCCGAATTCACGTTCACAATCCATAAAAGAACATAATCTGATGTTTTCTAACGTCAAAACAATCCTTAATCCTAATTCAAGGTGAATATCATCATGTTCTTCAACATATACTTCTCATAACATCATGAATCGCAACAAAACTACCAAGAACATCGAGAATACCACGATTCCATAATCATAACAACATAATCGAATCATTTGATCACCAGTTCATTATCTTCCTTCAACATACACCTCATATAACCTCAAGAATCGAAACAACAACATCTTAATCATCTTCATACGAATCATTTATCAATAACAACATCAAAAATCCGAAATGAAAAGGAGGATTATCCAACATACCTCTTAGAAGATGGAATGCACAAGAAATCACTTCAAGAACCAACAATAACTCCATATCCAAGCTCCAATTCCAAGCCCTCAAGCTCAAAATCGAATTACGAGAGCCAAAATATCCCTCTCTCAATGTTTAGAGATGAAAAACGAAGAGAAATGCTGAAGTGAAATGAAATGACGGTCATTCCTTATATAAACTCCCCGCTCGTTACGTACGTAATATTCCCAAGTTAACGTGCGTAACACCTCTTACGTACGCTGTATTGTCCTGGTTAGCGTACGTAATGCCATCCCAGACCCTACTGCCTCAAAACGTGAACTTCCTTACGTACGTAACCCATACCATATAACGTACGTAATATACCAGTTGACTTGCTACAGTACAATGGTCGTGTTACGTACGTAACACGTCCTGTATAACATACGTAACACGTACGTTGACTCACCTGTCAACATCCTCCGCCGAAAGTTGCCGACACAGGGTCCCACCTACCGACCACGACTCGATCGTCTGATTCACATGTTACGTACGTAATGTCTCGGCCATAACGTACGTAAATCTACCAATTTAACATACGTAAGCTTCAACATAACATACGTAATGGATTCCATACTTAGCCATTTACAGCAATTCCTGTCCAACGTCTCGACATAACAAATACGAACATACGGCATACTGAATACACATATACTCAACCCAAAAATATTCTCATACGGTATACCTGATATCCAAATCAGTTCAACCTGATACAACATATCCTGAATATATCTGTCAATCAAAAATGATAATCACACAAGTATAACTGTCTCGGTTCTCAATTTATTTTATCCATACTATATAGATACCAAACTATACAGTATATCTCAGATAAAATAACGCGAAAAATTTATACTGAAAATTCGGGTATTACACTATGGTAACCACATGAAAAAGTTCTTCAAGAGTGCCAAAACCACCTGGAAGGGTGATAAAGGCGTCGGCATTATTTATCATGTGAGTTATGCGTTCTTGCATATTCACAGCTCTAAACTCATCTCCAATGGTTGCCCCGGTGATTTTACTTTCAGCTAGAGGTTTTGGGATGATTCCCATCACTTTTACTCCTTCCGTATTGTAACACCCCCGATATATTCAGGAATATTACAGTGCCGTAAATACTTTACGTAAGAATTTACAAGGCTGAAGGAACATAACGACAATAATAGACACCAACAAATTATGGCAACATAAATAAAATACAACGAATCCGAATCAGTAATAAAATTACAATCATCCGACGATGAATTATGAATACACAACCAATTCCAACATCACAAAAGACAACTTACTCGAGTACTTATTAAAACAACATAAACATTTGACAATTAAATCCGAGTGGAACATCACTCTGCACCCTCGTCGTCATGCAACTCCAGTGGTTGTTTTGCTCTCCTGGATCCTGAACATAAACAAATATTCACCCCCGAAGGGGATAGCACAACGATGCTAGTACAAGTACGATAATTAAACAACAAGGATTTATTCAACAATTCTTATACAATGACATCAATATTATCAACCATAACCATGTCAAGTTTCTCTAATGTGAAATAATATCAACACATAGCACATCATAACAATCTCAACATACTTGTGGTATTCCAGCGATCCAGCGCACACAGCTATAGATTCCCATGATGATTCCATCCGACCAACGCATGGTGGAAATACCTGTCCAGCGATCCAGTGCACACAGCTATAGATTCCCATGATGATCTCGTCGGACCAACGCATGGTGGACAATTAACAAGTACACAATAATATAACAACATAGTCGACATTAATACACACAAATAAAATTAAAGTACTTTCCTCGATTGACGACAAGAATAATACTTCATCTGGTATCAATACACTCGAAGGTCGCTCCTTCGATCAATCACTTAGTAAAACTCAGACCTTAAACAAAAGAAATAATAGAGTTCATCTTACGTCGAATAACTAACGAACGAACATCTAACATTCTAAACTTTGGACGAAAGTTAAACAAAACGTATCCTGCCTAATCTGCATAACGTACGTTACATACCCAATGTAGCGTACGTTAAGTCTGCTTGTTAGCGTACGTAAGCTACGAAGCCTAGCGCACGCTGAGCATGCATTTGACAGTTTCTTCCCTCATCAGACGACTGTCTTACCTGATGGTATAACGTACGTAATGCATAGTGCTTAACGTACGTTATACTCACACATATATTACTCATGTGAATCTGAAAGATCTTATGGTGTTTGATGTACTCGAATTTCCAGGATAAACACACCGTCAATAATACTTTACTCCAATCTCGATTATCAATCTTCAAATGTAGTTCGGAAAATTTATGGTTATTATCAATATCATCATTATATTCAAACTATCATCTTGAAGATCGGTTAACAATCTACCTTTAAAAGATATAACAAAACCTTCGATAATCCTTCCCTTAAGTCTGTCTAACAAAAGTGATATCAATATCAAGTCTACGATCATTATGAAACACCACTCAATACGGATTTATCAATCTCAGAAAACTTCCCTTGTTCATCATAACAAGATTCAAACTAAAATGTTCTTAACCATGGTAACTAAAGCATACACATTCCAGCTTCCAAAACATGGTGTTCGGTTAAAATTCATCTATGGAGCTTAATAATATCGGTAGTATGTTCATAACATCGTTAAGAACACGAATACAGGGGTTGGAGATAGCATTAACATACCTTAATATGAATAAAACGCCGAGATAATAGGTAAAATCCAACTCCGGTTGCTTGAGTGCCAATCCAAGGTGTTTCTTAACTTCAATGATCAAGTATATAGGATATCCAATGTTCAATGATCAAGTATATGTGATCTATAATAAGTGTTTTAGATGGCTGAAGACTCTCTGGAAACGAAGGAAAGTGAAGGACAAGTGAAAGAAACGAAGTGGAATGAAATGGGGTGCTGTCCATTTTATAATTTTTCTGACTTTACGTACATTAGCCTTCGTGCATAACGTACATTATCCACTTAGCGTACGCTATATGTTATGCTTATCGTATGTTAATGTCCAAATAGTTTACTGTCTCCTTCCTGTATGCTCTTATGTACTCTACATCCTCAAAGTTACATACGTAATCAGTTATATACATCAATTAGCGTATGTTAATCCCTATTGACCCAAAACTGTCCAGGTTCATCCGCGGGAATCTTATCCGGACCCACCAACTAGCTGGCTCATGTGCTAGCTGCCTTGCTCAATTATTGACTTCCTTACGTATGATATGACTTGCTCATAGCGTACGCTAACCTTGGCACATAACGTACGTTATGCTTACTGCTTAGCGTACGTTATGACGTAATTGCATTTGAAAATTTCCAAGTTGATATTACCATGTATGTGGATACTAATACGGAAAAGATTTTGCTTTGATTATCTATATCACAAATTCGAATATACAGGGTTCAAATATAGTCGAAAATACTCAATAATTTATCCGGATATTACATACTCTCCTTCTAAAAATGAGTTTCATCCCGAAACTCAAGACTAAAATAACTCTGGGTATCTGGACTTCATGTTATCTTCCGTTTCCCAAGTGGCTTCTTCAACTCCGTGGCACGACCACTGAACCTTAACCAAAGTGATTGGTTTATTTCTAAATTGTTTGACTCGACTTTCGATTATCTTGATCGGTTCCTCTTCAAACGTGAATTATACGAGAAATCTCATGCAGACGTGCGCCATCGCCCATTAGAGTTCAGTATTGGAGATCACGTGCTTTTAAAGGTTTCTCCTGCTCGGGGAATCTTTCGTTTTGGGAAAAAGGGAAAGCTAAGTCTGAGATACATCGGACCGTTCGAGATTCTTGAAAGAGTTGGAGAGTTAGCATACAGGTTGGCATTACCGCCATCGTTGAGCAATGGTCATAACATGTTCCACGTATCTCTGTTACGAAAGTACATATCAGATCCCAGTCATGTCATTGATTTCAGTGAGATTGAAGTCACTAAGGATGGCACGTTTTGTAACACCCCGAGATATTCGGAATAATTACAGTGCCGTAAACCCTTTAAGTAAGGATTTACAAGGCTAAATAAAAGAAATGTAAATATAAGACATCAATACCACGGAAATTCAAGTTTACAAAACCGGTCCAACTGGTTCAACGAGTAATTAATACAACCATATCTAAAAGATATTAATAAGACACACGTACTCGAGTACTGAAGTCAAACCAAGAAAGACAAATCACCAACAATAACAAACATCATTGAACCCCTTCGTCGTCACATCGGTACTGTGGCTGTTTCCCTGCTCCTCGGCTACCTGAACATCAAAACAAATGTCCACCCCCGAAGGGGTTAGCAAAACGATGCTAGTACAAGTATCATTTAAACGAATCAAATATGCATCAACAATACATAACAAGATACACCACACGGACTTCCACTACCGGAATCCGATAATGTGAATCCACAAGATTCCATTAACACAACAAGGGTATTCCAATGATCCAGCGCCCTCAGCATAGATCCCAAGATGATCCCGTCGGACCAACACGAGGTGGAAATAACCCGTACAATGATCCAGCGCCCTCAGCCTAGATCCCAAGATGATCCCGTCGGACCAACACGAGGTGGAAATCCGATCCAGCGCCCTCAGCATAGATTGCACAACATACACAAACACAACCCATGCATACATATATGCCAAATCGCTATGTCCATCAACATGAACGTACAAACACTAGATAACGAATATCAAGACAATTCAACGAAATAAATCTCATGTTTATCAACATGAATAAACCACACGCATGCTCAGAAATACCAATATTAACACAATACGATACTTGCCTCGAAGATGGCAAGAACGAAACACTTCAATGATCTCAACACACTCAAAGGCCGCCTCATTCGATCAATCGTAGCAAGCTCGAACCTTAACAAAAGAAATGATATTGAATTCATCTCAAGTCGAACGATTGCCTGTCAATCCGGTCTATGGCCAAAAGCTCTAAATATGTAATATGCCTGAACCACTTAGCGTACGCTACGTACTCTACGTACCGTGCGCTAAGCCTGCCTGTTAGCGTACGCTATCGTCTAAGTCTAGCGTACGCTAGCCATGGACTGACAGTTCTCTCTGATCAACCAACTGACTCGACTGATAACATAACGTACGTTACGTACTAAACGTAGCGTGCGTTAACTTATTCCCGATAGCGCACGTTAACTTACGTATGTTAGCGTGCGCTAACCGTGCATGGCAGATTACTACTGGCAGAAAACTTGATCTAATGGTGATGAACTCATGAATTCTATGCTGATAATACATGTCATCCACGTGCATATCATGCTCATAAGGTTTGTGAAAGTTCTATACGGATTAAACGACTCCAAGATACAAGGTTACGTATAATCATCACAACACCATAATTCATCTTTGATCTTCAAGGAATATCCTAAGTTCAATCCGTTATATGTCCCAAAACGTATGATTCCTTTATGTAAAGGCATAAGAACTTTGAAAATTTCCATATACTGGTTACAAATCGGTTTGAAGCTTCAGAATATGCTAGGAGTTCAAACACTAAGAGGTTCAATGGTTTATACGATGAATAAGTACCGAAACATCGAAAATATCCTTCTAACACATGATGTTCGACTACTTATGAATCTAACTGACTAGGTAATCCCAAAATATGATCAAAAACGTCCTTCAGAATACTACTAATATTGGTGAAGAATCACCTACCTCAAAGTAGTGATGAACAAGGAGGAAATTCGAAGCAATCCAATGCCGAAGGCTTGAACACCAATCCCCAATGATCTACAATCTTCAAAACGAGCTAAGATGCCGGCAAGAAGTGTTTAGGATGAAGAGAGTGACTTTCTAAGTTGAAGAATTCAAATGGGGGAGTGAAAAGTCTGAAAATATGAAAAAGGATGTTGTCCTATATATAGAAAATGGTTATTAGCGCGCGCTAGTCCATATTCATAGCGTGCGCTAACGGCTACTTGAAACGTTACTGATTTCACTGTACTCAGCCTTTAGCGTGCGCTATCCTCATATGAGTAGCATGCGCTAACATGTTGACTTGGCTTTTTCCCGAAAGCCGTCCAGGTTCATCCCGACACAATCCGACCAAGATCCCCGGCCTGATCTCACCTACCAACACGTCTCAGTCATATTGACCACGTATAGCGTGCGCTAAGGTTCCTTCACAGCGTGCGCTATGGATCCAAGTTAGCATACGCTACACTTAGTCGATAGCGTGCAATACATGCGCAGAATCACAATTTAAATCACATTCATGAAATCATGCGTTCAACAATACCGGATTATGAAATACGGAGAATAATACTCAGATCAAAATGCAATAATTACAATATCACAAGTTCCAAATACATAGCAGAAATCTCGGGTATTACATCCTTCCTCCCTAAAAAGAAGTTTCGTCCCGAAACTTAAGATGAAAACAACTCTGGATATCTAGTCTTCATACTGTCCTCCGTTTCCCATGTGGCCTCTTCAACTCCGTGCCGTGACCATTGTAATTTAACCAAGGGTATTGGTTTATTTCTCAATTGTTTGGTCCGACTCTCAAGTATCTTGATTGGTCTCTCTTCGAAGGTGCCATCATTAGCTATCTCGATCTCATTAAACTCAATGATATGATTGGGATCTGGTACATACTTCCGCATACGTGAAACACATTGTGAACGTGACTCAGCGATGGCAGTAAGGCCAACCTGTATGCTAAATCTCCAACTCTCTCGAGGATCTCGAATGGTCCGATATATCTTGGACTTAGCTTGCCCTTCCTCCCAAAATGGAAAATTCCTCGTGTAGGAGACACCTTCAATAGTACGTGGTCCCCAATGTCGAACTCTGGAGGGCGACGACATACGTCTGCATAAGACTTCTGTCGACTCTGGGCAGTCAACAGTCTTTCTCAAATCAAAGCTATCTTCTCTTGAGTCTGAACTATCAATTCTGGTTCCGTCCCGATCAAGTCCGAGGAATCATCCCAACACAAGGGTGATCGGCATCTTCTCCCGTACAATGCTTCAAATGGTTCCATCTTAATAGAAGCATGCCAACTATTGTTATAGGTGAATTCAATCAATGGCAAGTGAACTTCCCAATCAGTTGACCAATCCAACGCACAAGCTCTAAGCATGTCTTCTACTGTTTGAATAGTCCTTTCGGACTGACTGTCCGTTTGGGGATGATAAGCTGTGCTAAAGTTGAGCTTAGTCCCCAAAGCCCTGTGAACTGCTTTCCAGAAGTGCGACACGAAGCGACCATCTCGATATGAAATAATGGTCTTCGGCATCCCATGCAATCTGACTATCTCTGCAATAAATACTCGCGCCAATTTCTCGGGTCCCCAAGTATCTTTAATTCCTAGGAAATGAGCCGACTTGGTTAGTCGATCAACTACAACCCAAATCATGTTTAGTCCCGTCTTGGTTCTTGGCATACTGGTGATGAAATCCATCGAGATATCCTCCCACTTCCATTTAGGGATTGGAAGCGGCTTTAACATTCCGGCAGGTCGCTGATGTTCAATCTTAACTTGCTGACAAGTCAAACACTTCGAAACGTACTCTGCTACGTCCTTCTTCATATTCCCCCACCAGAAGTTTTGTTTAAGATCCTTATACATTTTACTGCTGCCCAGGTGAATAGAATAGGGCGCGCTGTGAGCTTCCTTCAGAATTGTCCGTCTCAATTCCTCATTATTGGGAATGCAAAGTCGACTCTGAAATCTCAGAACTCCATCATCTCGTATCACGAATCCTGGGGCTTTTCCTTTCTTTACTTCGTCACTTAACCGAAGGATCAGAGAATTGTTCAACTGCTTAGATTTGATCTCCTCGACTAGTGATGAAGTCAGTTCCATCACATATAGTTGCCCTTGGATTATTGGTGCCCATACTTCAATCTCTTCGCGAATCAGTTCCCGTTGAATGCTGGTTTGGGATGTAAGTGCTTCCAACACTCGAAGAGAAACAGGTTTACGGCTCAATGCATCGGCTACTACGTTTGCTTTACCCAGATGATAGAGAATCTCCAAGTCGTAATCCTTGATCAATTCCAGCCACCTTCTCTGCCTCATGTTTAATTCTTTTTGACTGAAAATGTACTTGAGGCTCTTATGATCTGTAAAGATCTGACAATGAGTGCCGTACAAATAATGTCTCCAAATTTTCAATGCAAAGACTACAGCTGCTAGCTCCAGATCATGATTCGGGTAATTAACCTCGTACGGTTTCAACTGCCGAGAAGCATAGGCAATCACCTTATCTTTTTGCATCAACACACATCCCAGACCCTGATTTGAAGCATCGCTGTATACCATGAATCCATTAGTTCCATCTGGTAACGCTAATATAGGTGCTGTCGTCAGTCTCTTCTTAAGTTCATCAAAACCAGCCTGACATTTCTCATCCCACGTGAACTTTTGAGTTTTCTGTAAAAACTGAGTGAGCGGACGAGCAATTTTGGAAAATCCTTCTACAAAACGATGATAATATCCAGCAAGTCCTAGGAAACTCCGGACTTCTTTCACGTTATTTGGAGCTTCCCATTCCAAGATTGCTTCGACTTTCTTCGAGTTCACCTGAACTCCATCCGCTGATATCACATGCCCAAGGAAGGTTACTTCCTTAAGCCAGAACTCACATTTTGAAAGCTTTGCATATAGCTGCTCCTTCCTCAAGGTGCTCAAAACTACACGCAAATGCTCGGCATGCTCCTCCGTGTCTTTCGAATAGATCAAGATGTCATCGATGAAAACGACCACGAATTTATCCAAGTATTCTAAGAATACCCGATTCATCAATTGCATAAATACCGCAGGAGCATTGGTAAGTCCAAATGGCATCACTACAAATTCATAATGCCCGTACCGGGATCTGAAAGCAGATTTCGGTATATCCGATTCCTTAATTCTCAACTGATGGTATCCTGATCGCAAGTCAATCTTCGAGAATACCCTTGCCCCTTGCAGTTGATCAAACAAGTAGTCGATCCGAGGTATAGGATACTTATTCTTGATCGTCATCTTGTTGAGCTCCCTGTAATCAATACACAGTCGGAGGGATCCGTCTTTCTTCCTGACAAAGAGAACAGGCGCTCCCCAAGGAGAAACGCTAGGTTGAATATAACTCTTTTGTAAAAATTCCTCCAGTTGCTTCTTGAGTTCATACATCTCGGTTGGCGCCATGCGGTATGGTGCTCTGGAAATAGGAGCTGCTCCAGGCTCTAATTCGATAGTGAACTCCACTTCTCTCTGCGGAGGTAACCCAGGTAGTTCGTCAGGAAATACATCTGAGAACTCATTCACAACTGAAATAGATGAGAGCTCTACTCCTTCCTCTTTCCTCATGGCATAGCACCAAAGTCCATGACATCCTTGCTTCAGTAATTTCACGGCTTTCATTGCTTTGATCAATTTTCCCGAGCTTCCCGGTCTCCATCCTCGGAATAAGTGTTCAGATCCGTCATCAGCAATGATAGAAATGACTCTCTCTCGGTAATTCAGAATAGCTCCATAACGGTTGAGCCAATCGTCTCCGAGAATTAAATCGTCACTGTAGATGTCAACTACAATAAGATTCGATGGCCAATCTCTCCCTCCTTTAGACACTGGAAATTCTCTAGCCTCTAGGGTTCCCACAATTCTCTCTCCACTCGGCAAACCCACAACATATGGTTCACAATCAAATAAGCACGAGATTTTTAAACGATTAACACAGTTCAATGATATGAAAGAATGTGTAGCTCCGGAATCGAATAAGACACTAACTGGTTGCAAAAGGATCTGAATCGTACCTGATGCAATAGCAGTGTTCTGATCGTCAGATTTCCTCATCTCGTACAGGCGCGGAGGAACGGACCCAGCACTGGATGTCTCTCTCTTCCCGATATTTTGCTGCTGAAATCTACTCTGCTGCGTCTGGTTCACACTTATCTCCTTTGGAACTGGCGCTGGAGTGCGAGTACCAAAAGATCTAGTAGCAACTCCACAGAAAGCCGCACGGTGCCCTTCTTGCCCACAATCGTAACAAGTCACAGAAGATGCGGGGCAATCACGTCGAATATGCTCTGCTCGACCACAATTGTAGCATTTCTTTGATGCGTCTGAAACTACTGATGTAGTCCGGAACTTATTTCCACCTCTAGAAGGATGTGGAGGTTTCCTAGCTGAATAAAAGGAAGACTGGCCCTTGCGAGGCCCACCACTCTTGTTTTCTGAGAAGCTGCCGGTCACTTTCTGCTTCTTTGCCTCCACTGATTTCTCCACCGCCGCCTCTTTCATGTCGTAGGCCAGCGCTTTGTCTTGATATTGTTGCAATGTAGTACACTCGAATCCGGACATGTATTGCTGAATCTCCGGCTTCATTCGCATATCGAAATGAAAAATCTTTTCTGCCTCTGTTCTGACCAAGTGTCGGACACACGTCAGCTGATGATTAAAAGTTTTGATTATGTCTATTACAGTTGCTTCCGAACTCTGTGGTGAGAAAAACTCTCAGATTTTTGCCTCTCTAACTGGACGAGGACAAATATGTGCTTCCATCATTAGTTTGAATTCCGTACAATCCACATTATGATCCTCGGGTCGAATAGCTTCCCACCAGTCAAAGGCCTCCCCAGTCAGAAAATACTGGGCAATGGGAACCTTCCGGTCCTCGGGACAGTTAATACCCGCGAATATTTTCTCTAACTCCTTTAGCCAATGATCCCAAGTAAATGCCTCAGCAGATCCGTCAAACTTTGGCGGGTGCAATTTGACCACCTCAGCAAGCCATCTGTCTCCCCGGTTATCCTCGTGGTGCTGCTGTCCCATCGCTGTCTGCATGCGATCAACTACCTGAGCAAACTGGTTTATTCGAGCCACCACCTGTTGAAGCACTCCCGGCATGTTAGGATTTGCGTCGTCATTCGCGGATCCCTGCTGCCCTCCAGAATGGGAATCGGTTCTACTAGCCGATAATTCTGGGGTAGTTGCGGAATCCTCCTGTCTCATATTTCCACATCCGCGTCCACGACCACGTCCGCGTCCACGACCTCCTCTCAACATACTGAAAACACAACTTCTCAATATCCAAGACAAAATTTTCAAAAATAAAGCCCGTCAATACTCACAAAACAGAATTAAGTAAAACGGTAGTACAAGAGATTAGGAGACTTACAACCACGGTCCACATGACGACTTTTGGCTGAACAGTGATGTTACGGACGACTCATAAATCAATAACATAAACAGACCCAACTTAAAACCCGACTGCCAAGATATCCATGAATCTTAGCTCCGATACCATATTCTGTAACACCCCGAGATATTCGGAATAATTACAGCGCCGTAAACCCTTTAAGTAAGGATTTACAAGGCTAAATAAAAGAAATGTAAATATAAGACATCAATACCACCGAAATTCAAGTTTACAAAACCGGTCCAACTGGTTCAACGAGTAATTAATACAACCATATCGAAATGATATTAATAAGACACACGTACTCGAGTACTGAAATAAAACCAAGAAAGACAAATCACCACCAACAACAATCATCACTGAACCCCTTCGTCGTCACATCGGTACTGTGGCTGTTTCCCTGCTCCTCGGCTACCTGAACATCAAAACAAATGTCCACCCCCGAATTGGTTAGCAAAACGATGCTAGTACAAGTATCATTTAAACGAATCAAATATGGATCAACAATACATAACAAGATACACCACACAGACTTCCGCTACCGGAATCCGATAATGTGAATCCACAAGATTCCATTAACACAGCAAGGGTATTCCAATGATCCAGCGCCCTCAGCATAGATCCCAAGATGATCCCGTCGGACCAACACGAGGTGGAAATAACCCGTCCAATGATCCAGCTGTAACACCCCCAAAACCATCCGGGATATTACAGCGCCGTGGGTCCTGCGCCAGAACCCACCAGGCTAAAAACCATTTACAATACCAATTCAAAAACGCCAAAAAGCCGATGACGGTAATATTTTAAATACTCAAATATTTTCAAAAGAATAATTTTGAAATACCGTCATAAAATACCATTTGAAAATACAAGGCGAAGTGCCAAATCTCGATAGTTCAAAATGTACGTTAAGACGCCACTTAAACGTACCGATAAAATAGTTTAGGAAAAGACTTAACGCAATAACCCAAGTTCGCAAAGTGCCAAAAAGCCCTTTTAAAATACACACACACAATGGATAAATACGATTCAAAATACACATTTGCAGCGGAAATGAGTAACCGGAAAAGAAAAACTCGATACTCCAAAACATGCCACCGCCAGAATCACATCGGGAAGCTCATCCCTTCACGACCGCTACTAGTTCGATCTCCGAGTACCTAAAAATAAAGCCCACGACGGGGTCAGCCACAATACTCGACAGTGATATCGATCACATCATCATAAATAATTACATACCAATGTAGTAATACTGTAAGAATACTACCAACGTAATCTTACCGTCATAACCTTACCAATCCATGGCCATTCATAACAAATCAATCCTTACCATAATCCATATTTCGCATTCTCAAATGACGAAATGAACTCAACAACAATTATCTGTACTGAATTCCAAAAACACCAACAATCCTCAAAACATCATCATAACTCATAAGTGCGGAAATAATCCAATCTGTGCCAGATCCTGTCCGTCGGATTACACAATCAAATATCAATATGTATAAACCAATAATACACAACATATCTGTAGATCAACTACCACATGATAATGATAACGGATCCCGAAACATCGACGTACAGTCTGAATGCTCATACGATCGATAACAATGACCAACCAATACATCACTGAGAATATCATCGACATGATAGCTCCAAGATGACTAACGAAGGATCAACGATGACTGAGAGTACCCTCAACAAGTTAAACTCCAAACACGATCAACAAAGGATCAACTATAACCGAGAATACCCTCAACAAGGTAGACTCCAAATGATCAACAATAATGGATCTCAAGAAATAACTCTGACTGTCGAACATACCCCTCGGGCGTATGAACAACCAGTCGCAAACCGTCGAACATATCCAATCAAACATGGTCTATGAGCGATCAAAAATTGTACGGCTCAAAGATGGACATCACAGTACGCCCGATCCGGAAATGTGTCCGTGCACATGTCCACCCCGTATACGGAATCCAGAAATATACGTGGGACAATGTACCTAATTAGCCTCACGAAACTACGTCCCGTGTGCACGATCAATGCGAAATAATATCCGCCAATGACTATATGTGCACGGCTAAAAATCTACACAATAACCAATCGGAGCAGATATGATTCCGGATATGTCACGATACAACATGACAACGAAACTCAAAGGATAACACATCCAAAACAAATCATACGACTCACCAAGTGAACGATGACACACGAATAATGAAAGATCGACACGACCAACAATATTCAAAACAACCATCCTGGGATCAAAATCCCTAAGGACCGGTTAACACGAGCAACTCATCCAATACTATGGACGATCAAAGTTGTATGGCTCAAAAGATGGACATCACAGTACGCCCGATCCGGAAATGTGTCCGTGCACATGTCCACCCCGTATACGGAATCCAGGATATACGTGGGACAATGTACCTAATTAGCCTCACGAAACTACGTCCCGTGTGCACAGTCCAATGCGAAATAATATCCGCCAATGACTATATGTGCCTGGCTAAAAATCCTACACAATAACCAATCGGAACGCAGATATGATTCCGGATATGTCACGATACAACATGACAACGAAACTCAAGAATTACATATCCAATAAGGATCAAAAGACTCACCGAAGTGAAACAACAGACTGACAGTGGAAAGTCGACATGACTAATCAATATTCAAGACAATAATCCTGGGATAATCATCCCCGACAAATAATCAACACGATCAATGATCTCCATACAATCAGCCCTGGGATCATCATCCCTCAGCGAAGTAATCAATACGAATCCCATCATACGAAACATCAACGTACAACATATATACAATAATTCCTCAAAACAACTATCCTCATAACTGAACAATACTGGAATTACCTCAAGCCGAAGACAAAATCCTTTCCACGAACCAACATCCCTGAACGAATGCACAGTTATACGAATAATCTCAAATAAGGTACCATCCATTCAATACCAATAAATCTTTATCCCGATACTTATGTCATTGCGATAATTATCCTCGATATCCGATATACCATACCCTTGACCAAGGATAACTCACGTATTTCTTGAACACAATTAAATCATATACCTTATGATTTAATACAAACCAGAGCACGATATACAACTCATTATCCGACAACTTACCTTTCTAACAACATTGCTCTGCGAATTATAAATGAAATGAAAACGAAACCATTCATCAAATATTATAAACTGAACAAGTATAAACTTGCCTCGATACCGATACCACGAAGCTGTTACCAATATCCATTGCCTTCGTCTCCGAGCTCCTCAGCCCTGACCAAAAGCAACATACGAATTCTTCAACCTTGACCGCAACACCACGACCATAATCAACGCTCAATTATCGCGACCTAATGCAATAATCAAACGACAACACATCCGATAATAATCAATAACCGGTATAACCAACCAATCAAACTCAACGGCTCAGTAATACCTCGATCATTAACAAAACCGAACAATACAACTCAAGCAATTACGAACTCATATCAACAATACAAGCCGAAATCCGATAAATCATAATTATCAATCAATAACCGATCAATAAACCCAATGGTTCCACAATATCTCGATTAAACACGGTCTTAAACAATCCAGTTCAAACCATCACGAATTCATAATCACAACACGAAAATACTACCTTTATCGCCTACTTAGCGCACGTTAACGCATAACGTGGCGTGCGCTAAGTTATTCCCGTTAGCGTCGCTAGCCGGTAAGCTTAGCGTGCGCTAATGCCGCATGATTGCATGCATTCCAAACATCAACTAACACTTTGCGACTACAAATTCGAATGAAAAGGAAATCATACTCCAAGATTAACAATAACTTTTCCAAATTCAATCTCGTTATCATACTCGAAATCATATTCGTAGTCTTACGAATATTATACCAAAACACATGGCTTAGTTCTAGATATGAATATCCCATATTCATATCCAAAACACCAACACCTCCTATATCATAATCATCATATCATATCGTATAATTCAAGAGTTCTTCAAGAACATGAAATATCCGAAATCAAGTTCAAAACGACATAATCCGATGTATATATCATCATGCGAAGAGGATATCAATAACAACAACCAAACCAATCCGATAACAAGAACCATATCATACTCAATCCGAAATTCCACCTCATATCATGATTCATACGAAATCAATATAATCCAGAAATCCATCTAGAATCGAGTTAAACGAGTCATCATCCTTAAAGTATGAAGAATCTTAATTAATATCTGAAAACTCATATCACAAATTCAATAATCCTCTGGATGGGTCATCCAATCTCCTCGTCTATGTTTGGACTTCATTTCTTGTTGGAAAGGAAGCTTTACTTCTTCTAACAACTTTGTAAATTTATCCGCAGCCTCCGCTAAGGTTTTATATCCTTTGAAGATGGCAGATTCCTTGACGAGTTTTGCAAAATATCTCATCAGTTCATTTATCCTCCATTGCTTCACTTCTTCAGCAGTGGGATGGCGGTTTGTTGGCAAGCGAATTTCAGAAGGCCTTTGGATCATGTTTTGCCATGGGATGCTTGGATCATGGAACTGAGGTCGAGAACCCGAAATCATGTATCCTTGAACGGGTGAAGCCAATTTGTTTAGTTCTGTAGTAATGCTGTCTTGAGCAGCATTGAACTCCCTTTCTTGCTGAAGCCTCATTCTCCTCGCGGCTTCTCTCGCTTCTTACCCCTTTTTGGCATCATCAAGGTATGATACCTTTTCATCAAGACGTCCTAGGATTTCCAGAGAGGTATCCTATTTTGTCTCTATATTTGAAATTCTCTCAACAAGGGAGGAGAGCACCTGCGACATATCTTTGATGTTCTTGTCATGAGCTCACAGTTGAGAACCTGTTTTGATTAGAGCAGATGCGGTCTTGGCCTCAGATACACGTAATTTCGATTGCTCTTCTCTCAGGACCGATTCTTGCTTCTCTTGCAGATTGTTCAGGGCTTGCTTGAAGACTTCTGGAAAGACAGTGAAGGCTTCGACTACTCGAGAGACTTCATGCTGTAATCCATTCATTTCTTCAACAGCAGATGTGTGAAGCCAATCCAGAGCTTTTTCAACTGAGTGTAGAGCATTCACTGCATCCTGAATGAATACAGTTTGGGGGCCAAGAGCACGTAAGCGCTTTTTCCTAGTTTTAGTGCAGGGAGAATCTGGCTGGGCAAAGTCTTCTACTCCATTCAACCTTCTCAAGTTCACGTTTGGCAGTGAAGTGAGTTGGACATCCTCAGGTGTAGTAGCATCATCGGATTCCAAGACGGTTGGTGGGGCGGTAGCAGCTGTTTTGATTTCGGCGACAGGAGGTGCGATATCCTCCTGTTTCGAAGAGGTTTCTGAAGACATGGATACAGGAGGGACCAAATCCTCCTGGTGTCTCTCAGCGTCCGCCTGTTCCGGTAGAGGTACTGATTCCTCTTGCTGGAAGGCGCGTGATTCTTCATCTTCGGCGGCGATAGCAAGCTTGGGTGCCTGTTGCGAAACATTTTCTTCTTCCTCTACATAAGGGCCTGATTCCTCCTGCTCGGGAATAATATCTGGCTGTTGCGAGGGGGGATCATTGCGGCTTGATGGCCCTTCATCATTTTGTTGAATTTGGGGGACTTCTCTTTCGTGAGCCTCCTCACGGCTCATTCTCAGACCTGCCTGAAAGGCATCATCGTCATCGTCTGAGTCGTGGTCTTCTTTTGGACTTTTGAGAGATTCCTCGGACTTATCCTTTCCTTTCCTTCTGGCCTCTGTTTTGTACAAAACATGGCTTTCAATCAACTCTTTGCAGCATAGATTATCCCATTGGATCAGGGCTTCAACTTCTTTGGAGTCCGTTACTTCCAACACTAATCTTTCTTCATTGCTCCACTCACTCCAGTTGTACAGGGTATCGTATGGATCTAGCCTATAGCTTTTCCATTGAAGAAATCTTTCATAGGCCTGTTCAATTTGCATCTTCTACCTGGGGACGGTTCGACGGGACCTCTGGGGACGATACTAATGGGTACGGCCGCGGAAGTGGTTTCCCACCTGGGAACGGTCCGACGGGGCCACTGGGGGCCGATACTAATCGGTACGACCACGGGTTACCAAGTGTGGTTTCTGTGATATTGATGTTGATGTTTTGATGATTAATTGTGATATGTCCGGAGTATCACAATGCTTTGCGCTCGTTGTCGAGATACATTATATATCAGGTCTTGGTGTTTGGCTAGAATGGCATAAGAATAATGTGTTATGTGTAATGTGTCCTTGTAAGTGAATTGCAGTGGATGATCGGGTCATGGGCCCTGTGTTTTGTGATCGAAATGGTTGGGTCGTGGACCCCGTGTCTTGTTAATGGATTTGCATTTTTGGAAAAATGAACTTTGGGGCTGTGACCCTAAGTGGCTTTCGAGGAATTCAGAACTTTTCTATTTCAAATATTTTCAAAACTCCCGAGATTTGGAAGTGTTTTCAAAGTGCTTACTTGTTTCGTTTCTAGTTTCAAGACTTGAACTATTTTTAACCAAATAACATATCTCGGGAAGTCTTTCGTTGTATTCTCAGAATGTGTTGTGTATGGCTCGTATTTGCACTTTATACTTGCACTAGCGAAATAGTGGAGTTTTGGTAACCCTCGAGTAATCGGGGTTGGATATCTGTTTTGTGTCTAGGTACATGCAGGTTTTCGGGAGCAAGACACAGGATCGGTACGAGGAATGATGAAAGACGAATTATACTAATCACACGAAGGCCAATTTTGGGTTCAGCTAGTCGGAGTCCATTGTATTGTCTTTCTCGCTGTCGTATTGTCTATGTTATGAAGTATTTTACCCTTGTGTGGGTACGAGTCTGGATAGAGTTATGTATTTTTGATTTTTAAGACAATGACAAAAGACCAAATCGGTCTAATGGTTCGTGATTTTGCCGTGTCGACATGTGATGTATTATGTTGTTTCGATGTTTAGCCTGGCGGATCCTCACGGAGAGGGTCTGCGGCGTGTAATATTTCCGATTAGATTCTGGGGGTGTTGCATTTATGGTATCAGAGCTTAGGTTGCGGAAACCTAGGTTGTCGGGTCCAGTCGTGTATTGTTGGGTCTTGTCTTGTCAGATTGACTCTGACTGATGTCATGTCGCGACGCGTCGTCTGGGATGTTGGTCGTGATTAGTATCATGGTGCGACCATCATCTTCGTGCGATCTGTTGATGTAAGTCGCCCTACTACATGTTGTACCACGAGCTATACGAGCCTGTGTGATTGTGTGTTATGTAGTAGTATTTGAAGGTGCATCGTGAGTAAGTGACATATATTTGCCGATTCTCGTTTTGTGCTAGAATGAAGAGTGATACTGCTAAATGTATCCTTGTATGAACTGTTTTTCTTGCAAGAGTAACAACCTTGGAATTTTAAGTTTTTGAAAGGCTTTCGGGGAGTCGTAATTTTTTTTTTAAATTTTCTCCTAGGGAGGAAAATTTTTGATTTTTGTACGATGACCTAAAGGTCAAAATTTTTGAGACTTCATCTACCGATATTTCATTTTAATCTCATACTATAAGTTTTCAAAACACGAGTTTTTATCTCAAATAAGGTCTACAAAATATACTCAAGACGTGACTCTCGTTTGTAACTTTCCGGTTTCATGAATGTTAATCAGAAGATGTGTATTGATGATACTCTCATTGTTGGGCAGTGGTGCCAGTTTTATGATTAAAATAGTAACGTGAATGTTGAGTCCATCGGTATGTATGTGTTGAGATAGTCCTCTTTATTGAGAAGTAAAATTTTCGTTTTTGTATGATGATTTTCTTTTGATGGTTGCTTGTGAGATGTTATAATTATGTGAGTTGATGACATTTAGACTCGTATGTGGTTACTTATTTGTAACATTCGAGTCTAGTATTACCTCATATATGTTTGCAATCGTGTTGTCGATTAGAGCAGTTAGCGCAGGCTTGGTACGAGGCTAACATGCGCTAAAGTGGCATGTTTAGCGCACGCTAATCTTTGTTGTAACGCGCGCTAATCAGCATGGGCAAAGGCTATGGAACCGCATTTTTAGCCGTCAGATCTATGTTTTGCAGTCAATCATCTTCGACGGTATTCTATGTGTGTTGTCTAGCGATGCAACTATTGTGTGGGAATAAGTGCTAGGACTTTTTGTAGCGTTAGGTGATAATTGATTTTGTTTAAATTATGTGTGTTGTGTGTGTGTTCGAAAACGCCACCCTGAAAATTTCATAAAGTTTCGACGATTCGATTAATCGGCGGCTCTGTGCGTACTTTGAAAATTATTTAGAATTGGCGAGCCGGCCTCGGATTCTCAAATAAAACTTCGACGGTATTTGAAAGAGTTGTTTTAAAATACATGTAGACATTTTGTAAAATATTACCGTCGTTGATTTTTGTGTAGTGTTGAGAGGATTTTCGAAAATGATTTTTGACGTATTGTTGTATTTTCAAATAATCCGAGTACATGATTTCAGAAATCTTTCACATCATAAATCTTTATTTTCAAAAATCAATACAATTTTTATTTTCAACAATTTACTGTGGAAGATAAAGAATCTTACTCGATTTAAAACTTCAAACTCGGGTTTAGAAAAGTTTTCTATACTGAGCCAGTTATCGTGCGTGATCTTGAATCACTCTATAATGATGATGTTTAAAAATAATATTGTTTTGCAAGTGATGTCAAATGAGATGGTTAAAGTCTGTCGTTTACGGGTTTTGATGAAACAAACCGAGGTACCAAAAATACTTTCAAGGTTTTATTTTGAATAGCGCACGAATCCAAGGATTTCCAAATGAAATCATTTAAAAGGATACCTCGTGGATTTTCTTATTTAGTTGTTATAAATTACCTTATGTGTTATGTCGTGCTGGGTTGGTACTTTAGCATATTATTTTTGCGAAGTTGTGCCATCGTATCGAGTGAGAATCCGCTTAGTATGTCTAGGGACAGAGGATACGGTCGTGACCACAGTATAGTTAGTCATGGAGATCAGATGCGGGAGCAAGAGGATATGGCCGGGAAAGGTGCTACTCCAGCACTTCATTCTCGTTGTTTAGGTTTCGGGGACGAAACCTCTTTTAAAGGTGATATGATGTAATATCCGCAATTTTCGATTTTTGGTAAATTTCTTTTTTTGGCAGGAGTCCGTTTTAACGGATCTTCTGTGACCGTTTCATCCTTCTGTCAATGTTTCATTCTACACTTGTTAACATCCGAGTTCATTTCGGTGTCGTTTTGCTGAGTTCCGTGCTTTTTGGCGACTTTTCCGCATTTTAGATCGATTCTTGCGAATCCCGTTCGAAACTGTTGTTCGTATTTCCCCGTAAGTCGGTTTAACCTCGTTAGACGTTTTGTGAAGTTCGGTTTGGTTATACGTTTTCTTATCGTGATGTTTCATGCGTTTGGGCCATTTTGTAATTTCCCAAAGTTTTGGGGTGGTTGCCTTCGTATCGTCTTTCACGATCTTCAAGTTATCAGAATCATGTATCATCTAGAGTTGCTCCGCCTGGATTATTTCATGTTTTAAGTTTCGGGACGAAACTTCTTTTAAGGAGGGTAGAATATAATACCCGATATTCTCGGTTCCGGTTATTTTTGAATTTTTGTCGATTGCCCCGTTCATTTTGTTCTGTTGGCGATTTCTTGAGATTTTCCCCTATGTTGGGTACGGCACGATGTACCGTGTTGTGGTGTTCGTTGGGTACGACTTATCGTTGCGTAAGTCGAGCTAATAGTATGTCTTGCTTTGTTATGTGTTCGTTTTCGATTTGGATCGTTGGTGTTGTCCGTTAGTGTTTCGTTGCATGTTGAATAATTATTGTTTTGTCGAGGAGTATCATTTTTGTGCATTTGGTCGACTTTGTAAGATCACCACCGGCGCTTATAAAGTCTAAAAATTCTGAAACTTTACAATGTGATAGAGCATCAAATTAGCTTTCCAATGGTTCAAACGGCGAGTCAATCGGAGTCCGGACGAAGGAGTTATGGTCGTAATAGCAAAGACTACTCAGTGTATAATTAGCGCAAGCTAAATACATATATTAGCGCGCGCTAACGGATCTGGCAGAGGGTTCTGGACTGTATTTTACAGCCGTTAGCGCACGCTACACATACTTTAGCGTGCGCTAAATGTTGACAGTATATATAAGACTGCAGAGGTCAACTTTCGTCATTTCTTCGTCCCCTTTCTTCCTTCCGGCGATCTACACGATCTTGAGGACGTATAAGCATGGATTTTGGCCTGATATCATCACCCATCAATATCTTTGAGTTCCTAGTACGGATTTAACAACATCCCAACATCTTTCGCCATTTTAATTGAGGTATTTTCTTCTTAAAACCCTACTTTCGGGATACTTTGGGGTTTATCGTGATTTCATGATTCCAATCCGAAATTGTTGATTCCCTTGTTGTTATCTAGTCTTGTTTATCTTAACACCCAGTTTGGAGTTTTGTTTTCATGTTTTTATCGGGTTGATTTATGTTCTTGAGATATTTTGGGGTTTTCCTTTTGATTTCAATTTTGGGCCGATTATGATGAATTGGTCATGTAATTCTTGTTGTATTGGTTGTAATCTACGGATTAGTAACTTGTTTATCGACTTCATCTCACCTGGAAAATGATTTTGGCTTTCTTGGAACGAACCCTTGAACCCTTGTAGTTTCTTAGTGTCGATTGAGATTTCGTTTAGTGTTGTTGATTCGTAGCGGTGTTATTCTCGTGGTGATTGTGTTGTTATTGATTTCTCGTGAAGGTGGTCGGTTTTTGGGGCTGTTTCGGGGCTGTTTTGGGGCTGTTTCGGCCGGGCTGTTTCGGGACTGTTTTGGGGCTGTTTCGGCCGAGCCGCTTTCGTCGGAGTATTCACAAATTGATTTCGAGGCAAGTATCTTGCCATACATTACGTGTTTTATGGATATAATGGTTGCTAAGTGTCGATATCTGCTAAATAAATATTTATAACCATTTTTCAAAAGAATCAGTATATTTAACATCATGGTTTTCGTAAAGGTGACCCGTGTGGGTCGGGAATTAATATGCTTAGTTGATTATGTGTGCTAGTGTGGAGTATAGGATCACCTTACTTTCGTGTGATGTCATTTTGTATGATTATGGCGTCGGTAAATGTAAAGTGTAATTCTCTTGTCAAATTATGTGCTTAGAGTCACCTGGTTATGGATGAATATGTGAGTTTTTTGTGATATTGGTTGTGTCGTTCGGTGCTGTTGAGATCTTGTGCTCCCTTTTGAATTGATATAGTTCTGGGTCGTGAGTACGTGTTGGATAATATGGCCATTCTAGCAAGGTACCTCGACTATATATATTTTGTGTGTTTGACCTTTGAGAGTTTTGGTTATGTAATATGTGAGTTGTTACTCTTCCACCTGGGGATGGCATGTGGGCTCTGGGGGCAGATACTAATGGGTACGGCCACAGAAGTGGACTTGGGTGCGTGTGTTGATGTTCTTCAACCTGGGGACGGTTCGACGGGACCTCTGGGGACGATACTAATGGGTACGGCCGCGGAAGTGGTTTCCCACCTGGGAACGGTCCGACGGGGCCACTGGGGGCCGATACTAATCGGTACGACCACGGGTTACCAAGTGTGGTTTCTGTGATATTGATGTTGATGTTTTGATGATTAATTGTGATATGTCCGGAGTATCACAATGCTTTGCGCTCGTGGTCGAGATACATTATATATCAGGTCTTGGTGTTTGGCTAGAATGGCATAAGAATAATGTGTTATGTGTAATGTGTCCTTGTAAGTGAATTGCAGTGGATGATCGGGTCGTGGGCCCTGTGTTTTGTGATCGAAATGGTTGGGTCGTGGACCCCGTGTCTTGTTAATGGATTTGCATTTTTGGAAAAATGAACTTTGGGGCTGTGACCCTAAGTGGCTTTCGAGGAATTCAGAACTTTTCTATTTCAAATATTTTCAAAACTCCCGATATTTGGAAGTGTTTTCAAAGTGCTTACTTGTTTCGTTTCTAGTTTCAAGACTTGAAAAATTTTTAACCAAATAACATATCTCGGGAAGTCTTTCGTTGTATTCTCAGAATGTGTTGTGTATGGCTCGTATTTGCACTTTATACTTGCACTAGCGAAACAGTGGAGTTTTGGTAACCCTCGAGTAATCGGGGTTGGATATCTGTATTGTGTCCAGGTACATGCAGGTTTTCGGGAGCAAGACACAGGATCGGTACGAGGAATGATGAAAGACGAATGATACTAATCACACGAAGGCCAATTTCGGGTTCAGTTAGTCGGAGTCCATTGTATTGTCTTTTTCGCTGTCGTATTGTCTATGTTATGAAGTATTTTACCCTTGTGTGGGTACGAGTCTGGATAGAGTTATGTATTTTTGATTTTTAAGACAGTGACAAAAGACCAAATCGGTCTAGTGGTTCGTGATTGTGCCGTGTCGACATGTGATGTATTATGTTGTTTCGATGTTTAGCCTGGCGGATCCTCATGGAGAGGGTATGCGGCGTGTAATATTCCCGGTTAGATTCTGGGGGTGTTGCATTTATGGTATCAGAGCTTAGGTTGCGGAAACCTAGGTTGTCGGGTCCAGTCGTGTATTGTTGGGTCTTGCCTTGTCAGATTGACTCTGACTGATGTCGTGTCGCGACGCGTCGTCTGGGATGTTGGTCGTGATTAGTATCATGGTGCAACCATCATCTTCGTGCGATCTGTTGATGTAAGTCTCCCTACTACATGTTGTACCACGAGCTATACGAGCCTGTGTGATTGTGTGTTATGTAGTAGTATTTGAAGGTGCATCGTGAGTAAGTGACATATATTTGTCGATTCTCGTTTTGTGCTAGAATGAAGAGTGATACTGCTAAATGTATCCTTGTATGAACTGTTTTTCTTGCAAGAGTAACAACCTTGGAATTTTAAGTTTTCGAAAGGCTTTCGGGGAGTCGTAATTTTTTTTTTTAAATTTTCTCCAAGGGAGGAAAATTTTTGATTTTTGTATGATGACCTAAAGGTCAAAATTTTTTAGACTTCATCTACCGATATTTCATTTTAATCTCATACTATAAGTTTTCAAAACACGAGTTTTTATCTCAAATAAGGTCTACAAAATATACTCAAGACGTGACTCTCGTTTGTAACTTTCCGGTTTCATGAATGTTAATCAGAAGATGTGTATTGATGATACTCTCATTGTTGGGCAGTGGTGCCAGTTTTATGATTAAAATAGTAACGTGAATGTTGAGTCCATCGGTATGTATGTGTTGAGATAGTCCTCTTTATTGAGAAGTAAAATTTTAGTTTTTGTAGGATGATTTTCTTTTGATGGTTGCTTGTGAGATGTTATAATTATGTGAGTCGATGACATTTAGACTCGTATGTGGTTACTTATTTGTAACATTCGAGTCTAGTATTACCTCATATATGTTTGCAATCGTGTTGTCGATTAGAGCAGTTAGCGCAGGCTTGGTACGAGGCTAACGTGCGCTAAAGTGGCATGTTTAGCGCACGCTAATCTTTGTTGTAACGCGCGCTAATCAGCATGGGCAAAGGCTATGGAACCGCATTTTTAGCCGTCAGGTCTATGTTTTGCAGTCAATCATCTTCGAAGGTATTCTATGTGTGTTGTCTAGCGATGCAACTATTGTGTGGGAATAAGTGCTAGGACTTTTTGTAGCGTTAGGTGATAATCGATTTTGTTTAAATTATGTGTGTTGTGTGTGTGTTCGAAAACGCCACCCTGAAAATTTCATAAAGTTTCGACGATTCGCTTAATCGGCGGCTCTGTGCGTACTTTGAAAATTATTTAGAATTGGCGAGCCGGCCTCGGATTCTCAAATAAAACTTCGACAGTATTTGAAAGAGTTGTTTTAAAATACATGTAGACATTTTGTAAAATATTACCGTCGTTGATTTTTGTGTAGTGTTGAGAGGATTTTCGAAAATGATTTTTGACGTATTGTTGTATTTTCAAATAATCCGAGTACATGATTTCAGAAATCTTTCACATCATAAATCTTTATTTTCAAAAATCAATACAATTTTTATTTTCAACAATTTACTGTGGAAGATAAAGAATCTTACTCGATTTAAAACTTCAAACTCGGGTTTAGAAAAGTTTTCTATACTGAGCCAGTTATCGTGCGTGATCTTGAATCACTCTATAATGATGATGTTTAAAAAAAATATTGTTTTGCAAGTGATGTCAAATGAGATGGTTAAAGTCCGTCGTTTACGGGTTTTGATGAAACAAACCGAGGTACCAAAAATACTTTCAAGGTTTTATTTTGAATAGCGCACGAATCCAATGATTTCCAAATGAAATCAATTAAAAGGATACCTCGTGGATTTTCTTATTTAGTTGTTATAAATTACCTTATGTGTTATGTCGTGCTGGGTTGGTACTTTAGCATATTATTTTTGCGAAGTTGTGCCATCGTATCGAGTGAGAATCCGCTTAGTATGTCTAGGGACAGAGGATACGGTCGTGACCGCAGTATAGTTAGTCATGGAGATCAGATGCGGGAGCAAGAGGATATGGCCGGGAAAGTTGCTACTCCAGCACTTCATTCTCGTTGTTTAGGTTTCGGGGACGAAACCTCTTTTAAAGGTGATATGATGTAATATCCGCAATTTTCGATTTTCGGTAAATTTCTTTTTTTGGCAGGAGTCCGTTTTAACGGATCTTCTGTGACCGTTTCATCCTTCTGTGAATGTTTCATTCTACACTTGTTAACATCCGAGTTCGTTTCGGTGTCGTTTTGCCGAGTTCCGTGCTTTTTGGCGACTTTTCCGCATTTTAGATCGATTCTTGCGAATCCCGTTCGAAACTGTTGTTCGTATTTCCCCGTAAGTCCGTTTAACCTCGTTAGACGTTTTTTGAAGTTCGTTTTGGTTATACGTTTTCTTATCGTGATGTTTCATGTGTTTGGGCCATTTTGTAATTTCACAAAGTTTTGGGGTGGTTGCCTTCGTATCGTCTTTCACGATCTTCAAGTTATCGGAATCATGTGTCATCTAGAGTTGCTCTGCCTGGATTGTTTCATGTTTTAAGTTTCGGGACGAAACTTCTTTTAAGGAGGGTAGAATGTAATACCCGAGATTCTCGGTTCCGGTTATTTTTGAATTTTTGTCGATTGCGCCGTTCATTTTGTTCTGTTGGCGATTTCTTAAGATTTTCCCCTATGTTGGGTACGGCACGATGTACCGTGTTGTGATGTTCGTCGGGTACGACTTATCGTTGCGTAAGTCGAGCTAATAGTATGTCTTGCTTTGTTATGTGTTCGTTTTCGATTTGGATCGTTGGTGTTGTCCGTTAGTGTTTCGTTGCATGTTGAATAATTATTGTTTTGTTGAGGAGTATCGTTTTTGTGCATTTGGTCGACTTTGTAAGATCACCACCGGCGCTTATAAAGTCTAAAAATTCTGAAACTTTACAATGTGATAGAGCATCAAATTAGCTTTCCAATGGTTCAAACGGCGAGTCAATCGGAGTCCGGACGAAGGAGTTATGGTCGTAATAGCAAAGACTACTCAGTGTATAATTAGCGCACGCTAAATACATATATTAGCGCGTGCTAACGGATGCAGCAGAGGGTTACGGATCGCATTTACGATCGTTAGCGCACGCTACACATACTTTAGCGTGCGCTAACTGTTGACAGTATATATAAGACTGCAGAGGTCAACTGTCATCATTTCTTCCTCCCCTTTCTTCCTTCCGGCGATCTAGATGATCTTGAGGGCGTATAAGCTTGGGATTTGGCCTGATATCATCACCCATCAATATCTTTGAGTTCCTAGTACGGATTTAACAACATCCCAACATCTTTCGCCATTTTAATTGAGGTATTTTCTTCTTAAAACCCTACTTTCGGGATAATTTGGGGTTTATCGTGATTTCATGATTCCAATCCGAAATTGTTGATTCCCTTGTTGTTATCTAGTCTTGTTTATCTTAACCCCCAGTTTGGAGTTTCGTTTTCATGTTTTTATCGGGTTGATTTATGTTCTTGAGATACTTTGGGGTTTTCCTTTTGATTTCAATTCTGGGCTGATTATGATGAATTGGTCATGTAATTCTTGTTGTATTGGTTGTAATCTACGGATTAGTAACTCGTTTATCGACTTCATCTCACCCGAAACATGATTTTAGCTTTCTTGGAACGAACCCTTGAACCCTTGTAGTTTCTTAGTGTCGATTGAGATTTCGTTTGTATTGTTGATTCGTAGCGGTGTTATTCTCGTGGTGATTGTGTTGTTATTGATTTCTCGTGAAGGTGGTCGGTTTTTGGGGCTGTTTCGGGGCTGTTTTGGGGCTGTTTCGGCCGGGCTGTTTCGGGACTGTTTTGGGACTGTTTCGGCTGAGCCGCTTTCGTCGGAGTATTCACAAATTGATTTTGAGGCAAGTATCTTGCCCATACATTACGTGTTTTGTGGATATAATGGTTGCTAAGTGTCGATATGTGCTAAATAAATATTTATAACCATTTTTCAAAAGAATCGGTATATTTACCATCATGGTTTTCGTAAAGGTGACCCGTGTGGGTCGGGAATTAATATTCTTAGTTGATTATGTGTGCTAGTGTCGAGTATAGGATCACCTTACTTTCGTGTGATGTTATTATGTATGATTATGGCGTCGGTAAATGTAAAGTGTAATTCTCTTGTCAAATTATGTGCTTGGAGTCACCTGGTTATGGATGAATATGTGAGTTTTTGTGATATTGGTTGTGTCGTTCGGTGCTGTTGAGATCTTGTGCTCCCTTGTGAATTGATATAGTTCTGGGTCGTGAGTACGTGTTGGATAATATGGCCATTCTAGCAAGGTACCTCGACTATATATATTTTGTGTGTTTGACCTTTGAGAGTTTTGGTTATGTAATCTGTGAGTTGTTACTCTTCCACCTGGGGATGGCATGTGGCCTCTGGGGGCCGATACTAATGGGTACGGCCACGGAAGTGGACTTGGGTGCGTGTGTTGATGTTCTTCCACCTGGGGCGGTTCAACGGGACTTCTAGGGGCCGATACTAATGGGTACGGCCGCGGAAGTGGTTTCCCACCTGGGGATGGTCCGACGGGGCCTCTAGGGGCCGATACTAATAGGTACGGCCACGGGTTACCAAGTGTGGTTTCTGTGATATTGATGTTGATGTTTTGATGATTAATTGTGATATGTCCTGAGTATCACAATGCTTTGCGCTCGGGGTTGAGATACATTATATATCAGGTCTTGGTGTTTGCCTAGAATGGCATAAGAATAATGTGTTATGTGTAATGTGTCCTTGTAAGTGAATTGCAGTGGATGATCGGGTCTTGGGCCCTGTGTTTTGTGATCGAAATGGTTGGGCCGTGGACCCCGTGTCTTGTTAATGGATTTGCATTTGTGGAAAAATGAACTTTGGGGCTGTGACCCTAAGTGGCTTTCGAGGAATTCAGAACTTTTCTATTTCAAATGTTTTCAAAACTCCCGAGATTTGGAAGTGTTTTCAAAGTACTTACTTGTTTCGTTTCTAGTTTCAAGACTTGAACTATTTTTAACCAAATAATATATCTCGTGAAGTCTTTCGTTGTATTCTCGGAATGTGTTGTGTATGGCTCGTATTTGAACTTTATACTGGCACTAGTGAAACAGTGTAGTTTTGCTAACCCCCGAGTAATCGGGGGGTGGATATCTGTATTGTGTCCAGGTACATGCAGGTTTTCGGGAGCAAGACACAGGATCGGTACGAGGAATGATGAAAGACGAATGATACTAATCACATGAAGGCCAATTTTGGATTCAGTTAGTCGGAGTCCATTGTATTATCTTTTTCGCTGTCGTATTGTCTATGTTATGAAGCATTTTACCCTTGCGTGGGTACGAGCCTGGATAGAGTTATGTATTTTTGATTTTTAAGACAGTGACAAAAGACCAAATCGGTCTAATGGTTCGTGATTTTGCCATGTCGACATGTGATGTATTATGTTGTTTCGGTGTTTAGCCTGGCGGATCCTCACGGAGAGGGTCTGCGGCGTGTAATATTCCCAGTTAGATTCTGGGGGTGTTACACTTTAGGTACCCAAACTTTCCTGACAGCAATTGGTTTACTGTAGGTTACACTTGGTACAGACTTGCGGTATCTACGTGGGGCATGTACTGTTAGGAGTATGTCCCCGAATGCCAGTCAGAGGATGTTGAGTGAGGGAATTGTACTTGTTATTATGTAAATCATCAATATAAGGCAATGGATGTTTCTTTATTTACTGGTAGTTACTGGCATTCTTAACTCATAAATATACATATAGAAACTAGTCCGTATATTTGAGAGCAAAACGTTCCACTCCTTATTGGATAAGGGGGTCGGCACTGGAAAGGTTTATAGCTCAAATACTTAATCGTTCGCAAGTCGATGAAACTTGACTGGACGTTAAGTTTATGTGAAGACTTGTATGACGTGTTCTTTCATAAGGAGGGTGCCTGTCGAACACTAATGGTTAGTGGGAGCACACGTTATAGGTATGCTAATTGGATTAGTATACTCGAACCGACTCACCCTCGATTCGTCACACGGATTTCACTCCGGGACAGTCAATGATGCAATCGAAAGGTTGTGATAGGTATTCGTGAACCTTTGACTTGATGATTTAGTAGGGATGTGCTTGTGACGTCAAGATTTTCATTAGAGTAGTTCAACCCTATAACCCGGAAGGCGGGGGTCAACCTCAACGTGCATCTTGATGGGCAAGTAGCAGGTCCTACTGAATACCAAGATAGAATTCTTTCTCCTGTTAGTGAACGGGTTATATGTCCTATGCGGTTATTGGCAGATGAGATCATGAGTATTTGGCCAAATCATTGGAGCTAGCTGTATTAGATACACGAGAGCCCGATGATCTTGATTCACATTAACACATGCATAGCGTCAAGTACAGATGGGGTTTGACTGACCGTGACCCTATAACTTGATCGGAACATTTGAAAGAAGGGTTTATACGTATACTGGTATTCACGACATAATGGTTCTTGAATGATCCCAATCATTCGTTCTCAGTTGGGGTACAGTGTAGGCCGTCAGGATGGCTAGGTGGTGCTACTACTATTTGGTTCCTCCCATTGCTGACTGAGACGGACCTACCGAGTCGCGCAATAGGATTGAAGACATAATGAATCAAGCTATTTCTCTCATTATGAATATTAGATATTGGATATCTAAATTTGGGACATTGGATGTTTAAATTGATTTATTGATAAATTGATTTACGGCCTAATGAATTAAATATATCACTGGGTGATTAATTTAATTCATGTATATAATTATTTCTTGGAGAAATTAATTATGTTATTTTGTATTTGATATGTTTAATTAATTGGATTAATTAAACGATATAAATACATCGGAACGGAATTGGAGTTTATCTGTTTGGACTCTCGGGAGTCCGAAACGAACCAAACTCTTCCTATAATTCATCTTGGCTGCCGCCCCACTTATATCCATGTGTGTGTATTGACTTGTCCCCATTATGGTTTTGGAATCTCATTCATGTGTTGAGGGGACAAGCATCATATACATTATATGGTAGGGTATCAATCATGTGATATGTATTAATTTCATGTGGGTTGAATAAGAATATAAAGAAGACTTTCATGTCTCATCCTCATTCACTTCTTGGCATCTTCATATGTATCATTGAAAGAGATATAGAGAGATAGACTTTGAGTTTAACACTCATCTTCATCTTCTTCATTCACTTCTTCTTCATTTTTCATGGAGAAAATTGAGAGAAAATATTGAGAGAGTAAGATTAAAACACTTAGAGTGTAATAATCTTAACATACAAAGCTTCATCACTTGATTCTAGCCGTAACCTTAGATGTTAATCGGGTGTTGTCATTCCGGTCGTTTCTCCGGCGCGTGACAAGTAGAGGCGCGGTATTTCGGCATTGGATTGTTCAAGTGCTTGGAGTGCTTCGTTCGTAGAGAATTCAAGTAAAGCTTGGGGAATAGCTCAAGAGAAGGATTACATCTAATCAACGGACTACACGGGTGAGTTTCTATATCTCTTGTTGAATTCGTTTATATATATATTCATATATACGTAGCTCGATCGATCCTCGTAGGGATTCGGATCGAATTAATTTTCATTTTACCGCTTCCGTTGGGCCTTCGTTTTAGGCACCGAATTCCAATAGTGGTATCGGAGCGTAGGTCTTGCAATCGTATATACGATATTGGCATTTGGAATGCTTGATTAGATGGTGTATGATTTGGAATCATAATCGTATTAATCGTTGATTTCCTATTGTTCATCCAAAAATTATTTTTTCAGGATTTTATGTTACAATTTAAATCTATTTTTCTTTTGAAAAACTGATTTAAGTGTAATATAAAGATTAGAAAAATGTTATTTTTGGAATCGGGGCAAAAAACGAGCCGAAAATATAATCGGACTCGGCAGCCTGGGGCTAGCCGGGCGCTGCCTCGCGGTCCGAGGCAGTAGATCGCGATCTGGACCCGTGATCGGCCATGGTCGGCAGCCTGTGCCGGGCATGCTCGGCAGCCTCTCGGCCACTGCCTGGCAATGGTCTCGGTCCCTGACGGTCCTGCTCGGCAGCCTACTGGGCAGCTTGCTGGGCAGTGCTTCGGCCGTGTTTTTCGACTCTGTTTTTATATTTCGTTCGATAATTAATTTCCCACAAATTAAATTGGATTTAATTTGACTAAGATTTAATTATGGTAATTTTAATCTTAGAGGAATTAATTTAATGAAATATTTTATCGTCCGGAACAAGTTAATATTGATGGTTGTTTGAATTAATTGGATTAATTCATTTTGTTATGAATCGATTGGATCGGTTCGTATTTTTGATTGGATCAATGTATCTCTACGCTTTCCATTTATATAGTATTTATTGGATGAATGCTTTTGAATGGGGATGTGGTTCGTGGACTTAGTTTTTGAATTGATCGTTTATTCGATTGGGTTGTAAAGGCCGTTTTGAGCCTATTTATTTTACTAGAAATATTTGTATCTAGGATGCAATTTTCAATGTAAAATTTATATGTAATGACGAAGACGGGAGGAAGATCTGTTTCGAGAAGATGAAGACTCAAGACGAAGACTTGTAATTTGATTACGGAGTTTTTGTTTTCTAGGAACGGTCCATGAACCACATGTTGGTAGCAACTAGGTTGTGAATGGTTGTTCATATTGTATGAATGCTACAAACGCGCTTAAATGAATTAATGTGCAAAGTGTAACATTAATCGCGATAATTCTCCAACAACAAATTATTAAGTTTATAAGGTTTCAAGGTTTTCCTTCCCTCCATCGAGCTTTCGGGAAATTGAAATCCAAACCGGATGTGCTATGCGTCCGAGTTATCGGGGTAGTCGTTCGGGGAGGATGGATAAATTACTGGGAGCGCATTGGATGCCTTCGATTGTAGCAAATTTTATCCCTAGAAACCTGATAGGTTGCCGGATAAGATTCAATTGTGAAACTGATTTGCGTCGATGGTATAAACTTAACTTGTTCACGAACCATAGAAACCGTATAGGTTGAGGGGAGTGAACAAGGGGAAAAAGAAGATCGAATCATCCATTAGATGGGTTGGTGTTGGACACCACTTTATGAAAATTAATAGACCATAAACCTGTTCGGTTGCCCTCTATTAAGATTTATAAAGAACTCGATCACCACTATGAAGTAGAGCGACGATACCTCCGGATTTCACATGGGAGTGTGTTATTCCGATAAAAATAGTGGGAGATGGGTAACAAGAATAAAAAGACCTTAATTCTATACTCAGAACATAATTGAATGAGTCACTAATTAATCTATCGTACTTAATGCAGGCTCAAATCTCAATATGACAATGAATCCACTCGCAATTCTACTCGAAAATAACACCTTAATGGGACCTAACTTTGTGGATTGGCTCTGCAATCTGATGATTGTCCTCAGTATAGAGGCACTGGGATACGTCTTGGAGACAGACATTCCGGCGCCTCCTGTGCGGACCCGAGCCAATCAGGAAGAGATTGAAAACCACGAAAAGTGGGTTAAGGATGATGTGAAAGTCCGTGCTTATATGATGGCTTCCATGTCTAATGAGCTTCAGAGAGCTCATGAGAAAATGACTTCTGCTAGGCAGATTCTATCTCACTTAACCGAGCTTTATGGTGAGCACAGCAGAACTGCTAGATATGAGATATCCAAGCAACTGTTCGGTGCAAGGATGAAGGAAGGTGAGAAAGTTGGGGAACACGTCCTCAAAATTATATCCATGATCGAGAGATTGGAGGCTCTTTATTTTAAAATGGATACTTCTCTCCAAACCGACCTTATCCTACAGTCTCTCCCTGAATCCTTCTCACAGTTTGTTATGAACTTCAACTGCAATGAGATTGCATGTAATTTAGCTGGGCTAATGAACAAACTTGTGACTGATTAGTCTCAGATGAAGACTCCGCGGATGAAGGAGTCTGCTCTTGTGATTTCTTCTGGACCTCGGAGGTCTAAGAATAAGAAGAAAAAGACCAAGAAGCAAACAGGACCACAAGTTAAGAACCTTAAGGGAAAGGGCAAGGCCCCGATGGTTCCGAAGAACAAGAAGAAGAAGGATGCTTGTCTCAAGTGCGGTGAGCTGGGCCACTGGGCTAGAGACTGTCCGATTCTTCATGGCACTTCAGGTACAGAACTTTTAGTTTTAGAAACAAATTGTTCTGCTACTGTATTTTCTACTTCCTAGATACTGGATTCTGGTGCTAGTTCTCATATTTGTATGGTGAATCAGGATCTGGAACAAAGTAGGAAGCTTGGAGCTAGAGAAGTTATGATCACAGTCAGAAGCAGGCATAGTGTCGAGGCGACCGACATCGGATCACTTCTTTTGGGTTTAGAATCCGGCTTTGTTTTGACTTTAGAAGATGTACTTATTTTGCCCAAGGGGCACAAAAACAATTTATCCATTCCGGTCATGGATCGAAAAGGCTTTTCATTTTTCATTGGTGATGGTTCCTGCAAAATTTATTTTAGAAATAAACTAGTGGGTACTGCTACATTGTTGAATGGATTGTATCATCTAAATCTCAGCAACAAAGTAGTTGTGAATACAATGACTAGAAAACGTGGTAGGGATGAAACCAATCAAGTTTTGAAATGGCATCTTAGACTTGGTCATGTTGGTTAGACCAAGGTTTACACGATGGAAAAATATGGACTTATGGGTCCATTGGGATCGGATCCCTTTCCTACTTGTGAATCTTGCCTTAAAGGCAAAATGACTAAGTCCCCCTTCACAGGGACTTTTGAAAGAGCCGCTGATAAACTGGGACTAATCCATACCAACGTATGTGGTGCTTTGGAAGCAGCACGTGACGGATAACAATATTTCATTACGTTTATAGATGATCATACTAGGTATGGTTATGTATACTTAATGAAACATAAATCCGAGGCCTCTGAGAAATTCCAGGAATTCAAGGCCCTAGTCGAGAAACAAACTGGTAATCACATCAAAGCACTTCGGTCAGACCGGGGTGGCGAATATATGAGTACGGAGTTTGACGAGTTCCTTAAGGAACATGGAATAGTTTCACAACTAACACCTCCAGGTACTCCTCAGTTAAATGGTGTGTTAGAAAGAAGGAAACGGACCTTGTTGAACATGGTCCATTCCATGCTGGGCTATACTGACTTAACGATTTACCTATGGAGGTATGCACTCCTGGCTGCTGCTTACATCTTGAACAGATGTCCTTCCAAATCCGTTCCTAAAACTCCACATGAGATGTGGGAGGGCAGGAAACCAAGTCTTAATCACATTAGGATTTGGGGATGTCCCGCCTATGTCAAAAAGACTAAGGTGGAGAAGTTGGAAGCTAGGTCCGCGAAGGGACGTTTCATTCGATTCCCATCTGGGACGATGGGATATCTCTTATACATGCCCGAAGATTGAAAGATCGTTGTTGCTTTACAAGCACACTTCCTGGAAGATGAGTTCATTCAGGAAGGCGGAGCAGGTAGAAGTATTTCTTTAGAAGAATACAATGAAACTCCTCGGGAGACACCTGTGCAAGAAACTGGAACCGAACCTTCTGAAACACAAGTACAACTACCTCGTAGGTCTAGTAGGGTGTCTCATTTACCTGAGGGGTATGGGCTTGTGCACTTGGAGGAGATGGGTCTCCATGAGGTTCCAAGTGATAGCCAAGAGACCGACCCGACGACCTATGACCAAGCGATGGTGGATGTAGACTCCGCGAAATGGCGTGAAGCTATGGAAAATGAGATAGACTCGATGCATGTCAATCAGGTCTGGACTCTAGTAGACCGCCCCAAGGGCATAGTGCCTATTGGGAACAAGTGGATCTACAAGAGAAAGACTGATGGTGATGGCAAGGTTGACGCCTATAAGGCCAGGTTTGTGGCAAAGGGTTATACCCAGAAGGAAGGGATCGATTACCACGATACCTTTTCGCCCGTAGCCATGATCAAGTCTATTCGCATGATGCTTGCTATAGCTGCCTACCACGATTATGAGATATGGCAAATGGACATAAAGACTGTAATATCTGGGGGTAATTTTTTTTTTTTTCGTGTTACTGTTGAGTTGTACGTATTCATTTGGAATTGTACAAGTGTTGTTGTTTGGGCCGATACAATGTATATTGTATTAGAATATTTCGGGATCGAAATATTTATACTGGTCGACGGTTGGATTTCGTCGTTTGTTTGTTGCTTGGCGAGTTTGGAATTTTGGCTAAGTTTATAGCCATAGCGTACGCTACCTGTGTAGCATTACGTACGCTAATTTGTTGCGATTACGTACGTTACGTCCTGAGGTTTTCGTACGTAATGCGTGGTAGGTGGTGGGAACCTTCCTCGTGGTCAACTTTCGGGGCGAGGGTATCTTTAGGGTATCATTTATATATATATCATTTCCCTCATGAGATTCCCCCTCACGTGATTTTCCCCCTCATGCTATATTATATATATATATATATATATAAATCATCATCATCCTCACATCTCTCTCTCCCTCTCGCCAGCTTTCTCTCCTCCCTATCTCATTTTCTTTTTTTTCTTTCTTCTTACTGTACCATCTCTCCCTCTCGTCCTCTCTCCCTTCTCTCCATCTCTTTCTTCTTCCGGCGAGGTGGAGCTGTAGGCGGGCAGTGGCTTCTTCGTCTCCGGCGACGACTGAAGTTCGGCGACGGCAGGTGGCTCACGACCGGAGCTCGGCGGCGGCCTGGTCGGAATTTCCGAACCAGAAGGCTGCAAATCCGGTCGACCTATTCCGGCATTTTTTTTTCTTCCGGCGAGGCGGAGCTCGGGCGTCCGGCGTTCTTCATGGTTTCCGTCCATGGACGGAGCTCCATTGATTCCGGCGACCGGAGGTGGTTTTTGTCCGGAACGGACGGCGGAACGGAGGTTTGACGTACTTCCGGCGAAGAGTTGCAAGCAGAGATGGTGAAAACCGGCCACGGACGGAAACGGACCGGAGTTGGACGAAGTCCGGCGGATCAATTTTTCCGGCGGCCGATTTCCGGCATGGGAGTTTTTTCGGACCTGGCCGATCGGTTTCTTCCGCTGGTTAGTTTTTGTGTGTGAGTTTTTTTTGAGTTATATATATATATATATATATATATATATATATATATATATATATATATACTGTTATATATTTATTGTGTGTGTAGTGTGTGGTGTAAATATATATATATATAGCGTACTGTTGTGTGGTGTGTGTTGTATATATATATATATATATATATATATATATGAGTGATGCTACATGTACACATATGTGTACACATATTTGTACACACATGCATCTCATTCATCCATTTAATGTGGGACCCATTCATTTATTGTGGGACCACATTAAATGGATGGATGAGATGCATGTGTGTATAGATAAATGTACACATTATGTGTACATTTAGCATTGTTCATATATATATATATGCAAATTGTATATGTAGACTGTGTGTGGTTGGTGTATATATATATATATAATGTGTCCAGTATGGGTTTTGTGTATATATATATAGAGATATGGATATAAATATATATATATATATATGTTTACGGATAAATACGAGTATAATATGTGTTCGTGTTGGAATCGGAGTATCTATTATATTGTTTTCGGTCGATATCGTGTTATTGAATGAATTGTATTTCATTCAAGGTTGTTCGAGTGCTTGTGATTGTCGGAGGACGCCGATGATCGATTCGTGGTAGGACGTTGATCGTGGAAGGACTTTTTCGCCTTCGGTTTGAGGCAAGTTTTATACTTGTACTGGTCAATGAGATTAATGTTATCATGTATGTGTATGAATGTGTGTATCATTTCGAGACTTGGTCTCTTTATGATTTTGTTGACATCAGGGGATTGTTTGATACGATACCCTTCGGCAAATTATGCCAAATATTATTGTTGTTCGTAAATGGCCGATTTAAGGCATTGCGATACTTGTTGGTAATATATTTGTCGATAGCCGGTTCGCAGTATCGACATATCGATTGTTATTGTTGATTGATGTTCCTTTGAGATATTGTTGTTGATAGTCGGTTCGCGGCATCGACGTATCGATTGTTGTTATTGATTGATGTTCCATCAAGGTATTTTTGTGAATCGTCGTTATTGATATCAGTGTTTTTCTATTGATGTCGTTTTGGCCGATTGAAGGCATTGACGTATTCGATTATCATCTTCGTTGTCGGTAACCAATTAAAGGTGCCGAGGCATCCATTGTATAATTGTTATCGGTTAACCGTTCTGAAGGTAATCGATATATTGAATTGGGATTATCAAAGATAATTCCCATCCGTTGTATAGTTACTATCGATTGTCCGCTCTAAAGGTAATCGATATATTGAATTGGGATAATCAAAGATAATTCCCATCCGTTGTCAAAAAGATAATTCCCATCCGTTGTATAATTGTTATCGATTGGCCGTTCTACGGTAATCGAAGTATTGAATTGGGACTGTCGAGGATAGTTCCCATCCGTTGAATTATTATTGTCGTGTTGACCGATTCAAGGCAGCACACTATTTTTTCTTGTGAACTCGGTAATTTTGTGATCTTTGAAGGTTGAGGATTTTCCGGAACTGTTGTGTTGTGATCGTTGCTCGTGTTAATCGGTCCTTAGGGATTTTGATCCCAGGATGGTTGTTTCGAATATTGTCGGTCGTGTCGATCTTTCATTATTCGTGTGTTATCGTTCACTTGGTGAGTCGTATGATTTGTAATTGGATGTGTTATCCTTTGAGTTTCGTTGTCATGTTGTATCGTGACATATCCAGAATCATATCTGCGTTCCGATTGGTTATTGTGTAGGATTTTTAGCCAGGCACACGATGGTCATGCGTGGATGTTTCCGCATTGGACCGTGCACACGAGACGTAGTTCGTGAGGCTAATTAGGTACATTGTCCCACGTATATTTCTGGATTCCGTATACGGGGTGGACATGTGCACGGACACATTTCCGGATCGGGCGTACTGTGATGTCCATCTTTGAGCCGTACAATTTTTGATCGTTCATAGTCCATGTTTGATTGGATGTGTTCGATGTTTTGTGATTAAGTGTTCATACGCCCGAGGGGTATGTTCGACAGTCAGGTTTGTTTCTTTGAGATCTGTATTGTGATGATTTACAGCTTCGGGCTGTTCGGCTTTCAGGCCATCGTGATATTTTGGCAGCTTCGGGTTGTTCGGCTTTCAGGCCACCGTGATATTTTGGCAGCTTCGGGCTGTTCGCCTTTCAGGCCATCGTGATATTTTGGCAGCTTCGGCTGAGGGCTTTCAGGCCACTGTGATGTAACGGTATTTCCGTTGGAGCCTTCGGGCATTGTTTGTTAGGCGTATTTTTATACGCTTATTTATCATTATTTTGTAGTATTTTGGAGTGTGAAATTCTCTATATGAGCCTTTAATGCCTTAATTTTGTATGATTAACAGGAAATTGAAGTCCGGGAGCTAAAACGAGGCAAAACGGGCGAAAATGGAAAATCTGGACTATGAGCCGCGGCACAGCCCAGGTGAGCCGCGACACAGAAGAAAATGATGACGCCCAGGTTTCCAGCTGAAGGCTCTGTGCCGCGGCACAGGTTTAGTGCGCCGCGGCACACTTGGCGGTTTTTGTATGTCCGCGCGGATTTTGGGCCGTTCCGAAGCCAGTTTTCGACCGACTGATACGGACGCGATTTGGAGATGTGCTGAGCTATAAATAGGGTTTAAGACCCTAATTAATTATCTTTTGATCTGGAATCTTTTGGAGCTTAAGCTTGGAGACGGCAGAAGAAGAGGGATGCAGAAGACTTCAAGGGCAGAAGGCGGAAGCTGAAGAACGGAGGAATCCGAGCTTCATCTGCGTTTGAATTTTATGCTTTCATTAATTTATTCTGTAATTTCAATTATTAGTATGTCAGGCTAAAGCCCTAATCTAGGGTTTTGATGAAACCTTTGTTTTGACGAATTTCTTGAGATTATCCAATTAATTACCTTTTTATTGAGTTGTCCCAATTGTGTTTAATGCTTGCAATTATCTGGCCAATAGTTGTATTGATTTAATCATTCACTTCGAATCGGGAGAGGAGATTTGGTGAGGAACTATTGGTGAGGACCGTTTTATTCTGTGAGATAGGAATATACTCATAGGAACTACGTGGCTTTTGGGAGATTTTATGCTTTTCGCCTATTGACGAATTAATTCACCTAGGGATAGAGTGTGTTATTCGCCTTTAGATAAATCTATTGACCTCGGGAGAGGCGGTAGAATATATTAGCAATCTCCGCCTTCAATAAATTGGGAAAATTATTTATTACGGATAATCGAGAGTAAATTCGGATAAACCGAGGTGGATTCAACCTAGACTTATTCATCATTTGATTTCTTTTATTCAAGCTATCGTTTTCTACTAGTCTTTTAGTAATTCCTTTAGTTATTAATTGCACAAACCCAAATTCGATTGTTTAAATAAAATTGGAATACGAAAAAATTGGTAGTTAGAGATTCAGTCCTCGTGGGAACGATACTCTACTTATCACTTTATTACTTGTAAACGATGACGTGCACTTGCGTGTAAGGAATATCGCAACAAGTTTTTGGCGCCGTTCTTAAGGTGAAATTTTCTAATATCGATTTAAGTATTTCCAGTCTTAATTTGAACGTTTTATTTTTATTTTTTGTGTATTTAATTTCGTTTATTTGTTTTTCCTTTCAGGATCTTTCGTGTAGTGCATGAGAAAACTCGGTAACGAAGGCCTACTACCCTTGGATACCGAGCTCGAGCGCACTCTAAGAAGGAACAAAAAGGAGAAAAGAGAGTTGCAGACGACGGTCAACATGGCCGAGAATATCGAAGTCCAAGGAGGAGATAAGTGCGGCAAGTTCAACCGGAACTAGCTCTTCGAGATTATGCCATACCGCAGATCAATGCTAATTTTTCAGGAATTCGGCGTCCCAATATCCAAGCCAATAATTTTGAGATCAAGCCTGCTATTATTCAGATGGTGCAGGCGAGCCAATTCTGCGGACTGCCGAATGACGACCCGAATGTCCATATTGCTTCTTTCCTTGAGATATGCGACACGTTCAAAACAAATGGTGTCACCGACGATGCCATCCGATTGAGGCTTTTCCCTTTATCTTTGAGGGATAAAGCGAAATTTTGGTTAAATTCCTTACCGCCGGGGTCGATTACAACATGAGAGGGGTTAGCGCAAGCCTTCCTTGCCAAATTCTTCCCACCTGCTAAGACGGCGAGGTTGAGAAACGAAATAACCACCTTTGGTCAGTACGATATGGAATCGCTCCACGAGGCGTGGGAGCGATATAAAGATTTGCTACGAAGATGCCCTCATCACGGCATTCCTGATTGGCTTCAGATTCAGACGTTCTATCTTGGTTTAAGTGCTTCTACACGCACTCTAGTGGATGCGGCCGCTGGTGGGGCCTTGATGGGAAAGTCTATGGCCGAGGCACACTTGCTTTTGGAAGATATGGCCGCAAATGCATACCAATGGCCATTGGAGAGATTGACATCGAAGAGAGCCATGGAAGTTTCAAGTAATGATCCAATTTCCACCTTGTCAGCTCAAGTCACCGCTTTGACCCAACAGCTCCAAGCATTTTCGCACGCACCAGCCCCCGTTCCCATAGAGACATGCAATTGGTGTAACGGATCACACCCGAGCGCGGAATGTCAAGTTGGAAACCCTTTTGAACAACATCAGATGGAGCAGGCTCAATTCGTGGGAAGTGGGAATCGGCAGAATAACCCGTACTCCAACACTTATAATCCGGGATGGCGCAATCATCCAAATTTTTCGTGGAGAAACGGACAGAACTCACACCAGCCCCCATTCGCTCAAAATCAACAGCAGCCCCCTCCCGCTCCCAAAGTGTCTCTCGAGGAAGCACTTGCAAAATTAGCGGCAAATACGAGTCAATTTATGACCCGTACTGAAGCTACATTGCAAAATCATTCCGCTTCCATTCGGAACTTGGAGGTCCAGCTGGGCCAAATTGCTAATGTGTTGACAGCTCGTCCGAAGGGAGCATTGCCGAGTACAACAGAGACAAATCCTAGAGAGAGTCTAAACGCAATCAGCTTAAGAAGTGGGAAAGAGGTACTGGATCAGCCCGAGCGGTGTGAAAAGAAGAAGGAAATTGAGGAAGAGAAGGATTTAAAGCCAGATGAGTCGAAGGATTTGAAACCTTCAATAAAGTTGCCGGACAACTCGAAGACATGTGTGTCCCCCGTCCCGTTTCCGCAGAGATTACAGCAAAGAAGGGCGGACAAACAATTTTCTAAGTTCCTTGATGTGTTTAAAAAGCTTCACATAAACATTTCGTTCGCCGACGCATTGGAACATATGCTGAGTTACGTCAAGTTCATGAAAGAGATATTATCGAAGAAAAGAAAGCTTGAGGAGTTTGAAAAGGTCGCCTTGACAGAGGAGTGCAGTGCAATTCTTCAAAAGAAGCTCCCACCAAAAGTGAAAGATCCGGGAAGCTTCAACATACCGTGCACCATGGGGAATCTTTCGTTTAATAAGGCACTATGCGATCTTGGTGCTAGTATCAACCTCATGCCTCTGTCGATTTTCAAAAAGCTGGATATTGGGGAAGCCAAGCCAACAACAGTCTCTTTACAATTGGCGGATCGATCGATAAATTATCCGAGGGGAGTGATCGAGGATGTATTAGTCAAGGTTGATAAGTTCATCTTTCCGGCCGATTTCATCGTACTCGACATGGAGGAAGATGAAGATATTCCAATCATCTTGAAACGACCATTTCTAGCGACGGGCCGAACCCTTATAGACGTGGAAAAAGGGGAGTTAACTCTGAGGGTACAAGACGAGCAAGTTACTTTTCAAGTATTCAAATCGTTTCCATGTCCCGGAAGTGTTGATAAAAGGTCACAAATTGAAAGTGTGGATGTTGTTGAAAGAGGAAAGCACTGAAAAAATCGTCGTTTGGAAAATTCAGATTTTGTGTTAAATGATCCAAGTCTTAAGAAGTATGTAGAACGAGTGGCGTTCCTCGAGCATGAGGACAAATCTGCTGCAGTCTTGAGTGCGTTTGTGAAGGAGGAGAGTAAGCCGAAAGCCCAGCGGAAAATTAGTCATGGAAAAACCGGGTGTTTCGGGAAGTTATTCACGTCGAAACCATTTCGCAAACAACATTTGATGACCGAACCGAAAGTCGAATCGCTAACGACCAATGGTCATAATTTTAACAAAAATATGAACGGTTCGATGAACGGGGCGGAAACCAAATGGAGTTTGCGAAAAGCGAACTAATGTTTTCCAATAGGTCCGGCTGAAGACTATAAACTTAGCGCTTCTCGGGAGGCAACCCGAGTTCGTAGTTGTAGATTTTTGCGTTCCTTTATTTTTTCTTGCATCTTTGATTTCTATTTTTTTCTTCATTTTTGTGCTTCAATTTGCTTCTGCCTCTCGCTTTTAACGAGTTCTGCTCAAAATTCTGTGCAGAAAAGTCCCAGGGAAGGAGCTGAAGTCTGAGCCGCGGCACAGGTATTGTGAGCCGCGGCACACATCAATCGTAAGGGGAGGCTAAACCAACTGTACCCTGTGCCGCGGCACGGCATAAATGAGCCGCGGCACACTTGAGCACTGAGCCGCGGCACACGAAATCTGTGCCGCGGCACACGACAAAACGGGAACACAGGTAAAAGGGACTGTACCCTGTGCCGCGACTCACTTTAGCTGTGCCGCGGCACACTAGGCGGAATCTGAAGGGCCAGGTACCTTATAACTTTCAATCGGCCGAACTCCCAGGTATATTCTTCTTCTTCCCTTCTCTTTCCCTCCCCAGCGCGCGAATCGGCCGAGGCTTTCTTCCATTTTTTTTTCTTTTTCCTGCGATTTCTTCTTGCAATCTTCACAAAACCAAAAGGTACGTTCAAATCTTTAAGCTCTACTTGTTTATGGTTTAGATTTGAAGTTGTTTATGCTTTGAATGGATTGAACATGTTATTTTTCCTTCAAAAAGTTTTAGGATTGTTTAGAGGATAACATGGTAGTTTTAATCAATTTTTCATGGTTAGTTTGGAATGTGAATGAGTTGAGTGTGTTGTGTTGATGATGATTGAATTATGTTTCTGTTCTTGGGGGTTGAATCGAGCTATAGCCATGTTTATTCTTCAAGTAAACTTATGCCCTCAAGGTGTTTGATAAATTGCCTAAGTGAAAAATTTTCTTTGGAAAAGCAATCTTTTGAATTTTCGTGCAACGTATACGTTTTGAATTCTGACAAGCCCAACCCTTACATCCAGGTTAAACGTTTAAGTCCAATTTCATCCTTCTCTCACGAATGCGCTATTTTGTTAAATTCGGGATTTCTGGCTGGACATCCTTAGCCGAGTGTAGATCATTGTTATTATTGTTTGCGTGAATAAACCCTCGTGTTGTACTTTTCAGGACTGATTATGGCGAGAACAAAGAAACTGAGCAAGCGAGCTAGGACCCAATCATCCCCTACTCGAGGGGAGACCTCTCGTGGTCGAGCCGAGGCGGAGGGGCACCAATTTTCGGACCCTGAAATTCGCAAGATATTCAATGAAAAGATCCGGCCACGAACACTTATTCCAGAGAGGGGTTTTACTCCAGCTCCTCAGGACGGGGAATTGCTTACTATGATTGATGAGATGGGGTGGGCAGTTGCTGCACCCAGGAGCGGCGATTATTTCGATTGTCTGCAGAGTTTTACGCCAACTGCTTCTTGAAGCACATTCGGGCGGGGCATACGTTGCCGTCATTAGAGTCTCGGACTCGGTGTCGATGTCCGAGGGGTTACGATTGATTTCTCTATATTTTGCTATTCGGAGGCTGTTTGGGCTTCCGGTGGTTGATGAGTCGGCCTATGACCGAGTGATGACCAGCCTCACGAAGGAGGCCCTGCTCGAGACCATTGCACAGCCCGATACCGACTGGGAGCAGCGAGCACAGGGTTCTTCCACTTTCCACTTCAGGAGCTCGCGCCTCAGCCGGCTCGGGCATGCCTAGCTTTATTTCATCTGCGCACGCATTGACCCCACCTCCCAGATCCGTACTGTCTTTCTCTCCCGCACCCGGACACTTTATGCTATCACTTCCGGGTTGCGTTTCGATGTGGCCCCCATCCTGGTCTGTTCTATCTTCCAGTGTATCCAGGGGTGGCCAAGACGGGGTTGAAGCACCCCTCTCTCATCTGCGCTTTATGCCGGCAGTCGGGGCTGACGTGGTCAGACGACGAGCCGATGCTTGCCCCCCAGGCCCCGATCGACCACCGCATCATATCGCACTTTGACCAGTGGGGAGGAGCGCCGGCGCACGCTCGGGGAGAGGATTTCTGCTAGAGGAGGCCCACGAGGGGTCCCCCGAGCCGCTTTTGTTGACACATGGAGATGCCGGCCCGCCACCCGACAGAGCGAGGTTGCAGGAGTTGTTTGATGGGCTGAGGGAGGATCTGAGGAGAGAGAGAGAGAGGAGCTGAGAGAGGAGATGAGGAGAGAGAGGGAGAGCTTGATGGCTGCCATGCGAGAGGAGCAGCGGACGGAGCGGGAGAGCGTTGTTGCTGCCGTCAGAGCCGAGATGCGAGAGCAGGCCCGCCGGGCCAGCCGACGAGAGGCGAGGCGTCTTGCTGCGAGGGATGCTTATCATCAGGAGCACCTCGCCGCATGGACGGCCCATATCATGCATCCCTACGGACCATTTATTGCGCCCGCCCGTCCAGCCACACCACCCTCCTCACCGGACGATGTCGGCACCAGCTCCTGAGCAGACTGGAGGGGAGTACTTGACCTTTTACTTTTATTGCATATCATTTTTTGTCCATTGAGGTCAATGTACGTCCTAAGTTTGGGGGGGATTTACTTTCAGTTGCTACATTCATTGCTGTACTTTATTTTATTGATGTACTTTATTTCGTTGCACTTTTCATTACTTTGCGAAAAAAAATTTTAGATAGCCTTGCTTGTCTTAGTTTTTCTTTATTCGTGAATTTTTCGTGCTTCTATTTGTGTGATACTAATGTTACGACACTATTTTTCTCTCTGAAGAAGCGGTCGAGTTCCAGTCGAGTTGTAGTCAGTTATTTCTGTTCTGCTTAGTATTCATTTAGGTCCAAAATTTTTCGTGATTGTAGAGGTCTTGGCAGATAAGAGACGATACATACTTGTTTTAAAATTACCGTCAATACGTTTGGCTACATTTTCCGGATAGTGAGTCGTACTGTTTCTTTAGTCGTGTTGGCACTTAGATTGAGTTTAGAGTCGGTCAGTTTTTCCCAAGAAAAAGTCGAGATAATGTGTTCTATTATGGGAAGTCTAGTAACCGGGGGTATTCACGTGACCCGTTGTTTACTCTCGCGTAAAACGATGACCCTGATTAGACTAGTGATTTAGATATTTCACATGTGCCAATGAGAGGGAGCCTAGTAACCGGGGGTATTCGCGTGACCCGCTGTTTACTCTCGCGTAAAACGGCGACCTTGATTCGGACATGCGAAAATTATACATTCGAGTTGTTTCTCCGCTGTAGACGGGAACTTAGTAACTAGAAGCATCCATGTGCCCCATGAGTGTCTTTTACGTCAAACGGTTTTCCAATACATGAGAATGGAAGTTCCACCCTAGGATTATCCCGATGAAACATCCCGAGATCCTAACCTAGTGGTCAACTCGAATCAAATTCTTGAACATATATATAAGGGAATGCTGTCCGAGGTTTAATTGTTATGAAACTCGTGAAAATTGTGCTTTTAGACTGTGGAACGGGACGAACTAGCTTGTTTATTTTAGCCTTTCATATTGACGGTCGATTTGACTCACGTTTTGTTAATCTTTCAGCTGGATTTTCTTCATGAACGAGTGATTAGGACTGAACTTGATTACTTTGCGGAATCATTATTCTGAGTGCAGCTCGCTTTTATGACACTCGTATTATTTAGAGAGAATTACAGGATAGTATTGATTAGGTTGAACACTATGAGTTGCACGATGATTCACGACATTCTTTTATTGAATTTAATTCTTTTTGCTTGAGGACAAGCAAAGGCTTAAGTTTGGGGGTATTTGTTAGGCGTATTTTTATACGCTTATTTATCATTATTTTGTAGTATTCTGGAGAGTGAAATTGTCTAAATGAGCCTTTAATGCCTTAATTTTGTATGATTAACACGAAATTGAAGTCCGGGAGCTAAAACGAGACAAAACGGGCGAAAACGGCAAATCTGGACTATGAGCCGCGGCACAGCCCATGTGATCCGCGACACAGAAGAAATTGATGACGCCCAGGTTTCCAGCTGAAGGCTCTGTGCCGCGGCACAGGTTTAGTGCGCCGCGGCACACTTGGCGATTTTTGTATGTCCGCGCGGATTTTGGGCCGTTCCGAAGCCAGTTTTCGACCGACTGATACGGACGCGATTTGGAGATGTGCTGAGCTATAAATAGGGTTTAAGACCCTAATTAATTATCTTTTGATCTGGAATCTTTTGGAGCTTAAGCTTGGAGACGGCATAAGTAGAGGGAAGCAGAAGACTTCAAGGGCAGAAGGCGGAAGCTGAAGAACGGAGGAATCCGAGCTTCATCTGCGTTTGAATTTTATGCTTTCATTTATTTATTCTGTAATTTTAATTATTAGTATGTCAGGCTAAAGCCCTAATCTAGGGTTTTGATGAAACCTTTGTTTTGACGAATTTCTTGAGATTATCCAATTAATTACCTTTTTATTGAGTTGTCCCAATTGTGTTTAATGCTTGCAATTATCTGGCCAATAGTTGTATTGATTTAATCATTCACTTCGAATCGGGAGAGGAGATTTGGTGAGGAACTATTGGTGAGGACCGTTTTATTCTGTGAGATAGGAATATACTCATAGGAACTACGTGGCCTTTGGGAGATTTTATGCTTTTCGCCTATTGACGAATTAATTCACCTAGGGATAGAGTGCGTTATTCGCCTTTGGATAAATCTATTGACCTCGGGAGAGGCGGTAGAATATATTAGCAATCTCCGCCTTCAATAAATTGGGAAAATTATTTATTACGGATAATCGAGAGTAAATTCGGATAAACTGAGGTGGATTCAGAACCCTAGACTTATTCATCATTTGATTTCTTTTATTCAAGCTATCGTTTTCTATTAGTCTTTTAGTAATTCCTTTAGTTATTAATTGCACAAACCCAAATTCGATTGTTCAAATAAAATTGGAATACGAAAAAATCGGTAGTTAGAGATTCAGTCCTCGTGGGAACGATACTCTACTTATCACTTTATTACTTGTAAACGATGACGTGCACTTGCGTGTAAGGAATATCGCAACAATGATCCTTATTTATTTCAGCGTTGGATTGATTTACCTTCGGGTAATGTATTGTTGTGTTCTATATTGATGTTTCGCCGTTGGGCACATATGTTCTAACCTATTGAGCAGGTATTGATCGTATGCCGTGGGCATAGTGTTCCACGAATGCTCGATTCTTACTTTGGTTTGTGAGCATCTCGTACTACCATTGTTGTACTATTTATTCTGCCTTTGGATGCATATCATGTTGTGCATGTACTTGATATTCATTATACTGGATGACTGACCCCGTGGGGGCGGAACATGTTTTCATGTTTTAGGTACTTGCGAGGAGAGAGTTGAGACACAGGGGCATGACGATGGCGACGAGGCATTCGAGCGATACTAGTCCGAGATATTTTGGTGTTCATGTTGGTCAGACAGTCGGAGTACTCCATTTTTGTTCAGTCGTTGTCATTTTGTATTATCCGAGCAAGGCTCGTGGATGTTGTTGTATTTTTATTTTGGCCATGTAGGCCCATTCTTGTCGTTGAAATTCCATATCGGGATAGTATGTCGGACGTCATAGTAGGGTCTGTGATTTCCTATTTTGGTCAGTTTGTTGTATTTTAGTCGTGTTCGCCTGGTGGATCACCTGATGTGGGGTCCACGGCACTGTAATAACCCAATGAGATTTGGGGGTGTTACAAAGACGACTTTCCTTGATGGATTCGGGAGAAAATCTATATGGAGCAGCCTAAAGGCTTTGTGTCCGAAGTCAATATTTAGAAAGTGTGCAAGCTTCAGCGTTCCATTTATGGACTGAAGCAAGCATTGCGTAGTTGGAACCTTCGTTTTGATGAGGCGGTCAAAGAGTTTGACTTCGTGCAAAATGAAGAGGAACCTTGTGTATACAAGAGGGTTAGTGGGAGCAAGATCGCATTCTTAGTACTATATGTGGATGACATTCTACTAATAGGTAATGATGTGGGAATGCTCAGTTCTGTGAAAACTTGGCTTTCGAGTAATTTCTCCATGAAAGACTTGGGAGAAGCTACCTATATTCTTGGTATTCGGCTCTACCGGGATAGAACGAAGAGAACAATAGGTCGTTCCCTAGCCCTCTATATAAATAAAAACTTAAAGCGATTTAAGATGGATGATTCTAAAAGAAGGTTCCTACCGATGCGACATGGAATAAAACTCTCCTTGAAGATGTGTCCTCAAAGTGAGGAACAACGAAAGGAAATGAGTAACATACCATATGCTTCGGCCGTGGGTAGCCTTATGTATGCTATGTTGTGTACGAGACCTGACATTGCGCATGCTGTAAGCGTGGTGAGTAGGTTTCAGGCAAACCCAGGTAGGGAACATTATGTTGGGTACTGGGTCAGATATTGTGCCGTGTTGCGGAAGCGTAAAATAAAATACGAAAATAAACGACACAAGGATTTATAGAGGTTTGGCTATAAACGAGCATACGTCCTCTCTTTATCTTTTTCAATAGGTTAAAGATAGCAACCTCTACGCCTCTCTTCTATCGGTCGAGGTATAACCGTTACAATCACGTCTTCTATTGGTCCGTGATAAACCACTCGTACTTGTATTTGCGTCGGTCCAAGTTAAACCGTTTTCCTTTTCTATCGGACAAGGAATCAACCGCTCTAGCTTTCTATGGGTACTAGATAAACCTCACGAAGATAGCGATTGCTATTCTAACAATGCCGGATCCTTGATCCTAATAACACCGAATCCAATCGTATCTTTTCTTTTACCGCTCGTGTATGATTTTGTGTATAACACTCAATCACTCAATGTAAGCTCAATATTACAACAACAATATAATGAATATCAATCTATGATCAATGTATATAATGCTTGAAGTTGTTTTTTTTATCAATACCATAGACATGGTATTTATAGGCTTCAACCTTAAACTAGCCGTTAGCTGCCAGACTGCTCATTACGTACGCTATCAGCTCCTTATTACATACGTAATATTCGTTACGTACGTTAACCTTGAATGGTTACGTACGCTAGTCTTTTCACAAATCAGTCCAGGGAGTTTCGGAAATTTGGGTTACGTACGTTATCATTTCCTTCATTACATACGTTAACATTACATCACTGCTGACGTCATATATACGTTGCATGCTTTTCTGACTTTATCTCCTCCAACGTTCACTTGTTTGAACTGAGTTACGTACGTTATCTATTATTCATTACATACGTAAGCTTCATCATATTACGTACGTTAACATTATCTTGTTACGTACGTTATCTTTGTTTTTCTCCAGAATTTTGCACTTCGTTTTCCGTCGATGCTTGCTTCGTCTTTTCGTTGTTTTGTTTTGTTTAGCAACTTTAATCATCAAAACATTATTAATTTATGTATGGAACAAAATGTTCCAACACATTAGACTGCCGTAAAGAACGTTCTCAAGTACTTGAGAAGGACTAGAGATATGGTTCTGATGTATGGTGGTGGAGAATTAGATGTGGTGAGATTCACTGATTCGGACTTCCAAGGACTGAAGGACGACTCGATGTCTACTTCTGGCTACATATTTACTCTTAATGGAGGAGCAGTATCTTGGCGTAGCGCCAAGCAAAGCGCAAGCGATTCCACTGTCAGCCGAGTATCAAGCGGCCTCGGAGGCTTCCAAGGAAGGGTTCGGATTAAGAAGTTTAGGAGAACTTCAAGTGATACCATGTGTTGAGTGCACTGTTCACTGCATCGCGACAACGATGGAGAGTGCGGCGCAGCGAAGGAGCCAAGGTTTCACAACACCAAACATATAGAGAGGAAGAATCATCTAGAAAGAGAATTAATTCGCAAGGGAAACATTGTCTTTGCCTGAGTAGACTCGGCCGACAACGTCACCGATCCACTGACCACGCCACTTTCTCAGACTAGCTTGGAGCGTCATCTGGAGAACATGGGTATTAGATACCATAGTGTGTGGCATTGAGTGCAAGTGGGAGATTGTTAGGAGTATGCCCTCGAATGCCACTCAGAGGATGTTGAGTGAGGTCATTGTACTTGTTATTATGTAAATCATCAATATAAGGAAATGGATGATTCTTTATTTACTTGTAGTTGCTGGCATTCCTAACTCGTAAATATACATATAGAAACTAGTCTGTGTATTTGAGAGCAAAACGTTCCACTCTTTAATGGATAAGGGGGTCGGCACTGGAAAGGTTTATAGCTGAAATACTTAATCGTTCGCAAGTCGATGAAACTTGACTGGGCGTTAAGTTTATGTGAAGACTTGTATGACGTGTTCTTTGACAAGGAGAGTGCCTGTCGAACACTAATGGTTAGTGGGAGCACACATTATAGGTATGTTAATTGGATTAGTGTACTCGAACAGACTCACCCTCGATTCGTCACACGGATTTCACTCCGGGACAGTCAATGATGGAATCGAAAGGTTGTGATATGTTTTCTTGAACCTTCGACTTGAGGATTTAATAGGGATGTGCTTGTGACGTCAAGATTTTCATTAGAGTAGTTCGACCCTATAAACCGGAAGGCGGGGGTCAACCTCGGCGTGCATCTTGATGGGAAAGTAGCAGGTCCTACTGAATACCAAGATAGAATTCTTTCTCCTGTTAGTGAATGGGTTATATGTCCTATGCGATTATTGGCAGATGAGATCATAAGTCTTTGGCCAAAGCATTGGAGCTAGCTGTATTAGATACAAGAGAGCTCGATGATCTCGATTTGCATTAACGCATGCATAGCGTCAAGTACAGATGGGGTTTGACTGACCGTGACCCTATAAATTGATCAGGACATTTGAAAGAAGGCTTTATACGTATACTGGTATTCACGACAGAATGGTTCTTGAATGATCCCAATCATTCGTTCTCAGTTGGGGTACAGTGTAGGCCGCCAGGCTGGCTAGGTGGTGCTACTACTCTTTGGTTCCTCCCATTGCTGACTAAGACGGACCTACCGAGTCGCGCAATAGGATTGACGTCGGAATGAATCAAGCTAATTCTCTCATTATGAATATTAGATACTGGATATCTAAATTTGGGACATTGGATGTTTAAATTGATTTATTGGATAAATTGATTTACGGCCTAATGAATTAAATATATCACTGGGTGATTAATTTAATTCATGAATATAATTATTTCTGGGAGAAATTAATTATGTTATTTTGTATTTGATATGTTTAATTAATTGGATTAATTAAACTATATAAATACATCGGAACGGAATTGGAGTTTATCTGTTTGGACTCTCAGGAGTCCGAAACAACCCGAACTCTTCCTATAATTCATCTTGGCCGCCCTCCACTTATATCCATGTGTGTGTATTGACTTGGCCCCATCATGGTTTTGGAATCTCATGTGTTGATGGGACAAGCATCATATACATTATATGGTAGGGTATCAATCATGTGATATGTATTGATTTCATGTGGGTTCAATAAGAATATAAAGAAGACTTTCATCTCTCATCCTCATTCACTTCTTGGCATCTTCATACGTATCATTGAAAGAGAGAGAGAGAGAGAGAGAGAGAGAGAGAGAGATAGACTTTGAGTTTAACACTCATCTTCATCTTCTTCATTCACTTCTTCTTCATTTTTCCTGGAGAAAATTGAGAGAAAATATTGAAAGAGTAAGATTAAAACACTTAGAGTGTAATAATCTTAAAAGACAAAGCTTCATCACTTTATTCTAGCCGTAACCTTTAAGGTTAATCGGGTGTTGTCATTCCGGTCGTTTCTCCGGCGCGTGAGAAGTAGAGGCGCGGTATTTCAGCGTTGGATTGTTCAAGTGCTTGGAGTGCTTCGTTCGTAGAGAATTCAAGTAAAGCTTGGGGAATAGCTCAAGAGAAGGATTCCAACGTACTACAAGGGTGAGTTTCTATATCTCTTTTTGAATTCATTTATATATATTCGTATATACGTAGCTCTATCGGTCCTCGTAGGGATTCGGATCGAATTAATTTTCGTTTTACCACTTCCGCTGGGCCATTGTTTTAGGCACCGAATTCCAACATGTACGTAGTTACTGTATCCATGATAATCATTATGCATGTAAAAATCAGGGTTATTATTATTAATCCAGTATATATGCCGTCTCGGAGGTGGAGCCATTTTCTTTAGCCTTACAGCTTGCCTTCTGGGTCTCCAGTTGGATTCCCAACGCTGTTGTTGATACTGTGCGGACACTTGCTGTCTCGTTGGATAATGCGGCTCATGTATCCTGTCACATCTCGGGACGGGACCCCTCCGCCGTAGCATGATATTGTCCGCTCTGGGCGCTCTCCTCTGAGCTGGCCCTCACGGTTTTGTTTCTGGGAGCCCAACGAGCAGCTTCCCAGGAGGTCACCCATCCTGAGACTGCTCCTCGCACCAGCACGCTTAACTTCGGAGTTCTCATCACCCCGAAGCCACTGGGCTCCCAAAAGGCCTCATGTTATATGGAGTTCGGCATGCACATATAAGGCACTTCGCCCGCTCTCTGCTAGTCGGTGTGGGATATCACAATCCGCCCCTCCTCAAAGGACCCGACGCCCTCGTCGGCACACTCGCACGACACGGCAGAGTGGTTCCGATACCAAATTGTCACATCCTGGGACGGGACCCCTCCGCCGTAGCATGATATTGTCCGCTCTGGACGCTCTCCTCTGAGCTAGCCCTCACGGTTTTGTTTCTGGGAGCCCAGCGAGCAGCTTCCCAGGAGGTCACCCATCCTGAGACTGCTCCTCGCACCAGCACGCTTAACTTCGGAGTTCTCATAACCCCGAAGCCACTGGGCTCCCAAAAGGCCTCATGCTATATGGAGTTCGGCATACACATATAAGGCACTTCGCCCGCTCTCTGCTAGTCGGTGTGGAATATCACATATCCAATACCTAGGCGTCTTTGTCTTGAAATCTTGCCGTGCGTGCCTTTGGTATTTGGATACGACCTTGTTTCGAGCAGTACATTCGCTGTTGATATGCTTGGGGAGCATGCTGTTGCGTGCGCCTTATAGGTTGGAATGGCTTATGATTCCGCTGTCTTGAATAGGATTGTGGGGGCGGAATGGCAGCCTTTGCTTTTTGCGGTGCAGCAGGTTCCTTCATAGGATTAGGGGTATCTTCCGATATAGGAATGTGTTCCACACTCTTGACGAACACAGTACTAGTTTTCCCTTTGTTTGAAAATGAGCTACATCCTAAGCCACTTTTATCGTGACCATGTTGCCCAGTGCTTAGAATTTCTTCCATTCGTTTGGATAATTTCTCGAAAGATTTTAGAATGGTCTCAAGTTCACTTTCTCGTTTCTCGAGAGTATTAAATTTAGATTAAAGTAGAACAAAATCATTTGTCTTGCTTCCATTTTGAGACTTAGTCTCACTTAGTTCATGAGCAAGTTGATGATTGATCTCCACGAGTTTTTCATGCTCGACCCTGCTGTTTTCACAATCAATAGACATATTCTCATAATTTATTTTTAGCAAGTCGTTTTCTTCTTTCAGCTCTATGTTGGAAAGTTGAAGCTGAATGTATTCATTTTTCAAAGTCTCGTGGGCTTTTTGAATATTTTTAAATCCATTCATCATGTTTTCGAAAGTATGCGATGCATTTACTGGAATGGCTGAGGTTGAGCTTACCTCATCATCGCTATCTTCTTCTTCCGGAATGTCTTTTTCCATAAAGCATATGTATGCCTTATCTTCGAACTCATCATCAGATGAATCACTTTCAGTGACCACCTAAAGACATTCTTCGGATTTGGATGGTGTGGGGAGGCTTCTGATTCTCCTATCAGTGCCTTGAGCTTGTTTTTCGAAGCATGTCTTCGTTCATCCCTCTCTTGTTGCTCGGCTTCTGGCAACTTTTAAACTTTGGGATGAGGACATTTGTTTGCATAATGTCCTGGTTTACTACAGTTATAGCATAGGTTAGCGTCACCAGAGGAAGTTTCAGTACTTACCTTGTGAACAAGCTTGGGCCTGTAGGGAGTCTTTCCAGACTGTTTGATGAACTTTTTGAATTTGTGCATGAGGAGCTAATAAGTGTCAGTTTTATACACTTATCCATGGTTTGTATCGATATATTTCACCCATAATTGATCTAGTCTACTCGTTTTTGCTTAGAATTAATTAGATTTTAATAATTTTATTTTTATCGGATGATGATATAAATCTAGTCTTAATCGGATTGAATTACTGATTTACTCAATAAATAACATGTTTATAAAATATTCTCTTTGTTGAATTTTTATGTATTCATGCTGTAGGGCTTTCCGAGATGAGTTCGGCAGTCTTTCCGGATTCAAAATCTGAGTTATATATCAAAAGTTATCATCCGAAGAAGATTTGGGGCAAAAACGCATAGTCTAAAGAAATTTCTGGGCTGAAAATGAAGTCTGAAACTCCATACGGGCGTAACATCATAACATACGGGCGTAACTCACAAAACAAAAAGCCGTAGCCTAGTTACGGCCGTAACTATTGAATGTTAAGGCCGTAAGTCATCCATGTTACGGCCGTAACTCCTCAATGTTACGGCCGTAACTCTTGGCAGATTGTGATCATTTGTTTAATTTTTTATACTTTTGGTGTATTATTGAGGGGATGGCTGGCATTGATCCGATCTAATGTAATAATGCTGGAGTTTTGGAGCTATTAGATGACTTTAGGCGTATAAATCGACCCCTTAGATCCATCATCATTCATCTTATAATTTTTCCACTTTTTGTAATATTTTCTTTTTGTGTGAAGAACACACTTGTGTTCTTGAGTGATTTGTGTAATAGTGGTATAGCATATGTTGTTCAGAGAGTTTATTGCTTCTTTCTCCTTTATCTACTAAGGGAGTTAGGATCAATTCCTTCTCTTTTTCAACTAATAATGACCACTAAAGCTTGTATTATGTTTATTAAACCCTTCATGGGCTAAGTTACCTTAGTTGGGATTATAAACAAGGTTAGTCATGTTATTTAAGTTTGCATAAAGATCTATTATGAATTACTTATTATTGTGTGTGATTTTTATTGTTTTAACAATCTTTATTTATTTGGCCAATAAATGACGATATTTATGGTCTTCATATGTTTCGAAAGAAAATATGTTTGATTAGATCAAATGATCTTCACTCTAAGTTGTTCTAGGGGATAGAAATATACCTCTAGACCTTAGATGATTCTTTGAGTTATTTTCATAAATCCTAATGCTATGTATTGAAGCTAATCAATATAAAAATATAGTGGATTGATTCAATATATAAGGGGCATTTTATAGTTCGAAAGAGAAACCGTCTTTTTAAGGAAAATCGAATCTACACAACATAATAAGTAAATTCATCTTATGATCTCCTATACATCTTCTATAACTAATGATGAACTAAGTTTGTAATCCCAACTATTTCATTTTTTATTAATCTATTATTAGTGAAATCTTTTATTTCCTTGAATATTAGAACTATTATTGCATTTTCTTTGCAATTGTCAAACCAAACTCTTAAATTGTGTGTTTCAATCATATATATCTCTATAACAAATAGACTAATAATGTATAATTCAACATATAACCAAACTTCCTCGTGGGATCGATAAATCGGACTCAAAAAGTCCACTTACTACTTGATACGATATCGTGCACTTGCGATAGTTACACTTAAGAACGTGTCAAGTTTTTGGCGTTGTTGCCGGGGAAGTATAAGTGTTATTTTTGAAATCTTACATTGTAAATTATTGTTATAGGATACAATTTCTCGACGTTGTAACTTAGTACTTAATTGTGTTTGTCCGGTCAAGTGGCGGATAACGGTACTCCGTGACTATTAAAATCGGATTTTTCAGTTTCCCACAACAACTGATATTTGTAGATATTTTCTTCAATTATTTTAATTTTTGTTATTATTTTTTTATCATGGAAGAAACTTTGAATAAAATTGAAAAAAGATTTCCCTTTCTAAGCAAAAAAGTAATTTTAAAAATCTACAAAGCTAGAATTGAAAGGATGAGATTGCTTATGAATAAAAGCATACCTTTTGATATTAGATTCATAATTGAAGCCAAAGTAAGAGTAGCAGGTGAATTCACAGAATGACTAGATTTTTACCAGGGCTTGGAAAAAGTTCATATGCCAAGAAACGACAAGCAAAGATGATAGCCATTTGCTATAAATGTGCTAGATGGAACTGTAATTTAAAATGTCGATCTTTAGGAATTCCATCTACAAACAGAGAAGATAAAATTCAATTCATTAAGGATGGTCTGAATAAAGAGAATCTAGATAATATCGAAATTTCTCTTGACACGCATCCTAGTGGACTCGTACATTACGGAATTCGATGTTTGTGGAATAAATTCAAACCATAATGTGAACAACGTCTTGGGAATCTGTCGTTAAAAGACCTTGTTTGCCAATTTGTAAGAAAATTTGATGGGAAGCTTCTACCTTGTTTGCCAATTTCTGAATGTAAAATCAGAGGAAGATGTGAGCCACAATCACAACTACTGTACATACACGTGAGTATATTTTATGTTTGTCGTATGGTTAGATTTTTTGAATAAAAAAAGTGATACGCAATAAATACATTCATTATTCTATTGAGTAGTTGAAGCGCAATCAACGCAATCACAAACTTGTTAAACAATTTTACCTCATTTTTCTTCTATAAATAAGCTTTGTGCTTGTTTCTTCTTTTTTCATCCCTAAAACTTGTGCTTTTTTCTTTCTCTCTAATAAATTTTTTTTCAAAAATGGAATCATCATCTTCCACAAAAAAATTTAGCACAGTCTGCATTTTTGGTGGAGCTAGTTATGGAAAAGAGGCATGCTTTACTGAAGCAGCCCACAAATTGGGTCGTACCTTAGGAGAAAAATGCATTCATGTAGTTTACAGAGGAGAATGTCTAGGATTAATGGGACGAGTGTTGCTTCTGCCTATATGGAAGGAGTAAGAGTGTTGGGAGTAATTCCAAAACCTCTGGCTGAAAGTAAAATCACTGGGGAAACTATTGGAGATGAGTTTAGATCTATAAATATGCAAGATCGCATAACTCACATGATAAATAATTCTGGCGCCTTTATCACCCTTCCTGCTGGTTTCGGCACTCTTGAGGAACTTTTTCATGTGGTTAGCAGAGCCCAGCTAAATGTTCATCAAAAACCAATAGGTCTGCTTAATGTCAATGGTTTCTTTGATGGTTTACTATCTTTCATCGACTACTCTGCTAAAAAAGGTTTTATTTCCGAGCGTGCTAAACGAATCATAGTCGTTGCAACAACACCAGAAGAACTAATCAAAAAACTCAATGAATTTGTTCCTCAACCAGATCCAGCTATAGCTAAAATTGTCTGGATGAAAGATTTTACCGTGAGAAAACGAAAAGTGGATTCATTCCTCTCCCTTTGATAACCCATGTCGGACCTCTTGTATTTTACTTTCTGTTTGTTGTGTCATGATTTATTCATCCCGACAGGCGATCGACTATAAGGCCGAGCGACCAAGTCAACTCCAGTCAAACTATGGCTAGCTCGCCAAGTCGAAGATATCAGACCACCATCAGGTACCTAGCGATCGACTCCCAAGGCGATCGCCCGTTGGCAGCTGGCGATCTACTCTAGTGACCGGCTAAGGGCAATCGACCTATGCCCCGAGCAGAGACGATCGCCCGTCAAAGTCATCAAGGACTGGATCTCAGAAAAGCACCCACGTGCAGATCCACCAAAGGCGCTGACAAGATCTTCGCTAGCAGATAAGATCTTTTGCTGACAGACAAGACCTTTGACCACAGCCTGCCACCTACCTCACCTACCAGCATGCGCGCCGAAAGTTGTCAGTGGGACCAGTGTCAGCAACTCAGGACGCGTGTATGCTCCCCATTGGACCGCATAGTTGACTGCCAGCAACTCCTGCATACTTTGAGGGGACAGGCCCATGTGCTAAGAGACGATCGCCCGATTATTATAATGCAGATAAGGCGATCGCCCGGCGTATCCAAGCCCTATAAATAGAGAACCTCCTCATACTGGAAAAAGGGTTCCGAATTCATTTTGACTTACGTTCAGAATTCATTTCTCCCACAACAGAAATATAGTAGAACACACATATCACCAAGCTCCCGGCTTTCTCACCGGAATCCATCTCAGGACTTCTCTCTCCGAATCTCTCGTCCAGAACACGATCGGCAGAAGCAGCAAGTCTCCACTAGACCGATTCCAAGGGATTCATAAGCCCCGGAGCCCAAGCATCCAGCTAAAGACTCGCCGTGAGAGACGGTCGATCTCTCACCGCTTGTTGTTCATCTCCTTTGTTACAAGAACTCACAGAGCATCAAATCTGGTTCTTCCGGCAATCTACACGCTCACTAGCTAAGATAACAAGAATCTTTACACTCATTGTAATTGTATTCTTACATTAGTACTTGTATCCCCGAATATTGGTATTAATAATATCTCGCGAGAGCATCCAAGCCCGGGACTAACAACCCCGGCAAATCTTGTGTTATTTATATTTCTCACGAAAGTGCTCTTGCATTTGTTTGCTATCCCATCCATTCCAGCAATATCTATCTCCGGATAATATTTTGGGTAGCAACAATTGGCGCTAGAGGAAGGGGATCTAACCCTCAAACTTTTATTTCTACCGTGCCGAAGAACACTCACTGTTCTCGGGGCATATACTTGAAGTGACACTCACTGCACTTCAAAGAAAACCTTCAGAATCATGACATCCGCCGGTACATCGAGGAAAGCCACTCTCCGAACCGCCGGACACCATATCCCGGCTCAATCCGAACCCCAGCCAACGACAGGGGGAAGCCGCAGCAACGCGAGACTCTCGATCCCGCATCCGAGAGATGGCCCCAACCTCTCACTCGATCAGTTCCAAACCGAGGAATAGATCGAGGAGGCTATGGCCATCCTGGAGGAGCAACGGAGAGCATGCGCATCGCCTGCAATAACTCCCTCGATTATCCGCCGCATGGGAAAGCGGAAATTCAGCGGGCTACTGAACGAGCGATCATCAGAAAGCCCCAATTCGCGAGGAAAGGCTCTCGCACGACCGGACGGATCCATATTCGATCGCTTGGGGCGCGACCCATCCTGGCGACCGGGGCACTCTGTTTCCAACCTCGAAAAGACGGAACCCGAATCCGTCACCAGAAGTTCGGCCTACCCACCTCACAGCCGAACACAGGTCATCCATCTGACTCCCGCCTCGATCGCCAGGGGATCAGTACTCAATCGCCTCGGCTCCCGCTCCGAGCGCCGAGCCGCTAGCAGTCAGGCCACGGCGATGGCCGCCATACAACGCCAGCTCGACGAGATGAAAGCACTCTTGGACACTGGGGCAAGCACCAGCAAAAAGATCGCCGGGCCGACCGAGCCACTCGCGGTCCACATCGAGCTTGCCCCCATACAACCGACGATCGCTCCTCCCAAAACACCTTTGTATGAGGGGAGATCGGACCCCGAAACCCACCTGAGTAAATTCCGAATCTACATGACTGGGTGTGGGGCATCTGATGCAACCAAGTGCCGGATCTTCCCATTGACATTGGGCGAGCTAGCCCATAGGTGGTACGTCTCACTACCACCACGATCAATCACCTCTTTTAAGAAACTGGCGAATGACTTCACGTCATACTTCGCCAGCAAGGTCGCCATACCAGAAGGCCCCCACCGCATGATAAAAATCAAGCAGGGGAAAGACGAATCAGACGCAAATTACATTGACCGAGTGGACGAAATCATCCTCACCGGCGAACCCATCAGTGACGAGCTCGCTCTCTATTCGGTCATGGGGGGATTCCACGGTCATTCTCCCATGTTTAGACATCTCTCCAAGGATATCCCCCCAACTTACGCGATCTTTCGCGCTAAAGCTGCCAACTTTCTGGCCAGGCAAAGGCTCCTCACCCTCCGCCTAGGCGAGGAAATGCCACCTCCTGTCCAGAAGATAGCGATCGCCAAAGCAAAGAAGGCGATCACCAAGACACCCGGAGATCTCAAGGCTTTCGAGGACATGGAAGCCCATCTCCTCCATATGTTCAACAGAACTCCGGCACATATTTTCTATGCCATCAAGGGGCACGAAGAGATCAAAAAGCCAAAGGCGATAAGGGACCACGGTCACCTGGACAACAATCAATATTGTGCCTACCATAAAAGTCCCGGCCACAGCACCAACAAATGTCGCGACCTCCTCAAACAGCTCTGGAGATTGTTCGAGGAGGGCAAGTTGGACAGCTTATTGGTTTAGCCAAAGCCCCTACCATTCTCTATAAACGATCGTCCGAGTCGAACACAAAACAGGCTGGAAAGCTCATATGAGCCGACCCCTGGATCAACCTCGGCGACCGTCTCTACACGCTTCAACCAAGAAAAGAAGACCTAGGAAGTCTCCCCGATCTCCCTCCTTAATTAAGAAACCGGAGGACTCGATCGCCATCTATAGTTCACCGTCTGACATGATGGACTAAGGCACGAGATCGCCTCCCCCGCACAACGTACACCGTCAAAGGTCGGCATCTACATGACGATCCAAGGTGGAAGAGTGCAGCCATGGTCTCGGTGGTCGATGGAACCGACTGCTTAGGCCATGCAAGGTCCCTTTAGGCCAAGATCGCCCGCCCTTCGTTTAAATACGAGGCCGGCGTAGTCTGAGGGCCCTCCAAAATTAATCAGTGGACACGATCGCTCGCCCTCAAAGGTTCATCATCTAACATGGTGAACCCGGACAATGCGACATGCCACAACCCTCGTCTCAACGTACACCGTCGAGGTCGGCCATCTCCATGGCTGGCCGAGGTGGAAGCAGAGCTAACAAGCTGCGGGCGTGGAGTTGATTCATCCGACGCTGCCCCGCGCAAGGACTCCTCTAGACCGAGACCGCACGCCCTTCGTTTAAATACGAGGCGAGGCGCAACCTAACAGAGGACCCTCAAAATAAAGTGAGTCACGAGACACTCAATGTCTTCGCGCATCAAGACATGATCAAGGAGTCGGTCCATCGAAGTCCGCGATCGTGCACGGTTCCTCAAGATGGACGACCGTCCCCGAGGATTCGACAAAGTTGAAGACCGCTCACTCAAGGAATTATTTTCATCCCCTTACTTCCACTAAGTGAATAAAAACAAGGGGCAAAAAATAGTGCGGACTACCTACACGACGATCGTCGCTATTCAACCACATACGGAGATCGTCATTTTTTCAGATGTAGTGCAGCGATCGAATTTGTTGTAGAAAGTTGTCTTTATGAGTTTATCAATTCATTTGGAACTACCCTCGCAACGATCTCTCCTCACACATTTGTACAAAGTCAAACAAAGACTCAAAAATAACCATTCATTCAAGTGATAAGTCAGAAATCCAAATGCTCATTTCATTACTTGAAAAATCAGAGTACACGGTCGCCCGAAGGCCTAAGTGCTACAAAAGAAAACTACAAACTACAAGGAAGTAAGCTAAAAACGTCAAAAATGAAGTGCCTCAGGCCCCTGCCTGGCCTTCGCCATCAGCATTCGGCGCGGTCCCCTCATCTTCCGGAGCGTCGGGATGAGCAAAATTGGCTGGAGATGGATACCAGCTCAAATCCACGCCGATGTCCGCAAGATCCAGGATCGGCAAGGAGAAAGCTGAATGGAGAGGATGCTCCAACGCATACGCCTTGAAGTTATCGGCAAGAGGCCCGACCTCCAAACCTCCCTTCTTAGCCGCTCGGATCGAGTCGGCGAACGCCAAATAGTAGGCGAACTCGCTGACATACTCCAAGTTTTGGAAGGGATCGGCCTTGGTCGTCTCAACCTCTCATTTCAGCTCCGCCATCGCCTGTTGCGGCCCCTGGAGCTCAGCCTCCCTCGCAGCAACTTTTTCCCTCGTCTCCATCAGTTCGCTGGTTAGCCGAGCGATCGTCACCTTCTGGCGATCGGCCTCCTCTTCAGCAACCCTCCGCGCCTGGACGGCATTCTGCATCTGGTCCCGAAAACGGTCAACCGCCAGGCGATATTGCTCAGTTTCCTTCTTCTCCAGCTCTAGCTCATGACTCGCCCGCTTGTCCGCCTCCAGAGAGTCCTTCTCCATCGCCGCGATCTTGTCAGCAAACTCGGCGTTCTCTTTCCGAGCCGCCTCGAGATCCTCCTGCAGGCGAATAGTGGAGGCCGCCCCTCAAACTCCTGAGCAACCTGGACGGCCATGGTCGCCGTCTGAAGAGAAAGGGCGAGAACAGCGTGCATCGAACTCGCCAATCGCTGTCGAGCGATCGCATCCAGATCAGTCGTCCATGCCTTCAGCAGAGTAGAAGCAGCCTTGCTAACGTATGGAGGAATGTCGCAGGAATGGCGAGGAGATCGGCTCGCTAGGAAATCCACGACCATCGGCGGACAAGACGGATCTGCGCGACGGATCCTGCATCAAAACAACTAAGTTAATACAACTCCTACGCAGATGCAATTTTCAACACAAAAATGCTATCTACCTCTCAGCCTTCTCGGTATCCCGACCGAAAAACGGTTTCCCTCGAGGGGTCTCAGCATCCGCGATCGCCATCTCCCGCATAAAAGCCGCAGAGGGCGGCTCACTCTCCGGAGCAACGATGGTGATCGGAGGCGCGGCGATCGGCACTTCATCGCCCGGGGCAGGAACCGAAGTTTCTTCCGGCCTCGGCCTCTTGCGATTCACTCGAAGCCCCTCCTCCGGAGCTTCCTCCTCAACCACGACCGGCTCCACGTGAGGCTCCGGCTCCACGCGAGGCTCCGCCTCCGGAACTATAGGCAACGCAACGGGTGGGACCCGAGTCGACCTATTATGGCGAAGACGGCCTAGGACTCCTGGGTTCGACATAGCGATCTCCGTCGGAGGATCCAAAAAGCGAGGGAAGCGAACCTCTGCAGTTAAGACAATCGACCAACAGTCAGACACTGTCCTCAAATAAGGCGATCGCCTAGAAATTGAAGGTCACAGAAACTCATACCTGGCACCGAGAGATGTCTCGGGAAACGGAATAGTGGAGCCGACAACCAACGACTCTCTTTGTTGATCCGAGTGGCGTCAAGGTCGTCGTCCGACAAGCTCCTTATCCGCTCCCAGACAACGAGAAAGTCAAAAGGCAGCTCCTCGATCGCCGGAATGTGAAAACCTGCAAAACCGAAATCAAATTAGATCAGTCCAAAACGCATCCAAACGAAAGGAGAGTCTAAACCCTTATCGGGATTCCTCTCCCGAAATTCAGTGGGGATCTCCAGCTCGCCCGTTGGATTGTCGCTCACCGAAGCTCTCCACTTGCCGGCGACCCAGAACCACTTCGTCTGATCGCCCCGCATCTTATTCGGGACTCCATGAATCACCCGACCAGATCGGCCTTGAATATGGTAACCGCCGACCAACCCTTTATGAGCCGTCAGTTTGAACAAATGGTTCATCTCCAACGGCGATGGGAGGCGGTATAGGCGGTGACCGCCGAAAAGGGTGAGAGTGCAGTTTATTTGGAGCCAGGCGTTCGGCGTCAGCTGAAGTGGCGCCACGTTACAAGCAGCCAACAAATGGGAGGCAGCAAAGGATAGAGGGAAGCGCAGCCCGGCCTCCATAATCGCCTCGTTCACGGCGACCATACCCATCGGAGGCTGGTCGGCTCGTTCATTCTCCGCCGGCGCGAACATGTCCACATCTGAAGGAACATGGAATCTTGTCCTCCAGACGGCCAGATCTTTCCTGGTCGTCGAACTCCGTATTTGGCCAAGCGACCACAACGATCGCTGCGCAGCACGGTACTGCGACCGTTTGGGAAGCACATAGGGGTAGGCGACCGAGTACCCTCGGAAATCGAATCTCGGAGTAGGACCGGCCAACCTCTCCATTATCTCAGTGAAGGCACTATAGGCCCGACCGAAAGCGCTATGTTGCTCCCAGTAAGCCCTGATCGCCAGATCTCTCTCGATCTGCGATCGTCTCTCTTCAGCAGCCGACTCCTTAGCAACATCGGCCTCATTGAACAAAGCCTCGACTTCATCCGGGTCGTTTTCGGTCCGAATAGCTTCAGCCGCCGTCTCCAGGTGGAAGACGGAAGAAGTTTCTCCCCGGACAGTCGATGTCCCGGCGGCAGAACTGGTTCCCGCTCCACATGATGATGAGGTTCCGGCCATTCTCAGAAACAGAAAAGGAGAAAAGGATTTTTCTTACCCTAAAGTGAAATCGAACGACGATCGGCACTAAGATCTTCAGAAAATTCGGCAGCAAGTCCTTCTTCCTCCAAAAAGTACGCGTGAGTATATAACTGCAGCACCGCGCCCCTTTTATAGGAGAAGGCAGGGACTCGTTTGCAATAAGGCAAACCTCAGGGGTCGGATCTCAAACGACGTATTAAATTGACCCCCTCGAGACCCGCGTACGCGTCTTTTCAAGGACGCGTCAGCCGAGGAGTCATTAATGACCGTTGGCGTCCTCCAATAGAAGCCCGACGCGTGCGCGGAGACTTTTCCACGCCCATTGTTTTTTCCCGCGCAGTTCAGCGGCCAACCAGGTCGTCCGAACCCAGAGTATATCAGCTCAAAGACGATCGCCAGTTCAGTTAAACACGAAGTCGCTCGTCAAAAGTTCAGCGATCGCCAAGAGAGCCACCTCACCCCACGTTTCCAACGTATGAGCGAGCTGGGGGGCAATTGTTGTGTCACGATTTATTCATCCCGACAGGCGATCGACTATAAGGCCGAGCGACCAAGTCAACTCCAGTCAAACTATGGCTAGCTCGCCAAGTCGAAGATATCAGACCACCATCAGGTACCTAGCGATCGACTCCCAAGGCGATCGCCCTTTGGCAGCTGGCGATCTACTCTAGTGACCGGCTAAGGGCAATCGACCTACGCCCCGAGCACAGACGATCGCCCGTCAAAGTCATCAAGGACTGGATCTCAGAAAAGCACCCACGTACAGATCCACCAAAGGCGCTGACAAGATCTTCGCTAGCAGATAAGATCTTTTGCTGACAGACAAGACCTTTGACCACAGCCTGCCACCTACCTCACCTACCAGCATGCGCGCCGAAAGTTGTCAGTGGGACCACCCGTGTCAGCAACTCAGGACGCGTGTAAGCTCCCCATTGGACCGCATAGTTGACTGCCAGCAACTCCTGCAGACTTTGAGGGGACAGGCCCATGTGCTAAGAGACGATCGCCCGATTATTATAATGCAGAAAAGGCGATCGCCCGGCGTATCCAAGCCCTATAAATAGAGAACCTCCTCCTACTGGAAAAAGGGTTCCGAATTCATTTTAACTTACGTTCAGAATTCATTTCTCCCACAACAGAAATATAGTAGAACACACATATCACCAAGCTCCCGGCTTTCTCACCGGAATCCATCTCAGGACTTCTCTCTCCGAATCTCTCGTCCAGAACACGATCGGCAGAAGCAGCAAGTCTCCACTAGACCGATTCCAAGGGATTCATAAGCCCCGGAGCCCAAGCATCCAGCTAAAGACTCGCCGTGAGAGACGGTCGATCTCTCACCGCCGCGATTGTTCATCTCCTTTGTTACAAGAACTCACAGAGCATCAAATCTGGTTCTTCCGGCAATCTACACGCTCACTAGCTAAGATAACAAGAATCTTTACACTCATTGTAATTGTATTCTTACATTAGTACTTGTATCCCCGAATATTGGTATTAATAATATCTCGCGAGAGCATCCAAGCCCGGGACTAACAACCCCGGCAAATCTTGTGTTATTTATCTTTCTCACGGAAGTGCTCTTGCATTTGTTTGCTATCCCATCCATTCCAGCAATATCTATCTCCGGATAATATTTTGGGTAGCAACACTGTTGTGTGTAAAAATCGTGCTAAATGATGGCAGCTTAAGGAGTTTCTTCTTGATCTCTTGACGCGCATCTATTCGCTATTTATGTATTGTTATTTTATTGCTGTAATTTTTATTGTTTGTTTTTTTATAAAAGCATTGATGGCAGCGTAAGGCGACTCTTCGGACTTTCTTGAAGCGCATCTCAAAAATTGTGTTATACTTCCGAGTATATTTTATTTTCTTTTGTTGTTTGCCTCGTTTATTTATTCTCTTGCATATTCTAAAAGGCATTAGCTCAAGCATCAACTTTCATAACAGGGAGTATTCTGTTTTATCCTTATTTTTTATTTTATTTTTTTTATTTTTTTAAAACTGAGGACAGTTTCATTTTCAAGTTTGGGGGTGGTATGTTTTAATTATTTTGGTGTGTTGGTTTTGATTATTTTGGTTATTTGCCTTAAAAATTTATATATATATATATATATATTATTTTGATTTTTGAGATTTCTAGAGCTGGCCATAACACCAATAAATTATTTCTAGATCTGCAAAAATTCTATTCCCTAAAAAAAAAGAGTCATTGGTGAAAAGAGCTACACGTTAGCAAATAACGGTGTGAAAGATATCACCTAAAAATGACGAAAAGGAGAAGTGTTGAGCAGCAACAGCTTCCTAATTTTGGGGGTCTTAAAATTTTGCGAAAAATAAAGGACTAACCATTGTTGGTGCGTAGCTGCCGTCTCACAAAAAAGTTGGTGAAAAGAGCTACACGTTATCAAATAACGGTGTGAAAGATATCATCTTAAAAAAAGAGATAGAAATTGTGTTGGTGAAAAGAGCTACACGTTAGCAAATAACGGTGTGAAAGCTATCACTAAGGGATGTAGTTTATGAGGTGATTTGAATTAATTAGCGACTGAATTTCAATACACTCAATTTCGTGAAAAATCATAATATTTGATGACGCCAATAAAATTCTTCTTCATATAGAGTCGGAAAATAAACGAGTGATCGAGAGCAACCATTAAAGGGAGTCGTGTGTATCATGAGTGGGAAATAAATAATCATCATTTTGAGGGGAAAACCTTGCATTTTGGAATTACAAAAATAAAACCGTGTTTTAACTTCAAAATTATTAGTAGATTTATTTTAAATCTTAATTCATTTATATCTACTGTATAAAGCTGGTTGTTGTGTATTAATGGCATTTTGATCTCCTTTTCTCTTTTTAATGATTATTTTTCTTAATTTATGTGTGTATTAGTATTTTTGTGTCTTATTTTTATTTTTATTTTTATTTTTTGTGTGTGATTAATAAAGAGTCTTGCTCGGGACTAGCAAGAATTCAAGTTTGGGGGTGTGATAAGTGTCAGTTTTATACACTTATCCCTGGTTTGTATCGATATATTTCACCCATAATTGAGCTAGTCTACTCGTTTTTGCTTAGAATTAATTAGCTTTTAATAATTTTATTTTTATCAGATGATGATATAAATCTAGTCTTAATCGGATTGAATTACTAATTCACTCAAGAAATAACATGTTTATAAAATATTCTCTTTGTTGAATTTTTATGTATTCATGTTGTAGGGCTTTTCGAGACGAGTTTGGCAGTCTTTCCGGATTCAAAATCTGAGTTATATATCAAAAGTTATCATCCGAAGAAGATTTGGGGCAAAAACGCAAAGTCTAAAGAAATTTCTGGGCTGAAAATGAAGCCTGAAACTCCATACGGGCGTAACATCATAACATACGGGCGTAACTCACAAAACAAAAAGCCGTAGCCTAGTTACGGCCATAAAAATTGAATGTTACGGCCGTAAGTCATCCATGTTACGGCCGTAACTCCTCAATGTTACCGCCGTAACTCTTGGCAGATTGTGATCATTTGTTTAATTTTTTATACTTTTGGTGTATTATTGAGGGGATGGCTGGCATTGATCCGACCTAATGTAATAATGTTGGGGTTTTGGAGCTATTAGATGACTTTAGGTGTATAAATAGACCCCTTAGATCCATCATCATTCATCATTCATCTTATAATTTTTCCACTTTTTGTAATATTTTCTTTTTATGTGAAAAACACACTTGTGTTCTTGAGTGATTTGTGTAATAGTGGTATAGCATATGTTGTTCAGAGAGTTTATTGCTTCTTTCTCCTTTATCTACTAAGGGAGTTAGGATCAATTCCTTCTCTTTTTCAACTAATAATGACCACTAAAGCTTGTATTATGTTTATTAAACCCTTCATGGGCTAAGTTACCTTAGTTGGGATTATAAACAAGGTTAATCATGTTATTTAAGTTTGTATAAAGATCTATTATGAATTACTTATTATTGTGTGTGATTTTCATTGTTTTAACAACATTTATTTATTTGGCCGATAAATGACGATATTTATGGTCTTCATATGTTTCGAAAGAAAATATGTTTGATTAGATCAAATGATCTTCACTCTAAGTTGTTCTAGGGGATAGAAATATACCTCTAGACCTTAGATGATTCTTTGAGTTATTTTCATAAATCCTAATGCTATGTATGTAACACCCCAAGATATTCGGAGTATATTACAGCGCATTGGACCCCTACATGGGACCCACCAGGCTACAACATCCATTACCCCTCGACTAACCATCTCGGTTATCGAGGAAACACAATCAAATAATACATCACAAGAAAATACACTCGGAGCAACCGACTAAATGAATAACAATCGACAGTATAGCAATTTAAAATAGTACAACACGGAGTTTGAGTTCGAAAAGCCTAAGTACTCGCGAGTACAGTCTATCAGTTTATAAATATATAGAACAACCATATCGAAGTGGACAAAAGAAATAAGTAGACCCAAGTGCACATGTCAACGACCCTGGCCAGCATCCTCGTACTGTCCCAGAGCTCGCTCGTCCGGATGATCATGACCTGAAATCCATAACAAGAATTTCCCCATAACGGGTCCCCAAGGGGGTTAGCAATTACGCTAGTACAAGTAATCAAGGCAAACCAATCGCTTACACATTTCATAGTACATGCACCGATATCAATCTCAAAACCAAAACCAGACATGTCTTTTCCGAAAACAAACAGTCTAACAATTTGCCTAGGACCGGGACGAAGCCACGAATCCCACCCGAGGCCTCTAAGGACCCTCCCGAGCTGGCCATTTCATAAAACAAATCACGCACAGGCATCGCCTAGGACCGGGACGAAGCCACGAATCCCACCCGAGGCCTCTAAGGACCCTCCCGAGCTGGCTAGAGAAACAAACTCATGAATCCAGAGTGAAGTCATAGATTCCCCCGAGGCCCCGTCGGACCCTCCCAGGGTGAGCAAAGCACACACAATATACATTACCATTTCATGTTAAGCATTAAAGGTTTCCAAAGGATTACTTGCCTGGAATTAATGACGACGCGAAGAACGGAAAGGAAAGTCACCGACGAACGCTAGGAACCAATGAAATCGAACCTAACGATTCGAAGAATACAATCACAACCATTTCTAAATGAATACGGAATTGGAATACACCCGAAAACCCGCCTACGATTCATGTATATTCGTATATAAACAACAACGAGGGCGGACCACAACCAAACCCTCTCGATTCCGTAAAAATCACGAAATATACCATGAATCCGTAGGGAAACTAAGAATACCAACAAGATTAATCATATTCATCAAGAATCCATCAACAAAACGGAACGGATCGGAAGAAAATCCGAAAACCCCCAATTTATTGAAAAGTAGGGTTCTAAGAGATTTTCCTTGGATTGATGATGAAGAACACAAGTAGGTGTTGTTAATCTACATCAAAAACTCAAGGGAGGGAATGCCTGAGAAAATCGAAGGGAAGAATCGCTCGGAAATCGCCCGGAAGAGCTCTGCGTCGCGGAGAGGAAATGAAATGAACTAATCTGCTCAACTGGGTCAACTCCCTGGTTTATATATCCAGGGAGTGTTAGCGCGCGCTAATCCTCAAGGTTAGCGTGCGCTAATGGGATAAAATTGTAGGCCAAAATAGTTAGCGTCCAGTCCAGTAGCCAGACTTCTGGCCATTAGCGTGCGCTACTCTAAGCGTAGCGTGCGCTAACAACCTATCGGTAGCGCGTGCTATCGACCAATAGCGTGCGCTACCTGGACATCAGCCGAGTCCAGAAACTAACCGCCCAAAACTCACCTGACCCGTTAGCATGCGCTACCATACGAGCGTAGCGTGCGCTAACTGGCACCTGACCGATTCCAGAAATAAACTGTCCAGTACTGGACACCCATGCTAGCGCACGCTACCGGGCATCATCAGCGTGCGCTAGCCTCTCGACATTAGCGTGCGCTAGTATACGTAGCGTACGCTAACACACTAGTCCGTATACGGAAAATAAAGATTGCTACTCCCGGGGCTACTCGCTAGCGCTATTTAAACAAATGTAGCGTGCGCTACTAAGAGACCCCTAGCGTGCGCTATGTAGAAAAAATAGCGTGCGCTAGGTATGAAATATGAACGGTTTAAAACACCGGAAGGTGAACGAAACATCCAACGGAACATCTCAACGGGCATCATAACATAAAATGGATCCACGGCAACCCCGAAACGGCGGTTCCGCACAACAATAACGGGGATAAAATCCATAGATAATAGAAAAGATACACTGAAAGATACACGAGGGTCACTACTATCGGGAAATACGCCGAAAAAGAAAAATACAAGGGGAAGAAAAATGCGGATATTACATTCTACCCCTCTAAAAACAAGTTTCGTCCCGAAACTTAAGATACAAACAACTCAGGGTACCTAGCACGCATGCTCTCCTCGGTTTCCCAAGTTGCCTCCTCGACACCGTGTCTCGACCACTGCACCTTGACCAAAGGAATGGTCTTATGCCTCAGTCGTTTCTCCCGATGCTCTAAAATCTTCAAAGGACGCTCCTCAAAAGTAATATCCTCGGCAACGCAATCTCCCCATAGTCGATGATGTGACTAGGATCCGGGACATATTTCCTCAGCTGAGAAACATGAAAAACGCTATGAACATGACTCAGGGCCGGGGGTAACGCCAAACGGTATGCTAACCCACCGACTCGCTCGAGAATCTCGAAGGGTCCAATGAATCTCGGACTCAACTTCCCCTTTCTCCCGAAACGGAAAACTCCTCTCGTCGGCGACACCTTCAGCAAAACGTGGTCTCCCACCTCGAATTCTAAAGGTTGACGACGGACATCGGCATATGACTTCTGTCGACTCTGGGCAGTCAACATCCGTTCTCGAATTAATTCTATCTTCCGTCTCGTCTCTAAAACGACATCCGGTTCGGTCCCGACCAAATCGGACGCCTCATTCCAACAGATCGGCGATCGACATCGTCGCCCATATAGTGCCTCATACGGTGCCATCCGAATTGATGCGTGCCAACTATTGTTGTACGTGAATTCGATCAATGGCAAATGCTCCTCCCAGTCACTACTCCAGTTGAGAGCACAAGCACGCAACATGTCCTCGAATGTCTGGATAGTGCGTTCCGACTGTCCATCTGACTGGGGATGAAAAGAGGTACTCAAATGCAAACGGGTACCTAACGCCTTATGCACCGCCTGCCAAAAGTGCGATACGAAACGGCCATCACGATCCGAAACAATAGACTTCGGAGTACCGTGAAGTCTCACAATCTGCGTGATAAACACACGAGCCAACTTTTCTGGACCCCAAGTGTCCTTGATGCCCAGAAAATGTGCCGACTTGGTTAGGCGATCAACAATCACCCATACCATGTTCATGCCCGACCTCGATCTCGGCAAACTCGTAACGAAATCCATCGATATATCTTCCCATTTCCATTCTGGAACGGGGAGTGACTGCAATAACCCGGCCGGTCGCTGATGCTCGATTTTGACCTGCTGACAAGTCAAACATCTCGCTACAAACTGTGCGACCTCCTCCTTCATATCATTCCACCAGAAATTCCTCCTCATGTCCTTGTACATCTTACTCGAACCAGGATGAACGGAATAAGGTGTAGCATGTGCCTCACGCAAAATACTCTGTCTCAACTCTGAGTCGTTCGGCACGCAAAGTCGACTCCGAAATCTCAAAACACCATCTTCGTGAATCACAAACCCAGGAGACATTCCCTTAAGAACATTCTCTCGGATTTGAGTAATCATCGGATCCTCTAATTGCTTCAGCTTAATTTCATCGATCAAAGACGACGAAATTTCTAAAGCACAAAGTTGCACGTCGGCTCCAGGCAACAAAACCTCAACATCTAACCCGATCAAAGCCCGCCGAAGCTCAGACTGAGGCGTAAGGACCCCAAGCGTTTGCAACGCAATCGGTTTCCGACTCAAGGTGTCGGCCACGACGTTCGCCTTGCCCGGATGATAAAGGATTTTGAGGTCATAATCCTTAATCAGCTCTAACCACCTCCTCTGCCTCATATTCAACTCCCGCTGAGTAAATATGTATTTCAGACTTTTATGATCGGTAAAAATCTGACATGCAGAGCCGAAAAGATAGTGACGCCAAATCTTGAGCGCAAAAACAACTGCCGCTAACTCCAAATCATGAGTAGGGTAGTTTAGCTCATACCGCCTCAACTGCCTCGACGCAAAGTCAATGGTCTTGCCGTGCTGCATCAATACGCACCCAAGACCCTGACCCGAAGCATCGCTATAAACGGTGAATCCCTCGTTGCCACATGGCAACGCCAAAACTGGAGCTGAAGTCAAACGCTTCTTCAATTCCTCAAAACTCGACTGCCTCTCGTCATTCCAAACGAACTTCTCGGATTTCTGGAGAAACTGCGTAAGTGGCCGAGCTAGTTTTGAGAAACCCTCGACGAACCTACGGTAGTAGCCAGCCAAACCCAAGAAACTACGAACCTCCTTCACGTTTGTGGGCGGTGCCCAATCCAACACTGCCTCAATTTTCTGCGGATCCACGCGAACTCCCTCGGCTGAAATTACGTGACCCAAAAACATCACTTCCCTCAGCCAGAACTCACATTTCGAGAACTTCGCATAGAGTTGCTCGGTCCTCAAAATGTCTAACACTATCCGCAAATGATGGGCATGCTCATCCACACTCCTCGAATAGATAAGAATATCGTCAATGAAGACGACGACACACTTGTCCAAATACTCGATAAAGACTTTGTTCATCAACTGCATGAACACCGCCGGCGCATTAGTTAACCCGAAAGGCATAACTACGAATTCATAATGTCCGTATCTCGTCCGAAAAGCTGTTTTCGGCACGTCGGATTCTCTCACCCAAAGCTGATAGTACCCCGATTTCAAATCAATCTTCGAGAATACCGCAGCTCCCTGCAACTGATCGAACAAGTCATCAATCCTCGGCAAAGGATACTTGTTCTTGATGGTTACCTTGTTTAGTTCGCGATAGTCGATACACAAACGTAGTGAACCATCCTTCTTCCGCACAAACAGGACCGGTGCGCCCCAAGGCGAGGCGCTCGGTCGAACATACCCCGACTCAAGAAGGTCACTCAACTGCTTATTCAACTCTAACATCTCTGAAGGTGCCATGCGATACGGCGCCTTCGAAATCGGAGCCGCACCCGGCTCTAACTCTATAGCAAACTCAACCTCACGATCCGGTGGCAATCCCGGTAACTCGTCAGGAAAAACATCAGGAAACTCACTAATGACTGGGATCGACGAAAGCTCGACTCCACCATTCTCCGCCTTCAAGGCATAGCACCAATAACCAGTACACCCCTTTCGCAGGAGACTCATCGCCTTCAAGGCATTAATAACGAACTTCTGGTTTCCCCTCTTTCGCCCCGCAAAAGAGTGCTCGGTGCGGTCCTCGGCTAACATTGTGATGATTCTCGTGCGGTAGTTCATGATTGCACCATGCCGCTCGAGCCAATCATCCCCGAGAATCAAATCCTCACCCTCAATATCAACAACGATAAGATTAGAGAGCCAGGCCCTCTCACAAATAAACACAGGACAGTCTCGGACCTCTCGATCGCCAACGATCCGATCACCGCTAGGAAGTTTAACGATGAAAGACTCGCAAGGCGACAAACAGTCGAGACTCAAACGGCGCACACACCCCAGCGATATGAACGAATGTGTAGCACCAGAATCGAAAAGCACACTGACAGGATGAGAATGGATATGAACGGTACCTGTCGCCACAGTAGCTGCTGGGTCATCGGCCCTCCTCATCTCGTAGATACGCGGCTGGGCAGAGCCGACACTGGAAGCTCCTCCTCTAGCGGGCTGACCCCGACCCCTACTTCGACCAGCACTCGGAGGTGGCGGTGGAGCAAAAGAACCCTGATTCACACTCGGCTCCAAAGGTGCTGGAAAAGAAGCCTGAGCACCAAGAAGCTTTCTTACCCGCTCACAAAAGAAGTCCTTGTGGCCCGACTGACCAGAAGTGTGACAAGTTAGAGGCGGACGAGGACACTCCCGGTTCCGATGGTCGAACTCGCCGCAGTTAAAGCATTTGGCATCCCGAACGGAGGCACCGGCAGTACCCCGATAGCCCCCAGAGAAACGAGCCGAATTACCTCCAGGAATATTCACAGACTGAGACTTCTGCTGGCCTCCACCTCTGTGACCCGAAAAATTTCCGGCGGATTTCTGCTTCTTACTCTCCCGAACCGCCGCACTGGCTGTCACCGACATGTCGTAGGCAAGAGCTCGACTCTGATAATCCTTCAGGGTAGTACAGACAAGTCCAGACATATAGTCCCGAATGGACAGTTTCATCCTCCTGGAAAAATGGAAAATTTTGTCGCTCTCAGCGACAACTTGGGTTTTCACATAGCCCAGCTCTTTGTTGAAATCAGCAATAGCTTGGGATACGAAAATATCCCGAGGTTGAGCATCGTAGAAAGCATGCACTCGAGCCTGTCTGACCGGCCACGGACAATACTCGGTCTCCATCAACTCCTGAAACTCGGCCCACGAAGCAACATGATCTTTGGGACCAACGGCCTACCACCAGTCTGTAGCATCTCCCGTGAGAAAGTATTGAGCAATAGGGACCTTACGGTCCTCGGGACAGTTGGTAGCAGTGAAGACTTTGGATACCTCCTTGATCCAACCTTCCCAGCCGATCGGGTCCGAAGCTCCCGAAAACTGAGGGGGATGCATCTTGATGACATCCTGAAGCCAGCGATCCGCCCCGCCCCGATTAGCGTGGGCCTGATCGGGGTTCTGGACCACCTGAGCTATAGCCGCCATCTGGTTAACCATTTGCTGCATAACAGCCGCAATACCAAGATCGGCGCGCTCCTGAGAAGAAGCATGACTGTGACGATCACCGGTGCTGCCGGCTCCCGAAGAATGCGACGTGGCCGCCCCACCGGCTGCCCCACGTCCTCGGCTGCGCCCACGACCACGACCACGGTTTCCTCCGGCATCCATACTGATGTTGAGAGATAACAGAAGTATATCGATGATGAGTAAGGGGGAAAAGCAATTACGATTCAAAAGTAGAAATACAGTGCAAGAAACAAAAGAGCCGAATAAGAAAACTTACGAGCACTGGAAGTACTGGGATGCTGGCGGCGGTGTGACAATGTGCAAAACAGAACACGACTAGACCCAAATAACCAACAAGCCTAGGTATCCATAAACCTAGGGCTCCGATACCATTTCTGTAACACCCCAAGATATTCGGAGTATATTACAGCGCCTTGGACCCCTACATGGGACCCACCAGGCTACAACATCCATTCCCCCTCGACTAACCATCTCGGTTATCGAGGAAACACAATCAAATAATACATCACAAGAAAATACACTCGGAGCAACCGACTAAATGAATACCAATCGACAGTATAGCAATTTAAAATAGTACAACACGGAGTTTGAGTTCGAAAAGCCTAAGTACTCGCGAGTACAGTCTATCAGTTTATAAATATAGAGAACAACCATATCGAAGTGGACAAAAGAAATAAGTAGACCCAAGTGCACATGTCAACGACCCTGGCCAGCATCCTCGTACTGTCCCAGAGCTCGCTCGTCCGGATGATCATGACCTGAAATCCATAACAAGAATTTCCCCATAACGGGTCCCCAAGGGGGTTAGCAATTACGCTAGTACAAGTAATCAAGGCAAACCAATCGCTTACACATTTCATAGTACATGCACCGATATCAATTTCAAAACCAAAACCAGACATGTCTTTTCCGGAAACAAACAGTCTAACAATTTGCCTAGGACCGGGACGAAGCCACGAATCCCACCCGAGGCCTCTAAGGACCCTCCCGAGCTGTCCATTTCATAAAACAAATCACGCACACGCATCGCCTAGGACCGGGACGAAGCCACGAATCCCACCCGATGCCTCTAAGGACCCTCCCGAGCTGGCTAGCGAAACAAACTCATGAATCCAGAGTGAAGTCATAGATTCCCCCGAGGCCCCGTCGGACCCTCCCAGGGTGAGCAAAGCACACACAATATACATTACCATTTCATGTTAAGCATAAAAGGTTTCCAAAGGATTACTTGCCTGGAATTAATGACGACGCGAAGAACGGAAAGGAAAGTCACCTACGAACGCTAGGAACCAATGAAATCGAACCTAACGATTCGAAGAATACAATCACAACCATTTCTAAATGAATACGGAATTGGAATACACCCAAAAACCCGCCTACGATTCATGTATATTCGTATATAAACAACAACGAGGGCGGACCACAACCAAACCCTCTCGATTCCGTAAAAATCACGAAATATACCATGAATCCGTAGGGAAACTAAGAATACCAACAAGATTAATCATATTCATCAAGAATCCATCAACAAAACGGAACGGATCGGAAGAAAATCCCAAAACACCCAATTTATTGAAAAGTAGGGTTCTAAGAGATTTACCTTGGATTGATGATGAAGAACACAAGTAGGTGTTGTTAATATACTTCAAAAACTCAAGGGAGGGAATACCTGAGAAAATCGAAGGGAAGAATCGCTCGGAAATTGCCCGGAAGATCTCTGCGTCGCGGAGAGGAAATGAAATGAACTAATCTGCTCAACTGGGTCAACTCCCTGGTTTATATAGCCAGGGAGTGTTAACGCGCGCTAATCCTCAAGGTTAGCGTGCGCTAACGGGATAAAATTGTAGGCCAAAATAGTTAGCGTCCAGTCCAGTAGCCAGACTTCTGGCCGTTAGCGTGCGCTACTCCAAGCGTAGCGTGCGCTAACAACCTATCGGTAACGCGCGCTATCGACCAATAGCGTGCGCTACCTGGACATCAGCCGAGTCCAGAAACTAACCGCCCAAAACTCACCTGACCCGTTAGCATGCGCTACCATACGAGCGTAGCGTGCGCTAACTGGCACCTGACCGATTCCAGAAATAAACTGTCCAGTACTGGACACCCATGCTAGCGCACGCTACCGGGCATCATCAGCGTACGCTAGCCTCTCGACAATAGTGTGCGCTAGTATACGTAGCGTACGCTAACACGCTAGTCCAGAAGGCTGGAAAAACAGCACTGCCACTCCCAGGGCTACTCGCTAGCGCGCGCTACGAAACAAACGTAGCGTTCCCTACTAAGAGACCCCTAGCGTGCGCTATGTAGAAAAAATAGCGTGCGCTAGGTATGAAATATGTACGGTTTAAAACACCGGAAGGTGAACGAAACATCCAACGGAACATCTCAACGGGCATCATAACATAGAATGGATCCATGGCAACCCCGAAACGGCGGTTCCGCACAATAATAACGGGGATAAAATCCAAAGATAATAGAAAAGATACACTGAAAGATACACGAGGGTCACTACTATCGGGAAATACGCCGAAAAAGAAAAATACAAGGGGAAGAAAAATGCGGATATTACAATGTATTGAAGCCAATCAAGATAGAAATATAGTGTGGATTGATTCAATAAATAAGGGGCGTTTTATAGTTCGAAAGAGAAACCGTCTTTTTAAGGAAAATCAAATCTACACAACATAATAAGTAAATTCATCTTATGATCTCCTATACATCTTCTATAACTAATGATGAACTAAATTTGTAATCCCAACTATTTCATTTTTTATTAATCTATTAATAGTGAAATCTTTTATTTCCTTGAATATTAGAACTATTATTGCATTTTCTTTGCAATTGTCAAACCAAACTCTTAAATTGTGTGTTTCAATCATATATATCTCTATAACAAATTGACTAATAGTGTATAATTCAACATATAACCAAACTTCCTCGTGGTATCGATAAACCGGACTCAAAAAGTCCACTTACTACTTGATACGATATCATGCACTTGCGATAGTTACACTTAAGAACGTGTCAGGAGCGCCATTTCATCTTGTGACACGATATCGTCGTCACTGTAGACATTTTTGTAATTCGGCTTTGATGGGCTGGGCATGCTGTGTCGACGGTTAGATACAGCGGCTAAGGCTGTAGTCCTAGCTGGAGATTCTTCAGCTTTTTCTCTCCTGTCTATATCATACTCGAAAGCTTTGAGGTCAGAAAAGAGATCAAAGGTAGATATTTCACTAAGGTTACACGACACACGCATAGATGTGGTCTTAATGTCCCATCGGGCAGGGAGAGATCTGAAAATCTTTAAGTTTTTATCCCTTTGAGTATAAATTTTGCCCAAAGCTTCAAGTTCACCAACAATTCCAGTGAATCTGAGGTCAAGTTCCTCAAGTGTTTCAGTTGGTTTCATTTCAAAGGTTTCAAATTGCTGAGTTAATTTTGAAATTTTATATTTTTTGGAGAGCTCAGTTCCCTCACAAATCAACTTGAGTTTATCCCAGATTTCCTTGGCTGTTTTACAGCTCTTTACCTTCGAGAATGTGCCTTTGTCAAGGGTGACAAACAATGCATTCTTCGCAACATTGTCGAGGTTGGCGCGCTTTCTTTCATCTGTGGTCCATTGTTCGTGCTCCTTCTCGAGCATCTCAGCATGGGCTTGGCCTTCAATCCTTGCGGCCGTGTTTACCTTCGTGATCTTGATGGGGCCATCCTGTATAACAAAAATCATCTCTTCGTGCATTGCTGCAAGATGAGCCTCCATCCTGATTCTCCAATCATCAAACTCGTTAATAGAGAACATAGGTACTTTGTTGATCATTGATGTATCCATATGAGAATGTAGGAATAAAAAAGACTGTTTTATAAAATAAGTGAATACTGGATCTGATTCGGTTAAAAATACGACCGATTCTTTTTAGAATCAACCTCTCTGATACCACTTGTTGGCCACTAAGTATACTGGATACAGCTTGGAAAGTGTTTTAAACAACAAGCTGTACTGTTTTAAATCTGAGTGCGTAGCGGAAGTCTTAAATACAGTAAGTTGCTGTGGATACAGTAACTCGATGTGTTGTGTATACTTAAATAATAACAGTTAAATAAAACAATAAAAGCAGAAGGTAAATAACACAGTATTTAAAGTGGTTCGAGGTAAACCCCTCTACGTCTGTTGATCGTCCACACAGGAGTAAAAAGTTTATTATAATTACTGCGTACACAACTACGTAATTATAACAACACTTAATCAGTATATCGTTCACACGGATTGATATAAAGATCTTAGCTTTCAACCGTTCACACAGATTGGTTTGAGCTCACAATTTGACTGGCTTCTTCACACACAGTTCTGAAGCTTCGTCTTCTTCGATGCAAGTCCTTCACACACAGTTCTGGAGAAGCAAAGATTCCTCAGTCCACACAGGGCTGATAGGTTTTTTCAAAGATAGAACAGGGTTGAACAACAGCTATGACTTTCTGGGCTATAAGCTGATGATGTGTTGTTCAAGGTATTGAGCACTGTATATCTCTTTATATCTGAATAGCAGTGAGTTTTGGAGATAAGTTTTGCTCTGATATATATGATAATAACTTCGTAAGTTTTTGGTAACTTATCTTCAAATCCTTGAGGGGATATATATAGTCTTCTGAAATATATCCGTTGAGATAAATCCGTTGAGAAAGATTCCGTTCCAACGGGATGATGTGTTTGAATAAAACACGATCCGGATTTTGCGCTTGTTTGAATATCTCTGACGACTTTGATATTTAGATAATATATCCTTTAGTATTTAAATATATCTTCTTCAACAGGAGTTTGACTTTCGCGAATAACAAAGATTCCTTCTTGTCCTGTTTGAAACTGTATGGAATGATAGTTATATTGTCGATTCGAGACAGCTTCCATACTTAGTCTTTATGAGACTTCTTTGCTGTATCATAGGTTCTACTGTATGCTGGATCTATGAGAGGTCTTCGATACAGGTTGACACTTTTGATCAGCTTTTCGATACAGTTTGCTTACTGTATGCTGGATTGGCATATTGTCAAAACATCTTATCACCACTTATTTCATACAGGGATTGTTTATCCTAACTGTTTTGATACCGGGTATTGTTATCCCAACAATTTCAGATAAAGGTTCTTATCCCAACAGACTATATGTCCTTTTCCACTACCCACCATGAAATGGCTTTTTTTCCCAGCTTAACATTAAATTACTTTCTATACATCTTTGTAGGACTTTAGATAATTTATTGAGTCAATCAGAAAATAATGATCCAAAAACTGAAAAATCATCGATATATACCTCAATAAAATCTTCTACCATGTCGGAAAAAATAGAAAGCATGCACCTTTGGAAAGTTCCAGGTGCATTGCAAAGCCCGAAAGGCATTCTCCTAAAAGCAAATATTCCGAATGGACAAGTAAAGGTTCTTTTTTATTGATCCCAAGGTGCAATTGCTACTTGATAGTATCCTGATAAACCATCAAGAAAGCAATAGAATTAATGACCAGAAAGTTTATCTAACATTTGATCAATAATTGGTAGGGGAAATGATCTTTTTGGTTGCTGCATTAAGTTTCCGATAGTCAATACACATTCGCCAACCTGTAGTAACTCTGGTAGGGATAATTTCTCCTTTGTCATTTTCAACTACAGTAATTCCACTCTTTTTTGGTATAACTTGTACTGGACTCACCCATTCGCTATCTGCAATATGATAGATTATATCCTCGGCGATAAGTTTTAAAATTTCTTTCTTTACCACGTCCATCATGTTAGGATTCAGACGTCTTTGTGCTTCTCTCGTTGGTTTTACTTCTTCTTCTAGGATAATTTTATGCATACACGTTGAAGGACTAATTCCTTTTATATCACTTAATCCCCACCCAATGACATTTTTAAATTGTTTCAGAACTTTGATTAAATCATCTTCTTCGTCTTTCGAAAGTTCAGCATAGATGATGACTGGATTTTTGTTTCCGTCTTCTAGAAACACATATTTTAGATGTTTAGGAAGTTCTTTTAATTTTAAAATTTTTTGGGGTTCAGTTTTTTCTATGATGGATTCAAAATTTTCTATGTTTCCTTTAGTAAGTGCAAATAACTCCACCCCCCTCTATTTAGAGACCGTCTTCCCCATCGTTGAAATAATTCTCATTAATATCTGATTCTTCTCTAAAAATATCCTCGACGGCAAGATCAATAACATCGATAAAAGAGCAATTTTCAGAAAAAGAGGTGGTAGGGATGGGATTAATATCTTTTATAGAAAAGGTAACCGTTTATCCTAAAACTGTCATAGTAACTCTTCCATTTCTTACATCTATTAATGTGTTTGTGGTAGCCATAAATGGTCTTCCAAATAAAATTGTGTGTTCATTGTCATTATTATTAGATACTTCACCAACTTCGAGTACAACAAAATCAACAGGTACTATTAGACCACCTACTTTTACTAGAATATCTTCAATGACATCTTTAGGGTATCAGATAGATCTATCTACGAGTTGTAAGCACATTCTAGTTGGTTTTAGGTCTCCAAGTTCTAGTTGTTTAAAAATTGAATATGGCATTAAATTTATCCCGGCTCCGAGATCAAATAATCCAAAAGTTTCTTTACCATTTCCTAAAGTAATTTTTGCTATAAAACTATCTGGATCATCTTCTTTATGAGGAAGGTGAGTTTGAAAGAATCTACTTGCTATTTATCAGACAATCACCTTTTCATTTTCTAAACAGTTTTGTTTTTTAGATGATAACTCTTTAAAGAATTTTATAAAGGCAGGAACATTTTGTATAACATCAATTAGAGGTAAATTGACATTTACTTTTGAAAGCATTTGGTAAAGAGACTCCAATTGTTTATCTGGTTTTTCATTTCTTATCCTGCTAGGAAAGGGAATAGGTGGTTTATAAGGATTGGAAGATTTATGAAAAGAGTTTATTGTTTTAGGATCGTATTCTTCTTTATCCTCAACCACCGGTTTGGCCTTATCATCCAGCATCTTTGGAGGTTCTATCTGTTATCGACTTCTCTTCCGCTTCTGAGTATTGTGATGACTTGATCTTGTTTTAGCTGGCTAGGAAGTTTCCCTTTTTCGATTTTTCTGGCTAGATATCCCACTTGGGTTGCCAATTGTCCAATCGTAGTGTCTAATCATTTTAAAGTTATATCTAATTTAATTGAATTCGATTCCATCATTTCAAAACGCCGTGATGTAGATTGTATGAAATTATTTAAAGTTCCTTCAAGAGATGATTGATGTAGTAGGTGTAACACCCCCAATATATTCAGGAATATTACAGCGCTGTGAATCCTTTACATAAGAATTTACAAGGCTGAAGAACTAAAAAGACATTAATAGATACCAACGTATGAAAATAATGGAAATAAGGTACAACAGTTCTGACCAATACTGAAAGTATGAATGTTCAATGGAAAAGTATTAATACATCACCAAATCCAAATCATCATAAACAACTATGCACTCGAGTACTTATTAAAACGATACAAACAACAGACAAATAAAGACGGCCGGAACATCACTCTGCACCCTCGTCGTCATGCAACTCCAGTGGTTGTTTCCCTGCTCTCCTGGATCCTGAACATAAACAAATGTTCACCCCCGAAGGGGTTAGCACAACGATGCTAGTACAAGTACAATAATTATACAACAGTGATGTAATCAACAATCATCATAACAAGTTTTCTCCTACGAGAAATAACCGCAACACATATCATATCAGAACAGTCTCAACATATTGATGGTATTCCAACGATCCAGCGCACACAGCTATAGATTCCCATGATGATCCCGTCGGACCAACGCATGGTGGAACTACCTGTCCAACGATCCAGCGCACACAGCTATAGATTCCCATGATGATTCCCGTCGGATCAACGCATGGTGGACATATAATCACAACTCATATACACAATACAACCACAATATAACTGTCATAATATAAACAATTCTAATTAGAGTACTTGCCTCGGTTCGAAGACAAGAATAAAACTTCCGCGAATATCAAAATACTCGAAGGTGGTCCCCTTCGATCAATTACGTTGCTAAGATCGAACCTTAACAAAAGAAATAATATAGAATTCATCTCAAGTCGAACGAACATCTAACAATCCAAATTACGGTCGGAAGTTCTTAAAATATAATCTGTCTGGCATGCTTAATGCACGCTACGTATCCTATGTAGCGTACGTTAAGGATACTCGTTAGCACACGCAATTATACACAGCCTAGCGTATGCTAACCATGCACGGTCAGTACCTCACTGATCAGCTGACTGACTCTCCTGATGACATAACGTACATTACGTACCAAACGTAGCGTACGCTAACTTATGCCCGATAGCGCGCGTTAATCTACATATCTTAGTGTGCGCTAAACGTGCATGGCAGCTCACTACTGGGCAACAGACTTGTTCTAACAGTGATAAAACTTATGAATTCCTCAGTGATTAACATACGTTATCCATCTACATGTCATGTTCATAAACTTATGAATGATCTTATGGATTCAAACATCTTTGAATTCAAGGAAATGAATATCATCACAACTCTTATATCCAACTTGCTTATCATTCTCATGTGAAGTTTGTGACCTCAGGTTGATATACTAGATCCCATTATCATTTATACAATCAGACTTCATCTTGAAGGTGAACTAACAATTCCAACTATGATGTTTCAGCAACGATATTATAAGCATAATCATTGCCACTTCTAAACATGATGTTTGTTGAATAATTCACTAATGAGACTCAATTATCTTGATAGCATGATTCATCTAACTCTTCAGAACACAAATCTAAGGCTGGGGGAAGAATTAACATACCTTACGATGAAGATAACACCGAGTCAAAAAGGTAGAATCCAGCTCCGGTTGTTTGTATGCCAATCCAAGGTGTTTCTCCAATTCAACAATCAATCACAAGTAACATACAATCTTTAATGAACTAAGTAGAGGTGGTCTAAGTGTTTAAGGAAGATATAATGCTCTCTGGTCTCTCAAGAACGAAGGATACTCGAAGGATATGAGAAGGAAATGGAGTGATGTCCCTTATATAATGTTTCTGCACACTAGCTAATTAGCGCACGCTATCATACTTCCATTAGCGCACGCTAAATAAGAGTTGACTCCAAAACTGTCCAGTTCCGCCAGCGGGAATCATATCCGGATCCACGTCCGGCTGGCGCATGTGCTAGCCGTCTAGCTCAATAATTGATTGCCTAGCGCACACAATTCTTCATTCGTAGCCTGCGCTAGTTGTAGCCCGATAACGCATGTTAAGCTACATTCTTAGCGTGCGCTATCACGAGTTTGCATGAGAAATTTTGCATGTTGTTATACTTATGTATAAGGATACAAATTTGAGAAATATCATACTCCAATTACCGAGATCACAATTCCGAATAATGCAGGGTTCAAATACAGATGAAATACACAATAATAAATCCGGATATTACAGTAGGTTTGAAGGTTGATTCATTTGATAAGTTGGTGGATTCATTGGGTACATAATTTGGTTTGGTGATTGATTTGAATGGTAATTTGGCTTTGATAAAAACTGAAAATTTGGTTTTAGTGGAGGGGCGTTAGTGCTAGCCCATCCAAAGTTTGGATGATTTTTCCATCCAGGATTATAAGTGTTTGAATAAGGATCATTTTGGGGAGGTTGGCGAGGTTGGTAGTTTTGAATAACATTTACCTACTCATCAGGTTATGCTAATTCAAGAATTGCATTACACATATTATCTCCATGTCCGTACACTCCACACACACCACAAGTTTCAGCAGATTGTTTGGTCGGAGAATTATTTCTAAGAAGTTGAATTTCCCTAGTCAATTCTTCTAATCTTTGTGAAAATTCGTTCTTAGGTATAATTTCATTATCTCGATTCATTTTAGCTCGTTCACTTTTCTGTTGTGAATTATTCCCTATCATTTCAAATAAATTAAACACTTCTTGTGTAGTAAGTGTACCAACATCTCCACCTGCAGCATTGTCTATCATGTATTGGAAAGTTTGTCCCAATCCATCATAGAAAAACTGGTTTAAAAGTTCAGGTGAATAATGGTGATGAGGGCATTGTGTAAGAAGACCTTTGAATATTTCCCAAGCTTTATAGAAAGGTTCTCCGTCTATTTGATAAACGATGCGATTTTAGTTCGAAAATCTTTCGTTTTCTGTTTAGAATAATATTTTCCCATATATTTTTGTATACGGCCTCCCAGGTTGATAATGAGTTAGGTGCCAATGACATTAACCAAGTTTTAGCTCGATCATTTAGAGTATAGGAGAAACATCGCATTCTCAATTGATCCTCATTTAGATTTTGTAAAGGAAAAGTTTGAATTACAGAATAAAATTCCCGAATGAAGTTCAAAGGATCTTCATTTGACATTCCGTAAAATGATGGCAATTGATTAAAGTGAAGATGTTTTAATTCATAGTTTCTAGCAACTTCCCCTAATACAATACAAGATGTAGATGTACCCATAACAGACCGTGCAAAATCACGCATATAAGTTATTCTTGGTGGTGGTTCGTTCGCCATATCAAGTTCTTCAGGTATTATTTCGAGAGGTATTTTTTTATTTTCTTCTATTTTTGGTTCCTCTCTCGGTTCCCGTTGAATTTGATTAATATTTTTAATATATGGCTGGAGATCTTCTTTAAGAGATCTACGCCCTTGAATTCAAAGAAAATAACATAGGTACGAAAAAGAAAAAAAAAATAATAAACAAAAATAAAGAACATAGAAAATATCACAAAAATAGTAATTTTAACACCGATCCCCGGCAACGGCGCCAAAAACTTATTCCGCTCAAAATGTACTTGTAAAAATAGCGACTCGCAAGTATACGAGGCATTTGTAGTATTGATGAGTTTACCAAGGTCGTTTCACTTGAGGATCGTTTTTATTTGTTAAAATTACAATAATTAGGAATTCTTAAAATAATAATAACTAAACATTCTAAATAATGGGTTTTTGATTTTAGCTAATTTGCAGAAATACAAGTACAGGAAATAAATCTATTTAAGAACTTTGATTACAACAATTTAAATAAGATAAGGCAGTAAGAATAAAAATGACTTTAATGTAGAATTGTGCTGTTTTTGTTAATAAATATTCTAGGGATTCGGATTATTAAATAAATAACTCGAGTGTTATATTAGTTTGTTAAATGTGAGATTTAATAATTAGATAATATTATATCTTCAGAAAAAATGATTTGATAACTTTCGTATTCACAAATTATTTTAACAGAAGTTTAAATAATCTAATTAATTCATACAATTAAATAATACCTTTCGGATTCATATTTAATTCCTTGGGTTAAATAGTACCTTCCAGATTAATAATTAACCTTTTTTTAATTAAATTAAGGTTTACAAAAATATTTCCTTCCGGTCTCTATTTTTGTATTTGTGAATTATAACAATTTAAATTAAAGAAGGCACATTAATAAATTTAATATAAGCTCGAGTAATTAATTTAAGTCATCCTAATCCTAGAATAAAAAATTTAGCTCATATTCATATTGGCAGGTAAAATTACGAAACAAATAAATATTGACATATTCAAAATAAATACAGCATAAACTTAAAGAACTTACTTGATGTAGATAAATTAATTGAAAGGAAAATGCTGAAACTAATAGAAAGAGACTTATCCCAATACGCCAATTGATCTAAGCAGCTTGAATGTAACGTACGAACTTAAATTACAAAATTATAATTATAAATAAAAACATAAAGGTGTTTCAGGAGAAAGTAAAAAGACTGTAAATAGAGTCAATCAATTGTATTCATAACACTGATAGAGGGGCCTTTATATAGGCATTACAATGAGAGTCCTTCTATACATAGGGTTCCTAGATAAGGTAAGACATCTAATAGGATCCTACTACCTCTAGAAGGATCTAGAACCTTCCATATATGTATCTACAATCAGTATTAGGTAAGACACATCACGGGATTAATAATTCCCGGAACACTCCCCCTGTGTCGAGCACTAATACAACAATGGTGCAGAAGATGTTGCCTTCGTAAAAACCTATTCCAAGCCAAAACAAAACCCCATGGGAAAAATAAAGGCTTGATGAGGAAAAAAATGCAACACACCAACATAACATGTCGTGTATACTCCCCCTGATGTATACATAACGACTCCCCTTGATGAGTACCTCAAATCATAGGAGTCGTATGCCAAGTTGCCCTCACACCTATACCAAGGAAAAACCCAGTGGAAAAAATACCTCTTGGTCTAAGTTGAACAGAAGTACAACGCATCATTGTATGGATGTTCTCATAGGTCGCCTCGTTAAAAACCTTACCAAGTGAAAACCCAATGGGAAAAAACAAACCTTGGTCTAAGGACAAAAAGAGCTCGACACATCCAAAGTGCAGAGTCGCTAAAGACTTATCAAGTTTTCTAAAGTCTTGACCTCCATGTACTAAATCAGTCATAACTTCTTCGATTCAATAGGTATCAATGAAACTGTAAGAACTTATGAAAACTAGACACCCATAGCTTTTCATTTACATACAGTACGTAACCTAGATCGACTTGAGCAGATCACAAAACTCTATCGAAGTTGACTCAGCAAGTTACCGGACATATCCTGTCCTACTTTACAACAATAGTCATATGTCACTCAACATGATGGATGTGATCAAATGGTTGGTTTCCGTGGAAAGTAGACACAAACCTTTCCAATGGTACCAATTTCACCATTTTCCATCAAGTGAGTTGCCCTGTATGTCATATGAGAGATAGACCAACACATTCTGGGCAGATTCGGGTATCAGTTTTCAAGTGTCCTTTTTATCGAGATAGAGCGAGCTTCAAGCTTCTTGTCAATCACAGACATTGCGTGAGCGCATCCTAGGCCATCATCACATTGGCCTTACCGGATTATTACGAATGAGTACATCGAGTCAAACATGAGTACATAATACCGTACTTTTCTCTTAAGACTGCATCATCATTTAAGTGAGCCAAGTCTTATTATGACTTCGACTAATCATTGGGAATCATATAGGCATTACTTTATCGTCTCTTAGAGAAACCGTCCCTTAGATTGCCTTAAACCGATTGATGAATATGCATCATCAAGTGTCCTAAGATCCTTTCATTCTTAACTTTGGATTTAGCGGAATCTCTTAGTCTCATAAGAGTACATCACTATAAACCTTAGTTTTACATGCAAAAGCTTCGTATCTCTTCCAAATCAAGTATATACTTAGTATGCATTCCCGACAATCACTTGTCGACGCGCTCCGTGGTCAGGAGGAACTTGATTTGAGTCTGATCCACCACAAGATCCTTCCATCACTTAACTTAGTTCCCCATTAAAATAAGATTTAACCACAAGCTGCACGTCAGTTTTTGGGAAACTATCTAACTGAAAAGATAGTGGATGCTATAACATCCATTACGATAGCACAACTAAGTTTCGTGTCATCGTAGTCGAGTCCAGTGCGTTCATGAGAAACCTCGCGCCATGAGGTGAGTTTAACTCCTTCTCTCACTCGCTTTAACAAAGTATACGGATAGATCTTATCTTTGGAGTGTCGGCACCACATCAACAAAGGGCTATCACTTTGTTTATACTGGAGTCGCATATGTTTCCATTTTAGGCCAATGCTACAACGTTGTAGATTTTCAACGAAGTATGATTCGATTAAACCCATATTCCACGTCCTCATGAACCGGCTTTATTCATAGAGTACTCTTTATGGATTGGCATTCATCGAGGCGTCCCCCAATGATGTCTGTAATCCAGAATCACATGAGACGGATGAGTTCTTTTGATCATATGATCAAGTTTCATTTACCAATCTCGCATACATTCTTAGCGAGAGTATTTATCGAACCAAGTGGCATCCCAATACTCTATGAGATCCACGGCCTAGTAACACCATCTACCACAATTTGTGGTGTCACCATATCACCATTTATAGGTGACGAACGTCCATGACCGGACAAAATCCTTGCAGACATGTTTGCAGCATGTATTTAATCTCGTCACATTAGGAAACTTGGTGAGACACAGTAGGGACAAACTACGACAATTCCAAGTCGTTCTACTCGAACATGGTCGTTCGCATCTCCCCCTAACGACGGGAAGACTGGCTCATCAAAGTGACTTACGAGATCATCTGCCAAGGTATATTTTTAAGCGGGCTATGAGTGAAAGCGCATGTCATATTCATCATTTATAACTCATCATAATGCATTGTGGTAACGCACTTTGGCACATGAACATGTGGATGATAAAGGTTTTCATTGTTAACACAATCCAGTTAACAAAATGCATACTGTTACACTCGTAACTAAGCATTTGAATGATGATAGGTATAGGTGAATATGACATGTTGACCTATGCTACATAGTCGTAGCTACTGGTCTTGAGAATTCAACAAAACCGCCACCATGCACCACCGGGATCGAACATGAAGAAACGATTGTACTGATGATAGGCCGTTGGTCTTATCGAACCGCTAGAGCTTTCATGAAGAGTTCACTCCCTTCACCAGCCCCAAACACCTAAAAATTTCGTGAGCATGTATAAACGGGTGTTTAGGATTCCAAAATCATCAACCTTGTGGTCACAAACTGGTCGAAATGACATCGAACTGGTCGTTCGGACGGCTGGTTCACCTCCTTCCAAGTCTCCAAATGGCACCAAAATTTGTGAGAAGGTAGCCTTGGATGTTAGGAAGTACTCGTTAAAATTTCACTTTAAGAATTGGTCTAAAAGTGGGTGAACCGACCTTTACAATGACTGGTCCGCAAGTTGGACAACCATAAACTCAGGTTTCATCAACTTATCAATCATTGTCAAAGGAACAACATAACATATAAATGTTATCACTTGAGTACGACCATTTGTGAACGCCATCATATCATCATAAGCCACCCAGGCTAATACTTATGATCATGTATGTATAAGGACTCGGTGAAAAGGGAGGACTCAGCACCATGCTTATGCGAGTCGCTACATTATCCTCTTTAGCATAGGAGGGTGTCATCTCCTATTCATGCCAAAGAATAGGCTTAAATCAATGAACATGGTGAAGAAGGATCATTGGGGGGTATTTGGCGTCACACATGCTTATGAAAGCAAGACGCGGATGACATAAATATCATCATCGGTCATGAGCCCTGCTCATGACTCCACCAGCGTACTTTGGTGTCTTTGATCCAACTAGTTTCTTTGTTGAAAGAAAATGATGTCCATGAAAATACCGTGGTATATGGATCATCAAACTCTCCAAACTCCGGACTATTAAAGCCTAAATGTGTCAATGTCCCAATACATCTTCTGGTTACAAAAACCGATGCAAGCCGGACCATATTGACTCATGAATATTTTTCCTTTCACATATCCAATACAAGTGATGCATAAGATTTTATTCTCACAAATCACAATGAGATGCTATGAGTGATACACTTGGCATATATATCATCGAGTCATAACATGGTTCAATTGTTACGGAACATATGTGACTAGAAAACGTCATTCGGCATTCAACAACTTGAGCATTATACCGCTCATTGATTGTGATGATCTATTCATCATAGTCACAATGGATTTATAAACTGAAATCCAAAAATATTGCGTTCCTTGGAAATAGCTTAATATGTACTCAATTTCGCTTGCAAAATTTTACAAATATGAGCATAGCGAACACTCTAACAACATAGAGATTTTATACCAGATACGATCAAAATGATCTATCATATTGAGTGCATAACATGGAAAGGTTATATACCTAAGGGGCAAAATCATGACACAAGCATGGTGTAAAACTACCATGCATACGCTCGATCTATGGGCTTCCCCAAGGAAATTGTTTTTCAACATTTGAAAGATGATAGTTTAGCGTACAAGGCATACCAAAAACTGCATCATCTATGGGAAATTCGGCCAAAAAGAGGTTGAAAAATATGTGTCATAAGACCACTTGCAAATTTAATATGGGAACCAAGTTGGTTGGGACAAAAATTAGCACAATCGCTGGAAATAAGATTCCGCGCAGATTGACCTTTGTTCACTAAAAGAGTGATAACTCCCTTACTGGGAAGGCTATGGACGAACAGTCAGATGTTCTGGAAACTAGACTTCCATATCTTTCTATCCATATATTGTGCACTACATGGATCATTAAAATCAGATCACAGTGCATGTTTTAATTGGCTGCTTTAGTATTTCCCAAGTTTAGTGAGAAAACAAGGTTGAGACCATATCCAATGGCATAAGTGTTGATGCAAAAACTGTAATACCCGAGATTTTTGCTTTGTATTTGGAACTTGTGATATTGTAATTATTGCATTTTTATCTGAGTATTATTCTCCGTATTTCATAATCCGGTATTGTTGAGCGCATGATTTCATGAATGTGATTTAAATTGTGATTCTGCGCATGTAGCGCACGCTATCGACTAAGTATAGCGTACGCTAACTTGGATCCATAGCACACGCTGTGAAGGAACCTTAGCGCATGATATACGTGGTCAATATGATTGAGACGTGTTGGTAGGTGAGATCAGGCCGAGGATCTTGGTCGGATTGTGTCGGGATGAACCTGGACGGCTTTCGGGAAAAAGCCAAGTCAACGCGTTAGCGCACGCTACTCATATGAGGATAGCGCACGCTAAAGGCTGAGTACAGTGAAATCAGTAACGTTTCATATATCCGTTAGCGCACGCTATGAATATGGACTAGCGCGCGCTAATAACCATTTTCTATATATAGAACAGCATCCTTTTTCATATTTTCAGACTTTTCACTCTCCCATCCGAATTCTTGAACTTAGAAAGTCACTCTCTTCATCCTAAACACTTCTTGCCGGCATCCTAGCTCGTGTTGAAGATTGTAGATCATTGGGGATTGGTGTTCAAGCCTTCGGCGTTGGATTGCTTTGAATTTCCTCTTTGTTCTTCACTACTTTGAGGTAGGTGATTCTTCACCAATATTAGTAGTATTATGAATGATGTTTTTGATCATGTTTTGGGATTTACCTAGTCAGTTAGATTCATAAGTAGTCGAACATCATGTGTTAGAAGGATATTTTCGATGTTTCGGTACTTATTCATCGTATAAACCATTGAACCTCTTAGTGTTTGAACTCCTAGCATATTCTGAAGCTTCAAACCGATTTGTAACCAGTATATGGAGATTTTCAAGGTTCTTATGCCTTTACATAAAGGAATCATACGTTTTGGGACATATAACGGATTGAACTTAGGATATTCCTTGAAGATCAAAGATGAATTATGGTGTTGTGATGATTATACGTAACCTTGTATCTCATAGTCGTTTAATCCGTATAGAACTTTCACAAACCTTATGAGCATGATATGCACGGGGATGACATGTATTATCACCATAGAATTCACGAGTTCATCACCATTAGATCAAGTTTTACGCGATGTGTCGCCATGCCGCGGTTAGCGCACGCTAACATACGTAAGTTAACGTGCGCTATCGGGAATAAGTTAACGCACGCTACGTTTGGTACGTAACGTACGTTATGTTATCAGTCGAGTCAGTCGGCTGATCAAAGAGAACTGTCAGTCCATGGCTAGCGTACGCTAGACTTAGATGATAGCGTACGCTAACAGGCAGGCTTACCGCACGTTACGTAGAGTACGTAGCGTATGCTAAGTGGTCCAGGCAGATTGCATATTTAGAGCTTTTGGCCGTAGACCGGATTGATAGGCAATCGTTCGACTTGAGATGAATTCTATATCATTTCTTTTGTTAAGGTTCGAGCTTGCTACGATTGATCGAAGGAGGCGGCCTTCGAGTGTGTTGAGATCATTGAAGTGTTTCGTTCTTGCCATCTTCGATGCAAGTATCGTAATGTGTTAATATTGGTATTTTTGAGCATGCGTGTGGTTTATTCATGTTGATGAACATGAGATTTATTTCGTTGAATTGTCATGATATTCGTTATCTAGTGTTTGTACGTTCATGTTGATGGACATAGCGATTTCGCATATATGTATGCATGTGTTGTGTTTGTGTATGTTGTGTGATCTATGCTGAGGGCGCTGGATCGGATGTCCACCTCGTGTTAGTCCGACTGGATCATCTTGGGATCAAGGCTGAGGGCGCTGGATCATTGGACGGGTTATTTCCACCTCGTGTTGGTCCGACGGGATCATCTTGGGATCTATGCTGAGGGCGCTGGATCATTGGAATACCCTTGCTGTGTTAATGGAATCTTGTGGATTCGCATTATCGGATTCCGGTAGCGGAAGTCCGTGTGGTGTATCTTGTTATGTATTGTTGATGCATATTTGATTTGTTTAAATGATACTTGTACTAGCATCGATTTGCTAACCCCTTCGGGGGTGGACATTTGTTTTGATGTTCAGGTACCCGAGAAGTAGGGAAACAGCCACAGTACCGATGTGACGACGAAGGGGTTCAGTGATGTTTGTTGTTGTTGGTGATTTGTCTTTCTTGGTTTGATTTCAGTACTCGAGTACGCGTGTCTTATTAATATCATTTCGATATGGTTGTATTAATTACTCGTTGGACCAGTTGGACCGGTTTGGTAAACTTGAATTTCCGTGGTATTGATGTCTTATATTTACATTTCTTTTATTTAGCCTTGTAAATTCTTACTTAAAGGGTTTACGGCGCTGTAATTATTCCGAATATCTCGGGGTGTTACAGAATATGGTATCGGAGCTAAGATTCATGGATATCTTGGCAGGCGGGTTTTAAGTTGGGTCTGTTTACATTATTGATTTACGAGTCGTTCGTAACATCACTGTTCAGCCAAAAGTCGTCATGTGGACCGTGGTTGTAAGTCTCCTAATCTCTTGTACTACCGTTTTACTTAATTCTGTTTTGTGAGTATTGACGGGCTTTATTTTTGAAAATTTTGTCTTGGATATTGAGAAGTTGTGTTTTCAGTATGTTGAGAGGAGGTCGTGGACGCGGACGTGGTCAAGGACGCGGACGTGGAAATATGAGACAGGAGGATTCCGCAACTACCCCATAATTATCGGCTAGTAGAACCGATTCCAATTCTGGAGGGCAGCAGGGATCGGCGAATGACGACGCAAATCCTAACATGCCGGGAGTGCTTCAACAGGTGGTGGCTCAAATAAACCAGTTCGCTCAGGTAGTTGATCGCATGCAGACAGCGATGGGACAGCAGCACCACGAGGATAACCGGGGAGACAGATGGCTTGCTGAGGTGGTCAAATTGCACCCGCCAAAGTTTGACGGATCTGCTGAGGCACTTACTTGGGATCATTGGCTAAAAGAGTTAGAGAAAATATTCGCGGGTATTAACTGTCCCGAGGACCGGAAGGTTCCCATTGCCCAGTATTTTCTGACTGGGGAGGCCTTTGACTGGTGGGAAGCTATTCGACCCGAGGATCATAATGTGGATTGGACGGAATTCAAACTAATGATGGAAGCACAGTATTGTCCTCGTCCAGTTAGAGAGGCAAAAATCCGAGAGTTTTTCTCACCACAGAGTTCGAAAACAACTGTAACAGACATAATCAAAACTTTTAATCATTAGCTGACGTGTGTCCGACACTTGGTCAGAACGGAGGCAGAAAAGATTTTTCATTTCGATATGCGAATGAAGCCGGAGATTCAGCAGTACATGTCCGGATTCGACTGTACTACATTGCGACAGTATCAAGACAAAGCGCTGGCCTACGACATGAAAGAGGCGGCAGTGGAGAAATCAGTGGAGGCAAAAAAGCAGAAAGTGACCGGCAGCTTCTCAGAAAAAAAGAGTGGTGGGCCCCGCAAGGGCCAGTCTTCCTTTTATTCGGCTAGGAAACCTCCACATCCTTCTAGAGGTGGAAAGAAGTTCCGGACTACATCAGCAGTTTCGGACGCATCAAAGAAATGCTACAATTGTGGTCGAGCAGGGCATATTCGACGTGATTGCCCCGCATCTTCTGTGACTTATTACGATTGAGGGCAAGAAGGGCACCGTGCGGCTTTCTGTGGAGTTGCTACTAGATCTTTTGGTGCTCGCACTCCAGCGCCAGTTCCAAAGGAGATAAGTGTGAACCAGACGCAGCAGAGTGGATTTCAGCAGCAAAATATTGGGAAGAGAGAGACATCCAGTCTTTGGGTCCGTTCCTCTGCGCTTTTATGCGAGATGAGGAAATCGCGATCGAACACCTTTGTTGCATCAGGTACGATTCAGATCCTTTTGCAACCAGTTAGTGTCTTATTCGATTCCGGAGCTACACATTCTTTCATATCATTGAACTGTGTTAATCGTTTAAAAATCTCGTGCTTATTTGATTATGAACCATATGTTGTGGGTTTTCCGAGTGGAGAGAGAATTGTGGGAACCCTAGAGGCTAGAGATTTTCCAGTGTCTATAGGAGGGAGAGATTGGCCATCGAATCTTATTGTAGTTGACATCTACGGTGACGATTTAATTCTCGGACACGATTGGCTCAACTGTTATGGAGCTATTCTGAATTACCGAGAGAGAGTCATTTCTATCATTGCTGATGACGGATCTGAACACTTATTCCGAGTATGGAGACCGGGAAGCTCGGGAAAATTGATCAAAGCAATGAAAGCCGTGAAATTATCAAGGGGATGTCATGGACTTTGGTGCTATGCCATGAGGAAAGAGGAAGGAGTAGAGCTATCGTCTATTTCAGTTGTGAATGAGTTCTCAGATGTATTTCCTGACGAACTACCTGGGTTACCTCCGCAGAGAGAAGTGGAGTTCACTATCGAATTAGAGCCTGGAGCAGCTCCTATTTCCAGAGCACCATACCGCATAGCGCCAACCGAGATGTATGAACTCAAGAAGCAACTGGAGGAATTGTTACAGAAGGGTTATATTCAACCTAGCGTTTCTCCTTGGGGAGCGCCCGTTCTCTTTGTCCGAAAGAAAGACGGATCCCTCCGACTGTGTATTGATTACAGGGAGCTCAACAAGATGACGATCAAGAATAAATATCCTATACCTCGGATCGACGACTTGTTTGATCAACTGTAAGGGGCAAGGGTAATCTCGAAGATTGACTTGCAATCGGGATACCATCAGTTGAGAATTAAGGAATCGGATATACCGAAATCTGCTTTCAGATCCCGGTACAGGCATTATGAATTTGTAGTGATGCCATTTGGACTTACCAATGCTCCTGCGGTATTTATGCAATTGATGAATCGGGTATTCTTAGAATACTTGGATAAATTCGTGGTCGTCTTCATCGATGACATCTTGATCTATTCGAAAGACACGGAGGAGCATGCCGAGCATTTGTGTGTAGTTTTGAGCACCTTGAGGAAGGAGCAGCTGTATGCAAAGCTTTCGAAATGTGAGTTCTGGCTTAAGGAAGTAACCTTCCTTGGACATGTGATATCGTGAGACGGAGTTGGTGGACCCGAAGAAAGTCGAAGCAATCTTGGAATGGGAAGCTCCTAATAACGTGAAAGAAGTCCGGAGTTTCCTAGGACTTGCTGGATATTATCGTCGTTTTGTAGAAGGATTTTCCAAAATTGCTCGTCCGCTCACTCAGTTGTTACAGAAAACTCAAAAGTTCACGTGGGATGAGAAATGCCAGGCTGGTTTTGATGAACTTAAGAAGAGACTGACGACAGCACCTATATTAGCATTACCAGATGGAACTGATGGATTCATGGTATACAGCGACGCTTCAAATCAGGGTCGGGGATGTGTGTTGATGCAAAAATATAAGGTGATTGCCTATGCTTCTCGGCAGTTGAAACCGTACGAGGTTAATAACCCGACTCATGATCTGGAGCTAGCAGCTGTAGTCTTTGCATTGAAAATTTGGAGACATTATTTGTACGGCACTCATTGTCAGATCTTTACAGATCATAAGAGCCTCAAGTACATTTTCAGTCAGAAAGAATTAAACATGAGGCAGAGAAGGTGGCTGGAATTGATCAAGGATTACGACTTGGAGATTCTCTATCATCCGGGTAAAGCAAACGTAGTAGCCGATGCATTGAGACGTAAACCTGTTTCTCTTCGAGTGTTGGAAGCACTTACATCCCAAACCAGCATTCAACGGGAACTGATTCGCGAAGAGATTGAAGTATGGGCACCATGAATCCAAGGGCAACTATATGTGATGGAACTGACTTCATGACTAGTCGAGGAGATCAAATCTAAGCAGTTGAACGATTCTCTGATCCTTCGGTTAAGTGACGAAGTAAAGAAAAGAAAAGCCCCAGGATTCGTGATACAAGATGATGGAGTTCTGAGATTGCAGAGTCGACTTTGTGTTCCCGATAATGAGGAATTGAGACGGACAATTCTGAAGGAAGCTCACAGCACGTCCTATTCTATTCACCCGGGCAGCAGTAATATGTATAAGGATCTTAAACAAAACTTCTGGTGGGGGAATATGAAGAAGGACGTAGCAGAGTACGTTTCGAAGTGTTTGACTTGTCAGCAGGTTAAGATTGAACATCAGCGACCTGCCGGAATGTTAAAGCCGCTTCCGATCCCTGAATGGAAGTGGGAGGATATCTCGATGGATTTCATCACCAATATGCCACGAACCAAGACGGGACTGAACATGATTTGAGTTGTAGTTGATCGACTAACCAAGTCGGCTCATTTCCTAGGAATTAAAGATACTTGGGGACCCGAGAAATTGGCGCGAGTATTTATTGCAGAGATAGTCAGATTGCATGGGACGCCGAAGACCATTATTTCAGATCGAAATGGTCGCTTCGTGTCGCACTTCTGGAAAGCAGTTCACAGGGCTTTGGGGACTGAGCTCAACTTTAGCACAGCTTATCATCCCCAAACGGACGGTCAGTCCGAAAGGACTATTCAAACAGTAGAAGACATGCTTAGAGCTTGTGCATTGGATTGGTCAACTGATTGGGAAGTTCACTTGCCATTGATTGAATTCACCTATAACAACAGTTGGCATGCTTCTATTAAGATGGCACCATTTGAAGCTTTGTACGGGAGAACATGCCGATCACCCTTGTGTTGGGATGATTCCCCGGACTTGATCGGGACGGAACCAGAATTGATAGTTTAGACTCAAGAGAAGATAGCTTTGATTCGAGAAAGACTGTTGACTGCCCAGAGTCGACAGAAGTCTTATGCAGATGTACGTCGTCGCCCTCTAGAGTTCGACATTGGGGACCACGTACTATTGAAGGTGTCTCCTACACGAGGAATTTTCCGTTTTGGGAGGAAAGGCAAGCTAAGTCCAAGATATATCGGACCATTCGAGATCCTCGAGAGAGTTGGAGATTTAGCATACAGGTTGGCCTTACCGCCATCGCTGAGTCATGTTCACAATGTGTTTCACGTATCCCAATTGCGGAAGTATGTACCAGATCCCAGTTATATCATTGAGTTTAATGAGATCGAGATAGCTAATGATGGCACCTTCGAAGAGAGACCAATCAAGATACTTGAGAGTCGGATCAAACAATTAAGACATAAACCAATACCCTTGGTTAAAGTACAATGGTCACGGCACGGAGTTGAAGAGGCCACTTGGGAAACGGAGGACACTATGAAGACTAGATATCGAGAGTTGTTTTCATCTTAAGTTTCGGGACGAAACTTCTTTTTAGGGAGGAAGGATGTAATACCCGAGATTTCTGCTATGTATTTGGAACTTGTGATATTGTAATTATTGCATTTTGATCTGAGTATTATTCTCCGTATTTCATAATTCGGTATTGTTGAGCGCATGATTTCATGAATGTGATTTAAATTGTGATTCTGCGCATGTAGCGCACGCTATCGACTAAGTGTAGCGTACGCTAACTTAGATCCATAGCGCACGCTGTGAAGGAACCTTAGCGCACGCTATACGTGGTCAATATGATTGAGACGTGTTGGTAGGTGAGATCAGGCCAGGGATCTTGGTCGGATTGTGTCGGGATGAACCTGGACGGCTTTTGGGAAAAAGCCAAGTCAACGCGTTAGCGCATGCTACTCATATGAGGATAGCGCACGCTAAAGGCTGAGTACAGTGAAATCAGTAACGTGTAAAATAGCCGTTAGCGCACGCTATGAATATGGACTAGCGCGCGCTAATAACCATTTTCTATATATATGACAGCATCCTTTTTCATATTTTCAGACTTTTCACTCCCCCATCCGAATTCTTGAACTTAGAAAGTCACTCTCTTCATCCTAAACACTTCTTGCCGGCATCCTAGCTCGTGTTGAAGATTGTAGATCATTGGGGATTGATGTTCAAGCCTTCGGCGTTGGATTGCTTCGAATGTCCTCCTTGTTCTTCACTACTTTGAGGTAGGTGATTCTTCACCAATATTAGTAGTATTCTGAAGGACGTTTTTTATCATGTTTTGGGATTTACCTAGTCAGTTAGATTCATAAGTAGTCGAACATCATGTGTTAGAAGGATATTTTCGATGTTTCGGTACTTATTCATCGTATAAACCATTGAACCTCTTAGTGTTTGAACTCCTAGCATATTCTGAAGCTTCAAACCGATTTGTAACCAGTATATGTAGATTTTCAAAGTTCTTATGCCTTTACATAAAGGAATCATACGTTTTGGGACATATAACGGATTGAACTTAGGATATTCCTTGAAGATCAAAGATGAATTATGGTGTTGTGATGATTATACGTAACCTTGTACCTCGTAGTCGTTTTAAGGGGGAATACAGTATGACCCATGAATACAGTATTAATCCAAACATTGCTGTAAGAATTGATTCCCGTATGTACCTTTTAAGGGGGAACGCTGTATTATTCGCGGATACAGTACATACACTATAGGAAGTCAATTAATATTTTATTATTATTCTATTCGTAAAAAAGTCATTTTAATCCACATTCCCTGTTTCAAAATTCAAACGTGTTATTATTTAATGCTTAACATGACATCTAGACTCTATTATCTCAAACGCTGTGATTTTAATTAATTCAAACCTCCATTTCGTGCAATGAGGGAATACGAACTGTCATAAGTGGGACCGATTATCATTTCAAAAATGGATGGATAAGATATACAAGTTAATCTCAGTTCATCCTATTCGTTCTTTTCAAAGACGGTTCCCATCCCTTAAATCGGACCGTCCACTGTTTTGTAACCCGAATCTTCCCTGCACACTATAAAAGGACTTTTCTTGCTCCCTTCGACTCTTTACGCTTTCTGCATATTAAACGAGATTAAGAGCAAACAGCCTACATCGATTACTGCATTTTAATGCTTTCTTTGCTTCCTCACTCACTTTTCTTCAGTAAACAATGGCATCATCTCAGACATCTTCTCTATCCCTTAAGAAGAGAGACTCCATCAGCGATGGGCGAATCTTCGCCAGATCTGTCATGCTTGAAAGAATCCACATCGAAACCGAGGATGCTGATACAATGGAACTCATTGTTTCCAGAATCCGGCAACAAGGCCTCTACCGCCTTGGAAGTCATCACGCTGAGCTCTATGATGAGCGTCTTGTCGAGGAATTCTATCTAGACGCTTCTGTCATATTCTTCTCTCTAAAAAGAGGAGGAGATGCATCTGACATTTCTGCCACCCTTCACGGAGTCTAAATCTGCATTGACCGGGAGCTTCTGGAGAATATTTATAGGCTGCCGTCTGATGGGCTGGTGATGGAAGAGCTTGAGACCTTTGGGTCACAAGAAATCCTCACTGCCTATTGGGGATTGTTCATTGGCGATGCTTCTGACAAGAACATCCATGCATCTTGCCATAAAAAGAGGTTTTGTTTACCTTTTGTTTACTTACACAATTTCTGTTGTCGTGTTATTGAGAACAGGACTGGCGCATTCGAGATGTCCACAAACCTGAATTTTAGAATGATGGTCGCCATCATGTCTGCTGAAAGAGTAAACTGGTGCCAGATCGTTCTGAAGAGGCTACAGGAAAAGGCTTTTAAGCCTACTACTCAGAAGAAGTCCTTCGGCCTCATCCTCAACAACATTCTCACCAAATGTGATGTGCCGCAATCAATAGGAGCCAAGAAGATTGGAACTGGCAAGTACATAGGCGGAAGCAAGCCATCTACCTACAACAGAGACAGACTCATTGCAATAAGACCCTATACGAGATTTCTGCCCCTTTCTGATGATCCAAGGGTTGCCACTATGAAGTTCGGGAGTGAAGAGAAACCGAAGAAGAGAAAGAGAACATCTCACAGTAAATCGCCTCTTGCTGTCGAGAAGCCTAAAAAGAAGCTGAGTAAGGCTTCAAAAGAGAAGGCTACAGAGGTTATAGCGATCTCTATAGACATCCCTACATTGGTGCGACCCGTTGTACCACACCCCGAGGGCGCAACCCCTGCGGAATAAATAATTGTTGCACATGTTGCAGATCCCGAGCCTCTGGCGGCTATGACAATGATCAATTATTTGCCAAAATAGAAGGAACTGGCGAATCGACTGCCCGTTCGGAGTCACTTGACGCCTCTCCTGTTAGGGAACCCACACCCATACAGAATCCCTCTCCCATCAGGGTACCAACCCCTGTTTGGGATCCCTCTCCAAAATAGGTTCCCACACCTGTTGCGTATCCTATTCCTATAGTAGACCCACATTGTAAGGAGCCCCTCCCCCACTACTATCATTAGAGAAACTATCCTTCAAGTGCAGATTGAGCAAGCATTGGAACGTTTTGTACAATGGAAGTCTTATAGGGTTTCACCTTACAACGTCTGTACAATTGGGAGGAGTGGAAAGAACAGGAAGATTTTGCTCTGGAGGTCACAGACACTCAAGACATCCAAATCCTGATTCAATGGGATAACGACTTTTGCCGAGAGCTGGTCTCAAATTATTATCTGGCGAAAAAATAGGCCCGATTGAAGGGAAAATCAAAGTTCGATGAGACATTTCCTAATAGTCCCGAATCTAATCCCAACTCAAACGACAATGACGACCACCCTACAAGTAGGTCTGAGAATGAGTCGAAAGGAATGTCACGAACAGGAACTATCCAGAATGCAAGAGCAACAGGGTCAGAGGACCTCGGACAGACATCAGTCCCCTCCCCAACAACAACAAAAAGCTGTGATGGACAACGTACAGGAGGAATCAGTCCCTCCCGTACAGCATGAAGCTTCAGAACAGGAAGCTCAAGAAGAGTTAGCCCACTCCATCCCGCAAGAGGAATCAGTCCCTTTACCGGAGCAGGCATAAACTGAGAGTCAGCAGGAGGAATCAGTCCCTCCTGTATGCATGACTACAGAAACCCAACAGGAACAGAAGGAATCAGTCCCCCTGTCTCCAAGACTGACGATGCTGCCCAACCATCTGCCGAGCCCGCGCCTAATGCCTCCACATCACCTATCTCTATCAGCTCCAAATTCGATGAAAGATTCCTTCCTGATGAGAGACCACGTCCTCATGTGGCCATGCGTCAACTAAATGGATCAGAAGATGAGAGAATAGCCCACCCCGACTCTCCGCGAACAGAGGCCATGATAGAGCAACTTCAAGCAATCGCCCGCCAAATAGTGTTCATGCAGGATGTCGTGGAGGCACTGTATGATGTTGGCAAAGAGCTCGATTGGATGATAGATTGATGAGATGACTGGCCTGAAGAGAGAAGTTACAAAAGTTGAAGAAGCATTTCGCATAGTGTCTGTGCATTACGGCAAGCACTCACTCAACTACAACAGTGCCAGGAACAAATTCTCAAGCAAGAGCAGGAAAAGCTTCAGATATCCGAAGCCAAGACTGTCGCTGCCCTACAGGAAACTGTCTCCAGGCTCACAGGACATGATAAAAAGATCGATGACATGTCTCTGTTCTCAGTTCTCTGATTGACAAAATCTCGAGTATAGAGACCAAACAGGAAAACACGATGAAACTCCTTGAAAGCATAGATGCTAAGGTCACTTACCTTGATGATACCAAAAAGGGGGAAGAAACGAGATAGGCTGGAAGGCAATGGAGGCTTGAAAGAGAAAAAGAGATTGATGCTGCATTAGAGGACAGTGTTGCTGCTACAATAGGCCACTTGGCCTTTCTTGCACAAGGATACAGGGTAACTGGTTTTCGCCCTGAGTTCCATGACCCTATCTATCCCTAGAAAAACAATGTGCAGAGACCATCGGAGATTCGTCTGCCTGCTAACTGTCAGCCTGTAGCTGATGAAGTTAAGAATTGGAGAAAGATCGAACTGATGAGATACTTTGTTAAGCTCATCAGGGAGTCCGCCATCTTCAATAAGTGCAAGACACTGGCGGAGGCTGCAGATGAATTTGCAAGGATGCTGGAAAAAGGACTACTCCCCATGCGATCTATCTAGATCGAGGCAAGGATTCCTTGGAGAAGTGGTGGAGAGGAATCGACAATGATCCTAACAGAAGGCCTTGGAGACATGCTCATTACAGGAGTTAGCATGGATTATCCTTTATCATTGTACTTAGCAGTATGCAGTCTCTGTATCTTTCTTCTTCAATCGTTGTAATCTTTTGATCTCAATCAATAAAATTCAATTTTTGCTTAAAAGATTACAGCTCATAATCTACTCTTACTATTTTACACTTTGATTACGAATTCAATTTATTTCCTGCAAACAATAAGTATAAAACTTGTCAAGTCTTACGCTGTAAGAACTTGTCTGCGAGCAGTTCATAGGTTAAGTTGTACTCAACCTATATCACACTATAAGATTGTGCCTGCACGCCAATCATAAATTTAAGTTGTAATACACATCCCTATAGATGTTTACGAATCCCTAGAACTTGCCTACGAGCAGTTCATATTTTTAAACTAAGTGCTGAAGATCAGATCTTTTGACAGAAGACCAAGAAGTCAGCCTCTCTGGATCAAGATGTTATCTTTAAGAGGTTTTGACATTATCAAAAAGGGGGAAATTGTTGGGATAAACAATCATGTACCTTGTTTTGATAATTGCCATCATATAGCAAGTTGTCTAGCCAACATACAGCAAGTTGTCTCAAGAAACCGGAAGGATTCGAAATACCGCTAAGTATGGAAACTCTGGGATATTCATACAGCACCCTTCCATACAACATTGGAGATAGCCTACATCGATGAAGTCTACGGCTATAGCCTACATCGATGAAGTCTACGGCTACAGCATTAAAGATGTAACATATTGGATACAGCATATAGGCTGAAAGTGTTAGAAAACAAACACTTATCTAACAGGACTGAGGACCGTTGTGATGGAATCTACTTTATTCACTAAAGCCAAAACGCCGTTTGAAAGAAGTATTTAAATACTGATCGGATAAAGTATTTAAATACCAACCAACAAGGATCTTCAGACAAGGAGAAAAATCCGGATCTAGCATCTTAAAAGTCAATCAACTAATCAGAATGGATCTTTGCTCACCAACCAGCCAACGGACATATTTATAATGGATCTATTCCAAAGTTATAAATAGCCCATGCAAGAGGACATTGCAGATACTGAACATACTCATATAAACTCAAGAACTTGACTGAAAAAACAGAACAATTGACTCATTCATAATCGCAGAAACTCTTAAGAGATTAGTCTGTCAATCAAGCTTACAAGAGCAAATATATTTCTTCGGTCATATATCATTATCCGAGATACGAAATATACTCAGTCAACGTGAACAGCACATCATCAACTTAAGATCATCGTGTTCCAGCTACTGTTCAAACTAGTGATTTCACCATCATTACCTTTGAGTAAAACTTAGCCCTATGTGGACTAAGAAAAGATATTCTGACCTGTGTGGGACAAATAGGATGAAAATTTAATCTGTGTGAGAAAAAGCAAGTCAAAGAAGCCTACAACCAATCTGTGCGAACGGTTGGAAACTACAGTCTTTGTATCACTCTGTGTGAACGATACAAGGACAGGTTTGATTAAAGTCACGTATTTGTGTACGTAGTGATTTTAATAAACATTTTACTCCTGTGTGGAGGACCAGTGGACGTAGAGGGGTTTACCTCGAACCACTTTATATTGCGTGTTATTTACCTTCTGCCTTTATTGTTTTCATATATCTGTGATTTATTCATAAGTATAGATTGCAAAACCTTATACACATCAAGCTAACAGGAGAAAGCCTAGTTGATGTATTTACAGCAACTCACCGAAACGAACTTCTGCTACACACTCACATTCGAAAATCGTACAGCTTCTTGTACTAACACTTTTTCAAGTTGTATTCTGTATACTTAGTGGCCAACAATAGGTTAGAATCTGCGGACGATGGTGATTCAGAACTCACCTTGTTAAATGGTTTAGGCCAGTAGGGGGCTTTCCAAATTTCTTAATGAATTTTTGGAATTTGTGCATTAGCAAGGCCATTTCATCTCGTGATAGGATATCATCATCACCGTCATGAGCCTTGGATGCTGCTTTGGATGTGCTGGGATCAGAGTTGTGTCTCATGTCAGATACAGCAGTGAGTGATGTAGTCTTAGCAGGTGACTCTTCGGCATTCTCTCTCGTGTCAATATCATACGCAGAAACTTTGAGGTCAGAGAAGAGATTCAAAGTGGATATATCATTTAAATTGCATGACACATACATAGATGTGGTTTTAATGTCCCAATCGGGTAGGGAGTGGTCTAAAGATTTTAAGATTTTTCTCTTTTTGGGTATACAGTTTACCCAGTCCTTCAAGTTCACCGACAATGCTGGTAAATCTGAGGTCAAGTGCCTGAATTATTTCGGAAGATTTCATTTTAATTTTGGGATCTTGTTTTCTTTTAAGAGCTCAGTTCCCTCACATATCAACTTGAGTTTCTCACAGATTTCCGTGGCTATCTTGATGCTCTTTACCTGGGAGAATGTGCCTTTGTCAAGAGTGACAAATAGCGCATTCATGGCGACATTTTCAGGATTCGCACGCTTGCAATCATCAGTTGTCCACTGGTTCCATTCCTTCTCAAGCATTTCTGCATGAGCTTGTCCATCTATTCTTGCGGCTGGATTGACCTTCATGATGTTGATAGGTCCTTGGATGACAAAAATCATCTCTTCATACAATGCAACAAGACTGGCTTTCATCTTGATTCTCCAGTCATCAAATTCGTTAATAGAAAACATGGGAACTTTGTTGATCATAGATGTATCCATGGCAAAAGTGGAAGTGATAAGGATATAAAAGAGAAGTATTTAAAAGCTAGTGATTTTGTGGATCAGATTCAGGTTAAAAATCGATTGATTCCTTGTAGATTCAACCGCTCTAATACCACTTGTTAGTCACAGTATACAATTATACAACTTAGAAGGGGGGTCGAATAAGTTGTATCCTTTTTCGAAGTTTGTTTGCATAGCGAAAGTCTGAAACTAGGTTGCTGTAAATACAGCAACTAGACGATTTCCTGTTAGCTTGGTGCTTACAGGGTTTCTAGGTTAAGTATACTAAAATCACACAGGTAATAAGAAAACAGTAAATACAGTAACTAACGACACATCGTTTAATGTGGTTCGAGGTAAATGTTGGGATTCGGTGCCTAAAACGAAAGCCCAGCGAAAGCAGTAAAACGAAAACTAATTCGATCTGAATCCCTACGAGGATCGATCGAGCTACATATATACGAATATATAAATGAAAATCAAGAGTTGTAAGAAACTAACCCTCGAAGTCCGATTATTAAATGGTAACCTTCTCTTGAGCTATTCCCCAAGCTTTGCTTGATCTCTACTAATCCCTTCCGCTCCAAGACCTTGAACGATCCAATGCCGAAAGAACTGCGTCTATACTTGATTAACCTTTAAGGTTACGGCTAGAATCAAGTGATGAAGCTTTTATTATTACACTATAAGTGTATAATATATATCTCTCTATCTCACAAATATTTTCTCCAAGAAAACTTATGAATGAAGATGAAAATGATGAAGAATGCAATGAAGTCTTGGAAAGATTTTTATTCTCTCCTTTTTCTTGCCCAAATCGTGAGTTATGCAAGTCTGTGCAAAAGAGATTTAGTCTTCATATTTATTCTCATCATATCTCCCAAAAAATCACCTCCCTTTGACAAAATCACCAAGAGTGATATTTTATCCCCTTGATTGGTCACAAGGCTTGAACCCCACCAAGTGAAGACCAAGACCAATTGAGGGGTAGGTGATTGGGGCGGCCATCTAGAAGGTGCCGGACGAGTTCAGTCCGTTTCGGACTCCCGTGAGTCCAAACAGATAAACTCTGATTCCGTCCTATGTATTTATATCGATTAATTAATCCAATTAATTAATCATATCAAATACATAATAACATAATTAATTTATCCAAGAAATAATTATATTCATGAATTAAATTAATCACCCAGTAATTTATTTAAGTCATTAGGCAATAAATCAATTTATCCAAAAAATCGATTTAGACATCCAATGTCCCAAATTAGATATCCAATATCTAAAATTCATAATGAGATAATAAGATTGCTTCATTCCGTCGTCAATCCTATTGCGCGACTCGGTAGATCCATCTCAGTCAGCAATGGGAGGAACCAAAGAGTAGTAGCACCACCTAGCCAGCCTGGCCGCCTACACTGTACCCCAACTGAGAACGAATAATGGGATCATTCAAGAACCATTCTGTCGTGAATACCAGTATACGTATAAACCCTTCTTTCAAATGTCCCGATCAATTTATAGGGTCATGGTCAGTCAAACCCTATCTGTACTTGATGATATGCATGCGTTAATGCAAATCGAGATCATTGAGCTCTCGTGTATCCAATACAACTAGCTTCAATGCTTTGGCTAAAGACTTATGATCTCATCTGCCAATAACCGCATAGGACATATAACTCACTCACTAACGCGAGAAAGAATTCTATCTTGGTATTCAGTAGGACCTGCTACTTGCCCGTTAAGATGCACGTCGAGGTTGACCCCCGAATCTTAATGTCACAAGCACATCCCTACTAAATCCTCAAGTCGAAGGTTCACGAATACCTATCACAACCTTTCGATTCCGTCATTGACTGTCCCGGAGTGAAATCCATGTGACAAATCGAGGGTGAGTCAGTTCGAGTATACTAATCCAATTAGCATACCTATAACGTATGCTCCCACTAACCATTAGTGTTCGAAATACACTCTCCATGTCAAAGAAAACAGCATACAAGTCCTTACATAAACTTAACGCCCAGTCAAGTTTCATCGACTTGCGAACGATTAAGTATTTGAGCTATAAACCTTTACAGTGCCGACAGCCTTATCAAATAAGGAGTGGAACGTTTTGCTCTCAAATACACGGACTAGTTTCTATATGTATATTTACGAGTTAGAAATGCCAGTAACTTCCAGTAAATAAAGAAACTTCCATTGCCTTATATTAATGATTTACATAATTACAAGTACAATGCCCTCACTCAACATCCTCTGCGTGGCATTCAAGGACATACTCCTAACAATCTCCCACTTGCACTCAATGCCACACACTATGGTATCTAATACCCATGTTCTCCAGATGATGCTCCAAGCTAGTCTGAGAAAGTGGCTTGGTCAGTGGATCGGCGACGTTGTCGGCTGAGTCTACTCTGTGCAGCACAATATATCCCTTGCGAACAAATTCTCTTACGAGATGATACTTTCTCTCAATATGTTTGATGCTGTTGTGAAACCTTGGCTCCTTGGCCTGCGCTACAGCTCCGTCGTTGTCGCAGTACAGTGGAACAGGCAGCTCAGCACATGGTATCACTTGAAGTTCTCCCAGAAACTTCTTAATCCAGAACCCTTCCTTGGAAGCCTCCGAGGTTGCTTGATACTCAGCCTGACAGGTGGAATCAGCCGTCGCGCTTTGCTTGGCGCTACGCTAAGATACTTCTCCTCCATTAAGAGTAAATATGTAGCCAGAAGTAGATATCGAGTCGTCCTTCAGTCCTTGGAAGTCTGAATCAGTGAATCCCACCACATCCAATTCTCCACCGCCATACATCAGAACCATATCTCTAGTCCTTCTTAAGTACTTGAGAATGTTCTTTATGGTAGTCCAATGTTCCCTACCTGGGTTTGCCTGAAAACTACTCACCACGCTTACAGCATGCGCGATGTCAGGTCTTGTACACAACATAGCATACATAAGGCTACCCACGGCCGAAGCATATGGTATATTACTCATTTGCTTTCGTTGTTCCTCACTTTGAGGACACATCTTCAAGGAGAGTTTTATTCCATGTTGCATCGGTAGGAACCCTCTTTTAGAATCATCCATCTTAAATTGATTTAAGATCTTATCTATATAGAGGGCTTAGGAAAGACCTATTGTTCTCTTCGCTCTATTCCGGTAGAGCCGAATACCAAGAATATAGGTTGCTTCTCTCAAGTCTTTCATTGAGAAATTACTCGAAAGCCAAGCTTTCACAGAACTGAGCATTCCCACATCATTTCCTATTAGTAGAATGTCATCTACATATAGTACTAAGGATGCGATCTTTCTCCCACTAACCCTCTTGTATACGCAAGGTTCCTCTTCATTTTGCACGAAGTCAAACTCTTTGACCGCCTCGTCAAAATGAAGGTTCCAACTACGCGACGCTTGCTTCAGTCCATAAATGGAACACTGAAGCTTGCACACTTTCTGAATATCGACTTCGGACACAAAGCCTTTAGGCTGCTCCATATAGATTTCCTCCTCGAGGAATCCATTAAGGAAAGCCGTATTTACGTCCATTTGCCATATCTCATAATCGTGGTACGCAGCTATAGCAAGCATCATGCGAATAGACTTGATGATGGCTACGGGCGAGAAGGTATCATGGTAATCGATCCCTTCTTTCTGGGTATAACCCTTTGCCACAAGCATGGCCTTATAGGCGTCAACCTTGCCATCACCATCAGTCTTTCTCTTGTAGATCCACTTGTTCCCAATAGGCACTATGCCCTTGGGGCGGTCTACTAAAATCCAGACCTGATTGACATGCATCGAGTCTATCTCAGCTTCCATAGCTTCATGCCATTTCGCGGAGTCTACATCCACCATTGCTTGGTCATAGGTCATTGGGTCGGTGTCTTGGCTATCACTTGGAACTTCATGGAGACCCAGCTCCTCCAAGTGCACAAGCCCATACCTCTCAGGTAAATGAGACACCCTACTAGACCTACGAGGTGGTTGTACTTGTGTTTCAGAAGGTTCGGTTCCAGTTTCTTGCACAGGTGTCTCCCGAGGAGTTTCATTGTATTCTTGTAAAGAAATACTTCTACCCGCTCCGCCTTCCTGAATGAACTCATCTTCCCGGAAGTCTGCTTGTAAAGCAACAACGATCTTTCGATCTTCGGGCATGTAGAATAGATATCCCATCGTCCCATACGGGAATCCAATGAAACGTCCCTTCATGGACCTAGCTTCCAACTTCTCCACCTTAGTCTTCTTGACATAAGTGGGACATCCCCAAATCCTAATATGATTAAGACTTGGTTTCCTGCCCTCCCACATCTCATGTGGAGTTTTAGGAACAGATTTGGAAGGACATCTGTTCAATATGTAGGCGGCATTCAGGAGTGCACACCCCCAGAAGTAAATCGGTAAGTCAGTATAGCCCAGCATGGAACAGACCATGTTCAACAAGGTCCGGTTCCTTCTTTCTGACACACTATTTAACTGAGGAGTACCTGTAGGTGTTAGTTGTGAAACTATTCCATGTTCCTTAAGGAACTCGTCAAACTCCATACTCATATACCCGCCACCTCGGTCCAACCGAAGTGCTTTGATATGATTTCCAGTTTGTTTCTCGACTAGGGCCTTGAATTCCTGGAATTTCTCAAAGGCCTCGGATTTATGTTTCATTAAGTATACATAACCATACCTAGTATGATCATCCGTAAACATAATGAAATATTGATATCCATCATGCGCTGCTTCCAAAGCACCACATACGTCGTTATGGATTAATCCCAATTTATCAGTGGCTCTTTCAAAAGTCCCTGTGAAGGGGGACTTAGTCATTTTGCCTTTAAGGCAAGATTCACAAGTAGGAAAGGGATCCGATCCCAATGGACCCATAAGTCTATCCTTTTCCATCTTGTAAACCTTGGTCTGACCAACATGACCAAGTCTAAGATGCCATTTCAAAACTTGATTGGTTTCATCCCTACCACGTTTTTTAGTCATAGTATTCACAACTACTTTGTTGCTGAGATTTAGATGATACAATCCATTTAACAATGTAGAAGTACCTACTAGTTTATTTATGAAATAAATTTTGTAGAAACCATCACCAATGAAAAATAAAAAGCCTTTTCGGTCCATGACCGGAATGGATACAATGTTTTTGTGCCCCTTGGGCAAAACAAGTACATATTCTAAAGTCAAAACAAAGCCGGATTCTAAACCCAAAAGAAGTGATCCTATGTCGGTCGCCTCGACACTATGCCCGCTTTCGACTGTGATCATAACTTTTCCAGCTCCAAGCTTCCTACTTTGTTCCAGATCGTGATTAACGGTACAAATATGAGAACTAGCACCAGAATTCAGTATCCAGGAAGTAGAAAATACAGTAGCAGAACAATTTGTTTCCAAAACTAAAAGTTCTGTACCTGAAGTGCCATGAATAATCGGACAGTCTCTTACCCATTGTCCCAGCTCACCGCACTTGAGACATGCATCCTTTTTATTCTTGTTCTTCGGAACCATTGGGGCCTTGCCCTTACCCTTAAGGTCCTTAACTTGTGGTCCAGTCTACTTCTTGGTCTTTTTCTGCTTATTCTAAGACCTTCGAGGTCCACAAGAAATCACAAGGGCAGACTCCTTCATCCGCGGAGTCTTTATCTGAGACTGAGCGGTCACCAGTTTGTTCATTAGCCCAACCCAGTTACATGCAATTTCATTGCAGTTGAAGTTCATAACAAACTGTGAGAAGGAATCAGGGAGAGACTAAAGGATAAGGTCGGTTTGGAGAGAAGTATCCATTTTATAATCAAGAGCCTCCAATCTATCGATCATGGATATCATTTTGAGGATGTGTTCCCCACCCTTATCACCTTCCTTCATTCTTGCACCGAACAATTGCTTGGATATCTCATATCTAGCAGTTCTGCTGTTCTCACCATAAATCTCGGTTAAGTGAGATAGAATCTGCCTAGCAGAAGTCATTTTCTCATGACCTCTCTGAAACTCATTAGACATAGAATCCATCATGTAAGCACGTACTTTTACGTCATCCGTAACACACTTTTTGTGGTTTTCAATCTCTTCCTGATTGGCTCTGGTCCGCACAGGAGGAGTCGGAATGTCCATCTCTAAGACGTATCCCAGTGCCTCTATATTGAGGACTATCATCAGGTTGCGGAGCCAATTCACAAAGTTAGGTCCGATTAAGGTGTTCTTTTCGAGTAGAATTGCGAGTGGATTCATTGTCATATTGAGAGTTATGTCTGCATTAAGTATAACAGATTAATAGGTGACTCATTTAATTATGTTCTGAGTACAGAATTAAGGTCTTTTCTATTATTGTTACCGAGCTCCCACTATTTTTATCAGAACAACACACTCCCATGTGAAATCTGGAAGTATTGTCGCACTACTTCATAGTGGTGATCGAGTTCTTTATAAATTTTAATAGAGGGCAACCGAACAGGTTTCTAGTCTATTAATTTTCATATAGTGGTGTCCAACACCAACTCATCTAATGGATGATTCGATCTTCTTTTTCCCCTTGTTCACTCCCCTCAACCTATACGGTTTCTATGGTTTGTGAACAAGTTAGGTTACCATCGACGCAAATCAGTTTCACAATTGAATCTTATCCGGCAACCTATCAGGTTTCTAGGGATAAAATTTGCTCCAACCGAAGGCATCCAATGCGCTTCCGGTAATTTATCCGACCTCCCCGAACGACTACCCTGATAACTCGGAAGCATAGCACATCCGGTTTGGATTTCAATTTCCCGAAAACTCGATGGAAGAAAGGAAAACCTTGAAACCTTATAAACTTAATAATTTGTTGTGGGAGAATTTTCGCGATTAACGTTACACTTTGCACATTAATCATTTTAGCGCATTTGTGGTATTTATACAATATGAAAAAACCATTCACAACCTAGTTGCTACCAACATGTGGTTCATGGATCGTTCATAGAAAACAAAAACTCCGTAATCTAATTACAAGTCTTCGTCTTGAATCTTTGTCTTCTCGAAATGGATCTTCCTCTGGTCTTCATCATTACATATAAATTTTACATTGAAAATTGCATCCTATATACAAATTTTTCTAGTAAAATAAATAGGCTCAAAACGGCCTTTACAACCCAATCGAATAAAACAAACGATTCAAAAACTAAGTCCACGAACCACATCCCCATTCAAAAGCATTCATCCAATAAATACTAAATAAATAGAAAGCGTAGAGATACATTGATCCAATCAATAATACGAACCGATCCAATCGATTCACACAATCGGTAATATGAAAACATTCAAAATAATTGGGTCGCCCATTAAAATCCCAATTAATCAAATTTTCCTTGTAAAATGAAATACCATAAATCATTTTAATCATATTAAATCCAATTTAACATGCGGGAGATTAATTTTCAAGAAAACACGGAAAAATCGAGCCGGGTGAAAACTGGCCTCCGTGGTCGAGTCACTGCCGGCATCTTGCCGGCCACACACGGCCCGTGTCGCCTGACACGGTCGAGTTGTGCCGGCAGTGTCCCAGACATTCTAGCCAGATACGGCTGTGTCGCCTGACACGGTCGAGTCACTTCTGGAAGCCTGCTGGCTAGACACGGCCCGTGTCACCTGACACGATCGGGTCTGCCTGGCAGTGACTATGCAGACTGCCAGACACGGCCGAGTCCCCCAGGACACGGTCGAGTCACTCTCGGCCAGAATGCACCTTTTGACCAAAAAGTCATCCGACGACGATTCGGGGCTAGATTTTCGACCGGATATCCAATATCAATATTTTCCGACTTTCATATCTTCAATATAAATCATATTTCCCAAAAATTTAAGATTTATATTTAGACATAAACTTACCAAAAATACAATTATTAAGAACGAAAAACATATACCACGATTATGACTAAAATGATTCCAAATCATTCACCATCTAATCGAGCATTCCAAATGCCAATATCGTATATACGATCGCAAGACCTACGCTCCGATACCACTATTGGGATTCGGTGCCTAAAACGAAGGCCAATCGGAAGTGGTAAAACGAAAATTAATTCGATCCAAATCCCTACGAGGATCGATCGATCTACGTATATACGAATATATAAACGAAAAGCAAGAGTTGTAAGAAACAAACCCTCGAAGTCCATTGATTAAATGGTAACCTTCTCTTGAGCTATTCCCCAAGCTTTGCTTGATCTCTATGAATCCAATCCGCTCCAAGCCCTTGAACGATCCAACGCCGAAAGCACCGAGCATCTACTTGCCACGCACCGGAAAAATGACCGGAATAACAACACTTGATTAACCTCTAAGGTTACGTCTAGAATCAAGTGATGAAGCGTTTATTATTACACTCTAAGTGTATAATATATATCTCTCTATCTCACAAATATTTTCTCCAAGAAAACTTATGAATGAAGATGAAGATGATGAAGAATGCAATGAAGTCTTGGAAAGATTTTTCTTCTCTCCTTTTTCTTGCCCAAACCGTGAGTTATGCAAGTCTGTGCAAAAGAGATGTAGTCTTCATATTTATTCTCATCATATCTCCTAAGAAATCACCTCCCTTTGACAAAATCACCAAGAGTGATATTTTGTCCCCTTGATTGGTCACAAGGCTTGAACCCCACCAAGTGAAGACCAAGACCAATTGAGGGGTAGGTGATTGGGGCGTCCATCTAGAAGGTGCCGGACGAGTTCAGTCTGTTTCGGACTCCCGTGAGTCTAAACAGATAAACTCTGATTCCGTCCGATGTATTTATATCGATTAATTAATCCAATTAATTAATCATATCAAATACATAATAACATACTTAATTTCTCCAAGAAATAATTATATTCATGAATTAAATTAATCACCTAGTAATTTATTTAAGTCATTAGGCCGTAAATCAATTTATCTAATAAATCGATTTAGACATCCAATGTCCCAAATTAGATATCCAATATCTAAAATTAATAATGAGATAATAAGTTTGATTCATTCCGTCATCATTCCTATTGCGCGACTCGGTAGGTCCATCTCAGTCAGCAATGGGAGGAACCAAAGAGTAGTAGCACCGTAGAACCACATAGCCAGCCTGGCCGCCTACACTGTACCCCAACTGAGAACGAATGATGGGATCATTCAAGAACCATTCTGTCGTGAATGCCAGTATACGTATAAACTCTTCTTTCAAATGTCCCGATCAAGTTATAGGGTCACGGTCAGTCAAACCCTATCTATACTTGATGCTATGCATGCGTTAATGCAAATCGAGATCATTGAGCTCTCGTGTATCCAATACAACTAGTTCCAATGCTTTGGCCAAAGACTTATGATCTCATCTGCCAATAACCGCATAGGACATATAACCCGCTCACTAACGGGAGAAAGAATTCTATCTTGGTATTCAGTAGGACCTGCTACTTGCCCGTTAAGATGCACGTCGAGGTTGACCCCCACCTCCTGATTTATAGGGTCTAACTACTCTAATGAAAATCTTAACGTCACAAGCACATCCCTACTAAATCCTCCAGTCGAAGGTTCACGAATACCTATCACAACCTTTCGATTCCGCCATTGACTGTCCCGGAGTGAAATCCGTGTGATGAATCGAGGGTGAGTCGGTTCGAATATACTAATCTAATTAGCATACCTATAATGTGTGCTCCCACTAACCATTAGTGTTCAACAGACACTCTCCATGTCAAAGAACACGTCATACAAGTCTTTACATAAACTTAACGCCCACTCAAGTTTCATCGACTTGCGAACGATTAAGTATTTGATCTATAAACCTTTCCAGTGTCGACCCCCTTATTAAATAAGGAGTGGAATGTTTTGCTCTCAAATACACGGACTAGTTTCTATATGTATATTTATGAGTTAGGAATGCCAGTAATTTCCAGTAAATAAAGAAACATCCATTGCCTTATATTAATGATTTATATAATTACAAGTACAATGCCCTCACTCAACATCCTCTGGGTGGCATTCGAGGGCATACTCCTAACAGTAAAACCCTCTACGTCCACAAGTACTCCACACTGGAGTAAATAGTTTACTAAAATCACGGCGTACACAACTGTATGATTTTAACTAAACTCGTCGTTGTATCGCTCAGACAGATGGATACTGCCGACAGAGCTGTGGTCGTTCACACATATTAGCTTGGGCTTCTTCAACTTTCTTCTTATCAAAAATATTGAAGCTTAGTCTTGGACTCTATTCGTCCCACATAGGTCAGAATAGCTTTGCTTAGTCCACACAGGGCTAAATAACTCAACAATAAGAATGGGTTATCATGAGGCGAACAATGGTTGTAGGCTTGATGAGCTTTTTTTGTATATGTGTTGTTCGTTGTTGAGGAATTGTATATTTCTTCACTTTAGATGTCACTGTATGGTTGAAGAAATATAATGCTCTTATAAGCTTGATGTTCAGATTGTTGTTCGTGTGTAAATTATGTAAGTAAGCAATGTCATCTTGCTTGGGGATATTTATAACCTTGAAAATAGATCCGTTATAAATGTAGTCATTGGCCAGTTGGTGAGATTGAGAAAGCTCTGATTGGTGGCTTCAGAATGTTTTAAATTAAAGCTAATTCGCATCTAATGCTTCAGACATTTCGTTTGACCCGTATTAAATGCTCTTTTGTATGTTGTCTCTACAGCCTTGTTAAATATTGTCCTATCAGCATTAGATGCTACTTTAGAATCGTAAATACTTTATGAATAAAAAATATTTATTTCACAACAATTTAAAGTTTATTCAGTCCTACTGGTTTTGTGTTTTACTTTTCCTAAGTAAAACACCTACATCATTGTTTGTTGTAGCCAACGTCTCATGTTGTTGTATCTTGAAGGCTTCACTATAGGATTCGACTCTAGACTCGCTGTATGATCTTGCATTGTATAGATAGGCTTGTTGTATGGACAGGCTTGCATGAACATGCTGTATGAACAGGCTGTTCGGACAGGCCGTATGTAGCGTTTATCATTTTCCCCAACAACGTCCATACTTACCTTATATTTTGTCTTTACAAAACTCAGCTGACGTGCGATACTCAGCATATTTTCTGACTTGATGATACTTGTATGTAGCATTTATCAAAACAGGTTTTTTCCCAACAATTCTTCTTATTTGTATTGAATATATGCATATCTAGTGGTTACAATGTATTGGGGTTTATGTTTGAGCCTTGGAGTTATTTGTTCTTGTTGATTTTCTTTTGGGAATTTTGTCGAACATCTTATGGGCGTGAAGACACTTGATGTTCTTTAATGTTATTTTTCGAAATTAAGTGTTTTTGGACAATGTAAACCTCCATATTTTAAGATGAATTATGTGGTTAATTTGGAATGGGTACTGATTTTTGGGTTAATTTAATTTTTGGAATTAAAAGTTCAACTTTGTGCCATGAAATATATGTCATTATGCTTTCAAGTGGGATTGAGGTTGTGAATTTGTTGTGAATCAACCCCAAGTGGTAATGCCGAAGATCCTAACATATAAGGCATACGACCCTAAGGCATATCAAAGGACCCTATGGAAATGCACGGCTGCAATAAGATGTTGCCAACACGCTGCGCCGATGAAGAATGTATGACTGGGATGGGAATTGCTGACGATGTGGCCAAATTATTTGAAAAGGTCAGGTGGAAGTGGATGATGGTGGCTCACATACTAGGGCTTGACCATTGAATTTTAAGCACGGTAAATAAGTGCCCTGCCTCTAATCGATCGATGTCCATCTCTTTTTTACTAGGGCATAAGAGATCTGAGTTACAAATGGAGAATTTACCTAGAAGTTTTGATGTCCCTCAGGGTGGTGAATTTATTTATAACTGCCTCCCTACGACCGAGTCTTGGAGGGTCGTGATCGAATATTTGGGAATCGGGCATCGTTTGTATGTCGCTAAAAGTGCAAAAGGGTCATACATCCATAATATAGTCATAAGATATGCTCATCGGGTTATGGCTAGTGTCTTCTTTGCATGTCATGAGATAGGGATGCATCATATGTTGACCGAAACTCATCCTAACACAACCTCTATCATGGCAGAGTAATTTGAGCAGCTAGCCGCGACCAATAAAGGGGAAATTTAGATTGAAGGCCTAATCATTCCAATATCACTTTATTTCAACATTGACTTATCGACATGAGCCCTTTTCGCGGGCAACATACTTCTTTATATGCCAATCATGAGTCAAATTAAATTTATAGACCGTTTCAATGGTATTTTGATGTTCCAGCAAGAGGACAAGGATCATTTTCCATTGCCTAATACCCCATTGACTATGGTTAATGACATTCATGACTTGGCTAATTTTCATATATGGTACGAGGCACACCAGCATTCACAAGAAGGAATGTACGATCCCAGCGTGATACATTATTAGGGGATGATGAGCATATCGAAGAGGAGAGTGTGTTTGAAAGGGCAGAAGGTGGTAAATTTCATCGAGCTCGAGGTGTTTGCCCCGAGTTGTCGTGGCAAGGTAATGTAATATCCGCAATTTTCGATTTTCGGTAAATTTCTTTTTTTCAGAGAAATTCTGTTTTGACGACTCGCTCATGACCGTTTCGTCATTCCGAGAATGATTAATTCTGCACTTTTTGTCATCCGAGCTCGTTTCGGTATCGTTTTGTTGAGTTCCGTGCTTTTTAGCGGTTTTTCCGCACTTGAGTTCGATTCTTGCGAATCTCGTCCGAAACTGTTGTTTCGACTTTCTCGTAAGTTCATTTAATGTTATTATTCATGTTGCGAGCTTTGGTTTGGTGTTTCGATCGCGTATCGTGATTTTCAGACGTTTTGGGCCATTTTCGTAATTTCCCAAAGTTTTGGGTAATTACTTCCGTTGTCGAATTCCGAGCCTTCGGGTGGTCGGAATTGTGTGTTCTCTTAGCTCTTAGATTCGTCTTTGCGAGTACGTCGTAACCGTATCATCGATTCGTATTCAGGTTCGGGTTTCGGGGTCGTTCGGGCCGTCGGAGTTGGCCCCGGCCGAGTCATGGCCGGGCAATCTGGGCCCAGGCCGGCACTGGCCGAGCTACGGCCGGTAGTGCTCGGCAGCTTCTGGCCGAGCTACGGCCGGTAGTGCTCGGCAGCTTCCGGCCGAGCAGGACGTACCGTGGGCCGCGGCACATGCTGGCAGGGCCGCGGCACACTCCCGCTGGGCCGCGGCACACTGTGCAGCCTATTTATGGCCCTGCACACGGGTTTTTGGCCATTTTTCTCCTTCTTCTCCTTCTCTCCCGCGGCTGAGGGTGATCTTACCATGGAGCCATATTGTTTAACAACAAATCCATGAAGTTCTTGAGTTCATATCATCAATCAATCATCCGTTATCATCCTTTGATCCAGCGAATCAAGGTAATCTTCCTTAGAACCCTAATTTCGTGAATTTGGGGGTTTTTGCGTTTTTGTCCGATTCGTTCTGTATTATTGATTAATTCATGATGGATATGATTAATCTTGGTAGTATTCTTGTGTTTAACATCATTTAATCCATTGTTCTTCGTCGAATCGAAGTATATTTCTTGATTTCCTTCAAATTGACTTTTTGGGGGATTTGGTCTCGATCTCGTTTTTCATCCATTTCTGATGGATCGATTATGGTTAAATGATGTTTTTAAACATATTCTATGGATTGTATATCCATATTTCAACTTGGAATTCCGTTTTCGTGTTTTGTCGAGACGAATCGTGTTCTTGGCCGTTTTGGGGAAAACGCTTGAACTTTCGTCATTCGTTCTATGAATTCAACGGCTTTAAGTCGTGTTAGGGAATTCATTTCATTATTGTTATTGTCCTTCGTAGTTTATGAAAGCGAGTTGGCGATCGGTGGAGTCGGCGGGTTCGTAGTCGGTTCGTGTCAACTTACTCCGGTCGATTCTCCGCGTTGTTCTTATTCGAGGCAAGTACCTTGTCCATACAATTCTTGTTTTGTGGGTATGATAATTAGTGATCGTCTAAATGTGGTTGTTTGGTCGTTTAAATTGAACTTTCAAAAGATTTGGTTAGCCTTGTTAAAGGCCCTCTTTCAAAACCGTGTGTGTTTTGTGATTGTTGTGTCTCGTGAACGAGTATGTGAATCTTATGGATATGTTTGGTGTTGATGTTGCGCTTGATAATGTGTGTGTGCATATATTATCTCTTTTCGGTGCGTTGTGGTTTGACGTGGTGTTTTGCTAAGTGTTTGATGCTTCTTGGTGAATTGTTTGGATATCCTTGGTGTGATATGTTATTTGTGCATGATTGCTTCGCTCACCGCGGGTTGGTTCGACGGGGCCACGGCGGGAATCTACTGGTAGAGCCCTGGATTCACGAGTGGTGAATGTATTTTACTCACCGTGGGTTGGTTCGGCGGGGCCACGGCGGGAGTCCAATGGTAGAGCCCTGGATTCACGAGTAAAAACTTCACAGGTTGGTGTATATTTAGTGAATGTATTTTACTCACCGTGGGTTGGTTCGACGGGGCCACGGCGGGAGTTTACTCACGAGTTGTATTTGAGTTGTATGTATTTATTGAAAGACCAAATCGGTCTACTGAGTCATTTTAGCCTTAAGGGCGATGTGTAGATGTTTGATTTTAGTTATCAGCCTGGTAGATCCTCGAGGAGAGGGTCTACGGCGTGTAATATCCCTGAGTGGATTGGGGGTGTTACATAAATGGTATCGGAGCTTAGGTTGTGGAAACCTAGGCTGTCGGGTCAAGTGGTGTTGTTCGAGTCTTGTTTCGTCGGATTTTATCTGACTGAGTCGTGTCGCGACGCGTCGTCTGAGTTTGTTGGTCGTGATTAGTATCGTGGGGCGATCATCATCTTCGTGCGACCTGTGACTGTAAGTCTCCCTTCTTTGTGTTGTGACTCATGTGACACGAGCTATTTGTATGATTATTTGTTAATTGATGGAATCCTCTTATGGATTTTTATTTCTTGATATGTGGTTATTTGACCCTCATATTTTGTTCATATGAGGAGTAGCGTTGCTGGATTGTGCATGTTTGACTTTATTTCTTTTATCCGCTGCGTGAGTTCTTTTGTAATGGCTTTCGGTATTTTACCGACTGAGTTTTATTTCGAAAACCGATTTCCTTAACCGAGTTTTTGGCGTTATGGCCTTGATCATTTTGGCGAAATTCTTATGACGGTATTTAGTATTTTGTAAATGGCTTTTGTGAGTCTTTGAAATATTACCGTCATCGGCCTTTTTGGCGTTTTTGTAAATGGTTTTTATCCTGGTGGGTTCCGGCGCGGGACCCACAGCGCTATAATGTTCCGTGTATTTACCTAAAATTTTTGGGCATTCTAGCCCATTGAATTATCCTTGAAAAACTTGAGTATCTTAGAAAATAAATTTCAAGACGTACTTTTAAAATGAATTATTTTCTCGCGGTACTTTCAAGGTGCCTTCTAGTGCCGCAATATGTCTCAAAATTATTCCAATTGAGGACCAAAATATTTTGAGATATTTTCAATTATTTTTTTGAAATGCAGTTGCTTAGACCCAAGTGTCGAATATTCTGAAAGTTTTTCACTAAGAGAAGGTGTCCACATTTGTGTTCAAACGCAAGATGATTTTTAAAGTCTCGATAACAATGTTTGTACTACTTTTTGTAAAGTGATACTCAAGATCAACTGGTGTTCCAAACTATTTTCAAAAGGTGGTTTTCATTTTTAAAACATATCATTCCTGTTTGCGGATCGGAAATGCATGTATGGTTTTCGAACTTTCGTTACGGTGTTAACCCCGAATTGTGATTGAATTGGTGGCGTGAGCGTCGAGTCGTTCGTCACGCATATGTTTTGTTAGCCCTTTGTGGGAGGTATGATGACGATCTTTAATGTTATCATTTTATGGTGGCTTGCGTGTTATCGCACCTGTGCGAGCTGTTAGAGCTTGGGTTTATATGATTGTGTACATGTGTGATTGTTTCATGATGTTTGTAATTATGTGCTGGTTATTGTTCGGACCGTTGAGGTCGCCGAACGATACCGTCGTTGCTGTAATGTTTGTGTGTGTGTATTACTTTACGATGGTAATCGTTGTATACGGTATGTGTTATGATTCTTCGTTGTGCTGAGTTGGCATCTCCGCTATGTTGTTTTGCGACGTTATGTTCCATTGTATCTAGCATCTATATTTTCGGTATGCCGAGCCGAGTGTAACACCCCAAACTAGGCGGATATTACAGTGCCGTAGATCCCCAACTGGGACCCACCAGGCAAATGAAAATGAATGAATTACACAGGATAAATGTAGTCCCGAACTACATTACAACAATAATTACTCCGATGAGGAGTTTAGTTATAACACACCAGGACAATACTGTAATACCCGGTTGTGAATTCATTTATTATCATTCAGTAACTGTCACTCAGAATTTTTTTTTACTCAGTAATAATCATTCATCATTCATATTCAGTCAACTATGTTCACCATTCGGCGTATTTTGGGATCATCACTGTTTGAGATCGAGCCGAGATTATTGTCATCATCATCATCATGTTTTGATTTTCATTTTGAGAGGTAGCGCACGCTACACATTGTAGTTAGCGCGCGCTAATGAGGTGCATGTAACGCACGCAATGATTCAGTATTAGCGCACGCTAGCGCAAGTGAGTCAGACAGTCCAGAAGGTACTGGGCTGATTTGGGAAATTCGTAGCGCACGCTACGAGTGGTAAGTAGCGTACGCTAACTATGCTGGTAACGCACGCTAACACTTCAGAGTAGCGCACGCTAGCGCGCCGAAATGTGGATGAGGTTACGGACTCCAGGATTTTGGATACCAACTATCAGGTAGCGCACGCTAACATAAGGTTAACGTACGCTAAGGACAGGCTGTTAGCGCACGCTACCAAAGGTACTTAGCGCACGCTAACGATTCAGTCAGGGGGTACTGGACTACCCGGTACACGCGTTAGCGCACGCTAACATCAGGAGTTAGCGCGCTAAGCTGGGACAGTATAAATAGGACAGTTTGGTCCAACTTTCGTCATTTCTTCATTTCTCAATCATTTCGGACGAGCTCGGGCGATTCGGAAAGGTCTTTTCGAGCTGCAATCATCTAGCATCATCTTCAAGCTTCTAAGTTGGATTAATCATCATCTAAATCAGTTTCATCACTCCAAATCAAGGTAATGATTCTTGGATCTAGAATTTCGGATCTTGGGTGTTTTGCTTTCGATCTCTTCGTGTAAATCGATATTATGTTGGAATATGTTAGATATGGATTATCTATCTTGGATACATGTATTTCTACGGATTCATTGGTGTAATTTTCGGAATTGTGAATAATTGAAGAATTGTTCAAGAACCCTTACGGGTTGACTTTGGAATTTTGGGGGTTTTCGACTAAATGTTGTTGAAATATCGTTCTAAGTATTCCTATTGGATTATTGATGGTTTTCATGAGGTTTTGTGGGTTTGAATCATTCATTGGGAGTTGGTTTCGGATGTAATTGAGTTTTGGTTGTAAACAATTGGAGATTGTTTACAACGCGTTTGTGTAAATGCCCCAATGAGTTTCGGGTATTGTTGTATCGACTTTTGAGTTGGTTGTGATCATGCTTGATTCATGTATTAAGAGAATTGTTGGTTTTTGTGTTGTTTAAGGTTGTTCAAGCGGCCGGTAATTTCATTAAGGACGTTGATCGTGGAAGTACCTTCTCGCCTTCGGTTTGAGGCAAGTTTTATACTTGTACTGGTCAATGAGCTAATGTCATCATGTATGTGTATGAATGTGTTGTATCATTCTGAGACTTAGTCTCTTCATGAATTCATTGATATCAAGAGATCGTTCGATACGATACCTTCCGGCAATTTTGCCAAATGTTTATTATTGTTCGTTAACGGCCGATTCAAGGCATTGTAGTACTCATTATTAATGTCATTGTCGATAGCCGGTTCGCGGTATCGATGTATCGATTGTTGTTAATATAGATGTCAATTTAAGACATCGTTGAGATCATTGTTATTCCTATTTGGATCGTCATTAAAACTTTACAGGCCGATTAAAGGTATTGGCTTATTCATTTCTCACCTTCGTCGTCGGTAACCGATTAAAGGTGCCGAGACATCATTCGTATCATTGTCATCGATTGGCCGTTCTCAGGCAAATCTAAATGTTCAATCATTCACTGCATCATTGTTATCGATTGACCTTTCTAAGGCAATCGAGGTATTCACTCATTCATCGTGTCATTGTTATCGATTGGCGCTCGTGCAAATCAAGTGTTCAATCATCCGCCGCATCATTGTTGTCGGTTGCCGTTCTAAGGCAATCGAGGTGTTAATTTGGGACTGTCAAGGACGGTGTCTATCCGTGTGTTACTATCATCGTGTTGGCCGACTCAAGGCGGACACTATCATTCATTGTGATACGGTGGATGCCGTGGCTTCGCCCCATTGTGATACGGCTTCGTGCGTGGCTTCGCCCTAATTGTGATACGGCCGATGCCGTGGCCCGCCCTAATTGTGATACGGTGGATGCCGTGGCTTCGCCCTAATTGTGATACGGTGGATGCCGTGGCTTCGCCCTCATTGTGATACGGCTTCGTGCGTGGCTTCGCCCTCATTATTCTGACTTAATTTGTTTGACTTCAGTGTTTGTGATATTTGTTAATTTCCACGAACGACTTTCACCCTTTATTATTGTCCTGGTAATTTCATTGGAGCCTTCGGCATTATGATTCATAATTAATTCTCTGATTTGGTTCATGTCTTGTAATTCATTGTGGTATTCGTGATTTTGATTCGCCGTCGGGCACTTATGTTCTAACCTGTCGAGCAGTATTAATAGTATGCCGTGGGCATAGTATTTCACGAATGCTCGGTTCTTACCTTGGTTTGTGAGCATCTCGTATTATTATTATCATTGTACCGTTTCATTACGCCTTTGGATGCATATCATGTTATACATGTATTTGATGTTCATTATCTGGATGATCGACCGTGGGGCGGAACATGTTTTCATGTTTTAGGTGCTTGCGAGGAGAGAGTTGAGACACGGGGGCATGACGTCGGCAACGAGGCATTCGGCGATAATAGTCCGAGTTGTTCATTGTTGGTCGATCGGTTGGAGTGTACTCCGGTATCGTCGATTGTTGTCATGTTGTATTACCCGAACAGATGTTCGTGGATGTTGTTGTATTTCATTTTGGCCATGTAGGCCACTTTTGTCATTGAAATTCCTTATCGGAATATTGTGTCGGACATCATGGTAAGGACTATGAGTTTCCCTTGTTGTTCAATTTAATGTATATTAGTCATGTTTGCCTGGTGGATCTCCTGGTGTGGGGCCCACGGCACTGTAATAACCCAATAGGATTTGGGGGTGTTACAGAAATGGTATCAGAGATCTGGGTTGTGAGATACCCTGAGATGTGAGTTATGTGGTCCTACTGACGCGGTAGTAGTAGGACTGTCAGGTTATGACAATCTAGTCAGTCGGGTTTTGTGAGTCGTAACATTAGTGCGACTGCACGAGTCATTCATTCATCGAGTCGCCGTCAGTGAAGACTAGTATCGCGAGACCTCGAAGTTTCGTATGACCTGTGTAAGGACTCGATTCTCTTTATGTTCATACATTCATCATGTCATTAATTGTTCATACCTTGTTGAAACCTATATGCGATATTAGTGTTATGATTGATTCATGACTAATTGTTTTGGGACACGTGTGGCTTGTGTAAGCATTAAGGATCAACTCATTCATCAGTTAATAATCCTCAATCATTATTCTGATCTTGTCAATCATGTTAATTCATTCATCACTCAGTCAATATCATTACTCAGTTAATTCATCACTCAGTTAACTCATTCATCACTCAGTTAATTCATTCATCATTCAGTCAATATCATTACTCAGTTGCTGCGTTCATCACTCAATTAACCTCATCGTTCAGCTAATTCATTCATCACTCAATTAATCTCATCATTTAGCTAATTCACTCGTCACTCAGTCAATCTCATTGTTCAGTTAATTCATTAATCATTCAGCCCATCTCACGGTTCAGTTGTTGATCTTGAGGATCGAATTTTCAACCTTGTTAACTTGTTCAAGGTAATCATTTGAAATTTCATCGAGCAATCATGTTACCTCATTTGATGTTTCATACGGTCTTATCATACTCTGACGTAATGTCGACGATCATTTCATTAAATCATTAATGCATTCATTGTGTTAGAGCGTGTATGCTCATTATTGTCACTCTGTAACGTAATCATAATGCGATATTCATGCGGAATCTATAATCATCATGTGACTTTCCTACTTCAGTATGGATAGAGCTGTCAGAGGACGCAGGGGAAGAGGCCGCGGTGCGGGCCGGAACCCGGGATCTCGTGTGCATGCCCACACGAACGCGAGGGATATCATTAATTCATCAAATAGTGAGGCTACTCATTCATCAGCAGATAATCATTCACTGTCAGGGAGTCGTACCCGAGAGGCATCTCACTCGGAAGGTGTTCGGGTTGATCCATTCATATTTATGCAGGGCATGATGGCCCAGATGACTCAGATGACGCGGATAGTGGAGACCATACAGACCTCGATGGTTCGTGGTCCACCGCAACAGGGATTCCAGGTGCCATTTCATGGAGAGACTGGAGGAGTGAATCAGATCGTTGGCGATATCTCTCGTCAGATGCCGCCTACTTTTGAGGGTTCGTCGGAACCAGCTGATATTGTTCATTGGCTCGAGCATTTTGATAAACTCTTCGACATGGTTCAGTGTCCGGAAGAGAGTAAAGTGGCAGTAGCGGCTTATTACTTGAGTAAGGGCGCTTATTCGTGGTGGCTTTCTGTGAAACCCATCGATCGTGATTGTATTTGGAGCGAGTTCAAGACTCTCATGTTAGAGAGGTATTATCCGGCTCCACTTCGTGAAGCCAAGTTGTCAGAGGTTTTGAAACCCGAACCCGATGAGGACGAGGGTGTCATTGTCATTCTTGAGAAGTTTCGGGGACTACTTGATTTGCTTCGTCAATTATCCGTACGGAGGCGGATAAAATTAAGTATTTTAGCAAGAGGCTAAATCCGCAGTTGAGGATGCAGTTGTTCAATCACAATTGTAATTCACTTAGTGAGTTCATTGGGAAGGCTCTTGGAGCAGAGCTTTTGATCAAGGAGCTTACTCAGAATCATCTTTCAGTTTCTTCAGGTGAGAGGACTAGGATGCCGGCTCGTTCAGAGGGACATCGGGGTCCGACGTCCAAGGGGTCGTTTTCTAGTCGTCTTCGTCTTTGGGACAAGATCTTCCTCTCGAGCGACGAGTTCGACCGTTGTTTGCTTTAATCGTGATTCAAAGAGTCACGTTAGTACCCGGTGTACGGTGCCAGCTATTGTTAGTTTTCTGTGTGGGAGGCATGGACACCGGCAGAAATACTGCAGGGGTTCTAGCGCCAGTAAATCTCAAGGGGGCTCAAGAGCCTCGAGGGATTTTGTTACTCCAGCCCGTACTTCATTCAAGGGGCCCTATCAGGCTTCGGGAGCCCGAGGTAAGGACATTCATCACCAGTTTTGAGCAAGTTAATTCTTGCTCGGTAGGAGGATAATCATTCATTTCATTGTAGTTCATTCATTCATATAATTCATTCATCATATATATCAATCATGTTGGGACACATAATTATCGATTGATCATTCAATTCACGAGGAACGGCGGTTCCAATCACTTCAGGGAACTATCACTCATGACGTTATTAATTCACCTTGGTGAGTCATTCCAAATCCTTGTCGGATTTGTAGTCATTTATCATTCATCATTCATTTTTGTCACTTTCATTCTCGTGACCTTCTGAGATCATAGTTAGCGGCGAGTTCATCGTCGGATATACCTTAAATCGTTGAGATAGAGGAAATCGATGATATGGGAGGATATCGATGTTGGGTACATTTGAGATGTAACCTTGTTTTTGGATGACTGTGTAAATCTATCCGTAATAATGTATCGTGACTGTGGATCATTTATTGTTGATCTATCTTATTATGATCATATTTGAGAATCTTGAGATTTGGGTCATTTGTTGGGAGTTCATCCCTCCGGCGTTGTGCTCGAGATTTCGTGATAATTTGAGGAATCGTTCACTGTGTTTCGAGACGTCAAATCTTGGGGACTTGGGCTTGCGGTTGATTTGGTCCCGAGGACTATTTGGGCGTTATTGTTTTCAGATCGTGATGGATAGTTCATATCCCGAGTTGTTTACCCTCAGTTTCGAGGACGAAACTCTTTTAAGGGGGGGAGTATGTAATACCCGATTGTGAATTCATTTATTATCATTCAGTAACTGTCACTCAGAATTTTTTTTCACTCAGTAATAATCATTCATCATTCATATTCAGTCAACTATGTTCACCATTCGGCGTATTTTGGGATCATCACTGTTTGAGATCGAGCCGAGATTATTGTCATCATCATCATCATGTTTTGATTTTCATTTTGAGAGGTAGCGCACGCTACACATTGTAGTTAGCGCGCGCTAATGAGGTGCATGTAACGCACGCAATGATTCAGTATTAGCGCACGCTAGCGCAAGTGAGTCAGACAGTCCAGAAGGTACTGGGCTGATTTGGGAAATTCGTAGCGCACGCTACGAGTGGTAAGTAGCGTACGCTAACTATCCGGTAACGCACGCTAACACTTGAGTAGCGCACGCTAGCGCTCGAGCAGAGGGCGATAGGTTCGGACTCCGAGATTTTGGATACCAACTATCGGGTAGCGCACGCTAACATAAGGTTAACGTCGCTAAGGACGGTGTTAGCGCACGCTACCAAAGGTACTTAGCGCACGCTAACGATTCATCGGGAAGTCTTGGACTACCGGTACAGCGTTAGCGCACGCTAACATTATGAGTTAGCGCGCGCTAAGCTGGGACAGTATAAATAGGACAGTTTGGTCCAACTTTCGTCATTTCTTCATTTCTCAATCATTTCGGACGAGCTCGGGCGATTCGGAAAGGTCTTTTCGAGCTGCAATCATCAAGCATCATCTTCAAGCTTCTAAGTTGGATTAATCATCATCTAAATCAGTTTCATCACTCCAAATCAAGGTAATGATTCTTGGATCTAGAATTTCGGATCTTGGGTGTTTTGCTTTCGATCTCTTCGTGTAAATCGATATTATGTTGGAATATGTTAGATATGGATTATCTATCTTGGATACATGTATTTCTACGGATTCATTGGTGTAATTTTCGGAATTGTGAATAATTGAAGAATTGTTCAAGAACCCTTACGGGTTGACTTTGGAATTTTGGGGGTTTTCGACTAAATGTTGTTGAAATATCGTTCTAAGTATTCCTATTGGATTATTGATGGTTTTCATGAGGTTTTGTGGGTTTGAATCATTCATTGGGAGTTGGTTTCGGATGTAATTGAGTTTTGGTTGTAAACAAATGGAGATTTTTTACAACGCGTTTGTGTAAATGCCCCAATGAGTTTCGGGTATTGTTGTATCGACTTTTGAGTTGGTTGTGATCATGCTTGATTCATGTATTAAGAGAATTGTTGGTTTTTGTGTTGTTTAAGGTTGTTCAAGCGGCCGGTAATTTCATTAAGGACGTTGATCGTGGAAGTACCTTCTCGCCTTCGGTTTGAGGCAAGTTTTATACTTCTACTGGTCAATGAGCTAATGTCATCATGTATGTGTATGAATGTGTTGTATCATTCCGAGACTTAGTCTCTTCATGAATTCATTGATATCAAGAGATCGTTCGATACGATACCTTCCGGCAATTTTGCCAAATGTTTATTGTTGTTCGTTAACGGCCGATTCAAGGCATTGTAGTACTCATTATTAATGTCATTGTCGATAGCCGGTTCGCGGTATCGATGTATCGATTGTTGTTAATATAGATGTCAATTTAAGACATCGTTGAGATCATTGTTATTCCTGTTTGGATCGTCATTAAAACTGTATAGGCCGATTAAAGGTATTGGCTTATTCATTTCTCACCTTCGTCGTCGGTAACCGATTAAAGGTGCCGAGACATCATTCGTATCATTGTCATCGATTGGCCGTTCTCAGGCAAATCTAAATGTTCAATCATTCACTGCATCATTGTTATCGATTGACCTTTCTAAGGCAATCGAGGTATTCACTCATTCATCGTGTCATTGTTATCGATTGGCCGTTCTCAGGCAAATCGAAGTGTTCAATCATCCGCTGCATCATTGTTGTCGGTTGGCCGTTCTAAGGCAATCGAGGTGTTAATTTGGGACTGTCAAGGACGGTGTCTATCCGTGTGTTACTATCATCGTGTTGGCCGACTCAAGGCAGCACACTATCATTCATTGTGATACGGCTGGATGCCGTGGCTTCGGCCCTAATTGTGATACGGCTTCGTGCCGTGGCTTCGGCCCTAATTGTGATACGGCTGGATGCCGTGGCTTCGGCCCTAATTGTGATACGGCTGGATGCCGTGGCTTCGGCCCTAATTGTGATACGGCTGGATGCCGTGGCTTCGGCCCTCATTGTGATACGGCTTCGTGCCGTGGCTTCGGCCCTCATTATTCTGACTTCGGGCTGTTTTGACTTCAGGTGTTTGTGATATTTGTTAATTTCCGCTGAACGACTTTCAGCCCTTTATTATTGTCCTGGTAATTTCATTGGAGCCTTCGGGCATTATGATTCATAATTAATTCAGTCCTGATTTGGTTCATGTCTTGTAATTCATTGTGGTATTCTGTGATTTTGATTCGCCGTCGGGCACTTATGTTCTAACCTGTCGAACAGGTATTAATAGTATGCCGTGGGCATAGTATTTCACGAATGCTCGGTTCTTACCTTGGTTTGTGAGCATCTCGTATTATTATTATCATTATGCGTTTCATTCTGCCTTTGGATGCATATCATGTTATACATGTATTTGATGTTCATTATCTGGATGACTGACCCCGTGGGGGCGGAACATGTTTTCATGTTTTAGGTGCTTGCGAGGAGAGAGTTGAGACACAGGGGCATGACGTCGGCAACGAGGCATTCGAGCGATAATAGTCCGAGTTGTTCATTGTTGGTCAGTCAGTTGGAGTGTACTCCGGTATCGTCAGTTCTTGTCATGTTGTATTACCCGAACACATGTTCGTGGATGTTGTTGTATTTCATTTTGGCCATGTAGGCCACTTTTGTCATTGAAATTCCTTATCGGAATATTGTGTCGGACATCATGGTAAGGACTATGAGTTTCCCTTGTTGTTCAATTTAATGTATATTAGTCATGTTTGCCTGGTGGATCTCCTGGTGTGGGGCCCACGGCACTGTAATAACCCAATAGGATTTGGGGGTGTTACAAATACCGAATACTAGTGTATTTTATATGAAGATAAAATACACAACACTGAATGAAACGGAGTATTCAAATGAAAGTCTGCAGCGGAAAATAAAGGACAATAACATGAATAACTGAAAGATCGGGGGCCCCTACTAGTATCACAGGACTCCTCGGCGTCGTGTTCTCCCGTACTTTTGCCTTGCCAAGACCTGAAAAACAAAATCCCCAAACGGGGTCAGTTACACAGAACAACAATCCTCAAGGGTTGAAAATACACAATCATGATTATATCTGAAGTTATGAAATATCCTGTCGAAACATACGCAATCAAACATGTTATATGAATCAACTAACAGTACGGCTCAAAGGGTGGCGCCACACTACGCCCGGGATGGAAATGTGTCCGTGCACAAGCCACCAACGAGTATCGATCGAATACCCGTGTGGTCTTGTAATGTCGATCTCACGAGACAATATGACTCGTGTGCACAGTCCAATGTGAGGCCAACAACCAACACACGACTTAAACGTGCCCGACATGAAAATCCAACACATACCAACCGGCACGCCAGTATGACCCGGAATGCCACGATATAACAAAAGTGACATCGAAAATGAATAATGACTCACCGAGGTGGAATGGTAATGAAATAAATGACAGCTCAACGAAAAGATTGGAACCGCTGCTCCTTATGATCAAGTGATTAATTGACAACAACAAGTTTTGATACAGTTAATATAATGATGAATGAGCTATGATTATGAATGAACAACAACAAAAGGGATGAATATCCTTTTAACCGAGTAAGAATTAACTTACACAACACCGGTGATAATTATCCTTCCACGAACGACGTCCTAATTGAGATATCGATCGCTCGAACAACCTTGAATTATACAATATCCAACAACCCGTTCAATACACGAATCAAACACGAATATAACGAACTCAAAACGTCGATACGATTAAACTAAGTTCATTGGGGCATTATATCGAACACGTTGCGGCCAAACTCCGATTGTTTACAATCAAACCTCAATATACCAATATCAAATCCTCCAAGAAGTGTTTCAAACCAATAAAACATCTCCAATACGATCAATAATCCATTATGAATATCCAAAATCGTGATTATAACGACAATTAATCGAAAACCCCCAATTTCAACTCGATATTCAAAGTGTTCTTGAATAATCCCTCAATAATCCAATGAATCCTTATATAAACTCATAATCATATACATATCCCTTCATATAACATGATTATAACGTCCAAAACATCATATCTCAACATAGAATCGAAATCCAAGGTGTTGAAGAAATTACCTCTTGAAGATCCAACCACTACGATCCGAAGAACACGAGTTTAATCGAGTATCCAAGCTTCACAACCGAATGAAAATGATTAATAACCACACTCAAGTGATAGGTGAAGAGAATCTTCTCCCTCAAGCCTCTCTCTCTCGTATGAAGGTGGAAAAAAATGGAAGGAATGGGCTGAAATGCAAAAAAAATGAATTTAAAGGGGTTGACTGCCCTGCCGGACACGGCCCGTGCCGATCGGCACGGTCGCGGCGCACAACTGGCCGGCAGGGACTCGACCGTGTCCGCTTGACACGGTCGCGGCGCGGAGGGGCCTTCCGATAGTGACCCGTCCGACAGCGACTCGGCATGACTCGACCGTGTCCTGGAACACGGTCGGGCGTCTGGGCAGTCGGTTCTGGCTTATCCGGAAGAGTTCGACTCGGCCGTGCCAGACGACACGGTTGAGTCCTGTGGGCAGAGACTTCGGCATTTCCGGATGAGTACAGCACGGGCTGTGTCGGACGACACGGCCGAGTTCTGTCGGCAGTGATCGGCCAATAACTGAAAAATGAGCGGGTGAGCTAAAACGAGCATAACTCTCTCGTCCGGACTCCGATTGACTCACCGTTTGTACCATTGGAAAGCTAACTCGATGCTCTATAATATTGAATATATTCAGAATTTTTGGAGTTACCAAAAATTAATGGTGATCTAACAAAGTCTAACTCATAAGCGGAAAGTTGAACAATGGACAATAATGATACACAACTCGAAGTTTCTCCGAACGGTGAACATGGGTGAATGAACATGATTGATGAATGATTATAAATGAGTGAAAATCCACTGAGTGACAATCACCGAATGAAATTACTGAATGATAATGACTGAATTACAATCGGGTATTACATACACCCCCCCTTAAAAGAGTTTCATGGGTCAAACAACTCGGGATAACTCTCCCGCATACTATCCTCGGTTTCCCAAGTAGCCTCTTCGACTCCGTGTCTAGACCACTGAATATTGACCAAAGGAATCGCCTTATTCCTCAACGGTTTGATTTGCCGCTCGAACACTCGTATGGGACGCTCCTCATACAATGATCATCTGCGATCTCGATTTCATCGAACAGAAGTATGTGACCTAGATCGGCAACATACTTCCGCAATTGCGAGACGTGCAATACATTATGAATTTGGCTCAACGCCAGAGGTAAAGCCAAACGGTAAGCTAACTCCCCTATTCGATCCAGAATCTCAAATGATCCAATGAATCTCGGACTCAATTTCCCCCATTTTCCGAAACGGAAGATACCTCGACTCGGGGATACCTTGACCAAAACGTGGTCACCCGTCTTGAACTCTAGTGGTCGACGACGATTATTTGCATATGATTTCTGTCGACTCTGAGTTGTCAACATACGACTCTTGATCAAAGCTACCTTCTCCCGGGCGGCTATAAGCATATCGGGCTCGGTGCCGATTGATTATGACAAGTCATCCCAACACAAAGGAGATCGACAACGACGACCGTACAAGGTCTCGTAAGGTGCCATCTTAATGGAAGCATGCCAACTATTATTATACGTGAACTCGATCAACGGTAGTTGGGCTTCCCAATCATCCTTCCAATCAAGGACGCAAGCTCTCAACATGTCCTCTAATGTCTGAATAGTCCTCTCTGATTGTCCGTCGGACTGAGGATGAAAGGCAGTACTGAGATTAAGTTGAGTTCCCATAGCACGATGAACTGATTTCCAAAAATGTGACACAAACCGTCCGTCACGATCAGAAACGATACTTTTAGGAGTACCGTGCAGTCTCACTATCTCTTTGATGAACAACTAGGCCAGTCTCTTGGGACTCCACATATTCTTGATTTCAAGGAAATGAGCTAAATTAGTAAAGCAGTCCGCGATCGCTCAGATCGTATTCATGCCACGACGACTCGTCGGCAATTCGTGATGAATTCCATAGAAATGTCTTCCCACTTCCATTCTGGAATAGGGAGCGGTATCAGCATACTCGCCGGTCGCTGATGTTCCATCTTGACTTGTTGACAGGTTAAGCATCTCGAAACAAATTCTGCGACTTCTCGCTTCATATTACTCCACCAGTAATTTTGTTTCAAGTCCTTATACATCTTGCTAGACCCCGGATGAACAGAATAAGGGGTAGCATGAGCTTCTCTTAAAATCGAGTTTTTCAACTCATCATTCGCCGGTACACACATCCGATTCTTAAATCTCAAAAGTCCATCCTCGTGGATCACGAATCCAGTGGCTTTCTCCTGAGCCACATCTTCACGGATGCGCAACAATGAAGGGTCTGAACTCTGATTCTCTCTGATTACCTCCTCAAGTGACGATGAAATCTCTAACATACAAAGCTGTCCCTGAACTCGCTGAAGCCAGACCTCGATCTCGGGTCTAAGGAATTCCTGCTGAAGCTCCTTCTGAACTGTTAAACGAGCAAGCATCTGCTCCTGAACGGACTTACGACTCAAGGCGTCGGCGACAACGTTCGCCTTGCCCGGGTGGTAAAGGATCTCGATATCAAAATCTTTGATTAGTTCCAACCACCGCCTCTGTCGCATATTTAACTCCTTGTGAGTAAATATATACTTCAACTCTTGTGATTGGTGAAGATCTGACAGGTGATGCCATAAAGGTAACGACGCCAAATTTCCAACATGAAAACCACGGTAGCTAGCTCCGGCCGTGGGTTGGATAATTAACCAGCTAATCCGAGGAAACATCGGATTTACTTAATATCTTTTGGAGGTTGCCAATCTAGGATAGTCTCCATCTTCTGAGGGTCGACACAAACTCTGTCAGATGAAATTACATGCCCGAGAAAGTCACTTCGGACCTCCAGAACTCACATTTGGAAAACTTTCCATAAAGTTGCTCTCGTCTCAACACGTCGAGAACCTGATGAAGATGAACCTCGTGTTCCTCTCGGCTACGAGAATAAATCAAGATGTCGTCGATGAAGACAACAACAAACTGATCCAAAAGTCGATGAAAACCCGATTCATTAACTCCATGAATACCGCAGGTGTAATAGTTAGCCCGAACGGCATAACTACGAACTCATAATGACCATAGCGTGTACGAAACGCTGTCCTCGCGATATCCGACTCTCGAATCCGCAACTGGTGATATCCAGATCTTAAGTCGATCCTGGAAAATACTGAGGCTCCCTGAAGTTGATCTAAAAGATCATCAATACGGGGTAAAGGATACTTATTCTTGATCGTCACCCGGTTCAATTCCCGGTAATCAATACACAAACGGAACGAACCATCCTTCTCCTTTACAAACAGCACTGGTGCTCCCCACGGGGACGCACTCGGTCGGATATAACCTTTCTCGAACTACTCCTTAGGTTGAATCTTCAACTCTTGCATTCTGGTCGGGGTCATCCGATACGGTACCTTCGATAAAGGGGACGTACCGGCTCCAACTCACTCCTGAATTCCCCTACTCTATGTGAAGGCAACCAGATAACTCGTCTGGAAATACATCGTCAATCGATGACAATGATATCACGAATGATTGAACATTTCGATTGCCCTAGAATGGTCAATCGATAAAAAGAGATACCAATAATGATTGAACAACTCGATTGCCTTAGAAAGGCCAATCGATGAAGATGATACAATGAATGTTTGAATAACTCGATTGCCTTTGAAAGGCCAATCGATGGAAATGATGCAATGAATGATTGAATAACTCGATTGCCCTAGAAAGGCCAATCGATGAAAATGATACAATGAATGATTGAATAACTCGATTGCCTTAGAAAGGCCAATCGATGGAAATGATACAAGGAATGATTGAATAACTCGATTGTCTTAGAAAGGCCAATCGATGAAAATGATACAATGAATGATTGAATAGTTCGATTGCGGAATTTCTCTGCTTTCGTCATAATAATACTTCTTCTGGAACAACGGGGATTACTTCCCTGAAACACACATTCGACAACCAACGACGGAAAGATAGCGACCAAACGCTAACAAACACTGAGGATAGTATCAAGACGATCAAACCAACTAATACCGAAAATTACATCGTCCTAAGATAAGTTCACCACGATTAGATCCATCAACCAATCGCGGTCATTAAGCTTAATTCGGTATGATTCCGAAAATTCTTCCATCGTCAGGTAGACCGATGGTATGAGGTCCACAAGCAATAGGACTATCCCAAAATAAGTCTATTCAAGCATGATTCGAAAATTAATGAATGCGGTGTACCAGCATCAAAAGGTACACACAAGTTAAAATAAAATTACGAGTATACCTGAAATCATTCGGGCCACCGGATCGTCGATCCTCCTCATCATATGAATCTGGGACTTGCCGGCCCCCGAACCGGATGCTCCCGTCTGATAAATACGAGCTCCAACTCTATTTGCTTCCATTGTCTTAAACAACGATGACAAAGCAGTCTGATTCTGAAACGCTGGTTGCTTCGGGGCCTGAGATGCCGCCGGAGCCGACTTGGAGTCCTTTCGGCAAAAACGGGCCTTATGCCCAAAATTCCCACGATTATAGCACGTGATAGACGGTTTCAGACACTCAGTGCTGAAATGACCCGGCGTTTCACAATTGAAACAGGTGATGGCCGAACTGGACGCTCGGGAATGAGATCCCGCATGATTATGCGCCGTAGGAGATCGCTCAGAAACGATAGGACTCACACGAGGCTTCTTGAAGATTGACTGACCGCCTTCGGATAGATTACGCTTCGTTGATTTCCTGTTGACATATGCAGGTTGCTGCTCAGCAATTTCCTTAGCAGCTGGCTCGTACGGGAGAGTTCTCTCGATTAATCCGGTCAGAGTGGCGCAATGATGATTGAGCAACTGCACATGGGTCATCATGGCCTGCATAAAAGTGAGTGGATCAACCCGAACATCTTCTGATCGAGCCGAGTCCTGGGCACGATTTCCCGACAGCAAGTGATTATTTCTCGGGTTTCGGTCCGCACCGCGGCCTCTTCCCGTGCATCCCCTGACAGCTCTCTCCATACGGAAGTAGGAAGGTCGCATAATGATTATATTTCCCGCATGATTATCACGTTATGATTACGTCATGAGATGATGAAAATGAGTATACATGCTCTAACTTAGTGATTATATGAATGATTTACTGAAGTGACATGATTATCTGATGAAATTCTTGAAATGATTATTTTTAATAACTTAACCAGATTAATAATATGATCATCCAGATCGACAACTGAGTAATGAAATGAATTGAGTGATTAATGAGTTAATATGATCGTCCTGATCATTAACTGAGTAGTGAAATGAATTAAGTGATTAATGAGTTAATATGATCGTCCTGATCATTAACTGAGTAATGAAATGAATTAAGTGATTAATGAGTTAATATGATCGTCCTGATCATTAACTGAGTAATGAAATGAATTAAGTGATTAATGAGTTAATATGATCGTCCTGATCATAATGAATGATGATGTTTGAGGATTGTTAATTGATGAATTATGAATGAATGATAATTGCCAGAAATTATACCATGGCGTTAGAAGTCTTACAGTTCTTTCGGTCTGATTGGCTCGGCATCTGCACAGGTCACACGTGACGCGAAAGTCCAATGATACTAGTCTGATGACGATGATTTCAAATGAGACGTGACTCGGAAGGTAGTATTCAAAACCACGCTCCGATACCAACTCTGTAACACCCCAAACTAGGCGGATATTACAGTGCCGTAGATCCCCAACTGGGACCCACCAGGCAAATGAAAATGAATGAATTACACAGGATAAATGTAGTACCGAACTACATTACAACAATAATTACTCCGATGAGGAGTTTAGTTATAACACACCAGGACAATACCTAATACTAGTGTATTTTATATGAAGATAAAATACACAACACTGAATGAAACGGAGTATTCAAATGAAAGTCTGCAGCGGAAAATAAAGGACAATAACATGAATAACTAAAAGATCGGGGGCCCTACTAGTATCACTGGGACTCCTCGATGTCAGCGTGTTCTCCCCGTACTTTTGCCTTGCCAAGACGTGAAAAACAAAATCCCCAAACGGGGTCAGTTACAAAGAACAACAATCCTCAAGGGTTGAAAATACACAATCATGATTATATCTGAAGTTATGAAATATCCTGTCGAAACATACGCAATCAAACATGCTATATGAATCAACTAACAGTACGGCTCAAAGGGTGGCGCCACACTACGCCCGGGATGGAAATGTGTTCGTGCACAAGCCACCAACGAGTATCGATCGAATACCCGTGTGGTCTTGTACCTAATCAGTCTCATGAGACAATATGACTTGTGTGCACAGTCCAATGTGAGGCCAACAACCAACACACGACTTAAACGTGCCCGACATGAAAATCCAACACATACCAACCGGCACGCCAGTATGACCCGGAATGCCACGATATAACAAAAGTGACATCGAAAATGAATAATGACTCACCGAGGTGGAATGGTAATGAAATAAATGACAGCTCAACGAAAAGATTGGAACCGTCGTTCCTTATGACTGAAGTGATTAATTGACAACAACAAGTTTTGATACAGTTAATATAATGATGAATGAGCTATGATTATGAATGAACAACAACAAAAGGGATGAATATCCTTTTAACCGAGTAAGAATTAACTTACACAACACCGGTGATAATTATCCTTCCACGAACGACGTCCTAATTGAGATATCGATCGCTCGAACAACCTTGAATTATACAATATCCAACAACCCGTTCAATACACGAATCAAACACGAATATAACGAACTCAAAACGTCGATACGATTAAACTAAGTTCATTGGGGCATTATATCGAACACGTTGCGGCCAAACTCCGATTGTTTACAATCAAACCTCAATATACCAATATCAAATCCTCCAAGAAGTGTTTCAAACCAATAAAACATCTCCAATACGATCAATAATCCATTATGAATATCCAAAATCGTGATTATAACGACAATTAATCGAAAACCCCCAATTTCAACTCGATATTCAAAGTGTTCTTGAATAATCCCTCAATAATCCAATGAATCCTTATATAAACTCATAATCATATACATATCCCTTCATATAACATGATTATAACGTCCAAAACATCATATCTCAACATAGAATCGAAATCCAAGGTGTTGAAGAAATTACCTCTTGAAGATCCAACCACTACGATCCGAAGAACACGAGTTTAATCGAGTATCCAAGCTTCACAACCGAATGAAAATGATTAAAAACCACACTCAAGTGATAGGTGAAGAGAATCTTCTCCCTCAAGCCTCTCTCTCTCGTATGAAGGTGGAAAAAAATGGAAGGAATGGGCTGAAATGCAAAAAAAACAAATTTAAAGGGGTTGACTGCCCTGCCGGACACGGCCCGTGCCGATCGGCACGGTCGCGGCGCGCAACTGGCCGGCAGGGACTCGACCGTGTCCGCTTGACACGGTCGCGGCGCGAAGGGGCCTTCCGATAGTGACCCATCCGACAGCGACTCGGCATGACTCGACCGTGTCCTGGAACACGGTCGGGCGTCTGGGCAGTCGGTTCTGGCTTATCCGGAAGAGTTCGACTCGGCCGTGCCAGATGAAACGGTCGAGTCCTGTGGGCAGAGACTTCGGCATTTCCGTACGAGTACAGCACGGGCCGTGTCGGACGACACGGCCGAGTTCGGTCGGCAGTGATCGGCCAATAACTGAAAAATGAGCGGGTGAGATAAAACGACCATAACTCTCTCGTCCGGACTCCAATTGACTCAACGTTTGAACCATTGGAAAGCTAACTCGATGCTCTATAATATTGCAAAGATTCAGAATTTTTGGAGTCACTAAAAATTAATGGTGATCTAACAAAGTCGAACTCATAAGCGGAAAGTTGAACAATGGACAATAACGATACACAACTCGAAGTTTCTCCGAACGGTGAACACGGGTGAATGAACATGATTGATGAATGATTATAAATGAGTGAAAATCCACTGAGTGACAATCACCGAATGAAATTACTGAATGATAATGACTGAATTACAACCGGGTATTACACCGAGGCATTTCGAACGTATTGTGCCGGGGGCATGTACGTGCAAATTGCCCCTCTCGTTAGTAACACTTTTCAAGTGTGGACCCGAGAGACACAAGATCCTATTTTGCGAGTTGGGTTCCGAGTCTTTCGGGGCGCGAACTTTGATGCAGATATGAGGATCGACTCTGAGAGGCCCATGGGAGATGTTTCTGTCGTTTGCTTTTTGTGTTGTCACCTTACTCCCGTTGTTGTGGTTTACGGGAATGACATTTCTTTTATAAGAGGTCGAATGTAATGCCCGTATCATTTTTGACTTCCGCATTTTTTCTCTCTCTGAAGTCTATCGACTCGCTCGTGTTCGTTGATACTTTCTGAACTTGTTCTGTATTTTGGTTTCATCGTTCGAACGAGCTGTGATCTTGTTTTGTGTCGATCTGGTTATCGTTGTGACTTTTTCGAGTGCGGTTCGATTCTTGTGAACCTTGTTCGGAAGTGACATCATCTAGTTCTATTAGTTCTTTTATTCGAAGTGGATCGGATTTGGAACTCTGGTGTTTTCGACTTTGTCGACTCATCATGTTCGTTGACATTTCTGAGCTTGTCCTGCCCCTTGCTTTTGTTGATCGAACGAGTGTGGTATTGTTTCGGAATAATTCATTTGTCGTTGTGACTTTTCTATCGCTATTCCCTCTTCTGTGGATCTTATGGGAATGCATGTCTTGTTGTTCTCACCAGATCATCTTGGGAGTTATTGTTTGAGTTTTATTATCCTTCGTGTTTCGGACATAATTATTCGATTTTTGTTGTCTCGATCGTTTATTTGTTCAGTTTTTTGTTCTCGTTTTGTGATTGTTGAGCGTTCAGGCACCTTCCTAATTCCCTTAAGTTCAGGAAATTAGTCTCGTTTTCGATCTTCCAACCCTTGGGCAATGGAATTCCGTATTTGTTCAGCGTTTGGCTCGCGTTTTGATTGATGCACCGTTGGGTTGGTCAATCGTATTGATTTTCGTTCGTTGTATTTTGTGATTGTTCGGATAATTGACTTGATTGTATTATCCATTTGATGACGCTTGTCACTTGTTGGTTTTATTATATCCCTAACGGCGACGTTGTGTTGGTCGTCGTGGAGCGTGTTTTCACGCCGTATATTCCTTGCGTTGCTTGTAACGTTTCGCCGATGGGCATAAGTTACGCGTTTCCTTGCGTATCTCGTTGTGTTTTCCTGGTGGGATATTGCTTCTCCCTACCTGTTTTAAGTTTCGGGACGAAACTTCTTTTAAGGAGGGTAGAATGTAATATCCGCAATTTTCGATTTTCGGTACATTTCTTTTTTTCGGAGAAAGTCCGTTTTGACGACTCGCTCGTGACCGTTTCGTCATTCCGAGAATGATTAATTCTGCACTTTTTGTCATCTGAGCTCGTTTCGGTGTCGTTTTGTTGAGTTCCGTGCTTTTTAGCGGTTTTTCCGCACTTGAGTTCGATTCTTGCGAATCTCGTCCGAAACTGTTGTTTCGACTTCCGCGTAAGTTCATTTAATGTTATTATTCATGTTGCGAGCTTTGGTTTGGTGTTTCGATCGCGTATCGTGATTTTCGGACGTTTTGGGCCATTTTCGTAATTTCCCAAAGTTTTGGGTAATTACTTTCGTTGTCGAATTCCGAGCCTTCGGGTGGTCAGAATTGTGTGTTCTCTTAGCTCTTAGATTCATCTTTGCGAGTACGTCGTAACCGTATCATCGATTCGTATTCAGGTTTGGGTTTCGGGGTCGTTCGGGCCGTCGGAGTTGGCCCCGGCTGAGTCATGGCCGGGCAATCAGGCCCAGTGCCGGCCTTGGGCCGAGCTACGGCCGGTAGTGCTCGCGGCTTACGGCCGAGCTACGGCCGGTAGTGCTCGGCGGCTTCCGGCCGAGCAGCCGTCACCGTGGGCCGCGACACATCGGCGGGGCCGCGGCACACTCTGTGGCATTTTTCGGCCAAACCGATCATGCCGGTGCCGCGGCACGCCCGGCGGCCGCGGCACACCGCCGACCACCGGGAGCCATTTTTGGGCTGTGCCGCGGCACACTCCCAGGCCGCGGCACCTTTGTGCGGCTATTTATGGCCCTGCACACGGGTTTTTGGCCATTTTTCTCCTTCTTCTCCTTCTCTTCCGCGGCTGAGGGTGCTCTTACCATGGAGCCATGTTGTTTAACAACAAATCCATGAAGTTCTTGAGTTCATATCATCAATCAATCATCCGTTATCATCCTTTGATCCAGCGAATCAAGGTAATCTTCCTTAGAACCCTAATTTCGTAAATTTGGGGGGTTTTGCGTTTTTGTCCGATTCGTTCTGTATTATTGATTAATTCATGATGGATATGATTAATCTTGGTAGTATTCTTGTGTTTAACATCATTTAATCTATTGTTCTTCGTCGAATCGAAGTATATTTCTTGATTTCCTTCAAATTGACTTTTTGGGGGATTTGTTCTCGATCTCGTTTTTAATCCATTTCTGATGGATCGATTATGGTTAAATGATGTTGTTAAACATATTATATGGATTGTATATCCATATTTCAACTTGGAATTCCGTTTTCGTGTTTTGTCGGGACGAATCGTGTTCTTGGCCATTTTGGGGAAAACGCTTGAACTTTCGTCATTCGTTCTTTGAATTCAACGGCTTTAAGTCGTGTTAGGGAATTCATTTCATTATTGTTATTGTCCTTCGTAGTTTATGAACGCGAGTTGGAGATCGGTGGAGTCGGCGGGTTCGTAGTCGGTTCGTGTCAACTTACTCCAGTCGATTCTCTGCGTTGTTCTTATTCGAGGCAAGTACCTTGTCCATACAATTCTTGTTTTGTGGATATGATAATTAGTGATCGTCTAAATGTGGTTGTTTGGTCGTTTAAATTGAACTTTCAAAAGATTTGGTTAGCCTTGTTAAAGGCCCTCTTTCAAAACCGTGTGTGTTTTGTGATTGTTGTGTCTCGTGAACGAGTATGTGAATCTTATGGATATGTTTGGTGTTGATGTTGCGCTTTATAATGTGTGTGTGCATATATTATCTCTTTTCGGTGCGTTGTGGTTTGACGTGGTGTTTTGCTAAGTGTTTGATGCTTCTTGGTGAATTGTTTGGATATCCTTGGTGTGATATGTTATTTGTGCATGATTGCTTCGCTCACCGCGGGTTGGTTCGACGGGGCCACGACGGGAATCCAATGGTAGAGCCCTGGATTCACGAGTGGTGAATGTATTTTACTCACCGTGGGTTGGTTCGACGGGGCCACGGCGGGAGTCCAATGGTAGCCCTGGATTCACGAGTAAAAACTTCACAGGTTGGTGTATATTTAGTGAATGTATTTTACTCACCGTGGGTTGGTTCGACGGGGCCACGGCGGGAGTCCAATGGTAGAGCCCTGGATTCACGAGTAAAACTTCACGAGTTGATATTGATTTTTATGTCCGTCGAGGACACGTGACGTGAGTTTTAACCCTGTGAATTATTGTCGGTTTTCTAATTGCGAAAATAAAACCTTTGGGCTATGATCCTGTTGATTTTGGAAAGTAGGATTTGATAATCCTAAATTGTTTTTCTATTAAAACTCTCGATGGCATTCTAAACTGTTTTATAAATTATTTCCATTAATTTGGGATCTTTTGGTTATGGAATATTTTTCTCAAACTCTTGCCTCGGGAAGTACTTTTCATTTCATTTGGATCTTTGAGGATTCCTGGTTATTGTTATTCGTGGAATGTGAATTGTATGACTCATAATTTTGCACTTTGTACTTGCACTAGCAAAACAGTGGAGTTTTGCTAACCCCCGAGTATTCGGGGGGTGGATGTCTATTTTTGCATTCAGGTTTTGGAGCATAGCACAGGGTCGGCATGAAGGATGATGAAAGATGAACGATACTAATCACACGAGGATCCGTTGCTGTCGTATTGGTCTAGTTGTATTTTCTTTTCCGCTGCAGTATATTTTTTTTCCCGTTGTACGGGTGTGGTTGTATTTTAACCCCTGCGTGGGCACGAGTTGTATTTGAGTTGTATGTATTTATTGAAAGACCAAATCGGTCTACTGAGTCATTTTAGCCTTAAGGGTGATGTGTAGATGTTTGATTTTAGTTATCAGCCTGGTAGATCCTCGAGGAGAGGGTCTACGGCGTGTAATATCCCTGAGTGGATTGGGGGTGTTACAGGTGAGGCAAGACATACGTCTCATAGGGACTTATACTCCGAATATGTAACCTTTAGAGATGAGACAAATAGAATATTAGAGGCTTCCCCAAGCCTTCAAGAGGAGTTGCTTTGCCTAGTTCGATAGATACACGAGTGGCATGTCCACCAGTGCACTTCTCGGCCCCCTTGCAGTGAGGGTTCGTGAGTGTTTCTTGACTTTTTATATTAAATTCTATACTTCCATGTTGGTTATCATATCATCTAATTTAAGTTTATGGGAAAGGCTTTTGGGTAAAGAAATACGCTTTTATTTTTGCATTGCATGTAGTTTGCATCCTAGGTTTATTGCTTTAGCATATTTTGGTTTGTTTGATTTGTCTAGTTTTTATTGTGTTTTTAATTTTGTGTGTTTTTTGGAAAGAAACTCGATGGATGAATTCTCATCTTACTTATCTTGAAAACTTTTGAGCTGCAATTTATTTGTGTAAATTGAGATGAGTTTGCAAGCAAATAATTTCAGATGATTGATAGGTTGTGGAATTGTCTAAGTGGTCTATATATTGGAGAAATGAACAATTTTAACTTGTGAACTTTTGAGTCTTCGTGCATCATTGAATATACAAGTTTTTGATCAAGTATATCATTCATTTTTTAAGACTCTAGAACTTGCCTTGGTTTCTTATTCAAAACCACAAATGTGTGCAAACTAGTGAAAGTGGTTTAGGTACTTTTTATTTAATCCTTCAATCCTTTTGGCCTAACCAATAATTATTAAGTCACTAGTTAGTCCTCCTGAGACTTTGAGCCTATCTTATTGTTATCCTTATACTCACTCTTACATTCATTTATATCTTTTTTCCGATACTTTAGATTGTTAAAACTAATTGGTAGAAGAATAAGTTTAAAATGCATGGTGGCAATTGGGAAGATTATCTCAAATTCAAGTTTGGTTGATTCATAAGTTTGAGGAGAGGAGAAAAATGGTGATGTCCATTAAATGAAGGGTCATACCGGGAATACTCAGAGAATTTGTCCAGATAACGAGATAGTAGCAAAAAAAAACTAGAGAATAAGGTTGGACTAATTGGTTGCCAGTCTTTGTGTAAGATGTGCTCTTATGATTTTCTAGTTACAAGAGGGTTGTAGACGTGTATTCAAGTTTAGCGTCTAAAAAGTGCTTACTAGAGGTGAAGTGATTGGATATGTTTCATGTATAAATTGCTCAAGTCAGGTCTCTTTAGCCATATATATCCTACCCCGACCTAAAAGCCTACATTACAACTAAATAAGATATTTTTGATTCACGAAGTTGCTTGCACAAATAGTGGTAGAGATGGTAGATGATAGGCAAGCTTATGGTAGTTCTTATATCATTGAGTGATATTCTGAGAGCTTACACGTCCTTCTATACACTTTTGAGCGTGAGCAGTACACTTGACTGGTGCATGTTTTACAAGTTTGACCATGATGTCAAGAATGCATTCTTGAGATTTGAAATTTTTTTAGAACTCAGCTTATTTATTACTTGATGGGCAATGAAAACATTTGTTTGCAATTATCCTTTAAGATGATTTGAGATTTGAGTTGTCTTGAAAATTTTGGGTGTATATGCAATTCTCGAGACGATAATTTTTAAGTTTGCATTGTCAACATGTAAATTTTCACATATTTTAAAGATTTTTGGCGAGCTTAAATGTATCTAATTATGTTAGAAGTACATCGTCACTCATTAGTTCTCAATTTTATTAGGCTCGATTATACTTTGGTGTTTTTATCTAATTTCAGGTTTATGTTGAGGTACCTTAAGGACAATTAACACCAAGATGTCCCGACTCGAAACACCATGAAGACAAGGCACGAACATGTGAACCTAGCGAAAAAGGCAAAAACATGGTTCGGGAGTCACTGACTCGAGCACGGACACAGTCGTGGCTATGAGATACCCCCAATTGTTCCGGGGACCTATCGAGCATGCGAGACACGATCAGGACATGGTTGTGTCTCTAACCATGTCACACTCCAGAAGATAAATGCACTTTCTAGAGGAGTACGACATGGTCATATCAAATTTCAATACGATCGTGTTTGAAGAAGGATCAGTTGTTGAAATTATGGTTGCTTTAGGATTGTGGACTTCTTTGACCATCTATAAATACATTATTAGAGCCTCCAGATGGTAATACAGCCATTTTTTGTTATAGAGTGCAGAGAAGAGTGTAAGTTTCATGAAAAAAACTCCAAGACGGAGGAAGAATCCATCAACAAAGATCAAGCCGAATCTAGAGATCCCATCCAAATTCGAGTTCTATTCTTTATTCCCATCTTTCGTATTTTCTTTCATACTGCTGAACATGTTGATTACAATTATGTCTAAGTATTTTGTGATTATCATGTCTAGCTAATCTATTTTATTCCAAGACTTGGGATTATATTAATTGCAATGGTTCTTAAAGATTTATTGATATTGAATAATCTTCTTGAATTTCTTATTCAAATAGTTGGTTTTATTTCATATTTTAATAAATGATTAATGCTTTTACATGTTTAATGCATATTCATAATTCGAGAGATGACACGGTGATTATAGGCCTTGTAGTTACGATATGGGAAATCGGTAATAGATTGTGAAAACGTTGTATCTAGGATTTTTATGGAGATTGTATAGATTAGACGGAGACGTCAAATTATGCAAGTTAGTCTACGCGTATGTGGTTCTAAGAGAAACCATAAGCAGCTTGAGTGATTGTGTTATGAGGAAAACAAGTGAAGAACTTAAATAGAAACTAATCTAAGGGAACTTAGCAATTTATAGAAACCATAATCCTGGAATATTTTCATTAAACTCGACAAATTATCTGTAAACAATCTCCACTCTTTGGAATATAATTACTTTTATTTTATTTTTCCATTCTCATAGTTTAGTAAAATACTCAACCCAACCTTCGGTTTCTAGATAAACTTTACAAGACTAGATTCTAGTACTAAATATGATTCAGTCAATCCCAGCGGAAATACGACCTTAATCGCCACTATTCTACTAAAGCTCATATACTTGTGGAATTTTAAGAATATACCAAAGATGCACCCAGATGTGAGATGGGTTTTTGTACTAATTCACAAGTCATTAAATTCATTAATAGAATACATAGGAACTTTGTACATCATAGATGAATCCATGGATGAGATGATTTCAAACGAAATGAACGAATGTAGTTTTGAATACTTGTGATTTGGTCCAAGTCAAAAATCAAACTGATTGAGTTTTGGTAGAACCAACCTCTCTTATATCAAGTGTTTCACAATATACTTAAAATACAACATAGAGGGGGTGAATAAGTTGTATCTTTTTTCCTAAAATTCATGCGTTGTAGAAGTCTTGTAAAGGCATTCTAGTAGATACAACAATTAAGTGTGCTCATGTAGGCTTGATGCTTACAAGGTTTTCAGAATAAGTAGTATAAAACCACAAGATGTATGATGTAATATTGTATAGCGGTAAATGACATAGATTAATGTGGTTCGAGTTATCTTCCTCTACTTTCACGGAGTCTCCACACAAGAATTTCATTTATTAAAATTAACGTAGTACACAAATTTATGATTTTAATTAAACATTTCTCGAGTTGTATGTTTTACACAGATTGATACACTTGACTTCACATCTTTAGCCGTTCACATGGATTGGCTTAAGGTGTCATTAAACTTTGTCTTCTTCTCACACAGATTGGAAGTTTGGTTTATCTAAGCATATTCAGAGGTCGAAAATGTGCTTGCTTCGTTAGTCCACACATGGCTAACTTCTCAACTTCAAGTAGGATAGAATATTGTTGAACAACAGTAGTATTGTTGAATCACTTCACTATAGTTTGTTGTTCGCTCATTGAGGACTTGTCTAATCTCTTCGATGTATGATATTGTTGAAGGTTGAAGAAAGATGATTCGTCCTTTAAGTTTGTAAGAATGACAAAATGACAAGTATTTGAACAAGTCCTAGTGTTCGGATATTTATAACCTTGAAAATGTACTTATTTTAAATGTAGCTATTACCAGGCAGCTGAGATGTGGACAGCTTCTGATATGTGATTTACTGAATGTTTGAATTAAAGTAATCCATCTTATCCAGCATTAGATGCTATCAGACATTCTTTTGGACTTCGTTAAATATTCTACACACCTCAGTCTTGATCGTATTAAATGATGTCTATATTAACATTAAATACTATCAAAACCATGAATATTTTGTGAATATTAAGTTTCTTTATTCGCAAGTTTGATATCTAAGATTCATACTATTGGATTTACTGTTTAATATTCTAAGTAAATGCCTACAATGAATATATTGTAGACAACTGGGCTCTTTTCTGTAGACTAGAGATCATCAATGATCTATGACTTAATTCCTGTTGGATGTCGCTGTATGAATGGATGTATGATATAGGTTGTGGTATTGCTACACTAATCAAAATTCAAAGGGAATTCCCCCAACATGATAACAATGACATTAATACTCAACCATTATCTCGTGGCTCTGTTACTCAACCATGTTTGGGAACAACAGTTAAAAGAAAACCATTCATCTTTAAAGTTTGCAGAACCGCAACCAAGAGTAGGAAAAGAAAACATATTGAATTCTACAATGGTTCGCAAAAGTCCCGATGAGATTGTCGAAGGAAGACATTGTATGGGTAGTACTCAGAGGATAACTAAAGGTTTCACAAAGAGACCAGAAGAAAAAGAGAATGCATATGCACATTGCCAATTTTTTATATGAGAATGGCATAGCATTCGACTTGGAAAACTCAAATAGCTATGAATTTATGGTTGAGTTGATTGCCCAAATGGGACATGGGGTAAAGCCCCCTAGTTATCATGATTTGCGAAGAACTCTATATGAGAAAGAAGAAAACAAAAAGACATGTGGGAAGAGAAACATATTGAAGCAGTGTGGGTGCAAACTTATGTAGGATAAATGGATAGATAAAAGGAACTGAGACTTGATTAATTTTCTGGTCAATAGTCCAAAAGAGAAGTTTTTTATTGGAGTTTGTTGATTCATCCGGACAATCACAAGATGCAAAGCTTTGGTGGACTTGCTTGAATAGAAAATTGAAGAAATCCATAAGGACATTGTTGTTCAAGTAGTGATGGATAATGGTGCCAATTATAAGGCGGCTCGCAAATAAATGAAGCAGGGGGTACGTATACTTTATTTGACTCCTTTTGCTGCACATTGCTTAGACCTTATGTTGGAGGACATTAGAAAGTTGAATGAATGAAAGTCCAAAATACAAAGTTATAGACGTGTCACTATATTTAGCTATAGGCATGGGAGGACTCATTATGATATGAGGACAAAGACGGGTGGGAAAGATCTTTGCGACCCAAGGCTACTCGATTTGCAATTGCTTTCCTTACTTTGCAAAGTTTGTATAAGCATAAAGATGCTGCTTTCCTTATTTTGCAAAGTTTGTATAAGCATAAATATGCTTTGAGAAGTCTATTTGTTAGTGAGGATTAATACAGTTGAAAATCAGCAAGCATGGAAGCAGGAAAAAGGATGTATGCTATTGTACTTTCTTCTAGGTTTTTGAGTTCAATTGAAGATTATATATGTAACACCCCAAACTAGGCGGATATTACAGTGCCGTGGACTCCCGACTGGGGCACACCAGGCGGATGAAAATTAATGATTTAAGCGATATAATTATAGTACCGAACCACAATATATCAACAATTACTCCGATGAGGAGTTTCATTATAACACACCCAAGATAATACCGAATACATGTATATTTTATATGAAGATAAAATACACAACACTGAACGAAACGGAGTATCCAAATGGAAATCTGCAGCGAAAAATAAATGACAACAATATGAATGACTGAAAGGATCGGGGGACCCTACTAGTATCACTGGGACTCCTAACCGTCAACGTTATATTCCCGTGCTTTTGCCTTGCCATGACCTGAAAACAAAATCCCCCAACGGGGTCAGTTACACAGAACAACAATCCTCAAGAGTTGAATAAACATAATCATATATGCTGTATAAACCACAAGTTCGATCAAAAATGTATCGGTTAGATTATAACCCAATCCTGTTGAAAACATACGCAATCAAACATGGTGTATGAATCAACTAACGGTATGGCTCAAAGGGTGGCGCCACACTACGCCCGGGATGGAAATGTGTTCGTGCACAAGCCACCATCGAGTATCGATCGAATACACATGTGGTCTTGTACCTAATCAGTCTCACGAAGTGATCTTCTCATGTGCACAGTCCAATGTGAGGCCAACAACCAACGCACGACTTAATAAGTGCCCGACATGAAAATTCTACACATACCAACCGGCACGCCAGTATGACCCGGAATGCCACGAAATAACAAAAGTGATATCGAAATCAATAATGACTCACCGAGATGAAATGACAGTGAAATGAATGATAGCTCAATGAAATGATTGGAACCGTCGTTCCTTGTGACTGAAGTGATTAATTGACAATTACAAGTCTCAATTCGGTTAATACGTTATGAATGAATTATGATTATGAATGAACAACAACAAAAGGAATGAATATCCTTTTAACCGAGTAAGAATTAACTTACACAACGCCGATGAAGAATGTCCTTCCACGAACAACGTCCTAAATGAGATATCGGTCGCTCGAACAATCTTGAATAACACAATTACCAATAATCCGGTTCAACACACGAATCAAACACGAGTATAACTAACTTAAAACTTCGATACGACTAAACCAAGTTCATTGGGGCATTATATCGAACATGTTGTGGCCAAACTTCGATTGTTTACAACCAAACCTCAATAATACCAATATCAAATCTCCAAGAAGTGTTTCAAACCAACAAAACATCTTCAATACGATCAATAATCCAATATGAATATCCAAATTTGTGATTTCAACAATAATTAATCGAAAACCCCAAAATCCAACTCAATATTCAAAGTGTTCTTGAATAACTTTTCAATAATCCGATGAATATTCATACATACTCATAATCATATGTATATCTCTTCATACAATATGATTATAACGTCCAAAAAATCATATCTCAACACAAATCGAAATCCAAGAGGTTTGAGAATATTACCTTTGAAGATCCAAACACTTTGATTCGATGAACACGCGTTAGATCAACGATCCGAGCTTCACAACCGAATGAAAATGATGAAAAATCGAGTATTCAAGTGATTGATGATGAAAAATTCTCCCACAAACCCTCTCTCTCGGATGTAGGATGAAAAAATGAGCTGATCCTCTCAAAAAACGCAATTATAGTGCAGACTGCACTGTGTGCCGCGGCCCGGCCGAGTGTGCCGCGGTACAGGGCCAAAATCTGCCCCCAGTGCTCGGCAGTGTGCCGCGGCCTGGCCAAGTGTGCTGCGGCAGTGACTCGGCAGTGTTCTGCGTCCCTGCCGGCAGGAGCCGCGGCCCCCGGTACAGGCGGGTCGGCCAAAACTGCAACATGTGAGTGTCTTAGCTATTTCGACCATAACTCCCTCGTTCGGACTCCGATTGACTCACCGTTTGAACCATTGGAAAGCTAACTTGATGCTCTATAATATAGAAAATATTCAGAATTTTTGGATTTTCCAAAAATTAATGGTGATTTTACAAAGTCGAACTCATACGTGGAAAAGTCGCTTAAGAACACGGAACTCAACAGAACGACACCGAGACGAACTCGGATGGCAAAAAGTGTAGAATTAATCATTCTAGAAATGACGAAATGGTCACAATTGAGTCGCTAATATGGACTTCTGCCAAAAAAATAAAATTACCGGAAATCCAAATTGCGGATATTACAGTATACACTTTCTTCTTATTTTATTAAGCATAGTTGATGCTGATGAACTCCAGCTATGGCGAAGGTTTGCATGGCTATGATCGTCGCCAAGAACAAAATCAAGGAGTAATTTGCACAAAATCCAAGATTGTTGAAACAATTGATGGAAATTGTTGAGACCCAATGGACAGATCAAATGGAAGTGAAATTATATGGGGCCGCATTGTTCTTAAATCCCTATTATTATTGTGATCTTAAAGTAAATAATAATACATATGCTCGTGCGCAACGAGCTATGTTCAATAATGTGCTTGAAAAAACATCACTGGTAATGATTTACAAGTCAAGATATATGATCAAGTTGTTGATTATGACAACATGTGGGGAAGCTTTGGAGATGAATTTGGCAAAAAATAACAAAGAATCATCATAAGACTTTTCAACTTTACTTAAACTAAGTATTTTATTATTTATATAATTTATATTATTATTTTTAAAACACTTTTTGAACCTTCTTTGAACTAAGTATTATATTATTTCTTTTTTTGATATTTAGTTGATTGGTGGAACGCTTTTGGTGGCCTACTATCAGGCTCCAATCACTTGTTACGTGCATTGTTAGTCTTTCTTTTTCCTCTTGCGATTGTGAGCGCAATTGGAGTACAGTTGAACTTGTAAGTATCAATATCAACAATATATAAAATTTAAACTTTCTAAACTATAGAGTGATCTTATTTAATTTTTTATTTTTAGATCCGCACGAAGAAAATAAGCCGGATAGTATATAAGAGATTGAATGATTTGGTTTACATTCAGTATGATCGAAAATTGCAAAGAGATTTCAAAAGGGGTGTGAAGAAGGATATAACTTTTAACCCCTTGATCATAGAAGATTTACAATTGCACAATTAGTGGGTTGCTAGTAGTGACGATGTTGTTCATTCTGGAGAAGATCATTCATGGCGTTTTGTTGATGAAGCAATTGGGACATCAAACAATCTTGATTGTCCTAGTCTTTCTAGGAGAGCTAATGTTTGGGAGATGGATACATCAATCTTGAGTTATTCTCCATGCCGTAGTAAGTCAATATTAATTGATGAGGATGAAGTGGTTGAACCTTTTCCACATGATGATGAAGATATTGAAGATAACAACGAGCGTGAAGGATAAGAGGGTGTGGCTTCTACTGGTGATCAGACTCGTGAAAATGAGCGGCGTATTGATAACTATTTGATAATATTCGAGATTTGACTTATTTGAAACAATGGGTTGGATAAAAAAATCTAGTTGTTATTTATTATATTATTTATGGTGTCTTTTATAACATTTTTTGAGTTGAATAAATGCTAATGTATATAGTATATATTTTAAAATAATATATATTATATGTAAAATTGGTCACCTAGACATCACCTAGGCGTTCAGACTATCTGATGGTGCTGGGACTTAACAAGCTCATGACAACCGTGGTTATTGTTTGAACGTGACCTTTTAGTGTTTCTATTTTTAATAATTATTGATAATATTATTCTAATTCACTTACCACAAAACTAAGTTGATTATTTGTAGCATATCTAAATCTGTATTATATTAAGTAAATTAAAGATGCACTTCGAGTGCATCTTTTGATAATATATAATGATTAGACTCCAAAGCCAGCTGAACTAATAATTGCCTCTACCTACATTCCAAACTATGATTCTAAGAATTCAGTGGGTGGAGAAAGTGTTTGGCTAAGCTTATTTAAACGAACTTGTAGGATTCTACATTTTTATAAAAAAAAAGTTAAAAACTGATAAATTGTTAGCTCTTTAGAGATTATGTTTGATAGACAAAGCATACAATCTAGCTGATAGCTGGAAAATTGGTTCAGAGGATGGTTCATAACTGATAGTTGAAAAACATGCTAATATAACTAAAAGCGTTAACCAAATTAGTTGAAAAACATGCTAATATAACTAAAAGCCTTAACCAAATTAGCATAAAAGATGGCTAAAAAATTTAATATTACAAAAAAGACATTTAAATCATTTTAATGAAAAAGAGAGATCGAAAATGGAAATAAAAACAAAATGTTCAGAGCTTATTCGAGACTCAGAGTTATGCGCGGAGTCAACCTCCCTTCTGTTAGAGCAGAGTTCATCGGGAGTGAAGTAGCCAAATTCCTCTTAGGTGAGTCCCATGTGGATCAAGCCATGAGCTCAGGTATTGTATTGAGCTTTTTCAAATCATATACTTCCCTTTGTATATATCACTCAATATTTTGTTGTGCACTAAGTAGAGTCTTCAAAGCAGTCTCCTATCGTAAAAAGTAGGGCGTAGTGCAACGTCGTGGCCTGCTGAGCAGAATATACTGAGTATCTTTAGTTTAGTTTTGTTTATAAAAAAAAAAACGTTTGAGATAGGCTCAAACTTCTCAACTAAACTCCTAAGATCAAAGCTTATCCAAATTCAAGGAGTCTATAGACTCTAAATAAACTATATGATAGCTTATGGTGCTTATCAAACAGACACTCACATCTTTCGATTAAAAAAATAATTTAGCTTATACAATGTATTATATGACAAAAATTAAGAAGCTCCTAAGATATAAAATAAATTGGGGTAGAGGTTCTTACTTTTTGGAGCTTATGAGCTCTTAAAAAACATAATTTGGCGTCATATAAGCTCTTCTAAAAATCTTACCATATCAAATCTCAAACATCTCGTAAGATGTTTGAAAGCTTATAAATTATGAGCCCATCCAGCCACCATTTATATCTATCTTTTCTTTGCGAACACCATCACCGAACAAGGAATTGGTCGCGTGTTAATAAAAAGAGAGCATCATGCTAAGCACATTGGCAGCAACACTTCCTAAACATAGGAGCAAGATAAAGAAATAAAGTGAAATGAAGTATCACCGATAGTGGTATACTGTACTGAACTTTTTTGTCAATACCGTATGTCGTACCGAAAGTTTTGGTACAACAAAATTCACACCGATATCATACCGAAAGTTTCGACATACCAAAATTCAGTATACCGAAATTTATTTCAGTATCGGTATATACCGAACTTATCGAAATACTGAATTACCAAAATATCGAGAAAATCTTGATATATCGATATATACCAAAATACCGAACAAATAAAATATCGAAAATATCGATATACCAATATACATATTGAAATACCGGTTTTTTTTTGGTATTTCCGTATATATCAAAATACTGAAATAAAAAATTTCATACAGTTACCGTACCGAAAATTTTCGGTAGGGTGTCATACCGTACCGAAAAATCAGTATACCAAAATTTTGGATAATTTTGTTAATTTTTCGGTACGGTAAATTCAGTATTTCGGCATTTCGGTATATTTTGCCATCCCCACCAGCCGTACATTTGATAATTTTCTATTTTTATTTTTTCCTACGTGCATGGGCCAATTTGAAAATGCGGAAATGAATATTGATTTGTATAAGAATCGAAAAAGGCCCACACCAGAAAATCTCACACACACACACACAAAAAAAAAAAAAAAAAAAAAAAAAAGGCCAAGCAACATGATATAAAGCACAAAGGATTTGCATTAGCACGTTGTATCCATGAAATCGACCAACAAATCTTGAACCGCAGCTCTATCGGGCATTTTACCAGCAGCACCATATATTGGAGCAAGCCCTCCATTGATTGGACCTGGATTTGCTTTTACCTGATTGGAAAAATAGAATCGCTTAGAATTTACTCCCTCCGTCCTATCGATCTTGGTTCATATTTATTTTTGGGTCGTTCCAAGATACTTGGTCATTTCCTTTTTAAGACAGCTTTATCTCTCAGAACTTTAAATAATATATATTCATATCATCACTTTATACACTACTTTTCAGCTTTTCTTAAATCCCGTGCCGAAAAGCAAATGCCCAAGATGGGTGGGACGGAGGGAGTAGTATTTCTAATGCCACTCCATCTACGAAGATGTAGTAGTCATAAGGATAAAATAACTCTATTAGGGACTGAAATTTGCCATTTTTATCACTTAAGGGATTAAAGTTTTAAGTGTTTCAAATAATGGACTAAAGTTTAATCCATTTCACCCGTTAGGGACTCCGTTAGTTTGGTCCTGTTAAGTTTTAACGGATTGATGACATGGCCGTTAAGTGACACGTGTCAGCATTTTATTGGTCGGTAATAATAAAATAATAATAAAAAATTTCAGATTTTTGTAATAATAATAAAATAATAACAAAAAATATAAAATTCTAAAAAAATATAAAAAATAAAAAAATCTTTATGTTTTAGAAAAATTGAAACTTTTTATTTAAATTTGGAATATTAATATTAAAAATCTAATGCTTTTATTTAAAGTTAAAAATAAAATTAAAAATATAATAAAAAATTTCAGATTTTTGTAATAATAATAAAATAATAATAAAAATATAAAGTCTAAAAAATATAAAAAATAAAAAATATGGATTTTTTTCAAAATGAAACTTTATTTTTTTCTCAAATTTTTAAAAAAAATCTGGAATATTAGTACTTAAAATCGGATGTTTTCATTTAAAATTCGAAAATAAAAAATTTGGATCTAATTTATAAACTTTTTTTTTTAAAATTGAGATATTATTTTTCATAAATAAATATTATTTTACAAAAAAAAATCTAAAAATCTAAAAAAACAAACTAAAGGTTAATTATAAAACGGATCCAAATATTTTTAATTTTTAATTTTAATTTTTAACTTTAAATAAAAGCATTAGATTTTTAATATTAATATTCTAGATTTTTTAAAAAAGAATAAAGTTTTGTTCCGAGAATTATTATTCCCGTGATGTGTCTTACCTAATACTGATTGTAGATATATAGATGGAAGGTTCTAGATCCTTCTAGAGGTAGTAGGATCCTATTATATGTCTTACCTTATCTAGGAATTCTATGTATGGAAGGACTCTCATTGTAATGCCTATATAAAGGCCCCTCTATCAATGTTATGAATACAATTGATTGACTCGTATTTACAGTCTTTTACTTTCTCCTCAAACACGTTATCAGCACGTAGTCCCCAAACTGAGCAAGAAATTTCTTTTTCCTCTCCCGTTTTTTTTTCTGAAAATCCCCAAAAAAAACAAAAAAATCGGATTTTCCTGCAAACCCTAAATCCCGATCGCCGCCGCCGGAGCCAGAAAACCAGCTGCGGACCACCGCCAACCCGATCCCACTGTTCGGATCCCCTCCGCCGCTTGCACCTGATCCCGCTGCCCGGCCCCTTGCTACTTGCAACCCGATCCCGGTGCGGGTACCTTCATCTCCCGCGATCAGATCCAGCCCCGATCACCCTAAATTCCAACCGCGATCCGCCGTGCACAGCAGTCCAATCCAAATCTACACCGGTCGTCTTCCCCAGATCCCGGCTTATCTTCCTGTGTCCGATCGCAACCACCAGAGCCTCACCACTCGCCCGGCCGTGTTTGGCCCGCCCGGTTTGTACCGACCCGATTCTTGCCGCCCCGAACCCGACTCGCGATCGAGTCCTGGCTGACCCGACGGTTGTGACTCCAACCCGCCGATTCTTAAGCCCAGCTCGGCAATCTGTTTTCATCGGCGACAGCGGTTGATCGAAGCACCGCCGGATCGTCCAAATGGTTTTATGCACGTGATATTTAATGTTTGAAAACCTAGTGCAGTCGAGACAAACCTATCAAAATCGAAAGAAAAAAAACCAAGAGACGAGAATTTCCACGCGTGAATTTTCTGCACAGCGCAGTCGTACCAAAATCATATTTTCCGATTCGTTAACCGTCGGATCGGTGTGAAATTTTGACAGCAACTTCCCAACACAAATATATGTATATTCAACGGTGGAGATCGGATTCTGAGTAATATTGATTACTGAATCTGCCGCCGAACAGAAGCATATTTTTATAAAAAAATTTGGAGATCCGACCTCATCCAATACCGAGCTGCTGCACCACCGCGCTCGAGTCCTTTTTCGGCCGATTATCGAGCCCAGTAGCCCTTTCCGGACGTTCCTCAACTCTCTATTTTCCTAATTCATGATTCATCTATCATTAACTTGTATGTTTATGAATCTAACTATGTTTATGCTTTACGTGGCATATAGGAAAATATATTGCTCATGATGATGTGCAAAATATGGAGAGAAGCCATATTTATTATCCCGTTCAAGGATCAAAGTAAATATGGAACCTAGTACCACGAAAATATTGCTCATATGGAGAGAAGCTCCCGTCCAAGGATCAAAGCAAATATGGAACCAAGTACCCGTAAGACTTTATTAAAGTTCTCGTTTTTCAATTCCTCTCTTTTGGAAAATTTTTTTTGGGGGAATTGGGTATTTGGGTTCTTTATCTCCCACGCTACTTTGCGGTGGATGAGACTATGAGAGGTAGTATCACTCTCATATGTCGAAGTAAACTGTCTGACGGTCCTGGGGGAGTCACGGATAATTGTTGAAAGTCGATATTTGTGGTTGTTGCATACACCACATTATGGGTGCGATTTGACGTTGCTGTTTTGTCGATTTTAAACCAACAATTAATTAAAATGAATATTGTCGGTAACGGTAAAGTTATGACTTGTTCATGATTAGTCACGGAATTGTGACGTACAAATGGGACAAACATCGATTGCCACGGATATGTCGTGGTTAAAATCGATTGGTGATGGATTTGTCACGATGAATTGAGTGACCACCACATTGGTCTTGACCCAATCCCATACTTGGAAAACTCCATATTTCATCCTACTAAAATAAAATATTACATGTGGGTGTAGTCATGCACCGTCTCCTTGCAATAAGATATATGAAAGAATATACGAGTAATTCTCTTGAATTTTAACATGTAAGGCAATGGCATATTGCGGTAAATACATGAATTCGTTGACCTCGATTATAGTTCGTATGACTATAGGTCCGAATACTTTTCCGAGTATTTGTAAAGGCATGTGCCTTATACATTTGACTATGTTTAGTCGATCTTATAGGATGGTCAAGACAAGTTGGTTATGGTATATCCATTATGTCTCATGGCTCAAAATGTTTAATTATGATGCACCGCGTTGTATCTATATAACATGGCTATTATGACGTATAATTGCAAATTGAGAATTAAAATACTTTGTTGATTTGATGCACTTTGGTGGAATTTGTCTACACTTTGATCATGACTAGGCGCATCCTCCTTGGTATTTGTTTATGCTTTGAAAGTTCAAACGGAATTAGTGATTTTTAAATAGCCTTAGCAGTACTGACATTCCTACTTTCTCTGCAAGCCTACCAAGTTGGAGTTACTGAAAGGATCATTAGTCGAGATAAGAAATCAAACACCCTGCTAAATTTAGACGCACATATGGCTGTTATTGCCATGTTTTTGCATCAACACTTATGCCATTGGATATGGTCTCAACCTTGTTTTCTCACTAAACTTGGGAAATACTAAAGCAGTCAATTAAAACATGCATTGTGATCTGAGTTTAATGATCCGTGTGGTGCACAACCTATATATAGAAAGATACGGAAGTCTAGTTTCCAGAACATCTGACCGTTCGTCCATAGCCTTCCTAACAAGGGAGTTATCGTTGTTTTAGTGAACAAAGGTCAAGCTGCGCGGAATTTTATTTCCAGCGATTGTACTAACTTTTGTCCCAACCAACTTGGTTCCCATCTTAAATTTGCAATTGGTCTTATAACACGTATTTCTCAACCTCTTTTTGGCCGAATTTGCCATAGATGATGCAATTTTTGGTATGCATTGTACGCTAAAATATCATCTTTCAAATGTTGAAAAACAGTTTCCTTGGGGAAGCCCAAAATACGCACCCTTATAAGAAGGTCGAGCGTGTGCATGGTAGTGTTACACCATGCTTGTGTCGTAATTTTGCCCCTTAGGCATATAACCTTGCCATTTTATGCACTCAATATGATAGATCATTTTGATCGTATCTGGTATAAAATCTCTATGTTGTTAGAGTGTTCGCTATGCTTATATTTGTAAAATTTTGCAAGCAAAATTGAGTGTGTATTAAGCTATTTTCAAGGAACACGATATTTTTGGATTTCGGTTTATAAATCCATTATGACTATGATGACTATGTCATTACAATCAATGAGTGGAATAATGCTCAAGTTGTTGAATGCCGAATGGCGTTTTCTAGTCACATATGTTCCGTAACAATTGAACCATGTTATGACTCGATATGCCAAAATGTATCACTCATAGCATCTCATTGTGATTTGTGAGAAATAAAATCTTATGCATCACTTGGATATGTGAAAAGGAAGAATATTCATGGTCCGGCTTGCATCGGTTTTGGTAACCAGAAGATGTATTGGGACATTGACACATTTAGGCTTTAATAGTCTGGAGTTTGGACAGTTTGATGATCCATATACCACGGTATTGTCATGGACCTCATTTTCTTTGAACAAAGAAACTAGTTGGATCAAAGACATCAAAGTACGTTGTTGGAGTCGTGAGCAGGGCTCATGACCGATGATGATATTTATGTCATCCGCGTCTTGCTTTCATAAGCATGTGTGACGACAAAGACCCCCCCCAATGATCCTTCTTAGCCATGTTCATTTATTTAAGCCTATTCTTTGACACGATTAGGAGACGACACCCTCCTATGCTAAAGAGAATAATGTAGCAACTCGCATAAGCATGGTGCTGAGTCCTCCCTTTTTACCGAGTCCTTATACATACATGATCATAAGTATTATCCTGGGTGGCTTATGATGCTATGATGGTGTTCACAAATGGTCGTACTCAAGTAATAACATTTATATGTTATGTGGTTCCTTTGACAATGATTGATAAGTTGATGAAACCTGAGTTATGGTTGACCAACTTGCGGACCAGTCATTCTAAAGGTCGGTTCACCTACTTTTAGACCAAGTCTTAAAGTGAAATTTTAACGAGTACTTCCTAACATCCAAGGCTACCTTCTCACAAATTTTGGTGCCATTTGGAGACTTGGAAGGAGGTGAACCACTTAAATGAAGTTTTCACATACCACCAGCCGTCCCAACAACCAGTTCGATATCATTTCGATCGGTTTTTGACCACAATGTTGATGGTTTTGGAATCCTAAACACCCGTTTATACATGCTCATGAAATTTTGAGGTGTTTGGGGTTGGTGAAGGGAGTGAACTCTTCAAGAAAGCACTAGAGGTTCGATAAAACCAACGGCCTATCATCGGTTCAATCGTTTCTTCATGTTCGATCTCGGTGGTGCATGGTGGAGGTTTTGTTGGATTCTCAAGACCAGTATCTACGGTTATGTAGCATAGATCAACATGTCATATTCACCTATACCTATCATCATTCAAATGCTTAGTTACAAGTGTAACCATATGCATTTTGTTAACTGGATTGTGTTAACACGGAAAACCTTTATCGTCCACATGTTCATGTGCCAAAGTGCGTCACCACAACGCATTATGACGGGTTATAAATGATGAATATGACATGCGCTTTCACTCATAGTCCGCTTAAAATATACCTTGGCTGTAATATCCGCATTTTTTTTCCTTTCCCTTAATATTCTCATTTTGGTGTATGTTTGTTTTTGGCAACTCGTTTGTAACTGTGTTGACATTTTGAGGATATTTAATATTGGAATTTTGTTTGTTCGAGCTTGTTTCGGACTCGTTTTACCCGATTCGGTGTTTCATGTTGTTTTCGTCGCTATTTCGGGTATTCTCGCAAATTGTCGTTCGGAACCGCCGTTTCGGGGTTGCCAAGGATCCATCTCATGTTAATATGCATTTTGTGAGTTTTTGTTTGGTGTTTCGACCATGTATCGTTCATTTCAGATGTTTTGGGCCGTTACGTGATTTCCCCAAAGTTTTGGGATAATTACGATGGTTGTTGTTTTCCCGAACCTTTGAGTAGTCGGGAATATGTTTTCTTTTAACACTTTCATTCGTCGCCTCGAATCCTTTACGTTCGTACCATCATGAATTGTTCACCGTTGTATTTCGACTCTTCCTAACCCCTCTCTTGTCTAATTCGCCTAGAAGGGATGTTACGACGTAACACACCTTTGGTTACGTACGTAACGGCTGGTAAATTGGTACAGCATTTCGCTTTTTGGTTACGTACGTAAGGACCTTATGGCTTACGTATGTAACACAGCTTACGTACGTTAACACACCTTTGGTTACGTACGTAACGGCCTGTGCAAATTAGTACATGCATTTCTGCCTTTTTGGTTACGTACGTAAGGACCTTATGGCTTACGTACGTAACACAGCTTACGTACGTTAGCAGGCTGTGGCTAACGTACGTAACGCGTCCTGGGTTTATAAACCCAGGAGTTGACCAATTTCGGCCATTATCATTTCTCCTCCTCCCCATCCGACTCCTAGGCGATCTTCTTGGCATTTCCGGCGATTTGAAGCGTGATAACTCCGAGTCATCATCTTCTTCGAGTTTTTGCAGTATATTATCAACATCTAATCGTGTTCTTCGTCATTAATTCGAGGTAAACTCCTAAAACCTTGTTTTGGGAAGATTAGGGGGTTTTCATGTTTTCGTCCGATTCGTTCCGTATGGTAGATTAATTCATAATGAATATGATTAATCTTGTTAGTATCATTAGTTTTCCTAGGGATTCATGGTATATTTCGTAGTTTTTACGAAATCGAGAGGGTTTGGTTGTGGTCCGCCCTCATTGTTATTTTTGTACGAATATACATGAATCGTAGGCGGGTTTGCGGGTGTATTACATTTTCGTATTCGTCTAGAGTTGGTTGTGATTATGTTCTTCGAATCGTTAGGTTCGGTTCCGTTGATTCCTAGCGTTCGTCGGTGATTATCCTTTCCATTCGTTGTGTCATCAATTATTCAAGGCAAGTATTTTTGGAAACCTTTATGCTTAACGTGGAATGGTAATGTATTTTGTGTGTGATTTGCTCACCTCGGGTTGGTCCGACGGGATCAAGAAGGGAATCCAAAGGGTTGAGTCCTGGATTCATGAGTTTGTTTAGCTAGCCAGCTCGGGAGGGTCCTTAGAGGCCTCGGGCGGGATCAATGATATTACTCTGTTCCCAAGGCGATGCATGTGCGTGTTTTGTTTTACGATATGGCCAGCTCGGGAGGGTCCTTAGAGGCCTCGGGCGGGATCAATGATATTACTCTGTTCCCAAGGCAAATTGTTTGACTGTTTGTTTCCGGAAAAGACATGTCTGGTTTTGGTTTTTGAAATTGATATTGGTGCATGTACTATGAAATGTGTAAGCGATTGGTTTGCATTGATTACTTGTACTAGCGTAATCGCTAACCCCTTTGGGGACCCGTTTTGGGGAAATTCTTGTTATGGATTTCAGGTTATGATTATCCGGACGAGCACCGGACAAGATCGAGGATGTTGGCCAGGGTCGTTGACATGCGCATTTGGGTCTTTTTATTTCTTTTGTCCATTTCGATATGGTTGTTCTCACAGTTATAAACTTATAGATTGTACTCGCGAGTACTTAGGCTTTTCATTTCAAATTCCGTATTGTATTACTTTAAATTGTTATATTGTCGGTTGATGCATATTTCTCCGGTTGCTCCGGGCGTATCTTTTCATGTCATATCATTTAAATGTGTGTCCTCGCTAACCGAGATGGTTAGTCGGGTAAAGTTTTCTTGATTGTAGCCTGGTGGGTCCCATGTAGGGGTCCACGGCGCTGTAATATACTCTGAATATCGCGGGGTGTTACAGAAAATGGTATCAGAGATCTAGGTTTATGGATACCTAGGCTTGTCGGTTATTTGGGTCTAGTCGTGTTTTGTTTTGCACATTGTCACACTACTGCCGACATCTCAGTACTTACAGTGTTCGTAAGTTTCCTTACTCGATTATTTACTTTCTCGTGCTGCATTCCGTTTCTTGAACTGTGGTTATTCTCCCTCTTTTGCTTATCACCGTAGTTATTTATTTTTTTTCCTCCGTAACGCATCCTAGATATACTTCTGTTATCTCTTAACACTAGTATGGATGCCGGAGGAAACCGTGGTCGTGGTCGTGGATGCGGCCGAGGACGTGGGGAAGCCGGTGGGGCGGCCACATCGCATTCTTCGGGAGCCGGTAGTACCGGCGACCGTCACAGTCATGCTTCTTCTCAGGAGCGCGCCGACCTTGGTATTGCGGCCGTTATGCAGAAAATGGTAAACCAAATGGCGGAGATAGCTCAAGTGGTTCAAAACCCCGATCAGGCCCATGCTAATCGGGGCGGAGCAGACCATTGGCTCCAAGATGTCATCAAGTTGCATGCTCCTCAGTTTTCAGGAGCATCAAACCCGATCGGCTGGGAGGGGTGGATCAAGGAGATATCTAAGGTTTTCGTTGCCACCAACTGTCCCGAGGACCGCAAGGTCCCTATTACCCAGTACCTTCTCACTGGGGACGCTATGGATTGGTGGGAGGCCATGGGGCCCAAAGATCATGTTGCTTCGTGGGCCGAATTTCAGGAGCTGATGGAGACTGAATATTGTCCGTGGCCAGTCATACAGGCTCGAGTGCATGCTTTCTATGATGCTCAACCACGGGATATTCCCGTATCCCAAGCTATTGCCGATTTTAACAAAAAGTTGAGTTATGTGAAGACCCAAGTTGTCGAAGAGAGCGACAAAATTTTTCATTTTTCCAGGAGGATGAAACTGTCCATTCGGGACTATATATCTGGACTCGTCTGCACTACTTTGAAGGATTATCAGAGTAGGGCCCTCGCTTATGATATGTCGGTGACGGCTAGTGATTTGGCTCGTGAGAGCAAGAAGCAGAAGTCGGTCGGAAATTTTTCTGGTCCCAAGAGTGGAGGCCAGCAGAAATCTCAGGCTGCAAATATTTCTACGGGCGGTTCGGCTCATTTCTCTGGGAGCTTTTGGGGTGCCGCCGGAACATCCGCTCGTGAACCCACATGCTTTAACTGTGGTGTGCAGGGCCATAGGAGCCGGCAGTGTCCTCGTCCGAAGTTTACTTGTCATACTTGTGGATAGTTGGGCCACAAGGCCCTCTTTTGTGATCAGATCAGACAGCTTCGCGGCGCCCGTTCTTCTCAACCAGCACCTATGGAGCTGAGTGTGAACCAGGGCTCATTTGCTCCGCCACCTTCACCGAGTGCCGGCCGAGCTAGGGGTCGAGGTCAGCCCGCTAGGGGAGGAGCTTCCAGTGTCGGCTATGCCCAGCCGCGTATCTACGAGATGAGGAGGGCCGATGATCCCGCGGCTACTGTGGCGACAGGTACCGTTCATATCCATTCTCATCCTGTCGGTGTGCTTTTTGATTCGGGTGCTACGCATTCATTCATTTCTCTAGAGTGTGTACGCCGTTTGAGTCTCGAATGTTTGTCACCTTGCGAGCCTTTCATCATTAAACTTCCTAGCGGTGATAGAATTGTCGGTGATCGAGAGGTCCGGGACTATCCTGTGTTTATTTGTGAGAGGGTCTGGCCCTCTAATCTTATTGTTGTGAGTATTGAGGGTGAGTATTTGATTCTCGGGGATGATTGGCTCGAGCGGCATGGCGCAATCATGAACTCCCGCACGAGAATCATCACTATGTTAGCCGAGGATGGTACCGAGCACTCTTTCGCGGGACGAAAGAGGGGAAACGAGAAGTTCGTTATTAACGCCTTGAAGGCGATGAGACTCTTGCGAAAGGGGTGTACTGGTTATTGGTGCTACGCCTCGAAGATGGAAAATGGTGGAGTCAAGCTTTCGTTGATTCCAGTCGTTAGCGATTTTCCTGATGTATTTCCTGACGAGTTACCGGGATTGCCACCGGACCGTGAGGTCGAGGTTGCTATAGAGTTAGAGCCGGGCGCGGCTCCGATTTCGAAGGCACCGTATCGCATGGAACCTTCAGAGATGTCGGAGTTGAAGAAGCAGTTGAGTGAGCTTCTTGAGTCGGGGTATGTTCAGCCGAGCGCCTCGCCTTGGGGCGCGCCGGTTCTGTTTGTGCGAAAGAAGGATGGCTCACTGCGTTTGTGTATCGACTATCGCGAACTAAACAAGGTGACCATCAAGAACAAGTATCCTTTGCCGAGAATTGATGAACTTGTTCGATAAGTTGCAGGGAGCCGCGGTATTCTCGAAGATTGATTTGAGATCGGGGTACTATCAGCTCCGGGTGAGGGAGTCCGATGTGCCGAAAACAGCTTTTCGGACGAGATACGGACATTACGAGTCTGTAGTTATGCCTTTCGGGTTAACTAATGCGCCGGCAGTGTTCATGCAATTGATGAACAAAGTCTTTATCGAGTATTTGGATAAGTGTGTCGTCGTCTTCATTGACGATATTCTTATTTATTCGAGGAGCGAGGAAGAGCATGCCCATCATTTGCGAGTAGTATTAGACATTTTGAGGATCGAGCAACTCTATGCGAAGTTCCCGAAATGTGAGTTCTGGCTGAAGGAAGTGATGTTTTTAGGTTACGTGATTTCATCCGAGGGGGTTCGTGTGGATCCACAGAAGATTGAGGCAGTGTTGGATTGGGCACCGCCCAAGAATGTGAAGGAGATCCGTAGTTTCTTGGGTTTGGCTCGCTACTATCGTAGGTTCGTCGAGGGTTTCTCGAAACTAGCTCGGCCACTTACACAGTTGCTCCAGAAATCCGAGAAGTTTGTCTGGAATGAAGAGAGGCAGTCGAGTTTTGAGGAGCTGAAGAGGCGTTTGACTTCAGCCCCAATTTTAGCGTTGCCGTGTGGCAACGAAGGTTTTGCTGTTTATAGCGATGCTTCGGGACAGGGTCTTGGGTGCGTGTTGATGCAGCACGGCAAGACCATTGCCTATGCGTCGAGACAGTTGAGGCCATATGAGCTTAACTACCCTACTCACGATTTGGAGTTAGCGGCAGTTGTCTTTGCGCTCAAGATTTGGCGTCACTATCTTTTCGGCTCTACATGTCAGATTTTTACCGATCATAAAAGTCTGAAATACATATTTACTTAGCGGGAGTTGAATATGAGGCAGAGAAGGTGGTTAGAGCTGATTAAGGATTATGACCTCGAAATCCTTTATCATCCGGGCAAGGCAAACGTCGTGGCCGATGCCTTGAGTCGGAAACTGGTTACGTTGCGAACGCTTGAGATCCTTACGTCTCAGTCTGGGCTTCGGCGGGCTTTGATCGAATTAGATGTTGAGGTTTTGTTGCCGGGAGCCATCGGGCAACTTTGTGCCTTAGAGATTTCGTCGTCTTTGATCGATGAAATTAAGCTGAAGCAGTTAGAGGATCCGATGATTACTCAAATCCGAGAGAACGTTCTTAAGGGAAAGTCTCCTGGGTTTGTGATTCACGAGGATGGTATTTTGAGATTCCAGAGTCGGCTTTGTGTGCCGAATGACTCAGAGTTGAGGCAGAGTATTTTACGTGAGGCTCATGCTACACCTTACTCCGTTCATCCTGGTTCGAGTAAGATGTACAAGGACCTGAGAAGAAATTTCTGGTGGAATGATATGAAAGAGGAGGTCGCGCAGTTTGTAGCGAGATGTTTGACTTGTCAGCAGGTCAAAATCGAGCATCGGCTTTATTGAGTTATTGCAGTCACTTCCCGTTCCAGAATGGAAATGGGAAGATATATCGATGGATTTCGTTGCGAGTTTGCCGAGATCGAGGTCGGGCATGAATATGGTTTGGGTGATAGTTGATCGTCTGACCAAATCGGCACATTTTCTGGGCATCAAGGACACTTGGGGCCCAGAGAAGTTGGCTCGTGTATTTATCGCGCAGATTGTGAGGCTTCACGGTACTCCGAAGTCTATTGTTTCGGATCGTGATGGCCGATTTGTATCGCATTTTTGGCAGGTGGTGCATAAAGCGTTGGGTACTTGTTTGTGTTTGAGTACCTCTTTTCATCCCCAGTCAGATGGACAGTCGGAACGCACTATCCAGACATTCGAGGATATGTTGCGTGCCTGTGCTCTCGATTGAAGTAGTGACTGGGAGGAGCATTTGCCATTAATCGAATTCACGTACAACAATAGTTGGAATGCGTCGATTCGGATGGCACCGTATGAGGTGCTCTACGGGCGGCGTTGTCGATCGCCGATTTGTTGGAATGAGGCGTCCGATTTGATCGGGACCTAGACGGATGTTGTTTTAGAGACGAGGCGAAAGATAGAATTAATCCGAGAACGGATGTTGACTGCCCAGAGTCGACAGAAGTCATATGCCGATGTCCGTCGTCGGCCTTTAGAATTCGAGGTGGGAGACCACGTTTTGCTGAAGGTGTCGCCGACGAGAGGAGTTTTCCGTTTCGCGAAGAAGGGGAAATTGAGTCCGAGATTTATTGGACCCTTCGAGATTCTCGATCGAGTCGGTGGGTTAGCTTACCGTTTGGCGTTACCCCCGGCCTTGAGTCATGTTCATAGCGTTTTTCATGTTTCCCAGCTGAGGAAATATGTTCCGGATCCTAGTCATCTCATCGACTTTGGCGAGATCGATATTGCCGAGGACATTACCTTCGAGGAGCGTCCCTTGAGGATTTTGGAGCACCGTGAGAAGCGATTAAGGCATAAGACCATTCCTTTGGTCAAAGTGCAGTGGTCGAGACATGGTGTCGAGGAGGCGACTTGGGAAACTGAGGATAACATGCGTGCTAAGTACCCCGAGTTGTTTAGTTCTTAAGTTTCGGGACGAAACTTGTTTTTAGAGGGGTAGAATGTAATATCCGCATTTTTTTTCCTTTCCCTTAATATTCTCATTTTGGTGTATGTTTGTTTTTGGCAACTCGTTTGTAACTGTGTTGACATTTTGAGGATATTTAATATTGGAATTTTTGTCGTTCGAGATTGTTTCGGACTCGTTTTACCCGATTCGGTGTTTCATGTTGTTTTCGTCGCTATTTCGGGTATTCTCGCAAATCGTTGTTCGGAACCACCGTTTCGGGGTTGCCAAGGATCCATCTCATGTTAATATGCGTTTTGTGAGTTTTTGTTTGGTGTTTCGACCATGTATCGTTCATTTCAGATGTTTTGGGCCGTTACGTGATTTCCCCAAAGTTTTGGGATAATTACGATGGTTGTTGTTTTCCCGAACCTTTGAGTAGTCGGGAATATGTTTTCTTTTAACACTTTCATTCGTTGCCTCGAATCCTTTACGTTCGTACCATCATGAATTGTTCACCGTTGTATTTCGACTCTTTCCGGTAACCCCATCTCTTGTCTAATTCTGGCCTAGGAAGGGATGTTACGTACGTAACACACCTTTGGTTACGTACGTAACGGCCTGTGCAAATTGGTAAAGGCATTTCTGCCTTTTTGGTTACGTACGTAAGGACCTTATGGCTTACGTACATAACACAGCTTACGTACGTTAACACACCTTTGGTTACGTACCTAACGGCCTGTGCAAATTAGTACACGCATTTCTGCCTTTTTGGTTACGTACGTAAGGACCTTATGGCTTACGTACGTTAACAGGCTGTGGCTAACGTACGTAACGCGTCCTGGGTTTATAAACCCAGGAGTTCACCGATTTCGGCCATTATCATTTCTCCTCCTCCCCATCCGACTACTAGGCGATCTTCATGGCATTTTCGGCGATTTGAAGCGTGATAACTCCGAGTCATCATCTTCTTCGAGTTTTTGGAGTATATTATCAACATCTAATCATGTTCTTCGTCATTAATTCGAGGTAAACTCCTAAAACCTTGTTTTGGGTAGATTAGGGGGTTTTCATGTTTTCGTCCGATTCGTTCCGTATGGTATATTAATTCATAATGAATATGATTAATCTTGTAAGTATCATTAGTTTTCCTACGGATTCATGGTATATTTCGTAGTTTTTACGAAATCGAGAGGGTTTGGTTGTGGTCCGCCCTCGTTGTTATTTTTGTACGAATATACATTAATCGTAGGCGGGTTTGTGGGTGTATTCCATTTCCGTATTCGTCTAGAGTTGGTTGTGATTATGTTCTTCGAATCGTTAGGTTCGGTTCCGTTGATTCCTAGCGTTCGTCGGTGATTATCCTTTCCGTTCATTGTGTCATCAATTATTCAAGGCAAGTATTTTTGGAAACCTTTATGCTTAACGTGGAATGGTAATGTATTTTGTGTGTGATTTGCTCACCTCGGGTTGGTCCGACGGGATCAAGGAGGGAATCCAAAGGGTTGAGTCCTGGATTCATGAGTTTGTTTAGCTAGCCAGCTCGGGAGGGTCCTTAGAGGCCTCGGGCGGGATCAATGATATTACTCTATTCCCAAGGCGATGCATGTGCGTGTTTTGTTTTACGATATGGCCAGCTCGGGAGGGTCCTTAAAAGCCTCGGGCGGGATCAATGATATTACTCTATTCCCAAGGCAAATTGTTTGACTGTTTATTTCCGGAAAAGACATGTGTGGTTTTGGTTTTTGAAATTGATATTGGTGCATTTACTATGAAATGTGTAAGCGATTGGTTTGCCTTGATTACTTGTACTAGCGTAATCGCTAACCCCTTTGGGGACCCGTTTTGGGGAAATTCTTGTTATGGATTTCAGGTTATGATTAGCCGGACGAGCAGGCACCGGGACAGTACGAGGATGTTGGCCACGGTCGTTGACATGTGCATTTGGGTCTTTTTATTTCTTTTGTCCATTTCGATATGGTTGTTCTCACAGTTATAAACTTATAGATTGTACTCGCGAGTACTTAGGCTTTTCATTTCAAATTCTGTATTGTATTACATTAAATTGTTATATTGTCGGTTGATGCATATTTCGCCAGTTGCTCTGGGCATATCTTTTCATGTCATATCATTTAATTGTGTGTCCTCGCTAACCGAGATGGTTAGTCGGGTAAAGTTTTCTTGATTGTAGCCTGGTGGGTCCCATGTAGGGGTCCACGACGCTGTAATATACTCTGAATATCTCGGGGTGTTACAAGACGATCTCGTAAGTCACTTTGATGAGCCAGTCTTCCCATCGTTAGGGGGAGATGCGAACGATCATGTTCGAGTAGAGCGACATGGAATTGTCGTAGTTTGTCCCTACTGTGTCTCACCAAGTTCCCTAAAGTGACGAGAATAAATACATGCTGTAAACATGTCTGCAAGGATTGTATCCGGTCATGGACGTTCGTTACCTATAAATGGTGATATGGTGACACCACAAATTGTGGTAGATGGTGTTACTAGGCCGTGGATCTCATAGAGTATTGGGATGCCACTTGGTTCGATAAATACTCTCGCTAAGAATGTATGCGAGCTTGGTACATGAAACTTGATCATCTAATCAAATGAACTCATCTGTCTCATGTGATTCTGGATTATAGTCATCATTGGGGGACGCCTCAATGAATGCCAATCCATAAAGAGTACTCTATAAATAAAGCCGGTTCATGAGGACGTGGAATGTGAGTTTAATCGAACCATACTTCGTTGAAAATCTACAACGTTGTAGCCTTGGCCTAAAATGGAAACATATGCGACTCCAGTATAAACAAAGTGATAGCCCTTTGTTGAAGTGGTGCCGACACTCCAAGATAAGATCTATCCGTATACTTTGTCAAAGCGAGTGAGAGAAGGAGTTAAACTCACCTCATGGCACGAGGTTTCTCATGAACGCACTGGAATCGACTACGATGATATGAAACTTAGTTGTGCTATCGTAATGGATGTTATAGCATCCACTATCTTTTCAGTTAGATAGTTTCCCAAAAAACTGACGTGCAGCTTGTGGTTAAATCTTATCTTAGTGGGGAACTAAGTTAAGTGATGAAAGGATCTCGTGGTGGATCAGACTCAAATCAAGTGGCTCCTGACCACGGAGCGCATCCACAAGTGATTGTCGGGAACTCATACTAAGTATATACTTGATTTGGAAGAGATATGAAGCCTTTACGTGTAAAACTAAGGATTTATAGTGATGCTCTTGTGAGACTAAGAGATTCCGCTAAATCCAAAGTTAAGAATGAAAGGATCTTGGGGACACTTGATGATGCGTATTCATCAATCGGTTTAAGGCAATCTAAGGGATGTTTCCCTAAGAGACGATAAAGTAATGCTTATATGATTCCCAATGATTAGTCGAAGTCATCATAAGACTTGGCTCACTTAAGTGATGATGCGGTCTTAAGAGAAAAGTACGGTATTATGTACTCATGTTTGACTCGATGTACTCACTCGTAATAATCCGGTAATGCCACTGTGATGATGGCCTAGGATGCGCTCACGCAATGTCTGTGATTGACAAGAAGCTTGAAGCTCGCTCTATCTCGATAAAAAGGACACTTGAAAATTGATACCCGAATCTGCCTAGAATGTGTTGGTCTATCTCCCATATGACCTACAAGGCAGCTCACTTGATGGAAAATGGTGAAATTGGTACCATTGGAAAGGTTTGTGTCTACTTTCCAAGAAAACCAACCATTTGATCACATCCACCATGTTGAGTGACATATGACTATTGTTGCAAAGTAGGACAGGATATGTCCGGTAATTTGCTGAGTCAAGTTCGATAGAGCTTTGTGATCTGCTCAGGTCGATCTAGGTTACGTACTATATGTGAATGAAAAGCTATGGGTGTCTAGTTTTCATAAGTTCTTACAGTTTCGTTGATACCTATTGAATCAAAGAAGTTATGACTGATTTAGTGCATGGAAGTCAAGACTTTAGAAAACTTGATAAGACTTTAGCGACTCTGCACTTTGGATGTGTCGCGCTCTTTTTGTCCTTAGACCAAGGTTTGTTTTTTCCCATTGGGTTTTCACTTGGTAAGGTTTTTAACGAGGCGACCTATGAGAACATCCATATAATGATGCGTTGTACTTCTGTTCAACTTAAACCAAGAGGTATTTTTCCCACTAGGTTTTTCCTTGGTATAGTTTTGAGGGTAACTTGGCATCTGACTCCTATGATTTGAGGTACTCATCAGGGGGAGTCGTTATGTATACATCAGGGGGAGTATACATGACATGTTATCTTGGTGCGTTGCAATCTTTTCCTCATCAAGCCTTTATTTTTCCCATGGGGTTTTGTTTTGGCTTGGAATAGGTTTTTACGAAGGCAACATCTCTTGCACCATTGTTGTATTAGTGCTCGACACAGGGGGAGTGTTCTGGTAATTATTATTCCCGTGATGTGTCTTACCTAATATTGATTGTAGATACATAGATGGAAGGTTCTAGATCCTTTTAGAGGTAGTAGGATCCTATTAGATATTTTACCTTATCTAGGAATCCTATGTATGGAAGGACTCTCATTGTAATGCCTATATAAAGGCCCCTCTATCAGTGATATGAATACAATTGATTGACTCGTATTTACAGTCTTTTACTTTCTCCTCAAACAAGTTTCAATTTTTCTAAAAAATACAGATTTTTTAATTTTTTATAATTTTTAGACTTTTATGTTTTTTTGTTATTATTTATTACTATTACAAAAATCTGAATATTTTTATTATTATTTTATTATTACCGACCAATAAAATGCTGACACGTGGCACTTAACGGCCATGTCATCAATCCGTTAAAATTTAACGGGACCAAACTAACGGAGTCCCTAACGCTTGAAACAGGTTAAACTTTAGTCCCTTGTTTGAAACACTTAAAACTTTAGTCCCTTAAATGATAAAAATGGCAAATTTCAATTTCTAGTAAAACTATTTTGCCTAGCCATAAGTATATGTTTTTTGGCATCCCAGATCTACATCGTGATTAATTTTCAACACGTTTATATTAGAAGTGCTTAAAACTTTTATCAACGTATAAAGGGTTATGTTTTCTTTAAGAATAAGCACTTACAGTGCACAGAATCTCTCAGATCCTTCAGGAAATCTTCAATGACATTCACATGTTGAAGTGTGGTGCAGATATGAATGCTATAATAAGACAGTAGTTAAAAAGATGGTCTCACTAAAAAATAAGAAAAAACAAGTAGAAACACACACACACACACATATATATATATATATATATATATTGGTTCAATGGAATCAGTCCAGTGCATATTTAGTAGAGATTCACTGCACACTATATGTTGTAATGCATATTCATATTTTGGGATTTACAGCATACATTTAACTTGGACTACTGTGCATTGAGAGAAAAAATGAAGACAAAAACCATCTTCAAGTCCCTGTACTTTTATTTTTTGTTTCACTAGATCCCCATACAATTTTCTTGTTTTAATGAATCCTTGCATTATTATTTTTTATGCTATGTGGTCCTTATTTAACATTTCATTAACTTTTCCGCTAACTATGCATGGACTCACGTTCTCATTCTAAGGACTAGTTGCCATTTAAACCAAACCAAACCAAACATACCCAGCATATCCCGCTCAGAGCAGGGTCTGGGGAGGGTAAGATGCACGCAGACCATGCCCCTACTTATTACGGTAGGGAGGCTGTTTCCGTGAAGACCCCCAGCTTAGTGCACAGCAGAATCTTGTGTGATAAATACAAAGGAAAATATATGATTCGAAAAAGCTAGAGACCATACCTGAGCCCATGGCTTGATCCACATGGGACTTACCTAAGCGGAATTTGGCTACTTCACTCCCGATGGACGCTGCTCTAACAAAAGAGAGGTTGGCTCTGCGCACAGCTCGCTGTCAAAAATACACCAACACGTAAAGACAATAGGATAAAATATACAATAAAAGTAAAAATGCAATGCTCTAGGTCAAAGCTAACCGAGACAACCCAACCTTGAGGCTCGCAACTACAGCACCGCTCCCTACAAAAGAATCCACAACTCTGATCTGGCGCCTCCAAGCGCACCTATCAACAGTCATGGTCTCGGAAAGGTTTAAGGCCTTCAAATCTAATCTGAGTTGCTCCTCCCACGTCCTCCTCGGTCTGCCTCTCCTCCTCTCCCCGACAACCATTAGACTCTCGACCCTCCTCACCGGAGCAGATGCCTGCCTCCTGCGGACGTGGCCAAACCATCTCAATCTCCCTTCCCTAACTTTCGCTGAAATGGGCGCCACTTCCAGCGCGTTCCTGAAAACCCCATTCGCAATTCTATCTAACATTGTGCGACCACACGACCAACGTAACATTCTCATTTCAGCCACTTCCAACTTGCTCTCAAGCGACTTCTTCATCGCCCAACATTCGGAGCCATACAACATTGCAGGTCGGATTGCCGCTCTATAGAATTTACCCTTCAACTTTAGAGGGGCTTTCTTGTCGCACAGGACCCCTGTCGCTGCTCTCCACCTTAGCCACCCCGCCTTGATGCGATGCGTGACATCATCTTCACACTCACCTTCCTTCTGAATGATCGAACCCAAATACTTGAACTTATGCATGCGAGTGCGATCTGATCCGCAATCATTACCTCAACATCTTCCTCGTTGGCCTCACCACTAAAGTTACACCAGAGATACTCGGTCTTAGACCGGCTCACACGCAAGCCCTGGGATTCTAACGTAGCCCTCCAAAGCTCCAACTTCGAGTTCACCTCCCTCCTCGACTCCGCCACTAACACAATGTCGTCAGCAAAAGCATGCACCACGGGATGCCATCTTGAATCCCTCACGAAATGACGTCAAGGATTAGAGCGAAGAGAAGAGGACTTAGTGCCGATCCCTGGTGTAGCCCTATCTCAACCGGAAAATACTGGGTGTCACCAACTGGGTGTAATACCCGTAATTTTGATTTCCGGTAACTTTCTATTTTTGGCGGAAGTCCGTTTTGACAACTCGCTTGGGACCGTTTCGTCACCCTGAGAATGATTAATTCTACACTTTTTGACATCCGAGTTCGTTTCGGTGTCGTTATGTTGAGTTCCGTGCTTTTCAGCGACTTTTCCGCACTTGAGTTCGATTCTTGCGAATCTCGTTCTAAACTGCTGTTTCGAGTTTTTCGTAAGTCCGTTTAACTTTGTTAGAAGTGTTGTGAACTTCGGTTTGGTTATTCGATCACATATCGTGATTTTCGGGCGTTTTGGGCCATTTTGTAATTTACCCAAAGTTATGGGTATTCGTATCTGTATTCGTTGTCTCGACTCTTTTCTCGGTCGCGTATGATTAATTACTACATTACGCTTCCATTTCAGGTCGTTCATGTTGTCCGCGAACTTTTCGTCATGTTCGTTTCGTACGTTTTCGGAAATCGAGTCGTCGAGCCCTGGTGGTCGGGCACTGGCCGGACGGTCGCGGGTTCTGGCCGGACGATGGCTGGCACTGACCGAGCAGGCACAGCAAGAACCGGCGTAGCGCACGCTAAGGCCGGGACGCCAGCGCCTTCTTCAGCGATGTAGCGCCATGCCGAGTCGGCCAGACTGTGCTCGGGCACAGGCGAGAGGAGTTACGAGGTTACGGACTCGGGTAGGATCGGCGGGTAGCGCGCTCTCTGCGGTCGTTGCGCCGCCGGCCGGCGGGTAGCGCCTGCGTCGGCCGACTAGCGTACATTGCAGGGATGAGCTTGCTAGTCCGGAGGCTACTTTGGGCCAGTCGGCTAGCGCGCGGCTTGGCCGTAGCGCACGCTAGCGGGAGTCGGGCGACGAGTCATGGTCGCGAGTTGGTCGGTGGTGCGGGTCATGCGGGCCATGGCCGAGAGTGTCTTTGGGCGATCTTGGGCCGATAGCGCACGCTAGTCCAGGAAGGCTAGCGCACGCTAGTTCCGGCCCAGTATATAAATGACAGAGCAGCCACTTTTTCATTCATTTTTCATTTTTGATATACTTGCACTAGCTATTCGACGGCTAACCCCTTTATGGGCGAAATACGTTTCATGTATTTCAGGTTCCAGGAGAGCGGATAGGCGGGTACCGGGTCGGCATGAAGATGATGGGCAAGTGTGATACTGTGTCTTGTCTCCGGTTATTTTTCTTGGATTCCTCCATTCAGTGTTGTTGTACTGGAATGGATTTTTAAATACTCGAGTATTGTATTTCAGTTTCCTTGATGTTCCGGCCTGTGTTGCCGAGGTATTGATTTATGCAGTGATGTATATGGTTTCATTGGTCATGGTTTTGAATACCATTTGTATCGTCTTTCTTTCCATTGTATGTAGACCTTCTCGGTCAAGTTTATAGTTCCGCGTATGTTTAGCCTTGTGGGTCTCACGGCGCGGCTCACGGCGCTGTAATATACCCTGAATAACTTGGGGGTGTTACAGAATATGGTATCAGAGATTAGGTTTATGGATACCTAGGCTGTCGGTCTTTTGGGTCGATTGAGTCGTCATTTGCCCACAGTATCACTACTCTGCTATCATCACAGTGCGACCGGTACTTGTAAGTCCTCTCACTCTCCTCGTATTTTTTTTCTTAATCGTTTCGTTTATAGCTTGGTATTCTTGGGAATTGGTCACTTCGAGATTGTGCGATTTGGATTATACTTACGCACGTGTGTGCCCTTCAGAATGTTGGCTGAAAGTAGGAAGAATCGTGGCCGTGGTCACGGACGTGAACTCTTCCTTGAGATTTTGTTAAGTTGCTAATTACGTTATTGATGTGTATCGGTATTATGTTGAGACTTTGTTTAGGAGTCGCATGCTAGTATCGCGGGAGATCTTCGACTTCACAGACTTGTAAGTATGTTGTTCGGATTATTCGATAATTCTTGGTGAATTGAATTCCCTTTGAAATGTTGTTGAATGCATATATGTATTCATTGTGCCGTATGATCGTTGGTATGTCGAGATGTTGGTCGAGAATAGCGGAAAATGGCTAAGTACAGCTACGTTAGCGCACGCTACAGGGTATGCCTAGCGCGCGCTAAGATATATACTTAGCGTACGCTACGGTGCATACTTAGCGCACGCTAAGAGATTCGGTTACGTACGCTAAGAAGGACCCCTAACGTACGTAACGACTTGCTGGGTTAGTTTCGGAAGGTGGCCGACAGGTAGGCCCAGGTTGATTTTTATATTCAGTTAGCGCACGCTAATGCATGTTGGTTAGCGCACGCTAACACCAGATCGCCAATAATCGAATCTTAGCTTTCGGCGGGTGGACCCGGCCATGTTCGACGCGTGTCCAGATAAGGTCAACGAGTGCTTGTCGTGTAGAGCTAGCGCACGCTAAAACCGTATGATTAGCGCACGCTAATTCCATATCGGTCAAAGGAATCCCGATAATCGCGGATGCTTTCGGCATGTGGGGGCACGATACTGTAGCAAGTCAACGACGATTAGTGCGCGTTAAGGTCGAAGAATAGCGCACGTTACTGAGCATTTCACTGTATCAAGTCAACGCCTGTTAGCATACGCTAATGCATGGGCATTACGTATGTTATATGAATTTCGAAGCAATGTAGTAGCTTCTGGACTTCCCGATAGCGCACGCTATCAAGTAAGGATAGCGCACGCTAGTGATGTAGCGCACACTAAATATAAGGTCTAGCGCGCGCTAGTGATGTGTTTTATAGAGAGGATAGACAAGTGCTGAGAGGCATTTTGTCCATTCTCCTTGCTTCAGTCAATAGAGAGAACCTTGGGAAGTACTTGAAGTTCCTAAACATTGAGAGATGATTCTCTCAAACAAGATTAAGATGGAGAGCTCGGATTTAAGTATTGTTCTTGAAGTTTTTGATGATTCTTGGAATGGAGTTCAAATTATTCTTCTTCGTGGTTCGTCCATCCATGGTAGTCCTCGTATCCCTTTGATAGTGGTTCATTTTTTTAAGGATTACTACTTGGGAGGGAGTATGTTGGGAATCGTGTATTTTGATGTTCGTCTTATTTCAATGAAAATGCATAAATTGGACTGTACTTTTATCCCCTGCGTGAGTATTTTGAAATGGCTTTTGGTATTTTGCCAACTGAATTTTATTTTGTAAAACCGATTCCCTAAACTGAGTTTTTGGCATTTTGGCCTTGATCGTTTTGACGGTATTTGGAAAATGATTTTTTCTTAATATTTGAAAAATATTACCGTCATCGGTCTTTTTAGCATTTTTGAAATGACGTGGAAAATTGTGCTTAGCACGTAAATCCTTGTGAGAAGGGTTTACGGCGTGTAATATTCCTGGAGGATGCAGGGTGCTACAATTATGGTATCATGTGATAATGTTATACGAGATTTATTGGAATTGTAATAAGAGATTTCGGATGTTGATATGATTATTGAGATCTTCTTCATATGATGATAACAGTATTGTTGCGACGCTTAAGGTTGTATGAATGGCATGACGAAGAAAATGGTAACATGGAGATATATACCTTGGATATGTTGTTCTGAACGGGATTTCAGATATTTCGTGTTCTTGAAGAACTCTTGAATTATACGAGGTGATGAATTTTTTTTTTTAAGAAGTGTTGATGTTTTGATAATGAATAGGGAATATTCATATCTAGAGCTAAACTATGTGTTTGAAATAATATTCGTATAGGAATACGAATGTGATTACGAGTTTGATGAAATTATTATTCATCTCTGAATTTGGAAGCCCATACGTATGGAGCAAATGTTCAAGTCGAATGATTGGACTATTTGATAACCTTTTTAGTAGGATTATCTATTGTTTTGAACCAGTCGGATGATTCGAATTGATGACGGTCATAAGTAAATTTTAACGATGGATTTACGAGAAGGGAACCTTATCAATTCGTATTTAAGAATTGATTTTGGAACATTTAGACCCTTATTATTGGTCCTCATTTGTTGCTGATATGATCATCATATTTCGACTCGTATTGTGGACAGGATGTGTAAGTGTCTGAGTTGGGTTGTTCAGACGGTGATTAGTCGAGGTATGGTGAAACGATTGAGTTTGTGGTTTGGTGGTATTGATATTGGTCGTCATCGAACCTGTTGATTATTAATCCTTCGTTTTACAATAAGATATGATGTTTGATCGTGAATTATGACTGTTGTGTTGCGGTTAAGGTTGAAGGGTTCGTAGATTAACTTGGTCGAGACTGAGGAATTCGTAAGACGAAATCAACTAAATTGGTAACAGCTCGTTGTATTGATATCGAGGCAAGTTTTATACTCGTACTAATCAATGAGAATAATGTTATCGTGTAGGTGTACGAATGTGTGTATCATTTCGAGACTTGGCCTCCTTATGATTGTATTGATATCAGGGGATTGTTTGATACGACACCCGTCGACAAATCATGCCAAATGTTATTGTTGTTCGTAAACGGCCGATTGAAGGCATTGATGTATTCGAATTTCATCTTCATTATCGGTAACTGATTTAAGTGTGCCGAGACATCCGTTGTACCGTTGTTATCGAGTTGCCTTTCTAAGGTAACCGAAGTATTGAATTGGGACTGTCGAAGATAGTTCCCATCCGTTGAGTCATTATCGATTGGTCGTTCGAAGACAATCGAGATATTGAATGGGGATCGCCGAGGATAGTGCCCATCTGTGAGTTATTATTGTCGTGTTGGCCAACTCAAGGCAGCACACTATTATTCTGGTGAACTCGATAATTTTGTGATCGTTGAGGGTGGAGGATTTCCCGAATTGTGGTGTTGTGGTTATTGCCGTGTTAATCGGTCCTTAGGAAATTCTGATCCCAGGATGGTTGTTTTGAATATCGTTGGTCGTGTCGATCTTTCATTATTCGTGTGTCATCGTTCACTTGGTGAATCGTATGATCCATAATGGGTATTTTATCCTTTGAGTTTCGTTGTTATGTTGTATCATGGCATATCTGGAATCATGTCTGCGTGCCGATTGGTTATGTGTAGGATTTTTAGCCAGGCACTCGATGGTCATGCGTGGATGTTTCCGCATTGGATCGTGCACATGAGACGTAGTTCTTGAGGCTAATTAGGTACATTGTCACACATATATTCTGGATTCCGTATACGGGGTGGACATGTGCACGGACACATTTCCGGATCGGGGGTACTGTGATGTCCCTCTTGAGCCTTATTGTTTGGTCGTTCGTAGTCCATGTCGTATTGGATATGTCCGACGATTTGCGGCTGGCTGTTCATACGCCGAGGGGTATGTCCGACAGTCAGGGTTGCTTCTTTGAGAATCTGTATTGTGATGATTCTGACTTTGGGGTACATTCGGCTTTCGAGCCATCGTGATACGGCTTGGTGAGGTTTTGAGCCATTGCGATGTATTGGTATTTTGTTGGAGCCTTCGGGCATTGTGATTCGCATCTCTTTCAGCATTGATTTAGTTTACCTTCGGGTAATGTATTGTTGTGTTCTATATTGATGATTCGCCGTTTGGGCGTAAGTTTCGGTTCTTGTGTATCTCGTTGAGTGTTTCCTAGCGGGATATTTCTTCTCCCTACTTGTTTTAAGTTTCGGGACGAAACTTCTTTTAAGGAGGGTAGAATGTAATACCCGTAATTTTGATTTCCGGTAACTTTCTATTTTTGGCGGAAGTCCGTTTTGACAACTCGCTTGGGACCATTTCGTCACCCTGAGAATGATTAATTCTACACTTTTTGACATCCGAGTTCGTTTCGGTGTCGTTATGTTGAGTTCCGTGCTTTTCAGCGACTTTTCCGTACTTGAGTTCGATTCTTACGAATCTCGTTCTAAACTGCTGTTTCGAGTTTTCCGTAAGTCCGTTTAACTTTGTTAGAAGTGTTGTGAACTTCGGTTTGGTTATTCGATCACATATCGTGATTTTCGGGCGTTATGGGCCATTTTGTAATTTACCCAAAGTTATGGGTATTCGTATCTGTATTCGTTGTCTCGACTCTTTTCTCGGTCGCGTATGATTAATTACTACATTAAGCTTTCATTTCAGGTCATTGATATTGTCCGCGAACTTTTCGTCATGTTCGTTCCGTACGTTTTCGGAAATCAAGTCGTCGAGCCCTGGTGGTCGGGCACTGGCCGGACGGTCGCGGAGTTACAGCCGGACGATGGCTGCAGCAGCGAGCAGCACGAGCAGAACCGTGTAGCGCACGCCTTCTGGCCGGGGCCTTGCGCTAGCTCGGCGATGTAGCGCCTGCTGTCAAATCGGCCAGCGTCTGTGCTCGGGCACAGGCGGAGGAGTTACGAGGTTACGGACTCGGGTAGGATCGGCGAGTAGCGCGCTCTGCCGGTCGTTGCGCCACGCGGCCGGAGGGTAGCGCACGCTGTCGGCCGACTAGCGTACGTTACCGGGATGAGCTTGCTAGTCCAGAGGCTACTGGACATGTCGGCTAGCGCGCGCAGGCTTCCGGCCGTAGCGCACGCTAGCGGGAGTCGGGCGGACGAGTCATGGTCGGCAGAGTTGGTCGGTGGTGCCGGGTCATGCGGGCCATGGCCAAGAGTGCTGGGCCGATACTAGCCGATAGCGCACGCTAGTCCAGGAAGGCTAGCGCACACTAGTTCCGGCCCAGTATATAAATGACAGAGCAGCCACTTTTTCATTCATTTTTCATTTCCTTTCTCTCCGGTCCGCGGCTAGATATTTGGAGGAGATGAAGCCATGTTGTTAAACAACAAATCCATGAAGTTTCTGGGTTTATATCACCGATCAATCTTCTTATAACATCCTTCGATCCAGCGAATCAAGGTTAGATCTTTAGAACCCTACTTTTGGGGAGATTTGGGGATTTTCGCATTTTTGTCCGATTCATTCGGTTTTGCTGAGTAATTCATGATGAATAATATTAATCTTGTTGGTATTCTTAGTTTCCCTACGCATTCATGGTATATTTCGTGATTTTTACGAAATCGAGAGGGTTTGGTTGTGGTCCGCCCTCGTTGTCGTTTTTATACGAATATACATGAATCGTAGGCGGGTTTCCGGGTGTATTCCAATTCCGTATTCGTTTAGAATCGGTTGTGATTGTATTCTTCGAATCGTTAGGTTCGGTTTCGATGGTTCCTAGCATTCGTCGGTGACTTTCCATTCCGTTCGTTGCGTCGTCGACTATTCAAGTCAAGTATATATTTTTATGATTGTATATTCTCGACTTTGAAAGTAAGAAATATTGATGGTATGATATGAACGAACCGTTTCTACGACATTCATAGATATATTGATGGCATGATATGAACGAACCGTTTCTACGGCATTCATATATGTATTGTTGGCATGTAATGAACGAAGCGTTTCTACGGCATTCCTACATGTAACGGCGTATGATATGAACGAACCGTTTCTACGGCATTCACATACGTCTTGAGGTGACGCTATGAGATTTTAGTTATTCCGGAATACTAGTCTTAAATTGATGAATTGACGGTTACATTTACTTTATTGTCGAGGAGTATTGTGTTTCATATTGATATACTTACACTAGCTATACGACGGCTAACCCCTTTATAGGGGAAATACGTTTCATGTATTTCAGGTTCCAGGAGAGCGGACAGGCGGGTACCGGGTCGGCATGAAGATGATGGGCAAGTGTGATACTGTGTCTTGTCTCCGGTTATTTTTCTTGGATTCCTCCATTCAGTGTTGTTGTACTGGAATGGATTTTTAAATACTCGAGTATTGTATTTCAGTTTCCTTGATGTTCTGGCCTGTGTTGCCGAGGTATTGATATATGCAGTGATGTATATGGTTTCATTGGTTATGGTTTTGAATACCATTTGTATCGTCTTTCTTTCCATTGTATGTAGACCTTCTCGGTCAAGTTTATAGTTCCGCGTATGTTTAGCCTTGTGGGTCTCACGGCGGGGCTCACGGCGCTGTAATATACCCTGAATAACTTGGGGGTGTTACACTGGGGTCCTAACGCACGTCCTAGATTGGGAGTACATGTCTTGAATCGCCCTAACGAACGGCAACGACACCCTCCTCTCTACTAGGCTCCTCCAAATAACATCGCGTGGAATGCTATCATAAGCCTTCTCTAGATCTATGAACACCATATGGAGGTCCTTACGCCGCTCTCTAAACTTCTCTAGATCTATGAACACCATTTGAACCTGTCATATATATATGTGTGTGTGTGTGTGTGTGTGAATGCGCCTCTGCAGTGCATTCAAATGCACTGGCGCAGCTATACGGGGGGCGCCCGACCCTCGAAATTTTTTTTGCGATGTAGGGGGTATATAATTTTCATGTAGAAAAATTTCGGTATATTCGGTTTTGACCCCCCATTTTAATTGTGAAATTTTTTTTATACATTAAGCAATAAAATTGATCCATTACATTTTCTTAAAGGTCGAAAGGCTGAACTCTAATTTCTTCAATGAATCGAACCAGGTACCAACCATTTGTCTCATTTTTAATGTTTAGTTGTCTTGGACAAATGTTTAATTTTTTAGTGATTGAAACTTTTTTTTATAATAATAGTATTTAATTTTTGACCCGACCCGAATCGAATCACCGACCCGAACATATTACCCGAAAAATAACATTAGGAAAAAAAAAAATTTAGATCCCGACCCCCCAGTGAAAATTTTCTAGCTTCGCCACTGTTCAAATGCCATCCTTTCGATGACATAATGTCATTCACTTCAAATATGTCTAAAATGTCGGATCCAAAAGCCACGATTGTCATATCAGGCCTTCCAATGACGAACAATTCAGGAATCTGCCGGACTCTGCAAATAAATGCCGTAACGATATTATACATAGGCCCAAATGGAAGATCTATAAATTAGGGAGTTATTTATGACATCAACCCGTTCTCTATTCTCTTTGAAGCTTCCATAATCTTCCTTGTGTTCTCCAGATAACCTGTTCATTGTAAACCCAACAATTAGTGCATATACGACATGCTTAACTCCGGGATATTTGTTGGTAGCCCATCCACCTTGGAATCCACGTAGGCACTCCAGGCAGCCGAATCGGCCGAGCAGAGCTTGAAGCCGAACCGAACACCAACCCGATTTTCTCCCGGGCTCGTTAGAACCGGACCGGGCAGAGGCGTCAGAGCCGACCTGATATCCGATCCGAGAGGGCCGAGCAGAGAGAAGATATAAATGCTCCGATTCAAGATTACAACACGTCCGACCTGGATGGCGGGAGACCCGAGGACCGACCCCAGCGGATAAGCATCGCCAGAAGCATGTGAGACAGGCCCGCACGCCAATTAACGCATGCAGTCATGCCCCTTCCCAAGGCAATCCTTAGAGGCCGCCACGTGTCCAAGGCATATTTGCAGACTGACAAGTGTTTTGGGCATATTCCCCAAACATTCGCCAGCCGTCATCTCCCGACTGGCCCAGATTGTCTATATATAGAAGGAATATATAGTGAAAGAAGATCTTTGGATTTTTAGCATTTATGATATAGAGAGAAAAAAGAGAGAATTCAGATTGACTGAGAAAAAAGATAAGACTTGTAATTTAGCAAGCAAAAAGATAGACCGGCATAAAATATTCTGCTCGGCTCTACTCTATATTAAGGTCATTAATAAAATTTAGTGATCAAACACATTTCATCTTGTTTATTATTTTCTACGTGGCTTCGATCCATTCGTCCAGATCAGCACACGTCACGTTGACCAAATCAGACGTCAACAGATTGGCGCCAGAGGAAGGGGGCACCTCCGATAAAAAAAGATATATACTGCCCACCGTAGATGTCTCACGACAGTTCGAAAAACCCTCAGCCCGCGACGGAGGAAGAAAACCTCCGTAAGGTGGCAGAGTGATTTAAACACCCAGCCTTCATACAGGGCATGGCGGCCCTTATGGCGAGGGTTACAGGGGGCGGGACCCTTCAAAAACCCGAAGACCATGTCGAGGCGGAATCTCAGACGACCCGCCCAGCTACCTCGGGACGAAACAAAAAGAAGACAGCCTCTGGGGTGGGCGGAGAAAGGGCAGAAAGCCACGGCGAAAGCTCACATCTCTCTCGAAAAAGTAAGCTTTCGCGCCCCACATCCGTTTTTAATCGCCTTGGGGTGGGGAAGAAAATCGAAAAAGCAGCGCCGGCTCCCACTATCCAAAGTCAGAGCCGTAAGGAAAAAAAGCTCCCCACCAGTCCCTAAATCCGACACAAGTATTACCTCCAACTCCCGGCGATAACTCGAGTGAGATCGACTTTCTTAAAAAATGCCTTACGGAGCTCGGAAATAAACAACTCCAGCTATCCCAAAGTTCAGAATGGCTTAACAGCCAGGAGAGTCCCCTGGCCCCCAGTGTTCTGGCGGAACCCCTCCCGGAGAAGTTCAAGATTCCTCAAATTCCGCCGTACAACGGGGAGACAGACCACAATGCCCATCTTGGACATTATAATTCCTCGATGGACCTGCACGGGTCTCAGGACGCGTTCCGATGCCGAATGTTCTCCCTGACTCTGGGGGAGAGGGCCCAGAGATGGTATCGGACGCTGCCCCACCATTCTATTCAAACATGGGCCCATCTCTCGGCGACGTTCCGATCCCATTTCATGGGGTCCCTTGTGCGAATCGCCCCGCGCTCATCCATCGCTTCCGTCATCCAGGGGCCAAACGAGTCCCTTAAAGATTATATATCTCGTTTCAATAAATGGATATTAGAGACGGAACCCATGTCGGACGATGTGCTGTCCATTATTGCCCAGGCCGGCCTCCTCAAAAATTCTTTTTTTCGCTAGACGGTATGCCAGAATGTCCCACACACCTACCAGGAATTCTTGGAGCGCGCCATCTCCCACATAGCTGCCGAGGAAGCTATGCTGGCACCAGTGTTAGTCATGCCCTCTGATTAGAAAGGATCATATAAAAAGAAAAAAGATAGGCGTGACTACAAAGAGGCCCGTCAAGAATCCCGCCGGGAAAATAAGACTCCCGCCTCTTCCTCGACAGTCCCAACAACTCAGAATTATCGAGAGCGTAGGCCCGAGCTCATGGCTAATTTCACTGAAATATATTCCGTCGGAGCCGCGGCCATATTCGATTAAATAAAAGACAAAAATCTGCTCCCAGTTCCTCGGCCGATCTATAAAGATCAAAAGGACATGGACCAGACCCGCTTTTGTAAATATCATGAATCAGCGGGTCACAACACCGAACAGTGCCGAGACCTCATCGCCGCCTTGATCGCGGTATGCGACGATACAGGCTTAAGGCGATTTACCCGGAACCTGCCCCTGGATCGCCAGGATCGGGCCGACCCGACAAGAGCCAAGAATGATCGGGTGCCTCCAGCCCCCAAATCCCCCCGGAAAATTCTAACCATTATGGGAACCGCGGAGGTCGATGATCATCAGTCAAAGCGGCAGAAAAAGGCATCCATCCGAGAGGCCACCACCTCCTATCAACGGACCGAACGCCGAGCAGAGGGGTTCCTATCAGTGGCCGAAGAAGCCCCCCAAAACCCCCAGCTAGCAGTTACTTTTGAAGAGTCCGATGTAGACGGCCTGGACCATCCCCATTCAGACGCCCTTGTCATCACCCTGCCCATAATGGGGATCCCGGTCCACAGGGTGTTGGTGGACTCTGGGGCCTATGCTAGCATCATCTACCTTCATACCCTTCACAGGATGAAGGTAGACCAATCTTATGTCCGACCCTGCAACGAGGACATTAGGGGATTTGCCAACTGCCGCACCTCACCCCTAGGGGAAATCGAGCTCGCCTTGGAATTTGGTCAGGGGCCGATCCAAATGACGATGATCACTACCTTCAAGATCATCGATGTGCACAGTGACTATAATGCCATCATAGGCCGACCTGTGATATCTAGGCTGAGGGCCACTCAGTCCACGTATCACCTGTGCATGAAATTTCTCACCTCGGACGGCGTCGGGGTACATAGAGGGGATCAAAGGGCCGCCCGAGAATGCAACCTCAGCATCCGGGCTCGCGAAATCAACGCCGCGGAGGGCATCCCAGAAAATTTGTCGGAAGAAGTAGGGGCCACCAGCTCCGAGCAGCTGGCAGGAAACACCCTACTTGAAAAGGAGACCGAAGGTCCAGGGGCCGTGCACACCTCCGAAATGGAAACCGAATAGGAAGCAGACTGGGGCCGCCGGCCCGGGAAGGAGCCGATCCTAGAAGAAGATCCCGTCGACCCGCGATAGCAAAATCCGAAAGGAAAAATTCGCCATGCTGAGCCGACTGAAGAGTTGGACCAGGTCGACATGGACCCATCTAATCCGACCCGATGACTAAAGATCGGCCACAACCTCCAAGAGCGGATCCGCTCCGAGCTAATCTTCCATCTGAGACAAAATTTGGATGTCTTTGCCTGGACCCAATCGGATATGTCGGGTATTGACCCGGAACTTGCATGCCACCGGCTAAATATCGACCCCAGTTCAAAGCCGGTTATTCAGAAAAGAAGAAAAATGGGGCCGGAACGACAGAAGGGGCTGGAAGAGGAGGTAGAAAAGCTAATCGATAATGGCTTTATTCGGGAAGCCCAATACCCGACCTGGGTAGCTAACCCGGTCCTCGTAAAAAAGCCGACCGGGCTATGGAGGCTCTGCATTGACTTCTCCAACCTGAACAAAGCCTGCCCGAAAGATAGCTACCCCCTCCCCCATATCGACTATATGGTGGATGCAATGACCGGGCACGAGCTAATGAGCTTTATGGATGCATATTCTGGATACAACCAGATCCCAATGCATCCCGTTGATGAAGAAAACACCTCTTTCTACTCGGCCCGCGGCCTATACTGTTATCGGATGATGCCTTTCGGGCTCAAGAATGCCGGGGCGACATATCAACGCCTGGTAAATAAAATGTTCAATAGCTTGATAGGCCATACAATGGAGGTATATGTAGATGACATGTTAGTAAAATCTTTGCGCTCGGCCGATCATGTACATGACCTCAATAAAATGTTTGCTATTTTTCGAGAGTATAAGATGAAGTTAAATCCGAAGAAATGTTCATTTGGGGTAGGTTCTGTAAAATTCCTCGGCTACATGGTGAGCCAAAGAGGGATTGAAGCCAACCCCGATAAAATTACGGCAGTGACCGAACTTGTTCCTCCAAATTCGGTAAAAAAGGTGCAAAGCCTAACTGGCCGACTAGCCGCGCTAAGTCGCTTTATCTCTCGCTCAACTGATAAATGCAAACCTTTCTTTGAGGCGATAAAAAAGAACAAGGATTTTCAATGGACAGAACCTTGCCAAAGAGCCTTCGAAGCTATCAAGAAACTCCTGGCAGAAGCCCCGACCTTGCAGCGACCGACCCGAGGGGAACTTCTCAGCTTATATCTCGCGGTCTCCGACTCGGCGATCAGCGCCGCTCTGATTCGAGCGGAGAATGCAGTGCAACATCCGGTCTATTATGTTAGTCAGGCCCTTCACGATGCCGAGCTTAGATATGCCCCAATGTAAAAACTGGCCTATGCGCTCGTAATGGCATCCCGGAAGTTAAGACCCTACTTTTTGGAACATCAGGTAGTCGTCTTAACAAACTACCCTTTAAAGCAAGTCATGCACCGACCTGACGTTTCCGGCCGGATGGTCAAATGGGTCGTCGAACTCGGACAGTTTGACATAACTTATGAATCGCGCACTGCCATAAAGGGACAAGCCCTGGCGGACTTCATTGCAGAGTTCACACCAGCAATCGCACAAGAGGACGACCGATCAGAAGAATGGTCACTCTATGTAGATGGGTCCTCAACCGCCGACCGATCAGGTGCAGGAATAGTCCTCGTCAGTCCCGACCAACGTCTGTTCTGCTCGGCTATTCGCTTAGGTTTCCCGACCACCAACAATGAGGCAGAATATGAAGCTCTCTTGGCCGGTCTAGAAATGGCGACCTCCCTCGGCCTTGCCCGCCTCACTATCTTGAGTTATTCTCAATTAGTGGTAAACCAGATCAACGGCGAATACGAAGCCAAAGAGCCCAAACTGGTTAAGTACCTCAGCCTGGCACGGGCCCGGCTGCAAGATTTTCGGGGAACAATACAACATATTCCCAGAACTGAGAACATCCAAGCCGACTCTTTGGCCAAACTCGCATCTAGCTCTGGAACCGAACATATGGATGAGGTCAGCATAGGGTATCATGCCTCATCAGGCCTGGAAATGGCCGAAGTCTGGGCAGCTGAACAGTCAGAACCACAAGGGTGGATGCAGCCTATAATGCAATATCTTCAAAGCGGCATTTTACCTGAGGACCGAGCCCAAGCGAGATCATTACGAACTCAATCCGCCCGGTTCACCATCGTGGATGGAACCTTATACAAAAGGGGATATTCGGTTCCACTGCTGAAATGCCTGTCCGAATCAGAAGCTGAATATGCCCTCAGGGAGGTGCACGAGGGTATATGCGGTTATCACTCCGGCGGCCAGGCGTTGGCCTATAAATTAATCCAGCAAGGCTATTATTGGCCCAATCTCAAAAAAGATGCCATCACGCTCGTACGGAAGTGCGTCCGGTGCCAAATCTTCGCTCCGCATATCCGATCCCCGACGGAAACTCTCACTTCCGTATATTGCCCATGGCCATTCTCCAAGTAGGGAATCGACTTGATCGGCCCTCTACCTAAAGGACGGGGAGGAGTACAATACGCCATCATCGCAGTCGATTATTTTACGAAATGGGCAGAGGCCGAGCCTATGGCACGAACAACCGAACAGAAGATAGTTGATTTATATGGAAGTCACTCATATGCTGGTTCGGGATCCCTCAATCTATTGTCTCGGATAATGCAAAACAATTTGACAATAAGAAATTTCGAGCCTTCTGCGATGGCCTCCAAATACGAAATAACTTTTCCATGCCTTACTATCCACAATCCAACGGGCAGGTCGAGGCGGTCAACAAGATCCTGAAACAACATCTCAAGACCCGCCTTTAGGAACTCAAGGGTTCCTGGCCCGAGGAACTCCCCGGAACCTTATGGGCCTACAGAACAACGCATCGGTCCGCCACCGGAGAAATGCCTTTCTCCTTGGCTTTCGGCTCTGAAGTAGTCATCCCGGTTGAGATCGGAGCACCTACCTACCGAGTAGCCCATTTTGAAGAACAAGATAACAACTTGGCCCTCCAAGTGAACCTGGACCTCCTTGCCGAAAAACGAGCTCAGGCGGAAATGGAAACGCCGTCTACAAAGGAAGGAGTGAAAAATATTATAACTCCAAGGTTCACCCTAGAACCTTCCAGGTCGGCGACCTCGTCCTTAAGCGGGTATTGGGCCCGGATCCCGGACCACTCAAGCCCAAATGGGAAGGACCATATAAAGTTAGTGAAGTCCTTCAGAATGGAGCCTACCGGCTGGAATATCTGAGCGGCCAAAGATTAACTTACCCATGGAATGCTGTGTATTTAAAGAGGTATTAGCAATAAAATTTGACGTTATTCCATTTTTTAATATTGGTGCACCTCATAAGACCGGCTCATCCGGCACTATAAGACCGAGCTCGTCTCGGCACCTCATAAGACCGGCTCATCTGGCACTATAAGACCGAGCTCGTCTCGGCACCTCATAAGACCGGCTCATCCGGCACTATAAGACCGAGCTCGTCTCGGCACCTCATAAGACCGGCCCATCCGGCACTATAAGACCGAGCTCGTCTCGGCACCTAATAAGACCGGCCCATCCGGCACTATAAGACCGAGCTCGTCTCGGCACCTCATAAGACCGGCCCATCCGGCACTATAAGACCGAGCTCGTCTCGGCACCTCATAAGACCGGCTCATCCGGCACCATAAGACCGAGCTCGTCTCGGCACCTCATAAGACCGGCTCATCCGGCACTATAAGACCGAGCTCGTCTCGGCACCTCATAAGACCGGCTCATCCGGCACTATAAGACCGAGCTCGTCTCGGCACCTCATAAGACCGGCCCATCCGGCACTATAAGACCGAGCTCGTCTCGGCACCTCATAAGACCGGCTCATCCGGCACTATAAGACCGAGCTCGTCTCGGCACCTCATAAGACCGGCCCATCCGGCACTATAAGACCGAGCTCGTCTCGGCACCTCATAACACCGGTCCATCCGGCACTATAAGACCGAGCTCGTCTCGGCACCTCATAAGATCGGCCTATCCGGCACTATAAGACCGAGCTCGTCTCGGCACTTCATAAGACCGGCACTATAAGACCGAGCTCGTCTCTGCACCTTATAAGACCGGCTCATCCGGCACTATAAGACCGAGCTCGTCTCGGCACCTCATAAGACCGGCTCATCCGGCACTATAAGACCGAGCTCGTCTCGGCACCTCATAAGACCGGCCCATCCGGCACTATAAGACCGAGCTCGTCTCGGCACCTCATAAGACCGGCCCATCCGGCACTATAAGACCGAGCTCGTCTCGGCACCTCATAAGACCGGCCCATCTGGCACTATAAGACCGAGCTCGTCTCGGCACCTCATAAGACCGGCTCAACAGGCACCATAAGACCGATCTCGTCTCGGCACCTCATAAGACCGGCTCATCCGACACTATAAGACCGAGCTCGTCTCGGCACCTCATAAGACCGGCTGATTCGGCACTAAAAGACCGAGCTTGTCTCGGCACCTCATAAGACCGGCTCATCCGGCACTATAAGACCGAGCTCGTCTCGGCACCTCATAAGACCGGCTCATCCGGCACTATAAGACCGAGCTCGTCTCGGCACCTCATAAGACCGGCCCATCCGGCACTATAAGACCGAGCTCGTCTCGGCACCTCATAAGACCGACTCAACCGGCACCATAAGACTGAGCTCATCTCGGCACCTCATAAGACAGGCTCATCCGGCACTATAAGAACGAGCTCGTCTCGGCACCTCATAGGACCAGCTCATCCGGCACTATAAGACCGAGCTCGTCTCGGCACCTCATAAGACCGGCTCATCCGGCACTATAAGACCGAGCTCGTCTCGACACCTCATAAGACCGGCTCATCCGGCACTATAAGACCGAGCTCGTCTCGGCACCTCATAAGACCGGCTCATCCGGAACTATAAGACCGAGCTCGTCTCGGCAAATCAATAAGTGATGAACATAATAGAAGGGCAACGGCCCAACCAACTGGGCCCAAACATCTAAAGAGCAACAACAGATGCTACAAGGAAGATTTTATTCAATTAAATCATTTTTGCAAAGTACAACAGAAAACCAAGACGGATTGGCACGCAGGCCGTACATGAAATAAAACAAAAGAAAAGCAGAGACTGGCACGCAGGCCATGTGGGAAGCGAAATCTAAGGAAACTACTCGGCCCCATCCTCCTGGCCGGCCGCTTGAAAGGACTGTCCCTCACCTTTGCCTTGCGGAGCCAGCCCGGCATCTTCAACCTCAGCGACCTTTGGCTCATCGGCTCCATGGATGTCAACATGCAGATCGGTCGCCTGAGATGCTATATAGGCCTCGATCTCCTGAACGGTCTTCCCACCCTTCATGAGAGGTGGAGACATAATTCAGATTGATCAGCTCCTCAAACGCAGGTGTCTCCTTAAAGGCATCCGCCCCTTCGGCAAGACCCTTGGCATAGCTCGAAGCCTCGCAGGTGCTAATACGCTCGGTCAGGTTTTCAACCTGGGCCTTGGTCTCCTTCAAGTAAGCCTCATGCTCAGCCCGGGTATCCAACCACCGCTTATGCGCCTGCTCGTCCGCCGCTGTCATCTCTTCGACCTTCACCTTCCATATATCGGCCTGGAGGGCCCGACTGTCCAGGATCTCCACATCACCCTTCATGGAGGTTATCTCCTCCTCCAGGGACTTGATCAATGAAGGACAGAGGTGGTGCTCCTCCTGCAAGGCCTTGAGATCGGCCTCCGCCTTCTTATGCTTCTCGGACAAGGCCAAAACCTCGTTGGAGGCCTTCACATAGGTGCACATGGCATGGCCGACCAGAGCGTTTCCAAACTGGATCTGCTCAACCGGATCCATGTCATTAGTCATCATCTCCAACTTGGGCGTCCAATCCCTGATCGGAATATGACTGGACACGTCCACCGCAGGGGGAACCCGATTGAGCATCTCAGCGGTCGGGGTAGCTGCCCGGACGTAGTCAAGAAACCAGCGCGGCCGTCTCCCCTTCATCTGGTCGCACGGTTCCACCCGGTCCTTGTTAACATGGAGATAATGGCCCTCCAAATCAATTACGGGCTCTTCACTGGTCACACCACCCGTCCGGACAGGGGTCGGGGCGGATACGACAACTTCAGGAATAGACGAGCCCTCCGCCTTGGTCGCACTATCCTCGGGCTCGGTCTCCACCCTCTTTCGCTTTCCAGTCCGCTCCCACCGCTCGGCGGCCTCAGCAGCCAGCCTCGCCATGCGCTACGCGGGCGTCTTTTTCCGCCCGGACGAAGTCTTGGCCCTAGGAGCTGGAAAAAGAAGACATGTCAAAAAAAGGGAAAAGGGGGCTACCTGATGAAGACATTATACTCGGATCGGTTGATCTAAGTCCGGCTGCCCAGAGGTTTTCCTCGGTAACCAAAAGATATGACTTCCTTTGCTCAAGAGGAAGATCCAAAAGCTGTTCAACCCGGTCGTCGAACTCGGAAGAGGGGTCTTGCGCCGGGATGTGTTCTGCACATGCAATAAATGATGAGCGTTACACAAAAAAGCAACAGGATTACGAAATACGACACTTACTTATTTTGGCCGTAAAGTGCTCCGGGACCCGAAGCTCGGCATCTATCACACCAGGCTCCCACTCATCCACCGAGCTCCTCCACGGTCCCCCTATGAAGAACCACTGTTCCTTCCAGCTATGGATGGTCTCACGCACACCCACTAATTCCTTATGCATGGCATGCCGGGCCGTCAGGTAAAATCAGCCGGAGCCGGATCTGCCAACCGACCTCCATAGAAAGAGGCTGTTGAACTCCTCAAAGCTGGGCTCGGGCCAGCCGTGCTGGTTGAAAAGAATGAAAAGACCCACCACCCGAGCCCAGGAATTCGGATGGATTTGGGGGACAGGAAGGCCCCACTGCCTTAGCCACCGGGAGAAGGCTAACGTGAGCGGAAACCTGAGCCCGGCCAGCAGAGAGCGGTATTACACCGCCGTACAACCGACGGTCGGAGTGTGAGGCCTCTCCTCGGGATTCAGAATGAACATCCGCACCATCGCCGGGATCTTAAATCATAGCCGCCAAGCCGCTAATTGCTCTTCTGTAACAGTGCTACGAATCGAGGCCGAATTCCACTCCACCTCCACAAAAGGGGATGGCCGAGGGCGAGTCCAAGCCACCACCGACTCGACTCTTTCTTCCACCTGAGTCCCTATGACGGCCGTCAACGGCACCGCCATCTCCACCTCTCCAGATTCCGGCGACTTCGCGACTTCGCCTTCTTCCTCGACAATCCAGTCAACAGGAACTCCGCCTACCGACAGACCTGCCACACCCGTGCGGTCCGGCGACACGATCAACTCCGCCTCTGTCTCGCCCCTCAGCTCCGACATCTTAAATGAAAAAAGGGGGGGAAAGAGCTTACCGGGAAAGTCTCTGTAAAAATCGGGAAAAGATCGCCAGAAAATTCTCTCTCCTCTGCAATAAGACTCAAAAATGGCGAAGAAAACAAGGAAGGAGGAGACAGGCTATATTTATAGGGGAAAAGGGCATTAAATGCCAGGCGCGTGGGGCGGCGATTCCTACTGAACGGTCGCGAAATTCGAAGGCGCGTGAAAACGCCATCAAATCAGATTATGCCATGCGTCCCCCTCATAATGACACTTAATGACCCTGAAATCGAATCGACGCGACTCTCTAAGAGGCGTCCCTTCGAGAGATCTTATCCTCCCACAAGCCGGATCGGCCTCAACATGAAACAACCCCAGCACTGGCCAACCCGGCACGGCCCTGGACTCGGGGGCCCTTGTTGGTAGCCCATCCACCTTGGAATCCACGTAGGCACTCCAGGCAGCCGAACCGGCCGAGCAGAGCATGAAGCCGGACCGGATGCAAACCCAATTTTCTCCCGGGCTCGTTAGAACCGGACCGGGCAGAGGCGTCAGAGCCGACCCGATATCCGATCTGAGAGGGCCGAGCAGAGAGAAGATGAAAATGCTCCGATTCAAGATTACAACACGGACGACCTGGATGGCAGGAGACCCGAGGACCGACCCCAGCGGATAAGCACCGCCAGAAGCATGCGAGACAGGCCTGCACGCCAATTAACGCATGCAGTCATGCCCCTTCCCAAGGCAATCCTTAGAGGCCGCCACGTGTCCAAGGCATATTTGCAGAGTGACAAGTTTTTTGGGCATATTCCCCAAACATTCGCCAGCTGTCATCTTCCGACTGGCCCAGATTGTCTATATATAGAAGGAATGTACAGTGAAAGAAGATCTTTGGATTTTTAGCATTTATGATATAGAGAGAAAAAAGAGAGAATTCAGATTGACTAAGAAAAAAGATAAGACTTGTAATTTAGCAAGCAAAAAGATAGACCGGCATAAAATATTCTGCTCGGCTCTACTCTATATTAAGGTCATTAATAAAATTTAGTGATCAAACACCTTTCATATTGTTTATTATTTTCTACGTGGCTTCGATCTATTCGTCCAGATCAGCACACGTGACGTTGACCAAATCAGACGTCAACAATATTGATCACCAAAGATAAATAAATTAAACGGCTGTCACCTTCTAGCCCAAGAGACATCATTGCTGCCCAAGCTCCAGCAATCAGACCACCAGGCCGGCTTCCAGCAATTGATGGAGATAATAAAGCCCACCACTCCATTCAGCGACTGTAATGGATTATTAGTGCAAGGAAAAATAGGTAAACATAGTTGGATTTGTTAGTAACTGTTGGGAAAAACAAACACCCTGTATCGAATCAGCCGGGATACCCGATCCCTGTATCGATTGTTATTTGTTATTGAGAAGGTTTTGACATATATGCCAAATACAGTAAAGGAAAACTGTATCGAGGCTTCAAGGCTTTATCCTATATTGAAGACCTGCCTCGAATCAGCATAAGTGAAGCACGTCAGTACAGCAAGAAGACTTGTAAAAGATCAAGTATGGAAACTGTCTCGATGCCCTAAATACAGTCATCTTCCATACAGTTCACAAAAGGACAAGAAAGAACACAAGTCAAGTTCCGTTGAACAAAGAAGTATTTAAATACTCAAGGATAAAGTATTTAAATACATCGATCTTCAGATCTTCAGAATCCCGCGAAATCCGGATCATGTCATATTCCCGTTGAAGGAAATCTTATTCAAACGGATATCTCAACGGATACTTTCTTCAGAGACTATATATATATATCCTTGAAGACATTGAAGATCAGTTACCAATCGAAGTAACCTAACTCTCAAAGCTATCAAAGTTATCATCTGAGCAAACATATCTCCAAAGCATATCGCAAGTTAGAACGAAAGAGATATACAGTGCTCAACCTCAAGAACGACCATCATCACTCAAGATCTTGATATTCAAAGTCTGTTCTTACCAGTTACCTACCTTTTACCTCTGTGTAAAAACCGAGCTCTGTGTGAACTCAACAAGTTATTCTGACCTGTGTGGGACGAATAAGGACGAAGCTTTGGAACTGTGTGTGAAGAAGCTAGTCAAGAAGGAAGCTTTAACCAATCTGTGTGAACGGTTGAAAGTGACATTCTTTGTATCAATCTGTCGAGCGATACAAGGATAGGTTTGTTTATAATTACGTAGTTGTGTACGCAGAATTATATAATAAACTTTTACTCTGTGTGGAGGACCGGTGGACGTAGAGGGGTTTACCTCGAACCACTTAAATTACTGTGTCATTTACCTTGACTTTTCTGTTTGAAATTACTGTGATATATTAAGTATACACCAAATACTTCGTTCTTGTATCCACGGCAACTAATCGTATCCAAGACTTCCGCTACGCACTCGATTTAGATTCCGTATGCTTTGTTGTTTAAACTACTTTCCCAAATCGTATCCAAGATACTTAAGTGGCCAACAAGTGGTATCGAGCGGTTGATTCTAAAAAGAATCGTCGTATTTCTTTTAACCGAATCGATTCAAATCACTTATTTTCAAAAGTCTCTTTCATTCCTATATTATCGATGGATACTTCTATGATTAACAAAGTCCCTATGTTCTCTATTAACGAATTTGACGACTGGAGAATTAGAATGGAAGCTCATCTTGCAGCAATGCACGAAGAGATGATTTTTGTTATACAGGATGGTCCGATGAAGATCATGAAGGTCAATCCAGCCGCAAGGATTGAGGGCCAAGCCCATGCTGAAATGCTCGAGAAGGAACGCGAGCAATGGACAACCGATGAAAGGAAGCGAGCCAATCTCGACAACGTGGCTAGGAACGCGTTATTTGTCACTCTTGACAAAGGCACGTTCTCAAAGGTAAAGAGCTGCAAAACAGCCAAAGAAATCTGGGATAAACTCAAGTTAATTTGTGAGGGAACTGAGCTCTCAAAAGAAAATAAGATTTCAAAACTTACTCAGCAATTTGAATCTTTTGAAATGAAACCAACGGAAACACTTGAGGAACTTGACCTCAGATTTACTGGTATTGTTGGTGAACTTGAAGCGTTGGGCAAGATTTACACCCAAAAGGAGAAGAACTTAAAAATTTTCAGATCTCTCCCAGCCCGATGGGACATTAAGACCACATCTATGCATGTATCCTGTAATCTTAATGAAATATCCACTTTTGATCTCTTCTCTGACCTTAAAGCTTTTGAGTATGACATTGACAGAAGAGAGAAAGTCAAGAATCTCCTTCAAAGGTCACGGCTCTCGCTGTCAGACGAACCGTCGACACAAAGATGCCTAGCTCGTCGAAGCCCTGGCCACAAGAGCGCCGATTCTGACGACATCCTGTCACAAGATGAAATGGCGCTTCTAATGCATAAATTCAAAAGTTCATCAAACACTGGAAAGACTCCTACAGCCCAAACTCACAACAAGGTAAGAACCGAAACATCATCTGGTGATGCTAACCTGTGCTATAACTGCAGGAAACCAGGCCATTATGCAAACAAATGTCCTCATCCCAAAGTCCAAAGATTGCCAGAGGCCGAGCAACAAGAGAGAGATGAAAGAAGACGTGCTTGGAAAGACAAGCTCATGGCCCTGATTGGAGAATCAGAAGCCTCCCCCACACCATCCAAATCAGCAGAATGTCTTCAGGTGGTCACTGAGAGTGATTCATCTGACGATGAGTTCGATGATAAAGCATACATGTGCTTTATGGCCAAAGATGTTCCAGAAGGTGAAGACAGCGACGATGAGGTAAGTTCAACCTCAGTTATTCCATCTAATGCATCTCATACTTTCGAAAATATGATGAATGAATTCAAAAACATTCAAAAGGCCCATGAGACTCTAAAAACTGAGAATATACAGCTTCAATTAACAAATCTAGAGCTGAAAGATGAAAATGACTTGCTGAAAATAAACTATGAAAATATGTCTCTTGATTGTGAAACCAGCAAGGTCGATTTTGAAAAACTCATGGAGAGCAATCATCAACTTGCTCATGAACTAAATGCAGTTAAAACCCATAATGAGAGCAAGACAAATGATTTGGTTCTACTACAAACCAAAATTACAACTCTCGAGAAGCGAGAAACTGAACTTGAGACCATTCTGAAGTCTTTTGAAAAATCGTCCAAAAGAATGGAAGAAATTCTGAGCACTGGGCAACATGCTCATGATAAAAGTGGCTTAGGATACAGCTCATGTTCGAATAAAGGTAAAACTAGTACTGTGTTCGTCAAGAGTGTGGAACACATTCCAGAATCGGAAGATACTCCTAGTCCCATAAAGGAACCTGCTGTATCGAGAAAACCGAAAGCTGCAATTCCGCCTCAACTCTACTATTCGAGACAGTGGAACCAACAACCACTCGAAGGCGTAATCTACACCTGCTCCACAAGCATATCATCAAAGCCGATAGTCATTCGTAAAGAAGACGGTATCCAACCACCAAAGGCCCGCACAGAAGACACTCGATAAAGGCACCTAGGTATTGATACAGAGCCCCGTTATCCCTCAAGACAGCAGATGCCGTTCGGTATCAACAACAAGATTGGGAATCCAACCGGAGACCCGAAGACAAGCTGTTAGGCCTAGGAAAATGGCTCCACCTCCTAGACGGCACTCGTACTGGAATAATAATAATAACCCTGAATTTTACATGCATAATAATTATCATGATTATAACAACTACGGATATGCCCCCCGTAGATATCGCAATACTGTACCGAGTACATCCTACAGTAAACCAATTGCTGTCAGGAAAATCTGGGTACCTAAAGGAACTAACATATATGGACCCAAAAATCAAAGGGGACCTAAATCTACCTAATTTCTTTGTTACAGGATATCCTAGAGGAGGATACCTAGTACTTCGATAGTGGATGCTCTCGTCACATGACCGGAGATAGGAGCAAGCTATCTGATTTTGTAGAAGGTCGCGGTCCGAAAGTTCGCTTCGGTGATAAATCTAAAGGAAGAACAAGAGGGAAAGGAAACCTACTTGTCGGGAAATTCAAGGTCACCGATGTCGCATACGTTGAAGGCTTACAGATAATCTACTTAGTATTAGCCGATTCGTGATAAACAGCTTCTCGGTGAAGTTCTATATAGATCAGAGAGTCAAGAACACCCAAACCAAGGAAGTTGTGCTTACAGGAAGCAGATCGTAATATGTACATTGCCGATGGAAGCCTATGAGCTCCTCAATTCCATGTTTTGTTGCCAAAGGCACTGCAGATCTTAGCTGGCTATGGCACAAGAGGATGTCTCACGTCAACTTCAAGACTATCAACAAGCTTTCAAGACAGTGTATGGTTAGAGGTTTGCCAGATGTGTCATTCAAGAAGGACAGCGTCTGCGGACCATGCCAGAAAGGCAAGCAAATCAAGTCAACCCTGAAAAGCAAATCCTACCTTTCAACCCAAAGAGTGTTGGAAATGCTACACATGGATCTCTACGGTCCTGTAGACCCAGTAAGTTTGGGAGGTAAGAAATATTGCATGGTTGTTGTTGATGATTATTCAAGGTATGCTTGGACGATCTTTCTTAGCAAGAAGAAGGAAACAACATCAAGGCTGCCCGAGCTCCTGAGAAAGTTGCAGAATGAAAAAGCATCGAGTATCGTGTGCATTCGTTCCGGCTGCAGGTACCGAATTTACTAACCGCTTTATAGAGCAATACTGTTCGGAGAATGGAATACAAAGACGAATACTCACCGCCTGCACACCTCAACAAAATGGTGTTGCCGAGCGAAAGAATAGGACGTTGAAAGATGCAACAAGGACAATGATTGCCGCAAGCAAATTGCCGCAGCGTTTCTGGGGTGAAGCAACCAATACAGCGTGCTACACTCAAAACCGCCAGTATCGTCAACAAGCACCACAACAAAACGACTTACGAGGTATGGAACAACAAAACTCCATTAGTTTCGTATTTTCACATTTTGGATGCAGTGTTATGTATTGAACAACGGGAAGGACCAACTTAGAACCTTTGATGAAAAATCGGATGAAGGAATATTCGTAGGATGCTCCTCCGTCGCAAAGCTTTCAATCTTTAATAAAAGGAGGTCGACGATCGAGGAATCGATTCATGTAGTGTTCGACGAACCACACCATGACCCTACAGGAGTAGATGATATCACTCAGGACATTCACCATCTATCTTGGATCCACCTACACCCATAGAACCTGTAGTTGATTTAGAAATCAACCCCGCAGCTGTAAGAATCGATGTGGATGAAGTCGACACGCATGTCAAGCCGTACTACGTAAACTTTCGATACAAGACGGGATCCCGAACTAGAACCCGACCGAAGATGGTTGAGAGATCACCCGCAAGAGCTGATCATTGGAAACATTAATGCAGTGTTTCTACTGTAGGAGAATACAGTACACAAGGAAATGTACTTTGTGCACAAGAAGAATCTAATGTCAAGTCTCACACTTTCTGAATGGAAATCTCAATCCGAACTTAGGAGACTCAATATGTGCACTATCGCCGTATTCTTAGCCCATCCGAACTGTTTCGACCATAGACGCTCTTAACAACTCTCATTGGATAACATCTATGGAAGAAGAGCTTAACGGTTTGAAAGAAACAATGTATGGTATCTTGTACCAGCAGACACACCAATCGGTTATAGGAACCAAATGGGTATTTCGAAACAAAAAGGATCGAAATGGACTTATCATAAGGAACAAATCCAGACTAGTAGCACAAGGCTATTGTCAGGAAGAAGGAATTGACTATGATGAAACCTTCGCCCCTGTAGCGAGACTAGAAGCCATTAGGATATTTTTAGCCTTTGCCGCCTATAAGAGCTTTATCGTATACCAAATGGACGTCAAGAGTGCTTTCCTGAATGGAGAGCTTGCAGAAGAAGTTTATGTTGAACAACCACCAGGGTTTGCCAACACAGACGGTATCGATCTAGTTTACAGGCTAAGGAAAGCGCCAGACGGACTTAAACAAGCCCCTAGAGCACAGTACGAAACCCCGTCCCAAAGATCTAACCAACAAAGGATTTGAGAAAGGTGTCGACAAAACCTTGTTCAAGATACAGGAAGGTGATGACCTTCTAATGGTACAAATCTATGTCGATGATATTATTTTTGGTTCAACTAACCTTGCTCTATGTCAAAGGTTCTCACATCTCATGCAAAGCAAATTTGAAATGAGTATGATGGGGGAACTTAGTTATTTCTTAGGTTTGCAGGTAAAGCATTTGCCTACAGTATATTCATCAACCAGATAAATACAAGAAGGAGCTTCTCAACAAATTTGGAATGAACACTTCCAAATCCTCGCCAACCCCCATGAGCACTTCCGTGCAAATTAGTGCCGATGAAGCCGGAAAGCCGTTTGACCAATCACTCTACAGGAAGCTCATTGGTTCGCTCCTGTACCTAACGGCTAGCAGGCCCGATATCCAGTTTGCTGTTGGAGTGTGTGCGAGATATCAAGTTGCACCTAAGGAATCACACTTCAATACAGCTAAACGAATCCTGAAATACGTTAAAGGAACAGTCGATGCAGGACTGTGGTATCCTAAGGAAGGCGGATTCGATTTAGTTGGATACAATGACTCGGATCTCGGAGGTCGCAAGCTAGATAGAAGAGTACAAGTGGAACTTGTCACTTTCTCGGACCTAGACTCGTTTCTTGGTTCAAGAAGAAGCAATTGGCTAACTCTCTTTCCACTACCGAATCGAGTACTATGTCACTGGTAGTCTTTGTATGCATCCTTTGGATGCAAAGAACAATCGCCGATTATGGAATCGATGCTAGAGAGACTCCAATCATGTGTGATAGCACGAGTGCAATTGCAATCACGCACAATCTCGCTTTGCACTCGCGCACTAAACATATCAACATGAAGCATCATTTCATCAGAATCATGTCGAGAACAAGGATGTTCGCCGAAAAAGTTCATACGACATCCACCGGGCCGACATTTTCACCAAGCCTCTCGACAAGCAAGATTCAACATGCTAAGAACAGACTGGGAATACTACAAATGCACTCGTAAGTAAATTTACCGCTTTTACTCAACAATTGAGGGGGAATGTCAGAAGACCCGTGAATACAAGATTCAACATTAATTATCTGTACACTCGTAATCATCAATACAAGATCAGAGCGAACGAAGGCATATGAATCCTACGGTGATGTGTGCAATAATTAAGGGGGAATATCTAGACCCATGAATACAAAGATTAATCCAAATATTGCCGTATGGAATTCAAAACCTATTAGTACCTTTTTAAGGGGGAACGTCAGATATCGATGCGGAGAAAGACATACTATAGGATTTCGATTCAAGATATAATATAATATTATTTCCTTTTTAAAATAATTTTTGTCCACGTGCCCTGTTTTATGTCAAACGTCATGTTCATTAAATGCCTTACACGACATCTGGACAATCAATCTCAAAAGCCGCGATGTTTTTAAATTGTTTATTATTTTTAAACCGCCGTTTTAGGCATTTAGGGTATCAACCTATGTCAGAAGTGGGACCCGCTGTATTTTAAAAACCCTTTAATGGATTAGCGTACCAGTTACACTCAATCCATCTAGACCGTTGATTTCAAAATCGGTTCCCATCCCTTAAAATCTGACCATTCGTACTCTGCAAAACCCTATTTCGCCGCCCAAGTATAAAAGGATCAGATTCGCCATTAGAGACTCTTTACGCTTTCTGCAATTACAAGAGATCTCAAGCAAACAGCCTACATATTTTCTGCATATTCACTGCGAATTTCTACTGTTTTCTTCCACCTTCGTTTTAAGAAAACATCCATGGCTAGTCAATCTTCTTCCCCCGTTCTGAAGAAAACCTCCAACATCATTGATGTCCGGATCTTCTCGAAACCTGTCATCATCGAGCGTATTCTCACGGAAATCAATGACTCAGAACCGATGGAGTATATCATTACTCGTCTTGAACAACAAGGTCTCTATCGCTTCGGGAGCAAAACCGCCGACAAATACGACGCCCATCTGGTTGAGGAAGTCTACCTCAACGCCGCCGTTCGTTTTCTGTCACTAGCTCATGGAGGACATGTTGCTGACATCACTGCAACAGTCCAAGGAGTGGAAATCTGCATCAATCGCGATTTACTCCAGAGAATCTACAGGCTGCCCGCTGACGGCCTGACCATGGACCAGCTTGAGACGTTTGGGTCTCAAGAGCTGATTACCAAGTTTTATGGACTATTTACCGGGTCCAAAGTGGTTGATATGGTGACAACCACTTGTCACAAGAAAAATTTTCTTCTTCATTTCGTTTATCTCCATGACTTCGCTCCGTGATCATTGAAAATCGAACCGGTGCGTTCGAGATGTGCACGAATCTAAGGTTCAGAATGATGGTAGCTATTTTGACCTGTGAAAAGGTCAATTGGTGCCAAATCATTTTGAAACGACTTCAAGAAGAGGTGTGCAAACCTGCCACCCAAAAGAAATCATTTGGTTTAATGCTGAACTACATCCTGACGAGGTGCGGACTGACGCAATCCGCCGACGCCAAAAAAATAGCTCACGGATATACTTAGGAGGCGTCAAGCCCACTGCTTATAACCAGAGCACAATGCATGCCAATCACCCGAGAACCAGGCACATGCCTATTTCTGCCAACCCAAGAGATGAAACCGTGAAGGTCCCTGAAATGGAATATTCAAAGAAGAAGCGAAAGCGTTCTCACAGCAATAAGCACTCTGCTGGTGAGAAGTCCAAAAAGAGACTCAGGAGGCTCTCAAAAATCAAAGCCAAGCACTCCGAGGATGTCTCGCCCGTGGCGCAACCCACTAATGAAGAACCCCAGGGCCCAACCCCTGTGGAAGAGGTGTCTCCTACTGCATCGACAGTAGATCCCGAGCCTTTGGCGGCTACGACGGATATAGAGACATCTGCCAACGCTCAAGACTTTTGCGAGTCTGGCCGCCCATTCGAGCCAAAAGCTACCTCTCTCTCGCGGATCCCACACCCGTGCCGGATCCAATTTCCTTCGGGCACCATCCTCGCAAGGAGTCCATCTTCCGTACAGATCCCATACCTGCACTGAATCCTCAAACAGCGTCTCCACGTTATTCAAGTCCTCCCCGATTCGATTATAAATCAAACACTTCTTTCGGTTCAAATTGAACAAGCGTATGAAAGATTTCTCGCAATGGAAAGGCTATAGGCTAGCTCCGCATTTACACCGTGCATAACCGGAGCGCATGGAGCCACGAAGAGCGATTCGTCTCCGAAGTAATGACTCAATCAAATTGAGGCCCCGCCGATGGGACAACGCTTCTTGCAAAGATCTCATTGAAAGCCACCTGCTGCACAAATCTGACGCCAGAAGAAAAGGAAAGAAGAAGTCATAGGATTCTCCCATCAATCCAAAAGATGACGACGATCATGACTCAGACGACGATGCTCTTCAAGCAGGTCTGAGAATGAGCCGCGAAGAGGCTGAAGCCCGAGACGCCTCTCCACCCAGAAAAGACGAAGGGCCATCTACCCAAGCCAATCCCCCTTCGCCACAAATGAGGACATTCCCGACCAGAGGAATCGGTCCCTCCAATCGAGGAAGATCAAGAAATTTTGGAATAGGCACCCGAGCCTGTTGCGGCCGAAGAAGCCATTCCCGCAAGCCAACAGAGGATTCGGTCCCTCCCGCATCCATATCTGCCGAAGAACCTTCGCCACAGACGCTTCAACCAACCGTCGCCGTACCACAAGAAGCCGCTCCCGCCCCGCAACCTTGGAGTCCGAGGACGGTAACGAACTCCGAGGATGCCCAACTTACTTCACGTCCATCCGTGAATGTAAGGAGGTTGAACGGCGCCAAGACTTCGCCACCGACTCTCCTATCTCTCGCCGCACGTAAAGAGCGCCTGCGAGCTCTTGGCCTTCAGACTGTATTTATCCAAGATGCAGTAAACGCTCTATCTTCCGTTGAAAAGGCACTGAATTGGATGCACACCTCTGCCGTAGAAGAAATGACCACTCTCCAACACGAAGTATCTCGAGTTGTCGACGCATTCATCCTTTTGCCAGAAGTGTTCAAGCAAGCCTTGAAGATCATGGAAGATAAACAAGAGCAACTGCTGAAGGAGGAAGCTACAAAGACAAGAATTGCTGAAGCCAAGACCGCCTGTGCAATGATTGAGAACAGCTCTCAACTGCGTGCTCACGACAAATGCATTCAAGAAATGTCGCAGACTCTTTCCTCCCTTGTTGAAAGAATAACCAGCATCGAGACCAAACAGGACGCCGCTCTTGAAATCCTGCAAAGTCTTGATGAAGCCAAAAAGGGGGAAGAGGCACGAGAAGCTGCAAGGAGAATTTGAGGCTGCTCAGAATAGTATCGCTGCCGAATTGAACAAGCTAGCACCTCAATCCCAAAGCTTTAGAATTTCAGGCTCCAGACCGGAATTCCATGACCCAAATGTCCCTTGGCAAACTCTTATCCAAAGACCTTCGGAAATACGTCTGCCGACCAACCGCAACCCAACTGCCGACGAAGTGAAGCACTGGAGGAAGAATGAACTGATGAGATATTTTGTCAGACTCATCAGGGAATCCGCCATCTTCAAAAATTATAAAACGTTAGCGGAAGCGGCAGATAAATTTTCAAAGATGCTAGAAGAAGGTAAACTCCCTCTCCAAATCGAAAAAATCAAAACATAGAAGAGGAGATCGGGTCACCCATCCAGAAGATTGGATACTTGCCTTTGATCGTTCATATGAAGGAAGAGCGATTTACCAGGAACGAGGCAATGATTCACTTCAAAACTGGTGGCGCGGCACCGAGTACGAGCAAGGAAAGAGACCATGGAGGCATGCGGATTATAAATAAGGAGATGAAATTTATGTATATTACTTTTGTTTTTGTAATTTCTATTCAAACAAACAAACTTTGTACTCAATCATTTTGAATATCAATAAAATAGTTTGTTTGTCTTGAAAGATTACAACTCGTAATCTCGTGTTAATGTATGATTACTTAAAATTGTTTGATAGGAATCTCAAGTTAGATAAACTTGATTGAAAAATTAAGTCACATTTAACTAGTCTACGAACAGCTCATAGTTTCGATTGTAATCTTAAAATACATTGTAAGATTGTGCTGCGCGCCAATCATAAGCTTAAGTTGTAATAAATCTCAAATCAGATCGAACGTGCTCACGAGCGGTTCATTATTGTAGACTAAGTCACTAAGTCGACCTATTGACAAAAGACCAAGAAATCGCCGAAGTCATCGAAGAAGAATGCTTCATAAAGAAGGTTTTGGCATCATCAAGAAGACTCGAAAAGTTAAGTAAGTTAGTCTTGGCAAATTGTCAAAAAGGGGGAAATTGTTGGGAAAAACAAACACCTCAGATCGAATCAATGGATACCCGATCCTGTATCGATTGTTATTTGTTATTGAGAAGGTTTTGACATATATGCCAAATACAAGAAAGGAAAATCAGACGAGGCTTCAAGGCTTTATCCTATATCAAGACTCGCCTCGAATCAAAGCATAAGTGAAGCACGTCAAGACAAAGCAAGAAGACTTGTAAAAGATCAAGTATGGAAACCGTCTCGATGCCCTAAATACGCTCATCTTCCATACAATTCACAAAAGGACAAGAAAGAACACAAGTCAAGTTCCGTTGAACAAAGAAGTATTTAAATACTCAAGGATAAAGTATTTAAATACCGCGCCTTCGTATCTTCAGAATCCCGCGAAATCCGGATCATGTCATATTCCCGTTGAAGGAAATCTTATTCAAACGGATATCTCAACGGATACTTTCTTCAGAGACTATATATATATCCTTGAAGACATTGAAGATCAGTTACCAATCGAAGTAACCTAACTCTCAAAGCTATCAAAGTTATCATCTGAGCAAACATATCTCCAAAGCATATCGCAAGTTAGAACGAAAGAGATATACAAAGGCTCAACATCAAGAACATCATCATCGGCTCAAGATCTTGATATTCAAAGTCATTGCTCTTACCGGTTACCTACCTTTACCTCTGTGTAAAACCGAGCTCGTGTGAACTCAACAAGTTATTCTCGACTGTGGGACGAATAAGGACGAAGCTTTGAACCGTGTGTGAAGAAGCTAGTCAAGAAGGAAGCTTTAACCAACTGTGTGAACGGTTGAAAGTGACATTCTTTGTATCAATCTGTGTGAACGATACAAGGATAGGTTTGTTTATAATTACGTAGTTGTGTACGCAGTAATTATATAATAAACTTTTTACTCCTGTGTGGAGGACCAGTGGACGTAGAGGAGTTTACCTCGAACCACTTAAATTACTGTGTCATTTACCTTCAGCTTTTACTGTTTGAAATTACTGTGATATATTAAGTATACACCAAATACTTCGTTGCTGTATCCACGGCAACTAACTGTATCCAAGACTTCCGCTACGCACTCAGATTTAGATTCCGTACAGTTTGTTGTTTAAACTACTTTCCCAAACTGTATCCAGTATACTTAAGTGGCCAACAGTAACACACAAATCCATGGGCGCAAATATGTAATAATGATAAAAATAACAATATTAATAATAATAATAAATCATAAAGAGGGTAGTCATGGTATAATAATGGTGGCTACAGAAATCACTATAGATTGCTTGGTTCAAAAACTTCTTTATGATAGCACTTGATAGGGCATGAAGAAATTCAGAATGGAACAGTAACTCACCAGCAACAAATTGATGCTTTATACAGAAACCATAATTTCCAAGTCATCCAGCACAAGAAAAAACCAACAGAAAAGGAAGGGGAGTCAGTATTCATTATAAAGCACAAAAAAAAGTAAATTTCGGAAATATAAATTATATTCCAGCATAACATCACTTTTCCCGATTGATAACAATAGTTGATAAATAACTATGCCCTTTCAATATATACATATACATTCATGTGTGTGTGTCTGAGTTTGTCTGTCTATCTATCTATCTATCTATCTATCTATCTATCTATCTATCTATCTATCTATCTATCTATCTATATATATATATATATATACATGGATTGGTTCAAATAGGAACCAATCTTTAAAATGAGAACGTGATTTCAATGCATATTCAATACGGATTCACTGCAAACAGTATGTTGTAGTATATATTCATTTTTTCCCCAATGTACAATGAATCTGTAAGTGTGCAGAATGTATGCAGTAAATCCAAAAAGTGCAACAATTAGTGGGTTACTAGTAGTGACGATGGTGTTCATCCTGGATAAGATCATTCATGGAGTTTTGTTGATGAAGCAATTGGGGCATCAAACAATCTTGATTGTCCTAGTCTTTCTAGGAGAGCTAATTTTGGTGAGATGGATACATCAATCTTGAGTTATTCTCCATGCCGTACTAAGTCAATATTGATTGATGAGGATGAAGTGGTTGAACCTTTTCCACATGATGATGAAGATAATGAAGATAACAACGAGCTTGGAGGATAAGAGGGTGTGACTACTAGGGGTGTTCAAAAATACCCGACCCGAACTACCCGGCCCGAATACCCGATGACCCGAACTAAATATTTCTGGTATTTTTAAAATTTTTAAATTTTTTTTGGGCCGGGTACCCAACCCGAAAAAAAGTCATATAATCGGGCCGGGTCATGGGCCGACTTGTTGCGTAAATTCGGGTACCCGAAAACCCGATTATTTTTTAATAATTAGTTTTTTTTATAAATTTAATTATTTAATTTGCAATTATATGAAATTTTATCTTTCAACTAATATGAAATATATTTAATATGAGAATACATGTTAATGTATTTTCACTCATGGTATTTATTCTCACTAGTTTGGAAATTTGTAAAATCTTTAAATAAAAAATAATATATTCTTTCATATATATAATTAAATATTGAATTAAGCATAATTATATAATAAAAAAAATGATATATATGAAAATATTTAGTTAGTTTTGAAATTTATTGTACGGAAAATATTTATAATGTATTTAGTACTCGGGGAATTAATTTATGTAATAAATTTTAAAATAAATTTATATTAAAATTACAAATTATTTATAAAAATTTAAAATTAGTGGTATTAAATTTTGGGGTAATACCTATTACCCGACCCGAAAAATAGGGTACCCGCTTTTTCGGGTACCCGACTTTTCGGGTCGGGTCACGGGCCGAATTTTTCATTACCCGAAAAACCGGGTACCCGTAAATTCGGGTACCCGAAAAACCGGGTACCCGGTTATGAACACCCCTAGTGACTACTAGTGGTGATCATACTTGTGAAAATGATCGGCGTATTAATAACTATTTGATGATATTTGAGATTGGACTTATTTGAAACAAGGGGTTGGATATAAAACTCTAGTTGTTATTTATTATATTATTTATGATGTCTTTTATAACCTTTTTTGAGTTGAATAAATGTTAATGTATATAGTATATATTTTAAAATAATATATATTATATGTAAAATTGGTCGCCTATACATCACCTAGGCGTTCAGACTATCTGATGGTGCCGGGACTTAACAAGCTCATGACAACCGTGGTTATTGTTTGAACGTGACCTTATAGTGTTTCTATTTTTAATAATTATTGACAATATTACTCTAATTCACTTACCACAAAACTAAGTTGATTATTTGTAGCATATCTAAACATGTATTATATTAAGTAAATTAAAGATGCACTTCGAGTGCTGTAATACCCGGTTGTAATTCAGTCATTATCATTCAGTAATTGTCACTTAGTAATTATTCACTCATTAATGATCACTCATCGTTCATATTCATTCATTGTATTCACTGTTCAGAGTGATTTGTATCGTGCATCAGTTATTATTCGTCTTTCTACCTGGTTGGAGGATCGAATCGTAGTTATCATCATTATCTTTGTCGTATGTGTGTAAGGAGTAGTGCACGCTACGTACTCTCTTTAGCGCGCGCTAATTGAGTACGGGTAGTGCATGCTACCTCTTATCATCAGCGCACGCTAGCGTGGTTCAGGCAGACAGGCCAGAAGGTACTGGACTGCAGTTGAGTTGTAGTAGCGCACGCTACGATTGGTAAGTAGCGCGCGCTAGTGAGTTCGGATAGCGTACGCTATGCTAGCAGTATAGCGCGCGCTAAGGTCGATCAGGCAGAGTCCAGTGGGTACTGGACTGATTTGGAATAATTCATATCGTACGCTATGAATGGATATTAGCGTACGCTAATGGTGTAGTAGCGCACGCTGAATTTTTTGGGTGAAGCGCGCGCTATCGCGAGCAGGTCAGAGAACAGAGGGTTCTGGACTTCAGTTACTGGGCATCAGATACTATGTTAGCGCACGCTAACATTTTGGGGTTAACGCATGCTAACGAGGCAGTCAGTAGGCACTGTATTGTCTGGTTAACCCGCTAGCGCACGCTAAATATCAGGGCTTAGCGTGCGCTAAACTGGAACAGTATATATTAGACAGTGCAGTCCAGATTCGTCATTTGTCATTCCCTCTTCACTCCTTCGACGTTTCCAGGCGATTTTGGGCGATTCGGAGAGATCTTTTCGAGCTGAATCCATCTACCATCATCTTCAAGCTTATCATTCGGATTAATTATCATTTCATCATCTCCATCACATAAAATCAAGGTAATAACTTCTTGGATCTAGAATTTCGGATTTTTGGGTTTTTCCTTCCGATTTCTTCGTGTAAGCTTGAATTGTTGTTTGAATATGTTAGATATGGATTATCTACCTTGGAGAAATGTATTCCTACCGATTTATTGGCGTATATTTCGGATTTCATGAATATTGGGATTAATTCAAGAACACTTTTTGGTTGACTTTGATATTTTTGGGGGTTTTCGATTAGATTATTGTCGTTAACTCGAGTTGTGGATTCCTATGGGATTATTGATATCATTGAAGGTGTTTTGTTGGTTTGAAATACTCATTTTGGAGTTTGGGTTCGATATATTCGGGATTGGATATTATCAAAGGATGTATGTTTGCTAAGTATTCGTTAGAATGCCTCAATAAGTTTGGATATTGTTGTACCGATGTTTGAGTTGGTTATAATCATGTTTGATACGTATATTGAGCGTTGTTGGTAATTATCATTCAAGGTTGTTCGAGCGACCGACATCCCTTTTTGGACGTTGTTCGAGGAAGGACATTCTTCACCGGTGTTGAGTAAGTTAGTTCTTACTCGGTTAAAAGGATATTCATTCCTTTCGTTGTCGTTCATTCATAATCATAATTCATTCATAATGTATTAACTGTATTGAGACTTGTAATTGTCAATTAATCACTTCATTCACAAGGAACGACGGTTCCAATCATTTCATTGAGCTATCATTCATTTCACTATCATTTCATCTCGGTGAGTCATTTTTGACTTTGTCGGATTGTTATTCATTATTATTCTTCATGGTCATTCCTTCTGGGTTCATATTGCGTGGGTGGATGGGGATGTGTGGAATTTTTAGTCGGGCACGTGATAGTCATGTGATTGGGTTCACCGACACATTGGACTGTGCACACGGTAACGTACCTCCATGAGACTAATTAGGTACAAGGGCGGGTGTGTCCGGACACTCGTCTTGTGCACTTGCACATACCATTACGGGTGTACTATGATGCCCCTCTTCAGCTTAATTTCATAATTGAGATATATCACGATTATGTTTATTCAACTCTTGAGGATTATTTTTCTGTGTAACTGACCCCGTTGGGGGATGTTGTTTTCAGGTCATGGCAAAGCTAAGGCACGGGAAGAGAACGTTGACGGCGAGGAGTCCCAGTGATACTAGTAGGGGGGCCAGTCCTTTTCATTCACTCGTGTTTTCTTCATTTTATTTCCGCTGCAGACTTCTGTTTGAATATTCATTTCATTCAGTATTGCATATTTTATCTTCATATAAAATATACATGTATTATGTATTATCTTGGGTGTGTTGTAATGAAACTCCTCATCGAAGTATGTGATGATATAATGTGGTTCAGTACTACAATTATATAATTTAATTCATTAATTTTCATTCGCCTGGTGGATCCTAGTCGGGGGTCCACGACACTGTAATATCCGCCTAGTTTGGGGTGTTACAAGTGCATCTTTTGATAATATATAATGATTAGACTCCAAAGCCAGCTGAACTAATAATTGCCTCTACCTGCATTCCAAACTATGATTCTAAGAATTCAGTGGGTGGATAAAGTGTTTGGCTAAGCTTATTTAAACGATCTTGTAGGATTCTACATTTTTATAAAAAAAGTTAAGAACTGATAAATTGTTAGCTCTTTATAGATTATATTTGATAGATAAAGCATCAAATCTAGCTGATAGGTGGAAAATTGGTTCAGAGCATATAATTGATGGTTCATAACTGATAGTTGAAAAACATGCTAATATAACTAAAAGCGTTAACCAAATTAGCATAAAAGCTGGCTAAAAATTATAATATTACAAAAAAGACATTTAAATCATTTTAATGAAAAAGAGAGATTGAAAACGGAAATAAAAACAAAATGCTCAGAGCTTATTCGAGACTCAGAGTTGTGCGCGGAGTCAACCTCCCTTCTGTTAGAGCAGAGTTCATCGGGAGTGAAGTAGCCAAATTCCTCTTAGGTGAGTCCCATGTGGATCAAGCCATGGGCTCAGGTATGGTATTGAGCTTTTTCAAATGATATACTTCCCTTTGTATATATCACTCAATATTTTGCTGTGCACTAAGCCGGGTCTTCACGGAAACAGCTTCCCTACCGTAAAAAGTAGGGGCATGATCTGCGTATATGACCCTGCTCTGAGCTGGATATACTAAGTATGTTTGATTTAGTTTTGTTTATAAAAAAACGTTTGAGATAGGCTCAAACTTCTCAACTAAACTCCTGAGATCAAAGCTTATCCAAATTCAAGGAGTCTATAGACTCTAAATAAACTATAGGATAGCTTATGAAAACCAAACCAAACCAAACATACCCAGTATATCCCGCAAAGAGCAGGGTCTGAGGAGGGTAAGATGTACGCAGACCATGCCCCTACCTATTACGGTAGGGAGGCTGTTTCCGTGAAGACTCTCAGCTTAGTACACAACAACATATTGAGTGAAAAATACAAAGGGAAACATATGATAAAACTCAATACCATACCTGAGCTCATGGCTTAATCCACATGGGACTTACCTAAGAGGAATTTGGCTGCATCACTCCCGATGAACGCTGCTCAAACAGAAGAGAGGTTGACTCCGCACACAGCTCCCTGTCAAAAATACACCACACGCAAAAGGCAATAAGATAAAATATATAATAAATGTAAAAATGCAATGCTCTAGGTCAAAGCTAACCGAGACAACCCAACCCTGAGGCTCTCAACTACAGCACCACTCCCAACTAAAGAATCCACAACTCTGATCTGGCGCCTCCAAGCGCACCTATCAACAGTCATGGTATCGGAAAGGTTTAAGGCCTTCAAATCTAATCTCAGCTGCTCCTCTCACGTCCTCCTCGATCTGCCTCTTATCCTCTCCCCGACAACTACTAAACTCTCGACCCTCCTCACCGGAGCAGATGCCTGCCTCCTACGAACGTGGGCAAACCATCTCAATCTCCCTTCCCTAACTTTCGCTGAAATGGGCGCCACTTCTAGCGCGTTCCTGAAGACCCCGTTCGAGATTCTATCTAACATTGTGCGACCACACGACCAGCGTAACATTCTCATTTCAGCCGCTTCCAACTTGCTCTCAAGCGACTTCTTCATCGCCCAACATTCAGAGCCATACAACATTGCAGGTCGGATTGCCGCTCTATAGAATTTACCCTTCAACGACTTTCTTGTCGCACAGGACCCCTGTCGCTGCTCTCCACCTTAGCCACCCCGCCTTGATACTATGAATGACATCATCTTCACACTCACCTTCCTTCTGAATGATCGAACCCAAATACTTGAACTTATCCGTACGGGGAATGATCTGATCCGCAATCATAACATCTACATCTTCCTCGTTGGCCTCACCACTAAAGTTACATCAGAGATACTCTGTCTTAGACCGGCTCACACGCAAGCCCTGAGATTGTAACTTAGACCTCCATAGCTCCAACTTCGAGTTCACCTCCCTCCTCGACTCCGCCACTAACACAATGTCGTCAGCAAAAAACATGCACCACGAGACGCCATCTTGTATCCCCCGCGAAATGACATCAAGGATCAGAGCGAAGAGAAGAGGACTTAGCGCCGACCCCTAGTGTAATCATATCTCAACCGGAAAATACTGGGTGTCACCAGCTGGGGTCCTAACGCACGTCCTAGCTTGGGCATACATGTCTTGGATCGCCCTAACGAACGGCAACGACACCCTCCTCTCTACTAGGCTCCTCCAAATAACATCGCGCGGAATGCTATAGAATAGCTTATGGTGCTTATCAAACAGACACACGGGTTTCGATTAAAAAAGTAATTTAGCTTATACAATGTATAGGACAAAAATTAAGAAGCTCATAAGATGTAAAATAAATTGCGGTAGAGGTTCTTACTTTTTGGAGCTTATGAGCTCTTAAAAAACATAATTTTGCGTCATATAAGCTCTTCTAAAAATCTTGCCATATCAAATCTCAAACATCTCGTAAGATGTTTGAAAGCTTATAAATTATAAGCACATCCAGCCACCATTTATATCTATCTTTTCTTTGCGAACACCATCACTGAACAAGGAATTGGTCGCGTGTTAATAAAAAGAGAGCATCATGCTAAGCACATTGGCAGCAACACTTCCTAAACATAGGAGCAAGATAAAGAAATAAAGTGAAATCAAGTATCACTATTAGTGGTATACTGTACTGAACTTTTCTGTCAATACCGTATGCCGTACCGAAAGTTTTGGTACAACAAAATTCACACCGATACCGTACCGAAAGTTTCGACATACCGAAATTCAGTATACCGATACCATACCGAAATTTCGGTATACCGAATTTTATTTCAATATCGGTATATACCGAACTTATCGAAATACTGAATTCCAAAATATCGAGAAAATTTTGATATACCGATATATACCAAAATACCGAACAAATAAAATACCGAAAATATCGATATACCGATATACATACTGAAATACCGATTTTTTTTGGTATTTCCGTATATATCAAAATACTGAAAATAAAAAAAATTCATACGGTTACCGTACCGAAAATTTTCGGTAGGGTGCCATACCGTACCGAAAAATCGGTATACCAAAATTTTGGGTAATTTCGTTAATTTTTCGGTACGGTAAATTCAGTATTTCGGCATTTCGGTATATTTTGCCACCCCCACCAGCCCTACATTTGACAATTTTCTATTTTTATGTTTTCCAACATGCAAGGGCCAATTTGAAAATGCGGAAATGAATATTGACTTGTATAAGAATCGAAAAAGGCCCACAACAGAAAATCTCACACAAGAAAAAAAAAAGGCCAAGCAACATGATATAAGCACAAAGGATTTGCATTAGCACGTTGTATCCATGAAATCGACCAACAAATCTTGAACCGTAGCTCTATCTGGCATTTTACCAGCAGCACCATATATTGGAGCAAGCCCTCCATTGATTGGACCTGGATTTGCTTTTACCTGATTGGAAAAATAGAATCGCTTAGAATGTAGTATTGCTAATGCCACTCCATCTACGAAGATGTAGTAGCCATAAGTATATGTTTTTTGGCATCCCAGCTCTACATCGTGATTAATTTTCAACACGTTCATATTAAAAGTGCTTAAAACTTTTATCAACGTATAAAGGGTTATGTTTTCTTTAAGAATAAGCACTTACAGTCTGCACAGAATCTCTCAGATCCTTCAGGAAATCTTCAATGACATTCACATGTTGAAGTGTGATGCAGATATGAATGCTATAATAAGACAGTAGTTAAAAAGATGGTCTCACTAAAAAAATAAGAAAAAACAAGTAGAAACACACACACACACACACATGTATATATATATATATATATGTTATATATTGGTTCAATGGAACCAGTCCTTAAAATGGGAATGTGAGTCCAGTGCATATTAGTAGAGATTCACTGCCCACTATATGTTGTAATGCATATTCATATTTTGGGATTTACAGCATACATTTAGCATGGACTACTGTGCATTGGGAGAAAAAAATGAAGGCAAAAACCATCTTCAAGTCCATGTACTTTTATTTTTTGTTTCACTAGATCCCCGTACAATTTTCTCGTTTTAATGAATCCTTGCACTATTATTTTTGATGCTATGTGGTCCTTATTTAACATTCCATTAACTTTTCCGCTAACTATGCACGGACTCACGTTCCCATTCTAAGGACTGGTTGCCATTTGAACCAGTCATATATATATATATATATATATGAATGCTTTTCATGCATTCCTCGGATATAATCTTATTAGAGAGGGTTACCTGTTAGGCCTCTGTAGTGCATTCAAATGCCATCCTTTCGATGACATAATGTCATTCACTTCAAATATGTCTAAAATGTCGGATCCAAAAGCCACGATTGTCATATCAGGCCTTCCAATGACGAACAATTCAGGAATCTGCCGGACTCTGCAAATAAATGCCGTAACGATATTATATATAGGCCCAAATGGAAGATCTATAAATTAGGGAGTTATTTATGACATCAACCCGTTCTCTATTCTCTTTGAAGCTTCCATAATCTTCCTTGTGTTCTCCAGATAACCTGTTCATTGTAAACCCAACAATTAGTGCATATACGACATGCTTAACTCCGGGATATTGATCACCAAAGATAAATAAATTAAACGGCTGTCACCTTCTAGCCCAAGAGACATCATTGCTGCCCAAGCTCCAGCAATCAGACCACCAGGCCGGCTTCCAGCAATTGATGGAGATATATAAAGCCCACCACTCCATTCAGTGACTGTAATGGATTATTAGTACAAGGAAAAATAGGTAAACGTAGTTGGATTTGTTAGTAACACACAAATCCATGGGCGCAAATATGTAATAATGATAAAAATAACAATAATAATAATAATAATAATAAATCATAAAGAGGGTAGTCATGGTATAATAATGGTGGCTACAGAAATCACTATAGATTGCTTGCTTCAAAAACTTCTTTATTATGGCACTTGATAGGGCATGAAGAAATTCAGAATGGAACAGTAACTCACCAGCAACAAATTGATGCTTTATACAGAAACCATAATTTCCAAGTCATCCAGCACAAGAAAAACCAACAGAAAAGGGAGGGGAGTCAGTATTCATTATAAACAACAACAACAACATCTAAGCCTTAGTCCCAAAATGATTTGGGGTCGGCTAACATGAATCAAACTTTGAAACCGTCAATAATCGTTACATAAATAACATAAAAGGAAAAAAGAGGGAAAAAGTAGAGAAAAAAGCAAATAAAAAAAAGAGAATGAATGTAAAAAAAAAAAAAAGAAAAGAAAAAAAAAAAGAAAAAAAAGATAACATGAAATAAAAGAAAATAGGAATTAAAAAAAAAAATCAGACTCCATCCACCATCCGTATTCTTTCCCGCCACATTTGCCTCTCCATCGCCATACTTTCTCCAATTCCAAGAAACCGCATATCATTTTCAATCATCTTTATCCAAGTTTTCTTGGGTCTTCCTCTACCTTCCACAACATTACTTGTTCCCCAACTTTCTAGCCTCCTCACTGGGGCATCAATAGGTCTTCTTCTCACATGACCAAACCATCGTAATCGATTCTCTATCATCTTGTCTTCTATAGACGCAACTCTTACCTTCTCTCTGATCACCTCATTTCTGAGCCGATCCTTTTTTGTATGACCACACATCCATCGTAGCATACGCATCTCTGCCACATTCATCTTTTGAACGTGACACTATTTTACAGCCCAACACTCGGTGCCATATAACAGCGCAGACCTAATTGCCGTGCGGTAAAATTTACCCTTTAATCTATGAGGCATGCGAGGATCACATAAAACCCCTGTGGCACTCTTCCACTTCAACCACACTACCTTTATTCTGTGAGCCACATCGCCATCTAGCTCTCCATCCTTTTGGATAATAGATCCAAGATACCGAAAGAAAGTGGATCCATGAACAACTTTCCCATCAAATGTGATCATCCCCGCCTCTCTATCACTGTTTTCGCTAAACCGACACTCCATATATTCGGCCTACTTCGCCACCAAAGCCTCGAGCTTCCAAAGTATCCTCCAAAGTTCCAATTTCTCACAGACTCCAACCTTCGTTTCATCAATCAACACAATATCATCTGCGAACATCATACACCACGGAACGTCATTTTGAATTTCTCTTGTCAATTCGTCCATGACTATGGCAAAGAGAAAAGGACTAAGAGCAAATCCTTGATGCACCCCAATCGTAATAGGGAATTCTCCTGTCCTCTCAACATTAGTACGTACACTTGTACTAGCTCCCTCATATATGTCCTTTATAATGTCAATATATTTTCGCAATACACCCTTCTTTGCTAAGGCCCACCAAAGTACTTCTCTTGGTACTTTATCATATGCCTTCTCTAAATCAATAAAAACCATATGCAGATCTTTCTTTTTATCTCGATAATGTTCCATCAACTGCCGGATGAGATAAATTGCTTCCATGGTCGATCTTCCAGGCATAAATCCAAACTAATTTTCTGTTATCTTCACACATTTCCTGATCCTTTGTTCAATCACTCATTCCCACAACTTCATGGTATGACTCATTAGTTTAATTCCGCGATAATTAGAACAATCTTGAACATCACCTTTGTACTTATACAAAGGGACGAGAATACTTTTCCTCCATGCTGATGGCATCTTATTGCTTCTCCAAATCTTATTGAAAAGCATAGTTACCCATTCACTCCCTCTCTCCCCCAAACACCTCCAAACTTCAATAGGTATACCATCTGGTCCTTCTGCTTTCTTTGACCCATCTTCTTCAATGCAATTGTCACTTCACCCTTTTGGATTCTTCTCTTAAACTCTCGGTTAACCATACTTGAGGGGATGTTTAAATTCTCAATATCTTGTTCTTGATGGCCATTGAATAGGGTATCAAAGTATGACCTCCATCTCTCTTTTATCTCTTTATCTTGAACCAAAACTTTTTGGTCAGTATCCTTTACACATTTAACTTTTCCAATATCTCGCGTCTTCTTCTCTCTCATTCGAGCAAGTTTATAGATATCTTTTTCCCCTTCTTTAGTATCTAATCTTGCATATAATTCTTGATTGACCTTTGATCGGGCATTTCGCACCGCCTTTTTAGCTTCGTTCGAGCTTTCTTGTACTTCTCATAATTCTCATCACTCGAGCATTTACCCAAGACCTTATAACAATCACGTTGTCTTTATCGCTTGCTTAACTTCATCATTCCACCAAGATGTGTCCTTGATGGTCTGCTTCCTTTAGATTCTCCTAGACTTCTTTTGCAACTTCCTTTATGTTATGCTCCAACAAGTTCCACATCGAATCTATATCCATCTCCCGCAATCGACCAAATACCACTATCGCAATCTTAGCCACAAAAGTATGTCGACTCTCCTTGGAGCTTCCACCACTTAATTCGAGGGTCAACTTGTGGTCTTCTCTTTCTTAAGTGCCTCTTACCTCGAAAGTCAAGCACCACAACCCTACTTTGTGTTGCGGACTCTCACCGGTATTACCTTGCAATTAGTAAAACTTTTCCTCCAAACATTCCTTACTAAAAAGAAATCAATCTGACTTGCATTACCTCCGTTTCTATATGTCACCAAATGAGAGTCCCTTTTCTCGAACCAAGTGTTCATAACACCCAAGTCATGAGCTAATGCGAAATCCAATATATCATTTCCTGCTTCATTCCTGTCCCCAAAACCAAAGCCACCATGAATGCTCTCAAAGCCATCTCTGCTAACACCGACATGCCCATTGAGGTCACCACCAATGATCAATTTCTCACCCATAGGAATTCGTTCGACAACCTCTTCCAAATCTTCCCAAAATTCTTGTTTGATCGATGCATCCAATCCTACTTGTGGTGCATAAGCACTTATGATAGTTATAAACTCATCCCCTATCACAAGCTTAATACTCATTATTCTATCGCTCTTGACACTTCCACCACATCATCAATGAATTCTTTATCAATGACGATACCCACTCCATTTCTACTTCTATCCTTTCCAGAGTACCAAAGCTTGTAACCCCAAGGAGCTAACACTCTTGCCTTCTCGCCAACCCACTTAGTCTCTTGTAGACACATTATGTGAATTCTCCTCCTTTTCATAACCTCCCCCACTTCTGCTGATCTCCCCGTCAAAGAGCCAACGTTCCAAGTTCCAAACCGCACTTTACTACCCTTACTAGCCGCAAGAACTAACTTCTCTGTCTGTCCCCGTCCACGCTGCAAGGATTCTTGCACATTTGACACCACACCCATACTTCGAGGTGGCGCGCCGCTTCCGGGCGACGACCTAGCAACCCTTGCATATTTTTCACTACACCCGGGCCCATGAAGTGTAGTGCATCCTTGCTCATTTGACACCACCCTCAGATGTAAAGGTGGCGCGCCGCTTCTGGGCGACGACCTAGCAACCCTCGGATACTTATCACTGCACCCGGGCCTATGAAATGCAGCGCGTCGCTTCTGAGGAGACGCCCCAACGATTTTCAATGTTTGATTCATGTCCATGGAATGTGACGAGTTTTACGCTGGCTGCCACTAACCTACCGCAACCCTCCTCTTTTATAAATTATATTCCAGCATAACATCACTTTTCCCGATTGATAACAATAGTTGCTAAATAACTATGCCCTTTCAATATATACATATACATTCATATATATACATATACATTCATGTGTGTGTCTGAGTCTCTCTCTCTCTCTCTCCCTCCCTCCCTCTCTCTCTCTCTCTCTCTCTCTCTCTCTCTCTCTATATATATATATATATATATATATATATATACATACACACACATGGATTGGTTCAAATAGGAACCAATCTTTAAAATGAGAACGTGATTCCAATGCATGTTCTGTAATACCCATGCTTTTTATTGACTGTTTGACCGTGCTGTTCTTCCTATTTTATCGCTCTGTAAACTCTTGGTGAGGTTGCCGACGTTTATCTAGAGTTCCGTGCCTTGTTTGGATCTTGATCGTGTTGGTTAGACCTTTCGGAAGTGTTCTGGGTCAGGGAGATAGCGCACGCTAGGCCTATGCTAACGCACGCTAATTTTGGTTGAGTAGCAAACGCTAGCTTTGAGCCTTAACGCGCGCTAACGGACCAGACAGGGCAAAGGCAGTAGCTAATTCCACTCTCTAGACTAGCAGTTAGCGCACGCTAGGATATTCGCTAGCGAATGCTATTCGTGGTCAGTAGCGCACGCTAACATCGTCCGTAGTACACGCTAACATCGTCCGTAGCGCACGCTAACGAGCTGAGTTGACAGAGGCAGTGAGGTTTTCAGACTTTCTGGACTAGCAGGCAACGTACGCTAAACAGCGGCTAGCGCACGTTATATGTGTTGCGTAGCGCGCGTTAGTGTTAAGTGTTAACGCACGCTAGCGGACTGAGATAGTGAACTGGGACTTTGGCAGGACACCAGTTAGCGCACGCTAAGGATGTTGAGTAGCGCGCGCTAACGTCCGAGGAGAGTAGCCATTTGACTACCGTGTGACCCTGTTAGCGCACGCTAATATTGAGGCGTAGCGTGCGCTAGACTGGGACAGTATATAAGGGGACAGTCAATCCTTGCACTTGTCATTTTACATCATTTCCACTTTTTCCGATCGGGAGAGCTCGGGAGAGGCGATTTGAGGCGGTTCTTCTTCAGATATCATCATCTTGGGTTGGATAACAAGGATTATACAACATCTAATACATTTCTATCCTCCAAGTCAAGGTAAATTCCTTAGAACCCTAGTTTTTGGGAATTTTTCTTAGATTCGTCCGATTTATCCGTTTTGGAGCTTGAGAACCCCGAGATTACGATGTATCTATCCCGTATACATGCTTTCCCTACGATTTTACGAATTGGTTTGTGCCGTGTTCGGACTTGTAAGGGTTTGGGTGATTTTCCAAACTATAGTTGTTTACCCTTGTATTTTCGTGAATCGTAAACGGGTTTCGGGAGTTTCTTCGTGAATTATGAGTATGGATTATTGATTATCGTATCCCTTACGAATCGTTTAGGTGCCGGAAGCGTGTTCTTGGACCTACCGAACTCATACTCCTTTCCGTTCAATTTCTCGATGTCTCAAAGGCAAGTATATATTTATGATTGTACGTTCTCGAGTTTGAAAGTAAGATATATTAATGGCATGATTATTTATATCCACTCTGGGGCGGGCCGACGGGTCCCCTGAGGGTTTCGTAGCCTCTTGGTGCGATTCCACGGATGATATGAACGAACCACTCTGGGATGGACCGACGAGTCCTCTGAGGGTTCCGTAGCCTCTGGTGCGGTTCCATAGTATTCATATATGTGTTGATGTGATGCTATGAGATTTAGTTATTTCGGAATACTAGTCTTGAATTGATGAATTGACGATTACCTTTACTTTATTGTCGAGGAGTATTGTGTTTCATACTTGATATACTTGCACTAACTATTCGACGGCTAACCCCTTTATGGGGGAAATACTTTTTATGTATTTCAGGTTCCAGGAGAGCGGATAGGCAGGTATCGGGTCGGCATGAAGATGATGGGCAAGCGTTATACTGTGTTTTAACTCCGGTTATGTTTTGTGTTCATCCATTCAGTGTTGTTGTACTGGAATGGTTATTGAATACTCGAGTATTGTTCGTTGTCAGTCTTCCTTGATGTTCCGGCCTGTGGTGCCGAGGTTTTGATTTTGTACTGTGATGTATTTGGATACATTGGACATAGTTTGAATACCCTTTGTATCGTCTTTCATTTCATTGTATTTGGACCTTCTCGGTCAAGTTTTATAGTTCCGCGTATGATTAGCCTTGTAGGTCCCTCGGTGGATTCACGGCGCTGTAATATATCCTGAATAACTTGGGGGTGTTACATATTCAGTACGGATTCACTGCAAACAGTATGTTGTAGTGTATATTCATTTTTTCCCCAATGCACAATGAATCTGTAATGTGTGCAGAATGTGTGCAGTAAATCCAAAAAGTGCAGCAAATCCGAAAAAATGAGTATGCATTACAACATACTACGTGCGCAGTGAATTCGTACTAAATATACACCGGACTCATGTTCCCATTTTAAGGATTGTTCTCATGTGAATCAATCCATATATATATATGTGTGTGTGTGTATATATATATATATGTGTGGGGGGGTGAGGGTTTCATAGGCATTTGTTTGGGGGATGAGGCGTAGTTGGAGGTCGGCTGTATACAATAGATATTTACTCCATAAACTAGAACCAAAGTAGATCTGATTGATAGAATGAAAAAATACAAAAAGAGAGGAAAAATATTAAGTTTTATGTATTACCTTCCGTATGTCGTGATCCCTATATAATACCACACTTGTTCCTTTAGGAGCCAGCCCATACTTGTGTACATCCACAGATATAGATGTGACTCCCTTACTAGAGAAATCAAATGATGGCACAGGGTACCTAGGAAACAATGTCAGGCTTTATTATCAAACTAGTTTGATAGAAGAGACACTGTAAACAAAAGTCATAGAGCTTTTCGGGCATTTGGGAGATTAACCAACATGATTCCTCACGTGATAATAGTTCAATAAATTAAGGATTTTCCGTTACCAAAAACAAAAAAAAAATGTAAGGATGTTCAAAGCATAAAAATAATGGTAGCATTTTAAACAGCCAGCAAATGAGGAACTACAAGAAGATAAAAATGTCGTTCGGCTTATCTCTTTTGACGCTTTGCACCATGTTGGCAGTATAACACTAAAGGAACCAATAGCATGCAAGAAAATTGTGGTGTAATGCAAAGAGCAGAAGGAGAAACGTAATAAAGTTATTTTGTTACTCTACAGTTGCTTGCAGAGTGATGAAGATGCAACAACAACAACAACAACATCTAAGCCTTAGTCCCAAAATGATTTGGGGTCGGCTAACATGAATCAAACTTTGAAACCGTCAATAATCGTTACATAAATAACATAAAAGGAAAAAAGAGGGAAAAAGTAGAGAAAAAAGCAAATAAAAAAAGAGAGTAAAAAAAAAAAAAAAAAAAAGATAAAATGAAATAAAATAAAATAGGAATTAAAAAAAAAAAAAAATCGACTCCATCCACCATCCGTATTCTTTCCCGCCACATTTGCCTCTCCATCGCCATACTTTCTCCAATTCCAAGAAACTGCATATCATTTTCAATCATCTTTATCCAAGTTTTCGGGTCTTCCTCTACCTTTCACAACATTACTTGCTCCCAACTTTCTAGCCTCCTCACCGGGCATCAATAGGTCTTCTTCTCACATGACCAAACCATCGTAATCGATTCTCCATCATCTTGTCTTCTATAGACGCAACTCTTACCTTCTCTCCGATCACCTCATTTCGAGCCGATCCTTTTTGTATGACCACACATCCATCGTAGCATACGCATCTCTCGCCACATTCATCTTTTCAACGTGACAATCGCTTTACTGACCCAACACTCGGTGCCATATAACAAATAAGCAGCCTAATTGCCGTGCGGTAAAATTTACCCTTTAATCTATGAGGCATGCCGATCACATAAAACCCCCGTGGCACTCTTCCACTTCAACCACCCCGCTTTATTCTCATGAGCCACATCGCCATCTAGCTCTCCATCCTTTTGGATAATAGATCCAAGATACCGAAAGAAAGTGGATCCATGAACAACTTTCCCATCAAATGTGATCATCCCCGCCTCTCTATCACCGATTTCGCTAAACCTACACTCCATATATTCGCCTTACTGGCTCACCAAAGCCTCGAGCTTCCAAAGTATCCTCCAAAGTTCCAATTTCACAGACTCCAACCTTCGTTTCATCAATCAACACAATATCATCTGCGAACATCATACACCACGGAACGTCATTTTGAATTTCTCTTGTCAATTCGTCCATGACTATGGCAAAGAGAAAAGGACTAAGAGCAGATCCTTGATGCACCCCAATCGTAATAGGGAATTCTTCTGTCCTCCCAACATTAGTACGTACACTTGTACTAGCTCCCTCATACATGTCCTTTATAATGTCAATATATTTCCGCGATACACCCTTCTTTGCTAAGGCCCACCAAAGTATTTCTCTTGGTACTTTATCATATGCCTTCTCTAAATCAATAAAAACAGTGATGAAGATGATAATAACAATATTCAGAACAAGTAATTTTTCATAGTGCTAATAAAATGTCATGAAAAACACATACGTGATTGTAAAAGCAACCCCACATAACACAAGATAAAAAATTATGTCAAAGGGAAAATGCAGTAAGGGCTTATTTGTTCTAGGATTCACTGGAATTTAGAATTCTGGTATTCATAATCCTGGATATCCCGAATGCTGTCAGTAGTATACTTATTGTTTTAAAATTGAAAGCCCTTTTACTTTTACTCTAGCGGTCATGCGTGGAAAAGCCGATGATGTATTATTATATAGCATATATAATTATATTATTTAAAGATAAAAAGAGGAGAGGGAAAAGTAATTATATCTATACTTCTATTAAAAGAGAGTTGGGACATGTGTCATCTCTTAAAAATTATAATTTTTTTAAAAATATGAAGCTTATATATCGTCTTCTCAAAATTTCAGAAATACAAAAATATAATCTGAATATATATTGTGGGAGTTTTATTCCACAACTTACACTCATCTACCAATAATTTTTTTCTAACTTAAAATTCTAAATGTTTATAATTTTTTTTGTATCAAGTTCATTCTTAATAAAAAATATATCAAATTAATTCTTATTTCACGATCTTCAATTAGAGATTTATATTGAATATAATAAATTTGATAGGTTCACATTAATGATCGATTGCACAAAAAATTTATGTTAAAAAATATGAATATTTTCAGTAAAATTAACTACTACAAAATAAAATTAAATTTATTCACTTTTAAAAAATTACATTTAAGATTCATATTGTCTACATAAAATTAAATTGTGATATTTATTTAATTTTAATAATTAAAAATAGTAAAACACACGCAGCAAACACACACATATATTAAGACTTAATCACATATTACGTTCATCCCCAAATTTATTTCTACCTCTTCTTTTCGTTATTTACCCCAAATTTGTTCATATAATAGACACTGATTAGCTTAACATTACGCTAATGTGAGACTTCTTCTCCAATTACATTACACTTCATGATAAATTCAATAATTTTTTATTAAGATCCGTATCGAAAATCCTCAAGAACAAATTTGGGATAGATAGAATATTTTTTAAGTAAAAGAAGGTTCTCTGGTGCATCGCACCGGCGAACATCTAGTTTTTTAAAATATAAAAAAGAAGAAAGAGAAAAGTAGTTGTATTTTGTTAGACATAAAAAGAGGAGAGAGAAGTAGTTGTCTTTTTTAAAATTTAAAAAGGGGAGAGATGGAGATGATCCGACATAAAGTATATATAGTATGTGTAAGAACTTGTTGATTAAGTATTTGAGTTTTGAGTCCTAGAACAAGAATTAAAATCAAGTACTTGAGTTTTAGTGTATGTTTGGTAAAAATAAGCTAGCTAGCTGAAGTGCTAGCTTAGTTTTTGAACTTAGATAAAAGCACATTTTGTACACCATAAACTAGCTTATAAAAGTAGCATCTCAATAAACTAGTTTATACTCTATCAGCTAGCCAATAAGTTAAACTGCCAAACAAAAAAACAAGATACAAAACAAGATACATCCTTCCGAAAATATTTTACACTTCTGGGATGAACATACCCAAGCATACGAGCAAAAGGCAATACAAAGCCACCAAGGCAAAGATCAACATGCAGACAAATCTTGTAAGTGGAAGCTAACTCACCAAGCTCCTACAGAAGGAATTCAAATTTAAGAATCTATTTATAGCAAAAGGAGTTCCAAGAGAGGATTAGTAAAATGTGGACTAGTGCTACATGCCTCAATCGGGTCGAGAATTCCATGAGGGAAGCCAGGTGCTGATCCAACAATCTGCAAAAGATGAGGGTTCAGAGTAACAGTAACTTCATTCGATAAATATTGCTATTGAATGGAAAACTAGCGAAAGAAATTTGCACATGAGAATGCCATAAGATGAAAGTCCATTTTAACAGCAACTCCTTCCGATAAATATATCGTGGAAACATTCACAATAAGCTCCAGCACAACCAAACCCAGTATATATTGTTAAAAGTTGACGAAATGAAAAACGGTGCCCTAGAGTCTAACCAATATTGTGTTCCTGTTAATATGTCGTTCGATCGCCTTAACATCAGCCCTAAAATCTTGGCCCACACAAACACGCCACAACTTGATTTTGAAATATTGTGCAGCCTTGTCGTAAGCTGAATGAGCTGAAACTGGTATAATCCTATTTTAAGGAGGATAAATCAGTTATGTAAACTTCCGGATACCAAAACTAGGATACAAGAATAATCAAGGATTTACTAACATTTCTGGACTATTTATCCCCTTCTTAACTTTCATATAGTCCCGTGACGTTTTCACTGCCAACAATATACTTTCTGTCCCTCCTGATGTCATATTTCCACATACTTGTCCTCCAGAAGCCTTTTCCTTGCTTCCAAGTAATGCAGCTGTCATCGTCACGACTTCTGCTTCAAATCTTACTACACTCGGGAATACATCTAGATGCAGAGGATTAGTATGTGAAAACCTGGAAGGACATTTAAAAATTTAGTAAGGGCACATGTAAAAAAGAATAGGAGAGCAGTTACCATATTCTTATTCAAGATTCATCGATCACAAATCAAAATGACCCATCACTTGTGGGCATGCGAGTATGCAGATTTTTACACCAATGAGAGGAATAAAACCTTATTCTTCTCATACTTATATTTTTGTCTAAATCTGATTGTCCATCTACAAAGGTGAAGATATAACATTTTGGAATAATATATGAAACTCCTTTACTTTTTGTAACACTTGCACCGTCTATCAAGGTAAAGTGAAATTGCCAAGAAGAACGTAAAAGCTGGATTTTCCTTACTAACATTGAGCACGCCTTGTTAATCAAAGAAAAGTGCCCTTCCTCTTCATTTCCTGCGATGTAGCTAAACAGAACACGTAAAATTTAATAACTCACGGAATATCTAAGTTGATAGGTACAGAAGAATCTGTGTGATGTAATTAACAAGAAACATACACGACACCAGAACATTTGCCCTGCCATGCGACATCCTTTTGCTTATCATCTTTCATTTTACTGATGACCTCAACTCCCAGACCTGCCCTTGGCAACTCAGTCCTCCAGCCATCTCTTTTCGATTTACCAGACCCTTGTAACTTATCCACAACCTACACCGATAAAAACAAATGTTTCAGATGATCCAATCGGTTCTCGTATGCAATGGATAGAGCAATGAGAACATTTTAGATTGTGAAGCGGAATACAGAAACTCCGAAATATGCTTATAATACTAAAAGATAAATTTTTTTGTGAGGCTCCAACCAGTAGCAGATCCCGTCGCCGGTGACCGGGGGCACACATGTAATTAACACAAGAAAATCTACGATTAGCATTTTTTCTATTATAAAGAAATAAGGTAAATTATACATATTTTTTACCTATTATAAAGAGACGGTATGTTCAGTCTAAAAAATAACAACATACATTAAAAAACTAGTCTCCTAAACATTGTGACTGGGGCACCTCCCCCCTAATTAGGTTGTAGATCTACCTCTTGCTTCCACCACCCACGCCCTCCAGTCTTCGCCGCTGGTTCCATCTTCAACTCAATTGCATTGGATTTCATAAAATGCTTATGGTATTTTTGTATTTTGAATTGACATGTAAGCTTATATATTTGAAACCAACTTAAATTGTAACTCAAGAGAATAAAATAGATTATGTTCGGTAGCAGAAGCTTGGCTAGGAATAGGATTCATCATGTAGTAACATGTAACATGAACTGCTCTTTTCTTCTTGTTGCAGTTATTTTTCGAACTTATTCAAAGAAACTCAGATGTTATGACATAAACTGACTTATAAGTTGGGTTAGCTTGTTGCCTCGTAAGTTAGCTTATTGAGCTGGCAGCCAACAACTAATAATAGTAAAATGCATTATATATACAAAGAAAAAGAAAGTACGGTGTGTTTCACCATGTAGCTCATAAGCTACTTTTGGAAATAAGTTTAAAAGTTAAAGTTAGTTTACTTCTAACAAATATCAAAGATGCTGCACCCACAAATGCACATTCTTGCTTTGTAGGGTAGGGTACAATCCGTACTAAGCAGAAACCTGCTTTAGCACAGGTGTGCATTTGTGCGTGCAATGGTGTGTATAGCATTATTCAACAAATATACACGAAATATTGCACTTACTTTTTGCTTTTCAGCGTCGATGTACTTTTGCACACCAGGGACCAACCTAAACCCAACAAATATAACAAAAATATTATCGTCGTTATTTTTCATGACTTGGCAATTAGGAAATTTATATATATATATATATATATATATATATATATATATATAGAGAGAGAGAGAGAGAGAGGAGAGACTAATCGTGAAATTACTTGACGGAGGTAACGATGAACTCCAAGATCGCATGTTTTAGTCCTTTCTCGAAAACTACACGAAAAATCGACTGAACAATTTTCGCGAAAAGAAGCGTGATAGTAGGAACGAGAACGAGCATGACAGGTTCAAACTGAGATAAATATGAATTCGCGGAAGCTCTGAATCGATTCAGATATGATAATATCTCTTCCAACTCCATTTCTCTCTCCCTCTCTCTCTCTCTCTCTCTCTCCCTCTTGTTTTGGATTTTTTTCTCTCTAAGATTCCTGTAGGAAGGTGGGTCACAACATCACAGCTCACAAGTACTGAAATCACAAATATGAAATGCTTTGCTTCCTCGTCTAAACCATTTCCGTCTGTTCAAGTGTCCATTTGCTATTATACAATTATAATACCTGCACCGTTTGTTCACTTTATTCGATTACTTTACTTGATGTGAAACAGAGAAATAATTAATCTTGACGACATCTTGGATAAAGTTCAATATGTAATGAAATTATTTAATAATGAATTTGATTTCTAGATTTCATCATTAAGAGTGTTAATAAATAATAACAAAGCGTTACGCTTTGTTCCCGAGTTTTAGTAAAGGAAAGAAAAGAAAGGGAAGGAAAATATGGAGAGAAAAGAAAGGGAGGGGAAGGAAAGGAAAAACTACTTTTGTGTTCCCGAGTTCGTAGGAAATGTAAGGAAAATTAAAAAAAAATGTGTTCCCGAGTTGAAAGGAAGAGAAAGGAAAACAACAACTTTACAATTTTACCCCTAATTTTTTTTGAAAAAAGTAACTATGCATATATCAACAGTGGATCACCAGATAATGCCAACGACCCATATGGACCGACAATCATATATAGAGTAGTTGTAAAAAAGAATCTTAATGCTAAGTATTGTGTACGGGGAAAAAAATAGTTAGCTTTAATCCTTGTTATTAATAATTATTAATTTATGTAGAATTATTAAATATTAATTATTTTTAATCCCTATTAAATTTTAATGTTCATAAAATTTTACATACCTTTGAAGGGAAACACAGCGTAGCAGAGAGGAAACCATTTTCAAAGAATACGTAATTTTTATGGAAGTCTCAATCTTCCAGTAAAGTTTTCTCTCAAGATCTCCATGATGCCAAACAAATATGACGAGTCCGATGCATTCATAGTTATAAAATCGTGATGAGAATCGAGAAAAAAGTTTTCTCAAGAAGAAGAAGAAGTACTGTGCAAAAGCAGAATAGCGGACGGAGACAACTACTTTCACGGCCGCTACTACACGTTCGCTTTTTTTTATCTTTGAGAGAAGAGCCAAGAAGAAGAAGATGATGAGATACGTGATATAATAGGGTTGAAGGAAGGCAAATGTCAAAATAAAAGATATGTATAATAACGTGATTCCTTTCTCTCCAAAACTCTCCAATTTGGAAGGAAAATTTGGAAGGATGATTATCCCCCAAAATCTTTTCTTTTCTTCCCACTTCCTTCCCAAAAAAAACTAGGGAACACATTTTAATTTTTTTTCTTTCCGTTTCTCTTCAATTCCGTTCCTTTCTCTCCTTAAATAAGACTCGGGAACAAAGCGTAAGAATGAGTACCTCATGTGTACTCACAAATGAATATAATTATAATTATTATATAAAAATATTATGACCGTGTAGGTATTTGTTACATTGTCTTAATGTATATTTTAAAATAATATTCTTTATAATTTTTATTTATATATGAATAAAATTTTAATTGTTGAAGTTGTATTTTGAAGACCATGAAAGTCAAATATGCTATTTTGACGGATGGAGGGAGTATTATCTATACTTTTTCATAAGTGTCGTTTTTGATTTTTAAACAAAATTTAACAGAAAATATTTTTTATTTATATTATAAAAATTATTAAAAAAATTAAAAATTTAAAAATATATTAATAAATAAGTATAAAGATATACTTTTTATTTATCGGGACAACATTTTAGAAAAAATATTAAAAGTTGTTGAAGCAAAAATAAGCGAGACAATAAGAGGGCAAAAGGTGTGTATTCTCATTGATAACATCCTTTTATATAGGGAGAGATTACATACAAGCGGACATAATCCTACCCTAACTAAGAAAGTCCATAAATAATAGACTTTGGCATACATTGGGTATTATTACTTTAACACTCCCTCTTGTGCCTAGTCTACAATTGCGTATCATGTTGCCTCGTTAAAACCTCGTCAAGCAAAACCCAGTGGGAAAATGTCTTGATCATAGGAAAAAGAGTACAGCATCTAGACACATCAAGTTTAGACTTCGTCCTTTGAATCTATCCTTTCATATGATCGTTACATTTAATCATAGCACTACTAAGGTGACCATTCCATCGATCTAAAATCGTACATCTTGTTACCTCGTTAAAAACCTTTTCAAGTGATAAAACCCAGTGGGAAAAATGATCCTTGGAAGAAAAAGAGTATAACGTACGGTGTGGACGTAACCCTCTCAAGTCTACATCTCCCCATGACTTGTACATCAATCAAGAATACTTTGAAAAACTTGTGCATGTGTCGTTTGCCTCATTAAAATCTTCGCCAAGTAACAAAACCCAGTGAGAGAAAATAAACCTTGGTCAAAGAAAAGAGTACAATGCCGGTGGGTAAGTTTCTTTATGACTCACCCTTCTCCCTCTACCTTTACATCGATTTCAGGAGTTCGGAAATTCTCCGCATTCCGATACTTCTCACATGTTTTTCAAACCCGGAATTGGGCAAAGATTTGGTAAACAAATCGGCCACATTCTCCTCGAATTTCACTTGCTTTACTTGAATATTGAGGAGAGCCTGCTGTTGCTGATTGTAAAAGAATTTTGGAGATATATGCTTTCTGTTATCCACCTTGATATACCCAAGTTTCATCTGTTCGATGCAAGGTGCATGGTCTTCATATATGCATGTGGGTGCTTCAGTGACATTACTTAGTGTAATATCCGCATTTTTCTTTTTCCAGGAAATTTTTGTTTTGGTGTATTTTTTCATTTTTAGTGACTCGCTTGTAACCGTATTGATATTTTGATAATATTTAATACTGGACTTTTTGTTATCCGAGCGTGTTTCGGACCTGTTTTACTCAATTCCGCGTTTAATATCATTTCCGTCGTTATTTGGTTCGATTCTCGTAATCGTTGATCGAAACCTCCGTTTCGGGGTTGCCGCAAATCCATCCTATGTTATTATGCATGTTGTGAGCTTTCGTTTGGCGTTTCGATCCGGTATCATGCATTTCGGATGTTTTGGGCCATTTTGTAATTTCCCAAAGTTATGGGGCAATTATTATTGTTGTCGTTTTCCGAACCCTTGAGTAGTCGGAATTGTGTTTTCTTTTAGCATTAATATTCTTCGTCTTGAACTCTACATTTTCGTATCTTCTTGTTTTAGTAATCGTCGCGTTTTGATTTCCGGTTCTTTCTTTACGTGTTTGTAGCAGCCTGTCAACCCCACCCTGAATGGACATTACGTACGTTAATCACGTTGCTGTTACGTACGTAATGATGTTTAGAAATTTGGGCAGTAGGCTCTTCCGGCCCCTTTCGCACGCTATGAGTATGTTTTACGTACGTTAAGGTGGCGCCTTACGTACGTTAAACCCAGCGAATTACGTACGTAATGATGTTTAGGAAATCGGGCAGTAGGTTCTGCCGATACATTACGTACATAAGTATTTAAGTCTTACATACGTTAAGCAACTAATGTACGTTAGCTACCCATGGCTAACGTACATAACCGGGCCTGGGTTTAAGTACCCAGGAGTTGACCGATTTCGGCCATTTTCACTTCTCCTTCCTCCTCTTCGATCCTAGGCGACTTATGAGCGGTTTTGTGGTGATTTGAAGCCTTGTAACTTCAAGCCATCATCTCTCTTGAGTTTTTGGTGTCCATTAACAACATCTACGCGTGTTATTCATCTCCGATCCGAGATACTCTTAAAACCTCATTTTTAGGGAATTTGGGGATTTTCGATTTAATGTCCGATTCGTTGCGTGTTATTGATTAATCCATGATGTATGTGATTAATCTTAGTGGTATTCATGTTTTCTCTACAAATTCATGGTATATTTCGTGGTATTTGTGAAATCGAGAGGGTTCGGTGGCGATCTGCCCTCGTCGTTGTTTTGTACGAATATACATGAATCGTAGGTGGATTTCCGGGTTGTTGGTCACTAAGTATACTGGATACAGTTTGGAAAATAGTTTAAACAACAAACTGTACGGATTTTAAATCTGAGTGCGTAGCGGAAGTCTTAGATACAGTAGGTTGCTGTGGATACAGCAACTAAATGTGTAGTGTATACTTAATTAATCACAGTAATTAAAACAGTAAAAACTGAAGGTAAATAACACAGTAATTAAAGTGGTTCGAGGTAAACCCCTCTACGTCCACTGGTCCTCCACGCAGGAGTAAAAAGTTTATTATAATTACTACGTACACAACTACGTAATTATAACAACACACAATCAATATATCGTTCACACAGATTGATATAAAGATCTTAGCTTCAACCGTTCACACAGATTGGTTTTGAGCTAATGCTTTGACTTGCTTCTTCACACACAGTTCTGAAGCTTCGTCTTCTTCAATGCAAATCCTTCACACACAGTTCCGGAGAAGCACAGATTGCTCACCACACAGTATCGTTTGTTCAAAGTATAGAACGGATGGTGAACAACAACTTTGACTTTAAGAGCTTTCAGCTGATGAAGTGTTGTTCAGGATGATGAGCACTGTATATCTCTTTTGATCTGAGTTGCCGTAAGCTTTGGAGATATGTTTTGCTCTGATAATAATTTCGATAGCTTGGGTGACTGATCTTCAGCATCTTGATGTGATATATATAGTCTCTGAAATATATATCCATTGAGATGTATCTGTTTGAGTGAGATTCCGTTCCAACGGGATTATAACACGATCCGGATTTAGCGGGATTTGAAGATCTGTTGACTGACAGTATTTAAATACTTTATCCTTGAGTATTTAAATACTTCTTTATTCAACAGGACTTGACTTCTGAAGATTCCTTCTTTGTCCTGTTGTGAGCTGTATGGAAGATAACTGTATTGGAGATTCGAGACAATTTCCATACTTGGTCTTTTATAAGACTTCTTGCTGTACTGAAGGGCTTCACTATATGCTGATTCGAGGCAGGTCTTCGATACAGGATAATGCCTCAATACTTCGATACAGTTTCCTTTACTGTATGCGGATTGGCATATATGTCAAAACCTCATATCAAGTACCATTCGATACGAGGATCGATATCCCATTTGTTTAAATCTGAGGTTCTTGTTTTCCCAACAATTTCCCCCTTTTTGACAATTTGCCAAGACTTACTTTCTTAACTTTTCAAGTCTTCTTGATGATGCCAAAACCTTCTTCATGAAGTGATCTTCTTTGATGTCTTCTAGCAGATTTCTTGGTCTTTCGTCAAAAGGTCTGTCTTTCAGTAACTTAGTCTAAATAATGAACTGCTCGCAGGCGAGTTCGATACAGTTAAGGATTTTTACAACTTAAGCTTATGATTGGCGCGCAGGCACAATCTTACAATGTATTTTAAGCTTACAACTAAAATCATGAACTGTTCGTAGACTAGTTCGTACAGCTTTATTTTCAATCAAGTTTGTATACTTGAGATTGTTATCAAACAATATAAGTAATCATACCTCAACACAGTAGATTACGAGTTGTAATCTTTCAAGACAAACAAACACTTTTATTGATATTCAAAATAAATTGAGTACATGGTTTGCTGTTTCGAAAAAAAAATTGCAAATCAAGAACAATATACAGAGATTTCAGCTCCTATCTGTAGTCTGCATGCCTCCATGGCTTTCTCCTTGGATCATTCTCGGTACCACGCCACCAGTTCTGTAGGGAATCGTTGCCTCGATCCTGGTATATAGCTCTTCCTTCATAGGATCGATCAAAGGCAAGAATCCAGTCTTCTGGATGGGTGATCCGATCTCCTCTTCTGTGTTTGGATTTCATCTCGATCTGGAGAGGGAGTTTTCCATCTTCTAGGATCTTCGTAAATTTGTCTGCGGCCTCCGCTAACGTTTTATAGCTCTTGAAGATGGCGGATTCCCTGATGAGTTTGACAAAGTATCTCATCAGTTCGTTCTTCCTCCATTGCTTCACTTCATCGGCAGTAGGATGGCGGTTGGTCGGCAGACGAATCTCAGAAGGTCTCTGGATTAGATTTTGCCACGGAACATTTGGATCATGAAATTCGTGCCTGAGCCTGAAATCTTAAAACTTTGGGAGTGAGGGGCTAGCTTGTTTAACTCGGAAGTGATGCTGTCTTGAGCGGCCTCGAATTCCCTTTCTTGCTGTATCCGGATTCTCTTAGCAGCTTCTCTTGCCTCTTCCCCCTTTTTGGCTTCATCAAGACGTTCTAGGATCTCTAATGCAGCATCCTGTTTCGTCTCGATGTTAGTCATTCTCTCTACGAGGGCGGAAAGCGTCTGCGACATGTCTTTGATACATTTGTCGTGGGTGCGCAATTGAGAGCTGTTTTCAATCATGGCACATGCGGTCTTGGCTTCAGCTATTCGTGTTTTGGTTGCTTTTTCCTTCAGGAGTTGCTCCTGCTTGTCTTCCATGATTTTCAGAGCTTGTTTGAAAACTTCTGGCAGAAGAACGAATGCCTCGACAACACGAGATACTTCATGTTGTAGAGTGGTCATCTCCTCCACAACAAAAGTATGCATCCAATTCAATGCTTTCTCAATGGAAGACAGAGCATTCACTGCATCCTGGATGAATACGGTTTGAAGACCAAGTGCGCGCAGGCGCTCTTTCCTAGCGGCAGAAATCGGAGAATCTGGTTGAGCAAAGTCTTCAGAGCTGTTCAACCTCCTTACGTTCACGGTTGGGCATGAAGTAAGTTGGACATCCTCAGGTACGATTCCGTCCTCGGATTCCACGGTTGAAGGGGCGGGAGCAGCTTGTTCTGGTTTGGCGACAGGGGGTTGAGTGGCTTCCTGTTGCGAAGTTTCTTCAGTAGACATGGATACAAGAGGGACTGAATCCTCCTGTTGTCTTTCAGTTACAACTTCTTCGGTGGCAGCAGGTTCAGGTGCCTGTTCCAAAACTGCTTCAACTTCCTCGACTGGAGGGATTGATTCCTCTTCGTCGGGAATTAACTCTTGCTGTGGCGAAGGGGGATTGCTTCGAGTCGATGGCCCTTCGTCACCTTTGGGTGGAGAGGCATCTCTAGCTTGATCCTCTTCACGACTCATCCTCAGACCAGCTTGAAAAGCATCGTCGTCGTCGTCTGAGTCATTGTCATTGTCTTCTTTTGGATTTGCGGGAGAGTCCTCTGACTTGTCCTTTCCTTTCCTTCTTGCGTCAGATTTCTGCAAAAGATGGCTTTCAATCAGCTCCTTGCAGAAGGCATTGTCCCATCGGATCAGGGCATCAATTTCCATTAAGTCCGTCACTTCTGAGATGAATCTTTCTTCTTGGCTCCAATCGCTCCAGTTGTACAATGTTTCGTACGGAGCTAGCCTGTAGCCTTTCCATGTTAGAAATCTTTCGTAAGAATGTTCAATTTGAACAGAAAGAAGGATTTTATGAATGATGGAGTCAGGGGAGGGACTACGTACAATGTCTGGAGACGCTACCTGTACAGGTATGGGATCCTGTATGGAAGTGGGACTTCTTACAGAGGATGGTGCCCTGAAGGAAGATGGATCCTGTATGGGTGTGGGATCCCGCAGAGGAGAAGTAGATGTTGGCTCCAAATGGGCAGCCGACTCGCTAAAGTCTTGTTTGTTGGCAGATGTCTCATCATCCGTCCTAGCCGCCAAGGGCTCAGGATCTACTGTCGATACAGTAGGGGACACCTCTTCCACAGGGGTTGGGCCCTGGGGTTGTTTTTCAGTGGGTTGAGCCACGGGGGAAACTTCTTTGGAGGGTTTGGCAGATTTGACTTTAGAAAGCCTCCTAAGTCTCTTCTTGGGCTTCTCACCGGCAGTGGGTTTCTTGCTGTGAGATCTCTTTCTCTTCTTTGAAGATTCCACTTCCTGGAACTTCAAGGACTCATCTCGTGGATTTGCGGAAACTGGCATACTTCCAGTTTTTGGATGGTTGCAGACCATAGTGGTTTGATTATACGCAGTAGGCTTGACGCCTCCTAGGTATATTATGGAGTTATTCTTCTTAGCATCAGCGGATTGTGACAGTCCGCATTTCGTCAGGATATAGTTCAACGTCAAACCAAAAGATTTCTTCTGGGTGGCCGGTTTGCACACCTCCTCTTGCAGGCGTGTAACGCCCGGACTTTCTTAATTAAAAAGAACGTTACACGGCTCAATTTTTCCTTAAAATTTTTTATATAAATTCGGCTTATTTGCGGAAGCATTATAGTCAGTAAATTTTCAATAAAACTCATTTATTCAAACATCAGTACAGTTTTACAAAAACATGGGAAATCAATTATTCGGACATAGTCCGTTGAAATTACGTTTGTTGAAGAACATCAAGTGTTTCGTAAAAATAATAACAATTACGGCGACAACATCTTTTATTATTTAGAACTTCATCGTGTTAGGAGTATGTATTCATCTTCTGCTTGTCCCGTTCGTCGATGCCTTAGCCTGAAAAAAACATAAATGACGAGGTGTGAGTACGCAAGCATACTCAGTGAGATTAAACCCTTATAAATCGTCAAAATCATGTTGTGTAATGCACATAAAAAATTCTTATCTGTGTGAGACTCGTCTCGGATTTCTTTCATTCTTTCGACCCCTCGCGGGTCGTCATGTTACACGACACAACGATTACCGTAACATATTAAAACAGTATAACCTCACCTCGTTTGCTGAAATCTTGAAATATCTTCCTTTGAATTTGGCTCGGTTGTCCTTCTTGGATCCCGGATACGCTTCTCCTAGCACTTGAAAATACTTTTTCATATTTCCGGTCATAAATTCTTGATGTAAAATCTAAAATCTCTTTGAGGACTTTTGTCAAACACCTTTGAAAAACTGTCAGATTTGAGCTATCTAATTGACCGGGCTTTTTAAGGGCATTTAAGTTTTTGGAAGGGAAATATGTTAAAGGCATTTTAAAGTAGAGGTCCACAGCTTCAAAATGATATATGATATGTAGAAAAACACGTCCGGCAACATGTATAAATAAGGGCTCAAAGTCGGTTAAAAATCAACCTTACCCGGACAGCTGGAAGCCTTATCCAGACAGCTGGCCGAGAAGCTTCTGTCGGTAGTGCTCGACCTTATCCGGACAGCTGGACATCCTTATCCGGATAGTGGCTTAGAAGCTTCTGTCGGTCGTGACCGACCTTATCCGGACAGCTGGACAGCCTTTTCCGGATATGGGTCTAGAAACTTCATCGCCGTGGCCGGCGGTATCGGTAGCGTGTCCGTGATGGCCGTGAGATGTCCGTCAACTTGTCTCGGCCGGTTCGACCCCTTCCTGAAATCCAAATTCGATTTTCCGACCTGTTCCAGACTCGTCTGAGTTAAATCTTCGATATGCTTGGAACGGATTTTCGATAATAATAAAATAATTTAATATTATTTTTGCAATATAAGTGTTTTGTAATGAAAATTTATCGTATCAAAATCGTCGGAACTTTTCGAAATCACTTTCATAAATTCTAAAAATGACCCTTATAATTTATTTTGAAATCTTTTCTTTTTTAAATCCTTCATTTTATGCTAGGAACGTATCGGTCCAAGTATCGGACAACCTGTAAATATTAAAAAATCAAAATCTATGATCGTTAGCATTTAAATAAGTATTGGGGCGTTACAAGGCGCTTCAGGATTATCTGGCACCAATTGACCTTTTCACAGGTCAGAATAGCCACCATCATCCTGAACCTCAGGTTGGTACACATTTCGAACGCACCGGTTCGATTCTCAATTATCCTGCAGCAAAAATCATGAAGATATACATATGGGAGACAAAAAATTTTCTTGTGACATGTAGTCTGAACCATGTCAACAACTTTGGAGCCTATGAACAGTCCATAAAATTTAGTGATTAGCTCTTGAGACCCAAATGTCTCAAGTTGATCCATAGTCAGGCCATCAGCGGGTAGCCTGTAGATGTTCTGGAGCAGATCGTTATCGTCACAGATCTCAACTCCTTGGATTGTAGCGGTAATGTCAGCAACATGATGTAATATCCGCAATTTTCGATTTTCGGTAAATTTCTTTTTTTTCGGTGGAAGTCCGTTTTGACGACTCGCTCATGACCGTTTCGTCATTCCGAGAATTATTAATTCTGCACTTTTTGTCATCCGAGCTCGTTTCGGTGTCGTTTTGTTGAGTTCCATGCTTTTTAGCGGTTTTTCCGCACTTGAGTTCGATTCTTGCGAATCTCGTCCGAAACTGTTGTTTCGACTTTCTCGTAAGTTCATTTAATGTTATTATTCATGTTTCAAGCTTCGGTTTGGTTATTCGATCACGTATCGTGATTTTGGGGCGTTTTGGGCCATTTTCGTAATTTCCCAAAGTTTGGGGTAATTACTTTCCGTTGTCGAATTTCGAGCCTTCGGGTAGTCGGAATCGTGTGTTCTATTAGTGCTCGGATTCGTCTTTTCGAGTACTTCGTAACCGTATCTTCGATTCGTACTCGTGTTCGGGTTTCGGTCGTTCGGGCCGTCGGAGTTGGTCGGCCGAGTCATGGCCGGGCATGATCGGGCCAGCCACTCGCCGAGTAACGTCGGTAATGATCGGCCATTACGCACGTAAGTCCGGTTACGTGACGTAAGGCCTCGGCGTGCGTAATGCGTTCCGGCATTTTCCAGCAGTAGAGTTCGCCATGGCGATTCGTCGTAAGCCGTGGCGATTCGTACGTAACGGCCGATCGGCTATAAAGGCGTTTTTCTTGAGATTTTCTCACTTCTCTTCTTCCATTCCGCGCCGGAGATGGTGTAATCATGGAGAGATGTTGTTGGACAATCAATCCATGAAGTTTTGGAGTTCATATCATCAATCATCAATCCTATAACATCCTCGATCTACCGAATCAGGTCAGATTTCCTAGAAATCTAGTTTTGGGGAATTTGGGTATTTTGGTTGTTTTCGTCCGATTAATCCGATTTAACTTAGGATTATGATGGATTGATGATTATTTAGATGTATTATATCATTTCCCTTGTTATTACATGGTTGGATCGTATCGATTCGTTATTTGGGTCGAGTTCTTGACCGACGCCTTGAAGGTGTCCGGTAAAATGTCTTAGAGGGGGTTTCGGGCGTTCTACGTTTATTCTTCCTCGTATGATCGATGATTTATTGATTATATATTGTTAGGGTCGAGTTTCTTGCGAAGAAACCGAGTTGAACCCTTCCGTTCGTTGTCGTCTTTCTTTTCGATTGCATCGGGCGTTTCGAAGCTTCCCGGTTGAGCCGTATCCGTTCGTGGTTCCGTGCTCGTGGTATCGAGGCAAGTATCTTGCCCATACATTTCATATTTCTTAGGCATAATTATTGATAAATGATTTTATGCGAAATCCAATGTTTAATGAACGTAAAAAGGGATCGGTATGTTCTCGATAAATGTTGTCTTTCAACGATAATTCGTATACTTCGTGAATATGTGTTCCCGGAATATATGTGTTGGTTTTGTATGTTGAAAGATAATATGATCATTTCGAGTGAGTTTGATAGACCGTAATCCTTTATCGGGGATTACGTATTGTTATTATGTACTTGTTCGGTAAGAACGTAATGTGTGTGATATTAGTCGTTACTCCTTTGAAAGGAGGTTGTGATGCTTAGTGTTGCTTGTCTTGATAATCGGTTATTGTTGTGTGCTTGTTGTATGTGATGTGCCTCCGGGTAGGATTGTTGAATCTCCGGGATCCATACTTGCTAGTATGGGTCGGGCGAAACCGTAGGGTTATCCAATACGGGTATGTCTTGCGGGGACTCCGAGGTTCGGGGCTTGCTAGCCCGATGCCGAGATAACTTGTGGGGTTATCATCGGGTATGTCTTGGGGACTCGAGGTTCGTGGCTTGTTAGCACGATGCCGGATAACTTATGGTTGTGGTTTGATTATGTAAGTATATGTGCTTTTAGTCACGTGGCTGCGATTCTACGGTGACATGTGATTTGATATAGTTTCCCGTGGGTTATTCACTCGGGTTTGTTCTACGGGAGCATCGAGGTCCGTGGCTTGCTAGCACGGATGCGAATAACTGTGGAAACAGTTGTTATGGTATGATCGGGTCGTGGACCCCACTTGTTGTTATCGAACTTATGTTTTGGGAAAATGACTTTTGGTCGTGTCCCTAAATGTTTTCGAAAGGCACGAAGATTTTTAAATCCTAATGTATTCAAAACTCCGAGGTCGTAAAATGTTTTTCACAAGATGTTTATCGGGTTTACCCTATCTTTCGATTTAATCGTTTGATTAAGTGAATCACCTCGGGAAGTATGTTTATGATTAACATGTTTCGTGGAGTATGATATGTATGGCTCGTTTCGTATTTTATACTTGCACTAGCAAAACAAAGGAGTTTTGCTAACCCCCGAGTATTCGGGGTGGATGTCTATTTTGCATTCGTGTTTTGGAGCATAACACGGTCGTCACGAAGGATCATGAAAGATGAACGAAACTAATCACACGAGGATCCGTTGATGTCGTATTGGTCTAGTTGTATTTTCTTTTCCGCCGCAGATCTTTTCCCCGTTATGCGGAGTTTATTGTATTTTGACCCCTGCGTGGGTATGTGTTTGTAATCGAGTTGTATATTTTATTGAAAGACCAAATCGGTCTCTCGAGTCATTTTAGCCTTGAAGGCATTGTCGAGATGTTAAATGTTGTTACCAGCCTGGTAGATCCTCGAGGAGAGGGTCTACGGCGTGTAATATCCCTGAGTGGATTGGGGGTGTTACATAAATGGTATCAGAGCTTAGGTTGTGGAAACCTAGGCTGTCGGGTCAAGTCGTGTTGTTTGAGTCTTGTTTCGTCGGATTTTATCTGACTGAGTTGTGTCGCGACGCGTCGTTTGAGTTTGTTGGTCGTGATTAGTATCGTGGGCGATCATCATCTTCGTGCGACCTGTGGATGTAAGTCTCCCTTATTTGTGTTGAGCCTCGTGTGACACGAGCTATTTCTATGATTATTTGTTAAGTGACGGGATCCTCTTATGGATTTTGATTTCTTGATACGTGACTATTTGACTCTCATATTTCGTTCGTATGATGAGTATTGTTGCTGGACTGTGCATGTCGAATCGTATTTCTTTTATCCATTGCGTGAGTTCTTTTGTAATGGATTTCGGTATTTTACCGATCGAGTTTTATTTCAAAACCGATTCCTTAACCGAGTTTTTGGCATTACGGCCTTGATCATTTTGGCAAAATTCTTATGACGGTATTTATTATTTTCTAAATGGCTTCGTGAGTTTTGAAATATTACCGTCATCGGCCTTTTTGGCGTTTTTGTAAATGGTTTTTAGCTCTTTGGTTCCGGGCAGGACACACGGCGCTATAATGTTTCGTGTAAGTACCTAAACTTTTTGGGCATTCTAGCCCATTGAATTATTTTGAAAACCTTGAGTATCTTAGAAAATTAAAATTCGAGACGTACTTTTACAATGAATTATTTTCTCGTGGTACGTCCAAGGTGCCACAATATATTTCAAAATTCTTCTAACTCGAGGACCAAAATATTTTGAGATATTTTCAAATGTTTTATAAACACTTTTACTTAGACCCGAGGGTCGGATATTCTGAAAGTCTTTCACTAAGAGAAGGTGTCCTCATTTTTGTTCAAACGCAAGACGATTTTCAAAGTCTCGATAACAATGTTTGCACTACTTTTTGTAAAGTGATACTCAAGATCAACTGGTGTTTCCAAACTATTTTCAAAAGGTGGTTTTCGTTTTAAAACCTATCATTCCTGTTTGCGGACCGGAAATGCGTGTATGGTTTTCGAACTTTCGTTACGGTGTTAACCCCGAATTATGATTGAATTGGTGGCGTGAGCGTCGAGTCGTTCGCCACGCATATATTTTGTTAGCCCTTGTGGGAGGTGTGATGACGATCCTTAATGTTGTCATTTCGTGGTGGCTTGCGTGTTAACGCACTGTGTGGAGTTAAAGCTTGGGTTTGTACGCTTGTGTACATATGTGATTGTTTCATAATGTTTGTAATTATGTCCGGTTATTGTTCGGGCCGTTGAGGTCGCCGAACGATACCGTCGTTCAGTAGTGTTTGTGTGTATTATTTTACGATGATAATCGTTGTATATGATATGTATTATGATTCCTTGTTGTGCTGAGTTGGCATCTCCGCTATGTTGTTTTGCGACGTTATGCCCATTGTATCTAGCATTTGTATTTTCGGTATGCCGAGCCGAGGCGTTTCAACCGTGATGTGCCGGGCATGCACGTGTAAATTTGTCCTTCTCGTCGGTAACACATTTCAAGTGTGGACTCGAGGGACACCGAATTGATTTTGCGGGTGGCTACCGAGACTTTCGAGTTCGCGCTTGGACAAGTATCGAATCGGCTTTGAGATGCCTTCAAGGATGTTTCGTCGGTTGCTTGTTGTGTCGTCACCTTGATTTATTTGTGAGTTGCGGGGCGACCTTCTTTTATAAGAGGTCGAATGTAGTACCCGTGTTGTTTTTAGACTCCTGCATTTTCTCTTTCTCGATTCTATCGACTCGTGTATTGATACTTACCGAACTTGTTACGTATTTCGGTTTCATTGATCGGACGAGGTGTGATCTTGTTTTGGGTCAACTGTTATCGCCGTAACTTTCCGAGTTCGGTTCGATTCTTGTGAACCTTGTTCTAAGTAACATCTTTGGTTCTACTAGTTCTTTTATTCGAAGTGGACTGGATCTTGAACTTTTGTATTTTCGACTGCCGACTCGCTTATGTTCGCTGACATATCCGAGTCCGTCCCGCCCCTTGCTTTTGTTTATCGAACGAGTGTGGTATTATTTCTAATAACTCGTTTGTCGTTGTGACTTTTCTATTGCTATTCCCTTTCCGTGGATCTTATATGAATGCACATCCCGTTGTTTTCACCGGATCATATATTGTCTCGAGTCGAGATGTGAACCTTGGGGTTGTTGTTTGAATTTTATTATCCTTCGTATTTCGGACATGATTGTTCGATTTTTGTTGTCTCGATCATTTGTTTGTTCGGTTTTGTTCTCGCTTCGTGATTGTTGAGTGTTCAGCTCCTTCCTAATTCCCTTAAGTTCGGGAAATTAGTCTCGCTTTCGATCTTCCAACCCTTGAGCGGTGGAATTCGTATTTGTTCGGCCGATTGGCTCGCGTTTTGATTGATGTACCGATGGGTTGGTCAATCGTATTGATTTTCGCTCGTTGTGTTTTGTGATTGTTCGGATAATTGACTTGATTGTATTATCCATTTGATGACGCTTGTCACTTGTTGGTTCTATTATATCCCTAACGGCGACGTTGTGTTGGTCGTGGAGCGTGTTTTCACACCGTATATTCCGCTTGCGTTGTATGTAACGTTTCGCCGTTGGCATTAGTTACGCGTTTCTTGCGTATCTCATTGAGTTTTCTGGCGGGATATTGCTTCTCCTACTTGTTTTAAGTTTCGGACGAAACTTCTTTTAAGGAGGGTAGAATGTAATATCCGCAATTTTCGATTTTCGGTAAATTTCTTTTTTCGGTGGAAGTCCGTTTTGACGACTCGCTCATGACCGTTTCGTCATTCCGAGAATTATTAATTCTGCACTTTTGTCATCCGAGCTCGTTTCGTGTCGTTTTGTTGAGTTCCATGCTTTTTAGCGGTTTTCCGCACTTGAGTTCGATTCTTGCGAATCTCGTCCAAACCGTTGTTTCGACTTTCTCGTAAGTTCATTTAATGTTATTATTCATGTTTCAAGCTTCGGTTTGGTTATTCGATCACGTATCGTGATTTTGGGGCTTTTTGGGCAATTTTCGAAATTTCCCAAAGATTGTGGTAATTACTTTACGTTGTCGAATTTCGAGCCTTCGGTAGTCGGAATCGTGTGTTCTATTAGTGCTCGGATTCGTCTTTTTCGAGTACTTCGTAACCGTATCTTCGATTCGCACTCAGTTCGGGTTTCGGTCGTTCGGGCCGTCGGAGTTGGTCCCGCCGAGTCATGGCCGCATGATCGGGCCGAGCCACTCGCCGAGTAACGGCGGTAATGATCGCCATTACGCACGTAAGGCCGTTACGCACGTAAGGCCCCGCCGTAACGCACGTAACGCCCGGCATTTTCCGTGCAGAGTTCGCCATGGCCGTTACGACGTAAGCCGTGGCCGTTACGACGTAACCCGGCCGTGATCGACTATAAAAGGCCTCGGCAGATTTTTCTTCAAGATTTTCTCACTTCTCTTCTTCCATTCCGCGGTGGAGATGGTGTAATCATGGAGAGATGTTGTTGGACAATCAATCCATGAAGTTTTGGAGTTCATATCATCAATCATCAATCCTATAACATCCTCCAATCTACTGACCGTCCGATTTCCTAGAAATCTAGTTTTGGGGAATTTGGGTATTTTGGTTGTTTTCGTCCGATTAATCCGATTTAACTTAGGATTATGATGGATTGATGATTATTTAGATGTATTATATCATTTCCTTGTTATTACATGGTTGGATCGTATCGATTCGTTATTTGGGTCGAGTTCTTGACCGACGCCTTGAAGGTGTCCTAGAAATGTCTTAGAGGGGGTTTCGGGCGTTCTACGTTTATTCTTCCTCGTATGATCGATGATTTATTGATTATATATTGTTAGGGTCGAGTTTCTTGCGAAGAAACCGAGTTGAACCCTTCCGCTCGTTGTCGTCTTTCTTTCGATTGCATCGGGCGTTTGAAGCTTCCCGTTGAGCCGTATCCGCTCGTGGTTCCGTGCTCGTGGTATCGAGGCAAGTATCTTGCCCATACATTTCATATTTCTTAGGCATAATTATTGATAAATGATTTTATGCGAAATCCAATGTTTAATGAACGTAAAAAGGGATCGGTATGTTCTCGATAAATGTTGTCTTTCAACGATAATTCGTATACTTCGTGAGTATGTGTTCCCGAATATGTGTGTTGGTTTTGTATGTTGAAAGATAATATGATCATTTCGAGTGAGTTTGATAGACCGTAATCCTTTATCGGGATTTCGTATTGTTATTATGTACTTGTTCGGTAAGAACGTAATGTGTGTGATATTAGTCGTTACTCCTTTGAAAGGAGGTTGTGATGCTTAGTGTTGCTTGTCTTGATAATCGGTTATTGTTGTGTGCTTGTTGTATGTGATGTGCCTCCGGTAGGATTGTTGAATCTCCGGATCCATACTTGCTAGTATGGGTCGGGCGAACCGTAGGGTTATCCAATACGGGTATGTCTTGCGGGGACTCCGAGGTTCGGGGCTTGCTAGCCCGATGCCGAGATAACTTGTGGGGTTATCATCGGGTATGTCTTATGGGACTCCGAGGTTCGTGGCTTGTTAGCATGATGCCGGATAACTTATGGTTGTGGTTTGATTATGTAAGTATATGTGCTTTTAGTCACGTGATCATGATTACGGTGACATGTGATTTGATATAGTTTCCCGTGGGTTATTCACTCGGGTTTGTTCTACGGAGCATCCGAGGTCCGTGGCTTGCTAGCACGGACGCGAATAACTGTGGAAACAGTTGTTATGGTATGATCGGGTCGTGGACCCCACTTGTTGTTATCGAACTTATGTTTTGGGAAAATGACTTTGGGCTGTGTCCCTAAATGTTTTCGAAAGGCCTGAAGATTTTTAAATCCCAATGTATTCAAAACTCCCGAGGTCGTAAAATGTTTTTCACAAGATGTTTATCGGGTTTACCCTATCTTTCGATTTAATCGTTTGATTAAGTGAATCACCTCGGGAAGTATGTTTATGATTAACATGTTTCGTGGAGTATGATATGTATGGCTCGTTTTCGTATTTTATACTTGCACTAGCAAAACAAAGGAGTTTTGCTAACCCCGAGTATTCGGGGTGGATGTCTATTTTTGCATTCGTGTTTGGAGCATAACACGGGGTCGGCACGAAGGATCATGAAAGATGAACGATACTAATCACACGAGGATCCGTTGATGTCGTATTGGTCTAGTTGTATTTTCTTTTCCGCCGCAAGATCTTTTCCCGTTGTACGGAGTTTATCAGATTTTGACCCCTGCGTGGGTATGTGTTTGTAATCGAGTTGTATATTTTATTGAAAGACCAAATCGGTCTACTGAGTCATTTTAGCCTTGAAGGCATTGTCGAGATGTTAAATGTTGTTACCAGCCTGGTAGATCCTCGAGGAGAGGGTCTACGGCGTGTAATATCCCTGAGTGGATTGGGGGTGTTACACATGACCTCCTTGGGCCAATGACAAAAAGCGTACGGCGGCATTGAGGTAAAATTCCTCAACCAGATGAGCATCGTACTTATCAGCAGTCTGACTTCCAAGGCGATAGAGGCCTTGTTGACGAAGACGAGTTATGATGTATTCCATGGGTTCTGCGTCGTTGGTTTCAGACAGAATGCGCTCAATGATAATAGATCTTGAAAAGATCCGGCCATCAATGATGTTAGCAGTTTTCTTCAGAGCAGGATAAGAATTTTGTCCAGCCATTTGATGATTTCTTAAGAAAAAGTGCAAGAAAATAACCGAAATATGCAAGAAATGCGTAAAAGTATGTAGCTTTTTGCTTGAGAACTCTTGAATTTGCGTAAAGCGTAAAGAGTCTCTAATGGCGATTCAGTCCTTTTATAGTCAAGGCGAAATAGGGTTTTGCAGAGTACGAATGGTCAGATTTTAAGGGATGGGAACCGGTTTTTGAAATCAACGGTTAAGATGGACTGAGTGTAACTGGTACGCTAATCCATTAAAATGTTTAAAAAATGAGCGGGTCCCACTTCTGACATTTGTGTCACCCTAAATGCCTAAAACGGCAGTTTTAAAACAATAAACAATTTAAAACATCACGGCTTTTGAGATTCAGTTGTCCAGATGTCGTGTAAGGCATTTAATGTACATGACGTTTGACATAAAAACAAGGCACGAGGACAAAAAATCATTTTAAAAAGAAATAATATTATATTATATATATACTGAATCGAAATCCTATAGTATGTGCTGTTTCCACGTCGATACAGCGTTCCCCCTTAAAAAGGTACATATAGGTTTTAAATTCCATACAGCAACTTAAGGATTAATGCTGTGTTCATGGGTCCTACAGTATTCCCCCTTAATTATTGCACACGTCGGCTGTAGGATTCATATGTCTTCGCTCGCTACAGTGATGTATTGACGATTCTGAGTGTACAAATAATTAACGTTGGATATTGTATTCTTGGGTCTTACAGCGTTCCCCCTCAATTTGTTGAGTAAAAACAGTAAATCACTTACAGGGAGTCTGGCTGTAGCATTCCCAATTCTTGTCTGAGCATGTTGATGTAACACCCCCAAACCATTCGGGAATATTACAGCGTCGCAGACCCTCTCCGCGAGGATCTACCAGGCTAAATACAAAACAATGCATCACTTCACATGCCGACATGGCTACGTAAAGGACCGTTAGACCGATTAGGTCTTATATCACAACACACACAACATTACATACATGATACTTGCCCATAACACATACCCACACAGGGGCTAGAATACAATAACACTCCCATAAATTGGGGTAACAACACATCGGAGGGATAACCAACATGACTCTACCAAATACTCTACAATTGGTCTTCACGTGATTAGTATCTTCGTCTCCCATCATCCTTCGTATCGATCCTGTAATTCGCTCCCCAGTTACCTGCAAGTACCTGGACGCAATACAGACATCCACCCCCCGAATACTCGGGGGTTAGCAAAACTCCACTGTTTTGCTAGTGCAAGTATAAAACAGAAGTACAAGCCATACACAACGTGCTTCAAGAATATAATAATCTTGAATATATTTTCCGAGATAATTCACTTAATCAAAACAGTTTGATTTATAAAAAGGGTAGGAAATAATACCATGTATCTCTTACAAAACATTTTATAATCTCGGGAGTTTGAAAACATTTGGAAATAATGAATTCTCAAGTCTTTCGAAAACACTTGGGGGCACGGCCCAAAATCGTCTTTCCAAAATACGATTCTAATAATAAAACGCGGTTTCACAACCCAATTCAAAACACACGGGGTCCAAGACCCAAATCATAAGCCACAGGGTCCACGACCCGAATCACATAACACATGTTCCTAAGGATTATTCGCGTCCCGTGCTAACAAGCCACGAACCTCAGATGCTCCCGTAGAACATACCCGAGTGAATAACCCAATAGGAAACCATACCAAATCACATGTCCTCGTGACAACAAATACGAACCATTCCATACCACAACCATAAGTTATCCCGGCATCGGGCTAACAAGCCACGGACCTCGGAGTCCCCGCAAGACATACCCGATGATAACCCCACAAGTTATCTCGGCATCGGGCTAGCAAGCCCCGAACCTCGGAGTCCCCGCAAGACATACCCGGATTGGATAACCCTACGGTCACGCCCGACCCATACTAGCAAGTATGGATCCCTGAGATTCAACAATCCTACCCGGAGGCACATCACTATCAACGATCACATAACAATGAGCATAATATCAAGCCAAGCAACACTTAAACATCACAACCTCCTTTCAAAGGAGTATCAACTAATATCACACCCAATACGTTCTTACCGAACAAATACACATAACAATACGTAATCCCCGGCAAAGGATTACAGTCTATTAAACTCACTCAAAGTGGTCATAGCATCTTTTCAACATACAAAACCAACACACATATCCCGAGAACACATATATTCACGAAGTACACGAATTATCGTTGAAAGACAACATTTATCGAGAACATACCAATCCCTTTTTACGTTCATTAAACATTGGGTTTCGTATATAATCATTTATCAATAATTACGCCTACGAAACATGAAATGTATGGACAAGATACTTGCCTCGATATCACGAGCAACGAAACGATTTAACGGCACGACGGCAACCTTCGAACCTCCAAAACGATCAAGACTTCGACATTTCACGAATACTACGAAAATAGCATCACCACGAATCAATAACACTAATCAAATCCAAACGATCCTAAAACGACAAGAATCTAAGTATTCGCAAAGAAATCAAGAATCGTTGATCCGGGCGATAAAAATCGATGAACGGTTAACAAAATCTGAAGATTACGGTGAAGACAACCAAAAATACACAACCGATCGGATGAGATCGGTTAAGAATCACAAATCCATGGAAAAACCCCAAATTCAAGAAACTAGGGTTCTAAGAAGAGATTACATTGATCTGGACCAAGAAGACGATTAGATGTTGTTAAACATCTACAAATCCGCTCAGAGATGAAGCTAGAAGAAGAAGATCGGTCCTAATCGCCTCTGGATCTCACTCCCGTCGGAAGGGATGAAGAAAAGTGGAAAATGACGACGACTGCCGCCCGTATTTATATCGATGCTTATTAGCGCGCGCTAAACACTTCGCATTAGCGTGCGCTAACGGTCAACGCTCTAGAGAAACCGCCTATAATACGCTTAGCGTCGCTAGCTAAAAGCCGTAGCGTGCGCTAACGGGTCAAAAACCACCCAAAGAGCTCCTCGACAACCGCACACGCCGTAGCGTGCGCTAGAAAGAAGAGAGAGCGTGCGCTAAGCAGTCGATAGCGTGCGCTAGCTATCGGCCTTAGCGTGCGCTAACAAAGCTCCAGTCCCAGTCCAGTAGCTACTGGACTGCCAGTTAGCGTGCGCTACACATTCAGTAGCGTGCGCTAACCACCACGCGGTATCGTGCGCTATGCCTCAAGCATTAGCGTGCGTTACACCACCAAAACTCAAAAACTCACATAGTGATCCGAAATGCCTCCAAACACATGCCCCAATAATGCACGACCAAAATATGGCACAAAATTCCAACGATGAGGACAATGACAATCCGATAAAACCCAGAAAACCCATCGAATCCGGAATAAAGATCTCGGGTATTACAGTTGAAGCTTGCTGTGTCGAGCGGCTTGGTGAAGATGTCGGCCAGCTGAACGTCTGTATGAACTTTTTCTAGGCGAACATCCTTGTTCTCGACATGATTCCTTATAAAGTGATGCTTCATGTTGATATGCTTAGTGCGCGAGTGCAGGACAGGATTGTGCGTGATTGCAATTGCACTCGTGCTATCACACATGATTGGAGTCTCTCTGGCATCGATCAACTACCAGCAGCATAGTACTCCGATTCAGCCGTGGAAAGAGAATTAGCCAATTGCTTCTTACTGAACCAAGAAACGAGTCTAGGTCCAAGAAAGTGACAAGTTCCACTTGTACTCTTCCTATCTAGCTTGCAGCCTCCGAGATCCGAGTCGTTGTATCCAACTAAATCGAATCCGCCTTCCTTAGGATACCATATTCCTGCATCGACTGTTCCTTTAATGTACTTCAGGATTTGTTTAGCTGTATTGAAGTGTGATTCCTTAGGTGCAACTTGATATCTTGCACACACTCCAACAGCAAACTGGATATCAGGCCTGCTAGCCATTAGGTACAGGAGCGAACCAATGAGCTTCCTGTAGAGTGATTGGTCAAACGGCTTTCCGGCTTCATCAACACTAATTTGCACGGAAGTGCTCATGGGGGTTGGCGAGGATTTGGAATTGTTCATTCCAAATTTGTTGAGAAGCTCCTTGCTGTATTTTTCTTGGTTGATGAAAATACCTGTAGGCAACTGCTTTACCTGCAAACCTAGAAAATAACTAAGTTCCCCCATCATACTCATTTCAAATTTACTTTGCATGAGATGAGAGAACCTTTGACATAAAGTAAGGTTAGTTGAACCAAAAATAATATCATCCACATAGATTTGCACCATAAGAAGGTCATCACCTTCCTGTATCTTGAACAAGGTCTTGTCCACAGCACCTTTCTCAAATCCCTTGTTGGTTAGATACTGGGACAGGGTTTCGTACCAGGCTCTAGGGGCTTGTTTAAGTCCGTACAGCGCTTTCCTTAGCCTGTAAACTAGATCGATACCGTCTGTGTTGGCAAACCCTGGTGGTTGTTCAACATAAACTTCTTCTGCAAGATCTCCATCCAGGAATGCACTCTTGACGTCCATTTGGTATACAATAAAGCTCTTATGGGCGGCAAAGGCTAAAAATATCCTGATGGCTTCTAGTCTCGCTACAGGGGCGAAGGTTTCATCATAGTCTATGCCTTCTTCCTCACTATAGCCTTGTGCGACTAGTCTGGATTTATTCCTTATGATAAGTACATTTCGATCCTTTTTGTTTCGAAATACCCATTTGGTTCCTATAACCGATTGATGTGTAGGTCTGGGTACAAGATACCATACATTGTTTCTTTCGAAACCGTTAAGCTCTTCTTCCATAGATGTTATCCAATGAGAATTATTAAGAGTGTCTATGGTCGAAACAGGTTCGGACTGGGCTAAGAATACAGCGATAGTGTACATATTGAGTCTTCTAAGCTCGGATTGAGATTTCCATTCAGGAAACTATGATATCTCAAAGATCGATTCTTCTTGTGCACAAAGTACATTTCCTTGTGTACTCTGTATTCTCCTACGAGTAGAAACACCGGCATTTATGTTTCCAATGATCAGCTCTTGCGGGTGATCTCTCAACCATCTTCGGTCGAGTTCTAATTCAGGATCCCGTACTGTATCGAAAGATTCTGGGGATACAGCTTCAGCTTGTACAGCGTTGGCTTCATCCACATCAATTCTTACAGCTGCGGGGTTGATTTCTAAATCAACGACAGGTTCTATGGGAGTTGGAGGATCCAAGATAGATAGATGGTGAATGTTCTGAGTGATATCATCTACTCCTGTAGGGTCATGGTGTGGTTCGTCGAACACTACATGAACTGATTCCTCAATCGTCAGCTTCTTTTTATTAAAGATTCTGAAAGCTTTGCTGACGGAGGAGTATCCTACGAATATTCCTTCATCTGATTTCTCATCAAAGGTTCTAAGTTGGTCCTTCCCATTATTCAATACATAACACCTGCATCCAAAAGTGTGGAAATACAAAACTAACGGAGTTTTGTTGTTCCATACCTCATATGCTGTTTTGTTGTGGTGCCTGTTGACGATACAGCGGTTTTGAGTGTAGCATGCTGTATTGGTTGCTTCACCCCAGAAACGCTGTGGCAATTTGCTTGCGGCAATCATTGTCCTTGTTGCTTCTGTCAACGTCCTATTCTTTCGTTCGGCAACACCATTTTGTTGAGGTGTACGGGCAACTGAGTATTCGTGATGTATTCCATTCTCCGAACAGTATTGCTCTATAAAGCGGTTAGTAAATTCTGTACCTCTGTCGGAACGAATGCACACGATACTCAATGCCTTTTCATTTTGCAACTTTCTCAGGAGCTCGGGCAGCTTTGATGTTGTTTCCTTCTTCTTTCTAAGAAAGATCGTCCAAGCATACCTGGAATAATCATCAACAACAACCATGCAGTATTTCTTACCTCCCAAACTTACTGGGTCTACAGGATCGTAGAGATCCATGTGTAGCATTTCCAACACTCTTTGGGTTGAAAGGTAGGATTTGCTCTTCAGGGTTGACTTGATTTGCTTGCCTTTCTGACATGGTCCGTAGACGCTATCTTTCTTGAATGACACATTTGGAAAACCTCTAACCATTCCCTGTCTTGAGAGCTTGTTGATTGTCTTGAAGTTGACGTGAGACATCCTTTTGTGCCATAACCAGCTAAGATCTACAGTGCCTTTGGCAACAAGGCATGGAATTGAGGAGCTCATAGGCTTCCAGTCAGCAATATACATATTACCTGATCTGCTTCCTGTAAGCACAACTTCCTTGGTTTGGATGTTTTTGACTCTAAAGCGATCTATATAGAACTTCACTGAGAACTATTTATCACAGAACTGGCTAATACTAAGTAGATTATACTGTAAGCCTTCAACATATGCAACATCGGTGACTTTGAATTTCCCGACAAGTAGGTTTCCTTTCCCTCTTGTTCTTCCTTTAGATTTATCACCGAAACGAACTTTTGGACCGCGACCTTCTACAAAATCTGATAGCTTGCTCCTATCTCCGGTCATGTGTCGAGAGCATCCACTATCAAAGTACCAGGTATCCTCCTCTAGAATGTCCTGTAACAAAGAAATTAGGTAGATTTAGGTCCCCTTTGATTTTTGGGTCCATGATTGTTAGTTCCTCTAGGTACCCAAGTTTTCCTGGCAGCAATTAGTTTACTGTAGGGCATACTCGGTATAGTATTGCGATATCTATGGGGGGAATATCCGTAGTTGTTATAACCATGATAATTATTATGCATGAAAAATTCAGGGTTATTGTTGTTAATCCAGTACAAGTGCCGTCTTGGAGGTGGAGCCATTTTCTTAGGCCTAACAGCTTGCCTTTTGGGTCTCCAGTTGGATTCCCAATGCTGTTGTTGATACTGAACCGGCATCTGCTGTCTCGAGGGATAACGGGGCTCCTGTATCCAATACCTCGGCGTGCTGTACTGATAGTACTGCCGTGCGGGCCTTTGGTAGTTGGATGCAGCCTTCCTTCTGAACGGCTGTTGGCGCTGTTGATATGCTCTGGGAGCATGCTGTTGAGTGCGCCTCACAGGTTGGAACGGCTTATGATTCCGCTGTCTGGAATAGGATTGTGAGGGCGGAATAGCAGCCTTCGGTTTTCTCGGTACAACAGGTTCCTTCACGGGACTAGGGGCTTCTTCCGATTCTGTAATGTGTTCCACACTCTTGACGAACACTGTACTAGTTTTCCCTTTGTTTGAACATGAACTGTATCCTAAGCCACTTTTGTCATGAGCATTTTGCCCAGTGCTCAGAATTTCTTCCATTCTTTTGGACGATTTCTCGAACGATTTCAGAGTGGTCTCAAGTTTAATTTCTCGCTTTTCGAGAGTTGTGATTTTGGCTTGAAGTAGAACCAAATCATTTGTCTTGCTCTCGTTGTGAGTTTTAGCCTCACTTAGTTCATGAGCAAGTTGATGATTGCTCTCCATGAGTTTTTCAAAATCGACTTTGCTGGTTTCACAGTCAAGAGACATATTTTCATAATTTATTTTCAGCAAGTCATTTTCATCTTTCAGCTCTAAATTAGTTAATTGAAGCTGTATATTCTCGCCAAAGTGTCTCATGGGCCTTTTGAATGTTTTTAAATTCATTCATCATGTTTTCAAAAGTATGAGATGCATTTGACGGAATAGCTGAGGTTGAACTTACCTCATCGTCGCTGTCTTCACCTTCTGGAATGTCTTTGGCCATAAAGCACATATATGCTTTATCATCGAACTCATCGTCAGATGAATCACTTTCAGTGACCACCAAGACATTCTCGCTGATTTGGATGGTGTGGGGAGGCTTCGATTCTCCAATCGTGGCCTTGAGCTTGTCTTTCCAAGCACGTCTTCTTTCATCTCTCTCTTGTTGCTCGGCCTCCGGCAACCTTTGGACTTTGGGATGAGGACATTTATTTGCATAATGCCCCGGTTTCGTAATTATAGACAAGTTAGCATCACCGGATGATGTTTCGGTACTTACCTTGTGGACAGTTTGGGCTGTAGGAGTCTTTCCAGATCGTTTGATGAACTTTTGAATTTGTGCATGAGAAGCGCCATTTCATCTTGAGATGTGATGTCGTCGCCACATCACAAGATTCTTGTGACTAGGCTTCACGTGCCGGGCATGTTGTGTCGACGGTTCGACATGCCGCTAGTGTGACCTTTGAGGGAGATTCTTCACTTTTCTCTTCACAATATCATACTTAAAAGCTTTGAGGTCAGAGAAGAGATCAAAAGTAGATATTTCATTAAGATTGCAAGATACACGCATAGTTGTGGTCTTAATGTCCCATCGGGCTGGGAGAGATCTGAAAATTTTTAAATTCTTCTCCTTTTGGGTATAGATTTTGCCCAACGCTTCAAGTTCACCAACAATACCAGTGAATCTGAGGTCAAGTTCCTCACTTGTCTCAGTTGGTTTCATTTCGAAAGATTCAAATTGCTGAGTCAGTTTTGAAATCTTGTTTTCTTTTGAGAGCTCAGTTCCCTCACAAATCAACTTGAGTTTATCCCAGATTTCTTTGTCTGTTTTGCAGTTTTTTACCTTTGAGAACGTGCCTTTGTCAAGAGTGACAAATAACGCGTTCTTAGCCACGTTGTCAAGGTTTGCTCGCTTTCTTTCATCTGTGGTCCATTGCTCGCGATCCTTCTCGAGCATCTCAGCATGGGCTTGGCCTTCAATACTTTCGGCCGTGTTTACCTTCATGATCTTGATAGGACCATCCTGTATAACAAAAATCATCTCTTCATGCATTGCTGCAAGATGAGCCTCCATCCTAATTCTTCAGTCATCAAATTCGTTAATAGAGAACATAGGTACTTTGTTGATCATAGAAGTATCCATGTGGTAATACAGAAATGAAAGAGACTGTTTTGAAAATAAGTGATTTTGGATCTGATTCGGTTAAAAATACGACTGATTCTTTTTAGAATCAACCTCTCCGATACCACTTGTTGGTCACTAAGTATACTGGATACAGTTTGGAAAATAGTTTAAACAACAAACTGTACGGATTTTAAATCTGAGTGCGTAGCGGAAGTCTTAGATACAGTAGGTTGCTGTGGATACAACAACTAAATGTATAGTGTATACTTAATTAATCACAATAATTAAAACAGTAAAAACTGAAGGTAAATCACACAGTAATTAAATTGGTTCGAGGTAAACCCTTCTACATCCACTGGTCCTCCACACAGGAGTAAAAAGTTTATTATAATTACTATGTACACAACTACGTAATTATAACAACACACAATCAATATATCGTTCACACAGATTGATATAAAGATCTTAGCTTCAACCGTTCACACAGATTGGTTTTGAGCTAATGCTTTGACTTGCTTCTTCACACACAGTTCTGAAGCTTCGTCTTCTTCAATGTAAATCCTTCACACACAGTTCCGGAGAAGCACATATTGCTCAGTCTACACAGGGCTGTTTGTTCAAAGTATAGAACGGATGGTGAACAACAACTTTGACTTTAAGAGCTTTCAGCTAATGAAGTGTTGTTCAGGATGATGAGCACCGTATATCTCTTTTGATCTGAGTTGCAGTAAGCTTTGGAGATATGTTTTGCTCTGATAATAATTTCGATAGCTTGGGTGACTGATCTTCAGCATCTTGATGTGATATATATAGTCTCTGAAATATATATCCGTTGAGATGTATCCGTTTGAGTGAGATTCCGTTCCAACGGGATTATAACACGATCCGGATTTAGCGGGATTTGAAGATCTGTTGATCGATATTTAAATACTTTATCCTTGAGTATTTAAATACTTCTTTATTCAACGGACTTGACTTCTGAAGATTCCTTCTTTGTCCTGTTGTGAGCTGTATGGAAGATAACTGTATTGGAGATTCGAGACGGTTTCCATACTTGGTCTTTTATAAGACTTCTTGCTGTACTGAAGGGCTTCACTATATGCTGATTCGAGGCAGGTCTTCGATACAGGATAATGCCTCAATACTTCAATACAGTTTCCTTTACTGTATGCGGATTGGCATATATGTCAAAACCTCATATCAAGTACCATTCGATACAGGGATTGGATATCCCGGCTGTTTCGATACAGGGTTCTTGTTTTCCCAACACGGGTGTATTCCATTTCCGTAATTGTTTAGAAATGGTTGTGATTGTATTCTTTGAATCGTTAGGTTCGGGTTTGTCGGTTCCTAGCGATCGTGGTTGTTCTCCGTTCCATCAATTTCATCGTTAATTACTCAAGGCTAGTATTCTTGGAAACCTTTATGCTTAACATGAAATGGTGATGTATAATATGTGTGTTTTGCTCACTCCGGGAGGGTCTGACGAGGCCTCAGGGGAATCCGTGACTTCACTCCGGATTCATGATCGTGTTCGCTAGCCCGTTTGAGAGGGTCCTTAGAGGCCTCGAATGGGATCAGTGGTTTTGCCCCGGTCGTAGGCTATGCCTGTGCGTGATTTATTTTCTGATTATGGCCAGTTCGGGAGGGTCCTTAGAGGCTTCGAATGGGACCAGTGGTTTCGCCCCGATCCTAGGCAGATCGATTATTTGACTGTTTGTTTTTCTGAAAAAGACATGTTTGGTTTTGGTTTTTGAAATGACTTGATGCATGTACTATGAAATGTGTAAGCGAATGGTTTGCCTTGATTACTTGTACTAGCGTAATTGCTAACCCCTTTGGGGACCCGTTTTGGGGAAATTCCTGTTATTAATTTCAGGTTATGTCAGCCGGACGAGCGGGCACTAGGGCAGTACGAGGATGCTGGCCAGGGTTGCTGACGTGTGCAAATGAGTCCGCTTATTTCCGTTGTCTATTTTTGATGTGGTTGTTTTCCAAACTTGTGAACTTATAGATAGTACTCGCGAGTACTTAGGCATTTTTACTTGGGTTGGTTTGTATTGTTAAATGTTATTTATGATCGTCGGTGATGTCTGTTTTGCCGGTTATATGGGGCATTTTATTTAAATTTCGTCTTGGTGATGTGTGTTTTCTCGCTAACCGAGATGGTTAGACGAGTGGTATTTCTTATTTAGCCTGGTGGGTCCCGTGTTGGGGTCCACGGCACTGTAATATACCCTGAATATCTTGGGGGTGTTACACTTAGTCCACTGTTACCTCGGATATGTGTAATGATATCTCTTAACCAAATACACTCACGTACTGCCTCATGCAAAGCGATAATCTCAGCATGATTAGATGAGGTAGCTACAAGGGTTTTCTTAGTATATATCTAAGATATAGCGGTGTTCCCAATAACGAATACATTGCCAGTTTGGGAACGACCTTTGTATGGGTCGAAGAGATACCCTGCATCAGCGAATCCTACCAATACGTTCGTCGGACTAGGTTCTTCCGCATTAGCATTTACTTTAGCATTTGCATTGACGGAAGCAATTTCCTTTGCCTGCTTGTAGGGAAAGAATAGTCCCAAGTCAATGGTTCCTTTTAGGTGTCTGAATATGTTCTTGATACTATTCCAATGACATTGCGTCAGTGCTGAACTAAATCGAGCCAGTAAGTTTACTGAGAAGGCGATATCGGGTCGTGTATATTGAGCTAAGTACAATAAGCGTGTATTGCACTTAAGTAGAGAATTTTAGCTCCCAAAAGCTCCTCGCCATATTCCTTTGGATAGAAAGGATCTTTCTTCGCATTCAAGCTACGACCGAGGATGGGAGTGCTAACCGGGTGTGCTTTGTCCATGTTAAAGCGTCTAAGCATCTTCTGGACATAAGTAGATTGGTAGATGAAAATTCCAGATACTATATGTTCTATCTAAATGCCAAGACAGAAATGAGTCTTCCCAAGATCTTTCATCTCAAACTCAGTTTTCAAGTATCCGGTGGTTTCTTTTATTTCATCAAGAGTGCTGATTATATTCATATCGTCGACATATACTGTGATGATCGCAAATCCGGAACTTGTTTCCTTTACAAAGATGCAAGAACACAGTTCATCGTTCTTATATCCCTTACCAATCAAGTATTCACTCAGACTGTTATTCCACATCCTTCCGGATTGTTTCAAACCATAATGTGATCGTTTCAAATGAACTGAATGCGCACTCCGTGGTTTAGAGTTACTTGATTTGGGTAATGGAATGCCTTCATGCACTTTCATGTAAATCTCCATATCTAGATCCCCATAGAGATACTTGATTTGGGTAATGGAATGCCTTCATGCACTTTTCAACCTGGGCCTTGGTCTCCTTCAAGTAAGCCTCGTGCTCAGCCCGGGTATCCAACCACCGCTTATGTGCCTGCTCGGCCGCCGCTGTCATCTCTTCGGCCTTCACCTTCCATATATCGGCCTGGAGGGCCCGACTATCCAGGATCTCCATATCACCCTTCATGGAGGTTATCTCCTCCTCCAGGGACTTGATCAATGAAGGACAGAGGTGGTGCTCCTCCTACAAGGCCTTGATATCGGCCTCCGCCTTCTTATGCTTCTCAAACAAGGCCAAAACCTCGTTGGAGGCCTTCACATAGGTGCACATGGCATGGCCGACCAGAGCGTTTCCAAACTGGATCTGCTCAACCGGATCCATGTCATTAGTCATCATCTCCAACTTGGGCGTCCAACCCCTGATCGGAATATGACTGGACATGGCCACCGCAGGGGGAACCCAATTGAGCATCTCAGCGGTCGGGGTAGCTACCCGGACGTAGTCAAGAAACCAGCGCGACCGTCTCCCCTTCATCTGGTCGCACGGTTCCACCCGGTCCTTGTTAACAGGGAGATAATGGCCCTCCAAATCAATTACGGGCTCTTCACTGGTCACACGACCCATCTGGACAGGGGTCGGGGCAGATACGACAACTTCAGGAATAGACGAGCCCTACGCCTTGGTCGCACTGTCCTCAGGCTCGGTCTCCACCCTCTTCCGCTTGTAGGGAAAGAATAGTCCCAAGTCAATGGTTCCTTTTAGGTGTCTGAATATGTTCTTGATACTATTCCAATGACATTGCGTCGGTGCTGAACTAAATCGAGCCAGTAAGTTTACTGAGAAGGCGATATCGGGTCGTGTATATTGAGCTAAGTACAATAAGCGTGTATTGCACTTAAGTAGAGAATTTTAGCTCCCAAAAGCTCCTCGCCATCTTCCTTTGGATAGAAAGGATATTTCTTCGCATTCAAGCTACGACCGAGCATGGGAGTGCTAACCGGGTGTGCTTTGTCCATGTTAAAGCGTCTAAGCATCTTCTGGACATAAGTAGACTAGTAGATGAGAATTCCAGATACTCTATGTGTAACACCCCCAAGTTATTCAGGGTATATTACAGCGCCGTGAGCCCCGCCGTGGGACCCACAAGGATATTCATGCGCGGAACTGTAAAATTTAACCGAGAAGGTCTAGATACAATGAAAAGAAGGACAATACAAATGGTATTCAAAACCATAACCAATGAAACCATAGACATCACAACACAATTCAATACCTCGGCAAACACAGGCTGGAACATCAAGGAAACTGAAATACAATACTCGAGTATTTGAAATCCATTCCAGTACAACAACACTGAATGGAAAACTCAAAACATAACCGGAGGAAAGACACAGTATCACTCTTGCCCACCATCTTCATGCCGACCCGATACCTGCCTGTCCGCTCTCCTGGAACCTGAAATACATAAAAAGTATTTCCCCCATAAAGGGGTTAGCCGTCGAATAGCTAGTGCAAGTATATCAAGTATGAAACAAAATACTCCTCGACAATAAAGTAAATGTAACTGTTAATTCATCAATTCAAGACTAGTATTCCGGAATAACTAAATCTCATGGCATCCCATCAATACATATATGAATACCGTAGAACCGAACCAGAGGCTACGGAACCCTCAGGGGACCTATCGGCCCGCCCCAGAGTGGTTCGTTTATATCATCCGTGGAATCGCACCAGAGGCTACGAAACCCTCAGGGGACCCGTCCGCCCGCCCCAGAGTGGATAGAAATAATCATGACATTAATATTTCATACTTTCAAAGTCGAGAACGCACATTCATAAATATATACTTGCCTTGAATAGTCGACGACGCAACGAACGGAAAGGAAAGTCACCGATGAATGCTAAGAACCATCGAAACCGAACCTAACGATTCGAAGAATATAATCACAACCAATTCAAAACGAATACGGAATTGGAATACACCCAGAACCCCGCCTACGATTCATGTATATTCGTATAAAAACAACAACGAGGGCGGACCACAACCAAACCCTCTTGATTCCTTAAAAATCACGAAATATACCATGAATCCGTATGGAAACTAAGAATACCAACAAGATTAATCATATTCATCATGAATTAATCAACAAAACGGAATGAATCGGACAAAAACATGAAAATCCCCAAATCTCCCCAAAAGTAGGGTTCTAAAGATCTAACCTTGATTCGCTGGATCGAAGGATGATAACGGATGATTGATTGATGATATAACCTCAAGAACTTCATGGATTTGTTGTTAAACAACATGGCTTCGTCACCTCCGAATCGCCAGCCGCGGAGAGAGAAGGAAGGAAATGAAAAACGAATGAAAAAGTGGTTGCTCTGTCATTTATATACTGGGCCGGAACTAGCATGCGCTAGCCTTCCTGGACTAGCGTGCGCTATCGGCCAGTATCGGCCCAGCACTCTCGGCCAGGGCCCGCATGACCCGGCACCACCGACCAAACCTGCCGACCATGACTTGTCCGCCCGACCCCCGCTAGCGTGCGCTACGGCCGGAAGCCTGCGCGCGCTAGCCGACCTGTCCAGTAACCTCTGGACTAACAAGCTCGCCCAGGTAACGTACGCTAGTCGGCCGACAGCGTGCGCTACCCCTGCCGGTTAGCAGGCGCCACGACCGACAGTAGCGTGCGCTACCTGCCGATCCTACCCGAGTCCAGAACCTCAGAACCCCTCTGCCCAGACCCGATAGCGTATGCTGGGCTGACTCGACAGCGTGCGCTACACTGCCGAGCTAGCGCGCGCAGCGTCCCGGACGTAGCGTGCGCTACGCAGGTTCCTGCCGTGCCTGATCGGCCAGTGCCCAGCACTTCCGACAGTGCCGCATCGGTCCGGCCAGCTGCTCAGCCGCCACGACCCGACAACTCGATTTTCCGAAAACGCACGGAACGAACATGACGAAAAGTTCACAGACGACATCAACGACCCGGAATGAAAACGTAATGCAATAATTAATCATACGCGACCAAGAAAAGGGTCGAGACAACAAATACAGACGGATACCCATAACTTTGGGTAAATTACAAAATGGCCCAAAACGCCCGAAAATCACGATACGTGATCGAATAACCAAACCGAAGTTCATAACACGTCTAACAAAGTTAAACGGACTTACAGGAAACTCGAAATAGCAGTTTCGAACGAGATTCGCAAGAATCGACTCAAGAGCGGAAAAGTCGCTAAAAAGCACGGAACTCAACAAACGACTCCGAAACGAACTCGGATGTCAAAAAGTGTAGAATTAATCATTCTCAGGATGACGAAACGGTCCCAAAAAAGTCGTCAAAACGGGCTTTCGCCAAAAAAAGAAAAATTACCGGAAATCGAATTTGCGGATATTACACTATGTTCTATCTAAATGCCAAGACAGAAATGAGTCTTCCCAAGATCTTTCATCTCAAACTCAGTTTTCAAGTATCTGGTGGTTTCTTTTATTTCATCAAGAGTGCTGATTATATTCATATCGTCGACATATACTGTGATGATCGCAAATCCGGAACTTGTTTTCTTTACAAAGACGCAAGGACACAGTTCATCGTTCTTATATCCCTTACCAGTCAAGTATTCACTCAGACTGTTATACCACATCCTTCCGGATTGTTTCAAACCATAATGTGATCGTTTCAAACGAACTGAATGCGCACTCCGTGGTTTAGAGTTACTTGATTTGGGTAATGGAATGCCTTCATGCACTTTCATGTAAATCTCCATATCTAGATCCCCATAGAGATACTTGATTTGGGTAATGGAATCCCTTCATGCACTTTTCAACCTGGGACTTGGTCTCCTTCAAGTAAGCCTCGTGCTCAGCCCGGGTATCCAACCACCGCTTATGCACCTGCTTGGCCGCCGCTGTCATCTCTTCGGCCTTCACCTTCCATATATCGGCCTGGGGGGCCTGACTGTCCAGGATCTCCATATCACCCTTCATGGAGGTTATCTCCTCCTCCAGGGACTTGATCAATGAAGGACATAGGTGGTGCTCCTCCTGCAAGGCCTTGATATCGGCCTCCGCCTTCTTATGCTTCTCAAACAAGGCCAAAACCTCGTTGGAGGCCTTCACATAGGTGCACATGGCACGACCGACCAGTGCGTTTCCAAACTGGATCTGCTCAACTGGATCCATGTCATTAGTCATCATCTCCAACTTGGGCGTCCAACCCCTGATCGGAATATGACTGGACATGGCCACCGCAGGGGGAACCCGATTGAGCATCTCAGCGGTCGGGGTAGCTGCCCGGACGTAGTCAAGAAACCAGTGCGGCCGTCTCCCCTTCATCTGGTCGCACAGTTCCACCCGGTCCTTGTTAACAGGGAGATAATGGCCCTCCAAGTCAATTACGGGCTCTTCACTGGTCACACGACCCATCCGGACAGGGGTCGGGGCGGATACGACAACTTCAGGAATAGACGAGCCCTCCGCCTTGGTCGCACTGTCCTCGGGCTCGGTCTCCACCCTCTTCCGCTTGTAGGGAAAGAATAGTCCCAAGTCAATGGTTCCTTTTAGGTGTCTGAATATGTTCTTGATACTATTCCAATGACATTGCGTCGGTGCTGAACTAAATCGATCCAGTAAGTTTACTGAGAAGGCGATATCGGGTCGAATATATTGAGCTAAGTACAATAAGCGTGTATTGCACTTAAGTAGAGAATTTTAGCTCCCAAAAGCTCCTCGCCATCTTCCTTTGGATAGAAAGGATCTTTCTTCGCATTCAAGCTACGAACGAGCATGGGAGTGCTAACCGGGTGTGCATTGTCCATGTTAAAGCGTCTAAGCATCTTCTGGACATAAGTAGACTGGTAGATGAGAATTCCAGATACTCTATGTGTAACACCCCCAAGTTATTCAGGGTATATTACAGCGCCGTGATCCCCGCCGTGGGACCCACAAGGCTATTCATGCGCGGAACTGTAAAATTTAACCGAGAAGGTCTAGATACAATAAAAAGAAGGACAATACAAATGGTATTCAAAACCATAACCAATGAAACCATAGACATCACAACACAATTCAATACCTAGACAAACACAGGCCGGAACATCAAGGAAACTGAAATACAATACTCGAGTATCTGAAATCCATTCCAGTACAACAACACTGAATGGAAAACTCAAAACATAACCGGAGGAAAGACACAGTATCACTCTTGCCCACCATCTTCATGCCGACCCGATACCTGCCTGTCCGCTCTCCTGGAACCTGAAATACATAAAAAGTATTTCCCCCATAAAGGGGTTAGCCGTCGAATAGCTAGTGCAAGTATATCAAGTATGAAACACAATACTCCTCGACAATAAAGTAAATGTAACTGTCAATTCATCAATTCAAGACTAGTATTCCGGAATAACTAAATCTCATGGCACCGCATCAATACATATATGAATACCGTGGAACCCCACCAGAGGCTACGGAACCCTCAGGGGACCTATCGGCCCGCCCCAGAGTGGTTCGTTCATATCATCCGTGGAATCGCACCAGAGGCTACGAAACCCTCAGGGGACCCATCGGCCCGCCCCAGAGTGGATAGAAATAATTATGCCATTAATATTTCATACTTTCAGAGTCGAGAACGCACATTCATAAATATATACTTGCCTTGAATAGTCGACGACGCAACGAACGAAAAGGAAAGTCACCGACGAACGCTAAGAACCATCGAAACCGAACCTAACGATTCGAAGAATACAATCACAACCAATTCTAAATGAATACGGAATTGGAATACACCCAGAACCCCGCCTACGATTCATGTATATTCGTATGAAAACGACAACGAGGGCGGACCACAACCAAACCCTCTCGATTCCGTAAAAATCACGAAATATACCATGAATCCGGTGGGAAACTAAGAATACCAACAAGATTAATCATATTCATCATGAATTAATCAACAAAACGGAATGAATCGGACAAAAACACGAAAATCCCCAAATCTCCCCAAAAGTAAGGTTCTAAAGATCTAACCTTGATTCGCTGGATCGAAGGATGATAACGGATGATTAATTGATGATATAACCTCAAGAACTTCATGGATTTGTTATTAAACAACATGGCTTCGTCACCTCCGAATCGCCAGCCGCGGATAGAGAAGGAAGGAAATGAAAAACGAATGAAAAAGTGGCTGCTCTGTCATTTATATAGTGGGCCGGAACTAGCGTGCGCTAGCCTTCCTGGACTAGCGTGCGCTATCGGCCAGTATCGGCCCAGTACTCTCGGCCAGGGCTCGCATGACCCAGCACCACCGACCAAACCTGCCGACCATGACTTGTCCGCCCGACCCCCGCTAGCGTGCGCGACGGCCGGAAGCCTGCGCGCGCTAGCCGACCTGTCCAGTAACCTCTGGACTAACAAGCTCGCCCAGGTAACGTATGCTAGTCGGCCGACAGCGTGCGCTACCCCTGCCGGTTAGCATGCACCACGACCGACAGTAGCGTGCGCTACCTGCCGATCCTACCCGAGTCGTAACCTCGTAACCCTCTGCCCCGGACCGAGCGTACTGGCCGGGTGACTCGACAGCGTGCGCTACACTGCCGAGCTAGCGCGCGCAGCATCCCGGCCGTAGCGTGCGCTACGCTGGTTCCTGCCGTGCCTGCTCGGCCAGTGCCCAGCACTTCCGATAGTGCCGCATCGGTCCGGCCAGCTGCTCAGCCGCCACGACCCGATGACTCGATTTTCCGAAAACGCACGGAACGAACACGATGAAAAGTTCGCGGACGACATCAACGACCCGAAATGAAAACGTAATGCAATAATTAATCATACACGACCAAGAAAAGGGTCGAGACAACAAATACAGATACGGATACCCATAACTTTGGGTAAATTACAAAATGGCCTAAAACGCCCGAAAATCACGATACGTGATCGAATAACCAAACCGAAGTTCATAACACGTCTAACAAAGTTAAACGGACTTACAGGAAACTCGAAATAGCAGTTTCGAACGAGATTCACAAGAATCGACTCAAGAGCGGAAAAGTCGCTAAAAAGCACGGAACTCAACAAACGACTCCGAAACGAACTCGGATGTCAAAAAGTGTAGAATTAATCATTCTCAGGATGACGAAACAGTCCCAAGCAAGTCGTCAAAACGGACTTTCGCCAAAAAAAGAAAAATTACTGGAAATCGAATTTGCGGATATTACATTCTACCCTCCTTAAAAGAAGTTTCGTCCCGAAACTTAAAACAACTAGGGAGAAGCAATATCCCGCCAGGAAAACTCAACGAGATACACAAGAAATGCGTAACTTACGCCCAACGGCGAAACATTACAAGTAACACAACAATACATTACCCGAAGGTAATCCAAGCCAACGCTGAAGTAAATACGAATCACAATGTCTGAAGGCTCCAACAGAAATACTAATACATCGCAATGGCTTGAAAGCCCCTCAACCGAAGCTGTATATCATGATGGCCTGAAAGCCGAACAGCCCAAAGCTGTAAATCATCACAATACAGATCTCAAAGAAGCAAACCTGACTTTCGGTCATACCCCTCGGCGTAAGAACAACCAGTTACAAATCGTCGGACATATCCAATACAACATGGACTACGAACGACCAAACAATAAGGCTCAAGAGGGAAATCACAGTACGCCCGATCCGGAAATGTGTCCGTGCACATGTCCACCCCATATACGGAATCCATAATATACGTGTGACAATGTACCTAATTAGCCTCACGAACTACGTCTCGTGTGCACTGTCCATTGCGGAAACACCCACGCATGACCATCGTGTGCCGGTCTAAAAATCCTACACATAACCAATCGGCATGCAGACATGATTCCAGATATGCCACGATACAACATGACAACGAAACTCAAAGGATAACATATCCAATACGGATCATACGACTCACCAAGTGAACGATGACACACGAATAATGAAAGATCGACACGACCAATGATATTCAAAACAACCATCCTGGGATCAGAATCCCTAAGGACTGATTAACACAGACAATAATCACAACACAACAATTCGGGAAATCCTCCACCCTCAACGATCACAAAATTACCGAGTTCACAAGAATAATAGTGTGCTGCCTTGAGTCAACCAACACGACAATAATAACTCGCAGATGGGCACTATCCTCGGCGATCCCCATTCAATATCTCGATTGTCTTAGAACGACCAATCGATAACGACTCAACGGATGGGAACTATCTTCTGTTTGGATTCGGTGCCTAAAACGAAGGCCCAGCGGAAGCGGTAAAACGAAAATTAATTCGATACGAATCCCTACGAGGATCGATCGAGCTACGTATATACGAATATCAAAACGAATAACAAGAGATATAGAAACTCACCCTTGTAGTCCGTTGATTAGATGGATAACCTTCTCTTGAGCTATTCCCAAGCTTTGCTTGATCTCTATGAATCTATTCCGCTTCAAGCCCTTGAACGATCCAACGCCGAAAGCACCGCGTCTCTACTTGCCACGCGCCGGAAAAACGAACGGAATGACAACACCTTGCTATCCTCCGAGGATACGGCTAGAGCTAGGTGATGAAGCTATTGATTTTGATGAATGTACTCCAAGTATGTTTATCAAAATTCTCTCAATATTTTTCTCTCAATTTTCTCTAAGAAAAATGAAGAAGAAGTTAGTGAAGAAGATGAAGATGAGTATGAACACCATGAAATGAACTCCAAGTTCTTTTCTCTCTCCTTCAAACTCTCTTCCTTATTTCTCACGTATGAAATGCTCCAAAATGAATACATGTGAGAGTTGGTCTTCTTCTCATTCTTTATACACTTTATAACCACCAACAACTCATCTCACATGAGAGGTCTTCCCCACAAGTCATTATCATCCATTATAAAATGGAAACCAAAGACCAAAGGGAAGGTTGGTGGAAGGGGGCGGCTATCAAGAAGAAATCGGACAAGTTCGGTTCGTTTCGGACTCTCGCGAGTCCAAACAGATAAACTTCGATTCCGTTCCAATGTATTTATATCAATTAATTAATCCAATTAATTAATCATATCAAACACATAATAATATAATTAATTTCTCCAAGAAATAATATACATGAATTAAATTAATCACCCAGTAATTTATTTAATTCATTAGGCCGTAAATCAATTTATCCAATAAATCGATTTAGACATCTAATGTCCCAAATTTAGATATCCAATATCTAATACACATAATGAGAGAATTAGCTTGATTCATTCCGTCGTCAATCCTAATGCGCGACTCGGTAGGTCCGTCTCAGTCAGCAATGGGAGGAACCAAAGAGTAGTAGCACCACCTAGCCAGCCTGGCGGCCTACACTGCACTCCCCGAGAACGAATGATTGGGATCATTCAAGAACCATTCTGTCGTGAATACCAGTATACGTATAAACCGTTCTTTCAAATGTCCCGATCAAGTTATAGGGTCACGGTCAGTCAAACCCTATATGTACTTGACTCTATACATGAGTTAATGCAAATCGAGATCATAGAGCTCTCGTGTATCCAATACAACTAGCTCCAATGCTTTGGCCAAAGACTTATGATCTCATCTGCCAGTAACCGCATAGGACATATAACCCGATCACTAACGGGAGAAAGAATTCTATCTTGGTATTCAGTAGGACCTGCTACTTTCCCATCAAGATGCACGTCGAGGTTGACCCCCGCCTTCCGGTTTATAGGGTCGAACTACTCTAATGAAAATCTTGACGTCAGAAGCACATCCCTACTAAATCCTCAAGTCGAAGGTTCACGAATACCTATCACAACCTTTCGATTCCATCATTGACTGTCCCGGAGTGAAATCCGTGTGATGAATCAAAGGTGAGTCAGTTCGAGTATACTAATCCAATTAGCATACCTATAACCTGTGCTCCCACTAACCATTAGTGTTTGACAGGCACTCTCCTTGTCAAAGAACACATCATACAAGTCTTTACATAAACTTAACGCCCAGTCAAGTTTCATCGACTTGCGAACGATTAAGTATTTGAGCTATAAACTTTTCCAGTGCCGACCCCCTTATCCAATAAGGAGTGGAACGTTTTGCTCTCAAATACACGGACTAGTTTCTATATATTTATTTATGAGTTAGGAATGCCAGTAACTACTAGTAAATAAAGAAACATTCCTTTGCCTTATATAAATGGTTTACATAATTACAAGTACAATGCCCTCACTCAACAACCTCTGAGTGGCATTCGAGGGCATACTCCTAACAATCTCCCACTTGCACTCAATGCCACACACTATGGTATCTAATACCCATGTTCTCCAGTTGACGCTCTAAGCTAATCTGAGAAAGTGGCTAGGTCAGTGGATCAGCGACGTAGTCGGATGACTCTACTCTATGCAGCTCAATATATCTCTTTGCGAACGAATGCTCTTACGAGATGATACTCTCTCTCAATATGTTTGGAACTGTTATGAAACCTTGGCTCCTAGGCACATCGCTCTGCTCGTATAAGCACTGTGTGTCACGTGAAGTTTACCCAAGAACTTCTAAATTCTTCCTTTGGAGGCCTCCGAGGCCGCTTTATACTCGGCTAACAGTGGAATTAGCGATCGCGCTATTCTTGGCACTATGCCAAGATACTGCTCCTCCATTAAGAGTAAATGTAGCCAGAAGTAGACATAGAATCGTCTTTCTGTCCTTGGAAGTCCAATACAGTGAATCCCATCACATTCAGGTCTCCACCACCATATATAAGAACCAGATCTATAGTCCTTCTAAAGTACTTGAGAACGTTCTTTATGGCGGTCTAATGTTCCTGAACTGGGTTAGCCCAAAACCTACTTACCACGCTCCCAGCATGCGCAATGTCAGGTCTCGTACACAATAAAGCATATGTGAGGCTACCCACTGCCGAATCATATGGTATATAACTCATTTCCTTTCATTGTTCCTCACTTTGAGGACACATCTTCAAGGTGAGTTTTATTCCATGTCGCATCGGAAGGAACCCTTTTTAAGATCTAATCTATATAGAGGGCTTGGGAAAAACTTATCATTCTCTTCGATCTATCCCAGTAGAGTCGAATCCCAAGAATATAGGATTCTTCTCCCAAGTCTTTCATGGAGAAATTACTCGAAAGCCAAGCCCAGAACTGAGCATTCCCACATCATTTCCTATTAGTAGAATGTCATCTACATATAGTACTTAGAATGTGTTCTTGCTCCCACTAACCCTCTTGTATACACAAGATTCCTCTTCATTTTGCACGAAGTCAAACTCTTTAACCGTATCGTCAAAATGAAGGTCCCAACTACATGAAGACTGCTACAGTCCATTTCATGGAGTCTACATCCACCATTGCTAGGTCATTTGGTCGTGGGTCGGTATCTTGTTTATCACTTGGAACCTAGAGGAAACCCAGTTCCTCCAAGTGCATAAAACTATACCTCTCAGGTAATTGAGACACCCTACTAGACCTACTAGGTGGTTGTACTTGTGTTTCAGAAGGTTCGGTTCCAATTTCTTGCACAGGTGTCTCCTTAGGAGTTTCATTATATTCTTCCAAAGAAATACTTCTACCTGCTCCGCCTTCCTGAATGAACTCATCTTCCAGGAAGTGTGCTTGTAAAGCAACAACGATCTTTCAATCTTCGGGCATGTAGAATAGATATCCCATCATCCCAGACGGGAATCCAATGAAACGTCCCTTCGCAGACCTAGCTTCCAACTTTTCCACCTTATTCTTCTTGACATAGGCGGGACATCCCCAAATCCTAATGTGATTAAGACTTGGTTTCCTTCCCTCCCACATCTCATGTGGAGTTTTAGGAATGGATTTGGAAGGACATCTGTTCAAGGTGTAAGCGGCAGTCAGGAGTGCATACCCCCATAGTTAAATCGGCAAGTCAGTATAGCCCAGCATGGAACGGACCATGTTCAACAGGGTCCGGTTCCTTCTTTCTGACACACCATTTAACTGAGGAGTACCTGGAGGTGTTAGTTGTGAAACTATTCCATGTTCTTTAAGGAACTGGTCAAACTCCGTACTCATATACTCGCCACCTCGGTCCGACCTAAGTGCTTTGATATGATTACCAGTTTGTTTCTCGACTAGGGCCTTGAATTCCTAGAATTTCTCAAAAGGCCTCGGATTTATGTTTCATTAAGTATACATAACCATACCTAGAATGATCATCTGTAAACGTAATAAAATATTGATATCCGTCACGTGCTGCTTCCAAAGCACCACAAACGTCAGTATGGATTAATCCCAGTTTATCAGTGGCTCTTTCAAAAGTCCCTGTGTAGGGGGACTTAGTCATTTTGCCTTTAAGGCAAGTTTCACAAGTAGGAAAGGGATCCGATCCAATGGACCCATAAGTCCATCCTTTTCCATCTTGTAAACCTTGGTCTGACCAACATGACCAAGTCTAAGATGCCATTTCAAAACTTGATTGGTTTCATCCCTACCACGTTTTCTAGTCATAGTATTCACAACTACTTTGTTGCTGAGATTTAGATGATACAATCCATTCAACAATGTAGCAGTACCCACTAGTTTATTTCTAAAATAAATTTTGCAGGAACCATCACCAATGAAAAATGAAAAGCCTTTTCGGTCCATGACCGGAATAGATACAATGTTTTTGTGCCCCTTGGGCAAAACAAGTACATCTTCTAAAGTCAAAACAAAGCCGGATTCTAAACCCAGAAGAAGTGATCCTATGTCGGTCGCCTCGACACTATGCCCGCTTCCGACTGTGATCATAACTTCTCCAGCTCCAAGCTTCCTACTTTGTTCCAGATCCTGATTCACAGTACAAATATGAGAACTAGCACCAGAATCCAAGATTCAGAAGTAGAAAATACAGTAGCAGAACAATTTGTTTCCAAAACTAAAAGTTCTGTACCTGAAGTGCCATGAAGAATCGGACAGTCTCTAGCCCAGTGGCCTAGCTCACCGCACTTGAGACAAGCATCCTTCTTCTTCTTGTTCTTCGGAACCATCGGGGCCTTGCCCTTACCTTTAAGGTCCTTAACTTGTGGTTCAGTTTGCTTCTTGGTCTTTTTCTTCTTGTTCTTAGACCTCCGAGGTCGAGAGGAAATCACAAGAGCAGACTCCTTCATCCGCGGAGTCTTCATTTGAGACTGAGCGGTCACAAGTTTGTTCATTAGCCCAGCTAAATTACATGCAATCTCATTGCAGTTGAAGTTCATAACAAACTGTGAGAAGGAATCAGGGAGAGACTGTAGGATAAGGTCGGTTTGGAGAGAAGTATCCATTTTAAAATCAAGAGCCTCCAATCTCTCGATCATGGATATCATTTTGAGGACGTGTTCCCCAACCTTCTCACCTTCCTTCATCCTTGCACCGAACAGTTGCTTGGATATCTCATATCTAGCGATTCTGCTTTGTGCTCACCATAAAGTTTGGTTAAGTGAGATAGAATCACTAGCGAAGTCATTTTCTCATGAGCTCTCTGAAGCTCATTAGACATGGAAGCCATCATATAAGCACGGACTTTCACGTCATACTTAACCCACTTTTCGTGGTTTTCAATCTCTTCTTGATTGGCTCGGGTCCGCACAGGAGGTGCCGGAATGTCCGTCTCCAAGACGTATCCCAGTGCCTCTATACTGAGGACAATCATCGATCATGGAGCCAATCCACAAAGTTAGGTCCCATTAAGGTGTTCTTTTCGAGTAGAATTGCGAGTGGATTCATTGTCATATTGAGATTTGTCTGCATTAAGTATAACAGTTAATTAGTGACTCATTCAATTATGTTACAGTATAGAATTAAGGTCTTTTCTATTCTTTTACCCAGCTCCCACTATTTTTATCTAATAACACACTCCCATGTGAAATCCGGAAGTATCGTCGCTCTACTTCATAGTGGTGATCGAGTTCTTTATAAATCTTAATAGAGGGCAACCGAACAGGTTTCTAGTCTATTAATTTTTATAAAGTGGTGTCCAACACCAACCCATCTAATGGATGATTCGATCTTATTTTTCCCTTTGTTCACTCCCCTCAACCTATACAGTTTCTATGGTTCGTGAACAAGTTAAGTTTATACCATCGACGCAAATCAGTTTCACAATTGAATCTTATCCGGCAACCTATCAGGTTTCTAGGGATAAAATTTGCTCCAACCGAAGGCATCCAATGCGCTCCCGGTAATTTATCCGTCCTCCCCGAACGACTACCCCGATAACTCGGAAGCATAGCACATCCGGTTTGGATTTCAATTTCCCGAAAACTCGATGGAGGGAAGGAAAACCTTGAAACCTTATAAACTTAATAATTTATCGTGGGAGAATTTTCGCGATTAACGTTACACTTTGCACATTAATCGTTTAAGCGCGTTTGTGGTATTCATACAATATGAAAAAACCATTCACAACCTAGTTGCTACCAACATGTGGTTCATGGACCGTTCCTAGAAAACAAAAAACTTCGTAATCTAATTACAAGTCTTCATCTTGAATCTTCGTCTTCTCGAAACGGCCGTCTAAGGTTGATCGAAGACAATCGTTTTTGAGGTGTTTTCAACTTATTTCTTCAGCCTCGACACTTTATCCGCTTCCAACAGTGATCATTATTTCCCCAGCTTCAAGTTTTCTACTTCGTTCCAGATCCTGATTCATAGTACAAATGTGAGAAGTGGCACGTGAATCCAGAATCCATGAAGCAGAATATACAGTAGCGGAACAATTAGTTTCAAAAACAAAAAGTTCCGTACCTGATGCGCCATTAATATTGGGACAAGTCCTTTGCCAGTGGCCCAGCTCACCGCATTCAAGGTCATGGACCCAAAAATATGTCACTTCTTTACTGGAGATAGGTCCTATCGAATTTATTTTAGAAATAAATTGGTTGGTACTGCTACATTATTAAATGGTTTATACCATTTGAATCTAAAGAATAAAATAACTGTGAACACTATAACTAGGAAGCATGGTAGGGATGAAATAAACCAATCACTTAAACGGCATCTTATACTTGGTCATATTGGTCAGACCAAGGTTCATAAAATGGAGAAAGATGGACTTAGAGGTCCATTGAGATCGGATCCCTGTCCAACTTGTGAATCTTTTCTTCAAGGCAAAATGACTAAGTTACCTTTCGCAGGGACTTTTGAAAGAGCTGCTGAAAAACTTAGATTGATCCATACCGACGTCTGTGGCCCTTTTAAAATGGCACAAGGTGGCTTTCAATACTTCATTACATTCACTGATGACCATACTAGGTATGGGTTCGTGTACTTAATGAAACATAAGTCTGAAGCTTTTGATAAATTCAAGGAATTTAAAGCCCTAGTTGAAAATAAAACATGTAACCATGTTAAGACTCTTCCGTCAGACTGAGGTGGTGAGTACACGATTATCGAGTTTGATGAGTTCTTAAAAGATCTAGGAATAGTGTCACAATTCACTCCTCCATCTACTCCACAATTAAATAGTGTATCATAAAGAAGGAACCGAACCTTATTGGATATGGTTCGCTCCAATGCTTAACTATATTGATCTATCGATTTATATGCGGGGTCACGCGCTCCTTACTGTTGCACGTATATTGAACATATTGTAATACCCAGTTGTAATTCAATAATTATCACTCAGTAATTATCATTCAGTATTTATCATTCAGTAATTGATACTCAGTAATTTCATTCATCATTGATCATTTGTCACTCATATTCAGTCATGGTATTCATCATTCAGAGTAATTGTATCGTGTATCAATCGTCATTCATCACTAATCTGATTGGAGTTTCGTGCCGTGTTTATCATCATTGTCATTTTCGTTGCAAGCTGTGCTTGAGGAGTAGCGCACGCTACATACTCCTTTTAGCATACGCTAATTGGGTATAGGTAGCGCACGCTACCGCTCAGCTTTAGCGCACGCTAAGGCTACCTTGGCTGCAGTCCAGAAGGTACCGATCGCAGTGAGATTATTTGTAGCGCACGCTACGAGTGGTAAGTAGCGCGCGCTAACGGGTTGTAGTAGCGCACGCTATATGTGTGGAGTAGCACGCGCTAGGGACGGATCAGGTTGAGTCCAGTGGCTACTGGACTGCACCGGGTTAATTCATAGCGCACGCTATGCATTGTTGTTAGCGTACGCAACCGATATATTAGCACACGCTAAACAATGGTTGTAGCGCACGCTATCGGGTCAGATCAGAGGTCAGACAGTTTTCTGGACTCCATTACTGGGCGTCAAATATTTCGCTAGCGCACGCTAACAATGGAAATTAGCGCACGCTAGTAGTATGGCCGTAGCACACGCTACAAAGAGGTACGTAGCGCGCGCTACCGTGTTCGGACAGTGGGTACTGGACTACCCAAATTACTCGTTAGCGCACGCTATGCACAAGGGCTAGCGCACGCTAACCTGGACTGACTATAAATTGGACAGTTTAGTCAGAGTTCGTCATTATTCATCTCATTTCACTCCTTCGGTATTTTTGGGCGATTTCGAGCGATTCGGAGAAGATTCTTCGAGGTGTAATCATCAATCATCATCTTCAAGCTCATCTTTCGGATTGATCATCATTTCATCATCTTCATCACATCGAATCAGAGGTATTAATTTCTTGGATCTAGAATTTCGGATTTTTGGGTTTTTCCTTCCGATTTCTTCGTGTAAGCTCGGATTATCATTGGAATATGTTAGTTATGGATTATCTACTTGGATAAATATATTCCTACGGATTTAATGGTTATTTTCGGAATTGTTTTCAAGAACCCTTGGGGTTGACTTCGGTTAATTGGGGATTTTCCGATTGATATTGTTGTAATCATGAATTATGGATTCCTAATGGATTATTGATATCATTGAAGTGTTTTGTTAGTTCGAAACACTCATTTTGTTGTGGGTTTCGACATATTCGGGATTGGATATTTCCGAAGTTGTGCGGTCGGTTATGTATTCGTTGGAATGCCTATGAGTTTGATTATCGTTGTTTCGACCTTTGGGTTAGTCGTGTTTTGTTGTTTGATACGTGTATTGAACGATTGTTGGTAATTATTGTTATTCAAGGTTGTTCGAGCGATCGGTATCTTGGTTAGGACGTTGTTCGTGGACGGACATTCTTCATCGGTATTGTGTAAGTTAAATCTTACTCGGTTAAAAGGATACTCATTCCTTTTGTTGTTGATTGCTCATAATCATAATTCATTCATCATAATATTAATCATTTTGAGACTTGTAAGTGTCGAATAATCATTTCATTCACGAGGAACGACGGTTCCAAATCTTTTCATTGGTTTATCAATCACGTCACTATTACTTTCATATCGGTGAGTCATCTTGGCCTTGTCTAATTATTATTCATTGGTTTTCATCATGGTCATTCTCGTTCATGTGACCTTCCGGGTTCATATTGCGTGGCCGGGTGTGGCTGTGTGGAATTTTTAGTCGGGCACATGATGGTCATGTATTGGGTTCACCGATACATCGGACCGTGCACACGGTAACGCTTACCTCCGTGAGACTAATTAGGTACAAGGACGGGTGTGTCCGGTCATTCGTCTTGTACACTTGCACAGGACATTATGGGCGTACTATGATGCTCCTCTTCAGCGTAATTCATAATTAAGAATATTTCATAACTTCAGTTAATTCATGATTGTGTAATTTCAACTCTTGAGGATTGTTGTTCTCAGTATCGGCCCGTTGGGGATTTTATTTTCGTGTCACGGCAAGGCAAAGGCACGGAAGAGCATGTTGACGGCACGAGTCCCAGTGATACTAGTAGGGGCCCCGATGCATTGATCATTTATTCAGTCATTTGTGTTTCCTTTATTTATCCCGGTGCAGACATTCCGTTTGAATGCTCATTTCATTCAGTGTTGTGTATTTTATCGTCACATAAAATAGACATGTATTCTATTTTATCCTGGGTGTGTTGTATAAAACTCCTCATCGGAGTAATTGATGTTGTAATGTGGTTCGGTACTACATTTACTCGTAATTCATTCATTTTCATTCTGGTGGGTCCCGATCGGGGTCCACAGACCGTAATATCCGCCTAGTTTGGGGTGTTACGAGTTGGTATCGAGCGTGGTTTTGAATACTACCCTCCAAGTCATGTCTCGTTTGAAATCATCGTCATCGGACTAGTATCATCGACTTTCGCGTCACGTGTGACTGTGCAAATGCCGAGCCAATCGTACCAAGAATCGTAAGATTTCTAATGCCATGGTATAATTTACGCATTAATCATTCATTCATAATTCATCGATTAACAATCCTCAATCATCATTGTCACTTTGACCAGACGGTCGAGTTAACTCATTAATCACCAATTCATTTCATTGTTCATTGTTGATCGTGAAGATCGAATCATTAATCTTGTTAACTCATTCAAGATAATCATTTCAAGAACTTCATCAGATAATCATGTCACGTCAATTGATCATTCATGTAATCGTTGTATTTGAGCGCGGATGCTCATTTTCATCATTACATAATATAATCATAATGTGATACTCATGCGAGACATAAAATCATCATATGACTTTCCACTTCGCATGGAAAGGGCGGGCAGAGGACGTGGAGGACGAGGCCGTGGAGCGGGCCGAATCCCGAGAGCTCGTGTGAATACACGTGCAAACGCGAGGAATAATGCTAATTCATCGAGCAATGACGCCGCCACTCATTCACCTGGACGCGATCATTCATTATCGGAGTCGCACCGACACGGCTCGGTCAGAGGGTGTCCGGTTGATCCACTCGCATTTATGCGTGGCATGATGGCCCAAATGACTCGGATGGCTCGGTTGATGGAGACGATGCATAACTCCGTCAATCGACTAGCAGCTCCTCCGCCGCCACCTCGAGGCAAGAGAGGAATGTGAGTAACATCATCGGCGATATCTCTCGCGAGGCCACCTACTTTTGAGGGCTCGTGAGCCGCAGATATCATTCATTGGCTCGAGCATTTCGAGAAGGCTGTTTGCTATGGTAGAGTGTCCCGAGGACACAATGTTTCGTTGCGGCTTACTACCTTGGTAAGAGCGCACATTCTTGGTGGTTGTCGTTGAAGCCCACCGAAGGATCTTGTACTTGGGATCGTTCAAGACTCTCATGATGGAGAGGTATTATCCGGCCCCACTCGAGAGAGGCCAAGCCGCGAATTGCTCACCCCCGACCCCTCAACAGACGAGGATGTTCTCGCCATTGCCGAGAAATTTCAGAACTTCTTCCTTTCGCCTCGTCCATCATTCATTCACAAAGTGATAAAATCAAGTATTTCAAGAAGAGGTCAAACCCCGTATGAGACTTCGCCATTTAATCATAATTGCACCACGTTGGCGAATTCATTGAGAAAGCTCTCACCTACGAGCTTCGCTAAAGAAATTGCTAAGCGGCAACCTTCGTCTCGCTAGCAAGAAATCGAAGAATCGTAATCGATCAAGGCGGTGGACAACTTTCAAGAAACCCCGTGCGGGCTCCGCTTTTCGAGCGACCTCCGTGTCGCCTAAACCCTCGGAATCTCGATCCACGAGCGGCCGATTCGGCCATCACTTGTTATAATCATGGGAACTTGGTCACCTCGGTACCAAGTGTCCGAGGCGGACTATCACATGTCATAATTGTGGAATTGCCGGGCATAAGGCCCGTTTTGCCGTAGGGACTCCGCACCTACTCGGACGTCATCTCGTGCCCCTAAGCGGTCAATGCTCGAATCGTGCCACTCAATCGGCGTCGTTTAAAATGACAGAGCGACTAAAGGTGGAGCTTTTAGCCGCAGACGGGCGTCAGTGCGGGACTAGCAAGCCCGGATTTATGAGATGAAGAAGACCGATGATCCGAGAGGCCCGAATGATCTCGTGTACACTCGATATTCTATCTCAACCTGTGTGTACTCTTTTCAATCTTGGTGCATCGCATTCATTCATTTCCGAGTCATGTTTGAGTAGACTACGTGCAGGTAGTGCTACTAGTTGTGAGCCTTATGTCATTGGCCTACCCGATGGTAGACGAATTATCGTGAATCGTGAGATTCGTAATGTCCGATTCGGCCATGGTCGTGTATGGCGGCGGACCTAATCGTGGTAGATTTGCCAAGGGACGACGCCATCTTGGGTATTGATTGGATGGATCGTCATGATGCCATGATTAATGTCCGTAGCGTATGGTCACTATCATTTCGACGATGGAGTTGAATGTGTGTTTCGGTGAGGTAATCCTACTGCTCGTAAGGTCATTAATTCAATGAAAGCGAGAAGGTTACTCAATCGTGATGTGTCGGTTATTGGTGCTATATGGCCAAAACCGAGAAGTCATCAAGATGTTAACGGATATTCCGGTGGTGAAGGAATATGCCGATGTTTTTCCGCATTTGCTACCTGGTTTGCCTCCACAGAGGGATGTGGAATTTACGATTGAGTTGGAGCCTGGTACGTCCCCGATATCGAAGGCGCCGTACCGGATGGCCCCGACCGAAATGCAGGAATTAAAGAACCAACTTGAGGAGTTGTTCGAGAAAGGTTATATCCGACCGAGTGCATCCCCGTGGGGAGCACCAGTGTTGTTTGTCAAGAAGAAGGATGGTTCATTCCGCTTATGTATTGATTATCGGGAGTTGAACAGGGTGACGATCAAGAATAAGTATCCCTTACCCCGTATTGATGACCTCTTAGATCAACTTCAGGGAGCTTCAGTATTTTCAAAGATCGACTTAAGGTCTGGATATCATCAGTTGCGGATCCGAGAGTCGGACATCGCGAGGACGGAGTTTCGAACACGCTATGGTCACTATGAGTTTGTGGTTATGCCGTTTGGATTGACTAATGCACCTGCGGTATTCATGGAGTTAATGAATCGGGTGTTCATCGACTTTTTGGATCAGTTTGTTGTTGTCTTCATCGACGACATTTTGATTTATTCTCGTGACCGGGAGGAACACGAGTTTCACCTTCATCAAGTGCTAGACGTGTTGAGACGAGAACAACTTTATGGGAAGTTTTCCAAATGTGAGTTCTGGATGTCCGAAGGGACTTTTCTCGGACATGTAATCTCATCAGACGGAGTTCGTGTCGATCCTCAGCAGACGGAGGCTATTCGAGATTGGCCACCTCCGAAGAACGTTAAGGAAATCCGAAGTTTCCTCGGATTAGCGGGTTATTATCGGCGATTTGTAGAGGGATTTTCTAGAATCGCTCAACCCTTAACGAACCTTTTGCGGAAGGATAAGAAATACACGTGGTCCGACGCGTGTCAACAGAGTTTTGAGGAACTCAAGAGCCGGTTAATGTCAGCACCTGTACTTTCCTTGCCGCAGGGGACGGAAGGATTTGTGGTCTATAGTGATGCGTCCGGACAGGGTCTCGGATGTGTGCTCATGCGAGCGGGAAGGTTATCGCCTATGCTTCACGGCAATTGAGACATTACGAGGATAATTATCCGACCCACGACACGGAGCTAGCGGTAGTGGTGTTCGCTTTGAAAATTTGGCGTCACTATCTTTATGGCGTTACACATCGGATATTCACCGATCATAAGAGCTTAAAGTATATATTTACTCGTAGGAGTTAAATATGCGTCGAGAGACGGTGGTTGGAATTAATCAAAGATTATGATATTGAGATCCTCTACCACCGGGCAAGGCGACGTTGTCGCCACGCCTTGAGTCGTAAGTCCGTTCAGAGCGGATGCTTGCCCGTTTAACAGTTCGGAAGGAGCTTCGGGAATTCCTTAGACCGAGATCGAGTGCAGCCCGGCGAGTTCAGGGGCTTTGTATGTTAGAGATTTCATCGTCACTCGAGGAGGAAATCCGAGAGAATCAGGGTTCGGACCCATCATTGTTGCGCATCCGAGAGGATGTGGCTCGGGAAAGCCCTGGATTTGTGGTCCACGAGGATGGACTTTTGAGGTTTAAGAATCGGTTGTGCGTACCGGCGAATGACGAGTTGAAAAACTCGATTTTGAAAGAAGCTCATGCTACTCCTTATTCTGTTCATCCGGGGTCTAGCAAGATGTACAAGGACTTGAAACAAAATTACTGGTGGAGTAATATGAAGCGAGAAGTCGCAGAATTTGTTTCGAGATGCTTAACCTGTCAACAAGTAAAGATTGAACATCAGCGACCGGCGGGTATGCTGAAACCCCTTCCTATTCCCGAGTGGAAGTGGGAAGACATTTCTATGGATTTCATCACGAGTTTGCCGACGAGTCATCGTGGCATGAACACGATCTGGGTGATCGTGGACCGCTTAACCAAATCAGCTCATTTCCTTGAGATCAAGGAGACGTGGGGTCCCGAGAGACTTGCGCAACTGTTCATCAAAGAGATAGTCAGACTGCACGGTACTCCTAAAAGTATCGTTTCCGATCGTGACGGACGGTTTGTGTCGCATTTTTGGAAATCAGTTCATCGTGCTATGGTAACTCAGCTTAATCTCAGTACCACTTTTTATCCTCAGTCCGACGGACAATCAGAGAGGACGATTCAGACCTTAGAGGACATGTTGAGGGCATGCGTCCTCGATTGGAAAGACGATTGGGAAGCCCAACTACCATTAATCGAGTTCACGTATAATAATAGTTGGCATGCTTCGATCAAGATGGCACCTTACGAGGCCTTGTATGGTCGTCGTTGTCGATCTCCGTTGTGTTGGGACGACTTATCAGAATCAATCGGCACCGAGCCCGATATGCTTATAGCCGCCCGTGAGAAGGTAGCTTTGATCAGGAGTCGTTTGTTGACCGCTCAGAGTCGGCAGAAATCATATGCAGATAACCGTCGTCGACCATTAGAGTTCGAGGCTGGTGACCATGTGTTGGTCAAGGTAACCCCGAGTCGTGGTATCTTCCGTTTTGGGAAGAGGGGAAAGTTGAGTCCGAGATTCATTGGACCGTTTGAGATTTTGGATCGAGTGGGCGAGTTAGCTTATCGATTGGCTTTATCTCCGGCGTTGAGCCGAATTCATAATGTGTTTCATGTCTCTCGATTGCGGAAGTATGTTGCCGACCGAGTCACATACTTCGATTCGATGAAATCGAGATTGCGGTGATCATTCATATGAGGAGCGTCTATACGAGTTTTAGAGCGGCGAATCAAGCAGTTGAGGAATAAGACGATTCCTTTGGTTAAAATTCAGTGGTCTAGACACGGAGTCGAAGAGGCTACTTGGGAAACCGAGGATAGTATGCGGGAGAGTTATCCCGAGTTGTTTGACCCTTAGTTTCGGGGACGAAACTCTTTTAAGGGGGTGTATGTAATACCCGGTTGTAATTCAAGAATTATCACTCAAGAATTATCATTCAAGATTTATCATTCAAGAATTAATACTCGGTAATTTCATTCATCATTGATCATTTGTCACTCATATTCAATCATGGTATTGATCATTCGAGTAATTGTATCGTGTATCAATCGTCATTCATCACTAATCGATTGGAGTTTCGTACCGTGTTTATCATCATTGTCATTTTCGTTGCAAGTCGTGCTTGAGGAGTAGCGCACGCTACATACTCCTTTAGCGTACGCTAATTGGGTATAGGTAGCGCACGCTACCGCTCGCCTTTAGCGCACGCTAAGGTTACCTTGGCCGCGATCCGTAAGGTCTTGGGTGCAGTGAGATATTGTAGCGCACGCTACGAGTGGTAAGTAGCGCGCTAACGGGTTGTAGTAGCGCACGCTATATGTGGAGTAGCGCGCTAGGGACGGATCGTGTTGAGTCCGGTGGCTACCGGACGGCCGGTTAATTCATAGCGCACGCTATGCATTGTTGTTAGCGTACGCAACCGATATATTAGCGCACGCTAAACAATGGTTGTAGCGCACGCTATCGGGTCAGATCAGAGGTCAGACAGTTTTCTGGACTCCAGTACTGGGCGTCAAATATTTCGCTAGCGCACGCTAACAATGGAAATTAGCGCACGCTAGTAGTATGGCCGTAGCGCACGCTACAAAGAGGTACGTAGCGCGCGCTACCGTGTTCGGACAGTGGGTACTGGACTACCCAAATTACTCGTTAGCGCACGCTATGCACAAGGGCTAGCGCACGCTAACCTGGACTGACTATAAATTGGACAGTTTAGTCAGAGTTCGTCATTATTCATCTCATTTCACTCCTTCGGTATTTTTGGGCGATTTCGAGCGATTCGGAGAAGATTCTTCGAGGTGTAATCATCAATCATCATCTTCAAGCTCATCTTTCGGATTGATCATCATTTCATCATCTTCATCACATCGAATCAGAGGTATTAATTTCTTGGATCTAGAATTTGGATTTTGGGTTTTTCCTTCCGATTTCTTCGTAAGCTCGGATTATCATTGGAATATGTTAGTTATGGATTATCTACTTGGATAAATATATTCCTACGGATTTAATGGTTATTTTCGAATTGTTTTCAAGAACCCTTGGGGTTGACTTCTTAATCGGGGTTTTCCGATTGATATTGTAGTAATCATGAATTATGGATTCCTAATGGATTATTGATATCATTGAAGTGTTTTGATAGTTCGAAACACTCATTTTGGTGTGGGTTTCACATATTCGGATCGATATTTCCGGTTGTGCGGTCGGTTATGTATTCGTTGGAATGCCTATGAGTTTGATTATCGTTGTTTCGACCTTTGGGTTAGTCGTGTTTTGTTGTTTGATACGTGTATTGAACGATTGTTGGTAATTATTGTTATTCAAGGTTGTTCGAGCGATCGGTATCTTGGTTAGGACGTTGTTCGTGGACGGACGTTCTTCATCGGTATTGTGTAAGTTAAATCTTACTCGGTTAAAAGGATACTCATTCCTTTTGTTGTTGATTGCTCATAATCATAATTCATTCATCATAATATTAATCATTTTGAGACTTGTAAGTGTAGAATAATCATTTCATTCACGAGGAACGACGGTTCCAAATCTTTTCATTGGTTTATCAATCACGTCACTATTACTTTCATATCGGTGAGTCATCTTGGCCTTGTCTAATTATTATTCATTGGTTTTCATCATGGTCATTCTCGTTCATGTGACCTTCCGGTTCATATTGCGTGGCGGGTGTGGCCGTGTGGAATTTTTAGTCGGGCACATGATGGTCATGTATCGGGTTCACCGATACATCGGACCGTGCACACGGTAACGCTTACCTCCGTGAGACTAATTAGGTACAAGGACGGTGTGTCCGGTCATTCGTCTTGTACACTTGCACAGACATTACGGGCGTACTATGATGCTCCTCTTCGCCGTAATTCATAATTAAGAATATTTCATAACTTCGCTAATTCATGATTGTGTAATTTCAACTCTTGAGGATTGTTGTTCTCAGTAAATCGACTTCGCTGGGGATTTTGTTTTCGTGTCACGGCAAGGCAAAGGCACGGGAAGAGCATGTTGACGGCGACGAGTCCCAGTGATACTAGTAGGGGGCCCCACTGCTCATCATTTATTCAATCATTTGTGTTTCCTTTATTTATCCTTACCGCAGACATTCCGTTTGAATGCTCATTTCATTCAGTGTTGTGTATTTTATCGTCACATAAAATACACATGTATTCTATTTTATCCTGGGTGTGTTGTATAAAACTCCTCATCGGAGTAATTGATGTTGTAATGTGGTTCGGTACTACATTTACCTGTGTAATTCATTCATTTTCATTCGCCTGGTGGGTCCCAGTCGGGGGTCCACGGCACTGTAATATCCGCCTAGTTTGGGGTGTTACACATATGTCCTTACAAATCTATTCCTAAGACTCTGCATGAGATGTGGAGAGATAGAAAACCAAGTCTTAATCACATTAGGTTTTGGGGATGATCTGCTTATGTCAAGAAGACTAAAGTAGAGAAATTGGAAGCTAGGTCTGTGAAAGGTGGTTTCATATGATATCCAAGGGATTCCATGGGATATCTATTCTACATGCATGAAGATCATAGGATCATAATTGCTTTACAAGCACACTTCCTCAAAGATGAGTTCATTCATGAAGGAGGCGTAGGTAGAAATATTTCTTTGGAAGAAATAAAAGAAACACCAAATGAGACACATGTGCAAGATATTAGAACCAAACCTTCTGAAATACAAAAACAACCTCGTAAGTCTAGTAGAATTTCTCAATTACCTAAGAGGTACGGCTATCTGCATCAAGAGGAACTAGGTGTCCATGAGATGACAGAAAGTAGTCATGAGAATGATCCTTCTACATACGACCAAGAGATGGTATATGTTGACTCCGCCAAGTGTCAAGATGCTATGGAAGCTGAGGTAGACTCGATGCATGCTAATCAGGTCTGGACTTTAGTAGATCGTCCTAAAGGCATGGTGCCTATTGGAAACAAATTGATCTATAAAACAAAGATTGATGGAGATGGCAAGGTTGATGCCTATAAGGCCAGGCTTGTGGCAAAGGGTTATTCCCAAAGAGAAGGAATTGATTATCTCAAGACTTCTCGTCTGTAGATATGATTAAGTCTATTCGCATGATGCTTTCCATAGCAGCCCACTTAGATTATGAAATATTGCAAATGAATGTGAAAACTGCATTCCTAAATAGATTCCTCGAGGATGAGATTTACATGGAACAACATAAAGAATTCATATCTGAAACCAATATTCATAAAGTATGCAAACTTTAGCGTGCCATTTATGGACTGAAGCAAGCTTCGCGAAGTTGGAATCTTCGTTTTAACGAGACAGTGAAAAAGTTTGATTTTGTCTAAAATGAAGAGGAGCCCTGTATTTACAAGAAGGTTAGTGGGAGCAAAATTGCGTTCTTAATACTATATGTGGATGACATTCTACTTATAGGAAACGACGTCATAATGCTCAGTTCTATGAAAGATTGGCTTTCTAAAGAGTTCTCAATGAAAAACTTGGGAGAAGCTACCTATATTCTGGATAGAGCGAAAAGAATGTTAGGTCTTTCCCAAGCCCTCTATATAGAGATGTTCCTGAAGCAATTTAGGATGGAAGATTCTAAAAGAGGGTTCCTACCTAAGCAACATTATGCAAAACTTTCATTAGAGATGTGTCCTCAAAGTGAGGAAGACATAAAGGAAATGAGCAAGATGCCCTATGCTTCGGCAGTTGGTAGCCTCATGTATGCTATGATTTGCACTAGACCAGACATTACCTATGCTGTGAGCATAGTAAGTTGGTTTCAGTCAAATCTAGTGCAGGAACATTGGACTGCTGTGAAGAACAGTCTTAAGTACCTGAAGAGGACTAAAGACTTGGTTCTTACATACGGCGGTAGAGAACTTAGAGTAATGGGTTATACAGACTCGGATTTTTCGGGGGACATGGATGCTCAGATGTCCACATCAGGGTATATCTTTACTCTGAATGGTGGGGCAGTCTCTTGGAGGAGTGTCAAGCAAAGCTCGACTGCAATCTCTACATATCAAGCCGAATATGAGACAGCCACGGAGGTTGCTAAAGAAGCTTTTTGGTTAAGAAGTTCACCGAGGAACTTCAAGTGGTTCCTAATGCAAAGAAGCCCGTGATGCTGTTTTTTGACAACGACGGAGCTGTTGCACAAGCTAAGGAGCCTAGGGATCACCACAACACCAAACATATTGCGAGAAAATATCATTTGTTAAAGAAATGGTTCAGGAAGGGAATGTTATACTGCAGAGAGTAGACACAGCAGATAATGTTGCTGATCCGCTTACCAAGCCACTATCTCATAAGGTCTTAGAGAGATATATAGAGAGTATGGGTATTAGATACCATAGTTTGTGCCATTAAGTGCAAGTGGGAGATTGTTAGGAATATACCCTCGAATGCCACTCAGAGGATGAGAGAGTGAGAGCATTGTATTGTTATTATAAATATTATATCAAATAAGGCATTTATTATTTTTATAATATTGTATATCACAGGCATTGTGATTTGGTATATAAATTAATAGTTCTTGCATTTGAGAGAAAACATTCCACTTCTTATGGAGATAAGGAGATAGGCACTTGAAGTGTTTAGGACTCAAATGCTTAACTGGTTCGCAAGTCGATAAAACTTAACTGGGCAATAAGTTTAGACAAGACTTGTATAACGTGTACTTTGACATGTAGAGTGCATGTCTTCACTAAGGATAGTGAGAGCACACGTTATAGGTATGCTAATGCGATTAGTATACTCGAACACGACTCAACTCAATTCGGTCACATGGATATCAGTCAGGGATTGTCAATGACTGAATCGAAAGATTGTGACAGGTATATGCGGACCTTTGACTTGAGGTTTCAGTAGGAGATGTGCTTGTGACATTAAGTTAGTCATTAGAGTAGTTCGATCCAACCGCCGGTTGGTGGGGTCAACCTCGAAATGCAACTTAGTGGGCAAGTAGCAGTCTCTACTGAATACCAAGATAGGATTCTTTCTCCTGTTAGTGAGCAGGTAAATGTCCTATGCGATTAATGACAAATGAGATCATAAGTCTTTGGCCAAAGCAGTTAGAGATAGTTGTATTTGATACACAAGAGCTTGGTGATCTCGGTGTGTATTAACAAATGCATAGAGTCAAGTTATAATAGGGTTTGACTTTACCATGACCCTAATACTTGACCGGGATATATGATTGAAGGGTTTATACTACATGTTATTCACAACATAATGATTTTAAAATGATCCTATCATTCGTTCTCAGTTAGGTTACGGTGTGGGCCACGAGACTGGCTAAGTGGTGCTAACACTCATTGGATCCTCCCAATGCTAACTAAGACTAACCTATAGAGTCACGGCACAGGAATTGATAAGAACAACAACAACAACAACAACAACATCAGAGCCTTAATACAAAATGCTTTAGGGTCGGCTAACATGAATTAATCTCTGAAAACGTCAAGTCGTATCCAATAAAACAGTCATATGAAAAGGCGATAGGTGAAAAGTTTAGTACGTAAATAAAAAAAATAAAAAAATAATAATAAATATGCAAAAATAAGTAAATAAAAAAAATAGTAATAATCATTATGCAAAAAAAAAAACCTCAAACATAATCAACCACCCGAATTCTCTCCCTCAACGTCGTCCTATCCAATGCCATAATTTATCCAATCCCAAGAAACCTCATATCATTCTCAATCACTCTTATACAAGTCTGTTTAGGTCTTCCTCTACCCCTCACCGACCTATGCGATCCTCATTCTTCAAGCCTCCGCACCGGTGCATCAATCGGCCTCCGTCTCACATGTCCGAACCATCCTAACCGATCCAACATCTTATCCTCTACAAGGGCCACTCATACTTCTTTCCTAATCACATCATTTCTATATCGATCCTTTATCGTATGGCCACACATCCATCTTAGCATATGTATTTCCGCCACATTCATCTTATGTACATGACTATACTTTACAGCCCAACATTCAGTGCCATATAAAAATGCACGCCTAATTGCTGTTCGGTAAAATTTTCCCTTTAATCTGTAAGGTACGCCTTGATCACATAATAACCCCGTTGCGATCTTCCATTTCAACCATCCCGCCTTTATCCTATGGGACACGTCACCATCTAATTCTCCATCCATTTGAAGAATAGACCCAAGATAACGAAATACTCTGATCCTCGTATAACATTCCCGTCAAAAGTGATTATACCCGCCTCCCTACTTCCATTTCCACTAAAGCTACACTCCAAATATTTAGTCTTACTTCTGCTCAGCCTAAAACCATTCGAGCGTATTTCTCCATAGTTCCAACTTTCTTTCAACTCCGTCCTTCGTTTCATCAACCACTACTATATCATCTGCAAACATCACGCACCAAGGAATATCATCTTGAATTGACCTTGTCAATTCGTCCATGACTATGGCAAAGAGAAAATGACTAAGAGTCGAGCCTTGATGCACCCTAATCATAAAGGGAATTCCTCAGTCCTTCCCACGGTAGTACGTACACTTGTACTAGCTCCTTCATACATACATGTCCCTAATGATGTCAATAGACTTCTTAGGCACGCCCCTTTTGGCTAATGCCCACCAAAGTAACTCTCTTGGTGCCTTATCATAAGCCTTCTCTAAATCAATAAAAACCATATGCAAGTCTTTCTTCTTATCATGATAGTGTTCTATCTTCTGTCTCATCAGAAATATTGCTTCCACAGTCGATATCCCAGGCATAAATCTAAATTGGTTTTCTGATATCTCCACACACTTTCTAAGACATTGATCAATCACTCGTTCCCATAATTTCATGGTATGACTCATCAACTTAATCCCTCTATGATTAGAACACTCTTGGACATCACCTTTGTTCTTATATAAAGGGACTAAAGTGCTTTTCCTCCATGCCAGTGGCATCTTGTTGTATTTCCAAATCTTGTTGAAAAGTATAGTCAACCATTCAATTCCCCTCTCTCCTAAACACCTCCATCCTTCAATAGGTATACCATCTTGCCCTTATGCCTTTTTCGAACCCATTTTCTTTAATGCCGTACGTACTTCACCCTTTTGAATTCGTTATATAAAATCCCGATTGACCAAATTTGAAGCAATACTTACATCCCCAATATCTTCCTCACGTTGTCCATTAAATAGGTTATTAAAGTATGCCCTCCATCTATCTCTTCTCCCCTGATCTCCGATTAAAACCTTATGATCCACATCCTTCACACATTTAACTCTCCCAATATCTTGTGTCCTCATATCTCTAATACGAGCAATTTTATAAATATCCATTTTCCCTTCCTTAGTATCTATTTCGTATACAATTCTTGATTAATCTTTGCCCTAGCATCACGGACGGCTTTCTTGACTTCTCTTTTAGCCTCCTTATATTTCTCAAAGTTCTCATCACTCGGGTATTTTCCTAATGCCTTGTAACATTCACGTTTGGTTTTTATCGCGTGTTTTACCTCATCATTCCACCACGATGTGTCCTTACCTGATGGCTTGTGTCCTTTAGATTCCCCAAAAACTTCTTTTGCCACTTCCTTAATGTTATGTTCCAACATAGCTCAAGTTGAATCTACGTCCATCTCCGCGAACTCGAAATCAATACATCTAGCGACGACCTTATCCACAAAAGTTTTGCCGACTCTCCCTTTAAAGCTTCCACCATCTAACTCAAGGGTCCACTTGCAGACTTCTCTTTTTATAAAACCTCTTACCTTGAAATCAAGCACAACAAGTCTTGAAACCTCTAACTCGAGGGTCCACTTGCGGCACAAGAATTGACGATGGATTATATTTAGCATTTTTTCTCTTAGTTAATATTGGACATTGGATGTCTAATTTGATTTATTTGATAAATTAAATCGGTCTCGTGAATTAAATAAATTACTGGGTAATTAATTTATTCATATTATTTCTTAGAGAAATTATATTTAAGGTAATTAATTAATTGCATTAATTAATTGTATTAATATTGAAACGTACCAAGATTTATCTATTGGATTAGATACACGATGGTTCGTTTCACGGACCAAAATGAAATAACCACTTTTTCTCCTCACTTGCCCCCCTCACCTAACATGGTGTATTATCATCAGTTTTGTCTTGATGATTTATTAATGATGTGGGAACTTTAATTATACATGGTGTATAATTTATATTATTTGATTCTCGGCATGATGTGTGGTGTGATGTATTTTTATGTTATAAAACAACAACATCTTCATTCCATCAGAAGGACTTGACCGTGAGCTTGTGAGCAAGGGAGAGAAAATTTTTTCTTTTTCTTAAACTTAGAGTTTAAGTGTATTTTGAGAGAAAAATAATTTATATAAAATACTTAGAGTATTTATAAATTATATATAAGCTAATTCTATCAACTTCTAGCCATATACTTATAGTAAAAGTTGATAGAAATATTTTTCAGTCATCTTCTGACGCGTGATACGTAGAGGCACGGTGCTTTCGGTGCTCGAAAATTTCCAAAAGCTCATCTGATTGGATTCGTGTTGTGATCGGAATCAAGAAGATATTATCAAAGGTCTATGAGGGTATGATCTCTTATTTTTATATCACCATTTTAATCGTTTATACGATGTTTGATCGATCCATTTTTGGGATTTTGGTTTTATTCGACTGGACCGATTTATTTTCCGATGTGTATCTCGTTTTTATGACCGGATCCCAACATAATTGCCCCAGTTGATGGTGATGTCGCTCGCACTAAGCTGCTTGGTTACCTGGAAACCATGCGAGTCAAAGCAAACATGATCAGTGGGTCCTGAATCTACTATCCACGAAGTGGTAGAATAAGCTTTTAAACATGTTTTGACTATTAGTGCACATTTTTATATAAATTCGGCGTATTTGCGGAAGCATTATAGTCAGTAAATTTTCAATAAAACTCATTTATTCAAACATCAGTACAGGTTTACAAAAACATGGGAAATCAATTATTCGGACATAGTCCGTTGAAATTACGTTTGTTGAAGAACATCAAGTGTTTCGTAAAATAATAACAATTACGGCGACAACATCTTTTATTTTTTAGAATTTCATCGTGTTGTGAGTATGTATTCATCTTCTGCTTGTCCCGTTCGTCGATTACTTAGCCTGAAAAACATAAACGACGAGGTGTGAGTACGCGAGCATACTCAGTGAGACTAAACCCTTATAAATCGTCAAAATCATGTTGTGTAATGCACATAAAACATTCTTATCTGTGTGACACTCGTCTCGGCTTTCTTTCATTCTTTCGACCCCTCGCGGGTCGTCATGTTACACGACACAACGATGACCGTAACATATGAAAACAGTATAACCTCACCTCGTTTGCTGAAATCTTGAAATATCTTCTTTTGAATTTGGCTTGGTTGTCTTTCTTGGATCCCGGATACGCTGCCCCTAGCACTTGAAAAGACGTTTTCATATTTCCGGCCATAAATTCTTGATGTAAAATCTGAAATCTCTTTGAGGACTTTTATCAAACACCTTTGAAAAACTGTCAGATTTGAGCTATCTGTTTGAGCGTGATTTTTGAGGCCTTTATAATTTTTGGAAGTGAAATATGTTATGGGCGTCATAAAGTAGAGGTTCACAGCTTCAAAATGGTATATCATTTGTTGGTAAATACGTACGTATACATATATTTATAGGAGTCCAAAGTCGGCTGAAAGTCAATCTTACTCGGACAGCTGGAGGCCTTATCCGGACAACTGGCCGAGAAGGTTCTGTCGGTCGTGACCCACCTTATCCGGACAGCTGGACAGCCTTATCCGGATAGTGGCCTAGAAGCTTCTGTCGGTCGTGACCGACCTTATCCGGACAGCTGGACAACCTTATCTGGATAGTGGCCTCGAAGCTTCTGTCGGCCGTGACCGGCAGTTGTCAGTCGGCGTGTCCGGCGGTGACCGGCAAATGTCACCAACTCGCTCACCTGGTTCGACCCCTTCCCGATGTCCAAATTCGATTTTCCGACTGTTAGGACTCGTGAGTTAAATCTTCTATATGCTCGTAACGTATTTTCGATAATATTAAAATAATAAGCTAATATTATTTTTGCGGATAAGTGTTCTCAGAATGAAATTTTATCGTATCAAATCGTTTAACTTTTGAAATCACTTTCATAAATTCTAAAAATGATCCTTATAATTTATTTTGAAATCTTTTCTTTTTAAATCCTTCATTTTATGCTAGGAACGTATCGGTCCAAGTATCCGACAACCTGTAACTATTAAAAAATTAAAATCCATGATCGTTAGCAAAATAAATAGCATTTAAATAAGTATTGGGGCGTTACAATCCTCCCCCCTTTAAAAAATTTCGTCCTCAAAATTGAGCTTCGTAAATAACTTTGAAAATCTGTATCAAACTTTGTATGAGTATTTTCATCAATAACTTTAAAAATATTGTGTCAGCAAAAATCACTTTGAAACCTTTCTTTGAAATCATATTTTGTCCCTTTCGGACAACATTTATACTTTCATATATCCTTTCAAATCTTTTGCCGACACAATCATTCTATACTCATACCATAATTTTTTAGTTTTCATAAAAGAGTGAATACTTGAAAACATCAGTACAGTTTTACAAAAAACATGGGAAATCAAATATTCGGACATAGTCCGTTGAAATTTATATTCGTCGAAGAATATCAAGTGTTTCGTAAAAATAATAATAATTACGGCGACAACATCTTTTATTATTTAGAACTTCATCATGTTGGGAGTATGCATTCATCTTCTGCTTGTCCCGTTCGTCGATTCCTTAGCCTGAAAAACATAAAAGACGAGGTGTGAGTACGCGAGCATACTCAGTGAGATTAAACCCTTATAAATCGTCAAAATCATGTTGTGTAATGCACATAAAACATTCTTATCTGTGTGAGACTCGTCTCGGATTTCTTTCATTCTTTCGACCCCTCTCGGGTCGTCATGTTACACGACACAACGATGACCGTAACATATTAAAATAGTATAACCTCACCTCGTTTGCTGAAATCTTGAAATATCTTCCTTTGAATTTGGCTCGGTTGTCCTTCTTGGATCCCGGATACGCTTCTCCTAGCACTTGAAAATACTTTTTCATATTTCTGGTCATAAATTCTTGATGTAAAGACAGTCCACTTTGAAATGTCCTTTCTGACTGCACTTGTAGCACTTGCCATTTGGCTTTTTGTTCGCCTCAAAATGAGAAGCCTTGCTCTTTACTTTAAGGGTTGCCACTTGCATCTGACCCACTTGTTTCTTCTTCTTCCCCCACTTGGGTTTAGAAGTCGAAACACCAGTTGTCGCAAGAACTTGATACCCTTGTCTGACGAGTCTTTCCGCATCTTTAAGCTCTGTCAGCAATCCCGCATGTAACACCCCCAGAAACTATCTGGGAATATTACACGCCGCAGACCCTCTCCGAGAGGATCTACCAGGCTAATTACCGAACAAGACATCACATTACTTGCCGTCATGGCTAAATAACGAACCATTAGACCGATTTGGTCTTTTGCCACAACATACGAAATAATAGTTCTTATACATCTATCTTACAAGACTCATACCCGCAGAGGGGTCAAAATACAATACAGCGGACGACTGAAAATAACTCAACAATACAACAACATCGAACTGGACTCTGAACTCTTGATTAGTATCGCAGCTCGTCTTTCTCCATGCCGTCCCTGTGGTTTCTCCAACGACTAAGCATACCTGAAAAGCATGATACGCATTTCCCCCATTTAAGGGGTTAGCATTTGAATGGCTAGTGCAAGTATTCAGTCTATACAAAACATATCACACCAATATCGGTTACATTAAATTAACAACAGTCATGAAAGAAATTTCCGAGAGGTTTTAAATAAACAACTCAAGTCTATGAAAATAATATATATCAACTCGGCAGTCTTAGAGAACGGCAGAAAGTCTTTTGGGACTTCAAGTCCGAGACTATAAAACTTTTTCAAAAACAATAGGGTCTCGGCCCAAATATCTTTTATGTAACAAATGTTTTCATTAATGGTAAATCTTCCTATACCTCACGTCCTTAATTACAAAATCATTTAAAACATTTGGGACTCGGTCCAAGTCATTTCCCACAAATAACATTTACACAACCATAGGGATCTCAGCCCAGAACCTTTTCCAGCTAAAATACCCGGAAACAAAATCAAGGTTCATTTTCTATTGTCAATACCTCACAATCAAGAGCTAGCTCTTACGACACATAACTCACTGTCATTCTAGCCAAGTACCAAGACCCTATATACAATGCAACTCAATCATCGAGAAAGAACTTTGTGATATTCCGGATATATCACAATTACGGAAAACAGTACATCAACATGTCTCAACATCACAACTATCCACACTTGGTAACCCTCGACCGTACCCATTAGTATCGACCCCCAGAGGCCCCGTCGGACCATCCCCGGGTGGGAAATCATGTGATACCCGAGCCTAACACTACTCACTTGGTCAATATGATTCATCCATAACTTGTTAATTATGTGTTATTTAGATTATTTGACGTTCCATGGTTCAGTTGATCTTATAGTTAATTTCACTACATAGAAATGTGATAAACATTGGAACTAAAGTCTAAAACACTATCGTGGTATGTGTTATGGAACTAAGTTACGTTATTCATATTATTTCTAATACGAAAATAAAATATATGTAAAGATCTTATAAAACTCCAAGTAGACGTGGTAAGCCTAGAAGTCATAAAGGTGTCACTAACGTGTCTATCGGAAGTTAACTAGCTTATCACGAGATTTTAGTCGGCGCATGTAGTGGGTCACTTTAAATTGATGATTCAAGTGGATAACCATCATTCAGTAAACTAACACATGTCAAGTGCCTTTGATTCTTGTCAATACCTAATAGGATACAATTTATGATTGTATCTGATAACGTTTGTAAAATACTGTGATTTGTCTATACCTCATTCATTCCAACTGCGGTAGGAATTGAACTTATCCTTTAATTTATCATATTAATTATATTTTTTCATAAATGATTCCTTCCATTCTTATCTACAGTGTCGCATTTGTGAAGTTTTAGAAAATTTGACAATAAAGTCCTTCACTAGCATTTTCAACATTGTTCGCATGAGTAATCGAGTTTAAGCAATAAAAATACATCCTAAACTTCTACTAAACCCTTTGAAAAATCATCCATACCCTAAATTAGGTCAAAATATACTAGGAACCAGTTCATACACTCCAAGAACCGGATCACAACTACTTGAGTCAATCCATTCTTTCAAACCTAGTCTCTAGTAGTCATTCGAGGGTATTTTGGACATTTCACCTTCATAACCGACTTAACATGCTTGGTTGATGGATAAATACGACCCTCAACCCTCATTTACAGTCTCTACATGAACAAGAAGCTCCCCACTTCGAAAATTAAAAATTCAAGAAGAAATCATCAAAACATCAACACCTCAATTCCTTTGACAATCATGGTGAGTTTCCTTTATTTCTTCCTTGTTCTTGATATGTTTCTTGGATATTTGGAAGGTGTGAGAGCTTTTATATGTTATTATACATATTATAATGATGTTAAGAATTCAACCATGGCTTACCCTTGTGTTTAATATGGATTTATAAGGCTTAAAACTCACTAAGGCAATAAAGGAATCAATTCTGCCACCTTTTAGAATTAATGGTATATGTTACTTGATCCGTATGTTTCAGGGTCAGGGGTTTCTGTATACTTGTTCTTAAGTATCTTAGGGATATTATGTCAAAAATTGGTGCAAATACAACTTATATTCTAGTGGTTATAAGCAAAACAAAATCTGATTATGACAAGATTTTGATAAACTCTCTTAATCAAGTGTTGGTTATAAAACCTTGGAATTTTAAGTTGTGAGAGTTGAATGAACTTTATAAACAGAGACTAATAGATTCATTAGTGAATTATATGTCCAAAATTTATTGGTTAATGGGCTGGTATATGTCAATAAATAGACATAAAATACATAGAACACCGATTACGCGTCTACATAGGAAGTGGTAAACCCTTTCGATATGAAGAGAGTTAAACCTTGTATGTAGTATGTAAATCCTTTAAACACATTCCTTGAAACATGTTCTGAAGATATATCATCACAACCACCCCTATTGGTATAAACGTAAGGGTATTACCCGATCAAGGTAAGTAGAAATCCATCTGCAACTACAATGCATAAACATAGTATTATTTGTAAACTTGATGATATCTTGAGAGTGTATTGTATTGGATGACTGATCTGTATTATGCTTAAAGTATTTGGTTGCACCTTACATGATCATAATATCCATTAGCATCTCCACATGCATGCATAACAGGATACTCACTAGTGTCTGCATGCATGGTACGATCATGGAAAGAAAGAAAAGAAAAATATTTTGTTGGCCGATGCTAGAGCACCGAGGCATGGTAGATGCATGCTTTTACGATATGTTTAGCACGGTATATGCGTGCTTATATCATGTGTGAGACGTGGTAGATGCATGTTCTCACAATATATTTGGTGTGGTAGATGCATGCCTTATATATCTGGCATGGTAGATGCATGCCTCATGATATGATATGATATTGAGTTCATTTCGGTGCTTAGTACATGGTTCAACGGGCCCAAGGATAAGAAAATGATTTTGAGAGATTCTCATTGATAATCACATGTCATATGTTGCATCAGACATGATATATAACATGCATGATTTCTACTTATTGGGCTTTAGCTCACGTAGTTTATGCATTGTAGGTAATTCTGATGCTTGAGTATGTTCCCCCGCTGGATGGGTTGCAGTTCCACTGTTGTTGAGGGTCGACGTACATGGATGACGACCTGTCGTGCTTAACCATGGGCTTAACATGTTTTAGTTCTTGTTTCTGAACCTTGTTTTATAAATATTTATTGTAGTAATGTACCCATGTGTTCGAGTGTCGTTGATGGTGTGAGGGGTACTTTAAGCTCACTTAGTATGTTTGTTTAACCTGTGAGGTTGTTTAAATATCGTAATGTAAAATAAATGAGTGATTTGGGAAGCTCGAAGTTTTGTTGTTTACTTATCTCTTGTTCTTATAGCTACGGGGATATTGATGTCATGTGTTTGATTCGGATTGAGACTACATGTCTCTGTATGATACTTGTGTTGGTTTTATGTCACAGGTTTGGGATAGGTACTAGTTTAGGGGAAACTCTGTCGAAATTTCACCGTAATTTATAAGTACTAATATGATATAAGATAGTGTAAGTTAGTTAGTTAGTGTGGGTGTGTTTCAGGAGCTATCGGAGCCCGGTTTGTGACCTGTAGACTGTCCATGTACACGAGCTCAGAGCATGTGGAGCACAACAAATCCAGTAAGTGTTATTTTATTTGTGTGCACTCATATTTCATGAATTATATTGACCATATGATATAGGTCTCAGTCATAAATAGAAAATAATCCCGAGAACAAGAACTGAAGGCAGTGATGGGGGTAGAACACAAGACCCAGAAATGACATCCACAAGTTCTGATTGTGATTTGATCATTGGTCGATTGACTGAACTAGTAGAAAGGCAATCTCAACAAATCTAACAACTCATCCAACAAAGAGACATGCGAGGACAGTAGGGAGATGACAGGAATCGACCGCCACCTCGAGTAGAACAAGTTGAATTAGATGGAGGAAGCTACAGGAAGTTGAATCCCCCAACATTTGAGAGCTCAGTGGATCCTAGAAAAGCAGAAGATTGGCTAAGGACTATAGAAAACATGTTCCAGTATAGTAAGGTTTCTGAAGAGAACAAGGTACTTTGTGCATCCTTCAGGTTACGGGGCAGTGCAGGTCATTGGTGGGATACGATAAGCGCTATAGATAATGTGGCAACAATGACTTGGGCTAAGTTCAAGGAACTATTCAGAAATAAGTACTTTACAGCTCTTGCTCGTGCAATGAAGATGAACGAATTTATACAGATGAAACAGGGAAGCATGACGGTTTCAGACTACATCTGTAAGTTCGAAATGCTGTCTAGGTTTGCTGAGCATATGGTTAGCACGGAAGCACTGAAAGTGGAGAGGTTCCTTGAAGGCTTGAAACCAGAGCTATACAGAGATGTCAGAATGGCAGGAATTCAAGGGATGACTTATTCAATAATTGCTGAGAGAGCATTGGTCGCAGAACAGGTAGGACTAAGGATTCGACAAGCACAAGAGGTTCGGCGGTAATTTGCCCAACGACAAGGCCAACGCTGGTTTAAGAATGAAAAGAAGAGGCCACCTCAATCGCAGAATCCAGAGGCTGATTTTCCATCTAAAAAGGGGCAGGAACAAGGAGAACCAAGTAAGCGTATGAAGTCTAAAGAGGGTAGACCCTTTGTACCATTACCGGCATGCCCTAACTGTGGAAAACAACATAGTGGAGTTTGCTTACTGGGTTCTAAAGTATGCTTTTCATGTGGACAACCTCGACATATGGAGAACGTTTGCCCAAACAAGACAAAAGCCAAAGCGTAGGAAAGGGTACCAGCTAGAGTTTATACTATAACCAGAGAAGATGCTGAAGTTAATCCATCTATTATCATAGGTAACCTTCTTATCTTTGGTATTTCAGCATCGGTATTATTTGATCCTGGTGCTACACATTCATTTGCATCTACCGAGTATGTGAGAAGGCTGAGTAGAGTACTAGAAACAATTGAGGTAGGTTATAATGTAGTTACCCCCTCTGGAGATGAAAAACAAACAAATAAGATCATACGAGCGTGTAGTATTCCTATCGAAAATAGGGAACTCTATGCTGATTTAATTGTTTTGGACATGAATGACTATGACATAATCTTGGGTATGGATTGGTAATCAAAATATCATGCTATTGTTGACTGTCGGAGAAAGATTGTGACACTACAACCACCTGGGGAAGAACCTTTTTATTTTGTCGGGGTTAGTAAGAATTTTAGATTTCGAGTAATCTCAGCAATGAAGGCACAACGTCTATTAAACAGTGGTTGTGAAGGCTATGTAGTTAGTGTAATGAGCATTGAAAAGCAAGATTTCTCGAAAACAATACCCTGAAGTGTTTCCTGATGATCTACCGGGACTGCCACCAGATCGTGAAATAGAGTTTGTGATTAACTTATAGCCGGGAATGGCACCAATATCAAAGTCACCATACAGAATGGCACCAGCCGAATTAAAGGAATTAAAGACCTAGTTGCAAGAATTGTTAGATAAAGGCCTCATTAGGCCTAGTTATTCACCATGGAGAGCGCTAATATTGTTTGTTCATAAGAAGGATGGTTCCTTGAGGATGTGTATAGACTATCGAGAGCTCAACAAAGTTACGATCAAGGACAAGTATCCTTTACCTCGAATTGATGACTTGTTTGATCAACTTCAAGGCGCATCTATTTTTTCCAAAATTGATCTGCGATCAGGGTACCATCAATTGAAGATAAAGGAAGAGGACATCCCAAAAACGGCATTCAATACGAGGTACGAACACTATGAGTTTTTAGTGATGCCGTTTGGCCTAACAAATGCCCCATCAGCATTTATGTATTTAATGAATAGAGTGTTTAAAGACTTCCTGTATAAGTTTGTTATCGTGTTTATTGATGATATTCTCATATATTCGAAGACCAAAGAAGACCATACAGTACATCTAAGGAAAGTTTTATAAGTCTTAAAACAGAAACAGTTATATGCTAAGTTTAAAAAGTGTGAATTCTGGTTAGACCGAGTGGTATTCTTGGGGCATGTTATATCCGGAGCAGGGATTTTAGTAGACCCAAGCAAAGTTGAAGCAATCAATAACTGGCCGCAACCCACAAATTCTACAGAAGTACGTAGCTTTCTTGGTCTAGTTGGATATTACCGTCGATTTGTGGAAGGATTCTCCAACATTGCCTCTCCATTAACACAATTGACTAGAAAGAATGTTTCCTTCAAGTGGACAGAATAATGCGAGCAAATCTTTCAAGAACTGAAGAGGCGGTTGACATCGGCACTGATCTTGACCATTTCAATGGGAACTGGAGGTTTTAAAGTCTATATTGATGCTTCAAAGAATGGTCTGGGTTGTGTATTGATGCGGAATGGTAAAGTAATAGCATATGCATCTAGACGACTGAAGGAGTATGAAAAGAACTACCCGACACATGATTTGGAACTTGTTGCAGTGGTGTTTGCACTTAAAATATGGAGGCATTACCTATATGGAGAACGTTGTGAAATTTATACTGATAAAAAGAGCCTGAAATATTTCTTCACTCAGAAAGAATTAAATATGAGACAGCGGATATGGTTAGAACTTGTTAAAGACTATGATTGTGTCATCAACTACCACCTTGGTAAAGCTAATGTAGTAGCAGATGCCCTAAGCAGAAAATCAGCACAATCCATTGCGGCCAAGACCTTGATCCAGAAGCTAGAATTACACGATTTGATGAATATGGATGTAGAAATTATCCAACATGGATGGCTAGAAGCAAAATTGTTAGCACTAACCCTTCGACCTACTTTAATAGATAGAATTCAGCAAAGCCAGAAAGAGGATCAAGAGTTAGAGAAAATAAAGAAGAACATTAAGTTAGGAACCTCGTTAGACTTCCAATTATCAGAAGATAGTATTATTCGATTTAGAAATCGTTTATGTGTGCCTAATTTTGAATATTTTAGCAAATAAATATTACTAGAAGTGCACTCAACACCATATTCAGTACATCCAGGAGCAACCAAAATGTACAGAGACTTGAAACTACACTATTGGTGGCCGGGTATGAAAGAAGATATTGCATAATATGTGGAGCAATGCCTAACATGTCAACAGGTAAAAGCCGAGCATCAAAGACCAGCAGGAACCTTGAAACCTTTATTTGTTCCAAAATAGAAGTGGGAGGACATTACGATGGATTTTGTGACAGGTTTACCAAGAATGGTTAAAGGACACAACTCTATCTGGGTTATAGTTGATAGATTGACAAAATATGCTCACTTTCTCCTAGTTTGTACGACATACTCCATCGATCGTTATGCTCAACTCTATATACAGGAAATAGTGAGGCTACATGGGGTTCCATTATCTATTGTATCGGACAGAGATTCACGATTTGTATCAGCTTTTTGGAAGAGCCTGCATAGAGCATTGGGTACCCACTTGTCTTTCAGCTCTGCTTATCATCCACAGTCGGATGGGCAATCGGAAAGACCTATACAAACTCTTGAAGATATGCTCAGATCATGTGTTATGGACTTTCAAGGCCAGTGGAGCAAACATTTACCTCTAATTGAATTCTCCTACAATAACAGTTATCTGAGTACATTTGGAATGGCTCCTTATGAAGCTTTGTATGGACGGAAGTGTCGATCACCAGTACATTGGGACGAGGTTGGTGAAGGAAGAGTTTTAGGTCCTGATATGATTCAAGAAATGATAGAAGTAGTTTTACTAATTAGAGAAAGAATGAGAACAGCTCAAAGAAAACAAAAGAGTTATGCAGATACCAAGAGGAGAGCACTGGAATTTGCCGTGGGTGATCGAGTATTCCTGAAAGTTTCTCCAATGAAGGGAATAATGAGATTTGGTAAGAAAGGAAAATTGAGTCCAAGATATATTGGGCCATTTCCTATTACTGAGTGGGTTGGTGAAGTGGCTTATCGACTAGAGTTGCCAGCATCAATGTCTCAGATACACAATGTATTTCACGTTTCTCTACGAATAAAATGCATTGCGAATCCATCCCACATTCTCAAGAATGAACCAGTTAAGCTGGAGGTAGATTTGAGTTACAAGGAGATACCGGAACAAATCTTACTAAGAGAAGTAAAGAGACTCAGAAATAAAGAAGTGCCACTAGTCAAAGTGTTGTGGAGAAATCAACTTGTAGAAGAAGCCACTTGGGAGAGAGAAGATGAAATAAGGGCTAAATACCCTGATCTTTTCAGGTAACTTAAATTTCGGGGACGAAATTTTTATAAGGAGGGGAGGATGTGTTACCCGAGCCTAACACTACTCACTTGGTCAATATGATTCATGCATAACTTGTTAATTATGTGTTATTTGGATTATTTGACGTTCCATGGTTCAGTTGATCTTATAGTTAATTTCACTACATAGAAATGTGCTAAACATTGGAACTAAAGTCTAAAACACTATCATGGTATATGTTACGGAATTAAGTTATGTTATTCATATTATTTCTAATACGAAAATAAAATATATGTAAAGATCTTATAAAACTCCAAGTACACGTGGTAAGCCTAGAAGTCATAAAGGTGTCATTAACGTGTCTATCGGAGGTTAACTAGCTTATCACGAGATTTTAGTCGGCGTGTGTAGTGGGTCACTTTAAATTGACGATTCAAGTGGATAACCATCATTCAATAAACTAACACGTGTCAAGTGCCTTTGATTCTTGTCAATACCTAATAGGATACAGTTTATGATTATATCTGATAACGTTTGTAAAATACTGTGATCTGTCTATACCTCATTCGTTCCAACTGTGGTAGAAATTGAACTTATCCTTTGATTTATCATATTAATTATATTTCTTTATAAATTATTCCTTCCATTCTTATCTACAGTGTCGCATTTGTGAAGTTTTAGAAATTTTGACAATAAAGTCATTCACTAGCATTTTCAAAATTGTTCGCATGAGTAATCGAGTTTAAGCAATAAAAATACATCCTAAACTTCTACTAAACCCTTTGAAAGATCATACATACCCTAAATTAGGTCAAGATCTACTAGGAACCAGTTCATACACTCCAAGAACCGGATCACAACTACTTGAGTCAATCCATTCTTTCAAACCTAGTCTCTAGTAGTCATTCGAGGGTATTTTGGACATTTTACCTTCATAACCGACTTAACAGGCTTGGTTGATGGATAAATACGACCCTAAACCCTCATTTACAGTCTTTACATGAACAAGAATCTCCCCACTTCGAAAATTCACCAAAAATTCAAGAAGAAATCATCAAAACATCAACACCTCAATTCCTTTGACAATCAAGGTGAGTTTCCTTTGTTTCTTCCTTGTTCTTGATATGTTTCTTGGATATTTCGAAGGTGTGAGAGCTTGTATATGTTCTTATACATGTTATAATGATTTTAAGAATTCAACCATGGTTTACCCTTATGTTTAATATGGATTTATAAGGCTTAAAACTCACTAAGGCAATAAAGGAATCAATTCTGCCACCTTTTAGAATTAATGGTATATGTTACTTGATCCGTATGTTTCAGGTTCAGGAGTTTCAGTATACTTGTTCTTAAGTATCTTAGGATATTATGTCAAAAATTGGTGCAAATACAACTTATATTCTAGTGGTTATTAGCAAAACAAAATCTGATTATGACAAGATTTTGATAAACTCTCTTAATCAAGTGTTGGTTATAAAACCTTGGAATTTTAAGTTGTGAGAGTTGAATGAACTTTATAAACAGAGACTAATAGATTCATTTGTGAATTATAAGTCCAAAATTTATTGGCTAATGGGCTGGTATACGTCAATAAATAGACATAAAATACATAGAACACCGATTACGCGTCTACATAGGAAGTGGTAAACCCTTTCGATATGAAGAGAGTTAAACTTTGTATGTAGTATGTAAATACTTTAAACACATTCCTTGAAACAGGTTCTGAAGATATATCATCACAACCACCCCTATTGGTATAAACGTAAGGGTATTACCCAATCAAGGTAAGTAGAAATTCATGTGCAACTACAATGCATAAACATAGTATTGTTTGTAAACTTGATGATATCTTGAGACTGTATTGTATTGGATGATTGATCTGTATTATGCTTAAAGTGTTTGGTTGCACCTTACATGATCATAACATCCATTAGCATCTCCATATGCATGCATAACAGGATACTCACTAGTGTCTGCATGTATGGTACGATCATGGAAAGAAAGAAAAGAAAAATGTTTTGTTGGCCGCTGCTAGAGCACCGAGGCATTGTAGATGCATGCTTTTACGATATGTTTAGCACGGTAGATGCGTGCTTATATCATGTGTGAGACGTGGTAGATGCATGTTCTCATGATATATTTGGTGTGGTAGATGCATGCCTTATATATCTGGCATGGTAGATGCATGCCTCATGATATGATATGATATTGAGTTCATTCCGGTGCTTAGTACGTGGTTCAACGGGCTCAAGGATAAGAAAATGATTTTGAGAGATTCTCATTGATAATCACATGTCATATGTTGCATCAGACATGATACATAACATGCATGATTTCTACTTATTGGGCTTTAGCTCACGTAGTTTATGCATTGTAGGTAATTCTGATGCTTGAGTATGTTCCCTCGCTGGATGGGTTGCAGTTCCACTGTTGCTGAGGGTCGACGTACATGGATTACAACCTTTCGGGCTTAACCATGGGCTTAACATGTTTTAGTTCTTGTTTATGAACCTTGTTTTATAAATATATATTATAGTAATGTACTCATGTGTTCGAGTGTCGTTGATGGTGTGAGGGGTACTTTAAGCTCACTTAGTATGTTTGTTTAACCTGTGAGGTTGTTTAAATATCGTAATGTAAAATAAATGAGTGATTTGGGAAGCTCGAAGTTTTGTTGTTTACTAATCTCTTGTTGTTATAGCTACGGGGATATTGATATCATGTGTTTGATTCAGATTGAGACTAGATGTCTATGTATGATACTTGTGTTGGTTTTATGTCACATTATTGGGATAGGTACTAGTTTAGGGGTAACTCTGTCGAAATTTCACCGTAATTTATAAGTACTAATATGATATAAGATAGTGTAAGTTAGGTAGTTAGTGTGTGTGTGTTTCAAACCACTTCCGCTGTTGTCCCCATTAGTATCGACCCCCAGAGGCCCCGTCGGACCATCGCCGGGTGGAAGAACGACAACACACGCACCCAAGTCCACTTATGTGGCCGTACCCATTAGTATCGGCCCCCAGAGGCCACACATGCCATCCCCGGGTGGAAGAACGACAACACATCCACACATTACACAATTTACAAAACTGCATGTTTTGATTGCTAGTCACAATATATATAGTCAAGGCACTTGCAAGAAATGGCCATTTATCCAACACGTAACTACCACCAAGGATTTGACACAACACGTAACTACCACCAAGGATTTGACACAACACTTATCCCTAGTATACGCCAACACACAAAAATCACCACAAACAGCACCTACAACACAACCGACACGACTACACAACAACCTAACAATCTTCAACACTTCACTACACATCAACGGCATAATGACCGAATAACCATCATGACTAACCCAACTCATAACACACAACTAAACCCACACAACCCGGTGATCACCAAAACATTATAGCACCCGAATAAGTGTACTATCTACCCATCACTACGTCTCTATTTACATATCTCTATGACAAGCAATGAACCCACATTAACTTCACATCTCCACATAATAACTAGGATGTAATACCTCCGGTATTCCATGCTTGATTACTTTGTACTGTGTGAATGTTTGGTAATGTGACGTCATTTCTATTTATGTATTCCATTGAGTGCTATATAATTGTACGATGTGAATGAAATGGGGGTGACACACCTTGACGCCGTGGGACGATCGTCGGTGCGAATATGACGGTGGCCAACGTCTTGTTCCCCGATAATTGTTGACGAGTGGAAGGGATGGTCACCCCGAGATGGTTAGAATGTGGTTTGAGGCTAAAAAGTTCTGTCTAACGCGCGCTATAACCCATGCCTAACGTACGCTATATTTCGATTGTTACGTACGTTAAGGCAGCTACATTACGTACGTAACGGGTGGGTCGGTCTCCGGACCAGAATCTTTCTTTTGACACGGACAGAGCTACTTTCGGCGGGCTAGAGGACAAACGAGTCAACTGTTCGTTACGTACGTTATGTCCCAAATTTAACGTACATAACACTTGGGCACATTTCGGGCAGTGAGTTCTTTACGTACGTTGTCATCACACTGTTACGTATGTAATACACCTTACGTACGTAACACTCTTATCGTTAACGTACATTATCAAAACCAAGTTTTATAAAATGATAATTCCCTTCTTCATTTGCACGACCCAACATCACAAACTACCACCCTTGGAGAAATTCCTAGTCCTATACCCGGTTCTTAAGCCTCTTAAACACTTGAATTAACATTGAGGAGGTGGATTCTTGAGCTTCGGTGAAGATTATCCAAGTCGTTCAAGTCACTTCTCGTTCTCCTCATAGTTCTTGTGAATCCGTCAACTATCTTCATTATTCTTCTTCCAATAAGGTAAGCCACCAATCCCTGGAGTTATATCTTCGATGTTTTCTTATTTATACTTATTATATTGCGGGTATTGGGTAGATTTTGCTAAACTTCGTAGACAATCTTGTCGGATGAAATTGTAGTAACCAGGAATTCCGTTTCTCATATGTTTCGTTTCATGCAAACGAAATTTCACTTCAAAATCATCGCTAGGAATGTAAAATTTGACGAATCAATTGTGGGGAAATTCGTAGTAATCCATCACCGTATGTTCCATTGTTCGTAGCCACCCTTACCTTGTGATTTTTGACACTTAGCAAACTAAGAAAAATAATTCGATAGTATAATCAATATTGGTTTTCAAACCACCGAAGTTATTGTGCAATAAAATCCGTCGATTGTAGTATTCGGAATATAGAATTGTATTAGAAAGCATAAGATTCGATTTCGCCATAATAATTCATTGACAACCGAAGAATGATAGGATTATCTTCTTGAGTAAATCGATATACCTAATGTTAATTATAAGATTGAACGAGATAATGGTACACAACACTTGAAAACTTAGAAACGATACTCATACCGACAATTAAAACTACACTAGGAATCCGGTTAGGAAAGGGAGACTAGTTTTATTCATTATAATCCGTACGAGGTGTTAATCGGATGTTTCGTGGCTAGGTTAAGCTCGAGTGGGCGTGGGGACTTCGTTATCATAAAGCACCTACTATCGGATCACAGGCAAGTGAAATCTTGCTCGTGAATTTTCTAATATTAATGTTATACCGTATGTGTGTACGTGCCATTTTGATAAAAGCCGACATTTGTCTTTCTCTAAAGATGTTATAAATGGGCCGATGTGTTGGGGATAAAACCTGTATGGTACCCGTGTGGAAATGTGTTAGGGGGTAAGACCCGAATTGGGCGCCTATGTTTCGGGGTATTCCCGTGTGGATACTTCCGTGACCCTTGGTTGCGACCTTGGGGGCTTATGTGATAAAGAGAGAGACACGTCGGTTGAGTGATGAAATATTCCCTGTGATTACTAAGTACTGTGATTGTAAAGATGTCGTATATCGTAGTTAGTAGTTGTTATTTGGTATGCATTCTCTAACCCTGGTTACCTGGTATGACTCGTCGTACCAGGTAAAATTGTTCATCATGTGCAGGACATTCCCGAGGGGTCCGGTCAGACTTGAGCGGTGTTGGAATTATCTCTAGCCGCTGCTTTAATTGGAATAAATTGTTTTCTTTGGAAAAACCTTTGTTGTGTAATAATTGGACTTCAAATTACATTTTCCCTTAAATATTTCGATTCACGTTATGTAATCCTTGAATTTAAGGTTTTATCGCGATTTTCTTAAAATGCCTATTTTTCTAACTAGCCTTGTGGGTCCCACGTGGGATTCATGGTACTGTAATACCTCAGGATATTTTGGGGGTGTTACAGAAAATGGTATCAGAGCGAAACTCCTGGTTTGAATAAAACTTTCTCCTATATTTTTTTTTCTCTCAAAATCCAACACCCCAAGCGATCGAAGCTCCTCGTGGGAATGCAAGTAAGTGATATGTGTGTGTTTCTATTTTTGTACAACATTTAATTGTAAACCATGCGTGGAACTGGCTTTAGATTGATACCGTTAGTGATGGCACGCCGAGGAGCTAGAAGGGTGAATGGAAGAAACTTTGAATAGTATTGAAAAGAGATTTCCCTTTCTTAGCAAAAAAGTCATTTTAAAAATTTACAAGACAAGACTTGAAAGGATGAGGTTGCTTATCAATAAAACTATATCTTTTGACATTAGATTCATTATTGAAGCCAAAGTCAGAATAGCAGGCACAGAAATACCCACTAGATTTTTACCAGGGCTTGAAAAAATTTCATATGACAAGAAACGACGAGCAAAGATAATAGCTGTTTGCTATAAATGTGCTAGATGGAACTGTAATGCAAAATGTCGATCTTTAGGAATTCCATCTACAAACAGAAAAGATAAAATTCAGTTCATTAAGGATGGTCTGAATAAAGAGAATTTAGATAATATCGAAATTTCTCTTGACACGCATCTTAGTGGACTCATACATTACGGAATTCGATGTTTGTGGAATAAATTCAAACCAGAATATGAACAACGTCTTGGGAATCTGACGTTAAAAGACCCTGTTTGCCAATTTGTAAGAAAATTGGATGGGAAGCTTCTTCCCGACTCATACAAGGCGTTTAAGTCGTTTCTGAACGTAAAATCAGAGGAAGATGTGAGCCACAATCACAACTACTGTACCTACACGTGAGTATCTTTTATTTTTATCGTATGGTGAGATTTTCTGAATAAAAATGTGATACGTAATAAATGCATTCATTATTCTATTGAGTAGTTGAAGCGCAATTAACGCAATCACAGATTTGTTAAATATTTTTACCTTATTTTTCTTCTATAAATAAACATTGTGCTTGTTTCTTTTATTCATCCCTCAAACTTGTACTTTTCTCTTTTTCTCTCAAATAAGTTTCTTTTCAAAAATGGAATCATCATCTTCCACAAAAAGATTTAACTCAGTCTGAATTTTTGGTGGAGCTAGTTATGAAACAGATGTAACACCCCCGAGATATTCGAGGTATATTACAGTGCCGTAAACTCCTACATGGGACCCACCAGGCTAAACAAGAAAAGCAATACTCGACTAACTGTCTCGGTTAGCGAAGAAACATATATTAACAATGCGAACATATAATAACACGCCCGGTGCAACCGGCGTAGCATACATCAATCGACAAATATAGTAATTTCAACGAATATAAACCAAAAACCGAAGGGAAAAGCTTAAGTACTTGCGAGTACATTCTATAAGTTTGCAATTTTGAAAACAACCATATCGAACAGACAACATAAATAAGGAGACCCCAATGCACACGTCAACGACCCTGGCCAGCATCCTCGTACTGTCCCAGCGTTCGCTCGTCCGACTGAACATAACCTGAAATTCATGAAATGAATTTCCCCAAGAAGGGTCCCCAACGGGGTTAGCAATTACGCTAGTACAAGTAACCAAATGAACAACTTTCACCTTACACATATAGTCAATGCATGCAATCATGAAAACATCGGTTGAAAGACACATTTCCGGAAACGCCATAATCCAAAACACATTTGTAAAATGCACCATAATTAACCTGCTGGGGGCCAGCCGCCACCAGTTAATCAAAACGATCAGGAGGCGGAACGCCAGAATAACAACCCTGGAGGTATGGATCCAGCTTTTGTTCAGGACCTTGCCCAGGCTATCGCCATGGGAATTGCTCAGGTCAATCAGGCAGAACGGATACCGGTCATCAATGTGGAAGAAAACGCAGGAAGAGATCGATGGTTGGGAGAGATGCTGAAGGCTAGGCCTCCATTATTTGACGGGACAGGAGAGAAACACGTGGACGAGTGGATTTCGGAAATGGAGACCGCCTTCAAGTAATCGGATGCCCAGAAAATGTAAAGGTGCCGCTCGGAATTAATCAACTCCGTGACACTGCCGCACGTTGGTGGAGGACTTACAGGCCGGAGGACCGAGTGGTCGGGTGGACCGAATTTTCCGATCGCTACGGAGCGAGTAATGTCCCGAATCAGCCCGAACCGCTCGCGTCTGAGACTTTTTCGGCCGGCCCTCGTAACATGCGATTTCAGAGATCATTCGGGCCTACCGAACCGAGCTAAGTTACATCTCCTGATGGTTCCATCAAGATCAACGAATATGCCATCTTGCATAGAGGTTACGGAGGAAGTACAACGATATGCCGGATTTCACCGCACGACCACGAGAGCATACGAAGACGTAGTCACAAAGATATGCCGGTACAGCTTGTTAATACCGACATCGGGCATAACTCGAAGAAGCGGAAGACATCGATTCGCACAGGAGCAACAACAAAACGAATTCGGGGCCCGCATCTTCTTTTAAGTCGGCGGTTTCGTACCAACAGAAGGGTGTATCTGATCGGCCTTACCGTAGGGACTGTTTCAATTGTGGCATGACCGGGCATACTAAGGATCGGTGTCAGAAGACGGCTACCAAATGTTTCACTTGCGGAAAGAGTGGACACATGTCTCGTTACTGCTGGCGGGCTAATTCCACTCAGATCCCAGCTTCGCAACCAAGCCAACAAGGCTCTATGCAATCCCCTAGGACGCCTGCTGTTGGGATAATATGTGGTTTATCCCCCAAAACCAAGAGTGCATCAGCATACGGCATGACTAGGGTTTGAGTGTCACGCATGTACTCGAGCCCGAGTATTAATTTGTAGTCATCCATCTCCACAACAGATAGGTCGGCCCTACCTTCGAAGGCTCCTACCTTAATTCGAACAGCCTTGGCAATCCCCGCTATCGGTTTTTCCGGAGAGTTTACGGCTTTAACTCGACCCACTCTTTTCTCTAACAACAGTCCAAGTCTCTCCACTTCGGTGCTCGCCAGATAATTATGGGTGGCACCCGAGTCTATCATAGAACGAATATTTTTCCCATTGATTTTAACATCAACAAACTTTAATCCCTTCTTTCTCTTATCGGGACCACCTGTCGTGAGAGAAGGTACGGGGTTTCTAGCTTTTGTAGGCACTCTTGCCTTAGCTGTCACCTGATGGGTTAACGAGTTGCACCATTGATTGATGGCCCCAAGGTTTTCCTCATCTTCCGATCTTCCTTCATCATCTGGAACTTGCAACTCTTCTTTTGGTTGCGAACTCGATTCTGCGGCGCTTGTTAAGGTGCTCAAAAGTTGCCTCTTCGGACAATTGCTGAGAAAATGAGGCCCATCACATAGGAAACATTTAACGATCCGTTGGGAAGGGGACTGCTGACCTTCTGTAGGTTTGCTACGATTCGTGCTCCCATATGAACTTCCTTGAGTATAAGTTTGCCGATCCCCTACACTCCGACTCAAGTTAGGTTTGAACGGTCTTGGCATTACACTTCGGGACGGTGCCATGTTTGTTGTTACGGGACGATCCTTTCGAGGTTCCGACGTGTAATCCATTAATCTTTCTGCCGCTCCCATGGCGGTACTAAGGTCTGTGACTCGTTGGCACAGAAGCTCCGTACGAGCAAATGGTTTCAACCCTTCCAGGAACGTAAACAACCGCTCATTCTCCGACATATCGCTAATGTGTAACATATGTGTCGAAAATGCCTTCACGTAATCTCGAATAAGACCGGTGTGCTTCAAATCTCGCAAGGCCCTTCTTGCATTGTACTCAACATTCTCTGGGAAGAATTGTTGCCTGATGGCTTCTCGCAGTTGTTCCCAAGTGTCAATTCTTACTCGTTGAGCCTGAATGTCCGCATATTTGGTGCGCCACCACAATTTGGCATCGTCGATCAAATACATTGTGGCGGTTGACACCTTTCTCGCTTCATCCAAAACATTAGCGGCATGGAAGTATTGTTCCATGTCGAATAAGAAGTTCTCAACTTCCTTGGCATCTCGGGTTCCACTATAGGAACTTGGTTCGGGGATCCGAATTCTCGTAATAGGTTCTTGAGCAACATGGGGTGTGTTGTTCACTGCTCTTTGAAGCAATCCAATCTGGATACTCATTGCTTCCATCTCGCGTCTCATTTCAGCCGTATTGGTGGCTCCCATTGCTTCTGCAAGGGTTCGGCAGACTTCTCTGCATTCGCCCAACTGGGCTCGGGGGTCTTCATTCTCCGCCTCGAGGGTCTCGACCTTCTCCTCCAAGGTCTCGACAACATATCTCAATCTAGAGCACTCTTGCTCTAGATTATCGAATTGGGCTTTAGAGGCCTCGGCCTCTTTCCTCTTTCCGTCATCCTTTTTCTTGCCCTACGTTCTAGGGACTTCCGTCTCGTTACCCGATTCCATTCTTTCGACCTTGACTCGTTCCGATACCACCTGTCACGGGGCGCTTATAATTTGTATATAATGTATGCGCACCGTGCGGCTAGTAGTCAATTTAACCGACTATGTCCGCCTAACTCGTTTGAGCATTGGTGCTAATGCGACGCAATCACACCGAGGCGTTTTAGTGGCACAGCAAAATTGAAGACGAAAATCGGTTTGTATTAATATAATGAACGATTACAATAGGCAACAATGATTACAAGCATACACGGATAGGAGGGTCTCAACAAACTAGCCAATTCGTACTACAACTCTTCAGTACACTCTTCCCCCTATAATAGGCTTAGAAAAATAAAGGCTAATGACAACAGTGGATATTGAAAAGCTGAGCAACCACTAACTAGCTATTACAACACTAACTAGCTATTATAACACTAACTAGTTATTACAAGGAAAATAAAGTAAAGCCCTACACTATAGATGATAACTTGAAGTGCGATGAGGCTCTGCGTCCCACAAAGCTGCAAGTGGGCCCATATATGGCCGTTGATCAGGTAATACCCCCTGGGGTCGCGGGCATCCCGTGACACACAGAGTGTGCCGCGGCCCTGCCGGCATGTGCCGCGGCCCACGGTGCGGCCTGCTCGGCTAGGAGCTGCCGAGCACTACCGGCCGTGACTCGGCCAGAAGCTGCCGATCACTACCGGCCGTGACTCGGCCAGTGCCAGCCTGGGCCCAGACTGCCCGGCCATGACTCGGCCGGGGCCAACTCCGACGGCCCGAACAACCCCGAAACCCGAACCTGAATACGAATCGATGGTACGATTACGGCGTACTCGCAAAGACGAATCTAAGAGCTAAGAGAACACACAATTCCGACCACCCGAAGGCTCGGAATTCAACAACGGAAGTAGTTACCCAAAACTTTGGGAAATTACGAAAATGGCCCAAAACGTCCGAAAATCACGATACGCGATCGAAACACCAAACCAAAGCTCGCAACATGAATAATAACATTAAATAAACTTACGAGAAACTCGAAACAACAGTTTCGGACGAGATTCGCAAGAATCGAACTCAAGTGCGGAAAAGTCGCTAAAAACCTCGGAACTCAACAAAATGATACCGAAACGAACTCGGATGACAAAAAGTGCAGAATTAATCATTCTCGAAATGACGAAACGGTCATGAGCGAGTCGTCAAAACGGACTCCGGCTGAAAAAGAAATTTACCGAAAAATCGAAAATTGCGGATATTACAACCATCATGTTCCCAACTAAAAATTCCACACATATACCATCCGACAACGCAATATGATCCCGAAAGGTCACAAGAACAAAAGCGACCATAATGAATAATAATGAATAGAAATCCGATAAGGGCCAAGAATGACACACCGTAGTGAATTAATAACGTAATGAGTGATAGCTCAAATAAAATGATTGAAACCGTCGTTCCTCGTGAATGGAATGATTAGTTTGATAATTACAAGTCTCAACATGATTGATGTACTTTGAATGAATTATATGTATGAATGAACAATAACGAAAGGAATGATTATCCTTTTAACTGAGCAAGAATTTACTTGCCTGAAATGAGAGGAAAGGGTATGAATGACGAGTTACCAAGATTAAAGGAATCGACAACTCTGAACCTAGACAAGTTTGTAATCAACTATCAATCACACATCGGTAGGAAAATAAGTTGGAATCCACCCGAAAATACTACCCACGATACATGTATTCCGGTAAGAAAACCTCTAGATGATGAATCACACTCAGCCATCCCAAATACTCAATAATTCCGGAAATACACCAACAAATATGTAGGAAAAACATGTATCCAAGGTAGATAATTCATACTCAACATATTCCAACACAATAGCAAGCTAACTCGAAGAGATCAAAAAGAAAACCCCTAAATCCTGAAATTCTAGGGTTATGCAAAGTTTACCTTGATTTGGAGCGGTTCAGAGGATTAGACGTTGAATAATCCAAACTAGAAGCTTGAAGATGTTTGATGGATGATGGTATCTCGAAGGGATCTTCACAAATACCCCAAAATCACCCGAAATCGCCGAAGGAAGGAGGAGAAGTGGAAAAATGACGAAATGGGGCTGAAATGTCCTATTTATACTAAACCCAGCTTAGCGTGCGCTAGTTTTTGAGAATAGCGTGCGCTAGCAGGTTCACCGGGTATACCAGTGAACTCTGCCTGCATCGTTAGCGTGCGCTAACGCCTTACTCTTAGCGTACGTTAACTGAGTGTTAACGTGCGCTACCTGATAGTTGGTGTCCAAAATATTGAAGTCCAGAACCTGCTGTCCTCCGCCTGCTCGAGTCTTAGTATGTGCTACTACGATGACTTAGCATGCGCTACTAATACAGATAGAGTGCGCTATCTCCTACACATAGCTTGCGCTACGAATTCTCCAATTCAGTCCAGTACCTACTGGACTGTCTGTCTCAAACACACTAGTTGCGTGCACTAATTTTGACAGATAGCATGTGCTATCAGTACTCAAATAGCATGCTCTATTAAGAGTACATAGCGTGCGCGACACCCCACACACAATGAATGAATATGAATGATTATTAAAGAGTGAAAATTACTGAGTGATAATTACTGTATGATAATAAATGAATTCACAACCGGGTATTACATACTCCCCCCTTAAAAAGAGTTTCGTCCTTGAAAGTAAGGGTCAAACAATTTGGGATAACTCTCCCGCATACTATCCTAGATTTCCCAAGTAGCCTGTTCGACTCCATGTCTAGACCACTGAGTTTTTACCAAAGGAATCGCCTTGTTCCGCAACTATTTGACTCGTCGCTCTAGGACTCGTACAGGACGCTTTTCGTACGTATGATCATCCGCTATCTCAATTTCATCGAACTAAAGTATGTGACTCAGGTCGGCAACATAGTTCCGCAACTGAGAGACGTGAAACACATTATGAACTCGGATCAAAGATGGAGGTAAAGCCAATCGATAAGCTAGACTGCCTACTCGATCTAAAATTTCAAATGGTCCAATGAATCTCGGACTCAACTTTGCCCTCTTCCCAAAATGAAAAATACCTCGACTCTGGGATACCTTGACCAAAATGTGGTCACCTACCTCGAACTCTAATGGTCGACGATGATTATCTGCATATGATTTTTGTCGACCTTGAGCGGTCAACAAATGACTCCTGATCAACACTACCTTCTCGCGGGCAGCTATGAGCATATCGGGCTCAGTGCCGATTGATTCTGATAAGTCATCCCAATGCATGGGAGATCGAAAACAACGACCATATAAGGCCTCGTAAGGTGCCATCTTAATCGAAGCATGCCAACTGTTATTGTTTGTGAACTCAATCAGCGGTAGTTGGGCTTCCCAATTATCTTTCCAATCGAGAACACATGCTCTCAACATGTCCTATAATGTCTGAATAGTTCGCTCTGACCGTTCGTCGGACTGAAGGTGAAAAGCTGTGCTGAAATTTAGCTAAGTTCCCATGGAACGATGAACGGATTTCCGAAAATGTGACACGAATCGCCCGTCACGATCAGAAACGATACTTTTAGGAGTACCGTGTAATCTCACGATCTCTTTAATGTACAACTCGGCAAGTCTCTCGGAACCCCATGTATCCTTGATCTCAAGGAAATGAGTTGACTTAGTTAAACGGTCCATGATTACCCAAATTATATTCATGCCATGACAACTCTTTGGCAAACTCGCGATGAAGTTCATTGAAATATCCTCCCACTTCCACTCTGGAATAGAGAGCGATTTTAGCATACTCGCCGCTCGCTTATATTCTATCTTGACTTGCTGATAGGTCAAATATCTCGAAACAAATTCTGCGACTTCTCACTTCATATTACTCCACCAATAATTTTGTTTCTAGAAAAATATCCTTATGGGGTTGTAAAGCTGTTAAATCCCAGAATGAATGAATCATTTCAGGTAAACGGTCACCGTGTTAAACAATATTATGAAGGAGCACATCAAGAACAAGTAATTGAAAGTATAACTTTCGTTGAAAAACTTTAAATCAAAATATACTAACGTCAAGCTAACGACGTTAACAAGTGCTTCTTGGGAGGCAACCCAAGATTTATTGTATTTTGTTGGGTGACTTTCTTTTTGCATAATTTAAATAGAATATTTTGTAAGCTTCTTTTTACAGGGCATGATAAGGAAACAAGACAATCAGGCCACGTGAACATCATTGTCAACCAGATAAGATAAAATCCTCTTCGGTCCTTTTCAAGAAAGAAACTTACTTAGGAAGAATTGAATTTTGATACTTTTAAATTAGCTCTTTTGTGTGTGAATTTTAATTTTCTTTTAAAACCCAAAAATATAAAAAATGGAAAAAGCCTTAAAAATATTGAAAAACAATTTCCTTTTCTTAGCAAAAATGCAATCTTAAGGATTTACAGAGCTCGAGCCGAAGCAATGCGATTATTCATGTTGTATGACATCCCACATGACATTCGTTTTACTATTGAAGGCAAAGTAAGAATAGCTGAGGAATCATTTGAACCACCCACTAGATTCTTACCAGGCTTGGTAAAAGTCCCTATGCCAAGAAACGACGAGCCAAGAAAATGTATGTTTGTTATAAATGTGCCAGATGGACTTGTGATAAAAAATGTCATTCTCTTGGAATTCTTTCCACAAACAGACAAGATGAAATTGAGTTCATAAAGGGTGGGCTGAGTAAGGAGAAATTGAATGACATTCAATTATCTATTGACACGCATCCTAGTGGACTAGTGTATAATGAGATTTTCTGTCTGTGGAAGAAATTCAAATCTGAATATGAATAACGTCTTAGCAATCTGACAGTAAAAGATCCTGTTTGCCAGTTTGTAAAATTAGATGTGAAGCGTATCCCCGACTCATAGAAGGCGTTTAAGCCGTTTCTGGACATAAAACCAGAAGAAGATGTGAGCCACAATCACAACTACTATACATACATGTGTGAGTATCTTTACTTTTGGTCATTTTTGTCAGATTTTCTTAATAATAAAGTGACACGCAATAAATGCATTCATTATTCTATTGAGTAGTTGAAGCGCAATTAACGCAGTCACAGATTTGATTAATCTTTTCGCTTTATTTGCCTCTATAAATTGTAATAACCGCACTTTCTGTGAGTTTTTGGGCTTTGACGTTCTTTCACTTTTGTCGCTCTTGTAAGCACTTATTAAGATGTTGTTGTTGTTGTTGTTGTTGATTTTATAGTTTCGTACCCTCTGGGACATGTTCGTATCGTTTGGACTCTGCATCAATGTTTTGTGTAAGGCTGATAGCGCACGCTAGGTGCGAGCTAATGCACGCTATTTCTATTTACTAGCACACGCTAGCTTCACCAGCAGCGCACGCTAATGGTTCGGGATTCGCAGAGGCAGTAGCCTGATTCTGCTCTCTGGACAGAGGTACGAGTGTTTGTAGGATACCCTTAGGGAATGAAGGGTGAATTGTTCTATAGCCCCCAGGATCAGAAGGTTATTTTTAGAACCAATGCCCGATTCCTAGAAGAGGATTATATGATTAGTCACAAGCCCATGAGAAAAATAATTCTAGAATATTTGAGGGGACCAATCTTACAAGCACCAACTAACACTTCACCACGTATCTATTTTGATATTTTTACACCAACTCAGGATTTGCCTCGTCGTAGTGGGAGGATTGTTCGTCAACCATAATGATTCATAGGTGTGGGACAGTCTTCAGACTCAATCACAGGTGAAGATGAATCAGATCCCTAGACTTACAAGGAAGCAATCCAAGATAAAGATTTTGACTCGTGGAAGTAGAAATAGAATCAGAAATGGGATCTATGGATTCCAATCAAGTGTGGGAGCTAGTAGAACTATCTGATGGGGTGCAATCCATTGGGAATAAGTAGATCTACAAGCGAAAGAAAGGAGGTGACGGGAAGGTTGAAACCTTCAATTCAAGTCTTGTAGCGAAAGGTTACACTCAGAAAGAGGATATCGATTACGATGAAACCTTTTCGTCGGTATCCATGGTTAAGTCAATTCGGATTCTTTTAGCTATAGCTGCGCATTTGTATCTGGAGATTTGTCAAATAGATGTCAAGACTGCATTCTTGAATGGAAGTCTAGACAAGTAAATCTACATGTGCCAACCAAAAGGATTTGTTGCTGAAGGAAAAGAGCACTTAGTGTGCAAGCTTAAGAGATCCATTTATGGACTTAAGCAAGCATCTAGATCTTGTAACACTCTATTTGACGAGGTTGTTCAGTCATACGGATTCGTCCAATGTCCGATTGAGAGTTGTGTGTATAAGAAATGCGATGAAAACGTGTTGGTGCTTCTTGTATTGTACGTAGATGATATCATTATGACTGGAAACAACGTGAAGGAGTTGTTGGCCATACGGGTATGGCTGTCTGAGTAGTTCGATATGATGGATCTGGGAGAAGCAGGACACATCCTTAGGATCAGGATCTTTCGTGATCGGAAGAAAATGAAGTTGTGCTTATCTCGGGCATCATATATCGATACAGTGCAAAAGCAGTTTAGCATGGAGAATTCCAAGAAAGGTTTTCTACCTGAGAGACATGAAATTCAACTATCTAAGGAATGTTTCCTAAGATACAAAACGAGATAGAAGACACGAAGCTGATCCATTATGCATCAGCTGTGGGAAGCCTCATGTATGCTATACTTTGCACTAGACCAGATATCTGTCATGTCGTAGGCATGGCTACTAGATATCAGTCGAACCCAGGACCAGGGCACTGAATTGCTGTCAAGCGCATACTCAAGTACCTGAGAAGGACTAAGAAGTACATGCTAGTAGATCAATCAGACGAACTATGTCCAGTGAGATATACTGACTCAGATTTTTCATCAAACAAAGAAAAGTCTAAGTCTACTTCAGGTTATGTGTTTACTCTGGGAGGTGGAGTCATTAGTTGGAGAAGTGTGAAGCAGAAATACATCTCGAACTCTGCCATGGAAGCCGAGTACATGGCATCCTATGAGGCAGCTAAAGAGGCGGTATGGCTCAAGTACTTCCTACAGGACTTATATGTGATTCCTGATTTGCCAAAGGGTATTACACTTTATTGTGATAATACTGGTGCAGTCGCAAATTCAAGGAAACCATGAGCCCATAAGGCAAGTAAACATATCAACGGAAAGTACCACTGTAACACCCCAAACTAGGCGGATATTACAGTGCCGTGGACCCCCGACTAGGACCCACCAGGCGAATGAAAACTGATGAATTAAATAATATAATTGTAGTACCGAACCACATTATATTACCAAATACTCCGATGAGGAGCTTAAGTACAATACACCAGGACAATACAGAATACTAGTATATTTTATGTGAAGATAAAATACACCACCCTAAATAAATAAACATCTCAAATGGAGTTTGCAGCGGAAAAATACAAATGAAGAGAAATAAGAATGACTGAAATGACTGAATGACTGGGGGCCCCTACTAGTATCACTGGGACTCCTCGCCGTCAACATGCTCTTCCCGTGCCTTTGCCTTGCCGTGACCTGAAAACAAAATCCCAACGGGCCGCCATACGTAACAACAATCCTCAAGGGTTGAAAATACACAATCATGATATATCTGAAGTTATGAAATATCCTTAGTTATGAATTTCGCTGAAGAGAAGTATCATAGTACGCCCGTAATGGTATGTGCATGTGCACAAGATGAGTGTCCGGACACACCCGTCCTTGTACCTAATTAGTCTCACGGAGGTACATTACCGTGTGCACAGTCCAATGTGTCGGTGAACCCAACACATGACCATCACGTGCCCGACTAAAAATTCCACACATCCCCACCCGGCCACGCAATATGAACCCAGAAGGTTATATGGGCAAGGAATGACCATGAAGAGTAATATTGAATAATAATTCGACAAGGCCAAGAATGACTCACCGAGATGAAAATAATAGTGAAGTGATTGATAACTCAATGAAATAATTGGAACCGTCGTTCCTCGTGAATGAAGTGATTATTCGACAATTACAAGTCTCAATACGGTTAATACAATGATGAATGAGTATGATTATGAATGAACAACAACAAAAGGAATGAATATCCTTTTAACCGAGTAAGAATCAACTTACACAACACCGGTGATAATTATCCTTCCACGAACAACGTCCTAATTGAGATATCGATCGCTCGAACAACCTTGAATAACACAATTACCAACAATCCGTTCAACATATGAATCAAACACAAATATAACGAACTCAAAACGTCGATACGACTAAACCAAGTTCATTGGGGCATTATATCGAACACTTTGTGGCCAAACTTCGATTGTTTACAACCAAACTTCAATAATACCAACATCAAATCCCAAAAAAGTGTTTCAAACCAATAAAACATCTTCAATACAATCAATAATCCAATACGAATATTCAAATTCGTGATTACAACAACGATTAATTGAAAACTCCCAAATCCAACTCAATATTCAAAGTGTTCTTGAATAATCCTTCAATAATCCAATGAATAATCAAACATATCCATGATCATGCATATATCACTTCATACAACATGATCTTAACATCCAAAACATCATATCTCAATACAAAATTGAAATCCAAGATGTTGAAGAAATTACCTCTTGAATATCCAAGCACTTTGATCCGAAGAACACTCGTTAGGTCGACTATCCGGGCTTCACGATCGAAAGGAGATGAAGAAAACCAATCACTCAAGTGATAGATGATGGAAAGTCTCCCCCCTCAATCCCTCTCTCTCTCTTATAGGTTGAAGAAATGAGTTGTTCCACACAAAAACCGCAATTATAGTGCTGACTGCACTGTGAGCCGCGGCCCGGCCGAAGTGTGCCGCGGCACAGGGCCAAAACTGCCCCCAGTGATCGGCAGCGTACCGCGGCCCGGACGAGTGTGCCGCGGCAGTGACTCGACAGTGTGCCGCGGCCCTGTCGGCATGAGCCGCGGACCCCGATACAGTCGGGTCAGCTAAAATAGCAGCATGTGTGTGCCACAGCGCACACTCCTTGTGCCGCGGCCCACACCCCCCTTGGGTCCTAAAATGATGAAAAATGACCAGGGAAGAGAATAAAAGCAATAGGAATCAACATTTGGGAAACAATAACATGAAATGGAAGTACGGAAACCCCAAAATGGTGGTTCCAAGCAATGATTACAAGGGTTCGCCCAACAAAACACAATTTGAACAATGAAGAGATTAGAAATGACATGAACTCCAACGTCAACATGGACTAATGAATCGATTATAACAATCAAGATAATACTCTTGTCTCGATTCCCGAGTAAGGTTGAAACAATGAACAATATAGATACACAACTCGAAGTTATTCCGAACGGTGAACACAGATGAATGATTATTAATAAGTAAAAAATTACATAGTGACAATTACCGAATGAAATTACTGAATGATAATGACTGAATTACAACCGGGTATTACATACACCCCCCCTTAAAAGAGTTTCATCCCCGAAACTAAGGGTCAAACAACTCGGGATAACTCTCCCGCATACTATCCTCGGTTTCCCAAGTAGCCTCTTCGACTCCGTGTCTAGACCACTGAATTTTAACCAAAGGAATCGCCTTATTCCTCAACTGTTTGATTCGCCGCTCAAAGACTCGTATGGGATGCTCCTCATACGAATGATCATCCGAGATCTCGATTTCGTCGAACTGAAGTATGTGACTTGGGTCGGCAACATACTTCCGTAGCTGAGAGATGTGAAACACATTATGAATTTGGCTTAACGCCGGAGGTAAGGCCAATCGATAAGCTAGCTCGCCTACTCGTTCTAAAATCTCAAACGGTCCAATAAATCTCGGACTCAACTTCACCCGTTTTCCGAAACAGAAAATACCTCGACTCGGGGATACCTTGACCAAAACGTGGTCACCCGTCTCGAACTCTAGTGGTCGACGACGATTGTCTGCATAAGATTTCTGTCGACTCTGAGCGGTCAACAAACGACTCTTGATCAAAGCTACCTTCTCACGAGCGGCTAAAAGCATATCGGGCTCGGTGCCGATTGATTCGGATAGGTCATCCCAACACAAAGGAGATCGACAACGATGACCGTACAAGGCCTCGTAAGGTGCCATCTTAATCGAAGCATGCCAACTATTATTATACGTGAACTCGATCAAAGGTAGTTGGGCTTCCCAATCGTCTTTCCAATCGAGGACGCATGCCCTCAACATGTCCTCCAATGTCTGAATAGTCCTCTCTGATTGTCCGTAGGACTGAGGATGAAAGGCGGTACTGAGATTAAGCTGAGTTCCCATAGCACGATGAACTGATTTCCAAAAATGAGACACAAACCGTCCGTCACGATCGGAAACGATACTTTTAGGAGTACCGTGCAGTCTCACTATCTCTTTGATGAACAGCTGGGTAAGTCTCTCGGGACCCCACGCATCCTTAATCTCGAGAAAGTGAGCTGACTTAGTTAAGCGGTCCACAATCACCCAGATCGTATTCATGCCACGACGACTCGTCGGAAAACTCGTGATGAAATCCATAGAAATGTCTTCCCACTTCCATTCTGGAATAGGGAAAGGTTTCAGCATACCCGCCGGTCGCTGATGTTCAATCTTGACTTGTTGATAGGTTAAGCATCTCGAAACAAATTTCGCGACTTCTCGCTTCATATTACTCCACCAGTAATTTTGTTTCAAATCCTTGTACATCTTGCTAGACCCCGGATGAACAGAATAAGGGGTAGCATGAGCTTCTCTCAAAATCGAGTTTTTCAACTCGTCATTCGCCGGTACGCACAACCGATTCTTAAATCTCAAAAGTCCATCCTCGTGGACCATGAATCCAGGGGCTTTCCCCTGAGCCACATCCTCACGGATGCGCAACAAGGATGGGTCTAAACCCTAATTCTCTCTGATTGCCTCCTCAAGTGGCGATGAAATCTCTAACATGCAAAGTTGCCCTTGTACTCGCTGAAGCCAGACCTCGATCTCGGGTCTAAGGAATTCCTGCTGAAGATCCTTCTGAACTGTTAAACGAGCAAGCATCTACTCCTGAACGCACTTACGACTCAAGGCGTCGGCGACAACATTCGCCTTGCCCGGGTGGTAAAGGATCTCGATATCATAATCCTTGATTAATTCCAACCACCGTCTCTGTCGCATATTTAACTCCTTCTGAGTAAATATATACTTCAAACTCTTGTGATCGGTGAAAATCTGACAAGTGACGCCATAAAGGTAATGATGCCAAATTTTCAACGCGAAAACCACGACTGCTAACTCCAAGTCGTGGGTCAGATAATTAACCTCGTAAGGTTTCAACTGCCGTGAAGCATAAGCAATAACCTTCCCATTCTACATGAGTACACATCCGAGACCCTGCCCGGACGCATCACTATAAACCACAAATCCTTCCGTCCCTTGCGGCAAGAAAAGTACAGGTGCTGAAATTAACCGGCTCTTGAGTTCCTCAAAACTCCGCTGACACGCGTCGGACCACGTGTATTTCTTATCCTTTCGCAAAAGGTTCATCATTGGTTGAGAGATTTTAGAAAATCCTTCCACAAACCGCCGATAATAACCGGCTAATCCGAGAAAGCTTCAGATTTCCTTAACATTCTTCGGAGGTAACCAATCTTGGATAGCCTCCGTCTTCTGAGGATCAACATGCACTCCATCTGATGAAATTACATGCCCGAGAAAAGTCACTTCGGACATCTAGAACTCACACTTGGAAATCTTTCCATAAAGTTGCTCTCGTCTTAACACATCGAGAACCTGATGAAGATGAACCTCGTGTTCCTCTCGGTCACGAGAATAAATCAAAATGTCATCGATGAAGACAACCACAAACTGATCCAAAAAGTCGATCAAAATCCGATTCATTAGCTCCATGAATACCGCAGGTGCATTAGTTAGCCCGAACGGCATAACTGCTACGAACTCATAATGAACATAGAGTGTACGAAATGCTGTCCTTGCGATATCCGACTCTCGAATTCGCAACTGATGATATCCAGATCTTAGGTCGATCTTGGAAAATATTGAAGCTCCCTGAAGTTGATCTAAGAGATCATCAATACGGGGTAAGGGATACTTATTCTTGATTGTCACCCTATTCAACTCCCGATAATCAATACACAAACGAAATGAACCATTCTTCTTCTTGACAAACAACACTGGTGCTCCCCACGGGGACGCACTCGGTAGGATATAACCTTTCTCGAACAATTCCTCAAGTTGATTCTGCAACTCCTGCATTTCGGTCGGGGCCATCCGATACGGTGCCTTCGATATTGGAGATGTACCAGGCTCCAACTCAATTGTGAATTCCACCTCTATCTGTGGAGGCAAACCAGGTAACTCATCTGGGAATACGTCAGCATATTCTCTCACTACCGGTATATCCACCAACATTATTGAGGATTTCTCGGTTTTAGTCATATAGCACCAATAACCAATACACCCCTGATTGAGTAATCTCACTGCTTTCATCAAATTAATAACTCTTCCAGAACAGCTGGGGTTACCTCCCTGAAACAAACATTCGACGCCATCGTCTGAAATGATAGTGACCATACGTTTACGGACACTAATGATGGCATCATGACGATCCATCCAATCAATACCCAAGATGACGTCGTCTCTCGACAATTCTACCACGATTAGGTCCGTTGGCCAAACACGGCCACAAAGCTAAATCGGACAATTCTGAATCTCATGATTTCCGATAATTCGTCTATCATCAGGTAGACCAATGACATAAGGCTCGCAACTAGTAGCACTACCCAGACGTAGTCTACTCAAACATGACTCGGAAATGAATGAATGCGATGCACCAGTATCAAAAAGGGTACACACAGGTTGAGATAGAATATCAAGTGTACCTGAGATCATCCGGGCCTCTGGATCGTCGGTCTTTTCCATCTCATAAATTCGGGGCTTGCTAGTCCCGGCACCGGACGCTCCCGTCTGCTGGCTATAGGCTCCACCTTTATTCGTTCCTGTTGATTTAAACGATGCTGACTGAGTAGCTTGATTCTGAATGGCTGACTACTTCGGGGCCTGAAATGACGTCGGAGTAGGTTTGGAGTCCCTACGGCAAAAACCGGCCTTATGCCCAGCAATTCCACAGTTATGACACGTGATAGTCTGTCTCGGACACTTGGTGCTGAGATGACCAAGATCCGCACAGTTAAAACAGGTGATGGCCGAACTGGCCACTCGTGACTGAGATTCCGCAGGTTTAGGCGTCACAGGAGGTCGCTCCGAAAAAGTAGAGCCCGTACGAGGCTTCTTGAAAGTGGCCTGACTGCCTTCGGACTAATTACGATTCTTGGACTTCTTGCTAGCAGATGAAGGTTGCTGCTTAGCAATCTCCTTAGCAGTAAGCTCATAGGTAAGAGCTTTCTCGATGAATTCGGCCAGAGTGGTGCAATGATGATTAAGCAAGTGTAGTCTCATACGAGGTTTCAGCCTCTTGCTAAAATACTTAATCTTATCCGCCTCGGAATGAATGATAGATGAGGCGAACAGAAGAAGTTCCTGAAATTTCTCGGCAATGGCAAGAACATCCTCGTCACGAGGGCCTGGAGTGAGTAATTCTGACAGCTTGGCCTCTCTGAGTGGGGCCGGATAATACCTCCCCATCATGAGAGTCTTGAATTGATCCCAAGTACATGATCCGTCGGTGGGCTTCAACGATAACCACCACGAATGAGCGCTCTTACCCAGGTAGTAAGCCGCAACTGAAACTTTGTGTCCTTCGGGACACTCTACCATAGCAAATAACTTCTCGAAATGTTCGAGCCAATGAACAATATCAGCCGGCTCAGATGAGCCTTCAAAAGTAGGTGGCCTTTGGCGAGAGATGTCGCCGATGATACTACTCACATTCCTCTCTTGCCTCTCAGGTGGCGGCGGAGGAGCCTGTTGATTTTGATTAGCTGAGTTATGCATCGTCTCCATCAGTTGTGCCATCTGAGTCATTTGGGCCATCATGCCCTGCATAAAAGCGAGTGGGTCAACCCGAACACCTTCTGAATGGGCTGTGCCCCGGGTACGACTCCCCGATAGTGAATGATCACGTCCAGGTGAATGAGTGGCAGCGTCGCTGCTCGATGAATTAGCATTATTTCTCGCGTTCGCACGTATATTCACACGAGCTCCTGGGATTCGGACCGCACCGCGGCCTCGTCCTCCACGTCCTCTGCCTGCTCTCTCCATACTGAAGTAGGAAACTCACGCGATAATTATATATCCCGCATGAATATCACGTTATGATTATGTCATGAGATGATGAAAATGAGCATACACGCTCTAACACAGTGATTACATGAATGATTAACTGAGGCGATATGATTATCTGATGAAATTCTTGAAATGATTATCTTGAACAAGTTAACAAGATTAATGATATGATCTTCCAGACCAACAACTGTGTAATGAAATGAATTGAGTGATTAATGAGTTAACATGACCGTCCTGGTCAAAATGAAAATGATGATTGAGGATTGTTAACTGATGAACTATGAATGAATGATTATTGCCATGGCGTTAGAAGTCTTACAGTTCCTTCGGTCTAATTGGCTCGGCATTTGCACAGGTCACACGTGACGCGAAAGTCCAATGATACTAGTCTGATGACGATAATTTCAAATGAGACATGACTCGGAGGGTAGTATTCAAAACCACTCTCCGATACCAACTCTGTAACACCCCAAACTAGGCGGATATTACAGTGCCGTGGACCCCCGACTGGGACCCACCAGGTGAATGAAAACTGATGAATTAAATAATATAATTGTAGTACCGAACCACATTATATTACCAAATACTCCGATGAGGAGCTTAAGTACAATACACCAGAACAATACAGAATACTAGTATATTTTATGTGAAGATAAAATACACCACCCTGAATAAATAAACATCTCAAACGGAGTTTGCAGCGGAAAAATACAAATGAAGAGAAGTAAGAATGACTGAAATGACTGGGGCCTCCTACTAGTATTACTGGGACTCCTCGCCGTCAACATGCTATTCCCGTGCCTTTTCCTTGCCATGATCTGAAAACAAAATCCCCCAACGGGGTCAGTTACACAGAACAACAAACCTCAAGGGTTGAAAATACACAATCATGATATATCTGAAGTTATGAAATATCCTTAGTTATGAATTTCGCTGAAGAGAAGTATCATAGTACGCCCATAATGGTATGTGCATGTGCACAAGACGAGTGTCCGGACACACCCGTCCTTGTACCTAATTAGTCTCACAGAGGTACATTACTGTAACACCCCCAATCCGCTCAGGGATATTACACGCCGTAGACCCTCTCCTCGAGGATCTACCAGGCTGATAACTAAAATCAAACACCTAAACATCGCCTTTAAGGCTAAAATGACTCAGTAGACCGATTTGGTCTTTCAATAATAACATACAACTCCATTCCAAACACATACCCACGCAGGGGTCCAAATACAATAAACTCCCGTACAACGGGGAAAAGATACTGCAGCGGAAAAATAAAATACAACTAGACCAATACGACATCAACGGATCCTCGTGCGATTAGTATTGTTTATCTTTCATCATCCTTCGTGCCGAACCTGTGCTATGCTCCAAAACCTGAATGCAAAAATAAACATCCACCCCCCGAATACTCGGGGGTTAGCAAAACTCCACTGTTTTGCTAGTGCAAGAACAAAGTGCAAATACGAGCCATACAATTCACATTCCACGAATAACAATAACCAGGAATCCTCAAAGATCCAACAAAACGAAAAGTACTTCCCGAGGCAAGAATTTGAGAAAACATTTCAGAATCGAAATATCATAAATCAATAGAAATGATTTATAAAACGGTTTAGAATGCCATCGAGAGTTTTAATAGAAAACCATTTAGGATTATCAAATCCTACTTTTCAAAATCCACAAGACAAAAGGGGTCACCGCCCCAAATCTTTACTTTCCGAAAAATGACATTTACCAACCCGTTGGGATTTTAGCCCCAAATCCATAAAATGACTTTTACAAGACCATTGGGATTTTAGCCCCAAATCTCATCAACTCACAGTACACAAGAACGACCACAAGGTTCGTCTCCCAACATCAAAATCCACAAATAAGGATTTAAAACAAACAACAAAATACTCTAGTGCCATCCTAGCCAAGTAAGCCAAACGAACACTTACCTCTTACACACTTAGTCGATGCATGCAATCATGAAAACATAGTTCCAAAGGACTCATTTCCGGAAATGCCAATATCGAATCACATTTGTAAAATGCACCACAATTAACCGCGGACCCACAGCTTCGTGGATCCCTGCCGAGACCCCGTCGGATCTAACCCACAGTGGTTAAAAGCAAGCTCGCGGTTCCACAGCTTCGTGGAGCCCTACCGAGACCCCGTCGGATCTAACCCGCAGTGAGCATACACACACACACGTTACTCATGCAATACTAACATGCTAAGAATGTAAGTTCATTAAGAATACTCACTAGAGATGGCCATTAACTCGACACCATTATCAAACTCTTCAAAACACAATAACAAGATTAAATACGGAATACACGATTCCATAACTTTAAACAATAGGAGTATCATCATCAAATACTTCAACGTTCAAAATAATCAAATCATAGTCAATTCCCAAAACACGCCGTTCACAAAACGCACACGCATTTGAAAGAAAGCCTTTAACGAGGCCAAACTGAAATCTTTTGAAACTTCGTTTCAAACAACCAAACAAACATACTAATACGATCACCGATCATCATATCCACAAAATAAGAAAAGTATGGGCAAGGTACTTGCCTCGAAATTGGCACGCAAGTATTCCGACGAACACGGCTCAACCGGAAAGCTTCGAAACGCCCGATGCTATCGAAAAGGAAGACGACGATGAACTAAGGGTTCAACACGGTTTCTTCGCAAGAAACACGACCCTAACATCATACAATTAATAAATCAACGATCATACGATGAAGAATAATCGTAGAACGCCCGAAAACCCCTCTATGACATTCTACCAGACACCTTCAAGGCGTCGATCAAGAACTTGACCAAAACAACGAATCGATACGATCCAACCATGGAATAACAAGGGAAATGATATAATACATCTAAATAATCATCAATCCATCATAATCCTAAGTTAAATCGGATTAATCGGACGAAAACAACCAAAACACCCAAATTCCCCAAAACTAGATTTCTAGAAAATCTGACCTGATTCGGTAGATCGGAGGGTGTTATAGGATGGATGATTGATGATATGAACTTCAAAAATTCATGGATTGATTGTCCAACAACATCTCTCCATGATTTACCAAGCTCCAGCCGCGGAAGATAAGAAAACCGAGTGAAAATGGCTGAAGAAAACGCTCGCAGGCCATAAATAGGCGCACAGGTGCCGCGCCCAGCGGAGTGTGCCGCGCACAGCCCAAAAATGGCTCCCAGTGGTCGGCATTGTGCCGCGGCTCGCGGAGTGTGCCGCGGCACCTGCAGATTGGTTTGGCCGAAAATGCCACAGAGTGTGCTGCCAGCCCGCTGCCGCCTGTGGAGGACTTCGGCCAGAATCGCTGATCACGCTGGCCGTGACTCGGCCGAGACCGCCGAGCACTACCGGCCGTGACTCGGCTGCCGGCCTGGGCCTGTTGCCCGGCCAGACTCGGCCGGCCAACTCCGACGGCCCGAACGACCCAAATCCAACTCGAATACGAATCGATGATACGGTTACGACGTACTCGCAAAGACGAATCTAAGAGCTAAGAGAACACACAATTCCGACCACCCGAAGGCTCGGAATTCAACAACGGAAGTAATTACCCAAAACTTTGGGAAATTACGAAAATGGCCCAAAACGTCCGAAAATCACGATACGCAATCGAAACTCCAATCCAAAGCTCGCAACATGAATAATAACATTAAATGAACTTACGAGAAACTCGAAACAACAGTTTCGGACGAGATTCGCAAGAATCGAACTCAAGTGCGGAAAAGTCGCTAAAAAGCTCGAAACTCAACAAAACGATACCGAAACGAACTCGGATGACAAAAAGTGCAGAATTAATCATTCTCGAAATGACGAAACGGTCATGAGCGAGTCGTCAAAATGGACTCCGGCCAAAAAAGAAATTTACCGAAAATCGAAAATTGCGGATATTACATTCTACCCTCCTTAAAAGAAGTTTCGTCCCGAAACTTAAAACAAGTAGGGGGGAGCAATATAACCGCCAGGAAAAACTCGACGAGATACACAAAAACAGAAAACTCGCGCCCAACGGCGAAACGCTGCAAGAAACGCAAAGAGACATACTGTAACACCCCAAACTAGGCGGATATTACAGTGCCGTGAATCCCCGACTGGGACCCACCAGGCAATGAAAATGATGAATTAAATAATATAATTGTAGTACCGAACCACATTATATTACCAAGTACTCCAATGAGGAGTTTAATACAACACACCAGGACAATAGCGAATACTAGTATATTTTATATGAAGATAAAATACACCACCCTGAATAAATAAAATATCTCAAACGGAATTTTCAAATAAGATACAAATGATGTAATAATCAAATGATCAAATGATCAAACAAACGGGATGACCGGGGCCCCCTACTAGTATCACTGGGACTCGTCGCCGTCAACATGCTCTTTTCGTGCCTTTGCCTTGCCGTGACTAAAACAAAATCCCCAACGGCCGCCATACGTAACAACAATCCTCAAGAGTTGAAATTACACAATCATGAATTAACCAAGTTATGAAATATTCTTAATTATGAATTACGCTGAAGAGGAGCATCATAGTACGCCCGTAATGTCCTGTGCAAGTGTACAAGACGAATGACCGGACACACCCGTCCTTGTACCTAATTAGTCTCACGGAGGTAAGCGTTACCGTGTGCACGATCCGATGTATCGGTGAACCCAATACATGACCATCATGTGCCCGACTAAAAATTCCACACAGCCACACCCGGCCACGCAATATGAACCCGGAAGGTCACATGAACGAGAATGACCATGATGAAACCCAATGAATAATAATTAGACAAGGCCAAGATGACTCACCGATATGAAAGTAATAGTGACGTGATTGATAAACCAATGAAAAGATTTGGAACCGTCGTTCCTCGTGAATGAAATGATTATTCGACACTTACAAGTCTCAAAATGATTAATATTATGATGAATGAATTATGATTATGAGCAATCAACAACAAAAGGAATGAGTATCCTTTTAACCTAGTAAGATTTAACTTACACAATACCGATGACAAAGTCCTTCCACGAACAACGTCCTAATCGATATACCGGTCGCTCGAACAACCTTGAATAACAACAATTACCAACAACCGATCATTACGCAAATCAAAAACGATCATAATCGACTCAAACGTCGACACAACGATATCCGAAATCGAATGAATCGAAACCAACTCCAAGATGAGTATTTCAAACCATCAAAACACTTTCAAGGATATCAATAATCCATTAGGAATCCATAACTCATGATTACAACAACATCAATCGGAAAATCCCCAATTAACCGAAGTCAACCCCAAGGGTTCTTGAAATAATTCCGAAAATAACCATTAAATCCGTAGGAATATGTTTATACAAGTTAGATAATCCATAACTAACATATTCCAATGATAATCCAAGCTTACACGAAGAAATCGGAAGGAAAACCCCAAAATCCAAATTCTAGATCCAAGAGATTAATACCTTTGATTCGATGTGATGAAGATGATGAAATGATGATCAATCCGAAAGATGAGCTTGAAGATGATGATTGATGATTACACCTCGAAGAATCCTCTGCGAATCGCTCGAAATCGCCCAAAACTACCGAAGGAATGAAATGAGATGAAAATGACGAACTCGACTAAACTGTCCAATTTATACTACCCAAAGTTAGCGTGCGCTAGCTCCTTGTGCATAGCGTGCGCTAACGAGTAATTTGGGTAGTCCAAGACCCACCGTCCGAACACGGTAGCGCGCTACGTACCTATTTGTAGCGCGTGCGCTACGGCCATACTACTAGCGTGCGCTAATATCCATTGTTAGCGTGCGCTAGCGAAATATTTGACGCCCAAGATCGAGTCCGTAAAACTGTCTCGACCTCTCGATTCGACCCGATAGCGTGCGCTACAACCATTGTTTAGCGTGCGCTAATATATCGGTTGCGTACGCTAACAACAATGCATAGCGTACGCTATGAATTAACCCGGTGCAGTCCAGTAGCCACTGGACTCAACCTGATCCGTCCCTAGCGCGCGCTACTCCACACATATAGCGTGCGCTACTACAACCCATTAGCGCGGGATACTTACCACTCGTAGCGTGCACTACAAATATTCTCACCTGCAGTCCAGTACCTTCTGGACTGCAGCCAAGGTAGCCTTAGCGTGCGCTAAAGCTGAGCGGTAGCGTGCGCTACCTATACCCAATTAGCGTACGCTAAAAGGAGTATGTAGCGTGCGCTACTCCTCAAGCACAGCTTGCAACGAAAATGACAATGATGATAAACACGACACGAAACTCCAATCAGATTAATGATGAATGGCGATTGATACACGATACGATTACTCTGAATGATGAATACCATGACTGAATCTAAGTGACAAATGATCAATAATGAATGAAATTACTGAGTATCAATTACTGAATGATAAATACTGAATGATAATTACTGAGTTACAACCGGGTATTACATACACCCCCCCTTAAAAGAGTTTCGTCCCCGAAACTAAGGGTCAAACAACTCGGGATAACTCTCCCGCATACTATCCTCGATTTCCCAAGTAGCCTCTTCGACTCCGTCTCTAGACCACTGAATTTTAACCAAAGGAATCGTCTTATTCCTCAACTGCTTGATTCGCCGCTCTAAAACTCGTATAGGACGCTCCTCATATGAATGATCACCGGCAATCTCGATTTCATCGAACTGAAGTATGTGACTCGGGTCGGCAACATACTTCCGCAACTGAGAGACATGAAACACATTATGAATTCGGCTCAACGCCGGAGGTAAAGCCAATCGATAAGCTAACTTGCCCACTCGATCCAAAATCTCAAACGGTCCAATGAATCTCGGACTCAACTTTCCCCTCTTCCCAAAACGGAAGATACCACGACTCGGGGATACCTTGACCAACACATGGTCACCAAATTTCGAACTCTAATGGTCGATTTACTTGTTATTCGCATATGATTTCGCCGACTCGAGCGGTCAACAAACGACTTCGATCAAAGCTACCTTCTCACGGGCGGCTATAAGCATATCGGGCTCGGTGCCGATTGATTCTGATAAGTCGTCCCAACACAACGGAGATCGACAACGACGACCATACAAGGCCTCGTAAGGTGCCATCTTGATCGAAGCATGCCAACTATTATTATACGTGAACTCGATCAATGGTAGTTGGGCTTCCCAATCGTCTTTCCAATCGAGGACGCATGCCCTCAACATGTCCTCTAAGGTCTGAATCGTCCTCTCTGATTGTCCGTCGGACTGAGGGTGAAAAGCGGTACTGAGATTAAGCTGGGTTCCCATAGCGCGATGAACTGATTTCCAAAAGTGCGACACAAACCGTCCGTCACGATCGGAAACGATACTTTTAGGAGTACCGTGGAGTCTGACTATCTCTTTGATGAACAATTGAGCAAGTCTCTCGGGACCCCACGTTTCCTTGATCTCAAGGAAATGAGCTGATTTGGTTAAGCGGTCCACGATCACCCAGATCGTGTTCATGCCACGACGACTCGTCGGCAAACTCGTGATGAAATCCATAGAAATGTCTTCCCACTTCCACTCGGGAATAGGAAGGGGTTTCAGCATACCCGCCGGTCGCTGATGTTCAATCTTTACTTGTTGACAGGTTAAGCATCTCGAAACAAATTCTGCGACTTCTCGCTTCATATTACTCCACCAGTAATTTTGTTTCAAGTCCTTGTACATCTTGCTAGACCCCGGATGAACAGAATAAGGAGTAGCATGAGCTTCTGACAAAATCGAGTTTTTCAACTCGTCATTCGCCGGTACGCACAACCGATTCTTAAACCTCAAAAGTCCATCCTCGTGGACCACAAATCCAGGGGCTTTCCCCCGCGCCACATCCTCTCGGATGCGCAACAATGATGGATCCAAACCCTGATTCTCTCGGATTTCCTCCTCGAGTGACGATGAAATCTCTAACATACAAAGTCGCCCGAACTCGGCGAAGCCGGACCTCGATCTCGGGTCTAAGGAATTCCTGCCAAGCTCCTTCGAATCGTTAAACGGCAAGCATCTCGCTCTGAACGGACTTACGACTCAAGGCGTCGCGACAACATTCGCCTTGCCCGGTGGTAAAGGATCTCGATATCATAATCTTTGATTAATTCCAACCACTATCTCTCGCGCATATTTAACTCCTTCGAGTAAATATATACTTTAAGCTCTTATGATCGGTGAATATCTCGATGTAACGCCATAAAGATAATGACGCCAAATTTTCAAAGCGAACACCACTACGCTAGCTCCGTGTCGTGGGTCGGATAATTAATCTCGTAAGGTCTCAATTGCCGTGAAGCATAGGCAATAACCTTCCTGCTCGCATGAGTACACATCCGAGACCCCGTCCGACGCATCACTATAGACCACAAATCCTTCCGTCCCTCGCGGCAAGGAAAGTACAGTGCCGACATTAACCGGCTCTTGAGTTCCTCAAAACTCGCTGACACGCGTCGGACCACGTGTATTTCTTATCCTTCCGCAAAAGGTTCGTTAAGGGTTGAGCGATTCGAGAAAATCCTCTACAAATCGCCGATAATAACCCGCTAATCCGAGGAAACTTCGGATTTCCTTAACGTTCTTCGGAGGTAGCCAATCTCGAATAGCCTCCGTCTTCTGAGGATCGACACGAACTCCGTCTGATGAAATTACATGTCCGAGAAAAGTCACTTCGGACATCCAGAACTCACATTTAGAAAATTTCCCATAAAGTTGTTCTCGTCTCAACACGTCGAGCACTAGATGAAGGTGAAACTCGTGTTCCTCCCGGTCACGAGAGTAAATCAAAATGTCATCGATGAAGACAATAACAAACCGATCCAAAAAGTCGATGAAGACCCGATTCATTAACTCCATGAATACCGCAGGTGCATTAGTCAATCCGAACGGCATAACCACAAACTCATAATGACCATAGCGCGTGCGAAACGCTGTTCTCGCGATATCCGACTCTCGAATCCGCAACTGATGATATCCAGATCTTAAGTCGATCTTGGAAAATACTGAAGCTCCCTGAAGTTGATCTAAGAGATCGTCAATACGGGGTAAGGGATACTTATTCTTGATCGTCACCCTGTTCAACTCCCGATAATCAATACATAAGCGGAATGAACCATCCTTCTTCTTGACAAACAACACTGGTGCTCCCCACGGGGACGCACTCGGTCGGATATAACCTTTCTCGAACAATTCCTCAAGTTGGTTCTTTAATTCCTGCATTTCGGTCGGGGCCATCCGGTACGGTGCCTTCGATATCGGGGACGTACCAGGCTCCAACTCAATCGTGAATTCCACATCCCTCTGTGGAGGCAAACCAGGTAACTCGTCTGGAAAAACATCGGCATATTCCCTCACTACCGGAATATCCGTCAACATTACTGATGATTTCTCGGTTTTGGCCATATAGCACCAATAACCGACACATCCCTGATTGAGTAACCTTACAGCTTTCATCGAATTAATGACCTTACCAGAACAGCCGGGATTACCTCCCTGAAACACACATTCAACCCCATCGTCTGAAATGATAGTGACCATGCGCTTACGGACACTAATGATGGCATCATGACGATCCATCCAATCAATACCCAAGATGATGTCGTCCCTCGGCAAATCTACCACGATTAGGTCCGCTGGCCATACACGACCATGAAACTGAATCGGACAATTCTGAATCTCACGATTACCGATAATTCGTCTACCATCAGGTAGGCCAATGACATAAGGCTCACAACTAGTAGCACTACCCAGACGTAGTCTACTCAAACATGACTCGGAAATGAATGAATGCGATGCACCAGTATCAAAAAGGGTACACACAGGTTGAGATAGAATATCGAGTGTACCTGAGATCATTCGGGCCTCTGGATCATCGGTCTTCTTCATCTCATAAATCCGGGGCTTGCTAGTCCCGGCACCGGACGCTCCCGTCTGCTGGCTAAAAGCTCCACCTTTAGTCGCTCCCGCTGCTTTAAACGACGCCGATTGAGTGGCCTCGATTACGAACGGCTGACTGCTTAGGTGCCTGAGATGACGTCTGAGTAGGTTTGGAGTCCCTACGGCAAAAACGGGCCTTATGCCCAGCAATTCCACAATTATGACATGTGATAGTCTGCCTCGGACACTTGGTACTGAGGTGACCAAGTTCCCCGCAGTTATAACAGGTGATGGCCGAACTGGCCGCTCGTGACTGATATTCCGCGGGTTTAGACGACACAGGAGGTCGCTCAAAAAAAGCGGAACCCGCACGTGGTTTCTTGAAAGTGGCCTGACTCCCGTCAGACTGATTACGATTCTTGGACTTCTTGCTAGCAGACGAAGGTTGCTGCTTAGCAATTTCTTTAGCAGTAAGCTCGTAGGTGAGAGCTTTCTCAATGAATTCGGCCAACGTGGTGCAATTATGATTAAGTAACTGAAGTCTCATACGGGGTTTCAGCCTCTTGCTGAAATACTTGATCTTATCCGCCTCTGAATGAATGATGGATGAGGCGAAAGGGAGAAGTTCCTGAAATTTCTCGGCAATGGCGAGAACATCCTCGTCTGTTGAGGGGTCGGGGGTGAGTAATTCTGACAGCTTGGCCTCTCTGAGTGGGGCCGGATAATACCTCTCCATCATGAGAGTCTTGAACTGATCCCAAGTACAAGATCCTTCGGTGGGCTTCAACGACAACCACCAAGAATGTGCGCTCTTACCTGTAGTAAGCCGCAACGAAACTTTGTGTCCCTGACACTCTACCATAGCAAACAACTTCGAAATGCTCGAGCCAATGAATGATATCTGCCGGCTCGACGAGCCCTCAAAAGTAGGTGGGCCTCGCGAGAGATATCGCCGATGATATTACTCACATTCCTCTCTTGCCTCGAGGTGGCGGCGGAGGAGCCTGCCGATTCGATTGACGGAGTTATGCATCGTCTCCATCAACCGAGCCATCCGGGTCATTTGGGCCATCATGCCTTGCATAAATGCGAGTGGGTCGACCCGAACACCCTCTCGACCGAGCCGTGTCCTGCACGACTCACGATGTGAATGATCGCGCCTGTGTGAGTGAGTGGCGCTGCCGCCGCCGATGAGTTAGCATTATTCGTGGCATTTGCACGGTATTCGCACGAGTTCTCGGATTCGCCCGCTCCACGGCCTCGTCCTCCACGCCCTTCCGCCACCCTTTCCATACTGAAGTGGAAAGTCATATAATGGTTATATATCTCGCATGAGTATCACATTATGATTATATTATGAAATGATGAAAATGAGCATACGCGCTCAAATACAGCGATTACATGAATGATCAATTGACGTGACATGATTATCTGATGAAGTTACTGAAATGATTATCTTGAATGAGTTAACAAGATTAATGATTCGATCTTCCCGATCAACAATCGAACAATGAAATGAATTGGTGATTAATGAGTTAACTCGACCGCCCCGTCAAAGTGACAATGATGATTGAGGATTGTTAACTGATGAATTATGAATGAATGATTAATGCCAGAAATTATACCATGGCATTAGAAATCTTACAGTTCTTGGTCTGATTGGCTCGGCATTTGCACAGGTCACACGTGACGCGAAAGTCCAATGATACTAGTCCGATGACGATGATTTCAAATGAGACATGACTTGGAGGGTAGTATTCAAAACCACGCTCCGATACCAACTCTGTAACACCCCAAACTAGGCGGATATTACAGTGCCGTGAATCCCCGACTGGGACCCACCAGGCAATGAAAATGATGAATTAAATAATATAATTGTAGTACCGAACCACATTATATTACCAAGTACTCCGATGAGGAGTTTAATACAACACACCAGGACAATAGCGAATACTAGTATATTTTATATGAAGATAAAATACACCACCCTGAATAAATAAAATATCTCAAACGGAATTTTCAGCGGAAGATACAAATGACAGAATAACTGAAATGACTGAAATGACTGAAACAAACGGGATGACTGGGGCCCCCTACTAGTATCACTGGGACTCGTCGCCGTCAACATGCTCTTCCCGTGCCTTTGCCTTGCCGTGACCTGAAAACAAAATCCCCCAACGGGCCGCCATACGTAACAACAATCCTCAAGAGTTGAAATTACACAATCATGAATTAACTGAAGTTATGAAATATTCTTAATTATGAATTACGCTGAAGAGGAGCATCATAGTACGCCCGTAATGTCCTGTGCAAGTGTACAAGACGAATGACCGGACACACCCGTCCTTGTACCTAATTAGTCTCACGGAGGTAAGCGTTACCGTGTGCACGGTCCGATGTATCGGTGAACCCAATACATGACCATCATGTGCCCGACTAAAAATTCCACACAGCCACACCCGGCCACGCAATATGAACCCTAAGGTCACATGAACGAATGACCATGATGAAACCCAATGAATAATAATTAGACATGGCCAATATGTATCACCTATATGAATGTAATAGTGAAGTTATTGATTAACCTATGAAAAGATTTGGAACCGCTGCTCGTGAATGAAATGATTATTCGACACTTACAAGTCTCAAAATGATTAATATTATGATGAATGAATTATGATTATGAGCAATCAACAACAAAAGGAATGAGTATCCTTTTAACCGAGTAAGATTTAACTTACACAATACCGATGACAAAGTCCTTCCACGAACAACGTCCTAATCGATATACCGGTCGCTCGAACAACCTTGAATAACAACAATTACCAACAACCGATCATTACGCAAATCAAAAACGATCATAATCGACTCAAACGTCGACACAACGATATCCGAGCTCGAATGAATCGAAACCAACTCCAAGATGAGTATTTCAAACCATCAAAATACTTTCAAGGATATCAATAATCCATTAGGAATCCATAACTCATGATTACAACAACATCAATCGGAAAATCCCCAATTAACCGAAGTCAACCCCAAGGGTTCTTGAAATAATTCCGAAAATAACCATTAAATCCGTAGTAATATGTTTATACAAGTTAGATAATCCATAACTAACATATTCCAATGATAATCCAAGCTTACACGAAGAAATCGGAAGGAAAACCCCAAAAATCCGAAATTCTAGATCCAAGAGATTAATACCTTTGATTCGATGTGATGAAGATGATGAAATGATGATCAATCCGAAAGATGAGCTTGAAGATGATGATTGATGATTACACCTCGAAGAATCCTCTCCGAATCGCTCGAAATCGCCCAAAACTACCGAAGGAATGAAATGAGATGAAAAATGACGAACTCTGACTAAACTGTCCAATTTATACTACCCGTGTTAGCGTGCGCTAGCCCTTGAGCATAGCGTGCGCTAACGAGTAATTTGGGTAGTCCAGTACCCACTGTCCGAACACGGTAGTGCGCGCTACGTACCTATTTGTAGCGTGCGCTACGGCCATACTACTAGCGTGCGCTAATATCCATTGTTAGCGTGCGCTAGCGAAATATTTGACGCCTTGATCGGGAGTCCGTAAAACTGTCGACCTCGATTCGACCCCGATAGCGTGCGCTACAACCATTGTTTAGCGTGCGCTAATATATCGGTTGCGTACGCTAACAACAATGCATAGCGTACGCTATGAATTAACCCGGTGCAGTCCAGTAGCCACTGGACTCAACCTGATCCGTCCCTAGCGCGCGCTACTCCACACATATAGCATGCGCTACTACAACCCGTTAGCGCGCGCTACTTACCACTCGTAGCGTGCGCTACAAATATTCTCACCTGCAGTCCAGTACCTTCTGGACTGCAGCCAAGGTAGCCTTAGCGTGCGCTAAAGCTGAGCGGTAGCGTGCGCTACCTATACCCAATTAGAGTACGCTAAAAGGAGTATGTAGCGTGCGCTACTCCTCAAGCACAGCTTGCAACGAAAATGACAATGATGATAAACACGGCACGAAACTCCAATCAGATTAATGATGAATGACGATTGAAACACGATACGATTACTCTGAATGATGAATACCATGACTGAATCTGAGTGACAAATGATCAATAATGAATGAAATTACTGAGTATCAATTACTGAATGATAAATACTGAATGATAATTACTGAGTTACAACCGGGTATTACACATACGGCGTGAAAACACGCTCCACGACGACCAACACAACGTCGCCGTTAGGGATATAATAAAACCAACAAATGACAAGCGTCATCAAACGGATAATATAGCCAAGTCAATTATCCGACAATCACAAAACACCACGAACGAAAGTCGGTATGATTGACCAACCCAACGGTACATCAATCGAAACGCGAGCCGATCGCTGAACCAATACGGAATTCCACCGCTCAAGGGTTGGAAGATCGAAAACGAGACTAATTTCCCGAACTTAAGGGAATTAGGAAGGAGCCTGAATGCTCAACAATCACGAAGCGAGGACAAAAACCGAACAAACAAACGACCGAGACAACAAAAATTGAACAATCACGTCCGAAACACGAAGGATAATAAAATTCAAACAACAACTCTCAGGATGATCTGGTGAGAACTACAAGACATGCATTCCCATAAGATCCACCGGAAAGGGAATAGCGATTGAAAAGTCATAACGACAAACGAGTTATTCCGAAACAATACCACACTTGTTCGATCAACAAAAGCAAGGGGCAGGACAAGCTCAGAAATGTCAACAAACATAATGAGTCGACAAAGTCAAAAACACAAGAGTTCCAAATCCGATCCACTTCGAATAAAGGAACTAATAGATCCAGATGATGTCACTTCCGAACAAGGTTCACAAGAATCGAACTGAACTCGAAAAGATCACAGCGATAACCAGATCGACCCACAACAAGATCACAGTGCGTTCAGACGATCAAATCGAAATACGTAACACGTTCATAAAGTATCAACGAACATGAGCGAATCGATAGACGGAGAAAGAGAAAATACCAAGTCAAAATAGTATGGGTATTACCTCCGACCTCGTCCACGAAATTCACAAAAACGGGAGCAAGGTAACAAGAGATTAAACAACCGACACATAACAAAACCATCACCGATGCACACGGCCATACCAACCCAAGCTCTAACAGCTCGCACATGCGTGACAACGCAGAAATCACCACGAGGCGACAATATTCAACACCAACATCCCGCCTCTCACATGGGGCTAACACAACAAGTGTGTGGAAAACGACTCAACGCTCACATCGCCAATTCGGTCATACTCAGGAGAAAACATCAAAATGACAACGCTAACTACTTACATAAATTCCCAGCCCTCTAATGGGAATGGATAGGTTTTAAAAACGAAAACCTCATTTTGAAAGTAATTTAGAAGAACACCGGTTGATCTTTGGTATCACTTTTCAAAAAGTACAAACATGAAACATCGTTATCGAGACTTTGAAAACCATCATGCACTTGGTAAAAGTGAGGACATCTTCTTTTAGCGAAAGACTTTCAGAAATATTCGACCCTTGGGTCTAAATAAAAGTGTTTCTAAAACATTGAAAATATCTCAAAACATTTTGGTCCTCGAGGTAGAAAAATTTTGAAATATATTGTGGCACCTTGGATGTACCACAAGAAAATAACTCATTTGAAAAATATGTCTCGAATTTTATTTTTCTAAGATACTCAAGGTTTTCAAAAATCCAATAGGCCAGAATGCCCAAAACTCACGCATATCGACGTTCACTAAAACAACTCCTAGTACACGCATCAAAACGTTTAAAATCAAGACAATACATGTCTTTAAACGGAAACAAACGATAAAATACCACGATCGAAGACCGCCTAGATTGAGAACAAAACCATCGACCCCATTCGAGGTCTCTAAGGACCTTCCCGTCTCGACTAGTGAACAAGTCGTGCAGCGTATAAGCACAAAGCTTCCACAAGAGAACTTGTAAAGCGAGCAAATTGATTCGAAAATCATCGAACGGACAAAAACAGCAATAAAAAGACATAACAAGCGACTACACTCCTCGTAAAAAACAATAACGAGAGCCGACTAAATACATATCGTGAAATCAAAATCCACATAAGGATTCCATCACTTAACAAATAATCATAAAAATAGCTCGTGTCACACGAGGCACAACACAAAGAAGGGAGACTTACTTCCACAGGTCGCACGAAGATGATGATCGCCCCACGATACTAATCACGACCAACAAACTCAAACGACGCGTCGCGACACGACTCAGTCAGATAAAATCTGACAATACAAGACTCAACAACACATAACTCGACCCGACAGCCTAGGTTTCCTCAACCTAATCTCTGATACCATTTATGTAACACCCCCAATCCGCTCAGGGATATTACACGCCGTAGACCCTCTCCTCGAGGATCTACCAGGCTGATAACTAAAATCAAACACCTAAACATCGCCTTTAAGGCTAAAATGACTCAGTAGACCGATTTGGTCTTTCAGTAATAACATACAACTCCATTCCAAACACATACCCACGCAGGGGTCAAAATACAATAAACTCCCGTACAACGGGGAAAAGATACTGCAGCGGAAAAATAAAATACAACTAGACCAATACGACATCAACGGATCCTCGTGTGATTAGTATTGTTTATCTTTCATCATCCTTCGTGCCGACCCTGTGCTATGCTCCAAAACCTGAATGCAAAAATAGACATCCACCCCCCGAATACTCGGGGGTTAGCAAAACTCTACTGTTTTGCTAGTGCAAGAACAAAGTGCAAATACGAGCCATACAATTCACATTCCACGAATAACAATAACCAGGAATCCTCAAAGATCCAACAAAACGAAAAGTACTTCCCGAGGCAAGAATTTGAGAAAACATTTCAAAATCGAAATATCATAAATGAATAGAAATGATTTATAAAACGGTTTAGAATGCCATCGAGAGTTTTAATAGAAAACCATTTAGGATTATCAAATCCTACTTTTCAAAATCCACAAGACAAAAGGGGTCACCGCCCCAAATCTTTACTTTCCAAAAAATGACATTTACCAACCCGTTGGGATTTTAGCCCCAAATCCATAAAATGACTTTTACAAGACCATTGGGATTTTAGCCCCAAATCTCATCAACTCACAGTACACAAGAACGACCACAAGGTTCGTCTCCCAACATCAAAATCCACAAATAAGGATTTAAAACAAACAACAAAATACTATAGTGCCATCCTAGCCAAGTAAGCCAAACGAACACATACCTCTTACACACTTAGTTGATGCATGCAATCATGAAAACATAGTTCCAAAGGACTCATTTCCGGAAATGCCAATATCGAATCACATTTGTAAAATGCACCACAATTAACCGCGGACCCACAGCTTCGTGGATCCCTGCCGAGACCCCGTCGGATCTAACCCACAGTGGTTAAAAGCAAGCTCGCGGTTCCACAGCTTCGTGGAGCCGTACCGAGACCCCGTCGGATCTAACCCGCAGTGAGCATACACACACACATGTTACTCATGCAATACTAACATGCTAAGAATGTAAGTTCATTAAGAATACTCACTAGAGATGGCCATTAACTCGACACCATTATCAAACTCTTCAAAACACAATAACAAGATTAAATACGGAATACACGATTCCATAACTTTAAACAATAGGAGTATCATCATCAAATACTTCAACGTTCAAAATAATCAAATCATAGTCAATTCCCAAAACACGCCGTTCACAAAACGCACACGCATTTGAAAGAAAGCCTTTAACGAGGCCAAATCAAATCTTTGAAACTTCGTTTCAAACAACCAAACAAACACACTAATACGATCACCGATCATCATATCCACAAAATAAGAAAAGTATGGGCAAGGTACTTGCCTCGAAATTAACGCAAGTATTCCGACGAACACGGCTCAACCGGAAAGCTTCGAAACGCCCGATGCTATCGAAAAGGAAGACGACGATGAACGGAAGGGTTCAACACGGTTTCTTCGCAAGAAACACGACCCTAACATCATATAATTAATAAATCAACGATCATACGATGAAGAATAATCGTAGAACGCCCGAAAACCCCTCTATGACATTCTACCGGACACCTTCAAGGCGTCGATCAAGAACTTGAACAAAACAATGAATCGATACGATCCAACCATGGAATAACAAGGGAAATGATATAATACATCTAAATAATCATCAATCCATCATAATCCTAAGTTAAATCGGATTAATCGGACGAAAACAACCAAAACACCCAAATTCCCCAAAACTAGATTTCTAGAAAATCTGACCTGATTCGGTAGATCGGAGGGTGTTATAGGATGGATGATTGGTGATATTGTTGTTTCCCAAAATATTTATCCGAAGATTAATACTGCTGGAAGACGGACAACAAACAACAATTGCGGGAGCACTTCCGAGAGAAGATAAATAATACAAGATTTGCCGGGTTTGTTAGGCCCGGGCTTGAATGCTCTCGCGAGATGTTATTAATACAAATATTCGTGGATACAAGTATTAATGAGAGAAATCTAAATACAATGAGTGTAAAAAGACTCTGTTAATCCGGCTCTTGAGCGAAGCTAGGTGTTCTTCGTCCCGCCGATAATCTGCTCGAGGAGAAAAGGCCGGGAGAAGTAAGACCGAAAGAAAGTCGTTGCCAAGAGTTGGATGTTAGCCAAGTGCTTGATGTTTGCTCCTGTATTGCGTATGTATTGCAAGAATGTCGGAGAGTGCAGAGAGAGTTTACAAATGCAGGGGGCTTCGTTTATATAGAGGCAGCCGGGTCCTGTCCTGTAGTGGTCGATCGTCTGCCGGCCATTAGAATAATCTGCCGACCGCCTGTCGGCCAATATAATAATCTGCCGATCTCCTGGGCTGTCGGGCTAAAGTCCAAGGAAGAGGCTGGCTGTCCGAATAAAGTCCAAGGAAGAGGCTGGTGCCAGCTGGGCGGTCCAATAAGGAGCCATCACGTGTCCGGAGCCAGTCAACATGCGGCCCTACTGACAGCTTTCGGCGGCCTGTCGGCTGGTGGAGAGAATCTGCCAGATTGTGGTCAATGGTCCGGGATTCGCGGATCTTGTCCCGGCCTTTGCACATGGTTCCAGTCTTGAGGCTCGGCCTTTGCCGACTGGATGTCCATCGGTGGTGATCGACATGAGCGGTCGTCCCTGGCTGATCATCCGAGGTCGCCAATGGTCGGTCACTAAGGGCAGGTCGCCAATGGTCGGTCACCAAGGGCAGGTCGCCAATGGTCGGTCACCAAGGGTCGATCGGCAGATGCCGATAGAGGGTCGCCAGATGTCGGTCGCCAGAGTTTGGCCGCGAGTACCGAGAGACGATCGTATCCCGAGGTCGATCGCTCGGCAGGACTTGTCCAGGACCTTGATTGCTTGATCTAGCATGTCCGCCAGGTTAGGGCTCGGTCGCCTGATCGCTGGTCGGCAGACTCGCCTTGGTCGCTCGGCAGTAAGTCGGTCGCTCGGCCTCGGAGGCGATCGCCGGTCGGAAGGTGTTAAAACTTGACACAACAATTGCCCCCCAGCTTGCTCCTATGTTGAAGACATGGGGCGAGGTGGTTCTTGCTGGTGATCATGTATGGATGAGGACGGGCGATCTGAGCTGACTTGGGACTCGGACTTGGGCTATCATGGTCGATTGGCTTAGCTATCTTTCGGTCTCGTACCTGCAAAAAACAACATTGGCCGATCCCCCATGGAAACTTGGTGGTTTCGCTTTGTTTGAGGAATCGTGCACAGTCGCGGAGATCGATGGACCGACCCCATGACCGTGTCTTGGTGCACAAAGACAATGAGTGCCTCGTGACTCACTTTATTATGAGGGTCCTCTGTTAGGCTGCGCCTCGCCTTGTATTTAAACGAAAGGCGTGCGGTCTCGGTCTAGAGGAGTCCTTGCGCGGGGCGGCGTCGGATGAATCAACTCCATGCCCGCGGCTTGTTAGCTCTGCTTCCACCTCGGCCAGCCATGGAGATGGCCGACCTCGACGGTGTACGTTGAGACGGGGTTGTGGAATGAGTCCACTGATTAATGTTGGAGAGCCCTCCGACTACGCCGGCCTCGTATTTAAACGAAGGGCGGGCGATCTCGGCCGAAAGGGACCTTGCATGGCCGCGGCCGGTTCCATCGATCGCCAGTGGCCATGGCTTTATGATGTGCGGTGGAGGCGATCTTATGCCTTAGTCCGTCATGTTATATCTTTGGATGTAGATGGCGATCGTGTCCACCGGGTTCTTGATGATGTTGCGATCGGCCGGAAAAGCGCGATCTTCGCTCGGCGGCCGATCGCTTTATTCGTAGGTCGAAATTGGCGATCGGGCGGCGGCTAGTCACTCATGTTAGAATGGATGTAGGCGGGGATCGAGTCCTCGGCTCTGGCCGGTAGTAGCGATCGGGTGGGAGGCGGAGGTCGTCGCGCGGTGCCGATCGTTCTACTCTAGGCCAAGAAGAAGCCTTTGCACAGACAGAAATCTGCGGCTCTGGCCGGAAGGCTGCGTGGAGTCGTCGGTAGGGTCTTCGTGAGATGCCTGAACATAGGCGAGAAGCCCTGAAAACCTCCTAGGACGCGTAGAGGGCGGTCTCATCGCTTACGGGCTCGCCGTTGAGGATGATCATGTCAACCCGGTCGATGTAGTCCGAGTCGGACTCCTGTTCTCCTTGCCTGATCCGCCACATGCGATGGGGACCTTCTGGCCGAGCGGCCCTGGTGGCGAAGTATTCCGTGAAGACGTGCGCCAGCTCGTTAAAGGAGCATATGGACCGAGGTGGCAATGAGGTGTACCACCGGTGGGCGAGGTCGTCTAGCGTCAGAGGGAACATTCGGCACCGGGTCGCGTCCGATGCCCCACACCCGGTCATGTAGATGTTGAACTTGTGCATGTGTGCTTGGGGGTCCGATCGCCCCTGGTACACGGGTGTCTGAGGAGGAGCGATCTTGTGCTGCACCGGGGCGAGCTCGATGTCGATCGCGAGCGGCTCGCTCGGCGGGGCGATCGTCTTGGTGGCGCCTGCACCGGATTGCAGGAGCGCCTTCATGTCGTCGATCTGACGTTGCATCACGGCGATCGCCGCGGCTCGGCTGCTTGTGGATCGGCTCTGGGAGCGGGGGCCGAGGCGATCGTGTACCGATCTCCAGACCCCGCTGCTGCCGACCTCGGGAATTTGGCGAGCGGGAGCCAGGAGGATGGATCGCCTTGTGGGAGCCGGGTAGGCCGAGCTCCTGGTGACGGACACCAACTCCGTCGTCTCGTAGCCGGGCCGGGCGCCCGGCCGCGAGTCGGGTCGCGCCTGTGCGATCGAAGACAGACGTGCCCCGGCTGCCGAGCGCCTCTTGTTGCGGGCGAGAGCCCCCTGGCGATTGCTCGGCCAGTAGTGCCTTGAGCTTCCGCTTGATCTTCCGGCGGGAGACCGAGGGGGTGATAGCTGGAGGCGCGTCGAGTGCACTCTGTCGCTCCTGAAGGACGGCTATGGCCTCTTCGATCTGTTCATTGGTTCGGAACTGATCGAGCGAGAGGCTCGGGCCGCCTTCCCGGGACGGGGTCGAACGCCTCTGGCCGCGGCGGCTACCTTCCACCATCGGCTGCGGCTCGGACTGGGACGGAACAGGGGGTCTGGCCGGCTGGCCAGCGGCTTTCTTCGACGCGGAAGCGGAAGACATGATTTCTGAAGGATTTCTTTGAAGTGCAGTAAGTGTCACTTCAAGTATCTGCCCCGAGAACAGTGAGTGTTCTTCGGGACGGTAGGTATAAAAAATCGAAGGTTCAGCCCCCCTCCTTCTAGCGCCAATTGTTGTTGCCCAAAATATTTATCCGAAGATTAATACTGCTGGAAGACGGACAACAAACAACAATTGCGGGAGCACTTCCGAGAGAAGATAAATAATACAAGATTTGCCGGGTTTGTTAGGCCCGGGCTTGAATGCTCTCGCGAGATGTTATTAATACAAATATTCGTGGATACAAGTATTAATGAGAGAAATCTAAATACAATGAGTGTAAAAAGACTCTGTTAATCCGGCTCTTGAGCGAAGCTAGGTGTTCTTCGTCCCGCCGATAATCTGCTCGAGGAGAAAAGGCCGGGAGAAGTAAGACCGAAAGAAAGCCGTTGCCAAGAGTTGGATGTTAGCCAAGTGCTTGATGTTTGCTCCTGTATTGCGTATGTATTGCAAGAATGTCGGAGAGTGCAGAGAGAGTTTACAAATGCAGGGGGCTTCGTTTATATAGAGGCAGCCGGGTCCTGTCCTGTAGTGGCCGATCGTCTGCCGGCCATTAGAATAATCTGCCGACCGCCTGTCGGCCAATATAATAATCTGCCGATCTCCTGGGCTGTCGGGCTAAAGTCCAAGGAAGAGGCTGGCTGTCCGAATAAAGTCCAAGGAAGAGGCTGGTGCGGTGGCGGTCCAATAAGGAGCCATCACGTGTCCGGAGCGGCCAACATGCGGCCCTACTGACACTTTTGGCTTTGTCACCGGTGGAGAGAATCGCCAGATTGTGGTCAATGGTCCGGATTCGCGGATCTTGTCCCGCCTTTGCTTATGGTGCCGCCTTGAGGCTCGGCCTTTGCCGACTGGATGTCCATCGGTGGTGATCGACATGAGCGGCCGCCCCTGGCCGATCATCCGAGGTCGCCAATGGTCGGTCACCAAGGGCAAAGTTGCCAATGGTCGGTCACCAAGGGCGGAGTCGCCAATGGTCGGTCACCAAGGGTCGATCGGCGGATGCCGATAGAGGGTCGCCAGATGTCGGCCGCCAGAGTTTGGCCGCCGAGTACCGAGAGACGATCGTATTCGAGGTCGATCGCTCGGCACCGGACTTGTCCCGGGACCTTGGCCGCGCCTAGCATGTCCGCTGGGTTAGGGCTCGGTCGCCTAATCGCTGGTCGGCAGACTCGCCTTGGTCGCTCGGCAGTAAGTCGGTCGCTCGGCCTCGGAGGCGATCGCCGGTCGGAAGGTGTTAAAACTTGACACAACAATTGCCCCCCAGCTTGCTCCTATGTTGAAGACATGGGGCGAGGTGGTTCTTGCCGGTGATCATGTATGGATGAGGACGGGCGATCTGAGCTGACTTGGGACTCGGACTTGGGCTATCATGGTCGATTGGCTTAGCTATCTTTCGGTCTCGTACGTGCAAAAAACAACATTGGCCGATCCCCCATGGAAACTTGGTGGTTTCGCTTTGTTTGAGGAATCGTGCACAGTCGCGGAGATCGATGGACCGACCCCATGACCGTGTCTTGGTGCACAAAGACAATGAGTGCCTCGTGACTCACTTTATTATGAGGGTCCTCTGTTAGGCTGCGCCTCGCCTTGTATTTAAACGAAAGGCGTGCGGTCTCGGTCTAGAGGAGTCCTTGCGCGGGGCGGCGTCGGATGAATCAACTCCATGCCCGCGGCTTGTTAGCTATGCTTCCACCTCGGCCAGCCATGGAGATGGCCGACCTCGACGGTGTACGTTGAGACGGGGTTGTGGAATGAGTCCACTGATTAATGTTGGAGAGCCCTCCGACTACGCCGGCCTCGTATTTAAACGAAGGGCGGGCGATCTCGGCCGAAAGGGACCTTGCATGGCCGAAGCAGCCGGTTCCATCGACTGCCAGGGCCATGGCTTTATGATGTGCGGTGGAGGCCATCTTATGCCTTAGTCCGTCATGTTATATGTCGGATCAGATGGCGATCGTGTCCACCGGTTGCCGATGATGTTGCGATCCGCCGAAAATCGGCGATCTTCGCTCGGCGGCCGATCGCTTTATTCGTAGGTCGAAATTGGCGATCGGGCGGCGGCTAGTCACTCATGTTAGAATGGATCGTAGGCGGGATCGAGTCCTCCGGCTCTGCTGGGTAGTAGCGATCGGGCCGGGAGACCGGAGGTCGTCGCGCGGGTGCCGATCGTTCTACTCCTAGGCCAAGAAGAAGCCTTTGCCTGGACAGAAATCTGCGGCTCTGGCCCGGAAGGCTGCGTAGGTCGTCGGTAGGGTCTTCGTGAGATGCCTGAACATAGGCGAGAAGCCCTGAAAACCTCCTAGGACCGCGTAGAGGGCGGTCTCATCGCTTACGGGCTCGCCGTTGAGGATGATCATGTCAACCCGGTCGATGTAGTCCGAGTCGGACTCCTGTTCTCCTTGCCTGATCCGCCACATGCGATGGGGACCTTCTGGCCGAGCGGCCCTGGTGGCGAAGTATTCCGTGAAGACGTGCGCCAGCTCGTTAAAGGAGCATATGGACCGAGGTGGAAATGAGGTGTACCACCGGTGGGCGAGGTCGTCTAGCGTCAGAGGGAACATTCGGCATCGGGTCGCGTCCGATGCCCCACACCCGGTCATGTAGATGTTGAACTTGTGCATGTGTGCTTGGGGGTCCGATCGCCCCTGGTACACGGGTGTCTGAGGAGGAGCGATCTTGTGCTGCACCGGGGCGAGCTCGATGTCGATCGCGAGCGGCTCGCTCGGCGGGGCGATCGTCTTGGTGGCGCCTGCACCGGATTGCAGGAGCGCCTTCATGTCGTCGATCTGACGTTGCATCACGGCGATCGCCGCGGCTCGGCTGCTTGTGGATCGGCTCTGGGAGCGGGGGCCGAGGCGATCGTGTACCGATCTCCGGACCCCGCTGCTGCCGACCTCGGGAATTTGGCGGGCGGGAGCCAGGCGGCTGGATCGCCTTGTGGGAGCCGGGTAGGCCGAGCTCCTGGTGACGGACACCAACTCCGCTGCCTCGTAGCCGGGCCGGATCGCCGGCCGCTGTGTCGGGCCGCCGCCTGTGCGATCGAAGACAGACGTGCCGGCCGCGAGCGCCTCTTGTTGCGGCGAGAGCCTCGGCGATTGCTCGGCCAAGAGTGCCTTGAGCTTCCGCTTGATCTTCCGGCGGGAGACCGAGGGGTGATAGCCGAGGCGCGTCGAGTGCACTCGCCGCTCCCGAAGGACGGCTATGGCCTCTTCGATCCGTTCATTGGTTCGAATCGATCGAGCGAGAGGCTCGGGCCGCCTTCCCGGACGGGTCGAACGCCTCGCCGCGGCGGCTACCTTCCACCATCGGCCGCGCTCGGGACCGGGACGGAACAGGGTCTGCCGGCCGCTTTCTTCGACGCGGAAGCGAAGACATGATTTCGAAGGATTTCTTTGAAGTGCGTAAGTGTCACTTCAAGTATCCGCCCGAGAACAGTGAGTGTTCTTCGGGACGGTAGGTGTAAAAAATCGGAGGTTCAGCCCTCCTTCTAGCGCCAATTGTTGTTGCCCAAAATATTTATCCGAAGATTAATACTGCTGGAAGACGGACAACAAACAACAATTGCGGGAGCACTTCCGAGAGAAGATAAATAATACAAGATTTGCCGGGTTTGTTAGGCCCGGGCTTGAATGCTCTCGCGAGATGTTATTAATACAAATATTCGTGGATACAAGTATTAATGAGAGAAATCTAAATACAATGAGTGTAAAAAGACTCTGTTAATCCGGCTCTTGAGCGAAGCTAGGTGTTCTTCGTCCCGCCGATAATCTGCTCGAGGAGAAAAGGCCGGGAGAAGTAAGACCGAAAGAAAGCCGTTGCCAAGAGTTGGATGTTAGCCAAGTGCTTGATGTTTGCTCCTGTATTGCGTATGTATTGCAAGAATGTCGGAGAGTGCAGAGAGAGTTTACAAATGCAGGGGGCTTCGTTTATATAGAGGCAGCCGGGTCCTGTCCTGTAGTGGCCGATCGTCTGCCGGCCATTAGAATAATCTGCCGACCGCCTGTCGGCCAATATAATAATCGCGATCTCACTGGCCGCCAAGCTAAAGTCCAAGGAAGAGGCCGGTTGTCCGAATAAAGTCCAAGGAAGAGGTGGTGCGGTGGGCGGTCCAATAAGGAGCCATCACGTGTCCGAGCACCAACATGCGGCCCTACCGACTTTCTTGCTGCCTCGTCTAGTGGAGAGAATATGCCGACAGGGTCAATGGTCCGGATTCGCGGATCTTGTCCCGGCCTTTGCACATGGTGCCAGTCTTGAGGCTCGGCCTTTGCCGACTGGATGTCCATCGGTGGTGATCGACATGAGCGGTCGTCCCTGGCTGATCATCCGAGGTCGCCAATGGTCGGTCACCAAGGGCAGGTCGCCAATGGTCGGTCACCAAGGGTCGATCGGCGGATGCCGATAGAGGGTCGCCAGATGTCGGTCGCCAGGAGTTTGGCCGCCGAGTACCGAGAGACGATCGTATCTCGAGGTCGATCGCTCGGCACCGGACTTGTCCTGGGACCTTCTGCCGCTACCTAGCATGTCCGCTGGGTTAGGGCTCGGTCGCCTGATCGCTGGTCGGCAGACTCGCCTTGGTCGCTCGGCAGTAAGTCGGTCGCTCGGCCTCGGAGGCGATCGCCGGTCGGAAGGTGTTAAAACTTGACACAACAGATATGAACTTCAAAAATTCATGGATTGATTGTCCAACAACATCTCTCCATGATTTACCAAGCTCCAGCCGCGGAAGATAAGAAAACCGAGTGAAAATGGCTGAAGAAAACGTCTGCAGGGCCATAAATAGATCGCATGAGGTGCCGCGGCCCAGCTGAGTGTGCCGCGCACAGCCCAAAAATGGCTCCTGGTGGTCGGCATTGTGCCGCGGCTCGCCGGAGTGCCGCGGCACCGTGCAGATTGGTTTGGGCCGAAAAATGCCATAGAGTGTGCCGCGCCCTGCCATCCTGCTCGCGCCTGTGGACTGCCGCTGCAATCGCTGATCACCGCGGCCGTGACTCGGCCAGAAGATGCCGAGCACTACCGCCGTGACTCGCCAAGGCCTGGGGCCTGTTGCCGGCCATGACTCGGCCGGGGCCAACTCCGACGGCCCGAACGACCCCGAAATCCGAACCTGAATACGAATCGATGATACGGTTACGACGTACTCGCAAAAACGAATCTAAGAGGTAAGAGAACACACAATTCCGACCACCCGAAGGCTCGGAATTCAACAACGGAAGTAATTACCCAAAACTTTGGGAAATTACGAAAATGGCCCAAAACGTCCGAAAATCACGATACGCGATCGAAACTCCAATCCAAAGCTCGCAACATGAATAATAACATTAAATGAACTTACAAGAAACTCGAAACAACAGTTTCGGACGAGATTCGCAAGAATCGAACTCAAGTGCGGAAAAGTCGCTAAAAAGCTCGGAACTCAACAAAACGATACCGAAACGAACTCGGATGACAAAAAGTGCAGAATTAATCATTCTCGAAATGACGAAACGGTCATGAGCGAGTCGTCAAAATGGACTCCGGCCAAAAAAAGAAATTTACCGAAAATCGAAAATTGCGGATATTACAATTACCGTGTGCACAGTCCAATGTGTCGGTGAACCCAACACATGACCATCACGTGCCTAACTAAAAATTCCTCACATCCCCACCCGGCCACGCAATATGAACCCAGAAGGTCATATGGGCAAGGAATGACCATGAAGAGTAATATTGAATAATAATTCGACAAGGCCAAGAGTGACTCACCGAGATGAAAATAATAGTGAAGTGATTGATAACTCAATGAAATGATTGGAACCGTCGTTCCTCGTGAATGAAGTGATTATTCGACAATTACAAGTCTCAATACGGTTAATACAATGATGAATGAGTATGATTATGAATGAACAACAACAAAAGGAATGAATATCCTTTTAACCGAGTAAGAATCAATTTACACAACACCGGTGATAATTAACCTTCCACGAACAACGTCCTAATTGAGATATCGGTCGCTCGAACAACCTTGAATAACATAATTACCAACAATCTGTTCAACATACGAATCAAACACGAATATAACGAACTCAAAACGTCGATACGACTAAACCAAGTTCATTGGGGCATTATATCGAACACTTTGTGGCCAAACTTCGATTGTTTACAACCAAACTTCAATAATACCAACATCAAATCCCCAAGAAGTGTTTCAAACCAACAAAACATCTTTAATACGATCAATAATCCAATATGAATATTAAAATTCGTGATTACAACAACGATTAATCGAAAACCCCCAAATCCAACTCAATATTAAAAGTGTTCTTGAATAATCCTTCAATAATCCAATGAATAATCAAACATATCCATAATCATGCATATATCACTTCATACAACATGATCTTAACATCCAAAACATCATATTTCAATACAAAATCGAAATCCAAGATGTTGAAGAAATTACCTCTTGAAGATCCAAGCACTTTGATCCGAAGAACACGCGTTAGATCGAATATCCGGGCTTCACGATCGAAAGGAGATGAAGAAAACCAAGCACTCAAGTGATAGATGATGGAAAGTCTCCCCCCTCAAGCCCTCTCTCTCTCGTATAGGTTGAAGAAATGGGAAGAAATGAGTTGTTCCACACAAAAACCGCAATTATAGTGCTGACTGCACTGTGTGTCGCGGCCCAGCCGATGTGTGCCGCGGCACAAGGCCAAAACTGCCCCCATTGATCGGCAGCATGCCGCGGCCCGGACGAGTGTGCCGTGGAAATAACTCGACAGTGTGTCGCGGCCCCGTCGGCATGAGCCGCGGCCCCCGGTACAGACGGGTTGGCCGAAAATTGCAACACGAGTGTGCCGCGGCCCGGACGAGTGTGCCGCGGCAGTGACTCGACAGTGTGCCGCGGCCCTGCCGGCATGAGCCGCGGCCCCCGGTACAGTCAGGTCGGCCAAAATAGCAGCATGTGTGTGCCGCGGCGCACACTCCTTGTGCCGCGGCCCACACCCCCCTTAGTTCCTAAAATGATGAAAAATGACCCGGGAAGAGAATAAAAGCAATAGGAATCAACATTTGGGAAAGAATAACACGAAATGGAAGTACGGAAACCCCAAAACAGTGGTTCCAAGCAATGATTACAAGGGTTCGCCCAACAAAACACAATTTGAACAATGAGGAGATTAGAAATGACATGAACTCCAACGTCATCATCGACTAATGAATCGATTATAACAATCAAGATAATACTCTTGTCTCGATTCCCGAGTAAGGTTGAAACAATGACCAATATCGATACACAACTCGAAGTTATTCCGAACGGTGAACACAGATGAATGATTATTAACAAGTGAAAAATTACATAGTGACAATTACCGAATGAAATTACTGAATGATAATGACTGAATTACAACCGGGTATTACAACCACATCATACGACACTTCATAAAGGAAGGAGACGTAGTTGTAGCTAGGGTTGCATCTGTAATATCCGAAATTTCTACTACTGTTGTTTAATATTATTTTATCCGAGTTATGTTGTACAGCGTGGAATCTGTACAGTATGGATAAAATAATGAAGGACTGAGATGTCAGTATTGGTATAATTGTCGTATTTGGTAGACAATTACAATTGAGAATATCGTGTATCAGGTTATCGCACTTTTGATATTGGGTATATCGTATGAGAATATTATTGGATTCAGTGTTTATGTTCAGTGTGTCGTATGTTCGTTTTTGGTATGTCAAGACGTTAGACAGAAATTGCGGGAAATGGCTAAGTGTAGCATTATTAGCGCACGCTAATATGCATTCCTAGCGCACGCTATCGTGCAGGTTTAGCGTACGCTAATGGTAAAAGATAGCGCATGCTAGTTCAGAACAGATCAGAGGGAATCTACGTATGGACCTGGTCACTTTCGGCGCATGTGCCGAAGAAGTCAACTGATGTTTGTCATAAAGCATTAGCGCAGGCTAATTCCTGTTGTTAGCACATGCTAATATCAGATCGGTCAACAGGGAATCTTGGCTTTATTGGTTGCTTTCGGAATATGGGGTCACGAGCATATTCGGGGTAGGTGCAGACTGTATCAAGTAAACTACGATTAGCGCACGCTAATATACAAGATTTTGCGTGCGCTAGACATTGTAGTTTACGTATGTTATTGCATGGGCATTACGTACATAAGCTGATGTGCGGAGCAACTCAGTAGCCTCTGGACCGCGATAGCGCACGCTAACGAAAGAGAGTTAGCGCACGCTAAGCATGTAACCTATGTTAAATGAGGATGTTAGCGTACGTTAATAATATACAGTATATATATATATGTATAGTTGGGCATTATCCTTCATTTTGTCCATTCTTTCCTTGAAACCGAGAGAGAGAGTTTTTAGAGAGAAGTTGGAGGTTCCAAACACTGAGAGATGATGATCTTTAACAAAGATTAAGCTGAGGAACATGGATTAAAGTCTTGTTCTTGAAATTATTGATGATTCTTGGAATAAAGTTGATTGTTCTCCTTCATGGTTCGTCTATACAAGGTAATAGTTATTCACTTTTGGATTTCGTTTTGGATTGGAGATTGATGTTCTTGAGTTGATGATTATCATATAAACAAGTTAATAAGTATGATTAGGACATGGATTACCGGATTATGATGATGTTATTGATATATGAATATTGATGTGATTCGTATGGTTTGAATTGTGTTGTTCGTCCTCTCGAGATAAGTTGGTTAATTCTTCTCCTTAGTTTCGGATGTTGACGTTATTGTTGACAATTACTCACTGTAATGATAGATTATGGAAGTGTTGTTACGTTCTTAATATTTCATGATGTTGATATTGAGGAAGATGATATATGGATATAGGACTTGGATTATAAGTTGAATGATTGTTTGTATGTTAAAAGATATCGGATTTCATTGCTTTGATAGCATTGAACATGGTTCAGAATCACTTAGTGTTCTTAATAATCGCCATATGTTGATCGGTATCCGAAATACATGGAACAGCATGTCATTAGCGCACACTAAGCCTATTGGCTAGCACACGCTAACGGGAGTAACTTAGCGCACGCTACGTTAAGTGATTAACGTGCGCTAAGAAGGCAGAAAGTGCAGTATTTTTATGTTAAAGTTGGTTCTGAACTCGTGATCGTTAAAGTTGGTTTGATCAGACTTGTGGTTAACCAAGATATCGTAGAACCGTTGAGTTTGTGGATTGGTTATATCGATTATTGATTGTTATCGAATGTGTGTTAATTGATTACTTCAATAGGTTGAGATTATTGATCGGTGATTATAACCATATGTTGCGGTCGTGTTCTAGCGTGTTCGTGAATTGCACGGGTCAGGGCCGAGGAGCTCGTAGACGAAGGAAATGAGATTGGTAGCGGCTTCATCGTCGTCGTATTGGTATCGAGGCAAGATATTACTTTCTCAGTTATAATGTTTAATTAATGGTTTCAGTTTCATTTCGTTTATAATGCATATAGCAATGATTATTACTGCAAATTCTGGAGATTTGGATTATATATTGTCGTTCCGATTCTGGGAGTTAAATCATAATGTATATGATTTACTTTGGTTATTGGCATAATTGGGTATCGAGAATATGTTGTGATAAAGATGAAGATATGAGTATCTGTAGTCCATGGTACGTTTGGATCGCCGAGCATTGCGGATAATCGTCGGTGATGGTTTAATATCGAGATTTCTCTCGAAGGACTCGGGGCAAGTATCTTATATCGATTCAGTTAGTGTTAGTGATTTGATCATGCATATTGTCATTCATGTTGTTGAACATGAGGTCGTATTAGTTAATTTGTCATATTGTCGTTCATGTTGTGTTGTTCATATTGATGAACATATTGATTTGCATATGTGTATGCATAATTGCATTGTTATGTTGTAAATGATCCGAAGGGATCATGAGGATCTATGCTGAGGGCGCTGGATCAGATGTCCACCATGCGTTGGTTTGACGGGATCATCATGGGATCTATGCTGAGGGCGCTGGATCGTTGGATAGGTTTTCCACCATGCGTTGGTTCGACAGGATCATCATGGGGATCTATGCTGAGGGCGCTGGATCGTTGGATTACCAGTATTGTGTTGATGGAATCTTGTGAATTCGCATCATTGATTTTATCATGTGTTGTTGTTCATATGTGTATTGTTGATTATCCACCTTATGATGATCTGATAGGATCATCAAGGGGATCTATACTGAGGGCGCTGGATCGTCGGATTTCCATTGGGTATGCATCATTATTATTGTTGTGATCATATTGACGTTGTCATATGAGTATGCATGTCTAGGTATTGTGTTAGGACCGTGTCCGTATGTTGTTGATCCGATCTTGGATTATACTGACGTGATTTCGTCATGGCAGTTCATATCTTGAGGTATGTTCCGTATTTCCTTTGATATTCGTCTTGTGTTGGACAATCGGTTATCGTCTTGGGATTTAATTATACTATCCTAAGGATCGTATTGGTCAGAACTGGTATACTTCCGTATCGGGAGTTGGTGATGATAGTTTGAGAATCTTGCGCATTGTTTGAGGTACAATATAGATATTATGTTCGAGTTTATTGATTAATCGAGTACGAGATGTGAAATGTGTTAATGGTTATTCTGATGAGAATTACTTGAGTAAGTAATGTTATGGCGGTAAGATTACATTGTATTCTTATGTTGTATTCTCATTGGTATGTAATTATTAATGTGATGTGACGGTTATCATTGTTGGATATTATGGCTGACCCCGTCGTGGGATTTCTTTTTAGGTTCTTGGAGTATCGAGCTTGTAGCGGCCGTGAAGAGATGAGCTTCCCGGAGGATACTGGCTAGGACATGTTTTGTGCATTGAGTTTCTTGATTGGTTCTTGTATTCCGCTGCGTGAGTATTTTGAAATGCTTTTTTGGTATCTGATAACTGGGTTTACTTTGGAAATCTCTTTTTAAACTTTTGAGTGTCGGTCGTTTGGACTTGCGATTTCAAATGAGTTTTTAGAATGATTTTTGATAAATAGATTTTATAAAGTCTTTGTGAATTTTTAAAGATAGTACCATCGTTGGCCTCTTGGGCATTTGTAAATATTTTCGAAAATTTCCTTCAGCCTTGTGGGTTCCATCTCGGGGCCAACGACGCTGTAATATTTCCGGTTAAATCTGGGGGTGTTACAGAATATGGTATCGGAGCTTAGGTTGAGAAAACCTAGGCATTTGGGTCGAGTTGAGTCGTGTTTTGTCGCGTCAGTCGAGTTGTCGATTTATTAACACTAGAGCCGTGAGTTTTTGTTGTTCACTCGGGCTTATGCGTTATGTGATTTACCAGTGTGGTACTGGGGTTGTTTTAAACTTTTCCAAATGGTGTTAACGAGATTCTCTGGAATGAGATGTATTGTGTTCTTGAGTCGAACTGATTTGGCAAAACGTGTGTTTTGAAAATACCTATGTCGAGTATTTTCTAGAGTTGAGACAAGTGCCAGTATCACGGGGAATCATTTGCTTCACGATCTGTAAGTATTTGGAGTTTTGAATTTCATTGAGATTTATTGTCGTTCTAAGTTGATATGTTTTGAGATTCAGAAAGATATTATGCTTCACAGTATGATATGACAGAGTGAGACAGGATTGATGATATTGAGAAACTATGATATTGGAACCAGTATGTTGGTTAAGTTTGGAACGGAATTGTGCATTTGGGAGAAATGTTGTGCATGGTTGAGAAGAGCATGTAGTCATGTTAAGTCATTTTGAAATATATGAAACTGCTTTTGAGCATTTGAAAATGATACTTTTCAAAATGAATGTTTCACGGATGTTTTACGGAAAATGATTTTTTGGGCCGAGACCCAATCGATTTTGAAATAGTTTTGTAACTCAGGGCTTGGGGTCCATAAGGGTTTTCTAGTTTTTAAACTTCTTGTTATGTGAAAAGGGATATGGGCTGAGACCCTAATATTTCAAAAAGGCTTTTCTGTTTTCTAAAACTCCCGAGATTTGTAAAACACATTACCAATCATTTCTATTTCCGCCTTTTGTGGTTTTTGGGTTTACTTGTTCAAATGAAACTTCTCGGGTAGTCTTTCGCTGTGTTTGATTTATTGATTATTCATTGTTTTGTCATAGCATAATTGAGGTGATCCAGGATGGGTTAATGATTGACGTTGTGAGCCATATGTGGAAAAAAAGTTTTTATCGGAGCCCATACGTTGAGATTTTGGATTCTATCGTGTAGTTTTCCGACCGAATGTCAGTGGAATTTGTGACGATCCGGACTGGTATACATGGGTATAGATGTGGTCAATCATTTGCATAGTTTTCATTTTTAAACATCGAAATCATGTGGATTCAGAGGACACTGTTATTGAATACTTGGCATTAGCGAGCCAGTTAATTTTTCGAAAATTGATTTCGTGATCTTACGAAATTTTATGTTTTGAGTTTTGGAATTTTTGAAAAGAACTTTCGAAAAATGTCTTCGTGACAAGATTATATGATTTCAAAACTAGTTTTGAAAATGGGATTGATGTACATACGCATTTACTGCATAATGAATATCGTGGTGAAGCTCTGAGTGAGACTAACCAACTGGATAACACACTAATGGTACTATGAAAGGAGATTCGAACTTTAGTATGTCAGTTTGGTTATCCAGGGATGATCGGTTGATCTATCGGATGAGAGAAATATGCTGCATATTGTAGATTCATGCACAGGATGCGATTTTAGAAACTTTGAATTTTCTGAAATCGGGACATATGTGCTATGTAATTCCATTGGTATGGTAGTAGTGTGATTTTTACCATAATGATTTTTGAGGGATTTCGTTGTAAGTGTAGGTTTGGGGATGGTAACCTCATGCTGGTTGCTTTGAGTAATGATTGGTCGTTCCCAGTCCATGTATGATTGGATATGTTCGACGGATTGTGATCGGTTGTTCATATGCCGAGGGGTATGTTCACCAACAAGATATGTTTATTGAGATCTACCATATGTGATTGGTGTGTCGTTTTGAGAATTTTGCTCTTTCGTGTATCGGTTTCTGTGGTTCTGGTTGGTCATATTGGAGTTTATCATGTTGATGATATTCTCGATTGTGTTTTGACCTCTGGTCGGTCATATTGGAATTTATCATGTCGATGATAAATTCGGTTGACTTATTGGTTGATCATTGTTGGTGATCATCTGAGCGTTCAGATTTTGTGTCGGTGTCTTGGGATTCATGTCGTTTTGGGCAGTTGTTTCGAAGATGTATTGTGTATTATTCGTCTTATCGGAATTGGGACTTGATTATGTAATCAGGCAGACAGGATTTGATTCGGGCAGATTGTTTCATCCGAAGATGATATATTTTGTTGAGACTCAAGGAATGGTGATTGTAAGCGTATTGAGACTGTACAGTGAGATCGCTTGCTAGTATCTCAGGAGATCGTCGACCTGCGTATTTGTAAGTGTGCTCTTTTGGTTATTCGGTAATGATGATGATTGATCGTTGTCGTGATGGTTTTGGGATATTTTGGTTGAACGGTATGTTTGTGTGTTTTTATGACGGATTGCAAGTTTCGAGGCCGAAACTTATTTTAAGTGGTGTAGAATGTAATATCCGGAATTTCTACTACTGTTGTTTAATATTATTTTATCCGAGTTATGTTGTACAACGTGGAATCTGTACAGTATGGATAAAATAATGAAGGACTGAGATGTCAGTATTGGTATAATTGTCGTATTTGGTAGATAATGACAATTGAGAATATCGTGTATCAGGTTATCGCACTTTTGATATTGGGTATATCGTATGAGAATATTATTGGATTCGGTGTTTGTGTTCAGTGTGTCGTATATTCGGTTTTGGTATGTCAAGACGTTGGACAGAAATTGCGGGAAATGGCTAAGTGTAGCATTATTAGCGCACGCTAATATGCATTCCTAGCGCACGCTATCATGCAGGTTTAGCGTACGCTAATGGTAAAAGATAGTGCACGCTAGTTCAGAACAGATTAGAGGGAATCTACGTGTGGACCCGGTCACTTTCGGCGCATGTGCCGATGAAGTCAATTGATGTTTGTCATAAATCATTAGCGCACGCTAATGCCTGTTGTTAGCGCACGCACATATCAGATCGGTCAACAGGGAATCTTGGCTTTATCGGTTGTTTTCGGCATGTGGGGTCAGGAGCATATTCGGGGTAGGTGCAGACTGTAGCAAGTCAACTACGATTAGCGCATGCTAAGATACAAGATTTTGCGTGCGCTAGACAGTGTAGTTTACGCACGTTATTGCATGGGCATTACGTACGTAAGCTGATGTGCGGAGCAACTCAGTAGCCTCTGGACCGCGATAGCGCACGCTAACGAAAGAGAGTTAGTGCACGCTAAACATGTAACGTACGTTAAATGAGGATGTTAGCGTACGTTAATAATATACAGTATATATATGTGTAGTTGGGCATTATCCTTCATTTTGTCCATTCCTTCCTTGCAACCGAGAGAGAGAGTTTTTAGAGAGAAGTTGGAGGTTCCAAACACTGAGAGATGATGATATTTAACAAAGATTAAGCTGAGGAACATAGATTAAAGTCTTGTTCTTGAAATTATTGATGATTCTTGGAATAAAGTTGATTGTTCTCCTTCATAGTTCGTCTATACAAGGTAATAGTTCTTCACCTTTGGATTTCGTTTTGGATTGGAGATTGATGTTCTTGAGTTGATGATTATCATATAAACAAGTTAATAATATGATTAGGACATGGATTACCGGATTATGATGATGTTATTGATATATGGATATTGATGTGATTCGTATGGTTTGAATTGTGTTGTTCGTCCTCTCAAGATAAGTTGGTTAATTCTTCTCCTCAGTTTCGGATGTTGACGTTATTGTTGACAATTACTCACTGTAATGATAGATTATGGAAGTGTTGCTACGTTCTTAATGTTTCATGATGTTGATATTGAGGAAGATGATATATGGATATAGGACTTGGATTATAAGTTGAATGATTGTTTGTATGTTAAAAGATATCGGATTTCGTTGTTTTGATAGCATTGAACATGGTTCAGAATCACTTAATGTTCTTGATAATCGTCATATGTTGATCGGTATCCGAAATACATTCAACAACATGTCATTAGCGCACACTAAGCCTACTGGCTAGCGCACGCTAACGGCAGTAACTTAGCGCACGCTACGTTAAGTGATTAACATGCGCTAAGAAGGCAGAAAGTGCATTATTTTCGTGTTGTGGTTCTGAATTCGTGATCGTTTAAGTTGGTTTTTGATCAGACTTGTGGCTAACCAAGATATCGTAGAACCGTTGAGTTTGTGGATTGGTTATATCGATTATTGATTGTTATCGAATGTGTGTTAATTGATTACTTTAATAGGTTTAGATTATTGATTGGTGATTATAACCATATGTTGCGGTCGTGTTCTAGCGTGTTCGTGAATTGCACGGGTCAGGGCCGAGGAGTTCGTAGACGAAGGAAATGAGATTGGTAGAGGCTTCATCGTCGTCGTATTGGTATCGAGGAAAGTTATTACTTGCTCAGTTATAATGTTTAATTAATGGTTTCAGTTTCATTTCGTTTATAATGCATATAGCAATGATTATTACTGCAAATTCTGGAGATTTGGATTATATGTTGTCTTTCCGATTCTGGGAGTTAAATCATAATGTATATGATTTACTTTGGTTATTGGCATAATTGGGTATCGAGAATACGTTGTGATAAAGACGGGGATATGAGTATCTGCAGTCCATGGTACGTTTGGATCGCCGAGCATTGCGGATAATCGTCGGTGATGGTTTAATATCGAGATTTATCCCGAAGGACTCGGGGCAAGTATCTTATATCAATTCAGTTAGTGTTAGTGATTTGATCTTGCATATTGTCATTCATGTTGTCGAACATGAGGTCGTATTAGTTAATTTGTCATATTGTCGTTCATGTTGTGTTGTTCATGTTGTTGAACATATTGATTTGAATATGTGTATGCATAATTGCATTGTTATGTTGTAAATGATCCAAAGGGATCATGAGGATCTATGCTGAGGGCGCTGGATCGGATGTCCACCATGTGTTGGTTCGACGGGATCATCATGGGGATCTATGCTGAGGGCGCTGGATCGTTGGATAGGTTTTCCAACATGCGTTGGTTCGACGGGATCATCATGGGGATCTATGCTGAGGGCGCTGGATCGTTGGATTACCAGTATTGTGTTGATGAAATCTTGTGAATTCGCATCATTAATTTTATCATGTGTTGTTGTTCATATGTGTATTGTTGGTTATCCACCTTATGATGATCTGATGAGATCATCAAAGGGATCTATACTGAGGGCGCTGGATCGTCGGATTTCCATTGGGTATGCATCATTATTATTGTTGTGATCATATTGACGTTGTCATATGAGTATGCATGTGTAGGTATTGTGTTAGGACCGTGTCCGTATGTTGTTGATCCGATCTTGGATTAGACTGACGTGATTTCGTCATGGTAGTTCATATCTTGAGGTATGTTCCGTATTTACTTTGGTATTCGTCTTGTGATGGACAATCGGTTATCGTCTTGGGATTTAATGATACTATCCGATGGATCGTATTTGTCAGAACTGGTATACTTCCGTATCGGGAGTTGGTGATGATAGTTTGAGAATCTTGCGTATTGTTTGAGGTACAATACAGATATTATGTTCGAGTTTATTGGTTAATCGAGTACGAGATTTGAAATGTGTTAATGGTTATTCTGATGATAATTACTTGAGTAAGTAATGTTATGGCGGTAAGATTACGTTGGTCGTATTCTTATGTTGTATTCTCATTGGTATGTAATTATTAATGTGATGTGACGGTTATCATTGTTGGATATTATGGCTGACCCCATCGTGGGATTTCTCTTTAGGTTCTTGGAGTATCGAGCTTGTAGCGGTCGTGAAGAGATAAGCTTCCTGGAGGATACTGGCTAGGACATGTTTTGTGCATTGAGTTTCTTGATTGGTTCTTGTATTCCGCTGCGTGAGTATTTTGAAATGCTCTTTTGGTATCTGGTATCTGGGATTACTTTGGAAATCGCTTTTTAAACTTTTAAGTGTCGGCCGTTTGGCCTTGCGATTTCAAATGAGTTTTTACGATGATTTTTGATAAATAGATTTTATAAAGTCTTTATGAATTTTTAAAGATAGTACCGTCGTTGGCCTCTTGGGCATTTGTAAATGTTTGCGAAAATTTCCTTAAGCCTTGTGGGTTCCATCTCGGGGCCCACGGCACTGTAATATTTTCGGTTAAATCTGGGGGTGTTACAGCATCGGAAGATTATCTTGCTGATCCTTTCACGAAAGGCCTACCCTCAAATGTTTTTGAAAGACATGTGGAAGGAATGAGATTACGATGTATGGCAGCATTACTTTGAGTATAAGTGGGAGATATGAGCGACTGTGTAATAGAGTAGTATACGTAAAAGCATGCTTTGAGTATAAGTGAGAAATTGTTAGGGTTGTATACTGCAAAACATACTTTATGCTTGTATTACCTTATTTCCTGTAACTACTTATGGGAATATTAATTATATTTAATTACATGTTTTGCATATTTATTCACGTTATGGTTTGCAAATGAAATGTCTAATTATTTTATAATGTAGATAATGTGGTGTGTTGGCATCACACGGAAGATCACATTATCGGTTTCTTATAAAATAATATAATAGCTTACAACCTATATAATTCTAGACAAATTATGTGAAATGTTGTAATGCATGCTTGAGATTAGTTGGTCTTGACTGTTAGCATGCATTAGCGTATTTGCATACGTTGAACTGGATCAAAGGGAGATAGTATATTCTGTACTGACCATAAGAAGAACGTAAATCTCGCATAATTATTATTTTTTAATTCTAAGTATATAATATTTAATTATGTATTTATAATATTTCATATTTTGATTTACCATGGGAGAGAGTCAAAGTGATTGACTCAATATTCTTCATATCTTGGGCAATAATATTATTTATATGGCAACTATTATAGCTAGAAATCGTGTCTCGACTCGTGTGGGTTGATGATATCCCCTTAGGGAGCTCGATAATGATGATTATTATATTAAAGCCTGCAAGTGGATTTAATTCTGATATAATAATAAGGTTCGAATGATATTACTCTTGGATAAGGAATTCATCAATTAAAGCTGTCAGTAGCTTAAATTAATTAATAAACATTCGATATCTTAGACACAGGAAATAATATATTTAAATAAGGAGTCCGATATCATAAATTGGGATTTATATTGGAATTGCATTATTAATTCTTTAGTGAACTGAATTGATATTAGCAAACTCAACCATATTAGAAAGGGCTTAATATAGAAAGTTAGATTGCACTAGGAGTCTTGACCATAATCCTACTTAAGATTCCTAGAGTAGTCCAAAGTCTATAAATAAGGACATGGGGGAGGGGTTCAGTCCTGACATACATCATCCAACACAAGGATTTCTATTTTCTTCTTAGTGTTTAATTGTGGATCTTGACTTGTGTCTTTGATTCCACAATTGAGATAACACTTTAATTCTTGCTACAAATCGGAATTACTTGAACAGAAAGAAAATCAAGAGTTGTGAGAGAAAATAAATTTCGCCCAATCCATAGCTCGTTGCCAACACAACGTCTGGATTAAGGCGGGATCATACTCTAGAAGATTTTGAGGAAGAGATCAAGAAAGCAACCACTACGCTTCAAAAGGTAAATATCATATGATCTTCGATCTAGATTAGAATATTGAATTTACTAACAAGCTTATTGAATAAATAATAAATAATATTAAATTTCTTATTAATCCTAGTAGTTAATTAATTAGCCTGCATAAATAGGTTTTGTGCTCGTGGATGCGTATAACGCTTTTATCATATTTTTCCCAACTTCGCTTCCGCTGCGTTTTATTTCCACCAGGACTACCCCAAGAATATCTCTGTGCAGAGGGTGCGAGCTGGATCCTGCCTCAACCTTCTTACGTGGAGTCCCCTTAAATCCGGCCATACTAACAAAATACATGTATAATCACATAAATTATTAAATTTAAGATGTTATGCTAAATGTATGTATGATATAAATATGAGTTGAAACTGATTGTCTTGGAATGGAGTAACGAATTAGCGGCAGTCGAACATATGACATTCTCTTGAAAATATTTTTTTACAAATTTTAAAAAAACATTCCGGCGTACTAGGAAAATACCAAATTTTCTCTGATACCATACTATAACGCCGATTTTTTCAAGGTATTTTATGAGTATATTTGATAATAAGAAACTTGTAGAAATTTCAAGCCGTTACGAAAACTAACATTATCCAAAGAAAAATATTCGCGAAAATAAAGTGGTTTTAAATCTCCAATACAACCATAAAATCTAGCAGCATAAAATAATTGCCAAAAATAAAGTTAAATGATTCATATTAAATGTGAGTGGAAATTTATAAAAATAAATAACATTAGATAAATTATAAGTCGGCATGCCCTGCAACTCGTTACTCAACATTCCGATTTTAACTTGAAAAATTTACATAGAAAATAGGATGAGCTTCCTATTGCTCGCGGGAACATTACAAGTCAACAGTAATCACAATACGTAATAGAAGCCTAGCATGAATAACTGTTATATCAATATATAACTTGAGCATGTGAACTTTTGACTGCATGTAAACATATACTGATAGTTAGTATGAAAACATATGACTGCATTTTTAACATAAATATAACATATCACCTATACAGTCCAAATAAAGTAATAAAAATCGACAAGTAATAATTCTCACCTGAAATTGAGATGACGTAAATGATGATGCTTGAATGCTTATGAATCGTCCTAATCGAAGCTGCATGTTTTTTCTCCCAGCAAATTGCGAGTACGGCGGATGAAGTGTCGGTGGTTCTTCTCTATAGATCGAAGCAGCGGCGGCACCCAACACGGTTCAAGGATACAGTTTGGCTTCCAATAAAATCTCAAACTAGGCTTGGTGAAAGAAAAGGAGCCATGGCCTCCTACCGGCTCAGCGCCTCTCTGAAACGAGGGTCTGGTGGTGGCGCGGCTGAGGGATGATGATGTCGCCGACGTATAAAATATTCCTGGTTCGATTTATTATTTTTTTGTTCGATATTAATTCTAGACCAGATGGGGTGATGCACTCACAGCAGCATAATCGAGATAATTACAAGATCACGTTGATCAGAAAAAAAACTGATTCCGGAACTTGCAGAGAGAAGTTATTAAAAACTGAATATATTACTTATGTCCCCAACAAACTCCTAACATAGAGAATATATAGTCATCTAAATAAAAACTGAAATTACAAAGTAGTCCTAGACAATTACTAAAATTACATAACAAATAGGATAGCAAACATAACTACCAAATTACATCCTGCAAAATAAAAGCAGTACTAAGTTTCCTTGCTTTTATCAAAGTGATCCAGAAATGCAAGTGCTTGTCGATTCACATCATCTCTCCTGGGGTAGGAAAGATTCGGCCTCGAAGCTGTGCAGTCATCGTCCGAAGAAGAATCCCCAACGTAGGGAAGAAGATGTTTAACATTAAAAACATCCGAAGTTCGTATATTGCTAGGGAGCGCCACTCGATAAGCATTTGGGTTGATTCTTTCCACCACCTCCACTGGTCCGATTTTTCGAGCTGCAAGTTTGTTGTACTCATGCGCAGGAAAGCGTTCTTTCGTCAAAATCGCCCAAACGAAATCCCCCACCTCAAAAACAACTTCCCGGCGCCCACGATCAGCTCTCTCTTTGTAGGCAGCAGTAGCACTAAGTAGATTGGCATAAACTTGCTGATGCACTCGTTGAACATCTATGATGAAATCCGAAGCCACTCCATGAGGTCTAATGGCTGAAGGTAGAGGTAAGAGGTCCACAGGTCCTCGAGGCAACAAACCAAAAATAACTTCAAAGGGGCTGAAACCTATCGTTCTGTTCGTAGCCCGGTTATGTGCAAACTCATCTTGTGGTAGTTTTGTATCCCAAGACTTCACATGATCACCCACTAAAGCCCGAAGCAAAGCACCCAAAGAACGGTTAACAACCTCAGTTTGGCCATCCGTTTGAGGGTGGTAAGCCGAACTGAAGTTTAAAGATGTGCTAACCATACGCCAAAGGCTGCGCCAGAAATAGCTTAGAAACCTAGTATCTCTGTCAGAAACGATGGTAGATGGAAGTCCATGAAACTTATAGACATCCCGAAAAAATAAATGAGCCACAATGACAAAGATTCGTAGTTTTTTCAAGCAATAAAATGAACCATCTTGGAGAAGCGATCCACGACAAAAAAAATGGAGTCATTTCCGCGTTGAGTGCGTGGCAGACCCATTACAAAATCCATACTGACATCCGTCCACAGCTGAGTAGGAATAGGAAGAGGTAAATACAAACCCGCATTGGATGCTTGTCCCTTAGATAATTGGCAGACCCGGCAACGAGAGACAAACTTATTCACATCCCGTCTCAAAGAAGGCCAAAAATATGAGTGAGAGAGCAGCTAAAAAGTTTGCTCCTGCCTAGGATGTCCCATGTTGTGTAATTCCTGGAGAAGTTGTAAAATAATCTGAGGACCAAACCTGCTATCCTCTTTTTGAATAAGAAGAGGCCCAAAACCAAAATTCTGAACACATGGAAAAGGCCCATTGTGTGTATTTTCCAAAGAAGGTCCACTTGTAACACCCCCAATCCACTCAGGGATATTACACGCCGTAGACCCCTTTCCACAAGGAGCTACCAGGCGGGAGACTACAAATCAAAACCCACATGCGGTCAACTTGACCAAAACATAATACCGTAGACCGATTAGGTCTCCCAAAACATAGCATAACCGTACATCTGATGAAACTAAATTACAACTCGATCACATAGTACATAAAATGTCCATCTCCTCAAGGATGACAAGAACTCAAACTGACATATCACCGATGCACAGACTACAACTGTGACTAGTATCGCTGCATTGCATCATCCTCCGAGCCAATCCTGTGGTTGCTCACTCTCCAGTCAGAACACCTGGAATAAATAACAAAATCCCCAACGAGGGGTTAGCGATGGAATCGCTAGCAAGTAACCAAGCTACACAATACATCAAGAATACAACCGTTATGAAAATAACATTTCGACAAGGTAGTAACACGATCCCCGAGTCTAAAGTCTTTTGAAAATTTATTCCTTTAAAACAAACCATGGGGATTACTCCAGAAATCATTGTAAGAGATTATTTAGAGATTTCGGGGGTCTCAGTGTAAAATCCTGAAATATGAATGTTTTTCCTTTTCAAAAGGTTTTCTTTCAAAATCATACAAATGATTTTATTCTCAACTCAAACCTCAAGATCAAAACCATATTCACCAATATAATCGGGATTCAAGATTCAAAACATAAACAATTCAGAGATATCAAATCAATAAATAAAACGTCTCCGTGGCCCCGAAGGGTCCCACCCGGATTAGTCATCAAGAATAAACTCGAACACACCCATAAGTTATCTTGACATCGCACTCGCAAGTGACGATTCTCGGAGCCCTCTCCAGACCTACCCGATTAGATAACCTTATGGTCAAATCGTAACATCTGGCCGTACTCGCAAGCACGCGCCTCCGGAGGCCTCGACGGACCCTACCCGGATAACACTATTCAAGCATGCCCATAAGTTATCATGAAATCGCACTCGCAAGTGCCGATTCTCGGAGCCCTCCCCAGACCTACCCGAATTGATAACCTTATGGTCACAACATAACGTCTGGCCGTACTCGCAAGCACGCTCCTCCGGAGGCCTCGACGGGACCCTACCCGGACAACATCTCAATTCGTTAAGATACACAACAACAACAAAGGCACAATATTCACTACAACCGGAAACACGTAACATATAAGTTAATGTAACATAACTTCCACAAAGGCACAACATCCACAGCAAACCATCATTCAGGAAAAAGGCCAACGAGCAAATAATACAAGTATTACGCGATTCCACAATTCTTCAGTTAACTACTCATTTCTAGTATTTATTTTAACAAAATAACATGAAGAGGTAGTTATCATTATTCTTGAAACTAAAGTTTACGTTGGTAATTACATTCATAAAATCACATCTTCATTTAAAGTAAGTTACGGTTAAATATACCGTCACTAACGAGTCCACGTTAAATTCACCACACATCACATTCTCAAAGTATAAAGAATATAGACGAGATACTCGCCTCAAGTCCAACACACGCGGAGCAACGGGAAAGCTCGACTTAATGACCGCTACCGAACACTCCGAAGAACACGATTCAACCGGGAAGCTCGGACCCCGAAGAAGACAACGAACGGGAGGGTTCCGACTCGAGTTCTTCACAAGAATTCGACCCTAACAATATATAATCCATAAATCAACAATCATACGAGGAAGGATATTCGTAGAACGCCCGAAAACCCCTCTATGACATTCTACCGGACACCTTCAAGGCGTCGACCAAGAACTCGACCAAAATAACGAGTCGATACGATCCAACCATGGAATAACAAGGGAAATGATATAATACATCTAAATAATCATCAATCCATCATAATCCTAAGTTAAATCGGATTAATCGGACGAAAATAACCAAAATACCCAAATTCCCCAAAACTAGATTTCTAGGAAATCTGACCTGATTCGGTAGATCGGAGGATGTTATAGGACGGATGATTGATGATATGAACCTCAAAACTTCATGTATTCATCGTCCAACAACATCTCTAGATGATTCACACACCCACAGCCGCGTACGGGAAGAAAAAGGATGAGAAATGGATGAAAAAAGCGCCGAGGCCTTTTATAGCCGATGCCGGCCGTTACGTGCGTAATCGCCAAGGGTTACGTGCGTAACCGAAGTCATCGCCCCAAAAATCCGGCCGCTCGTGCGACGCACGGCCAGGGCCTTACGTGCGTAACGGCCCTTACGTACGTAACGGCCGAGCACTAACGTACGTTACTCGGCCAGGGCTGGCCTGGCCCGAGCACGCCCGGCCATGACTCGGCCGGGACCAATTCCGACGGCCCGAACGACCCCGAAACCCGAACCTGAGTGCGAATCGAAGATACGATTACGAAGTACTCGCAAAGACGAATCCGAGAACTAAGAGAACACACGATTCCGACCACCCGAAGGCTCGAAATTCGACAACGGAAAGTAATTACCCCAAACTTTGGGAAATTACGAAAATGGCCCAAAACGCCCGAAAATCACGATACGTGATCGAAACACCAAGCCAAAGCTCGCAACATGAATAATAACATTAAATGAACTTACGAGAAAGTCGAAACAACAGTTTCGGACGAGATTCGCAAGAATCGAACTCAAGTGCGGAAAAACCGCTAAAAAGCACGGAACTCCACAAAACGACACCGAAACGAACTCGGATGACAAAAAGTGCAGAATTAATCATTCTCAGAATGACGAAACGGTCATGAGCGAGTCGTCAAAACGGACTTACGCCGAAAAAAAGAAATTACCGGAAATCAAAATCACGGGTATTACATTCTACCCCTCTAAAAAAAAGTTTCGTCCCGAAACTTAAACTAAAAAAAAGTGAAGTCACAAACAACAAAGTACGGCCGACAAAATCTCAACGGTCCCGACAAAACGATCCCGATACCGATGCCGAAACACGATTCTGGGAAACCTCATGGAATAATTCACAATACTGAACTCTGTCGCCCTCGAGTCCACAATTATAACAAGTAATCCGTTGCGAAGGACAATTAGCTTGCACATGACCGAAAACATTGCAGTTAAAGCACCTCCCAGTCTGACTAGGAGTCAAAGAAGACAACTTGAAACTCTTGGTTCCACCGAACGAAGAAATTGAAGGTTTCGCCGTACGACTACGCGAAACTCGATGAGAAGAATTTCCGTCTCTTGCACCGTCCGAAAAATCTCCAGACGTCCTCTGTCTCTTCGACTCATGCGAAGGCCCAGTAGATAACGATGCCATCTCGTACGCCATGGCTCGATTCTGATACTCTCTCAAAGTAGCACAAGTGAAACCCGACATGTACTGTCGAATCTCTGGTCTCATCCGCATATCAAAATGACGGATCTTGTCCTCCTCGGTCCTCACCTGATTCTTCACAAAGGCGAGCTGTCGACTATAATCGACAATAGCCTGTGACACGGGTACATCCTGTGGCTCGGCTAGGTAAAAATCTCGGATCCTCTGCTCTCGAATCGGCCTCGGGCAAAATTCCGCTTCCATCAACTTCTTGAACTCTTCCCAAGTAAGATGATCTTGAGGCTCAACGGCCTCCCACCGATTAGCGGCGTCATCCACGAGAAGGAATGGGCGATAGGAATCCTCCGCTCCTCGGGACAACCAATCGCCTTGAAAATCTTCTCCAATTGGATAAGCCAACCGTCCCGACCCAAAGTATCACCCGCTCTGCAAAGCGAGGGGGACGATCTGAACCACTTCTCTAAGCCACCGAGTCGATCCAACATCCTCATTCACGGTATGGTTACGCCGAACCACAGAGCTAAATGTGTCATCCAGTCCGCCACTGTTGGAGCACAGTGGCAACACCAGTACTAATTCCATTACCGGTAGTACGATCCTGGTCGCGCGGAGGGTTACCACGACCTCGACCTCTCGGCATACTGAATGGGCAACCGATCAGAACAACAAAACAACCACCACATAATCAATATAGAGCAACCAACAATAACACAATGAAATACTCATTCCGAGTTGTAACACGAATACATGAACTATCACTGCAACGACAGAATTCAAATTCATAAATCATTCACTTAGCCATGTTAACATAACGTACGACCTTTACCAAGTTTATCACGGTCAAAACCACAAACATATCATCAGGGTCGAATATGGGTAATATTTTAAAAACAATTTTTTTTTTCAAGGTGCTCGTCCAAATGAAGTATTTTAAAATTCCTGAATTTGAAAAATTTGCTGAAGCGAATTTTAGAAAAGAAAAGTTTGATCAAAACTACGAATCTATTATCATCTTTGTATCGTTTTGAAAACAATGTACAAGACATTCTAAATTACCACATCCGGATAACGTCAAAGAAACAACACAATTAAACCGAACTAGGAAATCATCGTATCTGGGCGTACACCCATAACTTGCTAACAAGAATTGTGACAATATATAATACGTCAATAATATCCACACAGGTGAAGCAACTAAGTGCAATCGATATCATGATTAGGGTTCATGATCGTCACAAACGGACCATATGATTAGGTCGATAGAGATTGAGCAACGAAAATGATCACCTATAGAATTGTAATAAAGAAAGGTACTGTAAAAATTTTCCGACGGGCAAAACAACATAACAAACATATAACAGAAATTTTTCAAAATTCTTTTGGTCTCAACCGAAGGTGACGGTAATATTTTGCAGTGCCCGAAATACATTAATATACATTTTTCCTCATACCGCCTGATGGTGTCATTTGAAAATACAGGATTAACTCTGTCAAAACTCGACCGATTTCAAAGTTCATACGGGCTACTGGTTTAATCGAACCATAAAAATATTTTCAAAATAAACTTTCACAAAAATGTTCCGACCCTTATGGCCCCTCAAAAATATATTCTCAAATCTACCCGCAGCGGAATAATTACGATAGTCCAAACAAACTGATCGAACTAAAAACCACCTGCTCAAACGACAAACAAAATCACAAATTCAACCAAACACATTTCAGGCGCATCAAGTTAAAACATATATCCAGACTATCATTTGAGCTTTTCACCGAATCAACTGTCGGCACACTTTCGAAACCCATCAAGGTTCACAAATTTCACAACATACCACCCTACACGGCGGTTCACAGTCAAAACATCAATACGTCCAGTCATATTCGTATACCGTGCGTCACGATCATCGGATACAACTCCCTTACACAACACCGTGTAAATAAGGACACACATCACATTTAATTCGCACACGTAAAAACATGAAATACAGGTACCTCACATAAAGGAGGAGACTTACGTCCACAGGCCGCACGGAGATAATGGCTGCAACACGATACTAATCACAACGAACCACAATTGATCACAACGGATCGCAGTGATCTCGCTTGTTCACAACTGCTCACCCGGGTGACACGACAAGACACGACTCCGACAAGACACGACTCGACAAGACCCAACTAGACCCAACTGCCTAGGTTTTCGCAAACCTAAGCTCTGATACCATTTATGTAACACCCCCAATCCACTCAGGGATATTACACGCCGTAGACCCCTTTCCACAAGGATCTACCAAGAGGGAGACTACAAATCAAAACCCACATGCGGTCAACTTGACCAAAACATAATACCGTAGACCGATTAGGTCTCTCAAAACATAGCATAACCGTACATCTGATGAAACTAAATTACAACTCGATCACATAGTACATAAAATGTCCATCTCCTCAAGGATGACAAGAACTCAAACTGACATATCACCGATGACGACAGACTACAAGCTGTGACTAGTATCGCCGCATTGCATCATCCTCCGAGCCAATCGTGGTTGCTCACTCTCCAAATGTAACACCGGAATAAATAACAAAATCCCCAACGAGGGGTTAGCGATGGAATCGCTAGCAAGTAACCAAGCTATACAATTATACATCAAGAATACAACCGTTATGAAAATAACATTTCGACAAGGTAGTAACACGATCCCCGAGTCTAAAGTCTTTTGAAAATTTATTCCTTTAAAACAAACCATGGGGATTACTCCAGAAATCATTGTAAGAGATTATTTAGAGACTTCGGGGGTCTCAGTGTAAAATCCTGAAATATGAATGTTTTTCCTTTTCAAAAGGTTTTCTTTCAAAATCATACAAATGATTTTATTCTCAACTCAAACCTCAAGATCAAAACCATATTCACCAATATAATCGGGATTCAAAATTCAAAACATAAACAATTCAGAGATATCAAATCAACAGTCAAAACGTCTTCGTGGCCCCGAAGGGTCCCACTCGGATTAGTCATCAAGAATAAACTCGAACACACCCATAAGTTATCTTGACATCGCACTCGCAAGTGACGATTCTCGGAGCCCTCTCCAGACCTACCCGAATTGATAACCTTATGGTCACAACATAACGTCTGGCCGTACTCGCAAGCACGCTCCTCCGGAGGCCTCGACGGGACCCTACCCGGACAACATCTCAATTCGCTAAGATACACAACAACAACAAAGGCACAATATTCACTACAACCGGAAACACGTAACATATAAGTTAATGTAACATAACTTCCACAAAGGCACAACATCCACAGCAAACCATCATTCAGGAAAAAGCCCAACGAGCAAATAATACATGTATTACGCGATTCCACAATTCTTCAGTTAACTACTCATTTCTAGTATTTATTTTAACAAAATAACATGAAGAGGTAGTTATCATTATTCTTGAAACTAAAGTTTACGTTGGTAATTACCTTCATAAAATCACATCTTCATTTAAAGTAAGTTACGGTTAAATATACCGTCACTAACGAGTCCACGTTAAATTCACGACACATCACATTCTCAAAGTATAAAGAATATAGACGAGATACTCGCCTCAAGTCCAACGCACGTGGAGCAACGGGAAAGCTCGACTTAATGACCGCTACCGAACACTCCGAAGAACACGATTCAACCGGGAAGCTCGGACCCCGAAGAAGACAACGAACGAGAGGGTTCCGACTCGAGTTCTTCACAAGAATTCGACCCTAACAATATATAATCCATAAATCAACAATCATACGAGGAAGGATATTCGTAGAACGCCCGAAAACCCTCTATGACATTCTACCGGACACCTTCAAGGCGTCGACCAAGAACTCGACCAAAATAACGAATCGATACGATCTAACCATGGAATAACAAGGGAAATGATATAATACATCTAAATAATCATCAATCCATCATAATCCTAAGTTAAATCGGATTAATCGGACGAAAACAACCAAAATACCCAAATTCCCCAAAACTAGATTTCTAGGAAATCGACTGGTCAGTAGATCGGAGGATGTTATAGGACGGATGATTGATGATATGAACCTCAAAACTTCATGTATTCATCGTCCAACAACATCTCTAGATGATTCACACACCCACAGCGTACGGGAAGAAAAAGGATGAGAAATGGTCGGAAAAAACGCCGCTGTGCCTTTTATAAGCCGATCGCCCGTTACGACGTAATCGGCCAAGGGTTACGACGTAATCGAAGTCATCGCCCCAAATCGCCGGCCCGCTACGTATGTTACGGCCACGGCCTTACGTACGTAATCGGCCCTTACGCACGTAACGGCCAAGCACTAACGTCGTTACTCGGCGGTGCTGGCCCGAGCACGCCGGCCATGACTCGGGACCAATTCCGATGGCCCGAACGACCGAAACCCGAACTGAGTACGAATCGAAGATACGAAGTACTCGCAAAGACGAATCCGAGCACTAAGAGAACACACGATTCCGACCACCCGAAGGCTCGAAATTCGACAACGGAAAGTAATTACCCCAAACTTTGGGAAATTACGAAAATGGCCCAAAACGTCCGAAAATTACGATACGTGATCGAAACACCAAGCCAAAGATCGCAACATGAATAATAACATTAAATGAACTTACGAGAAAGTCGAAACAACAGTTTCGGACGAGATTCGCAAGAATCGAACTCAAGTGCGGAAAAACCGCTAAAAAGCACGGAACTCCACAAAACGACACCGAAACGAACTCGGATGACAAAAAGTGCAGAATTAATCATTCTCATAATGACGAAACCGTCATGAACGAGTCGTCAAAACGGACTTACGCCGAAAAAAAGAAATTACCGGAAATCAAAATCACGGGTATTACACCACTCTTTTGCTGTCATGGGTCTAGGGCACAGTTTCAACATTGCCAGCATCGTCTTCAACAGCGGCAACATATAGCAGCGCGGTGCGCGCTGTATCTTCGCGGATGTGACTGAGAAGAATGGGTGGTCGAAGTCATCGGCGGGGCGATACTGGGTAGCGGCGCTCGATGCGATGTGCGGATCGACGGACCGACGGACCGAAGGGGTGCTGAGACACCGCATGCAGCGAGAGAGTCGCGATCGGAGGGTGGTTTCATCGACCCGGGTGTTAACGCGGCAGTGACATGAATAGCGGTGGCGGTGGATCGATGTCGTGGGTGCTGAGTGGCAGATGGTTGTGTCGTCACGGTTGATGTGGTGAGCCGAACATGAGCCGATCTATATGTGTGTTGTGGTGGTGGGATGGCGGTGGGGCGTGATGGTGGGGGTGGGCTGATGGCGGGCGACGGCTGGATTGTGGTGGCTGACTGATGGTCAGCATTGGTTGCGGTTGTGAGACGTGAATCCAGATATGGTGGCGGCGTGATAAGACTAGCCAGATCCAGGTCTGACGGCGCGGTTGCAGTGTGTTGGCGAGATTGAAGAGGCGAAGGTGGTGGTTGGATGAAGGTGGAAACTGGCGGCAGTGAAGGGGTGACGAACATGGCCAGATCTAGATCTGGTGGCGGTGTAGTTGCGGTGGCAACTAGTGCAGCCAAAACAGGAGAGGGTGGCGGCAACAACATCGGTAAATCCAGTATTGCTTCGTCACATACGCAGTAACGATCGAAAATTTCATCAATTGCAACATTCAATTGCAACCAGAGAAAATCCACTTCCTCCTTCATCATCATTGGTACTCCCAAAGAATCGTTATGACTCCGGATACCAACTGATGCAGCAAGCGGAAGCAAATACATATTAATCCGTTGATTCTTAGAATATCCGAATGAATACACAAACGTGATTAACGTTTAATTCCGTTGATTCGATATGAATACCGGAAGAACAACGATAAAACACGAACAAAGGGATAAAACCCAATATATTTCTATTTCATCAAAAGCTCCATACAAATGATCCTAAGACCCCTATTTATAATAGCAAACTTGGGTTTTAGGCTTGTAAGCCCAAAAAGCCCGACCCAATAACATTACTTAAAACTTATGCAAACTCTAATAACTATAAAATATAAATAAATAATTACAATTGAAATATTATCTCCATCATGGGGTTTGTCTGAAATCATTACTGAGTCTAAAATCATGCCAGTCTTTTGGAAATATGTTTGAGTCGGTGATGAAATTGTTATGGGTCGAGCAGAGGAGATTTCTCTGGCTATCGGGCTTCAGGTGAGAATTTAGAATATTGAAAAAAATGTGCAATTTGAGAAAGGAAACGTTTGAAATTGAAGGAGTTTACGAAGAATTACCTAGTGTTCTGTTTGTGCTTTGAGAGACGATGCCTGAACCGTGGAGAAAGAAGAATGAGAATATGAGGGAGAAGAATCACATTCGTGATTTGAGCACCGATTTTGCTGAGATTTTTTTTTTGATAAAACAAAAATTTGCTGTAAAAATGAGATTTTTAGTGTGTTGTGAGAGAGAGATTTCTGTATCATTTGTGTATCTGTATTTTTCTTTTCTCTTCAGATCCTGAGTTTTTATATTAAAATTGTGTTAACTGCCCATGATGTTCAGCTTCCCTTCAAGCTCTCCCTGAATTCCGCTTCTGCTAAGTGCCAACGTGAGGACGTGGAGTTCTCAAGTTTCTGATCGTGCAGAGTTTTCATATTTGGGCTAAAAATGGGTCGGATCCAGTTAGATTGTAAATATTGGATTGCTGGCCCAAAAATTATTTATTAAGGGTTATTGAGTTAGAACTAATTATATGTGTTGAAAAATGTTAAATAAGTTGGGGTTTGAAATTTATTACTTGACTTGGCCTAAAGTAAAAATAATATATAGATAGATTGGGCTAAATAGGCCCAAAAGTAATTTATTAAGGGTTATTGAGTTATAACTAATTATATGGGCTGAAAAATGTTAAATAAGTTGGGGTTTGAAATTTATTACTTGACTTGGTCTAAAGTTAAAATAATATATAGATAGATTGGGCTAAATAGGCTTAAACTAAATGTATGAGTAGTGATTGCAGTAGACTTAGACCTATTATGATTGGGCTCAATAAATAACTCTAGGCCCAACTGAAAAATATGAAAATCAAGTTATTATTACATAGGCATATCATAATTAAATAATAAACTAATTTAGAAATTACTTCTAAATTAGCGGGTATTACAAAAACCCAACTGATTTTTGTAGGTTGAAAACTCAACTGAATTTTTGAGGTTGGAAACCCAGCTGCAATCAGTCAGGTTTGGAAACCCAGCTGAAATCAGCCAAGTTGAAAACCCAGTTGATATTTGGACCCGGCTGAAATGAGCCCGGTTGAGAATCCAGTTTCTGGAATATCACTCTTCACACTCCGTAATGTAACATCCGAACTAAATGAAACTATTTATGAAGGTAACTTTCCAGCTGAAGGATAATGGAACTTTAATCTGCAATTACTCCCCACATGATGGAGTGAGTTTTGGAGACTATTAAAAGGGGTCTTATGCATTTTATTTCATACCATAATATAGAACGAAATACAAGCATACCATATATTGCAGCATATTTCCTTCTTGATTTTCGTACATAGTTTCCATCACTTGAACGTTCGCTGGAGTTCTGAGTTGTAGAGATCACCTAACTCGAAACGAGTGATTATATCTTGGGACATCTTGCACAGTGTCCGCTCTTATACGGGGGAAAAATTGTCTTACCGGAAGAGTTTTACTTGCCTATGCTAAATTGTATTTTTTATTCAGTTTTTTAATTTACTAGAATTGTAATAGGTTGTCTTTATTTGTAATTTTATTATACTAACATTGTTTGAAATTTACAGAACCAACACAAACCTTAAAATCAAACTTGATAGTTTCAATCAAAATTTACTTATATAAATCTTGGCAAATGATTTGTAAGAATTCATCATGAAATTGAAATATTATCTCCATCATGGGGTTTGTCTGAAATCATTACTGAGTCTAAAATCATGCCAGTCTTTTGGAAATATGTTTGAGTCGGTGATGAAATTGTTATGGGTCGAGCAGAGGATATTTCTCTGGCTATCGGGCTTCAGGTGAGAATTTAGAATATTGAAAAAAATGTGCAATTTGAGAAAGGAAACGTTTGAAATTGAAGGAGTTTACGAAGAATTACCTAGTGTTCTGTTTGTACTTTGAGAGACGATGCCTGAACCGTGGAGAAAGAAGAATGAGAATATGAGGGAGAAGAATCACATTCGTGATTTGAGCACCGATTTTGCTGAGATTTTTTTTTTGATAAAACAAAAATTTGCTGTAAAAATGAGATTTTTAGTGTGTTGTGAGAGAGAGATTTCTGTATCATTTGTGTATCTGTATTTTTCTTTTCTCTTCAGATCCTGAGTTTTTATATTAAAATTGTGTTAACTGCCCATGATGTTCAGCTTCCCTTCAAGCTCTCCCTGAATTCCGCTTCTGCTAAGTGCCAACGTGAGGACGTGGAGTTCTCAAGTTTCTGATCGTGCAGAGTTTTCATATTTGGGCTAAAAATGGGTCGGATCCAGTTAGATTGTAAATATTGGATTGCTGGCCCAAAAGTTATTTATTAAGGGTTATTGAGTTAGAACTAATTATATGTGTTGAAAAATGTTAAATAAGTTGGGGTTTGAAATTTATTACTTGACTTGGCCTAAAGTAAAAATAATATATAGATAGATTGGGCTAAATAGGCCCAAAAGTAATTTATTAAGGGTTATTGAGTTATAACTAATTATATGGGCTGAAAAATGTTAAATAAGTTGGGGTTTGAAATTTATTACTTGACTTGGTCTAAAGTTAAAATAATATATAGATAGATTGGGCTAAATAGGCTTAAACTAAATGTATGAGTAGTGATTGCAGTAGACTTAGACCTATTATGATTGGGCTCAATAAATAACTCTAGGCCCAACTGAAAAATATGAAAATCAAGTTATTATTACATAGGCATATCATAATTAAATAATAAACTAATTTAGAAATTACTTCTAAATTAGCGGGTATTACAAAAACCCAACTGATTTTTGTAGGTTGAAAACTCAACTGAATTTTTGAGGTTGGAAACCCAGCTGCAATCAGTCAGGTTTGGAAACCCAGCTGAAATCAGCCAAGTTGAAAACCCATTTGATATTTGGACCCGGCTGAAATGAGCCCGGTTGAGAATCCAGTTTCTAGAATATCACTCTTCACACTCCGTAATGTAACATCCGAACTAAATGAAACTATTTATGAAGGTAACTTTCCAGCTGAAGGATAATGGAACTTTAATCTGTAATTACTCCCCACATGATGGAGTGAGTTTTGGAGCCTATTAAAAGGGGTCTTATGCATTTTATTTCATACCATAATATAGAACGAAATACAAGCATACCATATATTGCAGCATATTTTATTCTTGATTTTCGTACATAGTTTCCATCACTTGAACGTTCGCTGGAGTTCTGAGTTGTAGAGATCACCTAACTCAGAAACGTAGCAGTTATATCTTGGGGACATCTTGCCTGAGCTGTCCGCTCTTATACGGGGGAAAAATTGTCTTACCGGAAGAGTTTTACTTGCCTATGCTAAATTGTATTTTTTATTCAGTTTTTTAATTTACTAGAATTGTAATAGGTTGTCTTTATTTGTAATTTTATTATACTAACATTGTTTGAAATTTACAGAACCAACACAAACCTTAAAATCAAACTTGATAGTTTCAATCAAAATTTACTTATATAAATCTTGGCAAATGATTTGTAAGAATTCATCAAGAACCCGTCGGAATTAAGCTCGAAATCATTTCATTGGTAATAAGCAACATATTTATTCGGATGCACTAGTACAAGTTACCCTTTACTGACACTTCATAATAGTATCCGTAATGCTAAAGCCAGAAAATACTGACACTAATTTTTAGTGTCAGTAATACAAGAGTCAATAAATACTGACACTAAAATAGCGTCAGTATTTTGTTTTGCTGACACTAAAATAGTGTCAGTAATTAATTTTTTACTGACACTAAACATTAGTGTCAGTATGTTCTGGCTTTAGCATTACTGACACTGTTATAAAGTATCAGTAAAAATAATTACTCACACTATTTTAGTGCCAGTATATGTTCAGATTTCTGAAAAAAAAATGTATTATTATCTCAATTAAATTTTTTTGTTTAATTACATGAAAAAATACCATAAATTAAAATTTTCAAACAGACATTTCACTTATAAAACATCCCAAATGCAATTTACTTTAAAAAGCAGCAGAATTCAAAACCAAGCATTGAGAGCCATCAAAATACAATCAAACTACTAAACTACCAAGTTTGGAAAATTCTAAATTATACCAATAGAACACCTCAATCAAGTATACTAATCAAGCATTCAACTTAACTACTAACAAAACACTTCAACCAAGTTTTGCAACTGGGACTTGGAAATGGATTTAAGCTGGTTCGGTAAATCAGTCGAGTGTGCTGCCAGACCTAACAAAAAGACTCATACATAGAAAAACTTCAAATTGTAGTCTACATTGGTGGCAACAAAATGCAGTGGTAAGAGAAAGCAAATGTAAACAAAGGAACGTCATGTAAATGGGGCATGTCCTTCCCGGATTTGAAATAGGCTTCAGCCCATCTTCTATCTCCCATAATTTCATAGATGAGTCGGACCTGCACGCAGATATAATATTTAAAATTGAAACAATCTGCATGAGCCCCCTTAAAAATAAATTTAATTTAATTCCATAAATAAAAGGATGATAAGATGGAGGTCAAACCTTTAAAAGGCTCTCGAGAAAACATTGTAAAATTTTCCAGGGACTTGGATAACCATCTTTTAAGTCCAATGGTATTGACTCAAATACTTGTAGGTCACAAGTCGTCCAGGAATAAGTCTAGGGGGTGAATAGACTTATTGAAACTCTTAAACTCTTTTTTTCAAAGAGTAAGTTTCTTCAGCTGATAGATAAACAAATGACTTGGAGTCGTTTGTTCTTAATATGTGCGGAAGTCAGCTGATGACGAATACAGAACAACTAATGAAATACTTAGTAATGAATGCAGCAGTTAAAGTATGATGCTATAAAACAGTAAAGTACGCAGGCAATTATAGTGGTCTCAGAGGTGGGGTAATCCTCTACTAATCCACTTTTCTCCAAACCAGTTGGAGATGAATTCACTATAATTTTCAACCAGTGATAAATATTACAGTGATTCAACCAAACTACAACAGCTTCCAACCAGTGGAAATCCGTGCCGTTGTAACACACTTGACTGCCTTGCACCTCTTGATCCTCGATCCTTGGATGCCTTTACAGTCTCGAACTTCAACCAGTGAAGTACCCCGAACTCAGGATTTAGGACACGAGTTTTTGTCTTCTCCAACTAAGAGCTTCTTCAAGTATGAACTGTTTAGAACCGCTCTTTTCACGATGCTGTATTTCACTTTTAGATTGCTTGAATGCTTTGATCGCTTGAAAGTATGTTCGCCCCGGTAGTTGCTCAACTTCAAATCTTTGGATATATATAGGTGATGATCCGTGAGCATTTCTTCATAGCCGTTGCAAATATGTAACAAATCAGTCCGTTGGAGGGAGACTTCTTTGTTTATTCTTTTCTGAATGTTGCAAGGCTGGATTCCCATATTTTAATCTATCTTCTGACCGTTGTGAAGACTCTGCATGTGATGCGCCGAATCTTTTGAATATAATACGATTAAAGTCTTCAAGGTGGGTCTGGATGAATTATTTAATTAATATCTTTTGGGAGAATCTCTCCAATTTGTCTCTTCACGTTGCATGTGACTTTCCGTAATATTTGACTTTTCAACGCATGCTGACGTGGACTTGGAGTACTTGGCTGATCTCGACTAGGCTGATGTGTAGTTAACTTCTCTGCAGTCTGGACCTCTCTGATGTTCACTGTTTAGGGCTTGTCTGATCAGATGACTTGTCTGAGGTATCTTTGACTGCAGTCTGGTCAAACATCCCTGATGATTTTTGTTGACCAGAACTGCTCTGACTTGACTCGGCTGTACCTCTCTGATGAACTCAGCTGATCTTTAGTACTTAGCCGATTTTTAGCCTAACTTATTTTTAGCCTATAGAAGATACTCATTTGGTTCTTCTTTACATTTGGCCAAGTTTTACACTTAACATTATTTGGCCTATGGAAGATACTCATTTGGTTCTTCCTTACATTTTTGCCAAGTAATAAACATTTGAATTTATATTAATGACATCATCAAAATCTAACAAGTATTCCTAACAAATTCCCCCTATTTTGATGATGGCAAAACTTAAGGAAATATTCAAATGAACAAGTCTGCACTTGAGTGCAAGACACAAACTAAAATCAGTCTAATTTTTGAGACAACTGGAAATTGTCATTCAAAAGACTGTTATAAAATTTTCTGACTTGATTATGTTTGAAATTTACAAGAAAATTTTACAAGTACAGAAATAAAATCATTATAAGTACAAAATGAAAGAAAGTCATCTGCCTCTGCCTCTGCCTCTTCGAATAGGCTGCTTGGCAGGTCTGAAAGGTTTAGCTCCGATTGGTCTTGTCTTGACAGGTGCAAGACCATACTTCCTCTTTACAACAAGAGCTGCAAAGTCTTGCTCTTCTTGGGATGAAAACTTATTCTCAAGACACAACTTCTTGATTTTTCTCTGGAGAGCAAGTTCATTTAAAGCACTACCTTTCTCCAAGGTGGGAGGTTCTTTGGATCTGAACTGAGGGATCATGGGATAAGTGTTGTATGTCTCAGCATGTTTCTTCAAAATCGTCTAGAGTTGTGGATGAGCTTCTTCCATGAAGTTGATGAAGATCTGCTGTGGGGAGAGATTATCATCCTGGAGTATTTCCCAGATGTAGTAGTCTTTGATGAATTTCTTTTTCGCAGATCCCCACATGGGTATAGCTTCGTATGGTATAAATTCTTCAACATACCAAAACTCCTTGCCTTCCCACTCTAGAGTAGGCTCAAATCCTCCTCTAGTCCTCCTTTTCTTGCTTGCAGGCTGATCAGCCTGTTCTTCTGGTTCTGCTCCTCCCTTCCTTTTAGCTGAGGATGTGCCAGCAGTGATCATCTGGACATCCTGCCTCTTCTTCGTTCTAAGCTCCTCCCTTATCTCTCCTTGAATGCTGCCTTCCCCCTGTATTCTATCTTCCCCCTTTTTGCCAGCATCAACTAATGTGGTCAGCTGTTGCTCTATCCTGTGCATCCAGATAGACATGCCAAATGGCATTCTGTTGTTTGTAGGGGGAGGAGGTTGAAGGACTTCCCGCTGCAGCAATGTATCAATCTTGGCATTGATGGATTGGAGGTCAGGAGTGAACTGAGATGTAAGCAACTCTCCAATGGTATCCTTCACTATTCGCCTTATCAGCTCAGTCACCGCAGGTGAGATCTGCGATGGTGGAGAGTGCTCGCCTGAGCCTTCTGCAAATGAGCCACTAGACTGCAGGCTCCTATCTGCAGCTGGTACTCAAATAGGGTCTTTTCTGGTGTCCCTGATCTGGAGTCCTCAGCCAACTCGGCATCCAGGCTGGTATACCGAGTAGGCGCCCCAGCCCTGTCTGCAGCCTCTACTTCTGGCTCTTTCTCCGGCTCCTTTTCCTTCTCCTCTTATTCTTTTTCTTCTTCATCTTTTTCTTTTTCTTTCTTAGCTCCTTGATCTCCTCCTTCATCCTTATCATCACCATTATTATCATCATCCTTTTTCCCATCTTTTTTATCTTCTCCTTCATTCTCATCATCTTTTTCACCTTCATCATCATCCTTCTCTCCTTCATCATCCTCCTGTTCTACCTCTTCCCCTTCTTCTTCTTCTTCATCAATTAACTCTTCTGTTTTCTCAACTTCCTCATATTGTTTTTCAACTAAAATGTTTTCTACTTATCTTTTCTCTTCCTGCTCCTCTTCTTCGTCATCTATGACAATGACTTCATCATCTTCTGCTCCATTTACTTCTTCAATTCTAATTTCTTTTTCTTCTTCCTCCTCATCTTCTTTTTCAAATGAACCATCAAAAATACTATACATTATAGAAATGATGAATTGGTCCATGTTGGTTTTGAAATGAGACATGGACCACTTCTCCTGGAGGATCAAAACTATGTCTGATACTTTACAAAAATGTATCAGTACATCCTCTGTGGCTTGGGGATATTCCCAACCAGTGGTTGCAATATAAGTTTGAAGTTTCGTAAATGACAGAGATTTAGAAAATTTCCACTCTTCAAAAATCTTAACAAAGGAGTGTTTTAAAGCTCGTGGTTTAACAAGCTGTAATTGTTCAATGGACAGGTTGAAAACATTGTTGTCCAACAGGTTAAAGGTGTAATTTGCTTCAGGGATTGAGATGATTAAACCTGCTTCTTCCTCCTCTGGAATGTATGCTGGAGTGAGGACAGCCACAATCTGAGTTTTCAGGCTGCCTGGAGCAGGCTGGTCTTCCAGATGAGTAGGCGACCTGGCTGCAGGACTGGCATAATGATCTCACTGCTCCTCCTGACTAAACTGCAGTTGCCTGGGCCTCTTGGGAGAGGGTTCTGGAGATGACTGCACGATGGATGGTTCTCCAGGGGCTGGTCCCCTTCTCTTGAATCGGACAGCTATTGGTGTGTTGTCTGACTCGGAGTCTGACTCGGCTGTAGTTGGGTTGACGTCTGCAGGTTGGTCAGACTCGTCTGGTGAGGGTATGGGGTAGGTCATTGTATCAGGCAAATCCTTTAATATTTGGGCTGCTCTTCTATTGCCTCCCAAATTCCTCAAGGTCTCTTGGTCCAGATGACCAAGTTTCTTGTTGATGTGGAAGGGGTCAGTACTTCCCTTCGCCACACTCATTTTCTCAAGGATCCAACTCAGCTGCGTTCCAAACGCCAGCTTGGATCTGAATGTCTTTTCATCAGCAAGCCATTCGGCTTTGTTGACTTCTCGAACAAGCTGCCTAAAGATATAGTCAGCCCAATCAATTGCCTCATCTTGAATCAGTGCTGCCAGCACTGTGAATTTCGCCGACGACAGTTGGTCGTAGCTGCCGGCCATACCCATAATGATTTTGTTGGTAATATCCAACGCATATCGATAGACCTTTTTAATCTCGCTCCTTTTAGCAGTGAGTTTTAGCTTCGTCGGTTGGTCAATCGCCTTAATATTTAGCCAAACATCGGCCGCTGTCTGCTTGAGAGCTTCGACGGCTATGCCGCGGTGCCTCATACCAAAAACTTTCTGAATTGTCTCCGGCGAGATGTCGACTTGAATTCCGCCAACAGTGCTTCTGATTCCTTCTTCAATTATACGGGCTTCACGGTAGAAGGTGATGACGTCCTCCTTGAAAATATGTTTGGGGTTGATGTCCAGAAATGGGTAGATCCCATTTAGCTTCATCGAACGGATTAGGTCAAGCACGTCATAATTTTCCAGATTTGCTTCCAATAAACCTTCGAAATCAACGACCAGAGAGAAGATAATCTGGTTCTTGACCGCCTTCATGTTAACGCCTTCGAAATAGGATTCCATTTCTGCAAACAAGAGATTTTCAGTGTATTTGAAGTTCAAACAATTTTTGCTCTGTAAATCTATGGTTTGAAAGATTGGTAAGCGTAAAGGTAAAGTGAAGGGTTTCCGTCCTTATAAAGAAGATGAAGTGACGTTTGAATTAATTTATTATTTATTTTGAAACGGTGGTTCGACTTTTGAGATTCTTTTTAAATTTCAAATTCGAATCGGTGGACCAGGTTTTAATTTTGAAATTGGACAGTTGGATTTTAACTGGTCACCGTGGAGGTCGATTTATCAAGTGATCGCCACGTGTATTTAAATGCCACTTGCAAACTAAAAATAATATAATATTATTACACATATAGCAGATAAAATATTCAGAGGTCGGTTAAGTTTAGAAAAACTTAGCTGGTTTGACTGTTGACTGCTCTGCATCAGGTGAGTTGACTCCATGGACTTCTCGCCTGAGATTCTGATCAGCTAGGTTTCTTTATCCGTCCTTCGTCCTCTTGCCTGCATAAGCTAGGATCTGATTTCTTTAATCAGCTGGGTCCGTCCTTCCTCTGAGATTCTTTAGCTTGCTTCTGTACTAGATTCCCAATCTAGTAGACCAAGATCTCTGCTCAGCGCCAAAAACCTTTCTTCTCGCAGAGGTTTGGTGAAGATGTCAGCTATTTGGTAGTCGGTGCTGACTCTTTCAACTCTAACTCTCTTGTTAAGCACGTGGTCTCTGATGAAGTGGTGCTTAACATCTATGTGCTTGGTCCTCGAATGCAAAACCGGATTGTTGGTTATTGCAATAGCACTATTGTTGTCACACCAGATAGGGACTTCATTGGCAATGATATTATAATCCCTCAGCTGTTGTCTGAAGATCGTACTGCTTGACTACTGACTAGGTATTCTGACTATGTGGTGGAGATAGAGTTAGAAACCTGCTTCTTGCTAAACCAGGATATCAGTCTGGTTCCTAGGAATCGGCACGTTCCACTAGTGCTTTTCCTATTAATTTTGCATCCTGCGAAATCTGCATCTGAATATCCTGACAGCTCGAAGTTTTCATACTTGGGATACCATAGTCCAACATTGATTGTAGACTTAAGGTACTTGATTATCCTTTTTGCTGCGTCTAGATGTGACTGGTTAGGCTTAGATTGGAATCGCGCACAAACTCCTACGGCATAGGGTATGTCTGGCCGGCTTGCAGTGAGGTAAAGCAATGATCCAATGAGTCCTCTGTAGTGGGTTGAGTCTACTGATATGCCTCCCTCATCTGCATATAGGTGAGTACTTGTGCTCATAGGAATTCTTACTGGTTTGGCTGATTCCATTCCAAATCTCTTGATTAGATCTTTGGTATACTTAGCTTGGTTGATGAAAATTCCATTTTCCATCTGCTTAACTTGTAGTCCGAGGAAGAAGTTAAGCTTTCCCATCATACTCATCTCAAATTCTCCTTGCATGAGGTTGGAGAATTTCTAACATAGCTCTGGATTGGTTGAGCTGAATATGATGTCATCCACATATATCTGGACTATTAATATGTGGCCTTCGTGCTCCACTCTGAATAGGGTCTTGTCCACCTTTCCTTTGCAGAAACCATTCTTCTCAAGAAACACATTAGTGTTTCATACCATGCTCTTGGTGCTTGCTTAAGTCCATAGAGAGCTTTCAACAACTTGTAGACTTTGTCTCCTTTGACAATACCTGGGGGTTTCTCTACATAGACTTCTTCTTCTAGGATGCCAGTTAGAAAAGCACTCTTTACATCCATCTGATAGACTTCAAAATCTTTGAATGCAGCATATGCGAGGAATAGTCTGATGGCCTCTAATCTTGCAACAGGTGCATAGGTTTCATCAAAATCTATTCCTTCACACTGTGCATAGCCTTTTGCAAAAAGTCTGGCTTTATTCCTAACAACAGCTCCGTATTCATCACTCTTGTTATTGTACACCCATTTGGTGCCAATAACCTTCTTGTGATCTGGTCTGTCTATTAGTTCCCAAACTTTATTTCTTTCCATCTGCTCCAGTTCTTCTTGCATGGCATTGATCCATGAATAATCTTCCAAGGCTTGTTCTGTTGTTTTAGGTTCTATCTTTGACATAAAGCATGAGAACATAGGCATTCCTGCGGGTAGAGTTGACTGTCTTGTCTTAACTCCATCAGTCAGCTTCCCGATGATTTGCTGGATTGGATGGTCTTTGAGCCACTTGGGGATATAGTCTTCTTCTGGGTCTGTTCCCCCTGTTGAATTGCTCGGGTAGATTTCTGCATCAGCTGGGTTCTGGTCTCCTTGAGTGCACTGGATCGGCCTACCGTCTTGTCATCTGCGAGTTGGAGTCGATATGCGGATGAGTCTTTATCGGCCTGACTAGGTCTTCATCAGCGGCAACTGGATCAGATAGATTTGGTGATCCTGTCTGATCTGCAGTTGGGTCTTCAGCAGCTACAGTTGGATCTTCAGGCTGGTCTGCAGGTGAGTCCACCATTCCAGTGTCATGTACAATGACTTCTTCAAGGGTTGATGATTTGAGCTTATTCTCAATTAGCTCAACTTGCTTCCTGTACTCAACAGTAGATTCATCAAAAACAACATGGGGTGTTTCCTCCACAACTAAGGTTCTTTTGTTAAATACTCTATATGCCTTGCTTCTTTGTGAGTATCCCATAAAGAGACCATCATCAGTTTTAGCATCAAAGGCATTTAGTTGTGTTTTACCGTTGTTGTGGATGAAACACTTAAAACCAAAAACATGAAAGTAAGCAACAGTATGAGTTCAATTATTCCAAACCTCATAGGGAGTTTTGCCATGTCTCCATACTATCATACTCCATTACGAGTATGGCGAGTGTGTTGTGACTTCACTAGAACCTCTTGGCGAGTCCGCTGCAATCATGAACCTTGCTGCTTCCTTCAGGGTTCTGTTTCTTCTTTCAGCAACGCCATTCTGCTGGGGAGTCCTGGCTGCAGAGAGCTCATGCTGGATCCCATTTTGATCGATGTAATCAGTGATCGCCTTGTTGAGAAACTCTCCTCCTCTATCTGATCTGATCTTGATGATGGATAGGGAATTCTCATTCTGGATCCTTCTCAGCAGATAAGGTAGCTTGGTCAAGGTTTCACTTTTCTTATACAAGAAGATAATCCAAGTGTACCTTGAATAATCATCTACTACAACAAGTGCATGCTTTCGGCCACTTAGAGTCCTTGGTTTGATAGAACCAAATAGATCCATGTGGAGTAGATCTAATATCCTTGTTGTGAGGGTTGTAGGCTGGACTGGCTTGAATGATACTCTCGTCTGCTTTCCTTTCTGACACGCATCACAAAGAGCTTCCTTCTTAAATGCTTCATCTGGAGGTCCTCTGACCAGCTTCTGAGAACTAATCTTGTTGATGGCTTTGAAGTTCAGGTGACATAATCTTTTGTGCCATAGCCATCCGTTTTCAGCTACTGTCTTGGATAGAAAACAGGAGTTAGGTGTTCCTGTGTTCCAATCTATCATGTAGACATCTCTCCTTCTGAATCCTTGTAGCTTCACTTCGCCAGATAGGATATCTATCACCATGTATTTCCAGATGGTGAAGACTACTAGATTCTTCTCATCGCAAAACTGGCTTATGCTCAGGAGATTGTACTTGAGCCCTTTGACATAATGACCTTTGCATATCACAATATTTCCTCGGTGCAGCTCTCCAAAGCCCTTTGTTTGTCTTTTAGAGCTATCTACAAAGGTTACATCAGGACCTCTTTCTTTGGTGTATTTGGACAGCATCTTCTTGTTTCCGGTCATGTGCCTTGAGCATCCAGAATCTACAAACCATTCTTCACCTCCAAAGTTTGAATTTATGGAGATGTGGTTGTAGTCCTTCCACCTTTTCTGCAATCAAACAAGCAGAGATTTAGGTACCCAGATCTGTGTGGGTCCTCTCGGGTTAGCTAGTTTCCTGGAGAATTGATTTCTCCTTGGATTGTGAAATTTGTTATCATTATAACCCTTATAAGGTGTGTAAGGTCGAGGTCTGAATCTCCTGTTGGGATTGTATACTAGATATTCCTCAAATATTGATAGTGTGGGCCATTTCTAAATCTTGGCTGAGACCATTTATTAAATCTTTGAGGTCTACACACTTGTTCATTTTGGAAATTAGGATAACCTTGAGGTTTCCACCTGCCCCTTCCATTTTGAAATCTGTTTTTAGGGAGTTGTTGATAATAGTGGGCATATTGTCTGGGCTGCTGCGTCTGCCTGGACCATTGCCCAGTCGCTTGTCTAGGTGGCTGCCTTGTGTAACCTGGCTATAGCCTAGACTTGTGACTTGGCTGTTGCCTGTTTTTAAATATCGGTTTATATGTAGGCTCAGCAGTCGAGAAAATTGTTTCTCTCTTGATAAAAGTGATTTTAGAACTAGAGGGAGTGTGAGGATCATATCCAAGGCCTGATCTGGAATATAGTGGCCTCTTATTGGTACACAATTCTTCCAGAGTTGAAGACGCCTTCAGGGAGGTTATTTCCTGCGCCTGAGTCTTATTTGCCTGAGTCAGCTTAGTAAATTCAGATTTGACATGAGCAAGTGCAACTGATTTTTCTTTAAGTAAAGAAGTTAGTCGATTTATCTCAGCTGTATTGACATCAGCCTGGTTTTGCAAGTCAACTGCAGTTATCTCAAATGTATTCAGTTCTAGGCTGAGTTTTTCAAAATCATTTTTCAGCTGCCTATTCTCATCTTGCAGCTGAGTCTTCTCTGCTGATACAGATAGGTGTGCAGATTTTAGTATTTCAAAATCTTTAAATAGCTGATTTACAGATTCATGTAGATCCATATCTTGTGACATGGCTGAACTATTATTTGAACCAGAGGGTTTTGATGTTACCTCTTCATCAGCTAAGTTGGCCATCAGGCAGTCATACTCTTCATCATCATCAGAAAAGAATCCGCTGCTTGATTCTACATGGTCCTGATCTTCTCCGATGAGGGCCTTCCTTCTATCTTCTTTTCTGCCCACCTCCTTCTTGATCTCGTCCTTCTTGAGATCAGGACAGTCGATCTGAATGTGTCCTATCTTATGACAGTTGTAGCACTCCACCTTCCAGCTTTCGGCTTTATGGTTCCTTCTGGGATTGTCCTTATTATAATTCTTTTTGTATTTGGAGTAGTTCTTCCGGAAGTTTCTGAACCTCTGCATTATGAACGCCATTTCTTCCTCAAAATCTAATAGATTTGGAGGCTTTACATCAGATAAGCTCTTGGCGGGGGACTCGGCTGCAAAGGCTATTCCCTTCTCTGCAGGCTCGGTTGAGGATGAACTTGGGAGTTCGAACTCATAAGCCTTTAGGTCAGAGAACAGCTCTTGGATCTTTATCTTATTAAGGTCCTTGGATTCTCTCATGGCCACTGCCTTCATGCTCCATTCAGGATTGAGAGATCTTAGAACCTTCAGCGCCATTTCCCTGTTGCCATAAGATTTGCCGAGGGAGTTGATCTCATTAATAATCTCAGTGAACCTTGTGTCCACTTGGTCTATAGATTCTCCATTCTTCATTTTGAAGTTGTCAAATTTTTTAATAGCAATTGACAACTTGTTCTCTTTGATCAGCTCCGTTCCTTCACACATTATGGCTAATGTGTCACAGATTTGTTTTGCATTCTTGCAATTTTTGATCTTGACCATGGTGTATTTGTCAAGAGTTTGATACAGCACGTCTCTGGCCCGGTTGTCAAGGTTGGCCAGCTTTCTTTCTTCGGGAGTCAGCTTTGTCCTCTTCTTTGGGATCTTATCTGGCTTCCCTGCTGCGATCTCCTCTGCAGTGTTGTCCTTCTCGAAGATGAATGGACCGTCCTCTATGATGCACCACATGTCATCATGGATTGAAGATAAGTGTGCCTGCATCCTTATCTTCAAAAGATCATACTCGTCAACTGAAAACACAGGTAGTCTAGAATGCATGTGTTCCATTATAAAATGAGAGTAAAGATATATCTCTGATATAGATCTGGTTCGTGAAATCAATGAACTAACCTCTCCGATACCACTTGTAGGTCACAAGTCGTCCAGGAATAAGTCTAGGGGGGTGAATAGACTTATTGAAACTCTTAAACTCTTTTTCCCAAAGAGTAAGTTTCTTCAGCTGATAGATAAACAAATGACTTGGAGTCGTTTGTTCTTAATACGTGCGGAAGTCAGCTAATGACGAATACAGAACAACTAATGAAACACTTAGTAGTGAATGCAGCAGTTAAAGTATGATGCTATAAAAAAGTAAAGTACACAGGCAATTATAGTGGTCTCAGAGGTGGGGTAATCCTCTACTAATCCACTTTTCTCCAAACCAGTTGGAGATGAATTCACTATAATTTTCAACCAGTGATAAATATTACAGTGATTCAACCAAACTACAACAACTTCCAACCAGTGGAAATCCATGCCGTTGTAACACACTTGACTGCCTTGCACCTCTTGATCCTCGATCCTTGGATGCCTTTACAGTCTCGAACTTCAACCAGTGAAGTACCCCGAACTTAAGATTTAAGACACGAGTTTTTGTATTCTCCAACTAAGACCTTCTTCAAGTATGAACTTTTTAGAACCGCTCTTTTCATGATGCTGTATTTCGCTTTTAGATTGCTTGAATGCTTTGATCGCTTGAAAGTATGTCCGCCCCGATAGTTGCTCAACTTCAAATCTTTGGATATATATATAGGTGATGATCCGTGAGCATTTCTTCATAGCCGTTGAAAATCTGTAACAAATCAGTCCGTTGGAGGGAGACTTCTTTGTTTATTCTTTTCTGAACGTTGCAAGGCTGGATTCCCATATTTTAATCTATCGTCCGACCGTTGTGAAGACTCTGCATGTGATGCGCCGAATCTTTTGAATATAATATGATTAAAGTCTTCAAGGTGGGTCTGGATGAATTATTTAATTCATATCTTTTGCGGGAATCTCTCCAATTTGTCTCTTCACGTTGCATGTGACTTTCCGTAATATTTGACTTTTCAACGCATGCTGACGTGGACTTGGAGTACTTGGCTGATCTCGACTAGGTTGATGTGCAGTTAACTTCTCTGCAGTCTGGACCTCTCTGATGTTCACTGTTTAGGGCTTGTCTGATCAGATGAGTTGTCTGAGGTATCATTGTGCGGATGCAGTCAAACATCCACGATGATTTTGTTGACGGAAGCTACTCGACTTGACTCGGCTGTACCTCTCTGATGAACTCAGCTGATCTTTAGTACTTAGCCAATTTTTAGCCTAACTTATTTTTGGCCTATAGAAGATACTCATTTGGTTCTTCTTTACATTTGGCCAAGTTTTACACTTAACATTATTTAGCCTATGGAAGATACTCATTTGGTTCTTTCTTATATTTTTGCCAAGTAATAAACATTTGAATTTATATTAATGACATCAACAAAATCTAACAAGTATTCCTAACAATACTTCCTTAGCAACTAGGTTGTTCATCTTATGTTTTGTAAATTTTGCATGGAAAATATCGTAATGTTATTTATGCGCTTGATTCGCAAATGAAAGAAGAGTCTAAATAAGGAAAAAAAATGCTGTAAGTAACAAAGCAATAGAGATGAAGGCCTGTGATGAGTATTGTAAACACTTAAATCAAAACTGACCTCTATCAAACGGCCATTTGCAATGAGTCTCTCACTTAAATTACAGTAAAGATATCCGGCAAGAACTATACAACCCTAGAAGAAGATTAATAGACAACAGAGTGAAGAACTACTGTAGACGAGATGGAGAGATAAGCAAAATTTTGCCTCGAAAGGACCTTACATGCGTATGAGAATAACGTTATGATTCACATTCAAGTACCATGAAGCAAATGGCCCCTAGTCAGAAACACCAAAGTGTGTTTAATTAACTACTGAAATTTTAATATAAAAGTAGAAAATTTTAATATAGAAGGTCGCGATAAATTAATGCCTTTGACAACAAATTCAGCTCGTGCAGACGATGTGACATCAATAGGTTTGACACTTAGAATGGTGCTATAGTTACCAGTTCCACAAGGCAAATAGGTGTTGGCAACTACCTGACATGCATTGCGAAATAGGTCCAATAACATATCCTCAAACAAAATTATACATTTGAGTATGTAACATATGACAAAAGGTTATTGGAGAAACACAGTAGGAGGAAACCATTATAGATAAATGCCATCTGATTCTGCACTCTGGCATAGATCCATCCAGTACTCCAAAAATTAACTTCGGCAGCGACATTTAGAAGCATATTTAGGCTGGAGATCAGGTCATAATAAAGCTAACAAGGAAAAAAAGAAAAGAAACATTTAAAGATTTTGACAAAAAAATTAGTTCAATAATGGCGCAAAGTCACAATTCTATCATCATGTTTGCACAGTACTATAAGAATCCGTACCTCCTCCCATGTAGCCTCAGATAGACGAAGATATATAGTCAGAATGACACAACCTGGCCTAATGTAGCTCTCTATGTCAGTAGCACTGTGGGATAACCAATCGAAAATCTGGAAGGTCGAAATTCACATAGTTAAGATGTTAGCAAGAAAGATGAAGAGGATGATTGTGAAGGGAGAAACACACTTAAAAAAAAGCGGTTGTAATAGAGATGTATATACTAGCAGACAAATGGAAGTCATATAGTACCTGTGCCCTTAAAATAAGGGGAAAATTGCTAGGTTCTTTTCCAAATAGTTTGAAAACAATGCGATCCATGTGGCTCTGTGATGACATAAATCAAGATAAGAAAAAATTAATAGAATAAGAAGAATTATTTTCATGGGCAGGGGGGAGGGGGGTGTACAATGAGAATTTCAATAGAAAGTATTGTATCCTAATGCCACTTGTCCTTGTATACACTGAAACTAAGAATTATAGTATGAACTTGATATAGCCAACATACTTCCATCTAGAAACCTCCAACTTGGCGGGACATAAAGTTGATGGACACTAGTTTACCAAATTATAATAGCATAATAGTGTTGTTGTTACCCAAAATATTATCCATAGATGATACTGCTGGAACGGTCGAGTAACAAACAAATGCGAGAGCACGTCCCTGGAACGATCGCCTTTCTTGTAATATAATAAGGGGGCGACCTTCTTTTAGCACATGGGCCGGTTGCCTTAAAGTCCGCGGCTACTGCTGGCAGCCAGCTGTGCGGACCAATGAGGAGTCTGCATGCGTCCTGAGTCGCTGTCCCGGGAGGTCCCACCTTGTACCTTTCGGCGGGTCTTGTCGGTAGGTGAGAAGATGGTGGCCGACTGTGGTCAACGATCCATGTTCTGCGGCGCCATTCGCGGATCTGCACATGGGTCCTTATCCCGAGTTTCGGCCTTCGCAGACTTGGCGTGTGCTGGCTTCGCGTGGCATGAGGCGGCCGTCCTTGGCCGGGCACCAGAGTCGATCGCCAGGTGCCAAGAGACGATCGCCTTAGATGTCGATCGTTCGGAACTTGGGTTTGATCTGGGATCTCCGTTCTGTAGGCAAGTCTGCCTTGGTCTATTCCACTCTGGCTCGGTCGCCCGGCATCTGTGCCGATCGCCTCTTGAGGTGTATAAATCTCGACACAACAATTGCCCCCCAACCTGCTCCGATGTTGAAGACATAGGGTGAGGTGGTTTTACTAGCGATCGTTTAGGATAAAGACGGGCGATCCGTTGAGCGGACTTTGGTCTCGGATTTGGGCGACCTGATCGATTGGCGAGCTATCTTCGGTCTTGTTCCTGTGATCTTCAATTTTGCAGATCCCTCGTTGAAGGCCGGTTGTTTCGACCTTGAGGAACCGTGCACAGTCGCGGAGTTCGATGGACCGACCTCCATGACCGTGTCTTGTGCGCGATGGACATTCCACCTGTAGGTTTGTCTCGCGACTCACTTTATTGTGAGGGTCCTTGACCTCCCGGGACAGCGACTCAGGATGCGTGCAGACTCCTCATTGGTCCGCACAGGTGGCTGCCAGCAGCAGTCGCGGACTTTAATGCAACTGGCCCATGTGCTAAAAGACGGTCGCCCCCCTATTATATTACAAGAAAGGCGATCGCCCGTCAGGGAGAGGCATCCCATCTCCTATAAATAGAAGGCATCCTGCACTTGGAAAAAGGGCTACTTTCTCGCTGTTTCGCAGTTAGCTTCTCTCTCTTGGCAACGCTATACACTTCGGACATCTTTCTATCTCTCACTCTCGAAACCTCTTAACTCATAAGACGGTCGGCAGAAACGAGAGCAAGAACTCCCTGCAGTTCAAGAAGTCACAGAGCAGCACTCAAGAGCTAGATAATTAGGGTCTTTTACACTCATTGTAATCACACTCTTACATTAATATTTGTACTCCAACGTATTCGTATTAATAATATCTCGCGAGAGTATTCAAGCCTGGGACTAACAACCCCGTGAAATCTTGTGTTATTTACTTTCCCCACGGACGTGCTCTCGCATTTGTTTGTTACTCGACTGTTCCAGCAACATCATCTCCGGATAATATTTTGGGTAACAACAATTAGCGCTAGGGGAAGGGGATCTTAACCTTCATTTTTATTCCGACCGTCTCGAAGAACACTCACTGTTCTCCGGGGCATACACTTGACGAAACACTCACTGTTCTTCAAAGAAAAGCCTTCAGAGTCATGACATCTGCCACCACATCGAAGAGATCCACTCTCCGATCCGCCGGACGCTTTATTCCGGCTCAATCCGAGCCCCAACCTACGTCAGAGGGTAGCCGCGGTGACTAGATATGTTCAACGGGCCAGCTAGCGGTTTCGGGCTAGCCCTAGCGGGCTTCGGGTTAAACGGTCCGGGTCAAAAAAGTCCGGATTTAAACGGGCTCCGAAATATCGGCCGTAACCCTAACCCTAGCGGGCTTCGGGCTAAACGGGCTAAACGGGCTAAATATTTAAAAGTTTATTTTTTTATTTTTTATAAGCTATAAACAAAAAAAGTAATAATATATATTATATATACATAATAAATATATAGTATCAAATATTCTATAATAAATATATACTAACAAAAAATACAGATATATATATATATGTATAATATATATTTTTTATAATATATTAATATATATTATATTAATACATAATATTAATATATATTATATATAGTATTAATACAAGTTAAAATTAATAATATATATTATATATATATGTAGTATTAATATGGTGTCTTCCACTCTTACTGGAATTGATGGATAGAAGGACAAAGCTGCTGGAGGTTTAAATATATATTATATAGGCTTCCTTGCATTCTAGAAACGGTTGTATATATATATATATATATATATATGTATATATATATATATATTTATTTATTTATTTATTTATTTATTCTGGACCGGCGGGCCAGCTCGGTTAGCCTGCGGGCTAACCCGTCCGGGCCAAATAGGCCCGGATTTAAACGGGCTGCAAAATTCCAGCCCTAACCCGGTTTTTTTGCGGGCTAAACGGGATGGCCCGCCGGGCCCGGGCCCATTTAACGTCTCTAGCGGTGACGTGAGACTCTCGATCCTGCGCCTGAGGGACGACCCCAGCCTTTCGCTCGACCAGTTCCAAACCGCGGAACAGATCGAGGAGGCTATGGCCATCCTAAGGGAGCGACGGAGAGCATTCGACGCGCCCGTAATTACCCCATCGGCCATCCGCCGCGCGGGCAAGCGGAAGCTGAAGGGGTTACTTGACGAGCGATCGTCAGGAATCCCCGATTCACGAGCAGAAGCACTCGCGAGGCGGGACGGTTCCATTTTAAGCCACCTAGGCAGCGACCCATCTTGGCGACTGGGACATTCTGGCCCCAGCCACGAGACGACGGAGCCCGAATCCGTCACCAGGAGTTCATCTTACCCAACTCCCAGAAGGCAGACCAGCCATCTGGCTCCTCCTCGCCGAAGAACCATGATCGGCGTATCTCCAGCTCAAATTTTCTACGCCATCCAGGGGCGCGAGCGGCTAAGCAAGCCAAAGGCGGTAAGGGACCACGGTCATCTAGACCGCAACAAATTTTGTGCTTACCACAAGACTCCCGGCCATAACACCGATCAATGCCGCGACCTCCTCAGACAACTCTGGAGATTGTTCGAGGAGGGCAAGCTGGACAGTCTAGTTACTTAGCCGGAGCCCCGGGCAGAAAGAATCAAACGCCGCGATCGGCGTTAGAACGACGATCACCAGTCTTCCAACCTGATCGCCAGAATCAAGCAACATCTCCGAAAATGGAGGACTCGCTCGCCATCTACGGTTCATCATCTAACATGATGGACTAAGGCACGAGATCGCCTCTCTCAGCACATTGTATACCATCGATGATCGCCATCTAGCTTGACGATTCGAGGTAGAAGAGTGCATCCATGGTCTTGGAAGTCGATGCAACCGACTGTTTCGTCCATGCAAGGTTCCTTTGGGCTGCGATCGCTCGCCCTTTATTTAAATATGAGGCGGGCGTAGCCGAAGGACCCTCCAAACAAATAAGTGGACACGCTCGACCGACCTCAAAGGTTCATCATCTAACTTGGTGGACCCGGACAATGCGACGCGTCCCTACCCCCGTCACAACGTATACTGTCGAGGATTGCCATCTAACATGACGATTCGAGGTAGAAAAGTGCTAACAAGCCGCGGAGGTGGAGTCGATTAATCCGATGACGCCCCGTGCAAGGACTCCTCCAGACCAAGACCGCACACCCTTCGTTTAAATACGAGGCAGGCGTAGCCTAACGGAGGACCCTCACAATAAAGTGAGTCGCGAGACAAACCTACAGGTGGAATGTCCATCGCGCACAAGACACGGTCATGGAGGTCGGTCCATCGAACTCCGCGATTGTGCATGGTTCCTCAAGGTCGAAACAACCGGCCTTCCACGAGGTATCTGCAAAATTGAAGATCACAGGAACAAGAGCGATGACAGCTCGCCAATCGATCAGGTCGCCCAAATTCGAGACCAAAGTCCACTCAACGGATTGCCCGTCTTTATCCTAAACGATCGCCATTGAAACCACCTCACCCCATGTCTTCAACATCGGAGCAAGCTGGGGGGCAATTGTTGTGTCGAGATTTATACACCTCAACAGGCGATCGGCACAGATGTCGGGCGACCGAGCCAGAGTCGAAAAGACCAAGGCAGACTTGCCTACAGAACGAAGATCCCAGATCAAACCCAAGTGCCGAGCGATCGACATCTAAGGCGATCGTCTCTTAGCACCTCGCGATCGACTCTGGTGCCCGGCCAAGGACGGCCGCCTCATGCCACGCGAAGCCAACACACGCCAAGTCTGCGAAGGCCAAAACTCGGGATAGGGACCCATGTGCAGATCCGCGAATGGCGCCACAGAACATAGATCGTTTACCATAGCCGGCCACCATCTTCTCACCTACCGACAAGACCCGCCGAAAGGTACAAGGTGGGACCTCCCGGGACAGCGACTCAGGATGCGTGCGGACTCCTCATTGGTCCGCACAGCTGGATGCCAGCAGCAGCTGCGAACTTTAAGGCAACCGGCCCATGTGCTAAAAGATGGTTGACCCCTTATTATATTACAAGAAAGGAGATCGCCCGTCAGGAAAAGGCATCCCGGCTCCTTTAAATAGAAGGCATCCTGCACTTGGAAAAAGGGCTGCTTTCTCGCTGTTTCACAGTTGGCTTCTCTCTCTTGGCAACGCTATACACTTCGGACATCTTTCTATCTCTCACTCTCGAAACTTCTTAACTCATAAGATGGTCGGCAGAAACAAGAGCAAGAACTCCCTGCAGTTCAAGAAGTCACAGAGCAGCACTCAAGAGCTAGATAATTAGGGTCTTTTACACTCATTGTAATCACACTCTTACATTAATATTTGTACTCCAATGTATTTGTATTAATAATATCTCGCGAGAACGTTCAAGCCCGGGGGTTTCGTCGATCTTGGAAGTTCGAGGGCTACCCGACCGTATCCGTTCATTGTTCCATTGCTCGTGGTATCGAGGCAAGTACCTTGTTCATACATTTCTTTTTTGTGGATATGATGATTGTGATCGTCTTGGTATGTTTATTTGTTTGTTTGAAATGAACTTTCAAAGATTCGGTTTAGCCTCGTTAAGGGCTCACTTTCAAAACGTGTGTGTTTTGTGAATGGTGTGTTTCGTGAATGGTAAAGTGAACCATATGAATATGCTTGGTGTTGTTGTTGTGTATTGATAATATACACACATATTATCTCATTCCGGTGTGTTGTGATTTGACACTTGTGTTGTACTATGTGTTTATTGACTTCGGTTGAGTTGTTCGGATATCCTTGGCGTGCTATATTATTTGTGTGAATGTGTGGATATGGTCGAAGGTCTACGGTGACACATGGCATGTGACCATGTGGTCAGGATGCAACAAGTGATTGATCCAACCGTGAGAGCCTAAGACAAGACCTGCGGTGACATATGGCAGGTGATCATATGGCCAGGAGACAACAAGTGATTGATCCAACCATGAGATGACATGGCATGTGTTCACGGTGTTATGTATTGTGCTTTGCTCACCTAGGGAGGGTCCGACGAGGCCATGAGGGAATCTAATGGTATAGCCCTGGATTCACGAGTTGGTGTGTATATGATTTTTGAATGTATTTTGCTCACCTCGGGAGGGTCCGACGAGGCCTCGATGGAATCCAATGGTATAGCCCTGGATTCACGAGTTGGTGTTGTATTTGTGTTACCAAGATTTGCGTATCTTGGGTGATTATGTTGTATTGATCTTATGTCCGTTGAGGACACGTGACGTGGGATTTAACCCTGTCAATTGTTGTTGGTTTTATTTGTGAAAGACAAAATCTTTGGGTTGAGACCCCTATTGATGTTGGAAAGAGAAGGATTCAATAATCCTAAATTATTTTCTATTAAAACTCCCGATGGCATTTTAAACTATTTTATAAATTGTTTCCCTTGATTTGTGCTCTTTCGAATTTAGAGAGCTTTACCCAAACTCTTGTCTCGGGAAGTATTTTCGTTATGTTTTGAATCTTGGAGGATTTATAGTTATTATTATTCTTGGAACTTAAATTGTATGACTCGTATTTACACTTTGCACTTGCACTAGCAAAATAGTGGAATTTTGCTAACCCCTGAGTAATCGGGGGTGGATGTCTGTATTGCATTCAGGTTTTGGGGAGCATAGCACAGAGTTGGCATGAAGGATGATGAAAGATGATCGATACTAATCACATGAACACCCGTTCATTGTTGTATTGGTTCAGTTATACCTTATTTCCGCTGCAGTATTTTCCTCATTGTACAGGAGTATTTTGTATTTGACCCCTGTGTGGGTATGTATTGGGATTGATTTGTACGTATTTATTGAGAGACCAAATCGGTCTACTGAGTCATTATAACCTTAAAGGCACAGTTGAGATTTTCGATGTTGTTACCAGCCTGGTAGATCCTTGAGGAAAGGTTCTACGGCGTGTAATATCCCTGAGCGGATTGGGGGTGTTACATAAATGGTATCAGAGAGCTTTGGTTGTGGAAACCTAGGCTGTTGGGTTTAGTGGTGTCTGTTGAGTTTTGTCTCGTCGGATTTTGTCTAATTGAGTCATGTTGCGACGCGTTGTCTGAGTTGGTTGGTCATGATTAGTATCGTGGGGCGATCATCATCTTCGTGCGACCTGTGGTGTAAGTCTCCCTTCTTTGTGTTGTGCCTCGTGTGACACGAGTTACTGGTATGATTATGTGTTAAGTGATGGAATCTTTATGTAGATTCTTGGTTTCGTGATGCGTTTATATGACTCTCATCCTTCGTTTATATGACGAGTGTTGTCGTTATTTATGTCCTTTTGACTGTGATATTTAATTGTTTGTTTCCGGTAAAAGGCAGGTGTCGTCTTGGTTTTGGACAAGTTGATGCGCGTATTATGATGTATGTAAGTGAATGTTTTTACATGTGAGTTTTGGGCATTATGGCCTATTGGATTTTTGAAAACCTTGAGTATCTTAGAAAATAAAATTCGAGATGTACTTTTAAATGGATTATATTTTCGAGGCGCCTACTAGCGCAACTATCTGTTTCAAATATTTTCTACTTTGAGGACCAAAATATTTTTTTGATATTCCAGTAATTTTGGAAACGCATTTGCTTAGACCCAAAGGTCTAATATTTCTGAAAATTTTCCGCTAAAAGAAATGTCCTCATTTTTATCAAATGCACGATGGTTTTCAAAGTATCGACAATGATGTTTGTACAACCTTTTAAAAAGTGATACTCAAAGATCAACTGGTGTTTCCAAAAATTTTCAAAAGGTGGTGTTCGTTTTCAAAACCTATCTTTCCTATGTGATGTCTGGGAACGTATGTACGATGTTAGCGTTACCGTTAGTGGTGGTGTGAGCGTTGAGTCGTTCTCCACATAGGTGTTGTGTTAGCCCTCTATAAGAGGTGTAATGTTGGTATTGAATGTTGTCGCTTCGTGGTGATTTGCGTGTTATCGCACCTGTGCGAGCTATTAGAACTTGAGTTTGTATGATTGTATATATACGTGGTTGTTTCATGATGTTTATTAATTATATGATGGTTATCGTTCGGGCCATTGTAATCGTTGAACGATGCCATTGTTGTTGTGATTTTTGTATATGTTGATATGTTATGCTGAGTTGGCATCTCTGGTATGTTGTTTTACGATGTTATGTTCCACTGTATCTAGCATTTGTATATTCGGTATGCCGAGCCGAGGTATTTCAACCGTGATGTGCCGGGGGTATGCATGTACAATTGGCCTTCCTCGCCAGTAACGCGTTTCAAGTGCGGACTCGAGCGACATAGAATCCAGTTTGCGAATTGGTTACCGAGACTTCTGGAGTTCGCGCTTCAGTACAGATATCAGGATCGGCTCTAAGAGGCCCATGAGAGATGTTTCTGTCAGTTGCTTTTTCTGTTGTTGCCTTGTTTTCGTTGTTGAGTGTGGGTCGAATCGGTGGCGCTACCAACAAATGGGTCCAGTATCGTGATCAAATTCATAATAAAATACATTTTCATGCATTTTGGGACTCTACGTGCAATTATCAATGATGGTGGTCACATTTTGACAACAAGTTCCTTGATGCGGTCTTAAAGAAATACGGAGTCACTCATCGTGTTACTACAACCTACCATCCCCAAATGAGTGGTCAAGTCGAAATATCCAATCGAGAGCTAAAGTGGATCTTAGACAAAACAGTCAACTCGTCTCGAAAGGATTGGTCCTTCAAACTCGATGATGCACTTTGGGCATACCGTACAGCATACAAGACACCCATTGTCATGTCACCGTATAGGTTGGTTTTTGGGAAAGGTTTTCATTTGCCAGTAGAGATGGAGCATCGTGCATATTGGGCAATCAAGAAACTTAATTTTGATCTTAAATCGGCCGGTGAAAATCGCTGTTTGCAGTTGAATGAGTTGGAGGAGATACGTCATGATGCCTACGAGAATGCTAAACTTTATAAGTAGAGAACCAAAGAGTGGCTTGATAAGCATATTATACATCGAGAGTTCATTTCGGTTCAAAAGGTTTTATTATTCAATTCTCGCTTGTAGATATTTCCTGGGAAATTACGCTCACGATGGTCGGGACCGTTCACTGTAGTTCAAGTATTTCCACACGGAGCAGTGGAGGTACAATGTGAGAATCGAAAATTTAAAGTAAACGGACAGCGGTTGAAGATCTACACGGGTGATAAGTCGACAGTCGTCCTGTCCGCCGCGGAGTGAATTCTAGCAAAGTCCGCCCGAAGACTATAAGTTTAGCACTTCTCGGGAGGCAACCCGAGTATTAGTTGTAGATTTTAGTTTTTCTATCGGTTGCTTGTTGTGTTGTTACCTTCCTTTCGTTGTTGTGATTCTCGGGGACGACACTTCTTTTAAAAGAGGTTGAATGTAATACCCATATTATTTTGACTTCTGCATTTTTTTATTTTTCTCTCTCAATTCTATCGACTCGCTCGTGTTCGTTGATACTTTATGAACTTATTCTGAATTTCAGTTTTTATCGTTCGAACGAGTCGTGATATTATTTTAGATTGATATGGTTATCACTGTGACTTTTCCGAGTTCGGTTCGATTCTTGTGAACCTTGTTCGAAATTAACGTCTTTCAGATCCACAAGTTCTTTTAATGTCTTGAGTTGGAGTGTGAACTTCGGAGTCGTTGTTCGGCTGTTGTTGTTCGATCATTGTTGTTCGATCGTTGTTGTTCGATCGTTGTTGTTCGATCATTGTTGTTCGATCATTGTGGTTCGATCGTTGTGTTCAATCGTGGTTGTCCGATTGTTGTTTCCAGATCTCGTACCGCGAAGAATTGTCATTCACCGTTAGTCAGCTGTTTTGATTACGGCCAATTGGGACACCGAGTCGTGCATTGCGAGACAGTAGCTGAGAGGTTTGGATATCGAGTTTCCGTCTCTACTCCGAAAGGACACGGAGATGCCTAGTGTGGGTTTTGAGAATTTCGGCATAGTCTGAATCGTTTGTGGTTATCCTTGAGGTTCGTTTTGTGTTTATTTTCTATTCTCTTGACTGTGCATGTTTTCTTATAATAAGTACCTCCTGTTTTGGTTATTGCTCGGATAGTTGACTTGATTGTGTTATCTGTTTGGTGGTACTTGACACTTGTTGGTTTTAATATGTCTCTGCTTGTGATATTGTGATGTTTGTCGTTGAGCTTGATTTCACGCCGTATGTTTCTTTGCGTTTCTTGTAACGTTTTGCCGATGGGCGTAAGTTACGTGATTCTTGTGTATCTCGTAGAGATGTTCCTGGTGGGATGTTTGCTCCTCCCTACTTATTTTTAAGTTTCGGGGCGAAACTTTATTTAAGGAGGGTAGTATGTAATATCCGCAATTTTCGATTTTCGGTAAATTTCTTTTTGACAGGAGTCTGTTTTGATGGCTCGCTTGTGACCGTTTCGTCATTTTGAGAATGATTAATTCTGTACCTTTTGACATCCGAGTTCGTTTCGGTGTCCTTTTGTTGAGTTCTGTGTTCTTAAGCAACTTTTCCGCGCTTGAGTTCGATTCTTGCGAATCTCGTTTGAAACTGTTGTTTCGAGTTTCCCATAAATCCGTTTAACTTTGTTAGACGTGTTTTGAACCTCGATTTGGTTATTCGATCACGTATCGTGATTTTCGTGTGTTTTGGGCCATTTTGTAATTTCCCAAAGTTGTGGGCATCCGCCTTTGTATTTGTCGTTTCGACCTTTTCCATGGTCGCGTATGAGTTTGATTAGAGCTCAAGCTCTTAGTATGATCATATTATGGAGCATTCTTTGCTTATATTGAACTTAAAGATTCGGTCGGAGAAATCCGTCGTTCTACCCATTTTTTTGAGAGTGCTATTACTGTCATTATGAGTCGATGGCGCACGCTACATCCAGGTGGATAGCGCGCGCTAAGGTGCTGTATTTAGCGCGCACTAAAGTGCTGTATTTAGCGCACGCTACGGTTGTGGTAGCGCAAGCTAACTGGTAGTTCGAGGTAGTCCAGAAGCTACTGGACTGGGACTGGAGTCTCGTTAGTACACTATAAGGTTGGTAGATAGTGCGCGCTATCGTATGCTTAGCGCACGCTATTTGTCCTTTCTAGCGAATGCTACCTGGTAGGTGCAGATCTGTCCAGGAGCAGCTGGACTAGATTCGTGACTCGTAACCGCACGCTACGCGTATTGTCTAGCGCACGCTAATAGTGTTGCGGGCAGAATGTTCTGGAGCGTTGACCCCATTAGCGCGCGCTAATGCGGTGTGTTTAGCGCACGCTAATAACTGTCCAGTATAAATACTGGACAACATCCTTTATTCCATGTTTTCTCTCCCTCTTCGTCTCTTTTCGTCGGGAGCAAGTTCTTGGATGATTTTGGGCGATCTTCATCATCAAGCATCATCTTGGGATGGATTTGTGTGTGTTTAACATCATTTAACCCATTGTTCTTCGCCGGATCGATGTATTTTTCTTGATTCCCTAGAGTTGACTTTTTGGGAGTTTTGTTCTTGATTTCGTTTTCCATCCGATTTTGATAAACCGATTGTTGTTAAATGATGTTGTTAAATATATCCTATGGATTGTATATCCATATTGCGGTTTGGAATTCCGTTTTCGTGTTTCGTCAGGTCGGTTCGCGTTCTTGGCCATTTTGGGGCAAACCCTTGAACTTTCGTCGTTTGTTCCTTTAATTCATCGGCTTTGGGTCGTGCTATGGAATTCATTTTCATTATTGTTATTGTCGTTCGTTGTTTTTTGTCGCGAGTTGGTGTTCGGCGAAGTCGGCGGGTTCATAGTCAGTTCGTGCCATCCTACTTCAGTCGATTCTCCGCGTTTGTGATTATTCGAGGAAAGTGCCTTGTTCATACATTTCTTGTTTTGTGGATATGATGGTCGGTGATTGTCTCGGTGTGTTTGTTTGTTTGGTTAAAATAGACTTTTAAAAGATTCAGTTTAGCCTCGATAAAGGCTTTCTTTCAAAACCTGTGTGTATTTTGTGATTGGTGTGTTTCGTAAATGATTACGTGAATCTAATGGATATGTTTGGTGTTGATGTTGCGCTTGATAATGCGTGTGTACACATATTGCCTCATCTCGGTGCGTTGTGGTTTGACGTTTGCGTCGTGCTAAGTGTTTGTTGCCTCTGGGTGAATTGTTTGGATATCCTTGGTGTACTATGTTATGTGTGTGTATGCCCAATACGGGTTAGATCCGACGGGGTATCGGTAGGGGTCCACAGGGAGTGGATTGACGAGCTTGGCTTTTAACCACTACGGGTTAGATCTGACGGGGTCTCGGTAGGGGTCCACAGTGGCGTGGATCAACGGTTAATTGTGGTGCATTGAATTGTTTGGATATCCTTTGTGTACTATGTTATGTGTGTGTATGCTCACTATAGGTTAAATCTGATGGGGTCTCGGTAGGGGTCCACAGAGGCGTGGATCGACGAGCTTGGCTTTTAACCACTACGGGTTAGATCCGACGGGGTCTCGGTAGGGGTCCACAGAGGCGTGGATCAACAGATAATTGTGGTGCATTTTTATAAATGTGTTTTGGGTTATGGCGTTTCCGGAGATGTGTTTTTCCAGGTCGAGTACCATGGATGTATTATCGAGATTTTGTATCTTGGGTGGTCATGTTTTGGTGATTTTATGTCCGTCGACGACACGTGACGTGGGCTTTGAACCCTGTGAATTGTTGTTGCTTTTTATTTGAGAAAGCAAATCCTTGGGATATGACCCCTTTTCGTTTTCTTTGAAAATAGAAGGATTCGATAATCCTAAATTGGTTTCCGTGAAAACTCCTGAGGGCATTTTAAACCATTTTACAAACTGTTCTCGTGATTTGTGATCTTTCGAATTTGGAAAGTTTTACTCAAACTCTTGCCTCGGGAAGTATTTTTCATTATGTTTGAATTTTTGAGGATTCCTGATTATTATTATTCTTAGAATACGATTTGTATGACTCATATTTGCACTTTGTAGTTGCACTAGCAAAATAGTAGAATTTTGCTAACCCCCGAGTAATCGGGGGGTTGATGTCTGTTTTGCTTCCAGGTTTTGGGGAGCATAACACAGGGTCGGCATGAAGGATGATGAATGATGATCGATACTAATCACATGAGGATCCATACGATGTCGTATTGGTTTGGTTGTACTTTATTTCCGCTGCAGTATTTTTCCCTGTTGTATGAGAGTGTGTTGTATTTTGACCCCTGCATGGGCATGTATTGAGATTGAGTTGTATGTATTAATTGAAATACCAAATCGGTCTACTGAGTCATTTTAGCCTTAGAGGTGCTGTTGAGATGTTTGATTTTAGTTACTTGCCTGGTAGATTGTTGAGGAAAGGGTCTGCTGCGTGTAATATCCCCGAAAAAGGATTGGGGGTGTTACATAAATGGTATCAGAGCTTAGGTTGTGGAGACCTACGCTGTCGGGCCAAGTTGTCAGTTGAGTTTTGTCTAGTCAGATTTTGTCTGATTGAATCGAGTCGTGATGCGTCGTATGAGTTTTTTGGTCGTGATTAGTATCGTGGTGCGATCATCATCTTCGTGCGACCTGTGGATGTAAGTCTCCCTTCTTTGTGTTGTGCCTCGTTTGACATGAGCTACTTGTATGATTATTTGTTAAGTGATGGAATCTTTATGTAGATTCTTCGTTCATGATGTGTGTTTATTTGACTCTCATATTTTGTTTATATGAGAAGTGTTGTCGCTGCTTATGTCCTTTCGACTGTTGTTTTTGTCCGCTGCTAATGATTTTCAAATTGATTTGCTCGTTTTACAAGTATTCTTGTGAAATCTTTGTGCTTAATATGGATTGTGCTTATATGTGTTTGATTTGCTCACTCCGGGAGGGTCCGACGAGGCCTCAGGGGAATCCGTGACTTCATTCCGGATTCACGAGCTTGTTTCGCTAGCCAATTCGGGAGGGTCCTTAGCGACCTCGAATGGGACCAGTGTCTTCGCCCTGATCCTAGGCGATTTTTGACTGTGATATTTGACTGTTTTTTATCTGGAAAAAGACAGGTCTTGTTTTGAATTTGAACGGTTTGATGCGTGTACTACGAGATGTGTAAGCAAATGTTGATACACATGAGTTTTTGGGCATTCTGGCGTAATGGATTTTCTTTCGAACCTTGAGTAAATAAACTTCGAGGCATAATTTTTCTAAATGGATTATATTTTCAAGACGTCTACTAGCGCGACGATATGTTTCAAAATTCTTCTACTTTGAGGTCCAAAATATTTTGAGATATTCTCAGTAATTTAGAAACGCATCTGCTTAGACCCGAAGGTCGTATATTTATGAAAGTTTTTAACTAAAAGAAAGGTGTCCTCATTTTTATCAAACGCAAGATGGTTTTTCAAAGTCTCGATAACGATGGTTGTGTTACTTTTTCGTAATATGATACTCAAGATCAACTGGTGTTCCCAAAATTGTTTCAAAAATGTGGTTTTCATTTTTAAAAACTATCATTCATGTGTGCAGTCCGGGAATGTATACATGATGTTCGCATTTTCATTAGGGTGTTAGCCCCCGAGTTGTGATTGAATTAATGGTGTGAACGTTGAGTCATTCGCCACGCATTTGTTGTGTTAGCCCTCTGTGAGAGGTGTGATGTTGGTCTTTAATGTTGACGTTTCATGGTGATTTGCGTGTTATCGCACCTGTGCGAGCTGTTAGAGCTTGGGTTTGTATGATTGTGTACATCTGTGATTGTTTCATGATGTTTTATAATTGTATGCTGGTTATCGTTCGGGCCGTTGAGATCGCCGAATGTATGCCGTCATTACCGTAATTTTGTGTATGTGGGTTGCCTTACGTTGATATGTTGTGCTGAGTCGGCATCTCCGGTATGTTGTTTTGCGATGTTATATTCCATTGTACCTAGCAGTTGTATATTCGGTATGCCGAGGTGCTTCATCTGTAATGTGCTAGGGCATGTACGTACAAATTGTCCTCCTCTCCAGTAATGTGTTACAAGTGTGGACTCGAGGGACACAGAATCTAGTCTCGTGAGTTGGTTACCGAATCTTTCGGGGCACGGAATTCAGCACAGATATCAGGATCGTCTCTGAGAGGCCCTTGAATGATGTTTCTGTCGGTTGCTTGTTGTGTTGTTACCTTGCTTCCTTTGTTGTGAGTCTCGGGGACGACACTTGTTTTAAAAGAGGTTGAATGTAATACCCATATTATTTTGACTTCTGCATTTTTTTATTTTTCTCTCTCAATTCTATCGACTCGTTCGTGTTCGTTGATACTTTATGAACTTGTTCTGTATTTCAGTTTTTATCGTTCGAACAAGTCGTGATATTGTTTCAGATCGATCTGGTTATCGCTGTGACTTTTCCGAGTTTGGTTTGATTCTTGTGAACCTTGTTCGAATTAATGTCTTTCAGATCCACAAGTTCTTTTAATGTCTTGAGTTGAAGTGTGAACTTCGGAGTCGTTGTTCGGCCGTTGTTGTTCGATCACTGTTGTTCGATCGTTGTTGTCCGATCGTTTTTGTCCAATCATTGTTGTTCGATCATTGTGGTTCGATCGTCCTTTTCAATCGTGGTTGTCCGATTGTTGTTGCCTGATCTCATACCGCGATCATTCACCATTAGTCAGTTGTTTTGATTACGGTCAATTGGGACACCGAGTCGTGCATTGCGAGACGGTAGCTGAGAGGTTTGGGGATCGGGTTTCCGTCTCTGCTCAGAAAGGACACGTAGATGCCTAGTGTGGGTTTTGAGAATTTTGGCATAGTCCGAATTGTTTGTGGTTATCATTGCGGACCGTTTTGTGTTTATTTTATATTCTCTTGATTGTGCATGTTTTCTTATAATAAATACCTCCTGTTTTGGTTATTGCTCCGATAGTTGACTTGATTGTGTTATCTGTTTGGTGGTACTTGACACTTGTTGGTTTTATTATGTCTCTGCTTGTGACATTGTGATGTTTGTCGATGAGCGTGATTTCACGCCGTATGTTTCTTTGCGTTTCTTGTAACGTTTCGCCGATGGGAGTAAGTTACATGGTTCTTGTGTATCTCGTAGAGATGTTCCTGGTGGGATGTTTGCTCCTCCCTACTTATTTTTAAGTTTCGGGGCGAAACTTCTTTTAAGGAGGGTAGTATGTGATATCCGCGATTTTCAATTTTCGATAAATTTCTTTTTGACAGGAGTCCATTTTGACGGCTCGCTTGTGACCATTTCGTCATTCTGAGAATGATTAATTCTGTACCTTTTGATATCCGAGTTCGTTTCGGTGTCGTTTTGTTGAGTTCTGTGTTCTTAAGCGACTTTTCCGTGCTTGAGTTCGATTCTTGCGAATCTCGTTCGAAACTGTTGTTTTGAGTTTCCCATAAGTCCGTTTAACTTTGTTAGACGTGTTTTGAACCTCAGTTTGGTTATTCGATCACGTATCGTGATTTTCGTGCATTTTGGGCCATTTTGTAATTTCCCAAAGTTATGGGCATCCGCCTTTGTATTTGTCGTTTCAACCTTTTCCATGGCCGCGTATGAGTTTGATTAGAGCTCAAGCTCTTAGTATGATCATATTCTGGAGCTTTCCGTGCTTATATTGAACTTAAAGATTCGGTCGGAGAAATCCATCGTCGTACCCATTTAGCGCACGCTACGGTTGTGGTAGTGCACGCTAACTGGTAGTTCGAGGTAGTCCATAAGCTCCTGGACTAGGGCTGGAGTCTCGTTAGTACACGCTAAGGTTGGTAGATAGTGCGCGCTATCGTCTGCTTAGCGCACGCTATTTGTCCTTTCTAGCGAATGCTACCTGGTAGGTGTAGATCTGTCCAGGAGCCACTGGACTAGATTCGTGACTCGTTAGCGCACGCTACGCGAATTGTCTAGCGCATGATAATAGTGTTGCGGGCGGAATGTTCTGGAGCGTTGACCCCGTTAGCGCACGCTAATGCGGTGTGTTTAGAGCACGCTAATAACCGTCCTGTATAAATACTGGACAACATCCTTTATTCCGTCATTTCTCTCCCTCTTCGTCTCTTTTCGTCGGGAGAAAGTTCTTGGAGCGATTTTCAGCGATCTTCATCATCAAGCGTCATCTTGGGATGTATTTGTGTGTGTTTAACATCATTTAATCTATTGTTCTTCGTCGGATCGAGGTATTTTTCTTGATTCCCTAGAGTTGACTTTTTGGGAGTTTTGTACTTGATTTCGTTTTCCATCCGATTTTGATAAACCGATTGTTGTTAAATGATGTTGTTAAATATATCCTATGGATTGTATATCCATATTGCGGTTTGAAATTCCGTTTTCATGTTTCGTCGGGTCCGTTCGCGTTCTTGGCCATTTTGGGGGAAACCCTTGAACTTTCGTCATTTGTTCCTTTAATTCAGCGGCTTTGGGTCGTGATATGGAATTCATTTTCAGCGGCGTTCAGCAGATTTGTCGGGTTCATAGTCGATTCGTGCCATCCTAATTCGGTCGATTATTCGCGTTTGTGATTATTCGAGGCAAGTACATTGTTCATATATTTCTTGTTTTGTGGATATGATGTTCAGTGATTGTCTCGATGTGTTTGTTTGATTAGTTGAAATAGACTTTCAAAAGATTCGGTTTTGCCTCGATAAAGGCTCTTTTTCAAAACCCGTGTGTATTTTGTGATTGGTGTGTTTCGTAAATGATTACGTGAATCCTATGGATATGTTTGGTGTTGATCTTGCACTTGATAATACGTGTGTACATATATTGCCTCATCTCGGTGTGTTATGGTTTGACGTTTGTGCCGTGCTAAGTGTTTGTTGCCTCTGGGTGAATTATTTGGATATCCTTGGTGTACTATGTTATGTGTGTGTGTATACTCACTATGGGTTAGATCCGACGGGGTCTCGGTAGGGGTCCACAAAGGCGTGGATCGACGAGCTTGGATTTTAACCACTACGTGTTAGATCCGACGGGGTCTCAGTAGAGGTCCACAGAGGCGTGGATCAACGGTTAATTGTGGTGCATTTTTATAAATGTGTTTTGGGTTATGGCATTTCCGGAGATGTGTTTTGCCAGGTCGAGTACCTTGGATGTATTACCGAGATTTCGTATCTTGGGTGGTTATGTTTTGGTGATTTTATGTCCATCGAGGACACGTGACGTGGGCTTTGAACCCTGTGAATTGTTTTTGATTTTTATTTGAGTAAGCAAATCCTTGGGCTATGACCCCTTTTGGTTTTCTTTGAAAAGATAAGGGCCTGTTTAGTTACGGAAAAGTATTCCATTATTCTATTCTAAATTTTTCATGAGTATTCCAAAATATTCCGTTTTCAGATAAATATGGAAAATTGGAGAAGACATGTTCATAAACAGTCCACTTTTCTAATTTGGAATACGCGGTATTCTATTATTCCAAATTTTTGGAATACTCCAGTTCAAATTTGGAAAACAAGCCGAGATTGTTTTCCAAATTTTGACTTGTTTTCCAGGAAAATGGAATATTGGAATACCGCCTATTCCAAATTATTCCAAATGAACTGTTTCTGAACATGTTTTCCAAATTCTCTTGTATTCTAGAATATTATTCTGGAAAAGTGGAATAATTTTCCTGAACTAAATAGGGCCTAAGGATTCGATAATCCTAAATAGTTTTCCGTTCAAACTCCCGAGGGCATTTTAAACCATTTTACAAACTGTTCTCGTGATTTGTGATCTTTCGAATTAGGAAAGTTTTACTCAAACTCTTGCCTCGGGAAGTACTTTTCGTTATGTTTGAATCTTTGAGGATTCCTGGTTATTATTATTCTTGGAATATGATTTGTATGACTCATATTTTGCACTTTGTACTTGCATCTCAGATATCTTTCAATCAACTTGTTATTCTCAAACAAAACAAACTTGATAGCACTAACATCGGTGATTGGAAACGTGACCTTAATATTGTTCTAACTGCTGAAGAACATAAGTTTGTTCTAACTGAGGAATGCCCATTGGAACCAGATGCGGATTCGACACCTAATGAGGTGAAAGAAAATAGCAAATGGAAGAAATTTGATGAGATGGCTCGCTGTTACATCTTGGCTTCTTTAGCAAATGTATTGCAGCATCAGCATCAGAGTATGGGCATAACTGTGGAAATGATGAGAAATCTCGACGAGATGTTTGGTCAGCAGAACCGGGCGGCAAAATGTTATGAGGGTCTTCACGACGACCCAAATACCTGAAGGAACCCTTGTAAAGGATAATGTTCTGAAGATGATTTTTCATCTAAACGAACTTGATATCTTAGAGGCTACTATCTATGCGGAAATGCAGGTCGATGTCATCCTAGGCAGCTTACCTAGAAGCTTTGAGCAGTTCCGCATAAGCCACAACATGAATTATAGGGAATATACTTTGGCGGAATTGCTCACAGAGCTTCAAGCTGCAGAAGGTCTCTTTACACAAGGGTATCAGGTTCTCGCGGCAACTGGTGTTTCAACTTCTTAAGCCAAGTGGGGGAAGAGGAAGAAACAAGTAGGCCAGAAGCAAGTGGCAACCCAACAAGGTAAAAGGCAAGGCTTCTCAGCGTGAGGCGAATAAGAAGTCAAAGGGAAAGTGCTACAAGTGCAGTCATAAATGACATTTTAAAGCGTACTGTCCTGCTCTTAAGAAATGTATATCTCGTGCACTAATAGTCAAAACATGTTTGGCAGCTTGTTCTACCACTTCGTGGATAGTAGAATTAGGCTCCACTACTCGTATTTGCTTTGACTCGCATGGTTTTCAGGTAACCAGGTAGTTTATTGGGTGATATCACCATCAACTGAGGTGATTATTCCAGGCTTACCACTGTAGCAATGGGAGTCGTGCAGTCGAAGATTAGTGATATGATATTAGTCTTAAATAATGTACTATTGGTACCTGATGTTAGAATGAATTTAATTTCGGATTCTAAATTGAGTTGTGATGGTTATTCAGTTTCTTTTGATGGTGATGTCATTATTAGAAGAAACGGTGAATATATTTGCAAATGTATCTACACTGATGGACTATATGTCATTAATACTGCACAAATTCCCACGTATAAAGATAAATCGCATAACTCCTTGTCTAAACTTAAAAAGAGAAAATAATCTTGAAGCATAAAATAAACATATCTTTGGCATTTATGGTTAGGTCACGTAAACCTTAGAAGGATTCAAATATTGGTAGATGATGGCCCATATGTTGAACTCCAAGTTAAGTCATTTCTAATATGTGAATCTTGTCTGGAAAATAAAATGACCAAAAAGGTTTTTAAAACCAAGGGAACGTGCTCAGAGTGTATTAGAATTGGTTCATACTGATGTATGTGGTCAAATGTTTATCCAGTCTAGGGGTGGTTTTGAATGCTTCATCACATTTATAGATGATTATTCGAGAGATAGGGCATGTTTACTTTTTACTTAATCAGCTTAATGCTTAATCAGCTTAATCAATCAGCTATATTTTGTTGTTTACTTTCTACTTAATGATCTTAATAATGTCTTTTTCATTAAGCAACTTTTGGGGTGTCCTTACCATTAAGACAGAAATACTTCCCCAATATACCAAAATTACCCTCTTTAATAATAAAAGAATGGAGTATATATAGTATAAATTATCATATAATCTTAATTATAATTAAGTTTATATAATATAAATTTAAAATATATATTAATATTATACATTTAAAATTCATAAAATATAAGCTATTTATTGATAAAAAATTAATATAACTATATATTAAAACATAACTTAATATATTTATAAAAATATTGTCTGATTATTTAAATATACCTGAGAATTATAATATGATTTATGAATATAAGTATATTATAATATAAATTAAAATATATATTATTTTATATTATATAAATTGATTTTTTTTATATTGACTATTAAAAAATAAATATAACTATATATAATAAAATATAACATAAAATATTTATAAAAATATTGTCTGATTATTTAAATATAACTGAAAATTATAATATGATATATGAATATAAATATATTATAATATAAATAAAAATATATATAATTTTATATTATATAAATTGATTTTTTTATATTGACTATTAAAAAAATTAATATAACTATATATAATAAAATATAACTTAATATATTTATAAAAATATTGTCGATTATTTACATATACCTAAAAATTATAATATGATTTATGAATGTATATTATAATATAAATTAAAATATATATTATGTTATATTATATAAATTATTTTTTTTATATTGACTATTAAAAAAAATAATATAATTATATATTAAAATATAACTTAATATATTTATAAAACTATTGTCTAATTATTTAAATATATCTGAAAATTATAATATAATTTATGAATATATATTATAATATAAATTAAAATATATATTATGTTATATTATTTAAATTGATTTTTTATATTGATTATTAAAAAATTAATATAACTATATATATATTAAAATATAACTTAATGTATTTATAAAAATATTGTCTGATTATTTAAATATATCCAAAAATTATAATATGATTTATGAATATATATTATAATATAAATTAAAATATATATTATGTTATATTATTTAAATTGATTTTTTTATATTGACTATTAAAAAATTAATATAACTATATATATTTAAATATAACTTAATATATTTATAAAATATTGTATGATTATTTAAATATACCTGAAAATTATAATATGATTTATGAATATATATTATAATATAAATTAAAATAAATATTATGTCATATAATTTAAATTGATTATATAAACTAAAATGCTCAATCTGTCCTTTATCAAAAAGGACTTAATTCATATTGAGGGGTAAAATGGTCATTTTTGTCATTCAGATAGTTCATTCAGAAAAGAAAGAAACAACAAGATATTTTTTCAAATCAGACAGATTAATCCACTCAGACAGCTTAATCCATTCAGGTATTAATGGAAAATAAGTAAACATCCCCATAGATACATCTATTTGATGCGACGTAAGTCTAAAGCCTTTGACAAGTTCAGAGATTTCAAGGCTAAAACGGAGAATCGTCATGAAAAGAGTATCAAGTCACTACGATCTAATTATGGTAGCGAATACCTTAGTGGAGAGTTTTTGGATTTCTTGGCAAATGAAGGAATTACGTCCCAGCTCACTATGCGGGAAACTCCACAATAAAACGGTGTTGGTGAGAAAAGAAACACAACTCTTTTAGAGATGGTTAGATCAATTACTAGTTATTCAGATTTAGCTATTCGTTCTGGGGGTACGTCTTGGAAACAGCGACATACATACTAAACCTGGTGCCTTCAAAATCAATTCCAAAAACACTCACAAAACCGTGGAGTTGGCGGAGGCCCAGTCTAGGACATATTCGAATTTTAGGTAATCCAGCACATGTGTTGAATAAGGATGCTGATAAATTGGCATCTCATAGAAAGATACGAGTGTTTGTAGGATTCCCCAAAGAGAACGAAATATGACTTGTTCTATAGTCACTAGGATCGAAAGGTCATTGTTAGCACCAATGCCCGATTCTTGGAAGAGGATTATGTGATTAGTCACAAGTTCATGAGCGAAATAATTCTAGAAGAGTTGAGGGGTGAGACTCCATCTACACCAAACATCCAAGCACCAACTAGCACTGCACCATGTATCAATTTTGAAACTTTTACAGCAACTCAGGATTTTCCTCGTTGCAGTGGGAGGGTTGTTCATCAAACAGAACGATTCAAGGCATGGGAAAGTCTTTAGACTCGATCCAGGGAGAAGATGAATCTGATCCCTAGACTTACAATGAGGCAATCCAAGATAAAGATGCTGACTCCTGGAAAAGAGCAATGGAATCAGTGGGATCTATGGATTCATATCAAGTGTTGGAGCTAGTAGAACTACCTGATGGTGTACAAGCTATTGGGAGTAAATGGGTTTATAAGCAAAAGAAAGGATGTGACAGGAAGGTTGAAACCTAACAAGGCTTTTAGCGAAAGGTTATGAAACCTTTTCGCCAATATCCATGCTCAAGTCAATCCATATTCTTTTAGCTATAGCTGCGTATTTGGATCTGGAGATTTGGAAAATGGGTGTCAAGGCTGCATTCGTGAATGGCAGTCTAGATGAGGAGATCTATATGCGCCAACTAGAGGGATTCATTACTAAAGTAGAAGAGCATTTAGTGTGCAATCTTAAGAGATCCATTTATGGACTTAACTAAACATCTAGATCTTGGAATACTAGATTTACGAGGTTGTCCAGTCATATGAATTCGTCAAATGTCAGAGTGGGAGTTGTGTGTATAAGAAATACGATGGAAACATGTTGGTTTTTCTTGTACTGTACATAGATGATATCCTTCTAACTGGAAATAATGTGAAGGAGTAGTCGGACGTACGGGTAAGGCTATTTGAGTAGTTCGATATGAAGAATTTAGGAGAATCAGGATACATCCTTTGGATCAGGATCGTTAATGATCGAAAGAAAAAGTTGTTGTACTTATCTTATACATCATATATCGATACAGTGCTAAAGCGGTTTAGCATGGAGAATTCAAAGAAAGGGTTTCTACCTTACAGACATGGAATTCAACTATCTAAGGATATGTGTCCTAAGACATATAAGGAGATAGATGACATGAAGCTTGTTCCTTATACGTCAGCAGTGGGAAGCCTCATGTATGCTATGCTTTTCACTAGACTAGATATTTGTCATACCGTAGGCATGGCTGCTAGATATCAGTCGAACCCTGGACTAGAACACTGGATTGGTGTCAAGCATATACTCAAGTACCTGAGAGGGACTAGGAGTACATGTTAGTATACCAATCAGATGACTTATGTCCAGTGGGTTATACTCACTCAAATTTTTCAACAGACAAAGAAAAGTTTAAGTCTACTTCAGGTTATGTGTTTACTCTGAGAGGTGGAGCCATTATTTGGAGGAGTGCGAAGCAGAAGTTCATCTCAAACCCTACCATGAAACCATGTACATGACAGCCTCTGAGGTAGACAAAGAGGCAGTATGGCTCAAGTACTTCCTGTAGGACATAGATGTAATTCTCGATTTTCCACAGGGTATTACACTTTACTGTAATAATATTGGTGTAGTGGCAAATTTGAGGGAACCACGAGTCCATGAGAGAACCCCAAGCCCGTAAGGCAAGAAAATATATCAACCATAAGCATCATATCATACGATAGTAAAGGAAGACACGTAGTTGTAGCCAAGATTGTATTGGAAGATAACCTTGCTAATCTTTTCAGAAAAGGCTTACCCCAAAAAGTTTTTGAAGGACATGTAGAGGGAATGAGATTATGGTGTATGTCAGCATTGCTTTGAATGTAAGTGGGAGATATGATAGGCTATATAATAGAGTAGTATACTTAAAATCATGCTTTGAGTATAAGTGAGAGATTGTTTGGGTTGTATACTGCGAATCATACTTTATGCTTCTATTACCTTATTTCCATGTAATTGCCTATGAGAATATTAATTACATTTTACCACAAGTTTTGCATTAATTCACGTTATGGTTATGCAAATAAATTATCTATTTATTTTATATTGTAGATAATGGGGTGTGTTGGTATCACACGGAAGATAACATTGTTAGTGCCTTAGAAAATAATATAATAGTTCAAAACCTATATAATTACTAGACAAATTATATAAAAGGTAGTAGTGTATGCTTGAGATTAGTTGGTCTTGACTAATCAGGGGGTTTTGCCCACTGGCCACCAGGTTCCTCCCTTAGTGGAAGACCCAGGTTATATTCTCTTTAGGAACGAATTATTAATGAAGTTATAAGGAGGCTTGGTGATGATATCTAGGAGTGTTCGATGTTTGGTGATCTAACTACTAACAACTAACATTGTCCGATCAAAAAAAAATAATTGGTCTTGACCACTATCATGCATTAGCGTATTTTCATACGTTGAACTAGATCACAGTGACATAGTGTCTTCTGTATTGACTTTAAGAAAAACATAAATCTAGGATAATTATTATTTCTTAATTCTAGTATATAATATTCAATTGTGTATTTATATAATTATTGCTTTGATTTACTATGGGTAAGAGTCACAATGATTGACTCAATATGTTTCGATATCTTGGGTAACAATATTATTTATATAAAAATTAATATTATAACTAGAAATCATGTCCCGAATCGTGCGAGTTGATGATGTCCCCTTGAGGATCGAGAATGATAATTATATTAAACCATACAGGTAGATTTAATTTTGATATAATAATAAAGTTCGATCGATACTACTCTTGGATAAGCAATTAATCAATTAAAGCTTTTAATAGCTTAAATTAATTAATGGACATTCGATATCTTTAACATAGAAAATAATATATTTAAATAAGAAGCTCGATTTCGTAAATTGAAATTTGGATTGAAAGTGCAATATCAATTCTTTAGTAGATTGGATTAATATTATTAAACTCAACTATATTAAGAAGGGCTTAATATGGAATATTGGTTATACTAGGAGTCCTAATCCTAATTTAAGATCCATAGAGTAGACCAAACCCTATAAATATGACACAACAAGGGGGTGCGGACGATTCATTCATTGTGTGAGGGAGATTTTGATTTTTTCATCTTGTGTTTAATTGTAGATCTTGACTCGTGTCTTTGATTCTACAAGTTATATAACATATTAATTTCCTTAGAGTGATCAAATATTACTAGAAAATAAGAAAGAAACTCGAGAGTTCTCATGTGAAATATTTCGGTCAATCCAAGTTGAAGTTCAAGCAAAATCTAGTAGCTTGTTACCCACACAATATCCAGACTAAGGCGGGGACATACTCTAGAAGATATTGAGGAAGAGATCAGAGTAGCGACCACTTCGCTTCAACAGGTAATATCCTATGATATCTTGATCTATATTACAATATTAAGTTTACCAATAATACTATTTAACAAATAATAAATAGTATTACTTATTAATCTTAGTAATTAATTAATTTTCGTGCCTAAATAGATTTTGTGCTCCTGGATGCGTAAAACGCATTATAAAATTTATTCCAACTTCGCTTCCGCTACGTCTTACTACCATCACAACCTATATAGGGGAACGTTCAATCGCGCAAATGCCCATTATAAATGCTGTCATAATCAAAATGACAGACGATCTTTTATGAATTTATTGTCCTAATTCCATCAAATGACATGTCACGTACATTTAAGACATCGTCCTTCCTCATGTACATGCCACGTCATTAAAGAGAAGATGTAATGGCAAATGGAATAGAAAATTTGGTTACTTACAGTAACTATTTCGACGTTTCCTTTCCTTTGAAATAAAATAGAAAAGGATCGGCCGATCTTAAGATTTTGGATGCCCCGATCAGAAAGCCAAAAAAATCGTCCTAAGACAAGAAAGAAAACACAATTTTTAGAACCTAGTCAAGTTAGGCTTATCCCATGTCGATTTTTATTAAATAAACAAAGTTACAACAAGGAGACATAAATCAAAATCCCGAATAAGAAAACAAACATAGATTGCCTAGAACGATATTTTCTTGCGTTTCATGAGCACCCGAGTCTATTGGAAACAAATATACTAAGGGCATATTCTCTCCAATTTATTTTGATTCGATTCGATTACATTCAATTTAGTTTTGATTCAATTGATTCTGTTCGATTCATTTTTTTGATTCGATTGATTCAATTGATTGATTTTCAGTTGATTCGATTCGATTTTATTTTATTTTAGGATTATTAATTATTATTTAATCATTTAATTGATATTATTATTATTATTATTATTATTTTTATTATTATTATTATCTTCGTTGATATTATAGGGTGGGCGTTCGGGTCAAGATCGGGTGTTTCGGGATGTTCGGGATCGGGTGACATTTTAAACTACCCGAACCCGTCCCGATTTTTTTTAAAATTTAAAGAATTTAATGCCCTAATAATTATTAGAACTTCGCATAAAAATAGTCGGGTACCTGATCGGGTACCCGAAATTCAAATTGGAATACCCGAATCCCAAACCCGAAATTTTAATCGGATTCGGGTACCCGTCCTGATTTTTTTTTAAAATACATGATTCTGTACCTGAATTTTTTCCGATAGGTTACCCAAACTACCCAACACGAATGCCCACCCCTTATTATTATTATTGTTATTATTCCTATTATTGCTAATTATTATTAGTAATTATTATTATTTTGAAAATGTTAATAATTAAAAAAAAAAACAACAACAAGAATAATAACCACAATAAATCAAACATTATTATATAATATATATATATATATATACACGATATATATATATATATATATCATTTCATTGAAAACACTTTTATTATATATTTCCTTTAAAATCTAAAGGATTCAATGCCGTAATAATTTTTACAACTTTATATAAAAATAATCGTGTAACTGAAGTTCAAAGTGGAATACTCGAATTCCGAACCCGAACTTTTTTGGGTATCCGATTCCGTACTCAAACTTTTTTGGGTATCCAATTGGGTACCCAAACTACTCGACTCGAATGTCCACCCCTAGCCACATAAATACAGAAGGGGAAAAATAATTAATAAAGAAGAAGAGGTAAACTAAAAAATGAAAGAAAATTAATAATATATTTATCAACAAGTATTCATCTCCTCATACTATTTATCAAAATTAATAATATATTTTTTAAAATATTTCTATTGTTAATATGTATTATTATATTAGCTTATTATTTATAATCATTTATTATTTCTATTAATAATAATATCATTTATATTATTATTATTACTCATTTTTAAATTATTAGTTACTTTCAGTTCAGTTCAGTTTTTTCAGTTCAGTTCAATTCTTTTCAGTTCAATTCAATTCAATTCAGTTGAATTTTGCCGAAGAGAACAGGCCATAATTTAGTAATTCGCATATGCATTCTATGTTCTAAAGTATCACAAAAGGAGCTTAAGTAGTTAGCAAGATTAAATTGATCAATTTATACATATTTCATCAATTTCTCCACATCAGATGAATTGAATGGATATGGAATGAATAATTTAATTCCAACTTCCATAAATACCAAAAAACAAAGAAAAATTATCTAATGCACAATTAATGAATAACTACTTTCATGCACTACTAATGAACCTATTTCTTTATATAGTACTTATATTATCGGATTATCGGTCCGGGTCTTATCGGATACCAGATCTCGGTATGGTATTCATCTCCTAAATACTCCCGTTATATAGCTACATTCATCAAGACACTTATTCTTTTCCTAATTTAGTCAGTAAATCCCAAAATACAGTAGCTAATACATCAACGTCAACAACAGTTGAGGCTAAAAAAGATATTATCTGATCGCTCTTTCAGGCAGAAAAATTTCACTTCACTAAGCTAAAAAACTTGATCACTACCCAAATTTTTTAAAATATAAAATCAGCATCGTGGTTAGTTAACCACAACCACCAACATAATACCAAAATATTAATACATAAGCATCTAACCCCGCAAGACATCATATCTTGATGCTTGCATTGAGGAAAAGATTCTTGTTTTTAAGACAAAATCCACTGACGGAACTGAGTCATAACTTCATCCTGAGTAAAAAAGATGCAGTTATCATTGTCATTCAAATAATAAAAATACAAAACTTGTGATATCTCATTCTTCAATCTCATATATCTCACTTAACTCACACAAATGTCATTGATAAATCTATCTAATAGTTAGTAAATTCATATCCATGGTGTCTATTTTTATGCATTTAATATCACACATTCTACATGAATTATCCATAATCATAGTTTTTTTCTCATTTTCTACACTAATTTAAGAAATTCTATTTAGACATCATTATTTTCCATCACCAAAACAAAACATAGATAAAAATTTAGTCCTAATGAAATGCTCGTATTTACAGTCTTTGACATCGTCACACTTCCATCTTTATATATATAGATTATGGAACCGAATCAAGAGAAAATAAAAAGTTCAAACATACGCTCAAGCGGCTCAACGCTAATTGATACCCGACTAAAAGCTATATAGACATGTAATATGCATTTTAACTATAAGATTGTGAAACCATACTCAAAACTAATTTTAAGATAGAATTGCTTTATCATATTACGGGGTGGTTTCTAAATACAAAAAAAATAGATCTTAGTATTAGAAAAAAGACTGCATTTTTTATGTTGCCATAACTAAAATAGTCCTGTCTACCCTTAATTAAAATATAAAGCTTTCAATTTCATTCGATTCAAAGCTTGACATCACATAGAAACAGATTCTCTCTACGAGAAATGCGGAAACTCTCGTTTGACAACTTCCCACTCTTCAATTATAACTTTGTGGTTACCGATGAATAGAGCAATTCAATTACAACTTGATAATCAATACAAATGATATCCGAAAACAATAAACACGAGACACAATATTTTAGCGTGGGAAACCCCTCAAGACGAGAGTAAAAACCACGGGACCGAAGCCGCTTAAATCCACTATCACCAATACACAATGAACAATCGTCCCTAATACAAACTAGGGGTATACACCAATAATCTTTAAATACTTGGTAATAAATATTCTTCAAGTATTTGGAATACACAATAACAACAAGATCGAGAAAAGAAAACACCGTAAATAGCTTACACAAAAAGCTAACGAAATACCGAAAATTCCGGACTCAAAATCTCGATCTACTCTGGTGAAAAGATTTGCCCAATAGCTACCAAGCTCTTGTCAAAATATCACGACGATCCGACAGATAAATCTCTGGGAAATTGAAGAAATGTATTTCTCTCTCTTGTTTTTCTCTCTATCTCTCTTGTTGTGTAGGTGATGATGTTATGAAATCCCGCAAGAATACGTGCTAAAATAGATCCCCATTTGCAGAGTTGATCCGTGTGCCGCGGCCCGGGTAAAGTGTGCCACGGCACACACCAAAAAAACGCCCAGGGATTCGAGTAGGGGCCGCGGCCCGGCAGGAGGGTGCCGCGGCCCAGAGTACAGGCGCGGCTGAGGGAGTATCGGCAGGGGACGCGGCCCAGAGTACAGTTTCGGCAGAATTGTTCCAGCAAAATAAACGGGGGTCGCGGCTCGGCGGGGATGTGCCGTGGCCCGGAGTACAGTCCAGCCTATGTTCTGGAAATGAATCCTACAAATCTCCCCCTTTCCGGAACATAGGAAGAGTTCGCCATCCCGGCGATCGAACAACACACTTTCACCTTTTCACTACTTAACGCCTTGGTTAACATATCGGAACCATTATCATCGGTATGAACTTTATCAAGTTCAAACAAACCATCCCCCAAAGCATCTCGGATCCAATGGTACCTCACATCTATATGTTTCGTTCTCTTGTGAAATGTCGCATTCTTGGCCAAATGAATCGCACTTTGACTATCACAAGGAACCACGTAACGTCGTCGTCGGAAGCCTAGCTCTCATAAAAATATTTTCAACCATAAGAGCTCTTTACTCTCTTCCGCCGCTGCAATATACTCGACCTCCGTTGTAGATAAGGAAATGCACTTTTGCAATCTTGATTGCCATGACACGGCTCCCCCTGCAAATGTCATCAAATAAGAGGAAGTGGATTTTCGGTTATCTTCATTACCGGCCATATCCAAATCGGAATATCCAACAAGCATTGCTTTCCCATTTCCAAACGTAATCCCCAATTTGAAAGTACCCCGTAAATATCTTAATATCCATTTTACAACTTCCCAATGCTTCTTTCCCGGATTTGATAGAAACCGGCTCACCACTCCCACAACGTGAGCAATGTCGGGCCTAGTGCATACCATAGCGTACATCAAACTCCCGACCACCGAGGCATAAGGAATTTTATCCATATCCTCAATCTCCTCCTTCGTAGTAGGGCAGTCCTTGCTCGTCAATTTAAAATTGTTAGTAAGAGGCGAACTAACAACTTTAGCTTTGTCCATGTTGAAGCGTTTAAGCACCTTCTCGATATATTGCTTTTGCGACATGTGTAATTTCCGGGCTGCTCTCTATCACGAGTAATTGTTATCCCAAGAATTTGTTTAGCCGCCCCCATGTCTTTCATGGCAAAAGACTTATTCAATTCTTTCTTCAATTTGGCAATCCTTTCGGCATTCTTTCCAACAATCAACATGTCGTCCACATAAAGCAATAAGATGATAAAATCATCATCTCCAAATTTCTTGAAAAATACGCAATGGTCGAGAGTCGTCTTCCGGTAGCCTTTCTCCCCCATAACCGACTCAAACTTTTTGTACCATTGCCGTGGTGCTTGCTTCAACCCGTATAAAATCTTCCAGAGTTTAAAAACATAATCCTCTTTGCCTTTGACCTCAAATCCTTCCGGTTGCTTCATATAAATTTCTTTGTCAAGGTCTCCATGAAGAAAAGCCGTCTTGACATCCATTTGCTCGACCTCAAGATCAAGACTAGCCGCAATACCAAGGACCAATAGAATCGATCCTATCTTCACAACCGGAGAAAAAATCTCGTCAAAATCAATGCCCTTCTTTTGACTAAATCCTTTCACTACGAGTCTAGCTTTGTATCAGGGAAACGAAGTATGCTCCTCTGACTTCACCCAATACACCCATTTGTTCCTCAAAGCTCTCTTGCCTTTCGGCAACTTTACTAACTCATACGTGTTATTCTCATGCAAGGAACTCATCTCGTCTTGCATGGCATCCATCCACTCCTTCTTCTTTTCATCCTCTATAGCCTCCGCAAAGTATTCGGGCTCTCCCTCATCGGTGAGTAAGACATGCCCATCCGCCGAATAACGAGCGGAGGGACGACGGTCCCTCATCGACCGTCTAAGTGGAACAAAAGATGGTATGTTCATCACGGGTAGCTCGGGATGAGCTCCATCGGTGTCATCTTGTCTCAACTCGTCGTTGTCACCGGAATCATGTTGTTCATCATTTTGGACATCCTCTCCACCGGGTGTCTCAACATGTTGTGGAGGAACGGGGCCCAAATCAATAAGATCATAGTCGTGTTGTGGAGCCGACTCTCCATTCTCAACATCTTTCATCGTTTGATCTTCAACAAAAACAACATCTCTCGACCGAACAAGCCTTTTTGTCACCGGGTCATATAATCTATGTCCGAACTCATCAAGACCATAGCCAATAAAAATACACGGCTTCGTCTTGTAATCAAGCTTCGATCCCTCATCATTCGGAATGTGTACAAAAGCTTTACATCCGAAAACCCTTAAGTGGCGGTATGATATGTATTTACCGTTCCACACTTTGTCCGGGACATCAAATTCTAAAGGAACACACGGCGTCAAATTAATAACATGAACCGCCGTGTTCAAAGCTTCCCCCCAAAATAACTTTGGCAGTCCAGCATGTGAGAGCAAACATCGAGCTCTCTCGACCAAAGTCCGGTTCATCCTCTCCACCAAGCCATTAAGTTGCGGAGTCTTCGGGTGCGTCTTTTGATGTCGAATCCCTTGTTCTCGGCAATATTCATCAAAGGGCCTGGTGTACTCTCCACCATTGTCCGTCCGAATACACTTGATCTTCCCGGTCTCTCTTTCCACCAAGGCATGAAATTGTTTGAAAACATCTAACACTTGATCTTTGGTTTGCAAGGTGTATGCCCACACCTTCCTCGAGTGATCATCGATGAATGTGACAAAGTATAGGCAACCACCGAGCGTCCTAGTCTTCATAGGACCACAAACATCGGAATGAACAAGATCAAGCACATTTTCCTTCCGTGAAGGAGTATGACTTTTGAAAATGACTCTCCTTTGCTTCCCGGCTAGAAAATGAGAGCACCTCTTAAGATGTACCTTGTGAACCCCGGACAACGCCTCCTTCTTCGACAATAGCACCATCCCTTTCTCGCTCATATGACCAAACCTCTTATGCCATAGCTCGGCCATGTCATTATTGCCTATTGTGTTCACGGAATTAATCATGACCTTTGGAAGTGTCATGTATAATTTCCCTTCATTTTCTCCTCTCCCGACAATCAAGGAACCTCGAGTGAGTTTCCACACTCCCTTGCCAAAACCACTATGATAACCATCATCATCGAGAAAACCAATGGACATAACATTAAGTCTCATATCCGTAACATGTTTTACATTCCATACGACAAGATCCACACTGGTGTCGAATCTCAAATGAACATTTCCCACTTCAACAATTCTGGATAACCCATCGTTACCCATCTTGACTATACCAAAGTCACCCGGAGTATAAGTGGAATAAAAATCTCTACGTGATGTAACTGTTAGGAATATGCCCTCGAATGCCACTCAGAGGATGAGAGAGTGAGAGCAATTGTATTTTAATTATGAATATTATATTTAATAAGGCAATTATTATTTCTATATTATTGTATATCACTGGCATTGTGATTAGGTATATAGAATAGTAGTCCTTGCATTTCAGAGTGAACATTCTACTCCTTATAGAGATAAGGAGATAGGCACTAGAAGTGTTTAGAGCTCGAATGCTTAACTAGTTCACAAGTCGATAAAACTTAACAGGACATTAAGTTTTAATAAGACTTGTATAACTGATGCTAGGACGTGTGCACGTCTTGATAGCATAGTTATAAGTATATTGGTGGGACCAGTATACTCGAACACGACTCATACTCGATTCAGTCACACGGTATTCACTCTCGGAGAGTCGATGACGAATCGAAAGGTTGTGATAGTATACGTGGACCTTTGACTTGAGGGTTCAGTAGAAGATGTGTCTGTGACGTTTAGTTTGTCATTAGAGTAGTTAGACTCATTTGCTTAATTGCCGAGTCGACCTCGAAGTGCGGACTATACGGGCAGTAGCGATCTTTACCGTACGCCAAGAAAGGATTCTATCTCCTGTTATTGAGCAGCGAATGTCCTATACGGTTAATGGCAAATAAGATCATAAGTCTTTGGCCAAAGCATTCGATATAGTCGTATTAGATACACTATTAATCGATCGGTCTTGATTTACATTAACACATGTATAGAGTTTAGTCAACAGTAGTGTTTGACTTAAACGTGACCCGAAGACTTGACCGACATCTGATGAAGGGTCTATACGTATATAGTATTCACGACATAATGGTTCTGGAATGATTCGTTCATTCGTTCTCAGTCGGGGTTTACAGTGCGGCCCGCTAGGCTGGCTAAGTGCTGCCTGCACTCATTGGTTCCTCCCAATGCCGGCTAAGACGAACCTACAGAGTCGCGCAATAGGATCATTGATGGATAAATATGAATTAATAATCTCTCTTATAATATTAGATATTAGTGATTTATCGGATAAATCAAATAGCGGTCTTATGAATTGTAAGTAGGTTACTGGGTGATTACTTTAATTCATAAATTATATTTCTTAGAGAAATGTATATATGTGTTTGATATAAATAATTAATTGGATTAATTAATTAGTATAAACACATTGGAAATAAAACGGATTCGTTTGACGGACATCCGATTCACGAGGGATTCGTTTGACGAACATCCAATACACGAGCCGAATTAACTCGACCCGTTTCTTGGAAGATTCCCTATAAGTCCCCCCCCTCAACTCTACTTTGTCTCTCTCAATATATTATACACTTGTGGGGTTATGTGAGGTGTAGAGATGCTTTTAAAAGCATCTTCTACATGTGAGGCTAGTAAATAATGGTGAAAAGAAAGTCTTTTCAATTATAAAGTCTCCTTCTTCCTTCCTCAAGTGTTTAATTTCGTTTTTTTAGAGAGCTTCAAGAGTGAGAAAATTTTCTATAGAATATGCTTGATCTTAGAGACAAGTTATTAGTAGAAAAGATCGAGAGAAAAAATTCTTACAAGCTTCCCTAGCCGCATTCTTAGAGAAAGGAAGTTTGCTGATTTTTCCTTCAAGTTACGGCGTGTGAAGTAGAGGCACCTTGCTTTAGGTGCTTGGAACGAAGGGCTCTTCATCATCATCATCATCATACGAAGGTTTTTCAGAGACATCATAGGTATGGGACTTTGATTCCTTGATCTTCGTATTTTTCTTTTCGTATATACGTTACTTGATCGATCCTCTTAGGGATTCCGTTTATACTTCCACTGCGTTTATTTTATGTGGAATCCCAACAGTGGTATCGGAGCGAGGTCAAATATATCGTATATATGATCATCTTTGCATTTGGAATGTTATTTGATGATGTTTATGATTTAGAATCATAATAGATATAATCGAAGAAATTTAATCGTTCGTAGTAAGTCAAGTTTCGACTATTTTATGTAAATTATAAATCTGAAAATTTTGATTTTTGTTGATTTATAAGTTCTTCATGAAGTTAAGAAACTTTTTCGTTTTGGAAGCGAGTCGAAAAATGAGAAAAACGGGTTAAACACGAATACCGCACGAAGACGCAATGCCGGCAGCTCATCGATCGCTTGCCTAGCCGGCCGAGAGTGACTCGGTAGGCTATCGTAGCTGCTCGGCCAGCTGCCGGGCGGTGGCCGAAGTGACTCGGTCGGGCGGTTTCGGGTTTTCGGCCCGATTTTGAATCGGGCCGTGGTGGGCCTGATACCGGATTTTAGGGACTCCATTTTTGTGTTTATATTTCGTTGTAATAATTTCCAAATTTAAATTGGATTTAATTAGATTTAATAAAATATTTGGAATATTTTTTTAAGGGAAATTATTAGACGAGAATATTGTTTTGGCCGGATTACTTTGAACGGATTAAAATGACGATTATAAATATTAATTTGATTAATATTGTAGAAATTAAATAAATTAATTTTTATATTAATTGGATTAATATATTAATTGATTATTTAATTTCATTTATCGTTACATATTGTATGGAATGCCTTATGTGATGGTGATATAGCTCGTGGACTTAGTTGTTGATTTGTTCGATTCGATATGGTTGTAAAGGCCATTTTGAGCCTATTTATTTTTACTAGAAAATATGTATAAAAGGACGTATTGTTCAATGATGTAATTATTCATATGGCTATGACGAAGACCGAAGACGACCGATTGGAAGACGAAGAATCAATACTTTATTTTTCTTTTCGTTATTTGGCTTGGCCCAATACTTAGGAAAAAGTCCATGAGCTATATGTTGGTAGTAACTAGGTTGCTATTTATTGTTTTTCATTTTGAATGATTGACAAACCACAAACCGCGCTTATAAACGGATTAATGTGCAAAGTGTAACATATAATCGCGTTAATACTCCCACTTACAAACACTAAGTTATAAAGGTTACGAGGTTTCCTACCCTCCGTCAAACTCATGGAAAATTGAAATTTAAACCGGAATATTATTCTTCCGAGTATGTCGGGGTAATATTTTTGGGGAAAGTTGATAAATTCCTAGAGTGCATTAGATGCCTTTGGTTGTGACAAATCAAACCCCTATAAACCGTATGGGTTGCCGGGTAAGATTCAATTGTCAGACTAATAGGAGTTGACGGTTTAAACTTAGATAGTTCAGCGAGCCATAGAAACCGAATGGGTTGAGGGCAAGTGAACTAGGGGTAAAAGAAGATCGAATCATCCATTAGATGGGTTGGTATTAGACATCACTTTATAAAGAATAATAGAATATAAACCGTATGGGTTGCCCTCTATTAAACTTTGTAAAGAAATCGATCACCACTATGAAGTCACCCAAGACTTCCGGATTTAACATGGGAGTGTGTAAATGCCGATAAAATAGTGGGAGCCGAGTTATGAATAAAGAAAGTCCTTAAATTCTTTACTCGGATCATAATTAAACAATCACTAACGAATCTCAAATTATTCTCTGCAGTTAACAAAACTCTCAATATGACAATGAACCCACTCGCTATACTACTTGAAAAGAACGTCTGATCGGGTCCGAACTATGGATCAAGCCGGAACTTGAGGATTGTCCTAACTATGGAAATCTTTGGGATACGTCTTGAGGCGGACATCCCACGGCTCTGCAAGAACCCGAGCCAATCAGGAAGATGTCGATGCCCATGAAAAATGGGTAAAAGAAGACATAAGAGTGCGAGGGTACATGTTAGGCTCAATGACCAATGAGCTTCAACGTGCCCATGAAAAGATGACGTCTTCACGAGACATCTTAGCGCACCTGGCTGAGCTCTATGGAGAGCATAGCCGAACAGCTAGATATGAGATATCAAAGCAATTATTCGGCGCCAGGATGTAGGAAGGAGAGAAGGTTGGGGACCATGTCCTCAAGATGATCTCGATGATTGAGAGATTGGAAGCTCTTGATTTTCGATGCATGCATCTCTCCAAATCGACCTTATCCTGCAGTCACTTCGACTCCTTTTCCCAATTTGTCATGAACTTCAACCGCAATGAGATTGCATGTAACTTAGCAAGCTAATGAACAACCGACGACCGCCTACTCGGATGAAGACAAAGGGAAAGGAAGCTGCACTTGTGATTTCTTCTAAGACTTGGAAGTCCAAGAATAAGAAGAAAAAGAACAAGAAGCAGTTTGGTTCGATAGCCAAGATCGACAAGGGAAGGGGCAAGGCCCCAATGGTTCAAAAGAGCAAAGGGGCCAAGAAAACGGATGTATGCCTCAACTGAGGTGAGCTAGGACACTGGAAGAGGTATTGTCCAAAGTTTGACCGTAATGCGCCTTCAGGTACGGAACTATTGGTTTTAGAAACAAATTGTTCTGTAACTGTATATTCTACTTCTTGGATACTTGATTCCGGTGCGAGTTCTCACATTTGTACAATGAATCAGGATCTGGAACGGCAGTAGGAAGTCGGATTCGGGGAGGTGATGGTCACCGTCGGAAGTGGGCATAGTGTCGAGGCTTCGATATCGGATCCCTTATGTTGGATTTAGAATCTGGTTTTATTCTCACTTTAGATGATGTACTTGTTTTGCCCAAGGGGCACAAGAATATTGTATCAATTCCGGTCATGGACCGAAAGGGATTTCACTTCTTTATTGGAGATGGGTCTGTCGTATTTATTTCGAAATAAATTGGTTGGTATCTTGCTACATTATTAAATGGTTTATACCATTTAAATTTAAAGAATAAGACAATGTGAACACTATAACTAGGAAGCGTGGTAGGGATGAAACGAACCAAGCACTTAAGTGGCATCTTAGACTTGGTCATATCGGTCGGACCAAGGTTCATAAAATGGAGAAAGATGGGCTTACGGGTCCATTGGGATCAGATCCCTATCCAACTTGTGAATCTTGCCTTCAAGGCAAAATGACTAAGTTACCCTTCGCAGGACTTTTGAAAGAGCTCAAAAACTTGGATTGATCCATACCGACGCCTGTGGCCCTTTTGAAGTGGCACGAGATGACTTTCGGATTTCATTACATTCACCGATGACCATACTGTGTATGGATTCGTACTTAATGAAACATAAGTGTGAAGCTTTTGATAAATTCAAGGAATTTAAAGCCCTAGTTGAAAATCAAACAGTAACCGTGTTAAGACTCTTCATTGATCAGGGTGGTGAGTACATGAGTACCGAATTTGATGAGTTCTTAAAAGAACTAGGAATAGTGTCACAATTCACTCCTCCAGCTACTCCACAATTAAATGGTGTATCAGAAAGAAGGAACCAAACCTTGTTGGACATGGTTCGCTCCATGCTTAACTATACTGATCTACCGATTTATCTGTGGGGTTACGCGCTCCTTACTGCTGTGCATATCTTGAACAGATGTCCTTAAAAATCCGTTCCTAAGACTCCCCATGAGATGTGGAGAGGTAGGAAACCAAGTCTTAATCACATTAGGATTTGGGGATGCCCTGCTTATGTCAAGAAGACTAAAGTAGAGAAATTGGAAACTAGGTCTGTGAAAGGTCGTTTCATAGGATATCCAGGGGATTCCATGGGATATCTATTCTACATGCACGAAGATCATAGGATCATCGTTGCTATACAAGCACACTTCCTGGAAGATCAGTTTATTCAGAAGGAGGGGCGTAGAAATATTTCTTTGGAAGAAATAAAAGAAACACCAAATGAGACACCTATGCAAGATACAAGAACCGAACCTTCAAATACAAATACAACCTCGCAAGTCTAGTAGAATTTCTAAATTACCCGAGAGGTATGGCTATCTCGCATCAAGAGGAACCGGGTGTCCATGAGATGACAGAAAGTAGTCAAGAGAATGATCCTTCTACATACGACTGCGATGGTAGACGTTGACTCCACCAAGTGGCAAGAAGCTATGGAAGCCGAGATAGACTCAATGCATGATAATCAGTCTGGACTTTAGTAGATCGTCCTAAAGGCATAGTGCCTATTGGAAACAAATGGATCTATAAGAGAAAGACTGATGGAGATGGCAAGGTTGATACCTATAAGGCCAGGCTTGTGGCAAAGGGTTATTCCCAAAGAGAATGAATCGATTACTTCGAGACCTTCTCGCCTGTAGCTATGATTAAGTCTATTCGCATGATGCTTGCTATAGCAGCCCACTTAGATTATGAAATATGGCAAATGGATGTGAAAACGGCATTCCTAAATGGATTCCTCGAGGAGGAGATTTATATGGAACAACCTAAGGGATTCATATCTCAAACCAATATTCATAAAGTATGCAAACTTCATATGCCATTTATGGATCAAGCAAGCTTCACGGAGTTGGAATCTTCGTTTTAACAATACAGTCAAAGAGTTTGATTTTGTCCAAAACGAAGAAGAGCCCTGTATTTACAAGAAGGTTAGTGGGAGCAAAATTGCGTTCTTAATACTATATGTAGATGACATTCTACTTATAGGAAACGACGTAGGAATGCTCAGTTCTGTGAAAGCTTGGCTTTCTAAAGAGTTCTCAATGAAAGACTTGGGAGAAGCTACCTATATTCTGGGTATTCGTCTCTACCGGGATAGAGCAAAAAGAATGTTAGGTCTTTCCCAAGCCCTCTACATAGAAAAGATCCTGAAGTGATTTAGGATGGAAGATTCTAAAAGAGGGTTTCTACCTATGCAACATTGTGCAAAACTTTCCTTAGAGATGTGTCCTCAAAGTGAGGAAGATAGAAAGGAAATGAGCAAGGTACCTTATGCTTCAAAGAGAGGTAGCCTTATGTATGCAATGATTTGCACTAGACCGGACATTGCCTATCTTTGTGAGCGTAGTAAGTCGGTTTCATCAAATCCAGGGTGAACATTGGATCTTGTAAAGAACATTCTTAAGTACCTAAGGAGGACTAAAGACTTGGTTCTTACATACGGCGGTGGAGAACTAAGAGTGATGGGTTATACAGACTGCATTTTTCTGGGACATGGATGCTCGGATGTCCACATCGGGGTATATCTTTACTCCGAATGGTGGGGCGCTTTCTTGGAGAAGTGCCAAGCAAAGTTCGACCGCTATCTCCACATGTCAAGCCGAATATCAGGCACACGGAGGTCGCTAAAGAAGCTTTTGGATAAAGAAGTACACCGAGGAACTTCAAGTGGTTCCTAACGCAGAGAAGCCCGTGACACTGCTTTTGTGACAACGATTTGAGCCGCACATGTGCTAAGGAGCCTAGGGCTCACCACAACACCAAACATATTGCGAGAAAATATCATTTTGTTAGAGAAATGGTTCGGGATGGGAATGTTACACTGCAGAGAGTAGACACAACAAATAACGTTGCTGATCCGCTTACCAAGCCACTATCTCAGAAGGTCTTAGAGAGACATCTGGAGAGTATGGGTATTAGATACCATAGTTTGTGGCATTGAGTGCAAGTGGGAGATTGTTAGGAATATGCCCTCGAATGCCACTCAGAGGATGAGAGTGTGAGAGCAATTGTATTGTAATTATGAATATTATATTTAATAAGGCAATTATTATTTCTATATTATTGTATATCACTGGCATTGTGATTTGGTATATAGAATAGTAGTACTTGCATTTGAGAGTGAACATTCTACTTCTTATAGAGATAAGGAGATAGGCACTAGAAGTGTTTAGAGCTCGAATGCTTAACTAGTTCACAAGTCGATAAAACTTAACAGGACATTAAGTTTTAATAAGACTTGTATAACTGATGCTAGGACGTGTGCACGTCTTGATAGCATAGTTATAAGTATATTGGTGGGACCAATATACTCGAACACGACTCATACTCGATTCAGTCACACGGTATTCACTCTCGGAGAGTCGATGACGAATCGAAAGGTTGTGATAGTATACGTGGACCTTTGACTTGAGGGTTCAGTAGAAGATGTGTCTGTGACGTTTAGTTTGTCATTAGAGTAGTTAGACTCATTTGCTTAATTGCTGAGTCGACCTCGAAGTGCGGACTATACGGGCAGGTAGCAGTCTTTACTGTACGCCAAGAAAGGATTCTATCTCCTGTTAGTGAGCAGGCGAATGTCCTATACGGTTAATGGCAAATAAGATCATAAGTCTTTGGCCAAAGCATTCTGATATAGTCGTATTAGATACACTATTAATCAGTCGGTCTTGATTTGCATTAACACATGTATAGAGTTTAGTCAACAGTAGGGTTTGACTTTACCGTGACCCGAAGACTTGACCGGGACATCTGATGAAGGGTCTATACGTATATAGTATTCACGACATAATGGTTCTGGAATGATTCATTCATTCGTTCTCAGTCGGGGTTTACAGTGCGGCCCGCTAGGCTGGCTAAGTGCTGCCCGCACTCATTGGTTCCTCCCAATGCCGGCTAAGACGAACCTACGGAGTCGCGCAATAGGATCATTGATGGATAAATATGAATTAATAATCTCTCTTATAATATTAGATATTAGTGATTTATCGGATAAATCAAATAGCGGTCTTATGAATTGTAAGTAGGTTACTGGGTGATTACTTTAATTCATAAATTATATTTCTTAGAGAAATGTATATATGTGTTTGATATAAATAATTAATTGGATTAATTAATTAGTATAAACACATTGGAAATAAAACGGATTCGTTTGAGGGACATCCGATTCACGAGGGATTCGTTTGACGAACATCCAATACACGAGCCGAATTAACTCGACCCGTTTCTTGGAAGATTCCCTATAAGGCCCCCCCTCAACTCTACTTTGTCTCTCTCAATATATTATACACTTGTGGGGTTATGTGAGGTGTAGAGATGCTTTTAAAAGCATCTTCTACATGTGAGGCTAGTAAATAATGGTGAAAAGAAAGTCTTTTCAATTATAAAGTCTCCTTCTTCCTTCCTCAAGTGTTTAATTTCGTTTTTTTAGAGAGCTTCAAGAGTGAGAAAAATTTTCTATAGCATATGCTTGATCTTAGAGACAAGTTATTAGTAGAAAAGATCGAGAGAAAAAATTCTTACAAGCTTCCCTAGCCGCATTCTTAGAGAAAGGAAGTTTGCTGATTTTTCCTTCAAGTTCCCGCGTGTGAAGTAGAGGCACCTTGCTTTAGGTGCTTGGAACGAAGGGCTCTTCATCATCATCATCATCATACGAAGGTTTTTCAGAGACATCATAGGTATGGGACTTTGATTCCTTGATCTTCGTATTTTTCTTTTCGTATATACGTTACTTGATCGATCCTCTTAGGGATTCCGTTTATACTTCCGCTGCGTTTATTTTATGTGGAATCCCAACAGTAACATGAAACGTAGCTCCACAATCGACCACCCAACTCGAATCATCTCTCGCAAGGTTCACCATATCATAGTCACAACAAACAAAGAATTCTTTGGTCGTAGTATTTACTTCGGCTTTATCATTACTGCTGCTCTCCTTCTTTTAAGAATTCTCTCGGCCTTGGTGATTCTCCTTCTTTAATTGTCGGCAAAATTTCTTTGTATGCCCTTTCTTACCACAATGGTAACATTCAATATTGGCATACTTCCCCCGGGAATTACTCCTTTATGGCCCTCTATTACTCGGACCTCTACTTTGACCTCTCCCCTGTCCTTCGGTAACGAGAACATCCAACTGTGACAAAGATCCCTGTGCTTTTCTTCGGACCTCCTCATTCAACATGTTCCCCTTGGCAAGTTCCATCTAAATGACACCATTGGGGGCCAAGTTTGACAACGACGTACGGAACATCTCCCAAGTGTACGGAAATGTTCCTGACAACCACAAAGCTTGAACATCCTCTTCGAATTTAATGCCTATTCCCGCAAGTTGATTAATTATACCTTGGAATGCATTCAAGTGATCCGACAGAGGAGTCCTGTCTCGATATTTCAAATTCATCATTTGTTTAATGAGGAATAACTTATTATTCCCCATCTTCCGAGCATACAATTGCTCGAGATTATGCCATAACTCTCGAGCATCCTTCTCTCCACTAATATGGTTCAAAACATTTTCATCAACCCATTGTCGAATATATCCGCAGACTTGGCGATGCAAAATAGTCCACTCCGTGTTGGACTTGCCTTCCGGTTTATCTTTGCTAAAAACCGGTAAATAATAATCCTTCACATATAGAAGATCTTCCATCTTTCCCTCCCATACGTGGTAGTCCGAAGCATTCAAGTTAACCATTCTACTCGTGTTGGCTTCCATCTTACAATTGAGATACTTAACCACGAAACAACAAATCCCGTGGCTCCGATACTACTTTGTTGGGAAAAAACACGACTAACGTCACAACGAGAAATGCGGAAACCCTCGTTTGACAACTTCCCACTCTTCAATTGTAACTTTGTGGTTACCGACGAGTAGAGCAATTCAATTACAACTCGATAATCAATACAAATGATATCCGAAAACAATAAACACGAGACACAATATTTTAGCATGGAAAATCCCTCAAGACGAGAGTAAAAACCACGGGACTGAAGCCGCTTAAATCCACTATCACAATACACAATGAACAATCATCCCTAATACAATCTAGGGGTATACACCAATAATCTTCAAATACTTGATAATAAATATTCTTCAAGTATTTGGAATACACAATAACAACAAGATCGAGAAAAGAAAATACTGTAAATAGCTTATACAAAAAGCTAACGAAATACCCAAACTTCCAGACTCAAAACCTCGATCTACTCCAGTGAAAAGATTTGCCCAATAGCTACCAAGCTCTTGTCAAAATATCACGACGATCGGACCGATAAATCTTCGGAAAATTGAAGAAATGTATTTCTCTCTCTCTCTTGTTTCTATCTCTATCTCTCTTGTTATGTAGGTGATGATGTTATGAAATCCCACAATAAAACCTACTAAAATAGATCCCCATTTGCAGAGTTGACCCGTGTGTCGCGGCCCGGGCAAAGTGTGCCGCGGCACACACCAAATAAACGCCCAGGAATTCAAGTAGGGACGCGGCTCGGCAGGAGGGTGCCACGGCCAAGAGTACAAAAAAAATAGATCTTAGTATTAGAAAAAAGACTGCATTTTTTAGGTTGCCATAACTAAAATAGTCTTGTCTACCCTTAATTAAAAATATAAAGCTTTCAATATCATTCGATGCAATGCTTGACATCACATAGAAACAAATTCTCTCTCTCTCTCTCTCTCACACACACATACACACACACACACACATATATATATATATATATATATATATATATATATATATAACTGGTTCAAATGAGAACTAGCATTTAAAATTAGAATGTAGAGCCAAATCATAACCGTTGATTAACAATAATAAGTGATCAAGTTTAATTCTTAATATATTAATTTAGAAAATAAAATTAATGCCCTTGATATTGTTAATTAAGGAAACTAATCATTACTAGGGACTAATCTTTAATCGTTAAATTTCATCCATCAATAATTGTGATTTGGCCTACGTTACGCTCATTTGAGACACCTAGCAGTGGCGCGCACGACCCAGCGCCCGACCGGCCGCTCGTGCGAGTCTGCTCATGCGTCCCTGGGCAGTATAAATATGGTCGGACAAGTTACTTCTTCACTCGTTTTCTCACCCATTTCATCTCCTCCGCGGCCAAGACTTGGAGAACACGAAGGCATGATGTTATTCTATCAATCCACAAAGTTCTTGAGTTTTTAACATTGATTAATCGTCCCATAACCTCCTCCAATCGACCGAATCAAGGTTAGATTTCCTACAAATCTAGTTTTGGGGAAATTGGGGATTTTGTTTGATTTCGTCCGTTTAATCCGATTTAACCTATATTAGTTATGGACGATTGATTATTAAGTTGTATTATACCAATTTCCTTGTTGTTCCATGGTTTGATTGCCAATGATTCGTTGTTTTGTTGAGTTCCTAATCGTCGCCTTCAAGGAGTCTGGTAGAATGTCATAGAGGGGATTTCGGGCGTTTTACGATTATTCTTCCTCGTATAATCGTTGATTTATTGATTATATGATGTTAAGCTCGAGTTCCTTGCGAAGACCTCGTGTTGAACCCTTCCATTCGTCGTCGTCTTCATTTTCTAAAACATCAAAGGTTTGAAGTTTCCCGATCGAGCCGTGTTCGACGGAGTACTTGCGTGCCGATTTAGAGGCAAGTGCCTTGTTCATACATTTCTTGTTTTGTGGATATGATGATCGGTGATCGTCTCGATCTGTTTTCTTGGTTGTTTGAAATGAACTTTCAAAAGATTTGGTTTAGCCTCGTTAAACGCTCTCTTTCAAAACCCGTATGTATTTTGTGATTGGTGTGATTCGTAAATGATTACATGAATCCTATAGATGTGTTTGGTGCCGATGTTGCACTTGATAATGCGTGTGTACTTATACTGCCTCATTTCGTGCGTTGTGGTTTGACATTTGTGTCGTGCTAAGTGTTTGTTGGCTCTGGGTGAATTGTTTGGATATCCTTGTTGTACTATGTTATGTGTGTGAATGTGTGAAAATGGGCGGGGTCTATGGTGATACATGACATGTGATCATGTGGTCAGGATGCAACAAGAGATTGATCCAACCGTGAGAGCTGTTAACACTCATTTTTACACATATTTTTGCAAATATTTTCCGGAGTTTAAGATCCAAAAATGTGTGGAATTGTGTAATTTGTGCTCATATTGTGTTTATTGGACTCGATCACGCTTGGGTACGTTTATTGATTATGTAGGTGTTTTATGTACATTTATCAAGCAAGAACGAACTCTCAACCCGATACATATCAAGCAATGCGGAAAACGGAAGGTCGATCCAGAAAAAGAGGAAAAGACGGAGTCAAAACAAAGCAACACGGGATCGGCTGTGTCATTTGACACGGTCCGTGTCATAAGATTGACCATGCCAAGGTCACACGGTCGGGTTTCATGCCCAGAAAAGAAGGACTAATGAAGAGACTACGACACGGCCGTGTCACTTGACATGACCGTGTCACTTGCTCGGCCGTGTCACTTTTCGGTGGAAAAATCACTTCTTGACAATTTTGAAGATTTGAACATGAAAAAGATGATATTTTGGGTTTATAAAAAGGTCTTGGGGCTGGACTTGGAGGCATATTCTGAATATTGGAGAGACTAGAGAGAGAAAAACACAAGATTAAGAGCTTTTCATCCAAAAAGAAGAAGATTTGAAGGGAATTCTTGAAGAACACTTCAAGAACATTTGAAGGCTTCAACTGGGATCAATCAAGACACCATCCGAGTTTTATCTTCTTCCTATATTTTATTCATTTTGTTGTTTTATTTAGCATGAACATGATGAACATTAATCATTCTTCCATTACCATGTTCGGCTAAACTCGTTAGATTCCGGGCATGGAGTATGTTGATTTGCTATGGTTTTGAGGGATTGATGATTATATATATCTAGTGTGATTTCTTTATCAAATACTTGGTTTTGATTCATGTTTAGATACTTGATCAATGTTTTTACATGTTAAACTTAATTGCTCATAATTCGAGAGAAGAGGGCATTAATAGGTTTCGAGTATTTGACGTAGTAAATTACGAGATTGAGAAATCGGTGATAAGCTATGATGATGTTTAAATCTTATGAACATTTTGGAGTTAAATAATTTATAGTAAACGGAGATATTGTTATAGGTTGTTTAATCTACATTTTAATGCATCTCGAGAGGGACTTTAGAATATTATTGTGATTATCATTTTGGAAACGCACTTATAACTTTTTGGAACCAATCCCGACTAAACTTAGTAATCAACGGAAACCTAGCCTTGGAATCTATATTTCAAACTCTTACAATTCTCCTTAATTCGGATATTTTCTTTTATTGTCATCATTTTATTTTATTTCGCTAACCATCCATTCAACTTTCAATCGTCTAGATAAAACCGGAAACATTATAATCTAGTACTCAACACAATAGGAATATTTAGTCTCTATGGAATATGACCTTGCTCGCCGCTTTCTACACTTACTCCGTACACTTGTGGATTGTTATAAAATATAGCGAACATTGTTCATCTCGAGTGCCTTTAGAAATTTTCATCCCGGAAGTAGAAGCATTTGCCCGAAGAACATGTGCTACCTCAAGAAAATTAAGAAGGGATCTTTTTGAAGACATGGAGAGAGCGGGAGATAACGTGGGAAGGGACAACACGAATGAGAATGCAATAATCCAAGACAACGAAGGCAGAAGGATTGAAAATCCAACAACTAGGGTGCAATCAATTCAGGTTGGATTCAGACCAAAACTGGACCGAAACCTTGGAGGAATCACTCATGTTCCAATCAACGCCCTAAATTTCGAGTTGAAGCCCACTTTAATTTCAATGGTTCAACAAAATCAATTTGGAGGATTTGCTGTCGAAGATCCACATGCCCATCTCACTCATTTCATGCAAATATGTGATACTATCAAAATGAATGGAGTCTCGGATGATGCAATACGCTTACGATTGTTTCCATTCTCTTTGAGAGAGAAGGCGAGAAATTGGCTTAGAACTTTAGCTCCCGGAAGTATAAAGACATGGGAAGAATTGAGCAAAAAATTTTTGTTCAAATTTTTCCCACAAAACAAGACAATGAAGCTAAAAAGTGAGATTACTCAATTTCATCAACTGGATTCCGAACCATTATATGAAGCTTGGGAACGTTTCAAAGATCTACTAAGACGATGCCCTCGACATGGTTTCCCCGAAGACCAACAAATGTGTTTCTTTTACAATGGTCTTATGGGAGAAACAAGAAATTCTATTGATGCTTCCGCGGGAGGAGCGTTGCTAGCTAGGAGCACTGACAAAACTTATGGATTGATCGAAGAGATATCTATGAATAGCTATCAATGGACAATGGAAATAACAAATATTAGAAGGGTGGCTGAGATATCCGATTCGGATCCTATCAAGGCACTAACCGCGCAAATGACAATGTTAACTACCCAATTGGGAGCTCTAAAAAAAGGAGGTGATTCGAAGGGAGTCTCTCAAGGAAGTTCAAGTTCACTACTGTCCGATCCATTGGAGGAGGCACATTACATTAATAACCAGAATTACAACAATTTCCAGAATAATCCACCACCGGGCTTCTACCATCCCTCCAACCGAAATCATGAAAATTTTAGCTATGCTAATCCAAAGAATGCCTTGCAACCACCGACAGGATTCAAAGTATCGAATGGTGAGATAATTGAAGAAGCAAAGCCGACATCGAATCTCGAGAACATTCTAGCTACCTTCATGATGGAGACAAAAAGCTAATTTAGTCGAGATGAGGAAATTAGACAAAATCGAAGGCCATGTCACTCAATTATCTACCACCATGGGAGCTCAAATGAAAAATCTCGAAACTCAAATTGGACAATTGGCTAAAGTTATTTGGAGTCAACATTACCGGGGACAATTTCCGAGTAATACCGAAGTCAATCCAAAAGAATCTTGTCAAGCTATCACCTTAAGAAGTGGAACGAATTGTGAAGGGCTAAAAATGCCAATGGGCCAACAAAAAGAGGAAGTCAAGGAAGATCAAATAGAACTTGTAGAGGAAGAGGGAAAGCATGATACACCCAAGGGGGATGAGAAGCCTAAAATATCTTCTAACTCTACTCCTAACATTCCTCTCCCTTTTCCTCAACGTTTCAAAAAGAAGAAGTTAGATGCACAATTCGCAACGTTTTTAGACATTTTCAAGAAAATTAATATCAATATTACTTTTGCAGATGATTTGGAACAAATGCCTAATTATGCAAAATTCTTGAAGGATGTGATGTCAAGAAAAAGAAAGATGGAAGAGCATGAGACGGTTAAACTAACTGAAGAATGTAGCGCTATTATCCAACGCAAATTACCTCAAAAGATTAAGGATCCCGTAAGCTTTACCGTTTCATACACCATTGGAAACATCTCATTTGATAAAGAGTTGTGTGATTTAGGTGCTTCGATTAACCTTATGCCTTTATCTATTTTTAGGAAATTAGGTGTCGGAGAAATGAAAGCAACAACTGTTATGTTACGATTGCCGGATCGATCCATAACACATCCCAAGGGGATTGTTGAAGATGTGCTTGTAAAAGTCGACAAATTTATATTTCGAGCAGATTTTGTCGTTATTGATATGGAAGAAGATGAAAATCTACCACTTATACTTGGACATCCGTTTTTAGCAACGGGAAAGGCTCTTATTGATATTGAAAGGGGAGAATTAACACTACGTGTTAACTATGAGCATGTTCTCTTTTCTATATTTAAAGCTATGAAATTTCAGGATGATATAGAATATTGCAATGTTATTGACCACAAAGGCTCGTATGGAAAAAAATCTTACACTCATTGTCTTCGGATCCGTTAGAGTTTGCTCTTACAAACTCATGTTATTATAGCGATTCAACTTTGGAGTTTGATGATTCTGACTTGTTTGATTATGTTTGTGAATTGAATTCTCTACAGGAAGAAACACAAATCAATAAATCCGATGATTTCGACAAAGAGGAGCATGAAGTAGTTGCGGAAATCAAGTTGACAAACGACTCGACCGTGTCGAATGACACGTTTCAAAATTTTGGGTCCGTTTCATCTCAATCGGATGTATCTCAACCAAGCTTGGACCTTAAAGCCCTCATGGAATACCTCAAGTATACATTTCTAGATGATAACAATACCAATCTGGTAATTGTATCTTCTTCACTTTCATCCACTCATCTAGATAAATTGATTTGTGTATTAAGAGCATATAAGTCGGCTATAGGATGGTCTATCTCATATTTGAAGGGAATAAGCCCTTCCATATGCATGCATAGGATTTTGCTTGAAGAAAACTTTAAACCTAAAGTGCAAAATCAATGAAGACTTAATCCCATAATGAAAGAAGTGGTAAAAGAAGAAGTGCTCAAGCTATTAGATGCCAGAATGATATATCCAATCTCCGACAGTGAGTGGGTGAGTCCTACGCAAGTTGTATAAAAAAAAGGGAGGGATGACCGTAACCAAAGACGAGAAAGATGAATTAATTGCTATGAGGGTAGTTACGGGATGGCGAGTGTGTGTAGACTATAGGGCTTTAAATGCGGCTACTCGCAAAGACCATTTTCCCCTTCTCTTCATTGATCAAATGCTTGATAGATTGGCGGGGCATGGATCTTTCTGTTTTCTTGATGGATACTCAGGGTATAATCAAATATACATAACACCGGAAGATCAATAAAAAATGGCTTTTACATGTCCTTATGGAATTTATGCTTATCGTAGAATACCGTTTGGTTTATGTAATGCCCCAGCCACTTTTCAACGTTGCATGATGGCTATATTTCATGGTTTGATCGAAAATATAATGGAAGTATTCATGGATGATTTTTCGATGTTTGGAAATTCATTTGATCATTGCTTGCATAATCTCACTTTAGTTTTGCAGCGGTGTGAAAATACTAATGCCACTTTATGGTGCATGAATTGGGAGAAATGCCACTTTATGGTGCAAGAATGAATTGTCCTAGGCCATAGAGTGTCCACCGCTGGTTTAGAGGTTGATAGGGCGAAAATTGTCGCCATTGAGAAACTCCCCCCACCGAAAAATGAAAAAGCAATTAGGAGTTTTCTTGGGCACGCGGATTTTTATAGGAGATTCATAAAAGATTTTTCAAGAACCACTAAACCTTTGAGTAAATTGTTAGAAAAAGATACTGATTTCATTCTTTCTAACGAATGTTTGCAGGCATTTGAGACTCTAGAAAAGGCATTAGTGAGTGCTCCTATCCTCGTGGTACCGGATTGGTATCAACCTTTTGAGATCATGTGTGATGCAAGTGATTATGCAGTCAGAGCTGTGTAGGGACAACGTCGTGAGAAACTCTTTCGGGCTATTTATTATGCAAGCAAAACATTGGACGGAGCCCAACAAAATTACACAACAACGGAGAAAGAAATGCTTACCGTGGTATTTGCTTTTGATAAGTTCTGATCATACTTAATTGGGACAAAGACGATAGTAAACACAGACCACGCAGCTATCAAGTACTTGTTCGAAAAGAAAGATTCTAAACCTCACCTAATTTGATGGATTCTTCTTTTACAAGAATTTGATGTGGAAGTTCGAGAAAAGAAAGGATGTGAAAATGTGGTGGCTGACCACTTATCTCGCCTTGAGTACAAGAAGGAGGAGGAATCCGAGATCGAAGGGATTAAAGAAGAATTTCCGGACGAGCGACTTCTTATGATAGAAGCCAAATTCCCATGGTTTGCTGACATCGTTAATTTTTTGGTCGCAGGTGTGCTACCCCTGGATTTACCTCATTATCAAATGAAGAAATTCCTTACATGATATCAAGTTCTATATGTGGGATGATCCACTACTTTTTAAGAGATGTGCCGACATGATAGTGAGGAGATGCGTACCGCAAGAGGAATGGGATGAAATTCTTCAACAATGTCATTCTTCACCAACCGGAGGACATTTCAGAGCAACACGGACTGCTGCAAAGGTGTTGCGAAGCAGATTTTATTGGCCTACGTTATACAAAGATTGCTATCTCTTCATTCAACAATGCGATAGATGCCAACGAGTGGAGAATATTTCAAGGCGTCATGAGATGCCCCTGACCAACGTAATTGAGGTTGAACTATTTGACGTTTGGGGCATCGACTTCATGGGTCCATTTCCCTCATCATTAGGGAATAAGTATATTCTATTAGCATTCGAGTATGTATCTTGATGGGTCGAGGCAATTCATTCTCCAACAAATGATGCTCAAGTAGTAATGAAATTTTTAAAGAAGAACATCTTATGTCGATTCGGAACTCCAAGAGCATTAATCAGTGATCGGAGATCGCATTTTGTCAACAAAATCATGGATAAACTCCTTCAGAAATATGGGGTCCGATCAAAGAAATCATTAGCCTATCATCCACAAGCAAATAGACAAGCCGAAGCAGCTAATAAAGAGATCAAATTAATCTTGGAAAAGACGGTGAGTACATCCCGAAAAGATTGGTCGTCCAATCTCGACGATGCACTTTGGGCTTATCAATAGTCTACAAAACTCCTTTGGGAACATCTCCCTACCAACTCATATTTGGGAAATCATGTCACCTACCTTTGGAATTGGAGCACAAGCAATGTGGGCGGTAAAAAGACTAAATCTAGATTTTGAGGCCACTGGAAAGAAAAGATTGCTAGAGCTAAACGAGTTAGAAGAATTCCGGGATGAATGCTACGAAAACTCTCGAATATACAAAGAGAGATCTAAAAGATGGCACGACAAGATGATCGTAAAACGTGAATTTATACCGGGGCAACAAGTACTTCTCTATAATTCAAGATTAAAATTGTTTCCCAAAAAATTAAAATCAAGATGGTCAAGGCCATTCGTGATCAAGAAAGTACTTCCACCCAGAATAGTCGAGCTCATGAACAGAAACAGAGATCTATTTCAAGTTAACGGACAACGAGTCAAACACTACTATCATCTAAATAAATAGCAATCCGTGTCCGTTATAACTTTGATCGATCCATAAAAAAAAACTTCCAGTTGAAGATGTGCGGCTGAAGACGTTAAACTTAGCGCTAATTGGAAGGCAACCCAATAGTTTTATTTTTATGTTTTGTTCTTTTTTCGCTCTTTCTTTCTTATTTTTACTAGTTGAAGAACTAACCAGTTCAACTATTGGTGTTCATTTCGCAAAAAAGAAACCGAGGATAAAACTGCACTTTCCATGCCTGTTTAACACGGGCTGTGTCATATGACACGGGCCGTGTCATATGACACGGTCGGGTCAGGCAGGCAGATGTTTTAACATTTTCTGTGTAGGTACGACACGGACCATGTCATATGACACGGTCGAGTCAGGGGTCCAGACGGTTTTGCACTTTCTGCGCAGGTACGACACGGGTAGTGTCATCTGACACGGTCGCGTCAGGTGTCCAGGAGGTTTCTCATTTTCTGGGATAGTTGAGCACGGGCCGAGTCATTTGACATGGCCAGTTTAGGCGGACAGAATTTTTTTTTTGTTATTGAGAAAGGTATGACACGGCCGTGTCATTTGACACGGGCCGTGTCAGTCGGAATGTATAAAAGGCTGGATCAGCCGACCTTCTTCAGTCATCTTTTTCCCCAAATTTTTTTTCTCCAATTCCAAAACCCTAGCCCCAAATCCCGTACAATCCATCAAAATCAAGCAAAAATCATGATAAATCTTATATAGTAACAAGGTGTTTATTATTATTCCACAATCCAAGAGCTTCAAAGGGTAGGAATCAGACGAATTCATTCGGTTTTTGGGGTCGCAATTTTTTCAAAGTTTTCTTCATTTTTCTACCCCGAATTCAAGGTATGTTTCACAATTTTGGATGTTTAATTCTTCATTGCATTGAGATTATGTGAAAGATGATGTATTGAGCAATTTAGGGTTCTTAAGTTTTGGATTTTTTTCCTGAGTATGGATGTGTTGAAATTTTGTTGGTGATTTTCGTGAATTACATGTTGGTCTTATATGATTGAGAGATTGTATTACATGTTTGAAATTATTGAGATGTTATATACAATGACGATTGGTTTTGAAATTTACATTGGGGGTATTTTTGAAGAAACGATTATTTTGAGGAAAATGCACAACTCGTAATAAGTTTGGGGGAGCGTCTATTATCGAAAAATAGTGACTTTGAGCTTTTGTGAAACAAATGATAATCGATAAAATTTCTTGCAGAGAAATGGCCAGAGATTGAGGACGAGGAAATGCCCAACAGGGACGTGTTGCGGCTCAAAGGGAATGAGAAAGACCCGCAACAGAAATTTAGCATCCAGCTAGAATACCGACTCAAGGGGCTGTCGAGACGCCCAAAACTTATTGAATTGAACTCCCGCCAAGCCGCTTAACAAGGTGGGAGATGCTCGGGCAGAAAAAAATGCTCCCCACTAGATGGTCGGACGAGGAATGCATGACGGCCATGGGAATTAAAGATGATGTCATGAAGCTGCTACAAAGATTAAGTTGGGATACGATGATGATGCATCATTGGCCCACCTACCGATGCCTTACAATGGAATTCCTTAGCACGCTTACAGTTAAAAGGGACCCAATCACTCATGAGCCGACCGCTTTGGAATTCTGTCTAGACAACCGGAACGAAAAACTATCTCCCGACGAATTGGAGGTTATATACGACACTCGAAGGTACAGAGAATACCGAATCAATCGGTTCGAGTGCGAGACATATTGGCGGGCTATGGTTGAATACCCGGGGAGCAATGCACGTCCCTACATCCCAAAGTCGGTAAAAAAGGATCCTCAATTTGCAATCCTGTCCTCCGCTATCTACACAAGATAATTGTGAGCACTATCTTCGGTCGGAAAGAAACAGGGCCAATCACTCAATGAGAATTGTATGTTATTTCTCATATGCTCGACGAGACGGATCCAGCAACCAAAGCTATTCTAATGGATCATTTTGAGGATGTGGCGACTAAACCGAGAGGGGAGATTTGGATAGGGGGTTTAATTACCCCTATCGCACTTCATCTTAATGTATCCCTAGAAAACCGAACTCCCCTTCCAAGAAATATGCTTTTATCTGTGCAGGTCATGAAGTTGATGAATATCCTGGACTACGACTCTCATGTTATATTCCGCCAAAATGACGGTGATCATTTCCGACTCCCGAATACGACTTTAACAACTATTGATAGTATTCGGGATTTAGGAAATATACAAATGGCCACCGAGGCGCATAAATTGGCCCGGGAAGAAGCTGGCATAATCTCTCCTGGTGATAGACACTTTGGTCAGAATGTTCGTCCTAGGCGTACTGCAAATGAGGATAGAGCCGAGAGAGTACAAGAGGAAGATAGAGCATAAAGAATGGAGGAAGAAGATGCTTATGAGAGAGGACTAGATAGCGAGGAAGAAGAAGAGGAAGAGGAAAGACAACGAGATCGGCCCGAGACATCGAGGCAGGCCGAATCAAGACATGCCACATCTCGTTCAGCACTATGAGTAGAATTTGAGGCTTTCCGAGAGGAGACCCGACAAAAACAAGATGAGATGCTGACCCTTTTACGACAAATGCACAAATGGCATGTCCAAAAAGGCCACTTTCCTCCGCCAAATCAGTAGGACCGGCTGTAAGTATTTCTTGACCAAAAGTTTTTATTGTTTAAATACTATACCATATTCATATGTACACTCTTTAAATCAAGTTTGGGGGAGATATTGGGTCAAGAAATACTTATATTATGTGTTTGTTTTTCGTTTAACTTTTGGATTTTGGTGTGAATTTTATTTGCGTTTTTGGTGTTATTTTGTTATTATTTTGGTGTATTTTGGTTTTTGTTTTGAACTCGGTATGTTTTGAGTATCATGAACTTGGATGAAACTCGAATGAATGAACTCTTGTCTTAGATGCCTGGGGATTTACTTTGTTATTTTGATATACAAATCGAGGATAATTTGAAGAGGAAAAATTGTACAATAATCAAAAGGGTGTGAAATTGAATAAATAGTTTAGTACCTTGGAAATATGAACAATTCTAACTTGTGAGCTTTTGAGCCTTCGTGCATCATTAAATATGCAAGTTTCATTTTCGAGTGTACCATTCATGTTTTAAGACTCTAGAACTTGCCTTGGTATCTTATTCGAAACTACAAGCGTGTGTGCAAATTAGTGAAAATGATTTTAGGCGAATTTTTTTAATTAGCCCTTCAAACCTTTTGGCCAACCCGAAAATTATTTCCCTAGTTAGCCCGATTGATCTTAAAGCCTATTTCTTGTTAACCACATTATGAGCTTTCCGTTCCATTATAAACTTTTGTCCCTATACTTCAGCTTATTAGAACAAATTGGCAAAAGAATTAAAAAGTGTGTGGAGGCGTTTGGGAAGATTGTTGGTTCAAGTATAATGATTTATCAAAATAAACGGTGAGGTAGAAATACTGTGATGATGATGTTGCCCGCTCTATGAAAAATCACACGGAGTTTGCATGAATAAAGGGAAATAAAGATGAAGAGGCGAAAATAAAAAATTAAATGAAGCGATAAGGAGAAAATAAAATAAATGGTGCGATAAGGGGGAATGAGGTTGCGATTTTTACATTAAAAAAGGAGCTTATTGCGATTCAAGGGGTTGAAGAAGCGAATTCCAGCGAAAACAAAAAAAAATTGAGCTTCTAATTGAGCGAAGTGATTATTGGGATGTAGTTCTAATTTGCTCAAGTCAAGTCACTTTAGCCATAATTATCCTACCCCGACCAAAAAGCCTACATTACAACCAATAAAGTCCTTTTTGATTCACCAAATTTGCATGCACAACTAGTAGTAGAAATGTAGACGATTGGCAAGCCTATGGGGATTCTTATTTCATTGAATAAGTTTTGACCATCACTTATCCCATTATACACTTTGAGAGTGAGGGAATACACTTGACCGGCGAGGTTCGTATTATTCAAGTATTAGCTATGATGTTAAGGAAGCACCCCCGATATTTGAATACTTTATAGAACTCGACTTATTTATTTCTTGAGGCGTATTGATGAATTTTCAAAATGATCCTTTGAGGTATGTTAAGGGACGAGTTCCCTTAAGAGTGGTTATTTGAAGTGCATTGCTCGGGACGATCAACGTTCAAGTTTGGAGGATTTTGTTAACACTCATTTTTACACATATTTTTGCAAAGATTTTCCGGATTTTAAGATCCAAAAATGTGTGGAATTGTGTCGTTTGTGCTCATATTGTGTTTATTGGACTCGATCACGCTTGGGTACGCTTATTGATTATATAGGTGTTTTATGGATATTTATCAAGCAAGAACGAAGTCTCAACCCCGATACATATCAAGCAATGCGGAAAATGGAAGGTCGAGCCGGAAAAGGAGGAAAAAACGGAGTCAAAACGAAGCAACACGGGCTCGGCCGTGTCATTTGACACGGGCCATGTCACAAGATTGACCGTGCCAAGGTGACACGGTCGGGTTTCATGCCCATAAAAAAAGGACTAATGAAGTGACTGCGACACGGACGTGTCACTTGACACGACCGTGTCACTTTCTTGGCTGTCTCAGCTGACACGGTCGAGGTCCTTGTCCAGCAACCATTGATGTTTCTAGAGCACTATGACACAGGCCGTATCAGTGACATGGGCCGTGTCACTTTTCGGTGGAAAAATCACTTTTTGACAATTTTGAAGATTTGAACATGAAAAAGATGATATTTTGGCTCTATAAAAAGGTATTGAGGCTGGACTTGGAGGGATATTCTGAATATTGGAGAGACTAGAGAGAAAAAAACACAAGATTAAGAGCTTTTTATCCAAAAAGAAGGAGATTTGAAGGGAATTCTTGAAGAACACTTCAAGAACATTTGAAGGCTTCAACCGGGATCAATCAAGACACCATCCGAGTTTTATCTTCTTCATATCTTTTATTCATTTTGTTGTTTTATTTATCATGAACATGATGAATATGATGATTATTAATCTTTCTTCCATTACCATGTTCGGCTAAACTCGTTAGATTCCGGGCATGGGAGTACGTTGATTTGCTATGGTTTTGAGGGATTGATGATTATATATCTAGTGTGATTTATTTATCAAATACTTGGTTTTGATTCATGTTTAGACACTTGATCAATGTTTTTACATGTTAAACTTAATTTCTCATAATTCGAGAGAAGAGGGCATTAATAGGTTTCGAGTATTTGACGTAGTAAATTACGAGATTGAGTAATAGGTGATAAGCTATGATGATGTTTAAATCTTATGAACATTTTGGAGTTAGATAATTTATAGTAAACAGAGACATTGTTATAGGTTGTTTAATCTATGTTTTAATGCATCTCTAGAGGGACTTTAGAATATTATTGTGATTATCATTTTGGAAACGCACTTATAACATTTTGGAACCAATCCCGAATAAACTTAGTAATCAACGGAAACCTAGCCTTGGAATCTATATTTCAAACTCTTACAATTCTCCTTAATTCAGATATTTTCTTTTATTGTCATCATTTTATTTTATTTCTTTAACCATCCATTCAACTTTCGATCGTCTAGATAAAATCGGAATCATTATAATCTAGTACTCAGCACAATAGGAATATTCAGTCTCTATGGAATACGACCTTGCTCGCCGCTTTCTACACTTACTCCGTACACTTGCGGATTGTTTAAAAATATAGCGAACAAGAGCCTAAGGAAAACTACGGTGACACATGTCTTGTGATCATGTGGTCAGGATGCAGCAAGTGATTGATCCAACAGTGAGCACCTGATAATACCTACGGTGACACATGGCATGTGATCATGTGGTCAGGAGACAACAAGCGATTGATCCAACTGTGAGATGACGTGTCAAGTGATCACGGTGGTATAAGAAGATGACGTGGCATGTGTTCATAGTGTAATATATATGATTTTGGATGAGTTTTGTCAGGTCGAGTACCTTGTATGTGTTACCGAGATTTCGTATCTTGGGTGGTTATGTTTTGTTGAATTTATGTCCGTCGAGGACACGTGACGTGGGTTTTGAACCCTGTGAATTGTTGTTGGTTTTTGTTTGAGAAAGAAAATCTTTGGGCTATGACCCCTGTTGGTTTTGGAAAGAGAAGGATTTGATATTCCTAAATTGTTTTCCGTTAAAACTCCGAAGGGTATTTTAAACCATTTTACAAACTGTTCTTGTGATTTGTGATCTTTTGAATTTGGAAAGTTTTACTCAAACTCTTGCCTAGGGAAGTATTTTTCGTTATGTTTGAATATTTGAGGATTCCTGATTATTATTATTCTTGGAATATGATTTGTATGACTCGTATTTGTACTTTGTACTTGCACTAGCAAAATAGTGGAATTTTGCTAACCCCCGAGTAATCAGGGGGTGCATGTCTGTATTGCATTCAGGTTTTGGGGAGCATAACACAGGGTCGGCATGAAGGATGATGAAATATGATCGATACTAACCACAGGGATCCATACGATGTCGTATTGGTTTGGTTGTACTTTATTTCCGCTGCAGTATTTTCCCCATTGTACGGGAGTGTGTTGTATTTGACCCCTGCATGGGCATGTATTGAGATTGAGTTGTATGTATTAATTGAAAGACCAAATCGGTCTATGGAGTCATTTTTATCCTTAAAGTTGATGTTGAGATGTTTGATTTTAGTTACCAGCCGGGTAGATCCTTGAGGAAAGGGTCTAAGACGTGTAATATCCCTGAGTGGATTGGGGGTGTTACATAAAGGGTATCAGAGCTTAGGTTGTGGAAACCTATGTTGTCGGGTCAAGTTGTGTCAGTTGAGATTTGTCTCGTCGGATTTTGTCTGACTGAATCGTGGCGACGCGTCATCTGAGTTGTTGGTCATGATTAGTATCGTGGGGCGATCATCATCGTCGTGCGACCTGTGGATGTAAGTCCCCTTTTTTTGTGTTGTGCCTCGTGTGACACGAGCTACTTGTATGATTATTTGTTAAGTAATGGAATCTTTATGTAGATTTTTGGTTTCGTGATATGTGTTTATTTGACTCTCATATTTTGTTTATATGAGAAGTGGTGTCGATGCTAATGATTTCAAAATGATTTGCTCATTTTGCAAGTGTTCTCGTGAAACCTTTGTGCTTAATATGGAATAGAAATGTATATATGTTTGATTTACTCACTCCAGGAGGGTCCTTAGTGGCCTCGAGTGGGATCAGTGGCTTCACCCCGATCCTTGGCGATGCCTGTACGTGATTTGATTTATGATTATGGCCAGTTTGGGAGGGTCCTTAGAGGCCTCGAAGGGGATCAGTGGTTACGCCCCGATCCTAGGCAGTTTTCAATTGTGATTACTTGACTGTTTGTTTTCCGGAAAAGACATGCCTTGTTTTGATTTTGAAATGATTTGATGCGTGTACTATGAGATGTATAAACGGATGTCGATACATGTGAGTTTTGGGCATTCTGGCCTAATGGATTTTTTTTCAAACCTTGAGTATCTTAGAAAATAAATTTCGAGACCGACTTTTAAAATGGATTATTTTCTCGCGGTATTTTCAAGGTGCCTACTAGTGCCATTGTATGTTTCAAAATTATTCCACTTTGAGGACCAAAATAGTTTGAGATATTTTCAGTAATTTAGAAATGCATTTGCTTAGACCGGAAGGTCGAATTGTTCTGTAGGTTTTTAACTAAAAGAAAGGTGTCCTCATTTTTACCAAACGCAAAAACATTTCTCAAAGTCTCGATAACTATGTTTGTATTACTTTTTCGAAATATGATACTCAAGATTATTTGGTGTTCCCAAAAATTGTTTTCAAAAGGGTGGTTTTCATTTTTAAAACATATCATTCCTGTTTGCGGTCCGGGAATGTGTGTATGATGTTAGTATTGCCGTTAGGGTGTTAACCCCCTGAGTTGTGATTGAATTGGTGGTGTGAACGTTGAGTCGTTTGCCACACATTTGTTGTATTAGTCCTCTATGAAAGGTGTGATGTTGGTATTTAATGTTTGTTGCTTCGTGGTGAATTGCGTGTTATCGCACCTGTGCGAGCATGTGGAGCTTGGGTTTGTACGATTGTGTACATGTATGATTATTTCATGATGTTTTGTAATTGTGTGCTGGTTATCGTTCGGGCCATTGAGGTCTCCGAACAATACCGTCGATTATGTGCGTTGCTTTACGATGGTAATCGTTGTATGTGTTGTGTATTATGATTTTCTATTGTGCTGAGTGGTTGCTTATTCAGTATGCCGAGGGGCAGAGGTTATGGTCGTGGCGACCGGACGCGTGATCAGGATCATGCTGCCGGTGATGGTGTTGGTATCAGTTTTGATACTATTTTGCAGTAGGTAGCTGCACAGATGACTTAGTTGACTCAAGCAGTTCTACGTAATACAGATTTAACCCAGAACATTGGTGCAAATCAATGGCTCCGAGAAGTGGTTCGTATGAATCCCCCTCGTTTTTCTGGTGCCGCAGATGCATTGGGTTGGGATGGTTGGCTTTTCCAGTTGGAAAAGATATTCGAGGTAGTTGATTGTCCAGAAGACCGTAAAGTGCCAGTCACTCAGTATCTTCTCGACCAATATGCAACTAGTGGGAGGCTGTTAAGCCTCGATATCATGTTGTCGCGTAGGCAGAGTTCCAGAGATTCATGAGAGATGAGTTATGTCCGAAACCGATCAGAAATCAGAGGATTAATGAATTCTTTTCGGCGAAACCGCAAGATGTACCGCTGTCTCAAGCTATTATTGATTTTAGAAAATAGCTCAGCTATGTGCAAGATCAAGTAAGGATAGAGGAAGATAAGATCTGTCATTTTAGTAGGCGAATGAAGCCGGAGATTCTTCAGTAAATGGCGGGTCTCACTTGTACTTCGTTGAGAGAGTATCAAAATAGGGCATTAGCCTACGAGCTATCCGTATTATCGACTGAGCATATGTCAGAGTCGAAGAAACAGAAAACTATTGGGAACTTTTTAGGAAATCAGGGGAGTGGGCCCCCTGAGGCTGGGACTTCGTGTCGTCCTCCCAAGAAGGTTCCTCGATTGCGTGATCAGAGGAGGAGTACCCCTACAGTGAGTAATGTGAGCAGCATGAAGATATGTTATAAATGTAGTCGAGCGGGCCATACCGCAAAGAATTGTCATTCACCATTAGTCAGCTGTTTCGAGTGCGTCTAGGAGGGTCACCGAGCTGTGCATTGCGAGATGGTATCTGATAGGTTTGGGGACCGAGATTTCATCTCTGATCCGAGAGGGCACAGAGATGCCTAGTGTGGATTTTGAGAATTTCGGCGTGCTCCGAATTCTTTGTGGTTATCCTTGCAGATCGTTGTGTGTTTATTTTCTATTTTCGACTGCGCGTGTTTCCTTATAATAGGTGCCTTGTGTTTTGTGATTGTTCAGTTAATTGACTCGATTGTGTTATTGTTTGGTAATACTTGGCACTTGTTGGTTTTATTATGTCTCTACTTGTGACATTGTGATGTTTGTCGTTGAGCGTGATTTCACGCCGTATGTTTCTTTGCGTTTCTTGTAACGTTTTGCCAATGGGCGTAAGTTACGTGGTTCTTGTGTATTTCGTTGAGATGTTCCTCGCGGGATGTTGCTCCTCCCTACTTATTTATAAGTTTTGGGACGAAACTTCTTTTAAGGAGGGTAGAATGTAATATCCGCAATTTCGATTTTCGGTAATTTTCTTTTTGTGGCGGAAGTCCATCTTATCGACTTGCTTGTGACCGTGTCGTCCTCCTGAGAATGATTAATTCTGCACTTTTTGTCATCCGAGTTCGTTTCGGTGTCGTTTTGATGAGTTCCGTGTTTCTTAGCGGTTTTTTCTGCACTCGAGTTTGATTCTCGCGAATCTCGTTCGAAACTATTGTTTCGGGTTTCTCATAAGTTCATTAACGTTGTTATATGTGTTGGGAGATTCGGTTTGATTATCTGTTTTCGTATCGTGATGTTTCGGGTGTTTGAGCCATTTCGTAATTTCCCAAAGTTTTGGGTGTTTGCCTTCGTGTCGTCCTTTCAACCTTCGGGTTGTCGGAACCATGTGTTTGTTTAGTGATTAACTCATGTTTTGAATGTTATACTATTCGTCGTGTTCGTTCCGTACGTTTTCGGGGATTTGAGTCGTCGAGTCATGGCGGCTGGGCACTGGCCGTCCAAGTGCGGCAGGGACCGGCCAGGTTTGCTCATGGCGCACGAGCTGGGCGCACGATATGGCACTCGTGCAGCTCTGACTGCACGCGCACGAGGGAGTGCTCGTGCTCGGTGCTCATGCGCCTCGGCAGATGCCTGGCAGTGGCGCGCACAACCCGGCGCCCGACCGACCGCTCGTGCGTCCCTGGGCAGTATAAATATGGTCAGGCAGGCTACTTCTTCACTCGTTTTCTCACCCATTTCATCTCCTCCGTGGCCAAGACTTGCAGAACACGAAGGCATGATGTTATTCTATCAATCCACGAATTTATTGAGTTTATAACATCGATTTTAATCATCCCATAACCTCCTCCGTTCGACCGAATCAAGGTTAGATTTCCTACAAATCTAGTTTTGGAGAAATTGGGGATTTTGTTTGATTTCATCCGTTTAATCCGATTTAACCTATATTAGTGATGGATTATTGATTATTAAGTTGTATTATACCAATTTGCTTGTTGTTCCATGGTTTGATTGCCAAGGATTCATTGTTTTGTTGAGTTCCTAATCGACCCCTTGAAGGTGTCCGGTAGAATGTCATAGAGGGGATTTCGGGCCTTCTACGATTATTCTTCCTCATATGCTCGTTGATTTATTGATTATATGATGTTAGGGTAGAGTTCATTGCGAAGACCTCGTGTTGAACCCTTCCATTCGTCGTCGTCTTCATTTTCTATAATATCGAGGGTTTCGAAGTTTCCCGATCGAGCCGTGTTCGACGGACTACTTGCTTGCCGATTTCGAGGCAAGTACCTTATTCATACATTTCTTGTTTTGTGAATATGATGATTGGTGATCGTCTCGATGTGTTTGTTTGGTTGTTTGAAATGAACTTTCAAAAGATTTGGTTTAGCCTCGTTAAAGGCTCTCTTTCAAAACCCGTATGTATTTTGTGATTGGTGTGTTTCGTAAATGATTACGTGAATCCCATGAATGTGTTTGGTGTCGATGTTGCGCTTGATAATGCGTGTGTACTTATATTCCCTCATTTCGGTGTGTTGTGGTTTGACATTTGTGTCGTGCTAAGTGTTTGTTGCATCTGGGTGAATTGTTTGGATATCCTTGGTATACTATGTTATGTGTGTGAATGTGTGAAAATGGGCGGAGTCTACGGTGACACATGGCATGTGATCATGTGGTCAGGATGCAACAAGCGATTGATCCAACCGTGAGAGCCTGAGAAAAACTACGGTGACACATGGCTTGTGATCATGTGGTCAGGATGCAACAAGTGATTGATCCAACCGTGGGCGCCTAAGAATACCTACGATGACACTGTTAGGAGTATGCCCTCGAATGCCACTCAGAGGATGTTGAGTGAGGGCATTGTACTTGTAACTATGTAAATCATTAATATAAGGCAATGTATGTTTATTTATTTACTGGCAGTCACTGGCATTCCTAACTCGTAAATATACATAGAGAAACTAGTCCGTGTATTTGAGAGAAAAACATTCCACTCCTTATTGGATAAGGGGGTCGGCACTGGAAAGGTTTATAGCTCAAATACTTAATCGTTCGCAAGTCGATGAAACTTGACAGGGCGTTAAGTTTATGTAAAGACTTGTATGACGTGTTCTTTGACATGGAGAGTGCCTGTCGAACACTAATGGTTAGTGGGAGCACATGTTATAGGTATGCTAATTGGATTAGTATACTCGAACCGACTCACCCTCGATTCGTCACACGAATTTCACTCCGGGACAGTCAATGACAGAAACGAAAGGTTGTGATAGGTATTCGTGAACCTTCGACTTGAGGATTTAGTAGGGATGTGCTTGTGACGTTAAGATTTTCATTAGAGTAGTTCGACCCTATAAACCGGAGGTGGGGGTCAACCTCGACGTGCATCTTAATGGGCAAGTAGCAGGTTCTACTGAATACCAAGATAGAATTCTTTCTCCCGTTAGTAAGCGGGTTATATGTCCTATGCGGTTATTGGCAGATGAGATCATAAGTCTCTGGCCAAAGCATTGGAGCTAGTTGTATTGGATACACGAGAGCTCAATGATCTCGATTTGCATTAACGCATGCATAACGTCAAGTACAGATAGGGTTTGACTGACCGTGACCCTATAACTTGATCGGAACATTTGAAAGAAGGGTTTATACGTATACTAGTATTCACGACATAATGGTTCTTGAATGATCCCAATCATTCGTTCTCAGTTGGGGTACAGTGTAGGCCGCCAGGCTGGCTAGATGGTGCTACTACTCTTTGGTTCCTCCCATTGCTGACTGAGACGAACCTACCGAATCGCGCAATAGGATTGACGACGGAATGAATCGAGCTTAATCTCTCATTATGAATATTAGATATTGGATATCTAATTTGGGACATTGGATGTCTAAATTGATTTATTGGATAAATTAATTTACAACCTAATTAATTAAATAAATTACCGGGTGATTAATTTAATTCATGAATATAATTATTTCTTGGAGAAATTAATTATGGCATTATGTATTTGATATGATTAATTAATTGGATTAATTAATCGATATAAATATATCGGGACTGAATCGGAGTTTATCTGATTGGACTCACGGGAGTCCGAAACGGACCGAACTCGTCCAACTCCTTCTAGATGGCTGCCCTTTTTTCCTCCCCCTATCCTTTGGTCATTGTCTCCACATGTTGGTGGATGACTTGTGTGATTCAAAGGGACAAGACCATATTATTTATCTATATAGGTGATTTGGTCTTGATTGTGAAGGTGATAATAAGTAGAATAAAGGAAGACAACTATCACTTCTCCACACCTATTCCATACGTGAGTTGAGAAGAGTGAGAGAGAAATAATTTTTTTTCTTAAGTCTTCCTCTTGTTCTTCATCTTGTTCTTGAGTTTTCTTGGAGAAAATCCAAGATACATTGAGAGATATATATTATACACTTAGAGTGTAATAACAAAAAGCTTCATCACTTGATTCTAGCCGTAACCTTAGAGGTTAATCAAGTGTTGTCATTCCGGTCGTTTTTCCTGCGCGTGGCAAGTAGAGACGCGGTGCTTTCGGCGTTGGATCGTTCAAGAGCTTGGAGCGGATTGGATTCGTAGAGATCAAGAAAATCTTGGGGAATAGCTCAAGATAAGGTTACCATTTAATCAACAGACTTCAAGGGTTAGTTTCTTACAACTCTTGCCTCTCGTTTATATATTCGTATATACGTAGCTCGATCGATCCTCGTAGGGAATCGGATCGAATTAATTTTTGTTTTACTGCTTTCGCTGGGTCTTTGTTTTAGGCACCGAATTCCAACATTGGTATTAGAGCGTAGGTCTTGCGATTGTATATACGATATTGGCATTTGGAATGCTCGATTAGATGGTGAATGATTTGGAATCATTTTAGTCATAATCGTGGTATATGTTTTTTCGTTCGTTATAGTTGTATTTTTCGTAAGTTTATGTCTAAATATAAATCATCTATTTCTTGTAAATATGATTTATACTGAAGTTATGAATGTTGAAAAATATAGATATTGGATATCCGGTCGAAAAACTAGCCCCGAATTGCCGTTGGACGGTTCGGGAGTGGTCCGGAAGAAGGGGGCCGCGGCCCAGGGCTGCTGGACAGCCCACTGTAAGTTATTGGACTGGGGGCCGTGGCCTGTGCTCGAGGCTGCGGCCCGGGGCTTCGGGCAGCCACGCTTTGCTGGCTCGTTTGACGCAGTCCGGCCCTTTTCTAACCCGTTTCGGGCTTGTTTTCTTCGTGTATTCCTAAAAAAGATTTCCCACATTTTAAATTGGATTTAATATGATTAAAATGATTTATGGTATTTCATTTTATAAGGGAAAATTGATTAATTGGAATACTTTTGATCGACGGAATTATTTTGAACGTTTTCATATTACCGATTGTGTGAATCGATTGGATCGGTTCATATTGTTGATTGGATCAATGTATCTCTACGCTTTCCATTTATTTAGTATTTATTGGATAAATGCATTTTAATTGGGATGTGGTTCGTGGACTTAGTTTTTGAATCGTTCATTTTATTCAATTGGGTTGTAAAGGCCGTTTTGAGCCTATTTATTTTACTAGAAATATTTATATCTAGGATGCAATTTTCAATGTAAAATTTATATGTAATGACGAAGACCGGAGGAAGATCCGTTTCGAGAAGATGGAGATTCAAGACGAAGACTTGTAATTAGATTACAGAGTTTTTGTTTTCTAGGAACGGTCCATGAACCACATGTTGGTACCATCTAGGTTGTGAATGGTTGTTTCATATTGTATGAATCCCACAAACGCGCTTAAATGATTAATATACAAAGTGTAACGTTAGTCGCGAAAATTCTCCCACAACAAATTATAAAGTTTATAAGGTTTCAAGGTTTTCCTTCCCTCCATCGAGCTTTCGGGAAATTGAAATCCAAACCGGATGTGTTATGCTTCCGAGTTATCGGGGTAGTCGTTCGGGGATGACAGATAAATTACCGGGAGCGCATTGGATGCCTTCGGTTGGAGCAAATTTTATCCCTAAAAACCTGATAGGTTGCCGGATAAGATTCAATTGTGAAACTGATTTGCATCGATGGTATAAACTTAACTTGTTCACGAACCATAGAAACCGTATAGGTTGAGGGGAGTGAACAAGGGGAAAAAGAAGATCGAATCATCCATTAGATGGGTTGATGTTGGACACCACTTTATGAAAATTAATAGACTAGAAACCTGTTCGGTTGCCCTCTATTAAGATTTATAAAGAACTCGATCACCACTATGAAGTAGTGCGACGATACTTCCGGATTTCACATGGGAGTGTGTTGTTCCGATAAAATGGATACTTCTCTCCAAACCGACCTTATCCTTCAGTCTCTCCCTGATTCCTTCTCATTGTTTGTTATGAACTTCAACTGCAATGAGATTGCATGTAACTTAGCTGGGCTAATGACAAACTGGTGACCGCTCAGTCTCAGATGAAGAATCCGCGGATGAAGGAGTCTGCCCTTGTGATTTCTTCTGGACTTCGGAAGTCTAAGAATAAGAAGAAAAGGGCCAAGAATCAGACTGGACCACAAGTTAAGGACCTTAAAGGAAAGGGCAAGGCCCCAATGGTTCCAAAAGGCAAGAAGCACTACCAAAATTCACACTTTAGCCGACGGCCCATAAAAAAATAGCCGACGACTTTAAAGTGTCGTCGGCTAAAGTGTTAAACTTTAGCCGACGACTTTTGCAACGGTTTCGCCGACGACCTGTAACATAGTCGTCGGCTAAACACTTTTTCAAAAAAAAAAATATACTTTAGCGACGAATTGTTAAAGGTCGTTGGCTAAACCCCTTTCGAAAAAAATAATATACTTTAGCCGACGACCTAGATCAAGTTGTCGGCTAAAGTATAATGTTTTTTTTTAAAATACTTTAGCCGACGACCTAGATCAAGTCGTCGGCTAAAGTATATTATTTTTTTTTTAAAAATACTTTAGTCGACGACCTAGATCAAGTCGTCGGCTAAACCTCCAATTTAAAATTATATATCGTCCTCAGTTCTCCTCGGCATCCGGAAAAAAAAAAACAAAAAAATTGGGGTTTAGCCGACGACTTAGATCTAGTCGTCGGTTAAACCTCTAAATATATATACCCTCTTCTCTTCTTTCTTCTTCCTTTTATTCCCCCACCCACCCGTCACCCACCCGCCGGAACACCTCCGCTCGACCGTCCGCCCGCCCGCCGCCCGCCCGCCGCTCGACCGTCCGCCCGCCGCCCAACCTCCGCACAGGCAACCCATTTTTTTGTGTATTTTTTGTGTATTAATTTTAGCTGTAATTAGATTGTTTTTCATGTAGTTTTTATTATTTTTTTAGTTTATTAGGTTAGGTTTTATTTAGTTTTTAGATTTTTGTGTTTTATTTAGTTTTCATTTGTTTGATGAATTTATTGTATTTGTTTGATGTATTGTTGATGTATTGTGTTATTAATTGGTGTATTGTGTTGAATTGGATGTATTGTTGGTATGTTGTGATATTAATTGATGTATTCTATTGAAATGGTGTATTTTTGTTGCTGTTGAATTGGTGTATTGTATATGTGTTATGTATTTGTGTTGAATTGTATGAATTGTTATGTATTTTTTCGCTAATTTATTAATTGGTGTATTGTGTTGACTATAAATTGTTCCCAAAATCTGATTTTTTTTTATATTAGGTTTTAGCCGACGACCTTTACAACAGTCGTCGGCTAAAGTATATTATTTTTTAAAAAAAAAAATGTTTTAGCCGACGACTTTGTTAAATGTCGTCGGCTAAAGTATATCACTTTTTTTTTTAAAAAAAAAATGTTTTAGCCGACGATATTTAACAAAGTCGTCGGCTAAAGTATATTACTTTTTTTTTTTGAAAAAACTTTAGCCGACGACATTTGTAAAGTCGTCGGCTAAACCTTGTCCGACGAATATCGGCCGACGGTTTTTTAGCCGACGACTGATAGGATTAGCCGACGATATTTACCTTTAGCCGACGACTTTAAGCCGTCGGCTAAACCCCCGATATTGGTAGTGAAAAAGAAAGATGCTTGTCTCAAGTGCGGTGAGCTGGGCCACTGGGCTAGAGACTGTCCGATTCTTCATGGCACTTCAGGAACAGAACTTTTAGTTTTGGAAACAAATTGTTCTGCTACTGTATTTTCTACTTCTGGATCTGGATTCTCGTGCTAGTTCTCATATTTGTACCGTGAATCAGATCTCGAACAAAGTAGGAAGCTTGGAGCCGAGAAGTAATGATCACAGACCGAAGCGGGCATAGTGTCGAGGCGACCGACATAGGATCACTTCTTTTGGGTTTAGAATCCGGTTTTGTTTTGACTTTAGAAGATATACTTGTTTTGCCCAAGGGGCACAAAAACATTGTATCCATTCACGTCATGGACTGAAAAGGCTTTTCATTTTTCATTGGTGATTGTTCCTGCAAAATTTATTTCAAAAATAAACTAGTGGGTACTGCTATATTGTTAAATGGATTGTATCATCTAAATCTCACCAACAAAGTACTTGTGAATACTATGATTAGAAAATGTGGTAGGGCTGAAACCAATCAAGTTTTGAAATGGCATCTTAGACTTGGTCATGTTGGTCAGACCAAAGTTTACAAGATGGAAAAAGATGGACTTATGGGTCCATTGGGATCGGATCCCTTTCCTACTTGTGAATCTTGCCTTAAAGGCAAAATGACTAAGTCCCCCTTCACTGGGACTTTTGAAATAGCCGCTGATAAACTGGGATTAATCCATACCGACGTATGTGGTGCTTTTGAAGCAGCACGTGATGGATATTAATATTTCATTACATTTACGGATGATCATACTAGGTATGGTTATGTATACTTAATGAAATATAAATCCGAGGCCTTTGAGAAATTCCAGGAATTCAAGGCCCTGGTCGAGAAACAAACTGGTAATCATATCAAAGCACTTTGGTCGGACCGAGGTGGCGAGTATATGAGTATAGAGTTTGACGAGCTCCATAAGGAACATGGAATAGTTTCACAACTAACACATCTAGGTACTCCTAAGTTAAATGGTGTGTCAGAAAGAAGGAGGCGGACCTTGTTGAACATGATCCGTTCCATGCTGGGCTATACTGACTTACCAATTTACTTGTGGGGGTATGCACTCCTGACTGCCGCTTACATCTTGAACAGATGTCCTTCCAAATCCATTCTTAAAACTCCACATGAGATGTGGGAGGGCAGGAAACCAAGTCTTAATCATATTAGGATTTGTGGATGTCCCGCATATGTCAAGAAGACTAAGGTGGAGAAGTTGGAAGCTAGGTCCGCGAAGGGATGTTTCATGAGATTCCCGTCTGGGACGATGGGATATCTATTCTACATGCCCGAAGATCGAAAGATCGTTGTTGCTTTACAAGCACACTTCCTGGAAGATGAGTTCATTCAGGAAGGCGGAGCAGGTGGAAGTATTTCTTTAGAAGAATATAATGAAACTCCTCGGGAGACACCTGTGCAAGAAACTAGAATCGAACCTTTTGAAACATAAGTACAACCACCTCATAGGTCTATTAGGGTGTCTCATTTACCTGAGAGGTATGGGCTTGTGCACTTGGAGGAGCTGGGTCTCCATGAGGTTCCAAGTGATAGCCAAGAGATCGACCCAACGACCTATGACCGAGCGATGGTGGATGTAGACTCCGCGAAATGGCGTGAAGCTATGGAAGCTGAGATAGACTCGATGCATATCAATCAGGTCTGGACTCTAGTAGACCGCACCAAGGGCATAGTGCCTATTGGGAACAAGTGGATCTACAAGAGAAAGACTGATGGTGATGGCAAGATTGACGCCTATAAGGCCAGGCTTGTGGCAAAGGGTTATACCCAGAAAGAAGGGATCGATTACCACGATACCTTCTTGCCCGTAGCCATGATCAAGTCTATTCGCATGATGCTTGCTATAGCTGCCTACCAAAATTATGAGATATGGCACATGGACGTAAAGACGGCTTTCCTTAATGGATTCCTCGAGGAGGAAATCTATATGGAGCAGCCTAAAGGCTTTGTGTCCGAAGTCGATATTCAGAAAGTGTGCAAGCTTCAACATTCCATTTATGGACTGAATCAAGCGTCGCGTTGTTGGAACCTTCGTTTTGATGATGCGGTCAAAGAGTTTGACTTCGTGCAAAATGAAGAGGAACCTTGTGTATACAAGAGGGTTAGCGGGAGAAAGATCGCATTCTTAGTACTATATGTGGGTGACATTATACCAATAGGAAATGATGTGGGAATACTCAGTTCTGTGAAAGCTTGGCTTTCGAGTAATTTCTCCATGAAAGACTTGGCAGAAGCTACCTATATTATTGGTATTCGGCTCTACCGGGATAGAGCCGAGAGAACAATAGGTCTTTCCCAAGCCCTATATATAGATAAAATCTTAAATCGATTTAAGATGGATGATTCTAAAAGAGGGTTCCTACCGATGCGACATGGAATAAAAGTCTCCTTGAAGATGTGCCCTCAAAGTAAGGAACAACGAAAGGAAATGAGTAATATATCATATGCTTCGGCCGTGGGTAGCCTTATGTATGCTATGTTGTGTACAAGACCTGACATCGCGCATGCTGTAAGCGTGGTGAGTAGGTTTCAGGCAAACCCAGGTAGGGAACATTGGACTGCCGTAAACAACATTCTCAAGTACTTAAGAAGGACTAGAGATATGGTTATGATGTATGGCGGTGGAAAATTGGATGTGGTGGGATTCACTGATTCGGACTTCCAGGGACTGAAGGACGACTCGATGTCTACTTGTGGCTACATATTTACTCTTAATGGAGGAGCAGTATCTTGGCGTAGTGATAAGTGTCAATTTTATACACTTATCCATGGTTTGTATCGATATATTTCACCCATAATTGAGCTAGTCTACTCGTTTTTGCTTAGAATTAATTAAATTTTAATTATTTTATTATTTATCAGATGAAGATGTAAATTTAATCTTAATCGGATTGAATTACTGATCTACTCAAGAAATAACATGTTTATAAAATATTCTCTTTATTGAATTTTTATGTATTCATGTTGTAGGGCTTTCCGAGACGAGTTCAGCAGTCTTTCCGGATTCAAAATCAGAGTTAAATATCAAAAGTTATCATCCCAAGAAGATTTGGGGCAAAAACGCAAAGTCTAATAAATCTGGGCTGAAAAAGAAGTCTGAAACTCCATACGGGCGTGTACGGGCGTAACTCACAAAATGGAAATTTACGAAGCCATATTACGGCCGTAACTCCTCAATGTTACGGTCGTAAGTCATCATAGTTACGGCCGTAACTCCTCAATGTTATGGCCGTAACTCTTGGCAGATTATTGATCATTGCTTAATTTTTTATACTTTTGGTCTATTATTGAGGGGATGGCTGGCATTGATCCGATCTAATGTAATAATGCTGGATTTTTGGAGTTATTAGATAACTTTAGGTGTATAAATAGACCCCTTACATCCATCATTATTCATCATTCATCTTATTATTTTTTCACTTTGTAATACTTTTTCTCTTTGTGTGAAGAACACACTTGTGTTCTTGAGTGATTTGTGTAAGTGTGGTTTAGTTTATGTTGTTGAGGGAGTTTATTGTTTCTTTCTCCTTTATCTACTAAGGGAGTTAGGACCAATTCTTTCTCTTTTTCAACTATTAATGACCACTCAAGCTTGTATTATGTTAATTAAACCCTTCATGGGCTAAGTTACTTAAGTTGGGATTATAAACAAGGTTAGTCATGTTATTTAAGTCTGTATAAAGATCTATTATGAATTACTTATTATTGTGTGTGATTTTCATTGTTTTACCAATCTTTATTTATTTGGCCAATAAATGATGATATTTATGGTCTTCATATGTTTCGAAAGAAAATATGTTTGATTAGATCAAATGATCTTCACTCTAAGTTGTTCTAGGGGATAGAAATATACCTCTAGACCTTAGATGATTCTTTGAGTTATTTTCATAAAACCTAATGCTATATATTGAAGCCAATCAACATAGAAATATAGTGGATTGATTTAATATATAAGGGGCATTTTATAGTTCGAAAGAGAAACAGTCTTTTTAAGGAAAATCAAATCTACACAACATAATAAGTAAATTCATCTTATGATCTCCTATACATCTTCTATAACTAATGATGAACTAAGTTTGTAATCCCAACTATTTCATTATATCTTTTATTAATCTATTATTAGTGTAATTTTTCATTTCCTTGAATATTAGAACTATTATTGCATTTTCTTTGCAATTGTCAAACCAAACTCTTAAATTGTGTGTTTCAATCGTAAATCTATATAACAAATAGTTAAATAGTGTATAATTCAATATATAACCTAACTTCCTCGTGGGATCGATAAACCGGACTCAAAAAGTCCACTTACTACTTGATACGATATCGTGCACTTGCGATAGTTACACTAAAGACCATATCAACTTTTTGGTGCCGTTGCCGGGGAAGTATAAGTTTTATTTTTGAAATATAACATTGTAAACTATTTTTATAGATACAACTTCTCGACGGTTTAACTTAGTACTCAATTGTGTTTGTCCGGTCAAGTGGCGGATAACGGTACTCCGTGACTATTAAAGTCGGAATTTTCAATTTCCCACAACAACTGATATTTGTAGATATTTTCTCCAATTATTTTCATTTTATTTTTTTTATCATGGAAGAAACTTTGAATAAAATTGAAAAAAGATTTCCCTTTCTGAGCAAAAATGTCATTTTAAAAATTTACAAGACAAGACTTGAAAGGATGAGGTTGCTTATGAATAAAAGCATACCTTTTGATATTAGATTCATAATTGAAGCCAAAGTGAGAATAGCAGGTGAATTCACATAAATACCTACTAGATTTTTACCAGGGCTAGGAACAAGTTCATATGCCAAGAAACGATGAGCAAATATAATAGCCGTTTGCTATAAATGTGCTAGATGGAAATGTAATTTAAAATGTCGATCGTTAGGAATTCCATCTACAAATAGAGAAGATAAAATTTAGTTCATTAAGGATGGTCTGAATAAAGAGAATTTAGATAATATCGAAATTTCTCTTGACACGCATCCTAGTGGACTCGTACATTACGGAATTTGATGTTTGTGGAATAAATTTAAACCATAATATGAACAACGTCTTGGGAATCTGACGTTAAAAGACCCTGTTTGCCAATTTGTTAGAAAATTGGAAGGGAAACTTCTCCCCGACTCATAGAAGGCGTTTAGGCCGTTTCTGAACGTAAAATCAGAGGAAGATGTGACCCACAATCACAACTACTGTAAATACACGTGAGTATCTTTAATTTTTGTCGTTTCGTGATATTTTTGTTGGATTCGGTGCCTAAAACGAAGGCCCAGCGGAAGCGGTAAAACGAAAATTAATCCGATCCGAATCCCTACGAGGATCAATCGAGCTACGTATATACGAATATCAAAAACAAAATACAAGAGATACGAGAAACATACCCTCGTAGTCCGTTGATTAAATGGATAACCTTCTCTTGAGCTATTCCCAAGCTCTTGAACGATCCAACGCCGAAAGCACCGCGTCTCTACTTGCCACGCGCCGGAAAAACGACCGAAATGACTAAACCTCGTTATCCTCCAAGGATACGGCTAGAACAAGGTTATAGAAGCTAAGCAACTCAAGATTACAACACTCTAAGTGTTTAATCTAGTATTTCTCTATCTCACAAATATTTTTCTCCAAGAAAAACTTATGAGTGATGTGAAGATGATGATGAATAGTATGAAGCCTTGGAAAAAGCTTTTCCTCTCTCCTTCTACTTAACAAAAACGTGATCTCTCTTACAAGCAAGGAGATTTGGTCTTCTCTATATATTATCCATCAAATCCCCTCATATCTATCACCTTTTGACAAAATCACCTTAGGTGATATTTTGTCCCCTTGACAAAACATAAGTCTTCCACCAACATGTGGAGACTATGACCAAGGAAAAGGGAAGGAAAGAGGGGAGGCAATCTAGAAGGAGCCGGGCGAGTTCGGTCCGTTTCGGACTCCCGTGAGTCCAAACAGATAAACTACGATTCCGTTCCGATGTATTTATATTGAATAATTAATCCAATTAATTAATCATATCAAATACATAATAACATAATTAATTTCTCCAAGAAATAATTATATTCATGAATTAAATTAATCACCCAGTAATTTATTTAATTCATTAGGCCGTAAATCAATTTATCCAATAAATCGATTTAAACATCTAATGTTCCAAAATTAGATATCCAATATCTAATATTCATAATGAGAGAATTAGCTTTATTCATTCCGTCGTCAATTCTATTGCGCGACTCGGTAGGTCTGTCTCAGTCAGCAATGGGAGGAACCAAAGAGTAGTAGCACCACCTAGCCAGTCTGGCGGCCTACACTGTACCCCAACTGAGAACGAATGATTGGGATCATTCAAGAACCATTCTGTCGTGAATACCAGTGTATGTATAAACCCTTCTTTCAAATGTCCCGATCAAGTTATAGGGTCACGGTCAGTCAAACCCTATCTGTACTTGACGCTATGCATGCGTTAATGCAAATCGAGATCATCGAGCTGTCGTGTATCTAATACAACTAGCTCCAATGCTTTTATGATCTCATCTGCCAATAACCGCATAGGACATATAACCCACTCACTAACGGGAGAAAGAATTCTATCTTTGTATTCAGTAGGACCTGCTACTTGCCCGTCAAGATGCACGTCGAGGTTGACTCCCGCCTTCCGGTTTATAGGGTCGAACTACTCTAATGAAAATCTTGACGTCACAATCACATCCCTACTAAATTCTCAAGTCGAAGGTTCACGAATACCTATCACAACCTTTCGATTTCGTCATTGACTGTCCCGGAGTGAAATCCGTGTGACGAATCGAGGGTGAGTCGGTTCGAGTATACTAATCCAATTAGCATACCTATAACGTGTGCTCCCACTAACCATTAGCGTTCGACAGGCACTCTCCATGTCAAAGAACACGTCATACAAGTCTTCACATAAACTTAACGCCGAGTCAAGTTTCATTGACTTGCGAACGATTAAGTATTTGAGCTATAACCTTTCCAGTGCCGCCCCCTTTATCCAATAAAGAGTGGAACGTTTTGCTCTCAAATACACGGCCTAGTTTCTATATGTTTATTTACGAGTTAGGAATGCCAGTAACTACCAGTAAATAAAGAAACATTCATTTGCCTTATATAAATGGTTTACATAATTACAAGTACAATGCCCTCACTCAACAACCTCTGAGTGGCATTCGAGGGCATAATCCTAACAATATCCCACTTGCACTCAATGCCACACACTATGATATCTTATACCCATGTTCTCCATATGACGCTCCAAGCTAGTCTGAGAAAATGGCTTGGTCAGTGGATCGGCGACGTTGTCGGCCGAGTCTACTCTGTGCAGCACAATGTATCCCTTGCGAACAAATTCTCTTACGAGATGATACTTCCTCTCAATATGTTTGGTGCTGTTGTGAAACCTCGGCTCCTTGGCCTGCGCTACTGCTCCGTCGTTGTCGCAAGATGCAGTGAACAGGCGGCTCGGACATGGTATCACTTGAAGTTCTCCCGAAACTTCTTAATCCATAACCCTTCCTTGGAAGCCTCCGAGGCCGCTTGATACTCACCTGACAGTGGAATCAGCGATCGCGCTTTGCTTGGCACTACGCCAAGATACTGCTCCTCCATTAAGAGTAAATATGTAGCCAGAAGTGGACATCGAGTCGTCCTTCAGTCCTTGGAAGTCCGAATCAGTGAATCCCACCACATCCAAATCTCCACCGCCATACATAAGAACCATATCTCTCGTTCTTCTCAAGTACTTGAGAACGTTCTTTACAGCAGTCCAATGTTCCCAGCTGGGTTTGCCTGAAACCTACTCACCACGCTTACAGCATGCGCGATGCCAGGTCTTGTACACAACATAGCATACATAAGGCTACCCACGGCCGAAGCATATGGTATATTACTCATTTCCTTTCGTTGTTCCTCACTTTGAGGACACATCTTCAAAGAGAGTTTTATTCCATGTTGCATCGGTAGGAAACCTCTTTTAGTTACATCCATCTTAAATCGCTTTAAGATTTTATCTATATAGAGGGCTTGGGAAAGACCTATTGTTCTCTTCGCTCTATCCCGGTAGAGTAGAATACCAAGAATATAGGTAGCTTCTCCCAAGTCTTTCATGGAGAAATTACTCGAAAGCCAAGCTTTCACAGAACTGAGCATTCCCACATCATTTCCTATTAGTAGAATGTCATCTACATATAGTACTAAGAATGCGATCTTGCTCCCACTAACCCTCTTGTATACACAAGGTTCCTCCTCATTTTGCACGAAGTCAAACTCTTTGACTGCCTCGTCAAAACGAAGGTTCCAACTACGCGACGCTTGCTTCAGTCCATAAATGGAATGCTGGAGCTTGCACACTTTCTGAATATCGACTTCGAACACAAAGCCTTTAGGCTGCTCCATATAGATTTCCTCCTCGAGGAATCCATTAAGGAAAGCCGTCTTTACGTCCATTTGCCATATCTCATAATCGTGGTAGGCAGCTATAGCAAGCATCATGCGAATAGACTTGATCATGGCTACGGGCGAGAAGGTATCGTGGTAATCGATCCCTTCTTTCTGGGTATAACCCTTTGCCACAAGGCTGGCCTTATAGGCGTCAACCTTGCCATCACCATCAGTCTTTCTCTTGTAGATCCACTTGTTCCCAATAGGCACTATGCCCTTGGGGCGGTCTACTAGAGTCCAGACCTGATTGACATGCATCGAGTCTATCTCAGCTTCCATAGCTTCACGCCATTTCGCGGAGTCTACATCCACCATCGCTTGGTCATAGGTCGTCGGGTCGGTCTCTTGGCTATCACTTGGAACCTCATGGAGTCCCAGATCCTCCAAGTGCACAAGCCCATACCTCTCAGGTAAATGAGACACCCTACTAGACCTACGAGGTGGTTGTACTTGTGTTTCAGAAGGTTCGGTTCCAATTTCTTGCACAGGTGTCTCCTTAGGAGTTTCATTATATTCTTCTAAAGAAATACTTCTACCTGCTCCGCCTTCATGAATGAACTCATCTTCCAGGAAGTGTGCTTGTAAAGCAACAATGATCCTTCGATCTTCGGGCATGTAGAATAGATATCCCATCGTCCCAGATGGGAATCCAATGAAACGTCCCTTCGCAGACCTAGCTTCCAACTTCTCCACCTTAGTCTTCTTGACATAGGCGGGACATCCCCAAATCCTAATATGATTAAGACTTGGTTTCCTTCCCTCACACATCTCATGTGGAGTTTTAGGAATGGATTTGGAAGGACATCTGTTCAAGATATTCGCGGCAGTCAGGAGTGCATACCCCCACAGGTAAATCGGCAAGTCAGTATAGCCTAACATGGAACGGACCATGTTCAACAAGGTCCGGTTCCTTCTTTCTGACACACCATTTAACTGAGGAGTACCTGGAGGTGTTAGTTGTGAAACTATTCCATGTTCCTTAAGGAACTCGTCAAACTCCGTACTCATATACTCGCCACCTCGGTCCGACCGAAGTGCTTTGATATGATTACCAGTTTGTTTCTCGACTAGGGCATTGAATTCCTGGAATTTCTCAAAGGCCTCGGATTTATGTTTCATTAAGTATACATAACCATACCTAGTATCATCATCTGTAAACGTAATGAAATATTGATATCCGTCACGTGCTGCTTCCAAAGCACCACATACGTCGGTATGGATTAATCCCAGTTTATGAGCGGCTCTTTCAAATGTCCCTGTGAAGGGGGACTTAGTCATTTTGCCTTTAAGGCAAGATTCACAAGTAGGAAAGGGATCTGATCCCAATGGACCCATAAGTCCACCTTTTTCCATCTTGTAAACCTTGGTCTGACCAACATGACCAAGTCTAAGATGCCATTTCAAAACTTGATTGGTTTCATCCCTACCACGTTTTCTAGTCATAGTATTCACAGCTACTTTGTTGCTGAGATTTAGATGATACAATCCATTCAACAATGTAGCAGTACCCACTAGTTTATTTCTAAAATAAATTTTGCAGGAACCATCACCAATGAAAAATAAAAAGCCTTTTCGGTCCATGACCGGAATGGATACAATGTTTTGTGCCCCTTGGGCAAAACAAGTACATCTTCTAAAGTCAAAACAAAGCCGGATTCTAAACCCAAAAGAAGTGATCCTATGTCGGTCGCCTCGACACTATGCCCGCTCCGACCGTGATCATAACTTCTCCACTTCAAGCTTCCTACTTTGTTCCAGATCCCGATTCACGGTACAAATATGAGAACTAGCACCGAATTCAAGATTCAGAAGTAGAAAATACAAGCGAGAACAATTTGTTTCCAAAACTAAAAGTTACGTGCACGAAGTGCCATGAAGAATCGGACAGTCTCTAGCCCAGTGGCCCAGCTCACCGCACTTGAGACAAGCATCCTTCTTCTTCTTGTTCTTCGGAACCATCGGGGCCTTGCCCTTACCCTTAAGGTCCTTAACTTGTGGTCTAGTTTGCTTCTTGGTCTTTTTCTTCTTGTTCTTAGACCTCCGAGGTCCAGAAGAAATCACAAGAGCAGACTCCTTCATCCGCGGAGTCTTTATCTGCGACTGAGCGGTCACAAGTTTGTTCATTAGCCCAGCTAAATTACATGCAATCTCATTGCAGTTGAAGTTCATAACAAACTGTGAGAAGGAATCAGGGAGAGACTGTAGGATAAGGTCGGTTTGGATAGAAGTATCCATTTTAAAATCAAGAGCCTCCAATCTCTCGATCATGGATATCATTTTGAGGACGTGTTCCCCAACCTTCTCACCTTCCTTCATCCTGCTGGGATTCGGTGCCTAAAACGAAGGCCCAGCGGAAGCGGTAAAATGAAAATTAATTCGATCCGAATCCCTACGAGGATCGATCGAGCTACGTATATACGAATATCAAAAACGAAATACAAGAGATACAAGAAACATACCCTTGTAGTCTGTTGATTAAATGGATAACCTTCTCTTGAGCTATTCCCCAAGCTTTGCTTGATCTCTACGAATCTATTCTGCTTCAAGCCCTTGAACGATCCAACGCCGAAAGCACCGCGTCTCTACTTGCCACGCGCCGGAAAAACGAACGGAATGACAACACCTTGCTATCCTCCGAGGATATGGCTAGAGCTAGGTGATGAAGCTTGTTATAGATATTAATATCACTCTAAGTGTATGAATATCTATCTCTCTCAATATTTCCTCACAAAATTTCTCTAAGAAGTTATGAAGAAGATGAATGAAGAAGATGAATAAAGAAGATGATGAAGAAGACTTCTATCTCTCTCTCCTCTTGCAACCTCACGTCGGAAACAAAAGTGAATGAATGAAAGATGTCTTCATCCCTCTTATTCAACTTCTCCCACATGTTACAACTCATGCATGAGGGAATCTAACCCCACCTCCACTATTATCATTCATTAAAGAATGAATACATAAGTCCAAAAGGAAGGTGGCTAGAAATGGGGGGGGCCCATGGAGAAACGGATGAGTCCGGTTCGTTTCGGACTCCCGAGAGTCCAAAAAGATAAACTCCATTTCCGTCCCGATGTATTTGTATAGTTTAATTAATCCAATTAATTTCATCATATCAAATACATTACAACATAATTAATTTCTCCAAGAAATAATTATATCCATGAATTAAATTAATCACCCAGTGATATATTTAATTCATTAGGCCGTAAATCAATTTATCCAATAAATCGATTTAGACAACTAATGTCCCAAATTTAGATATCCAATATCTAATACACATAATGAGAGATTAAGCTCGATTCATTCCGTCGTCAATCCTAATGCGCAACTCGGTAGGTCCGTCTCAGTCAGCAATGGGAGGAACCAAAGAGTAGCAGCACCACCTAGCCAGCCTGGTGGCCTACACTGTACCCCGACTGAGAACGAATGATTGGGATCATTCAAGAACAATTCTGTCGTGAATACCAGTATACGTATAAACCCTTCTTTCAAATGTCCCGATCAAGTTATAGGGTCACGGTCAGTCAAACCCTATCTGTACTTGACGCTATGCATGCGTTAATGCAAATCGAGATCATCGAGCTATCGTGTATCTAATACAACTAGCTCCAATGCTTTGGCCAAAGACTTATGATCTCATCTGCCAATAACCGCATAGGACATATAACCCGCTCACTAACGGGAGAAAGAATTCTATCTTCGTATTCAGTAGGACCTGCTACTTGCCCGTCAAGATGCACGTCGAGGTTCACCCCGCCTTCGGTTTACGTGGTCGAACTACTCTAATGAAAATCTTGACGTCACAAGCACATCCCTACTAAATCCTCAAGTCGAAGGTTCACGAATACCTATCACAACCTTTCGATTCCGTCATTGGTATCCCGGAGTGAAATCCATGTGACGAATCGAGGGTGAGTCGGTTCGAGTATACTAATCCAATTAGCATACCTATAACGTGTGCTCCCACTAACCATTAGTGTTCGACAGCACTCTCCATGTCAAAGAACACGTCATACAAGTCTTCACATAAACTTAACGCCTACCAAGTTTCATCGACTTGCGAACGATTAAGTATTTGAGCTATAACCTTTCCAGTGCCGACCCCCTTATCCAATAAGGAGTGGAACGTTTTGCTCTCAAATACACGGACTAGTTTCTATATGTTTATTTACGAGTTAGGAATGCCAGTAACTACCAGTAAATAAAGAAACCTTCATTTGCCTTATATAAATGGTTTACATAATTACAAGTACAATGCCCTCACTCAACAACCTCTGAGTGGCATTCGAGGGCATACTCCTAACAATCTCCCACTTGCACTCAATGCCACACACTATGGTATCTAATACCCATGTTCTCCAGATGACGCTCCAAGCTAGTATGAGAAAGTGGCTTGGTCAGTGGATCGGCGACGTTTTCGGCCGAGTCTACTCTGTGCAGCACAATGTATCCCTTGCGAACAAATTTTCTTACGAGATGATACTTCCTCTCAATATGTTTGGTGCTGTTGTGAAACCTCGGCTCCTTGGCTGCGCTCTGACTCGTCGTTGTCGCGATGCAGTAGACAGCGGCTCGGACATGGTATCATTTGAAGTTCTCCCGAAACTTCTAAATCCGTAACCCTTCCTTGGAAGCCTCCGAGGCCGCTTGATACTCACTGACAGTGGAATCGTGCCGCGCTTTGCTTGGCACTACGCCAAGATACTGCTCCTCCATTAAGAGTAAATATGTAGCCAGAAGTGGACATCGAGTCGTCCTTCAGTCCTTGGAAGTCCGAATCAGTGAATCCCACCACATCCAATTCTCCACCGCAATACATAAGAACCATATCTCTAGTTCTTCTCAAGTACTTGAGAACGTTCTTTAGAGCAGTCCAATGTTCCCTACCTGGGTTTGCCTGAAACCTACTCACCACGCTTACAGCATGCGCGATGTCAGGTCTTGTACACAACATAGCATACATAAGGCTACCCACGGCCGAAGCATATGGTATATTACTCATTTCCTTGCGTTGTTCCTCACTTTGAGGACACATCTTCAAGGTGAGTTTTATTCCATGTTGCATCGGTAGGAACCCTCTTTTAGAATCATCCATCTTAAATCGCTTTAAGATCTTATCTATATAGAGGGCTTGGGAAAGGCCTACTGTTCTCTTCGCTCTATCCCGGTAGAGCCGAATACCAAGAATATAGGTTGCTTCTCCCAAGTCTTTCATGGAGAAATTACTCAAAAGCCAAGCTTTCACAGAACTAAGCATTCCCACATCATTTCCTATTAGTAGAATGTCATCTACATATAGTACTAAGAATGCGATCTTGCTCCCACTAACCCTCTTGTATACACAAGGTTCCTCTTCATTTTGCACGAAATCAAACTCTTTGATTGCCTCGTCAAAACGAAGGTTCCAACTACGCGACGCTTGCTTCAGTCCATAAATGGAACGCTGAAGCTTGCACACTTTATGAATATTGACTTCAGACACAAAACCTTTAGGCTGCTCCATATAGATTTCCTCCTCGAGGAATCCATTAAGGAAAGCCATCTTTACGTCCATTTGCCATATCTCATAATCGTGGTAGGCAGCTATAGCAAGCATCATGCGAATAGACTTGATCATGGCTACGGGCGAGAAGGTATCATGGTAATCGATCCCTTCCTTCTGGGTATAACCCTTTGCCACAAGCCTGGCCTTATAGGCGTCAACCTTGCCATCACCATCAGTCTTTCTCTTGTAGATCCACTTGTTCCCAATAGGCACTATGCCCTTTGGGCGGTCTACTAGAGTCCAGACTTGATTGACATGCATCGAGTCTATCTCAGCTTCCATAGCTTCACGCCATTTCGCGGAGTCTACATCCACCATCGCTTGGTCATAGGTCGTCGGGTCGGTCTCTTGGCTATCACTTGGAACCTCATGGAGACCCAGCTCCTCCAAGTGCACAAGCCCATACCTCTCAGGTAAATGAGACACCCTACTAGACCTACGAGGTGGTTGTACTTGTGTTTCAGAAGGTTCGGTTCCAGTTTCTTGCACAGGTGTCTCCTGAGGAGTTTCATTATATTCTTTTAAAGAACTACTTCTACCTGCTCCGCCTTCCTGAATGAACTCATCTTCCAGGAAGTGTGCTTGTAAAGCAACAACGATCCTTCGATCTTCGAGCATGTAGAATAGATATCCCATCGTCCCAGATGGGAATCCAATGAAACGTCCCTTCGCAGACCTAGCTTCCAACTTTTCCACCTTAGTCTTCTTGACATAAGCGGGACATCCCCAAATCCTAATATGATTAAGACTTGGTTTCCTTCCTTCCCACATCTCATGTGGAGTTTTAGGAACGGATTTGGAAGGACATCTGTTCAAGATATACGCGGCAGTCAGGAGTGCATACCCCCACAGGTAAATCGGCAAGTCAGTATAGCCCAGCATGGAACGGACCATGTTCAATAGGGTCCGGTTCCTTCTTTCTGACACACCATTTAACTGAGGAGTACCTGTAGGTGTTAGTTGTGAAACTATTCCATGTTCCTTAAGGAACTCGTCAAACTCCGTACTCATATACTCACCACCTCGGTCCGACCGAAGTGCTTTGATATGATTACCAGTTTGTTTCTCGACTAGGGCCTTGAATTCCTGGAATTTCTCAAAGGCCTCGGATTTATGTTTCATTAAGTATACATAACCATACATAGTATGATCATCTGTAAACGTAATGAAATATTGATATCCATCACGTGCTGCTTCCAAAGCACCACAAACATCAGTATGGATTAATCCCAGTTTATCAGCGGATCTTTCAAAAGTCCCTGTGAAGGGGAACTTAGTCATTTTGCCTTTAAGGCAAGATTCACAAGTAGGAAAGGGATTCGATCCCAATGGACCCATAAGTCCATCTTTTTCCATCTTGTAAACCTTGGTCTGACCAACATGACCAAGTCTAAGATGCTATTTCAAAACTTGATTGGTTTCATCCCTACCGCGTTTTCTAGTTATAGTATTCACAACTACTTTGTTGCTGAGATTTAGATGATACAATCCATTCAACAATGTAGCAGTACCCACTAGTTTATTTCTAAAATAAATTTTGCTGGAACCATCACCAATGAAAAATGAAAAGCCTTTTCGGTCCATGACCGGAATGGATACAATGTTTTTGTGCCCCTTGGGCAAAACAAGTACATCTTCTAAAGTCAAAACAAAGCCAGATTCTAAATCCAAAAGAAGTGATCCTATGTCGGTCGCCTCGACACTATGCCCGCTTCCGACTGTGATCATAACTTCTCCAGCTCCAAGCTTCCTACTTTGTTCCAGATCCTGATTCACGGTACAAATATGAGAACTAGCACCAGAATCCGGATTCAGAAGCGAGAAAATACGAGTAGCGAACAATTTGTTTCCAAAACTAAAAGTTACAGCACGAAGTGCCATGAAGAATCGCAGTCTCTAGCCCAGTGGCCCACTCACCTCACTTGAGACAAGCATCCTTCTTCTTCTTGTTCTTTGGAACCATCGGGGCCTTGCCCTTTCCCTTAAGGTCCTTAGCTTGTGGTCAGTCGCTTCTTGGTCTTTTTCTTCTTATTCTTAGACTTCAAGTCCAAGAAATCACAAGTGCACTCCTTCATCCGCGGGTCTTCATCCGAGACCGAGCGGTCACCGGCTTGTTCATTAGCTCGGCTAAGTTACATGCAATCTCATTGCGGTGGAAGTTCATAACAAACCGTGAGAAGGAATCGAGGAGACCGTAGGATAAGGTCGGTTTGGAGAGAAGTATCCATTTTAAAATCAAGAGCCTCCAATCTCTCGATCATGGATATCATTTTGAGGATGTGTTCCCCAACCTTCTCACCTTCCTTCATCCTTGCACCGAACAGTTGCTTGGATATCTCATATCTAGCAGTTCTGCTGTGCTCACCATAAAGCTCGGTTAAGTGAGATAGAATCTGCCTAGCAGAAGTCATCTTCTCATGAGCTCTCTGAAGCTCATTAGACATGGAAGCCATCATATAAGCACGGACTTTCACGTCATCCTTAACCCACTTTTCGTGGTTTTCAATCTCTTCCTGATTGGCTCGAGTCCACATAGGAGGCGCCGGAATGTCCGTCTCCAAGACGTATCCCAGTGCCTCTATACTGAGGACAATCATCAGATTGCGAAGCCAATCCACAAAGTTAGGTCCCATTAAGGTGTTCTTTTCGAGTAGAATTGCGAGTGGATTCATTGTCATATTGAGATTTGTCTGCATTAAGTATAACAGATTAATTAGTGACTCATTCAATTATGTTCTGAGTATAGAATTTAAGGTCTTTTCTATTCTTGTTACCCAGCTCCCACTATTTTTATCGGAATAACACACTCCCATGTGATATCCGGAAGTATCGTCGCTCTACTTCATAGTGGTGATCGAGTTCTTTATAAATCTTAATAGAGGGCAACCGAACAGGTTTCTAGTCTATTAATTTTCATAAAGTGTTGTCCAACACCAACCCATCTAATGGATGATTCGATCTTCTTTTTCCCCTTGTTCACTCCCCTCAACCTATACGATTTCTATGGTTCGTGAACAAGTTAAGTTTATACCATCGACGCAAATCAGTTTCACAATTGAATCTTATCCGGCAACCTATCAGGTTTCTAGGGATAAAATTTGCTCCAAGCGAAGGCATCCAATGCGCTTCCGGTAATTTATCCGTCCTCCCCGAACGACTACCCCGATAACTCGGAAGCATAGCACATCCGGTTTGGATTTCAATTTCCCGAAAACTCGATGGAGGGAAGGAAAACCTTGAAACCTTATAAACTTAATTATTTATTGTGGGAGAATTTTCGCGATTAACGTTACACTTTGCACATTAATCATATTAGCGCGTTTGTGGTATTCATATAATATGAAAAAAAACCATTCACAACCTAGTTGCTACCAACATGTGGTTCATGGACCGTTCCTAGAAAACAAAAACTCCGTAATCTAATTACAAGTCTTCGTCTTGAATCTTCGTCTTCTAGAAATGGATCTTACTCCGGTGTTCGTCATTACATATAAATTTTACATCGAAAATTGCATCCTAGATACAAAAATTTCTAGTAAAATAAATAGGCTCAAAACGGCCTTTACAACCCAATCGAATAAAACGAACGATTCAAAACTAAGTCCACGAACCACATCCCCATTCAAAAACATTCATCCAATAAATACTATATAAATGGAAAGCGTAGAGATACATTGATCCAATCAACAATACGAACCGATCCAATCGATTCACACAATCGGTAATATGATAACGTTCAAAATAATTCGGTCGACTATAAATATTCCAATTAATCAAATTTCCCTTATAAAATGAAATACCATAAATCATTTTAATCATATTCAATCCAATTTAATGTGCGGGAGATTAATTTTTTTAAGAATACACGGAAAAATCGAGCCGGGGTGAAAACGGGCCAGCATGACCGAGTCACCCTCGGCGGCTCTGCGGCGATCACGCACAGCTTGGCCGAGTCACGCTCGAAAGATGCCGGCGAGGACACGACCGAGTCACCCAGGACACGGTCGGGTCTGCCTGGCAGTGACTTGGCCAGACTGCCAGACACGACCGAGTCACTCTCGGCCAGATTACCCTTTTTGTCCAAAAAGTCGTCCGACGACGATTCGGGGCTAGATTTTCGTCCGGATATCCAATATCAATATTTTCCGACTTTCATATCTTCAATATAAATCATATTTCCCAGAAATTTAAGATTTATATTTAGACATAAACTTACGAAAAATACAATTATTACGAACGAAAAACATATACCACGATTATGACTAAAATGATTCCAAATCATTCACCATCTAATCGAGCATTCTAAATGCCAATATCGTATATACGATCGCAAGACCTACGCTCCGATACCACTATTGGGATTCGGTGCCTAAAACGAAGGCCCAGCGGAAGCGGTAAAACGAAAATTAATTCGATCCGAATCCCTACGAGGATCGATCGAGCTACGTATATACGAATATCAAAAACGAAATACAAGAGATACAAGAAACATACCCTCGTAGTCCGTTGATTAAATGGATAACCTTCTCTTGAGCTATTCCCCAAGCTTTGCTTGATCTCTACGAATCTATTCTGCTTCAAGCCCTTGAACGATCCAACGCCGAAAGCACCGCGTCTCTACTTGCCACGCGCCGGAAAAACGAACGGAATAACAACACCTTGCTATCCTCCAAGGATACGGCTAGAGCTAGGTGATGAAGCTTGTTATAGATATTAATATCACTCTAAGTGTATGAATATCTATCTCTCTCAATATTTCCTCACAAAATTTCTCTAAGAAGTTATGAAGAAGATGAATGAAGAAGATGAATAAAGAAGATGATGAAGAAGACTTCTATCTCTCTCTCCTCTTGCAACCTCACGTTGGAAACGAAAGTGAATGAATGAAAGATGTCTTCATCCCTCTTATTCAACTTCTCCCACATGTTACAACTCATGCATGAGGGAATCTAACCCCACCTCCACTATTATCATTCATTAAAGAATGAATACATAAGTCCAAAAGGAAGGTGGCTAGAAATGGGGGGGGGCATGTAGAAACGGATGAGTTCGGTTCGTTTCGGACTCCCGAGAGTCCAAACAGATAAACTCCATTTCCGTCCCGATGTATTTGTATAGTTTAATTAATCCAATTAATTTCATCATATCAAATACATTACAACATAATTAATTTCTCCAAGAAATAATTATATCCATGAATTAAATTAATCACCCAGTGATATATTTAATTCATTAGGCCGTAAATCAATTTATCCAATAAATCGATTTAGACAACTAATGTCCCAAATTTAGATATCCAATATCTAATACACATAATGAGAGATTAAGCTCGATTTATTCCTTCGTCAATCCTAATGGCAACTCGGTAGGTCCGTCTCAGTCAGCAATGGGAGGAACCAAAGAGTAGCAGCACCACCTATCCAGCCTGGTGGCCTACACTGTACCCCGACTGAGAACGAATGATTGGGATCATTCAAGAACCATTCAGTCGTGAATACCAGTATACATATAAACCCTTCTTTCAAATGTCCCGATCAAGTTATAGGGTCACGGTCAGTCAAACCCTATCTGTACTTGACGCTATGCATGCGTTAATGCAAATCGAGATCATCGAGCTGTCGTGTATCTAATACAACTAGCTCCAATGCTTTGGCCAAAGACTTATGATCTCATCTGCCAATAACCGCATAGGACATATAACCCGCTCACTAACGGGAGAAAGAATTCTATCTTGGTATTCAGTAGGACCTACTACTTGCCCGTCAAGATGCACGTCGAGGTTGACCCCTGCCTTCCGGTTTACAGGGTCGAACTACTCTAATGAAAATCTTGACGTCACAAGCACATCCCTACTAAATCCTCAAGTCGAAGGTTCACGAATACCTATCACAACCTTTCGATTCCGTCATTGACTGTCCCAGAGTGAAATCCATGTGACGAATCGAGGGTGAGTCGGTTCGAGTATACTAATCCAATTAGCATACTGATCGCTTGTTTTCGCGTAGTATGGTTTTCAAATCCGATCAATTTTAAAATTTGTAAAACCTCGAAGTAATTCCAAGGTGTCGAACCCAAGGGAATTGATGTGTCGAAAATAAAGGAAGTAACTCTACTCAAAATTTGACTGCTATTTAGGAATCCGAAAATTTGTTTGTTTTCTAATTATCTAACTTTAAAAATTGAAAAATAAAAATTAAATAAAAGATGAATTATCTAAATCAAGCAAATAAAGCAAATTAGCAAGATAAAATCACAAGTCGAAATGTAATTGATCCTAGGGTAGTATCATCTAATTGAGTTCACACAATCCATTCACTTGATTCCTTTTCCCCAAATTTTAATTCAATCCTAGAAATAATCACTCAGCCAATCTAGAATTCCGATCAAGGCAACCTAGAAAGATAGTTAATTTAAACCCTTTTCCCCACCAGGGCTCAAAGAATTTAAATCACTTAAAAGCGCCAACTTATTTATCTGTGATTTATCTTTCTCCACTTAGGTCTCAAGATAAAATCATATTGTGCGTCAAGTATTTCCACTAATCAATTACTCCTTCCGGACAAAATTAATTAGCTAACATGCATCAATTAAGGGCCCTTTAATCTAGCATGATATTTAACACATCTTGAACACAAGCCTAGGATGAAAGGTAAAAAGGTAATCAAAGGAACATCATGTGAACATCAATTAAAATTACTAACCCTAGAATCAATCAAAGGAATTAGCCAGACATAATTGAAATTAGACAAGAAATAGATGAAGAATGCATATTATTAATATGAGAAGAGAGATTACAACCCTTACGGATGAACTCCGAGTCTTCAATCTCCCAAAAACAATAATAATTCTGCTCTCCAAAAAGTTCTTGAATCAAAGGAATAAATCTTGCTAAAAAGATGTAAAAATCTGCTAAAGATAATAATAGATGAAAAAGAATGATAAAAGATAGTAAAACTAGGTCTAGAAGGAGGTTTATATAGCCTAAGGGGGTTAAACTCCCGATTAGCCCTAATCTAGGAAACAAAATCTATCCAAAAGAGTCAAAATCCGTCAAAATACGAGAGTCCGCTGGGCAGCCTATCGGACTGGCCTATCGGCCGATAGGCTGGCCGATAGTTGGTTCGTCGATATCTTCACTCGATAGGGCAGGAACTCCTTTCGGACGGGCCTATCTGCCGATAGGCTGGCCGATAGGTTTGTCTGTCTCTTGCAAAATTCCGTCTTTTCCGTCCGTGACTCGACTCTCGGTCCTTTGTCTCATTTTGGGTCCTTTTGGCTCTAAAAACCTGCAAACACACTAAAACCAACCCAAACGCGTAATACGGCTCGACTAATCATAAATAAGCCAAATACGAGCACATTAATCACGAAACGAGATAAAACCTAGTATAAAATCCTAGAAAAATGTGGTAAAATTACCACTTATCAAACCCCCCCAAACTTAAGCCTTGTTCGTCCCGAACAACAAAAAGAAAAGAAAAAGAATGTAGTGAATCATCGTGCAACTCATAGTGTTCAACCTAATCAATATTATCCTGTAATTCTCTCTAAATAATCCGAGTGTCGTAAAAGCGAGCTGCACTCGGAATAATGATTCCGCAAAGTAGACAAGTTCAGTCCTAATCATTCGTTCATGAAGAAAATCCAGCTCAAAGATTAACAAAACGTGAGTCAAATCGACCGTCAATATGAAAGGCTAAAATAAACAAGCTAGTTCGTCCCGTTACACAGTCTAGTGGCACATTTTTCACGAGTTTCATAACAAATAAACCTCGGTCAGTATTCCCTTATATGTATGTTCAAGGATTTGATTCGAGTTGACCACTAGGTTAGGATCTCGGGATGTTTCATCGGGGTAATCCTAGGGTGGAACTTCCATTCTCATGTATTAGGAAACCGTTTGACGTAAAAGACACTCATGGGGCACATGGATGCTTCTAGTTACTAAGTTCCCGTCTACAGCGGAGAAACAACTCGAAGATATAATTTCCGCATGTCCAAATCAAGGTCGCCGTTTTACGCGAGAGTAAACAGCGGGTCACGCGAATACCCCCGGTTACTAAGTTCCCTATCATTGGCACATGTGAAATATCTAAATCACTAGCCAAATCAGAGTCGTCGTTTTACGCGAGGGCAAACAACGGGTCACGCGAATGCCCCCGGTTACTAGACTTCCCTTCATAGAACAACATTATCTCAACTTTTGGGAAAAACTGACCGACTCTAAACTCACTCTAAGTGCCAACACGACTGACGAAACAGTACGACTCACTATCCGGAAGATGTAACCAAACGTATTGACGGTGATTTTAAAACAAGTATGTATCGTCTCTTATCTGCCAAGACCTCTACAATCACGAAAAATTTTGGACCTAAATGAATACTATGCAAAACAGAAATAACTGACTACAACTCGACTAAACTCGACCATTTCTTCAGAGAGAAAAACAGTGTCGTAACATCGGTATCACACAAATAGAAGCACGAAAGATTCACGAATAAAGAAAAACTAAGACAAGCAAGGCTATCTAAGCGAACAACGAAAAGCAAATAAAAGCAAACACGAAATCTAAAAAAAAAAATACTACGACCTAAAAAATAGAAACTAGCAAACACACCAAACAAAAATGAACCTAAAAATCTAAAAAAAAACTAAGCAACAAAAGCCAAAACCACGCAACACCAATATGATAAGCACAAATAAAAACAACGGGCACCAACACAAGCAAATAAAGATACAAGGCAAACAAGGTACTCACACGTAAAGAAATTAACAAAGCCGCACTTCTCCCCCCCCCCAAACTTATTTCGCATCCTAAAGGAGGAATAAGTTTGAAAAGAGAAAGGAGTGGCTTTGTTAACGGAGTACCTGATCACTGTGGCGGAAATGGCGGGTTTGTCGGCGAGCTCGGATCATAGCGGGCATGTGAATCGGGGAAAGGAGCAAAGTGGTACATCTCATGTAGCATTCGGTTGTAGTGGTCCTCCTGGGACAACCTATCTTCCTGCCTCTTCCTCTCTTGCTCCCTCCAAGCAATCTCCTCATGTCGCCACACTCTGTCCTCTTCGGCTCGTTTCTCCACGAGCTCGTACAACTCATTGACCCGAGTGGCAACAACATTCTCGCACCCCTTCCTATCCCGGATCTCCATGTCGAACTCTTGTAGAAGGAGTATCCATCTCACTAATCTCGGCTTCGAATCCTTCTTGGCAAATAGATAGCGAATCGCTGCGTGATCGGTATGAACAATAGTGTGAGTGCCCACTAGGTAAGGTCGGAATTTGTCGAATGCATAGACCACAGCGAGCAACTCTTTTTCCGTCGTGGTGTAGTTCATTTGGGCTGAATCCATCATCTTACTCGCATAATAAATTAACCGGAAAAGCTTATCCCGTTTTTGACCCAAAACGGCCCCAACGGCCCAATCGCTCGCATCGCACATCAACTCGAATGGTGCACCCCAATCCGGAGTGATTAAGACCGGCGTCGAAATTAAGGCTCGTTTCAATGTCTCAAACGCCCTTAAGCAATCATCATCAAACTCAAATTTCGTGTCTTTCTCGAGCAAGGAACATAACGGCTTCGTGATTTTTGAGAAATCCTTAATGAACCGTCTATAGAACCCCGCATGGCCTAGGAAGCTTCGTACTGATTTAACATTGGTTGGAGGCGGTAATTTCTCGATAGCAACCAGCTTCGCTCGATCAACCTCCAATCCTTCCGAAGATACTTTATGCCCCAGCACTACTCCCTCTTGCACCATGAAGTGACATTTCTCCCAATTTAGAACAAGGTTCGTCTCCTCACACCGGGCAAGTACCAAAGATAAATTTTTCAAGCAATGGTCGAAAGATGAACCAAAAACTGAAAAATCATCCATAAAGACCTCCATTATGTTCTCGACTAATCCGTGAAAGATGGCCATCATGCACCTTTGAAAAGTTGCGGGTGCGTTGCACAAGCCAAACGGCATCCTCCTAGCGAATACCCCATAAGGGCACGTGAAAGCGGTCTTGTGCTGGTCTTCCGGAGCGATAGCAATTTGATTGTACCCCGAATACCCGTCCAAAAAGCAATAATACTCGTATCCGGCCAAACGATCTAGCATTTGATCAATAAATGGAAGTGGAAAATGATCCTTCCTCGTCGCCGCATTAAGTAGTCGTTAGTCGATACAAACTCTCCATCCCGTGACTAGCCTTGTCGCGATTAATTCATTCTTCTCGTCCTTGATCACGGTCATACCCCCTTTCTTAGAGACGACTTGAGTAGGACTCACCCACTCACTATCGGAAATCGCATATATCATCCCGGCATCTAATAATTTGAGCACCTCTTTTCTCACAACCTCTTGCATTGCTGGATTTAATCTTCGTTGCGGTTGCACCCTCGGCTTATGATCGTCTTCTAGCGAAATCCTGTGCATACAAATAGAAGGGCTTATTCCCTTAATGTCCGAAATCGTCCATCCAATCGCCCCTTTGTGTTTACGCAGCACCCGTAATAGCTTCTCCAAGTTAGTAGGTCCGAGAGAAGAAGAAACTATCACGGGATAGGACTCGTTCTCGCCCAAGAAGCAATATTGTAAGTGGTCCGGCAAAGGCTTAAGTTCTAACTTCGGCACCTCGATCGATCGGTCCTCAGCGACAACTCCCCCTTGAACGGGTTTGTTGACATCAAGATAGCATACATCCCTCTCATTAGATCGAAACTCGTTCGCCTCCAACATTCGAACATACTCTGGCAATTCCTCGTAAATTTCTTCAACATCGGAATGTGAGTAAATGGAGTGTGAAATGCAATACTCCAACAAGTCGGTCAGGGGCGGCATAATAGACTCAATTGCATAACATTCCTCGGGCGCATCCTCGGGCTTCTTCATCGCGTCATAGATGGAGATTTTCAGATTTTGATCATTAACCCGGAAGGTAAGATCACCCTCTTGGACGGCGATAAGTGCTCTTCCCGTTGCTAGAAACGGTCTCCCAAAGATCAATGGTTGATTCTCGTCCTCGGGCATATCAAGAACTACGAAATCGGCCGGGAAGACTAAGTGTTGGACTCTAACGAACACATCCTCCACAACTCCCCTCGGATAAGAGATTGACCGGTCCGCCATGAGTAGAGAAATGGTAGTCGGCTTCATCTCCCCAATCTTCAACCTCTTAAAGATGGATAGAGGCATAAGATTGATGCTTGCCCCGAGATCACACAACACATTACGGAACGTTTGGTCGCCAATCATGCATGTAAAAGTAAAACGTCCCGGATCCTTCTGCTTGAGCGGTAGCTTGTTTTGAATGATAGCGCTGCACTCCTCTGTCAAATTTATTGTTTCAAACTTCCTCAACTTCCTCTTGCTTGCCACAGTGTCTTTCAAGAATTTAACGTACCCCGGCATGTCTCTCAAAGCGTCTAGAAGTGGAATGTTGATATTCACCTTTTGAAACATGTCGATAAATCGTTGAAGCTTTTCATCATGTCTCGACTTGGCCAATCGCTGTGGAAATGGAGCTTTTACCTCAAAATCCTTCACATTCGTACTTCCAGGAACCTTTCGACCGATAGGGGGTCGATAGGCTTAACTGCCGGCATTCTGTCTGGGTATCGGGTGGGCCTATCGGCCGATAGGCTTGGCCGATGGGCCTGCTGCATTTCATCTTCTTTCTTGTTCTCGGCTCCCGTTTCTAGTACATCCTTGTTTCCAGATTCCTCAATTTCAGCCCCATGATTACTGTAACTTGTCTCACTCCGAAGCTCGATTGCGTTGCATTGTTGCGTCTTCGGGTTGGTCTGGTTGCTGCTCGGAAAATGCCCCAGCTTATGAAATCCGGCTTGGGCGTTCGCCATTTGACTCATTTGGGTCTCCACCATCGACATCTGCTTTGTCAAGGCTATCACTGAGTTTCTAATAGATGTCACACTATGCTCGAGAGCCCCGAACCTCTTGTCTGCTTTATAAATAAAATCTTTTTGACTTGCCTCTAACCGTTCCAACATTTCTTCCATCGGTGTCTTAGCAATCGGCTCTTGAATAACCCCGTTTTTCACGTTAAATCCCGGTGGTGGCTGGAGAGCATTGTTCGGGTTGGCATAGGAGAAATTAGGGTGGTTTCGATTGTTCGGATAATAGTTCCCACTATTTCCCCCTTGCCGGAAGTTTCCTCCTTGCACGTAATTTGCATCCTCTTCAATTGCAATAGGCTCATTTAGCTCTTCAAAAACTGCATTGACTCCCAAAGTTTTCTTTTTTAGCATCTCAAGTTCTTTTTGTTGTCTTTCAAATTTCGCCTTTAAATCACCGTAGGCGTCCTCGTCACCGGATGGAACCTTTTTTCTTGTCATCTTCCTATCGGTCACCTCCTCGTAATCATTGTTGACTGCTAGCTCGATGAGATTCTTGGCCTCTTCATAATCGTTAGCAAGAAATCCCCCTTTCAATGAATAGTCCAACTCTCTTCTAGCCTTCCTCGTCAAACCCCGATAAAACCGAATGTAGATTTCCTCCTTGTCAATTCCATGCTGTGGGCATTTGCGAAGTAGCTTCTTAAATCGGATCCATGCCTCGTATAAGTATTCATCCTCATATTGCTCGAATTGCAAGATATCGTTGATTTGTTTTTGCACCTTCGAGGGAGGATAGAACTGTGCTAAGAACAATCGGGTCATCTCTCTCCAAGTACCAATTTCCTTCCGATCTAGGCTCTTGTACCAATCTAGCGCATCGTCTTCTAAGGAAAACCGGAATAGGCGGAGCTTAATGACATCCGGAGGCACTCCGTTTTGCTTGATGGTGGCACATATGTCCAAAAACGACTCAAGATGAGCGTTTGGATCTTCATTAACTCCTCCTCCGTATGTTTGAGACTTCACCGTAGCTATGAGGGACGGCTTAAGCTCGAAGTTGTTGGCATCAATCTTTCCCCAACCTCCTTCTTGATAATCGTCCAGCTTAGGTCGAAAGCGGGCATTCAAAGGGATCTTCTCGGGACGAGCGAGTTCTCGTGGTGGGTCAACAATGTCGGCCATGGTATCAACGAAAGGTATAGAAATAGTCTCGGTTCTCGCTTCTTGCTTCTTCCTCCTCAAAGACTTCTCGATTTCCGGATCCAAAGGAAATAAGTCCTTTCCTTGGGATATTGTGATCATGCACCGCCTACAAAAAAGAGAAAACAAGATGTGAGGAAACGAGATCGAAAATTAATAATAATAGTAAACAACCTAAAGTAACAATCTCTTCTTTTTCGAATTATCCCCTTAAGTTTTCTATCAATTCCCCGGCAACGGCGCCAAAAATTGATCGCTTGTTTTCGCGTAGTATGGTTTTCAAATCCGATCAATTTTAAAATTTGTAAAACCTCGAAGTAATTCCAAGGTGTCGAACCCAAGGGAATTGATGTGTCGAAAATAAAGGAAGTAACTCTACTCAAAATTTAACTGCTATTTAGGAATCCGAAAATTTGTTTGTTTTCTAATTATCTAACTTTAAAAATCGAAAAATAAAAATTAAATAAAAGATGAATTATCTAAATCAAGCAAATAAAGCAAATTAGCAAGATAAAATCACAAGTCGAAATGTAATTGATCCTAGGGTAGTATCATCTAATTGAGTTCACACATTCCATTCACTTGATTCCTTTTCCCCAAATTTTAATTCAATCCTAGAAATAATCACTCAGCCAATCTAGAATTCCGATCAAGGCAATCTAGAAAGATAGTTAATTTAAACCCTTTTCCCCACCAGGGCTCAAAGAATTTAAATCACTTAAAAGCACCAACTTATTTATCTGTGATTTATCTTTCTCCACTTAGGTCTCAAGATAAAATCATATTGTGCGTCAAGTATTTCCACTAATCAATTACTCCTTCCGGACAAAATTAATTAGCTAACATGCATCAATTAAGGGCCCTTTAATCTAGCATGAGATTTAACACATATTGAACACAAGCCTAGGATGAAAGGTAAAAAGGTAATCAAAGGAACATCATGTGAACATCAATTAAAATTACTAACCCTAGAATCAATCAAAGGAATTAGCCAGACATAATTGAAATTAGACAAGAAATAGATGAAGAATGCATATTATTAATATGAGAAGAGAGATTACAACCCTTACGGATGAACTCCGAGTCTTCAATCTCCCAAAAACAATAATAATTCTGCTCTCCAAAAAGTTCTTGAATCAAAGGAATAAATCTTGCTAAAAAGATGTAAAAATCTGCTAAAGATAATAATAGATGAAAAAGAATGATAAAAGATAGTAAAACTAGGTTTAGAAGGAGGTTTATATAGCCTAAGGGGGTTAAACTCCCAATTAGCCCTAATCTAGGAAACAAAATCTATCCAAAAGAGTCAAAATCCGTCAAAATACGAGAGTCCGCTGGGCAGCCTATCGGACTGGCCTATCGGCCGATAGGCTGGCCGATATTTGGTTCGTCGATCTCTTCACTCGATAGGGCAGGAACTCCTTTCGGACGGGCCTATCGGCCGATAGGCTGGCCGATAGGTTTGTCTGTCTCTTGCAAAATTCCGTCTTTTCCGTCCGTGACTCGACTCTCGGTCCTTTGTCTCGTTTTGGGTCCTTTTGGCTCTAAAAACCTGCAAACACACTAAAACCAACCCAAACGCGTAATACGGCTCGACTAATCATAAATAAGCCAAATACGAGCACATTAATCACGAAACAAGATAAAAACCTAGTATAAAATCCTAGAAAAATGTGGTAAAATTACCACTTATCACATACTTATAACATGTGCTCCCACTAACCATTAGTGTTCGACAGGCACTCTCCATGTCAAAGAACACGTCATACAAGTCTTCACATAAACTTAACGCCCAGTCAAGTTTCATCGACTTGCGAACGATTAAGTATTTGAGCTATAACCTTTCCAGTGCCGACCCCCTTATCCAATAAGGAGTGGAACGTTTTGCTCTCAAATACACGGATTAGTTTCTATATGTTTATTTACGAGTTAGGAATGCCAGTAACTACCAGTAAATAAAGAAACCTTCATTTGCCTTATATAAATGGTTTACATAATTACAAGTACAATGCCCTCACTCAACAACCTCTGAGTGGCATTCGAGGGCATACTCCTAACACATCCTTGCACCGAATAGTTGCTTGGATATCTCATATCTAGCAGTTCTGCTGTGCTCACCATAAAGTTAGGTTAAGTGAGATAGAATCTGCCTAGCAGAAGTCATTTTCACATGAGCTCTCTGAAGCTCATTAGACATGGAAGCCATCATATAGAAACTAAGGCAAACTTTAACCCACTTTTCGTGGTTTTCAATCTCTTCCTGATTGGTTCGGGTCCACACAGGAGGCGCCGGAATGTCCGTCTCCAAGACGTATCCCAGTGCCTCTATACTCAGGACAATCATCAAATTGCGGAGCCAATCCACAAAGTTAGGTCCCATTAAGGTGTTCTTTTCGAGTAGAATTGCGAGTGGATTCATTGTCATATTGAGTTATGTCTGCATTAAGCATAACAGATTAATTAGTGACTTGTTATATTATGTTCTGTGTATAGAATTAAGGTCTTTTCTATTCTTGTTACCCAGCTCCCACTATTTTTATCGGAATAACACACTCCCATGTGAAATCCGGAAGTATCGTCGCTCTACTTCATAGTGGTGATCGAGTTCTTTATAAATCTTAATAGAGGGCAACCGAACAGTTTTCTAGTCTATTAATTTTCATAAAGTGGTGTCCAACACTAACCCATCTAATGGATGATTCAATCTTCTTTTTCCCCTTATTCATTCCCCTCAACCTATACGGTTTCTATGGTTCGTGAACAAGTTAAGTTTATACCATCGACGCAAATCAGTTTCACAATTGGATCTTATCCGGCAACCTATCAGGTTTCTAGGGATAAAATTTGCTCCAACCGAAGGCATCCAATGCGCTCCCGGTAATTTATCCGTCCTCCCCGAACAACTACCCCGATAACTCGGAAGCATAGCACATCCGGTTTGGATTTCAATTTCCCGAAAACTCGATGGAGGGAAGGAAAACCTTGAAACCTTATAAACTAAATAATTTATCGTGGGAGAATTTTCGCGATTAGCGTTACACTTTGCACATTAATCATTTAAGCGTGTTTGTGGCATTCATACAATATGAAACAACCATTCACAACCTAGTTGTTACCAACATGTGGTTCATGGACCGTTCCTAGAAAACAAAAACTCCGTAATCTAATTACAAGTCTTCGTCTTGAATCTTCGTCTTCTCGAAATGGATCTTCCTCCGGTCTTCTTCATTACATATAAATTTTACATTGAAAATTGCATCCTAGATACAAATTTTTCTAGTAAAATAAATAGGCTCAAAACGGCCTTTACAACCCAATCGAATAAAACGAACGATTCAAAAACTAAGTCCACGAACCACATCCCCATTCAAAACCATTCATTCAATAAATACTATATAAATGGAAAGCGTAGAGATACATTGATCCAATCAACAATACGAACCGATCCAATCGATTCACACAATCGGTAATATGATAACGTTCAAAATAATTCGGTCGACCATAAATATTCCAATTAATCAAATTTCCCTTATAAAATGAAATACCATAAATCATTTTAATCATATTAAATCCAATTTAACATGCGGAGATTAATTTTCAAGAATACACGAAAAATCGAGTCAGGCGAAATTGGCTGCCATGGTCGAGTCATCACGGCAAGATGCCTACTGTAATATCCCGATAAATTGTTGAGTATTTTCATCTGTATTTGAACCCTATATTACCTGAAATGGTGCTATCAATAATCGAAGTACGACCGTTTCCGTATTCGTATCCTCATGCATGATAATATCAACCTTTAATCCTTTTCATGCAACTCGTCGTAACGCACGCTAACGAGTAAGCGTAACGTGCGTTACGATCTGGAAATAGCGTACGCTACGAGCTAGACGTAAGCGTGCGTAAGGAGGTCAATAATTGAGCAGTTGGCTAACACATGGACAGCTGGTGGTGGGGCTCGGAAATATTCCCGCGGATGAACCTGGACAGTTTTGGGGTCAACGGGTGTTAACGTACGCTAAGGCTTGTAACTAGCGTACGCTAATATGTGTAGCTTACGTACGTAATGCATAGGGTGTAACGTCGTAAGCTAGTACAAAACGAGACGAAGCTATCAGTGATCGATAGTGTACGCTAATATCGAATGGTAGCGTGCGCTAAGTATATTACGTACGTAAATGGCTGAGGCTAACGTACGTAAATCTCAAGATATTATATATATGGACAACACCCCATTTCATTTCTCTTCGTCCCTTTCAATTGTAATTCGTTTTCCTCCATTTCTAGAGGGTCTCCAGCCCTCTAAAACACATATAGAACACGTAGACTCGATTATTTAAGTTACGAAACATCTTGCATTGACATTCAAGCAATCGGAATTGGATGCTACCTCGTGTCTCTGCGTTTCTTTCATATTAAAGGTATGTTAATGCTACCTCAACCTTGATTTCGTGTTCTTAAGGATGTTTTGAACATACCACCAGGATTATTAAGCTCCATAAGATGATTTTTATCCGAACGCCATGTTTTTGGAAGTTGGAATGATTCATGCTTTAGTTAACCGAGTTAAGAACGTTATAGTCCGACTCTTGTTATGATAATCAAGTAAGGTAAAATCCTGAGATTAATAAACCATATTGTATGGTGTTTCCATAATGATCATATACTTAATGTTGGTAACAACCTGCATTTTCCGAACTACCTTTGAGGATCTATAATCAATATTTGGAGTGAGTCTTATGATGGGAGGATTAACCGAATTCGTAGACATCAACACCATAGGGTTATCATGATTCACATGAGTGAGATATGTGTAAATATAACGACGTTAAGCTCTATGCATTACGTGCGTTATACCTCGTGCAAGGCAATGTCAATCGAGAAGAATCGTCTAATGCATGCTTAGCGTGCGCTAATCCTTGTAGCTTACGTGGCGCTAACGTGCATTTAACGACGTTACGTATGTGTGTAACGTGACGTTACGAAGAGAACAGCTAGGGTTCGGCCATCTTTTTATGCTTTTCCTTGTGTGATTGGTTGTTTATTTTATGATAGGATATTAAGGACGAATTTCCTACGATAATCCAAAGGTTGAGCCTCTCCGATCGCCGTTTCGGAGTTCGGATTGTTCCAATCAACCGTATTTCCGAGTATTCGCGAGAGATTACCAAGGCAAGTACCTTGATATACGAATTATAATTACGTGAAATCATTGTTGTGAAGTGTATGAATCATGTTATGAATATCTCGTATTTACATTATATATATATATATAGATATGTGTGGATAATTATGTAGTATTAATTGATAGTGTTGAAGGCCTAATGTGCTAAGTCTTGATGAATAACGTGCGAGTTATTGTTTATTTTGCGTAGTTGCGTCGCGAATAAATTATGTGGATTGATGAATTGATTTGATAATTGTTGCAACGGCCGATCGTGTGCTTGGTATTTGTAATAATGTGAATACTTGTTATGAGAGACGTCATATCCGGTACCTCGAGGGCGGGCGTGCACTCCGGCCTGTACGCCTGCAATGAGCGGCTCCATATGATTGGTGAACACCGGTGTTACTTAATGCGCGAGCAAGGGGCGGCTCTGTGGGAGTGAACGCCGGCGGTGACATGTGCAATGGGCGGCCAATATAGTGGAGTGAACGCCGGTACACAGTGTGTAAGGGAGGCGCTGGCGGGCTTATTGGTAACGGATATTTGAGTGATAGCTAAGACCCCGTTATCAAATGATTTTCTAAATTTAAATCTTTGCAACTTGCTTTGAATGTTGGTCTTGATGTAGACCACGGATTGTGTTTCTGGAGTTCGTTCCAATTTGTTTTAAATGTTGGTATCAGGGTTAATTAACAAAGGATATTTTACTAGATCTCCGAGGTTAATTAATCAGGGTCTTGAGCAGATTTGTCGAATGAGAGGTGTGCCTTTGATTGTCTTGTGTTGATTATTCTCGTATTGGGTCGAGGACCCCGTGAGATGTTGAGATTTGATCTCGTGATGATATTATTTGGATTGGGCCGAGAACCCCGTGAGATGTTGTAATGATTCACTTGTGATACTGCTTTATCATTTGGGTCGAGGACCCCGAATAACGTTGTGATAGTTTTCTTGCAAATTGTTTTCCACATGTTGGGTCAAGGACCCGAGAGCTTTTGAAGTATTTTCGAAAGTATTTCCATTTGATTTTCAAAACCCCTAGATGGCCCGAGTCAATATTAATGTTTTCGAACTTTCTTATCAAAATACTTTTCCTTTTATAAAAAGGGATTTCTCTGACTCCTGGGGCTCGTTTAAAGTTTTATTGGTGTTATGTTCTGTACGGAGAATATGAAAATGTGATTATCTTTCACCTTGTGTATGTAATACTATTCTGTGTTGACCATTTGAGTGTGTGGTTCGTGTTAAGGTTTCACGACTATTGAGTTTTGTGTTATTATTATTCGTATATCTTGTGTATTATGTACTTGCACTAGCAAAATTCCAGTTTGCTAACCCCCGAGTTTCGGGGGGTGGGTGCCTGTTATGCGCTCAGGTTTTGGCAGCTCGGGAGCAGTCACGGGATTGGCTGGGAAGGAGATGGAGGACAATGATACTAATTACACCGAGTTAGAGTCTTTTCTTTTGTTTCATTTTGGTCGGTATTACTCTGTCGTTCGAGTATTCACCCTTGCATGGGTGTAGTTTTCATTTATTAAATTGAGTTGTCGTTCTTTTCTGTGTTCAAGTTTATTTTTGTCATTGAGATGTAAAGTTCATTTGTTTCCGAATTGTTTAATGACCTTGTCGGTCTGCGTTGTATTTAGATTGACCCCGGTCGGTCAATCATTTTGTAGTCTATTAGAGTTTAGCCTTGTAGATCCTTGTAAGAAGGGCCTACGGCGTGTAACATTTCCGGATGTATTCTGGGGGTGTTACAAATATGGTATCAGAGCTTAGGTTTGCGAAAAACCTAGGCCGTTGGGTCAAGTCCATGTCTTGTGTAAGTCGCGCGTGTCAGAGTTGTGATTAGTATCGTGGTTCCAACATCATCTTCAAGCAATCCGTGATGATAAGCCTCCTGAATCGTAAGTCCCCTTATATACGTATTTGATTATATTGTGCTTAACGTGAACCTAGGGTTTGAACTTGTTAGAGATTATATTGTTTTACGATATCACCTGCGTATACGGTTCGAGTGAGAATGGTTATGTAGTATACTTCGGTAGTCAAACATATTTATCGGATTCTGCATTTTAGTAGGATAAATCTTTGAGTGTTAATTTTATCCGCTGCGTGAGTATTTTGAAATGACTCTTGACATTTTGGCATTTTTAGTCTTGCACATTTTAACGGTATTTAATATTTTACAAATGATTTTGTAAGTTTTGGAAAATGCTACCGTCATCGGTTGTTTGGCATATTTTGAAATGATTTTTAATGGTATTTAGCCTGGTAGGTTCCGCATTGCAATTCGGCATGTAATATTTCCGCCAAATTACGAACATTTCAAAGTAGTGTTTTAAAATTTTCCTAACATTGTAAACCTCATGATTTAATGTAGTCGTGTCGAATGATCACGTATTTTGGTGAAAAGTTCTTTCGAATAAACATTTTGGTAGAAGAGGAAGGATTTTTAAAATTGTGGTATTTGGGACTCAACACTTTTGAAATATTTTAAATTAGGTACAATTCGATTTTCAATTTCCTTGTAGGCATTACTCGAAAATAAATTTTTAGAGTCATTGTATAAACTTCCTCTTCCAAAACAAAGAACAGTATTTACAAGTTCTGAGCACAACGTGACTCGGCTTTTGTTTCAAATTTTTTTTAAAGCATACACATAATGATCGTCCTAGACGAAGGACTGGAAGTTGATTTCGTAAAATTTCGTGCTTTACGATATTACGCTTATTCTCGATGCTAATTAAACCTTATGTTGATAATCGTGGTATACCGTACAACCGACTATGTGATAACAATAAACGGTACTATCTCGCATTAGCATGTCGAGCCCTCGCGATGTAGACGTAATATAGGAAGCGGAAGCGGTGAGGTGGTTCGTGCGACAACGATTCATGTTACGGTGAAGGAATATCAAGATCGACGATAACCTATGAAACCTCCTCGGTGGCCGAGCCAACGAGCGGAGAAAAGAGACCAAGGACATCGGGAAAATTTTGGGCGGTGTGAGACTAAGGTTCTCAAACCCCACGCTGCTCGAATGCGTCGTCTTCGCGGTCGAGAATGAGCATTGGGAATCCCCAACCAAAGATCAGTGACTCCCAAGAAGAAGAGAGTGTGCTTCAACCGCAACCGCACGGGACACATCCGTGTAAACTGTCCCTCACCACTCTTGACTTGTCATCGGTGCGGGTGTGAAGGCCATCGGGAGAAACATTGTGAGATAATTTCTGAATTGGCAAGGAATGCTACTCTGTCGGTGAGCAGAGCAAGTGGTCGGAGAATGTGCCGAAACCTTATGTCTTCTGCTGAAGAGCCTATCATAGGCGAATGAAGATTTTGTGCCGTGTTCTAGTCGTTGTTGTTTCCAACAATCGTGACTTTGATTGTTTTTCATTTTAATTGCTTTTCGTTTCCAACTCCTGCTTTTCGCTTTGGGGCTGACATGTCTTCTTAGTATGGAGGAACGTAATACCCATACTCTTCTTAGTATGTTCGGTGTTGGGAGACTTTCATTGTTGATGATTCATCTGTGACCCACTTGACAATTTTAAACTACCATGTTCTACTGAACCTACCGTCAGTCAAACGAAATTCAGAACCGATTTGTTAGACTCCGTGAATTATTGTGGTCTATTCGCATCTGAACTTAATCTTTGCAAAATTTTGTTCGAAACTATTTGTTCCCACTCGTGCAGTTAATATTTCCATGTGTTATGAACTTGAATATGGTGGGTCGAGCTCGACACGCGATTTTAGTACATCTGAGTCGTTTGCGAATTTCCTTAATTCCGTGAGCTTCTACTTCTCCACTCTAACTTCTCGTGTTCACGTGTAATTTATTGCCTCATTTGACGTGCCTGATACTTCCTAAGTCCAATCATTGTAATTTTTTTAGAACCTTGTATTCGCGCATCGCTCATGATGTTTTGGGGCTGAGCAAGTAGTACTTTTTCTTGGTTGTTCCACCACTCTACTTTAAGTTTCGGGACGAAACTTCTTTTAAGAGGGATAGTATGTAATATCCGGATAAATTGTTGAGTATTTTCATCTGTATTTGAACCCTGTATTACCTGAAATGGTGCTATCAATAATCGAAGTACGACCGTTTCCGTATTCGTATCCTCATGCATGATAATATCAACCTTTAATCCTTTTCATGCAACTCGTCGTAACGCACGCTAACAGGTAAGCGTAACGTACGTTACGATCTGGAAATAGCGTACGCTACGAGCTAGACGTAGCGTACGTAAGGAGGTCAATAATTGAACAGTTGGCTAACACATGGACAACTGGTGGTGGGGCTCGAAATATTCCCGCGGATGAACTCGGGATGCTTTGGGGTCAACGGGTGTTAACGTACGCTAAGGCTTGTAACTAGCGTACGCTAATATGTGTAGCTTACGTCGTAATGCATAGGGTGTAACGTCGTAAGCTAGTACAAAACGAGACGAAGCTATCGGTGATCGATAGCGTACGCTAATATCGAATGGTAGCGTGCGCTAAGTATATTACGTACGTAAATGGCTGAGGCTAACGTCGTAAATCTCAAGATATTATATATATGGACAACACCCCATTTCATTTCTCTTCGTCCCTTTCACTTGTAATTCGCTTTCCTCCATTTCTAGAGGGTCTCCACCCTCTAAAACACATATAGAACACGTAGACTCGATCATTTAAGTTACGAAACATCTTGCATTGACATTCAAGCAATCGGAATCGATGCTACCTCGTGTCTCTGCGTTTCTTTCATATTAAAGGTATGTTAATGCTACCTCAACCTTGATTTCGTGTTCTTAAGGATGTTTTGAACATACCACCAGGATTATTAAGCTCCATAAGATGATTTTTATCCGAACGCCATGTTTTTGGAAGTTGGAATGATTCATGCTTTAGTTAACCGAGTTAAGAACGTTATAGTCCGACTCTTGTTATGATAATCAAGTAAGGTAAAATCCTGAGATTAATAAACCATATTGTATGGTGTTTCCATAATGATCATAGACTTAATGTTGGTAACAACCCCAGATTTTCCGAACTACCTTTGAGGATCTATAATCAATATTTGGAGTGAGTCTTATGATGGGAGGATTAACCGGAATTCGTAGACATCAACACCATAGGGTTATCCCGATTCACATGAGTGAGATATGTGTGAATATAACGTCGTTAAGCTCTATGCATTACGACGTTATACCTCGTGCAAGGCAATGGTTCAATCGAGAAGAACTGTCCAATGCATGCTTAGCGTGCGCTAATCCTTGTAGCTTACGTGCGCTAACGTGCGGGCATGTAACGACGTTACGTATGTGTGTAACGTGCGTTACGAAGAGAACAGATTAGGGTTCGCCATCTTTTTATGCTTTTCCTTGTGTGATTGGTTGTTTATTTTATGATAGGATATTAAGGACGAATTTCCTACGATAATCCAAAGGTTGAGCCTCTCCGATCGTTTTCGTTGGAGTTCTGGATTGTTCCAATCAACTGTATTTCCGGAGTATTCGCGAGAGATTACCAAGGCAAGTACCTTGATATACGAATTATAATTACGTGAAATCATTGTTGCTGAAGTGTATGAATCATGTTATGAATATCTGTATTTACATTATATATATATAGATATGTGTGGATAATTATGTAGTATTAATTGATAGTGTTGAAGGCCTAATGTGCTAAGTCTTGATGAATAACGTGCGAGTTATTGTTTATTTTGCGTAGTTGCGTACTGGCGAATAAATTATGTGGATTGATGAATTGATTTGATAATTGTTGCAACGGCTCACTGTGTGCTTGGTATTTGTAATAATGTGAATACTTGTTATGAGAGACGTCATATCCGGGTACCTCTGAGGGCGGGGCGTGCACTCCGGCCTGTTGTACGCTGCAATGAGCGGCTCCATATGATTGGTGAACACCGGTGTTACTTAATGCGCGAGCAAGGGGCGGCTCCTGTGGGAGTGAACGCCGGCGCGGTGACATGTGCAATGGGCGGCCAATATAGTGGAGTGAACGCCGGTACACAGGTGTGCAAGGGAGGCGCCTGGCAGGCTTATTGGTAACGGATATTTGAGTGATAGCTAAGACCCCGTTATCAAATGATTTTCGAAATTTAAATCTTTGCAACTTGCTTTGAATGTTGGTCTTGATGTAGACCACGGATTGTGTTTCTGGAGTTCGTTCCAATTTGTTTTAAATGTTGGTATCAGGGTTAATTAACCAAGGATATTTGACGAGATCTCCGAGGGTTAATTAATCAGGGGTCTTGAGCAGATTTGTCGAATGAGAGGTGTGCCTTTGATTGTCTTGTGTTGATTATTCTCGTATTGGGTTGAGGACCCCGTGAGATGTTGAGATTTGATCTCGTGATGATATTATTTGGATTGGGCCGAGAACCCCGTGAGATGTTGTAATGATTCACTTGTGATATCGCTTTATCATTTGGGTCGAGGACCCCGAATAACGTTGTGATAGTTTTCTTGCAAATTGTTTTCCACATGTTGGGTCAAGGACCCGAGAGCTTTTGAAGTATTTTCAAAGTATTTCCATTTGATTTTCAAAACCCCTAGATGGCCCGAGTCAATATTAATGTTTTCGAACTTTCTTATCAAAATACTTTTCCTTTTATAAAAAGGGATTTCTCGACTCCAGGGCTCGTTTAAAGTTTTATTGGTGTTATGTTACAGACGGAGAATATGAAAATGTGATTATCTTTCACCTTGTGTATGTAATACTATTCTGTTGACCATTTGAGTGTGTGGTTCGTTAAGGTTTCACGACTATTGAGTTTTGTGTTATTATTATTCGTATATCTTGTGTATTGTGTACTTGCACTAGCAAAATTCCAGGTTGCTAACCCCCAAGTTTCGGGGTGCGTGTTATGCGCTCGTGTTTTGGCAAATGAGCAATCACGGATTGGGCCGAAGGAGATGGAGGACAATGATACTAATTACACCAGAGTTAGAGTCTTTTCATTTGTTTCATTTTGGTCGGTATTACTCTGTCGTTCGAGTATTCACCCTTGCATGGGTGTAGTTTTCATTTATTAAATTGAGTTGTCGTTCTTTTCTGTGTTCAAGTTTATTTTTGTCATTGAGATGTAAAGTTCATTTGTTTCCGAATTGTTTAATGACCTTGTCGGTCTGCGTTGTATTTAGATTGACCCCGGTCGGTCAATCATTTTGTAGTCTATTAGAGTTTAGCCTTGTAGATCCTTGTAAGAAGGGCCTACGGCGTGTAACATTTCCGGATGTATTCTGGGGGTGTTACACCGGCAGACATGCCTGGCATGGCCGATCACGCTCGGCAGCTGCCGGCCGGCTGCCCAGGAGCCCTGTGCCGCGGCCCCTGGAGACGGTGCCGCGGCCCCCAGTACAGTGGCTGCCCAGGCCGGCTGCAACAGCCCTGGGCCGCGGCCCCCGACTTCCGGACCCCTCCCGGACCGTCCAACGGTATTTCGGGACTAGTTTTTCGACCGAATATCCAATATCTATATTCTCCAACATTCATATCTTCAATATAAATCATATTTCCAAGAAATTAAGATTTATATTTAGACATAAACTTACGAAAAATATAACTACAACGAACGTAAAAACATATACCACGATTATGACTAAAATGATTCCAAATCATTCACCATCTAATCGAGCATTCCAAATGCTAATATCATATATACGATCGCAAGACCTACGCTCTGATACCACTGTTGGATTCGGTGCCTAAAACGAAGGCCCAGCGGAAGCGGTAAAACGAAAATTAATTCGATCTGAATCCCTACGATGATCAATCGAGCTACGTATATACGAATATCAAAAGCGAAATACAAGAGATACGAGAAACATACCCTCGTAGTCCGTTGATTAAATGGATAACCTTCTCTTGAGCTATTCCCAAGCTCTTGAACGATCCAACGCTGAAAGCACCGCGTCTCTACTTGCCACGTGCCGGAAAAACGACCGGAATGACTAAACCTCGTTATCCTCCAAGGATACGGCTATAACAAGGTTATAGAAGCTAAGCAACTCAAGATTACAACACTCTAAGTGTTTAATCTAGTATCTCTCTATCTCACAAATATTTTTCTCCAAGAAAAACTTATAAATGATGTGAAGATGATGATGAATAGTATGAAGCCTTGGAAAAAGCTTTTCCTCTCTCCTTCTACTTAACAAAAACTTGATCTCTCTTACAATCAAGGAGATTTTGTCTTCTCTATATATTATCCATCAAATCCCCTCATATCTATCACCTTTTGACAAAATCACCTTAGGTGATATTTTGTCCCCTTGACAAAACATAAGTCTTCCACCAACATGTGGAGACTATGACCAAGGAAAAGGGAAGGAAAGAGGGGAGGCCATCTAGAATGATCCGGGCGATTTCGGTCCGTTTCGGACTCCCGTGAGTCCAAACAGATAAACTCTGATTCCGTTCCGATGTATTTATATTGATTAATTAATCCAATTAATTAATCATATCAAATACATAATAACATAATTAATTTCTCCAAGAAATAATTATATTCATGAATTAAATTAATCACCCAGTAATTTATTTAATTCATTAGGCCGTAAATCAATTTATCCAATAAATCGATTTAAACATCTAATGTTCCAAAATTAGATATCCAATATCTAATATTCATAATGAGAGAATTAGCTTTATTCATTCCGTCGTCAATCCTATTGCGCGACTCGGTAGGTCCGTCTCGATCAAGAATGGGAGGAACCAATGAGTAGTAGCACCACCTAGCCACCTGGCGGCCTACACTGCACTTCAATCGAGAACGAATGATTGGGATCATTCAAGAACCATTCTGTCGTGAATACCAAAGGTACGTATAAACCCTTCTTTCAAATGTCCCGATCAAGTTATAGGGTCACGGCGACCAAACCCTATCTGTACTTGACGCTATGCATGCGTTAATGCAAATCGAGATCATCGAGCTGTCGTGTATCTAATATAACTAGCTCTAATGCTTTGGCCAAAGACTTATGATCTCATCTGCCAATAACCGCATAGGACATATAACCCACTCACTAACGGGAGAAAGAATTCTATCTTGGTATTCAGTAGGACCTGCTACTTGCCCGTCAAGATGCACGTCGAGGTTGACCCCCGCCTTCCGGTTTATAGGGTCGAACTACTCTAATGAAAATCTTGACGTCACAAGCACATCCCTACTAAATCCTCAAGTCGAAGGTTCACAAATACCTATCACAACCTTTCGATTCCGTCATTGACTGTCCCGGAGTGAAATCCGTGTGACGAATCGAGGGTGAGTCGGTTCGAGTATACTAATCCAATTAGCATACCTATAACGTGTGCTCCCACTAACCATTAGCGTTCGACAGGCACTCTCCATGTCAAAGAACACGTCATACAAGTCTTCACATAAACTTAACGCCCAGTCAAGTTTCATCGACTTGCGAACGATTAAGTATTTGAGCTATAACCTTTCCACTGCCGCCCCCTTTATCCAATAAAGAGTGGAACGTTTTGCTCTCAAATACACGGACTAGTTTCTATATGTTTATTTACGAGTTAGGAATGCCAGTAACTACCAATAAATAAAGAAACATTCATTTGCCTTATATAAATGGTTTACATAATTACAAGTACAATGCCCTCACTCAACAACCTCTGAGTGGCATTCGAGGGCATAATCCTAACAATTTTCTGAATAAAAAAGGTGATACACAATAAATGCATTCATTATTCTATTGAGTAGTTGAAGCGCAATCAATGCAATCACAAACTTGTTAAACAATTTTACCTCATTTTTTTATATATATAAGCTTTGTGCTTGTTTCTTTTTTTTCATCCCTCAAACTTGTGCTTTTCTCTTTCTCTCTAATAAATTTCTTTTCAAAAATGGAATCATCATCTTCCACAAAAAAATTTAGCACAGTCTGCATTTTTCGTGGAGCTAGTTATGGAAAAAAGGCATGCTTTACTGAAGAAGCCCACAACTTGGGTCGTACCTTAGGAGAAAAATGCATTCATGTAGTTTACGGAGGTGGAAGTCTAGGATTAATGGGACGAGCTGCTGCTTTTGCCTATATGGAAGAAGTAAGAGTGTTGGGAGTAATTCCAAAACCTCTGGCTGAAAGTAAAATCACCGGGGCAACTATTGGAGATGAGTTTAGATCTGTAAATATGCAAGATCACATAACTCACATGATAAATAATTCTGGTGCCTTTATCACCCTTCCCGGTGGTTTTGGCACTCTTGAGGAACTTTTTCATGTGGTTACCAGAGCCCAGCTAAATGTTCATCAAAAACCAATAGGTCTGCTTAATGTCAATGGTTTCTTTGATGGTTTACTATCTTTCATCGACTACTCTGCTGAAAAAGGTTTTATTTCCGAATGTGCTAAACGAATCATAGCCGTTGCAACAACACCAGAATAACTAATCAAAAAACTCATTGAATTTGTTCCTCAACCAGATCCAGCTCTAGCTAAAATTGTCTGGGTGGAAGATTTTACCATGAGAAAATGAAAAGTGGATTCATTTCTCTCCCTTTGATAACCCATGTTGGACCTCTTGTATTTTTACTTTCTGTTGTGTGTAAAAATCGTGATAAATGATGGCAGCTTAAGGAGTTTCTTTTTGAACTCTTGACGCGCATCTATTTGCGATTTATGTATTGTTATTTTATTGCTGTAATTTTTATTGTGTGTTTTTTATAAAAACATTGATGGCAGCGTAAGGCGACTCTTTAGATTTTCTTTAAGCGCATCTTAAAATATTGTGTTATACTTACGAGTATATTTTATTTTCTTTTGTTGTTTGCCTCGTATATTTATTCTCTTGCAGATTCTAAAAGGCGTTAGCTCAAGCATCAACTTTCATATCAGGGAGTATTCTGTTTTTCTCCTTGCTTTTTATTTTTTATTTTTTTTTAAAATTGAGGACAGTTTTATTTTCAAGTTTGGGGGTGATATGTTTAATTATTTTGGTGTATTGGTATTTTGGTGTGTTTTGATTATTTTGGTTATTTGCCTTAAACTTTTTTTAGTATATATATATATATATATATATATATATATATATATATATTATTTTTATTTGTGAGATTTCTAGATCTGGCCATAACACCAATAAGTTAACTATATACAAGCTTCTAAAATCGTTTTAAATCGGTTGAAAAATTGTATATTCCAGAAAAGAAGAATCAGTCGGTTGATGAAAAATAGAACTGAAATTTACTTAATTTGTGGAGTTTTTTATTTTTCATGCTTAACTAATAAATGATTTTCTGCAAAAATTCTATTCCCTAAAAAAAAGGGGGGTCATTGATAAAAGGAGGTTAGTCGAAAAAAAAGGGAGAAGTGTTGAGCAGCAACAGCTGCCTAATTTTGCGAAAAATAAAGGACTAACCATTGTTGGTGCGTAGCTGCCGTCTCACAAAAAAGATAGAAAATGTGTTGGTGAAAAGAGCTACATGTTAGCAAATAACGGTGTGAAAGCTATCACCTAAAAATAAAAATAAAAATTGTGTTGGTGAAAAGAGCTACACGTTATCAAATAACGGTGTGAAAGCTATCACCTTAAAAAAATGGAAATTGTGTTGGTGAAAAGAGCTACACGTTAGCAAATAACGGTGTGAAAGCTATCACTAAAAGGGACGTAGTTTATGAGCAGATTTGAATTAATTAGCGGCTGAATTTCAATACACTCAATTTCGTGAAAAATCATAATATTTGATGACGCCAATGAAATTCTTCTTCATATTGAGTCGAAAAATAAACGAGTGATCTGTAACACCCCGATATATTCGGAATAATTACAGCGCCGTAAACCCTTTAGATAAGGATTTACAAGGCTATTATTAGAAGAAGTGTAAAAACAATATAATCGAACAACTGAAGTTCAAATACAGGTTTGGTTCAACCAATCAAATAAGTTAACTTATACAACCATATCGAATTGACTTTATTTAAACAGACGTACTCGAGTACTAAACGAACCAAGAAGACCAAACACAATAACAATAACACCAATCACATCACTGAGCCATCTCATTGTCCTGTCGGTACTGTGGTGGCTTTCCCGCTCCTCGGCTACCTGAACATCAAAACAATGTCCACCCCCGAAGGGGTTAGCAAAACAATGCTAGTACAAGTATCATCATACAATAAATCATCAATACATCATAAAACATGCAAAACGGACTTCCGCCACCGGAATCCAACGATGCGAATCCTCACGATCCCATCAACACAATATATGGTAATCCAACGATCCAGCGCCCTCAGCATAGATCCCCATGATGACCCCGTCGGACCAACGCATGGTGGAAAACCCGTCCAGCGATCCAGCGCCCTCAGCATAGATCCCATGATGATCCCGTCGAACCAACGCATGGTGGACATCCGATCCAGTGCCCTCAGCATAGATCCTCATGACCCCCTCGGATCATTCATACCATAATCAAACAATTATGCATACACATATGCATTTCAATATGTTCATCAATACGAACAAACAACAACGAATATCACGAAAATTCTCAGAAACACATCTCATATTCAACAATATGAATAAAACCACAAGCATGATAAATCGAACTCGACATACGATACTTGCCTCGAAAATGGCAAGGACGAAACACTTCAATGTTCTCGACACGCTCGAAGGCCGCCTCCTTCGATCAACGTAACAAGCTCGAACCTTAACAAAAGGAACGATATACAAATCATCTCAAGTCGAACGATGGCCTAACAATTCGGTCTACGGCCGAAAGGCTCAAAAATAACCAATCTGCCTGGACTGCTTAGCGTGCGCTACGATTTCACGTAACGCGGCGCTAAGCAGCTTGTTAGCGACGCTATCGTGTAAGACTAGCGTCGCTAGCCACGGTCCGGCATCGACTTGGTCTCATAACGTACGCTACGTACGTTTCGGGCGTTATCTGACCCCGATAGCGCACGTTAACTCACACGTGTTAGCGTGCGCTAATACTGCATGGCAGAATACTGTAATCCGAAAACTGGGTTGAATGGTGAAGAACTCATGAATTCTACCGTGATAATACAAGCTATCTTCGGGCAAATCATGCTAAAAAGGTTTGAGGAAGATTTATGATCGTGAAATACAAATATACGGATAGTCATCTCAATATCATATCCTTTCTAAGATCTTCAAGAAATGTTCTAAGTTCCGATTTTATTCTAAGTCCCAAAACACATGATTCCAACGTGTACAACGTAGCAACTGGGTAATATCCGATTACTAATCATAAATTGATTTGAAAACGCTTAGAAGTCCATTTTACTAAGATGGTTCAAAGGTTCATAAGATAAATAGTGCCGATACGTCAGAGCATCCTTCTAACATGTGATGACCGATCATAAACGAAATAATTGGCTATCTAAGCATGATCAGACGTCCTTAAGAACATTACTAACATTGGTGAAGAATCACCTACCTCAAGTAGTGAAGAACACGGAGGAAAAAATGAAGCAATCCGACACCGAAAGCTTGAACAACAATCTCCAATGATGAACGATCTTCAATCACGAATCAGGATGTTGATATGAAGAGTTTGGGGTGAGGGAAGTTATGTTTTACGTGTAGGAATTCGGGTAATGAGAGTAGAGAGAACTGAAATCACGAATAGGATGCTGTCCTATTTATAATAAATGGCTATTAGCGCGCGCTAGACCCTGCTCGTAGCGTGCGCTAACGGCTCACTGGACTAAACTGTACTCGGCACTTAGCGTGCGCTACGCATATACCTGTAGCGTGCGCTAAGGCGTTGACACGGCTTTTCCCCGAAAGCCGTCCAGGTACATCCCGACACCATCCGACAGGGGTCCCCCGGCCAGCTCTCACCTACCGCACGTCTCAATCAATTTGACCGCGCATAGCGTGCGCTAAGGATACTCGGTAGCGCGCGCTATGAACCCACGTTAGCGCACGCTAAACATAGCTGATAGCGTGCGCTGCATGCGCAGATTTACAATCTTTAAATCACAATCACGAAATTAAACGCTCGACAACATCGGATTATGAAATACGGAAAATAATACTCAAATCAAGTACAATCATTACAATATCACAAGTTCCAATTACATAACAGAAATCTCGGGTATTACATCCTTCCTCCCTAAAAAGAAGTTTCGTCCCGAAACTTAGGATGAAAACAACTCCGGATATTTAGCCTTCATACCGTCCTCCGTTTCCCAAGTGGCCTCTTCGACTCCATGTCGTGACCATTGTACTTTAACCAAATGTATTGGTTTATTCCTCAATTTTTTGATCCGGCTCTCAAGTATCTTGATTGGTCTCTCTTCGAAGGTGCCATCATTAGCTATCTCAATCTCGTCGAAATCAATGACGTGGCTGGGGTCTGGTACATACTTCCGCAGTTGGGATACGTGAAACACATTGTGAACATGACTCAGCGATGGCGGTAAGGCCAACCGGTATGCTAAATCCCCAACTCTCTCTAGGATCTCAAATGGTCCGATATATCTCGGACTAAGCTTGCCTCTTCTCCCAAAACGGAAAATCCCTCGTGTAGGAGACACCTTCAATAGTACGTGGTCCCCAACTCTAAAGGGCGACGACGTACATCGGCATAAGACTTCACGACTGGGCGCCAACAGTCTCTCTCGAATCAAGGCTATCTTCTCTTGAGTCTGAATAATCAATTCGGTTCCGTCCCAATCAAATCCAAGAATCATCCCAAAGACAGGGCGATCGGCATCTTCTCCCGTATAAAGCTTCAAATGGGGCCATCTTAATAGAAGCATGCCAACTGTTATTATAGGTGAACTCGATCAAGGGCAAGTGAACTTCCCAATCGATCGACCAATCTAATGCACAAGCTCTAAGCATGTCTTCTACTGTCTCAGATATTTCTTTCAGATGACCATCCGTTTGGGGATGATAAGCTGTACTAAAGTTTAGCTCGGTCCCCAAAGCCCTGTGAATTGCTTTCCAGAAGTGTGACACGAAACGACCATCTCGATCCGAAATAATGGTCTTCGGCGTCCCGTGCAATCTGACTATCTCCGCAATAAATATTCGTGCCAATCTCTCGGGTCCCCATGTATCTTTAATTCCCAAGAAATGAGCCGACTTGGTTAGTCGATCAACTACAACCCAAATCATGTTCATTCCCGTTCTAGTCCTTGGCATACTAGTAATGAAGTCCATCGAGATATCCTCCCACTTCCACTCAGGGATCGGAAGCGGTCTTAACATTCCGGCAGGTCGTTGATGTTCAATCTTAACCTGCTGACAAGTCAAACACTTTGAAACGTACTCCGCTACGTCCTTCTTCATATTCCCCCACCAGAAGTTTTGCTTTAAATCTTTATACATCTTACTACTGCCTGGGTGAATAGAATAGGGCGCGCTATAAGCTTCCTTCAAAATTGTCCGTCTCAACTCATCGTCTTCGGGAATGCAAAGTCGACTCTGAAATCTCAGAATTCCATCGTCTTGTATCACGAATCCTGGGGCTTTTCCTTTCTTGACTTCGTCATATAATCGAAGAATCAGAGAATCGTTCAGTTGTTTAGACTTGATCTCCTCGACTAGTGATGAAGTCAGTTCCATCACATAAAGTTGTCCTTGGATTCCTGGTGCCCATACTTCAATCCCCTCGCGGATCAGTTCCCGTTGAATACTGGTTTGGGATGTAAGTGCTTCCAACACTCGAAGAGAAACGGGTTTTCGGCTCAAAGCATCGGCTACTACATTTGCTTTCCCGGATGATAGAGAATCTCCAAGTCGTAATCCTTGATCAATTCCACCACCTTCTCTCGCCTCATGTTTAATTCTTTTCGATGAAAATGTATTTGAGGCTCTTATGATCTGTAAAGATCTCGACAATGAGTGCCGTACAAATAATGTCGCGATTTTCAAGGCAAAGACCACACCGCTAGCTCCGTATCATGAGTCGGATAATTAACTTCAGACGGTTTCAATTGCCGAGAAGCATAAGCAATCACTTTATCCTTCGCATCAACACACAACCCAAACCCCCGATTTGAAGCATCAGTATACCATGAATCTATCGGTTCCTCTCGGCAAGGCTAATATAGGTGCCGCCGTCTCCTCTTAAGTTCGTCAAAACCAGCCTGACATTTCTCATTCCACGTGAACTTTTGAGTTTTCTGTAACAGCTGAGTGAGCGGACGAGCAATTTTGGAAAATCCCTCTACAAAGCGGCGATAATATCCAGCAAGTCCTAAGAAGCTTCGGACTTCTTTCACGTTTTTAGGAGCTTCCCACTCCAAGATTGCTTCGACTTTCTTCGGGTCCACCTGAACTCCGTCGGATGATATCACATGCCCAAGGAAGGTTACTTCCTTAAGCCAAAATTCGCATTTAGAAAGCTTAGCATACAGCTGTTCCTTTCTCAAGATGCTCAAAACCACACGTAAATGTTCAGCATGCTCCTCTGCGTCCCTCGAATATATCAAGATGTCGTCAATGAAAACGACCACAAATTTATCCAAGTACTCCAAGAATACCCGATTCATCAATTGCATGAATACCGCAGGAGCATTGGTAAGTCCAAATGGCATCACTACAAATTCATAATGCCCGTACCGGGATCTGAAAGCAGATTTCGGTATATCCGATTCCTTAATTCTCAACTGATGGTATCCTGATCGCAAGTCAATCTTCGAGAATACCCTTGCCCCTTGCAGTTGATCAAACAAGTCGTCAATCCGAGGTATGGGATACTTATTCTTGATCGTCATCTTGTTAAGCTCCCTGTAATCAATACACAGTCGGAGGGATCCGTCTTTCTTCCGGACAAAGAGAACGGGCGCTCCCCAAGGAGAAACGCTAGGTTGAATATAGCCCTTTTACAACAATTCCTCCAGTTGTTTCTTGAGTTCATACATCTCGGTTGGCGCCATGCGGTATGGTGCTCTGGAAATAGGAGCTGCTCCAGGCTCTAACTCGATGGTGAATTCCACTTCTCTTTGCGGAGGTAACCCTGGTAGCTCGTCGGGAAATACATCTGAGAACTCATTCACAATTGAAATAGACGAGAGCTCTACTCCTTCCTATTTCCTCATGGCATAACACCAAAGTCCATGACATCCCTGTTTCAGCAATTTCATGGCTCTCATTGCCTTGATCAATTTTCCCGAGCTTCCCGGTCTCCATCCTCGGAATAAGTGTTCAGATCCGTCATCAGCAATGATGGAAATGACTCTCTCTCGGTAATTCAAAGACACCTCCATAACAGTTGAGCCAATCATCTCCGAGAATTAAATCGTCACCGTAGATGTCAACTACAATGAGATGCGATGGCCACTCTCTTCCTTCTATAGATACTGGGAAATCCCTAGCTTCTAGTGTTCCCACAATTTTCTCTCCGCTCGGTAATCCCACAACATAAGGTTCACAATTATACAAGCACGAGATGTTCAAACGATTAACACAGTTCAAAGATATAAAAGAATGTGTAGCTCCCGAATCGAACAAGACACTAACTGGTTGCAAAAGGATCTGAATCGTACCTGATGCAACAGCTGTGTTTTGATCATCAGGTTTCCTCATTTCGTACAGGCGTGGAGGTACGGACCCAGCACTGGATGCCTCTCTCTTCCCAGCGTTCTGCTGCTGAAATCCACTTTGCTGCGTCTGGTTCACACTCGTCTCCTTCGGGACTGGAGCTGGAGCGTGAGTACCAAAAGATCGGGTCACATTCCCACAAAATGTTGCGCGATGTCCTTCCTGTCCACACTCGAAACAGGTCACAGCAGGCGCGAAACAATCACGTCGAACATGTCCCGCCTTGCCACAGTTGTAACACTTCTTTCCTGCGTCAGAAACAGTCGGTGCTGTCCGGAACTTCTTTCCTCCTCGAGAAGGATGCGGAGGTCTCCTGGATGAGTGAAAAGAGGACTGACCCCGGCGGGGCCCGCTATTCTTATTCTCCGTGAAGTTGCCAGACACCTTCTGTTTCTTTGCTTCTGTCGATTTCTCTACTGCAGCCTCTTTCATGTCATAGGCCAACGCCTTGTCCTGGTACTGTCGCAAGGTAGCACATTCAAATCCGGACATATACTGCTGAATTTCCGGCTTCATTCGCATGTCAAAATGAAAAATCTTCTCCGCCTCGGTCCTGACTAAGTGGCGCACATAAGTCAGCTGGTGATTAAAAGTCTTAATCACGTCCGTCACAGATACTTCCAAATTTTGTGGTGAGAAAAATTCCCGAACTCGGGCTTCTCTAACTGGACGAGGACAATACTGTGCCTCCATCATCACTTTGAATTCCGTCCAGTCAACATTGTGCTCCTCTGGTCGAATGGCCTCCCACCAGTCGAAAGCCTCCCCGGTCAAAAGATACTGGGCGACCGGAACCTTCCTATCGTTGGGACAGTTAATCCCTGCAAAAATCTTTTCCAATTCCTTCAGCCAATGATCCCACGAAAGCGTCTCAGCGGAACCGTCAAATTTCGGAGGATGCAATTTGACCACCTCGGTAAGCCATTTATCTCCCCGATTATCCGCGTTATGCTGCTGTCCCATCGCCGTCTGCATGCGATCCACAACTTGAGCAAACTGGTTTATCTGGGCAACCACCTGCTGAAGTACTCCCGGCACATTAGGGTCTGCATTATTATTTGCCGATCCCTGCTGTCCCCCGGAATGTGAATCCGTTTGGCTAGCGGCTATCTCAGGAGTAGATACCGACTCTTCTTGCCTCGCATTTCCACGTCCGCGTCCACGACCGCGTCCGCGTCCACGACCTCCTCTCAACATACTGTAAACATAAATACTCAATATAGATCCCCATGATGACCCCGTCGGACCAACGCATGGTGGAAAACCCGTCCAGCGATCCAGCGCCCTCAGCATAGATCCCCATGATGATCCCGTCGGACCAACGCATGGTGGACATTCGATCCAGCGCCCTCAGCATAGATCCTCATGACCCCCTCGGATCATTCATACCATAATCAAACAATTATGCATACACATATGCATTTCAATATGTTCATCAATACGAACAAACAACAACGAATATCACGAAAATTCTCAGAAACACATCTCATATTCAACAATATGAATAAAACCACAAGCATGATAAATCGAACTCGACATACGATACTTGCCTCGAAAATGGCAAGGACGAAACACTTCAATGTTCTCGACACGCTCGAAGGTCGCCTCCTTCGATCAACGTAACAAGCTCGAACCTTAACAAAAGGAACGATATACAAATCATCTCAAGTCGAACGATGGCCTAACAATTCGGTCTACGGCCGAAAGGCTCAAAAATAACCAATCTGCCTGGACTGCTTAGCGTGCGCTACGTACTCTACGTAACGTGCGCTAAGCAGGCTTGTTAGCGTATGCTATCGTGTAAGACTAGCGTGCGCTAGCCACGGTCTGGCAGTCTGACTCGGCTGGTCTCATAACGTACGCTACGTACGTTTCGGGCGTTATCTGACCCCGATAGCGCACGTTAACTCACACGTGTTAGCGTGCGCTAATACTGCATGGCGTAATCCGTAATCCGAAAACTGGGTTGAATGGTGAAGAACTCATGAATTCTACCGTGATAATACAAGCTATCTTCGGGCAAATCATGCTAAAAAGGTTTGAGGAAGATTTATGATCGTGAAATACAAATATACGGATAGTCATCTCAATATCATATCTTTTCTAAGATCTTCAAGAAATGTTCTAAGTTCCGATTTTATTCTAAGTCCCAAAACACATGATTCCAACGTGTACAACGTAGCAACTGGGTAATATCCGATTACTAATCAACAATTGATTTGAAAACGCTTAGAAGTCCATTTTACTAAGATGGTTCAAAGGTTCATAAGATAAATAGTGCCGATACGTCAAAGCATCCTTCTAACATGTGATGACCGATCATAAACGAAATAATTGGCTATCTAAGCATGATCAGACGTCCTTAAGAACATTACTAACATTGGTGAAGAATCACCTACCTCAAGTAGTGAAGAACACGGAGGAAAAAAATGAAGCAATCCGACACCAAAAGCTTGAACAACAATCTCCAATGATGAACGATCTTCAATCACGAATCAGGATGTTGATATGAAGAGTTTGGGGTGAGGGAAGTTTTGTTTTACGTGTAGGAATTCGGGTAATGAGAGTAGAGAGAACTGAAATCACGAATAGGATGCTGTCCTATTTATAATAAATGGCTATTAGCGCGCGCTAGACCCTGCTCGTAGCGTGCGCTAACGGCTCACTGGACTAAACTGTACTCGGCACTTAGCGTGCGCTACGCATATACCTGTAGCGTGCGCTAAGGCGTTGACTCGGCTTTTCCCCGAAAGCCGTCCAGGTACATCCCGACACCATCCGACAGGGGTCCCCCGGCCAGCTCTCACCTACCGCACGTCTCAATCAATTTGACCGCGCATAGCGTGCGCTAAGGATACTCAGTAGCGTGCGCTATGAACCCACGTTAGCGCACGCTAAACATAGCTGATAGCGTGCGCTACATGCGCAGATTTACAATCTTTAAATCACAATCACGGAATTAAACGCTCGACAACATCGGATTATGAAATACGGAAAATAATACTCAAATCAAGTACAATCATTACAATATCACAAGTTCCAATTACATAACAGAAATCTCGGGTATTACATGATCGAGAGTGTTAAGCGTATTTTTATGCGTTTTTATATCATTATTTTATATCCATCTTGAGCCTAAATCAGTATAAATGAGCTTTTAATGCATTATTTTTATATGTTTTGCAGGAAATCGGAATCCGGAAGCAAAAACGATGAAAAACGGGCGAAAATAGCAGTTTTTGGTCATGAGCCGCGGCACACACCAAGTGAACCGCGGCACACGAAGACAACCAGCAAATAATATGCACATCAGATCAGTGCCGCGGCACACATTCTGAGCCGCGTACGTAAAGCGCAAAAGACACCACTGCTTCTAACAAATGTGTGTTGGTGAGTTGATAATTGGGCCTCGAACAGCTTTGGGCCGTGAGGAGCACTTTGTGGAAAAAAAGTTTTGATGACTTTGTCGTGACACTTACTGGAGGGATAAGAGAAAATATATAAAAGGGGACAGAAAAGTAGAAGGAGAGGAGTTTCAGGCAACGGAATAAATAAGGAGTTTTCGGCGGGTGAAACACGGTGTAGATTTGTGGGGAAACGACAACACCACGGATCCCTACGGTTTTTCTGCATCTTAGTTTTTTAGATTTATTCGAGTAGGATTTTGATTGTAGCCAATTTCATGACGGTTTGATTATTTATTATTATTTCGATTTACTCGTTATTCTATTGAATTGGATTCTTCTTACTGTTCTTAATGTTTTTTAATTGTCTCGCCAACAGTTAATTTGTTTTGAATGTCTTTATGGATTCGGGAGATGAAATTTAGGCATAGTTCTTGTGAGACGAATCATAATTTTCGTGAGATAGGAATATACTCGTGCGAATTGTGAAGCCTGTTATTTTGGGAATTCTTGAACTGTTTTAGCTATTAATTATCTGATTCGAATAGGGATATATCGAGTTAGTAATTCGTAGTATTTTCTATCGACCTTGGGAAAGGCTTTAGAATAATTTAGGAATTCCTGGCTTACAATCAATTGAATAACAGTGAATTGAATCGAATAAATATCATTCCCGATTATTTGAGGTGAAAATCATAATCCTACCCCTTATTAGTATTATTATTATTATTATTAGTATTAGTACTATTATTTACTTTCTGCAATTAGTTTAGATATAAACTCTATTTAATTGTTCTTCAAATAAAATTGTGAGTTGATTAACTTTTGGTACTTATTGAAATCATCCTCGAGGAACGATACTTTACTTAACACTTTTTTACTTGTTGACACGGTGCACTTGCGGCATATTGTGAGGATTTTCCCACAACAAGTTTTTGGCGCCGTTGTCGGGAACCGATTTTTCGCTAATATCAATACCAAGCGACTCTAATTTTAATTTGAAGTTTCTTCTTTAGTTTCTATATTTTTAATTTTTTTTTCATTATGTTTTCCTATGAGTATCGTGACCCTTGGCATTTCATAAATCCCAATGTTCTTAATAATTCGCCAAATAGAATTGATCGGCCCTCCCCAAAACAAAAGACCATGCTTGAACAAATGGTAGACGTTCTTAAAAATCCCGATAGTAGCATTTTTGAGCTAGCATGTGCACATCGTGGTCTTGAGGTTCACTATGGTTATTTTCCACTCATTTATTTAGTAGTGAAGTTGAGGGGAGGTCGAGAAGAACGACATGTTGAGTTTTAGGGTCGATCCCCCAGCACCCAATGATTTCATAAAGTGTGATGAGCCTAGAGAAGAAGTTATCATTGATGATGTTTCCAAAGAAATTCCATTAAATTGTCATCAAACTTCGACTAATAAGGTGAATACTTTTGTGCCAAAAATTTTATTAACGGTGCCACGCATAATTTTTCCTAAATCCATAATGGGAGAGATTGACCCCATTACTCATGATTTTGTTGAGGCTGATTCTTCGAGTTCTAATGAGGCTGTGCATGATAATTCTTTATTATTTGCCCATTCGAACTCTGCTTATTTTTTCATGCCTTATCATTATTATATTCTTCCATCATTTTGTAATATCCGGATTTATTACAGTGTATTTCATCTGTATTCAACCATGTATTATTTCGGATCGGTGATTTTGATTATTGGAGTATGATATTTCGTGCATTGATATCATTGTACATAAGTATAGAAACATGCAAAATTGCTCAAACAACCTAGTGATAGCGCACGCTAAGAATGTATCTTAACGCGCGCTATCGGGCCACTATTAGCGTACGCTACACAGGTAGTAGTAACGTGCGCTAAAGACTCAATTATTGAAGGCGGTGGCTCGTGCGCCAGCGGGACATGGGTCCGGATAAGATTCCCGCTGACGCACCCGGACAAAATCTGAAGTCAACCATTATTAGCGCACGCTAAGAGATACTTAGTAGCGTGCGCTAACTTATCAATAATGCAGAAATTATAAATGGGACAAAGAACCGCTTGAGCTTTCATTTCCTTCGTCTATACTTCATCTTTGAGAGTCCAGAGAGCAATAATCTACCTTCTAAACACTTAGAACATGTATGAGTGATCATAGAACGATTGAGTATCACTTGTGAAGTGATCCTTGAAGAGACGTGACACCTTGAGGGGCACGTAACCAACCGAGTCGGATTACACCTTGTGGTTCGGTGATTTCGGCATATTAAGGTATGTTCAACCTATCACCGTCTTAGATTCGGATTTACAATGGATATGATGATCATGTTAACAGGATATTGAATTTCATTAGTAAATTATTTCAACAACATCATGTTTAGAAGATTGGGATGTCTACAATTAAGATATTATTGTTGGAACCTTGAAGTTGGAATCCTAGTACTTCAAATGATGAGAGATATATTCGGAAGTTAACAATCCGTATGATTCATGTTATCTTTGTGATCATGATTTGGAAAATATGTTATAAGAACTTAAAGGGAGAATCATCTTAGGAAATATTCTTTCGTATAAGTCGGAATTGTTAGTTCACCGCAAGATGAAGTCTGAATATGTATAATGATAGTAGAATCTAATACATCAACCGGAGATCACCAACTTTGCATGAGAATTGTAATCAAGATGGATTATGGTGTCATGATGATTATTCGTATATTTGTATCTTGAAGTTGATATAATACTGGAGATTATTCATAAGAGTAAGAACTTGGTATTCATGGAAGTAACATGAATTATCACGAAGGATTTCATTGTTTCGTTCATGGCAAGAATTTCTTTCGCCGATGGCGCCATGCGAAGATAGCGCACGCTATGTTATGCGATTTAACGCGGCGCTTATCGAGCACTAGTTAGCGCGGCGCTTCGTTTGGTACGTAACGTCGCTAGACCATCGAGCGAAGTCGATTGGTAGTCGGTGAAGTACTGACCATGCGTCGTTAGCGTGCGCTAGGCTTTGTTGTTTGCGTGCGCTATCAGGCAGACGTAACGCACGCTACACAGAAGTACTTAGCGTGCGCTAAGCTCCTCGGGCAGATTGCAGTTTATGAACTTTTGACCGTTAAGCGAATTGTTAAACATTCATACGACGTGAGATAAACTCTATATCATTTCTTTTGTTAAGGTTTGGTCTCGTTACGTGATTGATTGAGGAGGACGATCTTCGAGTGTTCATTTTCGTGGAAGTATTGTTATTGTCTTCAAATCGAGGCAAGTACCTTAATTGTTTTACGTATTGTTGTTATACATATTGTCGTGCATGTATGTCGTTATTGTGTGTCCACCTCGTGTTGGTCCGACGGGATCATCGGGGGATCTATGCTAGCGTGCGCTGGATCATCGGACGGGTTTTTCCACCACGGGTTGGTCTGACGGGATCATCGTGGGTTCTAGGCGAAGCAACTTGGATCGATGGAATTACCATGTGTATGTATTGATATCATGTTGTGATTATCAGTTGTATATGTTATGTTTGAGTTTCTCGTAGGAGAAGACTCGTTGGTATTTTGTCGTTTATGTTATTATTATTCACCGTGAGATATGAATAATATGTTGTGGTACTTGTACTAGCATCGTTGTGCTAACCCCTTCGGGGTGAACATTTTGTTTGTGTTCGGGATCCGGAGAGCAGGAAACAACCACTGGAATTGTATGATGACGGGGTGCGAGTGATGTCCCGACCGGGTTTATTTATCTTTCGTTTATCCGTTATTTCAATAAGTACTCGAGTACGAAGTCGTTTGTGATGTTTTGAATTGGTGATGTAATATTGAGTTCATTGAACAAATTGTACTATTTCTGGATTTGGTCGAATTGATGTACTGAAATTCCGTTATTTCCATTAAATCATTAATTTTTATACTTGTTAAATTCTTGACCTTGTAAATCTTTATGTAAAGGATTTACGGCGCTGTAATATTCCCGAATATATTGGGGTGTTACGAATATGGTATCGAGCTAAGATTATGGATATCTTGGCCGTTGGGTTAAAATAGGGGTCATTTATGTCTTTTGGGATAACCGGCCGTGAATGACATCACCGCACCGCCACGTCTTCATGCGAGCAGTGGTTGTAAGTTCCTAAACTCTATCTCGTTCTTTGCATATTGTATCTCTTTACACTCGAATATTAGAACGATGTTGTTTCTGTATATTGAGTATTTATGCTTACGGTGTTGAGAGGCGGACGTGGACGTGGTCGCGGTCGTGGACGCGGACGGAGAAATGCCGAAGGGAAACGTCGCCTTCTAACCAGGCGATCATAGCTCAAAGTAGCCGCAGCAGTCTATTAATAATGAACCGAGATCTGCTGTACGAGAGATCCTTCGTCAAGTGGTGAACCGGATGACTCGGTTCGCCTGTGTCGTGGACCGAATGCAAGTGGCGGTTGGGCTACGGCAGGAGAGGGATGACAAGGGATCCCGGATATGGGAAATCGAGGTGACCGGTGGGCGCAAGAAGTGGCGAAGATGCAACCACCCAAATTCGATGGTATTTACGAGACTCCCACAGGATCATTGGTTAAAGGAGCTGGAGAAGATTTTTGCGAATTAAGCGCCTGACGACCGGAGAGCCTCTATCGCTCAATATTTTACGATAGGGAAGCGTCCGAATGGTGGGAAGCCATCCGGCATGTAGACCATGATGCCGATTGACAGAGTTTAGATTGATGATGGAAGCCCGATTGCCCTCGTCCGTGAGGGAAGCCAAAGTTCGAGAGTTTTTCTCTGCTCGCCTTGATGTGCCCGTATCCCGTGCGATCAAGGCGTTTAACCGGTGGCATTTGTTCGACATCCGGTGAGCAGATGCGAAATGATGATTCATTTCGATATGAGAATGAAACCCGAAGTTGAGGTACATGTCCGGATTCGAATGTACCACACTCCGCCAATACCAAGATAAGGCGTTGGCATATGAGATCAAGGAAGCAGCCATGGAGAAATTTGCGGAAAACAAGAAACAGAAAGTCTCTGGTACTTTCACAGAGCACAAAAACAGCGGGCCCCGTAAGGCCCAGTCATCTTTTCACTCTTTTAAGAAACCTCCGCACCCACTAGGAGCGGAAAGAATTTCGGGCGACATCAACTATTACGATGTTACCAGGAAATGCTTTAACAGCGCCCAGACGGGGCACTATCGACGGAATTGCCCCCTTCCTGCCGTGACTTGTATTGACTGTGGACGAGAGGGACATCGGGCGGTGTTTTGTGAAGAGGCTTCAAAGTCTTTTAGAGCCCGTGCACCACAGCGGTCCGAAGGAGGCCAAGATTCCACAGACGCGGAAAGTGTTCGGATGCCTCGATTTTGGCCGCGGGCGAGGCAGAGGACAAAGGGACCCAAAGGGGACATCGAGACCCGGAAATGCTCCCCCACGACTGTACGAGAAGAGTAGCACAGACGATCGAGATCTTCTTGTTGCATCGTGCATCGTCCAGATCCTTTCCCAGCCAGTTAGCGTTTTATTCGATACAGGAGCTACACATTCTTTCATATCTTTGTCTTGTGTAAATCGTTTAAATATTTCCGGTTTTCATGCTTGTGAACCTTATGTTGTTGGTTTACCGAGTGGATAGAGGATTGTCGGAAATTTAGAAACTAGAAATTTCCCTGTATCATTTGGAGGCAGAGAGTGGCTCTCAAATCTGATCATGATAGAAATGCAAGGAGATGACCTAATACTCGGAGACGATTGGCTTAATCGATATGGAGCAATTGTGAACTACCGAAGGAGGAATATCTCGCTGATCGCTGACGATGGTTCCGAGATTCTGTTTGAGGGATGGAAACCGGGAAGCTCAGGAAAGTTGATCAAGGCGATGAAAGCTGTCAAATTGTTGAAACAAGGTCAGATCGCACTGGTGCTACGCAATGAAGAAAGAAGAAGAAATTGTGGAACTTTCATCCATTCTGTTGTGAGCGAATTTCCGATGTGTTTCTGACGAGTTACTGGACTACCTCCACGAAGGGATGTGGAATTTACTATTGAACCGGAACACAGGAGCGACACCAATTTCTAAGGCGCCGTATCGTATGGCACCTCTTGAGATGTACGAATCGAAGAAGCGGTGGAGGAGTTCTTGGACAAGGGCTATATTCACCAAGCGTTTCACCACAGGAGCGCCAGATTCTTTTGTCCGAAAGAAGGATGGATCGCTCCGATCGTATTGACTATCGAGAGCCGAACAAGATGACGATTAAAAACAAGTATCCGTTGCCACGGATTGATGATCTATTTGACCGATTGCAAGGGGCAACAAGATTTTCTAAAATTGATCTGAGATCAGGATATCATCAGCTGAGGATTAAGGAATCTGATGTTCCGAAATCCGCATTCAGAACTCGTTACGGGCATTATGAGTTTGTGGTGATGCCGTTTGGTCTCACTAACGCACCTGCAGTATTTATGCAATTGATGAACCGTGTGTTCATTGAATTTTTGGATAAATTTGTGGTCGTGTTTATCGATGACATTCTGGTGTATTCTAAGAGTCCGGAAGAACATGCACAGCATTTGCGGATTGTATTGGGACTTTTGAGGAACGAACAATTGTACGCCAAACTTTCTAAGTGTGAATTCTGGCTAAAGGAAGTAATGTTCCTCGGCCATGTGGTGTCAGCTAAAGGAGTCCGAGTGGATCCTCAGAAGATCGAGGCAATATTGGATTGGAAGCCTCCAAAGAACGTGAAAGAGGTCCGAAGCTTCTTAGGACTTGCTGGATACTATCGTCGATTCGTGGAAGGGTTTTCTAAAATTTCCCGCCCACTTACTCGACTCCTTCAGAAAACTCAAAAGTTTGAGTGGAATGAATTATGTCAGATTAGCTTTGATGAATTGAAGAAGAGATTGACGACGGCACCGATTCTATCACTTCCACAGGGAACTGAGGGATTCATAGTTTACTGATGCTTGAACCAAGGACTTGGGTGCGTGTTGATGCGAGAATAACAAGGTGATCGCTTATGCATCGCGACAATGAAACCTTATGAAGTGAATTACCCGACACATGATTTGGAACTAGCGGCGGTGGTTTTTGCCTTGAAGATTTGGAGGCATTATCTCATGCAGGACTCATGTCAAATCTTTACGGATCATAAGAGCCTCAAGTACATATTCAATGTAAAGAGTTGAATATGCGGCAAAGAAGATGGTTGGAACTGATTAAGGACTATGACTTGGAGATTTTATATCATCCAGCAAAGCGAATGTAGTGGCCGATGCACTTAGCCGCAAGCCTGTCTCTATTCGAATCTTGGAGACACCGACCTCCCAACTTAGCCTTCGGCGAGAGATGATTCGTGAAGGGATTGAAGTGTGGTTACAGAGAGTCCAGGGGACAAGCTGCGTGATGGAGATAACTTCGTCATTAACCGAAGAAATCAAATCTAGACAGCAGATGACCCTCTCGATGATTCGGTTGCATGACGAAGTGATCAAAGGAAAGGCCCGGATTCATAATTCATGACGATGGAGTTTTGAGATTTCGGGACCGACTCTGCGTCCCGATGTTGATGTTCAAACAGACGATTATGAAGGAAGCTCATAGTTCGCCTATTCTATCCACCCGGCACCAAGAAATGTATAAGGACTTGAAGCGAGAATTTACGGTGGGGCAACATGAAGAAAGACGTAGCGGACTATGTTTGAAATGCTTGACTTGTCGCGAGTTAAGATCGAACATCAACGGCCTTCTGGAATGTTGAAGCCGCTCCCGATCCCTGAATGGAAGTGGGAGGACATATCAATGGACTTCATCACTAATATGCCGAAAACCAGGACGGGAATGAACATGATTTGGGTGATAGTTGATCGTTTAACCAAATCGGCTCATTTTCTAGGCATTAAGGATACGTGGGGACCAGAGAGGTTGGCACGAGTCTTTATTTCAGAGATAGTTCGATTACATGGTACGCCGAAGACCATTGTTTCTGATCGAGACGGCCGTTTGTGTCTCACTTTTGGAAGGCGATTCATAAGGCCTTGGGGACCGAATTGAACTTCGATGACTTATCACCCGCGATCGATGGACAATCCGAGAGAACTATACAAACGGTGGAAGATATGCTAAGGGCCTGCCTTAGATTGGTCAAACGATTGGGAAGTTCATCTACCATTGATTGAATTTACTTACAACAATAGTTGGCATGCTTCCATTAAGATGGCACCGTTTGAGGCATTATACGGAAGGAGATGCAGATCGCCCTTATGTTGGGACGATTCATCGGACTTGATCGAACAGAACCAGAGTTGATCGAGCGGACTCGAGAGAAGATAGCCTTGATTCGTGAAAGGTTGATCGCCTGCAGTCGCGAAATCCTATGCGGACGCACGCCGCCCATTGGAGTTGATGCCGGAGATCACGTACTTTTGAAGGTTTCTCCTACCCGGGAATCTTTCGTTTCGGTAGGAAAGGTAAGCTAAGTCCGAGATATATCGGACCATTTGAGATCCTCGAGAGAGTTGGGGAGTTGGCCTCTGATTAGCATTACCGCCGTCATTATACCATGTTCATAACGTGTTCCACGTATCCCGATTACGGAGATATATACCGATCCCGTCATATCATCGATCTCGGCGAGATCGAAGTCGAACAGATGGGACGTTTGAAGAAAGACCAATCAAGATACTCGAGAGTCGAGTTAAGCAACCGAGGAACAAGTCAATCGTTTTGGTCAAAGTTCTGGTCACGTCATGGAACTAAGAAGCCACTTGGGAAACGGAAGCTGATATGAAGTTTAGATATACCGAGTTATTTTCATCTTGAGTTTCGGGACGAAACTCCTTTTTAGTAGGAGAGTATGTAATATCCGGATTTATTACAGTGTATTTCATCTGTATTCAACCATGTATTATTTCGGATCGGTGATTTTGATTATTGGAGTATGATATTTCGTGCATTGATATCATTGTACATAAGTATAGAAACATGCAAAATTGCTCAAACAACCTAGTGATAGCGCACGCTAAGAATGTATCTTAACGCGCGCTATCGGGCCACTATTAGCGTACGCTACACAGGTAGTAGTAACGTGCGCTAAAGACTCAATTATTGAGCGGGGCAGCTGGCTCGTGCGCCCGGGACATGGGTCCGGATAAGATTCCCGCCGACGCACCGGACAAATTCTGAATCCAACCATTCATAGCGCACGCTAAGAGATACTTAGTAGCGTGCGCTAACTTATCAATAATGCGAAATTATAAATGGGACAAAGAACCGCTTGAGCTTTCATTTCCTTCGTCTATACTTCATCTTTGAGAGTCCAGAGAGCAATAATCTACCTTCTAAACACTTAGAACATGTATGAGTGATCATAGAACGATTGAGTATCACTTGTGAAGTGATCCTTGAAGAGAAGTGACACCTTGGAGGGGCACGTAACCAACCGGAGTCGGATTACACCTTGTGGTTCAGTGATTTTGGCATATTAAGGTATGTTCAACCTATCACCAGTCTTAGATTCGGATTTACAATGGATATGATGATCATGTTAACAGGATATTGAATTTCATTAGTAAATTATTTCAACAACATCATGTTTAGAAGATTGGGATGTCTACAATTAAGATATTATTGTTGGAACCTTGAATTTGGAATCCTAGTACTTCAAATGATGAGAGATATATTCGGAAGTTAACAATCCGTATGATTCATGTTATCTTTGTGATCATGATTTGGAAAATATGTTATAAGAACTTAAAGGGAGAATCATCTTAGGAAATATTCTTTCGTATAAGTCGGAATTGTTAGTTCACCGCAAGATGAAGTCTGAATATGTATAATGATAGTAGAATCTAATACATCAACCGGAGATCACCAACTTTGCATGAGAATTGTAATCAAGATGGATTATGGTGTCATGATGATTATTCGTATATTTGCATCTTGAAGTTGATATAATACTGGAGATTATTCATAAGAGTAAGAACTTGGTATTCATGGAAGTAACATGAATTATCACGAAGGATTTCATTGTTTCGTTCATGGCAAGAACGATTCTTGCTCAGATGAACCGCCATGCGAATAGCGCACGCTATGTTATGCAGTTTAACGTGCGCTATCGAGCACTAGTTAGCGTGCGCTACGTTTGGTACGTAACGTACGCTAGACCATCAGACGAGTCAGTTGACTGGTCAGTGAAGTACTGACCATGCGTCGTTAGCGTGCGCTAGGCTTTGTTGTTTGCGTGCGCTATCAGGCAGACGTAACGCACGCTACACAGAAGTACTTAGCGTGCGCTAAGCTCCTCGGGCAGATTGCAGTTTATGAACTTTTGACCGTTAAGCGAATTGTTAAACATTCATACGACGTGAGATAAACTCTATATCATTTCTTTTGTTAAGGTTTGGTCTCGTTACGTGATTGATTGAGGAGGACGATCTTCGAGTGTTCATTTTCGTGGAAGTATTGTTATTGTCTTCAAATCGAGGCAAGTACCTTAATTGTTTTACGTATTGTTGTTATACATATTGTCGTGCATGTATGTCGTTATTGTGTGTCCACCTCGTGTTGGTCCGACGGGATCATCGGGGGATCTATGCTAGCGTCATACTGGATCATCGGACGGGTTTTTCCACCACGGGTTGGTCTGACGGGATCATCGTGGGTTCTAGGCAGTGAACGCTGGATCGATGGAATTACCATGTGTATGTATTGATATCATGTTGTGATTATCAGTTGTATATGTTATGTTTGAGTTTCTCGTAGGAGAAGACTCGTTGGTATTTTGTCGTTTATGTTATTATTATTCACCGTGAGATATGAATAATATGTTGTGGTACTTGTACTAGCATCGTTGTGCTAACCCCTTCGGGGGTGAACATTTTGTTTGTGTTCAGGATCCAGGAGAGCAGGGAAACAACCACTGGAATTGTATGATGACGGGGGTGCAGAGTGATGTCCCGACCGGGTTTATTTATCTTTCGTTTATCCGTTATTTCAATAAGTACTCGAGTACGAAGTCGTTTGTGATGTTTTGAATTGGTGATGTAATATTGAGTTCTGTTGAACAAATTGTACTATTTCTGGATTTGGTCAGAATTGATGTACTGAAATTCCGTTATTTCCATTCGTCAGTAATTTTTTTATACTTGTTAAATTCTTCAGCCTTGTAAATCTTTATGTAAAGGATTTACGGCGCTGTAATATTCCCGAATATATTGGGGGTGTTACACATTTTTTGGTTGTCCGCATAATTATTCTTACTCATTATTTTTGGCAACCGGGCATGAACCAAAGCCTCCCTTATGGAATAAGAGGCTTATTGATTGCAAGAAGGGGGCATTTGGCAATCTCCCTAGAAAAAAACCACGTTAGATTTTTTTTGCCACGTCGTGCTCAAGACGTAAAATAGAGCGCTGGATGGGAGGCAACCCATCATTTTTACTTGCTTTCTAGTTAGTTGTTTTTTATTTGATTTTTCGTTATTAATTTTCCTTTGTTTTTGTTATTTCATTTGGATTCGTGTATTCTTGTTGGCCCTTATTTCTCTGATATTTCTTTATGACCCCTATGAGTTATTATTCTTCATATTCTAGTCTTTCTTGATTTAATGTCTATTGTTATCTCATGACTAGAGACTAAGTTTGGGGGTCCCTCGTGATGCTGAGCGTTATTTGAAGTACGGATTGATCGACGTTTCCACTCAGACATGTGCTGGTGTTCAAGAAGACATTTGGAATAAGTTTCACTTTTCCTTATCTCTTTTATTTTCACATGAGTTTTATTATTGATAATGTTATGTGTAGTGGACTTTATTTTGCATGCTGTTGATGGTTTTTGCAAGCTTGAATTTTTCGTGAATTTTTCGTGCTTCCATGTGTAAAAGCGATGTTACGATCGATTTCTCTTGGAAGAAACGGTTGAGTTTTAGTCGAGTTGCAATCAGCGATATCTGTTTCTGTTGAGTATTCAATTAGGTCCGAAATTTTATCATTTTTGTAGAAATTTTAGCAGATAAGAAAAGAGACATACGTGTTTTCAAATCACCGTTTATACGTTTGGTTAAACTTTTCGCGTAGCTTGTCGTCAAGTACCATGAGTCTTGTTGGCATTTAAATTGAGTTTAGAGTCGGACAGTTTTTCCCAAGAAACAGTCGAGATATTGATTGTTCTATGATGGGAAGTCTAGTAACCGGGGGTATTCACGTGACCCGTTGTTTACTCTCGCGTAAAACGGCGACCCTAAATAGATTAATAATTTAGAAATATCGCATTACCGATGATGGGAAGACTAGTAACCGGGGGTATTCACGTGACCCGTTGTTTACTCTCGCGTAAAATAGCAACCTTGACATGCGGGACTTGCTATTCGAGTTTTTTCTCCGCTGTAGAGGGGGGCTTAGTAACTAGAAGCATCCATGTGCCCCATGAGTGTCTTTTACGTCAAACGGTTCTCCGATACATGAGAATGGAAATCCACCCTAGGATCATCCCGATGAAATATCCCGAGAGCCGAAACCTAGTGGTTAACTCGAATCATATTATTGAGCATACATAAGGGAATACTATCCAAGGATTAATTTTGATAATGAAACTCTTGAAATTTTTGCCACAAAACTGTGGGACTGAGCGAATTGGCTTGTTTATTTCAGCCCTTCATATTGACGGTCGATTAAATTCACACTTGTTAATCTTTGAGCTTGATTCTCTCCATGAACGATTGATTAGGACTGAAATTGGTTACTTTGTGGAATCAGTGTCCGGGACGTGACTCACTATTACGATACTTGTATTATTCTTTGAGATTTTCAGGGTAGTATTGATTAAGTTGAGCACTATGGATTTGCATGATTATTCACGATACATTTTGTTTAAAATTATAATTTTTTGCTTGAGGACAAGCAAAGGCTCAAGTTTGGGGGTATTTGTTAGGCGTATTTTTATGCGTTTTTATATCATTATTTTATATCCATCTTGAGCCTAAATCAGTATAAATGAGCTTTTAATGCATTATTTTTATATGTTTTGCAGGAAATCGGAATCCGGAAGCAAAAACGATGAAAAACGGGCGAAAATAGCATTTTTTGGTCATGAGCCGCGGCACACACTAAGTGAACCGCGGCACACGAAGACAACCAGCAAATAATATGCACACTGTACTGTGTGCCGCGGCACACATTAAGTGAGCCGCGGCACAGAAAGCGCAAAAGACACCACTACTTCTAACAAATGTGTGTTGGTGAGTTGATAATTGGGCCGCGAACAGCTTTGGGCCGTGAGGAGCACTTTGTGGAAAAAAAGTTTTGATGACTTTGTTGTGACACTTACTGGATGGATAAGAGAAAATATATAAAAGGGGACAGAAAAGTAGAAGGAGAGGAGTTTCAGGCAACGGAAGAAATAAGGAGTTTTCGGCGGGTGAAACACGGTGTAGATTTGTGGGGGCAACGACAACACCACGGATCCCTACGGTTTTTCTGCATCTTAGTTTTTTAGATTTATCCGAGTAGGATTTTGATTGTAGCCAATTTCATGACGGTTTGATTATTTATTATTATTTCGATTTACTCGTTATTCTATTGAATTGGATTCTTCTTACTGTTCTTAATGCTTTTTAGTTGTCTGGCTAACAGTTAATTTGTTTTGAATGTCTTTATGGATTCGGGAGATGAAATTTAGGCATAGTTCTTGTGAGACGAATCATAATTTTCGTGAGATAGGAATATACTCGTGCGAATTGTGAAGCCTGTTATTTTGGGAATTCTTGAACTGTTTTAGCTATTAATTATCTGATTCGAATAGGGATATATCGAGTTAGTAATTCGTAGTATTTTCTATCGACCTTGGGAAAGGCTTTAGAATAATTTAGGAATTCCTGGCTTACAATCAATTGAATAACAGTGAATTGAATCGAGTAAATATTATTCCCGATTATTTGAGGTGAAAATCATAATCCTACCCCTTATTAGTATTATTATTATTATTATTAGTATTAGTACTATTATTTACTTTCTGCAATTAGTTTAGATATAAACTCTATTTAATTGTTCTTCAAATAAAATTGTGAGTTGATTAAATTTTGGTACTTATTGAAATCAGTCCTCGAGGGAACGATACTTTACTTATCACTTTATTACTTGTTGACACCGTGCACTTGCGGCATATTGTGAGGGATTTTCCCACAACAAGTTTTTGGCGCCGTTGCCGGGGAACTGATTTTTCGCTAATATCAATACCAAGCGACTCTAATTTTAATTTGAAGTTTCTTCTTTAGTTTCTATATTTTTAATTTTTTTTTTCATTATGTTTTCCTATGAGTATCGTGACCCTTGGCATTTCATAAATCCCAATGTTCTTAATAATTCGCCAAATAGGGTCAGTCAGCCCCCTCCCCCAAAACAAAAGACCATGCTTGAACAAATGGTAGACGTTCTTAAAAATCCCGATAGTAGCATTTTTGAGCTAGCATGTGCACATCGTGGTCTTGAGGTTCACTATGGTTATTTTCCAGCTCATTTATTTAGTAGTGAAGTTGAGGGGGAGGTCGAGAAGAACGACATGTTGAGTTTTAGGGTCGATCCCCCAGCACCCAATGATTTCATAAAGTGTGATGAGCCTAGAGAAGAAGTTATCATTGATGATGTTTCCAAAGAAATTCCATTAAATTGTCATCAAACTTCGACTAATAAGGTGAATACTTTTGTGCCAAAAATTTTATTAACGGTGCCACGCATAATTTTTCCTAAATCCATAATGGGAGAGATTGACCCCATTACTCATGATTTTGTTGAGGCTGATTCTTCGAGTTCTAATGAGGCTGTGCATGATAATTCTTTATTATTTGCCCATTCGAACTCTGCTTATTTTTTCATGCCTTATCATTATTATATTCTTCCATCATTTTTTGGTTGTCCGCATAATTATTCTTACTCATTATTTTTGGCAACCGGGCATGAACCAAAGCCTCCCTTATGGAATAAGAGGCTTATTGATTGCAAGAAGGGGGCATTTGGCAATCTCCCTAGAAAAAAACCACGTTAGATTTTTTTTGCCACGTCGTGCTCAAGACGTAAAATAGAGCGCTGGATGGGAGGCAACCCATCATTTTTACTTGCTTTCTAGTTAGTTGTTTTTTATTTGATTTTTCGTTATTAATTTTTCTTTGTTTTTGTTATTTCATTTGGATTCGTGTATTCTTGTTGGCCCTTATTTCTCTGATATTTCTTTATGACCCCTATGAGTTATTATTCTTCATATTCTAGTCTTTCTTGATTTAATGTCTATTGTTATCTCATGACTAGAGACTAAGTTTGGGGGTCCCTCGTGATGCTGAGCATTATTTGAAGTACGGATTGATCGACGTTTCCACTCAGACATGTGCTGGTGTTCAAGAAGACATTTGGAATAAGTTTCACTTTTCCTTATCTCTTTTATTTTCACATGAGTTTTATTATTGATAATTTTTTGTGTTGTGGTATTTATTTTGCATTCTGTTGATGGTTTTTGCAAGCTTGAATTTTTCGTGAATTTTTCGTGCTTCCATGTGTAAAACTGATGTTACGATACTGATTTCTCTTGGAAGAAACGGTTGAGTTTTAGTCGAGTTGCAATCAGCGATATCTGTTTCTATTGAGTATTCAATTAGGTCCGAAATTTTATCATTTTTGTAGAAATTTTAGCAGATAAGAAAAGAGACATACGTGTTTTCAAATCACCGTTTATACGTTTGGTTAAACTTTTCGCGTAGCTTGTCGTCAAGTACCATGAGTCTTGTTGGCATTTAAATTGAGTTTAGAGTCGGACAGTTTTTCCCAAGAAACAGTCGAGATATTGATTGTTCTATGATGGGAAGTCTAGTAACCGGGGGTATTCACGTGACCCGTTGTTTACTCTCGCGTAAAACGGCGACCCTGAATAGATTAATAATTTAGAAATATCGCATTACCGATGATGGGAACCCTAGTAACCGGGGGTATTCACGTGACCCGTTGTTTACTCTCGCGTAAAATAGCAACCTTGACATGCGGGACTTGCTATTCGAGTTTTTTCTCCGCTGTAGAGGGGGGCTTAGTAACTAGAAGCATCCATGTGCCCCATGAGTGTCTTTTACGTCAAACGGTTCTCCGATACATGAGAATGGAAATCCACCCTAGGATCATCCCGATGAAATATCCCGAGAGCCGAAACCTAGTGGTTAACTCGAATCATATTATTGAGCATACATAAGGGAATACTATCCAAGGATTAATTTTGATAATGAAACTCTTGAAATTTTTGCCACTAAACTGTGGGACTGGGCGAATTGGCTTGTTTATTTCAGCCCTTCATATTGACGGTCGATTAAATTCACACTTGTTAATCTTTGAGCTTGATTCTCTCCATGAACGATTGATTAGGACTGAAATTGGTTACTTTGTGGAATCAGTGTCCGGGACGTGACTCACTATTACGATACTTGTATTATTCTTTGAGATTTTCAGGGTAGTATTGATTAAGTTGAGCACTATGGATTTGCATGATTATTCACGATACATTTTGTTTAAAATTATAATTTTTTGCTTGAGGACAAGCAAAGGCTCAAGTTTGGGGGTATTTGTTAGGCGTATTTTTATGCGTTTTTATATCATTATTTTATATCCATCTTGAGCCTAAATCAGTATAAATGAGCTTTTAATGCATTATTTTTATATGTTTTGGGAAATCGAATCCGAAGCAAAAACGATGAAAACGGGCGAAAATAGCATTTTTGGTCATGAGCCGCGGCACACACTAAGTGAACCGCGGCACACGAAGACAACCAAAGAAATAATATGCACATCAGATGTGCCGCGGCACACATTAAGTGAGCCGCGGCACAGAAAGCGCAAAAGACACCACTACTTCTAACAAATGTGTGTTGGTGAGTTGATAATTGGGCCGCGAACAGCTTTGGGACGTGAGGAGCACTTTGTGGAAAAAAAGTTTTGATGACTTTGTCGTGACACTTACTGGAGGGATAAGAGAAAATATATAAAAGGGGACAGAAAAGTAGAAGGAGAGGAGTTTCAGGCAACGGAAGAAATAAGGGGTTTTCGGCGGGTGAAACAGGGTGTAGATTTGTGGGGCAACGACAACACCACGGATCTCTACGGTTTTTCTGCATCTTAGTTTTTTAGATTTATTCGAGTAGGATTTTGATTGTAGCCAATTTCATGACGGTTTGATTATTTATTATTATTTCGATTTACTCGTTATTCTATTGAATTGGATTCTTCTTACTGTTCTTAATGCTTTTTAATTGTCTGGCCAACAGTTAATTTGTTTTGAATATCTTTATGGATTCGGGAGATGAAATTTAGGCATAGTTCTTGTGAGACGAATCATAATTTTCGTGAGATAGGAATATACTCGTGCGAATTGTGAAGCCTGTTATTTTGGGAATTCTTGAACTGTTTTAGCTATTAATTATCTGATTCGAATAGGGATATATCGAGTTAGTAATTCGTAGTATTTTCTATCGACCTTGGGAAAGGCTTTAGAATAATTTAGGAATTCCTGGCTTACAATCAATTGAATAACAGTGAATTGAATCGAATAAATATCATTCCCGATTGTTTGAGGTGAAAATCATAATCCTACCCCTTATTAGTATTATTATTATTATTATTATTAGTATTAGTACTATTATTTACTTTCTGCAATTAGTTTAGATATAAACTCTATTTAATTGTTCTTCAAATAAAATTGTGAGTTGATTAAATTTTGGTACTTAGTGAAATCAGTCCTCGAGGGAACGATACTTTACTTATCACTTTATTACTTGTTGACACCGTGCACGTGCGGCATATTGTGAGGGATTTTCCCACAACAGAGAGCAATCATTAAAGGGAGTCATGTGTGTCATAAGTGGGAAAGTAATAATCAACCTTTTGGGGTGAAAATCTTGCATTTTGGAATTACAAAATAAAACCGTGTTTTAACTTTAAAATCATTAGTAGATTTATTTTGAATCTTGATTCATTTCTATCTAAGTTATAAAGCTGGTTGTTGTGTATTAATGGCATTTTGATCTCCTTTTCTCTTTTTATATATAATTATTTTTCTTAATTTATGTGTGTATTATTTTTCTTATTTTGTGTCTTATTTTTATTTTTTTATTTTGAGCGTGAATAATAAAGAGTCTTGCTCGGGACTACCAAGAATTCAAGTTTGGGGGTGTGATAAGTGTCAATTTTATACACTTATCCATGGTTTGTATCGATATATTTCACCCATAATTGAGCTAGTCTACTCATTTTTGCTTAGAATTAATTAACTTTTAATTATTTTATTATTTATCAAATGAAGATGTAAATTTAGTCTTAATCGGATTGAATTACTGATTTACTCAAGAAATAACATGTTTATAAAATATTGTCTTTATTGAATTTTTATGTATTCATGTTGTAGGGCTTTCCGAGATGAGTTCGGCAGTCTTTTTGGATTCAAAATCAGAGTTAAATATCAAAAGTTATCATCCGAAGAGGATTTGGGGAAAAAACGCAAAGTCTAAGAAATTTCGGGCTGAAAATGAAGTCTAAAACTCCATACGGGCGTGTACGGGCGTAACTCACAAAATGCAAATTTACGAAGCCATGTTACGGCCGTAACTCCTCAATGTTACGGCCGTAAGTCATCATAGTTACGGCCGTAACTCCTCAATGTTACGGCCGTAACTCTTGGCAGATTATTGATCATTGCTTAATTTTTAATACTTTTGGTCTATTATTGAGGGGATGGCTGACATTGATCCGATCTAATGTAATAATGCTGGAGTTTTGGAGCTATTAGATGACTTAATGTGTATAAATAGACCCCTTAGATCCATCATTATTCATCATTCATCTTATTGTTTTCTCACTTTGTAATACTTTTTCTCTTTGTGTGAAGAACACACTTGTGTTCTTGAGTGATTTGTGTAAGTGTGGTTTAGTTTATGTTGTTGAGGGAGTTTATTGTTTCTTTCTCCTTTATCTACTAAGGGAGTTAGGACCAATTCTTTCCCTTTTTCAACTATTAATGACCACTCAAGCTTGTATTATGTTTATTAAACCCTTCATGGGCTAAGTTACTTATGTTGGGATTATAAAAAAGGTTAGTCATGTTATTTAAGTTTGTATAAATATCTATTATGAATTACTTATTATTGTGTGTGATTTTTATTGTTTTACCAATCTTTATTTATTTGGCCAATAAATGACGATATTTATGGTCTTCATATGTTTCGAAAGAAAATATGTTTGATTCGATCAAATTATCTTCACTCTAAGTTGTTCTAGGGGAAAGAAATATACCTCTAGACCTTAGATGATTCTTTGAGTTATTTTCATAAAACCTAATGCTATGTATTGAAGCCAATCAACACAGAAATATAGTGGATTGATTTAATATATAAGGGGCGTTTTATAGTTCGAAAGAGAAACTATCTTTTTAAGGAAAAACGAATCTACACAACATAATAACTAAATTCATCTTATGATCTCCTATACATCTTCTATAACTAATGATGAACTAAGTTTGTAATCCCAACTATTTCATTATATCTTTTATTAATCTATTATTAGTGTAATCTTTCATTTCCTTGAATATTAGAACTATTATTGCATTTTCTTTGCAATTGTTAAACCAAACTCTTAAATTGTGTATTTCAATCTTAAATCTATATAAGAAATACTTAAATAGTGTATAATTCAATATATAACCTAACTTCCTCGTGGGAACGATAAACCGGACTCAAAAAGTCCACTTACTACTTGATACGATATCGTGCACTTGCGATAGTTACACTAAAGATCGTGTCACGTAGCGCCAAGCAAAGCGCGTCTGCTGATTCCACCTGTCAGGCTGAGTATCAAGCAGCCTCGGAGGCTTCCAAGGAAGGGTTCTGGATTAAGAAGTTTCTGGGAGAACTTCAAGTGATACCATGTCTTTGAGCCGCTGCTCATAACATCTTTGCGACAATGACGGAGCTGTAGCGCAGGCCAAGGAGCCGAGGTTTCACAACACCACCAAACATATTGAGAGGAAGTATCATCTCGTAAGAGAATTTGTTCGCAGGGGATATATTGTGCTGCACAGAGTAGGCTCGGCCGATAACGTCGCCGATCCACTGACCAAGCCACTTTCTCAGACTAGCTTGGAGTGTCATCTGGAGAACATGGGTATTAGATACCATAGTGTGTGGGATTGAGTGCAAGTGGGAGATTGTTAGGAGTATGACCTCGAATGCCACTCAGAGGATGTTGAGTGAGGGCATTGTACTTGTAACTATGTAAATCATTAATATAAGGCAATGGATGTTTCTTTATTTACTGGCAGTTACTGGCATTCCTAACTCGTAAATATACATATAGAAACTAGTCCGTGTATTTGAGAGCAAAATGTTCCACACCTTATTGGATAAGGAAGTCGGCACTCGAAAGGTTTATAGCTCAAATACTTAATAGTTCGCAAGTCGATGAAACTTGACTGGGCATTAAGTTTATGTGAAGACTTGTATGACGTGTTCTTTGACATGGAGAGTGCCTGTCGAACACTAATGTTTAGTGGGAGCACAAGTTATAGGTATGCTAATTATATTAGTATACTCGAACCGACTCACCCTCGATTCGTCACACGGATTTCACTCCAGGACAGTCAATGACAGAATCGAAAGGTTGTGATAGGTATTCGTGAACCTTCGACTTGAGGATTTAGTAGGGATGTGCTTGTGACATTAAGATTTTAATTAGAGTAGTTCGACCTTATAAACCGGGAGGTGGGGGTCAACCTCGACATGCATCTTAACGGGTAAGTATCAGGTTCTACTGAATACCAAGATAGAATTCTTTCTCCCGTTAGTGAGCGGGTTATATGTCCTATGCGGTTATTGGCAGATGAGATCATAAGTCTTTGACCAAAGCATTGGAGCTAGTTGTATTAGATACACGAGAGCTCAATGATCTCGATTTGCATTAGCGCATGCATAGCGTCAAGTACAGATAGGATTTGACTGACCGTGACCCTGTGACTTGATCGGGACGTTTGAAAAAAGGGCTTATACGTATACTGGTATTCACGACATAATGGTTCTTTAATGATCCCAATCATTCATTCTCAGTTGGGATACAGTGTAGGCCGCCAGGCTGGGTAGGTGGTGCTGCTACTCTTTGGTTCCTCCCATTGCTGACTGAGACGAACCTATGGAGTCGCGCAATAGGATTGACGACGGAATGAATCGAGCTTAATCTCTCATTATGAATATAAGATATTGGATATCTAATTTGGGACATTAGATGTCTAAATTGATTTATTAGATAAATTAATTTACGGCCTAATTAATTAAATAAATTATCAGGTGATTAATTTAATTCATGAATATAATTATTTCTTAGAGAAATTAATTATGTCATTATGTATTTGATATGATTAATTAATTGGATTAATTAATCGATATAAATACATCGGGACTGAATCAGATTTTATCTGTTTGGACTCACGGGAGTCCGAAACGGACCGAACTCGTCCAGCTCCTTTTAGATGGCCGCCCCTTTTTCCTCCCCCTTTCCTTTGGTCATTGTCTCCACATGTTGGTGGATGGCTTGTGTGATTCAAAGGGACAAGATCATATTATTTATCTATATAGGTGATTTGGTCTTGATTGTGGAGGAGATATTTAGTAGAATAAAGAAAGACAACTATCACTTCTCCACACCTATTCCATACGTGAGTTGAGAGGAGTGAGAGAGAAATAATTTTTTTTTCTTAAGTCTTCCTCTTGTTCCTCATCTTGTTCTTGAGTTTTGTTGGAGAAAATTCAAGATACATTGAGAGATATATATTATAAACTTAGAGTGTAATAATAAAAAGCTTCATCACTTGATTCTAGCCGTAACCTTAGAGGTTAATCGAATGTTGTCATTCCGGTCGTTTTTCCAGCGCGTGGCAAGTAGAGACGCAGTGCTTTCGGCGTTGCATCGTTCAAGGGCTTGGAGCGGATTGGATTCGTAGAGATCAAGCAAATCTTGGGGAATAGCTCAAGAGAAGGTTACCATAATCAACGGACTTCAAGGGTTGGTTTCTTACAACTCTTGCCTTTCGTTTATATATTCGTATATACGTAGCTCGATCGATCCTCGTAGGGATTCGGATCGAATTAATTTTCATTTTATCGCTTCCGCTGGGCCTTCTTTTTAGGCACCTAATCCCAACAGACATACGGCATGCGATCATGTGGTGAGGAGACAACAAGCGATTGATCCAACCATGAGAAGATGTGGCAAGTGATCACGGTGGTATAAGAAGATGACGTGACGTGTTCATGGTGTTATGTATATGATTTTGGATGTTTTTTCCTAGATCAAGTACCTTAGATGTGTTACTGAGATTTCGTATCTTGGGTAATTATGTTTTGTTGACTTTATGTCCATCGAGGAGACGTGACGTGGGTTTTGAACCCTGTGAATTGTTGTTGGTTTTTGTTTGAGAAAGCAAATCTTTGGGATCTGACCCCTGTTGGTTTTGGAAATATAAGGATTCGATATTCATAAATTGTTTTCCGTTAAAACTTCCGAGGGTATTTTAAACCATTTTACAAACTGTTCTCGTGATTTGTGATCTTTCGAATTTGGAAAGTTTTACTCAAACTCTTGCCTCAGGAAGTATTTTTCGTTATGTTTGAATCGTTGAGGATTCCTAATTATAATTATTCTTGGAATGTAATTTGTATGACTCGTATTTGCACTTTGTACTTGCACTAGCAAAATAGTGGAATTTTGCTAAGCCACGAGTAATCGGGGGTGGATGTCTATATTGCATTCAGGTTTTGGGGAGCATAACACAGGGTCGGCATGAAGGATGATGAAAGATGATCGATACTAATCACATGAGGATCCATACGATGTCGTATTGGTTTGGTTGTACTTTATTTCCGCTGCAGTATTTTCCCCGTTGTATGGGAGTGTGTTGTGTTTTGACCATGCATGGGCATGTATTGAGATTGAGTTGTATGTATTAATTGAAAGACTAAATCGGTCTACTGAGTCATTTTTATCCTTAAAGGCGATGTTGATATGTTTGATTTTAGTTACCAGCCTGGTAGATCCTTGAGGAAAGGGTCTACGGCGTGTAATATCCCTGAGTAGATTGGGGGTGTTACAGTACTTACAACAGCTTAGTTACTATGCAAACAAACTTCGAAAAAGGATGCAGCTCATTCAACCCCCTTCTAAAATTTATAAATTGTATATTGTGACCAACAATTGGTATCAGAGCAGTTGATTCTACAAAAAGTCAGTCGATTTTTAACCTGATCAGATCGACAAAATCAATACCTTTTGAAAACTTTATTTTTGTATCTTTATCAATCATTTTACTTCTTCCATGGATACCTCTACGATCAAAGAAGTTCACATGTTTCCATTAACAAATTTGATTGACTGGATAATCAGGATGGAAGCCCATCTTGCTGCAATGCACGAAGAGATGATATTTGTCATCCAAAAAGGACCTATCGAGATCATGAAGGTCAATCTAGCTGCAAGTATAGAAGGACAACCTCATGCAGAAATGCTTGAGAAGGAACCAGAACAGTGGACAACTGATGATCGCAATCGTGCGAATCTTGGCAATGTATCCAAGAATGCACTATTTGTCACTCTTGACAAAGGCATATTCTCTAAGCTAAGGAGATGCAAGACAACCAAGCAAATCTGGGAGAAACTCAAGTTGATTTGTGGGAACTGAGCTGTTAAAAGAAAATAAAATTTCAAAAAACTAACTCAGCAATTTGAATCATTTGAAATGAAATCTTCCGAAACACTTTAGGAACTTGACCTCATATTTACTGGCATTGTTGGTGAACTTTAGAAGCATTGGGTAAAGTGTATACCTAAAAGGATAAAAATCATAAAATCTTTAGATCACTCCCTGCCCGATGGAATATTAAGACCACAGCTATGCATGTGTCTTGTAATCTAAATGATATATGTACGTTTGTTCTCTTCTTTGACCTCAAAGTTTTGGAGTACGATATTGACAGGAGAGAGAAGGCCGAAGAGTCACCTACTAATAGTACATCACACGCTGCTGTATTTGGCAGGAGACACAGCTCTGCCCCCAGCACATCCAAAGCTGCATCCAAGACAGCTGACAACGACAATGACATCCTGTAACAAGATGAAATGGCCTTGCTCATGCAAAAATTGCAGAAGTTCATTAAGAAATCTGTAAAGGCCCCCTAGAGGCCTAAACCATTTAATAAGGCGAGTTTGGAATCACCATCATCTGTAGATTCTAACATGTGATATAGCTGCAGGAAATTGGGATACTATGTAAATAGATGTCCTCATCCTCAAGTGCAGAAGTTTCCCTAACTCGAGCAATGTCTGGCGAAACAAGTTAAAGGCCCTAATCGGAATCATAAGCTTCACTCACACCGATCAAGATAGAGGAGTGCCTACAGGCAATCACTGATAGTGACTCCTCCGATGATGAAATCGAAGATAAAGCCTACATCTACTTCATGGCAAAAAAAATGATAATGAGGATAGTGAGGATGAGGTAAGCTCAATCTCAGCTACTCTTGTTAATGCATCACATACATTTGAAAACATGAATAACGAGTTTAGAACCATTCAAAAGGCCCATGAGATGCTTAAACAAGAAAAAATACAACTCTCTCTTTCAAATTTAGAGCTGAAGGATGAAAATAATCTGCTGAAACATAACTAGGAAAATATGCCTCTGGATTGTGAAAATAGCAAGATCATTCATGAAAAACTCATGAAAAGACTCATCAACTTGCAACGAACTAAATGAGGTAAAAACTCATAGTAAATACAAGATAAATGATTATGCTTTATTAGAGGCTAAAATACAGATTCTTGAGAAAAGAGAAAGAGAACTCGAGACCATGCTCAAGTTCTTTGAGAAATCATTGAGGCGGATAGAGTACATCCTAAGCACTAGGCAACACGCCCACGACAAACGTGTCTTGCGATATGACTCATTCTCCCACAAAGGTAAAACTAGTACGGTGTTTGTCAAATGACTGGATCCCATTCCAGAACCTAAAGAAGCCCCGATGGATGTTCCTGTAAAGGTTACAACCCCCAAAGGATGTTCCTGTAAAGGTTGTAGCTTCCTCTTCTAGGAGAGAAAGACTGCCATTCCGCCACCTAGCTCATATCATAAGCAACGGAAACCTCAGTCTCACAGACTTGTAATATGCTATACCAAACATCAAGAATATGCTCCTCGAGCATACCGACAAGATCAACAGCCGGATAAAAAGAAGGTTGCACCTAAGTATCAAAGGTATGCTCCTCAGTACTACCAACAGTATAGTGCCTGCAGATACTGGGTACAGGAAACCAAGTATATGTCCCGTAAGCAAGCTGCCATGCAGCTTTCCCAACCGCAAATCTGAGAATTCAACTGGAAATCCAGAAGGCAGGCAACAAGCCGGAAGAATATGGTTCCTCCTCCTATATAATAATCATACTGGAGCCAAAATTTCAAATTTCACATGCATAATAACCATGCTTATAGCGACCACGTGGCTGCCCCACACAAATCTCGCAAAGTAGGACCAAATGCAACCTACATCAAACCCATTGCGGTCATGGGGTACCTAAAGTCATTAATAACCAAGGACCCAAAAATCAAAGAGGACCTAAATCTACTTAAGCTTTTTGATTACAGGATATCAAGGAGAAGGACATATGGTATTTCGATAGTGGATATTCTCACCACATGACAGGAGATATCACCAAGCTGTTAGATTAAGTACAAGGTAGCCGTACAAAGGTGTGAGTCGGTGACAAATCCAAAGGACGATTAAGAAGGAAAGGAATCCTGCTTGTAGGAAAATTCAAAGTCACAGACGCAGCTTACGTAGAAGGACTACAATATAATTTAGTTAGCATTTGCCAGTTTTGTGACAAACAATTCTTGGTCAAATTATATGTAGATCACTGTAGCGTGAAGGAAAACAAGACCAAGCAAATTGCCCTTACAGTAAGCCGGTCAAATAACATGTACATTGCTGATTGGGAACCCACCAGTACCGCAATTACTTTTTTTGTTTCCAAAGGCACTGCAGATCAAAGCTGGCTATGGCACAAGAGAATGCCTCAAATCAATTTCAAGACCATCAAGAAGCTAGATCGACACGGAATGGTCAGAGGCTTGCCCAATGTATCATTCATAAAACAATGTTTGTGGACCCTATCAGAAAGGCAAGCAGGTCAAGACCTTGTTGAAGAGAAATCATACCTTTCCACCCATAAGGTCCTGGATTTGCTATATATGAATCTCTATAGTCCTGTAGACCCTGTGAGCCTGGGAGGTAAGAAATACTGTCTTGTTATTGTTGATGATTTTTCTAGGTATGCTTGGACCATCTTCCTGAATAAGAAGAAAGAGAGAACCACAAAGCTGCCGGAACACTTGAAAAAGCTCCAAAATGAGAAAGGGTTGAGTATTACATCTATTCGTTCCAACAGAGGCACAAAAATTCACAAATCGCTTTATAGAGCAATATTGTGCAGACAATGGCATACAATATGAATACTTAGCAATCCGTACTCCTCAACAGAATGGTGTTGCCGAGCGAAAGAATAGGACGCTGAAAGAAGCAACAAGAACCATGTTAGCTGCAAGCAAGTTGCAGCAGTGTTTTTGGGGAGAAGCAATAAATACAACATGATATACACAAAATTGTTGTATCATCAACAAGCACGACAACAAAACAGCACACGAGGTATGGAACAATAAAACACCAATGGTTGTATACTTTCACATATTTGGATGCAGGTGTTATGTTCTCAATAATGAGAATGATCAACTGAAGACCTTCGATGAAAAGTCTGATGAGGTCTAAATGATGTGCAATCGGAGTCCGAACGAAGAAGTTATGATCGATTTAGTGGGGACTGCCAGTTCTAGATGCTTCCACGCGGTGTTACAGCACATGATGCACGCGTGCATCCGAAATAGTATTGGAACCTTTCGCGTGGAGTCATCGAGCGTGACACGTGAGTCTCGGCCGAAAGTTGCCGAGCGTGATGTCAGGACTGTTGAGGTATGGCTGCTTGGTCTTACACGTTGTTGAATGAGAACCCTATTTTGGGGCTATACATAGACCCATTCCCCACCTCATTTTTCATCCAACTTCGAGAACTTTATAATAAAAATCTTTTTCTACACAACTCCTGTTCTGAAGTTCCAATAGGAATCCATTATCCTGGATATAATCGGTCGTGTTCCGGCGATCAGAGTAGATTTCCCAGACCAACACAGGCAACTGTCCTATGAATTGTCTGAGAGAGAGTTTTTTTAATTTCTGACTAGAAGACCCCATTCTGAAATATTAACTCTAGGTAGGTGTTCAAACTCCAGAATAGTTGTAGTTTAGTAATTTTTATCTATTTTATAAGGATTACTGATATTACTAAAAATGTTGTAAATTCTTGAACACCAAGAAACTTATATTTTACTGGCTTATTATTTGATACAAAAATTAAGTTATTTAATATCTGAATATTTGGTAAATATTTCAAAAATAAGTTAATAATTTTGGCCTTTTGAATTTCCTTAGTAATTATATTCTAGTGGAATATTCATACAATTAATATTATAAGTACATATACAAATGATTATTTAGTTGTTTCAATAATAAACTTTTGGAATTGTAAAAGATGTTTTACAATGATTGAATTTAATTGATTATTCAAAATAATCAATATATAGATTTAGAAAAAAGAAAAGATAATCCGGAACTTATTTGTGAAACAATAGTTGAACTTTGTAAATATTTTAATTGCAATTGTGGTGATATTTAATAGAAGTATTTAAAATAATCAAGATATGATATTGTGTATAATTTTTAATAAATATCCTTAGTGTTTATTAAAGACTTTTACTAAAATATAAGATTTGATTGTGATGGTTGAATACATGGATAATATGATTTAAACTTAGATAATTATTTATTAAGTGATGGCCATCGAAATTTTAATTTAATATTGATCTAATGGAATTAAGGTATAATGGAATTAAGGTACAACGTTGATTTAGTATTGACTATTGAGATGTAATAATCAATTATGTAAAATATTAAGTTGTAATAATTTAGAATCCTAAATGATGATTATTAAAGTATTATAGTAATAAATATTGACTTATAATCAAATATTCTTACATATTAATTAAGTAATATTTGATTATTAAGTATAAATCAATAGCGAAGACTCATTGCAATAAATTCAAGAATGTTGATTTTGAGCTAAATTGATTGGTAAACAATAATAGAATATTGTTCGGAATGTTTGGTCAAGATATATAGATGTCATTATAATACCAAAAAGTAGGATTAAGTGTGTCGAATAGAATGTTTGTAGTAAATCAACAATTGTTATTGGAATATAAATTCTATCAAGGTTAAAATTTTGTATTGTCGGACTAAGTGAGAGACGCTTTTTACAACCACGGTGATTAAGGAAAGTTTTCTTTGACTTGCTCGGTTACGGATTTTGAAAATTGTGTGTTGATGTTATATTGATCGAATGCGATGTTTATTGTTGGAATAGATTTTCGGATATGTATATATGATATGTAAAATATGATATATGAAAGCTGAGGATAGTCCTTTAGGGGACATAAGAACATTCATTTCCGCATCCGGATATTGGGAATGTGCACTCGGATATTTGGGATGGTAGATTGATGCACTATCCGGATATTAGGGATATGTGTTTGTTGATTGATACACTGTCCTTGTTGGGCTTATGTGTTTGTAATTATTGATTGGTACACTGTCTGGATATTGGGGACATGTGTTATGATTATTTACACTAAGTATATACATCTAGCGAGATCCTTTCTAATTGATAAAACTTATAAGATGAATATATTGATTTGTGATATGTGTGACTGACCCAATTAGGGGCTGCTGTTTTTCGGTCGCAGGTACTTCTGGGTGCAGGCTTGGGGTCATGAGGTCGGGGAAAATATTTGACGACAGGGATCAAGACAAGAGTGTTATTTTATTTTAACCCTGGTTCTTATTTTCAACATCTGATGTAATAAACAAAATCGTGTGTACCTTAACTTTCCTTTCAGATGGTTGTTTAATTAAACTCTAATTAAAATTTATACTTGCATTAATTCTGATTAACATAGCCTTGTGGGTTCCTCAAGGGATTCACATCGCTGTAACTACCTAGACTTTGGGATGTTACAATCATCCACCAACAAGACCCCTTAAATGTCATAACCATGGCCCTCTTGCGACCGGGACTCAGTGGTCTAATGGCTGAAAGTCCCTTCCAGTCTATCGAGTTCGAATAGACAATGGAAGGATTAAAGTTCGATAAAATGTCATAAGAAACAGTGGGTAGGATTATCATGGTCTAGAAATGATCTTAAGATACCTCAAGCAAGCATCATCAAATCGATAATATAATGACAACAACCAACTATATGGCATGTCAAGGCACAATGACAATGAAATCATAATAAAATGAAACAACAAGTTAGCAACCTAGAACATGGTATCACAATTACCTTGAAATGTCAACAACGAGTCACTCATTGCGAAAATTCAAAACTTAAATAGAATTAAAATACATGATACTACACTCTCCTCCTCAAGAAAGAAGTTTTATCCTCGAAACTCGAAACAAATAAATTAGCAAGGTGCCAAATAACAAGAAAAAAGCACCAGAGTAGCAAATAATGAATCTCACATGAGATTACATCTAAAAAACTCTCCAACAATCTTCATTGGGTGCCGCTAGGCACATTCAGAGTAGAAGCGGAACCCCAGTGTCCATATATCTTAGCGACGGTCTCGCAATGCACCGCATGGTTCCTATCTCTCCCACACTTGAAATAGGTAACCCATGGTGATCGACAATTATGTCATGAATGACCAACGCAACTATAGTTAAAACACATCTTTTCACTATTAAGGGTACCCAAAGCCCGAAGCAACTTTTTGTCTCCCCAAAAGGGTACCACAATGGCCCAGGATCATGAGAGCTATCTCTCTGTCCTTTATTAATATCTACAGTATATTGTTTGATTTTTTCAGTTCTATCATATTTTCCCTTGATATCTATGAGACCCCATGTTTTAAGATAGCGTAACTTATGACATTGTAATCGTTTTGTGACTTTGTCATTTCGTGTCATTTTTTTCGCCAATGAACTTGTTACTTGGGGCCAAGAACAAAGTATGCAATGAATATCTACCCTTGACAATAACATTTCAAAGTTTTACTTGATAAACCTAAAGGTTAGGTAAGCTACGTGTCCCTGTGTCGAACATCACCATGCCAAACTGAATGGGAGCACTGCATGAACATTATGAACTTATCTAATGCAAAGTAACCATGGATAGCGACTGTTGAGGGCCATGGTTAGTGGTTGTTAAGGTGCATGAGTTGGTACCGACCATTCCTAACCGACCTAAGATCTGAAATGAAGGTTGTCGACCCACCGCCAGGCTAGTGGCCGCTAATGTCCAGGCATAGTGGTCGCAACACAACAACTAACTTGGAGGGTACACTGCCTCCTTATTGGCTGCTAAAGAGGGCTTACAGCTGTAACACCGCCAAGACATTCAGGGCATATTACAGCGCCGTGGACCCCAGACTGTGGAATCCACCAGGCTAACGTACCAAACACGACATTTGACAACGACAAGCAATCATCAATTAAACGACAATTCAAATAAAAGACTACAAACCGACAAATAAAATCTGACATCAAATCCATTTCCCAAAACAGGAACACAACATTAACAAATTCAAACAGGAAGTACTCGAGTACTTAAACCAATTTTATAATATAGAAATCCCAAAATCAGACATCAATAATAACTGACAGACAGAATACCAATAATCAACTACTGGACAATATCATGCTCGCCCATCATCCTCATACGGCTCAAGTGCTCGCTTGTCCCCACGATCAATACCTGAAATACAAATAGTATTTCCCCCATTTAAGGGGTTCGCGACAACTGCTAGTGCAAGTTGTAACACCCCCAAAACCATAAGGGAATATTACACGCCGTAGACCCTTTCCACAAGGATCTACCAGGCTAAACATCCATAAACAACCAAATGCTTGCCCAGCCAGGGTCAAACAATAAAATGATACAGACCGATATGGTCACTTACACGTGAATACACAGACCGATGAGGTCACATAACCCAATCGACAAAACTGACTTAAATAACATTACCCACACAGGGGTCGAAATACAATACAAATGAAGACCAAATCAACTCGACAACACACCAAAAATCAATACAACTCTCGACTCATGATTAGTATCGCAGCTCGTCATCCTCTTGTGCCAATCCTGTGACTGCTCCCCTGAATCTGCATGTACCTGGACGCAAAACAGACATCCACCCCCCGATTACTCGGGGGTTAGTAAAACTCCACTGTTTTACTAGTGCAATTATCAAATCATACGAAATATAACAAGCAAGTAATAATCGTGGATCAAATATGACAATCAAGTATCAAAATCTCCCCGGGAGGTTTTCACAAGGAAAGATAAGCTATGAAGCATTCGAAAATAAAATTATCACCTCGGAAATTTTAGAATTTCAAAACCTTTCGAAAATCTTAGGGTCTTAACCCAAATCTCAAAATTGTATTACAACAATTTACAGTACGAAAACATTTCCATAAATCTCGTGGGGCTCGGCCCAACATTCTTTTCTTAAAACTTTCTTACAAAAAGTTTGATTTACAAAACATAGTTCGTGACACCGTGATCCTCATCACGTGTCTCCGTAGGTTCAACAACCCGCACGGACTTAACCAATCACAACAATCACAACAATCAATCATGCTCATGACTCCGTGATCGCTTGCCACGAGTCTCCGTAGGTTCAACAACCCACACGGATCGAGCAAACACAACAATCACAACAATCAATCATGCTCATGAATCCGTGATCGCTTGCCACGAGTCTCCGTAGGTTCAACAACCCACACGGATTGAGCAAACACAACAATCACAACAAACAGTCCCGACCCCGTGAACCTGTGTCACGTGTCACCGTAGGTTCCGTCGAACCCGCACGGTTGGACGCATCGTGTCCCGATTCGATGGACTGTGCCATGAATCATCGTAGGCCTCGCTGCACCCGCACGATTGGACCTCAGCACCACACACTAAGTTCCGATCCCATGGACCTGTGCCATGAATCCTCGTAGGCCCCGTCGAACCCGCACGAGTGAACTTAGCGTTCCAGCACATCACATTCGTATTACATACAACAATGAGCATAATTAATCAATCACCTTGATCACCACAAAATCATACATTGCACGCACATAACACAACCTCAACACTCGCAACAACTATCATCAATCAACGACGTTTAACCAACATAACACACATTCGGTACACAATACATTGCACAACCACGTGTACAACCATCTCATATGTACATCGCAATCCTGCACAAATGGCACAACGCCTAACACGTATACCAATATAACACTATTATCACAAAGCCTTCAAATTTCGGAAAATACAACCAACTCAAACGGAACATATTTACGAAGGCACGCAAAATCATCATAAATCTCATACGTGATTACTAGTCGCAAGATACAAGTCGTATAGTAAGATACTTGCCTTAATAACCGCTACCGAACGCTCCGAAGAACACGGTTCGACCGGGAAGCTCGGACCCCAAAGAAGGCAACGAACGGAAGGGTTCCGACTCGAGTTCTTCACAAGAATTCGTTCCTAAGTCACAACGATATCAATTCAATCACAAATCTACGAAAACGTATGGAACTTCCCAAGTTCTACCCATTGAAGCATTTTATCGGACACTTTGAGGGCGTAGTCCAATTTAATCGATTATTCAAAGAAATACTCAAATCCGATCCACAAAACTTCAAGGGTATTGAATGATTACGAGTTTACAATCAAGTTCTAACAATAATATGGATCAAAACGAAGCAAATCGGCCAAAACACCAAGAAACCTCAAGAACATCCAAAACCAAAAGTTTAGGTGTTCTTACCTTCGATCCGGTGGAAGATGATGTTAATCAATGATTAGAACTTCCAAAACATGTTGCTCTATGTCATATCCATCCAAATCCATCCATTATTGACGAAGAAACGCGAAGAAACGAAGAAAAAGGGTGAAAACGGCGGATGACTCGGTCAGGCCCTTAAATAGCCGACCGGCGGCGGTGACTCGACCGTGTCCTGCTAGACACGGTCGCGTCGCCCGATAGTGACCGTCCGACAATGACTGGACGACTCGACCGTGTCACGGAACACGGTCGGGCGTGTCAGCGATGGCTCCGGATTTCGGGACGAGCACGCACGGCCGTGTCGGACGACACGGCCGGGTCCTGAGACGAAACTTCGCTTATCCGGACGAGTGCAGCACGGGCCGTGTCGGACGACACGGCCGAGTTCGGCCGGCAGTGATCGGCCAATAACGAGCGGGTGAGCTAAAACGACCATAACTCTCTCGTCCGGACTCCGATTGACTCACCGTTTGAACCATTGGAAAGCTAACTCGATGCTTTATAATATTGCAAAGATTCAGAATTTTTGGAGTTACCAAAAATTAATTGTGATCTAACAAAGTCGAACTCATACTTAGAAAAGTCGTTTAGTAATCCTGAATTCAACAAAACGACACCGAAACCCGAACCTGAATACGAACCGAAGATACGGTTACGAAGTACTCACAAAGACGAATCTAAGAGCTAGTAGAACACACGATTCCGACCACCCGAAGGCTCGAAATTCGACAACGGAAGGTAATTACCCCAAACTTTGGGAAATTACGAAAATGGCCCAAATGCCCGAAAATCACCATACGACAACGAATAATCAAACCGAAGCTCACAACACGTATAACAACGTTAAATGAACTTACGAAAAACCCCAAACGACAGTTTCGAACGAGATTCGCAAGAACCGAACTCAAGCGCGGAAAAGTCGCTAAAAAGCACCGAACTCAACAAAGCAGCACCGAAACGAACTCGGATGACAAAAAGTGCAGAATTAAATATTTTCAGAATGACGAAACGGTCAAAAGCGAGTCTTCGAAACGGACCTCCGCCGGAAAATGAAAATTACCGGAAATCCGAAATTGCGGATATTACATTCTACCCTCCTTAAAAGAAGTTTCGTTCCAAACTTAAAATAAAACATCAGGGTAGACTACAACAAAACCAAAAGTTCACGCAACAAATATCAATCTCTACTCGAATTACAACACAAATACAACACGCAACTATGCTACCGGGCACCACCGAGCTCTCCACGCGTAGGGCGGGATCCGTGCTTCCGAACATCTCAACGACGGTCTCGCAGTGTACCGCCTGATGTCCCACGTGTCCACATTTGAAACAGTTAACTTGCGGCGAGCGACAATTCTTACGAGTATGGCCCACACGGCTACAATTGAAACATAACTTCACGTCGCTTGTCTTACTCGGCTCGTGAGTAGGATTCTTAGACTGGTCAACCGAACGAGGAGTGCTCCCAGAAGGAAACTGTGAAGCAACAGGCTCACGGATCTCACTTCTCTGGCCTCTTGAAAAGTTACTCGAGGTCTTCTGCCTCTTACCTCCTGAGCTACCCTCTGACATGGAAACAGCCATCTCGATGGCTAGAGCTCGATCCTGATAATCTTTCAAGGTGGTACACATGAGCGGAGCCATACTCTCACGGATATGGGGTTTCATGCGCATATTGAAGTATCGGACCTTGTCCGCTTCACTTCTCACTTGATCACGAACATAAGCCAGCTGTCGATTAAAATCGACTATCGCCTGGGATATCGACACCTCCGGGCGTGGCCGAAAAACTCAACGATCCTCGTTCACGAGCAGTAGCAGGCAATACTCGCCTCCATGGCGTCTTAAACTCAGCCCATGTAGGTGTACGATCTGCAGGCACTACGGCGTGCCACCACCGCAGCCTTCTTTGTCGAGTAGGTCGAGCAATGGGTACCCTCCTATCATCCGGACAAGCTACAAGATCAAATATTCTGTCCAACTGGAAGAGCCAGTTTTCCCAACCTAACAAGTCGACGAACCCACAAATCGGGCGGCCGCATCTTCATCACATCTCGTAACCACTTACTAGTTCCGTTATCGCTATTTGGATTCTCATCCCGACGTACGGCCCGATTCGTCGCACTAATCGGTCAACCACCTGACGAAGGATGGTGGCGGCGCTAACGTCAATATTAACGCTAGTCGAATGTCCCTGATCTGTACTGAGCTGATTGGTACTCGGCAAGGAGGGAGTCGCCCTCTCCTGCTCTCGATTACGACCACGACCACGACCACGGCCACGGCCTCGACCTCGACCCCTTAGCATACTGAACGGACAACCAATCAGAATAACGAGATAAAACAAACCTCACATAATCGACATAAGCCCACAATCAGCAGCACAATGCAATATTCACACGTTCACATTGACAACGATGAACGACCTATACTACAGCATGCATGGTTAAAACATTAAGCATACCATTGTGGTCCAACACCGGTAATATTAAAAAAAAATAAGTTTATCGAGGTATTTGTTCGAATGATAATATAAAAAAAAATTTCGCGAGTTCGAAAGATTTTGCTGGGGTGAAATTTTGAAAGCACTTCGTTTAATACCTCGGTCATTTAATCAAAACCATGTATCTCAATATTTAGAAAACACTAAAACATTCTCCGGCGAGCACAACAATACTACAAACTTATCACAACCATTTAGCCCCAACACATGGACATAAGAAGTTCCAAATTCCGAAAACCAAAAATTGTTCTGCAAAATAAAGATTTCCCAAAATCCTTTAGTTCATAAACAAAACGACGGCGATATTTTACAATGTCCGAAGTACTTCTAAACACATTTTTCAAATACCGTCTGATGGTGTCATTTGAAAATACACGGCCCATTTGTCAAAATTTACAAATTTTAAAAATCCGTATAAACCGTGGTTTGACCGAACCACCAAAATATTTTCCAAAAATCGATTTCTACAAAAATTCTCAAACTGTAAAGTCCTTCAGAAAATATTCTTAAAGTTACCCATAGCGAACATAAATTACAACATTCCAAAAACAGTCGAATTTAAGACCACATACTCAAATGGCAACCAGGGTCGCCAATTCAATCAAATGCATCTCGTGGTATCAAGTTTAAACACACAGCAAAATCATTCATCGGAGTTTCTCACAAACTCTACCGTTGGTACCTTTCGAAACCCATCGAGGTTTACAACCTTCACAACATACCACCCCACCCGGTGGTTCAAAGATAAAACAATAACGTGCCCAGTTCTATACACATACCATGTGCCACAAGTATTAAACACAACTACATTACACAATACTGTGTAAATAAAATTATACACCGCAATTAACTCACTAAGATAAAATCGAGATACACAGGTGTTACGCATAAAGGAGGAAACTTACATCCACAGGTCGCACGGAGGTGACAGTCGCCCACGATACTAATCTCGTCCGACAACATAACCGACACGTTGTGACCACGCACAACTCAACTTGTCACCTGACGACTCGAACGACAAGACAACACATTACTCGACAAAACACGACTTGAAACGACCCGACAGCCTAGGTTTTCGCAAACCCAAAGCTCTGATACCATAAATGTAACACCCCCAAAACCATAAGGGAATATTACACGCCATAGACCCTTTCCACAAGGATCTACCAGGCTAAACATCCATAAACAACCAAATGCTTGCCCGGTGGTCAAACAATAAAATGATACAGACCGATATGGTCACTTACACGTGAATACACGCATCGATGAGGTCACATAACCCAATCGACAAAACCGACTTAAATAACATTACCCACACGGGGGTCGAAATACAATACAAATAAGACTCAAATCAACTCGACAACACAACAAAAATCAAAACAACTCTCGACTCATGATTAGTATCGCACTCGTCATCCTCTTGTGCCAATCCCGTGTTGCTCCCCGAACTGCATGTACCTGGACGCAAAACAGACATCCACCCCCCGATTACTCGGGGGTTAGTAAAACTCCACTGTTTTACTAGTGCAATTATCAAATCATATGAAATATAACAAGCAAGTAATAATCGTGGATCAAATATGACAATCAAGTATCAAAATCTCCCCGGGAGGTTTTCACAAGGAAAGATAAGCTATGAAGCATTCGAAAATAAAATTATCACCTCGGAAATTTTAGAATTTCAAAACCTTTCGAAAATCTTAGGGTCTTAACCCAAATCTCAAAATTGTATTACAACAATTTACAGTACGAAAACATTTCCATAAATCTCATGGGGCTCGGCCCAACATTCTTTTCTTAAAACTTTCTTACAAAAAGTTTGATTTACAAAACATAGTTCGTGACACCGTGATCCCCTGTCACGTGTCTCCGTAGGTTCAACAACCCGCACGGACTTAACCAATCACAACAATCAATCATGCTCATGACTCCGTGATCGCTTGCCACGAGTCTCCGTAGGTTCAACAACCCACACGGATCGAGCAAACACAACAATCACAACAATCAATCATGCTCATGACTCCGTGATCGCTTGCCACGAGTCTCCGTAGGTTCAACAACCCACACGGATTGAGCAAACACAACAATCACAACAAACAGTCCCGACCCCGTGAACCTGTGTCACGTGTCACCGTAGGTTCCGTCGAACCCGCACGGTTGGACGTACTGTGTCCTGATTCGATGGACCTGTGCCATGAATCATCGTAGGCCTCGTCAGACCCGCACGATTGGACCTCAGCACCACACACTAAGTTCCGATCCCATGGACCTGTGCCATGAATCCTCGTAGGCCCCGTCGAACCCGCACGAGTGAACTTAGCGTTCCAGCACATCACATTCGTATTACATACAACAATGAGCATAATTAATCAATCACCTTGATCACCACAAAATCATACATTGCACGCACATAACACAACCTCAACACTCGCAACAACTATCATCAATCAACGACATTTAACCAACATAACACACATTCGGTACACAATACATTGCACAACCACGTGTACAACCATCTCATATGTACATCGCAATCCTGCACAAATGGCACAACGCCTAACACGTATACCAATATAACACTATTATCACAAAGCCTTCAAATTTCGGAAAATACAACCAACTCAAACGGAACATATTTACGAAGGCACGCAAAATCATCATAAATCTCATACGTGATTACTAGTCGCAAGATACAAGTCGTATAGTAAGATACTTGCCTTAATAACCGCTACCGAACGCTCCGAAGAACACGGTTCGACCGGGAAGCTCGGACCCCAAAGAAGGCAACGAACGGAAGGGTTCCGACTCGAGTTCTTCACAAGAATTCGTTCCTAAGTCACAACGATATCAATTCAATCACAAATCTACGAAAACGTATGGAACTTCCCAAGTTCTACCCATTGAAGCATTTTATCGGACACTTTGAGGGCGTAGTCCAATTTAATCGATTATTCAAAGAAATACTCAAATCCGATCCACAAAACTTCAAGGGTATTGAATGATTACGAGTTTACAATCAAGTTCTAACAATAATATGGATCAAAACGAAGCAAATCGGCCAAAACACCAAGAAACCTCAAGAACATCCAAAAACCAAAAGTTTAGGTGTTCTTACCTTCGATCCGGGTGGAAGATGATGTTAATCAATGATTAGAACTTCCAAAACATGTTGCTCTATGTCATATCCATCCAAATCCATCCATTATTGACGAAGAAACGCGAAGAAACGAAGAAAAAGGGTGAAAATGGCCGGATGACTCGGTCAGGCCCTTAAATAGCCGACTCGGCGGCGGTGACTCGACCGTGTCCTGCTAGACACGGTCGCGTCGCCCGATAGTGACTCCGTCCGACAATGACTTAAGACGACTCGACCGTGTCCTGGAACACGGCGGGCGTGTCAGCGATGGTCCGGCATTTCCGGGACGAGTACGCACGGGCCGTGTCGGACGACACGGTCGGGTCCTGAGACGAAACTTCGCTTATCCGGACGAGTACGGCACGGGCCGTGTCGGACGACACGGCCGAGTTCGGCCGGCGGTGATCGCCAATAACGAGCGGGTGAGCTAAAACGACCATAACTCTCTCGTCCGGACTCCGATTGACTCACCGTTTGAACCATTGGAAAGCTAACTCGATGCTTTATAATATTGCAAGATTCAGAATTTTTGGAGTTACCAAAAATTAATTGTGATCTAACGAAGTCGAACTCATACTTAGAAAAGTCGTTTAGTAATCCCGAATTCAACAAAACGACACCGAAACCCGAACACGAATACGAACCGAAGATACGGTTACGAAGTACTCACAAAGACGAATCTAAGAGCTAGTAGAACACACGATTCCGACCACCCGAAGGCTCGAAATTCGACAACGGAAGGTAATTACCCCAAACTTTGGGAAATTACGAAAATGGCCCAAATGCCCGAAAATCACCATACGACAACGAATAATCAAACCGAAGCTCACAACACGTATAACAACGTTAAATGAACTTACGAAAAACCCCAAACGACAGTTTCGAACGAGATTCGCAAGAACCGAACTCAAGCGCGGAAAAGTCGCTAAAAAGCACCGAACTCAACAAAGCGGACCAAACGAACTCGGATGACAAAAAGTGCAGAATTAAATATTTTCAGAATGACGAAACGGTCAAAAGCGAGTCGTCGAAACGGACCTCCGCCGGAAAATGAAAATTACCGGAAATCCGAAATTGCGGATATTACACAAGTAAAATCCATTTGAACTACATTTTAATCAGATGAATATATGCGCCAAAAATCATTTTAGAAAACGTTTTATATTCCGGAATATTTACAATGTACAATCACAAAACACATTATCTTCAACAATCATAATTCAAAGTTAACCTTGGTACGAGAATCACGGCCACCGTACCCCGCAGAGCCCCGTCGGACATCCCTGTGTGGTTAACCACAGTTCGTGATACGCACACACATGGCAATACGTATCCCTAGAGGCCCCATCGGACCGTCCCTAGGTGAACATACACATATCCATCCGCAACAACCACGATAAAGCCATAATTCAAATACTAGAACATGTAAACAAATGTAAAGTACTTGCCTTTGTGACATCTTCGAAGAATCGGAAGTGAAAAATGACTACGGATGATCCGAGTGGGAGACGACGGTTCCTAACGAAGAATTAACATAACTCAGTCCCAACGGACATCAAAAATCGAAAGGAATACTCCCATAACCCCGATTACAATTCACGACAATAGACGTTCAATCGATACGGGCGAGGGTTTACGCAAAATCTCCCCATATTGATAATTCACGAATTAAAATCAAGGAAAATGGATTTGGAATCACCCAATAACCACAATCAGTAAGGAATATCATAGCATAATTGAACAATTCGGAACTAATCCCTAGAATCCCGAAAAACCCCCAAATTAGACAAGTTAGGGTTCCTGAAGAAAATACCTCGGATTCGGACGATGGAGGATGATTACGCTGATGGTGATATGCTAATACGATTCTACGGTGATGGAACACGAAGAATTCTCCGATCAAAACCGAAGGAAATCGCCTCTGGAGTCGCCCCGTGAAGAAAACGAAAGAAAAGAGATAGAAAATGAGGTGTTGACCTCTGCCCGCTGTTTTAAAACAGCGGGCTGTTACGGCCGTAACAGGGGATACTTACGGCCGTAACATGGCCAACTTACGGCCGTAACTTCTGGGTGTTACGGCCGTAACACCTATCGATGCAGCTTACGGCATTCTTTGTCCAAACGATTCCGGACGACCCCGAAACCCGGACCTGCTATCGAACCAAAAATACGACTACGAAGAATATTCGATGACGAGTCTAACCATCACAAGAAAACATCAATCCGACTACCCGAGAATCCGAAATACGACAACTAATATGAAATTCTCTAAACTTATAGGAAATTACGAAAATGGCCCAAGTGTCCGAAAATCACGATATGACGTCGGATTTGCAAACCGAAAGTCTCAACACAACCAACTCAATCATACGAACTTGTACAAACCAAGAAACAACATAAACGAACGAGTTTTACGAGAATCGAACGTTCATACGGCAAAACATATCATAAAATGAAATCACGTGAAAACATCACCAAAACTCGTCCAAATGGAAAAACTCCAAGAATAAAGTAGATTCAAAATGTCGAAACGGTTACAAGCGAGTCGATAAAAATAGACATACACCAAAAATGGAAACTGCTAAAAATGGAAAGTTACGGATATTACATTCTCCCCCTCTAAAATAAAGTTTCGTCCCGAAACATAAGAATCATAAAGCTCGGGGTGCCTCGAACGCATATCCTCCTCTAACTCCCACGTCGCTTCTTCTACTCCGTGTCTCGACCATTGCACCTTAACCAAAGGAATGGTTTTGTGCCTTAACTGTTTGTCTCGACGCTCCAAAATCTTGACGGGCCTCTCTTCAAACGTAACATCTTTCGCGATCTCCACGTCTCCAAAGTCAATAATATGGGACGGGTCCGGAACGTACTTCCTCAATTGGGAAACGTGAAATACGCTATCAACATGACTCAACGACGGAGGTAAAGCCAAACGGTATGCCAACTTACCGACTCTCTCCAGTATCTCGAAAGGCCCAATATGCCTCGGGCTGAGCTTCCCCCTTTTTCCAAAACGGAAAACTCCCTTCATCGGAGACACTCTCAACAGAACATGATCTCCCACCTCAAACTCCAAGGGTCGATGCCTAACGTCTGCATAAGACTTTTGTCGACTCTGAGCAGCCAACATTCTCTTTCTAATCAACTTAACTTTCTCCCTCGTCTCTAACACAAGGTCTGGCTCGGTGCCAACTACATCGGACGGCTCATCCCAACATATCAGCGATCGGCAACGTCGGCCATAAAGTGCCTCATACGGAGCCATCTTAATCGACGCGTGCCAGCTATTATTATAAGTAAACTCAATTAAGGCCAAATGCTCCTCCCAGTCACTAGTCCAGTCTAACGCACACGCGCGCAACAAATCCTTGAACATTTGAATGGTACGTTCGGACTGTCCATCGGTCTGGGCATGGAACGAAGTGCTCAAACGTAATTGTGTCCCCAATGCCTTATGTACCGCCTGTCAAAAATGCGATACAAATCGGCCATCTCTGTCTGAAATAATGGTCCTTGGCGTACCATGAAGTCTCACTATCTATGCGATAAAAACACGAGCCAACTTTTCTGGACCCCAAGTATCCTTGATGCCCAGAAAATGTGCCGACTTAGTCAGTCGGTCTACAATCACCCACACCATATTCATACCAGTCTTCGTCCTCGGTAAAGCCGTGACAAAATCCATAGAGATATCCTCCCACTTCCACTCCGGGATGGGAAGTGGTTTCAACAACCCGGCTGGCCGCTCATGCTCAATCTTGACTTGCTGACAAGTCAAACACTTAGCCACAAACTGAACTACCTCATTCCTCATGTCGTTCCACCAGAAATTTTTTCCTCAGATCTTTATACATTTTACTCGAGCCCAGATGGACTGAGTAAGGTGACGCATGAGACTCTCGCATAATACTCTGTCTCAATTCCGAGTCGTTCGGAACACACAACCGATTTCGGAATCTCAGCACACCGTCCTCATGAATAACAAATCCCAGAGCTTTCCCCTTCCCTACACTCTCTCGAAGCTGAATAAACATCGGGTCCTCCAACTGTCCCGATTTAATGTCATCGACGAGAGATGAAGAAATCTTAAGAGTACGCAACTACCCGGAACTCTCTGGCGGCACAATCTCAATGATCAACCTCATAAACTCTCGCTGAAGTCCCGACTGGGCCGTAAGTAACTCTAGCGCCCGAAGTGATACTGATTTCCGGCTCAAGGCATCTGCTACCACATTAGCCTTGCCCGGATGATAAAGGATCTCAAGATTGTAATCCTTAATCAACTCCAACCATCTCCTCTGTCTCATATTAAGCTCTTTTTGCGTAAAATAGTACTTCAGGCTCTTGTGATCGGTGAAAATCTGACACGACGAGCCATACAAGTAATGACGCCAGATCTTCAACGCAATACAACTGCGGCCAACTCAAGATCGTGCGTAGGGTAATTCAACTCGTACGGTTTCAGCTGACGGGAAGCATAGGCAATCGTCCTCTCGTGCTGCATAATTACACATCCGAGGCCTTGGCCCGAAGCATCACTGAAAACTTAGAAACCCTCATTACCACTCGGTAAAGCCAAAACAGGAGCGGTCGTCAACCGCTTCTTCAACTCCTCAAAACTATTTTGTCTCTCATCGGTCCACACAAACTTCTCTGAATTCTGTAACAACCGAGTCAGTGGTCGAGCGAGCTTAGAGAACCCCTCGACGAATCTACGGTAATACATGGCCAAACCCAGAAAACTACGGACCTCCTTCACGTTCTTGGACGGCACCTAATCCAACACTGCCTCTACCTTATGTGGGTCCACACGAACACCCTCGGCCGAGATCACATGACCGAGAAACATAACCTCCCGTAACCAAAACTCACACTTTGAGAACTTCGCAAAAAAGATGCTGAGTTCTCAAAATATCTAATACGATATGCAAATGACGGGCGTGCTCCTCCTCGCTCCTCGAGTAAATCCGGATATCATCGATAAAAATGACTACACACTTATCGAGGTACTCGATAAAGACTTTGTTCATAAGCTGCATGAACACGGCTAGGGCGTTGGTTAGTCCAAAAGGCATAACCACAAACTCGTAGTGACCGTATCTCGTCTGAAAGGCCGTCTTCGGAATGTCGGTATCCTTCACTCGGAGCTGATAATACCCCGATCTCAAATCAATCTTCGAAAACACGGTTGCCCCTTGCAACTGATCAAACAAGTCATCAATCCTCGAGAGCGGATACTTATTTTTGATGGTCACTTTGTTCAATTCTCGGTAGTCGATACACAAACGAAGTGACCCATCCTTCTTCTTCACAAACAGGACCAGTGCGCCCCAAAGTGAAGCGCTCGGTCGAATATACCCCATGTCCAGCAACTCCCCCAACTGTTTCTTCAACTCCAGCATTTCAGCAGGCGCCATACGATATGGTGTCTTAGAAATCGGTGCTGCACCCGGCTCTAAATCGATGGTAAATTCAACTTCTCGGTTCGGTGGCAAACCCGGCAACTCGTCTGGAAAGACGTCAGGATACTCACACACTACTGGAATAGACGAGAGCTCGACTCCCCCTTTCCACGATCTCAAAGCGTAACACCAATACCCCATGCAACCTCCTCGAAGAAGTCTCACCGCCCTCAAGGCGCTGATCAGTAATCTCTGGCTACTCCGCTTACGCCCCACAAAAGAATGCTCGGTACCGTCAGAGGCTAACATCGAAATGGTTCTCGTTCTATAATTCATGATTACCTCATGACGGTCCAGCCAATCCTCACCCAGAATCAAATCCTCATCCCTAATATCTACCGCAATCAGATTAGAAGGCCAATCCCTCCCCGCGATACTTACAGAAAAATCTCTAATCTCACGGTCCCCCATGATGCTATCCCCACTAGGAAGTTTAACAACAAAAGGCTCACAAGCAACTAGGCAATCAACATGCAGGCGATGCACACAATCCATAGATATAAAAGAATGCGTAGCACCAGAATCGAACAATACGAAAATGGGATGATCAAGGATGTGGACGGTACCTGTAGCCACCGTCGCGTCAGGATCTCCTGCTCGTCTCATCTCATACACTCGGGGCGGAACAGACCCCGCACTAGACGCTCCCCCTCTAGAAGGCTGCCCACGTCCTCGACCTCTACCAAAACTCTGTTGCGGTTGAGGAGCTGTCGGTGCCTGATTCACACTCATCTCTCCCGCAGCTGGGGCTCATATCTGAGTAACTAGAACTCGAGCTGCATCCATACAAAACTTAGCACGATGACCCATCCGACCACAAGCAAGACACTGAATCGGAGGCCAATCACACTCACTCATCATGTGACCCGGACGACTACAGTTGAAGCACGTAGGACCGCGAACGGCACCAGTAGGCGCAGACCTAGAACCGTTTCCTCGCCCAACTGATGGCGACTGACTCCCGAAGACTCGCGAACCAGACTAAGCCTTCGGATACCCTCCTGACTTGCCTCCCGAAAACTGATCGGAGGTCTTCTGCTTCTTTCCTTCGGTTGCCGTCTCTGTCGCAGAAAACGACATCTCATAAGCCATCGCTTTATTCTGATAATCTTTCAAAGTCGTGCACCCCAGACCAGACATGTAGTGGCGCACCCTCGGTTTCATCCGCATATCAAAGTGGCGGATCTTGTCAAGCTCATCTCGGACTTGGTTTCTCACATAATGCAGCTGTTGATTGTAGTCTTTGATAGCTTGAGAAATAGGAACATCTTGGGGCTTAGCCTCAAAGAAGGCTCGGATCCTCCCCTCTTTCACTGGCCATGGACAAAATTCATCTTCCATCAGATCCCGAAACTCTGCCCACGTGGCTGCCCGGTCACGCGGTTTCACCGCTTGCCACCACGTTGTTGCCTCCTTGGCAAGGAAGTACTGAGCAATGGGTACTTTCCTCTCCTCAGAACAATGCAGCCTCAAATACTTTTTCCATCTCAAAAAGCCAACTCTCCCATCCGGAAGGGTCGGAAGCACCATCAAACTGCGGAGGGCGCATCCGAATCACGTCCTGAAGTAACTTGTCATTGTCGGATCCAGTAGGCGGAACCGGGTTGGCATTAGCTTGGCCGACCAGAACGGCCTGAGTTAGTAGCGTCATCTGGTTCGCTACTTGTTTCAAAATATTAGCCACTCCAACATTCTCATTAGCATTACCGGAGCTAGCAGATTGGTCCTGCTGACCTCCGGAACTAGGGGGAACACTGTTCGACAAAGAAGGCATCGCCAAGTCAGTTCCCGAGTGATCGGACATGGCCGCCCCACCGGCTGCGCCACGTCCCCTACCGCGTCCGCGACCGCGTTCGCGTCCTCTACCAGCAGGAATTCTGAAGAAGTAATGGGTAAGTACAATTCAAACGCAAAACGCAACAAGATACTAAGACAAGAATAGAACAGAACGGTGAAACGAGCCAAGTTAGGAAAAACTTACGCGCACCGGCGTACTGAGATGATGGCATAGCAGTGATACTGTCCCAAAAACGACACTTGACTAGACCCAAATAACCGACAACCTAGGTATCCATAAACCTAAGCTCTGATACCATATTCTGTAACACCCCCAAGACATTCAGGGCATATTACAGCGCCATGGACCCCACACTATGGAATCCACCAGGCTAACGTACCAAACACAACATTCGACAATGACAAGCAATCATCAATAAAACGACAATTCAAATAAAAGACTACAAACCGACAAATAAAATCTGACATCAAATCCATTTCCCAAAACAGGAACACAACATTAACAAATTCAAATAGGAAGTACTCGAGTACTTAAACCAATTTTATAATACAGAAATCCCAAAATCAGATATCAATAATAATTGACAGATAGAACACCAATAATCAACTACTGGACAATATCATGCTCGCCCATCATGCTCGCCCATCATCCTCATACGGCTCGAGTGCTCGCTTGTCCCCACGATCAATACCTGAAATACAAAAAGTATTTCCTCCATTTAAGGGGTTAGCGACAACTGCTAGTGCAAGTACAATCCATGTGAACTACATTCTAATCAGATGAATATATGCGCCAAAAATCATTTTAGAAAACGTTTTATATTCCGGAATATTTACAATGTACAATCACAAAACATATTATCTCCAACAATCATAATTCAAAGTTAACCTTGGTACGAGACTCACGACCACCGTACTCCGCAGAGCCCCGTCGGACATCCCTGGGTGGTTAACCACAGTTCGTGATACGCAAACACACGGCAATACATATCCCTGGAGGCCCCGTCGGACCATCCCTAGGTGAACATACACATATCCATCCGCAACAACCACGATAAAGCCATAATTCAAATACTAGAACATGTAAACAAATGTAAAGTACTTGCCTTTGTGACATCTTCGAAGAATCGGAAGTGAAAAATGACTACGGATGATCCGAGTGGAAGACGAAGGTTCCTAATGAAGAATTAACATAACTCAGTCCCAACGGACATAAAAAATCAAAAGGAATACTCCCATAACCCCGATTACAATTCACGACAATAGACGTTCAATCGATACGGGCGAGGGTTTACGAAAAATCTCCCCGTATTGATAATTCACGAATTAAAATCAACGAAAATGGATTTGGAATCACCCAATAACCACAATCGGTAAGGAATATCATAGCATAATTGAACAATTCGTAACTAATCCCTAGAATCCCGAAAGACCCCCAAATTAGACAAGTTAGGGTTCCTGAAGAAAGTACCTCGGATTCGGATGATGGAGGATGATTACGCTGATGGTGATATGCTAATACGATTCTACGGTGATGGAACACGAAGAATTCTCCGATCAAAACCGAAAAAAATCGCCTCTGGAGTCGCCCCATGAAGAAAACGAAAGAAAAGAGATAGAAAATGAGGTGTTGACCTCGCATTGCTTTAAAGCAGTAATTTCGTTACGGCCGAATAGGGATACTTACGGCCGTAACATGGCCAACTTACGGCCGTAACTCCGAGTGTTATGGCGTAACACCCTGCGGGCGGCGATTACAGCATTTCTTGTCCAAACGATTCCGGACGACCCCGAAACCCGGACCTGCTATCGAACCAAAAATACGACTACGAAGAATATTCGATGACGAGTCTAACCATCATAAGAAAACATCAATCCGACTACCCGGGAAACCGAAATACGACAACGAATATGAAATTCCCTAAACTTATAGGAAATTACGAAAATAGCCCAAGTGTCCGAAAATCACGATATGATGTCGGATTTGCAAACCGAAAGTCTCAACACTACCAACTCAATCATACGAACTTGTACAAACCAAGAAACTACGGAAACGAACGAGTTTTACGAGAATCGAATGTTCATACGGCAAAACATATCATAAAATGAAATCACGTGAAAATATCACCAAAACTCGTCCAAATGGAAAGTCTCCAAGAATAAAGTAGATTCAAAATGTCGAAACGGTTACAAGCGAGTCGATAAAAATAGACATACACCAAAAATAGAAACTGCTAAAAATGGAAAGTTACGGATATTACAACAGCGGCCGCTATAGCCACCGACCTAAGGATATCCTCAAGTATAAATAGGGTGTTATAAGGTTTCAAACCCATCCCCTCTATTCTCTTCGGCTAACCTCAGATCCTCACTACATAAACTAGTGTTTAATTCCATTTTTGTGATGTTAACAAACATCCAGCATCTGAGGATCGAAACAGCAAGTCCACTGCAGTCAGTTTTAAGGGTTTCTGCTGATTGAAGGTAAGTGTAACCCTAAAAACCTAATCTTGTTCTTGCAGGTCTATGAGTAATGGTTGTTTAGAAGTTGAAAGGGATTGTATATGAAGTATCTTGGGGTTGTTATTATCGATTCTAGTGGGATAGAAATTAAATCTTGCATTTAAATCACCCTATTCTTGAACAACCGTTAGATGTTCGATAAAATTCACCAATGAGTATTGATTAGGAATTTTGACATAATGATGGTTTGAATAGCCAATCATAACGGTGGTCAAATCGTATTTCTCATACTAGGTCTAAGCCCCCAGGGTTTCGAATCATAGTCGCGAATTGATTAAAGCTTTCTGGATCTAAAGTTACCAGGCAAGTACCTTGATCATGTTTTATATATTATCTTGCATTTGATGTTATATTATGATGTTTTTGAAAAAATGACAGTGATTTGATAATCTCTCTGAAAAGTATTGTTTTGTAAAATAATCATGGTAGTTCAAACTGTGTGGGCCGAGTAAAACCAGGGATTGCTCCTGACGACGGCTCCGGGGTACGTTATGTTGAGCCAGCGTATCACTCGACGGGTTATCAAACTGGGGATTGCCCTGACGAGGGCTCCGGGGTATGAAGTTGAGTAATACTGGTATAACCCAATGGTTTTTATTGTTTGATGATGTACATGTTGTTCCGGAATAATGACGTGATGTGTATGGACCAATGTTGTGTTTTATATTTTTTGCACATTATATATATATATGAATGTTATCAATGTACTTGCATCGGATATTTGCTGACGCCTTCGGGGGTGGATACATTATTTGTGTATGTAGGTATGAAATTCCATGGTGAGCCGGCGCAGGGAGAGAACGAATATGAAGAGCACCAGTGATATTGCCTCCGAAAATCCCAGTTGTTTATCTAGTTGTTTTTGTCGTAGTTTTGTTTGATTTCTTATGAGTACGGTGTGTTGTTTTTGTTTATTTGTTATGCCCTTGTGTGGGCTGGGTTGAACCGGATTTCGTGGTTTGTATGTTAAAATAAGTATTGTCGGATTGTTTTTGTTATGTAGTATGTCAGTGGCAGATGTGTTGTTCATCGACCTTGACGGTCGATACTAGTAATGGAATTTCATTATGCGACCAGGTCGATTTATTATTGTGTTTGCAGGTTTCTGCGCTGTGATCCCCAAAATAGATTCACGATGCTGTTGCAGTCATGGCCTAGGGCGGGGTTGTTACAGAATATAGTATCAGAGCATAGGTATATAGATACCTAGGTTGTGGATTATTGGGTCTTGTTGTGTCGTGTCAAATTCGTTGTTTCGGTCGGAAAATATCATTGTGCTGGCATCGTCTCATGTGACATGTGCCGTAAGTCTCCATAATCTCTATTTTTCTTTGAAATTGATTAATGTGCCAAGTTAGGAAATTCACCTTGTATGCGGTGTGTTATCGGATTATGCTTATTATTTCTTCATTCACCAATATGTTGAGAGGACGTGTCATTCATGGTCGTGGTCGAGGCTGCGGCCGTGTTGTATCCAGGGGCGAGGCTACACCAGATGTCTCTGAAGCTGGGTCTATATCCGTATCTATCGAGGCCCAGTCGCCGGAGCAATTTCAGAATGAGGGAGACGTAGCTGGGGCAGACGTTCCAAACGTACTCCAGTAAGTCATTGCCCAGATGACCCAATTAGCCCAAGTCGTACATCAAATGCGGACAACCAATTTGGCCCAATAGGTGATCCCAGCTTTTGACAAGTGTCTCCAGGAAATTATGAAGATGAAACCGCCTAAACTTGAAGGGGCCACGGACACTATGAGCTGGACCCACTGGCTTGTAGAGTTGGAAAAGATGTTTGAGTTCATTCATTGCCCCGATGATCACAACGTGGCCATCGCACAATATCTTCTGATTAAGGAAGCGTCGGAGTGGTTTCAAGATGTCAAACCTAGAGATCGGGAAGTGAGTTGGATCGAGTATAAAAAACTGATGGGAGATGAGTATTGTCCACCCTCATATCGGGACTCGATTCGTTAATTTTTTTCTGCGACACCCCATAGTGTACCAATCTTACAAGCCATCAAGACTTTTAACCAACAACTGATCTTTGTCTAAGACAAGGTTAAGGTAGAAAAGGACAAGATCCGCATTTTGAAATGAGGATGAGCGCAGAGGTTCGACGTTATATGTATGGCTTTGAATGTGCCACCCTAAGACAATATTAGGATAAGGCTTTAGCCTTTGAAGATGCGTAATTCGTGGTTGAGAGTGCAACCAAAACAAAATAACTAGACCACAATCGTACTCCCATTCTTCAGGAGGGGCATTTTGTTCCACGAAAGGCTCCAAGAGTGTGAGGGTCAGAGTTATTTGTTATAATTGCAGCAATTCGGGTAACATCTGTCCGAGTTGCCCACACCCACCAATCACTTGCCACAACTGCGGACGTATGGGACATCGAGCCATGTACTGCAAAGCTGCTACTAGATGAATCGAAGCCCAGGATTCAGTCCCAACTATCCAAGGACCTAGTGTCAGCCAACAACCACCAACTGGTCAGCCAACTTCAAGTTCCGGTCATGGTAAAGGATAGATGAGTCTCCAAGGGGCATCGACCATCGGACCAGCACCTGGTCGCATCTATGAGATGAAATGGGTAGATGAGCATGGTGCCTCAACAGCTACAGGTATTATTCATATTTTCTCTCACCCTGTGGATGTATTATTTGACTCAGGCGCCCACCCATTCTTTTATATCTTTATCCTGTGTACGTCGACTGAATCTCGACGGTATGTCTCCATGTGAGACCTTTATGGTGGGAATGCCGAGTCGAGATAAGATTATCGGGGATCGCAAGATTCGCGATTGCCTTATGACCGTGATTGGTTCTCGAGCCTAATTGTCATTGATATGCATGGCTAGGACTTAATCCTTGGTGAAGATTGGTATGACAAACATGGAGCTAGTAATGGTTACCAAAGAAAAACAATATTGATGATCCTAAGTAGGAGACCGAACACATCTTTGAAGGGCAGAAACCAGGTACTTCAAGGAAGATTATACGTGCCCTTAAAGCGATGAAATTGATGAAGTAAAGCTGCACTGGCCACTGGTGTATTGCAATAAAATATGGGGATGGAGAAATTCAGCTATCGTCTATCCCAATCGTGAACAAGTTTCCAGACGTAGTCCCAGACGACCTGCCGGGACTACCACCACAGCGTGATGTGGAGGCCACCATCGAGCTAGAGCCTAATGCATCGCCAGTGTTGAAGGCACCATAGCATATGGCACCATCAGAAATGCTCGAGTTCAAGAAACAACTGGGCGAGCTACTAGACAAAGGGTACATTCGATCGAGCGCATCTCCATGGGGCGCACAATACTTTTTGTCCAAAAGAAGGATGAATTATTATGGTTATGCATTGATTATCGATAGTTAAATAAACTCACTATCAAGAACAAGTATCTATTACCATGGATTGATGATCTATTCGATCAACTGCAGGGAGCTAATGTGTTCTCAAAGATAGACCTGAGATCAGGCTATTATCAATTATGAAGTCGGGATTCCGACGTCCCTAAAATGGCATTCAGGACAAGGTACAGACACTATGAGTTTGTGGTTATTCCTTTTGGCCTAACCAGTGCTTCAGCCATATTTAAGCAGCTAATAAACAAAATATTTATCGAATACCTCGATAAGTTTGTAGTTATGTTTATTGATGATATCCTGATCTACTCGAAGGATGACAAAGAGCATAATTAGCATTTGCATATTGTGTTGAGTATCCTGAGGGCTGAGAAACTTTATGCCAAACTCTCCAAGTATGAGTTTTGGCTGAAGGATGTTACCTTCCTCGGCCATGTTATCTTAGCTGAAGGTTTCAGAGTCGACCGTCAAAAGATCATAACAGTGTTGGCCTGGGAACTATCAAAGAGTGTCAAAGAAGTTAGGAGATTCTTGGGTCTCGCTAGCTACTATCACAGATTTGTTGAAGGCTCCTAGAAGATTGCATGGCCCCTTACACAACTATTGCAGAAGGCTCGTAAATAGGAGTGGAACAATGCATGTCAGAAAAGCTTTGATGACTTGAAGGAATGACCAACCACAGATCCAGTTCTGGCCCTATCTCAGGTGGCTGATGACTTCGTTATATACAGTGAAGCTTCTAAACAAGGGCACGAGTGCATACTAATGCAGAACAATTGTGTGATCGCTTATGCATCTCACCAACTAAAACCATAAAAAGCTAACTACCCCACTCATGATTTAGGATTAGCGCAGTTGTATTCGAATTAAAGATGTTGAAGCACAATTTGTACTACTCTTCATGTAAAATATATACCAACCACAAGAGTCTGAAGTATACTTTTACCCAGAAAGAACTCAACATGCACCAACGGCGATGGCTAGAGTAAATGAAGGATTATGATATTGAAATCCTTTACCACCCTCGTAAGGCTAACGTGGTTGCAGACATGCTAAGCCTCAAGTCAGTCATTTTACAAATACTAGAAATACATACGTCTCAACAGGAATTGGTTGAGCAGGAAATTGAAGTATGGCTTCACAAAGCTCAAGGACAGTTATGCTCCCTAGATATTACCTCCTCCATAATTTATGATATCCAAAGCAAACAATTTGAAGATCCAACGATGGTCCAGATTCTGTATGATGTTCGAAAGGGTAAAGCCTATGTTTCATAATCCAAGAAAATGTAGTTTTACGATTCCAAGGCAGATTATGCATGTCGAACGATCCCATTCTCAAATAGATTATCTTGAATAAAGCACATTATATGCTATATTCGATTCATCCAGGTACAATTAAAATGTACAAGGACTTGAAAAATAACTTTTGGTGGATCACCATGAAGAAGGAAGTTGCAAAATTCGTTTCGAGATGTTTAACTTGCCAGCAAAGTCAAGGTTGAACATCAAAGGCCTGCTAGGATGTTGAACCCACTGCCTGTCCCCGAAAGGAAATGGGAAGATATCACTATGGACTTTGTAGTATGAATGCCAAGAACTCATTCAGGGATGAATATGATTTGGGTAGTTGTCGATCGATTAACCTAATCTGCTCACTTTTTGGCTATCAAAGATACATGGGGACTAGAACGCCTAGCTTAAAAAGTTATTGCTGAGATTGTAAGATGGCATGGCACCCCAAAGAGTATGATTTCAGGCCATGACGGCCAATTTGTATCGCAATTCTGGCAAGCCATCCATCGCGCACTTTGTATGGAGTTGAGATTCAGTACCTCTTATAACCCCCAGACCGACGGGCAATCCGAGAGGACGATCTAGATATTAGAAGATGTAATACCCAGTTGTAATTCAGTAATTATCACTCAGTAATTATCATTCAGTAATTATCACTCAGTAATTATCATTCAGTATTTGATACTCAGTAATTTCATTCATTATTGATCATTTGTCACTCAGATTCAGTCATGGTATTCATCATTCAGAGTAATTGTATCGAGTATCGATCGTCATTCATCATTAATCTGATTGGAGTTTCGTGCCGTGTTTATCATCATTGTCATTTTCGTTGCAAGCTGTGCTTGAGGAGTAGCGCACGCTACATACTCCTTTTAGCGTACGCTAACTGGGTATAGGTAGCGCACGCTCCGCCACTTAGCGCACGCTAAGGCTACCTTGCTGCGATCCGAAGGTACCGGTGCAGGTGAGAATAATTGTAGCGTACGCTACGAGTGGTAAGTAGCGCGCGCTAACGGGTCGTAGTAGCGCACGCTATATGTGTGGAGTAGCGCGCGCTAGGGGCGGATCAGGTTGAGTCCAGTGGCTACTGGACTGCACCGGGTTTATTCATAGCGCACGCTATGCATTGTTGTTAGCGTACGCAACCGACATATTAGCGCACGCTAAATAATGGTTGTAGCGCATGCTATCGAGGTTAGATCAGAGGGCAGATGGTTTTCTGGACTCCAGTACTGGGCGTCAAATATTTCGCTAGCGCACGCTAACAATGGATATTAGCGCACGCTAGTAGTATGGACGTAGTGCACGCTACAAAGAGGTACGTAGCGCGCGCTACCGTGTTCGGACAAGGTACCGGACTACCCAAACTACTCGTTAGCGCACGCTATGCACAAGGGCTAGCGCACGCTAACCTGGACCGAGTATAAATTGGACAGTTTAGTCGAGTTCGTCATTTTTCATCTCATTTCATTCCTTCGGTATTTTTGGGCGATTAGAAGCGATCCAGAGGGGATTCTTCTAGGTGTAATCATCAATCATCATCTTCAAGTCTTTGAGTTGAATTTATCATCACTTCATCATCTCCGAAACGTCGAATCAAAGGTATTGATCTCTTGGATCTAGAATTTCGGATTTTTGAGTTTTCTTTCCGATTTCTTCGTGTAAGCTTGGATTATCATTGGGATATGTTAAGTTATGGATTATCTACTTGGATAAATATATTCCTACGGATTTAATGGTTATTTTCGGAATTGTTTTCAAGAACCCTTGGGGTTGACTTCGGTTAATTGAGGATTTTCCGATTGATGTCGTTATAATCATGAATTGTGGATTCCTAATGGATTATTGATATCATTGAAGTGTTTTGTTAGTTCGAAATACTCATTTTGGTGTGGGTTTCGACATATTCGGGATTGGATATTTTCGTAGTTGTGCGGTCGGTTATGTATTCGTTGGAATGCCTATGAGTTTGATTATCGTTGCTTCGACCTTTGGGTTAGTCGTGTTTTGTTGTTTGATACGTGTATTGAACGATTGTTGGTAATTATTGTTATTCAAGGTTGTTCGAGTGATCGGTATCTTGGTTAGGACGTTGTTCGTGGACGGACATTCTTCATCGGTATTGAGTAAGTTAAATCTTACTCGGTTAAAAGGATACTCATTCCTTTTGTTGTTGATTGCTCATAATCGTAATTCATTCATCATAATATTAATCATTTTGAGACTTGTAAGTGTCGAATAATCATTTCATTCACGAGGAACGACGGTTCCAAATCTTTTCATTGGTTTATCAATCACGTCACTATTACTTTCATATCGGTGAGTCATCTTGGCCTTGTCTAATTATTATTCATTGGTGTTCATCATGGTCATTCTCGTTCATGTGACCTTCCGGGTTCATATTGCGTGGCCGGGTGTGGCCGTGTGGAATTTTTAGTCGGGCACATGATGGTCATGTATTGGGTTCACCGATACATCGGACCGTGCACACGGTAACGCTTACCTCCGTGAGACTAATTAGGTACAAGGACGGGTGTGTCCGGACATTCGTCTTGTACACTTGCAAAGGACATTACGGGCGTACTATGATGCTCCTCTTCAGCGTAATTCATAATTAAGAATATTTCATCACTTGATTAATTCATGATTGTGTAATTTCAACTCCCGAGGATTGTTGTTACGTATGGCCCGGCCGTTGGGATTTTGTTTTCGTGTCACGGCAAGGCAAAGGCACGGAAGAGCATGTTGACGGCGACGAGTCCCGTTGATACTAGTAGGGGCCCCGATCTGCTCAGTCATTTATTCAGTCATTTGTGTTTCCTTTATTTATTCCGCTGCAGACATTCCGTTTGAATGCTCATTTCATTCAGTGTTGTGTATTTTATCGTCACATAAAATACACATGTATTCTATTTTATCCTGGGTGTGTTGTATAAAACTCCTCATCGGAGTAATTGATGTTGTAATGTGGTTCGGTACTACATTTATCTGTGTAATTCATTCATTTTCATTCGCCTGGTGGGTCCCAGTCGGGGGTCCACGGCACTGTAATACCCGCCTAGTTTGGGGGTGTTACAGAGTTGGTATCAGAGCGTGGTTTTGAATACTACCCTCCAAGTCATGTCTCATTTGAAATCATCGTCATCGGACTAGTATCATTGGACTTTCGCGTCACGTGTGACCTGTGCAAATGCCGAGCCAATCAGACCAAGAACTGTAAGATTTCTAATGCCATGGTATAATTTCTGGCATTAATCATTCATTCATAATTCATCGCTAACAATCCTCAATCATCATTGTCATTTTGACCGACGGTCGAGTTAACTCATTAATCACCAATTCATTTCATTGTTCATTGTTGATCGTGAAGATCGGATCATTAATCTTGTTAACTCATCCAAGATAATCATTTTAGTAACTTCATCGATAATCATGTCACGTCAATCAATCATTCATGTAATCGCCGTATTTGAGCGCGTATGCTCATTTTCATCATTTCATAATATAATCATAATGTGATACTCATGCGAGATGTATAATCATCATATGACTTTCCACTTGATATGGAAAGGGCGGGCAGAGGACGTGGAGGACGAGGCCGTGGAGCGGGCCGAATCCCGAGAACTCGTGCGAATACCGCTGCAAATGCCAGAATAATGCTAATTCGGCGGCGACGCCGCCACTCATTCACCTGACGCGATCATTCATTATCGGGAGTCGCACCAGGACACGGCTCGGTCGGAGGGTGTCCGGTTGATCCACTCGCATTTATGCGGGGCATGATGGCCCAAATGACTCGAGATGGCTCGATTGATGGAGACGATGCATAACTCGTCAATCGGAATCGCAGCTCCTCCGCCGCCACCTCGAGGCAAGAGAGGAATGTGAGTAACATCATCGGCGATATCTCTCGCCGCAGGCCACCTACTTTTGAGGGCTCGTCGGCAGATATCATTCATTGGCTCGAGCATTTCGAGAAGTGTTTGCTATGGTAGAGTGTCCCGAGGGACACAAAGTTTGTTGCGGCTTACTACCTTGGTAAGAGCGCACATTCTTGGTGGTTGTCGTTGAAGCCCACCGAAGGATCTTGTACTTGGGATCATTCAAGACTCTCATGATGGAGAGGTACTATCCGGCCCCACTCGGGAGGCCAAGTCTGCCGGAATTGCTCACCCCGACCCCTCGGCAGACGAGGATGTTCTCGCCATTGCCGAGAAATTTCAGAACTTCTTCCGTCGCCTCATCTATCATTCACTCGAAGCGGACAAGATCAAGTATTTCAAAGAAGAGGTCAAACCCCGTATGAGACTTGATTACTTAATCATAATTGCACCACGTTGGCCGAGTTCATTGAGAAGGCTCTCACTTATGAGCTTATCGCTAAGGAAATTGCTAAGCAAAGAACCTTCGTCTCGCTAGCAAGAAATCGAAGAATCGTAATCACCAAGGCGGTCGACAACCTTCAAGAAACCCCGTGCGGGCTCGCTTTCCGAGCGACCTTCGGTGTCATCTAAACCCGCGGAATCTCGCCTCGAGCGGCCGGTTCGCCATCACTGTTATAATCAAGGGGAACTTGGTCACCTCGGTACCAAGTGTCCGGCGTACTATCACATGTCATAATTGTGGAATTGCCGGGCATAAGGCCCGTTTTGCCGTAGGGACTCCAAACCTACTCGACGTCATCTCCGGCCCCTGCAACACCGTGCGTAATCAAAGATTTCAATCGGCTGCTTAAAACGACGGGAGCGACTAAAGGTGGAGCTTTTAGCCGCCAGACGGAGCGTCCGTCGGGACTAGCAAGCCCTGATTTATGAGATGAAGAAGACCGATGATCCAGAGGCCCGAATGATCTCGTGTACACTCGATATTCTATCTCAACTTTGTGTGTACTCTTTTCGATCTTGGTGCATCGCATTCATTCATTTCCGAGTCATGTTTGAGTAGACTACGTCTGGGTAGTGCTACTAGTTGTGAGCCTTATGTCATTGGCCTACCCGATGGTAGACGGATTATCGTAATCGTGAGATTCGTAATTGTCGATTCTGGCCATGGTCGTGTATGGCGTGGACCTAATCGTGGTAGATTTGCCGAGGGACGACGTCATCTTGGGTATTGATTGGATGGATCGTCATGATGCCATCATTAATGTCCGTAGCGTATGGTCACTATCATTTCGCATTTATGGAGTTGAATGTGTGTTTCAGGAGGTAATCCCGGTTGTTCGTAAGGTCATTAATTCAATGAAAGCGGTAAGGTTACTCAATCGGGGATGTGTCGGTTATTGGTGCTATATGGCCAAAACCAAGAAGTCATCAAGAATGTTAACGGATATTCCGGTGGTGAGGGAATATGCCGATGTTTTTCCGCACGAGCTACCTGGTTTGCCTCCACAGAGGGATGTGGAATTCACGATTGAGTTGGAACTGCACGCCCCCGATATCGAAGGCACCGCATCGATGGCCCCGACCGAAATGCAGAATTAAAGAACCAACTTGAAGAGTTGTTCGAGAAGGGTTATATTCGACCGAAAAGTGCGTCCCGTGGGAGCACCGGTTATTTGTCAAGAAGAAGGATGGTTCATTCCGCTTATGTATTGATTATCGGGAGTTGAACAGGTGACGATCAAGAATAAGTATCCCTTACCCCGTATTGATGATCTCTTAGATCAACTTCGGGAGCTTCAAGATTCTCCAAGATCGACTTAAGGTCCGGATATCATCGATTGCGGATCCGAGAGTCGGATATCGCGAGGACGGCGTTCAACACGCTATGGTCATTATGAGTTTGTGGTTATGCCGCTCGGATTGACTAATGCACTGCGGTATTCATGGAGTTAATGAATCGGGTCTTCATCGACTTTTTGGATCGGTTTGTTGTTGTCTTCATCGATGACATTTTGATTTATTCTCGTGACCGGAGGAGCACGAGTTTCACCTTCATCAAGTGCTCGACGTGTTGAGACGAGAACAACTTTATGGGAAGTTTTCTAAATGTGAGTTTTGGATGTCCAAGTGACTTTTCTCGGACATGTAATTTCATCGACGGAGTTCGTGTCGATCCTCGTAAGACGGAGGCTATTCGAGATTGGCTACCTCCGAAGAACGTCAAGGAAATCCGAAGTTTCCTCGGATTAGCGGGTTATTATCGGCGATTTGTAGAGGGATTTTCTAGAATCGCTCAACCCTTAACGAACCTTTTGAGGAAGGATAAGAAATACACGTGGTCCGACGCGTGTCAACGGAGTTTTGAGGAACTCAAGAGCCGATTAATGTCAGCACCTGTACTTTCCTTGCCGCAGGGGACGGAAGGATTTGTGGTCTATAGTGATGCGTCCGGACAGGGTCTCGGATGTGTGCTCATGCAGAACGGGAAGGTTATTGCCTATGCTTCACGGCAATTGAGACCTTACGAGATTAATTATCCGACCCACGACCTGGAGCTAGCAGCCGTGGTGTTCGCTTTGAAGATTTGGCGTCATTATCTTTATGGCGTTACTTGTCAGATATTCACCGATCATAAGAGCTTAAAGTATATATTTACTCAGAAGGAGTTAAATATGCGTCAGAGACGGTGGTTGGAATTAATCAAAGATTATGATATTGAGGTCCTCTACCACCCGGGAAAGGCGAACGTTGTCGCCGACGCCTTGAGTCGTAAGTCCGTTCAGGAGCAGATGCTTGCCCGTCTAACAGCCGTAGGAGCTTCAGAATTCCTTAGACCCGAGATCGAGGTCCAGCTCAGCGAGTTCGAGACACTTTGTATGTTAGAGATTTCATCATCACTCGAGGAGGCAATTCGAGAGAATCGTGGTTCGGACCCATCATTGTTGCGCATCCGAGAGGATGTGGCTCAGGAAAGCCCTGGATTTGTGGTCCACGAGGATGGACTTTTGAGGTTTAAGAATCGGTTGTGCGTACCGGCAAATGACGAGTTGAAAAACTCGATTTTGAAAGAAGCTCATGCTACCCCTTATTCCGTCCATCCGGGGTCTAGCAAGATGTACAAGGACTTGAAACAAAATTACTGGTGGAGTAATATGAAGCGAGAAGTCGCAGAATTTGTTTCGAGATGCTTAACCTGTCAACAAGTTAAGATTGAACATCAGCGACCGGCAGGTATGCTGAAACCTCTTCCTATTCCCGAATGGAAGTGGGAAGACATTTCTATGGATTTCATCACGAGTTTGCCGACGAGTCGTCGTGGCATGAACACGATCTGGGTGATCGTGGACCGCTTAACCAAATCAGCTCATTTCCTTGAGATCAAGGAAACGTGGGGTCCCGAGAGACTTGCTCAACTGTTCATCAAAGAGATAGTCAGATTGCACGGTACTCCTAAAAGTATCGTTTCCGATCGTGACGGACGGTTTGTGTCGCATTTTTGGAAATCAGTTCATCGTGCTATGGGAACTCAGCTCAATCTCAGTACCGCTTTTCATCCTCAGTCCGACGGACAATCAGAGAGGACCATTCAGACATTAGAGGACATGTTGAGGGCATGCGTCCTCGATTGGAAAGACGATTGGGAAGCCCAACTACCATTGATCGAGTTCACGTATAATAATAGTTGGCATGATTCGATCAAGATGGCACCTTACGAGGCCTTGTATGGTCGTCGTTGTCGATCTCCGTTGTGTTGGGACGACTTATCGTAATCAATCGGCACCGAGCCCGATATGCTTATAGCCGCCCGTGAGAAGGTAGCTTTGATCGAGTCGTTTGTTGACCGCTCGAGTCGACGTAAATCATATGCGTATAACCGCTGCCGACCATTAGAGTTCGAGGCTGGTGACCATGTGTTGGTCAAGGTATCCCCGAGTCGTGGTATCTTCCGTTTTGGGAAGAGGGGAAAGTTGAGTCCGAGATTCATTGGACCGTTTGAGATTTTGGATCGGGTGGGCGAGTTAGCTTATCGATTGGCTTTACCTCCGGCGTTGAGCCGAATTCATAATGTGTTTCATGTCTCTCAGTTGCGGAAGTATGTTGCCGACCCGAGTCACATACTTCAGTTCGATGAAATCGAGATCGCCGACGATCATTCATATGAGGAACGTCCTATACGAGTTTTAGAGCGGCGAATCAAGCAGTTGAGGAATAAGACGATTCCTTTGGTTAAAATTCAGTGGTCTAGACACGGAGTCGAAGAGGCTACTTGGGAAACCGAGGATAGTATGCGGGAGAGTTATCCCGAGTTGTTTGACCCTTAGTTTCGGGGACGAAACTCTTTTAAGGGGGGGTGTATGTAATACCCAGTTGTAATTCAGTAATTATCACTCAGTAATTATCATTCAGTAATTATCACTCAGTAATTATCATTCAGTATTTGATACTCAGTAATTTCATTCATTATTGATCATTTGTCACTCAGATTCAGTCATGGTATTCATCATTCAGAGTAATTGTATCGAGTATCGATCGTCATTCATCATTAATCTGATTGGAGTTTCGTGCCGTGTTTATCATCATTGTCATTTTCGTTGCAAGCTGTGCTTGAGGAGTAGCGCACGCTACATACTCCTTTTAGCGTACGCTAACTGGGTATAGGTAGCGCACGCTACCGCTCAGCCTTAGCGCACGCTAAGGCTATTGGCCGCATCCGTAAGGTACCGGACCGCAGTGAGAATAATTGTAGCGCACGCTACTAGTGGTAAGTAGATCGCGCTAACTGGTCGTAGTAGAGCACGCTATATGTGTGGAGTAGCGCGCGCTAGGCGGATCGTGTTGAGTCCAGTGGCTACTGGACTGCACCGGGTTTATTCATAGCGCACGCTATGCATTGTTGTTAGCATACGCAACCGACATATTAGCGCACGCTAAATAATGGTTGTAGCGCACGCTATCGAGGTTAGATTAGAGGGCAGATGGTTTTCTGGACTCCAGTACTGGGCGTCAAATATTTCGCTAGCGCACGCTAACAATGGATATTAGCGCACGCTAGTAGTATGGCCGTAGCGCACGCTACAAAGAGGTACGTAGCGCGCGCTACCGTGTTCGGACAGTGGGTACTGGACTACCCAAACTACTCGTTAGCGCACGCTATGCACAAGGGCTAGCGCACGCTAACCTGGACTGAGTATAAATTGGACAGTTTAGTCAGAGTTCGTCATTTTTCATCTCATTTCATTCCTTCGGTATTTTTGGGCGATTCCGAGCGATCCAGAGGGGATTCTTCGAGGTGTAATCATCAATCATCATCTTCAAGTCTTTGAGTTGAATTTATCATCACTTCATCATCTCCGAAACGTCGAATCAAAGGTATTGATCTCTTGGATCTAGAATTTCGGATTTTTGGGTTTTCTTTCCGATTTCTTCGTGTAAGCTTGGATTATCATTGGGATATGTTAAGTTATGGATTATCTACTTGGATAAATATATTCCTACGGATTTAATGGTTATTTTCGGAATTGTTTTCAAGAACCCTTGGGGTTGACTTCGGTTAATTGAGGATTTTCCGATTGATGTCGTTATAATCATGAATTGTGGATTCCTAATGGATTATTGATATCATTGAAGTGTTTTGTTAGTTCGAAATACTCATTTTGGTGTGGGTTTCGACATATTCGGGATCGATATTTTCGTAGTTGTGCGGTCGGTTATGTATTCGTTGGAATGCCTATGAGTTTGATTATCGTTGCTTCGACCTTTGGGTTAGTCGTGTTTTGTTGTTTGATACGTGTATTGAACGATTGTTGGTAATTATTGTTATTCAAGGTTGTTCGAGCGATCGGTATCTTGGTTAGGACGTTGTTCGTGGACGGACATTCTTCATCGGTATTGAGTAAGTTAAATCTTACTCGGTTAAAAGGATACTCATTCCTTTTGTTGTTGATTGCTCATAATCGTAATTCATTCATCATAATATTAATCATTTTGAGACTTGTAAGTGTCGAATAATCATTTCATTCACGAGGAGCACGGTTCCAAATCTTTTCATTGGTTTATCAATCACGTCACTATTACTTTCATATCGGTGAGTCATCTTGGCCTTGTCTAATTATTATTCATTGGTGTTCATCATGGTCATTCTCGTTCATGTGACCTTAGGGTTCATATTGCGTGGCGGGTGTGGCCGTGTGGAATTTTTAGTCGGGCACATGATGGTCATGTATTGGGTTCACCGATACATCGGACCGTGCACACGGTAACGCTTACCTCCGTGAGACTAATTAGGTACAAGGACGGGTGTGTCCGGACATTCGTCTTGTACACTTGCACAGACATTACGGCGTACTATGATGCTCCTCTTCAGCGTAATTCATAATTAAGAATATTTCATCACTTGATTAATTCATGATTGTGTAATTTCAACTCCCGAGGATTGTTGTTCAGTAATCGACTTCGCTGGGGATTTTGTTTTCGTGTCACGGCAAGGCAAAGGCACGGAAGAGCATGTTGACGGCGACGAGTCCAGTGATACTAGTAGGGGCCCTACCGCTCGATCATTTATTCAGTCATTTGTGTTTCCTTTATTTATTCCGCTGCAGACATTCCGTTTGAATGCTCATTTCATTCAGTGTTGTGTATTTTATCGTCACATAAAATACACATGTATTCTATTTTATCCTGGGTGTGTTGTATAAAACTCCTCATCGGAGTAATTGATGTTGTAATGTGGTTCGGTACTACATTTATCTGTGTAATTCATTCATTTTCATTCGCCTGGTGGGTCCCAGTCGGGGGTCCACGGCACTGTAATATCCGCCTAGTTTGGGGGTGTTACAGAAGATATGCTAAGGGCTTGCGCCTAAAACTCAATGGATGATTGGGAAGCCCACCTATGACTTAGTTTATATATAACAATAGCTGGCACAACTCCTTTGGTATGACGCCATTCGAAGCACTAAATGGCAGAAGATGTATATCGCCCTTATGATGGGATGAGTCATCTGAACTAGATGGTCTCAAACCAGATCAACTGGCACAAACAAGAGATAATATTGCCTTGATCCGACAAAGACTACTGACTGTACAAATTCTATAGAAATCATAAGCTGATGTTCGACGATACCCGTTAGTGAGAGACCACGTATTTCTAAAGCTGTGACCAACCCGAGGAGTTGTACGATTCAGGAATAAAGGAAAGCTGAGTCCGAGATACATAGGACCCTTGGAAATCTTACAAAGAGTTGGCGCGGTAGCATATCGTCTAGCACTACCGTCGTGGCTCATCCATGTGTATAATGTATTCCATGTTTCCCAGCTCCAGAAATACATCCCTGATCCCAAGCACATCATCGACTTCAGAGAGATCGAGGTGGCTAGTGACACCATATTTGAGGAATAACCATTGAGGATTTCAGAACATAGAGTAAACAATTAATAAACAAAGAGATTCCATTGGTCAAGGTTCAATGGTTGCGTCATGGAGTCGAGGAGGCAACTTGGGAAATCGAAGATAGTATGTGTCTGTGCTACCTTGAGTTGTTCGCATCCTAAGTTTCGAGAATGAAACTTTTCTTTAGGGGGAGAGGGTTTGAGACCCCGTGTTTTTAAGCTAGCATAACTTATGACATTATAATCATTTTGTGACTTTGTCATTTCGTGAAATAAATAGAATTGTTTTTTTCCATCACTGAACTTGTTACTTGGCGCCAAGAACAAATTATGTAATGAAAAGTTACCCTTGATAATAACATTGCAAAGTTTTACTTGATAAACCTAAGGGTCAGTTAACCTACATGCCCCTATGTCGAGCATCACCGTGCGAAGCTGAATTATATTTGAGCATTGCACGAACATTACGAACTCGTATAATGCAAATTAACCATGGATAGCGGCCGTTGAGGGCCATGATTAGCGGCTGTTAAGGTGCATGAGTTGGTACAGACCATTCCTAACCGACCTAAGCTTTGAAATGAAGGTTTTGGTGACCCACCGCCATGCCAGTGGCTGCTAATGGCCATGCATAGCGGCCTCCAACCTACTTGGAGGGGTACACCACTTCTTTAGTGGCCGCTAAGGAGGGCTTATAGCGGCCACTATAGCCGCCGACCTAAGGACACCCTCGACTATAAATAAGCGTGTTTTGAGGTTTCATACCCATCCCCTCCATTCTCTTCGGCCAACCTTAGATCTGTATTACATAAACTAGTGTCAACTCGATTTTTGTGATATTAACAAAAATCCAGCATCCGATGATCGAAGCAGCAATTCCATTGCAGTCAGTTTCAAGGGTTTTTGCAGATTGAAGGTAAGTGTAACCCTAAAACCCTAAACTTGTTCCTATATATCTATGAGTAATTGCTGTCTAGAACTTGAAAGGGTTTGTACATGAAGTATCTTGGGGTTGTTCTTATCGATTATAGCGGGACAGAAGTCAAATCTTTCATTTAAATCGCCCTATTCTTGAACGACCGCTAGATGTTCGATAAAATCCCCCAGCGAGTATTGATTAAGAACTTTGACATCATAATGTTCGAATAGCCAAACCTAATGTTGGTCAAATCGTATTCCTCGTACTAGGTCTACGACCCCAGGATTTCGAATCATAATCGCAAATTGATTAAAGCTTTCTGGATCTAAAGTTACTAGGCAAGTACTTTGATATCTTGCATTTGATGTTATATTATGATGTTTTAGAAAAGAAATGACAATTATTTGATAAACTTTCTGAAAAGTAATGTTTTGTAAAATAAATGTGGTGGCTCGAACTGTGTGAGTCGAGCAAAACTGTGGAATGTGCATGACGAGGGCTTCGGGGTACGTTATGCTGCACCAGCATATCACTCGGTGGCTTATCCAATTGGGGATTGCCCTGACGAGGGCAGTAGGGTATGAAGTTGAGTAATACTAGTATAACCATGTGATTTTTAATGTTTGATGATATATGTGTTGTTTCGGAATAATGACGTGATGTGTATGGACCACTAGTGTGTTTCAAATTTTCTGCATGTTGTACTTGTTATCAATGTACTTGCATCGTGTAACGCCCCGATTTTCGAGAATGCATTTATTTTATAATTTAAAGAACGCGCATGAATGATTTTAAATGTCCAACAATTTATTTTCGAATTTTATTCCATTTATTAAATAAGGTCCAATTTTTCCTTATGCGCATACCATGATTGTAGTTTACGTTCCAGGCTCGAGTCTAAGTTCTCGTATTATTATAGCCCAGTAATATTTATTTTTATAAATAGTCCAAGTTAATAAGTTAGCCCAAATCGATTTTTCCTTGTTTATTCTAAATGTAATATTAAGAACATATTATTATTATTATTAATCTAGCAATATAATTTTCCATTAATGTTAATATCATAAATTAATAGGTTATTAATAGAGATTAATTAAAGCAATCTAATTAATTTAAATCTGAAATTAGTAAGCTGATTAATTAAAGATTTATAATAACAATAATATAACTAATATATCACTAATATTATATTTTGATCAATCCACATCCAACAAGAATTCTACATAGATCAAAACTCTACTAGCCCTAAACCGAATCTCTACTATATAAATACTGTATTTATACTACAGCCAACCCTACAATATACAGAATACACAAATACATCTTTTTCCTCCTCCCTGCGGTCGCCTGTTTTCTGCAACTTTTCATCTTCTCCAGCAAAAGGTATACCAGCAAAACTCAATCTTCCATCTAATTTTACATTTCTTCATTCTCTTTGTATAATCATAGCTTTTAGTATTGCGTAGCCATACCATCGTGAAACAAATATCCCTGTCCAGGCCTTTGATTTTACCGTCCATCACAAAAAATACCAACCTACATATACCAACTCTTATGTTCATCACATTTGAGTTAGTGGTAAACCCACCTTTGCTTGAATGTCGATTTGAAACCACCTCTTTAACTAGAGTCCATCAGAATCTCAATTCCCCAATGCCCGAATCCCGAACCAGTCGGATGTCTCAACCCAAGTTAACCGAGAAAAATACAAACATAATCCCTTCCAGCCCGAAAAAAATACATCTCGGCCAGAACCTAAGCCAAACCCTAAATTCCAGGTCACACCCGATCAAAACAGTAATACAAAACTTGAATCCACCTCGACCTGGAACCAGATCCATGACCCAAATCCAGATCCGGACTGAGTTCGAAACCCACACCCCAATTCCAAAACCAATCAGTTGGACCTGAATCATAACTTTACCTTCTTCGTACCGTTTCTTCCTGCGCCGCACCTATTCCAGCCGCCAATCACTTCTCCTTTTTTTCAGGCTATGCAAGCCCTTTTTCTCTATGTGTGTTGTGTGTATTTCATTCAGTTCCGTGAGTGTGTGTGTATCACCGATTTGTTTGTGAAGGTTGATGCGTGTGTTTTGGGGCGGATATAGAGAGAGAGACAGAGCCGAGAGTTTTGGCAAGAGAGAGAATCAGGAGAGAGATCTGGTGTCTCACGTGAAAAGAGGGATCTGGTGTCTCATGTGAAAAGAGGGATTATTATATCCCAAGTTTTGGTCTATTTTCAATTTCAATCCCTCAGAATTCTAAACTTCTCGATTTGACCCCAAATCGGATTTTTTAGTGTATTTCAATTTCAGTCTCTAATTTTCAGTTTCTTCAGATTAACCGAGTTAATTTATAATTCTTTTAATTTGATCCCAGCCAGTATTTAATAGTTAAAAATCCGAACTCTTTTACTCAATTATAAACCCAATAATTTATAGTATTAATTTATTTTGGACACTATATTAATATTAAAATTTAATTGTTATTTTAGGAGACGAGGACTTGGAGCGTAGGATTTGAACTGCATTCGCATCTCAATTTTCAAGGATCATCATCGTATTTCGAGGTAGGGATCTTACGCTTGTTTTATTTAATGCATGATGTTACTTGTATATATGCTTGTTTCTTGCCAAATATTTATATGCTCAAAGTTTGCATATTATTTACGTTGTAGCCTTCAATGAGTAGTAGGCATAATGTGCTCAAAGTTTGCATATTATTTACGTTGTAGCCTCCAATGAGTAATAGGCATAATGTGCTCAGAGTTTGCATATTATTTACGTTGTAGCCTCCAATGAGTAGTAGGCAGTATGCACAAAGTTCGAATATTAATGGCCCTCGGGCAATCACCAGGTTCAGGCATGTCATATCTACTTGGCAACATGTATGTATTTAATTTTAACAAAGCATTCCCTCCTCATTGAGCGAGTTGAAAGCTCACCCCATTATTTAAACCTTTCAGGTTGAGGAGACTGACGTGGCGTGATAATAATATTTATTTGCTTTTTCAGCTATTTCGTTTATTTAAAAATTTTAAACTTTGGCTTCAATGTCATGGTTGGATATTATGGATATTTTGAAATGTTTGGAATTTATTTTATATTTACTTGCTAAATGGTTGACTTTATTTCAATTTCTGCTGCAATTATTCAAGTATTTTTCTTAAGGGTATTAATTCTCCGTTGAAATTATTTTAAATGACATTTTAAAAAGTGGTCGCTACATAAGTGGTATCGGAGCGGGTCTACGGTTCTGTAGACTCGTTAAAATAATTTCTTTTTCAAACAAAATTTTCCTTTTTCGCAAGTAGTTAAAACTTTAATGGCATCTATGATTATTATCAGCCACCGTCGCCGCTCCAAGTCAACTCCAAGATACATATTTCAAGTTATGTTTACGTTGTAATCGTAACAAAATTTTACGGTTATGAGATTCAACTCATTTCTGAATCATGTTGCAATACCATGTTTATATTTTAGACATGATATGCTAGTGAGATTCATCATAAATGTTGGACATCTATGTGCTTTCTTATAAATTTCTAAACACATGTAGATGCGTTAGTATAACACATCTAGAACGTCTATTGGGAGCAGTTAACCCTTAGACGTGATGTATACTTTTATTTCTATCCCTTATGAGGAAATTTCTAAGAAGTTATTGGCTATAATGCACCTTAGGACCATGGCAACTCATGGACCTGGACGCCCAGCTAACCGAGGTGCTGATAATCTCGGTGGTCAGCATGCCAACCCTAGTGCTGGAGCTGGTAGTGATGGTAACGGAGGTCAAGATAACTACAATAATAATGAGCCAGCTCTTACACAAGCACAAGATGTGCAATAGTTCCGACATTTAACACCACCATCATTCAACGGTCGAGAAGGACCAGCTTTTGTCGACGAATGGTTGATGTCGCTGGAGCGTACCCTTGAACTCATTGGGTGCACCGATGGGCAAAAGATTCTTTGCGCCCAGTATCAAATGGTAGAGGATGCTGGACGCTGGTGGATGAGCTATTGGCGTTTGAGGCCGGCAGCCGAGAGTGCTGCATTAACTTGGGATCGGTTCAAAGAACTAGTGATGGAACAGTACTATCCACAACACTACCGAGATAAGATGGAGAGAGATTTCTAGAACCTTGAGCGAGGGAGCCTATCGGTTGAAGATATGAGAGAAAATTCAACCAAATCAGCTTCTTTGTGGAGCACATGGTGCCCTTAAGTTCTGGAGTGGTTTAGCCCGAGTATTCATCACATTGTGGCTGGTCATGGGGTGCTACCATATTCCGAGACAGTGTTAAGAGCTCAAGAGGTTGAAGCTAGTAAGAACTTGAGTCCTCAACCAGGTGCTAAGTCATCTGAGGTTGGAATGGTAATCAATCTAAGTCGGCGGCTTCCAATAAGCAGAAGAAGGTAGATGAGAAATCTAGATTGGGTGCGTCGATCACTAGGCCTGCATGCCCAAACTGTGGTAAGAATTATGGCGGGGAGTGTTTATATGGAAAGGGTGTCTTCTATAATTGCGGGAAGCCAGGTCACACAAGCCGACATTGTCCACAATCTAAGGGCAAAAGACAAGAATCGGGAGGTCAAGCTCGAGTCTACTCAATGAATCAAGCTGATGATAGTCCCGGCACAGTATCAGGTATGCTTATGATCTCTAATGTGACTGCTTTCACTTTGTTTGACACTGGTGCCACACACTCTTTTATGTCTGCAAAGTTTTATCATGCCATTGGTCATAGAAGCGTTAGAACTGTTGAGTCTCTTGAGATTAGCTTACCGTCAGGAAATACGATACTCACTAACAGAATGATTGACGAGGGTATCGAGATAGGAGGAATAGAATTTGACGCTAGTCTGTATTTGATTAACTCGATGGATTTTGATGTGATCCTTGTTATGGACTGGCTCGATAGACATGATGCCGATATAAGGTGTCGTAAGAAGAAGGTGATATTGAGGTTTTCTGAAGACGAGTCGATCACCTTTTATGGTACTAAGAGTAGGGTAGTACCAAGAGTAATCACAGCCATGAAAGCACTAAGAAGTCTAAGGAAGGAGAAATGTCAGGGTTACTTGGTGAGTTTGGTGGACACTCGTACTAATGACGTCTCCCCTACAGACGTACCTATAGTACGGGAGTTTTTGGATGTGTTTCAAGAAGATTTGCTGGGAGTCCCACCCGACCGACAAGTGGAGTTTAGTATTGATTCAGTCCCTGGGGCGGCCCCAACATCCAAATCGCCATATAAAATGGCTCCGAAGGAACTTCAAGAATTGAAGGTCCAAATTCAAGAGCTGCTGGAACTCGGATTTATTCATCCTAGTGTGTCACCATGGGGTGCACCAGTGTTGTTTGTAAGAAAGAAGGATGGGTCACTTCAGATGTGTATTGATTACAGGGAGCTGAAGCGACTCACGGTAAAGAACAGGTACCCATTACCGAGAATCGAGGATCTATTCGATCAACTGAGGGGAGCCAGAACCTTTTCAAAGATAGATTTTAGTTCAGGGTACCATCAACTGAAGATTATGGAGTGTGATATTCCCAAGATGGCTTTCAGGACCAGTTATAGGCATTTTGAATTTGTAGTGATGCCATTTGGTCTAAGTAACGCACCTACAGTATTTATGGATTTGATGAACAGTGTGTTCCAACCTTACTTGGATAAATTCATGATCGTCTTCATAGATGACATCTTGGTGTATTCTAAGGACAAGGGACAACACAAAGAGCATTTGAGGATTACATTAGAGACACTTCACAAGGAGTAGTTACATGCCAAGTTCAAGAAATGTGAGTTTTGGTTAAACAGAGTTGGATTTCTTGGACATGTGGTGACTTCTAAAGAAATTGAGGTAGATCCCGACAAGGTTTTAGCACTGAGTAGTTGGGGAGTACCCAAGAATGCGAGCAAATTTCGCAGCTTTCTGGGCTTAGCTGGCTATTATAGAAGATTTATCGAAGGATTTTATAAAATTGCCACTCCTATGACCCAATTAACAACGAAGGGCGTGAGGTTTGAATGGAGTGAGAGGTGCGAGGAAAGTTTTCAAGATTTGAAAAGGAGACTAACCTCAGCACCAGTATTAACGATTCCTGATATGACGGAAGACTTTGTTATTTATACTGATGCCTCAAAGTAGGGTTTGGGTTGTGTTTTGATGCAACATGGTAAAGTAATAGCCTATGCATCGAGATAGCTTAAACCACATGATTTGAACTATCCAACGCATGATTTGGAGTTGGCTGCTGTAGTACATCCACTAAAGATTTGGCGTCACTATCTCTATGGAGGGAAGTGCGAGATATACACAGACCATAAAAGTTTGAAGTATCATTTCACACAGAAGTATCTTAATATGAGGCAAAGGAGATGGTTAGAATTGGTGAAGGACTATGATTGTACTATTCATTACCATCTGGGTAAGGCTAATGTGGTAGCTGATGCCTTGAGTCGGAAGACTAGAGGCGAGTTAGCTTGCTTGACCGATCAGGAGAGTTTAATAAAGGAGTTCTCCCAGTTGAGGATTGAGGTAGTTGAGTCTTCAAAACGTTCGAAAGCAATCTTTTCATCTTTGGTCTTGCAACCAAACTTGAGGGATAATATTAAGGAGGCTCAACCACGTGATAAGTTCTTGTGTAAGATGAAAGATCGAGCACAAGATGGGATTATTGAGAAATTTGTCGTCGCTGCAGAGGATGTTTTGACTTATGATGGGAGGTTGTGTGTTCCTAAGGATCTATCCCTTAGGAGGCAAATCCATGAAGAAGCTCACAATGCACCATACTCCATTCACCCAGGAGGTACAAATATGTACCACAACCTAAAGAAGTTCTTTTGGTATAGAGGAATGAAACGGGACATTGGCGCATTTGTGGAGAGGTGTATGATATTTCAGCAGGTGAAGGCAGAACACCAAAGACCAGGAGGTTACTTCAACCGTTAGAAATCCCAGAATAGAAATGGGAGCATATCACAATAGATTTCGTGGTTGGTCTGTCGCGAACCGTGAGGAAGAACGAAGCTATCTGGGTGATAGTAGATCATTTGACAAAGTCATCTCATTTTCTACCTGTGAGGATAACTTACAGTATGGAACCGTAGGTCACAAGTCATCCAGGAATAAGTCTAGAGGGGGGGGTGAATAGACTTATTGAAACTCTTAAATTCTTTTTCACGAAGAGTGAGTTTCTCAGCTGATAGATATGCGGAAATCAGTTGATAACGAAATCAAGACTAAGCAATGGAACAGTAATGTATAAATGCAACAGTTAAGTGTGATGCTGAAAACAGTAAAACATGCAGGCAATTTATAGTGGTCTCAGAGGTGGGGTAATCCTCTACTAATCCACTTTCTCCAAACCAGTTGGAGATGAATCTACTATAATTCTAAACCAGTGATAAATATTACAGTGATTCTTTTACTTAGCTACAACAACTTCCAACTAGTGGAAATCCCATCGTTGCAACTCCTCTTTGACTGCCTAGCACCACTTGATTCTTCAAATCCTCGGATGCCTATCAGTCTCGCAACTTCAACCAGTGAAGTACCCCGAACTCAGATTTTAAGACAAGAGTGTTTGTCTTTTCCAACTAAGAGCTTTCTTCAAATAAGAACTTCGAGTACTGCTCTTTTCACGATGCTATATGATTGCTTTGATTGCTTTGATAACTTTGATCACTTGAGAGTTTTGTTTTCATCGTACTGCTCATCTTCAAATCTTCGGATATATATAAGTGTCGATCCTTCAGCATACTTCATAGCCGTTGCAAATCTTGTAATAAATCCGTCCGTTGGAGAAATAGACTTCTTTGTTTATTTTTCTGAACGTTGCAAGGCTGGATTCCCATATTTTAATCCATCTTTCAACCGTTGTGAAGACTTTGCATGTGAGACGCCGATTCTTTTGAATATAATAAGATTAAAGTCTTCATTGATAGGTCTGGATGAATTATTCAATTCATATCCTTGCGGGAATCTCTCCAATTTGTCTCTTCACGCTTGCATGTGACTTTCCGTAAACGTTGACTATTCAACGCATGCTGACGTGGACTTGGAGTACTTGGATGATCTCTTATAAGTCAAGTTGGCTGATGTCCAATCATCTTCTCTGCAGTTCGGACTTCTCTGTCGATGACTTCTCTGTCGATGACTTCTCTGATGACTGTTGAGACTCGCCTGATCAGATGACTTGTCTGGAGTCTTTTGTCTTGATGAATTTTGACTTGTCTGATGGTCAGACTTCAGATGACTTAGTCTGCTGATCACTTATCTGCAGTCTGGTCAAACATCTCTGATGAATTTTTTGTTGACCAGAACTTCTCTGATTTGACTCGGCTGGAATTCTCTGATGTGCTTATGTGTACCTTTGTACTTAGCCGATTTGAGCCTAACTTATTTGGCATATAGAAGATACTCATTTGGTTCTTCTTTACATTTTGCCAAGTATTTAACTTAACACTATTTGGCCGATGGAAGATACTCATTTGGTTCTTCCTTACATTTTGCCAAGTAGTAATCATTTGAATTACAATAATGACATCATCAAAATCTAACAAGTATTCCTAACAAATTTCCCCTATTTTGATGATGGAAAAACTCTAAGCAATTAATCAAATGTACAAGTCTGCACTTAGGTGCAAGACACAAACTCAAAATCAGTCTTGTTTTCAGACAACTAGGAGTTGTCATTCAAATGACTGTATATATTAATTTTCTATTGATTACAAGTACATGGCTTGAATAGAATAAATACAGAAAAATTAATCAATTACAAAAATTACAATTACATCCAAAATCTATCTGCCCCTTCCTCTGTGAACAGTTTGCTTGGGAGGTCTAAATAGTTTTGCACCGATTGGTCTACTTTTGATGGGTGCAAGACCATATTTCCTCCTTACGACTAGGGCAGCAAAGTCTTGGTCTTCTTTTGAAGAGAACTTTTGCTCTTTACACAGCCTTCTAATTTCATCTTGAAGCTCTAGCTCGTTAAGCTCATTATCCAAACGGGTCGGCGCTTCCACTGCTCTGAATGGAGGAATCATAGGATAAGCAAGCCATTTGGCTGCATATTTAAGCATGATCTTCCACAAAGTAGGCCATCTAGCTTCCATGTAGTTGATGAATGACTGTTGGGGAGAGCATTCTTTGTCTTGGAGAATCTCGCAGAGGTAGAACTGCTCTGTGAGTTGTTTCTAGGCATCCGACCAACTGGTCATGAATTCTATTGGTAAGAATTCTTCAACATACCACAACTGTTTGCCTTCCCATTCGAATCTTTGTTCTTCTTTCTCTCATATTCTTCTCTTCTTCTCAACAGGCTGCTCTTCAGGTTGGTTGGGTGCAGATATCTCCTTTCTTTTCAGACTTGATGGTCCTCCTTCAATTTGGAGAATATCTTGCCTCTTCTTCGATCTTAGCTTTTCAGCCTGAACAAAAACTTCATCCTGTCTGCTACCTTCCCCCTGCAATCTATCTTCCCCCTTTGACCTCTCTTTCCCCTTAAACCTATCTTCCCCCTTTTTGCCAGCATCAACTAGAGAAGTTATCTGCTGCTCCATTTTATGCATCCAGTCTGAAATACCAAGCGACATCCTGGAATTCATAGGAAGAGGTGGTTGAGGGGGAATTTATCTGCATCAGGGTGTCAAGTTTGGAGTGGATTGACTGCAGATCAGGTGAAATCTCGGAGGTAAGCAGCTCTCCAACTGTCTCTCTGATGATTCGGTGAATCAGCTCCGACAGCATAGGTGAAATGTGAGATGCCTCTAGAGAGTGCTCACCTGAGCCTTCTTCGTCTGCAGGTAGGTGGGCATAGGACCGACCTGACTGCAGACTCCTTGCAATAGGCTGGCCAGATGGGGTTGGCTCTAGAGTCCCCGATCTGTCTTCTTCCTCAGCTAGGCTGACATCAAGGCTGGTGTATTGGGCAGGAGCCCCAGCCTTGTCTGCTTCATCCTTGTCTCCTTCAGCTTCAGCCTCTCTCTCTTCTTCAGCTTGTCTCTCTTCTTCAGGCTGCCTCTCTTCTTCCTTCTCTTCTTCGACAGCTTTTTCTTCTTCTCTTATCACAGCCTCCTTTTCACCTCCATCATCTTTGTCATCATCTTCATCATCATCTTCATCATTATCTTCATCATTATGTTTATCATCTTCATCTTCATCATCATTTTATTATTTTTATTCTTCTACTTCTTCTTGGTCCACCTCCTCTCCTTTTTCTTCTCCTTCATCCTCCAATTCTTCTGTTTTTTCAATCACTTTTTCTTCAGACTGTTTTTCAACTAGAATGTTTTCTTCTTCTTTTTCTTTTTCTACTTCCTTCTTTCTTTCCTCTTCATCTTCTATTATAATAATTTCTTCTTTTTCTTCTTCTCCACCACTTCTTCGATTCTGACTTCTTTTTCAACTACCTACCCATCTCTATTCAAAGTTCCATCAAAAACACTAGCCATAATAAGATGGAGGAGCTGGTCTATGTTTGTTTTAAAATTGGACATGAACCAGCCTTCCTGAAGTAGTAAGCACAGATCTGTCTCATTGCAAAAGTGGGTGAGCAGATCCTCTGTAGCCTGGGGATACTCCCAACTACTCCCTTCAATAAAGGTTTGAAGTTGAGAGAATGGAACAGTTTTGAGAGTTTTCCATTCCTCAAATATTTCAACAAAAGAGTGTTTTAGAGCATGAGTTTTTAAAATTAAAAGTTGCTCTACAGATAGGTTAAAAAGATTATGTTCAAGTAGATTAAAAGTGTAATTGGCTTCTGGAATCAAGATAATTAAACCTGCTTCTTCTTCCTCCGTTGCAAAAAGAGGGGTTAGAACTAGTACCATTTGGGTCTCCAGGCTGGAGGGAGCAGACTGATCCTCCATGTGAATGGGTTCAGGTGTAGCAAACTGATCTGGCTACTCCTCCTCATCAAATAAGCGCCTGGGTCGTTTGGGAGAGGGTTCTGGTGAGGAGTGAATTATGGAAGGCTCACCAGGTTCTGGTCCCCTTCTCTTAAAACGGACAGCGATTGGGGTGTTGTATGATTCTGTCTCAGACTGGGCTACAGGTGAGTTGCGGGCTGCAGCTTGGTTAGACTCGTCTGAGGTTTCAGGGTATCTGTAAGGGGGTCCCTCTTCAGACATCTCCTTTAGAATCTGAGCTGCTCTCCTTTCGCCTCTCAGCCTCCTCAGCGTTTCTTGTCTAGATGACCAAGGCTCTTATTGATGTGGAAGGGGTCAATGTTTCCCTTCGCCACACCAAGTTTCTCCATTATCCAATTGAGTTGTGTTCCGAATGCCAACTTGGATTTGAATCTCTTTTCTTCAACAAGCCACTCGGCCTTGATATCCTCATGCACCAATTGCCTGTAGATGTAATCATCCCAGTCAATTGGTTCGTCTTAAATCAGTGTTCCCAGCACCATAAACTTGGCTGACGACAATTGGTCGTAGATACATTCCATCACCATAACTATATCCAACGCATAGCGGTACTCCTTCTTTATTTCGCTCCTTTTGGCGGTCAGCTTCAATTTTTCTTGATTTTCAGCCATGTGTCGGCTGCGCTCTGCTTTAGGGCTTCGACCGCCATGTCACGTTTTTCATCCCAAAGGTTTTTCTGATTGTTTCCGGTGTGATATCCACTTGGATTCCACATATTGTGCTCCGAATCCCAGATTCGATCACTCGGGCCTCTCGGTAAAAAGCAATAACAGCTTCCTTGAACAGATGCTTGGGGATGATGTCCAAGAATGGGTAGATACCATTCATTTTCATCGCTCTGATGAGGTTGCGCACGTCGTTGTTCTCCAGATTTACTTCTAGGAGTCCTACAAAATCGACGACCAGAGAAAAGATGATCTGGTCCTTCACCGCCTTAAGGTTGACTCCATTGAAGTATGCTTCCATTTCTGCACAAGAGAGATTTCTTCTGAGTGTATGAAAATTCAAAAGGGTTTTTGCTCTGTGAAAATTAGGGTTTTGCGAGGTTGAAGAAGGTAAAGTGAAAAGGATTTTCCCGTCCTTAAAAGGAAAATGAAATGACGTTTGTAATTAAATATTCATTTATTTTAAACGGTGGTCCACCTTTTGAGACTTTTTAAAATTCAAATTTAGTAATCGGTGGTCCAGGTTTTGAGAATTTGAAAATGGACGGTTGGATTTTAATTGGTCACAGTGGAGGTCGATTGAACTCGTAGTTGCCACGTGTATTATAAACATATAGTATTATGCCACTTGTGATCCAAATAGTAATATGATATTATACAAATAGCAGATAATAATATAATATTCAGAAGTCGGTCAGGTATAGAAAACTTAGCTGGTTGACTGTTTGACTCTTGACTGCTCTGCATCAGGTGAGTTGACTCCTTTGACTTTTCGCCTGTGGTTTGATCAGCTAAGTTCCTTCGCCTGTCCTTCGTCTTTTGGTCTGCATCAGGTAGGGTCTAATTCCTGTGATCCGCTTAGTCTGTCCTTCGTCTGATCTGCTTCAACTAGCTTTTTCATCTGTACTAGATTCCCACTCTAGTAATCCAAGTTCCTTGCTCAGCTCCCAAAACCTTTCTTCTGGCAAAGGTTTAGTGAAAATGTCAGCAGTTTGGTAGTCTGTGCCGACTCTTTCAACTCTCACTCTCTTGTTAAGCACGTGATCTCTTATGAAGTGATGCTTAACATCAATGTGCTTTGTCTTTGAATGCAATATCGGGTTGTTGGTTATTGCAATAGCACTATTGTTGTCACACCAAATTGGAACTTCATTGGCAATAATGTTGTAGTCCCTTAGCTGTTGTCTGATCCATAAGATCTGGGCGCAACAACTACCTGCAGCTAGGTAGTTTGACTCTGTTGTAGAGATAGAGTTAGAAACCTGCTTCTTGCTAAACCAGGATATCAGTCTGGTTCCTAGGAATTGCCACATTCCACTAGTGCTTTTCCTATTTATTTTTCATCCTGCGAAATCTGCATCTGAGTATCCTGATAGCTCGAAGTTATCATCCTTAGGGTACCATAGTCCAACATTGACTGTGGACTTAAGGTATTTGATTATTCTCTTGGCTGCATCTTGGTGAGACTGCTTTGGCTTGGATTGAAATCGTGCGCGTACTCCTACGGCATAAGATATATCTGGTCTGCTTGCAGTGAGGTATAGCAATGATCCAATGAGTCCTCTGTAGTGGGTTGAGTCCACTGATATGCCTCCCTCATCTGCATCTAGGTGAGTGCTTGTGATCATAGGAATTCTTGCTGGTTTGGCTGATTCCATTCCTAATCTCTTGATTAGATCTCGGGTATATTTGGCTTGATTGATGAAAATTTCATTTTCCATCTACTTGACTTGTAATCTAAGAAAGAAGTTAAACTTCCCATCATACTCATCTCAAGTTCACCTTGCATGATATTTGAGAATTTCTCACACAGTTCTGGGTTGGTTGAGCCAAATATGATGTCATCCACATATATCTGAACTAGTAATATGTGGCCTTCGTGCTCTACTCTGAATAGGGTCTTGTCCACTTTCCCTTTGCAGAAACCGTTCTTCTCAAGAAATACAGATAAGGTTTCATACCAAGCTCTTGGTGCCTGCTTGAGTCCATATAGAGCTTTCAATAGCTTGTAGACTTTGTCTCCTTTGACAAATCCTGGGGGTTGCTCCACATAGACTTCTTCTAGGATTCCATTAAGAAAAGTGCTCTTTACATCCATCTGATAGATTTCAAAATCCTTGAATGCAGCATATGGGAGGAATAGTCTGATGGGTTCTAATCTTGCAACAGGTGCATAGGTTTCATCAAAATATATTCCTTCACACTGTGCATATCCTTTAGCAACAAGTCTGGCTTTATTCCTAACAACAGCTCCATGTTCGTCGCATTTGTTTTTGTACACCCATTTGGTGCCAATAACTTTCATATGATCTGGTCTGTTTGTTAGTTACGAAACATTGTTCCTTTCCATTTGTTCAAGCTCCTCTTGCATGGCATTGATCCAAGAATAGTCTTCCAGGGTTTGCTCTGTTGTCTTGGGTTCTATTTGAGACATAAAGCATGAAAACATTGCCATTCCTATGGGTAGAGTAGGCTGTCTTGTCTTGACTCCATATTTCAGCTTCCCAATGATCTGTTGGATAGGGTGATCTTTGAGCCACTTAGGAATGTCTTCTTCTTCAGGGTCTGTTCCCCCTGTAGATTTGCTTTGGTGGATTTCCTCTCTGTATGCATCAGTTTGGCTCTGATCTCCTTGGTCTGCAACTGGATCAGCTACCGTATTTTCATCTGTAGGTTGGGATCTGGTCTGGTCTGCAGATGAGTCTTTATCAGCTCCAGTTTGGTCTTTATCGGCAGCAACTGGATCAGGTAGGTTTGGTGGTCTGTCTGATCTGCAGTTGGGTCTTCATCAGCTATAGATGGGTCTTCTGGCTGATCTGCATGTGAGTCCACCATTCATGTGTCATCAACAATGACTTCTTCTAGGGTTTCGGATTTGAGCTTATCCTCAATTAGTTCCACTTGTTTCCTGTACTCAACGGTAGATTCATCAAATACAACATGAGGTGTTTCCTCCACAACTAAGGTTCTTTTGTTAAAAACTCTATATGCCTTGCTTCTTTGTGAATATCCCATAAAGAAACCATCATCAGTTTTAGCATCAAAGGCATTTAGTTGGGTTTTAACATTGTTGTGGATGAAACACTTGCAACCAAAAATATGAAATTAAGCAACTGTAGGTGTTCTGCCATTCCAAACCTCATAGGGAGTTTTGCCATGTCTCCCTACTATCATACTCCTGTTCTGAGTATGGCATGTTGTGTTGATGACTTCAAATTGTAACCTCTTGGTGTCCGCTCGCAATCATGGACCTGGCTGCTTCTTTTAAGGTTCTGTTTCTTCTTTCGGCAACACCATTCTGCTGGGTGGTCCTGGCTGCAGAGAGCTCATTTTGAATTCCATTCTGATCGCTGTAATCAGTGATCGCCTTGTTGAGAAATTCACCTCCTCTATCTGATCTGATCTTGATGATTGAGAGGGATTTCTCATTTTGGATCCTTCTCAGCAGCTCAGGTAGCTTGTTCAAGGTTTCACTCTTCTTATACAGAAAGATAATCTATGTGTACCTTGAGTAGTCATCCACTACTACTAGAGCATGCTTTCTGCCACTTAGAGTCCTTGGCTTGATAAGGCCAAATAGATCAATATGAAGTAGATCTAAGATCCTTGATGTAAGAGTTGTAGGCTGGACTGGCTTGAATGATGCTCTGGTCTGCTTTCCTTTCTGACATGTATCACAGAGAGCTTCCTTCTTGAAAGCTTCTTCTGGAAGTCCTCTGACCAGATTTTGAACTAATCTTGTTGATGGCTTCGAAATTTAGATGACATAATCTTTTGTGCCACAGCCATCCATGTAACACCCCCAATCCACTCAGGGATATTACACGCCGTAGACCCTCTCCTCGAGGATCTACCAGGCTGATAACTAAAATCAAACATCTAAACATCGCCTTTAAGGCTAAAATGACTCAGTAGACCGACTTGGTCTTTCAATAATAACATACAACTCAATTCCAAACACATACCCACTCAGGGGTCAAAATACAATAAACTCCCGTACAATAGGGAAAAGATACTGCAGCGGAAAAGAAAATACAACTAGACCAATACGACATCAACGGATCCTCGTGTGATTAGTATCGTTCATCTTTCATCATCCTTCGTGCCGACCCTGTGCTATGCTCCAAAACTCGAATGCAAAATAGACATCCACCCCCCGAATACTCGGGGGTTAGCAAAACTCCACTGTTTTGCTAGTGCAAGTACAAGTGCAAAAATACGAGCCATACAATTCACATTCCACGAATAGCAATAACCAGGAATCCTCAAAGATCCAAGCGTAGCGAAAAGTACATCCCGAGGCATGAGTTTGGTAAAATATTCTAAAACCGAAAGGTCACAAATCAAGGGAAAACAATTTATAAAACCGTTTAAATGCCATCGAGAGTTTTGATAGAAAACAACTTAGGATTTTCAAATCCTTATCTTTCCAAAAATCAACAGGGTCACAGCCTAAAGGTTTTGTTTTCACAAATAGAAAACCGATAATAATTCACAGGGCCAGAGCCCAACATCACGTGTCCTCGATGGACATAAAATCAACAAAACATAATCGCACACGTTCATCGCCTAGGACCGGGACGAAGCCACAAATCCCACTCGAGGCCTCGAAGGACCCTCCCGAGCTGGCTAGAGAAACAAATCACACACATCTCACGGTTGGATCAATCGCTTGTTGCATCCTGGCCACATGATCGCATGCCATGTGCCACCGTAGATTATCTCAGGCTCTCACAGTTGGATCAATCACTTGTTGCATCCTGACCACATGATCACGTGCCATGTGTCACCGTAGACCTTCAACCATATCCACACATTCACACAAATAACATATCACACCAAGGATATTCAAACAATTCGCCCAGAGGCATCAAACACTTAGCAAAACACCACGTCAATCCACAACGCACCGAAATGAAATAATATACGTCCACACGCAATACCAAGTGCAACATCAAAACCAAGCATATCCATAGAATTCACATAGTTATTCACAAACCACACCATTCACAAAACACATGCGTTTTGAAAGCAAGCCTTTAACAAGGCTAAACCGAATCTTTTGAAAGTTCAATTCAAACGACCAAACAACCACATTTAGACGATCACTAATTATCATATCCATAAAACAAGAATAGTATGGGCAAGGTACTTGCCTCGAAATCACGATCGCAACGAGACGACGGATGGGACGCGGTCGAATAGCCCCGAACCCCCGAACAATATCAAGAACGCGATAGCACCACGAGTACTACGAGAATAACACCACACGAATCATCAATCACCAAACGGGATTCAACATCGGAATCCTCGAACACCTATAAACCTCCGGAAGGAACAACAACACATGGTTACGACGAGAATCAAGGCCAAAACAACGGAAATCCCAACAAACTATCGAAGGGAAACTCATTGGGACATTTAATCGAACACTCAATGTTCGATAACTCCCAAGAACACTCAAATCACTAATCGAGTTGAACAAACTCGAAATATGGATATACAACCCATAGAACACGATTAATAACATCATACTACACCAGCCGATGTATCAAAATCGGATTAGAAACGAAATCAAGAACAATTTCTCCGAAAAGTCAACTTGAAGGAAAATCAAGAAATATACCTTGATTCGACGAAACACACGGATTAGATGTTGATATAATCAACAAGAATCTTCCAAAACGCCTTGGAATGAGTAGAATCGCCCAAGAACACCTCCTGCCGGTCACTCCTGGGCCCGCACGTAAACGAGGAAAAATGAAAAAACGGGTCCGCCGAGCTAAGCCTATATATGGCCGGGCAGGTTACACCAGAATCGGCAGTGCCTTATGGCCGTAACTCGCCCTTACGGCCGATTTCGGCAGCCTTACGGCCGTAACGCATTCGTCAAAAATCGACCCAAAGAATCGCCGGACACTTACGGCCAGAATCGCACACATTACGGCCAGAATCGGCCTTCATCCTAAGATGCCTAGCCCGCACGGCCATACCCGATCACGCTTACGGCCGTAACTCGCACACATTACGGCCAGAATCGCACCTTACGGCCATAACTCGCCAAAGCAGCCCTCGCTCCGCCATGACTTCGTGGGCTACTCCAACTGCCTGGACGACCCCGAAACCCGAACCTGAGTAAAAATCGAAGATACGGTTACGAAGTACTCTCAAAGACGAATCCAAGCACTAAGAGAACACACGATTCCGACCACCCGAAGTGTCGGAATTCGACAACGGAAGTAATTACCCCAAACTTTGGGAAATTACAAAAATGGCCCAAAATGTCCGAAATACACGATACATGATCGAAACTCTGAACCAAAGCTCGCAACATGAATAATAACATTAAATGAACTTACTAGAAACTCGAAGCAACAGTTTCAGACGAGATTCGCAAGAATCAAACTCAAGTGCGGAAAAGTCGCTAAAAATATCGGAACTCAACAAAACGATACCGAAACGAACTCAGATGACAAAAAGTGCAGAATTAATCATTCTCGAAATGACGAAACGGTCATGAGCGAGTCGTCAAAATGGACTTCCGCCGAAAAAAAGAAAATTACCGAAATTCGAAATTGCGGATATTACAATCCATTCTCAGCTATTGTCTTAGATACAAAACAGGTATTAGGGGTTCTTGTGTTCCAATCTATCATGTAGACGTCTCTCCTTTTGAATCCTTGTAGCTTCACCTCTACAGATAGGATATCTATTACCATACATTTCCAAATGGTGAAGACTACTAGATTCTTTTCATCACAAAACTGGCTTATGCTCAGGAGATTATACTTGAGCCCTTTGACATAATGAAATTTGGATATAGTGATATTTCCTCGGTGCAGCTCTCCAAAGCCTTTTGTTTGTCCTCTAGAGCTATCTACAAAGGTTACGTCTGGACCTCTTTCTTTGGTATATTTTGTCAGCACCTTCTTGTTCCCGGTCATGTGCCTTGAGCATCCGGAATCTACAAACCATTCTTCACCTCAAATATTTGAATTTATAGAGATGTGGTAGTAGTCCTTCCACCTTTTCCGCAATCATACAAGCAGAGATTTAGGTACCCAAATTTGTGTGGGTCCTCTGGGGTTAGATGGTTTCCTGGAGAATTGATTTCTCTTTGGAATGTGAAAATTGTTTTTATTACCCCTATAAGGTGTGTAAGGTCTGGGCCTATATCATCTGTTAGGATTGTATACCGGATATGCCTCATAATATTGGTGGTGTGGGCCATTTCTAAACCTTGTCTGAGACCATTTATTAAATCTTTGAGGTCTCCACACTTGTTCATTTTGAAAATTAGGATAACCTTGAGGTTTCCATATGCCCCTCCCATTTTGAAATCTATTTTTGGGGAGTTTTTGATAATAGTGGGCATGTTGTCTGGGCTGCTGCTTCTGCCTTGGCATTGACTAGTCGCTTGTCTAGGTGGCTGCCTTGTATACCTTGGCTGCAGCCTAGACTTGTGACTTGGCTGTTGCCTATTTTTAAATACAGGTTTGTATATAGGCTCAGCAGACGAGATAATTGTTTCTCCCTTGATGAAAGTGGTTTTAGAACTAGAGGGAGTGTGGGGGTCATGTCCAAGGCCTGATCTAGAATATAGTGGCCTTTTATTGGTACACAATTCATCCAGAGTTAGAGACGCTTTCAGGGAGGTTATTTCCTGCACCTAAGTCTTACTTACCTGAGTCAGTTTAGTAAATTCGGCTTTGACATGAGCAAATGCAGCTGATTTTTCACTATTCAAAACAGTTAATCGTTTTATCTCAGTTGTAATGACATCAGCCTGGTTTTTCAAGTTAAGTGCAGCCTGGTTTTCATGATCGGAGATTTTGGGTCGTGTTGGTGACCTAGATTATAGTTTGGCTTTGCCATTAGAGTTATCAGGAGTGCACAATGCCTTTCACGTCTCCATGCTGAGAAAATACGTACATAATCCTAGTCATATAAGCAATTTCAAAGAGTTGCATGTAGCCAAGAACTTGACTTGTGAGGAGGTACCTACAACTGTTTTGGACCATAAGATACATCGGTTACGAAACAGAGAGGTTAAACTGGTAAAAGTTCAATGGAGCCGTCATGGACCGAACGAAGCGACTTGGGAACGTGAAGATGCGATCCATTCTAAGTATCTGACGTTCGCCATTGTAGGTACATGATTAAATTTTCGAGGACGAAAATGCATTTAAGAGTGGTAGGTTGTAACACCCCGATTTTTGAGCATGCATTTATTTTGTAATTTATAGAAAGCGCATGAATGATTTTAAATGTCCAACAATTTATTTACGAATTTTATTCCATTTATTAAATAAGGTCCAATTTGCGTATATCATGATTGTAGATTACGCTCCAGGCTCGAGTCCAAGTTCTCGTATTATTATAGCTCGGTAATATTTATTTTTATAAATAGTCCAAGTTAATAAATTAGCCCAAATCGATTTTTACTTGATTATTCTAAATGTAATATTAAGAACATACTATTATTATTAATCTAGCAATTTAATTTTCCATTAATATTAATATCATAAATTAATAGGTTATTAATAGAGATTAACCAAAGCAATCTAATTAATTTAAATCTGAAATTAGTAAGCTGATTAATTAAAGATTTAAAATAATAATAATAATATAATTAATATATCACTAATATTATATTTTGATCAATCCACATCCAATAAGAACTCTACACAGATCAAAACTCTACTAGCCCTAAACCTAATCTATACTGTATAAATACTGTATTTATACTGCAACCAACCCTATAATATACAGAATACACAAATACATCTTTTTCCTCCTCCCTGCGGTAGCCCGTTTTCTACAACTTTTCATCTTCTCCAGCAAAAGGTATACCAGCAAAACTCAATCTTCCATCAAATTTAACGTTTCTTCATTATCCTTGTATAGCTTTCAGTATTGCATAGCCATACCATCGTGAAACAAATATCCCTGTTCAGGCCTTTGATTTTACCATCCATCACAAAAACTACCAACCTACATATACCAACTCTTACGTTCATCACGTTTGAGTCAGTGGTAAACCAACCTTTGCCTGAATGTCGATTTGAAACCACCTCTTTAACTAGAGTCCATCAGAATCTCAATTCCCCAATGCCCGAATCCCGAACTAGTCGGATGTCTCAACCCATATTAACCAAGAAAAATACAAACATAATCCCTTTCAGCCCGAAAAAAAAACACATCTCGGCCCGAACCTAACCCAAACCCTGAATTCCAGGTCACACCCGATCGAAATAGTAATACAAAACTCGAATCCATCTCGACCTGGAACCAAATCCACGACCCACGTCCAAATCCGGACTGAGTTCGAAACCCACACCCCAATTCCAAAACCAATCAGTTCGACCCGAATCGTAACTTTACCTTCTTCATACCGTTTCTTCCTGCGCCGCATCGATTCCAGCCGCCAATCACTTCTCCTTTCTTTCAGGCTGTGCAAGCCCTCTGATTCTATGGGCGTGTGCGTCGGTGATGATGTTTTCGAGTGTTTGTTGGTGTTTTCTCTATGTGTGTTGTGTGTATTTCCTTCAGTTTCGTGAGTGTGTGTATCACTGATTTTTTTGTGAAGGTTGATGCGTGTGTTTTGGGGCGGATATTCTTAGAGAGAGAGACAGAGCCGAGAGTTTTGGCAAGAGAGAGAGAATCAGGAAAGGTATCTGGTGTCTCACGTGAAAAGAGGGATCCGGTGTCTCACGTGAAAAGAGGGATTATTATATCCCAAGTTTTGGTTCATTTTCAATTTCAGTCCCTCATAATTCTCAACTTCTCGATTTGACCCAAATCAGATTTTTTAATGTATTTCAATTTCAGCCTCTAATTTTCAGTTTCTTCAGACTAACCCGCGTCAATTTCTAATCCTTTTGATTTGATCCCAGCCAGTATTTAATAGTTAAAAATCAGATCTCTTTTACTCAATTATAAACTCAATAATTTATATTAATTTATTTTGGACACTATATTAATATTAAAATTTAATTTTTATTTTAGGAGACGAGGACTTGGAGCCTAGGATTTGAACTGCATTCGCATCTCAATTATCAAGGATCATCATCGTATTTTGAGGTAGGGATTTTACGCTTGTTTTATTTAATGCATGATGTTACTTGTATATATGCTCGTTTCTTCCCAAATATTTATATACTTAAAGTTTGCATATTATTTACGTTGTAGCCTCCAATGAGTAGTAGGCATAATGTGCTCAAAGTTTGCATATTATTTACATTGTAGCCTCCAATGAGTAATAGGCATAATATACTCAGAGTTTGCATATTATTTACGTTGTAGCCTCCAATGAGTAGTAGGCAGTATGTACAAAATTCGCATATTAATGGCCCTCGGGTAATCACCAAGTTCAGGCATATCATATCTACTTGGCAACATGTATGTATTTAAATTTAACAAAGCGTTCCCTCCTCATTGAGCGAGTTGAAAGCTCACCCCATTATTTAAACCTTTCAGGTTGAGGAGACTGACGTGGCGGGCAATGGCGTGGCGTGATAATAATATTTATTTGCTTTTTCAGCTATTTCGTTTATTTAAAAATTTTTAACTTTGGCTTCAATGTCATGGTTGGATATTATGGGTGTTTTGAAATGTTGGGAATTTATGTTATATTTACTTGCGAAATGGTTGACTTTATTTCAATTTCTGCTGCAATTATTCAAGTATTTTTCTTAAGGGTATTAATCCTCCCTTGAAATTATTTTAAATGACATTTTGAAAGGTGGTCACTACACACCGGCTGTTTGCTTACCCCTTTAGGGGTGGATACATTGTTTGTGTATTCATGTACGAAATTCCATGGTGAGCAGGCGTAGGGAGAACATGAAGACGAAGAGCACTAGTGATTGTGCCTCAGGATATCCTAGTCTTTTATCTGGTTGTTTTTTTTGTAGTTTTGTTTGATTTCTCATGAGTATGGTGTGTTGTTGTCGTTTATTTGTTTTGCCCGTGTGTGAGATGGGTTGAATCTGATTCAGTGGTCTGTATGTTAAAACAAGTGTTGTTGGATCATTTTTGTTATAATGTAGTCTGTCAGTGGCAGATGTGCTGTTCATCGAGCTTGACAGTTGATAATAGATATGGAATTTCATTATGCGACCTAGTCGGTCGATGTATTATTATGTTTGCACATTTAATCCCGAAATGGATTCATGGCGTTGTAGCAGTCCTGGCTCCGGACGGGGTTGTTACAATATCATTGTCATCTCATATTCGAAGTTTTTATCTTGGTATTGCCTTATCGTAGTACAACCGAAGCTGGACATGTACTGTTCAATTTCCGGTCTCATTCTCATATCGAAGTGGCAAATTTTATCCTCTTCTTTCTTGATTTGATCTCTAACATGGGGAAGATGTCGACTAAAAGTTTTGATGGCTTGTGCCACCGGCATGTCATCGGGTTGGGCTAGAAAGAACTCTCTCTTTAGCCTTCTTGATTGATTTTGGGAAGTACTCCGTCTCCATGAGTTTCTTGAACTTATCCCAAGCCACTTCACTATCGTCAGGACCTGTATCCCTCCACCACTCGGTTGCATCTCCAATGAGAAAATATTGAGTGATGGAGACTTTTATCTCACTAGGATAGTTAGTCCACTCGACCACCTTTTAAATCTCGAATATACATTCATTATACCTATCTAGAGGGGTCGGATAAACCATCAAATCAAGCGGGCTGCAATTTAGCCACTCTCTGAATCTATTTATCATCTCATGTTTCCCTTGTCTGCATGGCAACAAGGGTTGGCAGCTACTATGCGACTTGTCGAAGTATAGCGGGGAACTTCATCATTGACATTACCATCCTCGACACGTCCTCTATCTACTGTTTGAGTCGGTTGACCTTCGACACTGGGCTGATTCACGCTCGTCAATGCCTGAGCAGCCCCATCACATCCTTGACCTCGGCCGCGCACTTGTCCTCTGCCTCTTAACATACTGAGTATATGACCAAAAGGTATGGTACACGTCAATAATATATTGCAAAACTTACCTCAAGTCTACATCACAATGATAATAGAACTTGCAACCAAAGTACTACCAAACTCGTCTCATCTTGTAAATTTAAGTACATAACTTGTGTTACAGGAATTTCATATGTTTCCTCGAAACATAATCTCCATTTGTGTTCGCATACAAATATTGTAGGTAGTTCAACTATTTTCATGTGAAGTACATCAATTACTCTAGCTCTGTTTGAAAATGATATACTTGGAAAATACCGAATGATTTATATATAGATACACGCACGCATTACCTTTTAGGAATAAAAGAATGCTTTCCTTTTGTCAAAGATTCCCAACAATTTATCTTCTTGTAGAAATGCTCGAACCCCCCTTGTTTAACTTTTTGTCAAAATCACTATTCTTTATGATAACTCAATATCCTAAGTTTAGGAAAACAAGTTGTTCTCACTACCATAAAATATTTTAACCACCATCCCCTTGTCATCAAAGTTATACTCTTCTAAAGTTCTTAGGGTAACGTTTTAGTTTTGAAAACCTTAAACTTATATGCTTAAAACAAACTACCTAGAGAAAATAGTTCTCTAATATACATGCATTGACTCCTAGCGACTAAACAATTATAGCAAGTACTTAAAGTTCCAACTTCTTATAACAATATCATTTCTCAAAATGCACATTAGCATAAACATTCATGCACGCATATTGGATGGCAAGGACTTCACATGTAGTTAATCAACTGATAAGATTAGCACATTTAACACGCAGGCAACAATGTCATCCAAAACACAAACAAATAATCAAGCACTCAAACTTCAAGAAACACAATGAAATTTTATCATACCAGAGGTTCTTTCTCAAATAAATCCTAGACTTATGATCATAGACTACAAATGAACCACAACTAAGGCGCTTAACATACCCTTTGTGTTTTTCACTTTTCCATGGGCCTCTATCATTTCACAACAACATTCATCAACTAATCAAATATGCATAATACTCGTGCCTTCACTGTTTCACGATTAAAATTTTCACACGGGTTAAGGAAAACAGATAACTCACATAGGACACAAACATCAAGAAGATGAGAAGACTTACATCTGTAGATCAGGCAAAAACGAAGACCACTTAGTGATACTAATCTCATTCATCACCTCCAAATGACACTGACACGATAAGGCACGATCTGTTGGCCACTAAGTATACAAAATACAGCTTGGAAAAGTGTTGGTACAACAAGTTGTACGTTTTTCAAATAAGAGTGTGTAGCGGAAGTTCGTTTAAGTGAGTTGTTGTAAATACAGCAACTAGGTTTTCTCCTGTTAGCTTGGTGCTTACAGGATATGCAATGTATACTTATAAATAATCACAGTAATGAGAAACAGTAGATGCAGAAGGTAAATAACATAGTATTTAAAGTGGTTCGAGGTAAATTCCTCTACATTCACTAGTCCTCCACACAGGAGTGAAAACATTTTATAATCAAACCTATCCTTGTATCATTCACACATAAAGACTGTCGCTTTCAACCGTTCACACAAATTGGCTAAAGCTTTCACTTGACTTGCTTCTTCACACACAGCCCAAAGCTTCGTACAATGCATATCCATCACACACGCTTCGGGAAAAGCAAGGTTTTCTTCAGTCCACACAGGGCTGATGGTTTTCTTCAAATGTAAGAACACGGGTTTGAACAACAGCTTGACTTCTTGAGCTTGAGATGATGATGTGTTGTTTAAGGTTGAGCACTTATATTTCTTCTCTCAAGAATGGAAGTATGCTTGAAGAAATATGTTTGCTCTTGATATACTGTTCTTGTGATGTTCACGTGTGTATCTCAGTATAGATCAATATATTCAGTTTTCAGTTGTATTTCTGATGTTCAAACTTTGGGGTATATATAGCCTTTGGGATAGATCCATTGTGAATAGATCCGTTGAGCAAAGAGTCCATTCCAACATGTGATTGACTTGCAAAATACAAGATCCGGATTTTGCTCCTTGTCTGAAGATCCTTGTCGGTGGTATTTAATACTTTATGTAGTCAGTATTTAAATACTTCTTTCCAAATGGTAGCTTGACTTTAGTGAGTAAAGTAGATTCCATTTCAACGGTCTTTAGTCCTGTTGGATAAGTGTTGAAGATCCTAACACTTTACAACCTGTTTGCTGTATCCAACATGTTGCATTTATAATGCTGTAGCTGTAGGTTACAACACTGTATGCTATCTCTTAGTGCTGCTGTATGGAAAGTGCTGTATGAATGTTTCCAGAAAGCTTCCATACTTGGTGTCATATCGACTTATGAACTTATTGTTGTATGATGGGCAATTTATCCTTTTGCTGTACGTTGGCACTTATCAAAACAAGGTACATGATTGTTTATCCCAACAATTTCCCCCTTTTTGATAATGCCAAAACCTCTTTATTGATGATTCCAAGACCTTGATGCCAAAACCTCTTAAACATCTTTGATTGGAGAGGCTTTCTTCTTGATCTTCTGTCGAATGTTCTGGTCTTCAGCATTTAGAAAAATATGAACTGCTCGCAGGAAAGTTCTAAAATGATAGCATCTAATAGGGAAGTATTTTACAACTTCAACTTTTGATTGGATCGCAGGCACAATATTACAATGTAGTCTAGTGTTGAATACAACTTAACCTATGAATTGTACGCAGACAAGTTCTTTACATCTTTTATACTTAACAAGTTTTTACTTGTTTGTTTACATCAAATAAATTGATTTCATAATCAAACAGTAACACAATAGTAGATTACGAGTTGTAAATTTCAAGATCAAATATGAGTTTTATTGATAACATAGAAGATTACATGATTTGAATTGAAAATTACAAAAACCAAATACAAGTAGCCATACAAGTTATTTCCTGTATTGTTCATGCCTCCAAGGCCTTCGGCCAGGATCATTATCCGTTCCTCTCCACCAATTCAGTAAGGAGTCCTTGCCTCGATTCTGATGAATCGCTCTTCCTTCAGATGATTGATCGAAGGCAAGAATCCAATCTTCGGGGTGGGTGACCTTTTCGCCATTTCTGTGCTTAGACTTCATTTATAGTTGAAAGGGAAGCCGAGATCGCTCGAGCATCCTTGTAAACTCTGCTGCGGCATACATCAGGGTCTTTCACTTGTTGAACATGGCGGACTGCCTGATGAGACGTACAAATTATCTCAAAAACTCGTTCTTCCTCCAGTTCTTTACTTCTTCCGGAGTTGGCTGACGGTTAGCACGCAATATGATTTCGGCCGGTCTTTGCACATTATTTTTCCACGGAAACATGGGATCGTGGAACTCAGGACGAGAACCAGTTACCCTATATCCATGTGCCAGTGAAGCCAGGCGACCTATTGCGGCGGTGATGTTTTCTTCCAGAAAAGCGTGTCGAGCTCGACCCACCGTATTCAAGTTCACGGAATTAAGGAAATTCACAAATGGCTCAGATGTACCAAAATCGCGTGTCGAGCTCGACCCACCGTATTCAAGTTCATAACACATTGGAAATATTAATCCTACGAATGGGAACAAATAGTTTCGAACAAAATTCTGCAAAGATTAAGTTCAGATGTGAATAGACCACAATAATTCAAAGAGTCTAACAAATCGGTTCTGAAATTCGTTCGAATGATGGTAGGTTCGTAGAACATGGTAGTTTGAAATTGTCAAGAGAATCACAGATGAACCATCAACAATGAAAGTCTCCTAACATCGGAAATACTAAGAAGAGCACGGTTACTACGTGTCCCCGTATTAAGAAGACATGTCAGCCACGAAACTTAAAACAGCAGGAGTTAGAAACGAAAAGCAATTAAAATGAAAAACAATCAAAGTCACGATTGTTGGAAACAAAGAACGACTAGAACACGGCACAAAATCTTCATTCGCCTATGATAGGCTCTTGAGAAGACATAAGGTTTCGGGTCATTCTCCGTCCACTTGCTCGCTCACCGACAGAATAGCATTCTTTGCCAATTCGGAAATTATCTCACAATGTTTCTCCCGATGGCCTTCACACCCGCACCGATGACAAGTCAAGAGTGGGAGGCAGCTTACACGGATATGTCCCATACGGTTGCGGTTGAAGCACACTCTCTTCTTCACGGAGTCACCGATCTTGGCCGGGATTCCCGATGCTCATTCTCGACCGCGAAGATGACGTATTCGAACGACGTGGGGTTTGAGAACCTCAATCTCTTCACCGCCCAAAAATTTTCCAGATGTCCTCGGTCTCTTTTCTCCGCTCGTTGGCTCGGTCACTGAGGAGGTTTCATAGGTTATCGTCTGATCTTGATATTCCTTCACCGTAACATGAATCGTTGTCGTACGAACCACTTCACCTCTTCCGCTTCCTATATTATGTCTACATCCGCCAGGGCTCGTCATGCTAATGCAGATAGTACGTCTATTGTTATCACATAGTCGGTTGTACGGTATACCACAATTATCAACATAAGGTTTAATTAGCATCCTTAGAATAACGGTAATATCGTAAAGCACGAAATTTTCTGAAATCAACTTCCAGTCCTTCGTCCAGGACGATCATTATGCGTATGCTTTTTTAAAAAAAATTTGAAACAAAAGTCGAATCACGTTGTGTTCAAAACTTGTAAATACTGTCCTTTGTTTTGGAAGAGGAAGTTTATACAATGACTCTAAAAATTTATTTTCGAGTAATGCTTACAAGAAAATTGAAAATCGAATTGTAACTAATTTAAAATATTTCAAAAGTGTTGAGTCCCAAATACCACAATTTTGAAAATCCTTCCTCTTCTACCAAAATGTTTATTCGAAAGAACTTTTTACCAAAATACGTGACTATTCGACACGACTACATTAAATCATGAGGTTTACAATGCTAGGAAAATTTTAAAACACTACTTTGAAATGTTCGTAATTCAAATTTAAATATCACATGCCGGGATTCTCAGGCCGGAACCTACTGTGCTAAAAACCATTTAAATTCATTTCAAAATATGCCAAAGCCGATGACGGTAGCATTTTCCAAAACTTACAAAATCATTTGTAAAATATTAAATACCGTCATAAAAATACCGTTAAAATGTGCAAGACTAAAAATGCCAAAATGTCAAGAGTCATTTCAAAATACTCACGCAGCGGATAAAATTAACACTCAAAGATTTATCCTACTGAAATGTAGAAACCGATAAATATGTTCGACTACCGAAGTATACTACATAACCATTCTCACTCGAACCGTATACGCAGGTGATATCGTAAAACAATGTAATCTCTAACAAGTTCAAATCCTAGGTTCACGTTAAGCAAAATATAATCAAATACGTATATAAGGGGACTTACAATTCGGAAGGCTTACCATCACGGATTGCTTGAAGATGATGTTGGAACCACGATACTAATCACAACTTTGACGCGCGCGACTTACACAAGACATGGACTTGACCCAACGGCCTAGGTTTTTCGCAAACCTAAGCTCTGATACCATATTTGTAACACCCCCAGAATACATCCGGAAATGTTACACGCCGTAGGCCCTTCTTACAAGGATCTACAAGGCTAAACTCTACTAGACTACAAAATGACTGACCGACCGGGGTCAATCTAAATACAACACAGACCGACAAGGTCATTAAACAATTTGGAAACAAATGAACTTTACATCTCCATGATGAAAATAAAGATGAACACAGAAAAGAACGACAATTCAATTTAATAAATGAAAACTACACCCATGCAAGGGTGAATACTCGAACGACAGAGAAATACCGACCAAAATGAAACAAAAGAAAAGACTCTAACTCGTGTGATTAGTATCATTGTCCTCCATCTCCTTCCTGCCCAATCCTGTGACTGCTCCCGAGCTGCCAAAACCTGAGCGCATAACAGGCACCCACCCCCCGAAAACTCGGGGGTTAGCAAACTGGAATTTTGCTAGTGCAAGTACATAACACACAAGATATACGAATAATAATAACACAAACTCAACAGTCGTGAAACCTTAACACAACCCACACATTCAAATGGTTAACACAGAATAGCATTACATACACAAGGTGAAAGGTAATCACATTGTCATATTCTCCGTACAGAACATAACACAAATGAAACTTTAAACGAGCCCAAGGAGTCAGAAAATTCCATTTTTAATAAAATGAAAAGCATTTTGATAAGAAAGTTCGAACACATTAATATTGACTCGGGCCATCTTGGGATTTTGAAAATCAGATGGAAATATATTTTAGAAAATACTTCAAAAGCTCTCGGGTCCTTGACCCAGCATGTGGAAAACAATTTGCAAGAAAACCATTACAACGTTATTCGGGGTCCTCGACCCAAATGATAAAACACTATCACAAGTGAATCATTACAACATCTCACGGGGTTCTCGGCCCAATCCAAATAATATCATCACGAGATCAAATCTCAACATCTCACGGGGTCCTCGACCCAATACACGTAATAATCAACACAAGATAATCAAAGGCACACGACCTCTCATTCGACAGATCCTGCTCAAGACCCTGGTTAATTAACCCTGAGATCTCGTCAAATATCCTTGGTTAATTAACTCGATACCAACATTTAAAACGAGTTGGAACGAACTCCGTAAACACAATCCGCGGTCTACATCAAGACCAACATTAAAAGCAAGTTGCAAGGATTTAAATTTCGAAAATCATTTGGTAACGGGGTCTTAGCTATCACTCAAATATCCGTTACCAATAAGCCTCGCCAGCGCCTCCCTTGCACACTGTACCGGCGTTCACTCCACTATATTGGCCGCCCATTGCACATGTCACCGCCGGCGTTCACTCCCACAGAGCGCCTGCTCGCGCATTAAGTAACACCGGTGTTCACTAATCATATGGAGCCGCTCATTGCACAACAGCCGGAGTGCACGCCCGCCTCGCAGGTACCGGATATGACGTCTCTCATAACAAGTATTCACATTATTACAAATACCAAGCACAATCAATCATTTCCACAATTATCAAATCGGTTCATCAATCCACATAATTTAATCGCCAGACGCAACTACGCAGAATAAACAATAACTCACACGTTATTCATCAAGACTTTGCACATCGTGCCTTCAACTCTATCAATTAATACTACATAAATATCCACACATATATATATATATAATATAAATACAGATATTCATGACATAATTCATATACTTCAAAGAACAATGATTTCAACGTAATTATAATTCGTATATCAAGGTACTTGCCTCGATTTGAAGATAATAACAATACTTCCACTAAATGAACACTCGATGGTCGTCCTCCTCAATCAATCACGAACGAGGCCAAACCTTAACAAAAGAAATGATATAGGATTTATCTCACGTCGCATGAATGTTTAACAATTTGATTCACGGTCAAAAGTTCACAAAATACACCGTCGAATCGCTTAGCGTGCGCTACGTACTCTACGTAACGTGCGCTAAGCGAGCTTGTTAGCGACGCTATCGTGTAAGACTAGCGTGCGCTAGCCACGGTCCGGCATCGACTCGGCTGTCTCATAACGACGCTACGTACGTTTCAGGCGTTAACTGACCCCGATAGCGCACGTTAACTCACATGTGTTAGCGTGCGCTAATATTGCATGGCAGAATACTACAACCCGAAAACTGGGTTGAATGGTGAAGAACTCATGAATTCTACCGTGATAATACAAGTTATCTTCGGGCAAATCATGCTAATAAGGTTTGTGGAAGATTTATGATCGTGAAATACAAATATACGGATAGTCATCTCAATATCATATCTTTTCTAAGATCTTCAGGAAGTATTCTAAGTTCCGATTATTCCAAGTCCCAAAACACATGATTCCAACGTGTACAACGTAGCAACTGGGTAATATCCGATTACTAATCATAAATTGATTTGAAAACGCTTAGAAGTCCATTCTACTAAGATGGTTCAAAGGTTCATAAGATAGATAGTGCCGATACGTCAAAGTATCCTTCTATCATGTGATGACCGATCATAAATGAAATAACTGGCTATCTAAGCATGATCAGACGTCTTTAAGAACATTACTAACATTAGTGAAGAATCACCTACCTCAAGTAGTAAAGAACACGGAGGAAAATGAAGCAATCCGACACCGAAAGCTTGAACAACAATTTCCAATGATAAACGATCTTCAATCACGAATCAGGATGTTGATATGAGATGTTTAGGATGAAGGAAGACATGTTCTAAGTGTAGGAACTCGGGTAATGGGAGAAGAGAGAACTGAAATCACGAATAGGATGTCATTCCTATTTATAATAAATGGCTATTAGCGCGCGCTAGACTCGCCGTAGCGTGCGCTAACGGCTCACCGGACTAAATCAGTACTCGGCACTTAGCGTGCGCTACGCATATACCTGTAGCGTGCGCTAAGGCGTTGACTCGGCTCTTCCCCGAAAGACGTCCAGGTACATCCCGACACCAACCGACAAGGGTCCCCCGGCCAGCTCTCACCTACCGCACGTCTCAATCAATTTGACCGTGCATAGCGTGCGCTAAGGACACTCAGTAGCTTGCGCTATGAACCCACGTTAGCGCACGCTAAACATAGCTGATAGCGTGCGCTACATGCGCAGATTTACAATCTTTAATTCCAAATCACGGAATTAAACGCTCGACAACATCGGATTATGAAATACGGAAAATAATACTCAAATCAAGTACAATCATTACAATATCACAAGTTCCAACTACATAACAGAAATCTCGGGTATTACAGTTTGCACATTTAATCCCGAAATGGATTCATGGCGTTGTAGCAGTCCTGGCTCCGGACTGGGTTGTTACAATATCATTGTCATCTCATATTCGAAGTTTTTATCTTGGTATTGCCTTATCGTAGTACAACCGAAGCTGGACATGTACTGTTCAATTTCCGGTCTCATTCTCATATCGAAGTGGCAAATTTTATCCTCTTCTTTCTTGATTTGATCTCTAACATGGGGAAGATGTCGACTAAAAGTTTTGATGGATTGTGCCACCGGCATGTCATCGGGTTGGGCTAGAAAGAACTCTCTCTTTAGCCTTCTTGATTGATTTTGGGAAGTACTCCGTCTCCATGAGTTTCTTGAACTTATCCCAAGCCACTTCACTATCGTCAGGACCTGTATCCCTCCACCACTCGGTTGCATCTCCAATGAGAAAATATTGAGTGATGGAGACTTTTATCTCACTAGGATAGTTAGTCCACTCGACCACCTTTTAAATCTCGAATATACATTCATTATACCTATCTAGAGGGGTCGGATAAACCATCAAATCAAGCGGGCTGCAATTTAGCCACTCTCTGAATCTATTTATCATCTCATGTTTCCCTTGTCTGCATGGCAACAAGGGTTGGCAGCTACTATGCGACTTGTCGAAGTATAGCGGGGAACTTCATCATTGACATTACCATCCTCGACACGTCCTCTATCTACTGTTTGAGTCGGTTGACCTTCGACACTGGGCTGATTCACGCTCGTCAATGCCTGAGCAGCCCCATCACATCCTTGACCTCGGCCGCGCACTTGTCCTCTGCCTCTTAACATACTGAGTATATGACCACAAGGTATGGTACACGTCAATAATATATTGCAAAACTTACCTCAAGTCTACATCACAATAATAATAGAACTTGCAACCAAAGTACTACCAAACTCGTCTCATCTTGTAAATTTAAGTACATAACTTGTGTTACAGGAATTTCATATGTTTCCTCGAAACATAATCTCCATTTGTGTTCGCATACAAATATTGTAGGTAGTTCAACTATTTTCATGTGAAGTACATCAATTACTCTAGCTCTGTTTGAAAATGATATACTTGGAAAATACCGAATGATTTATATATAGATACACGCACGCATTACCTTTTAGGAATAAAAGAATGCTTTCCTTTTGTCAAAGATTCCCAACAATTTATCTTCTTGTAGAAATGCTCGAACCCCCCTTGTTTAACTTTTTGTCAAAATCACTATTCTTTATGATAACTCAAGATCCTAAGTTTAGGAAAACAAGTTTTTCTCACTACCATAAAATATTTTAACCACCATCCCCTTGTCATCAAAGTTATACTCTTCTAAAGTTCTTAGGGTAACGTTGTAGTTTTGAAAACCTTAAACTTATATGCTTAAAACAAACTACCTAGAGAAAATAGTTCTCTAATATACATGCATTGACTCCTAGCGACTAAACAATTATAGCAAGTACTTAAAGTTCCAACTTCTTATAACAATATCATTTCTCAAAATGCACATTAGCATAAACATTCATGCACGCATATTGGATGGCAAGGACTTCACACGTAGTTAATCAACTGATAAGATTAGCACATTTAACACGCAGGCAACAATGTCATCCAAAACACAAACAAATAATCAAGCACTCAAACTTCAAGAAACACAATGAAATTTTATCATACCAGAGGTTCTTTCTCAAATAAATCCTAGACTTATGATCATAGACTACAAATGAACCACAACTAAGGCGCTTAACATACCCTTTGTGTTTTTCACTTTTCCATGGGCCTCTATCATTTCACAACAACATTCATCAACTAATCAAATATGCATAATACTCGTGCCTTCACTGTTTCACGATTAAAATTTTCACACGGGTTAAGGAAAACAGATAACTCACATAGGACACAAACATCAAGAAGATGAGAAGACTTACATCTGTAGATCAGGCAAAAACGAAGACCACTTAGTGATACTAATCTCATTCATCACCTCCAAATGACACTGACACGATAAGGCACGATCTGTTGGCCACTAAGTATACAAAATACAGCTTGGAAAAGTGTTGGTACAACAAGTTGTACGTTTTTCAAATAAGAGTGTGTAGCGGAAGTTCGTTTAAGTGAGTTGTTGTAAATACAGCAACTAGGTTTTCTCCTGTTAGCTTGGTGCTTACAGGATATGCAATGTATACTTATAAATAATCACAGTAATGAGAAACAGTAGATGCAGAAGGTAAATAACATAGTCTTTAAAGTGGTTCGAGGTAAATTCCTCTACATTCACTAGTCCTCCACACAGGAGTGAAAACATTTTATAATCAAACCTATCCTTGTATCATTCACACATAAAGACTGTCGCTTTCAACCGTTCACACAGATTGGCTAAAGCTTTCACTTGACTTGCTTCTTCACACACAGTTCCAAAGCTTCGTGTACAATGCATATCCATCACACACAGTTTCAGGAAAAGCAAGGTTTTCTTCAGTCCACACAGGGCTGATGGTTTTCTTCAAATGTAAGAACACGGGTTTGAACAACAGCTTGACTTCTTGAGCTTGAGATGATGATGTGTTGTTTAAGGTTGAGCACTTATATTTCTTCTCTCAAGAATGGAAGTATGCTTGAAGAAATATGTTTGCTCTTGATATACTGTTCTTGTGATGTTCACGTGTGTATCTCAGTATAGATCAATATATTCAGTTTTCAGTTGTATTTCTGATGTTCAAACTTTGGGGTATATATAGCCTTTGGGATAGATCCATTGTGAATAGATCCGTTGAGCAAAGAGTCCATTCCAACATGTGATTGACTTGCAAAATACAAGATCCGGATTTTGCTCCTTGTCTGAAGATCCTTGTCGGTGGTATTTAATACTTAATGTAGTCAGTATTTAAATACTTCTTTCCAAATGGTAGCTTGACTTTAGTGAGTAAAGTAGATTCCATTTCAACGGTCTTCAGTCCTGTTGGATAAGTGTTGAAGATCCTAACACTTTACAACCTGTTTGCTGTATCCAACATGTTGCATTTATAATGCTGTAGCTGTAGGTTACAACACTGTATGCTATCTCTTAGTGCTGCTGTATGGAAAGTGCTGTATGAATGTTTCCAGAAAGCTTCCATACTTGGTGTCATATCGACTTATGAACTTATTGTTGTATGATGGGCAATTTATCCTTTTGCTGTACGTTGGCACTTATCAAAACAAGGTACATGATTGTTTATCCCAACAATTTCCCCCTTTTTGATAATGCCAAAACCTCTTTATTGATGATTCCAAAACCTTGATGCCAAAACCTCTTAAACATCTTTGATTGGAGAGGCTTTCTTCTTGATCTTCTGTCGAATGTTCTGGTCTTCAGCATTTAGAAAAATATGAACTGCTCGCAGGAAAGTTCTAAAATGATAGCATCTAATAGGGAAGTATTTTACAACTTCAACTTTTGATTGGATCGCAGGCACAATATTACAATGTAGTCTAGTGTTGAATACAACTTAACCTATGAATTGTACGCAGACAAGTTCTTTACATCTTTTATACTTAACAAGTTTTTACTTGTTTGTTTACATCAAATAAATTGATTTCATAATCAAACAGTAACACAATAGTAGATTACGAGTTGTAAATTTCAAGATCAAATATGAGTTTTATTGATAACATAGAAGATTACATGATTTGAATTGAAAATTACAAAAACCAAATACAAGTAGCCATACAAGTTATTTCCTGTATTGTTCATGCCTCCAAGGCCTTCGGTCAGGATCATTATCCGTTCCTCTCCACCAATTCAGTAAGGAGTCCTTGCCTCGATTCTGATGAATCGCTCTTCCTTCAGATGATTGATCGAAGGCAAGAATCCAATCTTCGGGGTGGGTGACCTTTTCGCCATTTCTGTGCTTAGACTTCATTTATAGTTGCAAGGGGAGCCGAGCTTGCTCGAGCATCCTTGTAAACTCTGCTGCGGCATACATCAGGGTCTTTCACTTGTTGAACATGGCGGACTGCCTGATGAGACGTACAAATTATCTCAAAAACTCGTTCTTCCTCCAGTTCTTTACTTCTTCCGGAGTTGGCTGACGGTTAGCAGGCAATATGATTTCGGCCGGTCTTTGCACATTATTTTTCCACGGAAACATGGGATCGTGGAACTCAGGACGAGAACCAGTTACCCTATATCCATGTGCCAGTGAAGCCAGGCGACCTATTGCGGCGGTGATGTTTTCTTCCAGAAAAGCGTCAAATTCTCTCTCATTCTCCAATCTCCAGTGCCTTGCAGCTTCTCTCGAGCCTTCCCCCTTTTTGTCTTCATCAAGTGAGGAGACCTTAGCATCAATACTCTCCAGGAGCTTCATCACACTGTCCTGTTTGGAGTCTAGACTTGAGATCTTGGAAACCAAGGAACTGAGTACCACTAACATGTCGCAATCTTAGCACCGTGGCATGTCAGTCTGGAGTCATTCACTAGAAGGTCAGCTACAGTCTTTGCTTCTGAGATATGGAGCTTTGCCTGCTCATCTCTGAGAATTTCTTCCTGGCGTTTTTGTAGTTGAGAGAGAGCGTGCTTCAATGCACTTGGCAGAAGGCATAAAGCTTCTTTAAGCTTCGTAATTTCACGCTTCAGGCCGGTCATCTCGTCGATGGCAGTCCCATGCATCTAATCAAGTTGTTTTCCAACATTGTACATGGCATCGACATCATCCTACAGTAACACTATTTGGCGACCAAGGGTATGCAATTGCTCTATCTTCTCTTATGTGCATGGAGAGTTGAGGCGCGCAAGATTTTCTTCAGCTCCATTTAGCTGTCGCATAGCCACATGATTGCGCGGCTGGTCTGGTCTATCCTTAGGTAGGAAACCGTCGTCGGATTACACTGTTGGTGGTGATGCAGGGGCATTAGTTGTGGTCATGGCTGTTGGTCGGTCAGCCTGTTCGGACTCAGCAACAAGGGGGACTGATTCCTCCTGTTCCGGATGTGCTTCTATATATAAAGGTACAGGAGGGACTGAATCCTCCTCCTGTCTCTCAGCATCCTCCTGATCTGGCAGAGGGATTGATTCCTCATGCGGCGAGAGGCTCGGGCTCCTGTGATGAAACTGTCGATTCTTTAGCGATAGGAGGGACTGATTCCTCCTTGTCTTGGGCAGTTTCTTGCTGTCGGGGATGGGACTGTTGTTGGCTTGAGTTCCCTTGTCCCTGTTGGTTTTGCATCCGTGAGAATTCCTATTCTCTAGCTTCTTCATGGCTCATTCTCAGACCTTCCTGAAAAGCGGCGGCAGCAGCGTCTGAGTCGTGGTCTGATTTGGGGCTGACAGGAACAGTGTCTTCGGACTTCGATTTGCCTTTCAACTGGGCTTGCTCTTTTACCAGAAAAGATCTCTTGATCAGCTCTAGGAAAAAGTTGTTGTCCATTGAATAAGGGCTTCAATGTCCTGGGAATCTGTCACCTCCAGAACAAATTATTCTTCTTCCTTCCACTCACTCCAGTTGTACAAGGTTTCGTACGGAGCGACCCTGTAGTTCTTACACTGAACAAAGCATTCAAAAGCCTGTTCAATCTATACTGACAGCAAAGTGTATTGATTAAAGTATTGGGGGAGGGGCTGCATACAGTACGTGGGTCTACTGTAGGCACAGGTTCCTCGACAGGTATGGGAGCTTGTTTCGGAGATGGATCCCGAATAGAGGTTGGTACCCTGATGGGAGATGGATCACTTATGGGCGTCGGTTCCCGTGCAGGAGATGTAGCTTTTAGCTCCAAAGGGGCAGCCAACTCGCGAGAGCCTTCCAAGTTGGCAAATAGCTGTCTATCCGTCGTTGCCGCCAAATGCTCGGGTTCTACTGTATGAACAGTAGTAGCTATTTCTTCCACAGGGGTTGCACCCTGTGGGTGTTGTACAGCGGGTTGCGCCATATCTTTGGCTTTTGAAGCCTTCTTTTGTTTTTTCTTCGGCTTCTTGACAGCAAGAGGATTTTTGCTGTGAGATGATCTCTTTCTCTTCTTGGATTTCTCCTCACTACTGGACTTCAGAGTGGTGTCCCTGGGGTCATCAGAAAGGGCCAGATTCCTGACATAGGGTCTCGACCCAATTAGTCCGTCTCTGTTGTATACGGAGGGCTCGCTTCCTCCGATCTATTTGCGTTGGCTAATATTTTTGGCTTATTTCGATTGCGTCGCACCGCTTTTGGTGAGGATGTTATTGAGGATGGGGCCAAATGACTTCTTCTTGGTAGCAGGCTTAGGAGCTTCTTCCTGTAGTCTCTTCAGGATGATTTGACACCAGTTGACTTTTTCACCAGACATGATGGGGACCATCATTCTGAATCATAGGTTAGGGCACATCTCGAATGCGCCGGTCCTGTTTTCAACAACACAACAGCAAAAATCGTGTAAGTACACAAATAGCAAGCAAAAAATCTTTTTGTTGCAGTATGCATGAACATTAGTGTTCGAAGTAGCGCCAGTAAATAGTTCCCAATAAGCGGTGAGGATATCTTGGGACCAAAAGGTCTCAAGCTCTTCCATGGTCAGGCCATCAGATGGTAGCCTGTACAGATTCTATAGTAGATCTCGGTCAACGTAGATCTGAACTCTGCGGACGGTGGCAGAAATGTTAGAAACTTCTCCTCTTCTTTTCAAAGAGAAGAAACGAATAGAGGTGTCGAGGTAAAATTCTTCGACGATTTGCTCATCATTGAGCTCAGCAGTATGTCTTCCAAGGCGATTGAGGCCTTGCTGACGGATTCTTGAAATGATGATTTCCATGGCATCAACGTCCTCCTTTTCAACACGAACACGTTCTAGCACGATGGATCTGGCGAAGATTCTCCCATCGATGATGGTGGTGCTTCTCTTCTTAAGGGATTGAGATGATGTCTATGAAGATGCCATTATGATTACTGAAGAAAAGGTGAGTGAAATAGCAAAGAAAAGGCAGTAATATGCAGTAAACAATATAGGCTGTTTGCTCAAGAACTCATTTAATTTTGCAGAAAGTGTAAAGAGTCGAAGGGAGCATGTAATAGTCCTTTTATAGTGGGTGGGGAAGATTAGGGTTTACAAACAGTGAACGGTCAGATTTAAGGGATGGGAACCGTTGTTTTAAATAAACGAACAGGATGAATCGGGCGTAACTGGTACATCTTATCCTTCTGATTTTGAAATGATAACCGGTCCCACTTCTGACGTTTCGACTTCCCTTATTGCCCAAAATGGTGGTTTGAAATATTTAATTAATTGATAAATCGCGGCGTTTGAGATAATACAGTCCAGATGTCGTGTAAAGCATTAAATTCAAAGTCGTATGAATTATGGAACAGGGCACGTGGACTCAAAACTATTTTAGAGTGAATATTAATATAATATTAATATAATATTAATTGATGTCCCATAGTATGTACTGTATCCACAAAAATACAGCGTTCCCCCTTAAAAGGTACATACGGGATTCAATTCTTACATCAATATTTGGATTAATACTGTATTCATGAGTCATACTATATTCCCCCTTAGTGAATGCACACGTCAGATGTAGGAAGATGTCATGTCTTCTTAGTCCTACATTGTTGTCTGACTGTCTGAGTGTACAGTTAATTAACGGTTGATATTGTATTCTTGGATCTTACAGCATTCCCCCTCAATTGATGAGTAAAAGCATAAAAACTTACAGGGAGTCGGGATGTAGCATTCCCAATTCTTGTCGAAGCATACAGAATCTGGCTGTGCTGAGAGGCTTGGTAAAGATGTCGGCTAACTGAATATCTGTATGAACTTTCTCGAGCTAAACATCCTTGTTCTTAACACAATTCTGAATTATGTGATGCTTCATATGAATATGCTTAGTACGTGAGTGCAATACATGATTGTGCATTATTGCAATTGCACTCGTGCTATCGCACACAACTGGTGTTTCCTTGGCAATGATTCTATAGTCTGATAGCTGTTGTTGCATCCAAAGGATCTGCATATAGCAACTACCAGCAGCATAGTATCCTGATTCATTTATGGAAAACGAGTTTGCCAATTGTTTCTTGCTGAACCAGGACACAAGTCTATGTCCAAGAAAGTGACAAGTACCGCTTATATTCTTCCTATCTAGCTTGCAACCTCTGAGATCCGATTAGCTGTAGCTAACAAAATCGAATTCGCCTTCCTTAGGATACCACAGTACTGCATCGACTGTTCCTTTGACGTACTTCAGGATTCTAAGGAGAGAAAGGTACCCATCGCTCAGTACATCCTCGCCAAAGAGGCGGCGATGTGGTGGCAAGCGGTGAAACCGCATGATCGGACCGCCACTTGGGCAGAGTTCCGAGAGCTGATGGAGGATGAATTTTGTTCGTGGCCGGTTAAGGAGGGGAGGATCCGAACCTTCTTTGAGGCTAAGCCCCAGATGATCCACGTTATGTGAGAAACCAAGTCCAAGATGATCTTGATAAAATCCACCATTTTGACATGCGGATGAAGCTGAGAGTTCGTCACTACATGTCTAGTCTCGGATGTACGACATTGAAAGAATACCAGAACAAAGCGATGGCTTATGATATGTCGTTTTCTGCGACAGAGGCAGCAACAGAGGGAAAGAAACAGAAGTCCTCCGGTCAGTTTTCGGGAGGTAATTCAGGCAGGTATTCGAAGGCTCAGTCTGGTTCGCGAGTCTTCGGGAATCAGTCCCCGTCATTTGGGTGAGGAAATGGTTCTAGGTCTGCTCCTATTGGTTCAGTGCGTGTTCCTAACTGCTATAACTGTGGTCGCCCCGGATACATTATGAGTGAGTGTGACAGTCCTCCAATTCAGTGTTTCTTGCAGTCGGATGGGGCATCGTGCCAAGTATTGTACAGATGCAGCTCGGGCACCAGTTATTCAGATATCAGCCCCAACTGCGGGAGAGCCGAGCATGAATCAGGCACCGATAGTTTCTCAGCCACAGCAGAATTTTGGTAGAGGTTGAGGACGTGGGCAACCTTCTAGAGGGGGAGCTTCTAGTGTGGGGTCTGTTCCGCCCCATGTGTATGAGATGGGATGAGCTGGGGATCCTGACGCGACGGTAGCTACAGGTACCGTTCACATCATTGACCATCCTGTTTCCGTGTTATTCGATTCTGGTGCTGCGCATTCTTTCATATCCATGGATTGTGGGCATCGTCTGCATGTTGATTTCCTAGTTGCATGTGAACCTTTTGTCATTAAACTACCTAGTGGGGATAGCATCGTGGGGGATCGTGAGATTAGAGATTTTCCGGTGAGTATCGCGGGGAGGGTTTGGCCTTCTAATCTGATTGTGGTAGATATTAGAGATGGGGATATGATTCTTGGTGAGGATTGGCTGGACCGTCATGGGGCGATCATGAATTATAGAATGAGAACCGTTTTGATGTTAGCCTCTGACGGTACCGAGCATTCTTTAGTGGGGCGTAAGCAGAGTTGCCAGATATTTTTGATCAGCGTTTTGAAAGCGGTGAGACTTCTTCGAGAAGGTTGCATGGGTTATTGGTGTTATGCGTTGAGATTGGAAGAAAGGGGGAGTCGAGATCTCATTTATTCCGATAGTGTGTGAGTATCCTGACGTCTTTCCAGATGAGTTGTCGGGCTTGCTACTAGACCGAGAGGTTGAGTTTACTTTTGATTTAGAGCCGGGTGCAGCACCAATTTCTAAGACGCCATACCTTATGGTGCCTGCCGAGATGCTTGAGTTGAAGAAACAGTTGGGAGAGTTGCTAGACATGGGGTATATTCGACCGAGCACTTCGCCTTGGGGCGCACCGGTCTTGTTTGTGAAGAAGAAGGATGGGTCACTTCGTCTGTGTATCGACTATCGAGAGTTGAACAAAGTGACTATCAAAAACAAGTATCCGCTCCCGAAAATTGATGACTTGTTTGACCAACTGCAAGGGGAAACCGTGTTTTCGAAGATTGATTTGAGATCGGGGTATTATCAGCTCCGAGTGAAGGATTCCGATATTCCGAAGATGGCCTTTCGGACAAGATACGGTCATTACGAGTTTGTGGTTATGCCATTTGGGCTAACCAACGCCCCAGCCATGTTCATGCAGCTTATGAACAAAGTCTTTATCGAGTACCTCGTTAAGTGTGTAGTCGTTTTTATCGATGATATCCTGATTTACTCGAGGAGCTAGGAGGAGCATGCCCGTCATTTGCATATCGTGCTGGATATTTTGAGAACTCAGCATCTTTTTGCGAAGTTCTCAAAGTGTGAGTTTTGGTTACGGGAGGTTATGTTTCTCGGCTGCGTGATCTCGGCCGAGGGTGTTCGTGTGGACCCACATAAGATAGAGGCAGTGTTGGATTGGGTACCGCCCAAAAATGTGAAGGAGGTCCGCAGTTTTCTGGGTTTGGACGGGTATTATCGTAGATTTTTCGAGGGGTTCTCTAAGCTAGCTTGACCGCTAACTCAGTTGTTACAGAAGTCAGAGAAGTTTGGGTGGACCGACGAGAGACAGAAGAGTTTCGAGGAGTTGAAGAAATGGTTGACGACCGCTCCCGTTTTGGCTTTACCGAGTGGTAATGAGGGTTTCTCAGTTTTTAGTGATGCTTCGGGCTAAGGGCTCGGATGTGTACTTATGCAGCACGGGAAGACGATTGCCTATACTTTCCGTCAGTTGAAACCGTATGAGTTGAATTACCCTACGCACGACCTTGAGTTGGCCGCGGTTGTATTTGCGTTGAAGATCTGGTGTCACTACTTGTTTGGCTCGTCGTGTCAGATTTTCACCAATCACAAGAGCTTGAAGTACATTTTTACGCAGAAAGAGCTTAACATGAGACAGCGGAGATTGTTGGAGTTGATTAAGGATTACGACCTCGAGATCCTTTGCCATCCGGGCAAGGCAAATGTGGTGGCAGATGCCTTGAGCCGGAAATCGGTATCGATTCGGACACTTGAGTTACTTACGGCCCATCCAGGACTCCAGCGAGATTTGATGAGGTTGAGCATTGAGATTGTATTACCAGAGAGTTTTGGGCAGTTGCGTATTCTTGAGATTTCTTCGTCTCTAGTCGACGAAATTAAATCGGGACAATTAGAAGACCCGATGTTTATTCAGCTTCGAGAGAATGTAAGGAAGGGGAAAGCCCCGGGATTCGTGATACATGAGGATGGTGTGTTGAGATTCCGAGGTCGGCTTTGTGTTCCGAACGACTTAGAATTGAGACAGAGTATTATGAGAGAGGCTCACGCGTCACCTTACTCAGTCCATCCAGGCTCGAGTAAAATGTATAAAGATTTGAGGAAGAATTTCTCGTGGAATTACATGAAGAAGGAGGTAGTCGAGTTTGTGGCTAAGTGTTTGACTTGTCAACAAGTCAAAATCGAGCATCAGCGGCCCGCCGGATTGTTGAAACCACTTCTCATCCCAGAATGGAAGTGGGAAGATATCTCCATGGATTTTGTCACAAACTTGCCGAGGACGAAGACCGGAATGAATATGGTGTGGGTGATCGTAGACCGACTGACTAAGTTGGCACATTTTATGGGCATCAAGGATACTTGGGGTCCAGAAAAATTGGCTCGTATTTTTATCGCGCATATAGTGAGACGTCATGGTATGCTGAAGAATATTATTTCGGACAGAGATGGCCATTTTGTTTCGCATTTCTGGCAGGTTGTACATAAGGCATTGGGGACACATTTGCTTTTGAGTACATCTTTTCACCCTCAGACCGACGGACAGTCCGAGCATACCATTCAGACGTTCGAGGATTTGTTGCGCGCGTGTGCGTTAGACTGGAGTAATGAATGGGAGGAGCATCTGGCCTTGATTGGTTTACATATAATAATAGCTGGCACACGTCAATTAAGATGGCACCGCACGAGGTGCTTTATGGCCGACGTTGTCGATCACTAATATGTTGGGATGAGCCGTCCGATTTAGTTGGCACCGAACCGGATCCTGTATTAGAGACGAGGGAGAAAGTTGAGTTGATTAGAAATAGAATGTTGGCAGCTCAGAGTCGAAAAAAGTCTTATGCGGATTTTAGGCATCGACCTTTGGAGTTTGAGGTTGGAGATCATGTTCTGTTGAGAGTGTCTTCGAATAAGGGAGTTTTCCGTTTTGGGAAAAAGGGGAAGCTCAGCCCGAGGTATATTGGACCTTTCAAGATATTGGAGAGAGTTGGCGAGTTAGCGTACCGTTTGGCGTTACCTCCATCGTTGAGTCATGTGCATAGTGTATTTCACGTCTCCCAGCTGAGGAAGTATGTTCCGGACCTGTCCCACGTTATCGATTTCGGAGACGTAGAGATTGAAAAGGACGTCACGTTCGAGGAGAGGCCCGTTAGAATTTTGGAGCGTCGAGATAAACAGTTAAGGCACAAAACCATTCCTTTGGTTAAAGTGCAATGGTCGAGGCACGGAGTAGAAGAGGCAACGTGGGAGTTGGAGGAGGATAGACGGTCGAGGTACCCCGAGCTTTTTGATCCTTAAGTTTCGGGACGAAACTACTTTTTAGAGGGGGAGAATGTAATATCCGTACCTTTCCAATTTTAGCAGCTTCTATTTTTGGTGTATGTCTATTTTTATCGGCTCGCTTGTAACCATTTCGACATTTTGAACCTACTTTATTCTGGGAGTTTTTCCGTTTGGACGAGTTTTGGAGATGTTTTTACGTAATTCCATTCTATATTATGTTTTGCCGTATGAACGTTCGATTCTCATAAAACTTGTTTGTTTTCATTGTTTCTCGGTTTGTATGAGTTCGTATGGTTGAGTTGTTTGTGTTGTGACTTTCGGTTCGTTAATCCAACGTCGTATTTTGATTTTCGGACACTTGGGCCATTTATATAATTTCCTATAAGTTTAGGGAATTTCATCTTCGTTGTCGTATTTCGGATTCCCGAGTAAGCGGAATTGTATTTTCTTGTAATGCTTAGGTTCGTCTTCGAATATACTTCATAGCCATATTTTTGGTTCGATAGCAGGTCCGGGTTTCGGAGTCGTCCGGAACCGTTTGACAAATGCCAGGCTAATCGTCGATAGGTGTTACGGCCATAACACCCCTTTCGTTATGGCCGTAATGTTGGCCATGTTACGGCCGTAATGTAGACCCTGTTACGGCCATAACAGCCCGCTGTTTTAAGACAGGAGGCAGAGTCAGAAATCTTATTTCTCATCTCTCTCTTTGTTTTCTCTCGTCCGGCGACATCAGAGGCGATTCCCACTAGTTTTGACCGGAGCTTTCTTCATTTTCCATCACTATATAGTCGTGCTAGCATATTGTCATCAACATAATCATCTTCTTCCATCCGAATCCGAGGTAATTTTGTCTAGAACCCTAACTTGTCAATTTTGGGGGTTTTTCCGGGGTTTGCTTGTTAGACTCGAATTGTTCAAGTGTGTTGTGATATTCCTCATCGATTTTTGTTATTGGGTGACTCCCAATCCGATTTTGTCAAATTTAATCCGTGAATATTCGATTCGGGGAGGTTTTGCATAAACCCTCGCCCGTATCGATTGATCATTTATTGTCATATCTTGTAATCGAGGTTGTGGGCATTTTCCATTCGATTGTTGTTGTCTGTTAGGACTTAGATATGTTGATCCTTCGTTTAAGGACCGTCATTTTCCATCCGGATCGTTAGTAGTTGTTATTCATTCCCAATTCTTCGAAGATGTCTCAAAGGCAAGTACTTTACATTTGTTTACGCGTTTTAGTATTTGAATTATGGAATTTGGTGGTTGTATGGATGGATATGTATATGTTCACCTAGTGACGGTCTGACGGGGCCTCTAGGGGTACGTTGCCATGAGTTTCGTACCGCGAACTATGGTTAACCACCCAGGGATGTCCGACGGGGCGCTACGGGGTATGGTGGCCGTGAGTCTCGTACCAAGGTTAACTTTGACTTGTTTTGTTGGAGGAAATGTGTTTTGTGCGTGTGCACCGTAAATATTCCGGAATATAAATGATTTCTAAAATTATTTTGGCGCATATTTTCATCTGATTAGAATGGTAGTTCAAATGGATTGTACTTGCACTACCAGTTGTCGCTAACCCCTTAAATGGGGGAAATACTTTTGTATTTCAGGTACAGGTCAAGGAAGCAAACGAGCATGCGAGCCGTACGAGGATGATGGGCAGGCGTGATTCTGTTCATGGTTATTTATTGATGTCTTGTTTTGGAATTCCTTTATTACGTAATTGGTTTAAGTACTCGAGTACTTCTTTTCTTGAATTTATTAATTTTGTGTACCCATTTTGGGAAGTCGATTGGATGTCGGTTTGTATTGTCGTATTTCAGTCCTTGGTTTTGAGTGTCGTGGATTGTGAAATTGTCGTTTTGTTGTTGATGTGTGTCGTTGTCGAATGTCTTGTTGGTACGTTAGCCTGGTGGATTCCACAACGTGGGGTCCACGGCGCTGTAATATGCGCTGATCGTCTTGGGGTGTTACACAGTCTAACCAACAGGGTACTGGATCTACTTCACGTGGATCTTTTTGGTCTTATCAAGCCAAGAACACTAAGTAGAAGAAATCATGCATTAGTAGTTGTGGATGACTCTTCAAGATACACTTGGATAGTTTTTCTCTGCAAGAAGAGTGAAACTTTAACCAAGCTGCCTGAACTTATGAAAAACTTCAAAATGAGAAATCCCTATCCATCATAAAAATCAGGTCAGACAAAGAAGGAGAATTTGTAAACAAAGCCATTACTGAATATTGTGATCGGAATGGAGTTCAGCATGAAGTGTCAGCTGCAAGAACACCACAACAAAATGGTGTAGCTGAAAGAAGAAATAGAACCCTCAAGCAAGCAGCCAAGACAATGATTGCTGAGACTGATCTTCCTAAAAGGTTCTGGGCTGAAGCTGTCAATACAGCATGTCATACTCAAAACAGAAGCATGATAGTAGGGATATGTTCGCTCAAAATGTACTTATAAAAATAGCGACTCGCAAGTATACGAGGTGTTTATAGTGTTGATGAGTTTACCAAGGTTGTTTCATTTGAGGATCGTTTTTATTTGTTAAAATTACAATAATTATGAATTCACACAATAATAATATCTAAACATTCTAAATAATGGGTTTTGATTTTGTCTAGTGAGTAGAAATACAAATACATGAAATTAATTCTAAATAAGAACTTTAAATACAATAATTTAAATAAGATAAGGCAGTAAGGATAAAATTTTAATGTAGAATTATGCTTTTTTTTATAATAAAGATTCTAGGGATTCGGATTATTGAATAAATAACTCGAGCATTATATCAATTTGTTAAATGTGAGATTTAATAATTAGATAAATATTATATCTTCAGGAAAAATAATTTGATAACTTTCATATTCACAAATCATTTTAACAAATGTTTATATTTAAAAAATCTAATTACTTCATCCAACTAAATAATACCTTTCGGATTCATATTTAGTTCTTTGTGCTAAATAGTACTTTCAAATTAATAATTACCCTTCTAATTAAATTTAGATTTAAAAAAATATTTCCTTCTGGTCTCTGTTTTTTGCATATAGATGATTACACAAGAGATTATTTTATGTTTCTTTTGAGAAGCAAAGATGAAGAAATTGAGGCATTTAAGATGTATAAAAAAAGTTGAAAATCAACATAACTGTAAAATAAAAGTAGTCTGAAGTGACAGAGGAGGTGAGTATGTAGCACTGTTTGAACAATTATGTGCCGATTCAGGCATAATTCATCAAACGACTGCTCCTTATGTTCCTCAGTCAAATGGAGGTGCCAAAAGGAAAAATCGAACCCTGAAAGAAATGATGAATGCTTTATTAATAAGGTCAGGGTTGCCACAGAACATGTGGGGGGAAGCTATTCTTACAGCTAACCATATTCTGAATAAAGTGCCACACAAAGGGAAAGATAAAACTCCGTATGAGTTATGGAAAAGGCGCAAGCCTTCTTTCAAATATCTTAAAGTGTGGGGGTGTTTGGTAAAGGTTGAAGTACCTGAACCAAAACAAGTAAGAATTGGTCCTAAGATAGTTGATTCCATATTTATATGTTATTTTGCCCAACCGGATTCTCCAAGCACAGCCGCTAGGAAAGAGCGCCTGCGTGCTCTTGGTCTTCAAACTGTCTTCATACAGGATGCAGTTAACGCCCTGTACTCAGTCGATAAAGCTCTTAATTGGATGCACACTTCTGCAATCGAAGAGATGACCACCTTACAGCATGAAGTTTCTCGAGTAGTCGAGGCCTTCGTTATATTGCCAGAAGTATTCAAACAAGCACTGAAGATCATGCAAGACAAACAAGAACAACTCCTGAAAGAAGAGGCAACCAAAACGCGCATTGCTGAAGCCAAGACCGCATGCGCTATGATCGAAAACAGTTCTCAATTGCGAGCCCACTACAAATGTATCAAGGATATGTCGGAGGTTCTTTCCACCCTTGTCGAGAGAATAACCAACATTGGGACAAAACAGGATGCCGCACTAGAGATCCTAGGACATCTTGATGACGCCAAAAAGGGGGAAGAAGCAAGAGAAGATGCAAGGAGAATAAGGTTACAGCACGAACGGGAATTTGAGGCCACTCAAGATAGCATTACTGCTGAATTAAACAAGCTAGCCCCTCCCTCTCAGAGTTTTAAGATTTCAGGCTCCCGACCTGAATTTCATGATCCAAATGTCCCGTGGCAAAACTTAATCCAAAGACCTTCTGAAATTCATCTGCCGACCAACCGCCATCCAACTGCCGATGAGGTGAAGCAATGGAAGAAGAATGAACTGATGAGATACTTTGTTAAAATCATCAGGGAATCCGCCATCTTTAAAAGATATAAGACATTAGCGGAGGCTGCAGACAAATTCACGAAGATGCTAGAAGAAGGAAAACTCCCTCTCCAGCTAGATATGAAATCCAAGCACAAAAGAGGAGATCGGATCACCCATCCAGAAGACTGGATTCTTGCCTTTGACAGATCCTATGAAGGAAGAGCTATATACCAAGATCGAGGCAACGATTCCCTACAGAACTGGTGGCGTAGAACCGAGAATGATCCAGGGAGAAAGCCATGGAGACATGCGGACTATAGGAGATGAAATCCTTGTATATTAGTTTTGTTTGTAATTCTTCCTTCGAAACAGCAAACCATGTACTCTAATTGTTGGAATATCAATAAAAGTGTTTGTTTGTCTTGAAAGATTACAACTCGTAATCTACTGTGTTGATGTATGATTACATAACTTAAATTGTTTGATAACAATCACAAGTACAGAAACTTGTTTGAAAATTAAACTGTACGAACTTGTCTACGAACAGTTCATAATTTCAGGTGTATGCTTAGAATACATTGAAAGATTGTGCCTGCACGCCAATCATAAGCTTAAGTTGTAAAAATTCTTAGCTGTATCGAACTCGCCTGCGAGCAGTTCATTAATTAGACTAAGTTGCTGAAAGACAGACCATTTGACAGAAGACCAAGAAATCTGCCAGAAGTCATCAAGCAAGATTATTTCATGAAGAAGGTTTTGGCATCATCAAGAAGACTTGAAAGTTAGTCTTGGCAAATTGTGAAAAAGGGGGAAATTGTTGGGAAAACAAGAACCCTGTATCGAATCAGCCGGGATAATCAATCCCTGTATCGAATTGTGTTGATAAGAGGTTTTGACATATATGCCAATCCTCAATACAGTAAGGAAACCGTATCGAAGAATTGAGGCATCAACCTGTATCGAAGACCTGTCTCGAATCCAGCATATAGTGGAACCTTTCAGTACAGCAAAGAAGTCTTATAAAGACCAAGTATGGAAACTGTCTCGAATCACTAATACAGTGATCTTCCATACAACTCTCAACAGGACAAAGAAGGAACCTTCATAAGTCACAGTCCCGTTGAATAAGAAGTATTGAAATACTCAAGGATAAAGTATTTAAATACTGTCAGTCAATAGATCTTCAAATCCCGCTAAATCCGGATCATGCTTTTCATCCCGTTGGAACGGAATCTTGCGCAATGGATATATCTCAACGGATATATTTTCCAGAAGACTATATATATCTTATCATGGCGTTGAAGATCAGTTACCGAAACTAATTGACTGAAATTATCAAAGATATCAAAGTTATTATCAGAGCAAAACATCTCTCCAAAGCTTACTACAACTCAGATCTAAGAGATATACAGTGCTCATCATCTTGAACAACACTTCATCATCTAGAAGCTCAAAAAGTCAAAGCTGTTGTTTATACTCTGTTCTATACTTTGAATAAACCCAGATCATCCCTGTGTGGACTGAGGAAGATGAAGCTTCAGAACTCTGTGTGAAGAAGCCAGTCAAGGTTTAGCTCAAACCAATCGGTGTGAACGGTTGAAGCTAAGATCTTTATATCAATCCGTGTGAACGATATATTGATTGTATACTGTTATAATTACGTAGTTGTGTACGTAGTTATTATAATAAACATTTTACTCCTGTGTGGAGGACCAGTGGACATAGAGGGGTTTACCTCGAACCACTTTAAATACTGTGTTATTTACCTTCAGTTTTACTGTTTTAATTACTGTGATTATTTAAGTATACACTGCACACCGAGTTGCTGTATCCACAGCAACTTACTGTATCTAAGACTTCCGCTACGCACTCAGATTTAAAATCAGTACAGCTTGTTGTTTAAACTACTTCCCAAGCTGTATCCAGTATACTTAGTGGCCAACAATGTTCAATAGTCGGGATATTTTCTTTGAGATCTAATATATATGTGAATTGTATAATGCGTGGAGAATCATTTATCATGTATATCTGACCCTGTGTTCTGGGCGAAATACTTGTGTTGCATTTTAGGTCGATGCAAAGGCAAGGCATGGGAAGAGCATGGTGATGGCAAAGGGTTCAAAGGATACTAGTTCGGGGGACCTAAGTCTTTTGTTGTCCGGTTATGTTCGAACCGTGTAATGTTACTTTTTCCGCTTCATTTAAACTATTGTTCGATTGTATTGATATTTGAAGTATATTCCATCTCCATATGGTTTATACTTGTATTTCAGATCCTGTATATGTTAAGGCGTTTGGCCATACTATTTATAAACTCCCAATCAGAGTAATGACTATTTATTGTGGTTCCGTATCACAAGGTAATACATATTGAATTTATATTTTGGTATCGCTTGGTGGGTCCCAGTGTGGGGTCCACGACAATCTAATAGCCACCTTTTGAGGTGTTACAGAAGATGGTATCAGAGAGTCATTTCTCTTTAAGAGTTGTGAAATGAACTAGTATCAAGGGACCTTCGTGTCACGTATGACCTATGCAAGCGCCTGACCCTATGAGCCAAATATGGTATGTACTTTATGAGCCATGATTTAATTACTGGCGTGATATTGATATCGGAATGGATCTCTTTGTTGATCTTGATATTTTGAGGATCTGTGGCAGGATTTATCTGATTGATATTTCGAGGTAAATTCTGGATTGATTATGAGATTAAAATTATTCGACTCGACGTCGATATGATATTCTGTGTGGCACTCGTAGTGTCAATAATTCATTATGAACTGATTCTTGAATATGTAGTTCCTTGTTGCTATTAACTTAGCATGAATTTTGATTGGTCATAAAGACGGTCATGAACTGTACTTATGGTTATTATTATTGTTTGATTCTTTCAGTATGGAAATAAATCTGAGAGGCCATGGCAGAGGGGGACGAGACCGCGGAAGGGGACAAATCCTGATACCACGAGCCAACACGCACTCGAATGTGGAGCAGAGTTCCGCAGGCAGTGATTCGCCTCATAGAAACCAATCGCACCATAGTGAATAGGAGAATGCGCCTGTCGATCATTACGTTGTTATGCAGGGCATGATGGCTCAGATGACCCAGATGGGTCAATTGATGGAAGCTATGCAGAGAGCTACTACTGGCCAGCAACACGGGCCTCATCCTCCACCTCATGTGCATGGCGGACCCATGAGTCAGATCATCAGCAACATCTCTCGCCAGCGACCCCCGACTTTTGAAGGCTCCTCTGAGCCTGCTGACATTATACATTGGATTGAACACTTTGAGAAATTATACTAGATGGTGGACTGCCCCAAAGTGAATCGCGTCTCCGTAGCATCTTACTATCTTAGCAAGGGTGCACTCACTTGGTGGCTTTTAGTGAGGCCAGCTGATGGTGTATATACTTAGGAGGAATTTAAAAACCTCATGTTAGATCGTTACTATCCAGGGCCACTCCGTGAGGCCAAGCTGTCAGAATTGCTGAACCCAAACCCATCTGAAGATGATGATGTACTATCTGTTGTCGAGAAATTTCAAGCACTTCTTCCCTTCGCCTCGTCGATTGTCCGAGCGGAGGCCGATAAGATCAAGTATTTTCTCAAGAGGCTTAAACTCCGAATGAGAATGCAGCTGTTGAATCACCACTGTACGACCCTACCGGAGTTCATCGAAAAAGCTTTGGAATACAAACTTACCGCAAAGGAGATTTCCAAGAAGCAACCACAGTCCAACAACAAGAGATCCAGGAACCAGAACCATACTGACAGTAATCGGGGGACGTTCAGGAAGCCCCAGTCGGTACCGAATCCTCCTGAACAACCACCCATGGCATCAAAGCCATCCAGATCGCACTCTCGAGTGGTCAGCTCATCTGTTGTGTGTTATAACTGTGGGGACTAGGGGCACATCAGCTCCAAATGCGTGAAGCCGACTGTCGTATGCCATACTTGTGGGAAGAATGAGCATCACGCTCGTTATTGCAGGAATAGACTAGGACGTGACCCAGTAGCATCTCATGCTCCAGTTTAGTGTTCTGTCGAGGACCGTGTACCTTCGTCCGCTTCTTATCAGACTACCGGGGCAAATAGAGGGATGGGCCGTGGAAACCAAGATTGTACATCTGGTGCCGGAGCTGCGAAACCTAGGATTTACGAGATGAAGAAAGCCGAAGATCCCGAAGCCAGCATGATTGCAGGTACTCTCGAGATCCAACGTCAGCCCATCTGTGTTCTTTTTGATACTGGTGCTTCACACTCCTTTTTATATGCTTCTTGTTTGAGTCGTTTGCAATTAGATTATGTTACCAATTGTGAACCTTATGTTATTAGTCTACCCAATGATAGAAGAATTGTTGGGAATCGTGAAGTGCATAACTGTCCGATTCGCATGAACGACTATGAGTGGTTGTCAGACTTAATTGTGGTCGATTTACCTAAAGATGATGTAATCTTGTGTATAGATTGGATGGATCATCGTGATGCCATACTTAGCATCCGCAAGCGGATTGTGGCCGTCACATCTGACGATGGTGTTGAGTGTATTTTTTAGGGTGATAATCCCAGCCGTTCCGGGAGAGTCATCAGCGCTATGAAAGCAGTGAAACTGCTTAATCAAGGGTATATTGATTATTGGTGTTACATGACCAGAACAACGGATCGAACAGTTGAATTGGCCGATATTCCGGTAGTCCGAGACTACCCAGATATATTTCCAGATGAGTTGCCAAGCTTACCTCCACATCAAGAGGTAGAGTTTACTATTGAATTAGAGCCAGGTACGTCCCCGCTTTTGAAAGTACCGTATCGTATGGCTCCGACCGAGATGCAGGAGTTGAAGAACTAGCTTCAGGAGTTGACTAAGAAAGGCTATATTCAACCTAGTGCATCCCCTTGGGGAGCACCAGTGCTATTTGTACGGAAGAAAGATGGATCTTTGCATTTGTGTATTGATTACGTGAGCTGAACAGGGTAACCATCAAGAACAAATAATCCATTTCATTGTATTGATGACTTATTGGATCAACCTAAGGGAGCCTATGTGTTTTCTAAGATCGACTTGAGATCCGGGTACCATCAGTTGAGGATTCGAGATTCTGACATTTCGAAGACCGCATTTCGTACTTGCTATGGGCATTATGAGTTCGTAGTGATGCTTTTTGGACTGACTAATGCTCCGGCGGTATTCATGGAATTGATGAATCGAGTTTTTATTAATTATCTGGATCGCTTTGTAGTCATTTTTATTGACGACATTCTGATTTACTCTCGTGACCATGAAAAGAATGAACATCATCTCCATCAAGTTCTTGATGTGTTGAGGCGGGAACAGCTTTATGGGAAGTTTTCCAAATGTGAGTTCTGGATGCCTGAGGTTATTTTTCTTGGGCATGTGATATCAGCCGAAGGGGTGAGAGTAGACCCACAGAAGACAGAAGCTATCCGAGACTGGCTACCTCCGAAGAACGTGAAGGAAGTTCGTAGTTTCCTGGGTCTAGCATGTTATTACCGACGGTTCGTGGAAGGTTTTTCCAAGAGTGTGCAACCGATGACTAGCCTGTTGAGGAAGAATAAGAAGTATTTATGGTCGGAGGCATGTCAGCAAAAGGAATAGAAGGATTCGTGGTGTATAGTGACGTGTCGAGATAGGGCCTTGGATGTGTGTTGATGCAGGAAGGGAAAGTGATTGCCTATGCATTGAGACAGTTGCGACCCTATGAAGTTAACTATCCGACCCATGATTTGGAGCTAGCAGCCATGGTGTTTGCTTTGAAAATCTGGCTTCACTATCTGTATGGAGTTACCTGTCAGATCTTTACTGATAACAAGAGCCTGAAGTACATTTTTACACAGAAGGAGTTGAACATGAGGCAAAAAAGGTGGCAAGAACTAATCAATGACTATGATATCGATATCCTTTATCATCCGGGCAAAGAAAATGTGGTTGCCGACACCTTGAGTCGTAAGACAGTACATGAGCATATGCTTGCCCGCTTGACAGTTCAGAGAGAATTGCACTTGGAGTTCGTGAGGCCGTAAATTGAAGTCTGGTTATAGCGTATTTAGGGACAACTCTGCACATTTGAGATTTCATCATCCCTTGATGATATAATCAGATCGAAACAGGTTACGAACCCATTCTTATCTCGAGTTTGGGATGAAGTAACTCAAGAGAAAGTCCCTGGATTTGTGATCCACGAGGATGGATTGATACGCTTCAAGAATCGAGTTTATGTACCCGAGACGAAGAGTTGAGGAACTCTATCCTCATAGAGGCCTATGTTACCCCGTACTCCATTCACCCGGGGTCTAGCAAGATGTATAAGGATTTGAAGCAATGTTACTGGTGGGGGAATATGAAATGTGAAGTTGCAGAGTTCGTTTTGAGATGTTTAACCTGTCAGTAGGTTAAGATTGAGCATCAGCAACCTGCAAGAATGCTGAAACCATGCCCGATTCCTGAGTGGAAATAGTAGGACATATCGATGGATTTTATCACTAGCATGCCGACAAGTCGTTGAGGGATGAATATGATTTGGGAGATTGTGGACCGTCTAACCAAATCAGACAACTTTTTGTATATTAAAGACACATGGGGACCCGAGAGATTGGCCCAGTTGTTTATTAAAGAGATTGTAAGGTTACATGATACCCCAAGAGTATTGTATCGGATCGTGACGAGCGATTCGTGTCACACTTCTGGAAAGCAGTTCATCGTGCGATGGGTATGCAGTTGAACTTCAGTACGGCATTTCATACGCAGACTGATGGTGAGTCTAAAAGGACTATCCAAACTCTAGAGGATATGTTGAAAGCGTGCGCTCTCGATTGGAAGGATGGTTGGGAAGCCCAACTGCCTTTTGTGGCATTCACTTACAATAATAGTTGGCACGCTTCGATTCAGATGGCACCTTATGAAGCATTGTATGGCCGTTGTTGTAGGTCTCCTTTGTGTTGGGACGACCTGTCTGAATCTCTGGGTACGGAACTTGATATGTTGTTAACAGCCCGTGAGAAGATCACCTTATTTAGGAGTCGTTTGTTAATGGATCAAAGCCAACAGAAGTCTTAAACAGACAACCATCGACGACCACTTGAGTTTGAGGCTGGAGACCATGTGCTAATGAAGGTGTCCTGTAATCGAGGTGTTTTTCGTTTTGGGAACAGAGGCAAGCTGAGTCTGAGGTATATCGGGCCGTTTGAGGTTTTGGAATGAGTAGGCGATCTGGCCTATCGTCTGTCATTGCCACCAGCTCTGAGTTGGATTCATAACGTGTTTCATGTCTCCCAGTTGAGGAAATATGTTGCTGATCCGAGTTATATACTTCAGTTCGATGAGATCTAGATAGCGGAGGATCATCCGTACGAGGAGCGTCCCGTACAGATACTTTGGAGGAGGATCAAATAGTTGCCGAACAAGACGATTCCTCTACTGAAGGTTCAGTGGTCATGACACGAAGTCGAGGAGGCTACGTGGGAGATAGAGAGCAGCATGCGAGAGAGGTCTCTCGAGTTGTTTACCCCTTAGTTTTGAGGACGAAACTCCTTTTAAGGGGGAAGTATGTAATATCCGATAGTAATTTCTTATCTACTATTGTATTATTCGGATAATTTAAGTATCGTTGTAATCATGTTACATTTAGTTAATGTTTATTGATGTCGGGATATATAAGAATAGACTTGATTATAACTGTCGTTCGCATCGTGGTTGATTTCTTGATGTTGTGTAGATTGTTACATTTTTAGGCTAGAATTTATGTGTTTAACGTACGCTAAGGCTTTAACCTAACGTATGCTATTTTGTTAGCTTTACATACGTAATGGAATGCTGGTTACATACGTAATGCTTGGAATCTTATTTGATCTCACTTTCGGCGTGGGGGCCGGACATGATCCAGATAAATGGCCTTTTCGAGACAGCCAGGTTGACATACATTACATACGTAATGTTGTGGCCCATAATGTACGTAATGATGTTGGTGTTTTGAGGTAGTAGCCTCTGGAGGCAGATTACGTACGTAACATTTTCGGTGTAGCGTACCTAAAAGGGTTAACGTATGTTATCCTCATGCGATAACTGTTGGGATTCGGTGCCTAAATCGAAGGCCCAGCGGAAGCGGTAAAACGAAAATTAATTCGATCCGAATCCATACGAGGATCGATCGAGCTACGTATATACGAATATATAAACGAAAAGCAAGAGTCGTAAGAAACTAACCCTCGAAGTCCGTTGATTAAATGGAAACCTTCTCTTGAGCTATTCCCCAAGCTTTAGTTTGATCTCTACGAGTTCAATCCGCTCCAAGCCCTTGAACGATCCAACGCCGAAAACACCGCGTCTCGACTTGCCACGCGCCGGAAAAACGACCGGAACAACAACACTTGATTAACCTCTAAGGTTACGGCTAGAATCAAGTGGTGAAGCTTTTGTTATTACACTCTAAGTGTATAATATATCTCTCTTAATGTATCTTGAATTTTCTCCAAGAAAACTCAAGAATAAAAGTGAAGAAGAAGATGAAGATGAAGACTAAGAAAAATAATTATCTCTCTCACTTCTTCAAAGCTCACTTTGGAATTGTGTAGTAGCAAGTGAGAGTTTGTCTCCACTTATATTCTTATTCAACTCCCAAGATATCCTACTTTAGACAATATCACCAAGGTGTGATATTTGTCCCCTTGATTGAACATAAGTCTTCCACCAACATGTGGAGACTATGACCAAGGAAAAGGGAAGGAAAGAGGGGTGGCCATCTAGAAGGAGCCGGACGAGTTCGGTCCGTTTCGGACTCCCGTGAGTCCAAACAGATAAACTCCGATTCCGTTCCGATGTATTTATATTGATTAATTAATCCAATTAATTAATCATATCAAATACATAATAACATAATTAATTTCTCCAAGAAATAATTATATTCATGAATTAAATTAATCACCGAGTAATATATTTAATTCATTTGGCCGTAAATTAATTTATCAATAAATCAATTTAGACATCCAATGTCCCAAAATTAGATATCCAATATCTAATTTTATAATGAGAGATTAAGCTCGATTCATTCCTTCGTCAATCCTAATGCGCGACTCGGTAGGTCCGTCTCAGTCAGCAATGGGAGGAACCAAAGAGTAGTAGCACCACCTAGCGGCTGGCGGCTACACTGTACTTGACCGAGAACGAATGATTGGGATCATTCAAGAACCATTCTGTCGTGAATACCAGTAAACGTATAAACCCTTCTTTCAAATGTCCCGATCAAGTTATAGGGTCACGGTCAGTCAAACCCTATCTATACTTGACGCTATGCATGTGTTAATGCAAATCGAGATCATCGAGCTCTCGTGTATCTAATACAGCTAGCTCCAATGCTTTGGCCAAAGACTTATGATCTCATCGCGATAACCGCATAGGACATATAACCCATTCACTAACGGGAGAAAGAATTCTATCTTGGTATTGATGGACCTGCTACTTGCCCATCAAGATGCACGTCGAGGTTGACCCCCGCCTTCCGGTTTACAGGGTCGAACTACTCTAATGAAAATCTTGACGTTACAAGCACATCCCTACTAAATCCTCAAGTCGAAGGTTCACGAATACCTATCACAACCTTTCGATTCCGTCATTGGTATCCGGAGTGAAATCCGTGTGACGAATTGAGGGTGAGTCGGTTCGAGTATACTAATCCAATTAGCATACCTATAACGTGTGCTCCCACTAACCATTAGTGTTCGATAGGCACTCTCCTTGTCAAAGAACACGTCATACAAGTCTTCACATAAACTTAACGCCCAGTCAAGTTTCATCGACTTGCGAACGATTAAGTATTTGAGCTATAAACCTTTCCGATGCGGCCCCTTATCCAATAAGGAGTGGAACGTTTTGCTCTCAAATACACGGACTAGTTTCTACATGTATATTTACGAGTTAGGAATGCCGGTAACTACCGGTAAATAAAGAAACATCCATTGCCTTATATTGATGATTTACATAATAACAAGTACAATGCCCTCACTCAACATCCTCTGAGTGGCATTCGAGGGCATACTCCTAACAATCTCCCACTTGCACTCAATGCCACACACTATGGTATCTAATACCCATATTCTCCAGATGACGCTCCAAGCTAGTCCGAGAAAGTGGCTTGGTCGGTGGATCGGCGACGTTGTCGGCCGAGTCTACTCAGGCAAGACAATGTATCCCTTGCGAACAAATTCTCTTACGAGATGATACTTCCTCTCAATATGTTTGGTCTTTGTTGTGAAACCTCGGCTCCTTGGCTGCGCTACTGACTCCATCGTTGTCGCGATGCAGTAGAGCAGGCTCGGCACATGGTATCACTTGAAGTTCTCCCGAAACTTCTTAATCCAGAACCCTTCCTTGGAAGGCTCAGAAGCCTTGATACTCGGCTGACAGTGGAATCGGCGGTCGCGCTTTGCAGCACTACGCCAAGATCTGCTCCTCCATTAAGAGTAAATATGTAGCCGAAGTGGACATCGAGTCGTCCTTGAGTCCTTGGAAGTCCGAATCGGTGAATCCCACCACATCGATTCTCCACCACCATACATCAGAACCATATCTCTAGTCCTTCTCAAGTACTTGAGAACGTTCTTTACGGCAGTCCAATGTTCCCTACCTGGGTTTGCCTGAAACCTACTCACCATGCTTACAGCATGCGCAATGTCAGGTCTTGTACACAACATAGCATACATAAGGCTACCCACGGCCGAAGCATATAGTATATTACTCATTTCCTTTCGTTGTTCCTCACTTTGAGGACACATCTTCAAGGTGAGTTTTATTCCATGTCGCATCGGTAGGAACCCTCTTTTAGAATCATCCATCTTAAATCGCTTTAAGATTTTATCTATATAGAGGGCTTGGGAAAGACCTATTGTTCTCTTCGCTCTATCCCGGTAGAGTCGAATACCAAGAATATAGGTAGCTTCTCCCAAGTCTTTCATGGAGAAATTACTCGAAAGCCAAGCTTTCACAGAACTGAGCATTCCCACATCATTTCCTATTAGTAGAATGTCATCTACATATAGTACTAAGAATGCGATCTTGCTCCCACTAACCCTCTTGTATACACAAGGTTCCTCTTCATTTTGCACGAAGTCAAACTCTTTGACTGCCTCGTCAAAACGAAGATTCCAACTACGCGACGCTTGCTTGATCCATAAATGGGCAATGAAGCTTGCACACTTCGAATATCGACTTCGGATACAAAGCCTTTAGGTGCTCCATATAGATTTCCTCCTCGAGGAATCCATTAAGGAAAGCCGTCTTTACGTCCATTTGCCATATCTCATAATCGTGGTAGCGGCTATAGCAAGCATCATGCGAATAGACTTGATCATGGCTACGGGCGAGAAGGTATCGTGTGTCGATCCCTTCCTTACAGGTATAACCCTTTGCCACTAGCTTTGGCCTTATAGGCGTCAACCTTGCCATCACCATCGGTCTTTCTCTTGTAGATCCACTTGTTCCCAATAGGCACTATGCCCTTGGGGCGGTCTACTAGAGTCCAGACTGATTGACATGCATCGAGTCTATCTCGGCTTCCATAGCTTCACGCCATTTCGCGAGTCTACATCCACCATCGCTTGGTCATAGGTCGTCGGGTCGGTCTCTTGGCTATCACTTGGAACCTCATGGAGACCCGGCTCCTCCAAGTGCACAAGCCCATACCTCTCGAGTAAATGAGACACCCTACTAGACCTACGAGGTGGTTGTACTTGTGTTTGAAAGTTCGGTTCGTTTCTTGCAGTGTCTCTCGAGGAGTTTCATTGTATTCTTCTAAAGAAATACTTCTACCCTCCGCCTTCTGAATGAACTCATCTTCCGGGAAGTGTGCTTGTAAAGCAACAATGATCCTTCGATCTTCGGGCATGTAGAATAGATATCCCATCTTCCCAGGCAGAATCCAATGAAACGTCCCTTCGAGACCTAGCTTCCAACTTTTCCACCTTAGTCTTCTTGACATAGGCGGGACATCCCCAAATCCTAATATGATTAAGACTTGGTTTTCTTCCCTCCCACATCTCATGTGGAGTTTTAGGAAACGGTTTGGAAGGACATCTGTTCAAGATATACGCGGCGATCAGTGCATACCCCACGAGTAAATCGGCAAGTCGGTATAGCCCGGCATGGAACGGACCATGTTCAACAGGTCCGGTTCCTTCTTTCGACACACCATTTAAGCGAGGGTACTGGAGGTGTTAGTTGTGAAACTATTCCATGTTCCTTAAGGAACTCGTCAAACTCCGTACTCATATACTCGCCACCTCGGTCCGACCGAAGTGCTTTGATATGATTACCAGTTTGTTTCTGGACTAGGGCCTTGAATTCCTGGAATTTCTCAAAAGCCTAGGATTTATGTTTCATTAGGTATACATAACCATACCTAGTATGATCATCTGTAAACGTAATGAAATATTGATATCCGTCACGTCTTTCTTCAAGCACCACAAACGTCGGTATGGATTAATCCCGATTTATCGGCTCTTTCAAAAGTCCTGTGAAGGGGACTTAGTCATATTGCCTTTAAGGCAAGATTCACAAGTAGGAAAGGGATTCGATCCCAATGGACCCATAAGTCCATCTTTTTCCATCTTGTAAACCTTGGTCTGACCAACATGACCAAGTCTAAGATGCCATTTTAAAACTTGATTGGTTTCATCCCTACCACGTTTTCTAGTCATAGTATTCACAACTACTTTGTTCTTTGAGATTTAGATGATACAATCCATTCAACAATGTAGCGGTACCCACTAGTTTATTTCTAAAATAAATTTTGGGAACCATCACCAATGAAAAATGAAAAGCCTTTTCGGTCCATGGCGGAATGGATACAATGTTTTTGTGCCTTGGGAAAAACAAGTACATCTTCTAAAGTCAAAACAAAGCCGGATTCTAAACCCAAAAGAAGTGATCCTATGTGGTCGCCTCGACACTATGACCGCTTCCAGTGATCATAACTTCTCCGGCTCCAAGCTTCCTACTTTGTTCCAGATCCCGATTCACGGTACAAATATGAGAACTAGCACGAGAATCCGGTATCCAGAAGTAGAAAATACGGTAGCGAGAACAATTTGTTTCCAAAACTAAAAGTTACATGCACGAAGTGCCATGAAGAATCGGATAGTCTCTAGCCCAGTGGACCAGCTCAGCGAACTTGAGTCAATTATCATTTTTCTTATTGTTCTTCTGAACCATTGTGTCATTGCCCTTAGCATTATGGTACTTTTGTTGTGGTAGATTCTGCTTCTTGGTCTTTTTCTTCTTATTCTTAGACCTCAGGAGTCGAGAAGAAATCACAAGAGCGAGACTCCTTCATCTGCGGAGTCTTCATCGAGGCGAGCGGTCACAAGTTTGTTCATTAGCCCGGCTAAATTACATGCAATCTCATTGCGTTGAAGTTCATAACAAGCGTGAGAAGGAATCGGGGAGAGGCGTAGGATAAGGTCGGTTTGGAGAGAAGTATCCATTTTAAAATCAAGAGCCTCCAATCTCTCGATCATGGATATCATTTTGAGGACGTGTTCCCCAACCTTCTCACCTTCCTTCATCCTTGCACCGAGCAGTTGCTTGGATATCTCATATCTAGCGATTCTGCTGTGCTCACCATAAAGCTCGGTTAAGTGAGATAGAATGCCTAGCGAAGTCATTTTCTCATGAGCTCTCTGAAGCTCATTAGACATGGAAGCCATCATATAAGCACGGACTTTCACGTCATCCTTAACCCACTTTTCGTGGTTTTCAATCTCTTCTGATTGGCTCGAGTCCGCATAGGAGGCGCTGGAATGTCCGTCTCCAAGGCGTATCCCGGTGCCTCTATCCGAGGACAATCATCAGTTGCGGAGCCAATCCACAAAGTTAGGTCCCATTAAGGTGTTCTTTTCGAGTAGAATTGCGAGTGGATTCATTGTCATATTGAGTTATATGCGCATTAAGTATAGCAGTTAATTAGTGACTTGTTATATTATGATCGAGTATAGAATTAAGGTCCTTTCTATTCTTATTACCCGGCTCCCACTATTTTTATCGGAATAACACACTCCCATGTGAAATCCGAAGTATCGTCGCTCTACTTCATAGTGGTGATCGAGTTCTTTATAAATCTTAATAGAGGGCAGAGCAGGTTTCTAGTCTATTAATTTTCATAAAGTGGTGTCCAACACCAACCCATCTAATGGATGATTCGATCTTCTTTTTCCCCTTGTTCACTCCCCTCAACCTATACGGTTTCTATGGTTCGTGAACAAGTTAAGTTTATACCATCGACGCAAATCGGTTTCACAATTGAATCTTATCGGCAACCTATCGGGTTTCTAGGGATAAAATTTGCTCCAACCGAAGGCATCCAATGCGCTCCGGTAATTTATCCGTCCTCCCGACGACTACCCCGATAACTCGGAAGCATAGCACATCGGTTTGGATTTCAATTTCCCGAAACTTCGATGGAGGAAGGAAAACCTTGAAACCTTATAAACTTAATTATTTGTTGTGGGAGAATTATCGCGATTAACGTTACACTTTGCACATTAATCGTTTAAGCGCGTTTGTGGCATTCATACAATATGAAACAACCAATCACAACCTAGTTGCTACCAACATGTGGTTCATGGACCGTTCCTAGAAAACAAAAACTCCGTAATCTAATTACAAGTATTCGTCTTGAATCTTCGTCTTCTCGAAATGGATCTTCCTCTGGTCTTCGTCATTACATATAAATTTTACATTGAAAATTGCATCCTAGATACAAATTTTTCTAGTAAAATAAATAGGCTCAAAACGGCCTTTACAACCCAATCGAATAAAACGAACAATACAAAACTAAGTCCACGAACCACATCCCCATTCAAAAGCATTCATTCAATAAATACTATATAAATGGAAAGCGTAGAGATACATTGATCCAATCAACAATACGAACCGATCCAATCGATTCACACAATCGGTAATATAATAACGTTCAAAATAATTCGGTCGACCATAAATATTCCAATTAATCAAATTTCCCTTATAAAATGAAATACCATAAATCATTTTAATCATATTAAATCCAATTTAACATGCGGGAGATTAATTTTTAAGATTACACGGAAAAATCGAGCCGGGGTGGCAGGCGGCATGGCCGAGTCACCCTCGGCGGCCTACCGGCGATCACGCACAGCTTGGCGAGTCACGCTCGGAAGATGCGGCGAGGACACGACCGAGTCACCCGAGGACACGGTCGGGTCGCTGCGATGACTTGGCGGCTGCCGGACACGGCCGTGTCACCCAGACACGGTCGAGTCACTTTCGGCCAGACACGCCCGTGTCTCGACACGATCGGGTCTCGAGCGATGGCACAGCCACCTTTGCTGCCGGACACGGCCGTGTCACCGGGACAGTCGAGTCACTCTCGCCAAATTACCCTTTTTGTCAAAAAGTCGTCAAACGACGATTCGGGGCTAGATTTTCAGGATATCAATATCAATATTTTCCGACTTTCATATCTTCAATATAAATCATATTTCCCGAAATTTAAGATTTATATTTAGACATAAACTTACGAAAAATACAATTATTACGAACGAAAAACATATACCACGATTATGACTAAAATGATTCCAAATCATTCACCATCTAATCGAGCATTCCAAATGCCAATATCGTATATACGATCGCAAGACCTACGCTCCGATACCCTTTGTTGGGATTCGGTGCCTAAATCGAAAGGCCCAGTGAGCGGTAAAACGAAAATTAATTCGATCCGAATCCCTACGAGGATCGATCGAGCTACGTATATACGAATATATAAACCAAAAGCAAGAGTCGTAAGAAACTAACCCTCGAAGTCCGTTGATTAAATGGAAACCTTCTCTTGAGCTATTCCCCAAGCTTTAGTTTGATCTCTACGAGTTCAATCCGCTCCAAGCCCTTGAGCGATCCAGCCAAAACACCGCGTCTCTACTTGCCACGCGCCGGAAAAATGACCGGAACAACAACACTTGATTAACCTCTAAGGTTACGGCTAGAATCAAGTGGTGAAGCTTTTGTTATTACACTCTAAGTGTATAATATATCTCTCTTAATGTATCTTGAATTTTCTCCAAGAAAACTCAAGAATAAAAGTGAAGAAGAAGATGAAGATGAAGACTAAGAAAAATAATTTTCTCTCTCACTTCTTCAAAGCTCACGTCTGGAATTGTGTAGTAGCAAGTGAGAGTTTGTCTCCACTTATATTCTTATTCAACTCCCCAAGATATCCTACTTTAGACAATATCACCAAGGTGTGATATTTGTCCCCTTGATTGAACATAAGTCTTCCACCAACATGTGGAGACTATGACCAAGGAAAAGGGAAGGAAAGAGGGGTGGCCATCTAGAAGGAGCCGGGTGAGTTCGGTCCGTTTCGGACTCCCGTGAGTCCAAACAGATAAACTCCGATTCCGTTCCGATGTATTTATATTGATTAATTAATCCAATTAATTAATCATATCAAATACATAATAACATAATTAATTTCTCCAAGAAATAATTATATTCATGAATTAAATTAATCACCGAGTAATATATTTAATTCATTTGGCGTAAATTAATTTATCCAATAAATCAATTTAGACATCGATGTCCCAAAATTAGATATCAATATCTAATTTTATAATGAAGATTAAGCTCGATTCATTCCGTCGTCAATCTGTCTGCGCGACTCGGTAGGTCCGTCTCAATCGGCAATGGGAGGAACCAAAGAGTAGTAGCACCACCTAGCGACTGGCGGCCTACACTGTACCCCACCGAGAACGAATGATTGGGATCATTCAAGAACCATTCATCGTGAATACCGATGGCGTATAAACCCTTCTTTCAAATGTCCCGATCAAGTTATAGGGTCACGGTCGGTCAAACCCTATCGTACTTGACGCTATGCATGTGTTAATGCAAATCGAGATCATCGAGCTCTCGTGTATCTAATCTGACTAGCTCCAATGCTTTGGCAAAGACTTATGATCTCATCGCGATAACCGCATAGGACATATAACCCATTCACTAACAGGAGAAAGAATTCTATCTTGGTATTCAGTAGGACCTGCTACTTGCCCATCAAGATGCACGTCGAGGTTGACCCCCGCCTTCCGGTTTACAGGGTCGAACTACTCTAATGAAAATCTTGACGTCACAAGCACATCCCTACTAAATCCTCAAGTCGAAGGTTCACGAATACCTATCACAACCTTTCGATTCCGTCATTGACTGTCCCGGAGTGAAATCCGTGTGACGAATTGAGGGTGAGTCGGTTCGAGTATACTAATCCAATTAGCATACCTATAACGTGTGCTCCCACTAACCATTAGTGTTCGATAGGCACTCTCCTTGTCAAAGAACACGTCATACAAGTCTTCACATAAACTTAACGCCCAGTCATGTTTCATCGACTTGCGAACGATTAAGTATTTGAGCTATAAACCTTTCCAGTGCCGGCCCCCTTATCCAATAAGGAGTGGAACGTTTTGCTCTCAAATGCACGGACTAGTTTCTACATGTATATTTACGAGTTAGGAATGCCAGTAACTACCAGTAAATAAAGAAACATCCATTGCCTTATATTGATGATTTACATAATAACAAGTACAATGCCCTCACTCAACATCCTCTGAGTGGCATTCGAGGGCATACTCCTAACAATAACGTACGTAACGAGCTGTGTAGTTTATAAGCAGACAGCTTGTGTCTTTTATTTTCACATCCAAACTCCGATTTTTCTCTCCAACAATCGTCCCCCTACCTCCCTAGACCGATTTTACTCCTTTCTAACTTGTGTTTGAGCCTTGCATCTTGGATTGGAGCTTGTTGATTGGAAGTTTAGAGTTGTTCTTGTAGCTTGGAGTGTGTTCTTGTGTTTTTGGTGGTTGTTCTTCGTTTCGGAAGGTATGTTGTGCGATTCTACTCTATATTTTCGTAGTTATGATGTTAGTAATATGGTATACTACACCTAGTGTTGAATTAATCAAGTAAAACATGTTTGTAGTTAAGCTTTTTAACACTTATTGATGATTACGGTAATTAAGGGTTTGGAATGAAGATATTCTTGATGTTTTAATGGTAATGATCATGTTTATAAGAATCATACTCTTCTTGCTGGACTATTAAAATCATTTGGACAATAATAATCACTAGCTTCTTCATAGTTAAGTTTAGTTGATGGAATTGTTGTCATAAAATGTATTAGAACAACTTGATGAATGTTAGAGATTAGAGTGATGTTCTTGAACCTAAACTACAACTTCATTTCAGTTTTTGGCTTAGCCAAGACTTTGTAAGATGATAAAAGATATTGATGAAGACAACTATAACCCTTATATATGAAAATCGGTTGTATTGTTGCCGTAGGTATGTATTGATCATCATAATGAGCGGATAGTGTTCTTAAGAAGGTAATACTAATTGTGGATGTTAATATCATAATAAAATGAGTATTGAATTCGTTAGGATGATCCTTGTATAAAGGTAGGTGTTGAAGAACCGTAAGAACTTGGATAATCCGATTTTTGGAAGACAAACCATATGTATTGAATTTCATCAATAGTCGATAATATGTTCATTTAAATAGAATTAATTGAACGAGTAGGTTTCGGACGTCATTTCCTTCGAATTGATATCAATATCGTGTGAATGTATTATTGAATGAATTACATTTCATTCAAGGTTGCTTGTTCGATTGAGTATTTAATCGAGGATACCGTCCGTTTGATCGTTTGGAGAAAGACTATCGTTCCCCTACGGAATTGAGACAAGTTATCTTGCTTGGTTATAATGATGATTGAATTCTTGTGATGGTTATACGTTTCGTGTATATGAAACACTTATGAATCTGTGATTCGTAGTTCGATATTGTTCTTGATGATGTTCTGTTTTCCACCATGGGATTGCATTCCCATGTTCATCACATTTAAATCGTTGATCTCGTTGATCCTTATTGTCACTTCGGTGAGTTTCTTGATCCTTAATCGGATATGTGATTTATTGAATTCGTTATCATGTTGTATCGTGACATATCTGGAACCATATCTGCGTTCCGATTGGTTATTGTGTAGGATTTTTAGCCAGGCACATATATAGTCATACGTGGATGTTTTCGTATTGGACTATGCACACGAGACGTAGTTCGTGAGGCAATTAGGTACATTGTCATACATATATTCTGGATTCCGTATACGGGGTGGACATGTACACGGACACATTCCGGACCGGGCGTAATGTGATGTCCATCTTGGGCCATATTGTTTGATCATTCGTATTGCATGTATGATTGGATATGTTCGACGTTTTGTGACTGATTTGTTCATACGCCCGAGGGGTATGTTCAATAGTCGGGATGTTTTATTTGAGATCTAATATATATGTGAATTGTATAATGTATGGAGAATCATTTATCATTTATATTTGACCATGTGTTTTGTGAGAAATACTTGTGTTGTATTTTAGGTCGAGGCAAAAGCAAGGCACGGGAAGAGCATGGTGACGGTGAAGGGTTCGAAGGATACTAGTTCTGGGGGCCCAAGTCTTTTGTTGTCCGGTTATGTTCTAACCTTGTAATGTTACTTTTTCCGCTTCATTTAAACTATTTTCCGATTGTATTGATATTTGAAGCATATTCCATCTCCATATGGTTTATACTTGTATTTCAGATCCTGTGTATGTCAAGGCCATTGGCCATACTATTTATAAACTCCTAATCGGAGTAATGACTATTTATTGTGGTTTGGTATCACAAGGTAATACATATTTAATTTGTATTTTGGTATCGCCTGGTGGGTCCCAATATGGGGTCCATGGCACTGTAATAGCAGCCTTTTGGGGTGTTACAGCGGGAGAGATATCCCCAGTTATTTACCCCTTAGTTTCGAGGTCTAAACTCTTTTAAGGGGGAGAGTATGTGATATTCCGTATTGTTTACCCTTTGTTTCGAGGACGAAACTCTTTTTAAGAGGGGTAGTATGTAATATCCGGCTGTAACTTTATTTTACTGTTGCATTTTTACCGTTGTATTATTCAGATGATTCGAGTATCATCGTGTCATGATTAGAATTAATGTGATGTTGATGATGTTGAGATTTACTATAATCGTATCATCTTTGTAATACCCGAGATCTTCGTTCGAGTTTTGTTGAGTTTTTCTGCGGGTTATCGATTTGGCGTTGCCCATGACTTTGGATTATTGTGCCATGTATGGTCATGTCATGAGTTGACACGTGTTTGATTTCCGTTCCAGATCATTGCATGAGTTTTGACTCATTTCAGTGTAGCGCATGCTACCGCTTGTGGTGTAGCATGTGCTACTGTGCCATTGTTAGCGCATGCTACCGGGTGTGTAGCGCACGTTAACTGGCAGTCCAGAGGCAGTCCAGGAGCTACTTGACTGGAACTGTAATCTCGTTAGCGCACGCTAAGGTTGGTAGCTAGCGCACGCTATCGACTGCTTAGCGCACGCTAATTGTTCTTTCTAGCGCACGCTACCTGGTAGGTGCAGATCTGTCCAGGAGCTACTGGACTGGATTTGTGATTCGTTAGCGTACGCTACGCATATTGGCTAGCACACACTAACATTGTTACTGGCGGAAGGTTCTGGGCGTTGACCCCGTTAGCGCGCGCTAATGCTGTCTGGTTAGCGCACGCTAATAACTGTCCACTTGATTCGTGTTGGTGTTATTTTCGTAGTATTCGTGGGTTTCCGGATTCTTGGTCATTTTTAGAAGTTCGAGGGCTGCTCAACCTTATCCGTTCATTGTCTGGTTGCTCGTAGTTTCCAGGCAAGTATCTTGCCCATACATTTCGTGTTTCGTAGACGTGGTAGTTTGTGAATGATTATATGTGGAACTTGAATGTTTTAATGAACCTTCTAAATGATCGGTATATTATCGATAAACAAAGCTTTTCTCCTAGATAACTCGTATGATTCGTGGATAAATGCGTGTTTGGAATATGTCAGTATGTGTTGTATGTTGATAGATGTTATAACCATACTTCGTGAATATAATAGACCGTGATGACTTGCCGAGGATGGTGTGTCGATACGTGTACTTGTTCGGTGAGAATGTGACATGTTGTGATATTAATTGTTACTCCTTTGAAAGGAGGTTGTGATGCTTAATGTTGTTTGGCTTGATAATTGATTATTGTTGGGTGATTGTTGTAAGTGATGTGCCACCGGATAAGATTGTTGAATCTCCGGGATCATACTTGCTAGTATGGGTCAGGCGGGACCGTAGGGTTATCCATTGGGTATGTCTTGCGGGGACTCCGAGGATCGTGGCTTGCTAGCCTGATGCTGGATAACTTATGGGGTTATCCATCGATTATGTCTTGCGGGGACTCCGAAGTTCGTAGCTTGTTAGTGCGATGCCGGGATAACTTATGGTTGTGATTTGGTTATGTGATGTACGTGTCATGGGTTGTCCAATTGGGTATGTTTTGTTGGAGCATCCGAGGTTCATAGCTTGTTAGTGCGATGTCGGGAAAACTATGAACGTATTTATGATTGTGGTCACGTGACTGTTGTTACTGTGACATGTGATTTGGTATGGTTTTCCTGTGGGTTATTCACTCGGATATGTTCTGCGGGAGCATCTGAGGTCCGTGGCTTGCTAGCACAAGACGTGAGTAATCTGTGGAAACCTGCTGTTATGATATGATCAGGTCGTGGACCCCATGCTTTGTGACCGGAATGGTATGATCGGGTCGTGAACCCTGTGTGTTGTTATCATAATTGTATTTTGGGAAAAGACTTTTGGGGCTGTGTCCCTAAATGGTTTCGAAAGGCTTGAGAATTCTTAAATCCCAAATGTTTTCAAAACTCCCGAGATCTTAAATGTATTGTAAGATGTATACGGGTTTCATCCTCACCCTTCATGATTTGAGTTGTTTGATCAAGTGATTTATCTCGGGAGGTATGTTCACGATTATTAAGTACTGGAGTATGATATGTATAGCTTGTATTCGTATTTTATACTTGCACTAGCAAACAGTGGAGTTTTGCTAACCCCCGAGTATTCGGGGGGTGGATGTCTGTATTGCGTCCAGGTACTTGCAGGTTGCTGGGGAGCGAATCACAGGATCGGCATGGAGGATGATGGGAGACGATGATACTAATCCCATGATGACCATTCGTTGAGTATTTTTATTAGAGTCTTACTGTTTGGCTCTATGTTGTGTAGTCTTCCCGCTTTATGGGTATGTTGATGTATTCTGACCCCTGCCTGGGTATGACTTATGAGATCGAGTTATGTATGTTTGATGTATTGTGTTGGGTTAAAAGACCAAATTGGTCTAATGGTTCGTCTTTAGCCATGCTGGAATGTATTGTATATCGTGTTTTTCTATATTTAGCCTGGTAAATCCTCGCGGAGAGGGTCTGCGGCGCTGTAATATTCCCAAATGGGTTGGGGGTGTTACAGAATATTGTATCGGAGCTTAGGTTGTGGAAACCTAGGCTGTCGGGTTGAGTTGTGTGTTGTTGAGTTTTGTCTTGTCAGATTTTTTCTGACTGAGTCGTGTCGCGACGCGTCATCTGAGTTGTCGGTCGTGATTAGTATCAAGGTGCAGCCATCATCTTCCCGCGATATGTGGATATAAGTCTCCCCACTATATTGTTGTGTCTCGTGTTACACGAGCTTGTGTGATATTTGTGCTATGATGAGGAGTTAAATGTGAATCGTGAATACGTACACCGCGTTTGTCAGATTTTTGTAATGTGCTGGTGTATATGTATATATGTATATATGTACCCTTGTATAAATCATTTTTACAGGTGAAATGTTTTGGTGTGGTTACGCAAGGAAAGTTCATCAATGTAATATTTTAAAGCTTTAAATGTTTTTGGGGAGTCACGTAAATTTTATTTAAAAACATCCTTTAAGAAAGGAAAAGTTCGATTTCCGTATGATGACCTCGAGACCGTAAACTTTGGAGAACTCAAACTACTTATATTTTAATGCCATCTTGCATTCCAAGTTTTAAAAAAAAATTAGACTTTTAAAACTCAAATGAGGTCTACTAAAAATTTACTTGAAACGTGACTCGCTTTTAACTTGTTGGTTCCATGTATTTCGTTAAAAAGGTACGTAGTAAAGATGTTGTTGTTGCTGTTCAGCTGTAATGCTCTGAGTTTTGATTAAAGTGGTGGTGTGAACACTGAGTCGTTCGGTATGCACTTGTTGAAATAGTTTTCTTGACCGAGAGATGGGATTATGGTTTGAATGTTAATTAATGCCTGATGGTTATTTGTGTAAGGTTATAATTATGCGAACCGTTGGCATTTGAATTTGTATGTTGTTGTTTAATTGTAACCCCCGGTTAAGTAGCGTTGGTAAGTGAGTATGATTGTGTTGCCAAACTTGCATAGTTAGCGCACGCCATCTCTGTTGTGGAAGCGCGCTTTCTAGCTGGGCAAAGTTTTGGGACTGCATTTTTGCCGCCTGGCCTAATCTTTGCAGTCGATCATCTCTGAGTGGATTCTATGTGTGATTATGTGATTTTCGTTGTGTTAGGTTATTGCTTGTTAGTATGCCGAGGGGCAGAGGTCGTGGCCGTAACCGTGGTACTGATGGCCACGGGGATCAAATGCAGAATCGAGAGAATATTGCCGGGAATGATACTGGTATTGGTGTTGCTACTATATTGCAACAAGTAGCAGCACATATGACTCACTTGACCCAGGCTGTTCAACGCAATACTGACGCGACTCGGAACGTCGGTGTAAATCAACGCAATACTGACGCCCCTCGATTTGCTGGTGTTGCAGATGTATTGGGCTGGGACGGTTAGCTTTCCTAATTGGGGAAGATATTCGAGGCCGTCGATTGTCCAGAGAAGCGGAAAGTACCTATCGCTCAGTACCTTCTTGACAGAGATGTCGCTAATTGGTGGGAAGCTGTTAAACCTCGTGATCGTGATGTCACGTGGACGGAGTTCCAGGCCTTTATGGAGGCTGAGTTCTGTCCGAAACTAATTCGAGAACAGAGAATCCGTTAATTCTATTTAGCAGAACCGCAAGATATATCAGTGTCACAGGCCATCATCGATTACAAAAAACAACTTAGTTATGTGCGGGATGAGGTGAGGACCTAAGGTGAGAAGATCCTTCATTTCGACAGACAAATGAAACTAGAAATTCGCTAGTATATGGCAGGATTCACTTGCACCTCGGTGAGAGATTACCAGGATCGAGCCTTAGCCTACGAGCTAGCTTCGTTATCGTCGGAGCGAGTGCCCGAGTCGAAGAAACAGAAGATGTCCATTGACCTTATGGACAGTACAGGAGTTGGTGTTTCTGGATTACCATGTCGTAGTCTTTCTGCTATGAAGCTCCATCACCCGATGTGTGGGACTGAGAGTTCTAGATCGTCAGCTTTGACTCCTGGTAAAGCCAGGAGGTGTTTCAGATGCAATGTGTCGGGGCATATTCGTGCACATTGTCCTTCTACTCCAGTAACGAGTTACCAGTGCATCGTGGGACACCGGGTTCAGTTTTGCGAATTAGTCACCGAGTCTTCCAAGGCTCAAACGTGAGCACTAATGTCAGTATTGACTCCGAGGAGTCCCTAACAGTGTAGTCTTCCAGTTGTATGTTGTGTTATTTCCTTGCTTTGTTGTTTCGAATTTCGGGGATGAACTTCTTTTATAACTTCTGTATTTCCAGCATTATCAATTCGTTTGTGTTCATTGATATTTTTGAACTTGTCCTATCTTTTGTTTCATTGATCGAACGAGTTGTGGTATTATTTCGGATTAAACCGTTTGTTGTTGTGACTTTTTCTGAATTTCGTTCCATTACTGTGAACCTTTTGTAAATGCATATCTTGTTATTATTGCCAGACCACCTATTATCTCGAGTCAAGATGTCAACTTTTGAGTTGTTATTTGATTTTTGTTGATTCATCGTGGTCGAATATGATTGCTCGACCATTGTTGTCTCGATTGTTGTGGCTCGATCATTTATTGTCTGATTTTTGTTGATCTCGCATCGTGATTTTTGGAGCGCTCAGATCACTTCGTAATTTCTTATCGGTCTTCCAACCCTTGGTTGGTGGGATTTCATATTTGTTCAGTGATTAGCTCGCATTTTGATTGACGTACTGTTTGGGTTGGTCAACCATACTGATGTTTGTCCGTTGCATTTTGTTATCGTTCTGGCGTAGCGATATGGTTGTTAGAAACCACGTGCTGCATGTGATTCGTTGCAGGTCGTCGGCAACGGATATCACGTGATGTCGGAGATTATTTTGCGTTGATTGTTTTATGTTTCAAGTTTCGGGCCCGAAACTTCTTTTAAGAGGGGTAGAATGTAATACCCGAGATCTTCGTTCCAGTTTTGTTGAGTTTTTCTGTGGGTTATCGGTTTGGCGTTGCCCATGTCTTTGGATTGTTGTGCCATGTATGGTCGTGTCATGAGTTGACACGTGTTTGATTTCCGTTCCAGATCATTGCATGAGTTTTGACTCATTTCAGTGTAGGGCACGCTACCGCTTGTGGTGTAGCGCATGCTACTGTGCCATTGTTAGCGCACGCTACCGGGTGTGTAGCGCCCGCTAACTGGCAGTCCAGAGGCAGTCTAGGAGCTACTGGACTGGAACTGGAATCTCGTAAGCGCACGCTAAGGTTGGTAGCTAGCGCACGCTATCGACTGCTTAGCGCACGCTAATTGTTCTTTCTAGGACACGCTACATGGTAGGTGCAGATATGTCCAGGAGCTACTGGACTGGATTCGTGATTCGTTAGCGCACGCTATGCATAGTGGCTAGCGCACGCTAGCAGTGTTGCTGGCGGAAGGTTCTGGGTGTTGACCCCGTTAGCGCGCGCTAATGCTGTCTGGTTAGCGCACGCTAATAACTGTCCAGTATAAATATTGGACAACGGATTTATATCGTCATTTCTCCTTCTTCCTTCGTACTTTTCTGCTGGGTTGAGGTCCAGAGGTGATTTTGGGCGATCTTCATCATCAAGCTTCATCTTGAGGTGGATTTATGTATGTCTAACATCATCTAATCATCTTCTTGGCTCAAATCAAGGTATTCTCTTCTTAGAACCCTAATTCTTGAATTTTGGGGGTTTCTCCTTGGTTCTTCGATTTAATCCGAGGATGATGAATCGATTATGTAATTCTGGTTGTCTTGGTCATGATCTTCGGATTTTCGAACTCATTCATGATTTTATATCACTCGAAACATAGTTCTTGATTTCTTTGAGAAACCCTTAGATCCTTGTTGTTCTTAGTGTTGATTCGGATTCCGATTAGTGTTATTGATTCGTGTTGGTGTTATTTTTGTAGTATCCGTGGGTTTCTGGATTCTTGGTCGTTTTTGGAAGTTCGAGGGCTGCTCAACCTCATCCATTCGTTGTCCGGTTGCTCGTAGTTTCGAGGCAAGTATCTTGCCCATACATTTCGTGTTTCGTAGACGTGGTAGTTGGTGATTGATTATATGTGGAACTTGAATGTTTTAATGAACCTTCTAAAGGATCGGTATATCTCGATAAAAAGGGTTTTCTCCAAGATAACTCATATGATTCATGGATAAATGCGTGTTTGGAATATGTGAGTATGTGTTGTATGTTGATAGATGTTATAACCATACTTCGTGAATATAATAGACCGTGATGACTTACCGAGGATGGTGTGTCGATACGTGTACTTGTTCGGTGATAATGTGACATGTTGTGATATTAATTGTTACTCCTTTGAAAGGAGGTTGTGATGCTTAATGTTGTTTGGCTTGATAATTGATTATTGTTGGGTGATTGTTGTAAGTGATGTGCCACCGGGTAATATTTTTGAATCTCCGGGATTCATACTTGCTAGTATGGGTCGGGCGGGACCGTAGAGTTATCTATCGGGTATGTCTTTCGGGGACTCCGAGGTTCGTGGCTTGCTAGTCCAATACCGGGATAACTTGTGGGATTATCCATCGGTTATGTCTTGCGGGAACTCCGAGGTTCGTAGCTTGTTAGTGCGATGCCGGGATAACTTATGGTTGTGATTGTAACACCCCGAGATATTCGGAAATGTTACAGCGCCGTAGACCCCTATATGGGACCTACCAGGCTACCATAGAAAAACTCTACTCGACTAACCATCTTGGTTAGCGAGGATACACAATTAAACAATATGACATATAAAGATACGCCCGGAGCAACCGGCAAAATAAGCATCAACCAACAACGAGACAGTTTAAAAACAATACAATACGGAGTTTGAAACAAAGAGCCTAAGTACTCGCGAGTACAATCTATAAGTTTAAAACTGTGGGAACAACCATATCGAAATGGACAAAGGAAATAAGTAGACCCAAATGCACATGTCAACGACCCTGGCCAACATCCTCGTACTGTCCTGGTGCTCGCTCGTCCGGATAATCATAAACTGAAATAAATAAAAATAATTTACCCTACAACGGGTCCACAGAGGGGTTAGCAATTAAGCTAGTAAAAGTATTAGAGGCAAACCAAGAGCTTACACATTTCATAGTACATGCACCAAAATCATTTGAAAACCAAAACTAGACATGTCCTTTCCGAAATAAAGCCAAACAATTTGCCGTGGGAACAGGGCTATACCATTGATCCCGCTCCGTGATCCCTAAGGACCTCCCGAGCAGGCAATATTATAAAACAAACAACGCACACGCATATCCTTTGTAACAGGGATATACCATTGATCCCGCTCCGTGATCCCTAAGGACCCTCCCGAGTCAAGCTAGCGAAACAAACTCGTGAATCCGTGGCTATACCATTGGATTCCCTCCGTGATCCCGTCGGACCCTCCCGAGGTGAGCAATCACACACAATATACATTACTATTTCACGTTAAGCATAAAGGTTTCCAAAAATACTTGCCTCGAATTATTGACGACGTGAAGAACGGAAAGGAAAGTCACCGACAACCGCTAGGAACCAACGAAACCGAACCTAACGATTCAAGAACACAATCACAACCGTTTCTAAATGAATACGGAATTGGAATACACCCGAAAACCCGCCTACGATTCATGTATATTCGTATAAAAACAACAACGAGGGCGGACCACAACCAAACCCTCTCGATTCCGTAAAAATCACGAAATATACCATGAATCCGTAGGGAAACTAAGAATACCAACAAGATTAATCATATTCATCATGAATCCATCAACAAAACGGAACGGATCGGAAGAAAATCCCAAAACCCCCAATTTATCGAAAAGTAGGGTTCTAAGAGATTTACCTTGGATTGATGATGAAGAACACAAGTAGGTGTTGTTAATCTACTTCAAAACTCAAGGTAGAGGATGCCTGAAATAATCGAAGGGAGAATCGCTGAAATTGCCGGAAGAGCTCGCGGAGAAGAAATGAAATGGAATTAATCTGCTCATTCTGGTCAACTCCTGGTTTATATAACCAGGAGTGTTAGCGTGCGCTAATTCCTCAAGGTTAGCGTGCGCTAACGGGTAAAGTTACAGCCGAAATAGTTAGCGTCAACCCAAGAGCAGGACTTCGGCCGTTAGCGTCGCTACTCCAATTGTAGCGTGCGCTAACAATCTATCGGTAGCGCGCTATCGACCAATAGCGTCGCTACGGACATCACCGAGTCCGAAGCTAATCGCCAAAATTCACTCGATCCGTTAGCGTGCGGCGCCATACGAGCGTAGCGTACGCTAACTAGCACTGACCGTTTCGTAAATAAACCGTCCAAGATCGACACCTACGCTAGCGCACGCTACCGGGCATCATCGCGGCGCTAGCCTCTCGACATTAGCGTGCGCTAGCATACGTAGCGACGCTAATATGCTAGTCCGTATATTTGGAAAACAAGATCGCCACTCCCGGGGCTACTCGTTAGCGCGCTATTTAAACAAACGTAGCGTGCGCTACTAAGGGATCCCTAGCGTGCGCTATGCAGAAGGAGTAGCGTGCGCTAGGTACGAATTGTGAACGGTCCAAAGACACCGAAATGTGAACGAAACATCAAACGGAACATCTCAACGGTTAACATAACATAGAATGGACCCACGGCAACCCCGAAACGGCGGTTCCGCTCAACAATAACGGGATAAAACCCATAGATAATAGAAAAGATACACTGAAAGATACACAAGGGTCACTACTATCGGGAAATACGCCGAAAAGAAAAAGAAAAAAAAATACAAGGGGAAGAAAAATGCGGATATTACATTCTACCCCTCTAAAAACAAGTTTCGTCCCGAAACTTAAGAAACAAACAACTCAGGGTACCTAGCACGCATGCTATCCTCGGTCTCCCACGTTGCCTCCTCGACCCCGTGTCTCGACCACCGCACCTTGACCAAAGGAATGGTCTTATGCCTCGATCGTTTCTCACGATGCTCCAAAATCTTCAAAGGACGCTCCTCAAAAGTAATATCTTCAAGAATATCAATCTCGCCATAATCGATAACGTGACTAGGATCCGGACATATTTCCTCACCGGGAAACATGAAAACGCTATGAACATGACTCGGGGCCGGGTAACGCCAAACGGTATGCTAACCCACCGACTCGCTCGAGAATCTCGAAGGGCCCAATAAATCTCGGACTCAACTTCCCCTTCTTCCCGAAACGGAAAACTCCTCTCGTCGGCGACACCTTCAAAGAAACGTGGTCTCCCACCTCGAATTCTAAAGGTCGACGACGGACATCGGCATATGACTTCGCCGACTCGGGCGCCAACATCCGCTCTCGAATTAATTCTATCTTCCGCCTCGTCTCTAAAGCGACATCCGGCTCGGTCCCGACTAAATCGGATGCCTCATTCCAACAAATCGGTGATCGACATCGCCGCCCATAGAGTGCCTCATACGGTGCCATCCGACCGACGCGTGCCAACTATTGTTGTACGTGAATTCGATTAATGGCAAATGCTCCTCCAGTCATGGCTCCAATCGAGAGCACAAGCACGCAACATATCCTCAAATGTCCGGATAGTGCGCTCCGACCGCCCATCCGATCGGGGTGAAAAGAGGTACTCAAATGCAAACGGTACCTAACGCCTTATGCACCGCCCGCCAAAAGTGCGATACAAAACGGCCATCACGATCCAAACAATAGACTTGTGTACCGTGAAGTCTCACAATCTGCGCGATAAACACACGAGCTAACTTCTCCGGGCCCCAAGTGTCCTTGATGCCCAGAAAATGTGCCGACTTGGTCAGACGATCAACAATCACCCATACCATATTCATGCCCGACCTAGATCTCGGCAAACTCGTAACGAAGTCCATCGATAAGTCTTCCCATTTCCATTCCGGAACGGGAAGTGACTGCAATAACCTGAGTCGCCGATGCTCGATTTTGACACCGGCAAGTCAAACATCTCGCTACATACTGTGCGACCTCCTCCTTCATATCATTCCACCAGAAGTTCCTCCTCAGGTCCTTGTACATCTTACTCGAACCAGGATGAACGGAATAGGGTGCGGAATGGGCCTCATGCAAGATACTCTGTCGCAACTCTGGATCGTTCGGCACACAAAGCCGACTCTGGAATCTCAAAATGCCATCCTCGTGAATCACAAACCCAGGAGACTTTCCCTTAAGAACGTTCTCTCGGATTTGAGCAATCATCGGATCCTCTAATTGCTTGACTTAATTTCATCGATCAAAGACGATGAAATCTCTAGAGCACAAAGTTGCCCGACACCTCCGTGCAACAAAACTTCAACATCTAACTCGATCGAGCCGGAGCTCGGGATCGAGGCGTAAGGACCTCAAGCGTTCGCAACGCAATCGGTTCCGACTCAAGGCGTCGGCCACGACGTTCGCTTTGCTGGATGATAAAGGATTTCAAGGTCATAATCCTTAATCGTTCTAACCACCTCCTGCCTCATATTCAACTCCCGAGTAAATATGTATTTGGACTTTTATGATCGGTAAAAATCGACATGTAGAGCCGAAAAGATAGTGACGCCAAATCTTGAGTGCAAAGACTACCGCCGCTAATTCCAAATCGTGAGTAGGGTAGTTAAGTTCATACGGCCTTAATCGTCTCGACGCATAGGCAATGGTCTTGCCGTGCCGCATCAATACGCACCCAAGACCACGACCAAGCATCGCTATAAACGGCGAATCCCTCGTTGCCACATGGCAATGCCAAGACCGGCTGAAGTCAAACGCTTCTTCAGCTCCTCGAAACTCGATCGCCTCTCATCGGTCCGCATTTAACTTCTCGGATTTATGGAGCAACCGAGTAAGTGGCCGAGCTAGTTTTGAAAACCTCGACGAACCTACGGTAGTAGCCACCAAACCCAAGAAACTACGGACCTCCTTCACATTTGTGGCGATGCCCAATCCAATCTGCCTCAATTTTCTCGCGGATCCACACGGACCCCTTCTACGAAATCACGTGACCCAAAACATCACTTCCTTCACTAACTCACATTTCGAGAACTTCGCATAGAGTTGCTCGGTCCTCAAAATGTCTAACACTATCCGCAAATGATGGGCATGCTCTTCCTCATTCCTCGAATAGATAAGAATATCGTCAATGAAGACGACGACACACTTATCCAAATACTCGATAAAGACTTTGTTCATCAACTGCATGAACACCGCCGGCGCATTAGTTAACCCGAAAGGCATAACTACGAATTCATAATGTCCGTATCTCGTCCGAAAAGTCGCTGCACGTCGGACTCTCTCACCCGGCCGATAGTACCCCGATTTCAAATCAATCTTCGAGAATACCGCAGCTCCCTGCAACTGGTCAAACAAGTCATCGATTCTTGGCAAGGGATACTTGTTCTTGATGGTCACCTTGTTTAGTTCGCGATAGTCGATACACAAACGTAGTGAACCATCCTTCTTCCGCACAAATAGGACCGGTGCACCCCAAGGCGAGGCGCTCGGTCGAACATACCCTGACTCAAGAAGCTCACTCAATCGCTTCTTCAACTCGCCATCTCTCGAAGGTGCCATACGATACGGCGCCTTGAAATCGGAGCCGCGCCCGGCTCTAACTCTATAGCAAACTCAACCTCACGATCCGGTGGCAATCCCGGCAACTCGTCAGAAATACATCAGAAACTCACTAACGACCGGAATCGACGAAAACTCGACTCCACCATTCTCCGCCTTCAAGGCGTAGCACCAATAACCAAGACACCCCTTTCGCAGAGTTTCACCGCCTTCAAGGCGTTAATAACAAACTGTTTCTCTTTCGCCCCGCGAAAGAGTGTTCAGTGCCGTCCTCGGCTAACATGGTAATGATTCTCGTGCGGTAGTTCATGATTGCACCATGCCGCTCGAGCCAATCATTCCCGAGAATTAAATCCTCGCCCTCGATACTCACAACAATAAGATTAGAGAGCCAAGCTCTCCCACAAATAATCACAGAACAGTCCCGGACTTCTCGATCACCGACAATTCTATCACCGCTAGGAAGTTTAACGATGAAAGGCTCGCAAGGTGACAAGCAGTCGAGACTCAAACGTTGTACACACTCTAGAGAAATGAATGAATGCGTAGCACCCGAATCGAAGAGCACACTGACAGGATGGAAATGAATATGAACGGTACTGCCGCCACGAGCTTCTGGATCATCGGCTCTCCTCATCTCATAGATACGCGGCTGAGCAGAGCCGACACTGGAAGCTCCACCCCTAGTGGGCTGACCCCGACCCCTTCCTCGGCCGGCACTCGGTGGAGGCGGCGGAGCAAATGAGCCCTGGTTCACACTCGGCTCCATAGGTGCTGGGTGAGAAGAACGAGCACCGCGGCCGCCCGAGCCGATCACAAAGAAGCCTTGTGGCCCGACCGACCACAAGTATGACAAGTTAAAGGCGACGAGGACACCCGGTTCTTATGACCCGAAAGGCCGCAGCTTAAAGCATGTGAGCTCACGAGCGGGGTTCCGCGGCACCCAGCTCCCAGAGAAACGAGCCGAACCGCCCGTAGAAATATTCGCAGCTCGAGATTTCTGCTGGCCTCCACTCTTGGGACCAGAAAAGTTTCCAACCGACTTCTGCTTCTTGCTCTCACGAGCCAAATCACTTGCCGTCACTGACATATCATAAGCAAGGGCTCGACTCTGATAATCCTTCAGGGTAGTACAGACGAGCCCCGACATATAGTCCCGAATGGGCAGCTTCATCCTCCTGGAAAAATGGAAAATTTTGTCGCTCTCTGCGACAACTTGGGTCTTCACATAACCCAACTCCTTGTTAAAGTCGGCAATGGCCTGAGATACGGGGACATCCCGTGGTTGAGCATCATAGAAAGCATGCACTCGAGCCTGTCTGACCGGCCACGGACAATACTCGGTTTCCATCAACTCCTGAAACTCGGCCCATGAAGCAACATGATCTTTGGGACCAACGGCCTCCCACCAATCTGTAGCATCTCCCGTGAGAAAGTATTGAGCAATAGGGACCTTACGGTCCTCGGGGCAGTTGGTAGCAGTGAAGACTTTGGATATATCCTTGATCCACCCCTCCCAGCCGATCGGGTCCGAAGCTCCCGAGAACTGAGGAGGATGCATCTTGATGACATCCTGGAGCCAACGATCCGCTCCGCCCCGATTAGCGTGGGCCTGATCGGGGTTCTGGACCACTTGAGCTATAGCTGCCATCTGGTTAACCATTTGCTGCATAACAGCCGCAATACCAAGATCGGCACGCTCCTGAGAAGAAGCATGACTGTGACGGTCACCGGTACTGCCGGCTCCCGAAGAATGCGACGTGGCCGCCCCACCGGCTGCCCCACGTCCTCGGCCGCGCCCACGGCCACGACCACGACCACGACCACGGTTTCCTCCGGCATCCATACTGAAGTTGAGAGATAACAGAAGTGTATAGATGATGAGTAAGGGAGGAAAAGCAACTACGATTCAAGGAGGAAATACAATGCAAGAAACAAAAGAGCCGAATAGGAAAACTTACGAGCACTGGAAGTACCGGGGATGCTGGCAGCGGCTTGACAATGTGCAAAACAAAGACGACTAGACCCAAATAACCGACAAGCCTAGGTATCCATAAACCTAGAGCTCTGATACCATTTTCTGTAACACCCCGAGATATTCGGAAATGTTACAGCGCCGTAGACCCCTATATGGGACCTACCAGGCTACCATAGAAAAACTCTACTCGACTAACCATCTTGGTTAGCGAGGATACACAATTAAACAATATGACATATAAAGATACGCCCGGAGCAACCGGCAAAATAAGCATCAACCAACAACGAGACAGTTTAAAAACAATACAATACGGAGTTTGAAACAAAGAGCCTAAGTACTCGCGAGTACAATCTATAAGTTTAAAACTGTGGGAACAACCATATCGAAATGGACAAAGGAAATAAGTAGACCCAAATGCACATGTCAACGACCCTGGCCAACATCCTCGTACTGTCCTGGTGCTCGCTCGTCCGGATAATCATAACCTGAAATCCATAACAAGAATTTCCCCGACAACGGGTCCCCAGAGGGGTTAGCAATTACGCTAGTACAAGTATTCAAGGCAAACCAATCGCTTACACATTTCATAGTACATGCACCAAAATCATTTCGAAAACCAAAACTAGACATGTCCTTTCCGGAAATAAACAGTCAAACAATTTGCCGTGGGAACAGGGCTATACCATTGATCCCGCTCCGTGATCCCTAAGGACCCTCCCGAGCTGGCCATATTATAAAACAAATCACGCACACGCATCGCCTTGGGAACAGGGCTATACCATCGATCCCGCTCCGTGATCCCTAAGGACCCTCCCGAGCTGGCTAGCGAAACAAACTCGTGAATCCAGGGCTATACCATTGGATTCCCTCCGTGATCCCGTCGGACCCTCCCGAGGTGAGCAATCACACACAATATACATTACTATTTCACGTTAAGCATAAAGGTTTCCAAAAATACTTGCCTCGAATTATTGACGTGAAGAACGGAAAGGAAAGTCACCGACAACCGCTAGGAACCAACGAAACCGAACCTAACGATTCGAAGAACACAATCACAACCGTTTCTAAATGAATACGGAATTGGAATACACCCGAAAACCCGCCTACGATTCATGTATATTCGTATAAAAACAACAACGAGGGCGGACCACAACCAAACCCTCTCGATTCCGTAAAAATCACGAAATATACCATGAATCCGTAGGGAAACTAAGAATACCAACAAGATTAATCATATTCATCATGAATCCATCAACAAAACGGAACGGATCGGAAGAAAATCCCAAAACCCCCAATTTATCGAAAAGTAGGGTTCTAAGAGATTTACCTTGGATTGATGATGAAGAACACAAGTAGGTGTTGTTAATCTACTTCAAAAACTCAAGGTAGAGGATGCCTGAAATAATCGAAGGGGAGAATCGCTCGGAAATTGCCCGGAAGAGCTCTGCGTCGCGGAGAAGAAATGAAATGGAATTAATCATTATTCGGTCAACTCCTGGTTTATATAACCAGGAGTGTTAGCGTGCGCTAATTCCTCAAGGTTAGCGTGCGCTAACGGTAAAGTTACAGCCGAAATAGTTAGCGCCCAACCCAAGAGCGACTTTCTCGCCGTTAGGCGCTACTCCAATTGTAGCGTGCGCTAACAATCTATCGGTAGCGCGCGCTATCGACCAATAGCGTCGCTACCCGGACATCACCCGAGTCCAAGCTAATCGCCCAAAATTCACTCGATCCGTTAGCGTGCGCCGCCATACGAGCGTAGCGTCGCTAACTAGCACTGACCGCTTTCGAAATAAACCGTCGATCGACACCCACGCTAGCGCACGCTACGGCATCATCAGCTGCGGCGCTAGCCTCTCGACATTAGCGTGCGCTAGCATACGTAGCGACGCTAATATGCTAGTCCGTATACCGAAAACAAGATTGCCACTCCTGTGGCTACTCGTTAGCGCGCCATTTAAACAAACGTAGCGTGCGCTACTAAGGGATCCCTAGCGTGCGCTATGCAGAAGGAGTAGCGTGCGCTAGGTACGAATTGTGAACGGTCCAAAGACACCGAAATGTGAACGAAACATCAAACGGAACATCTCAACGGTTAACATAACATAGAATGGACCCACGGCAACCCCGAAACGGCGGTTCCGCTGAACAATAACGGGGATAAAACCCATAGATAATAGAAAAGATACACTGAAAGATACACAAGGGTCACTACTATCGGGAAATACGCCGAAAAAGAAAAAGAAAAAAAAAATACAAGGGGAAGAAAAATGCGGATATTACAGTGATTTGGTTATGTGATGTATGTGTCATGGGTTGCCCAATCGGGTATGTTCTGTAGGAGCATTCGAGGTTCGTAGCTTGTTAGTGCGATGCCGGGATATCTATGAACGTATTTATGATTGTGGTCACGTTACTGTTGTTACGGTGACATGTGATTTGGTATGGTTTCCTTGTGGGTTATTCACTCGGGTATGTTCTGCGGGAGCATCTAAGGTCCGTGGCTTGCTAGCACGGGATGCCAGTAATCTTTGGAAACATGCTGTTATGAAATGATCGGGTCGTGGACCTCGTGCTTTGTGACCGGAATGGTATGATCGGGTCGTGAACCCCGTGTGTTGTTATCATAATTGTATTTTGGGAAATGACTTTTGGGGTTGTGTACCTAAATGGTTTTAAAAGGCTTGAGAATTCTTAAATCCCAAACGTTTTCAAAACTCCCGAGAACTTAAATGTTTTGTAAGATGTATATGGGTTTCATCCCCACCCTTCGTGATTTGAGTTGTTTGATCAAGTGATTTATCTCGGGAGGTATGTTCACGATTATTATTTATTGGAGAATGATATGTATGGTTTGTATTCGTATTTTATACTTGCACTAGCAAAACAGTGGAGTTTTGCTAACCCCCCGAGTATTCGGGGGGTGGATGACTGTATTGCGTCCAGGTACTTGCAGGTTGCTGGGGAGCGAATCACAGGATCGGCATGAAGGATGATAAGAGACGAATATACTAATCACATGATGACCATTCGTTGAGTATTTTTGTTAGAGTCTCACTGTTTGGCTCTCCATTGTGTAGTCTTCCTATTTTATGGGTATGTTGATGTATTCCGACCCCTGCGTCGGTATGACTTATGAGATCGAGTTATGTATGTTTGATGTATTGTGTTGGGTTAAAAGACTAAATCGGTCTAATGGTTCGTCTTTAGCCATGCTGGCATGTATTGTATATCGTGTTTTTCTGTATTTAGCCTGGTAGATCCGCGCGGAGATGGCCTGCAGCGCTGTAATATTCCCAAATGGGTTGGGGGTGTTACAATCTTGATTTTAGATGTTCGTATCATCTTGAGTGTAGACATCCTTGGTGAGTTGCATTCCGGACTCTATCCTTAGTGCACTTACGTACGCTATGTTGAGACCATAACGTACGTTATTCGTGGACAGTTACGTATGTTAAGCCATGTGCCTTACGTACTTAATGGAGAGTATCAGATCATATATAGACTTTCGGCATCTGGGGCGGTATATGGCCCGGATTCTCGGCTCGATTAGGACAGCAGGTCAACGAGCATTACGTACGTAACATATGTGTTTTAACATACGTAATGCATGTGAGCCTTACGCACGTATAATCCTTTCGATATAGATGATTTTATGAATGTCTTATTGAATGAATTGTATTCCATTCAAGGTATTGTTCGGGTAATTGTTGTTAGTCGAGGACCGTCCGTCCGTTCATTCGTCGAGGGAGGATTATTCATGTCTCCGTATTGAGGCAAGTTATCTTGCTTGGTTATAATGATGATTGGAATTCTTATGAATGTTATACATTTCGTATAGATATATTTCTTTATGAATCTACGATTCATAATGGGTATTGTCGTTGATTGTGTCTATCGTTTGTTGTGGGATTGTATTCCCAAATTTGCTATCTTTGATGTCGTTGGTCTTGTTGATTATTGTTTATCACTTCGGTGAGTCTTGATCCTCGTTGGATGAGTAACTGATTGAGTTTCGTTGTAATGTTGCATCGTGACATATCTGGAATCATATCTGTCTGCCGACTGGTTATTGTGTAGGATTTTTAGCCGGGCACATATGGTCGGCGTTGATGTTTCCGTATTTGGACCTTGCACACGAGAAGTTAGTTTGTGAGGCTAATTAGGTACATGTCCCACGTCTATCCTGGATTTCGTATACGGGATAGACATGTGCACGGACACATTTCCGGATCGGGCGTACTGTGATGTCCGTCTTGAGACATAATGATTGGTCGTTATACTCCATGTTTGATTGCGTATGTTCGACGGTTTGGCGACTGGTTGTTCATATGCCCGAGGGGTATGTTCGACAGTCGATTTGTTTATTTGAGATCCAATGTATATAAATTGTATAACATCTTGAGAATTATTATCATGTATATCTGACCCTGTGGTTTTGGGAAAAATACTTATGTTGTATTTTAGGTCGAGTCAAGGCCAAGGCGCAGGGAGAACACAATGGCGGCGAAGGGTTTGGAGGATACTAGTTCAGGGGCCCCAAGTCTACTTTTATCGAGTTGAACTTTAAACCATGTATTGGTATTTATTCCGTTTTTATGTAACTCTTGTTATTTGTATTTTTACTTTAAGTATATTCCATCTTCATATGGTTTATACTAATTTTCCGGATCCTGTGTACTATGGCATTCTAGTCGTGAGATGTTTAAACCTCTCATCGAGGTATTGAATATTATTTTGTGGTTCGGTACCACAACTTGGGATTTGATTGGTTCAAGTTATCTTTGGGTATCGCCTGATGGGTCCCAGTGTGGGGTCCACGATACTGTAATAGTTGCTATTCTCAGGGTGTTACAGTTTGTAACACAAAATTCAGCCCCTCTTTTTCTACTGTTCGGCCGAACTGCTCTCAGTCCAGGATGTCATTTTCGACCATCTCCGTCTTCTTACCTTAGTTTATTTTGATCAATAGTACAAATCCTTCTAGCAAGGAATTATTTTGTTGTACTATTTATTAACATTATTTGTAAGGATCTAGGAATCTGGCTTGTACCAGTTGTTCGTGTGTGGATCACCGAAAGAGGAAGAGGATTTAATCAGCTTCTGGTATGGGTTCAGATTTGTTCTTCGAATTAATATAATTCGACGAACTCTTAATAAATCAATTAAATTACTACATGTAGATCCTCATCTGGGTTTTTCATTAGTTTATTCCGCTTTGTTTTGCTCACATTTATTGTATTAGATACACGTAAAACCCAACACTAAAATTAAGAGCCTCCAATCTCTCGATTATAGAGATCATTTTGAGGACACGGTCGCCGACCTTCTCACCTTCCTTCATCCTGGCACCGAAAAGCTGACTTGATATCTCATATCTAGCAGTTCAACTATGCTCACCATAAAGCTCGGTTAAGCGAGACAAGATCTGCCTAACAGAAGTCATTTTCTCATGAGCTCTCTGAAGCTCATTAAACATATGGGCCATCATGTATCCACGAACTCTAATGTCATCCTTAACCCACTTTTTGTGGATTTCAACATCTTTGTGACTAGATCTGGTCCGCACCGGAGCCACCAGAATGTCCGCCTCCAAGACATATCCCAGCCTCTCCATACTGAGGAGTATCATCAGGTTGCGGAGCCAGTCCACAAAGTTAGGCCCAATTAAGGACTTTTATATTCTTTTAACCCAGCTACCACTAGTCGGAATACACACTCCCTTGTGAAATCTGGAAGTATTTGTTCGCTTTACTTCATAGCGGTGATCGAGTTCTTTATAATTTTTAATATAGGGCAACAAGTTTCTAGTCTATTAATCTTTATAAAGTGGTGTCCAACGCCAACCCATCTAATGGATGATTCGATCTTCTTTTTCCCTTGTTCACTCCCCTCAACCTATACGGTTTTTGTGGTTCATGAACAAGTCAAGTTTACACCATCGACACTAATCATTTTTTCAATTGAATCGTATCTGGCAATCGAGCAGGTTTCTAGGGATAAAATTTGCTCCAACCGAAGGCATCCAATGCACTCTTCGAAGTTATCGACCCTCCCCGAATGACTATCTCGATAACTCGGAAGCGTAGCACATCCGGTTTGGAGTTCAATTTTCCGAAAGCTCGATGGAGGGAAGAAAAACCTTAAAATATTTTAAACTTAATATTTTGTCGTGGGAGAATTTTTGCGATTTATGTTACACTTTGCACATTAATTCATTTAAGCACGTTTGTTGCATTCATACCATATGAATAAAACATTCATAACCTAGTTGCTACCAACATCCAGTTCATGGACCATTTCTAGAACAAAAACATCGTAATCTAATTACATGTCTTCGGTCTTGAATCTTCATCTTCTCGAATGGATCTTCCTCCGGTCTTCGTCATTACATATAAATTTTACAATGAAAAATGGCATCATATAATACAAAGTTTTCTAGTAAAACAAATAGGCTCAAAACGGTTTTTACAATCCAATCGAATAAAACAAACGATTCAAAAGTAGGTCCATGAACTACATCACCATTCCCAAGCATTCATCTAATAAATACTAAATAACTATATTTTATATTAAATAAGTAATTTGATATATTGATCCAACTAATATATAAAATTTTCTATTTAATAGAATTAATCTAATCAATACACACAATCGATAATATGAATTCATCCAAAGTAATTCGATCAATCATAAATGTTTTGATATATCAATTTTCCCTTTTAAAAAGAAAGACCATATATTATTTTAATAAAATTAAATCTAATTTAAAATACGGGAGATTAATTTTATGGAATACACAAAAAATCAAGTCTGGAACAGGTTCAGAAGGGACACGAACCGCGGTCATTTTGGCTATTTGTATTTTTTGGAAGTTGTTGTCTCTATAAGGGCGTCTCAGCTATATAGTGTATCAACAATCCGGACCATACGGCAGGTCCATAAAGGAACATGGACTGCGGTCCTATCAGGATGGACCACACGACAGTCAAGGGCACTGGCCGTGTCAGTGTCCAGCATCCCAGAAACTGAACCCTGGTCCGTCCAACAGTAATACGGGGCTTGATATTCGACCGGATATCTAATATCTATATTTCTCGACTTTCATATCTTCAATATAAATCACATTTCCAAGATTTATATTTTGATATGAACTTATGAAAAATATAACTGCAATGAACAATCAAATATATACTACGATTAAAACATTAATGATTCCAAATCATAAATCATTCAATCAAGCATTCCAAATACTAAATATAGTATATATGATCGCAAGACCTCACTCCGATACCATTGTTGGGATTCGTTGACTAAAATGAAGATGCAGCGGAAGCAATATTCTAAAAGTAAACGATATGAATCCCTAAAGACATTCAATGTCCAATAAATTAGACATCCAATATCTAATATTTTTGAAGAGAGAATGAGCTCGATTTATTCCATTGTCTATCCTAATGTGCGACTCGGTAGGTTCGTCTCAGTTAGCAATGGAGAAACAAAAGAGTGATAGCACCACCTAGCCAGTCCCGCGGCCTACACTGTAACCTAACTGAGAACGAATGATTGAGATCATTCCAAAATCTTTCTGTCGTGAATACCAATATATGTATAAACCCTTTTCTCAAATGTCCCGATCAAGTTATAGTGTCACTGTCAGTCAAACCCAATTTGTACTTGACGTTATGCATGAGTTAATACAAATCGAAATCACTGAGCTCTCATGTATCTAATACAACTAGCTCCAATGCTTTGGCCAAAGACATGATCTCATCTGCCAATAACTGCATAGGACATATACCTATTCACTTACAGGAGAAAGAATCTTATCTTGGTATTTAGTAGAACTTGCTACTTGCCCGTCAAGGTTGACCCACACCTTCTGGTTTTCTATATCGAACTACTCTAGTGAATATATTAACGTCACAAGTATATCCTTACTAAATCCTCAAGTCGAAGGTTCACGAATACCTATCACAACCTTCTGATTCCATCATTGACTGTCCAAGAATCCTATCTTGGTATTTAGTAAAACTTGCTACTTGTTCGTCAAGATGCATGTCGAGGTCGACCACCACCTTCCGGTTTTCTGAATCGAACTACTCTAGTGAAAATCTTAACGTCACAAGCACATCCCACTAAATCCTCAAGTCGAAGGTTCACGAATACCTATCACAACCTTTCGATTCCGTTATTGACTTCCCCAGAGTGAAATTCGTGTGACGAATCGAGGGTGATTCGGTTCGAGTATACTAATCTCATTAGCATACCTATAACGTGTGCTCCCACTAACCATTAGTGACGACAGACACTCTCCAAGTCAAAGAACACGTCATACAAGTCTTCACATAAGCTTAATGCTAGTTAAGTTTCATCTACTTCGGAACGATTAAGTATTTGAGCCATAAACCTTTCCAATGCCGATCCCCTTATACAATAAGGAGTGGAATATTTTGCTCCCAAATACACGGACTAGTTTCTGTAAATATATTTACGAGTCAGGAATGCCAATGACTACCAATAAATAAAGAAACATACAATTGTCTTTTGATAATAATTTACATAATAAGTGGCATTCGAAGGCATACTCCTAACAGAACCTAACTAATAAGTATAACTGGCGAGTTTTTTGCATATATATATAAAATACTGTTACGCATCCGCAGCACCACGTTAACTCTTTCATATGTGGTACTTTCTATTTTTTAGATTCTTATTTATTTAACAATGACACTCCATTGATTAAATAACTAAATCAATATTTAAAATAAATGTGTAGTTTACCACCCCATAATTATTTTACATCATCACTTTAATTTAGTCATCTATTGAGTTGGCCAAGTGAATTGTTTTATTCTTGTAAGAAAATTTAATTCGGCAAATTATTAAGTAAACCTCAATGGCTCAAATATCTACATATTTATTTTTAATATCTAATTTGTATATGCTTGAATTTTATTTTTATATATTTCTTATTATCTAATAAATTCGATTCTCTTCACTTCCAAATAAATATATATATATATATATCTGATAACAATTTGGTTCAGAGTACCACGTTAACTCTCTCTGCGACATGAATTTTTTTATTCTTTTTATTCTTATTTATCTAAAATCTTGAATCCCACGTCAAAGTATAGGTACATAAATTATAAATGATTGTTGAAGATCGTGTAATTTCAAACTTATACTAGGAATTCATTTTTAATCTTTTATCATATATAATATTTATTCTTAAATTTTACTTTACAATGTTTGGATTTTCATTGAGATGGATTAACCAATTATTATAGCAATTTATATTTAGTTATGTAAATTGTATAAATTCAAATATATTGAATAATTAGCGGATATTATATAGGGCATGGGATATCAACGGATAATAAAGTCATATTTTAATCGAGTTTGTGATGAATATGGCTATGTAAATTTTAAACGGGTCTGAGTGTCTAAATCATACTTTCATTGTTTCATGTGTTACTATATGAGTTTTGAACTGGAATAAGCAATACAATTATTTTTCAATCGAGTTTAGGACGAGTACAAGTACATAAATTCTAAATGAGTTCGGGTGGTGTTGTTGCCCAAAATATTTATCCGAAGATTAATACTGCTGGAAGACGGACAACAAACAATAATTGCGGGAGCACTTCCGAGAGAAGATAAATAATACAAGATTTGCCGGGTTTGTTAGGCCCGGGCTTGAATGCTCTCGCGAGATGTTATTAATACGAATATTCGTGGATACAAGTATTAATGAGAGAAATCTAAATACAATGAGTGTAAAAAGACTCTGTTAATCCGGCTCTTGAGCGAAGCTTGGTGTTCTTCGTCCCGCCGATAATCTGCTCGAGGAGAAAAGGCCGGGAGAAGTAAGACCGAAAGAAAGCTGTTGCCAAGAGTTGAATGTTAGCCAAGTGCTTAATGTTTGCTTCTGTATAGTGTGCTTGAATCGCAATATTGCTGAAGGAAGCTGAAGAAGTGTCCAAGTGCAGGGTGCCTTGTTTATATAGGGGCAAATGGGTCTCATCTGTAGTGGCGATCGCTCACGGCCAATACTTTAATGGGGCGATCCTCGGCTGCCAAAGCAAAGTCCAAGGAAGATCTTGCTGTCGGGCTAAAGTCCAAGGAAGAGGCTGGCACAGCTTGGGCGGTCCAATAAGGAGCCATCACGTGTCCGGAGTCAGTCAACATGTGGCCCTACTGACAAGCTTTCGGCGGCCTGTCGGCTGGTGGAGGGAATATGTCAGATTGTGGTCAATGGCCCGGGATTCGCGGATCTTGTCCCGGCCTTTGCACATGGTGCCAGTCCTGGTGCCCGGCCTTTGCCGACTGAATGTCCATCGGTGGTGATCGACATGAGCGGTCGTCCCTGGCTGATCTTCCGAGGCCGTCATCGGCCAGTGGATGGAGGTCGCCCATGGTCGGTCACCAAGGGCAGGTCGGCAAGATGCCGAGAGGAGATCGTCCGTTGGTAGGTCGCCAGGGGTCGATCGCTGAGTACTGAGAGGCGATCGTCTTGAGGTCGATCGCTCGGCATCGGGACTGGTCCTGGGGCCTTCGGTCGGTCGATGTAGCTTGTCCGCTGGGCTAAGGCTCGGTCGCCAGGTTGCTGATCGGCAGAACTGACTTGGCCGCTCGGCAGTGACTCGGTCGCCCGTCCTCCTAGTCGATCGCCGGTCGGAAAGTGTTAATTCTTGACACAACAATTGCCCCCCAGCTTGCTCCTATGTTGAAGACATGGGGCGAGGTGGTTCTTGCTGGTGATCGTGTATGGATGAGGACGGGCGATCTGAGCTGACTTGGGACTCGGACTTGGGCTATCATGGTCGATTGGCTTAGCTATCTTTCGGCCTCGTTCCTGCAAAAAACAACATTGGCCGATCCCCCACGGAAACTTGGTGGTTTCGCTTTGTTTGAGGAATCGTGCACAGTCGCGGAGATCGATGGACCGACCCCATGACCGTGTCTTGGTGCACGTAGACAATGAGTGCCTCGTGACTCACTTTATTATGAGGGTCCTCTGTTAGGCTGCGCCTCGCCTTGTATTTAAACGAAAGGCGTGCGGTCTCGGTCTAGAGGAGTCCTTGCGCGGGGCAGCGTCGGATGAATCAACTCCACGCCCGCGGCTTGTTAGCTCTGCTTCCACCTCGGCCAGCCATGGAGATGGCCGACCTCGACGGTGTACGTTGAGACGGGGTTGTGGAATGAGTCCACTGATTAATGTTGGAGAGCCCTCCGACTACGCCGGCCTCGTATTTAAACGAAGGGCGGGCGATCTCGGCCGAAAGGGACCTTGCATGGCCGAAGCAGCCGGTTCCATCGACTGCCAGGGCCATGGCTTTATGATGCGCGGTGGAGGCGATCTTATGCCTTAGTCCGTCATGTTATATGCTGGACTGTAGATGGCGATCGTGTCCACCGGGTTGCTGATGATGTTGCGATCTGGCCGGATGACTGGCGATCACCGCTCGGCAGCCGATCGCTTTATTCGTAGGTCGGATATCGGCGATCGGCGGGAGCCAGTCCCTTATTTAGAATGTTGGACTGTAGGCGGTGAGCGAGTCCTCCGGCTCTTCTGGATAGTAGCGATCGGGCTGGAAGACTGGAGGTCGTCGTACGGGCGCCGACCGATCTACTCCTAGGCTGAGAAGAAGCCTTTGCCTGGACAGGAAATCTGCGGCTCTAGCCCGGAAGGCTGCGTAGGTCGTCGGCAGGGTCTTCGTGAGATGCCTGAACATAGGCGAGAAACCCTGAAAACCTCCTAGGACAGCGTAGAGGGCGGTCTCATCGCTTACGGGCTCGCCGTTGAGGATGATCATGTCAACCCGGTCGATGTAGTCCGAGTCGGACTCCTGTTCTCCTTGCCTGATTTGCATCATGCGATGGCGACCTTCTGGCCGGGCGACCCTGGTGGCGAAGTGCTCCGTGAAGACATGCGCCAGCTCGTTAAAGGAGCCGATGGACCGAGGTGGCAACGAGGTGTACCACCGGTGGGCGAGTTCGTCCAGTGTCAGAGGGAACATTCGGCACCTGGTCGCGTCCGATGCCCCACACCCGGTCATGTAGATGTTGAACTTGTGCAGGTGTGCTTGGGGGTCCGATCGCCCCTGGTACACGGGTGTCTGAGGAGGGGCGATCGTGTGCTGCACCGGGGCGAGCTCGATGTCGATCGCGAGCGGCTCGCTCGGCGGGGCGATCGTCCTCACGGCGCCTGCTCCGGATTGCAGGAGCGCCTTCATGTCGTTGAGTTGACGTTGCATTGCGGCAATCGCCGCGGCTCGGCTGCTTGCGGATCGGCTTTGGGAGCGGGGGCCGAGGCGATCGTGTACCGATCTCCGGACCCCGCTGCTGCCGACCTCGGGAATCTGGCGGCGGGAGCCAGCGGCTGGATCGTCTTGTGGGAGCCGGGTAGGCCGAGCTCCTGGTGACGGATACCAACTCCGCTGCTTCGTAGGCCGGGCCGGACGCCCGGCCGCGTGTCGGATCACCGCCTGTGCGATCGAAGACAGAGGTGCCCCGCCACCGAGCGCCTCTTCTTGCGGCGAAAGCCTCTCGGCGGTGCTCGGCCGGTAGTGCCTTGAGCTTCGCTGATCTTCCGGCGAGAGACCGGGGCGGTAGCCGGAGGCGCGTCGAGAGCACTCCGTCGCTCCTGTAGGACGGCCAGGGCCCCTTCGATCTGTTCCTTGGTTCGGAACCGATCGAGCGAGAGGCAGGCCGCCGTCCGGGGACGGGATCGGCGTCTCGACCACGGCGGCTACCTTCCACCATCGGTTGCGGCTCGGACAGGGACGGAACAGGTCCGCCGGGCCGGCCGTCGGCTTTCTTCGACGCGAGGCGGAAGACATGTTTTCAAGGATTTCTTTTGAAGTGCGGTGAGTGTCACTTCAAATATCCGCCCGAGAACAGTGAGTGTTCTTCGGGACGGTAGGTGTAAAAATCGAGGTTGGATCCCCTTCTTCTAGCGCCAATTGTTGTTGCCCAAAATATTTATCCGAAGATTAATATCACTGTGGAAGACGGACAACAAACAACAATTGCGGGAGCACTTCCGAGAGAAGATAAATAATACAAGATTTGCCGGTTTGTTAGGCCCGGGCTTGAATGCTCTCGCGAGATGTTATTAATACGAATATTCGTGGATACAAGTATTAATGAGAGAAATCTAAATACAATGAGTGTAAAAGACTCTGTTAATCCGGCTCTTGAGCGAAGCTTGGTGTTCTTCGTCCCGCCGATAATCTGCTCGAGGAGAAAAGGCCGAGAAGTAAGACCGAAAGAAAGCTGTTGCCAAGAGTTGAATGTTAGCCAAGTGCTTAATGTTTGCTTCAGATAGTGTGCTTGAATCGCAATATTGCCGAAGGAAGTCAAGAAGTGTCCAAGTGCAGGTGCCTTGTTTATATAGGGGCAATGGTCACATCTGTAGTGGCGATCGTCACGGCCATTTTAATATTTCGCCGACGCCCGCCGCCAATACTTTAATGGGGCGATCCCTGGTCACAAAGCTAAAGTCCAAGGAAGATGTCGGGCTGGGCTAAAGTCCAAGGAAGAGGCCGCACTTGGGCGGTCGATAAGGAGCCATCACGTGTCCGAGTCACCAACATGTGGCCCTACCGACAAGCTTTCGCGGCTGTCTACCGGGTGGAGGGAATCTGCTGATTGTGGTCAATGGCCCGGATTCGCGGATCTTGTCGGCCTTTGCACATGGTGCCGCCCCGTGCCCGGCCTTTGCCGATCAATGTCCATCGGTGGTGATCGACATGAGCGGTCGTCCCTGGCCGATCTTCCGAGGCCGTCATCGCCGGTGGATGGAGGTCGCCATGGTCGGTCACCAAGGCGAGTCGGCAAGATGCCGAGAGGAGATCGTCCGCTGGTAGGTCGCCAGGTCGATCGCCGAGTACCGAGAGGCGATCGTCTTGAGGTCGATCGCTCGCACGGATCGGGTCCTGGGGCCTTCGGTCGGTCGATGTAGCTTGTCCGCTGGGCTAAGGCTCGGTCGCCAGGTTGCTGATCGGCAGAACTGACTTGGCCGCTCGGCAGTGACTCGGACGCCCGTCCTCCTAGTCGATCGCCGGTCGGAAAGTGTTAATTCTTGACACAACAGGTGGCTAAATCCTATCCTCATCATTCCTGTTGATTGGTGTGTATTGGTGTGTTCCGCTGCGTTACGATTTCAAGTAGCTGAATCCTAATAAAATATTAAAATACTTTTATGTTTTTACTTATAATTTACAAGAACCGTGAATTTCGATGGGCTATACACTAGTTGCATTATATAATACTCTCCCTCTTCCCTACTTAAGAGTTGTTTCTTATTGTTTTTAGTAAAGTTAATGGTATGAATCTTTCTACATTTATAGTAAGAAAGTTGCTTTTTTATTAAACAACTAATTACTCCTCATACCATAATCAAATTCGTTCCTATTTTACAAATATTTAATTTACGCTAATTATTAAAATAAAAAATCTGAATTTTAAAAGGACATAAAATGTCGAACATTAAACAATGGGAGTACATGCAGCATTCTTCATACAATATTCAAAGATAAAATGCACCAATACAATTTTCCGACTGTTTCTCAATTTTAACATTTGGGTACGGCAAAACATAAAACATAAAGGGGGCGTTCTGTTTGTATTTTGTTTTGCACTTTCATTTTGAAAAATATTTTATATTTTCTGTTTTTATTTTTATTTTCAAAGTTGTTGAAAACGCGCTCTGTTAAATTTATTTTGCAAAATATTTTTTTTGTATTATTAATATTAAATACATAAATCTTTATTTTAGACTTAGATTCAAATTAAGATAATCAAAAAAAAAACTCAAAATGCATTTTGAGCATTTTGAAGATTTTTTGTTGAAATACACACAAAACGCTCAAAATGAGGTTTTGGGCATTTTGCATTTTGTGTACAAATATTTTTTTGTTTTCCAAAATGCATTTTCGAAAATGATAAGAAGAACACTGTTGGGAAAACAAGAACCCTGTATCGAAACAGCCGGGATATTCAATCCCTGTATCGAATAGTATCTGATAAGAGGTTTTGACATATATGCCAATCCGCATACAGTAAAGGAAACTGTATCGAAGTATTGAGGCATCATCCTGTATCGAAGACCTGTCTCGAAATCAGCATATAGTGGAATCCTTCAGTACAGCAAAGAAATCTTATAAAGACCAAGTATGGAAACTGTATCGAAACACCGAAATAGTTATCTTCCATACAGCTCTCAACAGGACAAGAAGGAATCTTCAGAAGTCAAGTCCCGTTGAATAAAGAAGTATTTAAATACTGTCAGTCAACAGATCTTCAAATCCCGCTAAATCTGGATCGTGTTATAATCCCGTTGGAACGAAATCTCACTCAACGGATACATCTCAACGGATATATATTTCAGAGACTATATATATCACATCAAGATGCTGAAGATCAGTTACCCAAGCTATCGAAATTATCAAGCTATCAAAGTTATCATCAGAGCAAAACATATCTCCAAAGCTTACTGCAATTCAGATCTGAAGAGATATACAGTGCTCATTATCTTGAACAAACACTTCATCAGCTGAAAGCTCTTAAAGTCATAGTTGTTGTTCACCATCTGTTCTATACTTTGAACAAACCCAAATCAGCCCTGTGTGGACTGATTAATCTGTGCTTCTCCGGAACTGTGTGTGAAGGAATTGCATTGAAGAAGACGAAGCTTCAGAACTGCGTGTGAAGAAGCAAGTCAAAGCATTAGCTCAAAACCAATCTGTGTGAACGGTTGAAGCTAAGATCTTTATATCAATCTGTGTGAACGATATACTGATTGTGTGTTGTTATAATTACGTAGTTGTGTACGTAGTAATTATAATAAACTTTTTACTCCAGTGTGGAGGACCAGTGGACGTAGAGGGGTTTACCTCGAACCACTTTAATTACTATGTTATTTACCTTCATTTTTTACTATTTTAATTACTGTGATTAATTAAGTATACACTATACATTTAGTTGCTGTATCCACAGCGACCTACTGTATCTAAGACTTCCGCTACGCACTCAGATTTAAAATCAGTACAGTTTGTTGTTTAAACTATTTCCCAAACTGTATCCAGTATACTTAGTGGCCAACAAGTGGTATCGGAGCGGTTGATTCTAAAAAGAATTAGTCGTACTTTTAACCGAATCAGATCCAAAATCACTTATTTTCAAAATAGTCTCTTTCATTTCTGTATTATCACATGGATACCTCTATGATCAACAAAGTGCCTATGTTCTCTATTAACGAATTTGATGATTGGAGAATTAGGATGGAGGCTCATCTTGCAGCAATGCACGAAGAGATGATTTTTGTGATACAGGATGGCCCTATCAAGATCATGAAGGTAAACACGGCCGCAAGGATTGAAGGCCAAGCCCATGCTGAGATGCTCGAGAAGGAACGCGAGCAATGGACAACAGAAGAAAGCGAGCAAATCTCGACAATGTGGCTAGGAATGTAACACCCCCAAATCCCATTGGGTCATTACAGTGCCGTGGACCCCACACCAGGTGATCCACCAGGCGAACACGACTAAAATACAACAAACTGACCAAAATAAAAAATCACAGACCCTACTATGATGTCCGACATACTATTCCGATATGGAATTTCAACGACAAGGATGGGCCTACATGGCCAAAATAAAATACAACAACATACACGAGCCTTGCTCGGATAATACAAGACGACAACGACTGAACAAAATGGGAGTACTCCAACTGTCTGACCAACATGAACACCAAAATATCTCGGACTAGTATCACTCGAGTGCCTCGTCGCCATCGTCATGCCCCTGTGTCTCAACTCTCTCCTCGCAAGTACCTAAAACATGAAAACATGTTCCGCCCCCACGGGGTCATCCATCCAGAATAATGAATATCAAATACATGCACAACATGATATGCATCCAAAGGCAGAATAAACAGTACAACAATGGTAGTACGAGATGCTCACAAACCAAAGTAAGAATCGAGCATCCGTGGAATACTATGCCCATGGCATACGATCAATACCTGCTCAATAGGTTAAAACATAAGTGCCCAATGGCGAGTCATCAATATAGAACACAACAATACATTACCCGAAGGTAAATCAAACCAACGCTGAAATAAATAAGGATCACAATGCCCGAAGGCTCCAACGGAAATACCGTTACATCACAATGGCCTGAAAGCCCTCAGCCGAAGCTGCCAAAATATCACGATGGCCTGAAAGCCGAATAGCCCGAAGCTGTAAATCATCACAATACAGATCTCAAAGAAACAAACCCGACTGTCGAACATACCCCTCTGGCGTATGAACGCTTAATCACAAAACGTCGAACACATCTACACATTTAAATGGACTATGAACGAACAAAATTGTATGGCTCAATGATGGACATCACAGTACGCCCGATCCGAATATGTGTCAGTGCACATGTCCACCCCGTATACGGAATCCAGGATATACGTGGGACAATGTACCTAATTAGCCTAAACGAACTACGTCTCGTGTGCACAGCCCTTCACGGAAAATATTCACGCATGACTATATATGTGCCCGGCTAAAAATCCTACACAATATCCAATCGGAACGTAGATATGACTCCGGATATGTCACGATGCAACGTGACAACGAAACTCAAAGGATAACACATCCAATACGGATCATACGACTCAGCAAGTGAACGATGACACACGAATAATGAAAGATCGACACGACCAACGATATTCAAAACAACCATCCTGGGATCAAAATCCCTAGGGACCGATTAACACGAGCAACGATCATAACACCACAGTTCGGGAAATCCTCAATCTTCAACGATCACAAAATTACCGAGTTCACAAGAATAATAGTGTGCTGCCTTGAATCGGTCAACACGACAATAATAATTCAACGGATGGGAATTATCTTTTTGACACGGATGGGAATTATCTTTGATAATCCCAATTCAATATATCGATTACCGTTAGAGCGGACAATCGATAATAATTATACAACGGATGGGAATTATCTTTGATAATCCCAATTCAATATATCGATAACCTTCAGAACGGTTAACCGATAACAATTGTACAACGGATGTCTCGGCACCTTTAATCGGTTACCGATAACGAAGGTGATAATCGAATACGTCAATGCCTTCAATTGGCCAAAACGACATCAATAGAAAAACACTGATATCAATAACGACGATTCACAAAAAATATCTTGATGGAACATCAATCAATAACAACAATCGATACGTCGATGCCGCGAACCGGCTATCAACAACAATATCTCAAAGGAACATCAATCAACAATAACAATCGATATGTCGATACCGCGAACCGGCTATCGACAAATATATTACCAACTAGTATCGCAATGCCTTAAATCGGCCATTTACGAACAACAATAATATTTGGCATAATTTGCCGAAGGGTATCGTATCAAACAATCCCCTGATATCAACAAAATCATAAAGAGACCAAGTCTCGAAATGATACACACATTCATACACATACATGATAACATTAGTATCATTGACCAGTACAAGTATAAAACTTGCCTCAAACCGAAGGCGAGAAAGTCCTTCCACGATCAACGTCCTACCACGAATCGATCAACGCGTCCTCCGACAATCACAAGCACTCGAACAACCTTGAATGAAATACAATTCATCCGATAACACGATATCGACCGAAAACAACACAATAGATAATTCTGATTCCAACACGAACACATACTATACTTGTATTTATCCGTATACACACACATATATATAATATACATATATATATATATGCATGATATACATACGGTACACACATTACTAACACATACTCTCTACATAATATATATATACTGCACATGCACTCACAATTTATATATATATACACAACATATATATATATATATATTCTTATACAACACACACACACCACTGCACATTACAACACACACACACCACACGTTACATATATATATATAACACATCTTCACAACTTTTATATATATATATATATACAACACCTGCACACTATATATATATATATATATATACATATTACACCACACACACAATATATATATAACCCAGCTATATATACATTATATATGTATATATATATATATATACACAGAATACACACACATACAAACTAATAAAACACACACATAAAAACTAACCGGAAGAGTCGATCGGCCGGCAACCCTCGCCGGAATCCGGTCAGAAAACAAAACTCGGCCGCCGGAAAAACGGACCCGCCGGACCTCGTCCAACTCCAGCCCGTTTTCGTCTATGGCCGATTTTCACCATCTCCGCCTGCAACTCCTCGCCGGAAGTATGTCAAACCTCCGTTCCGCCGTCCGTTCCGTACAAAAACCACCTCCGGTCGCCGGAATCAATGGAACCGCATCCATGGCCGGAAACTATGAAGAACGCCGGTGCCTGAGCTCCGTCTCGTCGGAAATCGGAACAGCTCGACCGGATTTGCAGCCTTCCGATTCGGAAATTCCGACCAGGCCGCCGCCGAGCTCCGGTCGTGAGCCGCCTGCCGTCGCCGAACTTCAGTCGTCGCCGAAGACGTCAGTCCTACCTCCGGTCGTCAACTCCAGTCCGTCGCCGGAAAATGGAGAAGCTGGCCGCCCGTCCTCAAGCTCCACCTCGCCGGAAAAAAAAATGAAATGGAAGAGATGGAGAGAAGAGAGGGAGGACGAGAGGGAGAGAACAAGAGAGAGAGAAGGTGATACAGGAAGAAGAAAGAAAAAAGAAAATGAGAGAGGGAGGAGAGGGATGGTAAGCTGCAGGGATAATATATATATATATACATAACATGAATAATCACGATTCACGTGAGGGAGAGAATCACAAGTGACAAAAGTGATGACTTATATATATATATATATATATATAAAATGATACTCCAAAGATGCTCTGGCCCTACCAGTCGAAGGTTGACTACGAGGAAGGTTCCTACCACCGACCACGCATTACGTACGAAAACTTCAGGACGTAACGTACGTAATGCTACACAGGTAGCGTACGCTATGGCTATAAACTTAGCCAAAATTCCAAACTCGCCAAACAACAACCAAACGACGAAACCAAACCGACGACCAGTATAAATATTTCGATCCCGAAATATTCTAATACAATATACATTGTATCGGTCCAAACAACAACACTTGTACAATTCCAAATGAATACGTACAACTCAACAGTAACACGAAAAAAAAAATTACCCCCGGATATTACATACTCCCCCCCTTAAAAATAGTTTCGTCCTCGAAACTCAGGGTGCACAAGTCGGGGCACGGACTATCCATCAGGATAAGAAAACAACATCTCCAGGAATACTCCTCAATACGAGCAATTCCGCCTGAGCAACTGGACCGACCCCACGGGTCCCCACGTCTCCTCTGCCTGAACAAGGCGAAAAATCAAGTGATAGAGACACTCAATCAAATGCGAGATTAGCCGAATCATGACTCTCCTACTAGAGACCAGCCAGGAAGTCGTACTAACTGCATGACTCGTAACACTGGCGTACACGCCCCGCGAATACCGCCCATTGTACATGTCTACGATCATCGGTGTACACTTCCCGTTCTCGTCAGTATCGAACACCCATGCAAACACGGACTCGTACCACAAAAGAAAATAACAATGCACGAATAGTCCTCAGGACTATATCGAACGCACGCCCAAGTCCTCACGACTTGACGTCTCGAATCACAAGGAACGATTACCCAGATCATCACAAAATCTCGGGTACAGGACCAAAAGGAAAGAAAATCACATCAAATGACTCAAGATTCTCAGATACAATGATAACAAGATAGATCAATAATAAATGGTTCACAACCGCAATATTAAAATACAGACCGAGTCAAACATCAATCCGAGAGACAAGGAAAATACAAATCAAGGCTACATCTCAAATGTACCCAGAATCAACATCCTCCAGATCATCGAGTTCCTCGATCCCATCGACTCGAGGAAAACCCAAATCTGAACTCGCTACTCCCGCTCGGGTGTCCATACCTCTGGCTCCCGAAGCCCGATATGACCCCTTGGATGAAGTACAGACTGAAGTGACACAATCTCTCGAGGCCCGTGAGATCTCTCGAGATCTACTGGCACTAGAACTCCTGCGGTATTCTGAAGGTGTCCCTGCCTCCCACACAGAAAAGTAAATAATAGCTGGCATCGTACATCAAGTACTCACATGCCCCGCTGAATCACAGTTAAAACAAACAACAGTCGAACTCGTCGCCTGAGAAGAAGATGCTTTCCCAGCACGAAGCCGACTAGAAAATGACCTCTTGGACGTCGGAGCTCGATGTCCCTCTGAACGAATCGGCATCCTAGTCCTCTCACCAGAAGAAACTGAAGGATCCTTCTGAGTAAGCTCCTTGATCGAAAGCTCTGCTCCAAGAGCCTTCTCAATGAATTCGCTAAGTGAGTTACAATTGTGATTGAACAACTGTATTCTCAACCGCAGGTTCAACATCTTGCTAAAATACTTGATCTTATCCACCTCAGTATGGATAACAGATGAAGTAAACTGAAGAAGTCCTTGAAACTTCTCAGCAATAACAATAACACCCTCGTCCTCGACGGATTCGGGGTTCAAAACCTCCGACAACTTGGCTTCACGAAGTGGAGCCGGATAATACCTCTCTAACATGAGAGTCTTGAACTCACTCCAAGCACAATCACGATCGGTGAGTTCTCGAGCACGACTCCGAAAATGATTCGTCAGCCACCAAATTATTGGTACGAGGTTTTGGGTGTCGGCCCACTCTGCGGCCTCTACCCCCTCAGTCACGTCCTCTTTCCAGACTGAAAGAATAACGTTCAATCATGACCATAGCTCAAATACGCCTCAACGGCCAGAATGCTAGGTCAACGCAAAATACGAGTATACATACTCAACAGATAAACGATCACATCGATCGCGCTAATCATAGCCGATACAGAGTCCACATGCTCCAAAGCAAATAATCATAAATAAATTGCACCCGATCGTCACATACAAGTGTCAAAAAAACAGGTTTAATCAATGACATAATGAATGTATGCACATAAAAGAGAATAGAGTCCTTACACAGGTCATCCGAAGCTTCGAGGTCTTGCGATACTAGTCTTCACTGACGACGACTCGATGAAAGAATGACTCATACAGTCGTCCAACTATCACAACTCACAAAACCCGACTGTCCAGATTGTCATAACCTGACAGCCCCGCTACTACCGTCTTGGTAGAGCCACATAACACACAAGCCAGGGTATCTCACAACCCAATTTCTCTGATACCATCTTTTGTAACACCCCGAAATCCCATTGGGTCATTACAGTGCCGTGGACCCCACACCAGGTGATCCACCAGGAGAACACGACTAAAATACAACAAACTGACCAAAATAGGAAATCACAGACCCTACTATGATGTCCGACATACTATTCCGATATGGAATTTCAACGACAAGGATGGGCCTACATGGCCAAAATAAAATACAACAACATACACGTGCCTTGCTCGGATAATACAAGACGACAACGACTGAACAAAATGGGAGTACTCCAACTGTCTGAACAACATGAACACCAAAATATCTCGGACTAGTATCACTCGAATGCCTCATCGCCATCGTCATGCCCCTGTGTCTCAACTCTCTCCTCGCAAGTACCTAAAACATGAAAACATGTTCCGCCCCCACGGGGTCAGCCATCCAGAATAATGAATATCAAATACATGCACAACATGATATGCATCCAAAGGCAGAATAAACAGTACAACAATGGTAGTACGAGATGCTCACAAACCAAGTAAGAATCGAGCATTCGTGGAATACTATGCCCATGGCATACGATCAATACCTGCTCAATAGGTTAAAACATAAGTGCCCAATGGCGAGTCATCAATATAGAACACAACAATACATTACCCGAAGGTAAATCAAACCAACACTGAAATAAATAAGGATCACAATGCCCGAAGGCTCCAACGGAAATACCGTTACATCACAATGGCCTGAAAGCCCTCTGCCGAAGCTGCCAACATATCACGATGGCCTGAAAGCCGAACAGCCCGAAGCTGTAAATCATCACAATACAGATCTCAAAGAAACAAACCCGACTGTCGAACATACCCCTCTGGCGTATGAACGCTTAATCACAAAACGTCGAACACATCCACACATTTAAATGGACTATGAACGAACAAAATTGTATGGATCAATGATGGACATCACAGTACGCCCGATCCGATTATGTGTCAGTGCACATGTCCACCCCGTATACGGAATCCAGGATATACGTGGGACAATGTACCTAATTAGCCTCAACGAACTACGTCTCGTGTGCACAGCCCTTCACGGAAAATATTCACGCATGACTATATATGTGCCCGGCTAAAAATCCTACACAATATCCAATCGGAACGTAGATATGACTCCGGATATGTCACGATGCAACGTGACAACGAAACTCAAAGGATAACACATCCAATACGGATCATACGACTCACCAAGTGAACAATGACACACGAATAATGAAAGATCGACACGACCAACGATATTCAAAACAACCATCCTGGGATCAAAATCCCTAAGGACCGATTAACACGAGCAACGATCATAACACCACAGTTCGGGAAATCCTCAATCTTCAACGATCACAAAATTACCGAGTTCACAAGAATAATAGTGTGCTGCCTTGAATCGGTCAACACGACAATAATAATTCAACGGATGGGAATTATCTTTTTGACACGGATGGGAATTATCTTTGATAATCCCAATTCAATATATCGATTACCGTTAGAGCGGACAATCGATAATAATTAGACAACGGATGGGAATTTTCTTTGATAATCCCAATTCAATATATCGATAACCTTCAGAACGGTTAACCGATAACAATTGTACAACGGATGTCTCGGCACCTTTAATCGGTTACCGATAACGAAGGTGATAATCGAATACGTCAATGCCTTCAATTGGCCAAAACGACATCAATAGAAAAACACTGATATCAATAACGACGATTCACGAAAAATATCTTGATGGAACATCAATCAATAACAACAATCGATACGTCGATGCCGCGAACCGGCTATCAACAACAATTTCTCAAAGGAACATCAATCAACAATAACAATCGATATGTCGATACCGCGAACCGGCTATCGACAAATATATTACCAACAAGTATCGCAATGCCTTAAATCGGCCATTTACGAACAACAATAATATTTGGCATAATTTGCCGAAGGGTATCGTATCAAACAATCCCCTGATATCAACAAAATCATAAAGAGACCAAGTCTCGAAATGATACACACATTCATACACATACATGATAACATTAATCTCATTGACCAGTACAAGTATAAAACTTGCCTCAAACCGAAGGCGAGAAAGTCCTTCCACGATCAACGTCCTACCACGAATCGATCAACGCGTCCTCCGACAATCACAAGCACTCGAACAACCTTGAATGAAATACAATTCATCCGATAACACGATATCGACCGAAAACAACACAATAGATAATTCCGATTCCAACACGAACACATACTATACTCGTATTTATCCGTATACACACACATATATATAATATACATATATATATATATATATGTATGATATACATACGGTACACACATTACTAACACATACTCTCTACATAATATATATATATATATATATATATACTGCACATGCACTCACAATTTATATATATATACACAACACACACACACCACTGCACATTACAACACACACACACCACACGTTACATATATATATATATAACACATCTTCACAACTTATATATATATATATATATATATATACAACACCTGCACACTATATATATATATACATATTACACCACACACACAATATATATATATAACCCAGCTATATATACATTATATATATATATATACACAGAACACACACACATACAAACTAACAAAACACACACATAAAAACTAACCGGAAGAGTCGATCGGCCGGCAACCCTCGCCGTAATCCGGTCAAAAAACAAAACTCGGCCGCCGGAAAAATTGACCCGTCGGACCTCGTCCAACTCCAGCTCGTTTCCGTCTATGGCCGGTTTTCACCATCTCCGCCTGCAACTCCTCGCCGGAAGTATGTCAAACCTCCGTTCCGCCGTCCGTTCCGGACAAAAACCACCTCCGGTCGCCGGAATCAATGGAACCGCATCCATGGCCGGAAACCATGAAGAACGCCGGTGCCTGAGCTCCGTCTCGCCGGAAATCGGAACAGCTCGACCGGATTTGCAGCCTTCCGATTCGGAAATTCCGACCAGGCCGCCGCCGAGCTCCGGTCGTGAGCCGCCTGCCGTCGCCGAACTTCAGTCGTCGCCGGAGACGTCAGTCCTACCTCCGGTCGTCAACTCCAGTCCGTCGCCGGAAAATGGAGAAGCCGGCCGCCCGTCCTCAAGCTCCACCTCGCCGGAAAAAAAAATAAAATGGAAGAGATGGAGAGAAGAGAGGGAGGACGAGAGGGAGAGAACAAGAGAGAGAGAAGGTGATACAGGAAGAAGAAAGAAAAAAGAAAATGAGAGAGGGAGGAGAGGGATGGTAAGCTGCAGGGATAATATGTATATATATATATATATACATAACATGAATAATCACGATTCACGTGAGGGAGAGAATCACAAGTGACAAAAGTGATGACTTATATATATATATATACATATATATATATATATAAAATGATACTCCAAAGATGCTCTGGCCCTACCAGTCGAAGGTTGACTACGAGTAAGGTTCCTACCACCGACCACGCATTACGTACGAAAACCTCAGGATGTAACGTACGTAATCGCAACAAATTAGCGTACGTAATGCTACACAGGTAGCGTACGCTATGGCTATAAACTTAGCCAAAATTCCAAACTCGCCAAACAACAACCAAACGACGAAACCAAACCGACGACCAGTATAAATATTTCGATCCCGAAATATTCTAATACAATATACATTGTATCGGTCCAAACAACAATACTTGTACAATTCCAAATGAATACGTACAACTCAACAGTAACACGAAAAAAAATTACCCCCGGATATTACAAGGAACGCGTTATTTGTGACTCTTGACAAAGGCACGTTCTCGAAGGTAAAGAGCTGCAAAACAGCCAAAGAAATCTGGGATAAACTCAAGTTGATTTGTGAGGGAACTGAGCTCTCAAAAGAAAACAAGATTTCAAAACTGACTCAGCAATTTGAATCTTTCGAAATGAAACCAACTGAGACACTTGAGGAACTTGACCTCAGATTCACTGGTATTGTTGGTGAACTTGAAGCGTTGGGAAAAATTTACACCCAAAAGGAGAAGAACTTAAAAATTTTCAGATCTCTCCCAGCCCGATGGGACATTAAGACCACAGCTATGCGTGTATCTTGCAATCTTAATGAAGTATCTACTTTTGATCTCTTCTCTGACCTCAAAGCTTTTGAGTATGATATTGACAGAAGAGAGAAAGCTGAAGAATCTCCATCAAAGGTCACAAATTTCTAGTCAGATAAATCGTCGACACAAAGATGCCCATCTCGTCGAAGCCTAGTAACAAGAATGCTGACAGTGACGACGACATCCTGTCTCAAGATGAAATGGCGCTTCTCATGCACAAATTCAAAAAGTTCATCAAACAATCTGGAAAGACTCCCTACAGGCCCAAACCTGTCCTCAAGGTAAGTACCGAAACATCATCTGGTGATGCTAACCTATGTTATAATTGCAGGAAACCAGGGCATTATGCAAATAAATGTCCTCATCCTAAAGTTCAAAGGTTGCCTGAGGCCGAGCAACAAGAGAGAGATGAAAGAAGACGTGCTTGGAAAGACAAGCTCAAGGCCCTGATTGGAGAATCAGAAGCCTCCCCCACTCCATCCAAATCAGCAGAATGTCTTCAGGTGGTCACTGAAAGTGATTCATCTGACGATGAGTTCGATGATAAAGCATATATGTGCTTTATGGCCAAAGACATTCCAGAAGGTGAAGACAGCGACGATGAGGTAAGCTCAACCTCAGCTATTCCGTCAAATGCATCTCATACTTTTGAAAACATGATGAATGAATTTAAAAACATTCAAAAGGCCCATGAGACATTGAAAACTGAGAATATACAACTTCAATTAACTAATTTAGAGCTGAAAGATGAAAATGACTTGCTGAAGATAAATTATGAAAATGTCTCTTGACTGTGAAACCAGCAAAGTTGATTTTGAAAAACTCATGGAGAGCAATCATCAACTTGCTCATGAACTAAGTGAGGTTAAAACTCACAACAAGAGCAAGACAAATGATTTGGTTCTACTTCAAGCCAAAATCACAACTCTCGAAAAGCGAGAAATCGAACTTGAGACCACTCTGAAATCGTTCGAGAAATCGTCCAAAAGAATGGAAGAAATTCTGAGCACTGGGCAAAATGCTCATGATAAAAGTGGCTTAGGATACAACTCATGTTCAAACAAAGGGAAAACTAGTACAGTGTTCGTCAAGAGTGTGGAACATATTCCAGAATCGGAAGATACCCCTAGTCTCGTGAAGGAACCTGCTGTACCAAGAAAATCGAAGGCTGCCATTCCGCCCCCGCAATCCTATTCCAGATAGCGGAATCATAATCCGTTCCAACCTGTGAGTCTCACTCAACAGCATGCTCCCAGAGCATATCAACAGCGCCAACAACCGTTCAGAAGGAAGGCTGTATCCAACTACCAAAGGCCCGCATGGCAGTACTATCAGTACAGCACGCCTAGGTATTGGATACAGGAGCCCCGTTATCCACCGAGACAGCAAGTGCCCGTTCATTATCAACAACAGCGTTGGGAATCCAACTAGAGACCCAGAAGGTAAGCTGTTAGGCCAAAGAAAATGGCTCCACCTCCAACACGGCACTCGTACTGGATTAATAATGATAACCCTGAATTTTACATGCATAATAATTATCATGGTTATAGCGACTACAGATATGCCCCTCGTAGATATCGAAACACTGTACCGAGTATGACCTACAGTAAACCAATTGCTGCCAGGAAAACTTGGGTACCTAGAGGAACTAACAATCATGGACCCAAAAATCAAAGGGGACCTAAATCTACTTAATTTCGTTGTTATAGGACATTCTAGAGGAGGATACCTGCTACTTTGATAGTGGATGCTCTCGGCACATGACTGGAGATAGAAGCAAGCTATCAGATTTTGTAGAAGGTCGCGGTCCAAAAGTTCGCTTCGGTGATAAATCAAAAGGAAGAACAATAGGGAAAGGAACCCTTGTTGTAGGAAAATTCAAAGTCACTAATGTTGCATATGTTGAAGGCTTACAGTATAATCTACTTAGTATTAGCCAGTTCTGTGATAAACAGTTCTCGGTGAAGTTCTATATAGATCGCTGTAGAGTCAAGAACATCCAAACCAAGGAAGTTGTGCTTACAGGAAGCAGATCAGGTAACATGTATATTGCTGACTGGAAGCCTATGAGCTCCTCAATTCCATGCTTTGTTGCCAAAGGCACTGCAGATCTTAGCTGGTTATGGCACAAGAGGATGTCTCACGTCAACTTCAAGACAATCAACAAGCTCTCAAGATAGGGAATGGTTAGAGGTTTGCCAAATGTGTCATTCAAGAAAGACAGAGTCTGTGGACCATGTCAGAAAGGCAAGCAAATCAAGTCAACCCTGAAGAGCAAATCCTACCTTTCAACCCAAAGAGTGTTGAAAATGCTACACATGGATCTCTACGGTCCTGTAGACCCAGTAAGCTTGGGAGGTAAGAAATACTGCATGGTTGTTGTTGATGATTATTCCAGGTATGCTTGGACAATTTTCCTTAGCAAGAAGAAGGAAACAACATCAAAGCTGCCCGAGCTCCTGAGAAAGTTGCAAAATGAAAAGGCATTGAGTATCGTGTGCATTCGTTCCGACAGAGGTACATAATTTACTAACCGCTTTATAGAGCAATACTGTTCGGAGAATGGAATACAGCACGAATACTCAGCTGCCCGTAGACCTCAACAAAATGGTGTTGCCGAGCGAAAGAATAGGACGTTGAAAGAAGCAACAAGGACAATGATTGCCGCAAGCAAGTTGCCACAGCGTTTCTGGGGTGAAGCAACCAATACAGCATGCTACACTCAAAACTGCTGTATCGTCAACAAGCACCACAACAAAACAGCATATGAGGTATGGAACAACAAAGCTCCGTTAGTTTCATATTTCCACATTTTTGGATGCAGGTGTTATGTGTTAAATAATGGGAAGGATCAACTTAGAACCTTTGATGAGAAATCAGATGAAGGAATATTTGTAGGATACTCCTCTGTCAGTAAAGCTTTTAGAATCTTTAACAAAAGGAAGCTGACGATCGAGGAATCAGTTCATGTAGTGTTCGACGAACTTCACCATGACCCTACAGGAGTAGATGATATTACTCAGGACATCCAACAACTCTCTATCTTGGATCCTCCAACTCCCATAGAACCTGTCGTTGATTTAGAAATCAATCCCGCAGCTGTAAGAATCGACATAGATGAAGCCGACCTACAAAGCCGTATCTCTGACAAACTCTCGATCTGACGGGAACCTGAATTAGAACCCAACCGAAGATGGTTGAGAGATCACCCGCAAGAGCTGATCATTGGAAACATAAATGCTGGTGTTTCTACTCGTAGGAGAATACAGAGTACACAAGGAAATGTACTTTGCGCACAAGAAGAATTTGATGCTGAGATATCACAGTTTCCTGAATGGAAATCTCAATCCGAGCTTAGAAGACTCAATATGTGCACTATCGCTGTATTCTTAGCCCAGTCCGAACCTGTTTCGACCATAGACGCTCTTAATAATTCTCATTGGATAACATCTATGGAAGAAGAGCTTAATGGTTTCGAAAGAAACAATGTATGGTATCTTGTACCCAGACCTACACATCAATCGGTTATAGGAACCAAATGGGTATTTCGAAACAAAAAGGATCGAAATGGACTTATTATAAGGAATAAATCCAGACTAGTCGCACAAGGCTATGGTCAGGAAGAAGGCATAGACTATGATAAAACCTTCGCCCCTGTAGCGAGACTAGAAGCCATTAGGATATTTTTAGCCTTTGCCGCCCATAAGAGCTTTATTGTATACCAAATCGATGTCAAGAGTGCATTCCTGAATGGAGACCTTGCAGAAGAAGTGTATGTTGAACAACCACCAGGGTTTGCCAACACAGACGGTATCGATCTAGTTTACAGGCTAAGGAAAGCATTGTATGGACTTAAACAAGCCCCTAGAGCCTGGTATGAGACCCTATCCCAGTATCTAACCAACAACGGATTTGAGAAAGGTGCTGTGGACAAGACCTTGTTCAAAATACAGGAAGGTGATGACCTTCTTATGGTGCAAATCTATGTGGATGATATAATTTTTGGTTCAACTAACCTTGCTTTGTGTCAAAAGTTCTCTCATCTCATGCAAAGTAAATTTGAAATGAGTATGATGGGGGAACTTAGTTATTTTCTAGGCTTGCAGGTAAAGCAGTTGCCTACAGGTATTTTCATCAACCAAGAAAAATACAGCAAGGAGCTTCTCAACAAATTTGGAATGAACACATCTAAATCTTCGCCAACCCCCATGAGCACTTCCGTGCAAATTAGTGCTGATGAAGCCGGAAAGCCGTTTGACCAATCACTCTACAGGAAGCTCATTGGTTTGCTCCTGTACCTAACGGCTAGAAGGCCCGATATCCAGTTTGCTGTTGGAGTGTGTGCGAGATATCAAGTTCCACCTAAAGAATCACACTTCAATACAGCTAAACGAATCCTGAAGTACATTAAAGGAACGGTCGATGCAGGACTATGGTATCCTAAAGAAGGCGGATTCGATTTAGTTGGATACAGCAACTCGGATCTCGGAGGCTGCAAGCTAGATAGGAAGAGTACAAGTGGAACTTGTCACTTTCTTGGACCTAGAATCGTTTCTTGATTAAGTAAGAAGCAATTGGCTAACTCTCTTTCCACGGCTGAATCAGAGTACTATGCTGCTGGTAGCTGCTGTATGCAGATCCTTTAGATGCAGCAACAATTGTAAGATTATGGAATCGATGCCAGAGAAACTCCAATCATGTGTGATAGCACGAGTGCAATCGCAATAACGCACAATCCTGTCCTGCACTCGCGCACTAAGCATATCAACATGAAGCATCATTTTATAAGGAATCACGTCGAGAACAAGGATGTTATCCTTGAAAAAGTTCATACAGACATTCAGTTGGCCGACATCTTCACCAAGCCGCTCGACACAGCCAGATTCAACATGCTCAGACAAGAATTGGGAATGCTACAGTCAGACTCCCTGTAAGTAATTTACTGTTTTTACTCAACAAATTGAGGGGGAACACTGTAAGACCCAAGAATACAGTATCCAACGTTAATTATTTGTACACTCAGAACCATCAATACAGCACTGTAGTGAGCGAAGACATATGAATCTTACAGCTGACGTGTGCAATAATTAAGGGGGAATACTGTAGGACCCATGAATACAGCATTAATCCACAAGTTGATGTATGGAATTTAAAACCTATATGTACCTTTTTAAGGGGGAACGCTGTATCGACGCAGAAACAACACATGCTATAGGATTTCGATTCAGTATATATATAATATAATATTATTTCTTTTCAAAATGATTTTTGTCCACGTGCCCTGCTTTTATGTCAAACGTCATGTACATTAAATTCCTTACACGACATCTGGACAACTGAATCTCAAAAGCCGCGATGTTTTAAATTGTTTATTGTTCTAAAACCGCCATTTCAGGCATTTAGGGTGACACAAATGTTAGAAGTGGGACCCGCTTATAATTTAAATATTTTAATGGATTAGCGTACCAGTTACACTCAGTCCATCTTAACCGTTGATTTCAAAAACCGATTCCCATCCCTTAAAATCTGACCATTCGTACTCTGCAAAACCCTATTTCGCCGCCCAACTATAAAAGGACTGATACTGCCATTAGAGACTCTTTACGCTTTCTGCAAATTTAAGAGTTCTCAAGCAAAAACAACCTACATACTTTTCTGCATTTTACTGCATATTACGTGTTTTCTTCTTCACTTTTTCTTGTAAAATCATCAAATGGCTGGACAAACTTCTTCTCCCGCTCTCAAGAAAACCGCTAACATCATCGATGGACGGATCTTTTCAAGATCTGTTGTCATTGAACGTATTCTGTCTAAAACCAACGACGCAGAACCCATGGAGTACATCATCACTCGTCTTCGTCAACAAGGCCTCTATCGCCTTGGAAGTCAGACTGCTGAGAAGTCCGATGCTTATCTGGTTGAGGAATTTTACATCAACGCCGCGGTACGCTTTTTGTCGCTGGCCTAAGGAGGTCACGTTGCTGACATTACCACTACAATCCAAGGAGTTGAGATCTGTGTTGATAGCGATCTGCTCCAGAATATCTACAGGCTACCCGCTGATGGCCTGACAATGGATCAACTTGAGACATTTGGGTCTCAAGAGATAATTACTAAATTTTATGGATTGTTCACAGGCTCAAAAGTTGTTGACATGGTTCAAACCACCTGTCACAAAAAGAATTTATGTCTGCCTTATGTATACTTGCATGATTTCTGCTGCAGGATCATTGAGAATCGAACTGGTGCGTTCGAAATGTGTACCAATCTGAGGTTCAGGATGATGGTGGCTATTCTGACCTGTGAAAAGGTCAACTGGTGCCAGATAATCCTGAAGCGCCTGCAAGAGGAGGTGTGCAAGCCTGCCACCCAGAAGAAATCTTTTGGTTTAATGTTAAACCATATCCTGACGAAATGCGGACTGGCGCAATCCGCTGATGCGAAGAAGAATAGCTCCAGGATATACCTAGGAGGCGTCAAGCCTACTGCGTATAATCAAACCACTATGGTCTGCAACCACCCGAAAACCGGAAGTATGCCAGTTTCCGCAAATCCACGAGATGAGTCCTTGAAGTCCCAAGACGTGGAATCTTCAAAGAAGAGAAAAAGATCTCACAGCAAGAAACCCATTGCTGGTGAGAAGCCCAAGAAGAAACTTAGGAGGCTTTCTAAAGTCAAATCTGCCAAGCCCTCCGAAGAAGTTTCCCCCGTGGCTCAACCCACTGAAGAACAACCCCAGGGCCCAACCCCTGTGGAAGAGGTGTCCACTACTCTATCGACAGTAGATCCTGAGCCTTTGGTGGCTAGGACGGATGATGAGACATCTGCCAACCAAAAAGACTTTAGCGAGTCGACTGCCCATTTGGAGCCAAAAGCTACTTCTCCTCTGTGGGATCCCACACCCGTACAGGATCCATCTTCCTTCGGGGCACCATCTACTGTAAGGAATCCTACTTCTATACAGGATCCCATACTTGTACAGGAATCCATCGCTACAGCATCTCCAGACATTGTACGTAGTCCCTCCCCTGACACCATTATTCATAAGACCCTTCTCTCTGTTCAAATTGAACATGCTTACGAAAGATTTCTAACATGGAAAGGCTACAGGCTAGCTCCGTATGAAAGATTGTACAACTGGAGTGATTGGAGCCAAGAAGAAAGATTCGTATCAGAAGTGACAGACTCAATGGAAATTGAAGCCCTGATTCGATGGGACAATCCCTTCTGCAAGGAACTGATTAAAAGCCATCTTCTGTAGAAATCTGACGCAAGAAGGAAAGGAAAGGATAAGTCAGAGGACTCTCCCTCAGATCCAAAAGACGACGATGACAATGACTCAGACAACGAGGATGATGCTTTACAAGCTGGTCTGAGAATGAATCGTGAAGAGGCTCAAGCTAGAGACGCCTCTCCACCAAAAGGTGACGAAGGGCCGTCAACCCAGAATAAGCCCCCTTCGCCATAGCAAGAGATAATTCCCGACGAGGACGAATCAGTCCCTCAAGTCGAGGAAGTAGAAGCTGTTTTGGAACAGGCACCTGAGCCTGCTGCCTATGAAGAAGAAGTTGCCCGCACCGTCCAGCAAGAGGAATCAGTCCCTCTGCCGGAACAGGCGGAAGCTGAGAGACAACAGGAGGATTCAGTCCCTCCTGTATCCATGTCTACTGACGAAACTTTGCAACAGGAGGACACTCAACCCCCTGCCGCCGAACCAGAACAAGCTGCTCCCGCCCCTTCAACCGTGGAATCCGAGGATGGTATCGTACCTGAGGATGTCCAACTTAGTTCACGCCCAACCGTGAACCTAAGGAGGTTGAACTGCTCTGAGGACTTTGCTCAACCAGATTCTCCGATTTCTGCCGCTACGAAAGAGCGCCTGCGTGCACTTGGTCTTCAAACTGTATTCATCTAGGATGTAGTGAATGCTCTGTCTTCTTTTGAGAAAGCATTGAATTGGATGCATACTTCTGCCGTGGAGGAGATGACCACTCTACAACATGAAATATCTCGTGTTGTCGAGGCATTCATTATTCTGCCAGAAGTGTTCAAACAAGCTCTGAAAATCATGGAAGACAAGCAGGAGCAACTCCTGAAGGAAGAAGCAACTAAAACGCGAATAGCTGAAGCCAAGACCGCATGTGCTATGATTGAAAACAGTTCTTAATTGTGCGCCCACGACAAATGTATCCAGGACATGTCGCAGACTCTTTCTTCCCTTATAGAAAGAATGATTAACATCGAGACGAAACATGATGCTGCATTAGAGATCCTAGAACGTCTTGATGAAGCCAAAAAGGGGGAAGAGGCAAGAGAAGCTGCTAGGAGAATCAGGATACAGCAAGAAAGGGAATTTGAGGAATTTGAGACTGCTCAAGACAGCATCACTGCCGAATTAAACAAGCTAGCCACTCCCTCCCAAAGTTTTATTATTTCGGGCTCCCAACCTGAATTTCATGATCCAAATGTTCCATGGCAAAATCTAATCCAGAGACCTTCTGAGATTCGTCTGCCGACCAACCGCCATCCTACTGCCGATGAGGTGAAGCAATGGAGGAAGAACGAACTGATGAGATACTTTGTTAAACTCATCAGAGAATCCGCCATCTTCAAAAGCTACAAAACATTAGCGGAGGCCGCAGAAAAATTTACAAAGATGCTAGAAGACGGAAAACTCCCTCTCCAGCTAGATATGAAGAGCAAGCACAGAAGAGGAGATCGGATCACCCATCCAGAAGACTGGATTCTTGCCTTTGATAGATCCTATGAAGGAAGATCTATATACCAGGATCGACGCAACGATTCCCTACAGAACTGGTGGCGTGGTACCGAGAATGAACCAGGGAGAAAGCCATGGAGGCATGCAGAATACAGATAGGAGTTGAAATCCTTGTATTTTATTTTTGTTCTGTAATTTCTCTTCGAAATAGCAAACCATGTACTCAAGTTATTTTGAACATCAATAAAAGTGTTTGTTTGTCTTGAAAGATTACAACTCGTAATCTACTCTGTTGATGTATGATTACTTAAATTGTTTGATAACAATCTCAAGTAATAGAAACTTGATTGAAAATTAAGCTGTACGAACTAGTCTACGAACAGTTCATGATTTCAGTTGCAAGCTTAGAAAACATTGTAAGATTGTGCATGTGCGCCAATCATAAGCTTAAGTTGTAAAAATCCTTAGCTGTATCGAACTCGCCTGCGAGCAGTTCATCAAATAGTCTAAGTTGCTGAAAGACAGACCCTTTGATGAAAGACCAAGAAATCTGCCAGAAGACATCAAAGAAGATCACTTCATGAAGAAGGTTTTGGCATCATCAAGAAGACTTGAATGTTAGAAAGTTAAAGTCTTGGAAAATTGTCAAAAAGGGGGAAATTGTTGGAAAAACAAGAACCCTGTATCGAAACAGCTGGGATATTCAATCCCTGTATCGAATAGTATCTGATAAGAGGTTTTGACATATATGCCAGTCCGCATACAGTAAAGGAAACTGTATCGAAGTATTGAGGCATCATCCTGTATCGAAGACCTGTCTCGAAATCAGCATATAGTGGAATCCTTCAGTACAGCAAAGAAGTCTTATAAAGACCAAGTATGGAAACTGTATCGAAACACCGAAACAGTTATCTTTCATACAGCTCTCAACAGGACAAGAAGGAATCTTCAGAAGTCAAGTCCCGTTGACTAAAGAAATATTTAAATAATCAAGGATAAAGTATTTAAATACTTTCAGTCAACAGATCTTCAAATCCCGCTAAATCAGGATCGTGTTATAATCCCGTTGGAACGGAATCTCACTCAAACGGATACATCTCAACGGATATATATTTCAGAGACTATATATATCACATCAAGATACTGAAGATCAGTTACCCAAGCTATCGAAATTATCAAGCTATCAAAGTTATCATCAGAGCAAAACATATCTCCAAAGCATACTACAATTCAGATCTAAAGAGATATACAGTGCTCATCATCTTGAACAAACACTTCATCAGCTGAAAGCTCTTAAAGTCATAGTTGTTGTTCACCATCTGTTCTATACTTTGAACAAACCCAAATTAGCCCTGTGTGGACTGATTAATTTGTGTTTCTCCGGAACTGTATCTGAAGGAATTGCATTGAAGAAGACGAAGCTTCAGAACTGCGTGTGAAGAAGGAACTCAAAGCATTAGCTCAAAACCAATCTGTGTGAACGGTTGAAACTAAGATCTTTATATCAATCTGTGTGAACGATATACTGATTGTGTGTTGTTATAATTACGTAGTTGTGTACGTAGTAATTATAATAAACTTTTTACTCCTGTGTGGAGGACCAGTGGACGTAGAGGGGTTTACCTCGAACCACTTTAATTACTGTGTTATTTACCTTCAGTTTTTACTGTTTTAATTACTGTGATTAATTAAGTATACACTATACATTTAGTTGCTGTATCCACATTGACCTACTGTATATAAGACTTCCGCTACGCACTCAGATTTAAAATCAGTACAGTTTGTTGTTTAAACTATTTCCCAAACTGTATCCAGTATACTTAGTGGCCAACAAACACGTTTTTAGTGTTTTCGAAAATAAAAACAGAAAATGACCTCAAAACAGCAAAGTGAACAGGGCCTAAAATTTCAGAGTAAGTTTCAAAGCAGATCAACATATAATGTTGATGGGATCAAAAGAACTTCCCCACAAATTTCATCATAATACACTAACTACAAATCCTATATTACCATCAAACCCTACCTCCAAAATTCCCTCCACTTTTCTCCATTTAGTATCCGACCTACCTGTATAAATGTTCATCAACTATTATGTAATATCCGATATTTTTATATTTTAAGCAATTTCTTTTTTTGATATTTTTCTCTTTTTTGACGAATCGATTGTAATCGTTTCGACATTTTTAAACTATTCGTTCTGTAATTTTTGTCATTTGAACGAGTTTTGAGGTTGTTTTTAATGAATCCATGCGATGTTGCGACTTTTCCATATTTGGGTTTGAATCTTCTAAATCTTGTTCCAAACTGTCGTTTCATTATTTCTACAAGTCTGTTTAATATATTCAGATGTGTTGTGAGATTTAGTATTGTTGTTCGATCTCAGATAGTGATTGTTGTACATTTGGGCCATTTTGTAATTTCGCAAAGTTTTGGGCGTCTGCCTTCGTAATTGTTTTGCCATACCTTCGGGTGGTCAGAATCACGTGTTTGATTAGCGCCTAGACTCATCGTTGGGAATTCTTCGTAAGCACTTCATCACGTTTCTGGAATCATCGCGTTTTGAGGCCGTTCTGGACTGATCGGACAGCAGGATGAAACCTGATATCCAGAGAGCAGGTTATGGTCGTAACCTACATGCCCTTATAGTCGTAAAACTCATGCTGTTACGGCAGTAGGCTATGGCCTGTTATGGTCGTAACACCCCCGTTGTTATAAGGCAGCGGGCAGTCAAGAATGTAGATTTTCTGCATTCTTTTTCTTCTCTTAGCGAAGGAAACTGAGGGCTGGGCGATATGGGTGATGCATTTTGAGACTTCAATCAAACACCATCTATGATCATATTTGAGTTATTGGCCTGAATTAACATAAACAACTCTTCTTTTTCACTTCCGATTTGAACTAAATCTTCGAGAAATTGTCTTGTATTGATCGTAAAATCAAGTTATGTATGAATCATATATCCCTAAAACGTGTTTGTCCTATGAATTGAAGTTGTGATTTTCATACTTTGATGAAAATAAAGGGGTTTGGTTTCGATTCGCCCTCTACATGTTGAATTGTCGATGTACATGAATTGTAGGTGGGATTTTGAGTATAATTCAGTTCCAAATCCATTAATTGTTGTTGTTAATAGTTGTTTTAGGAATTATCTAGTTTCAGAGTTTTTGATTCCCTTCAACCGCAGTTGTCTATCGTCTCGTAGCGTTTCATCATGTCTCATAGGAAAGTAATTCCTATGAACTTACATTCTTAAATGTGACCAGGGATGCAAATGTGGGTGAGAGTGTAAACGTTCACTCCAAGAGGGTCCAATGAGGCCCCAGAGGGATCGCGTTTGGTTGTATCCATGAATATTTCGGTTAACCACTCTGGGAGGGCCCGATGGGCCTCGGGGCCATCCGTGCATGGTTGTTCCATGGTTAATCATTAGTATTTGTTACTATTATGGCATGTTTTAGAGTGTGTTAATGTATGAGATCATCCTTGTGGGTCCCAGGTAGAAACTCACGATGCTGTCATGTACTCCGAATATCTCGAGGGTGTTACAGAATATGGTATGAAAGCCTAAATTTATGGATACCTAGGATGTTGGTTGTTAGGAATATGCCCTCTAATTCCACTTAGAGGATGAGAGTGTGAGAGCATTGTATTGTAATTATGAATATTAAATTAAATAAGGTATTTATTATTTTTATATTATTGTATATCATTGGCATTGTGATGTGGTATATAGGATAATAGTCCTTACGTTTGAGAGTAAATATTCCATCCCTTATGGAGATAAGGAGTGTAATACCCGAATTTTCAGTATAAATTTTTCGCGTTATTTTATCTAAGATATACTGTATAGTTTGGTATCTATACAGTATGGATAAAATAAATTGAGAGCCGAGATAGTTATACTGGTGTGATTATTGTTTTTTATTGACAAATATATTCAGGATATGTTGTATCAGGTTGAACTGATTTGGATATCAGGTATACCGTATGAGAATCTTTTTGGATTCAGTATGTGTATTCAGTATGCCGTATGTTTGTATTTTATACGTCGAGACGTCGGACAGGAACAGTTGGATTTTTGGCTAAGTATGAAAGCCATTACGTACGTTAAGCCTTGGAGCTTACGTACGTAAAATGTGTTAGCTTACGTACGTTATATAGTGTACATAATAACAAGAGGAATCGGACAGTTGGGCCCGGTGTCGGCAGCTTTCGGCGCGGATGTGGACAGGTGAGTCAACGGGTGGAATTACTTACGTTATACAGGGTGTATTACGTACGTAATACGAGTATAATACTGTAGCAAGTCAACGTACATATTACGTACGCAACAGAATAAGTGTTACGTACGTTACGGGGCGGCTGGCCGAGTCATGGCCGAGAGGACCTGCAGTGGCCGAGCATGATCGGCAGTGACTCGCAGGGATGGCCAATCCCGGTCGGCAGTGACTTACTAGGGGCTAGGACTGGCCGATTACGTACGTAAGGCTGTGGACGGTTACGGCCGTAAGGGCCCGTTTAAATGCGTAAGCAGTGCCGATTACGTCGTAAGGCTATCGGACGAGAATGGGACGAAGGGTAGGCCACGGCCGGCTCGTGCGTAAGGACCCGCCCGATTACGTCGTAATATTCGGCAGTCCGCCTATTTAAAGGCCTGGACCGAGTCATCCGGCCATTTTCATGTTTTCTCTTCGTTTCTTCGCGATTTCTTCAGCAAAATGGATGGTTTTGAGTAGAATCAACTTCTAACAACATGTTTTGGAAGTTGGAATTATGGACTAACATCATCTTTCACCCGGATCGAAGGTAAGAACACCTAAACTTTTGGTTTTTGGATATTCTTGAGGTTTCTTGGTGTTTTGGCCGATTTGCTTCGTTTTGATTCAGATTATTGATAGAACTTGATTTTATACTCGTAATCATTTAATACTCTTAAAGTTTTGTGGAACGAATTCGAGTATTTCTTTGAATAATCAATTAAATTGGACTATGCCTTCAAAGTGTTCAATGAAATGTCTCAATGAGTAGAACTTGGAAAATTCTACACGTTTTCATATGGATGGTGATGGAATTGATATTGTTGCGATGATTCTTGGTATTTACGAGAATTTTGTTAAGGGGAGATAATGAATTGGTGATCAAATGATTCGATTATGTTGTTATGATTATGGAATCGTAGTATTCTCGATGTTCTTGGTAGTTTGTTGCGATTCATGATGTTATGAGAAGTATATATGTTGAAGGACATGATTATATATACCTTGAATTGTGAATAAGGATTGTTTAGATGTTAGAACACATCGGATTATGTCGTATTGGAGATTTTGAATATGATTTCGGAATTAGTTGTGTTCTTAAGGAACTCTTGGATTATATGAATTGTTGAACATGTTTAAGTGATGTTGGTGTTTTGGATATGAATATGGAATATTCATATTTAAACTAAGTTATGTGTTTTGATACAATATTCGTATAGGAATACGAATATGATTTTCGGGTTTGATAAGATTATGATTCACTTTTGAGTTTGAGAATTCATACGTATTGAAGAAGTGTTCAAATCGATTAATGGAATTATTTGAAACCCTTGGAATATGGTTATCTATGATTTTGAATTAATCGGATCATCCGGATTGATGATGATAATCGGTAATTGGTTTATATTATGAATTTACAAGGAGGAAACTTGTAACCGTATTTAAGATTGAATTTGGAATCGGTAATTTGGACCCTTGTTGGTTTAAATTGATTATTGATATGATCTTCGGATTGTGGAATCGTATTGTGGTTTGGAGTTCGTGTTTGATTGGTTTGGGTTGTTTGGATATGTGTTTAGTCGGGAAATTGTAGAACCGTTGTGTTTGTTGATCGGTTATTGATTATTATTTGTGATCATCGAGTTACGGCTTGTATTACGGATATGAGTTCGTATTTATTGAGTTGGATTATTTGGTTTTATGTATATGATCGAGGTTTCGTTGAAACGTTGAGTTTGTTGGTTGGGTATGTCGGTTATTGATTTTTATCGAATGTGTGTTAATCGGTTATTGCAATAGGTTGATATGTTTTGATCGTGGATTATGACCGTTGTGTTGCGGTTGAGGCTAAAGAGTTCGTAGATTGATTTTGGTCGGGGCTGAGGAGCTCATATACTAAGGCAATGGATTTTGGTAACGGCTTCGTGGTATCAGTATCGAGGCAAGTTTATACTTGTTCAGTTTATAATATTTGATGAATGGTTTCGTTTTCATTTCATTTATAATTCGTATAGCAATGTTGTTAGAAATGTAAGTTATCGGGATAATGGTTTGTATATCGTACTCTGGTTGTTATAAATCATAAGGTATATGATTTAATTGTGTTTAGGGAAGACATGAGTTATCTTTGGTCAAGGATATAGAATATCGGATATCGAGGATAGTTATCGTGATGACATAAGTGTCGGGATAAAGGTTTATTAGTATTGAATGGATGGTACCTTATTTAAGATTATTTGTATAACTGTGTATTCATTTAGGGATGTTGTTCGTGGAAAGGATGTTGTCTTCGGCTTTGAGGTAATTTATGTATTGTTCAGTTATGAGATAATTATTATGTTGAGTTGTTGTATATGTTGTATGTTGAGGCTTCGTATATTGAGATTCGTACTGGTTGTTCGTTGAGGGATGTTGATCCCAGGACTATTGTTGGTATTAATGGTGGTGTTGATCGTCTCATTGGGGGATGTTGATGGATATGGTCCTCGATTTTGAGGTAATCCAAGTATTTGTTCAGTCATGTGGATAATTAGTATGTTGAGTTGTTGTATATGATTGAGGTTTCATATAATGAGTTTCGTATTAGTTATTCGTTGAGGGATGTTGATCCCGGGACTGTTGTATTGAGATCGTAGATCGTCTTGGTCATTGATTTGGGGATGATGATCCCAGGATTGATGTTTTGGATATTGATTAGTCATGTCGACTTTTCATTGTCAGTCTGTTGTTTTTCACTTCGGTGAGTCTTTTGATCCTTATTGGATATGTGTTTCTTTGAGTTTCGTTGTTATGTTGCATCGTGACATATCTGGAGTCATATCTGCATGCCGATTGGTTATTGTGTAGGATTTTTAGCCGGGCACATGATGGTTATGTGTTGATATTTCCACATTGAACCGTGCACACGAGACGTAGTTCGTGAGGCTAATTAGGTACAAGACCACACGTGTATGTGATCAATACCCAGGGTGGCTTGTGCACGGACACATTTCCGGATCGGGCGTACTATGACTTCCATCTTTGAGCCATATTGTTTGGTCGTTCATCCTCCATTTATGGTTGGGTATGTTCGACGGTTTGTGACTGGTTGTTCATACGCCCGAGGGGTATGTTCGACATTCGGAGTTATTTCTTTGAGATCCATTATTGTTGATCATTTGGAGTTTACCTTGTTTATGGTATTCTCGGTTATTATTGGTCCTTTGTCGATCATTTGGAGTCTACCTTGTTGAGGGTATTCTTGGTTATTGTTGATCCTTTATTGATCGTGTTGGGAGTTTACCATGTTGAGGGTACTCTCGGTTATCGTTGATCATTTATTGGTCGTATTGGAGTTATCATGTCGATGATATTCTCAGTGATGTATTGGTTGATCATTGTTATTGATCGTATGAGCATTCGGATTGTACGTCGATGTTTCGGGATTTATATTCATTATCATGTGGTAGTTGATCTACGGATATGTTGTATGCTATTGGTTTATCCAGGTTGGGATTTGATTGTGTAATCCGACGGACAGGATTTGGCACAAATGGATTATTTCCGCACTTATGAGTTATGATGATGTTTTGAGGATTATTGGTATTTTTGGAATATAGTAGAGATGATTGTTGTTGAATTCATTTCGTTATTTGAGAATACGAAATGTGGAATATGTCAAGGATTGATTTACTATGGATTGCTAAGAATTGGTAAGGTTATAACGGTAAGATTACATTGGTAGTATTCTTACTATATTATTACATTGGTATGTAATTACTTATGATGATGTGATCGGTATCATTATTGAGTATTGTGGCTGACCCCGTCATGGGCTTTATTTTTAGGTACTCGGAGATCGAGCTAGTATCGGTCGTGAAGGGGTGAGCTTCCCGGGTGATACTGGCTGTGGCATGTTTTGAGTATCGAGTATTCTTTTCCTGTTATTTATTTCCGCGGCAAATGTGTATTTTGAACTGCATTTTTCCGCTGCGTGTGTATGTTTCAAAATGGCTTTTCGGTATCTTTATCCGCTGCGTTTGTGTGTTTTAAAAGGGCCTTTTTGGCATTTTGCGAACTTGGGTTATTTCGTTAAACTCTTTTTCCCAATTATTTTATCGGTACGTTTAAGTGGTGGCTTACCGTACATTTTAAACTATTGAGATTTGGCACTTCGCCTTGTATTTTCAAATGGTATTCTATGACGGTATTTCAGAATTATGTTTTTGAAAATATTTGAGTATTTAAAATATTACCGTCATCGGCCTTTTGGCATTTTTAAACGTTTTTGAAATGGTTTTTAGCCTGGTGGGTTCCGACGCGGGACCCACGGCGCTGTAATATCCCGGATGGTTTTGGGGGTGTTACAAGGAGATAGGCACTAGAAGTGTTTAAAGCTCGAATGCTTAACTAGTTCGCGATTCGATAAAACTTAACTGGGCAATATGTTTAGAAAAGACTTATATAACGTGTGATTTGACATGTAGAGTGCTTGTCTTCACTAATGGTTAGTGGGAGCATACGGTATAGGTATGCTAATGGAATTAGTATATTCGAACTCGACTCGCCTCGATTCGATCACATGGATTTTACTCTGGGATTGTCAATGACTGTATCGAAAGGTTGCGATAGGTATACATGAACCTTTGACTCGGGGTTTCAGTAGGATATGTACTTGTGACATTAAGTTAGTTATTAGAGTAGTTCAATCTAATCACCGATTGGTGGGGTCAACCTCGAAGTGCAACTTAGTGGGCAAGTAGCAACTCTACTGAATACCAAGAACGGATCCTTTCTCCTGTAAGTGAGCAAGTAAATGCCCTGTGTGGTTAATGGCAAATGAGATCATAAGTCTTTGGCCAAAGCATTTAGAGCTAGTTGTATTTGACACACGAGAGCTCGGTGATCTCGGTTTGCACTAACAAATTCATAGAGTCAAGTTACAATATGGTTCGACATTACCGTGACCCTAATACGTGATCCGAATATATGACTGAAGGTTTATACGTATATGGTATTCACGACATAATGGTTTTAAATGATCCAATCATTCATTCTCAGTTGGATTATGGTGCAGGCCGTTAGACTGGCTAAGTGCACTACTACAAAAATAGCATTTAACAGCGGCATTTTAACAGCGGTTTTCCTTGGAACCGCTGTTAAATCTGCACATTTAACAGCAGTTCTAGAAGAACCGCTGTTAAATTGTACTTTAATAGCGGTTCTATAAGAACCGTTGTTAAACTTGTACATTTAACAGCGGTTCTTTGACAACCGCTGTTAAATCTGTACATTTAACAGCGGTTCTTTTAGAACCGCTGTTAAACTTGTATTTTAACAGCGGTTCTAGGTTAATATGCAATATATTGAATATTAATAGATTTTGTTATATATTAATATTAAAAATTCTACTATATTATATATTAAAAATTATAATGCATACATATTGTTTTATGAATTATATTATATTAAATTTGCAATATATTGAATATTAATATATTTTCTTATATATTAATATTAAAAATTCTACTACATTATATATTAAAAATTATAATACATACATATTGTGTTATGAACTATATTATATTAAATGTGCAATATATTGAATATTAATATATTTTGTGATATATTAATATTAAAAATTATATTACATTATATATTAAAAATTATAATACATACATGTTGTTTTATGAATTATATTATATTAAATGTGCAATATATTGAATATTAATATATTTTGTGATATATTAATATTAAAAATTATATTACATTATATATTAAAAATTATAATACATACATGTTGTTTTATGAATTATATTATACTAACTGTGCAATATATTGAATATTAATATATTTTGTGATATATTAATATTAAAAATTATATTACATTATATATTGAAAATTATAATACATACATATTGTTTTATGAATTATATTATATTAAATGTGCAATATATTGAATATTAATATATTTTGTTATATATTAATATTAAAATTATATGACATTATATATTAAAAATTATAATACATATTGTTTTGTGAATTATATTATATTAAATGTGCACGATATTGAATATTAATATATATAATATAATATAATTCTTCAAATATATTATAATTTTTGACTTATTAATATAACTTATTAATATTTAATATATGATACAAATTTATAATTTCAGCATGGATATATACAATATATACATAATAATTTTTAATATGTAATAATTTTCATTATTTTATATTATTATTCTATAATAATAATAATTAATAATATAAATCATAAAAGCTTAATACTCAGTTCATCAAATTTTTTATATAATATACATTATACTTTAATGTATATAATATAATTCGGGTATATTAATATATATTTATATATATATATATATGTGTGTGTGTGTGTGTGTGTGTGTGTGTGTGGGGTTTATTGTACACTTATATAATATAGATCAACAAAAGTACAACAAATGACTTTGGCTCAGTGGTTGATACCACCACCATCTTATGGAGGTCACAGGTTCAAATCCGGTGAGTAGCAGAAATGCACATTTATTCATATATATGTGCGGGGTCACTAGCGGGTGGGCTCAGAGGCGGGCAGACAGGTATGTGCGGGTCACGAGCGGGAGGGCTCGGAGGCGGATGGGCGGTCGGGTGCGAGGGATCTGGGCAGAGCAATATAATTTTTTTTATTCCAATAATTTTAACCGCGGTTCTACAAGAACCGCTGTTAAAAAAATAATTTTAATTTATTTTAAAAAAATTAATTTAACAGCGGTTTTTAAAAACCGCGGTTCCAGAACCGCTGTTAAAAGGGCTCCAGAACCGCTGTTAAATGCTGTTTTTGTAGTAGTGGTGTTACTAACACTCCTTGGTTCCTCCCTTTATCGACTGACACAGACTTATGGAGTCACGCACAAGGATATTTGATGGTTAATATAAATTTATTATCTCTTGATTAATATTGGATATTATATATCTAATTTATTTTATTGGATAAATTAAGTCGGTCTTGTGAATTAAATAAATTACTGGATAATTAATTTAATTCGAATTATTGCTTAGAGAATTTATATTTAATATAATTACTTAATTAGATCAATTTATTTTACAAATATTGAAACATATCAAGGTTTATATATCGGACAAGATACAATACGATCCGTTTCACGGACCGAAACGAACCAAACCTCTTAAAATTCTCACTTGGCCGTCCCCACCCCATTATCTTCACATGGTGTGAGGTTTCTTCATTTATCTTTGTTAAGACATGATTAAAGGTGTAACACCCCAAACTAGGCGGATATTACAGTGCCGTGGATCCCCGACTGGGACCCACCAGGCAAATGAAAATGAATGAATTACACAGGATAAATGTAGTACCGAACCACATTACAACAGTAATTACTCCGATGAGGAGTTTAATTACAACACACCAGGACAATACCGAATACTAGTGTATTTTATATGAAGATAAAATACACAACACTCAATGAAACGGAGTATCCAAATGAAAATCTGCAGCGGAAGATAAATGACAATAATATGAATAACTGAAAGATCGGGGCCCCCTACTAGTATCACTGGGACTCCTCGACGTCAGCGTGTTCTCCCCGTGCTTTTGCCTTGCCAAGACCTGAAAAACAAAATCCCCAAACGGGGTCAGTTACACAGAACAACAATCCTCAAGGGTTGAAAATACACAATCATGATTATATCTGAAGTATGAAATATCCTGTCGAAACATATGCAATCAAACATGCTATATGAATCAACTAACAGTACGGCTCAAAGGGTGGCGCCACACTACGCCCGGGATGGAAATGTGTCCGTGCACAAGCCACCAACGAGTATCGATCGAATACACGTGTGGTCTTGTACCTAATCAGTCTCACGAGGCATATGACTCGTGTGCACAGTCCAATGTGAGGCCAACAACCAACACACGACTTAAGCGTGCCCGACATGAAAATCCAACACATACCAACCGGCACGCCAGTATAACAAAAGTGACATCGAAAATGAATAATGACTCACCGAAATGGAATGATAGTGAAATAAATGACAGCTCAATGAAATGATTGGAACCGTCGTTCCTTATGACTGAAGTGATTAATTGACAATAACAAGTTTTGATACGGTTAATACAATAATGAATGAGTTATGATTATGAATGAACAACAACAAAAGGGATGAATATCCTTTTAATCGAGTAAGAATTAACTTACACAATACCGATGACAATTATCCTTCCACGAACAAATGTCCTAAATGCGATGTCGGTCGCTCGAACAACCTTGAATAACACAATTACCAACAATCCGATCAACATACGTATCAAACATGAATATAACGAACTCAACACGCCGATACGACTAAACCAAGTCCATTGAGGCATTATATCGAACACTATGTGGCCAAACTTCGATTGTTAACAATCAAACCTCAATATACCAATATCAAATCCCCCAAGAAGTGTTTCAAACCAACAAAACATCTTCAATATGATCAATAACCAAAATGAATATCCGAAAACGTGATTATAACGACAATTAATCGAAAACCCCCAATTTCAACTCGATATTCAAAGTGTTCTTGAATAATCCCTCAATAATCCAATGAATCCTTATACAAACTCATAATCATATACATATCCCTTCATATAACATGATTATAACGTCCAAAACATCATATCTCAACACAAAATCGAAATCGAGGTGTTGAAGAAATTACCTCTTGAAGATCCAACCACTTCGATCAGATGAACACGAGTTAAAGCAGTATCCGGCTATATGATCGAATAGAAATGAAGAAACTCAAGTACTCAAGTGTTTGATGAAGGAAAAATCCCTTCCCCCAAGCTCTCTCTCGGACAAAATGGAAGAAGAAAGTGAAAATGAAGAAAAGTCGGCCACCCTATATAAAGCTATAGGAGATTCTGGCCGTAACTCGGCCCTCATACGGCCGTAACATCCCAGGTCAACGGCCTTACGGCCGTAACCGGCCAACACGTACGGCCGTAACTCGGCTTCGTCCGAAAGCCTGCCGACAGACTTACGGCCGTAACCGTTCCTGAGTTACGAGCGTAACCCGCATTCGTCAAAAACATCCGCCGACATCCTTACGGCCGTACCCGCACACCTTACGTCCGTAGCTCGGATGATACGGCCATATCCGGCCAAACTTACGGGCGTAAGCCCTCTTCGTCGAAAATGACCAGGCACCTTGCCTGCAGCGTACGGCCGTATCCGGCCAAGCCTTACGGCCGTACCTGCCTTGACTTACGGCCGTATGCCGAAACCCTTACGGCTGTAACTCGCCTTCGGCCAAAAACGCCTGGCACCCTGCTCGACACGTACGGCCGTATCCGGCCAAGCCTTACGGCCGTACTGCCCAACTTACGGCCGTATGCCAAAATCCTGCCGAAATGGCCTGAAAACAACGAACGTCTATTACGGCCGTATCCGACACTCCTTACGGCCGTAACTCGTTGTTGGACAAGATGAAATTCCGACAACTCCGATTTCTCGCTACGATTGATGAATGATTCGACATACCAAACGTTTGTGAACGCGAGCAAGTCCAACACATGCCAAAAATGATATTACCAGCACAGGACTACCAATCACGATGATAATGATAATACTCCCGCTCTGACACTCAAACGGAGATGAAATGACGATCGATAACTGATACACGGTTAAAACATGCCAAATGAACGCAAATGAATGAATCATGAATGATGAGCGATCATTAATGAGTGAAAATTACTGAGTGATAATTACAAACTGATAATTACTGAATGATAATGAATGAATTACAACCGGGTATTACATACTCCCCCCCTTAAAAAGAGTTTCGTCCCCGAAACTAAGGGTCAAACAACTCGGGGTGACTCTCCCGCATACTCTCCTCGGTTTCCCAAGTAGCCTCTTCGACTCCGTGTCTAGACCACTGAATCTGACCAAAGGAATCGTCTTGTTCCTCAACTGTTTGATTCGCCGCTCTAACACTCGTATAGAACGCTCCTCATGCGAATGATCATCCGCGATCTCGATTTCGTCGAACTGAAGTATGTGACTCGGGTCGGCAACATACTTCCATAACTGAGAGACGTGAAACACATTATGAATTCGGCTCAACACCGGAGGTAAAGCCAATCGATAAGCTAACTCGCTTACTCGATTCAAAATCTCACATGGTCTAATGAATCTCGAACTCAACTTCCCCCGTTTTCCGAAACGGAAAATACCTCGACTCGGGGATACCTTGACCAAAACGGGGTCACCCGTCTCGAACTCTAGTGGTCGACGACGATTATCTGCATATGATTTCCATCGACTCTGAGCTATCAACATACGACTCCTGATCAAAGCTACCTTCACACGGGCGGCTATAAGCATATCGGCTCGGTGCTGATTGATTCTGATACGTCATCCAAACACAAAGGAGATCGACAATGACGACCGTACAAGGCCTCGTAAGGTGCCATCTGAATCTAAGAGTGCCAACTCTTATTGTACGTGAATTCAATCAACGGTAATTGGGCTTCCCAATCATATTCTAATCGAGGACGCATGCCCTCAACATGTCCTCCAATGTCTGAACAGTCCTCTCTGATTGTCCGTCGGACTAAGGATGAAAAACGGAAATGAGATTAAGCTGAGTTCTCATAGCACGATGAACTGATTTCCAAAATGAGACACGAATCGCCCGTCACAATCAGAAACGATACTCTTAGGAGTACCGTGCAATCTCACTATCTCTCTGATGAACAGCTGGGCAAGTCTCTCGGGACCCCACGTATCCTTGATCTCAAGGAAATGAGCTGATTTAGATAGCGGTCCACGATCACCCAGATCGTATTCATGCCACGACGACTCGTCGGCAAACTTGTGAAGAAATCCATAGAAATGTCTTCCCACTTCCATTCTGGAATAGGGAGCGGTATCAGCATACTCGCCGGTCGCTGATGTTCAATCTTGACTTGCTGATAGGCTAAAGATCTCGAAACAAATTCCGCGACTTCTCGCTTCATATTACTCCACCAGAAATTTTGTTTCAAGTCCTTGTACATCCTGCTAGACCCCGGATGAACCGGATAAGGGGTAGCATGAGCTACTCTCAAGATCGAGCTTTTCAACTCATCATTCGCCGGTACGCACAACCGATTCTCAAATCTCAAGAGTCCATCCCCGTGGACCACAAATCCAGGGGCTTTCCCTTGTATCACATCCTCGCGGATGAGCAACAAAATGAATCTGAACCCTGATTCTCCCTGATTTTCTCCTCAAGTGATGATGAAATCTCTAACATACAAAGCTGTCCCTGAACTTGCTGAAGCCGGACCTTGATCTCGGGTCTAAGGAATTCCTGCTGAAGCTACTTCTGAACTATTAAACGAGCAAGCATCTACCCCTGAACGGACTTACGACTCAATGTGTCGGCGACAACATTCGCCTTGCCCGGGTGGTAAAGGATCTCGATATCATAATCTTTGATTAGTTCCAACTACCGCCTCTGTCGCATATTTAACTCCTTGTGAGTAAATATATACTTCAACTCTTGTGATTGGTGAATAACTGACAGGTGACGCCATAAAGGTAATGACGCCAAAATTCTAACGCGAAAACCACGGTTGCTAGCTCCGGCCGTGGGTTGGATAATTAACCAGCTAATTCGAGGAAACTTCGGATTTACTTAACATCTTTCGGAGGTTGCCAATCTAGGATAGCCTCCGTCTTCTGAGGGTCGACACGAACTCTGTCAGATGAAATTACATGCCCGAGAAAAGTCACTTCGGACATCCAGAACTCACAATTGGAAAACTTTCCATGAAGTTGCTCGCGTCTCAACACGTCGAGAACCTGATGAAGATGTACCTCGTTTTCCTCTCGATCAATAGAATAAGCCAAAATGTCATCGATGAAGACAACAACAAACTGATCCAAAAAGTCGATGAAAACCCGATTCATTATTTCTATGAATACCGCAAGTGCATTAGTTAGCCCGAACGGCATAACTACGAACTCATAATGACCATGGCGTGTACGAAACGCCGTCCTTGCGATACCTGACTCTTGAATTCGCAGTTGATGATATCCAGATCTTAAGTCGATCTAGGAAAAAAATATTCAAGCTCCCTGAAGTTGATCTAAGAGATCATCAATACGGGGTAGAGGATACTAATCTTGATCATCACCCTGTTTAACTCCTAATAATTAATACACACAAGACGATTCAACCTTCTCCTTGACAGATCACACTGGTGCTCCTCACGGGGACGCACTCGGTCGGAGATAACCTTTCTCGAACTATTCCTCAAGTTGAATCTTCAACTCCTGCATTCTGGTCGGGGCCATCCGATACGGTGCCTTCGATAACGGGGACGTACCGGCTCAAACTCACTCCTGAATTCCACTACTCTATGTGAAGGCAACCAGATAACTCATCTGAAAATACATCGTCAATCGATGACAATGATACCACGAATGATTGAACATTTCGATTGCCCTAGAATGGTCAATCGATAAAAAGTGATACCAATAATGATTGAACAACTCGATTGCCTTAGAAAGGCCAATCGATGAAAATGATACAATGAATGATTGAATGACTCGATTGTCTCAGAAAGGCCAATCGATGGAATGATACAATGAATGATTGATTAGCTCGATTGCCTTAGAAAGGCCAATCGATGGAAATGATGCAATGAATGATTGAATAACTCGATTGCCTTAGGAAGGCCAATCGATGAAAATGATACAATGAATGATTGAACAACTTGATTGCGGAATTTCTCTGCTTTCGTCATAATAATAATTCTTCTGGAACAACGGGGATCACTTCCCTGAAGCACACATTCGGCAACCAACGACGGAAAGATAGCGACCAAACGCTAACAAACACTGAGGATAGTATCAAGACGATCAAACCAACTAGTACCGAAAATGACATCGTCCTAAGATAAATTCACCACGATTAGGTCCATCAACCAATCGCGGTCACTAAGCTTACTTCGGTATGATATCCGAAAATTCTTCCATCGTCAGGTAGACCGATGGTATGAGATCCACAAGCAATAGGACTATCCCGAAGTAAGTCTATTCAAACATGATTCGAAAGTGAAAGAATGCGGTGTACCATCATCAAAAGGTACACACAGGTTGAAATAAAATTACGAGTATACCTGAAATCATTCGGGCTATCGGATCGCCGATCCTCTTCATCACATGAATCCGGGACTTGTCGGCCCCCGAACCGGACGCTCCCGTCTGATAAATATGAGTTCCAACTCTATTTGCTTCCATTGTCCTAAACGATGTTGACAGAGCAGTCTGATTCTGAATCGCTGCTTGCTTCCGGGCCTGAGATGCCGCTGGAGCCGACTTGGAGTCCTTTCAGCAAAAACGGGCCTTATGCCCAAAATTCCCACAATTATAGAACGCGATGGATGGTTTCAGACACTCAGTGCTGTAATGACCCGGCGTTCCACAATTGAAACAGGTGATGGACGAACTGGCCGCTCGGGACTGAGATCCCGCACGATTATGCACCGTAGGAGGTCGCTCAGAAACGATAGGACTCACACGAGGCTTCTTGAAGGTTCACTGACTGCCTTCGGATTGATTACGCTTCGTTGATTTCTTGCTGACAGATGAAGGTTGTTGTTCAGCAGTTTCCTTAGCAGCTGGCTCATACGGGAGAGTTCTCTCGATTAGTCCGGCCAGAGTGGCGCAATGATGATTGAGCAATTGCACATGGGTCATCATGGCCTGCATAAAAGTGAGTGGATCAACCCGAACATCTTCTAATCGAACCGAGTCCGGGGCACGATTTCCCGACAGCGAGTGATTATGTCCCGGGTTTCGTCCCGCACCGCGGCCTCTCCCTGTGCATCCTCTGACAGCTCTCCCCATACTGAAGTAGGAAGGTCGCATAATGATTATATTTCCCGCATGATTATCACGTTATGATTATGTCATGAGATGATGAAAATGAGTATACATGCTCTAACTTAGTGATTATATGAATGATTTACTGAAGTGACATGATTATCTGATGAAATTCTTGAAATGATTATCTTGAATAACTTAACAAAATTAATAATATGATCATCCAGATCGACAACTGAGTAATGAAACGAATTGAGTAATTAATGAATTAACATGATCGTCCTGATCATTAACTGAGTAATGAAATGAATTAAGTGATTAATGAGTTAACGTGATCGTCCTAATCACAATGAATGATGATGTTTGAGGATTGTTAATTGATGAATGATGAATGAATGACTATTGCCAGAAATTATACCATGGCGTTAGAAATCTTACAGTTCTTTCGGTCGATTGGCTCGGCATTTGCACAGTCACACGTGGCGAAAGTCCAATGATACTAGTCGATGACGATGATTTCAAATGAGACATGACTCGGAAGGTAGTATTCAAAACCACGCTCCGATACCAACTCGTAACACCCCAAACTAGGCGGATATTACGGTGCCGTGGATCCCCAGGACCCACCGAGCAAATGAAAATGAATGAATTACACAGGATAAATGTAGTACCGAACCACATTACAACAGTAATTACTCCGATGAGGAGTTTAATTACAACACACCAGGACAATACCGAATACTAGTGTATTTTATATGAAGATAAAATACACAACACTGAATGAAACGGAGTATCCAAATGAAAATCTGCAGCGGAAGATAAATGAAAATAATATGAATAACTGAAAGATCGGGGCCCCCTACAAGTATCACTGGGACTCCTCGACGTCAGCGTGTTCTCCCCGTGCTTTTGCCTTGCCAAGACCTGAAAAACAAAATCCCCAAACGGGGTCAGTTACACAGAACAACAATCCTCAAGGGTTGAAAATACACAATCATGATTATATCTGAAGTTATGAAATATCCTGTCGAAACATACGCAATCAAACATGCTATATGAATCAACTAACAGTACGGCTCAAAGGGTGGCGCCACACTACGCCCGGGATGGAAATGTGTCCGTGCACAAGCCACCAACGAGTATCGATCGAATACACGTGTGGTCTTGTACCTAATCAGTCTCACGAGGCATATGACTCGTGTGCACAGTCCAATGTGAGGCCAACAACCAACACACGACTTAAGCGTGCCCGACATGAAAATCCAACACATACCAACCGGCACGCCAGTATGACCCGAAATGCCACGATATAACAAAAGTGACATCGAAAATGAATAATGACTCACCGAGATGGAATGATAGTGAAATAAATGACAGCTCAATGAAATGATTGGAACCGTCGTTCCTTATGACTGAAGTGATTAATTGACAATAACAAGTTTTGATACGGTTAATACAATAATGAATGAGTTATGATTATGAATGAACAACAACAAAAGGGATGAATATCCTTTTAACCGAGTAAGAATTAACTTACACAATACCGATGACAATTATCCTTCCATGAACAAATGTCCTAAATGCGATGTCGGTCGCTCGAACAACCTTGAATAACACAATTACCAACAATCCGATCAACATACGTATCAAACATGAATATAACGAACTCAACACGCCGATACGACTAAACCAAGTCCATTGAGGCATTATATCGAACACTATGTGGCCAAACTTCGATTGTTAACAATCAAACCTCAATATACCAATATCAAATCCCCCAAGAAGTGTTTCAAACCAACAAAACATCTTCAATACGATCAATAACCAAAATGAATATCCGAAAACGTGATTATAACGACAATTAACCGAAAACCCCCAATTTCAACTCGATATTCAAAGTGTTCTTGGATAATCCCTCAATAATCCAATGAATCCTTATACAAACTCATAATCATATACATATCCTTTCATATAACATGATTATAACGTCCAAAACATCATATCTCAACACAAAATCGAAATCCAAGGTGTTGAAGAAATTACCTCTTGAAGATCCCACCACTTCGATCCGATGAACACGAGTTAAAACGAGTATCCGAGCTATATGATCGAATGGAAATGAAGAAACTCAAGTACTCAAGTGTTTGATGAAGGAAAAATCCCTTCCCCCAAGCTCTCTCTCGGACAAAATGGAAGAAGAAAGTGAAAATGAAGAAAAAGTCCCGGCCAGCCCTATATAAACCGCCGGAAGTTACGGCCGTAACTCGGCCCTCATACAGCCGTAACATCCCAGGTCAACGGCCTTACGGCCGTAACCGGCCAACACGTACGGCCATAACTCGGCTTCGTCCGAAAGCCTGCCGACAGACTTACGGCCGTAACCGCTCCTGAGTTACGGGCATAACCCGCCTTCATCAAAAACATCCGCCGACATCCTTACGGCCGTACCCGCACACCTTACGGCCGTAACTCGGATGATACGGCCGTATCCGGCCAAACTTACGGGCGTAAGCCCTCTTCGTCGAAAATGACCAGGCACCTTCCCTGCAGCGTACGGCCGTATCCGGCCAAGCCTTACGGCCGTACCTGCCTCGACTTACGGCCGTATGCCGAAACCCTTACGGCCGTAACTCGCATTCGGCCAAAACGCCTGGCACCCTGCTCGACACGTATGGACGTATCCGGCCAAGCCTTACGGCCGTACTGCCCAACTTACGGCCGTATGCCGAAATCCTTACGGCCGTAAGTCCCGCTCGGCCGAAATGGCCTGAAAACAACGAACGTCTATTACGGCCGTATCCGACACTCCTTACGGCCGTAACTCGTTGTTGGACAAGATGAAATTCTGACAACTCCGATTTCTCGCTACGATTGATGAATGATTCGACATACCAAACGTTTGTGAACGCGAGCAAGTCCAACACATGCCAAAAATGATATTACCAGCACAGGACTACCAATCACGATGATAATGATAATAATCCCGCTCTGACACTCAAACGGAGATGAAATGACGATCGATAACTGATACACGGTTAAAACATGCCAAATGAACGCAAATGAATGAATCATGAATGATGAGCGATCATTAATGAGTGAAAATTACTGAGTGATAATTACAGACTGATAATTACTGAATGATAATGAATGAATTACAACCGGGTGTTACAAAAGGTGTTAGATACTTTATACACTTGGTGTATAAACTATAGCATATCTTGGAGTGAGTGTAATATCCACCTGAACTCTCGTCTTTACTATTTTATTTTTTGGATAATTCAAGTATTGTCGTACCAATTCTTTATATATTATAATGAGTATATTGTTGAGATATGTAAAATCGAATTTTTTATCTTTGACGTTCACACTATAGTTTATTATCAGATGTTGTTTGGAAGATTTCATTTTTTTACTGTGTTGCCCTTAGCGTACGCTACCATGTTGTACGCTATGTATGTAACATTACGTACGTAACACTGCTATGTTAATGTCACGGCTCCTTATCCCTAGGGACGGCACAGCCGGAGCGTGACACGGGGTAGGAATTAAGAAGCGGGGAATAAAGGGGGAAGCATACATTTCATAAGGAATATGGGTGGATTTCCATGAATGACCTATCAAGGTATCATGAACGGGAGTCAATCCTGTGGGAATGAATTAGAATTCAAAGTAGAATACATAGTTATAATATTAGTTTTGGAGTTTAGAAAAAGGCTTCATAGCATATTACAATTGGCATAACTTAGAAAGCAAAATCATAAAGAGTGTTCGCAGCGGAAAAACATGATTGGTTACATATATGAAGATATGTAACCAGGGCTTAACATTGATCGTAAACAAAAGACTTCCACTCAATACCCTCCGTCACATCCCTACTCAACCTGCACATTTTAAAAGATATACATGGCTGAGTACAACGTACTCCGTGAACATATTGCCAAAACATAAAACATGCTTTCGTATTTGTCATCATGCATATAAGCAGTAACACATGGGGGTTTCAGGAAAAAGCCCATGTTTACTAAATCATTTCATTTCATAGCATTTATCATCATATTCACCATATCCATAATTTAAGCCGGGGAAGGTGGCCACCTCCCGCGAACGTTACTCCCCAAGATTGGCCACTCCGAAGAGAGCTCACAATCCCGAGTACTGTGTACACTAACCCTGGCCAGCAGTCTTTGTCTAGCTCAGGGTCCGATCATTTCATAGGTTGGCAAGCCAACAGTGATATGTTCATAAGAATCCACATAAAAGTTTTTATGCACCATAATCATTTGAAATCATAATTTGCTTGTAAAACATTTCATCAAAATAGAGAAAAGCTCAAATCATTTTCGTATATATATCCCACCTGTACAAGTAATAAACGCCAGCCAAAATGATTCTCGCCTCTTCCTTACGCTTCAGTCTGCTGCTCCACCTTTCATCGGAAACAACTAAGTTTAGCGGTCGATTGAACTTAACGAAGTCTAACGGACAACGGACTCGATCTACATATTTGGACTTTAGAGTTTTGCATACGACTAAAGTTTAATAATAAAAGCTATGATTCTCTTAGAGAACTTAACTGACCATATAACACATAAAGATACTAACAACGGTAACCGATACTCGATTCCATTACACATTCCTTGGTTCGAAAACCATCATCAAACACTTAACATAATCATAACATAATGTGCATAAAGGCTGGAAAGAATTAGCATTTTGTTAATATGCAGTAAGAAATAGATAGTGTATCTCATATCACTAGAAATCCACTGAAGTCTAGTTTCATGTCCATTTTATGTATATTGAAAATATTAAAGGTGGAGAAAGTTATAGCCGTTTCCGTGAAGTGTGACGAAACTGCCAACTTCCGGCGAAAATGGAAAAACATCATATAAACCTAGAGCTCGTTTCTAGCATCGAAAACCCTAAACATGTAATCTCTAATCATGCATATCATACTTATAACACATATAGGAGTTGACATACAAGCATGCTTCTCGACATTACGAACTCCATTTCATAATCTTTTCTTTTGAAAACATGACTACTTACTCAGTTTTATTTCCCAACTTTAAACCTTCAAACATCATTAACATCAAGTATCATCGAGCATCAATTGTTACCAACATCAAACAACACAATTAACATACATTCATGTTGATAATCAAAGTCTTGGTCCTAACATACAAATGACCTAAACATGACTTTAAAATCCTCAATACATAACATGACTACATCAAATATTACCAACACATTTTCCAACATCATAAATCTAACTTCATGCCTTTGTTTTCAAATAAATTTTCAAAAACATTTTATCAGAATCTAACAAAAACATATCATGCACTCCTTTCATACCTCATCACAATTATCAAGTCACTTTTGAACATACAACAATATATCAAGAACTAAACATGTTTCTTCCTTACTTTCAAAATACCAAATATTTTATAAAAATCCCATAAATTCATCATAGCATCACAGCATCATATAGCAACATATTGTGTAAGAAAATCATAAGAAAAACAACACAGGATTGGGTTATAAAACCCTAAAATTTTCGGCCAACACATGAAATCAAAACCATGATTAAAACTTTTTCTAAACACTTTCAAGAACCTTAGAATCAACTTAAAAACAACATACAAAACATTATAACATTAAACCTAAGCTCTTCATATATTTTACAAATTTTAAAGTGGGCCAAAACCTATTTCTACTTGGGTAGAAATGAAGAGAATGCGGTAACTTACTTGAATATGAACGTGGATTTAAGTTTGGCACACAAAATAAGCTTGTAACTTGAGTTCTTAATGAAGAACAATGGTGTTCTTCATTTTAAAGAGGGGGGAGGGGGGAGGGGGCAAGGTGATAAAATGAAGAGGAGGAAGATGAAGTGAAAGGGAGGGGGTTAGTATCCCTTTTATACTAGGTTAACCCTAGCCTTTAATAAAGCGATCGAATAATATTTTATGTTTCGCTCCTCCACCGATAAAATTATTCGAGTATTGTGTGTATGTCATATACTTAAATTATAGTGTCGCACTTACAGATTAAAGTCGGAGAAAAGTTTCGTGATTTACGGAACGCGAATTATCCGAGAAAACGACTCGACATAAAATATACCCGAAAATTCAAAAATTAAACTTTTGAAAACAGTACTCATAACGTAAAAGTGGTGTATATAGAAGGCGATGGAATTACGATTCTATCTATCAAAACATAAAAATCAAATTCGGAAAATAAACCCAACCGGATAACTGAACATCCGATTTCTGAATTTGAAACGTGTAAATAGTTCTAACTTACTTCATTAGTCAGAATTTTATTATTTGTGAATGCAAAACCCTAATGTCGCACTTGAGGTCATAATAATTCATGCATATAAAAGACTGGGACATTGCATCCTACCCCTCTAACAAGAAATTTCGTCCCGAAATTTACATACCTTATCAAAAAGTTCTGGGTATTTCTCCCTCATCTTGCTTTCGAGTTCCCACGTAGCTTCTTCGTGACCGTGGCGACTCCATAATACTTTCACCAAAGGAATCGACTTATTCCTCAGTTCTTGAACTTTATGGTTTAAAATAGCTTCAGGCCTCTCTACATAACTCTTATCGTGACTAAGAACTATGTCACTCTGATGAATCACATGCTTGGGATCAAATACATACTTCCCCAGCTGAGAAACATGGAAAACATTGTGAACATTCCCAAGACTAGGTGGCAGAGCCAACCTATAAGCAACTGGGCCGATCCTATCAAGAATCTCATATGGCCCTATAAAACGTGGCCTAAGCTTACCCTTAACGCCAAACCTGATTATTTCCCTAGAAGGGGAAACCTTGAGGAAAACCTTATCTCCACTTTCAAAATGTAATTCAGTTCGGCGTGTATCAGCGTATGACTTCTGTCGAGTTTGGGCCTCTTGTATTCTCTGTCGTATCTTGTGGATAATCTCGATCATCTCGCTGACTGTGTCTGTCCCTAAAATATTTCTCTCATCCACTTCATCCCAATAAAGTGGTGACCTGCATTTTCTGCCATATAAGGCTTAATACGGAGCCATACCTATCGTTGCCTGATGACTGTTGTTGTAAGCAAATTCAATTAATGGCAAAACATGCTCCCAATTTACACCTTGATCCAACACTACATTTCTTAACATGTCTTCTAGTGTTTGAATCGTCCTTTCCGATTGTCCATCGGTCTGTGGGTGGAAAGCGGTACTAAAGTTCAGGTGTGTACCTAATTCCTTCTGTAGACTCGTCCAAAATCTAGAGGTAAATTTTGGATCTCGATCCGACGTGACTGATATCGGAACTCCGTGCAAACGTACAATTTCATGGACATATAACTGTGCTAACTTCTCAGATCCGTAAGTGATCGGGATAGGCAAAAAGTGAGCTGATTTTGTGAGTCTGTCTATTATAACCCATATAACAGTATTTCCTTGTTTGGTCTTAGGCAAACTAGTCACAAAATCCATAGCTATTCCTTCCCACTTCCATTCTGGAATGGTCTGTAACTTTCCATACGGTCGTTGGTTTAGTGCTTTCACTTGCTGACAAGCCAAACACCTCTCGACAAATGAAGCTACATCCCATTTCATACCGTCCCACCAGAAATTTCCCTTGAGGTCTTGGTACATCTTGGTACTCCCGGGGTGAGCGGTATAAGGAGTGTCATGAGCCTCACTCATAATCTCATTCCTTAATTCCTCATCATGTGGAACACATATTCTCTCTTCAAACATAATTGCGTTATCGGCCGCTTCGCGGTAACTTCCTGGGTTATCGGATATGATTATCATACATAGTTTCTCGAGTGATTCATCTCTCCTCTGCGCATTCACTATCCGTCCTCTCAGATCTGGTGTCGTCACTAACGTCGCGACACGACCCATTATCGTTTCCGGTAGATGAACCACCTCTAAACTCATTCCTTCAAAATCTTGGATTAGATCCCCTTCTGAGGTAAGTAGGTATCCTAATTGCGATTGAGTCATACGACTCAAGGCATCTACTACCACATTAGCCTTGCCGGGGTGATAGTTAATACCCCAATCGTAATCCTTTACCAATTCGAGCCATGTTCTCTGTCTCATGTTCAAGTCCTTCTGCTCGAAAAAGTACTTTAAACTCTTGTGGTCAGTGAAAATTTCACATCTTACCCCATAAAGGTGATTCCTACATATCTTCAATGAGTGCACAACTGCAGCTAGTTCCAAATCATGCGTAGGATGGTTCACCTCATGCGGCCTAAGTTGTCTTGATGCGTAAGCTATCACTTTCCCATCTTACATCAATACACAACCTAGCCCATTCTTAGAAGCATCCGTGTACACCACATACTCCTTGTTCGCTTCTGGTACTTCTAAAACTGGTGCAGTAGTCAATCTTTTCTTGAGTTCCTGAAAACTCTTGTTACATTCATCCGTACATAAATACTTAATTCCTTTCCGCAATAGTTGTGTCATGGGTCTAGCAATCTTGGAAAATCCTTCGATGAATCTTCGGTAGTACCCAGTTAGACCCAAGAAACTCCTAATATCATTATGTTGGTTGATGACTTCTAATCACGTACTGCTTCCACTTTAGCTGGGTCCACCTTAATACCATCTGCTGACACAATGTGCCCAAGAAACATTACTTCTTTCAACCAAAATTCGCACTTACTGAATTTGGCAAAGAGTTTCTCCGTTCTTAGTGTTTCCAACACTATCCTGAGATGTTCTTCAAACTCTTACTCATTTCTAGAGTAGATGAGAATATCGTCTATGAACACCAATACAAACTTATCCAAGTACGGGTGGAAAACTCTATTCATAAGGTCCATGAATACTACGGGGGCATTAGTTAATCCAAATGGCATGACTATAAACTCATAGTGTCCATATCTTGTTCGGAAAGCTATCTTGGGTATATCCTCTGGTCGAATCTCCAGCTGATGATACCCAGACCGAAAGTCTATCTTAGAAAACACAGTTGTTCCCTTGAGTTGGTCAAACAAGTCATCTATCCTTGGTAGAGGATACTTGTTCTTGAGTGTGAGCTTGTTCAGCTCCCTGTAATCAATACATATTCTCAGTGTACCATCCTTCTTTTTCACAAAAAGGACAGGTGCTCCCCATGGAGAAACACTCGGTCTAATGAAACCTAAATCTAATAGCTCTTGCAGTTGGACCGTAAGTTCTTGCAGTTCATTCGGTGCCATCCTATATAGTGCTTTCGACACTGGGGCTGACCCTGGCTCCAGGTCGATGTTGAAATCCACTTGTCGATCTGGCGGTAAACCCCGTAACACTTCTGTGAATATATCCTCAAATTCTCGCACAATTGGCCCATCACCTATCGTCTGCTCTTCTACAGCTTCTACATTAAGGTAAACAAGGAAAGCCTGACAATCCTTCTTTCTCATCACCTTCTTGGCTTGGAGAGCAGAGATAACGGGTGATCCTCTACCCATTTTAATGCCGTGAAAGTCTGTGGGCTCCTTTCTTGGTGGTGGGAAGGAAATTTTCCTCTCATAACAAAGAATTGTAGCATAATTCTCAGCTAACAAATCCATTCCTAGGATTACATCAATGTTCCACATCGTCATAATATTCAGATTATTAGTTACCACTTTAAGATTCCCGAGTTCTAATTCAAGATTAGAACAAACATGCGTGGTAGTTGAAATTCCTCCTGGTGGTGAAGATACTCTCATGACATGACTAGCATATTCTGGTATAATACTAAGATTATCCACACATGCTCTAGAAATAAATAAATGCGATGCTCCAGTATCAAACAAAACAATTACAGGTAGGTTAAGAAGTTTTCCCATACCTGCCAAGTTACCCTTATCCTTCTCGGGTTGCTTGTGATTGATGGCATATGACCCAGCATTCTGATTCTGCTGTTTCGGTGGTGGCGGCAGTTGCGGCTGTCCTTGTATTGCTCTCAGTTGCAGGGGTTGACCCTGGTGGTTTGGTCTCTCCCCCTGCTGCTGCTTAGGACAATTCCTCATAATATGGCCTTTCTGACCACACGTGTAACAACTTACAGTGCCCAACAGAAAGGCACCATTATGCTGCTTGTTACACTTGGGACATACGGAGTTTGCAACTCGTCCCTGATTATTGCCTCCCTGAGCAGGAACCATCTTCCATCCCTGATTGTTACCTCCTTGAGCCTGAGGCTATCCATGAGATATATTTCCCTGCCATGACTTCCTGTTAGCCTGGTTGTTCCCATTGCCACCATTTTTTCGTCCTTCCCACTTACGCTTCCCCTTATATTCGTGGGAATTAGTCTTAATGGATGGTGGTGTAACTGTAGGCGCTCACTTCTCTTCTGGTATTGCTGCCTCAATATCCAGAGCTCTGTTCAGCGATTCAGTGTAGCTTAGCCTTCCATGGCTAGCTAGGGACATGCCTATCTCATGTCTCAGTCCTGATCTAAGTTTTCCTGCCATCTTCTCATCCGTATCAATTTGGTCTGGAGCATACCTTGATAACTCACAAAACATTCTATCATACTCGGTCACTGACATCCTTCCTTGCTTCAGATTATAGAACTCAGCTTCCTTCTTGACCTTGAAGGTTTTTGGAACATACTTGTCATACAGTGACTCCTTGAATTCCTCCCAAGAGTAGTTTTCCAGTTGCTCAGCCATCAGGATCTTCCTGCCCGCTTCCCACCAGAAGTCTGCAGATCCAGTGAGTTGGAAGAGCACACAAGAAAGACGTTATTGGTTGGTACACCTTAGGAAGTTAAAAATTCGTTCCATAGCTCTAACCCAAAGCTCAGCATCGCTCGGGTTTCCTGACCCATTGAAAGTAGTGGAATTTTGCTTGAGAAAAAGCTCTTCAATAGCCCATTGGGGTGGAGGAGGAGGTGGTGTAGGGGCGCGTTCATGCCCTACTCTCCTTATTTCTCGTCTGGGTAGCATTCTGTGGGGCACATAATCATCATTAGTTCATTCTCATTGGTCCGTAATTATCGTCATTCTAGATCATAGAAAGGAGTTCGCGACTACATAATCATAATGCATCGACACATACTCATTGATAACTCTCGTGTCAAAGTAGAGAAAGAGATCAGAAATAACAACATCATACTCATGAGAAGAAAAACCCATGAAGGGTCAAAATATATATCAGTATATCATATGCATCATAATAGTACAATTGCCTTCAACGAGGTCTTACTGACTATCAATACAACTTATCTAGGCTACTTGCCTACACATATGCCAAAATGCGGGATGCTCTAACAAATAGCATTGCCGTATATAAAATAAGAAAGTGCTAGACATCGGAACGACACGAATAAGCAAAAGAAGTGATGTTCCGCATACAAAATACAAAATAAATGGCTAGCACCATCCTGAGCTATCTCAAGTCGCCCTCGACTCGGCAGTCGAGATATCCTCCTCGGAGAACTCCTCCGGATCCTCTTCTGGATCTTCTTCTGACTCCTCGTCTAAAGCTGGGGAGACTGCAATAGGGTCTTCAGTGACTCTCCGCTTCTTTAGGAGAAATAGATGAGCATCATCTGCGATCGATCGTGGATGGACTAGATCGATGACAAGCATGGGTCGAAGTGGCGGGGACGTCGTCCTAAGAATAAAAGGCTCGGTCCTCATGTCCATGCGATGAGGTGCTGAGGTCCCTGCCTCCATGTCTAACCCATCATGAGCCTGAGACGGTGAAACAAGAGCCACCTGACTCGGTAGAGGTGTAGTTAGCCTCTCCAGCAAAGCTCCCCTAGCATAAGGTCGAAGCACGCAAGCTCCAGGGGAGGTGCACGGTGCTGGAGGTACTGAGTGGTGATGCGCAAGTTTCTAAGTTCTCATCTTTCATGTTTCTTCATTAGCAACAATTCATGCATAATCAAAAAATAAGAATTCATATAGTACATGCTTCCTCATACATATATCATTCCATATATGTTCATAATTAACATTTCATAAAATCTCGGAAAGAGATACGTTTTCATGGCAAAAGAAGTTTGAATCATAAAGACTAGTAAATCTTTTACCTTACTCTTCAGTTGAGCATGATGTGACGGGGTGTTGAGTTGACAATTGATTCTTAAATCAGTTTATAGAATCAAACTAAACTTCGCTTGAAGGAACATAGACTCAGAGCAAACGAACCGCTCCGATACCATTCTGTCATGGCCCCTTATCCCCAGGGACGGCACAACCGTAGCGTGACATGGGGTAGGAATTAAGAAGCGGGGAAGAAAGGGGGAAGCATACATTTTATAAGGAATATGGGTGGATTTCCATGAATGGCCTATCAAGGTATCATGAAGGGGAGTCAATCCCGTGGGAATGACTTAGAATTCAAAGTAGAATACATAGTTATAATATTAGTCTTGAAGTTTAGAAAAAGGCTTCATAGGATATTACAATCGACATAACTTAGAAAGCAAAGTCATAAAGAGTGTTCGCAGCGGAAAAACATGATTGGTTACATATATGAAGATATGTAACCAGGGCTTAACATTGATCGTAAACAAAAGACTTCCACTCAACACCCTCCGTCACATCCCCTGCTCAACCTGCACATTTTAAAAGATATACAGGGCTGAGTACAACGTACTCCGTGAACATATTGCCAAAACATAAAACATGTTTTCGTATTTGTCATCATGCATATAAGCAGTAACACATGGGGGTTTTAGGAAAAATCCCATGTTTACTAAATCATTTCATTTCATAGCATATATCATCAGATTCACCATATCCATAATTTAATCCGGGGAAGGTGGCCACCTCCCGCGTACGTTACTCCCCAAGATCGGCCACTCCGAAGAGAGCTCACAATCCCGAGTACTGTGTACACTAACCCTGGCCAGCGATCTTTGTCTAGCTCAAGATCCGATCATTTCATAGGTTGGCAAGCCAACAGTGATAGGTTCATAAGAATCCACATAAAAGTTTTTATGCATCATAATCATTTGAAATCATAATTTGCTTGTAAAACATTTCATCAAAATAGAGAAAAGCTCAAATCATTTTCGTATAGAAAGCCCACCTGGACAAGTAATAAACGCAAGCCAATATGATTCTTAGCTCTTCCTTACGCTTCAGTCTGCTGCTCGAACTTTTATCGGAAACAAATAAGTTTAGCGGTGGATCGAACTTAACGAAGTCTAACGGACAACGGACTCGATCTACATGTTTGGACTTTAGAGTTTTGTATTCGACTAAAGTTTAATAATAAAACCTATGATTCTCTTAGAGAACTTAGTTGACCATATAACACATAAATATACTAACAACGCTAGCCAATACTCGATTCCGTTACACATTCCTTGGTTCGAAAACCATCATCAAACACTTAACATAATCATAACGTAATATGCATAAAAGATGGAAAGAATTAGCATTCTGTTAACGTGCAGTAAGAAATAGATAGTGTATCTCATACCACTGGAAATACACTGAAGTCTAGTTTCATGTCCATTTTACAGATCTCGAAAATATTAAACGTGGAGAAAGTTATAGCAGTTTCCGTGAAGTGTGATGAAATTGCCAACTTCCGGCGAAAATGGGAAAAACATTATATAAACCTAGAGCTCGTTTCTAGCATCGAAAACCCTAAACATGTAAACTCTAATCATGCATATCATACTTATAACACATATAGAAGTTGACATACAAGCATGTTCTCGATATTACGAACTCCATTTCATAATCTTTTCTTTTGAAAACATGACTACTTACTCAGTTTTATTTCCCAACTTTAAACCTTCAAACATCATTGACATCAAGTATCATCGAGCATCAATTGTTACCAACATCAAATAACACAATTAACATACACTCATGTTGATAATCAAAGTCTTGGTCCTAACATACAAATGACCTAAACATGACTTTAAAATCCTCAATACATAACATTCTCCTTAACTACATCAAATATTACCAACACATTTTCCAACTTCATAAATCTAACTTCATGCCTTTGTTTTCAAATAAATTTTCAAAAATATTTTATAAAAATCTAACAAAAACATATCATGTACTCCTTTCATACCTCATCACAATTATCAAGTCACTTTTGAACATACAACAACATATCAAGAACTAAACATGTTTCTTCCTTACTTTCAAAATACCAATCATTTTATAAAAATCCCATAAATTTATCATAGCATCATAGAATCATATATCAACATATTGTGTAAAAAAATCATAAGAAAGACAACACATGATTAGGTTATAAAACCCTAAAATTTTCGGCCAACACATGAAATCAAAACCATGATTAAAACTTGTTCTAAAAACTTTCAAGAACCTTAGAATCAACTTAAAAACAACATACAAAACATTATAACACTAAATCTATGCTCTTCATATATTTTTCAAATTTTAAAGTGGGCCAAAACCTATTTCTACTTGGGACGAAATGAAGAGAATGAGGTAACTTACTTGAATATGAACTTGGATTCAAGTTTGGCATACAAAATAAGCTTGTAACTTGAGTTCTTAATGAAGAACAATGGTGTTCTTCGTTTTAAAGAGGGGTGGGGGGGGGGGGGGCAAGGTGAGAGAACAAAGAGGAGGAAGATGAAGTGAAAGGGAGGTGGGTTAGTGTCCCATTTATACTAGGTTAACTCTAACCTTTAATAAAGTGATCGAATAATATTTTACGTTTCGCTCCTCCGCAGATAAAATTACTCGAGTATTGTGTGTATGTCATATACTTAAATAATAGTGTCGCACTTACAGATTAAATTTGGAGAAAAGTTTCGCGATTTACGGAACGCGAATTATCCGAGAAAATGACTCGACATAAAATATACCCGAAAATTCAAAAAGTAAACTTTTGAAAATCGTACTCATAACGTAAAAGTGGTGTATATAGAAGGCGACGGAATCACGATTCTGTCTATCAAAACATAAAAATCAAATTCGAAAAATAAACCCAACCGGATAACCGAACATCGGATTACTGAATTTAAAACGTGTAAATAGTTCTAACTTACTTCATTAGTCAAAATTTTATTATTTGTGAATGCAAAACCCTAATGTCGCACTTGAGGTCATAATAATTCATGCATATAAAAGACCGGGACATTATAGTTAACGTACATAATGTGGTGTATCACACAGCATCTTGCCTTTCGGCGGGTGGGGCCAGACGTAGACAGTGGTCGATGATCCGATCATGATAGCCTAGTCAACGGCCATTACGAACGTAATGGCTCTGTGTTAGCGTACGTAATGTGCCCGGGACTTACGTGCATTAACTTGGCAATGTACGTAATAGTATATGTTATTTGAGGCAGTTGGCTTTGGGGATTTGTTGCGTACGTAATGCACGTAGGGTTACGTATGTAATATGCTTAACATACGCTAAGCGTTAGCTATAGCGTACGTAATGCTTAATGCATATTATAAAGTCATGGGTGGCCTTTCATTTCTGCACGACCCTATCTCATTCTCTCTCTCTCTCTCTCTCAGAAACGATCCCCTACCCTGTTAAATCACATTTTGCCCCTCCAATCTCGTGTTAGAGATACAACACTTGGATTATAGCTTGGTAACTAGAAGCTTGGAGTGTGTTCTTGGAGTTTTGGTGCTAATCTTCCTTCCTTTTTGTAACACCCCCAGATCCGACCGAGAATAATATAGCGCCGTGGGCCCCGAGATGGAACCCACAAGGCTGAAGGAAATTCTCGCAACATTTACAAACGCCCAAGAGGCTAACGACAGTACTGTCTTCTAAAAACATTTGAAGACTTAATAAAATCCGTTTATCAAAACCATCGTAAAATCTCATTTGAAATCACAAGGCCCGAAATTCCAAAACTCAACGGTTTAAAAACATACGTTAAGCTATCGCTTACACGTACCGACAAAATAGTTTAGAAAATGATTGCCAAAGTAAAGCGGAAAAAGACAAACAGTAAAAATACTCTAGCAAAGAACTGATTAGGAAACTCAATACACAAATATATGCTCTAGCCAGTATCCTTCAGGAAGCTCATCTCTCCACGACCGCTACAAGCTTGATAATCCAAGAACCTAAAAAAAGAAAGCCCACGACGGGGTCAGCCATAATATCCAACAATGATAACCATCACATCACGTCAATAATTAGATACAATTGAAAATACTAAGTAAGAGTACGACCAATGTAATCTTACCTCCATAACTTTACCAACTCGTGATAATAATTACCAAGGTTCACATCTCGTATCCTTTCAACAACACAATAAGCTCATACCGAAATATCTTTATTATATCTCAACAATACCCAACGTTCTCAAAACATTATCATAACTCACTTTTATTAAATCCACTAAATCTGTCCAACCCAATCCGTCGGGTAACATCATCACATCTCAACACGATAATCGATTGTCCATCAAAGACAAATACCAAAGGAAATACGGAACATACATAAATATATGAAATGCCACGATGAAATCACGTCAGTCTAATCCAAGATCAGATCAACACAACATACGGACACGGTCCTAACATAAGACCTACAAATGCATATTCATATGACAACGTCAATATGCTCACATCAATAACAACAATGTATACTTATGGCAAACCCATAACATAAATATGCACAACAACAACAACATATATGGTAATCCGATGATCCAGCGTTCACTGCCTAGATCCCATGATGATCCCGTCAGACCAACCCGTGGTGGAAAACCCCGTCCGATGATCCAGCGCAGGCTAGCATAGATCCCCCGATGATCCCGTCGGACCAACACGAGGTGGACATACGTCAACAATGCACAAACGCATATAACAATGATCCATAATCCATGACAACAACAATACATAAATGTATCACCACATGATCGACACGAAATGACAAAAATGATTAGAGTACTTGCCCCGAGCCCTTCGAGAGCAATCTCAATGTCCAAACCATCATGAACCATTATCCTCATTACTCGACGGTCCAAAATATCACGGACGGTAGATAATTCACGTCTACGACTATAACACGATGTATCCTCGATACCAAGTATGCCAACGACAAATGTAAATCATATACATTATGATTTAATTCCCAAAACTCAAATATAACTTATAATCCCAAATCTCCTGTGATTACGATTATAAACATTGCTATACGAATTATAAACGAATGAAACAGAAGCCATTCATTAAATATTATAAACTGAGCAAGTAATAACTTGCCTCAATACTGATGAAGCCATTACCAATTCCTTGTTGTCGTCCACAAGTTACTCGGCCCCGATCAATGCAATTCACGAACATCCTCGAACTCGACCGCAACACATGGTTATAGTCACCGATCAATATTCTCAACCTATTATAGTAATTCGATAAACAACAAGTTCGAAAACAATCAACACTCCAATCAACAAACCAACGGTTCTGCAATATCTCGATTAACCACTAGTCTGATAAATCTAACTTAAACGATCACAAATTCACAACCGTAATACAATTATGCACACTTTCTTTTGACATAGCGCATGTTAATCACTTAACGTAGCGTGCGCTAAGTCGTTACCATTAGCGTGCGCTAGCCAGTAACACTAGCGTGCACTAATGACATGCAGTTGCATGCATTTCAGATACCGATCAACATATGGCGATTATAAAGAACATTAAGTGATTCTAGACCATGTTCACAGCTATCAAAACAACGAAATCCGATACCCTTTAACATATAGGTAATCATCCAACTCTTAGTTCAATTCATATATTCACATATCATATTCTTCCTCAATATCAACATCATGAACACTAAGAACCCTAACAACACTTCCCTAATCTAACATTACAGTGATTAATCATCAAGAATGACATCAACATCCGCAAAGGAGAAGAAGGATTAACCAACTTATCTCAAGAAAACGAACTACACAATTCAAACCACACGAATCATATTAATATCATCATACTCCGATAATCCATCTCATAATCATGCTTGTCAACTTGTTTATGTAATAATCATCAACTTAAGAACATCAACATTCAATCCAGAAACGAAATCCAAAGGTGAAGAGTAATTACCTTTTGAAGAAATGGATTGAATCCCAAGTTTGAATTCGTTTCCAATTGACTCCAAGCTTCAAATGTTGTTAGGAATGATCAACTCAAGTGTTTGGAACCTCAACTTCTCTCTAAGAACTCTCTCTATCGGTTCACATGAAGAAATGGACGGAAATGAAGAATAATAGCCAACTACTCATATATATACACTGTACATTATTAACGTACGCTAACATCTTCATTTAACGTACGTTACACGCTTAGCGTGCGCTAACTGTCTTTGTTAGCGTGCGCTATCGCAGTCCATAGGCTACTACCTTACTTCATACAATGATTTACGTACTCAATGCCTTCGCAATAACATACGTAATTACCTCTACTTAGCGTATACTAGTGTCCGATCATAGCGTGCGCTACTCATAGTTGACTCGTTTGTTTGCATGTTCCGAAGATGGGTCCACACGTCGACAGCTCTGACAAGGATAAGATTCCATTTGGATCGATATAATGTTAGCGTGCGCTAACATTATGCATTAGCGTGCGCAACCCTTCTCAACAAACATCCGTTGACCTCGTCGGCACATGCGCCGAAAGTGACCGGGTCCACACATATAGATTCCCTCTGATCTGGTCTGTACTAGCGTTCGCTATCCTTTACCATTAGTGTCCGCTAAACCTGCACGATAGCGTGCGCTAGGCATGTATATTAGCATGCGCTAATAATGCTACACTTAGCCATTTTCAGCTATTCTTGTCCAACGTCTCGACATGCAGAATACGAACATACGGCATACTGAATACATATACATCTTCCAACAATATTCTCATACGATAAGCCCGACACGCAATGTCTTCCAGTACAACTGTCAACTAAGTGCGGTAATAATACCAATACAAATGTCTTAGTGCTTCATTTATTTTATTCATACTGTACAGATTCCACGCTGTACAACATAACTCGGATAAAATAACGTTAAACAATAGTAGTAGAAATTCCGTATATTACATACTACACTACTTAAAATAAGTTTCGTCCTCGAAACTTGCAATCCATCATAAATATACAAACAAACCGTCCAACCAAAATATTCCGAAACCACTACGACGACGATCGATCATCATTATTACCGAATAACCAAAATAGCATACTTACAAATGCGTAAAGTCGACGATCTCCTGGGATACTAGCAAGTGACTTCACTGTAAAGCCTCAATGCGCTTACGCTCACATTCCATGAGTCTCAACAAAAATATATCATCTCTGGATGAAATGATCTATCCTTGTCAAATCCTGTTTGTCTGATTACACAAATAAGTCCCAATCTGCTAAAAACCAATAATGCACGATACATCAGTGAAACAACTGCTCAACATAATGGTAACGAATCCCGAAACATCGACACAAAATCTGAACGCTCAAATGATCACCAACAATGATCAACCCATAAATTAACTGAGAATATAATCGACATGATAAACTCTGATACGATCAATCCAAAGGTCAAAATGCAGCCAAGAATATCATCAACATGATAAACTCCAATATGACCAACCAGAGGTCAAAACACAATCGAAAATATCATCAACATGATAAACTCCAATATTACCAATGAACGATCAACGATAATCGGGAAAACCCTCACACAGTAAGGTCCAACATGATCACCACAAAACCACAGAAACAGATATACGAAAAAATAACATTCTCAAAACGACACACCAATCACATAGAGTGGATCTCAATAAACATACCTGACTGGTGAACATATCCCTCGGCATATGAATAACCAATCGCAAACCGGCGAACATACCCACTCATACATGGAGTCGGAACGACCACTCAATATCCGAAAAACCATCCTGGGATCACCATCCTCAAATCCACACTTACAAAGGAATCATTCAAAAATCACTATGGTAAAATCGTGCTACTACCATACCAATGGAATCACATAGCACAAATGTCCTAGTTTCATAAAACCCATAGTTCTAAATTTACATTCTGTACCCGAACCTACAACATGCAGCATATTTCTCTTATCCGATAAATCAACCGATCATCCCTGGATAACCAAACTACCATACTGAAGTTCGGATCTCTTTTCATCGTACCATACTAATGTATTATCCAGTTTGTGAGTCTCACTCAGAACTTCTCCATGATATGCATTATGCACTAAATGCGTATGTATATCAATCACATTTTCAAAACTTGTTTGAAATCTTATAGTCTTGTCAAGAAGACAAATTTTGAAAGTTCTTTCAAAAATTTCAAAACTCAAAACATATTTCGTAAGACCACGCAATCAATTTTCGAAAAATTAAATCGGCTCACTGGTGCCAAGTATTCGATAACAATTTCCTTCGAATCCACACGATTTCGAAGTTTTAAAATGAAAACTATGCAAATGATTGACCACATCTATACTCCTGTATACCAATTTGGTTCGTCACCGATATCCACCGATATTCCATTGGAAAACCATACGATAGAGTTCCAAAATCTCAATATATAAACTCCAACCAAAAACTCCTTTTCCACATATGACTCGCAACGTCAATCATTAACCTATCCTTGATCACCTTAAATATGCTATGACAAAACATTGAAACAAATCAATACAGCGAAAGACTTCCCGAGAAGTTTCATTTAAACAAGTAAATCAAAACTGGCAAAGGCAGAAACGAAATAGATAAACGATTGATAAAGTGTTTTACAAATCTCGGGAGTTTTAGAAAACATGAAAAAGCCTTTTTGAAACATTAGGTCTCAGCCTAAATCCCCCGTTCCACATTACAAGAAGTTTAAAAAAATAGAAAACCCTTTTTGGACTCCAAGTCCTGAGTTATAAAACTATTTCAAAATCCATTGGGTCTCGGCCCAAAAATCATTTTCCGTAAAACATCCGTAAAACATTCATTTTGAAAAGTATCATTTTCAAATGCTCAAAAACTCTTCCATATATCTCAAAATAAACTAACATGACTACATGTTCTTCTCAACATTCCACAGTCCTTCTCCCGAATACACAACTCCGTTTCCAAAATCTAACCAACATATTGATTTCCAAAATCATAGTTTCTCAATTCATCAATCGTGTCTCAATTCTGTCACCTTATACTGTAACACATAATATATTTCTGAATCTCAAAGCATCTCAACTTAGAATGGCAATAAATCTCAATGCAATTCAAAAATCCAAATACTTCCAGATCGTGAAGCCGACGATTCTTCGTGATATTGGCACATGCCTCGACTCAAGAAAATACTCAACACAGACATTTACAAAACACACATTTTGCAAACTCAGTTCAACTCGAGAACACCTCTATCCAAAGAAACAAGTTAGTATCATTTGGAAAAGTTTACAGTAACCCCAGTACCACACTGGTAAATCACATAACGCACAAGCCTGAGTGAACAACAAAAACCCAGAGCTCAAACACTTGTCAACCGACAACTCGAATGACACGACAAAAGCACGACCCAACTCGACCCGACTGCCTAGGTTTTCACAACCTAAGCTCCGATACCATATTCTGTAACACCCCCAAATATGACCGGGAATATTATAGCGTCGTGGGCCCCTAGATGGAACCCACAAGGCTGAAGGAAATTCTCGAAAACATTTACAAACGCCCAAGAGGCTAACGATGGTACTATCTTCTAAAAACATTCGAAGACTTAATAAAATCCGTTTATCAAAACCATCGTAAAATCTCATTTGAAATCATAAGGCCCGAAATGCCAAAACTCAACGGTTTAAAAACATACGTTAAGCTATCGCTTACACGTACCGACAAAATAGTTTAGAAAATGATTGCCAAAGTAAAACGGAAAAAGACAAACAGTAAAAATACTCTAGCAAAGAACTGATTAGGAAACTCAATACACAAATACATGCTCTAGCCAGTATGCTCTGGGAATCTCATCTCTCCACGACCACTACAAGATTGATAATCCAAGAACCTAAAAAAAAAGAAAGCCCACAACGGGGTCAGCCATAATATCCAACAATGATAACCATCACATCACGTCAATAATTACATACCAACAAAAATACTAAGTAAGAGTACGACCAATGTAATCTTACTGCCATAACTTTACCAACTCGTGATAATAATTACCAAGGTTCACATCTCGTATCCTTTCAACAACAGAATAATCTCATACCGAAATATCTGTATTGTATCTCAACAATACCTAAGGTTCTCAAAACATTATCATAACTCACTGTTATGAAATCCACTAACTCTGTCCAACCAAATCCTTCGGGTAACATCATCTCAACATGATAATCGATTGTCCATCAAAGACAAATACCAAATGAAATACGGAACATACCTCAAGATATTAAATGCCACGACGAAATCACGTCAGTCTAATCCAAGATCAGATCAACACAACATACGGACACGGTCCTAACACAAGACCTACAAATGCATACTCATATGACAACATCAATATGCTCACATCAATAACAACGATGTATACTTATGGCAAACCCATAACATAATATGCACAACAACAACAACACATATGGTAATCCGATGATCCAGCGTTACCTGCCTAGATCCCACGATGATCCCGTCAGACCAACTCGTGGTGGAAAAACCCGTCCGATGATACAGCGCACGCTAGCATAGATCCCCCGATGATCCCGTCGGACCAACATGAGGTGGACATACGTCAACAATGCACAAATTCATATAACAATGATCCATAATGCATGACAACGACAATACACAAATGTATCACAACATGATCGACACGAAATGATAAAAATGATTAGAGTACTTGCCCCAAGTCCTTCGAGAGCAATCTCGATGTCCAAACTATCACCAACCATTATCCTCAATACTCGACGGTCCAAATTATCACGGACGGTAGATAATTCACGTCTACGACTATAACACAATGTATCCTCGATACCAAGTATGCCAACGACAAATGTAAATCATATACATTATGATTTAATTCCCAAAACTCAAATACAGCTTATAATCCCAAATCTCATGTGATTACGATTATAAACATTGCTATACGAATTATAAACGAATGAAACGGAAACCATTCATTAAATATTATAAACTGAGCAAGTAATAACTTGCCTCGATACTGATGACGCCGTTACCAATTCCTTGTTGTCGTCCACAAGTTCCTCGGCCCCGATCAATACAATTCACGAACATCCTCGAACTCGACCGCAACACATGGTTATAGTCACCGATCAATATTCTCAACCTATTATAGTAATTCGATAAACAACAAGTTCGAAAACAATCAACACTCCAATCAACAAACCAACGGTTCTGCAATATCTCGATTAACCACTAGTCTAATCAATCTAACTTAAACGATCACGAATTCACAACCGTAATACAATTATGCACACTTTCTGTTGACATATCGCATGTTAATCACTTAACGTAGCGTGCGCTAAGTCGTTACCATTAGCGTGCGCTAGCCAGTAACACTAGCGTGCGCTAATGACATGCAGTTGCATGCATTTCAGATACCAATCAACATATGGCGATTATCAAGAACATTAAGTGATTCTAGACCATGTTCACAGCTATCAAAACAACGAAATCCGATATCCTTTAACATATAGGTAATCATCCAACTCTTAGTCCAATTCATATATTCACATATCATATTCTTCCTCAATATCAACATCATGAACACCAAGAACCCTAACAACACTTCCCTAATCTAACATTACAGTGATTAATCATCAACAATGACATCAACATCCGCAAAGGAGAAGAAGGATTAACCAACTTATATCAAGAAAACGAACTACACAATTCAAACCACACGAATCATATTAATATCATTATACTCCGGTAATCCATCTCATAATCATGCTTGTGAACTTGTATATGTAATAATCATCAACTTAAGAACATCAACATTCAATCCAAAAACGAAATCCAAAGGTGAAGAGCAATTACCTTTTGAAGGAATGTATTGAATCCTAAGTTTGAATCCGTTTCCAATTGATTCCAAGCTTCAAATGTTGTTAGGAATGATCAACTCAAGTGTTTGGAACCTCAACTTCTCTCTAAGAACTCTCTCTATCGGTTCACATGAAGAAATGGACGGAAATGAAGAATAATAGCCAACTACTCATATATGTACATACGTACGCTAACATATTCATTTAACGTATGTTACACGCTTAGCGTGTGCTAACTGTCTTTGTTAGCGTGCGCTATCGTAGTCCAGAGGCTACTGCCTTACTTCGTACAATGATTTACGTACTCAATGCCTTCACAATAATGTACGTAATTACCTCTACTTAGCGTACACTAGTGTCCGATCATAGCGTGCGCTACTCATAGTTGACTTTGTTGTGCGTCGATTTATACGCCTCGATGGCAATCGGCGTAAGGGCCGAGCGACCAAAGACAGCATCAAATAAATCCAAGGTATACTGGCCAAGCGAAGATTCCAGACCGAGATCAGGTACCGAGCGATTGACGTCCGGAGCGATCGCCTTTTAGGCACCTAGCGATCGACTCTGGTTCCCGACCAAGGACGACCGTCCTATGCCACGTATAAGGTCATCGTCCGTCAAGTCTACGAAGACTGGATCACGGAGCAAGGAACCATGTGCATATCCGCGAATGGCGCCACAGAATATGGATCGTTGACTTCAGCCCATCAGCAGCTGTCCGTGACAAGGACGCCCTCACCTACCGACAAACCCACCGAAAGGTCCTAGGTGGGGCCTCCCAAGACAGTGACATAGACGCGTGTTGACTTCTCATTGGTTCGCACATCCGGCTGCCAACAGCTACTGCGGACTTTAAGGAGACCAACCCATGTGCTAAAGATGATCGCCCGCTTATTATAATACAGCAGAGGCGATCGCCCAGCGACTCCCAGTCCTATAAATAGAGAGCCTCCAGCACTTGGAAAGCTCTCGGCTTTTCTCTTAACTCTATCTAGGATTTATCTCTCTGAACCTCTTAACCAAAAGACGGTCGGAAGAAACGAGAACTCCCTACAGCTCAGAAGTTCAGAGAAGTTTAGAAGTTCAGACATTCAGCCAAAGAACTTAGCACTCCATCGTTGTTACAAGAACTCACAGAGCATCATCTCTGGTTCTTCCGGAAATCTTCAACACTCAAGAGATAAGATAACTAGGGTCTTTACACTCATTGTAATTGTACTCTAACATTAATATTTGTACTCCCAAGTATTCGTATTAATAATATCTCGCGAGAGCATTCAAGCCCGGGACTAACAACCCCGACAAATCTTATGTTATTTACTTCCCCACGGACGTGCTCTCGTATTTTGTTTGTTACTCGTCCATTCCATCATACCATCTCCGGATAATATTTTGGGTAGCAACAATTGGCGCTAGAGCAGGGGGCCTTAACCTTCATTTTCATTCCGACCGTCTCGAAGAACACTCACTATTCTCTGGGGCATATACTTGAAGAAACACTCACTGTTCTTCAAAGAAAAACCTTCAGAATAATGGCGTCTGCCACCACAGTGAAGAGATCCACTCTTAGAACCATCGGACGTCATATTCCGGCTCAATCTGCGCCCCAGCCTACGGCAGAGGGTAGCTGCAGCGATGCGAGACTCTCGATCCCGCACCTGAGGGACAGCCCCAGCCTCTCGCTCGACCAGTTCCAAACTGCGGAACAGATCGAGGAGGCTATGTCCATCCTAAGGAAGCGACGGAGAGCATGCGCAGTGCTCGCTATAACCCCCTCGGCCATCCGCCGCGCGGGCAAACGGAAGCTCAAGAGGTTACTGGTCGAACGATCGTTAGAAAGCCCCGATTCACGAGAAAAGGCTCTCACGATGCGGGACGGTTCCATTTTCAGCCACCTAGGAAGCGATCCATCGTGGCGACCGGGGCATTCTGGCCCCAACCACGAGATGACGAAATCCGAGTCCGTCACCAGGAGTTCGGCATACCCTACTCTGAACCAAATACAGGTCAGCCGTTTGGCCCCTATCCACCGAAGAGTCGAGCCACGCGGCAAGGACATCATCGACAGTGGAGCCAGGGGATCAGTGCTTGATCGACTCGGCTCCCGCTCCGAGGGCCTAGCCGCAAGCAGCTAGGCCGCGGCAATGGCCGCTATGCAACGCTAGCTCGACGAGATGAAATCGCTCATGGAAACTGGGGCAAACCCCAGTAAAAAGGTCATCGGACCAACTGAGCCACTCACAGTCCACATCGAGCTTGCCCCCGTGCAATCAAGGATCGCTCCTCCCAAAACACCTTTGTTTGAAGGGAGATCGGATCCCGAGACTCATCTAAGCAAGTTCCGGATTTACATGACCGGGTGTGGAGCATCAGATGCGACCAGGTGCTGAATATTCCCGTTAACGTTGGGCGAGCTGGCCCATAGGTGGTACGTCTCACTACCACCGTGATCAATCATTTCCTTTGAGAAACTGGAGAGTGACTTCACGACATACTTCGCCGCCAAGGTCGCCAGACCAGAAGACCTCACTGCATGATGAAAATCAGGCAGGGGGAAGACAAGACCGACGCAGATTACACCGACCGGGTGGATTAAATAGTCCTCACCGGCGAGCCCATCAGCGACGAGCTCGTTCTCTACTCAGTCCTGGGGGGATTATATGGTCATTCACCCATGTTTAGACACCTTACAAAGGACATCCCCCAGACCCACGCGATCTTTCGTTCTAAGGCTGCCGATTATCTGGCCGGGCAGAGGCTGCTCACCCTCCACCTAGGCGAGGGTACGCCGCCTCCCGTCCGAAAGACGGCGATCATCAAAACCAACAAGGCGGTCGCCAAGCCACCCGGTGATTTCAAGGCCTTCGAGGATGTGGAAGCCCATCTCCTCCACAGGTTCAACCGAACTCCGGCCCACATTTTTTACGCCATCAAGAGGCGCGAACCGCTAAACAAGCCAAAGGCAATAAGGGACAACGGTCATCTGGACCACAATAAATATTGTGCTTACCATAAGAGCCTCGGCCACAGCACCAACCAATGCCGTGACCTCCTCAGACAACTCTGGAGATTGTTCAAGGAGGGCAAGCTGGACAGTTTATTGACTTAGCCGGAGCCCCATCAATCCCCCGATATGGTCGCCAGAATCGAACGCGACAGGCCGGAAAGCTCATATGAGTCGACCCCTCGATCAACCTTGGCGGCCGGATCTATATGCTTCAATCAAGAGGAGGGAACTTCGGAAGTCTCTCCCCGATTCCCGCCACGTCAAACCAAAGGCTACTGCCTGAAAAACGCTTCGAAAAAGAGGATGACTCGCTCGCCCTCTAAAGTTCTTCATTTAACATTATGGACCTAGACAGCGATCGCCTCCCCTAGCACAACGTATACCGTCGAGGATCGCCAACTAACATGACGGTTCGAGGTAGAAAAGTGCCACCATGGTCGCGAAGATCGATGAAACCGACGATCCGTCCATGCAAGATTCCTTTGGGCAGCGATCGCTCGCCCTTCGTTTAAATACGAGGCGGGCGTAGCCGAAGGACCCTCCAAAACAAATCAGAGGATGACACGCTCACACTCAAAAGTTCGTCATCAACATGAAGAACCTAGGCAAGCGATCGCCTCCCCTTACACAACATATACCATCAAGGATCGCCATCTAACATGATGGTCCGAGGTAGAAGAGTGTCGAGATGGCTGCGGAGGACGATGGAACCATTCTCTGTGCCCGTGCAAGGTCCCTTTGGGCAGCGATCACTCACTTTTCGTTTTAATACAAGGCGGGCGTAGCTAAAGGGCCCTCCCAAACAGATCTGTGGACACGTTCGTCCGCCCTCAAAGGTCCATCACCTAACATGGTGGATCCGGATAATGCGACGCTTCCCGCCCCCCATCACAACGTATACCGTCGAGGATCGCCATCTAACATGACGGTCCGAGGTATAAAAGTGCTAACAATCCGCGGTCGTGGAGTCGATTAATACGACGACGACCCGCGCAAGGACTCCTCCAAACGAAGACCGCACACCCTTTGTTTAAATACGAGGCGGGCACAGCCTACGGAGGACCCTCACAATTAAGTGAGTCGCGAGAAATTGGCCATCAGACGGAATGTCGCTCGCGCACAAGACATGGTCGTGGAGGTCGGTTCCATCGAACTCCGCGATCGTGCACGATTCCTCTAGGCCGGGATGGTCGGCCTTCCTCGAGGAATCTGCAAAATTAAAGATCACTTACTCAACGATTTATTTTCGTCCCCTTACTTTCACTAAGTAAACAAAAACAAGGGGGAAGGGCGGAGCTATGTATACCACGATCGTCTCTACTCAGACGCATGTACGGCGATCGATATTGTTCATATATATATGTGCAGCGATCGACTTTGTTGTAAGAGTTATTAATACGAGTTTATCAATTCACTTGGAGCGGTACACACAACGATCGTTCCTCACATACTTGTATAAAGTCATGCAAAAGACTCAGAAAGATAACCATACAAGCAAGAAATCTGAAAAGAGAACATTTATTTCATCACTTGGAATAAAAATACAAACACGGTCGCCCGAAGGCTAAAGTACAACGAAAGCTGCAAAAATTACAAGTAAAAAAGCAGAGCTTCAAGGGAAATCGGCTATGTCTTCTCCTCAGGCAGAAAAGCATAAGGTTTTTAACCTTGTAACCCCAGTCCTTTTTATAAGCAGGAGCGGGGGCTTCTAAGCAATAAGTGGAGTCCTGAGGACCGAAGTGCAACCGTCAGATAGGCAGCATTTAATGCAGTCCCCGAATCCCACGTTCGCGTCGTTTCAAGGGCACGCCAAAGGACAGCCCAACAAAACCGTCAGACTCCCCCAACAGGAGTCCGACACGTACCCCGGTGACATTTCCACAACCGCTGTCATTTCCCGCTCATTTCAGCGATCGACCAGGTCGTCCAAATTCAAAATCAGTTCGTTCAAAGACGATCGTCTGTTCCATAAAATGCTGAGTCGCTCGTCTAAGTTAAGCGATCGCCAGTAAAACCACCTTACCCCACGTCTCCAACATCGGAGCGAGCTGGGGGCAATTGTTGTGCGGCGATTTATACGCCTGAATGGCGATCGGCATAAGGGCTGAGCAACCAAAGACAGCATCAAATAAATCCAAGGCAGACTGGCCAAGCGAAGAATCCAGACCGAGATCAGGTACCGAGCGATCGACGTCTGGAGCGATCGCCTTTTAGGCAACTAGCGATCGACTTTGATGCCCGACCAAGGACGACCGTCCTATGCCACGTATAAGGCCATTGTCCGTCAATTCTACGAAGACTAGATCACGGAGCAAGGACCCATGTGCAGATCCGCAAATGGCGCCACAGAATGCGGATCGTTGACTTCAGCCCATCAGCAGCTGTCAGTGACAAGGACGCCCTCACCTACCGACAGACCCGCTGAAACGTCCTAGGTGGGGCCTCCCAAGACAGTGACATAGACGTGTGTTGGCTTCTCATTGGTTCGCACATCCGGCTGCCAACAGCTGCTGTGGACTTTAAGGAGACCAACCCATGTGCTAAAGACGATCGCCCGCTTATTATAATACAGCAGAGGCGATCGCCCAGCTACTCCCAGTCCTATAAATAGAGAGCCTCTAGCACTTGGAAAGCTCTCGGCTTTTCTCTTGACTCTATCTAGGATTTCTCTCTCAGAACCTCTTAACCAAAATACGGTCGGCAGAAATGAGAACTCCTTACAGCTCAGAAGTTCAGAGAAGTTCAGAAGTTCAGACATTCAGCCAAAGAACTTAGCACTCCATCGTTGTTACAAGAACTCACAGAGCATCATCTGTGGTTCTTCCGGCAATCTTCAGCACTCAAGAGCTAAGATAACTAGGGTCTTTACACTTATTGTAATTGTACTCTAACATTAATATTTGTACTCCCAAGTATTCGTATTAATAATATCTCGCGAGAGCATTCAAGCCCAGGACTAACAACCCCGGCAAATCTTATGTTATTTACTTCCCCACGGACGTGCTCTCGTATTTTGTTTGTTACTCGTCCATTCCAGCATATCATCTCCGGATAATATTTTGGGTAGCAACAGACTCGTTTGTCTGTATGTTCCGAAGACGGGTCCACACGCCGACAGCTCTGACAAGGATAAGATTCCCGTTGGACCGATCTGATGTTAGTGTGCGCTAAAAATATGCATTAGCGTGTGCTAACCCTTCTCAAAAAACATCCGTTGACCTCGTCGGCACATGCTTCGAAAGTGACTGGGTCCAGACATAGATTCCCTCTGATCTGGTCTATACTAGCGTGCGCTGTCCTTTACCATTAGCATGCGCTAAACCTGCACGATAGCGTGCACTAGGCATGTATATTAGCGTGCGCTAATAATGCCACACTTAGCATTTTCAGCTATTCTTGTCCAACGTCTCGACATGCAGAATACGAACATACGACATACTGAATACATATACATCTTCCAACAATATTCTCATACTGTAAGTCTGAAACGCAATGTCTTCCAATACAACTGTCAACTAAGTGCGGTAATAATACCAATACAGATGTCTTAGTGCTTCATTTATTTTATCCATACTGTACAGATTCCATACTGTACAACATAACTCGGATAAAATAACGTTAAACAATAGTAGTAGAAATTCCGGATATTACACTTTTGAGGTTGGTTATCTAACTCATGTTGTTTCATATTATTGATGATGTTAGTATAGGAGTAATTCATGTTGTATTAGATTAATCTAGTATAACATGATAATTATTGAATTTATGAACAAACTTAGTGTGGAACATGATAATATTGTTAGTATAATCCCTTAAATGATTGATGAGGTTGTGGAATAACATGTTCATTATAAAACCATTGGGAAATCATGTTAAAACCAGATGATTAGGGTTTATGAGTATGTTCTTAATGCTAGTAAGATCTTATGATGTTATAGCCATACATTGGAGAGCGTTTAACAAACTCCTTGGAAAGAAATTGATGAGTATCAAAGATTTGAATGATGTATTTAGAGTTTCAAAAACCCTCAATGATATAATTATGTTTTGAGCAAATTTTTAAGGGATAATAATGGATTATAAAGAACACAATTATAACCTTTATATATTCAAATTCATCGGATGTGTTGATCACCTAAGAAGGTGTTGATCATCATATTAATACGTTGATAGTGTTCTTAGGAGGATTATAATGATTATTGGTGATAATGATAGTATAGAATTAGTGACCGAATTCATTTACAATGATCCTTGTGTAATAGAAGACGTAAATGTGGGTGAACTTAAATAACTTGGCAAAACCAGTTTTTAAAGATGAACTTGGTGTATCATAATTCGTTAATGAATCTATGGGATATTCGTTGGAATAATATGAACCATTCGAGTAATATTCGGGTGTCTTTTACTAGGAATTGATATCATTATTGCATGAATGTGTTGTTGAATGAATTACGTTTCGTTCAAGGTTACTCGTTCGAGTGAGTATTAGTAGTCGAGGATTCCGACCATTCGTTCATTTGAAGAAGGGCTATTCGTCTATGGATTTAAGGCAAGTTATCTTGCTTGGTTATAATGATGGTTGAATTATTGGGAATATTGTACGTTTCGTATATAAGTAATGCTCTGTAAACCTACAATTCATGATATAGTATTGTTCTTGATCGTATTACCATTTTGTGATGGGATTGTATTCCCAGGTTTATTGCCTTTGATACCGTTGGTATCTTTGAGCCTTATTGTCACTCCAGTGAGTTGTTTGATTCTTGGGTAAATATGTAATTTGTTGAGTTTCGTTGTCATGTTGCATCGTGACATCTCTGGAGTCATATCTGCGTGCCGATTGATTATGTGTAGGATTTTTAGCCGTTCACTTTATGGTTATGCGTGGATGTTTTCGCATTGAACCGTGCACATGAGATGTAGTTCGTGAGGCTAATTAGGTACATCGTCCCACATATATTCTGGATTCCATATACGGGGTGGACATGTGCACAAACATATTTCCGGATCGGGCGTACTATGACGTCCGTCTTGAGCCATGTTGTTTGGATGTTCATATTCCGTGTATGATTGGATATGTTCGACAGTTTGGGACTGATTGTTTATATGCCCGAGGGGTATATTTGTCGGTTGTTTCTTTGAGACCCGTATGTATATGAATTGTATAATGCGATGAGAATTATTATCATGTATAGCTGACCCTGTGGTTTGGGCGAAATACTTGTATTTCAGGGCCAAGAAAGGGCAAGGCGCAGGAAGATCACGATGGCGGCAAAGGGTATTGAAGGGTGTTAGTTTGGGGGGCCCGAGTCTTTTGTTGGTCGGTTATGCCTTAACTGTGGAATTTCATTTTTCTATTTTAATTTTGGACGAATGTATTATTATTGTTTTGTGTGTATTCCAGCTCCATATGGTTTATACAGGATTTAGATTTCGTGTACGGTTGTATGAGTTGATGTATACGGTTTACACTCCTAATCAGAGTTATGATTAATATATTGTGGTTCGGTACCACATATATGGGATGTCTAAATTATGTTTTGATATCGCACGGTGGGTCCCGGTGTGGGGTCTACGGCACTGTAATAGCTGCCATTTTTTGGGGTGTTACAGAAGATGGTATCACAGTGTCTTTTTCTTTTTGAGTCATTGTGGATTGAACTAGCATCAAGAAACCTTCGTGCCACATGTGACCTGTGCAAGCGCCTGACCTATCGAATACGGTATATTTCTCATGAGCCATGATTTAATTACTGGCATAATATTGATGAAGAATCGGTCTCTTTGTTGATCTTGGCATTTCGAGAATGTGTGGTAAGATTCATCTGTTTAATTTCCTGAGGAAAATCCTAAAACGAGTATGTAATCGGAACTGTTTCGATTTGATGTCGATATGATATTTTGTGTGGTACTCGCAACTGTTTTCTTGAAATATATAGTTCCATTATTGCTATTAACTTAGCATGAATTGGTAATCTGGCCGTGAAGATGTATATTGAGTTATGCTTATCATTATTGTTTGATTCTTTCAGTATGGAACGTAACTTGAGGGGTCGTGGTATAGGGGGTCGAGGCCGCGGAAGAGGCCGAATCCCGAGACCACGCGCTAACACTCATTCGAGTGTGGGACAAAGCTCGGCGGGGAGTGATTCACCCACTAGGAGTCAGTCCCACCACGCCGAATGACATAAGGGTGCCAATGTCGACCCTTATGTGATTATGCAGGGCATGATGGCCCAGATGACCTAAATGGGTCAGATGATGGAAGCTATGCAGAGGAATGCTACTCATGGCCAACAGTAGGGACAGTAGCCTCCGCCTACGGTGCATGGCGGAATCGTGAGCCGGATCATTAGCGACATATCGCGACAGTGACCTCCGACCTTTGAAGGCTCTTCGGAGCCTGTTGACATAGTATACTGGATATAGCATTTCGAGAAATTGTTCGAGATGGTGGAGTGCCCAGAAGAGAACCGAGTTGCTGTGGCGGATTACTACCTTAGTAAGAGCGCCCTTACTTGGTGGCTTTCCGTGAGACCTGCTGACGGCGTGAGTACCTGGGAAGACTTCAAGAATCTCATGTTGGATCGCTACTATCCTGCACCACTCCGTGAGGCTAAATTGTCAGAATTGTTGAACCCCGATCCATCGGAGGATGAGGATGTGTTTGCCATTGCCGAGAAATTCCAGGTACTTCTTCCTTTTGCTACGTCAGTTGTCCGTACGGAAGCTGATAAGATCAAATATTTCCTTAAGAGTCTTAAACCCCGGATGAGGATGCAGTTGCTTAACCACCACTGTACGACCCTACTGGAGTTTATCGAGAAAGCTCTGGAATACGAACTTACTGTGAAGGAGATTTAAAGAAGCAGCCTCAGTCCTCCAACAAGAGATCCAGGAACCAGACTCAGGCAGATAGTAACCGGAGGACGTTCAGGAATCCCCAGTCTGTTCCGAATCCTTCTGAGCGGCCACCTACGATGTCGAAGTTGACCAGATCGCACTCTCGAGCGATCAGCTCATCTATCGTATGCTATAACTATGGGGACCAGGGACACATCAGCTCTAAATACCCGATGCCGGCCGTCGCATGCCATACCTGTGGGAAGAATGGACATCATGCTCGTTATTGCAGGGGTGGACCAGGGCGTGCTCCAGTAGCATCTCTTGCTCTAGTACAGTCTTCTGTTCAGGACCGTGTACCTCCGTCCGCTTCTTATCAGACTACCGGGGCAAACAAAGGGATGGGCCGTGGAAATCAAGCTGTTACACCTGGTACCGGAGTTGCAAAACCCAGAGTCTACGAGATGAAGAAGGTCGATGATCCCGAAGCCAGCATGATTACAGGTACTCTCGAGATCCACTCTCAGCCTGTTTGTGTCCTTTTTGATACTGGTGCTTCACACTCCTTTTTATCTGCTTCTTGTTTGAGTCGTTTGCAATTAGATCATGTTACCGATTTTGAACCTTATGTTATTAGTCTACCCGATGGTAGAAGAATTGTTGAGAATCGTGAAGTGCAGAACTGTCCAATTTGCATAAACGATCGTTAGTGGTTGTCAGACTTGATTGTGGTCGATTTACCTAAAGACGATGTGATCTTGGGTATCGGTTGGATGCATCATCATGATGCCATACTTAGCGTCCGCAAGCGAATAGTGACCGTCACATCTTATGATGGTGTTGAGTGTATTTTTCAGGGTGATAATCCCAGTCATTCTAGGAGAGTCATCAGCATGAAAGCAGTGAGACTACTTAATCAGGGGTGTGTTGGTTATTGATTCTACATGACCAAGACAACCGATCGACTAGTTGAGTTGGCCGATATTCCGGTAGTTCGAGACTACCCAGATGTATTTACAGATGAGTTGTCAGGCTTACCCCCACATCGAGAGGTAGAGTTCACCATTGAGTTGGAGCCATGGATGTCCCCGCTTTCGAAAGCACCATATCGTATGGCACTGACCGAGATGCAGGAGTTGAAGAGCCAGCTTGAGGAGTTGACTGAAAATGGCTATATTAGACCTATTGCATCCCCTTGGGGAGCGCCGGTGTTATTTGTACGGAAGAAAGACGGATCTCTACATTTGTGTATTGATTATCGTGAACTGAACATGGTAACAATCAAGAACAAATATCCGTTGCCTCGTATTGATGACTTGATAGATCAACTCCAAGGTGCCGTTGTATTTTCCAAGATCGACCTAAGATCCGGATACCATCAGTTGAGGATTCGAGAGTCTGATATTCCGAAGATAGCTTTTCGTATTCGTTATGGGCATTATGAGTTCGTAGTGATGCCATTCGGACTGACTAATGCACCGGCGGTATTCATGGAGTTGATGAATCGAGTTTTTATTAATTATATGGATCGCTTTGTAGTTGTTTTTATTGAGGAAATCTTAATTTATTCTCATGACCATGAAGAGCACGAGTATCACCTCCATCAGGCTCTCGATGCGTTGAGGCGGGAACAACATTATGGAAAATTTTCCAAATGTGAATTATGGATACTGGAGGTTTCCTTGGACATGTGATATCGGCCGATGAGGTGATAGTAGACCCACAGAAGACAGAAGCTATCCTAGACTAGCTACCTCCGAAAAACGTGAAGGAAGTCCGCAGCTTCCTGGGTCTAACAGGCTATTATCGATGGTTCGTGGAAGGGTTTTCCAAGATTTCTCAACCGATGACTAATCTGTTGAGGAAAGATAAGAAATATTTGTGGTCGGAGGCATGTCAGCAAAGATTTGATGAACTCTAGAGTCGATTGATTTCAGCACCTGTTTTGGTTCTACCAAAAGGAACGGAAGGATTTGTGGTGTATAGTGACGCGTCGAGAAAGGGCCTTGGATGTATGTTAATGCAGAATGGGAAGGTGATTTCCTATGCATCAAGACAGCTGCGACCCTACGAGGTTAACTACCCGACCCATGATTTGGAGCTAGTAGCCGTGGTGTTTCTTTGAAAATCTGGTGTCACTATCTGTATGGAGTTACCTGTCAGATCTTTACTGACCACAAAAGCCTGAAGTACATTTTTACTCAGAAGGAGTTGAATATGTGGCAGTGAAGGTGGCTAGAACTAATCAAGGACTATGATATCGAGATCCTTTATCATCCGGGAAAAGCAAATATGGTTGCCGATGCCTTAAGTCGTAAAATAGTCCAGGAGAAGATGCTTGCCCACTTAACAGTTAAGAGAGAATTCCAGTTAGAGTTCATGAGGCCGGAGATTGAGATCTGGTTACAGCATGTTCGGGGTCAACTTTGCATGCTTGAGATCTCATCGTCCCTTGATGACATAATCAGGGCGAAACAGGTGATGGACCCGTTCTTATCTAGGATTCGGGGAGAAGTAGACCAAGAGAAATCCCCTGGATTTGTGATCCACGAGGATGGATTGATACGCTTCAGGAATCGAGTTTATGTACTTGTAGACGAAGGGTTTAGGAACTCTATCTTGAGAGAGGCCCATGCTACCCCGTACTGCATTCACCCGGGGTCTAGAAAGATGTATAAGGATTTGAAGCAATATTATTGGTGGGGGAATATGAAATGTGAAGTTGCAGAGTTCGTCTCAAGATGTTTAACCTGTCAGCAGGTTAAGATTGAGCATCAGCGACCCGCAGAAATGCTGAAACCGCTCCCGATTCCTGAGTGGAAATGGGAGGACATATCGATGGATTTTATCACCAGCTTGCCGACGAGTCATCGAGGGATGAATTGTGGACTGCATAACCAAATCAGCCCACTTTTTGGAGATTAAAGACACATGGGGACCCAAGATATTGGCCTAGCTATTTATTAAAGAGATTGTAAGGTTACATGGTACCCCCAAGAGTATTGTATCATATCGTGACGGGCGATTCGTGTCACACTTCTGGAAAATAGTTCATCATGCGATGGGTACGCAGTTTAACTTCAGTACGGCATTTCATCCGCAGACTGATGGTCAGTCTGAAAGGACTATCCAAACTCTAGAGGATATGTTGATGGCGTGTGCTCTTGATTGGAAGTACGGCTGGGAAGCCCAACTACCATTGGTGGAATTCACCTATAATAACATTTGGCACGCTTCGATAAATATGGCACCTTATAAGGCATTGTATGGCCATCGTTATAGGTCCCCTTTGTGTTGGGACAACTTGTCTGAATCCGTGGGTACGGAGCCTGATATGTTATTAGCATCCCACGAGAAGATTGCTCTGATTAAGAGTCGTCTATTAATGGATCAGAGCCGCCATAAATCGTATGCAGATAATCGTCGACTCGAGTTTGAGTCGGATTCACAACGTATTTCATGTATCCCAGTTGAGGAAGCATGTTGCTGACCCGAGCCACATTATTCGATTCAAAGAGGTTGAGAAAACCGATGACCATTCATATGAAGAGCGTCCTGTGCGGATACTTGAGAGGAGGGTCAAACAGTTGAGAAACAAGACGATTCCTTTATTGAAGATTCAGTGATCAAGACATGGAATCTAGGAGGATACGTGGGAGACTGAGGATAGCATGCGAGAGAAATATCCCGAGTTGTTTACCCCTTAGTTTCGGGGACGAAACTCTTTTTATGGGGGGAGTATGTAATATCCGCCTGAACTCTCGTCTTTACTGTTGTATTTTTTTGGATAATTCGAGTATTGTCGTACCATATACGTATATATTATAATGAGTATATTGTTGAGATATGTTAAATCAAACTGTTTATCTTTGTCGTTCACACTATAGTTTATTGTCATATGTTGTTTGGAGGATTTCATTTTTTGACTATGTGTTGCCCTTAGTGTACGCTACCATGTTATCGTTACGTACGCTACGTATGAATCATTACGTACGTAACACTGCTATGTTAACGTACGTAATGTGGTGTATCAGACAGCATCTAGCCGTTCGGTAGGTGGGGCCACACGTAGACAGTGGTCGGTGATCCGATCGTGACAGCCTGGTCAACGGCCATTACGTACGTAATGGCTATGTGTTAGCGTACGTAATGTGCATGGGCCTTACGTGCGTTAATTTAGCAATGTACGTAATAGTATATGTGATTTGAGGCAGTTGGCTTTGGGGATTCGTTGCGTACGTAATTCCCGTAGGGTTACGTATGTAATATGCTTAACGTACGTTAAGCGTTAGCTATAGCGTATGTAATGCTTAATGCAAATTATAAAGGCATGGGTTGCCTTTCATTCCCGCACGACCCTATCTCATTCTCTCTCTCAGAACCGATCCCCTACCCTACTAAATCCCATTTTGCCCCTCCAATCTCGTTTTAGAGCTACAACACTTGGATTATAGCTTGGTAACTAGAAGGTTGGAGTGTGTTCTTGCAGTTTTGGTGCTAATCTTCCTTCCTTTTGAGGTTGGTTATCTAACTCATGTTGTTTCATATTATTTATGATGTTAGTATAGGAGTAATTCCTGTAGTATTAGTTTAATCTAGTATAGCATGATAATTATTGAATTTATGAACAAACTTAGTGTGGAACATGATAATATTGTTAGTATCATCCCTTGAATGATTGATGAGGCTGTGGAATAACATGTTCATTATAAAACCCTTGGAAAATCATGTTAAAACCAGATGATTAGGGTTTATGAGTATGTTCTTAATGCTAGTAAGATCCTATGATGTTATAGCCATACATTGGAGAGGGTTTAACAAACTCCTTGGGAAGAACTTGATGAGTATCAAAGATTTGAATGATGTCTTTAGAGTTTCAAAAACATCAATGATATAATTATGTTTTGAGCAAATTTTTAAGGGATAACAATGGAATATGAAGAACACAATTATAACCTTTATATATTCAAATTCATCGGATGTGTTGATAACTTAAGAAGGTGTTGATCATCATATTAATACGTTGATAGTGTTATTAGGATGATTATAATGATTATGGGTGATAATGATACTATGGAATTAGAAATCGAATTCATTTACAATGATCCTTGTGTAATAGAAGATGTAAATGTGGGTGGACCTAAATAACTTGGTAAAACCGATTCTTAAAGATGAACCTGGTGTATCATAATTCGTTAATGAAGCTATGGATATTCATTGGAATGGGATGAACCATTCGAGTAATATTTCGGGTGTCGTTTACTAGGAATTGATATCATTATTGCATGAATGTGTTGTTGAATGAGTTACGTTTCATTCAAGGTTGCTCGTTCGAGTGAGTATTAGTAGTCGAGGATTCCGACCGTTCGTTCGATTGAAGAAGGGCTATTCGTCTATGGAATTGAGGCAATTTATCTTGCTTGGTTATAATGATGGTTGAATTATTGTGAATATTGTACGTTTCGTGTATAAGTAATGCTTTGTGAATCTACGATTCATGATATAGTGTTGTTCTTGATCGTATTACCGTTTTGTGATGGGATTGTATTCCCAAGTTTGTTGCCTTTGATACCGTTGGTCTCGTTGAGCCTTGTTGTCATTTCGGTGAGTTGTTCGATTCTTGGGTAAATGTGTAATTTGTTGAGTTTCGTTGTCATGTTGCATCGTGACATCTCTGGAGTCATATCTGTGTGCCGATTGGTTATGTGTAGGATTTTTAGCCGAGCACTTTATGGTCATGCGTGGATGTATTCGCATTGGACCGCGCACATGAGACGTAGTTCGTGAGGCTAATTAGGTACATCGTCCCATATATATTCTAGATTCCGTATACGGGGTGGAAATGTGCAAGGACACATTTTCGGATGGGGCATACTGTGATGTCCGTCTTGAGCCATGTTGTTTGGATGTTCATATTCCGTGTATGATTAGATATATTCGACAGTTTGGGACTGACTGTTTATACGCCCGAGGGGTATATTCAGTAGTCGGTTGTTTCTTTGAGATCCATATGTATATGAATTGTATAATGCCATGAGAATTATTATCATGTATAGAAAGGGCAAGGCGCAAGAGGAGCACGATGGCGGTGAAGGGTATTGAAGGGTGTTAGTTTGGGGGACCGAGTCTTTTGTTGGTCGGTTATGTCTTAACTGTGGAATTTCGTTTTTCTAATTTAATTTTGGACGAATGTATTATTATTGTTTTGGGTGTATTCCAGCTGCATATGGTTTATGCCAGATTTGGTTCCTGGGAATGGTTGTATGAGTTGATATACGGTTTACACTCCTAATCGGAGTTATGATTAATATATTGTGGTTCGGTACCACATCTATGGGATGTCTAAATTATGTTTTGATATCGCCCGGTGAGTCCCGGTGTGGGGTCCACGGCAATGTAAAGCCGCCATTTTCAGGGTGTTACAGTGAGGTGAAATGCGTTTTGGTTTATAAAACAAATCCTCATTATGCTTCCAAGAGTGTGCGTGTGCCGTGAGTTTTGAGGAGAGAAAGAAGAAAAATTTTCTTTCTTTGTTCTACATCATAGAGAGAAGAAAGAAAAAAGAAGAAGAAAAATTACTATATCAATTCCTAGCCGTGCCCTTAGAGAACGAATTTGATATCGAATTTTTTTATCATTATCTGCCGCATGATGACGTAGAGACACTTAACATTTTCAGTATTGGATTATTCATCAAGCTCAAATAGTTTGGATTCGTGTTCGTGATCGTTTACAAGAAGAAATTATCAAAGGACTACGAGAGTATGATTTCTATAATTCTTATCTTCATCAATTTATTATATTCGTATATATGTAGCTTGACCGATCCTCAAGGTGTTCGGTTTTTATCGGGTTAGACCGAATCCATTTTTCCCACTGTGTAACTTGATTTTAATTGCTGAATACCAATAATGATATCGGAACGTAGGTTCATGCAATCGTATATCAGATATTTGCATTTAGAATGCTTGCTTGAATATTCTTATGATTTAGAATCATAATTATTTTAGCCCGTTAATGTCTAATTGTTCATATAAAAATTTATTTTTAATGATTTTATGTTATGATATAAATCTATTTTTCTTTTGAAGAACTGATTTATATGTGTAATATAAAAATTAGAAAAATATTATTTTTAGATTCAGGATGAAAAGATGAATCGGAAAAGTAGCTGGACCCAGCGGCTCGGAGCTGTTGGGACACTGCCAGTTGTAATCAACAGTAGCTACCAAGACACTGCCGGCACCAGCCGATAGAGTAGCCTGCGTTCAGCAGGCAGTGGCCAAGAGGTAGTGCCCCTCTCGGACCAGGCCCGACAGTTTGTGCCAGGCAGCGGGCTTGGCCCGCGCATGATTTTTCCGACTCCGTCTTATTTCATGTTTGATAAATTAAATTCCCACAAATTAAATTGGATTTAATTTGACTAAAATATACGGTATTTTTACTTTCTAAGGGAATTAATTTTATAAAATATTTATTTTCGTCCGAAACAAGTTAATATTAACAGCTGTGTCATGTGTGAATTAATTGGATTAATTCTTATGGATGGATTTAATTTTATATTGATTGATCAATATTTAGATTAATTATTTATGCCATTAATTTTAATATGATTTTTGCATTATTATTTGAATGGTGATGTTGTTCATGGACCTAATTTATTGAATCTTTATTCGATGGGGTTGTAATGGCCATTTTGAATTTATTTATTTTTTTAGTAAATTTGTATATGATGCAAATTTTATAAATATAACAAATTAGCTATGACGAAGAGCCGAGGACAAGCCGCCATGAAGACGAAGTTTCAAGACTTGTAATTTGATTACTTGTAATTTTCTTTCTTTTTATCGAGTCAATGATAACTCGGCACTTAGGAACTGTCCATGAACTACATGTTGGTAGATTTAGGTTGTGTATGTTTTTCATATTGTATGACAAACAAACAAACCGAAGAACTATGATTATAAAATGAGGGAGTCTTCTACTGCAATACGTCATTGCGTTTGTCATCCCAAAAACATTTTCTTCTCCTGCAGATTCTTCCTCACCATTTGTCTTCAGTCCTCCGTCGATCTCCACTGAAAAGCAGAGAAGAAGTTGTCAACTTTGAATCGTGTGCCGCGGCATACTGCAGAAGTTTCTATTGTCGGCCGTCGCACATGATCTAAATTTTTCCGCGAGCTGTGCCGCGGCACACACTGTGTACCATCTATGCCGCTGTTGGGATTCCGAAAATAAAACGAAATACGCAGCGGAAATAAAAACGAATCCCAAACAGGATCGATCAAGTAACGTATATACGAAAAAATAAATACGAAGATACAAAGGTAAAGATTCATACCCTTGAAGCCTTTGAAATAAATCTTCGTAAAGTGTAGACGATGATCACGATCCCGTTCCGAACACGAAATCCCTTCGTTCCAAGCACCGAAAATTCGAAGCCTCTACTTCACACGCGTCGGAAGTTGCCCGGAAAAATCTACAACACTCCGTTCTATGAAGAACACGGCTAGGAAGTATTGTAGGAATTTTTTCTCTCTTAATTTTTCTTACTTCTTTTCACCTCAAAGATGAACAATATGAAGAAGAAAATTTTTTCTCTCTCCTCACTTGAAGAACTCACGGCAAAGGCTCCAATTTTTGCAAGTGTGTGTGTGTCTTACTTCATCAAGAGTTGGTTATATATATAATATATAACAACTCATCATAATGAATAAAAATAATGTGAGAGGAATCTCAAACATTATTAAGATGACTTTACAACAAACACAACATGCAAAATGTAATGGCCATGTGAGGTGGGGTTGGCCTATAAGGAAGCTTCCTAGAAACGAGCCGAGTCACTCGGCTCGTGTACCGGACGTTCGACAAACGACTCCGTTAAATACACTCCTTTTAATCATCAATGTATTTATATTAATTAATTAATCTAATTAATTAATTATATCAAATACAAATATATTTCTCTAAGAAATATAATTTATGAATTAAATTAATTACCCGGAACTTAATTTTAATTCATGAGACCGCCTTTGATTTATCCAATAAATCATAATTAGATATCCAATATCTAATTAATTAGAGAGATAATAAATTCACATTTATCCGTCAACGCTCCTAATGCGCGACTCAGTAGGTCCGTCTCGGTAGGCATTGGGAGGAACCAATGAGTGCGGGCGGACTTAGCCGGCTAGCGGGCCGCACAGTAAACCCCGATCGAGAACGAATGAAGAGATCATTCCGAACCATTATGTCGTGAATACTATATACGTATAGACCCTTCATCGATGTCCGGTCAAGTCTTCGGTCACGGTAAAGTCAAACCCTCTTTGTTGACTAAACTCTATACATGTGTTAATGCAAATCAAGACCGGTGATTAATAGTGTATCTAATACGACTATATCGTAATGCTTTGGCCAAAGACTTATGATCTTATTTGCCATTAACCGTATAGGACATTCGCCGCTCACTAACAGAGATAGAATCCTTTCTTGGCGTACGGTAAGGCGCTGCTACCGCCCGTATAGTCCGCACTTCGAGGTCGACTCGGCAATTAAGCAAATGAGTCTAAGTACTCTAATGACAAACTAAACGTCACAGCACATCTTCTCGAACCCTCAAGTCAAAGGTCCACGTATACTATCACAACCTTTCGATTCGTCATCGACTCTCCGAGAGTGAATACCGTGTGGTGAATCGAGTATGAGTCGTGTTCGAGTATCTTGGCCCCACCAATATACTTATAACTATGCTATCAAGACGTGCACACGTCTAGCATCGATTATACAAGTCATATTAAAACTTAATGCCCATTTTAAGTTTATTGACTTGCGAACAATTTACGTAAATAAACTTTAAACACTTCCAGTACATTTTCTCTTATCCCATAACGAGAATGGAATGTTTGATTTATTTACATGGACTTCACTTCAATGTTTACCAAGTCAAGAATGCAATTGAAATACAATAAACAGTGAATGAATCGTATTGCCTTTTTATTAATTATTCCATAATTACAAGTACAATGCCCTTACTCTCTCATCCCCTGAGTGGCATTCGAGGGCATATTCCTAACAATCTCCCACTTGCACTCAATGCCACACATCATGGTATCCAATACCCATGTTCTTCAGATGTCTTTCCAAGACGGCCTGAGATAATGGCTTAGTCAGCGGGTCAGAGACATTGTCTTCTGAGTCTACTCTTTCCAATGAAACATATCCTTTTTCCACCATCTCTCGAACGATGTGGTACTTTCTCTCTATATGCTTGGTGTTGTGGTGAGCCCTCGGCTCCTTGGCTTGGGCGACAGCTCCATCATTATCACAGAATAGTGATATAGGCAACTCCGCGTTAGGCACCACTTGAAGTTCTTGTATAAACTTCGCATCCAAAATGCTTCTTTGCTAGCCTCTGAGGCGGCTTGATACTCTGCTTGGCGGTGGAATCTGCAGAGCGGTTTGCTTGGAGCTTCTCCAAGATACTGCTCCTCCATTGAGAGTAAATAAATACCCGGATGTCGACTTAGAGTCGTCATTGTCTCCTTGAAAATCGGAATCGGTGAATCCAATCACCTTCATTCTCCACCACCATAAGTAAGAACTAAATCTCTAGTTCTTCTTAAGTACTTAAGAATGTTCTTTACGGCGGTCAATGTTCCCTTCCCGGGTTTGCTTGAAATCGACTTACCATACTCACAGCGTAGGCTAAGTCCTGGTCTCGTACACAACATAGCGTACATGAGGCTACCCGCCGAGGCATAGGGTACCTTACTCATCTCTCTCTTGTCTTCCTCACTTTGAGGACACATTTTCGTGGTGAGATGAATTCCATGTCGCATGGGAAGGAACCCTCTTTTAGATTCATCCATCTTGAATCTTCTCGGGATTTTATCGATATAAAGGGCTTGGGAAAGTCCTATCATTCTTCGTGGTCTATCTCTGTAAAGACGGATCCCTAGAATATAGGAAGCTTCTCCCAAGTCTTTCATGGAGAACGTTTTAGAAAGCCAAGCTTTCACAGTCTTGAGCATTGCTACGTTATTTCCTATAAGCGTAATATCATCTACATATAGTACTAAGAACGCAATGTTGCTCCCATCGACCTTTTGTAAACACACGGTTCCTCCTCATTTCGTTCGAAGTCAAAGTCCTTAATCGCCCGTCAAATCGAAGGTTCCAACTCAGAAGCTTGCTTCGGACCATAAATGGCTCGTTATTACACACTTTATGAATATTAGCTTTGGACACAAAACCTTTAGCCGTTCCATATAGATTTCCTCCTCGAGGTATCCATTTAGAAAAGCCGTTTTGACATCCATTTGCCATATTTCATAATCATAATAGGCAAGAATGGCAAGCATCATGTGAATCGACTTTATCATAGCTACGGGCGAGAAGGTATCATGATAATCGATTCCTTCCCTTTAGGTATAACCCTTTGCCACAAGCCCGGCCTTATAGGCATCAACCTTGCCATCCCCATCGGTCTTTCTCTTATAGATCCATTTATTTCCAATAGTCCTCATGCCGGTTGGAAGATCTACTAGAGTCCAGACCTGATTGGTATGCATCGAGTCTATCTCGGCTTTCATTGCTTCTTGCCATTTATCGGAGTCTACATCCACTATCGCTTGGTCATAGGTGACAGGTCGTTTTCACTGCTATCGGGTGTGTCGTGGAGACCCAGTTCCTCGACATGTGTATAGCCATACCTCTCGGGTAAGTGAGATACCCTATCGACCTTCAAGTGGAGGTTGTGTTACAATAGGTTCGGTTCTTGATCCCCGATCGATGTCTCCTTAGGACTTTCATTTTGCTCTTCCAAAGAGATATTTCTACCCGAGCCACCTTCCCGAATGAATTCATCCTCAAGGAAGTGCGCTTGTAATGCCACAACGACCCTATGGTCTTCTGGCATGTAGAATAGATAACCCATTGAGTCCTCTGGGTATCCTATGAAACGTCCTTTTATGGACCTCGCTTCGGTTGTCCACCTTAGCCTTTTTGACATAAATTTGGACATCCCCAAATCCTTATGTGATTAAGGCTTGGTTTCTTACCCTTCCACATCTCATGCGGAGTGATAGGAACAGATTTGGAAGGACATCTATTTAGGATATAGGCAGCGGTTAGTAAGGCATACCCCCACGGGTAAATAGGTAAATCGGTGTAATTTAACATGGAGCGAACCATGTCCAACAAAGTCCGATTTCTCCTTTACGAAACACCATTTAAGCGTGGGGTTCTGGGCGTGGTGAATTGTGAAACTATTCCATATTCCTTAAGGAACTCATCAAACTCGGTGCTCATATATTCGCCACCTCGGTCAACGAAGTGCTTTGATATGACATCCGGTTTGTTTTTCAACTAGGGCCTTAAATTCTTTGAATTTAGCAAAGGCTTGATTTATGTTTCATTAAGTACACAATCCCATACCTAGTATGATCATCTGTGAACGTTATGAAATATTGATATCCGTCTCGGGCTACTTCTAAAGCACCACAAACATCGGTATGCACCAATCCAAGTTTATCGCAGCCCTTTCAAAAGTCCTGTGAAGGGAACTTAGTCATTTGCCTCTAAGGCAAGATTCACAAGTTGGATAGGGTTCTACACCCAATGGACTTAAAAGTCCATCTTTCTCCATTTTACGAACCTTGGTCGACCAACATGACCAAGTCTAAGGTGCCATTTAAGAGCTTGATTAGTATCTTGCCTACCACGTTTCCTAGTTATAGTGTTCACCTTTGTTTTATTTTGCATGTTCGGATGATATAATCCATTCAACAATGTAGTTTCCAACCAATTTATTTCGAAAATAAATTTTACAACCGCCATTGCCAATGAAGAAACAAAATCCTTTCTGGTCCAAGACGGAATGGATACAATGTTTTTATGCCTTGGGCAAAACAAGTACTTCATCTAATGTCAAAATAAAACCAGATTCTAAATCCAGAAGGATTGATCCAATATCGGTTGCCTCGACACTTTGTCCGCTTCCAACAGTGATCATTATTTCCCCAGCTTCAAGTTTTCTACTTCGTTCCAGATCCTGATTCATGGTACAAATGTGAGAAGTGGCACCTGAATCCAGAATCCATGAAGCAGAATATACAGTAGCGGAACAATTAGTTTCAAAAACAAAAAGTTCCGTACCTGATGCGCCATTAATCTTGGGACAAGTCCTTCGCCAGGCTCACCGCATTCAAGGCATTTGTCCGTAGGTTTTGGACCGCCTACCTTTTGAACCTTTCGGGCCTTGCCCTTTCCTTTTTGCACCCCTTTCTTGGGTTTGTACTGCTCGTAGGTCTTTTTCTTCTTGTTCTTGGACCTCTTAGGCCCAGAAGAAATCACAAGAGCAGCCTCTCTCGGTTTAGTCTTCATGTTAGACTGCGCCGTCACCAGTTTATTCATTAGCCCAGCTAATGTGCATGTAATTTCATTACAGTTGAAATTCATTACAAAGCTGCGTGAAAGAGTCATGTAGAGATTGAAGGATGAGATCAATTTGAAGGGGTAAATCCATATTAAAGTTGAGCACCTCGAGCCTCTCAATCATAGAGATCATCTTGAGGACGTGGTCTCCCACTTTCTCCCCTTCTTTCATCCTAGCACTGAACAACTGCTTTGATATTTCATATCTAGCGAGTCTACGTGCTCTCCATAAAGTTCGGTCAAGTGTGCGAGAATGCCTGCGAAGTCATTTTCTCGTGCGCTCTCTGCGGCTCATTAGTCATTGAGCCCATCATAACACCACGGACTAGCACATCATCCTTGACCCATGGTTCATGGACGTCCATGTCGTCCGGATTACCCCTAGGCCGGATTGTAGTCGGTGGCATGCCCGCCTCCACGACGTATCCCGAGACTCCATCGAGTACAATCATCGATTCCGCAACCATCAACAAAGTTAGGGCCGATTAGGAGATTCTTTTCAAGTAGTATTGCAAGTGGGTTTTAGCCATTTTAGAGAGATTCAATTTCGTTTTTACGCAAAGATTTAGACAAGATTAAATTAGTGACTTGTTTAATTATGACCGAGTATAGAACTTAAGGGCTTTGTATAATTCTTGTCTCGGCTCCCACTAATTTTATCGGAATTATACACTCCCATGTTATAATCCAAATCATGGTTAGATCGACTTCTTAGTGGTGATCAAGTTCTTTACAAATTTTAACAGACGCAACCTATCAGGTTTCTTGCCAATTAATTTCTGTAAAGTGGTGTCTAACACCAACCCGTCTAACGGATGATTTGATCTTCTTTTACCCCTAGTCTTCATGCCCTCAACCTATCAGGTTTCTTGGCAATCCAGACTATCTAAGTTGTTGACCATCAACGTCTATCGGTTTGACTATTGAATCTCACCCGGCAACCTATCAGGTTTCTAGGGGCGAAATTTATCACCAACCGAAGGCATCTAATGCACTCAAGAATTTTTTTAACCTCTACCAAATGTACTACCCCGATAACTCGGAAGCATAGCACATCAGCTCGGGTATCAATTTTCTACGAGTTTGATGGAGGGTAGGAAACCTCGTAACCTTTTTCAAACTTAGTCTGTTTGTTGTCGGGAGAATTTCGCGATTAATGTTACACTTTGCACATTAATTCATTTATACGCGCGTTTGTATGTTTGTCAATCATTCAAAATGAAAAACAGAAAATAGTAACCTAGTTACTACCAACATATAGCTCATGGACCTAATTCCTAAGTACTGGGCCAAGCGAATGACCCAATAAATAAAAAATACAGTCTTCGATTCTTCGTCTTCTCGGTCGGTTGTCTTCGGTCTTCGTCATACCCAAAATAATACTTACATCATTGAAAAAATGCATCCTATACAAATTTTCTAGTAAATATAAATAGGCTCAAAACGGCCTTTACAACCCAATCGAATCGAACAAATCAAAAACTAAGTCCACGAGCTATATCACCATCACATAAGGATTCCATACAACATGTAATGGCAACGAAATTAAACAATTAATCTTTAATATAAATTAATCTAATTAATCTATAAATTAATCTATTCAATTTCTACTATATTAATCCAATTAATATAAAGTGGCATTAAAATTAAATAATCAATTAATATATTAATCCAATCAATATAAAATTAATCTATTCAATTTTAATGGTATTAATCCAATTAATACTAATAATCGTCATTTTAATTCGTTCGAAGTAATCCGGCCAAAATAATATTCTCGTTTTAATTTATTTCCCTTAACACAAAAATATTCCAAATATTAATTTAGTCAAATTAAAATCCAATATAAATTTGGGGAAATAATTACAACGAAATATAAACTTAAAACGGAGTCCCAGACAATCCGGTTTAGGCCCAGCCCGCGGCCCGATTCAAAATCGGGCCAAAAATCCGAGGGCTGCCTGGCCGAGCCACTGCTCGGCAGGCTGGCCGATCATGCTCGGCCCCCTGGCCGATCACTCTCAGCTCCTGGCCGAGTCATGGCCGAGCACGCTCGGCAGCCTGGGCAGGCAGCCCAGGCAGTGCTGCCGGCACCACTGCCAGCAGCCCCGTTTCTTCGTTTTTCGGCCCGTTTCCAAAAACGTGATGCTACAACGAACAATTTAAAATCTAAAATTATTCCAAATATGATTCTAAATCATAAACATCATCCAATAACATTCAAAATGCACAAATAATCGTATATACGATATCATTGACCTCGCTCCGATACCACTGTTGGGATTCCGAAAATAAAACGAAATACGCAGCGGAAATAAAAACGAATCCCAAACAGGATCGATCAAGTAACGTATATACGAAAAAATAAATACGAAGATACAAAGGTAAAGATTCATACCCTTGAAGCCTTTGAAATAAATCTTCGTAAAGTGTAGACGATGATCACGATCCCGTTCCGAACACGAAATCCCTTCGTTCCAAGCACCGAAAATTCGAAGCCTCTACTTCACACGCGTCGGAAGTTGCCCGGAAAAATCTACAACACTCCGTTCTATGAAGAATACGGCTAGGAAGTATTGTAGGAATTTTTTCTCTCTTAATTTTTCTTACTTCTTTTCACCTCAAAGATGAACAATATGAAGAAGAAAATTTTTTCTCTCTCCTCACTTGAAGAACTCACGGCCAGCAGCTCCAATTTTTGCAAGTGTGTGTGTGTTTCTTACTTCATCAAGAGTTGGTTATATATATAATATATAACAACTCATCATAATGAATAAAAATAATGTGAGAGGAATCTCAAACATTATTAAGATGACTTTACAACAAACACAACATGCAAAATGTAATGGCCATGTGAGGTGGGGTTGGCCTATAAGGAAGCTTCCTAGAAACGAGCCGAGTCACTCGGCTCGTGTACCGGACGTTCGTCAAACGACTCCGTTAAATACACTCCTTTTAATCATCAATGTATTTATATTAATTAATTAATCTAATTAATTAATTATATCAAATACAAATTATATTTCTCTAAGAAATATAATTTATGAATTAAATTAATTACCCGGTAACTTAATTTTAATTCATGAGACCGCCTTTTGATTTATCCAATAAATCATAATTAGATATCCAATATCTAATTAATTAGAGAGCTAATAAATTCACATTTATCCGTCAACGCTCCTAATGCGCGACTCCGTAGGTCCGTCTCAGCCGGCATTGGGAGGAACCAATGAGTGCGGGCAGCACTTAGCCAGCCTAGCGGGCCGCATTTGTAAACCCCGGCGAGAACGAATGAAGAGATCATTCCGTAACCATTATGTCGTGAATACTATATACGTATAGACCCTTCATCGATGTCCCGGTCAAGTCTTGGTCACGGTAAAGTCAAACCCTACTGTTGACTAAACTCTATACATGTGTTAATGCAAATCAAGACCGACTGATTAATAGTGTATCTAATACGACTATATCGAATGCTTTGGCCAAAGACTTATGATCTTATTTGCCATTAACCGTATAGGACATTCGCCGCTCACTAACAGAGATAGAATCCTTTCTTGGCGTACGGTAAAGATCGCACTGCCCGTATAGTCCGCACTTCGAGGTCGACTCGGCAATTAAGCAAATGAGTCTAACTACTCTAATGACAAACTAAACGTCACGGGCACATCTTCTCTTGAACCCTCAAGTCAAAGGTCCACGTATACTATCACAACCTTTCGATTCGTCATCGACTCTCCGAGAGTGAATACCGTGTGGTCAATCGAGTATGAGTCGTGTTCGAGTATCTTGGCCCCACCAATATACTTATAACTATGCTATCAAGACGTGCACACGTCTAGCATCGATTATACAAGTCATATTAAAACTTAATGCCCATTTTAAGTTTATTGACTTGCGAACAATTTACGTAAATAAACTTTAAACACTTCCAGTACATTTTCTCTTATCCCATAACGAGAATGGAATGTTTGATTTATTTACATGGACTTCACTTCAATGTTTACCAAGTCAAGAATGCAATTGAAATACAATAAACAGTGAATGAATCGTATTGCCTTTTTATTAATTATTCCATAATTACAAGTACAATGCCCTTACTCTCTCATCCCCTGAGTGGCATTCGAGGGCATATTCCTAACAGCCGCGGTCTGTTCCGCGGCACACAATGCATTTCTCTTGTGACGCGGTCTGTGCCGTGGCGCATATTGAAAGAGTGGGCTTTGGGCTTCTTTCTTTGCCGTCTACATTTGAGCGGCCCATTTAAGTACACTTTGAACCATTAAGCACCACTTCGTGTCCGTTTAAATACCCTTCATTACAATACCTTCAAAACACAATAAGTTGCTCACCTCGGTTAAAAATCAATTTATTTTGACAATAATTAGTTGAGGTATTAATAGAAAATTTTGTATAATTTTACCCGTAATAAGTACCCCAAATTTAAATGTTTGCTTGTCGTCAAGTAAATACAATGACCACAACAGTATTCATGTTTAAACGATCATGCATAAAATTTGTTTAGTAAATACCACAACGTGAATAATCTAAGTTTTTAAAATTTTAACCCTAGGAAAATATTCTCAACGTCACTCCCCAAAACTCAAATTCATATTTAGGAAAAGTGTTTCCTTTTAATAAGAGTGTATAGACATGATTACTCTTGAATTCATCCAATAAATTAGAAACTACCATAGACTTGCATATTGTCTACCATGTCTACCACGTGTGTGTATGCAATTTCATGAATCAAAAAAGACTTTATTCAGGTTGTAATGTAGGCTCTTTGGTCAGGCTATGGAAATATGGATGAAGTGACTCAACTTGAGCAATTTAGAACTAAGACTTTCAGAATCAACTTCATCAATTGATAAACATCAGAATCTTGATTTATATGAGCTTCTCTCTACCCATCCTAAACAATATTATTAGAGCATTTGAATTACATTTGAACAACCTTTTCTTTTTTTACTACTATTCAATTATCAGGGCATTCACAGTATGTCCCTTTATGTAATGAACAACACCATTTTTTAGCTTTGATAAACACGATCCATAAAATATGAGTTATCCCCTTATATCACCATATTATATAAATATCCTTCGTCATAAATTTTCTATAGCTCAAGTATGGGGAAAAATATGTAAGGAACGAAAAGTTTATTATGTGGCTACCAATAAAATAGGATTTAAGGCATAACGGGGCTAACTAGAGAATTATTGATGTTGAGTTAGGCAAAGAGGATATGAAGGGCAAAACAAAAAATGCCTAAGATCATTTTCGCTAGTTGCATACACAATGTGTTTTTTAATAAGAAATCAAGGCAAGTTTTAGAGTTCTAAATCATGAATGAAACACTCAACCAACAAAAAGGACGAATATAATATGTACGTCAAGGCCCAAAAGCTCACTGGTTAAGATTTGAGATTAATGAAAAAATAATTTGAGTGAAAAATCCATTGTTTTTCACAGTAGTCCCTTGACAATTCAGATGTGGTATATAAATTGGCGCATAAGTTTTCATGGTTGTATAAAAGTGAGATTTTCACAAATTATGCCCTAAATCCAATTTATAACAGATAAAGATTTTAGTTGAATAAAGCGCATTTTTCAAGACCATCACACAAATCAAAGAGTAAATTACACTATTCATCCTTGTGGTTTGCGTTGACCGCAGCATGTGGTCCTTTGACCAAAAAACTGCACCACTCGGCCTTAAGTGTCAAATGTTAGGCACTGTTTATCCCTCCATCCAACTGGCCCCACTAATTCCCACTAACAGTCGTTAACTAAGTTTTTTAAGAGGATATATGCAAAGAAATTAAGTTTTTATGTATGTTTTTAGGTCTAATTCAGTAACTTATGCACAATATCAGTTAAGTTGTTTTGGATATTTATGGCATTCTATGCCTTAAAACTTGATTGATTAATGGTAGGTTGTTTCCTTTTGACTTTAATTTTGACTATATTAGTTTGGTCACTAGAAATTGGTGAATGGGTCATTGGTAATTCCCTTTGGTTCGGTGAATGGGTCATTGTAATTCCCTTTGGAAATTAGTGAATGGGTCATTGGTAATTCCCATTGGTTATTGGTAACTGGTAATTTGAGACATATGGTAATTGGTTTGGTGAATGGGTCATGGTAATTGGTGAATGGGTCAATGGTTATTGGTTTGGTGAATGGGTCAAACAGATGTTAATTGGTGAATGGGTCATTTGGTTATTGGTAACTGGTAATTTGTTTCCTTTTGACTTTAATTTCTTTAACTTCATTAGTTTTGGTAATTGGTGAATAGCTCATTGGTAATTGGTAAGTGTTTAGTATGGGTCAAAACAGATTTTAATGGGTCAAAACAAACACAAAACAGATGGTCCCAAAATTACTTGCTTTCAATACAAAATTTACTTTCATTATAAAAAACAAACATCTTGGTCCCAAAATACATCTAACATTAAACCCCCATAATACATCTAACATTAAACCCCCAAAATACATACTGACCTTAACATCTAACTAAGTTAATATGTTGTACATAACAGACGCAAAAAACAAAACACATGAAACAATAAGATACTTCTTAAATCTTGATCTTTCTTGCTCAAAATCTTGTAGCATTGCTTGATGGTTGTTCAGGGACCTTAATAACCTAGGTATAATTACCACATAATGTTGACACATTTCGGGGTCTAACCAATCAACAAATATGTTACAATCCTGTAAAACAAAATAAAACAACAACTACTTACTTGATTCCAAGATTATCACAATATTTTGTTCAATTACATAGTAAAACCATAAACACGTACCATTTGGGGACAACCATAATGTAATACCCGATTGTAATTCAGTCATTATCATTCAGTAATTATCAATCAGTAATTGTCACTCAGTAATTTTCACTCATTTATAATCACTCATCATTCATACTCATTCAATTGTGTTCACCGTTCGGCATAATATTTGTAATACTCGTGCTTTTGTCCCCGTACTTCTCGAATTTTGTGATTTATTGTACTCGGTGCATCGTTATAGGCTGAACTGCTTGTCGAGCAGGGCCGTTCGAGTAGGCCACACGAGCATCTGCTCGTGCGTGGTGCTCGTGTGTTGTGGCTGGACTGGGTAGGAGACCCAGTGGTCGAGTCAGGGCCGCACGAGCAGGCCACACGAGCAACTGCTCGGGCGTGGTGCTCGTGTGTTGCGGCTGGACTGGGCAGGAGGCCCAGCGTTTGAGTTAGGGCCGCACGAGCTGGCCACATGAGTTATTGCTCGTGCGCGGCGCTCGTGCGCTAGAGCAGTAGTCGGCAGAAACTTCACGCACGACCGAACGCACAGACACCTGATCGTGCGGTTTGGTCGTGCGTCCCTGTGACTTATATAAGTGGACCGTCGGGTTTTTCTCATTTTCACCACTTCTTCATCCTTGTTTCCGAGAGAGAGAGAGAGAGCTTGAGGGAGATATTTTTCATCATCAATCACTTGGGTGTTCGGTTTTCATCATCTTCATTCGGTTGTGAAGCTTGGATAGTCGATCTAACGCGATTTCATCGGATCAAAGTGTTTGGATCTTCAAAGGTAATATTCATCAAACCTCTTGGATTTCGATTTTGTGTTGAGATGTGATGTTTTGGACGTTATAATCATGTTGTATGAAGATATATACATATGATCATGAGTGTGTATGAATATTCATTGGATTATTGAAGGGTTATTCAAGAACACTTTGAATATTGAGTTGGATTTGGGGGTTTTCGATTAGCTGTTGTTGTAATCACGAATTTGGATATTCATATTGGATTATTGATTGTATTGAAGATGTTTTGTTGGTTTGGAACACTTCTTGGGAATTTGATATTGGTATAATTGAGGATTGATTGTAAACAATCGAAGATTGGTTAATACGTGTTTGATATAATGCCCCAATGAACTTGGTTTAGTCGTATCGACGTTTTGTGTTCGTTGTATTCGTGTTTTATTCGTATGTTGAACAGATTGTTGGTAATTGTGTTATTCAAGGTTGTTCGAGCGGCCGACATCTCATTTAGGACGTTTGTTCGTGGAAGGACATTTTCACCGGTGTTGTGTAAGTTAATTCTTACTCGGTTAAAAGGATATTCATTCCTTTTGTTGTTGTTCATTCATAATCATAACTCATTCATAATGTATTAACCGTATTGAGACTTGTAATTGTCGAATAATCACTTCATTTACGAGGAACGACAGTTCCAATCATTTCATTGAGCTATCATTCACTTCACTATCATTTTCATCTCGGTGAGTCATTCTTGACTTTGTCGGATTATTATTCATTGATATTCATTATGGTCATTCTCGTTCATATGACCTTCTGGGTTCATATTGCATGGCCGGGTGCGGATGTGTGGAATTTTTAGTCGGGCACACGATAGTCATGTGTTGGGTTCACTGATACATTAGACTGTGCACACGGTAACGTTTACCTCCGTGAGACTAATTAGGTACAAGGACGGGTGTGTCCGGGCACTCGTCTTGTACACTTGCACAGAACATTACGGGCGTATTATGATGCTCCTCTTCAGCTTAAATTCATAACTAAGGATAATTCATAATTGAGATATATCATGATTGTGTATATTCAACCCTTGAGAATTGTTGTTCTGTGTAACTGACCCCGTTAGGGGATATTGTTTTCAGGTCACGGAAAGGCAAAGGCACTGGAAGAGCATGTTGATGGCGAGGAGTCCCAGTGATACTAGTAGGGGGCCCCAATCCTTTCAGTCATTCATATTGTTGTCATTTTATTTTCCGCTGCAATTTTCCACTTGGATACTCTGTTTCATTCAGTGTTATGTATTTTATCTTCATATAAAATATACATGTATTCGGTATTATCTTGGGTGTGTTGTAATGAAACTCCTTATCGGAGTAATTAGTGATATACTGTGGTACGGTACTGCAATTATATCGCTTAATTCATTCACTTTCATTCGCCTGGTGGGTCCCAGTCGGGGGTCCACGGCACTGTAATATCCGCCTAGTATGGGGTGTTACACATAAAACCTTCAACCTAGGTTTCGATTAGTCCATGATGTTTTGATAACTGCAACTGATTGACAACGAGTACATCTAGCCATTTTCTTGATTTGATTTGAGAGTACCTCTGGATTTGAAAATGGTGGTGGAAAAATTACTTAGAGAGATGTTTGGTGGGTGGGTGGGGAGTTATAAAGATGGGAAAGTAGCTAGGGTAAAAAATATAGGCGGGAAAAATGGGGGTTGGAAAATGATGGGTATACCCTCATAGGTTAAGTGAGTTAAGACTATTAGTGGGAGTTAGTGGGGCCAGTTGGATGGAGGGACAAACGGTGCATAACGTTTGACACTTAAGGCCAAGTGGCGCAGTTTTTTTGGTCAAAGGACCATCGGCTGCCGTCAACGCAAACCACAAGGACGAACGGTGTAATTTACTCCAAATCAAAATTACTGTAAAAATACGTTCAATTATCAAACCAAACATAAAAATCCAAATATTCACCCTCAAACTTATGACATTCATTGCCCTCAATGAAAATAGTGTAATAAGACAGAAAAATCCCCTGGGCTAATGATTTATCATGGAGTGGATGTGCCTTCGTCTGGTGAAGATGGTGGAGTGGTAGGCATAGCTGGAGAAATAAAAGGCTTGTCAGGTTGACTGAAGTGGTGCCTCAATGCTTCCAAGTAATCTCGATGACAAGCATCTCGCGCTGCAAGTTGACGTTCTGACCGTCTATTAGCTCGACCAGCCTCAGCACGCATCTCCTGTCATACGATCTCTAACATGGCATCTCTCTAAGCATGATGAGCAACTCGATTGTCCTGAATTTCCTTTCGCAAATCTTCAATTGCCTGCACCAAGGCCTGAGTATCACATTGGGGAAGTTAGCTGATTGCCTTGAGTGGGTATATCCGTGTGAGGCAACTCTTCATTTGTACTGTTTTAAGCATTTGAAGCTGACCCTCCTTCGCCATGCTGAATAGAATAGGTGTCAGTGATAATAAATCATTTTTCCCCGAGCATGGGGTGGTGCGCCACCCCATTGGTCAAAATGGTCAATAGTTAAATGATTGATTGGGTGCAGGGGTGTGAGAGTAGGCTCATCGGTCGACCAAGTTAGTCCAGCCAGGAGGCAAAGCATACAAATTAGAGAAGGGTGATTTAAACCCACATTTGTGCCCCCTATGATGCACTGAAATATTGACTGGCTCAAAATAGTTGCCATATCGAAGGGAACGTCGCTGACAATTGTGTATAGAAGTTTAGCTGGGGAAAGCAAAATAGTGCGAGGCTGCGAAGTCAGATCGATAAAAGCACAAATAAAGCACATCCAATCTTTTACATATTTCTTAATGCCGATGATTTGAATGAATAGGATATTGAACCAACCATTCTTGTATTCCATTGAGTTCCTGGTTGAGATACAACTGTGATAATTTCTTCTTTAGTTATGCTATCAATTAGTGCCTCATATGTGGTGTTGTTCACCCGCGGTAAGCCAAGCAATTGTCTTATTCTTTATGTGGAGAAATCGATGTTTATTTCACGTACCATGACTTGGGTGTATGTAGGATCAGTGCTCCGTATAGACCAAGTCACTTGTAAAGCATCATGAAGGGCCTGTGTCTAAATTTCATGCACAATAGAGATCACGATGGGGTTCGGTGGAGCAGTAAAAGCTTCCCATTGTCGTTTATTAATCATGTTGAGTAACTCACCATCTTCGGCCAAAGGATTAAAACCCCTCTCATAAATGATGGGTCGGTTTTGTACTCGGTTTAGATATAATTTATGAACTTCTTCATTAGCAAAATGATGCGGTTGAACTGTTGGTGTGGCATTATCATTTTCTATGGTAGAGGCACGAGTGCGAGAGCATGTTTCACGTGATGATGAAGAATGAGTTGAACCACCTCTTGTCTTTGCCATAATGCCTAAAAAAAATTATTTTGTTAGCACAAGGCCTAATTTCATCAATTATGGTATCTCAAATTTGACTTATGAATGTGTAATATATATCAAAATAATTCATAGTTTGAAGGGAGTAGATTACTAGAATATATCATGAATTTTCAAAGAACTTTCTCATTGCATCATTTTATCAAACACTTTGTACGCAATGAAGATTTTCGATAGACCAAAATCACGAGAATAAATCAAACTCTCCCAAATGTTCATCAATCTCATAGAGCATCACCATAACAATCGATACATATGAATTCTTAAAATCAAGAACATCATCAATTCAAGATAATGAAACTTTGCCCATTTTATTTTTCATACCCATTAACAGTTCCCAATAAGATGAAGTTTCCATAAGATGATGATAATGATGAATGTGTAGGAGTTATTTCCGAAATATAGGCCTTCTCGGAGTCGACTGGACTCCGGGCTGCGGCCCCCTGAAATTACCCAACAAAACCTATCGAGGTTGTACTATGGGCCGCGGCCCCTGCCCTCCGGGCCGCGGCCCCCTGGGATTTCTCCTGGGCAATTTTTCTGAGTGTGCCGCGGCAGACCCTGCTCGGGCCGCGGCACACGGGGTCAACCCTGCATTTTTTGGGGGTTCTTTTGAGCCGCGGGGGCTGCATTTTTCATTCCTCACCTACACCGATTGAGATACACGAGAGAGAAATACAAGAGAGAAAAGAACAGAGAGAAATATACTTGTTCAATTTCCCAGAGTTGTACCGATCAGATCGTCGTGATATTTTGACAAGAGCTTGGTAGCGATTGGGCAAATCTTTTCACCGGAATAGATCAAGGTTTTGATTCCGGAAGTTCGGGTATTTGGTTAGCTTTTTGTGTAAGTTATTTACGATGTTTTTCTTTCTCTATCTTGTTGTTGTTGTGTATTCCAAATACTTGAAGATTGTTTATTACCAAGTATTTGAAGATTATTGTTGTATACCTCTAGTTTGTACTAGGGACGAATCGTGTATTGTGATTGGTGATAGTGGATTTAAGCTACTTCGGTCCCGTGGTTTTTACTATCGTCTTGAGGGGTTTTCCACGCTAAAAATTGTGTATCGTTGTTTATTATTTTTGGATATCATTTGTATTGTTTATCGAGTTGTAATTGATTTACTCTACTTGTCGGTAACCTCAAAGTTACAATTGAAGATTGGGAAAGTTGTCAAACGAGTTTATGCGTTTTGTTGTGACGTTATATTGTCGTTTTTCTCAACAGAGTGGTATCGGAGCCACGAGATTTTGTTGTTTCGTGGTTGTATTATCTCAATTGTAATATGGAAGCCAATACAAGTAGAATGGTGAATTTGAATGGTTCGAACTACCATGTATGGAAAGGCAAGATGGAACACCTTCTATATGTGAAAGATTATTATCTATCGGTCTTTAGCAAAGACAAACCGGAAGGCAAGTCCGACCCAGATTGGGCTATTTTGCATCACCAAATGTATGGCTATATTCAACAATGGGTTGATGATAATGTGTTGAATCATATTAATGGAGAAAAGGACGCTCGAGAATTGTGGCACAAGCTCGAGCAATTGTATGCTGGGAAGACAGGGAATAATAAGCTATTCCTCATTAAACAAATGATGAACCTAAAATATTGAGATGGGACTCCTCTGTCGGATCATTTGAATGCATTCCAAGGCATCATTAATCAACTTGCAGGAATGGGCATTAAATTCGAAGAGGAGGTTCAAGCTTTGTGATTGTTGGGCACATTGCCGGATACTTGGGAGATGTTTCGTACGTCGTTGTCTAACTCTACCCCTGCTGGTGTCATTTTTATGGAACTTTCTAAGAGGAACATGCTGAACGAGGAGGTCCAAAGAAAGTCACAGGGATCTTCGTCACAGTCGGATTTTCTAGTTATCGAAAGACGGGGGAGAGGTCAAAGTAGAAGTCCGAGTAATGGAGGGCCACAAAGAAGTAATTCTAGAGGGAAGTATGCCAATGTTGAATGCTACCATTGTGGTAAGAAAAGGCATACGAAGAAATTTTGCCAACAATTAAAGAAGAAAAATCGCCAAGGCAAGGAAAACACTCAAAAGAACGAGAGCGGGAGTAATGAAGAAGCTGAAGTAAATACTACTACCGAAGAGTTCTTTGTATGTTGCGATTATGACATGGTGAACCTCACCAGAAATGATTCTAGTTGGGTGGTCAATAGTGGAGCTACGTGTCATGTTACATCACGTTGGGATTTCTATTCCTCTTATACTCCGGGTGACTATGGGATAGTCAAGATGGGTAACGATGGGTTATCCAAGATTGTTGGAGTAGGAGACGTAAAGCTGAGGTTTGACACCGGTGTGGAACTTGTTTTATGAAATGTGAAAAACGTTCCGGATATGAGGCGAAATGTGATTTCCGTTGGTTTACTCGATGATGATGGCTATTATAGCGGTTTTGTCAAGGGATTGTGGAAACTCACTCGAGGTTCCTTGATTGTCGGTAGAGGAGAGAAGATAGGGAAACTGTACGTGACACTTCCAAAGGTCACGATTAATGCCGTGAACACAGTTGACAATAATGACATGACCGAGCTATGGCATAAGAGTCTCGGTCACATGAGCGAGAAAGGAATGGCGCTATTGTCAAAGGAGGCATTATTCGCGGTTCACGATGTACATATTAAAAGGTGCTCTCACTCTCTAGCCGGGAAGCAAAGGAGAGTCACTTTTAAGAGCCATACCCCCTCACGGAAAGAAAATGTTCTTGATCTTATACATTCCGATGTTTGTGGTCCTATGAAGACTAGGATGCTTGGGGGATGCCTATATTTTGTCACATTCATCGACGATCATTCGAGGAAGGTGTGGGCATACACCTTAAAGACCAAAGATCAAGTTTTGGATATTTTTAAATAGTTTCATGCCTCGGTGGAGAGAGAGACCGGGAAGAAGTTGAAGTGTATTCGGACGGATAATGGTGAAGAATACACTGAGCCTTTTGATGAGTATTGCCGAGAGCAAGGGATCCAACATCAAAAGATGCCACCAAAGACTCCGCAACTTAATGGCTTGGCGGAGAGGATGAATCGGACTTTGGTTGAGAGAGATCGATGTATTCTCTCACATGCCGGATTACCAAAGTCATTTTTGGGAGAAGCTTTGAACACGGCGGTTCATGTGATTAATTTGACGTCATGTGTTCCTTTGGAGTTTGATGTCCCGGACAAAGTGTGGAGCGGTAAGAACATTTCATATCGCCACTTACGGGTTTTCGGATGTAAAGCATTCGTACACATTCCGAAAGATGAAAGGTCGAAGCTTGATTCCAATACGAAGCCATGTATCTTTATTACGTACCTTGATTGGTTTTGACGGAGAAAGGAGTGAGGAATTAATGTGTGATAAAACCTGAGGTGGGGTGTTAGTCGCGTGAGAGGAGGAAGGAAGAGCTCTGTAATGTTTTTATGTAATGTCTACTGCCCACATATATATATTTATATAACTGGGAGGTGTGTCGCGGCACAGAAGTAAAACTGGCAGCGTGTGCCGTGGCCTCTGTGTATATGTGTCGCGGCATACTGAAGAAGTTTCTATTGTGTATCGCAGCACACAATCTAAATTTTTTTCAGACCGCGGCACGCATTGCATTTCGTGTCGCGGTCTGTGCCGCGAGGCATATCGAAGGAGTAGGCTTTAGGCTTCTTTCTTAGCCGTCTACGTTTGAGCGGTCCATTTAAGTACACTTTGAACCATTAATCTTCACTTGGTGTCCGTTTAAATAACCTTCATTACTATTCCTTCAAAACACATAAAATTGCTCAGCTCGGTCCGAGATCAATTTATTTTGACAATAATCAATTGAGTTACTGTAACACACCCACACTAACTGCCTAACTTACACTATCTTATATCATATTAGTACTTATAAATTATGGTGAAATTTCGACAGAGTTTCCCCTAAACTAGTACCTATCCCAAACCTGTGACATAAAAACCAACACAAGTACCATACAGAGACATCTAGTCTCAATCCGAATCAAACTCATGACATCAATATCCCCTTAGCTATAACTACAAGAGATTAGCAAACCACAAAACTTCGAGCTTCTCAAATTACTTATTTATTTTACATTACGATATTTAAACAACCTCACAGGTTAAACAAACATACTAAGTGAACTTAAAGTACCCATCACACCATCAACGACACTCGAACCTATGAGTACATTACTCAATACATATTTATAAAGTAAGGTTCACAAACAAGAACGAAAGTATGTTAAGCCCATGGTTAAGACCGACAGGTCGTCATCCATGTACGTCGACCCTCAGCAACAGTGGAACTCCAACTCATCTAGCGAGGGAACATACTCAAGCATCAGAATTACCTACAATGCATAAACTACGTGAGCTAAAGCCCAATAAGTAGAAATCATGCATGTTATGTATCATGTCTGATGCAACATATGACATATGATTATCAATGAGAATCTCTCAAAATCATTTTCTTATCCTTGGGCCCGTTGAACCACGTACTAAGCACCGGAATGAACTCAACATCATATCATATCATGAGGCATGCATCTACCATGCCAGACATATAAGGCATGCATCTACCACACCAAATATATCGTGAGAACACGCATCTACCATGTCTCACACATGATATAAGCACGCATCTACCGTGCAAAACATATCGTAAAAGCATGCATCTACCATGCCTCGGTGCTCTAGCAATGCCAACAAAACATTTTTCTTTTCTTTCTTTCCATGATCGTACCATGCATGCGGACACTAGTGAGTATGCTGTTATGGATGAATGTGAAGTGGCTTATGGCTGTGATGATCTTGTAAGGTGCTAGCAAACCCTTTTATTCTAGTACGGATCAATCATCCAATACAATACACTCTCAAGATATCATCAAGTTTACAAACAATACTATGTTTATGCATTGTAGTTGCAGATGGATTTCTACTTACCTTGATCGGGTAATACCCTTACGTTTATACCAATAGGGGGTGTTTGGGATGATATATCTTCAGAACCTGTTTCAAGGAATGTGTTTCAAGGATTTACATACCACACGCAAGGTTTAACTCTCTTTATATCGAAAGGGTTTACCACTTCGCATAACCGGTGTTCTATGTACTTTATGTCGGTTTATCGATGTATACCAGCCCATTAACCAATAAATTTTGGACTTATAATTCCTTAATAAATCTATTAGTCTCTGTTTATAAAGTTCATTCAACTCTCACAACTTAAAATTTCAAGGTTTTATAACAAACACTTGATTAAGAGAGTTTATCAAAGTCTTGTCATAATCAGATTTTGTTTTGCTTATAACCACTATAATATAAGTTGAATTTGCACCAATTTTTGATATAATATCTCTAAGATACTTACGAATAAGTATACTGAAACTCCTGACCCTGAAACATACGGATCAAGTAACATATACTATTAATTCCAAAAGGTGGCAGAATTGGTTCCTTTATCGCCTTAGTGAGTTTTAAGACTCATAAATTCATATTTAACACAAGGGTTTGCCATGGCTGAATTCTTAACATCATTATAACATGTATAAGAACATATACAAGCTCTCACACCTTCGAAATAGCTAAGAAACATAGCAAGAATAAGGAAGAAACAAAGGAAACTCACCTTGATTGTCAAAGGAATTGAGGTGTTGATGTTTTTGATGATTTCTTCTTGAATATTTGGTGATTTTTCGAAGTGTGAAGCTTCTTGATAATGTTCAGACTGTATATGAGGGTTGAGGGTCGGATTTATCCATCAACCAAGTGTCTTAAGTCGGTTATGAAGGTGAAATGTCGAAAATACCCTCGAATGACTACTAGAGACTAGGTTTGAAATAATTGATCGATTCAAGTAGTTATGATCCGATTCTTGGAGTGTTTGAATCGGTTCCTAGTAGATATTGACCTCATTTAGGGTATGGATGGTCTTTAAAATGGTTTAGTAGAAGTTTAGAGTGTATTTTTATTGCTTAAACTCGATTACCCATGCGAACAATGTTGAAAATGCTAGTGAAGGACTTTATTGTCAAACTTTCTAAAACTTCACAAATGAGACATTGTAGGTAAGAATGGAAGAAATCATTTATAAAAATATAATTAATATGATAAACTAAAAGATAAGTTCAATTCCTACCGCAGTTGGAACGAATGAGGTATAGACAGATCACAGTATTTTACAAACGTTATCAGATACAATCATAAATTGTATCCTATTAGGTATTGACAAGAGTCAAAGGCACTTGACGCGTGTTAGTTTATTGAATGATGGTTATCCACTTGAATCGTCAATTTAAAGTGACCCACTACATGCGCCGACTAAAATCTCGAGGTAAGCTATTTAACCTCTGATAGACACTTCAGTGACACCTTTATAACTTCTAGGCTTACCACGTGTACTTAGAGTTTTATAAGATCTTTACACATATTTTATTTTCGTATTAGAAATACTATGAATAACATAACTTAGTCCCGTAACATATACCACGATTGTGTTTTAGACATGAGTTCAAATGTTTAGCACATTCCTATGTGTGAAATTAACTATAAGATCAACTGAACCATGAAACATCAAGTAATCCAAATAACACATAATTAACAAGTTATGCATGAATCATATTGACCAAGTGAGTAATGTTAGGCTCGGGTATCACATCCTCCCCTCCTTATAAAATTTCGTCCCCGAAATTTAACTTACCTGAAAAGATCAGGGTATTTAGCCCTCATATCATCTTCTCTCTCCCAAGTGGCTTCTTCTACGAGTTGATTTCTCCACAACACTTTGACTAGTGGCACCTCTTTATTTCTGAGTTTCTTTACTTCTCTTAGTAAGATTTGTACCGGTATCTCCTTGTAACTCAAATCTGCCTCTATCTCAACTGGTTCATTCTTGAGAATGTGGGATGGATTCGCAATGTATTTTCTTAGTAGAGAAACGTGAAATACATTGTGTATCTGAGACATTGATGATGGCAACTCTAGTCGATAAGCCACTTCACCAACCCGCCGCATAGGAAATGGCCCAATGTATCTTGGACTCAGTTTTCCTTTCTTACCAAATCTCATTATTCCCTTCATTGGAGAAACCTTCAGGAATACACGATCACCCACGGCAAATTCCAATGCTCTCCTTCTGGTATCTGCATAACTCTTTTGTCTGCTTTGAGATGTTCTCATCCTTTCTCTGATTAGTGAAACTGCTTCTGTCATTTCTTGAATCATATCAGGACCTAAAACTCTTCTTTCACCGACCTCATCCCAATGTACTGGTGATCGACACTTCCGGCCATACAAAGCTTCATAAGAAGCCATTCTAATTGTACTCTGATAACTGTTATTGTAGGAGAATTCAATTAGGGGTAAATGTTTGATCCACTGGCCTTGAAAGTCCATAACACAGGATCTGAGCATATCTTCAAGAGTTTGTATAGTTCTTTCTGATTGCCCATCCGACTGTGGATGATAAGCGATCTTTGAAAGACAAGTGGGTACCCAATGCTCTATGCAGCTCTTCCAAAAAGTCGATACAAATCGTGAATCTCTGTCGATACAATAGATAATGGAACCCCATGTAGCCTCACTATTTCGTATATAGAGTTGAGCATAACGATCAATGGAGTATGTCGATAAACCGGGAGAAAGTGAGCAGATTTTGTCAATCTATCAACTATAACCCGGATAGAATTGTGTCCTTTAACCGTTCTTGGTAAACCTATCACAAAATCCATCGTAATGTCCTCCCACTTCCATTTTGGAACAAATAAAGGTTTCAAGGTTCCTGCTGGTCTTTGATGCTCGGCTTTTACCTGTTGACATGTTAGGCATTGCTCCACATATTGTGCAATATTTTCTTTCATACTGCCACCAATAGTGTAGTTTCAAGTCTCTATACATTTTGGTTGCTCTGGATGTACCGAATATGGTGTTGAGTGCGCCTAGTAATATTTCTTTGCGAACATCTTCAAAATTAGGCACACATAAACGATTTCTAAATCGAATAATACCATCTTCTGACAATTGGAAATCGACGAGGTTCCTAATTTAATGTTCTTCTTTATTTTCTCTAACCTTTGATCCTCTTCTCGCCTTGCCAATTCTATCTATTAAAGTAGGTCAAGGGTTAGTGCCGACAATTTTGCTTCTAGCCATCCATGTTGGATAATTTGCACATCCATATTCATCAAATCGTAATTCTCGCTTCGGATCAAGGTCATGGCCGCAATGGATTGTGCTGATTTTCGCTAGGGCATCTGCTACGACATTAGCTTTACCAGGGTGGTAGTTGATGACACAATCATAGTCTTTAACAAGTTCCAACTATCTCCGCTGTCTCATATTTAATTCTTTCTGAGTGAAGAAATATTTCAGGCTCTTGTGATCAGTATAAATTTCACAACGTTCTCCATATAGGTAATGCCTCCATATTTTAAGTGCAAACACCACTGCAGCAAGTTCTAAATCATGTGTCGGGTAGTTCTTTTTATACTCCTTCAGTTGTCTAGATGCATATGCTATTACTTTACCATTCTGCATTAATACACAACCCAGACCATTCTTTGAAGCATCACTGTAGACTTTAAAACCTCCAGTTCCCATTGGAATGGTCAAGATCGGTGCCGATGTCAGCCGCCTCTTCAATTCTCGAAAGCTTTGCTCGCATGATTCTGTCCACTTGAAGGGAACATTCTTTCTAGTCAGTTGTGTTAATGGAGAGGCAATCTTGGAGAATCCCTGTACGAATCGACGGTAATATCCAGCTAGACCAAGAAAGTCACAGATCAGAGAATTTGTGGGTTGCGGCCGATTATTGATTGCTTCAACTTTGCTTGGGTCTATCAAATCCTGCTCCGGATATAACATGCCCCAAGAATACCACTCGGTCTAACCAGAATTCACACTTTTAAACTTAGCATATAATTGTTTCGTTTTAAGACTTCTAAAACTTTCCTTAGATGCACCGTATGGTCTTCTTTGGTCTTCGAATATATGAGAATATCATCAATAAACACGATAACAAACTTATCCAGAAGTCTTTAAACACTCTATTCATTAAATCCATAAATGTCACTGGGCATTTGTTAGGCCAAACGGCATCACCAAAAACTCATAGTGTCCGTACCTCGCATCAATGCCGTTTTGGGATGTCCTCTTTCTTTATCTTCAATTGATGGTACCCTGATCGCAGATCAACTTTGGAAAAGATAGATGCGCCTTGAAGTTGATCAAACAAGTCATCAATTCGAGGTAAAGGATACTTGTTCTTGATCGTAACATTGTTGAGCTCTCGATAGTCTATACACATCCTCAAGGAACCATCCTTCTTACGAACAAACAATATTGGCGCTCCCCATGGTGAATAACTAGGCCTAATGAGGCCTTTGTCTAACAACTCTTGCAACCGGGTCTTTAATTCCTTTAATTCACCTGGTGCCATTCTCGTATGGTGACTTTGATATTGGTGCCGTTCCTACTGTAAGTTAATCACAAACTCTATTTCACGATCCGTGGCGATCCGGTAGATCATCAGAAACACTTCAGGTATTGTTTCACCACCGGTACTTCATTGACGTTCGAGAAATCTTGTTTTTCAATGCTCATTACACTAACTACATAGCCTTCACAACCACTGTTTAATAAACGTTGTGCCTTCATTGCTGAGATTACTGGAAATCTTAAATTCTTACTAACCCCGACAAAATAAAAAGGTTCTTCCCCAGGTGGTTGCAGTGTTACAATCTTTCTCCGACAGTCAACAGTAGCATGATATTTTGATAACCAATCCATACCCAAGATTATGTAATAGTCATTCATGTCCAACACGATTAAATCAGCATAGAGTTCCCTATTTTCGATAGGAATACTACACGCTCGTATGATCTTATTTGTTTGTTTTGGATCTCCAGAGGGGGTAACTACATTATAACCTACCTCAATTGTTTCTGGTACTCTACCCAGCCTTCTCACATACTCGGTAGATGCAAATGAATGTGTAGCACCAAGATCAAATAATACCGATGCTGAAATACCAAAGATAAGAAGGTTACCTGTGATAATAGACGGATTAGCTTCAGCATCTTCTCTGGTTATAGTGTAAACTCTAGCTGGTACCCTTTCTTGTGCTTTAGCTTTTTCCTTGTTTGGGCAAACGTTCGCCATATGTCCAGGTTTTCCACATGAAAAGCATACTTTAGAACCCAATAAGCAAACTCCATTATGTTGTTTTCCACAATTAGGGCATGCCGGTAATGGTACAAAGGGTCTACCCTCTTCAGACTTCATGCGCTTACTTGGTCCTCCTTGTTCCTGCCCCTTTTTAGATGGAAAATCAGCCTCTGGATTGTGCGATTGAGGTGGCCTCTTCTTTTCATTCTTAAACCAGCGTTGGCCTTGTCGTTGGGCAAATTGCCGCCGAACCTCTTGTGCTTGTCGAATCCTCAGTTCTGCCTGTTCTGCGAACAATGCTCTCTCAGCAATTATTGAATAAGTGGTCCCTTGAATTCCTGCCATGCTGACATCTCTGTATAGCTCTGGTTTCAAGCCTTCAAGGAACCTCTCCACTTTCAGTGCTTCCGTGCTAACCATATGCTCAGCAAACCTAGACAGCATTTCGAACTTACAGATGTAGTCTGAAACTGTCATGCTTCCTTGTTTCAACTGTATAAATTCGTTCATCTTCATTGCACGAACAGGAGCTGTAAAGTACTTATTTCTGAAGAGTTCCTTGAACTTAGCCCAAGTCATTGTTGCCACATTTTCAATAGCGCTTATCGTATCCCACTGTAATATCCGCAATTTTCGATTTCCGGTAATTTCTTTTTTTTTCGGCGGAAGTCTGTTTTGACGACTCGCTCATGTCCGTTTCGTCATTCTGAGAATGATTAATTCTACACTTTTTGACATCCGAGTTCGCTTCGTGTCGCTTTTGTTGAGTTCCGTATTTTTCGCGACTTTTCCGCACTTGAGTTCGATTCTTGCGAATCTCGTCCAAATCAAGTTTCGAGTTTCCGCAAGTCCGTTTAACTTTGTTGGACGTGTTGTGAACTTCGGTTTGGTTATTCGATCACGTATCGTGATTTCCTAGCGTTTGGGCCATTTTGTAATTTCTTGAAAGTTACGTATCCGTATCTGTAATTGTTGTCTCGACCGTTTCTTGGTCGCGTATGACTAATTATGGTATTACGCTTTCATTTCGAGTCGCTTATGTTGTCCGCGAACTTTTCGCCGTGTTCGCCCGTGACGCTTTCGGAATCGTCGCCGCCGAGTGGGCGCGGCGGGATCGCCGACGGTGGATCGCCGGACGATTGCGGCACCGCCGGACGGTGCGACAGAACCGCGTAGCGCACGCTTACGGCCGGAAGGTCGCGCGCTAACCGGCAGTGTAGCGACGCCGCCGTGTGGCCTAGCGACGCCATCGGGCCCGGGCAGCTGGGTTTCGAGGTTCTCGAATCGGCCAGATCGGGCAGTAGCGCACGCTACGCCGAGCGTAGCGCGCGCTAGTCGGCAGCGAAGCGCCGCTGGCCGGCTAGCGACGTTACTGCCGGCGGTCACCCAGTGGCTACTTGACAGTCGGCTAAGCGCGCAGTATCCGGCCGTAGCGCACGCTAGCGGGAGTCAGTCGATGTGTCGGCCACAGGTTGGTCGGTGATGCCGGTGTTGTGGGCCCCGGCCGAGGGTACTCGGCCGATACCGCCGAGCAGCGCACGCTAGTCCGGAAGGCTAGCGCACGCTAGGTCGCCCGGTATAAATATGGCCGAGCATCACATTTCACTTCGCTTTTCATTTCCTTCCTTCTCCATCCGCGAGTGGCGATTCATGGGCGACGAAGCCATGTTGTTTAACAACAAATCCATGAAGTCCTTGGGTTCATAACATCAATCGATCGTCCTTTATCAACCTTTGATCCAAATAATCAAGGTAATCTTCCTTAGAACCCTAATTTCGTGAATTTGGGGATTTTTGCATTTTCGTCCGATTCGCTCCGTGTTGTTGATTAATTCATGATGGGTATGATTAATCTTGATAGTATTCTTGTGTTTAACATCATTTAATCCATTGTTCTTCGTCAATCAAGTATATTTCTTGATTTCCTTCAATTGACTTTTTGGGGATTTGTCCCGATCTCGCTTTTTCATCCGCTTTCGATGGATCGATTATGGTTAAATGATGTTGTTAAACATATTCTATGGATTGTATATCCATATTTCAACTTGGAATTCGCTGGGTTTTGACGGAACGAATCGTGTTCTTGGCCGCTTGGGAAATCCGTGAACTTTCGTCATTCGTTCTTTGAATTCAACGGCTTTGAGTCGTGTTATGGAATTCATTTCATTGTTATTATTTGTCCTTCGTAGTTTATGAACGTGAGTTGGCGTTCGGTGGAGTCGGCGGGTTCGTAGTCGGTTCGGGCCAACCTACTTCGGTCGATTCTCCGCGTTGTTCTTATTCGAGGCAAGTACCTTGCCCATACTTTTCTCGTTTTATGGATATGATGATCGGTGGTCGTCTTGATGTGTTTGTTTGGTTATTTGAAATGAAGTTTCAAAGGATTTCGGTTTGGCCTCGTTAAAGGCTTTCTTTCAAAACGAGTGTGATTTGTGAACGGTGTTTTGAGAATTGATTATGATTTGGTTATTTTGAACGTTGAAGGATTTTATGATGATACTCCTATTGTTTAAGTTATGGAATCGTGTATTTCCTTATTTAATCTTGTTATCGTAATTTTGAAGAGTTTGATAATGGTGTCGAGTTAATGGCCATCTCTAGTGAGTATTCTTAATGAACTTACATTCTTAGCATATTAGTGTTGCATGAGTAACGTGTGTGTGTGTATGCTCACTACGGGTTAGATCCGACGGGGTCTCGGTAGGGGTCCACAGAGACGTGGATCGACGAGTTTGCTTTTAACCACTACGGGTTAGATCCGACGGGGTCTCGGTAGGGGTCCACAGAGACGTGGATCGACGGTTAATTGTGGTGCATTTTACAAATGTGTTTTGATATTGGCATATCCGGAAATGAGTGCTTTCGAACGGTTTTCATGATTGCATGCATTGACTAAGTGTGTAAGAGGTAAGTGTTCGTTTGGCTTACTTGGCTAGGATGGCACTGGAGTATTTTGTTGTTTGTTTTAAATCCTTTATTTGTGGATTTTGATGTTGGGATACGAACCTCCCAGTCGTTCTTGTGTCTTGTGAGTTGATGAGATTTGGGGCTAAAATCCCAATGGTTTTGTAAAAGTCGTTTTACGGATTTGGGGCTAAAATCCCAACGGTTGGTTAATGTCATTTTTCAGAAAGTAAACCTTTGGGGCGGTGACCCCTTTTGTATTTTGGTTTTCGAAAAGTAGGATTTGATAATCCTGAATTGTTTTCTATTAAAACTCTCGATGGCCTTCTAAACCGTTTTATAAATTATTCCCATTGATTTATGATATTTCGTTTTTGAAATGTTTTCTCAAACCCTTGCCTCGGGAAGTACTTTTCGTTTCGTTTGGATCTTTGAGGATCCTCGGTTATTGTTATTCGTGGAATGTGAATTGTATGGCTCGTATTTGCACTTTGTATTTGCACTAGCAAAACAGTGGAGTTTTGCTAACCCCCGAGTATTCGGGGGGTGGATGTCTGTTTTTGCATTCAGGTTTTGGAGCATAACACCGGGTCGGCACGAAGGATGATGAAAGATGATCGATACTAATCACATGAGGAACCGTACATCGTGTGTTGGTTCAGTTGTACTTTATTTTCCGCTGCTGTATTGTTCCCGTTGTACGGGTGTAGTTGTATTTTGTCCCCTGCGTGGGCATGAGTTGTATTTGAGTTGTATGTATTTGTGGAAAGACCAAATCGGTCTACTGAGTCATTGTAGCCTTGAAGGCATTGTCGAGATGTTAAATGTCGTTACCAGCCTGGTAGATCCTTGAGGAAAGGTTCTACGGCGTGTAATATCCCTGAGCGGATTGGGGGTGTTACATAAATGGTATCAGAGCTTAGGTTGAGGAAACCTAGGCTGTCGGGTCAAGTCGTGTTGTTTGAGTCTTGTTTCGTTGGATTTTTATCTGACTGAGTCGTGTCGCGACGCGTCGTTTGAGTTTGTTGGTCGTGATTAGTATCGTGGGGCGATCATCATCTTCGTGCGACCTGTGGAAGTAAGTCTCCCTTCTTTGTGTTGTGCCTCGTGTGACACGAGCTATTTTTATGATTATTTGTTAAGTGGTGGAATTTTATGTGAATTTTGATTTCACGATATGTATTTAGTCGACTCTCGTATTCGATTTATACGAGGAGTGTCGTCGTTGTGATGTCTTTTTATTGTTGTTTTCTCTGTTGTTGATGATTTTCGAATCGATTTGCACGTTTTACAAGTTCTATTGTGGAAGCTTGGTGCTTATACGCGTTCGACTTGTTCACTAGCCAGTGCGGGAGAGTATTTTATCAGTGGTTTTGTTCTGAATGTGGTATTTTATCGTTTATTTCCGTTTAAAGACATGTATTGTCTTGATTTTAAACGTTTTGATGCGTGTGCTAGGAGTTGTTTTAGTGAACGTCGGTATGTGTGAGTTTTGGGCATTCTGGCCTATTGGAATTTTGAAAACCTTGAGTATCTTAAAAAAATAAACTTCGAGACATACTTTTCAAATGACTTATTTTCTTGTGGTACATCCTAGGTGCCACAATATATTTCAAAAATTTTCTACCTCGAGGACCAAAATATTTTGAGATATTTTCAACACTTTTATTTAGACCCGAGGGTCGAATATTTTGAAAGTTTTCACTAAGAGAAAGTGTCCTCATTTTTATCAAATGTGATATGGTTCTCCAAAGTCTCGATAATGATGTTTCACGTTTGTACTTTTTGAAAGGTGATACTCAAGATCAACCAGTATTCTTCTAAATTATTTTCAAAATGAGGTTTCCATTTTTTTTTAAAAAAAAACTATCCATTCCCGTTTGAGGGCTGGGTATGTACGTGTGATATTCGCGTTGTCATTTTGATACTTTCTCCCGAGTATAATCGAATTGGCGGTGTGAGCGTTGAGTCGCTTTCCACACATTGGTTGTTCTAGCCCCTGTGAGAGGCGGGATGTTGGTGTTGAATATTATCGCCTCGTAGTGATTCCTGCGTTGTCGCGCATGTGCAAGCTGTTAGAGCTTGGTTTGGTATGGTCGTGTGCATCGGTGATGGTTCCGTTATGCGTCGATTGTTTAATGTCTTGTTACCTTGCTCCCGTTTTTGTGAATTTCGTGGACGAGGTCGGAGGTAATGCCCGTACTATTTTGACTTCTGTGTTTTCTCTTCCCCAGTCTATCGATTCGCTCATGTTCGTTGGTACTTTATGAACTTGTTCGGTATTTCAGTTTCATCGTCCGAACGAGCTGTGATCTTGTTGTGGGCCGATCTGGTTATCGGTGTGACTTTTTCGAGTTCGGTTCGATTCTTGTGAACTTTGTTCGGGAGTAACATCATTTGGTTCTACTAGTCCTTTTATTCGAAGGGATCGGATTTTGAACTTCTGTATTTTCTACTTTGTCGACTCATTTATGTTCGTTGACATTTCTGAGCTTGTCCTGCCCTTGTTTCTGTTTATCGAACGAGTGTGATATCATTTCGGAATAACTTATTTGTCGTTGTGACTTTTCAATCGCTATTCCCTTTCCTGTGGATCTTCAGCAATGCATGTCTTGTAGTTCTCACCAGATCATCCTCGGAGTTGTTGTTTGAACTTTATTGTTCTTTGTGATTCGAACATGATTGTTCGATTTTTGTTGTCTCGATCGTTTGTTTGTTCGGTTTTTGTTCTCGTTTCGTGATTGTTGAACGTTCAGGCTCCTTCGTAATTCCCTTTAGTTCGGGAAATTAGTTTCGTTTTCAATCTTCCATCCCTTAGGCGATGGGATTCCGTGTTTGTTCAGCGGTTGACTCGCGTTTTGATTGATGTACCGTTGGGTTGGTCAATCATATTGATTTTCGTTCGTTGTGTTTTGTGATTATCGGATAATTGACTTGGCTATAGTATCCGTTTAATGACGCTTGTCACTTGTCGGTTTTATTATATCCCTAACGGCGACGTTGTGTTGGTCACCGTGGAGCGTGTTTACACGCCGTATATTCCTTTGCGTTGTTTGTAACATTTCGCCGTTGGGCGTTAGTTACGCATTCTTGTGTGTCTCGTTGAGTTTTCCTGGCGGAATATTTCTTCTCCCTACTTGTTTTAAGTTTCGACGAAACTTCTTTTAAGGAGGGTAGAATGTAATATCCGCAATTTTCGATTTCCTAATTTCTTTTTTTTGGCGGAAGTCTGCTTTGACGACTCGCTCATGTCCGTTTCGTCATTCCGAGAATGATTAATTCTACACTTTTGACATCCGAGTTCGTTTCGTGTCGTTTTGTTGAGTTCCGTGTTTTTTCGCGACTTTTCCGCACTTGAGTTCGATTCTTGCGAATCTCGTCAAATCTGTTGTTTCGAGTTTCCGCAAGTCCGTTTAACTTTGTTGGACGTGTTGTGAACTTCGGTTTGGTTATTCGATCACGTATCGTGATTTCCGCGCTTTGGGCCATTTTGTAATTTCTTGAAAGTTACGTATCCGTATTCGTAATTGTTGTCTCGACCCGTTTCTTGGTCGCGTATGACTAATTATGGTATTACGCTTTCATTTCGAGTCGTTTATGTTGTCCGCGAACTTTTCGCCGTGTTCGCCCGTGACGCTTTCGAAATCGGGTCGCCGAGCCACAGCGGTGGCGGATCGCCGGACGGTGGCGGGATCGCCGGACGATTGCGGGCACCGGCCGGACGGTGCGGCAGAACCGGCGAGCGCACGCTTACGGCCGGAAGGTCGCGCGCGCTAACCGGGCAGTGTAGCGCCTGGCCGGTGGCCTAGCGACGCCATCGCCCGGGCAGCGGGGGTTTCGAGGTTCTCGAATCGGCCAGATCGGCGGGTAGCGCACGCTACGCCGAGCGTAGCGCGCTAGTCGGCAGCGTAGCGCACGCCGTCGGCCGGCTAGCGACGTTACTGCCGGGCGATCCAAAGTGGCTACCGGATAGCCGCTAGCGCGCGCAGTATCCGGCCGTAGCGCACGCTAGCGGAGTCGGGTCGGCAGGTTCGGCCGGGCAGGTTGGTCGGTGATGCCGGTGTTAGGCCCCGGCCGAGGGTACTGGCCGATACCGCCGATAGCGCACGCTAGTCCTAAGGCTAGTGCACGCTAGGGTCGCCCAGATAAATATGGCCGAGCAATACATTTCACTTCGCTTTTCATTTCCTTCCTTCTCCATCCGCGAGTGGCGATTCATGGGCGACGAAGCCATGTTGTTTAACAACAAATCCATGAAGTCCTTGGGTTCATAACATCAATCGATCGCCCTTTATCAACCTTTGATCCAAATAATCAAGGTAATCTTCCTTAGAACCCTAATTTCGTGAATTTGGGGATTTTTGCATTTTCGTCCGATTCGCTCCGTGTTGTTGATTAATTCATGATGGGTATGATTAATCTTGATAGTATTCTTGTGTTTAACATCATTTAATCCATTGTTCTTCGTCGAATCAAGTATATTTATTGATTTCCTTCGAATTCACTTTTGGGGGATTTGTCCCGATCTCGCTTTTTCATCCGCTTCGATGGATCGATTATGGTTAAATGATGTTGTTAAACATATTCTATGGATTGTATATCCATATTTCAACTTGGAATTCCGCTGGGTTTTGACGGAACGAATCGTGTTCTTGGCCGCTTGGGGGAAATCCGTGAACTTTCGTCATTCGTTCTTTGAATTCAACGGCTTTGAGTCGTGTTATGGAATTCATTTCATTGTTATTATTTGTCCTTCGTAGTTTATGAACGTGAGTTGGCGTTCGGTGGAGTCGGCGGGTTCGTAGTCGGTTCGGGCCAACCTACTTGGTCGATTCTCCGCGTTGTTCTTATTCGAGGCAAGTACCTTGCCCATACTTTTCTCGTTTATGGATATGATGATCGGTGGTCGTCTTGATGTGTTTGTTTGGTTATTTGAAATGAAGTTTCAAAGGATTTCGGTTTGGCCTCGTTAAAGGCTTTCTTTCAAAACGAGTGTGATTTGTGAACGGTGTTTTGAGAATTGATTATGATTTGGTTATTTTGAACGTTGAAGGATTTTATGATGATACTCCTATTGTTTAAGTTATGGAATCGTGTATTTCCTTATTTAATCTTGTTATCGTAATTTTGAAGAGTTTGATAATGGTGTCGAGTTAATGGCCATCTCTAGTGAGTATTCTTAATGAACTTACATTCTTAGCATATTAGTGTTGCATGAGTAACGTGTGTGTGTGTATGCTCACTACGGGTTAGATCCGACGGGGTCGCGGTAGGGGTCCACAGAGACGTGGATCGACGAGTTTGCTTTTAACCACTACGGGTTAGATCCGACGGGGTCTCGGTAGGGGTCCACAGAGACGTGGATCGACGGTTAATTGTGGTGCATTTTACAAATGTGTTTTGATATTGGCATTTCCGGAAATGAGTGCTTTCGAACGGTTTTCATGATTGCATGCATTGACTAAGTGTGTAAGAGGTAAGTGTTCGTTTGGCTTACTTGGCTAGGATGGCACTGGAGTATTTTGTTGTTTGTTTTAAATCCTTTATTTGTGGATTTTGATGTTGGGATACGAACCTCCTGGTCGTTCTTGTGTACTGTGAGTTGATGAGATTTGGGGCTAAAATCCCAATGGTTTTGTAAAAGTCGTTTTACGGATTTGGGGCTAAAATCCCAACGGTTGGTTAATGTCATTTTTCAGAAAGTAAACCTTTGGGGCGGTGACCCCTTTTGTATTTTGGTTTTCGAAAAGTAGGATTTGATAATCCTGAATTGTTTTCTATTAAAACTCTCGATGGCCTTCTAAACCGTTTTATAAATTATTCCCATTGATTTATGATATTTCGTTTTTGAAATATTTTCTCAAACCCTTGCCTCGGGAAGTACTTTTCGTTTCGTTTGGAGCTTTGAGGATCCTCGGTTATTGTTATTCGTGGAATGTGAATTGTATGGCTCGTATTTGCACTTTGTATTTGCACTAGCAAAACAGTGGAGTTTTGCTAACCCCCGAGTATTCGGGGGGTGGATGTCTGTTTTTGCATTCAGGTTTTGGAGCATAACACCGGGTCGGCACGAAGCATGATGAAAGATGATCGATACTAATCACATGAGGAACCGTACATCGTGTGTTGGTTCAGTTGTACTTTATTTTCCGTTGTATTGTTCCGTTATGCAGGTGTAGTTGTATTTTGTCCCCTGCGTGGGCATGAGTTGTATTTGAGTTGTATGTATTTGTGGAAAGACCAAATCGGTCTACTGAGTCATTGTAGCCTTGAAGGCATTGTCGAGATGTTAAATGTCGTTACCAGCCTGGTAGATCCTTGAGGAAAGGTTCTACGGCGTGTAATATCCCTGAGCGGATTGGGGGTGTTACACCAATGACCTGCACTGCCCCGTAACCTGAAGGATGCACAAAGTACCTTGTTCTCTTCAGAGACCTTACTATACTGGAACATGTTTTCTATAGTCCTTAGCCAATCTTCTGCTTCTGTAGGATCCACTGCGCTCTCAAATGTCGGTGGATTCAACTTCCTGAACCTTCCTCCATCTAATTCAACTTGTTCTACTCGAGGTGGCGGTCGATTCCTGTCATCTCCATGCTGTCCTCGCATGTCTCTTTGTTGGATGAGTTGTTGGATTTGTTGAGATTGCCTTTCTACTAGTTCAGTCAATCGACCAATGATCAGATCACGATCAGAACTTGTGGATGTCATTTCTGGGTCTTGTGTTCTACCCCCATCACTGCCTTCATTTCTTGTTCTCGGCATTATTCTCTATTTATGACTGAGCCCTATATCATATGGTCAATATAATTTATGAAATATGAGTGCACACAAATAAAATAACACTTACTGGATTTGTTGTGCTCCACATGCTATGAGCTCGTGTACATGGACAGTCTACAGGGCACAAACCGGGCTCCGATACCAACTGTAACACACCCGCACTAACTGCCTAACTTACACTATCTTATATCATATTAGTACTTATAAATTATGGTGAAATTTCGACAGAGTTTCCCCTAAACTAGTACCTATCCCAAACCTGTGACATAAAAACCAACACAAGTACCATACAGAGACATCTAGTCTCAATCCGAATCAAACTCATGACATCAATATCCCCTTAGCTATAACTACAAGAGATTAGCAAACCACGAAACTTCGAGCTTCTCAAATTACTTATTTATTTTACATTACGATATTTAAACAACCTCACATGTTAAACAAACATACTAAGTGAACTTAAAGTACCCATCACACCATCAACGACACTCGAACCTATGAGTACATTACTCAATACATATTTATAAAGTAAGGTTCACAAACATGAACGGAAGTATGTTAAGCCCATGGTTAAGCCCTACAGGTCGTCATCCATGTATGTCGACCCTCAGCAACAGTGGAACTCCAACTCATCCAGCGAGGGAACATACTCAAGCATCAGAATTACCTACAATGCATAAACTACGTGAGCTAAAGCCCAATAAGTAGAAATCATGCATGTTATGTATCATGTCTGATGCAACATATGACATATGATTATCAATGAGAATCTCTCAAAATCATTTTCTTATCCTTGGGCCCGTTGAACCACGTACTAAGCACCGGAATGAACTCAACATCATACCATATCATGAGGCATGCATCTACCATGCCAGACATATAAGGCATGCATCTACCACACCAAATATATCGTGAGAACACGCATCTACCATGTCTCACACATGATATAAGCACGCATCTACCGTGCTAAACATATCGTAAAAGCATGCATCTACCATGCCTCGGTGCTCTAGCAATGCCAACAAAACATTTTTCTTTTCTTTCTTTCCATGATCGTACCATGCATGCGAGACACTAGTGAGTATCTGTTATGCATGCATGTGAAGATGCTAATGGATGTTATGATCATGTAAGGTGCAACCAAACACTTTAATCATAGTACGTATCAATCATCCAATACAATACACTCTCAAGATATCATCAAGTTTACAAACAATACTATGTTTATGCATTGTAGTTGCAGATGGATTTCTACTTACCTTGATCGGGTAATACCCTTACGTTTATACCAATAGGGGGTGGTTGGGATGATATATCTTCAGAACCTGTTTCAAGGAATGTGTTTCAAGGATTTACATACCACACGCAAGGTTTAACTCTCTTTATATCGAAAGGGTTTACCACTTCGCATAACCGGTGTTCTATGTACTTTATGTCGGTTTATCGATGTATAACAGCCCAATAACCAATCAATTTTGGACTTATAATTCCTTAATAAATCTATTAGTCTCTGTTTATAAAGTTCATTCAACTCTCACAACTTAAAATTTCAAGGTTTTATAACAAACACTTGATTAAGAGAGTTTATCAAAGTCTTGTCATAATCAGATTTTGTTTTGCTTATAACCATTATAATATAAGTTGAATTTGCACTAATTTTTTATATAATATCTCTAAGATACTTAAGAATAAGTATACTGAAACTCCTGACCCTGAAACATACGGATCAAGTAACATATACTATTAACTCCAAAAGGTGGCCGAATTGGTTCCTTTATCGCCTTAGTGAGTTTTAAGACTCATTAATCCATATTTAACACAAGGGTTTGCCATGGCTGAATTCTTAACATCATTATAACATGTATAAGAACATATACAAGCTCTCACACCTTCGAAATAGCTAATAAACATAGCAAGAATAAGGAAGAAACAAAGGAAACTCACCTTGTTTGTCAAAGGAATTGAGGTGTTGATGTTTTTGATGATTTCTTCTTGAATATTTGGTGATTTTTCGAAGTGTGAAGCTTCTTGATAATGTTCAGACTGTAAATGAGGGTTGAGGGTCGGATTTATCCATCAACCAAGTGTCTTAAGTCGGTTATGAATGTGAAATGTCCAAAATACCCTCGAATAACTACTAGAGACTAGGTTTGAAATAATTGATCGATTCAAGTAGTTATGATCCGATTCTTGGAGTGTTTGAACCGGTTCCTAGTAGATATTGACCTCATTTAGGGTATGGATGGTCTTTAAAATGGTTTAGTAGAAGTTTAGGGTGTATTTTTATTGCTTAAACTCGATTACCCATGCGAACAATGTTGAAAATGCTAGTGAAGGACTTTATTGTCAAACTTTCTAAAACTTCACAAATGAGACATTGTAGGTAAGAATGGAAGAAATCATTTATAAAAATATAATTAATATGATAAACTAAAAGATAAGTTCAATTCCTACCGCAGTTGGAACGAATGAGGTATAGACAGATCACAGTATTTGACAAACGTTATCAGATACAATCATAAATTGTATCCTATTAGGTATTGACAAGAGTCAAAGGCACTTGACGCGTGTTAGTTTATTGAATGATGGTTATCCACTTGAATCGTCAATTTAAAGTGACCCACTACATGCGCCGACTAAAATCTCGAGGTAAGCTAGTTAACCTCTGATAGACACGTCAGTGACACCTTTATAACTTCTAGGCTTACCACGTGTACTTAGAGTTTTATAAGATCTTTACACATATTTTATTTTCGTATTAGAAATACTATGAATAACATAACTTAGTCCCGTAACATATACCACGATTGTGTTTTAGACATGAGTTCAAATGTTTAGCACATTCCTATGTGTGAAATTAACTATAAGATCAACTGAACCATGAAACATCAAGTAATCCAAATAACACATAATTAACAAGTTATGCATGAATCATATTGACCAAGTGAGTAATGTTAGGCTCGGGTATCACAGTTATTAATAGAAAAATATATATAATTTTACCACGCAATAGAGTTCCACATGAGTATTCATGGTAGATTAGATTTCAGTGTAAACAATAATTAACATGCTAGCCATCTTATGTATGTATAACTCAGTGTTTTCACTTGCGGCCGATTGTGCTCTATATTGCGCGCTATTGCGCAAAAAATATAGAAAACGCAACCAAGCACTTGGCCAGTTACCCTCAATCTAGGTTTGCACATGCAATTTGATGGTGTGGCAATGCAATCGCGTAATTACCTATGCTATTTGCGATTGCATTGCCACGCCATCAAATGGCGCTATTAGGGTTAATTTTTGAAAACCCTAATTAATTAAAACCTTCCAACTTAAGACAGCGGCACATGACAGATAATAAACAGGCGACCTAGAACAAAATTTATGGGCAAAAAATATTTCTCTGAACTTTGTAGCAGGGCTTTCTTCATCAACTGACCCCTCTCTCTCTCTCTCTCTCTCTCTCTCTCTCTCACTCTTTCTCTCTCTATCTCTCGGATGAACGGAACGGGCATCATAGGTTTTTCATTACGACTTTCTTCTTTGTTCGAGCGTTTAGAATTTTTATGTGTCTGTAGGATTGAATATTTTCATAATTTGACTTATCTCGGTTTGTTATTTTGATTATTATAAGAATTCTAGATTTTTTTGTTTAATTGATTTCATTTTGTGGCTATTTGCTTTAGTTATTAACATATTTAAATAGAAATATTATTTTATTTTTTATTTTTTTCATATTCAAATTGCCTACGCTACGCGCTACGCTATTTTGTGCAATACAATTCCGTACAAAAATGTTACATGTCTGCGCAACGCAACTGAAAACATCGATATAACATAAAATGGGCTCTATGTTGCTTCCGCTTTTAATGGTTTGAAGCTATTAGTTCTGTGAGTAGGTGGGTGGGTGCATGAATGTGTTTCATAATAGCTATGTGCTACTTTTAATTCTTTGATCATGATATATCCTCTACATAGTAGCTATTTACTTTGAGTTTCAGTATATGCTTTAGGTCATTTGATTAGAAAATAGCAATTCTGTCGGTTTATGTCATAGGCACTTACATGAGCAAATGGAGAGCCACGATTGACTTGTTGTGGGCTCTAGTTCTGTCATTCTTGCTTCAGAAGATCCTTCAGAGGAGTTCATAACTCTTAAGTCTCGTTATTTATCAGATTTACTTCGAATTGCTCTGCCCGGTCAGCAGGGCCGGCCCTGAGGTTTAGTTGGTCTAGTGCAAGAATAAAATTTTGGGCCCTTATACTAAGAAATACTGAAATAATTAGTAGAAACAAAAGGATGACAAAATTCACAATATAATATAGGAAAAGAGTTCCTAATAATGATATCCGTGACAAAAATAAGTGGCAGGAGTACACAACATATTATAAAGTTTTATACCTCTAAATCATGCACTTTCTTCTTCTTGATGACTTCTAAAATCTGAAACCTACATAAAAATCTTTGGCAGACATCAATTCTCATCTAAAATGACCTCTCCTTGCATTTTTAGGAGCAAAATCATCAACTATATGTTCCACGTTAATATTTTTCAGCATGTTTTTTTCAATACTCAAAAGCGCTAATCCATTCAACCTATCTTGACTCATAGTAGTCCGCAAATAAGATTTGATTAGTTTCAATTTTGAAAAACTCCGTTCAGCAGATGCCATAGTGATAGGTATAGTTAATAAAACCCTATAAGCAACTATAATGTTTGGAAACATGTCCATCTTCTTCACAAATTCCAAAATTTTAACAGAATTCCATGGTATTTCATAGTCATATGCGGCACTTGGAAGCATCTCCTGTAAGATTTATAATTCTGAAAGTAAACGCTTCGCATTAATATCACAATCATCACCATGTGTCAAGGATTTTTCAAGTTTCAAACAACAATCTTTCAATACTTCATCATCCAAAGGAATCAATCGGGAAGCATCAAACAAAAAACCAAACACAGACTAAAAAAGTTCTATTTGTTCGAATCTAATTTTCAATTGAGAAAGTGCCATATCAACAAGAACAAGAAAATAATCCGTTCTATAATTTTCTAAAGCAGATTGTTGTTCTCTTTCCATATCAGGATTTTCATCAAATTGTCTATTTCTTTTAATCCTACGCTTTATCAAAAAAACAGGTTCAATATCCATCTCAAAAACAAGCTCTTTAGCGTCAACCATGGCTGATGTAAACCCATTTCTCTATATTTTTCAAAGAAAGAAACCAGCCCTTTTAATTGCAATAGCAACATCAAGACGCATATCTTCCGATTGCAAATTTTTTCTCACCAAATTAATTTTGTACAATATTTCATGCCAAATAATCAAACTCAATATAAATTCGAAACTTGAAAATTCATTTGAGGCTAGTTTTCAGCATCCCAGCATATTTTTGGATCATCAGAGACTTCAGCTAATTTCATTAAAGCATCTCTTATTTTAGGAGCTTGATATCCTATTGCTTTTACACTTTCAATGCGACTTTCCCATCTTCTCACACATAAAGATTTTAAAGTCAAATCATCGACATATTCAAGCAAAATATCCAATCTTTTAGTAGAATTAGCGAACACATTATATATAGCTTGACATGCTCCAAAAAATGATTTTCCTTTCACACAAGAGTTTGACATATCTAAAAGCACCAAATTAAGAGAATGACAACCACAGGGCATATAAAAAGCTCTAGGATTAACATAAAGTAATCTTTTTTGAACACCTTGATGTTTTTCCCTCATATTAGAACCATTATCGTACCCTTGTCCCCTCACATCATTGATATTTAAATCAAGAGAATTAAGGGCAACCTCTAATTCACCAAAAAGGCCCAACCCAGAAGTGTTTTCTACATTCAAAAACTCTAAAAAATACTTTTCTATTTTTACTGGATAACTCACAACATCAACACATCTGGTCACCAAAGTCATTTGTTCCATACGGCTTGCATCAGGAGTGCAATCAAGAATTACAAAAAAATATTTAGCTTCTTTGATTCTTTTATTATTGTACTTTTCACACTCGATGCTAACATTGCTATCAAATCATTTTGTATTTTATGACTAAGATAATGATAATGAATGTCCTTATTTTAAATGAGTCTAAAATGGTGTTTCATTACTTGATCAAACTCAGATATTGACTCAATAAAACCCAGAAAATTGCCATTCGAATCTTCAAATATTTTTTCATTTTTCCCACGGAATGCCAAATTATTCATTGCAAGGCATTTAACAACGGCAATTATTCTGATCATAACTTGTTTCCAGTGCTCAGTATCTTTTTTTATTTGTTCTTGCAACTCTTTATCAATAGTTTGATTGGTTCTTAATCTAACTTGGAGTTCAGCCCATGCTCTAAGTTTAGTAAGATGTTCAAGATTATCTTTGTGTTGCTTAAACTTTTCACCTAAGTGCACCCAATCATCTAAATTGCTCTTTGCACAAACTTTTTTTACTACTTTACAACAAAAACAGAACACCTTATTCAGTTCTTTCGAGTAAACTAACCATTTTCTGTCTGCAAATTCTCCATTTCTCAGTTTTTTATCAATATAATAAGTGGAAAATCCCCTACCACATTTATCCTTTGGAAATTTAATATTATTTTCTCTAATAGGGCCATTTTCAACAAGCAAATACCTCATTTTGCTATCTAATCCATCCCACACTCTAGGATCATAAATATTCAAAGAGAGAAAACCAAACTCACTAGGATTAGTTTCTTCCCTATTTTCATTAGCCACATTTTCAGTCACATCGATTTATTCTTCAATTATCTCATTTTCACGCTCTTCGTTAACTACATCCTCATCTTCTGGAAAAGGTTCTGCGATATCAGGAATTTATTTTCCTACAACTTCAGACACTTGTGTTTTTATATAATCATTCGACACTTTAAATTTTTCCCAGAGTTTTGAAGAGATCCTTTTAATGGCTTTATTTTTTCTTCTTCCTCCATTTTTTTCCTTTTCTCGTTACCAGATGGATACTTTTTATTCAACATTTTTCCATTTGGATACGTTGGTCGTGTGGTCGCACAATGATAGATAGAATCGCGAACGGGGTTTTCAGGAACGCGCTGGAAGTGGCGCCCATTTCAGCAAAAGTTAGGGAAGGGAGATTGAGATGGTTTGGCCACATCCGCAGGAAGAAGGCATCTGCTCCGGTGAGGAGGGTCTAGAGTTTATTGGTTGTCGGGGACAGGAGGAGAGGCAGACTGAGGAGGACGTGGGAGGAGCAGCTGAGATTAAATTTGAAGGCCTTAAACCTTTCCGAGACCATGACTATCGATAGGTGCGCTTGGAGGCACCAGATCAGAGTTGTGGATTCTTTTATAGGGAGCGTTGCTGTAGTTGAGAGCCTCAGGGTTGGGTTGTCTCGGTTAGCTTTGACCTAGAGCATTATATTTTTTACTTTTATTGTATATTTTATTCTATTGTCTTTGCGTGGTGTATTTTTGACAGGGAGCTCTGCGCAGAGTCAACCTTTCTTTTGTTAGAGCAGCGTTCATCGGGAGTGAAGTAGGCAAATTTCGCGTAGGTAAGTCCCATGCGGATTAAGCCATGGGATCAGCTATGGTTTCGAGCTTTTTTCGAATCATATGTTTTTCTTTGTATTTATCACACGAGATTCTGCTGTGCACTAAGCTGGAGATCTTCACGGAAACAGCCTCCCTACCGTAATAAGTAGGGGCATGGTCTGCGTACATCTTACCCTCTCCAGACCCTGCTCTGAACGGGATATACTGGGTATGTTTGGTTTGGTTTGGTTTTTATTTTTCCAACCAAAACAACAGGCAATAGAGAAGAGGTAAAGAACAATAGAACCTGAATAAATAGATGAATAAGTACTACAAGTCTGCAATATTGTTATCTTCAATTCCAAATCAATATCAAGGATACCAAATTCCAATCATCCGACAAGTTCCCAACTGAATTTGTTTTTTGCAGAAATTATCAATTAAGCTAATATTAATCCAAGCAAATAAAATATGATGCATTCAGAAAATGCTTGTCTTAAATAAAATATAATCATCAGCCAACAAAGAAAAAATCACAAAATTAAACACAAACAGTAATGACCAAGAATACTTATCAATATAACTGCAAAACATGTCTAAAAATGTATCAGGGACTCGGCTTATCAGTCAGGTTGGCAAGGTATCATGACAGACACGATTACAACGTACAAGACCAATATTATGTTCATCATCGTCCGAAAGCTCAACAAAAATCAAACGGAAAGTGCACCGATTAAAAAAATTGAAAACACACACACACCTGACAAATGACAATGGGGATGGGCAGCTAAAGGAGAGCTAGAAGACAGGGCGGGGGCGATTCCGATGAGCCGATGACAGCAAAGTGAAGCCGTGAAGATCCTGGAGGTTGGAGAGGAGTTTGTTGACTGTTGGGAAAGGTTGAATTCCGAGGGCTGCGGGTGTGAAGGAGAGAGGAAGAAACAAAAATAAAAAACCCTAAAAAATACTATAGATAATAAAGACTAAAAAATTTTGGGCCCCTGAATCCAGTGGGCCTAGTGCAGTAGCACTGCCAGCCCTGGTCCAGGGCCGGCCCTGTTGGTCAGTTCTTGTTAATGAACCGTTTCTTCATGTTTAAATAAAACTTAAATTATTTTTTTTTCAGAGAGAGAAGGATATATCATGCAACTAAGTATAAAATCAAGTTAACCATTAGGCTTGTCCTGTTGGCCACTTGCTTGCACGTAAGTGCTTGTGAGGGGGAGGTCTGGGGTTCGAGCCTTACGCTCAACCTTTGATTTTCTTAAAATCCTCCCCGGGGCACATGCAATCTATTGAAAACTCTCAAGGAACCATACTGAATATCATCCACGTGGTCTGGATCTGGGGGTGGAGGACACCATGTTCTCTTCGCATGGGACATTCTGGTTGTACGTCAGCAGGACCAGCAAGGGACCCTAAGTAGTGCGCGCACATCCCGCAATTTAACCGGTGGTAGTGGATAGGGGGTCTTTGCTGTTGCCCTCAGGCATAGTCAGGCATAAGCCTGGAAGCTGAGTTATCAAAAAAAAAGTATAAAACCATGTTGACTTTGAAGTGGGTTACAATTTAGGTAAGTATATTTGCATCAATTATTTATTCATGATAGCTAAGTTAGAACCTGGAATTGTAGTAATTTAGTGTTATTGTATTTGTTTCTCTGAATTTGTAGTGCTCGAAGCAAGTGAGCATTTTCTGAGTGCGGGTACATTGTCATGAAATTTATGAAGGATATTGTGGAGAAACCAAACATCCTAAGCAAAATGTATGTCTTAAGTATACTATCTATTATTATTTACATTGTGTATCTTTATTGTGGTTAACAATATGGTTTATGTTATTTTCTAGTTTAAGGGAACGAGTGAATACTCGGATGAAGACCTTTTCTAGATTCAAGATGACGGGGCTGCTTATAGAGATGTTAAACGGGTCCGGACCTGGCGGGATGGCCCGTTTAACCTAGCAAAAACCCGGGTTAGGATCGATATTTTGTAGCCCATTTAAATCCGGGATTAGTTGGCCCAAACTGGTTAGCCCTCGGGCTTAACGAGCGGGCTGTCTAGGCTGGCATGTTGGCCCGCGCCCGCAGGCAAAAAAAACATTTAGACACCATATAAATATATTTTACATATATATATATATATATATTATATTAATATATATATATATATAATATATATTGTTAATTTTAACTTATATTAATACTATAAGGATAACATATATTAATATTATATATAATATATATTGTTACTGTATTTTTTAATATATATACATATATAAAAGTGTATTTTTTGTTAGTATATATTTATTATAGTATATATTGTTATTATTTTTTTGTTTATGGCTTATAAAAAAAGTAAATAATAGATTTTTAAATATTTGACCCGTTTAGCCTGAAGCCCGTTAGGGTTAGGGTCAATATTTCCCAACCCGTTTAAATCCGTGTATTTTTTTGCCCGGATCATTTAGTCCGAAGCCCGCTACGACTAGCCCGTTTAATATCTCTAGCTGCTTATATTACTGATTTAATCACAAACACAAACAAATAGGTAAAATTGTGATCTATAAAAATTTTTGATGTATACATTAATTGAGTTTGATAATATATATTTTTGAGACTATTTTGTTGTATGTTTTTTACCTTTAGGATTGAAGGCTGGTTAGATGGAAACATTTTGGCTGGTTGTTTGTTTTTTCATGAAAAGAAGTTTGATTAAAGGCTAGTTGGTCGGAACATTTTGGATGTTGGATTTAAATTTTGATGGAAAGAAGTTAGCTGAATTGACTGTAATCATTTTGCAAGTGTCTCGTTGATAACTTGACAATGATAAATTTCATTAGAAACTATATTTAGAATTTCGTACTATTATGTTGTACTAGTTATTGTGAATGATGAATGTTTAATGAATTATCATTTTCAAGACTATTAAGAATTGGGTGATATTATTCATACGAAGTGTGGTATATTTGGAAAAGGATTGCATACAATTGATGATTTTATTAGATTTGTTTTGTTTACAATCTTTGATACTAGATTAGCATCGAAGCAATTCCGATACCAATGAATAGTTATGAACAGAGCAATTTTGACTTCGTCACATTTCATATTGGCGTTTTGTCATCAGAATAGTTATGATACCAATGAATCACAAAGAAGATGATACCATGGAATCACTAAATGTTTGATATTAGAGAAAGATTCCAAACAAACAGGAAATACATACTTCAAATAAAGCTTTCTTTCCCTCACTGGTACATTACGGGTCCAGCCCTTGTTTTTCGTTAAGGTGACAAGAAAGGAAATACACACTTCAAATAAAGCGTCACACCATTCTGTTGCCTCTTGTTCACCCATGGCCTAGCTCGTTTGGTTGGTTTTGTTAGTTCTGTGGATTTCCAACAATGTAATTATAATAAAAAGAGTAAATTATACCGTTCGTCCTTGTGGTTTGCGTTGACCACAGCCGGTGGTATTTTGACCAAAAAAACTACTCCACTCGGTCTTATGTGTCAAATGTTATGCACCGTTTGTCCCTCCATCCAACCGGCCCCACTAACTACCACTAATAGTCGTTAACTAAGTTTTTTAAGGGGGTATATCCATCATTTCCCAACCCACCCTAGCATTTAAAACCATCTACCTCGTCAGTTTGTCAATAATCCCCCAAAATCAAACCTTTTCACACAAAGTCAACTTTTCATCTCCTTCTTCCCCAAATCAATTGTGCATCGTACCCTAGAAATTTGTGAACTAAAACTTCGCAAAGCATTCAGATGGTGGTTGCATTGTATGAAATTAGAGGAAATGATGTTCATGATTGAGATCCCTATGCCATGTATCGTAGGTATATGTTTTTATAATTTTTTTGACAATGTTGTTAAGTGTTTTAGATTTTTAATCGTCATTATTGAATTTTAGTATGACTATTTCGGTTTGCAATACTTTGTTTGGTGTTTTGATGTTTAAAACTCTAGTCTGATTGTTTCTTATAATTATTAACTCTACTCTGTTTTCCATCGAGCTTTATCATGGTGTTTTTTTCACGAATTCACCAAACAGGATATACAAGAATGGTAAGATTACTTTTGTGGATTTAATAGACACTGGTGAGTTTTCTATCCATGAAATTGATTCCATGCTAGAAGACTTAGAGTATGATGGGAGGAGGGTTATGTTTTACCATATCTTGAAACCTGGTTAAGATTTAGACAATGGACTAAAACCTTTAGCAAGTGACAAAGATATTCAGTTATTAGGTAAGTATGTCGTGGAAGGTCTTAAGCTTGTTGATGTCTATGTTGAGCATGAAAAGACCAATCCTGACATTTACAGACCTCCAAAGCCTAGAAAATTTGTAATAGAAGAGTTATATGATGAACCAAGAACATCAAGGGCAGGCCAGTGGCTAAGAAAATAGTGTTGGATGTGAATGAAGGGTGTTTAGGTAAAAATATAGGTCAAAGTAGTGGTAAAGTCCAAGATCCATGTGTTGTCAATTTAGAAGTAGGGCAAAATAATGCATTTGCTAATGATTGGTCTTCTCAAGTCCCTAGTCAGTTTGTAAATGACTTTTACTCTTCTTATGACCCTTATGTAGAGTTACAAGATCCTAACTTTGACCCATTTGCTGACTTGGACCTTATATCACCAACATTCAACAATAGAGAAGCTAATGCTACTGAGAATGAGACTAAATGTGAGAATGTTGAAACAAACCCTGAGGTTGAGGTTGAAACTGAGGCTGTGAATGAAACTGAAGGGGAGAATGAAACAGAGGGAGAGTAAGAGGATAGCTCTGAGGATGATAGTGACAGTGATGATGATAGTCAAGACAGTGATTACATAGTAGATGAGAATAACAATGTGGATGAGGTGGATGTTGACATGAAGGACTTTAACTACAATGTTGATGAGACTGTGGAGTTTATGGGGTGTAGAGAGAGGGTAGCAGTTGATATTGAAGATGATGTAGTATATGGAGGGGATGTTCATAAATTAGAAAATGAATATTTTGAAAGTTCATCAGGTAGTGACAGTGAAGGTAGTAGGTTAAGGAAAAAGAAGTTGAAGCAATTAAGGAAACAAGCACATGCTACTGAGAAAATTTACAAGACATATTTCTGTGGGTAAAAAATTTCCAAACAATGAAAAGGTGAAGGAATACATTAAGGAGCATTCAATTGATACTAGGAGAAAATAAGAATGGAAAAGAATGACAATGAAAGAGTGAGGGCAGTTTGCAGAGGTGTTATGCCTTCTCTACCCAATGGGTACACTAGCCCAACAACAATAAAAAAAAGCAGACTAAGGAGAGGCTCATTAATGGGGGTAAACATAATAGCAAGAAACAGGTGGATGATAATAAATGTCCAGGGGTGGTTCTAGTATCTAAAGTCAAAAAAACTGAATCTTGGGAGGTAAGAACATACAAGTCAGTCCATAAATGTCTACAGGAAAGAGATAACTTATATGCCACATGCCAATGGTTCTCGGAGGAATTAATTGAGCAGTTGAAAACAAACTCTAACATACCTGTTAGAGCTGTTCAAGAGGAACTACAACAGAAACATGAACTATGCCTTTCAGAAAGTTAAGGCATTTAGAGCAAAACAATAAGCTGAAAGGAAATTAAAGGATGATTACACACATCAATATAAGATGCTCAGAGATTATGTGTTGGAATTGCAACAAGATAATCCAAACACAACTGTCAAAATCCATGTTCAGTCTAAAGCAGATCATCAAGTGTCAACAAGAGTTTTTAGGAGAATCTATATATGTTTGGGCCTTTGAAAGATGGATTCAATGTTGGGATGAGGGAATTGTTTGGATTAGATGGGGCATTCATGAAGGGTCCATACCCAGGACAACTTTTGACAGCTGTGAGTGTTGATCCAAACAATGGTATCTATCCATTGGCTTATGGGCTTGTTGAGACAGAAAATACAGAGTCATGGACATGGTTTCTCACTCAACTTGGAGATGTCCTTGATCTGTATAGGAATTCCAACTTCACTTTCATAAGTGACAGGCAAAAGGTTCTTACTTAAGTAATTACTTAACTTTCACTCAAATTGCTTAACTTTTATTTTGCTAATTAATTTACTTTCTATGTGAAAATAGGGTATTATACCAGCAATTGCAAAATTGTTTCCAAGTGCAGAGCACAGATACTATGTGAAACACATTCATGAGAATATGAAGTTGAAGTGTAATGGTACTGCATACAAAGATATGTTATGGAAAGCAACAACTGCAACAACAGTCCCAGAGTTTCAAGTTGCAATGGAAGAGTTAAAGGCATTCAAGAAATAGGCTTATGATTGGCTGAATCTCATTCCTCCCCAACACTGGACCAGATCACATTTCTCAGGTATATACTAAGATTACTTTACCTGATTTAATAGTATCTAGTAAACAAACTTTTTAAACAGAGAGAGCCAAGTCAGATATATTGTTGAACAATATGTGTGAAGTCTTGAATGGGTGGAAGAGACAAACCTATTATTGCCACATTGGAGTTTGCCAGGGAGTATCTAATGAGAAGGTATTATACTTTCCATGTACTAATTAATTGTCATTCAATGTAAATACTTAGTTTCCAGTTTTTTTTTTGTTTTTTTTGGTGAAAACTGTGAAGTATATTTTAATATCCAAAAATATATGTTACAAGACACCAACAAGAGACACATACATGCCCATGCTCTAAATGAAATGGATACCTGAAACTGAAAAATAGAACAGTCATACAAATGATTCTAATACTTCACATCATACGCCCATATCAGCGACATTTCAGCTCACCTCACAATGCATTTAACAATACATACTTTCCAGTTGCTAATAAAAGAACTTGGCAGGATTGTCAATGTGAACAAAGTTATTGCAAGATGTGATGGACCACTCACACCAACTGCTACGAGGATTTTGAAAGAAAATGCAGATGAAGCTACCAAATACATTGTTCAATGGAATGGAGGTGAGTTATACCAGGTCAGTGGTCCATGGATTGACCAGTGTGTGGTTGCTATAACCTGCACTTGTAGAAGATAGGAATTGACAGATATTCCTCGCAAGCATGTTGTAGCAACAAATTGGAACATGTCACTTAACCATCAGGAGGTTGTCTTACTAGAAGAATGGGTACATCCATGCTATAGGTTAGAGACTTGGAAGAAAGTCTATTCTTTTCACATCAAACCTATTAGAGGTCTTGTCCATTAGCCCAAATGCAATGTTCCAACCACACTCTTGCCACCAAAACATGAGCCACAAGTAGGCAGACCTAGGAAAGAAAGGAAAAAGTCAAGGACTGGAAGAGATTTCAGGATAGTGAAGGATGGTAAGCTTTCTAGCGAGTAAAAGACTGTAACTTGTGACAAATGTGGGACCAGAGGTCACAACCAAAGAAGCTGTATTGGACCAAGAGTGCCAAAGTCAAATAATAGGAAAGCTGCAAGCAAAGGGGTGGATTTAGATGTTGATAATCCTACAGGTTCACAATCAAAGAAAAGATCAGGTAGTCAACCTGCAAGCTCTGCAACACAACAAGATAAAGGGAAAGCTGTGGCAACAGAAGATGCTGTAAAAAATAAGAAAGCACCAAGGAAGAAAGAGATTGTGTTAGGTTTAACTTTGTGTGTTTTTAAGTATAATTCAGTAAGTCATGTTTGTTAAGTTATTTTGTATGTTTCTAGGTATAATTCAGTAACTTATGCATAATATCAGTTAAGTTGTTTTGGATGCTTATGGCATTCTATGCCTTGAAACTTGATTGATTAATGGTAGCTTGTTTCCTTTTGACTTTAATTTCTTTGACTATATTAGTTTGGTCACTGGAAATTGGTGAATGGGTCATTGGTAATTCCATTTGGTTCGGTGAATAGGTCATTGTAATTCCCTTTGGAAATTGGTGAATGGGTCATTGGTAATTCCCATTGGTTATTGGTAACTGGTAATTTGAGACAGATGGTAATTGGTTTGGTGAATGGGTCAAAAGAGATGGTAATTGGTGAATGGGTCATTGGTTATTGATAACTGGTAATTTGTTTCCTTTTGACTTTAATTTCTTTGACTTCATTAGTTTTGGTAATTGGTGAATGCCTCATTGGTAATTGATAAGTGTTTAGTATGGGTCAAAACAGATTGTAATGGGTCAAAACAAACACAAAATAGATGGTCCCAAAATAACTTGCTTTCAATACAAAATTTACTTTCATTATAAAAAACAAACATCTTGGTCCCAAAATACATCTAACATTAAACCCCCAAAATACATCTAACATTAAACCCCCAAAATACATGCTGACCTTAACATCTAACTAAGTCAATATGTTGTACATAACAGACACGAAAAAATCAAAACCCATGAAATAATAAGATACTTCTTCAATCTTGATCTTTCTTGGTCAAGTACTTGTAGCATTGCTTGATGGTTGTTCAGGGACCTTAATAACCCAGGTATAATTACCACAAAACGTTGACACATTTCGGGGCCTAACCAATCAACAAACCTGTTACAATCTTGTAAAACAAAATAAAACAACAACTACTTACTTGATTGCAAGATTATCACAATATTTTGTTCAATTACATAGTAAAACCATAAACACGTACCATTTGGGGACAACCATAAAACCTTCGACCTAGGTTTCGATTCGTCCATGATGTTTTGATAACTGCAACTGATTGACAACGAGGACATCTAACCATTTTGTTGATTTGATTTGAGAGTACCTCTGGATTTGAAAATGGTGGTGGAAAAGTACTTAGAGAGATGTTTGGTGGGTGGGTGGGGAGTTATAAAGATGGGAAAGTAGCTAGGGTAAAAAATATAGGCGGGAAAAGGGGGGTTGGAAAATGACGGGTATGCCCTCATGGGTTAAGTGAGTTAACGACTGTTAGTGGGATTAGTGGGTCCAGTTGGATGGAGGGACAAACGGTGCATAACGTTTGACTCTTAAGGCCGAGTGGTGCTATTTTTTGGTCAAAGGACCACCGACTGTGGTCAACGCAAACCAAAAGGACGAATGGTGTAATTTACTCCAAATTAAAAGCTGAATTGAAAATTACAGCTTTAGCAGAGGCGAGTACAACTCTTTCCATAAGACAATTTTGCCCCCGTATAAGAGCAGACGGCTCAGGCAATATGTCCCCACGATACAAATGCTACACATTTCTGAGTTAGGTGCTCTCCAAATCTCAGAACTCCGGCGAACGTTAAGTGCTAGAAATTGGGCACGAAAAACAAGAAAGAAATATGCTGCAATATGTGGTATGCTGTATTCGTTATGTCCTATGTTATGAAATGAAATGCATAAGACCCTATTTTATAGGGTCCAATTCCACTCCATCAGGAGGAAATTTACTACAAATTAAAGTGTCATTAATTCTCTTTAATCATTAAGCTCAAGAGTTACCTCCATAAATAGTCTCATTTAATTCGGACGTTACATTATGGAGTGTGAAGAGTCATATTCCAGAAGCTAAGTTCTCAACCTGCTTCATTCCAGTCGAGGCGAAATATCAGCTGAGTTTCAGCACCCAAATATCAGATCAGACAAGTTTTCAGCCCAAATATGAGATCATATGGGTTTTGAGCCCCAAATATCAGATCAGGTAGGTTTTCAGCCCAAATAACAGATCATATAGGTTTTCAGTCCAAATATCAGATCAGATGGGTTTTCAGCCCCAAATATCAGATCAGGTAGGTTTTCAGCCCAAATATCAGATCAGATGGGTTTTGAGCCCCAAATATCAGATCAGATGGGTTTTCAGCCCCAAATATCAGATCATATAGATTTTTAGCCCAAATATCTGATCAGATAGGTTTTCAGCCAAAAAACCAGATCAGATAGGTTTTCAGCCCAAATACCAGATCAGATAGGTTTCAGCCCAAATATCAGATCAGATAGGTTTTCGTCCCAAATATGAGATCATAGAGGTTTTCAGCCCCAAATATTAGATGGGTTTTCAGCCCCAAATATCAGATGGGTTTTCAACCCCAAATATCAGATGAGTTTTGAACCTCAAATATCAAATGGGTTTTCAGCCCCCAAATATCAGATGACTCTTCAACCTCAAGTATCATATGGGTTTTCAACACCAAAATATCAGATAGGTTTTCAACCCCAAATATCAGATGGGTTTTCAACCTGGTTTACTCTTCACCTTTTTAATTACATGGCTAATTTTAATCATTTATTTCTCACTCACCGGAAATCGGTTTTTAGAAAAATAAAATCCTACATTCATCTTCTTGAAACGTAGATTCACAATTTATTATTTAATTCCCAAGAATTAAATATTTTATCATTATTAAATTGGTTTAAATTGAGTTAAAACTCATTGTTTCTAAAACCAATTTCCAACAATCCCCCACATGAGTGGAAATTAATGCATGCATGAATGCAGACTCACATACCCAGTTTTCGTAAAACACTGCTGCATGGAGAAAGGTAGTTTGTGGCTTTAAACCTTCCATAGTAAAATATCGTCGGATATACCGGCAGCTTAGTGGACAATGTGTCTTGAACTAATCCTCCTTGGTGTCTACCGAGTCAATGATATTTACACAACAATATCTCAAGACATTCCGTTCTCATAGTTGTGTCCGTTTTGGCCATGGACAATATCTTGGTTCCATATCTGTTTATTTGAGGTGCCCCGTCCTCACACTTAGATAGGTGGTTTCCTTTTATAAAGTATCCTGGAATACTTCTCCTTTCCTAGGACAAAGGACCATTAAAAGTCCAGAAACTTAACCTCACCACAATCACAAGACTGAGCACTTATTCAGCTCTATAGGGATGGATTTATTATAAGTGCTTTTCAATAGAACTTTCATAACATTGTTTTCCCATTGAACCAAGTTTCTGGGATCTCTAGTCTTCAAGGTTGGGTTACCACTATGATTGTTCTTTCAAGATGTGGATTTTAATCTCATTTCCTCTAGCAGTTTATGAAATTGATCTCTATTTAGACCTTTTGTGAGTGGATCTGCCAAATTGACATTTGACCTCACATAGTCAATAGATATAAATCCATTTTTGATCAATTGTCCCACGGTATTATGTCTCCGACGAATGTATCGAGACTTACCATTATACATAAGGCTTTGTGCTCTTCTAATTGCATCTTGGCTATCTCAATTGATCAGAACACTGGGCATAGGCTTTTTCCAGCATGGAATATCCTCAAGAAAGTTACGGAGCCATTTAGCTTCTTCTCCAGCATTATCTGGAGCTATAAATACCGATTCCATGGTGGATCGGGCTATACAAGTCTGCTTGCTTGATTTCCAAGATATAGCTCCACCCCAATAGTAAATACATACCCACTTGTAGAGTCTTTCGTGTCTGAAATCCAATTAGCATTAGTATATACTTCCAAAACTGCAGGATAATTACTATAAAATAGCCCATAACTTAGGATGTACTTTAAGTATCTTAAAACTCTAGTCAGTGCATTTCAGTGCTCTTTACTCGGATTACTCGTGAACTTGCTCAACTTGTTTACAGAAAATGCCAAGTCTGGTCGTGTACAATTTGTAATGTACATCAGGCTTCCGATTACTCTTGAATATTCAACTTGAGCCACTGGATCACCTCTGCTCTTACATAAGTGAATACTGGTATCAACAGGTGTTTTAACAGGTGGGATGTCAAAAGCATTAAACTTCTTGAGCACTTTCTCAACATAATGAGATTGTGATAAGAAGATACCTTCTGACGTTCTGATAATTTTAATTCCAAGAATTAAATCAGCTAAACCTATATCCTTCATGTCGAAGTTTCTACTTAACATCCTTTTTGTTTTCACAATTACTTCATTGCTACTACCCATGATCAACATATCGTCTACATATAGACAGACTATGACAAATGACTTCGGTGTGCCTTTAATATACACACATTTGTCACATTCGTTGATCTTGAATCTATTTTCCAACATAGTTGTGTCAAACTTCATATGCCATTGTTTATGAGCTTGTTTTAGTCGATATAATGACTTCAATGGTTTACACACTTTCTTTTCCTGACCAGGCGCAACGATACCTTCAGGTTGTTCCATATAAATTTCTTCTTTTAGTTCACCATTCAAGAATGCAGTTTTCACATCCATTTGATGAATTTTGTGATTGTGCAATGCAGAAATAGCAATAAGCACTCGAATGGAGGTTATTCTGGTTACTGGTGAATATGTATCGAAGAAATCATAACCTTCTTTCTGTTTAAATCCTTTGGCAACAAGACGGGCCTTAAACTTGACTATCGACCAATCATCTTTGTATTTCCTCTTTAGGATCCATTTACATCCTAAAGGCTTACATCCTGGCGGAAGATTAACCAGTTCCCAAGTAAAATTTTGCATGATGGAATTCATTTCACTATAAATAGCTTCCTTCCAGAAAGGAGCATCAGGACTAGCATAAGCTTCCTGTATAGTCTTTGGATCATCGTCAACTGCATAAGTTTCAAAGTTATGACCAAAAGATTTAGCCTTTTGAGCTCTCTTGCTCGGTCTTGGCTCTTCATTTATAGGATTTGAACTACTTGCAGTTTCAAGAGTTCTTTTGTTTGAGCTTGTCACAATCCTCTCTTTACAAGGATAAATATTATCAAAGAAAATGGCATTTCTTGACTCAATAACAGTTCCTTCATGCATATCAGGAATTTCAAATTTAAGAATTAGAAATCGATATGCACTGCTGTTGTATGCCTTCGGATCCATTCAATCTCCTCAGATTCACGGTTGGGCGTAAATTGAGTTGGACATCCTCAGGTACATTACCGTCCTCGGATTCCACGGTTGATGGGGTGGGAGCAGCATGTTCTGGTTCGGCAGCAGGGGGTGTTGTGTCCTCCTATTGCGAAGGTGCGTCTGTAGACATAGATACAGGAGGGACTGATTCCTCCTGTTGTCTCTCAGCGACAACTTCTTCTTCTTGAGCGGCGGCAGGCTCCGGTGCTTGTTCCAAAACTATTTCTTCTTCCTCGACTTGAGGGACTGATTCCTCATCGTCAGGAATATTTTCTTGCTGTGGTGAAGGGGCTCACTTTTATTTGACGGCCCTTCGTCATCCTTGGGTTGAGAGGCATCTCTGTCTTGAGCCTCTTCACGACTCATTCTCAGACCAGCTTGTAAAGCATCCTCATCGTCGTCTGAGTCATCATCATCCTCGGACTTATCTTTACCTGTTCTCCTTGCGCCAGATTTCTGCAATAGAGGGTTTTCAATCAGTTCTTTGCAGAAGGGATTGTCCCATCAGATCAGGGCCTCAACTTCCGTCGAGTCCGTCACTTCTGATACAAATATTTCTTCTTGGCTCTATTCGCTCCAGTTGTATAATGTGTCATACGGAGCTAGCCTGTAGCCTTTCCATTTTTGGAATCTTTCGTAAGCATGGTCGATCTGAACAGAGAGAAGGGTTTTGTTGATAATGGTGTCCGGGGAGGGACTACGTACAACGTCTGGATCCGTTGTAGCGAGGGGTTCCTCTACAGGTGTGGGATCCTGTAGGGAAGTGGGATTCCTTACAGGGGATGGTGCCCCGAAGGAAGATTGATCCTGTACGGGTGTGGAATCCTAGATTAAATTAGTCTTTTAATTGATTTTAGACCAACATGTCCCACTCTAGAATGCCATAAATCTGAACACTCGAGCAAGTAAACAGAAGAAGGAACATTATTATTATTATTATTATTGTTCTTACCTTCACGGCTTACAGGCGACACGTTCATTTTGAATAATCCTCTGTCAAGATAACCTCGATCAAGGAACATTCCAAACTTGCTCATAATAAAATTTTCAGACTAAAAAACTAGTCTAAATCCATTACTAACTAGTAGAGAGCCTGAAACTAAATTTCTTCGGACGGCTGGGACATGCAGCACATCCTTAAGTAGAAGCTCCTTTACAGAGGTCAGCTATAAGACCACGTTCCCCACATCTGCAATCACAGAAGAAGCAGAGTTTGCCATATGCAATTTCCTACCATCAGTAATAGTATAGGAAGAGAACATGTCTTTTTCAGAACAAACATGACGAGTAGCCCCAGTATCAACGTACCAGGCATGGTGATTATCCACCATATTGGTTTCAATCACCATGGCTGAGACCTCCTCGTCCATCTCCTCAACCATAGCTGACAGCTCCAGATCGGGCATGTCAACATCGCCATGTTCAACCACATTGGCAACTTGCTTGCCTTGTTTCGCTTACCAGTTGAACTTATTGGCAAGCGACAATCCTTTGCCTTATGGTTTGGTTTACCAAAGTTGTGGCTATTTCCAGTAAACTTCTTTGCCTTAAACGACTTTTTCCCTTTGTCGTGAACATGGTTCAGTTTCCTCTTTTTGCTAGAGGACCCATGTTCAAGCTGTAATATCCGGTTGTAATTCCGTCATTATCATTTAGTAATTTCATTCGGTGATTGTCACTCAGTTGATTTTCACACATTTATAATCATTCATCAATCATGTTCATTCACCCGTGTTCACCGTTCGGAAAAACTTCGAGTTGTGTATCGTTATTGTTCATCGTTTCAATTTTCCTCTTATGAGTTCGACTTTATTAGATCACCATTAATTTTTGGTAACTCCAAAAATTCTAAATCTTTGCAATATTATAGAGCATCGAGTTATCTTTCCAATGGTTCAAACGGTGAGTCAATCGGAGTCCGGACGAGAGAGTTATGGTCGTTTTAGCTCACTCGCTCGTTATTGGCCGATCACTGCCGGCCGAACTCGACCGTGTCGTCCGACACGGCCCGCGGCTGCACTCGTCCCGAAATGCCGAAGTTTCGCCGACCGAACTCGGCCGTGTCATTCGACACGCCCCGCCGTGCACTCTTCCGGATAAGCCGAATCGATCGGCTGATACGCCGTGTCCCAGACACGGCCGAGTCATGCCGAAGTCGCCGCTTGACGGGTCACTATCGGCAGCCCTCCGCGCGCCGCGACGGCCGGTCAAGGTGACACGGCCGAGTCCTGTCGCCACTGTCGGCCAGCTGTGCGACACGACTGTGCCGATCGGCACGGGCCGTGTCCGGCAGGCAGTCAACTCCCTTAAATTCGTTTTTTTCCAGCATTTCAGCCATTTCTCCCCCTTTTCTTCACCTTCAACCGATAGAGTAAGCTTGAGGGAGGGTTTTTCCTTCACAAATCATTTGGGTGTTTGAGTTTCTTCATCTCCTTTCGATCGTGAAGCCCGGATAATCGATCTAACGCGTGTTCCTTGGATCATAAAGCTTGGATATTCAAGAGGTAATTCCTTCGACATCTTGACTTCTCGATTTTGTGTGGGTATTGACGTTTTGGACGATTAAATCATGGTGTATGGTGTGATATATGCGTGGTTATGGACATGTTTGAGTATTCACCGGATTATTGAAAGATTATTCAAGAACACTTTGAATTTTATGTTGGATTATGGGGGTTTTCGTAGATTCTTTCGTTTTGTCCGATTGAAGCTTGAGAACCTTGAGATTTTGATATATATCTATACCGTATGAGTGTTTTCTTCCAATTTTACGGGTTAGATTGTGCCGTTTTCGGACTTGTGAGAGTTTGGGCGATTTCCCAACCTTTAGTTATCCACTCGTATATTTTCTGGAATCGTAGACGAGTTTCGGGAGTCTATTCGTGTAATTTGAGTATGGATAATTAATTGTCATATTCCTTGCGAATCGTTTAGGTGCCGGAAGCGCGTTCTCGGACCTACCGAACTCATACCTTTCCTCCGTTCGATTTCCCGATGTCTCAAAGGCAAGTATACATTTATGATTGTACGTTCTCGACTTTGAAAGTATGAAATATTGATGGTATGATTATTTCTAGCCACTCCGGGACGGGCCTATGGTCCTCTGAGGGTTTCGTAGCCTCTGGTGCGATTCCATGGTTGATATGAACGAACCGTTTATACGGCATTCATATGAAATAATGTTGGCATGTAATGAACGAATCGTTTTGACGGCATTCCTACATGTAACGGCGTATGATATGAACGAACCGTTTCTACGGCATTCACATACGTCTTGAGATTTTAGTTATTCCGGAATACTAGTCTTAAATTGATGAATTGACGGATATTGAGGAATTGACGGATTACATTTACTTTATTGTCGAGAAGTATTATGTTTCATATTGTTATACTTGCACTAGCTATTCGACGGCTAACCCCTTTATGGGGGAAATACGTTTCATGTATTTCAGGTTCCAGGAGAGCGGACGGGCAGGTATCGGGTCAGCATAAAGATGGTGGTCAAGTGTGATACTGTGTCTTTCTTCCAGTTTTATTTCTTTGGAAATCCCCGTTCAGTGTTGTTGTACTGGATTGGCTATTGAATACTCGAGTATTGTTTTCCTTTTTCCTTGATGTTCCGGCCTGTGTTTGCCGAAGTATTGAATTGAGTTGTGATGTTTGTAAGTACATTGGTTATATTTCGAATACCTTTGTATTGTTTTTCATCCCAATGTGTGTAGACCTTATCGGTCAAAGATTATGGTTCCGCGTATGTTTAGCCTTGTGGGTCCCACGGCGGGGCTTACTACTGTAATATCCCCGAATAACTTGGGGTGTTACGAATATGGTATCGAGCTTAGGTCTATGGATACCTAGCCGCCGGTCTTTGGGTCGATCGAGTCGTTAATTGTCCACAGTATCACTACTCGCCATCATCACAATGCGACCGGTACTTGTAAGACCTCTCACTCTTCTGTTGTTTCCTTATTCGTTTTGCTTCCTTTTATCGGTATTCTTGAGAATCGGACACTTTGTTGATGCGTGATTGAATTGTGCTTACGTGACTTGTGTGTTCTTCAGTATGTCAGCTGGTAGGGGCCGTGGCCGTGGTCGTGGCCGTGGGCGAGGAAGAGGTCGTGGCGCGGCCGTTTCCATCGATTGCGGGGTCGACCAACCCCATTTGTCGAACTCGGTGCATCCCGATACCGAGAGTCGGCACGACCGGTCGGATGGTCGGGGAACAACGCAGACGTTGGAGTGGCGAATGCACTTCAACAATTGGCTACTCGAGATGACTATTTTGGCCCAAATTGTTCAAATGAATAACCCGAACCCAAACACGGATGCTCGCCGAACGTAATCCGTATGCACCTCCACGCTTGGCGGTGCCACGCACCCGTTAAGCCGGGAGGATTGCACAGCGTAATTGGAAAAGATTTTCGAGGCGCTTGATTGCCCGAGGTGAGGAAAGTACCGATTGCCCAAGATTTCCTCACTAAGGAGGCCGCTACAGTGGAAGGTCATCAAGCCACAGGATCGTATTGCCTCATGGGATGAATTTAAGGAGCTCTTGGAGGCCGAGTTTTGTCCTTGGCCGGTGAGAGAGCCGAATCCGAGCCTTCTTCGAGGCTAAACCACAAGATATTCCCGTTTCGCAGCGATCGTGAGTATAACCAACAATTAATCCATGTAAAGGATCAAGTACGTAACGAGCGCGATAAGATCCGTTATTTTGATATGCGGATGAATTTAGACTTACGGCGGTACATGGCCGGATTTGCTTGCACCACACCGAAAGAGTATCGTGACGAGCTTTAGCCCATGATATGTTGAGCCCCGACAATGATACCGTTGAAGAACCGAAGAAGCGTAAAATCGGGAAATTTTTCTCGCTCTAAGGGTGGCAACTTTCGAAGTCACAGACGACTAACCGCTTTGCCGGACGAATCGTCACGTTCTAATAAAGGGAAGAGGGGTTACCGTCCCACTTCGGGTACCTCAAATCGCGCGGTGACTTGCTATAATTGTGGCCGTTCAGGCCATATTAATTTGGAATGCCACTTTCCACCGTTGAAGTGTCACACGTGCGGACAGATGGGACATAGAGCGACTTATTGTTCCGAGCCGAATCAAACTTTGGACACTCGGGCTTCTGCCCCAGCTGGTCAACCTCAGCAGAATTTTGGCAGGGGCCGGGGACGGGGTCAGAACGCTGGAGTGGGGAACTCTAGCGTCGGTTCGATACAACCACGAGTTTATGAGATGCGTCGAACAGACGAGCCCGACGCGGCGGTGGCTTCAGGTACCATCCATATTTTATCTTATCCAGTCCGTGTGCTTTTTGATTCGGGTGCTACACATTCTTTTATTTCTTTGGAGTGTGTACGCCGTTTGAATATAACTTGTCTAACTGTTTGCGATCCCTTCATCGTGAGACTGCCGAGCGGGGATAGAATCGTGGGAAACCGTGAGATTAGAGATTTTCCGGTGATTATATCCGGTATGGATTGGTTATCGAATTTAATTGTAGTTGATATGGAAGGCGAGGACGTAATCCTCGGCGAGGATTGGCTTAATAATTACCAGGCGATTATGAATTACCGTACCAAAGTTATCACCATGATGACTAAAGACGGATCAGAGTACTCGTTTTTGGGACGTAAGTTGGGCCAATCCAAATTACTTATCAGTTCTATGAAGGCCGTAAAACTTTTGAATAAAAGTTGTACGGGCTATTGGTGTTATGCGTTGAAAACGGAAGGAATTGAAGTCGATTTCTCTTCAATTCCGGTCGTTAATGAGTATCCCGATGTTTTTCCGGATGATCTCCCGGGATTACCGCCAGATCGAGAGATAGATTTTTCCGTGGATTTAGAGCCGGATGCGGCCCCGATTTCTAAAGCACCTTATCGGATGGCACCTTCCGAGATGCAGAATTGAAGACTCGGTTGGGAGAACTTTTGGAAAAGGGTACATCGACCGAGCGCTTCGCCTTGGGGCGCGCCTGTTCTTTTCGTCAGAAGAAGGATGGTTCACTACGTTTGTGCATTGACTACCGTGAGTGAATAAAGTAACCATCAAGAATAAATATCCTTTGCCTCGTATAGACGATCTATTTGATCAATTGCAAGGAGCTGCGGTTTTCTCGAAGATTGATTTAAGATCCGGGTATTATCAACTCAGGGTGAGGGAGTCCGACGTTCCGAAGACGGCGTTTCGGACGAGATATGAGCATTACGAATTTGTAGTTATGCCTTTTGGGTTGACGAATGCGCCGGCGGATTCATGCAATTAATGAATAAAATATTCATCGAGTACCTCGACAGGTGTGTAGTCGTCTTTATTGACGACATCTTGATCTATTCTCGAGATAAGGAGGAACATGCCCGGCACTTGCGTTTGGTCTTAGACATTTTGAGAACCGAGCACCTCTATGCAAAATTCTCGAAATGTGAGTTTTGGTTGGAAGAAGTTATGTTTCTCGGCCATCTGATTTCAGCCGAAGGGGTTCGTGTAGACCCGCAGAAGATCGAGGCAGTATTAGGCTGGACACCGCCTAAAAATGTTAAGGAGGTTCGCAGCTTTTTGGGCCTTGCTGGGTATTTCCGTCGGTTTGTCGAGGGGTTCTCGAAACTCGCTCGGCCGCTTACGAAATTACTCCAGAAGACCGAAAAGTTTATTTGGACGGATGAGAGACAACAGAGCTTCGATGAACTGAAGAGACGATTAACTTCAGCGCCGATTCTAACTTTACCACATGGTAGCGAAGGCTTTACAGTTTATAGTGACGCTTCGGGTCAAGGCCTGGGCTGTGTTCTTATGCAGCATGATAAGACGATAGATTTTGCGTCTCGACAATTAAAGCCTTATGAGATGAATTATCCTACTCACGATTTAGAGTTGGCCGCAATTGTCTTCGCACTCAAGATTTAGCGGCATTATTTGTACGGTTCACCGTGTCGGATTTATACCGATCACAAGAGCCTGAAATATATTTTCAGTCAGAAGGAGCTAAATATGAGGCAGAGACGTTGGTTAGAATTGATAAAGGATTATGATTTGGAGATTCTTTACCACCCCGGAAAAGCCAATGTCGTTGCGGATGCTTTGAGCCGCAAATCGGCATCTCTTCAAATGCTTGAGGTTCTTACGTCTCACACGAAGATTCGTCAGGATTTAATTGAACAAGGGATCGAAGTGTGGCTTCAGCGAGTACAGGGACAGTTGTGTACTCTCGAAATTACTTCGTCCTTGGTTGATGATATCAAAGGGAAACAGTGTAGTGACCCGATGATTTCTCAACTGAAGGAAGATGTAATTAAAGGAAAAGCTCCAGGCTTTATGGTACACGAGGATAGTATTTTGAGATTTGTATGTGCTTTATGCTCCGAATGATTTGGAATTGAGACAGAGGATTCTCCGAGAAGCTCATGCTACGCCTTACTCAATCCACCCCGGAACGAGTAAGATGTACAAAGATTTGAAGCGCAATTTTTGGTGGAATAACATGAAGAAGGATGTTACGGAGTTTGTACTACGGTGCTTGACGTGTCAACAAGTCAAGATCGAACATCAACGACCAGCGGGATTGTTGAAACCACTCCCCATTCCCGAGTGGAAGTGGGAAGACATCTCGATGGATTTCATCACTGGCATGCCGAGAACTCGGACTGGAATGAATATGATTTGGGTAATTGTCGATCGGTTGACCAAGTCTGCACATTTCTTGGGTATTAAGGATACTTGGGGACCGGATAGATTGGCTCGAACCTTTATCGCTGAGATCGTGAGGTTACACGGTACCCCCAAGACCATTGTTTCTGATCGAGACGACTGGTTCGTATCGCATTTTTGGCAGGCCGTTCATCAGGCTCTGGGTACGGAGTTGAGATTGAGCACTTCCTTTCATCCTCAGTCGGACGGTCAGACAGAGAGGACGATTCAGACATTGGAAGATATGTTACGGGCTTGTGCCTTGGATTGGAGTAATGATTGGGAGCTTCACTTGTCTATGATCGAGTTTGCTTACAATAATAGTTGGCATGCGTCGATCAAAATGGCACCCTTCGAGGCACTCTATGGTAGGCGATGTAGGTCGCCATTATGTTGGGACGAGGCTTCTGAGCTAGTTGGGACGGAACCGGATATGTTATTGGAGACCAAGGAAAAGATTTCTATTATCCGAGATCGACTACTGACTGCCCAGAGTCGTCAGAAATCTTACGCTGATACTCGTCGTCGACCCTTGGAGTTTGAAGTGGGGGATCACGTCTTGCTCAAAGTATCACCGACCAGAGGAGTTTTCCGCTTCGGGAAAAAGGGAAAGCTCAGTCCAAGGTATATCGGACCTTTCGAGATTTTGGACAGAGTTGGAGATTTAGCTTATCGCTTGGAGTTGCCTCCAGCTTTGAGTCACGTCCATAGTGTTTTCCATGTGTCCCAGTTGAGGAAGTACGTACCGGATCCGAGCCACATTATCGACTACAGTGAGATTGACGTAGCCGAGGATATTACCTTTCCGGAGAAACCCATGAAGATTCTTGAGCGCTGTGAGAAACAACTTCGGCATAAGACCATTCCACTGGTTAAAGTACAATGGTCGAGGCATGGAGTCGAAGAGGCGACTTGGGAGACGGAAGAGAAGATGCGAGTTGAATACCCCGAACTATTTATTTTTTAAGTTTCGGGACGAAACTTCTTTTTAGAAGGGGAGAATGTAATATCCGGTTGTAATTCCGTCATTATCATTCAGTAATTTCATTCGGTGATTGTCACTCAGTGGATTTTCACACATTTATAATCATTCATCAATCATGTTCATTCACCCGTGTTCACCGTTCGGAAAAACTTCGAGTTGTGTATCGTTATTGTTCATCGTTTCAATTTTCCTCTTATGAGTTCGACTTTATTAGATCACCATTAATTTTTGGTAACTCCAAAAATTCTAAATCTTTGCAATATTATATAGCATCGAGTTAGCTTTCCAATGGTTCAAACGGTGAGTCAATCGGAGTCCGGACGAGAGAGTTATGGTCGTTTTAGCTCACCCGCTCGTTATTGGCGATCACCGCCGGCCGACTCGACCGTGTCGTCCGACACGGCCCGTGCCGCACTCGTCCCGAAATGCCGAAGTTTCGCCGACCGAACTCGGCCGTGTCGCCCGACACGGCCCGTGCTGCATTTCTTCCGGATAAGCGAATCGATCGCTGATACGCCGACCGTGTCCCGTGACACGGCCGAGTCATGCCGAAGTCGCCGGACGGGTCACTATCGGCAGCCCTCCGCCGCGACCGTGACAAGCGGTGACATGGTCGAGTCCCTCGCCACCGTCCGTCAGCTTGTGCGACACGACCGTGCCGATCGGCACGGCCGTGTCCGGCAGCAATCAACTCCTTAAATTCGTTTTTTCAAAGATTTCACCATTTCTCCCCTTTTCTTCACCTTCAACCGATAGAGTAAGCTTGAGGGAGGGTTTTTCCTTCACAAATCATTTGGGTGTTTGATTTTCTTCATCTCCTTTCGATCGTGAAGCGGATAATCGATCTAACGCGTGTTCCTTGGATCATAAAGCTTGGATATTCAAGAGGTAATTCCTTCGACATCTTGACTTCTCGATTTTGTGTGGGTATTGACGTTTTGGACGATTAAATCATGGTGTATGGTGTGATATATGCGTGATTATGGACATGTTTGAGTATTCACCGGATTATTGAAAGATTATTCAAGAACACTTTGAATTTTATGTTGGATTTTGGGGGTTTTCGTAGATTCTTCCGTTTTGTCCGATTGAAGCTTGAGAACCTTGAGATTTTGATATATATCTATACCGTATGAGTGTTTTCTTCCGATTTTACGGGTTAGATTGTGCCGTTTTCGGACTTGTGAGAGTTTGGGCAATTTCCCAACCTTTAGTTATCCACTCGTATATTTTCTGGAATCGTAGACGAGTTTCGGGAGTCTATTCGTGTAATTTGAGTATGGATAATTAATTGTCATATTCCTTGCGAATCGTTTAGGTGCCGGAAGCGCGTTCTCGGACCTACCGAACTCATACCTTTCCTCCGTTCGATTTCCCGATGCCTCAAAGGCAAATATACATTTATGATTGTACGTTCTCGACTTTGAAAGTATGAAATATCGATGGTATGATTATTTCTAGCCACTCCGGGACGGGCCTATGGTCCTCTGAGGGTTTCGTAGCCACTGGTGCGATTCCATGGTTGATATGAACGAACCGTTTCTACGGCATTCATATGAAATAATGTTGGCATGTAATGAACGAACCGTTTTGACGGCATTCCTACATGTAACGGCGTATGATATGAACGAACCGTTTCTACGGCATTCACATACGTCTTGAGATTTTTAGTTATTCCGGAATACTAGTCTTAAATTGATGAATTGACGGATATTGAGGAATTGACGGATTACATTTACTTTATTGTCGAGAAGTATTATGTTTCATATTGTTATACTTGCACTAGCTATTCGACGGCTAACCCCTTTATGGGGGAAATACGTTTCATGTATTTCAGGTTCCAGGAGAGCGGACGGGCAGGTATCGGGTCGGCATAAAGATGGTGGGCAAGTGTGATAATGTGTCTTTCTTCCAGCTTTATTTCTTTGGAAATCCCCGTTCGGTGTTGTTGTAATGGATTGGCTATTGAATACTCGAGTATTGTTTTCCTTTTTCCTTGATGTTCCTACTGTGTTTGCCGAAGTATTGAATTGAGTTGTGATGTTTGTAAGTACATTGGTTATATTTCGAATACCTTTGTATTGTTTTTCATCCCAATGTGTGTAGACCTTATCGGTCAAAGATTATGGTTCCGCGTATGTTTAGCCTTGTGGGTCCCACGGCGGGGCTTACGGCGCTGTAATATCCCTGAATAACTTGGGGGTGTTACACAAGCAAATTTACTTTGGCCTCCATAGGGCCTCTCTTGAACTTAGAATCAGATTTTCGATTGTCTTCCTCAATTATGAGTCGAACAACCAAGTCCTCTAAGCTCATTTCCTTTCGTCTGTATTTCAGGTAATTTTTGAAGTCCTTCCAATTAGGAGGCAACTTCTCAACTACCGTTCCCACAACAATATGTGGTATGCTGTATTCGTTCTGTTATGTGTTATTAAATGAAAACACCCCCTTTTATAGGGTCTAATTACACTCCATCAGGTGAGAAGTTACCACAAATTAAAGTGTCATTAATTCTCTTTAATCTTTTAGCTCAAGAGTTACCTCCATAAATTGTCTCATTTAATTCGGACGTTACATTATGGAGTGTGAAGAGTCATATTCCAGAAGCTAAGTTCTCAACTTGCTTCATTCCAGTCGAGGCGAAATATCAGCTGAGTTTCAGCACCCAAATATCAGATCAGACAAGTTTTCAGCCCAAATATGAGATCATATGGGTTTTGAGCCCCAAATATCAGATCAGGTAGGTTTTCAGCCCAAATAACAGATCATATAGGTTTTCAGTCCAAATATCAGATCAGATGGGTTTTCAGCCCCAAATATCAGATCAAGTAGGTTTTCAGCCCAAATATCAGATCAGATGGGTTTTGAGCCCCAAATATCAGATCAGATGGGTTTTGAGCCTAAATATCATATTAGATAGGTTTTCAGCCCAAATACCAGATCAGATAGGTTTTCAGCCCAAATATCAGCTCAGATAGGTTTCAGCCCAAATATCAGATCAGATAGGTTTTCAGCCCAAATATCTGATCAGATAAGTTTTCAGCCCCAGATATGAGATGGATTTTCAGCCCCCAAAAATTAGATGGGTTTTCAACCCCAAATATCAGATGTGTTTTCAACCTCAAATATCAGATGTATTTTGAGCCCCCAAATATCAGATGGGTTTTCAACCTCAAATATCATATGGGTTTTCAGCCTCAAAATATCACATAGGTTTTCAACCCTAAATATCAGATGGGTTTTCAACCTAGTTAACTCTTCACCTTTTCAATTACATGGCCAATTTTAATCATTTATTTCTCGCTCAACGGAAATCAGTTTTGAGAAAAATAAAATCCTACGTTCATCTTCTCGAAACGTAGATTCACAATTTATTATTCAATTCCCATGGATTAAATATTTTGTCATTATTAAATTAGTTTAAATTGAGTTAAAACTCATTTTTTCTAAAACCAATTTCCAACAGGTTTGGTATTGGCTCGTTTGTCCAATTGCTGTTCTCCTAAGGAGGTTGTTCTCAAGCAAAACGGGTTGTCCAAAGGAAGCTTGAGAACTCTGGACAACCGAATAAAGTACATGTGGTGGGTTGACAAAAGACGTGGGATAAGAAATTGAAGACAAAAAAAGAGATGAAGGGTTCGACTATGCAAATAGATTAAGTATGGAGCTATCACACAGGTCTCTCACTATATAAGAATTCTTGCAGCTACCCATGTACACATGGAGTTGAAGGCTTCTATATAAACAAGCACAACCCACTGACGCAGTGGCAGAACCAGAGGGTTTCAGCATATGCTGAAGTCAGGCTAACTTCAAAATTCAATGGAGATTTTTTTCAAGTCCCGACTTTTGTTTAAAAATCAGAAAAAATTTTATTTTAAGCCCCGGCTAACCTCCAAATGTTAGTTATAAATCCTAGTTCTGCCACTACACTGAAGCGTAAGAGTTGGGCTTGGTCCATGTCTAAACAAAGCTTTGTGCTCGTAGTGATGAATACTAATAGTGTCTAAGCTTTATTAAATCCATGAGATGGTGGGAGATTCAACTTTCATTCAATTTCAAGAAAGATAGAGTGAGTACCCACGTTGGAGTTTCCAACCAATCTTCCCCTTGCTCCGCTTACTCTTCTTTTGCCCCTCAACAATCTGCTTCTGCTCTCCCATCCTTCTTCTCCTGATCTCCTTAAATGTTCGGATTTTCAGTAAAGATTAATCGGCACTGACTATCTATTTATAGCAAGGGATTAAAAAGGTCAAGCAAGTTTTTCTTTTCGTCTTGCTCATTTTGATTTCTCTCCGACTCTTACTTTTTCCGTTACCTTAGTAGGGCCAATATCTCTTTATTACATAGGAATGTATCTCGTGGAAAATGCCATTGACATTTGACATACCGCTTTATTGAATATTTTGTGAGCTTAATTCTAAAGAAAGAAGATCGTGCCTCGCCTACGGCAGAAGATTTCAACCTGGATTCTTGGGAGGATATCATATTTTAGTGCTTGTTAATCTAGCAGCTCCGTCTAGCTAAACCCATGGTTCTAAAAAATTGTTAAGCGCTGGGCGTTCGGATCGTTAACGCCTAACGCTTAGAGAATTATTCAGAAATTAATCGGGAATTAATCGAACTAAGCGGATTTATTTTTATTATTATTTTAATCTGATATATATATCAAGAAGTCCATAATATCTATAATATCTCAGTTTAGAAATTTTTTGTACTATTAGAACGAAAAAAAGTATAACCGCCTAAGCTTCAGCCTAGTCGCCTACGTAACTAGGAAATTAGAAACATTCATATAGGTATAAAGTAGTCCATAATATCCATAGTATCGTAGCTTGCTTTCATAGGCCCCCGCCCCGCCTGCCCAGACGACCGATTAATCACCTAAATGCCCAGTACAAGCACCTAGGCTATAATTGGAATGGTAAAGGACTTATAGGGATTAATCAAAGGATTAGTCGTCCTAATCGGTGATTTTTAAAACACTGACTAAACCTAATATGACTCTTTGTGTATTTCCCATCCTCACTTTCTACCTGAATTCTTTGTTGCCTGCTCGTGGGAAGATTCCAAATCAGGGTCGGTTCAAAGGGACCTGCCGAGTTAGTTCTTTTTTTTTCTCTTCGGATGAAAGTCGTGAATGATCCTCTTTGACTGCTATTCTTGTAAGTGCTATCTTCTTCTATCCATTTTTGGCTATGTCTCTTTCAAAAAACTTATTAGCTCATCCCATAACTCGGAGTAAAGTTGGACATTCTTTCCTGAAAGCTTTCTAATCCTCTAGAATTCGTCGACATCTCTAACAAGTGAGCTCTTTAAACTCACGAGCACCGTTGATCCCTGGCCTCCATTCTCTTTTTTCGACCTTTCTTTTGTTGGAAAATTGTATTCATATAAATATAATAAAGAATTTTTATGATGAGTTAATAACTAAAGTCAAAACAACAAGTAAGACAACGAGAGTCGAAGATGAAGAGCTGGACAGAAAATCAAAGCAGAACTCATACATAGGGCACACTAAATTACTGAAGATAGCGGATGCTACTATATAATGTAATACACGTTATAAAGATCTGCAAATGGAAGCAGATAATGCACGCTACAAGTAAAGCATAACGCATGCTAAACACGTCCACTTAATGCACGCTAAATACTAGAGCTAGCGCATGCAAGATTTAAAATCGTACCATTGATCCGGTGACTGTTGCACACATTTCAACATGGAGATTGTGTATTTTTCCAAATCTGAACTTTCAAGGATTGACTACTACTAGCGCACGCTACCATGATTATTAATGTGCGCTAGATTCGAATTATGACTGTTGGGCAAGATTGTCAACACAACGTTTTGAACCTGCCAATGCTCATTAGTGCATGCTACGAAGCAATATTAACGCATGCTAGATACATCAGGCAATACCGGCTATTCAGGTTCCAAATCCTATAACTACCACTTCATTTGGTATTCAACACAAAATAATTTCAAGCATATTATACATTCATCTGAGATACTTATATACATCATTGTTATTGTAATTGAGCTTAATCGATAAGAGTTTGAGTGTTTGATTCACTCATTCATACACGTGAGAAAGAAAAGATTATAGATTTGATGCAGTGTTATTAGGATCGTTGATCCGGCATTATTAGAATCATAATATAAATCTAGCGAGATCTTTCTAGTGCCGATAGAAACCCAGAAAAGTTGTTTCATTGCTAGAGAGAAAAAGAAGTACGGTTTATTTTGGAGTCGCTCAGTACTTTCTTGACAGAGGCGCCGTCAACTGGAGGGAGACTGTTAAGCCTCAGGATCTTTTTGTCACGTGAGTGGAATTCCTTAAATTAATGGAAGCCGGGTTTTATCCGGAACCAATCAGAGGGCAGAGAATTCATGATTTTTATTTGGCGAAACCACAATATGTACGATGTCTCAAGCTATCATCGAGTATAGAAAACAACTCGGCTATGTGCGGGAGTAGGTGAGGAAATAGGAAGATAAGATCTGTCATTTTGACATGCGGATGAAGCCGGAGATTCGCCAATATATGGCGGGATTCCCCTGCAATTCATGGAGGGAGTATCGGAATTGAGCGTTAGCCTACGAGCTAGCCTTATCATTGACTGAGCATATGCCCGAGCTGAAGAAGCAGAGGATGCCTGATGATTTTTTTTATCATTTCGGGAGTTGGAGTTTCTAAACTGCAACATCGTAGTCTTTTAACCGTGAAGTTCCATCGCCCTATGAAGGGAACTGAGAGTTCCAAATCGTCAGCTTTGACTCTTGGTAAGGCAAGGAGGTATGTATCAACTGCAATGTGCCGGGGCATGTTCGTGCACGTTGTCCTTTTCCTCCAGTAACGTGTTATAAGTGCCGATCCGAGGGGCACAAAATTCAGTTTTGCCAGATGGTATCCGAGCCTTCTGAAGCGCGGACTTCAGTGCCGATATCAGGATCAGCTCTGGAATGTCCTTAAGAGGGTTTCTAGTCAGTTTCTTTCTATGTTGTTGCCTTGTTCGCATTGTTTTAAGTTTCGGGGACGAATTTTATTTCTAGGGGGGTAGAATGTGATACCCGTATTTTTCATTCCTATATTTTTCGATTCTAGTGACTCACTTGTGATTGTTGACACATTTTGGACATGTCTTGTTCTGCACTTTTTGTCATTCGAACAAGTTTCGATATTGTGTCAGATTAATAGGCATATTATTGCGACTTTGCCGCAATTGGGTTTGAATCTTGTAAATCCTGCTGAAAACTATTGCTTTGTTGTTCCTACAAGTTCATTTAACATTTGTGGTCATGTTGTGAACTTCGGAATTTTTATTCGATCTCGCGTCTGGATTTTTCGGACTTTTGGACGGTTTTGTAATTTTCTAAAGTTTTGGGTACTTGCTTACCTGCTCGTTTTTATCTACCTTCGGGTTGTCGAATCGCATGTTTGTTTATCGCTTTAGTTCATTTCTGAGAATCCTTTGTAAGCATCTCGTCTCATTTTCCGAGTAATCGCATTTTTGGGGGTCGTTCGGGAACTAATCGGGCAGCAGGGCCGAATCTGCTGCCAGAATGCAGGTTACGACCGTAACCTGCAGTGTGTAACGGCCGTAATGGCCAATGTGTTACGTCCGTAATGGTCATTATGTTACGGCCGTAACTAGGGGGCTATATTTAGGCAGCGGCCTTTTTCATTTTAGGGCAGAATTTGTCATTTCCACTCTCACGCGACGGGTAGAGTTCTTGAGGCAATTTCGGGGCGATTCGTCATGAAAGTTCACTAATCTTTAGTCCTACAACATAATCATAAAGGTCTTGTTATGGATTAATAGCATCAAATCATCCTTCTCCCTCTGAATCGAGGTAGTCATCTTAGAACCCTATTTCGAGAATATTTGGGAGTTTTCTTGATTTCGAAATTCTATCGGAAATTTGTTGGCTCCATCATTTGTATCTAGTCTTGTTGATCATAATCCATGGTTTGAATTCTGTTTTTCATGAATTGTCGGGTCGATTCGTGTTCTTGATTGTTTTGGGGAAAACCCTTGAACCTTAGTTGTTCGTTTATTTGGTGCAATTGATTTACATTGTGTTAGAGAATTTATTCTCATCGTTGTTATTATCATTCGTAGTAATTATCGCATGTTGGTGCTCAGTGGAGTCGTAGGATTCATAGATGATTCGTGCCAACTTAATACGACCGGTTTTCCGTGATTGCGACTATTCGAGGCAAGTATCTTGCCCATACATTTCGTGTTTCATAGATGTAATGATTGATAATCGATTATGTGCGTCTGTTTGAGTACTTAGAATGAACTTTCTAAATATTCAATATATTTTTGAATAAAGGCTTTCTTTCAAGACACTTACGTGCTTTGTGAATAAATGGATTCTATGAAAATGATGTGATGCAGTTGTGAACTAAAATACATTGTCTTCGTATTGTATGGTTATAAAAAAGCTCTTACCTTGATCTAGGGTTTTGGATTGGAATATGTATTTGTTTGGGTGACTGTTGTCGGGATGATGTGCGATTTTGATGGCTTACCATTAGTTTATTCACTCGGGTATGGACGAGGAAACTCCGAGGTTCATGCTTACTAGCATGGAACGAGAATAACCCTTGGACGTATGCTGATGTGGATGTTCGGTTCTTTGACCCTGTAACTTATTGTCGGATTAGTACTTTGTGAAAATAAATTTTTAGATTGTGACCCTAAGAAATTTTTGAAAGATGAGGATTCCTCGATCCTAAATGTTTTCCTTTAAAACTCTTGAGATCTTAATACGCTTTACCAGTTGTTTACGTGTTGTATTAAAGCTTTTCATGGTTTGTGGATTATATTATTAACTCGATTTTGTTGTCCCACTGTGGAGGCCATTCAAGCAAGTACTTTGATTTTATGTTTTATATGCCCTTTCATTGGAGGTCTTGTAATTGTTTGAGTGAGAGTGTATACGTTCATCCCGGGAGGGTCCTACGGAGCCTCGGAGGGATCCACGCATGGTTGTGTCCACGAACATTGGGGTTATTCACTCCGGAAGGGTCCGACGGGGCCTCGGAGGGATCCGCGCATGGTCGGGTCCACGATTAACTTGGGAGTACTTTTGTAACTTGATGATATGTCTGGAATATCACAGTGGTTTTGACTTTCCATAATGCTTGGGTTATAATACATATTTATCAGAGATACTTTGACTAGAATGGCATTAAATTATATGAAATGGCGAGAGATTGAAATTATTTATTAAGTAGAAATATTTCGGGAATTTTTTTCTGTGTTATATTCGTTGATTATTCAAGATTATTATATCCTTGGAATATGAGGTATATGGCTCGTATTTTGCGCTTATACTTGCACTAGCAAAATAGTGAAATTTTGCTAACCCCCGATTAATCGGAGGTGGATGTCTGTATTGTGTCCAAGTACATGCAGGTTCTTGGGGAGCAAAACACAGGACCGTTACGAAGGATTATGGAGGACGAATGATACTAATAACATGAAGGCCAGTTCTGGGTGCAGTTAGTTGGAGTTCAGTGTATTGTTCTTTCCGCTGTCGTACTTTCTGTTATATGAGTTTGTGAGTATTTCTGGCCCCTGTGTGGGTATAAGCTCTAAAAGAGAAATTTATTCGAACTAAGTTGTATGTTTGTGGTGAAAGACCAAATCGATCTAATAGTTTGTTATTCAGCCATGTCGGAATGTAATGCGATGACTTGTTTTGGTTTCTAGCCCAATAGATCTTCATGGAGAGGGTCTGCGGTGCTGTAAGATTCCCGAGCGGATTGGGGGTGTTACACAGACCGTGCTAGATATTGTTCGATCAGTTTTTAATAAGTTATTCATCTTTTTGTAATCAAATGTCGCGGAAGCATTTTTTGATACATCACGGTGGTCATTGGGTGCGAACGACATATGTAGGCGGGGACTCCTTTTTTGTCCACATCGATGCGAGTAAAGTTAGTCGTGTAAACCTCGTTGGGGTTATCAAAGAGGGTTTAGGTGGTCCAAATGAATCCCATTATAAATTATGGTACTTGACACACATGGCCAAGGGCAACAAAGTAAAAGTCATATTACGGGGCAATACCGAGATACTTCGATTGCTAGTAGAATACAAAGAGAATCCTGAGGTGTATGTTGAGAACAAAAGCTCCTCCACTCCCGAGGTTAATATGGGATGTAGCAGCTCGAGAGTAGAGTCCGAAAATATAAATTATGACATGCCTTCCAAAGATTATCCATATGAGGAAGATGAGGAAGACGACAAAGATGATGAAGGTGAGGAGGTGCATACATCTGAAGATGAAGATTGTTGTAAAGACTTGCTTGAGTCACTGTATGTGGAGTTTCTTGCTTTGGTTAGCCAACCTGCCCAAAAGGATAGGATTATGAGTTGTCGAAACTTCTCATCTGACCATCAATCTGCAAGCGAGCATGAGCATTAACGTTCAATGCGTAATTGAATAATTCCATTTCCTGACCCCGTTACTGTTGGGACTTTGGGTTGGGTCGAGCAGTCTCCACTGTCATCGGTCAAATAGGGGTGGGGTCCATGTTTCGATTCAAGACAGAGTTAAGGATAACTGTAGGAATGTATCATTTGAAAAACATGTTACATTGTATCACTGATCATTCTGCCGATAAACATATAGTATTTCTCTGTAAGAGTGGGAGAAACAATTGTAAGTTTAGGTTATGTGCTATTGAGGGTGCAACCATTTGGAGAATTACTAAGTTGACCTTGAATCACAGCTGTCAACCTGACTTGAACCGTGCTGCCGCACGATCGGTCACTTCTGAGGTTGCCGCCCATTTTTTTGCTAAAATATTAACTGGTGAGGGGGTCACTTTGAGGCTAAATGAGATGATTGCGGAGATGCGTAGGGAGTACGGCATCGACATGCTATACAGTTTTGCTCTCCGGACGAGGAATATAGCGATAGAGAATACATAAGGCGGCTTTGATGAGTCGTATCAGAGGCTCCCATCTTATCTGTATTTGTTGAAACAGCGTAATCCAGGGACGATTTATGATTTGCAGACGACTCGTGAGAGAGTGCTTTGCCACATGTTCGTTGCACTCGGACAGAGTATCAGGGCATTTTATACATGCCTTCAGCCGTGATTATAGTTGGTGGGACCCACCTAAAGGGAAGGAATAAAGGAACTTTATTTGTGGCCATCACATTTTATGGGAACGGGCAAGTATTTCCTCTTGCAGTTAGTTTCGGTCCGATAGAGAACGACGAGTCGTGGACTTGTTTTCTGCATAACCTGCGCAGATGCTACAATCCTATGGAAGATTTACTGATTGTGAGTGACCAACATAAGAGCATTCAAAATGCTGTTCGAGCCATCTATTCGAATGCATTCCATGGGTTGTGCTATCACCATCCTGCAAAAAATCTAAACTCCTACGGTGCTCATGCTATAGGACTCTTTAGAACTGCAACCTACACGCATCGTGAATAAGTCTTTGAAAACTACTTTCCAAAACTACATATTAAAAGCCCTAATGGGGCTCACAAGCACCTTTCTGAAATTGGGCCAGAGAGGTGGGCTAGGTCAAAGTGTCAGGTACGATGCTATAACTTCTTGACATCCAATGCTGTTGAATGCTTTCATAATCGTATGTTGTGGGTGAGGCGTTTATCTGTTTACTCGTTACTTGAGATATTTCGCCTAATTTTAGAGAATTGGTTCGATGAGAAGCAGGGAGAACCTACATCAAGAGACCATGAGTTGACAGTGCACAGTTTTGAAAAGCTCTCTAACTCTGTGCAATCCAGTCTGACTCTTACTGTTCGAGCTACCACCCCACATGTTTATAAAGTCGCAGAAAATAAAGTTTTTATGAGGTTGACCTTCAAACCTGGACATGTTGTTGTCGGGAGTTTGATTTGGATCATATTCTATGTCGTCATTTTGTTGCCGCTTTAAGGTAATTATTTTGCTCAAATGTGCATATCATTCAATGTTTTTGTTAATGTGTGTGAGATAATTGCTTGTTGTAACAGGCGCACTGGTAATGGTTTGCCTATGTATGATTTCGTTAGTCGTTATTTCAAGCAACAAGGCCTTAGAGAGACTTACAAGGAGCATATTAATCCTATCCCACATACTGATGAGTGCAATTTCCCACCGAAGATCTCATCCATCATTTGCTTACCTCCAGAGGAGGTACGACAAGCTGGCCGACCAAGGATGAGTCTTGCACGGTCCGCTGTTGAAAATTTGACCACAGGTAGATGGCCTCAGGTGTGCGGTAGGTGTAAGGGAACTGGCTATAATAGAAAATCTTGAAAAGAATTCATTCCCATAGGTGGTGTGGATTTGAATATCCCTCCAGAAGCTGCTCAAGAAATGGATGAACAAACAAGGTAAATGTAACACCCCGAGATAATCGGAATAATTACAGCGCCGTAAACCCCTTTATGTAAGGATTTACAAGGCTGATTAAAAGAAATGTGAATATCAACCAACAATACCACCGAAAATTCAAATTACAAAACCGGTTCCAACTGATCCATTACAACCATATCGAAATGATATTAAAAAGACACGCGTACTCGAGTACTGAAAATGAACAAAGAAGACAAATCACAAAAACAATGAACATTTAACATCACTGAGCCACTTCATCGTCATGACGGTACTGTGGCTGCTTCCCCGCTCCTCGGCTACCTGAACATCAAACAAATGTCCACCCCCGAAGGGGTTAGCAAAACAATGCTAGTACAAGTATCAGAACACACAAATATGCAACGACAATGCATAAAAACATACACAAATATGAACTCCCGCTACCGGAATTCAACGATACGAATCCACGAGATTCAATCAACACAACATGGGTATTCTAACGATCGAGCGCCCTCAGCATAGATCCCAAGATGATCCCGTCGGACCAACACGAGGTGGAAAAACCCGTCCAATGATCCAGCGCCCTCAGCCTAGATCCCGAGATGATCCCGTCGGACCAACACGAGGTGGACATCCGATCCAGCGCCCTCAGCATAGATCGCTTGATCCCTTCGGATCATGACAACTTACACATAACACAACTATGCATATACATATGCAAGAAAATCAACATGTTCATCAATATGAACGTACGTTAAATCGATAGCAAATGTCATGACAATTTAATGAAATAATCTCATGTAAACAACACGAATAAACCATATGCATGATCAAGTTCATCAATTATTCACAGACTTTCAAAATACGATACTTGCCTCAACAAATGGCGACAAGAATTTCTACTATGAATAGTCTTCAATCCGGTTGGAGAATTCTCGCTTGGTCGGTCCACCGGAATGCAAACCTTCATCGAACAATAACGTCGGTAAAACTAACGGTTCTGGATAAACGTTCAAATCATCAAATGAATCATCAAAAGGCATGATGCATCTATCATGGCGATGGACTATTCTGCCCTAACACAATTTGGTTGGACCGATACTACGCTATTCGTCCTTGCAATAGTTCAATGGAATACTTTCTAAGTTCCAACACAATTCCTTCGGTTGATTGTTACAACATAACATGGAATTCATCCTAGGAGGGTTCTAATCATGTTCTATTATAACAAGATATCCGAACTTCGATGAATCATCATAAAGACTTGTTCACTAGTTTCAATATCCTCTCCTTCTACGAATAAATCCTTAAGTTCAATCCATTAATTCTTCACCGAAATGTTCGCTCATAGCATTCTTATGAACTAAGATGATCTTCGAAAACTAGATATGATTGGGTTTACCATCTCAAAATGTACTAATCAACAGTCTAATCACTAGAAGGTTTGCTCAACGATTACAACAATCAAGAGGAATCGAAAATAATTGAATTTAATCTTCTAAACCATGATAAAAGGCTCCTCAAGAAGATAACTGGTTCGGTCTACTCAGAACAGGTCCAAAACGTTACTAAGATCATGCTAAATTAATTGGTGAAGGATCACATACCTCAATAAATTGATGAACAATGAAGAACTTGAATAAACTCTACCACCGGAAGCTTGAACACCAATCTACAAGGCCAAAGCTCCCCAAGAATCATCTCAGAAGATGATATGAAGGATAAGAGGTGATGAAAGGTCTCCAGAACACGAAAAATCGGCCAAAGTGAAGGTGAGATATGAAATAGGGTCGAGGTCTATAAATAGAATTCTGGGCATTACGTACGTTATGCAATTACCCTTACGTACGTAACAAACTTAACGTACGTTATACCCTAGCCTTAGCGTACGTAATCGTCTGACCAGAATTCACTGGCCTGATTTCGCCATTTCCTTACGTACGTAATCACAAGGGTTTTACGTACGTAATATCCACGTCCTTAGCATACGTAAAACATGCACCATAGCGTACGTAACACCTATGTCCAGGTTCACGCGGAAATCACACGAATCTTCCCCAGCCCCTTCCTCGGCCCCCACACGCCGATCCTTATCCGATCCCAAGTTGACTTCGCTTACGTACGTTAAGAACATCAGATAACGTACGTAATACTGCATCTTTAGTGTATGTTATGGACGCCTGATAGCGTACGTTAAAACGTGTAGAACCATGTATGCAGAATGCTGGAGATACCAAAACGTAAGGATACAAAATACGGGAAACCAACTTCCAAATAATAACATCACAAAGTTGATTCTTACAAGATAGATACACAATAATTATCCGGGCATTACATACTACCCCACTAAAAAGAAGTTTCGGCCCGAATCTTAAATCGCAAACAATTTCGGGTACCTCGACTTCAAACTATCTTCCATATCCCAAGTTGCTTCTTCGACTCCATGCCGAGACCACTGAACTTTTACCAAGGAGATCGGTTTATTCCTCAATTGCTTGACTCGACTCTCCAGTATCTTTATTGGCTTCTCTTCGAAGGTGCCGTCATTAGCTATCTCAATCTCATCGAACTCAATGATATGACTAGGATGTGGTACATACTTCCGCAATTAGGATACGTGAAACACATTGTGAACGTGACTCAGCGATGGCGGTAAGGCCAACCTGTATGCTAAATCCCCAACTCTCTCGAGGATCTCAAATGGTCCGATATATCTCGGACTTAGCTTACCTTTCCTCCCAAAACGAAAAATTCTTCGTGTAGGAGACACCTTCAATAGTACATGGTCCCCAATGTCGAACTCTAGTGTGCGACGACGCACGTCTGCATAAGACTTCTGTCGACTCTGGGAAGTCAACAGTCTTTCCCGAATCAAAGCTATCTTATCTTGAGTCTGAACTATCAATTCCGGTTCCGTCCCGATCAAGTCCGAAGAATCATCCCAGCACAGGGGTGATCGGCATCTTCTCCCGTACAAAGCTTCAAATGGTGCCATATTAATAGAAGTATGCCAACTATTGTTGTAGGTGAATTCAATCAACGGCAAGTGAACTTCCCAATCAGTTGACCAATCCAAACCACAAGCTCTAAGCATGTCTTCTACTGTTTGTATAGTCCTTTCGGACTGACCGTCCGTTTGAGGATGATAAGTCATGCTAAAGTTTAGCTCAGTCCCCAAAGCCCTGTGAACTGCCTTCCAGAAGTGTGACACGAAGCGACCATCTCGATCTGAAATAATAGTCTTCGGCGTCCCATGCAATCTGACTATCTCTGCAATAAATACTCATGCCAATTTCTCGGGTCCCCATGTGTCCTTAATTCGTAGGAAATGAGCCGACTTGGTTAGTCGATCAACTATAACCCAAATCATGTTCATTCCCGTCTTGGTCCTTGGCATATTGGTGATGAAATATATCGAGATATCCTCCCACTTCCACTCAGGGATCGGAAGCGGCTTCAGCATTCCGGCAGGTCGTTGATGTACAATCTTAACCTGCTGACAAGTCAAACACTTCGAAACGTATTCTGCTACGTCCTTCTTCATATTTCCCCACCAGAAGTTTTGTTTAAGATCCTTATACATCTTACTGCTGCCCGGATGAATAGAATAGGGTGCACTGTGAGCTTCCTTCAGAATTGTCTGCCTCAAAACATCATCATCGGGAATGCAAAGTCGACTCTGAAATCTCATAACTCCATCATCTTGTATCACGAATCCTGGGGCCTTTCCTTTCTTTACTTCGTCACATAACCGAATGATCAGAGAATCGTTCAACTGCTTAGATTTGATTTCCTCGACTAGTGACGAAGTCAGTTCTATCGCATATAGTTGCCCTTGGACTCCTGGCGACCATATTTCAATCCCTTCGCGGATCAGTTCTCGTTGAATACTGGTTTGGGACGTAAGTGCTTCCAACACTCGTATAGAAACAGGTGTACGGCTCAATGCATAAGCTACTACGTTTGCTTTACCCAGATGATAGAGAATTTCCAAGTCGTAATCCTTGATCAATTCTAACCACCTTCTCTGACTCATGTTTAATTATTTCTGACTGAAAATGTACTTGAGGCTTTTAAGATCTGTAAAGATCTGACAACGAGTGCCGTATAAATAATGTCGCCAAATTTATAAAGCAAAGACCACAGCTGCTAACTCCAGATCATGAGTCGGGTAATTAACTTCGTACGGTTTCAACTGTCGAGAGGCATAGGCAATCCCCCTATCCTTTTGCATCAATACACATCCCAGACCCTGATTTGAAGCATCGCTCTATACCATGAATCCATCAGTTCCATCTGGTATTGCTAGTAGAGGCGCTGTCATCAGTCTCCTCTTAAGATCATCAAAACTAGCCTGGCATTTCTCATTCCACGCGAACCTTTGAGTTTTCTGTAATAGCTGAGTGAGCGGACGAGCAATTTTGGAAAATCCCTCTACGAAACGGCGATAATATCCAGCAAGTCCTAAGAAACTCCGGACTTCTTTCACATTATTTAGAGATTCCCACTCCAAGATTGCATCGACTTTCTTCGGATCTACTTGAACTCCGTCAGATGATATCACATGCCCAAGGAATGTCACTTCCTTAATCCAGAACTCACATTTAGAAAGTTTCACATACAACTATTCATTCCTCAAGGTGCTCAGGACAATACGCAAATGCTTAGCATGTTCCTCGGGGTCTTTCGAATAGATCAAGATGTCATCAATGAAAACGACCACGAACTTATCCAAGTATTTTAAGAGTACCCGATTCATCAATTGCATAAATACCGCAGGAGCATTGGTAAGTCCGAATGGCATCACTACAAATTCATAATGCCCGTACCGGGATCTGAAAGAAGATTTCGGTATATCCGATTCCTTAATCCTCAGCTGATGATATCTTGATCGCAAGTCGATCTTAGAGAATACTCTTGCCCCTTGCAGTTGATCAAACAAGTCGTCGATCCGAGGTATAGGATACTTGTTCTTGATCGTCACCTTGTTTAGCTCCCTATAATCAATACACAGTCGGAGGGATCCATCTTTCTTCCGGACAAAGAGAACGGGTGCTCCCCAAGGAGAAATGCTAGGTTGAATGTAACCCTTCTGCGATAATTCCTCCATTTGCTTCTTTAGTTCATACATCTCGGTTGGCGCCATGCGATATGGTGCTCTGGAAATAAGAGCGGCACCAGGCTCTAATTCGATAGTGAACTCCACTTATCTCTGCGGAGGTAGCCCAGATAGTTTGTCAGGGAAGACATCTGAGAATTTATTCACAACTGGAATAGATGAGAGCTCTACTCCTTCCTCTTTCCTCATGGCATAACACCAAAGTCCATGACATCCCTGCTTCAGTAATTTCACTGCTTTCATCGCTTTGATCAATTTTCCCGAGCTTTCCGGTCACCATCCTCTGAATACGTGTTCAGATCCGTCATCAGCAATGATAGAAATGACTCTCTTTCGGTAATTCAGAATAGCTCCATAACGGTTTAGCCAATCGTCTCCGAGAATTAAATCGCCACCATGGATGTCAACTACAATAAGATTCGATGACCAATCTCTCCCTCCTATAGACACTGGGAAATCTCTAGTTTCTAGGGTTCCCACAATTCTCTCTCCGCTCGGCAAACCCACAACATATGGTTCACAATCAAATAAACACGAGATTTTCAAACGATTAACACAGTTCAATGATATGAAAGAATGTGTAGCTCCTGAATCGAATAAGACACTAACTGGTTGCAAAAGGATCTGAATCGTACCTGATGCAACAGCAGTGTTCTAATCGCCAGATTTCTTCATCTCGTACAGGCGCGGAGGAACGGACCCAGCACTGGATGTCTCTCTCTTCCCAACATTCTGCTGCTCAAATCTACCCTGTTGCGTCTAGTTCACACTCATCTCCTTCGGAACTGGCGCTGGAGTGCGAGTATCAATTGATCTAGTCACAACTCCACAGAAAGCCGCACGGTGCCCTTCTTGCCCACAATCGAAACAAGTCACAGAAGATGCGGGGCAATCACGTCGAATATGCCCTGCTCGACCACAATTATAGCATTTCTTTGATGCGTCCGAAACTACTGATGTTGTCCGAGACTTCTTTCCACCTCTAGAAGGATGTGGAGGTTTCCTAGATGAATAAAATGAAGACTGGCCCTTGCGGGGCCCACCACTCTTGTTTTCCGAGAAGTTGTCGGACACTTTCTGCTTCTTTGCCTCCATCAATTTCTCCACCGCCGCCTCTTTCATGTCGTAGGCCAGCGCTTTGTCTTGATACTGTCGCAACGTAGTACACTCGAATCCGGACATGTACTGCTGAATCTCCGGCTTCATCCGCATATCGAAATGAAAAATCTTTTTTGCCTCCGTTCTGACCAAGTGTCGCACACAAGTCAGTTGATGGTTAAAAGTCTTGATTATGTCTGTCACAGATGCTTCCGAACTCTGTGGTGAGGAAAACTCTCGGATTTTTGCCTCTCTAACGGGATGAGGACAATACTGTGCTTCCATCATTAGTTTGAATTCCGTCCAGTCAGCATTATGATTCTCGGGTCGAATAGCCTCCCACCAGTCAAAAGCCTCCCCAGTCAGAAAATACTGGGCAATAAGAACTTTCCGGTCCTCGAGACAGTTAATCCCCGCAAATATCTTCTCCAACTCCTTCAACCAATGATCCCAAGTGAGTGCCTCAGCAGAACCGTCAAATTTTGGCGGGTGCAATTTGACCACCTCAGTAAGCCATCTGTCTCCCCGGTTATCCTCGTTATGCTGTTGTCACATTTCCGTCTGCATGCGGTCAACTACCTGAGCGAACTGGTTTATCTGAGCCACCACCTGTTGAAGCACTCCCGGCATGTTAGGATTCGCGTCGTCATTCGCTGATCCCTGCTGTCCTCCAGAATGGGAATCGGTTCGACTAGCCGATAATTCTGGGGTAGTTGCGGAATCCTCCTCTCTCATGTTACCTCGTCCGCGTCCACGACCGCGTCCGCGTCCCCGTCCTCCTCTCAACATACTGTAAAACACAATTTCTCAATATCCAGGACAAAATTTTCAAAAATAAAGCCCGTCAATACTCACAAAACAAAAATTAAGTAAAACGGTAGTATAAGAGATTAGGAGACTTACAACCATGGTCCACATGACGACTTTGGCTGAACAGTGATGTTACGAACGACCCGTAAATCAAATAACGTAAATAGGCCCAACTAAAACCCGACTGCCAAGATATCCATGAATCTTAGCTCTGATACCATATTCTGTAACACCCCGAGATAATCGGAATAATTACAGCGCCGTAAACCCCTTTAAGTAAGGATTTACAAGGCTGATTAAAAGAAATGTGAATATAAACCAACAATACCACCGAAAATTCAAATTACAAAACCGGTTCCAACTGATCCATTACAACCATATCGAAATGATATTGAAAATACACGCGTACTCGAGTACTGAAATGAACCAAGAAGACAAATCACAAAAACAACGAACATTTAACATCACTGAGCCACTTCATCGTCATGACGGTACTGTGGCTGCTTCCCCGCTCCTCGGCTACCTGAACATCAAACAAATGTCCACCCCCGAAGGGGTTAGCAAAACAATGCTAGTACAAGTATCAAAACACATAAATATGCAATGACAATGCATAAAAACATACTCAAATATGGACTTCCGCTATCGGAATCCAACGATACGAATCCACGAGATTCAATCAACACAACATGGGTATTCCAACGATCCAGCGCCCTCAGCATAGATCCCAAGATGATCCTGTCGGACCAACACGAGGTGGAAAAAACCGTCCAATGATCCAGCGCCCTCAGCCTAGATCCCAAGATGATCCCATCGGACCAACACGAGGTGGACATCCGATCCAGCGCCCTCAGCATAGATCGCTTGATCCCTTCGGATCATCACAACTTACACATAACACAACTATGCATATACATATGCAAGAAAATCGACATGTTCATCAATATGAACGTACGTTAAATCGATAGCAAATGTCATGACAATTTAATGAAATAATCTCATGTCAACAACACGAATAAACCATATGCATGATCAAGTTCATCAATTATTCACAGACTTTCAAAATACAATACTTGCCTCAACAAATGGCGACAAGAATTTCTACTATCAATAGTCTTCAATCCGGTTGGAGAATTCTCGCTTGCTCGGTTCACCGGAATGCAAACATTCATCGAACAATAACGTCAGTAAAACTAACGGTTCCAGATAATCGTTCAAATCATCAAATGAATCATCAAAAGGCATGATGCATCTATCATGGCGATGGACTATTCTGCCCTAACACAATTTGGTTGGACCGATACTATGCTATTCGTCCTTGCAATAGTTCAATGGAATACTTTCTAAGTTCCAACACAATTCCTTCGGTTGATTGTTACAACATAACATGGAATTCATCATAGGAGGATTCTAATCTTGTTCTATTATAACAAGATATCCGAACTTCGATGAATCATCATAAAGAATTGTTCACTAGTTTCAATATCCTCTCCTTCTACGAATAAATCTTTAAGTTCAATCCATTAATTCTTCACCAAAATGTTCGCTCATAGCATTCTTATGAACTAAGATGATCTTCGAAAACTAGATATGATTGGGTTTACCATCTCAAGATGCACTAATCAACAGTCTAATAACTAGAAGGTTTGCTCAACGATTACAACAATCAAGAGGAATCGAAAATAATTGAATTTAATCTTCTAAACCATGATAAAAGGCTCCTCAAGAAGATAACTGGTTCGGTCTACTCAGAACAGGTCCAAAACGTTACTAAGATCATGCTAAATTAATTGGTGAAGGGTCACATACCTCAATAAATTGATGAACAATGAAGAACTTGAATAAACTCTACCACCGGAAGCTTGAACACCAATCTACAAGGCCTAAGCTCCCCAAGAATCGTCTTAGAAGATGATATGAAGGCTAAGAGGTGATGAAAGATCTCCAGAACACGAAAAATCGGCCAAAGAAAAGGTGAGAAGTGAAATAGGGTCGAGGTCTATAAATAGAATTCTGGGCATTACGTACGTTATGCAATTACCCTTACGTACGTAACAAACTTAACGTACGTTATACCCTAGCCTTAGCGTACGTAATCGTCTGACCAGAATTCACTGGCCTGATTTCGCCATTTCCTTACGTACGTAATCACAAGGTTTTTACTTACGTAATATCCATGTCCTTAGCATACGTAAAACATGCACCATAGCGTACGTAACACTTATGTCCAGGTTCATGCGGAAATCACATGAATCTTTTCCGTCCCCTTCCTCGGCCCCCACACGCCGACCCTTATCCGATCCCAAGTTGACTTCGCTTACGTACGTTAACAACATCAGATAACGTACGTAATACTGCATCCTTAGTGTACGTTATGGACGCCTGATAACGTACGTTAACATGTGCAGAACCATGCATGCAGAATGTTTGAGATACCAAAACGTAAGGATACGAAATACGGGAAACCAACTTCTAAATAATAACATCACAAAGTTGATTCTTACAAGATAGATACACAATAATTATCCGGGCATTACAGTAAAGGCGCCGGCAGAAGAAGAGATGTAGCATTTGTCGTAATGATGACCATGACAGGGGATGTCCCTACCATGAAACTTAAATTGCTTATGTATTTTGATATTTTGTGACTATCTAGCAACAATCATGTGCTGATGTTTTGATCCTCGGTAGGCTATGTATTGATTCATTATTCTGATTATAAGTTGTGTTCGTGAATTGAAGAAACATATTTTTTCTAAAATTTGATGCTGGCCTATGTCGTGCACATGATGGTGACCCACGATGGGCACGATCGTGTGCTCCGATCGCATGCCACGATGACAACTATGTGTCACCGTGTCCACGGTGTCACCATGTCACTGTATCCATGTCTGCACATGATGGCGCACACGATCGTGCCCACAATGGGACTATCCATCGTATGCACAAGAACACCAAACAGGAGATGTAAGCAAACTGTCAGATTATGTAGAAGGTTGCGGTCCAATAGTGCGCTTCGGTGACAAGTCCAAAGGAAGAACAAGAGGGAAAGGAACCCTGCTTGTAGGAAAGTTCAAAGTCACTGACGTAACCTATGTTGAAGGCCTACAGTACAATCTACTTAGTATTAGCCATCTCTGTGACAAACAGTTCTCGGTGAAATTCTATATAGACCCCTGCAGAGTGAAGGACATCAAGACCAAGGAAATCAATATCACAAGAAGCAGGTCAGGTAACATGTATATTGATGACTGGAAGCCTATGAGCTCTACTATTCCTTGTTTTGTTGCCAACGGCACTGCAGATCAAAGCTGGTTATGGCACAAGAGGATGTCACACATCAACTTCAAGACGATCAACAAACTAGCCAGACAGGGAATGGTTATAGGTTTGCCCGATCTGTTATTCCATAAAGGCAGTGTCCGCGGACCCTGTCATAAAGGCAAACAAATCAAAACCACCCTAAAAAGCAAATCGTACCTATCTACCCACAGGGTTCTGGATATGCTACACATGGACCTCTACGAACCTGTACACCCTGTAAGCTTGGGAGGTAAGGAATACTATCTCGTTATTTTTGATGATTTTCCAGGTATGCTTGGATAATTTTCCTCAGCAAGAAGAAAGACACCACAAAAAGTTGCCTGAGCATCTTAGAAAGCTTCATAATGAGAAAGGATTGAGTATCGTGTCCATTCATTCCAGCAGAGGTACTGAATTCACAAATCCCTATAGAGCAATATTGTTCGGACAATTGAATACAGCATGAATACTCAGCAGCCCGTACTCCTCAGCAAAATGGTGTTGCCGAGTGATAGAATAGAACACTCAAGGAAGCAACAAGAACTATGATTGCATCAATCAAGTTGACGCAGCGGTTCTGGGGCAAAGCAACTAATACAGCGTGCTATACACAAAACAGTTGTATAATCAACAAGCATCACAACAAAACAGCCTATGAGGTATGGAATAATAAAACTCCATTAGTTGCATACTTTCATATTTTTGGATGCAGGTGTTACATTCTGAATAATGGGAAAGATCAACTCAAGACCTTCGACGAAAAGTCGGATGAAGGGATATTTGTAGGATACTCCTTTGTCAGCAAAGCTTCAGAATCTTTAACAAAAGGAAGTTGACAATAGAGGAATCTGTCCATGTAGTGTTCGATGAACCTCATTTTCATCCTACAGGAGTAGAAGACTTAACCCAGAACATTCAAACACTCTCCATTAATGACCCTCAAACTCCTATTGAGCCTGTCGTAGACTTAGAGATTAATCCTGCAGCTATAAGATCAGAAGTACTCAAAGCCGATGTTGTACAAGCTGAAGCTGAACCTACATCACCACAAGATACAGTACGGGATAACTAGAACCTGACAGGATATGGTTGAGAGATCACCCACAAGAATTAATTATAGGAATATTGATGCTGGTGTATCTACCCTATGAAGAATACAGATTACACAAGGAACTATACTGTGCGCAAGAAGACAGTGATTCTGAGAAATCTCCATTTCCTGTATGGAAATCTCAATATGAACTTAGGATACTAGCTCTGTGCACCCTAGATGTACTCTTAGATCAATCCAAACCTATTTCAACCAATAAAACCTTAAATAATTCTCATTGGATAACTTATATGGAAGAAAAGCTTAATGGTTTCGAAAGAAACAATGTATGGTATCCAGTACCCAGGCCACAACATCAAGCCGTAATTGGAACTAAATCGGTATTTAGAAACAAGATGGATGAGAATGGACTTGTTATCAGGAACAAAGCCTGTCTAGTCGCACAAGGATACAGACAGGAAGAAGGTGTTAGGAATACTTGTTAGATTTTGATGATGTCATTATTGTAATTCAAATGTTTATTACTTGGCAAAAATGTAAGGAAGAACCAAATGAGTATCTTCCATTGGCCAAATTATGTTAAGTTAAATACTTGGCAAAATGTAAAGAAGAACCAAATGAGTATCTTATATAGGCCAAATAAGTTAGGCTCAAATCGGTTAAGTACAAAGGTATAAATAAGTACATCAGAGAAGTACACTCGAGTTAAGTCAGAGAAGTTCTGGTCAACAAAAATTCATCAGAGATGTTTGAACAGAATGCAATCAAGTGATCAGCAGACTAAGTTATCTGAAGTCTGACCATCAGACAAGTCAAAATTCATCAAGTCAAAAGACTTCAGACAAGTCATCTGATCAGGCGAGTCTCAAACAGTCATCGACAGAGAAGTCCAAACTGCAGAGAAGATGACTGTACATCAGCCAACTTGACTTATAAGAGATCAGTCAAGTACTCCAAGTACACGTCAGCATGCGTTGAATAGTCAAATATTACGGAAAGTCACATGCAAGCGTGAAGAGACAAATTGGAGAGATTCCCGCAAGGATATGAATTAAATAATTCATCCAGACCTACCACTGAAGACTTTAATCTTATTGTATTCAAAAGATTCAGTGCTTCACATGCAAAGTCTTCACAATGGTCGAAAGATGGATTAAAATATGGGAATCCTGCCTTGCAACGTTCAGAAAAATAAACAAAGAAGTCTATTTCTCCAACGGACGGATTTGTTACAAGATTTGAAACGGCTATGAAGAATGCTCAAGGATCAACACTTATATATATCCGAAGATTTGAAGATGAGCAGTACGATGCGAACAAAACTCTCAAGCGATCAAAGTTATCAAAGCAATCAAAGCAATCATAATAGCATCGTGAAAAGAGCAGTAGTCGAAGTTCTTATTTGAAGAAAGCTCTTAGTTGGAGAAGACAAACACTCTTGTCTTAAACCCTGAGTTCGGGGTACTTCACTGGTTGAAGTTGCGAGACTTATAGGCATCCGAGGATTTGAAGAATCAAGTGGTGCTAGGCAGTCAAAGAGGAGCTGCAACGACGTGATTTCCACTGGTTGGAAGTTGTCGTAGCTAAGTAGTAGAATCACTGTAATCTTTATCACTGGTTGAGAATTATAGTGGATTCATATCCAACTGGTTTGGAGAAAGTGGATTAGTAGAGGATTACTCCACCTCTGAGACCACTATAAACTGCCTGCATGTTTTACTATTTTCAGCATCATACTTAACTGTTGCATTTATTCATTACTGTTCCATTGCTTATTCTTGATTTCGTCATCAGCTGATTTCCGCATATCTATCAGCTGAAAAACTCACTCTTCGTGAAAAAGAGTTCAAGAGTTTCAATAAGTCTATTCACCCCCCTCTAGACTTATTCATGGACGACTTGTGACCTACAAGTGGTATCGGAGAGGTTGGTTCATTTATTTCACGAACCAGATCCATATATCGAGGATATATATTTTTTAAACTCTCATTGTAAAATGGAACACAGGCAACACATGCATTCTAGATTACCTGTGTTTTCAGTTGACGAGTATGATCTTTGGACGATAAGGATGCATGCACACTTATCTTCAATCCATGATGACATGTGGTGTATCATAGAGGACGGCCCATTCATATTCGAGAAGGACAACACTCCTAAGGAGATTGCAGCTGGGAAGCCGGAAAAGATCCCAAAGAAGAGAACGGAGCTGACCTCAGAAGAAAGAAAGTTGGCCAACCTAGACAACCATGCCAGAGATGTGCTATACCAAACCCTTGAAAAATCAACAACGGTCAAGATTAAAAATTGCAAAAATGCCAAGGAGATTTGGGATACCCTTGCTGTGATGTGCGAAGGTACTGAGCTAATAAATGAAAACAAGTTGTCAATCGCTACCCAGAAATTTGGCAACTTCAAGATGAAGACCGGAGAATCCATAGACCAGGTGGACACAAGGTTCACATAGATCATCAACGAAATAAATTCTCTGGGAAAATCCTATGGCAACAGGGAGATGGCCCTAAGACAATACACATTCAAATAGATTGTCCTGATCTTAAGAAGGACGAGAGCAAGAAGGAGGTGAGCAGAAAAGAAGACCGAAGGAAGGCCCTCATCGGAGAAGATCAAGAGCGTGTAGAGTCAAGCAGCGGATTATTCTCTGATGATGATGATGAAGAGTATGATTGCCTGATGGCCAACCTAGCTGATGACGAGATAACATCAAAACCCTCTATTTCAAATAATAGTTCAGCCATGTCACAAGATATGGACTTGCACGAATCAGTAAATCAGCTACTTAAGGATTTTGAGACACTAAAATCTACACACCTATCTGTATCAGCCGAGAAGACTCAGCTGCAAGATGAGAATAGGCATATGAAAAATGATTTTGAAAAACTCACCCTAGAATTGAATAAAGTAAAATCTGATCTTGAAAACCAGGCTGCAGTTAACTTGAAAAACCAGGCTGATGTCACTACAGCTGAGATAAAACGATTTACTGTTTTGAATAGTGAAAAATCAGCTGCACTTGCTCATGTTAAAGCCGAATTTACTAAACTGACTCAGGTAAGTATGACTCAGGCGCAGAAAATAACCTCCCCGAAGGCGTCTCTAACTCTGGACGAACTATGAACTAATAAAAGGCCACTATATTCCAGACCAGGCCTTGGATATGATCCTCACACTCCCTCTAGTTCTGAAACCACTTTCATCAAGGGAGAAACAATTGTCTCGTCTGCTGAGTCTATATACAAACCTGTATTTAAAAATAGGCAACAACCAAGTCACAAGTCTAGGCTGCAGCCAAGGTATACAAGGCAGCCACCTAGACAAGCGACTAGGCAATGGCCAAGGCAGAAGCAGCAGCCTAGACAACATGCCCACTATTATTAAAAACTCCCCAAAAACAGATTTCAAAATGGGAAGGGCAAATGGAAACCTCAAGGTTATCCTAACTTTCAAAATGAACAAGTGTGGAGACCTCAAAGATTTAATAAATGGTCTCAGCCAAGGTTTAGAAATGTCCCACACTATCAATATTATGAGGCATATCCGGTATACAATCCTAACAGAGGATATAGACCCAGACCTTACACACCTTATAGGGGTAATAACAACAATTTTCACAATCCAAGGAGAAATCAATTCTCCAGGAAACCATCTAACCCTAGAGGACCCACACCTAAATCTCTGCTTGTATGATTGCAGAAAAGGTGGAAGGACTACTACCACATCTCCACAAACTCAAACTTTGGAGGTGAAGAATGGTTTGTAGATTCCAGATGCTCGAGGCACATGACCGGGAACAAGAAGATGCTGACAAAATATACCAAAGAACGAGCTCCAGACGTAACCTTTGGAGATAGCTCTAGAGGACAAACAAAGGGCTTTAGAGAGCTGCACCGAGGAAATATCATTATATCCAAAGTTCACTATGTCAAAGGGCTCAAATATAATCTCCTAAGCATAAGCCAGTTTTGTGATGAAAAGAATCCAGTAGTCTTCACCATTTGGAAATGTATGGTGATAGATATCCTATCTGGAGAGGTGAAGCTACAAGGATTCAGAAGGAGAGATGTCTACATGATAGATTGGAACACAAGAACCCTTAATACCTGTTTTCTATCTAAGGCAATAGCTGAGAATGGATGGCTGTGGCACAAAAGATTATGTCATCTGAACTTCAAAGCCATCAACAAGATTAGTTCTCAGAAGCTGGTCAGAGGACTTCCAGAAGAAGCATTCAAGAAGGAAGCTCTTTCTGATGCGTGTCAGAAAGGAAAGCAGACCAGACCATCATTCAAGCCAGTCCAGCCTACAACTCTCACATCGAGGATCTTAGATCTACTTCATATGGATCTATTTGGCCATATCAAGCCGAGGACTCTAAGTGGCAGAAAGCATGCTCTAGTAGTAGTGGATGACTACTCAAGGTACACATGGATTATCTTCCTGTACAAGAAGAATGAAACCTTGACCAAGCTACCTGAGTTGCTGAGAAGGATCCAAAATGAGAAATCCGTCTCAATCATCAAGATCAAATCAGATATAGGAGCTGAATTTCTCAACAAGGTGATCATTGATTACAGCGATCAAAATGGAATCCAGCATGAGCTCTCTGTAGCCAGGACACCCCAGCAGAATGGTGTTGCCGAAAGAAGAAACAGAACCCTAAAGGAAGCAGCCAGGTCCATGATTGCAGAAGCAGACCTGCCCAAGAAGTTCTGGGCTAAAGCTGTCAACACAGCTTGCCATACTCAGAATAGGAGTATGATAGTAGGGAGACATGGCAAAACTCCCTATGAGGTTTGGAATAACAGAACACCTACAGTTGCTTACTTTCATATTTTTGGTTGTAAGTGTTTCATCCACAACAACAGTAAAACCCAACTAAATGCCTTTGATGCTAAAACTGATGATGGTCCCTTTATGGGATATTCACAAAGAAGAAAGGCATATAGAGTCTTTAACAAAAGAACCATAGTTGTAGAGGAAACATCTCGTGTTGTATTTGATGAATCTACTGTTGAGTACAGGAAACAAGTAGATCTAATTGAGGATAAGCTCAAATCTGCAACCCACGAAGAAGTCATTGTACATGACACAGGGATGATGGACTCATCTGCAGATCAGCCTGAAGACCCATTTGTAGCTATTGATGACCCAACTGCAGATCAGACAGGATCACCAAACCTACCTGATCCACTTGCTGCTGATGAAGATCAAACTGTAGCTGATAAAGACTCATCTGCAGACCAGACCAGATCCCAACCTGCAGATGACAAGACGGTAGATGATCCAGTTGCAGACCAAGGAGAACAGATCCAAGCTGATGCATACAGAGAGGAAATCCACCAGAGCAAATCTACAGGGGAAACAGACACTGAAGAAGAACACATCCCCAAGTGGCTCAAAGACCATCCAATCCAACAAATTATTGGGAAGCTAACTGATGGAGTCAAGACAAGACAGTCTACTCTACCCGCAGGAATGGCAATGTTTTCTTGCTTAATGTCCCAAATAGAACCCAAGACAACAGAGCAAGCCTTGGAAGACTATTCTTGGATCAATTCCATGCAAGAGGAGCTTGAACAAATGGAAAGGAACAATGTTGGGGAACTAACAGACAGACCAGATCATAAGAAGGTTATTGGCACCAAATGGGTGTACAAAAGCAAAAGCGATGAAGATGGAGCTGTTGTTAGGAATAAAGCTAGACTTGTTGCTAAAGGATATGCACAGTGTGTAGGAATAGATTTTGATGAAACCTATGCACCTGTTGAAAGATTAGAAGCCATCAGACTATGCCTCGCATATGCTGCATTCAAGGATTTTGAAGTCTATCAGATGGATGTAAAAAGTGCATTTCTTAATGGAATCCTAGAAGAAGAAGTCTATGTGGAGCAACCCTCAGGATTTGTAAAATGAGACAAAGTCTACAAGCTATTGAAAGCTCTATATGGACTTAAGCAGGCACCAAGAGCTTAGTATGAAACCTTATCTGTATTCCTTAAGAAGAACGGTTTCTGCAAAGGGAAAGTGGACAAGACCCTATTCAGAGTGGAGCATGAAGGCCACATATTAATAGTTCAGATATATGTGGATGACATTATATTTGGATCAACCAACCCAGAGCTGTGTGAGAAATTCTCAAATCTCATGCAAGGAGAATTTGAGATGAGTATGATGGGAAAGCTTAACTTTTTTCTTGGATTACAAGTCAAGCAGATGGAAAATGGAATTTTCATCAATCAAGCCAAATATACCCGAGATCTAATCAATAGATTTGGAATGGAATCAGCCAAACTAATAAGAATTCCTATGAGCACAAGTACTCACCTAGATGCAGATGAGGGAGGCATATTAGTGGATTCAACCCACTACTGAGGACTTATTGGATCATTGCTATACCTCACTGCAAGCAGACCAGATATATCTTATGACGTAGGAGTATGCGCATGATTTCAATCCAAGCCAAAGCAGTCTCACCAAGATGCAGCTAAGAGAATAATCAAATACCTTAAGTCTACAGTCAATGTTGGACTATGGTATCCTAAGGACGATAACTTCGAGCTATCAGGATATTCAGATGCAGATTTCGCAGGATGCAAAATATACAGGAAGAGCACCAGTTGAACGTGCCAATTCCTAGGAACCAGACTGATATCCTGGTTCAGAAAGAAGCAGGTTTCTAACTCTATCTCCACCATAGAGTCAGAATACCTAGCTGCAGGTAGTTGTTGTGCCCAGATCTTATGGATCAGACAACAGCTAAGGGACTACAACATTATTGCCAATAAAGTTCCTATCTGGTGTGACAACAACAGTGCTATTGCAATAACCAACAACCTGGTATTGCATTTAAGGACAAAGCACATTGATGTTAAGCATCACTTCATAAGGTATTGTTTGGGGTGGTTTTCTGTTTTCTGTTTTGAAATTTTCAAAAACTAAAACCAGATTCTGTTTTGAGTTTTAAAAATTTTAGAAACCAAAACCAGATTGAGTTTTGAGTTAAGAAATTTTCAAAAATCAAAACTATAGTTTAAAACATGAACATAAAAGTGATATCATAGTGGAAGTTGACGGTGGATGGTGGTGATCAAAGTAGTGGTGCTTATAGAGGTGGTTGGCGATGGTCGGAGAGGTTGTCAGAGCGATGGTCGGAAGTCGGCCGTCGAAATGGTGGTCCTTGGTCAAAGTGGTAGTTGATGGTAGTCGGAGCGGTGGTCGTCAGTGACCAGAGTGGTGGTCAGAGTGGTGATCGATGGTCGAAATGTTGGTCAAAGTGGTAGTTGACAGTGGTCGGTGGTGGCTGGGGTGGTGGTCAGAGTGATGGCTGAAATGGTGGCAAGTGGTGGTGAAAAAGGTAGCTAAAGGTGGACATAGTGGTGGTCGTCGGTGGCCAGAGTGGTGGTCGGTGGTGGCCGGAGTGATAGTCGGTGGTAGTCGGAGTGGTGGTGAACGGTGGTCAGAGTGGTGGTCAGTGGTCGAAACGGTGGTCAATGGTGGTCAAAGTGGTAGTTGACGGTGGTCAAAGTAGTGGTCGGTGGTTGCCAGAGTGATGGTCGGTGGTAGCAGAGTGGTGGTTGGCGGTGGCCGGAGTGGTGGTCGGCAGCGGTCATATTGGTGGTCAGTGGTTGTTGAAGTGATGGTTTGTGATGACGTGTTGGTGTTAAAACAAAAACTACAATTATAAAACCTCTTTTTCTGGTTTTCTGTTTTGATGGAAAACCGTTTTAAAAATAATGAAAAAACCAATTCAGCACCATTTTACTCAAACATGTTTTGGTTTTGAAATTGACTTTTAAAACCAAAAACCAAAAACTCGCAACCACCCCAAACGGCGTCTAAGAGATCACGTGCTTAACAAGAGAGTAAGAGTTGAAAGAATCAGCACAGACTACCAAATTGCTGATATCTTCACCAAACGTTTGCCTGAAGAAAGGTTTTTAGAGCTAAGCAGAGAAATTGGATTACTAGATTGGGAATCTATTATAGAAGAAAAGGCTAGCTGAAGTAGATCAGACGAAAGACGGACTAAGCTGATCACAGGAATCTGACCCTACCTGATGCATACAAGAAGACAAAGGACAAACGAAGGAACCTAGCTGATCAAACCACAGGCGAGAAGTCAAAGGAGTCAACTCACCTAATGCAGAGCAGTCAACAGTCGGTCAACTAGCTAAGTTTTCTAAACCTAACCGACTTTTGAATATTTTATTATTATCTGCTATTTGTATAATAGTATCATATTATTTTTTGGATCACAAGTGGCATAATACTATATGCTTGAAATACACGTGGCAATCACAAGTTTAATCGACCCCCATTGTGACCAATTAAAATCCAACCGTCCATTTTCAAACTCAAAACTTGGACCACCGATTACTAAATTTGAATTTTAAAAAATCCTCAAAAGGTGGAACACCGATTAAAATAAATGAATATTTAATTACAAACGTCGTTTCATTTTCCTTTTAAGGACGGGAAAGCCCTTTCACTTTACCTTCACGAAACTTTCAAAACCGTAATTTTCAAAGTAGAAATCCTTTCGAACTCTCAATATACTAAGAAATCGCTTATTTCGCAGAAATGGAATCCTACTTTGAAGGCATGAATCTGAAGGCAGTCAAGGACCAGATCATTTTATCCCTGGTTGTTGATTTTGAGGGACTCCTGGAAACAAATCTGGAGAACAACGATGTGCTAAACCTCATTCGCGCGATGAAGATGAATGGGATTTACCCATTTTTGGACATCAGTCCCAAGCACCTGTTTAAAGAGGCCGTTATTACATTCTTACGAGAGGCCCGAGTGATTGAATCGGGGATTCGAAGCACAGTCGGCGGAATCCAAGTGGACATCTCGCCAGAGACAATTGGAAAAACATTTGGAATGAAAAATCGCGGCGTGGCGGTCGAAGCCCTTAAGTTGAGCGCAGCCGACACTTGGCTGAAGATCAAGGCATTCGACCAACTGGAGAAACTGAAGCTAACCTCCAAGAGGAGTGAAATAAAAAGGGAGTATCACTATGTGTTGGACATAACCAACAAGATAGTGATGGGCATGGCCGGTAGCTATGACCAACTGTCGTCAGCTAAGTTTATGGTGCTGGGAGCACTAATCCAAGACGAGCCAATTGACTGGATGGATTACATATACAGGCAATTGGTGCGAGAGGTCAACAAGGCCAAGTGGCTTTTTGAGGAGAAGAAATTTAAATCCAAGTTGGCGTTCGGAACGCAGCTCAGTTGGATTTTGGAGAAACTTGGTGTGGCGAAGGGTAACACTGACCCCTTCCACATCAATAAAAGACTTGGTCATATAGACCAAGAAACATTGAGGAGGCTAGGAGGCGGAATAAGAGCAGCCCAGATCCTAAAAGAGCTGTCTGATCAGGGACCTACCTATAGATACCCTGAATCATCAGACGAGTCCAACCAGGCTGCAGCCCACAACTCAACTGCAGCCCAGTCTGATACAGAGTCAGACAACACTCCTATTGTTGTTCGCTTTAAGAGAAGGGGACCAGCCCCTAGTGAGCCCTTCATAATTGATTCCTCACCAGAACCCTCTCCCAAACGTCCCAGGCACTTATTCGACGAGGAGGAGCAGTCAGATCATTTTGCTACACCTGAACCCATTCTACTGGAGGATCAGCCTGCTCCCTCCGGCCTGGAGACACAAATGGTACCAGTTCTAACCCCATTTTTTGTGACATAGGAAGAAGAGGCAGGTTTAATTATTTCTATTCCAGAAGCAAATTACACGTTTAATCTGCTTGGACATAACAGTTTTAACCTGTCTATAGAGCAACTTTTAATAGTAAAAACCCATGCTCTAAAACATTCTTTTGTAGAAATCCTTGAGGAATGGAAAACTCTCAAAACCATTCCATTCTCTCAACTTCAAACATTGATTGAAGGCAGTAGCTGGGACTATCCACAGGCTACATAAGATCTGCTCACCCATTTTTGTAAGGAGACAAATCTTTGCCTACTACTTCAGGAAGGCTGGTTCATGTCCAATTTTAAAAGAAACATAGACCAGCTCATCCATCTTGTTATGGCCAGTGTTTTTGATGGATCGTTGAATGGAGATGGAGAAGTAGTTGAAAAAGAAGTAAGAATAGAAGAAGTGGTGGAAGAAGAAGAGAAAGAACAAGTTATTATAATAGAAGATGAAGAAAAGGAGGAAGTAGAAAAAGAAAAAGATGAACAAAATATTCTAGTTGAAAAAACAGAAGAACTGGAGGATGAAGGAGAAGAAGAAGGAGAGGAGGTTGATCAAGAAGAAGCAGAAGAAGAAAAAGAAAATGATAATATAAAGATGATAAAAATGATGAAGAAAAAGGTGATGATGATAAGAATGATGATGATGATGATGATGATAATAAAGGAGATGGAGGTGAAAGGGAGGCTGAGAGAGAAAAAGAAAAGGAGCATGAAGAAGAAGAAGAAAAGGAAGAAGTAGAAAAGGAGATGGAAAAGGAAGAAGAAGAAAAGGAAGAAGGAGAAAAGGAGAAGGAAAAAGAAAAGGAGGTAGAAAAAGTAGCTGCATCAGACAAGGCTGTGGCACGTGCCCGCTACACCAGCCTAGATGCAAACCTAGCTGAAGATTCCAGATTGGGAACCCTAGAGCAGACCCCATTTGGTAAGCCAGCTGCATATAGGATTCTGTAGACAGGTGGGTCATCTGCACAACTACCTGCAGGCGTCGAAGGCTCAGGTGAGCATCTCCGCAGACATCACAAATTACACCTGTGATGACTGAGCTGATCCGACAGATTGTAAAAGACACTGTTTGAGAGCTGCTTGCCTCTCAAGTCACTCCTAACCTGCAGTCCATTAATGCCAAAATTGACACCTTGCTGTAGCGGAATATCCCTCAACCACCTCCTCCTACAAACAACAGAATGCCCCTTGGCATGACTGACTGGATGCTTATATTAGAGCAGCAATTGACCATACTAGTTGATGCTGGCAAAAAGAGGGAAGAGATGTTACACGGGGAAGGTAGCAAGCATACGGAAGTAAGAGGAATTCAAGAAGTGAGGATGAAGAGGAAGCAAGATGTACAATTGATCACAGCTGGGACATCATCGGCAAAGAGGGAGGAAGAAGCTGAGACTGATGATCAGCCTGCAGGCAAAAGAAGGAGGATCAGATCTGGGGAAGAGCCTACTCTAGAATGGGAAGGCAAAGAGTTGTGGTATGTTGAAGACTTTCTTCCTGTCCAAGCTGCACCTATGTGGGGATCTGCAAAGAAGAAGTTCATCAAAGATTTTTACATCTGGGAGTTACTCCAGGATGTAAACTGCTGCCCACAGCAGACCTTCATTAACTTTATGGATTCAGCACATCCAAAACTCTGGGCCATCCTACTAAAATACCCTGAGGAATGTAATGCGTATCCCATGATTCCTCCCTTCAGACCTAAGGATCCGCCTACTCTATCAAATAATGAAGTGGATGAATTGGCACTTCAAAGGAAGATCAAGAAGTTGTGTGAAGAGCATAAGTTCTTTTCCCAAGAAGAACAAGATTTTGCAGCACTTGTAGTCAGAAGGAAGTACGGCCTTGCGCATGTCACGAAAAGGCATATTGATGTAAAGATTCGCAGACCCTCCAAGCAGCCTATTCGCAGAGGCAGAGGCAGAGGAAGATGAATTGTATTCATATTTTTTATGTAAATTTTGTACTTATAATTTTCCTGTATTTTGATCATTGAAAGCCATGTACTTGTAAAAAAATACAGAAAAATTAATATAACGGTCTTTTGAATGACAATTCCCAGTTGCCTCAAAACAAGACTGATTTTAGTTTGTGTCTTGCACTTAAGTGCAAACCTGTTCATTTGAATAATTTGCTTAAGTTTTGCCATCATTAAAATAGGGGGAATTTGTTAGGAATACTTGTTAGATTTTGATGATGTCATTATTGTAATTCAAATGTTTATTACTTGGCAAAAATCTAAGGAAGAACCAAATGAGTATCTTATATAGGCCAAATAAGTTAGGCTCAGATCGGCTAAGTACAAAGGTACAGATAAGTACATCAGAGAAGTACAGCCGAGTCAAGTGAGAGAAGTTATGGTCAACAAAAATTCATCAGAGATGTTTGACCAGACTGCAGTCAAGTGATCAGCAGACTAAGTCATCTGAAGTCTGACCATCAGACAAGTCAAAATTCATCAAGTCAGAAGACTTCAGACAAGTCATCTGATCAGGCGAGTCTCAAACAGTCATCGATAGAGAAGTCCAAACTACAGAGAAAATGACTGTACATCAGCCAACTTGACTTATAAGAGATCAGCCAAGTACTCTAAGTCCACGTCAGCATGCGTTGAATAGTCAAATATTGTTGAAAGTCACATGCAAGCGTGAAGAGACAAATTGGAGAGATTCCCGCAAGGATATGAATTAAATAATTCATCCAGACCTACCACTCAAGACTTTAATCTTATTGTATTCAAAAGATTCGGCGCCTCACATGAAAAGTCTTCATAACGGTCGAAAGATGGATTAAAATATGGGAATCCAGCCTTGCAACGTTCAGAAAAATAAACAAAGAAGTCTATTTCTCCAACGGACTGATTTGTTACAAGATCTGCAATGGCTATGAAGAATGCTCAAGGATCGACACTTATATATATCTGAAGATTTGAAGATGAGCAGTATGATGCGAACAAAACGCTCAAGCGATCAAGTTATCAAAGCAATCAAAGCAATCACAATCGCATCGTGAAAAGAGCAGTACTCGAAGTTCTTATTTGAAGAAATCTCTTAGTTGGAGAAGACAAACACTCTTGTCTTAAAACCTGAGTTCGGGGTACTTCACTAGTTGAAGTTGAGAGACTGATAGGCATCCGAGGATTTGAAGAATAAAGTGGTGCTAGGCAGTCAAAGAGGAGCTGCAACGATGTGATTTCCACTGGTTGGAAGTTGTTGTAGCTAAGTAGTAGAATCACTGTAATCTTTATCACTGGTTGAGAATTATAATGGATTCATCTCCAACTGGTTTGGAGAAAGTGGATTAGTAGAGAATTACCCCACCTCTGAGACCACTATAAACTGCTTGCGTGTTTTACTGTTTTCAGCATCATACTTAACTGTTGCATTCATTCATTACTGTTCTATTGCTTAGTCTTGATTTCGTCATCAGCTGATTTCCACATATCTATCAGCTGAGAAACTGACTCTTCGTGAAAAAGAGTTCAAGAGTTTCAATAAGTCGATTCACCCCCCCTCTAGACTTATTCCTGGACAACTTGTGACCTACAGAAGGCATAGATTATGATGAGACTTTCGACCCTGTAGCCAGAATAGAATCCATCAGGATATTCCTAGCTTTTGCCGCCCATAAGAGCTTTATAGTATATCAAACAAATGTTAAGAGCGCATTCCTAAATGGAGACCTGCCCGAAGAAGTCTATGTTGAACAACCAAGAGGGTTTGTCAACACCGAAGGCGGGGACTTACTATACAGGCTATGGAAAGCACTGTATGTACTTAAGCAAGCACCTAGAGCTTGGTACGAAACCCTGTCCCTGTACCTTACTAATAATGGATGGACAAAACTCTATCCAAAATATATGAAGGATATGACCTGTTAATGGTACAAATATATATATATATATCGATGTTATTATATTTGGCTATACTAACCTTGCTTTATGTCAAAGGTTCTCTCATCGCATCTAAAGTATTTGAAATGAGTATGATGGGAGAACTTCGTTATTTCCTAGGATTGCAGGTGAAGCAATTGCCTACTGGAATTATCATCAACCAGGAGAAGCATAGCAAGGAGCTACTCAACAAGTTTGGTATGAGAAACTCCAAGTCCTCGTCAACCCCCATGAACACTTCTGTGGAAATTAGTGCTGATGAAGCCGGAAAGCAGGTTGATCAATCACTCTACAGGAAGCTTATTGGCTCACTCCTGTACCTAACGGCTAACAGGCCCGATATCTAATTTGCTGTATGAGTCTGTGCTCGGTGTCAAGTAGAACCTAAGGACTCACACTTCACGACAGCCAAACGAAACCTTAAATACGTGAAAGGAACAGTTGATGTAGGATTGTGGTATCCTAAGGAAGGAGGATTCGGTTTGGTTGGCTACAACGACTCGGATCTCGAAGACTGTAAGTTGAATAGGAAGAGTACAAGCGGTCACTTTCTTGGACCTACACTTGTGTTGTGGTTCAGTAAGAAGTAATTGGACAACTCACTTTCTACAGCTGAGTCGAAATACTATGCCGCTGGAAGTTGCTGTACGCAGATTCTCTAGATGCAACAGCAATTACAATATTATGGAATCAATGCCAGAGAGACGCCAATCATGTGCGATAGCATGAGTGAAATTGCAATAACGCACAACCTGTATTGCACTCGCGAACTAAGCATATTAATATGAAGCACCGCTTCATCAGGAATCATGTTGAGAATGTGGATGTTCGGATCGAGAAGATTCACACAGACATTTAGTTGACCGACATCTTTACAAAACCTCTCAGCACAACCAAATTCTGTATGTTTTGTCAAGAATTGGGAATGCTACAGCCTGACTCCCTGTAAGTTTTTATGCTTTCACTCATCAATTGAGGGGAATGTTGTAAGACCTAAGAATACAGTATCCATGTTAATTAACGGTGCACTCAGAACCAGCCAAATAGTATTGTAGTACAGAGAATGCATGAAACCTTCCTACAGCTGACGTATATATTAATTAAGAGGGAATACAGTATGACCCATATAAATACAGTATTAATACAAATATTGGTGTAAGAATTGAATCATGTATGTACCTTTTAAGGAGGAACGCTATATTGGTTCACGGATACAGCAAATACACTGTAGGATGTCAATTAAATATTATATTAATATATTTATTCAGAAAACGATTTAAGTCCACGTGCCCCGTTTACATTTCAAACATTTTATCCTTTAATGCTTTAAAGACACCTGGACTTCTATATCTCAAATACCGCAATTTTGATAATTTCAAACAGCCGTTTCGTGCAATAAGGGAAGTCGGACTGTCATAAGTGGGACCAGTTATCATTTAAAAAACAGATGGATAAGACGTACAAGTTACTCTGAATTCATCATGTACGTTCGCTTTAAAAGGACGCTTACCATCCCTTAAATATGACAGTTTACTATATGAAACCCTAATCTTCCCTGCACCCTATAAAAGGACTGTATTTTTCTCTCTTAGACTCTTTATGCTTTTTGAAATTTTTACCGAGTCTCAATCAAAACAGTCTACATATTCTCTATATTTTCAGCAACTTTCTGCAATTTTACCCAGCTTTCTTCAAAACCTTTTTCTGTGAAAATGTCCACTTCCTAGACTTCCTCCCTCTCCATGAAGAAAAGAGAAACTATCATCGACGGACGCATCTTTGCCAGGTCCGTGGTTATAGAAAGAATAAATATCGAAGGAGACGACTTTGTATGGATGGAACTGGGCATTTCAAGGGTGAAATATCAAGGGCTGTACCGCCTTACCAGTCGCCGTGCTGATTTATACGATGAACATATTGTGGAAGAATTCTATTTGGACGCTTCGTTCAAATACTCGTCTCAGAGAAAAAGAGGAGAAATTTCTGAGATATCTGCAACCTTTCAAGGGTTTCAAGTCTCTCTGAACAAAGATTTGCTGAAAAAACTTTACAGGCTGCCATCTAATGGCCTGAGAATGGAAGAACTGGAGACCTTAGGGTCGGAGAAGTTGTTGACAGCCTACTGGAGGTGGTTCACCGAAGATGAGAATGCACTGAATGTTCATCCCTCATGCCACAAGAAGAACTTTTGCCTACCTTACGTCTACCTTCATGACTTCTGTGCCCGGGTTGTTGAGAACCAGACATGTGCCTTTGAGATGTGCACTAAACTTCGCTTCCGGATGATGGTAGCCATCATGTTCGAATAAAAGGTTAACTGGTTCCATATTTTGTTGAAGAGGACTCAGGAGGAGGCTGCCAAACCCGAGACTACAAAGAAATCATACGGCCTCATTCTGAACTACATCCTCACAAACTGCGGAGTTAAGCAATGTAACACCCCAAACTAGGCGGATATTACAGTGCCGTGGACACCCAATTGGGACCCACCAGGCGAATGAAAATTAGTGAATTAAATAATATAAATGTAGTACTGAACCACATTATAATACCAATTACTCCGATGAGGAGTTTTAAGTACAACACACCCAGGAAACACAGAATACATGTATATTTGGACACCCAGGACTCCCCGCCGTCAACGTTATCTTCCCATGCTTTTGCCCTGCCATGACCTAAAAACAACATCCCCGAACGGGATCAGTTACACAGAACAACAATCCTCAAGAGTTGAACCAAATAAAATAATCACATGAATGAGTTATGAAATTAAGTTGAATGATGGGCATCATAGTACGCCACGAATGGGATGTGCAAGTGCACAAGGCTGCCGAGTGCCCGGCGTCCCGCATAGACACCCGCAAAACTTGGCCTAATTAGTCTCACGGAGGCATGTTACCGTGTGCACAGTCCAATATATCCGGAACCCCGCATATACACAATGACCTTAATGTGCCCGACTAAAAATTCCACACATATACCACCCGGAACGCAATACGATCCCGGAAGGTCACAAGAACGAAAGCGACCATGATGAAGAACAATGAGTAAAACTGACAAGGGTCAAGAATGACTCACCGAGGTGAACTAATGACGCAATGAGTGATAGCTTCAAATGAAATGATTGGAACCGTTGTTCCTCGTGAATTGAATGATAGTATGATAATTACAAGTCCCAACATGATTAATATACTAACATGAATTATACGTATGAATGAACCACAATGAAAGGAATGACTATCCTTTTAACCGAGAAAGAATTAACTTGCCTCAAATACCAGTGAATAATGTCCTCCCTCGAACAAACGTCCTTAATGGAGATATCGATCGCCCGAACAACCTTGAGTAACACAATTACCAATAATTCGCTTAATATATGTATCAATTATGATCATAACCACTACAAGAGGTTGATACAACAATTCCAAACTTGTTGGGGCATTTTGACAAACACTTTGTAAACAATCTCCAATTATTTACAACCAATCCCAATTGTATCGAAAACCAACCTCCAAAAGCGTGATTCAATCCAACAAAACACCATCAACACAATCGATAATCCACTAGGAATACACAACTCGAGATTACGATAACATCTAGTTGAAAACCCCAATTCCAAGTCAACCTTCAAAGTGTTCTTGGATAAACTTCCAACAATACGATGATAACTCATAAAAACTCATAATCATATGTATATCCTTCACAAATCATGATTACATAATCCAAAACATCATGCTCCAACTCACAATCGAATCTAGGGTTGAAAAAGTTGCCTTGAATTAGGATGAAGAATCCAAATATATGTTGTTAATCCACACAAAGAACTCAAGGAGGATGAAATCTCTGAGATTGAGGATGCCAAATCGCCCACAAAATCGCCCGTAAGTCGCCCAATGAGAGGAGGATTGAGAAGAATGATGAAATGAACTTCTCTCCTCAAAAATCCGCTGAAAAAGGGGTTATCTAGCGTGTTGTAGCACCGACTGAGTGTGCCGCGGCCCGCGGCCAAAAACAGCTTCCAGCATTTAGCTTAGGGCCGCGCACGGCCAGCAGAGGGCCGCGGCCCACGGTACATCCGGTACCCACTCCAACTACACAAGGTGTGTGTCGCGGCGCACACTCCCTTGTGCCGCGACGCACACTATTCGGGCCCAAAAATGAAAAAAAATGACCCGAGAAGATAACAAAAGAAATAGAACTCAAAGCTTGGGAACAATAACACAAAATGGAAGTGCGGAAACCCAAAAACGGCAGTTCCGAGCAATGATTATGAGGGTTTGTCCAACAATAGCACGATCCGAACAAGGAGTAAATCGGAATGATATGAACTCCAATATCAACATCAATGTACTAAGCAATTACCACAATCAAGATAACATTCTCGTCTCGATTCTCAAACAGGGTTGAACAATGAACAATATCGATACACGACTCAAAGTTACGCCGAATGGTGAACACGAATGAATGAATATGAATGATGAATGATTGTTAATGAGTGAAAAATTACAGAGTGACAATTAATGAATGAAAAAATAAATGAGTTCACATCCAGGTATTACAAGCAATCTGCCGAAGCCAAAAAGATTGGCCTCGGAAAATTCATTGGCGCAATAAAGGCCACTGTATTCAGCAAGTCACCCGTGATTTCTAAGAGGCCGCATCCTCTAGAAATATCCATCTCAAGTGACCCAAGGGACGTCACTGTGTGGATCTCGAGCGAGGAGAAGAAAAGAAAGAGAAGTGTCTCTGACAGCCGATCACCTCATGCTATCGAGAAGAAGAAGAAGAAGAAGAAGAAGAAGAAGGCCAATAAGTCTTCCAAGACTGAGCCTACAGTACTTGCAGCGGTTACTGTAGAGGCCACCTCTACTCTTTTCGCTGAATATATCCCACAAGGCGCAACCCCTATGGAAGAAACAGTTGCTGCGAAATCAGCTGATCCAGAGCATGTGGAGGCTATGACGGATGAACAACTGTTTGCCAAGCTGGAGGGCTCTGGCGACTCGGCTGCCCCTAAGGAGCCAGAAGCCGCTACGCCTGACAGGGCACCCACCCCTGTACAGTATACCCCTCCCCACAGGGTACCATCCCCTGTTCGGAATCCCTCTACAAAACAGGATCCCATACCTATTGAGGATCTCACCCGCACGGTAGACCCAACTACTGTACGGAGTCCCTCCTCATCCAAAATAATCAATAATACTCTCCTTCAGGTATAAGTCGAGCAAGCGTATGAACGCTTCAAAATATGGAAGTCCTACAGGGTCGCTCCATACGATACCCTATACAACCGGGCCGATTTGAAGGAAGAGTAACTATTTGCTCTGGAGGTCACGGACACCCAGAATGTCGAAGTCTTAATCTGCTGGGAGGATCACTTTTGCTAGGGACTCATCTCTGACTACTTCAAGGCGAAAGAAAAGGCTATACTGAAAGAGAAGTCAACGTCCGGCGACAAAGCTCCATACAACAGCCACCACTCGGACCCTGACTCAGACGCCGAAGATGATGCTCTACAGGCTGATCTAAGGAAAATCCGTGAAGAGGAAAGGGAATGTGAGATGGCCAATCAGCAAACCTACAGGTTCAAGGACATCTGACAAACAATAGTCCCTTCCCCCGCAATAGGAAGCCACTAAAGATCAACAACAGGGGGAATCAGTCCCTCCTATCACCACTGAAGAACAAGCAGCTCCTGAACAGGAAGCCCATACTGTCCTACTACACGAAGACGCCTCCCACCCTTTCCACAAGAGGACTCAGTCCCTCTTCCGGATTAGGTGGAAGCTGAGAGTCGACAGAAAGATTTAGTCCCTCATGTACTTCCGACGACTGATGTATAGACCGAACAGGAGGAATCAGTCCCCCTGTCCCCGAGACTGAATTTGCTGCACCTACTTCCGAAGCCCCTGCTTCCGAAGCTTCTGCTTCTGAAGCTCCTGCTCCCAAAGGTCCCGCTTCCGAAGCCACTACCTCCAAAGTACTTGCTCAATATGCTTCTGCATCTCCCTCATCTGCAAACTCCAAGTCTGATTCCGATGATGGTTTCTTACCAGAAGACAGACCACGAAGCCCTCGTCATAATGTGGTTCTACGTCAACGTGAATAGCCCGAGGATTCCGAGATCGCGCACCCTGGATTCCCGCACACCGAAGCCCATATCGAGCAACTCCAAGCAATCGGCCGACAAATAGTGTTCCTATAGAATGCCGTAAAGGCACTGTATGACATCGGGAAAGAACTCGATTGGATGAGAGAAACTGCCCAGGATGAGCTCCCCAAATTAAAATCTATAATCAACGATGTTGAGGACGAGTTCTGCCTCATGCCTAACGCATTGTGGCAAGCACTCAATCAACTTAAGTAGCATCAGGAGAAAATCCTTCGTCCAGAACAAGAAAAGCTCAGGATTATCGAGGCCAAGACGGTTGCTGCACTTCACTATACCAGTACCAGACTCACTGACCACGACAAAAAGATATATGATATTTCTCTGGTACTCGGTACTTGGTTGAGAAAATTAATACTGTGACTGACCAACATGATGCGTCTATGAAACTCCTACAGAAGATTTATACCAAGGTGTCATACATTGATGATGCCAAAGAGGGGAAGAAGCCACAGAGTCCAGTCGAAGATGGTGATTAGAGAGAGAGAGAGAAATGTAAGCAGCATTAGAAGAGAGTGTTGTTGCTGTAATTGGTAGATTGGCCTCACCCAGGTATAGTCATGCTTAAAGAAGATATATGGTATCTGGATCTCGACCTGAGTGTAACACCCCAAACTAGGTGGCTATTACAGTGTCGTGGACCCCCAACTGGGACCCACCAGGCGAATAAAAATTAATGAATTAAATAATATAACTATAGTATCAAACCATATTATATTACCAATTACTTCGATGAGGAGTTTCAAGTACAATACACCCAGGAATTCATAATACATGTATATTTCATATGAAGATAAAATATACAACACTGAATAAAATGAAAATCCAAATGGAACTGTAGCGGAAAATACACATCAAAGAAACATGAATAAGTGGACAGACTGGGGCCCCCTACTAGTATCACTGGGACTCCTCGCCATCAACGTTCTCTTCCCGTTCCTTTGCCTTGCCGTGACCTAAAAACAACATCCCAACGGGGTCAATTACACAGAACAACAATTCTCAAGAGTTGAACAAATACAATAATCACATGAATTAGTTATGAAATCAAGTTGAACGATGGGCATCATAGTACGCCACGAATGGGATGTGCAAGTGCACAAGCCTGCCGAGTGCCCGGTGTCCCACATAAACACCCACAAAACTTGGCCTAATTAGTCTCATGGAGGCACGTTACCGTGTGCACAGTCCAATGTGTCCGGATCCCCGCATAAACACAATGAGCTTAAGTTGTCCGACTAAAAATTCCACACATATACCACCCGGAACGCAATACAATCCCGGGAGGTCACAAGAACAAAAGCGACCATGATGAAGAACAATGAATAGAAAGCCGACAAGGGTCAAGAATGACTCACCGAGGTGAAGTAATGACGCAATGAGTGATAGCTTCAAATGAAATGATTGGAACCATTGTTCCTCGTGAATTGAATGATTAGTTTGAGAATTACAAGTCTCAACATGATTAATGTATGACGAATGAATCATATGTATGAATGAAGAACAACGAAAGGAATGATTATCCTTTTAACCGAGCAAGAATTAACTTGCCTCAATACCGGTGATGAAATGTCCTTCCTCGAACAAATGTCCTTAATAGAGTTATCGGTCGCTCGAACCACCTTGAATGACACAAGTACCAACAATTCGCTTAATATACATATCAATTACGATCATAACCAATTCAAGAAGTCGGTACAACAAATCCAAACTCATTGGGGCATTTAGACAAACATGTTGCAAATATTCTTCCATTGTTTACAACCAACCCCAATTATATCGAAACCAACCTCCAAATGAGTGATTCAATCCAACAAAACATCATCATTACAATCAATAATCCAATACAAATACTCCATTCTATATTACAACAACTGCTAGGAATATGCCCTCGAATGCCACTCAGGGGATGAGAGAGTAAGGGCATTATACTTGTAATTATGGAATAATTAATAAAAAGGCAATACGATTCATTCACTGTTTATTGTATTTCAATTGCATTCTTGACTTGGTAAACATTGAAGTGAAGTCCATGTAAATAAATCGAACATTCCATTCTCGTTATGGGATAAGAGAAAATGTACTGGAAGTGTTTAAAGTTTATTTACGTAAATTGTTCGCAAGTCAATAAACTTAAAATGGGAATTAAGTTTTAATATGACTTGTATAACTGATGCTAGGACGTGTGAACGTCTTGATAGCATAGTTATAAGTATATTGGTGGGGCTAGTATACTCGAACACGAATCATACTCGATTCAGTCACACGGTATTCACTCTCGGAGAGTCGATGACGAATCGAAAGGTTGTGATAGTATACGTGGACCTTTGACTTGAGGGTTCAGTAGAAGATGTGCCTGTGACGTTTAGTTTGTCATTAGAGTAGTTAGACTCATTTGCTTAATTGCTGAGTCGACCTCGAAGTGCGGACTATACGGGCAGGTAGCAGTCTTTACTGTACGCCAAGAAAGGAATCTATCTCCTGTTAGTGAGCAGGCGAATGTCCTATACAGTTAATGGCAAATAAGATCATAAGTCTTTGGCCAAAGCATTCTGATATAGTCGTATTAGATACACTATTAATCAGTCGGTTTTGATTTGCATTAACACATGTATAGAGTTTAGTCAACAAAGAGGGTTTGACTTTACCGTGACCGAAGACTTGACCGGGACATCGATGAAGGGTCTATACGTATATAGTATTCACGACATAATGGTTACGGAATGATCCCTTCATTCGTTCTCGATCGGGGTTTACAATGCGGCTGCTAAGTGGCTAAGTCTTGCCCGCACTCATTGGTTCCTCCCAATGCCACCGAGACGGACCTACGAGTCGCGCATCGGGAGCGTTGACGGATAAATGTGAATTTATTATCTCTCTATTAATATTAGATATTGGATATCTAATTATGATTTATTGGATAAATCAAATATCGGTCTTATGAATTTAAATTAAGTTCTGGGTAATTAATTTAATTCATAAATTATATTTCTTAGAGAAATATATATTTGTATTTGATATAATTAATTAATTAGATTAATTAATTAATATAAATACATTGATGATTAAAAGGAGTGTATTTAACGAAGTCGTTTGTGAACGTCCGTACGAGCCGAGTGGCTCGGCTCGTTTTCTAGGAAACTTACTTGTGGCCACCCACTCCTCATGGCATGGCATGATCTTGCATGTGTGTGGGAACTCACTTAGAGTTGAGATTCCCACATAATTGTGAATGATAGTTGTAAAGGAATAATTATTCCTTTATAATATATATATCATTACATTATATATGAGATGAGATGAGATAAAAAAAAATAATTCATACTCATTCATTGAGCGGCCATCCGTGAGAGTTTTTAGTGAGGAGAGAGAGAAAAATTTTCCTTCTTCATTTTGTTCATCTTTGAGGTGAAAAGAAGTAAGAAAAATTAAGAGAGAAAAAATTCCTACAACACTTCCTAGCCGTGTTCTTCATAGAACGGAGTATTGTAGATTTTTCCGGGCAACTTCCGACGCGTGTGAAGTAGAGGCTTCGAATTTTTGGTGCTTGGAACGAAGGGATTTCGTGTTCGGGACGGGATCGTGATCATCGGCTATACTTTACGAAGATTTATTTCAAAGGCTTCAAGGGTATGAATCTTTATCTACGTATTTATTTTTCGTATATACGTTACTTGATCGATCCTGTTTGGGATTCGTTTTTATTTCCGCTGCGTATTTCGTTTTATTTTCGGAATCCCAACAGTGGTATCGGAGCGAGGTCAATGATATCGTATATACGATTATTTGTGCATTTTGAATGCTTTTGGATGATGATTATGATTTAGAATCATATTTGGAATAATTTTAGATTTTAAATTGTTCGTTGTAGCATCACGTTTTTGGAAACGGGCCGAAAAACGAAGAAACGGGCTGCTGGCAGTGGTGCCGGCAGCACTGCCTGGGCTGCCTGCCCAGGCTGCCGAGCGTGCTCGGTCATGACTCGGCCAGGAGCTGAGAGTGCTCGGCCAGGGGGCCGATCATGATCGGCCAGTCTGCCGAGCAGTGGCTCGGCCAGGCAGCCCGCGGGTTTTTGGCCCGATTTTGAATCGGGCCGCGGGCTGGGCCTAAATCGTATTGTCCGGGACTCCGTTTTAAGTTTATATTTCGTTTTAATTATTTCCCAAAATTTAAATTGGATTTTATTTTGACTAAATTAATATTTGGAATATTTTGAGTTAAGGGAAATAAATTAAACGAGAATATTATTTTGGCGGATTACTTGAGCAATTAAAATGATGATTATTAGTATTAATTTGATTAATATCATTAAAATTAAATAGATTAATTTTACATTGATTGGATTAATATATTAATTGATTATTTAATTTTAATGCCACTTTATATTAATTGGATTAATATAGTAGAAATTGAATAGATTAATTTATATTAAAATTAATTGTTTAATTTCGTTGCCATTACATGTTGTATGGAATCCTTATGTGATGGTGATATAGCTCGTGGACTTAGTTTTTGATTTGTTCGATTCGATTGGGTTGTAAAGGCCGTTTTGAGCCAATTTATTTTTACTAGAAAATTTATATAGGATGCATTTTTTCAATGATGTAAGTATTATTTTGGGTATGACGAAGACCGAAGACAACCGACCGAGAAGACGAAGAATCGAAGACTGTATTTTTTTTTATTTATTGGGTCATTCGCTTGGCCCAGTACTTAGGAATTAGGTCCATGAGCTATATGTTGGTGGTAACTAGGTTACTATTTTACATTTTCATTTTGAATGATTGACAAACATACAAACGCGTATAATTGAATTAATGTGCAAAGTGTAACATTAATCGCGAAATTCTCGACTACAAACAGACTAAGTTTGAAAAAGGTTACGAGGTTTCCTACCCTCCATCGAACTCGTAGAAAATTGATACCCGAAATTTGGTGTGCTATGCTTCCGAGTTATCGGGGTAGTACATTTGGTAGAGGTTGAAAAATTCTTGAGTGCATTAGATGCCTTCGGTTGGTGATAAATTTCGCCTAGAAACCCGATAGGTTGCGGGTGAGATTCAATAGTCAAACTGATAGACGTTGATGGTCAACAACTTAGATAGTCTGGATTGCCAAGAAACCTGATAGGTTGAGGGCATGAAGACTAGGGGTAAAAGAAGATCAAATCATCCGTCAGACGGGTTGGTGTTAGACACCACTTTACATAAATTAATTGGCAAGAAACCTGATAGGTTGCGTCTGTTAAAATTTGTAAAGAACTTGATCACCACTAAGAAGTCGATCTAACCATGATTTCCGGATTATAACATGGGAGTGTATAATTCCGATAAAATTAGTGGGAGCCGAGACAAGAATTATACAAGCCCTTAAGTTCTATACTCGGTCATAATTAAACAAGTCACTAATTTAATCTTGTCTAAATCTTTAAAAACGAAATTGAATCTCTCTAAAATGGCTAAAACCCACTTGCAATACTACTTGAAAAGAATCTCCTAACGGCCCTAACTTTGTTGGTAGTTGCGGAATCGATGATTGTACTCGGTATGGAGTCTGGGATACGTCTTGGAGGCGGACATTCCACCGACTCCAATCCGGACTAGGGGTAATCGTGAAGACATTGGCGTCCATGAAAAATGGGTCAAGGATGATGTGCTAGTTCGTGGTTTTATGATGGGCTCAATGACTAATGAGTGCACAGAGCGCACGAGAAAATGACTTCGCTGGCGATTCTCGCACACTTGACCGAACTTTATGGAGAGCACGGATCGCTAGATATGAGATATCAAAGCGGTTGTTCGGTGCTAGGATGAAAGAAGGGGAGAAAGTGGGAGACCACGTCCTTAAGATGATCTCTATGATTGAGAGGCTCGAGGTGCTCAACTTTAATATGGATTTATCCCTTCTAATTGATCTCATCCTTCAATCTCTACGACTCTTTCACGCGATTTGTAATGAATTTCAAGTAATGAAATTACATGCACATTAGCCGGGCTAATGAATAAAGCCAGTGACGCAGATCTAACATGAAGACTAAACAGAGAAATTTGCTCTTGTGATTTCTTCTAGGCCTAAGAGGTCCAAGAACAAGAAGAAAAAGACCTACGAGCGGACAAACCCAAGAAAGGGGTGCAAAAGGAAAGGGCAAGGCCCGAAAGGTTCAAAAGGTAGGCGGTCCAAAACCTACGGACAAATGCCTTGAATGCGGTGAGCTGGGCCACTGGCGAAGGACTTGTCCCAAGATTAATGGCGCATCAGGTACGGAACTTTTTGTTTTTGAAACTAATTGTTCCGCTACTGTATATTCTGCTTCATGGATTCTAGATTCAGGTGCCACTTCTCACATTTGTACTATGAATCAGGATCTGGAACGAAGTAGAAAACTTGAAGCTGGGGAAATAATGATCACTGTTGGAAGCGGACAAAGTGTCGAGGCAACCGATATTGGATCAATCCTTACGGGTTTAGAATCGGTTTTATTTTGACATTAGATGAAGTACTTGTTTTGCCCAAGGCATAAAAACATCAGATCCATTCCAGTCTTGGATCGGAAAGGATTTTGTTTCTTCATTGGCAATGGCAGTTGTAAAATTTATTTTCGAAATAAATTGGTTGGAACAGCTACATTGTTGAATGGTTTATATCATCTGAACATGCAAAATAAAACAGCAGTGAACACTATAACTAGGAAACGTGGTAGGCAAGATACTAATCAAGCTCTTAAATGGCACCTTAGACTTGGTCATGTTGGTCAGACCAAGGTTCAGAAAATGGAAAAAGATGGACTTTTAAGTCCATTGGGTGTAGAACCCTATCCAACTTGTGAATCTTGCCTTAGAGGCAAAATGACTAAGTTCCCCTTCACAGGACTTTTGAAAGGGTGCCGATAAACTTGGTTTGGTGCATACGGATGTTTGTGGTGCTTTTGATTTAGCCCGAGTTGGATATATTTATTTCATAACGTTCACGATGATCATACTAGGTATGGGATTGTGTACTTAATGAAACATAAATCAAGCCTTTGCTAAATTCAAAGAATTTAAGGCCCTAGTTGAAAAACAAACTGGATGTCATATCAAAGCACTTCGGTCGGACCGAGGTGGCGAATATATGAGCACTGAGTTTGATGAGTTCCTTAAGGAACATGGAATAGTTTCACAATTCACGCCTCCAGAACCCCACGGTTAAATGGTGTTTAAGAAAGGAGAAATCGGACTTTGTTGGACATGGTTCGCTCCATGTTAAATTACACTGATTTACCTATTTACCTGTGGGGTATGCCTTACTAACCGCCTATATCCTAAATAGATGTCCTTCCAAATCTGTTCCTATCACTCCGCATGAGATGTGGAAGGGTAAGAAACCAAGCCTTAATCACATAAGGATGCAGGGATGTCCGGCTATGTCAAAAAGGCTAAGGTGGACAAAGCTGGAAACGAGGTCCATAAAAGGACGTTTCATAGGATACCCAGAGGACTCGATGGGTTATCTATTCTACATGCCGTAAGACCATAGGTCGTTGTGGCATTACAAGCGCACTTCCTTGAGGATGAATTCATTCAGAAGGTGGCTCGGGTAGAAATATCTCTTTGGAAGAGCATAATGAAACTCCTAAGGAGACATCGATCGGGGATCAAGAACCGAACCTATTGTAACACAACCTCCACTTCAAGGTCGATAGGGTATCTCACTTACGAGAGGTATGGCTATATACATGTCGAGGAACCTGGTCTCCACGACACACACGATAGCGATGAAAACGACCCTGTCACCTATCACCAAGCGATAGTGGATGTAGACTTTGATAAATGGAAAGAAGCAATGGAAGCTGAGATAGACTCGATGCATACCAATCAGGTCTGGACTCTAGTAGATCTTCCAACTGGCATGAGGACTATTGGAAATAAATGGATCTATAAGAGAAAGACTGATGGGGATGGCAAGGTTGATGCCTATAAGGCCAGGCTTGTGGCAAAGGGTTATACCCAAAGGGAAGGAATCGATTATCATGATACCTTCTCGCCCGTAGCTATGATAAAGTCGATTCGCATGATGCTTGCCATTGCTGCCTATTATGATTATGAAATATGGCAAATGGATGTCAAAACAGCTTTTCTAAATGGATACCTCGAGGAGGAAATCTATATGGAACAGCCTAAAGGTTTTGTGTCCAAAGCTAATATTCATAAAGTGTGTAAGCTGCAACGAGCCATTTATGGTCTGAAGCAAGCTTCTCGGAGTTGGAACCTTCGATTTGACGAAGCAGTTAAGGACTTTGACTTCGAACGAAATGAGGAGGAACCGTGTGTTTACAAAAAGATCAGTGGGAGCAACATTGCGTTCTTAGTGCTATATGTAGATGATATTCTACTTATAGGAAATAACATAGCAATGCTCAGCACTGTGAAAGCTTGGCTTTCTAAAACGTTCTCCATGAAAGACTTGGGAGAAGCTTCCTATATTCTAGGGATCCGTCTTTACAGAGATAGACCGCGAAGAATGATAGGACTTTCCCAAGCCCTTTATATCGATAAAATCCTGAGAAGATTCAAGATGGATGAATCTAAGAGAGGGTTCCTTCCCATGCGACATGGAATTCATCTCACCACGAAAATGTGTCCTCAAAGTGAGGAAGACAAGAGAGATATGAGTAAGGTACCCTATGCCTCGGCAGTGGGTAGCCTCATGTACGCTATGTTGTGTACGAGACCAGACTTAGCCTACGCTGTGAGTATGGTAAGTCGATTTCAAGCAAACCCGGGAAGGGAACATTGGGTACCGTAAAGAACATTCTTAAGTACTTAAGAAGAACTAGAGATTTTGTTCTTACTTATGGTGGTGGAGAACTGAAGGTGATTGGATTCACCGATTCTGATTTTCAAGGAGACAATGACGACTCTAAGTCGACATCTGGGTATTTATTTACTCTCAATGGAGGAGCAGTATCTTGGAGAAGCTCCAAGCAAACCGCTACTGCAGATTCCACCTGCCAAGCAGTATCAAGCCGCCTCGTAGACTAGCAAAGAAGCATTTTGGATGCAGAAGTTTATACAAGAACTTCAAGTGGTGCCTAACGCGGAGTTGCCTATATCACTATTCTGTGATAATGATGGAGCTGTCGCCCAAGCCAAGGAGCCGAGGGCTCACCACAACACCAAGCATATAGAGAGAAAGTACCACATCGTTCGAGAGATGGTGGAAAAAGGATATGTTTCATTGGAAAGAGTAGACTCAGATGACAATGTCTCGACCCGACTAAGCCATTATCTCAGCCGTCTTAGAAAGACATCTCAAGATCATTGGTATTGGATACCATGATGTGTGGCATTGAGTGCAAGTGGGAGATTGCTAGGAATATGCCCTCGAATGCCACTCAGGGGATGAGAGAGTAAGGGCATTATACTTGTAATTATGGAATAATTAATAAAAAGGCAATACGATTCATTCACTATTTATTGTATTTCAATTGCATTCTTGACTTGGTAAACATTGAAGTGAAGTCCATGTAAATAAATCGAACATTCCATTCTCGTTATGGGATAAGAGAAAATGTACTGGAAGTGTTTAAAGTTTATTTACGTAAATTGTTCGCAAGTCAATAAACTTAAAATGGGCATTAAGTTTTAATATGACTTGTATAATCGATGCTAGGACGTGTGCACGTCTTGATAGCATAGTTATAAGTATATTGGTGGGGCCAGTATACTCGAACACGACTCATACTCGATTGATCACGGTATTCACTCTCGGAGAGTCGATGACGAATCGAAAGGTTGTGATAGTATACGTGGACCTTTGACTTGAGGGTTCAGAGAAGATGTGCTGACGTTTAGTTTGTCATTAGAGTAGTTAGACTCATTTGCTTAATTGCCGAGTCGACCTCGAAGTGCGGACTATACGGGCGGTAGCAGATCTTTGCGTACGCCAAGAAAGGATTCTATCTCCTATTAGTGAGCAGGTGAATGTCCTATACGGTTAATGGCAAATAAGATCATAAGTCTTTGGCCAAAGCATTCTGATATAGTCGTATTAGATACACTATTAATCAGTCGGTTTTGATTTGCATTAACACATGTATAGAGTTTAGTCAACAGTAGGGTTTGACTTTACCGTGACCCGAAGACTTGACCGGGACATCTGATGAAGGGTCTATACGTATATAGTATTCACGACATAATAGTTCTGGAATGATCCCTTCATTCGTTCTCAGTCGGGGTTTACAGTGCGGCCCGCTAGGCTGGCTAAGTGCTGTCCGCACTCATTGGTTCCTCCCAATGCCGGCTGAGACGGACCTACGGAGTCGCGCATCAGGAGCGTTGACGGATAAATGTGAATTTATTATCTCTCTATTAATCTTAGATATTGGATATCTAATTATGATTTATTGGATAAATCAAATATCGGTCTTATGAATTTAAATTAAGTTACCGGGTAATTAATTTAATTCATAAATTATATTTCTTAGAGAAATATATATTTGTATTTGATATAATTAATTAATTAGATTAATTAATTAATATAAATACATTGATGATTAAAAGGAGTGTATTTAACGGAGTCGTTTGACGAACGTCCAGACACGAGCCGAGTGGCTCGGCTCGTTTTCTAGGAAACTTCCTTGTGGCCACCCACTCCTCATGGCATGGCATGATCTTGCATGTGTGTGGGAACTCACTTAGAGTTGAGATTCCCACATAATTGTGAATGATAGTTGTAAAGGAATAATTATTCCTTTATAATATATATATCATTACATTATATATGAGATGAGATGAGATAACAAAAAATAATTCATACTCATTCATTGAGCTGCCATCCGTGAGAGTTTTTAGTGAGGAGAGAGAGAAAAATTTTCCTTCTTCATTTTGTTCATCTTTGAGGTGAAAAGAAGTAAGAAAAATTAAGAGAGAAAAAATTCCTATATCACTTCCTAGCCGTGTTCTTCATAGAACGGAGTATTGTAGATTTTTCCGGGCAACTTCCGACGCGTGTGAAGTAGAGGCTTCAAATTTTCGGTGCTTGGAACGAAGGGATTTCGTGTTCGGGACGGGATCGTGATCATCGGCTACACTTTACGAAGATTTATTTCAAAGGCTTCAAGGGTATGAATCTTTATCTTCGTATTTATTTTTCGTATATACGTTACTTGATGGATCCTGTTTGGGATTCGTTTTTATTTCCGCTGCGTATTTCATTTTATTTTCGGAATCCCAACAACAACATCTAATCGAAACCCCAAAATTCCAAAGTCAACATTCAAGGTGTTTTTGAACAATTGCCAAAATACTCAACAAAATCCAAAAACATACACCAATAATTCCAAAATTGAAGAGATCGGAAGGAAAACACTCGAATCCCAAAATTCTAGATTCAAGAAAAGTTTACCTTGATTTGGTGTGGTGGAGAGGATTAAATGTTGATTAATATGAACTAGGAGCTTAGAGGTGTTGCTAGATGATTGCAGCTCGAAGCAATCTTCTCAAAATGCCCAAAATCGCCCAAATTGCCCGGATGAGGAGGAGGAATGAAGAAAATGATGAAATGGGGGTTGAACTGTCTTATTTATACCAAACCCAGCTTAGCGTGCGCTAGCTCCTGACGTTAGCATGCGCTAGTAGGTGTACCGGGTAGTCCAGTGAACTCTGCCTGCCTCGTTAGCGTGCGCTTCGTACTTGGTAGCGTGCGCTAACGTCTTCCTCTTAGCGTACATTAACCGGATGTTAGCGTGCGCTACCTGATAGTTGGTACCCAGTAACTGGAGTCCAGAACCTACTGTCCTCCGCCCTGCTCGCCTTAGCGCGCATTACACCGATAACTTAGCGTTCGCTACAAAAACAGTTAGCGTGCGCTACTCTCACACATAGCCTACGCTACGAATTTCCAATTCAGTCCAGTGCCTTCTGGACTGCCTGCCACAATTACATAAGTAGCGTGCGTTAATGAAGGCCGATAACGTGCGCTGCTGATACAACTAGCGTGCGCTATTTTCCACTCATAGCGTGCATTACGAATACTCCAATTCAGTCCAGTGCCTTCTGGACTATCTGCCTCAATTGCACTAGCGTGCGCTAATGTTGAACGATTGCGTGCGCTACCAGTACTCAAATAGTGTGCGCTATAAAGAGTACGTAGCCTGTGCTACACCTCACACACAGGCTACCAAAACGATGATAATGATAATATTCTCATCTCGATTATCAAACAGGGTTGAAAGAAGAATGATAACTAATCCAAGATTCAAAATTACGCCGAACGGTGAACACAAATGGATGAATGTGAATGATGAATGATTATCAATGAGTGAAAATTAGTGAGTGACAATTACTGAATGATAATAAATGAATTTACAACCGGGTATTACATACTCCACCCTTAAAAAGAGTTTAGTCCTCTAAACTAAGGGTAAAACAATTCGAGATAACTCTCCCGTATACTATCCTCGGTTTCCCAAGTAGCCTCTTCGACTCCGTGTCTACACCACTGAATTTTAACCAAAGAAATCGTCTTGTTCCTCAACTATTTGATTAGTCGCTCTAGGACTCGTACAGGACGCTCCTCGTACGTATGATCATCCGCTATCTCGATTTCATTGAACTGAAGTATGTGACTCGGGTCGGCAACATACTTCCGCAACTGAGAGACATGAAACACGTTATGAATTCGGCTCAAGGCCGGAGGTAAAGCCAATCGATAAGCCAGATCGCCTACTCGATCCAAAATCTCAAATGGTCCAATGAATCTCGGACTCAACTTTCCCCACTTCCCAAAATAAAAGATACCTCGACTCGGGGATACCTTGACCAAAAAGTGATCACCTGCCTCGAACTCTAATGGTCGACGACGATTATCTGCATATGATTTTTGTCGACTCTTAGCGGTCAACAAACGACTCCGGATCAATGCTACCTTCTCGCGGGCGGCTATTAGCATATCGTGCTCAGTGTCGATTGATTCTGATAAGTCATCCCAACATAAGGGGGATCGACAATGACGACCATATAAGGCTTCATAAGGTGCCATATTAATCGAAGCATGCCCTCAGCATGTCCTCTAACATCTGAATAGTTTTCCATGATTGCCTGTCGGATTGAGGGTGAAAAGTTGTGCTGAAGTTTAGCTGAGTTCCCATGGCACGATGAACGAATTTCCTAAAGTGTGACACAAATCGTCCGTCACGATCTGAAACGATACTTTTTGGGGTACCGTGCAATCTCACGATCTCTTTATTGAATAACTGGGCAAGTCTCTCAGGACCCCACGTATCCTTAATCTCAAGAAAATGAGCTGACTTAGTTAAACGATCCATGATTTCCCAAATTGTATTCATGCCACGATGACTCGTCGGCAAGCTCGTTATGAAGTCCATTGAAATATCCTCCCACTTCCATTCTGGGATAGGAAGTGGTTTCAACATACCCGCCGGTCGCTGATGTTCTATCTTGACTTGCTGACAAGTTAAACATCTCGAAACAAATTCTGCGACTTCTCGCTTCATATTACTCCACCAGTAATTTTATTTCAAGTCTTTGTACATCTTGCTAGACCCCGGATGGATAGAATAATGGGTAGCATGGGCCTCTCTCAAAATCGAGTTTTTCAACTCGTCATCCGCCGAAACGCATAATCGGTTCTTAAATCGCAAAAGTCCATCCTCGTGGACCACAAATCCAGGGGCTTGCCCCTGACCACATCATCTTGAATACGAAATAACAATGTAACACCCCAATCCGAAAAGGGCCAAAATATAACATTATGGTGCCAATCAGAACATACTAACGCAAGCCGAAGACTTTATTATAAAATAAATACTAAGTCATGTAAAACAACAACTTCCAAAGTATAATCTCGACAAATTCTCAATGAAAGAAATAATCCAAAATATAAGTCTGAAATGAAATAAAACTCCAAAATACTAAGTCTTAAAATAATCCATAAATGGGAATCTAAATATGGGTAGGTCCTCCAGCTCCTACTCTCCACACTCATGCCCAACATCCCGCTTATTACCTGTCATAAAGAAAAGAAAATGTGGCTGAGCTAACGCTCAGTGAACAAATATAAATAATGAAAGGTAAGAAGCATAAACGAAAGAATAAATGAATGAATCAAAGAGAACCTGCTGAACAAGATGTCGAATGAAATATGGAACAAACGATGAAGGAGTCAAAACTTGAACAAGAGAAAACATGAAACAGATGTCAAGCATAAACAAAGAAAAATGCCCAAGTAACAAACAAATAGCAAATCGTACAAAGGAGTCTAGCTCTCCACATGTACTAATGTGAAATGGGGTGTATTGCACACACACAAGTCCATTCACCAAATTCTAAACATGACTAAGTACCTAGGATGCATCCATACGCTCCCTGTAAAACAGATATAAATATGCCAAGTTCTAGACTAAGCATACATATAATATACATGGGCCAAGTACGCTATATATAGCAATATAAATAAATGGGAACGCCGTGGACAAAGTCACACCTCCACATATAGTGTCAATACCATTGGTGCATCAATGGCAAGGTCATAGAACGCCCATGACTAGTTAAACAAATGTGGGCAACATAAATAGGCGAATGATATATATAACAATCATGAGGGACAATTACTAATTGTCCAACTAAGATGATGATTATAGGAAATGAATATAACATCAAGGAATAATCAAACGAATAAAAAAGCAAATATGGATCAATGGCATCAAATAACAAACATCAGGAAAACAAGTCATGAGAAACTCTTACTGAAAAAGGGCGGAATATCTGTACCTTAGGAAATGAAAGCAAATGGAAAATGAACACAAGGAAAGGTGGATCACCCCTTCTTCACTGAATCTACACGAATTATAATCATATATTACTTATACGTTCATTAAAGTCATAACGGATTTTAAATACATATTAGCTCATTCATTAATGTGTTCTAGGGATTCATATGTGAAATAGTAAGTATTCATAACATAGGTTTGAAAGTATCCCGGATTGGTGTTTCAAATGAATTAGGAGCAAAACATGTTAGGTTAAACCAAACTCTTAGCTTATTTTATAATTCAGATTTTATCACGTTCACGTCCTTTGTTTATGAATTTAAAACTATAATTATATACTTAATGACGTGCTCAAATAATTATCATAGATAGTTATACCTATTAGGTACTTACTGTAATTTTCCCAGACTTTATTTCCAAGTGATACTAGGACACAAAATTTCCTTAACCCAGACTACTCAGAATTATGACTTGATGGTATACCCGAAAATTTTCATTTATCAGACCCAATTATACACCTCATAAAAATCTACAAAAATTACAGTAACTTCTAAAACCTGTTATATGTTCTAGTTCTAAAATTTGGGGTTCTCAATCGTTATAGTTTGTGAAATAAAAAACAGAGAAACTGACTGAAATCAGAATCAAAATTTCCAGATTTGACAATCAATCTTGTAAAAATCAAACTATCACTTTCCGGACCTCCAACGACCAAGAGGCTTACATATTCAGAAAATAAACATCATGAACTAAATTTTAGAGTAAAGAAACATGTAAAAACCTATAGTATAACTCTATTTACATCCCTCTCTCAACAAGGTTACGAATCTGCCAGAATCAAATTCACAAATCTACAAACCCTAAGTCTCCTTAAATATGTATTAGGTTAGTGATTGTTATATTCAGATTATGCATGTTTTAGGTGTGTCGAATGGAAAAAAAAAAAAGGGCGATGATGATACCTCTGACTGGAATGAGACAGAAAACCAGAGAGTAAGGAACAACCCAACAAGCCTTCAACCTCTTCTTGATCTTGAGAGAAGATAGAAAATAGAACTTTGAGCATCGGTGCAAAGAAAAAAAGAGGGGGGGCGAATATATGAAGGGAATAAACGTGTGCTAAGGAGGTAAAGCATCGTGATTGCTGCCAAGGAGAAAGGCAAGGAGTATCTTCCATACTGAGATATATACATCTAGATTGTTCTCACTCATGCATTAAAAAAAATAAAATCGTGACATATAGGAGGGGGAGGGCCGATTATAGTATATATATATACTTTAGGTTAAAATTCATAATGTATTAATATCATATAACATATAGTTTAGGTGTATTTATTAATTATTAAAAAGCTTAGGTTAAAGTTTAAATTAGGCGCAAAATTGTGAATTCAGAATTTAGAGTTTTACAACTCTTCCCCTCTAAAAAGAAAATTTCATCCGCGAAATTGAAATAAAATGATTAAATGAAAACATACCAAGTCATGGAAAGAAATACGGATAGCTAGCTCGCATAGATTCTTCGGTCTCCCAAGTAGCTTCGTGCTCAGGATGATTCTTCCAAACAATTTTGACAAACGGAATGACTTTGTTTCTCATGACTCTTTCTGACGGTCTAAAATAGCCTCAGGTTCTTCAACAAATGATAAGTCATCACGGATTTGATCCAACGGATATGAAACCACACTAAGCGGATGATAATTGTAGCTTCTTAGAAGGGACACATGGAAAACATCATACACATGAGATAGCTGAGGAGGTAACGCCAAACGATATGAAACTTCACCAACACGCTCTAAGATTTCAAACGGCCCGATGAAACGCGGACTCAACTTCCCCTTAATACCAAAGCATTTAACACCTCTGCACGGTGACACCTTAAGGGAAGCACGATCCCCAACATTAAATGCTAGGTCCCTCCTATGATGATCTTCATAACTCTTTTGTCGTGCCCTTGCTTCTTTGAGTTTCTCCTTAGCAATGGCAACCTTCTCGTTAGTCACCTCAATCAATTCAGGGCCCTCAATAAGTCTTTCCCCAACTTCGTTCCAACAGATAGGTGCTCTACACTTTTGTCCATACAATAGTTCAAACGGGGCACCTTTGATACTAGCATGCCTACTGTTGTTATAAGCAAACTCCACTAGACATAAGTATTCATCCCAATTACCCGTCCATTCAAGAGCACAAGACCTCAACATATCTTCCAAAGTCTGAATTGTCTGCTCAGTCTGACCATCCGTCTGAGGGTGAAAAGCCGTGCTAAACTTGAGTCTAGTTCCCCATGCCTTTTGCAAACCCTTCCAGAAACGAGAAGTAAAATGCGGATCTCTATCGGATACAATAGCTGCAGGTGTACCATGTAGTCGAACAATCTCCTGTCGAAAAATTTCTGCCAACCTGCTAACTGGATAATCTTTACGAATAGGCAAAAAGTGAGCTGACTTGGTTAAACGATCAACCACAACCCAAATAGCATCATGCTTCTTCTGTGTGCGAGGTAATCCTGTCACAAAGTCCATGGAAATTTGATCCCCCTTCCAAGTAGGAATAACCAAAGGCTGTAAGAGACCACTAGGATGTTGATGCTCAATCTTCACCTGCTGACATGTCAAACAATTGGCCACAAATGTAGCCACATCCTGTTTCATCCCATTCCACCAGAAGTTTTGTTTCAAATCTCTATACATCTTGGTTGAACCAGGATGAATAGTGAACAGAGAACTGTGTGCTTCAGACAACATAGCTTCCCGAGTAGAAGAATCATTAGGAACACACAAACGGTCAACATACTATACAATTACATCATCATCAACACGAATTTTCGTATGTTTACCTTCCTACAAGTTCTGAATTATAGACCACAATTCACCATCATCTTTTTGAGCTTCCTTAAGCCGAAGTATAAGGTTAGGTTCAACCTTTAAACTCGCCCAATAACCATCATACCCACGAACACATAGTTCCACCTCTATAAGTTCCAAGTCGTTGATAATCTTTGGTGCAATATCAAGACTAGCTAGAATTCCAGACTTCCTACTAAGAGCATCAGCAACCACATTCGCCTTGCCTGGATGATAGTGAATGTTTGCGTCGTAATCCTTAAGAAGTTCCAACCCACGCCTCTGTCTCATATTCAGCTCCTTCTGAGTAAAGATATACTTGAGGCTCTTATGATCAGTGAAGATGTCATGTCTCTCCATAAAGATAATGCCTCCAGATTTTCAGAGCAAACACCACCGCTGCCAACTCTAAATCATGAGTGGGATAATTAGACTCATAAGGTTTCAGCTGTCTTGATGCATAGGCGATAACCTTTCCATGTTGCATCAGTACACATCCAAGACCTTTCTTTGAAGCATCGCTGTAGATTTGGTAACCACCAGATCCAAAAGGTAAAGTAAGTATAGGTGCAGAAACCAATATCTTCTTTAGTTCCTCAAAACTCTTCTCCCTTTCTTCATCCCAGACAGATTTCTCACCTTTCCTCATAAGTTTGGTCAACAGTAAGGCCAAACGTGATAATCCTTCCACAAATCTCCTGTAATAACCAGCAAGACCCAAGAAACTTCTAACTTCTGTGACAGTCGTCGGTCTTGGCCATTTAGTGATAGACTCAACCTTTGCAGGATCCATGGTAATACCATCTGCAGATACGATGTGACCCAAGAATGTCACCTGTCCCAACCAGAATTCACACTTCAAAAACTTAACATACAACTTCTTCTGACGTAAAATCTCCAACACAATACGAAGATATTATTCATGTTCCTTCTTCGTCTTCGAATAAACAAGGATGTCGTAAAATAATACAATAACGAATTTGTCCAAGAATTCGTGGAAGACACGATTCATCAAATCCATGAACACAGTTGGAGCATTGTTTAAACCAAATGGCATCACCAAGAAATCATAATGGCCATAGCGAGTATGGAATGCAGTCTTACGAACATCTTGTTCCTTCACCCGTAGTTGATGATAGCCAGATCTCAGATCAATATTGGAAAAGAACTTCGCACCCTGAAGTTGATAAAAAAAGGTCGTCGATGCGAGGTAACGGATAATGGTTTTAGATCGTGATACAGTTCAGCTCACGTTAGTTAATACACAGTCTCATACTATCGTCCTTCTTATTCACAAATAGAACAAGAGCACCCCATGGAGATACACTATGACGAATGAATCCACGTTCCAAAAGTTCTAGAAGTTGCTCCTTTAATTTCTTCAACTCAATAGGAGCCATACGATAAGGAGCTTTCGAAATAGGTTCAGGACCAAGAATCAACTCAATGCTGAATTCAACTTCACGTTCAGGAGGTATTCTCGGAAGATCTTCTGGGAATACATTAGAAAAATGTCGAAAAACAGGATGATTCTCAAGGCGAGGTTCATCCACATAAGTATCCTTGATGCAAGCTAGGAAACCGCGGGCTTTCAAAGCAGAAATGATTTTCATAGACTTAACAAGTCGAGAACCCTGATAAATGAATTCCGGATTACTGAGGTCACCAAAGATGACACGTTTGGCATGACAGTCAATCGTAGCTCGATGTTCCGTCAACCAATCCATGCCTAGAATGATATAAAAGTCGCACATCTCCAAATGAAATAGATTGGAAGAACGAATTTTGTCGTCAAAACGTAAGGGACAGTTCTTAAATTCATGGATAATTATTACTTGATTCTTCATAGGGGTGTATATAGATAAGGCATAGTCAAGTAATGTAGATGGGATTGTAATATGATTAGCAAATGAAACAGATACCACAAAATGAGTTGCACTAGTATCAAATAAGACAAAAATAGCTCGACCAAACATATATAAGGTTCCCGTAACGGTACTTGAAGTAGTCGTTGCCTGATATCTGGTCAAGGCAAACACCCGACCTTTAGCAGCTGGCTGTTTCCTATTACCCTTTCCATTATTCTTAGGACATTCACGAGCTTGATGTCCTACTACACCACAAGAAAAGCAACCTCCAGTGACTCTGTGACACGGTTTTCCTGGATGCAGCTTCCCACATGTAGCACATGGGGGAGAAGTAGCCTGATCAGGAAACCTCTTCTAATTAGAAGAACCAGAACCAGACCCAGACCCAGAAGCACGGTTGAAATGCTGACCATGGTCATGCCCAAACCTCTGACTGTTATCACCCCGCCTATCATAGTTTCTCTCATACTGCACCTTCGGGGTATTCACTGGAGTAGGTGACAAAGCCGTTCGAATCCTGTCACCTTCCCTGTTCCTCTTATTACTGTTCCTGGACCTCTCTCAAAGAATCTCAATGTTACGAGCCGCATTCGTAACCTGGGCGACATCTGTGAACTCTGTGTTCACAATACCATCAAGAATCCAATCGTTCAACGCCCATTTAAAATTCTTGGCCTGCGCATCATGTGTACCAGCCTTATCCCCAAAAAACCCAGCCAAACGAAGGAATCTCTTCATAAACTCACCAGTAGTTTCATCCTCCAACTGACGAATTATATGATACTCATGTTCATACTTTTGCTGTTCTGATCTAGGGAAATATTGCAGAAAGAAAGCATCACGAAACTCCTGCCAAGTCATAGCAGCAACAAAAACATCTCCACCCTTAGCCTGCTTGAATGCCTTCCACCAACTCAAGGCATCACCCTCCAGCTTATAGCTAGCCAGCCTAGCTTTAAATTCATCCGCACAACCTAACACCTAGAAAATCTTCTCCACATGTGCAATCCAGTTCTCAGCATCGATTGGAGTGTTAGCAGTGCTGAATGATTTGGGTTTTTGCTTCCCAAACCGCTCTAGCCAAACAAGCATAGTTGGGGGAACATCCCCACTAGAACAACCAGAAGTCCCTATCTGATGAATCTCGTCAGTAATCCTGGCAGTGAGTTCCGGTAACAAGACTTGAACAACCGCAGCAACAACCGCATTCAAAGCAGCTTCATCACCTCTAGATGATGTAGTAGCACGAGTGTTCACCATCTAAAAGATCAATAAACGAAAAAATGAAGACAAGATTGGAGGTCAAGATCAAAATATAAAGGAAAACGGTTAAAGCAAAAGGAAACCTAATGTCTACCCAATCCTCACACTTCATAACCTAAGCTCTACAGGTCGAACCTAGGGCTCTGATACCATAATTGTAATACCCCAATCCAAAAAGGGCCAAAATATATCATTATGGTGCCAATCAGAACATACTAACGCAAGCGGAAGACTTTATTATAAAATAAATACTAAGTCATGTAAAACAACGACTTCCAAAGTATAATCTCGACATATTCTCTGAAAGAAATAATCCAAAACATAAGTCTAAAATGAAATAAAATTCTACAATACTAAGTCTTAAAATAATCCATAAATGGGAATCTAAACATGGGTAGGTCCTCTAGCTCCCACTCTCCACACTCATGCTCAGCATCCCGCTTATTACCTACCGTAGAGAAAAGAAAATGCGGCTGAGCTAACACTCAGTGAACAGATATAAATAATGAAAGGTAATAAGCATAAACGAAATAATAAATGAATGAATCGAAGAGAACCTGCTGAACAAGATGTCGAATGAAATATGGAATAAACGATGAAGGAGTCAAAACTTGAACAACGGAAAATATGAAACGGATGTCAAGCATAAACAAAGGAAAATGCCCAAGTAACAAACAAATAGCAAATCGTGCAAAGGAGTCTAGCTCTCCACATGTACTAATGTGAAATGGGGTGTATTGCACACACAGAAGTCCATTCACCAAATTCTTAACATAACTAAGTACCTAGGATGCATCCATACGCCTCCTGTAAAATAGATATACATTTGCCAAGTTCTAGACTAAGCATACATACAATATACACGGGCCAAGTGCGCTATATATAGCAATGTAAACAAATGAGAGCGCGGTGGACAAAGTCACACCTCCACATATAGTGTCAATACCGCTAGTGCATCAATGGAAAGGTCATGGAACCCCCATGACTAGTTAAATAAATGTGGGCAACATAAATAGGCGAATGATGTATATAATAATCATGAGGGACAATTACTAATTGTCCAACTAAGATGATGATTTTAGGAAATGAATATAGCATCAAGGAATAATCAAACGAATAACAAAGCAAATATGGATCAATGGCATCAAATAACAAACATCAGGAAAACAAGTCATGAGAAACCCTTAATGAAAAAGGGCGGAATATCTGTATCTTAGGAAATGAAAGCAAATATAAAATGAACATAAGGAAAGGTGGATCACCCCTTCTTCACTGAATCTACACTAATTATAATCATATATTACTTATACGTTCATTAAAGTCATAACGGATTTTAAATACATATTAGCTCATTCATTATGTGTTTTAGGTATTCACATGTGAAATAGTAAGTATTCATAACATAGGTTTGAAAGTATCCTGGATTGGTGTTTCAAATGAATTAGGAGCAAAACATGTTAGGTTAAACCAAACTCTTAGCTTATTTTATAATTCAGATTTTATCATGTTCAGGTCCCTTTGTTTATGAATTTAAAACTATAATTTTATACTTACTAAGGTGCTCAAATAATTATCATAGATACTTATACCTGTTAGGTACTTATTGTAATTTTCCCGGATTTTATGTGATACTATGACACAAAAATTCCTTAACCCATACTACTCAAAATTATGACCTGATGGTATACCCGAAAATTTTTCATTTATCAGACCCAATTACACCTCAGAAAAATCTACAAATATTACAGTAACTACTAAAACTGTTGAAAGTTCTCCTTCTAAAAGTTGCGATTCACAATCGTTATAGTTTGTGAAATAAAAATCATAGAAACCGACTGAAATTAGACTCGAAATTTCCAGATTTGACAACCAATCTTGTAAAAATCAAACGACCACTTTCCCGACGTCCAACGACCAAGAGGCCTACATACTCAGAAAATAGATATCATGAACTAAATTTTAGAGTAATGAAACATGTAAAAACCTATAGTATATCTCTATTTACAGCCCTCTCTCAACAAGGTTACGAATCTGCCAGAATCAAATTCACAAATCTAAAAACCCTAAGTCTCCTTAAATATGTATTAGGTTAGTGATTGTTATATTCAGATTATGCATGTTTTAGGTGTGTCGAATGGAAAAGAAAACAAAAAGGGCGATGATGATACCTCTGACTGGAACGAGACAGAAAACAAGAGAGTAAGGAACAGCCCAACGAGCCTTCAACCTCTTCTTGATCTTGAGAGAAGATAGAAACTAGAACTTTGATGTTTTAGGGTTTGAGCATCGGTGCAAAGAAAAAAAGAGGGGGGCCAAATATATGAAGGGAAGAAACGTGTCTTAAGGAGGTAAAGTGTCGTGATTGAGGTCAAGGAGAAAGGCAAGGAGTATCTTCCATATTGAGATATATACATCTAGATTGTTCTCACTCATGCATTAAAAAAAAAAAAAAATCGTGACATATAGGAGGGGGAGGGCTGATTATAGTATATATATATACTTTAGGTTAAAATTCATAATGTATTAATATCATATAACATATAGTTTAGGTGTATTTATTAATTATTACAAAGCTTAGGTTAAAGTTTAAATTAGGCGCAAAATTGTGAATTCGGAATTTAGGGTTTTACACCTCTTCCCCTCTAAAAAGAAAATTTCGTCCACGAAATTAAAATAAAATGATTTAACGAAAACATACCATGTCACGGAAAGAAATGCGGATAGCTGCCTCGGATAGATTCTTCGGTCTCCCAAGTAGCTTCGCGCTCAGGATGATTCTTCCAAAGAATTTTGACAAACATAATGACTTTGTTTTTCATGACTCTTTCTTGACGGTCTAAAATAGCCTCAGGTTCTTCAACAAATGATAAGTCATCACAGATTTGATCCAACGGATATGAAACCACATGAAACAGATGATAATTGTAGCCTCTTAGAAGAGACACATGGAAAACATCATGCACATGAGATAGTTGAGGAGGTAACGCCAGACGATACGAAACTTCACCAACACGCTCTAAGATTTCTTACGGCCCGATGAAACACGTACTCAACTTCCCCTTAATGTAATACCCGGATGTGAATTCATTATTTCTATTCAGTAATTTTCACTCAGAAATTTTTCACTCAGTAATAATCATTCATCAGTCATAGTCATTCAACTGTGTTCACCGTTAGGCGTACTTTGGAATCGCATATCAGTGGTTATTCGTCATTTATCATTGTTCGAGATTGATATGGGAGTATCATCATCATCATTATGTTTTGGTAATTTATGTTTGAGGTAGCGCACGCTACGTACCTTAGTTAGCGCACGCTAATCAAGTACAGGTAGCGCACGCTAGGTAATCAGAAGTAGCGCACGCTAGCGTGGTTCAAGCAGACAGTCCAGAAGGTACTGGACTGCAGTTGAGTTGTAGTAGCGCACGCTACGAATGGTAAGTAGCGCGTGATAGTGAGTTCAGATAGCACACGCTATGCTGGCAGTATAGCGCGCGCTAAGGCCAATCAGGCAGAGTCCAATGGGTACTGGACTGATTTGGAATAATTCATAGTGTACGCTATGAGTGGATATTAGCGTACGCTAATGATGTAGTAGCGTACGATGAGTTTTGGGTGTAGCATACGCTATCGCGAACAGATCAGAGAACAGGAGGTTCTGGACTCCAGACACTGGGAATCAGATATCAGTTAGCGCACGCTAACTTTTTGGGTTAACACACGCTAACGAGGCAGTCAGAGCTCACTGGACTGTCCGGTTAACCCGTTAGCGCACGCTACATATCAGGTCATATCGTGCGCTAAGCTGGGACCAGTATATATTGGCCAGTGCATTTCAGATTCGTCATTTTTTCATTTCGCTTCATTCCTTCGTCGGTTTTGAACTATTCCGGACGTTTTGGAGAGATTTATTCGAGCTGAATCCATCTATCATCATCTTCAAGCTCCTTAGTTGGATTAATCATCATTTAATCAGTTTTATCACTCCAAATCAAGGTAATAACTTCTTGGATCTAGAATTTCGGATTTTTGGGTTTTCCCTTCTGATCTCTTCGTGTAAGCTTGATATTATGTTGGAATATGTTAGATATGGATAATCTATCTTGGACACTTGTATTCTTATGGGTTCATTGGTGTAATTTTCGGAATTTGTGAATCATTGAGAATTTTTTCAAGAAAATCTTGGTGTTGACTTTGGAATTTTTGGGGGTTTCGACTAGATGTTGTTGAAATCCTGATTTAAGTATTCCTATGGGATTATTGATGATATTAATGAGGTTTTGTTGGATTAAATCATTCATTGGAAGTTGGTTGTCAGTATAATTGAGTTTGGGTTGTAAACAATTGAAGATTGTTTACAACGTGGTTGTTAGAATGCCCCAATGAGTTTCGGGTAGTGTTGTACCGACTTTTGAGTTGGTTGTGATCATGCTTGATTCGTATATTAAGCATATTGTTGGTGATTGTGTTATTCAAGATTGTTCGAATGGTCGGCATTTCCATTAAGGACGTTGATCGTGAAAGGACTCTCTCGCCTTCGGTTTGAGGCAAGTTTTATACTTGTACTAGTCAATGAGATTAATGTTATCATATATGTGTATGAATGTGTTGTATCATTCCGAGACTTAGTCTCTTCATGAATTCATTGATATTAGGGGATCATTCGATACGATACTCTTCGACAACTATGCCAAATGTTTATTATTGTTCATTAGTGGCCTGTTCAAGGCATTGGGATACTCGTTGTTAATGTTATTGTCGATAGCCGGTTCACGGTATCGATGTATCGATTGCTGTTGTTAATATTGATGTCGATCTAAGATAATCATCGTTATTAATATTGGCGTCCTGTCATTCATGTTGTATTGGCCGATTGAAGGTATTGGCGTATTCGTTCTCATCTTCATCGTCGGTAACCGATTAAAGGTGCTGAGGCATTCCTTGTATCATTGTTATCGGTTGGCCATTCTAAGGCAATCGAATTGTTGAATCATCCGCTGCATCATTGTTATCGGTTGTCCATTCTAAGGCAATCGAGGTATCAAATTGGAACTATCGAGGATAGTTCCCATCCGTGAGTTACTGTCATCGTATTGGCCGACTCAAGGCAGCACACTATCATTTTTGTGAATTCGGTAATCTTTGGATTGTTGCCGTTTGTGATTTCATTATGGGTAAGCTTGGGGCTTGAACCTTCGCGGTTGGTTCCCAACACCTACGGATCAGTAGGTCACGGCCATTGGATGGTTTCATTGTGATACGGATTCGTGCCGTGGCTGTAACACCCCCAATGCGCTCAGGGATATTACACGCCGTAGAACCTTTCCTCAAGGATCTACCAGGCTGGTAACGACATTTAACATCTCGACAATGCCTTCGAGGCTACAATGACTCAGTAGACCGATTTGGTCTTTCCACAGATACATACAACTCAAATACAACTCATGCCCACGCAGGGGACAAAATACAACTACACCCGTTTGACAGAACAATACAAAGAAATGGAAAATAAAGTACAACTGAACCAACACACGATGTACGGTTCCTCATGTGATTAGTATCGATCATCTTTCATCATCCTTCATGCCGACCCTGTGTTATGCTCCAAAACCTGAATGCAAAAACAGACATCCACCCCCCGAATACTCGGGGGTTAGCAAAACTCCACTGTTTTGCTAGTGCAAATACAAAGTGCAAATACGAGCCATACAATTCACATTCCACGAATAACAATAACCGAGGATCCTCAAAGATCCAAACGAAACGAAAAGTACTTCCCGAGGCAAGGGTTTGAGAAAACATTTCAAAAACGAAATATCATAAATCAATGGAAGTAATTTATAAAACAGTTTAGAATGCCATCGAGAGTTTTAATAGAAAACAATTTAGGATTATCAAATCCTACTTTTCGAAAACCGAAAGACAAAAGGGGTCACCGCCCCAAAGGTTTACTTTCTGAAAACTGACGTTAACCAACCGTTGGGATTTTAGCCCCAAATCCGTAAAACGACTTTTACAAAACCATTGGGATTTTAGCCCCAAATCTCATCAACTCACGGTACACAAGAACGACAGGAGGTTCGTATCCCAACATCAAAATCCACAAATAAAGGATTTAAAACAAACAACAAAATACTCCAGTGCCATCCTAGCCAAGTAAGCCAAACGAACAACTTACCTCTTACACACTTAGTCGATGCATGCAATCATGAAAACCATTCAAAAGTACTCATTTCCGGAAATGCCAATATAAAATCACATTAGCAAAAATGCACCACAATTAACCGTCGATCCACACCTCCGTGGACCCCTACCGAGACCCCGTCGGATCTAACCCGTAGTGGTTAAAAGCAAAGCTCGCGGTCCACAGCTTCGTGGAACCCTACCGAGACCCCGTCGAGTCTAACCCGTAGTGAGCATACACACACACACGTTACTCATGCAACACTAATATGCTAAGAATGTAAGTTCATTAAGAATACTCACTAGAGATGGCCATTAACTCGACACCATTATCAAACTCTTCAAAATTTCGATAACAAGATTAAATAAGGAAATACACGATTCCATAACTTAAACAATATGAGTATCATCATAAAATCCTTCGACGTTCAAAATAATCAAATCATAATCAATTCTCAAAACACCGTTCACAAAACACACGCGTTTTGAAAGAAAGCCTTTAACGAGGCCAAACCGAAATCCTTTGAAACGTCATTTCAAATAACCAAACAAACACATCAAGACGACCACCGATCATCATATACATAAAACGAGAAAAGTATGGGCAAGGTACTTGCCTCGATACCACGAGCACGGAACCACGAACGGATACGGCTCAACCGGGAAGCTTCGGAACGCCCGATGCTAACGAAAAGGAATACGACAACGAACGGAACGGAAGAATCAAGCACGACCGCGAGGAATCGACGAAAATGAACCTAACGATTCGAATAGCACAATCACAACCACTTCTAAACGATTACGGAAAAGGAATACACCCGGAAACCCGCCTACGATTCATGTATATTCATACAAAAATAACAACGAGGGCGGACCACAACCAAACCCTCTCGATTCCATAAAAATCCACAAAATATCCATGAATCCGTAGGAAAACTAAAGATACTAACAATATCAATCGTATACATCATGAATCCACCAACGAAACGGAACGAATCGGAAGAAAAACCCAAAACCCCCAAATTAATCGAAATAGGGTTTTAGAGCATTACCTTGGAAGATTCGAGTACTAAGATCCGTAGAACGCGCGTTAGATTGATTATCCGAGCCTCACAACCGAAAAGAAATGATGAAAATCGACCCCCGGATGAAGAACTCTCCCCCTCTATATCCTCTCTCTCGCGGCGCTTAGGAAAACTGGCGAATAAAATGAGCTGTTCGCTCAGAACAACACATTTATAGTGTAACACAGCAGACCCTATCGGCCAGCCTATCGGCCGATAGGCCCAACCGATACCCTATACAAAATGCCGGCAGTAGAGTCTATCGGCCCCCCCTATCGGCCGAAAGGCTCCTGGACGGTGCCCGACAGCTGACAGTCTTCCACTAAAACGACCATATCTCTCTCGTCCGACTCCGATTGACTCACCGTTTGAACCATTGGAAAGCTAACTCGATGTTCTATAATATTGCAAGATTTATAATTTTTGGAGTTACCAAAAATTAATGGTGATCTAACAAAGACGAACTCAAACTTAGAAAAGTCGTTTAGAAATCCTGAATTCAACAAAACGACACCGAAACCCGAACTCGAATACGAACCGAAGATACGGTTACGAAGTACTCACAAAGACGAATCTAAGAGCTAGTAGAACACACAATTCCGACCACCCGAAGGCTCGAGATTCGACAACGGAAGGTAATTACCCCAAACTTTGGGAAATTACGAAAATGGCCCAAATGCCCGAAAATCACCATACGTGATCGAATAACCAAACCGAAGTTCACAACACGTCTAACAAAGTTAAACGGACTTGCGGGAAACTCGAAGCAATGATTTCGGTCGAGATTCGCAAGAATCGAACTCAAGTGCGGAAAAGTCGCTAAAAGCACAGAACTCAACGAAAGCGACACCGAACGAACTCGGATGTCAAAAAGTGTAGAATTAATCATTCTCGGAATGACGAAACGGTCATGAGCGAGTCGTCAAAACGGACTCGACCGAAAAAAAGAATTGCCGAAATCAAAAATTGCGGATATTACATTCTACCCTCCTTAAAAGTTTCGTCCGAAACTTAAAACAAGTAGGAGAAGAAATATTCCGCCAGAAAACTCAACGAGACACACCGAATGCGTAACTAATGCCCAACGGCGAAATGTTACAAACAACGCAAAGGAATATACGGCGTGTAAACACGCTCCACGGTGACCAACACAACGTCGCCGTTAGGGATATAATAAAACCGACAAGTGACAAGCGTCATCAAACGGATACTATAGCCAAGTCAATTATCCGATAATCACAAAACACAACGAACGAAAATCAATATGATTGATCAACCCAACGGTACATCAATCAAAACGCGAGTCAACCGAACAAACACGGAATCCCATCGCTGAGGGATGGAAGATTGAAAACGAAACTAATTTCCCGAACTAAAGGGAATTACGAAGGAGCCCGAACGCGTTCAACAATCACGAAACGAGAACAAAAACCGAACAAACAAACGATCGAGACAACAAAAATCGAAGAATCATGTTCGAATCACGAAGAACAATAAAGTTCAACAATAACTCCGAGGATGATCCGTGAGAACTACAAGACATGCATTCCCATAAGATCCACAGAAAGGGAATAGCGATTGAAAAGTCACAACGACAAATAAGTTATTCGAAATGATATCACACTCGTTCGATAAACAAAAACAAGGGCAGGACAAGCTCAGAAATGTCAACGAACATAAATGAGTCGACAAAGTAGAAAATACAGAAGTTCAAAATCCGATCCCTTCGAATAAAAGGACTAGTAGAACCAAATGATGTTACTCCCGAACAAAGTTCTCAAGAATCGAACCGAACTCGAAAAAAGTCACACCGATAACCAGATCGGCCCACAACAAGATCACAGCTCGTTCGGACGATGAAACTGAAATACCGAACAAGTTCATAAAGTACCAACGAACATGAGCGAATCGATAGACTGAGGAAGAGAAAACACAGAAGTCAAAATAGTACGGGCATTACCTCCGACCTCGTCCACGAAATTCACAAAAACGGGAGCAAGGTAGCAAGACATTAAACAATCGACGCATAATGGAACCATCACCGATGCACACGGTCATACCAAATCAAGCTCTAACAGCTCGCACATGCGCGACAACGCAGAAATTGCCATGAGGCGACAACATTCAATACCAACACTCCGCCTCTCACAGGGGCTAGCACAACCAATGTGTGGAAAGCGTCTCAACGCTCACACCGCCAATTCGGTCATACTCGGGAGAAAGTATCAAAAGGACAACGCGAACATCACACATACATACCCAGCCCTCAAACGGGAATGGATAGGTTTTAAAAACGAAAACTTCATTTTGAAAATAATTTAGAAGAACACCGATTGATCTTGAGTATCATCTTTCAAAAAAAAAAAAGTACAAACGTGAAACATCGTTATCGAGACATTGGAGAACCATTTCGCATTTGATAAAAATGAAGACACTTTCTCTTAGTGAAAACTTTCAAATTATTCGACCCTCGGGTCTAAATAAAAGTGTTGAAAATATCTCAAAACATTTTGGTCCTCGAGGTAGAAAATTTTTGAAATACATTGTGGCATTTAGGATGTACCACAAGAAAATAACTCATTTGAAAAGTATGTCTCGAAATTTATTTTTCTAAGATACTCAAGGTTTTCAAAAATCCAATAGGCCAGAATGCCCAAAACTCACACATACCGACGTTCACTAAAACAACTCCTAGCACACGCATCAAAACGTTTAAAATCAAGACAATACAAGTCTTTAAACGAAAATAAACGATAAAATACCACATTCGAACAAAACCGGATAAAATACCCTCCCGCACTGGCTAGTGAACAAGTCGAACGTGTATAAGCACAAAGCTTCCACAAGAGACTTGTAAAATGTGCAAATCGATTCGAAAATCATCAACAACGGAGAAAAACAACAATAAAAAGACATCACAAACGACGACACTCCTCGTATAAATCAAATACGAGAGTCGACTAAATACATATCGTGAAATCAAAATTCACATAAAATTCCACCACTTAACAAATAATCATAAAAATAGCTCGTGTCACACGAGGCACAACACAAAGAAGGGAGACTTACTTCCACAGGTCGCACGAAGATGATGATCGCCACGATACTAATCACGACCAACAAACTCAAACGACGCGTCGCGACACGACTCGGTCGGACTAAATCCGGCGAGACAAAACTCAATAGACACCATCGACCCGACGGCTAGGTTTTCACAACCTAAGCTCCGATACCATTTATGTAACACCCCAATCCGCTCGGGGATATTACACGCCGTAGAACCTTTCCTCAAGGATCTACCAGTGTAACGACATTTAACATCTCGACAATGCCTTCGAGGCTACAATGACTCGATGGACCGATTTGGTCTTTCCACGATACATACAACTCAAATACAACTCATGCCCACGCAGGGACAAAATACAACTACACCCGTACAGCGGGAACAATACAGCAATGGAAAATAAAGTACAACTGAACCAACACACGATGTACGGTTCCTCATGTGATTAGTATCGATCATCTTTCATCATCCTTCATGCCGACCACGTGTTATGCTCCAAAACCCGAATGCAAAAACAGACATCCACCCCCGAATACTCGGGGTTAGCAAACTCCACTGTTTTGCTAGTGCAAATACAAAGTGCAAATACGAGCCATACAATTCACATTCCACGAATAACAATAACCGAGGATCCTCAAAGATCCAAACGAAACGAAAAGTACTTCCCGAGGCAAGGGTTTGAGAAAACATTTCAAAACGAAATATCATAAATCAATGGAAGTAATTTATAAAACAGTTTAGAATGCCATCGAGAGTTTTAATAGAAAACAATTTAGGATTATCAAATCCTACTTTTCGAAAACCGAAAGACAAAAGGGGTCACCGCCCCAAAGGTTTACTTTCTGAAAACTGACGTTAACCAACCGTTGGGATTTTAGCCCCAAATCCGTAAAACGACTTTTACAAAACCATTGGGATTTTAGCCCCAAATCTCATCAACTTACGGTACACAAGAACGACCAGGAGGTTCGTATCCCAACATCAAAATCCACAAATAAAGGATTTAAAACAAACAACAAAATACTCCAGTGCCATCCTAGCCAAGTAAGCCAAACGAACAACTTACCTCTTACACACTTAGTCGATGCATGCAATCATGAAAACCATTCAAAAGTACTCATTTAAAATGCCAATATCAAATCACATTAGCAAAAATGCACCACAATTAACCGTCGATCCACACCTCCGTGGACCCCTACCGAGACCCCGTCGGTTCTAACCCGTAGTGTTAAAAAGCAAAGCTCGCGGTCCACGGCTTCGTGGAACCCTACCGAGACCCCGTCGAGTCTAACCCGTAGTGAGCATACACACACACACGTTACTCATGCAACACTAATATGCTAAGAATGTAAGTTCATTAAGAATACTCACTAGAGATGGCCATTAACTCGACACCATTATCAAACTCTTCAAAATTTCGATAACAAGATTAAATAAGGAAATACACGATTCCATAACTTAAACAATATGAGTATCATCATAAAATCCTTGACGTTCAAAATAATCAAATCATAATCAATTCTCAAAACACCGTTCACAAAACACAGCGTTTTGAAAGAAAGCCTTTAACGAGGCCAAACCGAAATCCTTTGAAACGTCATTTCAAATAACCAAACAAACACATCAAGGCGACCACCGATCATCATATACATAAAACGAGAAAAGTATGGGCAAGGTACTTGCCTCGATACCACGAGCACGGAACCACGAACGGATACGGCTCAACCGGGAAGCTTGGGCGCCCGATGCTAACGAAAGGAATACGACAACGAGCGGAACGGAAGAATCAAGCACGACCGCGAGGAATCGGCGAAAATGAACCTAACGATTGAATAGCACAATCACAACCACTTCTAAACGATTACGGAAAAGGAATACACCCGGAAACCCGCCTACGATTCATGTATATTCATACAAAAATAACAACGAGGGCGGACCACAACCAAACCCTCTCGATTCCATAAAAATCCACAAAATATCCATGAATCCGTAGGAAAACTAAAGATACTAACAATATCAATCGTATACATCATGAATCCACCAACGAAACGGAACGAATCGGAAGAAAAACCCAAAACCCCCAAATTAATCGAAATAGGGTTTTAGAGCATTACCTTGGAAGATTCGAGTACTAAGATCCGTAGAACGCGCGTTAGATTGATTATCCGAGCCTCACAACCGAAAAGAAATGATGAAAATCGACCCCCGGATGAAGAACTCTCCCCCTCTATATCCTCTCTCTCGCGGCGCTTAGGAAAACTGGCGAATGAAATGAGCTGTTCGCTCAGAACAACACATTTATAGTGTAACACAGCAGACCCTATCGGCCAGCCTATCGGCCGATAGGCCCAACCGATACCCTATACAAAATGCCGGCAGTAGAGTCTATCGGCCCCCCCTATCGGCCGAAAGGCTCCTGGACGGTGCCCGACAGCTGACAGTCTTCCACTAAAACGACCATATCTCTCTCGTCCGGACTCCGATTGACTCACCGTTTGAACCATTGGAAAGCTAACTCGATGTTCTATAATATTGCAAAGATTTATAATTTTTGGAGTTACCAAAAATTAATGGTGATCTAACAAAGACGAACTCAAACTTAGAAAAGTCGTTTAGAAATCCTGAATTCAACAAAACGACACCGAAACCCGAACCTGAATACGAACCGAAGATACGGTTACGAAGTACTCACAAAGACGAATCTAAGAGCTAGTAGAACACACAATTCCGACCACCCGAAGGCTCGAGATTCGACAACGGAAGGTAATTACCCCAAACTTTGGGAAATTACGAAAATGGCCCAAATGCCCGAAAATCACCATACGTGATCGAATAACCAAACCGAAGTTCACAACACGTCTAACAAAGTTAAACGGACTTGCGGGAAACTCAAAGCAAGGTTTGGTCGAGATTCGCAAGAATCGAACTCAAGTGCGGAAAAGTCGCTAAAAAGCACAGAACTCAACGAAACGACACCGAAACGAACTCGGATGTCAAAAAGTGTAGAATTAATCATTCTCAGAATGACGAAACGGTCATGAGCGAGTCGTCAAAACGGACTCCGACCGAAAAAAAAAAGAATTGCCGGAAATCGAAAATTGCGGATATTACAGTGGCTTCGGCCCTAATTGTGATACGGCTTCGTGTCGTGGCTTCGACCCTAATTGTGATACGGCTTCGTGTCGTGGCTTCAGCCCTAATTGTGATACGGTTTCGTGCCGTGGCTTCAGCCCTAATTATGATACGGCTTCGTGCTGTGGCTTCCGCCCTAATTGTGATACGGCTTCGTGCCATGGCTTCGGCCCTAATGGTGATACGGCTTCGTGCCGTGGCTTCGGCCCTCATTGATACAGTTTCGGGTTGTTTTAACTTCAGGTGATTGTGATATTTGACAGCTTCGGCTGAGTGGCTTTCAGGCCTTTTGTGATGTCCTGGTAATTTAATTGGAGCCTTCGGGCATTGTGATTCATAATTAATTCAGTTCTGGTTTGGTTCATCTTTGTATAATTCATTGTGGTGTTCTATATCGCTGATTTGCCGTTGGGCACGTATACTTTAACATGTTGAGCAGGTATTGATCATATGTCGTGGGCATAGTGTTTCACGAATGCTCGATTCTTACCTTGGTTTGTGAGCATCTCGTATTATTATCATTGTACCATTTCATTCTGCCTTTGGATGCATATCATGTTATACATGTATTTGATATTCATTATCTGGATGACTGACCCCGTGGGGGTGGAACATGTTTTCATTTTTTAGGTGCTTGCGAGGATAGAGTTGAGACACAGAGGCATGACGTTGGCGACGAGGCATTCGAGCGATACTAGTCCGAGTTGTTCATGTTGGTCAGTCAGTGGGAGTTTACTTCAATCGTGTCAGTCGTTGTCATGTTGTATTATCCGAGCAAGGCTCGTGGATGTCATTGTATTTCATTTTGGCCATATAGGCCCACTTTTGTCGTTGGAATTCCTCATCGGAATATTGTGTCGGATATCATGGTAGGGACTATGATTTTCCCTTATTGGTTAATTTATTGTATTTTAGTTGTTTTCGCCTAGTGGATCTACGGGTGTGGGGTCCACGGCACTGTAATAACCCAATGGGATTTGGGGGTGTTACAGAAGTGGTATCGGAGAATTGGGTTGTGAGATACCCTGATAGGTGAGTTATGTGGCTCTACCGATGCGGTAGTAGTGGGACTGTCAGATTATGATAATCTGGACAGTCGGGTTTTGTGAATCGTGAAATTTCTACGACTGCATATGTCATTCATTCAGAGAGTCGTCGTAAGTAGAGACTAGTATCGCGAGACCTCGAAGCTTCATTTGACCTATGTAAGGACTCGATTCTCTTTATGTTCATACATTCATCATGTCAATAATTATACATGCTTTGTTGAAAACTATATGCGACATTTGTGTTATGATTGATTCATGACTAATTGTGTTGGAGCACGTGTGACTTGTGTAAGTGCTAGGATCAACTCGTTCACCAGTCAATAATCCCCAATCATCATTTTGATCTTATCGATCACATCAATTCATTAATCACTCAGTCAATCTCATTGCTCAGTTGTGATCCTGTGGATCGAATTATCAACCTTGTTAAGTTGTTCAAGATAATCATTTCAGGAATTTCATCATATAATCATGTTACCTCACTTAATCATTCATGTGATCCTATCGTATTCCGGCATAATGTCGATGATCATTTTATTGCATTATTAATGCATTCATTGTGATAAGAGTGTATGCTCATTATTATCATTCCGTAACGTAATCATAATGTAATCTTCATACGCGATCTGTAATCATCATGCGATCTTCCTGATTCAGTATGGACAGAGTTGTCAGAGGGCGCAGGGGAAGAGGTCGTGGTGCGGGCCGAAACCCGGGATCTCATGTGAACACCCACGCGGATGCGAGGGATATTAGGCATTCATCAGTTAGCTATGCTACTCATTCACTGTCAGATAATCATTCACTATCAGGGAGTTGTACCCGAGATGCAGCTCAATCAGAAGGAGTTCGGGTGGACCCATTCATATGTATGCAGGGCATGATGGCCCAGATGACTCAGATGACACGTCTGATGGAGACCATGCAGACCTTGATGGTTCATGGTCCACCGCAACAGGGATTCCAGGTGCCGTTTCATGGACGGACTGGAGGAGTGAGCCAGATTATCGGCGATATTTCTCGTCAAAGACCGCCTACTTTTGAGGGTTCATCAGAACCAGCTGATATTGTTCATTGGATTAAGCATTTTGATAAACTCTTCGACATGGTTCAGTGTACGGAAGAGAGTAAAGTGGCAGTGGTGGCTTACTACTTGAGTAAGGGTGCTTATTCTTGGTGGCTTTCTGTGAAATCCACCGATCGTGATTGTGTTTGGAGTGAGTTCAAGACTCTCATGTTAGAGAGGTATTATCCAGCTCCACTTCATGAAGCCAAGTTATTAGAGGTTTTAAACCCCGAGCCCATCGAGGACGAGGGTGTTATTGTCATTGCTGAGAAGTTTCAGGGACTACTTCACTTTGCTTCGTCAGTTATCCGTACTGAGGCGGATAAGATCAAGTATTTTAGCAACATGCTAAATCCGCAGTTGAGGATGTAGTTGTTCAATCACAATTGTAATTCACTTGGTGAGTTCATCGAGAAGGCTCAAGGAGCAGAGCTTTTGATCAAGGACCTTACTCAGAAACACCCTTCAGTTTCTTCTGGTGAGAGGACTAGGATGCCGGTTCGTTCTGAAGGACATCGGGCCCCGACGTCCAAGAGGTCATTTTCTAGTCGTCTTTGTGCTGGGAAAGCATCTTCATCTCAGACGATGAGTTCGACTGTTGTCTGCATTAACTGTGATTCAGCAGGGCATGTTAATACTCAGTGTACGGTGCCAGCTATTGTTTGTTTTCTGTGCGGGAGGCAGGGACACCGGCAGAAATACTGCAGGAGTTCTAGTGCCAATAGATCTCGAGTGAGCTCTCAAACTTCGAGAGATTTTGTTACCCCAGCCCGTGCATCATCCAAGGGGTCCTATCACGCTTCGAGAGCCAGAGGTAAGGACCTTCATCACCGGTTTTAAACAAGTTAATTCTTGCTCGATAATAGTATAATAATTCATTCCATTTGTCGTTCATTCATTCATACATGTAATTCAATCATAATATATCGTTCATGTCGAGACTTGTATTTATCAACTCATCATGTAACTTACGAGGAACGATGGTTCCAAAATCATTTCATTGAAGCTATCACTCATTGTATCATTATTTCATCTCGTTGAGTCGTTCTTGATCCTTATCGGATTCTATTCATTACTCCTCACCTTGGTCATTTTTGTTCTGGTGATCTTCCAGAATTATATTGCATGGACGGTTGGCGCATGTGTGGAATTTTAGTCAGGCACACTATGGTCATGTGTATACGCGGGACTCCGGACACATTGGACTGTGTGCATGGTAATGTGTATATGCGGAACTCCGGGCATATTGGACCATGAGACTAATTAGGCCAATAGCGGGTATATATGCGGGACTCCGGACACTCGGCTACTTGTGCTCTTACGCATTTCATTCGGGCATACATTGATGCTCATCATTCAACTTAATTCATTAATTCATTTATGTGATTGTTGTATACTGTTCAACAACGTAAGGAATGAATATCCTTTTATGTGATTGCGTTATTATTTCACCTCGGTGAGTCATTCTTGATCCTTGTTGGATTACGATTCATTATCATTCATTACGATCACTCATGTTCTTGTGACCTTCCGGGATCATGATTAAGCGATGAGTTCAGATTTGGGTCTCCCTTGAATCGATGGGATCGAGGAGATCGGTGATATGGAAGATATAGATATGGGGTACATTTTAGATGTGGCGTTGTTTTTCGGATGACTGGGTAACTCAATCTGTAATAGTGTTTCGTTGTTGTGAGTCACTTATGGTTGATCTATTTTTTTTAGGATCGTATTTGAGAATCTTGAGATTTTGGGATCATTTGTCGCGTTACTTTGGTATTGCAACCGAGATTTCGTGATTACCTGGGTAATCATTCATTGAGTTCTGAGACGTCTAGTCATGGGGACTAGGACGTGCAGTTGATATGGTTCTGAGGAATAATTGTACAGTGCTGTTTTCAGATCATGACGGGTGGTTCATACCCCGAGATGTTTACCCTTAGTTTCGGGGACGAAACTCTTTTTAAGTGGGAGAGTGTAATACCCGGATTTGAATTCATTATTTCTATTCAGTAATTTTCATTCAGAAATTTTTCACTCAGTAATAATCATTCATCAGTCATATTCATTCAACTGTGTTCACCGTTAGGCGTACTTTGGAATCACATATCAGTGGTTATTCGTCATTCATCATTCTTCGAGATTGAGATGGGAGTATCATCATCATCATCATTATGTTTTGGTAATTTGTGTGTGAGGTAGCACACGCTATGTACCTTAGTTAGTGCACGCTAATCAAGTACAGGTAGCGCACGCTAGGTAATCACAAGTAGCGCACGCTAGCGTGGTTCAAGCAGACAGTCCAGAAGATACTGGACTGCAGTTGAGTTGTAGTAGCGCACGCTACGAATGGTAAGTAGTGCGCGCTAGTGATTTTGGATAGCGCACGCTATGCTGGCAGTATAGCGCGCACTAAGGCCGATCGGGCAGAGTCCAGTGGGTACTGGACTGATTTGGAATAATTCATAGCGTACGCTATGAATGAATATTAGCAAACGCTAATGATGTAGTAGCGCACGGTTTGTTTTGGGTGTATCGTACGCTATCGCGAACAGATCAGAGAACAGGAGGTTCTGGACTCCAGACACTGGCCATCAGATATCAGTTAGCGCATGCTAACTTTTTGGGTTAACGCATGCTAACGAGGTAGTCTGAGTTCACTGGACTGTCCGGTTAACCCGTTAGCGCACGCTACATATCAGGTCATAGCGTGCGCTAAGCTGGGACCAGTATATATTGGCCAGTGCATTTCAGATTCGTCATTTTTTCATTTCGCTTCATTCCTTCGTCGGTTTTGAACTATTCCAGACGTTTTGGAGAGATTTCTTCGAGCTGAATCCATCTATCATCATCTTCAAGCTCCTTAGTCGTATTAATCATCATTTAATCAGTTTCATCACTCCAAATCAAGGTAATAACTTCTTGGACCTAGAATTTCGGATTTTTGGGTTTTTCCTTCTGATCTCTTCGTGTAAGCTTGATGTTATGTTGGAATATGTTAGATATGGATTATCTATCTTGGACACTTGTATTCTTACGGGTTCATTGGTGTAATTTTCGGAATTTGTGAATCATTGAGATTTTTTTCAAGAAAATCTTGGTGTTGACTTTGGAATTTTTGGGGGTTTCGACTAGATGTTGTTGTAAACAATTGAAGATTGTTTACAATGTGGTTGTTAGAATGCCCCAATGAGTTTCGGGTAGTGTTGTATCGACTTTTGAGTTGGTTGTGATCATGATTGATTCGTATATTAAGCGTATTGTTGGTGCTTGTGTTATTCAAGGTTGTTCGAACGGTCGGCATTTCCATTAAGGACGTTGATCATGGAAGGACTTTCCCGCCTTCGGTTTGAGGCAGGTTTTATACTTGTACTAGTCAATGAGATTAATGTTATCATATATGTGTATGAATGTGTTGTATCATTCCGAGACTTAGTCTCTTCATGAATTCATTAATATTAGGGGATTGTTCGATATGATACTCTTCGGCAACTATGCCAAATATTTATTATTGTTCATTAATGGCCGGTTCAAGGCATTGGGATACTCGTTGTTAATGTTATTATCGATAGCCGGTTCGCGGTATCGATGTATCGATTGCTGTTGTTAATATTGATGTCGATCTAAGACATTATTGTAATCATCGTTATTAATATTGGCATCATGTCATTCATGTTGTATTGGCCGATTGAAGGTATTGGCGTATTCGTTCTCATCTTCGTCGTGGGTAACCGATTAAAGGTGCCGAGGCATTCCTTGTATCATTATTATCGGTTGGCCATTCTAAGGCAATTGAATTGTTGAATCATCTGCTGCATCATTGTTATCGGTTGGCCATTCTAAGGCAATCGAGGTATCGAATTGGAACTGTCGAGGATAGTTCCCATCCGTGAGTTACTGTCATCATGTTGGCCGACTCAAGGCAGCACACTATCATTTCTGTGAATTCGGTAATCTTTGGATTGTTGCCGTTTGTGATTTCATTATGGGTAAGCTTGGGGCTTGAACCTTCACGGTTGGTTCCCAACACCTACGGATCAGTAGGTCACGGCCATTGGATGGTTTCATTGTGATACGGCTTCGTGACGTGGCTTCGGCCCTAATTGTGATACGGCTTCATGTCGTGGCTTCGGCCCTAATTGTGATACGGCTTCGTGCCGTGGCTTCGGCCCTAATTAGATATGGCTTCGTGCCGTGGCTTCGGCCCTAATTGTGATACGGCTTCGGCCCTAATTGTGATACGGCTTCGTGCCGTGGCTTCGGCCCTAATGGTGATACGGCTTCGTGCCGTGGCTTCGGCCCTCATTGATACAGTTTCGGGCTGTTTTCACTTCAGGTGATTATGATATTTGACAGCTTCCGCTGAGTGGCTTTCAGGCCTTTGTGATGTCCTGGTAATTTCATTGGAGCCTTCGGGCATTGTGATTCATAATTAATTCAGTTCTGGTTTGGTTCATCTTTGTATAATTCATTGTGGTGTTCTGTATCGCTGATTTGCCGTTGGGCACGTATACTTTAACGTGTTGAGCAGGTATTGATCATATGCCGTGGGCATAGTGTTTCACGAATGCTCGATTCTTACCTTGGTTTGTGAGCATCTCGTATTATTATCATTGTACCGTTTCATTCTGTCTTTGGATGCATATCATGTTATACATGTATTTGATATTCATTATCTGGATGACTGACCCCGTGGGGGCGGAACATGTTTTCATGTTTTAGGTGTGTACGCCACTAAGTATACTGGATACAGCTTGGGAAGTAGTTTAAACAACAAGCTGTACTGATTTTAAATCTGAGTACGTAGCGGAAGTCTTAGATACGATGAGTTCTTTGTGGATACGGCAACTAGGTGTCTGATGTATACTTAAATAATCACAGTAAATAAAACAGTAAAAACTGAAGGTAAATAACACAGTATTTAAAGTGGTTCGAGGTAAACCCCTCTACGTCCACTGGTCCTCCACACAGGAGTAAAATGTTTATTATAATTACTACGTACACAACTACATAATTATAACAGTTATACAATCAATATATCATTCACACAGATTAATATAAATATCTTAGCTTCAACCGTTCACACAGATTGGTTTGAGCTAAAGCTTGATTGACTTCTTCACACAGAGTTCTGAAGCTTCGTCTTCTTCAGTCCACACAGGGCTGATCTGGGTTTGCTCAAGGTATAGAACAGAGTGTGAACAACAGCTTTGACTTTATGAGCTTGTAGCTGATGAAGTGTTGTTCAAGATGATGAGCACTGTATATCTCTTTTATCTGAGTTGCAGTAAGCTTGGAGATATATTTTGCTCTGATGATAACTTGATAGCTTTGAATGATTTCGTATTCGGTAACTGATCTTCAATACCTTCATGAGGTATATATAGTCTCTGAAATATATATCCGTTGAGATGTATCCGTTGATTAAGATTCCGTTCCAACGGGATTAAAAGCACGATCCAGATTTAGTGGGATTTGAAGATCTGTTGACTGACAATATTTAAATACTTTATCCTTGAGTATTTAAATACTTCTTTATTCAACAGGACTTGACTTCTGAAGATTCCTTCTTGTCTTGTTGAAAGCTGTATGGAAGATAACTGTATTGGTGATTCGAGCAGTTTCCATACTTGGTCTTTATAAGACTTCTTTGTTGTACTGAAGGGTTCCACTATATGCTGGATTCGAGACAGGTCTTTCGATACAGGTTGATGCCTCAACACTTCGATACAGTTTCCTTTACTGTATGCGGATTGGCATATATGTCAAAACCTCTTATCAAATACTATTAGATATAGGGATTGAAGATCCCGGCTGTTTCGATACAGGGTTCTTGTTTTCCCAACAATTTCCCCCTTTTTGAAAATTTGCCAAGACTTTAACTTTCTAACTTCCAAGTCTTCTTGATGATGCCAAAACCTTCTTCATGAAATAATCTTCTTGATGACTTCTGGTAGATTTCTTGGTCCTTTGTCAACAGGTCTGTCTTTCGGCAACTTAGTTTAATTAATGAACTGCTCGCAGGCGAGTTCGATACAGCTAAGAATTTTTACAACTTAAACTGAAATCATGAACTGTTCGTAGACAAGTTCGTACAGCTTAATTTTCAATCAAGTTTCTATACATGAGATTGTTATCAAATAATTTAAGTAATCATACATCAACACAGTAGATTACGAGTTGTAATCTTTCAAGACAAACAAACACTTTTATTGATATTCAAAACAAATTGAGTACATGGTTTGCTGTTTCGAAGAGAAATTACAAAACAAAAATAATAAACAATGATTTCAGCTCCTATCTGTAGTCCGCATGTCTCCATGGCTTTCTCCCTGGATCATTCTCGGTACCACGCCACCAGTTCTGTAGGGAATCGTTGCCTCGATCCTGGTATATAGCTCTTCCTTCATAGGATCTATCAAAGGCAAGAATCCAGTCTTCTGGATGGGTGATCCGATCTCCTCTTCTGTGCTTGCTCTTCATATCTAGCTGTAGAGGGAGTTTTCCTTCTTCTAGCATCTTCGTAAATTTGTCTGCGTCCTACGCTAAAGTTTTATAGCTCTTGAAGATGGCGGATTCCCTGATGAGTTTAACAAAGTATCTCATTAGTTCGTTCTTCCTCCATTGCTTTACCTCATCGGCAGTAGGATGGCGGTTGGTCGGAAGACGAATTTCAGAAGGTCTCTGGATTAGATTTTGCCAAGGAACATTTGGATTATGAAATTCATGTCGGGAGCCTGAAATCTTAAAACTCTGAGAGGGAGGGGCTAGCTTGTTTAACTCAGCAGTGATGCTGTCTTGAGCGGCCTCAAATTCCCTTTCATGTTGTAACCTGATTCTCCTTGCAGCTTCTCTTGCTTCTTCCCCCTTTTTGGCGTCATCAAGACGTCCTAGGATCTCTAATGCAGCATCCTGTTTCGTTTCGATGTTAGTCATTCTTTCTACAAAGGAGGAAAGTGCCTGCGACATGTCTTTGATGCATTTGTCGTGGGCTCGCAATTGAGAACTGTTTTCAATCATAGCACATGCGATCTTGGCTTCGGCGATGCGTGTTTTGGTTGCCTCTTCCTTCAGGAGTTGCTCTTGCTTGTCTTCCATGATTTTCAGTGCTTGTTTGAATACTTCTAGCAAAATAATGAAGGCCTCGACTACTCAAGAAACTTCATGCTGTAAGGTGGTCATCTATTCCCCGGCAGAAGTATGCATCCAATTCAAGGCTTTTTCAACTGAAGACAGCATTCACTGCATCCTGGATGAATACAGTTTGAAGACCAAGAGCACGCAGGCGCTCTTTTCTAGCGGCTGTGCTGGGAGAATCCGGTTGGGCGAAATCTTCAGAGCAGTTCAACCTCCTCAGATTTATGGTTGGGCGTAAATTGAGTTGGACATCCTCAGGTGTATTACCGTCCTCGTATTCTAAGGTTGAAGGGGCGGGAGCAGCTTGTTCTGGTTGGGCGGCAGGGGGTTGTGTGTCCTCCAGTTGCGAAGTTTCGTCGGTAGACATGGATACAGGAGGGACTGAATCCTCCTGTTGTCTCTCAATGACAACTACTTCTTCTTGAGCGACGGCAGGCTCGGGTGCCTATTCCAAAATTGTTCCTGCTTCCTCGACTTGAGGGACTGATTCCTCCTCGTCAGGAATGTTTTCTTGTGGCGAAGGGGGCTTTATTCGAGTTGACGGCCCTTCGTCGTCCTTTGGTGGAGAGGCGTCGCTATCTTGAGCCTCTTCACGACTCATTCTCAGACCAGCTTGTAAAGCATCATCGTCATCGTTTGAGTCATTGTCATCGTCGTCTTTTGGATTTGGGGCAGAGTCCTCTGACTTATCTTTACCTTTCCTCCTTGCGTCAGATTTCTACAGAAGATGGCTTTCAATCATTTCTTTGCAGAAAGGATTGTCCCATCGGATCAGGGCCTCAATTTCCATTGAGTCCATCACTTCTGATACAAATCTTTCTTCTTGGCTACATTCGCTCCGGTTGTATAATGTTTCATACGGAGCTAGCCTGTAGCCTTTCCATTTCAGAAATCTTTCATAGGCATGTTCGATCTGAACAGAGAGAAGGGTTTTGTGAATAATGGTGTCAGGGGAGGGACTGCGTACAACGTCTGGATCCGCTGTAGCGAGGGGTTCCTCTACAGGTGTGGGATCCTGTAGGGAAGTAGGATTCCTTACAGGGGATAGTGCCCCGAAGGAAGATTGATCTTGTACGGGTGTAGAATCCCGTATAGGAGAGGTAGCGTTTGGCTCCGTAGGGGCAATCGACTCGCTAGAGTCTTTTTCGTTGGCAGATGTCCCATCATACGTCCTAGCCGCCAATGGCTCAGGATCTACTGTCGATACAGTAGTGGACACCTCTTCCACAGGGGTTGGGCCCTGGGGTTGTTCTTCGGTGGGTTGAGCCACGGTAGAAACTGCTTCGGAGGGCTTGGTAGATTTGGCTTTAGAAAGCCTCCTTAGTTTCTTCTTTGGCTTCTCACCAGCAATGGGTTTCTTGCTGTGAGATCTTTTTCTCTTCTTTGAAGACTCCACGTCCTGGGACTTCAAAGATTCATCTCTTGGGTCTGCGGAAACTGGCATATATTTGGTTTTCGGGTGGTTGCAGACCATGGTGCTCTGGTTATTTGCAGTAGGCTTGACGCCTCCTAGGTATATCTTGTAGCTATTCTTCTTTGCATCAGCGGATTGCGACAGTCCGCATTTTGTCAAGATATGGTTTAACATTAAACCAAATGGCTTCTTCTGGGTGGCAGGCTTGCATACCTCTTCTTGCAAGTGCTTCAGGATTATCTGGCACCAGTTGACCTTTTCACAGGTCAGAATTGCCACCATCATCATGAACCTCAGATTAGTACACATTTCGAACGCACCAGTTCGATTCTCAATAATCCTGCAGCAGAAATCATGCAAATATACATAAGGCAAACAAAAATTCTTTTTGTGACAGGTGGTTTGAACCATGTCAACAACAGTTGAGCCGGTGAACAGCCCATAAAACTTGGTTATAAGTTCTTGAGACCCAAACGTCTCAAGTTGATCCATTGTCAGGCCATCGTGGTAGCTTTGTAGATATTCAGGCAGATCGCTATCAACACAGATCTCAACTCCTTGAATGGTAGCGGTTATGTCAGCAACGTGACCTCCTTGGGCCAGCGACAAAAAGCGTACGGCGGGGTTGAGATAAAATTCCTCAACCAGATGAACATCATACTTGTCAGCAGTTTGACTTCCAAGGCGATAGAGGCCTTGTTGACGAAGACGAGTGATGATGTACTCCATGGGTTCGACATGATTGGTTTCAGCGAGAAGACGTTCAATGACAGCAGATCTTGAGAAGATCCGTCCATCGATGATGTTTGCGGTTTTCTTGAGAGCGGGAGAAGATGTTTGTCCAGCCATTTGATGATTTTTCAAGAAGAAGTGAGGAAGAAAACACTTAATATGCAATAAAATGCAGAAAGCTGTGTAGGCTGTTTTTGCTTGAGAACTCTTAATTTTTGCAGAAAGCGTAAAGAGTCTCTAATGGCAGTATCAGTCCTTTTATAGTTGGGCGGCGAAATAGGGTTTTGCAGAGTACGAATGGTCAGATTTTAAGGGATGGGAACTGGTTTTTGAAATCAACGGTTAAGATGGACTGAGTGTAACTGGTACGCTAATCCATTAAAATGTTTAAAATACAAGCGGGTCCCACTTCTGACATTTGGGTCACCCTAAAGCCTGAAGCGGCGGTTTTAAAACAATAAACAATTTAAAACATCGCGGTTTTTGAGATTCAGTTGTCCAGATGTCGTGTAAGGCATTTAATGTACATGACGTTTGACATAAAAACAGGGCACGTGGACAAAAATCATTTTAAAATGAAACGATATAATATAATATATATATATATATATACTGAATCGAAATCCTATAGTATATTCTGTGTCCGCGTTGATACAGCGTTCCCCCTTAAAAAGGTACATATAGGTTTTAAATTCCATACATCAACTTTTGGATTAAGGCTGTATTCATGGGTCCTACAGTATTCCCCCTTAATTATTGCACACGTCAGCTGTAGGATTCATATGTCTTTTCTCACTTCAGTGTTGTATTGACGGTTTTGAGTGTACAGATAATTAACGTTGGATACTGTATTCTTGGGTCTTACAGCATTCCCCCTCAATTGTTGAGTAAAAACAGTAAATTACTTACAGGGAGTTGGGCTGCAGCATTCCCAATTCTTGTCTAAGCATGTTGAATCTGGTTGTGTCGAGCGGCTTGCTGAAGATGTCGGCCAACTGAATGTCTGTATGAACTTTTTCAAGGCGAACATCTTTGTTCTCGACATCGTTCCTTATAAAATGATGCTTCATATTGATATGCTTAGTGCGCGAGTGCAGGACAGGATTATACGTTATAGCAATTGCACTCGTGCTATCACACATGATTAAAGTCTCTCTGGCTTCAATTCCATAATCTGACAATTGTTGCTGCATCCAAAGGATCTGCATACAGCAACTACCAGCAGCATAGTATTCAGATTCAGCTGAGGAAAGAGAGTTAGCCAATTGCTTCTTACTGAACCAAGAAACGAGTCTAGGTCAAATAAAGTGACAAGTTCCACTTGTACTCTTCCTATCTAGCTTGCAGCCTCCGAGATCCGAGTCGCTGTATCCAACTAAATCGAATCCGCCTTCTTTAGGATACCATAGTCCTACATCGACTGTTCCTTTAATGTACTTCAGGATTCGTTTAGCTGTATTGAAATGTGATTCTTTAGGTGCTACTTGATACCTCATACACACTCCAACAGCAAACTGGATATCGGGCCTGCTAGCCGTTAGGTACAGGAGCGAACCAATGAGCTTCCTGTAGAGTGATTGGTCAAACGGCTTTCCGGCTTCATCAGCACTAATTTGCACGGAAGTGCTCATGGGGTTTGACGATGATTTGGAATTGTTCATTCCAAATTTGTTGAGAAGCTCCTTGCTCTATTTTTCTTCGTTGATGAAAATACCTATAGGCAACTGCTTTACCTGCAAACCTAGGAAATAACTAAGTTCCCCCATCATAGTCATTTCAAATTTACTTTTCATGAGATGAGAGAACCTTTGACACAAAGCAAGGTTAGTTGAACCAAAAATTATATCATCCACATAGATTTGCACCATTAGTAGGTCATCACCTTCCTGTATTTTGAACAAGGTCTTGTCCACAGCACCTTTCTCAAATCCGTTGTTGGTTAGATACTGGGACAAGGTTTCGTACCAGGCTCTAGGGGCTTGTTTAAGTCCATACAGCGCTTTCCTTAGCCTGTATACTAAGTCGATACCATCTGTGTTGGCAAACCCTGGTGGTTGTTCAACATAAACTTCTTCGGCAAGGTCTCCATTCAGGAATGCACTCTTGATGTCCAGTTGGTATACAATAAAGCTCTTATGGGCGACAAAGGCTAAAAATATCCTAATGGCTTCTAGTCTCGCTACTGTATTACCCGGTTGTAATTCAGTCATTATCATTCAGTAATTTCATTCGGTAATTGTCACTATTTAATTTTTCACTTGATAATAATCATTTATCCGTGTTCATCGTTCGGAATAACTTCGAGTTATGTATCGATATTGTTCATTGTTTCAACCTTATTCGGGAAACGAAACAAGAGTATTATCTTGATTGTTGTAATTGATTCATTAGTCCATGTTGTCGTTGGAGTTCATGTCATTTCTAATCTCCTCATTGTTCAAATTATGTTTTGTTGGGCGAACCCTTGTAATCATTGTTTGGAACCATCATTTTGGGGTTTCCGTACTTCCATTTCGTGTTATTGTTTCCCAAATATTGATTCCTATTGCTTTTATTCTCTTCCCGGATCATTTTCCATCATTTTAGGACCCAAGGGGGGTGTGGGCCGCGGCACAAGGAGTGTGCGCCGCGGCACACATATTTTCCAGTTTTTGGCCGGCGGCCCGTGCAGTGAGGCTGCGGCTCATGCCCGGCGAGCTGCGGCAATCTGAGTCACTGCCGCGGCATACTCGTCCGGGCCGCGGCACACTCATGTTGCAACTTAACGGCCAACTAGTCTGTATCGTGGGCCGCGGCTCATGCCGACAGGGCCGCGGCACACTGCCGAGTCACTGCCGCGGCAAATTCATCCGGGCCGCAGCACGCTGCTGATCACTGGAGGCAGTTTTGGCCCTGTGCCGCGGCACACTTCGGCCGGGCCGCGGCACACAGTGCAGTCAGCACTATAATTGCGTTTTTTTGAGTGATATCAACTCATTTTTCCCATTTCTTCAACCTATACGAGAGAGAGGGCTTGAGGGGGAATACTTTCCATCATCTATCACTTGAGTGTTTGATTTTCTTCATCTCCTTTCGATCGTGAAGCTCGGATTGTCAATCTAACGCGATTTCATCGGATTAAAGTACTTGGATCTTCAAAGGTAATATTCACCAAACCTCTTGGATTTCGATTTTGTATTGAGATATAATGTTTTGGATGTTAAGATCATGTTGTATGAAGTGATATACGCATGATTATGGATATGTTTGATTATTCATTGGATTATTGAAGGATTATTCAAGAATACTTTGAATATTGAGTTAGATTTGGGGGTTTTCGATTAATCGTTGTTGTAATCACGAATTTGAATATTCATGTTGGATTATTGATCGTATTGAAGATGTTTTGTTGGTTTGAAACACTTCTTGGGGATTTGATGTTGGTATTATTGAAGTTTGGTTGTAAACAATCGTAGTTTAGCCACAAAGTGTTCGATATAATGCCCCAATGAACTTGATTTAGTCGTATCGACGTTTTGAGTTAGTTATATTCGTGTTTGACTCGTATGATGTTATACCGACAACCAACTTCCAATGAATGATTAAATCCAACAAAACCTCATTAATATCATCAATAATACCATAAGAATACTTAAATATTCATTCCTTTTGTTGTTGTTCATTCATAATCATAACACATTCATCATTGTATTAACCGCGTTGAGACTTGTAATTGTCGAATAATCATTTCATTCACGAGGAACGACGGTTCCAATCATTTCATTGGGTTATCAATCACTTCACTATTATTTTCATCTCGGTGAGTCATTCTTGACCTTGTCGAATTATTATCCATTGATATTCATTGTGGTTGTTCTCATTCATATGACCTTCTGGGTTCATATTGCGTGGCCAGGTGCGAATGTGTGGAATTTTTAGTCGAGCACGCGATGGCCATGTATTGGGAGTGATACATTGGACTGTGCACACGGTAACGATTACCTCCGTGAGACTAATTAGGTACAGGGACGGGTGTGTCCGGTCATCCGTCTTGTACACTTGCACAGAACACTACGGGCGTACTATGATGCTCCTCTTCAGCGTAATTCATAACTAAGGATATTTCATAACTTCAGATATATCATGATTCTGTATTTTCAACCCTTGGGGATTGTTGTTACGTATGGCCCGGCCGTTGGGGATTTTGTTTTCAGTCACGGCAAGGCAAAGGCACGGGAAGAGCATGTTGGCGGCGAGTCGATGATACTAGTAGGGGCCCCAGTCATTCCGGTTATTTCGATCATTTGATCATTTGATCATTCTTATTTCTCTTCATTTGTATTTCCGCTGCAAATTCCGTTTGAGATGTTTATTTATTCAGGGTGGTGTATTTTATCGTCATATAAAATATACTAGTATTCTATATTGTCCTCGTGTATTGTACTTAAGCTCCTCATCGGAGTATTTGGTAATATAATGTGGTTCGGTACTACAATTATATTATTCAATTCATCAGTTTTCATTCGCCTGGTGGGTCCCAGTCGGGGGTACACGGCACTGTAATATTCGCCTAGTTTGGGGTGTTACAGAGTTGGTATCAGAGAGTGGTTTTGAATACTACCTTCCGAGTCATGTCTCATTTGAAATCATCGTCATCGAACTAGTATCATTGGACTTTCGCGTCACGTGTGACCTGTGCAAATGCCGAGCCAATCAGACCAAGAACTGTAAGATTTCTAACGCCATGGTATAATTTCTGGAAATAATCATTCATTCATAATTCATCAGTTAACAATCCTTAATCATCATTTTCATTTTGACCAGGACGGTCATGTTAATTCATTAATCACTCAATTCATTTCATTACTCAGTTGTTGATCTGGAAGATCATATCATTAATCTTGTTAACTTGTTCAAGATAATCATTTGAAGAATTTCATCAGATAATCATGTCGCCTCAGTTAATCATTCATGTAATCACTGTGTTAGAGCATGTATACTCATTTTCATCATCTCATGACATAATCATAACGTGATATTCATACGGGAAATATAATCATCATGCGACCTTCCTACTTCAGTATGGAGAGAGCTATCAAGGGATGCACGGGGAGAGGCCGCGGTGCAGGCCGAAACTCGGGGAATACTCACCCACTGTCGGGAAACCGTACCCAGGACTCCGCTCGATCGGAAAATGTTCGGGTTGACCCACTCACTTTTATGCAGGTCATGATGACCCATATGCAATTGCTTAATCATCATTGCGCCACTCTGGCCGAATTAATCGAGAGGACTATCACATATAAGCCTGCTGCTAAGGAAATTGCTGAGCAACAACCTTCATCTGGCAGTAAGAAATCAACGAAACGTAATCAGTCCGAAGGCGGTCAGTCAACCTTCAAGAAGCCTCGTACGAGCCCTAACATTTCTGAGCGACCTCTTACGGCGCCTAATCCTTTGGGATCTCAGTCCCGAACGGCCAGTTCGGCCATCACCTGTTTCAACTGTGAAAAACAGGGTCATTTCAGTGCTAAGTGTCTGAGACAGACTGTCACATGCCATAACTGTGGAATTGCGGGGCATAGGGCCCGTTTTGCGGAAGGGATTCCAAACCCACTCCGGCGACATCTCAGGCCCCAGACAAGTCAGCGGTTCCGAATCAGGCCACTCAGCCCGCATCGTTTAAAACGACAGGAGCTAACAAAGGCGGAGCTCATATGTATCAGACGGGAGCGTCCGGTTCGGGGGCCGGCAAATCCTGATTTCACACGATGAAGAGGACCGACGATCCGGTGGCCCGATTGACCTCAGGTATACTCGTAATTTCATCTCAACCTGTGTTTACTCCTTTTGATACTGGTGCACCGAATTCATTCATTTCCGAATCATGTTTGAATAGACTTCACCTAGACAGTCCTAATAATTGTGGGCCTTATATCATTGGTATACCTGACGGTAGAAGAATTTCTGGAAATCACGAGGTTAAGAACTGACCGAATTAAGCTTAATGACCGCGAGTGGTTGGTGGACCTAATCGTGGTGGATTTACCTAAGGACGATGTAATATTGCGTATTAGTGGGATGGATTGTCATGATACCATTCTCAAGGTTCGTAAGCATATGGTCACTATCATTTCCGTCGTTGGAGTCGATTGTGTGCGTCAGGGAGGTGATCCCCGTTGTTCCGGAAGGATCATTAATATGATGGAAGCAGTGAAATTACTCAATCGACGTGTTCAATAATTCATCGTATTATTTTCTTCGATTGTCCGTTCTAAGGCAATCGAAGTGTTCAATCATTCACCGTATTATTTTCATCGATTGGCCGTTCTAAGGCAATCGAAGTGTTCAATTATTCATTGTATCATTTTCATCGATTGGCCGTTCTAAGGCAATCGAAGTGTTCAATCATTCATTGTATCATTTTCATCGATTGGCCGTTCTAAGGCAATCGAAGTCTTCAATCATTCACCGTATTAGTTTTATCGATTGGACGTTCTAAGGCAATCGAAGTGTTCAATTATTCATTGTATCATTTTCATCGATTGTCCATTCTAAGGCAATCGAAGTGTTCAATCATTCATTGTATCATTTTCATCGATTGACCGTTATAAGGCAATCGAAGTGTTCAATCATTCATTGTATCGTTATCGTTGATTGGTCATTCTCATGCAATCGATGTGTTCAACCATTCGTGGTATCATCATTATCGCTTGACGATGTACTCCGAGGCGAGCTACCTATTTTACCTCTACCGAGGGATATGGAATTCACGATAGAGTTGGAGCCTGGTATGCCCCCATTATCGAAGGCACCGTACCGGATGGCCCCGACCGAAATGCAGGAATTAAAGAATCAATTAGAGAATTTGACCGAGAAGGTTATATCCGACCGAGTGCGTCTCCGTGGGGAGCACCAGTGTTGTTTGTCAAGAAGAAGGATGGTTCATTTCGTTTGTGTATTGATTATCGGGAGTTGAACAGGGTGACAATCAAGAATAAGTATCCCTTACCTTGTATTGATGATCTCTTAGATCAACTTCAGGGAGCTTCAATATTTTCCAAGATCGACCTAAGATCTGGATATCATCAGTTGCGAATTCGAGAGTCGGATATCGCAAGGACAGCATTTCGTACACGCTATGGTCATTATGAGTTCGTAGTTATGCCGTTCGGGCTAACTAATGCACCTGCGGTATTCATGGAGTTAATGAATCGGGTTTTCATCGACTTTTTGGATCAGTTTGTTGTTGTCTTCATCGATGACATTTTGATTTATTCTCATGACCGAGAGGAACACGAGGTTCATCTTCATCAGGTTCTCGACGTGTTAAGACGAGAGCAACTTTATGGAAAGTTTTCCAAATGTGAGTTCTGGATGTCCGAAGTGACTTTTCTCGGGCATGTAATTTCATCAGACGGAGTGCGTGTTGATCCTCAGAAGACGGAGGCTATCCAAGATTGGTTACCTCTGAAGAATGTTAAGGAAATCCGAAGCTTTCTCGGATTAGCCGGTTATTATCGGCGGTTTGTGGAAGGATTTTCTAAAATCGCTCAACCATTGACGAACCTTTTGCGAAAGGATAAGAAATACACGTGGTCCGACGCGTGTCAACGGAGTTTTGAGGAACTCAAGAGCCGGTTAGTTTCAGCACCTGTACTTTCCCTGCCGCAAGGGATGGAAGGATTTGTGGTTTATAGTGATGCATCCGGGCAGGGTCTCGGATGTGTACTCATGCAGAATGGGAAGGTTATTGCTTATGCTTCACGGCAATTGAGACCTTACGAGGTTAATTATCTGACCCACGACCTGGAGTTAGCAGCCGTGGTTTTCGCGTTGAAGATTTGGCGTCATTACCTTTATGGCGTCACCTGTCAGATTTTCACCGATCACAAGAGTTTGAAGTATATATTTACTCAGAATGAGTTAAATATGCGATAGATGCAGTGGTTGGAACTAATCAAAGATTATGATATCGAGATCCTTTACCACCCGGGGAAGGCGAACGTTGTCGCCGACGCTTTGAGTCGTAAGTCCGTTCAGGAGCAAATGCTTGCTCGTTTAATAGTTCAGAAAGAGCTTCAACAGGAATTCCTTAGACCCGAGATCGAGGTCTGGCTTCAGCGAGTACAAGGGTAACTTTACATGTTAGAGATTTCATCGCCACTTGAGGAGGCAATCAGAGAGAATCAGGGTTCAGACCCAGCATTGTTGCGCATCCGTGAGGATGTGGCTCAGGGTAAAGCCCCTGGATTCGTGGTCCACGAGCATAGACTTTTGAGATTTAAGAATCGGTTGTGCGTACCGGCGAATGACGAGTTGAAAAACTCGATTTTGAGAGAAGCTCATGCTACCCCTTATTCTGTTCATCCGGGGTCTAGCAAGATGTTCAAGGACTTGAAACAAAATTTCTGGTGGAGTAATTTGAAGCGAGAAGTCGCAGAATTTGTTTCGAGATGCTTAACCTATCAACAAGTCAAGATTGAACATCAGAGACCGCGCGGGTATGCTGAAACCTCTCGCTATTCCAGAATGGAAGTGGGAAGACATTTCTATGGATTTCATCACGAGTTTGCCGACGAGTCGTCGTGGCATGAATACGATCTGGGTGATTGTGGACAGTTTAACTAAGTCAGCTCACTTTCTCGAGATTAAGGATACTTGGGGTCCCGAGAGACTTGCTCAGTTATTCATCAAAGAGATAGTGAGACTGCACGGTACTCCTAAAAGTATCGTTTCCGATCATGGCGGACGGTTTGTGTCTCATTTTTGGAAATCAGTTCATCGTGATATGGGAACTCAGCTTAATCTCAGTACCGATTTTCATCCTCAGTCCGACGGGCAATCAGAGAGGACTATTCAGACATTAGAGGACATGTTGAGGGCATGCGTCCTCGATTGGAAAGACAATTGGGAAGCCCAACTACCATTGATCGAGTTCATGTATAATAATAGTTGGCATACTTCGATTAAGATGGCGCATTACGAGGCCTTGTATGGTCGTCGTTGTCGATCTCCTTTGTGTTGGGACGACTTATCAGAGTCAATCGGCACCGAGCCCGATATGCTTATAGCCGCCCGTGAGAAGGTAGCTTTGATCAGGAGTCGTTTGTTGACCGCTCAGAGTCGACAGAAATCTTATGCAGATAATCGTCGTCGACCATTAGAGTTAGAGACGGGTGACCATGTTTTGGTCAAGGTATTCCCGAGTCGAGTTATCTTCCGTTTCGGGAAGAGGGGAAAGTTGAGTCCGAGATTCTTTGGATCGTTTGAGATTTTGGATCGAGTAGGCGAGTTAGCTTATCGATTGGCCTTACGTCCGGCGTTGAGCAGAATTCATGATGTGTTCACGTCTTTCAGCTACGGAAGTATGTTTCCGACCCGAGTCACATACTTCAGTTCGACGAAATCGAGATCGCAGATGATCATTCATATGAGGAGCGGCACACTCGTCCAGGCCGCGGCACACTCATGTTGCAACTTAACGGCCAACTCGTTTGTACCGTGGGCCGCGGCACACTGCCGAGTCACTGCCGCGGCAAATTCATCCGGGCCGCAGCACGCTGCTGATCACTGGAGGCAGTTTTGGCCCTGTGCCGCGGCACACAGTGCAGTCAGCACTATAATTGCGTTTTTTTGAGCGAGATCAACTCATTTTTCCCATTTCTTCAACCTATACGAGAGAGAGGGCTTGAGGGGGAATACTTTCCATCATATATCACTTGAGTGTTTGATTTTCTTCATCTCCTTTAGATCGTGAAGCTCGGATTGTCGATCTAACGCGATTTCATCGGATTAAAGTACTTGGATCTTCAAAGGTAATATTCACCAAACCTCTTGGATTTCGATTTTGTATTGAGATATGATGTTTTCGATGTTAAGATCATGTTGTATGAAGTGATATATGCATGATTATGGATATGTTTGATTATTCATTGGATTATTGAAGGATTATTCAAGAATACTTTGAATATTGAGTTGGATTTGGGGGTTTTCGATTAATCGTTGTTGTAATCACGAATATGAATATTCATGTTGGATTATTGATCGTATTGAAGATGTTTTGTTGGTTTGAAACACTTCTTGGGGATTTGATGTTGGTATTATTGAAGTTTGGTTATAAACAATCGTAGTTTGGCCACAAAGTGTTCTATATAAGGCCCCAATGAACTTGGTTTAGTCATATCGACGTTTTGAGTTCGTTATATTCGTGTTTGACTCGTATGATGAACGAATTGTTGGTGATTGTGTTATTTAAGGTTGTTCAAGCGACCGATATCTCAATTAGGACGTTGTTCATGGAAGGATAATTGTCACCGGTGTTGTGTAAGTTAATTCTTACTCGGTTAAAAGGATATTCATTCCTTTTGTTGTTGTTCATTCATAATCATAACTCATTCATCATTGTATTAACCGTGTTGAGACTTGTAATTGTCGAATAATCATTTCATTCACGAGGAACGACGGTTCCAATCATTTCATTTGGTTATCAATCACTTCACTATTATTTTCATCTCGGTGAGTCATTCTTGACCTTGTCGAATTATTATCCATTGATATTCATTATGGTCGTTCTCGTTCATATGACGTTCTGGGTTCACATTGCGTGGCCGGGTGCTGATATGTGGAATTTTTAGTCGGGCACGCGATGGCCATGTATTGGGAGTGATACATTGGACTGTGCACACGGTAACGATTACCTCCGTGAGACTAATTAGGTACAGGGATGGGTGTGTCCGGTCATCCGTCTCGTACACTTGCACAGAGCACTACGGGCGTACTATGATGCTCCTCTTCAGCGTAATTCATAACTAAGGATATTTCATAACTTCAGATATATCATGATTCTGTATTTTCAACCCTTAAGGATTGTTGTTCTGTGTAACTGACCCCGTTGGGGGATTTTGCTTTCAGGTCACGGCAAGGCAAAGGCACGGGAAGAGCATGTTGACAGCGAGGAGTCCCAGTGATACTAGTAGGGGCCCCCAGTCATTCCGTTATTTCAGTCATTTCAGTCATTTCAGTCATTCTTATTTCTCTTCATTTGTATTTCCGCTGCAAATTCCGTTTGAGATGTTTATTTATTCAGGGTGTTGTATTTTATCGTCATATAAAATATACTAGTATTCTGTATTGTCCTGGTGTATTGTACTTAAGCTCCTCATCGGAGTATTTGGTAATATAATGTGGTTCGGTACTACAATTATATTATTTAATTCATCAGTTTTCATTCGCCTGATGGGTCCCAGTCGGGGGTCCACGGCACTGTAATATCCGCCTAGTTTGGGGTGTTACAGCTACAGGGGCGAAGGTTTCATCATAGTCTATGCCTTCTTCCTGACTATAGCCTTGTGCGACTAGTCTGGATTTATTCCTTATAATAAGTCCATTTCGATCCTTTTTGTTTCGAAATACCCATTTGGTTCCTATAACCGATTGATGTGTAGGTCTGGGTACAAGATACCATACATTATTTCTTTCGAAACCGTTAAGCTCTTCTTCCATAGATGTTATCCAATGAGAGTTATTAAGAGCGTCTATGGTCGAAACAGGTTCGGACTGGGCTAAGAATACAGCGATAGTGCACATATTGAGTCTTCTAAGCTCGGATTGAGATTTCCATTCAGGAAACTGTGATATCTCAGTATCAAGTTTTTCTTGTGCACAAAGTACATTTCCTTGTGTACTCTGTATTCTCCTACGAGTAGAAACACCAGCATTTATGTTTCCAATGATCAGCTCTTGTGGGTGATCTCTCAACCATCTTCGGTCGGGTTCTAATTCAGGATCCCGTACTGTATCGAGAGATTCTATAGATACAGCTTCAGCTTGTACAGCGTCGGCTTCATCTACGTCGATTCTTACAGCTGCGGGGCTGATTTCTAAATCAACGACAGGTTCTATGGGAGTTGGAGGATCCAAGATAGAGAGTTGTTGGATGTTTTGGGTAACATCTTCTACTCCTATAGGGTCATGATGAGGTTCGTCGAACACTACATGAACTGATTCCTCGATCGTCAGCTTACTTTTATTAAAGATTCTGTAAGCTTTGCTGACGGAGGAGTATCCTACAAATATTCCTTCATTTGATTTCTCATCAAAGGTTCTAAGTTGGTCCTTCCCATTATTCAACACATAACACCTGCATCCAAAAATGTGAAAATATGAAACTAATGGAGTTTTGTTGTTCCATACCTCATATGCTGTTTTGTTGTGGTGCTTGTTGACGATACAGTGGTTTTGAGTGTAGCATGCTGTATTAGTTGCTTCACCCCAGAAACGCTGTGGCAACTTGCTTGTGGCGATCATTGTCCTTGTTGCTTCTTTCAACGTCCTATTCTTTCGCTCGGCAACACCATTTTGTTGAGGAGTACGGGCAGCTGAGTATTCATGTTGTATCCCATTTTCCAAACAGTATTGCTCTATAAAGCGGTTAGTAAATTCTGTACCTCTGTCGAAACGAATGGACACGATACTCAATGCCTTTTCATTTTGCAACTTTCTCAGGAGCTCGGGCAGCTTTGATGTTGTTTCCTTCTTCTTGCCAAGGAAAATTGTCCAAGTATACCTGGAATAATCATCAACAACAACCATGCAGTATTTCTTACCTCCCAAACTTACTGGGTCTACAGGACCGTAGAGATCCATATGTAGCATTTCCAATACTCTTTGGGTTGAAAGGTAGGATTTGCTCTTCAGGGTTGACTTGATTTGCTTGCCTTTCTGACACGGTCCGCAGACGCTGTCCTTCTTAAATGACACATTTGGCAAACCTCTAACCATCCCCTGTCTTGATAGCTTGTTGATCGTCTTGAAGTTGACGTGAGACATCCTCTTGTGCCATAACCAGCTAAGATCTGCAGTGCCTTTGGCAACAAAGCATGGAATTGAGGAGCTCATAGGCTTCCAGTCAGCAATATACATGTTACCTGATCTGCTTCCTGTAGGCACAACTTCCTTGGTTTGGATGTTCTTGACTCTACAGCGATCTATATAGAATTTTACCGAGAACTGTTTATCACAGAACTGGCTAATGCTAAGTAGATTGTACTATAAGCCTTCAACATATGCAACATCGGTGACTTTGAATTTTCCGACAAGTAGGTTTCCTTTCCCTCTTGTTATTCCTTTAGATTTATCACCGAAACGAACTTTTGGACCGCGACCTTCTACAAAATCTGATAGCTTGCTCCTATCTCCGGTCATGTGCCGAGAGCATCCACTATCAAAGTACCAGGTATCCTCCTCTAGAATGTCCTCCTCTTGAATGTCCTGTAATAAATAAATTAAGTAGATTTAGGTCCCCTTTGATTTTTGGGTCCATGTATGTTAGTTCCTGTAGGTACCCAAGTTTTCCTGGCAGCAATTGGTTTACTGTAGGTCATACTCGGTACAGTGTTGCGATATCTACGAGGGGCATATCTGTAGTCGTTATAACCATGATAATTGTTATGCATGAAAAATTAAGGGTTATTATTGTTAATCCAGTACGAGTGCTGTCTTGGAGGTGGAGCCATTTTATTTGGCCTAACAGCTTGCCTTCTGGATCTCCAATTGGATTCCCAAGGCTGTTGTTGATATTGAGCGGGCACTTGCTGTCTCGAGGGATAACGGGGCTCCTGTATCCAATACCTAGGCGTGCTGTACTGAAAGTACTGCCGTTCGGGCCTTTGGTAGTTGGATACAGCCTTCCTTCTGAATGGCTGTTGGCGTTGTTGATATGCTCAGGGAGCCTGCTGTTGAGTGCGCCTCGCAGGTTGGAACGGCTTATGATTCCGCTGTCTAGAATAGGATTGCGGGGGCGGAATGGCAGCCTTCGGTTTTTGCGGTGCAGCAGGTTCCTTCACGGGACTAGGGGTATGTTTCAATACTGGAATGTGTTCCACACTCTTGACAAACACTGTACTAGTTTTCCCTTTGTTTGAACATGAGCTGTATCCTAAGCCACTTTTATCATGAGCATGTTGCCTAGTGCTCAGAATTTCTTCCATTCTTTTGGACGATTTCTCGAACGATTTCAGAGTGGTCTCAAGTTCAATTTATCGTTTTTCGAGAGTTGTGACTTTGGCTTGAAGTAGAACCAAATCATTTGTCTTGCTCTCGTTGTGAGTTTTAACCTCACTTAGGTCATGAGCAAGTTGATGATTGCTCTCCATGAGTTTTTCAAAATCGACTTTGCTGGTTTCACAGTCAAGAGACATATTCTCATAATTTATCTTCAGCAAATCGTTTTCATCTTTCAGCTCTAGGTTAGACAGTTGGAGCTGTACATTCTCGTTTTTCAATGTCTCATGGGCCTTTTGAATGTTTTTAAATTCATTCATCATGCTTTCAAAAGTATGAGATGCATTTGATGGAATAGCTGAGGTTGAACTTACCTCATCATCGCTATCTTCACCTTCCGGAATGTCTTTGGCCATAAAGCACATATATGCTTTATCATCAAACTCATCATCAGATGAATTACTTTCGGTGACCACTTGAAGACATTCTTCAGATTTGGATGGTGTGGGGGAGGATTCTGATTCTCCAATCAGGGCATTGAGCTTGTTTTTCCAAGCACGTGTTCTTTCATCTCTCTCTTGTTGCTCGGCCTCCGGCAACTTTTGAACTTTGGGATGACGACATTTATTTGCATAATGCCTTGGTTTCCTGCAATTATAGCACATGTTAGAATTACCAGATGAATTTTCGGTACTTACCTTTTGGACAGGTTTGGGCCTGTAGGGAGTCTGCTTGATGAACTTTTTGAATTTGTGCATGAGAAGCGCCATTTCATCTTGAGACAGGATGTCGTCGTCACTGTCAGCATTCTTGTGACTAGGCTTCGACGAGCTGGGCATGCTGTGTCGACAACTCGATACAGCGGCTAGTGCTGTGACCTTTGAAGGAGATTCTTCAGCTTTCTCTCTTATGTCAATATCATACTCAAAAGCTTTGAGGTCAGAGAAGAGATCAAAAGTAGTTATTTCATTAAGATTGCAAGACACACGCATAGTTGTAGTCTTAATGTCCCATCGGGCTGGGAGAGATCTGAAAAATTTTAAATTCTTCTCCTTTTAGGTATAAATTTTGCCCAACGCTTCAAGTTCACCAACAATACCAGTGAATCTGAGGTCAAGTTCCTCAAGTGTCTCAGTTGGTTTCATTTAGAAAGATTCAAATTGCTGAGTCAGTTTTGAAATCTTATTTTCCCTCACAAATCAACTTGAGTTTATCCCATATTTCCTTGGCTGTTTTGTAGCTCTTTACCTTTGAGAACGTGCCTTTGTCAAGGGTGACAAATAACGCGTTTTTAGCCACATTGTCGAGTTTGGCTCGCTTTCTTTCATCTGTGGTCCATTGCTCGCGATCCTTCTCGAGCATCTCAGCATGGGCTTGGCCTTCAATCCTTGTGGCCATGTTTACCTTCATGATCTTTATAGGACCACCCTGTATCACAAAAATCATCTCTTCGTGCATTGCTTCAAGATGAGCCTCCATCCTAATTCTCCAATCATCAAATTTGTTAATAGAGAACATAGGCACTTTGTTGATCATAGAAGTATCCATGTGAAAGTAAGGAAATGAAAGAGACTGTTTTTAAAGAGTAAGTGATTTTGGATCTGATTTGGTTAAAAATACGACTGATTCTTTTTAGAATCAACCGTTCCGATACCACTTGTAGGCCACTAAGTATACTGGATACAGCTTGGAAAGTAGTTTAAACAACAAGCTGTACTGATTTTAAATCTGAGTGCGTAGCGGAAGTCTTAGATACGATGAAGTTCTTGTGGATACGGAACTAGGTGTACTGATGTATACTTAAATAATCACAGAAATAAAAGCAAGAAAAGCGAAGGTAAATAACACAGTATTTAAAGTGGTTTGAGGTAAACCCCTCTACGTCCACTGGTCCTCCACACAGGAGTAAAATGTTTATTATAATTACCACGTACACACCTACGTAATTATAACAGTTATACAATCAATATATCGTTCACACAGATTGATATAAAGATCTTAGCTTCAACCGTTGACACAAATTGGTTTGAGCTAAAGCTTGACTGACTTCTTTACACAGAGTTCTGAAGCTTCGTCTTCTTCAGTCCACACAGGGCTGATCTGGGTTTGTTCAAGGTATAGAACAGAGTGTGAACAACAGATTTGACTTTATGAGCTTGTAGCTGATGAATTGTTGTTCAAGATGATGAGCACTGTATATCTCTTTTATCTGAGTTGCAGTAAGCTTGGAGATATATTTTGCTCTAATGATAACTTGATAGCTTTGAATGATTTCGTATTCGGTAACTGATCTTCAATACCTTCATGAGATATATATAGTCTCTGAAATATATATCCGTTGAGATGTATCCGTTGAGCAAGATTCCGTTCCAACGGGATTAAAAGCGCGATCCGGATTTAGCGGAATTTGAAGATCTATTGAGTGACAGTATTTAAATACTTTATCCTTGAGTATTTAAATACTTCTTTATTCAACGGGACTTGACTTCTGAAGATTCCTTCTTGTCATGTTGAAATCTGTATGTAAGATAACTGTATTGGTGATTCGAGACAGTTTCCATACTTGGTCTTTATAAGACTTCTTTGCTGTACTGAAGGGTTCCTCTATATGCTGGATTCAAGACAGGTCTTTCGATACAGGTTGATGCCTCAACACTTCGATACAGTTTCCTTTACTGTATGCGGATTGGCATATATGTCAAAACCTCTTATCAAATACTATTCGATACAGGGATTGAATATCCCGGCTGTTTCGATACAGGGTTCTTGTTTTCCAACAAGGTGCTTGCGAGGAGAGAGTTGAGACACAGGGGCATGACGTTGGCGACGAGGCATTCGAGCGATACTAGTCTGAGGTGTTCATGTTGGTCAGTCAGTGGGAGTTTACTTCAGTCGTGTCAGTTGTTGTCATGTTATATAATCCGAGCAAGGCTCGTGGATGTCATTGTATTTCATTTTGGCCATGTAGACCCACTTTTATCGTTGGAATTCCTCATCGGAATATTGTGTCGGATATCATGGTAGGGACTATGATTTTCCCTTATTGGTTAATTTATTGTATTTCAGTTGTTTTCGCCTGGTGGATCTACGGGTGTGGGGTCCACGGCACTGTAATAACCCAATGGGATTTGGGGGTGTTACACTTAATACCAAAGCATTTAACACCTCTGCACGGTGACACCTTAAGTCAAGCACGATCCCCAACCTTAAATGCTAGGTCCCTACTATGACGATCTGCATAACGCTTTTGTCGTGCCCTTGCTTTTTTGAGTTTCACCTTAGCAATGGCAACCTTCTTGTTAGTCAATAAGTCGTTCCCCAACTTTGTTCCAACAGATAGGTGCTCTACACTTCCGTCCATACAATATTTCAAACGGGGCACCTTTTATACTATCATGGCAACTATTGTTATAAGCAAACTCCACTAGACATAAGTATTCATCCCAATTACCTATCCATTCAAGGACACAAGACCTCAACATATCTTCCAAAGTTTGAATTGTCCACTCAGTCTGACCATCCGTCTGTGGGTGAAAATCCATGATAAACTTGAGTCTAGTTCCCCGTGCCTTTTGCAAATCCTTCCTGAAACGAGAAGTAAAATGTAGATCTCTATCGGATATAATAACTGCAGGTGTACCATGTAGTCGAACAATCTCCTGTCGAAAAATCTCTACCAACCTCCTAACTGGATAATCTTTACGAATAGGCAAAAAGTGAGCTGACTTGGTTAAACGATCAACCACAACCTAAATAGCATTATGCTTCTTATCTGTTCGAGGTAATCCTGTCACAAAGTACATGGAAATTTGATCCCACTTCCATGTAGGAAAATCCAAAGGCTGTAAGAGACCACTAGGACGTTGATGCTCAATCATCACCTGCTGACATGTCAAACACTTGGCCACAAATGTAGCCACATCCTGCTTCATCCCATTCCACCAGAAGTTCTGTTTCAAATCTCTATACATCTTGGTTGAACCAAGATGAATAGTGAACGGAGAACTGTGTGCTTCAGACAACACAGCTTCCTGAATAGAAGAATCGTTAGGAACGCACAAACAATCACCATGCCATACAATTACATCATCATCAACACGAATTTTCGTCTGTTTACCTTCCTCCAAGTTCTGAATTATAGACCACAAGTAACCATCATCTTTCTGAGCTTCCTTAACCCGAAGTATAAGGTTAGGTTCAACTTTCAAACTCGCCCAATAACCATAATGCCCACGAACACATAGTTACACCTCTATAAGTTCCAAGTCATTGATAATCTTTGGTGCAATATCAAGACTAGCCAAAATTCCAGACTTCCTACTAAGAGCATCAGCAACCACATTCTCCTTGCCTGGATGATACTGAATGTTTGCATCGTAATCCTTAAGAAGTTCCAACCCACGCCTCTGTCTCATATTCAGCTCCTTCTGAGTAAAGATATACTTGAGGCTCTTATGATCAGTGAAGATGTCACGTGTCTCTCCATAAAGATAATGCCTCCAGATTTTCAGAGCAAACACCACCGCTGCCAACTCTAAATCATAGTGGGATAATTAGCCTCATAAGGTTTCAGCTTTCTTGATGCATAGGCGATAACCTTTTGATGTTGCATTAGTACACATCCAAGACCTTTCTTTGAAGCATCGCTGTAGATTTGGTAACCACCAGATCCAGAAGGTAAAGTAAGTATAGGTGCAGAAACCAATCTCTTCTTTAGTTCCTCAAAACTCTTCTCCCTTTCTTCATCCCAGACAAATTTCTCACCTTTCCTTATAAGTTTCGTCAACGGTAAGGCCAAACGTGAGGATCCTTCCACAAATCTCCTGTAATAACCAGCAAGACCTAAGAAACTTCTAACTTCTGTCATAGTCATCGGTCTTGGCCATTTAGTGATAGCCTCAACCTTTGCAGGATCCATGGTAATACCATCTGCAGATACGATGTGACCCAAGAATGCCACCTGTCCCAACCAGAATTCACACTTCGAAAACTTAGCATACAACTTCTTCTGAAGTAAAATCTCCAACACAATACGAAGATGCTATTCATGTTCCTTCTTCGTCTTCGAATAAACAAGGATGTCGTCAATGAATAAAATAACGAATTTTTCCAAGAATTCGTGGAATACACTATTCATCAAATCCATGAACACAACTGGAGCATTGGTTAAACCAAACGGCATCACCAAGAATTCGTAATGGACATAGCGAGTACGGAATGCAATCTTAGGAACATCTTGCTCCTTCACCCGTAGTTGATGATAGCCAGATCTCAGATCAATCTTGAAAAAGAACTTCGCACCCTGAAGTTGATCAAAAAGGTTGTCGATGCGAGGTAACGGATAATGGTTTCTGATCGTGATATGGTTCAGCTCACGGTAGTCAATACACAGTCTCATACTACCTTCCTTCTTTTTCACAAATAGAACAGGAGCACCCCATGGAGATACACTCAGACGAATGAATCCACGTTCCAAAAGTTCTTGAAGTTGCTCCTTCAATTCCTTCAACTCAAAAGGAGCCATACGATAAGGAGCTTTCGAAATAGGTTCAGCACCAGGAATCATCTCAATGCTGAATTCAACTTCACGTTCAGGAGGTATTCTCGGAAGGTCTTCTGGGAATACATCAGAAAAATCTCGGACAACAGGACGATTCTCAAGGCGAAGTTCATCTACAGAAGTATCCTTGATGGAAGCTAGGAAACCCTCACAACTGTGTGAGATCAATGTACGGGCTTTCAAAGCAGAAATGATTTTCATAGACTTAACAGGTCAAGAACCCTGATAAATGAATTCGGGATTACTGAGGTCACCAAAGATGACACGTTTGGCATGACAGTCAATCGTAGCTCGATGTTCCGTCAACCAATCCATGCCTAGAATGATATCAAAGTCGCACATCTCCAAAGGAAATAGATTGGCAGAACGAAGTTTGTCGTCAAAACATAAGGGAAAGTTCTTAAATTCATGGCTAATAACTACTTGATTCTTCATAGGGGTGGATATAGATAAGGCATAGTCAAGTAATGTAGATGGGATTGAAATATGATTAGCAAATGAAACAGATACCATAGAATGAGTTGCACCAGTATCAAATAAGACAAAAACAGCTCGACCAAACATATATAAGGTTCCCGTAATGGTACTTGAAGCAGTCGTCGCCTGATCTCTGGTAAAGGCAAACACCCGAACTTTAGCCGCTGGCTGTTTCCCATTACCCTTTCCATTATTCTTAGGACATTCACGAGCTTGATGTCCTACTACACCACAAGAAAAGCAACCTCAAGTGACTCTATGACACATTTTTCCTGGATGCAACTTCCCACATGTAGCACATGGGGGAGGAGTATCCTGATCAGGAAACCTCTTCTGATTAGAAGAACCAGAACCAGACCCAAACCCAGAAGCACGGTTGAAATGCTGACCATGGTCATGCCCAAACCTCTGATTGTTATCACCCCGCCTATCATAGTTTCTCTGATACTGCACCTTTGGGGTATTCACTGGAGTAGGTGACAAAGCCGGTCGAATCCTGTCACCTTCCATGTTCCTCTTATTACTGTTCCTCGACCTCTCTCGAAGAATCTTAATGTTACGAGCCGCGTTCGCAACATGGGCAACATCTGTGAACTCTGTGTTCACAATATCATCAAGAATCCAATCGTTCAACGCCCATTTAAAAATCTTGGCCTGCGCTTCATGTGTACCAGCCTTAGCCCACAAAAACCCAACCAAACGAAGGAATCACTTCATGAACTCACCAGTAGTTTCATCCTCCAACTGACGGATGGTATGATACTCACGTTCATACTTTTGCTATTCTGATCTAGGGAAATATTGCAGAAAGAAAGCATCACAAAACTCCTACCAAGTCATAGTAGCAACAAAAACATCTCCACCCTTAGCCTGCTTGAATGCCTTCCACCAACTCAAGGCATCACCCTCCAGCTTATAGCTAGCCAGCTAGCTTTAAATTCATCCGCACAACCTAACACCTCGGAAATCTTCTCCACATGTACAATCCAGTTCTCAGCATCGACTGGAGTGTTAGCAGTGCTAAATGATTTGGGTTTTTGCTTCCCAAACTGTTCTAGCCAAACATGCATAGTTGGGGGAACATCCCCACTAGAACCACCAGAACTCCCTGTCTGACAAATCTCGTCAGTAATCCTCGTAGTGAGATCCGGTAACAAGGCTTGAACAGACGCAACAATAGCCGCATTAAAAGTAGCTTCATCACCTCCAGATGAGGTAGTAGCACGAGTGTTCACAATCTAAAAGATCAATAAACGAAACAACAAAGACAAGATTAGAGGTTAAGTTTAAAATATAAAGGAAAACGGTTAAAGCAGAAGGAAACCTAATGTCTACCCCATCCTCACAGGTCATAAGCTAAGCTCTATAGGTCAAACCTAGGGCTCTGATACCATAAATGTAACACCCCAATCCGAAAAGGGCCAAAATATTACATTATGGTGCCAATCAGAACATATTTACACAAGTGGAAGACTTTATTATAAAATAAATACTAATTCATGTAAAACAACGACTTCTAAAGTATAATCTCGACAAATTCTCAATGAAAGAAATCATATAAAGCATAAGTCTGAAATGAAATAAAACTCCAAAATACTAAGTCTTAAAATAATCCATAAATGGGAATCTAAACATGGGTAGGTCCTCTAGATCCTACTCTCCACACTCATGCCCGGCATCCCGCTTATTACCTGTCGTAGAGAAAAGAAAATGCGACTGAGCTTACGCTCAGTGAACATATATAAATAATGAAAGGTAATAAGCATAAACGAACGAATAAATGAATGAATCCAATCGAACCTGCTAAACAAGATGTCGAATGAAATATGGAACAAACGATGAAGGAGTCAAAACTTGAACAAGGGAAAATATGAAACGGATGTCAAGCATAAACAAAGGAAAATGCCCAAGTCACAAACAAATAGCAAATTGTACAAAGGAGTCTAGCTCTCCACATGTACTAATTTGAAATGGGTGTTAGGAGTATGCCCTCGAATGCCACTCAGAGGATGTTGAGTGAGGGCATTGTACTTGTTATTATGTAAATTCATTATCATAAGGCAAATGGATGTTTCTTTATTTACTGGTAGTTACTGGCATTCCTAATTCGTAAATATACATATAGAAACTAGTCCGTGTATTTGAGAGCAAAACGTTCCACTTCTTATTGGATAAGGGGGTCGGCACTGTAAAGGTTTATAGCTCAAATACTTAATCGTTCGCAAGTCGATGAAACTTAACTGGGTGTTAAGTTTATGTGAAGACTTGTATGACGTGTTCTTTGACATGGACAGTTCATGTCGAACACTAATGGTTAGTGGGATCACACGTTATAGGTATGCTAATTAGATTAATATACTCGAACCGACTCACCCTCGATTCGTCACACGGATTTCACTCCAGGACAGTCAATGACGGAATCGGAAGGTTGTGATGGGTATTCATGAACCTTCGACTTGAGGATTTAGTAGGGATGTGCATGTGACGTCAAGATTTTCATTAGAGTAGTTCGACCCTATAAACCGAAAGGCAGGGGTCAACCTCGACGTGCATCTTGATGGGCAAGTAGCAGGTCCTACTGAATACCAAGATAGAATTCTTTCTCCTATTAGTGAACGGGTTATATGTCCTATGCGGTTATTGGCAGATGAGATCATAAGTCTTTGGCCAAATCATTAGAGCTATATGTATTGGATACATGAGAGGTCGATGATCTCGATTTGCATTAACGCATGCATAGCATCAAGTACAGATAGGGTTTGACTGACTGTGACCCTAAAACTTGATCGGGACATTTGAAAGAAGGGTTTATACGTATACTGGTATTCACGACAGAATTGTTCTTGAATGATCCCAATCATTCGTTCTCAGTTGGGGTACAGTGTAGGCCGCCAGGCTAGCTGGGTGGTGCTGCTACTCTTTGGTTCCTCCTATTGCTGATTGAGACAGACATACCGAGTCGCACAATAGGATTGACGACGGAATGAATCGAGCTTATTCTCTCATTATTAATATTAGATATTGGATATCTAATTTATTGGGACATTAGATGTCTAAATTGATTTATTGGATAAATTAATTTACGGCCTAATGAATTAAATAAATTACTGGGTTATTAATTTAATTCATGAATATAATTATTTCTTAGATAAATTAATTATGTTATTATGTATTTGATATGATTAATTAATTGGATTAATTAATTGATATAAATACATCGGAACGGAATCGGAGTTTACCTATTTGGATTCACGAGAGTCAGGAACGAACCGAACTCTTCAAATCCCTTCTAGATGGACGCCCCCCCACAACTCACCTCCATGTGAAGTCTTGTCTTGTCTACATCATGGTAGGTGGTGGATCAAGACTTTGGGGGACATGATATCATTTGATATCAATTTATGAGGTGTTGTTGTCTTGTGGAATATTGAATAAAATGTGAAGACTTGATTCTTTTCCATTAACTTGTGCAATACACCATACGGTTCAAGCAAGAGAGAAAAGAGAGAGAAAAGGTTTTCTCCAAGTCTTCTTCCTATTCTTCATATTCCTCGAAATCATCTTGTGTTTTTCTTGGAAAAAATTCAAGACATTAATTGAGAGATTATAGATTAAACACTTAGAGTGTCGTAATCTTGATAACAAGCTTCCATCACTTGATTCTAGCCGTAACCTTAGAGGTTAATCGGGTGATCGTCGTTCCGTTCATTTTTCCGGCGCGTGACGCGGTTCTTTCGGTCTTGGATCATCCAAGAGCTTGGAGCAGATTGGATCGTAGGGAAATCAACAAAGCTTGGGGAATAGCTCAAGAGAAGGATACCATTTAATCAACGGACTACAAGGGTATGTTTCTCGTATCCTCTTATGTTTCATATAATATTCGTATATACGTAGCTCGATCGATCCTCATAGAGATTCGGATCGAATTAATTTTCGTTTTACTGCTTCCGCTGGGCCTTCGGTTTAGGCACTGAATCCCAATAGTGGTATCAGAGCGTAGGTCTTGCGATCGTATATACGATATTGTCATTTGGAATGCTCGATTACATGGTGAATGATTCGTAATCATTTTAGTTATAATCATGGTATATGTTTTACGTTCGTTATAGTTATATTTTTCGTAAGTTTATGTCTAAATATAAATCTTAAATTTCTGGGAAATATAATTTATATTGAAGATATGAAAGTCGGAAAATATTGATATTGGATATCCGGTTGAAAATGTAGCTCTGAATCGTCGTCGGACGACTTTTCGGACAACGGGCAGGAAGCTTCCCAGGTGACTCGGCCGTGTCTTGTTTGACACGAGCCGTGTCCGGCAGTCCGCAGGCCATTGCCAAGCAGACCCGGCCGTGTCTGGCGACACGGGCCGTGCCAGGCAGGATGACCTGAGCGTGTCAGGCGACACGGGCCGTGCCTGGCCGGAAGGCTGTCGAGGGTGACTCGACCATGCTTTGCGGCACGAGGCGTTTCCGGTCGGCAGACTGTCGATGGTGACTCGGTCATGGCAGGCCAGTTTCGCCCTGGCTCGATTTTTCCGTGTTTTATTGAAAATTAATCTCCCGCATGTTAAATTGGATTTAATATAATTAAAATGATTTATGATATTTCATTTTACAAGGGAATTTGATTAATTGGAATATTTATGGGTGACTGAATTATTTGAACATTTTTCATATTACTGGTTGTGTGAATCGATTGGATCGATTCGAATTGTTGATTGGATCAATGTATCTCTATGCTTTCTATTTATATAGTGTTTATTGGATGAATGCTTTTGAATGGGGATGTGGTTCATGGACTTAGTTTTGAATGGTTCGTTTTATTCGATTGGGTTGTAAAGGCCGTTTTGAGCCTATTTATTTTACTAGAAATATTTGTATCTAGGATGCAATATTCAATGTAAAATTTATATGTAATGACGAAGATCGGAGGAAGATCCATTTCTAGAAGAAGAAGATTCAAGATGAAGACTTGTAATTAGATTACTAAGTTTTTTATTCTAGGAACAGTCCATGAACTACATGTTGGTAGCAACTAGGTTGTGAATGGTTGTTCATATTGTATGAATGCTACAAACGCGCTTAAATGGATTAATGTGCAAAGTGTAACGTTAATCGCGAAAATTCTCCGACGACAAATTATTAAGTTTTTGAGGTTTCAAGGTTTTCCTTCCCTCCATCGAGTTTTCGGGAAATTAAAATCCAAATCAGATGTGCTATGCTTCCGAGTTATCGGGGCAGTCATTCGGGGAGGATGGATAAATTACCGGGAGCGCATTGGATGCCTTCGGTTGGAGCAAAGTTTATTCCTAGAAACCTGGTAGGTTGCCGGATAACATTCAACTGTGAAACTGATTTGCGTCGATGGTGTAAACTTAACTTGTTCACGAACCATAGAAACTGCATAGGTTGAGGGGAGTGAAGTAGGGGAAAAAGAAGATCGAATCATCCATTAGATGGGTTGGTGTTGGACACCACTTTATGAAAATTAATAGACTAGAAACCTGTTCGGTTGCCCTCTATTAAGATTTATAAAGAACTCGATCACCACTATGAAGTAGAGCGAACGATAGTTCTGGATTTCACATGGGAGTGTGTTATTCCGATAAAAATAGTGGGAGCTCGGTAACAAGAATAGAAAAGACCTTAATTCTATACTCAGATCATAATTGAATGAGTCACTAATTAATCTATCATACTTAATATAGCCAAATTTCTCAATATGACAATGAATCCACTCGCAATTCTACTTGAAAAGAACACCTTGAACGGACCTAACTTTGTGGATTGGCTCTGCAATTTAATGATAGTCCTCAGTATAGAGGCACTGGGATACGTCTTGGAGACGAACATTCTGGTGCCTCCTATGCGGACCAGAGCCAATCAGGAAGAGATTAAAAACCACGAAAAGTGGGTTAAGGATGACATAAAAGTCTGTGCTTACATGATGGCTTCTATGTCAAATGAGCTTCAGAGAGCTCATGAGAAAATGACTTCTGCTAGGCAGATTCTATCTCACTTAACCGAACTTTATGGTGATCACAGCAGAACTGCTAGATATGAGATATCCAAGCAACTGTTCGGTACAAGGATAAAGGAAGGTGAGAAGGTTGGGGAACACGTCCTCAAAATGATATCCATGATTGAGAGATTGGAGGCTCTTGATTTTAAAATGGATGCTTCTCTTCAAACCGACCTTATCCTACAGTCTCTTCCTTATTCCTTCTCACAGTTTGTTATGAACTTTAACTGCAATGAGATTGCATGTAATTTAGCTAGGCTGATGAACAAACTTGTAACCACTCAGTCTCAGATAAAGACTCCACGGATGAAGGAGTATGCTCTTGTGATTTCTTCTGGACCTCGTAGGTCTAAGAACAATAAGAAAAAGACCAAGAAGCAGACTGGACCACATGTCAAGGACTTCAAGGGCAAGGGAAAGGCCCCAACGGTTCCGAAGAACGAGAAAAAGAAGGATGCTTGTCTCAAGTGCGGTGAGCTGGGCCACTGGGCTAGAAAATGTCCGATTCTTCATGGCACTTCAGGTACAGTTATTTTAGTTTTGGAATCAAATTGTTCTGCTGCTGTATTTTCTATTTCCTGGGTACTGGATTTTGGTGCTAGTTCTCATATTTGTACCGTGAATCAGGATCTGGAACAAAGTAGGAAGCTTGGAGCTGGAGAAGTGATGATCACAGTCGGAAGCGGGCATAGTGTCGAAGCAACCGACATAGGATCACTTCTTTTGGATTTAGAATCCAGTTTTGTTCTGACTCTAGAAGATGTACTTGTTTTGCCCAAGGGGCATAAAAACATTGCATCCATTCCGGTCATGGATCGAAAAGGCTTTTCATTTTTCATTGGTGATGGTTCCTGCAAAATTTATTTCAGAAATAAACTATGGGAACTGCTACATTGTTAAATGGACTGTATCATCTAAACCTCAGTAACAAAGTCGTTGTGAATACTATCACTAGGAAATGTGGTAGGGATGAAACCAATCAAGTTTTGAAATGAAATCTTAGACTTGGTCATGTTGGTCAGACCAAGGTTTACAAAATGGAAAAAGATAGACCTATGGGTCCATTGGGATCGGATCCCATTCCTACTTGTGAATCTTGCCTTAAAGGCAAAATGACTAACTCCCCCTTCATAGGGATTTTTGAAAGAGCCGCTGATAAACTGGGGTTAATCCATACCAACGTATGTGGTGCTTTGGAAGCAGCACGTGATGGATATCAGTACTTCATTATGTTTACAGATGATCATACCAGGTATGGTTATGTATACTTAATGAAATATAAATCTGAGGCCTTTGTGAAATACCAGGAATTTAAGTTCCTAGTCGAGAAACAAACTGGAAATCATATCAAAGCACTTCAGTCGAAGTGAGGTGGCGAGTATATGAGTTCGGAGTTTGACGAGTTCCAAAAGGAACATGGAATAGTATCACAACTAACACCTCGAGGTACTCCTCGGTTAAATAGGTGTGTCAGAAAGAAGGAACCGTACCTTGTTGAACATGGTACATTCCATCTTTGGGCTATCTTGACTTCTTGATTTACATGGGGTATGCACTCTGATCACGCATATATCTTGACCAGATGTCATTCCAAATCTGTTCCTAAAACTCCACATGAGATGTGGGAGGGAAGGAAACCAAGTCTTAATCACATTAGGATTTGGGGATGTCCCGCCTATGTCAAGAAGACAAAGGTGGACAAAATGGAAGCGAGGTTCGAGAGGAGACGTTTCATTGTATTCCCATTTGAGACAATGGGTTATCTATTCTACATGCCCAAAGATCGAAAGATAGTTGTTTCTTTGCATGTACACTTCCTAGAAGAAGAGTTCATTCAGGAAGGAGGAGAGAATGATAAGTTTTTTCCCAAGCCCTCTATATAGATAAAATCATAAAGCGATTTAAGATAGATTATTCTGAAAGAGGGTTCCTATCGATGCGACATGGAATAAAAATCACCTTGAAGATGTGTCCTCATAGTGAGGAACAATGAAAGGAAATGAGTAATATATCATATGCTTTGGAATTTGAGTAGCCTTATATATACATTATTGTGTACGAGACCTGACATTGCGTATGCTGGGAGCGTAGTAAGTAGGTTTCGGGCTAACCCAGTTGCGGAACATTAGACTGCCGTAAAAGAACATTCTCAAGTACTTTAGAAGGACTAGAGACCTGGTTCTTAAATACGGCGGTTGAGAACTGAATGTAATGGGATTCACTGTATTGGACCTCCAAGGACAGAAAGACGATTCTATGTCTACTTCTGGCTACGTTTACTCTTAATGGAGGAGCAGTATCTTGGCATAGTGCCAAGTATAGTGCGACTGCTGGTTCCACCTGTTAGGCTGAGTATAAAGCGGCCTCGGAGGTCTCCAAAGGAAGGATTAAGAAGTTACTGGGTAAACTTCACGTGACACCATGTGCTGTGCTGCCTATTTTCATTCTTTATACGATAACAATAGAGCGGTAGCACAGGCCTAGGAGTCGAGGTTTCACAACAGTACCAAACATATTGAGAGAGAGAGTATCATCTCGTAAGAGAATCTGTTCGAAAAGAGATACATAGTGCCGTATAGAGTAGAGTCAGCCGACAACGTCGCTGATCCACTGACCAAGCCACTATTCTCAGATTAGCTTGGAGCCTCATCTGGAGAACATGGGTATTAGATACCATAGTGTGTGCCATTGAGTGCAAGTGGGATATTGTTAGGAGTATGCCCTCGAATGCCAGTCAGAGGATGTTGAGTGAGGGCATTGTACTTGTTATTATGTAAATTCATTATCATAAGGCAAATGGATGTTTCTTTATTTACTGGTAGTTATTGGCATTCCTAACTCGTAAATATACATATAGAAACTAGTCCGTGTATTTGAGAGCAAACCGTTCCACTCCTTATTGGATAAGGGGGTCGGCACTGGAAAGGTTTATAGCTCAAATACTTAATCGTTTACAAGTCAATGAAACTTGATTGGGCGTTAAGTTTATGTGAAGACTTATATGACTTGTTCTTTGACATGGAGAGTTCATGTCGAACACTAATGGTTAGTGGGAGCACAAGTTATAGGTATGCTAATCGGATTAGTATACTCGAACCGACTCACCCTCGATTCGTCACACGGATTTCAATCCGGGACAGTCAATGACGGAATCGTAAGGTTGTGATAGGTATTCATGAACCTTCAACTTGAGGATTTAGTAGGGATGTGCTTGTGACGTCAAGATTTTCATTAGAGTAGTTCGACCCTGTAAACCAGAAGGCGGGGGTCAACCTCGACGTGCGACAAATTATTAAGTTTATAAGGTTTCAAGGTATTCCTTCACTCCATCGAGTTTTTGGGAAATTAAAATCCAAATCGGATGTGCTATGCTTCCGAGTTATCAGGGTAGTTGTTCGGGGAGGATGGATAAATTACCGGAAGCACATTGGATGCCTTCGGTTGGAGCAAAATTTATTCCTAGAAACCTGGTAGGTTGCCGGATAAGATTCAATTGTGAAACTGGTTTGCGTCGATGGTGTAAACTTAACTTGTTCACGAATCATAGAAACCGCATATGTTGAGGGGAGTGAACTAGGGGAAAAAGAAGATCAAATCATCCATTAGATGAGTTGGTGTTGGACACCACTTTATGAAAATTAATAGACTAGAAACCTGTTCGGTTGCCCTGTATTAAGATTTATAAAGAACTCGATCACCACTATGAAGTAGAGTGAATGATAGTTCTGGATTTCACATGGGAGTGTGTTATTCTGATAAAAATAGTGGGAGCTCGGTAACAAGAATAGAAAAGACCTTAATTCTATACTCAGATCATAATTGAACGAGTCACAAATTAATCTATCATACTTAATGTAGACAAAACTCTCAATATAACAATGAATCCACACGCAATTCTACTCGAAAAGAACACCTTGAACGGACCTAACTTTGTAGATTGGCTCTGCAATCTGATGATAGTCCTCAGTATAGAGGCACTGGGATATGTCTTGGAGACGAACATTCTGGTGCCTCCTATGCGGACCAGAGCCAATCAAGAAGAGATCGAAAACCACGAAAAGTGGGTTAAGGATGACATAAAAGTCCGTGCTTACATGATGGCTTCTATGTCAAATGAGCTTCAGAGAGCTCATGAGAAAATGACTTCTGGTAGGCAGATTCTATCTCACTTAACCGAACTTTATGGTGAGCACAACAGAACTTCTAGATATGAGATATCCAAGCAACTGTTCGGTGCAAGGATGAAGGAAGGTGAGAAGGTTGGGGAACACGTCCTCAAATTGATATCCATGATCGAGATATTGGAGGCTTTTGATTTTAAAATGGATGCTTCTCTTCAAACTGACCTTATCCTACAGTCTCTTCCTTATTCCTTCTCACAATTTGTTATGAACTTTAACTGCAATGAGATTGCATGTAATTTAGCTGGGCTAATGAACAAACTTGTAACCGCTCATTCTCAGATGAAGTCTCCATGGATGAAGGAGTCTGCTCTTGTAATTTCTTTTGGACCTCGGAGGTCTAAGAACAAGAAGAAAAAGACCAAGAAGCAGACTAGACCACATGTCAAGGACTTCAAGGGCAAGGGCAAGGCCCCAACGGTTCCGAAGAACAAGAAGAAGAAGGATGCTTGTCTCAAGTGCGGTGAGCTGGGCCACTGGGCTAGGAACTGTCCGATTCTTCATGGCACTACAGGTACAGTTATTTTAGTTTTGGAAACAAATTGTTCTGCTACTGTATTTTCTACTTCCTGGGTACTGGATTCTGGTGCTAGTTCTCATATTTGTACCGTGAATCAGGATCTGAAACATAGTAGGAAGCTTGGAGCTGGAGAAGTGATGATCACTGTCGGAAGCGGGCATAGTGTCGAAGCAACCGACATAGGATCACTTCTTTTGGGTTTAGAATCCGGTTTTGTTCTGACTCTAGAAGATGTACTTGTTTTGCCCAAGGGGCATAAAAATATTGTATCCATTCCGGTCATGGACCGAAAAGGCTTTTCATTTTTCATTGGTGATGGTTCCTGCAAAATTTATTTCAGAAATAAACTATGGAAACTGCAACATTGTTAAATGGATTGTATCATCTAAACCTCAGTAACAAAGTCGTTGTGAAAACTATCACTAGGAAACGTGGTAGGGATGAAACCAATCAAGTTTGGAAATGGCATCTTAGACTTCGTCATGTTGGTCAGACCAAGGTTTACAAAAGGGAAAAAGATGGACTTATGGGTCTATTGGGATCAGATCCCTTTCCTACTTGTGAATCTTGCCTTAAAGGAAAAATGAATAAATCCCCCTTCACAAGGATTTTTGAAAGAGCCGCTGATAAACTGGGATTAATCCATACCGACGTATGTTGTGCTTTGGAAGAAGCACGTGACGGATATCAGTACTTCATTATGTTTACATATGATCATACTAGGTATGGTTATGTATACTTAATGAAATATAAATCCGAGGCCTTTATGAAATACCAGGAATTTAAGGCCCTAGTCGAGAAACAAACTGGAAATCATATCAAAGCACTTCAGTCGAACCGAGGTGGCGAGTATATGAGTTTGGAGTTTGCGGAGTTCCAAAAGGAACATGAAATAGTATCACAACTAACACCTCTAGGTACTCCTCGGTTAAATAGGTGTGTCAGAAATAAGGAACCGTACCTTGTTGAACATGGTCTGTTCCATGCTGGGCTATACTGACTTACCGATTTACCTGTGGGGGTATGCACTCCTGACTGCTACATATATCTTGAATAGTTGTCCTTCCAAATCCATTCCTAAAACTCCACATGATATGTGGGAGGGCAGGAAACCAAGTCTTAATCACATATGGATTTGGGGATGTCCCGCCTATGTCAAGAATACTAAGGTGGACAAAATGGAAGTGAGGTTCGTGAGGAGACGTTTCATTGTATTCCCATCTGAGACAATGGGTTATCTATTCTACATACCCAAAGATCGAAAGATAGTTGTTTCTTTGCATGCACATTTCCTATAAGAAGAGTTCATTCAGGAAGGCGGAGCAGGTAGAAATATTTCTTTGGAAGAATACAATGAAACTCCTCAGGAGACACCTGTGCAAGAAATTGGAACCGAACCTTCTGAAACACAAGTACAACCACCTCGTAGGTATAGTAGGGTGTCTCAATTACATGAGAGGTATAGTTTTATGAACTTAGAGGAACTGGGATTCTACGAGGTTCCAGGTGATAAATAAGAGACCGACCCGCGACCAATGACCTAGCAATGGTGGATGTAGACTCCATGAAATAGACTGTAGTAGTCTTCATGTAGTTGGGAACTTCGTTTTGACGAGGCAGTCAAAGAGTTTGACTTCGTGCAAAATGAAGAGGAACCTTGTGTATATAAGAGTGTTAGTGGGAGCAAGATCGCATTCGTATTACTATATATAGATGACATTCTACTAATAGAAAATGATGTGGGAATGCTCAGTTCTGTGAAAGCTTGGCTTTCGAGTAATTTCTCCATGAAAGACTTGGGAGAAGAAACCTATATTATTGGGATTCGACTCTACTGGGATAGATCGAAGAGAGTGATAAGTTTTTTCCCAAGCCCTCTATATAGCTAAAATCTTAAAGCGATTTAAGATGGATTATTCTGAAAGAGGGTTCCTATCGATGCGACATGGAAGAAAACTCACCTTGAACATGTGTCCTCATAGTGAGGAACAATGAAAGGAAATGAGTAATATATCATATGCTTCGGAATTTGGGTAGCCTTATATATACTTTATTATGTACGAGACCTGACATTCCGCATGCTGGGAGCATGGTAAGTAGGTTTCGGGCTAACCCGGTTGGGGAACATTAGACTGCCGTAAAAGAACATTATCAAGTACTTCAGAAGGACTAGAGACCTGGTTCTTAAATACGGCGGTTGAGAACTGAATCTAATGGGATTCACTATATTGTACTTCCAAGGATAGAAAGACGACTCTATGTCTACTTGTGGCTACGTTTACTCTTAATGGAGGAGCAGTATCTTGGCATAGTTCCAAGTATAGCGAGACTGCTGGTTCCACCTGTTAGGCTGAGTATAAAGCGGCCTCGGAGGTCTCCAAAGGAAGGATTAAGAAGTTACTGGGTAAACTTCACGTGATACCATGTGCTGTGCTGTCTATTTTCGTTTTTTATACGATAACAATAGAGCAGTAGCACAGGCCTAGGAGTCAAGGTTTCACAACACTACCAAACTTATTGAGAGAGAGAGAGAGTATCATCTCGTAAGAGAATCTGTTCGAAAAGAGATACATTGTGCTGTATAGAGTAGAGTCAGCCAACAACGTCGCTGATCCACTGACCAAGCCACTATTCTCAGATTAACTTGGAGCCTCATCTGGAGAACATGGGTATTAGATACCATACTGTGTGGCATTGAGTGCAAGTGGGATATTGTTAGGAGTATGCCCTAGAATGCCAGTCAGAGGATGTTGAGTGAGGGCATTGTACTTGTTATTATGTAAATTCATTATCATAAGGCAAATGGATGTTTCTTTATTTACTGGTAGTTATTGGCATTCCTAACTCGTAAATATACATATAGAAACTAGTCCGTGTATTTGAGAGCAAACCGTTCCACTCCTTATTGGATAAGGGGGTCGGCACTGGAAAGGTTTATAGCTCAAATACTTAATCGTTTACAAGTCGATGAAACTTGGTTGGGCGTTAAGTTTATGTGAAGACCTGAATGACGTGTTCTTTGACATGGAGAGTTCATGTCGAACACTAATGGTTAGTGGGAGCACACGTTATAGGTATGCTAATCGGATTAGTATACTCGAACCGACTCACCCTCGATTCGTCACACGAATTTCAATCCGATACAGTCAATGACGGAATCGTAAGATTGTGATAGGTATTCATGATCCTTCGACTTGAGGATTTAGTAGGGATGTGCTTGTGACGTCAAGATTTTCATTAGAGTAGTTCGACCCTGTAAACCGTAAGGCGGGGGTGAACCTCAACGTGCGACAAATTATTAAGTTTATAAGGTTTCAAGGTTTTCCTTCACTCCATCGAGTTTTCGGGAAATTAAAATCCAAATCGGATGTGCTATGCTTCCGAGTTATCAGGGTAGTTGTTCGGGGAGGATGGATAAATTACTGGAAGCACATTGGATGCCTTCGGTTGGAGCAAAGTTTATTCCTAGAAACCTGGTAGGTTGCCGGATAAGATTCAATTGTGAAACTAATTTGCGTCGATGGTGTAAACTTAACTTGTTCACGAATCATAGAAACCGCATATGTTGAGGGGAGTGAACTAGGGGAAAAAGAAGATCGAATCATCCATTAGATGAGTTGGTGTTGGACACCACTTTTTAAAAATTAATAGACTAGAAACCTGTTCGGTTGCCCTCTATTAAGATTTATAAAGAACTCGATCACCACTATGAAGTAGAGTGAATGATAGTTCTGGATTTCACATGGGAGTGTGTTATTCCGATAAAAATAGTGGGAGCTCGGTAACAAGAATAGAAAAGACCTTAATTATATACTCAGATCATAATTGAACGAGTCACAAATTAATCTATCATACTTAATGTAGACAAAACTCTCAATATAACAATGAATCCACTCGTAATTCTACTCGAAAAGAACACCTTGAACGGACCTAACTTTGTAGATTGACTCTGCAATATGATGATAGTCCTCAGTATAGAGGCACTGTGATATGTCTCGGAGACGAACATTCTGGTGCCTCCTATGCGGACCAGAGCCAATCAAGAAGAGATCGAAAACCACAAAAAGTGTGTTAAGGATGACATAAAAGTCCGTGCTTACATGATGGCTTCTATGTCAAATGAGCTTCAGAGAGCTCATGAGAAAATGACTTCTGGTAGGCAGATTCTATCTCACTTAACCGAACTTTATGGTGAGCACAGCAGAACTGCTAGATATGAGATATCCAAGCAACTGTTCGGTGCAAGGATGAAGGAAGGTGAGAAGGTTGGGGAACACGTCCTCAAATTGATATCCATGATCGAGATATTGGAGGCTTTTGATTTTAAAATGGATGCTTCTCTTCAAACTGACCTTATCCTACAGTCTCTTCCTTATTCCTTCTCACAGTTTGTTATGAACTTTAACTGCAATGAGATTGCATGTAATTTAGCTGGGCTAATAAACAAACTTGTAACCGCTCAGTCTCAGATGAAGACTCCACATATGAAGGAGTGTGCTCTTGTAATTTCTTTTGGACCTCGGAGGTCTAAGAACAAGAAGAAAAAGACCAAGAAGCAGACTAGACCACATGTCAAGGACTTCAAGGGCAAGGGCAAGGCCCCAACGGTTCCGAAGAACAAGAAGAAGAAGGATGCTTGTCTCAAGTGCGGTGAGCTGGGCCACTGGGCTAGAAACTGTCCGATTCTTCATGGCACTCCAGGTACAGTTATTTTAGTTTTGGAAACAAATTATTCTGCTACTGTATTTTCTACTTCCTGGGTACTGGATTCTGGTGCTAGTTCTCATATTTGTACCGTGAATCAGGATCTGAAACATAGTAGGAAGCTTGGAGCTGGAGAAGTGATGATCACTGTCGGAAGCGGGCATAGTGTCGAAGCAACCGACATAGGATCACTTCTTTTGGGTTTAGAATCCAGTTTTGTTCTAACTCTAGAAGATGTACTTGTTTTGCCCAAGGGGCATAAAAATATTGTATCCATTCCGGTCATGGACCGAAAAGGCTTTTCATTTTTCATTGGTGATGGTTCCTGCAAAATTTATTTCAGAAATAAACTATGGGAACTGCTACATTGTTAAATGGACTGTATCATCTAAACCTCAGTAACAAAGTCGTTGTGAAAACTATCACTTGGAAACGTGGTAGGGATGAAACCAATCAAGTTTGGAAATGGCATCTTAGACTTGGTCATGTTGGTCAGACCAAGGTTTACAAAAGGAAAAAAGATGGACTTATGGGTCTATTGGATCAGATCCCTTTCCTACTTGTGAATCTTGCCTTAAAGGCAAAATGAATAAATCCCCCTTCACAAGGATTTTTGAAAGAGCCGCTAATTAACTGGGATTAATCCATACCGACGTATGTGGTGCTTTGGAAGCAGCATGTGACGGATATCAGTACTTCATTATGTTTACATATGATCATACTAGATATGGTTATGTATACTTAATGAAATATAAATCTGAGGCCTTTGCGAAATACCAGGAATTTAAGGCCCTAGTCGAGAAACAAACTGGAAATCATATCAAATCACTTCAGTCTAACCGAGGTGGAGAGTATATGAGTTTGGAGTTTGAGGAGTTCCAAAAGGAACATGGAGTAGTATCACAACTAACACCTCTAGGTACTTCTCGGTTAAATAGGTGTGTCAGAAAGAAGGAACCGTACCTTGTTGAACATGGTCTGTTCCATGCTGGGCTATACTGACTTACCGATTTACCTGTGGGGGTATGCACTCCTAACTGCTACATATATCTTGAACAGTTGTCCTTCCAAATCAATTACTAAAACTCCACATGATATGTGGGAGGGCAGGAAACCAAGTCTTAATCACATTAGGATTTGGGGATGTCCCGCCTATGTCAAGAAGACTAAGGTGGACAAAATGGAAGCGGGGTTCGTGAGGAGACGTTTCATTGTATTCCCATCTGAGACAATGGGTTATCTATTCTACATGCCCAAGGATCGAAAGATAGTTGTTTCTTTGCATGCACACTTCCTATAAGAAGAGTTCATTCAGGAAGGCGGAGCAGGTAGAAATATTTCTTTGGAAGAATACAATGAAACTCCTCAGGAGACACCTGTGCAAGAAATTGGAACCGAACCTTCTGAAACACAAGGACAACCACCTCGTAGGTCTAGTAGGGTGTCTCAATTACCTGAGAGGTATAGTTTTATGCACTTGGAGGAACTGGGATTCCACGAGGTTCCAGGTGATAAATAAGAGACCGACCCGCGACCAATGACCTAGCAATGGTGGATGTAGACTCCATGAAATAGGTATGTGATCTTCATGTAGTTGGGAACTTCGTTTTGACGAGGCAGTCAAAGAGTTTGACTTCGTGCAAAATGCAGAGGAACCTTGTGTATATAAGAGTGTTAGTGGGAGCAAGATCGCATTCTTAGTACTATATATAGATGACATTCTACTAATAGGAAATGATGTGGGAATGCTCAGTTCTGTGAAAGCTTGGCATTCGAGTAATTTCTCCATGAAAGACTTGGGAGAAGAAACCTATATTATTGGGATTCGACTCTACTGGGATAGATCGAAGAGAGTGATAAGTTTTTTCCCAAGCCCTCTATATAGCTAAAATCTTAAAGCGATTTAAGATGGATTATTCTGAAAGAGGGTTCCTATCGATGCGACATGGAAGAAAACTCACCTTGAAGATGTGTCCTCATAGTGAGGAACAATGAAAGGAAATGAGTAATATATCATATGCTTCGGAACTTGGGTAGCCTTATATATACTTTATTATGTACGAGACCTGACATTCCGCATGCTGGGAGCGTGGTAAGTAGGCTTCGGGCTAACCCGGTTGGGAAACATTAGACTGCCGTAAAAGAACATTATCAAGTACTTCAGAAGGACTAGAGACCTGGTTCTTAAATACGGCGGTTGAGAACTGAATGTAATGGGATTCACTGTATTGGACTTCCAAGCATAGAAAGACCATTCTATATCTACTTGTGGCTACGTTTACTCTTAACGAAGGAGCAGTATCTTGGCATAGTGCCAAGTATAGCACGACTGCTGGTTCCACCTGTTAGGCTGAGTATAAAGCGGCCTCGGAGGTCTCCAAAGGAAGGATTAAGAAGTTACTGGGTAAACTTCACATGATACCATGTGCTGTGCTGTCTATTTTCGTTTTTTATACGATAACAATAGAGCGGTAGCACAGGCCTAGGAGTCAAGGTTTCACAACACTACCAAACATATTGAGAGAGAGAGAGAGAGAGTATCATCTCGTAAGAGAATTTGTTCGAAAAGAGATACATTGTGCTGTATAGAGTAGAGTCAGCCGACAACGTCGCTGATCCACTGACCAAGACACTATTCTCAGATTAGCTTGGAGCCTCATCTGGAGAACATGGGTATTAGATACCATAGTGTGTGCCATTGAGTGCAAGTGGGATATTGTTAGGAGTATGCCCTCGAATGCCAGTCAGAGGATGTTGAGTGAGGGCATTGTACTTGTTATTATGTAAATTCATTATCATAAGGCAAATGGATGTTTCTTTATTTACTGGTAGTTATTGGCATTCCTAACTCGTAAATATACATATAGAAACTAGTCCGTGTATTTGAGAGCAAACCGTTCCACTCCTTATTGGATAAGGGGGTCGGCACTGGAAAGGTTTATAGCTCAAATACTTAATCGTTTTCAAGTCGATGAAACTTGATTGGGCGTTAAGTTTATGTGAAGACTTGTATGACTTATTCTTTGACATAGAGAGTTCATGTCGAACACTAATGGTTAGTGGGAGCACACGTTATAGGTATGCTAATCGGAATAGTATACTCGAACCGACTCACCCTCGATTCGTCACACGGATTTCAATCCGAGACAGTCAATGACGGAATCGTAAGGTTGTGATAGGTATTCATGAACCTTCGACTTGAGGATTTAGTAGGGATGTGCTTGTGACGTGAAGATTTTCATTAGAGTAGTTCGACCCTGTAAACCAGAAGGCGGGGGTCAACCTCGACGTGCGACAAATTATTAAGTTTATAAGGTTTCAAGGTTTTCCTTCACTCCATCGAGTTTTTGGGAAATTAAAATCCAAATCGGATGTGCTATGCTTCCGAGTTATCGGGGTAGTTGTTCGGGGAGGATAGATAAATTACCGGAAGCACATTGGATGCCTTCGGTTGGAGCAAAGTTTATTCCTAGAAACCTGGTAGGTTGCCGGATAAGATTCAATTGTGAAACTGATTTGCGTCGATGGTGTAAACTTAACTTGTTCACGAATCATAGAAACCGCATATGTTGAGGGGAGTGAACTAGGGGAAAAAGAAGATCGAATCATCCATTAGATGAGTTGGTATTGGACACCACTTTATGAAAATTAATAGACTAGAAACCTGTTCGGTTGCCCTCTATTAAGATTTATAAAGAACTCGATCACCACTATGAAGTAGAGTGAATGATAGTTCTGGATTTCACATGGGAGTGTGTTATTCCGATAAAAATAGTGGGAGCTCGGTAACAAGAATAGAAAAGACCTTAATTCTATACTCACATCATAATTGAACGAGTCACAAATTAATCTATCATACTTAATGTAGACAAAACTCTCAATATAACAATGAATCCACTCACAATTCTACTCGAAAAGAACACCTTGAACGGACCTAACTTTGTAGATTGGCTCTGCAATCTGATGATAGTCCTCAGTATAGAGGCACTGGGATATGTCTTGGAGACGAACATTCTGGTGCCTCCTATGCGGACCAGATCCAATCACGAAGAGATCGAAAACCACGAAAAGTGGGTTAAGGATGACATAAAAGTCCGTGCTTACATGATGGCTTCTATGTCAAATGAGCTTCAGAGAGCTCATGAGAAAATGACTTCTGGTAGGCAGATTCTATCTCACTTAACCGAACTTTGTGGTGAGCAGAACAGAACTGCTTGATATGAGATATCCAAGCAACTGTTCGGTGCAAGGATGAAGGAAGGTGAGAAGGTTGGGGAACACGTCCTCAAATTGATATCCATGATCGAGATATTGGAGGCTTTTGATTTTAAAATGGATGCTTCTCTTCAAACTGACCTTATCCTACAGTCTCTTCCTTATTCCTTCTCACAGTTTTTATGAACTTGAACTGCAATGAGATTGCATGTAATTTAGCTGGGCTAATGAACAAACTTGTAACCGCTCAGTCTCAGATAAAGACTCCACGGATGAAGGAGTCTGCTCTTGTAATTTCTTTTGGACCTCGGAGGTCTAAGAACAAGAAGAAAAAGACCAAGAAGCAGACTAGACCACATGTCAAGGACTTCAAGGGCAAGGGCAAGGCCCCAACGGTTCCGAAGAACAAGAAGATGAAGGATGCTTGTCTCAAGTGCGGTGAGCTGGGCCACTGGGCTAGAAACTGTCCGATTCTTCATGGCACTCCAGGTACAGTTATTTTAGTTTTGGAAACAAATTGTTCTGCTACTGTATTTTCTACTTCCTGGGTACTGGATTCTGGTGTTAGTTCCCATATTTGTACCGTGAATCAGGATCTGAAACATAGTAGGAAGCTTGGAGCTGGAGAAGTGATGATCACTGTCGGAAGCGGGCATAGTGTCGAAGCAACTGACATAGGATCACTTCTTTTGGGTTTAGAATCCGGTTTTGTTCTGACTCTAGAAGATGTACTTGTTTTGCCCAAGTGGCATAAAAATATTGTATCCATTCCGGTCATGGACCGAAAAGGCTTTTCATTTTTCATTGGTGATGGTTCCTGCAAAATTTATTTCAGAAATAAACTATGGGAACTGCTACATTGTTAAATGGACTGTATCATCTAAACCTCAGTAACAAAGTCGTTGTGAAAACTATCACTAGGAAACGTGGTAGGGATGAAACCAATCAAGTTTGGAAATGGCATCTTAGACTTCGTCATGTTGGTCAGACCAAGGTTTACAAAAGGGAAAAAGATGGACTTATGGGTCTATTGGGATCAGATCCCTTTCCTTCTTGTGAATCTTGCCTTAAAGGCAAAATGAATAAATCCCCCTTCACAATGATTTTTGAAAGAGCCGCTGATAAACTGGGATTAATCCATACCGACGTATGTGGTGCTTTGGAAGCAGCACGTGACGGATATCAGTACTTCATTATGTTTACATATGATCATACTAGGTATGGTTATGTATACTTAATGAAATATAAATCCGAGGCCTTTATGAAATACCAGGAATTTAAGGCCCTAGTCGAGAAACAAACTGAAAATCATATCAAAGCACTTCAGTCGAACCGAGGTGGCGAGTATATGAGTTTGGATTTTGAGGAGTTCCAAAAGGAACATGGAATAGTATCACAACTAACACTTCTAGGTACTCCTCAGTTAAATAGTTCTGTTCCATGCTGGGCTATACTGACTTACCGATTTACCTATGGGGGTATGCACTCCTGACTGCTACATATATCTTGAACAGTTGTCCTTCCAAATCCATTCCTAAAACTCCACATGATATGTGGGAGGGCAGGAAACCAAGTCTTAATCACATTAGGATTTGGGGATGTCCCGCCTATGTCAAGAAGACTAAGGGGGACAAAATGGAAGCGAGGTTCGTGAGGAGACGTTTCATTGTATTCCCATCTGAGACAATGGGTTATCTATTCTACATGCCCAAAGATCGAAAGATAGTTGTTTCTTTACATGCACACTTCCTATAAGAAGAGTTCATTCAGGAAGGCGGAGCAGGTAGAAATATTTCTTTGGAAGAATACAATGAAACTCCTCAGGAGACACCTGTGCAAGAAATTGGAACCGAACCTTCTGAAACACAAGTACAACCACCTCGTAGGTCTAGTAGGGTGTCTCAGTTACCTGAGAGGTATAGTTTTATGCACTTGGAGGAACTGGGATTCCACGAGGTTCCAGGTGATAAATAAGAGACCGACCCGCGACCAATGACCTAGCAATGGTGGATGTAGACTCCATGAAATAGACTGTAGCAGTCTTCATGTAGTTGGGAACTTCGTTTTGATGAGGCAGTCAAAGAGTTTGACTTCGTGCAAAATGAAGAGGAACCTTGTGTATATAAGAGTGTTAGTGGGAGCAAGATCGCATTCTTAGTACTATATATAGATGACATTCTACTAATAGGAAGTGATGTGGGAATGCTCAGTTCTGTGAAAGCTTGGCTTTCGAGTAATTTCTCCATAAAAGACTTGGGAGAAGAAACCTATATTATTGTGATTCGACTCTACTGGGATAGATCGAAGAGAGTGATAAGTTTTTTCCCAAGCCCTCTATATAGCTAAAATCTTAAAGCGATTTAAGATGGATTATTCTGAAAGAGGGTTCCTATCGATGCGACATGGAAGAATACTCACCTTGAAGATGTGTCCTCATAGTGAGGAACAATGAAAGGAAATGAGTAATATATCATATGCTTCGGAATTTGGGTAGCCTTATATATACTTTATTATGTACGAGACCTGACATTCCGCATGCTGGGAGCGTGGTAAGTAGGTTTCGGGCTAACCCGGTTGGGGAACATTAGACTGACGTAAAAGAACATTATCAAGTACTTCAGAAGGACTAGAGACCTGGTTCTTAAATACGGCGGTTGAGAACTGAATGCAATGGGATTCACTGTATTGGACTTCCAAGGATAGAAAGACGATTTTATGTCTACTTGTGGCTACGTTTACTCTTAATGGAGGAGTAGTATCTTGGCATAGTTCCAAGTATAGCGCGACTGCTGGTTCCACCTGTTAGGCTGAGTATAAAGTGGCTTCGGAGGTCTCCAAAGGAAGGATTAAGAAGTTACTGGGTAAACTTCACGTGATACCATGTGTTGTGCTGTCTATTTTCGTTTTTTATACGATAACAATAGAGCGGTAGCACAGGCCTAGGAGTCAAGGTTTCACAACACTACCAAACATATTGAGAGAGAGAGAGAGAGTATTATCTCGTAAGAGAATCTGTTCGAAAAGAGATACATTGTGCTGTATAGAGTAGAGTCAGCCGACAACGTCGCTGATCCACTGACCAAGCCACTATTCTCAGATTAGCTTGGAGCCTCATCTGGAGAACACAAGCACGTTGAAAATTCGTCCTGGTATTAGATACCATAGTGTGTGCCATTGAGTGCAAGTGGGATATTGTTAGGAGTATGCCCTCGAATGCCAGTCAGAGGATGTTGAGTGAGGGCATTGTACTTGTTATTATGTAAATTCATTATCATAAAGCAAATGGATGTTTCTTTATTTACTGGTAGTTATTGGCATTCCTAACTCATAAATATACATATAGAAACTAGTCCGTGTATTTGAGAGCAAACCGTTCCACTCCTTATTGGATAAGGGGGTCGGCACTGGAAAGGTTTATAGCTCAAATACTTAATCGTTTGCAAGTCGATCAAAATTGATTGGGCGTTAAGTTTATGTGAAGACTTGTATGATGTGTTCTTTGACATAGAGAGTTCATGTCGAACACTAATGGTTAGTGGGAGCACATGTTATAGGTATGCTAATCGGATTAGTATACTCGAACCGACTCACTCTCGATTCGTCACACGGATTTCACTCCGGGACAGTCAATGACGGAATCGTAAGGTTGTGATAGGTATTCATGAACCTTCGACTTGAGGATTTAGTAGGGATGTGCTTGTGACGTCAAGATTTTCATTAGAGTAGTCCGACCCTGTAAACCGGAAGGCGGGGGTCAACCTCGACGTGCGACAAGTTATTAAGTTTATAAGGTTTCAAGGTTTTCCTTCACTCCATCGAGTTTTCGGGAAATTAAAATCCAAATCAGATGTGCTATGCTTCCGAGTTATCGGGGTAGTCGTTCGGGGAGGATGGATAAATTACCGGAAGCACATTGGATGCCTTCGGTTGGAGCAAAGTTTATTCCTAGAAACCTGGTAGGTTGCCGGATAAGATTCAATTGTGAAACTGATTTGCGTCGATGGTGTAAACTTAACTTGTTCACGAACCATAGAAACCGCATATGTTGAGGGGAGTGAACTAGGGGAAAAAAAGATCGAATCATCCATTATATGTTTTGGTGTTGGACACCACTTTATGAAAATTAATAGACTATAAACCTGTTCGGTTGCCCTCTATTAAGATTTATAAAGAACTCGATCACCACTATGAAGTAGAGTGAACGATAGTTCTGGATTTCACATGGGAGTGTGTTATTCCGATAAAAATAGTGGGAGCTCGGTAACTAGAATAGAAAAGACCTTAATTCTATACTCAGATCATAATTGAACGAGTCACTAATTAATCTATCATACTTAATGTAGACAAAACTCTCAATATGACAATGAATCCACTCGCAATTCTACTCGAAAAGAACACCTTGAATGGACCTAACTTTGTGGATTGGCTCTGCAATCTGATGATAATACTCAGTATAGAGGCACTGGGATATATCTTGGAGACGAACATTCTGGTGCCTCCTATGCGGACCAGAGCCAATCAGGAAGAGATCGAAAACCACGAAAAGTGGGTTAAGGATGACATAAAAGTTCGTGCTTACATGATGGCTTCTATGTCAAATGAGCTTCAGAGAGCTCATGAGAAAATGACTTCTACTAGGCAGATTCTATCTCACTTAACTGAACTTTATGGTGAGCACAGCAGAACTGCTAGATATGAGATATCCAAGCAATTGTTCGGTGCAAGGATGAAGGAAGGTGAGAAAGTTGGGGAACACGTCGTCAAAATGATATCCATGATAGAGAGATTGGAGTCTTTTGATTTTAAAATGGATGCTTCTCTTCAAACTGACCTTATCCTACAGTCTCTTCCTTATTCCTTCTCATAGTTTGCTATGAACTTTAACTGCAATGAGATTGCATGTAATTTAGCTGGGCTGATGAACAAACCTGTAACTGCTCAGTCTCAGATGAAGACTCCACGGATGAAGGAGTCTGCTCTTGTAATTTCTTCTGGACCTCGGAGGTCTAAGAACAAGAAGAAAAAGACCAAGAAGCAGACTGGACTACATGTCAAGGACTTCAAAGGCAAGGGCAAGGCCCCAACGGTTCCGAAGAACAAGAAGAAGAAGGATGCTTGTCTCAAGTGCGGTGAGCTGGGCCACTGGGCTAGAAAATGTCCGATTCTTCATGGCACTTCAGGTATAGTTATTTTAGTTTTGGAATCAAATTGTTCTGCTACTGTATTTTCTACTTCCTGGGTACTGTATTCTGGTGCTAGTTCCCATATTTGTACCGTGAATCAGGATCTGGAACAAAGTAGGAAGCTTGGAGCTGGAGAAGTGATGATCACTGTCGGAAGCGGGCATAGTGTCGAAGCAACCGACATAGGATCACTTCTTTTGGGTTTAGAATCCAGTTTTGTTCTGACTCTAGAAGATGTACTTGTTTTTCCCAAGGGGCATAAAAACATTGTATCCATTCCGGTCATGGATCAAAAAGGCTTTTCATTTTCCATTGGTGATGGTTCCTGCAAAATTTATTTCAGAAAAAAACTATGGGAACTGCTACATTGTTAAATGGACTGTATCATCTAAACCTCAGTAACAAAGTCGTTGTGAAAACTATCACTAGGAAATGTGGTAGGGATGAAACCAATCAAGTTTTGAAATGGCATCTTAGACTTGGTCATGTTGGTCAGACCAAGGTTTACAAAAGGGAAAAAGATGGACTTATGGGTCTATTGGGATCGGATCCCTTTCCTACTTGTGAATCTTGCCTTAAAGGCAAAATGAATAAATCCCCCTTCACAAGGATTTTTGAAATAGCCGCTGATAAACTGGGATTAATCCATACCGACGTATGTGGTGCCTTGGAAGCAGCACGTGACGCATATCAGTACTTAATTATGTTTACATATGATCATACTAGGTATGGTTATGTATACTTAATGAAATATAAATCCGAGGCCTTTGTGAAATACCAGGAATTTAAGGCCCTAGTCGAGAAACAAACTGTAAATCATATCAAAGCACTTCAGTCGAACCGAGGTGGCTATTTTCTAGATCGGTTTTAAAATAACCGATCCAGAAATTCCACTTTCTAGATTGGTTCTAAAATAACCGATCTAGAAAATGATACGACCATTTTTTAAATCGGTTGTTGTAGAACCGATCTAGAAAATGCACTTTCTGTTGGGAAAAAACCGACAATATAACGTCACAACGAAACGCGGAAACTCGTTTGACAAGTTTCCCAATCTTTAATTGTAACTTCGAGGTTACCGACGAGTAGAGTAAATCAATTACAACTCGACAAACAGTACAAATAATATCCAAAAAAATGATAAACAACGAGACACGATTTTTAGCGTGGAAAAACCCTCAAGACAGGAGTAAAAACCACGGGACCGAAGCTGCTTAAAACCACTATCACCAATACACAATGAACAATTCGTCCCTAGTACAAACTAGAGGTATACAACAATAATCTTCAAGTACTTGGTAATAAACACTCTTCAAGTATTTGGAATACAACAATAACAATAAGATCGAGAAGAAGAAACACCGTAAATAGCTTACACAAAAGGCTAACAAAAATACCCGAACTTCCGGACTCAAACCCTCGATCTATTCTGGTGAAAAGATTTGCCCAATAACTACCAAGCTCTTATCAAAATATCACGACGATCTGATCGATATACCTCCGTGAAATCGAATAACTATTTCTCTCTTTCTTTTCTCTCTTGTATCTCTCTCAATTGTGTGATCTCAAGATGTGGGTGATGAATTATTAAATCCCACTGATGCAGGCTGCATAAAGAACCCCAAAACATCTGTTGACTTAGGGTGCCGCGGCCCAGAGGGCAGGGGCCGCGGCCCGTAGTAAAGTCCAGGCAGCAGTTTTCGCAGCACACAGCAGGGGGGCGCGGCCCGGCAGGAATGGGCCATGGACCAGAGTACAGTGGTGAAGGGAACTTGGCCAAAAATGGTGTGCCGCGGCCCGGATGGTTTGTGCCACGGCCCGGAGTCCAGTCGACTCCGAGAAGGCCTATATTTGAGAAATAACTTCTATAAATCTCCCCCTTTCCGGAACATAGGAAGAGTTCGCCATCCCGGCGATCGAACAACACACCTTAACCTTCTCTCTACTCAACGCCTTGGTTAACATATCAGAACCATTATCATCGGTGTAAACTTTATCACGTTCAAGCAAACCATCCTCCAATGCATCTCGAATCCAATGATATCTCACATCGATATGTTTTGTTCTCTTGTTAAAAGTCGCATTCTTCTCCAAATGAATCGCACTCTGACTATCACAAAGAACCACGTAACGCCGTTGTCGAAAGCCCAGCTCTCGTAAAAACATTTTCAACCATAAGAGCTCTTTACGCGCTTCCACTGCCACAATATACTCGGCCTCCGTTGTTGATAAGGAAACACACTTTTGCAATCTCGATTGCCATGACACGGCTCCCCCTGCAAACGTTATCAAATAATCGTATGTAGAGTTTTGGTTATCTTCGTTTCCTGCCATATCCGAATCAGAATAACCAACAACCATCGCTTTCCCATTTCCAAATGTAATCCCTAATTTGGAAGTACCCCGTAAATATCTAAATATCCACTTTACGGCTTCCCAATGATTCTTTCCTGAATTCGATAGAAACCGGCTCACCACTCCCAAGGCATGAGCAATGTCGGGCCTCGTACATACCATGGCATACATCAAACTCCCTACCGCAGAGGCATAAGGAACTTTATCCATTTCCTCAATCTCTTCCTTCGTCGTAGGGCAATCCTTGCTCGTCAATTTAAAATTGTTAGTAAGAGGCGAACTAACAACTTTATCTTTGTCCATGTTGAAGCGTTTAAGCACCTTCTCGATATATTGCTCTTGTGACATGTGCAATTTCTGGGCTGCTCTATCCCGAGTGATTCTTATCCCAAGAATCTATTTAGCGGCCCCCAAGTCTTTCATCGCAAAAGACTTATTCAACTCTTTCTTCAAGTTGGCAATCCTTTCGGCATTCTTTCCAACGATCAACATGTCATCCACATAAAGCAATAAGATGATAAAATCATCATCTCCAAATTTCTTGAAAAACACGCAATGGTCTAGGGTCGTCTTCCGATAGCCTTGCTTCCCCATAACTGACTCAAACTTTTTATTCCATTGTCGTGGTGCTTGCTTCAAACCGTATAGACTTTTTTGGAGTCTACAAACATAATCCTCTTTTCCCTTAACCTGAAACCCTTCAGGTTGCTTCGTATAAATCTCCTCAACATAAATGCCTTTCCTTTGACTAAAGCCCTTCACTACGAGTCTAGCTTTGTATCGGGGCAATGAAGTATGCTCCTCCGACTTCACCTTATACACTCATTTATTTCTCAAAGCTCTTTTGCCCTTCGGCAACTTTACCAACTCGTACATATTGTTCTCATAAAACGAACTCATCTCGTATTGCATGGCATCCATCCACCCCTTCTTGTTCTCATCCTCCATATTCTCCGCAAGATACTCTCCCTCGTCGGTGAGTAAAACATACTCATCGGCCGAATAAAGACTGGAGGGATGACGGTCCCTCGTCGACCGTCTAAGTAGAACAAATGAGGGCATGTTCGTCATGGGTAGCTCGAGATGAACTCCATCGGTGTCATCTTGTACCAACTCATCATTGTCACCGACATCATGTTGTTCATTGTTTTGTCCATCATCTCCACCGGGTGTCTCAACATATTGTGGAGGAACGGGGTCCAAATCAATAAGATCATAATCATGTTGTGGGGCCGACTCTCCATTCTCAACATCCTTCATCGTTTGATCTTCAACAAAAACAACATCTCTCAAACGAACAAGCTTCTTAGTCATCGAGTCATACAATCTATACCCGAACTCATCAAGACCATAGCCGATAAAGATACATGGCTTCGTCTTGGAATCAAGCTTCGACCTCTCATCTTTTGGAATGTGTACAAATGCTTTACATCCGAAAACCCGTAAGTGGTGATATGAAATGTCTTTACCGCTCCACACTTTGTCCGGGCCATCAAATTTCAAAGGAACACACGGCGTCAAATTAATCACGTGAACCACCGTGTTCAAAGCTTCTCCCCAAAATGACTTTGGTAATCCGGCATGTGAGAGCAAGCATCGAGCTCTATCAACCAAAGTCCGATTCATCCTCTTCGCCAAGCCATTAAGTTGCGGAGTCTTCGGTGGTGTCTTTTGATGTCGTATCCCTTGCTCTCGTCAATACTCATCAAAAGGCCCAGTATATTCTCCACCATTGTCTGTCCGAATACACTTCATCTTCTTCCCGGTCTCTCTCTCCACCGAGGTATGAAATTGTTTAAAAACATCTAGAACTTGATCTTTAGTCTTTAAGGTGTATGCCCACACCTTCCTCGAATGATCGTCGATAAATGTGACAAAATATAGGCAACCACCAAGCGTCCTAGTCTTCATAGGACCACAAACATCGGAATGTATAAGATCAAGAAAATTTTCCTTCATGAAGGGGTATGGCTCTTAAAAGTAACTCTCCTTTACTTCCCGGCTAGACAATGAGAGCAACTTTTAAGATATACATCGTGAACCCCAGATAGCACCTCCTTCTTTGACAATAGCGCCATCCCTTTCTCGCACATGTGACCGAGCCTCTTATGCCATAGCTTGGCCATGTCATTATAGTCAATTGTGTTCACGGAATTAATCGTGACCTTTGGAAGTGTCATATACAATTTCCCTGTCTTTTCTCCTCTTCCGACAATCAAGGAACCTCGAGTGAGTTTCCACACTCCCTTGCCAAAACCGCTATGATAGCCATCATCATCGAGTAATCTAACGAACATCATATTTAGCCTCATATCCGGAACATGTTTTACATTACGTAAAACAAGTTCCACACCGGTGTCGAACCTCAAGTGTACGTCTCCGACTCCAACAATCTTAGATAACCCATTGTTACCCATCTTGACTATCCCATAGTCACCCGGAGTATAAGAGGAATAGAAATCCCTACGTGATGTAACATGACACATAGCTCTACTATCAACCACCCAACTCGAATCATCTCTGGCAAGGTTCACCATATCATAATCGCAGCATACAAAAAACTCTTCGGTAGTAGTATTTACTTTGGCTTTTTCATTACTCCGGCTCTCCTTCCTTTGAGAGTCCTCTCGGCCTTGGTGATTTTCCTTCTTCAGTTGTCGGTAAAATTTCTTCGTATGCCCTTTCTTACCACAATGGTAGCATTCAATATTGGCATACTTCCACCTGGAATTACTTCTTTGTGGCCCTCTATTACTCAGACCTCTGCTTTGACCTCTCCCCTATCTTTCGGTAACAAGAACATCCGACTGTGATGAATATCCTTGTGACTTTCTTCGGACCTCCTCGTTCAGCATGTTCCCCATATCAAGTTCCAGCGAAATGACACCATCAGGGGCAGAGTTAGACAAAGACGTACGAAACGTCTCCCAAGTATCTGGAAATCTGCCCAACAACCACAAAGCTTGAACCTCCTCTTCGAATTTAATGTCCATTCCGGCAAGTTGATTAATGATGCCTTGGAATGCATTCAAATGATCCGACAGAGAAGCCCTATCTTGATATTTTAAATTCATCATTTGTTTAATGAGTAATAGCTCATTATTCCTCGTCTTCCGACCATACAATTGCTCGATCTTATGCCACAATTCTCGAGTGTCCTTTTCTCCACTAATATGATTCAACACATTATCATCAATTTAACACTCCCGAGATATTCAAGGTGTATTACAGTGCCGTGGACCCCTACATGGGACCCACCAGGCTAGACACAACTTACCACAGTAGAAACACACATTATCCAGTAGAAAATCAAATAACATGCCCGGTACAACTGGCGGAATAGTCAACAATGGCAAACATAATTAACTTCCACGAATACAAAACATAATTCGAAGAGAAAAGCCTAAGTACTCGCGAGTACAAACTATAAGTTTCAAAATTAGACAACAACCAAACCGAATGGAAACAACGGAAATAAAAGGACTCAATGCACATGTCAACGACCTTGGCCAGCATCCTCGTATTGTCCGAGCGCTCGCTCGTCCGGATGATCAAAACCTGAAATCCATAACAAGAATTTCCCCACGACGGGTCCCCAAAGGGGTTAGCGATTACGCTAGTACAAGTAATCAAGGCAAACCATTCGCTTACACGTTTCATAGTACAATGCACCAAATCATTTCAAAAACCAAAACCAGACATGTCTTTTTCGGAAACAAACAGTCACAATCAAAGTTGCCTAGGACCGGTCGAAGCCACAAATCCCACCTGAGGCCTCTGAGGACCCTCCCAGGCTGGCCACATTATAAAAACAAATCACGCACAGTCATCGCCAAGGACCGGGACGAAGCCATGAATCCCACCCGAGGCATCTAAGGACCCTCCCGGGCTGGCTAGCGAAACAGACTCGTGAATCCAGAGTGAAGTCATAGATTCCCCCGAGGCCCCGTCGGACCCTCCCAGGGTGAGCAAAGCACACACAATATACATTACCATTTCACGTTAAGCATAAAGGTTTCCAAAAATACTTGCCTTGAGTAATTGATGACGCAACAAACGAAAAGGAAAAATCACCGACGAATGCTATGAACCAACGGAACCGAACCTAACGATTCGAAGAACATAATCACAACCAACTCTAGACGAATATGGAAATGGAATACACCCAAAAACTCGCCTACGATTCATGTATATTCGTACAAAAATAACAACGAGGGCGGACCACAACCAAACCCTCTCGATTTCGCAAAACCATGACAATATACCATGAATCCGTAGGAAAACTAATGATGTCAACAAGGTTAATCATATTCATCATAGATTAACCAACAAAACGGAATGAATCGGACGAAAATCCCAAAAACCCCAAATTATCCAAAAGTAGGGTTCTAAGAGATTTACCTGGGATTAGGATGAAAGATTCGTGTTGATGTTGTTATTATACACCAAGAACTCAAGGAAGTTGATGGTTGAGATGATTGGAGGAAGAAATCGCCCAAAATCGCCAAAGGAGCTCTAAGCCGCGGGGAGGAGAAGAAATGAAAATAATACGTTCATCTGGGTCAACTCCCTGGTTTATATAGCCAGGGAGTGTCAGCGCGCACTAACACTCAGAAGTTAGCGTGCACTAACGGGACAAACTCCATCGTGGTTAACGTCCCAGATCCGGTAACGGACATCGGGCGTTAGCGTGCGTTACTCAAAGCGTAGCGTCGCGTGCTATCGGCCATAGCGTCGCTACAGGCATCGGCCGAGTCAGTGAATCGCCCGAGACTCACGACCGTTAGCGCGCGCAATCGGCCAAACATAGCGTGCGCTACCTGGGCACCTGATCGAGTCCAGTAGCAAACTGTCCAGTACTGGACAGTCACGCTAGCGCACGTTACCGGACATGTTAGCGTGTGTTAGTCCCCCGACATTAGCGTGTGCTAGACAACATAGCGTACGCTAATCTGTTAGTCCAGAGGGCTGGAAACAGAACTGCCACTCCCAGGGCTCAGCCTTCTAGTGCGCATCACGAAGCAGACGTAGCGTGTGCTACTAAGGGATCTCTAGCGTGCGCTATGCGGAAAATTAGCGCGCGCTAGGCACGGAATATGAACGAAACATCAAACGGAACAACACAATACGTATGATAACATACAATGGATCCACGGCAACCCCGTACGGCGGTTCTGAATAACAATTACGAGAATCGGATCAATCGATGACGGAAGAAATACACTGAAAAATACACGAGGGTCGCTACAAGCGAGAATACACCGAAAAAACAAGAAAAATGTGGATATTACATTCTACCCCTCTAAAAATAAGTTTCGTCCCGAAACTCAAGAAACAAACAACTCAGGGTACCTAGCACGCATGCTATCCTCGGTTTCCCAAGTTGCCTTCTCGACACCATGTCTCGACCACTGCACCTTGACCAAGGGGATGGTCTTATGCCTCAGTCGCTTCTCACGATGCTCCAAGATCTTCAAGGGACACTCCTCAAAAGTAATATCTTCGGCGACATCAATCTCACCATAATAGATGACGTGACTAGGATCCGGGACATATTTCCTCAGCTGGGAAACATAAAAAACGCTATGAACATGACTCAAGATCGGGGGTAACGCTAAACGATATGCCAACCCACCGACTCGCTCGAGAACCTCGAAGGGTCCAATAAATCTCAGACCCAACTTCCCCTTTTTCACAAAATGGAAAACTCCTCTCGTTGGCGACACCTTCAGTAAAACGTGGTCTCCCACCTCGAATTCCAAAGGTCGACGACGGACATCGTCATATGACTTCTATCGACTCTGGGCAGTCAACATCCATTCCCGAATTAATTCTATCTTCCGCCTCGTCTCCAGAACGATATCCGGCTCGGTCCCAACCATATCGGACACCTCATTCCAACAAATCGGCGATCGACAACGCCGCCCATAAAGTGCCTCATACGGTGCCATCCGAATCGACGCGTGCCAACTATTGTTGTACGTGAATTCGATCAATGGCAAATGTTCCTCCCAGTCATTGCTCCAATCGAGAGCACAAGCATGCAACATATCCTCGAATGTCTGGATAGTGCGTTCCGACTGTCCATCTGACTGAGGATGAAAAGAGTTACTCAAACGCAAATGAGTACCCAATGCCTTATGCACCGCCTGCCAAAAATGCGATACAAACCGGCCATCACGATCTGAAACAATAGACTTCGGAGTACCGTGAAGCCTCATAATCTGCGCGATAAACAAACTAGCCAACTTCTCCCAAGTGTCTTTGATGCCCAGAAAATGTGCCGACTTGGTCAGACGATCAACAATCACCCATACCATATTCATGCCCGACCTCGATCTCGGCAAACTCGTAATGAAATCTATCGATATGTTTTCCCATTTCCATTCCGGAACAGGAAGTGACTGCAATAACCCGGCCAGTCGCTGATGCTCGATTTTGACCTGTTGATAAGTCAAACATCTCGCTACAAACTGTGCGACCTCCTCCTTCATATCATTGCACCAGAAATTCCTTCTCAGCTCCCTGTACATCTTACTCGAAACAGGATGAACGAAGTAAGGTGTAGCATAGGCCTCACGCAAAATACTATGTCTCAACTCTGAGTCGTTCGGTACACAAAGCCGACTCTGGAATCTCATAACACCATCCTCGTGAATCACAAACCCAGGAGACTTTCCCTTAAGAACGTTCTCTCGGATTTGAGTAATCATCGGATCCTCCAACTGCTTCAGCTTGATTTCATCGATCAAAGACGACGAAATCTCCAAAGCACAAAGTTGCCCGACAGCTCCAGGCAACAAAACCTCAACATCTAACTCGATCAAAACTCGTCGAAGCTCAGACTGAGACGTAAGGATCTCAAGCGTTTGCAACGCAACCGGTTTCCGACTCAAGGCGTCGGCCACGACGTTTGCCTTGCCCGGATGATAAAGGATTTCGAGGTCATAATCCTTAATCAGCTCTAACAACCTCCTCTGCCTCATATTCAACTCCTGATGAGTAAATATGTATTTCAGACTTTTATGATCGGTAGAAATCTGACATGCAGAGCCGAAAAGATAGTGACGCCAAATCTTGAGCACAAAAACAACTGCCGCTAACTCCAAATCATGAGTAGGGTAGTTAAGCTCATACGGCCTCAACTGTCTAGACGCATATGCGATGGTCTTGCCGTGCTGCATCAATACGCACCCAAGACCCTGACCTGAAGCATCACTATAAACAGCAAAACCCCTGTTGCCACACGGCAACGCTAAAATCGGGGCTGAAGTCAAACGCCTCTTCAGCTCCTCAAAACTCGACTGTCTCTCGTTATTCCAGACGAACTTCTCGGACTTCTGGAGCAACTGTGTAAGTGGCCGAGCCAGTTTCGAGAAACCCTCGATGAACCTACGGTAGTAGCCGGCCAGACCTAAGAAACTACGGATCTCCTTCACATTCTTGGGCGGTGCCCAATCCAACACTGCCTCAATCTTCTGCGGATCCACTCGAACTTCCTCGGCTGAAATCACGTGACCCAAAAACATCACTTCTTTCAGCCAGAACTCATATTTTGAGAACTTCGCATAGAATTGCTCGGTCCTCAAAATGTCTAACACTATCCGCATATGATGGGCATGCTCTTCCTCGTTCCTCAAATAAGTAAGAATATAGTCAATGAAGACGACGACACACTTATTCAAATACTCGATAAAGACTTTGTTCATCAACTGCATGAACACCGCCGGCGCATTAGTTAACCCTAAAGGCATAACTACAAACTCATAATGTCCGTATCTCGTCCGAAAAGCTGTTTTCGGCACATCGTACTCCCTCACCCGGAGCTGATAGTACCCCGATCTCAAATGAATTTTCGAGAACACCGTAGCTCCCTGCAACTGGTCGAACAAGTCATCAATCCTCGGCAAAGGATACTTGTTCTTGATGGTCACCTTGTTTAGTTCGCGATAGTCGATACACAAACGCAGTGAACCATCCTTCTTCCGCACAAACAGGACCGGTGCGCCCCAAGGCGAGGTGCTCGGTCGAATATACCCCGACTCAAGAAGCTCACTCAACAGCTTCTTCAACTCGGTCATCTCTGAAGGTGCCATGCGATATGGCGCCTTCGAAATTAGAGCCGCGCCCGGCTCTAACTCTATAGCAAACTCGACCTCACAGTCCGGTGGCAATCCCGGTAACTCGTCAGGAAATACATCAGGAAACTCACTAATGACTTGAATCGACGAAAGCTCGACTCCACCATCTTCCGCCTTCAAGGCATAGCACCAATAACTAGTACACCCCTTTCGCAGGAGTTTCATCGCTTTCAAGGCGTTAATAACAAACTTCTAGTTTCCCTTCTTTCGTCCCGTGAAAGAGTGCTTGGTGTCGTCCTCGGCTAACATAGTGATGATTCTCGTGCGGTAGTTCATGATTGCGCCATGCCGCTTGAGCCAATCATCCCTGAGAATCAAATCCTCACCCTCGATACCCACGACAATAAGATTAGAGGGCCAATCCCTCTCACAAATAAACACGGAACAGTCCCGGACCTCTCGATCGCCAATGATCCTATCACCGCTAGGAAGTTTAACGATGAAAGATTCGCAAGGCGACAAACAGTCGAGACTCAAACGGCGTACACATTCCAGTGATATGAACGAATGTGTAGCACCAGAATCGAAAAGCACACTGACAGGATGGGAATGGATATGAACGGTACCTGTCGCCACAGTGGCCACTGGATCATCGTCCCTCCTCATCTCATAGATACGTGGCTGGGCAGAGCCGACACTGGAAGCTCCTCCTCTAGCGGGCTGACCCCAACCTCTACCTCGACCGACACCCGGCGGAGGCTACGGAGCAAATGAGCCCTCATTCACACTCGGCTCCATAGGTGCTGGAAAATAAGCCTGAGCACCAAGGGACTTTCTTGCCCGCTCACAAAATAAAGCCTTGTGGCCCGACTGGCCACAAGTATGACAAGTTAGAGGAGGACGAGGACACTCCCAGTTCCGGTGGCCCGGCTCACCACACTTAAAGCATTTGACATCCCTAATGGAGGCACTAGCAGTACCCCGATAGCCCCCAGAGAAACGAGCTGAACTACCTCCAGGAATATTCACAGACTGAGACTTCTGCTGACCTCCACCTCTGTGACCCGAGAAATTTTCGGCGGATTTCTGTTTCTTACTCTCCCGAACCGCCGTACTGGCTGTTACCGACATATTATAGGCAAGAGCTCGACTCTGATAATCCTTCAAAGTAGTACAGACGAGCCCAGACATGTAGTCCCAAATTGACAGTTTCATCCTCCTATAAAAATGGAAAATTTTGTCGCTCTCTTCGACAATCTAGGTCTTCACATAACCCAACTCCTTATTAAAATCAGCAATAGCATGGGATACGGGAATGTCCCGTGGTTGAGCATCATAGAAATCATGGACTCGAGTCTGTATAACTGGCCACGGGCAATATTCGGTCTCCATCAATTCCTGAAATTCGGCCCACGAAGCAACATGATCTTTGGGCCTAACGGCCTCCCACCAATCCGTAGCGTCCCCAGTGAGAAAGTACAGGGAAATAGGGACCTTACGGTCCTCGGGACAGTTGGTGGCAACGAAGACTTTAGATATCTCCTTGATCCACCCCTCCCAGCCGATCGGGTCTGATTCTCCCGAAAACTGGGGAGGATGCATCTTGATGACATCTTGGAGCCAACGGTCTGCTCTGCCCCGATTAGCATGGGCCTGATCCGGGTTTTGAACCACCTGAGATATCGCCGCCATTTGGTTTTCCATTTGCTGCATAACGGCCGCAATACCGAGGTCAGCGCGCTCCTGAGAAGAAGCATGATTGTGACGGTCACCGGTACTGCCGGCTCCCGAAGAATGCGACGTGGCCGCCCCACCGGCTGCCCCACGTCCCCGGCCGCATCCACGGCCACGACCACGACCCCTTCCAGCATCCATGCTGGTGTTAAGAGGTGGCAAAAAACAACTCAATGATAAGTAAAAGAGGGAGAATATCCACAGTTTAAGAAACGGAAATACGGTATGAGAAAGTAAAGAATCGAGTAAGGAAAACTTACGAGCACTGGAAGTACTGAGATGCCGGCAGCGGTGTGACAATGTGCAAAACAAAACACAACTAGACCCAAATAACCGACAAGCCTAGGTATCCATAAACCTAGTGCTCTAATACCATTTTCTATAACACTCTCGAGATATTCAAGGTGTATTACAGTGCCGTGGACCCCTACATGGGACCCACCAGGCTAGACACAACTTACCACAGTAGAAACACACATTATCCAGTAGAAAATCAAATAACATGCCCGGTACAACCGGCGAAATAGTCAACAATGGCAAACATAATTAACTTCCACGAATACAAAACATAATCCGAAGAGAAAAGCCTAAGTACTCGCGAGTACAAACTATAAGTTTCAAAAGTAGACAATAACCAAATCGAATGGAAACAACGGAAATAAAAGGACTCAATGCATATGTCAACGACCCTGGCCAGCATCCTCGTATTGTTCCAGCGCTCGCTCTTCCGGATGATCAAAACCTGAAATCCATAACAAGAATTTCCCCACGACGGGTCCCCAAAGGGGTTAGCAATTACGCTAGTACAAGTAATCAAGGCAAACCATTCGCTTACATGTTTCATAGTACAATGCACCTAATCATTTCAAAAACCAAAACTAGACATGTCTTTTCTGGAAACAAACAGTCACAATCAAATTTGACTAGGACCGGGACGAAGCCATAAATCCCACCCGAGGCCTCTGAGGACCCTCCCAGGCTGGCCACATTATAAAAACAAATCACGCACAGGCATCGCCTAGGACGGGGACCAAGCCACGAATCCCACCCGAGGCCTTTAAGGACCCTCCCAGGCTGGCTAGCGAAACAAACTCGTGAATCCAGAGTGAAGTCATAGATTCCCCCGAGGCCCCGTTCGGAACCTCCCAGGGTAAGCAAAGCACACACAATATACATTACCATTTCACGTTAAGCATAAAGGTTTCCAAAAATACTTGCCTTTAGTAATTGATGACGCAACAAACGGAAAGAAAAAATCACCGACGAACGCTATGAACCAACGGAACCGAACCTAACGATTCGAAGAACATAATCACAACCAACTCTAGATGAATACGAAAATGGAATATACCCGAAAACCCGCCTACGATTCATGTATATTCGTACAAAAATAACAACGAGGGTGGACCACAACCAAACCCTCTCGATTTCGCAAAACCATGAAAATATAACATGAATTCGTAGGAAAACTAATGATGTCAACAAGATTAATCATATTCATCATGGATTAACCAACAAAACGGAACAAATCGGACGAAAATCCCCAAAACCCCAAATTATCCAAAAGTAGGGTTCTAAGAGATTTACCTTGGATTAGGATGAAAGATTCGTGTTGATGTTGTTATTATACACCAAGAACTCAAGGAAGTTGATGGTTGAGATGATTGGAGGAAGAAATCACCAAGAAATCGCCCAAAATCGCCAAAGGAGCTCTAAGCCGCGGGGAGGAGAAGAAATGAAAATAATACATTCATCTGGGTCAACTCCCTGGTTTATATAGCCACGGAGTTTTAGCGCGCTCTAACACTCAGAAGTTAGCGTGCGCTAACGGGACAAAACTCTAGTCCAGAAGTTAACATCCTAGTCTAGTAACCAGATTAATGGGCCATTAGCGTGCTCTACCCGAAACGTAGCGTGCGCTAATATCCTCTTGGTAGCGCGCGCTATCGGCCATAGCGTGCGCTACCTGGACATCAGCCGAGTCCAGAAGTGAACTCGCCAGTACTCACCTGACCCTGTTAGCGTGCGCTATAGGCCAAACATAGCGTGCGCAACATGGGCACCTAATCGAGTCCAGTAGCAAATTGTCCAGTACTGGACAGTCACGCTAGCGCACGTTACCGGACATCTTAGCGTGCGTTAGTCCCCTAACATTAGCGTGCGCTAGACATCGTAGCGTACGCTAATCCGTTAGTCCAGAGGGCTGGAAACAGAACTGCCACTCCCAGGGCTCAGCTTGCTAGCGCGCGCCACGAAGCAGACCTAGTGTGTGCTACTAAGGGATCTCTAGCGTGCGCTATGCGGAAAATTAGCGCGCGCTAGGCACAGAATATGAACGAAACATCAAACGGAACAACACAATACGTATGATAACATACAATGGATCTACGGAAACCCCGTATGGCTGTTCCGAACAACAATTACGAGAATCGGATCAATAGATGACGGAAGAAATACACTGAAAAATACACGAGGGTCGCTACAAACGACAAATACACCGAAAAATGAAAATACCGGGAAAAGAAAAATGCGGATATTAGAATCAACCCATTGTCGAATATAGCCACACACTTGGCGATGCAAAATAACCCAATCCGGGTCGGACTTGCCTTTCGGTTTGTCTTTGCTAAAGATCGGTTGATAATAATCCTTCACAAATAGAAGGTCTTCCATCTTCCCCTTCCATACATGGTAGTTCGAACCATTCAAATTTACCATTCTACTCGTGTTGGGTTCCATCTTACAATTGAGATAATACAACCACGAAACAAAAATCATGTGGCTCCGATACCACTTTTTTGGGAAAAAACCGACAATATAACGTCACAAAGAAAAGCGGAAACTCGTTTGACAACTTTTCCAATCTTCAATTGTAACTTCGAGATTATCGACGAGTAGAGTAAATTAATTACAACTCGACAAACAATACATATGATATCCAAAAAATAATAAACAACGAGACACGATTTTTAGCGTGGAAAATCCCTCAAGACGAGAGTAAAAACCACGGGACCGAAGCCACTTAAATCCACTATCACCAATACACGATGAACAATTCATCCCTAGTACAAACTAGAGGTATACAACAATAATCTTCAAATACATGGTAATAAACACTCTTCAAGTATTTGGAATACAACAATAACAGCAAGATCGAGAAGAAGAAACACCGTAAATAGCTTACATAAAGGCTAACAAAAATACCCGACTTTCGGACTCAAACCCTCGATCTATTCTGGTGAAAAGATTTGCCCAATAGCTACCAAGCTCTTTTCAAAATATCACGACGATCCGATTGATATACCTCCGGGAAATCGAACAAGTATTTCTCTCTTTCTTTTCTCTCTTGTATCTCTCTCTCTCTGTTGTGTGCTCTCAGGATGTGGGTGATGAATTATTAAATCCCACCGATGCAGGCTGCTAAAAGAACCCCCAAAACATATGTTGACTTCGGGTGTCGCGGCCCGGATGATGTGTGCCGCGGCACACTCAAAAATTGGGCAGGAAAAATTCCCAGGGGGCCGCGGCCCATAGTAAAGTCCCGGCAGCAGTTTTCGCAGCACACAGCATGGGGGCACGGCCCGGCGGGTATGGGCCGCGGCCCGGAGTACAGTGGTGAAGGGAACTTGGCCAAAAACGGTGTGCCGCGGCCCTGATGGTTTGTGCCTCGGAGAAGGCCTATATTTCGGAAATAACTCCTACACTTTCTAGATAGGTTATTTTAGAACCTATTTTGAATGTGCACTTTCTAGATCTGTTATTTTGGAACCGATCTAGAAAATGCACTTTCTAGATTGGTATTTTTCGAAACGATTTAAAACCCACCCAAAAAATTATATTTAAATTTATTAAATGTAAATTATTCAAACAAATCATTATAGCCTAGTATTTGGGACTTGACTCCCTAACGACATGGTCAAGGGTTTAAATCCTCATGGTGATAAATTTCAATATATTGACATTTTAGGATCGGGTCGGGCTTGGGCGGGGCCCGGGCCAGGTTGGGTTCATTTTTTTATTTGAAAAAAGTAAAACTTTCTAGATCGGTTCAAATAGGCTTTCTAGATCAGTTAAATAACCGATATAGAAAGTAGACTTTCTAGATAGGTTCTAAACAACCGATCTAGAAAGTTTCTACATCTGCTGGATTTAAAACGGTTAAATAATTGATTTTGAAAGTCTTTTTTACCCGATTTAGAAAGTATTTTTTCTAGTATTGCACCAAAGTTGTCCCATCTCCAACTTATTGGTCTTTTATGTTTATAGTCATTTCCAAAATTCTAAATAATTAACTACGATTTCCATTCTTGAAAGGAAGTTCATACCTTTGTATATTACTTTGGATGATATCATAATTTCTTTCATTTTAAGGTAAGCCTCTTTGTTGTCATATTGCTAAGGATTTTTAAAAAAATAAATTCTTTGATTTGTTTTGTAATCTGGATTTATAAGTAGTTGCTGGAGTTGACCAACTGTTACACATTATGAACCATTTAGATTTTTAATAGATGAAGCTTTCTTTTCGACTGTCATTATGTTTGGTGATTGTGTTGCACTTTTCTGTGCAAACTTTATTTTTGTGGTTATTGCAAATGCTGCCCTCTAGGTTGTCATCAAGATATCTTTCAATTTGTTGAACAAATATAAAATCTAATAGATATTTGTAATACCTCATATATAGGTGTTTGAAATTTTAGAAGAAAACTATATTATTTTCTGTAATTAAGTTATACCTTAAGGATGTTTTTAGTAGCCTTAACTTTTGAGTTCTTCTTTAGTGTATCAATTATTATTGAAACTTTTTATCTCTAGTAATTTTTAGTGAGATGGAATCATTTCAAATGCTGAAAATAATAATAAATCGAGGACAAGAGGAATGAATTTTGGCTGGACACACGAGTGTATAAACATTTTATTTAACCTTTGCGTTGAGTTTCATGCAAAGAATGGCAAAAGTACTGCATATAAATAGGGTGAAATACAACAGGAATTTGAAAAATTACCAACAGAAAATGTAAAAATCCATTTTGTTGCAAGAACAATCTTGATTCAATGAAGAGGGAGTGGAGAGCATGAAAAAATTTAAAGAATGGGGAAACTGGATTAGGATGGGATCCGATCACTGGAAGAATTTCTGAGTCTGAGGAATGGTGGAATAGAAAAATCAAGGTAAATTTTAAACAAATACGTAATTTGTGGTTAGACGGTATTTACTACGACTATAATTTGTAATGATTTACCGTGATAATGTTAGGAATACTTGTTAGATTTTGATGATGTCATCCCTGTATTGATAATTATTCAAATATATGTTTTAAGTACTTGGCAAATTGTAAAGAAGAACCAAATGAGTGTCTTCTATAAGCCTTTAAATTTAGGCTAAGTCTTGATCAAATGTTGATCAGTAGAAATCAATTAAGTATGGAAGTGCCATTTATCAGAGAAGTTATCATGCAAGTTCATTTAAGAGAAGTTTTGGTCAACACAAAATATCAGAGAGGTTTGACCAAAACCTAGCTGCAATCAAGATTCTGAAGAAGGCGCTACATCAGACAAGTTTTGATCAGGCGAGTTCTGGTCAAAACAAATATCAGCTGAAGTTTAACCATCAGATCAGAGAACATTCATCAGGTCAGAGAACTTCAGATCAGAGGACTTGATCTCAGACAAGTTCAGAGCACAGAACTTCATCTCAGAGAAGTCCAAAGCAGAGAACTTTATCTCAAAGAACTTCTACCAAGATACATCAGAGAAGTTTACATCAGAGAAGGTCGACTGCACATCAGACAGGTTGACCAAGAGATATCAGATAAGTTCTCAGTCAAAGAAATAACCGCCAAGTTCAAGATACTCGGCCTATGTCAGGAAGAGTTGAAAGCCAACAATCACGGAAAGCCACATGCAGACGTAAGGAGACAAGCCGAAAGATTCCCAGAAAGCAAGGAATTAAATATTCATCAAGATCCGCATTCTGAAGACTTTATAATTATTTAAATCAAGAAATACGGCGCTATTAAAAGAAAGTCTTCCCAACGGTTGGAACTGAAAAGGGAATCAAGCCTTGCAATGGATTGATAAGATAAACAAAGACGTCTACTCTCCAACGGACGGATTTGTTATAGTAGTGCAACAGCTATGAAGAAAGCTCAAAGGATCGTAGTATAAATATCTGAAGATATGAATTGGGCAAAGCACGATGCGAACAATACTTTAAAGAAAACAAAGCAATCAAGGAAATCAAAGCTATCAAATCAATCGAGGCAATCTGTAGCATCGTAAAGAGCAAAGCATTCAAGATCATATTCTGAAAAGCTCTTTGTTGGAGAAGACAAAAACTCTTGTCTTTAAAGTTTGAGTTCGGGGTACTTCTGCAAACGAGGTTTCAGAAGTTTCGTGACTGCTAAGGCATCAAACTATTCTTGATTGGAAGGTGATAGACAGCTCGAGTGTTGTTGAGGCATCCACAGATTTTCGATCAAGAGGTGCTAGGCAGTCAAAGGGAGTTGCAACGGCCACGGGATTCTACTAGTTGGAAGCTGTTGTAACTGGTTAAATCATTGTAATGTTTATCATTGGTTGAAAGTTATAGTAAATTCATATCCAACTGGTTTGGGGAAAGGTGGACTAGTAGAGGATTACCCCACCTTTGAAACCACTATAAGTGTTGTGTGATTTACTGCTTTGAACATCATACTTAACTACTGCATTCATATTTACTTTTCCATTAGATAGTTATTTGCAGTTAACATTAGTTACCTACTATCGTTATCAGCTGTGTCTTCCGCATTACCTGTCTGCAGACGACATAAGTCATTTGTACCTAAACATAGCTGAGTAACTCATCTGAGATTCAGAAAAGAGTTTAATAAGTCTATTCACCCCCCTCTATAGACTTATTCCTGACGACTTGTGACCTACAAGTGGTATGAGATAGGTTGGTTCAAATTTACATAACTAGATCCATATATCAGAGCATATATATACTTTTAATCTCTCAATATTATGGAACACATGCAACACATGCACTCTAGATTACCTGTATCTTACGTTGATGAATATGACCTCTGGAAGATAAGAATGCAGGCACACTTATCATCCATCTATGACGACATGTGGTGCATCATTGAAGATGGTCCTTTCATCTTTGAGAATGACAACTCACCTGAGGAGATTGCAGATGGAAAGCCTGAGAAGATTCCAAAGAAAAGAACCGAGATGACACCTGAAGAAAGAAAGATGGACAATCAAGACAACCAGGCCAGAGATGTTCTATATCAGACCCTTGATAAAGCTACAATGGTCAAGATCAAAAACTGCAAGAATGCAAAGGAAATCTGGGACACATTAGCAGTAATATGTGAAGGAATGGAACTGGTCAAAGAAAACAAGTAGTCAATAGCTACACAAAAATTTGACAACTTCAAGATGAAGACCGGAGAAACCATTGATCAAGTAGATGGAAGATTCACCGAGATCATAAATGAGATCTGTAATATCCGGATAAACTGTTGAGTATTTTCATCTGTATTTGAACCTTGTATTATTCGAATTTGTTATATCAATAATCAAAGTATGATCTTTCCCGTATTCGTATTCGCATGCATGATCATGTCAACCTTGTAACTTTATACATGCAACTACATCGTAACGTACGCTATCTAGTAAGCGTAATGTACATTACGAGCCACAGATAGCGTACACTATGAACAAGGAATAGCATACGTAAGGAAGTCAATAATTGATCAGGGCGGCTAGCACATGTTCCAATTAGTGGAGGGCCCGGATATGATTCCCGCGGCACGAACCTGGACAATTTTTGGGTCAATGGCGATTAACGTATGCTAAGGGATGTATATAGCGTACGTTAAGTATGGTTGGTTACGTACGTAACGATGTTGATGTAGCATACCTATGGGAGAATAGGAGAGAGGCAGTAAGCTATCATTGGACGATAGCATACGCTAAGTATATAAGATGGCGTACGCTAAGTAGGATAACGTACGTTAGGCACTAAGGCTAACGTACGTAAAGCTTAAGAGATTATAACTGGGACAGCACCCCATTTCATTTCGCCTCATTTCTTTTCACTTCCCTTTCATTTCCTTCAAGTCCAGAGAGCTCTCTTTGATACTTTAACACCTATTTATCATCTATACTCGATCATTGAGGATTGGAAACACCTTGGATTGGCACTCAAGCATCCGGAGTTGGATTCTACCTATTGCCTCGATGTTTTCTTCATATTAATGTATGTTAATACTATCTCCAACCTTGAATTCGTGTTCTTAAGGATGTTATGAACATACTACCGAGATTATTAATCTCCATAGATGACTTTTAACCGAACATCATGTTTTTGGAAGATGGAATGTTTATGCTTTAGTTACCATGGTTAAGAACATTATAGTTTGAATCTTGTTATGATGAACAAGTAAGGGAAGTTTTCTGAGATTGATAATCCGCATTGGATGGTGTCTTCGTAATAATCATAGACTTGGTATTAATATCACTTTTGTTAGACGAACCTAGGAGGATGAACGTTGAAGGTTTTGTTATATCTTGTAAGTTGAATTTACTAGCTAATCTTCATGATGGAGTTTAAATGAAACGATGATATTGGTGACAAGTGTATCGACCATAGATTATCCGAACTGTATATATGAACTCATAATCGAGATTGGAGTAAGGTATTATGATGACATGTTTATCCTTGAAATTTGAAGATATCAGACACCACTGGATCATTCTTTTTCGTATGAGAAATATGTTTGTGAGTATAACGTACGTTAGGCATCATGCATTACGTACGTTATATCATCAGACGAGTTAGTCATTTGATCAGAGAAGAGAACTGTCAAATACATGCTTAGCGTATGTTAATGTACAGACTTAACGTACGCTACGTTGGGCAAGTAACGGATGTTATGAAGACAGCAGGCAGGATATCATGTTGACAACTTTCGGCTATAGTTTAGGATGTTAGATGTTCCTACGTTAGTTATATGTCCTAAGATGAACCCTATATTATTTATTTTGTTTAAGGTCCGAGCTTTGCAACATGATTGATCGAAGGGGGCGACCTTCGAGTGTATTACTATCCGTCGAAGTTTTATCCTTGTCGTCAATTTGAGGCAAGTAATTTAATTGTTTTATGTATTGATGTTATAGATATTGTCGTGCATATGTGTCGTTGTTGTATGTCCACCTCGTGTTGGTCCGACGGGATCATCTTGGTGTTAGGGTTGTATACGTCAAAGCATACTTTATGCTTGTATTACCTAAGTTCCCGGGCTTTATCTATGAGAATATTTAAATTCATTTATCACATGTTTTGCATATTTATTCATGCTATGGTTATGCAAATGTAGTTTAAATTACTTTATATTGTAGATAATGTGGTGTGTCGTGTCACACAGAAGATCACATTATCGGTTCCTTATATAGTAATATTTAGTTCACAACCTATATAACTTTAGACCGTTGTGTGAGAGGTTGTAGTATATGCTTGAGATTGGTTAGTCTTGACCATTAGCATATATTAGCGTATTCGCTATACGTTGAACATGATCGAGGTGAGATAGATTATTCTGTACTAACTATAGAAGAACGTACATCTCGGACAATTATTATTTCATAATTCTAGTGATAAATATTTAATTATATATATTTAATATTTATTGCTTTGATTTATCATGGGTGAGAGCCACAACGATTGAATCAATATGATAGATATTTTGGGCAATATTATTATTTATATGATAATTAATATTATAGCTAGAAATAGTGTCCCGACCAGTCGGATTGATCATGTCCTTTGAGGCACTCGAAAGGATTATTATATTAAACCCTGCAGGTGGAATTAATTTTCTGATATAATAATAAAGGTCGAGTGGTATACTCATGTATAATATATTAATTAATTAAAAGCTGTCAGTAATTTAAATTAATTAATCGACATGAAATATCTTGAACACGGGAAATAATTAATTCAAAAAGGAGCCCAATTTCGTAATTTAGGATTTTGGTAGGAAGTGCAATATCAACCTTTTCGTGGACTAAGTTGATATTAATAGAGTCTTAATATTAGGAAGAGTCCTAATATTGGAAAGAAGATATCTATTGGGAGTCCTTACCATATCCTCCTTAAGGTCCCTAGAGTAGCCCAAAACACCTATAAATAGTACATTGGTGTTGGTCGATTTTCACATCATTATTGAAGCAAGAAAATCGATTTTTGTGTGTGTTTAATTGTGGATCTTGACTTGTGTCTTGGATTCCATAATTTAGTTAACACAATATTTTTCTAAAATACCAAACTATTCAAGAAAAATAGAGAGAACATCGTGAGTTTCTTAAGAAGATAATTCGGTCGATCCATTGTAGTCCAATTTAGTCCGGTAGATTGTTGCCCACACGACATTCGGACATAGGCGAGAGATACTCTAGAAGATCTTGAGGTAGACATACAAGAAGATCGGAGAGGAGTACGAAGGGGAGATAAATCGACCAAAAGGGATTTCCTACCACTTCGTGTCAAAGGTATAAATTACCAACTCCCATGCGTAATTTGGTAATTTAGCCCGGTTTTGAGGCATGTATAAGTTTTTCCCGTGAGAAAATCCACGGGTAGAATAGGATTTATTTTTCTTGTAATTTGCTGTAAATTTGATGTATTTTATTTCGAATAAAATTGTAATCGAATTGGAACACACAAAGCACGAAAGAGAAAGAAGTCAGTAGCGAAGGAGTCCGTCGGACGAACCGACCGAGACCGAGAAGGTGACGATCGGGACTCGGCAAGTGCACTCGGCCGTGGCTCTTTGCACTCGCCCGGCCTGGTCGGCGGTCGGGCGGCTCGGTCGGCTCGGGCGTGATTCGGGCGTGGTCGGGCGGCGTGGCGTGGTCAAGTTGTCCGGTTCAGGTCGTTCAATTCGTTTTTCCGCTAGATGCTTGAAGCAGTGGGATCAAACGAGCCGAAGATTTTCTCGTTATTCAAAACGAGGAATAAAAGCCATGATAATTGGATTTAATTATCCAATCTTTTATTGTTTTGATGTATAAGCATGTAAGGATGTATGTGTGATATGTTTCCTTGCATGTTAGGACGAGAAAATTAAAAACCTTAATTTTTCAAAATAACTAAATGATTTTAAATTGATTTTTCAAAATCAAATTGGCCTCCATAATTGGTTTAAATTGTGAAATAATTAGCACGCGCGTTGACATTAGAGTCTTCCTCCACATCGGATGTGCTAATTATTGGCTCACTGGTTTTAAACTTCAAATTTGATAACAAAAAGGTGAATATTGTTTTTTATGATAGGACCTCTCCATCTGTAGGACTATTATCATTAAATGATATTCTAAGGTTTGTCAAATTATGGTGTTCACTTAGGTGTATTGATTAATAAGCTCCCCATCGGAGTCTATGTTAATTAAATACATGGCCAAGAGGAACCAACTATTAATTTTACTTGTCAAAACGCATCTTGGCTAGATAGTAAAATTAAAGACGTTAAAATCTACTTGAAAATATATGTGTAAACGTCCGCACTATCGTGGCTTGCATGTGTGGTTTTTCAAGGTGTTGGTTGATTGCATATATATTGTTTTAAGGTTTTTCAATATATTTTGCGTCGAATTATGTGATGAATGGTGTTTTTAATTTTATTCTTAGATATCATTCAATCCACTAGCTGTTATTCTCAAAGAAAACAAACTTGATGGCACTAACTTTACCGACTGGAAAAGAAATCTTGATATTGTCTTGACTGTCGAGGGGTATAAATTTGTTTTAACTAAGGAGAGCCCTTTGGAACCAGAAGCGGATGCCACTCCTGAAGAGTTGGCTGAATTCCGGAAATGGGAAAAGTCTGATGAGATGGCTCGCTGTTACATTTTGGCTTCACTGACAAATGTATTGCAGCATCAGCATCAGGCGATGGGCTCGGCCGCAGAAATGATGAAAAATCTCACTGAGATGTTTGGTCATCAGAACTGGGCGGCTAGGCAAAATGCAATGAGGGTTTTGATGACAACCCAAATGTCTGAAGGGACCCCAGTGAGGGATCACATTCTTAAAATGATGTCTCATTTGAACGAATTGAGCATACTGGGAGCCACTATCGATGCGGAGTCGTAGGTCGATATTATCTTGGGCAGTTTACCAAGAAACTTTGAGCAGTTCCGCCTCAACAACAATATGAATCGTAGGACTTACACATTGGCGGAACTTCTGACAGAGCTTCAGTCTGCCGAAGGTCTCTTCAAACAAGGTTATCATCAAATTCTTGCGGCAACTGGTGCTGCTTCTTCAAAACCCAAATGGGGAAAGAAGAAAAAGCAGGTTGGCCAGAAGCAAGTGGCAACCTTCAAAGCTAAGTGCAAGGCGCCTCAGTCAAAGGCTCCTCAGCCCCCGAGGCGAACAAAAAGCCGAAGGACAAGTTCTTCAACTGCGGTCTGGAAGGGCATTTCAAGATTGACTGCCCTAAGAGAGGTACGTCTCATGCACTAGTAGTCAAAACATGTTTGGCTGCCTGTTCTATCATCTCATGGATAGTGGATTCGGGCTCCACTGATCATGTTTGTTATGACGCGCAGGGGTTCCAAGTAACCAAGGTACTTAGTGCGGATGAGATTACAATAAGCTGGGGCGACTATTCGAGGTCAAGGTCACATTGCGATGTGATCGTGCAGTTAAAAGTTGATGATAGGATTTTAGTTCTAAATAATGTATTATTGGTACCCGATTTTAGAATGAATTTAATTTCAGTTTCTAAATTGCGTCGTGATGGATATTCAGTTTCTTTTGAAGATAATGCAATTATTAAAATAAATGGCGAATATATTTGTGGGAGTACTTATAATGAAGAACTTTATATCATCAATGCTGCACCAGCCCCCTTCCATAATCATAAATCACTTAATTCTTTGACTAATCCTAATAAAATAAAAGAACCTTTGAGAATAAATCCAACATATTTGTGGCATTTACGATTGGGTCATATTAACCTTAGAAGGATTCAAAGATTGGTGAGCGATGGCCCATTGTATTCGCTCCAAGTTGAGTCATTTCCAACCTGCGAATCCTGTCTAGAAGGTAAAATAACTAAAAGGGCTTTCCAAAGCAAAGGAAATCGTGCACAAAATGTATTCGAATTAGTACACACCGATGTATGTGGTCCAATGAACATCCAGGCTAAGGGTGGTTTCAAATACTTCATCAGGTTTATAGATGATTATTCAAGATATGGATACATCTATTTTGATGCGACGTAAGTCTGAATCTTTTGATAAGTTCAAAGAATTCAAGGCTGAAACGGAGAAGCATCATGGGCAGAGTATCAAGTCACTATGATCTGATCGTGATGGCGAGTACCTTAGTGGAGAGCTTTTGGATTTCTTAGCACATGAGGGGATAACTTCCCAGCTCACAGCACCTGGTACACCACAACAAAATGGTGTTGCTGAACGAAGAAATCGTACTTTATTAGAGATGGTTATGTCTATGATGCGTTATTCTGATTTTCCTATTTCGTTTTGGGGATACGCCTTAGAAACAGCGACATACATTCTAAACTTGGTGCCATCGAAATCAGTTCCAAAAACACCCACAAAACTGTGGAATGGGCGCAAGCCGAGTCTAGGACATGTTTGGATTTGGGGTTCACCAGCACACGTGCTGAATAAGGAAGCTGATAAGTTGGCATCTCGTACAGAAGTACGAGTGTTTGTAGGATATCAGAAGGGAATGAAGGGTGGCCTATTCTACAGTCCTAAAGACCAGAAGGTCATTGTTAGCACCAATGCCCGGTTCTTAGAGGAGGACTATGTAATAAGCCACAAGTCTAGGAGTGAGGTCATTCTAGAAGAACTTAGGGGCGAGATTTTGACAATACCAATTGTGCAAACACTTAGTGTACCACGTATCGACACTATTGTGGATACGCAAACCAAGGACACGCCTCATTATAGTGGGAGGGTTGTTCGTCAACCTAAATGTTTCATCGGTGTGGGAGTATCTTCGGACCAATCCCCAAACCAGGATGAAACAGATCCATGTACGTACAAATAGGCAGTTCAACACAAGGATGCTGAATCCTGGAAAACGGTAATGGAATCTGAAATGGGATCTATGGATTCTAATCAAGTATGGGAGCTGGTAGAGCTACCCAATGGGGTAAAACACATTGGAAGTAAGTGGGTCTACAAGCGTAGGAGAGGATCGAAAGGGAAGGTTGAAACCTTCAAAGCAAGGATTTTTGTGAAAGGTTACACTCAGAAGGAGGCATCGACTACGATGAGACCTTTTCGCCAGTAGCCATGCTTAAATAGATCAGGATTCTCTTAGCTATAGCTGTGCATTTGGATATAGAGATTGGGCAGATGGATTTCAAGACTGCGTTGTTGAACGGGAGTCTTGATAAGGAAATCTACATGCGCCAACCTGAGGGATTCATTGCTGAAGGAGAGGAGCACTTAGTGTGCAAGCTTAAGAGAGTCATTTATGGTCTCAAGCAAGCATCAAGGTCTTAGAACATTCGATTTGATGAGGTCATTGAATCGTATGGTTTTGAACAGTGTCCTAGTGAGGTTTGTTTATACAAAAAGTGCGATGGAAACGTGCTGGTGTTTCTTGTACTATACGTAGATGATATACTTCTAATTGGAAACAATGTGAAGGTATTATGAGACGTAAGGGTATGGCTGTCTAAGCAGTTCGATATGAAGGATTTGGGAGAAGCCGGGCACATCCTTGGTATTAAGATCTTTCGAGATCGCAAGTAAAGGATGTTGTGCTTATCTCAGGCATCCTATATCGATATGGTGCTAAAGCGGTTCAGCATGTAGAATTCCAAGAAAGGTTTCTTACCTTACAGACATGGAATTCAGCTATCTAAGGCTATGTGTCCTAAGACACAGAAGGAGATAGATGACATGAAGCTGGTCCCTTATGCTTCGGCAGTGGGAAGCCTCGTGTACGCTATGCTTTGCACTAGGCCTGATATCTATCATGCTGGAGGCATGGTGGCGGGATATCAGTCGAACCCAGGACCGGGACATTGGATTGCTGTCAACCATATACTCAAGTACCTGAGAAGGACTAGGGAGCATATGCTTGTATAGAAATCAGATACACTTTGTCCTTTGGGTTACACAAACTCGGATTTCAGTGCGGACAAAGAAAAATCAAAATCAACTTCTGGATATGTTTTCACTTTGTGAGGTGGAGCCATCAGTTGGAGGAGTGTGAAGCAGAAATGTAATACCCGGTTGTGAATTCATTTATCATCACTCAGTAACTGTCACTCAGAATTTTTCTTCACTTAGTAATACCCATTCATCATTCATGTTCATTCAGTCGTGACCATTGTTCGGCGTACTTTGGAATCGCATATCAGTTGCTATTCGTTATTCATCACTGTTTGATATCGAGCTGAGATTATTGTCATCATCATCATCATGTTTTTATTTTAAGTTTGAGAGGTAGCGCACGCTACACATTCTGGTTAGCGCGCGCTAATGGGGTGCAGGTAACGCACGCTATGATTCAGTATTAGCGCCCGCTAGCGCCAGTGAAGCAGACAATCCAGAAGGTACTGGGCTGATTTGGAAAATTCGTAGCGCACGCTACAAGTGGTAAGTAGCGTACGCTAACTATGCTGGTAACGCACGTTAAGTCACATTAGTAGCGCACGCTAACACGTGCAAGGCAGAGGACAGTAGGTTCTGGACTTCAGTTTTTGAGTATCAGACATCAGTTAGCGCACGCTAACAATCTGGGATAATGCACGCTATCGGTAAGGTGTTAGCGCACGCTACCAAGTCGTAGCGCACGCTAACGAGGCATTTCAGAGCTCACTGGACTTCCCAGTAAACCGCTAGCGCATGCTAAATATCAGGTCATAGCGTGCGCTAAGCTGGGACAGTATAAATAAGCCAGTTCAGTCCAACCTTCGTCATTTCTTCATTTCTCAACCATTTTGGACGAGCTTGGGCGATCCGGAAAGGTCTTTTCGAGCTGCAATCATCTAGCATCATCTTCAAGATCTTAAGTTGGATTAATCATCATCTAATCAGTTTCATCACTCCAAATCAAGGTAATTTTTCATTTAATCTTGAATTTCGGGATTTGAAGGTTTTATCCCCGATCTCTTCGAGTTAGCTTGCTTTCATGTTGGATTATGTTGGATATTGATTATCTATCTTGGATACATGTATTCTTACGGATTCTTTGATGTAATTTTTCGGAAATTATGAATCATTGAGGAATTTTTCAAGAACACCTTGGTGTTGACTTTGGAATTTGGGGGTTTTCGACTAGAAGTGGTTGTAATCCTGATTTAAGTATTTCTGTTGGATTATTGATAATATTCATGAGGTTTTGTTGGATTGAGTCATTCATTGGAAGTTGGTTTCGGATGTAATTGAGTTTTGGTTGTAAACAATTGGAGATTGATTACAACGCGTTTGTTTAAATGCCCCAATGAGTTTCGGGTATTGTAGTATCGACTTTTGAGTTGGTTGTGATCATGCTTGATTCGTGTATTAAGAGAATTGTTGGTATTTGTGTTGTTCAAGGTTGTTCGAGCGGCCGATAATTTCATTAAGGACGTTGATAGTGGATGTACCTTCTCGCCTTCGGTTGGAGGCATACTTGTACTAGTCAATGAGATTAATGTCATCATATATGTGTATGAATGTGTTATATCATTCCGAGACTTAGTATCTTCATGAATTCATTGATATTAAGAGATCGTTTGATACGATACCTTTCGGAAACTATGCCAAATATCTACTATTGTTCGTTAATGGCCGATTCAAGGCATTGTGATACTCGTTATTAATGTCATTGTCGATATCCGGTTCGCGGTATCGATGTATCGATTGTTATTAATATTGATGTCAATCTAAGACATCATTGAGATCATTGTTATTGCTGTTGGGGTTGTCATTAAAACTGTATTGGCCGATTAAAGGCATTGGTGTATTCATTTCTCATCTTCATCGTCGGTCACCGATTAAAGGTGCCGGGGCATCCTTCGTATCATTGTTATCGATTGGCCGTTCTCAGGCAAATCGAAATGTTCAATCATTCACTATATCATTGTTATCGATTGACTGTTCTAAGGCAATCGAGGTATTCAATCATTCATCGTATCATTCGTATCGATTGGCCATTCTAAGCCAATCGAAGCGCTCAATCATTCATGGAATCATCCGCTGCATCATTGTTATCGGTTGGCCATTCTAAGGTAATAGAGGTGTTGAATTGGGACTGTCGAGGACGGTGCCTATCCGTGTGTTACTGTCATCGTGTTGGCCGACTCAAGGCAGCACACTATCACTAATTGTGATACGGCTTCGTGCCGTGGCTTCGGCCCTAATTGTGATACGGATTCATGCCGTGGCTTCGGCCCTAATTGTGATACGGCTTCGTGTCGTGTCTTCAGCCCTAATTGTGATACGGCTTCGTGCCGTGACTTCGGCCCTAATTGTGATACGGCTTCGTGCCGTGGCTTCGGCCCTAATTGATAAAACTTCGGGCTGTTTTGGCTTCAGGTGATTGTGATATTTGACAGCTTCGTCTGAGTGGCTTTCAGGACTTTGTGTTTGTCTTGATAATTTCATTGGAGCCTTCGGGCATTGTGACTCATAATTAATTCAGTTCTGGTTTGGTTCATATTCGTGTAATTCATTGTGGTGTTCTATAATTATGATTTGCCGTTGGGCATTTACGTTCTAACCTGTCGAACCGGTATTAATAGTATGCCATGGGCATAGTGTTTCACGAATGCTCGGTTCTTACATTGGGTTGTGAGCATCTCGTATTATTATTATCATTGTACCGTTTCATTCTGCCTTTGGATGCATATTATGTTATACGTGTATTTGATGTTCATTATCTGGATGACTGACCCCGTGGGGGCGGAACATATTTTCATGTTTTAGGTGCTTGCGAGGAGAGAGTTGAGACACAGGGGCATGATGATGGCGACGAGGCATTCGAGCGATACTAGTCCGAGTTGTTCATGTTGGTCAGTCAGTTGGAGTGCTCTCTAGTTTATCAGTCATTATGTATTACCCGAGCAGATGCTCGTGGATGTTGTTGTATTTTTATTTTGGCCATATAGGCCCATCGTTGTCGTTGAAATTCCTTATCGGAATATTGTGTCGGATATCATGGTAGGGACTGTGATCTCCCTTGTTGGTTAATTTTAATGTATTTTAGTCATGTTCGCCTGGTGGATCTCCGGGTGTGGGGTCCACGGCACTGTAATAACCCAATGGGATTTGGGGGTGTTATAGAAGATGGTATCGGATATTTTGGGTTGTGAGATACCCTGATATGTGAGTTATGTGGCTCTACCGATGCGGTAGTAGTGGGACTGTCAGGTTATGACAATCTGGACAGTCGGGTTTTGTGAGTCGTGAAATTTGTACGACTGCACGAGTCATTCATTCATCGAGTCGTTGTCAGTGAAGACTAGTATCGTGAGACCTCGAAGCTTCGTATGACCTGTGTAAGGACTCGATTATCTTTATGTTCATACATTCATCATGTCATTAATTATTCATGCTCTGTTGAAACCTATATGTGATGTTAGTGTTATGATTGATTCATGACTAATTGGTTTGGAGCACGTGTGACTTGTGTAAGCGTTAAGGATCAACTCATTCATCAGTTAATAATCCTCAATCATCATTTCGATCTTGTCGATCATGCTAATTCATTCATCACTCCGTCAATCTCATGACTCAGTTAATTCATTCATCACTCAGTCAATCTCATGACTCAGTTAATTCATTCATCACTTAGTCAATCTCATGACTCAGTTAATTCATTCATCAGTCAGTCAATCTCATGACTCAGTTAATTCATTCATCAGTCAGTCAATCTCATGACTCAGTTAATTCATTCATCACTTAGTCAATATCATTCATCACTCAGTTAATTCCATCATCACTCAGTTAATTCATTCATCACTCAGATAATTCATTCATCACTCAGATAATTCATTCATCACTCAGTCAATATCATTACTCAGATAATTCATTCATCACTCAGTTAATTCATTCATCACTCAGTCAATATCATTACTCAGATAATTCATGCATCACCCAGTCAATATCATTTCTCAGTTAATTCTTTCATCACTTAGTCAATCTCATTGTTCAGATTATTTCATTAATCATCCAGTCCATCTCATTTTTCAGTTGTTGATCTTGTAGATCGAATTTTCAACCTTGTTAACTTGTTCAAGGTAATCGTTTCAGGAATTTCAGCAGGTAATCATGTTACCTCATTCGATCTTTCATGCGACCTTATCATATTTCGGCGTCATGCTGACGATCATTTTATTACATTATTAATGCATTCATTGTGTTATATCATGTATGCTCATTGTTATCATTCCGCCTCATAGTCATAATGCGATCTTCATACGAGATCTGTAATTATCATGTGGCTTTCCTGCTTCAGTATGGATAGAGCTGTCAGAGGACGCATGGGAAGAGGCCGCGGTGCGGGCCGGAACCCAGGATCTCGTGTGCATACCCATGCGAACGCGAGGGATATCATTAATTCATCAAATAGCGAGGCTACTCATTCATCAGCAGTTAATCATTCACTGTCAGGGAGTCATACCCGAGATGTATCTCACTCGGAAGGTGTTCGGGTTGACCCATTCACACTTTTGCAGGGCATGATGGCCCAGATGACTCAGATGAAGCAGATGGTAGAGACCATGCAGACCTCGATGGTTCGTGGTCCATCGAGACAGGGATTCCAGGTTCTGTTTCGTGGACAGACTGGAGGAGTGAATCAGATTGTTGGCGATATCTCTCGTCAGAGGCCGCCTACTTTTGAGGGTTCGTCGGAACCAGCTGATATTGTTCATTGGCTTGAGTATTTTGATAAACTCTTTGATATGGTTCAGTGTCCGGAAGAGGGTAGAGTGGCAGTAGCGGCTTATTACTTGAGTAAGGGTGCTTATTCGTGGTGGCTTTCTGTGAAACCCGCCGATCACGATTGTGGTTGGAGTGAGTTCAAGACTCTCATGTTAGAGAGGTATTATCTAGCTCCACTTCGTGGAGCCAAGTTGTCAGAGGTTTTGAACCCCGAATCCGTTGAGGACGAGGGTGTTATTGTCATTGCTGAGAAGTTTCAGGGACTACTTCAGTTTGCTACGCCAGTTATCCGTACTGAGGCAGATAAGATCAAATATTTTAGCAAGAGGCTAAATCCGCAGTTGAGAATGCAGTTGTTCAATCACAATTGTAGTTCACTTAGTGAATTCATCGGGAAGGCTCTTGGAGCAGAGCTTTTGATCAAGGAGCTTACTCGGAAGCATCCTTCAGTTTCTTCGGGTGAGAGGACTAGAATGCCGGCTCGTTCAGAGGGACATCGGGCTCCGATGTCCAAGGGGTCATTTTCTAGTCGTCTTCGTGCTGAGATAGCATCTTCCTCTCAGGCGACGAGTTCGACTGTTGTTTGCTTTAACTGTGATTCAGCAAGTCACGTTAGTACCCAGTGTACTGTGCCAGCTATTGTTTGTTTTCTGTGTGGGATGCAGGGACACCGGCATAAATACTGCAGGAGTTCTAGTGCCAGTAAATCTCAAGAGAGCTCAAGGGCCTCGAGAGACTTCGTTACTCCATCCCGTGCATCATCCAAGGGACCCTATCAGGCCTCGAGGGCTAGAGGTAAGGACATTCATCACCGGTTTGAACAAGTTAATTCTTGTTCGTTAATAGTATAATCATTCATTTCGTTGTCGTTCATTCATTCATATAATTCATTCATCATACATCAATCATGTTGAGACTTGTCATCGTGAAACTAATCATTCAATTCACGAGGAACAACGGTTCCAATAATTTCACTTGAACTATCACTCATGACGTTATTAATTCACCTTGGTGAGTCATTCTTAATCCTTGTCGGATTTATAGTCATTTATCATTCATCATTCATTTTAGTCACTTTCATTCTCGTGACTTTCTAAGATCATATTTAGCGGCGAGTTCATCTTCGGATATACCTTAAATCGTTGAGATAGAGGAGATCGATGATATGGAAGGATATCGATGTTGGGTACATTTGAGATGTAACCTTATTTTTGGATGACTGTGTAAATCTATCCATATTAATATATCGTGATTGTGGATCATTTATTGTTGATCTATTTTATTATTATCATATTCGAGAATCTTGAGATTTTGGGTCATTTGTTGGGAATTCGTCCCTTTGGCATTGTACTCGAGATTTCGTGATAATTTGGGAAATCATTCACTGTGATTCGAGACGTCAAGTCTTGGGGACTTGGGCGTGCGATTGATTTGGTCCCAAGGACTATATGGGCATTATTGTTTTCACACATGATGGATAGTTCATATCCCGAGTTGTTTACCCTTAGTTTCGAGGACGAAACTCTTTTTAAGGGGGGGAGTATGTAATACCCGGTTGTGAATTCATTTATCATCACTCAGTAACTGTCACTCAGAATTTTTTTTCACTTAGTAATACCCATTCATCATTCATGTTCATTAAGTCGTGACCATTGTTCGGCGTACTTTGGAATCGCATATCAGTTGCTATTCGTCATTCATCACTGTTTGAGATCGAGCCGAGATTATTGTCATCATCATCATGTTTTAATTTTCAGTTTGAGTGGTACCGCACGCTACACATTCTGGTTAGCGCGCGCTAATGGGGTGCAGGTAATGCACGCTATGATTCAGTATTAGCGCACGCTAGCGTAAGTGAGGCAGACAGTCCAGAAGGTACTGGGCTAATTTGGAAAATTCGTAGCGCACGCTATGAGTGGTAAGTAGCGTACGCTAACGGTGCTAGTAATGCATGCTAAGTCACATTAGTAGCGTACGCTAACGCGTGCACGGCAGAGGACAGTAGGTTCTAGACTTCAGTTTTTGAGTATCAGACATCAGTTAGCGCACGCTAACAATCTGGGATAACGCACGCTATCGGTAAGGTGTTAGCGCACGCTACCAAGTCGTGGCGCACGCTAACGAGGCATTTCATACCTCACTAGACTACCCAGTAAACCGCTAGCGCACGCTAAATATCAGGTCATAGCATGCGCTAAGCTGGGACAGTATAAATAAGCCACTGCAGTCCAACCTTCGTCATTTCTTCATTTCTCAACCATTTCGGACGAGCTTGGGCGATCCGGAAAGGTCTTTTCGAGATGCAATCATCTAGCATCATCTTCAAGATCCTAAGTTGGATTAATCATCATCTAATCAGTTTCATCACTCCAAATCAAGGTAATTTTTCATTTAATCTTGAATTTCGGGATTTGAAGGTTTTATCCCCGATCTCTTCGAGTTAGCTTGCTTTCATGTTGGATTATGTTAGATATGGATTATCTATATTGGATACATGTATTCTTACGGATTCTTTGATTTAATTTTCGAAAATTATGAATCATTGAGGAATTTTTCAAGAACACCTTGGTGTTGACTTTGGAATTTGGGGGTTTTCGACTAGAAGTGGTTGTAATCCCGATTTAAGTATTCCTGTTGGATTATTGATAATATTCATGAGGTTTTGTTGGATTGAATCATTCATTGGAAGCTGGTTTCGGATGTAATTGAGTTTTGGTTGTAAACAATTGGAGATTGATTACAACGCGTTTGTTTAAATGCCCCAATGAGATTGATTACAACGCGTTTGTTTCATGCTTGATTCGTGTATTAAGAGAATTGTTGGTATTTGTGTTGTTCAAGGTTGTTCGAGCGGCCGATAATTTCATTAAGGACGTTGATAGTGGATGTAGCTTCTCGCCTTTGGTTGGAGGCAAGTTTTATACTTGTACTAGTCAATGAGATTAATGTCATCATATATGTGTATGAATGTGTTGTATCATTCCGAGACTTAGTCTCTTCATGAATTCATTGATATTAAGAGATCGTTTGATACGATACCTTTCGGCAACTATGCCAAATATTTACTATTGTTCGTTAATGGCCGATTCAAGGCATTGTGATACTCGTTATTAATGTCATTGTCGATAGCCGGTTCGCGGTATCGATGTATCGATTGTTGTTAATATTGATGTCAATCTAAGACATCGTTGAGATCATTGTTATTCCTGTTGGGGTTGTCATTAAAACTGTATTGGCCGATTAAAGGCATTGGTGTATTCATTTCTCATCTTCGTCGTCGGTCACCGATTAAAGGTGCCAAGGCATCCTTCGTATCATTGTTATCGATTGGCCGTTCTCAGGTAAATCGAAATGTTCAATCATTAACTATATCATTGTTATTGATTGACCGTTCTAAGGCAATCGAGGTATTCAATCATTCATCGTATCATTCGTATCGATTGGCTATTCTAAGCCAATCGAAGCGCTCAATCATTCATGGAATCATCCGCTGCATCATTGTTATCGGTTGGCCATTCTAAGGCAATCGAGGTGTTGAATTGGGACTGTCGAGGACGGTGCCTATCCATGTGTTACTGTCATCGTGTTGGCCGACTCAAGGCAGAACACTATCACTAATTGTGATACGGCTTCGTGCCGTGGCTTCGGCCCTAATTGTGATACGGCTTCATGCCGTGGCTTCGGCCCTAATTGTGATACGGCTTCGTGCCGTGGCTTCGGCCCTAATTGTGATACGTCTTCGTGCCGTGGCTTCGGCCCTAATTGTGATACGGCTTTGTGCCGTGGCTTCGGCCCTAATTGATACAATTGTTTGGCTTCGTGTGATTGTGATATTTGGACTTAATCTCGAGTGGCTTTCAGGCCTTTGTGTTTGTCTCGATAATTTCATTGGAGCCTTCGGGCATTGTGACTCATAATTAATTCAGTTCTGGTTTGGTTCATATTCGTGTAATTCATTGTGGTGTTCTATAATTATGATTCGCCGTTGGGCATTTACGTTATAACCTGTCGAACAGGTATTAATAGTATGCCGTGGGCATAGTGTTTCACGAATGCTCGGTTCTTACATTGGGTTGTGAGCATCTCGTATTATTATTATCATTGTACCGTTTCATTCTGCCTTTGGATGCATATCATGTTATACGTGTATTTGATGTTCATTATCTGGATGACTGACCCCGTGGGGGCGGAACATGTTTTCATGTTTTAGGTGCTTGCGAGGAGAGAGTTGAGACACAGGGGCATGATGATGGCGACGAGGCATTCGAGCGATACTAGTCCGAGTTGTTCATGTTGGTCAGTCAGTTGGAGTGCTCTCCAGTTTGTCAGTCATTGTCATTATGTATTACCCGAGCAGATGCTCGTGGATGTTGTTGTATTTTTATTTTGGCCATATAGGCCCATCGTTGTCGTTGAAATTCCTTATCGGAATATTGTGTCGGATATCATGGTAGGGACTGTGATCTCCCTTGTTGGGTTAATTTTAATGTATTTTAGTCATGTTCGCCTGGTGGATCTCCTGGTGTGGGGTCCACGGCACTGTAATAACCCAATGAGATTTGGGGATGTTACAAGAAATGCATAGCGGACTCTACCATGGAAGCTGAGTATGTAGCAGCCTCTGAGGCGGCTAAAGAGGCGGTATGGCTCAAGTACTTCCTAAAGGATTTGGGTGTGATTCCTGATTTGCCTAGGAGTATTACACTTTATTGTGATAATACCGGTGCTGTTGCAAATTCGAAGGAACCATGGGCCCATAAAGCAAGCAAACATATCAAGTGCAAATATCATATCATTCGATCACATGAGAATATGTCAAAGCATACTTTATGCTTGTATTACCTAAGTTCTCGGTCTTTATCTATGAGAATATTTAAATTCATGTATCACATGTTTTGCATATTTATTCACGCTATGGTTATGCAAATGTAGTCTAAATAACTTTATATTGTAGATAATGTGGTGTGTCGTGTCACATAGACGATCACATTATCGGTTCCATATATAGTAATATTTAGTTCACAACCTATATACAATTAGACCGTTATGTGAGAGGTTGTAGTATATGCTTGAGATTGGTTGGTCTTGACCATTAGCATATATTAGCGAATTCGCTATACGTTGAACAGGATCGAAGTGAGATAGATTCTTATGTACTGACTATAAGAAGAACGTACATCTCGGACAATTATTATTTCTTAATTTTAGTGATTAATATTTAATTATATATATTTAATATTTATTGCTTTGATTTATCATGGGTGAGAGCCATAATGATTGACTCAATATGCTCGATATTTTGGGCAATATTATTATTTATATGATAATTAATATTATAGCTAGAAGTCGTGTCCCGGTCAGTCGTGTTGATCATGTCCCTTGAAGCACTCGAAAGGATTATTATATTAAACCCTGCAGGTGGAATTAATTTTCCGATATAATAATAAAGGTCGAGTGGTATACTCATGTACAATATATTAATTAATTAAAAGCTGTTAGTAGCTTAAATTAATTATTGGATATGAATATCTTAAACACGGGAAATAATTAATTCAAAAAGGAGCCCAATTTCGTAATTTGGACTTTTGGTGGGAAGTGCAATATCAACCTTTTAGTGAACTAAGTTGATATTAATAGAGTCTTAATATTAGGAAGAGTCCTAATATTGGAAAGAAGATATCTATTGGGAGTCCGTACCATATCCTCCTTAAGGTCCCTAGAGTAGCCCAAAACACCTATAAATAGGACATTAGTGTTGGCCGATTTTGACATCATTATTGAAGCTAGAAAATCAATTTTTGTGTGTGTGTTTAATTGTGGATCTTGACTTGTGTCTTGGATTCCATAATTTAGTTAACACAATATTTTTCTAAAATACCAAAATATTGAAGGAAAATATAGAGAACAATAATCGCGAGTTTCTTGAGAAGATAATTCGGCCGATCCATTATAGTCCAAGTTTAGTCCGGTAGATTGTTGCCCACACGACATCCGGACATAGGCGGGAGATACTCTAGAAGATCTTGAGGTAGAAATACAAGAATATCGGAGAGGAGTGCGAAGGGGAGATAAATCGACCAAAAGGGATTTCCTACCAATTCGTGTCAAAGGTATAAATTACCAACTCCCATGCGTAATTTGGTAATTTGGCCCGGTTTTGAGGCATGTATAAGTTTTTCCCGTGAGAAAATCCACGGGTAGAATAGGATTTATTTTTCTTGTAATTTGCTGTAAATTCGATGTATTTTATTTCGAATAAAATTGTAATCGAATTGGAACACACAAAGTACGAAAGAGAAAGAAGTCCAGCGCGAAGAGGAGTCCCGATCGGACGAACCGACCGAGACCAGCAAGGTGACGATCGGGACTCGACCAGCAGCTGCACTCGGCCGTGGCCTGCTGCACTCGCCAGCAGCACAGGTCGGGCAGCTCGGTCAGCTCGGGCAGCGGGTCGAGCAGTGGGCAGCGGGTCGGGCAGCGGGCAGCGGGTCAAGTTGTCCGGTTCAGGTCGTTCAATTCGTTTTTCCGTGAGATGCTTGAAGCAGTGGGACCAGACGAGCCGAAGATTTTCTCGTTATTCAAAACGAGGAATAAAATCCATGATAATTGGATTTAATTATCCAATCTTTTATTGTTTTGATGTATGGCATGTATGGATGTATGTGTGATATGTTTCCTTGCATGTTAGGACGAGAAAATTAAAAACCTTAATTTTTCAAAATAACTAAGTGATTTTAAATTGATTTTTTAAAATCAAATTGGCCTCCATAATTGGTTTAAATTGTGAAATAATCAGCACGCGCGTTGACATTAGAGTCTTCCTCCACATCAGATGTGCTAATTATTGGCTCACTGGTTTTAAACTTCAAATTTGATAACAAAAAGGTGAATATTGTTTTTTATGATAGGACCTCTCCATCTGTAGGACTATTATCATTAAATGATATTCTAAGGTTTGTCAAATTATGGTGTTCACTTAGGTGTATTGATTAATTAGCTCCCATCGGAGTCTATGTTAATTAAATACATGGCCAAGAGGAACCAACTATTAATTTTACTTGTCAAAACGCATCTAGGCTATATAGTAAAATTAAAGACGTTAAAATCTACTTGAAAATGTATGTGTAAACGTCCGCACTATCGTGGCTTGCATGTGCGGTTTTTCAAGGTGTTGGTTGATTGCATATATATTGTTTTAAGGTTTTTCAATATATTTTGCGCCGAATTATGTGATGAATGGTGTTTTTAATTTCATTCTTAGATGTCTTTCAATCCACTAGCTGTTATTCTCAAAGAAAACAAACTTGATGGCACTAACTTTGCCGACTCGAAAAAAAAATCTTGATATTGTCTTGACTATCGAGGGGCGTAAATTTGTTTTAACTGAGGAGAGCCCTTTGGAACCAGAAGCGGATGCCACTCCTGAAGAGTTGGCTGAATTCCGGAAATGGAAAAAGTCTGATGAGATGACTCGTTGTTACATTTTGGCTTCACTGACAAATGTATTGCAGCATCAGCATCAGGCGATGGGCTCGGCCGCAGAAATGATGAAAAATCTCACTAAGATGTTTGGTCATCAGAACCGGGCGGCTAGGCAAAATGCAATGAGGGTTTTGATGACAACATAAATGTCTGAAGGGACCCCAGTGAGGGATCACATTCTTAAAATGATGTCTCATTTGAACGAACTGAGCATACTGGGGGCTACTATCGATGCGGAGTCGTAGGTCGATATTATCTTGGGCAGTTTACCAAGAAGATTTGAGCAGTTCCGCCTCAACTACAATATGAATCGTAGGACTTACACATTGGCGGAACTTCTGACAGAGCTTCAGTCTGCCGAAGGTCTCTTCAAACAAGGTTATCATCAAATTCTTGTGGCAACCGGTGCTGCTTCTTCAAAACCCAAATAGGGAAAGAAGAAAAAGCAGGTTGGCCAGAAGCAAGTGGCAACCTTCAAAGATTAGGGCAAGACGCCTCAGTCAAAGGCTCCTCAGCCCCCGAGGCGAACAAAAAGCCGAAGGGCAAGTGCTTCAACTGCGGTCTGAAAGGGCATTTCAAGAGTGACTGCCCTAAGAGAGGTACGTCTCATGCACTAGTAGTCAAAACATGCTTGGCTGCCTGTTCTATCATCTCGTGGATAGTGGATTCGGGCTCCACTGATCATGTTTGTTTTGACTTGCAGGGGTTCCAAGTAACCAATGTACTTAGTGCGAATGAGATTACAATAAGCTGGGGCAACTATTCCAGGCTGAAGGCTGTTGCAGTGGGAGTCGTGCAGTTGTTGATGATAGGATTTTAGTTCTAAATAATGTATTATTGGTACCCGATTTTAGAATGAATTTAATTTCAGTTTCTAAATTGCGTCGTGATGGATATTCAGTTTCTTTTGAAGATAATGCAATTATTAAAATAAATGGCGAATATATTTGCGGGAGTACTTATAATGAAGAACTTTATATCATCAATGCTGCACCAGCCCCCTTGCATAATCATAAATCACTTAATTCTTTGACTAATCCTAATAAACTAAAAGAACCTTCGAGCATAAATCCAACATATTTGTGGCATTTACGATTGGGTCATATTAACCTTAGAAGGATTCAAAGATTGGTGAGTGATGGCCCATTGTATTCGCTCCAAGTTGAGTCATTTCCAACCTGCGAATCCTGTCTAGAAGGTAAAATGACTAAAGGGGCTTTCCAAAGAAAAGGAAATCATGCACAAAATGTATTGGAATTAGTACACACCGATGTATGTGGTCCAATGAACATCCAGGCTAAGGGTGGTTTCGAATACTTCATCACGTTTATAGATGATTATTCGAGATATGGATACATCTATTTTGATGCGACGTAAGTCTGAATCTTTTGATAAGTTCAAAGAATTCAAGGCAGAAACGGAGAAGCGTCATGGGCAGAGTATCAAGTCACTATGATCTGATCGTGATGGCGTGTACCTTAGTGGAGAGCTTTTGTATTTCTTAGCACATGAGGGGATAACTTCCCAGCTCACAGCGCCTGGTACACCACAACAAAATGGTGTTGCTGAACGACGAAATCGTACTTTATTAGAGATGGTTATGTCAATGATGAGTTATTCTGATTTGCCTATTTCGTTTTGGGGATACGCCTTAGAAACAGCGGCATACATTCTAAACTTGGTGCCTTCGAAATCAGTTCCAAAGACACCCACAAAACTGTGGAATGGGCGCAAGCCCAGTCTAGGACATGTTTGGATTTGGGGTTCACCAGCACACGTGCTGAATAAGGAAGCTGATAAGTTGGCATCTCGTACAGAAGTACGAGTGTTTGTAGGATATCCGAAGGGAATGAAGGGTGGCCTATTCTACAGTCCTAAAGACTAGAAGCTCATTGTTAGCACCAATGCCCGGTTCTTAGAGAAGGACTATGTAATAAGCCACAAGCCTAGGAGTGAGGTCATTCTAGAAGAACTTAGGGGCGAGATTTAGACAATACCAATTGTGCAAACACCTAGTGTACCACGTATCGACATTATTGTGGATACGCAAACCAAGGACACGCCTCATTATAGTGGAAGGGTTGTTCGTCAACCTAAATGTTTCATCAGCATGGGAGCGTCTTCGGACCAATCCCCAAACCAGGATGAAACGGATCCATGTACGTACAAATAGGCAGTTCAAGACAAGGATGCTGAATCCTAGAAAACGGTAATGGAATCTGAAATGGGATCTATGGATTCTAATCAAGTATGGGAGCTAGTTGAGCTACCCAATGGGGTAAAAACCATTGGAAGTAAGTGGGTCTACAAGCATAAGAGAGGATCGAAAGGGAAGGTTGAAACCTTCAAAGTAAGGCTTATTGTGAAAGGTTACACTCAGAAGGAGGGCATCGGCTACAATGAGACCTTTTCGCCAGTAGCCATGCTTAAATAGATCAGGATTCTCTTAGCTATAGCTGCGCATTTGGATATAGAGATTGGGCAGATGGATGCAAGACTGCGTTCTTGAACGGGAGTCTTGATAAGGAAATATACATGTGCCAAACTGAGGGATTCATTGCTGAAGGAGAGGAGCACTTAGTGTGCAAGCTTAAGAGAGCCATTTATGGTCTCAAGCAAGCATCAAGGTCTTGGAACATGCGATTTGATGAGGTCATTCAATCGTATGGTTTTGAACAGTGTCCTAGTGAGGTTTGTGTATACAAAAAGGGCGATGGAAATGTGTTCATGTTTCTTGTACTATACGTAGATGATATACTTCTAATTGGAAACAATGTGAAGGTATTATGAGACGCAAGGGTATGGGTGTCTGAGTAGTTCGATATGAAAGATTTAGGAGAAGCCGGGCACATCCTTGGTATTAAGATCTTTCGAGATCGCAAGAAAAGGATGTTGTGCTTATCTCAGGCATCCTATATCGATATGGTGCTAAAGCGGTTCAGCATGTAGAATTCCAAGAAAGGTTTCTTACCTTACAGACATGGAATTCAGCTATCTAAGTCTATGTGTCCTAAGACACAGAAGGAGATAGATGAAATGAAGTTGGTCCCTTATGCTTCGGCAGTGGGAAGCCTCATGTATGCTATGCTTTGCACTAGGCCTGATATCTGTCATGCTCGAGGCATGGTGGCGAGATATCAGTCGAACCCAGGACCGGGACATTGGATTGCTGTCAAGCATATACTCAAGTACCTGAGAAGGACTAGGGAGCATATGCTTGTATAGAAATCAGATACACTTTGTCCTTTGGGTTACACTGACTCGGATTTCAGTGCGGACAAAGAAAAGTCGAAATCAACTTCTGGATATGTTTTCACTTTGGGAGGTGGAGCCATCAGTTGGAGGAGTGTGAAGCAGAAATGCATAGCGGACTCTACCATGGAAGCCGAGTATGTAGCAGCCTCTGAGGTGGCTAAAGAGGCGGTATGGCTCAAGTACTTCCTAAAGGATTTGGGTGTGATTCCTGATTTGCCTAGGAGTATTACACTTTATTGTGATAATACCAGTGTTGTTGCAAATTCGAAGGAACCACGGGCCCATAAAGCAAGCAAACATATCAAGCGCAAATATCATATCATTCGAGATTTTGTGAAGAGAAGAATGATAATTGTCTCCAAGATAGCATCTGAAGACAACCTAGCTGATCCTTTCATGAAAGGGTTGCCCTCAAAGTCATTTGAAGGGCATGTGGAAGGAATGAGGTTGAGATGTATGGCAGCATTGCTTTGAGTATAAGTGGGAGATAGATAGACATAGTCTAGATAGTATACATCAAAAGCATGCTTTGAGTATAAGTGGGAGATTGTTAGGTTTGTATATGTCAAAGCATACTTTATGCTTGTATTACCTAAGTTCCCAGTCTTTATCGATGAGAATATTTAAATTCATTTATCACATGTTTTGCATATTTATTCATGCTATGGTTATGCAAATATAGTCTAAATAACTTTATATTGTAGATAATGTGGTGTGTCGTGTCACACAGACGATCACATTATAGGTTCCATATATAGTAATATTTAGTTCACAACCTATATACAATTAGACCGTTATGTGAGAGGTTGTAGTATATGCTTGAGATTGGTTGGTCTTGACCATTAGCATATATTAGCAAATTCGCTATACGTTGAAGAGGATCGAGGTGAGATAGATTCTTCTGTACTGAGTATAAGAAGAACGTACATCTCGGACAATTATTATTTCTTAATTTTAATGATTAATATTTAATTATATATATTTAATATTTATTGCTTTGATTTATCATGGGTGAGAGCCATAATGATTGACTCAATATGCTCGATATTTTGGGCAATATTATTATTTATATGATAATTAATATTATAGCTAGAAATCGTGTCCCGGTCAGTCGTGTTGATCATGTCCCTTGAAGTACTCGAAAGGATTATTATATTAAACCCTGCAGGTGGAATTAATTTTCCGATATAATAGTAAAGGTCGAGTGGTATACTCATGTATAATATATTAATTAATTAAAAGTTGTCAGTAGCTTAAATTAATTAATGGACATGGAATATCTTAAACACGGGAAATAATTAATTCAAAAAGGAGCCCAATTTCGTAATTTGGACTTTTGGTAGGAAGTGCAATATCAACCTTCTAGTGAACTAAGTTGATATTAATAGAGTCTTAATATTAGGAAGAGTCCTAATATTGGAAAGAAGATATCTATTGGGAGTCCTTACCATATCCTCTTTAAGGTCCCTAGAGTAGCCCAAAACACCTATAAATAGGACATTAGTGTTGGCCGATTTTGACATCATTATTGAAGCTAGAAAATTAATTTTTGTGTGTGTGTTTAATTGTGGATCTTGACTTGTGTCTTGGATTCCATAATTTAGTTAACACAATATTTTTCTAAAATACCAAATTATTCAAGGAAAATATAGAGAACAAAAATCGTGAGTTTCTTGAGAAGATAATTCGGTCGATCCATTGTAGTCCAAGTTTAGTCCGGTATATTGTTGCCCACACGACATCCGGGCATAGGCGGGATATACTCTAGAAGATCTTGAGGTAGAAATACAAGAAGATCGGAGAGGAGTACGAAGGGGAGATAAATCGACCAAAAGGGATTTCCTACCACTTCGCGTCAAAGGTATAAATTACCAACTCCCATACATAAATATGTATATTTAATTGTTTATTAATCTGTTCAGTTAATTAATTGACAAGCCTAAATAGATCCGGTTTTTATGTTGGTTAGTTTATAAAACCTTTCATAAAATAATTTTCACCAACTTGCTTCTGCTGCGTTTTATATTCCAACACTTGGAATCTATGCTAGCTTGCGCTGGATCATCGGACAGGTTTTTCCACCTCGTGTTGGTACGACGGGATCATCTTAGGATCTATGCAGTGAACGCTGGATCATCGGAATTACCATGTGTATGTTGTTATGTCATGTTGTGATTATAATTTGTGTATGATATTTGTGAGTCTTCTCGTAGGAAGAGGCTCGTGGTTATTGTCATTTGTGTTGTTAACATTATTCTTCGTGAGATGTTGAATATCCTTTTATGGTATAATTATCGTGCTTGTACTAGCATCGTTGTGCTAACCCCTTCGGAGGTAAACATTTATTTATGTTCAGGATTCAGGAGGACACGGAAACAACCACTAGAGCTGCATGACGACGGAGGTGCAGAGTGATGTTCCGGCCGGAATATTTTATCGAGTCTCAGTGTTGTTTTTAATAAGTACTCGAGTACGCTTGTTGTCTTTTTGTATTTGATAATTTCATTCAGTTGAGGATTTGATTTCATACTTTGTGAATTGGTGCTGTAATAATTAACTTTCGTTTGTTATCCTTCTTTAATTATGTGGTTGTTGTATTCTTAGCCTTGTAAATTCTTATGTAAAGAATTTACGGCGCTATAATATTGTTGAATACATCGGGGGGTTACAAGATCAACTCCCTTGGAAAGACCTATGGCAACAGGGAGATGGCTCTGAAGGTTTTGAGATCCCTCAATCCTGAATGGAGCATGAAGACCGTATCCATGAGAGAATCAAAAGACCTCAACAAGATAAAGATCCAGGAGCTGTTTTCTGATATGAAGGCATATGAGTTCGAGCTGCCTAGTTCATCATCTATTGAACCAGCTGAAAAGGGAATAGCATTTGCAGCTGAATCCTCTGCCAAGACCTTATCTGAAGTTAAACCTCCAAATCCTCTAGATTTTGAGGAAGAGATGGCTTTCATCATGCAGAGGTTCAGCAACTTCAGGAAGAATTATTCCAAATATAAGAAGAACTTCAAAGAAAATCTAAGAAGGAATCATAAAGCTGGCAAATGGAAGGTGGAATGCTACAACTGCCACAAAACCGGACACATCCAGATGACTGCCCAGAACTCAAGAAGGATGAAGACAAGAAAAATGTGGGCAGAAAAGAGGACAAAAGTAAAGCTCTCATAATTGAAGATCAGATTGAAGTAAGAGTATAATCAAGTGGTGAATTCTTCTCTGATGATGATGATAAATACAGCTGTCTGATGGCCAATCTAGCTGATGAAGAGGTAACTTCCAAACCTCAAACTACAACGGGTTTTAGCTCTGATATATCTAAAGATATGAATCTTCATGAATCTGTAAATCATTTACTAAAATATTTTGAAACCCTTAAATCAGCTCACCAGACTGTGACAGCCGAGAATGCACAGCTAAAGAATGAGAAAGTCCAGCTAAAAAATGATTTAGACAAGCTCAGCCAAGAGTCAGCAAAATTTAAAAATGTTATAGTTGAGCTTGAAAAACGATCTGAAAGCACTTTTAAAACTCAGCTGAAAATACTACAGCTAAGATCCATAAGCTGACTGTTTTAAATAGTGAAAAATCAGCTGCACTCGCTCATGTCAAAACTGAGCTATCCAAGTTGAAACAGTTAAATAGTACACAAGCTAAAAAGATAACATCTCTAAAGGCATATATAACTTTGGATGAATTGTGTATGAACAAGAGGCCACTTTATTCAAGATCAGGTCTTGGATATGACCCCAACACTCCCTCTAATTCAAAAACCACTTTTATCAAGGGAGAAATAATTATCCAGATTGCTGAGCTTACATATAAACCTGTATTTCAAAATAGGCAGCAACCAAGTCAAAGGTTTAGGCAGCAACCAAGATTTACCAAGAAGCCACCTAGACTAGAGACTAGGCAATGGCCAAGGCAGAAGCAGCAGTCAAAATACTATGCCAACTATTACCAAAGACTTCCTAAAAATAGATTTCAAAATAGGATAGGCAAATGGAAACCTCAAGGCTATCCAAGTTTTCAAAATGAACATGTGTGGAGACCCTAAAGATTTAACAAATGGTCTCATCCAAGATTTAAAAATGGCCCACACCACAGATTTTATGAGGCATATCTAGTATACAATCCTAACCAGGGATATAGGCCTAGACAGCACACACCTTATAGGGGTAATCAACACAATTTTTATAATCCAAGGAGAAACTAATTCTCCACGAAACCTACTAACCCCCGAGGACCCACACAGATTTGGGTACCTAAATCTCTGCTTTATTTATCGTGGCAAAGGTGTAAAGACTACTACCACATCTCCTTTAATTAAACTATGGGAGGTGAAGAATGGTTTGTAGGTTCTGGATGCTCAAGACACATGACAGGGAATAAGAAGGTGCTCTCAAATTATATCAAATAAAAAGGCCCAGATGTAACCTTTAGAGATAGCTCTAGTCGTCAGACAAAAGGATTTGGAGAGCTGCACAGAGGAAATATAACCATATCCAAAGTCTATTATCTCAAAGGGCTCAATACAACCTGTTGAGCATAAGCCAATTTTGTGATGAGAAAAACCTAGTAGTCTTCACCATTTGGAAATGTATGGTGATTTATATCCTATCTGGAGAAGTGAAGCTACAAGGATTCAGAAGGAGAGATGTCTACATTATAGATTGGAACATAGGCACTCCAAACACCTGTTTTCTATCTAAAACAATTGTTGAAAATGGATGGCTATGGCACAAGATATTATGTCCTCTAAACTTCAAAGCCATCAACAAGATAAGCTCTCAAAAACTGGTCAGAGGACTTCCAGAAGAAATACTCAAGAAAGAAACTCTCTGAGATGCATGCCCAAAAGGAAAGCAGACCAGAGCAACTTACAAACCAGTTCAGCCTACCACTCTCACCACCAGAATTTTAGATCTACTTTATATGGATCTCTTTGGCCCCATCAAGCCAAGGACATTGAGTGGAAGGAAGCATGTTCAAGTATTAGTAGATGACTGCTCAAGATATACGTGGGTTGTTTTTCTCTTTGAAAGAGTGAAACACTAACAAAGCTACCTGAACTGCTGAGGAAGATCCAGAATGAGAAATCCCTCTCAATCATCAAGATCGGATCAGATAGCGGTGGAGAATTTCTCAACAAGGCAATTAATGAGTACAGTGATCAGAATGGAATCCAGCACGAGGTCTCTGCATCCAGAACTCTACAGCAGAATGGTGTTGCTGAAAGAAGAAACAGAACCTTGAAGTAAGCAGCCAGGTTCATGATTGCAGAAGCTGACCTGCCCAAGAGGTTTTGGGCTGAAGCTGTCTACATAGCATGCCATACTCAGAACAGGAGTATGATTATAAGGATACATGGCAAAACTCCCTATGAGGTTTGAAATGGCAGAACACCAACTGTTGCGAATTTTCATATATTTGGTTGTAAGTGTTTCATCCACAACAATGGTAAAACTCAACTGAATGCCTTTGATTCTAAAACTGATGATGGTTTCTTTATGGGATACTCATAAATAAGCAAGGCATACCGAGTATTTAACAAAAAAATCCTTAGTTGTGAAAGAAACACCCCATGTTGTGCTTGATGATTCTATTATTGAGTACAGGAAACAGGTGGAATTAATTGAAAATAATCTCAAAACCGCCACCCTGGAAGAATTCATCACTAATGATACAGGAATGATGGACTCATCTGAAGATCCAACTGCAGATCAGACAGGAACTGCAGATCAGATAGGAACTGCACATCAGACAGGAAACCCAACTGCGGATCCAACCATATCTATGTAACATCCCAATTCACAAATGGGACATTACACGCTGTAGAACCCCCGTGAGGTCTACCAGGCTAACTCGTGACACATGAACCACAATGGTAACCCAAATGGTGCATCCAAAAAGTAAATAAGGCCGTGGCCTCGGCCAAAACATTTTAACGAAGTACATGAGACATAAGTCAAATACCAAATCGTTGCCCACGCAGGGGACTTAAACCATGTTTAAAAATAAACAATCTATCTCCAGTACTCAACAGATGTAATGACAAAACAGAAAAATGCAGACTCGAGCCACATCATCATGCCAACCCATCCTTCGCATGCGCATCCCGTGCCAGCTCCTCAGCTCGACCAGTACCTGAAATGCATAAGACGCATTTCCCCCATTTAAGGGGTTAGCATTCGAATAGCTAGTGCAAGTACATAATTACACAACATTATATACATACACGATTCAACGCAAATAAATCATTAGGAAAAATCATTTTGAAAATCAATATTCCGGAATATCACATTAACACCAAAACAGTATATCAACAAGTTTTCCACATCACAATTATCCACGCTTGGTAACTCGCGACCGTACCCATTAGTATCGGTCCCCAGAGGTCCCGTCGGACCGTCCCCAGGTGAGAAACCACTTCCGCGGCCGTACCCATTAGTATCGGCCCCCAGAGGTCCCGTCGAACCGTCCCCAGGTGGAAGAACATCAACACACGCACCCCAGTCTATTTCCATGTCCGTACCCATTAGTATCGGCCCCCAGAGGCCACACGCCATCCCCAGGTGGAAGAGAAACAATCACATTCGTTCAATAACACCATTTACATCATTCGCATCAAAATCATATGCGCATAACGGAATGTAATACATGTACTTGCCTGATTAATACTACGTGAAGGAAAACAGCGAACGGAAAGGTTTTGGCCTGAACAACCTTCACAAATCCGATCCTAACACAATAACGATGGACAACAATCTTAAAACTACGTAAATGATGGAATACATCCTAGTTCTACCCGCTGAAACCCTTAGTCGAACAAAACTTGGGTATCGTCGACTATAAGTGACGAACAATGGAGAACTTGGAGGTTAAAACCACAAATCATCAATAAAATGAAGGATTACAAGTACACAATCGAAGTCTAGCGATAACCCAGTAATAATTCGGAATAAAAGAGTCAAATCCCAAGAAATCCCCAAAATTCCCCCAAAATCTCAAAACAAGGGTTTTAGGAATATTTACCTTGATTCGGATGGTGGAAAGTGATTAGGAACTTGAAGAATTCACGCAAGGAACGCATGGTGGTAGTGAATGATGATCTACAGTCGGAATCGGTCCTAACCCCCGCCTGGAATCGCTCAAAGCCGAGAAGGATTGGAAATGAAGGAAAAATGACGAAGTTGACTGCTGATGTCCTATTTATATTTAACAGACTTAGCACACGCTACGCACAAGAATTAGCGTGCGCTAGCAGGGCATGGCAGAACAGTCTGCCTACTTTCCTCCCGTTAGCGTACGCAAGCTAACATGGTTAGCGTGCGCTAGTACTGGGGATTAGCGTGCGTTAACGCTGATTAGCGTCTGTTGCTGGTCCAAGATCAAGCATCGAACCCATTGCCCAAATCGCTTGAAATCGATAGCGCACGCTACGAACCCCAGGTTAGCGTACGCTAACCACACAATGATAGCGCACGCAAGTAAATCCTGAGTAGCGTGCGCTACTCAGCGCAGCTTCAGACAAGACACCGCTGCCAACAACAAGTAAAAGTGCCGAAAAACGAAGCAAGACCAGAATCCAGAATCATAAACACGTAATAATCAAGATGACAAAGTTGTGCGTTGAAAGGGAATATAATCTCGATCACTAGAGAGTTTGAAACGAAGCAAATAAAGCAAAATTCCCCAAACTTATGAAAATTACAAAAACGGCCCAAATGCCCGAAAAATCGCGATACATCGACAGATTAACAAACCGAAAGTTCTAGCACGACCAACTCAACCATACAAACTTATACGAATCGAGAAACAACGAAAACGAACAATTTTTAAAAGAATCGAACGCACATGCGGCAAGATATAATTCAAAATGAAATTATGCAAAAACATCCTCAAAACTCGACCAGACGGAAAAACTCCAAGAACAAAATAGATTCAGAAATCCAAAACAGTGCTAAGCGAGTTGTCTGAAACGAACATACACCAAAAATAGAAATTACCGAAAATAGAAAACGCGGATATTACAATCTATCCCAACTATAGCTGATAAAGACACATCTGCAGATGACAAGACCGTAGCTGATCCAGTTGCAGATCAAGAAGGCCAGAACCTAGCTGATGCAGAGAGAGACGGAGTTCACCAAAGCAACTCTATAGGGGGAACAAACCCTGAAGATGTATCCCCAAATGGCTCAAAGATCAACCCATTCAACAAATCATTGGAAACCTAACTGATAGAGTCAAGACCAGGCAATCTAAAGTTGCTGCAGGAATGGCAATGTTCTCTTGTATCATGTCTCAGATGGAACCTAAAACAACTGAACAGGCCCTGGAGGACTACTCATGGATAATTGCAATGCAAGAAGAGCTGAACCATATGGAGAGAAACAATATCTGGGAACTAACATACAGACCAGATCACAAGAAAGTAATTGGTACTAAATGGGTGTACAAGAACAAGTGTGATGAAGATGGAGCTGTTGCTAGGAATAAGGCCAGACTAGTTGCTGAAGGATATGCACAATGCGAAGGAATAGACTTCGATGAAACATATGCACCTGTTGCAAGACTTGAAGCTATAAGACTATTCCTTGCATATACAGCATTCAAAGATTTTGAAGTCTACCAAATGGACGTGAAAAGTGCCTTTCTCAATGGGATTCTAGAATAAGATGTGTATGTGGATAAACCCCCTGTATTTGCCAAAGGAGACAAAGTTTACAAGCTTTTGAAAGCTCTATATGGACTCAAGCAGGCACCAAGAGCATGGTATGAAACAATATCTGTGTTCCTGGAAAATAACGGTTTCAGCAAAGGAAAGGTAGACAAAACCTTATTCAGAGTGGAACATGAAGACCATATTATTAGTTCAAATATATCTGGATGACATCATATTTGGATCAACTAACCCGGAGCTATGTGAGAAGTTCTCAAATCTCATACAAGGAGAATTTGAGATGAGTATTATGGGCAAACTAAACTTCTTTCTTGGTTTGCAAGTCAAGCAGATGAAAATGGAATTTTCATCAATCAAGCTAAATACATAAAAGATCTAATCAAGAGATTTGGATTGGACTCAGCTAAAACACTAAGAACTCCATTGAGCACAAGCCTACACCTAGATGCAGATGAAGGAGGCATATCAGTGGATCCAACCCACTACAGAGGACTTATTGGATCACTCATTTACCTAAGTGCAAGCAGACAAGATATATCATATGCAGTAGGAGTATGTGCAAGATTCGAATCCAAGCCAAAGTAGTCTCACCAGGAAGCAGCTAAGAGGATTATCGGATACCTCAAGTCTAGAATCAATGTTGGACTATGGTATCCCAAGGACAACAACTTTGAGTTATCAGGATACTCGGATGCAGACTTTGCAGGATATAAAATTTACAGGAAAAGCACCAGTGGAACGTGCCAATTCCTTGGAACCAGACTTATATCATGATTCAGCAAGAAGCAAGTATCCAACTCAATATCAACTATCGAGTCAGAGTACCTAGCTGCAGGCAGCTGTTGTGCACAAATTCAATGGATCAGACAACAGCTAAGGGATTACAACATCACTGCAAATGAAGTCCCAATACGGTGTGACAGCAATAGTGCGATTGCAATAACAAACAATCTAGTACTGCACTCAATGACAAAGCACATAGATGTTAAACATCACTTCATCAGAGACCATGTGCTAAACAAGAGAGTAAGAGTAGAAAGAGTCAACACAGAGTACCAAATTGCTGACATATTCACAAAACCTTTACCGGAAGAAAGGTTTCTGGAGCTAAGCAGGGAACTTGGACTACTAGATTGGGAATATAGTATAGACAATGAAGCTACCTGATGATCAGACCAGACAGCAAGGAAGCTACCTGATGATCAGACCAGACGGAAAAAAAGTTACCTGATGTAGAAGGCTAACTGATGTGGAGACCAGACAAGAAATCTACCTGATCAGACCAGACAAAGAAAAGTTAGCTGACGTCAACCACAGGCGATACAACTTACCTGATGCAGAGCAGACAAGAAATCAATTGGTCAACCAGCTAAGTTTCTAATTCTTAGACCGACTTAATTATTATATCACACGTGGACAAACACATGATCACACTACCTCCACGACTTCCAATCAAATTCAACCGTCATGTTAACTTCTAAAAAATTGGACCGCTGATAATTTATTTTATTCAAAGCATCCTTTCAAATGGCTATAAAAGATGGTCGAAACTATTTCACAAAAACTTTATCGTCATCAAGCTTACGAACCCTAGTTTTCAAAAGCAAGGAAAAATCCTTAAATATTCATTGCACTAAATCAGAACCCTAAATTTATTTGCAGAAATGGAATCCTACATCGAAGGTGTCAATCTCAAAATGGTGAAAGAATAGATTATTTTCAGCATTTTTGTCAACTTTGAAGGGTTACTAGCAACAAACAACTCGGGAGAAATGGCGTATATGATTCGAATGATGAAGAAAAACGGCATTTACCGATTTCTAGACATTTCCCCATAACAGCTTTTCAAGGAGGCTGTAATATGCTTCTACAGGGAGGCTCAAGTGACCGAGCACTATATCTCAAGCTCTATTCTAGCAGAGAAGAAGTCAACATCACCCTCAAACCATCGCTGATGCATTCCATATGGAGAACATCGGCATTGCCGTCGAAGCCCTGAAGCAAAACCCAACCAAGACTTGGTATGAGATCAAGCTGCCAAAGGAGACATCTAAGGTCAAACTCACGGCGAAGAAAAATGACCTTAAAAAGGAATACAAATATGCCCTAGACATAAACAACAAAATTGTCATGGGCATGGCAGGGAGCTATGACCAACTATCCTCCGCTAAGTATGTCGTGATGGGAGCCCTTTTACAGCAGAAGAGGATTAACTGTCCCGACTACATATACAGGCAATTAGTCCGAGAGGTCAACAATGTGAGCTGGGATGAGGAAGAGAAGAAATTCAGGCAGAAGCTGGCATATGGAACTCAAATAAGCTGATCTTGGAGTTCCTAGAAAAGTCCAAGGGAAAGGCAGACCCCTTTCACCTTAGCAAGAGACTTAGTAATTTGGACCATGAAACCCTAAAGCATATCGGAGACAAGAAGGAAAAAGCAACTGAGAAAATCAAAGGAATGAAAAGTAGAGGACCTTCAGACACTAAATCAGAGAAGTCAGATGCAGCTGCAGCTGAGACTTCTCAAAAGTCACATGCACATGAAAAGCTACCTACAGGTGACACTGACTCAGATAACACTCCTCTGGCCAAATTGAAGAGAAAGTCACCTGAAAAGGAGAAAGTTGTCCACATCACTTATTCGCCAGATCAGTCCCCTAAGAGACAAAGAGGATTAGTAGACTATACTTCAGACGAAGAACAAGAGGTGCAGCCTCCCTCATCACCTGCATCTGCGGAATCGGAGGAACATCCCCAAAATTCATCTGAGCTGGTGCCCAATGTGGTTCACCTGCTAACTCTTCCAAGCCAAACAGAGGAAAAAGCAGCAGAGGAGACAGTTGAAATACCTCAAGTAGGCTACTTGTTCAATCTCAGGGAAAACAACTATTTGAACCTGACCACATATCAACTACAGATGGTTAGGAACTACTCTTCTATGAATATATATGAAAAATGGAAAGAACTCAAATTGCTCAACTTCTCCCAACTAAAACGATTTGTGGAGAGAAGTACTTGGAAGCACCCCATTGCTGTTGAACAATTGATTTTGTATTTTTGTCATGAAACAAATGTGGGAAAGATACTGGAGGAAAACTGGTTCGTATCTCACTTTAAATACAACATGGACCAGTTCATCCTCCAGGTCATGAAAGATATATTTCAAGGAAAAAAATTTCCTGAGGAGGATGAAGTAAGAAGACAAGGAGAAAGAGAATAGAATAAAATTATCATTACTGAAGAAGTTGAAAAGGGAAAAGAGACCGAAGAATTTGAAAAGAATGATGAGGATGAGGAGGAAGAAAAAGAAAAAGAAAAGTCTGAAGAAGAAAAGGAGAAATGAGAAGAAGAAGAAAAAGAAAAAGAAGAGGAGAAGGAGAAAGATGATGAAAAGAAGGAAGAAGAAAGAAGAGATGAAGATGAGGATCATGATCAACAGGAACCTGATTATGCCCCGGAAGCTGAAGCAGATAATCAGGGGGAACAGCCTAAGCAGAAGTCCCCTGCAGAGAAGAAACATCCATCTGCAGAGCAGAAGTCCCCTGCAGACAAGGAACCATCAGATAGCAAATCAGGGACACCTGAGAAGACCCCATCTGATAAGGTGTCCGCTGATAGGCACGTCTAGTCTGAAAAATCCGTTGATAAGAGACCAACTGCACAGGAGGATTCAGGGGAAAATATTGTTCGTGCAGAGCCACCAGTGTATCAGCTACCTCCTAATCTGACTGAGCTGATTAGAGGCATTGTTGAAGAGACAGTTTCTAAGCTTCTATCAACTGAGGTCAAGCCTGAACTGCAGTCTCTAAATGCCAAGTTGGATACTCTGATCAACAAAAAGGTCCCTTCCCCAACACCCACTAAGAATAAACTGCCTCTTGGCATGTCTGATTTCATGACAAGGGTAGAGGAGCAGCTTGCCACAATTCTTGATGCTGGCAAAAAGGGAGAAGATACGGGTGAAGAAAAAGGCAAAGAAGGAGACATCAGGTAGGAGGAAGGTAGAGAAGAGACAGCCAGACAACACCACCCTCTTCTACAGGCAGGTACCTCACACTTCAAAAGAAAAGAAGTAGCTGCACCATCTGATCCACCTGTGGCCAAGAGGAGGAGAATAAGAAATGATCCTGAGATCAGATATCAATGGGAAGGGAAGGAGCTGCAATATATTGAAGAGTTCATGCCTGCAGAGGCAGACATATGTGGGGGAGTGCAAGGAAGAAATTTATAGAGAAGTATTATCTCTGGGAGATTCTTCACGACAAAGGATGCTCCCCACAACAGACCTTCATCAACTTCATGGATATGAACTTCCCAAAGCTTTGGGCAATCTTGAAGAAACACGTAAAGGGATTCAATGTCTACCCAATGATCCTTGATTTCAGACCTGTAGAAGCTCCTACCCTTATGAATAATGATCTTGATGAGCCGGATATTCAGTAAGAGATCAGAGAGCTTTGCGTGGAAAACAACTTCACCACCCCTAAGCAGCAAGAGTTTGCTTCGTTGGTAGTCAAAAGGAAGTATGAGCTAGCCCCAGTATCCAAGAAGCCAATTGGAGCCAAACCATTTAGGTCACTCCCTCCGGAAAGGCAGCAGAGTAGAGGAAGAGGGAGAGGAAGATAATCTTGTCTTGTAATTTTATCTTGTAATTTTATTGTAATTTTTGTATTACCTGTAATTTTTGTAATACTTTTATTTTCGTGTATTCTGTTTCATTCAACAGCACTGTAATGTAAACATCAAATAAAAATTTATAACAGTCACTTGAATGACAACCACTAGTTGTCTCAAAACAGACTGAGTTTTATTGTGTCTTGCACCTTATTTTGTGCAGACTTGCCTTACATTTGAAATGCTTTAGTTTTGTCATCATTAAAATAGGGGGAATTTGTTTGGAATACTTGTTAGATTTTGATGATCTCATCCCCGTATTGATGATTATTCAAATGTATGCTTTAAGTACTTGGCAAATTGTAAAGAAAAACCAAATGAGTGTCTTTTATAGGCCTTTAAATTTAGGTTAAGTCTTGATCAAATATTGATCAGTAGAAAATTGATTAAGTATAGAACTGCCGTTTATCATAGAAGTTATCAGGCAAGTTCATTTCAGAGAAGTTTTGGTCAACGCAAAATATCAAAGAGGTTTGACCAAAACCTAGCTGCAGTCAAGATTCTGAAGAAGGCGCTACATCAGACAAGTTTTGATCAGGTGAGTTGTGATCAGCACAAATATCAGCTGAAGTTTGACCATCAGATCGGAGAACATTCATCAAGTCAGAGAACTTTAGATCAAAGGACTTGATCTCAGAGAAGTTCATAGCAGAGAACTTTATCTCAGCAAGGTACCTTTACTCGTATGTTTTTGTTATTAGATAATTTTATGATGATAAATCCTCTTATTTGTTGCATTTTTGTGATAGGTAAATATTATTTGTTTGGATAAAAAATATCTAGAGAAAAAATGGTATTTGGTACCATACCCAAAAATAAGATATCAACAATCTCAATTTAAAAATATGGCACCAACTAATGCTTAGGAAGCCTTCAATCGTCGTCACTCTTCCCTTCGTAGTTGCGTTGAAAGGTCATTTGGAACTCTTAAGAAAAGATGGAAAATTTTAAATAGAATGCCCAAATATGGTGTTCAAACACAAATCGACATCATACTTGCTACATTTGCCTTACATAATTATATTCATAAAAATTCTGAAGAGGACGTGATTTTTACTACGTTTGAACATCATCATGTTTATATACCTTGTGAAGAAGATGGGTATTTTTATGGCAACGACACAAATAAAGAAAGTTCCAATAGACCTTCTCTTAAAATGAAACAGATACGTGATGAAATAGTTAATTCTATGGAGTGCAAAAAACTAATTTATTGGTATGTATAATTAAATTTTGGGGTAATGTAAAATACAATTGTATTATTATTTTGTGACTTACATGGTTGTGACAAATTTTGGAAATAATTGGACTGAGTATTGTTGAATAGATATATAATAACATAAATAGATATTAAAAAAGCATCAAAAACAAAAACTAAAATTAATGTTATACTTGTATAATGTCAAGCAAAATAAAAAATATCAAATAACATAAATTGATATATAACAGAATATTGAAGTTGTCTTTTTAATAGTATAATATAACATTAGCAAATAATATCCTCTTATGTCATTTTACAAATTTCAGCTAGTATGACATCTAGTTTTGCCAAACACTCATAAATATAATAATGTAGATTATCGAATTTCCGCTAAGTTATCAATTTACAGCTAAATCATCACCTATGAGCTAGATTACCAGCTATCAGCTAAATTATCAATTATCTGCTAAATTACCAGTCAGTGCATCCAAACATACCGTGTGTGCATTGTTCTTTCTTATCATTATTTATTTCTTACGTATATATCAATCATGACTTCATCATATATATATACTTGTTTCCTCTGTTCTTTTAAAATTTTACCTTTCATATTCATGTTTTGCTATTTAAATAAGATTTAGGTCATATAGTTTATGAAATTTTTGTGCACTTTTATTATTACCATCTGATTATCACAAAAGTCTAACTTCGATAAATAACTTAATTAATATCAAACTGTCTCATCGATTCATCCGATAACCGCCTCAATACAATAATAATAACCCAATATGGACACTGCTAGGTAATTAATATTATATCATCCTGGATATGTAAAATTACTGAGCATATAGAATTATTCTGTCAAAACTGTATAGTTATTCTCAACGAACTAAACAGTGAACTATCCATTATATAAATAATATCTTTGTGACTTAGCCTATTATTAACTCGATAAACACGCTCTGATCATACGTACGTCCAAATACATTTCAGATAGTTCCTCTAACCTTCGCCGAACAATTCATTGGGGAACATCACCGACAATTATTCAGCGATATCATAGAGTACCATCCGACATCTTATATTATCTCGGCTCAATAACATAATCAATCTTAATCAATAAATAAGATATATATCCTAAGATCTTGTTGTCAAAATAATTTTATTCTCAAATATTTATCATTGTAATATATTTGTAATATCGTCATACTCCCATTAATTCGAAAATCATATTACGTACATGTAGTATCTATATACGTTTCCTGGTCCTCACTAGTACTCGTTAATTAGAAATTTCACAATTGTCGATATTCTTAGTCAATAAATACGAACACCTTAAGATAAAGTCATTTGATTAAGAGATCGACACGATGTCATAAAAATAGTTATAGCTTAGGACTCAAAATTATATTTCGTCCAAAAGAATTTTGAAAACTATTATGCTAAAATAAAATCTAAGTTTTTGGATTTTAACTCAATATTCGATTTGAAGTTATTCTATTCCTAACGCTTCAAAATTATACATTAGTAATTGTGAAATTACTTTCTTTTCAAGTGCATCGGCATCAATGTTCGGAAAAGAACGATTTCTTCTAAAGTTACCATAAACACTTCTTTTCAACATACAATTTTAAAAATATATGTGTCTCAAAAATACATTTTTGCTCGTAATACGATCCAAAAAATTTAAGTACTCGTTATTTTTTTAAAGTATTTGCGACTTTACTATCAAAATACTAGAGTTTTAATTTTTCTTAAAATTAAAATATTCAATGATACTTTTTATTCAAAAGTCCAATTATTGTTTTTCCTTTCTTCAAAATATCAAATATTCTTATTTTACTTAAAAGACCAGCATTATATTATAATTAAGACTCCAACATCATGTTTAATCTAAATACAAAAATTCTCATTTCTGAAATTAAATCCGAACCAAATGTCATCTCACACCAGCTACATCCATATTACTGCCCACTTCGGATGTCTTGCGTTCATAAATATTTCATTCATTATGAATTTTTAAAAGACATCAGACAAAAGTAGTCCGCTCTTTCCGTATAATGCCAAAAACCGAAGTATGTCATTGACAATGATATTTTACTGTTGTTGCGTGAGCAGTTGTCGTTTTATGGATTTGTATAAATATTTTCCTCATAATCCATGATTCCACTTGCCGGGATTCACGCTGCCTTCCCATTATAAGTTGCTGCATCAGTGAGCCATTAATCGTATCCAAATAATTCGAGCTCTTCCCCCATTCTCATTCTCATTTATCACATACCTCTTTGTGACCGTAATGTTTCATTCAGAAGATCAATGACATCGTCACATTTGTATAACATTCAGTTCGTCCGTTTCTTTGCAGGAGCTACTCTCAGGAAAGATATCCGCTTCGTACAGCAGATAATCTCGGAGAAGTATTGGTTTCAAGGAAAATCATCATAATATAGGAGGGAGTTTGAAATGGATGTACGGCAGCCTCTGCCTCCATGGACGATGCAAAAATTCTAGGAGTGATATTGAAACCCTTCGTAGATACACCACTCATTGGCCCGACCTATTGGAATGAGCTTAGAGTGTTATACATGCATGACTGAATTATGAACATGGGTAACAAGGCTGATGCATTCATAGGCTTTTCAGGAGGTTTCGACACATTAGAGGATCTATTCCCGATGCTCCCATGGACGCAACTAAACATCTATCAGAAACCTTGTGGGAATACTCAACATCGACGGCTTATTCAATGGCCTTCTCGCTTTACTGGATTCTCTGGTGCAAAACGGTTTTGCATTTGCACTGTCACGAAGACTCCTCCTCTCTGTAACAACACCCTAGGAATTAATCGACAAGTTTCTAACCTACACACCTGAGACTGATCTAACCGCGATTCGCATCGTACATACTGATGCTAGCACGAGTTAAAAATTTGCTTTAGACTTATCACTCTCTCCGTGAGGTTCATTCGAAAAACTTTCTGTTACGAACTTGTATGTTATTTTGCAATCTATTACTTCAGTTTTTCTTTAGCAGTAGTCATTTCCATCATTACACATTCAACGTGATACAAGAATTCTTAACGACTAACTAATGCTTCGCTATACCTCATGTCATGTTACATCTTCCTTTACATTATAGCAGGTATCGTTCAGTATTTAAGGTTTTTATGTATCACATGCAATCCTCATACTTCTAAAAATCTTTGCAAATTATTTTGTTAAAATATATAACGTGGTGGCTCCAGTTTAAGCCCTTTCCAAATTAGTAAAATTTTAGAATAATTCGACAATAAGCAAGTTTTTTTTTTCAAGATAAGGTTACTTCGTGGTCTTAACAAGTTTCTCAAAACAGACTTTCCAGAAATTACAGTTTATTCAGAATATTTTTTTTAAAAAATAAAAGCATGAGATTTTGATGCAATAAATGTAAAAATGTATCCATCAACACTCATGTCGCGACGAATAATTCTTTCACTATCTTGATCCATTGTGTCGAAATCATGTACCTCAAAATTTCTAATACCAATTGATTCTATCTGGTATCTATCTCTACCATCATTGATCTTGTTATTTATATTTTAACCATACTGGTTAAATCATATCATTTGATATGAGTTAATATACTCCTTCATAACCCACACAGTTCAACATGACATAATGTATTCCAACATAATTCTCTACGAGATCTCGTGTAATTCACTATAATTCATAGTAACTTATTCCGCTAAAATCGGACATCGTCCAACAAGATTCGATAAAGCTCCACAATATCAGTCGTCACCCAGACTGATCCGTCATGATCTAGACCACTATAGTAAAACGATTAACCCATTTTGAATATTATATTCAACATATACTCAAAACATGTATAAGTAGTAAGAAGTCGCATAGGGCACTTAGTGCACTCCTCGAGAAGTTGCGTGTAATATCCGCAATTTTGATTTTCGGTAAATTTCTTTTTTGGCAGGAACCCATTTTAATGGCTCGTTTGTGACCGTTTCGTCATTCTGAGAATGTTTAATTCTGCACCTTTTGACGTCCGAGTTCATTTCGGTGTCGTTTTGTTGAGTTCCGTGCTTTTAGCGACTTTCCGCACTTGAGTTCGATTCTTACGAATCTCATTCGAAACTATTGTTTCGGGTTTCTCGTAAGTTCATCTAACATTGTTATACGTATTATGAGCTTCGGTTTGGTCATCCGTTGTCGTATCGTGATGTCTCGAGCGTTTGGGCCATTTCGTAATTTTCCAAATTTGTGGGTATATGTATTCGTAATTGTTGTCTTGACCCTTTTCACGGTCGCGTGTGAGTTTGGTTGTAACTCAAGCTCTTAGTATGATCTTATTCTGGAGTTTTCCGTACGTATCTTAAACTTGTTATTTCGATCGGAGGAGTCTGTTGTTGTAACCAGCTTTGATAGCACTACTACTGTAGTTCTGGGTGCAATAGCGCACGCTAAGGGATCTCCTTAGCGCATGCTATCGAGCAACAGGTCCAGAGGTCAGTAGCTGGTTTCGGGCCGTTAGCTCACGCTAAGGGCAGGTGGTTAGCCCGCGCTAAGGTGCACTGGTTAGCGCACGGTACGGGTTTGGTAGCGCACGCTAACTGGTAGTTCAAGGCAGTCCAGAAACTACCAGACTTGGTCTGGAGGTCTCGTGAGCGCATGCTAACTTTTGTGGTTAGCACACGCTAACTGTGCATTTTGGCAGAATGTTTGTTCTGATGCTTCGATAGCGCATGCTAATCAGGTAGGATTAGCCCACGCTAAGCTGTCCAGTATATAAACTGGACAGCAGTCATTATTCTCATTTTCACCCTCATTTCCTCTTCTCTCCGCAGGAGTAAGTCAAGGGCGACTAGGTTCGCGATTTTGGCCGATTTTGCTCAATCCAAAGGTATTTTGGAGTATCCTAGGTGATTATAACATCATCTAATCCGTTGTTCTTCGTCGGATCAAGGTATTTTTCCATTTTTCCCTAGAGTTGACTTTTTAGAGTTTTGTTCTTAACCTCGATCCTAGTCCTATTTTGATGAATTGGTTGGTTCTATATGATGTTATTAATCGTGTCCTATAGATTGTATATCCATATTTCGAGTTGGTTTAAATCTATTGACGATTTGAGTGTTCTTGAACATTTAATGTTCGATTAAATGTTTCAATGAGTTTCCTTCGATGTTTTGATGTGATTCCTGGTGTTGTTGGTCTCGATCCTCATTGTGATCATGTTTTTGTTGTTTCTTCCGGAGGATTATAGGTGCTCGAGGATTCCGAGTTGATCACTATTTTGTGTTGGTAATTTGTGCGGTGTTATCCTCGTAGTGCGCGGTGCTATCGTGTTTTTGATTATGCTCATGAGTCTGGGGCTGCCCGACCGCATCCCGTTCGTCATCTCGTTTCGATCATCGTTTCGAGGCAAGTATTTTCTTATACATTTTGTGTCCTGCAAATAGAGGTTGCGTGTTGGATTTATGATGGTTGGTTTACCCTCGTGAATATGATTCATGCGAGTTGATAATGATTTGATTATTTTGATGTTGAAGGCTTTAATGATATCCCCGCTGGTTTAATGTTGTGGAATCGTGTATTCCGTGTTAATTGTGTTGTTGTGTTGTGATTGATTGTTCATGATGGAGGTATTGTGTTGAGTATGATAATTATGTCCGGTAAGTGGCCATTTCTAGCAAGTATTCCTAATGAACTTACATTCTTAGCATATTAGTTATGCATGAGTGATGTGTGTGTGCGTATGCTCACTACGGGCTAGATCCGACGGGGTTTTGGTAGGGGTCCACAGAGGTGTGGGTCCGTGAGCTTGCTTTTAACCACTACGGGTTAGATCCGACGTGGCCTCGGTAGGGGTCCACAGAGGCGTGGGTCCGCGGTTAATTGTGGTGCATTTTGGGAATGTGTTTTGATATTGGCGTTTTCGGAAACGAGTGTTTTGAACGATGGTTTCATGATTCTTGCATGCATTGACTAGATGTGTAAGAGGTAAGTTTTTCATTGGCCTACTCGGCTAGGATGGCATTAGAGTATTTTGTCATTTGTGTTTAGTCCTTTGGTTGTGGGTTTTGATGTTGGAAAACGAACCTTGCTATCGTTCTCGTGTACTGTGATTTGATGAGATTTGGGTTGAGATCCCAATGGTTTTGTAAAGGTCATTTTACGGAAAGCGATTTTGGGCCAAGACCCATTCGTCTTGAAATAGTTATTTTTCAACTAAGGACTAGAGGTCCAACAAGGTTTCTATTTTTAAAATCCCCGAGATGAGAAATATAAATTTTCAAACACTTCTTTGATGGCTTTCTAATTAACAAAACTTCTCGGGAAATCTTTTGTAGTCAATTGTCGTACCCGATTCGTGAATTCTACTTGTTTGTTACACTTCGTATGGTTATGTACTTGCACTAGCAAAATAGTGGAATTTTGCTAAACCCCGAGTAATCGGGGGGTGGATATCTGTATTGCATTCAGGTTTTGGGGAGCATAACACAGGGTCGGCATGAAGGATGATGAAAGATGATCGATACTAATCACATGAAGACCCATACGTTGTTGTATTGGTTCAATTGTACTTTATTTCCGCTGTAGTATTCTATCTCCGTTGTACGGGAGTGTGTTGTATTTGACCCATGTGTGGGCATGTATTGAGATCGAGTTGTATGTATTTATTAAAAGACCAAATCGGTCTATTGAGTCATTGTAGACTTAAAGTCGATGTTGAGATGTTTAATTGTGTTACCAGCCTGGTAGATCCTTGAGAGAAGGGTTTACGGCGTGTAATATTCCTGAGCGGAGTGGGGGTGTTACATAAATGGTATCGGAGCTTTGGTTGTGGAAACCTAGGCTGTCGGGTCATGTTGTGTCTGTTGAGTTTTGTCTTGTCACATTTTGTCTCACTGAGTCGTGTCGCGACGCGTTGTCTGAGTTTGTTGGTCCTGATTAGTATCGTGGGGCGATCATCATCTTCGTGTGATATGTGGATGTAAGTCTCCCTTCTTTGTATTGTGTCTCGTGTGACACGAGCTATTTGTATGATTATCTGTCTAGTGATGGAATCTTCATGTAGATTCTTGGTCTCATGATATGTGTTGTTCGACTCTCATATTTTGTTTATATGAGGAGTGTTGTCACTACTTATGCCTTTTCAACTGTTTGTTTTCCGGGAAGAGTCATGTGTTGTGTTAAATTTGAACGATGTGACACATGTGTTATGTGATGTGTAAATGAATGTTGTTACATGTGAGTTTTGGGCATTCTAGCCTAACGGATTTTTGAAAACCTTGAGTATCTTAGAAAATAAATTTCGAGACGTACTTTTGAAATGGATTATATTTTCAAGACGCCTACTAGCACAACTATGTGTTTCAAACTCTTATACTTTGAGGACCAAAATATTTTGAGATATTTTCACATTTGCTTAAACCCGAGGGTCGAATATTTCTGAAAGTTTTTAACCAAAGAAAGGTGTCCTCATTTCTACCAAACGCTAGATGGTTTTACAAAGTCTCGATAACAATGGTTGTGTTTTTTTTCGAAATATGATACTCGAGACCAACTGATATTCCCAAAATTGTTTTCAAAAAGGTGGTTTTCGTTTTTAAAACCTATCATTCCTGTGTGCGGTCCGGGAATATATGTATGATGTTCGCGCTGTCGTTAGGGTGCTAACCCCCAAGTTGTGATTAAATTGGTGGTGTGAGCGTTGAGTCGTTCGCCACACATCTGTTGTATTAGCCCTCTGTGAGAGGTGTGATGTTGGTCCTTAATGTTGTTGCTTCATGGTGATCCACGTGTTATCGCACCTGTGCGAGCTCGAGTTTGTATGATTGTGTACATCTGTGATTGTTTCATGATGTTTGTGATTGTGTGCCGGTTATCACTCGGGCCGTTGAAATCGCCGAATGTATGCCGTCGTTGCTGTGATTCTGTGTATGTGGGTTGCCTTACGTTGATACGTTGTGCTGAGTTGGCATCTCCGGTATGTGGTTTTGCGATGTTATATTCCATTGTACCTAGAGGTTGTATTTTCGGTATGCCGATGTGCTTCATCTATAATGTGCCAGAGCAGGCACGTGCAAATTTTCCTTCCCCGCCAGTAGCAGATTGCAAGTGTGGACTCGAGGGATGCAGAATCCAGTCTTGCGAGTTGGTTACCGAGCCTTCCAGGGTATGAACTTCAGCACGGATGTCAGGATCGGCTTTGAGAGGCCCCTGAAAGATGTTCCTGTCGGTTGCTTGTTGTGTTGTTACCTTGCTTTCGTTGTTGTAAGCTTCGGGGGCAACACTCTTTTAAAAGAGGTCGAATGCAATAACCGTATTACTTTTGACTTCGGCATTTTCTCTTTCCCAATTCTATCAACTCGCCCGTGTTCGTTGATACTTTCTGAACTTGTTCGGTATCTCGGTTGTTATTGTTCGAATGGGTTGTGACCTTGTTTCGGATCAATTTGCTTATCGTTGTGACTTTTCCGAGTCGGTTTGATTCTGGTAAACTTTGTTCGAAATTAACGTCTTTTGGTTTCTACAAGTTCTTTTAATATCTTGAGTTGAAGTGTGAACTTCGGAGTCGTTGTTCGACTGTTGTTATTCGATCGTTGTTGTTCGATCATTGTAGCTCGATCATTGTTGTTCGATTGATGTTGTTCGATCATTATTGTTCAGTCGTTGGTGTCCGATCAGAGTTGTTATATTGTTGTTGTTTGATCGTTGTTGCTCGATAGTTGTTGTTCAATCATTGTTGGTCCATTGTGTTGTCCGATTTTTATTGTCTGATCTCGTACCGCGAAGAATCGTTGTTCACCATTAGTCGGCTGTTTCGATTGTGGTCATTTGGGACACCAATCCATGGATTGCGAGACGGTAGCTGAAAGGTTTGGGGATCGAGTTTGAGTCTCTGCTCTGAAAAAACATGAAGATGCCTAGTGTGGTTTTTGAGAATTTCGGTGTGGTCGGAGTTCTTCATGGTTACGTCTGCGGATTATTGTGCGTTTAATTTCTAGTTTCGAATGTGCGTATTTTCTTGTAATAGGTGTATGTTGTTTCTTGATTGTTCGGATAATTTATTGAGTGTGCTATCTGTTTGGTAATGCTTGACACTCGTTGGTTTCATTATGTCCTTGCTGGTGGCATTATGATGGTCGTCGTTGAGCGTGTTCTCACGCCGTATGTTTCTTTGCGTTCTTGTAGCGTTTCACTGTTGGGCGCGAGTTATTCGATTTCTGTGTGTCTCTTTGAGATGTTCCTGGTGAGATATGGTTCCTCCCTAATTATTTTTTTTAACTTTCAGGAAGAAACTTCTTTTAAGGAGAGTAGTATGTAATATCTGCAATTTTGATTTTCGGTAAATTTCTTTTTTGGCAGGACCCCGTTTTAACGGCTCACTTGTGACCGTTTTGTCATTCTGAGAATGTTTAATTCTGCACCTTTTGACGTCCGAGTTCGTTTTGGTGTCGTTTTGTTGAGTTCTGTACTTTAGCGACTTTCCGCACTTGAGTTCGATTCTTACGAATCTCATTCGAAACTGTTGTTTTGGGTTTCTCGTAAGTTCATCTAACGTTGTTATACGTGTTATGAGCTTCGGTTTGCTCATCCGTTGTCGTATCGTGATGTTTCGGGCGTTTGGGCCATTTCGTAATTTCCCAAAGTTGTGGGTATCTGCATTCGTAATTGTTGTCTTGACCCTTTTCAAGGTCGCGTGTGAGTTTGGTTGTAACTCAAGCTCTTAGTATGATCTTATTTTGTATCTTTCCGTGCGTATCCTGAACTTGGTATTTCGATCGGAGGAGTCTGTTGTTGTAACCAGCTTTGATAGCACTACTGTTGTCGTTCTAGGTGCAATATCGCACGCTAAGGGATCTCCTTAGCGCACGCTATCGAGCAACAGGGTCAAAGGTCAGTAGCTGGTTTCAGGCCGTTAGCACACGCTAAGGGCAGGTGGTTAGTGCGCGCTAAGATGCAGTGGTTAGCGCACACTACAGGTTTGGTAGCGCACGCTGACTGGTAGTTCGAGACAGTCGAGGAGCTACTGGACTGGGTCTGGAGGTCTCGTTAGCGCACGCTAACTTTTGTGGTTATCGCATGCTAACTTTGCATTTTGGCAGAACGTTTGTTCTGATTCTTCGATAGTGCACACTAATCAGGTAGGATTAGCGCACGCTAAGCTGTCCAATATATAAACTGCACAACAGTCATTATTCTCATTTTCACCCCCATTTCCTCTTCTCTCCGCGGGAGTAAGTCAAGGGCGACTAGGGTTCGCGATCTTGGTCGATTTTGCTCAATCCAAACATATTTTGGAGTATCCTAGGTGATTATAACATCATCTAATCCGTTGTTCTTCGTCGGATCATGGTATTTTTTCCATTTTTCCCTAGAGTTGACTTTTTGGAGTTTTGTTCTTAACCTCGATCCTAGTCCAATTTTGATAAATTAGTTGGTGCTATATGATGTTATTAATCGTGTCCTATGGATTGTATATCCATATTTCGAGTTGGTTTAACTCGATTGACGATTTGAGTTTTCTTGAACATTTAATGTTCGATTAAATATTTCAATGAGTTTCCTTCGATGTTTTGATGTGATTCCTGGTGTTTTTGGTCTCGATCCTCGTTGTGATTATGTTTTTGTTGTTTCTTCTGGAGGATTAAAGGTGCTCGAGGATTCCGAGTTGATCACCGTTTTGTATTGGTAATTTGTGCGGTGTTATCCTCGTAGTGTTCGCGGTGCTATCGTGTTATTGATTATGCTCAGGAGTCCGGGGCTGCCCGACCGCATCCCGTTCGTCATCTCATTTCGATCGTGGTTTCGAGGCAAGTATTTTCTTATACGTTTTGTGTCCTGCAAATAGAGGTTACATGTTAGATTTACGATGGTTGGTTTACCCTCGTGAATATGATTCTTGTGAGTTGATTATGATTTGATTATTTTGGACGTTGAAGGCTTTAATGATATCCCCGCTGGTTTAATATTGTGGAATCGTGTATTCCGTGTTAATTGTGTTGTTGTGTTGTGATTGATTGTTCATGATGGAGGTATTGTATTGAGTATGAAAATTGTGTCGGGTAAGTGGTCATTTCTAGCAAGTATTCCTAATAAACTTATATTCTTAGCATATTAGTATTGCATGAGTGATGTGTGTGTGTATACTCACTACGGGTTAGATCCGATGGGGTCTCGGTAGGGGTCCACATAGGCGTGGGTCCGCGAGCTTGCTTTTAACCACTATGGGTTAGATCCGATGGGGTCTCGGTAGGGGTCCACAGAGGTGTGGGTCCGCAGTCAATTGTGGTGTATTTTGCAAATGTATTTTGATATTGGCGTTTCCGGAAACGAGTGTTTTGAATGATGGTTTCATGATTCTTGCATGCATTGACTAGATGTGTAAGAGGTAAGTTGTTCATTGGCCTACTCGGCTAGGATGGCACTAGAGTATTTTGTCGTTTGTGTTTAGTCTTTGGTTGTGGGTTTTGATGTTGGAAAACGAACCTTGCTATCGTTCTCGTGTACTGTGATTTGATGAGATTTGGGTTGATATCCCAACGATTCTGTAAATGTCGTTTTACGGAAAGTGATTTTGGGCCGAGACTCATTCGTCTTGAAATGGTTATTTTTCAACTAAGGACTTGAGATCCAACAAGGTTTCTACTTTTAAAATTCCCGAGATGAGAAATATATATTTTCAAACACTTCTTTGATGGCTTTCTAATTAATAAAACTTCTCGGGAAATCTTTTGTAGTTAATTGCCGCACCCGATTCGTGAATTCTATTTGTTTATTACACTTCGTATGGTTATGTACTTGCACTAGCAAAATAGTGGAATTTTGCTAACTCCCGAGTAATCTGGGGTGGATGTCTGTATTGCATTCAGGTTTTGGGGAGCATAGCACAGGATCGGCATGAAGGATGATGAAAGATGATCGATACTAATCACATGAGGACCCGTACGTTGTTATATTGGTTCAGTTGTACTTTATTTCCGCTGTAGTATTCTTTCCCCGTTGTACGAGAGTGTGTTGTATTCGAACCCTGCGTGAGTATGTATTGAGATCGAGTTGGATGTATTTATTGAAAGACCAAATCAATCTATTGAGTCATTGTAGTCTTAAAGGCGATGTTGAGATGTTTAATTGTGTTACCAGCCTGGTAGATCCTTGAGAGAACGGTTTACGGCGTGTAATATCCCTGAACGGATTGGAGGTGTTACATTGCGGTCGTTTGAAGTGTTGGTCTTCATAATTATCTTCGAAAACTATGAAATTATATTTGTGGAAAAATATTATACATGGAACGTTTCGCTCCGATACCACTTCTGTAACATCCCCAAGATAGGCTATTTTTAGAAAATAAAATTTTGATATATTCGTGAATAATTTTAAAAATAAGCAACTTCACATTTCAAATAGAAAACATATTAAGTGAAAATTTAAATAAATAGATTATTATTGTTTACCGAATTATATAAATATTACATAACAGTTTAATTTTCAAGAAAAAATCATCACTCGTGTAATGGTGCCCTAACACGCATTCAAGCTCGACTAGTACTCTCGGATACATCCTACACATATTCAACAAGTTTACCTAACACGACTAATCGTGACAGCCCAATCTTAGGTCAGACGATGATAACAAATATCATGAAACTATAACACATATACGAAAAATCCCGTAAATAAATAGTCACATTCAAATCACAAATAATACACATGCCAAATAATAATCACAAGCCCTCGGGATATATATTGTCGGTAGAAAACAATGTATCAGGATACATACTGCCGGTAAAAGAAATATATCGAGATACACATTATCGGTAATCACATTAGTCCATTAGTTAATTAAATTTAATTTCTCAATCACAAGCCCCCGAAATAAACACTACCGGGGAAGAATTGTATACACATTACTGGTAATAGAAATGTACCAAAATATGCATTATCGGTATTCAAAAAACACTGTACCGGGATACACACTGCCAGCTCCATGTCAATTATAAACGCAATTAAAAAAATATAAATCACATAATAATAAATTAATTTCATAATATAAATTATCATAATCCAAACAAATAGTGAACTTATCTTAAATCCGGCGAGCGCTAAATTCGGCTCACGTGATAACCCACGAACTCAAAGATTCCCAAACTACGTCAAATTATTGTTTCCTACATAAAATTCAGTTAATAAAATATTGCTGCTAATTTACTTAGCTCGGATATCCAAGAATCCAATTAATTCTTGCTTAATAATCATCATATAATGATGTCATATCATGAATCGGGTTGAAAATTTTAGTTATTCAAATTCATCTGTTAGTTCAGGAAATCAATGGGTCAATAACAATTCTCTATTAGTTATAGTATGATCAAGTTAATTAATTATGACCCGCCAATGGCCTTATGGTCCAGCAACACATGTGCATGCCCTCCCTCCTTGAGGTCGAGGGTTCAAGTCCCGTTCGGGACATAGGTGGAATTAGGAATAGATTTGAATATGTGTGAGTTTCCCATTTTAAAATAATAATAATAATAATTATGGTCCAGATTAAGCCCAATCAATCTCCAAACCCAAATTAATTAATTGAGTTTTTTTCTCAATATACTCCGCCAAGGCCCCAAACATCCATTAGCCCATATCATTTATATCTCGACCCAACATAAAGTACTAAGCCCAATTATTCTCGATCCAACTAAAATAAATTTGCCCAGCAATAATTCGGGCCCAATCCCAACTTAACATCTCAAATTCAACCCTATTCTCTTAGAGCATCTCTAATAACCCCACTTCTCATACTTTCTTTCTTCTAATTCTCAAAGATATACTGCAACGGGTTGGGCGGCCAACGGGCTTCAGCCAACGTGGGTCAATTTTGAGGGCCAAAAGGCCAGGATTTTGGCCTAAATATTGAGGCCGTGGCCATACCACGCCTCATGCTTGAAATTTCTGATTTTTCTTGCTTCCAACTTAATTAACTAAAATATATTAAAAGTATCAATAATATGATATAAATATATTTTCAACTATTTTAAAAAGTTCAAACATCTATTTCAATACTATTAAAACCGTTAGATTCCTGCACTACAACCAGCGGTACGGAAAGTAGCTCATCACTTGGTCCATTATATGTATTCGATAGCAAAATATCAATGCAAAAATCTAAACAAAATCAACTTTAAATTTAAATAAGTTACGGTGTAAGGTTATACCCATTAACCTTAGCCTAATTAATTAATATTTATTAGTTATTAAATTTTTCATGGGCCTTTGGGCCGTGTTGGGCCTTCTGGTCAAGGCCGGGCCAAAAGGCCAAGTTTCTACGCTAAAAAGAAAGTCCAAAGCTCATTTATTTACATGGCTGGCCTACTAGTGCCTAAACCACTTTTGCCCGGTCTACTCAAAGTGCTAACTTCATCAAAATGCAAACATCACTCCTACACATTAAAATCACATTTAACAATTAATCTCTTCAACCTAGTTTTATGGGTCCCATATTTTTCTATTAAATCTTCAACTTCTTATACTTTATATTTTAACAAATACTTATATATATATATAAGTATGTGAGAATCAATTTTTTAATAGCAAACCATAAAATTGATAAGTTATATATCCTTACTCATAAGAGTGTAAGTTATTGATACCATTTTGCTTAAAGAGACTAAAATATCCTCCAAAAAGGTGTTGATGTTGACTTTCTTTTTTTATCTTTTAGTGATAGATTTAAGGGTAATAATGCCTTTTGGTATCAAAAACTTATACTCTTATGAATGAGGATATATAACTTGTTACTTTTATGGTTTGGTATTATAAAAGATAGAACCCATATGTATTATACTTGTATATTTTGTAATATATCTATAATAATACTAAATAATTAAATAAACAACAATATACATTTAATAAAATCTTAATTATATTTTTATAAATATTTTTAATTTATAATAATCTACATTACTATTGAATAAATAAAACCAAATATAAAGAAAGTAAAAAAATTAAAGAAATTAACAAAAAAACTACAAACATAAAAGAAACTAAAAAATAAATAAAAAGTTAAAAAGATAATTATATAAAAATATAGAAAAAGAAGAAAAGTAAAATAAAAAAGAAAAGAAAATCAGACCAACTGCATCACGCGATTGGGGGCGGTTGTTGCTTTTGGGGAACATGTTGAGCTTACCGTTCCCCCTATTCTTTCTAAAATTATGAGTGGATGAATTTGAATTTTCAACCCAAACTCAAACTCAAACACTTAATAACCACATGGGGAGATTTGGGTTTACAAATCCGCCAAAACCCAACGGATATCACGCTCCCTCAGAACATATAAACATGCCACGTCAGCAGGGAGTGATGTACACTTGCTGGATTGAGGGTGACTAAATTTTATATTAATTATTTTTATCTTTGTAACGAAGATATCTAACCAAAATTACAAAATCACCAAATCTCAAAAACTTACAGCTGAGAGAACGGGAAAACCTACATCGACTTCACTGAAGAAAATGAGAAAACCTTCTGCGAAGTGATTTTCTCGATTCGGCAAAGTGAATTTCTCACGTAAAAAAACACACGAAGACCTCATAGAAGAAAATCAGACAAAGCAGGTCAGTATTTGCTTCTTCTATTTCTATACTTCAGTAATTTTGTTTGCAATTACAATGCTTCGAATAATCTTTTGTTGAAATTTGAAACTTATTTCAGTGATTTTGTGTGCGATTTTGGGCCTTTTTCATTTTCCTCTTTGTTCTTCGACCACTCATGTTTAGTTCTGTTATTATACTTGTTGGTAGCCCATCCTACTCGGAATCCACGTAGGCACTCCAAGCAGCTTAACCGGCCGAGCAGAACATGAACTCGGACCGGGCAAAAAACTTGATTTCCTCTTGGGCTCACTAAAAACCGGACCGGACGGTGGCTCCAAAGTCGACCCGGTATCCGATTCGGGAGGGCCGAGCAGAGAGAGAATAAAAACGCTCCGATTCAAGATTATAACAAGGCCGACCTGAACGGCGGGGGACCCGAGGACCGATCCCATCGGATAGACACCACCAAAAGTCGGCGAGGCAGACCCGCATGCCAATTAACGCATGCAGTCACGCCCCTTCCCAAGGCGCTCCTTAGAAGCCGCCACGTGTCCTGGGCATAAATGCAGACTGACAAGTGTTTTGGGCATATTCCCCAGACATTCGCCAGCTGTCACCTCTCCATTGGCCCAGGTAGTCTATATATAGAAGAAATGTAAAGTGAAAGCAGATCTTTGGATTTTTAGCATTAATAAGAGAGAGAAAAAGGAGAGACTTCATATAAATTGTAAAAGAACGATAAAGACTTGTAATTAACAAGCAAACAAGATAGACCGACACACATTATTCTGCTCGGCTCTATTCTAGCAAAAGGTCATTAATAAAATTTAGTGATCAAACATCTTCCATCTCATTTTATTATTTTCTACGTGTCTTCGATCCATTTGTCCAGATCAGCACACGTGACGTTGACCAAATCAGACGTCAATAGATTGGCGCTAGAAGGAGGGCACCTTCGATAAAAAAAAAAAGAGATATATACCGCTCACCGGAGATGTCTCACGACAGTTCGAAAAACCCCCAGCCCGCGACGGAGGAAGAAAACCTCCTTAAGGTGGTAGAGTGCTTTAAACACCCTGCCTTTATCCAGGGCATGGCGGCCCTTATGGCAAGAGTTACGGGGGGCGGGACCCTTCAAAAACCCGAGGATCAGCTCGAGGAAGAATCACAGACGGCCCGCCCCGCTGCCTCGGGACGAAACAGAAAAAGGACGGCCTCGGGGGCCGCCGGAGAAAGGGCAGAGAGCCACGGCGAAAGCTCACATCCCTCACGAAAAAGTAAGCTTTCGCGCCCCCCATCCGTTTTTGATCGCCTTGGTGTGGGAAGGAAAATCGAGAAGGCAGCGCCAGCTCCTACTGTCCAGAGTCAGAGCCGTAAGGAAGAGAAGGCTCCCCACCCGTCCCTAAATCCAACGCAAGTATTACCTCCAACTCCGGGCGATAATTCGAGCGAAATCGAGTTTCTAAAAAAGCGCCTTATGGAGCTCGAAAATAAACAACTCCAGCCATCCCAAAGTTCGGAGTGGCTCAACAGCCAGGAGAGTCCCCTGGCCCCTAGCGTTCTGGCGGAACCCCTCCCGGAGAAGTTCAAAATTCCTCAAATTCCGCCATACAACGGAGAAACAGACCCCAACGCCCATCTTGGGCATTATAATTCCTGGATGGATCTGCACGGGTCTCAGGACGCGTTCCGATGCCGAATGTTTTCCCTAACTCTAGGAGAGAGGGCCCAGAGGTGGTATCGGACGCTGCCCCATCATTCGGTTCAAACGTGGGCTCAGCTTTCGGCGACGTTCCGATCCCACTTCATGGGGTCCCTTGTGCGGGTCGCCCCACGCTCATCCATTGCTTCCGTGGTCCAGGGGCCGAACGAGTCCCTTAAAGATTATATATCCCGTTTCAATAAACGGATATTAGAGACGGAACCTATGTCCGACGATGCGCTGGCCATTATTGCCCAGGCCGGCCTTCTCAAAAATTCTTTCTTTCGTTGGACGGTGTGCCAGAATGTCCCACACACCTACCAGGAATTTTTGGAGTGCGCTAGCTCCCATATAGCTGCCGAGGAAGCCATGCCGGCACCAATGCTAGTCATGCCCTCCGATGAGAAAGGATCGTATACAAAGAAAGAAGAAAGGCGTGACTACAAAGAGACCCGTCAAGAACCTCGACGGGAAAATAAAACCCCTGCCCCTTCCTCGACAGTCCCGGCCACTCAAAGCTATCTTCGGCCCGAGCTCATGGCCAATTTCGCAGAAATATTCCATTGGAGCCGCAGCGATATTCGATCAGATAAAATACAAAAATCTGCTCCCGGTCCCTCGGTCGATCTACAAAGATCAAAAGGACATGGACCAGACCCGCTTTTGCAAATACCATGAGTCGGCGGGTCACAACACTGAACAGTGCCGAGACCTCGTCGCCGCTTTGATCGCGGTATGCGACGAGACAGGCTTGAGGCGATTTACCCGGAATCCGCCCCGGGATAGCCAAGATAGGGCCGACCCGACGAGAGCTAAAAATGATCGGGTACCTCCAGCCCCCAAATCCCCTCGGGAAATTTTAACCATTATGGGGACCGCTGAGGTCGATGACCACCGGTCGAAGCGTCAGAAAAAGGCGTCCATCCGAGAAGCCACCACTTCCTATCAACGGACCGAGCGCCGAGCAGAAGGGTTTCTATCGGTGGCCGAAGAAGCCCCCAAAAACCCCCAGCTGGCAGTTACTTTTGAGGAGCCCGACGCAGATGGCTTGGACCATCCCCATTCAGACGCTCTTGTCATCACTTTGCCCATAATGGGGATCCCGGTCCACAGGGTATTGGTGGATTCCGGGGCCTATGCAAGCATCATATACCTTCACACCCTTCGTAGGATGAAGGTAGACCAATCGTATGTCCGGCCCTGCAACGAGGACATTCGGGGATTCGCCAACTGCCGCACCTCCCCACTGGGGGAAATCGACCTTGCCTTGGAATTTGGTCAGGGGCCGATCAGAAGGACGATGATCATAACCTTTAAGATCATCGATGTGCACAGTGACTACAATGCCATCATAGCCGACCTGTGATGTCAAGGCTGAGAGCCACTCAGTCTACCTATCACCTGTGCATGAAATTTCCCACCCCGGACGGCGTCGGGGTACATAGAGGGGATCAGAGGGCCGCCCGGGAATGCAACCTCAGCATCCGGGCTCGTGAAATCAACACCGCAGAAGCCATCCCGGAAAATTTGCCGGAAGAAATGGAGACTACCAGCTCCGAACAGCAGACGGAAAACACCCTGCTTGACCGGGGGGCCGACGGTCCCCGGACCGCGCAAACCCCCGAAATGGGAATCGGACAGGAAACGGATTGCGGCCGCAGGCCCGGGAAAGAGCCGATCTTAGAAGAAGATCCCGTCGACCCGCGGTATCAAAATCCAAAAGGAAAAATCCGCCACGCTGAGCCAACAGAAGAATTGGACCTGGTCGACGTGGATTCATCTAATCCAACCTGAAGGCTAAAGATCGGCCATAACCTCCGAGAGCCGATCCGCTCCGAGCTAATCTTCCATCTGAGACAAAATCTGGATGTATTTGCTTGGACCCATTCTGATATGTCGGGGATTGATCCGGAACTGGCATGCCACCGACTGAACATCGACCCCAGCTCAAAGTCGGTTGTTTAGAAGAGAAGGAAAATGGGGCCGGAACGACAGAAAGGGCTGGAAGAGGAGGTAGAAAAGCTAATCGATAATGGGTTTATTCGGGAAGCCCAATACCCGACCTAGGTAGCCAACCCGGTCCTAGTAAAAAAGCCGACCGGGCTCTGGAGGCTCTGCATTGACTTCTCCAACCTGAACAAAGCCTGCCCGAAAGATAGCTACCCGCTCCCCCATATCGACTACATGGTGGATGCAACGGCTGGGCACGAGCTAATGAGCTTTATGGATGCGTATTCTGGATACAACCAGATCCCAATGCATCCCGCCGATGAGGAAAACACCTCCTTCTACTCGGCCCGCGGCCTATACTGTTACCGGATGATGCCTTTCGGGCTCAAGAATGCCGGCGCGACATATCAACGCCTGGTAAATAAAATGTTCAATAGCTTGATAGGTCATACTATGGAAGTATATGTAGATGACATGTTAGTTAAATCTCTGCGCTCGGCCGACCATGTACATGACCTCAATAAAATGTTTGCTGTTTTGCGGGAGTATAAGATGAAGTTAAATCCAAAGAAATGTTCATTCGGGGTAGGTTCTGGAAAATTCCTCGGCTACATGGTAAGCCAAAGAGGGAATGAAGCCAACCCCGATAAAATTAAGGCAGTAGCCGAGCTTGTTCCTCCAAACTCGGTCAAAAAGGTGCAAAGCCTAACTGGCCGCCTAGCCGCACTGAGCCGTTTTATCTCTCGCTCAACGGATAAATGCAAACCTTTCTTTGAGGCGATAAAAAAGAACAAGGATTTTCAATGGACAGAACCTTGCCAAAAAGCCTTCGAAGCTATCAAGAAAGTCCTAGCGGAAGCCCCGACCCTGCAGAGACCGACCCGAGGGGAACTTCTTAACTTATATCTCGCGGTCTCCGACTCCGCCATCAGCGCCGCTCTGATTCGAACGGAGAATGCGGTGCAACATCCGGTTTATTATGTGAGTCAGCCCTTCATGATGCCGAGCTCAGATATGCCCCAATGGAAAAATTGGCCTATGCGCTCATAATGGCATCCCGGAAGTTGAGGCCCTACTTTTTGGAACATCAGGTAGTCGTCTTAACCAACTATCTATTAAAACAGGTTATGCACCGACCTGATGTTTCCGGCTGGATGGTAAAATAGGCCGTCGAACTCGGACAGTTTGACATAGCTTACGAATCGCGCACTGCTATAAAGGGACAAGCCCTTGCGGACTTCATTGCAGAGTTCACGCCCGCGATCGCTCAGGAGGACGACCGATCAGAAGAATGGTCACTCTATGTGGATGGGTCCTCTACCGCTGACCGATCGGGTGCGGGAATAGTCCTCGTTAGTCCCGACCAGCCTGCTCGCTTTCGGCTATTCGCCTGAATTTCCCAACCACCAATAATGAGGCAGAATATGAAGCTCTCTTGGCCGGTCTAGAAATGGCGACCTCCCTCGGACTTACCCGCCTCACCATCCTGAGTGATTCTCAGTTGGTGGTCAACCAGATCAACGGCGAATACGAGGCCAAAGAGCCCAAACTGGTTAAGTACCTCAGCCTGGCACGGGCCCGGCTGCAAGATTTTCAGGGAACTATACAACATATTCCCAGAACGGAAAACATCCAGGCCGACTCTTTGGCCAAACTCGCATCTAGATCCGGGGCCGAGCATATGTATGAGGTCAGCATAGGGTATCGCGCCTCATCAGCCCTAGAAATGGCCGAAATCCGAGCAGCAGAACAGTCGGAACCGCGAGGGTGGATGCAGCCTATAATGCAATACCTTCAAAGCGGCATTTTATCCGAAGAGGATATTCGGTTCCGCTGCTGAAGTGCCTGTCCGAATCAGAAGCCGAATATGCCCTCAAGGAGGTGCACGAGGGTATTTGCGGAAACCACTCCGGCGGCCAGGCATTGGCCTATAAGTTAATCCGACAAGGCTACTATTGGCCCAATCTCAAAAAAGATGCCATTGCGCTCGTGCGGAAGTGCGTCCGGTGCCAAATATTTGCTCCACAGATCCGATCCCCACCGGAAACCCTCACGTCCGTATATTGTCCATGGCCATTCGCCAAGTGGGGAATCGACTTGATCGGCCCTCTGCCTATGGGACGGGGAGGAGTGCAATACGCAATCGTCGCAGTCGATTATTTTACGAAATGGGCCGAGGCCGAACCTATGGCACGAACAACCGAACAGAAGATAGTCGACTTTATATGGAAGTCAATCATATGCTGGTTCGGGATCCCTCAATCCATTGTCTCGGATAATGCGAAACAATTTGACAATAAGAAGTTCCGAGCTTTCTGCGACGGCCTCCAAATACGAAATAACTTTTCCACGCCCTACTATCCACAATCCAACGGGCAGGTCGAGGCAGTCAACAAGATCTTAAAGCAACATCTCAAGACTCGCCTCGAGGAACTCAAGGGTTCTTGGCCAGAGGAGCTCCCCGGGACCCTATGGGCCTACCGAACAATGCATAGATCCGCCACCGGGGAAACGCCTTTCTCCTTGGCTTTCGGCTCTGAAGCCGTTATCCCGATCGAGATCGGGGCACCTACCTACCGAGTAGCACATTTTGAAGAACAGGATAACGACTTGGCCCTCCAAGTGAACCTGGACCTCCTTGCCGAAAAACGAGCTCAGGCAGAAATGCGAAACGCCGTCTACAAAAGAAGGAGTGAAAAATATTACAACTCCAAGGTTCACCCGAGAAGCTTCCAGGTCGGCGACCTAGTCCTTAAGAGGGTGTTGGGCCCGGATCCCGGACCGCTCAAGCCCAAATGGGAAGGACCGTATAAAGTTAGTGAAGTCCTTCAGAATGGAGCCTACCGGCTGGAATATCTGAATGGCCAAAGATTAACTTACCCGTGGAACGCTATGTATTTAAAAAGGTATTATCAATAAAAATTTGATGTTATTTCATTTTTTAATATTGGTACACCTCATTAGACCGGCTCCCCCGGCACTATAAGACCGAGCTCATCTCGGCACCTCGAAAGACCGGCTCCTCCGGCACTATAAGACTGAGCTCGTCTCGGCACCTCATAAGACCGGCTCCTCCGGCACTATAAGACCGAGCTCATCTCGGCACCTCGAAAGATCGGCTCCTCCGGCACTATAAGACCGAGCTCGTCTCGGCACCTCATGAGACCGGCTCCTCCGGCACTATAAGACCGAGCTCGTCTCGGCACCTCATAAGACCGGCTCCTCCGGCACTATAAGACCGAGCTCGTCTCGGCACCTCATAAGACCGGCTCCTCCGGCACTATAAGACCGAGCTTGTCTCGGCACCTCATAAGACCGGCTCCTCCGGCACTATAAGACCGAGCTCGTCTCGGCACCTCATAAGACCGGCTCCTCCGGCACTATAAGATCGAGCTCGCCTCAGCGCGATCAACCAAGAACAATAAAAAGAACAACGAAAACCACAAGGAAGATTTTATTTAATCAGGTCGTTGCTGCAAAATACAAACGATTACAAAAGACCAAGGTAGGTTGGCACGCAGGCCGTACATCAGATGAAACAAAAGAAAGACAAAAATGGGCACGTCGGCCATGCTAGAAGCAAAATCTAAAGGAAACTACTCGGCCCCACCGTCCTGGCCGGCCGCCTGAAAGGATTGCCCCTCGCCTTCGCCTTGCGGAGCCCGACCGGAATCCTCATCCTCGGAAACCTTTGGCTCGTCGGCCCAGCAATGTCAACATGAAGGTCGGCCGCTTGAGAGGTGATGTAAGCCTCAATCTCCTGAACGGTCTTACCACCTTTCATGAGATCTAAAATCTCGTAACAAGTGGAGACATAGTTCAGATTGATCAGCTCCTCAAAGGCAGGTGTCTCCTTGAAAGCCTCCGCTCCCGCGGCAAGACCCCGGGCATAGCTCGAGGCCTCGCAGGTGTTCATCCGCTCGGTCAGGCTTTCCACCTGGGCTTTGGTCTCTTTCAAATAATCCTCATGCTCGGCCCGGATATCCAAGCACTGCTTTTGCGCCTGATCGGCCGCATCTGTCATTTCTTCGGCCTTCAGCTTCCATATGTCGGCCTGGAGGGCCCGACTATCCAGGAGCTCCATCTCACCCCTCATAGATGTTATCTCCCCCTCTAGAGACTTGATCAAAGAAGGGCATAGGTGATGCTCCTCCTGCAGGGCTTTGAGGTCGGCCTCCGTCTTCTTATGCTTCTCGGTCGAGGCCAGAAACTCATTGGAAGCCTTCACATAGGTGCACATGGCACGGCCGACCAGAGCATTCCCGAACTGGATCTGCTCAACCGGATCCATATCATTAGTCATCATTTCCAGCTTGGGCGTCCAACCCCTAATCGGGATATGGCTGGAGACGGCCACCACAGGAGGAACCCGGTTGAGCATCTCAGGAGTTGGGGTAGCCGCTCGGACATAGTCAAGGAACCAGCGCGGTCGCCTCCCCTTCATCTGGTCGCACGGCTCCACCCGCTCCTGGTTGACCGGGAGATAATGGCCCTCCAAGTCAATGACGGGCTCCTCCCGACCCGCCCGGACAGGAGTCGGGGCGGACACTACGACTTCAGGGGCAGACGAACCCTCGTCCTTGTTCGCGCTGTCCTCAGGCCCAGTCTCCACCCTCTTGCGCTTGCCGGTCCGCTCCCTACGCTTGGCGGCCTCAGCTGCCAGCCTTGCCACACGCTGCGCGGGCGTCTCCTTCCGACCGGACGAAGTCTTTGCCTTAGGAGCTGGAAAAGGAAGACAAGTCAAAAAAAAAAAATCGGAAAAGAAGGATACCTGAAGAAGACAATGTACTCGGATCGGTCGATCTAAGTCCGGCCGCCCAAAGGTTTTCCTCGGTCACTAAAAGATGAGACTTCCTTTGTTCCAGAGGAAGGTCCAAAAGCTGCTCGACCCGGTCGTCGAAATCGGAAGAAGTCTCTGACGCCGGGATGCGTTCTGCGCAGGCAACAAATGATGAGCGTTAGACAAAAAAGGAACAAGAACAAAAAATACGACAATCACTCATTTTGGCCGTAAAAAGCACAGGGACCCGTAGCTCAGCATCTATCACCCCCGGCTCCCACTCATCCAAAGAGCTCCTCCACGGCCCCCCAATAAAGAACCACTGTTCCTTCCAGCTGTGGATGGTCTCGGGCGCCCCCACTAACTCCTTGTGCATGGCATGCCGGGCCGTCAGATAAAACCAGCCCGAGCCGAACCTACCAACCGACCTCCATAGATAGAGGCTGTTGAACTCCTCAAAGTTGGGCTCGGGCCAGCCGTGCTGATTAAAAAGAATAAAAAGGCCCACCATCCGAGCCCAGAAATTCGGATGAATCTGGGGGACAGGAAGGCCCCACTGCATTAGCCACCGGGAAAAAGTCAACGGAAGCGAAAACCGAAGCCCGGCCAGTAGAGAGCGGTAATACACCGCCGTACAACCGACGGGCGGACTGTGGGGCCTCTCCTCGGGATTCGGAGCAAACATCCGCACCCTCGCTGGAATTTTAAATCGCAGCCGCCAGGCCGCCAATTGTTCCTCCGTAACGGTACTCGAAATCGAAGCTGAGTCCCACTCTGCCTCCACGAAATGGGATGGATGAGGGCGAGTCCGAGCCACCACCAGCTCGACTCTCTCCTCCGCCTGAGTCTCTCCGACGACTGTCAGCGGTGCCACCATCTCCACTTCCCCAGATCCCGGCGACTTCACAAATTCGTCTCCTTCTTCCTCAACACTCCAGTCAACGGGAGCTTCGCCTATCGATAGATCCGCCACACCCGTGCGATCCGGCGACACAGTCAAAACCGCCTCGGTCTCGCCCCTTGTCTCCGACATCTTAAATAAAGAAGAAAAAGAGAAAGAAAAGCGAGCTTACCGGAAAGATCTGTGAAATCGAAAGAGAAAGAAAAACAGCCGGAAAAGTTCTCTCTGCAACAAACACGTAAAAATGGCGGAAGGAACACTGAAAGAGAAGACAGGCTATATTTATAGGGAAATGTAGGCATTGAATGCCAGGCGCGTGAAGCGAGAAATCCTACTGAACCGTCGCGAAGATCGAGAGCGCGTGAGCGCGCCGTCCAGTCTGCTTATGCCACGCGTCCCCCATATGATGACACTTAAAGACCAGGGAATCGATTCGACGCGACTCCCGAAGAGACGTCTATTCGGGAGATCTTATCCTCCCACAAACCGGATCGGTCTCAACATGAAACGACTCCAGCCCCGGCCAGCTCGGCACGGCCCTGGACTCGGGGGCCCTTGTTGGTAGCCCATCCTACTCGGAATCCACGTAGGCACTCCAGGCAGCTTAACCGGCCGAGAAGAACATGAAGTCGGACCGGGTAAAAAACCCGATTTCCTCCTGGGCTCACTAAAAACCGGACCGGACGGTGGCTCCAAGGCCGACCCGGTATCCGATTCGGGAGGGCCGAGCAGAGAGAGAATAAAAACGCTCCGATTCAAGATTATAACAAGGCCGACCTGAACGGCGGGGGACCCGAGGACTGATCCCATCGGATAGACACCACCAAAAGTCGGCGAGGCAGACCCGCATGCCAATTAACGCATGCAGTCACGCCCCTTCCCAAGGCGCTCCTTAGAAGCCGCCACGTGTCCTGGGCATAAATGCAGACTGACAAGTGTTTTGGGCATATTCCCCAGACATTCGCCAGCTGTCACCTCTCCATTAGCCCAGGTAGTCTATATATAGAAGAAATGTACAGTGAAAGCAGATCTTTGGATTTTTAGCATTAATAAGAGAGAGAAAAAGGAGAGACTTCATATAAATTGTAAAAGAACGATAAAGACTTGTAATTAACAAGCAAACAAGATAGACCGACACACATTATTCTGCTCGGCTCTATTCTAGCAAAAGGTCATTAATAAAATTTAGTGATCAAACATCTTCCATCTCATTTTATTATTTTCTACGTGTCTTCGATCCATTTGTCCAGATCAGCACACGTGACGTTGACCAAATCAGACGTCAACAATACTAACATTCTACATCGTGTGTGCTTACAATTTAGGGCAAAAAATGTCTATCGACATCTGCTTTATATTTCTCATATAAACACTTGTAGTATGCAATATAATTTCTTTCACAATTACTTTTGACGTGCAGAATAATCACCTCTGGCATGTTTATAAACACATATATGTTGTATACAAACACTTGTAGTGTGCAGAATAATCACCTTTCATATGTTTATAAGCACTTGTATGTTGCATATAAACACATCTGTTTTTATACTCACATTCGGCTTTGTGTTTGCTTACATTTTAGGGCTAAATATGTCTACTGCAGACCAGAGCCACTTCAAGGATGATGGAATTACGGTCTGAAAAATACATGACAGGTAAAACATACCACTGCATACCATATAATCACCGTAATGTGTAAAATAATCACCTGATACTTTTGTAATCAATCGTTCTTTTTGTGCACACTGATATGTTATAAAAATCTATATCTTATATATAAACACCTGTAGTGAACAGTATAATCAATTCATTCTCAATCACCTATGATGTGTTTCTAAACACCTACGTGGTGTATATAAGCACCAATAATGTGCAGTATAATCACTTTATACAGTTTCCATAACGACTCTCATAATCACCTTTGATATGTTTATAAACACTCATTTGTTGTATATAAACAACTGTATTATACTTTATAATCAATTCATTCATAATCACCTATGATCTTCAAAATAATCACCTTTCTAGCAGACAACATATGTTGAAAAGAAAATCTCCTGAGGAACTGCTTGATAATGAAGATGAGCCCATTGGTAATGTTTTCAATACAAAAAAGGAAAAAAGGATGAAAAGAGTAGAAGAACGGAGAAATAGCAAGTTGATGATGATGAGGAAGAAGGATCTGCTGATGATGAAGAGGAAGAAGATGAAGCAACCAACAACTGGGATAATGAAGATGAAGAAACTAATGCTGATGCGACGCATTCAAAGTCTAATGATGCAAGGAAAAGTAAGAACAAGGTGGATATTCAATGAGAATGTGTTGGCTACGAAGTATACAATAAACAACTTAGGAAGTAAGAGTACAATAAACTGTACATTTTTCGAAGTTAATTTGCGTAGGGGAAGTAAGTTGTGTGAGTTGCTGTAAATACAGCAACTAGGTGCTCCTGTTTGCTTGATGCGTACAGGGTTTAACAGTGTATTCTAAAATCACAATAGACTAAAAATAGTAACGATAAAGTAAATAACACACAATTTAAAGTGGTTCGAGGTAAACCTCTATACGTCCACTGGTTCTCCACACAGGAGTAATGAGTTTATTAAAATCACTATGTACACAACTACGTGACTTTAACTAAACCTATCTCTGTATCGTTCACACAAATTGATACAGGGACTGTAGCTTTAGGCCGTTCACACAGATTGGCTTGAGCTCTTTCGACTCGCTTCTTCTCACACAGATCGAAGATTCATCTTCAATGCTATTCTTCCCATACAAGTCGGGATACGCAAGGATCCTTAGTCCACACAGGGCTAATGATAATCTCAACGATAACGGGTAGAACAAATCTTCAAACCACAACATTATCTTTGATGAACGATCACTGTATGCTGTGCTGTTTGCGTTAAGGACTTAGTATATTTCTTCGCTTGGATACTGATGTATGCTCACGAGATATCCTGCTCTATAATCGCTAGAATATAAGAGTAATCTGTCAGAGCTTTCGCAATAATGAATAATGTGTGTGTGAAGTCCTCTTGCTTGGGGCTATTTATAACCTTAGAATTGTATCCGTTATAAATGTAGTCGTTGTCGGTTGGTGAGATGTTGACGTCTGTCTCTTAATTGGCGGCTGCTGAACGTTTGAATTAAAACATATCGCATTTAATGCTTCAGACATCCTTTCTGTCTTTGCATTAAATGCTCTTCAGAGCGTTCAGACTTATCTCTCTCCGGTTGCATTAAATGATGTCATATCAGCAATAAATGCTGTTTTAACCGTGAATACTTTATGAATAAATAATGTTTATCTCACAATGGTTTAAAGCTTCTTCTGTTCAGTTCTGTAGGATATGTTTTACTTTTTCTAAGTAAAACATATTCAGCATGTATGTTGTATCCAACGCTTTGTCTCTTTGCTGTATGATGAGAACTCTGTAGGATGGACTGTAGAAGATCTTTTTGCTGTAGGGACGGACTGTATGAACAGTCCTAACAGCTTCCATACTTAACAGAATTCCGACTCCTTTAAGACTACTTTACTGTATGTTGCCAATTATCAAAATAAGGATGTTTTTCCTAACAATTTTTTCCTTTTTGATAATGCCAAAACTCTCCTTTAGATGACTTCATCTGGATACAGAGAGGCTGTCTTCGAGTCTTCTGTCCGATTGATCTGATCTCCAAGACTAAGTCTAGAGTGAACTGTTCGCAGGCAAGTTCTAAAAATGAAGAGTCCTACATTACTGTGTATTACAACTGAACTTATGATTGGCGCGTAGGCATAATATTACATTGTAGTCTATGTTGAATACAATTTAATCTATGAACTGTTCGCAGACAAGTTCTTACAGTTTTGAGATAACAAGTTTATACTTGTTCAAATATTGCAACATTTCGTAATCAAACAGTAAAAACAGTAAGCTTAGATTACAAGCTGTAATCTTTCACGAGAAAATTTTTTTATTGATAATCAGGGAAACATTACATGTGCTGTAAAGATAAGAACAAAAATACATATACATACTGTATTGGTAAGCTAACAGAGGAAACAATACAGCGAACAGAGGTTAACTCCTATACTGAGAATGCCTCCAAGGTCTTCGGTCAGGATCATTTGCGGTCTCTTTCCACCAGTTGACTAGGGAGTCTTCGCCTCGATCCCTGTAGATACTCCTTCCTTCAGGGGATTTATCGAACGTGAGTATTCAGTCCTCCGGGTGGGTAAGCCGTTCACCTTTTTGGTGCCTTGACTTCATCAGCATCTGCAGAGGGAGCCTTCCTTCTGCTGAGGGATAACGGACATGCTAAATACAATGATTCTTGTAGTGTTTCTAGTATATGATTTCACATCCGGATTCAAGTAGTAATGTACTTTTCGTAAACCTTCATGTTCAATAACCAAAAAGGGGTAGTTATGCTTCATGATTGCTACAGCCATCTTTTCGCTATAAATAAGCTGACTAATTTTTCTACTACGCATTTTCCCTTCATGATCTATATGCATTTGAGACACATTTTAGTTGACTAAACCAGGGCACGACTTCTCATGCGAGTTCAAGTTTCTAGTTCTATGAGAACCACTACCATCTCCAACGGCATAACTCTTTGTGCATGTTTTACAATATGCTCTAAGCTTTTTAGTTATCGGAGCTTGTTTTTTTTCATATCGACGCCAAATAGAAGTTTCCTCCTTTTGTACTTTTATCGACAAACTATCACCTGTAATATTGTCTGAGCCTTCATGTTCAGGGTCAAACATATCAATTGTCACACGTTCCATATCAAATCTACACAGAAATAGTAGAATAGTGAGTTAACTGGGAAACATAAGATTGGGAAATACTTATTCAAAACATAATAAGGCTCTGCTCAGGGCCGAAAAGGGCCAGGGACTGATCTAGACTCCATTTTCAAACATGTTTTTTTTTTTCAAATACATATTCAAACATGTTTTTTCAAAAGGCTCAGCGACGATCTCGACTCCTTTTCAGGTTATTCACAAACATACTTATTCAAAAAGAATGTTTTTTTCACAAATATACTATTTTTACAAACATAATATTAATTCCCATAGCATCTCCAGTACATGTAAAAGGCTTTTACAAACATAATATTCATTCCCAGGTAGCACTCCTTTTCACAAACATAATATTTTTCATATAGGAATAAATATTCATCACAAACAGGCATCATCAGTTCATTACCATAAATATTTTATCACAAAAATAGGGGCGAGAAGAAGAACAAAATTAATCATGTATAAGAAAAAAAAAGGAAGAAATTCCTAAATTTTCACCTGTTGACAATCGGTAGTCGGTACTGATGGCGACGGCGTGGTGGATGTTGCTCAGAAGTCGGGACTGATGGCGGCGGCAGTTTGAATCTGACGCGAAAAGTCGATGGCCGACGTGCTGATCTGAATCTAAGAGTCTGAGAGATGAGGAATCGGGACTGATGGCGGCGGCGGTCTGAATCCGATGCAAAAAGTCGACCGCCCCGATGAAAGTGAGATGAAAATTGAAACTGAAGGAGAGAGAGACGGGATGGCAAAGGCAAGGCGAAGGGGAAATTGTTAAATGGAAAGAGACAGGGTGAGAAATGAAATGAATGAGTCAGGCATCGGCTGTTGTTAAATGAATAAATGTCAGGTTAATTGTTAACCTAGTTTTATTGCTGGGCTGGGCCGGCGCCCACGGGCTAGGCCATCTTGGGCGAGGCCAAATTCTGGGCGGTTCAAAAAGGCCCGATTTTTTTTTTGGGCCTAAAAAGTGAGGCCCGATGCCCGTCCAAAAACGGGCGGGCTGGGCTAGCCCGCGGGCCTGGGCCTATTTTGCCAGGTCTAACAATATGGTTGCAAGCTTTATGAAGATGAGTTCCTCTATGAATCCATCATGGAAATAATTGAAAATATGGTGAAGCTATGTAGTAACAAAATGACTTCCTTTGCAGATGATTTACGCTCATTTAACTTAGGATTAAGTTTGACACCGGATCATCCTTATGCCTTTATCTAGAGTCTATGATGTATTAATTGACATATATACTATGTGTTCTTCCATGTTTAAATAAACCATTCCATATATACAATACAATAGACAATGTTGTAGGGATTGAATGGTGCAAATGATGATGCTCAACAACTATGTGAGCAGGTGCACCTGCAACACCCAGTGGTGGACCCAATGGTAAAAAATGCATTTCATCGCATAAAATAATGTTTATCATTAAATTATAATAAAATAACACAATGTGATCTCTCTCTGTCCCTCTATGACAATGAATTAGCTTAAAATCACATTGCTGAGTTATATGATCACTTATGCATTGCATATAATCACCTATGCGTACCAATGCTATCTTTATTAAATCCTTGTATTGCATCATATAAGCACCTACACATTGCATATAATCACCTGTATATAGCCTATAATAAAGAAGTGTACTTTGGCAACCTGAAGAAAGGACAGTTGGGAACTGTCTGTCAGCAGCCAAAACAGCACTTGGGCAGCCTCAAGCACAACAACAGGGAGTTCAGGTAATAATATGTAATCTCTCAATAATATATTAGGCTCGATATTGACACAAACGCCATAAAATACGAACTGGTATGCAGAGTGAGCTTGACCATGATCTCTTAGAGATTGGAACTTCTGTTTGTTCGTATTCATTTGACAAGAGTCTTGATACAGAGTAAGAAAAATAACTTCAAAACAAATACCTAATATCATATTTGTTTTGTTATATCTAACATAAATTAACATTCTTAGTGAAGCGCTTTACTGGGATGATCAAGACGTCTAAAACATCCTAACAATGATCGAGAGAAGCTATTTTGAGAATAACATCATTGACAAATGGGCAAATCTATTGAATATACAAGAAAAGGAACATGTCAATTCTCCTGTGTTGGTCATAGTATACTATCTTACAACTTAGAAAGGAAAATGTTAAATAAGTTGTACTCTTTTTCGAAGTTTATTTTGTATAGCGGAAGTCTTAGACTAAGTTGATGTAAGCACAAGAACTAGTCAACCTCATGTAGCTTGGTGCTTACATGGTTATCAAAGCAAGTATACTAAATTTACAGGCAATAGGAAAATAGTAAGGACATAAAGTAATAGCACACAGTTTAATGTGGTTCGAGGTAAACCCTATGCGTCCACAGATTATCCATACATGAGTAAGAAGTTTATTAAAATCAAGGCGTAAACAACTGTATGATGTTAACTAAACCCATCGCTTTATCGTTCACACGGATTGATACAACCGACTATAGCTTGAGAAGTTCACATAGATTGTACGTAGGCTTCTTCGACTTGATTCTTCTTACGCAGATAGAAGCTTCGTCCTTGAACTCTATTCTTCCCACACAGGTCGGGATAGCTTGTTTTAGTCCACACAGGGCTAAGGGTCTCAACAATAGGTTTTTGAAGTATCACGAATGGAACAACAACTGTATGCTTTGTATGCTTCGCTGTAGGTGCGCTGTCCTCTGTTGAGGACCTTGATATTTCTTCACTCAAGATAGTTGTTGTATGCTTGAAGAAATATATTACTCTTGGACAACTAAGTTCTTATTCAACGTGTAAGAGTAGTTAGTTCGTAAGTTAGTAATATCCTCTTGCTTGGGCTATTTATAAACTTGGAAATAGATCCTTTATAAATATAGCCATTGGCCGGTTGGTGAGATTTAGACAGCTCTTATTAACGGCTTCAGAATGTTTGAATTTAAGATGTTTCGCATTTAATGATTCATATATTCTTCTTTGGTCTACATTAACTGCTCTTCTGTCTGCAATCTTTTCAGCCACATTAAATGATGTCCTGCCAGCGTTAAATGATACTATAAAATCGTGAAGACTTTGTGAATAAAAAATTATTTATCTCACAACGGTTTAAAGTTCAGTCTATATCTTGTTAGATTTGTGTTTTACTTTTTCTAAGTTAAACACCTACATCTTTCCTGTAGCCAACTCTTCCTCATGCTATATGCTGGAGCTTAACTGTAGGATTTTACTTCTTTGGGGTGTTGTAGGACGTGGCGCTGTAGGGATAGCCTATAGGGTGTATTTATCAAAAAACTTGGGGTATTATTTTTCCAAATAATTTTCCCCATTTTGATAATGTCAAAACCCTTTTAAAACACAAGGCTTTCTTCAAGTCTTCTGTCGATGATCTGATTTTCAAGACTTAGACTAAAACTTGAACTGCTCACAGATAAGTTCTAAAGCTTTAAATCCTACAAGACTAAGTGTACTACAGCTTAAGTTATGATTGGCTCATAGGCACAATCTTACAGCAAGTAGTTTTATTCGAATACAACCTAATCTGTGAACTATTCACAGATAAGTTCTTAAAACTTTTAGACTAGCAATTTTATACTTAGCAAATATTTCAATGTACATCGAAACCAAACATTAAACAAAGATTAAGAGCTATAATCTTTTGAGGTAAAATAAAGTTTTATTGATAATCTGGATTACAGTGCTGGTTTAAATCTGAAATATTACACCGGGGAACATACAGAAAAGAAAGGATACAGCAATCAGAAGTCATCTTCTATATTGCTAATGTTTCTAAGACTTTCAAGAGGTATCATGCTCGGTTTCTTTCCACCAGTTGGCAATGGAACATATGCCTCAGTCCCTTAGATGTTTCTTCCTTCCTGGGAGACATCAAAGGCAAGAATCCAGTCTTCTATGTGAGTTATCCGATCACCTTTCAGATGTTTAGACTTCAACTTTAGTTGTAGAGAAATCTTTCCTTCTGACATGAGCATTGGGAACTCCTTCGCATCATCCTCCAGTGTCTTGAACTGATTGAACATGGTAGATTCCCTGATGAGAGCACAGAAGTATCTCAACAGTTCATTACTTTTCCATGCCTTCAATTCTTCTACTGATGGTTGTCTATCTGTTGGGAGTATGAGCTCAGAGGGCTTCTACATTATATTCTTCCATGGAAAATTGGGATTCTGGAACTCGAGACGAGAACCAGTTCCCCTGTATCCTTTGGCTCTTTGACCTGGCCCCGGTCTGGCCAGTCTTCCAGTTGTTGCAGCAACACTGCCATCCAATATTGCTTATATCTCCCTTTCTCTTTCTAATCTCCATCTCCTTGCTGCTCACAGGACTATTCCCCCTTTTTGGTATTATCAAGATCCATGACTTTACCATGAATATCCCAAAGAATATTCATTGATTCATCCTGCTTGATTTGAATATTTTTCATTGAGTCCGCCAAAATAGATCATCCCATCTGATCAGGACCTCGATGTTCTGGGTATCCGTGACCTCCAGCACAAATAACTATTTCTCCTTACAGTCCTCCCAGTTGTACAGAGCGTCATATGGGGCGATCTTGTAGCTCTCCCATAATTTGAAGCCTTCAATTGTCTCATCAATTTGGAACTGGAGAATTGTTTTATTAATGATATCTCATGGGGAGGGACTCCGAACATTAGAGGGTTCTATGCCCGGTTGGGATCCTCTATAGGTATGGGAGCCTATTGAAGAGAGGGATTTTCGACAAGGTGGGGTGCCCTGTTGGGAGAGGGGCTCCTTACAGGGGTAGGGGCCCTGTGAGGAGAAGTATAGGGGATGCCGATTCGCCTACTTCCTCTAATTTTTCAAACAACTGGTCATCCGTCATAGCTGAAGAGGCTCAGGATATGCTGTGGGAGCAGCCAGTGTTTCTCCAATAGGAGTTGCTTCCTGTGGGTTTGCTACTGCAAGAGAGGGTGCAGTAGGCGGAACTGCCTCAATGACCATTGTAGTCACCTGAGGTGCTGTAGGAACAACTTCCAATTTTAAAGGCTTCTTAGTCTTCTGCCTTTTCTTCTTATTCTCTATAGCTGTTGGAGAGGTGCTATCAGGAATAGCCCTTTTCTTACTAACAAGCCGCTTCTTGATGTCATCAGTTATGGCCTTCGAAGAGTGACCACTGACATCTCTTGGATCCTCGACGTTGGCAATGAGAATGGATCGGGCCTCTTTGCAAGAATAGTAGCTTTGTTGTACAAAGTGGGATTGTAGCCACCCAAGAATTTCCAAGCCAAAATATTCTTGACTGTTGCACGCCACAACAAGTCAGCACATAATTCAACATCAGGCCGAATGACTTCCTTGCCGGTTCCGGCTTGGCAGCCTCCTCCTATACGCGCTTCAGAATCACCTGACACCAATTGACTTTCTCCCCGATCATGATGGACACCATCATACGAAACCTCAGATTTGTGCACGTCTCAAAGGCTCCGGTGCGGTTCTCCATGACCTTGCAACAGAATTCATGAAGATAGAAGTAGTGTAATATCCGAATATTTGTTGTGTATTTTTATCTGTATTTAAATTATGTGGTGTGTGATTATGTCATATAATTAATTGAAGTATGATATCCCTTATCCATATTCCAGTATTCATGATCGCATTTTGTGAAAATTGATACTTCATGTATGTACCTGCATGATACTAGCGTACGCTAACAGATAGATCTAGCATGCACTAATGAGCACATCTAACGTATGTTAATGCGGTTACCTAGCGTACATGAGGATCAGATAAGACGTGGCTGGCGTGTGGGGCCCGGGTGTCGGCCACCTTCCACAAGAAGCCGGAAAAATTTTATAAAGGCAAGTCAACGACTATTAGCGTACGCTACAACATGAAAATAATGTATGCTAAGTTGATAAAGTAGTGTATGTAAGCATTTTAACAATATACACAAGACAGGACATAAATGAGGTAGTGAGCTACGTAAATCGATAGCTTATGCAATTGTTGTGAGCTAGCATACGCTAAAGAGCTAGCGTATATAACGTTATGCAACTAGCGTACGTTAAGGACAATATTCTATTTAAAGACACCAACACTCTTTCATTTATTATACTTACCTTGTCCGAGTTCTGCACCCTTGAGAGCTCCCCCAGCCCTATAAACTCCTTATATCAGCCTCTCAACTTGGTTTTGAAGATCGTAGGCATCTTGGATTAGTGTTCAAGCATCCGGTGTTGAGTTCTACTGATCGTTTTTGCCATTTATATCCATATAAGGTATGTTGCTACTAGTTCATCCTCGAGTTCATGTTTCTAGGATTATTATGAACACATTTATGAGACGATTAGGCTTGATTGATGACTTAATGAACTGAACACCATGATTTAGGAGGATTGAGATGATTAAACCTAGGATATTCCTTTGCTAAGACATGTATATGTTGACCTATGATTATGTTGAGTAGCACGAAGAAGTTTTCAGTAATATTCATGTCTCCTTCTTGATGATTTCAAAATATATGGAGATTAAATGACTTGAAGTTGAAAATACTCATAATAGGTCAATGATAATGAGGATTATAGAAGCGTTCATAAAAAAATATAATCTTTGCCCTTTGTAGAGAATCATAGATTGAGTATCCTTCCTATATCAATCATTGTCAGGAGATGAATGTGTTTATGATGGATATGTTGAACTATTAGAACTATTGTGGGAGGATTGATCACAAAAGGAGAACTGGGGTTTTAGTAAAGTTATGGATTAAACTTAAAAACCCGAATGAATACGTTCCTTTGTATGACGTTTTGGAATTCGTTCATCATGATCTTGTTCTTGATAGAGAGCCGTCGAATAGCTGAATCGTATATAATTGAATCTCATAGACATCGTCAAATAGGTCACGGTCACTGGGTGATCTCATTATGGGTAAGTCTGGGGCTTGAACCTATCGCAGTTGGTTTCCCAGCACCCGAAATTCAGCAGGTCACGGTCATAGGATGATCTCATGTGATACAGCTTCGTGTTGTTTGGCTTCAGCCATCTCATTGTGATACAACTTCGGCTATTTAGCTTCGGCCATCTCATTGTGATACAGCTTCGGATGTTTGGCTTCGGCCATCTCATTGTGATGCAGCTTCGGCCATCTCATTGTGATGCAGCTTCAGCTGTTTGGCTTTGGCCATATCATTGTGATACAGCTTCGATTGCTTGGCTTCGGCCATCCCATTGTGATACAGCTTCGACTGTTTGGATTCGCCCATCTCATTGTGATACAATTTCGGCTGTTTGGCTTCGGCCATCTCATTATTGATTTGCAGCATCGTCTGAGGGCTTTCAGGCCATTGTGATAATTTGCAGCTTCGACTGAGGGCTTTTATGCTATCGGGATGTTTTGCGGCTTCGGATGAGGGATTTTAGGCCATGTGCGATGTATTATGGTTTTTTTTAGTGCCTTCGGGCATTGTTGTTTGTATCTATTTCAGCTTTGGGATGTTTTGCCTTCGGGTAATTCGTTGTCTATATTCTATATTGATTATTCGCCGTTGGGCACTTGTATTCTGACCTGTTGAGCAGGTATTGACCGTATGCTGTGGCCATAGTGTTTCGCGAATGCTCGGTTTTTACCATTGTTTGTGAGCATCTCGTTTTATTGTTGTATCATTTGTTTTCGTTTGGATACATATCATGTTGTACATGTATTTGACATTCATTATCTGGATGACTGAAACCATGGGGACAGAACATGTTTTCACGTTTTAGGTGCTTGCGAGGAGGGAGTTAAGACACAGTGGCATGAAAATGGCGACGAGGCATTCGGGCGATACTAGTTCCGAGTTGTTCGGGTTTCATGTTGGTCAGTCAGTTGTTGGAGTATACTTCAGCTAGTCAGTTGTTGATATTTTATGTTATCCGATCAAGGCTCGTGGATGTTTTTGTATTTTCTTTTTGGCCATGTAGGCTCATCATTGTGTTGAAATTCCGTATCAAAATATTATGTCGGATATCATAGTAGGGACTGTGATTTTCCTTTTTGGTCAGTTTGATGTATCTTAGTCGTGTTGACCTTGTGGATTTCCTGGTATGGGGTCCACGGTACTGTAATAACCCAATAGGATTTTGGGGGTGTTGCACCAGGAGTCAGCATCTTTATCTTGGATTGCCTCCGTGTAAGTCTAGGGATCTGATTCATCTTCGCCTGTGATTGAGTCCGAAGACTGACCCACGCCAATGAATCGTTCTAGTTGACGAACAACCCTCCCACTACGACAAGGCAAATCCTGAGTTGGTGTAGAAGTCTCAAAATTGATATGTGGTGCAGTGTTAGTTGGTGCTTGTACGATTGGTATAGACGGAGTCTCACCCCTTAACTCTTCCAAAATTATTTCGCTCATAGGCTTACGACTAATCACATAATCCTCTTCCAGGAATCGGGCATTGGTGATAAAAATGACCTTCTCATCCTGGGGACTATAGAACAAGCCACCCTTCGTTCCCTTAGGGTATCCTACAAACATTCTTACCTCTGTACGAGATGCCAACTTATCAGCATCTTTATTTAGCACATGTGCTGGAGTACCCCAAATCCGAACATGTCCTAGACTGGGCTTTCGCCCACTCCACAGTTCTGTAGGTGTTTTTGGAACTGATTTCGAAGGCACCATGTTTAGAATGTATGACGCTATTTCCAAAGCATAACCCCAGAGCGAAATAGGTAAATCTAAATAACTCATCATTGACCTAACCATTTCTAAAAGAGTTATATTCCTTCTCTGAGCAACACCATTTTGTTGAAGAGTTTCCGGCGCAATGAGCTGGGATGAAATCCTCTCATTTGCCAAGAAATCCAAAAACTCTCCACTAAGGTATTCGTCACTACGATAAGATCATAGTGACTTGATACTCTTCCCATGATGCTTCTCCGTTTCAGCTTTGAAATATCTGAACTTGTCAAAGACTTCAGACTTACGTCGCATCAAACAGATATATCTATATCTCGAATAATCATCTATAAACATGATGAAGTATTCGAAACTATCCCTTGCCTGGATGTTCATTGGACCACATACATCCGTATGAACCAATTCTAACACATTCTGAGCATGGTTTTCCTTGGCTCTAAAAATCTTTTTGGTCATCTTACCTTCGAGACAGGATTAACAAATTGGAAATTACTCAACTTGGAGGTCATCCAATGGGCCATCATCTACCAATCTTTGAATTCTTCTAAGGTTTGCATGACCTAGCCGTAGATGCCACATATATGTTTGATTTATGCTTGAAGGTTCTTTTTTCTTTTTAGCTTTAGACAAAGAGTTAAGCGATTTATATTTATATAGGGGACTTTGTTTAGTATTAATGACATACAGTCCATCAATATAGATACTTTTGCAAATATATTCACCGTTCCTTCTAATAATTGCATCACAATAAAAAGAAATTGAATAACCATCACAACTCAATTTAGAAACTGAAATTAAATTCATTCTAAAATCAGATACCAATAATACATTATTACAGACTAATAATTTATCACTAATCTTCAACTGCACGACTCCAACTGCTACAACCATAAGCCTGGAATAATCGCCCCAATTGATGGTGATCTCGCCCACACTAAGCTGCTTTGTTATCTGAAAACCATGCGAGTCAAAGCAAACATGATCAGTGGATCCTGAATCTACTATCCACGAAGTGGTAGAACAAGCTGTCAAATATGTTTTGACTACTAGTGCACGAGACATACCTTTCTTAAGAGCAGGGCAATCCGATTTGAAATGTCCTTTCTGACCGCACTTGTAGCACTTTACCTTTGGCTTTTTCTTTGCCTCAGAATGAGGAGCCTTGCTTTTTACCTTGAGAGTTGTCACTTGCTTCTGACCCACTTGTTTCTTCTTCTTTACCCATTTGGGTTTAGAAGTTGAAACACGAATTGCCGCAAGAGCTTGATACCCTTACCTGAAGAGACCTTCTGCAGTTTGAAGCTCTGTCAGCAATTCCGCCAAGGTATACTCCCTATGATTCAAATTGTAGTTTAGGCAGAACTGCTTAAAGCTCATTTGTAACACCCCCAGAACCATTCGGGATATTACAGTGCCGTGGGTCCCGCGCCGGAACCCACCAGGCTAAAAACCATTAAAAAAACGTTTAAAAATGCCAAAAGACCAATGACGGTAATATTTTAAATACTCAAATATCTTCAAAAACATAGTTCTCAAATACCGTCATAAAATACCATTTGAAAATACAAGGCGAAATGCCAAATCTCGACAGTTCAAAGTGTACGTTAAGTCATCCCTTAAACATACCGATAAAATAATTAGGAAAAAGGGTTTGACGAAATAACCCAAGTTCGCAAAATGCCAAAAGGCCATTTGAAATACACACGAATTGGTAAAAATACCGAAAAGCTATTTTGTAATATACACACGCAGCGGAGAATAAAACAACCAGAAATAAATACTCAAAACATGCCACAGCCAGTATCATCCGGGAAGCTCACCCCTTCACGACCGCTACTAGCTCGATCTCCGAGGACCTAAAAATAAAGCCCACGATGGGGTCAGCCACAATACTCGATAATGATAACGATCACATCATCATAAATAATTACATACCAATGTAATAATACTGTAAGAATACTACCAATGTAAACTTACCGTCATAACCTTACCAATCCATGGTAATCCATACCAAATCGATCCTTACCATAATTCACATTTCGCATTCTCAAATGACGAAAAGAACTCAACAACAATTATATTGTACTGTATTCAAACAATACCAAGTGTCCTCAAATCGTCCTCATAACTCATAAGTGCGGAAATAATCCAATCTGTGCCAAATCCTATCTGCCGGATTACACAATCAAATCTCAACCTGGATAAATCAATAATACACAACATATCTGTAGATCAACTACCACATGATAATTATAACAAATCCCGAACATCGACGTACAGTCCGAATGCTCATACGATCAATAACAATGATCAACCAATACATCACTTAGAATATCATCGATATGATGAGCTCCAATACGACCAACCCAAGGCCAAAGTACAACCTAAATTATCATCAACATGATGAATTCCAATACGATCGACAAAGGATCGACAATAACCGAGAATTCTCTCAACAAGGTAGACTCCAAATGATCAACAAAGGACCAACAATAACCGAGAATACCCTCAACAAGGTAGACTCCAAATGATCAACAAAGGACCAACAATAACCGAGAATACCTTCAACAAGGTAGACTCTAAATGATCAACAAGGACCAACAATAACCTAGAATACCCTCAACAAGGTAGACTCCAAATGATCAACAATAATGGATCTCAAAGAAATAACTGATTGTCGAACATACCCCTCGAGCGTATGAACAACCAGTCGCAAACCGTCGAACATATCCAATCATACATGGACTATGAACGACCCAACAATATGGCTCAAAAGATGGACGTCACAGTACGCCCGATCTGGAAATGTGTCCGTGCACAAGCCAGCCGGGTATCGATCAAATACACGTGTGGTCTTGTACCTAATTAGCCTCACGAACTACGTCTCGTGTGCACGGTTCAATGCGGAAATATCCACGTATAACCATCATGTGCCCTACTAAAAATCCTACACAATAACCAATCGGCCCCGCAGATATGACTCCAGATATGTCACGATGCAACATGACAACGAAACTCAAGAATTACATATCCAATAAGGACCAAAAGACTCACCGAAGTGAACAACGACGATCTGAAAAAGAAAAGTCGACACGACTAATCAATATCCAAAACAACAATCCTGGGATCATCATCCCCGACAAATGATCAACACGATCAACGATCTCAATACAATCAGCCCTGGGATCATCATTCCTCAACGAAATATCCAATACGAATCTCAATATACGAAGCCTCAACGTACAACATATACAACAACTCAACATAATAATTATCTCACAACTGAACAATACATAAATTACCTCAAAGTCGAAGACAACGTCCTTTCTACGAACCAACATCTCTGAACGAATACACAATTATACGAATAATCTCAAATAAGGTACCATTCATTCAATACAAATAAATCTTTATCCCGATACTTATGTCATCGCGATAACTATCCTCGATATCCGATATACTATACCCTTGACCAAAGATAACTCACGTCTTCCTTGAACACAATTAAATCATATACCTTATGATTTAATACAAACCAGAGCACGATATACAACTCCTTAACCGACAACTTACCTTTATAACAACATTGCTATATGAATTATAAATGAAATGAAAATGAAACCATTCATCAAATATTATAAACTGAACAAGTATAAAATTGCCTCGATACCGATACCACGAAGCTGTTACCAGAATCCATTGCCTTCGTCTCCGAGCTCCTCAGCCCTGACCAAAAGCAACCTACAGACTCTTCAACCTTGACCGCAACACAACGGCCATAATCAACGCTTAATTAACGCGACCTAATGCAATAATCAAATGACAACACATCCGATAATAATCAATAACCGGTATAACCAACCAATCAAACTCAGTGGCTCAACAATACCTCGATAATTTACAAAACCGAACAATACAACTCAAACAATTACGAACTCATATCAACAATACAAGCCGAAATCCGATAAATCATAATTATCAATCAATAACCGATCAATAAACCCAACAGTTCCACAATATCTCGATTAAACACAGTCTTAAACAAGCCAGTTCAAACCATCACGAATTCATAATCACAACACGAAAATACTACACTGTCTGCCTACTTTGCGTACGTTAAACACATAACGTAGCGTGCGCTAAGTCGCTCCCGATAGCATGCGCTACCCAGTAAGCTTAGCGTGCGCTAATACTACACAGTGGCATGCATTCCAAGCATCGACTAACACCTTGCGACTACGAATCCGAATGAAAAGGAAATCATACTCCAAGATTAACAATAACTTTCCAAATCCAAACTCATCATCATACTCAAAATCATATTTGTATTCTTATACGAATATTATATCAAAACACATAACTTGGATCTAGATACGAATATCCCATATTCATATCAAAAACACCAACACCTGCTATACATAATCATCATATCCTATAATTTCAGAGCTCTTCAAGAACATGAAATATCCGACATCACGTTCAAAACAACATAATCCGAGGTATATATTATAATGTTTATCATTTTCTTCATCATGCAAATTACATAATCAAACCAAACCGATAACAAGGATCATCTCATACATAATCTGGAATACAACCTCATATCATGAATTAACTCATCTAAATCGACCACGGAAATTATCATGATTCAGAAATCCATGCTTCAACCTTATCAAGTTAAACGAATCACCATTAACATGAAGAATCTTAAATAACATCCGAAAACTCTTATCATAATCCCATAAAATCTCATATAATATCGTCACATGATTATCCAACATGTTCCTCACATGTAATCATCCTTAAAAACGAACAACTAATAAGGGATACGAATATTACCTGGATTTAGATGAACCAAGAAGAAGAACACTTGAACTCCATTCCAAGAATCATGAGTAACTTGAAGAACAAGGTTTGAATCCATGCTCTCTATCTTAATCTTGTTAAAAATCACCACCTCACCGTGTTTGGGAACCTCAAGATCCTCCCAAAGCTCTCTCTATCGACTGAAGGAGAAAGAATGGACTAAATGCATCTCAAAACCCGTCTGTCCCCTTATATAATAAACATTACTAGCACGCGCTACTCTCATAAAATAGCATGCGTTATTGCCCTAGCGTACGCTAACTGACTTTGTTAGCGTGCGCTATCGCAGCCCAGAGGCCACTGTCTTGCCTCGTACATGAGCTTACGTACGTAATGCCCATGCATTAGCGTACGTAACTTACACTGTTTAGCGTATGCAAGTCCTTGCGTTTAGCGTGCGCTAATATCAGTTGACTTGCTACAGTCTACGTACCGCATGTGCCCCACATGCCGATCTGACAAGGATCAGATTCCCTTTGACCGATCTACAATTGGCGTGCGTTAAGCCTCATGCTTTAGCGTGCGCTAATACTTCAGGACAACAACCGTTGACTTATCAGAACGTGCGCCGAAAGCAGTCGGGTCCACATGCAGATTCCTTCCAATATGACTGCATTTAGCGTGGGCTACATTCTGCCTCTAGCGTGCGCTAACCATGAATGATAGCGTGTGCTATACTTGAACATTAGCGCGCGCTAATCAGGCTATACTTAGCCATTTTCCAACTCTCCTCGTCCGTCTCGACATACCAAATACGAACATACGGCATATTGAATACATGTACTGAATCCAATAGCATCATCATACGATATACCCAATATCAAAAGTACGATAACCTGATACATGATATCCTCAAAAAAATTGTCGAACCACTACGACAGTTATACGAGTACAAATACAGCTGTCTCAGTTCTCAATTTATTTTATCCATACTGTATAGACACCAAGCCATCCAGTATATCTTAGATAAAATAACGCGAAAAATTCATACTGAAAATTTGGGTATTACATACTGCCCCCCTTAAAATAAGTTTCGTCCTCGAAACTTACAACCTGCCACAAACAACAGATCAACCCAAAATTTCTAACTTAGCACGAAAACAATCAGTCATCGCCACAAGCGAATAACCAAAACGATATACTTACAGGTGTGTGAAGCCGATGATCTCCCGTGATACTAGCACATGACTCCCATATGAAGTCTCAAAACAATACCAACACACGCCAATATCACAAATAACAATTGGAAAATATCTCAAAAATTTTGGAAACTCCAAAAATCGATTTGACTCAAAAGTCAGAAAATCATTTTCAAAAGCCACGCTACTATCGTACTAGTAGAGCCACATAACACACACGCCCGGGTTTCACAAAACCCAAGCTCCGATACCATCTTCTGTAACACCCCCAGAACCATTCGGGATATTACAGTGCCATGGGTCCCGCGCCGGAACTCACCAGGCTAAAAACCATTAAAAAAATGTTTAAAAATGCCAAAAGGCCAATGACGGTAATATTTTAAATACTTAAATATCTTCAAAAACATAGTTCTCAAATACCGTCATAAAATACCATTTAAAAATACAAGGCGAAATGCCAAATCTCGACAGTTCAAAGTGTACGTTAAGCCATCCCTTAAACGTACCGATAAAATAATTAGGAAAAAGGGTTTGACGAAATAACCCAAGTTCGCAAAAGGCCGTTTGAAATACACACGAATTAGTAAAAATACCGAAAAGCTATTTTGTAATATACACACGCAGCGGAGAATAAAACAACCAGAAATAAATACTCAAAACATGCCACAACCAGTATCATCTGGGAAGCTCACCCCTTCACGACCGCTACTAGCTCGATCTCCGAGGACCTAAAAATAAAGCCCACGACGGGGTCAGCCACAATACTCGATAATGATAACGATCACATCATCATAAATAATTACATACCAATGTAATAATACTGTAAGAATACTACCAATGTAAACTTACCGTCATAACCTTACCAATCCATGGCAATCCATACCAAATCGATCCTTACCATAATTCACATTTCGCATTCTCAAATGACGAAAATAACTCAACAACAATTATATTGTACTGTATTCAAACAATACCAAGTGTCCTCAAATCGTCCTCATAACTCATAAGTGCGGAAATAATCCAATCTATGCCAAATCTTGTCTGCCGGACTGCACAATCAAATCTCAACCTGGATAAATCAGTAATACACAACATATCTGTGGATCAACTACCACATGATAATTATAACAAATCCCGAACATCAACGTACAGTCCGAATGCTCATACGATCAATAACAATGATCAACCAATACATCACTTAGAATATCATCGATATGATGAGCTCCAATACGACCAACCCAAGGTCAAAGCACAACCTAAATTATCATCAACATGATGAATTCCAATACGATCGACAAAGGATCGACAATAACCGAGAATTCTCTCAACAAGGTAGACTCCAAATGATCAACAAAGGACCAACAATAACCGAGAATACCCTCAACAAGGTAGACTCCAAATGATCAACAAAGGACCAACAATAACCGAGAATACCTTCAACAAGGTAGACTCCAAATGATCAACAAGGACCAACAATAACCGAGAATACCCTCAACAAGGTAGACTCCAAATGATCAACAATAATGGATCTCAAAGAAATAATTGACTGTCGAACATACCCCTCGAGCGTATGAACAACCAGTCGCAAACCGTCGAACATATCCAATCATACATGGACTATGAACGACCCAACAATATGGCTCAAAAGATGGACGTCACAGTACGCCGATCCGGAAATGTGTCCGTGCACAAGCCACCCCGGGTATCGATCAAATACACGTGTAGTCTTGTCCCTAATTAGCCTCACGAACTACGTCTCGTGTGCCCGGTTCAATGCGGAAATATCCACGCATAACCATCATGTGCCCGACTAAAAATCCTACACAATAACCAATCGGCCCGCAGATATGACTCCAGATATGTCACGATGCAACATGACAACGAAACTCAAGAATTACATATCCAATAAGGATCAAAAGACTCACCAAAGTGAACAACGACGATCTGAAAAAGAAAAGTCGACACGACTAATCAATATCCAAAAAAACAATCCTGGGATCATCATCGCCGACAAATGATCAACACGATCAACGATCTCAATACAATCAGCATCATTCCTCAACTAAATATCCAATACGAATCTCAATATACGAAGCCTCAACGTACAACATATACAACAACTCAGAATAATGATTATCTCACAACTGAACAATACATAAATTACCTCAAAGTCGAAGACAACATCCTTTCCACGAACCAACATCCCTGAACGAATACACAGTTATACGAATAATCTCAAATAAGGTACCATCCATTCAATACAAATAAATCTTTATCCCGATACTTATGTCATCGCGATAACTATCCTCGATATCCGATATACTATACCCTTGACCAAAGATAACTCACGTCTTCCTTGAACACAATTAAATCATATACCTTATGATTTAATACAAACCAGAGCACGATATACAACTCATTAACCGACAACTTACCTTTCTAACAACATTGCTATACGAATTATAAATGAAATGAAAACGAAACCATTCATCAAATATTATAAACTGAACAAGTATAAACTTGCCTCGATACCGACACCACGAAGCTGTTACCAGAATCCATTGCCTTCGTCTCCGAGCTCCTCAGCCCTGACCAAAAACAACCTACGAACTCTTCAACCTTGACCGCAACACAACGGCCATAATCAACGCTCAATTAACGCGACCTAATGCAATAATCAAATGACAACACATCCGATAATAATCAATAACCGGTATAACCAACCAATCAAACTCAGCGGATCAACAATACCTCGATAATTTACAAAACCGAACAATAAAACTCAAACAATTACGAACTCATATCAACAATACAAGCCGAAATCCGATAAATCATAATTATCAATCAATAACCGATCAATAAACCCAACAGTTCCACAATATCTCGATTAAACACAGTCTTAAACAATCCAGTTCAAACCATCACGAATTCATAATCACAACACGAAAATACTACACTGTTTGCCTACTTAGCGCACGTTAAACACATAACGTAGCGTGCGTTAAGTCGCTCCCGATAGCGTGCGCTAGCCAGTAAGCTTAGCGTGCGCTAATACTACACAGTGGCATGCATTTCAGGCATCGACTAACACCTTGCGACTACGAATCCGAATAAAAAGAAAATCATACTCCAAGATTAACAATAACTTTCCAAATCCAAACTCATCATCATACTCGAAATCATATTCGTATTCTTATACAAATATTATATCAAAACACATAACTTGGATCTAGATACGAATTTCAGATCGTCAACAGGGAATATTGGCTTTATTGGTTGCTTTCGGCGTGTAGGACCCGGGCATCTTCTGGGAAGGTACAGGTTGTCGGGTCAACGACGATTAGCGCGCGCTAAGGCCGAAGAATAGCGCACGCTACTGAGCATTTCACTGTAGCAAGTCAACGCCTATTTGCGTACGTTATTGCATGGGCATTACGTATGTTAGATGAATTTCGAAGCAATGCAGTAGCTTCTGGACTGTCCGATAGCGCACGCTATCAAGGAAGGATAGCGCACGCTAGTTCTGTAGTGCACGCTAAATATAAGGTCTAGCGCGCGCTAGCGATGTGTTTTATAAAGAGGATAGACGAGTGCTGAGAGGCATCTTGTCCATTCTCCTTCCTTCAGTCAATAGAGAGAGCCTTGGGAAGTACTTGAAGTTCCTAAACATTGAGAGATGATTCTCTTAAACAAGATTAAGATGGGGAGCTTGGATTTAAGTATTGTTCTTGAAGTTTTTGATGATTCTTGGAATGGAGTTCAATTATTCTTCTTCGTGGTTCGTCCATATAAGGTAATCCTCGTATCCCTTTGATAGTGGTTCGTTTTTTTAAAGGATTACTACTTGGGAGGGAGCATGTTGGGAATCGTGTATTTTGATGTTCGTTTTATTTCAATGTAAATGCATATATTGGACTGTACTTTTATCCGTTGCGTGACTATTTTGAAATGGCTTTTGGTATTTTGCCAACTGAATTTTTTTTTGTAAAACCGATTCCCTAAACTCAGTTTTTGGCATTTTGGCCTTGATTGTTTTGACGGTATTTTTATGACGGTATTTGGAAAATGATTTTTTTTTTAGTATTTGAAAAATATTACCGTCATCGGTCTTTTTGGCATTTTTGAAAAGACGTGGAAAATTGTGCTTAGCCTGGTAAATCATTGTGAGAAGGGTTTACGGCGTGTAATATTCCCAGGAGGATCTGGGGTGTTACAATTATGGTATCATTTGATAATGTTATAAGAGATTTATTGGAATTGTAATAAGAGATTTCGGATGTTGATATGATTATTGAGAACATGAAATATCCGACATCACGTTCAAAACAACATAATCCGAGGTATATATTATAATGTTTATCATTTTCTACATCATGCAAATTACATAATCAAACCAAACCGATAACAAGGATCATCTCATACATAATCTGGAATACAACCTCATATCATGAATTAACTCATCTAAATCGACCACGGAAATTATCATGATTCAGAAATCCATGCTTCAACCTTATCAAGTTAAACGAATCACCATTAACATGAAGAATCTTAAATAACATCCGAAAACTCTTATCATAATCCCATAAAATCTCATATAATATCGTCACATGATTATCCAACATGTTCCTCACATGTAATCATCCTTAAAAACGAACAACTAATAAGGGATACGAATATTACCTGGATTTAGATGAACCAAGAAGAAGAACACTTGAACTCCATTCCAAGAATCATGAGTAACTTGAAGAACAAGGTTTGAATCCATGCTTTCTATCTTAATCTTGTTAAAAATCACCACCTCACCGTGTTTGGGAACCTCAAGATCCTCCCAAAGCTCTCTCTATCGACTGAAGGAGAAAGAATGGACTAAATGCATCTCAAAACCCGTCTGTCCCCTTATATAATAAACATTACTAGCACGCGCTACTCTCATAAAATAGCATGCGTTATTGCCCTAGCGTACGCTAACTGACTTTGTTAGCGTGCGCTATCGCAGCCCAGAGGCCACTGTCTTGCCTCGTACATGAGCTTACGTACGTAATGCCCATGCATTAGCGTACGTAACTTACACTGTTTAGCGTACGCAAGTCCTTGCGTTTAGCGTGCGCTAATATCAGTTGACTTGCTACAGTCTACGTACCGCATGTGCCCCCACATGCCGATCTGACAAGGATCAGATTCCCTTTGACCGATCTACAATTGGCGTGCGTTAAGCCTCATGCTTTAGCGTGCGCTAATACTTCAGGACAACAACCGTTGACTTATCAGAACGTGCGCCGAAAGCAGCCGGGTCCACACGCAGATTCCTTCCAATCTGACTGCATTTAGCGTGCGCTACATTCTGCCTCTAGCGTGCGCTAACCATGAACGATAGCGTGCGCTATACTTGAACATTAGCGCGCGCTAATCAGGTTATACTTAGCCATTTTCCAACTCTCTTCGTCCGTCTCGACATACCAAATACGAACATACGGCATACTGAATACATATACTGAATCCAATAGCATCATCATACGATATACCCAATATCAAAAGTACGATAACCTCATACATGATATCCTCAAAAAAATTGTCGAACCACTACGACAGTTATACGAGTACAAATACAGATGTCTCAGTTCTCAATTTATTTTATCCATACTGTATAGACACCAAGCCATCCAGTATATCTTAGATAAAATAACGCGAAAAATTCATACTGAAAATTTGGGTATTACATACTACCCCCCTTAAAATAAGTTTCGTCCTCGAAACTTACAACCTGCCACAAACAACAGATCAACCCAAAATTTCTAACTTAGCACGAAAACAATCAGTCATCGCCACAAGCGAAAAACCAAAACGATATACTTACAGGTGTGTGAAGCCGATGATCTCCCGTGATACTAGCACACGACTCCCATATGAAGTCTCAAAACAATACCAACACACGCCAATATCACAAATAACAATTGGAAAATATCTCAAAAATTTTGGAAACTCCAAAAATCGATTTGACTCAAAAGTCAGAAAATCATTTTCAAAAGCCACGCTACTACCGTACTGGTAGAGCCACATAACACACACGCCCGGGTTTCACAAAACCCAAGCTCCGATACCATCTTCTGTAACACCCCCAGAACCATTCGGGATATTACAGTGCCGTGGGTCCCGCGCCGGAACTCACCATGCTAAAAACCATTAAAAAAACATTTAAAAATGCCAAAAGGCCAATGACGGTAATATTTTAAATACTCAAATATCTTCAAAAACATAGTTCTCAAATACCGTCATAAAATACCATTTGAAAATACAAGGCGAAATGCCAAATCTCGACAGTTCAGAGTGTACGTTAAGCCATCCCTTAAACGTACCGATTAAATAATTAGGAAAAAGGGTTTGACTAAATAACCCAAGTTCGCAAAATGCCAAAAGGCCATTTGAAATACACACGAATTAGTAAAAATACCGAAAAGCTATTTTGTAATATACACACGCAGCGGAGAATAAAACAACCAGAAATAAATCCTCAAAACATGCCACAGCCAGTATCATCTGGGAAGCTCACCCCTTCACGACCGCTACTAGCTCGATCTCCGAGGACCTAAAAATAAAGCCCACGACAGGGTCAGCCACAATACTCGATAATGATAACGATCACATCATCATAAATAATTACATACCAATGTAATAATACTGTAAGAATACTAGCAATGTAAACTTACCGTCATAACCTTACCAATCAATGGCAATCCATACCAAATCGATCCTTACCATAATTCACATTTCGCATTCTCAAATGACGAAAACAACTCAACAACAATTATATTGTACTATATTCAAACAATACCAAGTGTCCTCAAATCATCCTCATAACTCATAAGTGCGGAAATAATCCAATCTATGCCAAATCTTGTCTGCCGGACTACACAATCAAATCTCAACCTGGATAAATAAGTAATACACAACATATCTATGGATCAACTACCACATGATAATTATAACAAATCCCGAACATCAACGTACAGTCCGAATGCTCATACGATCAATAACAATGATCAACCAATACATCACTTAGAATATCATCGATATGATGAGCTCCAATACGACGAACCCAAGGTCAAAGCACAACCTAAATTATCATCAATATGATGAATTCCAATACGATCGACAAAGGATCGACAATAACCGAGAATTCTCTCAACAAGGTAGACTCCAAATGATCAACAAAGGACCAACAATAACCGAGAATACCCTCAACAAGGTAGACTCCAAATGATCAACAAAGGACCAACAATAACCGAGAATACCTTCAACAAGGTAGACTCCAAATGATCAACAAGGACCAACAATAACCGAGAATACCCTCAACAAGGTAGACTCCAAATGATCAACAATAATGGAGCTCAAAGAAATAACTGACTGTCGAACATACCCCTCGAGCGTATGAACAACCAGTCGCAAATCGTCGAACATATCCAATCATACATGGACTATGAACGACCCAACAATATGGATCAAAAGATGGACGTCACAGTACGCCCGATCCGGAAATGTGTCCGTGCACAAGCCACCCCGGGTATCGATCAAATACACGTGTGGTCTTGTACCTAATTAGCCTCACGAACTACGTCTCGTGTGCCCGGTTCAATGCGGAAATATCCACGCATAACCATCATGTGCCCGACTAAAAATCCTACACAATAACCAATCGGCCCGCAGATATGACTCCAGATATGTCACGATGCAACATGACAACGAAACTCAAGAATTACATATCCAATAAGGATCAAAAGACTCACCGAAGTGAACAACGACGATCTGAAAAAGAAAAGTCGACACGACTAATCAATATCCAAAACAACAATCCTGGGATCATCATCCCCGACAAATGATCAACACGATCAACGATCTCAATACAATCAGCATCATTCCTCAACTAAATATCCAATACGAATCTCAATATATGAAGCCTCAACGTACAACATATACAACATCTCAGAATAATAATTATCTCACAACTGAACAATACATAAATTACCTCAAAGTCGAAGACAACATCCTTTCCACGAACCAACATCCCTGAACGAATACACAGTTATACGAATAATCTCAAATAAGGTACCATCCATTCAATTCAAATAAATCTTTATCCCGATACTTATGTCATCGCAATAACTATCCTCGATATCCGATATACTATACCCTTGACCAAAGATAACTCACGTCTTCCTTGAACACAATTAAATCATATACCTTATGATTTAATACAAACCAGAGCACGATATACAACTCATTAACCGACAACTTACCTTTCTAACAACATTGCTATACGAATTATTAATGAAATGAAAACGAAACCATTCATCAAATATTATAAACTGAACAAGTATAAACTTGCCTCGATACCGACACCACGAAGCTGTTACCAGAATCCATTGCCTTCGTCTCCGAGTTCCTCAGCCCTGACCAAAAGCAACCTATGAACTCTTCAACCTTGACCGCAACACAACGGCCATAATCAACGCTCAATTAACGCGACCTAATGCAATAATCAAATGACAACACATCCGATAATAATCAATAACCGGTATAACCAACCAATCGAACTCAGCGGATCAACAATACCTTGATAATTTACAAAACCGAACAATACAACTCAAACAATTACGAACTCATATCAACAATACAAGCCGAAATCCGATAAATCATAATTATCAATCAATAACCGATCAATAAACCCAACAGTTCCACAATATCTCGATTAAACACAGTCTTAAACAATCCAGTTCAAACCATCACGAATTCATAATCACAACACGAAAATACTACACTGTTTGCCTACTTAACGCACGTTAAACACATAACGTAGCGTGCGCTAAGTTGCTCCCGATAGCGTGCGCTAGCCAGTAAGCTTAGCGTGCGCTAATACTACACAGTGGTATGCATTCCAAGCATCGACTAACACCTTGCGACTACGAATCCGAATAAAAAGGAAATCATACTCCAAGATTAACAATAACTTTCCAGATCCAAACTCATCATCATACTCGAAATCATATTCGTATTCTTATACAAATATTATATCAAAACACATAACTTGGATCTAGATACAAATTTCAGATCGTCAACAGGGAATCTTAGCTTTATTGGTTGCTTTCGGCGTGTAGGACCCAGGCATCTTCTGGGAAGGTACAGGTTGTCGGGTCAACGACGATTAGCGCGCGTAAGGCCGAAGAATAGCGCACGCTACTTAGCATTTCACTGTAGCAAGTCAACGCCTATTTGCGTACGTTAATGCATGGGCATTACGTATGTTAGATGAATTTCGAAGCAATGCAGTAGCTTCTGGACTGTCCGATAGCGCACGCTATCAAGGAAGGATAGCGCACGCTAGTTCTGTAGCGCACGCTAAATATAAGGTCTAGCGCGCGCTAGCGATGTGTTTTATAAAGAGGATAGACGAGTGCTGAGAGGCATCTTGTCCATTCTCCTTCCTTCAGTCAATAGAGAGAGCCTTGGGAAGTACTTGAAGTTCCTAAACATTGAGAGATGATTCTCTTAAACAAGATTAAGATGGGGAACTCGGATTTAAGTATTGTTCTTGAAGTTTTTGATGATTCTTGGAATGGAGTTCAATTATTCTTCTTCGTGGTTCGTCCATATAAGGTAATCCTCGTATCCCTTTGATAGTGGTTCGTTTTTTTAAAGGATTACTACTTGGGAGGGAGCATGTTGGGAATCGTGTATTTTGATGTTCGTTTTATTTCATTGTAAATGCATATATTGGACTGTACTTTTATCTGCTGCGTGAGTATTTTGAAATGGCTTTTGGTATTTTGCCAACTGATTTTTTTTTTGTAAAACCGATTCCCTAAACTCAGTTTTTGGCATTTTGGCCTTGATCGTTTTGACGGTATTTTTATGACGGTATTTGGAAAATGATTTTTTTTAGTATTTGAAAAATATTACCGTCATCGGTCTTCTTGGCATTTTTGAAAAGACGTCGAAAATTGTGCTTAGCCTGGTAAATCATTGTGAGAAGGGTTTACGGTGTGTAATATTCCTAGGAGGATCTGGGGTGTTACAATTATGGTATCATTTGATAATGTTATTCGAGATTTATTGGAATTGTAATAAGAGATTTCGGATGTTGATATGATTATTGAGAACATGAAATATCCGACATCACGTTCAAAACAACATAATCCGAGGTATATATTATAATGTTTATCATTTTCTACATCATGCAAATTACATAATCAAACCAAACCGATAACAAGGATCATCTCATACATAATCTGGAATACAACCTCATATCATGAATTAACTCATCTAAATCGACCACGGAAATTATCATGATTCAGAAATCCATGCTTCAACCTTATCAAGTTAAACGAATCACCATTAACATGAAGAATCTTAAATAACATCCGAAAACTCTTATCATAATCCCATAAAATCTCATATAATATTGTCACATGATTATCCAACATGTTCCTCACATGTAATCATCCTTAAAAATGAACAACTAATAAGGGATACGAATATTACCTAGATTTAGATGAACCAAGAAGAAGAACACTTGAACTCCATTCCAATAATCATGAGTAACTTGAAGAACAAGGCTTGAATCCATGCTCTCTATCTTAATCTTGTTAAAAATCACCACCTCACCATGTTTGGGAACCTCAAGATCCTCCCAAAGCTCTCTCTATTGACTGAAGGAGAAAGAATGGACTAAATGCATCTCAAAACCCGTCTGTCCCCTTATATAATAAACATTACTAGCGCGCGCTACTCTCATAAAATAGCGTGCGTTATTGCCCTAGCGTGCGCTAACTGACTTTCTTAGCGTGCGCTATCGCAGCCCAGAGGCCACTGTCTTGCCTCGTACATGAACTTACGTACGTAATGCCCATGCATTAGCATACGTAACTTACACTGTTTAGCCTACGCAAGTCCTTGCGTTTAGCATGCGCTAATATCAGTTGACTTGCTATAGTCTATGTACCGCATGTGCCCCCACATGCCGATCTGACAAGGATCAGATTCCCTTTGACCGATCTACAATTAGCGTGCGTTAAGCCTCATGCTTTAGCGTGCGCTAATACTTCAGGACAACAACCGTTGACTTATCAGAACGTGCGCCGAAAGCAGTCGGGTCCACATGCAGATTCCTTCCGATCTGACTGCATTTAGCGTGCGCTACATTCTGCCTCTAGCGTGCGCTAACCATGAACGATAGCGTGCGCTATACTTGAACATTAGTGCGCGCTAATCAGGCTATACTTAGCCATTTTCCAACTCTTCTCGTCCGTCTCGACATACCAAATACGAACATACGGCATACTGAATACGTGTACTGAATCCAATAACATCATCATACGATATAATGATAAGTGGTAATTTTACCACATTTTTCTAGGATTTTATACTAGGTTTTTATCTCGTTTCGTGATTAATGTGCTCGTATTTGGCTTATTTATGATTAGTCGAGCCGTATTACGCGTTTGGGTTGGTTTTAGTGTGTTTGCAGGTTTTTAGAGCCAAAAGGACCCAAAACGAGACAAAGGACCGAGAGTCGAGTCAAACGGACGGAAGAAACGGATTTTTTCAAAAGTCAGACCACCTATCGGGCCAGCCTATCGGCCGATAGGTGCGTCCGACAGGTGTTCCGAGCCCTATCAAGTGAAGTCGACCGACGAACCACCTATCGGGCCAGCCTATCGGCTGATAGGTGCGTCCAATAGTCTACTCCGCGGGATCTCGTGTTTTGACGGATTGTGACTCTTTTGGATAGATTTTGTTTCCTAGATTAGTTCCAATCGGGAATTTAACTTCCATAGGCTATATAGACCTCCCCCTAGACCTAGTTTATCATCTTTCATCATCTTTTATCACCTTTTATCATCTTTAGCACACTTTTACATTTTTTTGGGCAAGATTAATTCCTTGGAGACTAGAACTTTTTGGAAGAGAGCAATTAATATTATTTTTCTACTTTTTCGGAGATTGAAGACTCAGAGTTCATCCAGAAGGGTTGTAATCTCTCTTTTCATATGAATAATATGCATTCTCCATCTATTTCTTGTTTAATTTCAATTATGTCTAGCTAAATCCATTGATTGATTCTAGGGTTAGTAATTTTAATTGATGTTCACATGATGTCCCTTTGATTACCTTTTGAATTTTCATCCTAGGCTTGTGATCAAGATGTGTTAAATCTCATGCTAGATTAAAGGGCCCTTAATCGATGCATGTTAGTTAATTGATTTTGCCCGGAAGGATTAATTAATTAGTGGAAATACTTGATGCACAATATGATTTGATCTTAAGACCTGAGTGGAGCAAGATAAATCATAGATAAATAAGTTGACGCTTTTTAAGTGATTTAAATTCTTTGAGCCCTGGCGGGAAAAAGGGTTTAAATTAACTATCTTTCTAGGTTGCCTTGATCGGAATTCTAGATCGGCTGAGTGATTATTTCTAGGATTGAATTAAAATTTGGGGAAAAGGAATCAAGTGAATGGATTGTGTGAACTCAATTAGACGATACTACCCTAGGATCAATTAGCTTTCAGCTTGTGATTTTATCTTGTTAATTTGCTTTATTTGCTTGATTTAGATAATTCATCTTTTATTTAATTTTTATTTTTCGATTCTTAAAGTTAGATAATTAGAAACAAACAAAATTTTCGGGTTCCTAAATCGCAGTCAAATTTTGAGTAGAGTTATTTCCTTTATTTTCGACATATCAATTCCCTTGGGTTCGACACCTTGGAAATACTTCGAGGTTTTACAAATTTTAAAATTGATCGGATTTGAAAACCATACTACGCGAAATCTAAGCGATCAATTTTTGGCGCCGTTGCCGGGGAATTGATAGAAAACTTAAAGGGATAATTCGAAAAAGAAGAGATTGTTACTTTAGGTTGTATACTATTATTATTATTAATATTCAATCTCGTTTCCTCACATCTTGTTTTCTCTTCCTTGTAGTCGGTGCATGGTCACAAGATCCTAAGGAAAGGACTTATTTTCTTTGGATCCGGAAATCGAGAAGTCTTTGAGGAGGAAGAAGCAAGAAGCGAGAACCGAGACTATTTCTATACCTATCGTTGATACCATGGCCGGCATTGTTGACCCACCACGAGAACTCGCTCGTCCCGAGAAGATCCCTTTGAATGCCCGTTTTCGACCGAAGCTGGACGATTATCAAGAAGGAGGTTGGGGGAAGATTGATGCCAACAACTTCGAGCTTAAGCCGTCCCTCATCGCTACGGTGAAGTCTCAAACATACGGAGGAGGAGTTAATGAAGATCCAAACGCTCATCTTGAGTCGTTTTTGGACATATGTGCCACCATCAAGCAAAACGGAGTGCCTCCGGATGTCATTAAGCTCCGCCTATTCCGGTTCTCCTTAGAAGACGATGCGCTAGATTGGTACAAGAGCCTAGATCGGAAGGAAATTGGTACTTGTAGAGAGATGACTCGGTTGTTCTTAGCACAGTTCTATCCTCCCTCGAAGGTGCAAAAACAAATCAACGATATCTTGCAATTCGAGCAATATGAGGATGAAAACTTATACGAGGCATGGATCCGATTTAAGAAGCTACTTCGCAAATGCCCACAGCATGGAATTGACAAGGAGGAAATCTACATTCGGTTTTATCGGGGTTTGACGAGGAAGGCTAGAAGAGAGTTGGACTATTCCTCGAAAGGGGGATTTCTTGCTAACGATTATGAAGAGGCCAAGAATCTCATCGAGCTAGCGGTCAACAATGATTACGAGGAGGTAACCGATAGGAAGATGACGAGAAGAAAGGTCCCATCCGGTGACGAGGATGCCTACGGTGATTTGAAGGAGAAATTTGAAAGACAACAAAAAGAGCTTGAGATGCTAAGAAAGAAGACTTTGGGAGTCAATGCAGTTTTTGAAGAGCTAAACGAGCCTATTGCAATTGAGGAGGATGTAAATTACATGCAAGGAGGAAACTTCTGGCAAGGGGGAAATAGGGGGAACTATTATCCGAACAATCGAAACCACCCTAATTTCTCCTATGTCAACCCGAACAATGCTCTTCAGCCACCACCGAGATTTAACGTGAAAAACGGGGTTATTCAAAAGCCGATTGCTAAGACACCGATGGAAGAGATGTTGGAACGATTAGAGGCGAGTCAAAAAGATTTTATTTATAAAGTAGACAAGAGGTTCGGGGCTCTTGAGCATAGTGTGACATCTATTGGAAACTCAGTGATAGCCTTGACAAAGCAGATGTCGATGGTGGAGACCCAAATGGGTCAAATGGCGAACGCCCAAGCCGGAATTCATAAGCCGGGCCATTTTCCGAGCAGTACCGAGACCAACCCGAAGACGCAACAATGCAACGCAATCGAGCTTCGGAGTGGGACAAGGTACAGTAATCATGGGGCTGAAGTTGAGAAATCTGGAAACGAGGATGTACTAGAAACGGGAGCCGAGAACGAGAAGGCAGATGAAACGCAGCAGGCCTATCTGCCAAGACTATTGGCCGATAGTCCCACCCGATACCCAGACAGAATTCCAGAAATTGAGCCTATCGACCCCCCCTATCGGTCGAAAGGCTCCTTTAGGTTCGAATGTGAAGGATTTTGAGGTAAAGGCTCCATTTCCACAGCGATTGGCCAAGTCGAGATATGATGAAAAGCTTCAACAGTTTATCGACATGTTTCAAAAGGTGAATATCAACATTCCACTTCTAGACGCTTTGAGATACATGCCGGGGTACGTTAAATTCTTGAAAGACGCTGTGGCAAGCAAGAGGAAGTTGTCGAAGTTTGAAACAATAAATTTGACAGAGGAGTGTAGCGCTATCATTCAAAACAAGCTCCCGCTCAAGCAGAAGGATCCGGGACGTTTTACTTTGACATGCATGATTGGCGACCAAACGTTCCGTAATGTGTTGTGTGATCTCGGGGCAAGCATCAATCTTATGCCTCTATCCATCTTTAAGAGGTTGAAGATTGGGGAGATGAAGCCAACTACCATTTCTCTACTCATGGCGGACCGGTCGATCTCTTATCCGAGGGGAGTTGTGGAGGATGTGTTCGTTAGAGTCCAACACTTAGTCTTCCCGGACGATTTCGTAGTACTTGATATGCCCGAGGACGAGAATCAACCATTGATCTTTGGGAGATCGTTTCTAGCGATGGGGAGAGCACTTATCGACGTCCAAGAGGGTGATCTTACCTTCCGGGTTAATGATCAAAATATGAAATTTTCCATCTATGACGCGATGAAGAAGCCCGAGGATGCGCCCGAGGAATGTTATGAAATTGAGTCTATTATGCCGCCCCCGACCGACTTGTTGGAGCATTGCATTTCACAATCCATTTACTCACATTCCGCTGTTGAAGAAATTTACGAGGATTTGCCAAAGTATGTTCGAATGTTGGAGGCGAACGAGTTTCGATCTAATGAGAGGGATGTATGCTATCTTGATGTAAACAAACCCGTTAAAGGGGGAGTTGTCGCTGAGGACCGATCGATCGAGGTGCCGAAGTTAGAACTTAAGCCGTTGCACCATGAAGAGAAGTATGTTACTTACCTCGAAGACCCTGATTGAATGAGGTATCGTCTAGCTAAAGACGTTAAACGTAGCACTTGTTGGGAGGTAACCCAGCGTATGTATATTAGTTCGTTTTTTTTTCGTTTGTTTTCGATTGTTCGTTTGCGTGATTTTTGTAGTTTCTAGTTTCGTAGTAGCTTTGTTAGTTTTGTTTAGTTCTAATCCATGCACGCCGAGTTTTGGATACTTGCAGGTCTTTAATCGCCTTATCCAAGTGAAAACGGGACCGAGTATGCGAAATAGAAAAAGTTGAAAAAATTTTTGAGACTGGCGAGCCTATCGGGCGAGCCTATCGGCCGATAGCCCCGGCCGATAGGCTGAGGAAAATTAAAAAAATTAATTGTTACAAGCAGTGGTCGATAGGCAGACCCTATCGACCGATAGGTCCCGCCCGATAGCCAGGTACGTAACTTTCTGTCTGTCCTATCGGCCCAGCCTATCGGCCGATAGGCCAGCCCGATAGGATATACCCGGTCCAGTATCCGCTCCGACCCGGTTGAGTAATAACCCCTTTTAAACACCTTAACCACCCGTTTTTCTCACACACACACATATCGGCCGATAAAAACACAAAGGGGCGATTTTCTCTATTGTTCTTCCTTACAAATTCGATCAAGGTACTTAGTTTCGACACTTAATCCTCTTGTTTTTCAATGCTATACATGTTTTGAAGCACTTTGACGGATTCTTTTTGGAGTTTTGTTGAATTTCGAATTGGGGATCCACTTTTTGGGGGCTTTTGTTAGACTTTGATGTTCTTTGAATTTTATGCCCGATTGTTGATAGAATCTTGATGGAAACATGTTATCTATGCTTGATTGTTCATGGGTACTTCGAATTGGGGGATTAATTGATGTAATTGAACGAATTTTGAAAAAACAAAAAACCCCAAATTGGAAAAACCCTAATTTCGAATTTGTTGAAATTGTGTAAATTTGTTGAATTGAATTGTTAATTGGGATTGATATGAGTTGAATTGTTGATGATGATTCGAATTTTGAATGAATTAGATTGGATTGGAGAGAATTTGTCCTAATACGATCGTAGTGTGTAGTTTTGTTATTGTGGGTTGTGATTTTGATCCTTTGAATATGAAATGGGGGAGTCGAAGTTTGGGGGAGGTTGTGTGAACTGTTTATCATAGTATATGGCTGTCGGGTCTATGATTTTGATGTTTATTGGACATTATAGGGCTCTTAGTTGATATTGTGGGATTATTGGATTATGTCGACACTCGTTGACTGATTGCATTATGAGTTGCTTATTGGATATTGATTGGATGGTTGTTTTGTAGGAACTTTGAAATGGCTAGAAATCAAAGCAAGAAGTCGAAGCCGTGTAAGGTCGGAAAGTCTAAGGCAACCACAGAGAAGGAAAGGGAGTTCTCGGCCGACAAACCCGCCATTTCCGCCACAGTGATCAGGTACTCCGTTAACAAAGCCACTCCTTTCTCTTTTCAAACTAATTCCTCCTTTGGGATGCGAAATAAGTTTGGGGGGGGAGTGCGGCTTTGTTAATTTCGGCACGTGTGAGTACCTTGTATGCCTTGTATCACTATTTGCTTGTGTTGGTGCCCGTTGTTTTTATTTGTGCTTCTCATATTGGTGTTGCGTGGATTTGGTTTTTGTTGCTTAGTTTTTAGATTTTTTTTTTTCGTTTGGTGTGTTTGCTAGTTTCTTTTTTTTGGTCGTAGTAGTTTTTTGCTTTCGTGTTTGCTTTTATTTGCTTTTCGTTGTTTGCTTTGATGCCTTGCTTGTCTTAGTTTTTCTTTATTCGTGAATTTTTCGTGCTTCTATTTGTGTGATACCGATGTTACGACACTGTTTTTCTCTCTGAAGAAACGGTCGAGTTTTAGTCGAGTTGTAGTCAGTTATTTCTGTTTTGCATAGTATTCATTTAGGTCCAAAATTTTTCGTGATTGTAGAGGTCTTGGCAGATAAGAGACGATACATACTTGTTTTAAAATCACCGTCAATACGTTTGGTTACATCTTCCGGATAGTGAGTCGTACTGTTCTTTAGTCGTGTTGGCACTTAGATTGAGTTTAGAGTCGGTCAGTTTTTCCCAAAAGTCGAGATAATGTTGTTCTATAAAGGGAAGTCTAGTAACCGGGGGCATTCGCGTGACCCGTTGTTTACCCTCGCGTAAAACGACGACTCTGATTAGACTAGTGATTTAGATATTTCACATGTGCCAATGATATGGAGCCTAGTAACCGGGGGTATTCGCGTGACCCGCTGTTTACTCTCGCGCAAAACGGCGACCTTGATTCGGACATGCGGAAATTATATATTCGAGTTGTTTCTCCGCTGTAGACGGGAACTTAGTAACTAGAAGCATCCATGTGCCCCATGAGTGTCTTTTACGTCAAACGGTTTCCTAATACATGAGAATGGAAGTTCCACCCTAGGATTACCCCGATGAAACATCCCGAGATCCTAACCTAGTGGTCAACTCGAATCAAATTCTTGAACATATATATAAGGGAATACTGTCCGAGGTTTATTTGTTATGAAACTCGTGAAAATTGTGCCACTAGACTGTGTAACGGGACGAACTAGCTTGTTTATTTTAGCCTTTCATATTGACGGTCGATTTGACTCACGTGTTGTTAATCTTTGAGCTGGATTTTCTTCATGAACGAATGATTAGGACTGAACTTGACTACTTTGCGGAATCATTATTCTGAGTGCAGCTCGCTTTTACGACACTCGGATTATTTAGAGAGAATTATAGGATAGTATTGATTAGGTTGAACACTATGAGTTGCACGATGATTCATGACATTCTTTTTCTTTTCTTTTTGTTGTTCGGGACGAACAAGGCTTAAGTTTGGGGGGGTTTGATAAGTGGTAATTTTACCACATTTTTCTAGGATTTTATACTAGGTTTTTATCTCGTTTCGTGATTAATGTGCTCGTATTTGGCTTATTTATGATTAGTCGAGCCGTATTACGCGTTTGGGTTGGTTTTAGTGTGTTTGCAGGTTTTTAGAGCCAAAAGGACCCAAAACGAGACAAAGGACCGAGAGTCGAGTCAAACGGACGGAAGAAACGGATTTTTGCAAAAGTCAGACCACCTATCGGGCCAGCCTATCGGCCGATAGGTGCGTCCGACAGGTGTTCCGAGCCCTATCAAGTGAAGTCGACCGACGAACCACCTATCGGGCCAGCCTATCGGCCGATAGGTGCGTCCGATAGTCTGCTCTGCGGGATCTCGTGTTTTGACGGATTGTGACTCTTTTGGATAGATTTTGTTTCCTAGATTAGTTCCAATCGGGAATTTAACTCCCATAGGCTATATAGACCTCCCCCTAGACCTAGTTTATCATCTTTCATCATCTTTTATCACCTTTTATCATCTTTAGCACACTTTTACATTTTTTTGGGCAAGATTAATTCCTTGGAGACTAGAACTTTTTGGAAGAGAGCAATTAATATTATTTTTCTACTTTTTCGGAGATTGAAGACTCAGAGTTCATCCAGAAGGGTTGTAATCTCTCTTTTCATATGAATAATATGCATTCTCCATCTATTTCTTGTTTAATTTCAATTATGTCTAGCTAAATCCATTGATTGATTCTAGGGTTAGTAATTTTAATTGATGTTCACATGATGTCCCTTTGATTACCTTTTGACCTTTCATCCTAGGCTTGTGATCAAGATGTGTTAAATCTCATTCTAGATTAAAGGGCCCTTAATCGATGCATGTTAGCTAATTGATTTTGCCCGGAAGGATTAATTAATTAGTGGAAATACTTGATGCACAATATGATTTGATCTTAAGACCTGAGTGGAGCAAGATAAATCATAGATAAATAAGTTGACGCTTTTTAAGTGATTTAAATTCTTTGAGCCCTGGCGGGAAAAAGGGTTTAAATTAACTATCTTTCTAGGTTGCCTTGATCGGAATTCTAGATCGGCTGAGTGATTATTTCTAGGATTGAATTAAAATTTGGGGAAAAGGAATCAAGTGAATGGATTGTGTGAACTCAATTAGACGATACTACCCTAGGATCAATTAGCTTTCAACTTGTGATTTTATCTTGTTAATTTGCTTTATTTGCTTGATTTAGATAATTCATCTTTTATTTAATTTTTATTTTTCGATTCTTAAAGTTAGATAATTAGAAACAAACCAAATTTTTGGATTCCTAAATAGCAGTCAAATTTTGAGTAGAGTTATTTCCTTTATTTTCGACATATCAATTCCCTTGGGTTCGACACCTTGGAAATACTTCGAGGTTTTACAAATTTTAAAATTGATCGGATTTGAAAACCATACTACGCGAAATCTAAGCGATCATATACCCAATATCAAAAGTACGATAACCTGATACATGATATCCTCAAAAAAATTGTCGAACCACTACGACAGTTATACGAGTACAAATACAGCTGTCTCAGTTCTCAATTTATTTTATCCATACTGTATAGACACCAAGCCATCCAGTATATCTTAGATAAAATAACGCGAAAAATTCATACTGAAAATTCGGGTATTACATCATTGGTAAGCTTCCTAGGATGATATCGACTTGCGTTTCCGCATCGATAGTAGACCCTAAGATATCAAGTTCGTTCAGGCCTTTGAGTCGTCATTAAGACCCTCATAGCATTTTGCCTAGACGCCCTATTCTGATGACCAAACATCTCGCCGAGATTTTACATCATTTCCGCAGTTGTGCCCATACTCTGATATTGATGCTGCAATACATTTGCTAAAGAAGCCAAGATGTAACAGCGAGCCATCTCATCATATTTATTCCATTTGCGGTATTCTTTCACCTCATCAGGTCTCGAATTCGCATCTGGTTCTAATGGGCATTCCTCAGTTAGAACAAACTTTTGTTCCTCAATAGGACAATATTAAGATTACGTTTCCAATCAGCAAAGTTAGTGCCATCTAGTTTGCTTTCTTTTAAAATTACAGCAAGTGGATTAAAAGACATCTAAGATAATTAAAAACAATCACATAATGCATAGCAAAATATATTGAAAAACCTCAAAACCCAATATACATGCTAGCAACCAACACCTTGAAAAATTCGCATGTGCAAGCCACGATTGTGTGGACGTTTACACACATTTTTCAAGTAGAGTTTAACGTCTTTAATTTTACTACTTAGTCAATTTATGTTATGACAAGTAAAATTAATAGTTGGTTCCTCTTATTAATTAACATAGACTCCAATGGAGAGCTTATTAATTAATACACTAGGTGAAAACCATAATTTAACAACCTGAAAATATTTTTTTAAAATAATCTACAGATGGAGAGGTCCTATGTAAGAAATAATATTTACGTTTTGTTTATCATTTGAAATTTAAAATTAGTGAACCTATAATTAGCACATCCGATATGGAGGAACACCCTAATATCAACGCGCATGCTAATTATTTTACAATTATAATCAGTTACCCATTTGATTTAGATAAATCAATTTAATCACTTAGTTTTTTTAGCCTTAAGATTTTAAATTTTCTCGTTCTAACATGCAAGAAATATATCACGCATACATTCATATATGTCATACATCCAAACAATAAAAACCAACAATTAAAAAAAGGATAATTAAATCCAATTATCATGGCTTTTATTCCTCGTTTTGAATAATGAGAAAATTTTCGGCTCGATATCTCCCACTGATTCAAGCATATCGTCACCTCTTCTCGGTTGGCCCATAAAATTTTCAAATTTAGCAACTTTCTTTTTCATGCAAAATTAATTGCACAAAAAAATTCCAAATTTAAATATTGTGCACCAACGGACACAACGAATGACGGAAAGACGAATAGGACCACACACTGGACGAGCGGACCCGGACAATCCCGACCCGCTGCCTGACCCGACCCGACCCAAGGTCTGATCCGCGGCCGGACCCGACCAGCAGCTTAATGGTCCCGGACGGTTCGTCCTCTTGGGACTCCTTTTCGCGTGGGACTCCTTTTATCTTCGTGCTTTGTGTATTCCTCCAATTCGATTACAATTTTACACAAAATAAAATATATTGAATACAAAAATTATAAGGAAAAATAAAATCCTATTCTACCTGTGGGTTTTCTCATGGGAAAACATATACATGCTTCAAACCGGGCTAAATTACCAAAACGCGTAAAAAAATAGAAAAAAAATTATATAGCCATAATAATTGGACCATATTCACCTGCTAGACAATTTCTAGCAAAAACATTCCAAAGATCATAATAAATGAATATTTTTAAATTTTCTAGCATTAATCACAGAATTAATTAAATTGAACGAAATCAAAAGACCGGCTCTAATACCAATTGTTGGAAATAAAATGCAGCGAAAGCGACGGGATCTGGCTTTATAAAATCAGCCTTCAAGATTCAGATCTATTTAGGCTCATCAAATAATAAATTACATAGATTAATAAGCAATTTAAACGAACAATATATTTACGCATCTATACATGATAATTTATAGTATTCTACCTGGATCTAAGAGATCTTAGAATACTTTACCTCTAAAGGGAAGTAGTTGAATTCCTCCTTGATCTTCTTGTATTTCTACTTTTAGATCTTCTAGAGTATATCCCGTTTTGATCCGGATGTCGTGTGGGCAATAATTTACCGAACCTCCTTGAACAACCAGTGGATCGGCCGAACCCTCTCCAAAAAACCCTTACGATTTTCTCTCTATTTTTCTTGAATATTTTGGTATTTTAGAAAAATATTGTGTTATCCAATTATGGAACCGAAGACACAAGTCAAGATCCACAATTAAAACACAAAGGAGAAAAATCGGGATTTCTTGGACTTTTTTTATTCGGCCGTCCCTATGTCCCTTTTATAGGTGTTATGGGTTATTCTAGGGACCTTAAGGAGGATTAGGGAAAGGACTCCTAATAGACCTCAGATTTCCATATTAGGCCCTTCCTAATATGTTGAGTCTATTAAATATCAACTCAGTCCACTAAAGGGTTAATATTGCACTTCCTACTCAAATCCCAAATTACGAAATTGTGCTCCTTTTTAAATTAATTATTTTCCGTGTTTAAGATTCACATGTCCATTAATTAATTTAAGCTACTGACAGCTTTACTTAATTAATTTCTTTCACAAGAGTATAACCACTCGACTTTTATTATTATATCGAAAAATTAATTCCACCTATAGGGTTTAATATAATAATCTTTTTGAGTTCCTCAAGGGACATGATCAGCCCACTAATCGGTACATGATTTCTAATTATAATATTAATTATCATATAAATAATATTATTGCCCAAGATACGAAGCTTATTGAGTCAATCACTGACTCTCACCCATGGTAAATCAAAGCAATAAATATTATAAATACACAATTAAATATTATATACTTAGAATTAAGAAATAATAATTATCCGCAATTTACGTTCTTCTTACAGTCAGTACACAAGACACTATCTCACTGCTATACAGTTCAACGTATGCAAATACGCTAATGCATGCTAATAGTCAAGAACAATTAATCTCAAGCATACATTACAACCTTTCATATAATTTGTCTAGTAATTGTATAGATAGTGAACTATTATATAATTTTATAAGGCACCGATAATGTGATCTTCCGTGTGACACCGACACACCACATTATCTATAATATAAAATAATTTGACAACACGTTTGCATAACCATAACGTGAACAATATGCAAAATATGTGATTAAATGTAATTAATATTCTTAATTATAGTTATAGGGAAATAAGGTAAATCAGCTAAGGCATTATGGGATTCTTGGACCATAAATATAAGATTGGGGATGCCGGTGCCAAAAAGTGGATAGTTGGGCAGTTCCTGGATTTTAAGATGGTGCACTCCAACATTGTGGTCAGTCAGGTGCAAGAACTGCAGGTCCATGAGATCCATGCTGAAGGAATGGTCATTAGTGAATCCTTTCAAGTGGCTGCTGTGATCGAAAATCTGCCTTAAACTTGGAAAGATTTCAAGAACTATCTCAAGCACAAGCGCAAGAAGATGAGCATGGAGGATCTGATTCTTAGACTTCAGACTGAAGAACACAACAGAGAATCAGAAAAGAAGGTCAATATTGTTGTGCTAAGGCTGATATTGTGGAAGTGTGACATGCTTCCAAGAAAGGCATTGTAACACCCCGAGATATTCGGAATAATTACAGCGCCGTAAACCCTTTAAGTAAGGATTTACAAGGCTGATTTAAAAGAAATGTAAATATAAGACATCAATACTGCGGAAATTCAAGTTTACAAAACCATTCAACTGGTTTAACGAGTAATTAATACAACCATATGGAAAAGATATTAATACGACACGCGTACTCGAGTACTGAAATCAAAACAAGAAAACAAATCACCAACAACAACAAACATCACTGAACCCCTTCGTCGTCACATCGGTACTGTGGCTGTTTCCCTGCTCCTCGGCTACCTGAACATCAAAACAAATGTCCACCCCCGAAGGGGTTAGAAAAACGATGCTAGTACAAGTATCATTTAAACGAATCAAATATGCATCAACAATACGTAACAAGATACACCACATGGACTTCCGCTACCGAAATCCGATAATGCGAATCCACAAGATTCCATTAACACAGCAAGGGTATTCCAATGATCCAGCGCCCTCAGCATAGATCCCAAGATGATCCCGTCGGACCAACACGAGGTGGAAATAACCCGTCCAATGATCCAACGCCCTCAGCCTAGATCCCAAGATGATCCCGTCGGACCAACACGAGGTGGACATCCGATCCAGCGCCCTCAGCATAGATCGTACAACGTACACAAATACAACTCATGCATACACATATGCCAATTCATTATGTTCATCAACATGAACATACAAATACTAGATAATGAATATCATGACAATTCAACAATTTAATTTCCATGTTCAACAACATGAATAAGCCACAAACATGCTCAAAATATCAATTTTAACACATTACGATACTTGCCTCGAAGATGGCAAGAACGAAACACTTCAATGATCTCAACACACTCGAAGGCCACCTCCTTCGATCAACGTAGCAAGCTCGAACCTTAACAAAAGAAATGATATACAAATCATCTCAAGTCGAACGATGGCCTAACAATTCGGTCTACGGCTCAAAAGCTCAAAATATGCAGTCTGCCTGAACCACTTAGCGTACACTACGTACTCTACGTAGCGTTCGCTAAGCCTGCCTGTTAGCGTATGCTTTCGTCTAAGCCTAGCGAATGCTAGCCACGGACTGACAGTTCTCTCTGATCAGCCGACTGACTCGGCTGATATCATAACGTACGTTACGTACCAATCGTAGCATGCGTTAACTTATCCCCGATAGCGCACGTTAACTTACGTATGTTAGCGTGCGCTAACCGTGCATGGCAGATTACTACTGACAGAAAACTGGATTGAAAGGTGATGAACTCATGAATTCTATGGTGATAATACAAGTCATCCCCGAGCATATCATGGTAATAAGGTTTGTGAAAGTTCTTTACGTACTAAATGACTATGAGATACAAAGATACGTATAATCATCACAACACCATAGTTCATCTAGATCCTCAAGGAAATATTCTAAGTTCCGTTCGTCCTACGTTCCAAAACACATGATTCCAATGTGTAAAACGTAACAACTAGGTAATATCCGTCTACTGATCACAATTTGGTTTGAAGCTGCTTAAGAGTCCAAAAACTAAAAAGGTTCAAAGGTTCATACGATGAATAAGTGCCGAAACGTCGAAAATATCCTTCTAACACATGATGATCGATTTTGAACGAAATAACTGACTATTAAAACATGATCAAACGTCCTTTAGAACACTACTAATATTGGTGAAGAACCACCTACCTCAAAGTAGTGAAGAACAAGGTGAAAATCGAAGCAATCCAACGTCGAAGGCTCGAACATCAATCCTCAATGATCTACAATCTTCAATACAAGCTAGGATGCTGATATGAAGTGTTTAGGATGTAGGAAGTTATACTCTAAGTATAAGAATTCGGATGTGGGAAAAGAAAGGACTGAAAATACGAAAAGGATGTTGTCCTATTTATAGGAAATGGTTATTAGCGCGCGCTAGTCCCTGCTCGTAGTGTGCGCTAACGGCTACTGACTTTACTGTACTCAGCACTTAGCGTGCGCTATGCACATGCTTGTAGCGTGCGCTAAGGCGTTGACTTGGCTTTTCCCGAAAGTCGTCCAGGTTCATCCCGACACAATCCGACCAAGATCCCCGACTGATCTCACCTACCACACGTCTCAATCAAATTGACCACGCATAGCGTGCGCTAATGTTCCTTTGTAGCGTGCGCTATGGATCCATGTTAGCGTACGCTACACATAGCCGATAGCGTGCGCTACATGTGCAGAATTACAATTTTTAAATCACAATCATGAAATCATACACTCGACAACATCGGATTAAGAAATACGGAGAATAATACTCAGACAAAAGTACAATAATTACAATATCACAAGTTCCAAAAACATATCAGAAATCTCGGGTATTACATCCTTCCTCCCTAAAAAGAAGTTTCGTCCCAAAACTTAAGATGAAAACAACTCCGGATATCTAGTCTTCATACTGTCCTCCGTTTCCCAAGTGGCCTCTTCAACTCCGTGTCGCGACCATTGTACTTTAACCAAATGTATTGGTTTATTCCTCAATTGTTTGATCCGACTCTCAAGTATCTTGATTGGTCTCTCTTCGAAGGTGCCATCATTAGCTATCTCGATCTCGTCGAATTCAATGACGTCACTGGGGTCCGGTACATACTTCCGCAATTGGGATACGTGAAACACATTGTGAACGTGACTCAGCGATGGCGGTAAGGCCAATCTGTATGCTAAATCTCCAACCCTCTCGAGGATCTCGAATGGTCCGATATATCTAGGACTAAGCTTGCCTCTCCTCCCAAAACGGAAAATCCCTCGTGTAGGAGACACCTTCAATAGTACATGGTCTCCAGCGTCGAACTCTAGAGGGCGACGACGTACGTCTGAATAAGACTTCTGAATTAAAGTTATCTTCTCTTGAGTCTGAATTATCAATTCCGGTTCCGTCCCAATCAAATCCAAAGAATCATCCCACCACAGGGGTGATCGGCATCTTCTCCCGTACAAAGCTTCAAATGGTGCCATCTTAATAGAAGCATGCCAACTATTATTGTAAGTGAATTCGATCAAGGGCAAGTGAACTTCCCAATCAGTTGACCAATCCAACGCACAAGCTCTAAGCATGTCTTCTATGGTTTGAATAGTCCTTTCGGACTGACCGTCCGTTTGGGGATGATAAGCCGTGCTAAAGTTGAGCTCAGTCCCCAGAGCCCTGTGAACTACTTTCCAGAAGTGTGACACGAAACGACCATCTCGATCCGAAATAATGGTCTTCGGCGTCCCATGCAATCTGACTATCTCCGCAATAAATACTCGCGCCAATCTCTTGGGTCCCCATATATCTTTAATCCCTAGGAAATGAGCCGACTTGGTTAGTCGATCAACTACAACCCAAATCATGTTCATTCCCGTTCTAGTCCTTGGCATACTGGTGATGAAATCCATCGAGATGTTCTCCCACTTCCATTCAGGGATCGGAAGCGGCTTTAACATTCCGGCGGGTCGCTGATGTTCAATCTTAACTTGCTGACAAGTCAAGCACCTCGAAACATACTCTGCTACGTCCTTCTTCATATTCCCCCACCAGAAGTTTTGTTTTAAATCCTTATACATCTTACTGCTGCCCGGGTGAATAGAATAGGGCGCGCTGTGAGCTTCCTTCAGAATAGTCCGTCTCAAGTCGTCATCATCGGGAACGCAAAGTCGACTCTGAAATCTCAGAACTCCATCGTCTTGTATCACGAATCCTGGGGCTTTTCCTTTCTTTACTTCGTCACATAATCGAAGGATCAGAGAATCGTTCAACTGCTTAGACTTGATCTCCTCGACTAGTGATGAAGTCAGTTCCATCACATAAAGTTGCCCTTGGATTCCTGGTGCCCATACTTCAATCCCCTCGCGGATCAGTTCCCGTTGAATACTGGTTTGGGATGTAAGTGCTTCCAACACTCGAAGAGAAACAGGTTTACGGCTCAATGCATCGGCTACTACGTTTGCTTTCCCCGGATGATAGAGAATCTCCAAGTCGTAATCCTTGATCAATTCCAGCCACCTTCTCTGCCTCATGTTTAATTCTTTGTGACTGAAAATGTACTTGAGGCTCTTATCATCGGTAAAGATCTGACAATGAGTGCCGTACAAATAATGTCTCCAAATTTTCAAGGCAAAGACTACAGCTGCTAGCTCCAGATCATGAGTCGGGTAATTAACCTCGTATGGTTTCAACTGCCGAGAAGCATAGGCAATCACCTTATCTCTTTGCATCAACACACATCCCAGACCCTGATTTGAAGTGTCGCTGTACACCATGAATCCATCAGTTCCATCTGGTAATGCTAATATAGGTGCTGTCGTCAGTCTCTTCTTAAGTTCGTCAAAACCAGCCTGGCATTTCTCATCCCACTTGAACTTTTGAGTTTTCCGTAACAGCTGAGTGAGCGGACGAGCAATTTTAGAAAATCCCTCTACAAAGCGGCGATAATATCCAGCAAGTCCTGCGAAACTCCGGACTTCTTTCACGTTATTAGGGGCTTCGCATTCCAAGATTGCTTCGACTTTCTTTGGGTCCACCTGAAATCCGTCGGCTGATATCACATGCCCAAGGAAAGTTACTTCCCTAAGCCAGAACTCGCATTTTGAAAGCTTTGCATACAGCTGTTCCTTCCTCAAGGTGCTCAAAACCACACGTAAATGTTCGGCATGCTCCTCTGCGTCCTTCGAATATATCAAGATGTCATCAATGAAGACGACCACAAATTTATCCAAATATTCCAAGAATACCCGATTCATCAATTGCATGAATACCGCAGGAGCATTGGTAAGTCCAAATGGCATTACTACATATTCATAATGCGTCTGGGACTCAAAGCAGACTTTGGTATATCCGATTCCTTAATCCTCAACTGATGGTATCCTGATCGCAAGTCAATCTTCGAGAATACCCTTGCCCCTTGCAGTTGATCAAACAAGTCGTCGATCCGAGGTATATGATACTTATTCTTGATCGTCATCTTATTGAGCTCCCTGTAATCAATACACAGTCGGAGGGATCCGTCTTTCTTAGGACAAAGAGGCAGGCGCTCCCCAAGGAGAAACGCTAGGTTGAATATAGCCCTTCTGTAACAATTCCTCCAGTTGCTTCTTGAGTTCATACATCTCGGTTGGCGCCATGCGGTATGGTGCTCTGGAAATAGGAGCTGCTCCAGGCTCTAATTCGATAGTGAATTCCACTTCTCTATGCGGAGGTAACCCAGGTAGTTCGTCAGGAAATACATCTGAGAACTCATTCACAACTGAAATAGACGAGAGCTCTACTCCTTCCTCTTTCCTCATGGCATAGCACCAAAGTCCGTGACATCACTGCTTCAGTAATTTTACGGCTTTCATTGCTTTGATCAATTTTCCCGAGCTTCCTGGTCTCCATCCTCGGAATATGTGTTCAGATCCGTCATCAGCAATGATAGAAATGACTCTCTCTCGGTAATTCAGAATAGCTCCATAACGGTTGAGCCAATCGTCTCCGAGAATTAAATCGTCACCGTAGATATAAACTACAATAAGATTTGATGGCCAATCTCTCCCTCCTATAGACACTGGAAAATTTTTAGCCTCTAGGGTTCCCACAATTCTCTCTCCACTCGGCAAACCCACAACATATGGTTCACAATCAAATAAGCACGAGATTTTTAAACGATTTACACAGTTCAAGGATACAAAAGAATGTGTAGCTCCGGAATCGAATAAAACACTAACTGGTTGCAAAAGGATCTGAATCGTACCTGATGCAACAGCAGTGTTCTGATCGTCAGATTTCCTCATCTCGTACAGGCGCGGAGGAACGGACCCAGCACTGGATGTCTCTCTCTTCCCAACGTTCTGCTGCTGAAATCCACTCTGCTGCGTCTGGTTCACACTTGTCTCCTTCGGAACTGGCGTTGGAGTGCGAGTACCAAAAGAACTATTAGCAACTCCACAGAAGGCCGCACGGTGCCCTTCTTGTCCACAATCGTAACAAGTCACAGAAGATGCGGGGCAATCACGTTGGATATGCCCTGCTCGACCACAATTGTAGCATTTCTTTGATGCGTCAAAGCTGCGATGTAGTCCAAGACTTCTTTCCACCTCTGGAAGGATGTGGAGGTTTCCTAGCCGAATAAAAGGAAGACTGGCCCTTGCGGGCCCCACCACTCTTGTTTTCTGAAAAGTTGCCGGTCACCTTCTGTTTCTTTGCCTCCACTGATTTCTCCACCGCCGCCTCTTTCATGTCGTAGGCCAGCGCTTTGTCTTGATACTGTCGTAATGTAGTACACTCGAACCCGGACATGTCTTCTTTGAATCTCGGCTTCATCCGCATATCGAAATAAAAATCTTTTATGCCTCCGTTCGACCAAGTGTCGCACACAAGTCGGTGATGATTAAAAGTTTTGATTACATCTGTCACAGATGCTTAGAACTCTGTGGTGAGAAAAACTCTCGGATCTTTGCCTCTCTAACTGGACGAGGACAATCGTGCTTCCATCATTAATTTGAATTCCGTCAATACGCATTATGATTCTCGGGTCGAATAGCTTCCCACCAATCAAAGGCCTCCCGGTCGAGAAAATCTTTGGGCAATGGGAACCTTAGGTCCTTGGGGACGATTAAGACCCGCGAATATCTTCTCTAACTCCTTGAGCCAGTGATCCCAAGTAATTGCCTCGGCAGATCCGTCAAATTTTGGCGGGTGCAATTTGACCACCTCGGCAAGCCATCTGTCTCCCGGTTATCCTCGTGGTGCTCTTTGTCCCATCGCCGTCTGCATGCGGTCGACTACAGGCGGCCCGGTTTATCTGCGCCACCACTGTTGAAGCACTCCGGCATGTTAGGATTTGCGTCGTCATTGCCGACCCTTCTTGCCCCCAAAATGGGAATCGGTTCGACTAGGTGATATTTCGGGGTAGTTGCGGAATCCTCTGTCTCATGTTACCCGTCGCGTCCACGACCAGCGTCGCGTCCACGTCCTCCTCTCAACATCGTAAACACAATTCCTCAATATCCAGGACAAAGTTTACGAAATAAAGCCCGTCAATACTCACAAAACAGTAATTAAGTAAAACGGTAGTATAAGAGATTAGGAGACTTACAACCACGGTCCACATGACGACTTTTGGCGGAACAGTGATATTACGAACAACTCGTAAATCAATAACGTAAACAGAACCAACTTAAAACCCGACTGCCAAGATATCCATAAATCTTAGCTCCGATACCATATTCTGTAACACCCCGAGATATTCGGAATAATTACAGCGCCGTAAACCCTTTAAGTAAGGATTTACAAGGCTGATTTAAAAGAAATGTAAAATATAAGACATCAATACTGCGGAAATTCAAGTTTACAAAACCATTCAACTGGTTTAACGAGTAATTAATACAACCATATCGAAAAGATATTAATACGACAAGCGTACTCGAGTACTGAAATCAAAACAAGAAAACAAATCACCAACAACAACAAACATCACTGAACCCCTTCGTCGTCACATCGGTACTGTGGCTGTTTCCCTGCTCCTCGGCTACCTGAACATCAAAACAAATGTCCACCCCCGAAGGGGTTAGCAAAATGATGCTAGTACAAGTATCATTTAAACGAATTAAACATGCATCAACAATACATAACAAGATACACCACACGGACTTCCGCTACCGAAATCCGATAATGCGAATCCACAAGATTCCATTAACACAGCAAGGGTATTCCAAAGATCCAGCGCCCTCAGCATAGATCCCAAGATGATCCCGTCGAACCAACACGAGGTGGAAATAACCCGTCCAATGATCCAGCGCCCTCAGCCTAGATCCCAAGATGATCCCGTCGGACCAACACGAGGTGGACATCCGATCCAGCGCCCTCAGCATAGATCGTACAACGTACACAAATACAACTCATGCATACACATATGCCAAATCATTATGTTCATCAACATGAACATACAAATACTAGATAACGAATATCATGACAATTCAACAATTTAATTTCCATGTTCAACAACATGAATAAGCCATAAACATGCTCAAAATATCGATTTTAACACATTACGATACTTGCCTCGAAGATGGCAAGAACGAAACACTTCAATGATCTCAACACACTCGAAGGCCACCTCCTTCGATCAACGTAGCAAGCTCGAACCTTAACAAAAGAAATGATATACAAATCATCTCAAGTCGAACGATGGCCTAACAATTCGGTCTATGGCTCAAAAGCTCAAAATATGCGATGCTGAACCACTTAGCGTCGCTACGTACTCTCGTAGCGTGCGCTAAGCTACTGTTAGCGTGCGCTATCGTCTAAGCCTAGCGTCGCTAGCCACGGGTAGATTCTCTCGATCGGCCCGACCGGCGCTGATATCATAACGTACGTTACGTACCAATCTTAGCGTGCGTTAACTTATCCCCGATAGCGCACGTTAACTTACGTATGTTAGCGTGCGCTAACCGTGCATGGCAGATTACTACTGACAGAAAACTGGATTGAAAGGTGATGAACTCATGAATTCTATGGTGATAATACAAGTCATCCCCGAGCATATCATGCTAATAAGGTTTGTGAAAGTTCTTTACGTACTAAATGACTATGAGATACAAAGATACGTATAATCATCACAACACCATAGTTCATCTAGATCCTCAAGGAAATATTCTAAGTTCCGTTCGTCCTACGTTCCAAAACGCATGATTCCAATGTGTAAAACGTAACAACTAGGTAATATCCGTCTACTGATCACAATTTGGTTTGAAGCTGCTTAAGAGTCCAAAAACTAAAAAGGTTCAAAGGTTCATACGATGAATAAGTGCCGAAACGTCGAAAATATCCTTCTAACACATGATGATCGATTTTGAACGAAATAACTGACTATTAAATCATGATCAAACGTCCTTTAGAACACTACTAATATTGGTGAAGAACCACCTACCTCAAAGTAGTGAAGAACAAGGTGAAAATCGAAGCAATCCAACGTCGAAGGCTCGAACACCAATCCTCAATGATCTACAATCTTCAATACAAGCTAGGATGCTGATATGAAGTGTTTAGGATGTAGGAAGTTATACTCTAAGTATAAGAATTCGGATGTGGGAAAAGAAAGGACTGAAAATACGAAAAGGATGTTGTCCTATTTATAGGAAATGGTTATTAGCGCGCGCTAGTCACCTTTCGTAGCGTACGCTAACGCTGGCTCGACTTTCTGATGCTCAGCACTTAGCGTGCGCTATGCACATGCTTGTAGCGTGCGCTAAGGCGTTGACTTGGCTTTTCCCGAAAGCCGTCCAGGTTCATCCCGACACAATCCGACCAAGATCCCCGGCCTGATCTCACCTACCACACGTCTCAATCAAATTGACCACACATAGCGTGCGCTAATGTTCCTTTGTTGCATGCGCTATGGATCCATGTTAGCGTACGCTACAAATAGCCGATAGCGTGCGCTACATGCGCAGAATTACAATTTTTAAATCACAATCATGAAATCATACGCTCGACAACATCGGATTAAGAAATACGGAGAATAATACTCAGACAAAAGTACAATAATTACAATATCACAAGTTCCAAAAACATATCAGAAATCTCGGGTATTACAGGCATAATGGAAAAAATATCCCGGCTGGCACCTAAAGGAGGAATTTCAAAGAAGAAAGAGAAGTTTCTGGGAAAATGCTTCAATTGTGAGAAGATGGTGTTAGGGTTGTATACTGTAAAGCATATTTTATGCTTGTATTACCTTATTCCCTCTAACTACATATGAGAATATTAATTACATTTAATCACATATTTTGCATATTTATTCACGTTATGGTTATGCAAATGAAATGTCTAATTATTTTATATTGTAGATAATATGGTGTGTTGGTGTTACACGGAAGATCGCATTATCGGTGCCTTATAAAATAATATAATAGTTCACAAATTATATAATTATTAGACAAATTATGTGAAAGGTTGTAGTGTATGCTAGAGATTAGTTGGTCTTGACTATTAGCATGCATTAGCGTGTTTGCATACATTGAACTGGATCGAAGTGAGATAATGTCTTCTGTACTAACTGTAAGAAGAACGTAAATCTCGGATAATTATTATTTCTTAATTCTAAGTATATAATATTTAATTGTGTATTTATTGCTTTGATTTACCATAGAGTCAAAGTGATTGACTCAATAAGCTTCGTATCTTGGGCAATAATATTATTTTTATGACAATTATTATTATTACTAGAAATCATGTCTCGACTTGTGCGGGTTGATGATGTCCCCTTGAGGAGCTCGATAATAATTATTAGATTAAACCTTATAGGTGGATTTAATTCTGATATAATAATAAGGTTCGAGTGGTACTACTCTTGGATAAGATATTAATTAATTAAAGCTGTCAGTAGCATAAAATTAATTAATAGACATTCGATATCTTAAATACGGGAAATAATATATTTAAATAAGAAGCCCGATTTTGTAAATTGGGATTTGGGTAGAAGTGCAATATTAACTCTTTATTGGACTGAGTTGATATTAGTGAACTCAACCATATTACGAAAAGGATTAATATGGAAAGGTGGGTTGCACTAGGAGTCCTAACCCTAATCCTCCTTTAGATCCCTAAGTTGACTTCATTTTCGGCCGAATTGATTTCTTCACACACAAGAAATTTCAATTTTTTCTTCTTACTGTTTAATTGTGGATCTTGACTTGTGTCTTTGATTCCACAATTGAGATAACGCTTTAATTCTTGCTACATATCGGAATTACTTGAAGAAAAGAAATCGAGAGTTGTGAGAGTCGACCGATCCACTTTTGTCCAAGCAAGATTCGGTAGCTCGTTGCCAACACAACGTCCGGATTAAGGCGGATCGTACTCTAGAAGACCTAAAGGTAGAAGTACAAGAAGATCAATGAGCAAGCAACCACTATGCTTCAAAGGTAAATATCCTATGATCTTTGATCTGGATTAGGATATTTAATTTGCTAATATATTTATTTAATAAATACTAATTAATATTTAAATTGGTTATTAATCTTGGAAGTTAATTAATTAGGATGCCTAAATAGGTTTTGTGCTCGTGGATGCGTAAAACGCTTTAATCAAATTTTCCCCAACTTTGCTTTCGTTGTGTTTTATTTCCAACAATTGGTATCAGAGCCAGATTTTAGGCTTTTGCTATTTTAATTAATTTTGGTGATTAATTGATAGCAATTTAAATATTGTAATTTTATGTTGGAGTATTTTGCTAGATGTGTTCTTGCAGGGAATATGATCCAATTATTATGGTTACGTGAATGGTTTATTTATTTTTTTATATATGCAATTGTTGGTTTGGCACGGTTTTAAGGCATGTAAAGGTTTTTCCCGTGAGAAAATCCGCGGGTAGATCTAGGATATTATTTTTTCATGTAATATTGCTGTAAATTCGATGTATTTTATTTTGTGTAAAATTGTAATCGAATTCGGAGAAAACGAAGTCACAAAGAAGTAGAGCAGAAGAGGGACACCGGGATTGTTGGACAGCCGCGGTCGAACAGCAGCATGTGGTGTAACACCCCGAGATATTCGGAATAATTACAGCGCCGTAAACCCTTTAAGTAAGGATTTACAAGGCTAAATAAAAGAAATGTAAATATAATTCAACCTTACAACTGAAATTCAAAATACAGAACTGGTTCAACTGATCCAAAGAGTTAACTTATACAACCATATCGAAAATGACATTATTAGAACACACGTACTCGAGTACTAAAGTGAACCAAAAAGACAAATCACCATAACAATAAACATCAACCACATCACTGAGCCATTTCATCGTCCTGTCGGTACTGTGGTTGCTTCCCCGCTCCTCGGCTACCTGAACATCAAAACAATGTCCACCCCCGAAGGGGTTAGCAAAAACAATGCAAGTACAAGTATCATAATACATAAATCATCAGTGCATCATAAAACATGCAAAACGGACTTCCGTCATCGGAATCCAACGATGTGAATCCTCACGATTCCATCAACACAATACAGGGTAATCCAGCGATCCAGCGCCCTTGGTATAGATCCCCATGATGATCCCGTCGGACCAACGCATGGTGGAAAACCCATCCAGCGATCCAGCGCCCTCAACATAGATCCCCATGATGATCCCGTCGGACCAACGCATGGTGGACATTCGATCCAGCGCCCTCAGCATAGATCCTCATGACCCCCACTCGGATCATTTATATCATAAACCAATCAATTATGCATACATATATGCATTTCAATTTGTTCATCAATACGAACAATTAACAACGAATACCACGAGAAATTAAAGAAATAAATCTCATATTCGACAACATGAACAAAACCATATGCATGATCAAAGTTCCAATATAAATCAAACTCAACATATGATACTTGCCTCGAATATGGCAAGAATGAAATACTCCAACAAATGACACGCGTCCGTATGTCACCGGCCCTCGATCGTCCCCTATGCAAGGCTCGGACCTAAGAAATAATAAAGAATTCATCTCATGTCGTACGAATGTCTAACAATCCGGTTTACGGCCGCAAGCTTTAAAAATGCAATCTGCCTGAACTACTTAGCGTACGCTACGTACCATACGTAACGAGCGCTAAGCCTGTCCGTTAACGTACGCAAATGACCAAGTTTAGCGTGCGCTAGCTGTAATCTTGTGATCCTCTCTGAGCAATGCCCCGCCTGCCTGATGACATAACGTACGTTACGTACCCAACGCAGCGTACGTTACTCATTCCCGATAGCGCACGTTAATATATACATTTTAGCGTGCGCTAACCGTGCATGGCAGTCACTACTGGGTAAAAACTTGATAAAAACTCATGAATGTTCACTGATAATACATGTCATCTCCGTGCATATCATACTTATACGGTTTGTGAAAGATCTCTACGGATTAAACGACTACAAGATACAAGGGTACGTATTATCATCAAAATTCATCTTGATCTCGAGAAAGTATCCTAAGTTCCCTTCGTCCTACGTTCCAGAACGCATGATTCCAATGTGTAAAACATAACAACTTGATAATCTTCCACCTACTGGTCATAATCGGTTTGAAGATACATGAATATGCTTAGGAGTCCATATACTAAAAAGGTTCAATAGACTATAAGTGCCGAAACGTCAAAATATCCTTCTAACACATGATGTTCGACTACTACGAATTTTGCTGACTAGGTAGTCATGATCAAAACGTCCTTCATACTAGTACTTAATATTGGTGAAGAATCACCTACCTCAAAGTAATGAAGAACAAGGAGGAATTCGAGGCAATCCAACGCCGAAGGCTTGAACACCAATCCCCAATGATCTAAAATCTTCAACATGAGCTAGGATTCTGATATGAAGTGTTTAGGATGAAGAGAGTAATTCTCTAAGTATAAGGATTCGGATGTGGGAAGTGAAAAGACTGAAAATACGAAAAAGGATGCTGTCCTATTTATAGAAAATGGTTATTAGCGCGCGCCAGTCCATATTCATAGCGTGCGCTAACGGCTATTTGAAACTTACTGATTTCACTGTACTCAGCCTTTAGCGTGCGCTATCCTCATATGAGTAGCGTGCGCTAACGCATTGACTTGGCTTTTTCCCGAAAGCCGTCCAGGTTCATCCCGACATAATCCGACCAAGATCCCCGGCCTGATCTCACCTACCAACACGTCTCAATCATATTGACCATGTATAGTGTGCGCTAAGTTTCCTTCATAGCGTGCGCTATGGATCCAAGTTAGCGTACGCTACACTTAGATGATAGCATGCGCTACATGCGTAGAATCACAATTTTAAATCACATTCATGAAATCATACGCTCAACAACACCAGATTATGAAATATGTAGAATAATACTCAGATCAAAGTGCAACAATTACAATATCACAAGTTCCAAATACATATCAGAAATCTCGGGTATTACATCCTTCCTCCCTAAAAAGAAGTTTCGTCCCGAAACTTAAGATGAAAACAACTCTGGATATCTAGCCTTCATACTGTCCTCTGTTTCCCAAGTGGCCTCTTCAGCTCCATGTCGTGACCATTGTACTTTAACCAAGTGTATTGGTTTATTCCTCAATTGTTTGATCCGACTCTCAAGTATCTTGATTGGTCTCTCTTCGAAGGTACCGTCATTAGCTATCTCGATCTCGTCGAAATCAATGACGTGACTGGGGTCTGGTACATACTTCTGCAATTGAGATACGTGAAACACACTCTGAACGTGACTCAGCGATGGCGGTAAGGCCAACCTGTATGCTAAATCCCCAACTTTCTCGAGGACCTCAAATGGCCCGATATATCTCGGACTTAGCTTACCTTTCCTCCCAAAACGGAAAATTCCTCGTGTAGGAGACACATTCAATAGTACGTGGTCCCCAATGTCGAACTCTAGAGGGCGACGACGTACGTCTGCATAAGACTTCTGTCGACTCTGGGCAGTCAACAGTCTCTCTCGAATCAAAGCTATATTCTCTTGAGTCTGAACTATCAATTCCGGTTCCGTCCCGATCATATCCGAAGAATCATCCCAGCACAGGGGTGATCGACATCTTCTCCCGTACAAAGCTTCAAATGGTGCCATCTTAATAGAAGCATGCCAACTATTATTGTATGTGAATTCAATCAACGGCAAATGAACTTCCCAATCTGTTGACCAATCCAAAGCACAAGCTCTAATCATGTCTTCTACTGTTTGTATAGTCCTTTCGGACTGACCGTCCGTCTGAGGATGATAAGTCGTGCTAAAGTTGAGCTCAGTCCCCAAAACCCTGTGAACTGCCTTCCAGAAGTGCGACACGAAGCGACCATCTCGATCTGAAATAATGGTCTTCGGCGTCCCATGCAATCTGACTACCTCTGCAATGAATACTCGCGCCAATCTCTCGTGTCCCCAAGTATCTTTAATTCCTAGGAAATGAGCCGACTTGGTTAGTCGATCAACTATAACCCAAATCATGTTCATTCTCGTCTTGGTCCTTGGCATATTGGTGATGAAATCTATTGAGATATCCTCCCACTTCCACTCAGGGATCGGAAGCGGCTTTAACATTCCGGCAGGTCGCTGATGTTCAATCTTAACCTGCTAACAAGTCAAACACTTTGAAATGTATTTTGCTACGTCCTTCTTCATATTCCCCCACCAGAAGTTTTGTTTTAGATCCTTATACATCTTACTGCTGCCCGGGTGAATAGAATAAGGCGCGCTATGAGCTTCCTTCAAAATTGTCCGTCTCAAATCATCATCATCGGGAACGCACAGTCGACTCTGAAATCTCAGAACTCCATCATCTTGTATCACGAATCCTGGGGCCTTTCCTTTCTTTACTTCGTCAAATAACCGAAGGATCAGAGAATCGTTCAACTGCTTAGATTTGATCTCCTCGACTAGTGATGAAGTCAGTTCCATCACATATAGTTGCCCTTGGATTCCTGGTGCCCATACTTCAATCCCTTCACGGATCAGTTCCCGTTGAATGCTGGTTTGGGATGTAAGTGCTTCCAACACTCGAAGAGAAACAGGTTTACGGCTCAATGCATCGGCTACTACGTTTTCTTTACCCGGATGATAGAGAATCTCCAAGTCGTAATCCTTGATCAATTCCAGCCACCTTCTCTGCCTCAAGTTTAATTCTTTCTGGCTGAAAATGTACTTGAGGCTCTTATGATCTGTAAAGATCTGACAATGAGTGCCGTATAAATAATGTCTCCAAATTTTCAATGCAAAGGCTAGAGATGCTAGCTCCAGATCATGAGTTGGGTAATTAGCCTCGTACGGTTTCAACTGCCGAGAAGCATAGGCAATCACCTTATCCTTTTGCATCAACACACATCCCAGACCTTGATTTGAAGTGTCGCTGTATACCATGAATCCATCAGTTCCATCTGGTAACGCTAATATAGGTGCTGTCGTCAGTCTCTTCTTAAGTTCATCAAAACCAGCCTGGCATTTCTCATCCCACGTGAACTTTTGAGTTTTCTGTAACAGCTGAGTGAGCGGACGAGCAATTTTGGAAAATCCCTCTACAAAACGGCGATAATATCCAGCAAGTCCTAAGAAACTCCGGACTTCTTTCACGTTATTAGGAGCTTCCCATTCCAAGATTGCTTCGACTTTCTTCGGGTCCACCTGAACTTCGTCAGCTGATATCACATGCCCAAGAAAAGTTACTTTCCTAAGCCAGAACTCGCATTTGGAAAGCTTTGCATACAGTTGTTCCTTCCTCAAGGTGCTCAAAACCACACGCAAATGTTCGGCATGCTCCTCTGTGTCCTTCGAATATATCAAGATGTCATCAATGAAGACGACCACAAATTTATCCAAGTATTCTAAGAATACCCGATTCATCAATTGCATGAATACCGCAGGAGCATTGGTAAGTCCAAATGGCATCACTACAAATTCATAATGCCGTCTGGGATACGGCGATTTCGGTATATCCGATTCCTTAATTCTCAACTGATGGTATCCTGATCGCAAGTCAATCTTCGAGAACACCCTTGCTCCTTGTAGTTGATCAAACAAGTCGTCGATCCGAGGTATAGGATACTTATTCTTGATTATCACTTTGTTGAGCTCCCTGTAATCAATACACAGTCGGAGGGATCCGTCTTTCTTCCGGACAAAGAGAACGGGCGCTCCCCAAGGAGAAACGCTAGGTTGAATATAACCCTTCTGTAACAATTCCTCCAGTTGCTTCTTTAGTTCATACATCTCGGTTGGCGCCATGCGGTATGATGCTCTGGAAATAGGAGCGGCTCCAGGCTCTAATTCGATAGTGAACTCCACTTCTCTCTACGGAGGTAACCCAGGTAGTTCGTCAGGAAATACATCTGAGAACTCATTCACAACTGAAATAGATGAGAGCTCTACTCCTTCCTCTTTCCTCATGACATAGCACCAAAGTCCATGACATCCCTGCTTCAGTAATTTCACGGCTTTCATTGCTTTGATCAATTTTCCCGAGCTTCCCGGTCTCCATCCTCGGAATAAGTGTTCAGATCCGTCATCAGCAATGATAGAAATGACTCTCTTTCGGTAATTCAGAATAGCTCCATAACGGTTGAGCCAATCGTCTCCGAGAATTAAGTCGTCACCATGTATGTCAACTACAATAAGATTTGATGGCCAATCTCTCCCCCTATAGACACTGGAAAATCTCTAGCTTCTAGGGTTCCCACAATTTTCTCTCCACTCGGTAATCCCACAACATAAGGTTCACAATCATACAAGCACGAGATTTTCAAACGATTAACACAGTTCAAAGATATAAAAGAATGCGTAGCTCCTGAATCGAATAAGACACTAACTGGTTGCAAAAGGATCTGAATCGTACCTGATGCAACAGCTGTGTTCTGATCGTATGACTTCTTCATCTCGTAAATACGTGGAGGGACGGACCCAGTGCTAGATGCTTCTCTTTTCCCAACATTCTGCTGCTGGAAACCACTTTGCTGCGTCTGGTTTACACTAGTGTCCTTCGGGACCGGTACAGGAGTGAGAGTGCCAAAAGATCGAGTCGCATTCCCACAAAATGTTGCGCGATGCCCTTCCGGTCCACACTCGAAACAGGTCACAGCAGGCGCGAAACAGTCACGTCGAACATGCCCCGCTTTACCACAATTATAACATTCCTTCCCTGCGTCTGAAACAGTTGGTGCTGCCCTGAACTTCTTTCCACCTCGAGAAGGATGTGGAGGCCTCCTGGATGAATGAAAAGAGGACTGGCCCCTGCGAGGCCCACTACTCTTATTCTCCGTGAAGTTGCCAGCCACTTTCTGCTTCTTTGCTTCCGTTGATTTCTCTACTGCTGCCTCTTTCATATCATAGGCGAGTGTTTTGTCCTGATACTGTCGCAAGGTGGTACATTCAAACCCGGACATATACTGCTGAATTTCCGACTTCATTCGCATGTCGAAATGAAAAATCCTCTCCGCCTCGGTCCTGACCAAGTGGCGCACATAAGTCAGCTGGTGATTAAAGGTCTTAAACACGTCTGTCACAGATGCTTCTGAATTTTGTGGTGAGAAAAACTCCCGGACTCGGGCCTCTCTAACTCGGCGAGGACAATACTGCGCTTCCATCATTAATTTGAACTCTGTCCAGTCGACATTATGCTCCTCAGGTCAAATGGCCTCCCACCAGTCGAAAGCCTCCCCCGTCAGAAGATACTGGGCGACCGGAACCTTTCTGTCGTTGGGACAGTTAATCCCCGCAAAAATCTTCTCTAACTCCTTCAGCCAGTGATCCCAAGAAAGCGTCTCAGCAGAACCATCAAATTTCGGGGGATACAATTTGATCACCTCAGTAAGCCATTTATCTCCCCGATTATCCACGTTATGCTGCTGTCCCATCGCCGTCTGCATGCGATCCACAACTTGAGCAAACTGGTTTATCTGAGCAACCACTGTGAAGCACTCCGGCACGTTAGGATGCATTATTATTTCGATCCTGTTGTCCCCCAGAATGGGAATCCGTTCGACTAGCGGTTATTTCTGGGGTAGACACCGAATCTTCTTGTCTCGCATTTCCACGTCCGCGTCCACGACTGCGTCCGCGTCCACGACCTCCCCTCAACATACTGTAAACACAGATACTCAATATCCAGAGCAATCTTTCTAAAAGTAAGTCCATCAATGTTTACAAAACATGAATTAAATAAAATGGTAGTATTTGAGATTAGAAAACTTACAACCACGGTCCACACGACGATGCTGGCTCAGCAGTGATGTTACAAACGACCAATAATCAAATAACGTAAACAGACCCAACTAACCCGACTGCTAAGATATCCATGAATCTTAGCTCCGATACCATATTCTGTAACACCCCGAGATATTCGGAATAATTACAGCGCCGTAAACCCTTTAAGTAAGGATTTACAAGGCTAAATAAAAGAAATGTAAATATAATTCAACCTTACAACTGAAATTCAAAATACAGAACTGGTTCAACTGATCCAAAGAGTTAACTTATACAACCATATCGAAAATGACATTATTAGAACACACATACTCGAGTACCAAAGTGAACCAAAAAGACAAATCACCATAACAATAAACATCAACCACATCACTGAGCCATTTCATCGTCCTGTCGGTACTGTGGTTGCTTCCCCGCTCCTCGGCTACCTGAACATCAAAACAATGTCCACCCCCGAAGGGGTTAGCAAAAACAATGCTAGTACAAGTATCATAATACATAAATCATCAGTGCATCATAAAACATGCAAAACGGACTTCCGTCATCGGAATCCAACGATGTGAATCCTCACGATTCCATCAACACAATACAGGGTAATCCAGCGATCCAGCGCCCTTGGTATAGATCCCCATGATGATCCTGTCGGACCAACGCATGGTGGAAAACCCGTACAGCGATCCAGCGCCCTCAGTATAGATCCCCATGATGATCCCGTCGGACCAACGCATGGTGGACATTCGATCCAGCGCCCTCAGCATAGATCCTCATGACCCCCACTCGGATCATTTATATCAAAAACCAATCAATTATGCATACATATATGCATTTCAATTTGTTCATCAATACGAACAATTAACAACGAATACCACGAGAAATTAAAGAAATAAATCTCATATTTGACAACATGAACAAAACCATATGCATGATCAAAGTTCCAATATAAATCAAACTCAACATATGATACTTGCCTCGAATATGGCAAGAATGAAATACTCCAACAAATGACACGCGTCCGTATGTCACCGGCCCTCGATCGTCCCCTATGCAAGGCTCGGACCTAAGAAATAATAAAGAATTCATCTCATGGCGTACGAATGTCTAACAATCCGGTTTACGGCCGCAAGCTTTAAAAATGCAATCTGCCTGAACTACTTAGCATACGCTACGTACCATACATAACGTGCGCTAAGCCTGCCCGTTAACGTACGCAAATGACCAAGTTTAGCGTGCGCTAGCCGTATCTTGTGATCCTCTCACGAGCAATGATCGCCTGCCTGATGACATAACGTACGTTACGTACCCAACGCAGCGTACGTTACTCATTCCCGATAGCGCACGTTAATATATACATTTTAGCGTGCGCTAACCGTGCATGGCAGTCACTACTGGGTAAAAACTTGATAAAAACTCATGAATATTCAGTGATAATACATGTCATCTCCGTGCATATCATACTTATACTGTTTGTGAAAGATCTATACGGATTAAACGACTACAAGATACAAGGGTACGTATTATCATCAAAATTCATCTTGATCTCGAGAAAGTATCCTAAGTTCCCTTCGTCCTACGTTCCAGAACGCATGATTCCAATGTGTAAAACATAACAACTTGATAATCTTTCACCTACTGGTCATAATCGGTTTGAAGATACATGAATATGCTTAGGAGTCCATATACTAAAAAGGTTCAATGGATTATAAGTGCCGAAACGTCAAAATATCCTTCTAACACATGATGTTCGACTACTAACGAATTTAGCTGACTAGGTAATCATGATCAAAACGTCCTTCATACTAGTACTTAATATTGGTGAAGAATCACCTACCTCAAAGTAATGAAGAACAAGGAGGAATTCGAAGCAATCCAACGCCGAAGGCTTGAACACCAATCCCCAATGATCTACAATCTTCAACACGAGCTAGGATGCTGATATGAAGTGTTTAGGATGAAGAGAGTAATTCTCTAAGTATAAGGATTCGGATATGGGAAGTGAAAAGACTGAAAATACGAAAAAGGATGCTGTCCTATTTATAGAAAATGGTTATTAGCGCGCGCTAGTCCATATTCATAGCGTGCGCTAACGGCTATTTGAAACTTACTGATTTCACTGTACTCAGCCTTTAGCGTGCGCTATCCTCATATGAGTAGCATGCGCTAACGCATTGACTTGGCTTTTTCCCGAAAGCCGTCTAGGTTCATCCCGACATAATCCGACCAAGATCCCCGGCCTGATCTCACCTACCAACACGTCTCAATCATATTGACCACGTATAGCGTGCGCTAAGTTTCCTTCACAACGTGCGCTATGGATCCAAGTTAGCGTACGCTACACTTAGACGATAGCTTGCGCTACATGCGCAGAATCACAATTTTAAATCACATTCATGAAATCATACGCTCAACAACACCGGATTATAAAATACGGAGAATAATACTCAGATCAAAGTTCAATAATTACAATATCACAAGTTCCAAATACATATCAGAAATCTCGGGTATTACACGTGGGCGAGCTAAGACGATGTCACTGCGGCGGCGCCGGCCTTTGCCGAGGGCATGGCGGCTGATACAGTCGATTCGCCGGTTTGGGTCGGGTCGTCCAGTTTTTGGTCCTGTCCGTTTCACCATCGTTCGTTGCGTCTGCTGGAGAGTCGGGATTTAAAATTAAATTTTTTTATGTAATTAATTGGCATAAAAGTGAAACTTTAATTTTGGAAATCCATGGCCCGGTGCAGGAGTGACGATATGCTTGATCCAGTAGGAGAAATCGAGTCGAAGATTTTCTCGGATTCAAATCAAGGAAGATGACCATGGTAATTGGATAAATTAATTATTCATGCTTTAGTTTGATTTTTACTGTTTTAGATGTATGGCATATATGAATGTATGCGTGATATATTTCTTGCATGTTAGGATGAGAAAATTAAAAACCTTAAGGCTAAAATAACTAAGTGATTAAATTGATTTATTTTTGAAATAAAATCAAATTGACCTTTATAATTAATTTAAATTGTGAAGTAATTAATATACGCGTTGACATTAGGGTCTTCCTCCACATCGGATGTTCTAATTATAGGTTCACTAGTTTTAAATTTCAAATGATAACAAAAGGTAAATATTATTTTTTATGATAGGACCTCTCCATCTGTAGGACTATTATTTAAAAAATAATATTTTAAGGTTGTTAAATTATGGTGTTCACTTAAGTGTATTAATTAATGAGCTCCCCGTTGGACTCTATGTTAATTAATACATGGCCAAGAGGAACCAACTATTAATTTTACTTCTCATAACGTAAATTGACTAGATAGTAAAATTAAAGACATACAACTCTACTTGAAAAATGTGTGTAAACGTCCATATGATCGTGGCTTGCATATACGGATTTTTCGAGGTATTGGTTGCTAGCATATATATTCTGTGTTTGAGGTTTTTCAATATATTTTGCTATGCATTATGTGATGAATGTTTTTAATTTTTATCTCACATGTCTTTCAATCCACTTGCTGTAATTCTCAAAGAAAACAAACTAAATGGCACTAACTTTGCTGATTGAAAACATAATTTTACTTGTTTTATCGGACTGTGTCTGAATGGGTCGTGTCGCGACGCGTCGTTTGAGGTGTCGGTCATGATTAGTATCGTGGTGCATCCATCATTTTCGTGCAACCCATGTCATGTGATCAGAATTGTATTTTGAAAAATGATCTTTCGGCTGTGTCCCTAAATGGATTTCGATAAGTTGAGGATTCTTAAATTCCAAATGTTTTCAAAACTCCCAAGAATCTTAAAATGTTTTGCAAGATGTATATTGGTTTCATTCCTACCTTTCATGGTTCGAACTATTTCACTCAAGTGAATTATCTCGGGAAATCTTTTGTTATGTTTAACGGATTGGCTGTTCACGATTATTATGTTCTCGGAATATGCTGTGTATGGCTCGTATTTGCACTTTGTACTTGCACTAGCAAAATACTGGAATTTTACTAATCGCCGAATAATTGGGGGGTGGAGGTCTGTACTGCGTTCAGGTACATGTAAGTCCTTGGGGAGCTAAACACAGGATCGGTACGAAGGATGATGGAAGACAAACGATACTAATAACATGAGGGCCAGTATTGGGTTTTGTTGGTCGAATTGTATTGTTCTTTCCACCGTATTATTCTCCCTTCTTATGGGAGCGCTGTTCTATTTTGACCCCTGTGCATGTATGATTTTGAAATAGAGATGTATACGAAGTGTAAGTTGTGTGTTGTGGTGAAAGACCATATCGATCTAATGGTTCATTATTTAGCCATGTCGGTAAGTAATGTGATGTCTTGTCTCTGTATTTAGCCTGGTAGATCCTCACGGGGAGGGTTTGTGGCGCTTATTCCCGAGTGGATTGGGGTGTTACAGAATATGGTATCGGAACTTAAGTTGTGGAAACCTAGGATGTCGGTCAAGTCGTGTATTGTCGAGCCTTGTCTTGTCGGATTGTGTCTGACTGAGTCGTGTCGCGACGCGTCGTTTGTGGTGTCAGTCGTGATTAGTATTTAAACAAAGTAAAACAACAAAGAAGCGAAACAAAACAACGAAGAAGTCTAAAACGCAAAAAGTCGCACAATCTGGGAAACTGTTCAGATCCGTCAAGAAGGCAACCTACCTGATCAGACGAGATCAACCTACCTGATCAGACGAGAAGAAACCTACCTGATCAGACAAGTAGGTAAGTTACCCGATCATACATAACGTACGCTAACAAGGAAGCCTAACGTACGTAATGATACAAGGATAGCGTACATAAAACATGGTGTTTAACGTACGTAGCAATTTGTTTCTGAATTCAAACAAGGTGAACGTTGGATATGACGTCATGGCATAGGTCAGCATGCAATGGATAATTTGACTACATATAACGTACGTAAGAGGGAGATGCTAACGTACGTAATGAACAAGACAAAAGCTACTGGACTGATTTGCATGGAGTATAACGTACGTAACATGTGTAATACCCAGTAATTATCATTCAGTAATTATCACTCAGTAATTATCACTCAGTAATTATCATTCAGTATTTGATACTCAGTAATTTCACTCATCATTGATCAGTTGTCACTCATATTCAGTCATGGTATTCATCATTCAGAGCTATCGTATCGTGTATCAATCGTCATTCATCACTGGTCTCATTGGAGTTTCGTGCCGTGTTTATCATCATTGTCATTTTCGTTGCAAGCTGAGCTTGAGGAGTAGCGCACGCTACATACTCCTTTTAGCGTACGCTAATTGGGTATAGGTAGCGCACGCTACCGCTCGGCTTTAGCGCACGCTAAGGCTACCTTGGCTGCAGTCCAGAAGGTACTGGACTGCAGGTGAGAATATTCGTAGCGCACGCTACGAGTGGTAAGTAGCGCGCGCTAACGGGTTGTAGTAGCGCACGCTATATGTGTGGAGTAGCGCGCTAGGGCGGATCGGGTTGAGTCCAGTGGCTACTTTGGGTCGATTCATTCATAGCGTACGCTATGTGTTGATGGTAGCGTCTGTGGCCCGATATTTTAGCGCACGCTAAACAATGGTTGTAGCGCACGCTATCGAGTCGAATCGGAGGGCGAGGTTTTACGGACTCCGATCGGGCGTCGAATATTTCGCTAGCGCACGCTAACAATGGATATTAGCGCACGCTAGTAATATGGACGTAGCGCACGCTACAAATAGGTACGTAGCGCGCGCTACCGTGTTCGGACGAAGTCTTGGACTACCCAAATTGCTCGTTAGCGCACGCTATGTACAAGGGCTAGCGCACGCTAACCTGGAATGAGTATAAATTGGACAGTTTAGTCAGAGTTCGTCATTTTTCATCCCATTTCATTCTTTCGTTGGTTTTGGACGTTTTGGAGCGAATCGGAGAGGATTCTTCGAGGTGTAGTCATCAATCATCATCTTCAAGCTCATCTTTCGGATTGATCATCATTTCATCATCTTCATCACATCGGATCAAGGTATTAATCTCTTGGATCTAGAATTTCGGATTTTTGGGGTTTTCCTTCCGATTTCTTCGTGTAAGCTTGGATTATCATTGGAATATGTTAGTTATGGATTATCTAACTTGTATAAACATATTCCTACGATTTTAAACGGTTATTTTCGAAATTATTTCAAGAACCCTTGGGGTTGACTTCGGTTAATTGGGGATTTTCCGATTGATGTTGTTGTAATCATGAGTCATGGATTCCTAATGGATTATTGATATCCTTGAAAGTGTTTTGATGGTTTGAAATACTCATCTTGGAGTTGGTTTCGATTCATTCGAGCTCGGATATCGTTGTGTCGATGTTTGAGTCGATTATGATCGTTTTGAATTGCGTAATGATCGGATTATTGGTAATTGTGTTATTCAATGTTGTTAGTGAGACCGTTATTTAATTTATGTCGTTGTTCGTGGACGGACATTCATCATCGGTATTGTGTAAGTTAATTCTTACTCGGTTAAAAGGATATTCATTCCTTTTTGTTGTTGATTACTCATAATCATAATTCATTCATCATTGTATTAATCGTATCAAAACTTGTCATTGTCAATTAATCACCTCGGTCATAAGGAGCAGACGGTTCGATCATTTCATTGAGCTATCATTCATTTCACCATCATTAAATCTTGGTGAGTCATTTTTCATTATCGTTGTCACTTTTGTCATATTGTGGCATTAGGGTCATCTTGGCGTGCGGTTGGTATGTGTAGGATTTTCATGTCGGGCACATTATGGTCGTGTGTTGGTTGTTGGCCTCACATTGGGTGTGCACACGAGTCGATTGCTCGTGAGGCGATTAGGTACAAGACCACGCGTGTTTGATCGTTGGTGGCTTGTGCACGGACACATTTCCATCCGGGCGTAGTGTGGCGCCATTCCTTTGAGCCGTCGATTAGTCGATTCATATAGCATGTTTGATTGCGTATGTTTTGAGAATAATTCATAATTTCGGATATATCATGATTGTGTATTTTCAACCCTTGAGGATTGTTGTTACGTATGGCGACCGTTGGGGTATTGTTTTTCGTGTCATGGCAAGGCTAAAGCACGGGAGAGCACGGTGACGGCGAGAGTCCCAGTGATACTAGTAGGGGCCCGATGCATTCGATCATTCATTCAGTCATTGTGTTTCCTTTATTTATTCCGCTGCAGACATTCCGTTTGAGTGCTCCTTTCATTCAGTGTTGTGTATTTTATCGTCATATAAAATACACATGTATTCTATTTTATCCTGGGTGTGTTGTATAAAACTCCTCGTCGGAGTAATTGATGTTGTAATGTGGTTCGGTACTACATTTAGCCGTGTAATTCATTCATTTTCATTCGCCTGGTGGGTCCCAGTTGGGGGTCCACGGCACTGTAATATCCGCCTAGTTTGGGGTGTTACAGAGTTGGTATCGGAGAGTGGTTTTGAATACTACCCTCCAAGTCATGTCTCATTTGAAATCATCGTCATCGGACTAGTATCATTGGACTTTCGCGTCGCGTGTGACCTGTGCAAATGCCGAACCAATCAGACCAAGAACTGTAAGATTTCTAATGCCATGGTATAATTTCTGGCAATAATCATTCATTCATAATTCATCAGTTAACAATCCTCAATCATCATTGTCATTTTGACCAGGACGGTCATGTTAACTCATTAATCACTCAATTCATTTCATTACTCAGTTGTTGATCTTGAAGATCACATCATTAATCTTGCTAAATTGTTCAAGATAATCATTTCAATAATTTCATCAGATAATCACGTCACCTCAATTAATCATTCATGTAATCGTTGTATTTGAGCGCGTATGCTCATTTTCATCATTTCATAATATAATCATAATGTGATACTCATGCGAGATATATAATCATCATATGACTTTCCACTTCAGTATGGAAAGGGCTGGCAGAGGACGTGGAGGACGAGGCCGTGGAGCGGGCCGAATCCCGAGAACTCGTGCGAATACACGTGCAAATGCCAGGAATAACGCTAACTCATCGAGCAGCGACGCTGCCACTCACTCACCTGGACGCAATCATTCACTGTCAGGGAGTCGTACCCGGGACACGGCTCAGTCAGAGGGTGTCCGGGTTGACCCACTCGCATTTATGCAGGGCATGATGGCCCAAATGACCCAGATGGCTCAGTTGATGGAGACGATGCATAACTCCGTCAATCAAAATCAGCAGGCTCCTCCGCCGCCACCTCAGAGGCAAGAGAGGGGTGTAAGCAATATCATTAGCGATATCTCTCGCCAGCGACCACCTACTTTTGAGGGCTCATCTGAGCCGGCGGATATTGTTCACTGGCTTGAGCATTTTGAGAAGTTATTTGCTATGGTGGATTGCCCCGAAGGGCATAAAGTTTCAGTTGCGGCTTACTATCTCGGTAAGAGCGCTCATTCATGGTGGTTATCGTTGAGGCCTGAGACGGAACATGTACTTGGGATCGATTCAAGACTCTCATGATGGAGAGGTACTATCCGGCCCCACTCGGGAGGCCAAGTTGTCGGAATTACTCACTCCCGACCTTTCGGCGGATGATGACGTTCTCGCCATCGCCGAAAAATTTCAGAACTTCTTCCGTTCGCCTCATCTATCATTCACTCGGAAGCGGACAAGATCAAGTATTTCAAAGAAGAGGTGAAACCCCGTATGAGACTTGATTACTTAATCATAACTGTGCCACTGCGGCGAGTTCATTGAGAAGGCTCTTACTTACGAGCTTACGGCTAAGGAAATTGCTAAGCGGCAACCTTCGTCGCTAGCAAGAAGTCCAAGAACCGTGTCGATCGGCGGGAGTCGTGCCACTTTCAAGAAACCGCGGCGGGCTCTACTTTTACGAGCGACCTCCTGGCGTCTAAACCCGCGGAATCTCGATCGCGAGCGGCCGATTCGGCCATCACTGTTTCAGCTGTGAGGAACGAGTCATTTCAGCACCAAGTGTCCGGCGATGCATCACGTGCCACAATCGTGGGATTGCCGGGCATAGGGCCCGTTTTGCCGTAGGGACTCTAAACCCACTCCGGCGTCATCTCAAGCCCCGTGTCATTCAGGGTGCGTAATCAGTCACTCGGTCGGCATCGTTCAAAACGACAGAGCTAAAGGCGGAGCCAAGAGCTATCGAGGCAGGAGCATCCGGTTCGGGGCGGCAAGCCCCGAATTTATGAGATGAAGAAGACCGATGATCCCGAGGCCGGATGATCTCGGTACACTCGATATTCTATCTCAACCTCGTGTGTACCCTTTTTGATACCGGTGCATCTCATTCATTCATTTCCGAGTCATGTTTGAGTAGACTACGTGCAGGTAGTGCTACTAGTTGTGAGCCATATGTCATTGGCCTACCTAATGGTAGACGCATTATCGGTAACCGTGAGATTCGATTGTCCGATTCGATTTCATGGTCGTGTATGGCCGGACCTAATCGTAGTAGATTTACCGAGGGACGACATCATCTTGGGTATTGATTGGATGGATCGTCATGATGCCATCATTAGTGTCCGAAAGCGTTTGGTCACTATCATTTGAACGATGGAGTTGAACATGTGTTTGAGGAGGTAATCCCATTACTTGCAGCAAAGTCATTAATTTGATGAAAGCGAGATTACTCAATCGGGGATGTGTCGGTTATTGGTGCTATATGGCCAAAACCGAGAAATCATCGATAATGTTAACGGATATTCCGGTGGTGAGGGAATATGCCGATGTTTTTCCGCGAGCTACTGGTTTGCCTCCACGAGAGGATGTGGAATTCACGATTGAGTTGGAGCACGGTACGTCCCGATATCGAAGGCACCGTCGGATGGCCCCGACCGAAATGCAAGAACTAAAGAACCAACTTGAGGAGTTGTTCGAGAAAGGTTATATCCGACCGAGTGCGTCCCCGTGGGAGCACCGGTGTTGTTTGTCAAGAAGAAGGATGGTTCATTCCGCTTATGTGCGATTATCGGGAGTTGAACAGGTGACAATCAAGAATAAGTATCCTTTACCCCGTATTGACGATCTCTTAGATCAACTTCAGGAGCTTCAAGATTTTCCAAGATCGACTTAAGATCTGGATATCATCGATTCTGGATTCGAGTCGGATATCGCGAGGACAGCGTTTCGAACACGCTATGGTCACTATGAGTTTGTGGTTATGCCGTTTGGATTGACTAATGCACCTGCGGTATTCATGGAGTTAATGAATCGGGTCTTCATCGACTTTTTGGATCGGTTTGTTGTTGTCTTCATCGACGACATTTTGATTTACTCTCGTGACCGGGAGGAACACGAGTTTCACCTTCATCAAGTGCTCGATGTGTTGAGGCGAGAACAACTTTTTGGGAAGTTTTCCAAATGTGAGTTACGGATGTCCGAAGTGACTTTTCTCGGACATGTAATTTCATCAGACGGAGTTCGTGTCGATCCTCGAAGACGGAGGCTATTCGGGATTGGCTACCTCAGAAGAACGTTAAGGAAATCCAAGTTTTCTCGGATTAGCGGGTTATTATCGGCGGTTCGTGGAAGGATTTTCTAGAATCGCTCAACCCTTAACGAACCTTTTGCGGAAAGATAAGAAATACACGTGGTCCGACGCGTGTCAACGAGTTTTGAGGAACTCAAGAACCGGTTAATGTCGGCACTGTACTTTCCTTGCCGCAGGGACGGAAGGATTTGTGGTCTATAGTGATGCGTCGGACGGGGTCTCGGATGTGTACTCATGCGAGCAGGAAGGTTATTGCCTATGCTTCACGGCAATTGAGACCTTACGAGGTTAATTATCCGACCCACGACACTGGAGCTAGCGTAGTGGTGTTCGCTTTGAAGATTTGGCGTCATTATCTTTATGGCGTTACATCGGATATTCACCGATCATAAGAGCTTAAAGTATATATTTACTCGAAGGAGTTAAATATGCGCGAGAGGCAGTGGTTGGAATTAATCAAAGATTATGATATTGAGATCCTTTACCACCCGGCAAGGCGAATGTTGTCGCCGACGCTTTGAGTCGTAAGTCCGTTCAGAGCAGATGCTTGCCCGTTTAACAATTCGAAGGAGCTTGGCGGGAATTCCTTAGACCCGAGATCGAGGTCCGGCTTCACGAGTTCAAAGGGCGCTTTGTATGTTAGAGATTTCATCGTCACTCGAGGAGGAAATCCGAGAGAATCGAGTTCGGACCCATCATTGCGCATCCGAGAGGATGTGGCTCAGGGAAAGCCACTGGATTTGTGGTCCACGAGGATGGACTTTTGAGGTTTAAGAATCGGTTGTGCGTACGCGATCGACGAGTTGAAAAACTCTATTTTGAGAGAAGCTCATGCTACCCCTTATTGTTCATCCGGTCTAGCAAGATGTACAAGGACTTGAAACAAAATTACCGGTGGAGTAATATGAGCAGAAGTCGCAGAATTTGTTTCGAGATGCTTAACCTGTCAACAAGTTAAGATTGAACATCAGCGACCGGCGGGTATGCTGAAACCTCTTCCTATTCCCGAGTGGAAGTGGGAAGACATTTCTATGGATTTCATCACGAGGTTGCCGACGAGTCGTCGTGGCATGAACACGATCTGGGTGATCGTGGACCGCTTAACCAAATCAGCTCATTTCCTTGAGATCAAGGATACGTGGGGTCCCGAGAGACTTGCCCAGTTGTTCATTAGAGAGATAGTCAGACTGCACGGTACTCCTAAAAGTATCGTTTCCGATCGTGACGGACGGTTTGTGTCGCACTTTTGGAAATCAGTTCATCGCGCTATGGGAACTCAGCTTAATCTCAGTACCGCTTTTCATCCTCAGTCCGACGGGCAATTAGAGAGGACCATTCAGACATTAGAGGACATGTTGAGGGCATGCGTCCTCGATTGGAAAGACGATTGGGAAGCCCAACTACCATTGATCGAGTTCACGTATAATAATAGTTGGCATGCTTCGATCAAGATGGCACCTTACGAGGCCTTGTATGGTCGTCGTTGTCGATCTCCGTTGTGTTGGGACGACTTATCAGAATCATTGGGCACCGAGACCGATATGCTTATAGCCGCCCGTGAGAAGGTAGCTTTGATCAGGAGTCGTTTGTTGACATTTCAGTCGGCCAATCATATGCGGATACCGCTGCCGACCATTAGAGTTCGAGACAGGTGACCACGTGTTGGTCAAGGTATCCCCGAGTCGTGGTATCTTCCGTTTTGGGAAGAGGGGGAAATTGAGTCCGAGATTCATTGGACCGTTTGAGATTTTGGATCGGGTAGGCGAGTTAGCTTATCGATTGGCTTTACCTCCGGCGTTAAGCCGAATTCATAATGTGTTTCACGTCTCTCAGTTGCGGAAGTATGTTGCCGACCCGAGTCACATACTTCAGTTCGACGAAATCGAGATCGCCGACGATCATTCATATGAGGAACGTCCTATACGAGTTTTAGAGCGACGAATCAAACAGTTGAGGAATAAGACGATTCCTTTGGTTAAAATTCAGTGGTCTAGACACGGAGTCGAAGAGGCTACTTGGGAAACCGAGGATAGGATGCGGGAGAGTTATCCCGAGTTGTTTGACCCTTAGTTTCGGGGACGAAACTCTTTTAAGGGGGGGTGTATGTAATACCCAGTAATTATCATTCAGTAATTATCACTCAGTAATTATCACTCAGTAATTATCATTCAGTATTTGATACTCAGTAATTTCACTCATCATTGATCAGTTGTCACTCATATTCAGTCATGGTATTCATCATTCAGAGCTATCGTATCGTGTATCAATCGTCATTCATCACTGGTCTCATTGGAGTTTCGTGCCGTGTTTATCATCATTGTCATTTTCGTTGCAAGCTGAGCTTGAGGAGTAGCGCACGCTACATACTCCTTTTAGCGTACGCTAATTGGGTATAGGTAGCGCACGCTACCGCTCGGCTTTAGCGCACGCTAAGGCTACCTTGGCTGCAGTCCAGAAGGTACTGGACTGCAGGGGAGAATATTCGTAGCGCACGCTACGAGTGGTAAGTAGCGCGCGCTAACGGGTTGTAGTAGCGCACGCTATATGTGTGGAGTAGCGCGCGCTAGGGGCGGATCAGGTTGAGTCCAGTGGCTACTGGACTGCACTGAATTCATTCATAGCGTACGCTATGTGTTGATGGTAGCGTACGCAACTGATATTTTAGCGCACGCTAAACAATGGTTGTAGCGCACGCTATCGAGGTCAGATCAGAGGGCAGACAGTTTTCTGGACTCCAGTACTGGGCGTCGAATATTTCGCTAGCGCACGCTAACAATGGATATTAGCGCACGCTAGTAATATGGACGTAGCGCACGCTACAAATAGGTACGTAGCGCGCGCTACCGTGTTCGGACAGGGGGTACTGGACTACCCAAATTGCTCGTTAGCGCACGCTATGTACAAGGGCTAGCGCACGCTAACCTGGAATGAGTATAAATTGGACAGTTTAGTCAGAGTTCGTCATTTTTCATCCCATTTCATTCTTTCGTTGGTTTTGGACGTTTTGGAGCGAATCGGAGAGGATTCTTCGAGGTGTAGTCATCAATCATCATCTTCAAGCTCATCTTTCGGATTGATCATCATTTCATCATCTTCATCACATCGGATCAAGGTATTAATCTCTTGGATCTAGAATTTCGGATTTTTGGGGTTTTCCTTCCGATTTCTTCGTGTAAGCTTGGATTATCATTGGAATATGTTAGTTATGGATTATCTAACTTGTATAAACATATTCCTACGATTTTAAACGGTTATTTTCGAATTATTTCAAGAACCCTTGGGGTTGACTTGATTAATTGGGGATTTTCCGATTGATGTTGTTGTAATCATGAGTCATGGATTCCTAATGGATTATTGATATCCTTGAAAGTGTTTTGATGGTTTGAAATACTCATCTTGGAGTTGGTTTCGATTCATTCGAGCTCGGATATCGTTGTGTCGATGTTTGAGTCGATTATGATCGTTTTTGAATTGCGTAATGATCGGATTATTGGTAATTGTGTTATTCAAGGTTGTTCGAGCGACCGATATTTCATTTAGGACGTTGTTCGTGGACGGACATTCATCATCGGTATTGTGTAAGTTAATTCTTACTCGGTTAAAAGGATATTCATTCCTTTTTGTTGTTGATTACTCATAATCATAATTCATTCATCATTGTATTAATCGTATCAAAACTTGTCATTGTCAATTAATCACCTCAGTCATAAGGAACGACGGTTCCGATCATTTCATTGAGCTATCATTCATTTCACCATCATTAAATCTTGGTGAGTCATTATTCATTATCGTTGTCACTTTTGTCATATTGTGGCATTCCGGGTCATACTGGCGTGCCGGTTGGTATGTGTAGGATTTTCATGTCGGGCACATTATGGTCGTGTGTTGGTTGTTGGCCTCACATTGGACTGTGCACACGCAGTCGATTGCTCGTGAGACCGATTAGGTACAAGACCACGCGTGTTTGATCGTTGGTGGCTTGTGCACGGACACATTTCCATCCGGGCGTAGTGTGTCGCCATTCCTTTGAGCCTTACTGATTATTCGATTCATATATGATTTTTGATTGCGTATGTTTTGTAAGAATAATTCTTAATTTCAGATATATCATGATTGTGTATTTTCAACCCTTGAGGATTGTTGTTACGTATGGCGGCCCGTTGGGGTATTGTTTTTCGTGTCATGGCAAGGCTAAAGCACGGGAGAGCACGGTGACGGCGAGGAGTCCCAGTGATACTAGTAGGGGGCCCCAGTCTGTTCAGTCATTCATTCAGTCATTGTGTTTCCTTTATTTATTCCGCTGCAGACATTCCGTTTGAGTGCTCCTTTCATTCAGTGTTGTGTATTTTATCGTCATATAAAATACACATGTATTCTATTTTATCCTGGGTGTGTTGTATAAAACTCCTCGTCGGAGTAATTGATGTTGTAATGTGGTTCGGTACTACATTTAGCCGTGTAATTCATTCATTTTCATTCGCCTGGTGGGTCCCAGTTGGGGGTCCACGGCACTGTAATATCCGCCTAGTTTGGGGTGTTACAACATGTTGATGTTAACATATGTAATCAAGCTAACGTACCTAAGGGTTTGATGATAACGTACGTAATGAGGCACTAATGAGCTAACGACTACTTGAGGCTTTGGAGCCTATAAATATCACTTCTAATGGTATTGAACATACAACAACTCAAAGCAAACGATTCATTGATCAGATATTGATATACATATTCTTGTTGTTGTAATTGTGCTTATATTGATAGTTTGAGTGTTTATACATTCAACACATACATGAGAGGTAAAAGAAAGGATACGATTGGATTCGGTGTTATTAGGATCAAGGATCCGGCATTGTTAGAATCGCAATTGATATCTACGTGAGGTTTATCTAGTACCCATATAAAGCTAGATTGGTTGATTCCTTATCCAATAGAAAAAGAAAACGGTTTAACTTGGACCGACATAAAGACAAGTGATTGAACGGTTTACTCGGACCGATAGAAGGCGAGCTTGTAACGATTATCCCTCGATCGATAGAAGAGAGGTGCAGAGGTTTATCTTTAGCCTATATAAAAAGATACCGAGAGAGTACGTAGGCCTGTTTGGACGAACCTCTATAAATCCTATGTCAATTTAATTTTCACACCATTAATTAAATCGCTTCCGCAACACGAAATAGTTTTATAACTCTATGTCCAAACAGCAATACCGACCAATATCGCACCAACACACATAGCACAATGTATAATGGTAAGTCTCGTCATATATGACGAAGAGACAGTTGATAACAACAGGGTTATTACCATTGACTATATACCGTTAAAGGATAATATTGTGGATCCGCTAACCAAAGGGTTATCAAAAGAACTTATTGAAAAATCATCAAGAGAAATGAGTCTATTGCCATGAGCTAATAATTTTAGGGAGGACACCCAACCTACGCTAACTGGAGATCCCAAGATCTAGGTTCAAAGGGAGAAAAAATTCATAAAATTGGGCACGATACTGTCTGTGGGGATTCACCCAAAACCTACCTATTCCTAGGATGAACACAGTGATACCCGTGGGAAGAGGATAAGCTTTGCTTTTAATGATTCTTATGACGAAAACATAAGGTCGGGTGGAGTAAAATACGGGTTTACTCTGGAAAGAATGAGCTATCTTAGATAGAATAAGGGCTGCTTCGGAGGGGAAATGTAATCACAATTCTAGAGATTCCCCTGCATAACTAGGATGGTGTCTACGACCAAAATGGACATAATAATGAGAACAGAATAAATGAGGAAAGGCCTTGTGAGGGATATATCATTGCTTATACAAACGGTCGGACAGTTCAAAGGCATCTAGTTACACTGTCTAGCCAGTAAGGTAAATATATCTTTTGAGGGAAGGTTCAAAGAGGATACTCTACCTATCCTATTAAATATCTAATCGTATTAACTATCACCAAATCAAACTCCGTGTCCGATGTGTACTGTTGGATCATCAATCTCATTCATGTGGGATTGTTGGAAAATGGACTTATAAGGACTACTTAATGTCCTATTTGAGGCGTCATTTTGAGTAGACTTGATGATGAAACAACGTCGAGATTTGTTTGGAATATATAGTGCTCCGCAAGAGCTTTTCAAAATTTGAAAACACTCAAAATTGAGGAGGGATTAATGAGTATTAATGCTCCAAATTAAGCTCCTTGAAAATGGGTGTGGGACTTTGTCCCACCTTGGAAAAGAATAAAAAGATTATTGTGCATATAAGGCTATATGCGAATATACTAGTTCACAACAACTAATAGAGACATGAGTGGATGTGTGACTGGATGGCCCTCGCGCGCGCACACACACGCGCCGCAGCCATCCGTCTCGACTAGACTAGACTCGGGTCGGGTCGGGTCGAAGGGCGATTTGGGCAAATTGTCTCGGCGTCTCGAAGTTATCTTTTTACTGAAATTTTATTTATCAACCGCCTCATTAAATTAATCCAAAATTTTCGGATTAGGATAAGTGCCAAATTAAGTGATTATTATAGAAATTAATATTCGGATAAGTACCAAAATTACTTGATAATAATCGGATATATATTATGATAAGTATTATCATACCAATCCTAATCTGTTGGAGAGTTCCTACTAGAGATGTTAAACGGGCTAGCCCTAGCGGTTCCGAGCTAGCCTTAGCGGACTCGAGCTAAAAGGTCCGGGCCAAAAAAGCCCGGATTTAAAAGGGCTAGGAAATATCGGCCCTAACCCTAACCCTAGCGGGCTTCGGGCTAAACGGACATTTAAAAAATCTATTTTTATTTTTTATAAGCCATAAACCAGAAAAAAACAGTAACAATATATATATATATATATATATATATATATTAACAAATATACTATAATAGATATAACAAAAAATACACTTTTATGTATATACATATATACATATACTATATTAATAAATACAGTAATAACATAGATTATATATAATATTAATATATACTATATATATAATATTAATATATGTTATATAAATATCGTATTACTGTAAGTTGAAATTAACAATATATATATATATATATATGTGTGTGTATGTGTGTGTGTGTGTGTGTTAAACGGGCTAGCCCTAGCGGGCTTTGGGTTAAACGGTCTGGGCTAAAAAAGCCTGGATTTAAACGTTCCAGAAAATATCGGTCTTAACCCGATTTTTTGGCGGGTTAAACGGGCCAGCCCATTTTTTCTCTCTCTCATCCTCCTTATAAAACCAGACGTGAGGGGTCCGATTTTTTCAACTGCTTTTTGCTTTGAAAATTTCTTCTCCAGTAGCATAAATAATATTTTCGTTTTCTATCGTTCTTGTGCGGTGATAGTGCACATTTATTCTACTTTGCTGAGGGTGCAGTGATCAATATATCGGTGCATCGATTTGTTGTTTTATCCTGGGAGGCAGATGCTACACAATGGTGATGGTGAATTTGCTTTAAAGAGACAGATCTTATGGACTCAATATCGACATACTGCAAATCCTTTATTTTCGTTAAATTCTGTCCTGTTAGGAAATTAACGTTTGCGGGGTTATATTTTAATTTGTTTTTTACATTTTTTTATTTGAGTGAAGATTTTCAACAGACATAAAACAAAAACAACAGATTCCTAGCATGAGAACAAGACAAGGCAACAACTAACTAATAAATAATTTCCCTACCATAAATCGCAATTCGTAGCAATGCACGAGTTGTTTCAAATTTTTTTTTTTGCACGTAGCTAGGCACAATGTAGGGGTGTTCATAAGCGGGTACCCGGCTTTTCGGGTACCCGCTTTTTCGGGTACTCGGAACTCCGGGTACCTATTTAGGCGGCCCATGGCCCGGCCCATAAAAAATTCGGGTACCCGGGTGACCCGTTTTTTCGGGTACCCGCATTTCCGGGTCGGGTCACCCGGGTACCCGAATTTTTTTTAATCATATATATATATATATATATGATTTTTTTGCTATATTTTTTTTCAACTTTTTTAATTCAACAAAAATGTTTAACTTTAAATTAGCAAGAATTGATTCTAATTTTGAAGTCATGCGTTATGATTAAATCAAATATTAAGAAAATTTAACTTTAATTTAATTTATTGCTCGATTGATTTCTACAAAAAATAAATAAATTAAAAGTAAGAAAATTATTTACAATAATTATAACATTCATTTTATTATCATTGGTTCTAACATATTAAGATGTTATATGAAACATTTAATCTATTCACTTTGAAATTAGACTACTATATTATATTAATACATACTCATTTTTGTAATTTTGATGTCATAATTTAAAATAGTTAATGAGATTTAAATTATAAAAAAATTTGATTCATGTAAAGGAAAAAAAACATAAGATTAATATGTACCAATTTTTTTACATAGGTATTGTAATGTTAATATTATTAAAATATAAGTAAATACATATTAATTATATACATAATTTTTAAAATGGTTAAAATAAAGTATGTAGTGAGAAAAAAAATAAAAATAATTAAAAAAAGTTATCGGGTCGGCGGGTACCCGCTAATTTTATCTGGCCGGCCCATTACCCGGTCCGGTAACTTACATAATTAGCGGGTCGGGTACCCGGCCGCTAAATCCGGGAAATTAGAAAAATTGCCCAGTAAAAAGTTCTCGGGTAGTCGAGTAATTGGGCCGGATCAACCTGATCGGGTAGTTTTGAACACCCCTAGCACAATGTAAACAAATGTTGTCTTTCTTTCATGTATATTTTCCATTGTAACTTAAAAAAACTTGGTAAAAAATTACCAACTTAAATAATAAATCGGATAATTATTTATACTTGATATTATTGTGAAATTTAAACTTTGAGAACATGTTTTGAAATTCTACAAATTAATAATTATCATATATTATCATTGGAGTGTCAAAAAAAAGTTTAACTAGCTTAACCGTATATGTATTCTGCATACCCAAAAGAAATTTTAGACCCAATTTAAAATTATTTAACCTCAAACCAACCCAATAATACAAGATCCGAACCGTAAAGTAATGGTGGAATATAACATAAATATATGATAAACAACATACATATAATTTTAATATGCTCGAATATCCTGCACAAGAACACAATTGTACTTCAATGGTCTTTGTAATTTCAAGATCTCATGAATTATATGATCTGAGCTAAAAATAAAACAATAAGATATTATTTTAATGTATTATTAGAAATGAAATACTCCGTATGACACAATTGCTAATTAATATTAGTTCTAATTGATATTAGTTTATTATAATAATTAGAAATATTCTAATAGTAAACGGATCTTGTAAAATTTCGATGATCGTTTTTCGATATGCTAACCAAACCAGTGCTGACCTAATAAATCAACATGACTTGTTCTATTACCAAGTCGATTCGAGTCTGCATCAATCGCTAAATGACAAAATCTGAACCCGACTTGACCGATCCGATAAAAAAAATCAAATTGCCATATTCACATTTTTGAAGTTTTGTCATAAATTAAACTCTGACCATATCTATACACATAGCAGTATTCTAATTACAAGTTTTGTCATTAAAACATATATTTACATATTAGTGAATCACATGGACTCATCAACAACACATATTTACAATAAATCCAAAATAATTTGCAGTTCAAGATGTATTTTCTATTTTTTTTCCTTTTCTATTCTTTGAATTACTTTTTATTATTTTTTGTTTTTTATCAATTTTATCTTAATATATTTAATATTAATATTATTTTTTTGTTATTATAAAAATTAATAGTTTCTCGTATTTTATATATTATTTTAAAATATATTGTTAGAAAATAAGATAAACAAACAATATAATATAAAAATATTTAGTCCTTTGCACTTTAGTTTTTTTTATATTCTTTATTTATTTGTTCTCTTTTTCTCTGAATTTTATTTTACTTTATTATTATCAAAATTAAAAATTTCTATTATTTATTTATTTATTTTTATTTATATTATTTATGATTAAAAATAACTACGACACAATATAATAAATAATAAATACGGAAAATATGATCAACATTGATAAATAAACTATTCAATTACATTATGTGGTAATCAAATCTAACCAAGATTGTATCCTTCCTCCATATGGATCAGCTCATCATTTACAATCTTCACTCACATTATTCCACCATAAAATTGGAATTGGTGGTACAGGATAATCGGAGTTCAAAAAAACTTAAACAAAATGATTATCATTAACTAATGCAATTGCTATATGTTGACGTTGTTGAAATGGAATTGGAGCTAGCCTAAATGGCAAGTGTGTAAAACAAGTTCCACTAAGAGAAGTAAATGCATGCAGCACAATATTATATCGTGTTGCAATGACAGCCCCATACATAAATGTAATATCCGCATTTTCTTTTTCCGGTATTTTCATTTTTGGTGTATTTTCCATTTTTATCAACTCGCTTGTAACCGTTTCGACATTTTGAATCTATTTTATTCTTGGAGTTTCTCCATTTGGACGAGTTTCGGAGATGTTTTGATATTATTCCGCCTTTTGTTATGTCTTGTTGCGTGGACGTTCGATTCTCGTAGAACCCGTTCGATTTAGTAATTTTTTGGTTGCACGAGTTCGTATGGTTGAGTTGTTCGTGTTGTGAGTTTCGGTTTCTTGATCCAACGTCGTATCGCGATTTTCGGACGTTTGGGCCATTTTGTAATTTCCTATAAGTAAGGGGGATTTTACTTTCCTTGTCGTTTCTCGGATTCCTCGGTAGTCGGAATTGTATTTTCCTTCAGCGCTTAGCTTCATTGTCGTGATTATTGTTAGAGATATGCCCTCGAATGCCACTCAGAGGATGAGAGAGTGAGAGCATATGTATTGTAATTATGAAAATTTAACAAGGCAATAATTATTTCTATATTATTGTATATCACTGGCATTGTGATTTGATATATAGAATAATAGTCCTTGCATTTGAGAGCAAACATTCTACTCCTCATGGAGATAAGGAGATAAGCACTAGAAGTGTTTAGAGCCCGAATGCTTAACTCATTCGCAAGTCGATAAAACTTAACTGGGCAATAAGTTTAGACAAGACTTGTATAATGTGTACTTTGACCTGTAGAGTACCGGTATTCACTAAGGGTTAGTGGGAGCACACGTTATAGGTATGCTAGTGAGATTAGTATACTCGAACACGACTCACCTCGATTCGGTCACATGGATATCACTCAGGGATTGTCAATGACTGGATCGAAATGTTGTGATAGGTATACGTGGACCTTTGACTTGAGGTTTCAGTAGGAGATGTGCTTGTGACATTAAGTTAGTCATTAGAGTAGTTCGATCCAATCGCCGGTGGGTGGGGTCAACCTCGAAATGCAACTTAGTGGGCAAGTAGCAGTCTCTACTGAATACCAAGATAGAATTCTTTCTCCTGTAAGTGAGCAGGTAAATGTCCTATGCGGTTAATGGCAAATGAGATTATAAGTCTTTGGCCAAAGCATTTAGAGCTAGTTGTATTTGATACACGAGAGCTCCACGATCTCAGTTTGCATTAACAGAAAGCATAGTGTCAAGTTACAGTAGGGTTTGACTTTTCCGTGACCCTAATACTTGACCGGGACATATGATTGAAGGGTTTATACGTATACGGTATTCACGACATAATGGTTTTGGAATGATCCGATCATTCGTTCTTAGTTGGATTACGGTACGAAGCACTAGACTGGCTAAGTGTTACCCGTACTCATTGGTTCCTCCCATTGCCGACTAAGACGGACCTACGGAGTCGCGCACAAGGATATTTGATGGATAAATATGTATTTATTATCTCTTCATTAATATTGGATATTAGATATCTAATTTGATTTATTTGATAAATCATGCGGTCTAGTGAATTGAAATTAATTACTGGGTAATTAATTTAATTCATAAATAATTATTTCTTGGAAATATATTATTATAATTTTGTATTTTATAAAATTAATTAATTGGATTAATTAATTAAGTATAAATACATTTGGGATAAAACGAAGTGTATTTAACGGACTAGACACGCGAACGTCCGGTACATGAACCGAGTGGCTCGGCTCGTTTTCTCACCTAAAATCTAGTGGGCCGCTCCCCTCATTTTCCTCCCTTCATTCCATGTGGTGTGTGTTGTGTGTTTAATTGTTTAATGAGTTGAAGACAAAAGGATGAGATTTCATATCTCATCATTTTGATATCATCCCCATTATATAATGTATATATCTTCACATTATGTGAAGACTTTGCAACAAAAAAAACAAGAACACTCAAAAATCAGCCGTGAGTTCAAGGGAAGGGAGAAAAAAAAAATTATTTTCTTTTCTTGTTCATCTTTGAGAGAAAGAAAAGGAAGAAGAGAAGAGAAGAAAAATACCGTATCAATTCCTAGCCGTGTTCTTTGAGAACGAATTGATATTTTATTTTTCCGATCAATATCCGACGCGTAATAACGTAGAGACATTCGGCAATTTCGGTGTTGGATCATTCAACAAGCTACAACGAATTGGATTCGTGTTCGTGTCGGTAACCGGAGAAAGTTTGTTCGGGTTTCACCTTCGAAGATTATATCATCAAAGGACTACGAGTAAGTATTCTTTGATTATCTTTCTCGTTATTTATATTCGTTTATATGACGCTTGATCGGTCCGTTTTTGGGGTTTGGTTTTATCCGGTTGGACCGTTTTATTTTCCGCTGCGTAATTCGATTTTATTTACCGAATCCCAACAGTGGTATCGGAGCAAGGTCTATGCGATCGTATATTCGATATTTGCATTTGGAATGCTTGATTTTTTTTTTATGATTTAGTATCATAAAAATTTTAATTGTTGATGTTTAATTGTTCATCTATAAATTATTTTTCTTGATTTTATGTTACAATATAAATCTGTTTTTCTTTTGAAAAACTAATTTATTTGTGTAATATAAAAATTAGAAAAATATTATTTTTGGATTCGGGACGAAAAAATGAGCCGGAAAATTGGCCGGACCCGGCAGCTCGGGGCTGCCGGGACTGCTGGGCTGGGCTGGGCTGGGCTGGGCTGGCTGGGCTGGGCTGGGCTGGGCTGGGCTGGGCTGGGCTGCTGGGCTGGGCTGGGCAGCCCCTGTCGGGCCGCGGGCTTGGCCCGGGCCTTGTGTTTTCCGACTCCGTTTTTTATATTTCGTTCGGTAAATTAATTTTCCGCAAATTAAATTGGATTTAATTTGACTAAAATATAATTATGGTAATTTTATTTTAAGGGAATTAATTTAATGAAATATTTATTTTGTCCGGAGTAAATTAAAATTAACGGTTAAGTGAATTAATTGGATTAATTCAAATTGTTGGATTAATTTTTATTGATTAGATCAATTTTAGATTAATTATTATTGCCATTTATTTTAATGTAATTGTTGCATTAATTTTGAATGGGGATGTAGTTCATGGACCTAGTTTTGAATCGTTTGTTTTGTTCGATTGGGTTGTAAAGGCCGTTTTGAGCCTATTTATTTTAATAGAAAATTTGTATAGGATGCAATTTTTCAAATGTAAAATTTATATGTAATGACGAAGACCGGAGGAAGATTCGCTCGAGAAGACGAAGATTCAAGACCGAAGACATGTAATTAGATTACGATGTTTTTGTTCTAGGAACGGTCCATGAATCGCATGTTGTTAGTTTTAGGTTGTGTATGTTTTCATATTGTATGACAAACAAACAAACCGACAAACCGCGCTTATAAACGGATTAATGTGCAAAGTGTAACATATAATCGCGTTAATACTCCCACTTACAAACACTAAGTTATAAAGGTTACGAGGTTTCCTACCCTCCGTCAAACTCATGGAAAATTGAAATGTAAACCAGAATATTATTCTTCCGAGTATGTCGGGGTAATATTTTTGGGGAAAGTTGATAAATTCCTAGAGTGCATTAGATGCCTTTGGTTGTGACAAATCAAACCCCTATAAACCGTATGGGTTGCCGGTAAGATTCAATTGTCAGACTAATAGGAGTTGACGGTTTAAACTTAGATAGTTCAGCGAGCCATAGAAACCGAATGGGTTGAGGGCAAGTGAACTAGGGGTAAAAGAAGATCGAATCATCCATTAGATGGGTTGGTATTAGACACCACTTTATAAAGAATAATAGAATAGAAACCGTATGGGTTGCCCTCTATTAAACTTTGTAAAGAAATCGATCACCACTATGAAGTCACCCAAGACTTCCGGATTTAACATGGGAGTGTGTAAATACCGATAAAATAGTGGGAGCCGAGTTATGAATAAAGAAAGTCCTTAAATTCTTTACTCGGATCATAATTAAATAATCACTAACGAATCTTAAATTATTCTCTGCAGTTAGCAAAACTCTCAATATGACAATGAACCCACTCGCTATACTACTTGAAAAGAACGTCCTGACTGGTCCGAACTATGTGGATCAAGCCGAACTTAAGGATTGTCCTAACTATGGAAATGCTGGGATACGTCTTGGAGGCGGACATCCCAGCAGCTCCTGCAAGAACCCGAGCCAATCAGGAAGATGTCGATGCCCATGAGAAATGGGTAAAAGACGACATAAGAGTGCGAGGGTACATGTTAGGCTCAATGACCAATGAGCTTCAACGTGCCCATGAAAAGATGACGTCTTCGAGAGCCATCTTATCGCACCTGGCTGAGCTCTATGGAGAGCATAGCCGAACTGCTAGATATGAGATATCGAAGCAATTATTCGGCGCCCGGATGAAGGAAGGAGAGAGGGTTGGGGACCATGTCCTCAAAATGATCTCGATGATTGAGAGATTAGAAGCTCTTGATTTTCAGATGCATGCATCTCTCCAAACTGACCTTATCCTGCAGTCACTTCCTGACTCCTTTTCACAATTTGTCATGAACTTCAACTGCAATGAGATTGCATGTAACTTAGCTGGGCTAATGAACAAACTGACGACTGCCCAGTCTCAGATGAAGACAAAGGGAAAGGAAGCTGCACTTGTGATTTCTTCTGGGACTTGGAAGTCCAAGAATAAGAAGAAAAAGAACAAGAAGCAGTTAGGTCCAATAGCCAAGATCGACAAGGGAAAGGGCAAGGCCCCAATGGTTCAAAAGAGCAAGGGGGCCAAGAAAACGGATGTATGCCTCAACTGCGGTGAGCTAGGCCACTGGAAGAGGTACTGTCCAAAGCTTGACCGTAATGCGCCTTCAGGTACGGAACTACTGGTTTTAGAAACAAATTGTTCTGTAACTGTATATTCTACTTCTTGGATACTTGATTCCGGTGCGAGTTCTCACATTTGTACAATGAATCAGGATCTAGAACGAAGTAGGAAGTCGGATTCGGGGAGGTGATGGTCACCGTCGGAAGTGGGCATAGTGTCGAGGCTTCGATATCGGATCCCTTATGTTGGATTTAGAATCGGTTTTATTCTTACTTTAGATGATGTACTTGTTTTGCCCAAGGCACAAAATATTGTATCAATTCCGGTCATGGACCGAAAGGGATTTCACTTCTTTATTGGAGATGGGTCTGTCGTATTTATTTTAGAAATAAATTGGTTGGTATGCTACATTATTAAATGGTTTATACCATTTAAATCTAAAGAATAAAACAATCGTGAACACTATAACTAGGAAGCGTGGTAGGGATGAAACGAACCAAGCACTTAAGTGGCATCTTAGACTTGGTCATATCGGTCGGACCAAGGTTCATAAAATGGAGAAAGATGGGCTTACGGGTCCATTGGGATCGATCCCTATCCAACTTGTGAATCTTGCCTTCAAGGCAAAATGACTAAGTTACCCTTCGCAGGACTTTTGAAAGAGTCAAAAACTTGGATTGATCCATACCGACGCCTCGTGGCCCTTTTGAAGTGGCACGAGACGGCTTTCGAGATTTCATTACATTCACCGATGACCATACTGTATGGATTCGTGTACTTAATGAAACATAAGTCTGAAGCTTTTGATAAATTCAAGGAATTTAAAGCCCTAGTTGAAAATCAAACAGTAACCGTGTTAAGACTCTTCGGTCGACCGGGTGGTGAGTACATGAGTACCGAATTTGATGAGTTCTTAAAGGAACTAGGAATAGTGTCACAATTCACTCCTCCAAAGAACTCCACAATTAAATGGTGTATCGAAAGAAGGAACCGAACCTTGTTGGACATGGTTCGCTCCATGCTTAACTATACCGATCTACCGATTTATCCGTGGGGTTACGCGCTCCTTATCACTGTGCATATCTTGAACAGATGTCCTTCCAAATCCGTTCCTAAGACTCCCCACGAGATGTGGAGAGGTAGGAAACCAAGTCTTAATCACATTAGGATTTGGGGATGCCCCGCTTATGTCAAGAAGACTAAAGTAGAGAAATTGGAAACTAGGTCCGTGAAAGGTCGTTTCATAGGATATCCAGGGGATTCCATGGGATATCTATTCTACATGCACGAAGATCATAGGATCATTGTTGCTATACAAGCACACTTCCTGGAAGATCAGTTTATTCAGAAGGAGGGGCGGTAGAAATATTTCTTTAGAAGAAATAAAAGAAACACCAAATGAGACACCTATGCAAGATATTAGAACCCAACCTTCTGAAATACAAACACAACCTCGCAAGTCTAGTAGAATTTCTCAATTACCTAAGAGGTATGGCTATCTGCATCAAGAGGAACTGGGTGTCCATGAGATGACAAAGTAGTCAAGAGAATGATCCTTCTACATACGACCAAGCGATGGTAGATGTTGACTCCACCAAGTGGCAAGAAGCTATGGAAGCCGAGATAGACTCGATGCATGATAATCAGTCTGGACTTTAGTAGATCGTCCTAAAGGCATAGTGCCTATTGGAAACAAATGGATCTATAAAAGAAAGACTGATGGAGATGGCAAGGTTGATACCTATAAGGCCAGGCTTGTGGCAAAGGGTTATTCCCAAAGAGAAGGAATCGATTACTTCGAGACCTTCTCACATGTAGCTATGATTAAGTCTATTCGCATGATGCTTGCCATAGCAGCCCACTTAGATTATGAAATATGGCAAATGGATGTGAAAACGGCATTCCTAAATGGATTCCTCGAGGAGGAGATTTACATGGAATGTACTAAGGGATTCATATCTCAAACCAATATTCATAAAGTATGCAAACTTCAGCGTGCCATTTATGGACTGAAGCATGCTTCACGGAGTTGGAATCTTCGTTTTAACGAGACAGTCAAAGAGTTTGATTTTGTCCAAAACGAAGAGGAGCCCTGTATTTACAAGAAGGTTAGTGGGAGCAAAATTGCGTTCTTAATACTATATGTAGATGACATTCTACTTATAGGAAACGACGTAGGAATGCTCGACGTGAAAGCTTGGCTTTCTAAAGAGTTCTCAATGAAAGACTTGGGAGAAGCTACCTATATTCAGGTATTCGTCTCTACCGGATAGAGCGAAAAGAATTTTAGGTCTTTCCCAAGCCCTCTATATAGAAAAGATCCTGAAGCGATTTAGGATGGAAGATTCTAAAAGAGGGTTCCTTCCTATGCAACATGGTGCAAAACTTTCCTTAGAGATGTGTCCTCAAAGTGAGGAAGACAGAAAGGAAATGAGTAAGGTGCCCTATGCTTCGGCGATGGTAGCCTCATGTATGCTATGATTTGCACTAGACCGGACATTGCCTATGCCGTGAGCGTAGTAAGTCGGTTTCACCAAATCCAGTGGCAGAACATTGGATCGTCAGAAAGAACATTCTTAAGTACCTAAGGAGGACTAAAGACTTGGTTCTTACATACGGCGGAGAAATTAGAGTGATGGGCTATGCACTGCATTTTTCTGGGGACATGGATGCTCGATGTCCACATCGGGGTATATCTTCACTCGAATGGTGGGGCGCTTTCTTGGAGAAGTGCCAAGCAAAGTTCGACCGCTATCTCTACATGTCAAGCCGAATACCAGCAAACACGGAGGTCGCTAAAGAAGCTTTTGGATTAAGAAGTTCACCGAGGAACTTCAAGTGGTTCCTAATGCGGAGAAGCCCGTGACGCTGCTTTTGTGACAACGACGGAGCTGTTGCACGTGCTAAGGAGCCTAGGGCTCACCACAATACCAAACATATTGCGAGAAAATATCATTTTGTGAGAGAAATGGTTCAGAAGGAAATGTTATATCACAGAGAGTAGACACAAAGAAATAACGTTGTCGATCCGCTTACCAAGCCACTATCTCAGAAGGTCTTAGAGAGACATCTGGAGAGTATGGGTATTAGATACCATAGTTTGTGGCATTGAGTGCAAGTGGGAGATTGTTAGAGATATGCCCTCGAATGCCACTCAGAGGATGAGAGAGTGAGAGCATATGTATTGTAATTATGAAAATTTAACAAGGCAATAATTATTTCTATATTATTGTATATCACTGGCATTGTGATTTGATATATAGAATAATAGTCCTTGCATTTGAGAGCAAACATTCTACTCCTCATGGAGATAAGGAGATAAGCACTAGAAGTGTTTAGAGCCCGAATGCTTAACTCATTCGCAAGTCGATAAAACTTAACTGGGCAATAAGTTTAGACAAGACTTGTATAATGTGTACTTTGACTGTAGAGTACCGGTATTCACTAAGGGTTAGTGGGAGCACACGTTATAGGTATGCTAGTGAGATTAGTATACTCGAACACGACTCACCTCGATTCGGTCACATGGATATCACTCAGGATTGTCAATGACCTGGATCGAAATGTTGTGATAGGTATACGTGGACCTTTGACTTGAGGTTTCGAGGAGATGTGCTTGTGACATTAAGTTAGTCATTAGAGTAGTTCGATCCAATCGCCGGTGGGTGGGGTCAACCTCGAAATGCAACTTAGTGGGCAAGTAGCGTCTCTACCGAATACCAAGATAGAATTCTTTCTCCCGTAAGTGAGCAGTAAATGTCCTATGCGGTTAATGGCAAATGAGATTATAAGTCTTTGGCCAAAGCATTTAGAGCTAGTTGTATTTGATACACGAGAGCTCCACGATCTCAGTTTGCATTAACAGAAAGCATAGTGTCAAGTTACAGTAGGGTTTGACTTTTCCGTGACCCTAATACTTGACCGGGACATATGATTGAAGGGTTTATACGTATACGGTATTCACGACATAATGGTTTTGGAATGATCCGATCATTCGTTCTTAGTTGGATTACGGTACGAAGCACTAGACTGGCTAAGTGTTACCCGTACTCATTGGTTCCTCCCATTGCCGACTAAGACGGACCTACAGAGTCGCGCACAAGGATATTTGATGGATAAATATGTATTTATTATCTCTTCATTAATATTGGATATTAGATATCTAATTTGATTTATTTGATAAATCATACGGTCTAGTGAATTGAAATTAAGTCGGTGGTCACTAATTTAATTCATAAAGACTTTTGTCTTGGAAATATATTATTATAATTTTGTCGTTGATAAAATTAATTAATTGGATTAATTAATTAAGTATAAATACATTTGGGATAAAACGAAGTGTATTTAACGGACTAGACACGCGAACGCGTCATACATGAACCGAGTGGCTCGGCTCGTTTTCTCACCTAAAATCTAGTGGGCCGCTCCCCTCATTTTCCTCCCTTCATTCCATGTGGTGTGTGTTGTGTGTTTAATTGTTTAATGAGTTGAAGACAAAAGGATGAGATTTCATATCTCATCATTTTGATATCATCCCCATTATATAATGTATATATCTTCACATTATGTGAAGACTTTGCAACAAAAAAAACAAGAACACTCAAAAATCAGCCGTGAGTTCAAGGGAAGGGAGAAAAAAAAAATTATTTTCTTTTCTTGTTCATCTTTGAGAGAAAGAAAAGGAAGAAGAGAAGAGAAGAAAAATACCGTATCAATTCCTAGCCGTGTTCTTTGAGAACGAATTGATATTTTATTTTTCCGATCAATATCCGACGCGTAATAACGTAGAGACATTCGGCAATTTCGGTGTTGGATCATTCAACAAGCTACAACGAATTGGATTCGTGTTCGTGTCGGTAACCGGAGAAAGTTTGTTCGGGTTTCACCTTCGAAGATTATATCATCAAAGGACTACGAGTAAGTATTCTTTGATTATCTTTCTCGTTATTTATATTCGTTTATATGACGCTTGATCGGTCCGTTTTTGGGGTTTGGTTTTATCCGGTTGGACCGTTTTATTTTCCGCTGCGTAATTCGATTTTATTTACCGAATCCCAACAATTATTTCATGTTTACACTTCTGGAATCTGTCCTGGTGTTGCATCTCGTTTTCGGACCGCCCGTTGCAGCTAACATCGTTCAGCAGTGTTGAACTGCTGCACGCATAACGTGCGTTATGCATGCTTCCTTGCGTGCGCTATCGGCACCTTCATAAAGTACGTTATGGCTCGTTACTAACGTACGTTATGGCTTTCAACAGATTGGACAGATTGTTCTGTCCGAACCATTACGTACGTTAACATCTTCTGTTACATACGTAAAGCCTATGTAGCGTACGCTAAACTACCCGGCGTAGCGTACGCTATCGAACCCAGCGTTGTTGGACAGTAAGTTCTGTCCATACCCTTACGTACGTAAAGGCGCTGACATTACGTACGTAACCCTCTTGTAGCGTACGCTAGCCTTCTGTTGTAGCGTATGCTAGCGACCTCAGCTGTTCTAGGACAGACTGTTCTGCCCAGTATTGTACATACGCTAAACTTGAGTGTTAACGTACGTAATGGGCATTACGTATGTTAACAAGATCAGGTAACGTACGTAACGATCGCCCAGGTTTTATATATCAGGAGTTGACCCTCATTTCGGCCCATTTCTTCATTTCTTCCTTCCGTCCGCAGCGAGTGTTCTTAGAGAGATTTGAGCGATTCTTCAAGTTTTGGCCATGGAAATCCTTGGGGAATCAAATATTGTGTTCCTAGTGTAGTTTATCATCACCATAATCGTCTTCCTCCGTCCAAATCAAGGTAAACCTTCTAAGAACCCTACTTTTGGGTAAATTGGGGTTTTCGGATTTTTGTTCGATTCGTTCCGTGTGATTGATTTATTCATGATGAATATGATTAATCTTGTTAGTATCCTTAGTTTTCCTACGGATTCATGGTATATTTCGTAGTTTTTGTGTAATCGAGAGGGTTTGGTTGTGGTCCGCCCTCGTCGTTGTTCTCGGGCGAATATACATGAATCGTAGGCGGATTTCTGGGTGTATTCCTCTTCCGTATTCGTTTGGAAATGGTTGTGATTTTATTTTTCGAATCGTTAGGTTCGGTTCCGTTGGTTCCTAGCGTTCGTCGGTGATTTTCCTTTCCATTCGTTGCGTCATCAATTATTCAAGTCACGTATTTTTAGAAACCTTTATGCTTAACGTGAAATGGTAATGTATATTGTGTGTGATTTGCTCACCTCGGGAGGGTCCGACGGGATAACGGAGGGAATCCAACAGTTTTAGCCCTGGATTCATGAGTTTGTTTAGCTAGCCAGCTCGGGAGGGTCCTTAGAGGCCTCGAGTGGGATTTGTGGCTTCGTCCTGGTCCTAGGCGATGCATGTGCGTGATTTGTTTTATGATATGGCCAGCTCGGGAGGGTTCTTAGAGGCCTCGAGTGGCGATTTGTGGCTTTGTCCCGGTCCTAGAGAAATGTGATTGACTGTTTGTTTCCGGAAAAGACATGTCTGGTTTTTGGTTTTGAAATGATTTGGTGCATTGTACTATGAAACGTGTAAGCGAATGGTTTGTCTTGATTACTTGTACTAGCGTAATTGCTAACCCCTTTGGGGACCCGTTTTGAGGAAATTCTTGTTATGGATTTCAGGTTATGTTCTGCCGGACGAGCGGGCGCTGGGACAGTACGAGGATGTTGGCCAGAGTCATTGACATGTGCATTCGAGTCTTCTTATTTCTCTTATCTATTTCGATATGGTTGTTTCCCACATTTATAAACTTATAGATTGTACTCGCGAGTACTTAGGCTTTTCCACTCCGAACTTTGTTTTCTATTAACTAAAGTTGTTATATTGTCGGTTGATATTTATTACGCTGGTTGTTCCGGGCGTACTTTGATATGTTGTATTATTTAAATGTGTGTCTTCGCTAACTGAGGTGGTTAGTCGAGTGGTGTTTTCTTGTTTTAGCCTGGTGGGTTCCATGTAGGGGTCCACGGCACTGTAATATACTTTGAATATCTCGGGGGTGTTACAGAAAATGGTATCAGAGCCCAAGGTTTATGGATACCTAGGCTTGTCTGTTATTTGGGTCTAGTCGTGTTTTGTTTGCACATTGTCACGCCGCTGCCAGCATCTCGGTACTTCTAGTGCTCGTAAGTTTTCCTTACTCGATCCTTTGTTTTCTCGCATTGTATTTCCGTTTTCTTGAATCGTGGATGTTTTTCCTCTCTTACTTATCATCGAGTTGCTTTTGCTACCACTTAACACTAGTATGGATGCTGGAAGAGGCCGTGGTCGTGGTTGTGGTCGTGGACGCGGCCGGGGACGTGGGGCAGCCGGTGGGGCGGCCACGTCGCATTCTTCGGGAGCCGGCAGTACCGGTGACCGTCACAGTCATGCTTCTTCTCAGGAGTGCGCCGACCTTGGTATTGCGGCCGTTATGCAGCAAATGGTAAACCAAATGGCAGCAATAGCTCAGGTGGTTCAGAACCCGGATCCGGCCCATGCTAATCGGGGCGGAGCAGACCGTTGGCTCCAAGATGTCATCAAGATGCATCCTCCTCAGTTTTCGGGAGCATCAGACCCGATCGGCTGGGAGGGGTGGATCAAGGAGATATCTAAAGTCTTCGTTGCCACCAACTTTCGTGAGGACCGTAAGGTCCCTATTGCCCAGTACTTTCTCACTGGGGATGCTACGGATTGGTGGGAGGCCGTTGGGCCCAAAGACCATGTTGCTTCGTGGACCGAAATTCAAGAATTGATGGAGACTGAATACTGCCCGTGGCCGGTTAGACAGGATCGAGTCCATGCTTTCTATGATGCTCAACCACGGGATATTCCCGTATCCCAAGCTATTGCCAATTTTAATAAGGAGTTGGGCTATGTGAAGACCCAAGTTGTCGAGGAGAGCGACAAAATTTTCCATTTTTCCAGGAGGATGAAACTGTCAATTCGGGACTATCGTATGCACTACTTTGAAGGATTATCAGAGTAGGGATCTTGCTTATGATATGTCGGTGACGGCTAGTGATGTGGCTCGTGAGAGCGAGAAGCAGAAGTCAGTCGGAAATTTTCTGGTCCCAAGGGTGGAGGCTAGCAGAAATCTCAGGCTGCGAATATTTCTACAGGCGGTTCGGCTCGTTTCTCTGGGAGTTTTCGAGGAGCCGCTGGAACCTCCGTTCGTGATCCCACATGCTTTAACTGTGGCCAGACGGGCCATAGGAACCGGCAGTGTCCTCGTCAGAAGTTGACTTGTCATACTTGTGGTCAGTCGGGCCACAAGGCCCTCTTTTGTGAACAGGTCAGACAGTTTTGTGAGTCCCGTGATTCTTTTCCAGCACTTAGAGAGCCGAGTGTGAACCAGGGCTCATTTGCTCCGCAGCCTCCGTCGAGTTCCGGCCGAGGTAGAGGTCGGGGTCAGCCCACTAGAGGAAGAGCTTCCAGTGTCGGCTCTGCCCAGCCGCGTATCTATGAGATGAGGATGGACGATGATCCAGCAGCCACTGTGGCGACAGGTACCGTTCACATCCATTCTCATCCTGTCAGTGTGCTTTTCAATTCTGGTGCTACACATTCGTTCATATCGCTGGAGTGTGTGCGCCGTTTGAGTCTCGACTGTTTGTCGCCTTGCGAGTCTTTCATCGTTAAACTTCCTAACGGTGATAGGATTGTTGGCGATCGAGAGGTCCGAGACTGCTCTGTGTTTATTTGTGAGAGAGCTTGGCTCTCTAATCTTATTGTCGTTAATATTGAGGGTGAGGATTTGATTCTCGGGGATGATTGGCTCGAGCGACATGGCACAATCATGAAATAATGCACGAGAATCATAACTATGTTAGCCGAGGACGGCACCGAGCACTCTTTCATGGGGCGAAAAAGGGGAAACCAAAAGTTCGTTATTAACGCCTTGAAGACGATGAGACTCCTGCGAAAGGGGTGTACTGGTTATTGGTGCTATGCCTTGAAGGCGTAAGATGGTGGAGTCGAGCTTTTCTCGATTCCAGTCGTTAGTGAGTTTCCTGATGTATTTCCTGGCGATTTACTCGGATTGCCACCGGATCGTGAGGTCTAGTTTGCTATAGAGTTAGAGCCGGGCGCGACTCCGATTTCGAAGGCGCCGTATCGCATGGCACCTTCAGAGCTAGCCGAGTTGAAGAATCAGTTGAGTGAGCTTCTTGAGTCGAGTTATGTTCGACCGAGCGCCTCACCTTGGGGCGCACCGGTCCTGTTTGTGCGGAAGAAGGATGGTTCACTGCGTTTGTATATCGACTATCGCGAACTAGACAAGGGGACCATCAAGAACAAGTATCCTTTACCGAGGATTGATGATTTGTTAGATCAATTGCAGGGAGCTGCGGTATTCTCGAAGATTAATTTGAGATCGGGGTACTATCAGCTCCGTGTGAGGGAGTCCGATGTGCCAAAAACAGCTTTTCGGACGAGATACGGACATTATGAGTTTGTAGTTATGCCTTTCGGGTTAACTAACGCACCGGTGATGTTCATGCAGTTGATGAACAAAGTCTTTATCGTGTATTTATATAATTGTGTCGTCGTCTTCATTGATGATATTCTTATTTATTCGAGGAACGAGGAAGAGCATGCCCATTGTTTGCGAGTAGTGTTAGACATTTTGAGGACCAAGCAACTCTATGCGAAGTTCTCGAAATGTGAGTTCTGGCTAAAGGAAGTGATGTTTTTAGGTCACTTGATTTCAGCCGAGGGGGTTCGTGTGGATCCGCAGAAGATTGAGGCAGTATTGGATTGGGCACAGCCCAAGAATGTGAAGGAGATCCGTAGTTTCTTCGGTTTGGCCGGCTACTACCGTAGGTTCGTCGAGGGTTTCTCGAATCGCCTGCCACTTACACAGCTTGCTCAAGTCCGAGAAGTTTGTCCGGAATGACGAGAGGCCGAGTTTTGAGGAGCAAGAGGCATTTGACTTCACCGGTTTTTGCGTTGCCATGTGGCAACGGGGTTTTGGCTGACATGTGATGCTTCGGTCGTGGTCTTGGGTGCGTATTGATGCAGCACAGCAAGACCATTGCTTATGCGTCGAGACAGTTGAGGCCGTATGAGCTTAACTACCCTACTCACGATTTGGAGTTAGCGGCAGTTGTTTTTGCGCTCAAGATTTGGCGTCACTATCTTTTCTGCTCTGCATGTCAGATTTTTACCGATCATAAAAGTCTGAAATACATATTTACTCAGCGGGAGTTGAATATGAGGCAGAGGAGGTGGTTAGAGTTGATTAAGGATTATGACCTCGAAATCCTTTATCATCCGGGCAAGGCGAACGTCGTGGCCGATGCCTTGAGTCAGAAACTGGTTGCGTTGCGAATGCTTGAGATCCTTACGTCTCAGTCTGAGCTTCGGCGGGTTTTGATCGAGTTAGATGTTGAGGTTTTGTTTCCTGGAGCTGTCGGGCAACTTTGTGCTTTAGAGATTTCATCGTCTTTGATCGATGAAATTAAGCTGAAGCAGTTGGAGGATCCGATGATTACTCAAATCCGAGAGAACATTCTTAAGGGAAAGTCTCTGGGGTTTGTGATTCACGAGGATAGTATTTTGAGATTCCAGAGTCGGCTATGTGTACCGAACGACTCAGAGTTGAGACAGAGTATTTTGCGTGAGGCCCATGCTACACCTTACTCCGTTCATCCTGGTTCGAGTAAGATGTACAAGGACCTGAGAAGGAATTTCTGGTGGAATGATATGAAGGAGGAGGTTGCACAGTTTGTAGCGAGATGTTTGACTTGTCAGTAGGTCAAAATCGAGCATCAGCGACCGGTCGGGTTATTGCAGTCACTTCCCGTTCCGGAATGGAAATGGGAAGATATATCGATGGATTTCATTACGAGTTTGCCGAGATCGAGGTCGGGCATGAATATGGTCTGGGTGATTGTTGATCGTCTGACCAAGTCGGCACATTTTCTGGGCATCAAGGACACTTGGGGCCCAGAGAAGTTGGCTTGTGTGTTTATCTCGCAGATTGTGAGGCTTCATGGTACTCCGAAGTCTATCGTTTCGGATCGTGATGGCCGTTTTGTATCGCACTTTTGGCAAGCGGTGCATAAGGTGTTGGGTACTCATTTGCGTTTGAGTACCTCTTTTCATCCTCAGTCAGATGGACAGTCGGAACGCACTATCCAGACATTCGAGGATATGTTGCGTGCTTGTGCTCTCGATTGGAGAAATGACTGGGAGGAACATTTGCCATTAATCGAATTCACATACAACAATAGTTGGCACGCATCGATTCGGATGGCACCGTATGAGGCACTTTATGGGCGGCGTTGTTGATCACCGATTTGTTGGAATGAGGCGTCCGATATGGTCGGGACCGAGTCGGATATCATTCTAGAAACGAGGCGGAAGATAGAATTAATTCAGGAACGGATGTTGGCTGCCCAGAGTCGACAGAAGTCATATGCCGATGTCCGTTGTCGACCTTTTGAATTCGAGGTGTGAGACCACGTTTTGCTAAAGGTGTCGCCGACGAGAGGAGTTTTTCGTTTCGGGAAGAAAGGGAAGTTGAGTCCGAGATTCATTGGGCCCTACGAGATTCTCAAGCGAGTCGGTGGGTTGGCATACCGTTTGGCGTTACCCCCGGCCCTGAGTCATGTTCATAGCATTTTTCATGTTTCCCAGCTGAGGAAATATATCCTGGATCCTAGTCACGTCATCGATTATGGTGAGATTGATGTCGCCGAGAATATTACTTTTGAGGAACGTCCTTTGAAGATTTTGGAGCATCGTGAGAAGCGACTGAGGCATAAGACCATCCCTTTGGTCAAGGTGCAGTGGTCGAGACATGGTGTCGAGGAGGCAACTTGGGAAACCGAGGATAACATGCGTGCTAGGTACCCCGAGTTGTTTGTTTCTTAAGTTTCGGGACGAAACTTATTTTTAGAGGAGTAGAATAATATTCGCATTTTCTTTTTTCGGTATTTTCATTTTTGGTGTATTTTCCATTTTTATCAACTCACTTGTAACCGTTTCGACATTTTAAATCTATTTTATTCTTGGAGTTTCTCCATTTAGACGAGTTTCAGAGATGTTTTGATATTATTCTGCCTTTTGTTATGTCTTGTTGCGTCGACGTTCGATTCTCGTAGAACCCGTTCGATTTAGTAATTTTTTGGTTGCACGAGTTCGTATGGTTGAGTTGTTCGTGTTGTGAGTTTCGGTTTCTTAATCCGACGTCGTATCGCGATTTTCGGACGTTTGGGCCATTTTGTAATTTCCTATAAGTAAGGGGTTTTACTTTCCTTGTCGTTTCTCGGATTCCTCGGTAGTCGGAATTGTATTTTCCTTCAACGCTTAGCTTCATTGTCGTGATTATTTCATGTTTACACTTCGAATCATCCCCGTGTTGCATCTCGCTGACCGCCATGCTTAACGCCGTTCAAGAAGTTGTCAATCTGCTGCATGCATAACGTGCGTTATGCATGCTTCCTTGCGTGCGCTATCGGAAGCTTCATAACGTACGTTATGGCTCGTTACTAACGTACGTTATGGACTTCAACAGATTGGACAGATTGTTCTGTCCGAACCATTACGTACGTTAACATCTTCTGTTATGTACGTAAAGCCTATGTAGCGTACGCTAAACCACCCGGCGTAGCGTACGCTATCGAACCCAGCGTTGCTGGACAGTGAGTTCTGTACAGACCCTTACGTACGTAAAGGCGCTGACATTACATACGTAACCCTCTTGTAGCGTACGCTAGCCTTCTATTGTAGCGTACGCTAGCGACCTCAGCTGTTCTAGGACAGACTGTTCTGCCCAGCCTTGTACGTACGTTAACAAGCTCAGGTAACGTACATAACGATCGCCCAGGTTTTATAAATCAGGAGTTGACCCTCACTTTGGCCCATTTCTTCATTTCTTCCTTCCGTCCGCAACGAGTGTTCTTAGAGAGATTTGAGCGATTCTTCAAGATTTGGTTGTGGAAATCCTTGGGGAATCAAATATTGTGTTCCTAGTGTAGTTTATCATCACCATAATCGTCTTCCTCCGTCCAAATCAAGGTAAACCTTCTAAGAACCCTACTTTTGGGTAAATTGGGGGTTTTCGGGTTTTTGTTCGATTCGTTCCGTGTGATTGATTTATTCATGATGAATATGATTAATCTTGTTAGTATCCTTAGTTTTCCTACGGATTCATGGTATATTTCATGGTTTTTGCGTAATCGAGAGGGTTTGGTTGTGGTCCGCCCTCGTCGTTGTTCTCGGGCGAATATACATGAATCGTAGGCGGGTTTCCGGGTGTATTCCTCTTCCGTATTCATTTGGAAATGGTTGTGATTTTATTTTTCGAATCGTTAGGTTCGGTTCCGTTAGTTCCTAGCATTCGTCGGTGATTTTCCTTTCCGTTCGTTGCGTCATCAATTATTCAAGGCAAGACTTTTTGGAAACCTTTATGCTTAACGTGAAATGGTAATGTATATTGTGTGTGATTTGCTCACCTCGGGATGGTCCAACGGGATCACAGAGATAATCCAATGGTTTTAGCCCTGGATTCATGAGTTTGTTTAGCTAGCCAGCTCGGGAGGGTCCTTAGAGGCCTCGAGTGGGATTTGTGGCTTCATCCCGGTCCTAGGCGATGCATGTGCGTGATTTGTTTTATGATATGGCCAGCTCGGGAGGTCCTTAGAGGCCTCGAGTGGGATTTGTGGCTTCGTCCCGGTCCTAGGCAAATGTGATTGACTGTTTGTTTCCGAAAAAGACATGTCTGGTTTTTGGTTTTGAAATGATTTGGTGCATTATACTATGAAACGTGTAAGCGAATGGTTTGCCTTGATTACTTGTACTAGCGTAATTGCTAACCCCTTTGGGTACCCATTTTGGGGAAATTCTTGTTATGGATTTCAGGTTATGTTCTGCCGGACGAGCGGGCGCTGGGACAGTACGAGGATGTTGGCCAGGGTCGTTGACATGTGCATTCGAGTCTTCTTATTTTTCTTGTCTATTTCGATATGGTTGTTTCCCACATTTATAAACTTATAGATTGTACTCGTGAGTACTTAGGCTTTTCCACTCCGAACTTTGTTTTGTATTAACTAAAGTTGCTATATTGTCGGTTGATGTTTATTATGCTGGTTGTTCCGGGCGTATTTTGATATGTTGTATTATTTAAATGTGTGTCTTCGCTAACTGAGGTGGTTAGTCGAGTGGTATTTTCTTGTTTTAGCCTGGTGGGTCCCATGTAGGGGTCCACGGCGCTGTAATATACTTCGAATATCTCGGGGGTGTTACAATAAATGTCCATCCAACTCCACTGTGGTGCCGGAGATTCGAAGAAATTTAGTGCTCGCATCATATTATCGGCAACACCTCGTTCAAGATAAACACGATCGTAGAACTCCATATTTTGTTCAATTTCAAAGTAAAGATCTGCCCGAACCTACTTCCAACCATCTTATGAATTATACCCGACTTGTGCGGCTATCGCCCTATATCCACAGTTACCATCCCCAAGAACATCAATTGTATGACTGACGTGACTCCGATATGCACTTGGCATTTGTGTCTTAGTATATTGATCAGAATGGAGTCCATCTTGAAGTATCTGCCGCAAGAACACCACAGCAAAATGGTGTGGCTGAAAGAAGAAACAGAACTCTAAATGAAGCAGCTAGGTCAATGATTGCAGAAGCTGACCTGCCAAAGAGGTTCTGGGCTGAAGCTATCAACACAGCATGCCACACTCAGAATAGGAGTATGATAGTAGGGAGACATGACAAAACTCCCTATGAGGATTGAAATGGCAGAACACCAACTATTGCTTATTTTCATGTCTTTGGTTGTAAGTGTTTCATCCACAATAATGGTAAAACCCAACTGAATGCCTTTGATGCTAAAACTGATGATGGTCTCTTTATGGGATACTCACAAATAAGCAAGGCATACAGAGTATTTAATAAAATAACCTTATTTGTGGAAGAAACACCCCATGTTGTCTTTGATGAATCTACTGTTGAGTACAAGAAACAGGTGGAATCAATTAAAGAAAAGCTCAAAACCGCCACCTTGGAAGAAATCATCATCAATGACACAGGAATGATGGACTCAGTTCAAGACCCAACTGCAGATCATATAGGATCCCAAAACCTAGCTGATCTAACTACATCTGATGAAGACCCAACTGCAGCTGATGAAGATCCTCAAGACTCATATGCAGCTGACAAGATCGTAGCTGATCCAGTTGAAATCCAAGAAAGCCAGAACCAGCTGATGCAGATAGAGACGAAGTCCATCAGAGCAATTCAACAGGGGGAACAAACCCAGAAGATGACACTCCCAAATGGCTCATAGATCATCCCATCCAACAAATCATTGGAAACCTAACTGATGGAGTCAAGGCCAGGTAATCTACAGGAATGGGCAAATATGAAAGATCATCCTTTAGAGCAAATTCTTGGGAAAATCGATGATGGTGTGCGAACAAGGAGAAATATGAATGATTGTCTGACAATATTGCATTCATTTCTCTTATGGACCCAAAGAACATCGACGAAGCTATAAATGATGAAAATTGGGTTATTCCTATGCAAGAGGAGCTCAATCAATTCGATAGAAATAAAGTATGGAGATTGGTTCCAGCACCGATGGACAAAACAATCATCGGAACAAAATGGGTTCACGAAATAAAAACAGATGATAATGGTCTCCCAGCAAAGAATAAATCAAGATTGGTTGCTCAAGGATACAATCAAGAGGAAGGGTTGGATTATGAAGAAACCTTCGCTTCTGTTGCTCGTCTTGAGGCTATTCACCTTCTGTGTGCCTTTGCTTCCTACAAGACGATCAAACTCTACCAAATGGATGTAAAAAGCGCGTTTCTAAATGGTGTCATCCAGGAGGAAGTGTATGTCAAGCAACCGCCGGCATTTGAAGACTATGATCATCCAGATCATGTATACAAGCTCCATAAATCTCTATATGGATTAAAACAAGCTCCAAGAGACATATAAGTTATTTTCTTATTCCTAATGGGTACAAAAGAGGTAATCTTGATAATACCCTATTTATCAAAACTATGGTGATAATATGCTTATATGTCATATTTATGTCGACGATATTATTTTTGGTGCAACTAACGAATCGTTGTCCCTAGAATTTTCAAATCTTATGAAAGGAGAATTCGAAATGACTATGATGGGAGAGTTAAAATACTTTATCGGACTCCAAATTAAGCAACTCAAAGACGGAATATTTGTTCACCAATCCAACGTCAATGAGCTTCTAACGAAATTTAAGATGGAAGAATGCAAAGATATTTCTACTCCTATGACTTCCACTCTTAAACTCGACAAATACGAGAAAGGTAAGTCTGTAGACCAAAAATAGTATCGAGGTATGATTGGGTCTCTACTTTATTTAATTGCTTCTAGACCGGACATTATGTTCGCTATTTGTCTTTGTGCTAGATTCCAAGCAAATCTGAAAGAGTCTCATCTTATTGCTTGCAAATGCATTTTTCGATATTTAAAAGGTACTACTGGTTTAGGTCTGTGGTATCCATCGAGCATCGATTTTGAACTTTTTGCATATAGTGATGCTGATTTCGGTGGATGCAGAATTGATAGAAAAAGCACCATTGAGACTTGTCATTTCATGAGTTCGTGTCAAATTTCATGGGGTAGTAAGGAACAAACTAGTGTAGTTACTTCCACGGCTGAAGTAGAATATGTAGCTGCGGGGAGTGCATGTGCATAAGTTTTGTGGATTAAAAATCAATTAATAGATTATGGCATTGATCTTAAAAATACCCCTATTTTTTGTGATAATACGAATGCCATAAATTTAAGCAAAAACCCCATCTTGCATAGTAGGACAAAATACATTGAAATCCGTCATCATTTTATTTGTGACCATGTCCAAAATGGGAATGTGCGTTTGTTGGTACTAATGAACAATTGGTGGACATTCTTACAATACCATTACCCAAAGATGTTTTCAACTTTATTCGGATAAATTTAGGAATGGGACATATTGATCATTTTTAATATTGCATAATCATCATGCACATAAAAAATGGTCATGAAAAATGAACAGATATCATCAGAAGAATATCACTATTCATTTGGTCAGAGTTACGACCGCTATAGGCAAGGAGCTTATGTACGTAAAGAGTATTACGTATGTTATGCTGTTTTCGGTTACGTACGCTACGCAACAAAGGGTTTTGGGCAGAAGGTTTTGATATTTCATTACGACCGCTTTAATCTACTATAACGTGTGTTAAGAACCCCTTATTACAGTCGTAATACACCATAACATACGTTACGCGTTGTATCCTGGTACTTTTATTCCCGATCTATCAAACCCCCTTTCATTTCTCCCCTATCTCGAACCCTACATCTAATCGCCCCTCTGCAAATTTCTCTCGAAAATCGATCGACTCACTCCATTACTTCCATTAATCATCCTCTAGTCTAAAAAATCATCATGAATACTAGAACCGACAAGAAGAGAAGATGAGAAACTTCTCAAACTTCATCAAATCAAATCACTCCGGTCGATTCTCCTCAGTTCAGGAACCCTCAATTCGCGAAAATCTACAATGATATCTTGATTGACGAAGAGGTAACTCTGAGTCATCACTTTGATTTGAATCCCTGAAAGCAGTTGGTATTAATATTGATGAATTTTTTGATTTGCTGGAGATAACCAAATTTGTGAGTTTGGCCAGACCGATTTATGAGAATTGCGTTCGTGAGTTTTTTGCCAATTTTTTGACTAGCTATAACTCTGATGGATTGACTGTTGTTCACTATCTGGTTCAAGGAAACCCTATTGTGATTGGTGCTGTTAAATTTTCTGAGATTTTTGGTTTACCTAATGATGGTTTGATTTGCACGGGAAATCTTATTCCCGATGAGAAAGATCCTGAGATTAACATGTGTGATCATGAGAATGAACCTCTAAATGAATTCACTGTGAGAAATTTTCTGAAATCTCATGCTGTTTTGGAAGTGAATACCGATAAGTTTGAGAATAATAATTTTGGCCTGAATATTCGACTTCTTCACGATGCAATTACGAGAAGCTTAATGCCAAAGGTCAATGCTCAGCAGCGACTTGTGAATATACACATGGAAATCATTTACCATGTTCTAAAGTACGAAGAGGTAAATTTCTCCAGGATTGTGTTGAAGTGGCTTGTGGAAAAAGGGCAGATATTCCACAAGAAGGGCTATGCGAAGGCAAACCGCCAAAGAAAACTAGGAATGCTGTTTGGTTCCATTCTGGATAAAATTTTTGAGAATACTGGTGTCGATTTGTTTGGGATGCAAGGAGTAGCCATCCCGAGAGGTAGTTTGGTTCATGAAGGAACCATCTGTACAATGAAGTATTTGCGAACCAGCAATCGAGGATGGATCTATTTTGCCTACCTGAGAGATGATGACGTGCTTATAGATGGGGGTGTTTTTCCTCGTCCAGAGGATCGAGTGACATCCCGAGGTAATCAGTCAGAGAGGCCTCGTCTATGCCCTTAGACTTCCCAGCCAGGTCCTTTAGGAGTCAGTCGGGCGAGCTCCTCCTCTCGGATGGATATGTGAATGGAGAGATTGGAAAAGGAGATGAAAGAAATAAAACTCATGGTTCAGGGTATCTACGCTCACTTTGTCATACCACCTACGCCTCCCGAAGCTGACCTTGATTAGTTGATCGTTCTTCAAATGATGAGTATCTCCATACTATTAACCAAACATCTTTTCATGCATTTTATTTGATAGTTTTTTTTGTTTTATTTTGAATTTATCTTAGATATGATATTGCTTATTATTATTCGATTCTGTTGCGATCTTTTTCAGGTGATTACATCCCTCTTATTATACTTTTTGTTAATAACAAAAAGGGGGAGTAAATGTGTATATCATTTTGAACCTCATATCTGTAACACCCCCAAATCCAACCGGGAGTATTACACGCCGTGGGCCCCGCGCTGGAACCCACCAGGCTAAAATCCAATTACAAAAATGCCCAAAAAGGCCGATGACGGTAGTATTTTCCAAAACTGACAAAATCATTTGAAAACACCCAACTACCGTCAAAACGATCAAGGCCAAAAACTCGGTTAAGAGAATCTGTTTTCGAAATGAAACTCAGTTGGTAAAAAGCCGAAAGCCATTTGAAAGAACTCACGCAGCGGATAGGAATACAGTCCGAGATACATATACATCAATAATGATATACACAAACAAAATACATGATTCCCCAACAATATGCCATACCCAGTATCGTCCGGAATCCTCGCCTCACGACCGCTACCATCAAAGTCCTCAATACCTGAAAAATAAGTCCCACAACGGGGTCAGCAATAATGCCCGAAAAATAACCGCAAGTACATAAACATAAATATTCACATGCCTTTCATCATGAGAATAATAACCTCAACGATAACCTTACCACTTCCGGTAATCCAACGATTCTCGTCAAAATCCCAATATCACGATAATACCATAACAATCCCAGTATCACAACAATACCGTATAGTACCTCAATACCGAATACTTTCTCGTACTTAATCCTCTATGTACGATTACCATAAAATATACCTCTATCCGGACTTCCTTCCGGAATGCATACCACATACCAAGAATGTCCAAAATGACATCAACAATATCCGAATATTACAATCTTCCCAAGATTGTCCAAGTATCTCAACAATCATCAACTGTGCATTCTAATCCTTTTAGAACATCACTGAACATTCGTCAATATGCAATACAACATAAAATACTTATGAAATGTAAATGGAATTACTCATCAAAACATTACAACCGAACAAGTAAACACTTGCCTGGATACCAACAAAACCAACACCGAACTCATCGCCCTCGTCTACGAGCTCTTCAGCCCCGACTGGACGGAATCTACGGCTTTTCACCGCGGCACGTCGGTTATACCTATTGGTTAATCAACCTAGAACAATAATCATATCAATAATCAAACCAACTTGGTAACAAGGATCATAACATATTCGACCGGAATTCAACCTCCTGTCAAGAGTCAACTCCTCTAAATCGATCACTGAAATTATCATGATCCAGAAATCTATCTCAAAACGGTTTAAACGAACCATCATCTTTATAATATGAAGAAACATCCGAAACTCTTATCAAAATTCCATTGAATCTCATATAATATCATTATATGATTATCCAACATGTTCCTCACATGTAATCATCCTTAAAAACAAACCATAAACAAAAGGGATACCAAATTTACCTGGATTAGACAAACTAAAGAGAAGAACACTTGAACTCCATTCCAAGAATCATGAATAACTTGAAGAACAAGTCTTGAATTCATGCTCTCAATATAATGTTGTTAAAGATTATCATTATACAGTGTTTGGGAACCTCAAATACATCCCAACTCTCTCTCTCCCGACTGAAGGAAGAAAAAATGGATGAAATGCCTCTCAACACCCGTCTGTCCCCTTTTATAATATTCATTATTAGCGTGTGCTAACATCTCATGTTTAGCGTGCGCTACAACCTTAGCGTGCGCTAACTGACTTTGTTAGCGTGCGCTATCGCAGCCCAGAGGCTACTGCCTTGCTTCGTAAACTAGCTTACGTACGTAATGCCCATGCATTAACGTACGTAAAACATCCTGCCTAGCTTACGCAAGTCAATGACCTTAGCGTCCGCTATCCGAAGTTGACTTACTACAGTGTTCACCTACCACTCGTACCCCCACATGCCGACAGCATCTGACAAGGACAAGATTCTCTCTGCCCGATTTGGAATTAGCGTGCGCTAATCATAGGGTTTAGCGTGCGCTAGCCCTACATGACAAACACCCGCTGACCTTATCTGGACACGCGTCGCAAGTGGCCGGGTCCACTCGCCGAAAGCCAAGAATCCTTGTCGGACGATCTGATATTAGCGTGCGCTAACCATCCTTAGTAGCGTGCGCTAAATGCCGATAAATATCAACTTGGGCCTACATGTTGGCTGCCTTCCGAATCTTTCCCAAAAACTCTTACGTACGTTAAGGACCCTCCTCAGCGTACATAATGCGAACCTATTAGCGTACGCTAACTACACAACGTAGCGTGCGCTACTCGTGCCTCGTAGCGTGCGCTAAGCATATCTCATAGCGTCCGCTATCGTGGCTGTGCTTAGCCATATTCAGCTATCCTCGACCAACATCTCGACATGCCAAACGATCATACTGCACAATGAATGCATATAAGCATTTTAATAATATTATCATACGTTCACGACATCCTCAAGCAAAATTATCCATTAACAATATCCAACATATAAACGAAAAATATATCCGAAAAATCGGGGTATTACACTCTACCCCCCTTAAAAATAAGTTTCGTCCTCGAAACTTGTAGTCACTCGCACAAACAACAATTCAACAGAAAATCCAAAATCACCAAGATAACCAAGAATTATCGAATAATATACTTACAGGTCTGTGAAGTCGAAGAACTCCCGCGATACTAGCATATGACTCCATTTCAAAAAAACTCGACACAACAAGAATGCCAAAACAAGAATAATCACAATTTGAAAACGATTGGTCTCCGCCAAGACCACAACAAGTTTAGAGCACTGTCGAGTTTTGTGGGATCTGTGACGCTGTGTCTCCTCACCTAAAGCGCATGAGCCGCTCCTTGTCACATGCACGTATCACAGGCGTTCCACTCCACATCGAAAGCCGCACATTGCACGTGCCTCGCACCGGCGTTCACTTCCCGATTGGAGCCGCGCATTGCACATGACCACGGCACCGGCGTTCACTCCCTGCCTCGTCGGTCTCGGGAACACCAACAATCCCCAAACCCACACATCACCACGACAGTACTCAAAAATCACACAGAACCAAAACAATACAGTTCAAAATAGCTAGAAATCCAGCTACACAAAAATCACGCTACTACCACACTGGTAGAGCCACATAACACACATGCCCTGTTATCACAAAACCATGGGCTCCGATACCATATTTGTAACACCCCCAGATCCAACCGGGAGTATTACACGCCGTGGGCCCCGCGCCGAAAACACCCAACTACCGTCAAAACGATCAAGGCCAAAAACTCGGTTAAGGGAATCGGTTTTCGAAATGAAACTCAGTTGGCAAAAAGCCGAAAGCCATTTGAAAGAACTCACGCAGCGGATAGGAATACAGTCCAAGATACATATACATAAATAATGATATACACAAACAAAATACACGATTCCCCAACAATATGCCATAGCCAGTATCGTCCGGAATCCTCGCCTCACGACCGCTACCATCAAAGTCCTCAATACCTGAAAAAAAATCCCACAACGGGGTCAGCAATAATGCCCGACAAATAACCGCAAGTACATAAACATAAATATTCACATGCCATGCATCATGAGAATAATAACCTCAACGATAACCTTACCACTTCCGGTAATCCAACTATTCTCGTCAAAATCCCAATATCATGATAATACCATAACAATCCCAGTATCACAACAATACCGTATAGTACCTCAATATCGAATACTTTCTCGTACATAATCCTCTATGTACGATTACCATAAAATATACCTCTATCCGGACTTCCTTTCCGAATGCATACCACATACCAAGAATGTCCAAAATGACATCAACAATATCCGAATACTACAATCTTCCCAAGATTGTCCAAGTATCTCAACAATCATCAACTGTGCATTCTAATCCTTTTAGAACATCACTGAACATTCGTCAATATGCAATACAACATAAAATACTTATGAAATGTAAATGGAATTACTCATCAAAACATTACAACCGAACAAGTAAACACTTGCCTGGATACCAACACGACAAAACCAACACCGAACTCATCGTCCTCGTCTACGAGCTCTTTAGCCCCGACTGGACGGAATCTACGGCTTTTCACCGCGGCACATCGGTTATACCTATTGGTTAATCAACCTAGAACAATAATCATATCAATAATCAAACCAACTTGGTAACAAGGATCATAACATATTCAACCGGAATTCAACCTCCTATCAAGATTCAACTCCTCTAAATCGATCACTGAAATTATCATGATCCAGAAATCTATCTCAAAACGGTTTAAACGAACCATCATCTTTATAATATGAAGAAACATCCGAAACTCTTATCAAAATTCCATTGAATCTCATATAATATCATTATATGATTATCCAACATGTTCCTCACATGTAATCATCCTTAAAAATGAACCGTAAACAAAAGGGATACCACATTTACCTGGATTAGACGAACCAAGGAGAAGAACACTTGAACTCCATTCCAAGAATCATGAATAACTTGAAGAACAAGGCTTGAATTCATGCTCTCAATATAATGTTGTTAAAGATTATCATTATACAGTGTTTGGGAACCTCAAATACATCCCAACTCTCTCTCTCCCGACTGAAGGAAGAAAAAATGGGTGAAATGCCTCTCAACACCCGTCTGTCCCCTTTTATAATATTCATTATTAGCGTGCGCTAACATCTCATGTTTAGCGTGCGCTACAACCTTAGCGTGCGCTAACTGACTTTGTTAGCGTGCGCTATCGCAGCACAGAGGCTACTGCCTTGCTTCGTAAACTAGCTTACGTACGTAATGCCCATGCATTAACGTACGTAAAACATCCTGCCTAGAGTACGCAAGTCATTGACCTTAGCGTGCGCTATCCGAAGTTGACTTACTACAGTGTTCACCTACCACTCGTACCCCCACATGCCGACAGCATCTGACAAGGACAGGATTCCCTCTGCCCGATCTGGAATTAGCGTGCGCTAATCATAGGGTTTAGCGTGCGCTAGCCCTACATGACAAACACCCACTGACCTTATCTGGACACGCGTCGCAAGTGGCCGGGTCCACTCGCCGAAAGCCAAGATTCCTTGTCGGATGATCTGATATTAGCGTGCGCTAACCATCCTTAGTAGCGTGCGCTAAATACCGATAAACATCAACCCGGGCCTACATGTTGGCCGCCTTCCGAATCTTTCCCAGAAAGTCTTACGTACGTTAAGGACCCTCCTCAGCGTACATAATGCCAACCTATTAGCGTACGCTAACTACACAACGTAGCGTGCGCTACTCGTGCCTCGTAGCGTGCGCTAAGCATATCTCATAGCATGCGCTATCGTGGCTGTGCTTAGCCATATTCAGCTATCCTCGACCAACATCTCGACATACCAAACGATCATACGGCACAATGAATACATATATGCATTTTAATAACATTATCATACGTTCACGACATCCTCAAGCAAAATTATCCATTAACGATATCCAACATATAAACGAAAAATATATCCGAAAAATCGGGGTATTACAATATCGGACTATTTAAAATTCATATAATTAACTCAGGGGGAGTTTTTTTCAAGGGGAGCTTTTCAAAATAAATTTTATCGAACCCCCAAAATTTTTCAGTTCAAAATTTTCAAGTACTATTTTATCATCATCAAAAAGGGGGAGATTGTTGAAACAATATTTTTCATAACATATTTTGATAATGTTTATTTGAACAAAATAATCCTAACACATTTTATAAAGCTAACGTACGTAATGTAACTTACATAACGTACGTAATACGCATGGCTCTATCACACGTCAAATTGCAGGGTTATGTAGAGAAGCTACGTTATATGAAGACCTTAACGTACATAACGTATGTAACGTGAAGGTTTTATCCGTTGAAATGCTTCCAGAAGGTCAACAAAGTGAAACGGTCACATTGAAGATAGTAATCGTGGCCTCATAATGCACGTAAATCAGTTCATAATTCAAATTGATTCGTTGAAACTTTCCAAAAAGTCATCAGAAAAGTCATCTCATCCAACGGTTGTCTGAAAACAAGATAACGTACGTAATACATCAGAGCATAACTTACGTAACAGATGAATCCAGAAGCTACTGCCCGTTTTCTGTAACACCCCCAAAACCAAATGAGAATATTACACACCGCAGATCCTCCCCACAAATATCTACCAGGCTAAACACCACAAAACGACCACGTGTTTGTCCGACCGGGGCAAACAATACAATGATACTGTAACACCCCCAGGACGTTCGGGGCATATTACAGAGCCATGGACCCCACACTTTGGAATCCACCAGGCTAACATACCAAACTGACATTCGACAAAAACAAACATCATCAACATACACACGAATCCATAATTCAAGACAAAAGATTGGACTCAACAGTACCATTTGATATCAAATCCACCCCAAAATGGGTACATGACGATAATAAATCCAAAGAAGGGAGTACTCGAGTACTTAAGCAAATGACATAATAAATAAATTTAAAAGACAAGATACCAAACGGACAACCACTGAACAGAATCACTCTTGCCCATCATCCTCATACGGCCCGCATGCTCATTTGTCTCCAAGACCTGTACTTGAAATACAAAAGTATTTCCCCCATTGAAGGGGTTAGAGACAACTGCTAGTGCAAGTACAATCCATTTGAACTACCATTCTAATCAGATGAAATATGTGCCAAAAATCATTTTAGAAAACATTTGTATTCCGGAATATTATGGTGCACAAGCACAAAACACATTTCTCCAACAAAACATTTCAAAGTTAACCGTTGGTACGAGACTCAAGACCACCGTACTTTAATATCCGCAATTTTTTATTTTCGGTAAATTTCTTTCTTTTTGGAAGGAGTCCATTTTTACGGCTCACCTGTGACCATTTCGTCACTCTAAGAATGGTTCATTCTACACTTTTTGACATCCGAATTCGTTTCGGTGTCGTTTTGCTGAGTTCCGTACCTTTTGGAGACTTTTCAGCATTTGAGTTCGATTCTTGTGAATCTCGTTCGAAACCATTGTTTCGTGTTCCCCGTAAGTCCGTTTAACTTTGTTATTATGCGTGTTGCGAGCTTCCGTTTGTTGTTTCGATCGTGTTTCATGTGTTTCGGGTGTTTGGGGTCGTTTTGCACCCGACTGTCTAGCGCACGCTATGGATGTTAGTTAGCATGTGCTAGCGTCTTTGGTAGCGCACGCTACACTTGTTTTGTAGCGCGCGCTAGTGACTTGGGCACAGCAGTGGCAGTAGTCTGCTTCTGCCCTCTGCTCTCTAGAGAGTTGTTCTAGCGCACGCTAAGATGTTGTTCTAGCGCACGCTATCGTACGAACTTAACGCACGCAGAGTGGCCGGTAGCGCGCACTAATCCGGCAGTCCAGTACTGGACAGAATGTTTCTGGACTCGGCTGATGTCCAGGTAGCGCACGCTATGGCCCGATAGCGTGCGCTATCGAGGGGCGGTTAGCGCACGCTACTTCGTGGTAGCGTAGGCTAATGGTCCAGAACCATAGGTTCTGGACTGGGTTTTTGGCCGATAGTGCTCGCTAACCTTGAAGGTTAACGCACGCTAATAACTCTCTGGCTATAAAAACCAGAGAGTTGACCGGGGGAGCTCATTTCTTTCTCTTTTCATCTCCTCTCCATGGCCGATGATCTTCTCCTATTGAAGATATTAGTGCCAAATCTCTATCAGTAACAAGCACAGATGGCATTAATGCCCCCTTTTTAAGCATAATTTTTTTTAGACAATTTAAATGCCAAGTGTATCGTTCTGTTAGTTCATCACACATATAGCCAAACATAAGTGAATAAGTTAGCTTCGTGGATGTGATACCCACAACCTCCAAGAAAGGAACCCGATATTTGTTCGTCTTGTAAGTGACGTCAATAACAAGTACCGTAGGAAATTGAGCATATAACTCAATACTATCTCTATGAATCCAAACAATATCTGTAATTGCTTGAGTCTCCGGATGCACACGGTACATATGAAAATAACCTGTATGTACCAAAAAATAGTTAGTTAATAGATGGACAAATTATATTAATATTTAAAATGGAAACAAACTTAATTACCTTTATGAATTAATTGAGATAAAGCATATTGGACGTTACTTAATAAACCCTTTTTGGCCTTCCTTTCGCTTTGTACTGCATTGTAAATACTTTTAATGCCTGTAGTATTAGATGGGCCACGTTCCTTCAAAGCGCTCAGAATAAATTGAGGAGCAGTAATCTCGGCCATTTTACTCACAATGCACTTTTCATCTCGTGTTATTCTTGATGTGTACTCATGACCCTCTAAATATTGTGCTGGGGCATGATTATGCTCTCCGCACACAAAAGTAATTCCCCACAAAATATCATCTGGTGGAATCGGTACACCTCGTAGAGAGAATGGACAACCATTTTTTTTGGTATTAGTACATCTTTTTAAAGTTTTGCCACTTTTTAAATATCTTGGTGGTTGATATTTTCCTCCCTTTTCCCAAATGAGAGTGCATTTCGGGAGTTTGTTACCTACTTTCTTTGCGGATTTATCAATAACTATGACGAATCCATTTTTTCTTCCGATCGTCCTCACCCAATCTAACATATCATCTGTACTTTCAAAAATCTGTAAAAAAACAAAAAGAGTATAACTAATTAAATGAGCAATATATATATATATATATATATATATATGTGTGTGTGTGTGTGTGTACATATATATATACTAAACTAATTAAATGAAAAGAGCAAAATAAAAAAATATTTTTACACGAAAAAAGAGAGATGATGAGTTATACCAAAAAAATATATTTATACGAAAAAAGAGCAATATATATATATACCAAAAAAATGACGAAACACGAAAAAAAAAATATATTTACACGAAGTCATACCTGATCAGTGGTAAATTCACACGACATGTTCTCATTATTTGCTAAATTATATTCTTCCATTTATTATAAACAGAATAGTGTTTCAGAAATGTGAATAAATAAGTGATATTACATGAGAAATTTAAGAAAGAAAATATAGAGAGTTGATGAGTTATACTTCTTCTTCACTCCTTATTTATACTAATTTAGACTACTAAATAATAAAAATTATTGACATGACAATTCAATAGGTAGTATAGATTAGGGAACTATTTTGTTGAAAAACTTTGAAATGACAATTCAATAGGTAGATATAGGTTAGAGAACTATTTTGTTGAAAGACTTTGAAATGACAACTCAATTGGTAGCTAATAATAATAATATATATCAACGTAATAATATATAATCCGAATAATAATATATATTATTTATATAGATGACTATTGATGTAGTGGAGGAGATTGCAATTTGTTATTTGGAAAATGGTTGTTTTTTGAAATATATGGAAAATGTTTGTTGGTGAATTTTAGGAAAAACTCGGCATTTTCTTATCGGAATCGACTCACTGAATAAGAGTCACCGTGATGCGGTGAGGTCCGTCGTTTTTTGGCCAAAAAACGACGTTTAGGCCTTCGATTTTGCGTTTTTCTGTTTTTAGGGACTTAATTGTAATTTTCTAAAAGTTTATTTGTTATTAATTTCCGTGATTTTAACCCTAGCTTCCCTAGAGTATATATATGCGTGTAAGACATTTGTTTCAGACGTTCAATGAATTGAAGTTTTCTCTAAATTTTCTTGAAATTCTTAGATCGGTTGAATCTAGAGTTTTAGAATGTTGTGTTTCAGGGACGGCTGATCCGTTGGAACATATACTCTAAATACTTTTTTTAAATAAATTATAAAATAGTAAAAAAATTATCGAAAAATATAAGTAAAAAATTTAAAAATTCAAAGTATTATTATTTATACGTACATATTATTTAATATATATATATATATATAAGTTAAAGAAGAGGAGTTATGTGAGTTATATATATATATATATATATATATATATATAAACACCATAAAAGTGACATTTTAATTACCCTTTTGTTTTTAGGGAAAACTACGTTTATTGTCCTAACTTATGAACCTTTTTACGTCCGTGTCCTAACCTAAGCATAATTACAAATTGACATATAACGTATTCAAAATTTTAATGTTCGTGTCCTAATGACCGGAATCCGGCCAATTTGCCTATGTGGCACACCGGAAATTTGACGTGGCTTGATTACATCATTTTAATAAAATAAAATTGGCCACGTCAGCTCCAAATCATGAGTTATCACTTTAAAAAATGAAAAAATTATAAAATCAAATTGAAAAAGTAAAATTATAAAATACAATTGTAAAATAAAATTACAAAATTAAAAAAATATTAAAAATTATAAAAATTTTAAATGTGGTCAATTAAAATTTTATAATTTTATAATTTTTTAAAATTAAAATTATAAAATAAAACTATAAACTAAAATTATAAAATTAAAAAGTAAAAAAATTATAAAATTGTAAAAAATTAAAAATTAAAAAATTGTAAAATTATAAAATAAAATTGTAAAATTATAGAAAATAAAATTTTAAAATAAAATTAAAAAAATAAAAAAAATTATAATTTTTTAATTTTTTTGAATTTTTTTTGAACAATTTTTTTTTATTTGGAGCTAATGTTGTCAATTTTATTTTATTAAAATGATCTAATCAAGTTATAAAACATGTGTGGCATTGTCTGTTTTTCAATAATGAAGATACTTTAATATATAATGCTACACATATTTTATAACTTGATTAGATCATTTCAATAAAATAAAATTGACCACATCAGCTCCAAATCATCAGTGATCAATTCCACACATGTGGAAATTTTTATAAAATTATAATTTTTTATAATTTTTTTATTTTTTTAATTTATTTTAAAATTTTATTTTCTATAATTTTACAATTTCATTTTATAATTTTACAATTTTTTAATTTTTTTAATTTTTTACAATTTTATAATTATTTTACTTTTAAAATATTAAAAATTTATAAAATAAAATTGACCATATTTATAATATTTATAATTTGTTATAATTTTTTAATTTTATAATTTTAGTTTAAAATTTTATTTTATAATTTTAATTTTAAAAAATTATAAAATTTTAATTGACCACATTTAAAAATTTTTAATTTTTAATATTTTTTTAATTTTATAATTTTATTTTATAATTGTATTTTATAATTTTACTTTTTCAATTTTATTTTATAATTTCTTAACTTTTTTTAATTTTTTTAAGTGATAATCGATGATTTTGAATTGATGTACCAATTTTATTTTATTAAAATGATGTAATCAAGCCCACGTCAAATTTTCTGTGCCACAAAGGCAATTACGATTCCCATTAGGACACGGACATTAAAATTTTGAATACGTTATATGGCAATTTGCAATTATTCTTAGGTTAGGACACGGACGTAAAAAAGGTCCATACGTTAGGACAATAAATGTAGTTTTCCCTTGTTTTTATATAGTGTGAATGACTATTATCCCTCTGATGTAATTATGTAATTACGATTGTGTCATCTGAAATTTTCCTATAAATAAGGCTTCAGTTATTAATGAAAAACATACCTGAAAATCATTCTCTAATTTCTCTCTCTATTATTTCGATTTTATAACACGTTATCAGCACGACTCTAACCATTTGAGTAATATCACAAGAAAGATCTTTCTACAACAGATCTTATAGATGACCGTCAGACGTAAATCAATTATTACATATTACAATCATCCCTCACTCACTATCGTTTCCCTCATTCAACTTTCCCGATCTGCCTGGGTAATGCACTAAAATTAAGCTTGAAAAGGGTTCTTTTTCTTTTTCTTTTTTCGTTTTGGTATTTGTTGGTCTGCACTGAAAAAATTGCTTCTCATCACCACGTATGGTGTGTTGTGTGTTTTGGGTTAATAATGATGTGGGGAGGAGCAATGGGTGTTGCACCGAAGAAACCAGTGAATGTTCCCTTTGGCAGGAACTACATGCCCACATGGGCTTTTGATCACATCAAGTACTACAATGGTGGATCCGAGATCCAGCTTGTTCTCGACAACTACACTGGTACTGGATTCCAGTCAAAGGGTTCTTACCTATTTGGGCATTTCAGTATGAATTTGACCGCACAAGATCTGGCCGTCCTGATACAAAGTACCTCAAATATGCCTGGTCACTAGATTATTGCAGCTTGCCCAGTTTTGATGGGAAGTTTTTGAATGAATGGAGAGATGGCCGTCCTCACCACCTCATACGTCGGCGGAGACTTTAGCTGGATTCCGACGAATAATCCGGCGACGACTCACCGAGGTTTACCGGGAGCTGCCATCTTCTGACTTGAGACTCAGAGGATAAAATGAAAGAGATGCAAATCAGATTCCGTTTCAAGGAAGTGTCGTAATTGGATTCTTCACTCGGTTTGTTCTAAGCTCCTAAACGGGCAGATCTTACATCCACTCATGAGGTAATCTTTGTGTGTAAACATGTGTGTACAGAACATGAAAAAAAAAGAAAAAAAAAGGAGAAGACAGGTTGTTCGCAAAAAAAAAATGAAGAAGAAAAGAACAAGAAAAAAAAGTTGTTCACCGTCCACGGAACAATAAGGAAAATAAAAGGAGAGAGAAATGTTAAAAAAAGAAAAAAAAATTGAGTCACGGGAAAGAAAAGGCTCACTCGAAACTTAGAAGTAGAGGTGTTCGGCGGTTCAAAACCGCCGGTTTTTTGAATCGCCGGTTCATGAACTGCCGGTTCCGGTTTGCCAAAAATCGGAACCGGAACCGAACCGCCTTATAGCGGTTCACGATTCTGATTTTGAACCGTGAACCGCCGATTCGAGCGAATCAACCGTGATTCGGCGTTCAGCGTTTTTTTAATTTTTAAATTTTCATTTTAAAAAAAAAATATGGGGTAAAAATTGGACTTGAGCTTAATTCAGATATTAAAATCTAAACTTGAATTTTGTAATTTTAAATCTTTGAATTAAGCGCCTACGTATTTGATATCCGTAACTTTAGAGTTTTGGAATCAAAATCAAAGTCCTCGTAATTCATTTTTAAATTTGGTGGGGGGAAGGAAAAAAAATAAAATGGACTTGAGCTTAATTCAAATATTCAAAGTTAAAATTAAAAATTTCAACTTTAAATATTTGGATTAAGTTGCCTACGTATCCCCTTACCTTAGGAATCAAAGTCCTCGTAGTTCACTTACATTATACTTACCTTAGGAGATGGTTCAATCACCCAAGTCAACCGAATCATTGCTAGATCCGGTATCATATGTATCACTGTCTTCTTGTTCATTATAATTTGGTTCTTGTTGGTGCCCAATCATTCAATAATGCTTGGGCTTCAAGATTTTGAGGCGTCAATCGAGATCGCCGTTCATCCAGAATGTATCCTCCTACACTGAAGGTTTGTTCAACAGAAACTGTTGAGGCGGGGACAGCTAGTATTTCCTTCGCAATCGTGGCAACTGCAGGAAATATTGTAGACCTTTTTGCCCACCACTTAAGAAGATTGTTATTACCATCCGAACCACATTCTAAAGCTCCCAATTCACAAGTAGTTAAATAATTTTCAAGTTCTTGATAAGCATTACTTTGATACCTTGTTCGTTTTCGGGATAAATCTTCTTGATAGGCATTCCATTCACTAAGATCCGGAATAGCAAAACCAAAAGAAGATGTACTACTACTAGAAGGAATGTGAACAGGAGAAGAAGAACCCGTACCAAGATCAAGACTACCACTATAATTACAAGCATATTCACGATAAAGAGTAGATAATAAATTTTTTGCATTTTGAACTAACTCGCTAGGATTTGGAGGACTAAAATTAGCAATAGGATTAGAAAATAAAGCATTATAGTAAAGTGAAAGTAATTTTAGCAAATCTTCCTCTCTAACTTGAGGATTTAAAAGTTTAGCAACTAAAAAAACCAGAGGAATGTAGGCGAAATATTTAATCCATTTGTCTCTCATTTCTTTTATACAATTAAATAACTCGGGAACTTTAATTAAAGACTTGAATACAAGTACAATTTTAACACAATATTCAACAACAAGTGTAGAAGTAGAATAATAAACACCGGACAAAGATTCAGTTGCCTCTTTAAAGATTTTTAAAAGTGCCATTAAACTAGAGCACTTATCCCATTGAGATGGCAATAAGCAAATGGGTACTTGCTCTTCGTTATAAAAATTGCATAATGCAATACGATATTCGTAACTATCATTTAACAAATTGTAAGTAGAATTCCAACGATTTGGCACATCTTTTGAAAAATTTTTTGGATGAATATTATTTTTTATGCAATATCTTTCCATTTTTTACGTAGAGATGAATGTCTAATTAAATACATTATTGCTTCACGGATAGGAGCATATGCTTCTTGTAAAACAGTTAAACCATCTTGAACACATAAATTAAGAACATGACAAATACACCTAACATGAAAAAATTTACCACCAAGAGATGGCTCACATATTGCAATAAGTGATTCTAAACTAGTCAGATTGACCTAGCATTATCAAAAGAAATTGAAAAATTTTTTGAACTAAATTATATTCAGATAAAATTGTATGAATTTTATGCGAAATATTTTGAGCGGTATGTGGGATATTAAACTCTCTAAAACCAATTAAACGTTTTTGTATAGTCCAAGAATCATCAATCCAAATACAAGTAATTCCCATATATGAATTTACTTCCCAATGATCACTCCAAGCATAGGAACATATACAAACTTTATGATCTAAGTTTAAAAATATATTTGCTAAAATTAATTTTGCCTCGCTAGTAGTTTTTCGAACATCACGAGTTACGGCGGAGCGTGAAATTTTTTTACTAGCGGGATTAAAACTTAGTTGAGTGAAATTTTCATACATTTGGTCGTCGGCAAAGTTAAAAGGAAGAGATTTACCACAAACAAACCTAGCTAATTCTTTTCTAGCGGTAATTGGATTAAATTTAAATAAAGTACTATTACCTTGATTGGGGGCATTAGACGATGTCGTCGTGCCTCGAAGTTGGGTTTGATTAGACTCGATGCCAACTTTGTCGGGATGTTGTCTTTGTATATGGTCATTGAGTGTCCCGTAACCTCTTCCTTTTTTAAACTTGTACATTTTATCGCAATAGTTGCACTTGGCCAAGAAATGACCGGGACCGGATGCAACGTCGTCCATTTTTGCATAATGGATCGCAAATAATGGAGATTTCAGCTCGGATGGTTTCCTTTGTTTTGGTTTTGTTGGTTGCTCTTGCTCATCATCTTCATGAATCGATTTTGATGCTTCAAACATTTCGTTGATTTGTTCCTCGGTTAATTCATCGGGAACATAATCTCCAAAATTTGGACTTGGTATAGAATGAGAACTCGAAGTATGAGTAGGAGGAGGAGTACTACCACTAGCACCGCCTCTTCCACGTCGAGGAATGCCGGTGATAGCCTTTCCCTTTCCCCGATTGAATTGACCACTTGACATTTTTTCGAATTAAAAGTGTATATTTGATAGTTGAGATAATAGAAATTAGAGAGAAAGTAGATAGTTGGTGTGAGAAAAATGAAGGATGTGAGGGGGGTATTTATAGGTGTAAAAATGTAAAAAAAAAAAAAAATTGAAAATGTGACCGTTGAACCGCCGGTTCCCGGTTGAACCACCGGTTCCAGTTTGAACCGCCGGTTCACAGCGGCCACATTTTTGAATTTTTGATTTTTTTTTTTTAAACCGCCGGTTCGCGGTTCGTCATTTTGACGAACCGAATCAACCGCCTAAAAGCAGTTCACGGTTGCTTTTGAACCGAATCAAGCGGTTAATCAACGAACCGCGGTCAACGGTTCAAAACCGGCGGTTCGAACCGGAACCGTGAACACCTCTACTTAGAAGGAATTTTATAAAATAATAAAAGAATAAAATATTATTCTAATTCATTAAATTATAAATCTGGTTTCTCTTAAATATAAGATACATATGATATCAGAATTAATTTTTCTTGATACCACCGTGACCCATTTCACGAGAGCTTCAATTTGACACTAATATTGATATGGGTATTAACTCTTTTCATATATGTCATTATTTAAATGTACGAATTAATATCCAACTCCGGAAATCACAAAGAGTTATACATACCATTACACTTGCTATTTGTAATACCCGAGATTTCTGTTATGTAATTGGAACTGGTGATATTGTAATAATTGTACTTTTGTATGAGTACTATCCTCCGTATTTCATAATCCGATGCCTTCGAGCATATAATTTCGTGTATGCGATTTAAATGGTTGAAATTCTGTGCATGTAGCGCACGCTACAGGCTACGGGTAGCGTACGCTAACATGGTTTCATAGCGTACGCTACCGAGTGTAATTAGCGCACGCTACGCGTGGTCAAATTGATTGAGACGCGCGGTAGGTGAGATCTGGCCGGGGGACCCTTGTCGGATCCTGTCGAATGTATCTGGACGGCTTTCGGGAAAAGCCGAGTCAACGCCTTAGCGCACGCTAGAGGTCTATGCGTAGCGTACGCTAAGTGCCGAGTACAGTATAGAATGTGAGCCGTTAGCGCACGCTACGGACAGTGTATAGCGCGCGCTAATAGCCATTTATTATAAATAGGACAGCATCCTATTCGTGAATTCAGTCCTTTCTTCCCCCATAACCCGAACTCTTGCACTTGAAACATAACTCCATTCGTCTTAAACACTCCATATCAACCTCCTAGTTCGAGATTGAAGATCATATATCATTGGAGATTGGTGTTCGAGCCTTGGGTGTTGGATTGCTTCATTTTCATCCGTGTTCTTCACTACTTTGAGGTAGGTGATTCTTCACCAATGATTAGTAATGTTCATGAGGAAGTTTGAATCATGTTTGGATAGCAAGTATCTCGTTTTTCTCGGTCATCACATGATAGAAGGATACTTTTGACGTATCGGTACTAGATGTCGAATGAACCTTTGAACCATCTTATTATAAGGACTCCTAAGCATATTTAAATCGATTTATGATCAAGTGATCGGATATTACCCAGTTGATACGTTGTATACGTTGGAATCATGTGTTTTGGAACGTAAGACGATGGAACTTAGATTATTTCTTGAAGATCGTAGAGGAATTGTGATATCGAGATAACTATCCGTATATTGGTGTTTCATAATCATAAATCTTCCAGAAACCTTATTAGCATGATATGCCCGAGGATAACTTGTAATATCACCATAGGGTTCATGAGTTCTTCATCATTCAACCCAGCTCGGTTCGTAGTATTCTCGCCATGCAAGATTAGCGCACGCTAACACGTGTGAGTTAACGTGCGCTATCGAGGTTCGCCGTAACGCACGTAGCGTGCGTTATGAGGCGCCAGTCGATCGCCGGTTGTGGCTAGCGCACGCTAGTCCTATACGATAGCGTCGCTAATTGAGCCTTAGCGCACGTTACGTATAGTACGAGCGCGCTAAGCAATCCAGCAACTTGTTTAGTTTGAGCTTTTCGGCCGTAGGTCAATTGTTAGGCCATTTTTCGACTCGAGATGATTTGTATATCGTTCCTTTTGTTAAGGTTCGAGCTTGTTACGTTGATCGGAGGGGCGGCCTTCGAGTGCGTCGAGAGCATTGAAGTATATCATTCTTGCCATCTTCGAGGCAAGTATCGTGATATGTTAATATCGGTATTTTTGGAGTATACGTAAGATTATGCATGTTGTTGAACAGGATATTTACTTCGTTGATTTGTCATGATATTCGTTGTATATTGTTTATATGTTCATGTTGATGAACATAATGATTTGGCATATGTGTATGCATGAGTTGTGTTTGTATACGTTGTACGATCTATGCTGAGGGCGCTGGATCGGATGTCCACCTCGTGTTGGTCCGACGGGATCATCTTGGGATCTAGGCTGAGGGCGCTGGATCATTGGACGGGTTATTTCCACCTCGTGTTGGTCCGACGGGATCATCTTGGGATCTATGCTGAGGGCGCTGGATCATTGGAATACCCATGCTGTGTAATGGAATCTTGCAGATTCGCATTGTCGGGTTCCGGTAGCGGAAGCCCGTGTGATGTGTCTTGTTGTGTATTGTTGATGCATATTCGAATTGTTTTAATACGATACTTGTACTAGCATTGTTTTGCTAACCCCTTCGGGGGTGGACATTTGTTTTGATGTTCAGGTAGCCAAGGAGCAGGGAAACAGCCACAGCACCGACGTGACGACGAAGGGGTTCAGTGATGTTTATTGTTATTGGAGATTTGTTGTCTTGGTTTGGTTTTTGTACTCGAGTACGTGTGTCCTTTGATATTAATTCGATATGGTTGTATTAATTATCCGTTGAACCAGTTGTACGGTTTCTTAAACTTGAATTTTCGCAGTATTGACGTCTTATTTTCACTTTCCTTTTTAATTAGCCTTGTAAATCCTTATTTAAAGGGTTTACGGCGCTGTAATTATTCCGATTATCTCGGGGTGTTACAGAATATGGTATCAGAGCTAAGATTTATGGATATCTTGGCAAATGGGTTTTATTTGGGTCTGTTTACGTTATTTGATTTACGGGTCGTTTGTAACATCACTGTTCCGCCGAAGTCGTCATGTGGACCGTGGTTGTAAGTCTCTTAATCTCTTATACTACCGTTTTACTTAATTACTGTTTTGTGAGTATTGACGGACTTTATTTCAAAAATTTGTTTCTGTATATTGAGAAATTTCGTTTACAGTATGTTGAGAGGAGGCCGTGGACGCGGACGCGGTCGTGGACGCGACGTGGTAATATGAGACATGAGGATTCCGCAACTACCCCGAAATATCGGCTAGTCGAACCGATTCCCATTCGAGGGCGCAAGGATCGGCGAATGATGACGCAAATCCGAACATGCCGGAGTGCTTCAACAGTGGTGGCGCAGATAAACCAGCCGCCAGTGTCGTTGATCGCATGCAGACAGCCGATGGGACAAAGAAAGACCATGAGGATAACCGGGAGACAGATGGCTCGCCGAGGTGGTTAAATTGCACCCGCCAAAATTTGACGGATCTCACGAGGCACTTACTTGGGATCACTGCTCAAGGAGTTGGAAAAGATATTCGCGGGTCTTAAGCGTCCCGAGGACCTAAGGTTCCCATTGCCCAAGATTTTCCGACCGGGAGGCCTTTGACGGTGGGAGGCCATTCGACCCGAGAACCATAATGCGGATTGGACGGAATTCAAACAAATGATGGAAGCATGATTGTCCTCGTCCTGTTAGAGAGGCGAAGATCCGAGAGTTTTTCTCACCACGAGTTCGGAGGCATCTGTGATGATGTAATTAAAACTTTTAATCATCACCGACTTGTGTGCGACACTTGGTCGAACGGAGGCGTAAAAGATTTTCATTTTGATATGCGGATGAAGCCGAGATTCAAGAAGACATGTCCGGATTCGAGTGTACTACGTTGCGCAAGACCAAGACAAAGCGCCGGCCTACGACATGAAAGAGGCGGCGGTGGAGAAATCAAGAGAGGCAAAGAAGCGAAGGTGACCGGCACTTTGCGTAAAACAAGAGTGGTGGGGCCCGCAAGGGCCAGTCTTCCTTTTATTCGGCTAGAAACCTCCACATCCTTCTAAAGGCGGAAAGAAGTTCCTGACAAAGATCGCAGCTTCGGACGCATCAAGGAAATGCTACAATTGTGGTCGAGCCGGCATATTCGACGAGATTGCCCCGCATCTTCTCGCGACTTGTTACGATTGTGGGCAAGAAGGGCACCGTGCGGCCTTCTCGTGGAGCCGCTACTAGATCTGTTGGCACCCGCACTCCAAAGACCGTTCCTAAGGAGATAAGTGTGAACCGAGACACGCAGAGTGGATTTCAGCAGCAACGCCGGGAAGAGGGAGACATCCGGCCGGGCCCGTTCCTCCGCGCCTGCACGAAATGAGGAGATCTCGACGACTGAACACCGCCGCTGTTGCACAGTACGATTCAGATCCTTTTGCAACCAGCTAGTGTCTTGTTCGATTCGGGAGCTACGCATTCTTTTATATCTTTGAACCGTGTTAATCGTTTGAACATCTCGTGCTTGTATAATTGTGAACCTTATGTTGTGGGATTACCGAAGGAGAGAAAATTGTGGGAACACTAGAAGCTAGGGATTTCAAAGATCTATAGAAGGGAAAGATTGGCCATCGAATCTTATTGTAGTTGACATATGCGGTGACGATTTAATTCTCGGAGATGATTGGCTCAACCGTTATGGAGCCGTGTTGAATTACCGAGAGAGTCATTTCCATCATTGCCGATGACGGATCGAACACTTATTCCGAGGATGGAGACCGAAGCTCGGGAAATTGATCAAGGCAATGAAAGTGGAAATTATCAAGCAGGATGTCACGGACTTTGGTGCTATGCCATGAGGAAAGAGGAAGGAATAGAGCTCTCGTCTATTTCAAGTGAATGAGTTCTCGATGTATTTCTGACGAGCTACCCGGTTACCCCGCAAAGAGAAGTGGAATTCACCATCGAATTAGAGCCCTGAGCAACCCCTATTTCCAGTGGCACCATACCGCATGGCGCCAACCGAGATGTATGAACTCAAGAAGCAATCGGAGGAATTGTTACAGAAGGGCTATATTCAACCGAGCGTTTCCCCTTGGGGAGCGCCTGTTCTCTTTGTCCTAAGAAAGACGGATCCCTCCGACCGTGTATTGATTACAGGAGCTTAACAAGATGACGATCAAGAATAAGTATCCTATACCTCGGATCGACGACTTGTTTGATCAACTCGCAAGGGGCGAGGGTATTCTCGAAGATTGACTTGCGATCGATACCACCAATTGAGAATTAAGGAATCGGACATACCGAAATCGCTCGCATCCCAAGACGGCATTATGAATTTGTGGTGATGCCATTCGGACTTACCAATGCTCTGCGGTATTCATGCAATTGATGAATCGGATATTCTTGGAATACTTGGATAAATTTGTGGTCGTTTTCATTGACGACATTTTGATATATTCGAGGGACGCAGAGGAGCATGCTGATCATTTACGTGTGGTTTTGAGCATCTTGAGAAAGGAACAGCTATATGCAAAATTTGCTAAATGCGAGTTCTGGCTTAAGGAAGTAACCTTCCTTGGGCATGTGATATCCGCCGATGGAGTTCAGGTGGACCCGAAGAAAGTCAGAGCAATCTTGGAATGGGAAGCTCCTAAGAACGTGAAGGAAGTCCGAAGCTTCTTAGGACTAGCGGGATATTATCGCCGCTTTGTAGAGGGATTTTCCAAAATTGCTCGTCCGCTCACTCAGCTGTTACAGAAAACTCAAAAGTTCACGTGGAATGAGAAATGCCAGGATGGTTTTGACGAACTTAAAAAGAGACTAACGACAGGACCTATATTAGCGCTGCCAGAAGGAACTGATGGATTCATGGTATACAGCGACGCTTCAAATCAGGGTTTGGGTTGTGTGCTGATGCAGAAGGATAAAGTGATTGCTTATGCTTCTCGGCAGTTGAAACCGTACGAAGTTAATTATCCGACTCATGATCTCGAGCTAGCGGCTGTGGTTTTTGCTTTGAAAATTTGGCGACATTATCTGTACGGCACTCATTGTCAGATCTTTACGGATCATAAGAGCCTCAAATACATTTTTAGTCAGAAGGAATTAAACATGAGGCAGAGAAGGTGGCTGGAATTGATCAAGGATTACGACTTAGAGATTCTCTATCATCCGGGGAAAGCAAATGTAGTAGCCGATGCATTGAGCCGTAAACCTGTTTCTCTTCGAGTGTTGGAAGCACTTACATCCCAAACCAAGATTCAACGGAACCGATCCGCGAAGGGATTGAAGTATGGGCACCAGAATCCAAGGGCGACTTTATGTGATGGAACCGACTTCATCACTAGTCGAGAAGATCAAGTCCAAGCGGTTGGACGATTCCCTGATCCTTCGATTATGTGATGAAGTAAAGAAAGGAAAAGCCCCAGGATTCGTGATACAGGATGATGGAGTTCTGAGATTTCAAAGTCGACTTTGCGTCCCCGATGATGATGATTTGAGATGAACTATTCTGAAAGAAGCTCATAGCGCGCCCTATTCTATTCACCCGGGCAGCAGTAAGATGTATAAGGATCTTAAACAAAACTTCTGGTGGGGGAATATGAAGAAGGACGTAGCAAGGTACGTTTCGAAGTGTTTGACTTGTCAGCAGGTTAAGATTGAACATCAGCGACCTGCCGGGATGTTAAAGCCGCTTCCGATCCCTGAATGGAAGTGGGAGGACATTTCGATGGATTTCATCACAAGTATGCCAAGGACTAGAGCAGGAATGAACATGATTTGGGTCGTAGTTGATCGACTAACCAAGTCGGCTCATTTCCTAGGAATCAAGGATACATGGGGACCCGAGAGATTGGCACGAGTGTTTGTTGCGGAGATAGTCAGATTGCATGGGACGCCGAAGACCATTATTTCGGATCGAGATGGTCGTTTCGTGTCGCACTTCGGAAAGCTTCACAAGGCTTTGGGATCGAGCTCAACTTTAGCACACTTATCATCCCCAAACAGACGGCCATCGAAAGGACTATTCAAACCGTAGAAGACATGCTTAGAGCTTGTGCGTTGGATTGGTCAACCGATTGGGAAGTTCACTTGCCCTTGATCGAATTCACTTACAATAACAGCTTGGCACGCTTCTATCAAGATGGCACCATTTGAAGCTTTGTGCGGAGGAGATGCCGATCGCCTCTGTGTTGGGATGATTCTTCGGATCTGATCGGACGGAACCGAATTGATTATTCAGACTCAAGAGAAAATAGCTTTGATTCGAGAGAGACTTTTGATCGCCCAAAGTCGACGTAAGTCTTATGCCGATGTACGTCGTCGTCCTCTAGAGTTCGACATTGGGGATCATGTGCTATTGAAGGTGTCTCCTACACGAGGGATTTTCCGTTTTGGGAGGAGAGGCAAGCTTAGTCCGAGATATATCGGACCATTTGAGATCCTAGATAAGGTTGGGGATTTAGCGTACGGGTTGGCCTTACCGCCATCGCCGAGTCATGTTCACAATGTGTTTCACGTATCCCAACCGCGGAAGTATGTACGGACCCCACCACGTCATTGATTTCGACGAGATCGAGATAGCTAATGATGGCACCTTCGAAGAGAGACCTATCAAGATACTTGAGAGCCGGATCAAACAATTGAGGAATAAACCAATACATTTGGTTAAAGTACAATGGTCACGACATGGAGTCGAAGAGGCCACTTGGGAAACGGAGGACGGTATGAAGGCTAAATATCCGGAGTTGTTTTCATCCTAAGTTTCGGGACGAAACTTCTTCTTAGGGAGGAAGGATGTAATACCCGAGATTTCTGTTATGTAATTGGAACTGGTGATATTGTAATAATTGTACTTTTGTATGAGTACTATCCTCCGTATTTCATAATCCGATGCCTTCGAGTATATAATTTCGTGTATGCGATTTAAATGGTTGAAATTCTGTGCATTTAGCGCACGCTACAGGCTACGGGTAGCGTACGCTAACATGGTTTCATAGCGTACGCTACCGAGTGTAATTAGCGCACGCTACGCGTGGTCAAATTGATTGAGACGCGCGGTAGGTGAGATCTGGCCGGGGGACCCTTGTCGGATCCTGTCGAATGTATCTGGACGGCTTTCGGGAAAAGCCGAGTCAACGCCTTAGCGCACGCTAGAGGTCTATGCGTAGCGTACGCTAAGTGCCGAGTACAGTATAGACTGTGAGCCGTTAGCGCACGCTACGGACAGTGTATAGCGCGCGCTAATAGCCATTTATTATAAATAGGACAGCATCCTATTCGTGAATTCAGTCCTTTCTTCCCCCATAACCCGAACTCTTGCACTTGAAACATAACTCCATTCGTCTTAAACACTCCATATCAACCTCCTAGTTCGAGATTGAAGATCATATATCATTGGAGATTGGTGTTCGAGCCTTGGGTGTTGGATTGCTTCATTTTCATCCGTGTTCTTCACTACTTTGAGGTAGGTGATTCTTCACCAATGATTAGTAATGTTCATGAGGAAGTTTGAATCATGTTTGGATAGCAAGTATCTCGTTTTTATCGGTCATCACATGATAGAAGGATACTTTTGACGTATCGGTACTAGATGTCGAATGAACCTTTGAACCATCTTATTATAAGGACTCCTAAGCATGTTTAAATCGATTTATGATCAAGTGATCGGATATTACCCAGTTGATACGTTGTATACGTTGGAATCATGTGTTTTGGAACGTAAGACGATGGAACTTAGATTATTTCTTGAAGATCGTAGAGGAATTGTGATATCGAGATAACTATCCGTATATTGGTGTTTCATAATCATAAATCTTCCAGAAACCTTATTAGCATGATATGCCCGAGGATAACTTGTAATATCACCATAGGGTTCATGAGTTCTTCATCATTCAACCCAGTTTCGGTTCGTAGTATTCTGCCATGCAAGATTAGCGCACGCTAACACGTGTGAGTTAACGTGCGCTATCGAGGTTCGGTTTTCGCACAGAACGTACGTAGCGTACGTTATGAGGCCGAGTCGATCGCCACAGGTCTAGCGCACGCTAGTCCTATACGATAGCGTCGCTAACGATTGACTTAGCGCACGTTACGTATAGTACGTAGCGCGCGCTAAGCAATCCAGGCAGCTTGTTTAGTTTGAGCTTTTCGGCCGTAGGTCGAATTGTTAGGCCATTGTTCGACTCGAGATGATTTGTATATCGTTCCTTTTGTTAAGGTTCGAGCTTGTTACGTTGATCGGAGGGGCGGCCTTCGAGTGCGTCGAGAGCATTGAAGTATATCATTCTTGCCATCTTCGAGGCAAGTATCGTGATATGTTAATATCGGTATTTTTGGAGTATACGTAAGATTATGCATGTTGTTGAACAGGATATTTACTTCGTTGATTTTTCATGATATTCGTTGTATATTGTTTATATGTTCATGTTGATGAACATAATGATTTGGCATATGTGTATGCATGAGTTGTGTTTGTATACGTTGTACGATCTATGCTGAGGGCGCTGGATCGGATGTCCACCTCGTGTTGGTCCGACGGGATCATCTTGGGATCTAGGCTGAGGGCGCTGGATCATTGGACGGGTTATTTCCACCTCGTGTTGGTCCGACGGGATCATCTTGGGATCTATGCTGAGGGCGCTGGATCATTGGAATACCCATGATGTGTAATGGAATCTTGCAGATTCGCATTGTCGGGTTCCGGTAGCGGAAGCCCGTGTGATGTGTCTGGTTGTGTATTGTTGATGCATATTCGAATTGTTTTAATACGATACTTGTACTAGCATTGTTTTGCTAACCCCTTCGGGGGTGGACATTTGTTTTGATGTTCAGGTAGCCAAGGAGCAGGGAAACAGCCACAGCACCGACGTGACGACGAAGGGGTTCAGTGATGTTTATTGTTATTGGAGATTTGTTGTCTTGGTTTGGTTTTTGTACTCGAGTACGTGTGTCCTTTGATATTAATTCGATATGGTTGTATTAATTATCCGTTGAACCAGTTGTACGTTTTCTTAAACTCGAATTTTCGCAGTATTGACGTCTTATTTTCACTTTCCTTTTTAATTAGCCTTGTAAATCCTTATTTAAAGGGTTTACGGCGCTGTAATTATTCCGATTATCTCGGGGTGTTACACTATTAACGGTAGTCGACATTTCGACCAATACCTTGACGATGACTATTTTGTGGAATTGATTGGACGATCCTGCTCTAGTAGAAGCAGTTAATTATTTTGCAGTTTAAATTATGTCACTTATTTATCTCAAAGTTGTGGCTTCAAACCACACATTTATTAAGCTTACTTTCTGTAATTACAATACCTCCCATGTGATCAGTCCAATTATCACAAGACGGATGGTTTTACATATGAAATTTATATATTATATATCACCATCGTGGTTGGTTATACCGCAAGAATGGTTCATAAATCATGCTCTGAAGAAGCAGTTGAAATAAATAAATCCTACTCTGAAGAAGTAGTTGATCAATGATTCAAATCCTGCTCTCGAAGAAGAAGCAGTTGAAGGAAAAAATATCCGATCTCCGTAATTATTAAACACGAACGGAAAAAATTGAGCAAGTGATACCAGATGGTATCATCGATTAATTAAACAAAATCCCATGCAAATATACAGCATGGTGGGATCATCTCACAAGTGATTTGAGACACTATCACTGGAAAATAATTGCTCAATAAATCCCATATTGATTATATCACATGGTGAGATTATTAAAATCATATTGATATGATAATATTTATGGAGAAACATATATCACATATTCGTGAGAATAATATATTTGCATAAAAGCAAAAGATGATCTTATTATTGCTGGAAGAAGCACACAACAGTCGAAGTGAAAATATCGAAACTAGCTGAAAGGCAGTAAACACTCGACAATATGAAACGCGAAAAAGAAAATACATATGAAACCCATAAGAAGAAAAGGGGTGCGTCTCGATAGTATAAGACTCCGTAACTCTGCCACACCCTGACATCAGGGTTTATAATGAAAGATCTAAAGGATCTAAACTTCTTTTTCGTTTGGCGCCAATAGTCTGTGGCTGATGAGATTTGACTTCCAATTCTTAACTGAAATATATGCCACTTTATAAGTAGATCAGCAACAGTGTCAGCACATATTATTACATCTCGTGATGGCTGAGATATAAACTTGTGATCTACTCCTTGATCCAGAAAGGCAAGCAAATCGCTGAAGAAATTATTAATATTCAACAAACCTATAGGTTTGGTATGGAAGTCCCGCTCAGCCCATGACGTGATGTTGAATATCTCATTGAGTGTGTCGTAGCCACCTGGAAGAACAATAAAGACATCACTATTATTCACCACATACATCAAACTATCATGCACAGACTGTGTTTGAAGCATCAACCCAGTTAAACCTCCTATACTACTGGTTCTGACTGTGGGAAAGTGTAAGGCACTTGTTACACTTATTCTCCTATTTTGTGCAGCATCTAAAAGATAACCCAAAAATCTATAATTACTCCCACCATACAATATATCGATTTTGTGTTTTCTTAATTCTTTTACGAATTGATATGCCATATCTATATGCTGGATATGACCTATCAGTTTGGATCCACCTAAAATACATATAGTTTTAATTAAATGAGATCTATATGAGGATTCTGAGAACTCTATCTTTCTACACTAGACTTTCAAAATACTATTTATGAGAGATACATTTTCTGATTTGTGGATCCCAAATTTAAAGAACAAATTTCTTGCTAAACGACAAATGACTTCACTATTTTCATTGAAAAAGGAGTGGCATATAAGACATTACTTTTGACAAAATTGCAAAAGAAAATGAAAGATATGATATTATATTTTTCAATGAAAATGACGTTACCGATCGGCAGCTGAGAAATTTAAATATTAGAAAACAATATTCAACAACTTGTATTATTTTGCTATTTACCTTATACCAATTTTGACAGAACGGACTTACAAACTGGATCTTTTGAGACTAATTTTTCTTGACTATAACGTTCCCGTTCATCCTTAAATTGTATCCACAAAGCCATTAGTTCACGATGAACGTACCCGCTGGGATGTGTATCAAGAATCTGTTGAATATCATGATCCATAGATTCCTTACTCAATCCATCCTTGATAAATGCTATTTTATCTTCTCGATTTTTAGATACAAACCCCACAAATTTGCATCGTGTGTCACATATCCACCGAGCACATTTATAGCACCCACCTAATCTTTTTGCTCTCCGTTTCTTTGCAAAACTACTCTACCTGTACCTGGCATGTACTTAAATGAATTTGAAAATTCGCCAGATAGTCGAACTTGTGCTTCGATTAACCATTGAATATCTTCTGGGATGCCATTTCTCATTAGCACCCTTAATCTTTCGAGTCGAGCTCGATAAATTCTTTTTATGATATTCACTGGAAGAGATGGATAATATTTACGAAGATTCGAAAGCATTGAATCCATTATGATATTTAGACCCTCGGTATGGGTGAATTTTGTGAATACAATGATAATCTATTTATAGATTGGAATTACGCGTATGAGATTTGACTCCGTGTCCTGAAGCGTATGAACTACGGCTCTATATATTTGAATAATGAACATAATGTGACATGTGGGAGCAGCGACTCCATGTTGATAATGATGTGCAATAATGGCACCGAAAGATGATGTGATATGACGGTAAAATATCTATATGGTGATATAGACACATCGTCTTCAAATATTTGTTCTCGATTAATATCACTACTAGCCAATATTGGGAATGAACCCCTAATAAATTTGGAATATATTAAGGGGGAGTATGGGCCCATTTCCTTTACATGTGAACTACTAGATATTATGGATCCACTAGATAGTCACATGTGTATATGACTCGTAATTAGAAATTTACGAGATGATTTGCTCACGATTTGAGCACATATTCCAAATCAGATAAAGCTAGTAATATATCCCAAATAAACTTGAATAGATCCCAGAAAGGTCAAGATATGCACATACAAGTGGGATATCAATTGGCATACTATTCGAAGTCCTCCAGCCAATATCGAGAACATAATATATAAACTCCCATGACTGAAGATGAATACTGAGATACTAACATACGAGTTTGGTGCTCAAGAAATCTCTTAGCATGAGGGGGAGTATTGATAGTTGGAAATATATAAAATGCATCACACTATATCCTCACAACTGGAATAAGAACTTGAAGTTCAAGGATGCATGACAGATTATTAATCTTTGGTACCAACTACAACTGCTTTGATAAATACATAATAATTCCCCGAATATGAATCAAAGAAAATGATAAAAGGAGGCATATACTTTTTAGAAGTATATAGATATAACCACAATGCAATGAATGATTGATAATGAGATATCTCGGCAAGTTATATTGCCTTGGGGAAATAAATATTGAAAAGTGTCGACACAATATAGCGCTATGAATGAAATGAGGATATCAATGATTGAAAAGGGGATATCGATAAATGGTATGATGATATCCATGACTGTGAAATATGGATATTAAAATCCATGATTTGTGAAAATGAGGATATTGAAATCCATCGAAATTGAAATATATGTCCTTATAATAAAATGAAACATATGGGCTTACTGAAAGTGACTTGTAAGGAGATTTTGAATATATTATCAGTGCGTGCAGTCACTCAAAATAAAGTATTGTGAACGAAAATTATATGTTGTGCTCTTTTCCTTGACTGAGGTTTTATCCCACCGGGTTTTTCCAGCAAGGTTTTTAACGAGGCGGCTTAATCACAACTAATATGAAATTTTCAAAAGAAATTTGGAATATATCGCAAAGAATATGAGTTCGATATTACAAACTGCACTAAAGACGATACTCATACTAATCCCTGGAGGATCATTGATATACCTGGGGCATATTCGTATAAAATACGCGTTGCACTCTTTTTCCCTTGACTGAGGTTTTGTCCCATTAGGTTTTCCTAGCAAGGTTTTTAACGAGGCAACTGGAATGGCGTATTAGTATGAATAATGTACTCTTTTTCCTTCATTAGGATTTTTCCCATTGGGTTTTTCCTAATAAGGTTTTAATGAGGCATATTCATGGCATAATGAGGAACACTACAAAGATCAAGATTATTCCTCAAAGCTTGAAAATAGGAGTTGTTGTACTCTTTTTCCTTCGATCAAGTTTTTCCCACTGGGTTTTCTTGACAAGGTTTTAATGAGGCAACACGTGGATACTCCAACAACGAATGGTATACATGACAGATTCACTCAGTTTTTATCCCACGAGGTTTTACTGAGACGGCACAAGAATATTCATACAAGAACTATCGAGATAAGGGAGAGCAAATTTATGAGATCACTAATTGCTGAAGTTTTATCCCACAGGGATTTCCTAGCAACATTATGATGCAACATGATATGATTGCCACAAGCTCCAGTACAAACAGTTTGAAAGTTTTTCTCCCATTGGGTTTTTCTTCAAACTAGTTCAGCAAATATATTTGTAAATAGTCATTCAAGGGGGAGTGTTATAAAAACACCATGAAAGTGACATTTCAATTACCCTTTTATTTTTATATAGTGTGAATGACTATTATGCCCCTGATATAATTATCGACTTCGTTCCCTTCTGTTTTCAAGGCATAACACTAGTAGCCCGTACAACCTTTATTCAAAAGTTTTACGGCCTTCATGGCGCTGATAAGTAACTTAGATTGGCCCGACTTACGTCCCAAAAATGAGTACTCGGATCCGTCTTTAGTCATCATGGTGATAACCTTAGTATGGTAATTCATAATCGCTTGGTTACTATCAAGCCAATCCTCGCCGAGGATCACGTCCTCGCCTACCATATCAACTACAATCAGATTCGATAACCATTATAAACTTGCCTCGATACCGATACCACGCAGTCATTACCAAAATCCATTGCCTTCGTCCACAAGTTCCTCAGCCCCGAACAAAGCAATATACGAACTCTCCAATCTCAACTGCAACACAACGGTCATAATCCACGATCAAATACCTCAACATATTGAAATAAGCAATTAACAACAATCCGATAACAATCAATAACCGACATAGCCAACCAAGCGACTCAACGGCTCAACAATACCCTGATCATACACAAAACCGAATAATACAACTCAAACAATTTCGAACTCATAATTGTAACAACCCAAACTAGGCGGATATTACAGTGCCGTGGACCCCCGACTGGGACCCACTAGGCAATTGAAAATTAATGAATTAAATAATATAATTATAGTATCGAACCACAATATATCATTAATCACTCCGAACCCTCGATTTTGACAATAACAACAACTATGAAAAAGGTTTGATGATCTAAATCATAAGTTCTCTTGCGTCTAAAAAATATTCGTGCACAAATATCATCAAGAACGCCGATAGATTACGAAGAATAAAGAAAGAGGAAAAATCCCAAACTCCTTCGTAATTTCCTTAAGGGAAATTAGTTTTTGTGTACCCTTGGGCTGTGGAATTTCGTATTTGTTCAGCGAATAGCTCGTGTTTTGATTGATGTACTGTTGAGTTGTTCAACCGTATTGATTTTTGGTCGTTGTGTTTTGTTATGGTCGGCAACGGATGTCGCGTGTCATCTGGAATTGTTTTGCGTTATTCGTTTTATGTTTCAAGTTTCGGGGATGAACCTTCTTTTAAGAGGGGTAGAATGTAATACCCGAGAATTTTGTTCCGGGTTCGTTGAGTTTTCGGGGCTTTATCAAATTGTTATTGCCCTTATCGTTGGAATTTTGTGCCATGTTTGTGTGTGCCTTGTTGGGACGTGTTTGGAGACGTTTTGGATCACTAGGTGAGTTTTTGGGTTTTTGTAGTGTAGCGCACGCTAATGCTTGTGGCATAGCGCACGCTACGGCGTTGTGGTTAGCGCACGCTACCGAATGTGTAGCGCACACTAACTGGCCATCCAGAGAGTCCAGGAGCCGTTGGACTGGGACTGGAGTCTCATTAGCGCACGCTAAGATTCGTTTCTAGCGCACGCTATCGACTTCTTAGCGCACATCATTTCTTCTTCCTAGCGCACGCTACCGGGTAGGTGCAGGCCTGTCCAGGAGATACTAGGCTGTATCCGTGGCTCGTTAGCGTGCGCTACGTGTGTGTGTCTAGCGCACGCTAACCTTGTTATTTGCGGTAGTTCTGAGAGTTGACCTCGTTAGCGCGCGCTAATGCTGTCTAGTTAGCGCACGCTAATAACTGTCCAGTATAAATACTGGACAGCAGCGTTTAATCATCATTTCTCACCCTTTCTTTGTTTTTGTGGCGGCTGGTGACGGGAGAAGACGGGGAGCGACGTCTTTGGCCTACTCTACTCTTTTCCAAGGTGGTTTGGAAGATCCTTGTCAATTATATCATCATCCAATCCTTGTTCTTCGTCGGATCGAGGTAATTCTTCCGTAGAACCCTAGTTATGTAATTTTGGGGGTTTCTTCGTGATTCTTCGATTTAACCCGTGGTGGATGAATTGATTATGGTATTCTTGTTGTCTTGGTCATGATCTTCGGATTTTGTAACTCATATATCGATTTTTATCACCCGAGACTTGATTTCCGATTTCTTCAAAGGACCCTCGGATCCTTGTTGTTTTTCCGGTTGATTCGGATTCCGTTTAATGTTATTTATCCGTGGTGATATTATTTTCGTAGCGATCATGAGGTTGTTGAATTCTTGGTCGTTTTCGGAAGTTCGAGGGCTATCCGACCATGTTCGTTCGTTGTTCTGTTGCTCGCGGTACCGAGGCAAGTATCTTGCCCATACATTACGTGTTTTGTGAATATGATGGTTGAGAATTGATGATACTTGCTAAACGAATTGCTTACAACCATTTTTTTTAAAGAATCGGTATATCTACAATCATAGTTTTATTAAAAGAGGATTCTTGTGTTCGTGAATTAATGTGCTTAATTGACTATGCGTATTGGTGTCGAGTATAGGATCACCTTATTTCGTGTGATGCCATTATGTGTGATTTTGTTGTTGGAAAGTTAAAGTTCAATTATTTTGTTAAGATTTTGTGTGGAGTCATGCGGATGTGTGTGAATATGTGAACTTGTGTGATATTGGTTGTGTCGTTTGGTGCTGTTTAGATGGTGTGCTTCTTTGTTAAATGTATAAGCTTTGGGTCGTGAGTGTGTGTTGGACATTTGGCCATTCTAGCAAAATACCTCGACTATATATTGGGATTGACTCTTGAGGATTTCGGTTTGGGAAATTGTGAATTGATGAGAGTTGTAAGTTTTTCTCGGGTACTCTCACTCGGGGATTGACTCGACGGGATCACACGGGGACCTGGTGGCTTAGCGGCTGGACCGGGTCGCGAGGGTTACTTCGAGTGGGCATTCTCACCTGGGGATTGCTCGACGGGGCACACAGGGACTTGGTGGCTTGAGGGCCGGACCGGGTCGCGAGAATTGCCAGAATGTTTGTAATGATGATTAATTGTGATATGTCCAGAGTATCACAATGCTTGTTGCTCGGAGTCGAGAGACATTATATATCGAGTCTTGGTGTTTGGCTAGAATGGCATAAGAGTAATGTATCATGTGTAATATGTCTTTGGAAGTGAACTGAAGTTGATGATCGGGTCGTGGACCCTGTGTTTTGTGACTGGAATGATCGGGTCGCAGACCCTGTGTTTTCTGACTGGAATGATCGGGTCGTGGACCCTGTGTTTTGTGACTGGAATGAATTGGGTTGTGAACCCCGTGTTTTTTTAACGGATTTGCATTTCTGGAAAATGAACTTTGGGGCGGTGACCCTAAGTGGCTTTTGTAGAATTAAGAACTTTTCAATCACAAATGTTTTCAAAACTCCCGAGATTTGGAAGTGTTTGCAAAGTGCTTACTTGTTTAATTTTACTTTCAAGACTTGAACTATTTTTAATTATCGAAATATCTCGGGAAGTCTTTTGTTGTATTCTCGGAATGTGTTGTGTATGGCTCGTATTTGCACTTTATACTTGTACTAGCAAAACAGTGGAGTTTTGCTAACCCCCGAGTATTCGGGGGTGGATATCTGTTTTGCATCCATGTACATGCAGGTTTGGGAGCAAAAGACAGGATCGGCGCGAAGGATGATGGAAGGCGAATGATACTAATCACACGACGGCCAGTGTTGGATGCAGTCAGTCGGAGTTTGTGTATGGTCTTTCTTTTGTCGTACTTTTGGTTTCTGGGTATATTTTACCCTTGCATGGGTATGATTCGAGATAGAAATGTGCATTTTGACGGGTTAATAGGCTAAAACATCACTGAACTCTTCACCAACTTGCAGTTGGGTCACTGAACTCAAAAAGTTTGCAGTCAACTCATTGGACAAATAAAAACTTTCAAGTGGGTTTCGGACGTTAGAAAAAATGAAATTTGGACGGAAAAATGACGTGGCATGCTGATGTGTTTTAATTTTTTAACGGTGATTTGTCACAAATTAACGGAGCACCGTTAAAGTCAAAGAAAAGTTAACGGTCATGAAATTTTTTAATTGTTGAGTGATTTCATTGCAAACTATATTTAGTTCTATTATCTACAAGCAAACTTTTTGAGTTCAGTGACCCAACTGCAAGTTGGTGTAGAGTTCAGTGATGTTTTAGCCTATTAACCCGCATTTGGACTTGCATGTTTGTGAGGAAAGACCAAGTTAGAATGTTGATTTGGTATTTTATCATGTCGGTATGTAATGAGTTGTGTTATTTGGATGTCTAGCCTGGTGGATCCTCACGGAGAGGGTCTGCGGCGTGTAATATTCCCAGTTTGATTTTGGGGGTGTTACACCTAATTAGCCTCACAAACTACATCTCATGTGCATAGCCCAATACGAGATCATTAATGTACGACCAATCCAATCGGCATGCAAATATGACTCCAGATATGTCACGATACAACATGACAATGAAACTCAATGAATCACACATCCATCCAAGAGTCGAGAAACTCACCGAAATAACAACAACTATCAACGAGACCAATAAAATCAAAGGTAGTGAACTTGGGAATACAATCCCTCAACGAAACGATAAACACGATCAACTACAATACCACATTATGAATCACAGATTCATAAAGCATTACATATACACGAAATGTATAACATTCACAAGACTTCAATCATCATTATAACCAAGCAAGATAACTTGCCTCAAGTCAGGGACGAAAATAATCCTTCTTCGAACGAGCGAATTGACGGTTCCCTCGACTAACAGCACTCACTTGAACCAGCAACCTTGAATGAAAATGCAACTTATTTAACAACATATTCACACAACACCGGGACCGAATTTCATAAGAAGCAAAACAACTGAATGGTTCAATTATCCTAATAGACATTAAAGTCCTAATTCATGAACTTTAATACCCTAAAATCATTTCTATGATCGAATTATTATACTTAAGAACTCCAATTAATCAACTCTTTATGTTAATATCATCTTATATCGTCATAATCCTCTCAAGAACCTTATCTACATTCGATCAAGATGTTCTAGACAATCATACTTTCATCGATTCATCAGGTTCTTTATCATATTCTCGAGATAATCAACAATAGTTGTGTTATCTTCCAACAATCCAACAATTCAAGAAGTAATTAACAATAACACCATCATAGTCTTTACTAATTGTTCATAATCTTAATAATCAACATGTTATACTTGATTAATTTAACATCATACAAAATAATCATCACTAGCATCATCATTATTATGGAATTAATATAAGTTTAGACAACCAACCTCTTGAAAATGAAGAACAAACTCCAAAAACTTCAAGAACACACTTCAATCTTCAATCTTCTAGGTTTCAACCCAAGTTATGAAGCTCCAAGACAAGATGTAAGGGATAAAATCGACTTAGGAAGGCGGAGGAACGATTTCTAGAGAGGATATTCGAGTTTGGTTCGTGCAGAATTGAAAGACAAGACATGCCTTTATAATCTACATTTGTCATAACGTACACTACCAGCAAAGGTTAACGTACGTTAGAACCATTTACGTACGCTAACGGATGAGTCGATTTTTGATCGACTCATTCTGTTCTATCGAGTGGCACTTTCGTTTGTTTTTAAGTGTTTTTGCTCTTTTTACGCGTGCTATGTTGTGTTTTTGTTTTGTAGGTATTCGGATGAAGATTGTGGTGAAATATGCGCTTTTATGGCTAATATAGGAGTTTATGATGATCAAGAGCGAGAACGGGGCCTAAAATGATGAAGATTGAAGCAGTACCTGTCGTATTTTCTAATTTCCAGATTCATTAATTCGAAATAGGAGGTGTTCTATATATGTATGGATTCCTCGTGAAATCAGCTTCACAACAGTATATTATACGCCAACCGAGGTGTATTGAGGGAGATATGGCTTCTAGACCACAGCCTCACATTTCGGACCGCGCTCGGATCGCGATCCAAGTTCAGACCGCGCCAAGATCACGATCCAGAACTCAGACCGTGAGGCATCTTGTTCCGCTGAACACCCGAATTGCAATCCACATCATTCGGATCATGATTCAACCCCTATTTGTGCAGAAAATGAGATTTTCTGCACTTTTTGTGATTTTTGACGGGTATATAAGGGGAAACCCTACACACAATTTGGGGGAGAGCCGAAAATACACTCTTAGAACTCAGTTTTTATCATTTTCTTGTATTATAAACATCTAGAGATACATTTGTGAGTGATTTTATTCCTTGTATGAAGATTTTGTGAGTTTTTGAAGGAAGAACAACAAACCTTCCTCGGGCTTCGATTTTGTTTTCGCAAGGGAAGATTTCTACCATGTTTTATTCTAAGATTTTTGCTATTATTGTTGAAATGATCATGAGTAGCTAATCTTATCATATGGGTGTTTAGATTGAACCACACACATTTTCTTGGTTGTTAGTTTCGATAATATCTTTCAAGGGCCTCTCAGAGCCGATCCTGATATCTGTGCTGAATTCCGTGCCCCGAAAGATTCGGTAACCAACTCGCGAGACTGGATTCTGTGTCCCTCGAGTCCACACTTGTAACACGTTACTGGAGAGGAGGACAATTTGTACGTACATGCCCCAGCACATTATAGTTGAAGCACCTCGGCATACCGGATATACAACTGCTAGGTACAATGGAATATAACATCGCAAAACAACATACCGGAGATGCCGACTCAACACAACATATCAACATAAGGCAACCCACATACACAAAATTACGGCAACGACGGCATACATTCGGCGATCTCAACGTCCCGAATGATAACCAGCACACAATTATAAAACATCATGAAACAATCACAGATGTACACAATCATACAAACCCAAGCTCTAACAGCTTGCAAAGGTGCGATAACACGCAAATCACCACGAAACGTCAACATTAAAGACCAACATCACCCCTCTCACAGAGGGCTAACACAACAAATGCGTGGCGAACGACTCAACGCTCACACCACCAATTCAATCACAACTCGGGGTCTAACACCCTAACGACAATGCAGACATTATACATACATTCCCGGACCGCACACATGAATGATAGGTTTTAAAAACGAAAACCACCTTTTTGAAACAATTTTGGGAACACCAGTTGATCTTGAGTATCATATTACGAAAAAGTAACACAACCATCGTTATCGAGACTTTGAAAAACCATCCTGCGTTTGATAAAAATGAGGACACCTTTCTTTTAGTTAAAAACTTTCAGAAATATATGACCTTAGGGTCTAAGCAGATGCATTTCTAAATTACTGAGAATATCTCAAAATATTTTGGTCCTCAAAGTAAAAGAATTTTGAAACATATAGTTGCACTAGTAGACATCTTGAAAATATAATCCATTTAAAAAAAATATGCCTCGAAGTTTATTCTCTAAGACTACTCAAGGTTCGAAAGAAAATCCATTACGCCATAATGCCCAAAAACTCATGTGTATCAACATTCGCTTACACATCTCATAGTACAAACATCAAACCGTTCAAATTCAAAACAAGACCTGTCTTTTCCCGGATAGCAAACAGTCAAATATCACCGTCAAAAACCGCCTAGGATCGGGGCAAAGACACTGGTCCCATTCGAGGTCACTAAGGACCCTCCCGAACTGGCTAGCGAAACAAGCTCGTGAATCCGGAATGAAGTCACGGATTCCCCCGAGGCGTCGTCGGACCCTCCCGGAGTGAGAAAATCAAACACATATAAGCACTATCCATTAAGCACAAAGGTTTCACAATAATACTTGCAAAACGAACAAATCAATTTGAAAATCATTAGCATCGGACAAAAACAATAGTCGAAAGGACATAAGCAGCGACAACACTTCTCATATAAAGGAAATATGAGAGTCAAATAAACACACATCATGAACCAAGAATCTACATAAAGATTTCATCACTTAACAAATAATCATACAAGTAGCTCATGTCACATGAGGCACAACACAAAGAAGGGAGACTTACATCCACAGGTCGCACGAAGATGATGATCGCCCCACGATACTATCACGACCAACAGACTCATACGACGCATCGCGACACGATTCAATGAGACAAAATCTAATGAGACAAAACTCAACAGACCTAACTTGACCCGACAGCCTAGGTCTCCACAACCTAAGCTCTGATACCATTTATGTAACACCCCTAATCCGATATTACACGCCGTAGACCCTTTCCTCAAAAATATACCAGGATGGTAAATAAAATAAAACATCTCAACATCACCTCTAAGGCTAAAATGACTCATTAGACCAATTTGGTATTTCAATTAATACATACAACTCAATCTCAATACATGCCCACGCAGGGGTCAAAATACAACACACTCTCGTACAACGGGGAAAAATCATATGGATCCTCATGTGATTAGTATCGATCATCTTTCATCATCCTTCATGCCAACCCTGTGTTATGCTCCCCAAAACCTGGACGCAACACATACATCAACCCCCCGATTACTCGGGGGTTACCAAAATTCTACTATTTTGCTAGTACAAGTACAAAGTGCAAATATGAGTCATACAAACCGTATTCCAAGAATAATAATAATCAGGAATCCTCAAAGATTCAAACATAACAGAAAATAATTCTCGAGGCAAGAGTTTGAGTAAAACTTTCTAAATTCGAAAGATAACAAATCACGAGAACAGTTTGTAAAATGGTTTAAAATGCCCTCGGGAGTTTTAATGGAAAACAATTTAGGATTATCGAATCCTTCTATTTTCAAAGAAAACGAAAAGGGGTTATAGCCCAAGGATTTGCTTTCTCAAATAAAAACCAACAACAATTCACAGGGTTCAAAGCCCACGTCACGTGTCCTCGACGGACATAAAATCACCAAAACATAACCACCCGAGATACGAAATCTCGGTAATACATCCAAGGTACTCGACCTGGCAAAACACATCTCCGGAAAAGCCATAACCCAAAACACATTTATAAAAATGCACCACAATTAACCGTTGATCCACGCCTCTGTGGACCCCTACCGAGACCCCGTCGGATCTAACCCATAGTGGTTAAAAGCCAAGCTTGTCGATCCACGCCTCTGTGGACCCCTACCGAGACCCCATCGTATTTAACCCAGAGTGAGCATACACACACACATAACATAGTACACCAAGGATATACAAACAATTTAATGCACCACAATTAACCGTTGATCCACACCTCTGTGAACCCCTACCGAGACCCCGTCAGATCTAACCCGTAGTGGTTAAAAGCCAAGATCGTCGATCCACGCCCTGTGGACCCCTACCGAGACCCCGTCGGATCTAACCCGTATTGAGCATACACACACATAAAATAGTACACCAAGGATATCCAAACAATTCACCCAGAGGCAACAAACACTTAGCACAACGCAAACGTCAAACCACAACGCACCGAGATGAGGCAATATATGTACACACGCATTATCAAGTGCACCATCAACACCAAACATATCCATATGATTCACGTAATCATTTACGAAACACACCAATCACAAACTAGACACGGGTTTTGAAAGAGAGCCTTTATCGAGGCTAAACCAAATCTTTTGAAAATCTATTTCAACCAACCAAACAAACGCACTGAAACAATCACCGACCATCATATCCACAAAACAAGAAATGTATGAACAAGGTACTTGCCTCGAATAATCACAAACGTGGAGAATCGATTGAAGTAGGATGGCACAAACCAACTATGAACCCGCCGACTCCGCCGAATGCTAACTCGCAACAATAAACTACGAACGACAATAACAATAATGACAATGAATTCCAAAGCCACTAAATTAAAGGAACAAACGACGAAAGTTCAAGGGTTTCCCCCAAAATGGCTAAGAACGCAAACCGACCCGACGAAACACGAAACAGAATTCCAAAACGAAATATGGATATACAATCCATAGGATGTGTTTAACAACATCATTTAACAACAATCGGTTTATCAAAATCGGATGGAAAATGAAACCAAGAACAAAACTCCCAAAAAGTCAACTCTAGGGAATCAAGAAAAATACCTTGATCCGGCGAAAACAATGGATTAAATGATGTTAAACACACACAAATCCATCCCAAGATAACGCTTGATGATGAAGATCATCCAAAATCGCTCCAAGAACTTGCTCCGGATGAAGAGAGACGAAGAGGGAGAGAAATGACGGAATAAAGGATGTTGTCCAGTATTTATACTGGATATTTATTAGCGTGCGCTAAACACACAGCATTAGCGCGCGCTAACGGGGTCAATGCTCCAGAACATTCCGCCCGCAACACTGTTAGCGTGCGCTATAAAATACGCGTAGCGTGCGCTAACGAGTCACGAATCCAGTCCAGTGGCTCCTGTACAGATTTGCACTTACTAGGTAGGATGCGCTATAAAGGACAAATAGCATGCGCCAAGCAGACGATAGCAATCTTAGCGTGCACTAATGAGACTCCAGTCCCAGTCTAGTAGCTTCTGGACTGCCTCGAACTACCAATTAGCGTGCGCTACCACAACCGTATCATGCGCTAACTACAATACCTTAGCACGCGCTATCCATCTGGATGTAGCATGCGCTATCGACTCAGAATGACAGAAATATCACTCTCAAAAAATGGGTACGATGACGGATTTCTCCAACCGAATCTTTAAGTTCAAGATATGCACTGTTGTTACCCAAAAGATATTATATTACTGGAATGGATGAGTAACAAACAAAATGCGAGAGCACATCCATGGGGAAGTAAATTACACAAGATTTGCCGGGGTTGTTAGTCCCGGGCTTGAATGATCTCGCGAGATATTATTTATACAAATACATTGGAGTACAAATATTAATGTAAGAGTAAAATTACAATGAGTGTAAAGACCCTAGTTATCTATCTCTTGAGTGTTGCTCTGTGAGTTGTTGAACTGTAGGGAATTCTCGTTTCTGCCGATCGTCATTTGGTTAAGAGGTTCTGAGAGAGAAATCCTAGACAGAGTCAAGAGATAAGCCGAGAGGTTTCCAAGTGCAGGAAGCCTTCTATTTATAGGAGAGGAGGTAGCTGGGATGTCTTGATCCCGAGCGGGAGATCGCCTTTCTTGCATTATAATAAGTGGGCGATCGTCTCAGCACGTGGGTCGGTTCCCTTAATGTCTGTGGCTGCTCCTGACAGCCAACTGTGCAAACCAGTGAGAAGATGCCATGTGCCTTACATCGCTGTCTTGGGAGGTCCACTTTGGACCTTTCGGCGGGTCTGTCGGTAGGTGAGGTTTGTCCTTGTCGTCAACAGCTGTTGATGGACTGGAGTCAAAGGCCTTTTCCTACGGCGCCTTTTCTGGATCTGCACGTGGGTCTTTACTCTGAGATCCGGTCTTGGTAGATACGACGGATGTTGGTTTTACACGTGGCATGAGGCGGTCGTCCTTGGCCGGGCACCAGAGTCGATCGCTATGTGCCAAGAGTCGATCGCCCTAGATGTCGATCGCTCGGCACTTGGACTTGATCTGGGATCTTCGTTTGGTAGGTGTTCCGTGGCTCATTTGACGCTGACTCGGTCGCTCGGCCCTTACGTCGATCGCCATCGAGATGTGTTAATCGCGACACAACAATTGCCCCCCAGCTCGCTCCGATGCTGAAGGCATTAGGTGAGGTGGTGTTACCGGCGATCGTTTGAATTACAGACGAGCGACTCAACTCTTTACGAACCATACGATCGTTTTCTTGAGCGGACTGATTCTTGGTTCGGCTCTTTGCGGTCTTCAATTTTGCAGATTCCTCGAGGAAGGCCGACCATCTCGGTCTTGAGGAACCGTGTACAGTCGCGGAGTTCGATGGACCGACCTCCATGACCATGTCTTGTGAGCGAGCGACATTCCACCTGTAGGTTTGTCTAGTGACTCACTTTATTATGAGGGTCCTCCGTTAGGCTGCGCCCGCCTCGTATTTAAACGAAGGGCGAGCGGTCTTGGTCTGGAGGAGTCCTTGCACGGGGCGTCGTCCGATTAATTGACTCCACGATCGTGGCTTGTTAGCACTTTTATACCTCGGATCGTCATGTTAGATGGCGATCCTCGACGGTATACGTTGTGACGGGGGTAGGGACGCGTCGCATTATCCGGGTCCACCATGTTAGATGATGAACCTTTGAGGGCGGGTGAGCATGTCCACAAATTTGTTTGGAGGGTCCTTCATCTACGCCCGCCTCGTATTTAAACGAAGGGCGAGCGATCGCAGCCCAAAGGAACCTTGCATGGACGAAGCTGTCGGTTCCATCGACCTCCAGGACCATGGCTGCACTCTTCTACCTCGGATCGTCATGTTAGATGGCGATCCTTGACGGTATACGTTGTGCTGAGGGAGGCGATCTCGTGCCTAGGTCCATCATGTTAGATGATGAACTTTAGATGGCGAGCGAGTCCTCCATTTTTTAGAGACGTTGCTTTGGGCAGTGGCCTTTCATTTGACATGGTGGAAACTAGGGAAAGACCTATGAAATTTCCACCTCTTGATTGAAGCATAAAGATCTGGACGCCAGGGTTGATCGGGAGGATCGACTCATATGAATCCTCTGGCTCGCCGTGTTTGATTTTGGCGATCGGATTGGGAGACTGGTGATCGTTGTTCTGACGCTAATCGCGACACTTGATCCTTTCCGCCCGGGGCTCCAGCTAAGTTACTAGACTGTCCAGCTTGCCCTCCTCGAACAATCTCCAGAGTTGTCTGAGGAGGTCGCGGCATTGATCGGTGTTGTGGCCAGGACTCTTGTGGTAAGCACAAAATTTGTTGCGGTCCAGATGACCGTGGTCCCTTATCGCCTTCGGCTTGCTTAGCCACTCGTGCCCCTGGATGGCGTAGAAAATATGAGCCGGAGATAGATTGAGGTTGTGGTAGAGATGGGCTTCCACATCCTCGAAGGTCCTGAAATCACCGGGTGGCTTGGCGACCGCCTTGTTGGACTTGGCGATCGCCGTCTCTGCCCCCTCGCCTTGGCAAAGGGCGAGCAACCTCCGCCTGGACAAAAATTCTGCGGGGGGATGTCCTTCGTAAGGTGCCTGAAGATGGACGAAAGACCATTGAATCCCCCTAGAACCGAGTAGAGGGCGATCTCGTCGCTTACGGACTCGCCGTTGAGGATTATCTCATCCACCCGGTCGATGTAGTCTTCGTCGGACTTGTCTTCCCCCTGCCTGATTTCATCATGCGGTGGGGACCTTCTGGTCGAGCGACCTTGGAGTCGAAGTATGATGTGAAGTCGCTCGCCACTTGTTCAAAGGAATTGATGGATCGCGGTGGCAATGAGATGTACCACCTATGGGCCAGATTTCCCAGTGTTAACGGGAACATTCGGCACCTGGTCACGTCTGATGCCCCGCATCCGGTCATGTAGATCCGGAACTTGATCAGGTGAGTCTTGGGGTCCAACCTCCCCTCGTACAAAGGTGTTTGAGGAGGAGCGTACCTTGGCTGCATGGGGGCAAGTTTGCTCTGGACCGCGAGCGGCTCGCCCGGCCTAGCGATCTTTCTCTTGGCGCCTGCCCTAGTTTCTAGGAGCGCCTTCATGCCATCGAGCTGGCGTTGCATTGCGGCCATTGTCGTAGCTTAGTCGCTCGTGGATTGGCTCTCTGAGCGGGAGCCGAGGCGATCATGTACCGATCTCCCGGCTCCGCGGTAGGCGATGAGGTCGTCGCCGCCGATCTTGATTCTTCAGCGGGGGGGAGGGGGGTGCCAAGTGGCTGACCTGCCTTTTGGGAGTTGGGTATGCCGAGCTCCTGGTGACGGATTCAGGCTCCGTCGTCTCATGGCTAGGGCCAGAATTCCCCAGTCGCCATAATGGGTCGCTTCCTAGGCAGATGAAAACGGAACCATCCCGCCTCGCGAGTGCTTCTTCTCGTGAATCGGGGCTTCCTGACGATTGCTCGACAAGTAACCCCTTGAGCTTCCATTTGCCCGCGCGGCGAATGGATGATGGGGTAATTGTGGGCGTACCGTATGCTCTCCATCGCTCCCGTAGGATGGCCATGGCCTCCTCGATCTGTTCCGCTATTTGGAACTGATCGAGCGAGAGGCTAGGGCCATCCCTCGGAGGCGGGATCGAGAGTCTTGCGCCGCCGCGGCTACCCTCCGCCGTAGGTTGGGGCTCGGATTGAGACGGAATAAGGTGTCTGGTGGATCGGAGAGTGGCTCTCTTCGATGTGGTGGCAGACGTCATGATTCTGAAGGTTTTTCTTTGAAGAATAGTGAGTGTTTCTTCAAGTATATGCTCCGGAGAACAGTGAGTGTTCTTCGAGATGGTCGGAATGAAAATGAAGGTAGATCCCTTTCTTCTAGCGCCAATTGTTGTTACCCAAAATATATTATATTGCTGGAATAGATGAATAACAAACAAAATGCGAGAGCACGTCCGTGGGAAAGTAAATAACACAAGATTTGCCGGGATTGTTAGTCCCGGGCTTGAATGCTCTCGTGAGATATTATTAATACGAGTACGTTGGAGTACAAATATTAATGTAAGAGTACAATTATAATGAGTGTAAAGACCCTAGTTATCTGGCTCTTGAGTGTTGCTCTGTGAGTTCTTGAACTGTAGGGAGTTCTCGTTTCTGCCGACCGTCGTTTGGTTAAGAGGTTCTGAGAGAGAAATCCTAGACAGAGTCAAGAGAAAAGCCGAGAGGTTTCCAAGTGCAGGAAGCCTTTTATTTATAGAAGAGGAGGTTGCTGGGATGTCTTGATCCAGAGCGGGTGATCGCCTTTCTTGCATTATAATAAGCGGGCGATCGTCTCAGCACGTGGTTCGGTTCCCTTAAAGACCGCGACTGCCACTGACAGCCAGCTGTGCGAACCAGTGAGAAGACGCCATGTGCCTTACGTCTTGGGAGGTCCACTTTGGACCTTTCGGCGGGTCTGTCGGTAGGTGAGGTTTGTCCTTGTCGTCGACAGCTGTTGATGGGCTGGAGTCAAAGGCCTTTTCCTACGGCGCATTTTCCGGATCTACACGTGGGTCTTTACTCCGATATCCAGTCTTGGTAGATATGACGGAGGTTGGTTTTACACGTGGCATGAGGCGGTCGTCCTTGGTCGGGCACCAGAGTCGATCGCTATGTGCCAAGAGTCGATCGCCCTGGATGTCGATCGCTCGGCACTTGGACTTGATCTGGGATCTTCGTTTGGTGGGTGTGCCGTGGCTCATTTGATGCTGACTCGGTCGCTCGGCCCTTACGTCAATCGCCGTCGAGATGTGTTAATCGCGACACAACACGCACGAAAAGCTCTAGAATATGATCATACTAAGATCTTGAGCTCTAATCAAACTCATACGCGACCATGGAAATTATGACAAATACGAAGGCGGATGCCCACAACTTTGGGAAATTACAAAATGGCCCAAAATGAACGAAAATCATGATACGTGATCGAATAACCAAACCGAGGTTCACAACACGTCTAACAAAGTTAAACAGACTTATGGGAAATTCAAAACAACAATTTCGAACGAGATTCGCAAGAATCAAACTCAAGCACAGAAAAGTTGCTTAAGAACACGAAAATTAACAAAACGACACTGAAACGAACTCGGATGTTAAAAAGTGCAGAATTAATCATTCTCAGAATGACGAAATGGTCACAAGCGAGCCGTCAAAACGGACTCCTGTCAAAAAGAAATTTACCAAAAATTGAAAATCGCGGATATTACAATACCCCTTCTCCAACAACTCCCCCAACTAACTCTTCAACTCTAGCAGTTTCAAAGGCACCATGCGATATGGTGTCTTAGAAATCGAGGCTGTATTTGGTTCTAAGTCAACTAAAACTCGATCTCGCATTCCGGTGGTAGTCCCAGCAAATCATATCGAAAAACATCCAAAACTTTTTCACCATAGAAATTGAGGAAAGTTTAACTCGCCCCTCCTCTGATCTCACGACGTAATAATAGTAACCCATACAACCTTCTTTAAGGAGTTATGCCGCCTTCATGGCGCTGATTATAAGTTTCTGACCCCTCCTCCTGTATCTTGTAAATGAATGTTCGATACTGTGCTCAACCAACATCAAAACAACTCTCGTGCAATAATTCATTATCGCTCCCTATCTATCAAGCCAGTATCACCGCAGTTCGAAATATCATTGATAATATAAACTACGATCAAATTCTAAAGCCAAACTATCTCCACGATTCTCACCGGACAATCCCTAACCTCCCGATCCCCCAAAATTCTATCTCTCTAGGCAATTTAGCCATAAAAGGTTCACAAGCAAAGAAGCAATCAATATTCAACCAATACACACAATCCAAATAGATGAACGAGTGGGAAGCAACGGAATCAAAAAGCACTCTGACTGGGTGAGAGATAACATAAATGGTATCATGTGCCCATAGTAACCTTTGGATCATCAACTCTCCTCTTCTTGTAAATGCGCGGATACGCTGAACCAGCACTGGATACTCCCCCTCTAGTGGGCTGACCTTGCCCTCTACCTCGACCGAAATTCTGAGATGGCTGACCCACTGATGACTTTTGATTAACACTTAGTTCTCCAAGCGTAGAAGCGGACGCCTGAGCCCCAAGTGTCTTTTTTCCTCGTTACAAAATGCGGCTTTGTGGACCACCTGGCCACAATTGTAACACTTCGAATGAGGTAGGCTGCAATCACGGATGATATGGCCATGTTGGCTGCAGTTAAAACACGTCACGACCCGATTGTAAACACTAGGTCCATCCATCTGCATGACCTGAAGGTGGGCAAAATATATCAATAATACTATATATACAAAGTAGCCACAAAGATGAGTTCGTACATACCCTTGTTAATTAACTAGTTTTTGTTATAACTTAATGTGGCTATGCTCTCAAATTCCGATTACCTCCGGACATACGGGATGACATTTTCGGATGGATAGTTAGCTCACTGAGACCTCTGTTGGTTGTTACCATTATTGCTAGAAAAATTACCGGAGGCCTTCTGCTTCTTACTTTCACTTGCCATCTCGGTAGCAGCGAAGGACATTTGATAGGCCAATGCTTTATCTTGATACTCCTTCAGTGTAGTGCAAGTGAATCCTGCCATGTAGTGTCGAATTTGTCTTCATCCGCATTTCAAAGTGACGGATTTTGTCTCTCTCCTCTCTCACTTGAGCCTTCACGTGATTGAGCTGCTGATTGTATTTAATCATTGCTTGAGATATGGGAATATCTTGGGGTTTGTCCTCGAAGAAGGCTCGGATTCTGACCTCTTGAACATGCCACGAGCAATATTTGGCCTCCATCAACTCTTTAAACTCGAGCCAAGTAGCCGCATGGTCTTGGGGTTCGACTGCCTGCCACCCGCTAGCAGCTGCTCTCTTCAGAAAGTATTGAGCAATTGACACTTTACGTGCCTCTGGGCAGTTCACTTGCACAAAAACCTTGTTCATCTCATTAATCCAGCTTTCCTAACCAGGTGGATCTGTAGCACCAAAGAACTGGAGAGGGTGCATTCCGATCACATCTTGTAACCATTTTTCTGCACCGGTATCCGCCTCAGGAGGTGGGTTGTTGTGTTGAACCGCCTGGGTCAAGAGAGCCATTTGGTTCGCCCCTTGGTGCAATATGGTTGCAACGCTCACCTCTGTGATATTCCCTGCGGAATTTCCCTGACTGGCCGACTGGTCTTGATGACCATCTGTACTTAGACGAACTGAATTCAACAAAGTAGGAATAGCTGAACCAGCATTAGAACTGAAGGAAATGGATGCCCCACTGGCTCCCCCACACCCTCAACCGCAATCGCGACCGCGTCACGTCCTCTACCGGCCGACATTCTAAAGAAGGAAAATGGGAAAATACATAAGTACAGTTCAGAATATAACCGTCATGATGATAGGTTCCGCACATTATGAAGTTGAAAAACAAGGCACTAAAGACAATAAGAAAAGAAAACTTACGAGTACCGGCTGTACTGAGATGATGGCAGCACAATGATAATATGTTCACAAAACGACGCGACTAGACCCAAAAGACCATTCTTCTGGGTATCCATAAATCTAAGCTCTAGTACCATAATCTGTAATAGCCCTAAGATATTCAGGGTATTCACAACGCCGTGAATCCCTACCTTGGACCAACAAGGCAAAATTCGTACACAACACATGAAACTTCCCCAATCCACTCAGGGATATCACACGCCGTAGGCCCTTTTCTCAAGGATCTACCAGGCTGGTAACAAAAATCAAACATCTCAACATCGCCTTTAACGCTAAAATAACCCAGTAGATCGATTTGGTCTTCCAATTAATACATACAACTCAATCTCAATACATACTCACGCAAGGGTCAAAATATAACACACTCACGTACAACGGGGAAAATACTACAACGAAAATAACTACAACTAAACCAATACAACATCGTACGGGTACTCATGTGATTAGTATCGATCATCATTCATCATCCTTCGTGCCAACCCCTGAAAATGAACCTGGACGAAAAATAGACATTCACCCTCGATTACTCGGGGGTTAGCAAAATTCTACTATTTTGCTAGTGCAAGTAGAAAGTGCAAATACGAGTCATACAAATCGTATTCCAAGAATAATAATAATCAGGAATCCTCAAAGATTCAAACATAACGAAAGGAAATACTTCCCGAGGCATATGATTTGAGTAAAACTTTCCAAATTCGAAAGATCACAAATCAAGAGAACAATTTATAAAAGGTTTTTAAAATGCCCTCGGGAGTTTTAGCGGAAAACATTTAGGACTATCGAATCATTCTCTTTCCAAAACCAAAAGGGGTCACGTCCCTAAAGTTTTGCTTTCTCAAATAAAAACCAACAATAATTCACGGGGTCCACAACCCACACCACGTGTCCTCGACGGACATAAAATCAACAAAACATAACCAAGCAAGATACGAAATCTTGGTAACACATCCAAGGTACTCGATCCTAGAAAAGCACATCCACAATCATATTCATGACACCGTGATCACATGCCATGTGTCACCGTATGTATTCTTAGGCTCTCACGGTTGAATCAATCACTCGTTGCATCCTGACCACCATAATCACAATCCATGTGTCACCGTAGACCTCGCCCGACATCACGGCTGGACTATGACAACCATTCCACATTCACAACCAGTACACTGCACATCACAATATCAAGCAACAAAACACCTCTGCAATCATATCCCTGATACCGTGATCGCTTGCCATGTATCTGTTGGACCGATCACTCGCCGCGTCCTGACCACCCTGATCACATGTCATGTCTCACTGTAGACCTCGTCCGAACATCACGGTTAGACTATGACCACACATTCACAAATCACACAACACAATACACCAAGGATATCACAATAATCCACCCAAAGGCAACAGACACATAACACGACACAAATATCGAATCATAGCGCACCGAAATGAGATAATATATATATATATATATATATTATCAAATCACAACACCAACATCAAACATATCCATAGAATTCATTTAATCATTCACAAAACACACACACGTTTTGAAAGAGAGCCTTTAAAGAGGCTAAACCGAATCCTTTGAAAGTTCATTTCAAACAACCAAACCAATACACTTAGACGATCACCGATCATGATATCCACAAAACAAGAAATGTATGAACAAGGTACTTGTCTCAGAATCGGCACACAGCTCGACCGAAGTGCCTCGAAACCTACATCTCCCGTAAGAAACAACGAAAACACGATCACAATGAGAATCGAGACCAATAATAACGGGAATTACAACAAACTATCGAAGAAAAACTCATTGGAATATTTAATCGAGCATTAAATGTTCAATATCTCCCAAGAACACTCGAATCGTCAATCGAGTTAAACCTACTCGAAATATGGATATACAATCCATAGAATATATCGCATAACACCAACCGATTCATCAAAATCGGACTGGATTCGAAATCAAGAACAAATCACCAAAAAGTCAACTCTATGGAGAAATGGAAAAAATACCTCGATCCAACGAAGAACAACGGATTATATGATCTTACAATCACCTAGAACCCTCCAAAACACCTTGGAATGGAACCAAATCGGCCAAGACCACGAACCCTAGTCGCCCTTGACTCACATCCGCGGAGGAAGGAAGAAATGAAGAGGAAATGAGAATATAAGCATGTTGTCCGGTTTATATACCAGACAGACTAGCGTGCAATAATCAACATGTTCTAGCGCGCTATCGAAGCCACAATACAAAGTGTTCTGCCAAACGTACAGTTAGCATGCGCTAATAGCTAAGTATTCGCGTGCGCTAACGACTCCCAGTACCAGTCCATTGGCTTCTGGACTACCCAAGAACTACCAATTAGCATGCGCTACCCTCCCGTAGCGTGTGCTAACTAATGCAACTTAGCGCGCGCTATAAAGATGCATAGCGTGCGCTACCGAACTCCCAGTTAAATGCAGCAACTACTGGACTGTCTCAGCCTATTCAGGTAGCGTGCGCTAACGGGGGTTAGTGACAGCTACTGACTTCTTAACTCGTCACTCGATAGCGTGCACTAAATGTACACTTAACGTGTGCTAAAACACTCGAAAATGACAGCAACAGTACTCTCAAAGATGGGTACGACGACGGACTTCTCCTTCCGAAACTTCAAGTTCAATAAATAGATGAAACACTCCAAAATACGATCATCAAATGAGTCTGATCTCTAACCAAACTCATAACGACACTCCAAAAAGGTCGGAGTGAGGAATACGAAAGAAGTTCCCCAAAACTTTAGAAATTACAAAACGGCCCAAAACGTCCGAAAAATCCAATAGAAGATCAAACAACCGAACTGAAGCTTACAACACGTCTAATAAAGTCAAACAAAGTTACGGGATACATGAAGTGACAGTTTCGAACGAGATTCGCAAGAATCGAACTCAAGTGCGGAAAAGTCGCTAAGAAGCATGGAACTCAACAAAACGACACCAAGATGAACTCGAATGACAAAAAGTGCAGAATTAATTATTCTCAGAAAGACGAAGCGTTCACAAGTGAGCCATTAAAAGGGACTCCTGCCAAAAAAGAAATTTACCAAAAATCGAAATTGCGGATATTACATACTACCCTCCCTTAAAAGAAGTTCCATCCCGAAACTTAAAATAAGTAGGGAGGAGCAAAATCCCACCAGGAACATCTCAACGAGATACACAAGAACCGAATAACTCACACCCAACGGCGAAACACTACAAGCAACACAAAGAAACATACGGCGAAAATCACGCTCGACGACAACCATCACAATGTCACAAGCAGAGACATAATAAAGCCAACAAGTGTCAAGTATCACCAAACAGATAGCACAATCAAGTCGATTATCTAAACAATCACAAAACAAAAGGTACCTATTACAAGAAAACACGCACAGTCGAAAAAATAGAAATTAAACACACAATGATCCGCGAGGGTAACCACGAAGAACTTCGACCACGCCGAAATTCTTGAAAACCACACTAGGCATCTCTATGTCCTTTCGGAATAGAGACACAAACTCGATCCCCAAACCTCTCAGCTACCATCTCGCAATGCACGGCTCGATGTCCTAATTGACCGTAATCGAAATAGCTAACTAACGGTGACCGACAATTCTTCGCGGTATGGCCCGCTAGAGTACATTTATAACACGTCTTCGTGCTGATCACATTGCTCACTGCAGGGGTAATACTCTCCCCATGCTCACACGATCGAGGAACCTTCTTAGGATGACGACACGAAGTCCCATCCCTAGTGTAACACCCCGAGATATTCGGAATAATTACAGCGCCGTAAACCCTTTAGATAAGGATTTACAAGGCTAATTTTAAAAGAATTGTAAAAATAATTCAATAGTACAACTGAAGTCCAAATACAGATTTGATTCAACCGATCAAATGAGTTAACTTATACAACCATATCGAATTGACTTTATTAAAACAGACGTACTCGAGTACTAAACGAACCAAGAAGACAAATCACAATAACAATAACATCAATCACATCACTGAGCCATTTCATCGTCCTGTCGGTACTGTGGTTGTCTTCCCGCTCCTCGGCTACCTGGACATCAAAACAATGTCCACCCCCGAAGGGGTTAGCAAAACAATGCTAGTACAAGTATCATCATACAATAAATCATCAATGCATCATAAAGCATGCAAAACGGACTTCCGCCACCGGAATCCAATGATGCGAATCCTCACGATTCCATCAACACAATACAAGGTAATCCAGCGATCCAGCGCCCTCAGCATAGATCCCCATGATGATCCCGTCGGACCAATGCATGGTGGAAAACCCGTCCAACGATCCAGCGCCCTCAGCATAGATCCCCATGATGATCCCGTCGGACCAACGCATGGTGGACATTCCATCCAGCGCCCTCAGCATAGATCCTCATGATCCCCTCGGATCATTTATACCATAATTCAATCAACTATGCATACACATATTCATTTCAATATATGTTCATCAATACGAACAAATAACAACGAATATCACGAGAATTTTCAGAAATACTTTTCATATTCAACAATATGAACGAAACCACAAGCATCATAAATCGAACTCGACATATGATACTTGCCTCGAAAATGGCAAGGACGAAACACTTCATTGATCTCGACACACTCGAAGGCCGCCTCCTTCGATCAACGTAACAAGCTCGAACCTTAACAAAAGGAACGATATACAAATCATCTCAAGTCGAACGATGGCCTAACAATTCGGTCTACGACCGAAAAGCTCAAAATAACCAATCTGCCTGGACTGCTTAGCGTGCGCTACATACTCTACGTAACGTGCGCTAAGCAGGCCTGTTAGCGTACGCTATCGGGTAAGACTAACGTGCGCTAGTTACGAACTGACAGTTTGAACCGGCCGATACATAACGCATGCTACGTACGTATTGTGCGTTAACTGACCCTCGATAGCGCACGTTAACTCACATATGTTAGCGTGCGCTAACCTTGCATGGCAGAATACTGCTACCGGAAAAACTGGGTTGAATGGTGGTGAATTCACGAATTCTATGTTGATACAACAAGTCATCCTCAAGCATGTCATGCTAAAAAGGTTTTGTGGAAGTTCCATGATCATGAGGTACAAATATACGGATAATCAACTCAACATCATATCTTATCTTCGATCTTCAAGAAATATTCTAAGTTCCGATTATTTCAAGTCCCAAAACATATGATTCCTTACGTAAAATATACGAACTAGGTAATCTCCGATTACTGATCATAAATCGATTTGAAACGCTTAGGAGTCCATACTACTAAGATGGTTCAAAGGTTCATACGATAAATAGTGCCGATACGTCAAAGTATCCTTCTAACATGTGATGACCGATCGTAAATGAAATAACTGGCTATCTAAACATGATCAGACGTCCTTAAGAACATTACTAACATTGGTGAAGAATCACCTACCTCAAAGTAGTGAAGAACACGGAGGAAGTTAAAGCAATCCAACACCGAAAGCTCGAACACCAATCTCCAATGATATACGATCTTCAATCACGAACTAGGGTGTTGATATGAAGTGTTTAGGATGAAGGAAGTTATGTTCTAAGTGTAGGAATTCGGGTAATGGGAGAAGAGAGAACTGAAATCACGAATAGGATGCTGTCCTATTTATAATAAATGGCTATTAGCGCGCGCTAGACCCTGCTCGTAGCGTGCGCTAACGGCTCACTGGGCTAAACTGTACTCGGCACTTAGCGTGCGCTACGTATATACCTGTAGCGTGCGCTAAGGCGTTGACTCGGCTTTTCCCCGAAAGCCGTCCAGGTACATCCCGACACTATCCGACAGGGGTCCCCCGGCCAGATCTCACCTACCGCACGTCCCAATCAATTTGACCACGCATAGCGTGCGCTAAAGACCCTCAGTAGCGTGCGCTATGAATCCACGTTAGCGCACGCTAAACATAGCCGATAGCGTGCGCTACATGCGCAGATTTACAATCTTTAAATCACAACCACGAAATTAAACGCTCGACAATATCGGATTATGAAAAACGGAGAATAGTACTCAGACAAAAGTACAATCATTACAATATGACAAGTTCCAATTACATAACAAAAATCTCGGGTATTACATCCTTCCTCCCTAAAAAGAAGTTTCGTCCCGAAACTTAAGATGAAAACAACTCCGGATATCTAGTCTTCATACTGTCCTCCGTTTCCCAAGTGGCCTCTTCGACTCCATGTCGTGACCATTGTACTTTAACCAAGTGTATTGGTTTATTCCTCAATTGTTTGATCCGGCTCTCAAGTATCTTGATTGGTCTCTCTTCGAAGGTGCCATCATTAGCTATCTCGATCTCGTCGAAATCAATGACGTGATCGGGTCCTACATACTTCCGCAATTGGGATACGTGAAAAGCAGTTGTGAACGTGACTCGGCGATGGCGGTAAGGCCAACTCGTATGCTAAATCTCCCACTCTCTCGAGGATCTCGAATGGTCCGATATATCTCGGACTAAGCTTGCCTCTCCTCCCAAAACGGAAAATCCTCGTGTAGGAGACACCTTCAATAGTACATGGTCTCTGCGTCGAACTCTATAGGCGACGACGTACATCCGCATAAGACTTCGTCGACTCGCGCCATCAGCCTCTCTCTCGAATCGAAGCTATCTTCTCTTGAGTCTGAATAATCAATTCTGGTTCCGTCCCGATCAAATCCGAAGAATCATCCCAACATAGGGGTGATCGGCATATTCTCCCGTACAAAGCTTCAAATGGTGCCATCTTAATTGAAGCATGCCAACTATTATTGTAGGTGAATTCAACTAATGGCAAATGAACTTCCCAATCAGTTGACCAATCCAAAGCACAAGCTCTAAGCATGTCTTCTACAGTTTGAATAGTCCTTTCGGACTGACCGTCCGTTTGGGGATGATAGGCTGTGCTAAAGTTGAGCTCAGTCCCCAGAGCCCTGTGAACTGCTTTCCAGAAATGTGACACGAAACGGCCATTTCGATCCGAAATAATGGTCTTCGGCCTCCCATGCAATCTGACTATCTCTGCAATAAATACTCGTGCCAATCTCTCGGGTCCCCATGTATCTTTAATTCCCAGGAAATGAGCTGACTTGGTTAGTTGATCCACTACAACCCAAATCATGTTCATTCCCGTTCTAGTCCTCGGCATACTAGTGATGAAATCCATCGAGATATCCTCCCACTTCCACTCAGGGATCGGAAGCGGTTTTAACATTCCGGCAGGTCGTTGATGTTCAATCTTAACTCACGACAAGTCAAACACTTCAAACGCATCCGCCACGTCCTTCTTCATATTTCCCCACCGTAAGTTTTGCTTTAAATCTTTATACATCTTACTACCGCTCGGGTGAATAGAATAGGCGCGCTATGAGCTTCCTTCGAATAGTCCGTCTCGGATCATCATCCTCGAACGCAAAGTCGACTCAAATCTCGTAACCCCATCGTCTTGTATCACGAATCCTGGGGCTTTTCCTTTCTTTACTTCGTCACATAATCGAAGGATCAGGGAATCGTTCAGTTGTTTAGACTTGATCTCCTCGACTAGTGATGAAGTCAGTTCCATCACATAAATTTGCCCTTGGATTCCTGGTGCCCATAATTCAATCCCCTCGCGGATCAGTTCTCGATGAATACTGGTTTGGGACGTAAGTGCTTCCAACACTCGAAGAGAAACAGGTTTACGGCTCAAAGCATCGGCTACTACGTTTGCTTTCCCCGGATGATAGAGAATCTCCAAGTCGTAATCCTTGATCAGTTTTCCCGAGCTTCCTGGTCTCCATCCTTGGAATAAGTGTTCAGATCCGTCATCAGCAATGATGGAAATGACTCTCTCTCGGTAATTCAGAACAGCTCCGTAGCGGTTGAGCCAATCATCTCCGAGAATTAAATCGTCACCGTAGATGTCAACTACAATGAGATTCGATGGCCACTCTCTTCCTTCTATAGATACTGGGAAATCCCTAGCTTCTTGGGTTCCCACAATTTTCTCTCCGCTCGGTAATCCCACAACATAAGGTTCACAATTATACAAGCACGAGATTTTGAAACGATTAACACAGTTCAACGATATAAAAGAATGCGTAGCTCCCGAATCGAACAAGACACTAACTGGTTGCAAAAGGATCTGAATCGTACCAGATGCAACAGCTGTGTTCTGATCATCAGATTTCCTCATTTCGTACAGGCGCGGAGGAACGGACCCAGCACTGGATGTCTCCCTCTTCCCAATGTTCTGCTGCTGAAATCCACTCTGCTGTGTCTGGTTCACACTCGTCTCCTTCGGAACTGGAGCTGGAGTGCGAGTACCAAAAGATCGGGTCGCATTCCCACAAAATGTTGCGCGATGTCCTTCCTGTCCACACTCGAAACAGGTCACAGCGGGCACGAAACAATCACGTCGAACATGTCCCGCCTTGCCACAGTTGTAACACTTCTTTCCTGCGTCTGAAACAGTTGGTGCTGTCCGGAACTTCTTTCCACCTCGAGAAGGATGCGGAGGTCTCCTGGATGAATGAAAAGAGGACTGACCCCTGCGAGGTCCGCTACTCTTATCCTCCGTGAAGTTGCCAGACACCTTCTGTTTCTTTGCTTCCGTCGCCTTTTCTACTGCTGCCTCCTTCATGTCATAGGCCAACGCCTTGTCCTGATACTGTCGCAAGGTGGTACATTCAAATCCGGACATATACTGCTGAATTTCCGGCTTCATTCGCATGTCAAAATGAAAAATCTTCTCCGCCTCGGTCCTGACCAAGTGGCGCACATAAGTCAGCTGGTGATTAAAAGTCTTAATCACGTCCGTCACAGATACTTCTGAATTTTGTGGTGAGAAAAACTCTCGAACTCGGGCTTCTCTAACTGGACGAGGACAATACTGTGCCTCCATCATCAATTTGAATTCCGTCCAGTCAACAATGTGCTCCTCCGGTCGAATGGCCTCCCACCAGTCGAAAGCCTCCCCGGTCAAAAGATACTGGGCGACCGGAACCTTCCTATCGTTGGGACAGTTAATCCCTGCAAAAATCTTTTCCAATTCCTTCAGCCAGTGATCCCAAGAAAGCGTCTCGGCAGAGCCGTCAAATTTTGGAGGGTGCAATTTAATCACTTCGGTAAGCCATCTATCTCCTCGATTTTCCACGTTATGCTGTTGTCCCATCGCTGTCTGCATGCGATCCACAACTTGAGCAAACTGGTTTATCTGGGCAACCACCTGCTGAAGTACTCCCGGCACGTTAGGATCTGCATTATTATTTGCCGATCCCTGCTGTCCCCCGGAATGTGAATCCGTTCGACTAGCGGCTATCTCTGGGGTAGATACCGACTCTTCTTGCCTCGCATTTCCACGTCCGCGTCCACGACCGCGTCCGCGTCCACGACCTCCTCTCAACATACTGTAAACATAAATACTCAATATCCAGGACAAACTTTCTCAAGGTACATCCATCAAAGTTTACAAGACATGAATTAAATAAAATGGTAGTATTCGAGATTAGGAAACTTACAACCACGGTCCACACGACGATGCTGGCTCAGCAGTGATGTTACGAACGACCGATAATCAAATAACGTAAACAGACCCAACTAACCCGACTGCCAAGATATCCATAAATCTTAGCTCCGATACCATATTCTGTAACACCCCGAGATATTCGGAATAATTACAGCGCCGTAAACCCTTTAGATAAGGATTTACAAGGCTAATTTTAAAAGAATTGTAAAAATAATTCAATAGTACAACTGAAGTCCAAATACAGATTTGATTCAACCGATCAAATGAGTTAACTTATACAACCATATCGAATTGACTTTATTAAAACAGACGTACTCGAGTACTAAACGAACCAAGAAGACAAATCACAATAACAATAACATCAATCACATCACTGAGCCATTTCATCGTCTCCGCTTGCATCGTGGTTGTCTTCCCGCTCCTCGGCTACCTGAACATCAAAACAATGTCCACCCCCGAAGGGGTTAGCAAAACAATGCTAGTACAAGTATCATCGTACAATAAATCATCAATGCATCATAAAGCATGCAAAACGGACTTCCGCCACCGGAATCCAACGATGCGAATCCTCACGATTCCATCAACACAATACAAGGTAATCCAGCAATCCAGCGCCCTCAGCATAGATCCCCATGATGATCCCGTCGGACCAACGCATGGTGGAAAACCCGTCCAACGATCCAGCGTCCTCAGCATAGATCCCCATGATGATCCCGTCGAACCAACGCATGGTGGACATTCGATCCAGCGCCCTCAGCATAGATCCTCATGATCCCCTCGAATCATTTATACCATAATTCAATCAACTATGCATACACATATGCATTTCAATATATGTTCATCAATACGAACAAATAACAACGAATATCACGACAATTTTCAGAAATACTTTTCATATTCAACAATATGAACGAAACCACAAGCATGATAAATCGAACTCGACATATGATACTTGCCTCAAAAATGGCAAGGACGAAACACTTCAATGATCTCGACACACTCGAAGGCCGCCTCCTTGGATCAACGTAACAAGCTTGAACCTTAACAAAAGGAACGATATACAAATCATCTCAAGTCGAACGATGGCCTACCAATTCGGTCTACGGCCGAAAAGGTCAAAATAACCAATCTGCTTAGCCGGCGCTACATACTCTACGTAACGTGCGCTAAGCAGGCCTGTTAGCGTACGCTATCGGGTAAGACTAGCGTGCGCTAGTTACAAACTGACAGTTTGAACCGGCCGATACATAACGCACGCTACGTACGTATTGTGCGTTAACTGACCCTCGATAGCGCACGTTAACTCACATATGTTAGCGTGCGCTAACCTTGCATGGCAGAATACTGCTACCGGAAAAACTGGGTTGAAGGGTGGTGAATTCACGAATTCTATGTTGATACAACAAGTCATCCTCAAGCATGTCATGCTAAAAAGGTTTTGTGGAAGTTCCATGATTATGAGGTACAAATATACGGATAATCAACTCAACATCATATCTTATCTTCGATCTTCAAGAAATATTCTAAGTTCCGATTATTTCAAGTCCCAAAACATATGATTCCTTACGTAAAATATACGAACTAGGTAATCTCCGATTACTGATCATAAATCGATTTGAAACGCTTAGGAGTCCATACTACTAAGATGGTTCAAAGGTTCATACGATAAATAGTGCCGATACGTCAAAGTATCCTTCTAACATGTGATGACCGATCGTAAACGAAATAACTGGCTATCTAAACATGATCAGACGTCCTTAAGAACATTACTAACATCGGTGAAGAATCACCTACCTCAAAGTAGTGAAGAACACGGAGGAAGTTGAAGCAATCCAACACCGAAAGCTCGAACACCAATCTCCAATGATATACGATCTTCAATCACGAACTAGGGTGTTGATATGAAGTGTTTAGGATGAAGGAAGTTATGTTCTAAGTGTAGGAATTCGGGTAATGGGAGAAGAGAGAACTGAAATCACGAATAGGATGCTGTCCTATTTATAATAAATGGCTATTAGCGCGCGCTAGACCCTGCTCGTAGCGTGCGCTAACCATCAAGGCTAAAGCGTACTCGGCACTTAGCGTGCGCTACGCATATACCTGTAGCGTGCGCTAAGGCGTTGACTCGGCTTTTCCCCGAAAGCCGTCCAGGTACATCCCGACACTATCCGACAGGGGTCCCCCGGCCAGATCTCACCTACCGCACGTCCCAATCAATTTGACCACGCATAGCGTGCGCTAAAGACCCTCAGTAGCGTGCGCTATGAATCCACGTTAGCGCACGCTAAACATAGCCGATAGCGTGCGCTACATGCGCAGATTTACAATCTTTAAATCACAACCACGAAATTAAACGCTCGACAATATCGGATTATGAAAAACGGAGAATAGTACTCAGACAAAAGTATAATCATTACAATATGACAAGTTCCAATTACATAACAGAAATATCGGGTATTACACCTAGGGGGCTCGCTACCCTGATTTCCTGAAGAGTTCCGAACAGTTTTCGATTTCTTTGACTCGGACATATGCTCAGTCGATGATACAGATAGCTCATAGGCTAACACGCTTTTCACATACTCTCATAATGAAGTACAAGTGAAACCCGCCATGCACTGACGAATCTTCGGCTTCATTCTTCTGATAAAGTTACAGATCTTATCCTCCTTTATCCTCACCTGGTCCTGTACAAAGATGAGTTGTTTGCTATAATCAATAATATCTTGAGATAGTGGTACATCTTGCGGTTTTGCCGAAAAAAATTCATTAACTCTGATTTTTTATCGATTCCGGACAAAACTCATCTCTCATGAATCTCTCGAACTCTGCCCACGTGGCAACACGATCTCGAGGCTTAACAGCCTCCCACCAATTAGCGGCATCCTTGTCAAGAAGATACTGAGCGACAAGCAACTTACGTTCTTCTGTACAATCAACTACCTCGAATATCTTTCCCAACTGGAAAAGCCAACCATCCCAGCCCAATACATTTGCGGCACCAGCGAAACGAGGGGGATTCATACGAACCACTTCTCTAAGCCATTGATTTGCGCCAATGTTCTGGGTCACATCTGTATTACGTTAAACTGCTTGGGTCAACAGAATCACAACAACTACGAAATCCGTTCGGTGATTTCAACGGCCCGAACGATAACAGTACACAATTACAAAACATCATAAAACAATCATATATGTACACGATATACAAACTCAAGCTCTAACAGCTCGCACAGGTGCGATAACACGCAAATCACCACGAATCGACAAAAATTTAATACCAACATCATACCTCTCACAGCGGGCTAACACCCTAACGACAATGCTAACATCATACACATTCCCTGACCGCAAACTGGAAATGATAGGTTTTAAAAATGAAACCACCTTCTGAGAAAAATCTGGAAACACCAGTTGATCTTAAGTATCACATTTTGTAAAAGTAATACAAACATCGTTATCGAGACTTAAAAAAACGTCTTACGTTTGATAAAAAAATGAGGACTTTTTTCTTTTAGTTAAAAACTTTAAATATTTTGGTCCTCAAAGTGGAAGAATTTTGAAACATACAGTTGTACTAGTAGAACCTTGAAAATACCGCGAGGAAATAATTCATTTTAAAAGTACGTCTCGAAATTTAATCTCTAAGATACTCAAGACTTTCAAAAATCCATTAGGCCAGAATGCCCAAAAACGCACACGTTACAAAGTATACATTGAGCCTCTGTTCACACGTATCGACATTCGCTTACACATGTCATAGTGCATGCATCAAATTGTTTCAAAATCAAGACATGTCTTTTTCCGTAAAATAAACAGTCTGTAATCATAGTTAAAAAGTTGCCTAAGACTGGGGCTAAACCACTGGTCCCATTCGAGGCCTCTAAGGACCCTCCCGGACTTGCCATAGTTAAAACTCATGCACATGACTCACCTAGGACCGGGTCGAAACCACTGATCCTATCCGAGGCCTCTATGGACCATCCCGGACTGGCTATCCATACAAGCTAGTGAATCAGGAGCGAAATCACATATTCCTCCGAATCCTCATAGGACCCTCGGAGTGAGCAAATCACACACATATACATTACCATTCCATGTTAAGCATAAGGGTTTCACAAGAATACTTGTAAAACAAGCAAATTATTTTGGAAATCATTAGCAGCGGACAAAACCAACAGTCAAAAATATATTTGCAACAACACCACTCATATAAACAAAATATGAGAGTCAAATAAACACATATCACGAAATAAAAATCTACATAAAGATTCCATCACTTAACAAATAATCATACAAATGGCTCGTGTCACACGAGGCACAACACAAAGAAGGGAGACTTACATCCACAGGTCGCACGAAGATGATGATCGCCCCATGATACTAATCACGACCAACAAACTCAGACGAGGCATCGCCCCACGACTCAGTCAGGCACGACCTGACTAAAAACAACTCAACAATACACACTCGACTCTAGAGCATAGGTTTCTGTAACCTATTCTCCGATACTGTTTATCTAACACCCCCAATCCACTCAGGGATATTACACGCCATAGACCCTTTTCTCAAGGATCTACCAGGCTGGTAACAAAAATCAAACATCTCATCATCGCCTTTAAGGCTAAATGACCCAGTAGACCGATTTGGTCTTTCATTTAATACATACAACTCAATCTCAATACATACCCATGCAGGGGTCAAAATACAACACACTCCTGTATAACGGGAAAAATACAACGAAACCAATAAAACATCGTACGGGTCCTCATGTGATTAGTATCGATCATCATTCATCATCCTTCGTGCCAAACCTGTGTTATGCTCTACAAAACCTGAATGAATGTGGACGCAAAATAGACATCAACCCCACGATTACTCGGGGGTTAGCAAAATTCTACTATTTTGCTAGTGCATGTACAAAGTGCAAATATGAGTCATACAAATCGTATTCCAAGAATAATAATAATCCGGAATCCTCAAAGATTCAAACCTAATGAAAGGAAATACTTCGTGAGGCATAGGATTTGAGAAAACTTTTCAAATTCGAAAGATCACAAATCAAGAGAATAATTTAAAAAATATTTTTAAAATGCCCTCAGGAGTTTTAGCGGAAAACATTTAGGATTATCGAATCCTTCTCTTTCCAAAACCAAAAGGGGTCACATCCCCAAAGATTTGCTTTCTAAAATAAAAAGCAACAATAATTCACGAGGTCCACTATTGGAATATTCTATTCCATACATTAATAATTGAGTTTTGATGATTAATTATTGATTAACCCAAACAACAACAAAATGAAGAAGTTGAAGACGCGAAAAGATGGTCAGCAATGTAAGAAACAAACAGATTAGCACACGTTATTCTGAAGTCCTTGTTGACTCAAAATGTATTTTGATGATTATTACATTCAAAACATTTAATTAGATCAATCTCGGCTCGATAATATTTTGAAGGAGCTAAATAAAGCTAGCGCACGCTACTCATCATATAGTAGCGCACGCTATCGGGATATACATATACAGCCCAGACAAGTCAGCTGCAGCCAAGTGAAGTCACCTGATCGATAGCGCACGCAAGCTTTTCAATGTTAGCGCACGCTAAGTAACTACAGTTAGCGCACGCTATACAGTAAAAATAACGCACGCTATCGTATTACTCCAGAGGTCAGTGAAGTTTGGAAGGAAATCAGAACTGGATGTTGCGCACGCTACACATATCATTTTACGTACGCTAAAGCAAGGATATAGCGCACGCATCGCTCATCTCTAGCGCACGCTACCAATATTACGGTCGGTAGTCCGGAGCTACCGGACTCAATTCGTTAAGGCCTTTACGACGCTACACAAGGTAACGACGTTAATGAAAGAAATCGAGCGCACGCTAAGGTATAGGCATTAGCGCACGCTAAAAGGAGTCGACATATTACCGCTTGATTTTCTACCGTTGGAAGGCACGAGTCAATGCATCCTAAAATCGGAAAAGTTGGATTTAATTAATGCTAGCGCACGCTATGCGTACTTGCTAGCGCACGCTAATCATAAATCTAGCCGTTGGATAAAGAGTCGTTGGAGAAACAATCAGACATTTTCAAAGTCAAGATTGAAGACTAGTTGACCAGACGTTAACGCACGCTACCAATACATTACTAGCGCACGCTAGCCATGGTATTTTACCGTTGCAACAGTCTTTGTGACCGTTCAGAGATTCCAAGTCAAAAGCGATAGCGCACGCTACGTAACACTATTAGCGCACGCTAATAGTATGTTTTTCAGCATTTGAAGGATGGATCTCACCTATAAATACCCGAAGGACTTGGGTATCAAACACACAACTTCAAGCATTCAAGCATACAAGCATACAAGCAATCAAAGCATACTTGAGCTCAGTTTTATATCTTTTATTGCATTTCAAGTTGTGAGAAAAGAAAGATACAAGAGTGATTTTAATTGTAATATCTATTATTCTTTGTATTCTTTCATTTGGTTGTAAGTGTTGCATCACTTACACTTGAGCGTAAAAGAAACGAATCAAGAGTCACTAATCCGGTGTTATTAGGATCTTTGATCCGGCATTGTTAGAATTATACTCCCATATTCGTATAGTGAGGATTATCTAGTTCCTATAGAACACTAGATAAACAAAAATTTATATTGAGGGAAAGGTTGAGCTTGGACCGATAGAAGACGAGTTAAGATGGTGGTTTTTCTTAAGCCAATAGAAAAAGAAAGTCGGAGAGAGGACGTAGGCAAGTTGCCGAACCTCTATAAATTCTTGAGTCTTTAAATTCCGAACTATTTTCTATTTACTCGCAAGAAATTTCGGTATTCCGCATCACCACTATTCAACCCCCCTTCTAGTGGTGAATTTATCTCTTCAGTTGGTATCGGAGCGGGTCTCTTTTTAAAGGTTTAACCACCTAAGAGAAAAAGATCTGCATATGGCACTTCTTGGCCAAATTGAAGGAAATGCTCTCAACCGTCCTCCTTTCTTCGACGGTTCCAATTTCATGACGTGGAAAAAGAAGATGGCAATCTTCGTTCAGGCCTACGATATTGAAATCTGGAAAGTTATTGCTCTTGGTCCTAAACTTGCTAAGAAAGAGGATGGATCGTTGAAAAAGATCGAAGAATTCAATGACGAGGATTGGAGAAACACGCACGTCAACTCACGAGCTACTCAACTTCTTTATTGCGCTCTTAATCCCGAAGAACACAATAGGATATCGTCCTATGAAAGTGCAAAAGAAATTTGGGAAATTCTCGAAGTCACTCACGAGGGAACCACCCAAGTCAAGGAGACCAAAATTAATATGTTACTCCATGACTACGAATTATTTTCCATGAAAGACGAGGAAATGATCACAAATATGTTGGATCGATTTTCGGCTATAACAAATGGTCTTGCATCTTTCGGAAAGCCTATATCGAGCAGCGACAAAGCTAAGAAAATTCTACGATCGTTGCCACGAGAATGGGATGCCACGGTCACCGCGATCATGGAGTCCAAAGATCTCAACAAGCTCGAATTTAGTGCCCTCATCGGGTCACTCATCAATTATGAGATCGTTCTCAAGTCTAGAGGCACAAAACCAAAGCCTCGGGAAAGAGTAGTCGCATTCAATGTTGATAGCGACATTGAGGAAGATGTTTCCGAAGATGAAGATGACGAGGAACTCGCTCTCTATGCCAAAAATTTTAGAAGGTATAAAAACCTAATTCAAAAGAGGCGAAGTTTTCTTGGTCGGGATGGCAAACCAGAGCAAAAGAAGAGTGGCTACACTCCTATCAAGAAGTTCGACAATAATTGTCGGAAATGTGGTCAAGCCGGTCACTATGCCAAAGAATGCCGAGGATCCTCTTCAAAACCTCAAATGGAAAGATTCAAAAAGAAGGAGGTCCTAATTGCTTCTTGGAGTGATGACGAGGAGGAGATTGAAAGATCTCTAGACGCAAATCTTGCATTCATGGCCCTCGACTCCGAAAGTAATATCGAGGTAAGCTCTAAACTCAATGATGACGAATATGACTCTTTTGATTTTTGTGATTCACAAGAAGTTCATCATGATGATGAGTTGTTGAGTGCGTTTGAATCATTAAATACGGAGTATGACGAGATGTTTAAATTAAACATATCTTTAAAGAGAAAAATAAAATCTCTAGAACTTGAAAACTCCTCTCTTCAAAACAAGGGCAAAACTATTGAGATCGACCATACATCATGTCTTGAAAAAGAAAATGTTTTGAAAATCGAGTTAACAAAAACTCAAAAGGAGCTAAAATATATTTTGAACAAATTTACTCTCGGAAATGAGAAATTCGAAAGGCTCCTATCTATTCAAAAATCGCCCTTGCTCAAACACGGTCTTGGTTTCGATCCTTTTAAACGGGAACAATCCCTTATCAACCTTGACAAAATAAAGAAAACCGAAACCGAGAACTCAAAAGATCCGTTCAAACGAGTTCACAATGTTAATGCTCATTCAAAGTTAAGAACTATCAAAGTTAAGCAAATATGGGTTCCTAAAGGGACAATTATTCCGAATGCTATAAGCATAGTTAACTTTGGAGGACCCAAACGGGCTTGGGTACCGAAACAACCGAGAAATTCTACTTTTGTAGGTACCGGCACCAAGGAAAAACAAGTGGTACATTGATAGCGGATGCTCAAGGCACATGTGCGGCTCCGAGGACTTATTTGAAGACCTCGAATATCAAGATCAAGGACATGTGACCTTTGGAGATAATCAATAGGGAAAAATCAAAGGAATCGGCAAAGTCGGTAAGGAACCTTCTCCTTCTATCAACAAAGTACTATTTGTTGAAGATTTGCATCATAATCTCCTTAGAGTTTCGCAACTTTGTGATGAAGGTTTAAAATTCTATTTGAGCAAACGCATTGCACGGCATTTAGAAATAATAAAATTGCATTCATTGGTTTGAGATGTGGAAACATCTATATTGTTGATCTTAACGATAAAAGTTCATTCAATGAAAAATGTCTTATTACCTTGGATGACAATGCATATTTATGGCATCGAAAATTGGGGCATACTTCTTTACCTATTATTTCTATTTTATCTAGACACGACCTTGTTCGTGGATTGCCCAAACTCAAGTTTGATAGAAAGCATTTGTGTGAATCATGCATAAAAGGGAAACATACTCGAGAATCGTTTAAACCAAAATTCGAGATTTCCACTAGTCGAGTTCTTGAACTCGTGCATATGGATTTGATTGGACCATCTAGACATGTTAGTTTAAATGGTAAACTTTACACTTTGGTTATTGTTGATGATTTCTCTCGATTTACTTGGGTTAGATTTTTAGCACATAAAGATGATGCATTTTCCGAGTTTTCTAAATGGTGTCGTTTGGTATCAAATGAGAAAAATCTCTCCATAATTTCTATTCGTACCGATCACGGAGGTGAATTTGATTGCACCCCATTTGAACTTTTATGTGATAAATACGGTATTAATCACAATTTTTCGGCTCCTAGAACGCCTCAACAAAATGGAGTTGTTGAAAGGAAAAACCGATCTTTGGAAGAAATGTCGAGGACAATGCTTAATGAATACTCTCTTCCACGATACTTTTGGGCCGAAGCAATTTTTACGGCATGCTATGTGATTAACCGAGTTCACGTCCGTAGAACTCATCTTAAAACCCCGTATGAATTATGGAAGGGCAAAAAGGCCAATATTGCTTATTTTCATCCTTTTGGTTGCAATGTATTTATTTTGAACAATGGCAAGGATAACTTGGGCAAGTTTGATGCCAAATCCGACTCTGGAATATTTCTTGGCTATTGTACTAATAGTAAAGCATATCGTGTTTATAATATTAGAACAAATAAAGTTGAAGAGTCCATACATGTTAAATTCAATGATATGATCTCACCCCCGAGAAAGGTAGAATATTTTGATGATGCAGGTACCTTTCCGGATCCCTCACCCGAAGTGAAGAAAATTTCGGAAATCGAAACGAACACAATCGTTGATTTACCGAAAGATTGGAGGCACATCAAAGACCATCCGAAGGATCTCGTGATCGGAAACATTGAAGACGGTGTTCAAACACGAAGGAGAACCACCGAATTTATGGCTCATTGTGCCTTTGTATCCGAAATAGTTCCCAAGAATATATCCGAAGCTCTCGATGATGAAAGTTGGGTGATGGCAATGCAAGAGGAGCTTGTGCAATTCAAGCACAATAATGTATGGAATTTAGTTCCCGCGCCTAAAGATAAAACAATTATCGGAACTAAATGGGTGCATAAAATCAAGAGTGACGAAGACGGCTATCCTATTCGAAATAAATCTCGTTTGGTCGCTCAAGGATATAATCAAGAAGAAGGTCTTGATTACGAAGAAAGTTTTGCTCCCGTGGCTCGACTCGAAGCCATTCGCTTGCTTTGTGCATTTGCCGCTCATAAGAAGATTAAACTATTTCAAATGGATGTGAAAAGTGCATTCTTGAATGGTTTCATTCAAGAAGAAGTCTACGTCAAGCAACCTCCCGGTTTTGAAGACCATCATTTTCCGGATCATGTCTACAAGCTCAACAAGGCACTCTACGGGTTGAAGCAAGCACCCCGAGCATGGTATGATCGTTTAAGTCAATTTTTAATGGCAAATGACTATAAAAGAGGCAAAGTCGATAATACCTTGTTTGTTAAAATACTAAATGATGATATACTTGTTTGCCAAATTTACGTTGATGACATTGTATTTGGAGCTACTAATGAATCCTTGTGCCAAGATTTTTCTAATCTTATGAAAGGAGAATTCGAAATGAGTATGATGGGAGAATTAACGTTCTTCCCCGGGCTTCAAATCAAACAATGCGAAGATGGAATTTTTATCCATCAAACGAAGTACTCAAACGATCTCCTCAAGAAATTCAATATGGAAAATAGCAAGGTGATATCTACGCCAATGTCGTCATCATTAAAGCTTGAGAAAGATGAAAATGGCAAATCCGTAGATCAAAAATTATATCGAGGTATGATCGGATCTTTGCTATATTTGACTGCATCTAGGCCAGATATAATATTTGCTACATGTCTATGTGCTCGATTCCAAGCTAATTCCAAGGAATCACATTTAATTGCTTGTAAACGCATTTTTCGCTACTTGAAAGGAACTATTGGACTAGGTCTATGGTATCCTTCTTGCTTGGATTTTAATTTAATTGCCTATAGTGACGCCGATTTCGTGGATGCAAAATTGACAAAAAAGTACTAGTGGTACATGTCATTTTGTTGGATCTTGTTTAATATCTTGGGAAGTAAAAGCAAACCGGCGTAGCATTGTCTGGTGAGGCCGAATATGTCATTGCAGGAGCGCCTGTGCTCAAGTGCTATGGATTAAAAATCAACTCCGCGACTACGGCATACATTTTGAAAATACCCTATCCTATGTGATAACACTAGTGCAATTAATTTGAGCAAAAATCCTGTGTTACACAAGAGAACCAAACATATAGATATTAGACATCATTTTTACGTGATCATGTTCGGAAAAGACATCTGTTTAATATTTGTCGGGACGAAGGACCAACTTGCTGACATCTTTACAAAACCTCTTCCCGAAGAATCATTTAACTCCATTCGTTTACAACTTGGCATGGGACATGTAGACAACTTTTTAAATAAGCTTACTACCCAAAACATCAAAATCCTTGATTCGGATCACTCGCTAGCGCGCGCTAGCTTCATTTTCTTAACGCGCGCTAAACACATCCTTCGATAGCGTACGCTAAACCCTACTTTCTTGCGTACGCTAATTAAAATGTTTCGAATTCCATTCTAGCTACTGGACAGTCCAGTAAGCCTTTCATTTCTTACCTAACGTACGCTAATTCTACAATCCTAGCGTACGCTAACTAAAAGTTCGCTGACTATATATATTTCCGTACGACCCTAAAACACATCACACTTCTAACGTACGCAATCGACAGAAAAATCCCTTCTTGCAAAAACCCTAGACGCACATCCGATCCAAATTCTGCGAGCTTCTCCCTCAAAAACTTCGATTCTCTTCGTTTTTCCTTCATAATGTCAAGCAAGAATCGAAAGGCCATGGATAAGAACTATAAACGCCCTCACAACAACGACTTTGACAGCAATCGATTCGTCTCCTTCATTGCGTCGAAAATTTTCTTCGATATTCTTCCACAGGAAAGTTTGACCGATTGCTACTACTTCAACTTTAGCAGCCTTGAACGGGTCAAGGTAAGCATTCGCGATTTCTTTGAGGCTTTGGGTATTGCACGTTTTGTTGAGTGCAAAGAGATTGTGTACCCTGAGTGTGTTCGTCAATTTTATGCGAATTTGCATCTTGGTGATAGTGGTAATAATGGAGGTTTCGTGCTCGAAAGCCTCGTGAACGGAACTATGGTGAAGATTTCTTCGGAAATTCTTCACGAGTTGTTTGGGTTATCGAAAGACGGGTTTGATTGTTGTGGGAAAAACATTGTCGAGGAATCTACGGTGTCCGAGAGAGAGATTGGTGATTTTCTATGTTCGAAAACGGTCATCGAAGTCACAGATGACGTTTTCGAGAACAATGATTTCGGTATACACATTTGCTTGTTGTTGGCCGCTTTAACAAAATGTTTAATGCCAAAATTCAACACCCAACACAAGTTAGTCGGTGTTGATAAGAATGTCGTGTATAGGGTGCTGAAGGATGATCGAGTGGATTTCACTGGGATTGTGATAAGCTGGATGAAAGCTAAAGGGGAGTCTTTTCGGTCGAAAAACTATATGTCGAGAACCAGGAAATCTGGACTTCCATTTGGTTCAATTCTTACGGTGATTTTTCGACATTTTCGTGTTGACTTGTCTAATGAGGCACACGTTCCGGTGTCTCGGGGACACGAGATAAGTGACATAACCCTCAAGGCCATGCATTATGTCGAGACTTTCAATCGAGGCTGGGTATTGTTTCCATATCTCCGGGATAATGACCAAGTGCCGAAGGGGACACGGATGCCTACACCGACCGAGCAAGTCACGCACCGAGGACCCCACACGCTTAAGGAGCTGCAATCCAAGTCTTTTGTTCGTCATCCGAAGACGAAAGGAAAACGCCCAATGAGAGATGTTGTTTCGGAGGAAGAGGAAAGCGACCTTTGTGCTCGGATGCGGGGCATCGAGACCTCTCAGGCTGAGATTCGAGAGGATGTTCGGGCTCTACGTTCGGAAGTCCGGGAAGTGCGCGGGTTGATATCCGAGTTCATCCGTTTCACACACCCTTCGTTCCCTTTCCCCTCGTCTTCTTCCGACCCTTAGATTTAAGGATTTTTGATGTTTAATTGTAGAATCTTGCTGTTCGAATCATCTTTATGTCTCTTGTCATGAAAACTCGTTGTATTACTTGCATTTTATCTTAATGAAATTCGCATTTCACTTCATTTGGCATTTGTTGTTTACAAGTATTGTTGTTTACACTTTGAATAATGGCATTTTCGTTGATATTTGATATAATGCAACAATTCAGGGGGAGTTCCTTTTTGTTTATGTCAAAAAGGGGGAGAATACTCCAAAAACCAAAATATACTAATATATCGAACAAGTTTACCTTGATTCGAATCATTTAAAAATGTTTTTGCAGGTATTAATTAAATGTTTTGACATCATCAAAAAGGGGGAGATTGTTGACTCAAAATGTATTTTGATGATTATTACATTCAAAACATTTAATTAGATCAATCTCGGCTCGATAATATTTTGAAGGAGCTAAATAAAGCTAGCGCACGCTACTCATCATATAGTAGCGCACGCTCTCGGGATATACATATACTGACCCGGACAAGTCATTGCGGCCAAGTGAAGTCGCCTGATCGATAGCGCACGCAAGCTATTCAATGTTAGCGCACGCTAAGTAACTACAGTTAGCGCACGCTATACAGTAAAAATAACGCACGCTATCGTATTACTCCAGAGGTCAGTGAAGTTTGGAAGGAAATCAGAACTGGATGTTGCGCACGCTACACATATCATTTTACGTACGCTAAAGCAAGGATATAGCGCACGTTACTGCTCATCTCTAGCGCACGCTACCAATATTACGGTCAGTATTCCAGTAGCTACTGGACTCAATTCGTTAAGGCCTTTACGTACGCTACACAAGGTAACGTACGTTAATGAAAGAAATCAGTAGCGCACGCTAAGGTATAGGCATTAGCGCACGCTAAAAGGAGTCAGCATATTACCGTTTGATTTTCTACCATTGGAAGGCACGAGTCAATGCAGATCCGGAAAATCTGGAAAAGTTGGATTTAATTAATGCTAGCGCACGCTAATCATAAATCTAGCCGTTGGATAAAGAGTCGTTGGAGAAACAATCAGACATTTTCAAAGTCAAGATTGAAGACTAGTTGACCAGACGTTAACGCACGCTACCAATACATTACTAGCGCACGCTAGCCATGGTATTTTACCGTTGCAACAGTCTTTGTGACCGTTCAGAGATTCCAAGTCAAAAACCGATAGCGCACGCTACAGAACACTATTAGCGCACGCTAATAGTATGTTTTTCAGCATTTGAAGGATGGATCTCACCAATAAATACCCAAAGGACTTGGGTATCAAACACACAACTTCAAGCATTCAGGCATACAAGCATACACGCAATCAAAGCATACTTGAGCTCAGTTTTATATCTTTTATTGCATTTCAAGTTGTGAGAAAAGAAAGATACAAGAGTGATTTTAATTGTAATATCTATTATTCTTTGTATTCTTTCATTTGGTTGTAAGTGTTGCATCACTTACACTTGAGCGTAAAAGAAACGAATCAAGAGTCACTAATCCGGTGTTATTAGGATCTTTGATCCGGCATTGTTAGGATTATACTCCCATATTCGTATAGTGAGGATTATCTAGTTCCTATAGAACACTAGATAAACAAAAAATTATATTGAGGGAAAGGTTGAGCTTGGGCCGATAGAAGACGAGTTAAGATTGTGGTTTTTCTTAAGCCAATAGAAAAAGAAAGTCAGAGAGAGGACGTAGGCAAGTTGCCGAACCTCTATAAATTCTTGAGTCTTTAAATTCCGCACTATTTTCTATTTACTCGCAAGAAATTTCGGTATTCCGCATCACCACTATTCAACCCCCCTTCTTGTGGTGAATTTATCTCTTCAGTCCTAACGCACGCTATCGAAGTGAACTTAACGCACGTAACATAACAGGGTTAAAGCTCGTAATGGAGTTTGAATATGAATTTAAACAAGGAGCCGTTGAGAAGGATGATGTCGTGGAGTAGGTCAGCATGCAATGGATATTTTGAATAGGGTTAACGTACGTAATGTGATGAGATTAACGTATGTAACAAGGCTCATTTAACGTACGTAATGGAAGATCTACCGTATGTAAAGGATGGACAGAAGCTACTGGTTTGAAGCAACAAGAAGATAACGTACGCTATATATAAGTATTAACGTACGTAATGGTGGTTAACGCACGCGATGCATGAAGCGTAGCGCACGCTAAAGAAAGACAGAGGCTAACGGCTAGTTGAGCCTTTGAGCCTATAAATACCAAATCATTTGGTATCATTCAACACAACAACCCCAAGTAAATCATATATTAATCAGATATCATTATATTCATTATTGTTGTTGTAATTGTGCTTAATTGATAGTGTTTGAGTGTTTATACACTAAATCATACACGAGAGGAAAAATACGGATTATAGATTGATTTGGTGTTATTATTATCGTTGATCCTGCGTTGTTAGAATCATATCTAAATCTGAGTGAGGTTTGTCTAGTAGCATAGAAAGCTAGATAGGTTGCTTCCTTGTCCGGTAGAAAAGATACGAGGAGAGGACATAGGTATTATTGGCCGAACCTCTATACATCTTGTGTCATTTATCTTCCGCACTTTAATACGCTTCCACAAACACAAAAGAGTTTGAAAACTTTATTATACTTCGCGTACAATTCAAATGGCGAAGGTATCGATTTTCGAACAATTGGTATCGGAGCGGTATCTCTTGAAAGCGGCTTAACATCCGAGGAGAAAAAGATCCTATGGCGTTTCAATTTGCCCCGGTAGAAGGTCTTGCTCTAAATCAACCTCCATTTTTCGACGGATCGAATTACATGACTTGGAAGAAAAAGATGTCAATCTTCATTCGTGCCTATGATATAGAAATCTGGAAGATCATCTGCCTTGGTCCGAAAGTTCCAACCAAATCCGACGAGTCACTTAAGAGCTTCGAAGAATACAATTACGAGGATTGGAAGAACGATCATCTAAATTGTAAGGCCACTCAACTTTTATATTGTGCCTTAAATCCAGAAGCCGTATTTCTTCGTGTGAAAGTGATAAAGAAATCTGGAAAATTCTTGAAATCACACACGAGGGAACAACTCAAGTCAAGGAGATGAAGATTAATATGCTTTTCCATGACTATGAGTTATTCGTAATGAAGGGTGACGAGTCCATCACCAACATGCTCGACCGATTTTCGATCATCACTAATGGACTTGCTTCGTTCGGGAAACTGCTATCGAGCAGTGAAAAAGTCAATAAAATTTTACGATCACTACCTAGCGAATGGGACGGTACCGTGACGGTGATCATGGAATCTAAAGATCTCAACACACTTGATTTAGCACCCTTGTAGGTTCGCTAATAAATTATGAGATTGTTCTAAAATTACGTAACGCCAAGCCGAAACCGAAGAAAAAATCCATAGCTTTGAAAGATAAGATGTCTCGAAAAAAAGAAATTCTTATGGACGAAGATAATGAAGAATCTACATATTATGCCAAAATATAAATAAATTTCAAAACTTATTAAATCGGAGAAGGAAGGACATCAAATCGGGTGAATCTAAGAAATTCGACAACAACTGTCGAATCTGTGGTAAACCAGGTCACTTTGCTAAAAATTGCCGAGGCTCAAATCCTAAGAAGGAAGTTCTTATAGCCATGTGGATTGACAAAGACGATGACGATGAATATATTCAGAATAATCTTGCACTCATGGCCAGTAGTTCATTCGATAAAAGCGACGTCGAAAGCCAGGTTAGTACATCGTCTCAAGATGAACTTTATGAAGTATTCACATACCGATTTTCAAAATGCTTTAATTGAAATTAAATCCCTCCAATCGAAAAATAAATTATTGGAAATTGAAATTTCCATAATAAAAGAAAAAGGTAAATTCTTTGAAATCGATCATTCTCTGTGTATTGAGAAAGAGAATAAATTGAAAGATGATTTTTTGAAAGTTCAAGACGGACTTAAAATTTTAACAAAAAAGTTCTCTTGTGGAAATGACAAGTTTGAACAAATGCTTTCCATTCAAAAATACTCTTTAAATGAACAGGGGTTAGGATTCAAGCCGAATAATAAAACCGAATTCTTAAATTTTAAAATACCCCATTGCGATAAATGTTTAAAACTTGGGCATCACATTTCAAATTGCAAAAGCCCAAGACGGACAATAAAAATTAAAAAAGTTTGGATTCCTAAAGGAACCACAATACCGAACATCTTCTATGTTTCTAATGAAAAACCAACTATCGGTTGGGTCCCCAAAAATCAAAATTGATTTTATTTAAATTAGTATTTAACTCAGGGGAGTTTTATATTTTTAAGGGTAGATTTTTATCAGGGGGATTTTACTCATTTCTAAATATGTCATATCATGATTTAATTTTATAATCATATATACACTTTTTGCTGATAACAAAACGGGGGAGAATAAGAGAATGGGAGAAAGAGTCATGAAAGAATGACGAAAAAAATAAAAACATACACATATCAGAAAAGGAGGACAAAAGATGAAGTTGAAAAATAAGAAGAAGTTGAAAAGGAGAAAAGAAAAGATGGGAGAAGAAAACTAACGAAACGGACAAAGCCGAAAACTTTGATTCGTATATTTATTTTATATTTTGCAGGTTTATCCCATTGAAGAGTGTTGTTTTGTAATCATCAAAAAGGGGGAGATTGTTGGAATATTCAATTCCATACATTAATAATTGAGTTTTGATGATTAGTTGTTGATTAAAGAAAACAACAAAACAACGAAGAAGTCAAAGACGCGAAAAGATGGTTAGAAATGTAAAGAAACAAATAGATTAGCGCATGGTATTCTGAAGTCCTAACGCAGGCTATCGAAGTGAACTTAACGTATGTAACATAACAGGGTTAAAGTACGTAATGGAGTTTGAATATGAATTCAAACAAGGAGCCGTTGAGAATGATGATGTCATGGAGTAGATCAACATGCAACAGATATTTTGACTAGGGTTAACATATGTAATGTGATGAGCTTAACGTACGTAACAAGGCTCATGTAACGTACGTAATGGAAGAGCCACCGTACGTAAAGGATGGACAGAAGCTACTGGTCTGAAGCAATAAGCAGATAACGTACGCTATATAGAAGTATTAACGTACGTAATGGTGGTTAACGCATGTTATGCATGAAGCATAGCGCACGCTAAAGAAAGACAGATGCTAACGGCTAGTTGAGCCTTTGAGCCTATAAATACCAAATCATTTGGTATCATTCAACACAATAACCCAAAGCAAATCATATATTGATCAGATATTATTGTATTCATTATTGTTGTTGTAATTGTGGTTAATTTATCGTGTTTGAGTGTTCATACACTAAATCATACACGATAGGAAAAATACGGATTATAGATTGATTCGGTGTTATTAGGATCGTTGATCCGGCATTGTTATAATCATATCTAAATCCGAGTGAATTTGTCTAGTACCAATAGAAAGGTAGATAGGTTGCTTCATTGTCCGATAGAAAAGAAAAACAGTTTATCTGAGACCGACATAAAGACGAGTGTAACGGTTTATCTCGGACCAATAGAAGACGAGATTGTAACGGTATCCCTCGGACCAATAGAAGACGAGGCGTAAAGGTTGATCTTTAGCCAAAAGAAAAAGATACGAAGAGAGGACGTAGGCATTATTGGCCGGACCTCTATAAATATTGTGTCATTTATCTTCCGCACTTTAATACGCTTCCGCAAATGAAAAAGAGTTTGAAAACTCTATTATACTTCACGTACAATTCAAACGGTGAAGGTACCAATTTTCCAACATCCACAAGCCACACCACGTGTCCTCGACGGACATAAAATCAACAAAACACAACCAACCAAGATACGAAATCTTGGTAATACGTCCAAGGTACTCGACCATGGCAAAGTGTAATATCCGTATTTTTCTTTTCCTTGTATTTTCGTTTTTGGTGTATTTCTCGGTCGTAGTGACCCTCGTGTATCTTTCAGTGTGTCCTTCCTGTCAAACTGTTGAACTGTATCCTCGTTGTTGTTGTGCGGAACCGCCGTTTCGGGGTTGCCGTGGATCCATTGCGTGTTGTTGGCCCCCAAATATTGATTCCTATCGTTTTATTCCCTTTTCCGGATCATTTTTAGCATTTTGGAACCCAAAAGGGGGTATGGGCCGCGGCACAAGGTGTGTGCGCCGCGGCACACAAATTCTTTCAATTGATAGTCGAACAAATCAGATCTTGTGTGCCTCGGCACAACCATCCGGCGATGCACGGCACGGTGCCGCGGCACACCTATCCGGTGCCGCGGCACACTCGTGTTTTCTGCGCCAAAACCAAATCAGACCGTGTGCCGCACACGCAGCCGTGCCGCGGCACAACGCGAAAACCTGGGAGTATTTTCTTGGCCTGTGCCGCGGCATACTTTGGCGTGCCGCGGCACACGAAGCGGTCAATTGTGCGATTCGTCTTTATTAGACGAAATCGGCCGGCTTTTCCCCATTTGTCATCTCGCATCGCGAGAGTAGCGAGAGAGAGGGTATAGAGGAGAGTTCTTCATCCGGGTCGATCTTCATCATTTCTTTTCTAGTGAGGCTCGGATAATCAATCAAACGCCCCATCTACGGATCTTCCAACTTGAATATCCAAAGGTAATGATCTAAAACCCTATTTCGAGTAATTTGGGGGTTTTGGGTTTTCTTCGATTCGTTCCGTTTTGTTGGTGGATTCATGATGTATACGATTGATATTGTTAGTATCTTTAGTTTCCCTACGGATTCATGGATATTTTGTGGATTTTTACGGAATCGAGAGGGTTTGGTTGTGGTCCGCCCTCGTTGTTATTTTTGGTACGAATATACATGAATCGTAGGCGGGTTTCCGGGTGTATTCCATTTCCATAATCGTTTAGAAGTGGTTGTGATTGTGCTATTCGAATCGTTAGGTTCATTCTCGTCGGTTCCTCGTGGTTGTGCTTGATCCTTCCGTTCCGTTCGTGTCATCGTCTATTTAATCAAGGCAAGTATCCTTATGAACTTACAATCTTGATATAGTAGTTTTGTATGAGAAATTGTGTGTGCGTATGCTCACTACGGGTTAGACTCGACGGGGTCTCGGTAGGGTTCCACGAAGCTATGGACCGCGAGCTTGCTTTTAACCACTGTGGGTTAGATCCGACGGGGTCTCGGCAGGGATCCACGAAGCTGTGGGTCCGCGGTTAATTGTGGTGCATTTTTACAAATGTGGTTTGATCATTGGCATCTCCGGAAATGAGCGTTTTGGAAACTATGATTTCTTGAATTGCATGCATTACTATATGTGTAAGATGTAAGTCGTTCATCTGGTTACTTGTACTAGCGTAATTGCTAACCCCTTTGGGGACCCGTTTTGGGGAAATTCGTTTTATGAATTTCAGGTCAGGTTCATCGAGACGAGCGGGCCTGACCAAGACACGGATGACGGCCGTGCGTGATGATGGTGCACGAGTGATGTTTTAGTGTCTTTTACCTTTTTGTCTTTTGTGGTTTTGAACTAATAGTTGTACTCGAGTACTTAAGGGGTTCTTGTTCGTTTGAATTGTATTGTTGCTTATTATGTTGTGTTGGATGATGATGTTATATTGACCGGTTGAACCGGGTGGATTGTTCTGTTTTGCGTCTTTATGACGTGGTGTTATTTTATCGTTTCTGTGAGTCGTTGTGTATGATGCTGTTCAGCCTGGTGGGTCCCATATAGGGATTCACGGCGCTGTAATATACCTCGGATATCCTGGGGGTGTTACAGAAAATGGTATCAGAGCTCTAGGTTTATGGATACCTAGGCTTGTTGGTTTATTGGGTCTTGTGGTGTTTGGTTTTGCACATCATCGTCACGCTGCCATGATTCCGGTACTACCAGTGTCCGTAAGTTTTCCTTCCTCTGTTCATTAATTCCTTGTATCGTACCCTTGATTCTCGATTTGTAATTGTTCTTTTCTTGTACTGATCCTCGTATGGCTTTTGCTACTTATTTAACTCCAGTATGGATGCTGGAAGAGGTCGTGGTCGCGGTCGTGGTCGTGGACGCGGCCGGGGACGTGGGGCAGCCACGTCACGATCTTGAGCCGGCAGTGCGGCGACCGTCATAGCCATGCTTCTTCTCGTGAGCGTGCCAATCTTGGTATTGCGGCCGTTATGCAACAGATGGTGAACCAAATGGCGGCAATAGCTCGAGCGGTTCGAACCCGGATCAAGCCCATGCTAATCGCGGCGGAGCGGACCGTTGGCTCCAAGATGTCATCAAGATGCATCCTCCTCAGTTTTCGGGAGCTTCAGACCCGATTGGCTGGGAAGGGTGGATCAAGGAGATGTCTAAGGTCTTCGTTGCCACTAATCGTCCCGAGGACCGTAAAGTCCCTATTGCTCAATATTTTCTCACCGGGATGCTACGGACGGGTGGGAGGCCGTTGGGCCCAAAGACCATCCGCTACGTGGGCCGAGTTTCAAGAGTTGATGGAGATCGAATATTGCCCGTGGCCAGTCAGACAGGATCGGGTACAAGCTTTTTATGATGCTCAACCACGTGATATCCCCGTAGCTCAAGCTATTGCTGAATTTAACAAAGAGTATGGTTATTTTAAGACCCAAGTTTTCGAGGATAGTTACAAGATTTTCCATTTCTCCGGGCGGATGAAGTTGCCGATTCTGGACTATATGTCGGGGCTCGTCTGCACTACATTGAATGATTATCATAGTAGGGCCATTGCTTATGATATGTCGGTGACGGCGTGTGAGTCTGCCCTCGAGAGTAAGAAGCATAAGTCCGCTGGGAACTTTTCGTGCCACAAGAGTGGGGGTCACAGAGATCCCAATCGCTAACTTCCCGCGGCGGTGGTCCGGCTCGTTCACTGGGGTCCTCGTGGAACTACCGGTGCTCCTTTTCGTGATGTGAAGTGTTTCTATTGTGGTCGCACGGGCCACATCGCCGTGTTTGTCCGAACCCTTTGGCCGACGTGTAATCGGTGTGGCTACCGGGTCACAAAGGTCGTCAGGCCGAGAGAGAGAAAATCCTTGGTGCCCGGGCTTGATTTCAGCGCCTAGGGAACCAAGTGTGAATCGAGGATCGTTGCTCCTCAATCTCCGCCGAGTGCTAGTCGGGAGAGGTCGGGTCAGCCCTCAAGAGGGGAGCTTCCAATGTCGGCTCGCCCACCCGCGTGTCTATGAGATGCGGAGAGCCGATGATCCAGGCTACCGTAGCGGCAGTACCGTTTATATTCTTTCTCATCCCGTCGGTGTGCTTTTCGATTACGGTGCTACGCATTCGTTCATATCTACGGATTGTGTACGTCGTTTGAGTCTCGACCGTTTGACGCCTTGTGAGCCCTTCATCGTTAAGCTTCCTAGCGGTGATAGGATCGTTGGTGATCAGGAGGTTCGAGACTGTTCTGTGCTTATTTGTGAGAGGACTTGGCCCTCTAATCTTATTGTTGTGAGTATCGAGGGTGAGGATTTGATTCTTGGTGATGACTGGCTCGAGCGGCATGGTGCGATCATGAACTACCGCACGAGAATCATCACTATGTTAGCCGAGGACGGATCGAGCACTCTTTCGCGGGGCGAAAGAGGGGAAACCAGAAATTCGTCATTAATGCCTTGAAGGCGATGAGTCTCATGCGAAAGGGATGTACTGGTTATTGGTGCTATGCCTTGAAGGCGGGGGATGGTGGAGTCGAGCTTTCTTCGATTCCAGTCGTTAATGAGTTTCCTGATGTATTTCCTGACGAGTTACCGGGATTGCCACCGGATCGTGAGGTTGAGTTTGCTATAGAGTTAGAGCCGGGCGCGGCTCCTATTTCGAAGGCGCCGTATCGCATGGCACCTTCAGAGATGGCGAGTTGAAGAAACAGTTGAGCGAGCTTCTTGAGTCGGGGTATGTTCGACCGAGCGCCTCGCCTTGGGGCGCACCGGTCCTGTTTGTGCGGAAGAAGGATGGTTCACTACGTTTGTGTATCGACTATCGCGAACTAAACAAGGTGACCGTCAAGAACAAGTATCCTTTGCCGAGAATTGATGACTTGTTCGATCAGTTGCAGGGAGCTACGGTATTCTCGAAAATTGATTTGAAATCGGGGTACTATCACCCGGTGAGAGAGTCCGATGTGCCAAGACAAACTTTTCGGTCGAGATACGGACATTATGAGTTTGTAGTTATGCCTTTCGGGTTAACTAATGCGCCGGCGGTGTTCATGCAGTTGATGAACAAAGTTTTTATCGAGTATTTGGATAAGTGCGTCGTCGTCTTTATTGACGATATTCTTATTTATTCGAAGAATGAGGAAGAGCATGCCCATCATTTGCAGGTAGTATTAAACATTTTGAGGACCGAGCAACTCTATGCAAAGTTCTCGAAATGTGAGTTCTGGCTGAAGGAAGTGATGTTTTTAGGTCACGTGATTTCAGCCGAGGGGGTTCGTGTGGATCCGCAGAAGATTGAGGCCGTGTTGGATTGGGCACCGCCCAAGAATGTGAAGGAGCTCCGTAGTTTCTTGGGTTTAGCTGGCTACTACCGTAGGTTCGTCGAGGGTTTCTCGAAACTGGCTCGGCCACTTACGCAGTTGCTCCAGAAATCCGAGAGGTTCGTCTGGAATGACGAGAGGCAGTCGAGTTTTGAGGAGCTGAAGAAGCGTTTGACTTCAGCCCCGGTTTTGGCGTTGCCATGTGGTAACGAAGGTTTTGCCGTTTATAGCGATGCTTCGGGCCAGGGTCTTGGGTGCGTATTAATGCAGCACGGTAAGACCATTGCCTTTGCATCGAGACAGTTGAGGCCGTATGAGCTTAACTACCCTACTCATGATTTGGAGTTAGCGGCAGTCGTTTTTGCGCTCAAGATTTGGCGTCACTATCTTTTCGGCTCTGCATGTCAGATTTTTACCGATCATAAAAGTCTGAAATACATATTTACTCAGCGGGAGTTGAATATGAGGCAGAGGAGGTGGTTAGAGTTGATTAAGGATTACGACCTCGAAATCCTTTATCATCCGGGCAAGGCGAACGTCGTGGCCGACGCCTTGAGTCGAAAACCGATTGCATTGCGATCGCTTGAGATCCTTACGTCTCAGTTCGAGCTTCGGCGATCTTTAATCGAGTTAGATGTTGAAGTTTTGTTGCCTGGAGCCGTCGGGCAACTTCGTGCTTTGGAGGTTTCGTCGTCTTTGATCGATGAAATTAAGCTGAAGCAGTTAGAGGATCCGATGATTACTCAAATCCGAGAGAACGTTCTTAAAGGAAAGTCTCCTGGATTTGTGATTCACGAGGATGGTATTTTGAGATTTCAGAGCCGGCTTTGTGTGCCGAACGACTCAGAGTTGAGACAGAATATTTTACGGGAGGCCCATGCTACACCTTACTCCGTTCATCCTGGTTCGAGTAAGATGTACAAGGACTTAAGAAGGAATTTCTGGTGGAATGATATGAAGGATGAGGTCGCACAGTTTGTAGCGAGATGTTTGACTTGTCAGCAGGTCAAAATCGAGCATCAGCGACCGGCTGGGTTATTGCAGTCACTTCCCGTTCCAGAATGGAAATGGGAAGATATATCGATGGATTTCATTACGAGTCTGCCGAGATCGAGGTCGGGCATGAATATGGTGTGGGTGATTGTCGATCGTCTGACCAAGTCGGCACATTTTCTGGGCATCAAGGACACTTGGGGCCCGGAGAAGTTAGCTCGTGTGTTTATCGCCCAGATTGTGAGACTTCACGGTACCCCGAAGTCTATTGTTTCGGATCGTGACGGCCGTTTTGTATCGCACCACGGAAGGCGGTGCATAAGGCGTTGGGTACCGTTTACATTTGAGTACCTCTTTCCATCCCCACGGATGGAGCCGAACGCACTATCCGTGACGTTCGAGGACTGTTGCGTGCTTGTGCTCTCGACCGAGTAGTGACCGGGAGGAACATTTGCCGATTGAATTCTCGTACAACAACAGTTGGCACGCGTCGATTCGGATGGCACCGTATGAGGCACTTTACGGGCGGCGATGTCGATCACCGATTTGTTGGAATGAGGCGTCCGATTTGGTCGGAACCGAGCCGGATGTCGTTTTAGAGACGAGGCGGAAGATAGAGTTAATTCGAGAACGGATGTTGATCGCCCGCAGTCGGCGAAGTCATATGCCGACGTCCGTCGTCGACCTTTAGAATTCGAGGTGGGAGACCATGTTTTTCTAAAGGTGTCGCCGACGAAGGGAGTTTTTCGTTTCAGAAAGAAAGGAAAGCTGAGTCCGAGATTTATTGGACCCTTTGAGATTCTCGAGCGAGTCGGTGAATTGGCGTACCGTTTGGCGTTACCTCCAGCCTTGAGTCATGTTCATAGCATTTTTCATGTTTCCCAGTTGAGGAAATATGTTCCGGATCCTGGTCACGTCATCGATTATGGCGAGATTGATATTGCTGAAGATATTACTTTTGAGGAGCGTCCTTTGAAGATTTTGGAGCATCGTGAGAAACGATTGAGGCATAAGACCATACCTTTGGTCAAGGTTCAGTGGTCGAGACACGGTGTCGAGGAAGCAACTTGGGAAACCGAGGATAGCATGCGTGCTAGGTACCCGGAGTTGTTTGTTTCTTAAGTTTCGGGACGAAACTTATTTTTAGAGGGGTAGAATGTAATATCCGTATTTTTCTTTTCCTTGTATTTTCGTTTTTGGTGTATTTCTCGGTCGTAGTGACCCTCGTGTATCTTTCAGTGTGTCCTTCCTGTCAAACTGTTGAACTGTATCCTCGTTGTTGTTGTGCGGAACCGCCGTTTCGGGGTTGCCGTGGATCCATTGCGTGTTGTTGGCCCCCAAATATTGATTCCTATCGTTTTATTCCCTTTTCCGGATCATTTTTAGCATTTTGGAACCCAAAAGGGGGTATGGGCCGCGGCACACAAATTCCTTCAATTGATAGTCGAACAAACTGTACTGTGTGCCGCGGCACACCCATCCGGTGCCGCGGCACAAGTTGTGCCGGTGCCGCGCACACCTATCCGGTGCCGCGCACACTCATGTGTTTTCGCGGCCAAAACCAAATCGCACTGTGCCGCGGCACACGCAGCTGTGTGCCGCGGCACAACGCGAAAACCACAGGAGTATTTTCTTGGCACGTGCCGCGCACACTTGCCGTGCCGCGGCACACTTTGGCCGTGCCGCGGCACACGAAGCGGTCAATTGTGCGGATTCGTCTTTATTAGACGAAATCGGCCGGCTTTTCCCCATTTGTCATCTGCATCGCGAGAGTAGCGAGAGAGAGGGTATAGAGGGGAGAGTTCTTCATCCGGTCGATCTTCATCATTTCTTTTCGGTAGTGAGGCTCGGATAATCAATCTAACGCGTTCTACGGATCTTAGTACTTGAATCTCCTAAGGTAATGTTCTAAAACCCTATTTCGATTAATTTGGGGGTTTTGGGTTTTTCTTCCGATTCGTTCCGTTTGTTGGTGGATTCATGATGTATACGATTGATATTGTTAGTATCTTTAGTTTCCCTACGGATTCATGGATATTTTGTGGATTTTTACGGAATCGAGAGGGTTTGGTTGTGGTCCGCCCTCGTTGTTATTTTTGGTACGAATATACATGAATCGTAGGCGGGTTTCCGGGTGTATTCCATTTCCATAATCGTTTAGAAGTGGTTGTGATTGTGCTATTCGAATCGTTAGGTTCATTCTCGTCGGTTCCTCGTGGTTGTGCTTGATCCTTCCGTTCCGTTCGTGTCATCGTCTATTTAATCAAGGCAAGTATCCTTATGAACTTACAATCTTGACATAGTAGTTTTGTATGAGAAATTGTGTGTGTGTATGCTCACTACGGGTTAGACTCGACGGGGTCTCGGTAGGGTTCCACGAAGCTGTGGACCGCGAGCTTGCTTTTAACCACTGTGGGTTAGATCCGACGGGGTCTCGGCAGGGATCCACGGGCCGTGGGTACGCAGTTAATTGTGGTTCATTTTTACAAATGTTGTTTGATCATTTGAATATCCTGAAATGAGCGTTTTGGAAACTATGATTTCTTGAATTGCATGCATTACTATATGTGTAAGATGTAAGTCGTTCATCTGGTTACTTGTACTAGCGTAATTGCTAACCCCTCTGGGGACCCGTTTTGGGGAAATTCGTTTTATGAATTGGTCAGGTTCATCGAGACGAGCGGGTGCTGGACCAGTACACGGATGACGGCCGTGCGTGATGATGGTGCACGAGTGATGTTTTAGTGTCTTTTACCTTTTTGTCTTTTGTGGTTTTGAACTAATAGTTGTACTCGAGTACTTAAGGGGTTCTTGTTCGTTTGAATTGTATTGTTGCTTATTATGTTGTGTTGGATGATGATGTTATATTGGCCGAATCGGGTGGATTGTTCTGTTTTGCGTCTTTATGACGTGGTGTTATTTTATCGTTTCTGTGAGTCGTTGTGTATGATGCTGTTCAGCCTGGTGGGTCCCATATAGGGATTCACGGCGCTGTAATATACGTCGGATATCCTGGGGGTGTTACACAAAGTACATCCACAATCATATCCATGACACCGTGATCACATGCCACATGTCACCATATGTCTTCTTAGGCTCTGAGGTTTGGATCAATCACTCGTTACATCCTGACCAACATGATCACAAGTCATGTGTCACCGTAGACCTCGTCCCACATCACGGCTGGACTATGACAATCATTCCACATTCACAATCAGTACACTACGGTACACATCACAATATCAAGCAACAAAGCACCTCTGTAATCATAGATTTGATACCGTGATCACTTGCCACGTATCACCGTAAGTCTTCTTAGTCTCTCACGGTTGGACCGATCACTCGCCGCGTCCTGACCACCATGATCACATGCCATGTGTCACCGTAGACCTCGTCCGAACATCATGGTTGTACTATGACCACACGTTCACAAATCACACAACATAATACACCAAGGATATCACAATAATCCACCCAAACGCAACAAACACATAGCACGACACAAATGTCGAATCACAATGCACTGAAATGAGATAATATATATATATATATTATCAATCACAACACCAACATCAAACATATTCATAGGATTCACTTAATCATTCACAAAACACAACATTCACAAAACACACACACACACACACATTTTGAAAGAGAGCCTTTAACGAGGCTAAACTGAATCCTTCGAAAGTTCATTTCAAACAACAAACCAACACATTTAGACGATCACCAATCATCATATCCACAAAACAAGAAATGTATGAACAAGGTACTTGCCTCGAAATCGGCACATGATCCTCCGACGAACACGTCTTGGCCGAAGTGCCTCGAAAACTACAACTCCCGCAAGAAACAACAAAAACACGATCACAACGAGGATCGAGACCAATAACAATGGGAATTACAACAAAATATCGAAGAAAAACTCATTGGAATATTTAGTCGAGCATTAAATGTTCAATATCTCCCAAGAACACTCGGATCATCAATCGAGTTAAACCTACTCGAAATATGGATATACAATCTATAGAATATGATTAATAACATCACATAACGCCAACTGATTCATCAAAATCGAACTGAATTCGGAATCAAGAACAAATCTCCAAAAAGTCAACTCTAGGGAAAAATACCTCGATCCGACGAAGAACAACGGATTAGATAATGTTACAATCACCTAGAACCCTCCAAAACACCTTGGAATGGAACAAAATTGGCCAAGACCACGAACCCTAGTCGCCCTTGACTCACATCCGCGGAGGAAGGAAGAAATGAAGAGGAAATGAGAATAAGCCTGTTGTCCGGTTTATATACCAGACAGACTAGCGTGCGCTAATCAATATGTTCAAGCGCTCGCTATCGAAGCCACAGTACAAAGTGTTCTGCCAAACGTACGGTTAGCGTGCACTAATAGCTAAGTATTACCATGCGCTAACGAGTCCCAGTACCAGTCTAGTGGCTTCTGGACTGCCCAAGAACTACCAGTTAGCATGCGCTACCCTCTCGTAGCACGCGCTAACTACTGCACCTTAGCGTGCGCTATAAAGATGCATAGCGTGCGCTACCGAACTCCTAGTCAAATGCAACAACTACTGGACTGTCTCAGCCTATTAAGGTAGCGTGCGCTAACCAATACTGTTACCGTGCGCTAACGGGGGTCAGTGACTGCTACTGACTTATGAACTCGTCACTGGATAGCATGCGCTAAATGTAAACTTAGCATGCGCTAAAACGCTCGAAAATAACAGCAACAGTACTCTAAAAGATGGGTATGACGACGTACTTCTCCGACCGAAACTTCAAGTTCAATAAATGAATGGAACACTCCAAAATATGATCATCAAATGAGTGTGATCTCTAACCAAACTCATAACGACACTCCAGGAAGGTCGGAGTGAGGAATATGAAAGAAGTTCCCCAAAACTTTGGGAAATTACAAAATGGCCCAAAACGTCCGAAAAAAATCCAATAGAAGATCAAGTAATTGAACCGAAGCTCACAACACGTGTAACAAAATCAAACAAACTTACGGGATATACGAAGCAACAGTTTCGAACGAGATTCACAAGAATCAAACTCAAATGCGGAAAAGTCGCTAAAAAGCACGAAACTCAACAAAAAGACACCAAGACGAACTCGGATGACAAAAGTGCAGAATTAATCATTCTCAGAATGACGAACGGTCACAAGCGATGTTAAAACGGACCTTACAAAATTTTTTTTTACCGAAAATCAAAATTGCGGATATTACAACACATTCCAACCCTCAAGATTATAATAACAATATCCAAATATTGATCAGCCATTCAGACCAACTGACGAAAGCTCCAACGACCATACACAATAACTCCGGAAACAACAAAACCAATATAAACAAGTAGAAAGAACAACTCCTATAGTATTCGAGTACCAACTAACAATTTATGACAAAATAATCCCAAAGGACAACAATGGAATAGAATAACATAATTCATCACAATGTCACACCTGGCCGTCATGGTTGTACTATCCTGATGCTCGCTCGCTCGGATTCTTTATGCCTGAAATACATGAAACGTATTTCCCTCGAATGGGGTTAACTGTGGAATATCTAGTGCAAGTAATACAAATGAACCCTCCCATATTACACATTAAGGTACATACATCCATTTTTTCATAGGCCAAGATAATGAATTTCGAAAATGCAATATCCATGGATATGCCACAGTAGTATAAATCCCCATGATTAACCATAGACCCAACCATGCGTAGATCCCTCTGAGGTCCTGTCGGATCCCGTAGTGGTTAACCCCAATGTTCGTGGACCCAACCAAACGTGGATCCCTCTGAGGGGTCGTCGGACCCTCCTGGGGTACGTATAGAGTCTCACACTCATATGGAGCACTTTTCACATTTAAGAATGTAAGCTTCATAAGAACTACTTGCCTTTGAGACATGATGGAATGTTCCGAGACAGTATACGACCACAATTGAAGGAACTTGATAACTCCGAACATAATTGTAAAACCCCCTAAATTCGATGGCTTATCACATGTACAATGTACTAAATTATGATGTAATTTGATAATATTTATTTTGTGACATGATATAACCTACATTTATTTTATTTTATTTCACTATTTAACTTTGTAATTTATTTGATAAACCAAATAATAAAATTAAAATAGTATATTGATTCACCTATTGGGCTATTTGTCAATACCTAATTACATGTAGACTCACTAATGGACTTAACCCAACTTAATAAAATCATAAAAGACTTGAAGTTGCAATTCAAAGCCCAACCCAACTAATTAAATCATTTACCACTAGAATTATACTCTTAAATTAAAAAACAAATATAACACACACACACACAAGGGGGCGGCTACATGGGGAAGGGAGGAGTGTGTCTCTAGACCCTTCACTCATTCATGCAAGACTTTGACACTTGTATTCAAACTCCTTCCATTTCTCTTCCCAAACTCATCTCTCTTCCCAAACCACTTCTCTTCCAAAGTCTTTATTAAACCACTTTAAATACATAAACTATTATCTAACCTACTCTTAACTTCTACACACAAAAAAAAAAAATCTGAAATTTGAGAGATAGAGTGAGGTTAGGCCGAACCAAGGAGGAAAAAAGGGGGAAGAAGAAAACTCAAGCAAGAAATAGGTAATCTCACTTCTTACTTCCATTTCCATAATTTCTAGTAATAATCCTTCTAATCTAACTTTAAACTCAAAACATGCAAACAAAATATACTCCATGGATGCATGTTTCGGCCGAACCTAGTAGTAGTGAAAGGGAAGATCGTCTTCAACTTTCGAGACATATAACCGACTAAATCCGGCAAGATCGAGGTGGGTGAAATAAATCTCTTCTTTTACTTGTGATGCATGTGCTAAATCTGAAGTATTTTGAGATTTTATTGATATGGTCTATGTTAAAATCTTCATGTTAAAATTACATAATATGATATTGCGTATAGCTATGTGTAATTCGTTTTTCTTAAATTTAATTCCCAAATATTATGAAAAATGTGGAAGCATGTACTAATCTGAAATTCTTGTGTTAATGCATGTTTTTAAAGATATATGTTATGGTTATAATAACATGCAATACGATTTATTGAATTTAAACGACAACCGATTTGGTAGTCGGATGTCGATTTTGTAATAAATTGAATGTTATATGTTTTCTTCTAAATGTTGTTGAAAACCCTACTAAAATATAGAGCTTGTGTTATATGACTAAGTTATGATATATGGATAATTTATTTGCGGCCAGAATAGGACTTGAAACGAGTAAACGGAACTTTGGGCTTAAATCATAATTTCTTAAAGTTTGGGAACTAAACTGAAATTTACGAAAATAAAACATTCTAGACCTTGGACAGTATATACTATATCATATATGGTCTGTTCGTAAAGTTTCAAGTGATTCGGAGTTCGATATCTAAACTTATTAGTCCAAATTGTAATTTTAAAACAATTTCGGGGTCAAAATGCAAGAAAGTAAAAAGTCTGGACCAAGTCCGATTTTTTCTGGAATTTTCACAAATCTGGAATTCCAGGTTCAACACGAGTCATCTCGTAAAATTTCGTTAAATTCCGAGCTAAATTCATAGCTCTATAAGCCTCAGAACGACTTTCTTAAGTTTTGGGGCAATACCGTAATTTATTGAAATTTCAGTCCCGAAATAGGAAATTTCCGAATTTTCCTTAAATATGGAGTCGAGGAAGTATTTTTTGTTTGCTCATAAATTTTCATAACCATCCGATTTCGTTTCATACTCCAAACGTTTAGGCTTGAACCTAAGGTAAAAACGTCCTTTCAACCTATTTTAGAAAACTCTCGTTTCGTTACGTCGAACCTACCCATTTATATATCTGACCTGAACTCATCAGACCGCTAATAAATTATTGAGAATATTTTCTAATTTATATACAAGTCCTATTCCGTACTACCATGCCACAAATACAATTAACCATATTCCATACTTAATCAAAAGACGCTATTAACCTCACTGACCGAATGTTTACGTGATACTTGCGAAATGCGTCAAGTGATAACTGTGACTGTCCGGGAACTAAGTGCTATACAAACAAAGTGCCACGTACGGGTCTGCCTCTAACTCTATCGGGACAAAGTGCCACGTCGACGGACGGGGGCCACCTCTTGAGCCCATACAAAATAGAGAGCTGACCTACAATCCGGGGGCCACCTCTTGAGTTGTAGGAGCCACCTCTAGAGTCCCAAATCGAGTCGGGACGCTTAGATCGAGTCTTGGATCGAGCAGCGCGGCTGCGGTTTATGAATGAGGCTACCGTTGTTTCCTATTCCCATAACCAAGGAACGGAGTGTTCCGAGGGACCTGGGTCGTAGACTTGGGGTATAATCGCGATTATGGTGTGATCCGGGTATTGACCCACAGCTAAGGACATACCGAGCCCAGATAAGAGATAAGGAAGCACACGCTAAGTCTGAGAGCGAAGGCTCAGCTATTGGGGCGACGGTCCAAATCTTGGGGAGGCGGCCTATATTGCTAGGAGTAATAAGGAGAGTCTAGAATCTAAAGTCCACATCGGCAGGATTCGAAACTGGATTGACTATCGACTCTTTGACTAAATGCTTGACTTGACATCCGTCTACGGGTATAGGATTATAATATTACAACTACATAATGATTATTGTTTTTTTTTTAAATTTCGACGTAATTGTAATTGTTCTTACTTTTTCATAATTGATAAAATCATGCATCACTTAAAAATTTTCAAAGGAAAGAGCCACACTCGCACACGATCACCCACTCACTGATACCTTTTGTCTCACCTCACCGTTTTTCCTTTTAAACCAGAGAATGAGCAAACAACAGAGGATGAAGAAGGCTTCGTGGAAGAGGCCGAATAGAAGACTGTCGTAACATTTAGGACTTCTGTTCTTAGAATTTCTGTTGTTATCCCAAGTTGTAATAGCTAATTATGCTTCGTACTTAATTCGTTTGGTATTTTTCCGCTGCAAACTTATGAACTGTGTAATTTCAATTATCACCTTTTGTCATAACGAATCTTAGAACATCGGGCTAAGATTGTTGTTTTGAAATATTATCCAATCATTATTTTTCTTCCGCTATTTATTGTTGCATTTTGATTGATTGATCGACCGATGCATCGCGCCCTCGTCCTTCCCGATGTTGGGGGCATGACAGAAGTGGTATCGGAGCCCGGTTTGTGAGAAGGACACTTACAATGGGCTAACCAGGATAAGATTCTTCGGACTTAGATGGGAATTTCACCTAGGACTAAGTGAACCGTAGGATTGAGACCTAAAATAGATTTCTCGAGTCAATTCTCATAAAGATCTCTTTCGACTTGTCATTATTCACTTAGAATATGCATAGTCAAATTCAAATTCCCTAAGTCATTGGCCAAGGTACTTGATTAAGTATACACGGCATTTCCCTGAATGAATTAATTCTTCTATTGAACTCTTGAAACAGATATAGTTTATTTCACTTATCCATTTCTCAAAGTCATGTCACTATTCATTCAAAATTGATGAAGTTCCTTTAAACTCCATTAAACTTCATTGTCTTCTTAAAAATGGAGTATTATTGTTCCTTTGTCATTAGTATCATATAAGCATATTTGTTGAATCATTAAGTTCACTGCCTTAATGATTATTCATGCTTAATAGAGCCTTATATTGGATATTAAATTTTACGAGATACTGACTTAGTTTTATTTTTTTAACTAGATGGACCCCACAGACAAGAAGGTTGTGACCCAGGAAAACGAAGATACGCCTACTCCGCCGGTGAAAATCACTGAAGATCAGCTTTGATAGGCCGTTAGTCAAATTGAGAGTGTCGATAGGCCCATTCTCAATGCAGATGTCTTGGCCGATTCCAAGGAAAGAGAAATCCAAAATCTGTGGTCCGTAATTGCACATATTTTCTAGGACGTGACGGCATATCGTGACCAGAGAGATGAGTTGTTTCAGTTATTGGAGAAGAAAAGCAAGAGTACGAGGAGCTGGAAGATAGGGCACATCGGCTGGAAACTCAGTCGCTAGTGGAGAATCGGATGATAGCCAAGCTTAGTAGTCACAAATTTCTTCAATCCCACAGAATACAAATGCTGGAAGAACAAATCCTATCTGAAGGGCACGAACATGAAAAGTTCCAAGCCATGGTGAAGTCCAAGTTAAGAGCCGTGATCGACCTTCTTCCTAACTCCAACATTGAGATCGGAACCTTATCACGAGCACCACAGACTGACGACGCTCTATTCCGCGAGTACGAAGAAGATCTAGAGGAAGATCCGGAGGAGGACCCGTAAGAAGAGCCATAGGAAGATGCAAGTATGGATTCAGGAGATAATTAAAGGGTTCTATGATTGAGAGCGTTAATTAAACTTGTTTGGTGTCATGTATTTTTGATGTTATGGCTTAAGTGCCATGAAACTTGAAATGTATGCTTTGGTAGATAAACCAGGCAGAACTGGAATCAACTATGTTTTCTATCCTTATATTAATTTCATTATTCGCGAATAATTAGCACTCCATCATTCGCTTAACCCTACATGATAACACGAATTATTAATAACTCCACATAAAATTGTTAATCCTCACACATTCCCTAACTTATAATAGATGGCTGACCGAAGACGTGGACGCCCTCGCATGAATCGTGAAGAGCAGCATCAACGCGATGATCACTCACGCTCTCCTCTACAAGGAGGAATTGGGAATGATGCCATGGCCCAAGCCCTCACTCAACTGACGAACTTCCTACAGCAGCAGACTGCTAACAACGGGAACAACAACGAAACTCATGATCGCACCTTAGAAAGATTCTTATGCTTCAACCCGCCTACCTTTGACAGGCAACCCGACGATTTCAAAGATGGACTCTGACTGGAGATGATTGAGAGAATTTTCAACGCCCTTCATTATACTGATGAACAGCGGATATCACTATCTACATTCCGACTCAAGGCCACAGCTCATGACTGGTGGAGAAGTGTAAACGAGCGCTGGATGAGAGAAAATCGTGTCAGGTCATGGGCTAACTTCCTGACCGACTTTCGAACTCAATACGTGTCAGCAGCACCCAGAGAGCTAGACGAGACGAGTTCTACCACCTGAAGCAAGGAGCCATGACAGTCGCTCAATATGAAGCCCAGTTTAACAGGTTGTCTAAATACGCACCCGGATTGGTAACAACTGAGGAGGACAAGATCTATAAGTTCACTAGAGGATTGAGGTAGTCGCTTCAACAGAGCCTTCTAACTGTTCATCTGACGACACTTAACCAAGCAGTGGAAGCCGCCACTCGGATCGAGAGCGGAACTGTGAGGTTAGCTCAAGAGCAAAGCCGTTTCTCCAACAACGCCAAGAGGCCTGCTACCCGACCAACATCAATGCCACCACAGAAGTTTAAGAGGACGGGAACTCAAGGAAGCTCGAGTGGAACAAAGGCACCAGTTCTCAACAAACCAACAGCGCCTTGCACCCACTGTGGTAGGAAAGGACATAAGTCAGAGTTGTGTTGGAGGAAGCTCGGAAAGTGCCTATGTTGCGGCAGCCCAGATCATCAAATTCGAGAATGCCCAGATATGAACCCCTCGATGATCAAACCAGCTACTGCAGCCAAACCTGGAAACAACAAAGGGAAAACCCCAACTCGAGTATTCGCATTGACTGGTCAGGAGGCACCAGAGAACGATGATGTGGTGGAAGGTACACTCTTGATATCTAATCAATTTGCACGAACACTTACAGATCCAGGATCGTCCCATTCGCTTGTTGCACTGCATTATTCTAAGAAACTTGATAGACCGTTAGAATCCTTACCATTATGTCTAGAAGTATCTACCCCGATGGGAGTAAGTCAGCTAGCGGATAAAGTCCATTCTATGTGTGATGTGATAATCAGCGGTAATTGTTATTCTGCCGTTTTAGTAGTGCTTCCAATATTAGAGTATGACATCATCCTAGGAATGGATTGGCTGTCTAAGCACTACGCACAATTGGATTGCCACTCTAAGATAGTTAGGTTTTGCGAACCTAACAAGCCAATTGTGGAATTAATTGGAGACGCTAAAGTCAACCTAGCACCTATAATATCAGCTATCAAGGCTAGGAAGGCAATTTCCAAAGGAGCAACCGGATTTTTAGCCTTCATCATTAACAAGCCCAAGAGTAATTCGGGCATAGAAACCATACGTGTAGTGTCCGAATACCATGACGTATTTCCCGAAGAATTAACCTCCCTACCACCTGACAGAGAGGTTGAATTCAATATCGAAATCATGCATGGGAAGGCACCCATTGCAAAGGCACCGTACCAATTGGCACCACTGGAGCTGCAAGAATTGAAGGTATAACTGCAGAAGTTACTCAACGTAGGTTTTGTACAACCCAGTGCATCACCATGGGGAGCTCCGGTATTGTTTGTCAAAAAGAAGGACGGAACATTGAGGCTTTACATAGATTACCGTGAACTCAACAACATTACAGTTAAGAACAAGTATCCTCTCCCGAGGATAGATGAGTTGTTTGAACAACTCCAAGGAGCTACGGTGTATTACAAGTTTGATCTTCAACAAGGATACTACCAGTTAAAGATTAAGAATGAGGATGTTCTTAAAACTGCATTCCAAACTAGATACGACCACTACGAGTTTATAGTGATGCCTTTTGGACTCACAAATACTCCTGCGGCATTTATGGATTTAATGCACAGAGTATTTCAACCCTATCTCGACCAATTCGTAGTAATTTTTATCAATGACATATTCGTGTACTCTAAGTCGGAAAAAGATCACGAGAGACATCTTAGACTAGTGTTGGATACACTAAGGCAGCACAAGTTGTACGCCAAGTATAGCAAGTGTGAATTTTGGTTGAGGGAAGTGGCGTTTCTGGGACACATTATTTCTGGAGAAGGGATTGCAGTAGATCCATCTACAATAGAAACTATTATTGAATGGAAGAGGCCATAAAATGTAACTGAGGTCGGAAGCTTTCTTGGACTTGTGGGCTACGACTGTAAATTCATCAAAGACTTCTCGAAGATAGCGGGACCCCTCACCCGGCTAACCAAGAAACAAGTAAAATTTGAATGGACGGATAAATGCGAGTCAAGTTTCTAGGAACTCAAGAAGAGACTTACCACCGCACCGATACTGACACTTCCAGAAGGAACCCAAGGATTTGTCATATATAGTGACACCTCAAAGGATGGCCTCAGTGCCGTACTGATGCAGAATGGTAAAGTTATCGCATATGCTTCCAGGCAACTCAAGACGCACGAGAAGAATTATCCAACGCACGACCTCGAACTTGCTGCAATAGTATTCGCCTTAAAGAAATGGCGACATCATTTAAACGGCGTTGAATTCACCGTGTTTACGGATCATAAAAGTCTCAAGTACCTATTTTCTCAGAAGGAACTTAATCTCCGACTGAGAAGATGGGTAGAGCTTATATTACCATTGTGAGATTCAGCACCACCCAGGGAAAGCGAATGTCGTGGCCGATGCCTTAAGTAGAAAGGCTAGAGTGGCCCGACTCATGGTTCAAGAATGGCAAGCTCTTGAGAAATTGAGTTGTCTAAAACCCATTCATGAAGGTACTCGCTTAAATTGCGCCAACCTCACAGTGAAATCGAATCTTTTGGACGATATTCGATTAGCCCAAGAGAGAGATCCAAAACTTCAAGAGTTTAAGGAAAAGATCACTAAGGGCGAGAAACCCGAGTTTACGATTTCCAAGGATGGAATTGTAAGGTTTAAGGGACGGTTATGCATACCTCACGACGGGGAGCTCAAAAGACGAATTCTCGAGGAAGCTCATTGCTCGAGATACACGATACACCTAGGAGGTAACAAGATGTACTGAGACTTGAAGAAACACTTTTGGTGGGTGAACATGAAGAACCAAGTGGCAGAATTCGTGGCGTGATGCCTCACATGTCAAAGAGTCAAAGCTGAGCATCAGCGACCCTCAGGACTACTACAGCGACTAGAAGTCCCTGAATGGAAATGGGAAATAGTAACCATGGATTTTATCACGGATTTGCCGACCACAAGGGGAGGTTATAACACCATTTGGGTGATTGTCGATAGATTGACGAAATCATCACATTTCGTGCCCGTTAAAAAGGACGACAGTTTGCAAAAGCTGGCTAGGACCTATATTAGAGAAATCGTTCGACTTCATGGAGTGCCCGCAGACATAGTATCGGATAGAGATACTAGATTCATATCTCGTTTTTGGAAAGTCTTTCATAAGGAATTGGGAACTTCCTTAAGCTTCAGCACAAGTGCGCATTCCGAGACCGACGGGTAATCTGAGTGAACTATTCAGACCCTTGAAGACATGTTACGAGCTTGCGTACTAGACTTTCAAGGAAATTGGGATCACCACCTGCCATTAGCCGAGTTTGCATACAACAACAGTTACCAAGCGACAATCGGAATGGCTCCTTATGAAGCTCTGTATGGGAGGAAGTGTCGATCCCCGCTCCATTGGGAAATTGATGACCATTGGACGCCGAAGACTCAACGAACAGAACCTTCAGCAATGAGTACAAATTTGGTGAAGGAAGCCGTAGATAAAGTACGACTAATCAAGGATAGGATCCGCACAGCGCAAAGCAGACAGAAGAGTTACGCCGCTCAACGTCGGAAGGATCTAGAATTTGAAGTAGGAGATCATGTCTTCCTGAGGTTAACACCACAGAAAGGTTTGATAGTATCAAGAAAAGGGGAAAAACTAAGTCCCCGATATGTAGGACCATTCAAAATCAGGGAAAGGATTGGACGACTAGCGTACCGTCTGGAGTTACCATCCAATCTGTCTGGAATGCACGACGTTTTCCATGTCTTGAGGATAAAGAAGTATCATCCAGACCCAGCGCACATTCTTACTTCTGACATCCCGCCGATCAAAGTTAACTTGTCTTATGAAGAGAAGCCAATCAAGATCCTCGACCAACAAGTACGTGAATTGAGGAAGAAGAAACTTCCTTTGGTTAAAGTCGTCTGGTCAAATCACAATAGAGAGGAAGACGCTACGTGGGAGGCTGAGAAAGAAATGAATAAATCTAACCCTGAATTGTTCGAGTAGGAATTTGGGGACCAAATTCTTCCAAGGAGGGGAGGATGTAAAAACCCCCTAAATTCGATGGCTTATCACTTGTACAATGTACTAAATCATGATGTAATTTGATAATATTTATTTTGTGACATGATATAACCTACATCTATTTTATTTTATTTCACTCTTTAACTTTGTAATTTATTTGATAAACCAAATAATAAAATTAAAATAGTATATTGATTCACCTATTGGGCTATTTGTCAATACCTAATTACATGTAGACTCACTAATGGACTCAACCCAACTTAATAAAATCATAAGACTTGAAGTTGCAATTCAAAGCCCAACCCAACTAATTAAATCATTTACCACTATAATTATACTCTTAAATTAACAAAAAAAATAATATAACACACACACACACACAAGGGGGCGGATACATGGGGAAGGGAGGAGTTTGTCTCTAGACCCTTCACTCATTCATGCAAGACTTTGACACTTGTATTCAAACTCCTTCCATTTCTCTTCCCAAACTCATCTCTCTTCCCAAACCACTTCTCTTCCCAAGTCTTTATTAAACCACTTTAAATACATATACTATTATCTAACCTACCCTTCACTTCTACACAAAAAAAAAAATCTGAAATTTGAGAGATAGAGAGTGTAACACCCCCAGAATACGTCCGGAAATGATACACGCCGCAGACCCTTCTCTCAAGGATCTACCAAGCTAAACTCCACTAGACTACATAATTATTGACCGACCGGGGTCAGTCTAAATACAACGCAGACTGACAAGGTCATTAAACAATTCAGAAACTAATGAATTTTTACATCTCAATGACAAAAATAAATTTTCACACAAAAAGGGATGCCAGCTCCAATCAATATATGAAAACTACACCAATGCAAGGGTGAATACTCAACCAAATGCAAAAATACCGACCAAGATGGAATAAAAGAAAAAGACTCTGACTCTTGTGTGATTAGCATCGCCGTCTTCCATCTCCTTCCAAGCCAATCCCGTGACTGCTCCCGAGCTACCAAAACCTGAGCGCATAACAGGCACCCACCCTCCAAAAACTCGGGGGTTAGCAAATTGGAATTTTGCTAGTGCAAGTACAAATCATACAGGATATACGAAAAATATCAACACAAAACTCGATAATCTCGAAGCCTTATCACAAATCACACATTTCCATAGTCCACACAGAATAGAAGTTGCATATACAAGGTGAAAGATAATCACTTAGTTATATTCTCTTTACGGAGCATAACACCAACGAAATATTAAACGAGCCCAATGAGTCAAGAGATCTTTGAAAATCCCCTTTTATAAAAGGAAAAGTATTTTGATAAGATAGTTTGCAAACGTTATTATCGACTCGGGCCGTCTTGGGGTTTTGAAAATAGAATGGGAACACTTTTGGAAAATAATTTCAAAGCTCTCGGGTCCTTGACCCCACATATGGAAAACAATTAGACGAAAACCATGTCAACGTTATTCGGGGTCCTCAACCCAATTTATAGAACACTGTTACAAACGAAATCATTACAACATCTCACAGGGTTCTCAACCCAATCCAAATAACATCATCACGAGATCAATCATCTCATCATTTCGCAGGGTCATCGACCCAATACACAGAATAGCACCACAATACAATCAAAGGCACCGCCTCTTAGTCGACAAATCCTGCTCAAGACCCCTGATTAATTAACCCTCGGAGATTTCATCAAACATCCTTGGTTAATTAACCCTGATACCAACGTTTGAAAATCAAGTTGAACAAACTTTCAGAAATACGAATCACAGTCTATATCGAGACCAGTATTTGAAAAGAGTTGAAAGAACTTTGAAATACGAGGATTGTTCGGTAACGGGGTCTTAGTTATCACTCGAATATCCGTTACCAATAATCCTATCAGGTGCCTCCCTTGCACACCTGTGCACCGGCGTTCACTCCACTATGTTGGCCACCCCTTGAACATGTCACCGCGCCGGCGATCACTTCCGCAAGAGCCGCCCCTTGCACGCGCATTAGGTAACACCGGTGTTCACTAATCATATGGAGCCGCACATTGCAGCGTACACCAGGCCGGAGTGCACGCCCCGCCCTCAGAGGTTCCCGGATATGATGTTTCTCACAACAAGTATCCACATTGTTCCAAACATCAAGCACACAGACAAACGTTACAACAATTATCCACTCAGTGCACCAATCACTACGCCATAAGTGCTCATATGCAACACATATTTCCAGTGTTGCAAGGAAAAGTATTGCAATAGCCCTCTGATCTTTGGTCTTTTGCAATACTACTCGATTAGTGTTGCACTAGACCTGAATGCACTGTTGCAAAAGACATTAATGCAACATCAACATAAAGTGTTGGATTATACGTGAACTTAAAAGCGTTGCAATAGACTAAATCATCTTAATAATTACGAAAAATAATTTAAATATTTTCAAAAAAAATATCGTCAAATTTCTATTTTTACACTAAAACAAAATAAATTATTTAAATTTATTTAATAATTTTATAATGGATTTTTTATAAGAGAACATATAGTTTTTTACTTAAAAAAAATTTTCGGATTAAAATTAATAAAATTTAAAAAATACTAAAAAGAAAATAATTTCTTAAAATTATAATAAATAAAATATTATATGAATAAATATATTTTTATTTTGAAATTATAATTTAAAATTAAAATAAATAATTAAATTTATACATTCAACTTTTTAAAATATAATAAGAAATGTAAATTAAAATTTATTTATAATAATATTATAAAAAATTGAAAAATAATAATGCATTTTCCTACTTATATATATATATATATCCTACTTTTTTTAATTATTTTTTCCCCTACTACTCTAAAAGTGAGAAGGCCAATATTGTAATACCCGTGATTTCGATTTCCGGTAATTTCTTTTTTTTTGGCGGAAGTCCGTTTTGACGACTCGCTCATGACCGTTTCGTCATTATAAGAATGATTTATTCTGAACTTTTTGACATCCGAGTTCATTTCGGTGTCGTTTTGTTGAGTTCCGTGCTTTTTAGCGGTTTTTCCGCACTTGAGTTCGATTCTTGCGAATCTCGTCCGAAACTGTTGTTTCGACTTTCTCGTAAGTTCATTTAATGTTATTATTCATGTTGCGAGCTTTGGATTGGTGTTTCGATCACGTATCGTGATTTTCGGGCGTTTTGGGCCATTTTCGTAATTTCCCAAAGTTTGGGGTAATTACTTTCCATTGTCGAATTTCGAGCCTTCGGGTAGTCGGAATCGTGTGTTCTCTTAGTGCTCGGATTCGTCTTTGCGAGTACTTCGTAACCGTTTCTTCGATTCGTACTCAGGTTCGGGTTTCGGGGTCGTTCGGGCCGCTGGAGTTGGTCCCGGCCGAGTCATGGCCGGGCATGCTGGGGCCAGGCCAGCCCTGTGTCACACTTTGGATATGGAAGCTTCTAGAAGGGTCGAGATTCTTCTCCAGAATTCTAGTATTTACTTGATAGATGTTGTAACATTCCGGAAGCCCTCCGGAATGATCATAGAAAGGATTAGAAGGTTGTAGATTGACTTGTAATCTCTTGTATGTTCTAGATACTTGTAGATTCTTGTACATTCTAGAAGATGTAGATGGAGACCTATAAAAGGAGCTCCAAGCCCCTCATTTGTACATCATCCGAAGTTGAGCAATAAAAGTTCCTTTCTAAAGAGCAGTTTCTCTCTCTAACTTTCTCTCTCTAAAATACTTCAATCTTCCGCACTTAACAGGCACGGGTTGGGAAAGCTGCCTTAGTGGCGAAGGACCGAGTTGCTAAGGGCGCACGGCATAACTCGACGGATCAAGTTTGCCGTGACACGTGGTATCGGAGCCGGTTTGTTGGTAAAGTGAGAGAATGAGCGGAAAGCAGCGGCATGGTCGAAGGGAACAATGCGGCGATGATGCTCGCAAGACCAAGAAAGGTGGTAGGGACAAGTCCGAGATTTTGCATCCTCGATGGAAGTAAGGGTGACCAAGATCGAGGTGGTCATTGGTGAAACCATCGAACGGATGGATGTCCTTGAAGAAAATGCCAGCAATATTGAGGACAAAGTGTTGCTTGCTCTTAACGAGTTGAAGTCCACACTTCTTGGCGAGGTAGCCAAATTGCGGGAAGAACTAACCGCACGGATGGATAAGACCGAGGAGGATTGCGCATTGTGCAAGGCAGCCGTGGCAGGTGGCACCATGGCAAGGGAAGTGCCGCGCATTCGGGCACCAGAACCTCCAAAGTACTCAGGTAAGCGGAATGCTAAAGAACTTGATAACTTCTTTTGGTCTCTCGAAACCTATATGGATGCAGTACGCATAAGGGATGACGAGGACAAGATCAAGTCAGCGATCTTGTACCTAAGTGATGACGCTGCCTTATGGTGGAGACGGCGCCATCAAGACATTGCACGAGGGACATGCAGGATAGACACTTGGGAAGAATTCAAGGCGGACTTGAAAAAGCAGTTCTATCCGGAGAATGCCGAGAGTCTGGCCATGAAGAAGCTGCGTGGCCTGAAGCAATCGGGGAGTGTGAAGGATTATGTCAATGAGTTCTCCTCACTCATGTTGGAACTTCCCGAAATGTCGGACAAGGATCGATTATTCTATTTCTTGGACGGGTTGCAGTCCTGGGCAGCCCTTGAGCTGAGAAGGCAGAAGGTCCAAGACCTGTCGGAAGCAATTGCTGCGGCCGAGGAAATTGTGGAATTCCGAAAGGACTTCGCGCAGCGAAAGGACAAGAAGGGAGGCAAGGAAAAAGGTGGGGGAGACAGGCCTCACAAGACGGGATACAAGCCAACCTTCAAAGGGAAAGAAAAGACCCATGAAGTCAAGAAGAGAGAGTGCTTCTTATGCGGGGGTCCACACTTCGTCCAGGAGTGCCCAAAGAAGAAAGCACTAAATGCCATAATAAGCCAACAGGAGGAACGGACCGAAGAAATGCATATGGGGTCGATGCAACTCCTTAATGCAATAAAGGCGAAGGAAGAAACCGTGATGGTACCCAAGGCGGAAAAGGTCAGGAATGGTCTCATGTATGTTGAGGCAAAGATCAATAAGGGAATCACAAAGGCCTTAGTAGACACGGGAGCCACTCACAACTTCTTAGCCGAGGATGAGGCAGCTCGATTGGGTGTAAGAGTTACTAAGGAAATGGGATGGATGCAAACAGTGAACACACCCTCAAGACCCATAATTGGCGTGGCTAAGCAAGTCCCGGTCCAACTGGCGGATTGGCAAGGCAAACTTGACTTGACAGTGGTCCGAATGGATGACTATCGGATGGTACTAGGCATGGAATTCCTGGAAAGGATGAAGACGGTGACCATCCAAGATGCACAAATTCTGAGCATAACGCCGAACATGGTAACATTTGATATTCCATTATTACGTGGAAAGCTCGAGTCCCGTATGTTGTCGGCCATGCAGGTCTCGAAAGGATATAAGAGGGGGCAAGAGACATATCTTGCTGCCTTAAAGACGGAGGACCCAATCGTCGGGAAGGAAGTCCGTGAAATCGGTGAAATCTTGGCGAATTTAAGGATGTGATGCCTCCAGAATTGCCCTTAAAGTTACCACCGAGGCGGGAGGTAGATCACGAGATTGAGCTGGAACAGGGGGCGAAACCTCCTGCAATGGGGCCGTACCGGATGGCTCCGCCAGAATTGGAAGAACTTCGAAGACAGTTGAAGGATTTACTTGATGCTGGCTATATTCGTCCTTCCAAAGCTCCTTATGGCGCCCCGGTGTTATTCCAGAAGAAACAAGACGGTAGCTTGCGAATGTGCATTGACTACCGGGCGCTTAACAAGGTTACTATTAAGAACAAATACCCAATACCGTTGGTGGCTGACCTATTCGACCGCTTGGGGAAGGCAAAGTGGTTCTCAAAACTAGACCTGCGGTCGGGGTATTGGCAAGTCCGTATTGCGGAAGGAGACGAACCGAAAATAACCTGCGTGACGAGGTATGGTTCATTTGAGTTTTTGGTTATGCCCTTTGGCTTGACTAATGCTCCTGCAACTTTCTGCACCCTCATGAATAAGATATTTCACCCATTCTTGGACAAGTTCGTTGTTGTGTACCTGGATGACATAGTGATATACAGCGAGTCCTTGAATAAACACGCTGAACATCTACGGAAAGTGTTCCGAGTCCTGAGGGAAAACAAACTATACGTAAAACTGGAAAAATGCTCGTTTGCCCAAACGGAGGTAATGTTCTTGGGGCACAAGGTGAAACAAGGAATGATCTTAATGGACACAAAGAAAGTGCAGGCCATTGCCGAGGGGAGCCTCCTCAGAACGTCTCCGAGCTTCGGTCGTTCTTAGGTTTGGTAAACTACTATTGGCGATTCATTGACGGATATTCGGCAAGGGCTACGCCATTAACAAACTTACTCAAGAAGAAGGTTGCGTGGGATTGGACTGATGAGTGCCAAGCATCCTTCGAAGATCTAAAGGTAGCGGTCATGAATGACCCGGTGATGAAACTTCCGGACTACACTAAGCCTTTTGAGTTACATTCGGATGCCTCCGACTATGCCATTGGAGGAGTCTTAATGCAGGATGGGCATCCTGTTGCATACGAGTCCCGGAAGCTAAACGAGACAGAACGATGGTACCCGGTTCACGACAAAGAAATGACGGCGATAATCCATTGTCTTCGTACGTGGAGACACTACTTGCTCGGGAATCATTTCGTGATCAAGACGGATAATGTGGCGACTAGCTATTTCCAAAATCAAAAGAAGATCACCCCGAAGCAAGCCCGGTGGCAAGACTTCTTGGCTGAATTTGATTATTCTATGGAATATAAGCCAGGAAAAACGAACGTTGTTGCGGATGCTTTAAGTCGGAAGGCCTCACTGGCGTCTATCACCCAAGCGCAGTGCGACCTTGCCGATCGGATAAGAGACGGTATTGCCCAAGACCCCTTGGCTAAGAATCTGGTGGAACTGGCAAAGGAGGGCAAGACGAGGAAGTTCTGGCAAGAGAATGGCTTACTTTTTACTGTTGGAAATAGGTTGTACGTACCCCGGTGGGACAACCTTAGAAGGAAGTCTTTGAAAAGAGTGCCATGATTCAAAATGGGCGGGACACCCGGTACTCTTCGTACTAAAGCGCTTGTTGAGTCATTTCTTGCTTTAACTTGCGGGGCAGCGTGAACGCCTACGTAAAGACACCGCAGTACGCCAACAAGACAAGGTGGAACAAAGTAAACCGGCAGGACTGCTAGAGCCATTGCCTATTGCCGAACGTCCGTGGGACAGTCTTACGATGGACTTTATATCGGCACTACCAAGGTCGGAAGGATGCGGGTCGATAATGGTGATTGTTGATCGGTTCTCCAAGTACGGGACATTCATCCGCAACAAAGGATTGTAAGGCCGAGGAAGGCTGCCACTATTCTTGAAACATGTGGTAAAAATCGGGAGTTCCTCGGAGTATCATAAGTGACCGAGACCCGCGATTCACGGGAAAGTTTTGGAGGAGCTATTCAAGTTGATGGGGTCAAACCTCCACTTCTCGACGAGCTTTCACCCCCAAACGGATGGCCAAACGAGCGTGTAAATCATTTCTTTGGAGATTTATCTCCGACACTTTGTAAGTGCCAACCAACGATCGGGCTCGTTTACTTGATATTGCGCAATTTTCTTACAACTTGCGGTGAACGAGTCCACACAACGAAGTCCGTTTGAGCCGGTGATGGGGCAACAACCGACGACACCCCGGGAACTAGTTCGGAAATACGAAGGTGCGAGTCCGGCAGCGTACAAACTTGCTAAAGGTTGGAGCGAGGAACATGACATAGCAAGGGCGTATCGACTAAAGTGGCCGCAGCGGATGAAGAAATGGGCGGACGACAAGCGCCGTCAGGGACTTTCAAGTAGGGGACCAAGTGTTGGTCCGAATGATCGGAAGAAATGTTAAGGCGATCCGTCAAGTGCATAAAGGCTTGACCGGCGGTATGAAGGACCCTTTGAGATAGTGAAGAAGGTCGGAGCGGTCCTATCGGCTCAATCTTCGAATGACTTCAAAATCCACCCGGTCTTCCATGTGAGTCTTTTGAAACCATACTTCATGGATGAGGAAGACCCAACTCGAAATAAGTCGGATCGAGCCCCTTTGCTCACAGTGTCTTTTGAGAAGGAAATCGAAGAAATCTGGCGGATCGACAAGTCCGAAGCAGGGAACACCCATTTGGGACGGAGTACTTAGTCTGTTGGAGAGGTTTACCCGACAATGAGCTTAAATGGGAAAATGAGCAAGACTTGTGGCGATTCAAAACCGAAATTGATTCATACAAGGCAAAACCTTGGCCAGGGCGTCAAGACTCGGGTGGGGAGAATTGTCACACTTTGGCTATGGAAGCTTCTAGAAGGGTCGAGATTCTTCTCCGAATTCTAGTATTTACTTGATAGATGTTGTAACATTAGGAAGCCCTCAGGAATGATCATAGAAAAGGATTAGAAGGTTGTAGATTGACTTGTAATCTCTTGTATGTTCTAGATACTTGTAGATTCTTGTACATTCTAGAAGATGTAGATGGAGACCTATAAAAGGAGCTCCAAGCCCCTCATTTGTACATCATCGAAGTTGAGCAATAAAAGTTCCTTTCTAAAGCGGTTTCTCTCTCTAACTTTCTCTCTCTAAAATACTTCAATCTTCCGCACTTAACGGCAAGGGTTGGGAAAGCCTTCCTTAGTGGCGAAGGATCGAGTTGCTAAGGGCGCACGGCATAACTCGGATTTGAAGTTTGCGTGACACTGGCGAGTAACGTGCGGTAGTGATCGGCGATTCGTCGTAAGGCCCTGTCCGTGCGTCATGCGCTTTCGGCATTTCCAGCGGTGAGTTCGGCCATGACCGGATTACGTCGTAAGCCATGGCGATTACGTACCTAACCGGCCGTGATCGGCCTATTTAAGGCCTGGTAGCGTTTTTCTTCAGCCATTTCTCACTCATTTTCTTCCCTTCCGCGGCTGGAGATTAGTTCATCATGGAGAGATGTTGTTGGGCAATAAATCCATGAAGTTTTTAGGTTCATATCATCAATCATCCATCCTATAACATCCTCCGATCTACCGAATCAGGTCAGATTTCCTAGAAATCTAGTTTTGGGGAATTTGGGTATTTTGGTTGTTTTCGTCCGATTAATCCGATTTAACTTAGGATTATGATGGATTGATGATTATTTAGATGTTTTATATCTTTTCCCTTGTTATTCCATGGTTGGATCGTATCGATTCGTTGTTTTGGTCGAGTTCTTGATCGACGCCTTGAAGGTGTCCGGTAGAATGTCATAGAGGGGTTTTCGGGCGTTCTACGATTATCCTTCCTCGTATGATTGTTGATTTATGGATTATATGTTGTTAGGGTCGAGTTTCTTGCGAAGAAACCAAGTTGAACCCTTCCGTTCGTTGTCGTTTTCCTTTTCGAAAACATCGGGCGTTTCGAAGCTTTCCGGTTGAGCCGTGTTCGTCGGGATACTTGCGTGCCGATTTTGAGGCAAGTACCTTGTCCATATGATTCTTGTTTTGTGGATATGATAATTGGTGATCGTCTAAATGTGTTTGTGTGGTCGTTTGAATTGAACTTTCAAAAGATTCGGTTTAGCCTTGTTAAAGGCTTGCTTTCAAAACGCGTGTGTTTTGTGAATGGCGTGATTTGTGAATAACTATGTGAATTCTATGTATATGCTTGGTGTTAATGTTGCACTTGGTATTGTGTGTGGACGTATATTATTTCATTTCGGTGCGTTGTGGATTGACGTGGTGTTTTGCTAAGTGTTTGATGCCTCTGGGCGAATTGTTTGAATATCCTTGATGTGATATGTTATTTGTGTGAATGTGTGGATATGGTTGAAGGTATACGGTGACACATGGCACGTGATCATGTGGTCAGGATGCAACAAGTGATTGATCCAACCGTGAGAGCCTGAGATAATCTACGGTGGCACATGGCATGCGATCATGTGGCCAGGATGCAACAAGCGATTGATCGAACCGTGAGATGTGTGTGATTTGTTTCGCTAGCCAGCTCGGGAGGGTCCTTCAAGGCCTCGGGTGGGATGTCTGTGGTAGCGTCCCGGTCCTAGGCGATGCGCGTGCGTGATTACGTTTCGTTGATTTTATGTCCGTTGAGGACACGTGATGTTAGGCTCTGGCCCTGTGAATTGTTGTCGGTTTTCTATTTGCGAAAATAAAACCTTTGGGTTGTGACCCTGTTGATTTTGGAAAGAGAAAGATTTGATAATCCTAATTTGTTTTCTATTAAAACTCCCGAGGGTATTTTAAACCATTTTGCAAACCATTCTCGTTATTTGTGATCTTTCGGATTTGGAAAGTTTTACTCAAATTCTTGCCTCGGGAAGTATTCGTTTCATGGTATTTTAATCTTTAAGGATTCCTGGTTATTGTTATTCGTGGAACTTGAATTATATGGCTCGTATTTGCACTTTGTATTTGCACTAGCAAAACAGTGGAGTTTTGCTAACCCCCGAGTATTCGGGGGGTAGATGTCTATTTTTGCATTCAGGTTTTAGAGCATAGCACAGGATCGGCACGAAGGATGATGAAAGATGAACGATACTAATCACACGAGGATCCATTGATGTCGTATTGGTCTAGTTGTATTTGCTTTTCCGCTGCAGTATCTTTTCCCCGTTGTACGGGAGTTTATTGTATTTTGACCCCTGCGTGGGTAAGTATTTGGAATTGAGTTGTATGTTATTATTGAAAGACCAAATCGGTCTACTGAGTCATTTTAGCCTTAAAGGCGATGTTTAGATATTTGATTTTAGTTATCAGCCTGGTAGATCCTCGAGGGGAGGGTCTACGGCGTGTAATATCTCTGAGTGGATTGGGAGTGTTACATAAATGGTATCAGAGCTTTAGGTTGTGGAAACCTAGGCTGTCGGGTCAGTGGTGTCTATTGAGTTTTGTCTCGTCGGATTTTGTCTGACTAAGTCGTGTCGCGACGCGTCGTCTGAGTTTGTTGGTCGTGATTAGTATCTTGGGCGATCATCATCTTCGTGCGACCTGTGGATGTAAGTCTCCCTTCTTTGTGTTGTGCCTCGTGTGACACGAGCTATTTTTATGATTATGAGTTAAGTGACGGGATCCTCTTATGGATTTTGATTTCTTGATATTTCGTTCGTATGATGAGTATTGTTGCTGGACCATGCATGTCGAACTGTATTTATTTTATCCACTGCGTGAGTTCTTTTGTAATGGATTTCTGTATTTTACCGACTGAGTTTTATTTCGAAAACCAATTCCCTTAATCTAGTTTTTGGCATTATGGCCTTGATCATTTTGGCGAAATTCTTATGACGGTATTCAGTATTTGGTAAATGGCTTTTGTAAGTTTTTGAAATATTACCGTCATCAGCTTTTTGACGTTTTTGTAAATGGTTTTTAGCCTGGTGGGTTCTGGCGTGGGGCCCACGGCGTTATAATGTTCCGTGTAATTACCTGAAATTGTTGGGCATTCTAGCCCATTGAATTATCCTTGAAAAACTTGAGTATCTTAGAAAATTAAAATTCGAGACGTACTTTTAAAATGAATTATTTTCTCGTGGTACGTCCAAGGTGCCACAATATATTTCAAAATTCTTCTAACTCGAGGACCAAAATATTTTGAGATATTTTCAAATGTTTTATAAACACTTTTACTTAGACCCGAGGGTCGGATATTCTGAAAGTCTTTCACTAAGAGAAGGTGTCCTCATTTTTGTTCAAACGCAAGACGATTTTCAAAGTCTCGATAACAATGTTTGCACTACTTTTTGTAAAGTGATACTCAAGATCAACTGGTGTTTCCAAACTATTTTCAAAAGGTGGTTTTCGTTTTTAAAACCTATCATTCCTGTTTGCGGACCGGAAATGCGTGTATGGTTTTCGAACTTTCGTTACGGTATTAACCCCGAATTGTGATTGAATTGGTGGCGTGAGCGTCGAGTCGTTCGCCACGCATATATTTTGTTAGCCCTTATGGGAGGTGTGATGACGATCCTTAATGTTGTCATTTCGTGGTGGCTTGCGTGTTAACGCACTTTGTGTATTTATTAAAGCTTGGGTTTGTACTTTTGTGTACATATGTGATTGTTTCATAATGTTTGTAATTATGTGCTGGTTATTGTTCGGGCCGTTGAGGTCGCCGAACGATAACGTCGTTGTTGTAGTGTTTGTGTGTATTATTTTACGATGATGATCATTGTATATGATATGTATTATGATTCCTTGTTGTGCTGAGTTGGCATCTCCGCTATGTTGTTTTGCGACGTTATGCCCCATTGTATCTAGCATTTGTATTTTCGGTATGCCGAGCCGAGGCGTTTCAACCGTGATGTGCCGGGGCATGCACGTGTAAATTGCCCTTCTCGTCAGTAACACATTTCAAGTGTGGACTCGAGGGACACCGAATTTAGTTTTGCGCATTGGCTACCGAGACTTTCAGAGTTCGCGCTTCAGCACAGTCATCGGAATCGGCTTTGAGAGGCCTTTGAAAGATGTTCCTGTCAGTTGCTTGTTGTGTTGTCACCTTGATTTCGTGTTGTGAGTTTTGGGAACGACACTTCTTTTAGAAGGGGTCGAATATAATACCCGTATTATTTTTGGACTCCTGCATTTCCTCTTTCTCAGGTCTATCGACTCGCCCGTGTTCGTTGACACTTTCTGAACTTGTTCTGTATTTCGGTTTCATCGTTCGAACGAGCTGTGATCTTGTTTTGGGTCGATCTGGTTATCGCTGTGACTTTTCCGAGTCCGGTTCGATACTTGTGAACCTTGTTCGGATGTAACATCTTTTGGTTCTACTAGTTCTTTTATTCGAAGTGGATCAGATTTTGAACTTCTATATTTTCGACTCTGTCGACTCGTTTATGTTCGTTAACATTTTCTGAGCTTGCCCTATCCCTTTCTTTTATTGATCGAACGAGTGTGGTGTTTTGAAATTACTCAAATGCATCGTTGTGACTTTTCAATTGCTATTCCCTTTCCTATGGATCTTATGCGAATCACATCTTGTTGCTTTTACCGGATCATATATTGTCTCGAGCCGAGACGTGAACCTGAGAGTTGTTGTTTGAATTTTATTGTTCTTCGTGATTCGAACATGATTGTTCGATTTTTGTTGTCTCGACCGTTGTGCTTCGATCGTTTGATTGTTCGGTTTTTTGTTGATCTTGTTTCGTGATTGTTGAGCGTTCAGACTCCTTCCTAATTTCCTTATATTCGGGAAATTTGTCTCGTTTTCGATCTTCCAACCCTTGGGCGGTGGAATTCCGTAATTCTTCAGCGATTGGCTCGCGTTTTGATTGATGTACCGTTGGGGTGGTCAATCATATTAATTTTCGTTCGTTGTGTTTTATGATTGTTCGGATAATCGACTTGGTTGTATTACCTGTTTGATGACGCTTGTCACTTGTTGGTTTTATTATTTCTCTATCAGTGGCGTTGTGTTGGTCGTCGTGGAGCGTGTTTTCACGCCGTACGTTCCTTTGCATTTCTTGCAGCGTTTCGCCGTCGGGCGCGAGTTTTCGGTTTTTGGGTATCTCGTAGAGTTTTCCTGACATTGGATATTGCTTCTCCCTACTTATTTTAAGTTTCGGGACGAAACTTCTTTTAAGGAGGGTAGAATGTAATACCCGTGATTTCGATTTCCGGTAATTTCTTTTTTTTTGGCAGAAGTCCGTTTTGACGACTCGCTCATGACCGTTTCGTCATTCTGAGAATGATTAATTCTGCACTTTTTGACATCCGAGTTCATTTCAGTGTCGTTTTGTTGAGTTCCGTGCTTTTTAGCGGTTTTTCCGCACTTGAGTTCGATTCTTGCGAATCTCGTCCGAAACTGTTGTTTCGACTTTCTCGTAAGTTCATTTAATGTTATTATTCATGTTGCGAGCTTTGGATGTAACACCCCGAGATATTCGGAAATATGTTACAGCGCCGTAGACCCCTACATGGGATCTACCAGGCTACAATAGGAAAACTCCACTTGACTAACCATCTTGGTTAGCGAGGATACACAATTAAATAATATGACATATAAAGATACGCCCGAACAACCGACAAAATAAGCATCAACCAACAACGTGACAATTTAAAAGTAGTACAACACGGAGTTTGAATCGAAAAGCCTAAGTACTCGCGAGTACAGTCTATCAGTTTATAAATATAGAAAACAACCAAATCGAAATGGACAAAAGAAATAAGTAAACCCAAGTGCACATGTCAACGACCCTGGCCAGCATCCTCGTACTGTCCTGGTGCTCGCTCGTCCGGATAATCATAACCTGAAATCCATAACAAGAATTTCCCCAAAACGGGTCCCCAAAGGGGTTAGCAATTACGCTAGTACAAGTAATCAAGGCAAACCAATCGCTTACACATTTCATAGTACATGCGCCAATATCATTTCGAAAACCAAAATAAGACATGTCTTTTCCGGAAAATATACAGTCCACAATTAGCCTTGAGAACAGGGCGGCAGCATACATTCTCACTCGAGGCCTCGCAGGGACCCTACCGAGTTGGCTACAATTACAGAAAAACAAAACCACGCACACGCTATGCCGTGAGAATAGGGCGGCAGCATACATTCTCACTCGAGGCCTCACAAGGACCCTACCGAGTTGGCTAGCGGTACGAAACTCGTGAAATCCAGGGCGGCAGCATAGATTTCCCTCCTTGACCCCGTCGGGCCAACACGAGGTGAGTTACACACAAGTAATATACATCACCATTTCATGTTAAACTTAAAGGTTTCCAAAAATATACTTGCCTTGAATTATTGACGACGCAACGAACGGAAAGGAAAGTCACCGACGAACGCTAGGAACCAATGAAACCGAACCTAACGATTCGAAGAATACAATCACAACCATTTCTAAATGAATACGGAATTGGAATACACCCGAAAACCCGCCTACGATTCATGTATATTCGTATATAAACAACAACGAGGGCGGACCACAACCAAACCCTCTCGATTCCGTAAAAATCACGAAATATACCATGAATCCGTAGGGAAACTAAGAATACCAACAAGATTAATCATATTCATCATGAATTAATCAACAAAACGGAACGAATCGGACAAAACCACGAAAACCCCCAATTTTACCAAAAGTAGGGTTCTAAGGATCTAACCTTGATTCGCTGGATTAAGAGATGATATCGGACGGATTATTGATGATATAACCTCAAGAAATCCATGGATATGTTGTTAAACAACATGGCTTCAAGCTTAGAACACGCCCAGCTGCGGAAGAGGAGAGGAAGAAGGTGAAAAATGGCAAGAAAAACGTCTGCAGGGCCTTTTATAGGGGTTGGCCGCCCGGACACGCGGCCGTGCGATCGGCACGGTCGTGTCGCCAGCTGGCCGGCGAGGACTCGGCCGTGTCTGCCCGACACGGTCGCGGCGCGGAGGGCCTCCCGACGTGACTCGTCCGACGGCGACTTCGGCATGACTCGGCCGTGTCACAGGACACGGTGGCGTGCCGGCGATCGCTTCCGCTTATCCGGAAGAGATGGCACGGGCGTGTCGGATGACACGGCGAGTTTGGTCGGCGAAACTTTTGCATTTCGGGACGAGTACGGCACGGGCCGTGTCGGCCCGACACGGTCGGGTCCGGTCGGTAGTGATCGGCCAAAATCAAGCGACCATAACTCTCTCGTCCGGACTCGATTGACTCACCGTTTGAACCATTGGAAAGCTAACTCGATTTTCTATAATATTGCAAAGATTTAGAATTTTTGGAGTCACCAAAAATTAATGGTGATCTAACAAAGTCGAACTCATATGAGGAAAGTTGAAACAATGAACAATAACGAGAGTACAGTTCACGATTGTGAGGAAGGACATCTTGAAGATACACGAGGTCACTATGACCGAGAAATATACCAAAAATGAAAATACAAGGGAAAGAAAAATACCGGATATTACATTCTACCCCTCTAAAAATAAGTTTCGTCCGAAACTTAAGAAACAAACAACTCAGGGTACCTAGCACGCATGCTATCCTCGGTTTCCCAAGTTGCCTACTCGACACCGTGTCTCGACCACTGCACTTTGACCAAAGGGATGGTCTTATGCCTCAGTCGTTTCTCACGATGCTCCAAAATCTTCAAAGGACGCTCCTCGAAAGTAATATCTTCAGCAATATCAATCTCGCCATAATCGATGACGTGACTAGGATCCGGAACATATTTCCTCAGCTGGGAAACATGAAAAACGCTATGAACATGACTCAAGGCCGGAGGTAACGCCAAACGGTATGCTAACCCACCGACTCGCTCGAGAATCTCGAAGGGTCCAATAAATCTCGGACTCAGCTTCCCCTTCTTCCCGAAACGGAAAACTCCTCTCGTTGGCGACACCTTCAGCAAGACGTGGTCTCCCACCTCGAATTCTAAAGGTCGACGACGGACATCGGCATATGACTTATGTCGACTCTGGGCAGTCAACATCCGTTCTCGAATTAATTCTATCTTCCGCCTCGTCTCTAAAACGACGTCCGGCTCGATCCCTACTAAATCGGACGCCTCATTCCAACAAATCGGCGATCGACATCATCGCCCATAAAGTGCCTCATACGGTGCAATCCGAATCGACGCGTGCCAACTATTGTTGTACGTGAATTCGATCAATGGCAAATGCTCCTCCCAGTCGCTACTCCAATCGAGGGCACAAGCACGCAACATGTCCTCGAATGTCTGGATAGTACGTTCCGACTGTCCATCTGACTGAGGATGGAAAGAGGTACTCAAATGCAAACGGGTACCCAACGCCTTATGCACCGCCTGCTAAAAGTGCGATACGAAACGGCCATCACGATCCGAAACGATAGACTTTGGAGTACCGTGAAGCCTCACAATCTGTGCGATAAATATACGGGCCAACTTCTCCGGGCCCCAAGTGTCCTTGATGCCCAGAAAATGTGCCGACTTGGTCAGACGATCAACAATCACCCAAACCATATTCATGCCCGATCTCGATCTCGGCAAACTCGTAATGAAATCCATCGATATATCTTCCCATTTCCATTCCGGAACGGGAAGTGACTACAATAACCCAGCCGGTCGCTGATGCTCGATTTTGACCTGCTGGCAAGTCAAACATTTCGCCACAAACTGTGCGACCTCCTCCTTCATATCATTCCACCAGAAGTTCCTTCTCAGGTCCTTGTACATCTTACTCGAGCCAGGATGAACGGAATAGGGTGTGGAATGGGCCTCACGCAAAATACCCTGTCGCAACTCTGGATCGTTCGGCACACAAAGCCGACTGAATCTCAAAACACCATCCTCGTGAATCACAAACCCAGAGACTTTCCTTTAAGAACGTTCTCTCGGATTTGAGTAATCATCGGATCCTCTAATTGCTTGATTTAATTTCATCGATCAAAGGCAGCCGAAATTTCTAAGACACAAAGTTGCCGACAGATCCAGCGGCAAAACCTCAACATCTAACCCGATCAAAGCCCGCGAAGCTCGGGGAGGCGTAAGGACCTCAAGCGTTCGCAACGCAATCGGTTTCCGACTCAAGGCGTCGGCCACGACATTCGCCTTACCCGGATGATAAAGGATTTCGAGGTCATAATCCTTAATCAGCTCTAACCACCTCCTCTGCCTCATATTCAACTCCCGCTGAGTAAATATGTATTTGAGACTTTTATGATCGGTAAAAATCTGACATGCAGAGCCGAAGAGATAGTGACGCCAAATCTTGAGTGCAAAGACAACCGCCGCTAACTCTAAATCGTGAGTAGGGTAGTTAAGCTCATACGGCCTCAACTGTCTCGACGCATAGGCAATGGTCTTACCGTGCTGCATCAATACGCACCCAAGACCCTGACCCGAAGCATCGCTAAAAACGGCGAAACCCTCGTTGCCACATGGCAATGCCAAAACCGGGGCTGAAGTCAAACGCTTCTTCAGCTCCTCAAAACTCGACTGCCTCTCATCGGTCCAGACGAACTTCTCGGATTTCTGGAGCAACTGTGTAAGTGGTCGAGCTATTTTTGAGAAACCCTCGACGAACCTACGGTAGTAGCCAGCCAAACCCAAGAAACTACAAACCTCCTTCACATTTGTGGGCGATGCCCAATCCAACACTGCCTCAATTTTCTGCGGATCCACTCGAACTCCCTCGGCTGAAATCACATGACCCAAAAACATCACTTCCTTCAGCGAGAACTCACATTTCGAAAACTTCGCATAGAGTTGCTCGGTCCTCAAAATGTCTAACACTACCCGCAAATGATGGGCATGCTCTTCCTCGTTCCTCGAATAAATAAGAATATCGTCAATGAAGACGACGACACACTTATCCAAATACTCGATAAAGACTTTGTTCATCAACTGCATGAACGCCACCGGCGCGTTAGTTAACCCGAAAGGCATAACTACAAACTCATAATGTCCGTATCTCGTCCGAAAAGCTGTTTTCGGCACGTCGGACTCCCTCACCCGGAGCTGATAGTACCCCGATCTCAAATCAATCTTTGAGAATACCTCCGCTCCTCAATCGATCGAACAAGTCGTCAATCCTCGGCAAAGGATACTTGTTCTTGATGGTCACCTTGTTCAGTTCACGATAGTCGATACACAAACGTAGTGAACCATCCTTCTTACGCACAAACAAGACCGGTGCGCCCCAAGGCGAGGCGCTCGGTCGAACATACCCCGACTCAAGAAGTTCACTCAACTGTTTCTTCAACTCTGACATCTCTGAAGGTGCCATGCGATACGGCGCCTTCGAAATCGGAGCCGCACCCGGCTCTAACTCTATAGCAAACTCAACCTCACGATCCGGTGGCAATCCCGGCAACTCGTCAGGAAATACATCAGGAAATTCACTAACGATTGGAATCGATGAAAGCTCGACTCCACCATTCTCCGCCTTCAAGGCGTAGCACCAATAACCAGTACACCCTTTTCGCAGGAGTTTCATCGCTTTCAAGGCGTTAATAACAAACTTCTGGTTTCTCTTTCGCCCCGCGAAAGAGTGTTCAGTGCCGTCCTCGGCTAACATGGTAATGATCCTCGTGCGGTAGTTCATGATTGCACCATGCCGTTCGAGCCAATCATTCCCGAGAATTAAATCCTCGCCCTCGATACTTACAACAATAAGATTAGAGAGCCAAGCCCTCTCACAAATAATCACAGAACAGTCCCGGACTTCTCGATCACCGACAATTCTATCACCGCTAGGAAGTTTAACGATGAAAGGCTCACAGGGTGACAAGCAGTCGAGACTCAAACGGCGCACACACTCTAGAGAAATGAATGAATGCGTAGCACCCGAATCAAAAAGCACACCGACAGGATGAGAATGGATATGAACGGTGCACAGCCGACACGATGGCTATTTGGGTCATCGGCCCTCCTCATCTCGTATATACGCGGCTGGGCGGAGCCGACACTGGAAGCTCCACCCCTAGCGGGCTGACCCCGACCCGTACCTCGGACGGCACTCGGTGGGGGCGGTGGAGCAAATGAGCCCTGGTGCACACTCGGCTCCAACGGAACTGGTTGAGAAGAACGGGCGCCGCGAAGCTGTTTGATCTGTTCACAAAAAGGGGCCTTGTGGCCTAGCTGTCCACAAGTATGACAGGTAAGCTTCGGACGAGAACACTGCCGGCTCCTATGGCCCTGCACACCACAGTTAAAACATGTGGGTTCATGAGCGGAGGTTCCGGCAGCACCCCGAAAGCTCCCAGAGAAACGAGCCGAACCGCCCGTTGAAATATTTGTAGCTTGAGATTTCTGCTGGCCTCCACTCTTGGGACCAGAAAAATTTCCGACCGACTTCTGCTTCTTGCTCTCACGAGCGAAGTCACTCGCCGTCACTGACATATCATAAGCAAGAGCTCGACTCTGATAATTCTTCAAGGTAGTGCAGACGAGTCCAGACATGTAGTCCCGAATAGGCAGCTTCATTCTCCTGGAAAAATGGAAAATTTTGTCGCTCTCAGCGACAACTTGGGTCTTCACATAACCCAACTCCTTGTTAAAGTCGGCAATGGCCTGAGATACGGGGATATCCTGTGGTTGAGCATCATAGAAAGCATGCACTCGAGCCTGTCTGACCGGCCATGGACAATACTCGGTCTCCATCAACTCCTGAAACTCGGCCCACGAAGAAACATGATCTTTGGGACCAACGGCCTCCCACCAATCTGTAGCATCTCCCGTGAGAAAGTATTGAGCAATAGGGACCTTACGGTCCTCGGGGCAGTTGGTAGCAGTGAATACTTTGGATATCTCCTTGATCCACCCTTCCCAGCCGATCGGGTCCGAAGCTCCCGAAAACTGGGGAGGATACATCTTGATGACATCCTGAAGCCAGCGATCCGCTCCGCCCCGATTAGCATGGGCCTGGTTGGGGTTCTGGACCACCTGAGCTATAGCCGCCATTTGGTTAACCATTTGTTGCATAACAGCCGCAATACCAAGATCGGCACGCTCCTGAGAAGAAGCATGAATGTGACGGTCGCCGGTACTGCCGGCTCCTGAAGAGTGCGACGTGGCTGCCCCACCGGCTGCCCCACGTCCTCGGCCGCGTCCACGTCCACGACCACGACCACGGTTTCCTCCGGCATCCATACTGAAGTTGAGAGATAACAGAAGTATATCGATGATGAGTAAGGGAGGAAAAGCAACTACGATTCAAAAGTGGAAATACAATGCAAGAAACAAAAGAGCCGAATAAGAAAACTTACGAGCCTTTGGAAATCTTGGGATCTTTGGCAGCGGTGTGACAATGTGGAAAACAAATACGACTAGACCCAAATAACCAACAAGCCTAGGTATCCATAAACCTAGATCTCCGATACCATTTCTGTAACACCCCGAGATATTCGGAAATATGTTACAGCACCGTAGACCCCTACATGGGATCTACCAGGCTACAATAGGAAAACTCCACTCGACTAACCATCTTGGTTAGCGAGGATACACAATTAAATAATATGACATATAAAGATACGCCCGAACAACCGACAAAATAAGCATCAACCAACAACGTGACAATTTAAAAGTAGTACAACACGGAGTTTGAATCGAAAAGCCTAAGTACTCGCGAGTACAGTCTATCAGTTTATAAATATAGAAAACAACCAAATCGAAATGGACAAAAGAAATAAGTAAACCCAAGTGCACATGTCAACGACCACGCCGACATCCTCATCGTCACTGGTGCTCGCTCGTCCGGATAATCATAACCTGAAATCCATAACAAGAATTTCCCCAAAACGGGTCCCCAAAGGGGTTAGCAATTACGCTAGTACAAGTAATCAAGGCAAACCAATCGCTTACACATTTCATAGTACATGCACCAATATCATTTCGAAAACCAAAATAAGACATGTCTTTTCCGGAAAATATACAGTCCACAATTAGCCTTGAGAACAGGGCGGCAGCATACATTCTCACTCGAGGCCTCGCAGGGACCCTACCGAGTTGGCTACAATTACAGAAAAACAAAACCACGCACACGCTATGCCGTGAGAACAGGGCGGCAGCATACATTCTCACTCGAGGCCTCACAAGGACCCTACCGAGTTGGCTAGCGGTGCAGAAACTCGTGAAATCCGGGCGCGGCATAGATTTCCCTCCTTGACCCGTCGGCCAACACGAGGTGAGTTACACACAAGTAATATTAATCACGATTTCATGTTAAGCTTTTAGGTTTCAAAAAATATACTTGCCTTGAATTATTGGCAGCGCGACGGACAGAAAGTCACCGACGAACGCTAGGAACCAATGAAACCGAACCTAACGATTCGAAGAATACAATCGCAACCATTTCTAAATGAATACGGAATTGGAATACACCCGAAAACCCGCCTACGATTCATGTATATTCGTATATAAACAACAACGAGGCGGACCACAACCAAACCCTCTCGATTCCATAAAAATCACGAAATATACCATGAATCCGTAGGAAACAAAGAATACCAACAAGATTAATCATATTCATCATGAATTAATCAACAAAAGCGAACGAATCGGACAAAAACACGAAAACCCCAATTTTACCAAAAGTAGGGTTCTAAGGATCTAACCTTGATTATTTGGATTAAGGGATGATATCGGACGGATTATTGATGATATAACCTCAAGAACTCCATGGATATGTTGTTAAACAACATGGCTTCAAGCTTAGAACACGCCCGGTGCGGAAGAGGAGAGGAAGAAGGTGAAAAATGGCAAGAAAAGCGTCTGCGGGGCCTTTTATAGGGGTTGTGCCGGCCGACACGGCCCGTGCCGATCGGCACGGTCGTGTCGCCTGGTGGCCGACAGGACTCGACCGTGTCTGCTTGACACGGTCGCGGCGGAGGGCCTCCGTGATGACCCGTCCGGCGGCGACTTCGGCATGACTCGGCCGTGTCACAGGACACGGTCGGGCGTGCCGGCGATCGCTCACGGCTTATCCGGAAGAAATGCAGCACGGGCCGTGTCGGATGACACGGCGAGTTCGGTCGGCGAAACTTTGCATTTCGGACGAGTGCAGCGCAGGCCGTGTCGGCCGACACGGTCGGTCCGGTCGGTGATCGGCCCAGCGAAACGACCATAACTCTCTCGTCCGGACTCCGATTGACTCACCGTTTGAACCATTGGAAAGCTAACTCGATTTTATATAATATTGCAAAGATTTAGAATTTTTGGAGTCACCAAAAATTAATGGTGATCTAACAAAGTCGAACTCATATGAGGAAAGTTGAAACAATGAACAATAACGAGAGTACAGTTCACAGTTGACAGGAAGGACATACTGAAAGATACACGAGGGTCACTATGACCGAGAAATATACCAAAAATGAAAATACAAGGGAAAGAAAAATACCGGATATTACATTGGATTGGTGTTTCGATCACGTATCGTGATTTTCGGGCGTTTTGGGCCATTTTCGTAATTTCCCAAAGTTTGGGGTAATTACTTTCCATTGTCGAATTTCGAGCCTTCGGGTGGTCGGAATCGTGTGTTCTCTTAGTGCTCGGATTCGTCTTTGCGAGTACTTCGTAACTGTATCTTCGATTCGTACTCAGGTTCGGGTTTCGGGGTTGTTCGGGCCGTCGGAGTTGGTCCCGGCCGAGTCATGGCCGGGCATCTTTGAGGCAGCGACCACGCCGAGTAACGTCGGTAGTGATCGGCGATTCGTCGTAAGGCGATTCGTCGTAAGGCCCTGGCGATAACGTCGTAACGCTTCCGGCATTTCCGAGCGATGAGTTTGGCCATGGCGATTCGTCGTAAGCCGTGGCGATTCGTCGTAACGGCCCGTGATCGGCCTATTTAAGGCACAGTAGCGTTTTCTTGACCATTTCTCACTCATTTTCTTCCCTTCCGCTTGGAGATTAGTTCATCATGGAGAGATGTTGTTGGGCAATAAATCCATGAAGTTTTTAGGTTCATATCATCAATCATCCATCCTATAACATCCTCCGATCTACCGAATCAGGTCAGATTTCCTAGAAATCTAGTTTTGGGGAATTTGGATATTTTGGTTGTTTTCGTCCGATTAATCCGATTTAACTTAGGATTATGATGGATTGATGATTATTTAGATGTTTTATATCTTTTCCCTTGTTATTCCATGGTTGGATCGTATCGATTCGTTGTTTTGGTCGAGTTCTTGATCGACGCCTTGAAGGTGTCCGGTAGAATGTCATAGAGGGGTTTTCGGGCGTTTGATGATTATCCTTCCTCGTATTATTGTTGATTTATGGATTATGTGTTGTTAGGGTCGAGTTTCTTGCGAAGAAACCAAGTTGAACCCTTCCGTTCGTTGTCGTTTTCCTTTTCGAAAACATCGGGCGTTTCGAAGCTTTCCGGTTGAGCCGTGTTCGTCGGGATACTTGCGTGCCGATTTTGAGGCAAGTACCTTGTCCATATGATTCTTGTTTTGTGTATATGATAATTGGTGATCGTCTAAATGTGTTTGTGTGGTCGTTTGAATTGAACTTTCAAAAGATTCGGTTTCGCCTTGTTAAAGGCTTGCTTTCAAAACGTGTGTGTTTTGTGAATGGCGTGGTTTGTGAATAACTATGTGAATTCTATGTATATGCTTGGTGTTAATGTTGCACTTGGTATTGTGTGTGGACGTATATTATTTCATTTCGGTGCGTTGTGGATTGACGTGGTGTTTTGCTAAGTGTTTGATGCCTCTGGGCGAATTATTTGAATATCCTTGATGTGATATGTTATTTGTGTGAATGTGTGGATATGGTTGAAGTTATACGGTGACACATGGCATGTGATCATGTGGTCAGGATGCAACAAGTTATTGATCCAACCGTGAGAGCCTGAGATAATCTACGGTGGCACATGGCATGCGATCATGTGGCCAGGATGCAACAAGCGATTGATCGAACCGTGAGATGTGTGTGATTTGTTTCGCTAGCCAACTCAGGAGGGTCCTTCGAGGCCTCGGGTGGGATGTCTGTGGTAGCGTCCCGGTCCTAGGCGATGCGCGTGCGTGATTACGTTTCGTTGATTTTATATCCGTTGAGGACACGTGATGTTGGGCTCTGGCCCTGTGAATTGTTGTCGGTTTTCTATTTGCGAAAATAAAACCTTTGGGCTGTGACCCTGTTGATTTTGGAAAGAGAAGGATTTGATAATCCTAATTTGTTTTCTATTAAAACTCCCGAGGGTATTTTAAACCATTTTGCAAACCATTCTCGTTATTTGTGATCTTTCGGATTTGGAAAGTTTTACTCAAATTCTTGCCTCGGGAAGTATTCGTTTCGTGGTATTTTAATCTTTAAGGATTCCTGGTTATTGTTATTCGTGGAACTTGAATTATACGGCTCGTATTTGCACTTTGTATTTGCACTAGCAAAATAGTGGATTTTTGCTAACCCCCGAGTATTCGGGGGGTGGATGTCTATTTTTGCATTCAGGTTTTGGAGCATAGCACAGGGTCGGCACGAAGGATGATGAAAGATGAACGATACTAATCACACGAGGATCCGTTGATGTCGTATTGGTCTAGTTGTATTTTCTTTTCATTGCGATATCTTTTCCCCGTTGTACGGGAGTTTATTGTATTTTGACCCCTGCGTGGGTAAGTATTTGGAATTGAGTTGTATGTTATTATTGAAAGACCAAATCGGTCTACTGAGTCATTTTAGCCTTAAAGGCGATGTTTAGATATTTGATTTTAGTTATCAGCCTGGTAGATCCTCGAGGGGAGGGTCTACGGCGTGTAATATCCCTGAGTGGATTGGGGGTGTTACAAATATGGTCGAAAGCGTGTTTCCTATCTTATTACCTCTTTCTCTTCTTTTTTTTCTTCGCCCGTCTTCATTTCGTGTTTAGGTTGTTCTTACCTTCCTTCGCTGTGCGCTAGCTTTTTGGCAGGTGTTTTTTATTCTAGGTTGGGTTCTGGTCCAGCAAATCTTCGTTCTACCTTTACATTTATTTGCTTCTGAATTTCTTGTTCGCTTATTCATCTGTTCTTTCTGCGGGTTGCCCTAGCTTTTTCGTGTGTGTATGTTCTTCTATGTCCAGCTTCGGTCGAGTAAATCTTTCTTCTATCTTTACATCTATTTACTTCTGGAGTTCTCGGTCACTTACTTGGTTGAATTAGAGGTGCTTGGTGTCATACAACTGTTCAGATTTAGATCCAAATCTTTTTTTAGGTAGACTCTTATAATTATTTCTCTATTTTTGCTTTCTTATCAGGTTTAGTGCCACGGGTTGTTGGTTTTTCTCATTGATTTCTCAATTAATGGGATTGCTATGTGTTAGCGTTTTGTTTCCTTGTTATATAGGCATTTATTTTTTCCTCGTTCTTTGTTTTGTATTGTTTCTGAGTATTTGTAATGAGATATTTTTTCTTTTCTGAAATTTATCTCCTGTTATTTGTTGCGCTTTGTTTTGTGTAAATTTGTCTTAGGTTTTTTTGTTTGTTTTATAATCTTTGACTCTTCGTTCATTGCAATAGGCTTCAACCTTGTCGCTTGAGAAACTGCTGCTTTTATTTGAGGCTAGATTATCGCATGTGGAGGTACTGGTATTTGAGGTTCTTTTGGGGTTCTGCTTTTTTGCATTTGGTTAAATACCTCTCTGCAATTTATTTCCTGTTATTTGTTTCGCTTTGTTTTGTATTGATGATTCGTGCCTTTGGTTTACATTTGTAAATTTCTCTTAGATTGTTTTTGTTGTCGTATGTTCTGCGACTTTTCGCTTATTGCAATAGGCTATAGCCTTTTCTGTTGAGAGGCAGCTTCTTTCATTCGAGGACAGTCCTTTCGGTTGACAGGGTGCTTTTCTCATTTGAGGATTGCTATAGCCTTTTCGGTTGAGAGGCTGCTTCTTTCAGTTGAGGATAGCCCTTTTGGTTGAGAAGGTGATTCTCTTATTTGAGGATATGTTATCACATTTCTATTTGTGTTGAGGTATTGGTATTTGGGGTTCTTTTGTCATTGTATTTTTTTGCTTGTGATTAAATATTTGTTATTTATGTGTTGTTCTGTACAGGTCCTTTGGATCGGCGGGTCAGCATTTGGAAGTCTTATGTGTTGTATGTTTTTTGGTTTGGTTTATCTATATTATTATCTATTTTTTTTTCCTCTTCTGTGAACAGTTGCAGTCTTTTCCTCTCTGACATTTATCTCCTGTTATTTGTTTCGCTTTGTTTTGTGTTGGTGAATCATGTTTTGGGTTTATGTTTGGGATTTTGTGTAAAGTTATTTTCAGTGTTGTTTAATAAATTTTTTTTATCCTCTTTCTGAAGAGTTGCAATCTTTTATTTGGAATTGAACATGCAAGGTTCCATATGTTTAAATATACTGTGATTCTTTTGGTATTTTGAAAGTTTGGTGTTTTGCATGCTTTCGCGTATGGTATATCTATATTATCATCTGCTTTTGCGACGAGTTGAGGTATTTTATTTGGAATTAAAAATATAGGGGTCTGTATGTTTAGAGGTATATAGACTGGCAACCTTGCGACCGAAAGGCCTCCTCGGAGGACTATTATGACTCTGTAGGTGGATTGGTCTGATAGATATAACAACGCCACGTATCTCTAAATGTTTGTGTAGATGTTTTGCATGCTTTCACGTCTGCTATATATTTATTATCATCTGCTTTTGCGACAAGTTGAGGTATTTTATTTGGAATTGAAAATGTAGCGGTCTGTTTGTTTAGAGGTATATATAGGCTGGCAACCTTGCGACCGAAAGACCTCTTTGGAGGAAGATTTACGACTCCGTAGGTGGACTGGTCTGATAGGTATAACAACGCCACGTATCTCTAAATGTTTGTATAGATGTGTGTGTTCGTGTATCCTTTTTTTGTCAGTCTGTTAAAATCTATTGAGTTCTCTTTCACAGTCATTGGATTTATTAGGGGTTGTTATTTGTAGCTGGTTAGATATTCCCTTTTATTTAGATGGTACTTCTTTTATTTCCTTTTTATATAGTTTTGCCTCTGTTTTTGTTCTCTTTCCAGGGTTGGTTGTGCGAGCTGTTGATAATTATCAGTGATTTCTCACATAATAGGATTGGTATGTCTTAGAGTTTTATTTCTCTGTTATATAGGCAAATATTTTTGCCTCATTTTTGGGTTTTGTTTGTGAGTATTTGTGATGCGATATATTCGCACCTCTGGAATTTATCTCCTGTTATTTTTTTTGCTTTGTTTTATGTTGGTATTTCATGTTTTGGGTTTATATCTGTAATTTTGCCTCAGGTTGTTTTTGGTGTCGGATATTCTTTGACTCTTCGTTCATTACAATAGACTAGAGCCCTCTTGCTTGAGAAACACCTGCTCTCATTTGAAGGTCCCTTAGTACATCTTTGGTTGTGTGGAGGTATTAGTATATGGAGTTTTTTTTGAATTCTTTTTTTGGGCATTTGGTTAAATATTTGTTACTTATGTGTTGTTCTGTGCAGGTCCATTCAATCAAACAGTCGTCATTTGGAAGTGTTGTGTTTTGTTTGATTTTGTGTTTGGTATATCTACATTATCATCTGTGTTTTTTAGCTTCTTTTGTGAAAAGCTTCATTCTTTTATTTGGATTTTAAAATGCAAGGTTCCATATGTTTAGAGGCCTATAGGTCGGTGGAGAAAAGATCGTCGCTGCCGTACTGGGTACAATATTATTAATCTCCTCACACGTAAAGGCTAAGGCTTATGATGCTTGTTTAGTAGGGTGATCTATATATAAGATAAAGAGTAGTACTAGACAACATTCTTTACAGGACTTATTATATTTGCAGGACTTATTTTTTGATTTTTGATAGTTAGTTACGAATATAATTAATATGTTATAATTAATATGTTACGTACTGATATAGTATTATATTATTTATTGAATATTGATATGTTTAAAGATTACAGGCTGCCATCCTTTTATGGACTACAATATTGATATTTTGTGAATTGTATCAAGTAAATTCCATCACCTATTTTAAGTGTGCCATCAACTAATATTGGCTGCTGAATTTGTTATGTATCGCCTATTCTATTTAGGGACTGTAGAAAGATATAGTTGTATCAAATATTGGTTTGCTGAGTTAATATTAATAATTGGTAAACGGCTTAAAGCATGCAGTTTATGTACATTTCACTAGTGATTTTATTTTCGCCTTTAAAAAGTTTCGGACGTTACTTAGCTTTTTTGTCATTTTCAGGTCAAGGAAGTGTTTGCTGCTTTGGACCCTGCAGTAGGCTTGTCAGTAGGTTTGGCCGTTGGCCAATCTTCTATTGCTGGTGAGATGAGAAACCCAAATTGGATGCCAGCATTTGTTATGACTTTGAAGATTTCAGCCAGGAGCTAAGAAGTTCAGTGGACATACTTGTAGCAGTGGTGTTGAGAGAGGGTTTAAGGGTAGGCCTCACCCAAGGCTCGTGAAGATGGTTTTATCAGCCACACTAACTCGGGATCCAAGTAAGCTTGCACAGCTTGATCTTCACCGTACCTTGTTCTTAACAACTGGACGAAGGCACTACCAGCTCCCTGAACAACTAAAATCTTATAAAGTGGTATAAATATCGGATTGCACGAGGTAGCACTTCTACGTAGAAATCGAGATATTTAATTATGTCTAATATTTAGAACTTTGGTCACTTGGTACTCTTGAATTCGACTTGATAATTTGGTATTAAATTAGTCTCTAGTTATGGAGTTGCGTGTCGAATTGTTAGTATATGACTTTTTGGATAGTAGCTGGAGTTGATATTTTGTGTCGACTGTTTGTTGGGATGTTTATTTAGTACTGAATGGCAGGGTATGAACTTTGGACGGTATTTTATTTGTATGGAATGATGTACATATGAAATAGTTATTACGAAATTTTTATTTAAAATGTTGCATTTATCTTTCAGTTATTGTTGCATTTATCTTCAGTAGTGTTGCATATTTTCAAATTAGTGTTGCATATAATAACCATGTTACTGTTGGATATAAGAATGGAAGTGTTGCATTCTGTCTGGTGGAACCCACTGCTGACGTGGCAAAAGAGCCCACTACTGACGTGGGACCAGTTGCTGACATGGCAAAAGGGTCCATTGCTGACGTGAATAAAAAGTGGGGCCCATTGCTGACGTGGATGAAGGGGAACACACTGCTGACGTGGCCAAATGGTCCACTGCTGACGTGTCGATGGTTGTGGGGCCCATTTTTCTGAACTGTATTCTCTTCTAAGCCAACACTATTTTCTGTTGCATATATTTTGTTTTGTGTTGCACTATGTAGATAATGCAATACTTTCCCTTTGTTGCATTAGAAAGGAAAAGTGTTGGATTAGAGGTCAAATGCCACGCGATCAGATGCAACACCCACAAAGTGTTGGATATATCAATTTCTTGCCTAAGGCAACAGAAAATGGGGCATAATGCAACAATAGGAAGCATTGCATATGAGCACTAATGGCGTAGTGAATTCACACAAATTATCCATCAGTCCATAATCACACAGATAAATAATATCACGCATGTTATCAATCAAAACTCAATCACAATAAGCCTTCAGGCATAACCAACCAACGCTGCACATATGTCTCTATATTGCAACTCAACCGAGTACATATATATATATATATATATATATATATATATATATATATATATGAACTTACTATATTATATCTATAAGTATAGTTCATCCCTCAATCCAAGTTGAGTACGTCAACTAGTGTTAGTATTCGTCCCCTGGCATTCACCGACATAAACATATATATCAATATACGTATACACATACATATATTTAACATATAAATATATGTAAATCTATATATATATATCCCTCTATATATATACACACACACATATATATATACATCCATATAAATACATACACTTCGACAACAATGATTTCACGTAGCTACAATTCATATATCAAGGTACTTGCCTTGGTAATCTCTCACGAATACTTCCGAAAATACGGTTGATTGGAGAAATCCGGAACTCCAATGAAAACACCGATTGGAAAGGCTCAACACCAGATTTTTTTGTAGGAAATTCGTCCCTAATATCCTATCATCAAATAAACAACAAATCACATGAGGAAAAATATCGCAAAATGACCAAATTTCTCTCTGCGGCATTTCCCCGGACACCTTGAAGGCGTCAAACGAAAGTTCCTATAAACGACGAATTGGAAATGATAAAACCATGGAAAGATGATGAAAATGATAGAACACAACTCAATCTTCGATTACCCATCATAAATATGAGTTAAAACGATCAAATCGGATAAAGTCAACTAAAATCCCTAAAACTAGATTTTAGGAAATCATACCTTGATTCGATGGATCGAAGAAGGTTATAGGTTGATTAATCGATGCTATGAAATCAAAAACGACGTGGATTGGAAGATATACTGTAATACTCGAGATTTCTGATATGTATTTGGGAACTTGTGATATTGTAATTGTTGCACTTTAATCTGAGTATTATTCTCCGTATCTCATAGTCCGGTGTTGTTGAGCGTATGATTTCATGAATGTGATCTAAAAATTGTGATTCTGCGCATGTAGCGCACGCTATCGTCTATGTGTAGCGTACGCTAACATGGATCCATAGCGCACGCTACAAAGGAACACTAGCGCACACTATGCGTGGTCAATATGATTGAGACGTGTGGTAGGTGAGATCAGGTCGGGGATCTTGGTCGGATTGTGTCGGGATGAACCTGGACGGCTTTCGGGAAAATCCAAGTCAACGCCTTAGCGCACGCTACTGGCATGTGAATAGCGCATGCTAAGTGCTGAGTACAGTGAAGTCAGTAAGACGTTAGCGCACGCTACGAGTATGGACTAGCGCGCGCTAATAACCATTTTCTATAAATAGGAAAGCATCCTTTTCATATTTTCAGTCTTTTCTCTTCCCACATCCGAATCCTTATACTTAGAGTATTACTCTCTACATCTTAAACACTTCCTATCAGCATCCTAGCTCGTGTTGAAGATTGTAGATCATTGAGGATTGTTGTTCAAGCCTTTGACGTTGGATGAATTATGGTGTTGTGATGATTGCACGTACCCTTATATCTTGTAGTCGTTCAATCAGTAACAAACCGTATGAGCATGATATACACTGAGATGGCTTGTTTTAACACTGAGGATTTCATGAGTTTTCATCACCTTTAGCTCAAGTTTTACCCAGTAGTGACTGCCATGCACGATTAGCGCACGCTAAGATGTATATATTAACGTGCGCTATCGGGAACGAGTAACGTGCGCTACGTTGGATACGTAACGTACGTTATATCATCGGCAGGCGATCATTTGTTGAAGAAGGTCGATTACCACGGCTAGCGCACGCTAAACCTGGTCATTTGCGTACGTTAACTGGCAGGCTTAGCGCACGTTACGTATAGTACGTAGCGCGCGCTAAGTAATTCAGGCAGAATTCATTTTAGAGCTTGCAGTCATTAATCGGATTATTAGACGTTCGTACGACTTGAGGGGAATTCTTTATTATTTCTTAGGTCCGAGCCTTGCATAGGGGACGATCGAGGGGCGGCGGCATACAGACGCGTGTCATTTGTTGGAGTATTTCCATTCTTGCCATTTTCGAGGCAAGTATCATATGTCGAGTTCGATTTATATTGAAACTTGGATCATGCTTGTGGTTTCGTTCATATTGTCGAATATGATATGTATTTCTGTAATTTCTCGTGGTATTCGTTGTTAATTGTTCGTATTGATGAACATATTGAAATGCATATATGTGTGCATAATTCATTGATTTATGGTATAAATGATCCGAGGGGATCATGAGGATCTATGCTGAGGGCGCTGGATCGAATGTCCACCATGCGTTGGTCCGACGGGATCATCATGGGGATCTATGCTGAGGGCGCTGGATCGCTAGACGGGTTCTCCACCATGCGTTGGTCCGAAGGGATCATCATGGGGATCTATACCAAGGGCGCTGGATCGATGGATTACCCTGTACTGTGTTGATGGAATTGTGAGGATTCGCATCGTTGGATTCCGGTGACGGAAGTCCGTTTTGCATATTTTATGATGCACTGATGATTTATGTATTATGATACTTGTACTAGCATTGTTTTGCTAACCCCTTCAGGGGTGGACATTGTTTTGATGTTCAGGTAGCCGAGGGGCGGGGAAGCAACCACAGTACCGACAGGACGATGAAATGGCTCAGTGATGTGGTTGATGTTTATTGTTATTGTGATTTGTCTTCTTGGTTCATTTAGTACTCGAGTACATCTGTTTTAATAATGTCATTTCGATATGGTTGTATAAGTTAACTCATTTGATCGGTTGAATCAAATCTGTATTTGAACTTCAGTTGTACGATTGGATTATATTTACAATTCTTTTAAATTAGCCTTGTAAATCCTTACTTAAAGGGTTTACGGCGCTGTAATTATTCCGAATATCTCGGGGTGTTACAGAATATGGTATCGGAGCTAAGATTCATGGATATCTTGGCAGTCGGGTTAGTTGGGTCTGTTTACGTTATTTGATTATTGGTCGTTCGTAACATCACTGCTGAGCCAGCATCGTCGTGTGGACCGTGGTTGTAAGTTTCCTAAATCTCAAATACTACCGTTTTATTTAATTCATGTTTGTGAACATTGATAGATGTACTTTTAAAAAGTTTGCCCTGGATATTGAGTATTTGTATTTATAGTATGTTGAGAGGAAGTCGTGGACGTGGACGCGGTCGTGGACGTGGACGTGGAAACGCGAGACAAGAAGATTCGGTGTCTACCCCAGAAATAACCGCTAGCCGAACGGATTCCCATTCCGGGGGACAATAGGGATCAGCAAATAATAATGCAGATCCTAACGTGCCGGGAGTGCTTCAGCAGGTGGTTGCCCAGATAAACCAGTTTGCTCAAGTTGTGGATCGCATGCAGACGACGATGGGACAACAGCATAACGTGGATAATCGAGGAGATAAATGGCTTACTGAGGTGATCAAATTGCATCCTCCGAAATTTGACGGTTCTGCTGAGACGCTTTCTTGGGATCACTGGCTGAAGGAATTAGAAAAGATTTTTTGAGGATTAAGCGTCCCAACGCAGAAAGGTTCGGTCGCCCGGTATCTTCGACAGGAGGCTTTCGGCGGTGGGAGGCCATTCGACCGGAGGAGCATAATGTTGACTGGACGGAATTCAAATTAATGATGGAAGCGCAGTATTGTCCTCGCCCAGTTAGAGAGGCCCGAGTTCGGGAGTTTTTCTCACCACAAAATTCAGAAGCATATATGACGGACGGGATTAAGACTTTTAATCACCAGCTGACTTATGTGCGCCACTTGGTCAGGACCGAGGCGGAGAGAATTTTTCATTTTGACATGCGAATGAAGCCGGAAATTGAACAATATACACTACACCATATATGGCTTTCAACAACATTTTTTTTGATGTTACAAGCAAAAGTGTAGCCTTAAATGCCTTAAAATTGGTCAAATTTGATTTAAGGCTACACCTTTTTCTAACGTTATTGTTGATATAAATTAGTGTTACTATAGACTAAATTGAATATCTACGCTAACACAAAATTTGGTGTTGCCGTTGCTATTTAAAAAAAGTGTAACTAGACACTAAAAGAAATTAGAGTGTAAGCGGCAGAAATTGTTCACGAACAAAGCTCGGCTCGGATCGTTAAGTGCTCGGTAAGACTCGGTTCGTTAAGAATTCGAGCTCGAGCTCGAAAATCTGTGCGTTAAGAAAACGAGCTCGAGCCGAGCTTGGGCATGTGCGGCTTGAGCTCGGCTCGAGATCGACTCGAGCTCGGTTCGGCTCGGTTCGGCTCGTTAAGCTCGATTAATAAATATATTTTTAAATTATTTTTTATAATATTTATATATTATATTAAAGATTAATAATTTTTTAAATAATTTTCATATATTAAAATATTAATTTTTATATATATATATTTGAAAATATATAATTTTTAATGATTATTTTAAAATATTTATTTTAAATAATTCAAATATATTATTTAAATAATTTAAAAATATATAATTATTCGCGAACAGCTCGACTCGGCTCGAGTTGTTCGCGAACAGCTCGTGTGCGGCTCGATTTATTAACGAGCTCGAGCTCGAACACGATTTTTGTTCGGTAAGAAAGCTCGGCTCGGCTCGTCAGAAAAAAATTTAAAACTTGGCTCGGTTCGATCAAAGCTCGGCTCGGCTCGGTTCGTTTGCAGCCCTAAAAGAAATAGGTGGACTTGCTAAAATATTTTAGGCGGTCCAAATAAATTATTTTCAATTTTAGCGGGTCAATCCACTCACAGTAGCCAATACTCACTCAACACAGTTTCTCTAAAAACACAAACCCACTCATCACACTCTCTCTAAAACACAATTTCCACTAGATGTGTTAAAAATATCTGATACCCGATATTCGATCCGAAAATTCAAAAAATACGATCCGAAATTAACCAAAAAATCAGAAATCCGAAATTTCGTATATTCGTTTTTGCGGATTCGAATTCAAATAGTGTTTTTCAAAAAATTCAGATATCTGAATTCAAAATATGTCAAGGAACTGTTACTTTTAGTCTTTTAAGTTTATCACTTCACCACTTTAATAAATTGTTTTTTTTTTTTTTAATTTTCTCTGCTATAAACGAGTAAACTTCAACTTTCCTCTAAGCCCCCTCCTGCAATAACTAGGTTTCTTCCAAGTTGCCTGCGGAATTTCGTGAGTCGATCGTGAGCGGCGAGCCGATATAATCCATGGTGAACCGACTCCCATTCTATAATATCCTCCTGGCGCCATACCGTTAGATTAGCGTGGTGCGCCCTCGCGCACGTTATATAAACCAGCCACTTCAACGCCCTCCCCCAGTTTCCTCTGTTCTTTGTTGAAAATGGCGGATGGTCACTCGTTCAACAGTATATCTCTCGGCGTCCGTGGCGGAGCAAATCCGGGACAACTTAAAGTCCATTCAGGTGGGATAGTATGGAAGAAACAAGGAGGTGGCAAGGCTGTCGAAGTTGATAAATCTGATTTGATGGGACTTACCTGGATGAAGGTTCCTCGATCTAATCAACTTGGAGTTCGAACCAAAGATGGCCTCCACTACAAGTTCACTGGTTTTCTGAATCAGGATGTTGCCAGCCTGACAAAGTTTTGCTGTCTAATTTTGGGATTACACCGGCGGAGAGGCAACTCTCTGTTAGTGGAAAAAACTGGGGAGAAGTTGATTTAACTGGGAATACACACTTTTCTTGTGGGTGGTAAGCAAGCATTTGAGATATCTCTAGCTGATGTTGCACAGACCCAACTTCAAGGGAAAAATGATGTAATGTTGGAATTACATGTAGATTTCACAACTGGTGCTAATTGTAATATCCGACTGTAACTTTTCATTTTTACCTGTCGTTGTATTATTTGGATAATCTGATTATTAGAAATCGTTGCATTTAGTTTTATGTTGAGGTATTATAGATTTGAATATCATATCGTTGTTATTTCATATGTGATGATTCGATGTTATTAGAGTGTTGCATTTTCGGATTTTTGTTAATGTAGCGTACGCTACATAGTATTATTAACGTACGCTAAACATGTGACTTAGCGTGCGTAAAGGTTTCCTACATTGCGTCGCTAAGAGGGAATCGGCAATGATTGACTTCAGCACGTGAGCCTTTTAACCGGTAGCATGCATGCGATCTATGTCCGAGCCGTCATGTCGGTGAGAATCTACTTTTTCTAGCGTGCGCTAACCCATTCTTCATTAGCGTACGCTAACGGCCTGCAATAATTCAAGACGGTAGCCACCGAAAGCCGTTTACGTCGTAATATCGTTCGGATAGCGTACGTAAGGGCCTTAGCGTACGCTAAAGCATCACGATAGCGTGCGCTAAGTCTGCCATCTATTTATAGGACCCGACTGCTTTTCATTTCTCCACGAACCAAACCGAATTTCTCTCTTCACATATCATCCCTCTGCACTCTAAAAACAATATAAACCTTCACCAACTTGTTTCTAAGCCTTGAATCTCGGAGTAGAGCTCATTTTCTTGGAAACTTGGAGTTGTTTTTAAGCTCGGGATATATTCTCTCATATCATTGAAGTTATTCTTCATTTACGGAGTTTGGTGTGTTTTCTTCTCTGTATTATTTTCTTATTTTGATTATTAATGACGAATTATACTTCACCTAGAGTAGATTAAGCAAGTAAAACATGATTATAATTAAACTCCTTAAGCACTTTTGATGAACATGTTAAGTAAGGGTTTGTTGGAGGTGTTCTTGATGATATAGTGATTTTAATCATGTTTGTAGCTGTCATTACTCAACTTCTGGACGAATTTAGCTCAGTGGAACTTTGATGGATCGGTTAGCTTCTTCATAACTGGATTTAATCAAGAACTTAATATCATAAAGTGATTAAACACCATTTTAGGTATTTATTTACCTTGAGAAGAACTTGATGATGTAAATATGAAATTAGGTGATCTAGTCCAGAAACTTTAGAAGCTTTAACAAAGCATATCATTCGATTTCACTAGTCTTTGAAGATTGATAAAGGTTTTGATAATTACAACAATAACTTTTCATAAATCTTTTGTATTGAGAACTTAGGAGGTTCGATCATCATACTAGGATTGGTGAATCCCCCATCATGTTAATGAACCCTCCAGCCTTGTAACAAGACTTTGATAACCTTCATAAGTATGGTATAATCTCAGAACTTATGAACTTGTTGTTAGCTTAAAGTCAATTTAATGAGAGGGAATAATCATAATGTGCAGATTTACCTTTCAACCTCTTAATGTTTTTGGAAGTTTAATCATCATAAGATGATCTTAGCATCACAATTGGTTATTCAAACATACCCTTGATAGAACTCTTGTTTATAATGAACCATGCGAACATTCGGTAAATTTTGTAAACCGATTCTTATAGTTGTAATGATGTTAGAAGGATCCCCGGCATAAGGTTTCAATAATTTGTAGTAACAAACTATTTTAAAGGATTGTAGGTTGACGTCTTACTAATCCTATATTGATAATTATACGAATATGTTTTGAGTAAGATGTATTTCGTTTAAGGTTGATTGTTCGGGTAAAACTTATCGAGGACCGTTCGTTCGTTCCGATAAGAAGAGGACTATTCTCGTCTCGTATTAAGGCAAGTTATCTTGCTTGGTTATAATGATGATTAGATTCTTGTGATGGTTATATAATTCATGTGTATGAAATGGTTATGAAATGCTTGTCGTGATTTGACATTGTCCTTGACGTTGTTTCGTTTCATCATGGGTGTTGCATTCCCAAACACGTCCCTTTGAATCATTGACCTCGTTGATCCTTATTTTCACTTTGGTGAGTCTTTCTTGATCCTTAATTGGATGTGTTATCCTTTGAGTTTCGTTGTCATGTTGTATCGTGACATATCCGAATCATATCTGCGTGCCGATTGGTTATTGTGTAGGATTTTTAGCCGTGCACACGATGGTCATGCGTGGATATCACCACATTGGACCGTGCACACGAGAAGTTAGTTCGTGAGGCTAATTAGGTACATTGTCCCACGTATATTCTCGGATTCCGTATACGGGGTGGACATGTGCACGGACACATTTCCGGATCGGGCGTCTTGTGATGTCCATCCCGAGCCATAATATTAATCGTTCACGCACCATGTATGATTGGATGTGTTCGATATTTTGTGACTGATTGTTTCATACGCCCGAGGGGTATGATTAATAATCGGAATGATATTCTTGAAATCTATATATGTGAATTGTATAATGTCAGAAGAATTGATTATCATGTATATCTGACCCTGTGTTGGGCGAAATACTTGTATTGTATTTTAGGTCGAGGCAAAGGCAAGGCACGGGAAGAGCATGTCGACGGCGAAGGATTCGGAGGATACTAGTTCGGGGGCCCCTCATCTTTGTTGTCCGGTTATGTTAAACCGTGTTGTGTTATTTCCTGTTCCGTTTAAATTACTTTTGGTTGTATTTGACATTTGAAGTATTTTCCATCTCCATATGGTTTATACTTGTTCTTTTCGGATCCTGTGTGTTGTAAGGCCGTTGGCCATATTTTGATAAACTCCTAATCGGAGAAATGACTTTTCGTTGTGATTCGGTATCACAAATAATATTTATTTAACCTGTTTTGGATATCGCCTGGTGGGTCCCAGTGTGGGATTTCACGGCACTGTAATAACCGCCATTTGGGGTGTTACAGAAGATGGTATCAGAGAGTCGTTTTCTTTCATGAGTCATTGAGAAATGAACTAGTATCAAGAAACCTTCGTGTCACGTGTGACCTGTGCAGACGCCTGACCCTGCGAGCCAAATGCGGTATGTACTTTATGAGCCATGGTTTAATTACTGGCATGATATTGATATCAGTATAGATCTCTTTGTTGATCATGTTATCTCAAGGAATTGTGACAGGATTTATCTGATTGATAATCCGAGGTAAATGCTGAAATTATTGTATAATCGAAATTGTTCGACTTGACACCGATATGATATTCGGTACGACATTTGTGGTATCGATAACCGTAATCCTTTAATATGTAATTCCTTGTTGCTATTAACTTAGCATGGATTTTAGTATCTTGAACTGTACTTATGGTTATCATTACGATTGATTCTTTCAGTATGGAAAGAAACCTGAGAGGTCGTGGCAGAGGGGGACGAGGCCGCGGAAGGGGCCGAATCCCAATACCTCGAGCCAACAGACGCGCGAATGCGGATCAGAGTTCCGCAGACAGTGGTTCACCTTCTAGGGAACAATCGCACCACAGTGGGCGCGGGGATGCACGTGTCGATCCTTACCTCATAATGCAGGGCATGATGACACAGATGACCCAGATGGGTCAACTAATGGAAGCTATGCAGAGGGCCGCTACTGGCCAGCAGCAAGGGGCTCATCCTCCTCCGGTGATTGGCGGACCCGTGAGTCGGATTATCAGCGACATCTCTCGCCAGCGACCACCGACTTATGAGGGCTCCTCTGAGCCGGCTGACATTGTGCACTGGATCGAACATTTTGAGAAACTTTTCCAGATGGTGGACTGCCCGGAAGAGAATCGCGTCTCGGTAGCCGCGTATTATCTTAGCAAAAGCGCTCATACCTGGTGGCTTTCAGTAAGGCCAGCTGATGGTGTTTGCACATGGGAGGAATTTAAAAACCTCATGCTAGACCGTTATTATCCAGGGCCACTCCGTGAGGCCAAACTGTCGGAACTTTTGAACCCCAGGCCTCGAAGACGATGATGTATTAGCTGTTGCTGAGAAATTCCAGGCACTCCTTCCTTTTGCCACAACAATTATCCGAACAGAGGCCGACAAGATCAAATACTTTCTCAAGAGGCTTAAACCCCGAATGAGAATGCAGCTGTTGAATCACCACTGTACTACCTTACCAGAGTTTATCGAGAAGGCTCTGGAGTACGAACTCACCGCGAAGGAGATTTCCAAGAAACAACCACAGTCCAACAACAAAAGGTCCAAGAACCAGATTCAGACTGAGAGTAACCGGGGGACATTCAGGAAGCCCCAGTCATTGCCAAACCCCTCTGATCGACCACCCATGGCGTCGAAGCCAGCTGGATCGCACTCTCGAGCGGTCCCTTCATCTGTTGTGTGCTATAACTGCGGAGACCAGGGGCATGTCAGCACCAAATGCCCGAAGCCTGCCGTCACCTGCCTTACTTGTGGCAAGATTGGTCACCGTGCTCGTTTTTGCAGGAGTGGGCCCGGACATGATCCAGTAGCGTCTCATACTCCTATGCAATCCTCTGTCCAGAACCGGACGCCTCCGTCCGCTTCCTATCAGACCACCGGGGCGAATAGGGGAATGGGCCGTGGGAATCAAAGTGGTACACCTAGTGCCGGAACTGCGAAACCCAGGATTTACGAGATGAAGAGAGCTGATGATCCCGAGGCCAGCATGATTTCAGGTATACTCGAGATCCACTCCCAGCCTGTGTGTGTTCTTTTTGATACCGGTGCTTCACACTCCTTTATATCTTCTTCTTGTTTAAGTCGTTTGCCTCTAGACCATGTTATCAATTGTGAGCCTTACGTGATTGGTCTACCTGATGGTAGAAGAATTATTGGAAATCGTGAAGTCCAAGATCTCCAGGTCGTTTGAACGACCGTGAGTGGTTGTCAAATATGATAGTAGTCGATCTACCTAAGGACGATATAATCTTGGGTATCGATTGGATGGATCGTCACGATGCAATACTCAGTGTCCGCAAGCGGATGGTTACCGTCACTTCTGATGATGGATTCGAGTGTATTTTTCGAGGTGATAATCCCAGTCGTTCTGGGAGAGTCATCAGCGCTATGAAAGCAGCGAAACTGCTTAATCAAGGGTGTATTGGTTATTGGTGCTATATGACCGAATCAGCCGATCGATCAGTTGAATTGGCCGACATTCCGGTAGTCCGAGATTACCCCGATGTATTTCCAGACGAGTTGCCAGGCTTACCTCCTCGTCGTGACGTGGAATTTATTATTGAGTTAGAACCAGGTACGTCCCCGCTCTCAAAAGCACCGTACCGTATGGCTCCGACTGAGATGCAAGAATTGAAGAACCAGCTTGAGGAGTTGACTGACAAAGGCTATATTCGACCGAAAGTCGTCCTTGGGGAGCACCGGTGTTATTTGTGCGGAAGAAAGATGGATCTCTACGCTTATGTATTGATTACCGTGAGTGAGCAGGTAACCATCAAGAACAAGTATCCCTTGCCTCGTATTGATGATTTACTGGACCAACTTCGTGAGCCGCCGTGTTTTCTAAGATCGACTTGAGATCTGGTTATCATCGATTGAGGATTAGAGAGTCGACATTTCGAAGACAAAGATTCGTACTCGCTATGGGCATTATGAGTTCGTGGTGATGCCATTTGGGTGACTAATGCACCGGCGGTATTCATGGAGTTGATGAATCGAGTTTTTATTAACTATCTGGATCGCTTTGTAGTCGTTTTCATTGACGACATTCCGATTTACTCGCGACCACGAGGAACACGAGAATCACCTCCACCAAGTTCTCGATACTTTGAGGCGAGAACAACTTTATGGGAAATTCTCTAAGTGTGAGTTCGGATGCCCGAGGTTGTCTTTCTCGGGCATGTGATATCACCAAGGGGTGAGAGTGGACCCACAAAAGACGGAAGCCATTCGAGATTGGCTACCACCGAAGAACGTGAAGGAAGTTCGTAGTTTCCTCGGCCTAGGTGTTACTACCGACGATTCGTGGAGGGATTCTCTAAAATTTCGCAACCGATGACTAACTTATCGGAAGGACAAGAAGTATTTGTGGTCGAAGCATGTCAAAAGAGTTTTGAAGAGCTCAAGAGTCGATTGATTTCGCACTGCTTTGGTCTTACCAAGGGGAACGGAAGGATTTGTGGTGTATAGTGACGCGTCGAGACGAGTGCAGGATGTGTACTAATGCAGAAGGGAAAGTAATTGCCTATGCATCGAGACAATTGCGACCCTATGAAGTTAACTATCCGACCCACGACTTGGAGTTAGCAAAGTGGTGTTTGCTTTGAAAATCGCGCCACTATCTTTATGGAGTTACTCGCGATCTTTACGGACCACAAGAGCCTAAAGTATATTTTTACTCGAAGGAGTTGAACATGAGACAGAGAAGGTGGCTAGAATTAATCAAGGACTATGATATCGAAATCCTTTATCATCCGGTAAAGCAAATGTGGTTGCCGACGCATTGAGCCGTAAGACAAGACAGAGCAGATGCTGAATCGTTTAACAAAGACGTAGGGAATTGCAGTTGGACCTTATGAGGCCGAAATTGAAGTTTGGTTACAGCGTGTTCGGGGACAACTTTGCACCCTTGATATTTCTTCGTCTCTTGATGATATGATCAAATCGAAGCAAATTACGGACCCATTCTTATCTCGGATTCGGGATGAGGTAACCCAGGGGAAAGCCCCTGGATTCGTGATCCACGAGGATGGATTGATACGTTTTAGAAATCGAGTGTGTGTACCCGCTGACGAAGAATTGAAGAACTCTATCATGAGAGAAGCCCATGCTACCCCGTACTCTATTCACCCGGGCTCTAGCAAGATGTATAAGGATTTGAAGCAGAATTATTGGTGGGGGAATATGAAGCGTGAGATTGCCGAATTCGTTTCGAGGTGCTTAACCTGTCAGCAGGTTAAGATTGAGCACCAGCGACCCGCAGGAATGCTGAAACCGCTCCCGATTCCTGAATGGAAATGGGAAGACATATCTATGGACTTTATCACCAGCTTACCGACGAGTCGTCGAGGAATGAATACGATTTGGGTGATTGTGGACCGTCTGACCAAATCAGCTCACTTCTTGGAAATTAAGGACACATGGGGCCCCGAGAGATTGGCCCAGCTGTTTATTAAGGAAATTGTGAGACTACACGGTACCCCCAAGAGCATTGTGTCAGACCGTGACGGGCGATTTGTGTCGCATTTCTGGAAGGCAGTTCATCGTGCGATGGGCACGCAGTTGAATTTCAGTACGGCTTTCCATCCTCAGACTGATGGTCAGTCGGAGAGAACCATACAGACTCTAGAAGATATGTTGAGAGCATGTGCTCTTGATTGGAAGGACGATTGGGAAGCCCAGCTGCCTTTGGTGGAATTCACTTATAATAATAGTTGGCACGCTTCGATTCAGATGGCACCGTATGAGGCATTATATGGCCGTCGCTGTAGGTCCCCTTTGTGTTGGGACGAACTGTCGGAATCTCTGGGTACGGAACCCGATATGTTGTTAGCCGCCCGTGAGAAGATCACTTTGATTAAGAGTCGGTTGTTAACGGCTCAAAGTCGACAGAAGTCTTATGCTGACCATCGTCGTAGACCGCTTGAGTTCGAGGTTGGTGACCATGTGTTAATGAAGGTGTCTCCTACTCGAGGTGTTTTTCGTTTCGGGAAAAGGGGCAAGCTGAGCCCAAGGTATTTTGGGCCGTTTGAGGTTCTGGAGCGTGTAGGTGATCTGGCCTATCGACTAGCCTTGCCACCGACCTTGAGTAAGATTCACAACGTGTTTCATGTCTCTCAGCTGAGGAAATATGTTGCTGATCCGAGCCACGTACTTCAATTCGAAGACATTGATTTAGCAGAAGATCATTCGTACGAGGAGCGTCCTGTACGGATACTCGAGAGGAGGATCAAGCAATTGCGGAACAAGACGATCCCCCTACTGAAAGTTCAGTGGTCGCGACACGGAGTCGAGGAGGCTACGTGGGAGACCGAGGATAGTATGCGAGCAAGATACCCCGAGGTATTTACCCCTTAAGTTTCGGGACGAAACTCTTTTTAAGGGGGAGTATGTAATATCCGATTGTAACTTTTAATTTTTACATGTCGTTTTATTTTTTGGATAATCGATTATTAGAAATCGTTGCATTTAGTTTTATGTTGAGGTATTATAGATTTGAATATCATATCGTTGTTATTTCATATGTGATGATTCGATGTTATTAGAGTGTTGCATTTTCGGATTTTTGTTAATGTAGCGTACGCTACATAGTATTATTAACGTACGCTAAACATGTGACTTAGCGTGCGTAAAGGTTTCCTCTGTTGCGTACGCTAAGAGGGAATCGGCAATGCTGACTTCAGCACGTGAGCCTTTTAACCGGTAGCATGCATGCGATCTATGTCTGAGCTGTCATGTCGGTGAGAATCTACTTTTTCTAGCGTGCGCTAACCCATTCTTCATTAGCGTACGCTAACGGCCTGCAATAATTCAAGACAGTAGCCACTGAAAGCCGTTTACGTACGTAATATCGTTCGGATAGCGTACGTAAGGGCCTTAGCGTACGCTAAACTGTCCTGATAGCGTGCGCTAAGTCTGCATATCTATTTATAGGACCAGCCTGTTTTTCATTTTTCCACGAACCAAACCGAATTTCTCTCTTCACATATCATCCCTCTGCACTCTAAAAACAATATAAACCTTCACCAACTTGTTTCTAAGCCTTGAATCTCGGAGTAGAGCTCATTTTCTTGGAAACTTGGAGTTGTTTTTAAGCTCGGGATATATTCTCTCATATCATTGAAGTTATTCTTCATTTCTGGAGGTTGGTGTGTTTTCTTCTCTGTATTATTTTCTTATTTTGATTATTAATGACGAATTATACTTCACCTAGAGTAGATTAAGCAAGTAAAACATGATTATAATTAAACTCCTTAAGCACTTTTGATGAACATGTTAAGTAAGGGTTTGTTGGAGGTGTTCTTGATGATATAGTGATTTTAATCATGTTTGTAGCTGTCATTACTCAACTTCTGGACGAATTTAGCTCAGTGGAACTTTGATGGATCGGTTAGCTTCTTCATAACTGGATTTAATCAAGAACTTAATATCATAAAGTGATTAAACACCATTTTAGGTATTTATTTACCTTGAGAAGAACTTGATGATGTAAATATGAAATTAGGTGATCTAGTCCAGAAACTTTAGAAGCTTTAACAAAGCATATCTGTTCAGTTTCACTAGTCTTTGAAGATTGATAAAGGTTTTGATAATTACAACAATAACTTTTCATAAATCTTTTGTATTGAGAACTTAGGAGGTTCGATCATCATACTAGGATTGGTGAATCCCCCATCATGTTAATGAACCCTCCAGCCTTGTAACAAGACTTTGATAACCTTCATAAGTATGGTATAATCTCAGAACTTATGAACTTGTTGTTAGCTTAAAGTCAATTTAATGAGAGGGAATAATCATAATGTGCAGATTTACCTTTCAACCTCTTAATGTTTTTGGAAGTTTAATCATCATAAGATGATCTTAGCATCACAATTGGTTATTCAAACATACCCTTGATAGAACTCTTGTTTATAATGAACCATGCGAACATTCGGTAAATTTTGTAAACCGATTCTTATAGTTGTAATGATGTTAGAAGGATCCCCGGCATAAGGTTTCAATAATTTGTAGTAACAAACTATTTTAAAGGATTGTAGGTTGACGTCTTACTAATCCTATATTGATAATTATACGAATATGTTTTGAGTAAGATGTATTTCGTTTAAGGTTGATTGTTCGGGTAAAACTTGTCGAGGACCGTTCGTTCGTTCCGATAAGAAGAGGACTATTCTCGTCTCCGTATTAAGGCAAGTTATCTTGCTTGGTTATAATGATGATTAGATTCTTGTGATGGTTATATAATTCATGTGTATGAAATGGTTATGAAATGCTTGTCGTGATTTGACATTGTCCTTGACGTTGTTTCGTTTCATCATGGGTGTTGCATTCCCAAACACGTCCCTTTGAATCATTGACCTCGTTGATCCTTATTTTCACTTTGGTGAGTCTTTCTTGATCCTTAATTGGATGTGTTATCCTTTGAGTTTCGTTGTCATGTTGTATCGTGACATATCCGGAATCATATCTGCGTGCCGATTGGTTATTGTGTAGGATTTTTAGCCAGGCACACGGTGGTCATGCGTGGATATCACCACATTGGACCGTGCACACGAGAAGTTAGTTCGTGAGGCTAATTAGGTACATTGTCCCACGTATATTTCTGGATTCCGTATACGGGGTGGACATGTGCACGGACACATTTCCGGATCGGGCGTACTGTGATGTCCATCTTGAGCCATAATATTAATCGTTCACAGACCATGTATGATTGGATGTGTTCGATATTTTGTGACTGATTGTTTCATACGCCCGAGGGGTATGATTAATAATCGGAATGATATTCTTGAAATCTATATATGTGAATTGTATAATGTCAGAAGAATTGATTATCATGTATATCTGACCCTGTGTTGGGCGAAATACTTGTATTGTATTTTAGGTCGAGGCAAAGGCAAGGCACGGGAAGAGCATGTCGACGGCGAAGGATTCGGAGGATACTAGTTCGGGGGCCCCTCATCTTTGTTGTCCGGTTATGTTAAACCGTGTTGTGTTATTTCCTGTTCCGTTTAAATTACTTTTGGTTGTATTTGACATTTGAAGTATTTTCCATCTCCATATGGTTTATACTTGTTCTTTTCGGATCCTGTGTGTTGTAAGGCCGTTGGCCATATTTTGATAAACTCCTAATCGGAGAAATGACTTTTCGTTGTGATTCGGTATCACAAATAATATTTATTTAACCTGTTTTGGATATCGCCTGGTGGGTCCCAGTGTGGGATTTCACGGCACTGTAATAACCGCCATTTGGGGTGTTACACTAATGAGAAAGATTCCTTAATGGAAATGAGTTTTCATATCCCCAATTCGAACACTCAATTTGTTGGGGATGAAAATCGCTCTTCTGCTCAGGTGTTCCGAGACAAGATTGTCGAAGTGGCAGATGTTGGAACTGGTCAAGAAGCTGTTGTCACTTTTGATGGAATTGGCATACTGACATCAAGGGGACGATACACCATTGAACTTCATCTCTCATTTCTGCGTCTACTAGGACAAGCTAATGACTTCAAAATTCAGTACAGCAGTGTTGTTCGTGTTTTTTGGTTACCTAAGTCTAACCAACCACATACATTTGTCATTGTGACTCTTGATCCACCAATTAGGAAGGGTCAGACTTTGTATCCCCATATTGTGATACAGTTTGAGACAGATGTTGTGATAGACACCACCTTATCAATGAGTGAGGACCTTTATAATACAAGGTACAAGGACAAGCTTCAGCCCGAGCATAAGGGACACATCCATGAGATCTTCATTACTATTCTGTGTGGTTTATCTGTCCCCAAAGTCACTAAACCAGAAAGTTCCGTGATCGAGGATGGTATCTTTGTGAAATCATCACTTAAGGCTGAAGATGGAGTTCTTTATACACTTGAAAATAGCTTTTTTTTTTTCAAAATGATAATTTCGGATATCCGATTTGATATTCGAACCAATACCCGAAAATTTCGGATATCCGAAATTTCGGATACTTGTTTGGATATCAAAATCAAAAAACTGTTGGCAATAACTGTTGGCAATACTAGTGTATCTCCTAATTTGTCTCCATGACCTTAAAATTTTATATCTTTTTTTTTCTTTTCTAAAGAAACTGGGGATGCATTTATTGTTTTTTTTTTGTTTTTCCGGATGTGTAGCCAAACATTGATGCTCTCTAAAAAGAGAGGTGCCGTTTACACAAGATCAACTCATGGTTATTCTCCAAGGATGTCCAAAGTTTTAAGTGTTGGTGGCTCTAGTTTGAAGTGGTCAAAATCGATTGAGAGAAACTCGAAGAAAGCTAATGAGGTTTGTTGAGCACAATTACTTATGAATGTAGAGCTTAAATCATGTGAATGAATGTGTTGTGTGCCTTATCTATAGGAAGTTACATGGGCTGTTGCTGCAGCTGAGAAGAGGAAAAAAGAAAATGGTGCTCTTCTGTTTGCTTCAAAGAGCAGAAATAATGTTTCTCGTAAGTTGGTTATTAGTGTACAGTTGCGTCCAGGTACGCCACTCTGCAATCCTAGTGTGGCATATAAGATATGCTTGCTATTCTATGTTAAAGACACGGATTTTCGTTAATTATGACTGTGCAATGCATAATATACATGTATCACGTAACTCACTTTTAAGTGTTAATTAAGATTGTTTCATATTTATGGTGCATGAGTTTATAAGCGGTATTACGTATTTGGAATGGCATAAACAGGAGAAAGAATATTTCGTATTGGTTCAGAAAGATACAAAATGGATCCAACAAGACGGACTCTTCACAGAATTATAGGTGATCTACTTGATTTTTTTGTTTAATATGCAATCCGTGCCATCTTTTACCTCTTTTTTGAAAGTACTTCGGAATAATCATATTAAACCCAAATTCATTCTATCTAATAAAGAAGTTCATAGTTCTTTATCTATGACTATGGGCACCAAGAGGTGGTTTCTCATGTGAGTTTTTATTAATAAAGGTCAATTTTGGAGTTGAAGTCTCCAGAATTACAACTATATTTCTTTTGGGTCTTTGTATAATCATTAGGATCTATTGTTGAATGGGGATAATAGCTTGACCGCTCAGGATCTATTGCAGAATGGGGATAATAACTTGACCACTTGGAGCTAAAAACTTCGTAACAGTATCATCAATTTAATCTCAAATCTCAATTTTGTCACTGCCCTAGATTTGCAGATTTGTGTTGTTTCTAGGTCTACTACTTCCTTTGGTTCAGAAGATATATATATATATATATATATATATATATATATGTGTGTGTATATATATAATATATGATTGATAATGAAAATAGAGAGAAGAAGAGCAAAGACACTGTATATAGCTTAGCTGCTGTATATATCTCTTATATTTACAAGAGGGAGGCTGAAGCCTTATATATAGAAAGTAAAACTTGGTCCCTAAGTTTGCTGCAGTAAATCTGATCATGATGACCTAATGACAATGATGTCATCTTGATGTAATGCTAACAATCTAACAGTTTGGATGTATCTTGATGTTGTCTGGTCTCCTTTTTCTAATATAATATGGAAAGCATCTTATGGTTTAATTGAAGAGAGAGCTAAGAACACATAAGAAGCAGTAAAATATAAATGCAGTAGGATCAGAGTTAGATATTGATGTCCTATTTATTGTAGATTTAGATGGCCATGGTTGATATCTTAGATGGTCATGGTTGATGAGTACAATTCTACTTATATATTGCCTTTTTGTTTGGTGTTGGTATATATTGTTTTACAATTTTACTGAAATTCTAGATGTGCTACATATTGTTATTTTGTTAATAGGGTAGTTGACTTATGAAGCAGGAATTAAGATAATTTTCCATTATTATTATTGTTCGTATTTTATGTTTCTATTAATTATTTGAGGGAAATAATTGATACTTTTATTTACAGGCTAATTTTAATAAAGCTCTTGAAACTGAAGGTGTTGAGGCTGCTAATAAATTGATTCATGATGGCAAACAACACCGACCATCTTATCTAATTGGGAGACTTATTCAGAAAAAGAAACCAAAGTCGAAGTCTTCAGCATCATCATCCGTTCAAGTTGCTGATCAATACGTGGCGGACCTAACTGCTAAGATTAGGGCTCAACTTCAACAATAGATGGATGAAAAACTTGACCAAAAAGTTCGAGAAATGATGACAATGTCACTCCTTGACTGATCTCATCATTTTATATTTATGCTAGCTAAGTGACTCAAGTAGTTTTGAATGTTGGGTTATGCAAGTGCATTTGGCTGTTTGATTATGGATTGAATATTTGGCAGTCATTGTATTTTGGATGTTGTTATGGTTGACAGTGTTTTAATGGTATTGACTATTTTATGGTAATATCTATTTTTTATTATAATATTTTGCTTTTTATCATGAAAAAATGTTGGTAAAAACCTGCAAAAATGTAGTCATATATTTTAATTTATAATTCTACTGGTTGGCAAAATATAAAAATTGTGTTGGCAAAGATTAAAAGTGTGTTGGCAAAAGTTAGAATTGTTCATATATAAGTGTAGCCATAGTGTTAAAGTTGTTGGTAAAGATGTCAAAGTGTTTCACAATTTAATGTTACATTAGATCTCATGAGTGTTAGCATAGGTCTACGGCTACACAAACATTTGTGTCACTAAATATATAAAAGTGTGGCCTTAAGTCTACATCAACACAAAATCTAGTGTAGGCACAGACAATAAAAGTGTTGGCATAGGGGTCTATTGTTACACTTTTTTCACATGTTACCAAAAACAAGAAAAGTGTTACCTTAGACCCCTATGGTTGCGGCCGTTTTTGTAACACCTTCAAATTTGGTCAAAGTGTAGCCGTAGCTTGTTTTTTTGCCTTCAGCAACACTTTTTGAACTTTTGAACACAGTTTTTCAGGTGTTGCTGAAACCCATATATGGTGTAGTGATATGTCCGGATTTGAATGTACCACTTGACGACAGTATCAGGACAAGGCGTTGGCCTATGATATGAAGGAGGCAGCAGTAGAGAAATCGACGGAAGCAAAGAAGCAGAGAGTGGCTGGCAACTTCACGGAGAATAAGAGTAGTGGGCCTCGCAGGGGCCAGTCCTCTTTTCATTCATCCAGGAGGCCTCCGCATCCTTCTCGAGTAGGAAAGAAGTTCCGGGCAGCACCAACCATTTCAGACGCAGGGAAGAAATGTTATAACTGTGGCAAAGCGGGGCATATTTGACGTGACTGTTTCGCACCTGCTGTGACCTATTTCGAGTGTGGACAGGAAGGACATCGTGCAACATTTTGTGGGAATGCGACTAGATCTTTTGGCACTCGCACTCCTGTACCGGTTCCGAAGGACACTAGTGTAAACCAGACGCAGCAGAGCGGTTTTCCGCAGCAGAATGTTGGGAAGAGAGAGGCATCCAGCGCTGGGTCCGTTCCTCCGCGTATGTACGAGATGAAGAAGGATGATCAAAACACAGCTGTTGCATCAGGTACGATTCAGATCCTTTTGCAACCAGTTAGTGTCTTGTTCGATTCGGGAGCTACGCATTCTTTTATATCTTTGAACTGTGTTAATCGTTTGAAAATCTCGTGCTTGTATAATTGTGAACCTTATGTTGTGGGTTTACCGAGCGGAGAGAAAATTGTGGGAACCCTAGAAGCTAGGGATTTTCCAGTGTCTATAGGAGGGAGAGATTGGCTATCGAATCTTATTGTAGTTAACATCTACGGTGACGATTTAATTCTCGGAGACGATTGGCTCAACCGTTATGGAGCTGTTCTGAATTACCGAAAGAGAGTTATTTCTATCATTGCTGATGACGGATCTGAACACTTATTCCGAGGATGGAGACCGGGAAGCTCGGGAAAATTGGTCAAAGCAATGAAAGCCGTAAAATTACTGAAGGAGGGATGTCATGGACTTTGGTGCTATGCCATGAGGAAAGAGGAAGGAACAGAGCTCTCATTGATTCTAGTTGTGAATGAATTCTCCGACGTATTTCCTGACGAACTACTTGGGTTACCTCCGCAGAGAGAGGTGGAATTCACTATCGAATTAGAGCCTGGAGCCACTCCTATTTCCAGAGCACCATACCATGGCGCTAACCGAGATGTATGAACTCAAGAAGCAACTGGAGGAATTGTCACAGAAGGGTTATATTCAACCTAGCGTTTCTCCTTGGGGAGCGCCCGTTCTCTTTGTCCGGAAGAAAGACGGATCCCTCCGACTGTGTATTGATTACAAGGAGCTCAACAAGATGACGATCAAGAATAAGTATCCTATACCTCAGATCGACGACTTGTTTGATCAACTGCAAGGGGCAAGGGTATTCTCGAAGATTGACTTGCGATCAGGATACCATCAGTTAAGAATTAAGGAATCGGATGTACCAAGTCCGCTTTGTCCCAGACGGCATTATGAATTTGTAGTGATGCCATTTGGACTTACCAATGCTCCTGTGGTATTCATGCAATTGATGAATCGGGTATTCTTAGAATACTTGGATAAATTTGTGGTCGTCTTCATTGATGACATCTTGATATATTCGAAGGACGCAGAGGAGCATGCTGAACATTTGCGTGTGGTTTTGAGCTCCTTGAGGAAGGAACAGCTGTATGCAAAGCTTTCCAAATGCGAGTTCTAGCTTAGGGAAGTAACTTTCCTTGGGCATGTGATATCAGATGACGGAGTTCAGGTGGACCCGAAGAAAGTCGAAGCAATCTTGGAATGGGAAGTTCCTAGTAACGTGAAAGAAGTCCGGAGTTTCCTAGGACTTGCTGGATATTATCGCCGCTTTGTAGAGGGATTTTCCAAAATTGCTCGTCCGCTCACTCAGCTGTTGCAGAAAACTCAAAAGTTCACGTGGGATGAGAAGTGCCAGGCTGGTTTTGACGAACTTAAGAGGAGACTGACGACAGCACCTATATTAGCGCTACCAGAGGGAACTGATGGATTCATGGTATACAGCGACGTTTCAAATCAGGGTCTGGGATGTGTGTTGATGCAAAAGGATAAGGTGATTGCCTATGCTTCTCGGCAATTGAAATTGTATGAGGTTAATTACCCGACTCATGATCTGGAGCTAGAAGCTGTGGTCTTTGCCTTGAAAATTTGGCGACATTATTTGTACGGCACTCGTTTCCAGATCTTTACAGATCATAAGAGCCTCAAATACATTTTCAGTCAGAAAGAATTAAACATGAGGCAGAGAAGGTGGCTGGAATTGATCAAGGATTACGACTTGGAGATTCTTTATCATCCGAGGAAAGCAAACGTAGTAGCCGATGCTTTGAGCCGTAAACCTATTTCTCTTCGAGTGTTGGAAGCACTTACATCCCAAACCATTATTCAGCGGGAACTGATCCGCGAAGGGATTGAAGTATGGGCACCAGGAATCCAAGGGCAACTATATGTGATGGAACTGACTTCATCACTAGTCGAGGAGATCAAATCTAAGCAGTTGAACGATTCTCTGATCCTTCGGTTATGTGACGAAGTAAAGAAAGGAAAGGCCCCAGGATTCGTGATACAAGATGATGGAGTTCTGAGATTTCAGAGTCGATTTTGCGTTCCCGATGATGATGGTTTGAGATGGACAATTCTGAAGGAAGCTCACAGCGCGCCCTATTCTATTCACCCGGGAAGCAGTAAAATGTATAAAGATCTTAAACAAAACTTCTTGTGGGGGAATATGAAGAAGGACGTAACAGAGTACGTTTCGAAGTGTTTAACTTGTCAGCAGGTTAAGATTGAACATCAGCGACCTTCCGGAATGTTAAAGCCGCTTCCGATCCCTGAGTGGAAGTGGGAGGATATCTCGATGGATTTCATCACCAGTATGCCAAGGACTAGAACGGGAATGAACATGATTTGGGTTATAGTTGATCGACTAACCAAGTCGGCTCATTTCCTAGGAATTAAAGATACATGGGGACCCGAGAGATTGGCGCAAGTATTTATTGCAGAGATAGTCAGATTGCATGGGACGCCGAAGACCATTATTTCGGATCGAGATGGTCGCTTCATGTCGCACTTCTGGAAGGCAGTCCACAGGGCTTTGGGGACTGAGCTCAACTTTAGCACGGCTTATCATCCCCAAACGGACGGTCAGTCCGAAAGGACTATACAAACAGTAGAAGACATGCTTAGAGCCTGTGCTTTGGATTGGTCAACTGATTGGGAAGTTCATTTGCCATTGATTGAATTCACCTACAATAATAGTTGGCATGCTTCTATCAAGATGGCACCATTTGAAGCTTTGTACGGGAGAAGATTTCGGTCACCCCTGTGCTGGGATGATTCTTCTGACTTGATCGGGACAGAACCGGAATTGATAGTTCAGACTCGAGAGAAGATAGCTTTGATTCGGGAAAGACTGCTGCGCCAGTCGGCGAAGTCTTATGCAGACGTACGTCGTCGCCCTCTAGAGTTCGACGTCGGGGACCATGTACTATTGAAGGTGTCTCCTACACGAGAGATTTACCGTTTTGGGAGGAGAGGTAAGCTAAATCCGAGATATATCGGGCCATTTGAGGTCCGAGAGAGAGTTGGGGATTTAGCATACAGGTTGGTTTTACCACCATCGCTGAGTCAAGTTCACAATGTGTTTCACGTATCCCAATTGCGGAAGTATGTACCGGACCCCAGTCACGTCATTGATTTCGACGAGGTCGAGATAGCTAATGATGGCACCTTCGAAGAGAGACCAATCAAGATACTTGAGAGTCGGATCAAACAATTGAGGAATAAACCAATACACTTAGTTAAAGTACAATGGTCACGACATGGGGCTGAAGAGGCCACTTGGGAAACAGAGGACAGTATGAAGGCTAGATATCCAGAGTTGTTTTCATCTTAAGTTTCGGGACGAAACTTATTTTTAGGGAGGAAGGATGTAATACCCGATATTTCTGATATGTATTTGGGAACTTGTGATATTGTAATTGTTGCACTTTAATCTGAATATTATTCTCCGTATCTCATAGTCCGGTGTTGTTGAGCGTATGATTTCATGAATGTGATTTAAAAATTGTGATTCTGCGCATGTAGCGCACACTATCGTCTATGTGTAGCGTACGCTAACATGGATCCATAGCGCACGCTACAAAGGAACATTAGCGCACGCTATGCATGGTCAATATGATTGAGACGTGTGGTAGGTGAGATCAGGCCAGGGATCTTGGTCGGATTGTGTCGGGATGAACCTGGACGGCTTTCGGGAAAAGCCAAGTCAACGCCTTAGCGTACGCTACTGGCATGTGAATAGCGCACGCTAAGTGCTGAGTACAGTGAAGTCAGTAAGACGTTAGAGCACGCTACGAGTATGGACTAGCGCGCGGTAATAACCATTTTCTATAAATAGGATAGCATCCTTTTCGTATTTTCAGTCTTTTCTCTTCCCACATCCGAATCCTTATACTTAGAGTATTACTCTATACATCCTAAACACTTCCTATCAGCATCCTAGCTCGTGTTGAAGATTGTAGATCATTGAGGATTGGTGTTCAAGCCTTTGACGTTGGATTGCTTCGATTTCCTCCTTGTTCTTCACTACTTTGAGGTAGGTGATTCTTCACCAATATTAATAGTGTCCTAAAGGACGTTTGATCATGCTTATCTAGTCAGTTAGATTCGTTAATAGTCGATCATCATGTGTTAGAAGGATATTTTCGACGTTTCGGCACTTATTCATCGTATAATCCTTTGAACCTTTTTAGTGTTGGACTCCTAAACGTATTCATGTATCTTCAAAACTGTTTATGACTAGTATGGGGAGAACATCAAGTTCTTATGTTTTGACATGATAGAATCATACGTTTGGGACCTGAAATGGATTAGACTTAGGATGTTTCTTGAAGATCAAAGATGAATTATGGTGTTGTGATGATTATACGTACCCTTGTATCTTGTAGTCGTTTAATCAGTAACAAACTGTATGAGCATGATATACACTGAGATGGCTTGTTTTAACACTGAGGATTTCATGAGTTTTCATCACCTTTAGCTCAAGTTTTACCCAGTAGTGACTGCCATGCACGATTAGCACACGCTAAGATGTATATATTAACGTGCGCTATCGGGAACGAGTAATGTGCGCTACGTTGGATACGTAACGTACGTTATATCATCAGGCAGGGCAGTCGGCTGTTCAGAGAAGGCTATCAGTACACAGCTAGCACACGCTAAACCTGGTCATTTGTGTACGTTAACTGGCAGGCTTAGCGCACGTTACGTATAGTACGTAGCGCGTGCTAAGTAATTCAGGCAGAATTCATTTTAGAGCTTGCAGTCATTAACTGGATTATTAGACGTTCGTACGACTTGAGGGGAATTCTTTATTATTTCTTAGGTCCGAGCCTTGCATAGGGGATGATCGAGGGGCGGTGGCATACGGACGCGTGTTATTTGTTGGAGTATTTCCATTCTTGCCATTTTCGAGGCAAGTATCATATGTCGAGTTCGATTTATATTGAAACTTGGATCATGCTTGTGGTTTCGTTCATATTGTCGAATATGATATGTATTTCTGTAATTTCTCGTGGTATTCGTTGTTAATTGTTCGTATTGATGAACATATTGAAATGCATATATGTGTGCATAATTGATTGATTTATGGTATAAATGATCCGAGGGGATCATGAGGATCTATGCTGAGGGCGCTGGATTGAATGTCCACCATGCGTTGGTCCGACGGGATCATCATGGGGATCTATGCTGAGGGCGCTGGATCGCTGGACGGGTTTCCACCATGCGTTGGTCCGACGGGATCATCATTGGGATCTATACCAAGGGCGCTGGATCGCTGGATTACCCTGTACTGTGTTGATGGAATCGTGAGGATTCGCATCGTTGGATTCCGGTGACGGAAGTCCGTTTTGCATATTTTATGATGCACTGATGATTTATGTATTATGATACTTGTACTAGCATTGTTTTGCTAACCCCTTCGGGGGTGGACATTGTTTTGATGTTCAGGTAGCCGAGGGGCGGGGAAGCAACCACAGTACCGACAGGACGATGAAATGGCTCAGTGATGTGGTTGATGTTTATTGTTATTGTGATTTGTCTTCTTGGTTCATTTAGTACTCGAGTACGTCTGTTTTAATAATGTCATTTCGATATGGTTGTATAAGTTAACTCATTTGATCGGTTGAATCAAATATGTATTTGAACTTCAGTTGTACGATTGGATTATATTTACAATTCTTTTAAATTAGCCTTGTAAATCCTTACTTAAAGGGTTTACGGCGCTGTAATTATTCCGAATATCTCGGGGTGTTACATATACACCATGCCTTCGTCTTCTCCATGCCTTGGCTGCGGAAGAGGTGAGTTGGGGGAAGAAAATAGGTGAGAAACACGTTTACCCGGTTATTTATACTGTCCAGTGTCTGCCTGGTCTCGTACGGCTGTATCGGGTACCCTTACGGCCGTAACCGGCCTTCGTCGAAAGTTCTTCCCAGCACCCTGCCGACCACGTATGGCCGTAGCCGATAACCCACTACGGCCATAACCGGTATTCGTCTGGATGCACCCTGCCAAGCACGTATGGCCGTAGCCGATCACCCCATACGGCCGTAATCGGCATTCATCCGGATGCACCCCGCCAAGCACGTATGGCCATAACCGGCATCTTACGGCCGTAACTCGGCCCGGCCAGCTCCGACGGTCCGGTTAGGCATTTCGATGATGTCTCGACCACTTTAACGCACCAGTTATGATCCAAAACGATAATGAGCAAATTAGGAAGCATAAAATACCCCAAGCATGGAACGAACACGACAAATAGCTCGTGGTGAACATCCATGATCCGAAATGAAAATAATGATATACAACAATTCACCACATATGGCCCTAAATACAAAATCGATCGTCGAGAGGGAGAAATAAATAAATGCTGACGCTCGACAGTTGAGAAATTTCCGGTCTACAAAGAAAAATTCAAATTAAACCGGAAATGAAAAATCTCGGGTATTACAGATAGAGGGTAGGCCGGACCAAGGAGGAAAAAAGGGGGAAGAAGAAAACTCAAGCAAGAAATAGGTAATCTCACTTCTTACTTCCATTTCCATAATTTCTAGTAAAAATCCTTCTAATCTAACTTTAAACTCAAAACATGCAAACAAAATATACTACATGGATGTATGTTTCGGCCGAACCTAGTAGTAGTGAAAGGGAAGATCGTCTTCAACTTCCGAGACCTATAACCGACTAAATCCGGCAAGATCGAGGTGGGTGAAACTCTTTCAAACCTTTAAAGTAGAAATCTCTTCTTTTACTTGTGATGCATATGCTAAATCTGAAGTATTTCGAGATTTTTATTGATATGATCTATGTTAAAATCTTCGTGTTAAAATCACATACTATAATATTGCGTATAGCTATGTGTAATTCATTTTTCTTAAATTTAATTCCCAAATATTATGAAAAATATGGAAGCATATACTAATCTGAAATTCTTGTGTAAATGCATGTTTTTAAAGATATATGTTATGGTTATAATAACATGCAATACGATTTATTGAATTTAAACGACAACCGATTTGGTAGTCGGATGTCGATTTTGTGATAAATTGAATGTTATATGTTTTCTTCTAAATATTGTTGAAAACCCTACCAAAATCTGGAACTTGTGTTATATGACTAAGTTATGATATGTGGATAATTTATTTGTGGCCAAAATAGGACTTGAAATGAGTAAACGAAACTTTAGGCTTAAATCGTAATTTCTTAAAGTTTGGGGACTAAACTGAAATTTACGAAAATAAAATATTCTGGACCTTGGAAAGTATATATTATATCATATATGGTCTGTCCGTAAAGTTTCAAGTGATTCAGAGTTCGATATATAAACTTATTAGTCCAAATTGCAATTTTAAAACATTTTCGGGGTCAAAATGCAAGAAAATAAAAAGTCTGGACCAAGTTCGAATTTTTCTGGAATTTTCACAACTCTGGAATTCGAGGTTCAACACGAGTCATCTCGTAAAATTTCGTTAAATTTAGAGCTAAATTCATAGCTCTATAAGCCTCGGAACGACTTTCTTAAGTTTTGGGGCAATACCGTAATTTATGAAAATTTCAGTTCCGACACTGGAAATTTCCGAATTTTCCTTAAATCTGGAGTCGAGGAAGTATTTTTGGCTTCCTCATAAATTTTCATAACCATCCGATTTCGTTTCATACTCCAAACGTTTAGGCTTGAACCTAAGGTAAAAACATCCTTTCAACCTATTTCAGAAAACTCTCGTTTCGTTACGTCGAACCTACCCATTTATATATCTGACCTGAACCCATCAGACCGCTAATAAATTATTTAGAATATTTTTGAATTTATATACAAGTCCTATTCCGTACTACCGTGTCATAAATATAATTAACCATATTCCATACTTAATCAAAAGACGCTACTAACCTCACTGACCGAATGTTTACGTGATACTTGCGAAATGCGTCAATTGATAACTGTGACTGTCCGGGAACTAATTGCTATACAAATAAAGTGCCACGGATGGGTCCGCCTCTAACTTTATCGGGACAAAGTGCCACGTCGACGGACGGGGGCCACCTCTTGAGCCCATACGAAACAGAGAGCCGACCTATAATCTTGGGGCCACCTCTTGAGTTGTAGGAGCTACCTCTAGAGTAAATCGAGTCGGGATGGTTAGATCGAGTCTTGGATCGAGCAGCGCGGCTGCGGTTAATGAACGAGGCTACCGTTATTTCCTATTCCCATAACCGAGGAACGGAGTGTTCCGAGGGACCTGGGTCGTAAACTTGGGGTATAATCGCAATTATGGTGTGATCCGGGTATTGACCCACAGCTAAGGAAATACCGAACCCAGATAAGAGATACGGAAGCACACGCTAAGTGTGAGAGCGAAGGCTCAGCTATTGGGGCGACGGCCTATATTGCTAAGAGTAATAAGGAGAGTCTAGAATCTAAAGTCCACATCGACAGGATTCGAAACTGGATTGACTGATCGACTCTTTGACTGACTGCTTGACTTGACATCCGTCCATGGGGACAGGATTATAATATTACAACTACATAATGATTATTGTTTTTTTTTTAAATTTCGACGTAATTGTAATTGTTCCCACTTTTTCATAATTGATAAAATCATGCATCACTTAAAAATTTTCAAAGGAAAGAGCCACACTCGCACACGATCACTCACTCACTGAGACCTTTTGTCTCACCTCACCGTTTTCCCTTTTAAAACAGAGAATGAGCAAACAACAGAGGATGAAGAAGGCTTCGTGGAAGAGGCCGAATAGAAGACTGTCGTTGTAACACCCCGAGATATTCAGAATATGTTACAGCGCCGTAGACCCCTACATGGGGCCCACCAGGCTATAATAAGAAAACTCCACTCGACTAACCATCTTGGTTAGCGAGGATACACAATTAAATAATATGACATATAAAGATACGCCCGGAGCAACTGGAAAAATAAGCATCAACCAACAACGTGACAATTTAAAACGATGCAATACGGAGTTTGGAACGAAAAGCCTAAGTACTCGCGAGTACAATCTATAAGTTTAAAACTGTGGGAACAACCATATCGAAATGGACAAAAGAAATAAGTAGACCCAAATTCACATGTCAACGGCCCTGGCCAACATCCTCGTACTGTCCTGGTGCTCGCTCGTCCGGATAATCATAACCTGAAATCCATAACAAGAATTTCCCCAAAACGGGTCCCCAAAGGGGTTAGCAATTACGCTAGTACAAGTAATCAAGGCAAACCAATCGCTTACACATTTCATAGTACATGCATCAATATCATTTCAAAAACCAAAACTAGACATGTCCTTTCCGGAAATAAACAGTCAAACAATTTTGCCTTGGGAACAGAGTCATATCATAAATTCCCGCACGAGGCCTCTAAGGACCCTCCCGCACTGGCTATGTTATAAAACAAAACACGCACATGCATCGCCTTGGGAAGCAGTCATATCATAAATTCCGCACGAGGCCTCTAAGGACCCTCCCGCCAAGCTAGCTAAACAAACTCATGAATCCGGGACGCAAACCTTTGGATTCCCTCCTTGATCCCGTCGGACCAACACGAGGTGAGCAAATCACACACAAAATACATTACCATTCCACGTTAAGCATAAAGGTTTCCAAGAATACTTGCCTTGAATTAATGACGACGCGAAGAACGGAAAGGAAAGTCACCGACGAATGCTAGGAACCAATGAAACCGAACCTAACGATTTGAAGAACACAATCACAACCGTTTCTAAATGAATACGGAATTGGAATACACCCGAAAACCCGCCTACGATTCATGTATATTCGTATATAAACAACAACGAGGGCGGACCACAACCAAACCCTCTCGATTCCGTAAAAATCGCGAAATATACCATGAATCCATAGGGAAACTAAGAATACCAACAAGATTAATCATATTCATCATGAATCCATCAACGAAACGGAACGGATCGGAAGAAAATCCCAAAACCCTCAAATTATCCAAAAGTAGGGTTCTAAGAGATTACCTTGGATTTAGGATGAGAAACACAAGTGGATGATGTTAGTCTACACCAAGAACTCAAGCAAAAGAATCTCTGAAGTGATTGGAAGAAGAAAATCGCCTCAAATCGCCTCTGGAGTCGCTCGGCCGTGGAAGAAGGAGAGAAATGAGAATTTGTGACTATCTCGGTCAACTCCCTGGTTTATATAGCCAGGGAGTGTTAGCGTGCGCTAATCCTTAAGGTTAGCGTGCGCTAACGGGGAAAAATTACAGGCCAAACTAATTAGCGTCCAGTCCAGTAGCCAAACTTTTGGCCGTTAGCGTGCGCTACTCGAAACGTAGCGTGCGCTAATAACCTCTCGGTAGCGCTATCGACCAATAGCGTCGCTACGGACATCAGCCGAGTCCAGTGGCAACCGCCCGTAACCCACCTGATACGTTAGCGTGCGCTACCATACAAGCGTAGCGTGCGCTAACTGATCCGTTAGCGTGCGCTACCATACAAGCGTAGCGTCGCTAACCGCGGTGGCCGGGTTCGAGTAAACCGTCCAAGATCGACACTCACGCTAGCGCACGCTACCGGCATCATCGGCGTGCGCTAGCCTCTCGACATTAGCGTGCGCTAGCATATGTAGCGTCTAATACGCTGGTCCGTAGGATGGAAAAACAACACCGCCACTCCCTGTGGCTACTCGCTAGCGCTACGGAACAAACGTAGCGTGCGCTACTAAGGGAACCCTAGCGTGCGCTATGCAGAAAGAGTAGCGTGCGCTAGGTACGAAATATGAACGGTCCAAAAACACCGGAATGTGAACGAAACATCAAACGGAACATCTCAACAGGCATCATAACGTAGAATGGATCCACGGCAACCCCGAAACGGCGGTTCCGCAAGACAATAATGGGGATAAAATCCATAGATAATAGGAAAGATACACTGAAAGATACACGAGGGTCACTACTGTCGGGAAATACGCCGAAAAAGAAAAATACAAGTGAAAGAAAAATGCGGATATTACATTCTACCCCTCTAAAAACAAGTTTCGTCCCGAAACTTAAGAAACAAACAACTCAGGGTACCTAGCACGCATGCTCTCCTCGGTTTCCCAAGTTGCCTCCTCGACACCGTGTCTCGACCACTGCACCTTGACCAAAGGGATGGTCTTATGCCTCATTCGTTTCTCCCGATGCTCCAAAATCTTCAAAGGACGCGCCTCAAAAGTAATATCCTCGGCAACGTCAATCTCCCCATAGTCGATGATGTGACTAGGATCCGGGACATATTTCCTCAGCTGGGAAACATGAAAAACGCTATGAACATGACTCAGGGCCGGGGGTAACGCCAAACGGTATGCTAACCCACCGACTCGCTCGAGAATCTCGAAGGGTCCAATAAATCTCGGACTCAACTTCCCCTTCTTCCCGAAACGGAAAACTCCTCTCGTTGGCGACACCTTCAGCAAAACGTGGTCTCCCACCTCGAATTCTAAAGGTCGACGACGGACATCGGCATATGACTTCTGTCGACTCTGGGCAGTCAACATCCGTTCTCGAATCAATTCTATCTTCCGTCTCGTCTCTAAAACGACATCCGGTTCGGTCCCGACCAAATCGGACGCCTCATTCCAACAAATCGGCGATCGACATCGTCGCCCATAAAGTGCCTCATACGGTGCCATCCGAATCGACGCGTGCCAACTATTGTTGTACGTGAATTCGATCAATGGCAAGTGCTCCTCCCAGTCGCTACTCCAATCGAGGGCACAAGCACGCAACATGTCCTCGAATGTTTGGATAGTGCGCTCCGACTGTCCATCTGACTGGGGATGAAAAGAAGTACTCAAATGCAAACGGGTACCTAACGCCTTATGCACCGCCTGCCAAAAGTGCGATACAAAACGGCCATCACGATCCGAAACAATAGACTTCGGAGTACCGTGAAGTCTCACAATCTGCGCGATAAACACACGAGCCAATTTCTCCGGGCCCCAAGTGTCCTTGATGCCCAGGAAATGTTCCGACTTGGTCAGACGATCAACAACCACCCATACCATATTCATGCCCGACCTCGATCTCGGCAAACTCGAAACAAAATCCATCGATATATCTTCCCATTTCCATTCTGGAATGGGAAGTGACTCAATAACCCGGCCGGTCACCGATGTTCGATTTTGACCTGCTGGCAAGTCAAACATCTCGCCACAAATCGTGCGACCTCCTCCTTCATATCATTCCACCAGAAGTTCCTCCTCAGGTCCTTGTACATCTTACTCGAACCAGGATGAACGGAATAGGGTGTGGAATGGGCCTCACGCAAAATACTCTGTCGTAACTCTGGATCGTTCGGCACACAAAGCCGACTCTGGAATCTCAAAACACCATCCTCATGAATCACAAACCCAGGAGATTTTCACTTAAGAACGTTCTCTCGGATTTGAGTAATCATCGGATCCTCTAATTGCTTCAGCTTAATTTCATCGATCAAAGACGACGAAATCTCTAGAGCACAAAGTTGCCCGACAGCTCCAGGCAACAAATCTTCAACATCTAACTCGATCAGAGCCCGCCGAAGCTCAGACTGGTGCGTAAGGACCTCAAGCGTTCGCAACGCAATCGGTTTCCGACTCAAGGCGTCGGTCACGACGTTTGCCTTGCCCGGATGATAAAGGATTTCGAGGTCGTAATCCTTAATCAGCTCTAACCATCTCCTCTGCCTCATATTCAACTCCCGCTGAGTAAATATGTATTTCAGACTTTTATGATCGGTGAAAATCTGACATGCAGAGCCGAAAAGATAGTGACGCCAAATCTTGAGTGCAAAGACAACCGCCGCTAACTCTAAATCGTGAGTAGGGTAGTTAAGCTCATATGGCCTCAACTGTCTCGACGCATAGGCAATGGTCTTGCCGTGCTGCATCAACACGCACCCAAGACCCTGACCCGAAGCATCGCTATAAACGGCGAATCCCTCGTTGCCACATGGCAACGCCAAAACCGGGGCTGAAGTCAAACGCTTCTTCAGCTCCTCGAAACTCGATTGCCTCTCATCGGTCCAGACGAACTTCTCGGATTTATGGAGCAACTGTGTAAGTGGCCGAGCTAGTTTTGAGAAACCCTCGACGAACCTACGGTAGTAGCCAGCCAAACCCAAGAAACTACGGACCTCCTTCACATTTGTGGGCGATGCCCAATCCAATACTGCCTCAATTTTCTGCGGATCCACACGGACTCCTTCGGCTGAAATCACGTGACCCAAAAACATCACTTCCTTTAGCCAGAACTCACATTTCGAGAACTTCGCATAGAGTTGCTCGGTCCTCAAAATGTCTAACACTATCCGCAAATGATGGGCATGTTCTTCCTCATTCCTCGAATAGATAAGAATATCGTCAATGAAGACGACGACACACTTATCCAAATATTTGATAAAGACTTTGTTCATCAACTGCATGAACACCGCCGGTGCATTAGTTAACCCGAAAGGCATAACTACGAATTCATAATGTCCGTATCTCGTCCGAAAAGCTGTTTTCGGCACGTCGGACTCTCTCACCCGGAGCTGATAGTACCCCGATTTTAAATCAATCTTCGAGAACACCGCAGCTCCCTGCAACTGATCGAACAAGTCGTCAATCCTCGGCAAAGGATACTTGTTCTTGATGGTTACCTTGTTTAGTTCGCGATAGTCGATACACAAACGTAGTGAACCATCCTTCTTCCGCACAAACAGGACCGGTGCGCCCCAAGGCGAGGCACTCGGTCGAACATACCCCGACTCAAGAAGCTCACTCAACTGCTTCTTCAACTCTGACATCTCTGAAGGTGCCATGCGATACGGCGCCTTTGAAATCGGAGCCGCGCCCGGCTCTAATTCTATAACAAACTCAACCTCACGATCCGGTGGCAGCCCCGGCAACTCGTCAGGAAATACATCAGGAAACTCACTAACGACTGGAATCGACGAAAGCTCGACTCCACCATTCTCCGCCTTCAAGGCGTAGCACCAATAACCAGTACACCCCTTTCGTAGGAGACTCATCGCCTTCAAGGTATTAATGACGAATTTCTGATTTCCCCTCCTTCGCCCCGCGAAGGAGTGCTCGGTGCCATCCTCGGCTAACATGGTGATGATCCTCGTGCGGTAGTTCATGATTGCACCATGCCGCTCGAGCCAATCATCCCCGAGAATCAAATCCTCACCCTCAATATTAACGACAATAAGATTAGAGAGCCAAGCTCTCTCACAAATAAACACAGAGCAGTCTCGGACCTCTCGATCACCGACGATTCTATCACCGCTAGGAAGTTTAACGATGAAAGGCTCGCAAGGTGACAAACAGTCGAGACTCAAACGGCGTACACACTCTAGAGAAATGAATGAATGCGTAGCACCCGAATCGAATAGCACACTGACAGGATGGAAATGAATGTGAACGGTACCTGTCGCCACAGTAGCTGCTAGATCATCGGCCCTCCTCATCTCATAGATACGCGGCTGAGCAGAGCCGACACTGGAAGATCCACCCCTAGCAGGCTGACCCCGACCCCTACCTCGGCCGGCACTCGGTGGAGGCGGCGGAGAAAATGAGCCCTGGTTCACACTAGGCTCCAACGGTACTGGTTGGGAAGAACGGGCGCCGCGAAGCTGTTTGACGTGCTCACAAAAAGGGGCCTTGTGGCCCAGCTGTCCACAAGTGTGACAAGTAAACTTCGGACGAGAACACTGCCGGTTCCTATGGCCCTGCACACCACAGTTAAAACATGTGGGTTCACGAGCGGAGGTTCCGGCGGCACCCCGAAAGCTCCCAGAGAAACGAGCCGAACCGCCCGTTGAAATATTTGCAGCTTGAGATTTCTGCTGGCCTCCACTCTTGGGACCAGAAAAATTTCCGACCGACTTCTGCTTCTTGCTCTCACGAGCCAAATCGCTAGCCGTCACCGACATATCATAAGCAAGAGCTCGACTGATAATCCTTCAAGGTAGTACATACGAGCCTGGACATATAGTCCCGAATGGACAGTTTCATCCTCCTGGAAAAATGGAAAATTTTGTCGCTCTCAGCGACAACTTGGGTCTTCACATAACCCAACTCTTTGTTGAAATCAGCAATAGCTTGGGATACGGGAATATCCCGAGGTTGAGCATCGTAGAAAGCATGCACTCGAGCCTGTCTGACCGGCCACGGACAATATTCGGTCTCCATCAATTCTTGAAATTCGGCCCATGAAGCAACATGATCTTTGGGACCAACGGCCTCCCACCAATCTGTAGCATCTCCCGTGAGAAAGTATTGAGCAATAGGGACCTTACGGTCCTCGGGGCAGTTAGTAGCAGTGAAGACTTTGGATATCTCTTTGATCCACCCTTCCCAGCCGATCGGGTCCGAAGCTCCCGAAAACTGAGGAGGATGCATCTTGATGACATCCTGAAGCCAGCGATCCGCTCCGCCCCGATTAGCATGGGCCTGATCGGGGTTTTGAACCACCTGTGCTATAGCCGCCATTTGGTTAACCATTTGCTGCATAACAGCCGCAATACCAAGATCGGCGCGCTCCTGAGAAGAAGCATGACTGTGACGGTCACCGGTACTGCCGGCTCCCGAAGAATGCGACGTGGCCGCCCCACCGGCTGCCCCACGTCCTCGGCCGCGCCCACGGCCACGACCACGACCACGACCACGGTTTCCTCCGGCATCCATACTGATGTTGAGAGATAACAGAAGTATATCGATGATGAGTAAGGGGAAAAGCAATTACGATTCAGAAGCAGAAATACAATGCAAGAAACAAAAGAGCCGAATAGGAAAACTTACGAGCACTGGAAGTACCGGGATGCTGGCAGCGGCGTGACAATGTGCAAAACAAAACACGACTAGACCCAAATGACCAACAAGCCTAGGTATCCATAAACCTAGCGCTCTGATACCATTTTCTGTAACACCCCGAGATATTCAGAATATGTTACAGCGCCGTAGACCCCTACATGGGGCCCACCAGGCTATAATAAGAAAACTCCACTCGACTAACCATCTTGGTTAGCGAGGATACACAATTAAATAATATGACATATAAAGATACGCCCGGAGCAACTGGCAAAATAAGCATCAACCAACAACGTGACAATTTAAAACGATGCAATACGGAGTTTGGAACGAAAAGCCTAAGTACTCGCGAGTACAATCTATAAGTTTAAAACTGTGGGAACAACCATATCGAAATGGACAAAGGAAATAAGTAGACCCAAATGCACATGTCAACGGCCCAGCCAACATCCTCATCTTGTCTGGTGCTCGCTCGTACGGATAATCATAACACGAAATCCATAACAAGAATTTCCCAAAGCGGGTCCCCAAAGGGGTTAGCAATTACGCTAGTACAAGTAATCAAGGCAAACCAATCGCTTACACATTTCATAGTACATGCATCAATATCATTTCAAAAACCAAAACTAGACATGTCCTTTCCGGAAATAAACAGTCAAACAATTTTGCCTTGGGAACAGAGTCATATCATAAATTCCCGCACGAGGCCTCTAAGGACCCTCCCGCACTGGCTATGTTATAAAACAAAACACGCACATGCATCGCCTTGGGAACACAGTCATATCATAAATTCCCGCACGAGGCCTCTAAGGACCCTCCCGCACTGGCTAGCTAAACAAACTCATGAATCCGGGACGCAAACCTTTGGATTCCCTCCTTGATCCCATCGGACCAACACGAGGTGAGCAAATCACACACAAAATACATTACCATTCCAAGTTAAGCATAAAGGTTTCCAAGAATACTTGCCTTGAATTAATGACGACGCGAAGAACGGAAAGGAAAGTCACCGACGAACGCTAGGAACCAATGAAACCGAACCTAACGATTCGAAGAACACAATCACAACCGTTTCTAAATGAATACGGAATTGGAATACACCCGAAAACCCGCCTACGATTCATGTATATTCGTATATAAACAACAACGAGGGCGGACCACAACCAAACCCTCTCGATTCCGTAAAAATCGCGAAATATACCATGAATCCGTAGGGAAACTAAGAATACCAACAAGATTAATCATATTCATCATGAATCCATCAACGAAACGGAACGGATCGGAAGAAAATCCCAAAACCCTCAAATTATCCAAAAGTAGGGTTCTAAGAGATTACCTTGGATTTAGGATGAGAAACACAAGTGGATGATGTTAGTCTACACCAAGAACTCAAGCAAAAGAATCTCTGAAGTGATTGGAAGAAGAAAATCGCCTCAAATCGCCTCTGGAGTCGCTCGGCCGCGGAAGAAGGAGAGAAATGAGAATTTGTGACTATCTCGGTCAACTCCCTGGTTTATATAGCCAGGGAGTGTTAGCGTGCGCTAATCCTTAAGGTTAGCGTGCGCTAACGGGGAAAAATTACAGGCCAAACTAATTAGCGTCCAGTCCAGTAGCCAAACTGTTGGCCGTTAGCGTGCGCTACTCGAAACGTAGCGTGCGCTAATAACCTCTCGGTAGCGCGCGCTATCGACCAATAGCGTGCGCTACGGACATCGGCGAGTCGGTGGCAAGCGCCGAACCCACCTGATACGTTAGCGTGCACTACCATACAAGCGTAGCGTGCGCTAACTGATCCGTTAGCGTGCGCTACCATACAAGCGTAGCGTGCGCTTCTTAGCGGTGGCCGGGTTCGATAGTAAAGCTGTCGATCTTGGACACTCACGCTAGCGCACGCTACCGGGCATCATCAGCGTGCGCTAGCCTCTCGACATTAGCGTGCGCTAGCATATGTAGCGTGCGCTAATACGCTGGTCCAGAAGGCTGGAAAAACAACACTGCCACTCCCAGGGCTACTCGCTAGCGCGCGCTACGGAACAAATGTAGCGTGCGCTACTAAGGGAACCCTAGCGTGCGCTATGCAGAAAGAGTAGCGTGCGCTAGATACGAAATATGAACGGTCCAAAAACACCGGAATGTGAACGAAACATCAAACGGAACATCACAACAGGCATCATAACGTAGAATGGATCCACGGCAACCCCGAAACGGCGGTTCCGCAAGACAATAATGGGGATAAAATCCATAGATAATAGGAAAGATACACTGAAAGATACACGAGGGTCACTACTATTGGGAAATACGCCGAAAAAGAAAAATACAAGTGAAAGAAAAATGCGGATATTACAGTCGTCAAGATTTAGGACTTCTGTTCTTAGAATTTCTGTTGTTATCCCAACTTGTAATAGCTAATTATGCTTCATACTTAATTCGTTTGGTATTTTTCCGCTGCAAACTTATGAACAGTGTAATTTCAATTATCGGCTTTTGTCACAATGAATCTTAGAACATCAGGCTAAGATTGTTGTTTTGAAATATTATCTAATCATTATTTTGCTTCCGCTATTTATTGTTGCATTTTGATTGATTGATTGACTGATGCGTCGCGCCCTCGTCCTTCCCGATGTTGGGGGCGTGACAATAACGATCCATAAAACAACTATCAACGACCATTTGACTAGAATTGAAATTGAAATATGCCTGAAAACCCCACCTACGAATCATGTAATCCATTAATATAACACATAGAGGGAGATCTCAACTAAACCCTCCCGATTTCACAAAAAATCAGAAACTACACCATAATTTCGTAGGTAAAATACTTATTGGGATAAATAAGTCATACACATCATGATTCTACGAGTAATTCGGGAAGAAATAAAGGAAAATAGCAAAAACCTCCAAAATCCCAAAAATTAGGATTCTAAGAAAGATTACCTCGATTCGAAGGAGAGTGAAGGTTGAACAATGATTAAATCGCATTAGAACTCAAAGATGAAGTTGGATGATGATATCTGACAAACTCCCATCTGTGGAATCGCCCAAATCACTGCTCGGAGGAAAGAAGTTAGAAAATGGGGCCAAAAACGCGACTGTCAGGTTTTATACACGCAGAGACGCATGACCAGACACGCACGACCAAATGCTTGTGCGTGGCTCGTGCGTAGTATTGGAGCAAAATCGGTATATGCGCCCTTATGCGAAGGCGTGAATAAAGGTGCGGAAAATAAATCACATAAGGATTTATAGAGGTTCGGCCAAACGTGCCTACGTCCTCTCTCGTTGTATCTTTTTATATAGGCTAAAGATCAAAACCTCTGCACCTATCTTCTATCGGTCGAGGGATTACCGTTACAAGCTCGTCATCTATCGGTCCGAGTAAAACCGTTCTCTTACTTGTCTTTTTGTCGGTCCAAGTTAAACCCTTTTCCTTTTCTATTGGACAAGGAATCAACCACTCTAGCTTTCTATCGGTACTAATTAAACCTTACGAAGATATTGATTGCGATTCTAATAATGCCGGATCCTTGATCCTAATAACACCGAATCCAATCGTATCTTTTCTTTTACCTCTTGTGTATGTATTGAATGTAAAAACACTCAAACTAACAATATAAGCTCAATATCACAACAACAATGTAATGTAAATGAATATAAGATCAATGTCTTGATTGATTAAAGTTGTTGTATGGTTTGATACCAAGGATGTGGTATTTATAGCCTTCTTCATCAAACTAGCCATTGCTGCCAGTTGACTTGCTAGCGTGCGCTAGCTCTTCCCCCTTAGCGTGCGCTATCGCACATATTTGCCTCAGCGTACATTATGTACTGCATGTTATGTACATTAATGTCTTCCAGTTTTAGTCCAGTGGCTACTGTCTCTGACTGTTAGCGTGCGTTAATACTTTCTTGTAGCGTGCGCTAATCCTGCATCATTGCATGCGTCATATATCCATTTATACTTTTTGACTTGCATCAGATTCTTCCCAACGGATTGATTGACTTGATTCAAACTTGAAATTTAGCGTGCGCTAAATATCACTTGTTGCGTGCGCTACTCTAACTTCACTACAGTCATTCTGTGTTTGAATATATTCACAACGGTAATATGGGCTCGATAGCGTGCGTTAGATATAATGAGTAGCGTGCGCTATCCTCATCAGGTGACTTCACTTCAAGTTACTTCGAACTCGTCTGATCTGCAGCCGGGACCCGTTAGCATGCCCTAAATTATAAGTCTAGCGTGCGCTAGCTTTGTATTTTGTCTAGCTTTTTGCGTCTTCGTCTACTTCGTTGTTTTGCTTCACCTCGATGTTGTTTTGTTGTGTTTAGCGACTTAATCATCAAAACACTATTTATTAATATGTGGAATAAATATTCCAACAATCTCCCTCTTTTTGATGATTACAAAACAACCCTTGAATTGGATACAACCTGTAAATATATATATATATATATATATATATATATATATATATATATATATATATATATATATATACGTTTCAAAGTTTTCGACTTTGATCGTTTTGTTCGTTTCACCCATTCTTTTCTGTCATTTTCGACTACTTCATTTCTCCCCCTTTCTGTATGATTTCTTCTCCTTTTCGACTTCTTCGATTTTTATTATTTATTTTTCTCGTCATATCTTTCATGGCGTTTTTTATCCGATTCAACTTCTTCTCCCCCTTTTTGTATTCAGCAAAAAGTGTAAAAAAAATATAGAGGATATCAATTAAAAATATGCATGAATATAAAGAATATACAATACAAGGGAATATCTCCCCTGAAAATAGTATTTCCCCTTTTAAAAATATAAACCCCCCTGAGTTAAATAAAAATCAATTCTTGGGGATCCAACCGAGAGTTGGTTTTTGTTTTGAAATATGGACGATGTTAGCAATAACGGTTCCTTTTGGAATCCAAATCTTTTTTATTTTAATCGTCCGTCTTGGGCTTTTATAGTTTGAAATATGATGCCCGATTTTCAAACATTTTTCGCAATGGGGTATCATAAAATTTAAGGACTCGTTTTTAGAACGAGGTTTGAATCCCAACCCTATTTATTTAAAGTAAACTTTGAACCGAGAGTATATTTTCAAATTTCTCGTTTCCGAGAGAAAATTTCTTCATTAAATTTTTGAGCTCGTTTTGAATTTTAACAAGATCATCCTTTAAAATATTTTCCTTTTCAATGCATTTTGAATGATCGGTTTCGATAAATTTTCTCTTTTCAAGAATTTTGGAATTTTCAATTTCCAAAGATTTATTTTTAAATTAAAGGGATTTAATTTTGGATAAAGCATTTTGATAGTCCGTATGCAATAATTCAAATGCTTCAAAAAGTTCGTCGTAAGAATTACTTACTTGGCTTTCGACGTCGCTATCGTCGAATGAACTTCGTGCCATAAGAGCGAGATTATTTTGATTGATAAAATCATTATCTTAGTCTTCATCGCTCCATGTTGCAACGAGGACCTCCTTCTTTGGTTTAGCTTGGCAATTCTTAGCAAAGTGGCCTGGTTTACCACATAATCGACAATTATTGTCGAATTTCTTAGATTCGCTCGTTTGGATGTCCTTCTTTCTCCGGTTTAATAAGTGTTGGAACTTATTAATATTCTTGGCATAATATACCGATTCTTCGTCGCTTTCATCAACCGGGATTTCTTCTCTTTTGTACATATTAGCCTTCAAGGCTATCAATCTTTCCTTAGGTTTCGGCTTGACACTTCGTGATTTTAAAACTATCTCATAATTAATTAGCGAACCAACTAGGGCGCTAAAATCAAGCGTATTGAGATCTTTGGATTCCAAGATCACGGTCACGGTGCCGTCCCATTCACTAGGTAGTGATCGTAAAATTTTCTTGACTTTTTCACTACTAGGTAATGGTTTTCCGAATGAAGCAAGTCCATTTGTGATGGATGACCGAAAATCGGTCGAGCATGTTAGTGATGAACTCGTCACCCTTCATCATGAATAATTCATAGTCATGGAGAAGCATATTGATTTTCATCTCCTTGACTTGATTTGTCCCTTCGTGTGTGATTTCAAGAATTTTCCATATTTCTTTAGCACTATCACACGATGAGATATGATTTACCTCTTCTGGATTTAAGGCACAATAAAGAAGTTTAGTAGCCTTACAATTTAGATGGTCATTTTTCCAATCCTCGTCGTTATATTCATTGAAAGATTTCAGTGTACCATCAGATTTGAGAGGAACTTTCGGACCAAGACAAATGATCTTCCAAATATCAATATCATAAGCACGAATGAAGATCGACATCTTTTTCTTCCATGTCATATAATTTGAGCCATCAAAAAATGGTGGTCGATTTAGAGTGAGGCCTTCAACTGGAGCAAATTGGAACGCCATTTGGATCGACACCTCGGATGTTAAGCCGCGTATTGGAGTACCGCTCCGATACCAATTGTTGGAGCAAAATCGGGATATGCGCTGTTGTGCGGAAGCGTGAATAAAGGTGCGGAAAATAAATCACACAAGGATTTATAGAGGTTCGACCAAACGTGCCTACATCCTCTCTCGATGTATCTTTTTCTATAGGATAAAGATAAAAACCTCTGCAACTCTCTTCTATCGGTCGAGGGATTACCGTTACAAGCTCGTCTTCTATCTTCCGAGTAAAACCATTCTCTTACTTGTCTTTTTGTCGGTCCAAGTTAAACCGTTTTTCTTATCTATTGGACAAGGAATCAACCACTCTAGCTTTCTATCAGTACTAGATAAACCTCACGAAGATATCGATTGCGATCCTAATAATGCCGGATCCTTGATCCTAATAACAACGAATCCAATCGTATCTTTTCTTTTACCTCTCGTGTATATGTTGAATGTAAAAACACTCAAACTAACAATATATGATCAATATCACAACAACAATGTAATGTAAATGAATATAAGATCAATGTCTTGATTGCTTGAAGTTTTTGTATGGTTTGATACCAAGGATGTGGTATTTATAGCCTTCTTCATCAAAGTAGCCATGCTGCCAGTTGACTTGCTAGCGTGCGCTAGCTCTTCCCCCTTAGCGTGCGCTATCGCGCATATTTTCCTTAGCGTACGTTATGTACTGCATATTACATACGTTAACGTCTTCCAGTTTTAGCCCAGTGGCTACTGTCTCTGACTGTTAGCGTGCGCTAATACTTCCTTGTAGCGTGCGCTAATCCTGCATCATTGCATGCGTCATATATCCGTTTATACTTTTTGACTTTCATCAGATTCTTCCCAATAGATTGATTTACTTGATTCACACTTGATATTTAGCGTGCGCTAAATATCACTTGTTGCGTGCGCTAAGCTGACTTCACTGCATGCGTCATTCTGTGTTTGAATATCTTCACAAACATGCGAAGGAGGGCTTATGTAGAGTCTCCATATATGAATTCGAGCACAAAACAACCACATGATTCCGACCACCCGAAGGTACATAAAAATGAATACGAAATCAAATGTCCAAAACTTTGGAAATTACAAAATGGTCGAAATTCATGATTCAATATCGAACAATAATACCAAAGTTCACAACAGGTCTAAGTATGCATATTGAACTTATAGGAACAACGAAACGATGGTTCCGAACAAGATTTACAATAATCTAACCAAAGCATGATAAAGACACATTACTCGGATTCGTTAAAAACAACTTCAAAACTCGTTCCACTGAAGAAAAAAATACAGAACAAAATAGCTCCAAAATATCAAAACCGTAACAAGTGAGTCATTGGAAATATAAAAATGCCAAAAGTAGAAATTATTAAAATTAAAAAAATCTCAGATATTATAATCACTTAGTTATTTTAGCCTTAAAGTTTTTAATTTTCTCGTCCTAGCATGCAAAAAAATATATCATGCATAATCCATACATTCAAAACAGTAAAAACCAAATAAACACAACGATAATAAAACTATCCAATTATCATGGTTTTCATCCCCGAATTGAATCCGAGAAAATCTTCAACTCAATATCTCCCACTGGATCAAGCATCTCGTCACTCCTTCCAGACCGGACCGTTGATTTTCAAAATTAAAATATTCACTTTTTATACATAATTAATTACATAAAAAATTAATTTTAAAATCCTGACTCTCCGGCAGACGCAACGAACTTGTAGGTCACAAGTCGTCAGGAATAAATCTAGAGGGGGGTGAATAGACTTATTGAAACTCTTTTTCCACAAAGGGTTAGGAGTTTCTCAACTGATAGGTACACATGACTTCAAGTCGTCTGTAAACAGGTATGCGGAAGTCAGCTGATGACGAAAGCAAATAACTAAACAATGGAACAGTAAGTATGTATGCAGTAGGTAAATATAATGATTAAAGCACTAAAACACGCAGGAAATTATAGTGGTCTCAGAGGTGGGGTAATCCTCTACTAATCCACTTTTCTCCAAACCAGTTGGAGATGAATTCACTATAATTCTCAACCAGTGATAAATATTACAGTGATTCTTCCTTCGCTACAACAACTTCCAGCCAGTGAAAATCCCGTCGTTGCAACTCCTTTGACTGCCTAGCACCTCTTGATCTAAAATCCTTGGATGCCTATCAGTCTCGCAAACTTCAACCAGTGAAGTACCCTGAACTTAGGTTTAAAGACACAAGTGGTTTGTCTTCTCCAACTAAGAGCTTCTTTCAAATAAGAAATTTGAACTCTTGCTCTTCGCGATGCTATTGTTTGCTTTGTTTGCTTTGATTGCTTTGTTCACTTGTAAGTGTTGTTCGTATCATACTTTGCTCAATTCAAATCTTCAGGTATATATAGATGTCGATCCTTGAGCTTCCTTTATAGCCATTGCAATTCCTGTAACAAATCTGTACGTTGGAGAAATAGACTTCTTTGTTTTTCTTTCCGAACGTTGCAAGGCTGGATTCCCTTATTTTAATCTATTTCTGACCGTTGTGAAGACTTTCACATTGTAGCGCCGAATATTTAATTATAATATGCTTAAAGTCTTCAGAGGTGGGTCTCGATGAATATTTAATTCATTGCTTTCCGGGAATCTCCCCAGTCTGTCTCTCTACGCCTGTATGTGGCTTTCCGTGATTATTGACTTTTCAACGCATGCTGACGTGGATTGGATTACTCGGCTGATCATTTATCTGATCTCGTACAGTCATCCTTATATGATGTCGGACTTCTTTGATGTAACTTCTATGAGATTAAGTTCTCTGTCCCGACTAATCTTTTCTGATCTGAAGTCTTCTGACCTGATGAACTTATCTGATCTGATGGTCATACTTCTGTTGACTTGGACTCCGTCTAATCACCTGATTGCAGTTTGGTCAAACTTCTCTGATAATTATTTTGACCAGGACTTCTCTGATAAATCACTTTATTCAGAACGTTGTCTGATGATAAGTCGTATGTGGTCAACCTTCTCTGAACAGTTGAGTTGACCAAGACTTCTCTAATTAAACTTGTCTGCAACTCGACTTTCTGCAATATTTGGTCAAACCTCTCTGATGTATCTGTTTGACCAAAACTTCTCTGATTTGAACTTGTCTGTGATTTATACTTATCCGATTTTTAGCCTAACTTACATGGCCTATAGAAGATACTCTTTTGGTTCTTCCTTACATTTTGCCAAGTATTCTACTATACATAATCTAGCCTACAGAAGATACTCATTTGGTTCTTCTTTACATTTTGCCAAGTATTTAAAACATACATTTGAATAATCAAATAAATACAGGGATGACATCATCAAAATCTAATAAGTATTCCTAATAGAACGGTGGTGAAACGGACCGTACCAAACACTGGACAACTCGACTGTAATATCCGCAATTTTGGGTTTTGCTAATTTTATTTTTTTGGCAAGAGACCATTTTAACGACTCGCTTAGGACCGTTTCATCATTCTGAGAATGATTAATTCTGCACTTTTCGTCATCCGAGTTGGTTTCGGTGTCGTTTTGCTGAGTTCCGTGCTTTTTGGCGACTTTTCCGCACTTCGGTTCGATTCTTGTGAATCTCGTTCGAAACTGCTGTTTCGAGTTTCCCGTAAGTCCGTTTAACTTTGTTAGATGTGTTGTGAACTTCGGTTTGGTTATTCGATCACGTATCGTGATTTTTGGGAGTTTTGGGCCATTTTGTAATTTCCTAAAAGTTATGGGTATTCGTATCTGTATTTGTTGTCTCGACCCTTTTCTTGGTCGCGTATGATTAATTATTGCATTATGTTTTCATTTCAGGTCGTTGATGTTGTCCGCAAACTTTTCGTCGTGTTCGTTCCGTACGTTTTCGGAAATCGAGTCGTCGGGTCATGGCGGTGGCGGCTAGCCTGGACAGTGCGGCAACTTCGGAAGTCTTGGGCAGCCGGCGAGCACGGCAGGAACCAGCGTAGCGCACGCTACGGCCGGAAGGCTGCGCGCGCTAGCTCGGCAGGTGTAGCGCATGCTGTCGACCGGCCCAGCGTACGCTATCGGGTCTGGGCAGTAGGGGCAGTGAGGTTCTGGACTCGGGTGGATCGGCAGGTAGCGCACGCTACTGTCGGACACTGCGCACGCTACGGACGGTAGGTAGCGCACGCTACGGCCGAAAGGCTGCGCACGCTACCTGGCCGAGCAGTCTAGTCCAGGAGGTCTCTGGATTGCGGCCTGGGCCGATAGCGCACGCTAGCTCGGCAGCCTAGCGCACGCTAGTCCGGCCCAGTATAAATGTGACAGAGCAGTCCAGTTTCGGTCATTTTTCCCATTTCTCTCTTTCTCTTCTGCGGCTGGAGCCTTGGGGATCTCGAAGCCATGTTGTTGAACAATAAATCCATGAAGTTCTTGAGTTCATAACGTTGATTCATCATCCTATATCATTCTTTGATCCAGCGAATCAAGGTAATCTCTTCTTAGAACCCAATTTTCTTGAATTTTGGGGTTTTTGAGTTTTTGTCCGATTCGTTCTGAATTGTTGATTAATTCATGATGGGTATGATTAATCTTGGTAGTATTCTTGTATTTAACATCATTTAATCCATTGTCCTTCGTCGAAGCGAAGTATATTTCTTGATTTCCTTCGAATCGACTTTTTGGGGGATTTGTTCTTGATTTCGTTTTCCATCCATTTTTGATGGATCGATTGTTGTTAAATGATGTTGTTAAACATATCCTATGGATTGTATATCCATATTTCGATTTGGATTTCTGTTTTCGTGGTTTGATGGGACGAATCGTGTTCTTGGCCGTTATGGGGGAAACACTTGAACTTTCGTCATTTGTTCTTTGAATTCAACGGCTTTAAATCGTGTTATGGAATTCATTTCATTGTTGTTATTGTCCTTCGTAGTTTATTATCGCGAGTTGGCGATCGGTGGAGTCGGCAGGTTCGTAGTTGGTTCGTGTCAACCTACTTCGGTCGATTCTCCGAGTTGTTCTTATTCGAGGTAAGTACCTTGTCCATACATTTCTTGTTTTGTGGATATGATGATTGGTGATCGTATTGGTATGTTTCTTTGTTTGTTTGAAATGAGTTTTCAAAAGATTCGGCTAGCCTCGTTAAAGGCTCACTTTCAAAACGCGTGTGTTTTGTAAATTCTGTGGGTTGTAAGTGACTACGTGAATTCGTTGGATATGTTTGGGGTTGATGTTACACTTGATAATGCGTGTGTGCATATATTATCTCTTTTCGGTGCGTTATGGTTTGACGTGGTGTTTTGCTAAGTGTTTGATGCCTCTTGGCGAGTTGTTGAATATCCTTGGTGTGATATGTTACTTGTGCTTGATTATTTCGCGACCAGCTCCGGAGGGTCCGACGGGGCCTCGAGTGGGATTTGTGGCTTCGTCCCGGTCCTAGGTGACGTGTTGTGCTTGATTATTTTTTGCGGCCAGCTTGGGAGGGTCCGACGGGGCCTCGAGTGGGATTTGTGGCTTCGTCCCGGTCCTAGGTGATGTGTGGTGCTTGATTATTTTGCTAGCTAGCTCGGGAGGGTCCGACGGGGCCTTGAGTGGGATTTGTGGCTTCGTCCTGGTCCTAGGCGATGCGAGTATGTGTGTATGTTTTGTGAATGTGTTTGCTCACCTCGGGAGGGTTCGACGGGGCCACGGAGGGAGTCTAATGGTTTCGCCCTGGATTCACGAGTGAAACTTCACGAGTGCGTGTGTATGTTTTGTGAATGTGTTTGCTCACCTCGGGAGGGTTCGACGGGGCCACGGAGGGAGTCCAATGATTTCGCCCTGGATTCACGAGTGAAACTTCACGAGTGCGTGTGTATGTTTTGTGAATGTGTTTGCTCACCTCGGGAGGGTTCGACGGGGCCACGGAGGGAGTCCAATGGTTTCGCCCTGGATTCACGAGTGAAACTTCACGGGTGCGTGTGTATGTTTTATGTCCGTCGAGGACGCGAATATTCGTATGGTTCAAACAGGTGAGAATTTATCAAGAACAACCATCAAGGAGAACTTTGCTAAAATTGATATGCCGACAACATCAATATTTTGAAAGATATAATCCAAACAACTACGTATCATAAAACATTGATCAAAGTGAAGGTTACTCAGTGATTATCATTGTTCGAACGAATCATGAATTTGTAAAGTTATTACTATGCTCATCGGTTATGAGTTCACCTAGTTAGATTAACGATATAGTCGAGTTATTCATCACAAGATCATCACGATATCATCATTAAGGTGAATTAAACACCTCTAAACTATAACCTTATGTTGATGTGATTCAAGGTTCAACAAAATTAGATGAAAATCTTAAGTTCATTTAGTTTAGAATCTTCCTAAACATGATGGTTTGATTCAAAATAATGATAACAATCCTACAAATCAACCTATCTACAATGAAACTAAGGATCATTATTGTTCTAGTGATGTTAATAGTCCATCAAGAAGAGAGTGTTTCTACTAAACATGATTACTACCATTTAAGACATCAAGAACACATCATATCAAACTCTTAATCACCATATTCATCATTAAGTTGTTAAAAGCTTAAATACAAACATGTTTAGCTTGATTAATTCAACATTAGGTGGAGTATACTTTACCACTAACATTATAACTGCGAGATTATAGGGTGAAATCGTATAACATACCTTCAGAAATGAAGAACAATACACCAAAACCACAAAAACACACTCTAAGCTTCAAGAATGACTCCAAATTCCCAATCAACAAGCTCCAAATCAAAATGCAAAGCTCAAACACAAGTTTGAAAAAGGTAGAATTGATCTAGGGAGGTAGGGGGATGATTATAGGGGTGAAAAATCGGAGTTTGGACGTGCAAAATGAAAGACACAAGTTGTCTTTTTATAACAGCATAGTTCGTTACGTATGTTATAGTTCTACGGCATGTAATATCCCTGAGCGGATTTGGGGTGTTACATAAATGGTATCGGAGCTTTGGTTGTGGAAACCTAGGCTGTCGGGTCAAGTAGGGTCTGTTGAGTTTTGCCTCGTCGGATTTTGTCTGACTGAGTCGTGTCGCGACGCGTCGTCTGTGTTGGTTGGTCGTGATTAGTATCGTGGGGCGATCATCATCTTCGTGCGACCTGTGGATGTAAGTCTCCCTTCTTTGTATTGTGCCTCGTGTGACATAAGCTATTTGTTTGATTTTATATTAAGTGATGGAATCTTTATGTAGATTCTCGGTTTCGTGATGCGTTTATGTGACTCATGTTTCATTTATATGAGGAGTGTTGTCATTATTTACATCCTTTTGACTGTGATATTTGACTGTTGTTTCCGGTAAAAGACAGGTGTTGTCTTGATTTTGAGCGAGTTGATGCGTGTATTATGATTGTATGTAAGTGAATATTGTTACATGTGAGTTTTTAGGCATTCTAGCCTAATAGATTTTCGAAAACCTTGAGTATATTAGAAAATAAAATTCGAGACTTACTTTTAAAATGAATTATTTTCTCGTGGTACATTCAAAGTGCCACAATATATTTCAAAATTCTTCTACCTCGAGGAATAAAATGTTTTGAGATATTTTCAATGTTTTAGAAATACTTTTACTTAGACCCGAGGGTCGAATATTCTGAAAGTTTTTCACTAAGAGAAAGTGTCCTCATTTTTATCAAATACGAAATGGTTCTCCAAAGTCTCGATAACGATGTTTCACATTTGTATTTTTTTTGAAAGGTGATACTCAAGATCAACCGGTGTTTTTCTAAATTATTTTCAAAAGGAGGTTTTCGTTTTTAAAACCTATCCATTCCCGTTTTAGGGCTGGGTATGTATGTATGATGTTCGCATTGTCGTTATGATGTTTGCTCCCGAGTATGATCGAATTGGTGGCATGAACGTCGAGGCGTTGCCACGCATTTGTTGTACTAGCCCTCTGTGAGAGGTGTAAACTGGTCTTTACTGTTTATCGCCTCGTGGTGATTTGCGTGTTGTCACACGAGTGTGAGTTGTTAAAGCTTTGATGTTTGTGCGTTTATGCACATGTGTGATTGTTTCATGATGTTTGTGATTGTGTGCTGGCTATCGTTCGGGCCGTTGTAATCGTCGAACGATGCCGTTGTTGTGGTGGTTTTTGTATGCGTTGATATGTTATGCTGAGTTGGCATCTCCGGTATGTTGTTTTGCGGTGTTATGTTCCATTGAATCTAGCATCTGTATTTTCGGTATGCCGAGCCGAGGCATTTCTACCGTGATGTGTCGGGGGAAATGTACGTGCAAATTGTCCTTCCTCGCCAGAGACGTGTTTCAAGTGCAGACTCGAGGGACACCGAATCCAGTTTTGAGAATTGGTTATCGAGACTTCCGGAGTTCGCGCTCCAGCACAGATATCAGAATCGGCTCTGAGAGGCCCATGGGAGATTTTTCTGTCGGTTGCTTTTTGTGTTGTTACCTTATTTCCGTTCTTGTGAGTTGCGGGGACGACGGACGACATTTCTTTTATAAGAGGTCGAATGTAATACCCGTATTGCTTTTGGACTTCTACATTTCCTCTTTCTCAAGTCTATCGACTCGCTCGTGTTCGTTGATACTTTCTGAACTTGTTCTGTATTTCGGTTTCATCGTTCGAACGAGCTGTGATCTTGTTTTGGGTCGATCTGGTTATCGTTGTGACTTTTCCGAGTTCGGTTCGATTCTTGTGAACCTTATTCGGAAGTAACATCTTTTGGTTCTACTAGTTCTTTTATTCGAAGTGGATCAGATTTTGAACTTCTTTATTTTCGACTCTATCGACTCGTTTATGTTCGTCGACATTTTCTGAGCTTGTCCTGCCCCTTGCTTTTGTTGATCGAACGAGTGTGGTATTGTTTCGGAATGACTCATTTGTCATTGTGACTTTTCAATTGCTATTCCCTTCCCTGTGAATCTTATGTGAATGCACATCTTGTTGTTTTCACCGGATCATATATTGTCTCGAGCCGAGACGTGAACCTGGGAGTTGTTGTTTGAATTTTATTGTTCTTCATGATTCGAACATGATAGTTCAATTTTTCTTGTCCCGATCGTTTGATTGTTTGTTTTTGTTGATCTCGTTTCGGGATTGTTGAACGTTCAGGCTCCTTCGTAATTCCCTTAAGTTCGGGAAATTCCATATTTGTTCAGCGATTGGCATGCGTTTTGATTGATGTACCGTTGGGTTGGTCAATCATATTGATTTTCGTTCGTTGTGTTTTGTGATTGTTCGGATAATTGACTTGACTATATTATCCATTGGATGACGCTTGTCACTTGTTGGTTTTATTATATCCCTAACGGCGACGTTGTGTTGGTTGTCGTGGAGCGTGTTTTCACGCCGTATATTCCTTTGTGTTGCTTGTAACGTTTCGCCGTTGGGCGTAAGTTACGCGTTTCTTGTGTACCTCGTTGAGTTTTCCTGACGGGATATTGCTTCTCCCTACTTGTTTTAAGTTTCGGGATGAAACTTCTTTTAAGGAGGGTAGAATGTAATATCCGCAATTTCCAGTTTCGGTAATTTTATTTTTTTGGCAAGAGTCCATTTTGACGACTCTCTTGGGACCTTTTCATCATTCTGAGAATGATTAATTCTGCACTTTTCATCATCCGAGTTTGTTTCGGTGTCATTTTGTTGAGTTCCGTGCTTTTTGGCGACTTTTCCGTACTTGGGTTCGATTCTTGCGAATCTCGTTCGAAACTGCCTTTTCGAGTTTCCCGTAAGTCCGTTTAACTTTGTTAGACGTGTTGTGAACTTTGGTTTGGTTATTCGATCACGTATCGTGATTTTCGGGCGTTTTGGGCCATTTTATAATTTCCTAAAAGTTATGGGTATCCGTATCTGTATTTGTTGTCTCGACCCTTTTCTTGGTCGCGTATGATTAATTATTGCATTATGTTTTCATTTTGGGTCGTTGATGTTGTCCGCGAACTTTTCGTCGTGTTCGTTCCGTACGTTTTCGGAAATCGAGTCGTCGGGTCATGGCGGCTGAGCAGCTGGCCGGACAGGTGTGGCACCGTCGGAAGTGCTGGGCACTAGCCGAGCAGGTACGGCAGGAACCGGCATAGCGTACGCTACAGCCTGAAGGCTGCGCGCGCTAGCTCGGCAGGTGTAGCGCACGCTGTCGACCGGCCTAGCGTACGCTATCGAGTCTGGGCAGTAGGGGCAGTGAGGTTCTGGACTCGGGTGGATCGGCAGGTAGCGCGCGCTACTGTCGGACACTGCGCACGCTACGGCCGGCAGGTAGCGCACGCTACGGCCAAAAGGCTGCGCACGCTACCTGGCCGAGCAGTCTAGTCCAGGAGGTCTCTGGATTGCGGCCTGGGCAGATAGCGCACGCTAGCTCGGTAGCCTAGCGCACGCTAGTCCGGCCCAGTATAAATGTGACAGAGCAGTCCAGTTTCGGTCATTGTTCCCATTTCTCTCTTTCTCTTCCACGGCTGGAGCCTTGGGGATCTCGAAGCCATGTTGTTGAACAACAAATCCATGAAGTTCTTGAGTTCATGATTGATCATCCTATATCATCCTTTGATCCAGCGAATCAAGGTAATCTCTTCTTAGAACCCTAGTTTCTTGAATTTTGGGGTTTTTGAGTTTTTGTCCGATTCGTTCCGAATTGTTGATTAATTCATGATGGGTATGATTAATCTTGGTAGTATTCTTGTGTTTAAGATCATTTAATCCATTGTCCTTCGTCGAATCGAAGTATATTTCTTAATTTCCTACGAATCGACTTTTTGGGGGATTTGTTCTTGATTTCGTTTTCCATCCATTTTTGATGAATCGATTGTTGTTAAATGATGTTGTTAAACATATCCTATGGATTGTATATCCATATTTCGATTTGGATTTCCGTTTTTGTGTTTTGGCGGCACGAATCGTGTTCTTGGCCGTTTTGGGGGAAACACTTGAACTTTCGTCATTTGTTCTTTGAATTCAACGGCTTTAAGTCATGTTATGGAATTCATTTCATTGTTGTTATTGTTCTTCGTAGTTTATTATCGCGAGTTGGCGATCGGTAGAATCGGCGGGTTCGTAGTCGGTTCGTGTCAACCTACTTCGGTCGATTCTCCGTGTTGTTCTTATTCGAGGCAAGTACCTTGTCCATATATTTCTTGTTTTGTGGATATTATGATTGGTTATCGTCTTGGTATGTTTGTTTGTTTGTTTGAAATGAGTTTTCAAAAGATTCGGCTAGCCTCGTTAAAGGCTCACTTTCAAAATGCGTGTGTTTTGTAAATTGTGTGGGTTGTAAGTGACCACGTGAATTCTTTGGATATATTTGGTGTTGATGTTGCGCTTGATAACGCGTGTGTGAATATATTATCTCTTTTCGGTGCGTTATGGTTTGACGTGGTGTTTTGCTATGTGTTTGATGCCTCTTGGCGAGTTGTTGGATATCCTTGGTGTGATATGTTACTTGTGCTTGATTATTTCGCGTCCAGCTCGGGAGGGCCCGACGGGGCCTCGAGTGGGATTTGTGGCTTCATCCCGGTCCTAGGTGACATGTTGTGCTTGATTATTTCGCGGCCAGCTCGGGAGGGTCCGATGGGGCCTCGAGTGGGATTTGTGGCTTCGTCCCAGTCCTAGGCGATGCGAGTTCGTGTGTATGTTTTGTGAATGTGTTTGCTCACCTCGGGAGGGTTCGACAGGGCCACGGAGGGAGTCTAATGGTTTCGCCCTGGATTCACGAGTGAAACTTCAAGATTGCGTGTGTATGTTTTGTGAATGTGTTTGCTCACCTCGGGAGGGTTCGACGGGGCCACGGAGGGAGTCCAATGGTTTCGCCCTAGATTCACGAGTGAAACTTCACGAATGCGTGTGTATGTTTTGTGAATGTGTTTGCTCACATCGGGAGGGTTCGACGGGGCCACGGAGGGAGTCCAATGGTTTCGACCTGGATTCACGAGTGAAACTTCACGGGTGCATGTGTATGTTTTATGTCCGTCGAGGATGCGTGACATGAGTTTTAACCTTGTGTATTGTTGTTGGTTTCATTTGTGAAAATAAAACCTTTGGGCTGTGACCCATGTTGATTTTGGAAAGAGAAGGATTTGGTAATCCTAAATTGTTTTCTATTAAAACTCTCGATGGCATTTTAAACTGTTTTATAAATTGTTCCCCTTTATTTGTGATCTTTCGGTTTTGGAATGTTTTACCCAAACTCTTGCCTCGGGAAGTACTTTTTGTTACGTTTGGATCTTTGAGGATTTCTGGTTATTATTGTCCTTGGAACTTGTATTGTATGGCTCGTATTTGCACTTTGTTCTTGCACTAGCAAAACAGTGGAGTTTTGCTAACCCTCGAGTATTCGGGGGGTGGATGTCTGTTTTTGCATTCAGGTTTGGGAGCATAACACGGATTCGGCATGAAGGATGATGAAAGATGAACGATACTAATCACACGAGGATCCATATGACGTCATTGGTTTAGTTGTATTTTATTTCTGCTGCAGTATTCTTTCCCGTTGTACGGGAGTGTGTTGTATTCGACCCCTGCGTGGGCATGTAATGTGTTTGAGTTGTATATATTTATTGAAGGACCACATCGGTCTACTGAGTCATTTTAGCCTTAAAGGCATTGTTGAGATGTTCTATGTTGTTACCAGCCTGGTAGATCCTTGAGAAAAAGTTCTACGGCGTGTAATATCCCTGAGCGGATTGGGGGTGTTACATCGACCCTCGGCGATGCTCGAAAGGCAGCTCGCTGCTGCCGAGCCTTGGCTATCCAACAGTTTGGGTGTCCCGTTTCTGCTCAATTTCTTCGTGATTTTATCTTTTCCAAATTCATTACAATTTCATAATTAAATAAATACATCAAATTACGACAAAATTACGCAAAAAGTAAAACGTTTCTCATGGGAAAACCCATTATATACCTCAAAATTGAGTCAAACCAACAATTGCAGTAATAAAAAATAACCGTTCACATAAAGAACCCATGATAATTAGATCATATTCCTTGCAAGAAATTTTCTAGCAAAATATTTCAACATCATATTACATGAATATTTAAATAGTTAGCAATTGATCACCAGAATTAATTAAAATAGCAAAAGTCTACAATCTGGCTCTGATACTAATGGTTGGAAGTAAAGCGTAGCGGAAGCAAAGTTGGAATAAATCTGATAATCCGTTTTATGCATCCACGAGCGCAAGATTAATTTAGGCATGCTTATTAATTATTAGGATTAATAAGTAATTTAAATACTATTTATTATTTATTAAATAATATTATTGGTAAACTTAATATCCTGATCTAGATCAAGAGATCATAGGATATTACCTTTTGAAGTGAAGTGGTTGCTACTTTTATCTCTTCCTGAAAATCTTTTAGAGTATGTCCCCTCATTCATCCGGATGTTGTGTGGAAAACGAGCTACTTGATTTTGCTTGAACTTCAACTTGAATCGACCGAAATCTTTCACAAGAAATTTATTTCTTATTTTATAGTAATATTTGATAACTCTGAGAAAATTAATGTGTTATCTAAAGTGTAGAATTAAAGACACGAGTCAAGATCTACAATTAAACACAAGACAAAGAAATCGATATCTACCTCACATAATGAATGAATCAACCGAACCCCCTTGTTCCTATATATAGGCTTTGGACTAATCTGTAGATCTTAAGGAGGATTAGGATTAGGACTCCTAGTATAATTCAATCTTCTATATTAAGCCCTTCTTAATATGGTTGAGTTTACTAATATCAATTCATTCTACTAAAGAACTAATATTTATCTCCAACTCAAATCCCAATTTACGAAATCGAGTTCCTCAGTTAAATATATTATTTTCCGTATTTCAGATATCGAATGTCTATTAATTAATGTAAGCTACTGAGAGCTTTAATTGATTAATTACTTATCAAGGGTAGTACCGCATGAACCTTATTATATCGCAATAAATCCACCTACATGGTTTAATATAATAACCATTCTCGAGCTCCTCAAGGGGATATCATCAATCCACACAAGTCGGGACACGATTTCTAGTTATAATATTAATTGTCATATAAATAATATCACTGCCCAAGATACGAAGCATAATGAGTCAATCAATGCGACTCTCGCCCGTAGTAAATTAAAGCAATAATTATTATAAATACATAAATAAATATTACATATTAAAATTAAGAAATAATAATTCCGAAATTTACATTCTTCTTACCGTCAGTAGAGAAGATACTATCTTACTGCGATCAAGTTCAATGTATTGCAAATATGTTAATGCATGCTAATAGTCAAGACCAACTAATCTCAAACATACACTACAACCTTTTATATAATTTGTCTAAAAATTATATAGGTTGTGAACTATTATGTTATTTATAGGACACCGATAATGTGATCTTATGTGTGACATCAACACACCACATTATCTACAATATAAAATAATAGACAATTCATTTGCATAACCATAACGTGAATTAATATGAAAAATATGTGATAAAATGTAATTAATGTTCTCATAGGTAGTTACAGGAAGATAAGGTAATACAAGCATAGAGTATGCTTTGCAGAATAGAACCCGAACACGTTGGTCGGGCGCCCAGGAAGGCAAGTTAGAGAGGCGCCTAAGCGGTTAGATATTTTAATTTTTGTTTTTGTTTCGGCATTACTATAATCTCCTAAACTGGAATATTATGAATATTATGGACTCTTTTACATCTATATTACTAGGGGGAGATGTCTAGGCAGTTATACTTTTTTTACTTTTATTTTAACAGTTCTATAAAATTCTAAACTGGGATATTATGGATACTAAAAAGTCCTATATACTTATATTAAATATTTCAAATTTAATATAATTGATTACATTCTCTTGAAATAGTTAATATTTTATAATATTAATACTATAATATTGTTGTTTTGGCTTCGATATGACTTTATCAAGGCAATATTTTCTGCATCATTGTTGTATTAGTGCTCGATAAAGGAAGAGTGTTTCGAAAATTATTATTCCCATAAAGTGTCTTATCTAATACTGATTAGACTAGGTATTATAGATGGTAGTATTCTGGATCTTCTAGCTAGGAGTAGTAGAATTTCTACTTAATGTCTTTCTCAAAAAACATATGTATGAAGAAAATCATTATAAAACTTATATAAATGTCCATTTATCAGTGTTATCTACGTCTTTTATTTTCTACTGCTTTCTTTACTATTTTTTTTAAACAACCTGTAATTTTTTATTGGAAAAATTCATTAGCCTACATCTTCTATACTGACCTTAATTAGATCATCTTTCTTATGCTAAGAATACGTAGACTATAACTAAATTTGTCTCATTTATATATATTCTCATAATATTATTTTCTCATTGATCCATTCTGTTGCACGCCCTTTGAGCAATAGGTATGGTAAGTTATGAAATAACACCGTGCCACGTCAGCGCCACTTCAGTTTTAACATTTCAACATTAACACCTAAAAAATACCCCTTATCATAACACCACATCAACACCACATTTTGGGACCCACTTTTTTTTTCTTCTTTTCCATTTATAAAATACAAAATAATATTTTCTTTAAAGTTACAAGACAAAAATTTACCGTAATTTTTTTTTTTTACTTTTGAAAACCAAACAGAAAAAAAAACAAGGACTAAAAATGTAAATTTACTAAACTACCTTCTTCCTCCCCTTGAAAAGCTGCAACACACACCACAAACCAAAACACACATTAAACACACACACGCGCTATCAAAATGTTGTTGCCCAAAATATTTATCCGAAGATTAAATACTGCTGGAATGGACGGACAACAAACAAAATTGCGGGAGCACTTCCGAGAGAATAAGAATAACACAAGATTTGTCGGGTTTGTTAGGCCCGGGCTTGAATGCTCTCGCGAGATGTTATTAATACAAATATTCGTGGATACAAGTATTAATGTGAGAATCTAAATACAATGAGTGTAAAAAGGCTCTGTTAATCCAGCTCTTGAGCGAAGCTCGGTGTTCTTCGTCCCTGCCGATCGTCTGCTGAATGAGAGAGGCCGAGAGAAGAAAGAACCAAAAGATAGCTGTTGCCAAGAGTAGGAGAAAGCCAAGTGCTGTGTGTTGCTTCTGTATTGCGTGAATCAGAGAGGTCAGAGAGTAAGAATCTCGGTCCTTGGACAAGTGCAGGCTGCCTGCTATATATAGGGGATGAGGTGCCCTGATTCCTGGCGGGCGATCGTCTTCTGGCCAATATAATAATGGGGCGATCGTCTGCCGGCCAATATAATAATGGGGCGATCGTCCTTAAGTCACACGGGCTGTCGGCCTAAAGTCCAAGGTAGCGGCTGGCAGCCAGCTGTGCGGTCCAATGAGGAGCCAGCACGCGTCCGGAGTCACTGTCACATGCGGTCCTACTGACACCTTTCGGCGGGCCTGTCGGCTAGTGGACGGATGCTGACAGGCTGTGGTCAACGATCCGTGATATGCGGATCTTGTCTCGGCTCTGCACGTGGGTTCAGTCCTGAGGCTCGGCCTTTGCCGACTGGATGACTATCGGCTTCGAGCGGCATGAGGCGGTCGTCTCTAGCTGGTCACCAGAGGTCGGCATCGGCCAGTTGCGGAGGGTCGGCATCGGTCGGTCACCAAGGGTCGGTCGCCAGGCACCGAGAGATGATCGTTCGCTAGTCGGTCGCCAGGAGTCGATCGCCAAGTACCGAGAGACGATCGTCTTTAATGTCGATCGCTCGGCACCGGGACTTGTCCTGGGACCTTCGGTTGGCCGATTTATCTTGACCGCCGGGCTAAGGCTAGGCCGCCTGGTCGCTGGTCGGCAGTTCTGCCTTGGCTGCTCGGCAATGGCTAGGTCGCCCGATCTCCGAGGCGATCGCCGGTCGGAAAGTATAATTCTCGACACAACACAAAACACACACGAAACAACATTTAAATCGAATAAAAAAGAAAAAAATGCGTTTCAACATGCGTTGCCATGGCAACGTTCACCTCAATGCCGAGCATAACGCCCCTCCCACGGTATCATAACGCCGCAACAAAATCGTCCACCTCAGCATAACGTCGTAGGTGGCGTTATTACACCTATTGCTCTTAGCTAAAGAGATAAATAAATATAAATAATGAAAGTTAATTATTGAACAACATGTCGTCCAATGTTGAGAGTCCCAATGTTGAGCATAGTTAGACCTGGCAAAATTGGCCCAAGCCCATGGGTCGGGCCAGCCAGCCCGTTTTTGGGCGGGCATTGGGCTATATATTTTTGGCCCCAAAAAATGGGCCTTTTTGGCCCAGCCCAGATTTGGCCCGCCCACGGGCGGCCCGCCAGGCCCAGGTTTTTTTTAATTTATATTATATGTAATTATAATATTTAAAAAAAATTGTTATTTGTTAGATTATATTACATCTATATGTTTTTATTATTGATGTAATTTTATTTTTTATGGGACTTTATGATTACTTTATAGTATCTCATATCAACAAGAATATTATTTTATGATTTTTTTAAGAAAGTAGTAGTGATAATGATATGATGATCAAATAAAAATATTTATATTTGTCTATTGATTGTGGCAGTGTAGTAAATAATGCAATCAAATAAAAATAATTATATATTTATTTGTGTGATTGTGATAATATAGTGAATAATATAATAATTAAGGATCGAAAATATTTGTATATTTATTCAGAATGAATCTTTCAAAAAAATGGGCCACTCGCCTAATGATTTTGGCCCAGAAAAACATGGGCCTTTTTGGGCAGGCCCAAAAAAGCCCGCCCGTTTTTGCCCGGTCCGTTTGGATCGAGCCCGCTCGTTTGTCAGGTCTAAGTATAGTCTTCCAGTATACTTGCATGGCTTTTCCCAAGCCATGTACATATTGTTGAAATGCGCACCTCTCGAAGTGCGTAATAAAATAATAATTATAATATGTGAATGACTATTATGCCTCTGATGAAATTATGTAATTACGTTTGCGCCATCTGAAGTTTTCCCATAAATATGACTTCAGTTTTTAATGAAAATTCATTCCAAGAGAAATACCTTCTCTATATTCTCTCTATTATCTTCGTATTCTCTTTAATTTCTTGCAGTTTTCTAACACGTTTATCAGCACGACGGCTCTAATCCTTACTAACGAATTCAATGGTAGGAACTTCTTTATGGTTTTATTCTGTCTATACATATTATTATGCTTGTGTGGATTACCCCAAGCTATATATTATTATTATGCTTGAGTGGTATGACCTTAAACTATATATATTATATACTATTATTATTTTTGTGTGTATTACCCCAAGCTATATATATTATATATTTTTAGGGCGATTTACATCTGACTACCTTTTTAGATGGCCTAATTACAGTTTAGACCCTTCTGTTTCAGATATTACAATGAAGGACAATTTTTGCTCTGTCCAGAAACTATATTTACAACGAAGGACAAAAGTCAAACTTTCAGATAATGTCACAGGAGAGAGAGTACTGATATTCCGGATTTGCCCTTTTTTTTAATCATTCATTTTTGCCTCACGTGGGTAGCACATGCTGGACCTCATTGTACTATATATAACACTTTTGGACTTCAGTATAATAAATTTTCAAATTTTCCAGAAAAAAATATTTTTTCCAAAAAAAAAAAGTATTTTCTGGAAAAATATACTACATCTATTCTCTAATAATTGCAACATCTGGACTTTCACGTTTGTCAATGCACAACTTTAACTAGTAATATCTTTAATGCTTTATTTTTAAAAATTATAAAAAGTTGATATTTTGAAAGTATATTTCGAGATAAATTTAAAAAGATCTAACATGACTATAATTTTTCATATGTATAAATTACAAAATATGGTCAAATGAGAGTCTGTGAATAGTGTAATAGTCAAGATGTTGCAATAATAAGAGAACGGAGGAAGTATTATTTTTCGAAAAATAAAAAAATATTTTCTGAAAAAAAAAATCACCTTTTCGAAAAAACATTATTTTATCGATTTTTTTATTTTTTCGAAAAAATAAAAAATATTTTTTGGAGAAAAAATATTTTTTGGCAAAAAAATATTTTCTGGAAAAAAAGTTATTTTTTCGAAAAAATAAAATTACCTTTTGGATTTTTTTTAAATAAAAAAAATTATTTTCTGGAAAAAATAAAAAAAAATATTTTTTGATAAAAAATAAAAATAAATCATTTTCTGGAAAAAAATTATATTTCAAAAAAAAAATTCTGAAAAAAATATTTTTTTAAAAGAAATGTATTAGTCAAACACTTTAATAACTTATAGGCTATTTGTTTCATATGAAATGTATTTTAAAAGAAATATTTTATTCAAGTAAATAGAGGGGCATTTTCGTCTTTTTAATGGAAGTCAACACCAAATCAGATTTTTGTCTTTCGCTGTAATTTATGAAACAATAGAGACTAAACTGTAAACAGACAATCTAATAAGGTAGTTGGGTGTAATTTCTCCTATATTATTATTATGCTTGAGTGGTATGAGCCCCAAGATGTAATATCCGTAATTTTTCCATTTTTAGCAGTTTTCATTTTTGGTGTATGTCTATTTTTATCGACTCGCTTGTAACCGTTTCGACATTTTAAATCTACTTTGTTCTTGGAGTTTTTCCATTTAGATGAGTTTTGATGATGTTTTCACGTAATTTCGTTTTATGGCATGCTTTGCCGTATGAACGTTCGATTCTCGTAAAACTCATTCGTTTTCGTTGTTTCTTGGTTTGTATGAGTTTGTATGGTTGAGTTGGTCATGTGGAGACTTTCGGTTTGTAAATCCGACGTCGTTTCGTGATTTTCGGGCACTTGGGCCATTTTTGTAATTTCCTAATAGTTTAGGGAATCTTAGTTTCGTTGTCGCATTACGGACCCTCCGGTGGTCGGAATTGTATTTTCTTTCAGCGCTTAGCTCCGTCGTCTTGTATGCTTCGCGTCTATGTTCCTGGATTCTGGTCTCGTCGTGCGTTTCATGTTTTATACCCTCGATAGCAGCTTACTGCTGATGTGACATCAGCAGTGCTGAACTGCTGTGTAGGTAGCGCACGCTACCCCTGTTCCCTTGAGTGCGCTACCGATGTGCAGTTAGCGTACGCTAACGCCCTATTGTTAGCGTACGCTAACGAAGGGTGGCAGTAGCCACTGAACCTGTCACGGCCCCGTTAGCGCGCGCTACATATGACGATTAGCGTGCGCTAACTCCACTGAATATAAGTCAGCGGACAGTTTCAGAACAGCAGTTTATTTATTTTCTCTTCGTTTCTTCGGCGTGCGACCTCAGAGACGATTTCCACCAGTTCTATTCGGAGTTCTCTTCAAATTCCATCACGGTAGAATCGAGCCATCATATCATAATCAGCATAATCACCTTTCATCAGCCGAATTAAAGGTAATTCCTCAGGAACCCTAATTTTGACGAATTTGGGGGATTTTCGGGATTTTAGGGTTTAGTTCCGAATTGTTCATCTATATTACGATATTCTTTACCGGTTGTGATTATTGAGTGATTCTTAATCCAACTTCCTTGATTTTAATCCGTGAATTATCGATACGGGGAGATTTTGTGTAAACCCTCGCCCGTATCGATTGATCGTTCATTGTCGTATCATGTAATCGGGGTTATGGGTGTATTCCATTAGAGTATTGTTGTCCATGGGGACTGAACTGTATTGGTCCTTCGTTTAGGAACCGTCGTTTTCCACCCGGACCGTTCGTAGTCGTGCTTCAACTCCGTTTCTTCAAGAACGTCTCAAAGGCAAGTACTTTACATTTGTTTACATGTTCTAGTATTTGAATTATGGTCAGATCGTGGTTGTTGTGGATGGTTATGTGTATGTTCACCTAGGGACGGTGCAGACGGGGCCTCTAGGGATACGTATTGCCGTGAGTGTGCGTATCGCGAATCGTGGTTAGCCACCCGGGGATGTCCGACGGGCTCTGCGGTACGGTGGACGTGAGTCTCGTACCAACGGTTAACTTTGAATTGTGATTTGTTGGAGATAATGTGTTTTGTAGTACATCATAAATATTCCTAATATAAAATGTTTTCTAAAATGATTTTTTTGGCGCATATATTCATCGATTAGAATGTAGTTCAAATGGATTGTACTTGCACTAGCGATTGTCGCTAACCCCTTAAATGGGGAAATACTTTTGTATTTGTCGATCGTGGGGATAAGCGAGCACTCGAGTGTATGAGGATGATGCGCAAGCATGATATTGTCCGAGAATTGATTTTCGGTGTTATGCATCGGTTATTATTTATGTATGATTTTGTGATTATGTTTTATAAAATTGTTTTAAGTACTATAGTACTTCCTATTTAAACTTGTTACTGTTGTGTCCCCGTTTGGGAAATGGATTTGATGACAGAATTTTATTTGTCGGTTATAGTCTTTTATTTAGCTTGTCGTTTTGTTTATGATGGTTTGTCGTTGTCGTATGTCATGTTTGGTACGTTAGCCTGGTAGATTCCACAGTGTGGGGTCCACGGCGCTGTAATATGCCCTGAATGTCTTGGGGGTGTTACAGAATATGGTATCAGAGCTTAGGTTTATGGATACCTAGGCTGTCGGTTATTTGGGTCTAGTTAAATGTCGTTTTTGGGACAGTATCACTGCTATGCCATCATCTCAGTACGCCGGTGCTCGTAAGTTTTCCTAACTTGACTCGTTTCACCGTTATGTTCCATTCCTGTCTTAGTATCTTGTTGCGTTTTGCGTTTGAATTGTACTTACCCGTTGCTTCTTCAGAATTCCTGCTGGTAGAGGATGCGGACGCGGTAGGGGACGTGGCGCAGCCGGTGGGGCGGCCATGTCCGATCACTCGGGAACTGGTTCGGCGATGCCTTCCTTTGTAATATCCGCATTTTTTCTTTCCCTTGTAATTGTATTTCCGGTGTAATTCTCGATTTTAGTGACCCTCGGGTATCCTTCAGTGTAACTTTTCCGTTATCTTTTGATCTGATTCTCGTATTCGTTGTGCGGAACCGCCGTTTCGGGGTTGCCGTGGATTCATTCTATGCTATGATGCGTTTCGAGGTGTTTCGTTTGATGTTTCGTTCATATTCCGGTATTTTGGGGTCGTTTATACTCTATATCTAGCGCACGCTATATTTCCTGTATAGCGCACGCTAGAAATCCATTAGTAGCGCACGCTACGATTAATTCGTAGCGCACGCTAACGATTTAGCCCTGGGAGTGGCAGTTTAACTCCCAGGCCTCTGGACTATCGGATTAGCGCACGCTATCTTGTCTAGCGCACGCTAATGTCGGGAGACTAGCGCACGTTAAGTTGTTCATGGCGCGCGCTAGTGTGACTGTCGATCGGGCGCTTTACTCGAATTCAATCGATTCTAGTTAGCGCACGCTTCTGCTGGTATGGTAGCGCACGCTAACGGGTCGTGAGGTTTGGGCGGTTGGCTACCGGACTCGGCTGATGTTCGTAGCGCACGCTATTGGTCGATAGCGCGCTACCGATAGGTTATTAGCGCACGCTACGCATGCATGGTAGCGCACGCTAACGGCAAAAACCCCAGCTTCGGACTCGGACGCTAACAGAGGGTTGGTAACCCTATCCGTTAGCGCATGCTAACCTTGAGGTCTTAGCGTGCGCTAACACTCCTGTTATATAAACCGGGGAGTTGACCGAGATAATCACAAAATCTCATTTCTTCCTCTTTCCGCGGACGAGCGACTCCCGAGCGATTTGAGGCGATTTTCTTCCTCCAATCACTTCAGAGATTCTTGTGCTTGAGTTCTTGGTGTAAGACTAACATCATCCACTTGTGTTTCTCATCCTAAATCCAAGGTAATCTCTTAGAACCCTACTTTTGGATAATTTGGGGTTTTGGGATTTTCTTGATTCGTTCCGTTTGGTTGGTGGATTCATGATGTATACGATTGATATTGTTAGTATCTTTAGTTTTCCTACGGATTCATGGATATTTTGTGGATTTTTACGGAATCGAGAGGGTTTGGTTGTGATCCGCCCTCGTTGTTATTTTATTCGAATATACATGAATCGTAGGCGGGTTTCCGGGTGTATTCCATTTCCGTAATCGTCTAGAGTTGGTTGTGATTGTGTTATTCGAATCGTTAGGTTCGATCGTCGATTCCTCACGGTCGTGCTTGATTCTTCCGTTCCGTTCGCGTCACCGTCTATTAATCGAGGCAAGTATTTTTGGAAACCTTTAAGCTTAACATGAAATGGTGATGTATGTTATTTGTGTGTAACTCACCTCGTGTTGGCCCGACGGGGTCAAGGAGGGAAATCTATGCTGCCGCCCTGGATTTCACGAGTTTCGTACCGCTAGCCAACTCGTTAGGGTCCTTGCAAGGCCTCGAGTGAGAATGTATCTTTGCCGCCTGTTCTCACGGCTTAGCGTGTGCGTGGTTTTGTTTTTCGTATTTGTAGCCAACTCGTTAGGGTCCTGTGAGGCCCCGAGTGAGAATGTATCTTTGTCGCCTGTTCTCAAGGCTAATTGTTTATTTATTTATTTTAGGAAAAGACATGTCTTGTTTTGGTTTTCAAATGATTTTGGTGCATGTACTATGAAATGTGTAAGCGATTGGTTTGCTTTGAATACTTGTACTAGCGTAATTGCTAACCCTCTGGGACCCGTTTTGGGAAATTCGTTTTATGAATTTGTGTCGGGTTCATCGAGACGATGGCTGGACCAAGATTACGGATGATGGCCGTGCGTGATGATGGTGCACGAGTGATGTTTTAGTATCTTTACCTTTTTGTCTTTTGTGGTTTTGAACTAATAGTTGTACTCGAGTACTTAAGGGGTTCTTGTTCGTTTGAATTGTATTGTTGCTTATTATGTTGTGATGGATGATGATGTCATATTGGCCGGTTGAACGGGTGGATTGTTGTTTGCGTCTTTATGACGTGGTGTTATTTTATCGTTTCGTGAGTCGTTGTGTATGATCTTTGTTCGACTGGTGGGTCCCATATAGGGATTCACGGCGGCTGTAATATACCTCGGATATCCCGGGGTGTTACGAGAAAATGGTATCGAGCTCTAGGTTTATGGATACCTAGGCTTGTTGGTTTATTGGGTCTTGTGGTGTTTTGTTTTGCACATCATCGTCACGCCGCCATGATTCCGTACTACCGGTGTCCGTAAGTTTTCCTTCCTCTGTTCATTATTTCCTTGTATCGTACCTTTGATTCTCGACTTGTAATTGTTCTTCTCTCGTACTTATCCTCGTATGGCTTTTGCTACTTGTTTAACTCCGGCATGGATGCCGGAAGAGGTCGTGGTCGCGGTCGTGGTCGTGGACGCGGCCGGGACGTGGGGCACCGGTGGGGCGGCCACGTCACGATCTTGAGGCCGGCGTGCACCGGCCGTCATAGCCATGCTTCTTCTCGGGAGCGTGCCGATCTTGGTATCGCGGCCGTAATGCAACAAATGGTAAACCAAATGGCGCGATAGCTCGGGCGGTTCGTAACCGGATCGTGCCCACGCTAATCGGGCGGAGCGGATCGTTGGCTCCAAGATGTTATCAAGATGCATCCTCCTCGGTTTCGGGAGCTTCGGACCCGATTGGGTAGGAAGGGTGGATCAAGGAGATGTCTAAGGTCTTCGTTGCCACTAATCGTCCCAGGGACCGTAAAGTCCTATTGCTCAATATTTCCTCACCGGGACGCTACGGATGGTGGGAGGCCGTTGGGCCCAAAGACCATCTTTGCTACGTGGGTGAGTTTCAAGAGTCGATGGAGATCGAATATTGCCGTGGCGATCGGGCGAGCTCGGGTACATGCTTTTTATGACGCTCAACCACGGGATATCCCCGTAGCTCGAGCTATTGCTGATTTTAACAAAGAGTTGGGTTATGTGAAGACCCAAGTTGTCGAGGAGAGTGACAAGATTTTCCATTTCTCCAGCGGATGAAGTTGCCGATTCGGGACTATATGTCGGGGCTCGTATGTACTACATTGAAGGATTATCGAGTAGGGCCCTTGCTTATGATATGTCCGTGACGGCGAGTGAGGCGTCCGCGAGAGTAAGAATCGAAGTCGGTTGGAAATTTTTGGTCCCAAGAGTGGAGGCCAGCAGAAATCTCAAGCCGCAAATTTTTCAACGGCGGTTCGGCTCGTTTCTCTGGGAGCTTTCGGGTGCCGCCGGAACCTCCGCTCATGAACCCACATGTTTTAACTGTGGTGTGCAAGGCCATAGGAGCCGGCAATGTTCTCGTCCCAAAGCTTACTGTCATACTTGTGGACAACTAGGCCACAAGGCCCCTTTTTGTGAGCAGATCAAAACGGCTTCGGCACCGTTCTTCTCAACCGGCCCGTTGGAGCCAAGTGTGAATCAGGGGTCGTTTGCTCCTCAATATCCGCCGAGTGCTAGTCGGGGAAGAGGTCGGGGTCAGCCCTCAAGAGGGGGAGCTTCCAGTGTTGGCTCCGCCCACCCGCGTGTCTATGAGATGCGGAGAGCCGATGATCCAGCGGCTACCGTGGCGACAGGTACCGTTTATATTCTTTCTCATCATGTCAGTGTGCTTTTCGATTCCGGTGCTACGCATTCATTCATATCTCTGGATTGTGTGCGCCGTTTGAGTCTCGACCGTTTGACACCTTGTGAGCCCTTCATCGTTAATCTTCCTAGCGGTGATAGGATCGTTGGTGATCAGGAGGTTCGAGACTGTTCTGTGCTTATTTGTGAGAGGACTTGGCCCTCTAATCTTATTGTTGTGAGTATCGAGGGTTAGGATTTGATTCTTGGTGATGACTGGCTCGAGCGGCATGGTGCGATCATGAACTACCGCACGAGAATCATCACTATGTTAGCCGAGGACGGCACCGAGCACTCTTTCGCGGGGCGAAAGAGGGGAAACCAGAAATTCGTCATTAATGCCTTGAAGGCGATGAGTCTCATGCGAAAGGGATGTATTGGTTATTGGTGCTATGCCTTGAAGGCGGAGAGTGGTGGAGTCGAGCTTTCGTCGATTCCAATCGTTAATGAATTTCCTGATGTTTTTCCTGACGAGTTACCGGGATTGCCACCGGATCGAGAGGTCGAGTTCACTATAGAGTTAGAGCCGGGTGCGGCCCCTATTTCGAAGGCGCCCTATCGCATGGCACCTTCAGAGATGTCCGAGTTGAAGAAGCAGTTGAGTGAGCTTCTTGAGTCGGGGTATGTTCGACCGAGCGCCTCGCCTTGGGGCGCACCGGTCCTGTTTGTGCGGAAGAAGGATGGTTCGCTACGTTTGTGTATCGACTATCGCGAACTAAACAAGGTGACCATCAAGAACAAGTATCCTTTGCCGAGAATTGATGACTTGTTCGATCAGTTGCAGGGAGCTACGGTATTCTCGAAAATTGATTTGAGATCGGGTACTATCGGCTCCGGGTGAGAGAGTCCGATGTGCCGAAAACAGCCTTTCGGACGAGGTACGGACATTATGAGTTCGTAGTCATGCCTTTCGGGTTAACTAATGCACCGGTGTTCATGCAATTGATGAACAAAGTTTTTATCGAGTATTTGGATAAGTGCGTCGTCGTCTTTATTGACGATATTCTTATTTATTCGAGGAATGAGGAAGAGCATGCCCATCATTTGCGGATAGTATTAGACATTTTAAGGACCGAGCAACTCTATGCAAAGTTCTCGAAATGTGAGTTCTGAAAGAAGTGATGTTTTTAGGTCACGTGATTTCGGTAGGGGGTTCGTGTGGATCCGCAGAAGATTGAGGCCGTATTGGATTGGGCACCGCCCAAAAATGTGAAGGAGGTCCGTAGTTTCTTGGGTTTGGTGGCTACTACCGTAGATTCGTCGAGGTTTCTCGGCGGCTCGACCACTTACGCAGCTTGCTCCGTAAATCAGAAGTTAAATGCGGAATGACGAGAGGCATTCGAGTTTTGAGGAATCGAAGAAGCGTTTGACTTCAGCCCGATTTTGGCGTTGCCATGTGGCAACGAGGGTTTTTCCGTTTATAGCGATGCTTCGGGTCGTGGTCTTGGGTGTGTATTAATGCGGACGGCAAGACCATTGCCTATGCGTCGAGACAGTTGAGGCCGTATGAGATGAACTACCCTACTCATGATTTGGAGTTAGAGGCGGTCGTTTTTGCGCTCAAGATTTGGCGTCACTATCTTTTCGGCTCCACATGTCGATTTTTACCGATCATAAAAGTCTCAAATACATATTTACTCGGCGAGAGTTGAATATGAGGCAGAGGAGGTGGTTAGAGTTGATTAAGGATTATGACCTCGAAATCCTTTATCATCCGGCAAGGCGACGTTGTGGCCGACGCCTTGAGTCGGAAACCAGTTGCGTTGCGAACGCTTGAGATCCTTACATCTCAGTCTGAGCTTCGGAGGGCTTTGATCGAGTTAGATGTTGAGGTCTTGTTGCCGGGAGCCGTCGGGCAACTTTGTGCTTTAGAGATTTCGTCGTCTTTGATCGATGAAATTAAGCTGAAGTAGTTAGAGGATCCGATGATCACTCAAATCCGAGAGAACGTTCTTAAAGGGAAGTCTCCTGGATTTGTGATTCACGAGGATGGTGTTTTGAGATTCCAGAGTCGGCTTTGTGTGCCGAACGACTTAGAGTTGAGGCAGAGTATTTTACGGGAGGCCCATGCTACACCTTATTCCGTTCATCCTGGTACGAGTAAGATGTACAAGGACCTGAGGAGAAATTTCTGGTGGAATGACATGAAGGATGAGGTCGCACAGTTTGTAGCGAGATGTTTGACTTGTCGCAGTCAAAATCGAGCATCGAGACCGGCTGGGTTATTGCAGTCACTTCCCATTCCGAATGGAAATGGGAAGATATATCGATGGATTTCGTTACGAGTTTGCCGAGATCGAGGTCGGGCATGAATATGGTATGGGTGATTGTTGATCGCGACCAAGTCGGCACATTTTACGGGCATCAAGGACACTTGGGGCCGGAGAAGTTAGCTCGTGTGTTTATTGCGCAGATCGTGAGACTTCACGGTACGCCGAAGTCTATTGTTTCGGATCGTGACGGCCGCTTTGTATCGCACTTCGGCAGCGGTGCATAAGGCGTTAGGTACCGGTTGCGTTTGAGTACCTCTTTTCATCCCCAGACAGATGGACGGTCGGAACGCACTATCCAGACGTTCGAGGACTTATTGCGTGCTGTGCTCTCGATTGGAGTAGTGGTAGGAGGAACATTTGCCGCTGATCGAATTCACGTATAACAATAGTTGGCACGCGTCGATTCGGATGGCACCGTATGAGGCACTTTACGGGCGGCGATGTCGATCACCGATTTGTTGGAATGAGGCGTCTGATTTGGTCGGGACCGAGCCGGATGTCGTTTTAGAGACGAGGCGGAAGATAGAGTTAATTCGAGAACGGATGTTGATCGCCCAGTCGGCGAAGTCGTATGCGACGTCCGTCGTCGACCTTTGGAATTTGAGGTGGGAGACCACGTTTTGCTAAAGGTGTCGCCGACGAAAGGAGTTTTTCGTTTCGGAAGAAAGGGAAGTTGAGTCCGAGATTTATCGGCCCTTCGAGATCCTCGAGCGAGTAGGTGGGTTGGCATACCGCTTAGCGTTACCTCCGGCCTTGAGTCATGTTCATAGTGTTTTCCATGTTTCCCGATTGAGGAGATATGTCCGGATCCTAGCCACATCATCGATTATGGTGAGATTGATGTCGCCAAAGATGTTACTTTCAAGAGCGCCCTTTGAAGATTTTGGAACATCGTGAGAAACGATTGAGGCATAAGACCATACCTTTGGTCAAGGTGCAATGGTCGAGACACGGTGTCGAGGAGGCAACTTGGGAAACCGAGGATAGCATGCGTGCTAGGTACCCCAGTTGTTTGTTCCTTAAGTTTCGGGACGAAACTTATTTTTAGAGGGTAGAATGTAATATCCGCATTTTTCTTTCCCTTGTAATTGTATTTCCGATGTAATTCTCGATTTTAGTGACCTCGGGTATCCTTGATGTAACTTTTCCGTTATCTTTGATCGATTCTCGTAATCGTTATGCGGAACCGCCGTTTGGGTTGCCGTGGATTCATTCTATGCTATGATGCGTTTGAGGTGTTTCGTTTGACGTTTCGTTCATATTAGGTATTTTGGGGTCGTTTATATTCTATATCTAGCGCACGCTATATTTCTGTATAGCGCACGCTAGAAATCCATTAGTAGCGCACGCTACGATTAATTAAATAGCGCACGCTAACGATTTAGCCACAGGAGTGGCGGTTTAACTCCCGTGCCTCGACTATCGGATTAGCGCACGCTATCTTGTCTAGCGCACGCTAATGTCGGGAGACTAGCGCACGTTAAGTTGTTCGATGGCGCGCTAGTGTGACTGTCGATCGCGCTTACTCCGAATTCAATCGATTCTAGTTAGCGCACGCTACGCCGGTATGGTAGCGCACGCTAACGGGTCGGTGAGGTTTGGGCGGTTAGCTCTTGGACTCGGCGATGTTCGAGTAGCGCACGCTATTGGTCGATAGCGCGCGCTACCGATAGGTTATTAGCGCACGCTACGCATGCATGGTAGCGCACGCTAACGGCAAAAACCACGGCTCGGACTCGGACGCTAACGGGAGGGTTGGTAACCTATCCGTTAGCGCACGCTAACCTTGAGGTCTTAGCGTGCGCTAACACTCCCTGGTTATATAAACCAGGAGTTGACCGAGATAATCACAAAATCTCATTTCTTCCTCTTTCCGCGGACGAGCGACTCCCGAGCGATTTGAGGCGATTTTCTTCCTCCAATCACTTCAGAGATTCTTGTGCTTGAGTTCTTGGTGTAAGACTAACATCATCCACTTGTGTTTCTCATCCTAAATCCAAGGTAATCTCTTAGAACCCTACTTTTGGATAATTTGGGGGTTTTGGGATTTTCTTCCGATTCGTTCCGTTTGGTTGGTGGATTCATGATGTATACGATTGATATTGTTAGTATCTTTAGTTTTCCTACGGATTCATGGATATTTTGTGGATTTTTACGGAATCGAGAGGGTTTGGTTGTGATCCGCCCTCGTTGTTATTTTATTCGAATATACATGAATCGTAGGCGGGTTTCCGGGTGTATTCCATTTCCGTAATCGTCTAGAGTTGGTTGTGATTGTGTTATTCGAATCGTTAGGTTCGATCGTCGATTCCTCACGGTCGTGCTTGATTCTTCCGTTCCGTTCGCGTCACCGTCTATTAATCGAGGCAAGTATTTTTGGAAACCTTTAAGCTTAACATGAAATGGTGATGTATGTTATTTGTGTGTAACTCACCTCGTGTTGGCCCGACGGGGTCAAGGAGGGAAATCTATCTTTGCCCTGGATTTCACGAGTTTCGTACCGCTTGCCAACTCGTTAGGGTCCTTGCAAGGCCTCGAGTGAGAATGTATCTTGCCGCCTGTTCTCACGGCTTAGCGTGTGTGTGGTTTTGTTTTTACGTATTTGTAGCCAACTCGTTAGGGTCCCTGTGAGGCCGAGTGAGAATGTATCTTTGCCGCCTGTTCTCAAGGCTAATTGTTTGTTTATTTTAGGAAAAGACATGTCTTGTTTTGGTTTTCGAAATGATTTTTGGTGCATGTACTATGAAATGTGTAAGCGATTGGTTTGCTTTGAATACTTGTACTAGCGTAATTGCTAACCCCTATGGGGACCCGTTTTGGGGAAATTCGTTTTATGAATTTCAGGTCAGGTTCATCGAGACGCAATGGGCTGGACCAAGATTACGGATGATGGCCGTGCGTGATGATGGTGCACGAGTGATGTTTTAGTATCTTTACCTTTTTGTCTTTTGTGGTTTTGAACTAATAGTTGTACTCGAGTACTTAAGGGGTTCTTGTTCGTTTGAATTGTATTGTTGCTTATTATGTTGTGATGGATGATGATGTCATATTGGCCAGGTTGAGCGGGTGGATTGTTCTGTTTTGCGTCTTTATGACGTGGTGTTATTTTATCGTTTCTGTGAGTCGTTGTGTATGATGCTGTTCAGCCTGGTGGGTCCCATATAGGGATTCACGGTGCTGTAATATACCTCGGATATCCTGGGGGTGTTACATCCTTGTCGAACAGTGTTCCCCCTAGTTCCGGAGGTCAGCAGGACCAGTCTGCTAGCTCCGGTAATGCATATGAGAATGTTGGAGTGGCCAACATTTTGCAGCAAGTAGCGAACCAGATGACGCTACTAACTCAGGCCGTTCTAGTCGGCCAAGCTAATGCCAACCCGGTTCCGCCTACTGGATCCGGCAGTGATAAGCTACTTCAGGACGGGATTCGTATGCGTCCTCCGCAGTTTGATGGTGCTTCCGACCCTTCTGGTTGGGAGAATTGGCTATTCGAGATGGAGAAAATGTTTGAGGCTGCTAATTGTTCCGAGGAAAGGAAAGTACCCATTGCTCAGTACTTCCTCGCCAAGGAGGCAGCAACGTGGTGGCAAGCGGTGAAACCGCGTGACCGAGCAGCTACGTGGGCAGAGTTTCGGGATCTGATGGAAGACGAATTTTGTCCTTGGCCAGTGAAAGAGGGGAGGATCCGAGCCTTCTTTGAGGCTAAACCCCAAGATGTTCCTATATCTCAAGCTATCAAAGACTACAATCAACAGTTGCATTATGTGAGAAACCAAGTCCGCGATGAGCTTGATAAGATCCGCCACTTTGATATGCGGATGAAACCGAGGGTGCGCCACTACATGTCTGGTCTGGGGTGCACGACTTTGAAAGATTATCAGCATAAAGCGATGGCTTACGAGATGTCGTTTTCTGCGACAGAGACGGCAGCTGAAGGAAAGAAGCAGAAGACCTCCGGTCAGTTTTCGGGAGGCAAGTCAGGAGGGTATCCGAAGGCTCAGTCTGGTTCGCGAGTCTTCGGGAGTCAGTCGCCATCAGTTGGTCGAGGAAACGGTTCTAGGTCTGCTCCTGCTGGTTCCGTTCGTGGTCCTAAATGCTTCAACTGCAGTCGTCCGGGCCACATGATGAGTGAGTGTGATAGGCCTCCGATTCAGTGTCTTGCTTGTGGTCATATGGGTCATCGTGCTAAGTTTTGTACGGATGCAGCTCGGGCTCGATTACTCGGATGTCGGCCACCCGGCCGCGGGAGGCCGAGTGTGAATCGAGCACTGACAGTTCCTCGGCCACGGCGAGTTTTGGTAGAGGTCGAGGACATGGTCACCTTCTAGAGGGGAGCTTCTAGTGCGAGTGCATTCCGCCCGAGTGTACGAGATGAGACGAGCGGGGATCTGACGCGACGGTGGCTACAGTCACTCCACATCCTTGATCATCTTGTTTCCGTATTATTCGATTACGTGCTACGCATTCTTTTATATCTATGGACTGTGTGCGTAAATGCATATTGATTGCCTTGTTGCTTGTGAGCCTTTTGTTGTTAAACTTCCTAGCGGGGATAGCATCGTGGGGATCGTGAGATTAGGGATTTTCCGGTAAGTATCGCGGGGAGGGTTTGGCCTTCTAATCGATTGCGGTGGATATTAGAGATGAGGATTTGATTCTAGGTGAGGATTGGTGGACCGTCATGGAACGATCATGAATTATAGAACGAGGATGTTTCGATGTTAGCCTCGATGGTGCGAGCATTCTTTTGCGGGGCGTAAGCGGAGTAGCCAGAGATTACTGATCAGCGCCTTGAGGGCGGTGAGACTCCTTCGAGGAGGTTGCACGGGCTATTGGTGTTACTCTTTGAGATCGGAAGAAGGGGGAGTCGAGCTCTCGTCTATTCCGGTAGTGTGTGAGTATCCTGATGTTTTTCCAGATGAGTTGCCGGGTTTGCCGCCGGATCGAGAAGTTGAGTTTACCGTCGATTTAGAGCCGGGGGCAGCCCCGATTTCTAAGACGCCATACCGTATGGCGCCTGCCGAGATGCTTGAGTTGAAGAAACAGTTGGGAGAGTTGCTAGACATGGGGTATATTCGACCGAGCGCTTCACCTTGGGGCGCACCGATCCTGTTTGTGAAAAAGAAGGATGGGTCACTTCGTTTGTGTATCAACTACCGAGAGTTGAACAAAGTGACCATCAAAAACAAGTATCCGCTCCCGAGGATTGATGATTTGTTTGATCAGTTGCAAGGGGCAACTGTATTTTCGAAGATTGATTTGAGATCGGGGTATTATCAGCTCCGAGTGAAGGATACCGACATTCCGAAGACGGCCTTTTGGACGAGATACGGTCACTACGAGTTTGTGGTTATGCCTTTTGGGCTAACCAACGCCCCATCCGTGTTCATGCAGCTTATGAACAAAGTCTTTATCGAGTACCTCGATAAATGTGTAGTCGTCTTCATCGACGATATTCTGATTTACTCGAGGAACGAGGAGGAGCATGCCCGTCATTTACATATTGTGTTAGACATTTTGAGAACTCAGCATCTTTTTGCGAAGTTCTCAAAGTGCGAGTTTTGGTTACGGGAGGTTATGTTTCTCGGTCATGTGATCTCGGCCGAGGGTGTTCGTGTGGACCCACATAAGGTAGAGGCAATGTTGTATTGGGCGCCGCCCAAGAACGTGAAAGAGGTCTGCAGTTTTCTGGGATTAGCCGGGTATTACCGCAGATTCGTCGAGGGGTTCTCTAAGCTCGCTCGACCGCTGACTCAGTTGTTACAGAAGTCAGAGAAGTTTGTGTGGACCGATGAGAGGCAGAATAGTTTTGAGGAGTTGAAGAAGCGGTTGACGACCGCTCCCGTTTTGGCTTTACCGAGTGGTAATGATGGTTTCTCCGTTTATAGTGATGCTTCGGGCCAAGGGCTCGGATGCGTACTTATGCAGCACGGGAGGACGATTGCCTATGCTTCCCGTCAGTTGAAACCGTATGAATTGAATTACCCTACGCACGATCTTGAGTTGGCCGCAGTTGTTTTTGCGTTGAAGATTTGGCGTCATTACTTGTATGGCTCGTCGTGTCAGATTTTCACCGATCACAAGAGCCTAAAGTACATTTTCACCCAGAAAGAGCTTAATATGAGGCAGAGGAGGTGGTTGGAATTGATTAAGGATTACGATCTCGAGATCCTTTATCATTCGGGCAAGGCTAATGTGGTAGCAGATGCCTTGAGCCGGAAATCAGTATCGCTTCGGGCGCTTGAGTTGCTTACGGCCCAGTCAGGACTTCAGCGAGAGCTTATGAGGTTGAGCATTGAGATTGTACTTCCAGAGAGTTCCGGGCAGTTGCGTACTCTAGAGATTTCTTCATCTCTGGTCGAGGACATTAAATCGGGACAGTTGGAGGACCCGATGTTTATTCAGCTTCGAGAGAGTGTAGGGAAGGGGAAAGCCCCGGGATTCGTTATTCATGAAGATGGAGTGTTGAGATTCCGAGGTCGGTTGTGCGTTCGAAACGACTCGGAATTGAGACAGAGTATCATGCGAGAGGCTCATGCATCACCTTACTCAGTCCATCCGGGCTCGAGTAAAATGTATAAAGATCTGAGGAAAAATTTATGGTGGAACGATATGAAGAAGGAGGTAGTTCAGTTTGTGGCTAAGTGTTTGACTTGTCAGCAAGTCAAGATTGAGCATCAGCGGCCAGCCGGATTATTGAAACCACTTCCCATTCCGGAATGGAAGTAGGAGGACATCTCTATAGATTTTGTCACGAGTTTGCCGAGGACGAAGACTGGTATGAATATGGTGTGGGTGATTGTAGACCGACTGACTAAGTCGGCACATTTTCTGGGCATCAAGGATACTTGGGGTCCAGAAAAGTTGGCTCGTATTTTTATCGCTCAGATAGTGAGGCTTCATGGTACGCCGAGGACCATTATTTCAGACATAGATGGCCGATTTGTATCGCATTTTTGGCAGGCGGTACATAAGGCATTGGGGACACAGTTGCGTTTGAGCACTTCGTTCCATCCCCAGACCGATGGGAAGTCCGAACGTACCATTCAGACGTTCGAGGATTTGTTGCGTGCGTGTGCGTTAGATTGGAGTAGTGACTGGGAGGATCATTTGGCCTTGATTGAGTTTACTTATAATAATAGCTGGCACGCGTCGATTAAGATGGCACCGTATGAGGCACTTTATGGCCGACGTTGCCGATCACCGATATGTTGGGATGAGCCGTCCGATTTGGTTGGCACCGAGCCGGACCTTGTATTAGAGACGAGGGAGAAAGTTGAATTGATTAGAAAGAGGATGTTGGCTGCTCAGAGTCGACAAAAGTCTTATGCGGATGTTAGGCGTAGACCCTTGGAGTTTGAAGTGGGAGATCATGTTCTGTTGAGAGTGTCTCCGACGAAAGGAGTTTTCCGTTTTGGGAAGAAGGGGAAACTCAGCCCGAGATATATTGGACCTTTCGAGGTATTAGAGAGAGTCGGTGAGTTAGCGTACCGTTTGGCGTTACCTCCGTCGCTGAGTCATGTTCATAGCGTATTTCACGTTTCCCAGTTGAGGAAGTACGTTCCGGACCCGTCCCACATTATTGACTTTGGGGACGTGGAGATCGAGAAGGATATTACGTTTGAAGAGAGGCCCGTCAGAATTTTGGAGCGTCGTGACAAGCAGTTAAGGCACAAAACCATTCCTTTGGTTAAGGTGCAATGGTCGAGGCACGGAGTAGAAGAAGCGACGTGGGAGCTAGAGGAGGATATGCGTTCGAGATACCCCGAGCTTTTTGATTCTTAAGTTTCGGGACGAAACTTTATTTTAGAGGGGGAGAATGTAATATCCGTAATTTTTCCATTTTTAGCAGTTTCCATTTTTGGTGTATGTCTATTTTTATCGACTCACTTGTAACCGTTTCGACATTTTAAATCTACTTTGTTCTTGGAGTTTTTCCATTTAGATGAGTTTTGATGATGTTTTCAAGTAATTTCGTTTTATGGCATGCTTTGCCGTATGAACATTCGATTCTCGTAAAACTCATTCGTTTTCGTTGTTTCTTGGTTTGTACGAGTTCGTATGGTTGAGTTGGTCATGTGGAGACTTTCGGTTTGTAAATCCGACGTCGTTTCGTGATTTTCGGGCACTTGGGCCATTTTTGTAATTTCCTAATAGTTTAGGGAATCTTAGTTTCGTTGTCGCATTACGGACCCTCCGGTGGTCGGAATTGTATTTTATTTCAGCGCTTAGCTCCGTCGTCTTGTATGCTTCGCGTCTATGTTCCTGGATTCTGGTCTCGTCGTGCGTTTCGTGTTTTATACCCTCGGCAGCAGCTTACTGCTGATGTGACATCAGCAGTGCTGAACTGCTGTGTAGGTAGCGCACGCTACCCCTGTTCCCTTGCGTGCGCTACCGATGTGCAGTTAGCGTACGCTAACGCCCTATTGTTAGCGTATGCTAACGAAGGGTGGCAGTAGCCACTGGACCTGTCACGGCCCCGTTAGCGCGCGCTACATATGACGATTAGCGTGCGCTAACTCCACTGAATATAAGTCAGCGGACAGTTTCAGAACAGCAGTTTATTTCTTTTCTCTTCGTTTCTTCGACGTGCGACCTCAGAGATGATTTCCACCAGTTCTATTCGGAGTTCTCTTCAAATTCCATCACGGTAGAATCGAGCCATCATATCATAATCAGCATAATCACCTTTCATCAGCCGAATTAAAGGTAATTCCTCAGGAACCCTAATTTTGATGAATTTGGGGGATTTTCGGGATTTTAGGGTTTAGTTCCGAATTGTTCATCTATATTACGATATTCTTTACCGGTTGTGATTATTGAGTGATTCTTAATCCAACTTCTTTGATTTTAATCCGTGAATTATCGATACTGGGAGATTTTGTGTAAACCCTCGCCCGTATCGATTGATCGTTCATTGTCGTATCATGTAATCGGGGTTATGGGTGTATTCCATTAGAGTATTGTTGTCCGTGGGGACTGAACTGTATTGGTCCTTCGTTTAGGAACCGTCGTTTTCCACCCGGACCGTTCGTAGTCGTGCTTCAACTCCGTTTCTTCAAGAACGTCTCAAAGGCAAGTACTTTACATTTGTTTACATGTTCTAGTATTTGAATTATGGCTGTATCGTGGTTGTTGTGGATGGTTATGTGTATGTTCACCTAGGGACGGTCCGACGGGGCCTCTAGGGATACGTATTGTCGTGAGTGTGCGTATCGCGAACTGTGGTTAGCCACCCAGGGATGTCCGACGGGGCTCTGCGGGGTACGGTGGCCGTGAGTCTCGTACCAACGGTTAACTTTGAATTGTGATTTGTTGGAGATAATGTGTTTTGTGACTGTACATCATAAATATTCCGGAATATAAAATGTTTTCTAAAATGATTTTTTTTTGGCGCATATATTCATCTGATTAGAATGTAGTTCAAATGGATTGTACTTGCACTAGCAGTTGTCGCTAACCCCTTAAATGGGGGAAATACTTTTTGTATTTCAGGTACTGATCGTGGGGATAAGCGAGCACTCGAGCTGTATGAGGATGATGGGCAAGCATGATATTGTCCAGTAATTGATTTTCGGTGTTATGTCTGTCGGTTATTATTGATGTCTGATTTTGGGATTATGTATTATAAAATTGGTTTAAGTACTCGAGTACTTCCTATTTAAACTTGTTACTGTTGTGTCCCCGTTTGGGAAATGGATTTGATGACAGAATTTCATTTGTCGGTTATAGTCTTTTATTTAGCTTGTCGTTTTGTTTATGATGGTTTGTCGTTGTCGTATGTCATGTTTGGTACGTTAGCCTGGTGGATTCCACAGTGTGGGGTCCACGGCGCTGTAATATGCCCTGAATGTCTTGGGGGTGTTACACAAGATATATATTATATATTATTATTATGCTTGAGTGGCGTGACCCCAAGCTATATATATTATATATTATTATTATGCTTGAGTGGTATGGCCTCAAGCTATGTACCGTATATACTACTATTATTATGCTTGAGTGGTATGACCCCAATTTATATATACTATTATTATGCTTGAGTGGTATGACCCCAAGCTATGTATCGTATATATTTTTATTAATGCTTGAAGCGGTATAACCCCAAGTTATAAACTGTGTATATTGTGACGTGTGAAATGTTTACTGAGCATCAAAAGGTGTAAGTTATTTGTGGTTGATTATTTTTAATAAAATTCTTATTCCAGTGCATATAAAATAAAAATAATGTTTTACTAAATCATTCATACTTATCGTATTTTATTTTCTCTCCCATCCCCAGTGGCTAGTTAACGGCTATTTTACACTCTATAAATACATCACATTTCATTCAACAATTCACTCACTTTGTCTCATCTCCTTACAAATTTTCAAAAACAAAACGGTTCTTCAAGATGATTCATCAACTGTTTTTGGCATTCTATGCTACGTTGGTCATAGCATATACTGTATTAGTTGTTTATGTAAAGTGTAGAACGGAAGAGGAATTTTTGATCTTTATCACAAGTCTTTTTCTCATTTATCCTATACTTGGACTCCTAATCAATTTTAACATGTAATAATACCCCTTTTATATCCGAATAAAATCTTTTATGTTTCTTGAAATTAATGACATGTATGTTTTATTTTCTTATAGTTCTTCAACATTTCAAATCTTGTCAAGCTTGAATTTAAAGCACTTGATATCAGTGGCAATAATTACTTAATATGGATATTGGATGCTGAGATCCACCTTGATGCTAAAAGCCTCGGTGATACTATAATTAAATCAAAAGAAGCATCATTACAAGAAAAGGCAAAGGCAATGATTTTTCTCGGCACCACCTCCACGAGGGACTGAAAGTTGAGTACCTCACTATCAAAGATCCTGCGGATCTTTGGCAATCATTGAAAGAAAGATATGATCATCAAAAAACAATTATTCTCACAAAAGTTCGTTATGACTGGACTAAACTCCGTTTATAGGATTTTAAATCCGTCAGCGAATATAATCCAGCAATGTTCCAAATCAGTTCAAAATTAATATTATGTGGCGAAAATATCACTGATGGTGATATGCTATAAAGAACATTCACCATATTTCATGCTTCAAATATAATCCTTCAAGAGCAATATCGTGAGAGAATTTACAAAATATTCTAAACTGATTTCGTATCTTCTTTTGCCCGAAGAAAATAAAGAGTTGTTAATGAAAAATCATGAACTCATCCCACTGGATCTGTTCCATTCCCTGAAGTGAATGCAACATCATCTAGTCACAACTACGGTCGCGACTGTGGTTATATTCGAGGTCGTGGTCGGGACCGTGGCCGTGGACGAGTAAGGGGGAGAGGTTATCAACCTTATTATAATAAGGCAAACAAGGAGAAAAAACAAGAAAAAGATAATGGTGATTTGAACAAAAGAAAAAAGGAGGAAATTTATTAGCATTGTGGTATGAAAGGCCATTGGTCGCGTACATGTCGTACGCCGAAACATCTTGCTGACCTTTATCAGGAATCACGAAAAAATAAAGAGAAAAATATTGAATCAAATCTCATTACGAATGATTCCGATGATTTCAATTATGGCCTCGATAATATGATGGACATGACTGTTGTTGCTACCATGAAAATGATTGATCAATCCTGAAGATGAACACAAGTTTCTAGAAAAATGAACTAGTTCTATGTTTTTCGTTTGCACGAGTGTTGTGAAATTTTATTATGTACGAGAGTTCAATGTCTCTATTTCTCTGCCTGTAATAGTTTGTTGAAATAATATAAATATGCATTTCATGTCATAATCCTTTTTCAACCAATTTAATTACTTTTTTCTCATAGATATGTCTCAAATTCAAGACGATGACTTATGTCTTGCAGACAGTGCAACTATACATACTATACTCAAAGATAAGAAATATTTTCAGCAATTGAGAATTGTCAAAGCAAGTGTTAAAACCATATGTGGTAGTGCACAAATAGTTGAGGGATTTGGAAGTGCCAATTTTCTGTTGCCACAAGGCACAAACTTCAAAATAAGAAATGCATTATTTTCTCTCAAGTCCCAAAGAAATTTAGTAAGTTTCAAAGATATTTATATGAATGGATACCATATTGAAATTATGGATAAAAACAATGATGAATATCTTTGTATTACTTCAAACACTTCCGGAAGTAAGTGCGAGCTAGAAAAATTACCCGCTCTATCATTTGGGTTGTACTATACTAATATAAAAATATTTGAATCGTATAACATAGTAAACCCGAAGTTTGCTTAACCATTCAAAGTTTTGCATGATTGGTTAGGACATCCTGATTCGATAATGATGCGGAAAATTATTGGAAATCTTAGTGGTCATCTATTGAAAAACCAGAAGATTTTTCAATCTCATGAACTATCTTGTGTTGCTTTTTCTCAAGATAAATTTATAATAAGACAATCACCAACTAAAGTTGAGAATGAATCGCCAAGACTTTTGGAAAGAATTCATGGTGATATATGTGGACCTATTCATCCACCTTGTGGGCCATGATGCTTCTAGCAGATGGTCACACATATGTCTTTTATCAACTCGCAATTTGGCATTTGTCAGATTTATTGCCCAATTAATCAAATTGAGAGCACAATTCCCAGATTATATGATTAAGAACATTCGACTTGATAATGCTGGGGAATTTACATCTCAAGCCTTTAATGATTATTATATGGTAGTGGGCATTGATGTTGAACATCCAGTAGCTCATGTTCATACACAGAATGGTTTGGCTGAATTATTAATCAAACGTCTCCAACTTATTGCCAGACCAATAATGATAAGAACAAAGCTCCCCATTTCTGTAACACCCCCGATATATTCGGGAATATTACAGCGCCGTAAATCCTTTACGTAAGGATTTACAAGGCTGAAGAATTGAACAAGTATAAAAAGGTACTAATAAATGGAAATAACGAAATTTCAAGACATCGATTCGACCCAATACAGGAATAGTACAATTGTTCAACAGAACTCAATAATACATTACCAAATTCAAAACATCACAACCGACTTCGTACTCGAGTACTTATTGAAATAACGAATAAACAACAGATAAATAAACCCGGTCGGGACATCACTCTGCACCCTCGTCGTCATACTGTTCCAGTGGTTGTTTCCCCGCTCTCCTGGATCCTGAACACAAACAAAATGTTCACCCCCGAAGGGGTTAGCACAACGATGCTAGTACAAGTACCACAGCATATTATTCATATCTCACGGTGAATAATAATAATAATAACGTAAACAACAAAATACCAACGAGTCTTCTCCTACGAGAAACTCAAACGTAACATACACAACTGATAATCACAACATGATATCAATACATACACATGGTAATTCCATCGATCCAGCGTTCACTACCTAGAACCCACGATGATCCCGTCAGACCAACCCGTGGTGGAAAAACCCGTCCGATGATCCAGCGCACGCTAGCATAGATCCCCCGATGATCCCGTCGGACCAACACGAGGTGGACACACAATAACGACATGCATGCACGACAATATGTATACAACAATACATAAAACAATTAAGGTACTTGCCTCGATTTGAAGACAATAATAACACTTCCACGGAAATGAACACTCGACGATCGTCCTCCTCAATCAATCACGTAACTAGACCAAACCTTAACAAAAGAAATAATATAGGATTTATCTCACGCCGTACAAATGTTAAACAATTCGATTAACGGTCAAAAGTTCATAAACTGCAATCTGCCCGAATAGCTTAGCGCACGCTAAGTATTCTGTGTAGCGTGCGTTACGTCTGCCCGATAGCGCACGCAAACAACAAAGACTAGCGCACGCTAACTATGCATGGTCAGTACTTCACTGATCAGCCAACTGACTCGACTGGTGGTCTAGCGTACGTTACGTACCAAACGTAGCGCACGCTAACTAGTACTCGATAGCGCACGTTAAGCGCATATCTGGCGTGCGCTATCTCGCATGGCGATTCTTGCTAAGCGATGGCTTGTTCTTGCCATGTTCGAAACAATGAAATCCTTCGTGATAATTCATGTTACTTCCAAGTTCTTACTCTTATGAATGATCTCCAGGATGATATCAACTTCAAGATGCAAATATACGTATAATCATCATGACACCATAATCCATCTTGATTACAATTTCTCATGCAAGGTTGGTTATCTCCGGTTGATGTATTAGACGCTACTATCATTATACATATTCAGGCTTCATCTTGAGGTGAACTAACAATTCCGACTTATACGAAAGAATATTTCCTACGATGATTCTTTCTTTAAGTTCTTATAACATCTTTTCCAAATCATGATCACAAAGATAACATAAATCATATGGATTGTTAACTTCCGAATATTCTCTCATCATTTGAAGTACTAGGATTCCAACTTCAAGGTTCCAACAATAATAACGTAATTGTAGACATCCCAATCTTCTAAACATGATGTTGTTGAAATAATTCACTAATGAAATTCAATATCTCGTTAACATGATCATCATATCCATTGGAAATCCAAATCTAAGGCGGTGATAGGTTGAACATACCTTAATATGCTGAATTCACTGAACCACAAGGTGTAATTCGACTCCGGTTGGTTATGTGCCACTCCAAGGTGTTACTTCTCTTCAATGATCACTCACAAGTGATACTCAATCATTCAATGATCACTCATAAACGTTCTAAGTGTTTAGAAGGGAGATTCTTGTTCTCTGGACTCTCAAAGATGAAGTAAAAACGAAGGAAATGAAAGTCCAAGCGGTTGTTGTCCCATTTATAATATTCTGCATTATTGACAAGTTAGCGCACGCTACTAAGCATCCCTTAGCGTGCGCTAATAGTGGTTGACTTCAGAATTTGTCCGGGTGCGTCAGCGGGAATCTTATCCGGACCCATGTCCCGCTGGCGCACGAGCCACCGCCGCTCAATAATTGAGTCCTTAGCGCACGTTACTCATACCTGCATAGCGTGCGCTAATAATGGCCCGATAGCGCGTTAAGATACATCCTTAGCGTGCGCTATCACAAGGTTGCTTGAGCAATTTTGCATGTTTCTATACTTATGCGTAATGATATTAATGCACTAAATATCATACTCCGAGAATCAAAATCACCAATCCGAAATAATACATGGTTTGAATACGATTAAATACACCGTAATAAATCCGGATATTACATACTCTCCTACTAAAAGGAGTTTCGTCCCGAAACTCAAGACGAAAATAACTCGGGATATCTAGACTTCATATCACATTTCCCAAGTGGCTTCCTCCGTTCCATGACGTGACCACCGAACTTTGACCAAAAGCGATTGACTTGTTCCTCGGTTGCTTAACTCGACTCTCGAGTATCTTGGTAGTCTTTCTTCAAACGTCCCATCTGTTCGACTTCGATCTCGCGAAATCGATGATATGACTGGGATCTCGTATATATCTCCGCAATCGGGATACGTGGAACACGTTATGAACATGACACAATGACGGCGGTAATGCTAATCTGTATGCCAACTCCCCAACTCTCTCGAGGATCTCAAATGGTCCGATATATCTCGGACTCGGCTTTCCTTTCCTACCGAAACGAAAGATTCCCCGGGTAGGAGAAACCTTCAAAAGTACGTGATCTCGATCAACTCCAATGGACGGCGGCGTACGTCCGCATAGGATTCTGGCGACTGCAGGCGGTCGGCGACCTTTCACGAATTAAGGCTATCTTCTCTCGAGTCCGCTCGATCAACTGCAGTTACATTCCGATCAAGTCGATGAATCGTCCCGGATAGGGCGATCTGCATCTCCTTCCGTATAATGCCTCAAACGGTGCCATCTTAATGGAAGCATGCCAACTATTGTTATAAGTAAATTCAATCAACGGTAGATGAACTTCCCAATCGTTTGACCAATCTAAGGCACGTGCCCTTAGCATGTCTTCCACCGTTTGTATAGTTCTCTCAGTTGTCCGTCAGTGCGGGTGATAAGGCATCTTGAAGTTCAATTCGGTCCCCAAGGCCTTATGAACTGCCTTCCAAAAGTGAGACACAAAACGGCCGTCTCGATCAGAAACAATGGTCTTCGGCGTACCATGTAATCGAACTGTCTCTGAAATAAAGACTCGTGCCAACCTCTCTGGTCCCCACGTATCCTTAATGCCTAGAAAATGAGCCGATTTGGTTAAACGATCAACTATCACCCAAATCATGTTCATTCCTGTCCTGGTTTTCGGCATATTAGTGATGAAGTCCATCGATATGTCCTCCCACTTCCATTCAGGAATCGGGAGCGGCTTCAACATTCCAGCAGGCCGTTGATGCTCGATCTTAACCTGCTGACAAGTCAAACATTTCGAAACATAGTCCGCTACGTCTTTCTTCATGTTGCCCCACCAGAAGTTCTGCTTCAAGTCCTTATACATCTTACTGGTGCCCGGGTGGATAGAATAGGGCGAACCATGTGCTTCCTTCATAATCGTCTGTTTCAGAACATCAACATCGGGAGCAGAGTCGGGTCTGAAATCTCAAAACTCCATCGTCATGAATTATGAATCCGGGGGCCTTTCCTTGGATCACTTCATCATGTAACCGAATCATCAGAGGATCATCTGCCTGTCTAGATTTGATTTCTTCGGTTAATGACGAAGTTATCTCCATCACGCACAGCTGTCCTTGGACTCTTTGTAACCATACCTCAATTCCCTCACGAATCATCTCTCGTTGAAGGCTAAGTTGGGATGTTAGCGTCTCCAGCATCTGAATAGAGACAGGCTTGCGGCTAAGTGCATCGGCCACTACATTCGCTTTGCCTGGATGATATAAAATCTCTAAGTCATAGTCCTTAATCAGTTCCAACCATCTTCTTTGCCGCATGTTCAACTCTTTCTGACTGAATATGTACTTGAGACTCTTATGATCCGTAAAGATCGCGGTGAGTCCGTCTGAGATAATGCCTCCAAATCTTCAAGGCAAAAACCACTGCTGCTAGTTCCAAATCATGTGTCGGGTAATTTACTTCATAAGGTTTCAGTTGTCGCGACGCATAAGCGATCACCTTATCGTTCTGCATCAACACACATCCAAGTCCTTGGTTCGAAGCATCACTGTAAACTATGAATCCCTCAGTTCCCTGCGGAAGTGATAGAATCGGTGCCGTCGTCAATCTCTTCTTCAATTCATCAAAGCTAATCTGACACAATTCATTCCACTCAAACTTTTGAGTTTTACGAAGGAGTCGAGTAAGTGGGCGGGAGATTTTAGAAAACCCTTCCACGAATCGACGATAGTATCCGGCAAGTCGTAAGAAGCTTGGACCTCTTTCACGTTCTTTGGAGGCTTCCAATCCAATATTGCCTCGATCTTCGAGGATCCACTCGGACTCCTCTAGCCGACACCACATGGTGAGGAACATTACTTCTTTTAGCCAAAATTCACACTTAGATAGTTTGGCGTACAATTGCTCGTTTCTCAAAAGCTCCAATACAATCCGCAAATCTTGCGCATGTTCTTAGGACTCTTAGAATACACGAGAATGTCATCAATAAATACGACCACAAATTTATCCAAAATTCAATGAACACTCTGTTCATCAATTGCATAAATACAAAGAGTGCGTTAGTGAGACCAAACGGCATCACTACAAACTCATAATGCCGTAGCGAGTTACGACGCCGATTTGAACATCAAACTCCTTAATCCTCGATTGATGGTATCCTGATCTCGGATCGATTTTAGAAAATACCGTTGCCCCTTGTAACTGGTCAAACAAATCATCAATCCGTGGCAACGGATACTTGTTCTTAATCGTCATCTTGTTCGGCTCTCGATAGTCAATACACGATCGGAGCGATCCATCCTTCTTTCGGACAAAAGAAGCGGCGCTCCCGGTGAAACGCTTGGTGAATATAGCCCTTGTCCAAGAACTCCTCCACCGCTTCTTGATTCGTACATCTCGGTAGGTGCCATACGATACGGCGCCTTAGAAATTGGTGTCGCTCCAGTTCCATTTCAATAGTAAATTCCACATCCCTTCGTGGAGGTAGTCCGGGTAACTCGTCAGAAACACATCCGGGAAATTCGTTCACAACAGGAATGGATGAAAGTTCCACAATTTCTTCTTCTTTCTTCATTGCGTAGCACGATACCAGTCTGACCTTGTTTCAACAATTTGTGACTTTCATCGCCTTGATCAACTTTCACAGGCTTCCGGTTTCCATCCCTCAAACAGAATCTCGGAACCATCGTCGGCGACCAATGAGATATTCCTCCTTCGGTAATTTACAATTGCTCTGCACCGATTAAGCCAATCGTCTCCGAGTATCGTGTCATCTCCTTGCATTTCTATCATGATCGGATTTGAGAGCCACTCTCTGCCTCCAAATGATACAGGAAATTTCTAGTTTCTAAATTTCCGACAATCCTCTCTCCACTCGGTAAACCAACAACATAAGGTTCACAAGCATGAAAACCGGAAATATTCAAACGATTTACACAAGACAAAGATATGAAAGAATGTGTAGCTCCCTGTATCGAATAAAACGCTAACTGGTGGGAAAGGATGCGGGACGATGCACGATGCGACAAGAAGATCACGATCGTCTGTCCTCCTCATCTCGTGCACGTGGGGAGCAGATCCGGCACTCGATGTCCCCTTTCGGTCCCATTGTCCTCTACCTCGCTGCGGCCAAAATTGAGGCATCCGAACACTTTGCTGCGTCGTGGAATACTTGGCCTCCTTACGGGCCGTGGTGTACGGGCTCTAAAAGACTTTGCGCCTCTTCACAAAACACCACCCGATGTCCTCTCGTCACAATCAAAACAAATCACGGCGGGAAGGGGCAATTCCGTCGATAGTGCCCGTCACGGGCAGTTAAAGCATTTCCTGGTAACATCAGTAAGAGTTGATGTCGCCCCGAAGTTCTTTCCGCTCCTAGCTGGGTGCGGAGGTTTCCTGAAAGAGTGAAAGGACGACTGGGCCTTACGGGCCCCACTGTTCTTGTGCTCTGTAAAAGTACCAGAGACTTTCTGTTTCTTGGTTTCCGCAAATTTCTCCATGGCTGCTTCCTTGATCTCATATGCCAACGCCTTATCCTGGTATTGGCGGAGTGTGGTACATTCGAATCCGGACATGTACCTCTGGACTTCTGGTTTCATTCTCATATCGAAGTGAATCATCATTTCTGCATCTGTTCTGACCAGATGTCGAACAAATGCCAACTGTTGGTTAAACGTCTTGATCGCCTGGGATACTGGCACATCAGAAGGCTGAGCGGAGAAAAACTCCCGAACTTTGGCTTCCCTCACAGGACGAGGGCAATCGAGCTTCCATCATTAATCTAAACTCTGTCAATCGGCATCATGGTCTACAGGCCGGATGGCTTCCCACCATTCGGACGCTTCCCTATCAAAAATATTGAGCGATAGAGGCTTTCCGTCGTGCAGGCGATTGATTAGGCAAAGATTTTCTCCAGCTCCTTTAACCAATGATCCTGTGGGAGTCTCGAAATACCGTCGAATTTGGGTGGTTGCATCTTTGCCACTTCTTGCACCCACCGGTCACCTCGATTTCCCATATCCGGGATCCCTTGCTGTCTCTCTCCCTGCCGTAGTCCCACCGCCACTTGCATTCGGTCCACGACACAGGCGGCCAGGTCATCTGGTTCACCACTTGACGAAGGATCTCTGCATGCAGGATCTGGTTCATTATTAATAGATTGTTGCGGCTCGCCGAGCTATGACTGGCACAGTTAGAAGGCGACGCCTCCCTTTCGGCATTTCTTCGTCCGCGTCCACGACCGCGACCACGTCCACGTCCGCCTCTCAACATACTGTAAGCATAAATACTCAATATACGTAAAACAACATCGTTCTAATATCCGAGTATAAAGAGATACAATATGCAAAGAACGAGATAGAGTTTAGGAACTTACAACCACTGTTCGCATGAAGACGTGGCGGTGCGGTGATGTCATTCACGGCCGGTTACCCCAAAAGACATAAATGACCCTATTTTAACCCAATGACCAAGATATCGATAATCTTAGCTCCGATACCATATTCGTAACACCCCGATATATTCGGGAATATTACATGTGCCGTAAATCCTTTACGTAAGGATTTACAAGGTCAAGAATTGAACAAGTATAAAAGGTACTAATAAATAGAAATAACGAAATTTCGGTACATCGATTCGACCCAATACAGAATAGTACAATTGTTCAACGAACTCAATAATACATTACCAAATTCAAAACATCACAACCAACTTCGTACTCGAGTACTTATTGAAATAACGAATAAACAACAGATAAATAAACCCGGTCGGGACATCACTCTGCACCCTCGTCGTCATACTGTTCCAGTGGTTGTTTCCCGCTCTCCGGATCCACGAACACAAACAAAATGTTCACCCCGAAGGGGTTAGCACAACGATGCTAGTACAAGTACCACAGCATATTATTCATATCTCACGGTGAATAATAATAATAATAACGTAAACAACAAAATACCAACGAGTCTTCTCCTACGAGAAACTCAAACGTAACATACACAACTGATAATCACAACATGATATCAATACATACACATGGTAATTCCATCGATCCAGCGTTCACGCCTAGAACCCACGATGATCGTCGGACCAACCCGTGGTGGAAAAACCCGTCCGATGATCCAGTATGCGCTAGCATAGATCCCCCGATGATCCCGTCGGACCAACACGAGGTGGACACACAATAACGACATGCATGCACGACAATATGTATACAACAATACATAAAACAATTAAGGTACTTGCCTCGATTTGAAGACAATAATAACACTTCCACGGAAATGAACACTCGACGATCGTCCTCCTCAATCAATCACGTAACTAGACCAAACCTTAACAAAAGAAATAATATAGGATTTATCTCACGCCGTACAAATGTTAAACAATTCGATTAACGGTCAAAAGTTCATAAACTGCAATCTGCCCGAATAGCTTAGCGCACACTAAGTATTCTGTGTAGCGTGCGTTACGTCTGCCCGATAGCGCACGCAAACAACAAAGACTAGCGCTATGCATGGTCAGTACTTCACTGATCAGCCAACTGACTCGACTGGTGGTCTAGCGTACGTTACGTACCAAACGTAGCGCACGCTAACTAGTACTCGATAGCGCACGTTAAACTGCATATCCTAGCGTGCGCTATCTCTGCATGGCAGTTTACTGCTGAGCAGTAAACTGTTCTTGCCATGTTCGAAACAATGAAATCCTTCGTGATAATTCATGTTACTTCCAAGTTCTTACTCTTATGAATGATCTCCAGGATGATATCAACTTCAAGATGCAAATATACGTATAATCATCATGACACCATAATCCATCTTGATTACAATTTCTCATGCAAGGTTGGTTATCTCCGGTTGATGTATTAGACGCTACTATCATTATACATATTCAGGCTTCATCTTGAGGTGAACTAACAATTCCGACTTATACGAAAGAATATTTCCTACGATGATTCTTTCTTTAAGTTCTTATAACATCTTTTCCAAATCATGATCACAAAGATAACATAAATCATATGGATTGTTAACTTCCGAATATTCTCTCATCATTTGAAGTACTAGGATTCCAACTTCAAGGTTCCAACAATAATAACGTAATTGTAGACATCCCAATCTTCTAAACATGATGTTGTTGAAATAATTCACTAATGAAATTCAATATCTCGTTAACATGATCATCATATCCATTGGAAATCCAAATCTAAGACTGGTGATAGGTTGAACATACCTTAATATGCTGAATTCACTGAACCACAAGGTGTAATTCGACTCCGGTTGGTTATGTGCCACTCCAAGGTGTTACTTCTCTTCAATGATCACTCACAAGTGATACTCAATCATTCAATGATCACTCATAAACGTTCTAAGTGTTTAGAAGGGAGATTCTTGTTCTCTGGACTCTCAAAGATGAAGTAAAAACGAAGGAAATGAAAGTCCAAGCGGTTGTTGTCCCATTTATAATATTCTACATTATTGACAAGTTAGCACACGCTACTAAGCATCCCTTAGCGTGCGCTAATAGTGGTTGACTTCAGAATTTGTCCGGGTGCGTCAGCGGGAATCTTATCCGGACCCATGTCCCGCTGGCGCATGAGCCAGCTGCCCCGCTCAATAATTGAGTCCTTAGCGCACGTTACTCATACCTGCATAGCGTGCGCTAATAATGGCCCGATAGCGCGCGTTAAGATACATCCTTAGCGTGCGCTATCACAAGGTTGCTTGAGAAATTTTGCATGTTTCTATACTTATGCGTAATGATATTAATGCACTAAATATCATACTCCAGTAATCAAAATCACCAATCCGAAATAATACATGGTTTGAATACAGATGAAATACACTGTAATAAATCCGGATATTACAATTTCTATATGGAGACATGCTATCATGCATGCTGCAACACTAATTCGTATTAGACTGAGTGCATATCATGAATATTCCCCGTTATAGCTAGCATCTGGTCAGGAACCAAATCTTTCACATATTAGAATTTTTGTTTGTGTTGTATATGTACCAATTGCTCCACCGCAACGTACAAAAATAGGTCCACGAAGAAGATTGAGAATTTATGTGGAATATGATTCATGCTCGATAATCAGATACATTGAACCAAAAATAGGTGATATTTTCACCGCTCGATTCGCTGATTGTCATTTTAATGAAGAAGAATTTCCACTCTTGGGTAAAAAGGAGAAATAAGTGGAAAAAGAAATTCAGTGGTGTACATCATCATTATTACACCTTGATCCTCCCACAAAACAACGTGAACTAGAAGTTCAAAAGGTCATACACTTGAAGAATATAGAAAATCAATTACCGGATGTATTTATAGACATAAAAAGAGTGACAAAGTCACACATAGCAGCTGCAAATACTCCTGCTCGGATTGAGGTTCCAAAAGAGCAGTCCAATGAAAATATGCCAAATGAATCCAAAACACGCCGGAAGCGTGAATGACCTGTTGATTCCAAAGATAAAATTCCTCGAAAGAAGAATAAATGTGGACAACCTCATGAAGCCAAATTAGGTATATGTGTTCCGTAAGAAACACACAAAGAAATAAATCAGGAAACACATCATGATAAAGAAAACCTTCAACAAGAAAAAAATCATGAGATATCCATTAATTATATCAATAATGGAAAAATATGGAACCGAAATGAAATGAAGGGTATCGATGACATGTTTTGTTATGTCGCAAGAAATACAATGTGAATGAATATATGGAACCAATATCTATATCCAGAAGAGACATTATTGGATCAGTTGGAAAGGTACCATACATGCTGAATTAGATTCACTTAATAAGCGATGGTATTTGGGTCTAATGTTGTCACACCTGAAGATGTGGAACCTATTGGATACAAATGGGTTTTTGTTCATAAACAAAATGAGAAAGATGCGATAATAAGATAAAAAGATCGTCTTGTTGCACAAGTTTTTTCTCAAAGACCTGGAATTGATTATGATGAGACATAATCTACTGTCATGGGTGCTATAAATTTAGATACTTGATCAGCTTATCAATTTCAAATAATCTATAAATACACCTCATGGGTGTTGTAGCGGCTTATTTATATGGATCATTGGATACTAATATTTACATGAGAATTCCTGAAGGATTCAAAGTGCCTGAAGTACTAATATCAAAATCGAGGGAGTTATGTGCAATTAAACCTGCTATGGTGCTTATGGATCCATTTTTCGCGATCATTATATAGGCTAAAATCATCTGGGCTCATGTGGTATAATTTCCTAACAGAGTTTTTAGTGAAGAATGGATATGTAAATGATTACAATTCCATGTGTATTTATCAAGAGAAATACGACTGGGTTCGTGATCATTGTTGTCTATGTTGATGATTTAAACATCATTGGGACTTCCAATGAAATTAAAGAATCAATTAATTATCTAAAATATGAATTTGAAATGAAAGACCTCGGACGAACCAAATATTGCCTTGGTTTGCAAATTGAACACTTTCATAGTGGAACATTTGTACATCAATCCAGTTATACAAAAAGGATCTTAAAATGCTTTAATATGGATAAGGCAAATCCTCTTAGTACCCCAATAATAAATAGGACACTTAATGTTGAAAATGATACATTCCATCCTTGTGAAGATAACGAAGAAATACTTGGTCCTGAAGTACCATATTTAGGTGCAATTGGAGCTCTTATGTATCTTGCAAATTGTACGCGACCAAATATAGCATTTGGTATGAATCTATTAACAAGATATAGCTCATGTCCAACACGGAGACATTGGAATGGGGTTCAACACATACTTCGCTATCTCCAAGGAATAATAGATTTGGGATTATTTACCCCAAATATTCAAAAGATGCAATAACTGGTTTTGCAGATGCAGGTTATTTATCAGATCCCCATAAAGGCAAATCACAAACTGGTTATGTTTTCATGATCGGTGGTACTGCAATATCCTGGCGTTCCCAAAAGCAAACACTAGTCACTACATCTTCAAATCATGCTTAAGTTATAGCTCTTGACGACGCAAGTAGAGAATGTGTATGGCTTAGATCTACCAATCAATCCATTAAGGAAGCCAGTCGGTTACCAGTTAATAAAGATCCAACAATATTGTTTGAAGATAATGCTGCATGTGTTGCGCAGACCAAGGAAGGATATACCAAGAACGACAGAACCAAATACATTCGCCCAAAATTCTTCGCATATACTCAAGAACGTGAAAAGAAGAATGAGATTGTCATTCAGTATGTCCGGTCATCTGACAATATTGCATATTTATTTATAAAAACGTCCCCAAACTCAATTTTCAGAAAACATGTTCACAATATTAGGATGCGACATCTCCGAAATTTATGAAGATAGTTACCCTTGTTAACTCGAGGGAGAGCTCATATAGCTGTACTCTTTTTCCCTTATCATGGTTTTGTCCCACAGAGTTTTCCTGATAAGGTCTTTAATGAGGCAGTTATAAGGCTTAGTCATTCAAGGGGTGTGTTGAAATGCGCACCTCTAGAAGTGCGTAATGAGATAATATATTATAACATGTGAATAACTATTATGCCCCTGATGTAATTACGTTTGTGCCATATGAAGTTTTCCTATAAATAGGACTTCAGTTCTTAATGAAAATTCATTCCAAGAGAAATACCTCTTTATATTCTCTCAACTATCTTCATATTCTCTTTAATTTCTTGCAGTTTTTTAACACACATATGGATTTTCCCAAAGATGATCACCCTATTTAGAGCGTCATGGATCGAGTGCGACTTTTCAAGGGTCATGGGCTGGGTTGGGCTTCAGCCAACTTTATTGAGACTTAGCGGCTTTGAATAAGCCCACGTATGGAGAAAACTGGGCCTGAGTTGAAAATCCAAAGCCCAATAACCTTCGATCGGGCTATTGTGTGTCAGGATGGACTGGGCGGAGAACTTTTTTGAATTTTAAAACATCTGTTTGGATATTAAAAAATCTATTTTAAATTTAACAAATCTATTAACACTAAATAAGACTAATCCCTATTTTAACACATGTCTGCCCTATAAATGTCTAATTTGGACTTTTATTGTTGTAATATCCGCAATTTCGATTTTCAGTAATTTTATTTTTTTGTGTAAGTCCATCTTAGTGACTCGCTTATGACCGTGTCGTCCTTTTGAGAATGATTAATTATGCACTTTTTGTCATCCGAGTTCGTTTCGCTGTCGTATTGATGAGTTCCGCATTTCTTAGCGGCTTTTCCACACTCGAGTTCGATTCTTGCGAATCTCGTTCGAAACTGTTGTTTCGAGTTTCTCGTAAGTTCATTGACGTTTTTATATCTTTTGGGAGCTTCGATTTGATTATCCGTTGTCGTATCATGATGTTTCGGGCATTTGGGCCATTTTGTAATTTCCCAAAGTTTTGGGGTGTTTGCCTTCGTATCGTCCTTTCAACCTTCGGGTTGTCGGAACCATGTGTTTGTTTAGTGCTTAACTCGTGTTTTGAATGTTATACTATTCGTCGTGTTCGTTCTGTATGTTTTCGGGAATTTGAGTCATCGAGTCATGGCGGTTGTGCACTGGCCGGCCAGGTGCGGCAGGGACCGGCCAGGCGCGCACGAGCATGGCACACGAGCTGGGCGCACGATCCGGTGCTCGTGCGGCCCTGACTGCATGCGCATGAGCGAGTGCTCGTGCTCGTGCGTCTCGACAGACGCCTGGCAGTGGCGCGCACGACCCGGCGCATGACCAGCCGCTCGTGCGTGTCTGCTCTTGCGACGCTGGGCAGTATTAAATGGTCGGGCAGGTCATTTCTTCACTCGTTTTTCTCACCCATTTCATCTCCTTCGCGGCCGAGACTTGGAGAACACGAAGAGATGATGTTATTCTATCAATCCACGAAGTTCTTGAGTTTCTAACATCGTTTAATCATCCCATAACCTCCTCCAATAGATCGAATCAAGGTTAGATTTCCAAATCTAGTTTTGGGGAAATTGGGGATTTTGTTTGATTTCTTCTGTTTAATCCGATTTAACCTATATTAGTGATGGATTATTGATTATTAAGTTATATTATACCAATTTCCTTGTTGTTCCATGGTTTGATTTCCAAGGATTCGTTGTTTTGCTGAGTTCTTAATCGATGCCTTGAAGGTGTCCGGTAGAATGTCATAGAGGGGATTTCGGGCGTTCTACGATTATTCTCGTACGATCGTTGATTTAATGATTATATGATGTTAGGGTCGAGTTCCTTGTGAAGACCTCGTGTTGAACCCTTCGATTCGTCGTCGTCTTCATTTTCTATAACATCGAGGGTTTTGAAGTTTCCCGTTCGAGCCGTGTTCGATGGAGTACTTGCGTGCCGATTTCGAGGCAAGTACCTTGTTCATACATTTCTTGTTTTGTGGATATGATGATCGGTGATTGTCTCGATGTGTTTGTTGGTTGTTTGAAATGAACTTTCAAAAGATTTGGTTTAGCCTCGTTAAAGGCTCTCTTTCAAAACTAGTATGTATTTTGTGATTGGTGTGTTTCGTAAATAATTACGTGAATCCTATGGATGTGTTTGGTGCTGATGTTGCGCTTGATAATGCGTGTGTTCGAGTTCCTTGTGAAGACCTCGTGTTGAACCCTTCCATTCTTCGTCGTCTTCATTTTCTATAACATCGAGGGTTTTGAAGTTTCCCGGTCGAGCCGTGTTCGACGGAGTACTTGCGTGCCGATTTCGAGGCAAGTACCTTGTTCATACATTTCTTGTTTTGTGGATATGATGATTGGTGATCGTCTCGATGTGTTTGTTGGTTGTTTGAAATGAACTTTCAAAAGATTTGGTTTAGCCTCGTTAAAGGCTCTCTTTCAAAACTCGTATGTATTTTGTGATTGGTGTATTTCGTAAATAATTACGTGAATCCTATGGATGTGTTTGGTGCCGATGTTGCGCTTGATAATGCGTGTGTACTTATATTGCCTCATTTCGGTGCGTTGTGGTTTGACGTTTGTGTCGTGCTAAGTGTTTGTTGCCTCTCGGTAAATTATTTGGATATCCTTGGTGTACTATGTTATGTATGTGAATGTGTGAAAATGGGCGGGGTCTATGGTGACACATGGGATGTGATCATGTGGTCAGGATGCAACAAGCGATTGATCCAACCATGAGAGCCTGAGAAAAACTACGGTGACACATGGTTTGTGATCATGTGGTAAGGATGCAACAAGTGATTGATCCAACCGTGAACGCCTAAGAATATCTACGGTGACACATGGCATGCGATCATGTGGTCAGGAAACAACAAGTGATTGGTCCAACCGTGAGATGACGTGGCAAGTGATCACGGTGGTATAAGAAGATGACATGGCATGTGTTCACGATGTTATGTATATGATTTTGGATGTGTTTTGCCAGGTCGAGTACCTTGGATGTGTTACCGAGATTTTGTTTCTTAGGTGGTTATGTTTTGTTGACTTTATGCCCGTCGAGGACACGTGATGGGGATTTTGAACCCTGTGAATTGTTATTGGTTTTTGTTTGAGAAAGCAAATCTTTGGGATACCTCTGTTGGTTTTGGAAAGAGAAGGATTCAATATTCCTAAATTGTTTTCCATTAAAACTACCGAGGGCATTTTAAACCATTTTACAAATTGTTCTCGTGATATGTGAGCTTTCGAATTTGGAAAGTTTTATTCAAACTCTTGCCTTGGGAAGTATTTTTCATTATGTTTGAATCTTTGAGGATTCCTGATTATTATTATTATTGGAATATGATTTATATGACTCGTATTTGCACTTTGTACTTGCACTAGCAAAATAGTGGAATTTTGCTAACCCCGAGTAATAGGGGGTGGATGTCTGTATTGAATTCAGGTTTTGGGGAGCATAACACGGGGTCGGCATGAAGGATGATGAAAGATGATTGTACTAATCACATGAGGATCCATACGATGTCGTATTGGTTTGGTTGTACTTTATTTCCGCTGCAGTATTTTCCCCATTGTACGGGAGTGTGTTGTGTTTTGACCCCTGCGTGGGCATGTATTGAGATTGGGTTGTATGTATTAATTGGAAGACCAAATCGGTCTACTGAGTCATTTTTAGCCTTAAAGGCGATGTTGAGATGTTTGGTTTTAGTTACGAGCCTGGTAGACCCTTGAGGAAAGGGTCTTCGGCGTGTAATATCCCTGAGTAGATTGGGGGTTTTACATAAATGGTATCGAAGTTTAGGTTGTGCAAACCTAGGCTGTCGGGTCAAGTTGTGTCTGTTGAGATTTGTCTCGTCAGATTTTGTCTGACTGAATCGTGTCGCGATGCGTCGTATGAGTTTGTTGGTCGTGATTAGTATCCTGGGGTGATCATCATCTTCGTGCGACATGTGGATGTAAGTCTCCCTTCTTTGTGTTGTGCCTCGTGTGACATGAGCTACTTGTGTGATTATTTGTTAAGTGATGGAATCTTTATGTAGATTTTTGATTTCGTGATATGTGTTTATTTGACTCTCACATTTTGTTTATATGAGGAGTGGTGTCGCTACTAATGATTTCAAAATGATTTGCTCATTTTGCAAGTGTTCTCGTGAAACCTTTGTGCTTAATATGGAATAAAAATGTATATGTGTTTGATTTGCTCACTCCGGGAGGGTCCGAGGAGGCCTCAGGGGAATCTATGACTTCACTCTGGATTCACGAGCTTGATCCGTTAGCCAGTTCGGGAGGATCTTTAGAGGCCTCGAATGGGATCAGTGGTTTCGCCCAGATCCTAGGCGGTTTTCAACTGTGATTACTTGACTGTTTGTTTTCCGGAAAAGACATGCCTTGTTTTGATTTCGAAATGATTTGATGCGTGTACTATGAGATGTATAAGCGGATGTCGATACGTGTGAGTTTTGGGCATTCTGGCCTAATGGACTTTTTTTCAAATCTTGAGTATCTTAGAGAATAAATTTCGAGACGTACTTTTAAAATGGATTATTTTCTCGCGGTATTTTCAAGGTGCCTACTAGTGCCACTGTATGTTTCAAAATTATTCCACTTTGAGGACCAAAATATTTTGAGATATATTCAGTAATTTATAAACGCATTTGCTTAGACCCGAAGGTCGAATAGTTCTGAAGGTTTTTAATTAAAATAAGGTGTCCTCATTTTTACCAAATGCAAAAAGTTTTCTCAAAGTCTCGATAATGATGTTTGTATTACTTTTTCGAAATGTGATACCCAAGATCATTTGGTGTTCCCAAAAATTATTTTCAAAAAGGTGGTTTTCGTTTTTAAAACATATCATTCCAGTTTGCGGTCCAGGGTTGTGTGTATGATTTTAGTATTTTCGTTAGGGTGTTAGCCCTCCGAGTTGTGATTGAATTGGTGGTGTAAGCGTTGAGTCGTTCGCCACGCATTTGTTATATTAGCCCTCTGTGATAGGTGTGATGTTGGTATTTAATGTTTGTTGCTTCATGGTGAATTGCGTGTTATCGCACATGTGCGAGCTGTTGGAGCTTGGGCTTGTACGACCGTGTACATGTATGATTGTTTCATGATGTTTTGTAATTGTGTGCTGGTTATCGTTCGGGACGTTGAGGTCGCTGATAAGTGTCAGTTTTATACACTTATCTGTGATTAGTATTGATATATTTTACCCATAATTATGAGCTAGTCTACTCATTTTTGCTTTGAATTAATTAGTTTTTAATAATTTTATTTTTATAGGATGAAGATGTAAATTTAGACTTAATCGGATTGAATTACTGATTTACTCAAGAAATAACATGTTTATAAAATATTCATTTTATTGAATTTTTATGTATTCATGTTGTAGGGCTTTCTGAGACGAGTTCGGCAGTCTTTCCAGATTCAAAATCAGAGTTATATATCAAAAGTTATCATCCAAAAAAGATTTGGCGCGAAAACGCAAAGTCTAAGAAATTCTAGGCTGAAAATGAAGTCTGAAACTCCATACGGCCATAACATCATAAAGTTACGGGCGTAACTCACACAACAACTAATTTGCAAAAGCCGTAGCCACGTTACGGCCGTAACATCTGAAAGTTACGGCCGTAACTCCTCAAAGTTACGGCCGCAACTCTTGACAGATTTTTGATCATTTTTTAATATTTTATACTTTTGGTCTATTATTGAGGGGATGGCTGGCCTTGATCCGATTTAATGTAATAATGCTGGAGTTTTGGAGCTATTAGATGACTTTAGGTGTATAAATAAACCCCTTAGATCCATCATTATTCATTCATCTTATTATTTTCTCATTTTGTAATACTTTTTATTTATGTGAAGAACACACTTGTGTTCTTGAGAGTGTATGTGGTTTAGCTTATGTTGTTGAGTGAGTTTACTACTTCTTTCTCCTTTATCTACTAAGGGATTTAGGATCAATTCTTTCCCTTTTTCAACTAATAATGACTACTCAAGCTTGTAATATATTGAATAAACCCTTCATGGGCTAAGTTATCCTTAGTTGGGATTATAAACAAGGTTTGTCATGTTATTTAAGTTTGTATAAAGATCTATTATGGATTACTTATTATTGTGTGTGATTTTCATTGTTTTACCAATCTTAATTTATTTGGCCAATAAATGATGATATTTATGGTCTTCAGATGTTTCGAAAGAAAATATGCTTGATTAGATCAAATGATCTTCACTCTAAGTTGTTCTAGGGGATAGAAATATATCTCTAGACCTTAGATGATTCTTTGAGTTATTTTCATAAAACCTAATGCTATGTATTGAAGCCAATCAACATAGAAATATAGTGGATTGATTCAATATATAAGGGGCGTTTTGACATTCAAAAGAGGAACCGTCTTTTTAAGGAAAATCGAATCTACACAACATAATAAGTAAATTCATCTTATGATCTCCTATACATCTTCTATAACTAATGATGAACTAAGTTTGTAATCCCAACTATTTCATTTTACCCTTTTATTAACCTATTATTAGTGCAATCTTTCATTTCCTTTAATTTTAGAACTATTATTGCATTGTCCTTGCAATTGTCAAACCAAACTCTTAAATTGTGTGTTTCACTCATCTTAACCCCTATAACAAATAGATAAAGTGTACAATTCAATATATAATCTAACTTCCTCGTGGGATTGATAAACCGGACTCAAAAAGTCCACTTACTACTTGATACGATATCGTGCACTTGCGATAGTTACAAAAAAGATGTGTTAAGTTTTTGGCGCCGTTGCCGGGGAAGTATAAGAGTTATTTTGAAGTATTACATTATTAACTATTGTTATCAAAACAACTTTCTCTTTGTTGTTAATTCTCTTGTCTATGCGAAGGACGTACAATCGCGATTTAGTTTCACTAGATCCCGAGATTGAAGCCACATTTAGAAGAAGGCGAAGAGAACAAAAAACAAGCATTATTTCTTCACCATCAATGGCGGACGAACCAAACCCACCACTCCTCCAAGGAAATGATAGCGAAAGAATTCCTCCGGTAGGGGGAATACCCAATGCTCAAAACATTCAACATCAACAACATCCTATTGTGCAGGAAAATGAAGACAACATGCTCTTTGAAGAATTCATGAACCCCCCATCTTTGAGCGTGCAATCAAGTGTGATCTATCCACTATTTGGAGCGGACAATTTTCAAATTCACCCCGATGTCATCAATCTCTTCTCCAACAACAACTCATTCTATGAAAGAACCGATGAGAATCCATATCTCTATATTAACCTTTTTGTGGAGATTTGTGGAAATTTCAAATATCCAAATGTAAATGACGAGGCGATAAAAATGAGACTTTTCGTGCACATTTTGAAGGACAGAGCAAGAGAGTGGCTAGATACTTTGCCACCACGAATCATAACAAATTGGCCCGAATTTGTGCAAAAATTCACCACTAAATACTTCCGACCAATAAAAGTGTCGAAACTGAAATACGAAATCTCTACATTTCGTCAACAAGATTCGGATTCATTTCACGAAGCATGGGAGAGATACAAAGATATGCTACGAAAATGTCCTAACCATGGTTTCAATTTGGGAGCACAAGTTAATTACTTCTATTCTGGACTCTTACCTACATGCCGAGCCAATGTCGATTCATCATCAAATGGTTCACTTGGAAACAAAACTATGAGAGAGGTTATAGTCTTTTTGAGGTTATAAGTGAACAAAGTGCAAGATGGCCAGACAGAAATATCCAAAAGAAACCAAATGGCGTTTTGAAGTGGATTCTTATTCACTTATGTTGGCAAAAATTGAAGCTTTATCAATGAAATTCGAGGACATGTCTTTTTCAACTCCTCAATCTGTGAAGACGGTGCGAACTCCACAAGTTTCAGCTCTTTCATGTGAAATTTGTGGATCAACTCTCAACAGCACTATGTGCCCCTTAGTGCAACAGGAGCAGTCATTCCCACCACCAGAACAAGTGGCCCATGCTCAGAATTTCCAAAGGCAAGCATACAATCCTTACGGGCCAACATACAATTCGGGGTACAAAAATCATCCAAATTTTTCTTATGCAAACAGCAACAATGTGTTGAATCTAATGCCTCAAGAAAAGAAGCCCGGGTGGGAAGAAGCAACTACGAAGCTAGACGAACAACAACTGAAGTATTAACAACAAAATGATGCTTCAATTAAAAATCTAGAGACACAAGTTGGCAAAATGGCCAAAATACTTTTCGAAAAATCCCACGGCATGTTACCTAGAAATGCCGAGGTAAATCCAAGGGAGAGTGTCCAGTCTATCACAACAAGAAGTGGAGTGCAGTTGCCCGAGATTTCTATGGAAAATCATTTGGAAAAATAAAAAAATAAACAAAGTCGAGAAACAGAAAAAGAATCTGAATCGGGACCTTCATCTAAAAAAGGTCCAGTTGCAGCAAAATCTTATATTCCACCTATCCCTTTTCCTCAACGGTTGAAGAATCACAAGTTCGATGCGCAATTCGGAAAATTTGTGGAAATTTTCAAAAAGCTACACATCAACATACCTTTCGCCGATGTTCTAGCACAAATGCCAAGCTATGCCAAATTTATGAAAGATATTCTTTCTACCAAATGAAGGCTTGAAGAATATGAAACTGCCATGCTAACAGAGGAATGTAGCGCAATACTATAAAAGAAGTTGCCACCCAAGCTAAAAGATCCGCGAACTTTTATAATCCCGTGTACAATTGGTGAAGTGAATATTGACAAAGCTCTTTGTAATTTAGGGGCAAGTATCAATTTGATTCCCCTGTCAATTTTCAACAAACTAAACTTGGGAGAAGCAAAAGCAACAACAATTTCACTGCAATTAGCCGATCGGTCAATCAAATATTCACATGGGATAATAGAAGATGTGCTAATCAAGGTTGATAAATTTATATTTCCAGCAGATTTCATCATCCTTGACATGGAGGAAGATCAGGATATTCCTATTATCTTGGGACGGCCATTTCTTGCAACCGGACATGCTCTTATTGACGTCGACGAAGAAAGCTAATTCTTAGAGTGCAAGACGAACATGCCACCTTCAATGTCCTAAATACTTTGAATTATCCCTCCAAATATTATTATTGTCTAAAAATTGATGCAATTGATGCCAGAATATGAACAACGTCTTGGAAATCTGACGTTAAAAGACCTAGTTTGCCAATTTGTAAGAAAATTAGATGGGAATCTTCTCCCCGACTCTTAGAACGCATAAGATGTGAGCCACAATCACAACTACTGTACATACGCGTAAGTATCTTTTATTTTTGTCGTATGGTGAGATTTTCTGAATAAAAAATGTGATACGCGATAAATGCATTCATTATTCTATTGAGTAGTTGAAGCGCAATTAACGCAATCACAAATTTGTTAAATATTTTTACCTTATTTTTCTTCTATAAATAAACATTGTGCTTGTTTCTTTTATTCATCCCTCAAACTTGTACTTTTCTCTTTTTCTCTCGAATAAGTTTCTTTTCAAAAATGGAATCATCATCTTCCACAAAAAGATTTAACTCAGTATGCATTTTTGGTGGAGCTAGTTATGGAATAGAGGCATGCTTTACTGAAGCAGCCCACAACTTGGGTCGTACTTTAGGAGAAAAATGTAACACCCACAGATTTAACCGGGAATATTACAGTGTCGTGGGCCCCGAGATAGAACCCACAAGGCTGAAGGAAATTTTCGCAAACATTTACAAATGTCCAAGAGGCTAACGACGGTATTATCTATTTAAAACATTCGAAGACTTTATAAAACTCGTTTATCAAGACCGTCGTAAAATCTCATTTGAAACCACAAGGCCCGAAATGCCAAAACTCAATAGTTTAAAAACATACGTTAAGCTATCGCTTACACGTACCGATAGAAAAGATTTAGAAAACGATTGCCAAAGTGACCTAAGTTACCAGATACCAAAAGGTCATTTAAAAAAATACTCATGCAGCGGATAAAGACAAACAATTAAAATACTCTAGCAGCGGAATACAACAACTGATCAGAAACTCAAAACACAAATACATGTCTTAGCCAGTATCCTCCGGGAAGCTCATCTCTTCACGACCGCTACAAGCGTGATAATCCAAGAACCTAAAAAGAAAGCCCACGACGGGGTCAGCCATAATATCCAACAATGATAACCATCACATCACGTCAATAATTACATACCAATGGAAATACTAAGTAAGAATACGACCAATGTAATCTTACCGTCGTAACTTTACGAAAATCTACGATTCGTATCCTTAACAACACAATAAGATAATACCGAAATATTTGTACGGTATCTCAACAATATCCAAGGTTCTCAAACATGATCATAACTCGCGATACGGAAATATACCAACTCTGACCAATACGATCCATCGGAACAAACATCATCAGATCTCAACACGATAATCGGTTGTCCATCAAAAGACAAATACCAAAGGAAGTAGGGAACATACCTCAACATACGAAATACCATTACAATCACGTCAATCTAATCCGAGATCAGATCAACACAACATACGGACATGGTCCTAACACAAGACCTACAAATGCATACTCATATGGCAACGTCAATATGATCACAACAATAACGACAATGTATACTTATGGCAAGTCCATAATATACATATGCACAACAATAATACATGACAATCCGATGATCCAGCGTTCACTGCCTAGATCCCCCGATGATCCCGTCAGACCAACCCGAGGTGGAAAACCCGTCCAATGATCTAGCGCAAGCTAGCATAGATCCCCCGATGATCCCGTCGGACCAACACGAGGTGGACATATGACAACAATGCACAACTTCACAAAACAACAGTACACAATACACGACAACAACAATGCACAAATGCATGACAACAACGATACACGAATGTATCACGACATGATCGACACAAATGATAAAAATGAATAGAATACTTGCCTCGAGTCCTTCGAGAACGATCTCAATGTCTAAACCATCACGAACCATTATTCTGAATATTCACCGATCCAAAACATCACGGACGGTAGATAATTCATGTTTTCGTCAATACCATGATGTATCCTCGATAACAAGTATACCAACGACAATTGTAAATCATATACATTATGATTTAAATTCCCAAAACTCGAATACAACCTATAATCCCAAATCTCCTGTGATTACGATTTATAAACATTGCTATACGAATTATAAACGAATGAAACTGAAAACATTCATTAAATATTATAAACTGAGCAAGTAATAACTTGCCTCGATACCGGTGAAGCCGTTACCAATTCCATTGCTGTCATCTACAAGTCCCTTGGCCCTGATCAATGCAATTCACGAATATTCTCGAACACGACTGCAAAGCATGGTTCTAATCACCAATCAATAATCTCAACCTATTACAATAATCGATAGACAACAAGTTCGATAACAATCAACAATCGATAAAACCAAATCACAAACCCAACGGCTTGATAATATCTCGATTAAGCACTAGTCGGATCAATCCAACTCAAACCAGCACGAATTCAGAACCACAACACGAAAATACTGCACTTTCTGCCTTCTTAGCGCACGTTAATCACTTAACGTAGCGTGCGCTAAGTTGCTCCCGTTAGCGCGCGCTAGGCAGTAAGCTTAGCATGCGCTAATGCTGTACAGATGCATGTTTTTCAGATACCGATCAACATATGGCGATTATCAAGAACACTAAGTGATTCTAAATCATGCTCATAGATATCAAAACAATGAAATCCGATATCCTTTAACATATAAGTAATCATGCAACCCTTAATCCAATTCTTATATTCAAATATCATCTTCTTCCTCAAATATCGACATCATGAACACCAAGAACCTTAACAACACTCCCCTAATCTAACATTACAGAGATTAATCATCAACAATGATATCAACATCCGCAAAGGAGAAGAAGGATTCACCAACTTATCTCAAGAAAACGAACTACATAATTCAAACCACACGAATCATATTAATATCATCATACTCCGGTAATCCATCTCATAATCATGCTTGTCAACTTGTTTATGTAATAATCATCAACTCAAGAACATCAACATTCAATCTAAAACGAAATCCAAAGATGAAGAGTGATTACCTTTATGAAGGAATGGATTGATTTCCAAGGTTGAATCCATTTCCAAGAATCTCCAATGATTTCAAGAACAAAGCTTTAATCCATGATTTCCATCTTTAATCTTGTTAAAGAGGATCATCCCTCAGTGTTTAGGAACTCCAAATGTCCTCCCAAGGTTCTCTCTATCGAGTGAAAGGAAAGAAATGGACGAAATGCTTCATAACACCCGTTTGTCCCTTTTTATAAAGTATATTACTAGCATGCGCTAAACCTTATGTTTAGCGTGCGCTATGTCCTTAGCGTGCGCTAACTGACTTTGTTAGCGTGCGCTATCGCAGTCCAGAGGCTATAGTCTGGCTTCGTACATGTGCTTACCCCATGCATTAGCGTACGTAACTTACACTCTTTAGCGTACGAAAGTCCTTGCGTTTAGCGTGCGCTAATATCAATTGACTCGTTTGTCTGTATGCTCCGAAGACTGGTCCACACGCCAGAAGTGCTGACGAGGATAAGATTCCTTTTTGTCCAATATACCATTAGCGTGCGCTAACCTTTAGGGTTTAGCGTGCGCTAGTACTACATTACAAACATCCGTTGACTTATCAAAACGTGCGCCGAAAGTGGCCTGGTCCACACGCAGATTCCTTCCGATCTGACTACATTAGCGTGCGCTACATTCTGCCTCTAGCGTGCGCTAACCATGAACGATAGCGTGCGCTATACCTGAACATGAGCGCGCGCTATTCAGGCTATACTTAGCCATTTCCAACTATTCTCGTCCGTCTCGACTTACTGGATACGTATACATGACGCACTATATCCTCTAATACAATTGTCGACCAAGTACGACAATTATATCGATACTGACATCTCAGTACTTCATTTATTTTATCTATACTGTACAGATTCCATGCTCTACAATATAACTCGGATAAAATAATATTAAACAACGGTAGTAGAAATTCCGGATATTACATACTACACCACTTAAAATAAGTTTCGTCCTCGAAACTTGCAATCCGTCATAGGAAAACAAACAAACCGTTCAACCAAAATATTTCGAATCCATCACGACAACGATCAATCATCATTAATGAATAACCAAAACAGTACACTTATATATGCGCCAAGTCGACGATCTCCTGAGGTACTAGCAAGTGACTTCACTGTAAAGCCTCAATACGTTTACAATAACAATTCCATGAGTCTCAACAAAATATGTCATCTTCGGATGAAGTAACCTATCCGTGTCAAATCTCGTCTACCTGATTATACAATCAAGTCCCAATTCCGATAAAACGAATAATACACGATACATCTGTGAAACAAATGCTCAACACCATGGCAAAAAATCCCGAAACATCGACAGACAATCTGAACGCCCAGATGATCACCAGCAATAATCAACCAATAAATTAACCGAGAATATCATCGACATGATAAAATCTAATACGACCAATCCAAAGGTCAAAACACGGCCGAGAATATCATCATCATGATAAAAACAAACGATCAACGAAAATCGAGAATACCTTCACACGGTAAACTCCAACACAATCAACACAGAACCACAAAAACCGATATACGAACGAATAAGGTTCTCAAAACGACACACCAATCACAAACCGACGAACATATCCAATCATACATGGAGTGGGAACGACCACTCAATATCCAAAACAACCAGCATGGCGTTACCACCCCCAAATCTACACTTACAAAGAAATCATTCAGAAATCATTATGGTAAAATCGCGCTACTACCATACCAATGGAATCACATAGCACAGATGTCCTGGTTTAACAAAATCCAAAGTTCCAAAATTACATCCTGTGCATGGATCTACAACACGCAGCATATTTTTCTTGTCCGATAAATCAACCGATCATCCCTGGATAACCAAGCTACCATACTGAAGTTCGAATCTCTATTCATCTTTCCATACCGATGTCTTATCCAGTTTGTGAGTCTCACTCTGAACTTCACCATGATATGCATTATGCACTAAATGTGTATGTATATCGATCATATTTTCAAAACCAGTTTGAAATCATATAGTCTCGTCAAGAAGACAAATTTTTGAAAGTTCTTTCAAAAATTTCAAAACTCAAAACATAAATTTTGGTAAGATCATGAAATCAATTTTCGAAAAATTCAATCAGCTTGCTAGTGCCAAGTATTCGATAACAGTTTCCTTCGATTCCACACGATTTCGAAATTTAAAATGAAAAGTATGAAAATGTTCGACTACATCCATACTCCTGTATACCAATTCGATTCGTCACCAATATCCACTGATATTACATCGGAAAACCACACGATCGAGTTCCAAAATCTTAGTATTTAAACTCCGACCAAAAACTCCTTTTTCCACACATGACTCGCAACGTCGACCATTATCCCATCCTGGATCACCTCAAATATGCTATGACAAAACATTGAAACAAATCAACACAGCGAAAGACTTCCCGTGAAGTTTCTTTTGATCAAGTAATCCAAAACCCCGAAAGGCAGTAGGAAAATAGATAAATGATTGGTGAAGCGTTTTACAAATCTCGGGAGTTTTAAGAAAACAGAAAAGCCTTTTGAAACATTAGGGTCTCAGCCCGTATCTCGTTCTGCATTACAAGAAGTTTAAAAAGTAGAAAACCCTTTTTCGGACCCCAAGTCCTGAGTTATAAAACCATTTCAAAATCGATTGGGTCTCGACCCAAAAATCATTTTCCGTAAAACATCCGTAAAACATTCTTTTTGAAATCTATCATTTTCAGATGCTCAAAAACAGTTCCGTATATTTCAAAATAAACTACATGACTACATGTTCTTCTCAACAATCCACATTTCTTCTCCCGAGTAAACAACTCCGTTCCAAAACTTAACCGACATATTGATTTCCCAAAATCCTAACTTCTCAAGATCATCAATCCTGTCCCAATTCTGTCACATCATACTGTAACACATAATACCTTTCTGAATCTCAAAACATATCAACTTAGAATAGCAACAAATCTCAGTGCAATTCAAAAATCAATTACTTACAGATCGTGAAGCCGATGATTCCCCATGATACTGGCACATGTCTCGACTCAAGAAAATACTCGACACAGGTATTTTCAAAACACACGTTTTGCAAAATCAGTTCAACTAGAGAACACAACACATCTCTTTCAAGAGAATCACGTTAGCACCATTTGGAAAACTTTACAACAATCCCAGAACCACACTGATAAATCACATAACCCATAAGCCCGAGTGAACAACAAAAACTCACGGCTCTAAAATTAGTCAATCGACAACTCGAATGACGCGACCAAAACACGACCCAACTCGACCCAAATGCCTAGGTTTTCTCAATCTAAGCTCCGATACCATGTTCTGTAACACCCCCAGATTTAACCGGGAATATTACAACGCTGTGGGCCCCGAGATGGAACCCACAAGGCTGAAGGAAATTTTCGCAAACATTTACAAACGTCCAAGAGGCTAACGACGGTATTATCTATTTAAAACATTCGAAGACTTTATAAAACTCATTTATCAAGACCGTCGTAAAATCTCATTTGAAACCACAAGGCCCGAAATGCCAAAACTCAATAGTTTAAAAACATACGTTAAGCTATCGCTTACACGTACCGACAGAAAAGATTTAGAAAACGATTGCCAAAGTGACCTAAGTTACCAGATACCAAAAGGTCATTTAAAAAAATACTCATGCAGCGGATAAAGACAAACAATTAAAATACTCTAGCAACGGAATACAACAACTGATCAAAAACTCAAAACACAAATACATGTCCTAGCCAGTATCCTCCGGGAAGCTCATCTCTTCACGACCGCTACAAGCGTGATAATCCAAGAACCTAAAAAGAAAGCACATGACGGGGTCAGCCATAATATCCAACAATGATAACCATCACATCACGTCAATAATTACATACCAATGGAAATACTATGTAAGAATATGACCAATGTAATCTTACCGTCGTAACTTTACGAAAATCCACGATTCGTATCCTTAACAACACAATAAGATAATACCGAAATATCTGTACGGTATCTCAACAATACCCAAGGTTCTCAAACATTATCATAACTCGCGATACGGAAATATACCAACTCTGACCAATACTGTAATATCCGCAATTTCGATTCCTAGTGATTTCTTTTTTTCGGCGAAAGTCCATTTTGACGACTCGTTCATGACCGTATCATCATTCTGAGAATGATTAATTCTGCGCTTTTTGTCATTCGATTTCGTTTCGGTGTCTTTTTGTTGAGTTCCGCGTTCTTAAGCGGCTTTTCCGCACTTGAGTTCGATTCTTGCGAATATCATCCGAAACTATTGTTTCGAGTTTTTCGTAAGTTCATTTAATGTTATTATTCATGTTGCGAGCTTTGGTTTGGTGTTTCGATTGTGTATCGTGTATTTATGACGTTTTGGGCCATTTTCGTAATTTCCCAAAGTTTTGGGATGTTTGCCTTCGTATCGTCCTTTCAACCTTTGGGTTGTCGGAACCATGTGTTTGTTTAGTGCTTAACTCGTGTTTTGAATGTTATACTATTCTTCCTGTTCGTTCCGTACGTTTTCGGGAATTTGAGTCGTCGAGTCATGGTGGCCGGGCACTGGCCGGCCAGGTGCGGCAGGGATCGGCCAGGCGCGCACGATCCGGCGCTCGTGCGGCCCTGACTGCAAGCACACGAGCGAGTGCTCGTGCTCGGTGCTAGTGCGACTCGGCAGACGCCTGGCAGTGGCGCGTACTGCCCGGCGCACGACGGGCCGCTCGTGCGTGTCTGCTTGTGCGTCGCTGGGTAGTATTAAATGGTCGGGCAGTTCATTTCTTCACTCATTTTTCTCACCCATTTCATCTCCTCTTCGACCAAGACTTGGAGAATACGAAGACATGATGTTATTCTATCAATCCACGAAGTTCTTGAGTTTCTAACATCGTCATAACCTCCTTCGATCGACCGAATCAAGGTTAGATTTCCTACAAATCTAGTTTTGGGGAAATTGGGGATTTTGTTTGATTTCGTCCGTTTAATCCGATTTAACCTAAATTAGTGATGGATTATTGATTATTAAGTTGTATTATACCAACTTCCTTGTTGTTCCATGGTTTGATTGCCAAGGATTCGTAGTTTTGTTGAGTTCCTAATCGACGTCTTGAAGGTGTCCGGTAGAATGTCATATAGGGGATTTCGGGCGTTATACGATTATTCTTCCTCGTACGATCGTTGACTTATTGATTATATGATGTTGGTATCGATTTCCTTGGGAAGACCTCGTGTTGAACCCTTCCATTTGTCGTCGTCTTCATTTTCTATAACATCGAGGGTTTAGAAGTTTCCCGGTCGAGTCGTGTTCGACGGAGTAATTGCGTGCCTATTTCGAGACAAGTACCTTGTTCATACATTTCGTGTTTTGTGGATATGATGATCGGTGATCGTCTCGATGTGTTTGTTGGTTGTTTGAAATGAACTTTCAAAAGATTTGGTTTAGCCTCGTTAAAGGCTCTCTTTCAAAACCCGTATGTACTTTGTGATTGGTGTGTTTCGTAAATGATTACGTGAATCCTATAGATGTGTTTGGTGCCGATGTTGCGCTTGATAGTGCGTGTGTACTTATATTGCCTCATTTCGGTGCGTTGTGGTTTGACGTTTGTGTCATGCTAAGTGTTTGTTGCCTCTGGGTGAATTGTTTGGATATCCTTGGTGTACTATGTTATGTGTGAATGTGTTAAAATGGGCGGGGTCTATGGTGACACATGGCATGTGATCATGTTGTTAGGATGCAACAAGCGATTGATCCAACCGTGAGAGCCTAAGAAAAACTACGGTGACACATGGCTTGTGATCATGTGGTCAGGATGCAACAAGTGATTGATCCAACCGTGAGCGCCAAAGAATACCTACAGTGACACATGGTATGCGATCATGTGGTCAGGAGACAACAAGTGATTGATCCAACCGTGAGATGACGTGGCAAGTGATCACGGTGGTATAAGAAGATGACGTGGCATGTGTTCACGGTGTTATGTATATGATTTTGGATGTATTTTGCCAGGTCGAGTACCTTGGATGTGTTACCGAGATTTCGTATCTTGGGTGGTTATGTTTTATTGACTTTATGTCCGTCGAGGACACGTGACGGGGGTTTTGAACCCGGTGAATTGTTATTGGTTTTTGCTTGAGAAAGCAAATCTTTGGGCTGTGACCCCTGTTGGTTTTGGAAAGATAAGGATTCGATATTCCAAAATTGTTTTCCGTTAAAACTCCTGAGGGCATTTTAAACTATTTTACAAACTATTCTCGTGATTTGTGACCTTCCGAATTTAGAAACTTCTACTCAAACTCTTGCCTCGAGAAGTATTTTTTGTTATGTTTTAATCTTTGAGGATTCCTGATCATTATTATTCTTGAAATATGATTTGTATGACTCGTATTTGCACTTTGTACTTGCACTAGCAAAATAGTAGAATTTTGCTAACCCCCGAGTAATCGGGGTGGTTGTCTGTATTGCATTCAGGTTTTGGGGAGCATAACACGGGGTCAGCATGAAGGATGATGAAAGATGATCGATACTAATCACATGAGAAGCCATACGATGTCGTATTGGTTTGGTTGTATTTTATTTACGCTGCAGTATTTTTCCCGTTGTACGAGAGTGTGTTGTGTTTTGACCCCTGCGTGGGCATTTATTGAGATTGAGTTGTATGGATTAATTGAAAGACCAAATCGGTCTACTGAGTTATTTTTAGCTTAAAGGCGATGTTAAGATGTTTGATTTTAGTTACCAGTCTTGTAGATCCTTGAAGGAAGAGTCTACATCGTGTAATATCCCTGAGTGGATTGAGGTGCTACAATTGTCATATCACAAAAAGTCAACATTCACAATTTGAAATCATTCCTTAAAACAATTTGAAAGTTAATTAAGCATGTTGTACAACAATCGTAGTACAATCTTCTTTCATATAGCGGGCAATAAAAAATCAATTGATTCTAATTTATCAATAATTAAAATTATATAGGATATTTAATATAGGATTGTCAAACGAATAGCAAATGAGATTTAACTTATTGAACTCAAGCTCGGATTTTTTAATCGAATCAAACTGAGCTCAATAAGCTTTTTATTTAAAAATTTTTGTTCGAACTCGAGCTTAATTTCTTATTGAACCGGTTCGAATCGAACTCGCCTCGAACTTTTATCGAACAACTCGATTATTTTACAATTAGAGTCGAATTAATTCGAATTTTGAATTATCAAACTCAAATTCGAGTCTTTTCTTGTCAAACCGGATTGAATCAAAATTATCAATTTCGAGTTTGATCTCGTTAACAAAAATCTAATAACAAAGACAAATTGCCTAAAAGTCAAGGCGAAAACTGGCGCTAGAAATTCTAGCGTCTCATCACCATTGTGCACATGGTGATCCAGCGATAAACTTTAGTTCAATTGGCAAAAATAATGATAAAGGATAAATTGAAGGCCTAACTTGATATTAATGTGAGCTACAATAAAAAACTGCTGCTGTAACATGGAAATTATCCACTGTAAATTTAAATAAATATTATTTTCTAAAATGTTTTCAAGATATAAAATACTGATTTTCAGTGACAACTTCTAAAAACAACTGCGCTTTCAAATTCTGTTGCAAGTGACCCATAAGTTCTAAAAAAGAACGGCTTATTTTCCATCTATCAAAAACGGTCCAATTTAAAAATTCATCAAACAATTACTTGTTTTAAAAATTAAACAATAACAAACTGCCCAAGCCGGTAATGCAAAGATGGCCGTAGAAAATCCCTACCTATAATTATATTATATGCATACATAAACAAAAAAAAGGTATTATTCGCCCCCCAATCAATCCGACCCCTTGGGCCTTGACCTTTTTCAATTCCCTCCATATCTTTCCGGAACACCCGATGAAACACACAATAAAATAGATCAACGAATTAGAAACCAAGCAACTTCCCATAGAAATAATAAAAGGTGCATTAGTAACGTTGCACATCATTAACATGAAGAAAGCTAGAGCACCAATGGGAAGCAACCAACCAGGAAACCACAAATTACAAGCTGAGGCTGAATATAGTCTAAGTCATGCAAATACTAAGAGAAGATATGAAGAAAACAAAGCCGTGGCGGCGGCGCCTCGGCCGGCCAGGAAACTTTTGTCTAAACTGATCTCTCGCCATTCCCGGAAGCGTGGAAGAAGATGGTTACGGCTAATGTTAGACTACAATACCCTGCAAGTCGGGGCTTATGCCAAAACCCATTACTAGCTGAAGTCGTCGTGGGTGATAACGTACCCGGAGTGGCGGCCACGGGGGTTGTGGAAGCGTTGGTGAAGATAGCAGCATCGGGGGAGTTCGGAGGCAGGTGCAATAGTCCTGAGAATTGGTCACAATGTGTGTGTGTGTGTGAGAGAGAGAGAGAGTTAGAAATACTGAATCGGACTTGACAAATCCTATTTTTCTAAACATGGAAGCTTGATCTTATTTCAAAGATGCACTAATTGATCAGTGAAGCTTTGTTAATGTCTCAACATTATAGTGATAAATGTTTTGTACATAGACTACATATACCAATCATTTATCTAGAATAATTATAATTAAAAAAATCCCAATATGCAATATGCAAACGGTGAGAGAAAAACAACCCAACATGGCAATATGCATACGGAGAGAAGAATGTTGGACTCCGGTGGATAAATTAATTTATAATTGATAAATTAGCTTATATATAGCGAATGAAGAGGCGGATAGCGGATAACTAGCTGATTGGTTTAAAATGTTTGGTAAAAATTAGCAGTTGGAATAGCTTATAAAATAAAATTATATAAATAGATATTTATAATTAATTATTAGAAATGACAGAGGAAATCATTTATCAGAGGACAAATGGAAAATTTAATTAGAGTACCGAGAGTAAAATTGAGAGAAAAATAAAGTGAGGATGGTAAAATTGAGAAAAAAATAAAATGCTACAAGTTACAAGCCCAAACGCTACTTCAAACAGCACTTCAAAAAACGCGGTAAGTACTTAAAACACCGTGAGCTACAATGGTCAAATACTTGTCATCTACTTTACTATTAAAATAGAGTTTTACAAGACAAGTGTCTTTACATAGATTTTTTAGATTAATTATTATTTTTTTTCTAAAAATACACTCCTACACATTTGAATGAGAGTTAATTTTTTTTTTCTTTTTTCTTTTTATTTTTCTCTCAATGTTTAAAAGATAATAGTTTATCGTCCTAATTCTATTTTTTATTATTAATATTTTAAATTAATCTTCTTTTTATAATATTTGATTTAACAATCATTAGGCATATATATAATTAAAATATTTCTTTTGAATATAAGCTGTTTTTGAATAATTATTACATTATATCTTGATTTTAAAAAATATAAAAATCAGATAACATTCAAATAATTTCCTTGAAGTATCTATCTTTTTACAAGATCAATATTTTTACTTCAGTTCACATTCTTATAATTATTTTAGATTATTGAGTTATTTTATTTTAAAAATATTTGGGAAAAGAATTATAGACATGTTAGACTTACAATTCCCACTAGAAAGATCTATTATTAGTTAAAATAATTTTTTGATTGATTCTTCTTTTTGTGAAAAAAAAATTATATAAACAAATATAATAAGTTGATTATATTTTTATTTAAATACGTCACAATAATATACTTTATTACCATATGCCTAATGAATTAATATCATTGTGGATCTCATGGTATATTATTAAGTATAAAATGCGTGACTTTAATCTAAATATTTATCAAAAATATATGACGTTATTTCACCTGTATACTGATAAATAATTATATTAGTATATTAATATAAATATTATAAATATACAATGATCATATAGATGACAATCATGTTTATATATTTTATATCGAACTTTTACACATCTATACTTAATATTAAAAGAGAGCCGGAAAAGAATATAAGGAAACATGTGTCATCTCCACGTTAATCCTCTTTTTAAAAATCCTAAAAAAATGAACGTTTAATTTTTCAGGGGGTTAGAGATTCCATTATATACTATCTACCAATTAAAAAATTTCTCTCATTTTATTTTTTTTATTTTTAAGCTAATAGTTTAAACAATTATAATTTTTATATATCAATTTTATTTTTGAAAAAATATATCAAATTAATTCTTACTTCGTGCTCTTTAATTTGACATCCATATAATATATATATATAAAGTAATATAAATATAATTATTATATATTTAGATGATTAAAATATTTCAATATAAAAATATAAGAATAATGAAGAAAAATATATTTTAGATTATTTTCATAGCTTTTTAACAATTATTTGATTTTTAAGAATTATTTTGTTCTGATTATAAAATAGTAAAATATATTACATATATGTCAAATCATATAAAAAATTACATTAGTAAGAATATTGGTTGAATACTTTTAGTGAAAGTTGATAATACAACAACAACAACAATAGAGCCTTAGTCCCAAAATGCTTTGGGGTCGGCTATAATGAAAGTTGATAATAATAAACATAATTTAATTTATTATTTATAAAATTAAATATAAGACTCATATTTTTCTATATGAAAAAATAAATGCCGGTGCTTAATTAATTTACAGTTTCTTATCAGGTGCCCTTAGATCACATGATAAGAGTTTATAAATAAAATTAAATCAAATCATAGTACATGTATATGTGTGTGTATGTTGACTCATGTATATTTTATAATATTATTGAAATTCAATCATATATTATTAATATAATAAAATATTTAATATTTTACGCCGTGCATCGCACGGGAGGACATCTAGTTATTGTAAAATAAATGCTTGATCGATCTAACCATGATCAATGGAATAATGTGGATACTAGGGAAGGACAAGGCAAAAGAAACGAATGTCGTATATAGCCAAACCATGATTAATTAACAGTCGATACTGAAATTGGCACCTAACAATACACCACGCATACACATATAGACCACCATTTATATGCTTGAATTTAATATGCACATTTCACACTCACAAATACACCATAGAAAAAACAGAGTAAGTAATTAAGAAGTCTTACTGGGGCAGTCGCTGATACTAGCATTGGCCAGCTTACAGGCGGAGGGCAGCTGGAGCAAGAGCGCTTCCTGCACGCCCATGCTCTTGACGGCGGGGTTGGAGCCGTTATGGATCTGCTGGATTATGAAGCAAAGGCAAGCCAGATCACTCTCCTTCATCAGAGCCGTCGCGGAGGCGCAGCAATCCTTGCTCGGCGCCGCCGCCTTGGCCGTCACGAACGACAGGCACTGCGTTACCTTCTGGAACTGCGCCGAGCACTTGGCCGACAGCGATTCGTCTGCACCAAGTGCTACTGTTACGAAAACCGCCAAGCAAAGGACCATAGCCCAGAAGAGGGTGCTTGTTTTCGTCATTCTTTTTCTTTTGATGAAATCTTTTCCTGTAGGGTAAGTGTTTGAATAAAGGTGAGTATGGGGTTAGGAAGTACCGACGGTGGGGAATGTGGTGGTTGGGGAGAGGAATGAAGGGCATTCAATTGTGGATAGCAGTAATGATAACATCGTTGTCTGTCGGTCTGGGCGGAGGCAATTAATGAGCTCAGCTGTAGGATTTCACTTGGTTTTCACCACGCGGCGCTGACTCTGCCCACGTGGTGTCATGATCTGCAGGTCGGATAGCTTCCCATCACTCGGATGCTTCCCCTATCAGAAAGTACTGGGCAATAGGAGCTCTCCTGTCCTCCGGGCAATTAATTCCAGCAAAAATTTTCTCCAGTTCCTTCAACCAATGGTCCCAAGTGGGAGTCTCGGAAAAGCCGTCAAATTTGGGTGGTTGCATCTTTGCCACCTCTTGTAACCATCGGTCACCACGATTTCCCATTTCTGGAATCCTTTGTTGTCCATCTCCCTGCTGAATTCCTGCCGCCACTTGCATTCGGTCCACGACCTGAGCGAACTGAGTCATCTGGTTCACGACTTGACGAAGGATTTCTGGCACACCAGGTTCCGGTTCGTTATTGATGGATTGCTGCGGCTCGCCTGAGCTATGACTAGCCTGATTAGAAGGCGACGCCTCCCTTTCAGCATTCCTTCGTCCGCGTCCACGACCGCGACCACGTCCACGTCCGCCTCTCAACATACTGTAAGCACAAGTACTTAATATACAGGAAACAACATCGTTCTAATATTCAAGTATAAAGAGACACAACGTGTAAAGAACGAGATAGAGTTTAGGAACTTACAACCACCGTTCGCATGAAGACGTAGGCAGTGCAGTGATGTCATTTACGGTCGGTTACCTCAAAAGACATAAATGACCCCAATTTTAACCCAACGACCAAGATATCCATAATCTTATCTCTGATACCATATTCTGTAACACCCCCGATATATTCAGGAATATTACAGCGCCGTAAATCCTTTACATAAAAATTTACAAGGCTAAATAAGGGAAATGACAATAACAGATACCAGTTTATGAAATTTCTGAAATAAAATCCAACCGACTGGTTCAAAACCGAAATTACAAATATTCCAAGAAGAGTTATTATTACATCACTAAAATCCAAACATTATAAATCGACGACGTACTCGAGTACTCATTAAGATAACCAACAAATAACAGACGAAACCCTATTTAACATCACTGCACCTCGTCGTCATGCATCTCCAGTGGTTGTTTTCCCGCTCTCCTAGATCCTGAACATACACAAATGTTCACCCCCGAAGGGGTTAGCACAACGATGCTAGTACAAGTACAATAATCATACAACAGTGATATAATCAACAATTATATCATAACAAGTTTCTCCAACGAGAATATCCACAACACATATCATATCATAACAGTTTCAACATACTAATGGTATTCCAACGATCCAGACACATTATAGATTCCCATGATGATAACGTCGGACCCACACATGGTGGAACTACCGTCCAACGATCCAACAAGCACACAGCTATAGATTCCCATGATGATTCCCGTCGGATCAACGCATGGTGGACATATATTCACAACATATTTACACGATACAATCACATCATAATTGTCATAACATAAACAATTCTAATTAGAGTACTTGCCTCGATTAGAAGACAGAACAATACTTCCACGAAAACGAGACACTCGAAGATCGCCTCTCTCGATCAATCACGCAACAAGATCAAACCTTAACAAAAGAAATGATATAGGGTTTATCTCACATCGTATGAGTGTTTAACAATTCGATTCACGGCCAAAAGTTCATAAAATGCAATCTGTCCGAACTGTTTAGCGCACGCTAAGTACTCTGCGTAGCGTGCGTTAAGTCTGCCCAATAGCGCACGCAAACAACAAAGACTAGCGTACGCTAACTATGCATGGTCAGTACTTCACTGACCAGCCAACTGACTCGTCTGATGGTCTAGCGTACGTTACGTACTAAACGTAGCGCACGCTAACTCGTGCTCGATAGCGCACGTTAACTTTCATAGCATAGCGTGCGCTATCTATGCATGGCAGTTTACTGCTGAGCAGTAAACTGTTCTTGCCATGATCGAAACAATGAAATCTTGCGTGATAATTCATGTTACTTCCATGAATACCATGTTCATACCCTTATGAATTATTTTATGGATAAAGACAACTTCGGATTCAAGGATATGCATATCAATTTAAAACCATATTCCATTCCGACTTCAAATCTTCATAATTCGAAAAGCTTAACGGTTGATATCAACACCTCTATATCAATCCATATTATCATGCTGAAGTTGATAAACGTTCTATCTATACTAGATAAATCCTTCCATGATCAAACCTTTAGATTTATCTAACAATAAGGATGTTAACATCTAGTCCAAGATTACTATGAAATCATCCATTAGATTCGGTTTACCAATGATAGAAGCTTCTCTTCACACATTCAGTGTAATAAGATTCGAATCATGATGATTATAATCAAGGTATTTAAGGCTTAATCATCTCACCATTCCAAACGTGATATACTTGGATAATCCATCTATGAAAATCCATATCTTGTTAACATGATCATCCAAATTGTTAAAATCCAACTCTAAGTCTTGAGATAGATTGAACATACCTTAATATGATGAAAATCACTGATCCGTAAGGTAGAATCCAACTCCGGTTGGTTGTATGCCACTCCAAGGTGCTATCCCACTTCAATGAATACTCCCAAGTGATAACCAATATACAAACACCCACAAGATGTGTTCTAAGTATGTGGTAGGATATCTCAGCTCTCTGGCCTCTCAAGTATGCAGAAGGAACGAGTAAAATGTAAGCCAAAACGAGTTGTTGTCCTATTTATAATATTCTGCATTTTTAACAAGTTAGCGCACGCTACTAAGCATTCCTTAGCGTGCGCTAATAATGGTTGACTTCAGAATTGTCCGCAAGGCCCGCGGGAATCTTATCCGGACCCATGTCCCGGCTGGCGCATGTGCTAGCCGTCCCGCTCAATAATTGAGTTCTTAGCGCACGCAACTCCTATCTTCATAGCGTGCGCTAATAATGGCCCGATAGCGCGCGTTAAGATACATTATTAGCGTGCGCTATCACGAGGTTGCTTGAGCAATTATGCATGCTTCTATACTTATGTACAATGATATCAATGCACGCAATATCATACTCCAATAATCAAAATCACCAATCCGAATAATACATGGTTTGAATACAGATGAAATACACTGTAATAAATCCGGATATTACATACTCTCCTACTAAAAAGGAGTTTCGTCCCGAAACTCAAGACGAAAATAACTCGGGATATCTAGATTTCATATCAGTTTCTGTTTCCCAGGTGGCTTCTTCCATTCCGTGACGTGACCACTGAACTTTGACCAAAACGATTGGTTTGTTCCTCAGTTGCTTAACTCGACTCTCGAGTATCTTAACCGGTCTTTCTTCAAACGTCCCATCCTGCTCGACTTCGATCTCGCCGAAATCAATGATATGGCCGATCTCGTATATACCTCCGTAATCGGGATACGTGGAACACGTTATGAACATGGCACAATGACGGCGGCAATGCCAATCAGTATGCCAACTCCCAACTCTCTCGAGGATTTCAAATGGTCCGATATATCTCGGACTCACTTTCCTTTCCTTCCAAACGAAAGATTCCCGAGTAGGAGAAACCTTGAAGTACGTGATCTCTGTCTTGAACTCCAATGGCGGCGGCGTCGTCGCATAGGATTCTGGCGACTGCAGGCGGTCAACGGCCTTTCACGGATCAAGGCTATCTTCTTTCGAGTCTGCACTATCAAATGCAGTTACATTCGATCAAGTCGGCGAATCGTCCCGAGATAGGGCGATCTGCATCTCCTTCCGTATAATGCCTCAAACGGTGCCATCTTAATGGAAGCATGCCAACTATTGTTGTAGGTAAATTCAATCAACGGTAGATGAACTTCCCAATCGTTTGACCAATCTAAGGCACAGGCCCTCAGCATGTCTTCCACTATTTGTATAGTTCTCTCAGATTGTCCGTCAGTCTGCGGGTGATAAGCCGTGCTGAAGTTCAATTCGGTCCCTAAGGCCTTATGAACTGCTTTCCAAAAGTGAGACACAAAACGGCCGTCTCGATCAGAAACAATGGTTTTCGGCGTACCATGCAATCGAACTATCTACGAAATAAATACTCGTGCCAACCTCTCTGATCCCCACGTATCCTTAATGCCTAGAAAATGAGCTGATTTGGTTAAACGATCAACTATGACCCAAATCATGTTCATTCCTGTCCTGGTTTTCGGCATATTAGTGATAAAGTCCATCGATATGTCCTCCCACTTCCATTCAGGAATCGGGAGCGGCTTCAACATTCCAGCAGGCCGTTGATGCTCGATCTTAACCCGCTGACAAGTCAAACATTTCGAAACATAGTCCGCTACGTCTTTCTTCATGTTGCCCCACCGAATTGCTTCAAGTCCTTATACATCTTCTTGGTGCCGGGTGGATAGAATAGAGGCGACTGTGAGCTTCCTTCATAATCGTCTGTTTGAACATCTACATCGGGAACACAGAGTCGGTTACGAAATCTCAAAACTCCATCATCATGAATTATGAATGCGGGGCCTTTCCTCCGATCACTTCATCACGTAACCGAATCATCGAGGATCATCATGCTGTTTAGATTTGATTCCTTCGGTTAATGATGAAGTTATCTCCATCACGCCGCTTGTCCTTGGACTCTTTGTAACCATACTTCAATTCCTTCACGAATCATCTCTCGTTGAAGGCTAAGTTGAGAGGTCGGCGTCTCGGATCTCGAATCGAAACAGGCTTGCGGCTAAGTGCATCGGCCACTACATTCGCTTTGCTGGATGATATAAAATCTCCAAGTCATAGTCCTTAATCGGTTCTAACCATCTTCTTTGCCGCATGTTCAACTCTTTCTGACTGAATAAGTACTTGAGACTCTTATGATCCGTAAAGATCTGACAGTGAGTCCCGTACAGATAATGCCTCCAGATCTTCAAAGCAAAAACTACTGCTGCTAGCTCCAAATCATGTGTCGGGTAATTCACTTCATAAGGTTTCAGCTGTCGTGACGCATAAGCGATCACTTTATCCTTCTGCATCAATACGCACCCAAGTCCTTGGTTCGAAGCATCACTGTAAACTATGAATCCTCCAGTTCCCTGCGGAAGTGATAGAATTGGTGCCGTCGTCAATCTCTTCTTCAATTCATCAAAGCTAATATGACACAATTCATTCCACTCAAACTTTTGAGTTTTCTGCAGGAGTCGAGTAAGTGGGCGGGAGATTTTAGAAAACCCTTCCACGAATCGACGATAATATCCAGCAAGTCCTAAGAAGCTTCGGACTTCTTTCACGTTCTTTGGAGGTTTCCAATCCATAATTGCTTCGATCTTCTGAGGATCTACTCGAATTCCTTCAGCTGACACTACATGGCCGAGGAACATTACTTCCTTTAGCCAGAATTCACACTTAGAAAGTTTGGCGTACAATTGCTCGTTTCTCAAAAGTTCCAATACAATCCACAAATGTTGCGCATGTTCTTCCGGGCTCTTAGAATACACCAGAATGTCATCAATAAACACGACCACAAATTTATCCAAAAATTCAATGAACACACGGTTCATCAATTGCATAAATACGGAGTGCGTTAGTGAGACCAAGCGGCATCACTACAAACTCATAATGTCGTAGCGAGTTACGAGCGATTTGGAACATCGATTCCTTAATCCTCGATTGATGATATCACGATCTCGGATCGATCTTAGAAAATCACGTTGCCCCTTGCAATGGTCAAACAAATCATCAATCCGTGCAACGGATACTTGTTCTTAATCGTCATCTTGTTCGGCTCTCGATAGTCAATACAATCGGCGATCTATCCTTCTTTCGGACAAAAGAAGCGGCGCTCCCGGGTGAAACGCTTGGTGAATATAGCCCTTGTCCAAGAACTCCTCCGAGTTGCTTCTTGATTCGTACATCTCGGTAGGTGCCATACGATACGGCGCCTTGGAAATTGGTGTAGCTCGGGTTCCGGCAATGGTAAATTCTACATCCCTTCGTGGAGGTAGTCCAGGTAACTCGTCAGGAAATACATCTGGAAATTCGTTCACAACAGGAATGGATGAAAGTTCCACAATTTCGTCTTCTTTCTTCATTGCATAACACCAATATCCGATACAGCCCTGTTTCAACAATTTGACAGCTTTCATCGCTTTGATCAATTTCCCTGAGCTTCCCGGTTTCCACCCCTCGAATAATATTTCGGAACCATCGTCAGCGATCAGTGAAATATTCCTCCTTCGGTAGTCTACAATTGCTCCATACCGATTAAGCCAATCGTCTCCGAGTATCAGGTCATCTCCTTTCATTTCTATCACGATCAGATTTGAGAGCCACTCTTTGCCCCCAAATGATACATGGAAATTTCTAGTTTCTAAATTTCCGACAATTCTCTCTCCACTCGGTAAACCAACAACATAAGGTTCACAAGTATAAAAAACGGAAATATTCAAACGATTTATACAAGACAAAGATATAAAAGAATGCGTAGCTCCTGTATCGAATAAAACGCTAACTGGCTGGGAAAGGATCTGGACAGTACCTGATGCGACAGCAGCATCCTGATCGTCTGTCCTCCTCATCTCATACAGGCGTGGGGGAACAGATCCGGCACTCGATGCCCCCTTTCGGTCCCATTGTCCTCTGCCTCGCCCACGGCCAAAATTCTGAGGCATCTGAACACTTTGCTGTGTCTGTTGAACACTGGCTTCCTTCTGAACTGGCTGTGATGAACGGGTTCCATTGTACTTAGTGGCGTCCTTACAAAACGTTGCACGGTGTCCTTCCTGTCCGCACTCAAAACATGTAACTGGAGTGCGCAAACAATCACGCCAAAGGTGGCCTGGGCGACCACAGTTAAAGCACTTCCTAGCTGTATCCGTCGTGGCTGACATTGTTCCGTAATTCTTTCCGCTCTTAGATGGGTGCGGAGGTTTCTTGAAAGAAAAAGAAGACTGGGCCTTGCGGGGCCTACTGCTCTTGTGCTCTGTAAAAGTACCAGCGACTTTCTGTTTCTTTGACTCCATAAATTTCTCCATTGCTGCTTCTTTAATCTCATACGCCAACACCTTATCCTGGTATTGGCGGAGAGTGGTACATTTAAAACCGGACATGTACCTCTGGATTTCTGGTTTCATCCTCATTTCGAAATGAATCATCATCTCCGCATCTGTTCTGACCAGATGTCGAACAAATGCTAACTGCTGGTTAAACGTCTTAATCATCTGGGATACGGGTTCGTCTGATGGTTGAGCGGAGAAAAATTCCCGAATTTTGGCTTCCCTCACAGGACGAGGGCAATACTGAGCTTCCATCATCATTTTAAATTCCGTCCAATCGGCATCATGATCTGCAGGTCGGATAGCTTCCCACCACTCGGATGCTTCCCTATCGTAGAAATCTTGGGCAATAGGAGCTCTCCTCGTCCGGCAATTAATTCGGCAAAAATTTTCTCCAGTTCCTTCAACCAATGGTCCCAGTGGGAGTCTCGGAAAAGCCGTCAAATTTGGGTGGTTGCATCTTTGCCACCTCTTGTAACCATCGGTCACCACGATTTCCCATTTCGGAATCCTTTGTTGTCCATCTCCTGCCGAATTCTGCCGCCACTTGCATTCGGTCCACGACACATGCGAACCGAGTTATCTGGTTCACGACTTGACGAAGGATTTCGGCACACCAGTTCCGGTTCGTTATTGATGGATTCTTTGCGGCTACTTTGAGCTATGACTAGCTTGATTAGAAGGCGACGCCTCCCTTTCGGCATTCCTTCGTCGCGTCCACGACGCGACCACGTCACGTCCGCCTCTCAACATACTGTAAGCACAAGTACTTAATATACAGGAAACAACATCGTTCTAATATTCAAGTATAAAGAGACACAACGTGTAAAGAACGAGATAGAGTTTAGGAACTTACAACCACCGTTCGCATGAAGACGTAGGCAGTGCAGTGATGTCATTTACGGCCGGTTACCTCAAAAGACATAAATGACCCCAATTTTAACCCAACGGCCAAGATATCCATAATCTTATCTCTGATACCATATTCTGTAACACCCCCGATATATTCAGGAATATTACAGCGCCGTAAATCCTTTACATAAGAATTTACAAGGCTAAATAAGGGAAATGACAATAACAGATACCATTTTATGAAATTTCTGAAATAAAATCCAACCGACTGGTTCAAAACCGAAATTACAAATATTCCAAGAAGAGTTATTATTACATCACTAAAATCCAAACATTATAAATCGACGACGTACTCGAGTACTCATTAAGATAACCAACAAATAACAGACAGTAAACCCGGTCGGAACATCACTCTGCACCCTCGTCGTCATGTATCTCCAGTGGTTGTTTTCCCGCTCTCCTAGATCCTGAACATACACAAATGTTCACCCCCGAAGGGGTTAGCACAACGATGCTAGTACAAGTACAATAATCATACAACAGTGATATAATCAACAATTATATTATAACAAGTTTCTCCAACGAGAATATCCACAACACATATCATATCATAACAGTTTCAACATACTGATGGTATTCCAACGATCCAGCGCACACAGCTATAGATTCCCATGATGATCCCGTCGGACCAACACATGGTGGAACTACCTGTCCAACGATCTAGCGCACACAGCTATAGATTCCCATGATGATTCCCGTCGGATCAACGCATGGCGGACATATATTCACAACATATTTACACGATACAATCACATCATAATTGTCATAACATAAACAATTCTAATTAGAGTACTTGCCTCGATTAGAAGACAGAACAATACTTCCATGAAAACGAGACACTCGAAGATCGCCTCTCTCGATCAATCACGCAACAAGATCAAACCTTAACAAAAGAAATGATATAGGATTTATCTCACATCGTACGAGTGTTTAACAATTCGATTCACGGACAAAAGTTTATAAAATGCAATCTGTCTGAACTGCTTAGTGCACGCTAAGTACTCTGCGTAGCGTGCGTTAAGTCTGCCCGATAGCGCACGCAAACAACAAAGACTAGCGTACGCTAACTATGCATGGTCAGTACTTCACTGACCAGCCAACTGACTCGTCTGATGGTCTAGCGTACGTTACGTACTAAACGTAGCGCACGCTAACTCGTGCTCGATAGCGCACGTTAACTTTCATAGCATAGCGTGCGCTATCTATGCATGGCAGTTTACTGCTGAGCAGTAAACTGTTCTTGCCATGATCGAAACAATGAAATCTTGCGTGATAATTCATGTTACTTCCATGAATACCATGTTCATACCCTTATGAATGATTTTATGGATAAAGACAACTTCGGATTCAAGGATATGCATATCAATTTAAAACCATATTCCATTCCAACTTCAAATCTTCATACGACAATTCGAAAAGCTTAACGGTTGATATCAACACCTCTATATCAATCCATATTATCATGCTGAAGTTGATAAACGTTCTATCTATACTAGATAAATCCTTCCATGATCAAACCTTTAGATTTATCTAACAATAAGGATGTTAACGTCTAGCCCAAGATTACTATGAAATCATCCATTAGATTCGGTTTACCAATGATAGAAGCTTCTCTTCACACATTCAGTGTAATAAGATTCGAATCATGATGATTATAATCAAGGTATTTAAGGCTTAATCATCTCACCATTCCAAACATGATATACTTGGATAATCCATCTATGAAAATCCATATCTTGTTAACATGATCATCCAAATCGTTAAAATCCAACTCTAAGTCTTGAGATAGATTGAACATACCTAAATATGATGAAAATCACTGATCCGTAAGGTAGAATCCAACTCCGGTTGGTTGTATGCCACTCCAAGGTGCTATCCCACTTCAATGAATAATCCCAAGTGATAACCAATATACAAACACCCACAAGATGTGTTCTAAGTATGTGGTAGGATATCTCAGCTCTATGGCCTCTCAAGTATGCAGAAGGAACGAGTAAAATGTAAGCCAAAACGAGTTGTTGTCCTATTTATAATATTCTGCATTTTTAACAAGTTAGCGCACGCTACTAAGCATTCCTTAGCGTGCGCTAATAATGGTTGACTTCAGAATTGTCCGGGTGCGTCCGCGGGAATCTTATCTGGACCCATGTCCCGGCTGGCGCATGTGCTAGCCGTCCCGCTCAATAATTGAGTTCTTAGCGCACGCAACTCCTATCTTCATAGCGTGCGCTAATAATGGCCCGATAGCGCGCGTTAAGATACATTATTAGCGTGCGCTATCACGAGGTTGCTTGAGCAATTATGCATGTTTCTATACTTATGTACAATGATATCAATGCACGAAATATCATACTCCAATAATCAAAATCACCAATCCGAATAATACATGGTTTGAATACAGATGAAATACACTGTAATAAATCCGGATATTACATACTCTCCTACTAAAAAGGAGTTTCGTCCCGAAACTAAAGACGAAAATAACTCGGGATATCTAGACTTCATATCAGTTTCTGTTTCCCAGGTGGCTTCTTCCATTCCGTGACGTGACCACTGAACTTTGACCAAAACGATTGGTTTGTTCCTCAGTTGCTTAACTCGACTCTCGAGTATCTTAACCGGTCTTTCTTCAAACGTCCCATCCTGCTCGACTTCGATCTCGCCGAAATCAATGATATGGCTGGGATCTGGTATATACCTCCGTAACTGGGATACGTGGAACACGTTATGAACATGGCACAATGACGGCGGCAATGCCAATCTGTATGCCAACTACCCAACTCTCTCGAGGATTTCAAATGGTCCGATATATCTCGGACTCAGCTTTCCTTTCCTTCCGAAACGAAAGATTCCCCGAGTAGGAGAAACCTTCAGAAGTACGTGATCTCCTGTACTGAACTCCAATGGGCGGCGGCGTACGTCCGCATAGGATTTCTGGCGACTCTGGGCGGTCAACAGCCTTTCACGGATCAAGGCTATCTTCTTTCGAGTCTGCACTATCAAATCTGGTTCTGTTCCGATCAAGTCTGACGAATCGTCCCAGCATAGGGGTGATCTGCATCTCCTTCCGTATAATGCCTCAAACGGTGCCATCTTAATGGAAGCATGCCAACTATTGTTGTAGGTAAATTCAATCAACGGTAGATGAACTTCCCAATCGTTTGACCAATCTAAGGCACAGGCCCTCAGCATGTCTTCCACTGTTTGTATAGTTCTCTCAGATTGTCCGTCAGTCTGCGGGTGATAAGCCGTGCTGAAGTTCAATTCGGTCCCTAAGGCCTTATGAACTGCTTTCCAAAAGTGAGACACAAAACGGCCATCTCGATCAGAAACAATGGTTTTCGGCGTACCATGCAATCGAACTATCTCCGAAATAAATACTCGTGCCAACCTCTCTGATCCCCACGTATCCTTAATGCCTAGAAAATGAGCTGATTTGGTTAAACGATCAACTATCACCCAAATCATGTTCATTCCTGTCCTGGTTTTCGGCATATTAGTGATAAAGTCCATCGATATGTCCTCCCACTTCCATTCAGGAATCGAGAGCGGCTTCAACATTCCAGCAGGCCGTTGATGCTCGATCTTAACCCGCTGACAAGTCAAACATTTCGAAACATAGTCCGCTACGTCTTTCTTCATGTTGCCCTACCAGAAATTCTGCTTCAAGTCCTTATACATCTTACTGGTGCCCGGGTGGATAGAATAGGGCGAACTGTGAGCTTCCTTCATAATCGTCTGTTTCAGAACATCTACATCGGGAACACAGAGTCGGTTCTGAAATCTCAAAACTCCATCATCATGAATTATGAATCCGGGGGCCTTTCCTCTGATCACTTCATCACGTAACCGAATCATCAGAGGATCATCTATCTGTTTAGATTTGATTCCTTCGGTTAATGATGAAGTTATCTCCATCACGCACAGTTGTCCTTGGACTCTTTGTAACCATACTTCAATTCCTTCACGAATCATCTCTCGTTGAAGGCTAAGTTGAGAGGTCAGCGTCTCCAGCATCTGAATCGAAACAGGCTTGCGGCTAAGTGCATCGGCCACTACATTCGCTTTGCCTGGATGATATAAAATCTCCAAGTCATAGTCCTTAATCAGTTCTAACCATCTTCTTTGCCGCATGTTCAACTCTTTCTGACTGAATAAGTACTTGAGGCTTTTATGATCCGTAAAGATCTGACAGTGAGTCCCGTACAGATAATGCCTCCAGATCTTCAAAGCAAAAACTACTGCTGCTAGCTCCAAATCATGTGTTGGGTAATTCACTTCATAAGGTTTCAGCTGTCGTGACGCATAAGCGATCACTTTATCCTTCTGCATCAATACGCACCCAAGTCCTTGGTTCGAAGCATCACTGTAAACTATGAATCCTCCAGTTCCCTGCAGAAGTGATAGAATTGGTGCCGTCGTCAATCTCTTCTTCAATTCATCAAAGCTAATCTGACACAATTCATTCCACTCAAACTATTGAGTTTTCCTCAGGAGTCGAGTAAGTGGGCGGGAGATTTTAGAAAACCCTTCCACGAATCGACGATAATATCCAGCAAGTCCTAAGAAGCTTCGGACTTCTTTCACGTTCTTTGGAGGTTTCCAATCCATAATTGCTTCGATCTTCTGAGGATCTACTCGAATTCCTTCAGCTGACACTACATGGCGGAGGAACATTACTTCCTTTAGCCAGAATTCACACTTAGAAAGTTTGGCGTACAATTGCTCGTTTCTCAAAAGTTCCAATACAATCCGCAAATGCTGCGCATGTTCTTCCGGGCTCTTAGAATACACCAGAATGTCATCAATAAACACGACCACAAATTTATCCAAAAATTCAATGAACACACGGTTCATCAATTGCATAAATACAGCAGGTGCGTTAGTGAGACCAAACGGCATCACTACAAACTCATAATGTCCGTAGCGAGTTCGGAACGCTGATTTCGGAACATCAGATTCCTTAATCCTCAGTTGATGATATCCTGATCTCAGATCGATCTTAGAAAATACTGTTGCCCCTTGCAACTGGTCAAACAAATCATCAATCCGTGGCAACGGATACTTGTTCTTAATCGTCATCTTGTTCAGCTCTCGATAGTCAATACACAGTCGAAGCGATCTATCCTTCTTTCGGACAAAAAGAACTGGCGCTCCCCAGGGTGAAACGCTTGGCTGAATATAGCCCTTGTCCAGTAACTCCTCCAGTTGCTTCTTCAGTTCGTACATCTCAGTAGGTTCCATACGATACGGCACCTTGGAAATTGGTGTAGCTCCGGGTTCCAGCTCAATGGTAAATTATACATCCCTTCGTGGAGGTAGTCCAGGTAACTCGTCAGGAAATACATCTGGAAATTCGTTCACAACAGGAATGGATGAAAGTTCCACAATTTCGTCTTCTTTCTTCATTGCATAACACCAATATCCGGTACAGCCCTGTTTCAACAATCTGACAGCTTTCATCGCTTTGATCAATTTCCCTGAGCTTCCCGGTTTCCACCCCTCGAATAATATTTCGGAACCATCGTCAGCGATCATTGAAATATTCCTCCTTCGGTAGTCTACAATTGCTCCATACCGATTAAGCCAATCGTCTCCGAGTATCAGGTCATCTCCTTGCATTTCTATCACGATCAGATTTGAGAGCCACTCTTTGCCCCCAAATGATACATGGAAATTTCTAGTTTCTAAATTTCCGACAATTCTCTCTCCACTTGGTAAACCAACAACATAAGGTTCACAAGTATAAAAACCGGAAATATTCAAACGATTTATACAAGACAAAGATATAAAAGAATGCGTAGCTCCTGTATCGAATAAAACGCTAACTGGCTGGGAAAGGATCTGGACAGTACCTGATGCGACAGCAGCATCCTGATCGTCTGTCCTCCTCATCTCATACAGGCGTGGGGGAACAGATCCGGCACTCGATGCCCCCTTTCGGTCCCATTGTCCTCTGCCTCGCCCGCGGCCAAAATTCTGAGGCATCTGAACACTTTGCTGCGTCTGTTGAACACTGGCTTCCTTCTGAACTGGCTGTGATGAACGGGTTCCATTGTACTTAGTGGCGTCCTTACAAAACATTGCACGGTGTCCTTCCTGTCCGCACTCAAAACATGTAACTGGAGTGCGCAAACAATCACGCCAAAGGTGGCCTGGGCGACCACAGTTAAAGCACTTCCTAGCTGTATCCGTCGTGGCTGACATTGTTCCGTAATTCTTTCCGCTCTTAGATGGGTGCGGAGGTTTCTTGAAAGAAAAAGAAGACTGGGCCTTGCGGGGCCCACTGCTCTTGTGCTCTGTAAAAGTACCAGAGACTTTCTGTTTCTTTGACTCCATAAATTTCTCCATTGCTGCTTCTTTAATCTCATTCGCCAACGCCTTATCTTGGTATTGGCGGAGAGTGGTACATTTAAAACCGGACATGTACCTATGGATTTCTGGTTTCATCCTCATTTCTAAATGAATCATCATCTCCGCATCTGTTCTGACCAGATGTCGAACAAATGCTAACTGCTGGTTAAACGTCTTAATCGTCTGGGATACGGGTTCGTCTGATGGTTGAGCGGAGAAAAATTTTCGAATTTTGGCTTCCCTCACAGGACGAGGGCAATACTGAGCTTCCATCATCATTTTAAATTCCGTCCAATCGGCATCATGATCTGCAGGTCGGATAGCTTCCCACCACTCGGATGCTTCCCCTATCAGAAAGTACTGGGCAATAGGAGCTCTCCTGTCGTCCGGGCAATTAATTCCAGCAAAAATTTTCTCCAGTTCCTTCAACCAATGGTCCCAAGTGGGAGTCTCGGAAAAGCCGTCAAATTTGGGTGGTTGCATCTTTGCCACCTCTTGTAACCATCGGTCACCACGATTTCCCATTTCTGGAATCCTTTGTTGTCCATCTCCCTGCTGAATTCCTGCCGCCACTTGCATTCGGTCCACGACCTGTGCGAACTGAGTTATCTGGTTCACGACTTGACGAAGGATTTCTGGCACACCAGGTTCCGGTTCGTTATTGATGGATTGCTGCGGCTCGCCTAAGCTATGACTAGCCTGATTAGAAGGCGACGCCTCCCTTTCAGCATTCCTTCGTCCGCGTCCACGACCGCGACCACGTCCACGTCCGCCTCTCAACATACTGTAAGCACAAGTACTTAATATACATGAAACAACATCGTTCTAATATTCAAGTATAAAGAGACACAACGTGTAAAGAACGAGATAGAGTTTAGGAACTTACAACCACCGTTCGCATGAAGACGTAGGCAGTGCAGTGATGTCATTTACGGCCGGTTACCTCAAAAGACATAAATGACCCCAATTTTAACCCAACGGCCAAGATATCCATAATCTTATCTCTGATACCATATTCTGTAACACCCCCGATATATTCAGGAATATTACAGCGCCGTAAATCCTTTACATAAGAATTTACAAGGCTAAATAATGGAAATGACAATAACAGATACCAGTTTATGAAATTTCTGAAATAAAATCCAACCGACTGGTTCAAAACCGAAATTACAAATATTCCAAGAAGAGTTATTATTACATCACTAAAATCCAAACATTATAAATCGACGACGTACTCGAGTACTCATTAAGATAACCAACAACTAACAAACAGTAAACCCGGTCGGAACATCACTCTGCACCCTCGTCGTCATGCATCTCCAGTGGTTGTTTTCCCGCTCTCCTAGATCCTGAACATACACAAATGTTCACCCCCGAAGGGGTTAGCACAACGATGCTAGTACAAGTACAATAATCATACAACAGTTATATAATCAACAATTATATCATAACAAGTTTCTCCAACGAGAATATCCACAACACATATCATATCATAACAGTTTCAACATACTGATGGTATTCCAACGATCCAGCGCACACAGCTATAGATTCCCATGATGATCCCGTCGGACCAACACATGGTGGAACTACATCCCGGCGATCCAGCGCACACAGCTATAGATTCCCATGATGATTCCCGTCGGATCAACGCATGGTGGACATATATTCACAACATATTTACACGATACAATCACATCATAATTGTCATAACATAAACAATTCTAATTAGAGTACTTGCCTCGATTAGAAGACAGAACAATACTTCCACGAAAACGAGACACTCGAAGATCGCCTCTCTCGATCAATCACGCAACAAGATCAAACCTTAACAAAAGAAATGATATAGGATTTATCTCACATCGTATGAGTGTTTAACAATTCGATTCACGACCAAAAGTTCATAAAATGCAATCTGTCCGAACTGCTTAGCGCACGCTAAGTACTCTACGTAGCGTGCGTTAAGTCTGCCCAATAGCGCACGCAAACAACAAAGACTAGCGTACACTAACTATGCATGGTCAGTACTTCACTGACCAGCCAACTGACTCGTCTGATGGTCCAGCGTACGTTACGTACTAAACGTAGCGCACGCTAACTCGTGCTCGATAGCGCACGTTAACTTTCATAGCATAGCGTGCGCTATCTATGCATGGCAGTTTACTGTTGAGCAGTAAACTGTTCTTGCCATGATCGAAACAATGAAATCTTGCGTGATAATTCATGTTACTTCCATGAATACCATGTTCATACCGTTATGAATGATTTTATGGATAAAGACAACTTCGGATTCAAGGATATGCATATCAATTTAAAACCATATTCCATTCCAACTTCAAATATTCATACGACAATTCGAAAAGCTTAACGGTTGATATCAACACCTCTATATCAATCCATATTATCATGCTGAAGTTGATAAACGTTCTATCTATACTAGATAAATCCTTCCATGATCAAACCTTTAGATTTATCTAACAATAAGGATGTTAACGTCTAGCCCAAGATTACTATGAAATCATCCATTAGATTCGGTTTACCAATGATAGAAGCTTCTCTTCACACATTCAGTGTAATAAGATTCGAATCATGATGATTATAATCAAGGTATTTAAGGCTTAATCATCTCACCATTCCAAACATGATATACTTGGATAATCCATCTATGAAAATCCATATCTTGTTAACATGATCATCCAAATCGTTAAAATCCAACTCTAAGTCTTGAGATAGATTGAACATACCTTAATATGATGAAAATCACTGATCCGTAAGGTAGAATCCAACTCCGGTTGGTTGTATGCCACTCCAAGGTGCTATCCCACTTCAATGAATAATCCCAAGTGATAACCAATATACAAACACCCACAAGATGTGTTCTAAGTATGTGGTAGGATACCTCAGCTCTCTGGCCTCTCAAGTATGCAGAAGGAACGAGTAAAATGTAATCCAAAACGAGTTGTTGTCCTATTTATAATATTCTGTATTTTTAACAAGTTAGCGCATGCTACTAAGCATTCCTTAGCGTGCGCTAATAATGGTTGACTTCAGAATTGTCCGGGTGCGTCCGCGGGAATCTTATCCGGACCCATGTCCCGGCTGGCGCATGTGCTAGCCGTCCCGCTCAATAATTGAGTTCTTAGCGCAAGCAACTCCTATCTTCATAGCGTGCGCTAATAATGGCCCGATAGCGCGCGTTAAGATACATTATTAGCGTGCGCTATCACGAGGTTGCTTGAGCAATTATGCATGTTTCTATATTTATGTACAATGATATCAATGCACGAAATATCATACTCCAATAATCAAAATCACCAATCCGAATAATACATGGTTTGAATACAGATGAAATACACTGTAATAAATCCGGATATTACACTAAGGACGGATCAGGTTGAGTCCAGTGGCTACTGGACTGCACTGGATTAATTCATAGCGCACGCTAGGAGTGATATCTAGCGTACGCAAACGGTGTAGTAGCGCACGCTAAATATTGGTTGTAGCGCATGCTACCGAGGTCAGATCAAAGGACAGACGGTTTCTGGATTCCAGTACTGGGCATCTAATAATTGGTTAGCGCACGCTAACCATGGGTATTAACGCACGCTAATGGTATGGTTGTAGCGCACGCTACAAAAGGTACGTAGCGCACGCTACCGTGTTCGGACAGTGGGTACTGGAATACCCAAAACACCCGTTAGCGCACGCTAAGATCTGGGGCTAGCGCGCGCTAAACTGGGATTGCTATAAATAGGACAGTTTAGCCCTTAATCCGTCATTTATCATTTCTCTTCGTTTCTTCGGCGGTTTCGGGCGATTCGTGCGATTTGGAGAGTGTTCTTCGAGGAGTAATCATCAAGCATCATCTTCAAGCTTATCTTTTGGATAAATCATCATTTCAACATCCTCATCACATCGAATCTAAGGTATTAATCTCTTGGATCTAGAATTTCGGATTTTTGGGTTTTTCCTTCCGATTTCTTCGTGTAAGCTTGGATTATCATTGAAATATGTTAGATATGGATTATCTACCTTGGAAAAATATATTCCTACGGATTTAATGGCTATTTTCGGAATTATTTCAAGAACCCTTGGGGTTGACTTCGGTTAATTGGGGATTTTCTGATTGATGTGGTTGTAATCTTGAATTGTGGATTCCTATTGGATTATTGATATCATTGAAGTGTTTCGTTAGTTCGAAATACAGATTTTGGTGTTGGTTTCGATTAATTCGGGATTGGATATTTCTGAAGTTGTGTGGTTGGTTACGTATTTGTTAGAATGCCCCTATGAGTTTGATTATCGTTGTATCGACTTTTGGGTTGGTCGTGTTTTGTTGCTTGACACGTGTATTGATCGGTTGTTGGTAATTATTGCTATTCAAGGTTGTTCAAGCGACCGGTATCTCGATTAGGACGTTGTTCGTGGAAGGTCATTGTCATCGGTATTGTGTAAGTTAACTCTTACTCGGTTAAAAGGATACTCATTCCTTTTGTTGTTGATTGTTCATAATCATAATTCATTCATCATAGTATTAATCATATTGAGACTTGTAATTGTCGAATAATCATTTCATTCACGAGGAACGACGGTTCCAAATCATTTCATTGGGTTATCAATCAAGTCACTATTATTTTCATCTCGGTGAGTCATCTTGGCCTTGTCGAATTATTATTCATTGGTATTCATTGTGGTCATTCTCGTTCATATGACCTTCTGGGTTCATATTGTTAGGAATATGCCCTCGAATGCCACTCAGAGGATGAGAGAGTGAGAGCAATTGTATTGTAATTATGAATATTATATTTAATAAGGCAATTATTATTTCTATATTATTGTATATCACTGGCATTGTGATTTGGTATATAGAATAGTAGTCCTTGCATTTGAGAGTGAACATTCTACTCCTTATAGAGATAAGGAGATAGGCACTAGAAGTGTTTAGAGCTCGAATGCTTAACTAGTTCGCAAGTCGATAAAACTTAACAGGACATTAAGTTTTAATAAGACTTGTATAACTGATGCTAGGACGTGTGCACTTCTTGATAGCATAGTTATAAGTATATTGGTGGGACCAGTATACTCGAACACGACTCATACTCGATTCACCACACGGTATTCACTCTCGAAGAGTCGATGACGAATCGAAAGGTTGTGATAGTATACGTGGACCTTTGACTTGAGGGTTCGGAGAAGATGTGTCCGTGACGTTTAGTTTGTCATTAGAGTAGTTAGACTCATTTGCTTAATTCCGAGTTGACCTCAAGTGCGGACTATACGGGCAGTAGCGATCTTTGCCGTACGCCAAGAAAGGATTCTATCTCTGTTAGTGAGCAGCGAATGTCCTATACGGTTAATGGCAAATAAGATCATAAGTCTTTGGCCAAAGCATTACGATATAGTCGTATTAGATACACTATTAATCATCGGTCTTGATTTGCATTAACACATGTATAGAGTTTAGTCAACAGTAGGTTTGACTTTACCGTGACCCAAGACTTGACCGGGACATCCGATGAAGGGTCTATACGTATATAGTATTCACGACATAATGGTTCGGAATGATTCGTTCATTCGTTCTCGATCGGGAGTTTACATGCGGCCCGCCAGTGGCTAAGTGTTGCCCGCACTCATTGGTTCCTCCCAATGCCTACGAGACGAACCTACGAGTCGCGCAATAGGATCATTGATGGATAAATATGAATTAATAATCTCTCTTATAATATTAGATATTAGATATCTAATTTTGATTTATCGGATAAATCAAATAGCGGTCTAATGAATTGTAAGTAGTTCTTGGTGATTACTTTAATTCATAAATTATATTTCTTAGAGAAATATATATTTGTGTTTGATATAATTAATTAATTGGATTAATTAATTAGTCCAAACACATTGGAAATAAACGGATTCGTTTGACGAACATCCGATACACGAGGATTCGTTTTGTGAACATCCGATTACGAGCCGAGTAAATTCGACCCGTCTTCTTGGAAATTTCCCTTAAGGCCACCACCCTCCATCTCTTGTCTCTTATATACTTATTTTATGTCACTAGGTGACATATGTGAGGTGTATTTGATACCCTCAATCATGTGTTAAAGGTAGACTTTCATTTTTTTATAAATAAAAGTCTTTAAAAAGGAGTTATGATAACTTCTTCTTGCTTTAACTCATAATCACGAATTTGAGAGAGAGAGTAAGGTAGAAAACTTCATCTTGATCTTAGAGACAAGATATAAGAAGAATACATTGAGAGAGAAAATTCCTACAAGCTTCCTAGCCGCATTCTTGAAGAAAGGAAGCTTGTCGATTTTTCCATCAAGTTCCGGCGTGTGAAGTAGAGGCATCTTGCTTTAGGTGCTTGGAACGAAGGGCTCTTCATCATCATCATCATCATACGAAGGTTTTTCAGAGACATCATAGGTATGGGACTTTGATTCCTTGATCTTCGTATTTTTTTCGTATATACGTTACTTGATCGATCCTCTTAGGGATTCCGCTTATTCTTCCGTTGCGTTTATTTTCCGAGGAATCCCAACAAAGGGTATCGGAGCGAGGTCAAATATATCGTATATACGATCATCTTTGCATTTGGAATGTTATTTGATGATGTTTATGATTTAGAATCATAATAGATATAATCGAAGAAATTTAATCGTTCGTAGTAAGTCAAGTTTCGACTATTTTATGTGAATTATAAATCTGAAAAATTTGATTTTTGTTGATTTATAAGTTCTTCATGAAGTTAAGAAACTTTTTCGCTTTGGAAGCGAGTCGAAAAATGAGAAAAACGGGGTTAAACACGAATACCGCATTTAAGACGCAGTCACGGCAGCTATCGGATCACGCCGCCGGCCGAGAGTGACTCGCTAGCTATCAGGCCGCCGCTGCCGCCGGCAAAGGGGCCGAAGTGACTCGGTCCCGGCGGTTTCGGGTTTTCGCCCGATTTTGAATCGGGCCGTGGTCAGCCTGATAGGATTTTCCGGACTCCATTTTTGTGTTTATATTTCGTTGTAATAATTTCCAAATTTAAATTGGATTTAATTAGATTTAATAAAATATTTGGAATATTTTTAAGGGAAATTATTAGACGAGAATATTATTTTGGCCGGATTACTTTGAACGGATTAAAATGACGATTATAAATATTAATTTGATTAATATTGTAGAAATTAAATAAATTAATTTTTATATTAATGGATTAATATATTAATTGATTATTTAATTTTATTTACTGTTACATGTTGTAATAAAAGCCTTATGTGAAGGTGATATAGCTCGTGGACTTAGTTGTTGATTTCTTCGATTCGATATGGTTGTAAAGGCCATTTTGAGCCTATTTATTTTTACTAGAAAATATGTATAAAAGGATGTATTGTTCAATGATGTAATTATTCATATGGCTATGACGAAGACCGAAGACGACCGACTGGAAGACGAAGAATCATTTATGTATTTTTCTTTTCGTTATTTGGCTTGGCCCAATACTTAGGAAAAAGTCCATGAGCTATATGTTGGTAGTAACTAGGTTGCTATTTATTGTTTTTCATTTTGAATGATTGACAAATCACAAACCGCGCTTATAAACGGATTAATGTGCAAAGTGTAACATATAATCGCGTTAATACTCCCACTTACAAACACTAAGTTATAAAGGTTACGAGGTTTCCTACCCTCCGTCAAACTCATGGAAAATTGAAATCTAAACCGGAATATTATTCTTCCGAGTATGTCGGGGTAATATTTTTGGGGAAAGTTGATAAATTCCTAGAGTGCATTAGATGCCTTTGGTTGTGACAAATTAAACCCCTATAAACCGTATGGGTTGCCGGGTAAGATTCAATTGTCAGACTAATAGGAGTTGACGGTTTAAACTTAGATAGTTCAGCGAGCCATAGAAACCGAATGGGTTGAGGGCAAGTGAACTAGGGACAAAAGAAGATCGAATCATCCATTAGATGGGTTGGTATTAGACACCACTTTATAAAGAATAATAGAATATAAACCGTATGGGTTGCCCTCTATTAAACTTTGTAAAGAAATCGATCACCACTATGAAGTCACCCAAGACTTAGGATTGAACATGGGAGTGTGTAAATGCCGATAAAATAGTGGGAGCCGAGTTATGAATAAAGAAAGTCCTTAAATTCTTTACTCGGATCATAATTAAACAATCACTAACAAATCTCGAATTATTCTCTGCAGTTAACAAAACTCTCAATATGACAATGAACCCACTCGCTATACTACTTGAAAAGAACGTCTGACCGTCCGAACTATGGATCGCCGGAACTTGAGGATTGTCCTAACTATGGAAATCTTTGGATACGTCTTGAGGCGGACATCCCGGCGGCTCTGCAAGAACCCGAGCCAATCAGAAGATGTCGATGCCCATGAGAAATGGGTAAAAGACGACATAAGAGTGCGAGGGTACATGTTAGGCTCAATGACCAATGAGCTTCAACGTGCCCATGAAAAGATGACGTCTTCACGAGCCATCTTAGCGCACTGGCCGAGCTCTATGGAGAGCATAGCCGAACCGCTAGATATGAGATATCAAAGCAATTATTCGGCGCCAGGATGAAGGAAGGAGAGAAGGTTGGGGACCATGTCCTCAAGATGATCTCGATGATTGAGAGATTGGAAGCTCTTGATTTTCGATGCATGCATCTCTCCAAATCGACCTTATCCTGCAGTCACTTCGACTCCTTTTCCCAATTTGTCATGAACTTCAACCGCAATGAGATTGCATGTAACTTAGCCGGGCTAATGAACAACCGACAACCGCCAGTCTCGAGATGAAGACAAAGGGAAAGGAAGTCGCACTTGTGATTTCTTCTAAGACTTGGAAGTCCAAGAATAAGAAGAAAAGAACAAGAAGCGATTAGGTCCGATAGCCAAGATCGACAAGGGAAGGGGCAAGGCCCCAATGGTTCAAAAGAGCAAAGGGGCCAAGAAAACGGATGTATGCCTCAATCGCGGTGAGCTAGGCCACTGGAAGAGGTATTGTCCAAAGCTTGACCATAATGCGCCTTCAGTACGGAACTATTGGTTTTAGAAACAAATTGTTCTGAATCGTTTATTCTACTTCTTGGATACTTGATTCCGGTGCGAGTTCTCACATTTGTACAATGAATCGGGATCTGGAACGAAGTAGGAAGCTGGATTCGGGGAGGTGATGGTCACCGTCGGAAGTGGGCATAGTGTCGAGGCTTCGATATCGGATCCCTTATGTCGATTTAGAATCGTTTTATTCTCACTTTAGATGATGTACTTGTTTTGCCCAAGGGGCACAAGAATATTGTATCAATTCCGGTCATGGACCGAAAGGGATTTCACTTCTTTATGGAGATGGGTCCTGTCGTATTTATTTCGTAAATAAATTGGTTGGTATCATACATTATTAAATGGTTTATACCATTTAAATTTAAAGAATAAGACAACCGTGAACACTATAACTAGGAAGCGTGGTAGGGATGAAACGAACCAAGCACTTAAGTGGCATCTTAGACTTGGTCATATCGGTCGGACCAAGGTTCATAAAATGGAGAAAGATGGGCTTACGGGTCCATTGGGATCGATCCCTATCCAACTTGTGAATCTTGCCTTCAAGGCAAAATGACTAAGTTACCCTTCGCAGGACTTTTGAAAGAGTCAAAAACTTGGATTGATCCATACCGACGCCTGTGGCCCTTTTGAAGTGGCACGAGACGGCTTTCGATTTCATTACATTTATCGATGACCATACTGTATGGATTCGTGTACTTAATGAAACATAAGTCTGAAGCTTTTGATAAATTCAAGGAATTTAAAGCCCTAGTTGAAAATCAAACAGTAACCGTGTTAAGACTCTTAGGTCGACCAAGGTGGTGAGTACATGAGTACCGAATTTGATGAGTTCTTAAAAGAACTAGGAATAGTGTCACAATTCACACCTCCACTACTCCACAATTAAATGGTGTATCGAAAGAAGGAACCGAACCTTGTTGGACATGGTTCGCTCCATGCTAAACTATACCGATCTACCGATTTATCTGGGGTTACGCGCTCCTCATCACGTGCATATCTTGAACAGATGTCCTTCCAAACTGTTCCTAAGACTCCCCATGAGATGTGGAGAGGTAGGAAACCAAGTCTTAATCACCTTAGGATTTGGGGATGCCCCGCTTATGTCAAGAAGACTAAAGTAGAGAAATTGGAAACTAGGTCTCGTGAAAGGTCGTTTCATAGGATATCCAGGGATTCCATGGGATATCTATTCTACATGCACGAAGATCATAGGATCATCGTTGCTATACAAGCACACTTCTGGAAGATCGGTTTATTCAGAAGGAGGGGCAGTAGAAATATTTCTTTGGAAGAAATAAAAGAAACACCAAATGAGACACCTATGCAAGATACAAGAACCAAACCTTCGAAATACAAATACAACCTCGCAAGTCTAGTAGAATTTCAATTACCGGAGAGGTATGGCTATCTGCATCAAGAGGAACCGGGTGTCCATGAGATGACAAAGTAGTCAAGAGAAAGATCCTTCTACATACGACCAAGCGATGGTAGACGTTGACTCCACCAAATGGCAAGAAGCTATGGAAGCCGAGATAGACTCAATGCATGCTAATCGTGTCCTGACTTTAGTAGATCGTCCTAAAGGCATAGTGCCTATTGGAAACAAATGGATCTATAAGAGAAAGACCGATGGAGATGGCAAGGTTGATACCTATAAGGCCAGCTTGTGGCAAAGGGTTATTCCCAAAGAGAAGGAATCGATTACTTGAGACCTTCTCGCCTGTAGCTATGATTAAGTCTATTCGCATGATGCTTGCTATAGCGGCCCACTTAGATTATGAAATATGGCAAATGGATGTGAAAACGGCATTCCTAAATGGATTCCTCGAGGAGGAGATTTATATGGAAGCCTAAGGGATTCATATCTCAAACCAATATTCATAAAGTATGCAAACTTCAGTAATTTATGGATCAAGCAAGCTTCACGGAGTTGGAATCTTCGTTTTAACGAGACACCAAAGAGTTTGATTTTGTCCAAAACGAAGAAGAGCCCTGTATTTACAAGAAGGTTAGTGGGAGCAAAATTGCGTTCTTAATACTATATGTAGATGACATTCTACTTATAGGAAATGACGTAGGAATGCTCGGACGTGAAAGCTTGGCTTTCTAAAGAGTTCTCAATGAAAGACTTGGGAGAAGCTACCTATATTCAGGTATTCGTCTCTACCGGATAGAGCGAAAAGAATGTTAGGTCTTTCCCAAGCCCTCTACATAGAAAAGATCCCAAGCGATTTAGGATGGAAGATTCTAAAAGAGGGTTTCTACCTATGCAACATGGTGCAAAACTTTCCTTAGAGATGTGTCCTCAAAGTGAGGAAGATAGAAAGGAAATGAGCAAGGTACCTTATGCTTCAGCAGATGGTAGCCTTATGTATGCAATGATTTGCACTAGACCGGACATTGCCTATGCCGTAAGCGTAGTAAGTCGGTTTCATCAAATCCAGGCAGAACATTTGGATCGTCAGAAAGAACATTCTTAAGTACCTAAGGAGGACTAAAGACTTGGTTCTTACATACGGCGGTGGAGAACTAAGAGTGATGGGTTATACAGACTCGCATTTTTCTGGGGACATGGATGCTCGATGTCCACATCGGGTATATCTTTACTCGAATGGTGGGGCGATTTCTTGGAGAAGTGCCAAGCAAAGTTCGACCGCTATCTCCACATGTCAAGCCGAATATCGTGCAGCCACGGAGGTCGCTAAAGAAGCTTTTGGATAAAGAAGTTCACCGAGGAACTTCAAGTGGTTCCTAACGCAGAGAAGCCCGTGACATCGCTTTGTGACAACGATGGAGCTGTTGCATGTGCTAAGGAGCCTAGGGCTCACCACAACACCAAACATATTGCGAGAAAATATCATTTTGTTAGAGAAATGGTTCGGGATGGGAATGTTACATCACAGAGAGTAGACACAAGAAATAACGTTGCCGATCCGCTTTACCAAGCCACTATCTCGAAGGTCTTAGAGAGACATCTGGAGAGTATGGGTATTAGATACCATAGTTTGTGGCATTGAGTGCAAGTGGGAGATTGTTAGGAATATGCCCTCGAATGCCACTCGGAGGATGAGAGAGTGAGAGCAATTGTATTGGAATTATGAATATTATATTTAATAAGGCAATTATTATTTCTATATTATTGTATATCACCGGCATTGTGATTTGGTATATAGAATAGTAGTCCTTGCATTTGAGAGTGAACATTCTACTCCTTATAGAGATAAGGAGATAGGCACTAGAAGTGTTTAGAGCTCGAATGCTTAACTAGTTCGCAAGTCGATAAAACTTAACAGACATTAAGTTTTAATAAGACTTGTATAATCGATGCTAGGACGTGTGCACGTCTTGATAGCATAGTTATAAGTATATTGGTGGGACCAAGATACTCGAACACGACTCATACTCGATTCACCACACGGTATTCACTCTCGAAGAGTCGATGACGAATCGAAGGTTGTGATAGTATACGTGGACCTTTGACTTGAGGGTTCGAGAGAAGATGTGTCCGTGACGTTTAGTTTGTCATTAGAGTAGTTAGACTCATTTGCTTAATTGCCGAGTCGACCTCGAAGTGCGGACTATACGGGCAGTAGCGATCTTTGCCGTACGCCAAGAAAGGATTCTATCTCCTGTTAGTGAGCAGCGAATGTCTATACGGTTAATGGCAAATAAGATCATAAGTCTTTGGCCAAAGCATTCTGATATAGTCGTATTAGATACACTATTAATCAGTCGGTCTTGATTTGCATTAACACATGTATAGAGTTTAGTCAACAGTAGGGTTTGACTTTACCGTGACCCGAAGACTTGACCGGGACATCTGATGAAGGGTCTATACGTATATAGTATTCACGACATAATGGTTCTGGAATGATTCGTTCATTCGTTCTCAGTCGGGGTTTACAGTGCGGCCCGCTAGGCTGGCTAAGTGTTGCCCGCACTCATTGGTTCCTCCCAATGCCGGCTGAGACGAACCTACGGAGTCGCGCAATAGGATCATTGATGGATAAATATGAATTAATAATCTCTCTTATAATATTAGATATTAGATATCTAATTTTGATTTATCGGATAAATCAAATAGCGGTCTAATGAATTGTAAGTAGTTACTGGGTGATTACTTTAATTCATAAATTATATTTCTTAGAGAAATATATATTTGTGTTTGATATAATTAATTAATTGGATTAATTAATTAGTCCAAACACATTGGAAATAAAACGGATTCGTTTGACGAACATCCGGTACACGAGGGATTCGTTTGACGAACATCCAGTACACGAGCCGAGTAAATTCGACCCGTCTTCTTGGAAATTTCCCTTAAGGCCACCACCCCTCCATCTCTTGTCTCTTATATACTTATTTTATGTCACTAGGTGACATATGTGAGGTGTATTTGATACCCTCAATCATGTGTTAAAGGTAGACTTTCATTTTTTTATAAATAAAAGTCTTTAAAAAGGAGTTATGATAACTTCTTCTTGCTTTAACTCATAATCACGAATTTGAGAGAGAGAGTAAGGTAGAAAACTTCATCTTGATCTTAGAGACAAGATATAAGAAGAATACATTGAGAGAGAAAATTCCTACAAGCTTCCCTAGCCGCATTCTTGAAGAAAGGAAGCTTGTCGATTTTTCCATCAAGTTCCGGCGTGTGAAGTAGAGGCATCTTGCTTTAGGTGCTTGGAACGAAGGGCTCTTCATCATCATCATCATCATACGAAGGTTTTTCAGAGACATCATAGGTATGGGACTTTGATTCCTTGATCTTCGTATTTTTTTTTCGTATATACGTTACTTGATCGATCCTCTTAGGGATTCCGTTTATTCTTCCGTTGCGTTTATTTTCTGAGGAATCCCAACACATATTGCGTGGCCGGGTGTGGCTGTGTGGAATTTTTAGTCGGGCACACGATGGTCATGTTTTGGGTTCACCGATACATTGGACCGTGCACACGGTAACGCTTACCTCCGTGAGACTAATTAGGTACAAGGACGGGTGTGTCCGGTCATTCGTCTTGTACACTTGCACAGAACATTACGGGCGTACTATGATACTCCTCTTCAGCGTAATTCATAACTAAGGATATTTCATAACTTCAGTTAATTCACGATTGTGTAATTTCAACCCTTGAGGATTGTTGTTACGTATGGCGGCCCGTTGGGGGATTTTGTTTTCAGGTCACGGCAAGGCAAAGGCACGGGAAGAGCATGTTGACGGCGAGGAGTCCCAGTGATACTAGTAGGGGGCCCCAGTCATTCCGTTTGTTTCAGTCATTTCAGTCATTTCCGTCATTTGTATTTTCCGCTGCAAATTCCGTTTGAAATATTTATTTGTTCAGGGTGGTGTATTTAATCTCCATATAAAATATACTAGTATTCGGTTTTGTCCTGGTGTGTTGTACTTAAACTCCTCATCGGAGTACTTGGTAATATAATGTGGTTCGGTACTACAATTATATTATTTAATTCATCATTTTCATTTGCGTGGTGGGTCCCAGTCGGGGATTCACGGCACTGTAATATCCGCCTAGTTTGGGGTGTTACAGAGTTGGTATCAGAGCGTGGTTTTGAATACTACCCTCCAAGTCATGTCTCATTTGAAATCATCGTCATCGGACTAGTATCATTGGACTTTCGCGTCACGTGCGACCTGTGCAAATGCCGAGCCAATCAGACCAAGAGTTGTAAGATTTCTAACGCCATGGTATAATTTCTGGCAAGAATCATTCATTCATAATTCATCAGTTAACAATCCTCAACCATCATTTTCATTTGACCAGGACGGTCATGTTAACTCGTTAATCACTCAATTCATTTCATTATTCAGTTGTTGATCAGGAAGATCAAATCATTAATCATGTTAACTTGTTCAAGATAATCATGTCGCCTCAGTTAATCATTCATGTAATCACTGTGATAGAGCGCGTATGCTCATTTTCATCATCTCATGTCATAATGATAACGTGATATTCATGCGGGAAATATAATCATCATGTGACTTTCCTACTTCAGTATGGAGAGGGCAAGAAGAGGACGTGGAGGACGAGGCCGTGGAGCGGGCCGAATCCCGAGAGCTCGTGTGAATACACGTGAAAATGCGAGAAATAATGCTAATTCATCGAGCAGCGACACTGCCACTCATTCACCTGGACGCGATCATTCACTAACGGGGAGTCGTACCCGGGACACGGCTCAGTCAGAAGGTGTCCGGGTTGACCCACTCGCTTTCATGCAGGGCATGATGGCCCAAATGACCCAGATGGCACAACTGATGGAGACGATGCATAACTCCGTCAATCAAAATCAACAGGCTCCTCCGCCGCCACCTCAGAGGCAAGAGAGGAATGTGAGCAATATCATCGGCGACATCTCTCGCCAGAGGCCACCTACTTTTGAGGGCTCGTCTGAGCCGACGGATATTATTCATTGGCTCGAGCATTTCGAGAAGTTGTTTGCTATGGTAGAGTGTCCCGAAGGACACAAAGTTTCGCTGCGGCTTACTACTGTGGTAAGAGCGCACACTCTTGGTGTTTTTCTTTGAAGCCCACCGATGTATCTTGTACTTGGTATCGTTTAAAAACTCTCTTGATGGAGAGGTATTATCCGACCCGCTCGAGAGGCCAAACCGTCGAATTACTCACCCCGACCCTCACAGACGAGGATGTTCTCTCCATTGCCGAGAAATTTCAGAACTTCTTCCGTTCGCCTCATCTATCATTCATTCCGAGGCGAGATAAGATTAAGTATTTCAAAGAAGAGGTGAAACCCCGTATGAGACTTGATTGCTTAATCATAATTGCACCACATTGGCGAATTCATTGAGAAAGCTCTTACCTATGAGCTTATTGCTAAAGAGATTGCTAAGCGGCAACCTTCGTCTGCTAGCAAGAAATCGAAGAATCGTAATCGATCAAGGCGGTCGACAACTTTCAAGAAACCCCGTGCGGCTCGCTTTTCCGAGCGACCTCTGTGTTGTCTAAACCTGCGGAATCTCGGTCTCGAGCGCGCCGGCCATCACCTGCTTTAACTGTGGGATCTTGGTCATCTCAGTACCAAGTGTCCGAGACAGACTATCACGTGTCATAATTGTGGGATTGCTGGGCATAAGGTCCGTTTTTGCCGTAGGGACTCCAAACCTACTCAGACGTCATCTCAGGCCCCTAAGCAGTCAGCCGTTCAGAATCAGGCCACTCAATCAGCGTCATTTAAAACGACAGGAGCGACTAAAGGTGGAGCCTATAGCCAGCAGACGGGAGCGTCCGGTGCCGGGACTAGCAAGCCCCGGATTTATGAGATGAAGAAGACCGATAATCCAGAGGCCCGAATGATCTCAGGTACACTCGATATTCTATCTCAACCTGTGTGTACCCTTTTTGATACTGGTGCATCACATTCATTCATTTCCGAGTCATGTTTGAGTAGACTACGTCTGGGTAGTGCTACTAGTTGTGAGCCTTATGTCATTGGCCTACCTGATGGTAGACGAATTATCGGTAATCGTGAGATTCAGAATTGTCCGATTCAGTTTCATGGTCGTGTATGGCCACCGGACCTAATCGTAGTAGATTTGCCGAGGGACGACGTCATCTTGGGTATTGATTGGATGGATCGTCATGATGCCATCATTAGTGTCCGTAGCATATGATCACTATCGTTTCAGACGATGTGGTTGAATGTGTGTTCCAGGGAGGTAATCCCGGCTGTTCTGGTAAGGTCATTAATTTGATGAAAGCAGTGCGATTACTCAGTCAGGGATGTGTTGGTTATTGGTGCTACATGACCAAAACCGAGAAATCATCAGTAATGTTGACGGATATTCCGGTAGTGAGGGAGTATGCCGACGTTTTTCCAGACGAGTTACCTGGTTTGCCTCCACAGAGAGATGTGGAATTCACGATTGAGTTGGAGCCGGGTACGTCTCCGATATCGAAGGCACCGTACCAGATGGCCCCGACCGAAATGCAAGAATTAAAGAACCAACTTGAGGAGTTATTCGAGAAGGGTTATATCCGACCGAGTGGGTCTCCATGGGGAGCACCAGTGTTGTTTGTTAAGAAGAAGGATGGTTCTTTTCGCTTGTGTATCGATTATCGGGAGTTGAACAGGGTGACAATCAAGAATAAGTATCCCTTACCCCGTATTGATGATCTCTTAGATCAACTTTAGGGAGCTTCAGTATTTTCCAAGATCGACTTAAGATCTGGATATCATCAGTTGCGGATTCGAGAGTCGGATATCGCGAGGACGGCGTTTCGAACACGCTATGGTCATTATGAGTTTGTGGTTATGCCGTTTGGATTGACTAATGCACCTGCGGTATTCATGGAGTTAATGAATCGGGTTTTCATCGACTTTTTGGATCAGTTTGTTGTTGTATTCATCGATGAAATTTTGATTTATTCTCGTGACCGAGAGGAACACGAGGTTCATCTTCATCAGGTTCTCGACGTGTTGAGACGAGAGAAACTTTATGGAAAGTTTTCCAAATGTGAGTTCTGGATGTCCGAAGTGATGTTTCTCGGACACGTAATTTCTTCAGACGGAGTGCGTGTCGATCCTCAGAAGACGGAGGCTATTCGTGATTGGCTACCTCCGAAGAATGTTAAGGAAATCCGAAGTTTCCTCGGATTAGCGAGTTATTATCGGCGATTTGTAGATAGATTTTCTAAAATCGCTCAACCCTTGACGAGCCTTTTACGGAAGGATAAGAAATACACGTGGTCCGACGCGTGTCAACGGAGTTTTGAGGAACTCAAGAGCCGGTTAATGTCAGCACCTGTACTTTCCTTGCCGCAGGGGACGGAAGGATTTGTGGTTTATAGTGATGCGTCCGGACAGGGTCTCGGATGTGTGCTCATGCAGAATGGAAAGGTTATTGCCTATGCTTCACGGCAATTGAGACCTTACGAGGTTAATTATCCGACACACGACCTGGAGCTAGCAGCCGTGGTGTTCGCTTTGAAGATTTGGCGTCATTATCTTTATGGCGTTACCTATCAGATATTCACCGATCATAAGAGTTTAAAGTATATATTTACTCAGAAGGAGTTAAATATGCGACAGAGACGGTGGTTGGAATTAATCAAAGATTATGATATCGAGATCCTTTACCACTCGGGCAAGGCAAACGTTGTCGCCGACGGCTTGAGTCGTAAGTCCGTTCAGGAGCAGATGCTTGCTCGTTTAACAGTTCAGAAGGAGCTTCAGCAGGAATTCCTCAGACCCGAGATCGAGGTCTGGCTTCAGCGAGTTCAGGGACAGCTTTGTATGTTAGAGATTTCATCGTCACTCGAGGAGGCAATCCGAGAGAATCAGAGTTCAGACCCTTCATTGTTGCGCATCCGTGAGGATGTGACTCAGGGGAAAGCCCCTGGATTTGTGGTCCACGAGGATGGACTTTTGAGGTTTAAGAATCGATTGTGCGTACCGGCGAATGACGAGTTGAAAAACTCGATTTTGAAAGAAGCTCATGCTACCCCTTATTCTGTTCATCCGGGGTCTAGCAAGATGTACAAGGACTTGAAACAAAATTACTGGTGGAGTAATATGAAGCGAGAAGTCGCAGAATTTGTTTCGAGATGCTTAACCTGTCAACAAGTTAAGATTGAACATCATGCTGAAACCTCTTCCTATTCCCGAATGGAAGTGGGAAGACATTTCTATGGATTTCATCACGAGTTTGCCGACGAGTCGTCGTGGCATGAATACGATCTGGGTGATCGTGGACCGCTTAACCAAATCAGCTCATTTCCTTGAGATCAAGGATATGTGGGGTCCCGAGAGACTTGCCCAGCTGTTCATCAAAGAGATAGTGAGACTGCACGGTACTCCTAAAAGTATCGTTTCCGATCGTGACGGACAGTTTGTGTCTCATTTTTGGAAATTAGTTCATCGTGCTATGGGGACTCAGCTCAATCTCAATACCGCCTTTCATCCTCAGTCCGACGGGCAATCAGAGAGGACTATTCAGACATTAGAGGACATGTTGAGGGCATGCGTCCTCGATTGGAAAGACGATTGGGAAGCCCAACTACCATTGATCGAGTTCACGTATAATAATAGTTGGCATGCTTCGATTAAGATGGCACCTTACGAGGCCTTGTATGGTCGTCTTTGTCGATCTCCGTTGTGTTGGGACGACCTATCAGAATCAATCGGCACCGAGCCCGATATGCTTATAGCCGCCCGTGAGAAGGTAGCTTTGATCAGGAGTCGTTTGTTGACAGCTCAGAGTCGACAGAAATCTTATGCAGATAATCGTCGTCGACCACTAGAGTTCGAGACGAGTGACCACGTTTTGGTCAAGGTATCCCCGAGTCGAGGTATTTTCCGTTTTGGAAAACAGGGGAAGTTGAGTCCGAGATTCATTAGACCGTTTGAGATTTTGGATCGAGTAGGCGAGTTAGCTTATCGATTGGATTTACCTCCGGCTTTGAGCCGAATTCATAATGTGTTTCACGTCTCCCAGTTGCGGAAGTATGTTGCCGACCCGAGTCACATACTTCAATTCGACGAAATCGAGATCGCAGATGATCATTCGTACGAGGAGCATCCCGTACGAATTTTAGAGCGGCGAATCAAATAGTTGAGAAATAAGACGATTCCTTTGGTTAAGATTCAGTGGTCTAGGCACGGAGTCGAAGAAGCTACTTGGGAAACCGAGGATAGTATGCGGGAGAGTTATCCCGAATTGTTTGACCCTTAGTTTCGGGGACGAAACTCTTTTAAGGGGGGGTGTATGTAATACCCGGTTGTAATTCAGTAATTATCATTCAGTATGTATCATTCAGTAATTTCATTCATTAATGATCATTTGTCACTCATATTCAATCATGGTATTCATCGTTCAGAGTAATTGTATCGTGTATCAATCGTCGTTCATCACTAATATAATTGGAGTTCCGTGCCGTGTTTATCATCTTTGTCATTTTTCATTGTGGGCTGTGCGTGAGGAGTAGCGCACGCTACGTACTCTTTCTAGCGCAAGCGAATTGAGTACAAGTAGCGCAGGCTACCACTCAGCATTAGCGCACGCTAATGTTACCCTGGCTGCAGTCCAGAAGGTACTGGACTGCAGGTGAGTTATAAGTAGCGCACGCTACGAGTGGTAATTAGTGCGCACTAGAGGGTTGTAGTAGCGCACTCTAATAATTGCTGTAGCGCGCGCTAAGGACGGATCAGGTTGAGTCCAGTGGCTACTGGACTGCACTGGATTAATTCATAGCGCACGCTAGGAGTGATATTTAGCGTACGCAAACGGTGTAGTAGCGCACGCTAAATATTGGTTGTAGCGCACGCTACCGCGGTCGAATCGCAGGATGACGGTTTACGGATTCCGATCGGGCATCTAATAATTCGTTAGCGCACGCTAACCATGGGTATTAACGCACGCTAATGGTATGGTTGTAGCGCACGCTACAAAAGGTACGTAGCGCACGCTACCGTGTTCGGACAATGGGTACTGGACTACCCAACGCCCGTTAGCGCACGCTAAGAAAGGCGGGGCTAGCGCGCGCTAAGCTGGGATTGCTATAAATAGACAGTTCAGCCCTTAATCATCATTTATCATTTCTCTTCGTTTCTTGGCGGTTTGGGCGATTAAGCGATTTGGAGAGTGTTCTTCGAGGAGTAATCATCAAGCATCATCTTCAAGCTTATCTTTTGGATAAATCATCATTTCAACATCCTCATCACATCGAATCTAAGGTATTAATCTCTTGGATCTAGAATTTCGGATTTTTGGGTTTTTCCTTCCGATTTCTTCGTGGAAGCTTGGATTATCATTGAAATATGTTATATATGGATTATCTACCTTGGACAAATATATTCCTACGGATTTAATGGCTATTTTCGGAATTATTTCAAGAACCCTTGGGGTTGACTTCGGTTAATTGGGGATTTTCCGATTGATGTGGTTGTAATCTTGAATTGTGGATTCCTATTGGATTATTGATATCATTGAAGTGTTTTGTTAGTTCGAAATACTCATTTTGGTGTTGGTTTCGATTAATTCGGGATTAGATATTTCCGAAGTTGTGTGGTTGGTTACGTATTCGTTAGAATGCCCCTATGAGTTTGATTATCGTTGTATCGACTTTTGGGTTGGTCGTGTTTTGTTGCTTGACACGTGTATTGATCGGTTGTTGGTAATTATTGTTATTCAAGGTTGTTCAAGCGACCGGTATCTCGATTAGGACGTTGTTCGTGGAAGGACATTGTCATCGGTATTGTGTAAGTTAACTCTTACTCGGTTAAAAGGATACTCATTCCTTTTGTTGTTGATTGTTCATAATCATAATTCATTCATCATAGTATTAATCATATTGAGACTTGTAATTGTCGAATAATCATTTCATTCACGAGGAACGATGGTTCCAAATCATTTCATTGGGTTATCAATCAAGTCACTATTATTTTCATCTCGGTGAGTCATCTTGGCCTTGTCGAATTATTATTCATTGGTATTCATTGTGGTCATTCTAGTTCATATGACCTTCTGGGTTCATATTGCGTGGCCGGGTGTGGCTGTGTGGAATTTTTAGTCGGGCACACGATGGTCATGTTTTGGGTTCACCGATACATTGGACCGTGCACACGGTAACGCTTACCTCCGTGAGACTAATTAGGTACAAGGACGGGTGTGTCCAGTCATTCGTCTTGTACACTTGCACATAACATTACGGGCGTACTATGATACTCCTCTTCAGCGTAATTCATAACTAAGGATATTTCATAACTTCAGTTAATTCAAGATTGTGTAATTTCAACCCTTGAGGATTGTTGTTACGTATGGCGGCCGTTGGGATTTTTGTTTTCAGGTCACGGCAAGGCAAAGGCACGGGAAGAGCATGTTGACGGCGAGGAGTCCCAGTGATACTAGTAGGGGGCCCCAGTCATTCCGTTTGTTTCACTCATTTCAGTCATTTCCGTCATTTGTATTTTCCGCTGCAAATTCCGTTTGAAATATTTATTTGTTCAGGGTGGTGTATTTTATCTCCATATAAAATATACTAGTATTCGGTTTTGTCCTGGTGTGTTGTACTTAAACTCCTCATCGGAGTACTTGGTAATATAATGTGGTTCGGTACTACAATTATATTATTTAATTCATCATTTTCATTTGCACAGTGGGTCCCGATCGGGGATTCACGGCCGTAATATCCGCCTAGTTTGGGGTGTTACAGAGTTGGTATCAGAGCGTGGTTTTGAATACTACCCTCCAAGTCATGTCTCATTTGAAATCATCGTCATCGGACTAGTATCATTGGACTTTCGCGTCACGTGCGACCTGTGCAAATGCCGAGCCAATCAGACCAAGAGTTGTAAGATTTCTAACGCCATGGTATAATTTCTGGCAAGAATCATTTATTCATAATGCATCAGTTAACAATCCTCAACCATCATTTTCATTTGACCAGGACGGTCATGTTACCTCGTTAATCACTCAATTCATTTCATTATTCAGTTGTTGATCAGGAAGATCAAATCATTAATCATGTTAACTTGTTCAAGATAATCATGTCACCTCAGTTAATCATTCATGTAATCACTGTGATAGAGCGCGTATGCTCATTTTCATCATCTCATGTCATAATCATAACGTGATATTCATGCGGGAAATATAATCATCATGTGACTTTCCTACTTCAGTATGGAGAGGGCAAGAAGAGTACGTGGAGGACGAGGCCGTGGAGCGGTCCGAATCCCGAGAGCTCGTGTGAATACACGTGCAAACGCGAGAAATAATGCTAATTCATCGAGCAGCGACGCTGCCACTCATTCACCTAGACGCGATCATTCACTAACGGGGAGTCGTACCCGGGACACGGCTCAGTCAGAAGGTGCCGGGTTGACCCACTCGCTTTCATGCAGGGCATGATGGCCCAAATGACCCAGATGGCACAGCTGATGGAGACGATGCATAACTCCGTCAATCAAAATCAACAGGCTCCTCCGCCGCCACCTCAGAGGCAAGAGAGGAATGTGAGCAATATCATCGGCGACATCTCTCGCCAGAGGCCACCTACTTTTGAGGGCTCGTCTGAGCCGACGGATATTATTCATTGGCTCGAGCATTTCGAGAAGTTGTTTGCTATGGTAGAGTGTCCCGAAGGACACAAAGTTTCTATTGCGGCTTACTACCAGGGTAAGAGCGCACACTCTTGGTGGTTGTCGTTGAAGCCCACCGAAGGATCATGTACTTGGGATCGGTTCAAAACTCTCATGATGGAGAGGTATTATCCGGACCCGCTCAGAGAGGCCAAACTGTCAGAATTACTCACCCCCGACCCCTCAGCATACGAGGATGTTCTCGCCATTGCCGAGAAATTTCAGGAACTTCTTCCGTTCGCCTCATCTATCATTCATTCCGAGGCAGATAAGATTAAGTATTTCAGCAAGAGGCTGAAACCCCGTATGAGACTTCAGTTGCTTAATCATAATTGCACTACATTGGCCGAATTCATTGAGAAAGCTCTTACCTATGAGCTTACTGCTAAAGAGATCGCTAAGCAGCAACCTTCTGTTAGGAATACTTGTTAGATTTTGATGATGTCATTAATTTAGAATCAAATGTTTATTAATTGGCGAAATGTAAGGAAGAACCAAATGAGTATCTTCCATAGGCCAAAATGTGTTAAGTATAAAATTGGCAAAATGTAAAGAAGAACCAAATGAGTATCTTCTGTAGGCCAAAGTTAGTTAGGCTGAAAATCGGCTAAGTACTAAAGTACAGTCTAGTCTATCAAGAGAAGTACAGCCGACTCCAATCAGAGTAGCCCTGGTCAACAAAAATTGTCAGAGTAGTTTGACCAGATCACGAGGAACCTCGGGAAGTCACCCGACTGCACAAGTCTCAAACGATATACCGAGACGACCTACTGCAGAGAAGTAAGCCGCACATCACCACTCAACTACGGCTAGTACTCCAAGTCCACGTCGGCATGCTTTGAAAAGTCAAATATTACGGAAAGCTCACATGCAACGTGAAGAGACAAATTGGAGTGATTCCCGCAAGAGATATGATTTATGTAAATCATCCCGACCCACCGTGAAGACTTTAATCCTTTTATATTCAAAAGATTCGCGCTCACATGCGAAGTCATCACAACGGAAGATGAAATTAAATAATGGGAATCCACTTGCAACGCTCGTAAAAGATTAAACAATGAAGTCTCTCTCCAACGGACGGATTTGTTCGATTTGCAACGGCTACAAGGAAGAAGCTCGAGATCGTGATCTATATATATCCAGAGATTTGAAATCGAGCAAACTACCGGTGCGAACATATACTCTAAGCGATCAAAGCAAACAAAGCAATCCTAAGCAATCAAATAGCATCGAGAAAAAGAGCAGATCCAAAAGTTCATATTCAAGGAAGCTCTTTAGTTGGAGAAGACAAACACTCTTGTCTTTAAATCTTGAGTAAGGGGTACTTCACTGGTTGAAGTAGCAGACTGTAAAGGCATCCGAGGATCGCGGATCAAGAGGTGCAAGGCGATCAAGTTTGTGTACAACGGCACGGAATTCCACTGGTTGGAAGCTGTTGTAGTGTGTAGTGAATCACTGTAATCTTTATCACTGGTTGACAATTATAGTGAATTCATCTCCAACTGGTTTGGAGAAAAGTGGATTAGTAGAGGATTACCCCACCTCTGAGACCACTATAACCGCCTGTGTTATTTACTGTTTACTGCATCATACTCTAACTGCTGCATCCATTGTTAAAGTGTTTCATTAAGTTAATCTATATTCGTCATCAGCTGACTTCCGCACATATCCAAGGACAAACGACTCCTAGTCATTTGTTTGATCATCAGCTGAAGAAACTCACTCTTCGAGAAAAAGAGTTCAAGAGTTTCAACAAGTCTATTCACCCCCCCCTCTAGACTTGTTTCTGGACGACTTGTGACCTACAAGTGGTATCGGAGAGGTTGGTTCATTTTTTTTCACGAACCAGATCTATATTAAGATATATATATCTTATCTCTCACGTTATAATGGAACACATGCACTCTAGACTACCTGTCTTTTCTGTTGACGAGTATGATCTCTGGAAGATAAGAATGCAGGCACACTTATCTTCAATCCATGACGACATGTGGTGCATCATTGAAGATGGTCCATTCATTTTCGAGAAGGACAACACACCCGAGGAGATCGCAGCTGGGAGGCCCGAAAAGATTCCTAAGAAGAGAACGGAGCTGACCCCCGAAGAGAGAAAGCTGGCCAATCTTGACAACAGGGCCAGAGATGTGCTTTACCAAACTCTTGACAAATCCACAATGGTCAAGATCAAAAATTGTAAGAATGCCAAAGAGATATGGGACACATTAGCTCTAATGTGCGAAGGAACGGAGCTGATCAAGGAGAACAAGTTGTCAATAGCCATCCAAAAGTTTGACAACTTTAAAATGAAGAATGGAGAATCTATAGACCAAGTGGACACAAGGTTCACCGAAATTATCAACGAGATCAACTCCCTGGGCAAAACATATGGCAACAGGGAAATGGCACTCAAGGTCCTCATCGCTCAATCCCGAATGGAGCATGAAGGCTGTAGCTATGAGAGAGTCCAAAGACCTGAATAAGATAAAGATTCAGGAGCTATTCTCTGATCTGAAGGCTTACGAGTTCGAACTTCCGAGTTCATCCTCGACTGAGCTCACAGAGAAGGGAATCGCATTTGCAATGAGTCCTCGCTAAGAGCATGTCCGATGTGAAACCTCCAAATCCGCTAGACTTTGAGGAGGAAATGGCTTTCATTATGCAAAGATTCAGAACTCAGAAGAACTACTCCAAGTATAAGAAAAACTACAAGGAGAATCCCGGAAGAAACCGTAAAGTCGGAAGTCGGAAAGTTGAATGTTACAATCACATAAGATAGGACACATCCAAATGGATTGTCCCGAGCTCAAGAAGGATGAAACCAAAAAGGAGGTGGCGGAAAGGAAGACAAGAAAAGCTCTCATCGGAGAAGACCAGAGCATGTCGAATCAAGCGGCGGCTTCTTTTCTCGATGACGACGAGGAATATGATTGCACGATGGCAAACTTGGGCGATGAAGAGGTAACCTCTAAACCTACCGGTTCTAATAATAGCTCACCATGTCGCAAGATATGGATTTACATGAATCGGTAAATCAATTATTCAAAGATTTTGAAACACTTAAATCGCACATCAAGTCAGATCACAGAGAAGACTAAGCCGCAAGATGAGAATAGGCATTAAAAATGATTTTGAAAAACTCACCTAGATTTAAATAAGACCGAGACAAATACGGTGATTTTAAAACTGCAAGTGCCAATACAAATTGAGATAGACCGCTAAATATTTTACTTAAAGAAAAGTCACCGCACTTGCTCATGCCAAAGCCGAGTTTACTAAGTCGGGCACGTATAAATAAAACTCAAAGCGCAGAAATAACCTCCCGAAAGCGTCGTTAACCCCAGACGAATTGTGTACTAACAAGAGGCCACTATATTCCGATCGGGCCTTGGATATGATCCCCACACTCCCTCTAGTTCTAAAACCACTTTCATCAAGGGAGAAACAATGGTCTCGATCACGAGCACTGTATAAACCGATTTTCAAAAACAGCAACAATGTAAGTCAAACGTTTAGCCGCAACAAAGTTACACTGCATAACCACCTAGACAGCGACTAGGCAATGGCCTGTGCAAAAGCAAAGCCAGCACAACATGCCCACTATTACCAACAACTCCTAAAAATAGATTTCATAATGGGAGGGCGGATGGAAACCTCAAGGTTATCCAAATTACCAAACGAACAAGTGTGGAGACCACAAAGGTTTAACAAATGGTCTCACTTAGATTTAGAAATGGCCCACACTATTTTGAGGAATATCCTAGATACAATCCAACCAGAGATTTAGACCTCGACCACGTGCACCGTATAAGGGTTATAATAATAATAATAATTCCTATAATCCAAGGAGAAATCAATTCTCCAGAAACCCACTAACCCCAAAGGACCCACACAAATTTGGGTACCTAAATCTCGCTTGTTTAATTGCGTAAGAGGTGGAAGGACTACAACCACATCTCCTCAAGCTCAAATTTTGGAGGTGAAGAGTGGTTTGTAGACTGGATGCTCAAGGCACATGACCGGGAACAAGAAGATGCCGACCAAATATATCAAAGAAAGAGGTCCCGATGTAACCTTTGGAGATAGCTCTAGAGGACAGACAAAAGGCTTTGGAGAGCTGCACCGAGGAAACATTGTAATATCCAAAGTTCATTATGTCAAAGGTCTCAAATACAACCTCCCGAGCATAAGCCGGTTCTGCGACGAGAAGAATCTAGTAGTCTTCACCATCTTGAAGTGTATGGTGATAGACATCTTATCTGGAGAGATAAAGCTACAAGGTTTCCGAAGAAGAGATGTATACATGATTGATTGGAACACAGAACACCTAACTCTGTTTTCTATCCAAGATCGTAGCCGAGAATGGATGGTCAGGCACAAAAGACTATGTCACCCGAACTTCAAAGCCATCAACAAGATTAGCTCGGAAGGGTCGAGGACTTCCAAATGAAGCATTCAAGAAGGAAGCACTCGTGATGCATGTCGAAGGGAAAGCGAGACCAAGGCGTCGTTCAAGCCAGCGGCTACAACGCTCACAACAAGGATCTTAGATCTACTCCACATGGATCTATTTGGTCCTAGCAAGCCAAGGACTTTGAGAGGCAGAAAGCATGCTCTTGTGATTGTAGATGATTATTCAAGGTACACTTGGATCATTTTTCTATACAAGAAAAGTGAAACCTTGACCAAGTTACGAGGCCGAGAAGGATCCGAATGAGAAATCCCTCTCCATAATCAAGATCAGATCGGATAGAGGAGGAGAGTTTCTCAACAAGGCGATAATCGATTTCAGTGATCGTAATGGGATCCAAAGATGAGCTCTGCGGTGACGCCCACAGTAATGGTGTTGCTGAAAGAAGGAATGTAACCCTGAAGGAAGCAAAGAAGGTCCATGATTGCGGCGGACCTACCGAAAGGTTCTGGGTCAAGCCGCCAACACACCGCCACACCTGCATCAGAGTATGATAGTAGGGAGACATGGCAAAACTCCCTATGAGGTTTGGAATAATAGAACTCCTACCGTTGCTTACTTTCATGTTTTTGGTTGTAAGTGTTTCATCCACAACAACGGTAAAACACGGCTAAATGCCTTTGATGCTAAAAGCGATGATGGTCTATTTATGGGATATTCCCAAAGAAGCAAGGCATATAGAGTTTTCAACAAAAGAACCTTAGTTGTGGAAGAAACACCCCATGTTGTTTTTGATGAATCTACCGTTGAGTACAGAAACAACTTGAGCAAATTGAGAACAAGCTCAAGTCAAGAACCCTTGAAGAAGTCATTGTACATGACACTGGAATGGTGGACTCACTGCAGATCACTGATGACCCAACCGCATGATGAAGACCCAATCGCAGATTGACAGATCACCAAACCTATCCGATCCAGCTTGTCCAAGAAGACCATGAGTCGACAAAGGCTCATCTCAGCCTGCAACCAAGCTGCAGATGACAAGGCGGTAGCCGATCCATTCTGGCACTGAATCCACAGATGCAGACAACCACGAGTAATCCAACAGGGGAACAAACCTTAAGAGGACGAGATCCCCAAATGGCTCAAGGATCATCCAATTGACAAATTATCGGAAAGTTGGTGATGGAGTAAAGACAAGGCGATCAACTCTACGGCGGGAATGGCGATGTTCTCATGTTTCATGTCACAAATTGAACCCAAGGCAATGAGAACAAGCCTTGGAAGATTATTCATGGATTAATGCCATGCAAGAGGAATTGGAGCGAGATGGAGAAACAATGTTTGGGAACTAACAGATGCACCTAATCACAAGAAAGTTATTGGCACCAAATGGGTGTATAAAAACAAAAGTGATGAAGACGGAGCTGTTGTTAGGAATAAAGCCAGACTCGTAGCAAAAGGATATGCACAATGTGAGGGAATAGATTTTGATGAAACTTATGCACCTGTTGCAAGATTAGAAGCCATCAGACTATTCCTCGCATATGCTGCATTCAAGGATTTTGAAGTCTACCAAATGGATGTGAAAAGTGCGTTTCTAAATGGAATCCTAGAAGAAGAAGTCTATGTAGAGCAACCCCCAGGTTTTGTCAAAGGAGACAAAGTCTATAAGCTGTTGAAGGCTCTGTATGGACTCAAGCAAGCACCGAGAGCATGGTATGAAACACTGTCTGTGTTTCTTGAGAAGAATGGTTTTTGCAAAGGAAAAGTGGACAAGACCCTATTCAGAGTGGAGCACGAAGGCCACATTCTAATAGTTCAGATTTATGTGGATGACATCATATTCGGGTCAACCAATCCAGAACTTTGTGAGAAATTCTCCAACCTCATGCAAGGAGAATTCGAGATGAGTATGATGGGAAAGCTTAACTTCTTTCTCGGATTACAAGTTAAGCAGATGGAAAAAGGAATTTTCATCAACCGAGCAAAGTATACCGAGATCTCATCAAGAGATATGGAATGGAATCACCAAACTGCAAGAATTCCAATGAGCACAAGCACTCACCGGATGCGAGACAGGCGGGAATATCGGTGGACTCAACCCACTACGAGAGGACTCATCGGATCTCTTCGTACCTAGCGCAAGCGTGCCGGACATCTCATATGCAGTTGGAGTTTGTGCAAGATTCCAGTCCAAGCCGAAGCAATCACACCTAGATGCAGCCAAGAGAATAATTAAGTACCTAAAGTCTACCATTAATGTTGGACTATGGTACCCCAAGGATGACAACTTCGAGCTATCAGGATACTCAGATGCGGATTTCGCTGGATGCAAAATCAATAGGAAGAGCACTAGTGGAACGTGTCAATTCCTAGGAACCAGACTGATATCCTGGTTTAGCAAGAAGCAGGTTTCTAACTCTATCTCCACTACAGAGTCAGAATACCTAGCTGCAGGTAGCTGTTGTGCACAGATCCTATGGATCAGACAACAGCTAAGGGACTACAATATTATTGCCAACGAAGTTCCTATATGGTGTGACAACAATAGTGCTATTGCAATAACCAACAATCCGGTTTTGCACTCAAGGACGAAGCACATTGACGTTAAGCACCATTTCATTCGAGACCACGTGCTTAACAAAAGGGTTAGAGTTGAAAGAGTCAGCACAGACTACCAAATAGCTGACATCTTCACCAAACCCCTGCCGTAAGAGAGATTCCTAGAGCCGAGCAGAGATCTTGGATTACTAGATTGGGAATCTAGTTCAAGCAAGTTGAAGGAAGGACGAACCCCGAGAATCGGCTAAGGCGATGCGGGCAAGAAGACGAAGGCGGTCGAAGCAACTTAGGCATGCGAGAATACCGAGGCGAGTCAAACTCACTGTAGCAGAGCGGTCAACGATCAACGAATCGGACCGGCTAAGTTCTCTAAGCGATCTCTAATTTTCAATTTTATCGCCATATTTATAATATTATTTTGGCTTAAGAAATAGCATTTAAAAATACATTTTATAAGCCAAGTGGCAATTTTAAATACACGCATCACACGCCCATTTAATTAACCTCTACGGTGGCAATCGAATCAACCGTCAAATTTTAAATGGGGCCACCGATTCAAATTTGAAATTCAAAAGAATATGAAAAGGCGTACCACCGTTTAAACTTATAATAAACTAATCCAAACGTCACTTCATCTTCTTTATAAGGAAGAAAACCCTTTCACTTTCCTCTTTACGCTTTGAAACCCTAAAATTCACGAGCAAAATACACACTAAATCCTAAAATCTTTTTGCGAAATGGCATCTTTTGTGGAGCAAACTTGAAGGCGATGAAGGACCAAGTTATCTTTTCCATGGTCGTCGATTTGAAGGATTCTTCGAAGCAAATCTAGACGACTTTGATATGCTCGACTTAATCCGAGCGATGGCTGACGGAATCTACCCGTTTCTCGAAATCAACCCTCAACACTTGTTCAAAGAAGATGTGGTTGAATTTTACCGCAACGCTTACCCGATTGACACTGATTCAGAGCACGGTCGGTGGAGTACCGTCACCATAGATACAGAGAAGATTCGCTCTGTATTCGGGATGAAAAATCGCGGTTTGGCGGTGAAGCACTCAAACAATCACCGCCGAAACATGGAAGACGATTAAGCTTGAAAATGTCCCGAGAAGTTGAAGTTTACGGCGAAAAGAAATGAGTTGAAAAGAGTTTACCGAGTCGCTCTGGACATCACAAATAAAATAGTCATGGGAATGGCAGAAGCTATGACCAACTATCATCCTCAAAGTTCATGGTGTTGGGTGCGCTAATTCGGCGAGAGGAAGTAGATTGGGCCGATTACATTTTAGGCAACTTGTTCGCGAGGTGAACAAGGTCGAATGGCTCGAGGAAGAGAAGAAGTTCAAGACTAAGTTGGCGTTGGAACGCATCTTAGTTGGTTCTTGGAGCAGATGGCGTGGCCAGGAAACATCGACACTTTCCACCCGAACAAGAGGCTTGGTCACATGGACCATGATAAGAAAAAGGTTGGAGTCACTGGGAGGGCAGCCCAGATATTGAAGGACTTACCAGACTCAAGCTATTGCCCAAGGTACGATCTATCAGACTCGGACCAACCTGCAGCTGAGATCGGCACTGCAGTCGAGTCCGAGAATGAATCTGATGATACTCCTATCGCCATCCGTTTCAAGAGAAGGGGACCAGCCCCAGAAGGACCTTCCAACCTGCAGTCATCACCTGAACCCTCTCCAAAGAGGCCAAGGAAGCTGCAGTTCAGTGAAGGAGAACAGCCTGAACATCATACCAGTCCATCAGTTCAGTCCCCAGCTCACCCAGACTTGCCTGCACCAGGCACCGAAACAAGAATTGTACCTGTCATTACTCCTCCTGTATACATGACCGAAGAAGAGGAAGCAGGTCTTGTTATATCAATCCCTGAAGCAGATTACTCATTCAATCTTTTGGAAAATAACACCTTTAATCTTTCCATAGAACAACTACAGCTTGTCAAGCCACAAGCAGAAAAACATTCCTTTGTCAATATTTTTAAGGAGTGGAAAAATCTTAAAACCATGTCCTTTTCAAATTTACAAAGTTTTGTTGAAACTAGTGGTTGGGAATACCCCCAAGCCACGGAGGATGTTCTGACTGATTTTTGCAAAGAGTCAGATTTGGCTTTACTCCTCCAGGATAACTGGTTCATGTCACACTTTGAGACAAACATGGACCATTTTATCCACTCTATAATGCTAAGTATTTTTGATGGTACTTTTGGAGAAGAGGAGGAAGAGAAAGAAGAAAAGGAGATTAGGATAGAGGAAGTTGATGAAGAGAATGAAATTATCAATTTAGTTGAGGAGGATGAAGAAGCAAAAGAAGAACAAGAAGAAAACATACCGATTGAAAAGAGACGGAGGAAATTGAAAAAACGAAGAAGTGGAAGATGAAGAAGATGAAGAAGAAGGAGAAGAAGTGGAGCAAGAAAAAGAAGAAGAAAATAAAGAGGATGATGATGATGATGAAGGAGAGAAGGAAAAGATGATGCTAAGGATGATGATGATGATGATGATCATGATGATGGAGGTGAAGGAGGAGCTGGTGTGGTTCTTTGGAAAAGAAAAGAAAAATGGAGAAGTAGAAAAGAAAAATCGAGGAGACAGAAAAAGAGAAATCTGAAGATGAAGAAGGGAAAAAGGAAGAAAGAGAAAAGGAGCCAGAGAAGGAGCCAGAACCTACCAACGAAGCTGCAGATAGGGTTGTTGTACCTCCCCGGTACACCAGCCTAGACGCTGATCTGGCAGAGGACTCCAGGTCAGGGACTCCAGAGAAGACTCTATCGGCCTGCTGCTGGCAGAGCTGCGGTCGAGTGGCTCCCTTCAAGGATCGGAGAACACTCCCCATCGGCTCGGTTATCTCCTACCATGACCGAGCCGATCAAGCGGTGTCAGAGACACCATTGGGGAGCTGCTGTCAACACAGGTCACTCCTGACCTTCAACAGATAAATGCCAAGATTGATACCTTGCTGCAAAGACAGATCCCTCAGCCTCCTCCTCCTACAAACAACAGAATGCCTTTTGGCATGTCTGACTGGATGAGCCGCATGGAGCAACAATTAACAACCCTCATTGATGCTGGCAAAAAGGGGGAAGAGAGGATTCAGGGGGAAGGGAGAGAATTCAGAAGTAAGAAAAAGCAGGATGTTCCCCAGCTTGAAGGACCATCTAGCCTGAAGAGGAAGGAACCTGTAGATTCAGAAGACAAGGCTGACCAGCCTGAAGGGAAGCGCAGAAGGACCAGAGGCGGCTTCGAACCTACTCTTGAGTGGGAAGGTCTGGAGCTATGGTATGTTGAAGATTTCTGCCCACTTGAAGCTATTGAAATATGGGGAGCTGCTAGGAAGAAGTTCATCAGAGACTTTTATGCAGGAACTTCTTCAGATGACAAACTCTCCCACAGAGATTTTCATCAACTGGATGGAAGCGATTCATCCCAAGCTTTGGGCTATTCTAAAGAAGCATGCAAAAGAACAAAAAGCTTTTCCCATGATCCCTAAATTCGTAGTGAAGAAGCACCATCCGCATGGATGGTGAACTTGATGAACTACAACTCCGAGGAGAAATCAAGCGAGTACGCCTTGAAAACAAATTCAGATCGCAGGAGGAGCAGGACTTCGCAGCTCTAGTGGTGAAAAGGAAGTATGGCCTTGCTCCAGTCAAGGTAAGACCCATTGGAGCCAAACCATTCAGACCTGCCAAGCAGCCTGTTCGAAGAGGCAGAGGAAGAGGCAGATGATTTTAATTATTTTCTTACTTGTAATTTATTTTCTGTACTTAAACATTCTTGTATAATTTCTATGATAAGTCAGAAAACTTTTATGAACAGTCTGTTGAATGACAATTTTCCAGTTGTCTCAATATTAGACTGATTTCAGTTTTGTCTTGCACTTAAGTGCAGACTTGGCCATTTGATTTCTTACTTAGTTTTGCCATCATCAAAATAGGGGGAATTTGTTAGGAATACTTGTTAGATTTTGATGATGTCGTTAATTTAGAATCAAATGTTTATTAATTGGAGAAATGTAAGGAAGAACCAAATGAGTATCTTCCATAGGCCAAAATGTGTTAAGTATAAAATTGGCAAAATGTAAAGAAGAACCAAATGAGTATCTTCTGTAGGCCAAAGTTAGTTAGGCTGAAAATCGGCTAAGTACTAAAGTACAGTCTAGTCTATCAAGAGAAGTACAGCCGACTCCAATCAGAGTAGCCCTGGTCAACAAAAATTGTCAGAGTAGTTTGACCAGACTGCAGCCGAGGAACCTCAGGGAAGTCACCTGACCAGACAAGTCTCAAACAGTATACAGCCGAGACGACCTACTGCAGAGAAGTAAGCTGCACATCAGTCTACTCAACTACAGCCTAGTACTCCAAGTCCACGTCAGCATGCTTTGAAAAGTCAAATATTACGGAAAGCTCACATGCAACGTGAAGAGACAAATTGGAGTGATTCCCGCAAGAGATATGATTTATTTAAATCATCCTGACCCACCGTGAAGACTTTAATCCTTTTATATTCAAAAGATTCGGCGCTCACATGCAGAAGTCATCACAACGGTCGGAAGATGAAATTAAATAATGGGAATCCAGCCTTGCAACGTTCAGAAAAGATTAAACAATGAAGTCTCTCTCCAACGGACGAATTTGTTCAGATTTGCAACGGCTACAAGGAAGAAGCTCAGAGATCGTGATCTATATATATCCAGAGATTTGAAACTGAGCAAACTACCGGTGCGAACATATACTCTAAGCGATCAAAGCAAACAAAGCAATCCTAAGCAATCAAATAGCATCGAGAAAAAGAGCAGATCCAAAAGTTCATATTCAAGGAAGCTCTTTAGTTGGAGAAGACAAACACTCTTGTCTTTAAATCTTGAGTAAGGGGTACTTCACTGGTTGAAGTAGCAGACTGTAAAGGCATCCGAGGATCGCGGATCAAGAGGTGCAAGGCAGTCAAGTTTGTGTACAACGGCACGGAATTCCACTGGTTGGAAGCTGTTGTAGTGTGTAGTGAATCACTGTAATCTTTATCACTGGTTGACAATTATAGTGAATTCATCTCCAACTGGTTTGGAGAAAAGTGGATTAGTAGAGGATTACCCCACCTCTGAGACCACTATAACCGCCTGTGTTATTTACTGTTTACTGCATCATACTCTAACTGCTGCATCCATTGTTAAAGTGTTTCATTAAGTTAATCTATATTCGTCATCAGCTGACTTCCGCACATATCCAAGGACAAACGACTCCTAGTCATTTGTTTGATCATCAGCTGAAGAAACTCACTCTTCGAGAAAAAGAGTTCAAGAGTTTCAACAAGTCTATTCACCCCCCCTCTAGACTTGTTTCTGGACGACTTGTGACCTACACCTTCGTCTGCTAGCAAGAAATCGAAGAATCGTAATCAGTCTGAAGGCGGTCAGACAACTTTCAAGAAACCCCGTGCGGGCTCTGCTTTTTCTGAGCAACCTCCTGTGTCGTCTAAACCCGCGGAATCTCAGTCTCGAGCGGCCAGTTCGGCCATCACCTGTTTTAACTGTGGGGATCTTGGTCATCTCAGTACCAAGTGTCCGAGACAGACTATCACGTGTCATAATTGTGGGATTGCTGGGCATAAGGTCCGTTTTTGCCGTAGGGACTCCAAACCTACTCAGACGTCATCTCAAGCCCCTAAGCGATCACTGCTCGAGAATCGAGCCACTCAATCGGCGTCGTTTAAAGCAGCGGGAGCGACTAAAGGTGGAGCCTATAGGCGGCAGACAGGAGGCCGTCACGGACTAGCAAGCAAGCCCCGGATTTATGAGATGAAGAAGACCGATAATCCAGAGGCCCAAATGATCTCAGGTACACTCGATATTCTATCTCAACCTGTGTGTACCCTTTTTGATACTGGTGCATCACATTCATTCATTTCCGAGTCATGTTTGAGTAGACTACGTCTGGGTAGTGCTACTAGTTGTGAGCCTTATGTCATTGGCCTACCTGATGGTAGACGAATTATCGTGTCGTGAGATTCGAATTGTCGATTGATTTCATGGTCGTGTATGGCCACCGGACCTAATCGTAGTAGATTTGCCGAGGGACGACGTCATCTTGGGTATTGATTGGATGGATCGTCATGATGCCATCATTAGTGTCCGTAAGCATATGATCACTATCATTTCAGATGATGGGGTTGAATGTGTGTTCCAGGGAGGTAATCCCTACTGCTCGTAAGGTCATTAATTTGATGAAAGCAGTGCGATTACTCAGTCAGGGATGTGTTGGTTATTGGTGCTACATGACCAAAACCGAGAAATCATCAGTAATGTTGACGGATATTCCGGTAGTGAGGGAGTATGCCGACGTTTTTCCAGACGAGTTACCTGGTTTGCCTCCACAGAGAGATGTGGAATTCACGATTGAGTTGGAGCCGGGTACGTCTCCGATATCGAAGGCACCGTACCAGATGGCCCCGACCGAAATGCAAGAATTAAAGAACCAACTTGAGGAGTTATTCGAGAAGGGTTATATCCGACCGAGTGCGTCTCCATGGGGAGTGTAACACCCCGAGATATTCGGAATAATTACAGCGCCGTAAACCCTTTAGGTAAGGATTTACAAGGCTAATTTTAAAAAGAGTGTAAATATAAACCAATCGTACAACTGAAGCTCAAATACAGATTTGATTCAACCGATCAAATGAGTTAACTTATACAACCATATCGAAAGGACATTATTAAAACAGACGTACTCGAGTACTAAAATAGACCAAGGAAAACACATCACAATAACAATAAACATCAACCACATCACTGAGCCATTCCATCGTCCTGTCGGTACTGTGGTTGCCTCCCCGCTCCTCGGCTACCTGAACATCAAAACAATGTCCACCCCCGAAGGGGTTAGCAAAACAATGCTAGTACAAGTATCATCATACAATAAATCATCAATGCATCAGGAAACATGCAAAACGGACTTCCGCCACCGGAATCCAACGATGCGAATCCTCACGATTCCATCAACACTATACAAGGTAATCCAGCGATCCAGCGCCCTCAGCATAGATCCCCATGATGATCCCGTCGGACCAACGCATGGTGGAAAACCCGTCCAACGATCCAGCGCCCTCAGCATAGATCCCCATGATGATCCCGTCGGACCAACGCATGGTGGACATTCGATCCAGCGCCCTCAGCATAGATCCTCATGATCCCCTCAGATCATTTAAACCATAAATCCATCAACTATGCATACACATATGCATTTCAATACGTTCATCAATACGAACAAATAACAACAAATATCACGAGAATTTTCAGAAATACGTCTCATATTCAACAATATGAACAAAACCACAAGCATGATCAAAGTTTCAATATAAGTCGAACTCGACATATGATACTTGCCTTGGGAATGGCAAGAATGAAATACTCCAATAAACGTCACGCGTCCGTATGACACCGCCCCACGATCGACCCCTATGCAAGGCTCGCACCTTGTTCAAAAAGAGATACAAGGAACTTAACATACCACTCGATACTAACATACGCTCACCGAATACTAATATTAAGATCGTAAAGTAGTGACACTAGGTTGGTTCACGGTTAGAATACTAAGTAAGAACTGAACCGGGAACTATAAGGCACTCTATAAGGGCTGAACGATCATTTCGAATATGAAGTACCGTTGTTTAAAAGTTCATTGTTTCACAAGGTGTTGAGGGTTTAAATAAGGAAATGAATGTCAAGTCCCCATATGATCGGCTAAGATGATTCGACCCCCAATATTACTCAAGACGACAAGCATGCTTTAATATTACGCAAGGAAAACGACACTACGGTGATTCGGTTTAAGTTCAAGGACCTGGTCGATATATATATATTACCTCAACAACAAGGAGGACATTGCCATAACAATTTCTTCTAACATATATGAATTTCTCCAATGGAACATAAAAAGGGATCAGAGAATATAACTGAAATCATGCTTATTACTCCCACGAATTAAGGATGCTACAAGTTAAGGTTTTCATCCACCGAGGCTAAATCAAGACTCTACGTAATGAAAGAAAGATAAGGTATAATCGGGTTCTAAACTTAAAAACATGGTGCTGGACTCAAAAGATCATTATCTAGTCCAATGATTTCCAAAAACAAGCTCAAAGTATAGTTAAGAATGTAAACTTTAGCTTGGTGAATCGTAACATACCTTAAGAGATGTAAGAATAAGAGAATCTTCAATAAACTCTTCACCGGAAGCTTGATCACCAACTCTCCCGGTCTAAGCTTCCCAAATTCGGAGGTAAATGATGATATGAGGGATATGAGGTGAAGGATAGTCTCAAGAACACAAAAATCGGCCAAGGCAAAAGTGGGAAATGAAGAGAGGGTCAGGTTCTATAAATAGATTTCTAAGTATTACGTACGTTATGCAATAACCCCTTACGTACGTAACAAGCTTAACTTACGTTATACCCTAGCCTTTAGCGTACGTAATCGCCTGACCAGAGTTCCCTGGACTGATTTCGCCATTCCTTTACGTACGTAGTCACATGGGTTTTACGTATGTAATACTCATGTCTATAGCGTACGTAACACATGTACCATAGCGTACGTAACGCCTATGTCCAGGTTCATGCGGGAATCACACGAATCTTCCCCGGCCCTCTCTTCGGCCCCCACAAGCCGACCCTTATCCGAACCCAAGTTGACTTAGCTTACGTACGTTAAGAACATCAGATAACGTACGTAACACTGCATCCTTAGCGTACGTTATGAACGCCTGTTAACGTACGTTAGTTCGTGCAAAATCATGCATGCAATACTTAAAGATATAAAAACATAAGGGCACAAATACGGGAAACCAATCTACGATTTATAACATCACGAAGTCGAAATAATACAAGGTTGAGTACAAGGTAAATACACCATTTATTCGGGCATTACATACTACCCCTCTAAAAAGAAGTTTTGGCCCGAAACTTAAGACGAAAATAATTCCGGGTATCTCGACTTCATACTCTCCTCCGTCTCCCAAGTTGCTTCTTCGACTCCATGTCGAGACCACTGAACTTTTACCAAGGAGATCGGTTTATTCCTCAACTGCTTGACTCGACTCTCGAGTATCTTTATTGGTCTCTCTTCGAAGGTGCCGTCATTAGCTATCTCGATCTCGTCGAAATCAATAATATGACTGGGATCTGGTACATACTTCCGCAATTGGGATACGTGAAACACATTGTGAACGTGACTCAGCGATGGAGGTAAGGCCAACCTGTATGCTAAATCCCCAACTCTCTCGAGGATCTCAAATGGTCCGATATATCTCAGACTTAGCTTGCCTTTCCTCCCAAAACGGAAAATTCCCCGTGTAGGAGACACCTTCAATAGTACGTGATCCCCAATGTCGAACTCCAGAGGGAGACGACGTACGTCCGCATAAGACTTCTGTCGACTCTGGGCAGTCAACAGTCTTTCTCTAATCAAAGCTATTTTCTCTTGAGTCTGAACTATCAATTCCGGTTCCGTCCCGATCAAATCCGAAGAATCATCCCGGACAGGGTGATCGACATCTCCTCCCGTACAAAGCTTCAAACGGTGCCATCTTAATAGAAGCATGCCAACTGTTATTGTAGGTGAATTCAATCAATGGCAAATGGACTTCCCAATCAGTTGACCAATCCAAAGCACAAGCTCTAAGCATGTCTTCTACTGTTTGTATAGTCCTTTCGGACTGACCGTCCGTCTGAGGATGATAAGTCGTGCTAAAGTTTAGCTCGGTCCCCAAAGCCCTGTGAACTGCCTTCCAGAAGTGCGACACGAAGCGACCATCTCGATCCGAAATAATGGTCTTCAGCGTCCCATGCAATCTGACTATTTCCGCAATAAATACTCGCGCCAACCTCTCGGGTCCCCATGTATCTTTAATTCCCAGGAAATGAGCCGACTTGGTTAGTCGATCAACTACAGCCCAAATCATGTTCATTCCCGTCCTAGTCCTTGGCATACTAGTGATGAAGTCCATCGAGATATCCTCCCACTTCCATTCAGGGATCGGAAGCGGTTTTAACATTCCGACAGGTCGTTGATGTTCAATCTTAACCTGCTGACAAGTTAAACACTTCGAAACGTACTCCGCTACGTCTTTCTTCATATTCCCACACCAGAAGTTTTGCTTTAAATCCTTATACATCTTACTACTGCCTGGGTGAATAGAATAGGGCGCGCCATGAGCTTCCTTCAAAATTGTCCGTCTCAAATCATCATCCTCGGGAACGCAAAGTCGACTCTGAAATCTCAGAACTCCATCGTCTTGTACCACGAATCCTGGGGCTTTTCCCTTCTTTACTTCATCACATAATCGAAGGATCAGAGAATCGTTCAATTGTTTACACTTGATCTCCTCGACTAGTGATGAAGTCAGTTCCATCACATAAAGTTGCCCTTGGATTCCTGGTGCCCATACTTCAATCCCTTCGCGGATCAGTTCTCGTTGAATGCTAGTTTGGGACGTAAGTGCTTCCAACACTCGAAGAGAAACAGGTTTTCGGCTCAAGGCATCGGCTACTACGTTTGCTTTCCACGGATGATAAAGAATCTCCAAGTCGTAATCCTTGATCAATTCCAACCACCTTCTCTGCCTCATGTTTAATTCTTTCTGACTGAAAATGTACTTGAGGCTCTTATGATCGGTAAAGATCTGACAATGAGTGCCGTACAAATAATGTCTCCAAATTTTCAGTGCAAAGACTACAGCTGCTAACTCCAGATCATGAGTCGGGTAATTAACCTCATACGGCTTCAATTGCCGAGAAGCATAAGCAATCACTTTATCCTTCTGCATCAATACACAACCCAGACCCTGATTCGAAGCGTCGCTGTATACCATGAATCCATCAGTCCCCTCTGGCAGCGCTAATATAGGTGCTGTCGTCAGCCTCCTCTTAAGTTCGTCAAAACCAGCCTGGCACTTCTCATTCCACATGAATTTTTGAGTTTTCTGTAACAGCTGAGTGAGTGGACGAGCAATTTTGGAAAATCCTTCTACAAAGCGGCGATTATATCCAGCAAGTCCTAAGAAGCTTCGGACTTCTTTCACGTTTTTAGGAGCTTCCCAATCCAAGATTGGTTCGACTTTCTTCGGGTCCACCTGAACTCCGTCGGCTGATATCACATGCCCAAGGAAGGTTACTTCCTTAAGCCAGAACTCGCATTTTGAAAATTTTGCATACAGCTGTTCCTTCCTCAAGGTGCTCAAAACCACACGCAAATGCTCGGCATGCTCCTCTGCGTTCTTCGAATATATCAGGATGTCATCAATGAAGACGACCACAAATTTATCCAAGTATTCCAAGAATACCCGATTCACCAATTGCATGAATACTGCAGGAGCATTGGTAAGTCCAAACGGCATCACTACGAATTCATAATGCCGTCTGCATCGATCGAAGCGATTTCGGTATATCGATTCCTTAATCCTCAACTGGTGGTATCCTGATCGCAAGTCAATCTTCGAGAATACCCTTGCCCCTTGCAGTTGATCAAACAAGTCGTCGATCCGAGGTATAGGATACTTATTCTTGATCGTCATCTTGTTGAGCTCCCTGTAATCAATACACAGTCGGAGGGATCCGTCTTTCTTCCGGACAAAGAGAATGGGCGCTCCCCAAGGAGAAACGCTAGGTTGGATATAGCCCTTCTGTAACTATTCCTCCAGTTGCTTCTTGAGTTCATACATCTCGGTTGGCGCCATGCGGTATGGTGCTCTGGAAATAGGAGCTGCTCCAGGCTCTAATTCGATAGTGAATTCCACTCCCCTCTGCGGAGGTAACCCAGGTAGTTCGTCAGGAAATACATCTGAGAACTCATTCACAACTGAAATAGACGAGAGCTCTACTCCTTCCTCTTTCCTCATGGCATAGCACCAAAGTCCGTGACATCCCTGCTTCAGTAATTTCACAGCTTTCATTGCCTTGATCAATTTTCCCGAGCTTCCCGGTCTCCATCCTCGGAATAAGTGTTCAGATCCGTCATTAGCAATGATGGAAATGACTCTCTCTCGGTAATTGACCACGACTCCATAACGGTTGAGCCAATCATCCCGAGAATTAAATCGTCACCGTAGATGTCAACTACAATAAGATTCGATGGCCAATCTCTTCCTTCTATAGATCTTTGGGAAATCCCTAGCTTCTAGGGTTCCCACAATTTTCTCTCCGCTCGGTAATCCCACAACATAAGGTTCACGATTACACAAGCATGAGATTTTCAAGCGATTAACACGGTTCAAAGATATAAAAGAATGCGTGGCTCTGAATCGAACAAGACACTAATCGGTTGCAAAGGATCTGAATCGTACACGATGCAATGTGTGTTCGATCCTCGATTTCCTCATTTCGTACAGCGCGGAGGAACGGACCCGGCCTTTGGATGCCTCTCTCTTCCCGCGTTCTGTGCTGAAATCCACTCTGTGTCTGCAGTTCACACTCGTCTCCCTCGGGGATCGAGTAGATGCAGTACCAAAAGATCGGGTCGCATTCCCACAAAATGTTGCACGATGTCCTTCCTGTCCACACTCGAAACAGGTCACAGCAGGCCCGAAACAATCACGTCGAACATGTCCCGCTTTGCCACAGTTATAGCACTTCTTCCCTGTGTCTGAAACAGTTGGTGCTGTCCGGAACTTCTTTCCACCTCGAGAAGGATACGGAGGTCTCCTGGATGAATGAAAAGAGGACTGACCCTGCGAGGCCCATTGCTCTTATCCTCCGTGAAGTTGCGGACACCTTCGTTTCTTTGCTTCCGTCGATTTCTCTCTGCTTGCCTCTTTCATATCATAGGCTAACGCCTTGTCCCGATCTTGTCGCAAGGTGGTACATTCAAATCCGGACATATACTGCTGAATTTCCGGCTTCATTCGCATGTCAAAATGAAAAATCTTCTCCGCCTCGTTCCTGACCAAGTGGCGCACATAAGTCAGCTGGTGATTAAAAGTCTTAATCACGTCCGTCACAGATGCTCCCGAATCTTGTGGTGAGAAAAACTCCCGAACCCGGGCTTCTCTAACTGGACGAGGACAATACTGTGCCTCCATCATCAATTTGAATTCCGTCCAGTCAACATTGTGCTCCTCCGGTCGAATGGCCTCCCACCAGTCGAAAGCCTCCCCGGTCAAAAGATACTGGGCGACCGGAACCTTCCTATCGTTGGGACAGTTAATCCCTGCAAAAATCTTCTCTAATTCCTTCAGCCAGTGATCCCAAGAAAGCGTCTCAGCAGAACCGTCAAATTTCGGAGGATGCAATTTGACCACCTCGATAAGCCATTTATCTCCCCGATTATCCACGTTATGCTGCTGTCCCATCGCCATCTGCATGCGATCCACAACTTGAGCAAACTGGTTTATCTGGGCAACCACCTGCTGAAGCACTCCCGGCACGTTAGGATCTGCATTATTATTTGCCGATCCCTGCTGTCCCCCGGAATGTGAATCCGTTCGACTAGCGGCTATCTCTGGGGTAGATACCGACTCTTCTTGCCTCGCATTTCCACGTCCGCGTCCACGACCTCCTCTCAACATACTGTAAACATAAATACTCAATATCCAGGACAAACTTTCTCAAAGTACATCCATCAATGTTTACAAGACATGAATTAAATAAAACAGTAGTATTCGAGATTAGGAAACTTACAACCACAGTCCACACGACGATGCTGGCTCAGCAGTGATGTTACGAACGACCAATAATCAAATAACGTAAACAGACCCAACTAGCCCGACTGCCAAGATATCCATGAATCTCAGCTCCGATACCATATTCTGTAACACCCCGAGATATTCGGAATAATTACAGCGCCGTAAACCCTTTAGGTAAGGATTTACAAGGCTAATTTTAAAAAGAGTGTAAATATAAACCAATCGTACAACTGAAGCTCAAATACAGATTTGATTCAACCGATCAAATGAGTTAACTTATACAACCATATCGAAAGGACATTATTAAAACAGACGTACTCGAGTACTAAAATAGACCAAGGAAAACACATCACAATAACAATAAACATCAACCACATCACTGAGCCATTCCATCGTCCTGTCGGTACTGTGGTTGCCTCCCCGCTCCTCGGCTACCTGAACATCAAAACAATGTCCACCCCCGAAGGGGTTAGCAAAACAATGCTAGTACAAGTATCATCATACAATAAATCATCAATGCATCAGGAAACATGCAAAACGGACTTCCGCCACCGGAATCCAACGATGCGAATCCTCACGATTCCATCAACACTATACAAGGTAATCCAGCGATCCAACGCCCTCAGCATAGATCCCCATGATGATCCCGTCGGACCAATGCATGGTGGAAAACCCGTCCAACGATCCAGCGCCCTCAGCATAGATCCCCATGATGATCTCGTCGGACCAACGCATGGTGGACATTCGATCCAGCGCCCTCAGCATAGATCCTCATGATCCCCTCGGATCATTTAAACCATAAATCCATCAACTATGCATACACATATGCATTTCAATACGTTCATCAATACGAACAAATAACAACGAATATCACGAGAATTTTCAGAAATACGTCTCATATTCAACAATATGAACAAAACCACAAGCATGATCAAAGTTTCAATATAAGTCGAACTCGACATATGATACTTGCCTTGGGAATGGCAAGAATGAAATACTCCAATAAACGTCACGCGTCCGTATGCCACCGCCCCACGATCGACCCCTATGCAAGGCTCGCACCTTGTTCAAAAAGAGATACAAGGAACTTAACATACCACTCGATACTAACATACGCTCACCGAATACTAATATTAAGATCGTAAAGTAGTGACACTAGGTTGGTTCACGGTTAGAACACTAAGTAAGAACTGAACCGGGAACGATAAGGCACTCTATAAGGGCTGAACGATCATTTCGAATATGAAGTACCGTTGTTTAAAAGTTCATTGTTTCACAAGGTGTTGAGGGTTTAAATAAGGAAATGAATGTCAAATCCCCATATGATCGGCTAAGATGATTCGACCCCCAATATTACTCAAGACGACAAGCATGCTTAAATATTACGCAAGGAAAAAGACACTACGGTGATTCGGTTTAAGTTCAAGGACCTGGTCGATATATATATATATATATATTACCTCAACAACAAGGAGGACATTGCCATAACAATTTCTTCTAACATATATGAATTTCTCCAATGGAACATAAAAAGGGATCAGAGAATATAACTGAAATCATGCTTATTACTCCCACGAATTAAGGATGCTACAAGTTAAGGTTTTCATCCACCGAGGCTAAATCAAGACTCTACGTAATGAAAGAAAGATAAGGTATAATCGGGTTCTAAACTTAAAAACATGGTGCTGGACTCAAAAGATCATTATCTAGTCCAATGATTTCCAAAAACAAGATCAAAGTATAGTTAAGAATGTAAACTTTAGCTTGGTGAATCGTAACATACCTTAAGAGATGTAAGAATAAGAGAATCTTCAATAAACTCTTCACCGGAAGCTTGATCACCAACTCTCCCGGTCTAAGCTTCCCAAATTCGGAGGTAAATGATGATATGAGGGATATGAGGTGAAGGATAGTCTCAAGAACACAAAAATCGGCCAAGGCAAAAGTGGGAAATGAAGTGAGGGTCAGGTTCTATAAATAGATTTCTAAGTATTACGTACGTTATGCAATAACCCCTTACGTACGTAACAAGCTTAACGTACGTTATACCCTAGCCTTTAGCGTACGTAATCGCCTGACCAGAGTTCCCTGGACTTATTTCGCCATTCCTTTACGTACGTAGTCACACGGGTTTTACGTACGTAATACTCATGTCTATAGCGTACGTAACACATGTAACATAGCGTACGTAACGCCTATGTCCAGGTTCATGCGGGAATCACACGAATCTTCCCCGGCCCTCTCTTCGGCCCCCACAAGCCGACCCTTATCCGAACCCAAGTTGACTTAGCTTACGTACGTTAAGAACATCAGATAACGTACGTAACACTGCATCCTTATCGTACGTTATGAACGCCTGTTAACGTACGTTAGTTCGTGCAAAATCATGCATGCAATGCTTAAAGATATAAAAACATAAGGGCATAAATACGGGAAACCAATATACGATTTATAACATCACGAAGTCGAAATAATACAAGGTTGAGTACAAGGTAAATACACCATTTATTCGGGCATTACAGGGAGCACCAGTGTTGTTTGTTAAGAAGAAGGATGGTTCTTTTCGCTTGTGTATCGATTATCGGGAGTTGAACAGGGTGACAATCAAGAATAAGTATCCCTTACCCCGTATTGATGATCTCTTAGATCAACTTCAGGGAGCTTCAGTATTTTCCAAGATCGACTTAAGATCTGGATATCATCAGTTGCGGATTCGAGAGTCGGATATCGCGAGGACGGCGTTTCGAACACGCTATGGTCATTATGAGTTTGTGGTTATGCCGTTTGGATTGACTAATGCACCTGCGGTATTCATGGAGTTAATGAATCGGGTTTTCATCAACTTCTTGGATCAGTTTGTTGTTGTCTTCATCGATGACATTTTGATTTATTCTCGTGACCGAGAGGAACACGAGGTTCATCTTCATCAGGTTCTCGACGTGTTGAGACGAGAGCAACTTTATGGAAAGTTTTCCAAATGTGAGTTCTGGATGTCCGAAGTGACGTTTCTCGGACACGTAATTTCTTCAGACGGAGTGCGTGTCGATCCTCAGAAGACGGAGGCTATTCGTGATTGGCTACCTCCGAAGAATGTTAAGGAAATCCGAAGTTTCCTTGGATTAGCGGGTTATTATCGGCGATTTGTGGATGGATTTTCTAAAATCGCTCAACCCTTGACGAGCCTTTTACGGAAGGATAAGAAATACACGTGGTCCGACGCGTGTCAACGGAGTTTTGAGGAACTCAAGAGCCAGTTAATGTCAGCACCTGTACTTTCCTTGCCGCAGGGGACAGAAGGATTTGTGGTTTATAGTGATGCGTCCGGACAGGGTCTCGGATGTGTGCTCATGCAGAATGGAAAGGTTATTGCCTATGCTTCACGGCAATTGAGACCTTACGAGGTTAATTATCCGACACACGACCTGGAGCTAGCAGCCGTGGTGTTCGCTTTGAAGATTTGGTGTCATTATCTTTATGGCGTTACCTATCAGATATTCACCGATCATAAGAGTTTAAAGTATATATTTACTCAGAAGGAGTTAAATATGCGACAGAGACGGTGGTTGGAATTAATCAAAGATTATGATATCGAGATCCTTTACCACCCGGGCAAGGCGAACGTTGTCGCCGACGTCTTGAGTCGTAAGTCCGTTCAGGAGCAGATGCTTGCTCGTTTACTTGATTGAAAGGAGCTTCGGCGAATTCCTCGGACCGAGATCGAGTGCAGCCCGTGAGTTCGAGACGGCTTTGTATGTTAGATATTTCATCGTCACTCGTGGAGGGAATCCGTGAGGATCAGAGTTCAGTCCATTCATGGTTGCGATTCCATGAGGATGTGACTCAGGGGAAAGCCCCTGGATTTGTGGTCCACGAGGATGGACTTTTGAGGTTTAAGAATCGATTGTGCGTACCGGCGAATGACGAGTTGAAAAACTCAATTTTGAAAGAAGCTCATGCTACCCCTTATTCTGTTCATCCGGGGTCTAGCAAGATGTACAAGGACTTGAAACAAAATTACTGGTGGAGTAATATGAAGCGAGAAGTCGCAGAATTTGTTTCGAGATGCTTAACCTGTCAACAAGTTAAGATTGAACATCAGCGACCTGCGGGTATGCTGAAACCTCTTCCTATTCCCGAATGGAAGTGGGAAGACATTTCTATGGATTTCATCACGAGTTTGCCGACGAGTCGTCGTGGCATGAATACGATCTGGGTGATCGTGGACCGCTTAACCAAATCAGCTCATTTCCTTGAGATCAAGGATACGTGGGGTCCCGAGAGACTTGCCCAGCTGTTCATCAAAGAGATAGTGAGACTGCACGGTACTCCTAAAAGTATCGTTTCCGATCATGACAGACGGTTTGTGTCTCATTTTTGGAAATCAGTTCATCGTGCTATGGGGACTCAGCTCAATCTCAGTACCGCCTTTCATCCTCAGTCCGACGGGCAATCAGAGAGGACTATTCAGACATTAGAGGACATGTTGAGGGCATGCGTCCTCGATTGGAAAGACGATTGGGAAGCCCAACTACCATTGATCGAGTTCACGTATAATAATAGTTGGCATGCTTCGATTAAGATGGCACCTTACGAGGCCTTGTATGGTCGTCTTTGTCGATCTCCGTTGTGTTGGGACGACCTATCAGAATGAATCGGCACCGAGCCCGATATGCTTATAGCCGCCCCTGTGAAGGTAGCTTTGATCAGGAGTCGTTTGTTGACAGCTCAGAGTCGACAGAAATCTTATGCAGATAATCGTCGTCGACCACTAGAGTTCGAGACGGGTGACCACGTTTTGGTCAAGGTAACCCCGAGTCGAGGTATTTTCCGTTTTGGAAAACAGGGGAAGTTGAGTCCGAGATTCATTGGACCGTTTGAGATTTTGGATCGAGTAGGTGAGTTAGCTTATCGATTGGCTTTACCTCCGGCTTTGAGCCGAATTCATAATGTGTTTCACGTCTCCCAGTTGCGGAAGTATGTTGCCGACCCGAGTCACATACTTCAATTCGACGAAATCGAGATCGCAGATGATCATTCGTACGAGGAGCGTCCCGTACGAATTTTAGAGCGGCGAATCAAACAGTTGAGAAATAAGACGATTCCTTTGGTTAAGATTCAGTGGTCTAGGCACGGAGTCGAAGAGGCTACTTGGGAAACCGAGGATAGTATGCGGGAGAGTTATCCCGAATTGTTTGACCCTTAGTTTCGGGGATGAAACTCTTTTAAGGGGGGGTGTATGTAATACCCGGTTGTAATTCAGTAATTATCATTCAGTATGTATCATTCAGTAATTTCATTCATTAATGATCATTTGTCACTCATATTCAATCATGGTATTCATCGTTCAGAGTAATTGTATCGTGTATCAATCGTCGTTCATCACTAATATAATTGGAGTTCCGTGCCGTGTTTATCATCTTTGTCATTTTTCATTGTGGGCTGTGCGTGAGGAGTAGCGCACGCTACGTACTCTTTCTAGCGCAAGCGAATTGAGTACAAGTAGCGCAGGCTACCACTCAGCATTAGCGCACGCTAATGTTACCACAGGCTGCGATCCGGAAGTCTTGGACTGCAGGTGAGTTATAAGTAGCGCACGCTACGAGTGGTAAGTAGCGCGCGCTAGAGGGTTGTAGTAGCGCACGCTAATAATTGTTGTAGCGCGCGCTAAGGACGGATCAGGTTGAGTCCAGTGGCTACTGGACTGCACTGGATTGATTCATAGCGCACGCTAGGAGTGATATTTAGCGTACTCAAACGGTGTAGTAGCGCACACTAAATATTGGTTGTAGCGCACGCTACCGAGGTCAGATCAGAGGACAGACGGTTTCTGGATTCCAGTACTGGGCATCTAATAATTCGTTAGCGCACGCTAACCATGGGTATTAACGCACGCTAATGGTATGGTTGTAGCGCATGCTACAAAAGGTACGTAGCGCACGCTACCGTGTTCGAACAGTGGGTACTGGACTACCCAAAATACCCGTTAGCGCACGCTAAGAGCTGGGGCTAGCGCGCGCTAAACTGGGATTGCTATAAATAGGACAGTTCAGCCCTTAATCCGTCATTTATCATTTCTCTTCGTTTCTTCGGCGGTTTCGGGCGATTCCGGGCGATTTGGAGAGTGTTCTTCGAGGAGTAATCATCAAGCTTCATCTTCAAGCTTATCTTTTGGATAAATCATCATTTCAACATCCTCATCACATCGAATCTAAGGTATTAATCTCTTGGATCTAGAATTTCGGATTTTTGGGTTTTTCCTTCCGATTTCTTCGTGTAAGATTGGATTATCATTGAAATATGTTAGATATGGATTATCTACCTTGGACAAATATATTCCTACGGATTTAATGGCTATTTTCGGAATTATTTCAAGAACCCTTGGGGTTGACTTCGGTTAATTGGGGATTTTCCGATTGATGTGGTTGTAATCTTGAATTGTGGATTCCTATTGGATTATTGATATCATTGAAGTGTTTTGTTAGTTCGAAATACTCATTTTGGTGTTGGTTTCGATTAATTCAGGATTAGATATTTCCGAAGTTGTGTGGTTGGTTACGTATTCGTTAGAATGCCCCTATGAGTTTGATTATCGTTGTATCGACTTTTGGGTTGGTCGTCTTTTGTTGCTTGACACGTGTATTGATCGGTTGTTGGTAATTATTGCTATTCAAGGTTGTTCAAGCGACCGGTATCTCGATTAGGACGTTGTTCGTGGAAGGACATTGTCATCGGTATTGTGTAAGTTAACTCTTACTCGGTTAAAAGGATACTCATTCCTTTTGTTGTTGATTGTTCATAATCATAATTCATTCATCATAGTATTAATCATATTGAGACTTGTAATTGTCGAATAATCATTTCATTCACGAGCAGCGGTTCCAAATCATTTCATTGGGTTATCAATCAAGTCACTATTATTTTCATCTCGGTGAGTCATCTTGGCCTTGTCGAATTATTATTCATTGGTATTCATTGTTGTCATTCTCGTTCATATGACCTTCTGGGTTCATATTGCGTGGCCGGGTGTGGCTGTGTGGAATTTTTAGTCGGGCACACGATGGTCATGTTTTGGGTTCACCGATACATTGGACCGTGCACACGGTAACGCTTACCTCCGTGAGACTAATTAGGTATAAGGACGGGTGTGTCCGGTCATTCATCTTGTACACTTGCACAGAACATTACGGGCGTACTATGATACTCCTCTTCAGCGTAATTCATAACTAAGGATATTTCATAACTTCAGTTAATTCACGATTGTGTAATTTCAACCCTTGAGGATTGTTGTTACGTATGGCGGCCGTTGGGATTTTTGTTTTCAGGTCACGGCAAGGCAAAGGCACTGGAAGAGCATGTTGATGGCGAGGAGTCCCAGTGATACTAGTAGGGGTCCCCAGTCATTCCGTTTGTTTCAGTCATTTCAGTCATTTCCGTCATTTGTATTTTCCGCTGCAAATTCCGTTTGAAATGTTTATTTGTTCAGGGTGGTGTATTTTATCTCCATATAAAATATACTAGTATTCGGTTTTGTCCTGGTGTGTTGTACTTAAACTCCTCATCGGAGTACTTGGTAATATAATGTGGTTCGGTACTACAATTATATTATTTAATTCATTATTTTCATTTGCCTGGTGGGTCCCAGTCGGGGATTCACGGCACTGTAATATCCGCCTAGTTTGGGGTGTTACATCCCTCTTGGACGTAGCAATGTGAGTTAGATAATTGTGCCTCGTTAAAAACCTTAAGCCGGAAAAACCTAATGGGAATAAAAGCGGTCAGAAGGAAAAAACAATACACAACTTAAATCCAATTCTTGTGTATAAGCTGCCTCGTTAAAAACCTTAAGCTGGAAAAACCCAATGGGATAAAAACCAGTCATAAGGGAAAAAGAGTACAGCGCACATATTGATTCGCTCCCCCTGAAATAAAGAATATATTCCATCAAACTGATTTATCAATCTTGGTTAAGTTTAGCTCTTCTCATGCCTATACCGTATACCATCTTCTCGAATGTTGATGTCGGCAATGATTTTTTAAATAAATCAACGGGATTATGACAGGAGCGAATTTGTTGAATATTTATTTCTCCGTTCTTCTGTAGTTCATGCGTTGTAATACCACCAGTATTACATGCTTTTTCACTTTGGGCGTTCACGTCCATTTCTTCTGTTTGATAAATAAATGTACTCCACTGCAATAAAACATATTTGGTATAATATGGTTGTACTATATTGTTCGCATCTGTTATTCGTGCATTGTGATGGTATGATGATTGACGAACTTTCGGTGACATACCTCGATGTCGTTAGGTAATTATCGGTGCGAATATGACGGTGGCCAACGTCTTGTTCCCCGAGAGATTTCCAGACGACATGGAGAGGGAGTCGTGTCATAAGAAATTAATGTGATAATAATTTGGCAAACAAAACTGTCGCTACGTCGTTATACTCGAGTCATTACGCATGCTATATCGAGTCGTTACGTCGTTAAATATCGGCCCTTACGTCGTAACATCGGTCTTCGGTCTTGGACGGGAATCTTAAATGCAGTAGTACACGTGCCGACCAACTTTCGGCGTGATTGCGACAGGCAAGTCAACGAGGTGTTACGTACGTTAACCCGCTTTCGTTACGTACGTAACGATGTGTGTAAATCGTTCCAGCGAGTTCCTTACGTACGTTAAGTATTTTTCCATAACGTATGTAAAGTCTCTTACGTACGTAAACCGTAAGGCATAACGTACGTAAGGGCAATCTGAGTTTATAAAAGAACACTTTGCCTTTCATTTCTTCCGTCCCAAAAATCATTCTCCTTCCTTGTACACTACTCTCCACCATCATTGAACCAATTCTAACCTCCCAATTCAAGTGCTATCCTATTAGAGTACGTTAATCAAGCTTCGGGGAAGGTCTTGAAGGTGTTATCCTCTCGTTCTCCTTCGTCCACCGTCGTTCTTCATCATCTTTTGTCAGTAAAGGTAAGATTATCCAATCTTGAACTCATTTCAGTATTGTTTAGTAAGTTTTAGTAAACCTCGGATGCCTTGGGTAGCTTAGAACCCTCAGTAATAATCGAACTGGTATATAACTATCACAATTGTTAATCGATATCCATCAAATCTAGAAATTGGAATGAATAATGGTAGAACTCATAATCATGTTGCTAATCACCAACTTCTCGGAATCATCTTGAAGGATTTCATGTATAACCGTTAATGAATCCTTGATGAAGTTACCAACAATTTCTAGCCGAATAGATACTGAAACATGTTAAGATGATGGATTAATCGTTCTAGACTTGCATATTAAGACAACGATGAAATCTTGGTGATTGTTGGTTATAATCAACTAGGAATGTTGTGTTAGAACAGTATTGTTTAGCGGAAGGATAACTTATAAAGAATGTTGTCGAACCTAAGAAATTAATGGCACGCATTATGGTTAAAAACAGAGAAATTCGATTCCGACATCATAAGCAACTAGGATAGGGTTCTAACAGGTGGGAGGGGGAGGAACGTCGTTGATCATCATTATTATCATAAGATGTTAATCGACAAACATGTAATCGGTCGGATTTCCAAGTGCGATCGTTCAAGCCGTTGCCTTGTCAAGAAATAACTCGCGTCGGATTTGAGGCAAGGGAATCTTGCTCAGACTTTACGTCCTATAATTTTAGACATAGTAAATGTTACTATTGTGGAATGGTGCTTTTACGATTATCTTGTCCGGAGTATTCCCGAGTAGATACTACCGTGACCCTTGGCCGCGGCCTTGGGAGTTTTCTCATTGGACCGTGTTGCGGGATAAAACCTGAATGGTACCCACGTCCGGAGTATTCCTGTGTAGATACTTCCGTGACCCTTGGTTGCGACCTTAGGAGTTTATGTGCTGATAAAAGGAATAACATGGAACATTCGGTGATAACTTTATTCCTTGAAATTATTAGATTTTACCTTTGAGTTTGGTGGGGATTGTTTCTGACCTAGGTTACTGGCACGACATGTCGTGCCAAGTAAATTTGTTGAATTTGTGCAGGACACCCCCGAAGGTTACGGCCAGGCATGAGCTGTGTTGGAAGAAGGCCTGTTAATTTCTTAAATCAATTTGAATATTCCACGTTGTGTAATAACCGTAAGTACGGACACTATTTGCTTTTGTACTTTGGGTTGTACGAATACTTTCTTAATTACTTCCGTATATTACCACTTTTAATAAAATATTTTAGAAAATATTTTCAAAAACTTGCCTTGTGGGTCCCTCATGGGATCTACGGCACTGTGGCGTCCCGGTTCATTTTGGGGGCGTTACAGAAAATGGTATCAGAGCCAAACATTCACGTGGAAAGTTTTACCAAAAATATTTTGAAAACGTTTTGCCTTCAAAATCCAACACTTCTGACGACCGTAACTCCTCGAGGGATGTCGAGGTAAAATACACGTAAATTCTTAAGGATCAAGTATGATGTTTGGATTCAGTAAGAACTCAGAGAATGTTTTCATTAAACTAACCTGTTAGATTGAACGAACATCACCAATGGCACGTCGAGGAGCTAGAAGAAACGTAAATGACGCACAAGGTTCCGCTATGAACCAGCAGGAAGACAGAAACACCAGAGAAACTAATCCACCCGGAAATCAACCACCGCCTGTTAATCAGAACGAACAGGAAGCGGAAAACCAGAACAATGGGGGATTTGATCCAGCCTTTGTTCAGACTCTCGCCCAGGCCATTGCTATGGGAATCGCTCAGGTCAACCGGGCAGAACAAGTACCAGTCATTAACATAGAAGAGAAAACCGGGAAGGACCGTTGGCTGGGAGAAATGCTGAAGGCCAGACCTCCATTATTCGACGGGTCAGGGGATAAGCACGTGGACGATTGGATCTCGGAGATGGAGACTGCCTTCGAGGTGATCGGCTGCCCAGGAAACCGGAAAGTGCCACTCGGGATCAACCAGCTCTGTGACACCGCAACCTGATGGTGGAGGACCTATAAGCCAGAGGACAGAATAGTCGGATGGCCCGAGTTTTCCAAACTATTGAGAGGCAATCTTGTCCCGATCGGTTCAAAGTGCACGCGCGGAGTTTCTTCACGCGAGGCCTCGAATTTGCCCGATGCAGAAATCATTCGGGCATACAGGACCGAGCTAAGCTATGTCGCACAGATGGTTCCATCCGAAGACCAGCGAATTTGTCACCTTGCTCAACGGTTGCCGGAGGATGTTCAACGCTACGCGGCGGGGTTTCATTGCACGACGTTGAGGGCATATGAGGACGTGGTCACATCATACGCCGGTACGGTTGTCAGTTCGGATGCCGGGCACAACCAAAAGAAGCAGAAGACAGCAAATCGGTCAGGAGCACCGGCGAGTGAATTTGGGAATTGGGTTCCCCTCCAAATCAGACTTCGTCCCAACGAAAGGAACATCGACGGGCCTTCTCGCCGTATTTGTTTCAATTGTGGCATAGCGGGGCATACCATGAGTCGGTGTCGTAAAGCATCGACAAAGTGCTTTTCATGCGGAAGGGGTGGGCACATGTCTCGCTCTTGTTCTCGGATCAAACCTACACCAAACCCGGCTCCTCGAGTCAACAAGGCTCAGTACGAGACATCCGGGCGTACGCCATGTCCGACTACCGATCTCCACCTCACCAATCTCCTCTACAGTGCGGAAGAGGACGTGGTCGCGGGGAGGTCGCACCCTCCTCGGGGACACTGCCGTCCTGCGTGTTCGAACTAAGGGCTGCGACGACCGGACTACTCCTGTGTCTCGGGTACACTCCTTATTAAATCTCGGCTGTTCATGTCTTTTTCGTCTTTGGAGCAACCCACTCGTTTATATCCGTAGAATGTGTTAACCGTTTGCATCTCCCTTGTGTACCCTATGAGTCCTTTCTTGTTAAACTACCCGAGGGTAGCGGGGTGGGCCGGTAACTTGGAAGTTGAAGCGTCAGGTCGTATCAATAATGCAATTTAATGACCCGATCTCATGGTCTTTCCACTCCAAAACGAAGATGTGATTTTAGGTATGGACTGGATGACGATGCACAAGACGGTATTGGATACCTATCACCTGACCGTTTCTATTACGACCCATGACGGTGCCACTCACACAATTAGAGGCCGAGAGCACTTCAGCATAAAAGTGTCCCTCAGTATCCTTTAAGCAGTAGCATCTCATGATGATCGAGGAGCGTATTACTGGTGCTATATTCTTCAGGAGGGCACGTCACAATTGTCGGTTGCTAACATTCCTGTAGTGAATGAATTTCCGGACATATTCCCCGACGAACTACCTGGATTGCCACCACAAAGAGAGGTTGATCTCTCAATCGAACTTGAGCCAGGAACGACGCCTATCTCCAAGGCACCATACAGGATGGCACCAGCCGAAATGAAGGAACTGAAGTCACAACTTGAAGAATTGCTAAGGAAGGGGCTCATTCGTCCAAGTACTTCGCCATGGGGTGCGCCAGTCCTTTTTGTGAAGAAAAAAGACCGCTCTCTGCACCTGTGTATCGATTACAGGGAACTTAATAAGGTCACTGTTAAGAACCGTTACCCACTTCCAAGGATTGATGATTTACTGGACCAACTGCAAGGGGCGACTGTGTTTTCAAAGATCGACTTACGTTCGGGATATCACCAATTGAGAATTCGAGAGGAGGATATTCCTAAGACCGCATTTTGATCGAGATATGGGCACTACGAGTACATGGTGGTGTCGTTTGGCCTAACTAATGCTCCAGCTGTTTTTATGGAATTGATGAACAGGGTTCTGACAGAGTTTCTCGATAAGTGTGTGGTGGTTTTCATTGACGATATTTTAATTTATTCCCGAAGCCGATGGGAGCATGAGGAACACTTGAGGCAGGTGTTGAGCATTTTAAGGCAACATAAACTATATGCTAAACTTTCTAAATGCGAGTTCTGGATGCCAGAGGTAACCTTTTTGGGGCATGTGATTTCAGCAGGATGCGTTAAAGTAGACCCCCAGAAAATCGAGACAGTTATGAATTGGGAACCACCTAGAAACGTCAAAGAGGTGAGAAGTTTCCTGGGGTTGGCGGGATATTATCGACGGTTTGTCGAGGCCTTGTCCTGTGTCGCCCAGCCATTAACAAATCTGCTTAGGAAGAAAACCAAGTTTGTCTGGACAACAGTTATCGAGAGCTTGACAAGCTAAAGGAAGCTTACTACGCGCCGGTGTTGGTACTACCGCGAGTACGGAGGGATTCGTAATATGCACCGATGCGTCTAAGCACGGGCTGGGATGTGTGTTCATGCAAAATGACAGGGTTATCGCTTACGCCTCTCGACAACTTAAACCTTATGAGGTGAACTACCCGACACATGACTTGGAACTAGCTGCAGTGGTCCACGCTCTTAAGATCTGGAGACATTACCTATATGGGGTTACCTGTAAGATCTTTACGAACCACAAGAGTTTAAAGTATATTTTCACGCAGAAAGAGTTAAATATGAGACAGAGGCGTTGGCTGGAGTTAATCAAGGATTACGATGTAGAGATTCTATATCACCCTGGAAAGGCCAACGTCGTAGCAGACGCACTAAGTCGGAAAACTGCGTAGGAGGTGACACTATCTGGTTTGACAGTACAGCTGGAGTTGCAGCAAGATCTCAGGAGAAATGACAATGAAGTGTGGATACAACACCGCCAGGGACAATTGTGCTCGATTGATATTCGCTCGTCTCTGCTGGACGAGATACGCCTAGCACAGATGGAGGATCCAGAACTTCGTGCGATCGGCGCAAAGGCCGAAGGGGGAGTTATTTCAGACTACAGGATCCAAGGGGGCTTAGTTAGATTCAAGAACAGGATTTGCATTCCACCTAATGACGAGCTTAAGCAAACTATACTCAAGGAAGCTCATTCTACTCCCTATTCGATACATCCCGGGGCGAGCAAAATGTACAAAGACCTACGAAAGAGTTTCTGGTGGAAGAATATGAATCAAGAGGTAGCAAGGTTTGTCTCTCGATGTATGATATGTCAACAGGTGAAGATTGAACACCGTAGACCGGCCGGAATCATGCAGCCCTTACCCATTCCGGAATGGAAATGGGAGAGCATATCAATGGACTTTGTCACCAAGTTACCAGTGACGGCGGGGGGAAAGGACACGATATAGGTTATTGTAGACCGACTGACAAAGTCGGCACACTTCATTCCAATTCAGGAGGCCATCAGAACAGAACAACTGGCTACCATCTTTGTTCGGGAAATCGTGAGATTACATGGCGTTCCCTCGGGGATTATTTCGGATAGAGACACTAGATATGTGTCCCGCTTCTGGAAGGCTGTCCACCAGGCCATGGGTACTCAACTGCATTTCAGCACTGCCTATCACCCTCAAACGGATGGACAAACAGAACGCACCATACAGACCCTGGAAGATATGTTGAGAGCATGTGTACTCGATTGGGGCAAGGACTGGGCTAAACACCTCTGCTTAGCGGAATTTTCGTACAACAACAGCTGGCATGCAAGCATAGGCATGGCCCCCTTTGAGGCCTTGTATGGTAGAAGGTGCAAGTCTCCCCTATGTTGGGACGATGCATCCGATGTCATCGCCACCGAGTTGGATCTAATCCAGGAATCTATTAAGAAGATATCCATTGTTCGAAAACACATGTTGGCAGCGCAGAGTCGCCAAAAGTCTTATGCTATGGACCGGCAACGACTGTTGGAATTTATGGTGGGGGATCATGTTTGGGTTAAAGTATCGCCAATGCGGGGCATTCGACGCTTCGGCCAGAAGGGCAAACTAAGCCCGAGATTTATTGGGCCGTTCGAAATACTGGACCGAGTCGGTAGACTCGCTTATCGGCTAGCATTGCCACCATCGTTAGACGGAGTGCATAATGTCTTCCACGTCTCCCAGCTGACAAAGTACGTGTACGATCCTAGCCACAAGATCAACTTCGAGGAAGTAGAGATTTCCAATGATGCTACCTTTAGGGAAGTTCCAACAGCGATTTTGGATCGACGCGTAAAGACACTAAGGAACAAGAACACACCCCTTGTTAAAGTTCAGTGGTCGCACCACGGTACGGAAGAAGCGACTTGGGAGACCGAGGCGAGCATGAGAGAGAATCATCCCGAGTTATTTTCTTAGTTTCGGGACGAAACTATTTTTAAGGGGGGTGGTATGTAATACCACCAGTATTACATGCTTTTTCACTTTGGGCGCTCACGTCCATTTCTTCTATTTGATAAATAAATGTACTCCATTGCAATAAAACATATTTTGTATAATATGGTTGTATCTTGTATTGTTCGCATCATTATTCGTGCATTGTGATGGTATGATGATTGGAACTTTCTGACATACCTCGATGTCGTTAGGTAATTATCGGTCACGAATATGACGGTGGCCAACGTCTTGTTCCCGAGAGATTTCCGGATGACATGGAGAGGGAGTCATGTCATAAGAAATTAATGTGATAATAATTTGGCAAACAAAGCGTCGCTACGTCGTTATACTCCGAGTCATTACGCGCTATATATGAGTCGTTACGTCGTTAAATATCAGCCCTTACGTCGTAACATCGGTCTTCGGTCTTGGACGGGAATCTTCGTGCGGTAATGCAGCGTGCGACCAACTTTCGGCGTGATTGCGGCGGGCAAGTCAACGAGGTGTTACGTCGTTAACCGCTTTCGTTACGTGCGTAGCGATGTGTGTAAATCGTTCGGCGAGTTCCTTACGTACGTTAAGTATTTTGCCATAACGTACGTAAAGTCTCTTACGTACGTAAACTGTAAGGCATAACGTACGTAAGGGCAATCTGAGTTTATAAAAGAACACTTTGCCTTTCATTTCTTCCGTCCCAAAAATCATTCTCCTTCCTTGTACACTACTCTCCACCATCATTGAACCAATTCTAACCTCCCAATTCAAGTGCTATCCTAATAGAAATCGTTAATCAAGCTTCGGGGAAGGTCTTGAAGGTGTTATCCTCTCGTTCTCCTTCGTCCACCGTCGTTCTTCATCATCTTTTGTCAGTAAAGGTAAGTTTATCCAATCTTGAACTCATTTCAGTATTGTTTAGTAAGTTTTAGTAAACCTCGGATGCCTTGGGTAGCTTAGAACCCTCAGTAATAATCGAACCGGTATATAACTAACGCAATTGTTAATCGATATCCATCAAAGCTAGAAATTGGAATGAATAATGGTAGAACTCATAATCATGTTGCTAATCACCAACTTATCGGAATCATCTTGAAGTATTTCATGTATAACCGTTAATGAATCCTTGATGAAGTTACCAACAATTTCTAGCCGAATAGATACCGAAACATGTTAAGATGATGGATTAATCGTTCTAGACTTGCATATTAAGACAACGATGAAATCTTGGTGATTGTTGGTTATAATTAACTAGGAATGTTGTGTTAGAACACTATTGTTTAGCGGAAGGATAACTTATAAAGAATGTTGTCGAACCTAAGAAATTAATGGCACGCATTATGGTTAAAAACGGAGAAATTCGATTCCGACATCATAAGCAACTAGGATAGGGTTCTAACAGGAGGGAGGGGGAGGAACGTCGTTGATGATCATTATTATCATAAGATGTTAATCGACAAACATGTAATAGGTCGGATTTCCAAGTGCGATCGTTCAAGCCGTTGCCTTGTTAAGAAATAACTCGCGTCGGATTTGAGGCAAGTGAATCTTGCTCAGACTTTACGTCCTATAATTTTAGACATAGTAAATGTTACTATTGTGGAATGGTGCTTTTACGATTATCTTGTCCGGAGTATTCCCGAGTAGATACTATCGTGACCCTTGGTCGCGGCCTTGGGAGTTTTCTCGTTGGACCGTGTTGCGGGATAAAACCTGAATGGTACCCACGTCCGGAGTATTCCTGTGTATATACTTCTGTGACCCTTGGTTGAGACCTTGGGAGTTTATGTGCTGATAAAAGGAATAACATGGAACATTCGGTGATAACTTTATTCCTTGAAATTATTAGATTTTACCTTTGAGTTTGGTTGGGATTGTTTCTGACCTAGGTTACTGGCACGACATGTCGTGCCAGGTAAATTTGTTGAATTTGTGCAGGACACCCCCGAAGGTTACGGCCAGGCATGAGCTGTGTTGGAAGAAGGCCTGTTAATTTCTTAAATCAATTTGAATATTCCACGTTGTATAATAACCGTATGTACGGACACTATTTGCTTTTGTACGTTGGGTTGTACGAATACTTTCTTAATTACTTCCGTATATTACCACTTTTAATAAAATATTTTAGAAAATATTTTCAAAAACTTGCCTTGTGGGTCCCTCATGGGATCTACGGCACTGTGGCGTCCCGGTTCATTTTGGGGGCGTTACATGCGTGTAGAAAAATTTCGGTGAAATATGCTTGGTTTGATCACCTTTTATATATCCACCCGTGACTTGTGTTATGCATGCTGCATTGTCTTCATAAATGATTGTGGGAGTGTCTGTCACAAGCTTCAATCCACATTCATTTAGTATATGAGCTATAACTAATCTTAGCCAAACACTTTCTCTGCCAGCTTCATAGAGAGCAATTATCTCAGAATGATTGGAAGATGTAGCTACTAATGTTTGTTTGGTCGATCTCCATGATATAGTCGTACCATTATAGCAGAATAAATAACCGGTTTCTGAGCGAGCCTTATGTGGATCGGATTTGTATCCCGCATCAGCATAACCAACTAATCCAGAGTTAGTAGCCTCCTTTGAATAGGATAAACCCAGGTCAATGGTGTAACACCCCCGTGATTTACGGGGATATTACAGCGCCGTAGATTCTTTTTAGAGAATCTACCAGGCTAAGACCAACACAAAAATACATTAAAACGATAACAAAACTAGGACATTCATCCATTAAAGACACCAAATTCAACTCGATAAGTTGTACACCATAATACCAAATAACAAATCGTCCCGTAGGATCATAAAACGCAACCATTTCAACGGGAGTACAACAACATCATTAACCTTCAAATCTGACATGACATACAACACAGACAGTACCCGCGCGAGTACAAAACCAAAACATGACTTTGACCAAACAACCACCAACTCAAATTAGCACACGATATCACTGCTGCCCACCAAGCTCGTGCCCGCCCTGTGCTAGTCCTCCCATTGTACCTGTACCTGAATACACAAAAGTATATCCACCCCAGAAGGGGTCAGCAAGAAGCCGGTGCAAGTACAATGATTCTAGAATATGTACAACCAGTGAATAATCAACATAAATCACAGTATCATCACAGATATTCCGGAATACCACCTCACAATCATCATCACAAAACAACCTCTCGAGCTATACTGGCCCCGCATCTCGCAAGATACGCACCCCAAGAGACCTCGTCAGGCTCTCTCTGGTTGTATAGCCCAACTGAGTGATCCGTAGGGAAACGCAGCCTACCGGACTGATAAGTGTCAGTTTTGTACACTTATCCATGGTTTGTATCGATAAAATTCAACCATAATTGAGCTAGTCTACTCTTTTTTTGCTTTTAATTAATTAGTTTTAATAATTTTATTTTTATCGGATGATAATCGGATTAAATAACTGATTTACTCAAGAAATAACATGCTTATTAAATATTCTCTTTGTTGAATTTTGATATATTCATGTTGTAGGGCTTTCCGAGACGAATTCGGCAGTCTTTCCGGATTCAAAATCAGAGTTATATATCAAAAGTTATCATCCGAAGAAGATTTGGGGGCAAAACGCAAAGTCTGAGAAATTCTGGGCTGAAAACGTAACTATCAAAGCATTCAGTGAGCAATTTTATGAAGCCAAGTTACGGCCGTAACTACAGAATGTTACGGCCGTAAGTCACCCTAGTTACGGCCGTAACTCCACAGATGTTACTAGTAACTCTTGACAGATTGTTATGATTTGTCTAATTTTTTATACTTTTTGTGTATTATTGAGGGGATGGCTAGCATTGATCCGATCTATTGTAATAATGCTGGAGTTTTGGAGCTATTAGATGACTTTAGGTGTATAAATAGACCCCTTAGATCCATCATCATTCATCATTCATCTTATAATTTTCCATTTTTTGTAAACTTTTCTTTTTGTGTGAAGAACACACTTGTGTTCTTGAGTGATATTTGTAAGTGTGGTATAGCATATGTTGTTCAGAGAGTTTATTGCTTCTATCTCCTTTATCTACTAAGGGAGTTAGGATCAATTCTTTCTCTTGATTCAACTAATAATGACCACACAAACTTGTAATATGTATAATAAACCCTTCATGGGCTAAGTAACCTTTAGTTGGGATTATAAACAAGGTTAGTCATGTTATTTATGTTTGTATAAAAGATCTATTGTGAATTACTTATTATTATGTGTGATTTTCATTGTTTTAACAATCTTTATTTATTTGGCCAATAAATGACGATATTTATGGTCTTCATATGTTTCGAAAGAAAATATGTTTGATTAGATCAAATGATCTTCACTCTAAGTTGTTCTAGGGGATAGAAATATACCTCTAGTCCTTAGATGATTCTTTGAGTTATTTTCATAAATCCTAATGCTATGTATTGAAGCCAATCAACATAGAAATATAGTGGATTGATTCAATATGTAAGGGGCGTTTTATAGTTCGAAAGAGAAACCGTCTTTTTAAGGAAAATCGAATCTACACAACATAATAAGTAAATTCATCTTATGATCTCCTATACATCTTTTATAACTAATGACGAACTAAGTTTGTAATCCCAACTATTTCATTTTATCGTTAATCAATCTATTATTATTGCTATCTTTTTATTTCCTTACAAGTTTAAAACTATTATTGCATTTTCTTTGCAAATATTAAACCAAACTTTTTAATTGTGTGTTTCACTCATATTAGTATCTATAAAAATAGACTAATAGTGTATAATTTAAATTATAACCAAACTTCCTTGTGGGATCGATAAACCGGACTCAAAAAGTCCACTTTACTACTTGATACGATATCGTGCACTTGCGATAGTTACACTAAAAATGTGTCAAGTTTTTGGCGCCGTTGCCGGGGAAGTAAAAGTTTTATTTTGAAATATTACATTGTAAACTATTGTTATAGATACAATTTTCTCGACATTGTAACTTAGTACTCAATTGTGTTTGTCCGGTCAAGTGGCGGATAACGGTACTCCGTCACTATTAAAGTCGGATTTTTCAGTTTCCCACAACAACTGATATTTGTAAATATTTCCTCCATTTATTTTCATTTTTTTTATAATGGAAGAAACATTGTATAAAATTGAAAAAAGATTTCCCTTTCTAAGCAAAAATGCAATTTTAAAAATTTACAAGGCAAGGCTTGAAAGGATGAGGTTGCTTATGAATAAAAGCATACCTTTTGACATAAGATTCATAATTGAAGCCAAACTAAGAATAGAGGGTGAATTCACAGAAACGACGAGCAAAGATGATAGCCGTTTGTTATAAATATGCTAGATGGAACTGTAATTTAAAATGTCGAACTTTAGGAATTCCATCTACAAACAGAGAAGATAAAATTCAGTTCATTAAGGATGGTCTGAATAAGGAGAATTTAGATGATATCGAAATTTCTCTTGACACGCATCCTAGTGGACTCGTACATTACGGAATTCGATGTTTGTGGAATAAATTCCAACCAGAATATGAACAACGTCTTGGGAATCTGACGTTAAAAGACCCTATTTGCCAATTTGTAAGAAAATTGGATGGGAAGCTTCTCCCCGACTCATAGAAGGCGTTTAGGCCGTTTCTGAACGTAAAATCAGAGGAAGATGTGAGCCACAATCACAACTACTGTACATACGCGTAAGTATCTTTTATTTTTGTCGTGTGGTGAGATTTTCTGAATAAAAAAATGTGATACGCGATAAATGCTTTTATTATTCTATTGAGTAGTTGAAGCACAATCAAACGCAATCACAAACTTGTTAAACAATTTTTACCTTCTTTTTCTTCTATAAATAAACTTTGTGCTTGTTTCTTTCATTCATCCCTCAAACTTGCACTTTTCTCTGTTTCTCTCTAAATAATTTTTTTTTTCTTTTCAAAAATGGAGTCATCATCTTCAACAAAAAAATTTAGCACAGTCTGCATTTTTGGTGGAGCTAGTTATGGAAAAGAGGCATGCTTTACTGAAGCAGCCCACAACTTGGGTCGTACCTTAGGAGAAAAATGCATTCATGTAGTTTACGGAGGAGGAAGTCTAGGATTAATGGGACGAGTGCGCTTCGCCTATATGGAAGGAGTAAGAGTGTTGGGAATAATCCCAAAACCTCTGGCTGAAAGTAAAATCACCGGGTCAACTATTGGAGATGAGTTTAGATCTGTAAATATGCAAGATCGCATAACTCACATGATAAATAATTCTGGCGCCTTTATCACCCTTCCCGGTGGTTTTGGCACTCTTGAGGAACTTTTTCATGTGGTTACCAGAGCCCAGCTAAATATTCATCAAAAACCAATAGGTGTGCCTAATGTCAATGATTTCTTTAATGGTTTACTGTCTTTCATCGACTACTCTGCTGAAAAGGGTTTTATTTCCGAGCGTGCTAAACGAATCATAGTCGTTGCAACAACACCAGAAGAACTAATCAAAAAACTCAATGAATTTGTTCCTCAACCAGATCCAGCTCTAGCTAAAATTGTCTGGATGGAAGATTTTACCGTGAGAAAATGAAAACTGGATTCATTCCTCTCCCTTTGATATCCCATGTCGGACCTCTTTTATTTTTACTTTCTGTCGTGTGTAATAATCGTGGTAAGTGGTGGCAGCTTAAGGAGTTTCTTCTTGATCTCTTGACGCGCATCTATTCGCGATTTATGTAGTGTTATTTTATTATTGTAATTTTTATTGTGTGTTTTTTATAATAGCATTGATGGCAGCGTAAGGCGACTCTTCGGACTTTCTTGATGCGCATCTTAAAAATTGTGTTATACTTCCGAGTATATTTTATTTTCTTTTGTTGTGTGCCTCGTATATTTATTCTCTTGCAGATTCTAAAAGGCGTTAGCTCAAACATCAACTTTCTTAACAGGGAGTATTCTGCTTTTTCTGCATTGCTTTTTATTTTATTTTATTTTTAAAAACTGAGGACAGTTTTATTTTCAAGTTTGGGGGTGGTTTGTTTTATTATTTTGGTGTGTTGTAATTTTGGTGTGTTTTGATTGATTTGGTTATTTGCCTTAATTATATATATATATATATATATATATATTTATAGTATTTTGTTTTTTGAGAATTCTGGATCTGGCCATAACACCAATAAATTAGCTATTTACAAGCTTCTAAAATCGTTTTAACCGGTAAATAAAAATTGTATATTCCAAATTTTTTTGAGCCTTAATCTCTTTCCAAGCCTTGTAATTATCATATAAAATCGAGTCATTCGTTACGTTGAGAAAAGAAGAATCAGTCGGTTGATGAAAAATAGAACTGAAATTTACTTAATTTGTGGAGTTTTTGATTTTTCATGCTTAACTAAAAAATAATTTTCTGCAAAAATTCTATTCCCTAAAAAAAAAAAGGAGTCATTGGTGAAAAGAGCTACATGTTAGCAAGTAACGGTGTGAAAGCTATCACCTAAAAAAAATGACAAAAAGGAGAAGTGTTGAGCAGCAACAGCTGCCTAATTTTGGGGGTCTTAAATTTTGCGAAAAATAAAGGACTAACCATTGTTGGTGCGTAGCTGCCGTCTCAGAAAAATTGGTGGAAAGAGCTACACGTTAGCAAATAACGGTGTGAAAGCTATCACCTTTTAAAAAAAATGAGATAGAAATTGTGTTAGCGAAAAGAGCTACACATTAGCAAATAATGGTGTGAAAGCTATCACTAAAAGGGATGTAGTTTATGAGCAGATTTGAATTAATTAGGGATGGATTTCAATACACTCAATTTCGTGAATAATCACAATATTTGATGACGCCAATGAAATTCTTCTTCATATTGAGTCGAAAAATAAACGAGTGATCGAGAGCAACCATTAAAGGAAGTCGTGTGTATCACGAGTGGGAAAGAAATAATTAACCTTTGGGGGGGAACCTTGAATTTGGAATTACAAAATAAAAACCGTGTTTTAACTTCAAAAACATTAGTAGATTTATTTTGAATCTTGATTCATTTCTATCTACTGTATAAAGTTGGCTTTTATGTATTAATGGCATTTTGATCTTGTTTTTTTATATTTTAATTTATGTGTGTATTAATTTTTCTTATTTTTATTTTTGGAGCATGAATAATAAAGAGTCTTGCTCGGGACTAGCAATAATTCAAGTTTGGGGGTGTGATAAGTGTCAGTTTTGTACACTTATCCATAGTTTGTATCGATAAAATTCATCCATATTTGAGCTAGTCTACTCGTTTTTTGCTTTTAATTAATTAGTTTTAATAATTTTATTTTTATCGGATGATGATCGGATTAAATAACTGATTTACTCAAGAAATAACATGTTTATTAAATATTCTCTTTGTTGAATTTTGATATATTCATGTTGTAGGGCTTTCCGAGACGAATTCGGCAGTCTTTCCGGATTCAAAATCAGAGTTATATATCAAAAGTTATCATCCGAAGAAGATTTGGGGGCAAAACGCAAAGTCTGAGAAATTCTGGGCTGAAAATGTAACTATCAAAGCATCCAGTGAGCAATTTTACGAAGCCAAGTTACGGCCGTAACTACAGAATGTTACGGCTGTAAGTCACCCTAGTTACGGTCGTAACTCCTGAATGTTACGGCCGTAACTCTTGACAGATTGTTATGATTTGTCTAATTTTTTATACTTTTTGTGTATTATTGAGGGGATGGCTGGCATTGATCCGATCTATTGTAATAATGCTGGAGTTTTGGAGCTATTAGATGACTTTAGGTGTATAAATAGACCCCTTAGATCTATCATCATTCATCATTCATCTTATAATTTTCCATTTTTTGTAAACTTTTCTTTTTGTGTGAAGAACACACTTGTGTTCTTGAGTGATATTTGTAAGTGTGGTATAGCATATGTTGTTCAGAGAGTTTATTGCTTCTATCTCCTTTATCTACTAAGGGAGTTAGGATCAATTCTTTCTCTTGATTCAACTAATAATTGTAATATCCGCATTTTTCTTTCCCTTGTATTTTTCTTTTTCGGCGTATTTCACGATAGTAGTGACCCTCGTGTATCTTTCAGTGTACCTTTCCTACTATCTATTGATTTGATTCCCGTTATTGTTGTGCGGAACCGCCGTTTCGGGGTTGCCGTGGATCCATTCTACGTTATGATGCCTGTTGAGATGTTCCGTTTAACGTTTCGTTCATATTCCGGTGTCTTGGACCGTTTATATCTCGTACATAGCGCACGCTACATTTTCTGCATAGCGCACGCTAGGGATCACTTAGTAGCGCACGCTACGACTGTTTCGTAGCGCACGCTAGAGGGCAAGCCCTGGGAGTGGCAGTGCTGATTCCAGTCCTCTGGACTGGTGGATTAGCGTACGCTACGTAGCCTAGCGCACGCTAATGTTGGGAGTTAGCGCACGCTGAGAATCCGGGTAGCATGCGCTAGTGTGGATGTCCAGTACTGGGCAGTTTGCCACTGGACTCTACTGATGCCCAGGTAGCGCACGCTATTGGTCGATAGCACGCGCTACCGATACACTTTAGTGCATGCTATGTTTGGTCGATAGCGCGCGCTAACCGGATCAGGTGTGTACTGACAGTTGCTTCTGGACTCGGCTGATGTCCAGGTAGCGCACGCTATTGGTCGATAGCGCGCGCTACCGAGAGGTTATTACCGCACGCTACGTTTGGAGTAGCGCACGCTAACGGCCAGAAATCTGGCTACTGGACTATAGTCTGTTTCGTTAGCGCACGCTAACCTGGAGGATTAGCGCGCGCTAACACTCCCTGGCTATATAAACCAGGGAGTTTACCCAGATGAACGTATTACGTTCATTTCTTCTCCTCCCCGCGGGTTAGAACTCCTTTGGCGATTTTGGGCGATTCTTGGTGGTTTCTTATTCCTATCATCTCATCCAACATCTTCCTTGAATTCTTGGTGTATTATATCAACATCAACACGAATCTTTCATCCTAATCCAAGGTAAAATCTCTTAGAACCCTACTTTTCGATAAATTGTGGGTTTTGGGATTTTCTTCCGATCCGTTCCGTTTTGTTGATGGATTCATGATGAATATGATTAATCTTGTTGGTATTCTTAGTTTCCCTACGGATTCATGGTATATTTTCATAGTTTTGCGAAATCGAGAGGGTTTGGTTGTGGTCCGCCCTCGTTGTTATTTTTGTACGAATATACATGAATTGTAGGCGGGTTTTCGGGTGTATTTCATTTCCGTATTCGTCTAGAATTGGTTGTAATTATGTTCTTCGAATCGTTAGGTTCGGTTCCGTTGATTCCTATTGTTCGTCGGTGATTATCCTTTCCGTTCGTTGCGTCATCAATTATTCAAGGCAAGTATTTTTGGAAACCTTTATGCTTAACGTGGAATGGTAGTGTATTTTGTGTGTGATTTGCTCACCTCGTGTTGGTCCGACGGGATCAAGGAGGGAATCCAAAGGGTTGAGTCCTGGATTCATGAGTTTGTTTAGCTAGCCAGCGCGGGAGGGTCCTTAGAGGCCTCGGGCGGGAATCTATGATATTACTCTGTTCCCAAGGCGATGCATGTGCGTGTTTTGTTTTATAATATAGCCAGCGCGGGAGGGTCCTTAGAGGCCTCGGGCGGGAATCTATGATATTACTCTGTTCCCAAAGCGAATTGTTTGACTGTTTGTTTCCGGAAAAGACATGTCTGGTTTTGGTTTTCGAAATAATATTGGTGCATGTACTATGAAATGTGTAAGCGATTGGTTTGCCTTGATTACTTGTACTAGCGTAATTGCTAACCCCTTTGGGGACCCGTTGTGGGGAAATTCTTGTTATGGATTTCAGGTTATGATCATCCGGACGAGCGGCCCGGGACAGTACGAGGATGTTGGCCAGGGTCGTTGACATGTGCATTTGGGTCTACCTATTTCTTTTGTCCATTTCGATATGGTTGTTCCCACATTTATAAACTGATAGATTGTACTCGCGAGTACTTAGGCTTTTCATTTCAAACTACGCACTGTATTACTTTAAATTGTTACATTGTCAGTTGATGCTTATTTCGCCCGTTGCCCCTGGGCGTATCTTTGTGTGTTATATTATTTAAATGTGTGTCCTCACTAACCGAGATGGTTAGTCGAGTGGTGTTTTCTAGTTGTAGCCTGGTGGGTCCCATGTAGGGGTCCACGGCGCTGTAATATACTCCGAATATCTCGGGGTGTTATAGAAAATGGTATCGGAGCTCTAGGTTTATGGATACCTAGGCTTGTCGGTTATTTGGGTCTAGTCGTGTTTTGTTTTGCACATTGTCACACCGCTGCCGGCATCTCAGTACTTCCAGTGTTCGTAAGTTTCCTTACCCGATTGTTTACTTTCTCATACTGTATTCCGTTTCTTGAACTGTGTTTATTCTCCCTCCTTTGCTTATCATCGTAGTTGCTTTTTCCTTCCTTACTCATCCTCGATATGCTCCTGTTATCTTTTAACACCAGTATGGATGCCGGAGGAAACCGTGGCCGTGGTCGTGGTCGTGGTCGTGGGCGCGGCCGAGGACGTGGGGCAGCCGGTGGGGCAGTCACGTCGCATTCTTCGAGAGCCGCGATGCGCGGCCGTCACGATCATGCTTCTTCTCGGGAGCGCGCCGATCTTGGTATTGCGGTTATGCAGCAAATGGTTAACCAAATGGCGGCTATAGCTCAGGTGGTCCAGAACCCCGATCAGGCCCATGCTAATCGGGGCGGAGCAGATCGCTGGCTTCAGGATGTCATCAAGATGCATCCTCCTCAGTTTTCGGGAGCTTCGGACCCGATCGGCTGGGAAGGGTGGATCAAGGAGATATCTAAAGTCTTCACTGCTACCAACTGCCCCGAGGACCGTAAGGTCCCTATTGCTCAATACTTTCTCACGGGAGACGCTACGGATTGGTGGGAGGCCGTTGGTCCCAAAGATCATGTTGCTTCGTGGACCGAGTTTCAGGAGTTGATGGAGACCGAGTATCGTCCGTGGCCGGTCAGACAGGCTCGAGTGCATGCTTTCTATGATGCTCAACCACGGGATATTCTCGTATCCCAAGCTATTGCCGATTTTAACAAGGAGTTGGGTTATGTGAAGACCCAAGTTGTCGCTGAGAGCGACAAAATTTTCCATTTTTCCAGGAGGATGAAGCTGCCCATTCGGGACTATATGTCTGGACTCATATGCACTACCTTGAAGGATTATCAGAGTAGGGCCCTCGCTTATGATATGTCAGTGACGGCTAGTGATTTGGCTCGTGAGATCAAGAAGCAGAAGTCGGTCGAAAATTTTTCTGGTCCCAAGAGTGGGGGGCAGCAGAAATCTCAAGCTGCGAATATTTCTACGGGCGATTCGGCTCATTTCTCCGGGAGCTTTCGGGGTGCCGCCGGAACCTCCGCTCGTGAGCCCACATGTTTTAACTGTGGTGCGCAAGGCCATAGGAGCCGACAGTGCTCTCGTCCCAAGTTTACTTGTCATACTTGTGGACAGTTAGGCCACAAGGCCCCCTTTTGTGAACAGATCAAACAGCTTCGCGGCGCCCGTTCTTCTCAACCAGTACCTTTGGAGCCGAGTGTGAACCAGGGCTCATTTGTTCCGCTGCCTCCACCGAATGCCGGCCGCGGTAGGGGTTGGGGTCAACCCGCTAAAGGAGGAGCTTCCAGTGTCGGCTCTGCCCAGCCGCGTATCTACGAGATGTGGAGGGCCGATGATCCAGCAGCTACTGTGGCGACAGGTACCGTTCATATCCATTCCCATCCTGTCAGTGTGCTTTTCGATTCGGGTGCTACGCATTCATTCATTTCTCTAGAGTGTGTACGCCGTTTGAGTCTCGACTGTTTGTCACCTTGCGAGCCTTTCATCGTTAAACTTCCTAGCGGTGATAGAATTGTCGGTGATCGGGAGGTCCGAGACTGCTCTGTGTTTATTTGTGAGAGAGCTTGGCTCTCTAATCTTATTGTCGTTAATATTGAGGGTGAGGATTTGATTCTCGGGGATGATTGGCTCGAGCGGCATGGCGCAATCATGAACTACCGCACGAGGATCATCACCATGTTAGCCGAGGATGGCACCGAGCACTCCTTCGCGGGGCGAAGGAGGGGAAATCAGAAATTTGTTATTAATGCCTTGAAGGCGATGAGTCTCCTGCGAAAGGGGTGTACTGGTTATTGGTGCTATGCCTTGAAGGCGGAGGATGGTGGAGTCGAGCTTTCGTCGATACCAGTTGTTAGTGAGTTTCCTGATGTATTTCCTGACGAGTTACCGGGATTGCCACCGGATCGTGAGGTTGAGTTTACTATAGAGTTAGAGCCGGGTGCGGCTCCGATTTCGAAGGCGCCGTATCGCATGGCACCTTCAGAGATGTCAGAGTTGAAGAAGCAGTTGAGTGAGCTTCTTGAGTCGGGGTATGTTCGACCGAGCGCCTCGCCTTGGGGCGCACCGGTCCTGTTTGTGCGGAAGAAGGATGGTTCACTACGTTTGTGTATCGACTATCGCGAACTAAACAAGGTGACCATCAAGAACAAGTATCCTTTGCCGAGAATTGATGACTTGTTCGATCAGTTGCAGGCAGCTGCGGTATTCTTGAAGATTGATTTGAAGTCAGGGTACTATCAGCTTCGGGTGAAGGAGTCCGACGTGCCGGAAACAGCTTTTCGGACGAGATACGGACACTATGAGTTCGTAGTTATGCCTTTCGGGCTAACTAATGCGTCGACGGTGTTCGTGCAGTTGATGAACAAAGTCTTTATCGAGTATTTGGATAAGTGTGTCGTCGTCTTTATTGACGATATTCTTATCTATTCGAGGAATGAGGAAGAGCATGCCCATCATTTGCGGATAGTGTTAGACATTTTGAGGACTGAGCAACTCTATGCGAAGTTCTCGAAATGTGAGTTCTGGCTGAAGGAAGTGATGTTTTTGGGTCACATGATTTCAGCCGAGAGAGTTCGTGTGGATCCGCAGAAAATTGAGGCAGTGTTGGATTGGGCACCGCCCACAAATGTGAAGGAAGTCCGTAGTTTCTTGGGTTTGGCTAGCTACTACCGTAGGTTCGTCGAGGGTTTCTCAAAACTAGCTCGGCCACTTACGCAGTTGCTCCAGAAATCCGAGAAGTTCGTCTGGAATGACGAGAGACAGTCGAGTTTTGAGGAACTGAAGAAGCGTTTGACCTCAGACCCGGTTTTGGCATTGCCATGTGGCAATGAGGGTTTTGCCGTTTATAGTGATGCTTCGGGTCAGGGTCTTGGGTGCGTATTGATGCAGCACGGAAAGACCATTGCCTACGCGTCGAGACAGTTGAGGCCGTATGAGCTGAACTACCCTACTCATGATTTGGAGTTAGCAGCAGTCGTTTTTGCGCTCAAGATTTGGCGTCACTATCTTTTCGGCTCAGCATGTCAGATTTTTACCGATCATAAGAGCCTGAAATACATATTTACTCAGCGGGAGTTGAATATGAGGCAGAGGAGGTGGTTAGAACTGATTAAGGATTATGACCTCGAAATCCTTTATCATCCGGGCAAGGCGAACGTCGTGGCCGACGCCTTGAGTCGGAAACCGATTGCGTTGCTAATGCTTGAGATCCTTACGTCTCAGTCTGAGCTTCGGCGGGCTTTGATCGAGTTGGATGTTGAGGTTTTGTTGCCTGGAGCTGTCGGGCAACTTTGTGCTTTAGAGATTTCGTCGTCCTTGATCGATGAAATTAAGCTGAAGCAGTTAGAGGATCCGATGATTACTCAAATCCGAGAGAACGTTCTTAAGGGAAAGTCTCCTGGGTTTGTGATTCACGAGGATGGTGTTTTGAGATTCCAGAGTCGGCTTTGTGTGCCGAACGATCCAGAGTTGCGACAGAGTATTTTGCGTGAGGCCCATGCTACACCTTATTCCGTTCATCCTGGTTCGAGTAAGATGTACAAGGACCTGAGGAGGAATTTCTGGTGGAATGATATGAAGGAGGAGGTCGCACAGTTTGTAGCGAGATGTTTGACTTGCCAGCAGGTCAAAATCGAGCATCGAACCGGTGAGTTATTGCGATCACTTCGTTCCTAATGGAAATGGGAAGATATATCGATGGATTTCGTTACGAGTTTGCCGAGATCGAGGTCGGGCATGAATATGGTATGGGTGATTGTTGATCGTCGACCAAGTCAAGACATTTTACGGGCATCAAGGACACTTGGGGCCCGGAGAAGTTGGCTCGTGTGTTTATCGCGCAGATTGTGAGACTTCACGGTACTCCGAAGTCTATTGTTTCGGATCGTGATGGCCGTTTTGTATCGCACTTTTGGCAGGCGGTGCATAAGGCGTTAGGTACCCGTTTGCGTTTGAGTACCTCTTTTCATCCCAGTCAGATGGACAGTCGGAATGCACTATCCAGACGTTCGAGGATTTATTGCGTGCTTGTGCTCTCGATTGGGGTAGTGACTGGGAGGAGCATTTGCCATTGATCGAATTCACGTACAACAATAGTTGGCACGCGTCGATTCGGATGGCACCGTATGAGGCACTTTATGGGCGGCGATGTCGATCACCGATTTGTTGGAATGAGGCGTCCGATTTAGTCGGGACCGAGCCGGATGTCGTTTTAGAGACGAGGCGGAAGAGAGAATTAATTCGAGAACGGATGTTGACTGCCCAGAGTCGACAGAAGTCATATGCCTATGTCCGTCGTCGACCTTTAGAATTCGAGGTGGGAGACCACGTTTTGCTGAAGGTGTCGCCGACGAGAGGAGTTTTCCGTTTTGGGAAGAAGGGAAAGTTGAGTCCGAGATTTATTGGACCCTTTGAGATTCTCGAGCGAGTCGGTGAATTGGTATACCGTTTGGCGCTACCCCCGGCCCTGAGTCATGTTCATAGCATTTTTCATGTTTCCCAGCTGAGGAAATATGTCCCGGATCCTAGTCACATCATCGACTATGGGGAGATTGACGTTGCCGAGGATATTACTTTTGAGGAGCATCCTTTGAAGATTTTAGAGCATCGGGAGAAACGACTGAGGCATAAGACCATCCCTTTGGTCAAGGTGCAGTGGTCGAGACACAGTGTCGAGGAGGCAACTTGGGAAACCGAGGATAGCATGCGTGCTAGGTACCCTGAGTTGTTTGTTTCTTAAGTTTCGGGACGAAACTTGTTTTTAGAGGGGTAGAATGTAATATCCGCATTTTTCTTTCCCTTGTATTTTTCTTTTTCGGCGTATTTCACGATAGTAGTGACCCTCGTGTATCTTTCAGTGTACCTTTCCTACTATCTATTGATTTGATTCCCGTTATTGTTGTGCGGAACCGCCGTTTCGGGGTTGCCGTGGATCCATTCTATGTTATGATGCCTGTTGAGATGTTCCGTTTAACGTTCGTTCATATTCCAGTGTCTTGGACCGTTTATATCTCGTACCTAGCGCACGCTACATTTTCTGCATAGCGCACGCTAGGGATCACTTAGTAGCGCACGCTACGACTATTTCGTAGCGCACGCTAGAGGGCAAGCCCTGGGAGTGGCAGTGCTGATTCCAGTCCTCTGGACTGGTGGATTAGCGTACGCTACGTAGCCTAGCGCACGCTAATGTTGGGAGTTAGCGCACGCTGAGAAGCCGGGTAGCGTGCGCTAGTGTGGATGTCCAGTACTGGGCAGTTTGCCACTGGACTCTATTGATGCCCAGGTAGCGCATGCTATTGGTCGATAGCGCGCGCTACCGATACACTTTAGCGAACGCTATGTTTGGTCGATAGCGCGCGCTAACCGGATCAGGTGTCTACTGACAGTTGCTTCTGGACTCGGCTGATGTCCAGGTAGCGCACGCTATTGGTCGATAGCGCGCGCTACCGAGAGGTTATTACCGCACGCTACGTTTGGAGTAGCACACGCTAATGGCCAGAAATCTGGCGACTGGACTGTAATCTGTTTCGTTAGCGCACGCTAACCTGGAGGATTAGCGCGCGCTAACACTCCCTGGCTATATAAACCAGGGAGTTGACCCAGATGAACGTATTACGTTCATTTCTTCTCCTCCCCGCGGCTTAGAACTCCATTGGAGATTTTGGGCGATTCTTGGTGGTTTCTTCTTCCAATCATCTCATCCAACATCTTCCTTGAATTCTTGGTGTATTATATCAACATCAACACGAATCTTTCATCCTAATCCAAGGTAAAATCTCTTAGAACCCTACTTTTCGATAAATTGGGGGTTTTGGGATTTTCTTCCGATCCGTTCCGTTTTGTTGATGGATTCATGATGAATATGATTAATCTTGTTGGTATTCTTAGTTTCCCTACGGATTCATGGTATATTTTCATAGTTTTGCGAAATCGAGAGGGTTTGGTTGTGGTCCGCCCTCATTGTTATTTTTGTACGAATATACATGAATCGTAGGCGGGTTTTCGGGTGTATTCCATTTCCGTATTCGTCTAGAATTGGTTGTAATTATGTTCTTCGAATCGTTAGGTTCGGTTCTGTTGATTCCTAGTGTTCGTCGGTGATTATTCTTTCCGTTCGTTGCGTCATCAATTATTCAAGGCAAGTATTTTTGGAAACCTTTATGCTTAACGTGAAATGGTAGTGTATTTTGTGTGTGATTTGCTCACCTCGTGTTGGTCCGACGGGATCAAGGAGGGAATCCAAAGGGTTGAGTCCTGGATTCATGAGTTTGTTTAGCTAGCCAGCGCGGGAGGGTCCTTAGAGGCCTCGGGCGGGAATCTATGATATTACTCTGTTCCCAAGGCGATGCATGTCCGTGTTTTGTTTTATAATATAGCCAGCGCGGGAGGGTCCTTAGAGGCCTCGGGCGGGAATCTATGATATTACTCTGTTCCCAAGGCGAATTGTTTGACTGTTTGTTTCCGGAAAAGACATGTCTGGTTTTGGTTTTCGAAATGATATTGGTGCATGTACTATGAAATGTGTAAGCGATTGGTTTGCCTTGATTACTCGTACTAGGGTAATTGCTAACCCCTTTGGGGACCCGTTGTGGGGAAATTCTTGTTATGGATTTCAGGTTATGATCATCCGGACGAGCGAGCGCTGGGACAGTACGAGGATGTTGGCCAAGGTCGTTGACATGTGCATTTGGGTCTACCTATTTCTTTTGTCCATTTCGATATGGTTGTTCCCACATTTATAAACTGATAGATTGTACTCGCGAGTACTTAGGCTTTTCATTTCAAACTACACACTGTATTACTTTAAATTGTTACATTGTCAGTTGATGCTTATTTCGCCGGTTGCCCCCAGGCGTATCTTTGTGTGTTATATTATTTAAATATGTGTCCTCGCTAACCGAGATGGTTAGTCGAGTGGTGTTTTCTAGTTGTAGCCTGGTGGGTCCCATGTAGGGGTCCACGGCGCTGTAATATACTCCGAATATCTCGAGGTGTTACAATAATGACCACACAAACTTGTAATATGTATAATAAACCCTTCATGGGCTAAGTAACCTTTAGTTGGGATTATAAACAAGGTTAGTCATGTTATTTATGTTTGTGTAAAAGATCTATTGTGAATTACTTATTATTGTGTGTGATTTTCATTGTTTTAACAATCTTTATTTATTTGGCCAATAAATGACGATATTTATGGTCTTCATATGTTTCGAAAGAAAATATGTTTGATTAGATCAAATGATTTTCACTCTAAGTTGTTCTAGGAGATAGAAATATACCTCTAGTCCTTAGATGATTCTTTGAGTTATTTTCATAAATCCTAATGCTATGTATTGAAGCCAATCAACATAGAAATATAGTGGATTGATTCAATATGTAAGAGGCGTTTTATAGTTCGAAAGTGAAACCGTCTTTTTAAGAAAAATCGAATCTACACATCATAATAAGTAAATTCATCTTATGATCCCCTATACATCTTTTATAACTAATGACGAACTAAGTTTGTAATCCCAACTATTTCATTTTATCATTAATCAATCTATTATTATTGCTATCTTTTTATTTCCTTATAAGTTTAGAACTATTATTGCATTTTCTTTGCAAATATTAAACCAAACTTTTTAATTGTGTGTTTCACTCATATTAGTATCTATAAAAATAGACTAATAGTGTATAATTTAAATTATAACCAAACTTCCTTGTGGGATCGATAAACCGGACTCAAAAAGTCCACTTTACTACTTGATACGATATCGTGCACTTGCGATAGTTACACTAAAAACGTGTCACGGACCCCAGGGGACCCTCACTGGTTTTACTCGGCTCATACACACTCAATCAACAATTGGCACGAATCCCATTTTTACATATTCACACGAAGTACATTAAACACAATCAAAGTACTTGCCTAAATTTGAACGACACGAGAAACGGAGAACGGATGAATGTACGGTCCGAACTTCCTTCAACGATTCGATCCTAACACATCGAAATACCGAATCAAAACACAACACCACGGAAACGGAAGGATTCACCCTAAGTTCTACCCTTAGGGACATTTATTCAAACACTACGAAGGCAACATAGCTCGAACCCAAACTATGAAAGGTAACTTAGGGTTAAATCCGTGAATCTTGGAGAAAATGAAGGATTATGATTACAACATCACAATCTAGCAAAAATCGGAGCTAGGATAGATTAGAATCAATGATCTCAACAAAACCCCCAAAATATGAAGAACTAGGGTTCCAGCGGTTTTACCTCGATTTGGACGGTGAAAGTTGATAAGATGTTGATAACTTGGTGTTAGGAGCTCAAAATTATTGTTGGATGAAGAAATCCGACCAAAATCTGCACTCTCCAATGATCAAGCATGCCCAGCCGCCGAAGAGAAGAGGAAGAGGTGAAAAAATGACATTTCTAGAACCTGCCCCCCATATATATACTGGGAGGTATTAGCGCACGCTATGACTACAGGCTTAGCGTGCGCTAACGAGCTGAGGGCGGTGCACTGTTGAAGAAAAGGCAGTCGAGAACTTTCTGTCAGACCCCGGTAGCGTACGCTAAACCATCTGTTAGCATGCTCTATCGATTGCCACTAGCGCGTGCTAACTCTATAGAGGAAGTACCTGCAGTCCAGAAACGTTACTGCCCTCACTGACCTGACATCCTAGCGCGCGCTATCCTACAAGTAACGTGCGCTGGTACATCAAAATAGCGTACGTTAGTCCTTCCATAGCGTACGCTAACGCCCCATTCCAGAGTCTAGAAAGTTCACTGTCCAGTGGGCCTAACGCACGCTATTGCACAAGAGTAGCGTGCGCTACTCGAACCTGGTTAGCATGCGCTAAACATACAGTCTTAGCGTGCGCTATTCTACAGCCATGAACATACCAAGGTCAATCATCAATACATACGGTCCAAATAACCATAATACCACAAAATACATCTAAAACAACACTCATAAAATACACGGGTATTACAACCTTACCCCCTAAAAAAAAGTTTCGTCCCGAAACTTAAGATACAAAAAGTTCGGGGTATCGGGCACGCATACTATCCTCGGTCTCCCACATGGCCTCCTCAATTCCATGCTTAGACCATTGGACCTTTACTAACGGGATCACTTTCCATCGCAATTGCTTCACTCGTCGCTCTAGTATGGTCACCGGTTGTTCTTCATACGTAACATCGTCATTAATCTCAATCTCTTGATAATCAATAACATGACTGGGATCGGGAACATACTTACGCAGTTGTGAAACATGAAACACATTATGAACATAACTAAGCGTCGGAGGTAACGCTAGTCGATAAGCTACATCGCTTACCTTGTCCAGGATCTCGAAGGGGCCAATATAACGAGGACTAAGTTTCCCCTTCTTACCAAACCGAAGAACTCCACGAGTCGGCGATACTTTCAACAACACATGGTCTCACTTTGGAACTCTAGCAGTCGGCAATGACGTCGAGATATGACTTTTGTCGACTATGAACAGTCAACAATCTTTGCCGAATAATTGTGACTTTTTCCCGTGTTTGAACCACCAAGTCCGGTTCTACTCCAAGTAACTCGTACGGCTTGTCCCAACAGATTGGCGATCTACACCGTCTTCCATATAATAAACGGAGCCATCCTAATCGAACTATGCCAACTGTTATTGTACGCAAATTCAATCAATGGTAAATGAGTCTCCCAATCTTCTTTCCAATCCAACGCACAAGCCCTCAATATGTCTTCCAGCGTTTGGATCATCCTCTACGATTGTCCGTATGTCTGGGGATGATAAGCGGTGCTAAAATTCAGTTTGGTACCGAGTGCTCGATGTACTGCTTGCTAGAAATGCGACACAAAACGCCCATCGCGATCGGACACTATACTTTTTGGGGTACCATGGAGTCTCACAATCTCCACAATAAATAACCGAGCCAACCTCTCCGGTCCCCAAGTATCTCTAATGCCCAGAAAGTGTGCGGATTTGGTTAGCCGATCAACGATTATCCAAATCATATTCACTCCAGTTCGCGTCTTTGGCATTCCCACAATAACATCCATCGCTATATCTTCCCACTTCCATTCCGGAATTGGTAGCGGTTGCAATTTACCGGCAGGTCTCTGATGCTCCGCTTTAACCTGCTGACAAGTCAAGCATTTCAATACGAACTCTGTTACATCTTTCTTCATGTTTGGCCACCAAAATTTTTTCTTCAAGTCCTTATACATTTTACTCATACCCGGATGAATCGAGTATGGAGTAGAATGTGCTTCATTCAAAATCACTTGTTTGAGATCATCCCGATTAGGTACACAAGTTCTACCTCGAAATCGAAGAACTCCGTCTTCATCGATTAAGAATCCAGGAGCTTTTCCTCTAACACTGTCTTCCCGAAGCTGCAAAATTGAGAGATCATCTAACTGTTTGGACTTAATATCTTCCATCACGGAGGACATAATCTCAAGGAAACGCAACTGTCCTTGAGTTCTGTGAGGCCAAACTTCAATTTTCAAATCAATCAACTCTCGTCTAAGCTTTGGTTGAATGGTAAGTAGTTCCAACTTCTGCAACATGACTGACCTGCGGCTTAACGCATCGGCAATGACGTTCGCTTTACCTGGATGGTAAAGAATGTCAAGATCATAATCTTTAAGCAATTCCAACCATCGCCGCTGACGCATATTTAGCTCCTTCTGCGTGAATATATACTTCAAGCTCTTATGATCCGTATACACTCGACAAGAAGAACCATATAAGTAGTGCCTCCAAATTTTCAATGCAAACACCACAGCGGCTAACTCAAGATCATGAGTAGGATAATTCATCTCGTGTGGCTTTAATTTTCGAGATGCATAAGCCATTACTCTCTCATTTTGCATCAATACACATCCCAATCCTTGTTTAGAAGCATCGCTATAAATAACGAAACCTTCCGTTCCTTGTGGTAAGGCTAGGATCGGAGACGTAGTCAACCGCTTTTTCAACTCGTCAAAACTCTTCTGACACTCATCACTCCACTCAAATTTCTGTGTCTTCTGCAATAATAGGGTGAGCGGTCGATCAATTTTCGAGAATCTTTCGATAAATCGACGATAATAGCCCGCTAATCCCAGAAAACTCCGAACTTTCTTAACATTCCGTGGAGGCTCCCAAGCTAAGACTGCTTCAACCTTTTGAGGGTCTACTCGAATACCATCGGCTGAGATGATGTGTCCCAGAAAAGAAACTTCTCTAAGCCAGAACTCGCACTTAGAAAATTTAGCATAAAGCTTATCAGCCCTCAAAATACTCAACGCGATCCTTAAGTGTTCGGCATGCTCCGTCTCACTTTTGGAATAGATTAATATATCGTCTATAAACACCACCACAAATTTATCGATATATTCGATAAAAGTTTTGTTCATAAGCTACATAAAGGCTGCCGGAGCATTTGTTAAACCGAATGGCATAACTACGAATTCGTAATGCCCATACCTCGTTCGAAATGCTGACCTGGGGATATCCGAATCTCGAATTCGCAGTTGGTAATAACCTGACCTCAAATAAATCTTGGAGAAAACCGTAGCCCCTTGTAATTGGTCAAATAAATCATCGATTCTTGGTAACGGATACTTGTTCTTGATAGTGAGTTTATTCAACTCACGATAGTCAATATATAGCCGTAAGGACCCATCTTTCTTTCGTACGAACAATACCGGTGCACCCCATGGAGACACACTAGGCCGAATATAACCTTTGTCCAACAATTCACCCAATTATTTCTTCAATTCTAACATTTCCGATGGGGCCATTCTGTACGGTGCCTTGGATATTGGCGCCGCATTGGGCTCTAGTTTGATGACGAACTCCACTTCACGATGTGGTGGCAATCCCGGCAAATCATCTGGAAATATGTCTGGAAATTCATTCACAACTGGAACAGAGGACAACTGTACCTCGCCAACTTCCAACTTCAATGCGTAACACCAATAACTGGTACAACCTTGTCGCAATAATTTCATCGCCTTCATGGCTCGAATAATCTTCCCAGAAGTACCAGGTTTCTGCCCTTCAAAAACGTGTTTAGTACCATCTAGCGCGACTATCGAAATTATTTTCCGACGATAATCTACTATCGCTCTATGCTGATTTAACCAATCATCACCGAGGATTAAATCCTCTCCCATCATATCGATCACAATCAAATCGGATGACCAATCTTTACTGCCAATGCTTATAGGACAATTGACAATCTTTCGATCCCCAACTATCCTTTCCCCACTTGGCAGCCCAACAATAATAGGTCCGCATGTAGAGAGGCCGTCTAGGCCCAAACGATTCACACAAGACAATGATATAAAAAAATGAGTAGCTCCATAATCAAACAATACATCTACCGGGTGCATTGGAATATAGAAAATACCTGACGTAGTGGCAGTCCCTACGTCACCAGTCCACCTCATCTCATATAATCGGGGTGGGGCTGATCCAATGCTAGATGCATCCTTATGCTCGGTTTTACCTCTGCCACTACCGCGTCTGACACTCGGAGTTGACTGACCCGTAACTGTGCCAGCCGGAGTAGGAGACTGTTTAGAGAAGATTCTGCCCACTGACTCATAATATAATGCGCGATGACCTTGCTTCCCACACTTAAAACAGTCAATGGGGCGAGAAGTACAATGAGAACTGATATGTCCCGGATTTCAACAATCAAAACAAACTTTCGGCACTCCTTCACTAGGCTGAGGGGAACCAACAGAAGATTGCACAGAAGATTGAGGCCTACGCGATCCACTGCCTCGGAAACTACCAGAAAATTTCGGTTTCTTCGAGCTCGAAACTGCAGGAACCGGAACTGAAACCATCTCGTAAGCAAGTGCTCTATCCTGATATTCTCTCAAAGCAGTACACCCAAGGCCCGCCATATACTTTCGGACCTCCGGTTTCATCCTTGCGTCGAAATGAGGCATCTGTCTATCTCATCCTTAACCCGATCTTGGACATACACTAACTGCTTGTTGTATGTCTTGATTGCCTCAGAAATAGGAACATCTTCGGGTTGAGCTCTGAAGAACTCACTAACTCTTGCTAACTGTACCGGCGCTGGACAATACTGAGCTTCCATCAATTCTTTAAATTCTTCCCAAGTGACATCACGGTCCTTGGGCTTAACAGCTCGCCACCAGTCCGAAGTGTCATCAACTGTCAGATATTGAGCAATCGGGACCCTCTTGGCTTCAGGACAACCAATACCGTCAAAGATCTTCTCCAGCTCAACTAACCAATGATCCCAGTTGTTCGCATCACCGGAACCATCGAATCTGGGAGGGTTCATCTTCATAACTTCTTGAAGCCATCGATCCTCAACCGTCCTGCCAGTATTAATATTCTGCACCACTTGTGCCAGTTGGTTCACTTGCGTTACGACTTGTTGAAGAATGTTAGGCACTTCGGCCTCCGAGCCTCCATATGAACCTCCTGAAGGGATCGGGTCTGACCTAGTCGCGGAACGAGATGCCGATTCTGAAACGGACCTCTCGGACTCAGACACTACCACTCCGCCACGGCCTCGACCACAACCGCATTGACGGATAGCTCTACCTCTCGGCATACTGAAGAATAAGAATGGTTCAACAAGGAAACGATTATAATAATAGATTGCACAATATTAAGGTAATTATTTCCGGAGGAAAGAAACAACCAACATCCGAAGAGTCTTCCAGCACAGGCAACACGGGGTGGTAGCATACCAATGATATCGTAGACAACAACTGACTCAATTTAACAGACCCAAAACACCGACAGCCTAGGTATCCATAAACCTGTCTCTGATACCATATTCTGTAACACTCCCGTGATTTACAGGGATATTACAGCGCCGTAGATTCTTTTTAGAGAATCTACCAGGCTAAGACCAACACAAAAATACATTAAAATGATAACAAAACTAGGACATTCATCTATTAAAGACACCAAATTCAACTCGATAAGTTGTAAACCACAATACCAAATAACAAATCGTCCCGTAGGATCATAAAACACAACCATTTCAATAGGAGTACAAAAACATCATTAACCTTCAAATCTGACACGACATACAACACATAGAGTACCCGCGCGAGTACAAAACCAAAACATGACTTTGACCAAACAACCACCAACTCGAATTAACACATGATATCACTGCTGCCCACCAAGCTCGTGCCCGCCCTGTGCTAGTCCTCCCACTGGACCTGTACCTGAATACACAAAAGTATATCCACGCCAGAAGGGGTCAGCAAGAAGCCGGTGCAAGTACAATGATTCTAGAATATGTACAACAAGTGAATAATCAACATAAATCACAATATCATCACAGATATTCTGGAATACCACATCACAATCATCATCACAAAAAAACCTCCCGAGCTATACTGGCCCCGCATCTCGCAAGATACGCACCCCAAGAAACCTCGTCAGGCTCTCTCTGGTTGTATAGCCCAACCAAGTGATCCGTAGGGAAACGCAGCCTACCGGACCCCAGGTGACCCTCACTGGTTTTACTCGGCTCGTACACACTCAATCAACAATTGGCACAAATCCCATTTTTACATATTCACACGACGTACATTAAACACAATCAAAGTACTTGCCTCAATTTGAACGACACGAGAAATGGCGAACGGATGAATGCACGGTCCGAACTTCCTTCAACGATTCGATCCTAACACATCGAAATACCGAATAAAAACACAACACCACGGAAACGAAAGGATTCATCCTAAGTTCTACCCTTAGGGACATTTATTCAAACACTACGAAGGCAACATAGCTCGAACCCGAACTATGAAAGGTAACTTAGGGTTAAATCCGTGAATCTTGGAGAAAATGAAGGATTATGATTACAACATCACAATCTAGCACAAATCGGAGCTAGGATAGATTAGAATCAAAGATCTCAACAAAAACCCCAAAATATGAAGAACTAGGGTTCCAGCGGTTTTACCTCGATTTGGACGGTGAAAGTTGATAAGATGTTGATAATGTAACACCCCCAATCCGCTCAGGGATATTACACGCCGTAAACCCTCTCCTCGAGGATCTACCAGGCTGATAACTAAAATCAAACACCTAAACATCGCCTTTGAGGCTAAAATGACCCAGTAGACCGACTTGGTCTTTCAATAATAACGTTCAACTCAATTCCAAACACATACCCATGCAGGGGTCAAAATACAATAAACTCCCGTACAACGGGGAAAAGATACTGCAGCGGAAAAGAAAATACAACTAGACCAATACGACATCAACGGGTCCTCGTGTGATTAGTATCGTTCATCTTTCATCATCCTTCGTGCCGACCCTGCGCTATGCTCCAAAACCTGAATGCAAAAATAGACATCCACCCCCCGAATACTCGGGGGTTAGCAAAACTCCACTGTTTTGCTAGTGCAAGTACAAGTGCAAAAATACGAGCCATACAATTCACATTTCACGAATAACAGTAACCAGGAATCCTTAAAAACCCAATGTAACGAATAGTACTTCCCGAGGCATGAGTTTGGTAAACATTTCTCAAAACCGAAAGATCACAATAAAAAGGGGAACCATTTATAAAACAGTTTTAAAGATGCCATCGAGAGTTTTAATAGAAAACAATTTAGGATTATCAAATCCTACTCATCCCAAAATCAACAGTGTCCTCGACCAATAGGCGGAAAACAATTTGCATGAAAACCATTCAATCAACACAAGCGAATCTTCACAAATATTTCCCACGGGGTTCTCGGCCCAATCCAAATAATATCAACACGAGATCAAACATCTCAACATCACACGGGGTTCTCGACCCAAATCCAGATAATATCAACACGAGATCAATCATCTCAACATTCCAGAGGGTTCTTGACCCAATACACAGAATTGCACCACAATACAATCAAAGGTACAATCTCTCATTCGACATATCCTGCTCAAGACCCCCGATTAATTAACCCTCGGAGGTTTCGTCAAACCTCATTGGTTAATTAACCCTGATACCAACGCTTTAAAAACAAGTTGAAGCAAGCTTTCAAAAAAACACGAATCGCGGTCTATATCAAGACAAACATTTAAAAGTGAGTTGGAAGAATTTGAGAAACGAACAACGGTCGGTAACGGGGTCTTAGCTATCACACAAATACCCGTAACCAATAAGCCTGCCAGGCGCCTCCCTTGCGCACCTGTGTACCGGCGTTCACTCCACTATGTTGGCCGCTCCTTGAACATGTCACTGCGCCGGCGATCACTCCCGCAAGAGCCGCCCCTTGACACACGCATTATGTAACACCGGCGTTCACCACCCATATGGAGCCGCACATTGCAGCGTACCCCAGGCCGGAGTGCACGCCCCGCCCTCAGAGGTTCCCGGATATGACGTTTCTCACAACAAGTATCCACATTATCACAAACCTCAAGCACACATTCAATCGTTGTAACAATTATCAAATCAATACACCAATTCACATAATTTATCCGCCAGTCCACGACCACACGAATAAATAACAACACGCACGTCAACCATAACACGACAGAAAGAAACAATATACGTACCCACGCATTATCAAGCGCAACATCAACACTAAACATATTCAAGGGGTTCATGTAGTCACTTACAACCCACACAATTTACAAAACACACGCGTTTTGAATGTGAGCCTTTAACGAGGCTAGCCGAGTCTTTTGAAAACTCATTTCAAACAAATAAACAAACACACCAAGATGGTCACCAATTATCGTATCCATAAAATAAGAATAGTATGGGCAAGGTACTTGCCTCGAAATCACGATCACAATAAGACGACGGATAGGACGCTGTCGAATAGCCCCGAACCCCCGAACAATATCAAGAATGTGATAGCACTACGAGTATTACGAGAATAACACCACACGAATCATCAATCACCAAACGGGATTCAACATCGGAATCCTCGAACACCTATAAACCTCCTAAGGAACAATAACACATGGTTACGACGAGAATCAAGGCCAAAACAACGGAAATCCCAACAAACTATCAAAGGGAAATCATTCGAACATTTAATCGAACATTAAATGTTCAAGACCCTTCAAGAACAAAGAAATCACCCCTCGGGTCGAACGAACCAAAGATACAAGTATCCAATCCGTAGAACAAGTTCAAAACAACGTTTATACAACAATTAATTGATTAACAACGGATTGGAACCGAAATCAAAAGGGAAAATCCCCAAATCTACAAAAACAAGGGTTCAAGCCAAAATACCTTGATTTGGATAAATGATTCAAGTAGAGGTTGAGAATCTACAACAAGACTTGAGGTGGATGATCTCTACAAGTTTGGGAGCACTCAAATCGCCCAAAATCTCCCTCAAATCGCCTAAGATGAAGGAGGAAGAAGAGAGGAGAAAAAATGAAGTTTTTCTCCTCGCAAATCTGCTAAAAAACGCAGAAAAAGCCCGTGTGCCGCGGCTCAGGATGAGTGTGCCGCGGCCCAGGGCCAAGAAAAACGTCCAGGAATTAGCTTAGTGCCGCGGCACAGCTGAAGTGTGCCGCGGCACACAGTACAGCCTACTTCAACGCGAAAAAGGCACATCGTATAGTCTTAGCTATTTCGACCATAACTCCCTCGTCTGGACTCCGATTGACTCACCGTTTGAACCATTGGAAAGCTAACTTGATGCTTTATAATATTGAAAAGATTCAAAATTTTTGGAGTTTCCAAGAATTAATGGTGACTTTACAAAGTCGAACTCCCACGTGAAAAAGTCGATTAAGGACACGGAACTCAACAAAACGACACCGAAACGAACTCGGATGACAAAAAGTGCAGAACTAATCATTCTCGGAATGACGAAACGGTCATGACAGAGTTGTCAAAACGAACTTCCTCCGAAAAAAGACAATTACCGAAATTCGAAATTGCGGATATTACATTCTACCCTCCTTAAAAGAAGTTTCGTCCCGAAACTTAAAACAAGTAGGGAGAAGCAATATCCCGCCACGAAAACTCAACGAGATACGCAAGGAAACGCGTAACTTACGCCCATCGGCGAAACGTTACAAGCAACGCAAAGGAATATACGGCGTGAAAACACGCTCCACGACGACCAACACAACGTCGCCGTTAGGGATATAATAAAACCAACAAGTGACAAGCATCATCAAATGGATAATACAGTAAAGTCAATTATCCGAACAATCACAAAACACAACGAGCGAAAGTCAATACGATTGACCAACCTAACGGTTCATCAATCCAAACGCGAGTCAAACGCTGAACAAACACGGAATTCCACCGCTCAAGGGTTGGAAGATCGAAACGAGACTGATTTCCCAAACTTAAGGGAATTACAAAGGAGTCTGAATGTTCAACAATCACGAAATGAGATCAACAAAAACCGAACAATCAAACAATCGAACCACAAAGATCGAGACAACAAAAATTGAACGATCATGTTCGGATCACGAAGGACAAGAAGGTTCAACCGACAACTCCGAGGTTCACATCTCGACTCGAGACAAAACATGATCCGGTGAAAACAACAAGATGCACACTCGCATAAGATCCACAGGAAAGGGAATAACAATTGAAAAGTCACAACGACGAACGAGTAATTCCGAAATAATACCACCCTCGTTCGATCAACAAAAGCAAGGGGCGGGACAAGCTCAGAAAATGTCAACGAACATAAACGAGTCGACAGAGTCGAAAACACAAGGGTTCAAGATCCAGTCCACTACGAATAAAAGAACTAGTAGAACCAAAAGATGCTACTTCCGAACAAGGTTCACAAGAATCGAACCGAACTCGGAAAACTCACAGCGATAACCAGATCGACCCAAAACAAGGTCACAGCTCGTTCGAACGATGAAACCGGAATACAGAACAAGCTCAGACAATATCAACGAACACGTTCGAGCTTATAGAATTTAGAAAGAGAAAATGCAGGAGACAAAAAAAATACGGGTATTAAATTCGACCACTTTTAAAAGAAGTGTCGTTCCCGAAACTTACAACCTGAAATCAAGGTGACAACACAACAAGCAACTGACAAAAACATCTTTCAAAGGCCTCTCAAAGCCGATTCCGATGACTGTGCTGGAGCGCGAACTCCGAAAGTCTCGGTAGCCAATTCGCAAAACTGAATTCGGTGTCCCTCGAGTCCACACTTGAAATGTGTTACCGACGAGAAGGACAATTTACACGTGCATGTCCCGTCACATCACGTTTGAAACGTCTCGGCTAGGCATACCGAAAATACAGATGCTAGATACAATGGAACTAACACCGCAAAACATCATACCGGAGATGCCAACTAAGCATAACATATCAACGCATACAAAAATCACAACAACAACGGCATCGTTCGACGATTACAACATCCCGAACGATAGCCAGCACACAATCACAAACATCATAAAACAATCACCCATGTGTATAACGCACAAAAATCCAAGCTTTAACAGCTCACACAGGTGCGTTAACACGCAGGCCACCACGAAATGACAACATTAAGGATCGTCATCACACCTCCCACAAGGGCTAACAAAATATATGCGTGGCGAACGACTCGACGCTCACACCGCCAATTCAATCATACTCGGGAGCAAACATCAAAATGACAACGCGAACATCATACATACATACCCAGTCCTCAAACGGGAATGGATAGGTTTTAAAAACGAAAACCTCATTTTAAAAATAATTTAGAAGAACACTGGTTGATCTTGAGTATCGCCTTCCAAAAAGTACAAACGTGAAACATCGTTATCGAGACTTTGGAGAACCATTTCGCATTTGATAAAAATGAGGACACTTTCTTTTCGTGAAAAACTTTCAAAATATTCGACCCTCGGGTCTAAATAAAAGTGTTTCTAAAACATTGAAAATATCTCAAAGCATTTTGGTCCTCGAAGTAGAAAATTTTTGAAATATATTGTGGCACCTAGGATGTACCACAAGAAAATAATTCATTTGAAAAGTATGTCTTGAGATTTATTTTTCCAAGATTCTCAAGGTTTTCAAAAATCCAATAGGCCAGAACGCCCAAAACTCACACGTATCGACATTCACTAAAACAGCTCCTAGTACACGCATCAAAATATTTAAAATAAGGACAATACATGTCTTTAAACAGAAATAAACGATAAAATACCGGAGTCGAAGACCGCCTAGGATTCAGAACAAGACCACTGACCCCATTCGAAGTCTCTAAGGACCGTCCCGCACCGACTAGTGAACAAGTCGTACGTGTATAAGCACAAGGCTTCCACAAGCGAACTTGTAAAACATGCAAATCGATTCGAAAATCATCAGCCACGGACAAAAACAACAATAAAAAGACGTCACAAGCGAAGACACTCCTCATATAAATCAAATACGAGAGTCGACTAAATACATATCGTGAAATCAAAATCCACATAAGGACTCCACCACTTAACAAAAAATCATAAAAATTAGCTCGTGTCACACGAGGCACAACATAAAGAAGGGAGACTTACTTCCACAGGTCGCACGAAGATGATGATCGCCCCACAATACTAATCACGACCAACAAACTCAAACGACGCGTCGCGACACGACTCAGTCAGATAAAATCCGACGAAACAAGACTCAAACAACACGACTTGACCCGACAGCCTAGGTTTCCTCAACCTAAGCTCTGATACCATAAATGTAACACCCCCAATCCGCTCAGGATATTACACGCCGTAAACCCTCTCCTCGAGGATCTACCAGCCGATAACTAAAATCAAACACCTAAACATCGCCTTTGAGGCTAAAATGACCCAAAGAGACCGACTTGGTCTTTCAATAATAACGTTCAACTCAATTCCAAACACATACCCACGCAGGGGTCAAAATACAATAAACTCCCGTACAACGGGAAAAGATCTTGCGGCGGAAAGAAAATACAACTAGACCAATACGACATCACGGGTCCTCGTGTGATTAGTATCGTTCATCTTTCATCATCCTTCGTGCCGACCGTGCTATGCTCCAAAACTGAATGCAAAATAGACATCCACCCCCGAATACTGGGGTTAGCAAAACTCCACCGTTTTGCTAGTGCAAGTACAAGTGCAAAAATACGAGCCATACAATTCACATTTCACGAATAACAAGAACTGTGAATCCTTAAAAACCCAATGTAACGAATAGTACTTCCCGAGGCATGAGTTTGGTAAACATTTCTCAAAACCGAAAGATCACAATAAAAAGGGGAACCATTTATAAAACAGTTTTAAAGATGCCATCGAGAGTTTTAATAGAAAACAATTTAGGATTATCAAATCCTACTCATCCCAAAATCAACAGGGTCCTCGACCAATAGGCGGAAAACAATTTGCATGAAAACCATTCAATCAACACAAGCGAGTCTTCACAAATATTTCCCACGGGGTTCTCGGCCCAATCCAAATAATATCAACACGAGATCAAACATCTCAACATCACACGGGGTTCTCGACCCAAATCCAGATAATATCAACACGAGATCAATCATCTCAACATTCCAGAGGGTTCTTGACCCAATACACAGAATTGCACCACAATACAATCAAAGGTACAATCTCTCATTCGACATATCCTGCTCAAGACCCCCGATTAATTAACCCTCGGAGGTTTCGTCAAACCTCCTTGGTTAATTAACCCTGATACCAACGCTTTAAAAACAAGTTGAAGCAAGCTTTCAAAAAAACACGAATCGCGGTCTATATCAAGACAAACATTTAAAAGTGAGTTGGAAGAATTTGAGAAACGAACAACGGTCGGTAACGGGGTCTTAGCTATCACACAAATACCCGTAACCAATAAGCCTGCCAGGCGCCTCCCTTGCGCACCTGTGTACCGGCGTTCACTCCACTATGTTGGCCGCTCCTTGAACATGTCACTGCGCCGGCGATCACTCCCGCCAGAGCCGCCCCTTGACACACGCATTATGTAACACCGGCGTTCACCACCCATATGGAGCCGCACATTGCAGCGTACCCCAGGCCGGAGTTCACGCCCCGCCCTCAGAGGTTCCCGGATATGACGTTTCTCACAACAAGTATTCACATTATCACAAACCTCAAGCGCACATTCAATCGTTGTAACAATTATCAAATCAATACACCAATTCACATAATTTATCCGCCAGTCCACGACCACACGAATAAATAACAACACGCACGTCAACCATAACACGACAGAAAGAAACAATATACGTACCCACGCATTATCAAGCGCAACATCAACACTAAACATATTCAAGGGGTTCATGTAGTCACTTACAACCCACACAATTTACAAAACACACGCGTTTTGAAAGTGAGCCTTTAACGAGGCTAGCCGAGTCTTTTGAAAACTCATTTCAAACAAATAAACAAACACACCAAGATGGTCACCAATTATCGTATCCATAAAATAAGAATAGTATGGGCAAGGTACTTGCCTCGAAATCACGATCGCAATAAGACAACGGATAGGACGCTGTCGAATAGCCCCGAACCCCCGAACAATATCAAGAATGTGATAGCACTACGAGTATTACGAGAATAACACCACACGAATCATCAATCACCAAACGGGATTCAACATCGGAATCCTCGAACACCTATAAACCTCCGGAAGGAACAATAACACATGGTTACGACGAGAATCAAGGCCAAAACAACGGAAATCCCAACAAACTATCAAAGGGAAATCATTCGAACATTTAATCGAACATTAAATGTTCAAGACCCTTCAAGAACAAAGCAATCACCCCTCGGGTCGAACGAACCAAAGATACAAGTATCCAATCCGTAGAACAAGTTCAAAACAACGTTTATACAACAATTAATTGATTAACAACGGATTGGAACCGAAATCAAAAGGGAAAATCCCCAAATCTACAAAAACAAGGGTTCAAGCCAAAATACCTTGATTTGGATAAATGATTCAAGTAGAGGTTGAGAATCTACAACAAGACTTGAGGTGGATGATCTCTACAAGTTTGGGAGCACTCAAATCGCCCAAAATCTCCCTCAAATCGCCTAAGATGAAGGAGGAAGAAGAGAGGAGAAAAATGAAGTTTTCTCCTCGCAAATCTGCTAAAAAGCGAGAAAAGCCCGTGTGCGCGGCTCGGGATGAGTGTGCCGCGGCCCGGGGCCAAGAAAACGCCAGAATTAGCTTAGTGCCGCGGCCTGACTGAAGTGTGCCGCGGCTGCAGTCTGACCTACTTCAACGCGAAAAAGGCATATCGTATAGTCTTATCTATTTCGACCATAACTCCCTCGTCTGGACTCCGATTGACTCACCGTTTGAACCATTGGAAAGCTAACTTGATGCTCTATAATATTGCAAAGATTCAGAATTTTTGGAGTTTCCAAGAATTAATGGTGACTTTACAAAGTCGAACTCCCACGTGAAAAAGTCGATTAAGGACACGGAACTCAACAAAACGACACCGAAACGAACTCGGATGACAAAAAGTGCAGAACTAATCATTCTCGGAATGACGAAACGGTCATGACAGAGTTGTCAAAACGAACTTCCTCCGAAAAAAGAAAATTACCGAAATTCGAAATTGCGGATATTACAGATAACTTAGTGTTAGGAGCTCAAAATTATTGTTGGATTAAGAAATTCGATCAAAATCCGCACTCTCCAATGATCAAGCATGCCCAGCCGCCGAAGAGAAGAGGAAGAGGTGAAAAAATGACATTTCTAGAACCTGCCCCCCATATATATACTGGGAGGTATTAGCGCACGCTACAACTACAGGCTTAGCGTGCGCTAACGAGCTGAGGGCGGTGCACTGCTGAAGAAAAGGCAGTCCAGAACTTTCTGTCAGACCCCGGTAGCGTACGCTAAACCATCTGTTAGCGTGCGCTATCGATTGCACTAGCGCGTGCTAACTCCATAGAGTAGCATACGCTACCTGCAAGTACCTGCAGTCCAGAAACATTGCTGTCCTCACTGACCTGACATCCTAGCGCGCGCTATCCTACAAGTAATGTGCGCTGGTACATCGAAATAGCGTACACTAGTCCTTCCATAGCGTACGCTAATGCCCCATTCCACAGTCCAGAAAGTTCACTGTCCAGCGGGCCTAACGCACGCTATTGCACAAGAGTAGCGTGCGCTACTCGAACCTGGTTAGCGTGCGCTAGACATACACTCTTAGCATGCGCTAATTGCTATTCTCCAGAATTAAATTCGGAAAATTCCGTCCAAAACGAGCACAATCCGAGAATCACAAAACCCAATAATTATCATCCATGAACATACCAAGGTCAATCATCAATACACACGGTCCAAATAACCACAATACCACAAAATACATCTAAAACAACACTCATAAAATACACGGGTATTACAAATGGTACCATTGAGATAACGAAAAATGTGTTTGATACCATTACAATGCCTTCGAGTTGGTTCAGAACTGTATCTTGCAAGTAAATTTACTGCAAAAGAAATATCAGGTTTGGTGCATTGTGCTAAATACATCAGTGCTCCAATAGCATTGAGATAAGGCACTTCAGGACCCAAAATTTCCTCATTTGGTTCCTTAGGTCGGAAAGGATCTTTCTTAGGATCTAAATTTCGTATGACCATAAGAGTACTCAGAGGATGAGACTTGTCCATATTAAATCATTTGAGCAATCTCTTGGTATACGCAGATTGGTGGACAAGTATTCCATTATCTTTATGCTCGAGCTCAAGACCAAGACAGAGTTTTGTTATTCCAAGGTCTTTAACCTCAATTTCTTTCTTCAAATATTCAGCAGCATCGGATAACTCTTTAGGAATTCCGAATAAATTTATGTCATCCACATAGACTGCAATTATAGCAAATCCAGTATTGGATCTTTTCATAAAAACATATGGGCATTTAAGATCATTTTTATAACCTTCCTTAGAAAGCTATTCATTCAATCTATGATACCACATGCGGTCGGATTGCTTTAATCCATACAGTGATTTCTGTAGTTTGATCGAGTATAGCTCACGAGAAGTAGTTGATTTTGGCATTTAATATCCATCAGAAATTTTCGTATAGATATCAGAATCTAATGAACCATATAGATATGCCGTGACTACATCCATTAGTCGCATGTCCAAACACTCCTGGACAACCATACTAATAAGAAAACGAAAAGTGATTATATCCATCACTGGTGAATACGTTTCGTCATAGTCAATCCCAGGCCGTTGGGAGAATCCTTGGGCTACGAGTCGGGCTTTATATCTCGTAATCTCATTTTTCGCATTTCTTTTTCGAATAAACACCCATCTGTAACCAATTGGTTTTATATTATTCGGTGTTCGAGTAATTTGCCCAAATACCATTCGTTTTTCTAGGGAAGCTAATTCAGATTGTATTGCTTCATCCCATTTTAGACAATCTGACCTTTGACAGCATTCAATTATTGAATGTGGTTTATTATCGTAATCAATATTCATAATTTCTTGTGCAACCGAGAAAGCAAATAAATTGTCGATTATCATGTTTTTCCGATCCCATATCTCATTGTATTGATTTATGGCATTCTAGGTGTTTTCAGAATCCATGATCCCTTCATTATTTGCATTATTATGCTCTACATATTCATCTGTAGCATGCTCACTAGGATGATCTTGGTTTGTGATCCCATTACTTCTCCCCTTTCTTTTTCGAGGAATAGTGTCCTTTGAACAAACAGGTCTACCACGCTTTTGTCGTGGGGCATCATCATCCATTTTCGTATTTAGATGAGGAACAACGATCCTAGCTAGAGCATTCACATCTGGAATATAAGACTTTGTCACTTTACTTGCATCATTAAATGCGTCAGGAAGTCTATTAGCAATATTTTATAAATGGATGATTCTCTTCACCTCATTTTCACATTATGTAGTACGTGGATCTAGGTGGGATAAGCTTTGTACATTTCAGGAGATATCCTCAACTGTTTTTGTTCATCTTTGTTAAGAACAGTCTTATCCCTGCCAATTGATGGAAACACCGTCTCATCAAAATGACAATCGGAAAACCGAGCGGTAAATAAATCACCCATTGTTGGGTCTAAATACCGAATTATTGATGGGGAATCAAATCCAACGTATATGCCAAGCCGGCGTTGAGGACCCATTTTTGTCCCTTGAGGAGGTAGAATTGGCACATGAACAGCACATCCGAATGTGCGTAAGTGCAAAATATCCGACTCAAAGCCTAGAGTTAATTGCATTGGGGAGTGCATATGATAAGCAGTGGGGCGTAATATGATGAGTGCTGATGCATGTTATACTGCATGACCCCACACTGCACTAGTGAGCTTTGATCTCATTAATAATGTATGAGCAATGATTTGGACTCGTTTAATCATGGATTCCGCCAATCCATTTCGAGTGTGGACATGTGCTACTCGGTGCTCAATTAATTCCCAGTGCTTCACAATAATCATCCAAAGTCCTTGATGTGAATTATCCGGCATTATTCATTCTTACATTTTTTATAGGATATTCAGGAAAATGTGCTCGGAGTTTAATAATTTGGGGCAAGAGTCGTGCAAAAGTAATATTTCTAGTAGATAATAAACATATGTGGGACCATCTGGATGATGCATCTATTAAGACCATAAAGTATCGGAATGGTCCACTTGCTGGATGTATTGGTTCACAAATATCATCATGAATGCGTTGTAAAAATGATGGTGATTCATAACCAACTTTTTCCATAGAAGGTTTAGTAATAAGTTTTCCACGTGAGCATGATTCACATAAATAATCTTTGGACATTAGCATTTTTGTGCCCTTTAATGGATGTCCATGAGTATTTTCAATAATCCTACGTAACATAGAAGTTCCTGGGTGCCCAAGACGATCATTCCATAACCCAAATATATCAGGATTCACCAACTTCCAAGCCATGGTAGCATAGGTTTCAAAAGCTCGAATAGGGACACAATACAATCCAGAAGTTGTTGCTTCAATTTTCTCGTGGACAAGTCGAGTTTCCATTTTATAGGATGTGATACATAGATATTCTTTATTATTCTCAATAACTGTTTCCAAGTGATAGCCATTTAGGCGTACATCCTTAAAACTCAGTAGATTTCGTTTTTTGATCTACCAGATAATAACGCATTTTCAATGTGTAAAATTGTTCCATTAGGCAACATCACAGTTGCATTCCCGGAGCCATCAATAATCTCTACGGGACTAGATAGACTTGTAACGTGTTTCTTGCATAATTTCATGCTCGAGAAATATGCTTTATTTGTAAATATTGAGTGCGTTGTTGCACTATCAACAAGACAATTGTGTATGTGTTCGATATCTGTTCAATCAAATCATCATATAATAAATATTTAAGACATGAATTATTTTATTTTTTTATTGATAATGGAAATGTAAACATACATTTTTTTTTTCAATAATACAATTTTGTATGTATCATTAGTGCCGATACAAGGCTAACAATATAAATGATAAATGAAACACCAATCCAGAATAATTCCGGAGGGAAGTCTTTGCTAAATATCAGTATTATGATCATGCTGATCATTGTGAAAATAAAGAGGAGAGATCCGTTGTAACACCCCCAATCCGCTCAGGGATATTACACGCCATAGAACCTTTCCTCATGGATCTACCAGGCTGGTAACAACAAACGAACAACTCGACAATGCCTTTAAGGCTAAAAAGACTCAGTAGACCAATTTGGCCTTTCAATAAAAACATACAACTCGATTACAATACTTGCCCACGCAGGGGTCAAAATACACAAACTCCTGTATAATGGGGAAAATTACTGCAGCGGAAAATAAAGTACAACTGAACCAATACACAACGTACGGTTCCACATGTGATTAGTATCGATCATCTTTCATCATCCTTCATGCCGACCCTGTGCCACGCTCCCTGAAACCTGAATGCAATACAGACATCCACCCCCCCGATTTCTCGGGGGTTAGCAAAATTCCACTATTTGCTAGTGCAAGTACAAAGTGCAAAAATACGAGTCATACAATTCAAGTTCCAAGAATAATAACAACCAAGAATCCTCAAAGATTCCAACATAACAAGAAAATACTTCCTGAGGCAAGAGTTTGAGTAAAACTTTCTAAAAACCGAGAGAATCACCAATCAAGGGAAAATAGTTTACAAAATGGTTTGATATACCTTCGGGAGTTTTAATAGAAAACAATTTAGGATTATCGAATCTTTCTCTTTCCAAACCTAGAAATACGAATGGGGTCACCGCCCCGAAGATTTGTTTTCTGTAAAATGACCTTTACAAAACCGTTGGGATTTTAGCCCCAAATTACATCAAATCACAGTACACGAGAACGATAGCAAGGTTCGTTTTCCAACATCAAAACCCCACAATTAAAAGACTAAAACACATACGACAAAATACGCTAGTGCCATCCTAGCCAAGTAGGCCAAATGAACAACTTACCTTTTACACACTTAGTCAATGCATGCAATCGTGAAAGCTGTTCATAAACGCTCGTTTCCAGAAATTCCAATCTCAAAACACCTTTGTAAAATGCACCACAATTAACCGTCGATCCACATCTCTGTGGACCCCTACCGAGACCCCATCGGATCTAACCCGTAGTGGTTAAAAGCAAGCTCGTCGATCCACGTCTCTGTGGACCCCTACCGAGACCCCGTCGGATCTAACCCGTAGTGATCATACACACACACACACGTTACTCATGCAATACTAATATGCTAAGAATGTAAGCTTATCAAGAATACTTACTAGAGATGGCCACTTACTCGACACCGTTATAAAACTCATCACAACACATTACGATTAACGCGGAATACATGATTCCATACTTTAAACAATTGGAGTATCACCAAAGCCCTCAACGTTCAAAAAAATCAAATCATAATCAATTCCCCAAAACACACCGTTCACAAAACACACACACATTTTTAAAAAGAGCACTTAACATGGCAAAAACGAATCTCTTGGAAATTCATTTCAAATAACCAAACAAACACACCAAGATGACCACCGATCATCATATCCACAAAACGAGAAGCGTATGAACAAGGTACTTGCCTCGAAATCGGCACGCATGTACTCCAACGGACGCGGTTCAACCGAAGCTTCAAACGCTTGATGCCATCAAAAGGAAGACGACGAGCGAGAAGGGTTCAACACGGTTTCTTCGCAAGGAACTCGACCCTAACATCATATAATTAATAAATCAACGATCATACGAGGAAGAATAATCGTAGAACCTCCGAAAACCCCTCTATTACATTCTACCGGACACCTTCAAGGCGTCGATCAAGAACTCAACCAAAACAACGAATCGATACGATCCAACATGGAATAACAAGGGAAATAATATAATACATCTAAATAATCATCAATCCATCACAATCCTAAGATAATAGGATTAAACGGATGAAAACAACCAAAATACCCAAAGTCGCCAAAACTAGGTTTCTACATAATCTGACCTTATTCGCTCGATCAAAGGATGTTATAGGATGGACGATTGATGATATGAATGTAACACCCCAAATCACAAATGGGACATTACACGCCGTAGAACCTTCATGAGGCCTACCAGGCTAACGCATAACACACCAACCGTACATGAAATCCCAAATGACACAATTATCAAAGTAAATTAGGGCCGTGGCCTTGGCCAAAACATTTTAATCAAATATCTAAGAGTGTAACTCCACAAAAAAAATCCATTGCCCACGCAGGGGACTTTAACCAATTTATAAAACACTCAGTCTAACTTCAATACCCAAACAGATACAATGACACAAACATAAAAAAAAATAGACTCGAGCCTCATCATCATGCCAGTCCATCCTTTGCGTGCGCATCCCGTGCCAGCTCCTCAGCTTGACCAGTACCTGAAATGCATAAGACGCATTTCCCCCATTTAAGGGGTTAGCATTCGAATAACTAGTGCAAGTACACAATTACACAACATTATATACATACGAGATTCAACGCAAACAAACCATTTTAGGAAAAACATTTGCAATCAATATTCCGAAATATCACATTGATATCTAAAACAATATATCCTCAAGTTCTCCACATTATAACTATCCACACTTGGTAGCTCGCGACCGTACCCATTAGTATCGGCCCCCGGAGTTCCCGTCGAACCGTCCCCAGGTGGAAGAACATCAACACACACACCCAAGTCCACTTCCGTGGCCGTACCCATTAGTATCGGCCCCCAGAGGCCACATATGCCATCCCCGGGTGGAAGAGCAACAATCATAATCATTCAAAAATACGATTTACATCATTTGCATAAAAACCGTACGCACACAATGAAATGTAATACATGTACTTGCCTTAGATAACACGATGTGAAGAAAATGGTAAAAGAAAAGGTTCCGGTCCGAATAATATTTACAAATCCGATCCTAACAACAATAGAGACTCAATCAACTACAATTCCACTGAAGAATCACGAATCAATTGACGTTCTACCCTAAGGGACAATACACCGAACACTATGAAGGCATAATCTAGATTAACGAAGGGGAAGAACTCGGGATTAATCCACAAAACTACTAGGAAAGACTAAAACCATGATCACATAACTATAATCAACCATCAATCGAATCAAAAACGGGAATAACAATGAATTATAGTCAAGAACCCTAATATTAGGTAAAATGACAAAATACCTCAATTTCACGTTGAAATGGTGGAAGGAAGATGGTTGATTCGTGTTAGAATGTCCAATTCCAAGTTATAAAATGATGGAAGGTAATATCTGAGGGAAATCGCCCGAAATCGCCAAGGAGAAGTGGAAAAAAACGGGAGGAAAAGGGAGAAATGGGGTTAAAACACCCGTCTGTCCTATATATACTGGACAGAACACGGCGCAACAAACGGACCAAATAGCGCCGTGTTCATCGCCGTATTGCAGGTCAGCGGGCGACCCCTGTGCGACACGGCGCACAGACACGGCGCAACATGCCACGGGTCTTGCGCCGATTCACAAGACAGCGAGCACCACTGGGCGATACGGCGCACAGACATGGCGCAAAATGCCGCGGGTCTTGCGCCGTTTTGCACAGGTCATGCCAGACAGCTTCTGATCTCAAGACGAAGCTGCTAAAACTGGAAAGACAATAAAACCACAACAAGACATGCCGACCCAACGGTCCGAGAAAATACCAACAACGGAAAGCTAATACCTAATAAACCGGAACTGTTCGTGGTACACAACCAAAATCGAACAAGGGGCAAATTCCCTAAACTTATAGGAAATTACGAAACGGCCCAGACGTCCAAAAATCACGATACAACGTTGTATTTACAATCCGAAACTCACAATATGCGCAACTTAACCATACGAACTTATGAGAATAGAGAAATAGTGAAATTGAACGAGTTTTACGAGAATCGAGCGTACATGCGATAAAACATAGTTCGAGACGAAAATATGCAAAAACATCACCGAATCTCGCCCAAATGGAAAAACTCAAAGAACAATTTAGATTCAGAATCCCAAAATAGTGACAAGCGAGTCGTCCGAAACGAACATACACCAAAAATAGAAATCACCAAAAATAAAAAGTACGGATATTACATTCTCTCCCCCTAAAAATAAGTTTCGTCTCGAAACTTACACCGCGAATAACTCGGGGTATCTCGACCTCATACTCTCTTCCATCTCCCACGTGGCTTCCTCGGATACATGCCTCGACCATTGCACTTTAACCAAAGGAATGATTTTGTGCCTGTGTTGCTTCACCAGACGCTCTAAAATCTGAATCGGCCTCTCCTCGAAGGTAATGTCGGCCCCCAACTCGATCTATCCAAAATATATAATATGGCTAGGGTCCGGTACGTACTTCCTAAGCTGGGAAATATGAAATACGTTATGCACGTGGCTCAGGGACGGTGGCAAGCCTAACCTATAGGCAAGCTCTCCAACTCTCTCTAAAATCTCAAACGGTTCAATATATCTCGAACTAAGTTTACACTTCCATACAAAGCGGTAAACTCCCCGTGTCGGCGACACCTTAAGCAAGACATGATCTCCCACCTCAAACTCTAACGTCCGGCGACGCGTATCGGCATAAGACTTCTGCCGACTCTGTGCCGTCAACAACCTATCGCGAATTAGAGCAATCTCCTCTCTCGTCTCAACTATCATATCGGGCTCGGTACCAATCAACTGGGATGCATCGTCCCAACACAACAGTGATCTGCACCTCCTCCCATACAATGCCTCAAATGGTGCCATTTTGATCGAGGCGTGCCAACTATTGTTGTATGTGAACTCGATCAATGGCAAGTGCGACGCCCAATCATCCTTCCAATCTAGGGCACAGGCTCTCAACATATCCTCCAGCGTCTGAATCATCCGCTCTGACTGCCCGTCAGTCTGAGGGTGGTAAGATGTACTGAGTCTCAACTCAGTCCCCAAAGCTCGATGAACAGCCTCCCAAAAATGTGATACAAACCGGCCATCACGATCCGAAACAATACTCCTAGGAGTCCCATGCAATCTCACGATCTCTGCAATAAACACTCGTGCCAGCCTCTCCAGCCCCCAAGTGTCCTTAATACCCAGGAAATGGGCTAATTTGGTTAGTCGATCGACAATAACCCAAATCATGTTCATTCCAGTCCGAGTTCTAGGCATCCCGGTAATGAAGTCTATAGAGATGTCTTCCCACTTCCATTCCGGAATGGGAAGTGGTCGTAGTAACCCCGCGGGCCGCTGATGCTCAATCTTAACCTGCTGACAGGTCAAACTCTTCGCCACAAACTCGCTAACGTCCGTCTTTAAATTGCTCCACCAGTAGTTACTCCTTACATCCTTGTACATTTTGCTCGTACCAGGGTGTATGGAGTAAGGCGTAGTATGAGCCTCGCTCAAAATCTGCTGCCTCAACTCAACGTCATTCGGTACACATAATCTGCCGCGAAATCTCAAAACTCCGTCATCCTGAATCAGAAACCCAGGGGCTTTCCCCTTCCTCACATCCTCCCTCAACTGGACCAGAAATGGATCATCATACTGTTTCGCCTTGATATCCTCAGTCAAGGACGAAGTGATCTCCAACGCACATAACTGACCCTGAACTCTATGAACCCAAACCTCGATATTCTGACAAATCAAATCCCGTTGGATCCTGCTCTGTGGTGTAAGTACCTCTAACATCTGTAATGCCATCGGTTTCCGGCTCAACGCATCAGCCACTACGTTAGCCTTACCCGGATGATAAAGTATCTCGAGGTCGTAATCTTTATTTAGCTCCAACCACCTATATTGCCTCATATTCAATTCTTTCGGACTGAAGATATACTTCAAACTCTTGTGATTCGTAAAAATCTTACACGACGACACATAGAGATAATGCCTCCAGATCTTTAAGGCGAAAACGACCGCAGCTAATTCCAAATCGTGCGTGGGGTAATTTACCTCATAAGGTTTCAACTGGCGGGACGCATACGCGTTTTGAAAGTGAGCCTTTAACGAGGCTAGCCGAGTCTTTTGAAAACTCATTTCAAACAAATAAACAAACACACCAAGATGGTCACCAATTATCGTATCCATAAAATAAGAATAGTATGGGCAAGGTACTTGCCTCGAAATCACGATCGCAATAAGACGACGGATAGGACGCTGTCGAATAGCCCCGAACCCCCGAACAATATCAAGAATGTGATAGCACTACGAGTATTACGAGAATAACACCACACGAATCATCAATCACCAAACGGGATTCAACATCGGAATCCTCGAACACCTATAAACCTCCGGAAGGAACAATAACACATGGTTACGACGAGAATCAAGGCCAAAACAACGGAAATCCCAACAAACTATCAAAGGGAAATCATTCGAACATTTAATCGAACATTAAATGTTCAAGACCCTTCAAGAACAAAGAAATCACCCCTCGGGTCGAACGAACCAAAGATACAAGTATCCAATCCGTAGAACAAGTTCAAAACAACGTTTATACAACAATTAATTGATTAACAACGGATTGGAACCGAAATCAAAAGGGAAAATCCCCAAATCTACAAAAACAAGGGTTCAAGCCAAAATACCTTGATTTGGATAAATGATTCAAGTAGAGGTTGAGAATCTACAACAAGACTTGAGGTGGATGATCTCTACAAGTTTGGGAGCACTCAAATCGCCCAAAATCTCCCTCAAATCGCCTAAGATGAAGGAGGAAGAAGAGAGGAGAAAAAATGAAGTTTTTCTCCTCGCAAATCTGCTAAAAAACGCAGAAAAAGCCCGTGTGCCGCGGCTCAGGATGAGTGTGCCGCGGCCCAGGGCCAAGAAAAACGCCCAGGAATTAGCTTAGTGCCGCGGCACAGCTGAAGTGTGCCGCGGCACACAGTACAGCCTACTTCAACGCGAAAAAGGCATATCGTATAGTCTTATCTATTTCGACCATAACTCCCTCGTCTGGACTCCGATTGACTCACCGTTTGAACCATTGGAAAGCTAACTTGATGCTCTATAATATTGCAAAGATTCAGAATTTTTGGAGTTTCCAAGAATTAATGGTGACTTTACAAAGTCGAACTCCCACGTGAAAAAGTCGATTAAGGACACGGAACTCAACAAAACGACACCGAAACGAACTCGGATGACAAAAAGTGCAGAACTAATCATTCTCGGAATGACGAAACGGTCATGAAAGAGTTGTCAAAACGAACTTCCTCCGAAAAAAGAAAATTACCGAAATTCGAAATTGCGGATATTACAGATAACTTAGTGTTAGGAGCTCAAAATTATTGTTGGATTAAGAAATTCGATCAAAATCCGCACTCTCCAATGATCAAGCATGCCCAGCCGCCGAAGAGAAGAGGAAGAGGTGAAAAAATGACATTTCTAGAACCTGCCCCCCATATATATCTTTGGGAGGTATTAGCGCACGCTACAACTACAGGCTTAGCGTGCGCTAACGAGCTGAGGGCGGTGCACTGCTGAAGAAAAGGCAGTCCAGAACTTTCTGTCAGACCCCGGTAGCGTACGCTAAACCATCTGTTAGCGTGCGCTATCGATTGCACTAGCGCGTGCTAACTCCATAGAGTAGCATACGCTACCTGCAAGTACCTGCAGTCCAGAAACATTGCTGTCCTCACTGACCTGACATCCTAGCGCGCGCTATCCTACAAGTAATGTGCGCTGGTACATCGAAATAGCGTACACTAGTCCTTCCATAGCGTACGCTAATGCCCCATTCCACAGTCCAGAAAGTTCACTGTCCAGCGGGCCTAACGCACGCTATTGCACAAGAGTAGCGTGCGCTACTCGAACCTGGTTAGCGTGCGCTAGACATACACTCTTAGCATACGCTAATTGCTATTCTCCAGAATTAAATTCGGAAAATTCCGTCCAAAACGAGCACAATCCGAGAATCACAAAACCCAATAATTATCAGCCATGAACATACCAAGGTCAATCATCAATACACACGGTCCAAATAACCACAATACCACAAAATACATCTAAAACAACACTCATAAAATACACGGGTATTACAAATGGTACCATTGAGATAACGAAAAATGTGTTTGATACCATTACAATGCCTTCGAGTTGGTTCAGAACTGTATCTTGCAAGTAAATTTACTACAAAAGAAATATCAGGTTTGGTGCATTGTGCTAAATACATCAGTGCTCCAATAGCATTGAGATAAGGCACTTCAGGACCCCAAATTTCCTCATTTGGTTCCTTAGGTCGGAAAGGATCTTTCTTAGGATCTAAATTTCGTATGACCATAAGAGTACTCAGAGGATGAGACTTGTCCATATTAAATCATTTGAGCAATCTCTTGGTATACGCAGATTGGTGGACAAGTATTCCATTATCTTTATGCTCGAGCTCAAGACCAAGACAGAGTTTTGTTATTCCAAGGTCTTTAACCTCAATTTCTTTCTTCAAATATTCAGCAGCATCGGATAACTCTTTAGGAATTCCGAATAAATTTATGTCATCCACATAGACTGCAATTATAGCAAATCCAGTATTGGATCTTTTCATAAAAACATATGGGCATTTAAGATCATTTTTATAACCTTCCTTAGAAAGCTATTCATTCAATCTATGATACCACATGCGGTCGGATTGCTTTAATCCATACAGTGATTTCTGTAGTTTGATCGAGTATAGCTCACGAGAAGTAGTTGATTTTGGCATTTAATATCCATCAGAAATTTTCGTATAGATATCAGAATCTAATGAACCATATAGATATGCCGTGACTACATCCATTAGTCGCATGTCCAAACACTCCTGGACAACCATACTAATAAGAAAACGAAAAGTGATTATATCCATCACTGGTGAATACGTTTCGTCATAGTCAATCCCAGGCCGTTGGGAGAATCCTTGGGCTACGAGTCGGGCTTTATATCTCGTAATCTCATTTTTCGCATTTCTTTTTCGAATAAACACCCATCTGTAACCAATTGGTTTTATATTATTCGGTGTTCGAGTAATTTGCCCAAATACCATTCGTTTTTCTAGGGAAGCTAATTCAGATTGTATTGCTTCATCCCATTTTAGACAATCTGACCTTTGACAGCATTCAATTATTGAATGTGGTTTATTATCGTAATCAATATTCATAATTTCTTGTGCAACCGAGAAAGCAAATAAATTGTCGATTATCATGTTTTTCCGATCCCATATCTCATTGTATTGATTTATGGCATTCTAGGTGTTTTCAGAATCCATGATCCCTTCATTATTTGCATTATTATGCTCTACATATTCATCTGTAGCATGCTCACTAGGATGATCTTGGTTTGTGATCCCATTACTTCTCCCCTTTCTTTTTCGAGGAATAGTGTCCTTTGAACAAACAGGTCTACCACGCTTTTGTCGTGGGGCATCATCATCCATTTTCGTATTTAGATGAGGAACAACGATCCTAGCTAGAGCATTCACATCTGGAATATAAGACTTTGTCACTTTACTTGCATCATTAAATGCGTCAGGAAGTCTATTAGCAATATTTTATAAATGGATGATTCTCTTCACCTCATTTTCACATTATGTAGTACGTGGATCTAGGTGGGATAAGCTTTGTACATTTCAGGAGATATCCTCAACTGTTTTTGTTCATCTTTGTTAAGAACAGTCTTATCCCTGCCAATTGATGGAAACACCGTCTCATCAAAATGACAATCGGAAAACCGAGCGGTAAATAAATCACCCATTGTTGGGTCTAAATACCGAATTATTGATGGGGAATCAAATCCAACGTATATGCCAAGCCGGGCGTTGAGGACCCATTTTTGTCCCTTGAGGAGGTAGAATTGGCACATGAACAAAGACATCCGAATGTGCGTAAGTGCAAAATATCCGACTCAAAGCCTAGAGTTAATTGCATTGGGGAGTGCATATGATAAGCAGTGGGGCGTAATATGATGAGTGCTGATGCATGTAATACTGCATGACCCCACACTGCACTAGTGAGCTTTGATCTCATTAATAATGTATGAGCAATGATTTGGACTCGTTTAATCATGGATTCCGCCAATCCATTTCGAGTGTGGACATGTGCTACTCGGTGCTCAATTAATTCCCAGTGCTTCACAATAATCATCCAAAGTCCTTGATGTGAATTATCCGGCATTATTCATTCTTACATTTTTATAGGATATTCAGAAAATGTGCTCTGAGTTTAATAATTTGGGGCAAGAGTCGTGCAAAAGTAATATTTCTAGTAGATAATAAACATATGTGGGACCATCTGGATGATGCATCTATTAAGACCATAAAGTATCGGAATGGTCCACTTGCTGGATGTATTGGTTCACAAATATCATCATGAATGCGTTGTAAAAATGATGGTGATTCATAACCAACTTTTTCCATAGAAGGTTTAGTAATAAGTTTTCCACGTGAGCATGATTCACATAAATAATCTTTGGACATTAGCATTTTTGTGCCCTTTAATGGATGTCCATGAGTATTTTCAATAATCCTACGTAACATAGAAGTTCCTGGGTGCCCAAGACGATCATTCCATAACCCAAATATATCAGGATTCACCAACTTCCAAGCCATGGTAGCATAGGTTTCAAAAGCTCGAATAGGGACACAATACAATCCAGAAGTTGTTGCTTCAATTTTCTCGTGGACAAGTCGAGTTTCCATTTTATAGGATGTGATACATAGATATTCTTTATTATTCTCAATCACTGTTTCCAAGTGATAGCCATTTAGGCGTACATCCTTAAAACTCAGTAGATTTCGTTTTTGATCTACCGTATAATAACGCATTTTCAATGTGTAAAATTGTTCCATTAGGCAACATCACAGTTGCATTCCCTGAGCCATCAATAATCTCTACGGGACTAGATAGACTTGTAACGTGTTTCTTGCATAATTTCATGCTCGAGAAATATGCTTTATTTGTAAATATTGAGTGCGTTGTTGCACTATCAACAAGACAATTGTGTATGTGTTCGATATCTGTTCAATCAAATCATCATATAATAAATATTTAAGACATGAATTATTTTATTTTTTTATTGATAATGGAAATGTAAACATACATTTTTTTTTTCAATAATACAATTTTGTATGTATCATTAGTGCCGATACAAGGCTAACAATATAAATGATAAATGAAACACCAATCCAGAATAATTCCGGAGGGAAGTCTTTGCTAAATATCAGTATTATGATCATGCTGATCATTGTGAAAATAAAGAGGAGAGATCCGTTGTAACACCCCCAATCCGCTCAGGGATATTACACGCCATAGAACCTTTCCTCATGGATCTACCAGGCTGGTAACAACAAACGAACAACTCGACAATGCCTTTAAGGCTAAAAAGACTCAGTAGACCAATTTGGCCTTTCAATAAAAACATACAACTCGATTACAATACTTGCCCACGCAGGGGTCAAAATACACAAACTCCTGTATAATGGGGAAAATTACTGCAGCGGAAAATAAAGTACAACTGAACCAATACACAACGTACGGTTCCACATGTGATTAGTATCGATCATCTTTCATCATCCTTCATGCCGACCCTGTGCCACGCTCCCGAAACTCCGAATGCAATACAGACATCCACCCCCCCGATTTCTCGGGGGTTAGCAAAATTCCACTATTTGCTAGTGCAAGTACAAAGTGCAAAAATACGAGTCATACAATTCAAGTTCCAAGAATAATAACAACCAAGAATCCTCAAAGATTCCAACATAACAAGAAAATACTTCCTGAGGCAAGAGTTTGAGTAAAACTTTCTAAAAACCGAGAGAATCACCAATCAAGGGAAAATAGTTTACAAAATGGTTTGATATACCTTCGGGAGTTTTAATAGAAAACAATTTAGGATTATCGAATCTTTCTCTTTCCAAACCTAGAAATACGAATGGGGTCACCGCCCCGAAGATTTGTTTTCTGTAAAATGACCTTTACAAAACCGTTGGGATTTTAGCCCCAAATTACATCAAATCACAGTACACGAGAACGATAGCAAGGTTCGTTTTCCAACATCAAAACCCCACAATTAAAAGACTAAAACACATACGACAAAATACGCTAGTGCCATCCTAGCCAAGTAGGCCAAATGAACAACTTACCTCTTACACACTTAGTCAATGCATGCAATCGTGAAAGCTGTTCATAAACGCTCGTTTCCAGAAATTCCAATCTCAAAACACATTTGTAAAATGCACCACAATTAACCGTCGATCCACATCTCTGTGGACCCCTACCGAGACCCCATCGGATCTAACCCGTAGTGGTTAAAAGCAAGCTCGTCGATCCACGTCTCTGTGGACCCCTACCGAGACCCCGTCGGATCTAACCCGTAGTGATCATACACACACACACACGTTACTCATGCAATACTAATATGCTAAGAATGTAAGCTTATCAAGAATACTTACTAGAGATGGCCACTTACTCGACACCGTTATAAAACTCATCACAACACATTACGATTAACGCGGAATACATGATTCCATACTTTAAACAATTGGAGTATCACCAAAGCCCTCAACGTTCAAAAAAATCAAATCATAATCAATTCCCCAAAACACACCGTTCACAAAACACACACACATTTTTAAAAAGAGCACTTAACATGGCAAAAACGAATCTCTTGGAAATTCATTTCAAATAACCAAACAAACACACCAAGATGACCACCGATCATCATATCCACAAAACGAGAAGCGTATGAACAAGGTACTTGCCTCGAAATCGGCACGCATGTACTCCAACGGACGCGGTTCAACCGGGAAGCTTCGAAACGCCTGATGCCATCAAAAAGGAAGACGACGACGAACGGAAGGGTTCAACACGGTTTCTTCGCAAGGAACTCGACCCTAACATCATATAATTAATAAATCAACGATCATACGAGGAAGAATAATCGTAGAACCTCCGAAAACCCCTCTATTACATTCTACCGGACACCTTCAAGGCGTCGATCAAGAACTCAACCAAAACAACGAATCGATACGATCCAACATGGAATAACAAGGGAAATGATATAATACATCTAAATAATCATCAATCCATCACAATCCTAAGATAATAGGATTAAACGGATGAAAACAACCAAAATACCCAAAGTCGCCAAAACTAGGTTTCTACATAATCTGACCTTATTCGCTCGATCAAAGGATGTTATAGGATGGACGATTGATGATATGAATGTAACACCCCAAATCACAAATGGGACATTACACGCCGTAGAACCTTCATGAGGCCTACCAGGCTAACGCATAACACACCAACCGTACATGAAATCCCAAATGACACAATTATCAAAGTAAATTAGGGCCGTGGCCTTGGCCAAAACATTTTAATCAAATATCTAAGAGTGTAACTCCACAAAAAAAATCCATTGCCCACGTAGGGGACTTTAACCAATTTATAAAACACTCAGTCTAACTTCAATACCCAAACAGATACAATGACACAAACATAAAAAAAATAGACTCGAGCCTCATCATCATGCCACCATCCTTTGCGTGCGCATCCCGTGCCTCCTCACTGATTCAAGACTAAATGCATAAGACGCATTTCCCATTTAAGGGGTTAGCATTCGAATAACTAGTGCAAGTACACAATTACACAACATTATATACATACGAGATTCAACGCAAACAAACCATTTTAGGAAAAACATTTGCAATCAATATTCCGAAATATCACATTGATATCTAAAACAATATATCCTCAAGTTCTCCACATTATAACTATCCACACTTGGTAGCTCGCGACCGTACCCATTAGTATCGGCCCCTGAGTTCCCGTCGAACCGTCCCTGTGGAAGAACATCAACACACACACCCAAGTCCACTCGTGGCCGTACCCATTAGTATCGGCCCCCAGAGGCCACATATGCCATCCCCGGGTGGAAGAGCAACAATCATAATCATTCAAAAATACGATTTACATCATTTGCATAAAAACCGTACGCACACAATGAAATGTAATACATGTACTTGCCTTAGATAACACGATGTGAAGAAAATGGTAAAAGAAAAGGTTCCGGTCCGAATAATATTTACAAATCCGATCCTAACAACAATAGAGACTCAATCAACTACAATTCCACTGAAGAATCACGAATCAATTGACGTTCTACCCTAAGGGACAATACACCGAACACTATGAAGGCATAATCTAGATTAACGAAGGGGAAGAACTCGGGATTAATCCACAAAACTACTAGGAAAGACTAAAACCATGATCACATAACTATAATCAACCATCAATCGAATCAAAAACGGGAATAACAATGAATTATAGTCAAGAACCCTAATATTAGGTAAAATGACAAAATACCTCAATTTCACGTTGAAATGGTGGAAGGAAGATGGTTGATTCGTGTTAGAATGTCCAATTCCAAGTTATAAAATGATGGAAGGTAATATCTGAGGGAAATCGCCCGAAATCGCCAAGGAGAAGTGGAAAAACGGAGGAAAAGGGAGAAATGGGGTTAAAACACCCGTCTGTCCTATATATACTGGATGTAACACGGCGCAACAAACGGACCAAATAGCGCCGTGTTCATCGCCAGACAGCAGTCGGGCCGGCGACTCGTGCGACACGGCGCATGCACACGGCGCAACATGCCACGGGTCTTGCGCCGTTTCACAAGACAATGAGCACCATCAAGGCGATACGGCGCACGTACATGGCGCAAATGCCGCGGGTCTTGCGCCGCTTTGCACAAAGTCATGCTGCATGCCTTCGATCTCAAGACGAAGCTGCTAAAACTGGAAAGACAATAAAACCACAACAAGACATGCCGACCCAACGGTCCGAGAAAATACCAACAACGGAAAGCTAATACCTAATAAACCGGAACTGTTCGTGGTACACAACCAAAATCGAACAAGGGGCAAATTCCCTAAACTTATAGGAAATTACGAAACGGCCCAGACGTCCAAAAATCACGATACAACGTTGTATTTACAATCCGAAACTCACAATATGCGCAACTTAACCATACGAACTTATGAGAATAGAGAAATAGTGAAATTGAACGAGTTTTACGAGAATCGAGCGTACATGCGATAAAACATAGTTCGAGACGAAAATATGCAAAAACATCACCGAATCTCGCCCAAATGGAAAAACTCAAAGAACAATTTAGATTCAGAATCCCAAAATAGTGACAAGCGAGTCGTCCGAAACGAACATACACCAAAAATAGAAATCACCAAAAATAAAAAGTACGGATATTACATTCTCTCCCCCTAAAAATAAGTTTCGTCTCGAAACTTACACCGCGAATAACTCGGGGTATCTCGACCTCATACTCTCTTCCATCTCCCACGTGGCTTCCTCGGATACATGCCTCGACCATTGCACTTTAACCAAAGGAATGATTTTGTGCCTGTGTTGCTTCACCAGACGCTCTAAAATCTGAATCGGCCTCTCCTCGAAGGTAATGTCGGCCCCCAACTCGATCTATCCAAAATATATAATATGGCTAGGGTCCGGTACGTACTTCCTAAACTGGGAAATATGAAATACGTTATGCACGTGGCTCAGGGACGGTGGCAAGCCTAACCTATAGGCAAGCTCTCCAACTCTCTCTAAAATCTCAAACGGTTCAATATATCTCGAACTAAGTTTACACTTCCATACAAAGCGGTAAACTCCCCGTGTCGGCGACACCTTAAGCAAGACATGATCTCCCACCTCAAACTCTAACGTCCGGCGACGCGTATCGGCATAAGACTTCTGCCGACTCTGTGCCGTCAACAACCTATCGCGAATTAGAGCAATCTCCTCTCTCGTCTCAACTATCATATCGGGCTCGGTACCAATCAACTGGGATGCATCGTCCCAACACAACAGTGATCTGCACCTCCTCCCATACAATGCCTCAAATGGTGCCATTTTGATCGAGGCGTGCCAACTATTGTTGTATGTGAACTCGATCAATGGCAAGTGCGACGCCCAATCATCCTTCCAATCTAGGGCACAGGCTCTCAACATATCCTCCAAATGGTCTGAATCATCCGCTCCGACCGCCCGTCGGTCCGAGGGTGGTAAGATGTACCGAGTCTCAACTCGGTCCCCAAAGCTCGATGAATGCCTCCCAAAATGTGATACAAACCGCCATCACGATCCGAAACAATACTCCTAGAGTCCCATGCAATCTCACGATCTCTCGCAATAAACACTCGTGCACCTCTCCAAATTTCCCAAGTGTCCTTAATACCTGTGAAATGGGCTAATTTGGTTAGTCGATCGACAATAACCCAAATCATGTTCATTCCATCCGAGTTCTAGGCATCCCGTAATGAAGTCTATAGAGATGTCTTCCCACTTCCATTCCGAATGGGAAGTGGTCGTAGTAACCCCGCTGGCCGCCGATGCTCAATCTTAACCTGCCGACAGTCAAACTCTTCGCCACAAACTCGCTAACGTCCGTCTTTAAATTGCTCCACCGGTAGTTACTCCTTACATCCTTGTACATTTTGCTCGTACCAGGTGTATGGAGTAAGGCGTAGTATGAGCCTCGCCAAAATCGCCGCCTCAACTCAACGTCATTCGGTACACATAATCGCCGCGAAATCTCAAAACTCCGTCATCCCGAATCAAACCGTGGGCTTTCCCTTCCTCACATCCTCCTCAATCGACTAAATGGATCATCATACTGTTTCGCCTTGATATCCTCGATCAAGGACGAAGTGATCTCCAACGCACATAATCGACCAGAACTCTATGAACCCAAACCTCGATATTCTGACAAATCAAATCCCGTTGGATCCTGCTCTGTGGTGTAAGTACCTCTAACATCTGTAATGCCATCGGTTTCCGGCTCAACGCATCAGCCACTACGTTAGCCTTACCCGGATGATAAAGTATCTCGAGGTCGTAATCTTTATTTAGCTCCAACCACCTATATTGCCTCATATTCAATTCTTTCGGACTGAAGATATACTTCAAACTCTTGTGATTCGTAAAAATCTTACACGACGACCCATAGAGATAATGCCTCCAGATCTTTAAGGCGAAAACGACCGCAGCTAATTCCAAATCGTGCGTGGGGTAATTTACCTCATAAGGTTTCAACTGGCGGGACGCATAAGCAATGACCCTATCTCTCTGCATCAAAACACATCCAATCCCGAGGCCCAAATCATCACTATACACCACAAAATCCTCGTTCCCCTGAGACAATGCTAAAATGGGTGCGGTAGTCAATCGTCTCTTCAACTCATTAAAACTATCCTGTCTGTCTGCGGTCCACTTGAACTTCTGAGTTTTCTGGAGTAACTGAGTGAGCGGTCTAGCAATCTTAGAAAATCCCTCAACGAATCTACGATAATAGCCTGCAAGTCCCAGAAAACTCCTCACTTCCTTCACATTCTTGGGCGGTTCCCATGCCATCACTGCCTCTATCTTCTGTGGATCTACCCGAACTCCCTCCGCTGAAATCACGTGCCTGAGGAACATCACTTCCTTGAGCCAAAACTCACACTTAGAGAACTTTGCGTACAACTGCTCAGTTCTCAAAGTGTCCAACACAATCCGGAGATGTAAGGCATGCTCCTCTCTGCTCCAGGAATAGATAAGAATGTCGTCGATAAAGACGACTACAAACTTCCAAATACTCGATAAAAACTTTGTTCATTAACTGCATGAACACTGCTGGGGCATTGGTTAGCCCGAAAGGTGTAACCACAAACTCATAATGGCCATATCTCGTCCGAAAGGTAGCTTTCGGTATATCACTGTCCCGAATCCTCAACTGGTAGTAGCCCGATCGTAAATCAATCTTCGAAAAGACTGTCGCTCCCTGAAGCTGATTAAACAAGTCGTCGATCCTGGGCAAAGGGTACTTATTTTTGATGGCCAACTTGTTTAATTCTCGGTAGTCGATGCATAAATGAAGCGATCCATCCTTCTTCCTAACAAAAAGTACAGGCGCACCCCAAGGCGATGTGCTCGGTCGAATATACCCTTTATCTAAAAATTCCCCCAACTGTTTCTTCAATTCTAACATCTCCGATGGTGACATACGGTATGGCGCTTGAGAAACGGGAGCCGCATGCGGCTCAAGATCAATGGGAAACTCAACCTCTCGCTGCGGTGGTAATCCCGGCAAGTCATCTGGAAATACGTCGGGGTACTCGCTAACAAATGGAATCGACGACATGTCGACCCCACCATACTCCGCCTGCAAAGCGTAACACCAATAGCCGACACAACCCTGATTCAGAAGTTTCATCACCTTCAAGGCGCTAATCACACTCCCCGATCTACCCGGCTTACAACCAACGAGAGTATGCTCGGTGCTGTCCTTGGCCACTATCGAGATGGTACGAGTTCGATAGTTCATGCTAGCACCGTGACGATCCAACCAATCGTCCCCGAGGATCAAATCCTCACCCTTAAGGTCTATAACAATGAGATTCGAGGGCCAATCTCGGCTCCCGATCCTCACTTGGCAATCCCTAACTTTCCGTTCCCCAACCATACGATCCCCGCTAGGCGTACTCACTACAAACGGTTCACACTCGAACAAGCAGTCAAAGATAATACGACTCACACAATCCGAAGCAATAAAGGAATGGGTAGCACCCGAATCAAAAAGCACTAAAACTGGATGAGTAAGGATCTTAGTGGTACCTAACACCACCAGAACGTCTGCCTCCTCTATGCGCCTCATCTGATACAATCGGGGGTGAACTGAACCCGAACTCGATGCTGTACGGCGATCCGGATGACCCCAACCCCTACCACGACCCGAACCCTGCGGAACATGAGTAGCTGGAGTGTTGTGTTCCTTCTGATCAGCGGTGGTAGTCGGAGCTTTGGCGGCCCTCTCACAATGAGCTGCCCGATGACCGGTCTGTCCGCAAGTAAAGCAAGTAACTAACGGAAATGGGCAATCCTTCATCACGTGCTCGGGCTGACTGCAGTTAAAACAAACTCTCCCGCCAGGTGCAACAGACTAGACCGAACGGTTACCCTGAGACCCACCGGCCTGATGAAATGGCCTCTTCCCAGATGTAGGAGCAGACCGAGACCTCAAAAACTGACCACCCTTACCAGCCGAGAAACCGCCAATAGTCTTCTGCTTCTTAGTTTCTAAAACCGACTCTGATTCCAGCGCAACCATCTCGATCACTAGAGCGTGATCCTGGTATTCCTTCAAGGTGGCACACATGAGCGGTGCCATACTCTGCCTGATATGTGGCTTCATGCGCATATTGAAATAACGAATTTTGTCAGCCTCAGTCCTCACCTGATCCTTCACGAAACCCAACTGTTGATTCTAAGAGATAATGGCCTGAGAAATCGGCACATCCTGGGGTGTGGCAGTGAAAAACTCCACAATCCTGCGTTCTTTGACTGGCGGCGGACAATATTCTGCTTCCATAGCAGCCTTGAATTCCTCCCAAGTGGCTCGACGGTCTCTGGGCGTCACAGCCTCCCACCACTCCGTAGCTTCGTTATCTAGGAGGTACTGGGCAATATGTACCCTCCTGTCATCGGGACAAGCTATGGCATCAAAGGTCCTGGACAACTGAAAGAGCCAATTCTCCCAACCGAGGAAGTCAGAAGATCCGGAGAAACGAGGAGGGTGCATCTTAGTCACCGTCTGAAGCCACTTACTAGCTTCTTCTTCAGGAGTCGGAAGCGGATTCTGGCGTCCTCCTTGAGCTATCTGGGTGAGCTGGGCTACTAACTGCTGAAGTACGGCAGTAGCCCCGGCGTCGGCATTATTACCCGACGGCACTGAATGAGAGGCTGAGTCCACAGAGGATTGAGAAAGTGAACCTTCCTCATTATTAGCACCCCGACCACGGCCTCGTCCGTGTCCCCTAGATGGTTTACCGCGACCTCTCAACATACTGAAGAAAAATATGAAAGAACAAGATCAGAAAGATTCATAATTTGCAAGATCGATGCCATAATCACAACCCAACCAACACAAGGAAACGAACTACAGAGATAGAGTTTGAGGAGACTTACAGTCACGGGTCGCACGAAGAGATGGTAGCACGATGATATTAGACTCAATAACTGACTCTAACGACACGACTGACAGACCCAAAATTTACCGACAGCCTAGGTATTCATAACCTAAGGCTCCGATACCATAAATGTAACACCCCAAATCACAAATGGGATATTACACGCCGTGGAACCTTCATGAGGTCTACCAGGCTAACGCGTAACACACCAACCGTACATGAAATCCCAAAAGACACAATTATCAAAGTAAAATAGGGCTGTGGCCTCGGCCAAAACATTTTAATCAAATATATAAGAGTGTAACTCCACAAAAAAATCCATTGCCCACGCAGGGGACTTTAACCAATTTATAAAACACTCAGTATAACTTCAATACCCAAACTGATACAATGACACAAACATAAAAAAATAGACTCGAGCTCATCATCATGCCAGTCCATCCTTTGCGTGCGCATCCCATGCCAGCTCCTCAGCTCGACCAGTATCTGAAATGCATAAGACGCATTTCCCCCATTTAGCATTCGAATAGCTAGTGCAAGTACACAATTACACAACATTATATACATACGAGATTCAACGCAAACAAACCATTTTAGGAAAAACATTTGCAATCAATATTCCGGAATATCACATTTATATCTAAAACACTATATCCTCAAGTTTTCCACATCATAACTATCCACACTTGGTAACTCGCGACCGTACCCATTAGTATCGCCCCCCAGAGGTCCCGTCGAACCGTCCCCGGGTGAGAAACCACTTCCGCGGCCGTACCCATTAGTATCGGCCCCAAAAGGTCCCGTCGAACCGTCCCCAGGTGGAAGAACATCAACACACGCACCCAAGTCCACTTCCGTGGCTGTACCCATTAGTATCGGCCCCCATAGGCCACATATGCCATCCCCGGGTGGAAGAGCAACAATCATAATCATTCAAAAATACGATTTACATCATTTGCATCAAAACCGTACACACACAATGAAATGTAATACATGTACTTGCCTTGGATAACACGATGCGAAGAAAACGGTGAAAGGAAAGGTTCTGGTCCAAATAATCTTCACAAATCCAATCCTAACAACAAAAGAGACTCAATCAACTACAATTCCACTGAAGAATCACGAATCAATCGACGTTCTACCCTAAGGGACAATACACCAAACACTATGAAGGCATAATCTAGATTAACAAAGGGGAAGAACTCGGGATTAATCCACAAAACTACTAGGAAAGACTAAAACCATGATCACATAACTATAATCAACCATCAATCGAAGCGAAAACGGGAATAAGAATGAATTATAGTCAAGAACCCTAATATTAGGTAAAATGCCAAAATACCTCAATTTCACGTTGAAATGGTGGAAGGAAGATGGTTGATTCGTGTTAGAATGTCCAATTCCGAGTTATAAGATGATGGAAGGTAATATCTGAGGGAGATCGCCCGAAATCGCCAAGGAGAAGTGGAAAAAAACGGGAGGAAAAGGGAGAAATGGGGTTAAAACACCCGTTTGTCCTATATATACTGGACAGAACATGGCGCAACAAACGACCCAAATAGCGTCGTGTTCATCGCCGTATTGCAGGTTAGTGGGCGACCCCTGTGCGACACGTCGCACAGACACGACGCAACATGCCGCGGGTCTTGCGCCGTTTCGCAAGACAGCGAGCACCACTGGGCGACACGGCGTACAGACACGGCGCAAAATGCCGCGGGTCTTGTGCCGTTTTGCACAGGTCATGCCAGACAGCTTCTGATCTCAAGACGAAGCTGCTAAAACTGGAAAGACAATAAAACCACAACACGACATGCCGACCCAACGGTCCGAGAAAATGCCAACAATGGAGAGATAATACCTAATAAACCGGAACGGTCCGTTACACAACCAAAATCGAACAAGGGGCAAATTCCCTAACCTTATAGGAAATTACGAAACGGCCCAAACGTCCGAAAATCCTGATACAACGTCGGATTTACAATCCGAAACTCACAATATGCACAACTCAACCATACGAACTTATGAGAAAAGAGAAATAGTGAAATTGAATGAGTTTTACGAGAATCGAGCGTACATGCGATAAAACATAGTTCGAGACGAAAATACGCAAAAACATCACCGAAACTCGCCCAAATGGAAAAACTCAAAGAACAATTTAGATTCAGAATCCCAAAATAGTGACAAGCGAGTCGTCCAAAACGAACATACACCAAAAATAGAAATTACCAAAAATAAAAAGTACGAATATTACAATGAACTCTAGGATTTCATGGATTAATTGTCCAACAACATGGCTCCATGATAAACACACCTCCACCCGCGAAAGGAAAGAAAACAGGTGAGGAAAATGATGAAAAATCCATCTGCAGGGCCTTAAATAGGCTGTCTGCCGGCCGCCTTATGTAAGTAATCGGCCATGGCTTACGTACATAACCTGTAACACCCCCAAATCCGCTCAGGGATATTACACGCCGTAGACCCTCTCCTCGAGGATCTACCAGGCTGATAACTAAAATCAAACATCTAAACCTCGCCTTTAAGGCTAAAATGACTCAGTAGACCGATTTGGTCTTTCAACAAATACATACAACTCAAATACAACTCATGCCCACGCAGGGGTCAAAATACAACCACACCCGTACAACGGGAAAATATACTGCAGCGGAAAAGAAAATACAACTAGACCAATACGACAGCAACGGATCCTCGTGTGATTAGTATCGTTCATCTTTCATCATCCTTCGTGCCGACCCTGTGCTATGCTCCAAAACCTGAATGCAAAAATAGACATCCACCCCCCGAATGCTCGGGAGTTAGCAAAACTCCACTGTTTTGCTAGTGCAAGTACAAGTGCAAAAATACGAGCCATATAATACAAGTTCCAAGAACAATAATAATCAGGAATCCTCAAATATCCAAACGTAAGGAAAAGTACTTCCCGAGGCAAGAGTTTGAGTAAACATTTCCAAAACCGAAAGATCGCAAATAAGGGAAACAATTTACAAAACAGTTTAAAATGCCATCGAGAGTTTTAATAGAAAACAATTTAGGATTATAAAATCCTTCTCTTTCCAAAATCAATAGTGGTCACAATTTCAAATGTTTTGTTTTCGCAAATAGGAAATCACCAACAATTCACAGGTCGAGCCCAACATCACGTGTCCTCAACGGACGTAAAATCAACGAAACATAATCACGCACGCGCCGCCAGACCGGACGCTACCACCGACATCCCACTCGAGGCCTCGAAGGACCCTCCCGAGCTGGCTAGCGAAACAAATCACACACATCTCACGGTTGGATCAATCGCTTGTTGCATCCTGGCCACATGATCACATGCCATGTGCCACCGTAGATTATCTCAGGCTCTCACGATTGGATCAATCACTTGTTGCATCCTGACCACATGATCACGTGCCATGTGTCACCGTAGACCTTCAACCATATCCACACATTCCCACAATCAACATATCACATCAAGGATATTCAAACAATTCGCCTAGAGGCCTCAAACACTTAGAAAAACACCACGTCAATCCACAACGCACTGAAATGAAATAATATACGTCCACACACAATACCAAGTGCAACATGAACACCAAGCATATACATAGAATTCACATAGTTATTCACGAACCACACCAATCACAAAACACACACGGTTCTGAAAGAGGGCCTTTAACGAGGCTAATCAAATCTTTTGAAAACTCATTTCAAACAAACAAACAAATCAATACGATCACCAATCATCATATCCACGAAACAAGAAAAGTATGGACAAGGTACTTGCCTCGAATGACCACAACGCGGAGAATCGGCCGAAGTAGGTTGGCACGAACCGACTACGAACTCGCCGACTCCACCGAACGACAATCCACAACAATGAACTACGAACGAAAACAATAACAACGAAAATGAATTCCAAAGTACGACCCAAAGCCGCTGAATTCAAAGAACAAATGACGAAGGTTCAAGGATTTCCCCCAAAACAGCCAAGAACACGATTCGTCCCGTCAAAACCCGAAAACGGAATTCCAAGTTGAAATATGGATATACAATCCATAGAATATGTTTAACAACATCATTTAACCATAATCGATCCATCAAAAACGGATGAAAAACGAGATCGAGGACAAATCCCCCAAAAAGTCAATTCAAGGAAAATAAGAAATATACTTCGATTCGACGAAGAACAATGGATTAAATGATGTTAAACACAAGAATACTACCAAGATTAATCATACCCATCATGAATTAATCAACAACACGGAACGAATCTGACAAAATGTAAAACCCCCAAATTCACTAATTAGGGTTCTTAGGAAGATTTCCTTGATTCGCTGGATCATTGGATGATAACGGATGATTGATTAATGTTATGAACTCAAGAACTTCATGGATTTGTTGTTAAACAACATGGCTTCGCCGCCATGAATCGCCAAACATAAGGAGAAGGAAGGAATTGAAAAACGAAGTGAAAAGTGGCCGGGTTCACATATATATATCGGGCGAACTAGCGCGGCGCTAGCCTTCCTGACTAGCGTGCGCTTATCGGACAAGACGCCGAGCACTCTCGGCCATGGCCCCCATGACCCGGCACCACCGACCACCGCCGACCATGACTCGTCCGCCCGACTCCCGCTAGCGTGCGCTACGGCCGAAGCTCGCGCGCGCATTCCGACTGGCCCAAAGAGCCACCGGACTAACAAACTTGCCTGTAACGACGCTAGTTGGCCGGCAAGGCGCCACGACCGGCTTGATGGCGGCGCACTCGCCGATCTCCGACCGAGTCCGTAACTCGTAATCCTCTGTCTCGGCCCGATAGCGGCGTTGGTCGACCAAGCTAGCGTGCGCTACACTGCCGGTTAGCGCACGCAGCCTTCCGGCAGAAGGCGTGCGCTACGCGGTTCTCGCCGACTGTCCGGCCGGTGCCTGCAACCGTCCGGCGCCCCTGCAACCGTCCGGCCAAGACTCCAACCACTGTGGCTCGACGACCCGATTTCCGAAAACGCATTTTAACGAACACGACAAAAGTTCGCGGACAACATCAATGGCCCGAAATGAAAACATAATACCATAATTAATCATACGCGACCAAGAAACGGGTCGAGACAACAATTACAGATACGGATACCAGAACTTTCAAGAAATTACAAAATGGGCCAAACGCTTAAATCACGATACGTGATCGAATAACCAAACGGAAGTTCACAACACGCCTAACAAAGTTAAACGGACTTACGGAAACTCAAACAATAGCTTCAACGAGATTCGCAAGAACCGAACTCGAAAGTGCGGAAAAGTCGTTAAAAAGCACGGAACTCAACAAAACGACTCCAAACGAACTCGGATGTCAAAAAGTGTAGAATTAATCATTCTCGGAATGACGAAACGGTCATGAGCGAGTCGTCAAAACGGACTTCGCGTAAAAGAAATTTACCGAAAATCGAAAATTGCGGATATTACATTCTACCCTCCTTAAAAGAAGTTTCGTCCCGAAACTTAAAACAAGTAGGGGAAGAAATATTCCGCCAGGAAAACTCAACGAGATACGCAAGAAACGCGTAACTAACGCCCAACGGCGAAATGTTACAAACAACGCAACGGAATATACGGTGTGAAAACACGCTCCACGACGACCAACACAACATCGCCGGTAGAGACATAATAACACCAACAAGTGACAAGCGTCATCAAACAGATAATACAATCAAGTCAATTATCCAAACAATCACAAAACACAAAGTATACAAGAAAACACGCACAGTCGAGAAAACAGAGAATAAACACAAAACGATCCACAAGGGCAATCATAAATAATTCGGACTACGCCGAAATCCTCAAAACCACCCTAGGCATCTCCGTGTCCTTTCGGAGCATAGACGCAACCTCGATCCCCAAACCTCTCAGCTACCGTCTCACAATGTACGGATCGGTGACCCACCTGGCCACACTCGAAACAGCTGACTAACGGTGAACGACAATTCTTCGCAGTATGGCCCGCTCGACTACAGTTATAACATATCTTCGAAGTGCTCACATTACTCACTACAGGGGTACTACTCCTCTGATCACGCGATCTAGGAACCATTTTGGGATGACGAGACGAAGTCCCAACCTCAAGGGGCCCACTCCCCTGATTTCCTGAAAAGTTCCCAACGGTTTTCTATTTCTTCGAGTCAGACATACTCTCGGTCGATAATCTGGATAGCTCATAGGCTAACGCCCTATTCTGATAATCTCTCAAGGAAGTACAAGCGAGACCTGCCATGTACTGGCGAATCTCCGGCTTCATCCGCCTACTAAAATGACAAATCTTGTCCTCCTCTGTCCTTACTTGATTTTGCACATAGCCGAGCCGTTTGCTAAAATCAATAATAGCTTGAGACAATGTACATCCCGCGGTTTCGCCTAAAAGAATTCATTAATCCTCTGATTTCTGATCGGTTCCGACAAAACTCATCTCTCATGAATTTCGAACTCGCCACGTGACAACGCGATCTCGAGGCTTAATAGCCTCCCACCACCTAGCGGCATCTTTGTCGAAAAGATACCGAGCTACCGAACCTTACGCTCTTCTCGACAATCAACTATCTCAAAATCTTCTCCAACGGAAAAGCCAACCATCCCAAATTTAAAGCATCTGCAGCACTAAATAAACGAGGGGATTCATACGAACCACTTCTCAAGCCACCGATTTGCACCAGCAGGCCGGGTCACATCTCAGTAACACGCCGAATCGCCCGAGTCACCGAGTCATCCGAGTGGCTACCTGTAAAATAGTAGCAACACCAATACCAATACTATCACCTAAGCATGCTCTCGACCACGCGTCCGATCGCCACGACCTCGGCCCCTCGGCATACCGAATAAGTAACCACTCAAAGACAATGTAAAATCATAACACATAACACATACAACGATTACCATCGTAAGGCAACACACACATGAATATCACAATAACGACGGCATCGCTCGCGACATCAACGACTCGAATGATTACCAAAGGCACAATTACAAAACATCAAGGAACAACCACGTATGTACACAATCATACAAACTCCGCCTAATAGCTCGCACAAGTGCGATAATACATAATTCATCACAAGGCGACAACATTCAATATCAACATCTTACACACCTTCTCCAACCACAAGCAGGAAATGATGGGTTTTAAAAACGAAAACCACCTTTTGAAAACAGTTTGGAAACACAAGTTGATCTTGAGTATCATTTTACAAAAAGTTAAACAAACATCATTTTCGAGACTTTGAAATTCATCTTGCGTTTGAACTAAAATGAGGACACCTTTCTTTTAGTGAAAAACTTTCAGAATATCCGACCCTCGGGTCTAAGTATAAATGTTTCTAAACATCGAAAATATCTCAAAACATTTTGGTCCTCGAGGTAGAAAAATTTTGAAACAGATAGTCGCGCTAGTAGGCGCCTTGAAAATACAATCCATTTAAAAGTACGTCTCGAATTTTATTTTCTAAGACACTCAAGGTTTTCAAAGATAATTCAATGGGCTACAATGCCCAAAAATTTCAGGTAAATACACGGAACATTATAGCGCTGTGGGTCCCGCACCGGAACCCACCAGGCTAAAAACCAATTACAAAAATGCCCAAAAAGGTCGATGACGGTAGTACTTATCAAAACTCACAAAATCATTTGAAAACACCCAACTACCGTCAAAACGGTCAAGGCCAACAACTCGGTTAAAGGAATCGGTTTTCGAAATAAAATTCAGTCGGTAAAATACCGAAAGCTATTACAAAGGAACTCACGCAGCGGATAAAAGAAATACAGTCCAACATGCACAATCCAGCAACACTACTCCTCACATGAACGAAATATGAGAGTCAAATAGTCACGTATCAAGAAATCAAAATCCATAAAAGGATTCTGTCACTTAATAAATAATCATAAAAAATATAGCTCGTGTCACACGAGGCACAACACAAAGAAGGGAGACTTATAGCCACAGGTCGCGCGAAGATGATGATCGCCCCACGATACTAATCACGACCAACAAACTCATACGACGCTTCGCGACACGACTCAGTCAGATAAAATCCGACGAGACAAAAACTCGATAGACACCACTAACCCGACAGCCTAGGTTTCCACACCTAAGCTCTGATACCATTCTGTAACACCCCCAAATCCGCTCAGGGATATTACACGCCGTAGACCCTCTCCTCGAGGATCTACCAGGCTGATAACTAAAATCAAACATCTAAACCTCGCCTTTAAGGCTAAAATGACTCAGTAGACCGATTTGGTCTTTCAACAAATACATACAACTCAAATACAACTCATGCCCACGCAGGGGTCAAAATACAACCACACCCGTACAACGGGAAAATATACTGCAGCGGAAAAGAAAATACAACTAGACCAATACGACAGCAACAGATCCTCGTGTGATTAGTATCGTTCATCTTTCATCATCCTTCGTGCCGACCCTGTGCTATGCTCCAAAACCTGAATGCAAAAATAGACATCCACCCCCCGAATACTCGGGGGTTAACAAAGCTCCACTGTTTTGCTAATGCAAGTACAAGTGCAAAAATTACGAGCCATACAATACAAGTTCCAAGAACAATAATAATCAGGAATCCTCAAAGATCCAAACGTAAGGAAAAGTACTTCCCGAGGCAAGAGTTTGATTAAACATTTCTAAAACCGAAAGATCGCAAATAAGGGAAACAATTTACAAAACAGTTTAAAATGCCATCGAGAGTTTTAATAGAAAACAATTTAGGATTATAAAATCCTTCTCTTTCCAAAAATCAATAGGGTCACAGCCCAAATGTTTTGTTTTCGCAAATAGGAAATCACCAACAATTCACAGGGTCAGAGCCCAACATCACGTGTCCTCAACGGACGTAAAATCAACGAAACATAATCACGCACGCGCGTCGCCTAGGACCGGGACGTTACCACCGACATCCCACTCGAGGCCTCGAAGGACCCTCCCGAGCTGGCTAGCGAAACAAATCACACACATCTCACAGTTGGATCAATCGCTTGTTGCATCCTGGCCACATGATCACATGCCATGTGCCACCGTAGATTATCTCAGGCTCTCACGGTTGGATCAATCACTTGTTGCATCCTGACCACATGATCACGTGCCATGTGTCACCGTAGACCTTCAACCATATCCACACATTCACACAATCAACATATCACATCAAGGATATTCAAACAATTCGCCTAGAGGCCTCAAACACTTAGCAAAACACCACGTCAATCCACAACGCACTGAAATGAAATAATATACGTCCACACACAATACCAAGTGCAACATGAACACCAAGCATATACATAGAATTCACATAGTTATTCACGAACCACACCAATCACAAAACACACACGGTTCTGAAAGAGGGCCTTTAACGAGGCTAATCAAATCTTTTGAAAACTCATTTCAAACAAACAAACAAATCAATACGATCACCAATCATCATATCCAAGAAACAAGAAAAGTATGGACAAGGTACTTGCCTCGAATGACCACAACGCGGAGAATCGGCCGAAGTAGGTTGGCACGAACCGACTACGAACTCGCCGACTCCACCAAACGACAATCCACAACAATGAACTACGAACGAAAACAATAACAACGAAAATGAATTCCAAAGTACGACCCAAAGCCGCTGAATTCAAAGAACAAATGACGAAGGTTCAAGGATTTCCCCCAAAACGGCCAAGAACACGATTCGTCCCGTCAAAACCCGAAAACGGAATTCCAAGTTGAAATATGGATATACAATCCATAGAAAATGTTTAACAACATCATTTTACCATAATCGATCCATCGAAAACGGATGAAAAACGAGATCGAGGACAAATCGCCCAAAAAGTCAATTCGAAGGAAAACAAGAAATATACTTCGATTCGACGAAGAACAATGGATTAAATGATGTTAAACACAAGAATACTACCAAGATTAATCATACCCATCATGAATTAATCAACAACACGGAACGAATCGGACAAAAATGCAAAAACCCCCAAATTCACGGAATTAGGGTTCTAAGGAAGATTACCTTGATTCGCTGGATCAAAGGATGATAACGGATGATTGATTAATGTTATGAACTCAAGAACTTCATGGATTTGTTGTTAAACAACATGGCTTCGTCGCCCATGAATCGTCAGCCGCGGAAGGAGAAGGAAGGAAATGAAAAACGAAGTGAAAAGTGGTTGGTCTGTCATATATATACTGGGCCGAAACTAGCGTGCGCTAGCCTTCCCGGACTAGCGTGCGCTATCGGCCAAGACGCCGAGCACTCGCCATGGCCCGCATGACCCGCACCACCGACCAATTCCGCCACCATGACTCGTCGCCCGACTCGCTAGCGTGCGCTACTACGGCCAAGGCTGCTAGCCGACTGTCCCAAAGAGCCACCGGACTAACAAACTTGCCCTGTAACGACGCTAGTTGGCCGGCAGCTGCGGCGCTACCCTCACGGCCAAGCAGCGCTACGACCGACAAGCGCGGCGTTACCGCCGATCCCGACCGAGTCCGTAACCTCGTAATCCTCTCGTCTCGCCCGATAATAAGGCGTTGTCGACCAAGCTAGCGTCGCTACACTGCCGGTTAGCGCGCAGCCTTCTGGCAAGAGCGTGCGCCACGCCGGTTCTCGCCGCCGTCTGGCCGGTGCCCGCAACCGTCCGCTGGGCCCCGCAACCGTCCGGCCAAGACTCCGACCACTGTGGCTCGACGACCCGATTTCAAAACGCATTTTAACGAACACGTTAAAAGTTCGCGGACAACATCAACGGCCCGAAATGAAAACATAATACCATAATTAATCATACGCGACCAAGAAACGGGTCGAGACAACAATTACAGATACGGATACCCGTAACTTTCAAGAAATTACAAAATGACCCAAAACGCCCGGAAATCACGATACGTGATCGAATAACCAAACGGAAGTTCACAACACGTCTAACAAAGTTAAACGGACTTACGGGAAACTAGAAACAGCAGTTTCGAACGAGATTCGCAAGAACCGAACTCGAGTGCGGAAAAGTCGTTAAAAAGCACGGAACTCAACAAAACGACTCCGAAACGAACTCGGATGTCAAAAAGTGTAGAATTAATCATTCTCAGAATGACGAAACGGTCATGAGCGAGTCGTCAAAACTGACTTCGGCCGAAAAAAGAAATTTACCGAAAATCGAAAATTGCGGATATTACATAACCGGCCATGGCCGAACTCACTGCCTAGAAATGCCGGCAGCGTTATGTAGGTAAGTGGCTAAGGCTTACGTATGTAACCGGCCTTACGTACGTAACTGGCGGGCCCTTTCGGCCGTAACTCGGCCAGGGCTGGCCTGGCCTCAACATGCCCGGCCATGACTCGGCTGGGGCCAACTCCGACGACACGAACGACCCCGAAACCCGAACCTGAATACGAATCGAAGACACAGTTATGAAGTACTCGCAAAGACGAATTCGAGCACTTAGAGAATACACGATTCCGACCACCCGAAGGCTCGAAATTCGACAACGGAAAGTAATTACCCCAAACTTTGGGAAATTACGAAAATGGCCCAAAGCGTCCGAAACACACGATACACGATCGAAACACAAAGACAAAGCTCGCAACACGAATAATAACATTAAATGAACTTATGAGAAACTCGAAACAATAATTTCGGATGAGATTCGCAAAAATCGAACTCAAGTGCCGAAAAATCACTAAGAAGTACAGAACTCAACAAAACGACACCGAAACGAACTCGAATGTCGAAAAATGCAGAAATAATTATCCTCATAATGACGAAACGGTCACGAGCGAGTCATCAACACGGACTCCCTCCGAAAAAATGAAAATTACCGAAATCCGAAATTGCGGATATTACATCCGTTAATCATTTTCGAAGAAATTCGGATGAAGATGCTTAAGAATTTCTATAAGAGGGTAGAGGATATGAGTGAGTTGTTGAATAAAATGTGTGCATATTTATAGAATCAAAATTCACTATTACTAGTCGTTTATAGCTGTTGGAAGTGGGAGAATTTTAATATAAAAATATAGATGATTTTATTGATGTTTATATTATACATAAAGAAATACACACAAAAATAACTGGGTATTACAAGACAGAAAGTAAATATACGACATATAATTGCATAAATATTTTATTTCATCCATTCATCGTCATGTCCCACTAAACCAGGATCTTCAAGGAAATCTGCTAGCTCAAGTGATTTCCAGTCCTGGTCAGGATTTTCATCAAATATGTTCCCATATGTGTTGGCCTCAATAGCTTTGGATGGCTCGAATGTTTCGGTGGTATGAGCCTGGCCATCTTTGCCTTTATTTTTTATTGATGCCTGATATGAATCCACACGGTGTTGAGAAGTACGACAATATTTAGCCCAATGTCCAGTTATACCACATCTACGATATGGATCATCACCAGAATTTTCCATAGGCATTTTTCCCTTATCACGATGCCCGTGAATCGACCGCCTTGGTCTGCCGAAATATTTATTTTGACGGAATAATGATAATTATCACGATTATTATAGTTACGTCCGCCATGTCATTTCTATAATTATGTTGACGTAGCCACCACGCCCACCACTTTTCCGGTTCCACGCCTGGGTCTATTTTCACGGCTCTTGAATCACAAATTTCTACCAGAGCTGGTATGTGCTTCAGGTTCGACACGGGACCCAGAGGGTCGTAGTTCATGATTTTTTAATAATAACTCATTTGTCTTCTCACGCATGAGAAGAACTGAAATTAGCTCAGAATATGTTTGAAATTGTCGTTGCCTGTATTGTTGTTGAAGCACCATATTTGAGGAGTGCATCGTGGTGAATGTTTTTTCCAGTTTATCAGTCTCAGATAGCAGTGTACCGCACAAGGCCAGCCGAGACTCAATTTTGAATAAGGCTGAATTATAATCAGCAATATATTTAAAATATTGCAATCTTAGTAGTTGCCATTCATATTGAGCCTGTGGCAATATTACAGTTTTGGTGTGATCAAATCTGTCTTTGAGCTTCTTCCAGAGCTCAGAAGGTCTTTCAATTTGTATATATTCATTCTTTAGATCCTCGGATAAATGATGGCGCATGAATATCATTGCATTTGCCTCATTTTTAATATCGACATTAGCAAGTTCCACATATTCCAAGGTAGTAGCCAATCCCATACCTTGGAGGTGGAATTTAACATCAAGGCACCATGATAGATAGTTATTGTCAGTGACATCGAGGATCTGGAAATTTTTGTTTTCAATTCCGGCCATTTTTTCTACAAAAATAAAAACGAGTTAGTATAAATAAATTCAAACTCAAATAATACTAACCTTTTTCGAGCAATAACTCGTGCTGATAACGTGTTGTGAAATTGTTTATAATTTATATTATTATAAAATATACAAAATAAATAACAGTAAATAAAATATGGAGATTGATAATATGCAGAATATTTTTGGTAGTAGTAGTATATTTCTTTCTTCCTCAATGGTGTAACATTACATCTTGGAGCAAGCTATTTATAGGCAAAGTTATACTACCATTTCAACAAATGTGTACATCAATTGTCAACAATGGTACACTACAAATCCAATTTGTCCACCTTCAAAGTTTGAACCAATCCCTCTTGGTTTGTTAAAAGTTGTGGGTAACATTTTTCTTCTTTGACAATTAATTGTGCTAAAGTCCACAATTCATAACAAAATTTGGTTATTAAAAGTCTATTTTATTTTAATAAAAATTTTGGCACCCAATACATTTTCAGCTGATTTGAATTTCAAATTAAAGTTGTTTCTCGTTCATTAACACAATTTTCAATGTTTACCATTAGTAAGTCCTTAATTAACACGACTATCAAAATTTCTCCATATTACTACTGAAAATTTCTCCATCTTCTCTATCTTCTCCATCTTACTTCATTTTTAAAGTTGTCAATTTTCCTAATTAGGGTTTTTAAACGGTCGGCCATCTTCTTCATATTACTTCATTCTTCATTTCTAAAAACTTGAACATGACTACAAACGAAAAAGAGCACAAGAAATATTATGTGGTGTTCAAAGGCGTACGTGTTGGGATCTACGGTAGTTGGTCAGATTGTGCATGAAATGTTACTGGTTTCAAAGGATGTGTTCACAAGTCCTTTTCGACGTTGGAGGAAGCCCTAAATGCATACAAATCTTATTTTGGACAAAGTTTTGATGAAGAAGAAAAAGGGAGTGATGATGGCGAAAAAGAAACAAATGCGACATCTACCATTTTGCAAGATCATGAGGCGAAAAATGAAATTATCGATAGGGATTCCAAGCCTTTATCGATTTTGACATTTCTATGTTTTGTAAACTTGCTTTTGTAGGTTGTATTTCAGGAATTATTTCTGGATTTTTTTTTTTTGTTTTGTTATTCAAGTGATGTTATTTTAGGATTTTATTTTTGAATTATTTGTAAACTTGATTCTGTTTTGATATTTATGGATTTATTTCTGAATCACATTTTGTGCAATATCAAGTGAATTTCAAAATATATTAATGATCTCGGTGTTATAAGGATCCACTATTGCATGTTATATTAGTGGATCCACTATTTCAGAAAAATGTTTAATACGATTCTCTAAAATGAGTAATACGTTTCAGTAAAATGACTAAGGGCATATTCTCCCCGATTTATGTTTAGTTCAATTCAGTTTTGTTGAGTTCAATTCCTAATTTATTTCTCTGATAATAAAACAATGATAATAATTATTATTATTATCGTTATTATTATTATTATTACAATTACTACTGGTTTTACTATTAATATTAATATCATTATTATATTTATGTTAATATTGCTAAATATTATTTTGCCAATTCCTTTTTCTATAAGAAGTACACATTTCAATAATATTTGTTATTGTCCAAAGTACATACTTTTTAATAGATGACAACAATAATACTACTAATAATAACAATAATACTTGTCATTGTTGAAATGATCATATTTTATAATACACGTTATGATCATAGTATTATTGAACATTAACTAATTTTCTTAATTAGTTAGTTCTCCGTCTTCTTCTCGTCCATAAATTTGCTCCATCACCTCAGGATTATTCTGCATTGACTCCTATATTTCTTCAGTTATTTTATGTCGTACACTATCCACTGCTACGCGCTGATCCATTGGAACACTATTGTTTTCGTGTAATTTTCTCTGCATCATACTACTAGCTTACTTTCAGTTCAGTTCAATTCAGTTGTTTTATACCGAAGAGAACCGACCCTAGTACTATTCTCTAACATTACTAATACTTTTCAATAAAATGTTTAATAAATATCAGTAAAATGAGCAATACTATTCAGTAAGATGTCTAATAATATTCTCTAACATGACTAATACTTTTCAGCAAATTGAAACGTGTAATTAATGATGATCATGCCTACAAAATTGGAGGGAGTCGGTGGAGGGAAACAATGAAGGAAAAACAATTCTGTAAAACCATGGAGGCAAAAACTAAGGATATATTAGTAATTTTAATACAAAATTTCAAATTCTGCACATAATCTGGATGTTTAGCAGCACCCATCCATAATAATTCTTCTTTTTATTATTAATGTATTATAAAACAAGAAACTAAATAAAATTGAGAGAATATAGAGAAGATATTTTTTTGGAATCCTTTTTCATTAATAATTGTTTATTTATAGGAAAACTTGGATAAGACAAACGTAATTGCATAATTTCATCATGAGCATAATAGTCAATCACATATTATAAGATATTATCTTATTACGTATTAAGAGAAGTGCACATTTCAACAACTCATAACACTCCTTCTTGACTGACAATTTATATAAATATCCACTGAACTAGTTTGAAGAAAAACTCAATGGGAGAAAAACTTTCAAACTGTTTGTATTGAAACTTGTGGCAATCATATCATGTTGCATCATAATGCTAGTAGGAAATCTCTGTTGGATTCAGCAATCTGTAATCTCGTAAATTTGCTCCCTCATATCTTGATAGTCCTTGTATGAGTATTCTTGTGCCGTCTCAATAAAATCTCGTGGGATAAAAACTGAGTGAATCTATCATGTATATCATTCATTGTTGGAGTATTCACGTGTTGCCTCATTAAAACCTTGTCAAGAAAATCGAATGAGAAAAACTTGATCGAAGGAAAAAGAGTACAACTACTCCTTCTGTTTTCAAATTTTTGAGGAATAATCTTGATCTTTGTAGTGTTCCTCATTTTGCGATGAATATGCCTTCTTAAAACCTTATTAGGAAAAAATCAATGGAAAAAATACTAATGAAGGGAAAAGAGTACATTATGTTGGAACATTTTGTTCCATACATAAATTAAAAGTGTTTTGATGATTAAAGTCGATAAACAAAACAAAACAACGAAGAGGCGAAGCAAAGAATCGAAGAAAACGAAGTTGCAAAAAGGCATTCTGGACATAGCTAACGTACGTAAACAAGAGTGCATAACGTAGGTAAATGATTGAATATTACGTACGTAACAGAGTGTTATTAACGTACGTAACATGTTTAAACCAAGTGAACGTTGGAGGAGTCAAAGTCAGAAAAGCATGCAACGGACATATGACGTCAGCAATGACATAAGCCTTAACGTACGTAATAGATGGTATGTTAACGTTCGTAACCCAAATGTCGAAACTCCCTGGACTGATTTGTGAAGAGGCTTACGTACGTAACCTGTCAAGGTTAACGTACGTAATCAAGCTTATGTACGTAATGTGGAGGAGATAGCGTACGTAATGATTGATCCGCAATAACGGCTAGTTTGATGATGGAGTCTATAAATACCATTCTATGGTATTGTTTCAAGCACAACAACTTCAAGCATACGAGATAATCATCTGATATTCATATTGATATTATTGTTGTTGTAATATTGAGCTTACATTGAGTAATTGAGTGTTATACACAAAATCATACACGAGTGGTAAAAGAAAAGATACGATTGGATTCGGTGTTATTAGGATCAAGGATCCAGTATTATTAGAATCGCAATCGCAATCGTTTAATTTCTGCAATTTTATTTACACTTCCGCAACACGGCACAACATCCGATCTCGCAACCAAAAATTGGTATCGGAGCGGTACTCCAATACACGGCTTAACATCCGAGGAGAAAAAGATCCAATGACGTTTCAATTTGCTCTTGTCGAAGGCCTTGCTCTCAACCGACCACCATTCTTTGATGGCTCAAATTATCTGACATGGAAGAAAAAGATGTCAATCTTTATTCGTGCCTACGATATAGAGATTTGGAAGATTATTTGCCTTGGCCCGAAAATTCCTCTCAAATCCGACGGTACGCCCAAATCTTTCGAAGAATACGACGATGCCGATTAGAAAAATGACGATCTAAATTGTAAGGCTACTCAACTCTTATTTTGTGCCTTAAATCCTGAAGAGGTCAATAGAATCTCATCGTGTGAGAGTGCGAAAGAAATATGGAAAATTCTAGAAATTACACACGAAGGGACGATCCAAGTCAAGGAGACAAAAATCAATATTCTTCTCCATGACTACGAGCTATTCATGATGAAAGGTGACGAGTCCATCACCAACATACTCGACCGATTTTTGGTTATCACAAATGGACTAGCTTCATTCGGAAAACCATTATTTAGTAGTGAAAAAGTCAAGAAAATTTTACAATCACTACCTAGCGAATGGGACGGCACCGTGACCGCAATTATGGAATCCAAAGATCTCAATACGCTCGATTTTAGTGCCCTCGTTGGTTCGCTAATTAATTATGAGATTGTGTTAAAATCACGAGGTGTCAAGCCAAAGCCAAAGGAACGATCGTTAGCCATGAAGGCTAAGATATCGAAAAAGAAAGAAGAAATCCCGGTAGAAGAAAGCGACGAAGAAGCGGCATATTATGCCAAGACTATTAATAAATTCCAAACCTTATTATACCGGAGGAAGAAGGATATCTCGAGAGAAATGAAGAAATTCGACAACTCTTGTCGACAATATGGAAAACCAGGCCACTTCGCTAAACATTGCCGTGCTAAACCCAAAAAAGAGGTCCGTGGCAACATGGGGCGACGAAGACGAAGACGACGAATTTATCGATCAAAATAATTTCGCTCTCATGGCCCGAAGTTCGTTCGACGACAGCGACGTGGAAAGCCAAGTAAGTACATCCTACCGTAATGAACTTTTTGGTGCATTTGAATTATTGCATACGGATTTTCAAAACGCTTTATCCGAAATCAAATCCCTTAAATCTAAAATTAAATCTTTGGAAATTGAAAATTCCAAAATTATCGAGAAGGGAAAATTTGTTGAAATCGATCATTCAAAGTGTATTGAAAATGAAAATATTTTGAAGGATGATCTTGCTAAAATTCAAACCGAGCTTAAATCTTTGACAAAGAAATTATCGTGCGCAAACGAGAAATTTGAACAAATGCTTGGTGTTCAAAAGTTTACTTTGAATAAAGAGGGGTTAGGATTCAAAACACGTTCGAAAAACGAATCCGTTAAATTCAAAATACCCCATTGCGAAAAATATTTAAAACTTGGGCATCATATTTCAAATTGTAAAAGCCCTAGATGAACGATTAAAATTAAGAAAATTTGGGTTCCTAAAGGAACAATTATTTCAAATATCATTTACGTCTCGAAACATAAACCAATTATCGGTTGGATCCCCAAAAATTAATTTTGATATTTTACAAAGGGTGAGTTAATACTTTCATTGAGAGTATATTTTTTTGAAAATGGGTATAAACTCCATCCTACTCATGCATTTATTTATCATAAATTAGTATCATGCATATTTTACATTTATTGCATATTTTTATGTAATTGGTATTTTATTGCACTTTTGATGAATACAAAAAGGGGGAGAGATAGGAGAATGGAGAAATAAGTCGAAAATGGGATTAACCTTGAAAGGGTGAGAAAAATCAAGAAAATCGAAAGCATACAAAAAGAATTGGAAAACGAAGGAGTTGAAAAATAAAAAGGAGAAGTCGAAAATAACAGAAAAGAAAATGAGGAAACGTCGAAAAGACGATGAAAAATTTGAAAATAAAAAAAGAAAAGGAGAAAAGAAAGAAGGAGTCGAAAAATAAATGGGAGAAGAACTAACGAAAAGGACAAAGTCGAAAACTTTGGTCTGTACACATACATATATTTGTATTTTTGCAGGTAAATCTCATTGACGAAGTTTTGTTTTGTAATCATCAAAAAGGGGGAGATTGTTGGAACATTTTGTTCCATACATAAATTTAGAGTGTTTTGATGATTAAAGTCGATAAACAAAACAAAACAACGAAGAGGCGAAGCAAAGAATATTCGAAGAAAACGAAGTTGCAAAAAGGCATTCTAGACATAGCTAACGTACGTAAACAAGAGTGCATAACGTACGTAAATGATTGAATATTACGTACGTAACAAAGTGTTATTAACGTACGTAACATGTTCAAACCAAGTAAACGTTGGAGGAGTCAAAGTCATAAAAGCATGCAACGAACATATGACGCCAGCAATGACATAAGCCTTAGCCTACGTAATAGATGGTATGTTAACATACGTAACCCAAATGTCGAAACTCCCTGGACTGATTTGTGAAGAGGCTTACGTACGTAACCTGTCAAGGTTAGCGTACGTAATCAAGCTTACGTACGTAATGTGGAGGGGATAGCATACGTAATGATGGATCTGGCAGCTAACGGCTAGTTTGATGATGGAGTCTATAAATACCATTCTATGTGTAACACCCCAATAAGGCGGCTATTACAGTGCCGTGGACCTCACATTGGGACCCACCAGACGATATCCAAAATACAGATTAAATACAAAATACATGTGATACTGAACCATAAAACATAGTACTTACTCCGATTTGGAGTTTACAACAGTATGGCCTACGGCCTTATTATACACAGATCAAAACATAAGTATAATCCATATGGAGATGGAATATACCTTAAATAACAATACATTTGTTCATATTTAAAATAAAGCCGAAAGATAACATTACACTGCATTTAACATGACCGGACTCAAAGACTTGGGCCCCCGAATTAGTATCCTTCGAACCCTTCGTCATCACCCTGATCTTCCCGTGCCTCGACCTAAAATACAACACAAGTATTTCGCCCAACACAGGGTCAGATATACATGATAAATGATTCTCAAGATATTATACAATTCACATATATAAGATTTCAAGGATAACAAACCGACTAACGAACATACCCCCCGGGCGTATGAACGCTTAGTCACAAAACGTCGAACACATCCAAATATAAGAATGGACTATGAACGACTAAGATAGTACGGCTCAAGAAGGACATCACAGTACGCTCGATCCGAATATGTGTCAGTGCACATGTCCACCCCGTATACGGAATCCAGGATCTACGTGGGATAATGTACCTAATTAGCCTCAACGAACTACGTCTCGTGTGCACAGCCCAACACGGAAAATATACACGCATGACTATATATGTGCCCGGCTAAAAATCCTACACAATATCCAATCGGAACGTAGATATGACTCCGGATATATCACGATGCAACATGACAACGAATTCAATAATTCACAAACCCGATTAAAGATCGAAGACTCACCGAAATGACAATAAGATCAACGATATCAAGGGTTCGAAAGTGACGAACTTGGGAATACAATCCCACGATGAAAACGAGACATCGTTAAGAACAACTTCAAATCACAAGATACAAGTTTATAAGTGTTTCATATACACGAAATGCATAACCATCATAAAAATCCACACATCATTATAACCAAGCAAGATAACTTGCCTCAATACGGAGGCGAGAATAGTCCTTCCTTCTCCAACGAACGAACGGCCCTCGATTCAAAATCGGTTACTCGAACAATCAACCTTGAATGAAGTATATGTTACTTAATGATACGTTCATAAAATCATCTATACTTAACGAGACAACATCCTAATTCCCATTTGAGTAGTTCAACTTTTTAAGATATTGAAGTGTTACTCCAAGAACCTTATTCAATACCATTCTATTCTTACAATCGATTACAAGATGTTTACCAAATGTTTGCTGGATTAAGAATTGATCCATAATGTGTTAAACAATAATCTCCTACCCTTTAAACTTATCAAGAACATCTCAATTGATTACAAGTAAAAATCTGCATTACACACAATCACTAGTGATAAATCTATATCATGATCATGAAGGCTATCTCAAGTTTAACACCATCCTTATAATCTTCTAACTAACCTGGAGATTCAAATATCATACCTCTGAATTTACCTAGCTTAGGTTAAAGAAGGTCATTTCATTCTTCCAATGATCAACAAGGGTTTCTTAAAACATTTTATGGTAATTATTTCAACAAGTCATTTACATTACAATGAAACAAGGACTATTATTATTCCAATGGTGTTATTAGTCTAGCAAGGAGAGTGTGGTTACTAAACATGATCATCATCATTCAAAACACCAAGAACATATCATTACAAATCCCCTAATCATCATATTCATCATTAAGTTTGTTGGAAGCTTAACTATAAACATGTTTAGCTTGATTAATTCGGATGAGATTCGCAAAAATCGAACTCAAGTGCCGAAAAATCACTAAGAAGTACAGAACTCAACAAAACGACACCGAAACGAACTCGAATGTCGAAAAATGCAGAAATAATTATCCTCATAATGACGAAACGGTCACGAGCGAGTCATCAACACGGACTCCCTCCGAAAAAATGAAAATTACCGAAATCCGAAATTGCGGATATTACATCCGTTAATCATTTTCGAAGAAATTCGGATGAAGATGCTTAAGAATTTCTATAAGAGGGTAGAGGATATGAGTGAGTTGTTGAATAAAATGTGTGCATATTTATAGAATCAAAATTCACTATTACTAGTCGTTTATAGCTGTTGGAAGTGGGAGAATTTTAATATAAAAATATAGATGATTTTATTGATGTTTATATTATACATAAAGAAATACACACAAAAATAACTGGGTATTACAAGACAGAAAGTAAATATACGACATATAATTGCATAAATATTTTATTTCATCCATTCATCGTCATGTCCCACTAAACCAGGATCTTCAAGGAAATCTGCTAGCTCAAGTGATTTCCAGTCCTGGTCAGGATTTTCATCAAATATGTTCCCATATGTGTTGGCCTCAATAGCTTTGGATGGCTCGAATGTTTCGGTGGTATGAGCCTGGCCATCTTTGCCTTTATTTTTTATTGATGCCTGATATGAATCCACACGGTGTTGAGAAGTACGACAATATTTAGCCCAATGTCCAGTTATACCACATCTACGATATGGATCATCACCAGAATTTTCCATAGGCATTTTTCCCTTATCACGATGCCCGTGAATTGACTGCCTTGGTCTGTCGAAATATTTATTTTGACGGGAATAATGATAATTATCACGATTATTATAGTTACGTCCGCCGCGGTCATTTCTATAATTATGTTGACGGTAGCCACCACGTCCACCACTTTTCCGGGTTCCACGCCTGGGTCTATTTTCACGGCTCTTGAACCAGCCGGCAGCTCTACCAGAGCTGGTATGTGCTTCAGGTTCGACACGGGACCCAGAGGGTCGTAGTTCATGATTTTTTAATAATAACTCATTTGTCTTCTCACGCATGAGAAGAACTGAAATTAGCTCAGAATATGTTTGAAATTGTCGTTGCCTGTATTGTTGTTGAAGCACCATATTTGAGGAGTGCATCGTGGTGAATGTTTTTTCCAGTTTATCGCCTCGGATAGCAAGCAGTACCGCACAAGGCCAGCCGAGACTCAATTTTGAATAAGGCTGAATTATAATCAGCAATATATTTAAAATATTGCAATCTTAGTAGTTGCCATTCATATTGAGCCTGTGGCAATATTACAGTTTTGGTGTGATCAAATCTGTCTTTGAGCTTCTTCCAGAGCTCAGAAGGTCTTTCAATTTGTATATATTCATTCTTTAGATCCTCGGATAAATGATGGCGCATGAATATCATTGCATTTGCCTCATTTTTAATATCGACATTAGCAAGTTCCACATATTCCAAGGTAGTAGCCAATCCCATACCTTGGAGGTGGAATTTAACATCAAGGCACCATGATAGATAGTTATTGTCAGTGACATCGAGGATCTGGAAATTTTTGTTTTCAATTCCGGCCATTTTTTCTACAAAAATAAAAACGAGTTAGTATAAATAAATTCAAACTCAAATAATACTAACCTTTTTCGAGCAATAACTCGTGCTGATAACGTGTTGTGAAATTGTTTATAATTTATATTATTATAAAATATACAAAATAAATAACAGTAAATAAAATATGGAGATTGATAATATGCAGAATATTTTTGGTAGTAGTAGTATATTTCTTTCTTCCTCAATGGTGTAACATTACATCTTGGAGCAAGCTATTTATAGGCAAAGTTATACTACCATTTCAACAAATGTGTACATCAATTGTCAACAATGGTACACTACAAATCCAATTTGTCCACCTTCAAAGTTTGAACCAATCCCTCTTGGTTTGTTAAAAGTTGTGGGTAACATTTTTCTTCTTTGACAATTAATTGTGCTAAAGTCCACAATTCATAACAAAATTTGGTTATTAAAAGTCTATTTTATTTTAATAAAAATTTTGGCACCCAATACATTTTCAGCTGATTTGAATTTCAAATTAAAGTTGTTTCTCGTTCATTAACACAATTTTCAATGTTTACCATTAGTAAGTCCTTAATTAACACGACTATCAAAATTTCTCCATATTACTACTGAAAATTTCTCCATCTTCTCTATCTTCTCCATCTTACTTCATTTTTAAAGTTCTCAATTTTCCTAATTAGGGTTTTTAAACGGTCGGCCATCTTCTTCATATTACTTCATTCTTCATTTCTAAAAACTTGAACATGACTACAAACGAAAAAGAGCACAAGAAATATTATGTGGTGTTCAAAGGCGTACGTGTTGGGATCTACGGTAGTTGGTCAGATTGTGCACGAAATGTTACTGGTTTCAAAGGATGTGTTAACAAGTCCTTTCCGACGTTGGAGGAAGCCCTAAATGCATACAAATCTTATTTTGGACAAAGTTTTGATGAAGAAGAAAAAGGGAGTGATGATGGCGAAAAAGAAACAAATGCGACATCTACCATTTTGCAAGATCATGAGGCGAAAAATGAAATTATCGATAGGGATTCCAAGCCTTTATCGATTTTGACATTTCTATGTTTTGTAAACTTGCTTTTGTAGGTTGTATTTCAGGAATTATTTCTGGATTTTTTTTTTTGTTTTGTTATTCAAGTGATGTTATTTTAGGATTTTATTTTTGAATTATTTGTAAACTTGATTCTGTTTTGATATTTATGGATTTATTTCTGAATCACATTTTGTGCAATATCAAGTGAATTTCAAAATATATTAATGATCTCGGTGTTATAAGGATCCACTATTGCATGTTATATTAGTGGATCCACTATTTCAGAAAAATGTTTAATACGATTCTCTAAAATGAGTAATACGTTTCAGTAAAATGACTAAGGGCATATTCTCCCCGATTTATGTTTAGTTCAATTCAGTTTTGTTGAGTTCAATTCCTAATTTATTTCTCTGATAATAAAACAATGATAATAATTATTATTATTATCGTTATTATTATTATTATTACAATTACTACTGGTTTTACTATTAATATTAATATCATTATTATATTTATGTTAATATTGCTAAATATTATTTTGCCAATTCCTTTTTCTATAAGAAGTACACATTTCAATAATATTTGTTATTGTCCAAAGTACATACTTTTTAATAGATGACAACAATAATACTACTAATAATAACAATAATACTTGTCATTGTTGAAATGATCATATTTTATAATACACGTTATGATCATAGTATTATTGAACATTAACTAATTTTCTTAATTAGTTAGTTCTCCGTCTTCTTCTCGTCCATAAATTTGCTCCATCACCTCAGGATTATTCTGCATTGACTCCTATATTTCTTCAGTTATTTTATGTCGTACACTATCCACTGCTACGCGCTGATCCATTGGAACACTATTGTTTTCGTGTAATTTTCTCTGCATCATACTACTAGCTTACTTTCAGTTCAGTTCAATTCAGTTGTTTTATATCGAAGAGAACCGACCCTAGTACTATTCTCTAACATTACTAATACTTTTCAATAAAATGTTTAATAAATATCAGTAAAATGAGCAATACTATTCAGTAAGATGTCTAATAATATTCTCTAACATGACTAATACTTTTCAGCAAATTGAAACGTGTAATTAATGATGATCATGCCTACAAAATTGGAGGGAGTCGGTGGAGGGAAACAATGAAGGAAAAACAATTCTGTAAAACCATGGAGGCAAAAACTAAGGATATATTAGTAATTTTAATACAAAATTTCAAATTCTGCACATAATCTGGATGTTTAGCAGCACCCATCCATAATAATTCTTCTTTTTATTATTAATGTATTATAAAACAAGAAACTAAATAAAATTGAGAGAATATAGAGAAGATATTTTTTTGGAATCCTTTTTCATTAATAATTGAAGTTCTATTTATAGGAAAACTTCAGATGGCACAAACGTAATTGCATAATTTCATCATGAGCATAATAGTCAATCACATATTATAAGATATTATCTTATTACGTATTAAGAGAAGTGCACATTTCAACAACTCATAACACTCCTTCTTGACTGACAATTTATATAAATATCCACTGAACTAGTTTGAAGAAAAACTCAATGGGAGAAAAACTTTCAAACTGTTTGTATTGAAACTTGTGGCAATCATATCATGTTGCATCATAATGCTAGTAGGAAATCTCTGTTGGATTCAGCAATCTGTAATCTCGTAAATTTGCTCCCTCATATCTTGATAGTCCTTGTATGAGTATTCTTGTGCCGTCTCAATAAAATCTCGTGGGATAAAAACTGAGTGAATCTATCATGTATATCATTCATTGTTGGAGTATTCACGTGTTGCCTCATTAAAACCTTGTCAAGAAAATCGAATGAGAAAAACTTGATCGAAGGAAAAAGAGTACAACTACTCCTTCTGTTTTCAAATTTTTGAGGAATAATCTTGATCTTTGTAGTGTTCCTCATTTTGCGATGAATATGCCTTCTTAAAACCTTATTAGGAAAAAATCAATGGAAAAAATACTAATGAAGGGAAAAGAGTACATTATGTTGGAACATTTTGTTCCATACATAAATTAAAAGTGTTTTGATGATTAAAGTCGATAAACAAAACAAAACAACGAAGAGGCGAAGCAAAGAATCGAAGAAAACGAAGTTGCAAAAAGGCATTCTGGACATAGCTAACGTACGTAAACAAGAGTGCATAACGTAGGTAAATGATTGAATATTACGTACGTAACAGAGTGTTATTAACGTACGTAACATGTTTAAACCAAGTGAACGTTGGAGGAGTCAAAGTCAGAAAAGCATGCAACGGACATATGACGTCAGCAATGACATAAGCCTTAACGTACGTAATAGATGGTATGTTAACGTTCGTAACCCAAATGTCGAAACTCCCTGGACTGATTTGTGAAGAGGCTTACGTACGTAACCTGTCAAGGTTAACGTACGTAATCAAGCTTATGTACGTAATGTGGAGGAGATAGCGTACGTAATGATTGATCTGGCAGCTAACGGCTAGTTTGATGATGGAGTCTATAAATACCATTCTATGGTATTGTTTCAAGCACAACAACTTCAAGCATACGAGATAATCATCTGATATTCATATTGATATTATTGTTGTTGTAATATTGAGCTTACATTGAGTAATTGAGTGTTATACACAAAATCATACACGAGTGGTAAAAGAAAAGATACGATTGGATTCGGTGTTATTAGGATCAAGGATCCAGTATTATTAGAATCGCAATCGCAATCGTTTAATTTCTGCAATTTTATTTACACTTCCGCAACACGGCACAACATCCGATCTCGCAACCAAAAATTGGTATCGGAGCGGTACTCCAATACACGGCTTAACATCCGAGGAGAAAAAGATCCAATGACGTTTCAATTTGCTCTTGTCGAAGGCCTTGCTCTCAACCGACCACCATTCTTTGATGGCTCAAATTATCTGACATGGAAGAAAAAGATGTCAATCTTTATTCGTGCCTACGATATAGAGATTTGGAAGATTATTTGCCTTGGCCCGAAAATTCCTCTCAAATCCGACGGTACGCCCAAATCTTTCGAAGAATACGACGATGCCGATTAGAAAAATGACGATCTAAATTGTAAGGCTACTCAACTCTTATTTTGTGCCTTAAATCCTGAAGAGGTCAATCGAATCTCATCGTGTGAGAGTGCGAAAGAAATATGGAAAATTCTAGAAATTACACACGAAGGGACGATCCAAGTCAAGGAGACAAAAATCAATATTCTTCTCCATGACTACGAGCTATTCATGATGAAAGGTGACGAGTCCATCACCAACATACTCGACCGATTTTTGGTTATCACAAATGGACTAGCTTCATTCGGAAAACCATTATTTAGTAGTGAAAAAGTCAAGAAAATTTTACAATCACTACCTAGCGAATGGGACGGCACCGTGACCGCAATTATGGAATCCAAAGATCTCAATACGCTCGATTTTAGTGCCCTCGTTGGTTCGCTAATTAATTATGAGATTGTGTTAAAATCACGAGGTGTCAAGCCAAAGCCAAAGGAACGATCGTTAGCCATGAAGGCTAAGATATCGAAAAAGAAAGAAGAAATCCCGGTAGAAGAAAGCGACGAAGAAGCGGCATATTATGCCAAGACTACTAATAAATTCCAAACCTTATTATACCGGAGGAAGAAGGATATCTCGAGAGAAATGAAGAAATTCGACAACTCTTGTCGACAATATGGAAAACCAGGCCACTTCGCTAAACATTGCCGTGCTAAACCCAAAAAAGAGGTCCGTGGCAACATGGGGCGACGAAGACGAAGACGACGAATTTATCGATCAAAATAATTTCGCTCTCATGGCCCGAAGTTCGTTCGACGACAGCGACGTGGAAAGCCAAGTAAGTACATCCTACCGTAATGAACTTTTTGGTGCATTTGAATTATTGCATACGGATTTTCAAAACGCTTTATCCGAAATCAAATCCCTTAAATCTAAAATTAAATCTTTGGAAATTGAAAATTCCAAAATTATCGAGAAGGGAAAATTTGTTGAAATCGATCATTCAAAGTGTATTGAAAATGAAAATATTTTGAAGGATGATCTTGCTAAAATTCAAACCGAGCTTAAATCTTTGACAAAGAAATTATCGTGCGCAAACGAGAAATTTGAACAAATGCTTGGTGTTCAAAAGTTTACTTTGAATAAAGAGGGGTTAGGATTCAAAACACGTTCGAAAAACGAATCCGTTAAATTCAAAATACCCCATTGCGAAAAATATTTAAAACTTGGGCATCATATTTCAAATTGTAAAAGCCCTAGATGAACGATTAAAATTAAGAAAATTTGGGTTCCTAAAGGAACAATTATTTCAAATATCATTTACGTCTCGAAACATAAACCAATTATCGGTTGGATCCCCAAAAATTAATTTTGATATTTTACAAAGGGGGAGATAATACTTTCAGGGAGAGTATATTTTTTTTTGAAAAATGGGTATAAACTCCATCCTACTCATGCATTTATTTATCATAAATTAGTATCATGCATATTTTACATTTATTGCATATTTTTATGTAATTGGTATTTTATTGCACTTTTTGATGAATACAAAAAGGGGGAGAGATAGGAGAATGGAGAAATAAGTCGAAAATGGGATTAACCTTGAAAGGGTGAGAAAAATCGAAGAAAATCGAAAGCATACAAAAAGAATTGGAAAAACGAAGGAGTTGAAAAATAAAAAGGAGAAGTCGAAAATAACAGGAAAAGAAAAATGAGGAAACGTCGAAAAAGACGATGAAAAATTTGAAAATAAAAAAAGAAAAGGAGAAAAGAAAGAAGGAGTCGAAAAATAAATGGGAGAAGAACTAACGAAAAGGACAAAGTCGAAAACTTTGGTCTGTACACATACATATATTTGTATTTTTGCAGGTAAATCCCATTGACGAAGTTTTGTTTTGTAATCATCAAAAAGGGGGAGATTGTTGGAACATTTTGTTCCATACATAAATTTAGAGTGTTTTGATGATTAAAGTCGATAAACAAAACAAAACAACGAAGAGGCGAAGCAAAGAATATTCGAAGAAAACGAAGTTGCAAAAAGGCATTCTAGACATAGCTAACGTACGTAAACAAGAGTGCATAACGTACGTAAATGATTGAATATTACGTACGTAACAAAGTGTTATTAACGTACGTAACATGTTCAAACCAAGTAAACGTTGGAGGAGTCAAAGTCATAAAAGCATGCAACGAACATATGACGCCAGCAATGACATAAGCCTTAGCCTACGTAATAGATGGTATGTTAACATACGTAACCCAAATGTCGAAACTCCCTGGACTGATTTGTGAAGAGGCTTACGTACGTAACCTGTCAAGGTTAGCGTACGTAATCAAGCTTACGTACGTAATGTGGAGGGGATAGCATACGTAATGATGGATCTGGCAGCTAACGGCTAGTTTGATGATGGAGTCTATAAATACCATTCTATGTGTAACACCCCAATAAGGCGGCTATTACAGTGCCGTGGACCTCACATTGGGACCCACCAGACGATATCCAAAATACAGATTAAATACAAAATACATGTGATACTGAACCATAAAACATAGTACTTACTCCGATTTGGAGTTTACAACAGTATGGCCTACGGCCTTATTATACACAGGATCCAAAACATAAGTATAATCCATATGGAGATGGAATATACCTTAAATAACAATACATTTGTTCATATTTAAAATAAAGCCGAAAGATAACATTACACGGTACGAACATGACCGGACTCAAAAGACTTGGGGCCCCCGAATTAGTATCCTTCGAACCCTTCGTCATCACCCTGATCTTCCCGTGCCTCGACCTAAAATACAACACAAGTATTTCGCCCAACACAGGGTCAGATATACATGATAAATGATTCTCAAGATATTATACAATTCACATATATAAGATTTCAAGGATAACAAACCGACTAACGAACATACCCCCCGGGCGTATGAACGCTTAGTCACAAAACGTCGAACACATCCAAATATAAGAATGGACTATGAACGACTAAGATAGTACGGCTCAAGAAGGACATCACAGTACGCTCGATCCGAATATGTGTCAGTGCACATGTCCACCCCGTATACGGAATCCAGGATCTACGTGGGATAATGTACCTAATTAGCCTCAACGAACTACGTCTCGTGTGCACAGCCCAACACGGAAAATATTCACGCATGACTATATATGTGCCCGGCTAAAAATCATACACAATATCCAATCGGAACGTAGATATGACTCCGGATATATCACGATGCAACATGACAACGAATTCAATAATTCACAAACCCGATTAAAGATCGAAGACTCACCGAAATGACAATAAGATCAACGATATCAAGGGTTCGAAAGTGACGAACTTGGGAATACAATCCCACGATGAAAACGAGACATCGTTAAGAACAACCTCAAATCACAAGATACAAGTTTATAAGTGTTTCATATACACGAAATGCATAACCATCATAAAAATCCACACATCATTATAACCAAGCAAGATAACTTGCCTCAATACGGAGGCGAGAATAGTCCTTCCTTCTCCAACGAACGAACGGCCCTCGATTCAAAATCGGTTACTCGAACAATCAACCTTGAATGAAGTATATGTTACTTAATGATACGTTCATAAAATCATCTATACTTAACGAGACAACATCCTAATTCCCATTTGAGTAGTTCAACTTTTTAAGATATTGAAGTGTTACTCCAAGAACCTTATTCAATACCATTCTATTCTTACAATCGATTACAAGATGTTTACCAAATGTTTGCTGGATTAAGAATTGATCCATAATGTGTTAAACAATAATCTCCTACCCTTTAAACTTATCAAGAACATCTCAATTGATTACAAGTAAAAATCTGCATTACACACAATCACTAGTGATAAATCTATATCATGATCATGAAGGCTATCTCAAGTTTAACACCATCCTTATAATCTTCTAACTAACCTGGAGATTCAAATATCATACCTCTGAATTTACCTAGCTTAGGTTAAAGAAGGTCATTTCATTCTTCCAATGATCAACAAGGGTTTCTTAAAACATTTTATGGTAATTATTTCAACAAGTCATTTACATTACAATGAAACAAGGACTATTATTATTCCAATGGTGTTATTAGTCTAGCAAGGAGAGTGTGGTTACTAAACATGATCATCATCATTCAAAACACCAAGAACATATCATTACAAATCCCCTAATCATCATATTCATCATTAAGTTTGTTGGAAGCTTAACTATAAACATGTTTAGCTTGATTAATTCATCACTAGGTGGAGTATACTTAATCACTATCATTATAATTACGAGATTATAGGGTTAAATCATATAACATACCTTCAGAATTGAAGAACAATACACCAAAACCACATGAACACAATCTAAGCTTCAAGAATGACTCCAACTCCCAATCAACAAGCTCCAAAATCAAAATGTAAAGCTCAAACACAAGTTGGAAGAAGGTAATTTTGATCTAGGGATGAAGGGGGATGATTATATGGGTGAAAAATTAGAGGTTGGACGTGCAAAATGAAAGACACAAGTTTTCTTTTTATAACAGCACAGTTCGTTACGTACGTTATCACAAGAGGATAACGTACGTTAACAGCTTTACGTACGCTACACAAAAAGTGTTACGTACGTAAGCTAAGTCCGCAGGCCGGATCGAATATTTAACATCATTACGTACATTACCGCTTGGAGCTTTACGTACGTAATGTAGGTCAACTAGGTTGCCTCCAAAAGATCAGATATTCGAATCCCGTCCGGCCCCACACGCCGAAAGTTGAGATCGGATATGATTACACTGGTTACGTACGTAACAGGTGCCTCTTTACATACGTAAAGGCCTTAAAATAACGTACGTTATGCCTAAGGATTAAAGTACGTTAGGCTCAGGTTAAATAGCTAAAAAATGTACTTATCTATACAACGTTGAGAATTCAATCATAGTGTGAGTGATTGTTATTATTATGTCTATTTATGATATATTCCCACATCAATAAACATTACACAAATGCAACAAGACTACAACAATATTAAATTATCCGAATAATACAACAGTAAGTAAGAATTTCCATCGGATATTACATACTCCCCCCCTTAAAAGGGGTTTCGTCCTCGAAACTAAGGTGTAAACAATTCAGGATACCTCTCTTGAATGCTTCTCTCCGTCTCCCACGTGGCCTCCTAGACCCCGTGTCGTGACCACTGAACCTTCAGTAGGGGAATCGTCTTATTCCGCAATTGTTTGATCCTCCTCTCAAGTATCCGTACGGGGCGCTCCTCATACGAATGATCCTCCGCTAAATCGATCTCATCGAACTGAAGTACATGACTCGGATCAGCAACGTATTTCCTTAACTGGGAGACATGGAACACGTTATGAATCCGGCTCAGGGCTTGTGGTAAAGCCAGGCGATAGGCTAAATCGCCTACTCGTTCCAAAACCTCAAACGGCCCGATATACCTCGGACTCAGCTTGCCTCTCTTCCCAAAATGAAAAACTCCTCGAGTAGGGGACACCTTCATTAGTACATGGTCGCCGACCTCGAACTCAAGCGGTCGCCGACGGTTGTCTGCGTAGGACTTCTGTCGGCTTTGATCCGTCACAAACGACTCCTAATCAGAGCAATCTTCTCACGGGATGCTACCAACATATCGGGTTCCGTACCCAAGGTTTCAGATGGATCGTCCCAACACAGGGGGATCTACAACGACGGCCATACAACGCTTCATAAGGTGCCATCTGAATCGAAGTGTGCCAGCTATTATTATAAGTGAATTCCACCAAAGGTAGTTGGGCCTCCCAATCATCATTCCAATCGAGAACGCACGACCTCAGCATATCCTCTGAAGTTTGGATAGTCCTCTCAGTCTGACCATCCGTCTGCGGGTGAAATGCTGTGCTGAAGTTCAATTGCGTACCCATCGCACGATGAACTGCTTTCCAAAAATGTGACACGAATCGCCCGTCACGATCTGATATAATACTCTTAGGGGTACCATGTAACCTTAAAATTTCTTTGATAAATAGTTGGGCCAATCTCTCGGGTCCCCAAGTGTCTTTAATCTCCAGAAAGTGGGCTGATTTGGTCAGATGATCCACAATCACCCAAATCGCATTCATGCCTCGACGACTCGTCGGCAAGCTGGTGATAAAATCCATCGATATGTCCTCCCATTTCCACTCGGGAATCGGAAGCGGTTTCAGCATTCCTGCGGGTCGCTCGTGCTCAATCTTAACTTGTTGACAGGTTGGACACCTCGAAACGAACTCCGCAACTTCACGTTTCATACTTCCCCACCAATAATATTGTTTCAAATCCTTATACATTTTGCTAGACCCCGGGTGGATAGAGTACGGGGTAGCATGAGCTTCTCTCGGGATAGAATTCCCTAATTCATCATCTGCGGGTACACAAACTCGGTTCCTGAAGCGTATCAATCCATCCTCGTGTATCACAAAGCCAGGAGCTTTCCCTTGAGTTATTTCATCACGAATTCGAGATAAGAATGGGTCCGTAACTTGCTTTGATCTAATTATATCCTCAAGGGATGATGAAATCTCAAGTGTACAGAGTTGTCCTTGAATACGCTGTGACCAGACTTCAATTTCCGGCCTCACCAATTCTAACTGCAATTCCCTCTGAGATGTTAGGCGGTCAAGCATCTGCTCCTGTACTGTTTTACGACTCAAAGCGTCAGCAACTACATTTGCTTTGCCCGGATGATAAAGGATCTCGATATCATAGTCTTTGATGAGTTCTAGCCACCTTCTCTGCCTCATATTTAACTCCTTCTGAGTAAAAATGTACTTCAGGCTCTTGTGATCAGTAAAAATCTGACAGGTAACTCCATACATATAATGACGCCAGATTTTTAAAGCAAACACCATTGCTGCGAGCTCTAAATCATGGGTGGGGTAGTTGACCTCGTAAGGTTGTAGCTGTCTCGATGCATAGGAGATCACCTTCCCGTTCTGCATTAGTACACACCCAAGGCCCTGTTTAGATGTGTCACTATACACTACAAACCCTTCCGTTCCCTTTGGTAGGACTAAAATAGGTGCCGAAATCAAACGACTCTTAAGTTCATCAAAACTCCGCTGACATGCCTCTGACCATAAATACTTCTTATCCTTCCTCAGCAAATTAGTCATTGGTTGGGCAATTTTGGAAAAACCTTCCACGAACCGTCGGTAATAACCTGCTAGTCCCAAGAAACTGCGTACTTCCTTAACGTTCTTTGGTGGTAACCAGTCTCGGATAGCTTCTGTCTTCTGTGGGTCTACTCGCACACCATCAGCTGATATCACATGTCCGTGAAAGATAACTTCATTTATCCAGAACTCACATTTAGAAAACTTTCCATAAAGCTGATCCCGCCTTAACGCCTCGAGAACCAGATGGAGATGACGCTCGTGCTCTTCATGGTCATGAGAATAGATCAGAATGTCATCAATAAAAACGACTACAAAGCGATCCAGATAATTAATAAAGACCCAATTCATCAGTTCCATGAATACTGCCGGTGCATTCGTCAGTCCAAAAGGCATCACTACGAAGTCATAATGTCCATAGCGAGTATGAAAAGCGGTCTTCGAAATATCAGACTCACGAATCCTCAACTGATGGTAACCAGACCTCAAGTCGATCTTAGAAAACACAGCAGCCCCCTGAAGCTGATCCAATAGATCATCAATACGCGGCAATGGATATTTCTTCTTAATGGTTACCCTGTTCAGCTCACGATAATCAATACACAGATGTAGGGATCCGTCCTTCTTCCGTACGAATAGTACTGGTGCTCCCCAAGGGGACGCGCTAGGTATAATGTAGCCCTTCTCGGTCAAATCATCAAGTTGGCTCTTCAGCTCCTGCATCTCAGTCAGAGCCATACGATACGGTGCTTTTGAAAGCGGGGACGTACCAGTCTCTAGCTCAATATTGAATTCTACATCACGATGTGGAGGTAAGCCTGGCAACCCATCTGGAAATACGTCTGGGTAGTCTCGGACTACCGGAATATTGATCAATTTAACTGGTCGATCCGTTGTCTTGGTCATGTAACACCAATAGCCAATAGATCCTTGATTAAGCAGTTTCACTGTTTTCATAGCGCTGATGATTCTCCCGGAACGGCTGGGATTATCACCCTGGAAGGTGCACTCAACACCATCGTCAGATGTGACGGTCACTGTTCGCTTGCGGACACTAATTATGGCATCATGACGGTCCATCCAATCGATACCCAAGATCACATCATCTTTAGGTAAATCGACCACAATTAAATTTGACAACCATTCACAGTCGTTCATACGAATCGAGCAGTCCTGAACTTCATGATTCCCAACAATTCTTCTACCATCAGGTTGTCCAATTATATAAGGTTCACAATTGATAACATGCTCTAATTGCAAACGACTCAAACAGGAAACAGATAAAAAGGAGTGTGAAGCACCGGTATCAAAAAGAACACAGACAGTCTGAGATTGGATCTCGAGAGTACCTGCAATTATGCTGGCTTCAGGATCTTCAGCCTTCTTCATCTCGTAGACTCTGGGTTTTGCAGCCCCGGCACCAGAGGTACCAGCTTGATTTCCACGCCCCATCCCTTTGTTTGCCCCGGTAGTCTGATAAGAAGCGGATGGAGGTACACGGTCCTGAACTGAAGACTATACTGGAGCATGAGGTTACGTCCTGGTCCACTCCTGCAATAACGAGCACGATGTCCATTTTTCCCACAAGTATGGCATGACACGGCTGGCCTTGGGCATTTCGAATTGATGTGCCCCTGGTCTCCACAGTTATAGCACACAACAGATAGGCTGACCGCTCGAGGTTGTGATCCAGTTGGCTTCGACGACGTAGGTTGCCGTTCAGAAGGATTTGGCACTGGTTGGGGTCTCTTGAATGTTCCCGGTTCTTTGTCCGTAGTTCAGTTCCTGAATTTCTTGTTGTAAGACTGCGGTTGCTTCTTGGAAATTTCTTTCATGGTCAATTCGTACTCGAGAGCCTTCTCAATGAACTCCGGTAGGGTCACACAATGATGGTTCAACAACTGCATTCTCATTCAGGGTTTAAGCCTTTTGAGAAAGTATTTGATCTTATCTGCCTCCGTTTGGACAATCGTCGCGGCAAAAGGAAGAAGTGCCTGGAATTTCTCGGTGATAGATAGTACGTCATCATCTTTGGACGGGTCCGGGTTCAGCAATTCTGATAGTTTGGCCTCGCGGAGAGGACCCGGATAGTAACGGTCTAGCATGAGATTTTTAAATTCCTCCCAAGTACATACGCCATCAGCTGGCCTCACCGAAAGCCACCAAGTGTGGGCGCCCTTGCCCAAGTAGTAAGCTGCTACGGAGACGCGATTCTCTGCTGGACAGTTTACCATATCGAATAATTTTTCGAAGTGTTCGATCTAATGCACGATATCAGCTGGCTCAGAGGAACCTTCAAAAATCGGGGGTCGCTGGCGATAGATGTCGCTGATGATCTGACTCACCTGTCCGCCATGTATAGGGGGTGGCCCCTGATGCTGGTCGGTAGCAGCTCTCTGCATAGTTTCCATTAACTGACCCGTTTGGGTCATCTGAGCCATCATACAGTGCATCACAGTGTAAGGATCGACACGAGCATCCTCGCATCCAGTGTGGTGCGATTGATCCCTAGAAGGCTAATCACTGCCTGCGGAACTATGCTCTGCATTCGCTCGCCTGTTGGCTCGTGGTATCGGGATTCGGCCCCTTCCGCGGCCTCGTCCCCCTCTGCCACAGCCTCTCAAATTTCTTTCCATACTGAAAGAATCAATTCGAAAAGATAACCATAAGTACAGTTCATGATACCAATCAGAATTCATGCTAAGTGAATGGCAGTAAGAAATTACATATTCAAGAAAACAATTCGTAATGAGTTATCGTCACTACGAGGGTCACACAGAATATCATATCGACGTTTGAGTCGAATGATTTCAATCATGTAATCAATCCAGAATTTTTATTTGTATCACCAATCAGATAATTCCCGCCACTAACCCTTAAAATGCCAAGATCATCAAAGATATCCATTCAGATATCAATATCATGTCAGTAATTTAATCATGGTTCATAAATCACGTACCGCATTTGGCTTGTAGGATCAGGCACTCGCACGGGTCACACGTGACACGAAGGTCTCTTGATACTAGTTCAATACACAAAGACTTAAAAAAATGACACAATTCTCCGATACCATCTTCTGTAACACCCCAATAAGGCGGCTATTACAGTGCCGTGGACCCCACATTGGGACCCACCAGACGATATCCAAAATATAGATTAAATACAAAATACATGTGATACTGAACCATAAAACATAGTACTTACTCCGATTTGGAGTTTACAATAGTATGGCCTACGGCCTTATTATACACAGGATCCAAAACATAAGTATAATCCATATGGAGATGGAATATACCTTAAATAACAATACATTTGTTCATATTTAAAATAAAGCCGAAAGATAACATTACACGGTACGAACATGACCGGACTCAAAAGACTTGGGCCCCCCGAATTAGTATCCTTCGAACCCTTCATCATCACCCTGATCTTCCCGTGCCTCGACCTAAAATACAACATAAGTATTTCGCCCAACACAGGGTCAGATATACATGATAAATGATTCTCAAGATATTATACAATTCACATATATAAGATTTCAAGGATAACAACCCGACTAACGAACATACCCCTCGGGCGTATGAACGCTTAGTCACAAAACGTCGAACACATCCAAATATAAGAATGGACTATGAACGACTAAGATAGTATGACTCAAGAGGGACATCACAGTACGCCCGATCCGAATATGTGTCAGTGCACATGTCCACCCCGTATACGGAATCCAGGATATATGTGGGACAATGTACCTAATTAGCCTCAACGAACTACGTCTCGTGTGCACAGCCCAACACGGAAAATATTCACGCATGACTATATATGTGCCCGGCTAAAAATCCTACACAATATCCAATCGGAACGTAGATATGACTCCGGATATGTCACGATGCAACATGACAACGAATTCAATAATTCACAAATCCGATTAAAGATCGAGGACTCACCGAAATGACAATAAGATCAACGATATCAAGGGTTCGAAAGTGACGAACTTGGGAATACAATCCCACGATGAAAACGGGACATCGTTAAGAACAACCTCAAATCACAAGATACAAGTTTATAAGTATTTCATATACACGAAATGCATAACCATCATAAGAATCCACACATCATTATAACCAAGCAAGATAACTTGCCTCAATACGGAGGCGAGAATAGTCCTTCCTTCTCATACGAACGAACTGCCCTCGATTCAAAATCAGTTACTCGAACAATCAACCTTGAGTGAAGTATATGTTACTCAATGATACGTTCATAAGATCATTTATACCAAATTTTAACGAGACAACATCCTAATTCCCATTTGAGTAGTTCAACTTTTTAAGATATTGAAGTGTTACTCCAAGAACCTTATTCAATACCATTCTATTCTTACAATTGATTACAAGATGTTTACCAAATGTTTGATGGATTAAGAATTGATCCATAATGTGTTAAACAATAATCTCCTACCCTTTAAACTTATCAAGAACATCTCAATTGATTACAAGTAAAAATCTGCATTACACACAATCACTAGTGATAAATCTATATCATGATCATGAAGGCTATCTCAAGTTTAACACCATCCTTATAATCTTCTAACTAACCTGAAGATTCAAATATCATACCTCTGAATTTACCTAGCTTAGGTTCAAGAAGGTCATTTCATTCTTCCAATGATCAATAAGGGTTTCTTAAAACATTTTATGGTAATTATTTCAACAAGTCATTTACATTACAATGAAACAAGGACTATTATTATTCCAATGGTGTTATTAGTCTAGCAAGGAGAGTGTGGTTACTAAACATGATCATCATCATTCAAAACACCAAGAACATATCATTACAAATCCCCTAATCATCATATTCATCATTAAGTTTGTTGGAAGCTTAACTATAAACATGTTTAGCTTGATTAATTCATCACTAGGTGGAGTATACTTAATCACTATCATTATAATTACGAGATTATAGGGTTAAATCATATAGCATACCTTCAGAATTGAAGAACAATACACCAAAACCACAAGAACACAATCTAAGCTTCAAGAATGACTCCAACTCCCAATCAACAAGCTCCAAAATCAAAATGTAAAGCTCAAACACAAGTTGGAAGAAGGTAATTTTGATCTAGGGATGAAGGGGGATGATTATATGGGTGAAAAATTAGAGGTTGGACGTGCAAAATGAAAGACACAAGTTGTCTTTTTATAACAGCACAGTTCGTTACGTACATTATCACAAGAGGATAACGTACGTTAACAGCTTTACGTACGCTACACAAAAAGTGTTACGTACGTAAGCTAAGTCCAGAGGCTGCTGGACTGAAATACGAACATCATTACGTACGTTACCGCTTGGAGCTTTACGTACGTAATGTAGGTCAACTAGGTTGCCTCCAAAAGATCAGATATTCAAATCCCGTCCGGCCCCACACGCCGAAAGTTGAGATCGGATACGATTACACTAGTTAAGTACGTAACAGGTGCCTCTTTACGTACGTAAAGGCCTTAAAATAACGTACGCTATGCCTAAGGATTAGCGTACGTTAGGCTCAGGTTAAATAGCTCAAAAATGTACTTATCTATACAACGTTGAGAATTCAATCATAGTGCGAGTGATTGTTATTATTATGTCTATTTATGATATATTCCAACATCAATAAACATTACACAAATACAACAAGACTACAACAGTATTGAATTATCCGAATAATACAACAGTAAGTAAGAATTTCCGTCGGATATTACACTATGGTATTGTTTCAAGCACAACAACTTCAAGCATACGAGATAATCATCTGATATTCATATTGATATTATTGTTGTTGTAATATTGAGCTTACATTGAGTGATTGAGTGTTATAAACAAAATCATACATGAGTGGTAAAAGAAAAGATACAATTAGATTCGGTGTTATTAGGATCAAGGATCCGGTATTATTAGAATCGCAATCGCTATCGAGTGAGGTTTATCTAGTACCCATAGAAAGCTAGAGAGGTTGATTCCTTGTCCTACGAAATGGAAAATGGTTTAACTTGGACCGACACAAAGACAAGTGCGAGTGGTTTATCACGGACCAATAGAAGACGTGATTGTAACGGTTATCCCTCGACCGATATAAGAGAGGTGCAGAGGTTTTTATGTTGAACCTATAGAAAAAGATACCGAGAGAGGATGTAGGCTCGTTTATAGACGAACCTTTATAAATCCGTGTGTCGTTTAATTTCCGCAATTTTAGTTACGCTTTCGCAACACGACGCAACATCTGATTCCGCAACCAACACATTATTCATACTAATACGCCATTTCTGTTGCCTCATTAAAAACGTTGCTAGGAAAATCCAATGGGACAAAACCTCAGTCAAGGGAAAAGAGTGCAATGAGTATACACAAATATGTGCCAGGCATTTCAATGATCCTCAAGGATTAGTGCGAGTATCATATTCAGTGCAGTTTGTAATATCGAACTCATATTCTTTGCAATATATTCCGAATCTCTTTTGGAGATTCCATATTGGTTGTGATTAAGCTGCCTCAATAAAAACCTTGCTAGGAAAACCCCGTGGGATAAAACCTCAGTCAAGAAAAAGAGTATAGCATATAATTTTCTTTCACAACACCTTATTTTGAGTGAATGTACGCACTGATAATATATTTAGAATCTCTTCAGGAGTCACTTTCAGTAAGCCCATATATTTCATTTTATTAAAAGGACATATAGTTCAATTTTGATGGATTTCAATATCCGCATTTCCAATATCCATATTTCACAATCATGAATTTCAATATTCTCATTTCATTCACAGCGCTATATTCTGTCGACATCCTTATTTCATTCATAGCGCTATATTGTGTCGACACATTTCAACATTTATTTCCCGTAGTAACATAATTTGCCGAGATATCTCGTTATCAATCATCCATTGGTTACACATTGTGGTTATGTCTATATAGTTCTCAAAAGTATATGCCCCCTTTTATCATTGCTTTGATTCATATTTGAGAAATTATTATGTATTTATCAAAGAAATTGTAGTTGGTACCAAAGATTAATAAGCTATCATGCATCTTTGAACTTCAAGTTCATATAGTTGTGAGGATATAATGTGATGCATTACAATACTCCCCCTCATGCTAAGATATTTCTTGAGCACCAAACTCACATGTCAGTATCTCAGTATTCATCTTCACTCATGGGAGTTTATATTTCGATATTGGCTGGAGGACTTCTAATAGTATGCTAATTAATATCCCACTTGTATGCACATACCTTGATCTTTTCTGGGATCTATTCAAGTTCATTTGGGATATATTACTAGCTTAATCTAATCTGGAACATATGCTCAATCCGTGATAAAATCATCTCGTAAATTTCCGATTATAAGTCATATACATATGTGACTATCTACTGGATCCATAATTTCTAGTAGTTCACATGTAGAGGAAGTGGGCCCATACCCCCTTAATATATTCCAAATTTATTAGGGATTCATTTCCAATATTGGCTAGTAGTGATATTAATCGAGAATAAATGTTTGACGACATGATGTGTATATATCACCAAATAGATATTTTACCAACATATCACATCATCTTTCAATGTCATTATTGCACATCATCATCAACATGGAGTCGCCATTCCCACATGTCATATTATGTTCATTATTCAAAGATAGAACCGTAGTTCATACACTTTAGGATATGAACTACTCAAACGCGGAGTTAAATCTCAGACGCGTAATTCTAATCTATAAATAGATTATCATTGTATTCATAATCACCCATATTGAGTGTTCGGTTATCATAATGGATTCATGCTTTCGATTCTTCGTAAATATTACCCATCTCTTCTAGTGAATATCATAAAAAGAATTTATCGAGCTCGACTCGAAAGTTTAAGGGTGCTAAGGAAAAATGTCATCCCAGAAGATATTCGATGGTTGATCGAAGCACAAGTTCGATTATCTGGCGAATTTTCAAATTCATTTAAGTGCATTCCAGGTACATGTAGGAGTAGTTTTGCAAAGAAACGGGGAGCAAAAAGATTAGGTGGATTCTATAAATGTGCTCGGTGTACATATGACACACACTGCAAATCTGTGGGGTTTGTATCCAAAAATAGAGAAGATAAAATAGCAATTATCAAGGATGGATTGAGTAAGGAATCTATGGATCATGATATCCAACAAATTCTTGATACACATCCCAGTTGATACGTTCATCATGAATTTATGGCTTTGACACAATTTAAGAATGAACGGGAACGCTATAGTCATGAAAAACTAGTCTCAAAAGATCCAGTTTGTAAGTCCGTTCTGTCAAAGTTGGTATAGGGTAAATAGCAAAATAATGCAAGTTGATGAATATTGTTTCATATGTTTCATAATGTAAAATAATGCAAGTTGATATGTTTCATATGTATTTTCTTTTTCGCATATTTGTCGAGTGTTTATTACCTTTTCGGCTAGTTTCAATATTTTTCACTTCGACTGTTTTGTGCTTCTTCTAGCAATAATAAGATCATCTTTTGCATTTATGTAAATACATTATTCTCACAAATATGTGACATATGCTTCTATATTGTGATATCTGTAACACTCCCAAAGCCGTCTAGGAATATTACAGCGTTGTGGATCTCGAGACGGAACCCACAAGGCTGAAAGAAAGATTTACAAATATACGATGATGGTAATATCTTTAAAAATATACGAAGACTTTATAAAATCCATTTATCAAATACCGTCGAGAAACTCTCATTTGAAAGTACAAGGCCAAACAGCCGAAACTCAATAATTTAGAAAATGATTTTCCAAAATAACTTAAGTTGCCAAAAACCAAACGACCATTCAAATATACTCACGCATCAGAAAAGGCAAACAATTATAAATACTCTAGCAGCGAAATACAATAACTAGTTAAAGTACTCGATTCACACACACATGCCATAGCCAGTATCCTCTGGGAAGTTCATCTCTTCATGACCCCAACTATAATACCCGAGATTCTCGATTCTGGTTATTTATGCATTTTGTCGGTTGTGCTGGTTATTTTGTTCTGTGGATGATTTGTTGGTCTGGCATGATAGACCGGGTTGTGATATTCGTCGGGTACGACTTTTCATTTTGTAAGTCGAGCTAATCGTATGTCCTGTTTTGTTATTATTCGTCCTCCTCCAAATAGTTGTTGTGGTCCTATCGTAATTTTCGGTTCATATCGGAGTCGTTTTTGCAACCGGAGGTTGCTGGCCAGACCTGTATGAAACGGCAGTGAAAACGGTGCTGCCTGTAATACCCATACTTCTTATTAACTGTTTGACCTTGCCGTTCTTCTTATTTTGTCGCTCTGTAAACTCTTGGTGATGTTGTTGATATTGTTATTGAGTTTCGTATCTTGATTGGGTCATGATCGTGTTGTTTAGACCTTGCGGTAGTGTTCTGGGCCAGAGAAATAGCGCACGCTAGGCCTGGGCTAACGCAAGCTAATTCTGTCTGAGTAGCGCACACTAGCTTTGTGCCGTAGCGCGCGCTAAGGGACCAGACAAGTCAGAACCAGTAACTCGGACTGCCCTCTGGACTGGCGGTTAACGCGCGCTAGGAGTTCGTTAGAGCACGCTATTCGTGGTTAGTAGCGTACGCTAACTTCCGTCCGTAGCACACGCTAACGGGCTGGTCGGCAGAGGCAGTGAGGTTGTCAGTTTTCTGGACTATCAGGTAACGTATGCTAGGCTTCGGCTAGCGCACGCTAAAGCTGTCGCATAACGCACGCTAAGCCATAGCGGTAGCGCACGCTAAGGCTTGAGCAGGGCAGAGGACAGTAGATTCTGGACTCCAGTACTGGACACCACTTTTTGGCTAGCGCACGCTAGATTAGGTCGATTAGCGCACACTAACGGGGCCGGCAGAAGCCACTGGACTACCCGGTGACTACGCTAGTGCACAATAATGTAGGAAGCGTAGCGTGCGCTAGACTGGGCAGATATATATTGGACAGTTGACTACCATTTCGTCATTTTTTATCCTCTTCACTCATTTTCGATGGGAGTAGCTCGGGAGAGACGATTTTGGGCGATTGGAAGCGATCTTTCTTCTAACAACAACATCTTTGGTTGGAGAACAAGGACTATACAACATCTAATCCATCATAACATTCAAATCAAGGTAAAAATCCTTAGAACCCTATTTTTGGGAATTTTGGGGTTTTTCGTAGATTCGTCCGAGTTATCTATTTTGAAGCTTGAGAACCTTGAGATTATGATGTATCTATCCCGTATGCATGCTTTTCCTACGATTTTACGAATTGGATTGTGCCGTTTTCGGACTTGTGAGGGTTTGGACGATTCTCCAACCTCTAGTTGTTTATCCTTGTATTTTCATGAATCGTAGACGGCTTTCGGGAGTTTCTTCGTGTAATTTGAGTATGGATAATTGATTATCATATTCCTTGCGAATCTTTTAGGTTTCGGAAGCACATTCTTGGACCTACCGAACTCATACCCTTTTTCCGTTCAATTTCTCGATGTCTCAAAGGCAAGTATATATTTATGATTGTACGTTCTCGACTTTGAAAGTAAGATATATTAATGGCATGATTATTTATATCCACTCTGGGGCGGGCCGACGGGTCCCCTGAGGGTTTCGTAGCCTCTTGGTGAAATTCCACGGATGATATGAACGAACCACTCTGGGATGGACTGACGAGTCCTCTGAGGGTTCCGTAGCCTCTGGTGCGGTTCCACCGTATTCATATATGTATTGATGTGATGCTATGAGATTTAGTTATTCCAGAATACTAGTCTTGAATTGATGATTTGATGGTTACATTTACTTTATTGTCGAGGAGTATTGTATTTCATACTTGTTATACTTGTACTAGCTATTCGACGGCTAACCCCTTTATGGGGGAAATACTTTTTATGTATTTCAGGTTCCAGGAGAGCGGAAAGGCAGGTATAGGGTCGGCATGAAGATGATGGGCAAGTGTGATACTGTGTCTTTCCTCCATTTATGTTTTGAGCTTCCCCATTCAGTGTTGTTATACTGGAATGGTTATTGAATACTCGATTATTGTTTTCCATTTTCCTTGATGTTTCGGCCTGTGTTTGCCGAGTTATCGATTTGTGTTGTGATGTCTTTGGATACATTGGATATGTTTTGAGTATCTTTTGTATTCTTCTTTATTCCATTGTATGTAGACCTTCTCGGTCGAAAATTGTAGTTCCGCGTATGTTTAGACTTATGGGTCCCACGGTGGGGGCTTACGGCACTGTAATATTCCCTGAATAACTGGGGGGTGTTACAGAATCTGGTATCAGAGCTTAGGTCTATGGATACCTAGGTTGTCGGTCTTTTGGGTTCGATTGAGTCGTAATTTGCCCACAGTATCACTACTTTGCCTTCATCACAGTGCGACCGGTACTTGTAAGACCTCTTACTCTTCTGGTGTTTTCTTATTCGTTTTGCTTCTATTTTGGTATTCTTGAAAATCGGTCACTATGATGACGTGCGATTGAATTGTACTTACGTGCCTTGTGTGTTCTTCAGTATGTCAGCTGGTAGGGGCCATGGCCGTGGTCGTGGTCGTGGACGTGGAAGAGGTCGTGGCGCAGCCGTTTCCATCAGTTCTGTTGCGGGGTAAACCAACCCCAGTTTATCGAACTCAGTGCATCCTAACACCGAAAGTCAGCACGACCAGGGGAACAACGCGGACGTTAGAGTTGCGAATGTACTTCAACAATTGGCTACTCAGATGACCATTTTAGCCCAAACTGTTCATCTGAATAACCCGAACCCGAACACGGATGCCTTGCTTCAGAACGTAATCCGTATGCACCCTCCATAGTTTGGCGGTGCCACAGACCCGTTAGGTTGGGAAGATTGGCTAGCGGAATTGGAAAAGATTTTAGAGGCGGTTGATTGCCCCGAAGTGAGTAAAGTACCGATTGCTTAGTATTTCCTCACTAAGGAGGCCGCTACATGGTGGAAAGTCATTAAGCCATAGGATCGTGTTGCCACGTGGGATGAATTTAAGGAGCTTTTGGAGGCCAAGTTTTGTCCTTGGCCGGTGCGAGAGGGCCGAATCCGAGCCTTTTTCGAGGCTAAACCGCAGAATATTCCTATTTCGCAAGCGATTGTAGAGTACAACCAACAACTGATCCATGTGAAGGATCAAGTGTGGAACGAGCATGATAAGATCCATTATTTTTATATGCAGATGAATTTGGACTTACGGCGGTACATGGCCGGATTTGCTTGTACCACACTAAAAGAGTATCAGGACAGAGCTTTAGCCCATGATATGTTAAGCCCCGACAACGATACCGTTGAAGAATCAAAGAAGCAGAAGGTTGCGGGGAATTTTTCTGGCTTTAAGAGTGGCAATTTCCAAAGGTCACAGACGACCAACCGTTCTACCGGACAGTCGTCACGTTCTGCTAAAGGAAAGAGGGGTTCACGTTCTGCTCTGGGCACCACAAATCGCACGGTAACATGCTATAATTGTGGCCGTCTAGGCCATGTTAATTTGGAGTGCAACTTTCCGCCGTTGAAGTGTCACACTTGCGGACAGATGAGACATAAAGCGGCTTATTATTCAAAACCAAATCAGACTTTGGACACTCGGGCTTCTGTCAGCACCACTTGACCAAGGCGTTAATCAGCAGCAATCTTTTGGTCAATCTCAGCAGAGTTACGGCAGGGGTCGGGGATGGGTTTAGAACGCTGGAAGGGGGAACTCTAGCATCGGTTCGGTACAACCATGGGTCTATGAGATGCGTCGATCAGACAAACCCGATGCAGCGGTGGCTTCAGGTACCATTAATATTTTATCTCATCCGGTCCGTGTGCTTTTTGATATGGGTGCTACGCATTCTTTTATTTCCTTGGAATGTGTACGCCGTTTGAATATAACTTGTTTGACTGCTTGCGATCCCTTCATTGTGAAACTACCTAGCGGGGATAGAATTGTGGGAAACCGGGAGATTAAAGATTTTCTGGTGATTATATCCGGTATGGAATGGCTATCGAATCTGATTGTAGTTGATATGGTAGGTGAGGACGTGATCCTCGGCGAGGATTGGCTTGATAGTCACCAAGCGATTATGAATTACCGTACTAAGGTTATCACCATGATGACTAAAGACGGAACCGAGTACTCATTTTTGGGACATAAGTCGGGCCAATCCAATTTGCTTATCAGCGCCATGAAGGCCGTAAAACTTTTGAATAAAGGTTGTACGGGCTATTGGTGTTATGCCTTGAAAATGGAAGGGAACGAAGTCAATTTCTCTTCGATTCCGGTTGTTAATGAGTATCCCGATGTTTTTTCGGATGATCTCCCGGGATTACCGCCAGATCGGAAGATAGAATTTTCTGTGGACTTAGAGCCAGATGCGGCTCCGATTTCTAAGGCACCTTATCATATGGCACCTTTCGAGATGCAAGAATTAAAGAATCAGTTGGGAGAACTTCTGGAAAGAGGGTACATCAGACCGAGCGCTTCGCCTTGGGGCGCGCCTGTTCTTTTCATGAGGAAGAAGGATGGTTCACTACGTTTGTGCATCGACTACCGTGAGCTGAACAAAGTGACCATCAAGAAAAAGTATCCTTTGCCTCGTATAGACGATTTATTTGATCAATTGCAAGGGGCTGCAGTTTTCTCGAAGATTGATTTAAGATTAGGGTATTATCAACTCAGGGTGAGAGAGTCCGACGTTCCGAAGACGGCATTTCGGATGAGATATGGGCATTATGAATTTGTAGTTATGCTTTTTGGGTTCACTAATGCACCGACAGTATTCATGCAGTTAAGGAATAAAATTTTCATCGAGTATCTCGAGAGGTGTGTAGTCGTCTTTATTGACGACATTTTGATCTATTCTCAAGATAAAGAGGAACATGCCCGCCACTTGCGTTTGGTACTAGATATTTTGAGAACCGAGCACCTCTATGCAAAATTCTCGAAATGTGAATTCTGGTTAGAAGAAGTTATGTTTCTCGGCCATGTGATTTCGGACGAAGGGGTTCGTGTAGACCCGCAGAAGATTGAGGCAGTGCTAGATTGGGCACCGCCTAAAAATGTTAAGGAAGTCCATAGCTTTTTGGGCCTTGCTGGGTATTACCGTTGGTTTGTCGAGGGGTTCTCGAAACTCGCTCGGCCCCTTACGAAATTACTCCAGAAGACCGAAAAGTTTGTTTGGACGTATGAGATACAACAGAGCTTCGATGAACTGAAGAGACGTTTGACTTCAGCGCCGATTTTAACTTTACCACATGGTAGTGAGGGCTTTGCAATTTATATTGACGCTTCGGGTCAAGGTCTTGGCTGTGTGCTTATGCAGCATGACAAGACGATAGCTTTTGTGTCACGACAACTAAAGCCGTATGAGATGAATTATCCTACTCACAATTTGGAGTTGGCCGCAATTGTCTTCGCACTCAAGATTTGGCGGCATTATTTGTATGGTTCTTCGTGTCGTATTTATACGGATCACAAGAGCCTGAAGTATATTTTCAGTCAGAAGGAGCTGAATATGAGGCAGAGACGTTGGTTAGAGTTAATAAAGGATTACGATTGGGAAATTCTTTACCACCCCGGAAAAGCCAATGTCGTCGCGGATGCCTTGAGCCGCAAATCGGCATCTCTTCAAATGCTCGAGGTTCTTACATCTCAGACAAAAAATCGTCAGGATTTAATTGAGCAAGGGATAGAAGTTTGGCTTCAACGAGTACAAGGACAGTTATGTACTCTCGAAATTACTTCGTCCTTGGTTGACGACATCAAAGGGAAGCAGTGGAGTGACCCGATGATCTCTCAACTGAAGGAGGATGTAATTAAAGGAAAAGCTCCTGGATTTATGGTTCACGAGGATAGTATTCTGAGATTTCAGGGCAGGCTTTGTGTTCCGAACGATTTAGAGCTGAGGCAGAGAATTCTCCGAGAAGCTCATGCTACGCCTTACTCAATCCACCCCGGGACGAATAAGATGTACAAAGATTTGAAGCGTAATTTTTGGTGGGATAACATGAAGAAGGATATCACGGAGTTTGTACTACCGTGCTTGACGTGTCAACAACTCAAGATCGAACATCAACAACCAGCGGGGTTGTTGAAACCGCTTCCCATTCCCGAGTGGAAGTGGGAAGACATCTCTATGGATTTCATCACTGGCATGCCGAGAACTCGGGCCGGAGTGAATATGATTTGGGTAATTGTCGATCGGTTGACCAAGTCTGCACACTTCTTGGGTATTAAGGATACTTGGGGACCGGATAGATTGACCCGAACTTTTATAGCTGAGATCGTAAGGTTGAACGGTGCCCCCAAGACCATTATTTCTGATCGAGATGGCCGTTTCGTATCACATTTTTGGCAGGCAGTTCATCAAGCTTTGGGTACTGAGTTGAGATTGAGCACTTCCTTTCATCCTCAGTCGGACGGTCAGACAGAGAGGACGATTCAGACGTTGGAAGATATGTTGCGGGCTTGTGCCTTAGACTGGAGTAATGATTGGGAGCTTCACTTACCGTTGATCGAGTTTGCTTACAATAATCGTTGGCATGCGTCGATCAAAATGGCACCATTCGAGGCACTTTATGGTAGGCAATGTAGATCGCCATTATGTTGGGATGAGGCTTCTGAGATAATTAAAACGGAACAGGATATGTTGATGGAGACTAAGGAAAAGATTTCTATTATCCGGGACCAATTGCTGACTGCCCAGAGCCGTCAGAAATCTTATGCTAATACTCATCATCGACCCTTGGAGTTCGAAGTGGGGGATCATGTCTTACTCAAGGTGTCGCCGACCAGAGGAGTTTTCCACTTCGGGGAAAAGGGGAAACTTAGTCCGAGGTATATCGGACCTTTCGAGATTTTGGACAGAGTTGGTGATTTAGCTTATCGCTTGGCGTTGCCTCCAGCTTTGAGTCATGTCCATAGTGTTTTTCACGTATCGCAGTTGAGAAAGTACGTGCCGGATCCGAGCCATGTTATCGACTACAGTGAGATTGATGTAGCTGAGGATATTACCTTTCCGGAGAAACCCGTGAAGTTCCTTGAGCGTCGCGAGAAACAACTTCAGCATAAGACCATTCCACTGGTTAAATTGCAATGGTCGAGGCATGGAGCCGAAGAGGCGAATTGGGAAACAGAAGAGAAGATACGATCGGAGTACCCCGAGATTTTTATTTTTTAAGTTTCGAGACGAAACTTCATTTTAGAGTGGGAGAATGTAATACCCGTAGTTTTTATTGACTGTTTGACCTTGCCGTTCTTCTTATTTTGTCGCTCTGTAAACTCTTGGTGATGTTTTTGATATTGTTATTGATTTTCGTATCTTGACTGGGTCATGATCGTGTTGTTTAGACCTTGCGGTAGTGTTCCGGGCTAGAGAAATAGCGCACGCTAGGCCTGGACTAACGCACACTAATTCTGTCTGAGTAGCGCACGCTAGCTTTGTGCCGTAGCGCGCGCTAAGGGACCAGTTAGGTAATAAATAGTAACTCGGACTGCCCTCTGGACTGGCGGTTAACGCGCGCTAGGAGTTCGTTAGCGCATGCTATTCATGGTTAGTATCATACGCTAACTTCCATCCGTAGCGCACGCTAACGGGCTGGTCGGCAGAGGCAGTGAGATTGTCAGTTTTCTGGACTATCAGGTAACGTACGCTAGGCTTCGGCTAGCGCACGCTAAAGCTGTCGCATAACGCACGCTAAGCCATAGCGGTAGCGCACGCTAAGGCTTGATCAGGGCAGAGGACAGTAGATTCTGGACTCCATTACTGGACATCACTTTTTGGCTAGCGCACGCTAGAGTAGGGCGATTAGCGCACGCTAATGGGGCCGGCAGAAGCCACTGGACAACCCGGTGACCACGCTAGCGCACGCTAATGAAGGAAGCATTGCGTGCGCTAGACTGGGCAGATATATATTGGACAGTTGACTTTCATTTCGTCATTTTTTATCCTCTTCACTCATTTCCGACGGGAGCAGCTCAGGAGAGACGATTTTGGGCAATTGGAAGCGATCTTTCTTCTAACAACAACATCTTTGGTTGGAGAACAATGACTATACAGCATTTAATCCATCCTAACGTTCAAATCAAGATAAAAATCCTTAGAAGCCTAGTTTTGGGAATTTTGGGGTTTTTCGTAGATTCGTCCGAGTTATCTGTTTTGAAGCTTGAGAACCTTGAGATTATGATGTATCAATCCCGTGTGCAAGCTTTTCCTATGATTTTACGGATTGGATTGTGCAGTTTTCGGACTTGTGAGGGTTTGGACGATTTTCAAACCTCTAGTTGTTTATCCGTGTATTTTCATGAATCGTAGATGGGTTTCGGGAGTTTCTTCATGTAATTTGAGTATGTATAATTGATTATCATATTCCTTGCGAATCGTTTAGGTGCCGGAAGCGCTTTCTTGGACCTACCGAACTCATACCATTTTTCCGTTCAATTTCTCGATGTCTCAAAGGCAAGTATATATTTATGATTGTACGTTCTCGACTTTGAAAGTAAGATATATTAATGGCATGATTATTTATATCCACTTTGGGGTGGGCCGACGGGTCCTCTGAGAGTTTCGTAGCCTCTTGGTGCGATTCCACGGATGATATGAACGAACCACTCTGGGATGGACCGACGAGTCCTCTGAGGGTTCCGTAGCCTCTGGTGCGGTTCCACGGTATTCATATATGTATTGATGTGATGCTATGAGATTTAGTTATTCTGGAATACTAGTCTTGAATTGATGATTTAACGGTTACATTTACTTTATTGTCGAGGAGTATTGTATTTCATAGTTGTTATACTTGCACTAGCTATTCGACGGCTAACCCCTTTATGGGGGAAATACTTTTTATGTATTTCAGGTTCCAGGAGAGCGGACAGGCAGGTATCGGGTCGACATGAAGATGACGGACAAGTGTGATACTGTGTCTTTCCTCCGGTTATGTTTTGAGCTTCCCCATTCAGTGTTGTTGTACTGGAATGGTTATTGAATACTCAAGTATTGTTTTCCATTTTCCTTGATGTTCTGGCCTGTGTTTTCCGAGTTATCGATTTGTGTTGTGATGTCTTTGGATACATTGGATATGTTTTGAGTACCTTTTGTGTTGTTCTTTATTCCATTGTATGTAGACCTTCTCGGTCGAAAATTGTAGTTCCATGTATGTTTAGCCTTATGGGTCCCACGGTGGGGCTTACGGCGCTGTAATATTCCCTGAATAACTTGGGGTTGTTATACTGCCGAGCGCCGTGTCCTGCGCCTGGTCAGCCAGGACTAGCAGGTCTGCCGAGACACGGCCGAGAACCCGCGGAAGTTTTGCACCGGGTGATGCACCGTGTCGGACACGGCCGAGACACACGCGCAGGCTTTTTGCATCGGGTGTTGTGCCGTGTCGGTCAGGTCGCGCACTGACCCGCAACCCGGCGGTAGACACGGCGCTAGTTTGGCCGTTTGTTGCGCCGTGTTCTGCACGGGTATAAATATGGCAGGACAGTCGGGTTTAGACCCATTTTTCCAATTTCTTCCTTTCCTTTATGCGGCTGGGGCTTGGAGGGCACGAGGAGATGTTTTTCCACTATAAATCCACGAAATTCCTGAGCCCATAACATCGATTAATCCTTTCATAACTTTCTCCGATCGATCGAATCAAGGTAAGCTTTCCTAAAATCCTACTTTTGGGTTAGAATAGTGATGAATTGATGATTTTTAAGTTGTATTCTATCGAATTCCTTGTTGTTCCACAGTTAGATTGCCGAGGATTCGTCGTTTTATTGAGTTTCTTATAGACACCTTTAAGGTGTTCGATAAAATGTAACAAAGGGGATTCGGGCATTCTACGATTATTCTTCCTCGTTCGTTCATTAATTTATTGATGTTATGATGTTAGGGTCAGGTTCCTTGTGAAGAACTCGAGTCGGAACTCTTCCGTTCATCGTTTTCTTCAAGCTTCCCGATCGATCGTGTTATTATTGTTCCGCCCAGAGAATTGTAGGTGTTCGAGGTGTCCCGACTGAGTCGTGTTCGTCGGAGTGTCCGGTATCGATTATCGAGGCAAGTATCTTGCCCATTCATTACGTGTTTTTTTGGATATAATGGTTGCTAATCTTCGATATGTGCTAAACAAATATTTATAACCATATTTCAAAGGACTCGGTATATTTACCATCATGGTTTTCTTAAAGGTGACCCGTGTGTTTCGGCAATTAATATGCTTAATTGAATATGTGTGCTAATGTTGAGTATAGGATCGCCTTACTTTCGTATGATGTCATTATGTATGATTATGTCATCGATAAATATAAACTTCACATCTTTTGTTAAAAGGTGTGCGTGGAGTCACGTGGTTATCGACGAATATGTGAGTTTGTGTGATAATGGTTGTGTCGTTTCAGTGCTGTTGAGATATTGTGCTTCCATGTAGATTGTTATAGTTCTGGGTTGTGAATATGTGTTGGATAAACTGGCCATTCTAGTAAGATACCTTGACTATATATATACTGTGATTGACTTTCGAGGCTTGTGGTTTGCAACTGTGAATTATGTTATTGTCTGGATGTGTTGTCGTTCTTCCACCCGGGGATGGCATGTGTGGCCTCTGGGGGCCGATACTAATGGGTACGGCCACGGAAGTGGGCTTGGTTGCGTGTGTTGTCGTTCTTCCACTTGGGGATAGTCCGACGGGGCCTCTGGGGGTTGATACTAATGGGTACGACCGTGGAAGTGGTTTCCTATCCAGGGATGGTCCGACGAGGCCTTTGGGGGTCGATACTAATGGGTACGGCCACGGGTTACCAAGTGTGGATAGTTGTGATGTTGAGACTTGTTAATGTACTTCTTTGTTGATTAATTGTGATACTGTCTGGAGTATCACAATGCTATGTGCTCGTGGTAGAGATACATTATATATCGAGTCTTGGTGTTTGGCTAGAATGGCATAAGTGTAATGTGTGGTGTGTATTCGTCTGTGGTAATGATTTGAAATGAGCCGGTTGAGTCGTGGACCCTGTGTTTTGTTTTCGGATTTGTATTTTGGAAAATAAGCTTTGGGCTGTGACCCTAAGTGGTTTACGATAAGTTGAGAATTATTCAATTACTAATGTTTTTCAAAACTCCCGAGATCTTGAATTGATTTTCAAAACGACCACTCATTTCATTTATACGTTTACAGTTTAAACTATTTTATTTAAATGAGAAATATCAGGAAGTCTTTTGTCTTGGCTGAGTTGCGGATTATTTCAATCATCGTATTCTCGGGATGTGTTGTGTATGGATCGTATTTGCACTTTATACTTGCACTAGCAAAGCAGTGGAGTTTTGCTAACCCCCGAGTAATCGGGGGGTGGATATCTGTATTGTGTCCAGGTATATGCAGGTTTTCGGGAGCAAGTCACAGGATCGGTACGAGGGGTGATGAAAGACAAATGATACTAATCACACGAAGCCATTTTTGGGTTCAATTAGTCGGAGTCCATTGAATTGTCTTTTTCGCTGTCATATTGTTTGTTGTTTGCAAGTATTTTACCCTTGCGTGGGTATGAGTCTGGATGGGATTATGTATTTTGATTTGTAAGTCAATGATGAAAGACCTAATCGGTCTAATGATTCGTGATTTTGTCACGTCGGTATGTAATGTAATGTGTTGTTTCGATGTCTCACCTGGTGGATCCTCACAGAGAGGGTCTGTAGTGTGTAATATTCCCAGTTTGATTCTGGGGGTGTTACATTTATGTTATCAGAGCTTAGGTTGCGGAAACCTAGGCTATCGGGTCCAGTCGTGTATTGTTGAGTCTTGTCTTGTCGGATTGTGTCTGACTGAGTCGTGTCGCGACGCGTCGTCCGGGATTTCAGCCGTGATTAGTATCAAGGTGTAGCCATCATCTTCGTGTGATCTGTGGATGTAAGTCTCCCTACTGCATGTTGTACCACGAGCTATAAGAGCCTGTGTGATTCTGTGTTATGTAGTAGTATTTAAAGGTGCACCGTGAGTAAGTGACATATATTTGCTGATTTCCGTCTTGTGCTAGAATGGAGAATGATACTGCTAAATGTATCTTCGTATAAACTGTTTTTCTTACAAGAGTAACAACCTTGGAATAAGTTTTCTAAAGGCTTTCGGGGAGTCGTAAAATTTTTTAAAAGCCCTCCAAAAGAGGAAAAAAATTTTGATTTTCGTATGATGAGCTCAAGGTCAAAAATTTTGAGACTTCAAACTACTGATATTTCATTTTCATCTCATATTATAAGTTTTCTAAACATGATGATGCTCTCGTTGTTGGGCAGTGGTGCCAGTTTTATGATTAAAATAGTGATGTGAATGTTGAGTCGATCGGTACGTATATGTTGACATAGTCCTCTTTATTGAGAGGTGAAATTTCGGTTTTGAATGACATTTGTCTTTTGATGGTTGCTTGTGAGATGTTGTAATTATGTGAATCGATGGCATTCAGACTCATATGTATTGCTTATTTGTAACCTTCGGTTCTACTAATGGCGTATATATGTTCGCAATTATGTTGCTGAATTTGTTAGCACACGCAAAGTATGAGGCTAGCGCTCGCTAATTTGGTAGGAGTAACGCACACTAATCTTGTTGTACCGAACGCTAATCAGCCTGGGCAGAGGATATGGAACCGCATTTTAGCCGTTAGGTCTAACTTTTGCGGTCAATCACCTGTGGCTATATTCTATGCATGGTGCCTAGTGATAACAATTGTTGTGCATGAATGTGTGTTATGTAACACCCCGAGATATTCGGAATGATTACAGCGCCGTAAACCCTTTAAGTAAGGATTTACAAGGCTAAATAAAAGAAATGTAAATATAATCCAACCGTACAACTGAAGTTCAAAATACAGAACTGATTCAACTGATCCAATGAGTTAACTTATACAACCATATCGAAAATGACATTATTAAAACACACGTACTCGAGTAGTAAAGTGAATCAAGAAGACATATCACAATAACAATAAACCTCAACCACATCACTGAGCCGTTTCATCATCATGTCGGTACTGTGGTTGCCTCCCTGCTCCTCGGCTACCTGAACATCAAAACAATGTCCACCCCCGAAGGGATTAGCAAAACAATGCTAGTACAAGTATCATAATACATAAATCATCAGTGCATCATAAAACATGCAAAACGGACTTCCGTCATCAGAATCCAACGATGTGAATCCTCATGATTCCATCAACACAATACAGGGTAATCCAGCGATCCAGCGCCCTTGGTATAGATCCCCATGATGATCCCGTCGGACCAACGCATGGTGGAAAACCCGTCCAACGATCCAGCGCCCTCAGCATAGATCCCCATGATGATCCCGTCGGACCAACGCATGGTGGACATTCGATCTAGCGCCCTCAGCATAGATCCTCATGACCCCCTTCGGATCATTTACAATATAAACCATGCAATCATGCATAAATATATGCATTTCGATATGTCCATTCATACGAACAATTAATCACGAATACCACAAGAAATCAAAGAAATTAATCTCGTACTCGACAATATGAACAAAACAATATGCATGATCAAAGTTCCAATATAAACCAACTCAACATATGATACTTGCCTCGAAAATGGCAAGAATGAAATACTCCAACAAATGACACGCGTCCGTATGCCACCGCCCCTCGATCGTCCCCTATGCAAGGCTCGGACCTAAGAAATAATAAAGAATTCATGTCATGCCGTACGAATGTCTAACAATCTGGTTTACGGCCGCAAGCTCTAAAAATGAATTCTGCCTGAACTACTTAGCGTGCGCTACGTACTCTACGTAACGTGCGCTAAGCCTGCCCGTTAACGTACGCAAATAACCAAGTTTAGCGTACGCTAGTGGTAATCTTGTGATCCTCTCGATCACCGATCGTCCTACCTGATGACATAACGTACGTTACGTACCAAACGTAGCGTACGTTACTCATTCCCGATAGCGCACGTTAATATGCCTATCTTAGCGTGCGCTAACTGTGCATGACAGTTTACTACTGGGCAGAAAACTTGAGCTAAAGGTGATGAAACTCATGAAATCTTCAGTGTTAATATATGCCATCTCCGTGCATATCATGCTCATACGGTTTGTGAAAGATCTTTACGTATTAAATGACTACGAGACACAAGGATACGTATCATCATTACAACACCATAATTCATCTTGATCTTCAAGAAAATATCCTAAGTTCAATCCATTCCAAGTCCCAAAACGTATGATTCCTTTATGTAAGGACATAAGAACTTGGTAATCTCCATATACTAGTCATAATCGGTTTTCAAGATACATGAATAAGCTTAGGAGTTCAAACACTAAAAAGGTTCAACGGTTTATACGATGAAGAAGTACCGAAACATCGCAAATATCCTTCTAACACATGATGTTCGACTACATACGTATCTGACTGACTAGATAGTCCCAAATCATGATCAAAACGTACTTCATAATAGTACTTAATATTGGTGAAGGATCACCTACCTCAAAGTAGTGAAGAACAAGGAGGAACTCAAAGCAATCCAACGCCGAAGGCTTGAACACCAATCTCCAATGATCTACAATCTTTGACTCGAGTTAGGATGCTGATATGAAGGGTTTAGGATGAAGAGAGTGACTCTCTAAGTCCAAGGGTTCGGATGTGGGAAGTGAAAAGGCTGAAAATACGAAAAAGGATGCTGTCCTATTTATAGAAAGTGGTTATTAGCGCGCGCTAGTCCATATTCATAGCGTGCTCTAACGGCTTACTGACTACACTGTACTCAGCATTTAGCATGCGCTATCCTCATATCAGTAGCGTGCGCTACTGCGTTGACTTGGCTTTTTCCCGAAAGCCGTCCAGGTTCATCCCGACATAATCCAACCGAGATCCGCAGCCGATCTCACCTACCGCCCTGTCTCAATCATGCTGACTACGTGTAGCGCGCGCTAAGGTTCATACATAGCGTGCGCTACGGATCCTAATTAGCGTACGCTATACTTAGTCGATAGCGTGCGCTACATGCGCAATCACCATTTAGATTACATTCGTGAAATCATGCGCTCAACAACACCGGATCATGAAATACGGAGAATAATAATCAGATCAAAATGCAACAATTACAACATCCCAAGGTTCAATTACATATCAGAAATCTCGGGTATGACATCCTTCCTCCCTAAAAAGAAGTTTCATCCCGAAACTTAAGATGAAAACAACTCTGGATATCTAGTCTTCATACTGTCCTCCGTTTCCCAAGTGGCCTCTTCAACTCCGTGTCGTGACCATTGTACTTTAACCAAGTGTATTGGTTTATTCCTCAATTGTTTGATCCGACTCTCAAGTATCTTGATTGGTCTCTCTTCGAAGGTGCCGTCATTCGCTATCTCGATCTCATCGAACTCAATGATATGACTGGGATCCGGTACATACCTCTGCAATTGGGATACGTGAAACACATTGTGAACGTGACTCAGCGATGGCGGTAAGGCCAACCTGTAGGCTAAATCCCCAATTCTCTCGAGGATCTCGAATGGTCCGATATATCTCGGACTTAGCTTGCCTTTCCTCCCAAAATGGAAAATTCCACGTGTAGGAGACACCTTAAATAGTACGTGGTCCCCAATGTCAAACTCTAGAGGGCGACGACGCACGTCTGCATAAGACTTCTGTCGGCTTTGGGCAGTCAACAGTCTTTCCCGAATCAAAGCTATCTTCTCTTGAGTCTGAACTATCAATTCTGGTTCCGTCCCGATCAAGTCCAAAGAATCATCCCAGCACAGGGGTGATCGGCATCTTCTCCCATACAAAGCTTCAAATGGTGCCATCTTAATAGAAGCATGCCAACTATTATTGTAGGTGAATTCAATCAATTGCAAATGAACTTCCCAATCAGTTGACCAATCCAAAGCACAAGCTCTAAGCATGTCTTCTACTGTTTGTATAGTCCTTTCGGACTGACCGTCCGTCTGAGGATGATAAGCCGTGCTAAAGTTTAGCTCGGTCCCCAAAGCCCTGTGAACTGCCTTCCAGAAGTGCGACACAAAACGACCATCTCGATCTGAAATAATGGTCTTCGGTGTCCCATGTAATCTGACTATCTCTGCAATAAATACTTGCGCCAATCTCTCGGGTCCCCAAGTATCTTTAATTCCTAGGAAATGCCGACTTGGTTAGTCGATCAACTACAACCCAAATAATGTTCATTCCCGTCTTGGTCCTTGGCATACTGGTGATGAAATCTATCGAGATATCCTCCCACTTCCACTCACGGATCTGAAGCGGCTTTAACATTCCGGCAGGTCGCTGATGTTCAATCTTAACCTGCTGACAAGTCAAACACTTCGAAACGTATTCTGCTACTTCCTTCTTCATATTCCCCCACCAGAAGTTTTGTTTTAGATCCTTATACATCTTACTGCTGCCTGGGTGAATAGAATAAGGCGCGCTATGAGCTTCCTTCAGAATTGTCCGTCTCAAATAATCAGCATCGGGAACGCAAAGTCGACTCTGAAATCTCAGAACTCCATCATCTTGTATCACGAATCCTGGGGCCTTTCCTTTCTTTACTTCGTCACACAACCGAAGGATCAAAGAATCGTTCAACTGCTTAGATTTAATTTCCTCCACTAGTGATGAAGTCAGTTCCATCACATATAGTTGCCCTTGGATTCCTGGTACCCATACTTCAATCCCTTCGCGGATCAGTTTACGTTGAATGCTGGTTTGGGATGTAAGTGCTTCCAACACTCGAAGAGAAACAGGTTTACGGCTCAATGCATCGGCTACTACGTTTGCTTTACCCGAATGATAGAGAATTTCCAGGTCGTAATCCTTGATCAATTCCAGCCACCTTCTCTGCCTCATGTTTAATTCCTTCTGACTGAAAATGTACTTGAGGCTCTTATGATCTGTAAAGATCTGACAATGAGTGCCGTACAAATAATGTCGCCAAATTTTCAAGGCAAAGACCACAGCTGCTAGCTCCAGATCGTGAGTCGGGTAATTAACTTCGTACGGTTTCAACTGCCGAGAAGCATAGGCAATCACCTTATCCTTTTGCATCAACACACATCCTGCACTCGATTTGAAGCGTCGCTGTATACCATGAATCCATCAGTCCCATCTGGTAACGCTAATATAGGTGCTGTCGTCAGTCTCTTCTCAAGTTCATCAAAACCAGCCTGGCATTTCTCATCCCACGTGAACTTTTGAGTTTTCTGTAGCAGTTGAGTGAGCAGACGAGCAATTTTGGAAAATCTCTCTACAAAACGGCGATAATATCCAGCAAGTCCCAAGAAACTTCGGACTTCTTTCATGTTATTAGGAGCTTCCCATTCCAAGATTGCTTCGACTTTCTTCCGGTCCACCTGAACTCCGTCAGCTGATATCACATGCCCAAGGAAAGTTACTTCCCTAAGCTAGAACTCGCATTTGGAAAGCTTTGCATACAGCTGTTCCTTCCTCAAGGTGCTCAAAACCACACGCAAATGCTCGGCATGTTCCTCTGTGTCTTTCCAATATATCAAGATGTCATTGATGAAGACGACCACAAATTTATCCAAGTATTCTAAGAATACCCAATTCATCAATTGCATGAATACCTCAGGAGCATTGGTAAGTCCAAATGGCATCACTACAAATTCATAATGCCCGTACTGGGATCTAAAAGCAGACTTCGGTATATCCGATTCCTTAAATCTCAACTGATGGTATCCTGATCGCAAGTCAATCTTCGAGAATACCCTTGCCCCTTGCAGTTGATCAAACAAGTCGTCGATCCGAGGTATAGGATACTTATTCTTGATCGTCACTTTGTTGAGCTCCCTGTAATCAATACATAATCGGAGGGATCCGTATTTCATCCGGACAAAGAGAACGGGCGCTCCCCAAGGAGAAACGCTAGGTTGAATATAACCCTTCTGTAACAATTCCTCCAGTTGCTTATTTAGTTCATACATCTCGGTTGGCGCCATGCAGTATGGTGCTCTGGAAATAGGAGCGGCTCCAGGCTCTAATTCGATAGCGAACTCCACTTCTCTCTGCGGAGGTAACCCAGGTAGTTCGTCAGGAAATACATTTGAGAATTCATTCACAACTAGAATAGATGAGTGCTCTACTCCTTCCTCTTTCCTCATGGCATAGCACCAAAGTCCATGACATCCCTGCTTCAGTAATTTCACGGCTTTCATTGCTTTGATCAATTTTCCCGAGCTTCCCGGTCTCCATCCTCTGAATAAGTGTTCTGATCTGTCATCAGCAATGATAGAAATGACTCTCTTTCGGTAATTCAGAATAGCTCCATAACGGTTGAGCCAATTGTCTCCGAGGATTAAGTCGTCACAATGTATGTCCACTACAATAAGATTTGATGGCCACTCTCTCCCTACTATAGACACTGGAAAATCTCTAGCTTCTAGGGTTCCCACAATTTTCTAGGTCTACTCTTATTTTCCGTGAAGTTGCCAGCCACTTTCTGCTTCTTTGCTTCTGTTGACTTCTCTACTGCCGCCTCTTTCATATCATAGGCCAATGCTTTGTCCTGATACTGTCGCAAGGTGGTACATTCAAATCCGGACATATACTGCTAAATCTCCGGCTTCATCCGCATGTCGAAATGAAAAATCCTCTCCGCCTCGGTTCTGACCAAGTGGCGCACATAAGTCAGCTGGTGATTAAAAGTCTTAATCACATCTGTCACAGATGCCTCTGAATTTTGTGGTGAGAAAAACTCCCGGACTCGGGCCTCTCTAATTGGGCGAGGACAATACTGCGCTTCCATCATTAATTTAAACTCCGTCCAGTCAACATTATGCTCCTCGGGTCGAATGGCCTCCCACCAGTCGAAAGCCTCCCCTGTCAGAAGATACTGGGCCACCGGAACCCTCCTGTCGTTGGGACAGTTAATCCCTGCAAAGATCTTCTCTAACTCTTTCAGCCAATGATCCCAAGAAAGCGTCTCAGCAGAACCGTCAAATTTCGGAGGGTGCAATTTGACCACTTCAGTAAGCCATTTGTCCCCCCGATTATCCTCGTTATGTTGCTGTCCCATCGCCGTCTGCATGCGATCAACAACTTGAGCAAACTGGTTTATCTGAGCAACCACCTGTTGAAGCACTCCCGGCACATTAGGATCTGCAATATTATTAGCTGGTCCCTTCTGTCCTCCAGAATGGGAATTGGTTCGACTAGCAGAAATCTCTTGGGTAGACGCCGAATCCTCTTGTCTCACATTTCCACGTCCGCGTACATGACCACGTCCGCGTCCACGACCTCCCCTCAACATACTGTAAACACAAATACTCAATACCCAGGGCAAACTTTCTAAAAGAAAATCCGTCAATATTCACAAAACAAGAATTAAATAAAATGGTAGTATTTGGGATTAGGAGACTTACAACCACGGTCCACACGACGATGTTGGCTCAGCAGTGATGTTACAAACGACCAATAATCAAATAACGTAAACAGACCCAACTAACCCGACTGCCAAGATATCCATGAATCTTAGCTCCGATACCATATTCTGTAACACCCCGAGATATTCGGAATGATTACAGCGCCGTAAACCCTTTAAGTAAAGATTTACAAGGCTAAATAAAAGAAATGTAAATATAATCCAACCGTACAATTGAAGTTCCATTTACATAACTGATTCAGCTGATCCAATGAGTTAACTTATACAACCATATCGAAAATGACATTATTAAAACACACGTACTCGAGTACTAAAGTGAATCAAGAAGACAAATCACAATAACAATAAACCTCAACCACATCACTGAGCCGTTTCATCGTCATGTCAGTACTGTGGTTGCCTCCCCGCTCCTCGGCTACCTGAACATCAAAACAATGTCCACCCACGAAGGGGTTAGCAAAACAATGCTAGTACAAGTATCATAATACATAAATCATCAGTGCATCATAAAACATGCAAAACGGACTTCCGTCATCGAAATCCAACGATGTGAATCCTCACGATTCCATCAACACAATACAGGGTAATCCAGCGATCCAACGCCCTTGGTATAGATCCCCATGATGATCCCGTCGGACCAACGCATGGTGGAAAACCCATCTAACGATCCAGCGCCCTCAGCATAGATCCCCATGATGATCCTGTCGGACCAACGCATGGTGGACATTCGATCTAGCGCCCTCAGCATAGATCCTCATGACCCCCTTCGGATCATTTACAATATAAACCATGCAATCATGCATAAATATATGCATTTCGATATGTCCATTCATACGAACAATTAATCACGAATACCACAAGAAATCAAAGAAATTAATCTCGTACTCGACAATATGAACAAAACCATATGCATGATCAAAGTTCCAATATAAACCAACTCAACATATGATACTTGCCTCGAAAATGGCAAGAATGAAATACTCCAACAAATGACACGTGTCCGTATGCCACCGCCCATCGATCGTCCCCTATGCAAGGCTCGGACCTAAGAAATAATAAAAAATTCATCTCATGCCGTACGAATGTCTAACAATCCAGTTTACGGTCGCAAGCTCTAAAAATTAATTCTGCCTGAACTACTTAGCGTGCGCTACGTACTCTACGTAACGTGCACTAAGCCTGCCCGTTAATGTACGCAAATAACCAAGTTTAGCGTACGCTAGCCGTGGTATCTTGATCCTCTCTCGATCGCCGATCGCCCCGCTGATGACATAACGTACGTTACGTACCAAACGTAGCGTATGTTACTCATTCCCGATAGCGCACGTTAATATGCCTATCTTAGCGTGCGCTAACTGTGCATGGCAGTTTACTACTGGGTAGAAAACTTGAGCTAAAGGTGATGAAACTCATGAAATCTTCAGTGTTAATATATGCCATCTCCGTGCATATCATGCTCATACGGTTTGTGAAAGATCTTTACGTATTAAATGACTACGAGACACAAGGATACGTATCATCATTACAACACCATAATTCATCTTGATCTTCAAGAAAATATCCTAAGTTCAATCCATTCCAAGTCCCAAAACGTATGATTCCTTTATGTAAGGACATAAGAACTTGGTAATCTCCATATACTAGTCATAATCGGTTTTGAAGATACATGAATAAGCTTAGGAGTTCAAACACTAAAAAGGTTCAACGGTGTATACGATGAAGAAGTACCGAAACATCGCAAATATCCTTCTAACACATGATGTTCGACTACATACGTATCTGACTGACTAGATAGTCCCAAATCATGATCAAAACGTACTTCATAATAGTACTTAATATTGGTGAAGGATCACCTACCTCAAAGTAGTGAAGAACAAGGAGGAACTCGAAGCAATCCAACACCGAAGGCTTGAACACCAATCTCCAATGATCTACAATCTTCGACTCGAGTTAGGATGCTGATATGAAGGGTTTAGGATGAAGAGAGTGACTCTCTAAGTCCAAGGGTTCGGATGTGGGAAGTGAAAAGGCTTAAAATACGAAAAAGGATGATGTCCTATTTATAGAAAGTGGTTATTAGTGCGCGCTAGTCCATATTCGTAGCGTGCGCTAACGGCTTACTGACTACACTGTACTCAGCATTTAGCGTGCGCTATCCTCATATCAGTAGCGTGCGCTACCACGTTGACTTGGCTTTTTCCCGAAAGTCGTCCAGGTTCATCCCGACATAATCCGACCGAGATCCGCAGCCGATCTCACCTACCGCCCTGTCTCAATCATGCTGACTACGTGTAGCGCGCGCTAAGGTTCATACATAGCGTGCGCTACGGATCCTAATTAGCGTACGCTATACTTAGTCGATAGCGTGCGCTACATGCGCAGAATCACCATTTAGATTACATTCATGAAATCATGCGCTCAACAACACCGGATCATGAAATACGGAGAATAATAATCAGATCAAAATGCAACAATTACAACATCCCAAGGTTCAATTACATATCAGAAATCTCGGGTATGACATGTTATGACTTTTCGTATTGCTAGGTGATAATTGATTGTGTTTGATGAATTGATAAATTATGTCTGCTGTGTGTGTGTGTTCAGAAACACTTTCCTGGAAACTTCACAAAGATTTGACGGTTCGATTAATCGGCGGCTCCGTGTGCACTTTAAAAATTATTTGGAATTGGCGAGCCGGCCTCGGATTCTCAAATAAAACCTCGACGGTATTTGAAAGAGTTGTTTTAAAGTACATGTAGACATTTTGTAAAATGTTACCGTCGTTGATTTTCATGTAGTGTTGGGAGGATTTTAGAAAATGATTTTAACATGTTGTATTTTCAAATAATTCGAGTACATGATTTTCAAAAATCTTTCACACCATAATTCGAATTTATTTTAAAAAATATATTGTGGAAGATGAAAAATCTCACTCGATTTAAACTTCAGACTCGGATTTGGGAAAGTTTCTTGTATTGATTAAGGTCTGTACGAATGGTTTGACGACCTTGCGTGGTTACCTTGTTGTTATTAACGTGATGCTAGTGTGTAGTGGCGTGGTAATTTTGACAATACCGGTTGAACAGAAAATATTGTTTTGCAAATGATTTCAAAATGAGATGGTTAAAGTCTGTTGTTTACAAATTTTGATGAAGCAACCCAATGTACCAAAAATACTTTTAAAGTTTTACTTTGAATAGCACACAAATCCAAGGATTATCAAATGACATCATTTAAAAGAATCCCTCGTGGATTTTCTTATCGAGTTGTTTTTAGTTACCTTATGTGATATATCGTGCTGAGTTGATACTTTAGCACATTATTTTTGCGAAGTTGTGGCATCGTATCGAGTGAGAATCCACTTAGTATGCCGAGGGATAGAGGACACGGACGTGACCGCGGTACAGTTGGTCATGGAGATCAGATGCGGGACCAAGAGGATATGGCCGGGAAGGTCGCTATTCCAGCACTTCGTTCTCGTTGTTTAGGTTTTGGGGACGAAACCTCTTTTAAAGGTGATATGATGTAATACCCATATTTTTGTTCGCTTCCGTCTCGTTCGACCGTATTGACTCGGATCAATTTCCTGTGAACCATGTGCGGAATTAACACCTCGTGGTTCCTACGAGTTTATTGATGTCTTGATTTAAGGTGTGAACTTTAGAGTTGATCATTGTTGTTCGATCATTGCTATTCGTTCGTCGTTGACCAATCATTATTATTTGATCTCGTAATCATGATTATTGAACATCTAGACCACTTCATAATTTCCATAAGTGTTGGGAAATTGTCTTCGTATTTGATCTTCCAAACACTCGAGGTTATTGGAGTTATATTCTTGTTCAACGTTGGACTTGTGTTTTGATTGTTGTATTGCTCGGGTTTATCAACCCTTGTGATTCATGTTCGTTGCTTTTCGTAAACACTCTTGCGTATTGAATCGGTCTGCAGTAGCTCTGTTCTACATGGAGCTCTTGTACGCTGTCAGTATCAGATAACGTGTGTTATCTAGAGTCGCCTTGCTTTTGTTTTAAGTTTCGGGATGAAACTTATTTTTAGTAGGGTAGAATGTAATACCCGAGATTCTCGGTTCCGGTTATTTTTTAATTTTGCCGGTTGTGCCGGTCATTTTGTTATGTGGACGATTTCTTGGTCCGGCATGATAGACCGGGTTGTGATATTCGTCGGGTACGACTTTTCATTTCGTAAGTTGAGCTAATCGTATGTCCTGTTTTGTTATTATTCGTCCTTTTCCGGATCGTTGTTGTGGTCCTATCATAATTTTATGTTCGTATCGGAGTCTTTTTTTGCAACCGGAGGTTGCTGGACGAACCTGTACGAAACGGCGGTGAAAACGGCGCTGCCGAGCGCCGTGTCCTGCACCGGGTTGGCCAGGACTAGCAGGTCTGCCGAGACACGGCCGAGAACCCGCGCAAGTTTTGCACCGGGTGATGCGCCGTGTCGGACACGGCTGAGACACACGCGCAGGGGTTTTGCGCTGGGTGTTGCGCCGTGTCAGTCAGGTCGCGCACTGACTCGCAACCCGGCGGTAGACACGGCGCTGGTTTGGGCCGTTTGTTGTGCCGTGTTCTGCACGGGTATAAATATGGCAGGACAGTCGGGTTTACACCCATTTTTCCCATTTCTTCATTTCCTTTACGCGGCTGGGGCTTGGATTGCACGAGAAGATGTTGTTCCAATGTAAATCCACGAAATTCCTGAGCCCATAACATCAATTAATCCTTCCATAACTTGCTTTGATCGATCGAATCAAGGTAAGTTTTCCTAAAATCCTACTTTTGGGTAAATTGGGGGGTTTTACTTGATTTTGTCCATTTAATCCGAAATAACTTAGAATAGTGATGGATAGATGATTTTTAGGTTGTATTCTATCGAATTCCTTGTTGTTCCACGGTTGGATTGCCGAGGATTCGTCGTTTTATTGAGTTTCTTATCGACGCCTTGAAGGTGTTCGATAAAATGTCACAAAGGGGATTCAGGCGTTCTACGATTATTCTTCCTCGTTCGTTTGTTATTTTATTGATGGTATGATGTTAGGGTCAGGTTCCTTGTGAAGAACTCGAGTCGAAACTCTTCTATTCGTCATTTTGTTCAAGCTTCCCGATCGATCATGTTATTATTGTTCCGCCCGGAGAATTGTAGGTATTTGAGGTGTCCCGACTGAGTTGTGTTCGTCGGAGTGTCCGGTATCGATTATTGAGGCAAGTATCTTGCCCATACATTACGTATTTTGTGGATATAATGGTTGCTAATCGTCGATATGTGCTAAACAAATATTTATAACCATTTTTCAAAGGAATCCGTATATTTACCATCATGGTTTTCTTAAAGGTGACCCGTGTGTTTCGGGAATTAATATGCTTAATTGAATATGTGTGCTAGTGTTGAGTATAGGATCACCTTACTTTCGTATGATGTCATTATGTATGATTATGTCGTCGGAAAATGTAAAGTCTACATCTTTTGTTAAAAGTTGTGCGTGGAGTCACGTGGTTATCGACGAATATGTGAGTTTGTGTGATATTGGTTGTATCGTTTCGGTGCTATTGAGATATTGTGCTTCTTTGTAGATTGTTATAGTTCTGGGTTGTGAATATGTGTTGGATAAACTGGCCATTCTAGTAAGATACCTCGACTATATATATTGTGATTGACTTTCGAGGCTTGTGGTTTGCAACTGTGAATTGTGTTATTGTGTGGATGTGTTGTCGTTCTTCCACCCAGGTATGGCATGTGTGGCCTCTGGGGGCCGATACTAATGGGAACGGCCATGGAAGTGGGCTTGATTGCGTGTGTTGTCGTTCTTCCACCCGGGGATGGTCCGACGGGGCCTCTGGGGGTCGATACTAATGGGTACGACCGTGGAAGTGGTTTCCCACCCGGGGATGGTCCGACGGGGCCTCTGGGGGTCGATACTAATGGGTACGGTTGCGGGTTACCAAGTGTGGATAGTTGTGATGTTGAGACTTGTTAATGTACTGCTTTGTTGATTAATTATGATATTGTCCGGAGTATCACAATGCTGTGTGCTCGGGGTCGAGATACATTATATATCGAGTCTTGGTGTTTGGCTAGAATGGCATAAGTGTAATGTGTGGTGTGTATTCGTCTGTGGTAATGATTTGAAACGAGCCGGTTGGGTCGTGGACCCTGTGTTTTGTTTTCGGATTTGTATTTTGGAAAATAAGCTCTGGGCTATGACCCTAAGTGGTTTTCGATAAGTTGAGAATTATTCAATAACTAATGTTTTTCAAAACTCCCGAGATCTTGAATTGATTTTCAAAACGACCACTCGTTTCATTTATACGTTTACGGTTTGAACTATTTTATTTAAATGAGAAATCTGAGAAAGTCTTTTGTCTTGGCCGAGTTGCGGATTATTTCAGTCATCGTATTCTCGGGATGTGTTGTGTATGGCTTGTATTTGCACTTTATACTTGCACTAGCGAAACAGTGGAGCTTTGCTAACCCCCGAGTAATCGGGGGGTGGATATCTGTATTGTGTCCAGGTATATGCAGGTTTTCGAGAGCAAGTCACTGGATCGGTACGAGGGGTGATGAAAGACGAATGATACTAATCACACAAAAGCCAGTTTTGGGTTCAATTAGTCGGAGTTCATTGTATTGTCTTTTCCGCTGTCATATTGTTTGTTGTTTGCAAGTATTTTACCCTTTCGTGGGTATGAGTCTGGATGGTATTATATAATTTGATTTGTAAATCAGTGATGAAAGACCTAATCGGTCTAATGATTCGCGATTTTGTCACGTTAGTATGTAATGTAATGTGTTGTTTCAATGTCTAGCCTGGTGGATCCTCACAGAGAGGGTCTATGGCATGTAATATTCCCGGTTTGATTCTGGGGGTGTTACACCACAAGCTCGATATCCCAAGAACCTAAAAGAAAGCCCACGATGGGGTCAGCCATAATACTCAACAATGATAATGATCACATCACATCAATAATTACATACCAATGAGATACTAAGTAAGAATACTACCGATGTAGTCTTACCACCATAACTTTACCAAAATTCACAATTCGTATCCTTAACAACACATTAAGCTCATACCTAAACACCTGTATTGTACCTCAACAATACCCAATGTTCTCAAAACATCATCATAACTCACTGTTACGAAATCTACTAACTCTGTCCAACCCAATCCATCGGGTGACTTCATCACATCTTAACACGATAATCGATTGTCTGTCAAAATACAATTACCAAAGGAAATATGGAACATACCCCAAGATACATAATACCACGACAATCATGTTAGTCTAATTCGAGATCAGATCAGTACATCATACGAAAATGGTCCTAACACAAGACCTACAAATACATACTCATATGACAACGTCAATATGCTCACAACAATGCATACTAAATGGAAATCCGGTGATCCAGCACACAGCATAGATCCCAAGATGATCCTACTAGATCAACACGAGGTGGATAACCAACAATATACATATGCACAACAACAACAGATGGTAAAACCAACGATGCGAATCTACATGATTCCAGCAACACAACACAGGATAATCCAACGATCCAGCGCCCTCAGCAAAGATCCCAATATGATCCCGTCGGACCAACACGAGGTGGAAAACCCGTCCAATGATCCAGCGCCCTCAGCATAGATTCCAAAATGATCCCGTTGGACCAACATGAGGTGGACAACTAATCTAGAGCCCTCAGCATAGATCACACGATCCCATCGGATCAAACACAACATATACAATACAACTATGCATGCACAAATGCAAATCAATATGTTTATCAACATGAACAACATATGAATCAATAAAATGAATGACACTAAGACAAATCAACTTACACAGCCTCATGTTCAACAACATGAATGACAATATGCATGATAGAAATCATCAGCATTAACCCAAAATCAAATAAAGATACTTGCCCCGAGTCCTTCGAGAGCAATCTCGTTGTCGAAACCATCACCGATGATTATCCTCAATGTTCGATGATTCCAATGCCACGGACCATAGATAATTCATATCCTCGTATTTACCACGATATACCCTCGATACCAAGTATACCAGTAATAAATGTAAATCATATACATTATGATTTAAATTCCCAAAATCAGAAAACAACGTACAACCCCAATCTCCATCGTACATAATAATAATCATTGCTATATGAATTATAAATGAATAAAACTGAAACCATTCATTAAATATTATAAACTGAGCAAGTAATAACTTGCCTCGATACCAATACGACAGTAGTGAAGTTGTTATCAACTTCCTTGCCTTCGTCTACGAGCTCCTTGACTCCTATTAAAGCAATTCACAGACATCCTCGAACTCAACCTCAACACACGATTCTAATCGATGATCAATTCTCTCATCCTATTGCAATAATCAATAACAAGAAGTTCGATAACAATCAACAAACCCACAGTTCCACAATATCTTGGTCAAACACAAATCCGAACGATCCAACTCAAATAATTACGAAATCTTAATCCTCAATAAATTTTACATACATTGTCTGTTGACTTAGCGTACATTATTCACATTACGTAGCATGCGCTAATATCCAGAACATACTCTACGTACGTAAGACATTAAGATTTACGCACGCTAAATATTCCAATTAACACCTTTCGATCATGAATATCGAAATACAGATGTAAAGAATCATACTCTGATATTAAACAAATTTATTAAGTTTTCCAGCCCTGAACACAATTATAAAGAATTCAATCCGTTCGATACGTATTTGTATTATAACCAAGTAGGGCTGACTCGATCATAGTTCGATAAATACAATAATTTCAGTGGCTGGAAATATCAAAACAAAAATTGGCGAGAAACGTTTTATCTTGTGAGATAGGAATATACTCATAGGAAGTACGTGGCCTTTCTGAAGATTTCGTACTTTTTGCCTATTGTCGAATTAATTCACCTAGGAATAGAGTGTGTTATTCGCCTTAGAAAATTCTATTGACCTCGGGAGAGGCAGTAGAGTATTTTAGCAATCTTCGCCTCCAATAAATTAGGAAATCATTAAATTCATATAAACCAAGAGAAATTCGGATATACCGAGGTGGATTCACAATCCTAGATTAATTCCTTATTTGATTTTCTTTCTTCGAGCAATAGATTTTACTATTTCTTATTTTATTAATTTTCTTTAATTATTACTTGTGCCTCAAATTTCAATAGTTCAAATAAAATTAGAATGCGTATAAATTAGAATACCATGTTCAAAAGAAAACATCAAGAGCGTGAGAGATAAACATATCCAAGCTAAAATGACAAAAAATAAAGATCCAAAAATGCAAGAAAATACTGAAACACAAATATATACAACTAATACTCGGGTTGCCTCCCGAGAAGAGCTAAGTTTATAGTCTTCAGCCGGACTTTTTGAAAATCAGTTCACTTTTTGCAAACACCATTTGAACTCTGCCCCGTCCATCGAACCGTTAATATGTGTTTTAAATTTTTGACCATTGGTCTTTAGCAATTCGATTTTCGGTTTGGACAACCAATGTTCTTTGCGAAAAGATTTTAACAAACACAACCTTCCGAAACACCCATTTTGCACATGACTTGGCACCCGTTTGACATCCGGCTTATTTTCAACTCCACGGGCGAACTTAGGACAGAATAAGAATTTTCTGATTGTGGAGATACTAAGTAAGAATACTACCGATGTAGTCTTACCACCATAACTTTACCACCATAGCTTATTCTGAACATCTTTGTTGAGATACTAAGTAAGAATACTACCGATGTAGTCTTACCACCATAACTTTACCAAAATTCACAATTCGTATCCTTAACAACACATTAAGCTCATACCTAAACACCTGTATTGTACCTCAACAATACCCAATGTTCTCAAAACATCATCATAACTCACTGTTACGAAATCTACTAACTCTGTCCAACCCAATCCATCGGGTGACTTCATCACATCTTAACACGATAATCGATTGTCTGTCAAAATACAATTACCAAAGGAAATATGGAACATACCCCAAGATACATAATACCACGACAATCATGTTAGTCTAATTCGAGATCAGATCAGTACATCATACGAAAATGGTCCTAACACAAGACCTACAAATACATACTCATATGACAACGTCAATATGCTCACAACAATGCATACTAAATGGAAATCCGGTGATCCAGCACACAGCATAGATCCCAAGATGATCCTACTAGATCAACACGAGGTGGATAACCAACAATATACATATGCACAACAACAACAGATGGTAAAACCAACGATGCGAATCTACATGATTCCAGCAACACAACACAGGATAATCCAACGATCCAGCGCCCTCAGCAAAGATCCGAATATGATCCCGTCGGACCAACACGAGGTGGAAAACCCGTCCAATGATCCAGCCTCGGATAGATTCCAAAATGATCCCGTTGGACCAACATGAGGTGGACAACTAATCTAGAGCCCTCAGCATAGATCACACGATCCCATCGGATCAAACACAACATATACAATACAACTATGCATGCACAAATGCAAATCAATATGTTTATCAACATGAACAACATATGAATCAATAAAATGAATGACACTAAGACAAATCAACTTACACAGCCTCATGTTCAACAACATGAATGATAATATGCATGATAGAAATCATCAGCATTAACCCAAAATCAAATAAAGATACTTGCCCCGAGTCCTTCGAGAGCAATCTCGTTGTCGAAACCATCACCGATGATTATCCTCAATGTTCGATGATTCCAATGCCACGGACCATAGATAATTCATATCCTCGTATTTACCACGATATACCCTCGATACCAAGTATACCAGTAATAAATGTAAATCATATACATTATGATTTAAATTCCCAAAATCAGAAAACAACGTACAACCCCAATCTCCATCGTACATAATAATAATCATTGCTATATGAATTATAAATGAATAAAACTGAAACCATTCATTAAATATTATAAACTGAGCAAGTAATAACTTGCCTCGATACCAATACGACAGTAGTGAAGTTGTTATCAACTTCCTTGCCTTCGTCTACGAGCTCCTTGACTCCTATTAAAGCAATTCACAGACATCCTCGAACTCAACCTCAACACACGATTCTAATCGATGATCAATTCTCTCATCCTATTGCAATAATCAATAACAAGAAGTTCGATAACAATCAACAAACCCACAGTTCCACAATATCTTGGTCAAACACAAATCCGAACGATCCAACTCAAATAATTACGAAATCTTAATCCTCAATAAATTTTACATACATTGTCTGTTGACTTAGCGTACATTATTCACATTACGTAGCATGCGCTAATATCCAGAACATACTCTACGTACGTAAGACATTAAGATTTACGCACGCTAAATATTCCAATTAACACCTTTCGATCATGAATATCGAAATACAGATGTAAAGAATCATACTCTGATATTAAACAAATTTATTAAGTTTTCCAGCCCTGAACACAATTATAAAGAATTCAATCCGTTCGATACGTATTTGTATTATAACCAAGTAGGGCTGACTCGATCATAGTTCGATAAATACAATAATTTCAGTGGCTGGAAATATCAAAACAAAAATTGGCGAGAAACGTTTTATCTTGTGAGATAGGAATATACTCATAGGAAGTACGTGGCCTTTCTGAAGATTTCGTACTTTTTGCCTATTGTCGAATTAATTCACCTAGGAATAGAGTGTGTTATTCGCCTTAGAAAATTCTATTGACCTCGGGAGAGGCAGTAGAGTATTTTAGCAATCTTCGCCTCCAATAAATTAGGAAATCATTAAATTCATATAAACCAAGAGAAATTCGGATATACCGAGGTGGATTAATTCCTTATTTGATTTTCTTTCTTCGAGCAATAGATTTTACTATTTCTTATTTTATTAATTTTCTTTAATTATTACTTGTGCCTCAAATTTCAATAGTTCAAATAAAATTTGACCACCTCAGCAAGCCATCTGTCTCCCCGGTTATCCTCGTGGTGCTGCTGTCCCATCGCCATTTGCATGCGGTCAACGACCTGAGCGAACTGGTTTATCTGCACCACCACCTATTGAAGCACTCCCGGCATATTAGGATTTGCGTCGTCATCGCCGATCCTTGCTGCCCTCCAGAATGGGAATCGGTTCTACTAGCCGATAATTTTGGGGTAGTTGCGGAGTCCTCCTGTCTCATATTTCCACGTCCGCGTCCACGACCACGTCCGCGTCCACGACCTCCTCTCAACATACTGAAAACACAATTTTTCAATATCCAGGATGAAATTTTCAAAAAAATTAAGCCGGTCAATACTCACAAAACAGCATTAAGTAAAACGGTAGTACAAGAGATTTGGAGACTTACAACCACGGTCCACATGACGACTTTTGGCTGAACAGTGATGTTACGAACGACTCGTAAATCAATAACGTAAACAGACCCAACTTAAAACCAGACTGCCAAAGATATCCATGAATCTTAGCTCCGATACCATATTCTGTAACACCCCGAGATATTCGGAATAATTACAGCGCCGTAAACCCTTTAAGAAAGGATTTACAAGGCTAAATAAAAGAAATGTAAATATAAGACATCAATACCACGGAAATTCAAGTTTACAAAACCGATCCAACTGGTTCAACGAGTAATTAATACAACCATATCGAAATGATATTAATAAGACATTCGTACTCGAGTACTGAAATGAATCAAGAAGACAATCAAAAGCAACGACAAACATCACTGAACCCCTTCGTCGTCACATCGGTACTGTGGCTGTTTCCCCGCTCCTTGGCTACCTGAACATCAAAACAAATGTCCATCCCCGAAGGGGTTAGCAAAACGATGCTAGTACAAGTATCATATTAAACAAATCGAATATGCATCAACAATACATAACAGGATACACCACATGGACTTCTGCTACCGGAATCCGACAATGCGAATCCACAAGATTCCATTAACACAACAAGGGTATTCCAATGATCCAGCGCCCTCAGCATAGATCCCAAGATGATCCCGTCGGACCAACACGAGGTGGAGATAACCCGTCCAATGATCTAGCTCCCTCAGCCTAGATCCCAAGATGATCTCGTCGGACCAACACGAGGTGGACATCCGATCCAGCGCCTTCAGCATAGATCGTACAACGTACACAAACACAACTCATGCATACACATATGCCAAATCATTATGTCCATCAACATGAACATAGAAACACTAGATAACGAATATCATAACAATTCAACAAAATAATTTCCATGTTCAACAACATGAATAAACCACAAACATGCTCAAAATACCAATTTTAACACATTACGATACTTGCCTCGAAGATGGCAAGAACGAAACACTTCAATGACCTCAACACACTCGAAGTCCGCCTCCTTCGATCAATGTAGCAAGCTCGAACCTTAACAAAAGAAATGATATAGAATTCATTTCAAGTCGAACGAATACCTATCAATCCGCTCTACGGCCTAAAGTTCTAAATATGCAATCTGCCTGAACCACTTAGTGTACGCTACGTACTCTACGTAGCGTGCGCTAAGACTGCCTGTTAGCGTACGCTATCGTCTAAGTCTAGCGTACGCTAGCCATGGACGGACAGTTCTCTCTGATCAGCCGACTGACTCGACTGATAACATAGCGTACGTTACATACCAAACGTAGCGTGCGTTAACTTATCCTCGATAGCGCACGTTAACTTACGTATGTTAGCGTGCGCTAACCGTGCATGGCATACTACTACTGGCAGAAACTTGATCTAATGGTGATCAACTCATGAATTCTATGGTGATAATACATGTCATCCCCGTGCACATCATGCTCATAAGGAGTGTGAACGATCTCTACGGATTAAATGACTACACGATACAAGGGTACGTATTATCATCAAAATTCATCTTGATCTCGAGAAAGTATCTTAAGTTCCCTTCGTCCTACGTTCTAAAACGCATGATTCCAAAGTGTAAAATATAACAACTTGGTAATTTCCATTTACTGGTCACAAATTGGTTTGAAGCTTCAGAATATGCTAGGAGTTCAAACACAAAAAGGTTCCATGGTATTATACGATGAATAAGTACCGAAACATCGAAATTATCTTCCTAACACATGATGCTCGACTACTACGAATTTATTGACTAGGTAAGCATGATCAAACGTCCTTCAGAATACTACTAATATTGGTGAAGAAACACCTACCTCAAAGTAGCGAAGGACACGAAGGAACTTAAAGAAAATCCATCGCCGAAGGCTTGAACACCAATCCCCCAATGGTCTACGATCTTCAACACGAGCTAGGATGCTGATATGAAGTGTTTAGGATGAAGAGAGTAATACTCTAAGTATAAGGATTCGGATGTGGGAAGAGAAAAGACTGAAAATACGAAAAAGGATGTTGTCCTATTTATAGGAAATGATTATTAGCGCGCGCTAGTCCATACTCGTAGCGTGTGCTAGCGGCTTACTGACTTCACAGTACTCAGCACTTAGCGTGCGCTATTTCGTATCAGTAGCGTGCGCTAAGGCGTTGACTTGGCTTTTTCCCGAAAGCCGTCCAGGTTTATCCCGACACAATCCGACTGAAATCCTCAGCCGATCTCACCTACCACCCTGTCTTAATCATGCTGACTACGTATAGCGCGCGCTAAGGTCATGCACAGCGTGCGCTATGGATCCAACTTAGCGTACGCTACACATAGTTGATAGCGTGCGCTACATGCGCAGAATCACAATTTACATCACATTTGAAATCATACGCTCAACAACATCGGATTATGAAATACGGAGAATAATACTCAGATCAAAGTCCAACAATTACAATGTCATAAGTTTCCAAATACATATCAGAAGTCTCGGGTATTACAGTACCTTTGTGTGTTACCTCAAGCATTTTCCAAATTTCTTTGACACTATCACACGATGATATCCAGTTGTGTTCTTCCGGATTTATAGCACAATATAGAAGTTGAGTTGCCTTACAATTATAGTGGTCATTTTTCCACTCGGAATCGTCATATTCTTTGAAAGTTTTAAGAGTACCGTTGGTATTCGTTGGAATTTTCGGACCAAGACAAATCACCTTCCAAAGCTCGATGTCATATGCTCGGATGAATATTGACATCTTTTTCTTCCACTTCATAAAGTTCGAGCCATCAAAAAATGGTAGTCGGTTAAGAGCAAGTCCTTCGACTGGAGCAAGTTGAAACACCATTTGGATCGACTCCTCGGATGTTAAGCCGTGTATTGGAGGTACCGCTCCGATACCAATTGTTGGAGGAAGATCGGTATATGCGCCATGTTGCGTAAGCGTAAATTAAATTGCGGAAAATAAACGACACACAGATTTATAGAGGTTTGGCCAAACGTGCCTACGTCCTCTCTCGATGTATCTTTTCAATAGGCTAAATATCAAAAACTATGCACCTCTCTTCTATCGGTCGAGGTATTACCGTTACAAGATCGTCTTCTATCGGTCCGAGTAAAACCATTCTCTTACTTGTCTTTTTGTCGGTCCAAGTTAAACCGTTTTCCTTTTCTATTGGACAAGGAATCAACTACTCTAGCTTTCTATTGGTACTAGATAAATTTCACTAAGATAGCGATTGCGATTCTAACAATGCCGGATCCTTGATCCTAATAACACCGAATCCAATCGGATCTTTTCTTTTTATCACTCGTGTATGATTTTGTGTATAACATTCAATCACTCTAATTTAAGCTCAATAGCAACAACTATAATATTTACAATGATATCTCAAGTGTATATGAATTGCTCAATGTTGTTGCGTGGATTGATACCAACTCACTTGGTATTTATAGCCTTCTTCATCAAACTAGCCGTTGCTGCCAGTTGACTTGCTAGCGTGCGCTAGCTCTTCTTAATAGCGTGCGCTAAGCCTCTTTATGTACGTTATGCCTTTCATGTAGCGTACGTTATCGATGTTCAGTTCTAGTCCAGTGGCTTCGTTTCTTCCCTTACGTACATTATGCCGTCTTGCTACATACGTTATCCTCTTGCTGTAGCCTGCGTTAATTATGCAATGTAGCGTGCGCTAATCCAATATATCCGTTGCCTTCATTTGTCAAACTATTCGTTCCAACTTGACTTTGACCGGCTTTTCCCAACGTTCATCTGATTTGAAATATCATTACGTATGTTAACATCTTTGTGTTACGTACATTAATCTGCTTCGATAGCGTGCATTAATCATTATGTGTAGCGTGCGCTATCCACATCAGGTGGGTTGACTGAACTGCAGGTAAGTACATGTTACGTATGGTATCCTGACTGAATTACGTACGTTAACATTGCTCGATTGTGTGCGCTATTCAATATGAATAGCATGCGTTATGCATGTATTTTGTTCAGCTTTTTGCGTCTTCGTCTGCTTCGATGTTTTGCTTCGCCTCGATGTTGTTTTGCTTTGTTTAGCAACTTAATCATCAAAACACTATTTATTAATATGTGGAATAAATATTCCAACATTCTCCCCCTTTTTGTTGATTACAAAACAACTCTTGAATTGGATAAAACCTGTAAAATAAAATTATATACATGCACTTTCAAAGTTTTTGGCGTTGATCGTTTCGTTAGTTTCACCCATTCTTTTCTTTTTCTGTCAATTTCGACTTCTTCGTTTTTCATTTTTCAACTCCTTCATATCTCCCCCTTTTTGTATGCTTTCTTCTCCTTTTCGACTTCTTCGATTTTTATTATTTATTTTTCTTGTCATATCTTTCATAACGATTTTTATCCGATTCAACTTATTCTCCCCCTTTTTGTATTCAGCAAAAAGTGTAACACAAAATATAGAGGATACCAATTTGAATATATAAAAAATATGCATGAATATAAAAAATATGAAATAGTAGGGAATATCTCCCCATGAAAATATTATCTCCCCCTTTGTAAAATATCAATTTGATAAAAATTAATTTTTGGGGATTCAATCGATAGTTGGTTTTTCTTTTGAAACATAGACGATATTAGGAATAAACGTTCCTTTGGGAATCCAAATTTTCTTAGTTTTTATCGTTCGTCTTGGGCTTTTGCAATTTGAAATGTGATGCCCGAATTTCAAACATTTGTTCACACCGGGGTATTTTAAAATTTACAGATTCGTTTTTAGAACGTGGTTTGAATCCTAACTCCTCTTTATTTAACGTGTATTTTTGAACCGGGAGCATATTTTCAAATATCTCATTTCCGAGAGAAAATTTTTTTGTTAAATTTTTTAGCTCGATTTGAACTTTAACAAGATCATTCTTTAAGATATTCTCGTTTTCTATGCATTTTGAATGATCGATCTCAACAAATTTTCCCTTCTCAAGAATTTTGAAATATTCATTTTCCAAAGATTTGTATTTAGATTTAAGGGTTTTAATCTCATTTAAAGCATTTTTATAATCCGTATGTAATAACTCGAATGCTTCAAAAAGTTCGTCGTAAGAATTACTTACTTGGCTTTCGACGTCGCTATCGTCGAATGAACTCCGGGCCATAAATGCAAGGTTATTTTGATCGATGAAATCATCATCAATATCTTCGTCATTCCTTGTTGCAATTAAACCTCTTTGGGTTTACCCGACAATTCTTAGCAAAGTGGCCTGGTTTACCATATAATCGACAGGTGTTGTCGAATTTCTTAGATTCGCCCTTTTGGATGTCCTGCTTTCTCCGGTTTAATAAGTGTTGGAATTTATTAATATTTTTGGCATAATATCGTCCACCTGGATTTCTTCCTTTCTAGACATCTTAGCCTTCATGGCTATCGATCTCTCCTTCGGTTTCGGTTTGGCATTTCGAGATTTTCGAACAATCTCGTAGTTGATAAGAGAACCAACAAGAGCACTAAAATCGAGAGTATTTAAATCTTTATACTCCATTATTGCCGTCACCGCACCGTCCCATTCTCGAGGTAGTGATCGGAGAATTTTCTTTAATTTATCACTACTCGAAAGTGGTTTCTCGAAACATGCTAATCCATTTGTGATAACCGAAAAACGGTCAAGCATTATCGTGATGGATTCATCGTCCTTCATTTGAAATAATTTGTATTCGTGAAGGAGCATGTTTATCTTCGTCTCCTTGACTTGAGACGTACCTTCGTGTGTTACCTCAATTATTTTCCAAATTTCTTTGGCACTATCACACGATGATATCCGGTTGTGTTGTTCTAGATTTAAAGCACAATATAGAAGTTGAGTTGCCTTACAATTATAGTGGTCATTTTTCCAATCGAAATCATCATATTCTTCGAAAGTTTTAAGTGTACCGTTGGAATTCGTTGGAATTTTCGGACCAAGACAAATCACCTTCCAAAGCTCGATGTCATATGCTCGGATGAATATTGACATCTTCTTCTTCCACATCATAAAGTTCGAGCCATCAAAAAATGGTAGTCGGTTAAGAGCAAGTCCTTCGACTGGATCAAGTTGAAACGCCATTTGGATCGACTCCTCGGATGTTAAGCCGTGTATTGGAGGTACCGTTCCGATACCAATTGTTGGAGCAAGATCGGTATATGCGCCGTGTTGCGGAAGCGTAAATTACATTACAGAAAATAAATGACACACGGATTTATAGATGTTTGGCCAAACGTGCCTACGTCCTCTCTCGATGTATCTGTTTCAATAGGCTAAAGATCAAAACCTCTGCACCTCTCTTCTATTGGTCGACGTATTACCGTTACAAGCTCATCTTCTATCGGTACGAGTAAAACCGTTCTCTTACTTCTCTTTTTGTCGGTCTAAGTTAAACCGTTTTCCTTTTCTATTGGACAAGGAATCAACCACTCGAGCTTTCTATCGGTACTAGATAAACCTCACTAAGATAGCGATTGCGATTCTAACAATACCGGATCCTTGATCCTAATAACACTGAATCCAATCGTATCTTTTCTTTTTCTCACTCGTGTATGATTTTGTGTATAACACTCAATCACTCTAATTTAAACTCAAGAGCAACAACTATAATGTTTACAAAGATATCTCAAGTGTATATGAATTGCTCAATGTTGTTGTGTGGATTGATACCCACTCACTTGATATTTATAGCCTTCTTTATCAAACTAGCCGTTGCTGCTAGTTGACTTGCTAGCGTGCGCTAGCTCTTCTTAATATCATGCGCTAAGTCTCTTTACGTACGTTATGCCTTTCATGTAGTGTACGTTATCGATGTCCAGTTCTAGTCCAGTGGCTTCGTTTCTTCCTTACGTACGTTATGCCGTCTTGCTACGTACATTATCCTCTTACTGTAGTGTAAGTTATCGATGTGCAGTTCTAGTCCAGTGGCTTCGTTTCTTCCCTTACGTACGTTATGCCGTCTTTCTATGTACATTATCCTCTTGCTGTAGCGTACGTTAATTATGCAATGTAGCGTATGCTAATCCAATATATCCACTGCCTTCATTTGTCAAACTATCCGTTCCAACTTTATGACATTGACCGACTTTTCCCAACGTTCATATGATTTGAAATATCATTATGTACATTAACATCTTTATGTTACGTACGCTAATCTACTTCGATAGCATGCATTAATCATTACGTGTAGCGTGCGCTATCCACATCAGGTGGGTTGACTGAACTGCAGATAAGTACTTGTTACGTACGGTATCCTGACTGAATTACGTATGTTAACATTGCTCGATTGCGTGCGCTATTCAATATGAATAGTATGCGTTATGCATGTATTTTCTTCAGCTTTTTGCGTCTTCGTCTGCTTCGCCCCGATGTTGTTTTGCTTTGTTTAGCAACTTAATCATCAAAACACTATTTATTAATATGTGGAATAAATATTCCATCAACATCATCACCCATAATTCAACCACCAAATTGGGAATTGCCATTTGAACTGATGTGCGATGCAAGCGATTACACGGTAGGGGCTGTCTCGGGTCAAAGAGTGGGGAGAGCATCCCATGTAATATACTACGCCTCAAAAACGCTGGACCTGACACAAGCAAATTATTCCTGAACCGAGAAGGAGTTTCTGGTCGTGGACTTTGCACTAGAAAAATTCCGTTCCTACCTACTTGGAACTAAGGTCATTATTTTCTCAGATCACGTTGCCCTACGATATTTGTTAGCCAAGAAGGAAGCAAAACCGAGACTTATTCGATGGATCTTACTTCTTCAAGAATTCAATATGGAGATCAAGGACAAGAAAGGATCCATAAATTCTGTGGCCGATCACCTGAGCCGGTTAGTCCTACAAAATGATGGAAAACCTATGTATGACAGTTTCCCCGACGAACAACTATATTCTGCTTCTCGACACTGGGAGGACTGTTCGAGACTGGGTGACCCAGTGTCAGATTCTGCAGCACCGTGGTATGCCGATTTGGTGAATTTTCTCATGGCTAATATTTTTCCTACTGGTATGAAACGGGCTAGGAGGGATAAACTCAGAAGTGATGCCAAATGTTACGTATGGGATGATCCTTATCTATTGAAGCACTGTTCAGATCAAATGATTCGAAGATGTGTACCAGAGGCTGAATTTCACTCGATTCTTGCTTTTTGTCACTCGTATGCATGTGGAGGACACTTCGGTTCAAATAGGAGAGAACATAAGGTTTTGGAGAGTGGTTCCTATTGGCGTTCGCTATTTAGGGATGCATATGATTTTTGCAAGGCGTGTGATAATTGTCAAAGAACGGGTAATATCTCTCGAAGAAATCAAATGCCCCAAAATCCTATCTTGGTATGTGAAATTTTCGACGTCTGGGGCATGGACTTCATGGGACATTTCCCTCCTCATATGGGAATCTCTATCTTACTCTTCGTGGATTACGTATCCAAATGGGTGGAGGCAACCGCCACGCGGACTAATGATTCTAAAGTGGTGGCCAACTTTATAAAATCTAATATTTTCGCTAGATTCGGAATTCCAAAATCTATAATCAGCGATTGGGGAAAACATTTCAAAAATTGAATAGTCGAGGCACTCTTGAGAAAATACTGTATCTTGCAGAAAGTGTCAACTTCTTATCACCCGCAATCAAATGGGCAGGCTGAAACGTCCAATAAAGAGATAAAAGCGATCTTGGAAAAAGACAGTTCAGCCAAATCGGAAGGATTGGAGCTTACGGCTCGACTGTAACACCCCCAAGACATTCAGGGCATATTACAGCGTCGTGGACCCCACACTGTGGAATCCACCAGGCTAACGTACCAATAAGACACTCGTCAATGACAAACAATCATCAATAAAACGACAATTTAAATAAGAGACTACAACCCGACAAATAGAATCCAACATCAATCCATTTCCCAAAATGGGAACAAAACATTAAGAATTTTGTAAGGAAGTACTCGAGTACTTAAACCAGTTTTACAATACAGAAATCCCAAAACAAGATATCAATAATAACTGACAGACAGAACACCAATAATCGACTACTGGACAGTATCATGCTTGCCCATCATCCTCATAAGGCTCAAGTGCTCGTTTGTCCACATGATCGATACATGAAATACAAAAAGTATTTCCCCCATTTAAGGGGTTAGCGACAACTGCTAGTGCAAGTACAATCCATTTGAACTACATCCTAATCAGATGAATATATGCGCCAAAAATCATTTTAGAAAACATTTTATATTCCGGAATATTTACACATTATCTCCAACAAATCACAATTCAAAGTTAACCTTGGTACGAGACTCACGGCCACCGTACCCCGCAGAGCCCCGTCGGACATCCCTGGGTGGTTAACCATAGTTCGCGATACGAAACTCACGGCAACGTATCCCTAGAGGCCCCGTCGGACCGTCCCAAGGTGAACATATACATATCCATCCACAACAACCACAATACAGCCATAATTCAAATACTAGAACATGTAAACAAATGTAAAGTACTTGCCTTTGAGACATTCTTGAAGAAACGGAAGTGAAACAAGACTACGAACGGTCCGGGTGGAAAACGACGGTTCCTAAACGAAGGATCAACATAGTTCAGTCCCAACGGACAACAATACTCTATTGGAATACACCCATAACCCAGATTACAATTCATGACAGAAACGACCAATCGATACGGGCGAGGGTTTACGCAAAATCTCCCCGTATCAACAATTCACTGATTAATTCGAGGAAAACGGATTGAGAATCACTCAATAACAACAACCGGTAAGAAATTACGTAACATAATTGAACAATTCGGAACTAATCCCTAGAATCCCGAAACCCCCCCAAAATTGACAAGTTAGGGTTCTAGATGAAAATACCTTGAATTGGAGTGAAGGAGATGGGTTTAGATGATGATGTGTTATGCTCGAGACACAAGAATCGGACTGGAACGAAACTCCACTAATTACTCTCCACAATCTGCACTGAATCGCCAAAATCGCCCGTAGCAAGGGAAGGAAAGAAAAAGAATGAAAAATAATGCTGAATCTGAACTGCCGCTGATCTAAATAAATGAGAAGTTAGCGCACGCTAACTATCATATATAGCGCGCGCTAATGGGGCTGAAACCGGTCCAGTAGCTACTGCTACCACTCGTTAGCGCATGCTAACAATAGTGAGTTAGCGTACGCTAACTGCACATCGGTAGCGCACGCAAGGTGACAGGAGTAGCGTGCGCTACCTACACGACACCGATCTTTGCGCCACATCGGCCGATGCGGCTGGCCGAAGGTACAATACTCGAAACGCACGACAACGCCAGAATCCAGAAACATAAACACGAAGCATACAACACGACGGAGTTAAGCTCTGAAAGAAAAATACAATTCCGACCACCGGAGGGTCCATAATGCGACAACGAAAACGAGATTCCCTAAACTATTAGGAAATTACAAAAATAGCCCAAGTTCCCGAAAATCACGAAACGACGTCGGATTTACAAACCGAAAGTCTCAACATGTCCAACTCATTCATACAAACTTGTACAAACCAAGAAACAATGAAAACGAATGAGTTTTACAGGAATCGAACGTTCATACGGCAAAACATGTCATAAAATGAAATTACGTGAAAACATCATCAAAACTCGTCTAAACGGAAAAACTCAAAGAACAAAGTAGATTCAAAATGTCGAAACGGTTACAAGAGAGTCGATAAAAATAGACATACACCAAAAATGGAAACTGCTAAAAATGGAAAGTTACGGATATTACATTCTCCCCCTCTAAAATAAAGTTTCGTCCCGAAACTGAAGAATCAAAAAGTTCGGGATGCCTCGAACGCATATCCTCCTCTAACTCCCATGTCGCTTCTTCTACTCTGTGCCTCGACCATTGCACCTTAACCAAAGGAATGGTTTTGTGCCTTAACTGCTTGTCTCGACGCTCCAAAATTCTGACGGGTCTCTCCTGAAACGTAACATCTTTCTCGATTTCCACGTCTCCAAAATCAATAATGTGGGACGGGTCCGGAACGTACTTCCTCAACTGGGAAATGTGAAATACGCTATGCACATGACTCAACGACGGAGGTAAAGCCAAATGGTATGCCAACTCACCGACTCTCTCCAATATCTCGAAAGGCCCAATATATCTCGGGTTGAGCTTCCCCTTTTTCCCAAAACAGAAAACTCCCTTCGTCGGAGACACTCTCAACAGAACATGATCTCCCACCTCAAACTCCAAAGGTCGGCGCCTAACATTCGCATAAGACTTTTGTCGACTCTGAGCAGCCAACATTCTCTTCCTAATCAATTCAACTTTCTCCCTCGTCTCCAACATAAGGCCTCGTTCGGTGCCAACTAGATCGGATGGTTCATCCCAACATATCGGCGATCGGCAACGTCGGCCATAAAGTGCCTCATACGGTGCCATCTTAATCGACGCGTGCCAGCTATTATTATAAGTAAACTCAATTAGGGCCAAATGCTCCTCCCAATCACTACTCCAGTCTAACGCACACGCGCGCAACAAATCCTCGAACATCTGAATGGTACGTTTGGACTGCCCATCGGTCTAGGGATGGAAAGAGGTGCTCAAACGTAACTGTGTCCCCAATGCCTTATGTACCGCCTGCCAAAAATGCGATACAAATCGGCCATCTCTGTCTGAAATAATGGTCCTCGGTGTACCATGAAGTCTCACTATCTGTGCGATAAAAACACGAGCCAACTTTTCTAGACCCCAAGTATCCTTGATGCCCAGAAAATGTGCCGACTTAGTCAGTCGGTCTACAATCACCCACACCATATTCATACCAGTCTTCGTCCTCGTTAAACCCGTGACAAAATCTATAGAGATATCCTCCCACTTCCATTCCGGGACGGGAAGTGGTTTCAACAACCCGGCTGGCCGCTGATGCTCAATCTTGACTTGCTGACAAGTCAAACACTTAGCCACAAACTGAACTACCTCATTCTTCATGTCATTCCACCAGAAATTTTTCCTCAGATCTTTAGACATTTTACTCGAGCCCGGATGGATTGAGTAAGATGACGCATGAGCCTCTCGCATAATACTCTGTCTCAATTCCGAGTCGTTCGGAACACACAACCGACCTCAGAATCTCAACATACCGTGCTCATAAATAATGATTCCCGGGGCTTTCCCCTTCCCTACACTCTCTCGAAGCTGAATAAACATCGGGTCCTCCAACTGTCCCGATTTAATGTCATCGACCAGAGATGAAGAAATCTCAAGAGTACGCAACTGCCGGGAATTCTCAGGCCGTACAATCTCAACGCTCAACCACATCAACTCCTGCTGAAGCTCCGGCTGATCCATAAGTAACTCAAGCGCCCGAAGCGATACCGATTTCCGGCTCAAGGCATCTGCTACCACATTAGCCTTGCCCGGATGATAAAGGATCTCAAGATCGTAGTCCTTAATCAACTCCAACCATCTCCTGTGTCTCATATTAAGATCTTTCTGCGTAAAAATGTACTTCAGGCTCTTGTGGTCAGTGAAAATCTGACACGATGAGCCATACAAGTAATGACGCCAGATCGTCAACGCAAATACAACTGCGGCCAACTCAAGATAGTGCGTAGGATAATTCAACTCGTACGGTTTCAACTGACGGGAAGCATAGGCAATCGTCCTCCCGTGCTGCATAAGTATACATCCGAGCCCTTGGCCCGAAGCATCACTAAAAACTGAGAAACCCTCGTTACCACTCGGTAAAGCCAAAACAGGAGTGGTCGTCAATCGCTTCTTCAACTCCTCAAAACTATTCTGCCTCTCGTCGGTCCACACAAACTTCTCTGACTTCTGTAACAACTGAGTCAGCAGTCGAGCGATCTTAGAGAACCCCTCGACGAATCTACGGTAATACTCGGCTAATCCCAGAAAACTGCGGACCTCCTTCACGTTCTTGGGCGGCGCCCAATCCAACACTTCCTCTACCTTATGTGGGTCCACAGGAACACCCTCGGCCGAGATCACATGACCGAGAAACATAACTTCCCGTAACCAAAACTCACACTTTGAGAACTTCGCAAAAAGATGCTGAGTTCTCAAAATGACTAACACGATATGCAAATGATGGGCGTGCTCCTCCTCGCCCCTCGAGTAAATCAGGATGTCATCGATAAAAATGACTACATACTTATCGAGGTATTCGATAAAGACTTTGTTCATAAGCTGCATGAACACGACTGGGGCGTTGGTTAGCCCAAAAGGCATAACCACAAACTCGTAGTGACCGTATCTCGTCCGAAAGGCCATCTTCGGAATATCGGTATCCTTCACTCGGAGCTGATAATACCCCAATCTCAAATCAATCTTTGAAAACACGGTTGCCCCTTGCAACTGATCAAACAAGTCATCAATCCTCGGGAGCGGATACTTGTTTTTTATGGTCACTTTGTTCAACTCTCGGTAGTCGATACACAAACGAAGTGACCCATCCTTCTTATTTACAAATAGGACCGGTGCGCCCCAAGGCGAAGCGCTCGGTCAAATATATCCCATGTCCAACAACTCCCCCAACTTTTTTTTCAGCTCCAGCATCTCGGCGTGCGCCATACGGTATGGCGTCTTAGAGATCGGTGCTGCACCCGGCTCTAAATCGATGGTAAACTCAACTTCTCGGTCCGGCGGCAAACCCGGCAACTCGTTTGGAAAAACATCAGGATACTCACACACTACCGGAATAGATGAGAGCTCGACTCTCCCTTCTTCCGATCTCAAAGCGTAACACCAATAGCCCGTGCAACCTCCCCGAAGAAGCCTCACCGCCCTCAAGGCGCTGATCAAGGGTCTCTGTCTACTCCGCTTACGCCCCACGAAAGAATGCTCAGTACCGTCAGAGGCTAACATCGAAAGAGTCCTCATTCTATAATTCATGATCGCCCCATGACGGTCCAGCCCAATCCTCACCAAGAATCAAATCCTCATCTTTAATATCTACCGCGATCAGATTAGAAGGCCAAACCCTCCCCGCGATACTCACAGAAAAATCTCTAATCTCACGATCCCCCACGATGCTATCCCCACTAGGAAGTTTAACAACAAAAGGCTCACAAGCAACGAGGCAGTCAACATGCAGACGACGCACACAATCCATAGATATAAAAGAATGCGTAGCACCAGAATCGAACAATACGGAAACTGGATAATCAAGGATGTGGACGGTACCTGTAGCCACCGTCGCGTCAGGGTCTCCTGCTCGTCTCATCTCATACACTCGGGGCGGAACCGACCCCGCACTAGAAGCTCCCCCTCTAGAAGGCTGCCCACGTCCTAGACCTCTACCAAAACTCTGCTGGTGAGGAACCGGTGCTCGATTCACTCGGCTCTCCATGATTGGGGCTGATATCTGAGTAACTGGAGTCCGAGCTGCATCCGTACAAAACTTAGCACGATGACCCATCCGACCACAAGCAAGACACTGAATCGGAGGCCTATCACACTCACTCATTATGTGGCCCGGGCGACTACAATTGAAGCACGTAGGACCACTGACGGAACCAGCAGGAGCAGACCTAGAATCATTTCCTCGCCCAACTGATGGCGACTGGCTCCCGAAGACTCGCGAACCAGACTGAGCCTTCAGATACCCTCCTGACTTGTCTCCTGAAAATTGACCGGAGTTCTTCTGCTTCTTTCCTTCGGTTTCCGTCTCTATCGCAGAAAACGACATCTTGTAAGCCATCTCTTTATTCTGATACTCTTTCAAAGTCGTGCACCCCATACCAGCCATGTAGTGGCGCACCCTCGGTTTCATCCGCATATCAAAGTGACGGATCTTATCAAGCTCATCTCGGACTTGGTTGCTCACATAATGCAACTGTTGATTGTAGTCTTTGATAGCTTGAGAAATAGGAACATCTTGGGGCTTAGCCTCAAACAAGGCTCGGATCCTCCCCTCTTTCACTGGCCATGGACAGAATTCATCTTCCATCAGATCCCGAAACTCTGCCCACGTGGCTGCCCGGCCGCGCGGTTTCACCGCTTGCCACCACGTTGCTGCCTCCTTGGTGAGGAAGTACTGAGCAATGGGTACTTTTCTCTCCTCAGAACAATTAGCAGCCTCAAATACTTTCTCCATCTCGAATAGCCAATTCTCCCAACCAGAGGGGTCGGAAGCACCATCAAACTGCGGAGTATGCATACGAATCACGTCCTGAAGTAACTTATCATTGCCGGATCCCGTAGGTGGAACCGGGTTGACATTAGCTTGGCCGACTAGAACGGCCTGAGTTAGTAGCGTCATTTGGTTCGCTACTTGTTGCAAAATGTTGGCCACTCCAACATTCTCATGTGTATTACCGGAGCTAGCAGACTGGTCCTGCTGACCTCCGGAACTAGGGGGAACACTGTTTGACAAAGAAGGCATTGCCGAATCAGTTTCCGAGTGATCGGACATGGCCGCCCCACCGGCTGCGCCACGTCCCCTACTGCGTCCGCGACCGCGTCCGCGACCGCGTCCGCGTCCTCTACCAGCAGGAATTCTGAAGAAGTAACGGGTAAGTACAATTCAAACGCAAAACATAATAAGATACTAAGACAGGAATAGAACAGAACGGTGAAACGAGTCAAGTTAGGAAAAACTTATGAGCACCGGCGTACTGAGATGATGGCATAGCAGTGATACTATCCCAAAAACGACACTTAACTAGACCCAAATAACCGACAGCCTAGGTATCCATAGACCTAAGCTCTGATACCATATTCTGTAACACCCCCAAGACATTCAGGGCATATTACAGTGCCGTGGACCCCACACTGTGGAATCCACCAGGCTAACGTACCAACAAGACACTCGTCAACGACAAACAATCATCAATAAAACGACAATTTAAATAAGAGACTACAACCCAACAAATAGAATCCAACATCAATACATTTCCCAAAACAGGAACACAACATTAATAATTTTGTAAGGAAGTACTCGAGTACTTAAACCAGTTTTACAATACAGAAATCCCAAAACAAGATATCAATAATAACCGACAAACAGAACACCAATAATCGACTACTGGACAGTATCATGCTTGCCCATCATCCTCATACGGCTCAAGTGCTCATTTGTCCCCACGATCGATACCTGAAATACAAAAAGTATTTTCCCCATTTAAGGGGTTAGCGACAACTGCTAGTGCAAGTACAATCCATTTGAACTACATTTTTATCAGATGAATATATGCGCCAAAAATCATTTTAAAAAACATTTTATATTCCGGAATATTTACAATGTACAATCACAAAACACATTATCTCCAACAAATCACAATTCAAAGTTAACCTTGGTACGAGACTCACGGCCACCGTACGCCGCAGAGCCCCGTCGGACATCCCTGGGTGGTTAACCATAGTTCGCGATACGAAACTCACGGTAACGTATCCCTAGAGACCCCATCGGACCGTCCCTAGGTGAACATACACATATCCATCCACAACAACCACAATACAGCCATAATTCAAATACTAGAACATGTAAACAAATGTAAAGTACTTGCCTTTGAGACATTCTTGAAGAAACATAAGTGAAACACGACTACGAACGGTCCGGGTGGAAAACGACGGTTCCTAAATGAAGGATCAACATAGTTCAGTCCCAACGGACAACAATACTCTATTGGAATACACCCATAACCCCGATTACAATTCATGACAAAAACGACCAATCGATACGGGCGAGGGTTTACGCAAAATCTCCCCGTATCAACAATTCACGGATTAATTCGAGGAAAACGGATTGAGAATCACTCAATAACAACAACCGGTAAGAAATTACGTAACATAATTGAACAATTCGGAACTAATCCCTAGAATCTCGAAAAAAAACCCAAAATTGACAAGTTAGGGTTCTAGATGAAAATACCTTGAATTGGAGTGAAGGAGATGGGTTTAGATGATGATGTGTTATGCTCGAGGCACAAGAATCGGACTGGAAGGGAACTCCACTGATTAGTCTCCACAATCTGCTCTGAATCGCCAAAATCGCCCGTAGGAAGGGAAGAAAAGAAAAAGAATGAAAAATAATGCTGAACCTGAACTGCCGCTGATCTAAATAAATGAGAAGTTAGCGCACGCTAACTATCATATATAGCGCGCGCTAACGGGGCTGAAACCGGTCCAGTAGCTACTGCTACCACTCGTTAGCGCACGCTAACAATAGTGAGTTAGCGTACGCTAACTGCACATCGGTAGCGCACGCAAGGTGACAGGAGTAGCGTGCACTACCTACACAGCAGTTCAGTACTGCTGCCACATCAGCAGTACGCTGCTGTCGAAGGTACAATACTCGAAACGCACGACAATGCCAGAATCCAGAAACATAAACACAAAGCATACAAGACGACGGAGTTAAGTGCTGAAATAAAAATACAATTCCGACCACCGGAGGGTCCGTAATGCGACAACGAAAACGAGATTCCCTAAACTATTAGGAAATTACAAAAATGGCCCAAGTGCCCGAAAATCACGAAACGACGTCGGATTTACAAACTGAAAGTCTCAACATGTCCAACTCAATCATACAAACTTGTACAAACCAAGAAATAATGAAAACGAATGAGTTTTACGAGAATCGAACGTTCATACGGCAAAACATGTCATAAAATGAAATTACATGAAAACATCATCAAAACTCGTCAAAATGGAAAAACTCCAAGAACAAAGTAGATTCAAAATGTCGAAACGATTACAAGCAAGTCGATAAAAATAGACATACACCAAAAATGGAAACTGCTAAAAATGGAAAGTTACGGATATTACATCGACGACACGCTCTGGGACTATAGGACGGCATATAAGACACCTATTGGCATGTCCCCATATTGCTTAGTTTACGGTAAGTAGGGCTGTTATCGGACCGGCCTGGACCGATTTTTGACAGACCCGTAACCGGTCCGGTAAGGTACCTGATAGACCCGGTCCGAACCGATAAGAGAACCGGGTCATATTTAAGATCCGGAACCTGTCCGAAATAGTTTGGACCAGAACCCGGTCCGAGTTCGAAACCCGGTAACCCGAATCCCGGAAACTCGAAACCCAAAACCCAAATCCGGAACAATGAAACCCAAGTCTAGAAATAACTAACCTATAAAAAAATTAAAATCGCCAAATTAGAACAATTATTTTAAACCCTCAAATCTGGAACCCTTACTTGAATCCCCCAAATCCGAATCCTAAACTAATTTGAAACCCACAAATTTATTAACCCTAACCCAAATCGAAAATAAACTAAAACCCCAAAATCGAAACTAATTGGGTTAGGTGCGGGTCGTGCGGCTTGGGGGGGGGGGAGGGGGGGAGTGGAGAGTTTTCAGAATTTCTAACCTAATTTGTGTTATATATCAATGGCTTAAGGTCATGTTTGGTGCATGATTAAAAAAATTATATACGAAAGGCCTTAGGCCTTATTTGGGGGTGTGTGTGTGTATATATATATATATATATATATATATATATTATTTGTTACCGGATTTTTTTCTGTTTTTTCGGTACGTGTCTTATCGGTTTCGGTTCAATTTTAAGGACTCATATCCGAACTCGTTAATGGTCGGGTTTTTGATCGGGTCCCAAGTTCACTCGGACCGCTAACAGCCCTAACGGCAAGCCTTTCCATCTTCCCATCGAACTCGAACATCGTGCTTTTTGGGCAATCAAGAAATGCAATATGAATTTTGACGAATCGGACACCCACCGAAAGTTGTAATTGCAAGAACTGGAGGAGATACGAAATGATGCGTTAGAAAATGCAGCAATCTATAAAGAAAAGACAAAGGCATTCCATGATTCAAGAATAACTGTAACACCCCCAAAACCATCCGGGATATTATAGCGCCGTGGGTCCCGCGCCGGAACCCACCAGGCTAAAAACCGTTTAAAAAACGTTTAAAAAACGCCAAAAGGCCGATGACGGTAATATTTTAAATACTCAAATATTTTCAAAAGCATAGATCTCAATTACAGTCATAAAATACCATTTGAAAATACAAGGTGAAGTGCCAAATCTCGACAGTTCAAAGTGTACGTTAAGCCACCCCTTAAACGTACCGATAAAATAGTTAGGAAAAAGGGTTTGACGAAATAATCCAAGTTCGCAAAATGCCAAAAGGCCATTTAAAATACACACGCTAGTAAAAATACCGGAAAGCCATTTTGAAATATACACATGCAGCGGATAAAACACAGTTCAAAATACACATTTGCAGCGGAATAAAAGAACCAGAAGAGAATACTCAATACTCAAATAAATGCCACAGCCAGTATCACCCGGGAAGCTCACCCCTTCACGACCGCTACTAGCTCGATCTCTGAGTACCTAAAAATAAAGCCCACGACGGGGTCAGCCACAATACTCAATAATGATATCGATCACATCAACATAAATAATTACATACCAATGTAATAATATAGTAAGAATACTACCAAAGTAATCTTACCGTCATAACCTTACCAATTCATAGCAATCCATACTAAATCAATCCTTACCATAATTCACATTTCGCATTCTCAAATGACGAAATGAACTCAACAACAATTATATTATATTCCAAAAATACCAATATCAAAACATCATCATGACTCATAAGTGCGGAAATAATCCAATTTGTGCCAAATCCTATCCGTCGGATTACACAATCAAATCTCAACATGGATAAACCAATAATACACAACATATCTGTAGATCAACTACCACAAAACAATGATAACAAGTCCTGAAACATCGACGTACAGTCCGAATGCTCATACGATCAATAACAATCATCAACCAATAATTCAATCGAGAATATCGTCGATATGATGAGCTCCAATACGACCAACCCAAGGTCAAAGTACAACCAAAAATATCATCAACATGATAAATTCCAATACGATTGACAAAGTATCAACAATAACCGAGAATACCCTCAACATGGTAAACTCCAAACACGATCAACAAAGATCAACAATAACCGAGAATACCCTCAACAAGGTAGACTCCAAATGATCAACAAAGGACCAACAATAACCGAGAATACCATCAACAAGGTAAACTCCAAATGATCAACAATAATGGATAAAGAAATAACTTCGACTGTCGAACATACCCCTCGGGCATATGAACGATTAATCACAAAACGTCGAACACATCTAAACATTTAAATGGACTATGAATGACCAAAAATTGTACGGCTCAAAGATGGACATCACAGTACGCCCGATTCGAAAATGTGTCAGTGCTCATGTCCACCCCGTATACAGAATCTAGAATATACGTGGGACAATGTACCTAATTAGCCTCACGAACTACGTCTCGTGTGCACGGTTCAATGTGGAAATATCAACACATAACCATAGTGTGCCCAGCTAAAAATCCTACACAATAACCAATCGGAACGCAGATATGATTCCAGATATGTCACGATGCAACATGACAACGAAACTCAAAGAATCACATATCCAATAAGGATCAAAAGACTCACTGAAGTGAACAATGACAAACTGACAAAGAAAAGTCGACCCGACCAATCAATATTCAAAACAACAATCCTAGGATCACAAACCCCAAAGGATAATCCATACGATCAACAATCTCAGACAACAGTTCTGGGATCAACATCCCTCAATGAGACGATCAACACAACCATTAATACCAACAATAGTCCTTGGATCAACATCCCTCAATGAACAACCAATACGAATCTCAATATATGAAGCCTCAACGTACAACATATACAATAACTCAACATAATAATTATCTCATAACTGAACAATACATAAATTACCTCAAAGCCGAAGACAACATTCTTTCCACGAACAACATCCCTGAAAGAATACACAGTTATATGAATAATCTCAAATAAGGTACCGTCCATTCAATACCAATAAACCTTTATCCCGATACTCATGCCATCACGATAACTATCCTCATTATCCGACATTCCATATCATAGATCAAAGATAACTCAAAGCTCTGTCCTCAATCAAACTTAATTAAACCATATACATTATGATTTACCCCAAACCACAGCATGGTAAACAAATCGTCATACCGACAGTTTGCATCTATAATATCATTGCTATATGAATTATAAATGAAATGAAAGCGAAACCATTCATCAAATATTATAAACTTAACAAGTATAAACTTGCCTCGATACCGATACCACGAAGCCGTTACCAAAATCCATTGCCTTCATCTACGAGCTACTCATCCCTGACCAAAAGAAATCTACAAACTCTTCAGCCTCAACCGCAACACAACGGTCATAAACCACGATCAAACATCACAACCTAATGCAATAATCAATTAACAACAATCCGATAACAATCAGTAACCGACATAGCCAACCAAGCGACTCAACGGCTCAACAATACCCCGATCATAAACAAAACCGAACAATACAACTCAAACTAATACGAACTCATATCCACGATACAAGCCGTAACTCGATGATCACAAATAACAATCAATAACCGATCAACAAACACAATGATTCTACAATATCCCGATTAAATACAAATCCAAACAACCCAAACCAATCAAACACGAACTCAAAACCACAATACGATTCCACAATCCGAAGATCATATCAATAATCAATTTAAACCAACAAGGGTCTAACATTACCGATTCCAAATTTAATCTTAAATACGGATACAAGTTTCCTCCTTGTAAATTCATAATATAAACCAATTACCGATTGTCATCACCAATCTAGACGATTCGATTAATTCAACATTATAGATAACCATATTCCAAAGGTTTCAAATAATTCCATTATCCAAATTGAACACTTGTCCAATACGTATGAATTCTCAAACTCAAAAGTGAATCATAACCTTATCAAATCCCGAATCATATTCGTACTCCTATACGAATATTGTATCAAAACACATAACTTAGTTTTAGATATGAATATTGTAACACTCCTGATATATTCAGGAATGTTACAGCGCCGTAAATCCTTTACATCAGGATTTACAAGGCTAAAGAGTTGAAAAGGCATTAACAGGTACCAACGAATGAAAATAACGAAATTAAGATACAACATTTCTGACCAAATACTGAAAATACAAATGTTCAACAGAAATTATTAATACATCACCAAATTCAAATTCATCAAAAGCGACTACGTACTCGAGTACTTATTAAAATAACTAACTAACAACAGACAAGTAAACCCGTCCAGAACATCACTCTGCACCCCCGTCGTGATGCAGCTCCAGTGGTTGTTTCCCCGCTCTCCTGGATCCTGAACATAAACAAAATGTTCACTCCCGAAGGGGTTAGCACAACGATGCTAGTACAAGTACCACAACGTATTATTCAACATCTCACGCAGAATAATAATACGTAATTGACAAAAATACCAACGAGTCTTCTCATATGAGAAACTCAATAAATAACATACACAACTGATAATCACAACATGATATCATAACATACACATGGTAGTTCCGACGATCCAGCGTTCACTGCCTAGAACCCACGATGATCCTGTCAGACCAACCCGTGGTGGAAAAATCCGTCCGAAGATCCAGCGCACGCTAGCATAGATCCCCCGATGATACCGTCGGACCAACACGAGGTGGACATACAATAACGACATACATGCACGACAATATGTATAACAACAATACATAAAACAAATAAGGTACTTGCCTCGATTCGAAGACAAGAACAAAACTTCCACGAAAACGAAACACTCGAAGGTCGCCCCTTCAATCAATCACGTTGCTAAGCTCGAACCTTAACAAAATAAGTAATATAGAATTCATTTAAAGTCGTACGAACATCTAACAATCTAAATCACGGTCGGAAGTTCATAAAATGTAACCTAATCAGTCGAGTCAAAAGTCACTTCGCTGATTAGACGAGTCAAAACTCAACCTCGCTGATCAGCCGAGTCTATTTTATTCGTCCGTCGAGATGATCGTTTAAAAAAAAATTCATCCGAATCCGAGTTCATATGAAGAAGTTATGACCGTTCGAAGGACAATTAAATAGACGGGTCATATTGTGCCACGTGTCAACACCCGATTGGACCGGAAATTCAACCTCGCTGATCAGCCGAGTCTGAAGTCAACCTCACTAATCAGCCGAGTCAGAAGTCAACCTCACTGATCATCCGAGTCAGAAGTCAACCTCGCTGATCAGCCTACTTGACTCGCCTAGTTGATGACAGTAGGGTACTGGGTAGAAAACTAAACATACGAAATTCTCAGGTGAAGTTGGGTGATCCAAGATTGAGGTGTTAGATTCCAATATCATCATTATATCCAGAAAACATCTAACAAATCCAACTTATATGGAAGGATATAACCTCTGATGATTTATTCATAAGTATAAACATCCCAATTTCTAAAACATGATGATGCTTGGATGATTTTATCAGTGGAACTCAATATCTTGACAGCATACTTCTATCATATCCTTGATAACACGAATCCAAGTAGGAATTAGTATTAACATACCTTAAAATGAAGAAAACACCGAGATAATAAGTAGAATCCAACTCCGGTTGCTTGCTTGCCAGATCAAGATGTTTCTCCACATCAATGATCAATCACCAGTGACACCCAATTTTCAAAGATCACAAAAGGGGTGGTCTAAATGTGTTTAAGAGGTAGGGAAAACCCTCTGGACTTTCAGGGAACTAACAACAGGTGAAGGAAGATGAAAACCAAATGAAATGAGGTGATGTCCTTTATAAAATGTTTCTGGACCCCTGTGCTCAATAATTTCCTACGCTAGATTCCAAAGCTGTCCAGGCTTAATAATTAAAAACTGTCTAGGACTATGTGCTGGCCTCCACCCAACTCCATAATTGATTACTTCACTTATAATATGCAGCCATACTCGATAATTTGTATTATTGAGTATTTCTATGAGACAAGTAATATGTTGCCATACTCATGCACGAAAATACAAATACGGTAAATACCATATTTCCACTTATTAATATCACAATTCCAACTAATACAGGGTTCAAATACAGGTGAAATACTCGGTAATTAATCCGGATATTACATACTCTCCTACTAAAAAGGAGTTTCGTCCCGAAACTCAAGACGAAAATAATCCTGGATATATGGACTTCATACTTTCTTCTGTTTCCCAAGTGGCTTCTTCCACTCCGTGGCGCGACCACTGAACCTTGACCAATACGATCGGTTTGTTTCTCAACTGTTTAACTCGACTCTTGAGTATCCTGATCGGTTTCTCTTCAAACGTGCCATCTTGAGCGACTTCGAGCTCGCCGAAATCAATGACATGACTGGGATCTGGTATATACTTCCGTAATTGGGATACGTGGAACACGTTATGAACATGGCTCAATGACGGCGGTAATGCCAATCTGTATGTCAACTCTCCAACTCTCTCAAGGATTTCGAACGGTCCGATATATCTCGGACTCAGTTTTCCCCTTCTTCCAAAATGGAAAATTCCCCGAGTAGGAGAAACCTTTAAAAGTACGTGGTCTCCAGAACTGAACTCCAAAGGGCGACGACGTATGTCTGTAAGATTTACGCGACTCAGGCGGTCAACAGCCTTTCACGAATCAAGGCTATCTTCTCTCGAGTCTGTACGATCAACTCTGGTTCTGTTCCGATTAAGTCTGATGAATCGTCCCAACACAGGGGCGATCTACATCTCCTCCCGTATAATGCCTCAAACGGTGCCATCTTAATGGAAGCATGCCAACTATTGTTGTAGGTAAATTCAATCAACGGTAGATGAATTTCCCAATCATTTGACCAATCTAAGGCACAGGCCCTTAGCACGTCTTCCACCATTTGAATGGTCCTCTCGGATTGTCCGTCAGTCTGCGGGTGATAAGCTGTACTGAAGTTCAATTCTGTCCCTAAGGCCTTATGAACTGCTTTCCAAAAATGAGACACAAAACGGCCGTCTCGATCAAAAACAATGGTCTTTGGCATTCCATGCAATCGAACTATCTCCGAAATAAATACTCGTGCCAACCTCTCTGGTCCCCACGTGTCCTTAATGCTTAGAAAATGAGCTGATTTGGTTAAACGATCAACTATCACCCAAATCATGTTCATTCCTGTCTTGGTTCTCGGCATACTAGTGATAAAGTCCATCGATATGTCCTCCCACTTCCATTCAGGAATCGGGATTGGTTTCAACATTCCGGCAGGTCGTTGATGCTCGATCTTAACTTGCTGACAAGTCAAGCATTTCGAAACATAGTCCGCTACATCTTTCTTCATGTTGCCCCACCAGAAATTCTGCTTCAAGTCCTTATACATCTTACTGGTGCCCGGGTGGATAGAATAGGGCGAACTGTGAGCTTCCTTCAGAATCGTCTGTTTCAGAACATCGACATCGGGAACGCAGAGTCGGTTCTGAAATCTCAAAACTCCATCATCATGAATTACAAATCCGGGGGCTTTCCCCTTGATCACTTCATCACATAACCGAATCATCAGAGGATCATATGCCTGTCTAGATTTGATTTCTTCGGTTAATGATGAAGTTATTTCCATCATGCACAGTTGTCCTTGGACTCCTTGTAACCATACTTCAATTCCTTCTCGAATAATCTCTCGTTGAAGGCTAAGTTGGGAGGTCAGAGTCTCCAGCATCTGAATAGAAACAGGCTTGCGGCTGAGTGCGTCGGCCACTACATTCGCTTTGCCTGGATGATACAAAATCTCCAAGTCGTAGTCCTTAATCAGCTCTAACCATCTCCTTTGCCGCATGTTCAACTCTTTCTGACTGAGGATGTATTTGAGACTCTTGTGATCCGTATAGATGTGACAGTGAGTCCCGTACAGATAATGCCTCCAGATCTTCAAAGCAAAAACTACTGCCGCTAGCTCCAAATCATGTGTTGGGTAATTCACTTCATAAGGTTTCAGCTGTCGCGACGCATAAGCGATCACCTTGTCATTCTGCATTAATACGCATCTGAGTTCTTGGTTCGAAGCATCACGGTAAACTATAAATCCTCCTGTTCCCTGTGGAAGTGATAGAATCGGTGCCGTAGTCAATATCTTCTTCAATTCATCAAAGCTAACCTGACACAACTCATTCCACTCAAACTTTTGAGTTTTCTGCAGGAGTCGAGTATGTGGGCGGGAAATTTTGGAAAACCCTTCCACGAACCGAAGATAATACCCAACAAGTCCTAAGAAACTTCGGACTTCTTTCACGTTCTTAGGAGGCTTCCAATCCAAAACCGCTTCAATCTTCTGAGGATCTACTCGGACTCCTTTAGATGATACCACATGATCGAGGAACATTACTTCCTTTAGCCAGAATTCACACTTAGAGAGTTTGGCATACAGTTGCTCCCTTCTTAAAAGTTCTAATACAATCCGCAAATGCTGTGCATGCTCTTCCGGGTTCTTAGAATACACTAGAATGTCATCAATGAACACGACCACAAATTTATCCAAATATTCGATGAACACTCGGTTCATCAACTTCATGAATACAGTAGGTGCATTAGTGAGACCAAACGGCATCACTACAAACTCATAGTGTCCGTTGCGAGTTCTGAACGCTGATTTCGGAACATCTGATTCTTTAATCCTTAGCTGATGATATCCTGATCTCAGATCAATTTTAGAGAATACTGTTGCTCCTTGAAACTGGTCAAATAAATCATCAATCCGTGGCAACGGATATTTGTTCTTAATCGTCATCTTGTTCAGCTCTCGATAGTCTATACACAGTCGAAGTGATCCATCCTTCTTTCGGACAAAAAGAACCGGCGCTCCCCAGGGAGAAACGCTTGGCTGAATATAGCCTTTGTCCAGTAACTCCTCCAGTTTCTTTTTCAGTTCATACATCTCAGTAGGTGCCATACGATACGGCGCCTTAGAAATTGGTGTAGCTCCGGGTTCCAGTTCAATGGTAAATTCTACATCCCTTCGTGGAGGTAGTCCAGGTAACTCGCCAGGAAATACATATGGAAATTCGTTCACAACAGGAATGAATGAAAGTTCCATAATTTCGTCTTCTTTCTTCATTGCATAACACCAGTATCCGGTACAGCCCTGTTTCAACAATTTGACAGCTTTCATCGCTTTGATCAACTTTCCTGAGCTTCCCAGTTTCCATCCCTCAAACAGTATTTCGGAACCATCGTCAGCGATCAGCGAGATATTACTCCTTCGGTAGTTTACAATAGCTCCATATCGATTAAGCCAATCGTCTCCGAGTATCAGATCGTCCCCTTGCATTTCTATTACAATCAGATTTGAGGGCCACTCTTTGCCTCCAAATGATACAGGGAAATCTCTAGTTTCTAAGTTTCCAACAATCCTCTCTCCACTCGGTAAACCAACAACATAAGGTTCACAATTATGAAAACCAGAAACATTCAAACGATTTACACAAGACAAGGATATAAAAGAATGCGTAGCTCCTGTATCGAATAAAACGCTAACGGGCCGGGAAAGGATGCGACGACACGATGCAACAAAGAAAGATCTCGATCGTCTGTTCTCCTCATCTCGTACATACGTGGGGGAACATATCCGGCGCTCGATGTACCCTTTCCGTCCCACTGTCCTCTGCCTCGCCTGCGGCCAAAATTCTAAGGCATCTGAACACTTTGCTGCGTTTGTTGGATACTGGCTTCCTTTTGGACTGGCTGTGGTGTACGGGCTCTAAAAGACTTTGCAGCCTCTTCACAGAACACCGCATGATGTCCCTCTCGACCACAATCAAAACAAGTCACGGCAGGTAGGGGGCAATTCCGTCGATAGTGTCCCGTCTGGGCGCAGTTAAAACATTTCCTGGTAACATCAGTCATAGTTGATGTTGCTCCGAAGTTCTTTCCGCTCCTAACTGGGTGCGGAGGTTTCTTGAAAGAATGAAAAGATGACTGGGCCTTGCGGGGGCCGCTGTTCTTGTGATCTGTAAAAGTACTAGAGACTTTCTGCTTCTTGGATTCCGTAAATTTCTCCATAGCTGCTTCCTTGATCTCATATGCCAATGCCTTATCCTGGTATTGACGGAGTGTGGTACATTCAAAACCGGACATGTACCTTTGGATTTCTGGTTTCATCCTCATATCAAAATGGATCATCATTTCTGCATCTGTTCTGACCAGATGTCGAACAAATGCCAGCTGCTGGTTAAACGTCTTAATTGCCTGAGATACTGGCACATCTGAAGGCTGAGCGGAGAAAAACTCCGGAACCTTAGCTTCCCTCACAGGACGAGGGTAGTACTGAGCTTCCATCATCAATTTAAACTCTGTCCAATCAGCATCATGGTCTATAAGCCGGATGGCTCCCCACCATTCGGACGCTTCCCCTATCAGAAAGTATTGAGCGATAGAGGCTCTCCGGTCATCTGGGCAGTTAATTCCGGCAAAGATTTTCTCCAATTCCTTCAACCAATGGTCCCAGGTGGGAGTCTCAGAAATACCGTCGAATTTGGGTGGTTGCATCTTCGCCACCTCTTGCAGCCACCGGTCACCTCGATTTCCCATTTCTGGGATCCCTTGCTGTCTCTCTCCCTGCTGTAGTCCCACCGCCACTTGCATTTGGTCCACGACTTGGGCGAACTGAGTCATCTGGTTCACCACTTGGCGAAGGATCTCTGGTACAACAGGTTCCGGTTCGTTATTAATAGATTTTTGCGGCTCGCCTGAGCTATGACTGGCCTGATTAGAAGGCGACGCTTCCCTTTCAGCATTTCTTCGTCCGCGTCCACGACCGCGACCACGTCCACGTCCGCCTCTCAACATACTGTAAGCATAAATACTCAATATACAGGAAACAACATCGTTCTAATATTCGAGTATAAAGAGACACAACATGTAAAGAACGAGATAGAGTTTAGGAACTTACAACCACCGTTCGCATGAAGACATAGGCAGTGCAGTGATGTCATTCACGACCGGTTACCTCAAAAGACATAAATGACCCCTATTTTAACCCAACGGCCAAGATATCCATAATCTTAGCTCCGATACCATATTCTGTAACACCCCTGATATATTCAGGAATGTTACAGCGCCGTAAATCCTTTACATCAGGATTTACAAGGCTAAAGAGTTGAAAAGGCATTAACAGGTACCAACGAATGAAAATAACGAAATTAAGATACAACATTTCTGACCAAATACTGAAAATACAAATGTTCAACAGAAATTATTAATACATCACCAAATTCAAATTCATCAAAAGCGACTACGTACTCGACTACTTATTGAAATAACTAACAAACAACAGACAAGTAAACCCGGCCAGAACATCACTTTGCACCGCCGTCGTCATGCAGCTCCAGTGGTTGTTTCCCCGCTCTCCTGGATCCTGAACATAAACAAAATGTTCACCCCCGAAGGGGTTAGCACAACGATGCTTGTACAAGTACCACAACGTATTATTCAACATCTCACGCAGAAAAATAATACGTAATTGACAAAAATACCAACGAGTCTTCTCCTACGAGAAACTCAATAAATAACATACACAACTGATAATCACAACATGATATCATAACATACACATGGTAGTTCCGACGATCCAGCGTTCGCTGCCTAGAACCCACGATGATCCCGTCAGACCAACCCGTGGTGGAAAAACTCGTCTGATGATCCAGCGCACGCTAGCATAGATCCCCCGATGATCCCGTCGGATTAACACGAGGTGGACATACAATAACGACATACATGCACGACAATATGTATAACAACAATACATAAAACAAATAAGGTACTTGCCTCGATTCGAAGACAAGAACAAAACTTCCACGAAAACAAAACACTCGAAGGTCGCCCCTTCAATCAATCATGTTGCTAAGCTCGAACCTTAACAAAATAAGTAATATAGATTTCATTTACAGTCATACGAACATCTAACAATCCAAATCACGGTCGGAAGTTCATAAAATGTAACCTAATTAGTCGAGTCAAAAGTCACTTCGCTGATCAGCCGAGTCAAAGGTCAAACTCGCTGGTCAGCCGAGTCTATTTTATTCGTCCTGTCGAGACGATCGTTTTAAAAAAAAATTCATCCGAATCCGAGTTCGTATGAAGAAGTTATGACCGTTCGAAGGACAATTAAATAGACGGGTCATATTGTGCCACGTGTCAACGCCCGATTGGACCAGAAATTCAACCTCGCTGATCAGCCGAGTCTAAAGTCAAACTTGCTGATCAGCCGAGTCAGAAGTCAACCTCGCTGATCAGCCGAGTCAGAAGTCAACCTCGCTGATCAGCCTACTTGACTCGCCTAATTGATGACAGTAGGGTACTGGGTAGAAAACTGAACATACGAAATTCTCAGGTGAAGTTGGGTGATCCAAGATTGATGTGTTAGATTCCAATATCATCATTATATCCAGAAAACATCTAACAAATCCAACTTATATAGAAGGATATAACCTCTGATGATTTATTCATAAGTATAAACATCCCAATTTCTAAAACATGATGATGCTTGGATGATTTTATCAGTGGAACTCAATATCTTGACACCATACTTCTATCATATCCTTGATAACACGAATCCAAGTAGGAATTAGTATTAACATAACTTAAGATGAAGAAAACACCGAGACAATAAGTAGAATCCAACTCCGGTTGCTTGCTTGCCAGATCAAGATGTTTCTCCACTTCAATGATCAATCACCAGTGACACCCAATTTTCAAAGATCACAAAAGGGGTGGTCTAAATGTGTTTAAGAGGTAGGGAAAACCCTCTGGACTTTCAGGGAACTAAGAACAGATGAAGGAAGATGAAAACCAAATGAAATGAGGTGCTATCCTTTATAAAATGTTTCTGGACCCCTGTGCTCAATAATTTCCTACGCTAGATTCCAAAGCTGTCCAGGCTTAATATTAAAAACTGTCCAGGATTATGTGCTGACCTCCACCCAACTCCATAATTGATTACTTCACTTATAATATGCAGCCATACTCAATAATTTTGTATTATTGAGTATTTGTATAAGACAAGTAATATGCTGCCATACTCATGCACGAAAATACAAATACAGTAAATACCATATTTCCACTTATTGATATCATAATTCCAACTAATACAGGGTTCAAATACAGGTGAAATACTCGGTAATTAATCCGGATATTTCAAATATTCCATATTCATATACAAAACACCAACATCACTTAAACATGTTCTGTTAGGAATACTTGTTAGATTTTTATGATGTCATTAATATAAATTCAAATGTTTATTACTTGGCAAAAATATAAGGAAGAACCAAATGAGTATCTTCCATAGGCCAAATTATGTTAAGTGTAAAACTTGGCAAACTGTAAAGAAGAACCAAATGAGTATCTTCTATAGGCCAAAATAAGTTAGGCTAAAAAAATCGGCTAAGTACAAAAGAGCAGCTAAGTTCATCAGAGAGGTACAGCCGAGTCATATCAGAGAAGATCTAGTCAACAAAAATTATCAGAGATGTTTGCAGTCAAGTAACCTCAGACAAGTCATCTGATCAGGCGAGTCCCAAACAGTGAACATCAGAGAGGTCCAGACTACAGAGAAGTTAACTTCACATCAGCCTACTCGAAATTAGCCAAGTACTCCAAGTCCACGTCAGCATGCATTGAAAAGTCAAGTATTACAGAAAGTCACATGCAACGTGAAGAGAAAAATTGGAGAGATTCCACAAAGGATATGAATTAAATAATTCATCCAGGCCTACCTTGAAGACATTTAAACGTATTATATTCAAAAGATTTGGCGCCTCACATGCAGAGTCTTCACAATGGTCGAAAGATGGATTAAATTATGCGAATCCAGCCTTGCAACATTCAGAAAGAAAACAATGAAGTCTACCTCTCCAACGGACGGATTTGTTGAAAAGATTTGAAACGGCTATGAAGGAAAAGCTCAGAGATCGTGACCTATATATATCCGAAGATTTGAAGCTGAGCAAAAACACACAACAATTAAAAATGATGCGAACATACTTTCAAGCGATCAAAGCATTCAAGCAATCTAAATGCGAAATATAGCATCGTGAAAAGAGCGGTTCTCAAAAGTTCATACTTGAAGAATCTCTTAGTTGGAGAAGACAAAAACTTGTGTCTTAAATCCTGAGTTCGGGGTACTTCACTGGTTGAAGTTCGAGACTGTAAAGGCATCCAAGGATCGAGGATCAAGAGGTGCAAGGCAGTCAAGTGTGTTACAACGGCAAGGATTTACACTGGTTGGAAGCTGTTTTAATTTGGTTGAATCACTGTAATATTTATCACTGGTTGAAAATTATAGTGAATTCATCTCCAACTGGTTTGGAGAAAAGTGGATTAGTAGAGGATTACCCCACCTCTGAGACCACTATAATTGCCTGCGTACTTTACTATTTTATAGCATCATACTTTAACTGCTGCATTCATTTTTAAGTGTTTCATTAGTTGTTTTGTATTCGTCATCAGCTGACTACCGCACGTATTAAGAACAAACGACTCCAAGTCATTTGTTTATCTATCAGCTGAAGAGACTTACTCTTTGAGAAAAAGAGTCTAAGAGTTTCAATAAGTCTATTCACCCCCCCCCCCTCTAGACTTATTCCTGGACAACTTGTGACCTACAAGTGGTATCGGAGAGGTTGGTTCATTTATTTCACGAACCAGATCTATATCAGAGATATATCTCTACTCTCATTTTATAATGGAACACATGCATTCTAGACTACCGGTGTTTTCAGTTGACTAGTATGATCTTTGGAAGATAAGGATGCAGGCACACTTATCTTCAATCCATGATGACATGTGGTGCATCATAGAGGACGGTCCATTCACCTTCGAGAAGGACAACACTCCAGAGGAGATCGCAGCAGGGAAGCCAGAGAAGATCCCAAAGAAGAGGACAGAGCTGACTCCGAAAGAAAGAAAGCTGGCCAATCTTGATAATCGGGCCAGAGACGTGCTATATCAAACTCTTGACAAATCCACCATGGTCAAGATCAAGAATTGCAAAAATGCAAAAGAAATCTGGGACACATTAGCCATAATGTGTGAAGGAACGGAGCTGATCAAAGAAAACAAGTTGTCAATTGCTATTCAAAAATTTGACAACTTCAAAATGAAGAATGGCGAATCTATAGACCAAGTGGACACAAGGTTCACTGAGATTATCAATGAGATCAACTCCCTCGGCAAATCTTATGGCAACAGGGAGATGGCGCTGAAGGTTCTAAGATCTCTCAATCCTGAATGGAGCATGAAGGCAGTGGCCATGAGAGAATCCAAAGACCTCAATAAGATAAAGATCCAAGAGCTGTTCTCTGATCTGAAGGCTTATGAGTTCGAGCTTCCAAGTTCATCCTCAACCGAGCCTGCATAGAAGGGAATAGCCTTTTGCAGCCGAGTCCCCCGCCAAGAGCTTATCTGATATAAATCCTCCAAATCCATTAGATTTTGAGGAAGAGATGGCGTTTATAATGCAAATATTCAGCAACTTCCGGAAAAACTACTCCAAATACAAGAAAAATTATAAGGAGAATCCCAGAAGAAACCAGAAAGCCGGAAGCTGGAAGGTCGAGTGCTACAATTGTCACAAGACAGGACACATCCAAATCGACTGTCCTGATCTTAAGAAGGACGAGAGCAAGAAGGAGGTGGGCAGAAAAGAAGACAGAAGGAAGGCCCTCATCGGAGAAGATCAGGAGCATGTAGAATCAAGCAGCGGATTCTTTTCTGATGATGATGAAGAGTATGACTGCCTGATGGCCAACCTAGCTGATGAAGAGGTAACATCAAAACCCTCTGGTTCAAATAATAGTTCAGCCATGTCACAAGATATGGATCTGCACGAATCTGTAAATCAGCTATTTAAAGATTTTGAAACACTAAAATCTGCACACCTATCTGTATCAGCAGAGAAGACTCAGCTGCAAGATGAGAATAGGCAGCTGAAAAATGATTTTGAAAAATTCAGCCTAGAACTGAATACAGTTGAGATAACTGCAGCTAACTTATAAAACCAGGCTGATGTCACTACAGCTGAGATAAATCGACTAACTGTTTTACTTAAAGAAAAATCAGCTGCACTTGCTCATGTCAAAGCCAAATTTACTAAGCTGACTCAGGCAAATAAGACTCAGGCGTAGGAAATAACCTCTCTGAAGGCGTCTTAAACTCTGGACGAACTGTGTACTAATAAAAGGCCACTATAGTCCAGATCAGGCCTTGGATATGATCCTCACACTCCCTCTAGTTCCAAAACCACTTTCTTCAAGGGAGAAACAATTGTCTCGACTACTGAGCCTACATACAAACCGATATTTAAAAATAGGCAACAGCCAAGTCACAAGTCTAGGCTGCAGCCAGGGTACACAAGGCAGCCACCTAGACAAGCGACTAGGCAATGGCGAGCGAAGCGGCAGTCAGCACAACATGCCCACTATTATAAAAAACTCCCTAAAAACAGATTTCAAAACGGGAGGGGCAGATGGAAACCTCAAGGTTATCCTAATTTCCAAAATGAACAAGTGTGGAGACCTCAAAGATTTAATAAATGGTCTCAGCCAAGGTTTAGAAATGGCCCACACTATTAATATTTTGTGGAAGATCCGGTATACAATCCTAACAGGAGATACAGACCTCGACCTCACACACCTTATAAGGGTAATAATAATAACAATTTTCACAATCCAAGGAGAAATCAATTCTCCAGGAAACCAGCTAACCCTAGAGGACCCACACAGACTTGGGTACCTAAATCTCTGCTTGTTTGATTGCAGAAAAAGTGGAAGGACTACAACCACATCTCCACAAACTCAAACTTTGGAGGTGAAGAATGGTTTGTAGATTCTGGATGCTCGAGGCACATGACCGGGAACAAGAAGATGCTGTCCAAATACACCAAAGAAAGAGGTCCTGATGTAACCTTTGGAGATAGCTCTAGAGGACAAACAAAGGGCTTTGGAGAGCTGCACTGAGGAAATATTGTGATATCCAAAGTTCACTATGTCAAAGAGCTCAAGTATAATCTCCTGGGCATAAGCCAGTTTTGCGATGAGAAGAATCTAGTAGTCTTCACCATCTGGAAATGCATGGTGATAGATATCCTATCTGGAGAGGTGAAGCTACAAGGATTCAGAAGGAGAGATGTCTACATGATAGATTGGAACACAGGAACACCTAACTCCTGTTTTGTATCTAAGACAGTAGCTGAGAACGGATAGATGTGGCACAAAAGATTATATCACCTGAACTTCAAAGCCATCAACAAAATTAGTTCTAAGAAGCTGGTCAGAGGACTCCCAGAGGAAGCATTCAAAAAGGAAGCTCTTTGTGATGCATGTCAGAAAGGGAAGCAGACCAGAGCATCATTCAAGCCAGTCCAGCCTACAACCCTCACAACAAGAATCTTAGATCTACTCCATATGGATTTATTTGGTCCTATCAAGCCAAGGACTCTAAGCGGCCGAAAACATGCACTTGTTGTAGTAGAGGATTATTCAAGGTACACTTGGATTATCATCCTGTATAAGAAGAGTGAAACCTTGACCAAGCTACCTTAGCAGCTGAGAAGGATCCAGAATGAGAAATCCCTATCCATCATCAAGATCAGATCAGATAGAGGAGGAGAGTTTCTCAACAAGGCGATCACTGATTACAGCGATCAGAATGGGATCCAGCATGAGCTCTCTGCAACCAGGACCCCCCAGCAGAATGGCGTTGCTCAAAGAAAAAACAGAACCCTGAAGGAAGCAGCCAGGTCCATGATTGCAGAAGCGGACCTGCCCAAGAGGTTCTGGGCTGAAGCTGTCAACACAGCTTGTCATACTCATAACAGGAGTATGATAGTAGGGAGACATGGCAAAACTCCCTATGAGGTTTGGAATAATAGAACTCCTACTGTTGCTTACTTTCACGTTTTTGGTTGTAAGTGTTTCATCCACAACAACGGTAAAACACAACTAAATGCCTTTGATGCTAAAACTGATGATGGTCTCTTTATGGGATACTCACAAAGAAGCAAGGCATATAGAGTATTTAATAAAAGAACCTTAGTTGTGGAGGAAACACCCCTTATTGTATTTGATGAATCTACTGTTGAGTACAGGAAGCAAGTTGAGCTAATTGAGAATAAGCTCAAATCAGCAACCCTCGAAGAAGTCATTGTACATGACATAGGAATGGTGGACTCACCTGCAGACCAGCCTGAAGACGCAACTGTAGCTGCTGAAGACCCAACTGCAGATCAGATAGGAACACCAAACCTACCTGATCCAGTTGCCGCTGATGAAGACCCAGTTGTAGCTGATAAAGACTCATCTGCAGATCAGACCCAACCTGCAGATGACAAGACGGTAGCTGATCCAACTGCAGACCAAGGTGAACAGATCCCAGCTGATGCAGAAATCCACCAGAGCAATTTAACAGGGGGAACAGACCCAGAAGAAGACGATATCCCCAAGTGGCTCAAAGACCATCCAATCCATCAAATCATCGGGAAGCTGACTGATGGAGTTAAGACAAGACAGTCTACTCTACCCGCAGGAATGGCTATGTTCTCATGCTTCATGTCTCAGATAGAACCCAAGACAACAGAACAAGCTTTGGAAGATTATTCATGGATCAATGCCATGCAAGAGGAACTGGAGCAGATGGAAAGGAACAAAGTTTGGGAACTAACAGACAGACCAGATCATAAGAAGGTTATTAGCACAAAATGGGTGTACAAAAACAAGAGTGATGAAGACGGAGCTGTTGTTAGGAATAAAGCCAGACTTGTTTCTAAAGGATATGCATAGTGTGAAGGAATAGATTTTGATGAAACCTATGCACCTGTTGCAAGATTAGAGGCCATCAGACTATTCCTCGCATATGCTGCATTCAAAGATTTTGAAGTCTATCAGATGGATGTAAAGAGTGCATTTGTAAATGGCATCCTAGAAGAAGAAGTCTATGTAGAGCAACCCCCAGGTTTTGTCAAAGGAGACAAAATGTACAAGCTGTTGAAGGCTCTCTATGGACTTAAGCAAGCACCAAGAGCATGGTATGAAACACTGTCTGTGTTTCTTGAGAAGAATGCTTTTTACAAAGGAAAGGTGGACAAAACCTTATTCAGAGTGGAGCACGAAGGCCACATATTGATAGTTCAGATATATGTGGATGACATCATTTTTGGCTCAACCAACCCAGAGCTGTGCGAGAAATTCTCAAACCTCATGCAAGGAGAATTTGAGATGAGTATGATGGGAAAGCTTAACTTCTTTCTCGGATTACAAGTTAAGCAGATGGAAAACGGAATTTTCATCAACCAAGCTAAGTATACCAGAGATCTAATCAAGAGATTTGGAATGGAATCCGCCAAACCAGCAAGAATTCCTATGAGCACAAGTACTCACATAGATGCAGATGAGGGAGGCATATCAGTGGACTCAACCCACTACAGAGGACTCATTGGATCATTGCTATACCTCACTGCAAGCAGGCCAGACATATCCTATGCCATAGGAGTTTGTGCGCGATTTCAATCTAAGCCTAAGCAGTCGCACCTAGATGCAGAAAAGAGGATAATTAAATACCTTATGTCTACGGTCAATGTTGGACTATGGTATCCTAAGGACGATAACTTCGAGCTATCAGGATATTCAGATGCAGATTTCGCAGGATGCAAAATTAATAGGAAAAGCACTAGTGGAACGTGCCAATTCCTAGGAACGAGACTGATATCCTGGTTTAGTAATAAGAAGGTTTCTAACTCTATCTCCACCACAAAGTTAGATTACCTTGCTGCAGGTAGTTGTTGTGCCCAGATCTTGTGGATCAGACAGCAGCTGAGGGACTACAACATCATTGCCAATGAAGTCCCTATCTGGTGTGACAACAATAGTGCTATTACAATAACCAACAATCCGGTTTTGCATTCGAGGACCAAGCACATTGATGTTAAGTACCACTTCATCAGAGATCACGTGCTTAACAAGAGAGTTAGAGTTGAAAGAGTCAGCACAGACTACCAAATAGCTGACATCTTTACCAAACCTTTGCCAGAAGAAAGATTCTTGGAGCTGAGCAGAGAACTTGGTCTACTAGATTGGGAATCTAGTACAGAAGAAAAAGCAAGCTGAAGCATATCAGAAGAAGGACGGACCCAGCTGATTAAAGGAATCAGATCCTAGCTGATGCAGATAAAAAGGACGAAGGATAGACAAAGTAACCTAGCTGATCAAAATCTCAGGCGAGAAGTCCAAGGAGTCAACTCACCTGATACAGAGCAGTCAACAGTCAACAGTCAACAGTCAACCAGCTAAGTCTTCTAAACTTAACCAACTTCTGAATATTTTATTATTTTCTGCTATATGTATAATAATATTATATTAATTTTTGGTTCACAATTGGCATTTAAATACACGTGGCAATCACTTGATAAATCGACCTCCACGGTGACCAATTAAAATCCAACCGTCCAATTTTAAAATCAAAACCTGGACCACCGATTAGAATTTGAAATTTAAAAAGAATCTCAAAAGACGAACCACTGATTCAATATAAATAATAATTTAATCCCAACGTCGTTTCATCTTCCTTATAAGGACGGAAAACCCTTCACTTTACCTTTACGCTTACCAGTCTTTCAAACCCTAAATTTACAAAGCAAAAATCCTTTGAACTCCAAATACACTGAAAATCTTATATTCGCAGAAATGGAATCTTATTTTGAAGGCGTTAACATGAAGGCGGTCAAAGACCATATCATTTTTTCTCTGGTCGTTGATTTCGAAGGTCTTTTGGAAGCAAATCTGGATAACAACGACGTACTCTTCCTTATCCACTCGATGATGAAGAATGGGATCTACCCATTTCTGGATATCAGTCCCAAACACCTATACAAGGAAGACGTCATCGCTTTCTACCGCGAAGCCCATGTGATTGAAGAAGGAATCAGGAGAACTGTCGATGGAATTCAAGTCGACATCTCGCCGGAGTCGATTCGTAAAGTTTTTGGTATGAAATACCGTGGCATAGCCGTCGAGGCTCTCAAGCAGACAGCAGCCGACATTTGGCTAAAGATTAAGGCGATTGACCAGCCGACGAAGCTAAAACTCACTGCCAAAAGGAGCGAGATTAAAAAGGAGTATCGGTATATGTTGGATATTAACAACAAAATTATTATGGGTATGGCCGGCAGTTACGACCAACTGTCGTCGGCTAAATTCACAGTGCTGGGAGCACTCATTCAGGACGAGCCGATTGATTGGGCTGACTACATCTTTAGGCAGTTTGTTCGCGAGGTCAACAAAGCCAAATGGCTTGCTGATGAGAAGAAATTCAGATCCAAGCTGGCATTTGGAACGCAGCTAAGTTGGATCCTTGAGAAGATGGGTGTGGTAAAGGGTAATACTAACCCCTTCCACATCAACAAGAGACTTGGTCACCTAGACCAAGAGACGTTAAGGAATTTGGGAGGCAACAGAAGAGCAGCCCGGATGCTCAAAGAATTGTCTGATTCTCCGTCCTACAAATGTCCTTCATCAGATGAGTCGGAGCGACCTGCAGACGACAACCCAACTGCAGCCGAGTCAGACTCGGAGTCAGACAACACACCGATTGTTGTCCGGCTCAAAAGAAGGGGACCAGCCCCTGGTGAGCCATCATTCATACACTCCTCACCGGAACCCTCTCCCAAGAGGCCCAGGCGACTGCAGTTCAGTCAGGAGGAGCAGCCAGAATATTATACCAGTCCTGCAGCCAGGTCGCCTACCCACCTGGAAGACCAGCCTGCTCCGGGAAGCCTGGAAACTCAGATCATCCCTGTCCTCACTCCAGCATTCATTACAGAAGAGGAAGAAGCAGGTTTAATTATCTCAATCCCTGAAGCAAACTACACCTTTAACCTGTTGGACAACAATCTTTTCAACCTGTCCATAGAGCAATTACAGTTAGTTAAACCATAAGCTCTAAAGCACTCTTTTGTTAATATTTTTTAAGAGTGGAAATTTTTTAAATCACTGTCATTTGCTAAACTTCAAACCTATGTTGAAAACAGTGGTTGGGAATATCCCCAAGCCACAGAGGATGTACTGATACACTTTTGCAAAGTATCAGACACAGTTTTGATCCTCCAGGAGAATTGGTTCGTGTCAAATTTCAAAACCAACATGGACCAATTCATCCTTTCTATAATGTACAGTATCTTTGATGGATCTTTTGGGAAAAAGATGAGGAGGAAGAAGAAAAAGAAATAAGGATTGAAGAAGTTAATGGAGAAGAAGAAGAAGAGGAGGTCATTGTTATAGATGACGAAGAAGAGGAGCAAGAAGAAAGAAAAGGAGGAGAAAATATTTTAGTTGAAAAACAAACAGAAGAAGTTGAAAAAACAGAGTAATTAGTAGATGAAGGAGAAGAAGAAGGGGAAGAGGTAGATCAGGAGGATGATGAAGGAAAGTAGGATGATGAGAATGATGAAAAAGATGATGAGAATGATGAAAAATATGAAGAAAATGATAAAGATGATAAGAATGATGATGATGATGATGATGATGATGATGATGATGATGAGGATGAAGGAGGAGAACAACTGGCAGAAAAAGAGAATGTTGATGAATAAGAAAAGGAGGAAGAACAAGAGAAGGAATTAGAAAAGGAAGAAGAAGAGAAAGAAAAGGAGCCGGAGAAAGAGCCAAAATTAGAGGCTGCAGACAACGCTGGGGCGCCGGCCCGGCATACCAGCCTGGATGCAGAGTTGGCTGAGGACTCCAGATCAGGGACACCTGAAAAGACCCCATCTGGAGTGCCAGCTGCAGATAGGAGCCTGCAGTCTAGTGGATCATTCGCAGAAGGCTCAGGCGAGCACTCTCCACCATCGCAGATCTCACCTGCGATGACCGAGCTAATAAGGCAAATAGTGAAGGATACTATTGGAGAGTTGCTTGCATCTTAGGTCACCCCTGATCTCCAATCCATCAATGCCAATATTGATACTTTGCTGCAGCGGGAAGTCCCTCAACCTCCCCCCCTACAAACAACAGAATGCCATTTGGCATGTCTGACTGGATGCACAGAATGGAGCATCAGCTGACCACGTTGGTTTATGCTGGCAAAAAGGGGGAAGATAGGATGCATGGGGAAGGCAGCATTTAAGGAGAAATAAGGGAAGAGCTAAGAAGGAAGAAGAGGCAGGATGTCCAGTTGATCACTGCTGGGACATCCTCGGCCAAAAGGAAGGGAGAAGCAGAACTAGAAGAACAGGCTGATAAAAAGAGGAGGACAAGAGGAGGATTCGAGCCTACTCTAGAGTGGGAAGGCAAGGAGTTGTGGTACGTTGAAGATTTTGTACCTTACGAAGCTCTACCCATGTGGGGATCTGCAAAGAAAAAATTCATCAGAGACTACTACATCTGGGAAATACTTCAGGATGATAATCTCTCCCTACAGCAGATCTTCATCAACTTCATGGAAGAAGCTCATCCACAACTCTGGACTATTCTTGTAAAACATGCTGAGGCACGAAATGCATATCCCATGATCCCTCCGTTCAGTGCCAAAGAACCTCCCACCTTGGTGAAAGGAAATGCTTTGGATGAACTTGCACTCCAAAGAATAAGTTCTCATCACAAGAAGAGCAAGATTTTGCAGCACTTGTTGTAAAGAGGAAGTATGGTCTTGCCCCTATCAAGACAAGACCAATCGGAGCTAAACCTTCCAGGCCTGCCAAGCAGCCTATCTGAAGAGGCAGAGACAGAGGTAGATGACTTTCATTTATTTTGTACTTGTAAAATTTTCTTGTAAATTTAAGACATGTATTTGTAATCAATTCAGAAAATTTTATAACAGTCTTTTGAATGACAATTTCCAGTTGTCTCAAAAATTAGACCGATTTTAGTTTGTGTCTTGCACTCAAGTGCAGACTTGTTTATTTGAATATTTCCTTAAAGTTTTGCCATCATCAAAATAAGGGGAATTTGTTAGGAATACTTGTTAGATTTTGATGATGTCATTAATATATATTCAAATGTTTATTACTTGGCAAAAATGTAAGGAAGAACCAAATGAGTATCTTCCATAGGCCAAATTATGTTAAGTGTAAAACTTGGCAAAATGTAAAGAAGAACCAAATGAGTATCTTCTATAGGCCAAAATAAGTTAGGCTAAAAAAATCGGCTAAGTACAAAAGAACAGCTAAGTTCATCAGAGCGGTACAACCGAGTCATATCAGAGAAGATCTAGTCAACAAAAATTATCAGAGATGTTTGACCAGACTGCAGTCAAGTAACCTCAGACAAGTCATCTGATCAGGCGAGTCCCAAACAGTGAACATCAGAGAGGTCCAGACTGCAGAGAAGTTAACTTCACATCAGCCTACTCGAAATCAGCCAAGTACTCCAAGTCCATGTCAGCATGCGTTGAAAAGTCAAGTAATACGGAAAGTCACATGCAACGTGAAGAGACAAATTGGAGAGATTCCCGTAAAGGATATGAATTAAATAATTCATCTAGGCCTACCTTGAAGACATTTAAATGTATTATATTCAAAAGATTCGGCGCCTCACATGCAGAGTCTTCACAACGGTAGAAAGATGTATTAAATTATGGGAATCCAGCCTTACAACGTTCAGAAAGAAAACAATGAAGTCTACCTCTCCAACAGACGGATTTGTTGAAAAGATTTGCAACAGCTATGAAGGAAAAGCTCAGAGATCTGAATATTTGAAGGTGAGCAAAAACACACAACAATTAAAAACGGTGCGAACATACTTTCAAGCGATCAAAGCATTCAAGCAATCTAAAAGCGAAATACAGCATCGTGAAAAGAGCGGTTCTCAAAAGTTCATACTTGAAGAAGCTCTTAGTTGGAGAAGACAAAAACTCGTGTCTTAAATCCTTAGTTCGGGGTACTTCACTGGTTGAAGTTCGAGACTGTAAAGGCATCCAAGGATCGAGGATCAAGAGGTGCAAGTCAGTCAAGTGTGTTACAATGGCAAGGATTTCCACTGGTTGGAAGCTGTTGTAATTTGGTTGAATCACTGTAATATTTATCACTGGTTGAAAATTATAGTGAATTCATCTCCAACTGGTTTGGAGAAAAGGGGATTAGTAGAGGATTACCCCACCTCTGAAACCACTATAATTGCCTGCGTACTTTACTGTTTTATAGCATCATACTTTAACTGCTGCATTCATGGTTAAGTGTTTCATTAGTTGTTTTGTATTCGTCATCAGCTGACTTCCGTACGTATTAAGAACAAACGACTCCAAGTCATTTGTTTATCTATCAGCTGAAGAAACTTACTCTTTGGGAAAAAGAGTAAGAGTTTCAATAAGTCTATTCACCCCCCCCCCCTCTAGACTTATTCGTGGACGACTTGTGACCTACATGTTCATCAATTCATATAATCCAAGAATTCCTTAAGAACATAACTTATTCCGAAATCACATTTAAAATCCTCAAACGACATAATCGGATGTGTTCTAACATCTAAACAATCCTTATTCACAATTCAAGGTGTATATAATCATGTTCTTCAACATATATACTTCTCATAACATCATGAATCGCAACAAACCACCAAGAACATCGAGAATACTACGATTCCATAATCATAACAACATAATCAAGGTATTTGATCATCAATTCATTATCTTCCCATTACAAAATTCCCATAATTACCAAGAATCAACACAAAAATATCAATTCAATCACCATTCTATGAAAACATATAGAACTTCCCAAGTTCTACCTCTTTGAAGCATTTTATCGAACACTTAAGGTACATAGTCCAATTCAATCGATTTAACGGAGAAATTCTCGAATTTATTCCACAAAACTTCAAGGATAATGTATAACTACGAGAATACAACCAATTTCTATCAACAATCTGAATTGAAATGAAGGAAATCGGCCAAAACATCAAGAAACTCCAAAAATCTCCAAAACCAAAAGTTTAGGTGTTCTTACCTTCGATACGGGCGGAAGATGATGCTATCCATGAATCCAACTTCCAAACCATGTTGCTCTATGATGTTGTCAATCAAATCCATCCATTTTCGCAGAAGAAATCGCGAAGAAACGAAGAAAAAATAAAAAATGGCAAGTGATCCGTGTCCAGGCCTTATAAAGGCCGAGACCTGCCGGTTCCTTACGTACGTAACCGACAGCGTCCTTACGTACGTAGTCGGTCCTTGAAAACAAACTGCCCAGTTTGGCCGACATCCTTCCGTACGTAACTAGCAGCTGCTTACGTACGTAGCGGGCCCTTACAGCCGTAACCGGCCACAGCCTTACGTACGTTATCAGCCAGTCCTTGCCCCCAGTGAGCCACTGCCGACCGTGAACGGCCATCCCTACGAGTCACTACCGACCATGCTCGGCCACTACAGGTCATCTCGGCCACGACTCGGCCAGCCACCCCGTAACGTATGTAACACTTAATCCATTGCGTACGTAATACGTACGTTGACTTGCTATAGTATTATACTTGTATTACGTACGTAATACACCCTGTATAACGTACATAACTCCATCCGTTGACTCACCTATCCACATCCACGCCGAAAGCTGCCGACACCGGGCCCAACTGTCCTATTCCTCTTGTTACGTATGTAATACCTTACGCATAACGTACGTAAAACGTATAATTTAGCGTACGTAAGTCCTTAAACATAGCGTACGTTAAGGGCTCTATACTTAGCCAAAATCCAACTGTTCCTGTCCGACGTCTCGACATACTGGATACGAACATACGGCATACTGAATACACATATACTCATCCCAAAATATATTCTCATACGATATACCTGATATTCAAATCAGTTCAGCCTGATACAACAAATCCTCAATATAACTGTCAATCAAACACGTCAATTACACAAGTATAACTGTATCGGTCCTCAATTTATTTTATCCATACCGTATAGACACCAAGCTATACAATATAGATCAGATAAAATAACGGGAAAAATTTATACTGAAAATCTGGGTATTACATACTACCCCCCTTAAAATAAGTTTCGACCTCGAAACTTGCGACCTGTCACCAACAACAGATAAATCCAAAACTTCCAACTCATCACAAAAACAATCAAGCGTCGCCACAAGTGAATAACCAAACCAATATACTTACAGGTGTGTGAAGTCGATGATCCCCCGTTATACTAGCACACGACTCCCACACGAAGTCTCAATACAATCAACACACGCCAATATCACAAATAGCAATTTTAAAAGAATCTCAAAAATTTTGGAAACTCCAAAAATCGATTTGACTCAAAAGTCAGAAAAACTCATTTTCAAAAATCACGCTACTACCGTACCGGTAAAGCCACATAACACACATGCCTAGGTTTCACAAAACCCAAGCTCCGATACCATCTTCTGTAACACCCCCAAAACCATCTGCGATATTACAGCGCCGTGGATCCCGCACCGGAACCCACCAGGCTAAAAACCGTTTCAAAAACGTTTAAAAAATGCCAAAAGACCGATGACGGTAATATTTTAAATACTCAAATATTTTCAAAAGCATAGATCTCAATTACCGTCATAAAATACCATTTGAAAATACAAGGTGAAGTGCCAAATCTCGACAGTTCAAAGTGTACATTAAGCCACCCCTTAAACGTACCGATAAAATAGTTAGGAAAAAGGGTTTGACGAAATAATCCAAGTTCGCAAAATGCCAAAAGGCCATTTAAAATACACACGCTGGTAAAAATACTGGAAAGCCATTTTGAAATATACACACGCAGCGGATAAAACACAGTTCAAAATACACATTTGCAGCGGAATAAAACAACCAGAAGATAATACTCAATACTCAAATAAATGCCACAGCCAGTATCACCCGGGAAGCTCACCCCTTCATGACCGCTACAAGCTCGATCTCCGAGTACCTAAAAATAAAGCCAACGACGGGGTCAGGCACAATGCTCAATAATGATATCGATCACATCAACATAAATAATTACATACCAATGTAATAATATAGTAAAGTAATCTTACCGTCATAACCTTACCAATTAATAGCAATCCATACTAAATCAATCCTTACCATAATTCACATTTCACATTCTCAAATGACGAAATGAACTCAACAAAAATTATACTATATTCCAAAAATACCAATATCAAAACATCATCATGACTCATCAGTGCGGAAATAATCGAATCTATGCCAAATCCTGTCCGTCGGATTACACAATCAAATCTCAACCTAGATAAACCAATAATAGACAACATATCTATAGATCAACTACCACAAAAAAATGATAACAAGTCCTGAAACATCGATGTACAGTCCGAATGCTCATACGATCAATAACAATGATCAACCAATAATTCAATCGAGAATATCATCAATATGATGAGCTCTAATACGACCAGCCCAAGGTCAAAGTACAACCGAAAATATCATCAATATGATAAATTCCAATACAATCGACAAAGGATCAACAATAACCGAGAATACCCTCAACATGGTAAACTCCAAACACGATCAACAAGGATCAACAATAACCGAGAATACCCTCAACAAGGTAGACTCCAAATGATCAACAAAGGACCAACAATAACCGAGAATACCATCAACAAGGTAAACTCCAAATGATCAACAATAATGGATCTCAAAGAAATAACTTCGACTGTCAAACATACCCCCCGGGAGTATGAACCATTAATCACAAAACGTCGAACACATCCAAACATTTAAATGGACTATGAACGACCAAAAATTGTACGGCTCAAAGATGGACATCACATTACGCCCGATCCGGAAATGTGTCAGTGCACATGTCCACCCCGTATACGCAATCCAGAATATACATGGGACAATGTACCTAATTAGCCTCACGAACTACATCTCGTGTGCACGGTTCAATGTGGAAATATCAACACATAACCATAGTGTGCCCAGCTAAAAATCCTACACAATAACCAATCGGAACGCAGAGATGATTCCAGATATGTCACGATGCAACATGACAATGAAACTCAAAGAATCACATATCCAATAAGGATCAAAAGACTCACCGAAGTGAACAAAGACAAACTGACAAAGAAAAGTCGACACGACCAATCAATATTCAAAACAACAATCCTAGGACCACAAACCCCAAAGGATAATCCATACGATCAACAATCTCAGACAACGGTTCTGGGATCAACATCCCTCAATGAGCCGATCAACACAACCATTAATACCAACAATAGTCCTGGGATCAACATACCTCAACGAACAACCAATACGAATCTCAATATACGAAGCCTCAACGTACAACATATACAACAACTCAACATAATAATTATCTCATAACTCAACAATACATAAATTACCTCAAAGCCGAAGACAACATTCTTTCCAGGAACAACATCCCTGAACGAATACACAGTTATACGAATAATCTCAAATATGGTACCATCCATTCAATACCAATAAACCTTTATCCCGATACTCATGCCATCACGATAACTATCCTCATTATCCGACATTCCATATCATAGATCAAAGATAACTCACAACTCTGTCCTCAATCAAACTTAATTAAACCATATACATTATGATTTATCCCAAACCACAGCATGATAAACAAATCGTCATACCGACAGTTTACATCTATAATATCATTGCTATATGAATTATAAATGAAATGAAAGCGAAACCATTCATCAAATATTATAAACTGAACAAGTATAAACTTGCCTCGATACCGATACCACGAAGCCGTTACCAAAATACATTGCCTTCGTCTACAAGCTACTCATCCCCGACCACAAGCAATCTACGAACTCTTCAGCCTCAACCGCAACACAACGGTCATAAACCACGATCAAACATCACAACCTAATGCAATAATCAATTAACAACAATCCGATAACAATCAATAACCGACATAGCCAACCAAGCGACTCAACGGCTCAACAATACCCCGATCATAAACAAAACCGAACAATACAACTCAAACAAATACAAAATCATATCCACAATACAAGCCGTAACTCGATGATCACAAATAACAACCAATAACCGATCAACAAACACAACGATTCCACAATATCCCGAATAAATAAAATCCAAACAACCCAAACCAATCAAACACGAACTCAAAACCACAATACGATTCCACAATCCGAAGATCATATCAATAATCAATTTAAACCAACAAGGGTCTAACATTACTGATTCCAAATTCAATCTTAAATACGGATACAAGTTTCCTCCTTCTAAATTCATAATATAAACCAATTACCGATTATCATCACCAATCCGGATGATCCGATTAATTCAACATTATAAATTACCATATTCCAAAGGTTTCAAATAATTCCATTATCCAAATTGAACACTTGTCCAATACGTATGAATTCTCAAACTCAAAAGTGAATCATAACCTTATCAAATCCGAAATCATATTCGTACTCCTATACGAATATTATATCAAAACACATAACTTAGTTTTAGATATGAATATTCCATATTCATATCCAAAACACCAACATCACTTAAACATGTTCATCAATTCATATAATCCAAGAATTCCTTAAGAACATAACTTATTCCGAAATCACATTTAAAAATCCTCAAACGACATAATCCGATGTGTTCTAACATCTAAACAATCCTTATTCACAATTCAAGGTGTATATAATTATGTTCTTCAACATATATACTTCTCATAACATCATGAATCGCAACAAACCACCAAGAACATCGAGAATACTACGATTCCATAATCATAACAACCTAATCAAGGTATTTGATCATCAATTCATTATCTTCCCATTACAAAATTCCCATACTTACTAAGAATCATCACAACAATATTAATTCAATCACCATTCTATGAAAACATATAGAACTTCCCAAGTTCTACCTCTTTGAAGCATTTTATCGAACACTTAAGGTGCATAGTCCAATTCAATCGATTTAACGGAGAAATTCTCGAATTTATTCCACAAAACTTCAAGGATATTGTATAATTACGAGAATACAACTAAGTTCTATCAACAATCTGAATTGAAACGAAGGAAATCGTCCAAAACATCAAGAAACTCCAAAAATCTCCAAAACCCAAAGTTTAGGTGTTCTTACCTTCGATCCAGGCGGAAGATGATGTATCCATGAATCCAACTTCCAAAACATGTTGCTATATGATGTTATCAATCAAATCCATCCATTTTTGCTGAAGAAATCGCGAAGAAACGAAGAAAAAATGAAAAATGGCAAGTGATCCGTGTCCCGGCCTTATATAGGCCGAGACCTGCCGGTTCCTTACGTACGTAACAGGCAATGTCCTTACGTACGTAGTCGGTCCTTGAAAACAAACTGCCCAGTTTGGTCGACATCCTTCCGTACGTAACCAGCAGCTGCTTACATACGTAGTGGGCCCTTACGGCCGTAACCGGCCACAGCCATACGTACGTTATCGGCCAGTCCTTTCCCCCAGTGAGTAACTGCCGACCGATCGGGCATACCTGGGAGTCACTGCCGACCATGCTCGGCCACTACAGGTTATCTCGGCCATGACTCGGCCAGCCGTCCCGTAACATACGTAACACTTAATCCGTTGCGTACGTAATACGTACGTTGACTTGCTACAGTATTATACTCGTATTACGTACGTAATACACCCTGTATAACGTACATAACTCCATCCATTGACTCACCTGTCCACATCCACGCCGAAAGCTGCAGACACCGGGTCCAACTGTCTGATTCTTCTTGTTACGTACGAAATACCTTACGCATAACGTACGTAAAACGTATAATTTAGCGTACATAAGTCCTTAAACTTAGCGTACGTTAAGGGCTCTATACTTAGCCAAAATACAAATGTTCCTGTCCGATGTCTTGAAATACTGGATACGAACATACGGCATACTAAATACACATATACTCATCCCAAAAAATATTCTCATACGATATACCTGATATCCAATTCAGTTCAACCTGATACAACAAATCCTCAATATAACTGTCAATCAAACACGACAATTACACAAGTATAACTGTCTCGGTCCTCAATTTATTTTATCCATACCGTATAGACACCAAGCTATACAATATATCTCAGTTAAAATAACGCGAAAAATTTATACTGAAAATCCGGGTATTACAATAACAAAGAAGAACTTCGTCATAGGCGAAAAAGTGTTACTCTATCACTCTCGACTCAAATTATTTCCGGGCAAATTGCTATCCCGCTGGATTGGTCCGTTCATAATTATCAATATTTTCCCTCATGGAGCGATTGAAGTTCAAAGTCTGAAGACACGAAAAACTTTCAAAGTTAATGGTCATCTCCTAAAACCCTATCCCGAAGGATTCACAACGGCCAATATGGAGGAATGAAAACTTGAGGACCCATCTACAATTTAAACAGGGAGTTCGTCGATCCAACGACGTAAAAAAAAGACGCTTGTTGGGAGGAACCCAATTTTTTATTGGCGTATTTTTTTCTCATCTTCGTTTTTCAAATATTTGCTTGCTAGGAGTCAATTTTTTTTCCAGTAATATTTTCTTATAAATATTATCCTGCCCTTCTTTTCATTTTTTTTAATTTCCTAATTGTTTATTTCTTTTATTATTTTTCTGCTAATTAGTTGTTACCTTTATTCTTATTAGTAAATATCGTCCGCCTCTCTTCTCTTCTTTCTCTACCCCGACTACCCTCGCCCCCGCTCGGTCTACGCCTCAGAAATCTAACCTCTCTTCCTCTCTCTTCTGCAGCCCAAACACCACCCATCGCCGACCGCCATGACAGGAAAAGGGGGAAGAAATATCCACCGGCCACTTAATCGAATCACTAGAAGCGGAAGATGAAGAAATAACCCTGGGGCTCCGACTTACTATGACCTCACCGAGACGGAGCAGCCAGCAGTAAACCCTTCCACCGTCGGAAAATGAAAGGAAGGCCGAGCAGCATCTGGCGAACTGCTCAACAAGAAGCCGAGACGGCGTCCACCGGGTCAGCCCTCAAACAGGGCGAAGCGCCCACAGAAATCGCCAGTGACCCGTGGCTTTAAGGACGAACCAACACCGCCGTCATCTCCGCCTCCGTCAAACGCACCGCCGTATGATGAATTAGCCCCCGATTATCTATCAGCTACCACCGCCAATCCCTTTATTACTCACATGGTACGGAGCGGAGCAATTGAGCCCCAGAGCACCCGATGGAACTGGTTTGGAACCATCACCGCCGACCGATCGCAAACCAGTGGAAGACCCGCAACCTACGACCGAACAAGAAAATGAGGCTGATGCCGAGCAGTAGCATGACTTCGCACAAGCCGATAGCCCAGCCCCACCTCCAGTGAGAGAGAAACGCAAGAGTCTCACCGGGCTGCCGAACCGATACAATGTCGCATTTAGATCCCCCAGACAGGTTACACACTACCACAAACTCACAGAACGAAAGGTAATCCCATCGGTCTATCTTGATGGAATTATTTTGTGACAGTTGGGTTTGTATGATGATGTTATGACATTGCTAAATATATTGGGATGGGAGAGGTTGGCAACAGGGAATTGGGAAGTTTATGAAGACCTGACCTATGGATTTTTCAGCTCAATTTGGAAAGGGGATTTTGAAAAAAAATGGGACTTTTTATTTTTGTTTAAATGGTAGAGGTTATAGATGGGGGGTCGAGCAGTTCGGTCGAGCACTTGGGCTGACTGCCGACCCCGAGGATGAAGATGACATGCCACCCGAAAATGCGATTTGGCAAATGATTACAAATGATTCCGGTCCATTTGTCGCAGGAAAAACTAAGGCCACTGCCATTCGTAACTCGGTGATCCATTACGTTCAATGCCTTATGGCATATACGTACCCCGGGAGATATTCAAATCGGAATGTGGTGCAGATTTTTGAGTTGCAGATGATATATGCTATGGTTTTCAGAAAAAAGGGGAAGTGTGTTAAGGATTTGTTAATGTTGTTCATTGGGGAGATGTCACGAAGAACCCAATCGCAATGGGAGGTTTTGTCACGGCAATAGCTCGGCACGCCGGGGCTGATTTCAGTGGTCGGTGTCTGGTTGGGGCAGCGGAAAAATTAGACAAAACTCTCCTTACGAAAATGGGTGTTTTGAAAAAAAAAACGGAAGAATTTTTAAGTGGCGGATTTCAGCAGATGAGACGATGGCTCTACCTAATACCGATTATACTTTGCCATGGGAGGAGAAAAATTTGAAGATGTTGCACAGGAGCTTCCCAACCATTCCTTTGGACAGCTCGAGGGCAAGGGCGCAGGCACACGGTGCAAGCACAAGCCGAGCAGGAGATTCGGCTATGGAGGCCGAGATGAGGCGTCGGATCGAGCAGCTTGAGGAGGGGCAGCACGCACTTCAAGCCAAGGTGGATTATTTGACCGAGCAGTTGGAAGCCCTTCTACCTCATTAGCCTGGTGATTCCTACTATAGCTTTGTACTATCTTTTATTTTTATTTTTTCTTTTCTTTCTTTTCTTTAGAGTCGTGTACTTAATTAAGTTTGGGGAAGTTGGACTTGGAATGATTAATTGAATTTGGAAACTGTGATGTTATATATTTAAAATTGTCCTTAGCTAAATTTGTGTGATTGAATCAAGATCGTGTACTGGGGATTTACGTATGGCCTGACATAAGAAATGGGTGTGATTGACTAGTTTGATTTTAATTAGGGTAGTTCACTAGTCTTGATTTTGGATTTAGATAAAAGTGTGAGGGATTCATGGCACAAGCCTTTTTATTCGTGAGTTTTGAGCCGTAGAGCAAATTATACATATACACGTATATAAATAATTATACATATACATGCTCACTATTTCTTCTTGTGGGGTCGAACATGTTGTGTTCATGCTAGAACTTAATCAATTATACATGTCAAGACTATGTTAGTGCTCTCATGCAGTAAAGTGATAAAGGCTATTAGGAATAACCCACTTGGCTTATATTTTCCCACCTCGACATAATCACCATTAGAAGCCCATTTGGACCTAAGCCTTATTCTTTGATCCTGTAATATCCGTACTTTCTATTTTTGGTAATTTATATTTTTGGGATATGTTCGTTTTGGACGACTCGCTTGTTAATTTTTTGGGATTCTGAACCTATTTTGTTCATGGAGTTTTTCCGTTTGGTCGAGTTTCGAAGACGTTTTTACATAATTTTATTTTGAATTATATATTATCGCATGTACGTTCGATTCTCGTAAAACTCATTCATTTTCGTTGTTTCTTGGTTTGCATAAGTTTGTATGGTTGAGTTGGTCGTGTTGAAACTTTCGGTTTGTTAATCCGACGTCGTATCGTGATTTTCGGGCACTTGGGCCATTTTTGTAATTTTCCGTAAGTTTTAGGGAATTTCACTTTCTTTGTCGTATTACGGAATCTCCGGTGGATGGAAATGTATTTCCTTTCAGCGCTTAACTCTGTCGTCTTGAATATTCCGTGTTTGTGTTTCTGGATTCTGGCCTTGCTTCGCATTTCGACTTTTTTTGAACTGTCGGCAGCAGTGTACTGAACAGTACTGGACTGCTGCCTGAGTAGCGCACGCTACTCCTGGTTTACTTGCGTGCGCTATCGCTGCGTGGTTAGCGTACGCTAACTTGGAGTTCGTAGCGTGCGCTAACGATTTCAGCGGACTGGGCAGAAGGTCAGTATTTCGGTACTGGACCAGATAGCGTACGCTAATTTAGCGTTAGCGCACGCTAATTCCTAGCATTAGCGTATGCTAATCTTGATAGCTTGCGTACGCTAACGAGAGGACAGTAGGCTGACTGCATTTCCACACCCCGTTAGTGCATGCTAATTATTGTGCATAGCGTGCGCTAAGCCTATTTAATATAAATAGGACAGCAACAGCCCAACTTCGTCATTTTCCATCATCACTTATTCTCTTCGGATTTGAGCGATTCCAGACAAGGGTTAGGGCCGATTCCGACCAAATATCATCATCCACTACCATCCGTGCATTCCTTGCATGAATTCTTCAAGTTCTTAACGTTTTCCACCATCCGAATCAAGGTAAGAATCCCTGAAACCCTTGTTTTGAGATTTTGGGGAAATTTTGGGGATTTCTTGTGATTTGACTCTTTTAATCCGAATTGTCATGGATTATTGCTAAAGTTCAATCGTGTACTTGTAATCCTTCGTTTTTATTGAGGATTTGTGGTTTTAAACTCCGATTTTTCCATTGTTCGTCACCTATAATCGACAATACCCTAGTTATGTTCGACAAATTGTTCCAGCGGGTAGAACTAGGATGTATTCCTACGTTTTCGTAGTTTTAAGATTGGTTGTTCATCGTTATTGTGTTCGGATCGGATTTGTGAAGATTATTCAGGCCAAAACCTTTCCGTTCACCGTTTTCTTCATGTCGTGTTAACCAAGGCAAGTACAGGTATTACATTTCGTTATGTATGTTGCGTTTCTGAAATGAATGATGAATTGTGGTTTTCGGGTGCGTGAGTTGTGTTCCTTCCACCCGGAGCGTTCGACGGGATGTCTGGGGGTCGATACTAAGGGGTACGGCCGCGGAAGTGGACTTGGGTGCGTGTGTGGTTGAACTTCCACCCGGAGTGTCCGACGGGATGTCTGGGAGTCGATACTAAGGGGTACGGCTGTAATATCCGCGTTTTTCCCTTATCTTATTATTCTCATTTTGGTGCATTTTCATTTTTAACAACTCGCTTGTAACCGTATTGACATTTTGAGGATATTTAATATTGAACTTTTTGTCGTTCGAGCTTGTTTCGGACTCGTTTTACTCGATTTGATGTTTCATGTTGTTTTTGTCGTTATTTTGGGTACTATCATAATCGTCGTTCGGAACCGCCGTTTCGGGGTTGCCGAAGATCCATCCCATTTTATTATAGGCGTTGTGAGCTTTTGTTTGGTGTTTCGACCATGTGTCGTACATTTCGGATGTTTGGGCCGTTTTGTAAATTTCCCAAACTTTTGGGAAAATTACGTTTGTTGTTGTTGTTCTGAACCTTTGAGTAGTCGGGATTATGCTTTCCTTCGGCACGTAAGTTCTTCGTTTCAGGTCCTTTAAGTCCGTACCATCGTGAATTGTTCACCGTTGTATTTCGATTCTTTTTCGGTACCTCCCTCTTTCCTTCTGGCATGTACTCCACAGAAAGGAATGTTACGTACGTAACACCCTTTTGGTTACGTACGTAACGTCCTAGTGTAATTCGTTACAGGCATTTCTGCCTTTTTGGTTACGTATGTAACACCCTTTTGGTTACGTACGTAACGCCCTAGTGTATTTCGGTACAGGCAATTCTGCCTTTTTGGTTACGTACGTAAGGCCCTTATGGCTTACGTACGTAATACAACTTACGTACGTTAGCATGTGGTGGATAATGTACGTAACGAGGCCTGGGTTTATAAACCCAGGAGTTGACCGATTTCGGTCATTTTTCATCCCTCTCCTTCCCATCCGACTCCTACGCGATCTTCTTGGCATTTCCGGCGATTTGAAGCTTTGTAACTCCAAGCCATCATCTTATTCGAGTTTTTGGAGTATATTATCAACCTCTAATCGTGTTCTTCATCATTATTCAAGGTAAACTCCTAAAAACTTTGTTTTGGGTAAATTGAAGGGGTTTTTATGTTTCGTCCGATTCGTTCCGTATGTTAGATTAATTCATGATGTACATGATTATTCTCGTTGGTTTTGTTGGTTTTCCTACGGATTCATGGTATATTTCGTAGTAATTTTGTAATCGAGAGGGTTTGGTTGTGATCCGCCCTCGTCGTTGTTTCTATATGAATATACGTGAATCGTAGGCGGGTTTTTCGGGTGTATTCCAATTTCCGTATTCGTTTAGGGTTGGTTGTGATTGTGTTCTTCGAATCGTTAGGTTCTTGATTGTCGGTTCCTAGCATTCGTCGGTGTTTCCTTCCGTCCGTTTACGTCATCAATTATTCAAGGCAAGTATTTTTGGAAACCTTTATGCTTAACATGAAATGGTAATGTATATTGTGTGTGCTATACTCACCCTGGGAGGCTCCGACGGGGCCTCGGGGGAATCTATGACTTCACTCTGGATTAACGAGTTTGTTTCGCTAGCCAGCTCGGGAGGGTCCTTAGAGGCCTCAGGTGGGATTCATGGTGGCGTCCTGGTTTTAGGCGATGCCTGTGCGTGACTTGTTTTATAAAGTGGACAGCTCGGGAGGGTCCTTAGAGGCCTCGGGTGGGATTCATGGTGGCGTCCTGGTCTTAGAAAAATTAATTGTTTGACTGTTTGTTTCCGGAAAGGACATGTCTGATTTTTAGTTTTGAAATGATATTGGTGCATGTACTATGAAATGTGTAAGCGATTGGTTTGCCTTGATTACTTGTACTAGCGTAATTGCTAACCCCTCTGGGGACCCGTTGTGGGGAAATTCTTGTTTATGGATTTCAGGTTATGATCATCCGGACGAGCTAGCGCTGGGACAGTACGAGGATGTTGGCCAGGGTCATTGACATATGCGTTTGAGTCCTTTTATTTTCGTTATTTCCATTCGATATGGTTGTTGTCCACTTTTGAAACTTATAGATTGTACTCGCGAGTACTTAGGCTTTTCTCTTCGGATTAAGATTTATATTCGTCAAGTTCTTTATGTTGTCATTGTGGATTATTCCGCCGGTTGTACCGGACGTGTGATTTGGTTTTAAATTGGATAATGTGTATATTTACTGTGGTAAATTGTGTCTAGCCTGGTGGGTCCCATGTAGGGGTCCACGACACTGTAATATACCCCGAATATCTCGGGGGTGTTATAGAAAATGGTATCAGAGCATCTAGGTTTATGGATACCTAGGCTTGTCGGTTATTTGGGTCTATTTGTGTTTTGTTTTGCATATTGTCACACCGCTGCCAGCATCTCGGTACTTCCAGTGCTCGTAAGTTTTCTTATTCGGTCCTTTGTTTCCTTGCATTGTATTTCCGCTTCTTTAATCGTAGTTGCTTTTTCCTCCCTTACTCATCATCAATATACTTCTGATATCTCTTAACACCAGTATGGATGCCGGAGGAAACCGTGGTCGTGGACGTGGTCGTGGTCGTGGACGCGGCCGAGGACGTGGGGCAGCCGGTGGGGCGGCCACGTCGCATTCTTCGGGAGCCGGCAGTACCGGTGACCAGCATAGCCATGCTTCTTCTCAAGGTGGCGCTGACCTTGGTGTTGCGGATGTTATGCAACAGATGGTAACCCATATGGCGGCGATTGCCCAGGCGGTCCAGAACCCGGCCCATGCTGCTCGGGACGGAGCTGACCGTTGGCTCCAGGATGTTATCAAGATGCATCCTCCTCAGTTCACGGGAGCCTCTGACCCGATTGGCTAGGAAGGGTGGATCAAGGAGATATCCAAAGTCTTTATTGCCACCAATTGTCCCGAGGACCGTAAAGTTCCTATCGCCCAGTACTTTCTCACTGGGGACGCCACAGATTGGTGGGAGGCCGTTGGGCCCAAGGATCATGTTGCTTTGTAGGCCGAATTTTAGGAATTGATGGAAACTGAATATTGCCCGTGGCCGGTTAGACAGGCTCGAGTCCATGCCTTCTATGATGCTCAACCTCGGGATATTCCCGTATCCCAAGCTATTGCCGATATTAACAAGGAATTGGGTTATGTGAAGACCCAAGTTGTCGAGGAGAGCGACAAAATTTTTCACTTCTCTAGACGGATGAAACTGTCGATTCGGGACTACATGTCTGGACTTGTCTGCACTACCCTGAAGGATTATCAGAGTCGAGCTCTTGCCTATGTGATTAGTGCATAATTGATCTAAAATTCATATACAAAATATTCATTTTTCCGGGCATAATTGTACTGATTTGTGATTAAAAATATATATTTTACAGATATGTCCAAACATGAGCTAAAAATGGTTATTTTACAGATTGCTGACATGAAGCATCAAAAAGAACGGAAAACAAGATCAAATCCAACGACGGGAATTTTTCCAGGACAAACGACCATACAAAACGGCGCAAAATGGACTGTGTTCTGTCGGCCGTTTCACATACGGCGCAACAAGGGCCGTGTCTTGGGCCGTTTCACACACGGCCGGCATTTAGCGCCGTGTCCTCGCGCGTATTCCGGAAGAGATCGAGTCACCACAAAACGGCGCACAACACGGGGCAAACTGGGCCGTTTTTCATCGCCGTGTTTCAGCAGATACCATGCAAAATTAGTCCACTTTTGACCAACTTGTGAAATCAACCACAAGATATTTTTTTGGTCAAAAATCTGAAAATTCAAAGACATGGGTGGAGTGTGAACAAAGAATTAAAAAAATGATATTACAATAGATATTTTGAATTAAATAATCAATTGTATTCTTGAAAATCACCTATAAAAGGACATGTTCATCCATTGCAAAAATCCCAACCCACATTCTTACCAAGAAATCCTCAACTTCTTGCTAAGAAATACTCCTTTCCTTTAGCAATATATTTTCCTTAGAATTTTCAATTTTAGTTTGTATTTTATTTTTGCTTTGAAGTTTTTCTTTCATTTAGTTTGTAATTGAAAAGTGCTTGATCAATAAGCACTTAGTATTTTACTTTCAAATTTTGTAAGCTTGTAACCTTTAAACAAGTTTGAAGTTATATTTTGAAGTTTGTTTCTTGCACTTTGATTCATCATATTCAAGTAAGTTTTATCTATTGTCATTAAGTTCTAGTAATTAAAAGTTTCTATATATATATATATATTATATATATATCAATTATTTCTATTATAATTTTAGTATGTATAAACCAATGAGTAGCTAATCTTTCTTCCTAGGGAAGGGGATTTCTATTAGGTTATATATTGAGTATTTGATTGATTTAAACTATTTTAGGACTAATTAGTTTAAATAGAGATTGATCATATCCTATTTTTACTAATGAAACCTTCTTGATTGATTGTTGAGTGAATTGGAAACATATCTTTTCAATCTATCAAATGTTAATCTTGTTATCAACATCTTAAGATTGCGAAAGTGGTTAAGACATCTTTGATTACGAAAGTACGGAGGTGAAAAGTTGATTACTCGATGAACGATCGTTTATCCTAAAAATAGTCAAGTTAGAGAAATGAAAGGACTAATTGGTTTAAATAGTGATTGATCATATCCTATTTCTACTAGTGAAACCTCCTTGATTGATTGTTAAGTGTATTGGAAACACATCTTTTCAATCTATCAAGTGTTAATCTTGTTATCAACATCTTAAAAAAGTGACAACGATTAAGACATCTTTGATTACGAAAGTACGGAGGTGAAAAGTTGATTACTCGATAAACATTCATTTTTTCTTTTATATCCATATAAATCAATTCCTATACTTAATTAAATACCTAATTTAATGAACCCGTAATCCCCTAGATTTTATAAATTCCCAACTCATTTTAATTCTATTCATTTTCACTAGTTAAAAATAGTCTAGTATAAATAGTCTTATATAAATAGTCTTATATAAATAGTCTTAAAATAAATAGTCTTAATATAAATAGTCTAGTACAAACAGTCTTAATAAAAATAGTCCTATATAAAATAGTCTTATTAAAAATAGTTTAGTTTAAAATATAGTGCATTTTAATTTAGTTAATTTTTAAAAAACCCAAAAATATCTTTTTTAATATTTTAGTATTTATTTCTCGCAATCTATAACAAAAAAATTATACGAAGCCCTGTTGGACAATCCTCGAGAGAAAAGACCTTGGTAGAACTTACCACAAACTACTTCTACCTCGTATATATTTGCGAGCGACTCAAAAACTCCTATTTTTAGGATAAGTTTTTTGGCCGATCACTATGATATGTCGGTGACGGCCAGTGCGGCGGTCCGGGAGAGCAAAAAGTAGAAATCCGCCGGAAATTTTTCGAGTCACAAGGGTGGAGGTCAGCAGAAGTCTCAGTCTGCGAATATTCTTGGTGGTAATTCGGCTCGTTTCTCTGGGAGTTATCGAGGTACTGTCAGTGCCTCTGTTCGAGATATCAAATGCTTTAACTGTGGCGAGCCGGGCCATCGGAACCGGGAGTGTCCTCGTCGGCCTCTGATTTGTCATACTTGTGGTCAGTCGGGCCACAAGGCTTCCTTTTGTGAGCGGGCAAGGCGGATTCTTGGTGCTCAGACTTATTTTCCAGCACCTATGGAGCCGAGTGTGAATCAGGGGTCATTTGCTCCGCAGCCTCCGCCGGGTGCTGGTCGAGGGAGAGGTCGGGGTCAGCCCGCTATAGGGGGAGCTTCCAGTGTTGGCTCTGCCCCTCCACGTATCTATTAGATGAGAAGGGCCGACGATCCAGCGGCCACTGTGGCGACAGGTACCGTTCATATCCATTCACATCCTGTCAGTGTGCTTTTTGATTCGGGTGTTATGCATTCATTCATCTCTCTAGAGTGTGTACGTCGTTTGAGTCTCGACTGCTTATCACCTTGCGAGACTTTCATCGTTAAACTTCCTAGCGGTGATAGAATTGTCGGTGATCGAGAGGTTCGGGACTATTCTGTGTTTATTTGTGAGAGAGCTTGGCTCTCTAGTCTTATTGTCGTGGGTATTGAGGGTGAGGATTTGATTCTCGGGGATGATTGGCTCGAGTGGCATGGTGCAATCATAAACTACCACACGAGGATCATTACCATGCTAGCCGAGGACGACACTGAACACTCTTTTACGGGGCGAAAGAGAAACCAGAAGTTTGTTATTAACGCCTTGAAGGCGATGAGACTCCTGCAAAAAGGATGTGCTAGTTATTGGTGCTACGCCTTGAAGGCGGAGGATGGTGGAGTCTAGCTTTCGTCGATTCCAGTCATTAGTGAGTTTCCTGATGTATTTCCTGACGAGTTACCGGGACTGCCACCGGACCGTGAGGATGAGTTTGCTATAGAGTTAGAGTCGGGCGCGACTCCGATTTCGAAGGCGCCGTATCGCATGGCACCTTCAGAGATGTCAGAGTTGAAGAAGCAATTGAGTGAGCTTATATTCGACCGTGCCCCTCGCCTTGGTGCGCACCGGTCCTGTTTATGCGGAAGAATGATGGTTCACTGCGTTTGTGTATCGACTATCGCGAACTAAACAAGGTGACCATCAAGAACAAGTATACCCTACCGAGGATTGATGACTTGTTCGATCAGTTACAGGGAGCTGCGGTATTCTCGAAGATTGACTTGAGATCGGGTTACTATCAGCTTCGGGTGAGGGAGTCCGACGTGCCGAAAACAGCTTTTCGGACGAGATACGGACATTATGAGTTCGTAGTTATGCCTTTTGGGTTAACTAATGCACCGGCGGTGTTCATGCAGTTGATGAACAAAGTCTTTATTGAGTATTTGGATAAGTGTGTCGTCGTCTTCATTGACGATATTCTTATCTATTCGAGGAATGAGGATGAGCATGCCCATCATTTGCGGATAGTGTTAGACATTTTCAGAACCTAACAACTCTATGCGAAGTTCTCGAAATGTGAGTTCTGGCTGAAGGAAGTGATGTTTTTGGGTCATGTGATTTCAGCCGAGGGAGTCCGAGTGGATCCGCTGAAGATTGAGGCAGTGTTGGATTGGGCGCCGCCCACGAATGTGAAGGAGGTCCGTAGTTTCTTGGGTTTGGCTGGCTACTACCGTAGGTTCGTCGAGGGTTTCTCAAAACTAGCTCGGCCGCTTACACAGTTGCTCCAGAAGTCCGAGAAGTTCGTCTGGAATGACGAGAGACAGTCGAGTTTTGAGGAGCTGAAGAGGCGCTTGACTTCAGCCCCGGTTTTAGCATTGCCGTGTGGCAACGGGGGTTTTGCTGTTTATAGTGATGCTTCGGGTCAGGGTCTTGGGTGCGTATTGATGCAGCACGGCAAGACCATTGCGTATGCGTCGATACAGTTGAGGCCGTATGAGCTTAACTACCCTACTCACGATTTGGAGTTAGCGGCAGTTGTTTTTGCGCTCAAGATCTGGCGTCACTATCTTTTCGGCTCTGCATGTCAGATTTTTACCGATCATAAAAGTCTGAAATACATATTTACTCAGCGGGAGTTGAATATGAGGCAGAGGAGGTGGTTAGAGCTGATTAAGGATTATGACCTCGAAATCCTTTATCATCCGGGCAAGGCGAACGTCGTGGACGACGCCTTGAGTCGGAAATCGATCGCGTTGCGAACGCTTGAGGTCCTTACGTCTCAGTTTGAGCTTCGGCGGGCTTTGATCGAGTTAGATGTTGAGGTTTTGTTGCCTGGAGCTGTCGGGCAACTTTATGCTTTAGAGATTTCGTCGTCTTTGATCGATGAAATTAAGCTGAAGCAGTTAGAGGATCCGATGATTACTCAAATCCGAGAGAACGTTCTTAAGGGAAAGTATCCTGCGTTTGTGATTCACGAGGATGGTGTTTTGAGATTCCAGAGTCGGGTTTGTGTACCGAACGACTTGGAGTTGAGACAGAGTATTCTGCGCGAGGCCCATGCTACACCTTACTCCGTTCATCCTGGTTCGAGTAAGTTGTACAAGGACCTGAGGAGGAATTTCTGGTGGAATGATATGAAGGAGGAGGTCGCGCAGTTCGTAGCGAGATGTTTGACTTGTCAGCAGGTCAAAATCGAGCATCAGCGACCGGCCGGGTTATTGCAGTCACTTCCTGTCCCGGAATGGAAATGGGAAGACATATCTATGGACTTCATTACGAGTTTGCCGAGATCAAGATCGGGCATGAATATGGTTTGGGTGATTGTTGATCGCCTGACCAAGTCGGCTCATTTTCTGGGCATCAAGGATACTTGGGGCCCGGAGAAGTTGGCTCGTGTGTTTATTGCGCAGATTGTGAGGCTTCATGGTACTCCAAAGTCTATTGTTTCGGATCGTGATGGCCGTTTTGTATCGCATTTCTGGCAAGCGGTGCATAAGGGATTGGGTACTCGGTCGCGTTTGAGTACCTCTTTTCATCCTCAGTCAGATGGACAGTCGGAACGCACTATCCAGACGTTTGAGGATATGTTGCGTGCTTGTGCTCTCGACTGGAGTAGTGACTGGGAGGAGCATTTGCCATTGATCGAATTCACGTACAACAATAGTTGGCACACGACGATTCGGATGGCACCGTATGAGGCACTTTATGGTCGGCGTTGTCGATCACCGATTTGTTGGAATGAGACGTCCGATTTGGTTGGGACAGAGCCGGATGTCGTTTTAGAGACGAGGCAGAAGATAGAATTAATTCGGGAGCGGATGTTGACTGCCCAGAGTCGAAAGAAGTCATATGCCGATGACCGTCGTCGACCTTTAGAATTCGAGGTGGGAGACCACGTTCTACTAAAGGTGTCGCCGATGAGAGGAGTTTTCCGTTTCGGGAAAAAGGGGAAGTTGAGTCCGAGATTTATTGGACCCTTCGAGATTCTCGAGCGAGTCGGTGGGTTGGCATACCGTTTGGCGTTACCCCCGGCCCTGAGTCATTTTCATAGCGTTTTTCATGTTTCCCAGCTGAGGAAATATGTCTCGGATCCTAGTCATATCATCGATTATGGTGAGATCGATATTGTCGAAGATTTTACTTTCGAGGAGCATCCCTTAAAGAGTTTAGAGCACCGTGAGAAGCGACTGAGGCATAAGACCATTCCTTTGGTCAAAGTGCAGTGGTCGAGACATGGTGTCGAGGAGGCGACTTAGGAAACCGAGGATAGCATGCATGCTAAGTATCCCGAGTTGTTTATTTCTTAAGCTTCGGGACGAAACTTGTTTTTAGAGGGGTAGAATGTAATATCCGCGTTTTTCCCTTCTCTTATTATTCTCATTTTGGTGCATTTTCATTTTTAACAACTCGCTTGTAACCGTATTGACATTTTGAGGATATTTAATATTGAACTTTTTGTCGTTCGAGCTTCTTTCGGACTCGTTTTACTCGATTTGATGTTTCATGTTGTTTTTGTCGTTATTTTGGGTACTATCATAATCGTCGTTCGGAACCGCCGTTTCGGGTTGCCGAAGATCCATCCCGTGTTATTATGGGTGTTGTGAGCTTTTGTTTGCTGTTTCGACCATGTGTCGTACATTTCGGATGTTTGGGCCGTTTTGTAAATTTCCCAAACTTTTGGGAATATTACGTTTGTTGTTGTTGTTCTGAACCTTTGAGTAGTCGGGATTATGCTTTCCTTCGGCACGTAAGTTCGTCGTTTCAGGTCCCTTAAGTCCATACCATCGTGAATTGTTCACCGTTGTATTTCGATTCTTTTTCGGTACCTCTCTGTTTCCTTCTGGCCTGTACTCCACAGAAAGGAATGTTACGTACGTAACACCCTTTTGGTTACGTACGTAACGTCCTAGCGTAATTCGGTACAGGCATTTTTGCCTTTTTGGTTACGTACGTAACGCCCTAGTGTATTTCGGTACAGGCAATTCTGCCTTTTTGGTTACGTACGTAAGGCCCTTATGGCTTACGTACGTAATACAACTTACATACGTTAGCATATGGTGGCTAACGTACGTAACGAGGCCTGGGTTTATAAACCCAGGAGTTGACCGATTTCGGTCATTTTTCATCCCTCTCCTTCCCGTCCGACTCCTAGGCGATCTTCTTGGCATTTCCGGCGATTTGAAGCTTTGTAACTCCGAGCCATCATCTTCTTCGAGTTTTTGGAGTATATTATCAACCTCTAATCGTGTTCTTCATCATTATTCAAGGTAAACTCCTAAAAACTTTGTTTTGGGTAAATTGAAGGGGTTTTCACGTTTCGCCCGATTCGTTCCGTATGTTAGATTAATTCATGATGTACATGATTAATCTCGTTGGTTTTGTTGGTTTCCCTATGGATTCATGGTATATTTCGTAGTAATTTTGTAATCGAGAGGGTTTGGTTGTGGTCCGCCCTCGTCGTTTTTCTATACGAATATACGTGAATCGTAGGTGGGTGTTTCGGGTGTATTCCAATTTCCGTATTCGTTTAGGATTGGTTGTGATTGTGTTCGTCGAATCGTTAGGTTCTTGATTGTCGGTTCCTAGCGTTCGTCGGTGTTTCCTTCCGTCCGTTTACGTCATCAATTATTCAAGGCAAGTATTTTTGGAAACCTTTATGCTTAACATGAAATGGTAATGTATATTGTGTGTGCTATACTCACCCTGGGAGGGTCCGACGGGGCCTCGGGGGAATCTATGACTTCACTTTGGATTCACGAGTTTGTTTCGCTAGCCAGCTCGGGAGGGTCCTTAGAGGCCGAGGGTGGGATTCATGGTGGCGTCCTGGTCCTAGGCGATGCCTGTGCGTGACTTGTTTTATAAAGTGGCCAGCTCGGGAGGGTCCTTAGAGGCCTCGGGTGGGATTCATGGTGGCGTCCTGGTCCTAGGCAAATTAATTGTTTGACTGTTTGTTTCCGGAAAGGACATGTCTGATTTTTAGTTTTGAAATGATATTGGTGCATGTACTATGAAATGTGTAAGCGATTGGTTTTGTAACAGCCCAAAAACAGTGGCTATTACAGTGCCGTGGACCCCTACCGAGACCCACCAGGCGATATCACAATATACATTTAAAATCTGACAACGTGGCACCGTACCATAATATTTATCAAAACCCCGGTGTGGAGTATGAGTTATTCATGTCTTTAAATACAAACAAACATACACAGGATCCAAATTCGGTACAGACCATATGACGATGGGCAGTACCTAACAAATTTTAGTACATTCATCCGACACAAAATAAAATGAAAGTTACAATAAAACATAACCGAACAACCAAAAGACTCGGGCCCCCCGAAATAGCATACTTCAGAATCCTCCGTCGCCGTTGTGCTCCACCTGTGCCTTGCCCTTTCCTCGCCCTGAAATACAAGTATTTCGCCCCAAACCACAGGGTCAGCTATACATAATAATGATTCTCATGACATTATACAATTCATATATATATATATATACTGATCTCAAAGAAAACCACCGACTACTGAATATACCCCGAAGGCGTATAAACAATCAGTCCCAACTGTCGAACATAACCAAATATACGAACGACCATATACTATGGCTCAAGACGGACGTCACAGTACGCCCGATCCGGAAATGTGTCCGTGCACATGTCCACCCCGTATACGGAATCCAGAATATACGTGGGACGATGTACCTAATTAGCCTCACGAACTACGTCTCGTGTGCACGATCTAAATGCGGAGAACCTCCACGCATGATCATCAAGTGCCCGGCTAAAAATCCTACACATAACCAATCGGCACGCAGATATGACTCCAGAGATGTCACGATACAACATGACAACGAAACTCAACGAATTACACTTTTACCAAGGAATCGAGCAACTCACCGAAGTGTCAACAAAGCTCAAAAGGACTAACGGTAACAAGGACGGTAATTTCGGGTATATCATCCCCAACACCATGACAATACAATCAAAGGTATCACCATATCATGAATCATAGATTATCAGAACATTTCATACACACGAAACGCATAATAATCACAAGAATTCAACCATCATTATAACCAAGCAAGATAACTTGCCTCAATTCCGTAGATGAATAATCCTTCTTTGAATGGTCAAACGAACGGTATCCTCGTCTAACAATACTCACGTGAACAAGCAACCTTGAATGAAATGTAATTCACTCAACAACACATTAAATGCGATAATGGTATTATTACATAAATAATATTCGTAAATTTACTTGAATAAATCAATCATTCTATTGATCATTTTAATGTTCTTATTACAAATCATCGTATGTTTATCATGTTCATTCACATATTCTAACCTTAATGTCAAATACTTGATGTCTAGTTTATTATCAATGTAATATCGTGAAAATATCTTTTCAAATCATCGACACTTCCAATTACGATATAAGTTTGTGTTTAATTACGTTCTTTCATTATTTTACCAACGATTACATTCAAAACTTGATTACTATATGAAACATAAGTTTAAGTTTTTAGTGAACTAAGAACATCATCTTAATTTACGTCTCTTAACACGCACGGATTAATGAAATGGAATTCGGATACTCATCTACCGCATTTGTATCATCATATTCAATACAATCCTCTTAAGAACATTATCAACCTATTAATGTAGTGATTACCACTCTTTAACGAAATCGATTAATTTGAACATATGAAGATTACAACTTCCTTCTATCAACATCCATTGTTTTACTTTGAAGAATTTATTAAAAGCCTAGTTATATCATTGGATACTTGAAATTTTTGAAGTAACTTCATCCCATCTAGCGAAGATCATCTTCAAAGGGTTAACATAATCTTTCCAACAATTTTATTACAAAGGTTTTAGAGGCCAAAAATCATGGTTCCATACTACCTTCCAGAATCAATAGAATGTTCAAGACAAATTTAACATTTCTCACTTTTAATCATTAAGAATATCATCCCTAACATGTTCCTAGTGTTGAGACTATAATCAACTTCCGATTTCCATGTTTATACATCAGGTTTTATGTATATCATTATCAACACAATCACATTATGAAGTTATTTACATCAAGAAGTAACATTAATACCTTCAATGTTAATCTTCACTTAGTTTGAGCATGATACAATTAACTTATCATGTTTGCACTAGTTTAAACTAACATTATATGAAGTATTTATCTACTAACATCATCATAAGCATGGAATTGATATGAGTTAAAGAAAGACCAAACTTAAAATGAATAACAACACCAACACTTCAAGGGATACACTTCAATCTCTAACTCTCCAAGTCACCAATCAAGTGCTGAAGCTCCAACACAAATTAGAAAGGCTTAGAAACGAAGTTGGAAGGGAAAGGAATCGCTCCTCAGTTGGGAGGTTGAAAAGGGTCGAGTAGGTAGTGAATGGCAAGTCATACTTTTATAATCTGAACTCGGCATTACGTACGTTAACGAACATGGTTAACGTACGTTATAGCCCTTACGTACGTAATCTTATGATCATTACGTACGTAACCAATTTCATCAGATCTTTCTGCCTCAAAACACGCAATTCGTTACGTACGTAACTATGTAGCTATTACGTACGTAATAGCCGTTGACTTGGCTGTCGCGATCGACTCCCGATCACCTACCCCCGCTCGGCCCCACCCGCCAAAAGGCGGACTGCTGGAGGATCTTCCGCATTACGTACGTTAACGTATTGATGTTACGTACGTAAGGCGACATACATAGCGTACGTTATGAAGACAGGTTAACGTACGTTAAGTACTATAACAAGCATAAATGGAATTCTCCCAATATCACCCAACAACTAATATAGTATGAATGACCATGAATCCAACTTAACATAATTCATCGATACTTGCTACAACATCACAGATATGGTGCGAAAACACTTAACTTAAATCATGAAATACAATATTAAAGGCGAGGGTATTACATACTCCCCCCCTTAAAAGGAGTTTCGTCCCCGAAACTAAGGGGTGAACAGTTCGGGGTATTTCTCTCGCATGCTATCTTCAGTCTCCCACGTAGCTTCCTCGACTCCATGTCTCGACCACTGAATTTTTAATAAGGGAATCGTCTTGTTCCTCAGCTGTTTAATTCTTCTCTCGAGTATCTGCACAGGCCGTTCTTCATACGAATGGTCGTCGGCCATTTCGACCTCGTCGAATTGAATAACGTGACTTGGATCAGCAACATACTTGCTTAACTGAGATACATGGAATACGTTGTGAATCCGGCTCAAAGCTGGTGGTAATGCTAAACGATAGGCTAGGTCGCCTACTCGTTCCAAGATCTCAAATGGACCGATATACCTTGGGCCCAATTTGCCTCTCTTCCCGAATCGGAAAACACCTCTAGTAGGAGATACTTTGACTAGTACATGGTCACCAACCTCAAACTCGAGTGGTCGTCGACGATTATCTGCATATGATTTCTGGCGGCTTTGGGCCGTTAATAGACGGCTCTTGATCAGGGAAATCTTCTCGCGGGCTGCCAATAACATATCAGGTTCCGTACCAATAGATTCAGACAATTCGTCCCAGCACAAAGGGGACCTACAACGACGACCATACAATGCCTCATAAGGTGCCATCATGATCGAGGCGTGCCAGCCGTTATTATATGTGAATTCTACCAACGGAAGTTGGGCTTCCCAGTCAGGCTTCCAATCGAGAGCACATGCCCTCAACATATCCTCTAGAGTTTGAATTGTCCTCTCAGACTGACCGTCAGTCTGAGGATGAAAATCCGTACTGAAGTTCAACTGTGTACCCATAGCACGATGAACCGCCTTCCAGAAGTGCTACACGAACCGTCCGTCCCGATCTGATACAATACTCTTAGGGGTGCCATGCAGTCTCACAATATCTTTGATGAATAATTGGGCCAATCTCTCAGGGCCCCAAGTATCCTTGATCTCCAAGAAGTGGGCTGATTTAGTCAATCGATCCACAACCACCCAAATCGTATTCATGCGTCGACGGCTCGTCGGCAAGCTAGTAATAAAATCGATCAATATGTCTTCCCACTTCCACTCGGGAATCGGAAGCGGTTTCATCATGCCCGCTGGTCGTTGATGCTCAATCTTGACCTGCTGACAGGTCAAACATTTCGAAACGAATTCGGCAACCTCCCGTTTCATGTTACCCCACCAATAATACGGCTTCAAATCCTTATACATTTTGTTCGATCCCGGGTGTATGGAATACGGGGTAGCATGAGCCTCCCTCAGAATAGTATTCCTCAACTCTTCGTTTGCTGGTACACATACTCGATTTTTGAAGCATAACAGTCCATCCTCGTGAACCACAAACCCAGGGGCCTTCCCTTGATCGATTTCTCCTCGAACTCTGGATAAGAATGGGTCCGTCATCTGTTTCGTCCTGATCGTATCATCAAGGGATGGTGAAATCTCAAGCGTGCACAGTTGTCCCTGAATGCGTTGTAACCAGACCTCAATCTCTGGTCTCATGAACTCTAATTGCAACTCCTTCTGGGCGGTCAAACGAGCTAGTATCTGTTCCTGCACGGCTCAAGGCATCGGCAACCACGTTTGCCTTGCCTGGATGATAAAGGATCTCGATATCATAGTATTTGATTAGCTCTAACCACCTCCTTTGTCTCATATTCAACTCCTTCTGGGTAAAAATATACTTCAGGCTCTTGTGGTCCGTAAAAATCCGGCAGGCAACTCCATACTGATAGTGGCGCCAGATTTTTAAAGCAAACACTACGGCTGCTAACTCCAAGTCATGAGTCGGGTAGTTGACCTCGTAAGGGCCTTGGCCCATGCGGACGCATAGGTGATCACTTTCCCGTCCTGCATTAACACGCAGCCAAGGCCCTGTCTCAATGCATCGCTATATACCACGAATCCTTCCGTTCCTCTAGGTAGTACCAAAACAGATGCTGAAATTAATCGACCTTTGAGTTCATCAAAACTTTGCTGACATGCTTCCGACCACAAGTACTTCTTATCTTTTCTCAACAGATTAGTCATCGGTTGAGCAATTTTAGAAAATCCTTCCATGAATAAATGCAGCTTTGCTAGACCCAGAAAACTACGAACTTCCTTCACGTTCTTCGGGGGTAGCCAGTCTCGGATAGCTTCCGTCTTCTGTGGGTCTACTCTTACTCCCTCTGCTTATATCACATGTCCCAGAAAAATAACTTCAGACATCCAGAATTCACACTTAGAAAATTTTCCATAGAGTTGTTCTCGCCTTAATGCATCGAGAACCTGGCGGAGGTGACACTCATGCTCCTCATGATCACGAGAGTAAACCAAGATGTCGTCAATAAAAACGACTACAAAACGATCCAGATAATTTATAAAAACCCGATTCATCAATTCCATGAACACTGCAGGTGCATTAGTCAGTCCGAATGGCATGACAACGAACTCATAGTGCCCATAGCGAGTGCGAAAAGCTGTCTTCGGGACGTCAGACTCTCGAATCCGCAATTGGTGGTACTCGGACCACAAGTCGATCTTGGAAAATACAGCGGCTCCCTGGAGCTGATCTAATAGATCATCGATGCGAGGTAAAGGATATTTGTTCTTAATTGTTACTTTGTTCAGCTCCCGGTAATCAATACACAAACGCAGCGATCCGTCCTTTTTCCGTACGAATAACACCGGTGCTCCCCAAGGGTATGCACTGGGTCGAACATATCCTTTCTCAGTTAATTCTTCGAGTTGTCTTTTCAACTCCTGCATCTCAGTCGGGGCCATACGATATGGTGCTTTCGAAAGCGGGGACGTCCCTGGCTCCAACTCAATGGTGAATTCTACCTCTCGCTGTGGGGGTATTCCTGGAAGCTCGTCTGGAAATACATCTGGATAATCTCGAACTACTGGAATATCAATCAATTTGACTGGCCGGTCAGTTGTCTTGGTCATGTAACACCAATAACCAATGCATCCCTGGTTCAGTAATCTCATAGCCTTCATAGCGCTGATGACTCTCCCAGAATGATTGGGATTATCACCCCGAAAAATACACTCGACGCCATCATCCGATGTGACGGTCACCATTCGCTTACGGACGCTAAGCACGGCATCGTGACGATCCATCCAGTCGATACCCAAGATTACATCATCTTTAGGTAAATCAACCACAATCAAGTCGGACAACCACTCACGGTTGTTCATGCTAATCGGACAGTTCTGTACTTCACGACTCCCAATAATTCTTTTGCCATCGGGTAGACCAATTACATAAGGTTCACAATTGGTAACATGATTCAAATGCAAACGACTCAAACAAGAACTAGACAAAAAGGAGTGTGAAGCACCAGTATCAAAAAGAACACAAACGGGCTGAGAGTGGATCTCGAGAGTACCTGCAATCATGCTGGCTTCGGGATCATCGGCTTTCTTCATCTCGTAGACTCTGGGTTTTGCAACCCCGGAAGCAGGTGTACCAACTTGATTTCCACGGCCCATCCCTTTGTTCGCCCCGGTAGTCTGGTAAGAAGCGGATGGAGGAGCACGTTCTGAGCAGAGAAGGCATCCGGAGCAAGAGACGCTCTTGGAGCACGCCGAGTCCACCCGGCAATAGCGAGCACGATGGCCGTTCTTCCCTTAAGTGTGACAGTAACGGCCGGCCGGACACTTGGAGCTGATATGCCCCTGGTCCCCACGGTTATAACACACACGGTGGTGATTGCACAGGAGTGCGTTCTGCCGGTTTCGGTGCCATAGGTGGCCGCCGGAAGGATTTGGTACAGTGGGGTTTCTTGAATACCCTTCTTGTCTCCTTGGGTGCAGTTCTGGATCTCTTGTTGGAAAACTGAGGCTGCTTCTTAGAAATCTCCTTCGCAGTAAGTTCATACTCCAAAGCCTTCTCAATAAACTCCGGTAAGGTCGTACAGTGGTGATTGAGTAATTGCATCCTCATTCGGGGTTTAAGCCTCTTGAGGAAATATTTGATCTTATCAGCTTCCGAACGGACAACTGACGTAGCAAAAGGGAGGAGTGCTTGGAATTTTTCGGCAATCGCTAACACATCCTCGTCTTCCGATGGGTCGGGGTTTAGTAATTCGGACAGTTTGGCTTCACAGAGGGGTGCACGATAGTAAGGATCTAGCATAAGATTCTTGAATTCCTCCAAAGTACTCGCGCCTTCGGCAGGCCTCACAGAAAGCCACCAAGTATGGGTACTCTTACTAAGGTAGTAGGCTGCCACAGCAACTCGATTTTCCTCTGGGCACTCCACCATCTCGAACAGTTTCTCGAAATGCTCTATCCAGTGTACAATGTCAGCAGGCTCAGATGAGCCTTCAAAAGTCGGAGGTCGCTGACGTGATATGTCGCTAATAATCCGGCTCACGATCCCGCCAGGCACCAGAGGCGGAGGCTGTTGCCCCTGCTGTTGGCCAGTAGTATTCCTCTGCATAGCTTCCATCAGCTGACCCATTTGGGTCATCTGGGCCATCATGCCCTGCATCACGGTGTAAGGATCGACACGTGCATTCTCTCCGGTGTGGTGTGATTGGTCCCCAGAAGGCGAATCACTGCCTGCGGAACTTTGTTCCACATTCGCACGTCTGTTAGCTCGTGGTATCGGAATTCGGCCTCTTCCGCGGCCTCGTCCCCCTCTGCCACGGCCTCTCGGGTTCCTTTCCATACTGAAAGAATCAAGTCACAAGTACAGTTCGATTTATCAATCATAATTCATGCTAAGTTAATAGCAACAGGGAATTTCCTATCCAACAAAGCAGTTTGTAAAGAATCACTGGCACTACAAGTGTTACACACTCAATATCATATCAACATTAAGTCGAAACAATTCCAATCACATAATTAATTTAGGTTCACCTCAAACAGATGAATTTTGCCTCATGGTAGCAAGATGCCAAGACAAGTAAGGAGACCAATACATCGTCAATATCATGCCAGTAATCAAATTATGGTTCATGAGAACATACCGTATTCGACGGTCGCGCTTGCACAAAGTTACACGTGGCACGAAGGTTTCTTGATGCTATTTCGATTCTATAATGACTCAAAATAAAAACACACTCTCTGATAACATCTTCTGTAATACCCAAAAACAGTGGCTATTACGGCCGTGACTTCTACCGGACCCACCAGCGATATCACAATATACATTTAAAATCGACAACGTGGAACTGTACCACAATATTTATCAAAACCGGTGTGGAGTATGAGTTATTCATGTCTTTAAATACGAACAAACATACACAGATCCAAATTCGATGCACCATATGACGATGGGCAGTACCTAACAAATTTTAGTGCATTCATCCGACACAAAATAAAATGAAAGTCACAATAAAACATAACCGAACAACCAAAAGACTCGGGGCCCCCGAAATAGCATACTTCAGAATCCTCCGTCGTCGTTGTGCTCCTCCTGTGCCTTTCCCTTTCCTCGCCCTGAAATACAAGTATTTCGCCCCAAACCACAGGGTCAGCTATACATAATAATGATTCTCATGACATTATACAATTCATATATATACTGATCTAAAAGAAAACCACCGACTACTGAATATACCCCGAAGGCCTATAAACAATCAGTCCCAACTATCGAACATAACCAAATATACGAACGACCATATACTATGTCTCAAGACGGACGTCACAGTATGCCCGATCCGGAAATGTGTCCGTGCACATGTCCACCCCGTATACGGAATCCAGAATATATGTGGGACGATGTACCTAATTAGCCTCATGAACTACGTCTCGTGTGCACGATCTAAATGCGGAGAACCTCCACGCATGATCATCAAGTGCCCGGCTAAAAATCCTACACATAACCAATCGGCGCGCAGATATGACTCCAGAGATGTCACGATACAACATGACAACGAAACTCAACGAATTACACTTTTACCAAGGAATCGAGCAACTCACCGAAGTGTCAACAAAGCTCAAAAGGACTAACGGTAACAAGGACGGTAATTTCGGGTATATCATCCCCAACAGCATGACAATACGATCAAAGGTATCACCATATCATGAATCATAGATTATCAGAACATTTCATACACACGAAACGCATAATAATCACAAGAATTCAACCATCATTATAACCAAGCAAGATAACTTGCCTCAATTCCGTAGATGAATAATCCTTCTTTGAATGGTCAAACGAACAGTATCCTCGTCTAACAATACTCACGTGAACAAGCAACCTTGAATGAAATGTAATTCATTCAACAACACATTCTACGATAATGGTATTATTACATAAATAATATTCGTAAATTTACTTGAATAAATCAATCATTCTATTGATCATTTTAATGTTCTTATTACAAATCATCGTATGTTTATCATGTTCATTCACATATTCTAACCTTAATGTCAAATACTTGATGTCTAGTTTATTATCAATGTAATATCGTGAAAATATCTTTTCAAATCATCGACACTTCCAATTACGATATAAGTTTGTGTTTAATTACGTTCTTTCATTATTTTACCAACGATTACATTCAAAACTTGATTACTATATGAAACATAAGTTTAAGTTTTTAGTGAACTAAGAACATCATCTTAATTTACGTCTCTTAACACGCATGGATTAATGAAATGGAATCCGGCTACTCATCTACCGCATTTGTATCATCATATTCAATACAATCCTCTTAAGAACATTATCAACCTATTAATGTAGTGATTACCACTCTTTAACGAAATTGATTAATTTGAACATATGAAGATTACAACTTCCTTCTATCAACATCCATTGTTTTACTTTGAAGAATTTATTAAAAGCCTAGTTATATCATTGGATACTTGAAATTTTTGAAGTAACTTCATCCCATCTAGCGAAGATCATCTTCAAAGGGTTAACATAATCTTTCCAACAATTTTATTACAGAGGTTTTAGAGGCCAAAAATCATGGTTCCATACTACCTTCAAGAATCAATAGAATGTTCAAGACAAATTTAACATTTCTCACTTTTAATCATTAAGAATATCATCCCTAACATGTTCCTAGTGTTGAGACTATAATCAACTTCCAATTTCCATGTTTATACATCAGGTTTTATGTATATCATTATCAACACAATCACATTATGAAGTTATTTACATCAAGAAGTAACACTAATACCTTCAATGTTAATCTTCACTTAGTTTGAGCATGATACAATTAACTTATCATGTTTGCACTAGTTTAAACTAACATTATATGAAGTATTTATCTACTAACATCATCATAAGCATGGAATTGATATGAGTTAAAGAAAGACCAACCTTAAAATGAAGAACAACACCAACACTTCAAGGGATACACTTCAATCTCTAACTCTCCAAGTCACCAATCAAGTGCTGAAGCTCCAACACAAGTTAGAAAGGCTTAGAAATGAAGTTGGAAGGGAAAGGAATCGTTCCTCAGTTGGGAGGTTGAAAAGGGTCGAGTAGGAAGTGAATGGCAAGTCATACTTTTATAATCTGAACTCGGCATTACGTACATTAACGAACGTGGTTAACGTACGTTATAGCCCTAACGTACGTAATCTTATGATCATTACGTACGTAACCAATTTCATCAGATCTTTCTGCCTCAAAACACGCAATTCGTTACGTACGTAACTATGTAGCTATTACGTACGTAATAGCCGTTGACTTGGCTGTCGCGATCGACTCCCGACCACCTACCCCCGCTCGGCCCCACCCGCCGAAAGGCGGACTGCTGGAGGATCTTCCGCATTACGTACGTTAATGTATTGATGTTACGTACGTAAGGCGACATACATAGCATACGTTATGAAGACAGGTTAACGTACGTTAAGTACTATAACAAGCATAAATGGAATTCTCCCAATATCACCCAACAACTAATATAGTATGAATGACCATGAATCCAACTTAACATAATTCGTCGATACTTGCTACAACATCACAGATATGGTGCGAAAACACTTAACTTAAATCATGAAATACAATATTAAAGGCGAGGGTATTACAGGTTTGCCTTGATTACTTGTACTAGCGTAATTGCTAACCCCTCTGGGGACCCGTTGTGGGGAAATTCTTGTTTATGGATTTCAGGTTATGATCATCCGAACGAGCGAGCGCTGGGACAGTACGAGGATGTTGGCCAGGGTCGTTGACATATGCGTTTGAGTCCTTTTATTTTCGTTATTTCCATTCAATATGGTTGTTGTCCACTTTTGAAACTTATAGATTGTTCTCGCGAGTACTTAGGCTTTTCTCTTCGGATTAAGATTTATATTCATCAAGTTCTTTATGTTGTCATTGTGGATTATTCCGCCGGTTGTACCGGACGTGTGATTTGGTTTTAAATTGGATAATGTGTATATTTACTGTGGTAAATTGTGTTTAGCCTGGTGGGTCCCATGTAGGGGTCCACAGCACTGTAATATACCCCAAATATCTCGGGGGTGTTACAACGGCTGCGGAAGTGGTATCCCACCCGGAGCGTTCGACGGGATGTCTGGGGGTCGATACTAAGGGGTACGGCCACGGGATACTAGTTGTGATTTTGTGATATCGTGATGATTGAAAACTGATTTGATTGCCAATATAGTATTCTCGAATATTTATGGCAAATGATTTCTGATTGACATGATTGTGTAAAAATCGTATTTGTATATAATGTTGTGTAATTGTGTACTTGCACTAGCTATTCGAATGCTAACCCCTTAAATGGGGGAAATACGTCTTATGCATTTCAGGTACCGGGAGAGCTGAGGAGCAGGCACGGGACATGCACGCAAAGGATGGGTTGGCATGATTATGAGGCTCGAGTCTTTTATTATGTTGGGTCATTTATATTGTCTGAGTATTGGAATTTAAATGGTTTTATTGTATTCGGTTAAAGTCCCCTGCATGGGCAATGACATGGTATCGACTTAAACTTTCATGTATTTCTATTAAAATATTTTGGCCGAGGCCACGGCCTTATTTACTTTTGAGTGCATCTTCTGGGATATTGTGGTTTACGTGTCATGCGTTAGCCTGGTAGACCTCACGGGGGTCCTACGGCATGTAATGTCCCATTTGTGAATTGGTGTGTTACATTTATGGTATCGGAGCCTAGGTTTTGAATACCTAGGCTGTCGGTTAATTTTGGGTCTGTTAGTTAAGTCGTTTGAGTCAGTCGTTGAGCCTAATATCATCATGCTACCGTCTTTTTGTGCAACCCGTGGCTATAAGTCTCCTCGAACTCTTATACTTTTGTAATTCATTTTCTTGCGTTGTTCGGAATTGTGAATTGTGATACCAACTTTGTAAATTGTGAATCTTTCTAATCTTTTCCTTTTCATATTTTCTTCAGTATGTTGAGAAGTCGTGGTAGACCAGCTAGGGGACGCGGCCGAGGCCATGGTCGTGGTGCTAATAATGAGGAAGGCTCACTTTCTCAGTCGTCTGCGGATTCGGCTTCTCATTCAGTTCCGTCGGGTAATAACGCCGACGTCGGGGCTACTGCCGTACTTCAGCAGTTGGTAGCCCAACTCACTCAGATAGACCAGTGTGGACGCCAAAATCCGCCCCCGACTCCATAGGACGAAGCTAGTAGATGGCTTCAGATAGTAACTAAGATGCACCCCCCTCGTTTCACTGGTTCTTCTGACTCCCTCAGTTGGGAGAATTGGCTCTTTCAGTTGGGCAGGACTTTTGATGCCGTAGCTTGTCTCGATGACAGGAGGGTACATATTGCTCAGTACCTCCTGGATAAGGAAGCTGCGGAATGGTGGGAGGCTGTGACGCCTAGAGATTGCCAGGCCACTTGGGAGGAATTTAAGGCTGCTATGGAAGCAGAATATTGTCCACCACCAATTAAGGAGCGCAGAATTGTGGAGTTCTTCACCGCTACACCTCAGGATGTGCCTATTTCTCAAGCCATCATCGCTTATAATCAGCAATTAGGATTTGTGAAAGATCAGGTGAGGACCGAGGCCGACAAGATCCGTTATTTCAATATGCGCATGAAACCGCATATCAGGCAGAGTATGGTACCGCTCATGTGTGTCACTTTGAAGGAGTATCAGGAACGTGCTCTAGCTATCGAGATGGCCACACCGGAATCAGAGTTAGGTACCGAGGCCAAGAAACAGAAAACGGTTGGCAGTTTTTCATCCGGCAAGAGTGGCCGATATTTGAGAGCACCCGCCTACACTGGAAGAGGCCGTTTCATCAGCCGGGGATCGCAGGTAACCGTCACCCAAATTGCTTCTGGTCGCAGGGTTTGTTTTAACTGCAACCAATATGAGCATTTGATGAAAGATTGCCCTTCTCCTCCAGTTATTTGCTTTACTTGTGGACATACCGGACACCGAGCAGCACATTGTGAGAGAGCCACCAGGGCTGCCAGATCTCCGACTACCACCTCCGTTCAGAGAGAGCACAGTATTGATCAGAAGACTCCGGTTACTTATGTTCCTCAGAGTTCGGGCCGTGGTAGGGGCCGGGGTTAGCCGGACCGCCGAGCTGCATCTAGTTCGGGCTCAGTCCACCCTCGGTTATATAAGATGAGGCGCACGGAGGAGACAGACGTTCCAACGGCGTCAGGTACCACTCAGATCCTTTCTCATCCAGTTTCGGTGCTTTTCGATTCGGGTGCTACTCATTCTTTTATTGCTTCGGATTGTGTGTGTCGTATTGGTATTGACTGCTTGTTTCAGTGTGAACCATTCGTAGTGGGTACACCTAGCGGGGATCGTATGGTTGGGGACCGGGAAGTTAGGGATTGTCCAGTGATGATCGGGAGCCGAGATTGGCCCTCGAACCTTATTGTTTTAGATCTTAAGGGTGAGGATTTGATCCTCGGGGACGATTGGTTGGATCATCACGGTGCTATCATAAATTATCGGACTCGCACCATCTCGATAGTGGATGAGGATGGCACCAAGCATACTCTCATCGGTTGTAAACCGGGTATATCGGGAAGTGTGATTAGCGCCTTGAAGGTGATGAAACTTCTGAATCAGGGTTGTGTCGGCTATTGGTGTTACGCTTTGCAGGCGGAGGATGGTGGAGTCGACATGTCATCGATTCCAGTTGTCAGCGAGTACCCCGACGTATTTCCAGATGACATGCCGGGATTACCACCACAGCGAGAGGTTGAGTTTCCTATTGATCTTGAGCCGAATGCTGCTCCCCTCTCTCGAGCGCCATACCGTATGGCACCGTCGGAGATGTTAGAATTGAAGAAACAGTTGGGGGAATTGTTAGATAAAGGGTATATTAGACTGAGCGCATCGCCTTGGGGTGCGCCCGTACTTTTTGTTAATAAGAAGGATGGATCGCTTCATTTATGCATCGACTACCGAGAATTAAACAAGTTGACCATCAAGAACAAGTACCCTTTGTCCAGGATCGACGACTTGTTTGATCAGCTTCAGGGATCGACAGTCTTTTCGAAGATTGATTTACGATCAGGCTACTACCAATTGAGGATTCGGGACAGTGATGTACCGAAAGCTGCCTTTCGGACGAGATATGGCCATTACGAGTTTGTAATTATGCCTTTCGGGCTGACCAATGCCCCAGCAGTGTTCATGCAGTTAATGAACAAAGTTTTTATCGAGTATATGGACAAATTCATAGTCGTCTTTATCGACGACATTCTTATCTATTCCCGGAGTCGAGAGGATCATGCTTTACATCTCCGGATTGTGTTGGACACTTTGAGAACTGAGCAGTTGTACGCGAAATTCTTTAAGTGTGAGTTTTGGCTCAAGGAAGTGATGTTCCTCGGGAACGTGATCTCAACGGAGGGAGTTCGGGTAGATCCACAGAAGATAGAGGCGGTGATGGCATGGGAACCGCCCAAGAATGTGAAGGAAGTGAGAAGTTTTCTGGGACTTTGACACGTTCTTAGTGTAACTATCGCAAGTGCACGATATCGTATCAAGTAGTAAGTGGACTTTTTGAGTCCGGTTTATCGATCCCACGAGGAAGTTTGGTTATAATTTGAATTATACACTATTAGTCTATTTTTATAGATACTAAGATGTGTGAAACACACAATTAAAGAGTTTGGTTTAATAATTGCAAAGAAAATGCAATAATAGTTCTAATATTTTAAGGAAATAAAAAGATTGCACAAATAATAGATTGATTAACGATTAAATGAAATAGTTGGGATTACAAACTTAGTTCGTCATTAGTTATAGAAGATGTATAGGAGATCATAATATGAATTTACTTATTATGTTGTGTAGATTCGATTTTCCTTAAAAAGACAGTTTCACTTTCGAACTATAAAACGCCCCTTATATATTGAATCAATCCACTATATTTCTATGTTGATTGGCTTCAATACATAGCATTAGGATTTATGAAAGTAACTAAAAGAATCATCTAAGGTCTTGAGGTATATTTCTATCCCCTAGAACAACTTAGAGTGAAGATCATTTGATCTAATCAACATATTTTCTTTCGAAACATATGAAGACCATAAATATCGTCATTTATTGGCCAAATAAATAAAGATTGTTAAAATAATGAAAATCACACACAATAATAAGTAATTCACAATAGATATTTATACAAACTTAAATAACATGACTAACCTTGTTTATAATCCCAACTAAAGGTAACTTAGCCCATGAAGGGTTTAATATACATAATACAAGCTTGAGTGGTCATTATTAGTTGAACAAGAGAAAGAATTGATCCTCACTCCCTTAGTAGATAAATGGGAAAGAAGCAATAAACTCTCTGAACAACTTATGCTATACCATACTTACACAAATCACTCAAGAACACAAGTGTGTTCTTCACACAAAAAGAAAATATTACAAAAATTGGAAAAATTATAAGATGAATGATGAATGATGAAGGATCTAAGGGTCTATTTATACATCTAAAGTCATCTAATAGCTCCAAAACTCCAGCATTATTATAATAGATCGGATCAATGCCAGCCATCCCCTCAATAATACACAAAAAGTATAAAAAATTAGACAAATGATCACAATCTGTCAAGAGTTATGACCGTAACATTCAGTAGTTACGGCCGTAACTTGGACAGCTTACGGCCGTTGGCTTCATCAATTTGCTCACTGGTTGCTTTGAGAGTTATGTTTTCAGCCCAGAATTTCTCAGACTTTGCGTTTTTGCCCCAAATCTTCTTCGGATGATAACTTTTGATATATAACTCTGATTTTGAATCCGGAAAGACTGCCGATTTCGTCTCGGAAAGCCCTACAACATGAATATATTAAAATTTAACAAAGAGAATATTTTATAAACATGTTATTTCTTGAGTAAATCAATTATTCAATCCGATTAAGACTAGATTTACATCATCATCCAATAAAAATAAAATTATTAAAAATTAATTAATTAAAAGCAAAAAACGAGTAAACTTGCTCAATTATGGGTGATATTTATCGATACAAACCATGGATAAGTGTATAAAACTGACACTTATCACACCCCCAAACTTGAATTCTTGCTAGTCCCGAGCAAGACTCTTTATTATTCACGCTCCAAAAATAAAAATAAGAAAAATTCATACACACATAAATTAAAATATAAAAAGAGAAAAGGAGATCAAAATGCCAATAATACACAACAACCAGCTTTATACAGTAGATAGAAATAAATCAAGATTCAAAATAAATCTACTAATGATTTTGAAGTTAAAACACGGTTTTATTTTGTAATTCCAAAATGCAAGGTTTCCCCCCAAAAGGCTGATTATTTCTTTCCCACTCGTGATACACAAGACTCCCTTTAATGGTTGCTCTCGATCACTCGTTTATTTTTCGACTCATGAAGAAGAATTTCATTGGCGTCATCAAATATTGTGATTTTTCACGAAATTGAGTGTATTGAAATTCAGCCGCTAATTAATTCAAATCTGCTCATAAACTACATCTCTTAGTGATAGCTTTCACACCGTTATTTGCTAACGTGTAGCTCTTTTCACCAACACAATTTCTAATTTTTTTTTAGATGATAGCTTTCACACTGTTATTTGCTAACGTGTAGCTCTTTTCACCAATTTTTTTGTGAGACGGCAGCTACGCACCAACAATGGTTAGTCCTTTATTTTTCGCAAAATTTTAAGACCCCCAAAATTAGGCAGTTGTTGCTGCTCAACACTTCTCCTTTTTGTCATTTTTTTAGGTGATATCTTTCACACCGTTATTTGCTAACGTGTAGCTCTTTTCACCAATGACTCCTTTTTTTTTTAGGGAATAGAATTTTTGCAGAAAATCATTTATTAGTTAAGCATGAAAAATCAAAAACTCCACAAATTAAGTAAATTTCAGTTCTATTTTTCATCAACCAACTGATTCTTCTTTTTTCAAGGTAACGAATGACTCGATTTTATATGATAACTACAAGGATTGGAAAGAGAGATTAAGGCTAGTGTATTTTTGGAATATATAATTTTTTTACCGGTTAAAACGATTTTAGAAGCTTGTATATAGCTAACTTATTGGTGTTATGGCCTGATCTAGAAATCTCACAAATCAAAATTATATATATATATATATAACTTGAAATATATATAGATATAAAAAAATCAATGCCAAATAATAAAAACATACCACACACTACAATAATCAAAACATACCACAATCATAATCAAAATAAACATCATAGTTCAAAAACAAACAAAATAAACACACAAGTTCCAAAATACTCCCAAACTTAAAAGTAAAACTGTTCCGAGTTTTTTTAGAATTTAAAAGCAAGTGAGAAAAAAGAAAACTCCCTGAAATTTTAGCTTTTTGATCCTCCAGGTGTGTCGTCAGGGATGTTTAGAAAACGGAAAAGCTTTTCAAAGCACTTCTCCATTTCTAATTGTCGGTCGATTATTTCATTCTGATTTCTCAAAATTTCAGCCTGGGATGTTTCTAATCCCCGAACTCTTTCAAGCAAATTTGCCTCAAAAGGCGTCAATTCATCTCCGGCATCCTCCTCGGGCTCATATTCCTCCTCGTAGCTACTATCCTCTTCCAGTTCCAAACATGCCCGTTTGCTCCTTAACTGAGTACTTCGAAAAATACTACTCCGGCCGTTTAGTCGATCCCCATGCGTTAATATATCACCCCCCCGCCGAATTTTTTACTCTCTGGCTCCTGCAAATACCGGTGATAAGGTAGGGGTATGGCATCTTCTGCCTAATCGGGACCATGCCGGCATAGTGACAAATAGTAGTATAAATGTGAGTACCCAAATCCATTTTTACCCCTCGGCGGATAGCAAATAAACCTCGCAGGTGGCCAATGGAAACTGTCGTCAGAGTTGAAGTCAGGTAAATACTCTCGGCTGCCCACATCCATAAGTACCAAGCATCATCAATGAGGTCCGCCTGGTTGTATCTAGGTTTGATCATCCCAATACTGTCATGCAGCTCGCTCATTAATGCCCAGCGTAAAACCCTATCATCTGGCACATGCTCATTAGGTAAGATAGAAATATCAACCGCGTTAGTACAATTAACTCCCAAATACTTGTTAATGACATCCGGTGAAAAATTAATCGATTTCCCATTCATAGTCGTTTGATGATAAGTAGGCAACCCTACCTGCCCAATGGATTTGTTGAAAGTATTGTAAAAGTTTAGGGTCAAGGTCGGGTTACCATTTGGGAGTTCGGAAACGAATTTTTCCCACCCGTTGTCTATGAATTTTTGGATGAACGGGCTAGTGATAGTGTCTCTATCCAAATCGACAATGAAATCATCAAGTTTGAACAATCTCTCCTTAATGCACTTTGTGTTTTTATTTCTTTGCGGTGGTGCCGGTTCTTGAGACGACGAACCGACCTTTTCTTTTCCTTTTTGACGATTTCTTCGGTGCCATCCCTGAAATTAAACAAAATCAACTTCCTTTTCTTCACATGACTATAATCATCAAGAAAAACCAACAAAAATATCAAAAAATTCAAAGATCTTCATTGTGGCATTTCGTCGAACACCTTGAGTTCATAGTTTTTTAACATGTTTTTCATTCAAACTCAAATCCACAGAGTCACCACAAATCAATGAATCAACTAACCACACAAATATCAACAATACTAATAACTAAACATGTTTCAAACAACGAATCTTACGAAAATAGGAATCGAAAAACAAATATAAAGTGAGAAACTAAAACCATAAAAAAAATTGAAACAAGGATTGAAAGAAAAACCTGATGATCTATGTGTTAATGTTGATAGGAGAATGAATTGTATTGAAGAATTTTTGTTTTTGAAAGTATGGATTGAGAGGGGGAAAATTTTTTCGCACTTCGCCTCTGTGAAGTCCCGCCGGGTTTGTGATTGTGATTTCAAGTCACGTTTTTTTTTTTATATACAGCTGTGTAGTTACGTCCGTAACATACCCAAGTTACGGTCGTATGATGCATTCGCTTTTTGATAGGATTTTATGATACGGCCGTATCTTTCCAGACTTACGGCCGTATGATTCTTCTGTTTTTGTGACCATGTTTTAAGATACGGCCGTAACATGCACGAGTTACGGCCGTATAAAGCATTCATTTTTTTGGAAAAAAATTGAGTTACGGCCGTAACATACAAGAGTTACGGCCGTATGTAGCATTCGTTTTTTAGACAGTTTTTTAAGTTATGGCCGTAACGTACAAGAGTTACGGCCATACGGTGCTTTCGGAAAAATCATATTGGAACAATATACGGCCGTAAGACTTATAACTTACGGCCGTATTTTTTTTTTTTGATTTTTTTTTTTGGTGTTTTTAGAAAATTATAATTATAATTATGTGTGAGAATAATGAAAGAAAGACTCTCTGAATTTTATGAACGATATGATCCTTGCTCTTGTTGTTGAATCTTTCTGTGTTCCCCCCAAACTTATTTTGCGAAATAATAGAGATTGGGTTGCCTCCCAATAAGCGCTTTGTTTAACGTCTTTAGCTTGACTTCTCGTCTGATCAATTAGGTATTTCCAGCATTATGATTGACTTTGCTGTCGAGAATTCTCCTCCCAGATATGGCTTTAACCGTTGGCCGTTTACTTTGAAACTCCCGTCGGTTGTATTATAAATCTCCACAGCTCCATGAGAAAACACCTCTTTGATCGTGTAAGGGCCCGTCCATCGTGATCGCAGCTTACCTGGAAACAGATGCAGTCGTGCATTAAAAAGGGGAACTTGGTCTCCTGCTTTAAAATCTCTTCTTAGAATTCTGCTGTCATGCCATCTTTTTGTTTTTTCTTTGTAGATTTTGGCATTTTCATATGAGTCGAGTCGGATTTCATCCAACTCATTTAACTGCAGCAACCTTTTGTTTCCAGTCAACTGTTCGTCAAAGTTTAATTTTTTTATAGCCCAAAAGGCTCGATGTTCCAATTCTACTGGCAGGTGACAGGCTTTTTCAAAAATCAAACGAAATGGAGACATGCATATCGGTGTCTTATAAGCTATTCTGTAAGCCCAGAGCACATCATCCAGCTTTTTCGACCAATGTTTCTGAGATGAGTCGACTGTCATCTCAAGTATACATTTCAGTTCACGATTGGAGACCTCGACTTGTCCACTGGTTTGTGGGTGATAAGAGGTAGCGACACGGTGTTTTACTCCGAATTTGGTCAATAGAGCCTTAACCTGGTGATTGCAGAAATGAGATCCGCCATCACTAATAATAACTCTCGGAGTTCCGAAGCGAGTGAATATATTTTTCTTTAGAAAATTTACCACGACCTTAGCTTCGTTTGTTGGTAATGCAACAGCCTCCACCCATTTAGATATGTAGTCCACAGCTACAAGGATGTATTCTTTAGAGAACGATGATGGAAAGGGTCCCATGAAATCAATTCCCCAAACATCGAAGATTTCAACTTCAAGGATGAAATTCATTGGCATTTCATTTCTTTTTGACATGTTTCCATGTCTTTGGCACCGGTCACACTTAGAGACAAGTGTATATGCATCTTTGAACAGAGTGGGCCAATAGAATCCTGCTTCAAGAATTTTTGATGTTGTTTTTGAACCCCCAAAATGTCCTCCATAGTGAGAGGAATGACATCTTTCTAATACCTTCTCCATTTATTCTTCCGGTATGCATCTCCGGATGATTTGATCAGGTCCTCGTCTGAACAATAGATGATCTTCCCAGTAATAGTATTTCAACTCGGAGAAGAATTTTTTCTTTTGATGATGGGAAAAATTTGGGTGAATTATTCCACTTACAAGGAAATTAACGATGTCTGCATACCATGGTGCATTTTGTTTTTCCTGCATATTAGAGATTTGGAACAATTGTTCATCCGGAAATACTTCATTTATTTCCTTCTCTTGAGCATTGTTTTGGTCTAGTCTAGAGAGATGATCCGCCACTTGGTTTTCTGTTCCCTTTCTGTCTCTGATTTCTATGTTGAATTCTTGCATAGTAGAACCCATCGAATTAGCCTTGACTTTGCATCTTGCTTTGTCATTAAATATTTCAAAGTTGAATGATCAGCGTAGACAATGACCTTCGATCCCAATAAGTAGGATCGAAATTTATCAAAGGCATAAACCACTGCAAGCATCTCTTTTTCCGTTGTTGTGTAGTTCAGTTGTGCATCATTCATAGTCCGGCTAGCATAATGGATCACTTGCATCATTTTGTCCTTCTTCTGGCCCAGTACGGCCCCCACAGCATAATCACTTGCATCGCACATCAGAATGAATGGAATAGTCCAATCTGGAGAAATGATGATTGGAGCTGATGTAAGCTTATCCTTCAAAGTTGCAAAGGCCACGTGGCATTCATTTGTGAAAAGAAATGGTGTATCTTTCTCAAGCAAAGAACAGAGAGGTTTTGCTATTTTTGAGAAATCTTTTATGAACCTCCGATATAATCCTGCATGCCCGAGAAAACTCCTTACTCCTTTCACCGAAATTGGTGGAGGAAGTTTTGCAATCACTTGGATCTTTGCCTTATCGACTTCAATTCCGTGTTGTGAGATTCTATGGCCAAGTACGATTCCTTCCTGGACCATGAAATGACATTTCTCCCAATTTAGGACTAGATTTGTGTCTTCACATCTTTCCAAGACCATGCCTAAGTGATTTAGGCATTTATCAAATGAATCTCCAAAAACCGAGAAATCATCCATGAAAACTTCAATGAATTTTTCAACCATGTATGAGAATATTGACATCATGCATCTCTGAAATGTGGCTGGAGCATTGCACAATCCGAATGGGATTCTTCTATAGGCAAATGTTCCATAAGGGCATGTGAATGTTGTTTTCTCTTGGTCTTCTGGGGCTATTACGATTTGGTTGTACCCTAAATAGCCGTCGAGAAAATAGTAGTAAGAATGTCCTGCCAATCTATCGAGCATTTGATCAATAAATGGGAGTGGAAAATGATCTTTTCTGGTTGTCTTGTTGATCTTCCTATAATCAATGCACATTCTCCATCCTGTGATGGGTCGTGTTGGTATAAGTTCATTGTGCTCATTCTCTATGATTGTGATTCCACTCTTTTTGGACACCATATGTACAGGGCTCACCCATGGACTATCTGAGATTGGATAAATGATTCCTGCGTCAAGTAATTTAAGAATCTCTGCTTTCACAATTTCCTTCATGTTTGGATTCAAACGTCGTTGATGCTCAATTGAAGGTTTGCAGTCATCTTCCATCAAAATTTTGTGTGTGCATATAGAGGGGCTTATTCCTCTAATGTCCGCAATAGTCCATCTAATTGCTCTTTTGTGATTTCTCAATACCCTTAGTAATTTCCCTTCTTCAAGTTCGGTCAATATGTTAGATATGATGACCAGAAGTGTAGAGGAAATGCCCAATTAAGCGTATCTCAAATGTGTGGGTAGAGGTTTGAGATTAAGTATTGGAGCTTCTTGTAAATAAGGGAGGGGTTTAGCGGAGCTTGTCCCCAATTCTTCAAAATGTGAATGCCTTCTTAAGGGTGGTAGTGCTTCTAGATAGTTAACTGTTTCGGCCAAGTGATATTCTTCTTCCATGCTGGTTAGAGAACTTGCTATACATGTCTCAAGAGGATCTTTAGATAGAATTTTCTCCAAAGACTTGTTTACCATGGCTTCAATTGTGTCTATTCTTAGACAATACTCATCTGTGGAGGGATGATTCAAAGTTTTTAGGACATCGAAGATGACATGTTCGTCTTCCACTCTGAGAATTAGCTTTCCTTCATAGACGTCAATAATAGCACGTCCGGTTGCGAGAAATGGTTGTCCCAAAATAATGGGAATATCCTGATCTTCTTCCATGTCAAGAATGATAAAATCTGTTGGAAATATGAATTTATCAACCTTGACGAGCACATCTTCTATTATCCCACGTGGATATTTGATTGACCGATCAGCTAATTGTAGTGAAACTGTTGTTGCTTTTGCTTCTCCCAAATTTAGTTTGTTGAAAATTGAGAGGGGAATCAAGTTCATACTTGCCCCTAAATCACAAAGATCTTTGCCAAAATTCACTTCACCAATTGTACATAGGATTGTGAAAGTTCTCGGATCTTTTAGCTTGGGTGGCAACTTCTTTTGTAGTATTGCGCTACATTCGTCTGTTAGCATGACAGTTTCGTATTCTTCAAGCCTTCGTTTGTTGGAAATAATATCTTTCATAAATTTGTCATAGCTTGGCATTTGTGCTAGGGCATCGGCAAAAGGAATGTTGATGTGTAGCTTTTTGAAAATTTCCAAGAATTTCTCGAATTGAGCATCGAGCTTGTGATTCTTCAACCGTTGAGGAAATGGGATAGGTGGAACATAAGATTTTGTAGCAACTGGACCTTTTTGAGATGTAGGTCCTGATTCAGATTCTTTTTCTGATTCTTGATTTTGTTTATCTTTTTTGTTTTTCCATAGAAATTTCTGGCAGCTGCACTCCACTTCTTGTTGTGATAGCTTGGACATTTCCCCTTGGATTTACCTCAATATTGCTAGGTAACATGCCATGAGATCTTTCTGAAAGTATTTTCGCCATTTGGCCAACTTGTGTCTCCAGATTTTTAATTGAAGCATCATTACATTGTTGATACTTCAATTGTTGTTCAGCTAGCTTCGTGATTGCTTCTTCCCACCCGGGCTTCTTTTCTTGATGCATTAGATTCAACACATTGTTGTTGTTTGCATAAGAAAAATTTGGATGATTTTTGTACCCTGGATTATATGTTGTCCCGTAAGGATTGTATGCTTGCCTTTGGAAATTCTGAGCGTACGCCACTTGTTCCGGTGGTGGTGGTGGTGACTTCTCCTGTTCCACTAAGGGACAGATAGTGCTATTGTGAGTTGCTCCACAAATTTCACATGAAAAAGCTGAAACTTGTGGAGTTTGCACCATCTTCACAGATTGAGGAGTTGAAAAAGACATTTCCTCGACTTTCTTTGATAGAGCTTCAATTTTTGCCAACATAAGTGAATAAGAATTCACTTCAAAAATACCATTTGTTTTCTTTTGGATATTTTTGTCTGGCCATCTTACACTTTGTTCACTTATAACCTCAAAAAGATTATAAGCCTCTTTCATAGTTTTGTTGCCAAGTGAACCATTTGATGATGAATCGACATTGGCTCGGCATGTAGGTAAAATTCCAGAATAGAAGTAATTGACTTGTGCTCCCAAATTGAAACCATGGTTAGGACATTTTCGTAGCATATCTTTGTATCTCTCCCATGCTTCATGGAATGATTCTGAATCTTGTTGACGAAATGTAGAGATTTCGTATTTGAGTTTTGCCACTTTTATTGGCGGAAAGTATTTAGTGGTGAATTTTTGGACAAATTCGGGCTAATTTGTTATGCTTCGTGGTGGCAAAGTATCTAGCCACTCTCTTGCTCTGTCCTTCAAAGTGTGCACGAAAAGACTCATTTTGATCGCCTCGTCATTTACATTTGGATATTTGAAATTTCCACAAATCTCCACAAAACGGTTAATATGGAGATATAGATTTTTGTCGGTTTTTCCATAGAATGAGTTGTTGTTGGAGAAGAGATTGATGACATCGGGGCTAATTTGAAAATTGTCCACTCCAAATGGTGGATAGATTACACTTGATTGAACGCTCAAAGATGGGGGGTTCATGAATTCCCCAAAGAGCATGTTGTCTTCATCTATTTTCGGCACAATAGGATATTGTTGATGTTGAATGTTTTGAACATTAGGTATTCCCCCTACCGGAGGAATTCTCTCGTTATCGTTTCCTAGGGGGAGACGTGGGTTTAGTTCGTCCGCCATTGATGGTGAAGAAATAATGCTTTTCTTTTATTCTCTTCGCCTTCTTCTGAATGTGGCTTCGATCTCGGGATCTAGTGAAACTAAATCGCGATTGTACGTCCTTCGCATAGACAATAGAATCTACAACAAAGAAAAAGTTGTATTTATAACAATAGTTAATAATGTATTATTTCAAATATAACACTTATACTTCCCCGGCAACGGCGCCAAAAACTTGACACGTTCTTAGTGTAACTATCGCAAGTGCACGATATCATATCAAGTAGTAAGTGGACTTTTTGAGTCCGGTTTATCGATCCCACGAGGAAGTTTGGTTATAATTTGAATTATACACTATTATTCTATTTTTATAGATACTAAGATGAGTGAAACACACAATTAAAGAGTTTGGTTTAATAATTGCAAAGAAAATGCAATAATAGTTCTAATACTTTAAGGAAATAAAAAGATTGCACAAATAATAGATTGATTAACGATAAAATGAAATAGTTGGGATTACAAACTTAGTTCGTCATTAGTTATAGAAGATGTATAGGAGATCATAATATGAATTTACTTATTATGTTGTGTAGATTCGATTTTCCTTAAAAAGACGGTTTCACTTTCGAACTATAAAACGCCCCTTATATATTGAATCAATCCACTATATTTCTATGTTGATTGGCTTCAATACATAGCATTAGGATTTATGAAAGTAACTCAAAGAATCATCTAAGGTCTAGAGGTATATTTCTATCCCCTAGAACAACTTAGAGTGAAGATCATTTGATCTAATCAACATATTTTCTTTTGAAACATATGAAGACCATAAATATCGTCATTTATTGGCCAAATAAATAAAGATTGTTAAAACAATGAAAATCACACACAATAATAAGTAATTCACAATAGATATTTATACAAACTTAAATAACATGACTAACCTTGTTTATAATCCCAACTAAAGGTAACTTAGCCCATGAAGGGTTTAATATACATAATACAAGCTTGAGTGGTCATTATTAGTTGAACAAGAGAAAGAATTGATCCTCACTCCCTTAGTAGATAAAGGAGAAAGAAGCAATAAACTCTCTGAACAACTTATGTTATACCACACTTACACAAATCACTCAAGAACACAAGTGTGTTCTTCACACAAAAAGAAAATATTACAAAAAGTGGAAAAATTATAAGATGAATGATGAATGATGAAGGATCTAAGGGGTCTATTTATACACCTTAAGTCATCTAATAGCTCCAAAACTCCAGCATTATTACAATAGATCGGATCAATGCCAGCCATCCCCTCAATAATACACAAAAAGTATAAAAAATTAGACAAATGATCACAATCTGTCAAGAGTTACGGCCGTAACATTCAGTAGTTACGGCCGTAACTTGGACGGCTTACGGACATAACATTCAGTAGTTATGGCCGTAACTTGGCTTCGTCAATATGTTCACTGGTTGCTTTGAGAGTTATGTTTTCGTCCCAGAATTTCTCAGACTTTGCGTTTTTGCCCCAAATCGTCTTCGGATGATAACTTTTGATATATAACTCTGATTTTGAATCCGGAAAGACTGCCCAATGTAACACCCCCAAATCCCATTGGGTTATTACAGTGCCGTGGACCCCACATCAGGTGATCCACCAGGCGAACACGACTAAAATACAACAAACTGACCAAAATGGGAAATCACAGACCCTACTATAACGTCCGACATACTATTCCGATATGGAATTTCAACGACAAGAATGGGCCTACATGGCCAAAATAAAAATACAACAACATCCACGAGCCTTGCTCGGATAATACAAAACGACAACGACTGAACAAAAATGGAGTACTCCAACTGTCTGACCAATATGAACACCAAAATATCTCAAACTAGTATCGCTCGAATGCCTCGTCGCCATCGTCATGCCCCTGTGTCTCAACTCTCTCCTCGCAAGTACCTAAAACATGAAAACATGTTCCGCCCCCACGGGGTCAGCCATCCAGAATAATGAATATCAAATACATGCACAACATGATATGCATCCAAAGGTAGAATAAACAGTACAACAATGGTAATACGAGATGCTCACAAACCAAAGTAAGAATCGAGCATTCGTGGAACACTATGCCCACGGCATACGATCAATACCTGCTCAATAGGTTAGAAAATAAGTGCCCAACGGCGAATCATCAATATAGAACACAACAATACATTACCCGAAGGTAAATCAAACCAACGCTGAAATAAATAAGGATCATAATGCCCAAAGGCTCCACGGAAATACCGATACATCACAATGGCCTGAAAGCCCTCAGCCGAAGCTGCCAAAATATCACGATGGCCTGAAAGCCGAACAGCCCGAAGCTGTAAATCATCACAATACAGATCTCAAAGAAACAAACCTGACTGTCGAACATACCCCTCTGGCGTATGAACGCTCAATCACAAAACGTCGAACTCATCCAATACTATGGACGATCAAAGTTGTACGGCTCAAAGATGGACATCACAGTACGCCCGATCCGGAAATGTGTCCGTGCACATGTCCGCCCCGTATACGGAATCCAGAATATATGTGGGACAATGTACCTAATTAGCCTCACGAAACTACGTCTCGTGTGCACAGTCCAATGCGGAATAATATCCACGCATGACTATATATGTGCCTGGCTAAAAATCCTACACAATAACCAATCGGAACGCAGATATGATTCCGGATATGTCACGATACAACATGACAACGAAACTCAAAGGATAACACATCCAATACAGATCATACGACTCACCAAGTGAACGATGACACACGAATAATGAAAGATCGACACGACCAACAATATTCAAAACAACCATTCTGGGATCAAAATCCCTAAGGGCCGATTAACACGAGCAACGATCACCACACAACAGTTCGGGAAATCCTCAACCTTCAACGATCACAAAATTACCGAGTTCACAAGAATAATAGTGTGCTGCCTTGAATCGGTCAACACAACAATAATAATTCAACGGATGGGAACTATCCTCGACAGTCCCAATTCAATACTTCGATTACGGTAGAACGGCCAATCGATAACAATTATACAACGGATGGGAATTATCTTTTTGACAACGGATGGGAATTATCTTTTTGACAACGGATGGGAATTATCTTTGATAATCCCAATTCAATATATCGATTACCTTTAGAGCGGACAATCGATAATAATTATGCAACGGATGGGAATTATCTTCGATAATCCCAATTCAATATATCGATTACCTTCAGAACGGTTAACCGATAACAATTGTACAACGGATGTCTCGGCACCTTTAATCGGTTACCGAGAACAAAGATGATAATCGAATACGTCAATGCCTTCAATCGGCCAAAACGACATCAATAGAAAAACACTGATATCAATAATGACGATTCACAAAAATATCTTGATGGAACATCAATCAATAATAACAATCGATACGTTGATGCCGCGAACCGGCTATCAACAACAATATCTCAAAGAAACATCAATCAACAATAACAATCGATATGTCGATACCGCGAACCGGCTATCGACAACAATATTACCAACAAGTATGGCAATGCCTTGGATCGGCCATTTACGAACAACAATAATATTTGGCATAATTTGCCGAAGGGTATCGTATCAAACAATCCCCTGATATCAACAAAATCATAAAGAGACCAAGTCTCGAAATGATACACACATTCATACACATACATGATAACATTAATCTCATTGACCAGTACAAGTATAAAACTTGCCTCAAACCGACGGCGAGAAAGTCCTTCCACGATCAACGTCCTACCACGAATCGATCAACGACGTCCTCCGACAATCACAAGCACTCGAACAACCTTGAATGAAATACAATTGATTCGATAACACGATATCGACCGAAAACAATATAATAGATACTCCGATTCCAACACGAACACATACTACACTCGTATTTATCCGTATACACACATATATATAGTATACATACATCACATATATATAATAATATATATACAATACAACCCACAATATCTATATATATATATATATATATATATATATATACAACACACACCACACACAGTATATATATAACAGTATATATATATATATATATATATATATATATATATATACAACACACACCACACACAGTATATATATAACAGTATATATATATAACACACAGTACACATATAATATATATATATATATAACTAAAAAAACACACACAGGCTTACCAGAGAAGCCGATCGGCCAGGTCCGAAAAAAAACAACTCCCATGCTGGAATTCGGTCGCCGGAAAAATTGACCCGCCGGACTTCGTCCAACTCCGGTCCGTTTCCGTCCATGGCCGGTTTTCACCATCTCCGCCTGCAACTCCTCGCTGGAAGTATGTCAAACCTCCGATCCGCCGTCCGTTCCGGACAAAAACCACCTCCGGTCGCCGGAAACAATGGAGCCGCGTCCATGGCCGGAAACCATGAAGAACCGGCGCCTGATCTCCGTCTCGCCAGAAGAAAAAATATGCCAGAACAGCTCGACCGGATTTGCAACGCCTTCCGATCCGGAAATTCCGACCGGCCTTCGCCGCTCCAGTCACGAGCCGCCTGCCGCCGCCGAGCTCCGGTCGTCGCCGGAGATGTCATCAAACTCCGGTTGTCAACTCCAGTCCGTCGCCGGAAAGAGCCGGCTGCCATCCTTCAGCTCCACCTCGCCGAAAAAAAAAATGAAACGAGAGAGATGGAGAGAAGAGAGAGAGGACGAGAGAGAGATGACGGAGAGAGAGATGGAAACAGGAAAAAAAATGAGAAAGGGAGGAGAGAGGAAAGGGACGAGAGAGACAAAGGTGAGGGGGAAAGATATATATATATATATATATATATATATATATATGTATATATATATATATATATATATATATATATATAACGTGAGAATGTGAGGGATGGTGAGGAAGTGAGAGAGGAATAATCACGTGAGGGAGAAGAGAATCACAAGTTGATAACATATTTATATATATATATATATATATAAATGATACCCCAAAGATACCCTCGCCTCGAAAGTTGACCACGAGGAAGGTTCCCACCACCTACCACGCATTACGTACGTAACCTCAGGGAGTAACGTACGTAATCGTAACAAATTAGCGTACGTAAAGTTACACAGGTAGCGTATGCTATGGCTATAAACTTAGCCAAAATTCTAAACTCGCCAAGCAACAACCAAACGACGAAACCAAACCGTCGACCAGTATAAATATTTCGATCCCGAAATATTCTAATACAATATACATTGTATCGGTCCGAACAACAACACTTGTACAATTCCAAATGAATACGTACAACTCAACAGTAACACGAAAAAAAAAAAAAAATTACCCCCGGATATTACATACTCCCCCCCTTAAAAATAGTTTCGTCCTCGAAACTCAGGGTGCACAAGTCGGGCACAGAATATTCATCAGGATAAGAAAACAACATCTCCAGGAATACTCCTCAATACGAGCAATTCCGCCTGAGCAATTGGGCCGACCCCACGGGTTCCCACGTCTCCTCTGCCTGAACAAGGCGAAAAAATCAAGTGATAAAGACACTCAACCAAATGCGAGATTAGCCGAATCATGACTCTCCTGCTAGAGACCAGCCAGGAAGTCGTACTAACTGCATGACTCGTAACACCGGCGTACACATCCCGAGGGAGCCGCTCATTGTACATGCCTACAACCATCGGTGTACACTTCCCCGTTCGTCAAGACGGACGCCCATGTAAACACGGACTCGCACCACAAAAGATAATAACAACACAGACATAGTCCTCGGGACTATATCGAACGCACGCCCAAGCCCTCACGACTTGACGTCTTGAATCACAATGAACAATTACCCAGATCATCACAAAAATCTCGGGTACAGGACCAAAAGGAAAGAAAATCACATCAAATGACTCAAGTGTCAAGATTCTCAGATACAATGATTACAAGATAGATCAACCATAAATGGTTCGCAACCACAATACTAAAATACAGACCAAGTCAAACATCAATCCGAAAGACAATGAAAATACAAATCAAGGTTACATCTCAAATGTACCCGAAATCAACATCCTCCAGATCATCGAGTTTCTCGATCCCATCGACTCGAGGAAAACCCAAATCTGAACTCGCTACTCCCCCTCGGGTGTCCATACCTCTGGCTCCCGAAGCCCGATATGACCCCTTGGATGAAGTACGGACTGAAGCAACAAAATCTCTCGAGGCCCGTGAGCTCTCTCGAGATCTACTGGCATTAGAACTCCTGCAGTATTCTGAAGGTGTCCCTGCCTCCCACACAGAAAATAAATAATAGCTGGAACCGTACATCGAGTACTAACATGCCCCGCTGAATCACAATTAAAACAAATAACAGTCGAACTCGTCGCCTGAGAAGAAAATGCTTTCCCAGTACGAAGCCGACTAGGAAATGACCTCTTGGACGTCGGAGCTCGATGTCCCTCTGAACGAATCGGCATCCTAGTCCTCTCACCAGAAGAAACTGAAGGATCCTTCTGAGTAAGCTCCTTGATCGAAAGCTCTGCTCCAAGAGCCTTCTCGATGAATTCGCCAAGTGAGTTATAATTGTGATTGAACAACTGCATCCTCAACTGCGGGTTCAACCTTTTGTTAAAATACTTGATCTTATCCGCCTCAGTACGGATAACAGATGAAGTAAACTGAAGAAGTCCTTGAAACTTCTCAGCAATAAAAATAACACCCTCGTTCTCGACGGATTCGGGGTTCAAAACCTCCGACAACTTGGCTTCACGAAGTGGAGCCGGACAATACCTCTCTAACATGAGAGTCTTGAACTCACTCCAAGCACAATCATGATCGGTGGGTTCTCGAGCACGACTCCGAAAATGATTCGTCAGCCACCACAGTATTGGTACGAGGTTTCGGGTGTCGGCCCACTCTACGGCCTCTACCCCCTCTGTTACGTCCTCTTTCCAGACTGAAAGAATAATGTTCAATCATGACCATAGCTCAAATACGCCTCAACGGCTAGGATGCTAGGTCAACGCAAAACACGAGTATACATACTCAACAGATAAAGGATCACATCGATCGCGCTAATCATAGCCGATACAGAGTCCACATGCTCAAAAGCAAATAATCATAAATAAATTGCACCCGATCGTCACATACAAGTGTCAACAAAACAGGTTTAATCAATGACATAATGAATGTATGCACATAAAAGAGAATAGAGTCCTTACACAGGTCATACGAAGCTTCGAGGTCTTGCGATACTAGTCTTCACTGACGACGACTCGATGAAAAAATGACTCACACAGTCGTCCAACTATCACGACTCACAAAACCCGATCGTCGGTGCATCGTCATAACCTCGATGACCCGCTACTACCGCCTTGGTAGAGCCACATAACACACAAGTCAGGGTATCTCACAACCCAATTCTCTGATACCATCTTCTGTAACACCCCCAAATCACAGTGTCGTGGACCCCACATCAGGTGATCCACCAGGCGAACACGACTAAAATACAACAAACTGACCAAAATGGGAAATCAGAGACCCTACTATGACGTCCGACATACTATTCCGATATGGAATTTCAACGACAAGAATGGGCCTACATGGCCAAAATAAAAATACAACAACATCCACGAGCCTTGCTCGGATAATACAAAACGACAACGACTGAAGAAAAATGGAGTACTCCAACTGTCTGACCAACATGAACACCAAAATATCTCGAACTAGTATCGCTCGAATGCCTCATCGCTATCGTCATGCCCCTGTGTCTCAACTCTCTCCTCGCAAGTACCTAAAACATGAAAACATGTTCCGCCCCCACGGGGTCAGCCATCCAGAATAATGAATATCAAATACATGCACAACATGATATGTATCCAAAGGCAGAATAAACAGTACAACAATGGTAATACGAGATGCTCACAAACTAAAGAATCGAGCATTCGTGGAACACTATGCCCACGGCATACGATCAATACCTGCTCAATAGGTTAGAACATAAGTGCCCAACGGCGAATCATCAATATAGAACACAACAATACATTACCCGAAGGTAAATCAAACCAACGCTGAAATAAATAAGGATCACAATGCCCGAAGGTTCCACGGAAATACCGATACATCACAATGGCCTGAAAGCCCTCAGCCGAAGCTGCCAAAATATCACGATGGCCTGAAAGACGAACAGCCCGAAGCTGTAAATCATCACAATACAGATCTCAAAGAAACAAACCTGACTGTCGAACATACCCATCTAGCGTATGAACGCTCAATCACAAAATGTCGAACTCATCCAATACTATGGACGATCAAAGTTGTACGGCTCAAAGATGGACATCACAGTACGCCCGATCCAGAAATGTGTCCGTGCACATGTCCGCCCCGTATATGGAACCCAGAATATACGTGGGACAATGTACCTAATTAGCCTCACGAAACTACGTCTCGTGTGCACAGTCCAATGCGGAATAATATCCACGCATGACTATATATGTGCCTGGCTAAAAATCCTACACAATAACCAATCGGAACGCAGATATGATTCCGGATATGTCACGATACAACATGACAACGAAACTCAAAGGATAACACATCCAATACAGATCATACGACTCACCAAGTGAACGATGACACACGAATAATGAAAGATCGACACGACCAACAATATTCAAAACAACCATTCTGGGATCAAAATCCCTAAGGACCGATTAACACGAGCAACGATCACCACACAACAGTTCAGGAAATTCTCAACCTTCAACGATCACAAAATTACCGAGTTCACAAGAATAATAGTGTGCTGCCTTGAATCGGTCAACACGACAATAATAATTCAACGGATGGGAACTATCCTCGACAGTCCCAATTCAATACTTCGATTACCGTAGAACGGCCAATCGATAACAATTATACAACGGATGGTAATTATCTTTTTGACAACGGATGGGAATTATCTTTTTGACAACGGATGGGAATTATATTTGATAATCCCAATTCAATATATCGATTACCTTTAGAGCGGACAATCGATAATAATTATGCAACGGATGGGAATTATCTTCGATAATCCCAATTCAATATATCGATTACCTTCAGAACGGTTAACCGATAACAATTGTACAACGGATGCCTCGGCACCTTTAATCGGTTACCGAGAACAAAGATGATAATCGAATACGTCAATGCCTTCAATCGGTCAAAACGACATCAATAGAAAAACACTGATATCAATAACGACGATTCACAAAAATATCTTGATGGAACATCAATCAATAATAACAATCGATACGTTGACGCCGCGAACCGGCTATCAACAACAATATCTCAAAGAAACATCAATCAACAATAACAATCGATATGTCGATACCGCGAACCGGCTATCGACAACAATATTACCAACAAGTATCGCAATGCCTTGGATCGGCCATTTACGAACAACAATAATATTTGGCATAATTTGCCGAAGGGTATCGTATCAAACAATCCCCTGATATCAACAAAATCATAAAGAGACCAAGTCTCGAAATGATACACACATTCATACACATACATGATAACATTAATCTCATTGACCAGTACAAGTATAAAACTTCACTCAAACCGAAGGCGAGAAAGTCCTTCCACCATCAACGTCCCACCACGAATCGATCAACGACGTCCTCCGACAATCACAAGCACTCGAACAACCTTGAATGAAATACAATTCATTCGATAACACGATATCGACCGAAAACAATATAATAGATACTCCGATTCCAACACGAACACATACTACACTCGTATTTATCCGTATACACACATATATATAGTATACATACATCACATATATATAATAATATATATATATACAATACAACCCACAATATATATATATATATATATATATATACAACACACACCACACACAGTATATATATAACAGTATATATATATAACACACAGTACACATATAATATATATATATATATAACTAAAAAAAACACACACAGGCTTACCAGAGAAGCCGATCGGCCAGGTCCGAAAAAAAAAAACTCCCATGCTGGAATTCGGCCGCCGGAAAAATTGACCCGCCGGACTTCGTCCAACTCCGGTCCGTTTCCGTCCATGGCCGGTTTTCACCATCTCCGCCTGCAACTCCTCGCTGAAAGTATGTCAAACCTCCGATCCGCCGTCCGTTCCGGACAAAAACCACCTCCGGTCGCCGGAAACAATGGAGCCGCGTCCATAGCCGGAAACCATGAAGAACCGGCGCCTGAGCTCCGTCTCGCCAGAAGAAAAAATATGCCGGAACAGCTCGACCGGATTTGCAACGCCTTCCGATCCGGAAATTCCGACCGGCCTTCGCCGCCTGGGCCACGAGCCGCCGCGCGCGAGCTCCGGCTGCCGCCAGATGTCATCAAACTCCGGTTGTCAACTCCAGTCCGTCGCCGGAAAGAGCCGGCTGCCATCCTTCAGCTCCACCTCGCCGGAAAAAAAATGAAACGAGAGAGATGGAGAGAAGAGAGAGAGGACGAGAGAGAGATGACGGAGAGAGAGATGGCAACAGGAAAAAAAATGAGAGAGGGAGGAGAGAGGAAAGGGACGAGAGAGACAAAGGTGAGGGGGAAAGATATATATATATATATATATATATATATATATATAACGTGAGAATGTGAGGGATGGTGAGGAAGTGAGAGAGGAATAATCACGTGAGGGAGAAGAGAATCACAAGTTGATAACATATATATATATATATATAAATGATACCCCAAAGATACCCTCGCCTCGAAAGTTGACCACGAGGAAGGTTCCCACCACCTACCACGCATTACGTACGTAACCTCAGGGCGTAACGTACGTAATCGTAACAAATTAGCGTACGTAAAGTTACACAGGTAGCGTACGCTATGGCTATAAACTTAGCCAAAATTCTAAACTCGCCAAGCAACAACCAAACGACGAAACCAAACCGTCGACCAGTATAAATATTTTGATCCCGAAATATTCTAATACAATATACATTGTATCGGTCCGAACAACAACACTTGTACAATTCCAAATAAATACGTACAACTCAACAGTAACACGAAAAAAAAAAAATTACCCCCGGATATTACACCCAATTCATCTCGAAAAGCCCTACAACATGAATATATTAAAATTCAACAAAGAGAATATTTTATAAACATGTTATTTCTTGAGTAAATCCGTTATTCAATCCGATAAAGACTAGATTTACATCATCATCCGATAAAAATAAAATTATTAAAAACTAATTAATTAAAAGCAAAAAACGAGTAAAGTTGCTCAATTATGGGTGATATTTATCGATACAAACCATGGATAAGTGTATAAAACTGACACTTATCAGACTTGCAGGCTATTATCGTAGGTTCGTTGAGGGCTTTTCTAAGATCGCTAGACCGCTCACCCAGTTACTCCAGAAAACTCAGAAGTTCGAGTGGACCGCAGACAGACAGGATAGTTTTGACGAGGAGACGATTGACTACCGCACCTGTTTTAGCATTACCTCAGGGGAACGAGGATTTCGTGGTGTATAGTGATGCTTCGGGCCTTGGGCTCGGATGTGTTTTGATACAGAGAGACAGGGTGATTGATTATGCGTCCCGCCAGTTGAAACCTTATGAGGTAAATTATCCCACACACGATTTGAAGTTAGCTGCGGTCGTTTTCGCCTTAAAGATATGGACGCATTATCTCTATGGGTCTTCGTGTAAGATTTGTACGGATCACAAGAGTCTGAAGTATATCTTCAGTCAAAAAGAGTTGAATATGAGGCAACGTAGGTGGTTGGAGCTAATTAAAGATTACGACCTCGAGATACTTTATCATCCGGGTAAGGCCAACGTAGTGGCTGATGCGTTGAGCCGGAAACCGATGGCGTTACAGGTGTTAGAGGTACTTACACCACAGAGCAGGATCCAGCGGGATTTGATTTGTCAGAATATCGAGGTTTGGGTTCAGCGAGTTCAGGTTCAGTTATGTGCGTTGGAGATCACTTCGTCCTTAACTGATGATATCAAGGTGAAATAGTATGATGATCCATTTTTGGTACAGTTGGAGGAGGATGTGAGGAAGGGGAAAGCCCCTGGATTTGTGATTCAGGATGATGGCGAGATTTCGCGGCAGATTATGTGTACCGAATGACACTGAGTTGAGGCATAAAATTTTGAGTGAGGCTCATACTACGCCTTACTCCATACATCCTGGTACGAGCAAAATGTACAAGGATGTGAGGAGTAACTACTGGTGGAGCAATTTGAAGACGGACGTTAGCAAGTTTGTGGCGAAGTGTTTGACCTGTCAGCAGGGTAAGATTGAACATCAGCGGCCCGCGGGGTTGCTACAGCCACTTCCCATTCCAGAATGGAAGTGGTAAGACATCTCTATGGATTTCATTACCGGGATGCCTAGGACTCGGACTTGGATGAACATGATTTGGGTTATTATCGATCGACTAACCAAATCAGCTCATTTCCTGGGTATTAAGGACACTTGGGGTCCGGAGAGGCTGGCACGAGTATTTATTGCAGAGATCGTGAGATTTCATGGGACTCCTAGGAGTATTGTTTCGGATCGTGATGGACGGTTTGTATCACATTTTTGGCAAGCTGTTCATCGAGCTTTGGGGACTAAGTTGAGACTCAGTACGTCTTACCACCCTCAGACTGATTGGAAGGATGATTGGGAGATTGGGAGTCACACTTGCCATTGATCGAATTCACGTACAACAATAGTTGGCATGCCTCGATCAAAATGGCACCATTTGAGGCATTGTATGGGAGGAGGTGCAGATCGCCGTTGTGTTCGGACGATGCGTCCGAGCTGATTGGTACCGAGCCCGATATGGTAGTTGAGACGAGAGAGAAAATTGCTCCGATTCGCGATAGGTTGTTGACGGCCCAGAGTCGGCAGAAGTCTTATGCTGATATGCATCGCCGGCCGTTGGAGTTTGAGGTGGGAGATCATGTCTTGCTTAAGGTGTCGCCGACATGGGGAGTTTACCGCTTCGGCCGGAAGTGTAAACTTAGTCCGAGATATATTGAACCATTTGAGATTTTAGAGAGAGTTGGAGAGCTTGCCTATCGGTTAGGCTTGCCACCGTCCCTGAGCCACGTGCATAACGTATTTCATGTTTCCCAGCTTAGGAAGTACGTACTGGACCCTAGCCATATTATTGATTTTGGAGAGATCGAGTTGCGGCCCGACATTACCTTCGAGGAGTGGCCGATTCAGATCTTAGAGCGTCAGGTGAAGCAACTCAGGCACAAAATCATTCCTTTGGTTAAAGTGCAGTGGTCGAAGCATGGATCCGAGGAAGCCACGTGGGAAACGGAAGAGAGTATGAGGTCGAGATACCCTGAGTTATTCGTGTTGTAAGTTTCGGGACGAAACTTATTTTTTAGGGGGAGATAATGTAATATCCGTACTTTCTATTTTTGGTAATTTCTATTTTTGGGATATGTTCGTTTCGGACGACTCGCTTGTTAATGTTTTGGGATTCTGAACCTATTTTGTTCTTGGATTTTTTCCGTTTGGTCGAGTTTCGAGGATGTTTTTATGTAATTTTATTTTGAATTATATATTGTCGCATGTACGTTCGATTCTCGTAAAACTCGTTCGTTTTCGTTGTTTCTTGGTTTGCATAAGTTTGTATGGTTGAGTTGGTCGTGTTAAAACTTTCGGTTTGTTAATCTGACGTCGTATCGTGATTTTCGGGCACTTGGGCCATTTTTGTAATTTTCCATAAGTTTAGGGAATTTCACTTTCTTTGTCGTATTACGGACTCTCCGATGGACGGAAATGTATTTCCTTTTAGCGCTTAACTCTGTCGTCTTGAATATTCCATATTTGTGTTTCTGGATTCTGGCCTTGCTTCGCATTTCGACTTTTTGAATCGCCGGCAGCGGTGTCTTGAATAATCTTGATCACGCTGAGTAGCGCACGCTACTCCTGGTTTACTTGCGTGCGCTATCGCTGCGTGGTTAGCGTACGCTAACTTGGAGTTCGTAGCGTGCGCTAACGATTTCAGCGAACTGGGCAGAAGGTCAGTATTTCGGTACTGGACCAGATAGCGTAGGCTAATTTAGCGTTAGCGCACGCTAATTCCTAGCATTAGCGCACGCTAATCTTGTTAGCTTGCATACGCTAACGAGAGGACAATAGGCTGACTGCATTTCCACACCCCGTTAGCGCACGCTAATTATTGTGCATAGCGTGCGCTAAGCCTATTTAATATAAATAGGACAACAACAGCCCAACTTCGTCATTTTCCATCATCACTTATTCTCTTCAGCTTTGAGCGATTCCAGACGAGGGTTAGGGCCGATTCCGACCAAATATCATCATCCACTACCATCCATGCATTCCTTGCGTGAATTCTTCAAGTTCTTAACGTTTTCCACCATCCGAATCAAGGTAAGAATCCCTGAAACCCTTGTTTTGAGATTTTGGGGAAATTTTGGGGATTTCTTGTGATTTGACTCTTTTAATCCGAATTGTCATGGATTATTGCTAAAATTCAATCGTGTACTTGTAATCCTTCGTTTTTATTGAAGATTTGTGGTTTTAAACTCCGATTTTTCCATTATTCGTCACTTATAATCGACAATACCCTAGTTATGTTCGACAAATTGTTCCAGCGGGGAGAACTAGGATGTATTCCTAGGTTTTCGTAGTTTTAAGATTGGTTGTTCATCGTTATTGTGTTAGGATCGGATTTGTGAAGATTATTCGGGCCAAAACCTTTCCGTTCACCGTTTTTCTTCACGTCGTGTTAACCAAGGCAAGTACATGTATTACATTTCGTTATGTATGTTGCGTTTGATGAAATGTGGTTTTCGGGTGCGTGAGTTGTGTTCCTTCCACCCGGAGCGTTCGACGGGATGTCTGGGGGTCGATACTAAGGGGTACGGCCACGGAAGTGGACTTGGGTGCGTGTGTGGTTGAACTTCCACCCGGAGTGTCTGATGGGATGTCTGGGAGTCGATACTAAGGGGTACGGCCGCGGAAGTGGTATCCCACCCGGAGCGTTCGACGGGATGTCTGGGGGTCGATACTAAGGGGTACGGCCACGGGATACCAGTTGTGATTTTGTGATATCGTGATGATTGAAAACTGATTTGATTGCCAATATAGTATTCCGGAATATTTATGGCAAATGATTTCTGATTGAGATGATTGTGTAAAAATCGTATTTGTATATAATGTTGTGTAATTGTGTACTTGCACTAGCTATTCGAACGTTAACCCCTTAAATGGGGGAAATGCGTCTTATGCATTTCAGGTACAGAGAGAGTTGAGGAGCAGGCACGGGACATGCACGCAAAGGATGGGTTGGCATGATTATGAGGCTCGAGTCTTTTATTATGTTGGGTCATTTATATTGTCTGAGTATTAGAATTTAAATGGTTTTATTGTATTCGGTTAAAGTCCCCTGCGTGGGCAATGACATGGTATCGACTTATACTTTCATGTATTTCTATTAAAATGTTTTGGCCGAGGCCACGGCCTTATTTACTTTTGAGTGCATCTTCTGGGATATCATTGTGGTTTACGTGTCATGAGTTAGCCTGGTAGACCTCACGGGTGTCCTACGGCGTGTAATGTCCCATTTGTGAATTGGGGTGTTACAGATCCAGCACATTTTATTAGCCATTATCTAATTTTTGGTGAAAATTCATCCGTTTGGACCATTGGTCAAGATTTGGTTGTGAATTAGGTGTATAACAAGTCGAGGGAAGGACGAGAAATTATCAAAAAGTGGGTGGTGAAGTGAAAAGAAAAAGGGTGCTGAAATTAAGATGAAATAACAAAGGCCGAAAAAAATATAGGGGGCGGCCGTAAAAATACCCCCCTCTAATGTTGTTAAAGCCACTTTCCTCAACTGATCTTTCGTGGCTGTGCGATTACATGTATGTACCCAAAAGGGTGCGAAAGGTAGGATGGTGATTCATTGCTTGAAGGATTTGTTATGTACTTAATTTCATAATTAGTCTCGGCTAAAGAATCCTTTATTTATCCTTTTTATTCAACCCATACCTAAAGCCCCGTTACAACCATAAAAGCCCTTTTGATTATATGCATGAGTTCATCTGAGTAGTAGAGATTTGATTTTTGTGCGAGTATGTGGTAATGACACACCATGTTTTGACGTGAGTGATTGCTTAATAATCCCTATATCTACTTGAGCGAGAGTGACCCCTTGTGAGGCCAACGAATCCTCTATCACTTGATGCCAATGAAGATGTTGAGGTTGGATGGGGTACTTCAATTTTCTTCATGATTGTTCATGATTATTTGTTCTCCCTTGAATATGGCTATCATCTTGGATTTTTCAATACATGCTTCTTGAATTTCTTCCACTCGAATTATGCTTGAGGAGAAGTATTGGTTTAAGTTTGCGGAGATTTGATAGGACAAAAATAGTGTGCTAAAATCATTGTTAATTATAAGGTTTTAATGAATTTCATTTTGGCACACTTGGTTATTTTCTACCTATTTATATTTTGGATGCAAAGCAATTTGTTGTTTACTTTAGATGTTTGATGGAGTTTCTAAGCTTAAGGAATAGTTTGGGCCATCAAACGGACCAAGCCAAGGTAATGAAGAAACTGTCGCGCGACACTGAGTGGCCAAGTGTTAGTTCGGTGACCCAGTGTCGGCCCTGTTCCGAATATAATCTTACTTGGGGCCCAAGAAATGACTCCAATCTTCCCCAATCAGTTTCAGAAGGCATAAAATTTGCCCCTTAGGCTGGGGAAAGGAATTTTAATTGACTAGGGAAGGAAAGACTTCAAAAGAATAAAAACTCAAGAAGGATAAGAGGAAGAAGATCCAATTAAAGAAGAAAACTAATAGATAAGGGACTATTATAAAAGGAGGGAGTTGAGATTATTATTGATCATAATTATTATCATTCTCATGGTTGGAGCAGAGGGAAAAGAGGAAGACCGAGCCGCCATTCTCACCGAAGCAAACCGAGCCGCCACCGCCGCGCGAGGAAGAAGATTACACCATTTGAATTTCATTCTTCTTATGTCTACTATTAATTTGATATTTTCTAAAGCCAACATGCCCGGCTAATTTTCTATTCTAGTTCTTAGTAAAGTTTGAAATCATATTTGGATTATTCATGTTTTAATCCCGTAGCGTATTCTCAACTCGAAGTCTCTTAAATTACTTTTGTGTTATTGGATTCATTACTATGCCATATAATCTCTTGATTTGGTTTGGCTAACTAGATTAGGGGTTTTATGTCTTATGCTAGAAATTGAGTTGTAATCCGTAATTGTTGCAATTCTAATTTCACAAGTAGCAAACAATTAAATTTTCTCAATTGAGTAACAAAAAATCGAGATCCCTTAAGTCGAGCTTATGAACTTAATATCTTCCCTATTTCATTATTTTGGTTTTTAATGCATTTAGCGAGCAAGGTTTAAAGATCTTGTTTTGAATCCATCGCCTAGATAGGTTTAATTAAAGAGTTTGTTTTAATTAAATTTAGATAGGTTTAATTAAAGAGCTTGTTTTAATTAAATTTACTTAAGAAATAATTGGGGTCAACAGAGCTTGTTGTTGGCTTCGGAATAGGAGTTCATGAGATTAGAGAAGATATAAGCGCTGCATTAAAACTTGAATTAATTCGAAACGGTAGATAACGAAACTAAGAACTAGATTATTCCTCAATTGATATTGTCGAATTTTATTTCCTTTGTTTATTTTGACTTAATTTATTTTACGCAAATTGTTTTTTTGGTATAAATTAATAAACTAAACCCCCCTTCGTTTTTTTATTTTAATTGCTAAAAGTATTTAACATTTAAAAGCATAATTGATTTATCGTTCTCCGTGGGATCGACCCTTACTTGCTGATACTACTAGTTAGTAGAAGTAAGCCAAAGAAAAATAAAAATAACTAATTTTGACGCGCTACGACAGTGCGATCAGATACAGCTTGGAGAGTTTACTTAGAACCAAACGATTGTGTATGCCTTGATTTTAATAAATGTTCTTTCTGCATAGAGTGTTGGAATAGTGCCCTAGGACATTCGATGTACCTAGATTTGTAATTATAACATTTAAATAATGTTATTTGATGACATCTATTTCTCGCTGATTATTATAATATGTATATATTTTAATACTATAATAATCGAATAATAGTTATTCACGAATAATAAGATTATTCACATGTCCCGGGTCCAATCACGTAGAGTGGAGACTCGAGTGATTAATGTACTAGTATAAGTTTGATTGTTAATCATTCGATAATTATGCGCATGGTACGGATCAAGCTTATGTGTATTGATTGAAGAACGCAATACTGAACAGACCCGCATTGAGATCACTGCATGAAAATATCATGAATGAATCTCAATATAACAATATGTCAATAAATCCTTGAACCATAGATTATCATAGAGTGCAACATGATAACTGCTATGTCTTGACATAATCCAACGTCATCTAAAACATGATGATCATAAAGATTACCGATCGGGATTAGTCGGAGCCATGTAGAGGGCAATGAATAATCAAGATTGGGATTTGCCCCTCTCTTTCGGGAGAGAGATATATGTTGGCCTCTCGATAAGTATGACTGAAGGAAATGCATGGCCATGCTCAAATGAAGAGCCATTTGATTCAATCAGTCTACTTAAGATCGAGAAAGCATTTGAACATAAATAAGTATGACAGGTTGTTCCACGACTTAGTTCAAATATGATATCGCATGATAAAGGAATATGACATGTTAAATGGTTTAATGGACTATAAACGTATATTATTTGAGTAATCATAGGTTTAATAAAAATCGATGTAAAAATTAAAAATGCGGTCAATTTACACTGGTTATCAAATAAAACCGATGTAAAAGTAAAATTTCGGTAAATTTACATCGGCCATTCTCGAAAATCGATGTTAAATTTTAATATTTTACATCTATTGTTCAAATAACCGATGTAAAATTTTAAAATATGGTAAATTTACATCGATTATTACAAAACTGATGTAAAGTTACTATTTTTTGCATCTGTTGTTCAGATAACCGATGTAAAATTTTAAATTGAGGTAAATTTACATTGGTTATACCAAAATTGATGTAAAATTAATAATTTTTTACATTAGTTTTGGAATAACCGATGTAAAAAATAAAATGGTTAAAATTTACATCGATTTTGCTAAAACCGTCCTAAAATCTTTTTTCTAAAAACATGTATTTTACTTACGATGGTTCTTTAAAATATAAAAAAAATAAAAAATAAACTAAAATCGTTTTTTTTTCAAAAAATACATAAAGAGAATAAAATTGATTTTTTATTTTTATTTAAAAAATGAAGACCAGAATGTATTTATAAAATCCTTTTTAAAAAAAAGATATTTTTATTTATGATGATTCTTTAAACTATAAAGGAAATGAAAAATAAAAAAACAAACTAAAAAAATTGTTTTTTTAAATAATACAAAAAATATAAAATTGATTTTTATTTAAATTGATTTTTTATTTAAAAAGTGGAGACCAAAAAGTATTTATAAAATCCTTTTTGAAAAACGTGTATTTCTATTTACGATGATTCTTTAAAATATAAAGAAAATGAAAAAGAAAGCTAAATTATTGGTCTCGTTGATCATTATTGTCACTTCGGTGAGTTTCTTGATTCTTGGTTGGATGTGTGATTTATTGAGATTCGTTGTCATGTTGTATCATGACATATCTAGAGTCATATCTACATGCCGATTGGTTATGTGTAGGATTTTTAGCCAGGCACATATGGTCATACGTTGATGTTTCCGTATTAGACTGTGCGCATGAGATGTAGTTCGTGAGGTTAATTAGGTACATTGTCACATGTATATCCTGGATTTCGTATACGGCGTGGACATGTACACGGACACATTTTCGGATCGGGCATACTGTTATGTCCATCTTCAGCCATATTGACTGGTCATTCATATTCCATGTATGATTAGGTATGTCCGACGGTTTGCGACTGGTTGTTCATACGCCTGAGGGGTATGTTCATTAGTCGGGTTATTTTCTTGAAGATTTAGTATATGTGAATTGTATAATGTCTTCAAAACAATCAAAACAAGTCACGACAGGTAGGGGGCAATTCCGTCGATAGTGCCCCGTCTGGGCGCAGTTAAAGCATTTCCTGGTAACATCAGTAATAGTTGATGTCGCTCCGAAGTTCTTTTCGCTCCTAACTGGCTGCGGAGGTTTCTTGAAAGAGTGAAAGGATGACTGGGCCTTACAGAGCCCGCTGCTCTTGTGCTCTGTAAAAGTACCAGAGACTTTCTGTTTCTTGGATTCCGAAAATTTCTCCATAGCTGCTTCCTTAATCTCATACGCCAACGCCTTATCCTGGTATTGACGGAGTGTGGTACATTCAAAACCGGACATGTACCTCTGGATTTCTGGTTTCATCCTCATATCGAAATGGATCATCATCTCTGCATCTGTTCTGACCAGATGTCGAACAAATGCCAGTTGTTGGTTAAAAGTCTTAATTGCCTGCGATACCGGAACATCTCAGAAGCCGAGCGAGAAAAACTCCCGAACCTTGGCTTCCCTCACAGACGGGGAAGTACCGAGCTTCCATCATCAATTTAAACTCGTCAATCAAGATCATGGTCTACAGCCGGATGGCTTCCCACCATTCGGACGCTTCCCTATCGTAAAGTATTGCGCGATAGAGGCTCTCCCATCATCCGGCGATTAATTCCGGCAAAGATTTTCTCCAGTTCCTTCAACCAATGGTCCCAGGTGGGAGTCTCAGAAATACCGTCGAATTTGGGTGGTTGCATCTTCGCCACCTCTTGCAGCCACCGGTCACCTCGATTTCCCATGTCTGGGATCCCTTGCTGTCTCTCTCCCTGTTGTAGTCCCACCGCCACTTGCATTCGGTCCACGACTTGGGCGAACTGAGTTATCTGGTTCACCACTTGGTGAAGGATCTCTGGTACAGCAGGTTCCGGTTCGTTATTAATAGATTGTTGCGGCTCGCCTGAGCTATGACTGGCCTGATTAGAAGGCAACGCTTCCCTTTCAGCATTTCTTCGTCCGCGTCCACGACCGCGACCACGTCCACGTCCGCCTCTCAACATACTGTAAGCATAAATACTCAATATACAGGAAACAACATCGTTCTAATATTCGAGTATAAAGAGACACAACATGTAAAGAACGAGATAGAGTTTAGGAACTTACAACCACCGTTCGCATGAAGACATAGGCAGTGCAGTGATGTCATTCACGACCGGTTACCTCAAAAGACATAAATGACCCCTATTTTAACCCAACGGCCAAGATATCCATAATCTTAGCTCCGATACCATATTCTGTAACACCCCCGATATATTCAGGAATATTACAGCGCCGTAAATCCTTTACATAAGGATTTACAAGGCTGAAGAATTGAACAAACATTAAGAAATACTAACGAATGGAAATATCGGAATTAAGATACAACGGTTCTGACCAAATACTGAAAGTACAATTGTTCAACAGGAACTTAATAATACATCACCAAATTCAATTTCATCATAAATGACTTCGTACTAGAGTACTTATTGAAATAACCAATAAACAATAGACAAATAAACTCGGCCGGAACATCACTCTGCACCCTCGTCGTCATGCAGCTCCAGTGGTTGTTTTCCCGCTCTCCTGGATCCTGAATATAAACAAAATGTTCACCCCCGAAGGGGTTAGCACAACGATGCTAGTACAAGTACCACAACCTATTATTCAACGTCACACGCAGAATAATAATAATAATAATATAAATGATAAAATGTCAAACGAGTCTTCTCCTGCGAGAAACTCAAACATAACATACACAACTGATAATCACAACATGATATCAAAACATACACATGGTAATTCCGACGATCCAGCGTTCACTGCCTAGAATCCACGATGATCCCGTCAGACCAACCCGTGGTGGAAAAACCCTTCCGATGATCCAGCGCACGCTAGCATAGATCCCCCGATGATCCCGTCGGACCAACACGAGGTGGACATACAACAACGACATACATGCACGACAATATGTATAACATCAATACAAAAAACAATTAAGGTAGTTGCCTCGATTTGAAGATAAGAACAATACTTCCACGAAAACGAACACTCGAAGGTCGTCCCTCCTCAATCAATCACGTATCAAGCTCAAACCTTAACAAAAGAAATGACATAGGATTTATCTCACGTCGTACGAATGTTTAACAATTCGATTTACGGCCAAAAGTTCATAAAATGTAATCACTCAATCGCTAGCACACGCTAAGTACTCGTGTAGCGTGCGTTAAGTCCGCTCGATAGCGCACGCAAACAACAAAGCCTAGCGTCGCTAACTATGCATGGTCAAGATTTCACCGATCACCGATCGACTCGTCTGATGGCCTAGCGTATGTTACGTACCAAACGTAGCGTACGCTAACTTGTGCTCGATAGCGCACGTTAATCTACATAGCTTAGCGTGCGCTATCTATGCATGGCAGTCTACTGCTGGGCAGTAGATGGACCTCAACATGATCAAACCAAATGAAATCCTCAGTGTTAGTTCATGTTACCTCCATGAATATCATGTTCATACGGCTACGAATGATCTAACGGATAACAACAACTTCGGATTCAAGGATATGTATACTATTATGAAACCATCTTCCATTTCGACTACAATCTTCATACGACAATTCGAAAGGCTTAACGGTTGATATCGACACCTTTATATCAATCAAAATTATCATACTGTAGTTGTTTAACATTCCATCTATACTAGATAAATCCTTCCATGATCAATCCCTTAGATTCATCTAACAATAATGATGTTAAAGTCAAGTCCATGATTGCTATGAAATCATCTACTAGATTTGGATTACCAATGATAGAAGCTTCCTCTACTTGTTCATTGTAATAAGATTCGAATCATGATGTTCATAATCAAGGTACTTGAGGCATAACCATCTCTATATTCCAAACATGATGCATGTTGAATAATTCACTAATGAAAAATCAATATATTGTTAACATGATCATCTAATTCTTTAGAATCCAACTCTAAGTCTGGAGATAGGTTGAACATACCTTACTATGACGAAAATCACTGAACCGTAAGGTAGAATCCGACTCCGGTTGGTTGTATGCCACTCCAAGGTGCTATTCCACTTCAATGATCACTCACAAGTAATAACCAATATACGAGGATCAATAAGATGTGTTCTAAGTGTGTAGAAGGATTATTATAGCTCTCTGGCCTCTCAAGAATGAAGAATGGACGAATGATATGTAAGCCAAAACGGGTTGCTGTCTCATTTATAATATTCTGCACTTTAGCTAATTAGCGCACGCTACTAAGCATTCCTTAGCGCGCGCTAATAAGAGTTCACTTCAAAACTGTCCAGGTTCGTCCGCGGGAATCTTATCCGGACCCATGTCCCGGCTGGCGCATGTGCTAGCCGTCCCGCTCAATAATTGAGTGCTTAGTGCACGCAACTCCTACATATATAGCGTGCACTAGTAGTAGCTCGATAGTGCGCGTTAAGCTACATTCTTAGCGTGCGCTATCACGAGTTTGCATGAGAAATTTTGCATGTTGCTATACTTATGTACAAAGATATCAATGTAAGAAATATCATACTTCAATCATCAAGATTACAATTCCGAATAATACAGGGTTCGAATACAGGTAAAATACACAGTAATAAATCCGGATATTACAAAAAATATGTGATATAATTGATGAAATAATATTACCCTATTGAAGCGAAAATCATAATCATTAAAAAAATTAGTTGGAATTATTATATAAATAATAATAATAATAATATAGACATGGTTTCATCATAACCCAGTAAAAGAAAATTACTCACTCATAATAAAAACACAAATAAATAAATATTTCATAATTATTACTCAAATATAATTTTATTACACAATATTTTTATTTCCCTCTCTTACAATAATATCTCTCTATTTTCTCTCCTCCCCCTTTTCCTCTCAACACCCTTTCCTATTTATACTACTATTTTATAATTTTTATACAACTAAATAATAAATAAAGTTACACTAAATAATAAATAAGCCTATCATTAATTATTTTAATACAACACTCATCAATAATACACACCCAAACAAATTTGAAAATCACCCCACAATAATATCATTCTATTTGCCACGTCATCAGCTGATGTGGCGCTTTTTTTGATGCGCGAGTGTGCCACACGCACCGAATTGGCGATTCTGGACTGGCGCGTGTGCATAGCGGTGGTATATTGTACCGTACCGAACTTTTTTGCCAATACAGTATACCGTACTGAAAGTTTCGGTACAACAAAATTCATACCGGCATCAGATCAAAGTTTCGATACCGAATCCAGATATCAAATTTATCGCATCAAATTTCGGTATACCGAATTTTATTTCGGTATCGGTATATACCGAACGTATCGAAATACCGAATTACTAAAATATCGAAAAATCTTGATATATCGATATATATCGAAATACCAAACAAATAAAATACCGAAAATATTGATATACCGATATATATTAAAATACCGGGGTTTTTTGGTATTTCGGTATATACCGAAATACCGAAAATAAAAAACTTTATATTGTTACCGTACCAAAATTTTCGGTAATTTCGGTAATTTTTCGGTACGATAAATGCGGTATTTCGGTATTTTGGTATATTTTGCCACCCCTACGTGTGCAACATGCGCAGGTGGTGCAACTGGCCCAAATTGCCCAGCTAGCTCGAACGTGTGTCAGGCGTGTGTTTTGTTGACGTGTGATGCCACGTGGCGTGTTCTGATTGGCTAGAGGATGCGGGCGTGGCGCTTTGGCTCACGTGTCAGCTGAGCTGATGACATGCATGCATGCTGACATCATGGATGATGTCACTCTGTGGTTGACTTAGCTTGTCCAATCCGGTTTTGACATGTGGCACGTTATCACTGGCTCGCGTGTTTAATTGTCCTCCAAACTTCGAACGACCATAGCTTCTTCATACGAACTCGGATTTGGGTGAATTATATTTCAAAACGATCATATCGATGAGACGAATAAAATGAGACCACACATGTCTATGTTCGGCTTCTGGAAAAATTTCGCCTTTGAACCAATTGATATGTTTTGTACCGGCTGGTTAACATGCAGATATAATATAATTCTAATTAATTATCCAAAAATGACACAAAATTATAGAAAATTCTAACAAAATGAAATAATATAAATATATGGTAAAAATGATAAATTATCACACAAAACACACAATTATATACATAAAATACTAATAAAATATTACTCAAAATATACCAAACAAATTCCCCCACACTTATCTTTTGCACGTCCTCGGGAAAATCTTATACCTGAATTATAATACTCATATGCTGAAAAAAATCATGACAAAATCAATATCAAATGAGAACAAGTGATCATGACCCAAGTGAGATCAGAAAAAAATAGGATGTCGCACCAAATTCTAACAACTTCATTGAGAATCACATGCAAAAAAAATCAATACCCTCACGGTGGATGTCACTCTTCACTCCAGTATATATGGGTTATTCGAGAAGAGTTCACTCATATCAAAGCATAATGTATCATTACCATACGCTTGGTCAAAAATCAAATCTCCACTACTAAAAAATAAACTCATGCATAAATCAAAAGCTATTTCTTTTGGTTGTAACGTGGCTTTGGGTATGGGTAGGATAAAGGGAAAATTATGAGGTTTGCTAGCCAAGATTAATTGTGAATTTAGATGCATAACAAATCCTACAAATAACAATCAACATCCCCTCTTTTGTAATGAAAACTCTCAAACCATCATCCCCAAGTTATTCTGTACTTTACATGGTAATTGAATATTCATCTGGCAAGGTTATACTCTTGTGTAAGAAAAAATATGCAATGGATCTTCTGGAAGGAATTATGTATCACTCAAGGGATAGTTCAAGTGCTATTTTATGTATACATAGTGATGATTTTCGCACTTGACCTCCCGCATTTTTCTTTCTGGCCGTTCTATTTTTTTGCCTTTTTTTATATTTCTTTTTTTTATTCGGTTCAATACTCCAATGTACTTCACACCCTTTCAGTTTCAACGAAAGCTCTTGATCTCCACAACTCTCTTATGAACATCGGTCCCTATTTGTCACACATCTAGTTCACAATTAAATCTTTGACTAGATGGTGCAAATGGATGAGTCATCAACAAGAATGGATAATGGCTAAAGTAATATGCTTGATCAAATAAATAGGTTAAGGCTCAATGGGGATTCTAGGGATAAAATGTAATAAGTGGGAAAATATAAGCCAACAAGGGGTTAATCCTAATTGCCTTTATCATCTTAATGCAAGAGTTTATGAATGTAGTCTTGAAATGTATAAATGAGCAAGTTCTAGAATGAACACAAAATATTTGACCACACAACAAAAAATATAGAGAGTATATATAAGGATTGCTCGAAGGCTCAAAACTCACAAAAAGGGTGTTGTGTACTGAATCTCATATACCTTCATCCAGATCTATTATCAAAACCAGTGAAACATCCCAAAAATAATTTTTTCACTAATGTTTTCTCAAGAAAATGGTGTCGTGATTTTCAACCTCTTTTTTTTTATATATTATTATTTTTTATATATATTTATAAATATAGATAGATATAGATATACACCTTCCCCCACACTTAATGATAAACAATATCCTTATTGAGTAAAAAGAACAATGGAGTAAGGGTTTAAAGAAAGCATCCTTGTTTATGAAAGATGACGCTTCGCTCAAGCCTTTATTGGATCTGCAAGAAATAAGTGTGGCAAAACAACAACAAAAATATATACCCGGAAGTATAACACAAACAACCTAGATGCGCTTCAAGAGACTCCGAAGAGTCGTCTTACGCTGCCATCAATGCTTTTATTAAAAACACACGAGAAAAAGTACAGTAATAAAAATAACAATACATAAATCGTGGATAGATGCGCATCAAGAGGTCGAAAATAAACTTCTTAGGCTGCCATCATTTTCACGATTTTCACACCCGCCAAAAAAAACAAGAGAAATAAAGTGTGATATCAAAGGGAAAGGAATGCGTCAATTTTTCATTTCCGCACAGTGAAATCTTCCATCCAAACAATATTAGCTAGAGCTGGATCTGGTTCAGGAACAAATGCAATAAGTTTTTTGATCAGCTCTTCTGGTGTTGTTGCAACGACTATGATTCGTTTACACTCAGAAATAAAACCTTTTTCAGAAGAGTAGTCTATGAAAGATAGTAAACCATCGAAGAAACCATTGACATTTAGCAGACCTATTGGTTTCTTATGAATATTTAGATGGGCTCTAGTAACCACATGAAAAAGTTCCTCAAGAGTGCCAAAACCACCGGAAAGGGTGATAAAGACATCAGCATTATTTGTCATGTGAGTTATGCAGTCTTACATATTCACAGCTCTGAAATCATCTCCAATGGTTGCTCCAGTGATTTGACTTTCAACCAGAGGTTTTGGAATGATTCCCAACACTTTTGCCCTTCCATATAGGTAGAAGCAGCAGCACGTCCCATTAATTCTAGACTTCCTCCTCCGTAAACTACATGAATGCATTTTTCTCCTAAGGTACGACCCAAGTCGTGGGCTGCTTCAGTAAAGCAAGCCTCTTTCCCATGGCTAGCTCCACCAAAAATGCAGACGGAGTTACATCTTTTTGTGGAAGATGATGATTCCATTTTTTGAAAAAGAAAATTATTTTAGAGAGAAAAGGAAAAGAATACAAGTTTCAGGGATGCCAAAAAGAAACAAATGCAATATTTATTTATAGATGAAAAATAAAGTAAAAATATTTATTAAATCTATGACCGCGTTAATTGCGCTTCAACTACTCAATAGAATAATGAATGCATTTATTTCGTATCACATTTTTTATCCAGAAAATCTAAAAAACGACAAAAAGTAAAGATACTCACGTGTATGTACAGTAGTTGTGATTGTGGCTCACATCTTCCTTTGATTTTACATTCGGAAACGGCTTAAACGCCTTCTATGAGTCGGGGAGAAGGTTCCCATCCGTTTTTCTTACAAATTGGCAAACAGGGTCTTTTAACGTCAGATTCCCAAGACGTTGTTCATATTCTGGTTTGAATTTATTCAACAAACATCGAATCCCATAATGTACGAGTCCACTAGGATGCGTGTCAAGAGAAATTTCGATATCATCTAAATTCTCTTTATTCAGACCATCCTTGATGAACTGAATTGTATTTTCTCTGTTTGTGGAAGGAATTCCTAAAGATCGACATCTTGAATCACAGTTCTACCTAGCACATTTGTACCAAACGGCCATTACCTTTGCTCGTTGTTTCTTGGCATATGAACTTTTTCCAAGCCCTGGTAAAAATCTAGTTGGTGTTTTTGTGAATTCACCTGCTATTATCACTTTGGCTTCAATAACGAATCGAATATCAAAAGGTATGTCGTTATTCATAAGCAACCTCATCCTTTCCAGTCTGGTTTGGTAAACTTTCAAAATGACTTTTTTGCTAAGAAAGTGAAATCTTTTTTCAAATGTTTTCAAAGTTTGTTCCATAATTAAAAATAAAATAAAGTATCTTCAAATCAGTTGTTGTGGGAAACTGAAAAATCCGACTTTACTAGCCACGGAGTACTGTTATGCGCCACTTGACCGGACAAACACAATGGAGTATTAATTCACAATATGGGGGTCCTTAAGAAGAACCTTTTCTACCTGAAAAGATTTTAATTCCAAATATGGTTTTAACCATTGACCGTTTACTTTGAAAATATTACCATTTTCTGGATTTTCAATTTCTACAGCTCCATGAGGATAGACCGTACGAATAATAAATGGACCAGACCATCGTGAACGCAACTTTCCTGGAAATAATAACAAACGAGAGTTAAAAAGAAAGACCTTTTGACCAGGAGAAATTTTGTTTCTCAAGATGTGTTAAATTTCATTTTGTCCTTATATTTTCATGCACAATCGTAAGCATCATTTCTGATTTCTTCCAGTTCATTTAGTTGTAGTTTTCTATGAATTCCAGCTAAGTCTAATGAAAAATTTAATCTTTTTATGGCCCAATATGCTCTATGTTCTAATTCAACAGGCAAATGACATGGTTTTTCAAAGACAAGCCTAAATAGAGACATTCCGATGGGAGTTTTAAAAGCAGTACGGTAAGCCCACAATGCATCATTCAATCGTAAAGACCAGTCTTTCCTTGTAGGATTAACAGTTTTTTCAAGAATATGTTTGATTCCTCTGTTTGAAATTTCAACTTGTCCACTTGTTTGAGGGTGATAAGAAGTAGCAACTTTATGTGTAATACCATATTTTTTAAATAAATGATTCAAAAATTGGTTACAAAAATATTTTCTTCCATCACTTATAATTACTCGTGGTGTTCCAAATCTGCAAAAAATATTTTCTTTTAAAAAATTTACTACGACTTTGTGGTCATTTGTTTTGCAAGAAATTGCTTCTACCCATTTTGAAACATAATCGACGGCCACAAGGATGCAAAGATTGCCAAAAGAAATTGGAAAAGGTTCCATAAAATCTATGCCCCAAACATCAAATATTTCAATAATTAAATTGGGTTTAAAGGCATCATATTTCTTTTAGAAATTCGACCTAATCTTTGACATCTATCACATGTGCTGCAATATGAATGTGTATCTTTGAAAAGTTTTAGCCAATAAAAACCATATTGCAGAATTTTAGCAGTTGTCTTCTTTGAACTAAAATGACCTCCACATGCATGATCATGACAAAAGGCAATGATATTTTGTTGTTCATGTTCAGGCACACATCTCTTAATGATTTGATCAGGACAATATTTGAACAAGTATGGATCATCCCAAATGAATTTTTTTACTTTGTTTAAAACTTTTGTTTTATCTTGATTATTCCAATGAGATGGCATGTTACCAGTGACAAGGTAATTGATAATGTCTGCATACGAAAGTATGTGAGAAACACACATGAGTTGTTCATCAGGAAAAGTTTCATTAATGGAAGTTTATTTATTAGTAAAATTCACGATTAGCCTAGACAAATGATCAACAACAACATTTTCAGAACCTTTTTTATCTCGAATTTCTAAGTCAAACTCTTATAACAATAGAATCCATCGGATCAAGCGAGGTTTAGCATCTTTATTAGAAAGAAGATATTTTAATGCAACATGATCGGAGTAAATTATGACTTTCGAACCAATCAAGTAAGGTCGAAATTTATCTGAGGCAAAAACAACTACAAGCAATTCTTTTTCAGTTGTAGAGTAATTTAATAGGGAATCATTTAGAGTTCTACTTGCATAATATATTACAGTTGGTAATTTACTTTCTCTTTGACCCAATAATACACCGACGACATAGTCAGATGCATCACACATTATTTCAAAAGGAAGATTCCAGTTTGGAGATTTGATGATAGGTGCAGAGCTCAACATAGATTTGAGTGTCTTAAAAGCTTTTAGACAATGTGTAACACCCCCAAATACCATTGGGTCATTACAGTACCGTGGACCCCACACCAGGAGATCCACCAGGCGAACACGACCAAAATACAACAAACTGATCAAAAGGGGAATCCCAGACCCTACTATGACATCCGACATAATATTCCGATATGGAATTTCAACGACAAAAGTGGGCCTACATGGCCAAAATAAAAAATACAACATCCACGAGCCTTACTCGGGTAATACAAGATGACAACAACTGAACAAAAAGGGAGTACTCCAAACTGTCTAACTGGCATGAACACCAAAACATCTCGGACTAGTATCGCTCGAATGCCTCGTCGCCATCGTCATGCCCCTGTGTCCTAACTCTCTCCTTGCAAGCACCTTAAACATGTAAACATGTTCCGCCCCCACGGGGTCAGTCATTCAGATAAAGAATATCAAATAGATGTACAACATGATATGCATCCAAAGGCAGAATGAATAGTATAACAATGTGTAACACCTCCAAAACCATATGGGAATATTACATGTCGTAGACCCCTTTTCACAAGGATCTACCAGGCTAAACCTTACAAAACGACCAAATGTTTGCCCGGCCAGGGTCAAATACTAAAATAATACAGACCGTTAAGGTCACTTACACATGAATACACAGACTGATGAGGTCACACAACTCAATCTGCAGAACTGATTAAATCAACATTACCCACACAGGGGTCGAAACACAATACAGCGGAAGACTGAAATCAACTCTGACAACATAACGAAAATCAAAACAACTGTCATCTCTTGATTAGTATCGTAGCTCGTCATCCTCCTGTGCCAATCATGTGACTGTTCCCCCGAACCTGCATGTACCTGGACGCAAAACAGACATCCACCCCTCGATTACTCCAGGTTTAGTAAAACTACACTGCTTTACTACTGCAAGTATAATACGATATGAAATGCAACAAGTAAATAGCAATCACGGATTTACCACGGAAATCAACTATCAAAATATTCCCGAGAAGTTCTAGAATTTCGAATTCCAGCGAGCAATATTTGTAAAAGAACTCATTAGCTCGGGTATTTTTAAAGTAGAAATTCTTTTGGACCTCAAGTCCTGATTTACAAAAATTTTTCGAAAACGTTAGGGCCTCAGCCCGATTCTCATTTCAAAACACACTAGTTAAGATATCATCATGAGTTCGTGACTCATGTTTTAAGTACACATCATGTACTGAACTCCAGAGGCCTCAACGGACCCTACCTGGAATACACATCTTGTTCGTACACATCATGTACCGAACTCCATAGGCCTCGTCAGACCTTACCTGGAACACACACATTGTTACAACGCAACTCATATTGATCAACTCAACACATCACAGCAAGTAACACATGGTTATCAATAAGTCAACCAATCAACAATACATCGTAATACATATTCAAATATGTAATCAAACCGACATAAATGTCATGATCATCACAATAATTCAACCATGACCAATCACGCACAACACGAACTACATGATTAACACAACCAAGACTATTCCACGACATTAACCAAGTGAGAAACATCATCACTACAATCATTGTTCACACTTATCAAATCATATGAAGCATGTTCACGAAGGCAAAATAATTCATCACAAAGCTAACACGAAGTTTCTGTCCACAAAACACAAATCATATAGCAAGATACTTGCCTCAATAACCACTACCGAACACTCCGAAGAACACGGTTCGACCGAGAAGCTCGGACCCCTAAGAAGACAAAGAACGGGAGGGTTCCGACTCGAGTTCTTCATAAGGATTTCATCCCTAAGTCATATCAACAATAAATCAACAATCGTACGATGAATAATATTCGCATAACGCCCGAATCCCCCTCTAAGACCTTTTATCGGACACCTTCAAGGCGTCGATTAAGAACTCGACCAAAACGACGAATCTATACAATCCAACCATGGAATAACAAGGGAAATCATAGAATATATCTAAATAATCATCAATCCATCACATACCTGAGTTATTATGGTTAAATCGGACAAAACCGAACAAAACCCCCAATTTTCCCAAACTAGGATTTTCAGGAAATCTGACCTGATTCGCTCGATCAAAGGATGTTATAGGATGACTAATCAATGATATGAACTCCAGGACTTCATGGATTTATCGCCTGACAACATGCCTCCACGCCCACCAAGACTCCAGCCGCGGAAGAGGAAGAACGAAGTGAGAAAAATAGGTGCAAACCCGTCTGCTGGCCTTATATAGGCAGCCTGTCGGTCGCCTTACGTATGTAATCGGCCAAGGCTTAGGGCCGTAACCGGCCATGGCCAAACTTTCTGCCCAATACTGCCGAGCCTGTTATGTACGTTACCGGCCTGTGGCTTACGTACATAACAGGCCTTACGGCCGTAACTTCTGGCCCATTGCGGCCGTGACTCGGCCAGGTCTGCCACTGCCCCAAAACATACGGCCATGACTCAGTCGTGGCTAACTCCGACAGTCCGGACTACCCAAAAACCCAAACCTGAATATAAACCGAAGTTACGGTTATGAAGTACTCGCAAAGACGAATCTAAAAGCCAAGAGAACACACGATTTCGACCACCCGAGGGCTCGAAATTCGACAACGGAAGTAATTACCCCAAACTTTGGAAAATTACAAAAACGGCCCAAAATCCGAAATACACGATACATGATCGAAACACTAAACAAAAGCTCGCAACATGAATAATAACATTAAATGAACTTACGAGAAACTCGACGATATTCGCAAGAATCAAACTCAAGTGCGGAAAAAGCCATTTAAGAATACGGAACTCAACAAAATGATACCAAAACGATCTCGGATGACAAAAAGTGCATAATTAATCATTCTCAGAATGACGAAACGGTTACAACAGAGTCGCTAAGATAGACTTCCGCCAAAATGGTAAATTACCGGAAATCGAAATTGTGGATATTACATACTACCCTCCTTAAAAGAAGTTTCATCTCGAAACTTAAAACAAGTAGGGAGAAGCAATATCCCGACAGGAAAACTCAACAAGATACACAAGAAATGCGTAACTTTTGCCCATCGGCAAAACGTTACAAGCAACACAAAGGAATATACGGCGTGAAAACACGCTCCACGACGACCAACACAACGCCACCGGCTATGATTCAAAACAATAACGAGCAAATAACGACACATCATATACCACATCACATGCACACATTTAATCAAAGAAACGCACGTGACAACAAGTCGCACCCGACTACAACGGCTATGCGATAGAAACAAATAGAGTATCACGATAGAAATCACTCCAATTCACATCAACAAGAAAATGTCCGGCCAAGACACAAACAATCCAATATAACGGAAAGTGAAAATACCGGATATCACATTCTATCCGACTAAAAATAAGTTTCGTCCCGAAACCTAAAACAAGGTTATCACAGTGATACATAACAACATAACGACACATAATAAATTACTAATTTCATGACTCCATGGTCCACTGTTACGTCTCCGTAGGTTCAGCAACCATATGGAAACTTATTCAAAACAAATATCAGTCATCAAGCTCCAAACATAAAAACGTCACAAAATACATCTCCACACGAGAGACAATCCACGTAACGAGCACGAAAACACCATCACTGGACATCACTGGGACCTCCAGGAGTAGGGATGGAACTCCGGTTCCCTACCATCTTGGCAACAACCTCGCAATACTGAGCTCGATACCCCTCGCGTCCATATTTATAACAAGTCACCAGCGGTTTCTTACAATGCACGCGTTCATGGCCCAGAACGTTACAGTTGAAACACTCAGGAGCATTACCAGAACTCAAAGACACCGGGTTGGGTCTTTTAGATTCTTTAGCTGACCGAGAAGGTCCCATACTCGACTGATACGAGGGTCGAGGTTTAGGAATCCCAATTCCCTCACTTCCCGATGCGTCATCAGAAATATTCTGCTTCTTCGCTACCAATACAGACTCTGTAGACATTATAGCCATTTCAAATGCTAAGGCTCGATCTTGATAGTCCTTCAACGTTGTACACATAAAAGGGGCCATACACTACCGAACTTGAGGTTTCATATGCATATCAAAGTAACGAACCTTATCTGTCTCACTTCGCACTTGATCTCGAACGTAACATAGTTGTCGATTTTAATTGACTATTGCTTGAGATGTCGACACATCTCGGGGCGTAGCCGAGAAAAACTTGACAATTCTACGTTCCTTAATAGGCGGCAGACAATACTTGGCCTCTATAGCAGTCTTGAATTCAGCCCAAGTAGTGGTACGATCACTAGGCGCTATGGCCTCCCACGAGTCTGCAGCTTCCCTGTCGAGCAGGTATTGAGCAATAGGCACTCTTCTCTCATCGAGACAAGTATGGCATCAAATGTTCTGTCCAACTGGCCCAGTTCTCCCAACCTAACGAGTCAGAAGAACCTACAAAACGGGGCGGCTGCATCCTCATCACATCTCGTAACCACTTAGTAGCCCCGTTATCCCCATCTGGGTTCTCATTCCGATGTACGGCTTGATTCGTCTGCACTAACTGGTCAACCACTTGACGAAGGATGGAAGCGGCGCCAACGTCAACATTAACGCAGGCTGATTGTCCCTGATCTCGCGACTAGTCATCATGACCATCTGTACTGAGCGGATTGGTACTCGACAAGGAGGGAGTCGCCCTCTCATGCTCCTGATTATGACCACCGCCACGACCACGACCTCAGCCTCGACCCCTCAACATACTGAACGGACAACCATTCAGAATAACAGGATAAAACGAACCTCACATAATCAACATAAGCCCACAAACAGCAACACAATACATTATTCGCACCAATTCATTACTCGAATATACGAACTAACAGTGCAATAATAAAACTTAATTTTAAAAGTAATTCACATGTTCACATCGACAGAGATGTACGACTATACCTCAGCAAACACGGTTAAAACATTATGCATACCATTGTGGTCCAACATGGATAATATTCTTAAAAACAAGTTTTTCGAGGTATTTGTTCGAATGATAATATTTTAAAATTCGCGAGTTTGAAATATTTTGTTGGGATGAAATTTTGAAAACACTTGGGTGTACAATCAAATTTGGTAACAAGAAGGGTAACGATCGCCAACATGTCAATAATATCCAAATAGGATAAACAACCGAGCGCGACATTGCTGATGCAATAGCTAAAGTTCACAATCGTCATCTGTAGACCACACGACTATATCCATAGGAATCGAACGACTGGTAAAGTGTACAGATATGTCTGTAACAATAAGATTACGGTTGTGACAGCAATAATCTTACGGCTGTAATAACACACAGCTCACGGCTGTAATAACTAGAAGATTACGACCGTAGTACCAACATCTTACGGCTGTAGCAACTACCAACTTACGGCCGTAACATAGATTTCGTACGGCCGTAACTGTTGGCTGTTAGACGGCTAAAGTAACTCAGCAGCCCCGAAACGGCTCCGGGAGTTAGGGAACGATACCTAACAATGTATCCCAACATCTAGAAAATACTACAACATTATCCGGCGAGCACAACAACACAACAAACTTACCGCAACTACTAGTCCCAACACACAAACACATAACGTTTAAAATTCCAAAAACCCATATCGTTTTGCAAAATAAAATTTTCCAAAATCCTTTAGTTCATAACCAAAAACGATGGTAATATTTTACAACGTCGGAAGTACTTCAAAACACCTTTTCCAAATACCGTCTGATGGTGTCATTTGAAAATACACGACCCATTTGTCAAAATTAAACCAATTTTAAAAATGCATACAAACTGTGGTTTGACTGCACCACCAAAATATTTTCCAAAAATCGATTTCTACAAAAATGCTCAAACCGTAAAGTCCTTCAGAAAAAATTCTCAAACCTACCCTTAGCGGAAAAATTACAACATTCCAAAAATAGTCGAATTCAAAACCACATGCTCAAATGGCAACCAGGGTCGCCAATTCAATTAAATGCATCTCATGGTACTAAGTTTAAACACACAACAAAATCATTCATCGGTGCTTCTCACAAACTCTACCGTCGATACCTTTTCAAAACCCATCAAGGTTTACAACTTTCACCCCATACGACCCCACACGGTGGTTCAAAAGTAAAACAACAATACGCCCAGTTTTATACATATACTATGTGCCACAAGTATTAAATACAACTATATTACACAACACCGTGCAAATAAAATTATGCACTGCAATTAACTCACTTAGATAAAATCATGATACACAGGTACCTAGCATAAAAGAGGAGACTTACGTCCACAGGCTGCATGGAGATGACTGTCGCCCACGATACTAATCTCATCCAACAACATATCCGACACGTTGTGACCACGCACAACTCAACTTGTCACCCGACATCTCGAATGATAAAACCACACAATACTCGACAAATAACGACTCAACTTGACCCGACAGCCTAGGTTTCCGCAACCTAAGCTCCGATGCCATAAATGTAACACTCCCAAAACCATATGGGAATATTACACGCCGTAGACCCCTTTTCACGAGGATCTACCAGGCTAAACCTTATAAAACGACCAAATGTTTGCCCGGCTAGGGTCAAACACTAAAATAATACAGAACGTTAAGGTCACTTACACATGAATACACAGACCGATGAGGTCACACAAATCGATCAACAGAACTGACTAAAACAACATTACCCACACAGGGGTCGAAACACAATACAGCGGAAGACTGAAATCAACTCTGAAAACACAACAAAAATAAAAACAACTCTCATCTCTTGATTAGTATCGCAGCTCGTCATCCTCTTGTGCCAATCATGTGACTGCTCCCCCAATCCTGCATGTACCTGGACACAAAATAGACATCCACCCCCGATTACTCGGGGGTTAGTAAAACTCTACTGTTTTACTAGTGCAGGTATAATACGATATGAAATGCAACAAGTAAATAGCAACCACGAATTTACCACGGAAATCAACTATCAAAATATTCCCGAGAAGTTCTAGAATTTCGAATTCCAGCGAGCAATATTTGAAAAGGAACTCATTAGCTCGGGGATTTTTAAAGTAGAGATTCTTTTGGACCTCAAGTCCCGATTTACAAAACCTTTTCGAAAATGTTAGGGCCTCAGCCCGATTCTCATTTCAAAACACACTAGTTAAGATATCATCATGAGTTCATGACTCATGTTTTAAACGTTATCCAAATAATCACTGTCATACGATCACTGTTCATACACATCATGTATCGAACTCCGGAGGCCTCGACGGACCCTACCCGGACCACACGCATTGTTCGTACACATCATGTACCGAACTCCAGAGGCCTCGACGGACCATACCTGGAATACACATCTTGTTCGTACACATCATGTACCGAACTCCAGAGGGCTTGTCAGACCTTACCTGTAACACACACATCGACGCAACTCATATTGATCAACTCAACACATCACATCAAGTAGCACACATGGTTATGAATAAGTTAAACCAATCAACAATACATCGTAAAACATATTCAAATATGTAATCAAACCGACACAAATGTCATGATCATCACGATAATTCAACCATGACTAATCACGCACAACACAAACCACATGATTAACACAACCAAGACCATTCCACGACATTAACCAAGTGTGAAACATCATCACTACCATCAATTGTTCACACTTATCAAATCATACGAAGCATGTTCACGAATGCAAAACAATTCATCACAAACCTAACACGAAGTTTCTATCCACAAAACACAAATCATATAGCAAGATACTTGCCTCAATAACTGCTACCGAACACTCCGAAGAACATGGTTCGACCGGGAAGCTCGGACCCCGAAGAAGACAACAAACGGGAGGGTTCCGACTCGAGTTCTTCACAAGGATTTCGTCCCTAAGTCATATCAACAATAAATCAACAATCGTACGATGAATAATAATCGCATAACGCCCGAATCCCCCTCTAAGACCTTTTATCGGAAACCTTCAAGGTGTCGATTAAGAACTCGACCAAAACGGCGAATCTATACAATCCAACCATGGAATAACAAGGGAAATGATATAATATATCTAAATAATCATCAATCCATCACAAACCTAAGTTATTACGGTTAAATCGTACAAAACCGAACAAAACCCCCAATTTTCCGAAACTAGGATTTTCAGGAAATCTGACCTGATTCGCTCGATCAAAGGATGTTATAGGATGACTAATCAATGATATGAACTCCAGGACTTCATGGATTTATCGCCTGACAACATGCCTCCACGCCCACCAAGACTCCAGCCGCGGAAGAGGAATAACGAAGTGAGAAAAATGGGTGCAAACCCGTCTGCTGGCCTTATATAGGCAGCATGTCGGCTGCCTTACGTACGTAATCGGCCATGGCTTACGGCCGTAACCGGGCCATGGCCGAACTTTCTTCCCAATACTGCCGACCCTGTTACGTACGTTACCGTCCAGGGGCTTACGTACGTAACAGGCCTTACGGCCGTAACTTCCGGCCCATTGCAGCCGTGACTCGGCCAGGTCTGCCACTGCCCCAAAACATACGGCCATGACTCAGTCGTGGCTAACTCCGACAGTCCGGACCACCCCAAAACCCAAACCTGAATATAAACCGAAGTTACAGTTACGAAGTACTCACAAAGACAAATCTAAACGCTAAGAGAACACACGATTTCGACCACTCGAGGGCTCGAAATTCAACAACGGAAGTAATTACCCCAAACTTTAGGAAAATTACGAAAACAACCCAAAATCCGAAATACATGATACACGATCGAAACACTAAACCAAATCTCGCAACATGAATAATAACATTAAATAAACTTACGAGAAACTCAAAACAATAGTTTCGTACGAGATTCGCAAGAATCGAACTCAAGTGCGGAAAAAAGCCATTTAAGAACATAGAACTCAACAAAACGATACCAAAACGAACTCGGATGATAAAAAGTGCACAATTAATCATTCTCGCAATGACGAAACGGTCACAACAGAGTTGCTAAGATGGACTTCCGCCAAAAAAAGGAAAATTACTGGAAATCAAAATTGCGTATATTACACAATGCTAATACGAGATGCTCACGGCATACGATTGGTACCTGCTCAACAGGTTAGAACACAAGTGCCCAACGGAGAATCATCAATATAGAACACAACCATGAACTACCCGAAGGTAAACCAAACCAGAACTGAAATAAGTACAAATCACAATGCCCGAAGGCTCCAACGGAAATACCAATACATCACTATGGCCTGAAACCACTTAGCCGAAGCTGCCACAATATCACTATGGTCTGAAAAACCACTCAGCCGAAGCTGCCACAATATCACAATGGTCTGAAAAAACACTCAGCCGAAGCTGCCGATCATCACAATGGCCCGAAGCCAAACAGCCCGAAGCTGTATCATCTGAGGGCCGAAGCCACGGCACGAAGCCGTATCATAATGAGGGCCTAAGCCACGGAACTTAGCCGTATCACAGTGAGGGCCGAAGCCACGGCACGAAGCCATATCACAATGAGGGCCGAAGCCATGAATCCGTATCACAATGAGGGCCAAAGCCACGGTACGAAGCCGTATCACAATGAGGCCATCCAATGACCGTGACCTACTGAACTATAGGTGTTGACAAACCAACCGCTAAGGTTCAAGCCCGAAACTTACCCATTGAGCACTAGCCGCGACTAGCCTCCAAACACAATTAATCACAAACGACAACGATCCAAGATTACCGAATTCACAACAAGAATAATAGTGTGCTGTCTTGAGTCGGCCAACACGACAACAATAACTCACGGATGGGCACCGTACTCGGCGGTCCCAATTCAAATACCTCGACTGCCTTGGAATGGACAATCGATAACAACAACTCAACGGATGGAAACTATCCTTGACAATCCCAATTCAACACCTCGATTACCTTAGAACGGTAAATCGATGACGATGACTCAAAGGATGGGAAATGTCTTCGACAGTCCCAATTCAATACACCGATTACCTTAGAATGGTAAATCAATAACGACGCCTCAACGGGTGGAAATCATCTTCGATAATCCCAATTCAATACGTCGATTACCTTAGAACGGTCCATCGATAAACAATGATACAACGGATTGGAATTATCTTCGATAATCCCAATTCAATACCTCGATTGCCTTAGAATGGCCCATTGATAACAACAACAACACGGATGGGAATTATCTTCGATAATCCCAATGCAATACGTCGATTAACTTAGGATAGCCAATCGATAACAACACAACGGATGAGAATTATCTTCGATAATCCCAATTCAATACCTCGATTGCCTTAGAATGGCCCATCGATAACAACACAACGGATGAGAATTATTTTCGATAATCCCAATTCAATACGTCGATTGTCTTAGAACTACCTATCGATAACAATGACTCAATTAGAATAGATGCTCCGGTGCCTTAAACCGACCACCGAAAACAGAGATGAAAATAGGATACATCAAATGCCTTCACTCGGCCAATATAATAGTAACAATACCAATTTGATAACAACAATCCCAACGACGTCTTAGACTAACATCAATGTCAACAATAATAATCGATACATCGATATCGCGGACCGGATATCAACAACAACAATAATAACAAGAGTTTCGATGCCTTAAATGGGCCGTTAACGAATAACAATAACATCTAACATAATTGCCGAAGGGTATTGCATCAAACAATCCGCAAATATCAACAATATCATAGAGAGACCAAGTCTCGAAATGAAACACACATTCATACACATACATGATAACATTAATCTCATTGACCAGTACAAGTATAAAACTTGCCTCAAACCGAAGGCGAGAAAGTCCTTCCATGATCAACGTCCTTCCACAAAACGACGAACGGCCTCTTCCGACGATCACAACCACTCGAACAACCTTGAAAGAAATACAATTCATTCAATAACACAAAATAAATAGAAAACAACACTAAGGGTAATCCCGATTCAACCCCGAATCGGTTAAACTCCTCCAACGAATATCATAGTTCTCAACTATGAATTCTAACATCCTCCAACACCTCAATGATCGATTAACATGATCATTACGTTCTTAGCACTTGTGAAATCAATTCAACAAGAATCACTTAAGAACAATCATCAAAACAAACGTCTCAAAATGATAATATCACCAATATCATCATCAATACCCCAAAAACATCATCATCTCAACAAACATGATGTCTAAACCATAATCAATCAACAATTCATCATGAATTCAGATTAATCAACATGGTTCACTTAACTATTTCAAGATTATGATAATCATTACATAATTCATCATAATTCCTTACTAAAATGGTTATAATCCCTCCAAAAACACAATCAACAACAACAATCATATCAAGCCTATGTTAATCATATAGCAATACAACAACAACAACATCTAAGCCTTAGTCCCAAAATGATTTGGGGTCGGCTAACATGAATCAAACTTTGAAACCGTCAATAATCGTTACATAAATAACATAAAAGGAAAAAAGAGGGAAAAGTAGAGAAAAAAGCAAATAAAAAAAGGGAATGAATGTAAAAAAAAAAAGGGATCAGACTCCATCCACCATCCGTATTCTTTCCCGCCACATTTGCCTCTCCATCGCCATACTTTCTCCAATTCCAAGAAACCGCATATCATTTTCAATCATCTTTATCCAAGTTTTCTTGGGTCTTCCTCTACCTTTCACAACATTACTTGTTCCCCAACTTTCTAGTCTCCTCACTGGGGCATCAATAGGTCTTCTTCTCACATGACCAAACCATCGTAATCGATTCTCCATCATCTTGTCTTCTATAGACGCAACTCTTACCTAGACATGATTATAACCTCTAAACCTCCTAGAACATCAAGAACAACTCCCCTTCAAACCACAATCACCATGTTCTTCATCATGAGTTATAGAAACTCATCAAGAATCGTGATATACTCCAAAAATCAATCAACCCGAAGAAAACAACAACAACATCATCATACTCGGAAATCACTTGAAGAACAATAGATTAAGAGAACTTACCAATGAAGAACAAGAAGAACTCTCCAAACAACAAAGGAGCACCAACAAACTTCCAACTTCAAGCTTCAATCCAAGCTAGGATGATCAAAATCGTGTTGGAAGAGGCTAAATATCAAGAACAAGTACAGAAGGACGATTCTAGGGAGAGAAAATTGATTTTGGTTCATGAAGAAATGAAATAAGAAACCAAGTTATATAATCTGACAAACACACTACGTACGCTATACACCAAGGTTAACGTACGTAAGGGCCATTACATACGCTATGCCAAAACATTAATGTACGTAATGCTAACACCAGAACCAACTAACTAAAAATACGAAGACCTTAACATACGTAAACAAAGACCATTTACGTACGTTAGCAAGCTACATGGATTACGTACGTAGAGCTCACCTCTTAACGTACATAAGAATCCGTTGATTGCAATAGTAAGATCAGATCAAAGATGCCCGGGACCCACCGTCTGAAAGTCGAGTCCGAGGAAGGTTCCCTCCACCTACCACTCATTACGTACGTAGCATGAACATCATAACGTACGTAATGCCTAAAGCCTAACGTACATTAAGCCACAAGCTAACGTACGTTAGCTCAACAAAGTGGACAACCAAGTTGTTCCACCAACTCTCAACCGGAATTAACGAACTACAATCCAACGCACCTCAACAAACACGAAGGATACAATACAATGACATTTATACAATTCCAAATGAACATGTACAACTCAACAGTGAAACGAAAAAAAAATTACCCCCGGATATTACATACTTCCCCCTTAAAAAGAGTTTCGTCCCCAAAACTCAAGGTGCACAACACGAGGTACAAACTATCCATCAGGATCTGAAAAAAAACATCTCCAGGAATACTCCTCACTGCGAACTACTTCGCCTGAGTAATCGGAACAAACCCCCAGGTCCCCGCGTCTCCTCTGCCCGAACACGGTAAAAACTAAGAGATAAAAACATTCAACCCAGTTCGAGATCAGTCGAATCATGACTCTTCCGCTAGAGACTAGCCAGAAAGTCGTTCCAACTGCATGACTCGTAACACCGGCGTACACACCCCAGGGGTGCCTCCCATTGTACATGTCTGCAATCATCGGTGTACACTCACCCGTTCTCATCGATATCGGACGTCCATGCAAACACTGACTCAAGTCACGCAAAAATAATAACAACACAGACATTATCCTCGGGACCATATCAATCGTACACCCAAGTCCTCACGACTTGACGACTCGAATCACAATGAACAATTACCCAGATTATCACAAAATCTCGGATACAACACCAAAAGGAAAGAAAACACATCACACGACCTCAAATCTCAATATTCTCAAAAGCTATCATTACAAGATAGATCAATAATAAATGGTTCACAACCACAATACTACAATACAGACTGAGTCAAACATCAATCCGAAAAACAAGGAAAATACAAATCTAGGCTACATCTCAAATGTACCCAGCATCGATATCCTCCAGATCATCGACATCCTCGATCTCAATGGCTCGAGGAAGACCCAAATCTGACCTCGCTCCTCCTCCTCGGCTGTCCTTTCCTCTGGGTCCAGAAGCCTGATAGGACCCCTTGGATGAAGTACGGACTGGAGTAACGAAATCTCTCGAGGCCTGTGAGCTCTCTAGAGACCTACTGGCACTAGAACTCCTATAGTATTTCTGAAGGTGTCCCTGCCTCCCACATAGAAAACACAATAGTTGGCACAGTACAACGAGTGCTGACATGCCCCGCTGAATTGCAGTTAAAGCAAACAACAGTCGAACTCGTCGTCTGAGATGAAGATGCTTTCCCAGCACAAATAAGACTAGAAGACGACCTCATGGACGTCGGAGCCCGATGTCCCTCTGAACAAACCGGCATCCTAGTCCTCTCACCAGAAGAAATTGAAGGGTTCTTCCGAGCAAGTTCCTTGATCAAAAGCTCTGCTTGAAGAGCCTTCTCGATGAATTCACCAAGTGAATTACAATTATGGTTGAACAACTGCATCCTCAACTGCGGGTTTAGCCTCTTGCTAAAATACTTGATCTTATCCGCCTCAGAACGGAAAACAGACAAAGCAAACTGAAGAAGTCCTTGAAACATTTCAGCAATGACAATAACACCCTCATCCTCGACGGATTTGGGGTTCAAAACCTCCGACAACTTAGCTTCACGAAGTGGAGCCGGATAATACCTCTCTAACATGAGAGTCTTGAACTCACTCCAAACACAATCGCGATCGGTGGGTTTCATAGAGAGTCACCAAGAATAAGCGCATTTACTCAAATATTAAGCCGCTACTGCAACCTTACTCTCTTCCGGACACTGAACCATGTCGAAGAGTTTATCAAAATGTTCAAGCCAATAAACAATATCAGCTGGTTCTGACGAACCCTCAAAAATAGGCGGCCGCTGACGAGAGATATCGCCGACGATCTGACTCACTCTCCCGGCATGTCCATAAAACGGCACCTGGAGTCCCTGCTGCAGTGTGCCACGAACCACTGAGGTCTGCATGGTTTCCATTATCTGTGTCATCTGAGTCAACTGGGCCATCATACCCCTCATAAGTAAGAAATGGTCGATGTCTGTCTGATCGACTCCTCGACTATGACATCCCGAAGGAGAACCGGTCACATAAGTCACATCTCTGGCCGAATTCTGATCCATCTCGGCATCCGTACGCGTATAAACATGAGGTTCTGGGTTTCGGCCTGCTGTGCAGCCTTTACCCCCTCTGCCACGTCCCCGGGTTCCTCTTTCCATACTGAAAGAATAACGCTCGATCATGAACAAAGCTCAAATACGCCTCAACGGCCAAATCAGAATGCTAAGTCAATAGCCAAACACGAGTATACATACTCAATAGATAAACAATCACCTCAAACATGCTAATTATAGCAAATACCGAGCCCACACGCTCCAAAACAAATAATCATGAATGAATCGTAACACAAATGTTACATACAGGTTTTCAACAAAACATGTGTAATCAATGACATAATGAATGTATGAACATAAAAGAGAATCGAGTCCTTACACAGGTCATATGAAGCTTCGAGGTCTTGCGATACTAGTCTTCACTGACGATGACTCGATGAAAGAATGACTCATACATTTATCCAACTATCACGACTCACAACACCCGACTGTCCAGATTGATAACCTGATAGCGCCACTACTACTGCGTCGGTAGAGCCACATAACTAACATATCAGGGTATCTCACAACCCAATGCTCTGATACCATCTTATGTAACACCCAAATCCCATTGGGTCATTACAGTGTCGTGGACCCCACATCAGGAGATCCATCAGGCGAGCACGACCAAAATACAACAAACTGATGAAAAGGGAAATCACAGTCCCTACTATGACATCCGAGATAATATTCCAATATGGAATTTCAACGACAAAAGTGGGCTTACATGGACAAAATAAAATATACAACAATATCCACGAGCCTTACTTGGGTAATACAAGATGACAACAACTAAACAAAAATGAAGTAATCCAAACTGTCTGACTGACATGAACACCAAAACATCTCGGACTAGTATCGCTCGAATGCCTCTTCGCTATCGTCATGCCCCTGTGTCCCAACTCTCTCCTCGCAAGCACCAAAATCATATAAACATGTTCCGCCCCCCACGGGGTCAGTCATCCAGATAATGAATATCAAATAGATGTACAACATGATATGCATCCAAATGCAGAATGAATAGTACAACAATGGTAATACGAGATGCTCACAAACCAAAGTAAGAATCGAGGATTTCGTGAAATACTATGCCCACGGCATACGATCGGTACCTGCTCAACAGGTTAGAACACAAGTGCCCAACGGCGAATCATCAATATAGAACACAACCATGAACTACCCGAAGGTAAACCAAACCAGAACTGAAATAAGTACGAATCACAATGCCCGAAGGCTCCAACGGAAATACCAATACATCACAATGGCCTGAAACAACTTAGCCGAAGCTGCCACAATATAACGATGGTCTGAAAAACCACTCAGCCGAAGCTGCCACAATATCACGATGGTCTGAAAAACCACTCAGCCGAAGCTGCCAATCATCACAATGGCCCGAAGCCAGACATCCCGAAGCTGTATCATCTGAGGAAAGCCACGGCACGAAGCCGTATCATAATGAAGGCCGAAGCCACGGAACGAAGCCGTATCACAATGAGGGTCGAAGCCACGGCACGAAGCCGTATCATATTGAGGGCCGAAGCCACGACACAAAGCCGTTTCACAATGATGGCCGAAGCCACGGCACAATGAGGGCTGAAGCCACGGCACGAAGCCGTATCACAATGAGGCCAAAGCCACGGCACGAAGCCTTATCACAATGAGGGCCGAAGCCACGGAACGAAGCCGTATCACAATGAGGGCCGAAGCCACAGCATTAAGCCATATCACAATGAGGGCCTAAGCCACGGCACGAAGCCGTAATCCAATGAGGGCCGAACCACGGCACGAAGCTGTATCACAATGAGGCCATCCAATGACTGTGACCTACTGAACTGTAGGTGTTGGGAAACCAAGCGCGAAGGTTCAAGCTCCAAACTTACCCATCGAGCACTAGCCGCGACTAGCTTCCAAACACAATTAATCACAAATGGCAACGATCCAAGATTACCGAATTCACAAGAATAACAGTGTGCTGACTTGAGTCGGCCAACACGAAAACAATAACTCACGGATGGGCACCATCCTCGGCGGTCCCAATTCAAATACCTCGACTGCCTTGGAATGGCCAATCGATCACAATAACTCAATGGATGGAAACTATCCTTGATTGTCCTAATTCAACATCTCGATTACCTTAGAACGGTAAATCGATGATGATGACTCGACGGATGGGAAGTGTCTTCGACAGTCCCAATTCAATACATCGATTACCTTAGAACGGTAAATCAATAACGACGCCTCAACGGATGGAAATCATCTTCGATAATCCCAATTAAATACGTCGATTACCTTAGAACGGTCAATCGATAAACAATGATACAACGGATGGGAATTATCTTTGATAATCCCAATTCAATATCTCGATTGCCTTAGAATGGCCCATTGATAACAACAACAACACGGATGGGAATTATCTTCGATAATCCCAATGTAATACGTCGATTACCTTAGGATGGCCAATCGATAACAACAACACAACGGATGGGAATTATATTCGATAATCCCAATTCAATACCTCGATTGCCTTAGAATGTCCCATCAATAACAACAACACAACGGATGGGAATTATCTTTAATAATCCTAATTCAATACGTCGACAATGACTCAATTAGAATAGATGTCCCGGTTCCTTAAACCGACCACCAAAAATCGAGCTGAAAATCGGATACGTCAAATGCCTTCAATCGGCCAATACAATAGCAACAATACCAATTTGATAACAACAATCCCAACGATATCTTAGACTGACATCAACGACAACAATAATAATCGATACATCGATACCACGGACCGGCTACGACAACAACAATAATAACAAGAGTTTCGATGGCTTAAATGGGCCGTTAACGAATAACAATAATATCTAGCATAATTGCCGAAGGGTATTGCATCAAACAATCCCCAAATGTCAACAAAATCATAGAGAGAGACCAAGTCTCGAAATGATACACACATTCCTACACATGCATGATAACATTAATCTCATTGACCAGTACAAGTATAAAACTTGCCTCAAACTGAAGGCCAGAAAGTCCTTCCACAATCAATGTCCTTCCACAAAACAACGAACGGCATCTTCCAATGATCACAACCACTCGAACAACCTTGAATGAAATACAATTCATTCAATAACACAAAATCAATAGAAAACAACACTAAGGGTAATCCCGATTCAACCCCGAATCGGTTAAACTCCACCAACGAATATCATAGTTCTCAACTATGAATTCTAACATCCTCCAACACCTCAATGATCGATTAACATGATCATTACGTTCTTAACACTTGTGAAATCAATTCAAAAAGAATCACTTAAGAACAATCATCAAAACAAACATCTCAAAATGATAATATCACCAATATCATCATCAATACCCCAAGAACATCATCATCTCAACAAACATGATGTCTAAACCATAATCAATCAACAATTCATCATGAATTCGGATTAATCAACAAGGTTCACTTAACCATTTCAAGATTATGATAATCATTACATAATTCATCATAATTCCTTACTAAAATGTTTATAATCCCTCCAAAAACACAATAAACAACAATAATCATATCAAGACTATGTTAATCATATAGCAATCTTAACATAATCCTTCCTAGACATGATTATAACCTCCAAACCTCCTAAAACATCAGGAACAACTCCCCTTCAAACCACAATCACCATGTTCTTCATCACAAGTTATAGAAACTCATCAAGAATCGTGATATACTCCAACAATCAATCAATACCCGAAGAAAACAACATCAACAACATCATCATACTCGGAAATCACTTGAAGAAAAAGAGATTAAGAGAACTTACCAATGAAGAACAAGAAGAAATCTCCAAACAACAAAGGAGCACCAACAAACTTCCAACTTCAAGCTTCAATCCAAGCTAGGATGATCAAAATCGTGTTGGAAGAGGCTAAATATCAAGAACAAGTCCATAAGGACGATTCTAGGGAGAGAAAAATGATTTTGGTTCGTGAAGAAATGAAATGCGAAACCAAGTTATATAATCTGACAAACACATTACGTACGCTAGACACCAAGGTTAACGTACGTAAAGGCCATTACGTATGCTATGCCAAAACATTAAAGTACGTAATGCTAACTCCAGAACCAACTGACTAAAAATACGAAGAACTTAACGTACGTAAACAAAGACCATTTTCGTATGTTAGCAAGCTACATGGTTACGTACGTAGAGCTCACCTCTTAATGTACGTAAGGATTCGTTGACTGCAATAGTAAGATTGGATCAAAGATGCCCGGGACCCACCGTCCGAAAGTCAAGTCTGAGGAAGGTTCCCTCCACCTACCACTCATTACGTACGTAGCATGAACATCATAACGTACGTAATGCCTAAAGCCTAATGTACGTTAAGCGCAAAAGCTAACGCATGTTAGCTCAACAAAGTGGACAACCAAGTTGTTCCACCAACTCTCAACCGGAATGAACGAACTACAATCCAACGCACCTCAACAAACACGAAGGATACAATAAAATGGCATTCGTACAATTCCAAATGAATATGTACAACTCAACAGTGAAACGAAAAAAAAAATACCCCCAGATATTACACAATGATCATCAAATACGAAAGGTGTGGCTTTTGAAAGTAAATTACATAATGTCCTTGAGATTTTGCTAAAATCTTTGATGAATCGACGGTAAAAACCAGCATGGCCTAAGAATGACCAAATTTATTTAATCGTTCGTGGGAGTGGAAGACTGGGATATTAAGTTAACTTTAGATTTGTCCACCTCAATTCCTTTTTCACAAATCACATGTCCTAAGACAATTTTTTTTTAACCATAAAATGACATTTTTCCCAGTTTAGGACAAGATTCTTCTCCTTACACCTAACCAACACTTGGGTTAAGTGGTGTAATATTCATCAAATCTAGACCCTAATACAAAAAAATCATCCATAAAAATTTCTAAAAACCGCTCAACCATGTCAGAGAAAATGCTCACCATGCACCGCTGAAAAGTAGCAGGTGCATTGCACAAACCAAATGGCATTCTTTGGTAAGCAAAAGTGCCAAAAGGACAGGTAAAAGTGGTTTTTTCTTGATCTTCAGGAGCAATGTGAATTTGATTATAGCCGTAATATCCATCAAGAAAACAATAATAAGCATGACCGGCTAACCTTTCTAGCATTTGATCAATAAAAGGAAGTGGAAGTGATATTTTCTTGAAACAAAGTTCAATTTTCTGTAATCAATACATATTCTCTGTCCACTTTGAATTCTGGTTGGAACAAGTTCATTTTCTTCATTCGTGATTACAGTTATGCCAGCTTTCTTTGGAACTATATGAACAGGAATAACCCAAGAGCTGTCAGAAATAGGGTAGATGATCCCTTCATCTAAGAGTTTGATTATTTCAGCTTTTACAACTTCTTTCAAATTAGGATTTAGTCCTTTTTGAAATTCTCAGGATGTTTTTGCATTTTCTTCAAGGTGAATTCGATGCATGCATATAGAAGGACTAATACATTTAATATCGGAGATGGTCCATGTTGTTACCCAAAATATTATCCGGAGATGATATGCTGGAATGGAGTTGTAACAAACAAAATGCGAGAACACGTCCGTGGGGAAGTAAATAACACAAGATTTGTCGGGGTTGTTAGTCCCGGGCTTGAATGCTCTCGCGAGATATTATTAATAGGAATACTTGGGAGTACAAATATTAATGTTAGAGTACAATTACAATGAGTGTAAAGACCCTAATTATCTTAGCTCTTGAGTGCAGAAGATTGCCGGAATAACCAGAGTTGATGCTCTGTGAGCTCTTGTAACAACGAAGGAGTGTTGTGCTGACTGTGAGAAATCGATGGTCTCTCACTGTGTGAATTAGCTGAATGTCTGAGCTTCTGAACTTCTGAATCTCTTCAAATCTGAACTGTAGGGAGTTCTCGTTTCTGTCGACCATCTTTTGATTAAGAGGTTCTGAGAGAGAAATCCTAGATAGAGTCGAGAGAGAAGCCGAGAGCTTTCCAAGTGTTGGAGGCTCTCTATTTATAGGACTGGGAGTCGCTGGGGGATCGCCTCTGCTGTATTATAATAAGCGGGTGATCGTCTTTTGCACATGGGTTGGTCTCCTTAAAGTCCGCAGCAGCTGCTGGCAGCCGGATGTGCGAAACAATGAGAGGCCAACATGCGTCTATGTTGCTGTCTTGGGAGGGCCCACCTAGGACCTTTCGGCGGGTCTGTCGGTAGGGGAGACCGTCCTTGTTACTGACAGCTGCTGACGGGCTGGTGTCAATGATCCTTGTTCTGTGGCGCCATTCGCGGATCTGCGCATGGGTCCTTGCTCCGTGATCCAGTCTTCGTAGACTTGACGGATGATGGCCTTATACATGGCATAGAACGGTCGTCTTTGGTCGGGCACCAGAGTCTGTCACTAGGTACCAAGAGACGATCGCTCCGGGAGGTCGATCGCTAGATACTCGAAGATGGACTGTTACCTTTGATTGGCAAGTTTGTCGTAGCTTATTTGATCGTGAACTCGGTCGCTCGACCGTATGCCGATCGCCGTCCAGGCGTATTAATCGCCGCACAACAATTGCCCCCCTTCTTGCTCTCATGTTGAAGACGTGGGGTGAGGTGGCTTCACTGGCAATCGCTTGGATTTTAGACGAGCGACCTTTTATGAGTTTGGATGATCGTCTTCGAACAGACCAGTTTCGAATTTGGACGACCTGGTCGATCAGTGAAATGAGCAGGAAATGACAGCGGTTGTGGAAACGTCATCGGGGCACGTGTAGGGCTCTTGTTGGGGGAGTCCGACGGTTTTGTTGTGCTGTCTTTTGGCGTGCCCTCGAAACGACGCCAACGCGGGATTCGAGGACAGCAATAAATGCTGCCTTTCTGATGGTTGCACTTCAACCCTCGAGATTCTCCTTAATTGCACGGAAGCCCCCGCCTTTTCCTATAAAAAGGGCCAGGGTTACAAGGTTAAAAACCTTTATACGTTTCTGCCTGAGGAGAAGACATAGCCGATTTCTCTTGAAGCTCTGTGTGACGATCGTCGTTCGACTCAGACCTTTGGTAAGAACAAAAAATTCCTTCTCCCCCCTTTCTTTGAATATGTCCGGAGGAAGATCAGATGAATGCTGTAATTTCTGCGTTTTCTATTTTTGGTAATTTCTATTTTTGGTGTATATTCGTTTCGGACAAGTCGCTTGGCACTGTTTTGGAATTCTGAATCTATTTTGTTCTTGGAGTTTCTCCGTTTGGACAAGTCTCGATGATGTTTTTACGTAATTTCATCTTGAGTTATATTTTATCGCATGTGTATTCGATTCTCGCTAAACTCGTTCGATTTCGTCATTTTCCTATTTCCATGAGTTCGTATGGTTGAGTAGAGCATGTTGTGAGTTTCGGATTGTTAATCCGACGTTGTATCGTGATTTTCGGACATTTGGGTCGTTTTTGTAATTTCCTATAAGTTTAGGGAATTTGTTCCTTGTTCGATTTTGGTTGTGTACCTCGAACCGTTTTGGGTTATTGGATATTGTTTTTCGTTGCATGTAATTTCCTCGGACTGTTGGGTCGGCATATCGTGTTTTGGATATCGTCTTTTTCGATTATGGTAGCGTCATCTTATGTCCATAGCTGTACTTTTTGTTAAGAAGAAAGATGGATCGCTTCGTTTATGCATCGACTATCGAGAATTAAACAAGTTAACCATCAAAAATAAATACCCTTTGCCCCGTATTGACGACTTGTTTGATCAGATTCAGGGGGCGACAGTCTTTTCGAAGATTGACGTGCGATCGGGCTACTACCAGTTGAGGATTCGGGATAACGATATACCGAAAGCTGCCTTTCGGACTAGATATGGCCATTACGAGTTTGTGGTTATGCCTTTTGGACTAACCAATGCCCCGGCAGTGTTCATGCAGTTGATGAACAAAGTTTTTATTGAGTATCTGGACAAATTCGTAGTCATCTTTATAGATGACATTCTTATCTATTCACGGAGTTGGGAGGAGCACGTCTTATATCTCGGGATTGTATTAGACATTTTGAGAGCTGAGCAGTTGTACGCGAAGTTCTCTAAGTGTGAGTTTTGGCTCGAGGAAGTGATGTTCCTCGGGCAGGTGATTTCAGCAGAGGGAGTTCGGGTAGACCCACAGAAGATAGAGGCAGTGATGCCTTGGGAGCCGCCTAAGAATGTGAAGGAAGTGAGGAGTTTTCTGGGTCTTGCCAGCTATTACCGTAGATTTGTCGAGGGATTTTCTAAGATCGCTAGACCACTCACTCAGTTGCTCCAGAAGACTGACAAATTCGAGTGGACCGCAGACAGATAGGGTAGTTTTGACGAGTTGAAGAGACGACTAACTACCGCACCAGTGTTAGCGTTGCCTCAGGGGAACAAAGATTTCGTGGTATATAGTGATGCTTCGGGCCTTGGGCTCGGATGTGTTTTGATGCAGAGAGATAGGGTCATTGCTTATGTGTCCCGCCAGTTGAAACCTTATGAGGTGAATTACCCCACGCACGATTTGGAGTTAGCTGCGGTCGTTTTCACCTTAAAGATCTGGAGGCATTATCTCTGTGGGTCGTCGTGTAAGATTTTTACAGATCACAAGAGTTTGAAGTATATCTTCAGTCAGAAAGACTTGAATATGAGACAGCGTAGGTGGTTGGAGCTGATTAAAGATTACGACCTCGATATACTTTATCATCCGGGTAAGGCTAAGGTAGTGGCCGATGCGTTGAGCCGAAAGCCGATGGCGTTACATATGTTAGAGGTACTTACACCACAGAATAGGATCCAGCGGGATTTTATTTGTCAAAATATCGAGGTTTGGGTTCAGAGAGTTCAGGGTCAGTTATGTGCGTTAGAGGTCACTTCATCCTTGACTGATGATATCAAGGCGAAACAGTATGATGATCCATTTTTGGTCCAGTTGAGGGAGGATGTGAGGAAGGGGAAAGCCCCTGGGTTTGTGGTTCAGGATGATGGCATTTTGAGATTTCGCGGCAGATTATGTGTACCGAATGACATTGAGTTGAGGCAGAAGATTTTGAGTGAGGCTCATATTATGCCTTACTCCATACATCCTGGTACGAGCAAAATTTACAAGGATGTGAGGAGTAACTACTGGTGGAGCAATTTGAAGACAGACGTTAGCGAGTTTGTGTCGAGGTGTTTGACCTGTCAGCAGGTTAAGATCGAGCATCAGCGACCCGCGGGGCTTTTGCGACCACTTCCTATCCCGGAGTGGAAATGGGAGGATATTTCTATGGATTTCATTACCAGTATGCCTAGGACTCAGACTGGAATGAACATGATTTGGGTTATTGTCGACCGACTGACCAAATAAGCTCATTTCCTGGGTATTAAGGACACTTGGGGGCCAGAGAGATTGGCACGAGTGTTTATTGAAGAGATCGTGAGATTGCATGGGACCCCTATGAGTATTATTTCGGATCGTGATGGCCGATTTATATCACATTTTTGGCAGGCCATTCATAGGGCCTTAGGGACCGAGTTGAGACTCAGTACATCCTACTACCCTCAGACAGACGGACAGTCTGAGCGGACGATACAGACACTGGAGGATATATTGAGAGCCTGTGCCTTAGATTGGAAGGATGATTGGGAGTCGCACTTGCCATTGATCGAGTTCACGTACAACAATAGTTGGCACGCCTCGATCAAAATGGCAGCATTCGAGGCATTATATGGGAGGAGGTGCAGATCGCCGTTGTGTTGGGATGATGCGTCCGAGCTGATTGGTACCGAGCCCGATATGGTAGTTGAGACGAGAGAGAAGATTGCTCTGATTCGCGATAGGTTGGTGACGGCCCAGAGCCGGCAGAAGTCTTATGCTGATACACGTCGTCGGTCGTTGGAGTTTGAGGTGGGAGACCATGTGTTGCTTAAGGTGTCGCCGACACGGGGAGTTTACCGCTTCGGTCGGAAGGGTAAACTTAGTCCGAGATTTATTGGGCCATTCGAGGTCCTAGAGAGAGTTGGAGAGCTTGCATATCGGTTAGGCTTGCCGCCGTCCCTGAGCCACGTGCATAACGTATTTCATGTTTCCTAGATTAGGAAGTACGTACCGGACCCTAGCCATATTATTGATTTTGGAGAGATCGAGTTGGGGCCCGACATTACCTTCGAGGAGAGGCCGATTCAGATCTTAGAGCATCGGGTGAAGCAACTCAGGCACAAAACCATTCCTTTGGTTAAAGTGCAATGGTCGAGGCATGGATCCGAGGAAGCCACGTGGGAGATGGAAAAGAGTATGAGGTCGAGATACCCCAAGTTGTTCGCGTTGTAAGTTTCGGGACGAAACTTATTTTTAGGGGGAGATAATGTAATATCCGTGTTTTCTATTTTGGGAACTTTGTATTTTTGGTGTATATTCATTTCGGACAAGTCACTTGGCACTGTTTTGGAATTCTGAATCTATTTTGTTCTTGGAGTTTCTCCGTTTGGACGAGTCTCGATGATGTTTTTACGTAATTTCATCTTGAGTTATATTTTATCGCATGTGTATTCGATTCTCGTTAAACTCATTCGATTTCATCATTTTCCTATTTCCATGAGTTCGTATGGTTGAGTAGAGCATGTTGTGAGTTTCGGATTGTTAATCTGACGTTGTATCGTGATTTTCGAACGTTTGGGCCGTTTTTGTAATTTCCTATAAGTTTAGGGAATTTGTTCCTTGTTCGATTTTGGTTGTGTACCTCAGACCGTTTTGGGTTATTGGATATTATTTTTCGTTGTATGTAATTTCCTCGGACTGTTGGGTCGGCATATCGTGTTTTGGATATCATCTTTTTCGATTATGGTAGCGTCGTCTTATGTCCATAGCTGTACTTTTTGTTAAGAAGAAAGACGGATCGCTTCGTTTATGCATCGACTATCGAGAATTAACCAAGTTAACCATCAAAAATAAATACCCTTTGCCCCGGATTGACGACTTGTTTGATCAGCTTCAGGGGGCGACAGTCTTTTCGAAGATTGACTTGCGATCGGGCTACTACCAGTTGAGGATATACCGAAAGCTGCCTTTCGGACTAGATATGGCCATTACGAGTTTGTGGTTATGCCTTTCGGACTAACCAATGCCCCAGCAGTGTTCATGCAGTTGATGAACAAAGTTTTTATTGAGTATCTGGACAAATTCGTAGTCGTCTTTATAGATGACATTCTTATCTATTCACGGAGTTGGGAGGAGCACGTCTTACATCTCGGGATTGTATTAGACATTTTGAGAGCTGAGCAGTTGTACGCGAAGTTCTCTAAGTGTGAGTTTTGGCTCGAGGAAGTGATGTTCCTTGGGCAGGTGATTTCAGCAGAGGGAGTTCGGGTAGACCCACTAAAGATAGAGGCAGTGATGGCTTGGGAGCCGCCTAAGAATGTGAAGGAAGTGAGGAGTTTTCTGGGTCTTGCTGGCTATTACCGTAGATTTGTCGAGGGATTTTCTAAGATCGCTAGAGCACTCACTCAGTTGCTCCAGAAGACTGAGAAATTCGAGTGGACCGCAGACAGATAGGGTAGTTTTGACGAGTTGAAGAGACGACTAACTACCGCACCCGTGTTAGCGTTGCCTCAGGGGAACAAAGATTTCGTGGTATATAGTGATGCTTTGGGCCTCGGGCTCGGATGTGTTTTGATGCATAGAGATAGGGTCATTGCTTATGCGTCCCGCCAGTTGAAACCTTATGAGGTGAATTACCCCACGCACGATTTGGAGTTAGCTGCGGTCGTTTTCACCTTAAAGATCTGGAGGCATTATCTCTGTGGGTCGTCGTGTAAGATTTTTACGGATCACAAGAGTTTGAAGTATATCTTCAGTCAGAAATAGTTGAATATGAGACAGCGTAGGTGGTTAGAGCTGATTAAAGATTACGACCTCGATATACTTTATCATCCGGGTAAGGCTAACGTAGTGGCCGATGCGTTGAGCCGAAAGCCGATGGCGTTACAGATGTTAGAGGTACTTACACCAAAGAGTAGGATCCAGCGGGATTTTATTTGTCAAAATATCGAGGTTTGGGTTCAGAGATTTCAGGGTCAGTTATGTGCGTTAGAGGTCACTTCGTCCTTGACTAATGATATCAAGGCAAAACAGTATGATGATCCGTTTTTGGTCCAGTTGAGGGAGGATATGAGGAAGGGGAAAGCCCCTGGGTTTGTGGTTCAGGATGATGGCGTTTTGAGATTTCGCGGCAGATTATGTGTACCGAATGACATTGAGTTGAGGCAGAAGATTTTGAGTGAGGCTCATACTACGCCTTACTCCATACATCCTGGTACGAGTACTCCATACATCCTGGTACGAGCAAAATTTACAAGGATGTGAGGAGTAACTACTGGTGGAGCAATTTGAAGACATACGTTAGCGAGTTTGTGTCGAGGTATTTGACCTGTCAGCAGGTTAAGATCGAGCATCAGCGACCCGCGGGGCTTTTGCGACCACTTCCTATCCCGGAGTGGAAATGGGAGGATATTTCTATGGATTTCATTACCAGTATGCCTAGGACTCAGACTGGAATGAACATGATTTGGGTTATTGTCGACCGACTGACCAAATCAGCTCATTTCCTGGTTATTAAGGACACTTGGGGGCCAGAGAGATTGGCACGAGTGTTTATTGCAGAGATCGTGAGATTGCATGGGACCCCTAAGAGTATTGTTTCGGATCGTGATGGCTGATTTATATCACATTTTTGGCAGGCCGTTCATAGGGCCTTAGGGACCGAGTTGAGACTTAGTACATCCTACTACCCTCAGACAGACGGACAGTCTGAGCGGACGATACATACACTGGAGGATATGTTGAGAGCCTGTGCCTTAGATTGGAAGGATGATTGGGAGTCGCACTTGCCATTCATCGAGTTCACGTACAATAATAGTTGGCACGCCTCGATCAAAATGGCAACATTCGAGGCATTATATGGGAGGAGGTGCAGATCGCCGTTGTGTTGGGATGATGCGTCTGAGCTGATTGGTACCGAGACCGATATGGTAGTTGAGACGAGAGAGAAGATTGCTCTGATTCGCGATAAGTTGGTGACGGCCCAGAGCCGGTAGAAGTCTTATGTTGATACACGTCGTCGGCCGTTGGAGTTTGAGGTGGGAGACCATGTGTTGCTTAAGGTGTCGCCGACACGGGGAGTTTACCGCTTCGGTCGGAAGGGTAAACTTAGTTCGAGATTTATTGGGCCATTCGAGGTCTTAGAGAGAGTTGGAGAGCTTGCATATCGGTTAGGCTTGCCGCCGTCCCTGAGCCACGTGCATAACGTATTTCATGTTTCCTAGCTTAGGAAGTACGTACCGGACCCTAGCCATATTATTGATTTTGGAGAGATCGAGTTGGGGCCCAACATTACCTTCGAGGAGAGGCCGATTCAGATCTTAGAGCGTCGGGTGAAGCAACTCAGGCACAAAACCATTCCTTTGGTTAAAGTGCAATGGTAGAGGCATGGATCCGAGGAAGCCACGTGGGAGATGGAAAAGTGTATGAGGTCGATATACCCCGAGTTATTCGCGTTGTAAGTTTCGGGACGAAACTTATTTTTAGGGGGAGAGAATGTAATATCCGCGTTTTCTATTTTTGGAACTTTCTATTTTTGGTGTATATTCATTTCGGACAAGTCGCTTGGCACTGTTTTGGAATTCTGAATCTATTTTGTTCTTGGAGTTTCTCCGTTTGGACGAGTCTCGATGATGTTTTTACGTAATTTCATCTTGAGTTATATTTTATTGCATGTGTATTCGATTCTCGTTAAACTCGTTCGATTTCGTCATTTTCCTATTTCCATGAGTTCATATGGTTGAGTAGAGCATGTTGTGAGTTTCGGATTGTTAATCCGACGTTGTATCGTGATTTTCGGACGGTTGGGCCGTTTTTGTAATTTCCTATAAGTTTAGGGAATTTATTCCTTGTTCGATTTTGGTTGTGTACCTCGGACCGTTTTGGGTTATTGGATATTGTTTTTCGTTGTATGTAATTTCCTCGGACTGTTGGGTCGGCATATCGTGTTTTGGATATCGTCTTTTTCGATTATGGTAGCGTCGTCTTATGTCCATAGTTGTACTTTTTGTTAAGAAGAAAGATGGATCGCTTCGTTTATGCATCGACTATCGAGAATTAAACAAGTTAACCATCAAAAATAAATACCCTTTGCCCCAGATTGACGACTTGTTTGATCAGCTTCAGGGGGCGACAGTCTTTTTGAAGATTGACTTGCGATCGGGCTACTACCAGTTGAGGATTCGGGATAACGATATACCGAAAGCTGCCTTTTGGACTAGATATGGCCATTACGAGTTTGTGGTTATGCCTTTAGGACTAACCAATGCCCCAGCAGTGTTCATGCAGTTGATGAACAAAGTTTTTATTGAGTATCTGGACAAATTCGTAGTCGTCTTTATAGATGACATTCTTATCTATTCACGGAGTTGGTAGGAGCACGTCTTACATCTCCAGATTGTATTAGACATTTTGAGAGCTGAGCTGTTGTACGCGAAGTTCTCTAAGTGTGAGTTTTGGCTCGAGGAAGTGATGTTCCTCGGGCAGGTGATTTCAACAGAGGGAGTTCGGGTAGACCCACAGAAGATAGAGGCAGTGATGGCTTGGGAGCCGCCTAAGAATGTGAAGGAAGTGAGGAGTTTTCTGGGTCTTGCCGGCTATTACCGTAGATTTGTCGAGGGATTTTCTAAGATCGCTAGACCACTCACTCAGTTGCTCCAGAAGACTGAGAAATTCGAGTGGACCGCAGACAGATAGGCTAGTTTTGACGAGTTGAAGAGACGACTAACTACCGCACCCGTGTTAGCGTTGCCTCAGGGGAACAAAGATTTCGTGGTATATAGTGATGCTTCGGGCCTCGAGCTCGGATGTGTTTTGATGCAGAGAGATAGGGTCATTGCTTATGCGTCCCGCCAGTTGAAACCTTATGAGGTGAATTACCCCACGCACAATTTGGAGTTAGCTGCGGTCGTTTTCACCTTAAAGATCTGGAGGCATTATCTCTATGGGTCGTCATGTAAGATTTTTACGGATCACAAGAGTTTGAAGTATATCTTCAGTCAGAAAGAGTTGAATATGAGACAGCGTAGGTGGTTGGAGCTGATTAAATATTACGACCTCGATATACTTTATCAGCCGGGTAAGGCTAACGTAGTGGCCGATGCGTTGAGACGAAAGCCGATGGCGTTACAGATGTTAGAGGTACTTACACCACAGAGTAGGATCCAGCGGGATTTTATTTGTCAAAATATCGAGGTTTGGGTTCAGAGAGTTTAGGGTCAGTTATGTGCGTTAGAGGTCACTTCGTCCTTGACTCATGATATCAAGGCGAAACAGTATGATGATCCGTTTTTGGTCCAATTGAGGGAGGATGTGAGGATGGGGAAAGCCCCTGGGTTTGTGGTTCAGGATGATGGCGTTTTGAGATTTCGCGGCAGATTATGTGTACCGAATGACATTGATTTGAGGCAGAAGATTTTGAGTGAGGCTCATACTACGCCTTACTCCATACATCCTTGTACGAGCAAAATTTACAAGGATGTGAGGAGTAACTACTGGTGGAGCAATTTGAAGACAGACGTTAGCGAGTTTGTGTCGAGGTGTTTGACCTGTCAGCAGGTTAAGATCGAGCATCAGCGACCCGTGGGGCTTTTGCGACCACTTTCTATCCCAGAGTGGAAATAGGAGGATATTTTTATGGATTTCATTACCAGTATGCCTAGGACTCAGACTGGAATGAACATGATTTGGGTTATTGTCGACTGACTTACCAAATCAGCTCATTTCCTGGGTAATAAGGACACTTGGGGGCCAGAGAGATTGGCACGAGTGTTTATTGCAGAGATCGTGAGATTGCATGGGACCCGTAAGAGTATTGTTTCGGATCGTGATGGCCGATTTATATCACATTTTTGGCAGGCCGTTCATAGGGCCTTAGGGACCGAGTTGAGACTCAGTACATCCTACTACCCTCAGACAGACGGACAGTCTGAGCGGACGATACAGACACTGGAGGATATTTTGAGAGCCTGTGCCTTAGATTGGAAGGATGATTGGGAGTCGCACTTGCCATTGATCGAGTTCACGTACAACAATAGTTGGCACGCCTCGATCAAAATGGCACCATTCGAGGCATTATATGGGAGGAGGTGCAGATCGCTGTTGTGTTGGGATGATGCGTCCGAGCTGATTGGTACCGAGCCCGATATGGTAGTTGAGACGAGAGAGAAGATTGCTCTAATTCGTGATAGGTTGGTGACGGCCCAGAGCCGGCAGAAGTCTTATGATGATACACGTCGCCGGCCGTTGGAGTTTGAGGTGGGATACCATGTGTTGCTTAAGGTGTCGCCGACACGGGGAGTTTACCGTTTCGGTCGGAAGGGTAAACTTAGTCCGAGATTTATTGGGCCATTCGAGGTCCTAGAGAGAGTTGGAGAGCTTGCATATCGGTTAGGCTTGCCGCCGTCCCTGAGCAATGTGCATAACGTATTTCATGTTTCCTAGCTTAGGAAGTACGTACCGGACCCTTGCCATATTATTGATTTTGGAGAGATCGAGTTGGGGCCCGACATTACCTTTGAGGAGAGGCCGATTCAGATCTTAGAGCGTCGGGTGAAGCAACTCAGGCACAAAACCATTCCTTTGGTTAAAGTGCAATGGTCGAGGCATGGATCCGAGGAAGCCACGTGGAAGATGGAAAAGAGTATGAGGTCGAGATACCCTGAGTTATTCGCGTTGTAAATTTCGGGACGAAACTTATTTTTAGGGGGAGATAATGTAATATCCGCGTTTTCTATTTTCGGAACTTTCTATTTTTGGTGTATATTCGTTTCGGACAACTTGCTTGGCACTGTTTTGGAATTCGGATCTTGGAGTTTCTTCGTTTGGACGAGTCTCGATGATGTTTTTACGTAATTTCATCTTGAGTTATATTTTATCGCATGTGTATTCGATTCTCGTTAAACTCGTTCGATTTCATCATTTTCCTATTTCCATGAGTTCGTATGGTTGAGTAGAGCATGTTGTGAGTTTCGGATTGTTAATCCGACATTGTATCGTGATTTTCAGACGTTTGGGCCGTTTTTGTAATTTCCTATAAGTTTAGGGAATTTATTCCTTGTTTGATTTTGGTTGTGTACCTCGAACCATTTCGGGTTATTGGATATTGTTTTTCGTTGCATGTAATTTCCTCGGACTGTTGGGTCGGCATATCGTGTTTTGGATATCGTCTTTTTCGATTATGGTAGCTTCGTCTTATATACAGAGCTGTCTGTCAGGACCTGTGCAAAACGGCGCAAGACCCACGGCATTCTGCCCCGGGTCTGTGCGCCGTGTTGCCCAGAGGTGCCCGCTGCCTTGCGAAACGGCGCAAGACTCGCGGCATTTTGCGCCGTGTCGCACAGGGGTCGCCCGGTGACCCGCAATACGGCGCTGAACACGGTGCTATTTGGACCGTTTGTTGCGCCGTGTTCTGTCCAGTATATAAAGGACAGACGGGTGTTTTAACCCCATTTCTTCTTTTTCTTCCGTTTTTCCACCTCTCCTTGGCGATTTCGGGCGATCTCCCACAGATATTGCATTCTAGCATCTTATAACTCGGAATTGGACATTCTAACACGAATCAATCATCTTCCCTCCGCCATTCCATCATTGAATTGAGGTAATTGGTCATTATACCTAATTTTAGGGTTCTTGACTATTATTCATTTTTCCTTTCGTTTTTGCTTCGACTGATGATGAATATTAGTTGGGTAATCGTGGTGTTATGTTTTCCTAGAACTTTAGCGGATAAATTCCAAGTTTTTCCCTTCGTTGATCGAATTTGAACCTTATGCCTCCGTAGTGTTCGGCGTATTGTCCCTTAGGGTAGAACGTCGATTAATTCGTGATTTCTCAGTGGAATTGTAGTTGATTGAGTCTCTATTGTTGTTAGGATCAGATTTGTGAAGATTGTTCGGTCTGAAACCTTTCCGTTCACCGTTTTTCCTTCACGTCGTGTTAACCAAGGCAAGTACATGTATTACATTTCGTTATGTATATTGTGTTTTCGAAATGAATGATGAATTGTGGTTTTCGGGTGCGTGAGTTGTGTTCCTTCCACCCGGAGCGTTCGACGGGATGTCTGGGGGTCGATACTAAGGGGTACGGCCGCGGAAGTGGACTTGGATGCATGTGTGGTTGAACTTCCACCTGGAGTGTCCGACGGAATGTCTGGGGTCGATACTAAAGGGTACGACCGCGGAAGTGGTATCCTACCCGGAGCGTTCGACAGGATGTCTGGGGGTCGATACTAAGGGGTACGGCCACGGGATACCAGTTGCACTTTTGTGATATCGTGATGATTGAAACTGATCCGATTGCCAATGTAGTATTCCGGAATATTTATGGCAAATGATTTCTGCTTGTGATGACTGTGTATAATCGTACCTTGTATATAATGTTGTGTAATTGTGCACTTGCACTAGCTATTCGAATGCTAACCCCTTAAATGGGGGAAATGCATTTTATGCATTTCAGGTACCGGGAGAGCTGAGGAGCAGGCACGGGACATGCACACAAAGGATGGACTGGCACGATGATGTGGCTCGAGTCTGTATTTTTATATTTTGTCATTGCATTTGTCGAGTACTGGAGTTAGACTGTTTATTTTTAAACTTGGTTTAAGTCCCCTGTGTGGTCAACGAATTGGTATTTAACTTATGCTTCATGTACTCCGTTAAAATGTTTTGGCTGAGGCCACGGCCTTATTTACTTTTTGAGTGCATCTTTTGGGATATCTTTGTGGTTTACGAGTCATGAGTTAGCCTGGTAGACCTCACGGGGGTTCTACGGCGTGTAATGTCCCATTTGTGAATTGGGGTGTTACAAGTACGAGTCAGGTAGTACTTCTGCTGTCGGGGCTTTGACTGCTCGGGATGAACCTTCTACGGAATTTCATGTTGACACCGCCGTCGAAGCCATCCATGTCGGTATTGAGCCCGTGGAGATCGAGGAACTTTTTAATGAGGCCGACGCGGCCAAGATGGTGGAGGCCGATCGAATCCATTCACTGAAACGGGACGGCGCGATCGGCAAAGCCTTCACAGATTTTGCCGAACTCATGGAGAGATTGGTCGCCCCTCTTCTCAAATTTAATTTCAATGATTATTCGATCGCCCATCCTTATGAACCTGCAAGGAGGACGTTGTTCTAGGCTGCCCGCCGCTCTCCGTGGACCCTTGGCCAGATCAGGAGTTCGGCGACTGGGAAGGATCTAGATCGTTGGAGGGCGAGGTTCCATGTTCTTTATGATGTCAGCCTCCACGTGCCTGCTGAGAACGAGCGAGCCAATCAACCTCCCGAGGCCACGGTCGCCGTCAACGAGGCGATAATGGAGGTTGGACTGCAATTCCCGCTGTCGTTCGCTGTCTCCTATGTGTTGACTGCCTGGAACGTGGCGCCGCTTCAATTGACGCCGAACGCCTGGCTGCAAATCATTTGGACCTTCACTCTATTTGGCGGCCATCGGTTATATCGCCTTCCTTTGCCGCTGGAGATGAACCATCTCTTTAAGTTGACGGCTCAAAAAGGCACGGTTGGTGTCTATCATATCCAAGGTCGCTCGGGCCGGGTGATTCTTGGAGTCCCGAATAAAGTGAGGGGCGACCTGTCAAAATGGTTCTGGGTCGACGGTGCTTGGAAATCGGCGACGAGCGACAATCCGACCGATGAGTTGGATATTCCCACGGGCTCTTGGGAGAGGAGCCCGAGTAAGGATTTAGACTCTCCCTTTGTTCGGACAATTTCTGAACTGATCTGATTTTGGTCTTCTTTTTGTAGGAGTCATTGTTCCGGCAGCGGGCGACCTCGCTTTTGACTTTGCGATCGTCTGGGAGAAGATACAGAGTCTTCCTGACGACCGTTTAGACGCCCGCCAAATTAACAACGAAGCCTGCTGGTTGGCATCTCGGCTGTTTTGCTACCCTCGGCATCTAAAGGTTCCAGGTATGAACTTTTGCGATCTTCTTTGATATGCTGATCAACTCGACTGAGGAATATTACTAACTTCGTCGTTTGTTTTCTTTTGCATAAGTTCGTTTCCCTTGCTTCCCGGAGCCTCCTACTGCGATTGCCATGTCTAATCCGGGGGTTATGAACCATCTTCGCCAAGTAAAAAAGGGGAGGCGATCTTCTTCTGTTCCGCCGCGACCGAACCCGGAGGCAAGACCTCTCCAGGAGCCTGTCGTCGAAGGGCGGGAGCCTTGGGAGGAGGAGCAACTTCGGATTATCCGTAAAAAGCGGAGGACCGTGGAGCCCTCGGCCCCTATCACTGCAGATGAGACACCAATCTCAGTGCCACCGATTTCCGCGATTCCTCCGGTGGAGGGGGCCACGCCATCCTCGGCTTTTCTTCAGTCCATGGCGACTGCTGAGGCTGAGACTTCGCGTGGCAAGCCGTTCTTCGGCTGTGACCTAGAGAAGGTCGAGAGGTAAGCCTAGTCGTTTTGCTAAGTTATGAAACTTGTGTAGGAAACACACTTAACTCTTTTGTCATTTGTGCAGGATCCGCCATTCCATCCCGAGTTGCTCGTCGATGGTGCTGGACTTTCTGTCGAGCAAAGCTCCTCGCGAGGTCAACGATATCCCATCTTATGTTGCTCGGGCCACTGCTTCCCTCCCGAAGGCCTAGACAACCGACCTGTATGCGATCGCGCGCCGGCGATCTGCTGATGCGATGCAGGCTACCTTTGCGCTGGCCCTCCAGACGACGACGATGGCTGCCCAAGCCATACGGGACTATGAGGGGCGGCCGTCCACTGCCCGTCTCCATGCAGACCTCGAAGCCACACGGAGACAAGTCATTTAATTTGGCGATCGGCTCGCGGCCATGTAGAAGAGCTCCGCGGAGGCGGAAAAGCAGCGAAGCAGGATGTTGACTGGGTGCGGGCGGGGACAGACCGGATGCGAGACCAAATGACAGAAGCCCGCAGATCGCACGCGGTCGCGCAGAAAGAGGCCGACCAGCTGAAGGTGACCGTTGCCCGTCTGACCAGCGAGCTTGCATCTTCGAGGGAATGGGAGGCCGCTAAAACTGCCGAGCTTGAGGGCGCTAACCAAACGGTCGCAGATTTGAAGGGAAACTGAAAGCGATTGAGGCCGATCCCTTCGTTAACGTGGAGTACGTCAGCGAATTCGCCTATTACATGTCTTATGCTGACGCCATCCGCGCCGCTAAGAAGGGAGGGCTTGAGGTCGGCCCTTTGGCTGAAAATTTCAAAGCCTATGCACTGGAGCATCCTTTGCAGCCTGACTTCACAGTGCCGATCCTCGACCTTTCCTTGGATCTCGGGATCGACTTGAGCTGGTACCCGCTGCCGGACAACCTTGTTCATCTGGGTGCCTCGAAGGATGGGGGTTCAGAGCCTACAGCTAGCGATGGAACGGGCGCCGATCCTTGAGTTTTTTCTGCTTTTTTACTTGTAATTTTCGTAGCTTTCATTGTACTTTTGCCTTCGGGCGACCGTGATTGTACTTCTGTATTCCAAGTAACGAAATGAATATTTGCTTCTCTGTTTTCTTGCTTGAATGATTATCTTTCTGAGTCTTTAGCGTGGCTTTATGCAAATGTTAGAGAAATGATCGTTGTGTGTACATCCAAGTTGAATTGATAAACTCATATTGATAACTCATACAACAAAATCGATCGCTGCACATATATATGAATAATGCCAAATGTAGTATATGTAATTGGGTAGGGACGATCGTGGTATACATAGCTCCGCCCTTCCCCCTTGTTTTTGTTTACTTGGTGAAAGTAAGGGGACGAAAATAAATCGTTGAGTGAGCGGTCTTCAATTTTGTAGATTCCTCGAGGAAGGCCGACCATTCCAGCCTAGAGGAACCGTGCACGATCGCGGAGTTCGATAGAACCGACCTCTACGACCATGTCTTGTGCGTGAGCGACATTCCGTCTGATGGCCAACTTCTCGCGACTCACTTAATTGTGAGGGTCCTCTGTAGACTGCGCCCGCCTCGTATTTAAACGAAGGGCGTGCGGTCTTAGTCTGGAGGAGTCCTTGCACGGGGCGTCGTCGGATTAATCGACTCCACGACCGCGGCCTGTTAGCACTTTTCTACCTTGGGCCATCATGTTATATAGCGATCCTCGATTGTATACGTTGTGACGGGGGGAGGGACGCGTCGCATTGTCCGGATCCACCATGTTAGGTGACGGACCTTTGAGGGCGGGCGAACGTATCCACAGATCTATTTTGGAGGGCCCTTCGGCTACGCCCACCTCGTATTTAAATGAAGGGCGAGCGATCACTGCCCAAAGGGACCTTGCACGGGCACAGAGAATGGTTCTATCGTCCTCCACAACCATGTCGACACTCTTCTACCTCGGACCGTCATGTCAGATGACGATCCTCGATGGTATACGTTGTGTAAGGGGAGACGATCGCTTGCCTAGGTTCTACATGTTGATGACGAACTTTAGAGGGCGAGCGAGTCATCCTCTGATTTGTTTTGGAGGGTCCTTCGGCTACGCCCGCCTCGTATTTAAACGAAGGGAGAGCGATCGCTGCCCAAATGAACCTTGCATGGACGGATCATCGGTTTCATCGACCTTCGTGACCATGGCGGCACTTTTCTACCTCGGACCGTCATGTTAGCGGGCGATCCTCAACGGTATACGTTGTGATGGGGGAGGCGATCGCTGCCTAGGTCCATCATGTTAAATGATGAACTTTGAAGGGTGAGCGATTCGTCCTCTTTTTCGAAGCGTTGCTCAGGCAGTAGCCTCTGGTTTGACGTGGTGGGAATCAGGGAAAGACTTCCGAAGTTCCCACCTCTTGATTGAAGCGTATGGGTCCGGTCGCTGAGGTTGATCGAGGGGTCGACTCGTATGAGCTTTGCAGCCTGTCGAGTTCGACTCTGGAGACCGTATCGGGAGATTGATGGGGCTCCGGCTAAGCCAATAGACTGTCTAGCTTGCCATCCTCGAATAATCTCCAAAGTTGTCTGAGGAGGTCGCGACATTGGTTGGTGCTGTGACCGGGACTCTTGTGGTAAGCACAATATTTATTGTGGTCTAGATGACCGTTGTCCCTTATCGCCTTTGGCTTGCTTAGCGGTTCGCGCCCCTTGATGGCGTAAAAAATGTGAGCCGGAGTTCGGTTGAACTTGTGGAGGAGATGGGTTTCCACATCTTCGAAGGCCTTGAAATCACCGGGTGGCTTGGCGACCGCCTTGTTGGTTTTGACGATCGCCATCTTTCGGACGGGAGGCGACATCCCCTCGCCTAGGCGGAGGGTGAGCAGCCTTTGCCTGGCCAGCAAAATCGGCAGCCTTAGCGCGGAAGATCGCGTAGGTTGGGGGGATGTCCTTTGTGAGGTGCCTAAACATGGGTGAATGACCATAGAATCCCCCCAGGACCGAGTAGAGAGCGAGCTCGTCGATGATGGGCTCGCCGGTGAGGACTATTTCATCCACCCGATCGGTGTAATCTGCGTCGGTCTCGTCTTCCCCTTGCCTGATTTTCATCATGCGCTGGGGGCCTTCTGGTCTGGCGACCTTGGCGGCGAAGAAAGATGTGAAGTCGCTCGCCAGTTTCTCAAAGGAATTGGCCGATCGCGGTGGCAGTGATATGTACCACCTATGGGCCAGATCGCCCCATGTCAACGGGAACATTTGGCATCTCGTCGCATCTGATGCCCCGCATCCAGTCATGTAAATCCGGAACTTGCTCAAGTGAGTCTCGGGGTCCGATCTCCCTTCATACAAAGGCATTTAGGGAGGAGCGATCTTTGGTTGCACGGGGGCAAGCTCGATGTAGACCGCGAGTGGCTCAGTCGGTCTGATGATCTTTCTACTGGTGCTTGCCCCAGTTTCCAAGAGCGCTCTCATCGTGTCGAGTTCGCGCTGCATAGCGGCCATCGCCACGGCCTGGCTGCTTGCGGCTAGGCGCTCGGAGCGGGAGCCTAGGCGATCAAGTACTGATCCCCTGGCTCCGCTGTCGATGATGTCCTTGCCACGTGGCTCGACTCTTCAGCGGATGGGGGCCAAACGGCTGACCTGTATTAGGTTCGGAGTAGGGTATGCCGAAATCCTGGTGACGGACTCGGATTCCGTCGTCTCGTGGTTGGGGCCAAAATGCCCCAGTCGCCATGATGGGTCGCTTCCTAGGCGGCTGAAGACGGAACCGTCCCGCCTCGCGAGAGCCTTTTCTCGTGAATCGGGGCTTTTTGACGATCGCTCGACCAGTAACCCCTTGAGCTTCCGTTTGCCCGCGCAGCAGATGGCCGAGTGGGTTACAGCGGGCACTGCGCATGCTCTCCGTCGCTCCTTTAGGATGGCTATAGCCTCCTCGATCTGTTCCGCGGTTTAGAAGTGGTCGAGCGAAAGGCTGGGGCCGTCCCTCAGGTGCGGGATCGAGAGTCTCGCGTCGCCGCGGCTACCCTCTGTCGTAGGCTGGGGCTCGGATTTAGCCGGAATATGACTTCTGGCGGTTCTGAGAGTGGCTCTCTTCGCTGTGGTGGCAGACACCATTATTCTAAAGGTTTTTCTTTGAAGAACAGTGAGTGTTTCTTCAAGTAAATGCCCCGGAGAACAGTGAGTGTTCTTCGAGACGGTCGGAATGAAAATGAAGGTTAAGATCCCCTTCCTCTAGCGCCAATTGTTGTTACCCAAAATATTATCCAGAGATGATATGCTGTAATGGACGAGTAACAAACAAAATGCGAGAACACGTCCGTGGGGAAGTAAATAACACAAGATTTGCCGGAGTTATTAGTCCCGGGCTTGAATGCTCTCGCGAGATATTATTAATACGAATACTTGGGAGTACAAATATTAATGTTAGAGTACAATTACAATGAGTGTAAAGACCCTAGTTATCTTAGCTCTTGAGTGCTGAAGATTGCCGGAAGAACCATAGTTGATGCTCTGTGAGTTCTTGTAACAACGATGAATGTTGTGCTGACTGTGAGAAATCGACGGTCTCTCACTGTGTGAATTAGCTGAATGTCTGAGCTTCTGAACTTGTGAATCTCTTCAAATCTGAACTATAGGGAGTTCTCATTTCTGTCGACCGTCCTTTGGTTAAGAGGTTCTGAGAGAGAAATCCTAGATAGAGTCGAGAGAGAAGCCGAGAGCTTTCCAAGTGCTAGAGGCTCTCTGTTTATAGGACTGGGAGTCGCTGGGCGATCGCCTCTGCTGTGTTATAATAAGCGGGTGATCGTCTTTTGCACATGGGTTGGTCTCCTTAAAGTTCGCAGCAGCTGCTGGCAGCCGGATTGCGAACCAATGAGAGGCCAACACGCGTCTATGTCGCTGTCTTGGGAGGCCCCACCTAGGACCTTTCGGCGGGTCTGTCAGTAGGTGAGGCAGTCCTTGTCACTGACAGCTGCTGACGGGCTAGAGTCAATGATCCATCTTCTGTGGCGCCATTCGCGGATCTGCACATGGGTTCTTGCTCCGTGATCCAGTCTTCGTAGACTTGACGGACGATGGCCTTATACATGGCATGGAATGGTCGTCTTTGGTCGGGCACCAGAGTCGGTCGCTAGGTACCAATAGACGATCGCTCCGGGAGGTCGATCACTAGATACTCGAAGATGGACTGTTACCTTCGATTGGCAAGTGTTCCGTAGCTTATTTGATCGTGAACTCGATCGCTCGGTCGTTTGCCGATCGTCGTCTAGGCGTATTAATCGCCGCACAACAGTCCAGCCTATTGCTTCTTTATGTTCTTTAAGAACATTGATTAACTGATCTTCTCGTTCTTCATCTAAATCAGATGTTATGATGATAGGCAGGGTTTTTGATGGTCCTAAAAATGCATATTTTAGAGACTCAGGTAATGAATTGAGCTCTATCTTTGAATCTTAAATAGGTATTTCTATATTCATTTGACTCTCAAATGGTTCAGTTTTAGCTTTCCATTTATCATTATCCAATAATAGTGTAGACTCTAGTAAAGAATTTACTTCATTAATTGAACTGTCGGTGTCAAAATCTGAGCCAAAATGAGGAAGACATCTTTCAAAAAGATCATCATCATCTATTTTTGGAAAGAAATAAGGACTCATACTCTCTATCATATTTACCTCACAGACATCATCATAATCATCATGTTGTTGAGAAATGTTAAACATTTTTTGTTCAACAGTCATATTTCCAAAAGAAAATTTTATGATGCCATTTCTACAGTTAATTAATGCATTTGAAGTAGCTAAAAATGGCCTTCCTAAAATGACAGGGATTTGATCTTTGGTATTCTCAATAGGTTCAGTGTCTAGGACTATAAAATGAACAGGAAAGTGGAATTTATCTACTTGAATCAGAACATCCTCAACGATTCCTTGAGGAATTTTTATAGACCTATCAGCTAGTTGGAGTATCAGAGATGTTGATTTTAGCTCCCCTCATCCAAGTTGTGTATAAACAAAATATGGTAATAAATTCACACTGGCTCCTAAATCAAGCAAGTCTCGTTTAATGATGTGATCTCCAGTGGCACAAGATATTGTAGGACTACCAGGATCTTTATACTTAACAGGAGTTTTATTTTGGATTATTGAGCTAACATGTTCAGCTAAAAATGCCTTTCTTGGAACATTTGTTCTTCTTTTTACAGTGCAATGATCTTTCAAGAACTTAGAATAAGTAGGCACTTGTTTAATAGCATCAAGGAATGTGATATTTATTCGAACTTGTTTAAATATTTCCAATATATCTTTGTATTGCGCACTTTTATCTTTTGGAATAAGTCTTTCAGGAAATGGAGCTTTGGGAACATAAGGCTTTTATTTTTCCTTAGAATCTTTTGGTTTTGAAACTTGTGGTTCATTTGATTTTTCTTCCCGATCATAGTCAGGCTTTTGTATTTCTTTTCTGCTTCTAAGGGTAGTTATGGACTGAACTTCTGCGTTAGAAGAGTTTACTTCATATTGTCCTTTAGGATTAGGGATGGATTGACTCGGAAATTTTCCCTTTTCTCTTTCAGCTAAAGTTGTTGCAAGTTGACCAATTTGTGTTTCAAGCTTAGAAATAGCCTGTGAGTTTGATTGTACAGCTTGCTGAGTTGATTGGAACATTTGTTGAGTAGATTGCATGAATTGTTGCAACGTATCTTCCAAAGATGGTTTCTTTGGCACTGTAAAGGGATACTGATAAGTATTTGGAGGATATTGATTAGGATGGACATTTTGTTGATTTGATATGTTCATTTGATGTCCTCCTTGATTCATTGGAGGCATGTTCTGCTTCCAGAAAAAATTTGGATGATTCCTCCAATTTGGATTATAAGTTGGAGCAAATGGACTATCCGAAGATTTTCCATATGAGTGTAACACATTGACTTCTTCATTAAAAATTTCTTGATTTTGTGGACCAGAGGGACAAGATTGAGAAGAATGAAACGATTTCGCACATGAAATGCAAAATTCATTTTTTGAGTTTGACGCGGTGATGGATTGCTTCAAGACTAATGCATCCACTTTTCGTACTAAATCATCTATAGTAGATTTTATTTCAACATCTTGTTTAACCTCATAAATTACACCTTTTTTGGGGTCGTATGCATCGATTTGGCTATAGAGTCGAGTGAATTCCATTGTTGTGAATTAATTGACATATTTTATAGCGCATTCCAAGCTTCGTCTCGAATAAGGTGAAGACATTTTCCGCCATGCATTGATTGGATTAATTGGCGATTGTTTGGAGTTAAACCGTCATAAAAATATTTTATCAAACGCCATATTTTAAAACCATAATGGGGACACTTAAGCATTAAATCATTACATCTTTCCCAACACTCATAAAATTATTCATTTTCTTTTTGGAAAAGTTCTGATATTTCTCTTCTAAGACTATCAGTTTTGGACATTGGAAAAAATTTTGCGAGAAATTTATTCACTAGTTGGTCCGAACTAGTAATTGTTCTTGCTTGGAGAGAATTTAGCCAGAATTTTGCTTTATCTTTGAGAGAAAATGGAAATAGTCTAAGTTTGACAGATTCATCAGAGAAATTTTGGAATCGGAAAGTAAAACAAATGTCGAGAAATTCCTTGACATGCATATAGGGAGCTTCTCTTTACAAACCATGAAAAGATGGAAGAAGTTGAATTATTGATGGTTTAAGTTCGAAATGAGTTGCATTAGTCATAGGAAACACTATACAAGAAGGAGAATTAGTAGTTAGTGGAGAAAAATATTGTAATATCCGTACTTTCTATTTTTGGTAATTTCTATTTTTGGTGTATGTTCATTTTGGATGAATCGCTTGTTACTGTTTTGGAATTCTGAATCTATTTTGTTCTTGGAGGTTTTCCATTTGGACGAGTTTCAGAGATGTTTTTACGTATTTTTGTTTTGAATTATGTTTTGCCGCATGTACGTTCGATTCTCGTAAAACTCGTTCGATTTCATTATTTCTCTATTTCCATGAGTTCGTATGGTTGAGTTGCTTATGTTGTGAGTTTCGGATTGTTAATCCGACGTTGTATCGTGATTTTCGGACGTTTGGGCTGTTTTGTAATTTCCTAGAAGTTTAGGGAATTTTATCTTCTTTGTTGTATTTCAGATTCCCCGCTAGTCGGTAGTGTATTTTCTTTCAGCAATTAGCTTCGTCGTCGTGGATACCTCGTGTTTAGGCTTCTGAGTTTTGTCCTTGTGATGTGTTCCGTCTTTGTATCGTCCTGCGTAGAAAATGGTGTTCAGCAGTGTTGAATTGCTGCATGCATAACGTACGTTATGCCTTAGTGGTAACGTACGTTATGGCCTTCAGCGTGGGTTTTGCCCAGTTTGTGCCTAGCCCTTACGAGCGTTAGCGGGCATGTGTTATGTACGTAAAGCTCTTCGTAGCGTACGTTAACGGTTTGGCATAGCGTGCGCTATCGACCTCAATCGGGCAAAATGATCTGCCGGGCTCATACGTACGTTAACTCGTAGGAGTTACGTACGTAAACATTATAATGTACGTTAACTATTCATTTTAACGTACGTAATGCATTGTTAGGTAATTAAATTATGAGTTGACCTCAAACGCGTTATTTCTCTTCTTTTTCTTTCCCTTGCCCGCGACGTGAGTTCTTCGGGTGATTTGGAGCGATTCGTGCAGAGCAGTCCGTAGAGTTCCTCCATAGATCAATTATTGTGTTCCAAGTGAGGTTTATCATCATCGTAATCATCCTCCTCTGTCCGAATCGAGGTATATTTCTTTAGAACCCTAGCTTTTAGGGATTTGGGGGTTTTGTTGTGGTTTTCACCCTTATAGTCCGATTTGCCTCATATGACTTTTAGATTACGATAGCATAACCATCATCCCTTACTTCTCTTGCGGTTTTGCGGATTAAATTCGATGTTTTTCCCCGTTGATAGATTGGAACCGGTTATGACCTTGTATTGTCCGATGAAGTGTCCTAACGGGTAAAATTAGGGCGAATTCTTATGTTTCCGCATTATTGAGATTGTTTGTATATCGTTATTGTGTTAGGAATGGATTTGTGAAGATTATTCGGACCGAAACCCTTTCTTTCGCCATTTCCATTCGCATCAATTTATTCAAGGCAAGTACATGTATTACATTCCGTTATGTGTGTACGGTTTTGATGCGAATGATATAAATTGGGTTATTGTGTGAATGTTGTTGTCATTCTTCTACCCGGGGATGGCATGTGTAGCCTCTGGGGGCCGATACTAATGCGTACGGTGTGTTGTTGTTCTTCCACCCGGGGATGGTTCAACAGGACCTCTGGAGGCCGATACTAATGGGTACGGCCGCGGAAGTGGTTTCCCACCCGGGGATGGTTCGACGGGGCCTATGGGGGTCGATACTAATTGGTACGGCTGTGGGTTACCAAGTGTGGATAGTTGTGATGTGGAAACTATAACACCCCCAATCCACTCAGGGATATTACACGTCGTAGAACCTTTCCTCAAGGATCTACCAGGCTGGTAACAACATCGAACATCTCAACAATGCCTTTAAGGCTAAAATGACTCAGTAGGCCAATTTGGTCTTTCAATAAATACATACAACTCAATCACACTACATGCCCACGCAGGGGTCGAATACAACACACTCCCGTACAACGGGGAAAGAATACTGCAACGGAAATAAAATACAACTAAACCAATATGACATCATACGTGTCCTCGTGTGATTAGTATCGTTCATAGTTCATCATCCTTCATGCCGACCCTGTGCTATGCTCCCCAAAACCTGAATGCAATACAGACATCCACCCCCCGATTACTCGGGGGCTAGCAAAATTCTACTATTTTTCTAGTGCAAGTACAAAGTGCAAATACGAACCATACAATTCAAGTTCCAAGAATAATAATAACCAGGAAATCCCCCAAGATTCAAACATAACAAGTACTTCCCGAGGTAAGAGTTTAGGTAAAACATTCCAAAATCGAAAGATCACAATTCAAGAGAAACAATTTATAAAATGGTTTAATAATCCATCGGGAGTTTTAATATAAAACAATTTAGGATTTTCGAATCCTTCTCTTTCCAAAAATCAACAGGGGTCATAGCCCAAAAGTTTTGTTTTCGCAAATAGAAAACTAACAACAATACACAGCGTTAAAACCCATGTCACGTGTCCTCGACGGACATAAAATCAACACAAAATAATCAGCCAAGATATGCAAATCTTGTTCACACAAATACAACACCAACTCGTGAATCCAGGGATATACCATTGTATTCCCTCGAGGCCTCGCAAGACCCTCCCGAGGTGAGCAAAATACATTCACAAATCATATACACACCAACTCGTGAATCCAGGGCTATACCATTGGATTCCATCGAGGCCTCGCAGGACCCTCCTGAGGTGAGCAAAATATATTCACAATCATACACATAACACCGTGAACACATGCCACGTCATATCAAGGTTGGATCAATCACTTGTTGTCTCCTGAGCATATGATCGCATGCCATATTATCATCTCACGGTTGGATCAATCACTTGTTGCATCCTAACCACATGATCACAAGCTGTGTCACTGTAGATTATCTTAGGCTCTCATGGTTGGATCAATCACTTGTTGCATCCCGACCACATGATCACATGCCATGTGTCACCGTAGACCTTCGACCATATCCACACATTCACACAAATAATATATCACACCAAGGATATTCAAACAATTCACTCAAAGGCAACAAACACAAAGCACGACACCATTATCAAATCACAACGTACCAAAATGAGATAATATATGCATATATATATATATATATATATTATCAAAGCACAACAACAAAAAACCAAACCAAACCAAACATACCCAGTATATCCCGCTCAGAGAAGGGTCTGGGGAGGGTAAGATGCACGCAGACCATGCCCCTACTTATTACGGTAGGGAGACTGTTTCCGTAAAGACCCCCATCTTAGTGCACAGCAGAATCTTGTGTGATAAATACAAAGAAAAACATATGATTCGAAAAAGATCGAGATCATACCTGAGCCCATGGCTTAATCCACATGGGACTTACCTAAGCGGAATTTGGCTACTTCACTCCTGATGAACGCTGCTCTAACAAAAGAGAGGTTGACTCTGCGCACAGCTCCGTGTCAAAAATACGCCACACGCAAAGACAATAGAATAAAATCTATAATAAAAGTAAAAATGCAATGCTCTAGGTCAAAGCTAACCGAGACAACCCAACCCTGAGGCTCTCAACTACAGCACCGCTCCCTACAAAAGAATCCACAACACTAATCTGGCGCCTCCAAGCGCACCTATCAACAGTCATGGTCTCGGAAAGGTTTAAGGCCTTGAAATCTAATCTCAGTTGCTCCTCCCACGTCCTCCTTGGTCTGCCTCTTCTCCTCTCCCCGACAACCAATAAACTCTTGACCCTCCTCACCGGAGCAGATGCCTGCCTCCTGCGGACGTGGCCAAACCATCTCAATCTCCCTTCCCTAACTTTCGCTGAAATGGGCCCCACTTCCAGCGTATTCCTGAAAACCCCGTTCGTGATTCTATCTAACATTGTGCGACCACACGACCAACATAACATTCTCATTTCAGCCACTTCCAACTTGCTCTCAAGCGACTTCTTCATCGCCCAACATTCGGAGCCATACAACATAGCAGGTCGTATTGTCGCTCTATAGAATTTGCCCTTCAACTTCAGAGGGACTTTCTTGTCGCACAAGACCCCTGTCGCTGCTCTCCACCTTAGCCACCCCGCCTTGATGCGATGTGTGACATCATCTTCACACTCACCTTCTTTGTGAATGATCGAACCCAAATACTTGAACTTATCCGTACGGGGTACGATCTGATCCGCAATCATTACCTCAACATCTTCCTCGTTGGCTTCACCACTAAAGTTACACCAGAGATAATCGGTCTTAGACCGGCTCACACGCAATCCCTGGGATTCTAACTTAGCCCTCCAAAGCTCCAACTTCGAGTTCACCTCCCTCCTCGACTCCGCCACTAACACAATGTCGTCAGCAAAAAGCATTCACCACGGGATGCCATCTTGAATCCCTCACGAAATGAGGTCAAGGATTAGAGCAAAAAGAAGAGGGCTTAGCGCCGACCCCTGGTGTAGCCCTATCTCAACCGGAAAAAACTGGGTGCCACCAACTGGGGTCCTAACGCACGTCCTAGCTTGGGAGTACATGTCTTGGATCGCCCTAACGAACGGCAACGACACCCTCCTCTCTACTAGGCTCCTCCAAATAACATCACGCGGAATGCTATCATAAGCCTTCTCTAGATCTATGAACACCATATGGAGGTCCTTACGCCGCTCTCTAAACTTCTCCATAAGGCGCCTGACGAGATGAATGGCCTCAGTCGTGGACCTCCCCGGCATGAAGCCAAATTGGTTCTCTGAGATCTCAACTTCTCTTCTAACCCTGCATCCCACCACTCTTTCCCAAAGTTTCATAGTATGACTGTGGAGTTTAATACCCCTATAGTTACTACAACTCTGAGCATCGCCTTTGTTCTTAAAAAAAGGCACGACAATACTATACCTCCACTCTATCGGCATCTTAGAACCTCTGAGGAGGATGTTGAACAGCTCTGCTAGCCACTGAACTCCGACTTCCCCCAGACAAAGACACACCTCAATAGGGATCTGATCCGGACCTACAACCTTAGCTCTACCCATTTTCATTAGGGCACCCTTTACTTCCTCCTTGCTGATGCTCTCACAAGAACTAAACGAACGAGCAGAAGATAGACTAACTCCTTGCACCACCGAGTCACTACCTCTAGCCCAATTGAAAAGTTCGAAAAAATACCTATTCCACCGCTCCTTATTAGCCACATCATTCACTAACACTTGGCCCAAATCATCCTTAATAAACTGAACGGGACCCAGGTCGCGTCGCCCTCTTTCCCTAGCTTTCGCTAGTTTAAAAATAGCATTCGCTCCTTCTTTGGTGTATAGGCGCTTGTACATCTCCTCGTAAGCCTCACATTTAGCCTTAGCCACTGCATTCTTAGCCTCTCTTTTCGCCACCTTGTACGCTACAATCTTCAATATTCTCTCCTCCCCAACACTAACCGACAAAAGCTCCTTAAATAGCGCTTGTTTAGCCTTAACCTTGTTTTGGACCTCCTCATTCCACCACCAAGCCTCCCTATGTCCACTGGACCTGCCCAAAGAAACCCCTACCACCTTCTCGCCCACTCTCCTAATAGCATTGGCCATGCTGGTCCACATAAGGTTAGCATCGCCCCTACGCAAAAAACCTCCTTCGCGGGTCAGAGACTCCTTGAATACTGTCGCCTTCTCACCTTTCAGATCCTTCCAGAGAATCCTAGGTCTAGCTACTCTAGCCCTGCTAACAACACAACCTCCCATGGATAAATCCATAGCCAGCAGCCGGTGTTGAGAAGCACATGCCTCGCTCCGGAACACCTTGCAGTCCACGCACGCCCTAGCATCACGACTGCGCAAAAGAAGGTAGTCAATTTGCGTGTTGTGCCCCCCACTACTGAAGGTGATGAGGTGCTCAACTCTCTTCTGAAAAACAGAGTTAGCAATTACCAACTCATGCGCAGTGGCAAACTCCAACAGTGCGGAACCTCCTGCATTCCTAACTCCGAAGCCGAAACCCCCATGCGCACTATGATAACCATCCACCCCCTCACCAATGTGCCCATTGAAATCGCCCCCCAAAATAATAAATTGATCGTCCGGAATACACCCGACCAACTCATCTAAACAGACCCAAAAAGCTTCCTTATCAAGCACACCCAAACCAACATGTGGGGCATACGCACATACCACATTAACCACACAACAACAACACCAAGCATATTCAGAGGGTTCACTTAACCATTCACAAGACGCAACATTCACAAAACACACGTGTTTTGAAAGTGGGCCTTTAACGAGGCTAAACCAAATCTTTTGAAAGTTCATTTCAAACAAACATACAAACATACCAAGACGATCACCAATCATCATATCCACAAAATAATAAATGTATGAACAAGGTACTTGCCTCAAAACCACTATCGCAACGAGACAACAGATGGATGTGGTCGAACAGCCCCGAACCCCCGAACACTATCAAGAATGCGATAGCACCACGAGTACTACGAGAATAACACCACACGAATTATCAATCACCAAATGGAATTCAACTCAGAATCCTCGAGCACCTATAATCCTCCGGAAGGAACAATAACAACAATGAAGATACGATTACAATGAGAATCAAGGTCAAAAACAACGGAAATCCCACCAAACTAACGAAAGGAAACTCATTGGGACATTTAATCGAACACTCAATGTTCGATAACTCCCAAGAACACTTGAATCACCAATCGAGTCGAACAAACTCGAAATATGGATATACAACCCACAGAAAACAATTATTAATGCTCAATAACATCAACCGATTCATCAAAATTGGACGAACAGTGAAAATCAAGAAGGAAATCTCGAAAGTCAATCCTAGGAGATTTCATGAAATTACCTCGATCTGATGAAGAACAAGGATTAGATGTTGTTATAATCAACACAAGCCTTCCAAAAGATGTTGTTCTAAGATGCTCCCGATCAAAACCCTCAATTTCTGTCGAGTGACCGGTGCCCAGGCCTTAAATAGTCGGACCCTGCCGAGCGCTTACGGCCGTAACCGGTCATGGCTTACGGCCGTAACCGGCCATCTCGACCCTGCTGCCCAAAACTGTCGGCAGCATTACGTACGTTACCGTCCAGGGCTTACGTATGTAACAGGCCTTATGGACGTAACTGCCGGACCATTACGGCCGTAACTCGGCCAGGTGTGTTAATTCCCCAACACGTACGGCCATGACTCGGCCGTGGTCAACTCCGACAGTCCGGACAACCCCAAAACCCAGACCTGAATAAAAACCGAAGATACGGTTACAAAGTACTCACAAATATGAATCTAAGCCCTAAGAGAACACAAGATTCCGACCACCCGAAGGCTCGAAATTCAACAACGGAAGTAATTGCCCCAAACTTTGGGAAATTACGAAAACGTCCCAAAACATCTGAAATACACGATACACGATCGAAACACTATGCCAAAGCTCGCAACATGAATAACAACATTAAATGAACTTACAAGAAACTCGAAACAACAGTTTCGGATGAGATTCGCAAGAATCGAAATCAAGTGCGGAAAAGCCGCTTCAGAACACGGAACTCAACAAAATGACACAAACGAACTCGGATGACAAAAAGTGCAGAATTAATCATTCTCGGAATGATGAAACGGTCACAATAGAGTCACTAAGATGGACTTACGCAAAAAAAAAAAATTACCGGAAATTAAAATTGCGGATATTACATACTACCCTCCTTAAAAGATGTTTCGTCCTGAAACTTAAAACAAGTAGGATGAAGCAATATCCTGCCAGGAAAAACTCAAAGACACATAAGAACTGAAAACTCGCACCCAACGGCAAAACGTTGCAAGCAACGCAAAGGAATATACGACGTGAAAACACGCTCCACGACGACCAACACAACGCCACCAGAAGAGACATAATAAAAACCAACAAGTGTCAAGTGTCATCAAACAGATAATACAAACAAGTCGATTATCCGAACAATTACAAAACACAAAGTACCTATTACAAGGAAACACGCACAGTCGAGAAAATAGAAAATAAACACAAACGATTCACAAGGGCAATCACAAAAAATTCGGACTACGCTGAAATTCTCAAAAACCACACTAGGCATCTCCGTGTCCTTTCGGAGCAGAGACGCATCCTCGATCCCCATATCTCTCAGTTACCGTCTCGTAATGAATGGCTCGGTGACCCACCTGGTCACACTCGAAACAATAGGCTAACGGTGAACGACAATTCTTCGTGGTATGAGATCAGGCAACAATAGTCAGACAACCCCGATCGAACAACAACGATCGGACAACAACGACCGAACAACAACGATCGAATAACAATGATCGAACAACAACGATCAAATAACAATGATCGAACAACAACGATCGAAAAACAATGATCGAATAACAACGATCGAACAACAGTGATCGAACAACAACGATGAAATAACAATAATCGAACAACAACGATCGAAAAACAATGATCGAGTAAAACGATCGAACAACAATGATCGAATGACAACGGTCGAACAATGACTCTGAAGTTCACACTTCAACTTAAGACATTAAATGAGCTGGTAGAAATTAAAAGATATTACTTTCGAACAAGGTTCACCAGAATCGAACCGAACTCGGAAAAGTCACGATGATAAACAGATTTATCCGAAACAAGGTCACAACCCATTCGAACGATGACAACTGAGATACCAAACAAGTTCAAAAAGTATCAACAATCACGAGCTAGTCGATAGAATTGAGAGAGAGAAACTGCAGAAGTTAAAAATAATACGGGCATTACATTCGACCTCTTATAAGAGAAATGTCGTCCCCGCAACTTACAACAATGGGAGCAAGGTAACAACACAAAAAGCAACCGACAAAAACATCTCCCATGGGACTCTCAGAGCCGATCCTGATATTTGTGCTGAAGCGTGGACTCCGGAAGTCTCGGTAACCAATTCGAAAAACTGGATTCTGTGTCTCTCGAGTCCACACTTGAAATGCGTTACTAACGAGAAGGAAAATTTGTACGTACATGCCCCCGGCATAATACGGTTGAAGCACCTCAGCTCGGCATACTGAATATACAACTGCTAGGTACAATAGAATATAACATCGCAAAACAACAAACCAGAGAGGCCAACTCAGCACAACAGAAAATCATAACACGCAACACATACGATGATTACTATCATTAAGCAACACGCACATCAACATCACAGCAACAACGGCATCATTCGGCGATCTCAACGGCCCGAACGATAACCAGTACATAATCACAAAACATCATGAAACAATCACACATTTACACAAACGTACAAACCCAAGCTTTAACAGCTCGCACCACGAGGCGACAAACATTAAATGCCACATCACACCTCTCACAGAGGCTAGTACAACAAATGCGTGGCGAACGACTCAACACTCACACCACCAACTCAATCACAACTCGGAGGGCTAACAACAATACCAACATCATACACACCTTCTCCGACCACAAGCAAGAAGTGATAGGTTTTAAAGACGAAACCCACCTTTGAAAAAAAATGATTTTGGAAACACTAGTTGATCTTGAGTATCACCTTTTAAAAAGTTGTACAAACACCATTATCGAGACTTTGAAAACCATCTTGCATTTGAACAAAGATGAGGACACTTTTATTTTAGTGAAAAACTTTCAAAAATATTCGACCCTCGGGTCTAAGCAAAGCATTTCTAAATAATTGAAAATATCTCAAAATATTTGGTCCTCAACTGGAATAACTTTGAAGCATATTGCAGCACTAGAAGGCACCTTGAAAGTACCGCGAGAAAATAATTCATTTTAAAAAGTACGTCTCGAAATTTATTTTCTAAGATACTCAAGGTTTTCCAAAAAATACAATATGCCAGAATGCCCAAAACTCACACGTATCGATATTCACTTACATACATCATAATACACGCATCAACTCATTCAAAACCAAGACAACACCTGTCTTTTACCGGAAACAAATAGTCAAAAATCACAGTCAAAAATACATAAATAACGACAACACTCCTCATATAAAAGAAACATGAGAGTCACATAAACGCATCACGAAACCGAGAATCTGTATAAAGATTCCATCACTTAATATATAATCATACCAGTAACTCGTGTCATACGAGGCACAACACAAAGAAGGGAGACTTACATCCACATGTCGCACGAAGATGATGATCACCCCACAATACTAATCACGACCAACCAACTCAGACGACGCGTCGCGACACGACTCAGTTAGACAAAATCTGACGAGACAAAACTCAACAGACACCAGTAAACCCAACAGCCTAGGTTTCCACAACCTAATCTCTGATACCATTTATGTAACACCCCCAATCTGCTCAGGGATATTACACGCCGTAGAACCTTTCCTCAAGGTTCTACAAAGCTACCAACAACATTGAACATCTCAACAATGCCTTTAAGGATAAAATAACTCAGTAGGCCGATTTGGTCTTTCAATAAATACATACAACTCAATCACACTACATGCCCATGCAGGGGTCGAATACAACACACTCCCGTACAATGGAGAAAGAATACTGCAGCGGAAATAAAATACAACTAAACCAATATGACATCATACAGGTCCTCGTGTGATTAGTATCGTTCATCCTTCATCATCCATCATGCCGACCATGTGCTATGCTCCCCAAAACCTGAATGCAATACAGACATCCACCCCCCGATTACTCGGGGGTTAGCAAAATTCCACTATTTTGCTAGTGCAAGTACAAAGTGCAAATACGAGCCATACAATTCAAGTTCCAAGAATAATAATAACCAGGAAATCCCCCAAGATTCAAACATAACAACAAGTACTTCCCGAGGTAAGAGTTTGGGTAAAACATTCCAAAATTGAAAGATCACAATTCAAGAGAAACAATTTATAAAATGGTTTAATAAGCTATTGGGAGTTTTAATAGAAAACAATTTAGGATTTTCGAATCCTTCTCTTTCCAAAAATCAACAGGGGGCACAGCACAAAGGTTTTGTTTTCGCAAATAGAAAACCAACAACAATACACAGAGTTAAAAACCATGTCACGTTTCCTCGACAGACATAAAATCAACACAACATAATCACCCAAGATACGCAAATCTTGTTCACACAAATACAAAACCAACTCGTGAATCCAGCGTTATCCCATTGGAGTCCCTCGAGGCCTCACAGGTCCCTCCTGATGTGAGCAAAATATATTCACAAATCATACACACCAACTCGTGAATCCAGGGCTATACCATTGGATTCCCTCGAGGCCTCGCAGGACCCTCCCGCGGTGAGCAAAATACATTCACAATCATACACATAACACTGTGAACACATGCCACGTCATCTCACGGTTGGGTCAATCACTTGTTGTCTCCTGACCATATGATCGCATGCCATATGTCACCGCAGGTCTTATCATCTCACTGTTGGATCAATCACATGTTGCATCCTGACCACATGATCACAAGCCATGTGTCACCGTAGAATGTCTTAGGCTCTCATGGTTGGATCAATCACTCGTTGCATCCTGACCACATGATCACATGCCATGTGTCACCATAGACCTTCGACCATATCCATACATTCACACAAATAATATATAACCCCAAGGATATTCGAACAATTCACCCAAAGGCAACAAACACAAAGCACGACACCATTATCAAATCACAACGTACCAAAATGAGATAATATATATATATATATATATTTATATTATCAAAGCACAAAAACAACACCAAGCATATTCATAGGGTTCACTTAACCATTCACGAGACGCAACATTCACAAAACACATGCGTTTTGAAAGTGAGCCTTTGATGAGGCTAAACAAAATCTTTTGAAAGTTCATTTCAAACAAACAAATAAACATACCAAGACGATCACCAATCATCATATGCACAAAACAAGAAATGTATGAACAAGGTACTTTCCTCAAAACCACTATTGCAACGAGACGACGGATGGGATGCGGTCGAATAGCCCCGAACTCCCGAACACTATCAAGAATGTGATAGCACCACGAGTAATACGAGAATAACACCACACTAATTATCAATCACCAAACGGGATTCAAATCGGAATCCTCGAGCACCTATTATCCTCCGGAAGGAACAATAAAAACAACGAAGATATGATTACAATGAGAATCAAGGTAAAAAACAACGGAAATCCCACCAAACTAACGAAAGGAAACTCATTGGGACATTTAATCACTAATCGACTCGAACAAACTCGAAATATGGATATGCAATCCATAGAACATGATTATTAATGCTCAATAACATCAACAGATTCATCAAAATCGGACGAACAATGGAAATCAAGAAGGAAATCTTGAAAGTCATTCCAAGGAGATTTCAAGAAATTACCTCGATCCGACGAAGAACAAGGATTAGATGTTGTTATAATCAACACAATGTAATATCCGCAATTTCGATTTCCGATATTTTTTTTTCTGGTTTAAGTCCATCTTAGCAACTCTATTATGACCGTTTCGTCATTCTGAGAATGATTAATTCTACACTTTTTGTCATCTGAGTTTGTCTCGGTGTCGTTCTGTTGAATTTCGTGTTCTTAAGCGACTTTTCCACGTATGAGTTCGACTTTATAAAATCACCATTAATTCTTGGAAACTCCAAAAATTCTGAATATTTTCATTATTATAGAGCATCAAGTTAGATTTTCAATGGTTCAAACGGTGAATTAATAGGAGTCCGGACGAAAGAGTTATGGTCGAAATAGTTAAGGCTGCACCATGTGCCTTTTGGTGCTGGAGCGGGCTGTACCGCGGGCCGCGGCCCCTTCTGGCCGGGCCGCGGCACAAGGCTAGTGTGCTGGGCAGTTTTGGATGCGGGTCGCGGCACACTCAGCCTGTGCCACGGCACACAGTGCAGGTTTGCCTATTTCAGCGGGTTTCATGAGAATCAAGCTCATTTCATTATTTTTCTTCTTCCTCTCCTCCTTGGGCGATTTATGGGCGATATTTTCGGCGATTTAGCATCATGAAACTCACATAATTTCATCTTCTTCAAGTTGTGGTGTGGATTAACAACATGTTTGTGAATTCTTCATCCTAATCCAAGGTAATTTCTTCAACCCTAGATTTGATTTTGAGTTGGAGCTTGATGTATTGGATGATATAGTCATGATTTGTGATGGATATACGTATGATTACGAGTTTTTATGAGTTATCATCGTATTGTTGGAAGTTTTTCTCAAGAATACTTTGAAGGTTGACTTGGAATTGGGATTTTCGATTAAATGTTATCGTAAGCTCGATTTGAGTATTCTTATTGGATTATCTATTATATTGAAGGTGTTTTGTTGGATTGAATCATTTGTTTGAAGTTGGTTTTCGATACAATTGGGCTTGGTTGTTTAGTATGGGAGATTGTTTTCAATGTGTTTGTCGAAATGCCTCAATGAGTTTGGAATTTATTGTATCGACCTCTTGAATTGGTTGTGATCATGCTTGATTCGTGTATTAAACGAATTGTTGGTATTTGTGTCGTTCAAGGTTGTTCAAGCGGCCGACAATTTCATTAAGGACGTTGTTCGTGGAAGGACTTTCTCGCCGTCGGTTTGAGGCAAATCTTATACTTGTACTAGTCAATGAGATTAATGTCATCATATTTGTGTATTAATATGTTGTATCATTCCGAGACTTAGTCTCTCCATGAGTTCATTTATATTAAGGGATCGTTCGATACGATACTCTTCAGCAATTATGCCAAACGTTATTATTGTTCATTAATGGCCAGTTCAAGGATTCAGGATACTCATTGCTAATTTTATTGTCGATAGCCGATTCGCGGTATCGATGTATCGATTATTGTTGCGATATTGATGTCGACCTAAGACGTCGTTGTAATCATCGTTATCAAGGTTGGTGTTTTATCATTGATGTTGTATTGGCCGATTGAAGGCATCGGCGTATTCATTTCTCATCTTCGTTGTCGGTAACCGATTAAAGATTCCGAGGCATCCTTCATATCATTGTTATCGATTCGCCATTCTAAGGCAATCGAGGTATTCACTCATTCGTTATATCATTGTTATCGGTTGGCCGTTCTCAGGCAAATTGAAGTGTTCAATCATTCATCATATCATTGTTATCAGTTGGCCGTTCTTAGGCAAATCGAAGTGTTCAATCATTCATCATATCATTGTTATCAATTGGCCGTTCCAAGTTAGTCGAAGTATTCAACCACTCATCGCATCATTGTTACCGGTTGGCCATTCTAAGGCAATCGAGGTATTGAATTGGGACCACCGAGGACGGTGCCCATCCGTGAGTCATTGCTGTCGTGTTGGCCGACTCAAGGCAGTACACTATCATTCTCGTGAATTCGCTAATCTTGGGATCGTTGCCGTTTGTTATCAGTTTTATTTTGTAGGCTAGTCTCGGCTAGTGCTCGATGGGTAAGTTTGGGGAGTTTGAAACCTTCGCGGTTGACTTCGCAACACCTACATCTCAGTAGGTCAACGGCCATTGGATAGTCTCATTGTGATACGGCTTCATACCGTGGCTTCGGCCCTCATTGTGATACGGCTTGGTGCCGTGGTTTCGGCCCTCATTGTGATACGGTTTCGTGCCGTGGCTTCGGCCCTCATTGTGACACGGTTTCGTGCCGTGGCTTCGGCCCTCATTGTGAGACGGCTTCGTGCCGTGGCTTCGGCCCTCATTGTGATACGGCTTCGTGCCGTGGCTTCGACCCTCATTGTGATACGGCTTCGTGTCGTGGCTTCGGCCCTCATTGTGATACGGCTTCGTGCCGTGGCTTTGGCCCTCATTAGTACAGCTTCGGGCTGTTTCGGTTTCAGGTGATTGTGATATTTACAGCTTCAGTTGAGTGGCTTTCAGGCATTTGCGATGTCTTGGTAACTTCATTGGAGCCTTCGGGCAGTGTGATTCATATTTAATTCAGTCCTGGTGTGGTTCATTTTAGTGTAATTCATGGTGGTGCTTTATAAGTTATGATTCGCCGTTGGGCACTTATGTTCTAATCTATTGAGCAGGTATTATACATATGATATGGGCATAGTGTTTCACGAATGCTCGGTTCTTAACTTGGTTGTGAGCATCTCGTATTATTATCATTTTACCGTTTCATTCTGCCTTTGGATGCATATCATGTTATACATGTATTTGATGTTCATTATCTAGATGACTGACCCCGTGGGGGTGGAACATGTTTCCATGTTTTAGGTGCTTGCGAGGTATTCGAGCGATACTAGTTCGAGTTGTTCATGTTGGTCAGTTATTCGGAGTGTTCTCAAGTTTTTCAGTCATTATCATTATGTATTACCCAGGCAAAGCTCGTGGGTGTGGTTGTATTTTCATTTTTGGCCATGTAGGCCCACTTTTGTCGTTGAAATTCCTTATCGGAATATTGTGTCAGTTATCATATTAAGGGTTGTGGTTGCCCTTGTTGGTTAATTTAATGTAATATCAGTCGTGTTGGCCTGGTGGATCTCCTGGTATAGGGTCCACGACACTATAATGAACGAATAGGATTTGGGGGTGTTACAGAACATGGTATCAGAGATTTGGGTTGTCAGATACCCTGATATGTGAGTTATGTGGCTCTACCATCGCGGTAGTAGTGGGGCTGTCAGATTATGACAATCTGGACAGTCGGGTTTTGTGAGTCGTAATATTTGTACGGCTGCACGAGTCATTCATTCATCGAGTATTCATCAGTGAAGACGAGTATCGCAAGACCTCGAAGCTTCGTATGACCTGTGTAAGGACTCGATTTTCTTTATGTTCATACATTCATCATGTCATTAATTATACATGCCTTGTTGAAACATATATGTGATATAAACTTTACGATTGATTCATGACTAATTGTTTTAGAACACGTGTGATCTATGTAAACGATAAGAATCAACTCATTCATCAGTCAATAATCCTCAATCATCATTTTTGATCTTGTCGATCATATTAATTCATTCATCACTCGGTCAATCTCATTGTTCAGTTAATTCATTCATCACTCAGTCAATCTCATTCTTCAGTTAATTCATTCATCACTCAGTCAATCTCATTGTTCAGTTAATTCATTCATCATCTCATTGTTCAGTTAATTCATCCATCACTCAGTCAATCTCATTGTTCAGTTAATTCATTCATCACTCAGTCAGTCTCATTGCTCAGTTAATTCATTCAGCACTCAATCAATCATTGTTCAGTTAATTCATTCAGCACTCAGTCAATCTCATTGTTCAGTTAATTCATCCATCACTCAGTCAATCTCATTGTTCAGTTAATTCATTCATCACTCGGTCAATCTCATTGTTCAGTTAATTCATCCATCACTCAGTCAATCTCATTGTTCAGTTAATCCATCCATCACTCAGTCAATCTCATTGTTCAGTTAATTCATCCATCACTCAGTCAATCTCATTGTTCAGTTAATTCATCCATCATTGAGTCAATCTCATTGCTCAGTTAATTCATTCATCACTCAGTTAATCTCATTGCTCAGTTAATTCATTCATCACTCAGTCAATCTCATTGCTCAGTTAATTCATTAATCATCCAGCCCAACTCACGGTTCAGTTGTTGATCTTGTGGATCGAATTTTCAACCTTGTTAACTTGTTCAAGGTAATCATTTCAGGAATTTCATCAGATAATCATGTTACCTCATTCGATCTTTCATGCGATCTTATCATATTCTGGCATCATATGGACGATCATTTTACCGCATTATTAATGCAGCCATTATGTTAGAGCGTGTATGCTCATTATTATCATTCCGTAACGTAATCATAATGCGATCTTTATACGGGATCTATAATTATCATGTGATTTTCCTGCCTTGGTATGGAAAGAGCTGTCAGAGGGACATCGGACTCTGACATCCAAGAGATCGTTTTCTAGTCGTCTTCGTGCTGGGAGAGCTTCTTCTTCTCTGACGAAGAGTTCGACTGTTGTTTGCTTTAATTGTGATTCAGCAGGGCACGTTAGTACTCAGTGTACGATGCCAGTTATTGTTTGTTTTCTATGTGGGAGGACGGGACACCTACGGAAATACTGCAGAAATTCTAGTGTCGATAAATCTCGAGAGGGCTCACAAGCCTCGAGGGATTTTGTTACTCCAACATGTACTTCATTCAAGGGGTCCTATCAGGCTTCGAGAGCTAGAGGTAAGGACATTCATCACCAGTGTTAGAGGATTATCATTCCGTTCGTTGTTCATTCATGCACGTAATTCATTCATAATATATCAGTCATGTTGAGTCTTGTAATTATCAAACTAATCATTCAATTCACGAGGGACGACGGTCCCAATCATTTCATTGAGCTATCATTCATTGCGTCATTATTCACCTCAATGAGTCATTATTGATCTTTGTCGGATTTCGATTCATTATGATTCATTGTGATCATTCTTGTTCTTGTGACCTCCCAGCATCATATTGAGCAGTGAGTTCAGATTTAGGTCTTCCTTGAATCGATGAGATCGAGAGGATCGAGGATCTGGAGGATATCGATGTTGGGTACATTTGAGATGTAACCTTGTTTTTCGGATTACTGTTTAACTCAATCTGCATCATAGTATTGTGGTTGTGAACCATCTGCCGTCGATTTATCTTATAACTATGGTAATTGAGAATCTTGAGATTCGAGTCATTGGTTGGGATTGCTTTCCTTTTGGTTTTGTACCGAGATTTCGTTATAATTTGGGTAATTGTTCATTGTGATTCGAGACGTCAAGTCATGGGGACTTGGGCGTGCGATAGATATGGTCCCGAGGATGATATGTGCATTGCAGTTCTTCTTTGGAGGTGTGAATCAGTGTTTGTATGGGCATTAGATGCCAATGAGAAGCGAGCTTTCAGTTCTGGTGTATCTCATTGAGTTTTCCTGGAGGGATATTGCTTCTCCCAACTTCTTTTAAGTTTCGGGACGAAACTTCTTTTAAGGGGGGTAGTATGTAATATCCGCAATTTCGAATTCCGATATTTTTTTTCTGGTGTAAGTCTATCTTAGCAACTCTATTGTGACCGTTTCGTCATTCCGAGAATGATTAATTCTGCACTTTTTGTCATATGGGTTTGTCTCGGTGTCGTTCTGTTGAATTTCGTGTTCTTAAGCGACTTTTCCACGTATGAGTTCGACTTTGTAAAATCACCATTAATTCTTGGAAACTCCAAATATTCTGAATCTTTCCAATATTACAGATCATCAAGTTAGCTTTCCAATGGTTCAAACGGTGAATCAATAGGAGTCCGGACGAAGGAGTTATGGTCGAAATAGCTAAGGCTGCACCATGTGCCTTTTAGTGCTGGAGCGGGCTGTACCGCGGGCCGCGGCCCCTTCCGGCCGGGCCTCGGCACAAAGCCAGTGTGCTGGGCAGTTTTTGGCCGTGGACCGTGGCACACTCAGCCTGTGCCACGGCACACAGTGCAGGTTTGCCTATTTCAGCGGGTTTCATGAGAATCAAGCTCATTTCATCATTTTCCTTCTTCCTCTCCTCCTTGGGTGATTTGTGGGCGATATTTTCGGCGATTTAGCATCATGAAACTCAGATAATTTCATCTTCTTTAAGTTGTGGTGTGGATTAACAACATGTTTGTGGATTCTTCATCCTAATCCAAGATAATTTCTTCAACCCTAGATTTGATTTTGAGTTGGAGCTTGATGTTTTGGATGATATAGTCATGATTTGTGATGGATATGTATGATTATGAGTTTTTATGAGTTATCATCGGATTGTTGGAAGTTTTTCTCAAGAATACTTTGAAGGTTGACTTGGAATAGAGATTTTCGATTAAATGTTATCGTAAGCTCGATTTGAGTATTCTTATTGGATTATCGATTGTATTGAAGGTGTTTTGTTGGATTGAATCATTTGTTTGAAGTTGGTTTCCGATACAATTGGGTTTGGTTGTTTAGGATGGGAGATTGTTTTCAAGGTGTTTGTCGAAATGCCTCAATGAGTTTGGGATTTATTGTATCGACCTCTTGAATTGATTGTGATCATGCTTGATTCGTGTATTAAACGAATTGTTGGTATTTGTGTCGTTCAAGGTTGTTCAAGCAGCCGACAATTTCATTAAGGACGTTGTTCGTGGAAGAACATTCTCGCCGTCGGTTTGAGGCAAGTTTTATACTTGTACTAGTCAATGAGATTAATGTCATCATATATGTGTATTAATATGTTGTATCATTCTGAGACTTAGTCTCTCCATGAGTTCATTTATATTAAGGGATCGTTCGATACGATACTCTTCGGAAATTATGCCAAACGTTATTATTTTTCATTAATGGCCAGTTCAAGGCATCGGGATACTCATTGCTAATGTTATTGTCGTTAGCCGGTTTGCGGTATCGATGTATCGATTATTGTTGCGATATTGATGTCGACCTAAGACTTCGTTATAATCATCGTTATCAAGGTTGGTGTTTTATCATTGATGTTGTATTGGCCGATTGAAGGCATTGGCGTATTCATTTCTCATCTTCGTCATCGGTAACAAATTAAAGGTGCCGAGGCATACTTCGTATCATTATTATCGATTGGTCGTTGTAAGACAATCGAGGTATTAACTCATTCGTTATATCATATTTATCGGTTGGCCGTTCTCAGGCAAATCAAAGTGTTCAATCATTCATCATATCATTGTTATCGGTTGGCCGTTCTCAGGCAAATCGAAGTGTTCAATCATTCATCATATCATTGTTATCGATTGGCCGTTCCAAGTCAGTCGAAGTATTCAACCACTCATCGCATCATTGTTATCGGTTGGCCATTCTAAGGAATCGAGGTATTGAATTGGGACCGCCGAGAACGGTGCCCGTCCGTGAGTCATTGTTGTTGTGTTGGCCGACTCAAGGCAGTACACTATCATTCTCGTGAATTCAGTAATCTTGGGATCGTTGCCGTTTGTTATCAGTTGTGATTTGGAGGCTAGTCTCGGCTAGTGCTCGATGGGTAAGTTTGGGGAGTTTGAAACCTTCGCGGTTGATTTCGCAACACCTACATCTCAGTAGGTCAACGGCCATTGGATAATCTCATTGTGATACGGCTTCATACTTTTAGTTTGGTACCGCCACTAGAAGGGGGGGTTGAATAGTGTGGATAAGAGTATTGAACTCTTTTTGTGCGGAAGCAAAACTATCGGAGTAATTAAAATGCGGAAAAGAAAGAACACAAGAAATTATTCGAGAGGTTCGGCTATTAACGAAGCCTACGTCCCCTACCTAGTTTTATCGACTAGGACTTTTCTTAGAACTTAGAATGCAATTTCTAGTTTAGTGCCAACTCTTATAATTTCTTGATTTCCGGGCTCAAGAACAACCTCACTAAAAATTCTCTTGTTTTTCCGGGTACAAGATAACCTTTACAAAAACGAATGCGAGTAGGAACTCGACTTTACATGATATATCTCTCTTTGATACAAGAATGAAGATTGGAAATTATAGAACAAATCTTTTCGTATCACAATATGGAATAGGTATAACTCTCAAAATATATGCTTGGAATTGCTTGAGCATGCTTAGAAGCTCATAATACTTGTGTGTCTTCCATCTCCTTGAAGTGAGCTATTTATAGCCTTCTTGAGCTCATTTTCCCGTTGGAGCAGTTTCACTGCTTACGTACGTTAGGCGCTGTTTGTTACGTATGTTATGAACGTTACGTACGTTATAAGCTTTGAGTAGCAGCCGTAACGAACAGTGAAGAACTGGTTCAGTGAGATCTGATAATATACGTTACATACGTTACTAACTGTACGGTTACGTATGGAATCTTCCAGTCAGAGATCCGTTGAGTGTGACGACTTGTTGTAACGGCTAATGACTTTTCCAACGGTCAGAATATTTCAAACCTTACGTACGTTAGCTAGAGATGGTTACGTACGTTACCTGTAGAGAAAAACTTATGAAAACAATGAGTGTTACGTACGTTATGATAGGCGAGTTACGTACGTTAACTGTACTGAAATTCTTGTAAACAACTATGAATGTTACGTACGTTAAGATGGTTTGATTTACGTACGTTAACTGAAGGAAAAATATGTTTTAAGTAAATTTTGGTTTTAATAACACATCATCAAAATGTATAAAATGATCTAAAAATTATTGTTCCAACAATCTCCCTCTTTTTGATGATGACAAAATGGGAGTTTTTGAAAAAATGAGTTTAGGAAGATTTCAAAAGATTTAATATCCCTTTTTCTTTGTATAAAGCTCCCCCTGAAAACGAGCAAGGGTTATTTCAAACGAATTCAAAAACGATACATATTTTTCTCCCCCTTTTTGTCATTAACAAAAAGTTGAGAGATCCTGTAAAAAATCAGCGATACACAGAATAATCAACAAAATTCAAGATAATAACCATAAGAATTCATAAAAACAAAGATAGTCAATACAAACAAAACACATTTAAAATAAAACACCAATAGAAGTTATGCACGAAAATGAAATGTTTGGTCTTAATAGAGAAGGGAACATCATAATAATGAAAGATAATATGACTAATCAAGGTCCGCATCCGGAGGCGTCGGTGGAATCCAAAAGTGAGTGCAGATGCTTTTGACCATGATTTTGATTTCGCTCATATCTTTCTCGAGTCTATCCATCCGAGTAGCCATCTGAGATGAGGAGGATTCCTGACGAGGTCGAGAGGAACCAGGCTGAGAAGAAGGACAAGGTCTAGTATGCTCAATCCCCTAGACGTGATCCTCTCCTCCAGTATCGGAAGAGCACCTCCATCTACAAGCCGATCGACATCCTTGAGGTATGCAAAGTATACCCACCCTCGGTTTCTCGTGCGTATATACCTCATCGTCCGTATAGTCCCCTTGGTGACTAAGCTCCCCCTAGGAATAGGAACCCCATGAATCCCAGATAAATCAACTCCTGCATTCTCAAATATTTCGGTTAAGATCGACCCAAACGGCATTCCAGATTTTCTTTGGCGATCAACTTTTGCATAACTTTTTTTGTGGAAAATTTGTCCTTTTTCCACGAACCATTTAAGCACAATAAACGCAAAGTTTACTTAATGATCTTTCAACACGTGATAGATGATTTCCATATCGATATTTACAAGACGAAGCTGAGCATTAAATTTATGCATTAGGCATCCGGTAATGGCATCATGAAGCAGGCGGATGTTTATCCCAAAGTCATTGTTCTCAAAATGCCCCGAATGAACATCTAGAACGGCTTTGTCCAAGAAGAAATCACGGACCTTAGACTCATAAACTCCATAGCTTTCATCGTCAGAAAAGTTGTCAATGACTTCATCTGGAGCGGAAAACTCTCCTTTACAACGAAAACCCTCATTAGGGAGACCAAAAAGTTCAGAAAGTTTTGCGGCATCAAAAGATATAGGTATGCCACGGACAATAGAGTTAACCACAGCAAATCCATCGGAATCATACATGACAAAAACATTGGCATAAAACTCTTTCACACAATCCACATATATCGGACGAGCAAGGCTAACAAAATGATTTATTACAAGCATATCGAAGAATTCTTTGATAGCAACACCAACAGAATTCAGGGATTCGAAATTAAAATGGTGACTCGGAGTTACCTCTTCGTCAATAAGGATTTCGTTGAAAATTTTGATAGCTTGAGCGTTCCGAAAGGATGGTTCGCTGGAAGCCGAGGAAGACGTTTGAGAGGTTTCTCCTCTTCGCTTCTTTCCGGTTCTGGTTGCCATCTTGAGTGAATCGGCCGGAAAAGTGAAGATTGATGGATGAAATTGAAGTTTCGGTCGATTTTGTAGAGAGTTCTTCGCCGTCGATGCTAGGGATTGAAGTGAAATGAAAGGAGATGGTCGAAATGGGTTTATAAGTATTAGGGTCATAGGCAGATTACGTACGTTATACCCTATCTGTAACGTATGTAGCGTGAAAATCTGAAGTCTCTGGGATAAATCATGCGATTTGTTATGTACGTAACATACAATCATGTAACGTACGTAAGGTCCTATTACGTACGTAATGGACCCTTCTTAACATCCGTAAGCAAGACCAAATGAACAGTCTTTTCCTTTCGATGATGTCCCGGTTTAAATGACCATTTAATGTAACTATGATGAGTATGCAACATTTAAAAATGATCAACATGTCCCATTCCTAAATTTATGTGAATAAAATTGAAAGCCTCTTCGGGTAATGGTTTTGTAAAAATATCCGCCAATTGTTTATTAGTACCAACAAATTGGAGACGAACATTCCCGTTTTGGACATGGTCACGAATAAAATGGTGACGAATTTCTATGTGTTTTGTCCTACTATGCAAAATGGGGTTTTTGCTTAAATTAATGGCACTTGTATTGTCACAAAAAATAGGAGTATTTTTAAGTTCGATGCCATAATCAAGTAATTAATTTTTGATCTAAAGGACTTGTGCACATACACTTCCCGCAACCACATATTCTGCTTCAGCTGTGGAAGTAGCGACACTAGTCTGTTTCTTACTCCCCCATGAAATTAAACATGAACTCATAAAATGACAAGTTCTGGTGGTGCTTTTTCTATCAATTTTACATCCACCGAAGTCGGCATCACTTTATGCAAAAAGTTGAAAATCAATGCTAGAAGGATACCACAAGCCTAAACCAGCAGTATATTTTAAATATCGAAAAATCCTTTTGCATGCAATGAGATGAGATTCTTTAGGATTTGCTTGAAAGCGAGCGCATAGACAAGTAGCAAACATTATATCGGGTCTAGATGCAGTTAAGTAAAGTAAAGAGCCGATCATACCTCAATACTGTTTTTGGTCAACAGATTTACCTTTTTCATCTTTGTCGAGTTTAAGAGTGGAAGACATAGGAGTGGATATTTCTTTGCAATCTTCCATCTTAAATTTCTTTAGGAGCTCATTGACGTACTTGGATTGGTGAATGAAAATTCCGTCATTGAGTTGCCTAATTTGGAGTCCGAGAAAGTTTTTCAACTCTCCCATTATACTCATTTCGAACTCTCCCTTCATAAGATTTGAAAATTCTTTGGACAGAGATTCGTTAGTTGCACCAAAAACAATATCGTCCACATAAATTTGACAAATTAGCATATCATCACTTAAAATTTTAATGAATAAAGTATTATCAACATTACCTCTTTTATACCCATTTGAAATAAGAAAAGAGCTTAAACGATCATACCATGCTCTCGGAGCTTGTTTTAATCCATAGAGAGCTTTATGAAGCTTGTACACATGATCCGGATGATCATAATCTTCAAAACCCGGTGGTTGCTTGACATACACTTCCTCCTGGATGATTCCATTTAGGAACGCACTTTTTACATCCATTTGATGGAGTTTGATTTTCTTGTATGCGGCAAAGGCACAGAGAAGACGAATAGCTTCAAGACGAGCAACGGGAGCAAATGTTTCTTCATAGTCCAACCCTTCTTCTTGATTGTAACCTTGGGCAACCAACCTCGATTTATTTTTAATAAGGAGACCATCATCATTGGTTTTGATTTTATGAACCCATTTGGTACCAATGATTGATTTGTCTACCGGTTTCGGAACTAATTCCCAAACATTATTTCTTTCGAATTGGTTTAGTTCTTCTTGCATAGCAATAGCCCAATTCTCATCATTTATGGCCTCATCGATATTCTTTGGTTTTGTAAGAGAAATAAATGTAATATTGTTAATACAATCATTTATATTCCTCCTAGTTCGTACACCTTCATCGATTTTTCTGAGAATTTGTTCCATCGGATGGTCTTTCACATTTGCCCAATCTTAAGGAAGGTTGTAAGAATTTTCCTCCTGCTTGTCCGATCTTACGTTGAGTTTCTCCAACTCCTTTGATACTTCGGATACTTCGTTAGCTGGAACCATACCTGCATCATCATCAAAAGCAACCTTTCTCGGGGGTAAAACTGTATCATCGAATTTTACATGAATGGATTCTTCTACCGAGCCTCTTCTACAATTAAACACACGATATGCTTTACTGTTAGTAGAATAACCAAGAAATATTCCAATATCTGATTTAGAATCGAATTTACCCAAATTATCCTTACCATTATTATGGATAAAGACTTTACAACCGAATGGATGAAAATAAGATAAATTGGGCTTTTTACCTTTAAAAATCTCATAGGGAGTCATCATTTTGTTTCTCCTGAGATGGACACGATTAATAACATAACAAGCGGTGTTAACGGCTTCGGCCCAAAAATATTTAGGAAGACCATACTCATTGAGCATTGTCCGGCTCATTTCTTCTAGAGAGCAATTCTTCCTCTCGACAACTCCATTTTGTTGAGGTGTCCGAGGTGCCGAAAAGTTGTGTCCAATACCATATTTATCGCACCAATCTTCAAAGAGATTAGAATCAAATTCTCCACCATGATCGGTTCGAATGGCGATAACTGGTAATTCTTTTTCCTTCTGGGTAACCTTACACCACTTAACAAACTCGTTAAAAGCATCATCTTTATTGGCTAAGAATTTTACCCAAGTAAATCTCGAAAAATCATCGACAAGAACTAAAGTATAAAGTTTACCTGTTAGACTGGCATGTCGAGATGGACCAATTAAATCCATATGAATTAATTCAAGAATGCGACTAGTAGAAATTTCCATTTTTGGTTTAAACGAGCCTCTTGCATGTTTACCTTTAATACAGGCCTCACAAATGTGGTCTTTTCTGAAATTTAATTTTGGTAGACCACGAACAATATCATTTTTGGCCAATTTTGAAAGAAGTGGTAAAGAGGCATGTCCCAATTTTCGGTGCCAAATAACGGCATTTTCATCGTACGAAAGTAGACATTTTTCGTTGAAGAAAGATTCATCTTGGAGATCAACAATGTAAATATTTCCATAACGCAATCCAATAAAAACGATTTGGTCTTTTCTCATTGCCGTGCAATGCGTAATTTCAAAAATTAATTTAAGACCGGTGTCACAAAGTTGGGAAACACTTAGAAGATTATGGCAAAGTCCATCAACAAATAGAACATTTTCAATAGTAGGTAAAGGTTTCTTACCAATTTTACCTGTCCCTTTTAATTGGCCCTTTTTATTATCGCCAAAGGTAACACAGCCACGATCTTCCTTTTTCAGCTCCGTGAAGAGATGTTCATTTCCACTCATGTGATTTGAACATCCACTATCAACATACCATTTATTTGATAGTGTTGTCTTCCTTGCTTGTACCTCGACTTCATCATCACTATCTTCGGATGCGCGGGCCATTAGAGCAAGATTGGTTTGTACTTGTGGTTCATCATCCTCATCATCATCGCTCCATGTGGCGACATAAACTTCCTTCTTTTTGAACTTTTCATGAGGTGGTTTTGATGAACTTATGGGAGCAGCAGCACGACAATCTTTCGCAAAATGGCCTGGAACGCCGCACCTTCGACAAGTGCTGTCGAACTTTTTGTTTTGAGGGAAGTGAGTCTTTTTGGATTCATCCCTTGATTCTTGCTTGATGTCTCTCCGGCGCCTTTGTAGAAGATTTTTGAATTTCTTTATGTTTTTGGCATAAAAGGCAGTTTCTTCGTCCTCTTCTTCGATAGGTTCATCCTCTAGATCGCTTTATTCTTTGGCTTTGAAGGCGATTGTCATTTCTCTCTCCTTGGGTTTTGGTTTCGAACTTCTAGATTTAATGACAATCTCATAATTAATGAGAGATCCGATGAGAGCGCTGAATTCTATGGTGTTGAGGTCTTTCGACTCCATGATAGCCGTAACAGTAGCGTCCCATTCTCTTGGTAGAGACCGAAGGATTTTCTTGGCTTTATCACTACTTGATATCGGTTTCCCGAATGAAGCTATCCCATTAGTGATTGCCGAGAAACGGTCAAGCATAGTGGTAATGCTTTCTTCTTCTTTCATGGTGAAGAGTTCATAATCGTGAAGAAGCATATTGATTTTGGTTTCCTTAACTTGACTAGTACCTTCATGGGTGATCTCTAACATTTTCCAGATTTCTTTCGCCGTCTCGCAAAAAGAAATTCTACTGTGATCTTCTGGATTGAGAGCAGAGTAAAGCAATTGAGTGGCTTTACTATTGAAGTGATCGTTCTTCCAGTCGGCATCGTCGTACTCTTCAAAACTTTTGAGAGAGTCATCCATCTTCTTAGGAATGGTAGGTCCAAGGGCAATGACCTTCCATATTTCAATGTCGTGAGCTCGGATGAATATGGACATCTTCTTCTTCCATGTCATAAAGTTTGAACCATCGAAGAAGGGAGGGCGATTGAGAGCGTTGCCTTCAACGGAGGAGTGGATAAAGGCCATTTCTGGATCTTTTCTCTAGCGGGTGTTAATCCGGTGATAAAGAGACCGCTCTGATACCAATTGTTAGTTTGGTACCGCCACTAGATGGGGGGGTTGAATAGTGCGGATAAGAGTATTGAACTCTTTTTGAGCGGAAGCAAAAATATCAGAGTAATTAAAATGCGGAAAAGAAAGAACACAAGAAATTGTTCGAGAGGTTCGGCTATTAACGAAGCCTATGTCCCCTACCTAGTTTTATCGACTAGGACTTTTCTTAGAACTTAGAATGCACTTTCTAGTTTAGTGCCAACTCTTACAATTTCTTGATTTCCGGGCTCAAGAACAACCTCACTAAAAACTCTCTTGTTTTTCCGGGTACAAGATAACCTTTACAAAAATGAATGCGAGTAGGAACTCGAATTTACACGATATATCTCTCTTTGATACAAGAATGAAGATTGGAAATGATAGAACAAATCTTCTCGTATCACAATATGTAATAGGTATAACTCTCAAAATATATGCTTGGAATTGCTTGAGTATGCTTGGAAGCTCAGAATACTTGTGTGTCTTCCATCTCCTTAAAGTGAGCTATTTATAGCCTTCTTGAGCTCATTTTCCCGTTGGAGCAGTTTCACTGCTTACGTACGTTAGGCGCTGTTTGTTACGTACGTTATGAACGTTACGTACGTTATAAGCTTTGAGTAGCGGCCGTAACGAACAGTGAAGAACTGGTTCAGTGAGATCTGATAATATACGTTACATATGTTACTAACTGTACGGTTACGTACGTAATCTTCCAGTCAGAGATCCGTTGAGTGTGACGACTTGTTGTAACGGGTAATGACTTTTCCAACGGTCAGAATATTTCAAACCTTACGTACGTTAGCTAGAGCTGGTTACGTACGTTACCTGTAGAGAAAAACTTATGAAAACAATGAGTGTTACATACGTTATGATAGGCGAGTTACGTACGTTAACTGTACTTAAATTCTTGTAAACAACTATGAATGTTACGTACGTTAAGATGGTTTGATTTACGTACGTTAACTGAAGGAAAAATATGTTTTAAGTAAATTTTGGTTTTAATAACACATCATCAAAATGTATAAAATGATCTAAAAATTATTGTTCCAACACATACCGTGGCTTCGGCCCTCATTGTGATACGGCTTGGTGCCGTGGTTTCGGCCCTCATTTTGATATGGTTTCGTGCCGTGGCTTCAGCCCTCATTGTGACACGGCTTTGTGCCGTGGCTTCGGCCCTCATTGTGATACGGCTTCGTGCCGTGGCTTCGGCCCTCATTGTGATACTGCTTCCTTCCGTGGCTTCGACCCTCATTATGATATGGCTTTGTGCCGTGGCTTCGGCCCATATTGTGATACGACTTCGTACCATGGCTTCGGCCCTCATTGTGATACGGCTTCGTGCTGTGGCTTTGGCCCTCATTAGTACAGCTTCGGGCTGTTTCGGTTTCAGGTGATTGTGATATTTACAGCTTTGGTTGAGTGGCTTTCAGGCATTTGTGATGTCTTGGTAACTTCATTGGAGCCTTCGGGCATTGTGATTCATATTTAATTCAGTCCTGGTGTGGTTCATGTTCGTGTAATTCATGGTGGTGCTTTATAAGTTATGATTCGCCGTTGGGCACTAATGTTCTAATCTGTTGAGCAGGTATTATACATATGATGTGGGCATAGTGTTTCACGAATGCTCGGTTCTTAACTTGGTTGTGAGCATCTCGTATTATTATCATTTTACCGTTTCATTCTGCCTTTGGATGCATATCATGTTATACATGTATTTGATGTTCATTATCTGGATGACTGACCCCGTGGGGGTGGAACATGTTTTCATGTTTTAGGTGCTTGCGAGGAGAGAGTTGAGACACAGGGGCATGATGATGGAGACGAGGTATTCGAGCGATACTAGTTCGAGTTGTTCATGTTGGTCAGTCATTCGGAGTGTTCTCCAGTTTTTCAGTCATTATCATTATGTATTACCCGGGCAAATCTCGTGGGTGTGGTTGTATTTTCATTTTTGGCCATGTAGGCCCACTTTTGTCGTTGAAATTCCTTATCGGAATATTGTGTCAGTTATCATATTAAGGGTTGTGGTTGCCCTTGTTGGTTAATTTAATGTAATATCAGTCGTGTTCGCCTGGTGGATCTCCTGGTGTGGGGTCCACGACAATATAATGAACCAATAGGATTTGGGGGTGTTACAGAAGATGGTATCAGAGATTTGGGTTGTCAGATACCCTGATATGTGAGTTATGTGGCTCTACCATCGCGGTAGTAGTGGGGCTGTCAGATTATGACAATCTGTACAGTCGGGTTTTGTGAATCGTAATATTTGTACGGCTGCACGAGTCATTCATTTATCGAGTCTTCATCAGTGAAGATGAGTATCGCAACACCTCGAAGCTTCGTATGACCTGTGTAAGGACTCGATTTTCTTTATGTTCATGCATTCATCATGTCATTAATTATACATGCCTTGTTGAAACATATATGTGATATAAACTTTACGATTGATTCATGACTAATTGTTTTAGAACACGTGTGATCTATGTAAACGATAAGAATCAACTCATTCATCAGTCAATAATCCTCAATCATCATTTTTGATATTGTCGATCATATTAATTCATTCATCACTCGGTCAATCTCATTGTTCAGTTAATTCATTCATCACTCAGTCAATCTCATTGTTCAGTTAATTCATTCATCACTCAGTCAATCTCATTGTTCAGTTAATTCATTCATCATCTCATTGTTCAGTTAATTCATCCATCACTCAGTCAATCTCATTGTTCAGTTAATTCATTCATCACTCAGTCAGTCTCATTGCTCAGTTAATTCATTCAGCACTTAGTCCATCTCATTGTTCAGTTAATTCATTCAGCACTCAGTCAATCTCATTGTCCAGTTAATTCATCCATCACTCAGTCAATCTCATTCTTCAGTTAATTCATCCATCACTCAGTCAATCTCATTGTTCAGTTAATTCATTCATCACTCAGTCAATCTCATTGTTCAGTTAATTCATCCATCACTCAGTCAATATCATTGTTCAGTTAATTCATCCATCACTCAGTCAATCTCATTGTTCAGTTAATTCATTCATCACTCAGTCAATCTCATTGCTCGGTTAATTCATTCATCACTCACTCAATCTCATTGCTCAGTTAATTCATTAATCATCCAGCCCAACTCACGGTTCAGTTGTTGATCTTGTGGATCGAATTTTCAACCTTGTTAACTTGTTCAAGGTAATCATTTCAGGAATTTCATTAGATAATCATGTTACCTCATTCGATCTTTCATGCGATCTTATCATATTCCGGCATCATATGGACGATCATTTTACCGCATTATTAATGAAGCCATTATGTTAGAGCGTGTATGCTCATTATTATCATTCCGTAAAGTAATCATAATGCGATCTTTATACGAGATCTGTAATTATCATGTGATTTTCCTGTCTTGGTATGGAAAGAGCTGTCAGAGGGACATCGGACTCTGACATCCAAGAGATCATTTTCTAGTCGTCTTCGTGCTGGGAGAGATTCTTCTTCTCTGACGAAGAGTTCGATTGTTGTTTGCTTTAATTGTGATTCAGCAGGGCACGTTAGTACTCGGTGTACGATGCCAGTTATTGTTTGTTTTCTGTGTGGGAGTACGGGACACCTACGGAAATACTGCAGAAATTCTAGTGCCGATAAATCTCGAGAGGGCTCACAAGCCTCGAGGGATTTTGTTACTCCAACCCGTACTTCATTCAAGGGGTCCTATCAGGCTTCGAGAGCTAGAGGTAAGGACATTCATCACCAGTGTTAGAGGATTATCATTCCGTTCGTTGTTGTTCATTCATGCATGTAATTCATTCATAATATATCAATCATGTTGAGTCTTGTAATTATCAAACTAATCACTCAATTCACGAGGGACGACGGTCCTAATCATTTCATTGAGCTATCATTCATTGCGTCATTATTCACCTCAATGAGTCATTGTTGATCTTTGTCGAATTTCGATTCATTATGATTCATTGTGATCATTCTTGTTCTTGTGACCTCCCGGCATCATATTGAGCGGTGAGTTTAGATTTGGGTCTTCCTTGAATCGATGAGATCGAGAGGATCGATGATCTGGAGGATATCGATGTTGGGTACATTTGAGATGTAACCTTGTTTTTCGGATTACTGTTTAACTCAGTCTGCATCGTAGTATTGTGGTTGTGAACCATCTGCCGTCGATTTATCTTATAACTATGGTAATTTAGAATCTTGAGATTTGAGTCATTGGTTGGGATTGCTTTCCTTTTGGTGTTGTACCGAGATTTCGTGATAATTTGGGTAATTGTTCATTGTGATTCGAGACGTCAAATCATGGGGACTTGGGCGTGCGATAGATATGGTCCCGAGGACGACATGTGCATTGCTGTTCTTCTATGGAGGTGTGAATCAGTGTTTGTATGGGCATTCGATGCCGATGAGAAGCGAGCATTCGGGACGAAACTTCTTTTAAGGGGGGTAGTATGTAATATCCGCAATTTCGATTTCCGATTATTTTTTTATGGTGTAAGTCCATATTAGCAACTCTATTGTGACTGTTTCGTCATTCCGAGAATGATTAATTCTGAACTTTTTGTCATATGGGTTTGTCTCGGTGTCGTTCTGTTGAATTTCGTGTTCTTAAGCGACTTTTCCACGTATGAGTTCGACTTTGTAAAATCACCATTAATTCTAGGAAACTACAAATATTCTGAATCTTTTCAATATTACAGAGCATCAAGTTAGCTTTCCAATGGTTCAAACGGTGAATCAATAGGAGTCCGGACGAAGAAGTTATGGTCGAAATAGCTAAGGCTGCACCATGTGCCTTTTAGTCTTTGGGCCGTACATGCGGGCATGACTATACAGCCGAGCCGCGGCACAAAGCCGATGTCTTTGGCGCTTTTGGCCGTGGGCCACGGCACATTCAGCCTGTGCCACGGCACACTGTGCATGTTTGCCTATTTCAGCGGGTTTCATGAGAATCAAGCTCATTTCATCATTTTCCTTCTTCCTCTCCTCCTTGGGCGATTTGTGGGCGATATTTTCAGCAATTTAGCATCATGAAACTCAGATAATTTCATCTTCTTCAAGTTGTGGTGTGGATTAACAACATGTTTGTGGATTCTTCATCATAATCCAAGGTAATTTCTTCAACCCTAGATTTGATTTTGAGTTGGAGCTTGATGTTTTGGATGATATAGTCATGATTTGTGATGGATATATGTATGATTACGAGTTTTTATGAGTTATCATCGGATTGTTGGAAGTTTTTCTCAAGAATACTTTGAAGGTTGACTTGTAATAGGGATTTTCGATTAAATATTACCGTAAGCTCGATTTGAGTATTCTTATTGGATTATCGATTGTATTGAAGGTGTTTTGTTGGATTGAATCATTTGTTTGAAGTCGGTTTCCGATACAATTGGGTTTGGTTGTTTAGGATAGGAGATTGTTTTCAAGGTGTTTGTCGAAATGCCTCAATGAGTTTGGGATTTATTGTATCGACCTCTTGAATTGGTTATGATCATGCTTGATTCGTGTATTAAACGAATTGTTGGTATTTGTGTCATTCAAGGTTGTTCAAGCAGCCGACAATTTCATTAAGGATGTTGTTCGTGGAAGGACTTTCTCGCCGTCGGTTTGAGGCAAGTTTTATACTTGTACTAGTCAATGAGATTAATGTCATCATATATGTGTATTAATATGTTGTATCATTCTGAGACTTAGTCTCTCCATGAGTTCATTTATATTAAGGGATCGTTCGATACGATACTCTTCGTAAATTATGCCAAACGTTATTATTTTTCATTAATGGCCAGTTCAAGGCATCGGGATACTCATTTCTAATGTTATTGTCGATAGCCGGTTTGCGGTATCGATGTATCGATTATTGTTGCGATATTGATGTCGACCTAAGTCGTCGTTATAATCATCGTTATCAAGGTTGGTGTTTTATCATTGATGTTGTATTGGCCGATTGAAGGCATTGGCGTATTCATTTCTCATCTTCGTCATCGGTAACAAATTAAAGGTGCTGAGGCATCCTTCGTATCATTATTATCGATTGGCCGTTGTAAGACAATCGAGGTATTCACTCATTCGTTATATCATATTTATCGGTTGGCCGTTCTCAGGCAAATCGAAGTGTTCAATCATTCATCATATCATTGTTATCGGTTAGCTGTTCTCAGGCAAATCGAAGTGTTCAATCATTCATCATATCATTGTTATCGATTGGCCGTTCCAAGTCAGTCGAAGTATTCAACCACTCATCGCATCATTGTTATCGGTTGGCCATTCTAAGGCAATCGATGTATTGAATTGGGACCGCCGAGGATGGTGCCCATCCGTGAGTCATTGTTGTCATGTTGGCCGACTCAAGGCAGTACACTATCATTCTCGTGAATTCGGTAATCTTGGGATCGTTGCCGTTTGTTATCAGTTGTGTTTTGGAGGCTAGTCTCGACTAGTGCTCGATGGGTAATTTTGGGGAGATTGAAACCTTCGCGGTTGACTTTGCAACACCTACATCTCAGTAGGTCAACGGCCATTGGATGGTCTCATTGTGATACGGCTTCATACCGTGGCTTCGGCCCTCATTGTGATACGGCTTGGTGTCGTGGCTTCGGCTCTCATTGTGATAAGGCTTCGTGATGTGGCTTCGGCCCTCATTGTGATACGACTTTGTGTCGTGGCTTCGACCCTCATTGTGATACGGCTTCGTGCCGTGGCTTCGGCCCTCATTGTGATACGGCTTCGTGCCGTGGCTTCGACCCTCATTGTGATACGGCTTCGTGCCGTGGCTTCGGCCCTCATTGTGATATGGCTTCGTGCCGTGGCTTCGGCCCTTATTGTGATACGGCTTCGTACCGTGGCTTCGGCCCTCATTGTGATACGGCTTCATGTCGTGGCTTTGGCCCTCATTAGTACAGCTTCGGGCTGTTTTGGTTTCAGGTGATTGTGATATTTACAGCTTCGATTGAGTGACTTTCAGGCATTTGTGATGTCTTGGTAACTTCGTTGGAGCCTTCGGGAATTGTGATTCATATTTAATTCAGTAGTGGTGTGGTTCATGTTCGTGTAATTCATGGTGGTGCTTTATAAGTTATGATTCGTCGTTGGGCACTTATGTTCTAATCTGTTGAGCAGGTATTATACATATGATGTGGGCATAGTGTTTCACGAATGCTCGGTTCTTAACTTGGTTGTGAGCATCTCGTATTATTATCATTTTACCGTTTCATTATACCTTTGGATGCATATCATGTTATACATGTATTTGATGTTCATTATCTGGATAACTGACCCTGTGGGGGCGGAACATGTTTTCATGTTTTAGGTGCTTGCGAGGAGAGAGTTGAGACACAGGGGCATGATGATGGCGACGAGGCATTCGAGCGATACTAGTCCGAGTTGTTCATGTTGGTCAGTCAGTTGGAGTGTTCTCCAGTTTTTCAGTCATTATCATTATGTATTACCCGGGCAAAGCTCGTGGGTGTGGTTGTATTTTCATTTTTGGCCATGTAGGCCCAGTTTTGTCGTTGAAATTCCTTATCGGAATATTGTGTCAGTTATCATATTAAGGGTTGTGGTTGCCCTTGTTGGTTAATTTAATGTAATGTCAGTCGTGTTCGCCTGGTGGATCTCCTGGTGTGGGGTCCACAGCACTGTAATGAACCAATAGGATTTGGGGGTGTTACACAGGTGTTACACACAAGCCTTCCAAAAGATGTTGTTCTAAGATGCTCCCGATCAAAACCCTCAATTTCTGTCGAAGGATCGCGAAAAATGAAGAAAAAAGTGGAAATGGACGAGTGACCCGATGCCCAGGCCTTAAATAGACGGTCCCTGCCGAGTGCTTACGGCCGTAACCGGCCATGGCTTACGGCCGTAACCGGCCATCTCGACCCTGCTGCCCAAAACTGTCGGCAGTGTTACGTACGTTACCAACCAGGGCTCACGTACGTAATAGGCCTTACGGACGTAACTGCTAGATCATTACGGCCGTAACTCGGCCACGTGTGCCAATACCCCAACGCGTACGGCCATGACTCGGCCGTGGCCAACTCCGACAGTCCGGACAACCCCGAAACCCAGATCTGAATATAAACCGAAGATCCGGTTACGAAGTACTCACAAAGATGAATCTAAGCGCTAAAAGAACACAAGATTCCGACCACCCGAAGGCTCGAAATTCGACAACGGAAGTAATTACTCCAAACTTTTGGAAATTACGAAAATGGCCCAAAACGTCCGAAATACACGATACACGATCGAAACACTAAGCCAAAGCTCGCAACATGAATAATAAAATTAATTGAACTTACGAGAAACTCTAAAGAATAGTTTCGGACGAGATTCGCAAGAATCGAATTCAAGTGTAGAAAAGCCGCTTCAGAACACAGAACTAAACAAAACGACACCAAAACGAACTCGGATGACAAAAAGTGCAGAATTAATCATTCTCGGAATGACGAAACGGTCACAACAGAGTCGCTATGATGAACTTCTGCCCAAAAAAGAAAATTACCAGAAATCAAAATTGCAGGTATTATAGAAACATGATGATATACTGTTTTGATGTATACTTGATATTCCAGAATATTGATTACAAATGTTCTTCCTAAAGTGGATTGCTTGTGTCGATTCGTGTATGTATTTAATGTAGTGTAATTGTGTATTTGCACTAGCTATTCGGTTGCTAACCCCTTAAATGGGAGAAATGCGTTTTATGGATTTGAGATGTCGGTCGAGCTGAGGAGCTGACACGGGATATGCACGCAAAGGATGGCCCAGCATGATGATGAGTCTCAAGTCTATGTGTTATGTTTTGTCATAGAATCTACTTGGGTGTTGGAGTTAGACTTGTTACTTTATAAACTTGGTTAAAGTCCCCAGCGTGGACAAAGAACTTGTAATTGATTTGTACTTCATGAAGCTCGATTAAAATGTTTTGGCCGAGGCCACGGCCCTATTTTTCGATGATTAATGTGTCTTATGGGATTTGTTTGTGGATTATGTGTCATGTGTTAGCCTAGTAGAGCTTATGAGGGTTCTACGGCGTGTAACGTCTCTTACGTGATTTGGGGTGTTACAAATATTCTATTAAAGTTTTCTCGTTTGCAACTTGATATTCCGATTTTTGATTTCATCCATTTTTTGTATCGGTTTTGTTTGTTGAACTTCAATTTTAGTTAGGGACAATATTCTTCTCGTTAATCGACTTTTATTATTTCGTTGTCAAACTTGCATTCACCAATATTTCAATTTTTTTAATTTTGCATACAAACCAAATTATGATAGTTGATCGAATTTCCAAATCGTTGGAGGCGTCACAACGGTCGCACTTAAAATCCAACTTTCTTCGGCATGGACAACAGAGGCCTTTTTGCCAAAATTCAGCCGGTTTTCAAAATCAGTTTGTACAAAATTGATATTTAGCTTTCCCCTATTCAAATCGAACAAAGTAGTGAGTGAAAAATATCAATCCCTTGTTGAATCTTTTAAAGGATTTTATTGTTTTAATTATTTTTTTGAGTTTTTCATATTTTTTATTATTAATAATAATAATGATAATTATTATAATTATTACGAATATTGTAGGATATAACAGAATCCAAATGAATAAACTTACTAATTGATATACGGAAACAGTATCTATTTGATAAACTAAATTATACAACGAGAAATATTACAATTAAACTAAATATCTAAGAATACTGTAAATAGAAAATAACAACTAAAAACACAACATAAATTTATCACTACAAGATTCTATTTAAACTAAAGACAAGATATAAATTATTTTAAAATTTAAAAAAAAAATCTGATTTTTTTTATATTTTATATTTTTTTATATTTATTATAATTTTATTATATTTTTAGATAATAATTGAGCTAATATATATATATATATCCAGATATATTTATTTATTTTTTTAACGGGAAAAAAAATTCAGATTTTTTTAAAAAGAATAAAAATTACAAACTTTTATTTTATTTATGCAAACAATAAAAATATTTTTTTTATTACCAATTTTCATTTCAGTTTTTTTTATAAATTATCAGGTTTTTAATTTTTTTAGTATTTTTTCTTTTCATTAAAATATTGTAATTTTATTTTAATAAATAAGTTTCTATTTTTACTAAATTATGTTCATTGTTTAGAAATAGATTATTAGTTCTTAATCTGTTTTTATTTTTTTAGATTTTTAAATTTTTTATGAATTTTTTTAATAAAACTTGCAGGTTTTACTTTTTAAAAATAAAATAAATAAATATGATTTTTATTTATTATGGAAAATAATATTCCAATTTTAATTTTTAAATAAAAATAGTTTATAGATATATTCCAGATTTTTTTTAATTTTTTTATATTTTCAAATTTAATTTTTTAATTTTAATATTCTAGAATTACAAAAATATTACCTTAAAATCTGAATTTTTATTTTCATATTTTTTGAAATAAATATAAATAAGTTCTGATTTTTTTAAACTTTTTCAGATTTTTTTAGATTTTTATATATATTTGGATTTTTTTTATTATTTTATTATTATTTTTACGAAATGAACATGAGTTTTTTATTATTATTACTTATATTTTTATATTTATTGTTATAAGTTTTTATTATTTTTTAGAAGTTTTTATGAACCTAAAAAGAAAATAAATTCTACTACTAACTATTATTTATACTAACACAATCTAAAACGAATATGAAAAAGACAAATAATAATAATATAAAAAAGTAGTAAAATAAATAACTAGTAGAAGAATTTAACTAACTTGGTCACGACAGTCTTCGTATACTTCGTTTGTGCCTCCCCGGCAACGGCGCCAAAAACTTGTTGTTGATTCTTTAGTCTAATACTCGCAAGCGCACGATTCGTTCGATGTAGAAATATTCGTTCGATTCGTTCTTTAGTCCAAAAACAGGAAGGACTATGATAGTGAAGTAAAAATATTCCTATCGTTTTAAAACAAATTATATTAAATTCTAACCTAGTCCCAAATAATTTGATTTTTGAATGGTTATAATAATTGCAATAAATAACAGTAATTTTTAAGTAGATTTTAGATAAATTGATTTTAAATAATATACTAGGATTTAGAATTTACTAATGTCTATTTATTATTTATTTTATATTTTAATTCCAAGAAATTCAGGGAATAGATTCTGAAATCAATCTCACAAAATTATAATTCCAATATAGATTTTCCTTCGCTTGAAAAAATATAATTTCTAAGCATTATATGTATCCAATTTAATGAAAAACAAATAATCAAAGAAATTAACTAATATCAATGATCACAAACCAATGGGGAATTTATAACTATAAAAAATATGTGATATAATTGATGAAATAATATTCCCCTATTGAAGCGAAAATCATAATCATTAAAAATTTTTAGTTGGATTTATTATATAAATAATAATAATATAGATATGGTTTCATCATAATCCCAGTAAAAGAAAATTACTCACTCAAAATAACAACACAAATAAATAAATAAATATTTCATAATATTATTACTCAAATATAATTTTATTACACAATATTTTTATTTTTCTCTCTTACAATAATATCTCTCTATTTTTTTTTCTCCTCTCCCTTTTCCTCTCAACACCCTTTCCTATTTATACTACTATTTTACAATTTTAATACAACTAAATAATAAATAAACTTATAATAAACAATAATTAAACCTATCACTAATTATTTTAATGCAACACTCATCAATAAATAGGCGAGTGTGCCACACGCGTCAAATTGGCGATTCTGGACTGGTGCGTGTGCAACACGCGCGGGTGGTGCGACTGGCCAAAATTACCCAGCTGGCTCGGACGTGTGTCACGCATGTGTTTTGTTAACGTGTGATGCCACATGGCGTGTTCGGATTGGCTAGAGGATGCTGGCGTGGCGCTTTTGCTGACGTGTCAGCTGAGTAGGGTGACATGCATGCATGATGACGTCATGGATGATGTCACTATGTGGTCGACTTATCTTGTCCAATCCGATTTTGACACGTGGCACGTTATCAGTGGTCCGCGTCTTTAATTGTTCTCCAAACTTCGAACGGTCATAACTTCTTCATACGAACTCGGATTTTGGTGAATTTTATTTCAAAACGATCGTATTGACAAGGCGAATAAAATAAGACCACTTATGTCTATGTTCGGATTCTGAAAAATTTCGCCTTTGAACCAATTGTTATATTTTGTACCGACTGGTTAACCTGCAGATATAATATAATTCTAATTAATTATCTAAAAATAACACAAAATTATAGAAAATCCTAACAAAATGAAATAATATAAATATATGGTAAAAATGCTAAATTATCACACAAAACACATAATTATATACATAAAATACTAATAAAAATATTACTCAAAATATATCAAACAACGATCGCAAGACCTATGCTCTGATACCACTGTTGGGATTCGGTGCCTAAAACAAAGGCGCAGCAGAAGCAATATACGAATCTAATTCAATCTGAATCTCTAAAGAGAATCGATCAAGCTACGTATATACGAATATAAAACGAAACAAAGGAAGATTCGAAATTATACACTTGAAGTCCATTGATTAAATGGCTGTCTCCTCCACGAATCCGATTCGTCAAGCTTTTAATTGATCCAACGCTGAAAACACCGCGTCTCTACTTACCACGCACCGGAAAGATGATCGAAACGGCTTCACCTTGTTATCCTCCAAGGATACGGTTAGAACAAGGTTATAGGAGCTTGCATATTTTTATTTATCACACACTAAGTGTATAAACGATAATGGTGGAAGAATGATGAAGATGATGAAGACAATATGAAGATGATAATGGTGGAAGATGTAATACCCGAGATCTTTGTTCCACTTTTGTTGAATTTTTCTTCGGTCGAACGGACTGTTGTCGTCCGCATCCTTGGAATAGTGTACTTGTACTGCGGTATGTTGGCTTTCGCAGCCTGCTCGTTGTTGTTTTGGATCGTAGTCGGTGCGTTTGCGTGATCGAGACGTCGTCGAGTCTATAGCCGGCAGTCGGAGGGTCGGTTGGGTTGAGTTACGACCGTAAGGTGTGGCCAATTACGGCCGTAATACACCCACACAGCCCAGCCTGGGAGAACTCGGTTACGATCATAAGGTTTATCCTGTTACGTCCGTAATGAATCGTTATGACCTCTAAGCATTGTCCGGTTACGACCGTAATGCATCGGCAGATTTCGGGTAGTAGCCATGGGGACCCGGTACGGCCATAAGGCCGCGTCGAGTACGGCCGTAAGGCGTGCTCGTTACGTACGTAAAGCAGCAGCCGTTACGTACGTAAAGGGGGGTTGATCGAGTTACGGCCATAAGGCACTGCCGGTTACGGCCGTAACACTGTCGGCATATATAGGCCTGAACTTCGGCCAGACCTCATTTTGTGCGCATTTTCTCTTCCTTGTGACGGCTGGCGACGGGAAAGACGAGGAGAGGAGTCATTGGCTGGTTCTAATCAATTCCAAGATGTTTTAGAAGATCCTTTTCGATTATATCATCACCGAATCCGTGTTCTTCGTCGGATCGAGGTATTTTCTTCCTTAGAACCCTAGTTGTGTAATTTTTGGGGGTTTCTTCATGATTCTTAGATTTATTTCATGGTTGATGAATTGTTTACGGAGTTCTTGTTGTCTTGGCCGTGATCTTTGGATTTTGTAACCCATTTATCGACTTTTATCACCCGGTACTTGATTCGTGATTGTCTTGAAGGAACCCTCGAATCCTTGTTGTTTTTCGGGTTGATTCGGATTACGTTTAGCGTTATTGATTCGTGGTGATGTTATTTTCATAGTTTTTGTGGAGTTGTCGAGTTTTTGGTCATTCTTGGAAGTTCGAGGGCTACCCGACCGTGTCCGTTCGTTGTTCCGTTGCTCTTGGTATCGAGGCAAGTATCTTGCCTATATGTTTCGTGTTTCGTAGATGTATTCATTGGTAGTGGAATCTAATTACAATTTGAATGTTTTTAATGAACTTCTAAAAGAATCGGTGTATTCTCGATAAAGGTTTTCCTTCAAAGATAACTCGTATGCTTTGTGAATAAATGTGTTTTCTGACTATGTGTATCAGTGTTGTGTGATGGAAGGTGTTGTTATTGCATTACATGATTATAGTAGACTCTTTTCCACTGGTCGAAGATTATGTATTGATACATGTACTCGTTCAGTGAATATTTGATGTTGTGTGACATTAGTTGTGAGTATATTTCGGTTAAAGTGGCCGTTCTAGCAAGTACTTTACATTTGGTTGCATATTCTAGTATTTGGACTATGGCTTCCCGTGGATGTTGTGGATGTGTATGTGTATGTTCATGTAATGCCCCTACTTTCTAGGGTAAATATTGGGGAAAATAAATAAAAGGTAAATTTTACGAAAAAATAATTTTCTTGAGAATATAAAAATTCTCGCCTACAAAGTCGAGTCGCTACAATGATATAAAAATATATACCTTTAAATAAAGAAACAGTTCATCATAGGTACGAGATAAAAATTTGCGGCGGAAGAATAAATCATAAGTTTAAAAATTTCTAATCAAAGTTTCCCCAAAAGTTTCAAACATTTAACACAAAGAAAACATCATATATCAAATCCACTTTCATATGCCCTCTCGGCTCGCTCCTTCGTCCTTCCGGCTCGGTTCAACCTGCGAGATCAATAAAGATGGGGGTGAGCTTTCTCCAGCTCGTGGAAATCTCACTGATCACAGTAATATACAATCTCATGAAAGCATAACATGAATAATCTACCATATTTTTCCTCAACGTCAATGCATACTCACAATATTACGTGTAGCATGAATCGAGCACGCATAACACGAATATTGAGGTTGCGCAGGTGCCCCGCAACAACATGATACATACTCACAATATTACGTATAGCATGAATCTAGCACGCATAACACGAATATTGAGGTTGCGCAGGTGTCCCTACAACAACACGAAACATACACGCAATACCACATATAACATGAATCGAGCACGCATATGAATATTGGGTTGTGCAGGTGTCCCACACAACATGAATATTAAGATACCTCTTACACGAATACATGTGAGCCTGATTTACAACGTGCATAAAAGTTTTAAACATGAATAGAACATCATATACACAGTCCAATTAAAGCAATTAAAGTGATAGTGAAAATACTCACCTGAATAAATGATGATGTCTGACTTGAAATGAAGATGCTCGACTCACAGTCCTAAGCCCGTGAATCCTCGATAAATTCTACATATAATAATAATAATACTTACATTTTATTATTTATATGATACATAAAAGGATACAAACATCACTATATAATAAGTGAAAATAAATTACCATTTAATATTACTCAAAGAGCTAATATTATTAATGACTGAAATTAAAATACTTATGCATAAATAAAGATTAATTATTAATATTAATTAAAAGTCAATATTTTAATGTATTGGTCAAAATTAAGATCAAATTTAAGTTTTAAAGTTGACTAGGGTCAGATTGTAAGAATTGAGAAGCTTACTGGGTTAAAATCGAATTAATTTAACTATTTGGGGTTGAATTGAAGGCTGCTGGAAAATGAGAGGACTAAAATGAATAACTCCTAAAATACCGCGGGTATATAAACCCTCAAACCTAACCTCAGCCGACACAACATTTCTCATTTCTACTTCACCCGTGAAACCCGTTTCCTCTCTCCCAAAACTCCCCTGCACCTTATCTCTCTCTCTCTCTCCAAATCCTTTCTCTCTACTCAAATTGCAGGCGATTCCGGCGAAATGAAGGTGAGGACTCCGATTTTGGATTTCTGGTTTCGGCCGGAAACGAAAATGAAAAGTCGTCGGAAATTGAAGCCCAAAAGCCGAAGCCATGGAGGGGCTTCGTCAGACAGCTTGCGGCCAAGGTGAATGTGAGGTTCGGGTGGGTGTTTTGAAACTGGCTTGAGGTGTTACGGGCTTCTGACATGCCGACTAAAATTCGGGATTGATGGTCTGGTTCCAGTCGGATTTGAATTCGGCCAGGGTTATAGAACTCGGTTATGAATGTGGGAAAATTCCGATTTCTGGTTCAGTGAGTGAATTGACAGGGTGTTGGGCTGAAGCTTGGCCGATTGGAACTGTTTTGGGTTTTTAATTAGTGAGTGAATTTGATTTGAGTTTTATCTGTGTACTGAAATTGAATTACCTTGGCTACTTTGAATATCAGTTTCAAGGTCGGGGTTGTGTAATTGGGTTTCTGGTTATGAAGGTCTGTACTTGTAATTAAAGTTTCTAGTTTTTAAAAATGTTTGGTTGTATACAGCAGAATTCAATATGAACATAAAACTAAAAGTGAAGAACTTGGGGGTTGAATTTACCTTTGTTGGATGATAGAGAAGGTGAGAATTTGCAGAAGAGGTGCGATGCTGCAGAAGAGACCTCAAGGTTGATAGACGATCAGCGACTGAGGAAAGATTGTATTATGTGAATTATTATTCTACTGTATAGTTGTGTATTTATACTCCTAGGTTAGGTATAGGGTAGCCCTAAGAGTATATGTGGTATATGATTTGTTGAGCTTGGGTATTAATTTGGGTCAAATATGAATAACATTACAATTAAAGTCGGTTGGGTCTTGTACAATTATTAATGTTATAATGATATTAATATTAGGACTCTTATTATTAATATTGCCTGTAATAATAAATGATGCTACTATTATTATTAATAATAATACTATCAATAATAATAATATAATATTAATATTAATAATTAATATTAAACATATCTCGAATTTATTAATCCGACTAGGGCTTAAAATTGGTTAGATGTCATGAATATATTTATGATCTCATTAATGAGTTTAAATGGATTGGAAATGCATTATTAATATTATTAATAGTAAATGACTACTTGAAAATAACTGACAAAAATGATTCGGGGTAGGATTTGTGATACGTCGAAATAAATGTTCATGATTCTCTAAATGAAATTAAATAACATGAAATGCATTATAATATTATTATAATTAATAATATTACATTATAAAAATGGCGGGTATTACATCCTACCCCTCTTAGCAAAATTTTTCGTCCTCGAAGATAAATGATATACTTCGATTGAAGAAATTTGGATAACGAGCTTGAAGTTCTTCCTCGCGCTCCCAAGTGGCTTCATCCTTACTGTGGTTACGCCATTGGATCTTGACAAACACCTTCTCTTTGTTCCTCAATTGCCGGACTGATCGGTCGAGAATCAGTTCTGGTTGTTCTTCATAGGTAAGATCTTTGTTCATCTCCACGGCGGTATAGTTGATGACGTGGCTGGGATCGTGCACATACTTTCTCAACAACGATACGTGGAAAACGTTGTGCACAACCGAAAGTTCTGGTGGTAAAGCCAAACGGTAAGCTAACTCTCCAATTCGCTCGAGAATTTCGAATGATCCAATGTATCTCGGTCTCAACTTGCTCCTTGGACCAAAACGGACAATTCCCTTGGTAGGACATACCTTTAGGAATACCTTGTCGCCAACACAGAATTCGAGATCTTTCCTACGCTTGTCGGCGTAAGACTTCTGACGATCGTGTGCTATCTTGATCCTGTCACGAATCTTATCCACCATACCAACTGTCTGTTCGATCATCTCGGGACCCAAAATCCTCCTTTCACCTACCTCATCCCAATACAGTGGTGATCGACACTTCCTACCATATAGGGCTTCATACGGTGCCATACCGATCGTCGACTGGTAACTATTGTTGTAAGCAAATTCTAGCAACGGCAACAGTCGTTCCCAATTATTTACCATGTCTAACACACATGCTCGCAACATATCCTCAAGGATCTTAATGGTCCTCTCAGACTGACCATCAGTTTGAGGATGATAGGCCGTACTAAAATTGAACTGCGTTCCCAAGGCTTCTTGCAAACTCTCCCAAAAACGCGATGTGAAATGAGTATCCCTGTCGGATAATATAGAAACTGGCACTCCATGCAAATTAATAATCTCTCTGATATAAAGTTGAGCATACTGATCTATTCGAAAGTTCATCTTAACTGGGATAAAATGAGCTGACTTTGTGAGTCGGTCCACAACAACCCAAATAGCGTGATTTCCTCTTTCCGTTCGAGGCAAACCTACCACAAAGTCCATCGTAATGTGTTCCCATTTCCATTCTGTAATATGAAGTGATTTAAGTAATCCAAAGGGGCGTTGGTGTTCTGCCTTGACTTGTTGACAAACTATACACCTTCTGACAAAGTCGGCCATATCTCTTTTCAAACCTTCCCACCAAAATGTCCCCTTAAGATCTTGATACATCTTTGTACTCCCAGGGTGTGCTGTATATGGAGTACTATGTGCCTCCTTCAATATCGCTTCTCTCAACTTGACAACATTGGGCACACAGATCCTCCCTTCATAGTACATTGTGCCATCATCGGACACACGGAATCCTTTATCCTCACCTAAAAGAGTATGTTCTTTTATTTTGACCAAGAAGTCGTCTTGAACTTGACCTTCTTTGACCTGTTCACTCAAGGTTGGTTGTACCACCAAACTAGCCAATAATGACTCAACTGGATTCGATGGCGTAGCCATCTCAAGGTTCATTCTTGCAAATTCCTAGACCAAGGTTTCCTCTTTGGTCAACAAACAAGTTAGGTCTCATCTCGCCTTACGGCTCAGTGCATCAGCAACTACGTTTGCTTTACCAGGGTGGTAATGAATTGTACAATCGTAGTCTTTGACCAACTCAAGCCATCTGCGCTGCCTCATATTCAATTCCTTTTGTGTAAAAATATATTTCACACTTTTGTGGTCTGTATAGATTTCACACTTACCTCCATAAAGGTAATGTCTCCAAATCTTCAACGCATGAACTGCCGCTGCTAATTCCAAATCATGAGTAGGGTAGTTTACTTCATGCGGTTTCAACTGTCTCGAAGCATAGGCAACTACCTTACCCTCTTGCATCAATACACATCCCAAGCCTTGCTTGGATGCATCACTGTAGATGACGAATTCTCTCGTCGGATCGGGGATGGCCAACACTGGTGCTACAGTCAGTCTTTGTTTAAGTTCTTGGAAACTCTTTTCGCATTTCTCATTCCATAAGAAAACCTCTCCCTTTCTAGTCAATTTAGTCATAGGTGCAGCAATCTTCGAAAATCCCTCGATAAATCTTCGGTAATAACCGGCTAATCCCAAGAAGCTGCGAACTTCATTCGCATTACTCGGTACTTTCCAATCATTTACTGCTTCTACCTTAATTGGATCAACCTCAATTCCTCTAGATGTGACCACATGTCCCAAAAATGCAGCTCGGTTAAGCCAAAATTCACACTTGTTGAACTTCGCATATAACTTCTCCTTGCGCAGTATTCCCAGTACTGTTCTAAGGTGCTGCTCATGTTCAACCTTAGTTTTTGAATATACAAGTATGTCATCTATGAACACAATGACAAACTTATCCAGATAAGGTTGAAATACACGGTTCATGAGGTCCATGAATACTGCTGGGCAATTAGTCAAACCAATGGCATCACTATAAACTCATAGTGTCCATATCGAGTTCGAAATGCTGTCTTCGGGATATCATCATTCTTAATCCTCAGCTGGTGATATCCGGATCTCAAATCTATTTTCGAAAATAGTCCCGAGCCTCAAAGTTGGTCGAATAGGTCCTCTATTATAGGAAATGGATATTTATTCTTTATCGTGAGTCGATTAAGTTCACGATAGTCTATGCACATCCTCAAACTTCCGTCCTTTTTCTTCACGAAGAGTACTGGCGCACCCCATGGTGAAACACTCGGTCGGATAAATCCAGAGTCGAGTAGTTCCTGTAGTTGTACTTTCAGCTCTTGTAATTCCTTGGGCGCCATCCTATAGGGAGCCTTCGATATTAGTGCTGCTCCTGGCACTGAATCAATCGAGAACTCAACTTGACGACTTGGCGGTACTCCGGGCAAGTTTTCGGGAAAGGTGTCTAGATACTCCTTGACGATAGGTACATCAGTTACCGTCTTCTCCGAAGTCGTTTTGCCCATCACATTCACCAAGAATCCTTGGCAATTACGCTTCTTCAACATCTTCACCGCTTTCATGGCTGAAATCACCTTCGGGGTACTAGAGTATCTTACTACCTCGAATACGGTTTTGAAATCGATAGACGGACATAAAGTTACCCTCCTCTCGGAGCATTTAACTACAGCTCTATGTTTGTCCAACCAATCCATACCCAAAATGACATCAAAATCGCTAAGTTCAACTATGTGCAAGTTGACTAAGAAGCTATGTTCGTTAATCTCTATCTTCACATTGTTAGTTATCGAGTCTACACGCACTACTCCCCCCGTCACTGCTAATAATCTCTATAACAGGAATAGGGGGTCGCGGCTCAATCCACGAAATGACTTCATCTTCAGATTCGATATCTGCCATCAATACGTCCTTCATATTTTCTGCGAGATCCATCTTTGCGATTTCGTCAGGAACTTCTTTTGGATCTTCTTCTGGATCTTCTTCATCCGTAGAGTCGGCATCCCAATTTGCAGCCGGAATCGTCTCTCGAGCGAACAAATCCAATAAGCGTCCAGCGACGAACTGGAAATCATCAGTGGCATCTCGCTCTTCTAGCAATCTCTTGATGGCCTTTTTCCAAAGCCGGAAGATGCAGCAACTCCAGTCTTCGGATAACTTCTCCATCAGGTGCTCTAGCTGTCGAGTGACGGAACCTTATTTCCCAGATTGCAGCCACTTACTCAGCCTATTAATGGCGTAGTGTGGTGCATTTTCTGTTAGACTAGGGTCGTCCCACCAGTCTTTACGTGTTAGAAGACGCGATTCAAAAGTAGCTGGGACCTTCTTACGTGGCGTCATTCTAGGTTTAGCCATACTAACAGTTCGTACATGCATAAATAATTATGTAAATAAAAATGATGACATATGCATGAATAATGACTAAAATTTGGTACCTCGGACGGAGTGACGAAGTGGCGAAGCTGAGAGCATATGATAATTTTATATTTTAGCGAGTCTACAGAAAAATAAAACCTGCTCCGATACCACTATGTAACGCCCCGACTTTCTAGGATAAATATTGGGGAAAATAAATAAAAGGTAAATTTTACGAAAAAATAATTTTTTTGAGAATATAAAAATTCTCGCCTACAAAGTCGAGTCGCTACAATGATATAAAAATATATACCTTTAAATAAGGTAACAGTTCATCATAGGTACGAGATAAAAATTTATGGCGGAAGAATAAATCATAAGTTTAAAAATTTCTAATCAAAGTTTCCCCAAAAGTTTCAAACATTTGACATAAAGAAAACATCATATATCAAATCCACTTTCATATGCCCTCTCGGCTCGCTCCTTCGTCCTTCCGGCTTGGTTCAACCTGCGAGATCAATAAAAGTGGGGGTGAGCTTCCTTCAGCTCGTGGAAATCTCACTGATCGCAGTAATATACAATATCATGGAAAGCATAACATGAATAATCTACCATATTTTTCCTCAACGTTAATGCATACTCACAATATCACGTGTAGCATGAATCGAGCACGCATAACACAAATATTGAGGTTGTGCAGGTGCCCCCACAACAACATGATACATACTCACAATATTACGTATATCATGAATCTATCACGCATAACACGAATATTGAGGTTGCGCAGGTGTCCCCACAACAACATGAAACATACACGCAATACCACATATAACATGAATCGAGCACGCATGTGAATGTTGTGTTGTGCAGGTGTCCCCAAACAACATGAATCTTAAGATAACCTCTTACATGAATACAGGTGAGCCTGATTTACAACGTGCATAAAATTTTTAAATATGAATAGAACATCTTATACACAGTCCAATTAAAGCAATTAAAGTGATAGTGAAAATTTCCACCTGAATAAATGATGATGTCTGACTTAAAATGAAGATGCTCGACTCACAGTCCTAAGCCCGTAAATCCTCGATAAATTCTACATATAATAATAATAATTATAATACTTACATTTTATTATTTATATGATACATAAAAAGATACAAACATCACTATATAATAACTAAAAATAAATTACCATTTAATATTACTCGAAGAGCTAATATTATTAATGACTGAAATTAAAATACTTATGCATAAATTCAGATTAATTATGAATATTAATTGAAAGTCAATATTTTAATATATCGGTCAAAATTAAGATTGAATTTAAGTTTTAAAGTTGACTGGGGTCAGATTGTAAGAATTGAGAAGCTGACTAGGTTAAAATCGAATTAATTTAACTGTTTGGGGCTGAATTGAAGGCTGTTGGAAAATGAGAGGACTAAAATGAATAACTCCTAAAATCCCGCAGGTATATAAACCCTCAAACCTAACCTCAGCCGACACAACATTTCTCATTTCTACTTCACCCGTCAAACCCGTTTCTTCTCTCCCAAAACTCCTCTGCACCTTATCTCTCTCTCCAAATCCTTTCTCTCTACTCAAATCGGCTGGGAGGAAAGAAAAAAAATAATTCCAAAACACACACAGACCACGGCGGACGAAAAAAAGAAAAGTGCAAATCGCCGGTTGTTCGTCTCGGATGCAGCGGTGCAAGGTCCGGGTTCGGGTTAACCAGTCGCGGAACTCACGGCGGAGGCGGCGGTTCGAGTCTGAAAGGGCAGGAGATTCCGGCGAAACGAAGGTGAGGACTCCGATTTTGGATTTCTGGTTTCGGCCAAAAACGGGAATGAAAAGTCGTTGGAAGTTGAAGCCCAAAAGCCGAAAGCTATGGAGGGGCTTCGTCGGACAGCTTGCGGCCAAGGTGAAGGTGAGGTTCGGGTGGGTGTTTTGAAACTGGGTTGAGGTGTTACGGGATTCTGACATGCCGACTGAAATTCGGGATTGAAGGTCTGATTCCAGTCGGATTTGGATTCGGCCAGGGTTAAGAACTCGGTTATGAATGTGGGAAAATTCCGATTTCTGGTTCAGTGAGTGAATTGACAGGGTGTTGGGCTGAAGCTTGGCCGATTGGAACTGTTTTTGGGTTTTTAATTAGTGAGTGAATTTGATTTGAGTTTTATCTGTGTACTGAAATTGAATTACCTTGGCTACTTTGAATATCAGTTTCAAGGTCGGGGTTGTGTAATTGGGTTTCTGGTTATGAAGGTCTGTACTTGTAATTAAAGTTTCTAGTTTTTAAAAATGTTTGGTTGTATACAGCAGAATCCAATATGAACATAAAACTAAAAGTGAAGAACTTGGGGGTTGAATTTACCTTTGTTGGATGATAGAGAAGGTGAGAATTTGCAGAAGAGGTGCGATGCTGCAGAAGAGACCTCAAGGTTGATAGACGATCGACGATTGAGGAAAGATTGTATTCTGTGAATTATTATTCTACTGTATAATTGTGTATTTATACTCCTAGGTTAGGTATAGAGTAGCCCTAGGAGTATATGTGGTATATGATTTGTTGGGCTTAGGTATTAATTTTGGTCAAATAAGAATAACATTACAATTAAAGTCTGTTGGGTCTTGTTCAATTATTAATGCTATAATGATATTAATATTAGGACTGTTATTATTAATATTGCCTTTAATAATAAATGATGCTACTATTATTATTAATAATAATACTATCAAAAATAATATTATATTAATATTAATAATTAATATTAAACATCTCTCGAATTTATTAATCCGACTAGGGCTTAAAATTGGGCCTGGATCCTCTGTTGTGCAGGTGCACAGCCGTTTGATCACACACACCGCAGGTGTGTGCGTGTGATCCAACGCACAATGCAGACACGGTCTTTGTGCACCGCAGAGATCAGATCCTTAAAATTGGTTAGATGTCATGAATATATTTATGATCTCATTATTGAGTTTAAATGGATTGAAAATGCATTATTAATATTATTAATAGTAAATGACTACATGAAAATAACTGACAAAAATGATTCGGGCTAGGATTTGTGATATGTCGAAATAAATATTCATGATTCTCTAAATAAAATTAAATAACATGAAATGCATTATAATATTATTATAATTAATAATATTGCATTATAAAAATGGCGGGTATTACAGTTCACCCATGGATGGTCCGACGGGCCCTCTGGAGATACGTATTGCCGTGTGTGCGTTCGCGAACTAGGGTTAACCACCCAGGGATGGTCCGATGGGGCCTCTGCGGGGTACGGTGGTCGTGAGTCTCGTACCAACGGTTAACCTTGAAATGTTTTGTTGGAGAACTATGATTTTGGCGCATATTTCATCTGATTAGAATGGCAGTTCAAATGGTATTGTACTTGGCTGGAAAGGCACCAGAAAATGTGTTCTGCATGATTCGTCTCTTGGTTGCGATATTTTGATATGGGTACGTGAGTCCTATGGTTGCTCCGTGCATTGTAGCTTTATGGAGTGGCGAGTTCGACTATATGGTTAAGTTGCAAAGTTGTGCTCTCTGATGTCGTTCTGTATGACCGTTGTCATGGTAATGTTTGACATTATGTAGTTTCCGTCGAGTTATTCTTTCGAGTATGCGATGTGGATGAATTTGGTCGTGGACCCCGTGTGTTGTTATCGGAATTGTATTTTGGAAAAATGATTTTTGGGCTGTATCCCTAAGTGATTTCGAAAGACTTGAGAATTCTTAAATCCCAAATGTTTTCAAAACTCCCGAGATCGTAAAATGTTTTGTAAGATGTATAATGGCTTTATTCATACTTTTCATAATTCACACTGTTTTGATCAAGTGATTTATCTCGAGAAGTATATTCGTGATTATTATGTTCTTGGGGTATGTTGTGTATGACTTGTATTTGTGTTTTATACTTGCACTAGCAAAACAGTGGAGTTTTGCTAACCCCTGAGTATTCGGGGGGTGGATGTCTGTATTGTGTCCAGGTACTTGCAGGTTGCTGGGGAGCAATTCACAGGATCATTATGAAGGATGATGGAAGACGACGATACTAATCACATGACGACGAGTCGTTGAATATTTTGGTGGAGTTTTGTTGTTGTCTCTTCGCTGTGTTATTCTCTCGTTTTATGGAAATGATGATGTATGTTAACCTCTGTGTGGGTATGAGTAGAGAGAGTTATGTATAATTGATGTGTATGTTGTGATAAAAGACCAAATCGGTCTAGTGGTTCGTTAGTAGCCATGTTGGCATGTATTGTTATGTTGTGTTGTCGGTATTTAGCCTGGTAGATCCTCGTGGAGAGGGTCTGCGGCGCTGTAATATTCCCGAGTGGTTTGGGGGTGGTACAAAATATGGTATCAGAGCTTAGGTTGCCGAAACCTAGGCTGTCGGGTCGAGTTGTGTGTTGTCGGGTCTTGTCTTGCCTTGTTTCGTCTTGTCTTGTCAGATTTTGTCTGACTGAGTCATTTCGCGACGCGTCGTCTCGAATGTCGGTCGTGATTAGTATCAAGGTGCAACCATCATCTTCGTGCGATTTGTGGATGTAAGTCTCCCTACTATGTTGTGTCTCGTGTTATACGAGCTTGTGTGAATTTACGTTATGATGTGGAGTTTAAATGTGAATTGTGAATACGTAATCCATACTCGTTAATTCTCGTGAAAAGTGATACCGGTGTATAAATGTATATATATCTTGTATTAATCGTTTTACTGGAGTAACGACTTTGATGTGGTTCCGCAAGGAAAGTTTATCAATGTGATATTTCAAAGTTTTAATTATTTTTGAGGAGTCTCGTAAATTTTATTTCAAAACATCCTCCGAGAGAGGAAAAATGTTCGATTTCCATATGATGACCTCGAAACCGAAAATTTTTGAGGACTCAAACTACTTATATTTTATTTTCATCTTGCATTGCAAGTTTTCAAAATTTGATTCTAAAAAAACTCAAAGGAGGTCTACCAAAAGAATTTACTTGAGACATGACTTCCGTTTTTAACTTTTCGGTTTAATGAGATTCGGTTAAAATGCATGTAGTAATGATATTATTGTTATTTCGACTATAATGCTCAGAATTGTGATTCAAATAGTGATGTGAACGCTAGTCGTTCGGTATGTATAAGTTGAGATAGCCCTCCTTATTGAGAGGTGAGATTTCGGTTTTGAATGACAATTGCCTTTTGATGGTTTCTCGTGAGGTGTTGTAATTATGTGAATCGGTGACATTTAGGTTCGTATGTTGTTGTTGTTTATTTGTAACCTTCGATTCTAGTAATGTCGTATATATATGTTCGCGATTATGTTGCTGAATTAGAGCAGTTAGCGCACGCTAAGTATGAGGCTAGCGCGCGCTAATGTGGCATGAGTAGCGCACACTTATCTTCGTTGTAGCGCACGCTAATCAGCCTGGGCATGGACTATGGAACCGCATTTTAGCCGTTAGGTCTAACTTTTGTGGTCAATCACCTATAACTGTACTCTTTGTGTGTTGTCTAGTGATGACAACTGTTGTGTGTCAATGTGTGTTATGACTTTTCGTAGTGCTAGGTGATATTTGATTAAGTGATAAATTATGTCTGCTGTGTATGTTCGAAACGCTTCCTGAAAATTTCATAAAGTTTTGACGGTTCGATTAATCGGTGGCTTCGTGTGGACTTTTCAAATTATTTGGAATCGACATGCCGGCCTAGGATTCTCAAATAAAACCTTGACGGTATTAGAAAGAGTTGTTTAAAATACCTTTGGACATTTTGTAAAATGTACCGTCGTTGATTTTTGTGTAGTGTTGAGAGGATTTTTGAAAATGATTTTTAACGTATTGTATTATTTTAAAATAATTCAAGTACATGATTTTCAAAATATCTTTCACACCATAAAAATTTTTATATTTCAAAATCCAATATGATTTCTACTTCCAAAAATATATAGTGAAAGATGAAAAAACTTACTCGATTTAAATTTCAAACTCGGATTGGGAAAAGTTTTCTGTACTGATCCAGTTATCGTGCGTTGATCTTGAATCACTCCAAAATGATTGATGATTGGTGGAAATATTTAGTGCTTGTATGAATGGTTTGATGAACTTGCATGGTTACCTTGCTTGTTATTAACGGTGATAATGATGTGTAGTGGCATGGCGATTTTGATAGTGCCGGTTACAAGGAAATATTGGTTTGCAAATAATTTCAAAATGAGATGGTTAAAGTCTTTTGTATACAAGTTTTGATAAAAAGCCCGAGGTACTAAAAATACTTTCAAGGTTTTATTTTGAATAAACATACAAATCCAAGGATTTTCAAATGATATCATTTAAAAGGATACCTCGTGGATCTTCTTATCGAATTGCTATTAGTTGTCTTATGTGATATGTCACGCTGAGTTGGCACTTTGGTATATTATTTTGCGATGTTGTGCCATCGTATTGAGTGAGTATCCGCTTAGTATGCCGAGGAGCAGAGGACGCGATCGTGACCGCGGTATAGATAGTCATGGAGACCAGATGTGGGACCAAGAGAATATTGCCGGGAAGGTTGCTATTCTAGCACTTCGTTCTCGTTGTTTAGGTTTCGGGGACGAAACTCTTTTAAAGGTGATATGGTGTAATACCCAGATTTTTTTTCGCTTCCGTTTTGTTCGACCTTATTGACTCATTTGTGTTAGTTGATATTTTTCGGACTTGTTCTATTCTTTACTTTTGTTGATCAAACGAGTTGTGGTATTGTTTCGGGTTAATCCATTTGTCGTTGTGACTTTTTCCGAATTCGGTTCCATTCCTGTGAATCTTATGTAAATGCATGTCTTGTCGTTTTCACCGGATCATATATTGTCTTGAGTCGAGCTGTGAACTTCAGGAATGCTATTCGATTTTTGTTATTCGTTATGATTCGGATATGGTTGTTCAACCGTTGTTGTCTCGATTGTTGTTGTTCAATATTTGTTGATCTCTTATCCTGATTTTGAGCATTCAGATCACTTCGTAATTTCCTTAAGTTCGGGAAATTAACTTCATATTCGATCTTCTAAACCTTGGGCCGTTGGAATTTCATATTTGTTCAATGATTAACTCGTACTATGATTGTTGTGCTGTTCGGGTTAGTTAACCATATAGATTGTTATTCGTTACGATTTGTTATCATTTTGGTGTAGCAATGTTGATGGTAGCATCTACGTGCTGCATGTGATTCGTTGCAGGTCATCGGCAACGGGTAGCGTGTGTTACCTGAGATTGTATTGCGTGAATCCTTTTATAATTTAAGTTTCGGGGACGAAACCTCTTTTAAGGGTGTAGAATGTAATACCCGAGATCTTTGTTCCGGTTTTGTTGAATTTTTCTTCGGTCGAACGAACTGTTGTCGTCCGCGTCCTTGGAATCGTGTGCTTGTACTAGGGTACGTTGGGTTTCACAGCCTGCTCGTTGTTGTTTGAATCGTAGTCGGTGCGTTTGTGTGATCGAGATGTCGTCGAGTCTCTAGCCGGGCATTCGGAGGGTCGGCTGGGCCGAGTTACTGCCATAAGGCGTGGCCGATTACGGCCGTAATACACCCGCACAGCCTAGCTTGGGAGGACTCGGTTACGGCCATATGGTTTATCCTATTACAGCCGTAAGGTTTATCCTGTTACGGCCGTAATGAATCGTTACGGACGCTAAGCATCGGCCGGTTACGGCCATAATGCATCGGTAAATTTCGAGCAGTAGCCCTGGGGACCCGGTTACGGCCGTAAGGCCGCATCAAGTACGACCGTAAGGCGTGCTCGTTACGTACGTAAGGCAGCAGCTGTTACGTACGTAAAGTGGGGTTAACCGAGTTACGGCTGTAAGGCACTGCCGGTTACGACCATAACACTGGGCTTCGGCCAGACCTCATGTTGTGCGCATTTTCTCTTCCTTGTGGCGGCTGGCGACGGGAAAGACGAGGAGAGGAGTCCTTGGCTGGTTCTAATCAATTCCAAGGTGTTTTGGAAGATCCTTTTCGATTATATCATCACCGAATCCGTGTTCTTCGTCGGATCAAGGTCTTTTCTTCCTTAGAACCCTAGTTGTGTAATTTTTGGGGGTTTCTTCGTGATTCTTCGATTTAATCCATGGTTGATGAATTGTTTACGGAGTTCTTGTTGTCTTGGCCGTGATCTTCGGATTTTGTAACCCATTTATCGATTTTTATCACCCGGTAGTTGATTCGTGATTGTCTTGAAGGAACCCTCAAATCCTTGTTATTTTTCGGGTTTATTTGGATTCCGTTTAGCGTTATTGATTCGTGGTGATGTTATTTTCGTAGTTTTTGTGGAGTTGTCGAGTTTTTCGTCGTTCTTGGAAGTTCGAGGGCTACCCGACTGTGTCCGTTTGTTGTTCTGTTGCTCGTGGTATCGAGGCAAGTATCCTGCCCACACATTTCGTGTTTCGTAGACGTATTCGTTGGTTTTGGAACCTAATTACAATTTGAATGTTTTTAATGAACTTTTAAAAGAATCGGTATATTCTCGATAAAGGTTTTCCTTCGAAGATAACTCGTATGCTTTCTGAATAAATGTGTTTTCTGAATATGTGTATCAATGTTGTGTGATGGAAGGTGTTGTGATTGCATTACGTGATTATAGTAGACTCTTTTCCACAGGTCGAGGATTATGTATTGATACGTGTACTCGTTCGGTGAATATGTGATGTTGTGTGACATTAGTTGTGAGTATATGTCGGTTAAAGTGTCCATTCTAGCAAGTACTTTACATTTGGTTGCATATTCTAGTATTTGGACTATGGCTTCCAGTGGATGTGTATGTGTATGTTCACCAGGGATGGTCCGACGGGGCCTCTGGGGATACGTATTTCCGTGTGTGTGCATTCGCGAACTAGGGTTAACCACCCAGGGATGGTCCGACGTGGCCTCTACGGGGTACGGTGGCCGTGAGTCTCGTACCAACGGTTAACTTTGAAATGTTTTGTTGGAGAACTATGATTTTGGCGCATATTTCATCTGATTAGAATGACAGTTCAAATGGTATTGTACTTGGCTGGAATGGCACCAGAAAATGTGTTGTGCATGGTTCGTCTCTTGGTTGTGATATATTGGTATGGGTACGTGAGTCCTATGGTTGCTCCGTACAATGTAGCTTTGTGGTGTGGCGAGTTCGACTATATGGTTAAGTTGAAGAGTTGTGCTCTCTGATGTCGTTCTGTATGACCGTTGTCATGGTAATGTTTAACACTGTGTAGTTTCCTTCGAGTTATTATTTCGAGTATGTAATGTGGATGAATTTTGTCGTGGACCCCATGTGTTGTTATCGGAATTGTATTTTGAAAAAATGATTTTTGGGCTGTATCCCTACGTGGTTTCAAAAGGCTTGAGAATTCTTAAATCCCTAATCTTTTCAAAACTCCCGAGATCGTAAAATGTTTTGTAAGATGTATAATGGCTTTATTCCTACTTTTCATAATTCACATTGTTTTGATCAAGTGATTTATCTCGGGAAGTATATTCGCGATTATTATGTTCTTGGGGTATGTTGTGTATGGTTTGTATTTGTGTTTTATACTTGCACTAGCAAAACAGTGGAGTTTTGCTTACCCCCGAGTATTCGGGGGTGGATGTCTGTATTGCGTCCAGATACTTGCAGGTTGCTGGGGAGCAATTCACAGGATCGTTACGAAGTATGATGGAAGACGATGATACTAATCACATGAAGACCTGTCGTTGAGTATTTTGGTGGAGTTTTGTTGTTGTCTCCGCTGTGTTATTCTCTCGTTTTATGGAAATGATGATGTATGTTAACCTCTGTGTGGGTATGAGTAGAGAGAGTTATGTATAATTGATGTGTATGTTGTGATAAAAGACCAAATCGATCTAGTGGTTCGTTAGTAGCCATGTTGGCATGTATTGTTATGTTGTGTTGTCGGTATTTAGCCTGGTAGATCCTCGTGGAGAGGGTCTGCGGCGCTGTAATATTCCCGAGTGGTTTGGGGGTGGTACAAAATATGGTATCAGAGCTTAGGTTGCGGAAACCTAGGCTGTCGGGTCGAGTTGTGTGTTGTCGGGTCTTGTCTTGCCTTGTTTCGTCTTGTCTTGTCAGATTTTGTCTGACTGAGTCGTTTCGCGACGCGTCGTCTTGAATTTCGATCGTGATTAGTATCAAGGTGCAACCATCATCTTCGTGCGATTTGTGGATGTAAGTCTCCCTACTATGTTGTGTCTCGTGTTATACGAGCTTGTGTGAATTTGCGTTATGATGTGGAGTTTAAATGTGAATTGTGAATACGTAATCCATACTCGTTAATTCTCGTGAAAAGTGATACCGGCGTATAAATGTATATATATCTTGTATGAATCGTTTTACTGGAGTAACGGCTTTGATGTGATTCTGCAAGGAAAGTTTATCAATGTGATATTTCAAAGTTTTAATTATTTTTGAGGAGTCTCTTAAATTTTATTTCAAAACATCCTCCGAGAGAGGAAAAAATTTCGATTTCAGTATGATGACCTCGAAACCAAAAATTTTTGAGGACTCAAACTACTTATATTTTATTTTCATCTTGCATTGCAAGTTTTCAAAATTTGATTCTAAAAAACCTCAAATGAGGTCTACCAAAAGAATTTACTTGAGACATGACTTTCATTTTTAACTTTTCGGTTTAATGAGATTTGGTTAAAATGCATGTAGTAATGATATTATTATTATTTCGACTATAATGCTTAGAGTTGTGATTCAAATAGTGATGTGAACGCTAGTCGTTAGGTATGTATAAGTTGAGATAGCCCACCTCATTGAGAGGTGAGATTTCGGTTTTGAATGGCAATTGCCTTTTGATGGTTGCTCGCAAGGTGTTGTAATTATGTGAATCAGTGACATTTAGGTCCGTATGTTGTTGTTTATTTTTAACCTTCGATTCTAGTAATGTCGTATATATATGTTCGCGATTATGTTGCTGAATTAGAGCAGTTAGCGCACGCTAAGTATGAGGCTAGCGCGCGCTATTGTGGCATGAGTAGCGCACACTTATCTTCATTGTAGCGCCCGCTAATCAGCCTAGGCGTGGACTATGGAACCGCATTTTAGCCGTTTGGTCTAACTTTTGTAGTCAATCACCTGTAACTGTACTCTTTGTATGTTGTCTAGTGATGACAACTGTTGTGTGTGAATGTGTGTTATGACTTTTCGTAGTGCTAGGTGATATTTGATTAAGTGATAAATTATGTTTGTTGTGTATGTTCGAAACGCTTCCTGAAATTTTCATAAAGTTTTGACAGTTCGATTAATCGGCGGCTTCGTGTGGACTTTGAAAATTATTTGGAATCGACACCTAGGATTCTCAAATAAAATATCGTCGGTATTAGAAAGAGTTTTTTGAAATACCTTTGGACATTTTGTAAAATGTACCGTCGTTGATTTTTGTGTAGTGTTGAGAGGATTTTCGAAAATTATTTTTAACGTATTGTATTATTTTAAAATAATTCGAGTACATGATTTTCACAAAATATTTCACACCATAAAAATTTTTATATTTCAAAATTCAATATGATTTTTACTTCCAAAAATATATAGTGAAAGATGAAAAATCTTACTCGATTTAAATTTCAAACTCGGATTGGGAAAAGTTTTCTGTACTGATCCAGTTATTGTGCGTTGATCTTGAATCACTCGGAAATGATTGATGATTGGTGGAAATATTTAGTGCTTGTACGAATAGTTTGATGAACTTGCGTGGTTACCTTGCTTGTTATTAATGGTGATGATGATGTGTAGTCTCATGGCGATTTTGATAGTACCGGTTACAAGGAAATATTATTTTGAAAATAATTTTAAAATGAGACAGTTAAAGTCTTTTGTTTACCAGTTTTGATAAAAAGCCCGAGGAACCAAAAATACTTTCAAGGTTTTATATTGAATAAACATACAAATCCAAAGATTTTCAAATGATATCATTTAAAAGGATACCTCGTGGATCTTCTTATCGAATTGCTATTAGTTGTCTTATGTGATATGTCGCGCTGAGTTGGCGCTTTGGTATATTATTTTGTGATGTTGTGCCATCGTATTGAGTGAGTATCCGCTTAGTATGCCGAGGAGCAGAGAACGCGGTCATGACCGCGGTACAGATAGTCATGAAGACCAGATGCGGGACCAAGAGAATATTGCTAGGAAGGTTGTTATTCTAGCACTTCGTTCTCGTTGTTTAGGTTTCGGGGACGAAACCTCTTTTAAAGGTGATATGGTGTAATACCCATATTTTTTTCGCTTCCGTTTTGTTCGACCCTATCGACTCGTTTGTGTTCGTTGATATTTTTCAGACTTGTTCTATTCTTTACTTTTGTTGATCGAACGAGTTGTGGTATTGTTTTGGGTTAATCCATTTGTCGTTGTGACTTTTTCCGAATTTGGTTCCATTCCTATGTGTTGGTAGTCGATCCGCCTTGGCGTCCACCTAAGCGCCTCGGGCGTCCGAACGGCCGAGCCGATCCCGGAGCCAGACCGGTCATAAACTTGATCGTTTCTCGGGTTCGCACAAAGGGCCGGACCGGGCAGAGACCTTAGAGCCGACCCGAAATCCGGACCAGAAAGGCCGAGCAGACCCTATATGAAAACACTCCATAATCACGAATAAGGCCGACCAGAGTAGCAGGAGGCTGAAGGGCCGACCTCATTGTCGGTCATAACAGATAAATATCGAAAGCCCGAAGAACAGGCAGACAGGACGGTAAGTGAGAGTTGTCATATCCCTACACAAAGCACACTTAAGAAGACGACACGTGTCAAAGGAGTCACCTCCATCGCGACACATGTCATCAGCATATTCATCCCAATCGTCCTACTGTCCTCTCATGAATGGCTGGAAACACATATATATATGCGAGGAGAAGGCACAAAAAGGGGACTTCGAAAAAAAAACAGAGAAAGAGAGAAAAAAGAGAGATTTGAGATACACTGGAAAACAACAAAAAAAAGACTTGTAATTATCAAGCAAACCGAATAGACCGGCATACAATGTTCTGCCCGGCTCTATACTATCGAGAGGTCATTAATAAAACTTAGTGATCAAATATCCTCCCTTTATTTATTGTTTTCTACGTGTCTTCGATCCATTCGTCCAGATCAGCACACGTGACGTTGACCAAATCAGTCGTCAACAGATTGGCGCTAGAAGAAGGGGTCGAACCTTCGACCTTGTGGTTAACAGCCACAACCTATGCTTTTCTCGTTCATATTGCAAGCAATCTTGTGGTTAACCGCCACAACCTACGCTTTTCTCGTTCATATTGCAAGCCAATCCTATACTTTTCTTTAAAATATTCCTTGTTAAGTATAGGATTCTCCATCTCTAACCACAAGAGACGACTTACCATCAGGCCCGTCCAAAGGGCCCGCTATGCAATAGAGGGCACCATTATGAGGTGTACACACAAAGGAGTTCTCTATCATGCATGGACGTATCGGATTATTCTTAGTGATCACAGGACGGACACGGCTTTGCGCCAGACTACAATCAGCCCGCAGATGCTTTGAAAGGCAGTCGGCTGGCGGGGCACTTTGACACCCCTTGCGTTCATCCGGAAATAACCATACCCTCTAAGGGATGGTAGATGAAAGCATAGGAATCATCGTAACTACGAGTCGAAAGCATAGGAATCATCGTAATATGAAGTTGAAAGCACAGGAGCAATCGTGATCACGGGCTCCTGCTCGGCTCGGCTGACCCCTTAGAGGTCATAATTTGAAGGATATTGAGCGTCGCTCAAAATTCCAGGGAAGGTCTCAAAGAGTCCTCGTGTCCTTCAAATTAAAGTTGCAGTCAACATACACTGCAACATCTGAAAACTCCTTCGGAATTCCCATCCACCCGCGAGGGTCCTGGTAATCCGAACGGTAATGGACCAGCTACCGAAAGCACCTCCAAGTATTGAGCCATGTGTTAGAAAAGCAGTGGCGGCCCTTACCAGGGAATTGGAAGTCAAAGCAAAAGTAATCCATAAAGGAGTTTTCCCCATAACCACCCGACCAGCGGTTGTTAGGAGGCCACCGGCGAAACTCAAAACTCCAAGTGATGAAAAAGCCGTGAAAAGTGGAAAATCCCAGTGAAACTAAAATGAGCCGAGGAGTAATCTGTAAGAAAAGAGGGGCCCGGCCGACCGAGTCATCGACTGCTGCGACGGCCGACCCAAGAAGAATCCCAGGCGTTCTACGATGACCCCGGTCGAAATTGGGATACACCCATAGGAGAATTCGTTTCAAAGAACAAGGTCAATATGACCCCGAGAACTTGGACCTCGTCGCCCAAAAAGGCGGAACGTATTCTACAAAACATCCGAGGATTATCAGAGTTTCCAGGCTAATGACCTCATTGTTAAAATCAGCACTGGGGCCCGATACGGGACCTCCTGAATCCAAGTAACGAAGCCCGTCAGAACGGAGGTTGCTAGCTAGAATATGTAAGTGACCAAGGGTCAATTCATTTGTTGAATGCCGTTAAGGTACAGTCAATAAAATTTGATTTTATGTTCACCTCGGAAACAAATGCACTATAAGACCGAGTTCGCCTCGGCACCTCGAATGACCGGCTCCTCCGGCACTATAAGACCGAGTTCGCCTCGGCACCTCGAATGACCGGCTCCTCCGGCACTATAAGACCGAGTTCGCCTCGGCACCTCGAATGACCGACTCCTCCGGCACTATAAGACCGAGTTCGCCTCGGCACCTCGAATGACCGGCTCCTCCGGCACTATAAGACCGAGTTCACCTCGGCACCTCGAATGACCGGCTCCTCCGGCACTATAATACCGAGTTCGCCTCGGCACCTCGAATGACCGGCTCCTCCGGCACTATAAGACCGAGGTCACCTCGGCACCTCGAATGACCGGCTCCTCCGGCACTATAAAACCGAGCTCGCCTCGGCACCTTATAAGACCGGTCCACCCGGCACTGAAAGTCCGAGCTCGCCTCGGCACCTTATAAGACCGGTCCACCCGGCACTAAAAGTCCGAGCTCGCCTCGGCACCTTATGAGACCGGTCCACCCGGCACCGAAAGTCCGAGCTCGCCTCGGCACCTTATAAGACCGGTCCACCCGGCACTGAAAGTCCGAGCTCGCCTCGGCACCTTATATGACCGGTCCACCCGGCACTAAAAGTCCGAGCTCGCCTCGGCACCTTATAAGACCGGTCCACCCAGCACTAAAAGTCCGAGCTCGCCTCGGCACCTTATAAGACCGGTCCACCCGGCACTAAAAGTCCGAGCTCGCCTCGGCACCTTATAAGACCGGTCCACCCGGCACTAAAAGTCCGAGCTCGCCTCGGCACCTTATAAGACCGGTCCACCCGGCACTAAAAGTCCGAGCTCGCCTCGGCACCTTATAAGATCGGCCCATCCGGCAGAAAAAACGGCGGTCTGACCAATAGGGCCCAAACACAAAAAAGCAACAAAATCCATAAAAAGATCGTATTCACTCGAAATAAGTTCCATACAAAAATCAAGGAAAAGTGGCACGCAGGCCATACATGGAATAAAACAAAAAGTCTACTCGGCCTTGTCCTCCTGATCGGCCGCCTGAGAAGACTGCCCCCCACCTCCTCCAGACAAGATCTCCTCCGGATCTTCGATAGCTTCGGCGGCCTTCGACTCATCATCCCCGAGAGCTTCAACCTTGTGTCGGCCGCACAGGACTTTATGTAGGCTGGACTTCCTCAACGGTCTTCCCTTCCTTCATGAGATCCAACATCTCATAACAAGTGGAGACGTAGTTAAGGTTGATCAACTCCTCGTACTCGGGCGTCTTTGAAAAGCACCGCTCGTCAAGAAGGCCCCCTGTCGTAACCCGCAGATTCGCAAGTCCGAACTCCGCTCGGTCGCTTGCTCAAGTTGGGCCTTAGCGCTTTGCAAGTGAGCCTCGTACTCGGCCCCGATGTCCAGCCACTGTTTTGCGCCTTCCTACCACCGTGGCCATCTCGTCACCTTCCTTTCCATATCTCGGCCTCAAAGGCCCGGCTCTCGAAGCTCCATCTTACCCTTCGAGAAGCCATCTCCTCCTCCAAAGATTTGATAAGCGAAGGGCGGAGATGGTGTTCCTCCTGTAAGGCCTTCGGATCGGCCTCTGCCTTTTTATGTTTCCCACCGAGGCGATCGGCTCCCAAATGCCTTCACATAGGTGCACAACGCCCGGCCCAGAATAGCGTTTCCAAAATGGATCTGCTCGGCCGGATCCATATCGTTGGTCACCATCTCCATCTTTGGCGTCCAGCCCAAAAGGGGAACATGGCTGGACTCAACCACCGAGGGGGGGACACGATCGAGCAGTTCGGCGGTGGGAGTGGCCGCCTGGACGTAGTCGAGGAACCAGCGCGGTCTCCGCCCTTTCATCCGGGCACAAGGCTCTTCCCGATCCTTATTCATCGGGAGATAGTGGCCCTCCAAATCAATTAGGGGATCCTTACCCTTTGTACGGCCTGTCCGGGCAGGGCTCAAAGCGGGCACGACGATCTCGGGAAGGGGGAAACCCTCGGCCCTGGTCATGTTATCCTCAGGCCCGGCCTCTACTCTCTTCCGTTTGCCCGCACGCTCCCTACGCTCGGCGGCCTCTGCAGCCAGCCTCGCCACCCGCTGCACAGGCGTCTCTTTCCGTCCAGTCGAGCTCCTACCCTTGGGGCCTGGATGAAGAAGAAATATCAAAAAAAAAAAAAAAAAAAAGCTACCTGATGAAGACATTCTGTTCGGGTTAGTGGATCGAAGCCCCGCAACCCAGAGATTGTCCTCAGTAATCAAAAGGTATGACTTCCTCCGATCAACGGGAAGATCCAAGAGCTGTTCAACCCGGTCGTCAAACAAGGAGGAGGTCTCTGAAGCCGGAATACGTTCTGCACAAACTACAAATTATGAGCGTCAGACAAAAAAGGTACAGCAGCAAAGAACACAACACTTACTCATTTTGGCAACAAAGTCTTCGGGGACCCGGAGCTCGGCGTCCATCACGCCAGGTTCCCACTCATCAACCGAGCTCACCACGGTCCCCACATAGAACCACCGGTCTTTCCACTATGTATGGTCTCCGGCACCTCCACCAAATCCTTATACATCGCGTCCGGTGTCAAATAAAACCAGTAGGAACCAGATCGGACGACCGACCTCCATAAAAAGAGACTGTTAATCTCTTGGCCAGGCTCGGGCCACCCATGCTGACTAAAAAGACTTAAAAGACCCACCATCCGGCCCCAAGAATTCGGATGAATTTGGGCAATGCAAAGGCCCCACCGCCTCAACCACCGGAAAGAACCAACGGCAGAGGGAACCTTAGCCCAGACAACAGAGAGCGGTAGTACACCGCCGTGCATCCAACAGAGGGGTGTGGGGTCTCTCCTCTGGGTTCTAACAAACATCCGCACCACCGCGGGTATCTTAAATCGCCCCGCCAAGCCTCCAACCGCCCATCGGTGACCATGCGCATATCGAGGCCGAATCCCATTCCGCCTCGACAAAAGGAGACGGCCGAGGCCGAACCCACCCGATCTCGCCACTCGCCGTCAACAACGTCGCCACCTCCACGTCTCCAGAAATTGCATCCCCGAATCCGGCGACCTTGCGACCTCGCCTCCATTCTCGTCGCTCCGGTCAACGGGAGCATCACCTATCGACAAATCTGCCACTCCCGTGCAGTCTGGGACACAACCGCCTCCTCCGCCGTATTCCTCCGCTCCGACATCGTAAAATAAGAAAAAAGAGGAGAAAGAGCAAGCTTACTGGGAAGTCTGCGAAACCCGAAAAGAAGAAAAATTGCCGGAAAAAGATCTCTCTCTGCAGTAAAAATGGCGAAGGAAGCAATGAAGAAGAATACACTCTATATTTATAGGAGGAGACAGGGGCATTAATTACTAAAGCGGCGATTCATAATCATCGCAAAAATTAAGAACGCGTGAGACACCGCGACGAATTACATCCCGCCACGCGTCCCCCTCGCTGTGACTCTTGGAGATCCCGAAGTCAAATCGATGCGACTCTCGAAGATATGACCCTTCAAAGGATCTTATCCACCTCCAAATCGGACCGACCTCAATCTGAGACGATTCCGGCCAACTGACCAACGACCCTGGACTCGGGGGCCCTTGTTGGTAGTCGATCCGCCTTGGCGTCCACCTAAGCGCCTCGGGCGTCCGAACGGCCGAGCCGATCCCGGAGCCAGACCGGTCATAAACTTGATCGTTTCTCGGGTTCGCACAAAGGGCCGGACCGGGCAGAGACCTTAGAGCCGACCCGAAATCCGGACCAGAAAGGCCGAGCAGACCCTATATGAAAACACTCCATAATCACGAATAAGGCCGACCCAGTAGCGGGGAGGTCAAGGGCCGACCTCATTGTCGGTCATAACAGATAAATATCGAAAGCCCGAAGAACAGGCAGACAGGACGGTAAGTGAGAGTTGTCATATCCCTACACAAAGCACACTTAAGAAGACGACACGTGTCAAAGGAGTCACCTCCATCGCGACACATGTCATCAGCATATTCATCCCAATCGTCCTACTGTCCTCTCATGAATGGCTGGAAACACCTATATATATGCCAGGAGAAGGCACAAAAAGGGGACTTCGAAAAAAAAACAGAGAAAGAGAGAAAAAAGAGAGATTTGAGATACACTGGAAAAGAACAAAAAAAAAGACTTGTAATTAACAAGCAAACCGAATAGACCGGCATACAATGTTCTGCCCGGCTCTATACTATCGAGAGGTCATTAATAAAACTTAGTGATCAAATATCCTCCCTTTATTTATTGTTTTCTACGTGTCTTCGATCCATTCGTCCAGATCAGCACACGTGACGTTGACCAAATCAGTCGTCAACACTATGAATCGTATGTAAATGCATATCTTGTCGTTTTCACCAGATCATATATTGTCTTGAGTCGAGCTGTGAACTTCGGGAATGCTATTCTATTTTTGTTATTCGTTATGATTCGGAGATGGTTGTTCAACCGTTGTTGTTTCGATCGTTGTTCGATATTTGTTGATCTTGTATCCTGATTTTGAGCGTTCAGATCACTTCGTAATTTCCTTAAGTTCGGGAAATAAACTTCATATTCGATCTTCTAAACCTTGGTCCATTGGAATTTCATATTTGGTCAATGATTAACTCGTGTTATGATTGTTGTGCTGTTCGGGTTAGTTAACCATATTGATTGTTATTCGTTACATTTTGTTATCGTTTTGGTGTAGCAATATGGATGGTAGCAGCTACGTGCTGCATGTGATTCGTTGTAGGTAATCGGCAACGGGTAGCGTGTGTTACCTGAGATTGTATTGCATGAATCGTTTTATATTTTAAGATTCGGGGACGAAACTTCTTTTAAGGGGGGTAGAATTTAATACCCGAGATCTTTGTTCCGATTTTGTTGAATTTTTCTTCGGTCGAACAAACTGTTGTCATCCACTTCCTTGGAATCGTGTGCTTGTACTGCGGTACGTTGGGTTTCACAGCCTTCTCGTTGTTGTTTTGGATCGTAGTCGGTGCGTTTGTGTGATCGAGACGTCGTCGAGTCTCTAGCCGGGCAGTCGGAGGGTCGGCTGGGCCGAGTTACGGCCGTAATGCGTGGCCGATTATGTCTGTAATACACCCACACAGCTTATCCTGGGAGGATTCGGTTACGGCCGTAAGGTTTCTCCTGTTTCAGCCGTAAGGTTTATCCTGTTACGACCGTAATGAATCATTACGGCCATTAAGCATCGGTCGCTTACGGCCGTAATGCGTCGGCAGATTTCAAGTAGTAGCCCTGGGGACCCGGTTACGGACGTAAGGCCGCATCGAGTACGGCCGTAAGGCGTGCTCGTTACGTATGTAAGGCAGCAGCCGTTACGTACGTAAAGGGGGGTTGACCGAGTTACGGCCGTAAGACACTGCCGGTTACGACCGTAGCACTGTCGGCATATATAGGCCTGGGCATCGGCCAGACCTCATTTTGTGCGCATTTTCTCTTCCTTGTGGCGGCTGGCGACGGGAAAGACGAGGAGAGGAGTCCTTGGCTGGTTCTAATCAATTCCAAGGTGTTTTGGAAGATCCTTTTCGATTATATCATCACCGAATCCGTGTTCTTCGTCGGATCAAGGTATTTTATTCCTTAGAACCCTAGTATAATTTTTGGGGGTTTCTTCGTGATTCTTCGATTTGATCCGTGGTTGATGAATTGTTTACGGAGTTCTTATCGTCTTGGCCGTGATCTTCGGATTTTGTAACCCATTTATCGATTTTTATCACCCGGTACTTGATTCGTGATTGTCTTGAAGGAACCCTTGAATTCTTGTTATTTTTCGGGTTGATTCGGATTCCGTTTAGCGTTATTGATTCGTGGTGATGTTATTTTCGTAGTTTTTGTGGAGTTGTCGAGTTTTTGGTCTTTCTTGGAACTTCGAGGGCTACCCGACCATGTCCGTTCGTTGTTCCGTTGCTCATGGTATCGAGGCAAGTATCTTGCCCACACATTTCGTGTTTCGTAGACGTATTCGTTGGTATTGGAACCTAATTACAATTTGAATGTTTTTAATGAACTTTTAAAAGAATCGGTATATTCTCGATAAAGGTTTTTCTTCGAAGATAACTCTATGCTTTATGAATAAATGTGTTTTCTGAATATGTGTATCGGTGTTGTGTGATGGAAGGTGTTGTGATTGCATTACGTGATTATAGTAGACTCTTTTCCACTGGTCGAGCATTATGTATTGATACGTGTACTCGTTCGGTGAATATGTGATGTTGTGTGACATTAGTTGTGAGTATATGTCGGTAAAAGTGGCCATTCTAGCAAGTACTTTACATTTGGCTGCATATTCTAGTATTTGGACTATGGCTTCCCGTGGATGTTGTGGATGTGTATGTGTATGTTCACCCAGGGATGGTCCGACGGGGCCTCTGGGGATACGTATTGCCCTGTGTGTGCGTTCGCGAACTAAGGTTAACCACCCAGGGATGGTCCGATGGGGCCTTTGCGGGGTACGGTGGTCGTGAGTCTCGTACCAATGGTTAACTTTGAAATATTTTGTTGGAGAACTATGATTTTGGCGCATATTTCATCTAATTAGAATGGCAGTTCAAATGGTATTGTACTTGGATGGAATGGCACCAGAAAATGTGTTGTGTATGATTCGTCTCTTGGTTGCGATATTTTGGTATGGGTACGTGAGTCCTATGGTTGCTCCATGTATTGTATCTTTGTGGTGTGTTGAGTTCGACTATATGGTTAAGTTATAGAGTTGTGCTCTCTGATGTCGTTCTGTATGAGCGTTGTCATGGTAATGTTTGACACTGTGTAGTTTCCGTCGAGTTATTCTTTCGAGTATGTGATGTGGATGAATTTGGTCGTGGACCCCGTGTGTTGTTATAGGAATTGTGTTTTGGAAAAATGATTTTGGGGCTGTATCCCTAAGTGATTTCGAAAGGCTTGAGAATTCTTAAATCCCAAATATTTTCAAAACTCCCGAGATCGTAAAATGTTTTGTAAGATGTATAATAGCTTTATTCCTACTTTTCATAATTCACACTGTTTTGATCAAGTGATTTATCTCGGGAAGTATATTCGCGATTATTATGTTCTTGGGGTATGTTGTGTACGATTTGTATTTGTATTTTATACATCACTAGCAAAACAGTGGATTTTTCTAACCCCCGAGTATTCGGGTGGTTGATGTCTGTATTGCGTCCAGGTACTTGCAGGTTGCTGGGGAGCAATTCACAGGATCGTTACGAATGATGATGGAAGACGATGATACTAATCACATGAAGACCAGTCGTTGAGTATTTTGGTGGAGTTTTGTTGTTGTCTCTCCGCTGTGTTATTCTCCCATTTTATGGGAATGATGATGTATGTTAACCCCTGTGTGGGTATGAGTAGAGAGAGAGTTATGTATAATTGATGTGTATGTTGTGATAAAAGACGAAATCGGTCTAGTGGTTCGTTATTAACCATGTTGGCATGTATTGTTATGTTGTGTTGTCGGTATTTAGCCTGGTAGATCCTCGTGGAGAGGTTATGTTGCGCTGTAATATTTCTGAGTGGTGTGGGGGTGTTGCAGAAGAATGATGAAGATGATGAAGACAATATGAAGATGATAATGGTGGAAGAATGATGAAGATGATGAAGACAACTCAAAGTCACTTCCTCTCTCTTGGTTTTGAATGAACCATATGTTACCAATGAAAAAGAGAGGAGGATGACTTTAAACATGTCTTCAATGATTCATCAATCATACATACATGTTGCCATTGTCTCCTTGAATAAAATATACCAAATATTTCTATTCATCAAACACCTAATCAAGATACCTTTTGATTTATAAAATCAAAAGTTTTCTACCATGCAAGGTGGAAAACAAAACATCTTGTCAAGGTGTGGGGAAGGGAGGGCTATATGGAAAGATTAGGGAGTTCGGTTCGTTTCGGACTCCCTCGAGTCCAATACGATAAACTCCATTCCATCTCGATGTATTTATATCAATCAATTAATCCAATTAATTAATTATATCAAATATAATATACAATTCATTTATCTAAAGAAATAATTATATATGTGAATCAAATTAATCATCTAGTAATTTATTTAATTCATTAGGCCGTAAATTTCTTTATCGAATAAATTAATTTAGACATCCAATGTCCCGAAATTAATTAGACATCCAATGTCCAATAAATTTAGATATCCAATATCTAATATTAATTTAAGAGAGAATAAGCTCGATTCATTTCGTCGTCAATCCTATTGCGTGACTCGGTAGGTCCGTCTCAGTTAGCAATGGGAGGAACCAAAGAGTAGTAGCACCACTTAGCCAGCCTGGTGGCCTACACTGTACCCTAACCGAGAACGAATGATGGGGATCATTCCAAAACCTTTTTGTCGTGAATACCATTATACGTATAAACCCTTCTTTCAAATGTCTCGATCAAGTTATAGGGTCACGGTCAGTCAAACCCTATCTGTATTTGACACTATGCACGAGTTAATGCAAATCGAGATTATCGAGCTCTCATGTATCCAATACAACTAGCTCCATTGCTTTGTCCAAAGACTTATGATATCATCTACCCTAACCACATAGGACATATAACCCGTTCACTAACAAGAGAAAGAATCCTATCTTGGTATTTAGTAGAACCTGCTACTTGCCCGTCAAGATACACGTCGAGGTTGACCCCCACCTTCCATTTTTTTGGGTCGAACTACTCTAATGAAAATCTTAACGTCACAAGCACATCCCTACTAAATCCTCAAGTCGAAAGATCACGAATACCTATCACAACCTTTCGATTCCGTGATTGACTGTCCCAGAGTAAAATCCGTGTGACGAATCGAGGGTGAGTCGGTTCGAGTATACTAATCTAATTAGCATATCTATAACGTGTGCTCCCACTAACCATTAGTGTTCGAGAGGCACTTTCAAAGTCAAAGAACACGTCATACAAGTCTTCACATAAACTTAACGCCGAGTCAAGTTTCATCGACTTTTGAACGATTAAGTATTTGAGCCATAAACCTTTTCAGTGCCGACCCCCTTATCCAATAAGGAGTGGAATGTTTTGCCCTCAAATACACGGGCTAGTTTCTATATATATATTTACGAGTTAGGAATACTAGTGACTACCAGTAAATAAAGAAACATAAAATTGCCTTCTGATAATGAATTACATAATAACAAGTACAATGCTCTCACTCAAACATCCCTTGAGTGGCATTCGAGGGCATACTCCTAACAGTTGGTATGTATTTACGATTGGGGGTGGAGCTATATCTTGGAAATCAAGCAAACCAACTTGTATAGCCCGATCCACCATGGAATCGGAATTTATAGCTAGATAAAGCCGGAGAAGAAGCTGGATGGCTACGTAACTTTCTTGAGAATATTCCATGCGGGAAGAAGCCTGTGCCTAGTGTTATGGTCCATTGCTATATCCAAGCAACAATTGGAAGAGCACAGAGCCTTATGTATAATGGTAAGTCTTGACACATTCGTCAGAGACATAATATCATGCGACAATTGATCAAAAATGGAATTATATATTGACTATGTGAGGTCAAATGTTAATTTGGCGAATCCACTCACAAAAGGTCTGAATAGAGATCAATTTCATAAACTGCTAGAGAGAATGGGATTAAAATCCACATCTTGAAAGAACGATCATAGTGGTAACCCAACCTTGAAGACTGAAGATCCCAGAAACTTGGTTCAATGGGAAAACAAAGTTATGAAAGTTCTATTAAATAGCGCTTATAATAAATCCATCCATATAGAGCAGAATAAGTGCTGAGTCCTGTGATTGTGGTGAGGTTAAGTCTCTGGACTTTTAATGGTTCCTTGTCCTTGAAAAGGAAAAGTATTGCAGGGTACTTTATAAAAGGAGATCACCTATCTAAGTGTGAGGACCGAACGCCTCGAATAAACACTCAGGAAACCAAGATGTTGTCCATGGCCAAAACGGACACAACTATGAGAATGGAAGGTGTTGAGACATTATTGTGTAAGTGATGTTGACTCGGTATACACCAATGAGGATTACTTCAAGGCACAGTGTCCACTAAGCCTCTGGTATATCCGACGATATTTCACTAAGGAAGGTTCAAATCCACAAACTACCTTTACCCATGCAGCAGTGTTTTCCGGAAGCTGGGTATGTGAGTCTGCATTCATGCATGCATTTATTTCCACTCATGTGGGGGATTGTTGGAAATTGGTTTTAGAAAAATGAGTTTTGACTCAATTTAAACCAATATAACGATAATAAAATATTTAATTCTTAGAAATAAAATATGAAATTGTGAATCTATGTTTCGAGGAGATAGACATATGATTTATATTTCTCAAAACCGATTTTCGGTGAGAGAAATAAATGATTAAAGTTGGCCAATTAATTGAAATAGTGAAGAGTTAACCAAATTTAAAACTTGAAACTCAGTTGATATTTGGAGTAGATGTAATATCCGGGGGTAATTTTTTTGTTTCGCTATTGAGTTGTACGTATTCGTTGGGAATTGTACAAGTGTTGTTGTTTAGACTGATACAATGTATATTGTATTAGGATATTCCGGGATCGAAATATTTGTACTTGTCGTCGGTTTGGTTTCGTCGTTTGGATGTTGCTTGGAGAGTTTGGAGTTTTGGCTAAGTATACTAGCCTTAACGTACGCTACATGTGTCGCCTTACGCACGTTATGGTCTGAATATTACGTACGTTAGACCTATATGGTTACGTACCTAATGCGTGGTCGGTGGTAGGAACCTTCCTCGGTGTCAACTTTCGGCCGGTAGGGCCAGGAATCTTTCGTTCAGATCTCACTATTGCAGTCAACGGATCCTTACATACATTAGGGTGTGAGCCTTATGTACATTATCTATGCAGCTTGTTAACGTACGTAAATGATGGTTGTTTACGTACGTTAAGGTCTTCGTATTTTTGTTCACTTGATTCTGGAGGCAATCGAGATATTGAATTAGGATTGTCGAGGACATTTCCCATCCATTGAGTTGTTGTTATCGATTGACCGTTCTAAGGTAATCGATGTATTGAATTGGGACTGTCGAAGACATTTCCCATCCGTCGTATTGTTGTTATCGATTGATCATTCTAAAGGCAATCGAGATATTGAATTGGGTTGTCGAGGACATTTCCCATCCGTCGAGTCGTTGTTATCGATTGACCGATCTAAGATAATCGATGTATTGAATTGGGACCGTCGAAGACATAACCCATCCATTGTATCGTTGTTATCGATTGGCGCTCTAAGGTAATCGAGGTATTGAATTGGGACTGTCCATGACATTTCCCATCCGTTGTATCGTTGTCGATTGGACATTCTAAGGAAATCGAGGTATTTGAATTGGGACCGCCGAGGATAGTGCCCATCCGTGAGTTATTGTTGCGTGTTGGCCGACTCAAGGTAGCACACTATCATTCTTGTAAATTCAATTTTGTGATCGTTGAGGGTTGAGGATTCCAAGATTGTTGTGTTGAGATTGTTGGTTGTGTTAATCGGTCCTCAGGGATTGTAATCCCAGGATGGTTGTTTTGGATATTGTTGGTCGTGTCGATCTTTCATTATCATGTGTCATCATTCACTTTGGTGAGTCTTTTAACCCGTATTGGATGTGTTATCCTTTGAGTTTCGTTATCATGTTGCATCGTACATATCTGGAATCATATCTGCGCGCCGATTTGTTATGTGTAGGATTTTTAGCCAGGCACACGATGGTCATGCGTGGATGTTTCCGCATTGTACCGTGCACACGAGACGTAGTTCGTGAGGCTAATTAGGTACATTGCCCCACGTATATTCTGGATTCCGTATACGGGGTGGACATGTGCACGGATACATTTTCGGATTGGGCATACTGTGATGTCCCTCTTGAGCCTTATTGTTTTGGTCGTTCATAGTCTATTTTGTATTGGATATGTCCGACGATTTGCGACTGGTTCTTCATACGTCGAGGGGTATGTTCGACAGTCGGGTTTGTTTCTTTGAGATCAGTATTGTGATGATATACAACTTCGGGCTGTTCGGCTTTCAGGACATTGTGATGATTGGAAGCTTCGGCTGAGTGATTTTCAAACCATTGTGATATTATGGCAGATTCGGCTGAGGGATTTCAGGCCATTGTGATGTTTTGGTACTTCCGTTGGAGCCTTCAGGCATTGTGATTCGTATTTATTTCAGTTTTGGTTTGGGTTACCTTCGGGTAGTTCATTGTTGTGTTCTGTGTTGATGATTCGCCATTGGGCACTTGTGTTGTAACCTGTTGAGCAGGTACCAATCGTATGCCATGGGCATTGTGTTTCACGAATGCTTGATTCTCACTTTGGTTTGTGAGCATCTCGTATTACCATTATTGTACTATTTATTCTGCTGTTGGATGCATATCATGTTGTATATGTATTTGATATTCATTATCTGGATGACTGACCCCGTGGGGGCGGAACATGTTTTCATGTTTTAGGTGCTTGCGAGGAGAGAGTTGAGACACAGGGGCATGACGATGGCGACGAGGCATTCGAGCGATACTAGTCTGAGTTGTTTCGGTGTTCATGTCGGTCAGACAGTTTGGAGTACTTCAGTTTTGTCAGTTGTCATTTTGTATTATCCGAGCAAGGCTCGTGGATGTTGCTGTATTTTTATTTTGGCCATGTTGGCCCACTTTTGTCGTTGAAATTCCATATCGGAATATTTTGCCGGATGTCATAGTAGGGACTGAGTTTCCCCTTTTGGTTAGTTTGTTGTATTTTAGTCGTGTTCGCCTGGTGGATCTCCTGGTGTGGGGTCCATGACACTGTAATGACCCAATAGAATTTGGGGGTGTTACAACAGATGGTATCGGAGCATTTGGTTGTGAGATATCCTGATATGTGAGTTATGTGGCTCTACCGACGCGGTAGTAGTGGGACTGTCAGGTTCTGGCAATCTGGACAGTCGAACTTTGTGAGTCGTGATAGTTGGGCGACTGTATGAGTCTTTCTTTCATCGAGTCGTCGTTAGTGAAGACTAGTATCGAAAGACCTCGAAGCTTCGTATGACCTGTGTAAGGACTCAATCCTCTTTATGTTCATACATTCATTATGTCATTGAGTATACATGTTTTGTTGAAACCTGTATATAACATTAGTGTTGCGATTGATTCATGAATATTTTTTTTGGAGCGTTTGGGCTCTGTGTTGGCTATGATTAGCATGATTGACGTGATTATTTATCTGTTGAGTATGTATACTCGTGTTTGGCTATTGGTATATCATTCTGGATTGGCCAGTGAGGCGTATTTGACCCTTGTTCATGATAGAACGCTATTCTTTCAGTATGGAAAGAGGAATCCGAGGACATGGCAGAGGGGGTAGAGGTTACAGAGCCGGACGAAACTCAAAACCTCATGTATATGTGCGTGCAGATGCCAAGACGGATCAGAGTTCGGTCGGTAGTGCTACCTATGCGACCGATTCTCCTTCGGGGCGTCATACTCGAGAGGTCGATCAGACTGAGAGTGGACACGTCGACTCTTTCTTGCTTATGAGGGGCATGATGGCCCAGATGACGCAGATAGTGGAGACCATGCAGGCCTCGATGGTTCGTGGTCCGCCATAGCAGGGATTCCAGGTGCCGTTTCATGGACAGACTGGGGGAGTGAGTCCGATTTTTGGCGATATCTCTCGTCAGAAGCCGCCTATTATTGAGGGTTCGTCGGAACCATCTGACTTTGTTAATTGGCTTGAACATTTCGATAAACTCTTAGACGTGGTTCAGTGTCCGGAGGAGAGTAAGGTGGCAGTCGCAGCTTACTATCTGAGTAAGGGCGCTTATTCTTGGTGGCTTTCTGTGAAACCCACCGATCATGTTTGTGTTTGGAGCAAGTTCAAGACTCTCATGTTAGAGAGGTATTATCCGGCTCCACTTCGTGAAGCCAAGTTGTCGGAGGTTTTAAACCCCAAATCCTTCGAGGACGAGTGTGTTATTGTCTTTAATAAGAAGTTTCAGGGACTTATTCAGTTTGCTTCATCTGTTATCCGTACTGAAGCGGATAAGATCAAGTATTTTAGCACTAAACCCGCAGTTGAGGATGCAGTTGTTCAATCATAATTGTAACTCACTTGGTGAATTCATCGAGAAGGCTCTTGGAGCAGAGCTTTTGATAAAGGAGCTTGCTCGGGGGCACCCTTCAGTTTCTTCTGGTGAGAGGACTAGGATGCCGGTTAGTTCAGAGGGACATCGGGATCCGACATCTAAGAGGTAATTTTCTAGTCGTCTTTGTGCTAGGAAAGCATCTTCTTCTCAGGCGACGGGTTCGACCGTTGTTTGCTTTAACTTTGATACAATAGGACATCGCAGTACTCAGTGCTCGATGCAGACTATTGCTTGTTTTCTGTGTGGGAGGCAGGGACACCTTCAGAAATACTGCAGGAGTTCTAGTTCTAGTAGATCTCAAGGGAGCTCACGGGCCTCGAGAGATTTTGTTACCCCGTTCCGTACTTCATCCAAGGGGTCCTATCAGGATTCGGGAGCCGGAGGTAAAGACAGTCGAGGAAGAGCAGTGAGTTCAGATTTGGGTCTTCCTTGAATCGATTAGATCGATGATCGGGAGGATATCAATTTTGGGTACATTTGAGATGTAGCCTTGATTTGTATTTTCCTTTCCTTGTTTTTCGGATTAATGTTCAACTTAATCTGTAATAATGTTTTGTGGTTGTGAACCATTTTTTGTTGATCTATCTTGTAATGATAGTAATGAGAATTTTGAGACCTGGGGTCATTTGATGTGTCTTTCTTTTCTTTTGGTGTTGTGCCCGAGATTTTTGTGAAAATCTAGGTAATTGTTCATTGTGATTTGAGACGTCAAGTCGTGAGGACTTGGGCGCGCGATTGATATGTCCCCGAGAACTATGTCTGTGTTGTTATTATCTTTGAGTGGCGTGAGTCAGTGTTTGCATGGGCGACCGATGCTGTAGATAACGGAGAAGTGTACACCGATGATTGTAGATATGTACAATGAGCGACACCTGCGGGGTGTGTATGCCGGTGTTACAAATCATGCGGTTGGTACGACTTCCTGGCTGGTCTCTGGCAGAGGAGTCATCATTCGACTAATTTCGCACTTGATTGAGTGTTTTTATCACTTGATTTTCGCCGTGTTCCGGCAGAGGAGATGCGGGGACCCGAGGGGTTGGCCCAATTAGTCAGACAGAGTTGTTCGTATTGAGGAGTATTCTTGGAGATGTTGTTTTCAGATCATGATGGATAGTTCGTACCCCGAGTTGTGCACCCTGAGTTTCAGGGACAAAATTCTTTTTAAGGGGGGGAGTATGTAATATCATGGGGTAATTCATTTCACTATTGAGTTGTACGTATTCGTTGGGAATTGTACAAGTGTTGTTGTTTTGGACTGATACAATGTATATTGTATTAGGATATTTCAATCGAAATATTTGTACTTGTCGTCGGTTTGGTTTTGTCATTTGGATGTTGCTTGGAGAGTTTGGAGTTTTGGCTAAGTATACTAGCCTTAACATACACTACATGTGTCGCCTTACGTACGTTATGATTTGAGTATTACGTACGTTAGATCTGTATGGTTACGAACGTAATGTGTGGTCGGTGGTAGGAACCTTCCTCGATGTCAACTTTCGGCCGGTAGGGCTAGGAATCTTTCGTTCAGATCTCATTATTGCATTCAACGGATCCTTACATACGTTAGGGTGTGAGCCTTACGTACGTTATCCATGCATCTTGTTAACGTACGTAAATGATTGTTGTTTACGTACATTAAGGTCTTTGTATTTTTGTTCAGTTGGTTCTGGACTAGCATTACGTATGTTAATATATGGGTATAACGTACGTAATGGCCCTTACATACGGTAGGCTTAGTGTATAGCGCACATAATGAGGTTGTCAGTCTATTTATGTTGGTTTCGTATTTCATTTCCTCACGAACCAAAATCGAGTTTCTCTACCTAGAACCATCCCTATGGACTTGTTCTTCATATTTAGACTCTTCCAACATGTTTTTGATCATCATAACTTGATTTGGAGCTTGGAGTTGGAAGCTTGTTGGTGCTCCTTTGGTGTTTGGAGAGTTCTTCTTGTTCTTCATTGGTAAGTTCTCTCAATCTCTTGTTCTTCAAGTGATTTTCGAGTATGATGTTGTTGTTGTTGTTTTCCTCGTATAGTTAGTGATTGTTGGACTATATCATGATTCTTGATGAGTTTTCATAATTTGTAATGAAGAACATGATGATTTTTTCTTGAGGAGGAGTTGCTCTTGATGTTTTAGAATGTTTGAAGGTTATAATCATGTCTGGGAGGGATTATGTGAAGATTGCTATATGATTAACATAGTCTTGATATGATTGTTGTTGTTGTTGTTTGTGTTTTTGGAGGGATTATAACCATTTTCGTAAGGAATTATGACGAATTATGTAATGATTATCATAATCTTACAATGGTTGATTTAATCTTATAGTTTGATCCGAATTCTTGATGAATTGGTGATAGATTATTGTTTAGACATCATGTTTGTTGGGTTGATGATGATCTTGAGGTGATAGTGATCATATTGATGATATTATCATTGTAGGAGGATCAATTTGATGATTGTTCTTAAGTGGTTCTTGTTGAATTATTTTCACAAGTGTTAAGAACGTAATGATCATGTTAATTGATCATTGAGATGTTGGAGGATGTTAGAATTCATAATTGAGGACTATGATCGGTTGAGGAGTTTAATTGATTCGTGATCGAATCGGGTTGTCCCTTGGTGTTGTTTTCTATCGATTTTGTGTTATTGAATGAATTGTATTTCATTCAAGGTTGTTTGAGTGTTTGTGATCTTCGGAAGATGCTGTTCGTCATTTCGTGCGAGGACGTTGACCGTGGAAGGACTTTCTCGCCTTTGGTTTGAGGCAAGTTTTATACTTGTACTAGTCAATGAGATTAACGTTATCATGTATGTGTATGAATGTGTGTATTATTTCAAGACTTGGTCTCTTTATGATTTTGTTGATATCAGGGTATTGTTTGATACGACACCCTTCGGCAAATTATGCCAAATGTTATCAATGTTCGTAAATGACCGGTTCAAGGCATTGCGATACTTGTTGGTAATATTCTTGTCGATAGCCAGTTCGCGGTATCGATGTATCGATTGTTGTTGTTGATATTGATGTCGATTTAAGACATAGTTGTGATCATTATTATTGATATTGGTGCTTCGTTATTGATGTTGTATTGGACGATTGAAGGCATTGACATATTAGATTATCATCTTCGTTATGATAACCGATTAAAGGTGCTGAGACATCCGTCGTATTGTTGTTATCGACTGACCGTTCTAAAGGCAATCGAGATATTGAATTGGGATTGTCGAGGACATTTCCCATCCGCTGAGTCGTTGTTATCGATTGACCGTTCTAAGGTAATCAATGTATTGATTTGGGACCGTCGAAGACATTTCCCATCCGTTGTATTGTTGTTATCGATTGACCGTTCTAAAGGTAATCGAGATATTGAATTAGGATTGTCGAGGATATTTCCCATCCGTCGAGTCGTTGTTATTGATTGACCGTTCTAAGGTAATCAATGTATTGAATTGGGACTGTCGAAGATATTTCCCATCCGTTGTATCGTTGTTATCGATTGGCCGTTCTAAGGTAATCGAGGTATTGAATTGGGACTGTTAATGACATTTACCATCCGTTGTATCGTTGTCGATTGTCCATTCTAAGACAATCGATGTATTTGAATTGGGACCGCCGAGGATGGTGCCCATCCGTGAGTTATTGTTGTCGTGTCGGCCGACTCAAGGCAGCACACTATTATTCTTGTAAATTCGGTAATTTTGTGATCGTTGAGGGTTGATGATTCCAAGATTGTTGTGTTGAGATTGTTGTTCGTGTTAATCGCTCCTTAGGGATTGTGATCCCAAGATGGTTATTTTGGATATTATTGGTCGTGTTGATCTTTCATTATCCGTGTGTCATCGTTCGCTTTGGTGAGTCTTTTGACCCGTATTGGATGTGTTATCCTTTGAGTTTCGTTGTCATGTTGCATCGTGACATATCTGGAATCATATCTGCGTGCCGATGGGTTATGTGTAGGATTTTTAGCCAGGCACACGATGGTCATGCGTGGATGTTTCCGCATTGGATCGTGCACACGAGACGTAGTTCGTGAGGCTAATTAGGTACATTGTCCCACGTATATTCTGGATTCCGTATACGGGGTGGACATGTGCACGGACACATTTCCGGATCGGGCGTACTGTGATGTCCCTCTTAGGCCTTATTCTTTTGGTTGTTCATAGTCCATGTTGTATTGGATATGTCCGACGATTTGTGACTGGTTGTTCATACGTCGAGGGGTATGTTCGACATTAGGGTTTGTTTCTTTGAGATCCGTGTTGTGATGATATACAACTTCGGGCTGTTCGGCTTTCAGGCCATTGTGATGATTGGCAGCTTCGGCTGAGTGGTTTTCAGACCCTTGTGATATTGTGGCGGCTTCGGTGAGGGCGTTCAGGCCATTGTGATGTTTTGGTACCTTCGTTGGAGCCTTCGGGCATTGTGATTCGTATTTATTTCAGTTTTGGTTTGGGTTACCTTCGGGTAGTTCATTGTTGTGTTTTGTGTTGATGATTCGCCGTTGGGCACTTGTGTTCTAACCTGTTGAGCAGGTACCGATCCTATGCCGTGGGCATAGTGTTTCACGAATGCTCGATTCTCACTTTGGTTTGTGAGCATCTCGTATTACCATTATTGTACTGTTTATTCTGCCGTTGGATGCATATCATGTTGTATATGTATTTGATATTCATTATCTGTATGACTGACCCCGTGGGGGCGGAACATATTTTCATGTTTTAGGTGCTTGCGAGGAGAGAGTTGAGACACAGGGGCATGACGATAGCGACGAGGCCTTCGAGCGATACAAGTCTGAGTTGTTTCGGTGTTCATGTCGGTCAGACAGTTTGGAGTACTTCAGTTTTGTCAGTTGTCATTTTGTATTATCCGAGCAAGGCTCGTGGATGTTGCTGTGTTTTTATTTTGGCCATGTTGGCCCACTTTTGTCGTTGAAATTCCATATCGGAATATTTTGCCGGATGTCATAGTAGGGACTGAGTTTCCCCTTTTGGTTAGTTTGTTGTATTTTAGTCGTGTGCGCCTGGTGTGGGGCCCACGGTACTGTAATGACCCAATGGGATTTGGGGGTGTTACAGTTGAAAACCCATCTGATATTTGGGGTTGAAAACGCATCTGATATTTGGGGCTGAAAACCCATCTGATCTGATAATTGAGGCTGAAAACCCATGTGATCTGATATTTGGGGCTGAACCCACCTGATATGGTATTTGGGACTGAAAACCTACCTCTTCGGAGATTTGGGGCTGAAAACCCATCTCATCTGATATTTGGGGCTGAAAACCAATCTAATTTGATATTTGGGGCTGAAAACTCATCTGATCTGATATTTGGGGCTGAAAACCCATCTGATCTGATATTTGGTCTCGGCTGAAATGAGACAGGTTGAGAACTCAGCTTCTAGAATATGACTCTTCACACTCTATAAAGTAACGTCCGAATTAAATGAGACTATTTATGAAGGTAACTCTTTAGCTGGAGAATTAAAGAGAATTAATGGCACTTTAATATGTAGTAACTTCCCACCTGATGGAGTGGAATTAGACCCTATAAAAGGGGGTCTTATGCATTTCATTTCATATACCATAACATAGACGAAATATAAGCATTTCACACATTGCACATATTTTCCTCTTGTTTTCGTGCCCAGTTTCCAGCACATATTTTCCTCTTGTTTTCGTGCCCAGTTTCCAGCACCTAACTCAGAAATGTGTAGCAGTTGTATCTTGGGGACATAATGCCTGAGCCGTCTGCTCTTATACGGGGGCAAAATTGTCTTACGGAAAGAGTTATCTCGCCTCTACTAAAGTTGTAATTTTAATTTAACTTTTTAATTTGTTAAGATTACAATATGTTGCATTTCTTTGTAATTTTTTATTGTAATTACATTGTTGGAAATTAACAGAACCAACAGTTTTTTTTTTAAACTTCTCCTATTGCGTTGTTCTTTAATTTCCCATGGCGAGAGGGTTCTCAGCTTCACTGAGGTCTGATTTTTCAAATTGAATGATAGCTTTTTGAAGGAATTAAATCAATTAGAGATTATTTTGTGTCCTAATATCCTATGGACATCTTCTTTTCGCAATTCTGACAGTAATAAGTCAGCTACTATTCATAGTTAAATGTTAGAAAAGTTTTTCGAATTAAATACTTAAATGGTCCCTAAGTGTGAGGACCGAACGCCTCGAATAAACACTCAGGAAACCAAGATGTTGTCCATGGCCAAAACGGACACAACTATGAGAATGGAAGGTGTTGAGACATTATTGTGTAAGTGATGTTGACTCGGTATACACCAATGAGGATTACTTCAAGGCACAGTGTCCACTAAGCCTCTGGTATATCCGACGATATTTCACTAAGGAAGGTTCAAATCCACAAACTACCTTTACCCATGCAGCAGTGTTTTCCGGAAGCTGGGTATGTGAGTCTGCATTCATGCATGCATTTATTTCCACTCATGTGGGGGATTGTTGGAAATTGGTTTTAGAAAAATGAGTTTTGACTCAATTTAAACCAATATAACGATAATAAAATATTTAATTCTTAGAAATTAAATATGAAATTGTGAATCTATGTTTCGAGGAGATAGACATATGATTTATATTTCTCAAAACCGATTTTCGGTGAGAGAAATAAATGATTAAAGTTGGCCAATTAATTGAAATAGTGAAGAGTTAACCAAATTTAAAACTTGAAACTCAGTTGATATTTGGAGTAGATGTAATATCCGGGGGTAATTTTTTTGTTTCGCTATTGAGTTGTACGTATTCGTTGGGAATTGTACAAGTGTTGTTGTTTAGACTGATACAATGTATATTGTATTAGGATATTCCGGGATCGAAATATTTGTACTTGTCGTCGGTTTGGTTTCGTCGTTTGGATGTTGCTTGGAGAGTTTGGAGTTTTGGCTAAGTATACTAGCCTTAACGTACGCTACATGTGTCGCCTTACGCACGTTATGGTCTGAATATTACGTACGTTAGACCTATATGGTTACGTACCTAATGCGTGGTCGGTGGTAGGAACCTTCCTCGGTGTCAACTTTCGGCCGGTAGGGCCAGGAATCTTTCGTTCAGATCTCACTATTGCAGTCAACGGATCCTTACATACATTAGGGTGTGAGCCTTATGTACATTATCTATGCAGCTTGTTAACGTACGTAAATGATGGTTGTTTACGTACGTTAAGGTCTTCGTATTTTTGTTCACTTGATTCTGGAGGCAATCGAGATATTGAATTAGGATTGTCGAGGACATTTCCCATCCATTGAGTTGTTGTTATCGATTGACCGTTCTAAGGTAATCGATGTATTGAATTGGGACTGTCGAAGACATTTCCCATCCGTCGTATTGTTGTTATCGATTGATCATTCTAAAGGCAATCGAGATATTGAATTGGGTTGTCGAGGACATTTCCCATCCGTCGAGTCGTTGTTATCGATTGACCGTTCTAAGATAATCGATGTATTGAATTGGGACCGTCGAAGACATTTCCCATCCATTGTATCGTTGTTATCGATTGGCCGCTCTAAGGTAATCGAGGTATTGAATTGGGACTGTCCATGACATTTCCCATCCGTTGTATCGTTGTCGATTGGACATTCTAAGGAAATCGAGGTATTTGAATTGGGACCGCCGAGGATAGTGCCCATCCGTGAGTTATTGTTGCGTGTTGGCCGACTCAAGGTAGCACACTATCATTCTTGTAAATTCAATTTTGTGATCGTTGAGGGTTGAGGATTCCAAGATTGTTGTGTTGAGATTGTTGGTTGTGTTAATCGGTCCTCAGGGATTGTAATCCCAGGATGGTTGTTTTGGATATTGTTGGTCGTGTCGATCTTTCATTATCATGTGTCATCATTCACTTTGGTGAGTCTTTTAACCCGTATTGGATGTGTTATCCTTTGAGTTTCGTTATCATGTTGCATCGTACATATCTGGAATCATATCTGCGCGCCGATTTGTTATGTGTAGGATTTTTAGCCAGGCACACGATGGTCATGCGTGGATGTTTCCGCATTGTACCGTGCACACGAGACGTAGTTCGTGAGGCTAATTAGGTACATTGCCCCACGTATATTCTGGATTCCGTATACGGGGTGGACATGTGCACGGATACATTTTCGGATTGGGCATACTGTGATGTCCCTCTTGAGCCTTATTGTTTTGGTCGTTCATAGTCTATTTTGTATTGGATATGTCCGACGATTTGCGACTGGTTCTTCATACGTCGAGGGGTATGTTCGACAGTCGGGTTTGTTTCTTTGAGATCAGTATTGTGATGATATACAACTTCGGGCTGTTCGGCTTTCAGGACATTGTGATGATTGGAAGCTTCGGCTGAGTGATTTTCAAACCATTGTGATATTATGGCAGATTCGGCTGAGGGATTTCAGGCCATTGTGATGTTTTGGTACTTCCGTTGGAGCCTTCAGGCATTGTGATTCGTATTTATTTCAGTTTTGGTTTGGGTTACCTTCGGGTAGTTCATTGTTGTGTTCTGTGTTGATGATTCGCCATTGGGCACTTGTGTTGTAACCTGTTGAGCAGGTACCAATCGTATGCCATGGGCATTGTGTTTCACGAATGCTTGATTCTCACTTTGGTTTGTGAGCATCTCGTATTACCACTATTGTACTGTTTATTCTGCCATTGGATGCATATCATGTTGTATATGTATTTGATATTCATTATCTGGATGACTGACCCCGTGGGGGCGGAACATGTTTTCATATTTTAGGTGCTTGCGAGAGAGTTGAGACACGGGGCATGACGATGGCGGCGAGGCATTCGAGCGATACTAGTCGAGTTGTTTCGGTGTTCATGTCGGTCGGACAGGTTTGGAGTACTTGATTTTGTCGGTTGTCATTTTGTATTATCGAGCAAGGCTCGTGGATGTTCTTGTATTTTTATTTTGGCCATGTTGGCCCACTTTTGTCGTTGAAATTCCATATCGGAATATTTTGCCGGATGTCATAGTAGGGACTGAGTTTCCCCTTTTGGTTAGTTTGTTGTATTTTAGTCGTGTTCGCCTGGTGGATCTCCTGGTGTGGGGTCCATGACACTGTAATGACCCAATAGAATTTGGGGGTGTTACAACAGATGGTATCGGAGCATTTGGTTGTGAGATATCCTGATATGTGAGTTATGTGGCTCTACCGACGCGGTAGTAGTGGGACCGTCGAGTTACGGCAATGCAGACAATCGAACTTTGTGAGTCGTGATAGTTGGGCGACTGTATGAGTCTTTCTTTCATCGAGTCGTCGTTAGTGAAGACTAGTATCGAAAGACCTCGAAGCTTCGTATGACCTGTGTAAGGACTCAATCCTCTTTATGTTCATACATTCATTATGTCATTGAGTATACATGTTTTGTTGAAACCTGTATATAACATTAGTGTTGCGATTGATTCATGAATATTTTTTTTGGAGCGTTTGGGCTCTGTGTTGGCTATGATTAGCATGATTGACGTGATTATTTATCTGTTGAGTATGTATACTCGTGTTTGGCTATTGGTATATCATTACGGATTGGCCAGTGAGGCGTATTTGACCCTTGTTCATGATAGAACGCTATTCTTTCAGTATGGAAAGAGGAATCCGAGGACATGGCAGAGGGGGTAGAGGTTACAGAGCCGGACGAAACTCAAAACCTCATGTATATGTGCGTGCAGATGCCAAGACGGATCAGAGTTCGGTCGGTAGTGCTACCTATGCGACCGATTCTCCTTCGGGGCGTCATACTCGAGAGGTCGATCAGACTGAGAGTGGACACGTCGACTCTTTCTTGCTTATGAGGGGCATGATGGCCCAGATGACGCAGATAGTGGAGACCATGCAGGCCTCGATGGTTCGTGGTCCGCCATAGCAGGGATTCCAGGTGCCGTTTCATGGACAGACTGGGGGAGTGAGTCCGATTTTTGGCGATATCTCTCGTCAGAAGCCGCCTATTATTGAGGGTTCGTCGGAACCATCTGACTTTGTTAATTGGCTTGAACATTTCGATAAACTCTTAGACGTGGTTCAGTGTCCGGAGGAGAGTAAGGTGGCAGTCGCAGCTTACTATCTGAGTAAGGGCGCTTATTCTTGGTGGCTTTCTGTGAAACCCACCGATCATGTTTGTGTTTGGAGCAAGTTCAAGACTCTCATGTTAGAGAGGTATTATCCGGCTCCACTTCGTGAAGCCAAGTTGTCGGAGGTTTTAAACCCCAAATCCTTCGAGGACGAGTGTGTTATTGTCTTTAATAAGAAGTTTCAGGGACTTATTCAGTTTGCTTCATCTGTTATCCGTACTGAAGCGGATAAGATCAAGTATTTTAGCACTAAACCCGCAGTTGAGGATGCAGTTGTTCAATCATAATTGTAACTCACTTGGTGAATTCATCGAGAAGGCTCTTGGAGCAGAGCTTTTGATAAAGGAGCTTGCTCGGGGCACCCTTGATTTCTTCTGGTGAGAGGACTAGGATGCCGGTTAGTTCAGAGGGACATCGGGATCCGACATCTAAGAGGTAATTTTCTAGTCGTCTTTGTGCTAGGAAAGCATCTTCTTCTCAGGCGACGGGTTCGACCGTTGTTTGCTTTAACTTTGATACAATAGGACATCGCAGTACTCAGTGCTCGATGCAGACTATTGCTTGTTTTCTGTGTGGGAGGCGGGGACACCTTCGGAAATCTGCGGGAGTTCTAGTTCTAGTAGATCTCAAGGGAGCTCACGGGCCTCGAGAGATTTTGTTACCCCGTTCCGTACTTCATCCAAGGGGTCCTATCAGGATTCGGGAGCCGGAGGTAAAGACAGTCGAGGAAGAGCAGTGAGTTCAGATTTGGGTCTTCCTTGAATCGATTAGATCGATGATCGGGAGGATATCAATTTTGGGTACATTTGAGATGTAGCCTTGATTTGTATTTTCCTTTCCTTGTTTTTCGGATTAATGTTCAACTTAATCTGTAATAATGTTTTGTGGTTGTGAACCATTTTTTGTTGATCTATCTTGTAATGATAGTAATGAGAATTTTGAGACCTGGGGTCATTTGATGTGTCTTTCTTTTCTTTTGGTGTTGTGCCCGAGATTTTTGTGAAAATCTAGGTAATTGTTCATTGTGATTTGAGACGTCAAGTCGTGAGGACTTGGGCGCGCGATTGATATGTCCCCGAGAACTATGTCTGTGTTGTTATTATCTTTGAGTGGCGTGAGTCAGTGTTTGCATGGGCGACCGATGCTGTAGATAACGGAGAAGTGTACACCGATGATTGTAGATATGTACAATGAGCGACACCTGCGGGGTGTGTATGCCGGTGTTACAAATCATGCGGTTGGTACGACTTCCTGGCTGGTCTCTGGCAGAGGAGTCATCATTCGACTAATTTCGCACTTGATTGAGTGTTTTTATCACTTGATTTTCGCCGTGTTCCGGCAGAGGAGATGCGGGGACCCGAGGGGTTGGCCCAATTAGTCAGACAGAGTTGTTCGTATTGAGGAGTATTCTTGGAGATGTTGTTTTCAGATCATGATGGATAGTTCGTACCCGAGTTGTGCACCCCGAGTTTCGAGGACAAAATTCTTTTAAGGGGGAGTATGTAATTTCATGGGGTAATTCATTTCAATATTGAGTTGTTCGTATTCGTTGGGAATTGTACAAGTGTTGTTGTTTTAATTTGTCTGATGTATATTGTATTAGGATATTTCAATCGAAATATTTGTACTTGTCGTCGGTTTGGTTTTGTCATTTGGATGTTGCTTGGAGAGTTTGGAGTTTTGGCTAAGTATACTAGCCTTAACATACACTACATGTGTCGCCTTACGTACGTTATGATTTGAGTATTACGTACGTTAGATCTGTATGGTTACGAACGTAATGTGTGGTCGGTGGTAGGAACCTTCCTCGATGTCAACTTTCGGCCGGTAGGGCTAGGAATCTTTCGTTCAGATCTCATTATTGCATTCAACGGATCCTTACATACGTTAGGGTGTGAGCCTTACGTACGTTATCCATGCATCTTGTTAACGTACGTAAATGATTGTTGTTTACGTACATTAAGGTCTTTGTATTTTTGTTCAGTTGGTTCTGGACTAGCATTACGTATGTTAATATATGGGTATAACGTACGTAATGGCCCTTACATACGGTAGGCTTAGTGTATAGCGCACATAATGAGGTTGTCAGTCTATTTATGTTGGTTTCGTATTTCATTTCCTCACGAACCAAAATCGAGTTTCTCTACCTAGAACCATCCCTATGGACTTGTTCTTCATATTTAGACTCTTCCAACATGTTTTTGATCATCATAACTTGATTTGGAGCTTGGAGTTGGAAGCTTGTTGGTGCTCCTTTGGTGTTTGGAGAGTTCTTCTTGTTCTTCATTGGTAAGTTCTCTCAATCTCTTGTTCTTCAAGTGATTTTCGAGTATGATGATGTTGTTGTTGTTGTTTTCCTCGTATAGTTAGTGATTGTTGGACTATATCATGATTCTTGATGAGTTTTCATAATTTGTAATGAAGAACATGATGATTTTTTCTTGAGGAGGAGTTGCTCTTGATGTTTTAGAATGTTTGAAGGTTATAATCATGTCTGGGAGGGATTATGTGAAGATTGCTATATGATTAACATAGTCTTGATATGATTGTTGTTGTTGTTGTTTGTGTTTTTGGAGGGATTATAACCATTTTCGTAAGGAATTATGACGAATTATGTAATGATTATCATAATCTTACAATGGTTGATTTAATCTTATAGTTTGATCCGAATTCTTGATGAATTGGTGATAGATTATTGTTTAGACATCATGTTTGTTGGGTTGATGATGATCTTGAGGTGATAGTGATCATATTGATGATATTATCATTGTAGGAGGATCAATTTGATGATTGTTCTTAAGTGGTTCTTGTTGAATTATTTTCACAAGTGTTAAGAACGTAATGATCATGTTAATTGATCATTGAGATGTTGGAGGATGTTAGAATTCATAATTGAGGACTATGATCGGTTGAGGAGTTTAATTGATTCGTGATCGAATCGGGTTGTCCCTTGGTGTTGTTTTCTATCGATTTTGTGTTATTGAATGAATTGTATTTCATTCAAGGTTGTTTGAGTGTTTGTGATCTTCGGAAGATGCTGTTCGTCATTTCGTGCGAGGACGTTGACCGTGGAAGGACTTTCTCGCCTTTGGTTTGAGGCAAGTTTTATACTTGTACTAGTCAATGAGATTAACGTTATCATGTATGTGTATGAATGTGTGTATTATTTCAAGACTTGGTCTCTTTATGATTTTGTTGATATCAGGGTATTGTTTGATACGACACCCTTCGGCAAATTATGCCAAATGTTATCAATGTTCGTAAATGACCGGTTCAAGGCATTGCGATACTTGTTGGTAATATTCTTGTCGATAGCCAGTTCGCGGTATCGATGTATCGATTGTTGTTGTTGATATTGATGTCGATTTAAGACATAGTTGTGATCATTATTATTGATATTGGTGCTTCGTTATTGATGTTGTATTGGACGATTGAAGGCATTGACATATTAGATTATCATCTTCGTTATGATAACCGATTAAAGGTGCTGAGACATCCGTCGTATTGTTGTTATCGACTGACCGTTCTAAAGGCAATCGAGATATTGAATTGGGATTGTCGAGGACATTTCCCATCCGCTGAGTCGTTGTTATCGATTGACCGTTCTAAGGTAATCAATGTATTGATTTGGGACCGTCGAAGACATTTCCCATCCGTTGTATTGTTGTTATCGATTGACCGTTCTAAAGGTAATCGAGATATTGAATTAGGATTGTCGAGGATATTTCCCATCCGTCGAGTCGTTGTTATTGATTGACCGTTCTAAGGTAATCAATGTATTGAATTGGGACTGTCGAAGATATTTCCCATCCGTTGTATCGTTGTTATCGATTGGCCGTTCTAAGGTAATCGAGGTATTGAATTGGGACTGTTAATGACATTTACCATCCGTTGTATCGTTGTCGATTGTCCATTCTAAGACAATCGATGTATTTGAATTGGGACCGCCGAGGATGGTGCCCATCCGTGAGTTATTGTTGTCGTGTCGGCCGACTCAAGGCAGCACACTATTATTCTTGTAAATTCGGTAATTTTGTGATCGTTGAGGGTTGATGATTCCAAGATTGTTGTGTTGAGATTGTTGTTCGTGTTAATCGCTCCTTAGGGATTGTGATCCCAAGATGGTTATTTTGGATATTATTGGTCGTGTTGATCTTTCATTATCCGTGTGTCATCGTTCGCTTTGGTGAGTCTTTTGACCCGTATTGGATGTGTTATCCTTTGAGTTTCGTTGTCATGTTGCATCGTGACATATCTGGAATCATATCTGCGTGCCGATGGGTTATGTGTAGGATTTTTAGCCAGGCACACGATGGTCATGCGTGGATGTTTCCGCATTGGATCGTGCACACGAGACGTAGTTCGTGAGGCTAATTAGGTACATTGTCCCACGTATATTCTGGATTCCGTATACGGGGTGGACATGTGCACGGACACATTTCCGGATCGGGCGTACTGTGATGTCCCTCTTAGGCCTTATTCTTTTGGTTGTTCATAGTCCATGTTGTATTGGATATGTCCGACGATTTGTGACTGGTTGTTCATACGTCGAGGGGTATGTTCGACATTAGGGTTTGTTTCTTTGAGATCCGTGTTGTGATGATATACAACTTCGGGCTGTTCGGCTTTCAGGCCATTGTGATGATTGGCAGCTTCGGCTGAGTGGTTTTCAGACCATTGTGATATTGTGGCAGCTTCGGCTGAGGGCGTTCAGGCCATTGTGATGTTTTGGTACCTTCGTTGGAGCCTTCGGGCATTGTGATTCGTATTTATTTCAGTTTTGGTTTGGGTTACCTTCGGGTAGTTCATTGTTGTGTTTTGTGTTGATGATTCGCCGTTGGGCACTTGTGTTCTAACCTGTTGAGCAGGTACCGATCCTATGCCGTGGGCATAGTGTTTCACGAATGCTCGATTCTCACTTTGGTTTGTGAGCATCTCGTATTACCATTATTGTACTGTTTATTCTGCCGTTGGATGCATATCATGTTGTATATGTATTTGATATTCATTATCTGTATGACTGACCCCGTGGGGGCGGAACATATTTTCATGTTTTAGGTGCTTGCGAGGAGAGAGTTGAGACACAGGGGCATGACGATAGCGACGAGGCCTTCGAGCGATACAAGTCTGAGTTGTTTCGGTGTTCATGTCGGTCAGACAGTTTGGAGTACTTCAGTTTTGTCAGTTGTCATTTTGTATTATCCGAGCAAGGCTCGTGGATGTTGCTGTTTTTTTATTTTGGCCATGTTGGCCCACTTTTGTCGTTGAAATTCCATATCGGAATATTTTGCCGGATGTCATAGTAGGGACTGAGTTTCCCCTTTTGGTTAGTTTGTTGTATTTTAGTCGTGTGCGCCTGGTGTGGGGCCCACGGTACTGTAATGACCCAATGGGATTTGGGGGTGTTACAGTTGAAAACCCATCTGATATTTGGGGTTGAAAACGCATCTGATATTTGGGGCTGAAAACCCATCTGATCTGATAATTGAGGCTGAAAACCCATGTGATCTGATATTTGGGGCTGAACCCACCTGATATGGTATTTGGGACTGAAAACCTACCTCTTCGGAGATTTGGGGCTGAAAACCCATCTCATCTGATATTTGGGGCTGAAAACCAATCTAATTTGATATTTGGGGCTGAAAACTCATCTGATCTGATATTTGGGGCTGAAAACCCATCTGATCTGATATTTGGTCTCGGCTGAAATGAGACAGGTTGAGAACTCAGCTTCTAGAATATGACTCTTCACACTCTATAAAGTAACGTCCGAATTAAATGAGACTATTTATGAAGGTAACTCTTTAGCTGGAGAATTAAAGAGAATTAATGGCACTTTAATATGTAGTAACTTCCCACCTGATGGAGTGGAATTAGACCCTATAAAAGGGGGTCTTATGCATTTCATTTCATATACCATAACATAGACGAAATATAAGCATTTCACACATTGCACATATTTTCCTCTTGTTTTCGTGCCCAGTTTCCAGCACATATTTTCCTCTTGTTTTCGTGCCCAGTTTCCAGCACCTAACTCAGAAATGTGTAGCAGTTGTATCTTGGGGACATAATGCCTGAGCCGTCTGCTCTTATACGGGGGCAAAATTGTCTTACGGAAAGAGTTATCTCGCCTCTACTAAAGTTGTAATTTTAATTTAACTTTTTAATTTGTTAAGATTACAATATGTTGCATTTCTTTGTAATTTTTTATTGTAATTACATTGTTGGAAATTAACAGAACCAACAGTTTTTTTTTTAAACTTCTCCTATTGCGTTGTTCTTTAATTTCCCATGGCGAGAGGGTTCTCAGCTTCACTGAGGTCTGATTTTTCAAATTGAATGATAGCTTTTTGAAGGAATTAAATCAATTAGAGATTATTTTGTGTCCTAATATCCTATGGACATCTTCTTTTCGCAATTCTGACAGTAATAAGTCAGCTACTATTCATAGTTAAATGTTAGAAAAGTTTTTCGAATTAAATACTTAAATGGTCCCTAACCTATTGAGTAGTTTTCCATGTAGTCACTGAACTATTATTTTTTTCCATGTAGTCATCAACCTATACTTTTTTGGTCTTAAATAGTCCTTCTGTCTATTTGGTGTTAAATTTGCCGTCAAAAACTCCAAGGTGGTAGCTGACTCACCTGACTCACTCCAACGTGGCAGCTGACTCACCTGACTCACTTGTTTGTTTTGTGGAGCTCTGAACCGTGACGTTTTTGTAGTCTCTCCGTCTCATAATAAATGTCGCAGCACTTGTACGATAAATTTCACCCAAGTCACTTTCCTTATTTGAAACTGCAACATTTATTTCGGGACAAATAAAAATAAAAAGTTCGACATTTATTTCGAGACAAAGACAAAAATAAAAAGTTCTACATTTATTCAGGGGCAAAGGCAAAGACTATTCACTTTGTTAGCAAAATGACACATTGTTGACAAAATGATACATAAATCTCAACTTAAGAACTGATACTTTAAATAAAATGTCTTACACCATTAAACCATTACATTAATACCACTCTAATAAAATGTTTTAAACCATTCAAACCTAAAAACCTCATACAATCATTCCAAATCATTCCATTACAGTCATTCCAATAACGGTAATTTTAAAGGATTGCAAGTCCAAAAACCCGAGTGCATAAATGACAAACCATCCAAAAAAAAAAACATCAAACAAAAATCTTGAAAATCCAAATTACTCTCTTGCCCTTTTCTTGGACTCGGACTGTCTTTGCAAGGACTCAACAATAATGAAAGATCTACCCCTCCTTATAAAATATGTTTCAAGGCTACTAGAGGTCACCTGTAGATATAATTTTCATTTAATAACAATAACACATGGGTGGGAGGGGGGCCTTAAAAAAACAAAAATAAAATAAATTGCAATGCATCTAAAAAGCCTACCCCACATGAATTCCCATTACTTTGTCTTCCTCTTGTTTCAGCCACATTTATTGACTCACCATTCTGAAAAAGAAATCAATGGAACCACCAAAGTTATTAAGTCAAAAAAAAGTAATAAGTCCAATAATATCATTTCTTCAAGAATAGAGTACAGGAAATAACAAATAGCAATAACTAAAGTACTTACAACATGTTGCTTTGTTGAAGTGTTCTTCCTCCTTACCTGGATGAGAAAGAGGTACATATGTTCATTTAGAGGTAGAAATGTTTGTGTTTATTTAAGTTTTATTACACTTACAGGTTGTTTCTCTCTTCTTGGATCTGGAATCTCATATCTTGGTTTATCTGGGCATCTCCTAATGTTGTGACCCTCTTTCCTGCAAATCTTGCATGTCATTTTCATCTCCTTCCTTGATGTTCTCACTTTCTTGAATGGATTTTCTACTACATCAACAACAAATCTGGTATTAGATTTTCCATCCTCCATTGCATCATTTCTTCTCATCCACTTAGGTCTTCCTTTCAACACTCTTGGTGGTGGAGATAATAGGACTGGCTTATCAGTTTGGGGACACATAGACGACTTTCTATTCATAGCTTTCATCATGGTTGCATAACACCTGATGTATGTTTCACCCTTCAAGCAATCATAAACATAGTCCTCAGGATCCCTCCTCATATATGTAATTGCAGATACTGCATGACAACAAGGAATTCCACAAAGCTTCCAAGCCCCACAAGTGCAAGTCCAATGCCTGAGGTTCACTGTTGTCCCTCCCCTAACACCTCCCATCTCATATTCGTCATCACCAGTCCACTCAGCATTACACTCCCTAGACTTTGTAATTTCATCCTCCAACCTTACATACACCCTATGTCCAAATCTCCTACCTTCTGACAAGATTTTTCTCATGTATTTCCCCTTTTCTCTCATCCTTACCATCACTTGTATCCTAATATCTTCCAACATACTTATAAGAGGTTTATATCTTGCTTCTAGAATCCAGAAATTAAAAGACTCACATATGTTGTTGTCCACTGAGTCACAAGTAGAATGAGAAGGAAAAAATGCCTTACACCATCTATTTGGTTCTCTGTCCATCAAATGCTTGTAACCTTCTTGACTGAGTGTCTTGATCTTGTCCATGTTCTTCTGAAATTCATCCTTTGTCGTTGACTTTGCTGCTGCCCAAAAGTGCTTTCTATACATCACACCTGTATATCCCCTCTTTTTGAAATTGGCATAAATATGTCTTGCACAATTTCTATGCTCAATCTCAGGAAATAAATCTTTCACAGCAAGTTCAAGCCCCTGAAAAACATTTATATAACCATATTAATTAAAAAGTAAAAATACAACTCATTACTTTAAATGATAAATCAACAATAGTGGAATTGACCTTTTGTTGATCACTCATAATAGTCCATCCAGTGCCATATTCGATTCCAATGTCTCTAGCAAGTAGATTAAGAAACCATCTCCAAGTGTATTGACCTTCTTTCTCAACCACCGCCCAAGCTATAAGATACATTTGGTTGTTTGCATCTCTACCTATTGCTATTAGTAAATCACCCTTTATCCAAGTTTTCAAGAAGCAACCATCAACTCCAATGAATTTTCTACAGCCCTCAACAAACCCTTTTTTAACTGCACCAAAACAAATATAGAACTTTCTAAATTGAGGAGGCCCTACCCAATCATCATCCGTGCTCTTTAGAACTATTGTGCTTTGTGGATTAGTTCTTGCAATTTCATAGACATAGTTCCATAGCTTTGAGTAATGCTCAATCATGGACTGTTTAACAGCAGACAATGCTCTTTTCTTTGTTTCCCCACACATTTTAATTGTAACATTACGACCAACCTCTTGTTTTCACCATTTCTTTGATATCAACCAACTTCATGTATGGAGTCAATCTTATCCTATCTCCCAGTCTCTTGGCCAACCATATAGCATTTATGGTACTAATTTTTAAGTTCATTGAACATCTATGATTCTTTTGGTAGGACTTTATTTTAAATGTGGCATCTTTCCCTTCAAAACTAGCCCATAACGTCCATGGGCATCCAGTACATTTAGCTTGTATCCTTTTCTTGTCATTTTTGCTGAACCAAATTGGGTAACCATTAATGGCGGATATGCTCTTATCGATCTTTCAGTTGGAGTGGGTCATCAAAAACCAAGTCTAAACAAAAATCAAACTCTTTTATATCCATGTTTGGATTAAATTTCATCTCCTCTTTTGCTTTTTCTCTGGGGCCTTTCGCCCAATTCTCTTCATCACTCTTGTCTTGTGGATCAACTTCTTCAGCAGAATTCTCCCCGTCATCACTAACCCATTGTTTGAAATCACCCCCAATATCAAACTCAAATTCATTTTCCACATCAAATGAATAAATTGAATTCTGATTATCACCACTCAAAACTAGCCCATACAGATTAGCACTTTCATCATTATCCCTCACACTAGTTTCTTTAGCATTTTCACCATCCCTATTGCCATCCTCATTCCCAAAATTATCACATTGGGTTTCAAGGTTAGGATTAGCATATTTTTTTCTAGCTTGCTCAGCCACAACTTTGTGAGATGTATACTCTTCATCATCTGTCTCAGCTTCGGCATCGATTAAACTATCATCACGTTCTGAATCATCTCCAGTTACACACCATTCACCATTTTCTCCCTCACCACTAAATAATCTTCCCTCAGGATTCTAGTGTTCTCCCTCACCACTGTAACCACTATTACAATCAACATTTTGTGTACCATCAAGATAAGTCAAAGACATGATCTGGCTCCACTTGCATCAAACCAACATCATCAATAATATACTCAACATAATATGCCTCCTTCGATTGTGATTCATCATCATCAACAACCATACTGCACAACCAATAGAAATTCTATAAACAACTTCAAAAAGAAAATATATTTGTGTAATAGCTTTAATTTGTGAGATACATTTTATCAGAAAAATATTATTATATACTTCAGATTAATAGTTCAAATTGCTTTTACTTTCATACTTGGTTTTGCATCTGGAATATGTGTGTGTGTGTGTGTGGCTTTAATTGCCGATAAACAAAAAAAAACTTTAAAAAGAAATGATTAAAAAAATAATCTATGGCACCCATTTTTCTAGGGGTGGGCATGGGACGGGATGGGACGGGCCTGGGGTCATCCCACGTCCCGTCCCGTGTTATAACAAGCGGGACGGGACGGGACGGGATTGGGGATTTCAAAATTTCATCCCGCGCGGGCCTTATCCCCGTTGGGACGGGACGGACGGGGCCAGGTTTAATCCCGCAAAAAAAAGTTCAAAATATAAATTAGAAAAAAGTAAGAAAATCTATAATTTTATACATCTAAATTCGGGAAAAATATCCAACAAACTAATTTAATAACCTAAATTAAACTTTTAAAATAATAATTATTAACATTGAATACAACATATCTATTTTTTTCGGAAAAAATATCAGTTACTAACTTTATATTGGTTGATTAGGTTTGTGTATAATTATAAAATATAGATAGTAAAAAATAAAAATAGTTTATTATTAAAAATTAATTAAAAAAGAGTTACAAATAATAAAAATATATGGTTTTAAAAAGGGTTAAAAACTTAGCGGGACGGGACGGGCCTTACGGGCCTCATATTTTTTGTCCCGTGTCCCGTCCCGTAGTTACTCTAATGGGACGGGACGGGACGGGCCTAGTGTTTTTAATTTTGGATCCCGTCCCATCCCGGGTAATTTTGGGATGGGACCGGGACGGGATCGGGATTTTGAATTTTTGTGCCCACCCCTACATTTTTCTTTTAGACTCAAGAAATAGTTTTGACTAATTTCCAAAAAAAAAAAAAAAGAAATAGTTTTGACTTCAAGAATAAAATAAATTTTGTTAGATCTAAAGTCGTCAAAACACGATTGTAACTGTAATTTATTTTACACTTTTTATTCTTATCCGCAAATTACCAGAGGAAGGTTTAATTGCATTCATCTACTGTAACAAAAAAAATCATAAAATCAAACAAACTAAAACAGAATCTAAAAAGAAAATAATCTTGCTTGCATTGATTGAAGAAATCTATATAAAGAAATAGTGGATCAAGCTTAAACCCAGATCAGAAATTTCAAAAAAGGAAAGCTAGCAGTAGCTGCTCTTTCTCCTTATGCTTTCAAATCTGCTCTTTCTCCTTATGCTTTCAAATAAAAAACCCTAGACATCAATCTTTACAAAAAAAATCAACGAAACATATGTAAACAAGGTTAGCAGCAGTAAATACTTACTCGATTTTTCCCAAATCTGTGTAGAAAACCAGCAATTAAGAACATCGCTCTCTCTTCTCTCTCTCGCTTGCTATCGCCCACACAGGGGAGGAGAATACGAACTGATTTGGGGATAAATTTTACTGGTTTTTTCCAAGTAGTGTGATATAAACTGACGCCTAAACCTAATCACGTGAATGGTCCGTGTTTGGGTGAGTCAGATCCAACTGGGCAAGGGGAATGAGTCAGCTGCCACGTTGGAGTTTTTGACGGCAAATTTAACACCAAATAAACAGAATGACTATTTAAGGCCAAAAAAATATAGGTTGATGACTACATAGAAAAAAAATAATAGTTCAGTGACTACATGGAAAACTACTCAATAGGTTAGGGACCATTTAAATATTTAACTCAAAGTTTTTCCATTAATTTGGCCAAAGGGAAAAAAGGAGAGGAAACAGAAATGGTGTTTTTATGAAATGTGCGTCTTGTAATCTACATTGTTATTTTTTTTTTGTCATATTATATTGATTTTTATTTGATATATTTTATGTCCTATGTAGACGGGTATAACAATGTTATTGGACCTTAACTTGGCTTTAATAGGTTGTGTTGAGACATCTGCTATCGAGTTCGATATGCTGATTTCTCGAGGTTGGGGCGTGGGAGGGTGGGGTGGGGGTGGGGGGGAGGAGACGAGAAGTTCGAGGTCGAGTTGTGTGGAACTAACTAACGGCCATCTTCTGTCTACGGAAACTATACATTCCAGCGGCGTCCTAGCTACCTCCCGGCGCACCAACTGATTCAATTTTGTACCCCTCATCTGTGCTCAGCTGATTAACATAATAGTGGATGTGCTTTAGTTTGCTCTTCATGCTTATGTTGATTCTTGCAGTGATGCGCTTTTATATTTTCTGTACGGTTTGAATGTTCACCTAACAATTTTTACTTTTCACCTTACCAGCAATGGTGCTGCAGCATTTTTGCATTTGGTATAGGTTAAGAAAGCTCTCATCGTAGCTGGCACAAAACTATCAGCCTGGAATCAGGTTGGGAAAATGTGTACTTGTTGATTTTTTTTTTTTTTAGAGTTGAATATAAATCGTGTCTGGTTGCTTCTGCAGGGTTATTTTTAGGGTTATTTTTAGAGGCTATGGAAAGATATGAAGATGTAAATTACCTACCGGCTACTATTTTTGGTTCTTTTTTGTGCAGACCGTAGCTGCTTTTCAGGTTGCCTTAGAATTACAACCTACTTACAGGTTGTGTCGAGACATCTGCTAATAAGTTCGATTTCAAGACTTCTTGAGGTTAGGGGAGGAGAGGGAAACGACGAAAGGTTAGAGGTCGAGTTGCATAGGAATGGGTTGCAACTCGAACGATTACTGATCAAGATTCGTGTCGAACTAAATAACCTCCATCTTCTGCCTGTGGAAAGTTTACCTAGTTAATTATAAGCTCGTGTAGTGACCATAAGACATTTGACTCCACTGTGACAGTTATAAAATCAATCTTCTGAAACTGCACTACAACAATAAGAATGAGAAAGATTAATATTAATGATTACGATTGTTGACGACTGATTTGGTCAACGTCACGTGTACTGACCGGGACGAATGGGTCGAAGACACGTAGAAAATAATAAAACAAGATGAAAAGTATTTGATCACTAAATTTTTATTAATGGCCTCTCAATAGTATAGAGCCGGGCAGAATATTGTATGCCGGTCTATTCGGTTTGCTTGTTAATTACAAGTCTTTTTTGTTCTTTTCCAGTGTATCTCAAATCTCTCTTTTTTCTCTCTCTCTCTCTCTCCTTTTTCCTCTTTTTACCCAAAAGTCTGGCCTTCGAAGGAGGGCTTTGTCCTGGCATATATATAGGTGTTTTCAGCCATTCATGAGGGGACAATAGGAAGATTGAGATGAATATGCTGATGACATTTGTCACGATGAGGGTGACTCCTTTGACACGTGTCATCTTCTTAAGTGTGCCTTGTGTAGGGATATGACAGCTCTCACTTACTGTCCTGTCTGCCTGTTCCTTGGGCTTTCGATATTTATCTGTTATGACCGACAATGAGGTCGGCCCTTGAGCCTCCTGCTACTCTGGTCGGCCTTATTCGTGATTCAGGAGCGTTTTCGTACAGGGTCCGCTCGGCCTTTCTGGTCCGGATTCTGGGTCGGCTCTAAGGTCTCTGCCCGGTCCGGTACTTTGTGAGAAACGATCAAGTTTTATGACCGGTTCGGCTCCGGGATCGGCTCGGCCGTTCGGCTGCCCGAAGCGCTTAGGTGGACGCCAAGGCGGATCGACTACCAACAAGGGCCCCCGAGTCCAGGGTCGTGTCGGGTTGGCCGATGCTGGAATCGTCTCAGATTGAGGTCGGTCCGATTTAGCGGTGGATAAGATCCTTTGAAGGGTCATATCTTTGAGAGTCGCGTCGATTTGACTTCGGGATCTCCAAGAGTCATCACGAGGGGGACGCGTGGCGGGATGTAATTCGTCGCGGTGTCTCACGCGTTCTTAATTTTCGCGATGGTTATGAATCGCCGCTTTAGCATTTAATACCCCTGTCCCCTCCTATAAATATAGAGTGTCTTCTTTTTCATTGCTTCCTTCGCCATTTTTACTGCAGAAAGAGATCTTTTTCCGGCAATTTTTCTTCTTTTCGGGTTCCGCAGACTTTCCTGGTAAGCTTGTTCTTCCTCCTCTTTCTCTTTATCTTACGATGTCGGAGCAGAGGAATACGGCGGAGGATGCGGTTGTATCCCCAGACCGCACGGGAGTGGCAGATTTGTCGATAGGTGATGCTCCCGTTGACTGGAGCGATGAGAATGGAGGCGAGGTCGCAAGGTCGCCGGATTACGAGATGCGGTGCGGAGACGTGGAGGTGGCGACGTCGTTGACGGCGGGTGGCGAGGTTGGGGGCTGGGTTCGGCCTCGGCAGTCTCCTTTTGTTGAGGCGGAATGGGATTCGGCCTTGATACGCAACACGGTCACCGATGGGCAGTTGGAGGCCTGGCGGGGGCGATTTAAGATACCCGCGGTGGTGCGGATGTTTGTTCCGAACCCAGAGGAGAGACCCCATACCCCTCCTGTTGGATGTACGGCGGTGTACTACCGCTCTCTGTTGTCTGGGCTAAGGTTCCCTCTGCCGTTGGTTCTTTCCCGGTGGTTGAGGCAGTGGGGCCTTTGCATTGCCCAAATTCATCCGAATTCTTGGGCCCGGATGGTGGGTCTTTTAATTCTTTTTAGTCAGCATGGATGGTCCGAGCCCAGTTTTGAAGAGATTAACAGTCTCTTTTTATGGAGGTCGGTCGCCGCCTGTTCCGGTTGGTTTTATCGTGACCGGACGCGATGTACAAGGAGTTGGTGGATGTGCGGAAACCATACATAAATGGAAAGAACAATGGTTCTATGTAGGGGGCCGTGGTGAGCTCGGTTGATGAGTGGGAACCGGGCGTGATGGACGCCGAGCCGGGTCCACAAGACTTTGTTGCCAAAATGAGTAAGTGTCGTATTTTTTGCTGCTGTTCCTTTTTTTGTCTAACGCTCATAATTTGTTTGTTTGTGCAGAACGCATCCCGGCTTCAGAGACCTCTTCTTTGTTCGACGACCGGATTGAACAGCTTTTGGATCTTCCCGTTGATCGGAGGAAGTCCTACCTCCTGATTACTGAGGACAATCTTTGGGCCGCGGGACTTCGATCCACTAATCCGAGTAGAATGTCTTCATCAGGTAGCTTCTTCTTTTTTTTTTTTTTTTTTGTGTTTGGGCCCTATTGGTCAGACCGCCGTTTTTTCTGCCGGATGGACCGGTCCTATGAGGTGCCGAGGCGAGCTCGGACTTCCAGTGCCGGATGGACCGGTCTTCTGAGGTGCCGAGGTGGGCTCGGACTTTCAGTGCCGGATGGACCGGTCTTCTGAGGTGCCGAGGTGGGCTCGGACTTTCAGTGCCGGATGGACCGGTCTTATAAGGTGCCGAGGCGAGCTCGGACTTTTAGTGCCGGGTGGACCGGTCTTATAGGGTGCCGAGGCGAGCTCGGACTTTCAGTGCCGGATGGGCCGGTCTTATGAGGTGCCGAGGGGAGCTCGGACTTTCAGTGCCGGATGGACCGGTCTTCTGAGGTGCCGAGGCGAGCTCGGACTTCCAGTGCCGGATGGGCCGGTCTTATAAGGTGCCGAGGCGAGCTCGGACTTTCAGTGCCGGATGGGCCGGTCTTATGAGGTGCCGAGGCGAGCTCGGACTTTCAGTGCCGGATGGACCGGTCTTCTGAGGTGCCGAGGCGACTCGGACTTCAGTGCTGGATGGGCCGGTCTTATAAGGTGCCGAGGCGAGCTCGGACTTTCAGTGCGGATGGTGGTCTTCTGAGGTGCCGAGGCGAGCTCGGACTTCCAGTGCCGGATGGGCCGGTCTTATAAGGTGCCGAGGCGAGCTCGGACTTTCAGTGCCGGATGGACCGGTCTTATGAGGTGCCGAGGCGAGCTCGGACTTTGATCTTGGATGGACCGGTCTTCGAGGTGCCGAGGCGAGCTCGGACTTCCAGGCCGGATGGGCGGTCTTATAAGGTGCCGAGGCGAGCTCGGACTTCGGTGCGGATGGACCGGTCTTCGAGGTGCCGAGGCGAGCTCGGACTTCCAAGGCCGGATGGGCGGTCTTATAAGGTGCCGAGGCGAGCTCGGACTTTCGATGCAGGTGGACCGGTCTTATAAGTGCCGAGGCGAGCTCGGACTTCGGTCAAAGGTGGGCCGGTCTTATAGGGTGCCGAGGCGAGCTCGGACTTTCGATCTTGGGTGGACCGGTCTTATGAGGTGCCGAGGCGAGCTCGGACTTTCAGTGCCGGGTGGACCGGTCTTATAAGGTGCCGAGGCGAGCTCGGACTTTTAGTGCCGGGTGGACCGGTCTTATAGGGTGCCGAGGCGAGCTCGGACTTTCAGTGCCGGATGGGCCGGTCTTATGAGGTGCCGAGGCGAGCTCGGACTTTCAGTGCCGGATGGACCGGTCTTCTGAGGTGCCGAGGCGAGCTCGGACTTCCAGTGCCGGATGGGCCGGTCTTATAAGGTGCCGAGGCGAGCTCGGACTTTCAGTGCCGGATGGACCGGTCTTCTGAGGTGCCGAGGCAAACTCGGTCTTATAGTGCCGGAGGAGCCGGTCATTCGAGGTGCCGAGGCAAACTCGGTCTTATAGTGCCGGAGGAGCCGGTCATTCGAGGTGCCGAGGCGAACTCGGTCTTATAGTGCCGGAGGAGCCGGTCATTTGAGGTGCCGAGGCAAACTCGGTCTTGTAGTGCCGGAGGAGCCGGTCATTCGAGGTGCCGAGGCGAACTCGGTCTTATAGTGCCGGAGGAGCCGGTCATTTGAGGTGCCGAGGCAAACTCGGTCTTATAGTGTATTTGTTTCCGAGCCGAACATAAAATCGAATTTTATTGATTGTACCTTCATGGCCTTCAACAAATGAATGGATCCTCGGTCATTTACATATTCTAGCTAGCAACTTCCGTTCTGACGGGCTTTGTTGCTTGGATTCAGGAGGTCCCGTGTCGGGCCCCAGTGCTCATTTAATAATGAGATCATTGGCCTGGAAATTCTGATGATCCCCGGGTGTTCCGTAGAATACGTTCCGCCTTTCTGGGCGACGAGGTCCAGGTTCTCGGGGTCATATTGACCCTGTTTTTTGAAACGAATTCTCCTGTGGGTGTATCCCAGTTTCGACCGGGGTCATCGTAGAACGCCTGGGATTCTTCTTGGGTCAGCCGTTGCAGTATTGTCACTGACTCGGTCGGCTGGGCCCCTCTTTTCTTACAGATTATTCCTCGGCTTATTTTAGTTTTACTGGTATTTTCCACTTTCCGCGGCTTGTTTATCACTTGGAGCTCTGAGTTTCGCCGGTGGCCTCCTAACGACCGCTGGTCGGGTGGTTATGGGGAAAGCTCCTTTATGAATTACTTTTGCTTTGACTTCCAATTCCCTGGTAGGGGCCGCCGCTGCTTTTCTAACACATGGCTCAATACTTGGGGATGTTTTCGGTAGCTGACCCATTACCGTCCGGATTACCAGGACCCTCGCGGGTGGATGGGAATTCCGAAGGAGTTTTCAGATGTTGCAGTGTATATTGACTGCAACTTTAATTTGAAGGACTCGAGGACTCTTTGAGACCTTCTCCGGAATTTTGAGCGACGCTCGATATCTTCCAAATTATGACCTTTAAGGGGTCAGCCGAGTCGAGCAGGAGCCCGTGATCACGATTGCTCCTGTGCTTTCAACTTCATATTACGATGATTCCTATGCTTTCGACTCGTAGTTACGATGATTCTTATGCTTTCATCTTACCATCCCTTAGCGGGTATGGTTATTTCCGGATGAACGCAAGGTGTGTCAAAGTGCTCCGCCAGCAGATTGCCTTTCAAAACATCCGCGGGCTGATTGTAGTTTGGCGCGAAGCCGTGTTCGTCCTGTGCACACTAAGAATAGTCCGATACGTCCATGCCTGATAGAGAACTCCTTAGTGTATATATCTCATAACGGTGTCCTCTATCGCATAACGGGCCCTCTGGACGGGCCTGATGGTAATTCGTCACTTGTGGTTAGAGATGGAGAATCCTATACTTAACAAGGAATCTTTTAAAAAAAAGCATAGGATTGGCTTGCAATATGAACGAGAAAAGCATAGGTTGTGGCTGTTAACCACAAGGTCGAAGGTTCAACCCCTTCTTCTAGCGCCAATCTATTGACGACTGATTTGGTCAACGTCACGTGTACTGACCGGGACTAATGGGTCGAAGACACGTAGAAAATAATAAAACAAGATGAAAAGTATTTGATCACTAAATTTTTATTAATGGCCTCTCAATAGTATAGAGCCGGGCAGAATATTGTATGCCGGTCTATTCAGTTTGCTTGTTAATTACAAGTCTTTTTTGTTCTTTTCCAGTGTATCTCAAATCTCTCTTTTTTTTTTCTCTCTCTCTCTCTCTCTCTCTCTCTCCTTTTTCCTCTTTTTTCCCAAAAGTCTGGCCTTCGAAGGAGGGCTTTGTCCTGGCATATATATAGGTGTTTTCAGCCATTCATGAGGGGACAATAGGAAGATTGAGATGAATATGCTGATGACATTTGTCACGATGAGGGTGACTCCTTTGACACGTGTCATCTTCTTAAGTGTGCCTTGTGTAGGGATATGACAGCTCTCACTTACTGTCCTGTCTGCCTGTTCCTTGGGCTTTCGATATTTATCTGTTATGACCGACAATGAGGTCGCCCCTTGAGCCTCCTGCTACTCTGGTCGGCCTTATTCGTGATTCAGGAGCGTTTTAAATGCGAGTCCGCTCGGCCTTTCTGGTCCGGATTCTGGGTCGGCTCTAAGGTCTCTGCCCGGTCCGGTCCTTTGTGAGAAACGATCAAGTTTTATGACCGGTTCGGCTCCGGGATCGGCTCGGCCGTTCGGCTGCCCGAAGCGCTTAGGTGGACGCCAAGTCGAATCGACTACCAACAACGATCACATAAACTCTGCCCTCTACCAATATTCACAGATAATTCCTTTCACAAGTTCCAATTTTTAGAATAATGGTGTAGCCAATGCTCCTTAAGATTCATTGGATAGGCTATGTTGTTGGGAATTGATGCGCCAAGAATTGGATCAATGCAATGTTGAAAACTTAGTGTTAGAGGAAGCCCAGGTGGCATATCTTTGGCTACCACATTTTGAAATTCTTGGATAATGGGACTTATGGCAGGACAGCAATAATTTTTCTGTTTTCCTCCTAAAAAAACTAAAGAAAAGGCCTCTATCGACTCACACATTGCGCTTTCAACTTGAGATTTTGAGAGCATATTATTTCCCTCACCATATGAAGGTTTACGAACACTCTTCATTTTTGAAAACCTAAAAATATAAACAGATGGTAGGTCGCAAATAGTATGCAAATATTATTGTTAATTATTGGGTTTTAATGAATTTTATGTTGGCACACTGAGTTATTTTCTACCTATTTATATTTTGGATGCAATTTGCTTCACTTGACAACTTGTTTAATTTAGGTATTTGGTGGAGTTTTTAAGCTTAAAGAATAGTTTGGGCCATCAAACAGACCATGCCAAGGTGATTTGGACATTAATGAAGAAACTGCTGCGCACACTGGGTGACCCAGTGTCGACCCTGACCCAAAAATCCTCTTACTTGGGGCCTAAGAAACGACTCAAATCCGTCCCAATTAGTTTCATAAAGTGAAAATCGGTCCACTAGGCTGGAGAAAGGAATTTTAATTAACTTGAAAGGAAAGACTCCAAAAGAATAAAAACTCAAGAAAGATAAAAAGAAAGGAGATCTAATTAAAGAAGGAAACTAAGAGATAAGTGAGTATTATAAAATAAAGGGGTGAAATTATTTTTTGGGAGGGACTTTTCACGGCTGGGACACGAGACAAAGAAGAGGGGACGAACTCCAGTTTTCGGATGCCATACTCACGGCCAAGTCGAATCAAGGGACTTAGCCGAGAGTATTTTCCAGCGAGGAAGAGAGAAGAATTCTACTTTCTTTCCTTATGCATATTATAAATTATTATTTATCTTCTAAAGCCAATATGTCCGGCTAATTTTCTATTTTAGTTCTTAGGGAAGTTTGAAACCGTATTTGAATTATTCATATTTTAATCACGTAGCGTATTCTTAACTCGAAGTCTCTCGAATTATTTTTGTGTTATTGAATTCATTATTATGCCATATAAATTCTTGATTTGGTTTGGCCAACTAGATTAGGGATTTTATGTCTCATGCTAGAAATTGAGTTGTAATCCGTAATTGTTGCAATTTTAATTTCACAAGTAGCAACAATTGGATTTTCTCAATTGAGTAACACAAAATCGAGATCCCTTAAGTCGAGCTTATGAACTTAATATCTTGCCTATTTCATTATTTTGATTTTTAATGCATATAGCGAGCGAGATTTGAAGAGCTTGTTTTGAATCCATCGCCTAGATAAGTTTAATTAAAGAGCTTGTTTTAATTAAATAAACTTAAGAAATAATTGGGGTCAACAGAGCTTGTTGTTGGCTTCGGAATAGGAGTTCATGAGATTAGAGAAGAGATAAGTGCTGTAACGGAACTAAGAACTAGATTATTCCTTAATTGATATTTTTGATTTTTTTCCTTTGTCTATTTTGATTTAATTTATTTTACGCAAGTTATTTGTTAGTAAAAATTAGTAAACTAAAATCCCCCCTCAACTTTATTTTATTTAATTGCTAAAAGTATTTAACTCTTAAAAAGCATAATTGATTTACCGTTCTCCGTGGGATCGATCCTTACTTGCCGATACAATTAGTTAGTAGAAGTGAGCCAAGGAAAAATAAAAATAACTAATTTTGAGTCTTTGACGCATCACGACAGCGCGGTCAAAATTTTGGCATTGTTGTCAAGGAACGGTGTTAAAGTAATTTTACTTATTTTGGGTTAAAAACTTTCTACAATTTCGACACTGGGTCACCCAGTGTCAGTTCTGAAAATTCATAATAATTGTCAGTTGTGCACTAATCCACTTGTTTTAGTTTTGCATGAATACAAGGTCACGTGGAGATGAGAACTTGCAGTACTTTCCATAAATCACCAAACGAGATCAAGTTTTCAGGCGAAGAACAAAAGAAAAAAAGAAGCACTCAGGCACTTACCGTTTTCTCTCGAAACATCACTTAGCGAATCGGAGAACGAGGGTGAAATCATGACAACTAACACTGAAAAGACATTGAATCAATTAGCCTACCCGGAGTTACCTCAAAAACCACTATGCATCACAATCCCGGCTATTGACAACAACAATACCTTTGAATTGAAGTTGGGATTGATTCACTTGCTGCCTGTATTTCATGGTCTATCAGGAGAGGATCCGCACAAGCATCTCAAGGAATTCCATGTCGTTTGTTCAAGCATGAAGCCAAACGGTGTCACCGAAGAACAAATCAATCTTAGAGCCTTTCCATTTTTACTAAAAGATTCGGCTAAGGATTGGTTATTCTATTTGCCGTCGGCCACTATCATAACATGGAACGATATGGAAATCTTATTTTTGCAAAAATATTTTCTGGCCTCGCGGGCAGCCAATCTAAGGAAGAAAATCTGTGGTGCGAGATAAATGATGGGAGAGAGTCTGCACGAGTATTGAGAGAGATTCAAACAATTGGTGGCACGCTGCCCCCAACATCAAATCAGCGGGCAGCTCTTGATTCAATATTTTTACGAAGAATTAACTCCGATGGACCGTAGCACCATAGATGCGGCTAGTGGAGGAGCTTTGGTTGATAAGACACCATCACCAGCAAAGGCCCTCATCGAACATGGCCGCCAACTCACAACAATTCGGTTGTCGAGATAATCTCGTAAAACTGGTGAAGGAGGTGCATGACACATCCCTTGATGATAAATTAATCGAGCTAACCGATTTTGTTAGAAAACTTGTTGTATGTAACAGCACGCCAGTCGTACCCTGCCACCTGTAATACCCGTAATTTTCGATTTTCGGTAAATTTATTTTTTCGGCCGGAGTCTGTTTTGACGGCTCGCTCATGACCGTTTCGTCATTCTGAGAATGATTAATTCTACACTTTTTGTCATTCGAGTTCGTTTCGGTGTTGTTTTGTTGAGTTCCGTGCTTTTTAGCGACTTTTCCGCACTTGAGTTCGATTCTTGCGAATCTCGTCCGAAACTGCTGTTTCGAGTTTCCCGCAAGTTCGTTTAACTTTTTTATACGTGTTGTGAGCTTCGGCTTGGTGCTTCGATCATGTGTCGTGATTTTCGGACGTTTTGGGCCGTTTTCGTAATTTCCCAAAGTTTGGGGTAATTACTTTCCGTTGTCGAATTTCGAGCCTTCGGGTGGTCGGAATCGTGTGTTCTCTTAGTGCTCGGATTCGTCTTTGCGAGTACTTCGTAACCGTATCTTCGATTCGTATTCAGGTTCGGGTTTCGGGGTCGTTCGGGCCGTCGGGTGGTCCCACGAGTCATGGTCGGGCATGCTCGGGCGGGCCACTGGCCGAGTAACGTGCGTTAGTGCTCGGCCGTTACGCACGTAAGGCTGGTTACGTCGTAAGGCCCCGGCCGATTACACGTAATGGGCCCGGCGATTTCGCAGTGATGACTTCGATTCGTCGTAACCCTTGGCCGATTCACGTAACCCTATCGGCACTTATAAAAGGCCCTGCGGACGTTTTTCTCGCCATTCTTCACCTTCTTCCTCTCCTCTTCCGCAGCTGGGCGTGTTCTAAGCTTGAAGCCATGTTGTTTAACAACATATCCATGGAGTTCTTGAGGTTATATCATCAATCATTCGTCCGATATCATCCCTTGATCCAGCGAATTAAGGTTAGATATTTAGAACCCTACTTTTGGTAAAATTGGGGGTTTTCACGTTTTTGTCCGATTCGTTCCGTTTTGTCGATTAATTCATGATGAATATGATTAATCTTGTTGGTATTCTTAGTTTCCCTACGGATTCATGGTATATTTCGTGATTTTTACGGAATCGAGAGGGTTTGGTTGTGGTCCGCCCTCGTTGTTGTTTATATACGAATATACATGAATCGTAGGCGGGTTTTCGGGTGTATTCCAATTCCGTATTCATTTAGAAATGGTTGTGATTGTATTCTTCAAATCGTTAGGTTCGGTCTCGTTGGTTCCTAGTGTTCGTCGGTGACTTTCCTTTCCGTTCGTTGCGTCGTCAATAATTCAAGGCAAGTATTCTTGGAAACCCTTATGCTTAACGTGAAATGGTAATGTATATTGTGTGTGCTTTACTCACCTCGGGAGGGTCCGACGGGGCCTCGAGGGAATCTATGGCTTCGTCCTGGATTCATGAGTTTGATTCGCTAGCCAGCTCGGGAGGGTCCTTAGAGGCTTCGAGTGGGATTCGTGGCTTCGTCCCGGTCCTAGGTGACGTGTGGTGCTTGGTTTGTTTTATGAATGTGGCCAGCTCGGGAGGGTCCTTAGAGGCCTCGAGTGGGATTCGTGGCTTCGTCCAGTCTAGGCAAATTATTTGTATTTGTTTGTTTAGGAAAAGACATGTCTAGTTTTGATTTTGAAATGATATTGGTGCATGTACTATGAAATGTGTAAGCGATTGGTTTGCCTTGAATACTTGTACTAGCGTAATTGCTAACCCCTTTGGGGACCCGTTGTCGGGAAATTCTTGTTATGGATTTCGAGTTATTTTCATCCAGACGGCAATGGCTGGGATGGTATGAGGATGTCGGCCAAGGTTTTTGAAATGTGCAATCGAGTCTTGTTAATTTCTACCGTCTCTTTTGATGTGGATGTTTTCCAAATTGTAAACTTATAGATTGTACTCGCGAGTACTTAGGTTTTTCCTTTCGGGTTGTGATTTGTCTTCGTTGGAGTCACTGTATTTGTCGGTTGATGTTTATTATGCCGGTTGTACCGGGCGTGTTGTTTTATGTTCTTGTGGTTAACAGTTGTTTCCTTGCTAACCGAGACGGTTAGTCGAGTGGTGTTTTTCTTGTGTTAGCCTGGTGGGTCCCATGTATGGGTCCACGGCGCTGTAATACACCTCGAATATCTTGGGGGTGTTACAGAAAATGGTATCAGAGCTCTAGGTTTATGGATACCTAGGCTTGTCGGTTAATTTGGGTCTATTTGCGTTTTGTTTTGCACAATTGTCACACCGCTGCCGGCATCTCAGTACATCCAGTGCTCGTAAGTTTTCCTTACCCGATTATCTTGTTTTCTTGTATTGAAATTCCACTTCTTGAACTGTGATTGCCTCTCTCGTACTTATCATCGAGTTGTTTTTCGATCCATCCGGTTCGTGCACTTTTGATTCTAGTATTGCGCAGTCCTTTATCTCTCTGGAGTATGTGCGTCGTTCTGGGCTTGACCGTTTGTCGTTTTGCGAGCCTTCCATCGCTAAACTTCCTAGCGTTGGTGGGATCGTTGGTGATCGAAAGATTCGAGAATTTCTCCGTGGTATATTGTGAGAGGGCTTGACTCTCTAGTCTTTTGTTGTATGATGGAATCTGTGTTTGATAATTGCGATATACTAAATGTTTGTTGAGCCGAACGTACTGATGGTTTGGACACCGAGGGGTGCAGTATGATGTGAATGTTTTGAACATTGATATGTTCCGGGAAAGGTGTCGATGGCAGAGTTTGTTGAGAAACTCACCTAGATGGTTTCGACATGTGTTCGAATCGATGTTCATTAGTTATGCTGTTAAACTTGAAGAGATAAGTTTGACATATGCTTAGAATTAGTGTTTCATTGCGCTTGTTGAGTGGTGATTTTTGAATGCCGTATATGCGTGTGTTCGGGAATTGATGGTACTTGGCTAAATATTAATATTTACAACCAATGTGTTTCTATTAATAATAATACATGTGGCGTGCATGCTTGAAAATTTCTTAGGCTTGATCGTATTGTGGGTTTTTGAAAAGTGACATGAATTTGGCGAGCCACCTTGTATTTTCAAATAAAACCTTGTGTCGTATTTAAAGGTCGTGTATAAAAGTGTTTAGGACATTTTATAAAATGCTACCACCTGTTAAGCCTTTGTCGTGTTTAAAAGGGTCTGAAAGCGATTTTTAACTTATCGGTTTTATTTTCGAATAACTAGAGTATACGATTTTAAAAATCAGTTAGCTTGGGAAACCTAGGTGTCGAGTCAAGTTGTGTTTGTTGAGTTTTGTCTCGTCGGATTTTATCTGACTTAGTCGCATCGCGACGCGTCATTTGAGATCATTGGTCGTGATTAGTATCGAGGGGCGGTCGTCACTTACGTACGACCTATGGATGTAAAACTCCCTTCCTTGTGTTGTGCCTCGTGTGACACGAGTTATTTGTATGATTAGTCGATTGAATGATGGAATCCTTCTGTGGATTTTGATTTCACGATATGTGTTTATTAGACTCTCGTATTTGGTTTATACGAGGAGTGTAAATCCTTCTTGATGTATTTTAAATACCGTATTTTATCCGCTGCGTGAGTTCTTTCAAACGGCTTTCGGTATTTTGCAAACTGAGTTTTATTTCGTAAAACCGATTCCTTGAATCAAGTTTTGGCATTTTGGCCTTGAATATTTCATGATGGTTTGACAAATGATTTTGTGAGCTTTGGAATATATTACCGTCATTGGTCTTTTTAGCATTTTCGAAATGACGTGGGAAATCATGCTTAGCCTAGTATATCATTGTGAGAAGGGTTTACGGCATGTAATTTTTCTGATATGTTCTGTTGTTGTCTCTGTGAATGGTTAGCGCATGCTACGCTTTACGGCTAACGCGCACGAGAGTACGTTGGTAGCACGCTAAGGGGAGAATAGCGCACGCTATCTGGTAGTTCAGAGCAGTCCAGGAGCTACTTGACTGGGTCTGAAGTTCTCGTTAGCGCACGCTAACACTTGGGGTTAGCGCACGCTAACAGTGTATTTTTGGTCAGGAGTTTTGTTTGGTGCCGTGATAGCGCACGCTAACCTTAATGATTAGCGCACGCTAATTGTGTCGATATAAATCTTGGACACCCGGTCTAAGTTGCATTTTTCTTCATTTTTCTTTGTCCTCCATGAGATTGAGACGTAGCGACTAGGTTTCGCATTGAGGCTGATTTTTTTTCTTCCATCCAAAAGTGTTTTGGAGTATCTTAGATGATTTTTCACATCATCTAATCCATTGTTCTTCGCCGAATCTAGGTATTTTTCTTGAATCCCTAGAGTTGACTTTTTGGAGTTTTGTTCTTGATGTCGTTTTCCATCCGGTTTTGATAAACCGATCGTTGTTTTAACGATGTTGTTAAACATATCCTAGGGATTGTATATCACTGTCTTGATTGTGAACGATTTAATGAGTGTGCTATGATGTGTTTAAGTGAAGGTTGACACGTGTGAATTTTGGGCATTTTGGCCTATTGTACTTCTGAAAAACCTTGAGTATCTTAGAAAATAAACCTCGAGACGTACTTTTAAAATGAATTATTTTCTCATAGTGCTCTCAAGATGCCTACTAGTGCCACGCTATGTTTCAAAATTATTCTACTTTGAGGATCAAAATATTTTGAGATATTTCTAATGATTTAGAAACGCATTCGCTTAGACCCGAAGGTCGAATATAGCTGAAGCGTTTTAATTTAACGAAAGGTGTCTTCATTTTTTTTTATCAAACGCAAGATGATTTTTTTTTTTTAAAAAAAAAGTCTCGATGACGGTGTTTGTACTACTTTTTGATATATGATACTCAAGATCAACTGGTGCTTGCAAGTTATTTTCGAAAGGTGGTTTTCATTTTCAAAACCTATCATTCCTATTTGCGGTCCGGGAATACATGTGTAATGTTCGTACTCTCGTTAGGGTGTTAACCCCCGAGTTGTAATTGAATTGGTGGTGAGAGCGTTGTGTCGTTCGCCACACAGTTGTCGTGGTAGCCTCTGTGAGGGGTGTGATATTGGTATTGGATGTTGTCACCTCGTAGCGGTTTATGCGTTATCGCATATATGCGAGCTGTTAGAGCTCGGGTTTGTATGATTGTGTGCATCAGTGATTGTTCCGCATTGTGTCGGTTGCTTGTTGTATTGTTACCTTAGTTCCGCTGTTGTGAGTTTCAGGGGCGAGTTCGAAGGTAATACCCGTACTATTTTGACTCCTATATTTTCTCTTTTTCCAGTCTATCGATTCGCTTGTGTTCATTGATACCTTCTGAACTTGTTCTGTACCTTGGTTTCATCGTTCGAACGAGCTGTAGTCTTGTTTTGGGTCGATCTGGTTATCGCTGTGACTTTTCCGAATTCGGTTCGATTCTTGTGAACTTTGTTCGGAAGTAACATCTTTTGGTTCTACTCGTTCTTTTATTCGAAGTGGATCGGATTTTAAACTTCTGTATTTTCGGCTCTATCTACTCGTTTATGCTCGTTAACATTTCTGAACTTTCCCTATCCCTTGTTTTTGTTGATCGAACGAGGGTGGTATTGTTTCGGAAAAACTCGTCGGTCGTTGTGGCTTTTCAATCGCTATTCCCTTTCCTGTGGATCTTATGTGAATGCACATCTTGTTGTTTTCACTGGATTATATATTGTCTCGAGTCGAGATGCGAACCTTGGGATTGTTGTTTGAATTTTATTGTTCTTCGTTATTCGAACATGAGTGTTCGATTTTTTTTATTTTTTTTGTTGTCTCGATCGTTGTGGTTCGATCGTTTGATTGTTCGGTTTTTGTTGATCTCATTTCGTGATTGTTGAACGTTTAAGACTCCTTCCTAATTTCCTTATGTTCGGGAAACTAGTCTCGTTTTCGATCTTCCAACCCTTGGGCGGTGGAATTCCGTATTTGTTCTGCGATTGGCTCGCGTGTTGATTGATGTACCGTTAGGTTGGTCAATCATATTGATTTTCGTTCGTTGTGTTTTGCGATTGTTCGGATAATCGACTTAATTGTATTATCGGTGTGATGACACTTGTCACTTGTTGATTTTATCATGTCTCTACCGGTGGCGTTGTATTAGTCGTCGTGGAGCGTGTTTTCACGCCGTATATTCCTTTGCGTTGCTTGTAACGTTTTGCCGTCGGGTGCGAGTTTACGATTTTTGTGTATCTCGTCGAGTTTTCCTGGCAGGGGATATTGCTTCTCCCTACTTATTTTAAGTTTCGGGACGAAACTTCTTTTAAGGAGGGTAGAATGTAATACCCGTAATTTTCGATTTTCGGTAAATTTCTTTTTTCGGCCGGAGTCCGTTTTGACGGCTCGCTCATGACCTTTTCGTCATTCTGAGAATGATTAATTCTACACTTTTTGTCATCCGAGTTCGTTTCGGTGTTGTTTTGTTGAGTTCCGTGCTTTTTAGCGACTTTTCCGCACTTGAGTTCGATTCTTGCGAATCTCGTCCGAAACTGCTGTTTCGAGTTTCCCGCAAGTTCGTTTAACTTTGTTATACGTGTTGTGAGCTTTGGCTTGGTGCTTCGATCATGTGTCGTGATTTTCGGACGTTTTGGGCCGTTTTCGTAATTTCCCAAAGTTTGGGGTAATTACTTTCTGTTGTCGAATTTCGAGCCTTCGGGTGGTCGGAATCGTGTGTTCTCTTAGTGCTCGGATTCGTCTTTGCGAGTACTTCGTAACCGTATCTTCGATTCGTATTCAGGTTCGGGTTTTGGGGTCGTTCGGGCCGTCGGAATTAGTCGGCGAGTCATGGCGGGCATGCTCGGGCGAGCTGGCGAGTAACGTGCGTTAGTGCTCGGCCGTTACGTCGTAAGGCGATTCGTCACGTAAGGCCCGACGATTACGTACATAATGGGCGGCAATTTTGCGGCGATGACTCGGATTACGTCGTAACCCTTGGCCGTTACATACGTAACCCGTGGCGATCGGCTTATAAAGGCCCTGCAGACGTTTTTCTCGCCATTCTTCACCTTCTTCCTCTCCTCTTCCGCAGCTGGGCGTGTTCTAAGCTTGAAGCCATGTTGTTTAACAACATATCCATGGAGTTCTTGAGGTTATATCATCAATCATTCGTCCGATATCATCCCTTGATCCAGCGAATCAAGGTTAGATCTTTAGAACCCTACTTTTGGTAAAATTGGGGGTTTTCACGTTTTTGTCCGATTCGTTCCGTTTTGTCGATTAATTCATGGTGAATATGATTAATCTTGTTGGTATTCTTAGTTTCCCTACGGATTCATGGTATATTTCGTGATTTTTACGGAATCGAGAGGGTTTGGTTGTGGTCCGCCCTCGTTGTTGTTTATATACGAATATACATGAATCGTAGGCGGGTTTTCGGGTGTATTCCAATTCCGTATTCATTTAGAAATGGTTGTGATTGTATTCTTCGAATCGTTAGGTTCGGTCTCGTTGGTTCCTAGCATTCGTCGGTGACTTTCCTTTCCGTTCGTTGCGTCGTCAATAATTCAAGGCAAGTATTCTTGGAAACCCTTATGCTTAACGTGAAATGGTAATGTATATTGTGTGTGCTTTACTCACCTCGGGAGGGTCCGACGGGGCCTCGAGGGAATCTATGGCTTCGTCCTGGATTCATGAGTTTGATTCGCTTCTTGACTCGGGAGGGTCCTTAGAGGCTTGAGTGGGATTCGTGGCTTCGTCCCGGTCTAGGTGACGTGTGGTGCTTGGTTTGTTTTATGAATGTGGCGGCTCGGGAGGGTCCTTAGAGGCCTCGAGTGGGATTCGTGGCTTCGTCCCGGTCTAGGCAAATTATTTGTATTTGTTTGTTTAGGAAAAGACATGTCTAGTTTTGGTTTTTGAAATGATATTGGTGCATGTACTATGAAATGTGTAAGCGATTGGTTTGCCTTGAATACTTGTACTAGAGTAATTGCTAACCCCTTTGGGGACCCGTTGTCGGGGAAATTCTTGTTATGGATTTCAGGTTATTTTCAGCCAGATTAGCGGGCGCTGGGATGGTATGAGGATGTCGGCCAAGGTTTTTGACATGTGCAATCGAGTCTTGTTAATTTCTACCGTCTCTTTTGATGTGGATGTTTTCCAAATTGTAAACTTATAGATTGTACTCGCGAGTACTTAGGTTTTTCCTTTCGGGTTGTGATTTGTCTTCGTTGGAGTCACTGTATTTGTCGGTTGATGTTTATTATGCCGGTTGTACCGGGCGTGTTGTTTTATGTTCTTGTGGTTAACAGTTGTTTCCTTGCTAACTGAGACGGTTAGTCGAGTGGTGTTTTTCTTGTGTTAGCCTGGTGGGTCCCATGTAGGGGTCCACAGCGCTGTAATACACCTCGAATATCTTGGGGGTGTTACACCACCTTTGTAAAATCACTGAGCATACAACGGAGAATTATCGAATTTTGCTTGATGAAATCGAGTCGCACACCAATACAGTTGGAATCGAAAATTCTTATGGGAGGAAGAATGATCCATACTCAAACACATACAACCCAGGATGGAGGGATCACCCTAACTTTCGATGGAAGAACCAGCAAGAGGTGCCTCCATGAAACAAGGGACAATTCTACAAGCAGCCCGCCGAAAATTCGACACAATATTTGGAGAAGATGATGATGACCCTCATGGAAAACACTATGCAACTACAGCAGGGCATGACTCAGTTTTAGCAGGGTATGAATCAGTTCCAGCATGACATTAACTCGAGTATTAAAATTCTCAAAATCAAGTGAGTCAACTCGCCACCACCGTGAGCCGTTTGGAGAGCCAAAATAGTGGGTAATTTCCATTCCAACCTGGGCTGAACCTAAAGAACGTAAGTGCTGTAACTTTAAGGAGTGGGAAGCAACTTGAGCCTAAGAAGCCTAAGCATGTGGTGGAAGATGAAAACGGGGAGGAAAAACCCACTGAATAGTTCGACACTGGGATACCCAGTGCTGAATCAGCACCTAGTGCAGAACAACCGGGCAGCAAGGTAATTTCTTCTAAACCTATTCCTTTTGAAACTAACGAATTACCGTTTCCATCTAGGATCAAAAAAGCAGCAACTGTGAATAAAGAGAAGCAAATTCTAGATGTATTTTGCAAGGTTGAGATCAACATTCCCTTACTCGACGCAGTTCAGCATATTCCAAAGTTTGCAAAATTCCTTAAGGACTTATGCACTACCAAGCGGAGATTAAAAGGGAATGAGAAGGTAGTAATGGGAGAAAATATGTCTGCTGTGTTCCAAAAGAAATTGCCACAAAACGGAAAGATCCAGGTATGTTTGCTATTCCATGTCAAATTGAAAATATGGGTTTTGAACGTGCTATGCTAGATTTAGGAGCATCAATAAATGTTATGCCACACTCTATATACACCTTTCTAAATCTGGATCTCTTCGGGAAACAAGGGTAATTATCCAATTAGCAGATCACAGCCTTGTGTACCCCGAAGGGGTAATTGAGGATGTTCTTGTCCAAGTCAATAAGCTCGTGTCCAACCGACATCTACGTTCTTGATATGCAAAACGGTTCGTCAAATTCAACACCTATTTTGTTAGGAAGACCATTTCTAAATACTACCAATATCAAAATAGATGTTCGTGAAGGATCTCTCACGATGGAATTTGACGGCCAAATTGTAAGGTTTAATATTTATGATGCTATGAAATTTCCTGAGGAAGGTTGCTCTCTCTTTGCATTAAGCGTGATTGACCCTCTTGTCGAGGAAGCATTTGAGTTGAATTGTAGGGAAGAGCTGGAAGTGATGCGTACTAGAAACTTGGAAGCCTATAAAGAAAATATTTCTATCGAATTCCCAAGAGAATCAGAATCAAAGTGCAAGAATTCATATGGAAAGGGTGAATCGGAAGTAGCCTTCCATGAGCATCTCAAGAGAGAAAAATTCCCATTAAGCACTCCAAGTCTAGTGTGGTACAAAAATATAGGGCAATAGTCAAATACTTATTGAGACCTATACCAAAACCTCCTTGATTCATTCGTTAAAAAGGGAAGTTCTAGTCGAGCCAACGACTTAAAATAAAGTCGCTAGCTTGGAGGCAACCCAATGTTTATTTATTTTTATTTTAATTTTTTTTAGTAACCAAATCAAATTTTCATTTCATTCATTTTGTTTTTCATAGGTAACAGAGGGTCTTGGATATATGGTTGGTCAGCAACAATGGACTTTGAATCAAGTTTGGGGAGGTCGACTATTGTGTAGAAAAATGACACTGGGTGTCCCAGTGCCGCAAATCTGTCCCAGTGTTGAGCCGAGCTAAGGCGTCAGATCGAGCAGCTTGAGGAGGGGCAACGCGCACTTCAAGCCAAGGTGGATCGTCTGACCGAGCAGCTAGATGCCTTTCTTCCCCACTAGCCTGATGCACTCCCTTCCTTTTTTTTTTTACTTGTTCTGCATTTGTAGTTTTCATCTTGCCGTTAAAAATGTGTTTCCCCGAACTTGGATTTTTTTGTCCTTTAGTAAATTATGAATATTTGGTGAGAGGCATAATAGTATTTAGTATCAATTGCTCTGGAATATCGGTTGGAATTAATTCAATTTGTGGTCTATAGTTTCGAGTTTCTGTGAAATTGTTTGGTTTTGTGTTGGTCGTTAATGAGATTTTTTTGTGAATTAAAAGGTTTAAAAATAGCAAAACTATTAGAAAAGACAAGAAGGAAGTATTATTAAAATTTCACTTGTGATTTATACTTGGTTGTTTCGCTCTTCTTAGAATTCCGTTGGTCGTTGATTTTTTTGGGGGCTTACCGCATGCATTATCGTTCTGAAAGGAGGCTAGTTGAAAAAAAGAGGTGTTGAGCAGCAACAACTGTCTAATTGTGGGGGTCCTAAAATATTATGAAAAAGTAACAACGAAAAAATAAAGGACTAACCCATTATTGGTGCGTAGCTTCCGTCTCACATGAAAAGAAAAAGTATTGGTGAAAAGAGTTCTACGTTAGCAAATAACGGTGCGAAAGCTATCACCTAAAAAATAGAGGGAGCATGTGTTGGTGAAAAGAGCTACACATTAGCAAATAACAGAGTGAAAGCTATCATCTATGAAGTATGAGGAAGCTTGTGGATAGTGCGTTCACATAAGTTCCTATCAACAAACAACCAATTGAAATAATAAGTTTGGGGAGATGATTAAAGTCTTTATCATAAGTTGAAAAAGAAAATTTCCATTCTTTTCTTCTTGGAACTATTTAATAAGATTGCATTTTTATGTTGATATCTATGTAACTTTCATTAATTACCTGCACAAAGCGTATTCTTAATTATGCAGAAGAGACGACTACTACACCACCATTTGAGTTAACGAAGGCTGAATATTTCAGGATATGCAAATCATATTCCTACTTTTTATCGCCTCGATCCAACTCATTCTAAATTGCTTGAGGACAAGCAAACTTTTAAGTTTGAGGAGATTAGGGAATTTGAACTTTTATTTTAAGCAAATACTTGCGAATCTTGGGTCCGGTGAATAGAGTTTAAGTTGTATTGAGGTCTTATAGGGCGGATTTTTTTCCAGATCTTTCGATATTTTTATGCTTAAGGGCAAGCATTGGTTTAAGTTTGGGGAGATTTGGTAGGTCGCAAATATTGTGCAAATATTATTATTAATTACTGGGTTTTAATGAATCTTATGTTGGCACATTGGGTTATTTTCTACCTATTTATATTTTAGATGCAATTTACTTCACTTGGAAATTTATTGTTTAATTTAGGTATTTGATGGAGTTTTTAATCTTAAAGAATAGTTTGGGCCATCAAACAGACCATGCCAAGGTGATTTGGGCATTAATGAAGAAACTGCTGCGCACACTGGGTGACCCAGTGTCGACCATGACCCGAAAATCCTCTTACTTGGGCACCAAGAAACGACTCAAATCCGTCCCAATTAGTTCCATAAGGTGAAAATCGGTCTCCTAGGCTGGAGAAAGGAATTTTAATTGACTTGAACGGAAAGACTCCAAAAGAATAAAAACTCAAGAAGTATAAAAAGAAAGGAGATCTAATTAAAGAAGGAAACTAAGAGATTAAGGAGTATTATAAAAGAAAGGGGTGAGAATATTTTTTTGGGAGGGACTTTTCACGGCTGGGACACGAGACAAAGAAGGGGACGAACTCCAATTTTCGGACGCCATACTCACGGCCGAGTCGAATCAAGGGACTTACGAGACTATTTTCCAGCGAGGAAGTGAGAGGAATTCTACTTTCTTTCCTTATGCATATTATAAATTATTATTTATCTTCTAAAGCCTATATGTCCGGCTAATTTTCTATTCTAGTTCTTACGGAAATTTGAAACCATATTTGAATTATTCATGTTTTAATCGCGTAGCGTATTCTTAACTCGAAGTCTCTTGAATTACTTTTGTGTTCTTGAATTTATTATTATGCCATATACTTTCTTGATTTGGTTTGGCCAACTAGATTAGGGGCTTTATGTCTCATGCTAGAAATAGAGTTCTAATCCATAATTGTTGCAATTTTAATTTCACAAGTAGCAACAATTGAATTTTCTCAATTGAGTAACACAAAATCAAGATCCCTTAAGTCTAACTTATGAACTTAATATCTTGCCTATTTCATTATTTTTGTTTTTAATGCATCTAGTGAGCGAGATTTCAAGAGCTTGTTTTGAATCCATCGCCTAGATAGGTTTAATTAAAGATCTTGTTTTAATTAAATAAACTTAAGAAATAATTGGGGTCAACAGAGTTTGTTGTTGGCTTCAGAATAGGAGTTCTGAGATTAGAGAAGAGATAAGTGTTGCATTAAAGCTTGAATTAATTCGAAACGGTGGATAACGGAATTAAGAACTAGATTATTCCTTAATTGATATTTTCAATTTTTTCTTTTGTTTATTTTGATTTAATTTATTTTACGCAAGTTATTTGTTAGTAAAAATTAGTAAACTAAACCCCCCCTCGTTTTTATTTTATTTTAATTGCTAAAAGTATTTAAGAGAAAATTATCAAATTGGTCCCGTATGTGAGACCAATTGGCAAAAAAAACCCATCTGTCTCCGGCGGACCAAAAAACCCCACACCTCCCCCCTACTTTAGCCAATTTAATCCTCCGTCGCCGTAGGAGTATTTTCCCACCGGAGCGTAGACGACACGTGGCAAAAAAAAAATATAAAAACCTAAATAATATAAAAAAAGATCTAAAAAAATTAAAAAATCTGGAATATTAAAAATTCTAAATTTAAAAAAATTTAAAAAAAAGTAAAAAATTTAAAATCTAAAATTTTTTTAAAAAAATATAAAAACCTAAATAATATAAAAAAATTTAAAAAAATTTAAAAAATCTAAAAAAAATTAAAGAATCTGAAAAATCGTAAAAAAGTTTAAAAAAAATTAGAACCTTAGGTAATTATTTTTAATTCTGAAATATTAAAATAAATATATTAGAATTTTTTATTTTATTTTTAATTTTATAATTCTGAAAAGATTTTTTTCAGAAAAAAATCTTTTTAATTCAAAAGATTAATTTTATAATTCTAAAAAAATCTTTTTAATCTTTTTAATTTCTGAAAAAAATAATTTTTTTTTTAATTTATAATTCTGAAAAAAAATCTTTTTAATTTCTGAAAAAATATGAGAAAATTATCAAAACGATCTTTTTTAGAATCTTTTTAGAAATTAAAAAGATTCTTTTCAGAATTATAAAATTAAAAAAATATATATTTTTTTTTCAGAAATTAAAAAGATAAAAAAGATTTTTTTTTCACAATTATAAAATTAATCTTTTGAATTAAAAGATTTTTTTACGAAAAAAATCTTTTCAAAATTATAAAATTAAAAAATAAATAAAAAATTCTAATATATTTATATTAATATTTCAGAATTAAAAATAATTACCTAAGGTTCTATTATTAAATTAAATTAAAAATAATTTTTTTTAGATTTTTTATATTATTTAGGTTATTATATATTTTTTAAATTTTTTTAGATTTTAATTTTTTTTAAATTTTTTTAAATTTTTTTAGATTTTTTATTTTTTTTTAAATTTAGGTTTTTTAATATTTCAAATTTTTTAATTTTTTAATTTTTTTTATATTATTTAGTTTTTTATATTTTTTTGCCACTTGCCGGAAAATACTCCGACCGGCTACGGAGGACTAAATTGGCTAAAGGGAGATGTGGGGTTTTGGTCATGGGAGGCAGATGGTTTTGGCCAATTTGATAATTTTCTCAAGTATTTAACTCTTAAAAAGCATAATTGATTTCTGCTTATAGTAGGATCGGCCTTCTTAGATACTATTAGTTAGTAGAAGTGAGTCAAGAAAAAATAAAAATAACTAATTTTGACGCATCACGACAGCGCGGTCAATAGAAATCAAAATTTTAAAAATAATAGCCCCGTTTGGTAAATAACTTTTTGAGCTAAAATTAGAGATTTAGAGCAAATAGAGGTTTGATTTTATAAACCTCTAGTTTTGATGTTTGGTTTGGAGCTTTGTGAAGAATTAAATAATTGAGTTCAATCCCGTATTCCAAAAGCTCATATAGGAGGTTTTCAATTAAATTATTCAGTGTCAATGAGTTGAAGAGATATATTTATCCCTATATGCCTATAAACTTACAATATTTTCCTTAATCGTAATACTCAAACTAAAATTTTACTTAATAAACTTATATAACAGAATATGATAAAATAATAGGACTACTTTTCCATCTCAAATCTATAGGGTTGTACTATTATAATAAATTATTTAATATTGTATTATTACTGCACGAAAATTTTATCACTTAAAAAATAGTAAAATTTAGTATTCCTAGTTAAATTGTTTTGTCCAAATTGAATGATTTTTTTTTTGTCTATTTCACTAAAGTTTGGACGAAATTAATTTTGTTTCAATGAATATGTAATTAGCTTTACAATAATTTTGAATTATTATCTTATTTTATATAAACTAAAGCAATACTTTGGAGGCATGACTTGATTTAGAAAACTCTACTCCCTCCGTCCCACAAAACTGTACTCGTTTTGACTTTGATCGGTCTCTCTAAATACACCTTTAACCATTAATAATTTCAATTATATGAATAAAAATTACAAAAAATAATATTTGGAAAATACACATTAAGACAAATCAAATGAGTACTTACGTTACTATAGTTTTTTTTATATATTGGTTGTAATTCATGGCCAAAATTTACGAATGTTGACCAATAAAATTCAAAATGAGGACAGTTTTGTGGGACGAAGGAGTATTATATTAGATCAAAATTGGCCATTTTCAGTTGAAAATCTTCTATGTGTTGTGTAATATATAATATATATATATATATATATATATATAGATTGTGAAAATCTCCCCCTCATTTTAACATCACTATAAATGTTAACATATATCTCGAAATCTGCGTATTCCAATCTTGTATACTAATTTCTCGAATGGAGTTGTAGGGAGCGCCTTCGTGAACAAATCTGCTGGATTCTCACATGAACGAATTTGACAAACATCAATTTCTCCCCTTTGTTGAAGTTCATGAGTGAAGAAGAATTTTAGATCAATGTGCTTCGTTCTATCTCATTTAATGTAGCCTTCTTTAGTCTGAGTAATACAAGCTTCATTATCTTCATACATAATAGTTGGACTTTCTTTGTTAACTGGAAGATCACATGATTTTCGAATATGATGGACCAAAGATCTAAGCCATACACATTCCCGACTTGCTTCATAAAGGGCCAATAACTCAGCATGGTTTGAGGAAGTTGCTGCAAGAGTCTGCTTTGTAGATCTCCATGATATTGCCATATCACAGTATGTGAATATGTAACCTGTTTGTGATCTTCCCTTATGAGGATCAGATCGATACCCAGTATCAGCGTAACCAATTAATTCTGCTTTTGATTCTTTAGAATAAAATAGACCCATATCCATTGTTCCTCGGAGATATCTAAATATCTGTTTCACGCTAGTCCAATGTCTTCTTGTTGGAGCAGAACTATGTCTTGCCAACAAATTAACAGAAAATGCAATATGAAGGCGTGTACAGTTGGCAAGATACATTAATGCACCAATGGCACTAAGATATGGTACTTCAGGACCAAGAAGTTCTTCTCCATTTTCTCTTGGACGAAATGGATCCTTTTTCTTTTCAAGTGAACGTACAACCATAGGTGTACTCACAGGATATGATTTATCCATAATAAACCACTTGAGGATCTTTTCAATATATGATGACTGATAAACAAAGATTCTTTTTAATAAATATTCAACTTGAAAACCAAGGCAAAGTTTTGTTTTACCCAAGTCTTTCATTTCAAATTCCTTTTTCAGATATGCAATCGTTTCATCAAGTTCAACATGAGTCCCAATGATGTTCAAATCATCAACATAAACTGCAATGATAGTAAATACACCTTTTGTTTTTTTAATGAAGATACATGGACATATTACATTATTAACATATCCTTCTTTCCAAAGGTACTCACTGAGACGATTATACCGCATCTGTCCTGATTGTTTCAACCTGTACAAGGATCTTTGTAATTTAATTGAGTAAACCTCTCGAGGTTTTGAGTTACATGCTTCAGGCATTTTCAATCCTTCAGGGATTTTCATGTAGATGTCATTATCAAGTGACCCATATAAGTAGGCAGTCACAATATCCATTAAGTTCATTCGAAGCCCTTCTAAAATTGACAGACTGAGTAAAAATCTGAATGTCGTTGCATCATTAATGGTGAATAAGTCTCTTCATAATCAATTCCCGGTCTTTATGAGAAGCCTTGTGCAACAAGGCGTGCTTTGTATCTCACAATTTCATTTTTCTCATTTCTTTTGCGCACAAATACCCATCTAAAACCAACGGGTTTCACACCTCAAGGTGTTTGGACAATAGGTCCAAAACCTTGACGTTTTTCAAGTGATTCTAACTCTGCCTCAATAGCATTTTTCCATTTTTGCCAATCATTTCTTCTTTTATATTCATAGATCGATCTCGGTTCATGATCCTCAATTTCTTCAGAAATTTCAAGGATAGCTGCATAAGCAAATATATCATCCATGACAATTTCTTTTCTATTCCACCTCTTTCCTGAAATGATATAGTTTATCGAGATCTCTTCATTGTCATCAATTTCCGGTGTTTTATCATCTTTTGAAAATGTCTCTTCAGTGATCAAATCTATATCTTTAGGAATGATGTCATTTGATGTACCAGTTTGCTTATCAAGTTTCCTTGTTTTTCTTAGATTTTTATCCTTGGATCCAATAGGTCTACCACGCTTCTGGCGTGCATTAGACTCTTTTGCTAGCAATATTTTATTTTCTTCATCAGGAAGTTTAATTTTACAAGGAACATTGATAGCTGGTATAGGTGACTTTGTCACTGTCTTGACATCAGTAAATGTATCAGGCAATCTATTTGCCACTTCTTGTAGGTGGATAATCTTTTGTACTTCAAGTTCACACTGATTTGTTTGAGGATCATAATGAGACAGAGATACTGCATTCTACAAAATTTCTTGTCTTTCTCTTTCAAATTTTGACTTATATCCCCCTAATGCAGGAAAAATTGTCTCATCAAATTTGCAGTCAGCAAATCTTGCTTTGAATAAATCACCAGTCATGGGGTCCAAATATTTAATAATTGAGGGATAATCAAACCCAATATATACCCCTAATCTTCTTTGGGGTCCCATATTTGTTCGTTGTGGAGGAGATATAGGAACATAAACTGCACACCCAAAAATTCTTAAATGAGATATATTTGGTTCTTGGCCATTCACAAGCTGCAAAGGGGAATATTTATGATAAATAGTCGTCCTTAATCGAACTAGAGATGCCGCATGTATTATGGCATGTCCCCAAGCAAAATTTGGTAAATTTGTTCTCATAAGTAAAGGTCTAGCAATCAATTTTAGCCTCTTAATGAAAGATTCAGCTAGACCATTTTGAGTGTGCATATGAGCAACAAAATGTTCCACTTCAATCCCAATTGATATACAATAATCATTAAAAGATTGGGATGTAAACTCTCCTGCATTGTCCAGTCGAATTTTCTTTATATTATGATCAGGAAATTGTGCTCTTAATCGAATTATTTGGGCAAGGAGTCTTGTGAATGCAACGATACGAGTGGACAATAAAATAACATGCGACCAACGTGTCGATGCGTCTATAAGTGCCATAAAGTACTGAAATGGTCCACTTGATGGTGTAATAGGTCCACATATATCTGCTTTAATTCATTCTAAAAATGATGGACATTCAATCGCAACTTTCACATGCGAAGGTTTTGTTATTAATTTTCCTTGAAAGCAAGCAACACAAGTAAAACCTTTGGACAATGGAATAATATTATTCGTTAAAGGATGTCCACTAGAATTTTCTATTATTCTTCGCATCATTGTAGACCCAGGATGACCTAAACGATCATGCCATGTAAGAAAGTTTGTTGGGTCTGTTGATTTTTGGTTCATCACCATGTGTGTCTCCACCGGATTAATAAAGGTATAGTATAATCCAGATTTATATGACGGTAGTTTTTCAATCATTTGTTTCCTCCCAGAGACAATAGACGTGATCCATATATATTCATCATCATTTTCATTTGTTGTCTCAATATGAAAGCCATTGTGGCGGATATCTTTGAAACTCAAAAGGTTTCTTTTTGATCGAGAGGAAAACATTGCATTCTCGATAAATAAATGTGTACCATTAGGTAATACTATATTTTCTCTTCTGGAGCCTTTAATAAGATCTGATGCACCCGATATTGTATTTACATTAGCTTTAGCTAATATGAGATGCAAAAAATATTCTTTATTTTTTAAAATTGTATGTGTTGTTGCGCTATCTGCCAGACACAATGATTCCTCATCTTTTATAGCATATAATGAGAGGTTACTGGCCATATTTCTTCACAAAATAAATATAAATGAAGATTAGAATAATATTCAAAACTTCTTATTCATGATAAAAGAAAATTACATAGAATGCATAGAGTAAAGCCAATCATTATAGAGTTCAAAAACAAATATTCAATAAACAAAGCAAAGTTTTAATATATGGCCTAATTATTGCCATCACCAGATTTGGCCATCTCTTCATTCCCATCTTCAAAAAAAAATCACCAACTTCCATATGGGTGATGCCTGAAGGATCAACTGGATCTCCACCACCAAAGTGTGCTTTGAGATGGGAAATACCCAAGGGATCATTCTGCTTGGTGAAATTAGTTTCAATATTCTTCAAAGAAGCTTGATAAAGGTCAACAAGATACTTGGAGGTACGACATGTACATCTCCAATGACCTTTCTGTAGGTCACAAGTCGTCCATGAATAAGTCTGGGGGGGGGGGGGGGTGAATAGACTTATTAAAACTCTTAAACTCTTTTTCACGAAGAGTAAGTTTCTTCAGCTGATAGATATGCAAAGGACTTAGAGTCATTTGTACTCAATACGTGCGGAAGTCAGCTGATGACGAATACAAAACAACTAATGAAACATTTAACAATGAATGCAGCAGTTTAAGTATGATGCTATAAAACAGTAAAATACGCAGGCAGTTATAGTGGTCCCAGAGGTGGGGTAATCCTCTATTAATCCACTTTTCTCCAAACCAGTTGGAGATGAATTAACTATAATTGTCAACCAGTGATAAAGATTACAGTGATTCAACCAAATTACAACAGCTTCCAACCAATGGAAATCTTTGCCGTTGCAACTCCCATGACTGCCTTGTACCTCTTGATCCGCGATCCTTGGATGCCTTTACAGTCTTGAACTTCAACCAGTGAAGTACCCCGAACTCAGGATTAAAGACACGAGTTTTTGTCTTCTCCAACTAAGAGCTTCTTCAAATATGAACTTTTGAGAACTGCTCTTTTCACGATGCTATAGTTCGCTTTTTGATTGCTTTGAATGCTTCGATTGCTTGATATTTTGTTTGCACCAGTGTTTGCTCAACTTCAAATCTTCAGATATATATAGGTGTTGATCCTTGAGCATTCTTCATAGCCGTTGCAAATCTTGTAACAAATCCCTCCATTGGAGGTAGACTTCTTTGTTTATTTTTCTGAACGTTGCAAGGCTGGATTCTCATATTTTAATTCATCGTTCGACCGTTGTGAAGACTTTGCATGTGAGGCGCCGTATCTTTTGAATATAAAAAGATTATAGTCTTCAGTGGTAGGTCTGGATGAATTATTTAATTCATATCCTTGCGGGAATCTCTTCAATATGTCTCTTCACGCTTGCATGTGACTTTCCGTAATATTTGATTTTTCAACGCATGCTGACGTGGACTTGGAGTACTTGGCTGATCAAGTTGGCTGATTTACAGTCATCTTCTCTGCAGTTTGGACTTCTCTGATGGTGTCTGTTAAAGACTCGTCTGATCAGATGACTTGTCTGAAGTCACTTGACTGCAGTCTGGTCAAACATCTCTGATGAATTTTGTTGACCAGAACTTCTCTGACTTGACTCAGCTGTACTTCTCTGATGTACTTAGCTGTACCTTTGTACTTAGCCGATTTGAGCCTAACTTATTTGGCCTATAAAAGATACTAATTTGGTTCTTCTTTATATTTTGCCAAGTATTTAACTTAACATAATTTGGCCTATGGAAGATACTCATTTGGTTATTCCTTACATTTTGCCAAGTAATAAACATTGGAATTACATTAATGACATCATCAAAATCTAACAAGTATTCCTAACAAATTCCCCCTATTTTGATGATGGCAAAACTTAAGCAAATTATTCAAATGAAGAAGTCTGCACTTGAGTGCAAGACACAAACTAAAATCAGTCTAGTTTTGAGACAACTGGGAATTGTCATTCAAAAGACTGTTATAAAAACTTCTGTATTGTTTTACAAGTACAGGGCTTTTAATGATCAAAACAATTACAGGAAAATTACAAGTACAAAATTTGCATAAAAAAATGAATACAAGTCATCTGCCTCTTCCTTTGCCTCTGCGAATAGGCTGCTTGGCAGGTCTGATGGGCTTAGCTCCAATTGGACTTATCTTGACAGGGGCAAGACCATACTTCCTTCTGACAACGAGGGCAGCAAAGTCTTGTTCTTCTTGTGAGGAGAATTTATGCTCATCACAAAGTTTCTTTATTTTCCTTTGAAGTGCTAATTCATCCAAATCATCATTTTCCAAGGTGGGAGGATCTTTAGGCCAGAAAGGAGGGATCATTGGGTATGCATTACATTCCTTTGCATGTTTTAATAGGATAGCCCAGAGTTTTGGATGTGCTTCCTCCATGAAGTTAATAAAAATCTGCTGTGGGGAGCAACTGTTATCCTGGAGTAACTCCCAGATATAAAAATCTGTGATAAACCTCTTCCTTGCAGTTCCCCACATAGGTAAATCTTCGATAAGAATAAAATCTTCAACATACCATAACTCTCTGCCTTCCCATTCTAGTGTAGGCTGGTCCCCAATTCCGATCCTCCTTCTTTTGACTGCAGGTTGATCATCAGCCTACTCTAGTTCAGCTCCCTTCCTTTTTGCCGAAGATGTCCCAGCAGTGATCATTTGGACATCTTGCCTCTTCTTGGTCCTCATCTCTTGAGATCCGCTAATTTCCCCTTGTTTGATACCTTCCCCCTGAACCCTTTCTTCCCCCTTTTTGCCAGCATCAACCAAGGTGGTCAATTGCTGCTCCATTCTTAACATCCAGTCAGACATGCCAAGGGGCATTATGTTGTTTGTAGGAGGAGGTGGTTGAGGGATGTTCTGCTGTAGCAAGGTGTCAATTTTTGCATTTATCGACTGCAGATCAGGAGTGATCTGAGAAGCAAGCAGCTCTCCAACAGTATCTTTCACGATCTGTCGGATCAGCTCTGTCATCACAGGAGTAATTTGTGATTTCTGTGGAGAGTACTCGCCTGAACCTTCTACACCTGCAGGTGGGTGTACGGATGACTCACCTGTCTGCAGACTTACATGCTGCGGTGGCATACCAGATGGGGTGCATTGCAGGGTCCCCGATCTGGAGTCTTCAGCCAAGTCTGCATCTAGGCTGGTATATCGGGCAGGTGGCCCAGCCTTCTCTGATGTAGCTTCCTTCTCTGCCTCCTTTTCTGGCTCCTTCTCTTTTTCTCTTTCTTCTTTTTCCAATTCCTTCTCTCCTTCTTCCTTTTCCAATTCCTCCTCTCCTTCTTCCTTTTCTTCCTCTGCATCATTCTCCTTTTCTTTCTCATCTTCTTTTTCTCCTCCTTCATCTTTACCATCATCATCATCATCATCATTTTTATCTTCATCTTGATCATCCTTTTTCTCTTTATCATCATCTTTTTCATCATCCTCTTTTTCTTCTTCATCCTCCTGATCAACTTCATCTCCTTCTTCTTCTTCATCCCCTAATTCCTCAGTTTTTTCGACTTCTTCTTCTCCAGATTGTTTTTCAACTGAGATATTTTCTTTTTCTCTTTCTTCCTGTCTCCCCTCTTCATTATCAATAATAATAATTTCTTCTTCTTCTACTTCTTCATCTACTTCTTCTATTCTTATCTCTTTTTCTTCAACTTCTTCTTCTTCTTTACCAAGTGATCCGTCAGAAATGCTATACATAATAGAGTGGATAAATTGGTCCATGTTGGTTTTAAAATTGGACATGAACCAATTTTCCTGAAGTAGCAAAATTGTGTCTGACACTTTGCAAAAATGCATCAGCACATCTTCTGTGGCTTGGGGATATCCCCAACCACTTGTTTCAACATAATCTTGAGGTTGAGTGAAAGAAAGTGATTTTAAAAGCTTCTATTCTTCAAAAATATGAACAAAAGAATGTTTTAGAGCATGCGGTTTAACCAACTGAAGTTGCTCTAAGGATAAGTTAAAAATGTTGTTGTCAAGCAGGTGAAAAGTATAATTTGCCTCACGTATGTTAATTATTAAACCTGTTTCCTCTTCTTATGAGATGAATTGTGGAGTGAGGAGAGGAACGATATGGGTCTCCATGCTGGCAGGAGCAGGCTGGTCCTCCAAATATGCAGGAGACTTAGCTACATGGCTGAGGTATTGATCTGGCTGCTCTTCATCACTGAACTGCAACCTCCTGGGCCTCTTCAGAGAAGGTTCTAGTGAGTAATGAATGATGGAGGGCTCACCAGGGGCTGGTCCCCTTCTCTTGAAACGAACAGCAATAGGCGTATTTGTTGGGATTCGGTGCCTAAAACGAAGGCCCAGCGGAAGCGGTAAAACGAAAATTAATTCGATCCGAATCCCTACGAGGATCGATCGAGCTACGTATATACGAATATCAAAAACGAAATACAAGAGATACGAGAAACATACCCTCGTAGTCCGTTGATTAAATGGATAACCTTCTCTTGAGCTATTCCCCAAGCTCTTGAACGATCCAACGCCGAAAACACCGCGTCTCTACTTGCCACGCGCCGGAAAAACAACCGGGCAGCGATCACCTTGCTATCCTCCGAGGATACGGCTAGAGCTAAGTGATGAAGCTATATATGTAAAGATTACTACACTTTAAGTGTTTTAATCTTACTCTCTCTATATGATTTTCTCTCAATTTTTCTCAAGAAAATGAAGAAGAAATGAATGAAGAAGAACACCAAAAATTTTCTCTTCCCTCTCACTAATTTGATCTTTGTGAGCTTCCAAAAGAGAATGGAAATGAGGCTTTATTTTGGTCTTCAAATCATTCACAAGATAAAGTCACCCACCATATCTCCTTTTCCCTTAATATAAGAGATATGAAATCTCAAATGTCAAAAGTCTTCCAACAAGAAAACAAGACTATGATCAAGGTAGGAAATTAAGGTGGGGCCGGCCTCTAGAAGAAATCGGACGAGTTCGGTTCGTTTGAGACTCGAGAGTCAAACGGATAAACTCCGATTCCGTTCCGATGTATTTATATCGATTAATTAATCCAATCAATTAATCATATCAAATACATGATAACATAATTAATTTCTCCAAGAAATAATTATATTCACGAATTAAATTAATCACCCAAGAATTTATTTAATCCATTAAGCCGCAAATCAATTTATCGATAAATCGATTTAGACATCGATGTCCCAAATTAGATATCCAATATCTAATATTCATAATGAGAGATTAAGCTCGATTCATTCCGTCAAATCCTAATGCGCGACTCGGTAGGTCCGTCTCAGTCAGCAATGGGAGGAACCAAAGAGTAGTAGCACCACCTAGCCAGCCTGGTGGCCTACACTGTACCCTGACTGAGAACGAATGATTGGGATCATTCAAGAACCATTCTGTCGTGAATACAAGTATACGTATAAACCCTTCTTTCAAATGTCCCGATCAAGTTATAGGGTCACGGTCAGTCAAACCCTATTTGTACTTGACACTATGCATGCGTTAATGCAAATCGAGATCATAGAGCTGTCGTGTATCTAATACAACTAGCTCCAATGCTTTGGCCAAAGACTTATGATCTCATCTGCCAATAACCGCATAGGACATATAACCCGCTCACTAACGAGAGAAAGAATTCTATCTTGGTATTCAGTAGGACCTGCTACTTGCCCATCAAGATGCACGTCGAGGTTGACCCCCGCCTTCCGGTTTATAGGGTCGAACTACTCTAATGAAAATCTTGACGTCACAAGCACATCCCTACTAAATCCTCAAGTCGAAGGTTCACGAATACCTATCACAACCTTTCGATTCCGTCATTGACTGTCCCGGAGTGAAATCCGTGTGACGAATCAAGGGTGAGTCGGTTCGAGTATAATAATCCAATTTAGCATACTTATAACGTGCGCTCCCACTAACCATTAGCGTTCGACAGGCACTCTCCATGTCAAAGAACACGTCATACAAGTCTTCACATAAACTTAACGCCTACCAAGTTTCATTGACTTGCGAACGATTAAGTATTTGAGCTATAAACCTTTCCAGTGCCGACCCCCTTATCCAATAAGGAGTGGAACGTTTTGCTCTCAAATACACGGACTAGTTTCTATATGTTTATTTACGAGTTAGGAATGTCAGTAACTACCAGTAAATAAAGAAACATTCATTTGCCTTACATAAATGATTTACATAATTACAAGTGCAATGCCCTCACTCAATATCCTCTGAGTGGCATTCGAGGGCATACTCCTAACAATCTCCCACTTGCACTCAATGCCACACACTATGGTATCTAATACCCATGTTCTCCAGATGACGCTCCAAGCTAGTCTGAGAAAGTGGCTTGGTCAGTGGATCGGCGACGTTGTCGGCCGAGTCTACTCTGTGCAGCACAATGTATCCCTTGCGAACAAATTCTCTTACGAGATGATACTTCCTCTCAATATGTTTGGTGCTGTTGTGAAACCTCGGCTCCTTGGCACGTCTCTGACTCGTCGTTGTCGCAGATGCAGTAGACAGTGACTCGGACATGGTATCATTTGAAGTTCTCCCAGAAACTTCTTAATCCAGAACCCTTCCTTGGAAGCCTCCGAGGCTGCTTGATACTCAGCCTGACAGGTGGAATCAGCAGTCGCGCTTTGCTTGGCACTACGCCAAGATACTGCTCCTCCATTAAGAGTAAATATGTAGCCAGAAGTGGACATCGAGTCGTCCTTCAGTCCTTGGAAGTCCGAATCAGTGAATCCCACCACATCCAAATCTCCACCGCCATACATAAGAACCATATCTCTCGTTCTTCTCAAGTACTTGAGAACGTTCTTCACAGCAGTCCAATGTTCCCTACCTGGTTTGCCTGAAACCTACTCACCACGCTTACAGCATGCGCGATGTCAGGTCTTGTACACAACATAGCATACATAAGGCTACCCACGGCCGAAGCATATGGTATATTACTCATTTCCTTGCGTTGTTCCTCACTTTGAGGACACATCTTCAAGGTGAGTTTTATTCCATCTTTGCATCGGTAGGAACCCTCTTTTAGAATCGTCCATCTTAAATCGCTTTAAGATCTTATCTATATAGAGGGCTTGGGAAAGGCCTATTGTTCTCTTCGCTCTATCCCTGTAGAGCCTAATACCAAGAATATAGGTTGCTTCTCCTAAGTCTTTCATGTATAAATTACTCGAAAGCCAAGCTTTCACGTAACCGAGCATTCCCACATCATTTCCTATTAGTAGAATGTCATCTACATATAGTACTAAGAATGCGATCTTGCTCCCACTAACCTTCTTGTATACACAAGGTTCCTCTTCATTTTGCACGAAGTCAAACTCTTTGACCGCCTCGTCAAAGCGAAGGTTCCAACTCTGCGACGCTTGTTTGATCCATAAATAGAAACCTGAAGCTTGCACACTTTACGAATATCGACTTCGGACACAAAGCCTTTAGGTGCTCCATATAGATTTCCTCCTCGAGGAATCCATTAAGGAAAGCCGTCTTTACGTCCATTTGCCATATATAATAATCGTTGTAGGCAGCTATAGCTAGCATCATGCGAATAGACTTGATAATGGCTACGACCGAGAAGGTATCGTGGTAATCAATCCCTTCCTTTTGGGTATAACCCTTTGCCACAAGCACGGCCTTATAGGCGTCAACCTTGCCATCACCATCGGTCTTTCTCTTGTAGATCCACTTATTCCCAATGGGCACTATGCCCTTGGGGCGGTCTACTAGAGTCCGGACTGATTTACATGCATCGAGTCTATCTCGGCTTCCATAGCTTCACGCCATTTCGCGGAGTCTACATCCACCATCGCTTGGTCATAGGTCGTCGGGTCGGTCTCTTGGCTATCACTTGGAACCTCATGGAGACCCGGCTCCTCCAAGTGCACAAGCCCATACCTCTCGAGTAAATGAGACACCCTACTAGACCTACGAGGTGGTTGTACTAGTGTTTGAAAGTTCGGTTCAGTTTCTTGCACAGTGTCTCTCGAGGAGTTTCATTGTATTCTTCTAAAGAAATACTTCTACACTCCGCCTTCTGAATGAACTCATCTTCCGGGAAGTGTGCTTGTAAAGCAACAACGATCCTTCGATCTTCGGGCATGTATAATAGATATCCCATCGTCCCGGATGGGAATCCAATGAAACGTCCTTCAGACCTAGCTTCCAACTTTTCCACCTTAGTCTTCTTGACATAGGCGGGACATCCCCAAATCCTAATATGATTAAGACTTGGTTTCTGCCCTCCCACATCTCATGTGGAGTTTTAGGAAACGGATTTGGAAGGACATCTGTTCAAGATGTAAGCGGCAGTCAGTGCATACCCCCACGGGTAAATCGGCAAGTCGGTATAGCCCGGCATGGAACGGACCATGTTCAACGGGGTCCGGTTCCTTCTTTCGACACACCATTTAAGCGAGGAGTACTGGAGGTGTTAGTTGTGAAACTATTCCATGTTCTTTAAGGAACTCGTCAAACTCCGTACTCATATACTCGCCACCTCGGTCCGACCAAGTGCTTTGATATGATTACCGGTTTGTTTTTCGACTAGGGCCTTGAATTCTGGAATTTCTCAAAGGCCTCGGATTTATGTTTTATTAAGTATACATAACCATACCTAGTATGATCATCTGTAAACGTAATGAAATATTGATATCCGTCACGTCTTTGCTTCCAAAGCACCACATACGTCGGTATGGATTAATCCCGGCTTATCGGCTCTTTCAAATGTCCTGTGAAGGGGACTTAGTCATTTTGCCTTTAAGGCAAGATTCACAAGTAGGAAAGGGATCCGATCCCAATGGACCCATAAGTCCATCTTTTTCCATCTTGTAAACCTTGGTCCGACCAACATGACCAAGTCTAAGATGCCATTTCAAAACTTGATTGGTTTCATCCCTACCACGTTTTCTAGTCATAGTATTCACAACTACTTTGTTCTTTGAGATTTAGATGATACAATCCATTCAACAATGTAGCAGTACCCACTAGTTTATTTCTAAAATAAATTTTGCAGAACCATCACCAATAAAAAATGAAAAGCCTTTTCGGTCCATGACCGGAATGGATACAATGTTTTTGTGCCCCTTGGGCAAAACAAGTACATCTTCTAAAGTCAAAACAAAGCCGGATTCTAAACCCAAAAGAAGTGATCCTATGTCGGTCGCCTCGACACTATGCCCGCTTCCACGTGATCATAACTTCTCCGGCTCCAAGCTTCCTACTTTGTTCAGATCTGATTCACGGTACAAATATGAGAACTAGCACGAGAATCCGATTATCCAGAAGTAGAAAATACGGTAGCGAGAACAATTTGTTTCTAAAACTAAAAGTTACGTACGAAGTGCCATGAAGAATCGGACAGTCTCTAGCCCAGTGGCCCAACTCACCGCACTTGAGACAAGCATCCTTCTTCTTCTTGTTCTTTGGAACCATCGGGGCCTTGCCCTTACCCTTAAGGTCCTTAACTTGTGGTCCAGTTTGCTTCTTGGTCTTTTTCTTCTTGTTCTTAGACCTCCGAGGTCCAGAAGAAATCACAAGAGCAGACTCCTTCATCCGCGGAGTCTTCATCTGAGACGAGCGGTCACAAGTTTGTTCATTAGCCCAGCTAAATTACATGCAATCTCATTGCGGTTGAAGTTCATAACAAGCGTGAGAAGGAATCGGGGAGAGGCGTAGGATAAGGTCGGTTTGGAGAGAAGTATCCATTTTAAAATCAAGAGCCTCCAATCTCTCGATCATGGATATCATTTTGAGGACGTGTTCCCCAACCTTCTCACCTTCCTTCATCCTTGCACCGAACAGTTGCTTGGATATCTCATATCTAGCAGTTCTGCTGTGCTCACCATAAAGTTCGGTTAAGTGAGATAGAATCTGCCTAGCAGAAGTCATTTTCTCATGAGCTCTCTGAAGCTCATTAGACATGGAAGCCATCATATATGCACGGACTTTCACGTCATCCTTAACCCACTTTTCGTGGTTTTCAATCTCTTCCTGATTGGCTCGGGTCCGCACAGAGGCGCCGGAATGTCCGTCTCCAAGACGTATCCCAGTGCCTCTATACCGAGGACAATCATCGATTGCGGAGCCAATCCACAAAGTTAGGTCCCATTAAGGTGTTCTTTTCGAGCGAGTGCGAGTGGATTCATTGTCATATTGAGTTATGTCTGCATTAAGTATAACAAATTAATTAGTGACTTGTTATATTATGTTCGAGTATAGAATTAAGGTCTTTTCTATTCTTGTTACCCGGCTCCCACTATTTTTATCGGAATAACACACTCCCATGTGAAAACCTAAGTATCGTCGCTCTACTTCATAGTGGTGATCGAGTTCTTTATAAATCTTAATAGAGGGCAACCGAACAGGTTTCTAGTCTATTAATTTTCATAAAGTGGTGTCCAACACCAACCCATCTAATGGATGATTCGATCTTCTTTTCCCCTTGTTCATTCCCCTCAACCTATACGGTTTCTATGGTTTGTGAACAAGTTAAGTTTATACCATCGACGCAAATCGGTTTCACAATTGAATCTTATCCAAGCAACCTATCGGGTTTCTAGGGATAAAATTTGCTCCAACCGAAGGCATCAATGCGCTCCGGTAATTTATCCGTCCTCCCGAACGACTACCCCGATAACTCGGAAGCATAGCACATCCGATTTGGATTTCAATTTCGAAAACTTCGATGGAGGAAGGAAAACCTTGAAACCTTATAAACTTAATAATTTATTGTGGGAGAATTTTCGCGATTTACGTTGCACTTTGCACATTAATCGTTTAAGCGCGTTTGTGGCATTCATACAATATGAAACAACCATTCACAACCTAGTTGCTACCAACATGTGGTTCATGGACCGTTCCTAAAAAAAACAAAAACTCCGTAATCTAATTACAAGTCTTCGTCTTGAATCTTCGTCTTCTCGAAATGGATATTCCTCCGGTCTTCGTCATTACATATAAATTTTACATTGAAAAATTGCATCCTAGATACAAATAATTCTAGTAAAATAAATAGGCTCAAAACGGCCTTTACAACCCAATCGAATAAAACCGAACGATTCAAAACTAAGTCCATGAACCACATCCCCATTCAAAAGCATTCATCCAATAAATACTAAATAAATGGACTACACATTAAATATATTGATCCAACCAATATAAAAAAATAACCATCTATTAGAATTAATCCAATTAATTCACAAACATGGTAGTTTTAATTCGTTCGTATAAACCGGATGATAAATATTTCACAATAATAAATTTCCTCAAAATAAAACACCAAGTATTTTATTTAGTCAAATTAAATCCAATTTAATTTCCGGAAATTATTATAACGAAACATAAACAGAAAACGGAATCGAAATAAAATCGCCCGGGCCTAGCCCGTGGTCCGGCATCACAGCCGGTCCTTAGCCGAGGGGCTGATCTGCCCAGTGCAGGAAACAAGCTGCCCGGCAGCGGTCCAGCACCCTTGGGCAGCCCTGGGCAGCCCGGGCAGTCCCCCGGGCAGGCGATTTTTCGACTCTTTTTCGTCCCGATTTCAAAAATTATATTTTTCTAATTTAATATTACCCATATAATTCAGTTTTAATAAATAAAACCGATTTATATAGTAACATAAAAACATGGAAAAATTAAATTTTCGACGAACAATTAAAACAACGAATTAAACGGTTGTGATTCCAAATCACTAATCATTTAATCAAGCATTCCAAATGCAAAATATCGTATATACGATCGCAAGACCTACGCTCCGATACCACTGTTGGGATTCGGTGCCTAAAACGAAGGCCCAGCGGAAGCGGTAAAACGAAAATTAATTCGATCCGAATCCCTACGAGGATCGATCGAGCTACGTATATACGAATATCAAAAACGAAATACAAGAGATACGAGAAACATACCCTCGTAGTCCGTTGATTAAATGGATAACCTTCTCTTGAGCTATTCCCCAAGCTCTTGAACGATCCAACGCCGAAAACACCGCGTCTCTACTTGCCACGCGCCGGAAAAACAACCGGAACGACGATCACCTTGCTATCCTCCGAGGATACGGCTAGAGCTAAGTGATGAAGCTATATATGTAAAGATTACTACACTTTAAGTGTTTTAATCTTACTCTCTCTATATGATTTTCTCTCAATTTTTCTCCAAGAAAAATGAAGAAGAAATGAATGAAGAAGAACACCAAAAATTTTCTCTTCCCTCTCACTAATTTGATGCTGCCGTGAGCTTCCAAAAGAGAATGGAAATGAGGCTTTATTTTGGTCTTCAAATCATTCACAAGATAAAGTCACCCACCATATCTCCTTTTCCCTTAATATAAGAGATATGAAATCTCAAATGTCAAAAGTCTTCCAACAAGAAAACAAGACTATGATCAAGGTAGGAAATTAAGGTGGGGCGGCCTCTAGAAGAAATCGGACGAGTTCGGTTCGTTTGAGACTCAGAGTCCAAACAGATAAACTCGATTCCGTTAGATGTATTTATATCGATTAATTAATCGATCAATTAATCATATCAAATACATGATAACATAATTAATTTCTCCAAGAAATAATTATATTCACGAATTAAATTAATCACCCGGTAATTTATTTAATCCATTAAGCCGCAAATCAATTTATCGATAAATCGATTTAGACATCGATATCCCCAAATTAGATATCGATATCTAATATTCATAATGAGAGATTAAGCTCGATTCATTCCGTCAAATCCTAAATCTGCGCGACTCGGTAGGTCCGTCTCGATCGGCAATGGGAGGAACCAAGAGTAGTAGCACCACCTAGCCACTGGTGGCCTACATGCACTGATCGAGAACGAATGATTGGGATCATTCAAGAACCATTACATCGTGAATACAAGTATACGTATAAACCCTTCTTTCAAATGTCGATCAAGTTATAGGGTCACGGTCGGTCAAACCCTATTTGTACTTGACACTATGCATGCGTTAATGCAAATCGAGATCATAGAGTCATCGTGTATCTAATACAACTAGCTCCAATGCTTTGGCCAAAGACTTATGATCTCATCGCGATAACCGCATAGGACATAAAACCCGCACACTAACGAGAGAAAGAATTCTAACTTGGAATTCATTAGGACCTGCTACTTGCCCATCAAGATGCACGTCGAGGTTGACCCCCGCCTTCCGGTTTATAGGGTCGAACTACTCTAATGAAAATCTTGACGTCACAAGCACATCCCTACTAAATCCTCAAGTCGAAGGTTCACGAATACCTATCACAACCTTTCGATTCCGTCATTGACTGTCCCGGAGTGAAATCCGTGTGACGAATCAAGGGTGAGTCGGTTCGAGTATAATAATCCAATTTAGCATACTTATAACGTGCGCTCCCACTAACCATTAGCGTTCGACAGGCACTCTCCATGTCAAAGAACACGTCATACAAGTCTTCACATAAACTTAACGCCCAGTCAAGTTTCATTGACTTGCGAACGATTAAGTATTTGAGCTATAAACCTTTCCAGTGCCGACCCCCTTATCCAATAAGGAGTGGAACGTTTTGCTCTCAAATACACGGACTAGTTTCTATATGTTTATTTACGAGTTAGGAATGTCAGTAACTACCAGTAAATAAAGAAACATTCATTTGCCTTACATAAATGATTTACATAATTACAAGTGCAATGCCCTCACTCAATATCCTCTGAGTGGCATTCGAGGGCATACTCCTAACAGTATTATCCTACTCTGTATCCGACTGGGCTGCAGGTGGGTTGCCGGCTGCAGCCTAGTCAGACTCGTCTGATGATTCAGGGTACTTGTAAGTAGTTCCCTGATCAGACAACAACTCTTTCAAGATCTGATCTGCTTTCCTTCCACTTCCGAGCCTCCTCAAAGTTTCTTGGTCTATATGACCAAGTCTTTTGTTGATGTGGAAGGGGTCAGTATTTCCCTTTGCCACACCCAGCTTCTCCATAATCCAACATAGCTGCGTTCCGAACGCTAGCTTGGATTTGAACTTCTTCTCTTCAACAAGCCACTCGGCCTTGTTGACTTCGCGCGCCAACTTCCTATAAATGTAGTCTGACCAGTCAATCGGCGTGTCTTGAATTAGTGCTCCCAGCACTGTGAATTTAGCGGACGACAGTTGGTCATAGCTGCCGGCCATGCCCATGACTATTTTGTTGGTTATGTCCAACACATAGCGATATTCTCTTTTAATCTCACTTCTCTTGGCGGTCAACTTAAGTTTTTCCGGTTGGTCGACCGCCTTAATTTTCCGCCAGGTCTCGACTGCGCTCTGTCTGAGGGCTTCGACTGCCACGCCACGGCTATTCATTCCAAAAGCTTTTCCAATCGTCTCCAGCGATATGTCCACTTAGATGCCCCCGACAATGCTTCGAATCCCCGATTCAATCACTCGGGCCTCTCGGAAAAATGAAATAACGTCCTCTTTAAACAAGTGCTTGGGGCTGATATCAAAAAATGGGTAGATCCCATTCATCTTCATCAAGCGGATAAGATTGCACACTTCGTTGTTCTCCAGATTCGATTCAAGGAGCCCCTCAAAATCAACGACCAGGGAGAAGATGATCTGGTCCTTGACTGCCTTCAGGTTTACGCCTTTAAAATAAGATTCCATTTTTGCAAGATAGACGGTTTCTTAGTGTATTGATAGTTCGAAGGAGTTTTTTTTTTGCTCTGTAAATTAGGGTTTTTGAAATTTTGGTGAAGGTAAAGTAAAAAGGGTTTTCCGTCCTTATAAGGAAAATGAAACGACGCTGTAATTAAACAATCATTTATTTTAATTGGTGGTCCACCTTTTGAGATCCCTTTTTAAAATTCAAATTTTAATCGGTGGTCCAGATTTTAATTTTGAAAATGGACGCTTGGATTTTAATTGGTCACAGTGGAGGTCGATTGAACCTGTGATTGCCACGTGTATTTTAAGCATATAGTATTATGCCACTTGTGATCCAAAAAATAATATGATATTATTATATATAAATAGCAGATAATAATATAATATTCAGAAGTCGGTTAGGTTTAGAAGACTTAGCTGGTTGACCGTTGACTGATCTGCATCAGGTGAGTTGACTCCTTTAACTTCTCGCCTGTGGTTTTGATCAGCTAGGTTTTTTTGTCTGTCCTTCGTCTTCTTGTCTGCCTCAGGTAGAGTCTGATTCCTATGATCAGCTAGGTTCGTCCTTCGTCTGATCTGCTTCAGCTTGCTTTTTTTTCTGTACTAGATTCCCAATCTAGTAAACCAAGTTCTCTGCTCATCTCCAAAAACCATTCTTCTGGCAAAGATTTGGTGAAGATATCAGCAATTTGATAGTCTGTGCTGACTCTTTCAACTCTGACTCTTTTGTTAAGCACGTGATCTCTAATGAAATGATGCTTAACATCAATGTGCTTGGTCCTTGGATGCAAAACCGGGTTGTTGGTTATTACAATAGCACTGTTGTTGTCACACCAGATAGGAACTTCATTGGCAATGATGTTGTAGTCCCTTAGATGTTGTTTAATCCATAAGATCTGGGCACAACAACTAACTGCAGGTAGGTATTCTGACTCTGTGGTGGAGATATAGTTAGAAACTTGCTTCTTACTAAACCAGGATATCAGTCTGGTTCCTAGGAATTGGCACGTTCCACTAGTGCATTTCCTATTAATTTTGCATCCTGCGAAGTCTGCATCTGAATATCCTGATAGCTCGAAGTTACGTCCTTAGGATACCATACTCCAACATTGACTGTAGACTTAAGATATTTAATTATTCTCTTGGCTGCATCTTGGTGCAACTGCTTTGGTTTGGATTGAAATCGCGCGCATACTCCTACGGCATAAGATATATCTGGTCTGCTTGCAGTGAGGTATAGCAATGATCCAATAAGTCCTCTGTAGTGGGTTGAATCCACTGATATGCCTCCCTTATCTGCATCTAGGTGAGTACTTGTGCTCATAGGAATTCTTGCTGGTTTGGCTGATTCCATTCCAAATCTCTTGATGAGGTCTCGGGTATATTTGGCTTGATTGATGGAAATTCCATTTTCCATCTGCTTAACTTCTAATCCAAGAAAGAAGTTAAGATTTCCCATCATACTCATCTCAAACTCTCTTTGCATGAGGTTTGAGAATTTCTCACACAGCTCTGGGTTGGTTGAGCCAAATATAATGTCATCCACATATATCTGAACTATCAGTATGTTGCCTTCGTGCTCCACTCTGAATAAGGTCTTGTCCACTTTCCCTTTACAAAAACCGTTCTTCTCAAGGAATACAGATAAGGTTTCATACCAGGCTCTTGGTGCTTACTTAAGTCCATATAGAGCTTTCAACAGCTTGTAGACTTTGTCTCCTTTGACAAATCTTGGGGGTTGCTCCACATAGACTTCTTCTTCTAGGATTCCATTCAGAAATGCACTTTTTACATCCATCTGGTAGACTTTAAAATCTTTGAATGCAGCATATGCGAGGAATAGTCTGATGGCTTCTAATCTTGCAACAGGTGCATAGGTTTCATCAAAATCTATTCCTTCACACTGTGCATATCCTTTACCAACAAGTCTGGCTTTATTCCTAACAACAACTCCATCTTCGTCGCTCTTGTTTTTGTACACCCATTTGGTGCCAATAACCTTCTTATGATTTGGTCTGTCTGTTAGTTCCCAAACATTGTTGTTCCTTTCCATTTGTTCCAGCTCGTCTTGCATGGCATTGATCCAAGAATAGTCTTCCAAGGCTTGCTCTGTTGTCTTGGGTTCTATCTGGGACATGAAGCACGAGAACATTGCCATTCCTGCGGGTAGAGTAGACTGTCTTGTCTTAACTCCATCAGACAGCTTCCCAATGATTTGTTAGATTGGGTGGTCTTTGAGCCACTTGGGGATATCTTCTTCTTCAGGGTCTGTTCCCCCTGTAGATTTGCTCTGGTGGATTTCCTCTCTGTCTGCATCAGCTTGGATCTGATCTCCTTGGTCTGCAACTGGATCAGCTACCGTCTTGTCATCTGCAGGTTGGGATGCAGTGCAGTGCAGATGAGTCTTTATCAGCTACAGATGGGTCTTCATCAGCGGCAACTGGATCAGGTAGGTTTGGTGTTCCTGTCTGATCTGCAGTTGGGTCTTCAGCAGCTACAGTTGGGTCTTTAGGCTGATCTGCAGATGAGTCCACCATTCCTGTGTCATGTACAATGACTTCTTCGAGGGTTGCGGATTTGAACTTATTCTCAATTAGCTCAATTTGTTTCCTATACTCAATAGTAGATTCATCAAATACAACATGTGGTGTTTCCTACACAACTAAGGTTCTTTTATTAAAGACTCTATATGTCTTGCTTCTTTGTGAGTATCCCATAAAGAGACCATCATCAGTTTTAGCATCAAAGGCATTTAGTTGTGTTTTACCGTTGTTGTAGATGAAACACTTACAACCAAAAATATGAAAGTAAGCAACAGTAGGTGTTCTGTTATCCAAACTTCATATGGAGTTTTGCCATGTCTCCCTACTATCATACTCCTGTTTCAGGTATGGCAAGTCAGTGTTGACGGCTTGACCCGAACCTCTTGGGTAGGTCGACACGCAATCATGGACACAGCTACTTCCTTTAGGGTTCTGTTTCTTTTTTCGGCAACACCATTCTGCTGGGGTGTCCTGGCTGCAGAGAGCTCATGCTGGATTCCATTCTGATCGCTGTAATCGGTGATCGCCTTGTTGATAAATTCTCCTCCTCTATCTGATCTGATCTTGATGATTGAGATGGATTTCTCATTCTGGATCCTTCTCAGCAGCTCAGGTAGCTTGGTCAAGGTTTCACTCTTCTTATACATGAAGATAATCCATGTGTACCTTGAATAGTCATCCACTTCTACTAGTGAATGCGTTCTGCCACTTAGAGTCCTCGGCTTGATAGGACCAAATAGATCCATATGGAGTAGATCTAAGATCCTCGATGTGATGGTTGTAGGCTGGACTGGCTTGAATGATGCCCTGGTCTGCTTTACTTTCTGACATGCATCACAAAGAGCTTCCTTCTTGAATGCTTCATCTGGTAGTCCTCTGACCAGCTTCTGAGAACTAATCTTGTTTATGGCTTTGAAGTTCAGGTGACATAATCTTTTGTGCCACAGCCATCCCTTCTTAGCTATTGTCTTAGATAGAAAACAGGTATTAGGAGTTCCTGTGTTCCAATCTATCATATAGACATCTCTCATTCTGAATCCTTGTAGCTTCACCTCTCCAGATAGGATATCTATCACCATACATTTCCAAATGGTGAAGACTACTAGATTCTTCTCATCGCAAAATTGGCTGATGCTTAGGAGATTATACTTGAGCCCTTTGACATAGTGAACTTTGGATATAATGATGTTTCCTCGGTGCAGCTCTCCAAAGCCCTTTGTTTGTCCCCTAGAGCTATCTCCAAAGGTTAAATCTGGACCTCTTTCTTTGGTGTATTTTGTCAGCATCTTCTTGTTCCCGATCATGTGCCTCGAGCATCCGAAATCTACAAACCATTCTTCACCTCCAAAGTTTGAATTTGTGGAGATGTGGTAGTAGTCCTTCCACCTTTTCTGCAATCATACAAGCAGAGGTTTAGATACCCAGATCTGTGTGGGTCCTCTAGGGTTAGATTGTTTCCTGGAGAATTGATTTCTCCTTGGGTTGTTAAAATTGTTATTATTACCCTTATAAGGTGTGTAAGGTCTGGGTCTGTACCCTCTGTTAGGATTATATACTGGATATTCCTCATAATATTGATAGTGTGGGCTATTTCTAAGCCTTGGCTGAGACCATTTATTAAATCTTTGAGGTCTCCACACTTGTTCATTTTGAAAATTAGGATAACCTTGAGGTTTCCATCTGCCCCTCCCATTTTGAAATCTATTTTTGGGGAGTTTTTGATAATAATGGGCATGTTGTCTGGGCTGCTGATTCTGCCTTGGCCATTGCCTAGTCGCTTGTCTAGGTGGCTGCCTTGTGAACCCTGACTGCAGCCTAGACTTGTGACTCGGCTGTTGCCTATTTTTAAATACCGGTTTGTATATAGGCTCAGCAGACGAGACAATTGTTTCTCCCTTGATGAAAGTGGTTTTAGAACTAGAAGGAGTCTGAGGATCATATCCAAGGCCTGATCTGGAATATAGTGGCCTCTTATTAGTACACAGTTCGTCCAGAGTTAGAGACGTATTCATGGAGGTTATTTCCTGCACCTGAGTCTTATTTACCTGGGTCAGTTTAGTAAATTCGGGTTTGACATGAGCAAGTGCAGCTGATTTTTCACTATTCAAAACAGTTAATCGTTGTATCTCAGTTGTAGTGACATCAACCTGGTTTTTCAAGTTAACTGCAGCATGGTTTTCAAAATCAGATTTTACTTTATTCAATTCTAGGCTGAGTTTTTCAAAATCATTTTTCAGCTGCCTATTCTCATCTTGCAGCTGAGTCTTCTCGGCTGATACAGATAGGTGTGCAGATTTTAGTGTCTCAAAGTCCTTAAGTAGCTGATTTACAGATTCGTGCAAGTCCATATCTTGTGACATGAATGAACTATTATTTGAAACAGAGGGTTTTGATGTTACCTCTTCATCAGCTAGGTTGGCCATCAGGCAATCATACTCTTCATCATCATCAGAGAACAATCAGCTGCTTGACTCTACACGCTCTTGATCTTCTCCAATGAGGGCCTTCCTTCGGTCTTCTTTCCTGCTCACCTCCTTCTTGCTCTCGTCCTTCTTAAGATCAGGATAGTCGATTTGAATGTGTCCTGTCTTGTGGCAGTTATAACACTCCATCTTCCAGCTTCCGGCTTTCTGTTTCTTCTGGGATTCTCCTTATAATTCTTCTTATATTTGGAGTAGTTCTTCCAGAAGTTGCTGAACCTCTGCATTATGAACGCCATTTCTTCCTCAAAATCTAATGGATTTGGAGGCTTTACATCAGATAGGCTCTTGGCGGGGGACTCGGCTGCAAAGGCTATTCTCTTCTCTGCAGGCTTGGTTGATGATGAACTTGGGAGCTCGAACTCATAAGCCTTCAGGTCGGAGAACAGCTCTTGGATCTTTATTTTATTAAGATCCTTGGATTCTCTCATGGCCACTGCCTTCATGCTCCATTCAGGATTTAGAGATCTTAGGACCTTCAGCGCCATTTCCCTGTTGCCATAAGATTTACCAAGGGAGTTGATCTCATTGATGATCTCACTGAACCTTGTGTCCACTTGGTCTATAGATTCGCCATTCTTCATTTTGAAGTTGTCAAATTTTTGAGTAACAATTGACAACTTGTTCTCTTTGATCAGCTCTGTTCCCTCACACATTAAGGCTAATGTGTCCCAGATTTCCTTGGCGTTTTTGCAGTTTTTGATCTTGACCATTGTTGATTTGTCAAGAGTTTGATACAGCACGTCTCTGGCCCAGTTGTCAAGGTTGGCCAGCTTTCTTTCTTCGGGGGTCAGCTCTGTCCTCTTATTTGGGATCTTCTCTGGCTTCCCTGCTGCAATCTCCTCGGGAGTGTTGTCCTTCTCGAAGGTGAATGGACTATCCTCTATGATGCACCATATGTCATCATGGATTGAAGATAAGTGTGCCTGCATCCTTACCTTCCAAAGATCATACTCGTCAACTGAAAACACAAGTAATCTAGAATGCATGTGTTCCATTTTATAATGAGAGTTAAAAAATATATATCTTTGATATATGGATCTGGTTCGTGAAATAAATGAACCAACCGCTCCGATACCACTTGTAGGTCACAAGTCGTCCAGGAATAAGTCTAGAGGGGAGGGGGGTGAATAGACTTATTGAAACTCTTAAACTCTTTTTCACGAAGAGTAAGTTTCTTCAGCTGATAGATATGCGAATGACTTAGAGTCGTTTGTACTCAATACGTGCGGAAGTCAGCTGATGACGAATACAAAACAACTAATGAAACACTTAACAATGAATGCAGCAGTTTAAGTATGATGCTATAAAACAGTAAAATACGCAGGCAGTTATAGTGGTCTCAGAGGTGGGGTAATCCTCTACTAATTCACTTTTATCCAAACCAGTTGGAAATGAATTCACTATAATTGTCAACCAGTGATAAAGATTACAGTGATTCAACCAAATTACAACAGCTTCCAACCAGTGGAAATCCTTGCCGTTGCAACTCCCTTGACTGCCTTGCACCTCTTGATCCGCGATCCTTGGATGCCTTTACAGTCTTGAACTTCAACCAATGAAGTACCCCGAACTAAGGATTAAAGACACGAGTTTTTGTCTTCTCCAACTAAGAGCTTCTTCAAATATGAACTTTTGAGAACTGCTCTTTTCACGATGCTATAGTTCGCTTTTTGATTGCTTTGAATGCTTTGGTTGCTTGAGATTTTGTTCACACCAGTGTTTGAACAACTTCAAATATTCGGATATATATAGGTGTTGATCCTTGAGCATTCTTCATAGCCGTTGCAAATCTTGTAACAAATCTGTCCGTTGGAGGTAGACTTCTTTGTTTATTTTTCTGAATGTTGCAAGGCTGGAATCTCATATTTTAATCCATCGTTCGACCGTTGTGAAGACTTTGCATGTGAGGCGCTGCATCTTTTGAATATAAAAAGATTAAAGTCTTCAGTGGTAGGTCTGGATGAATTATTTAATTCATATCCTTGTGGGAATCTCTCCAATATGTCTCTTCATGCTTGCATGTGACTTTTCATAATATTTGACTTTTCAACGCATGCTGACGTGGACTTGGAGTACTTGGATGATCAAGTTGGCTGATGTACAGTCATCTTCTCTGCAGTTTGGACTTCTCTGACGGTGTCTGTTAAAGACTCGTCTGATCAGATGACTTGTCTGAAGTCACTTGACTGTAGTCTGGTCAAACATCTCTGATGAATTTTGTTGACTAGAACTTCTCTGACTTGAATCGGCTGTACTTCTCTGATGTACTTAGCTGTACCTTTGTACTGAGCTGATTTGAGTCTAACTTATTTGGCCTATAGAAGATACTCATTTGGTTCTTCTTTACATTTTGCCAAGTATTTAACTTAACACAATTTGGCCTATGGAAGATACTCATTTGGTTCTTCCTTACATTTTGCCAAGTAACAAACATTTGAATTATATTAATGACATCATCAAAATCTAACAAGTATTCCTAACACTTTCATTCCACAACGATTAGAAATACTTTCACCCCTTTTACCATCGTACTTCCCTAGGGTTTTTCCTCATTTTTTGTCCACTTCTGGTGGTGAGGCTTTCTTTTAAAGTTGGAAAGGTTTTGTTGATTATGGCCTCGACCATGCCCAAAACCACGGCCACAACCACAGGCACATCCACATCCATATTCATTACTAGTCACAACATTCACTTCCATAAATGGTGTTGAACCCGTTGGACGTGCTTGATGATTTTTCATCAAAAGTTCATTGTCTTGTTCAGCAAGAAGCAAGACAGAAATCAGCTCATAATATTTTGTGAATCCATGTTCACGATATTGCTGCTGTAAAAGCATATTATTGGCATGGAAAGTGGAATATGTTTTCTCCACCATGTCTTGATCGGTGATATTCTCCCCACATAATTTCAATTGCGATGTAATTTTAAACATTGCAGAGTTATACTCACTCACACTTTTATAATCTTGCAAACGTAGGTGTAGCCAATCATAGCGAGCTTTAGGGAGTATCACAGTTTTCTAATGGCCGTACCTCTCTTTTAGATCCTTCCAAAGATTTGATGGATCTTTAATAGTCAAATATTCATTTTTCAAACCTTCATCAAGGTGGTGGTGCAGGAATATCATAGCTTTTGCCTTATCTTGCTCGGAGGTTTTATTTCCCTCCTTTATGGTGTCACCAAGACCCATAGCATTAAGATGGATTTCAGCATCCAATATCCATGTTAAATAATTCTTGCCGGTGACATCAAGTGCATTGAACTCAAGTTTGTAAGATTTGACATTGTCAATACTAAATAAATATGATATAAATCAATATATATAAAAAGACAATATAAAGACATTGTAAATACTATAAAATAAGCATGTAAATTAATTTTCAAATTAGAAAACAATTATAACAAAACTACATTATCATATTTGATACTTTAATTATAAAGCACATATATATTAGTTTCAAGCATAGCTAAGACAAATATGAACATAAAACAATGTAAATCAAGCATATAAATATCTAGAATATGCTTAATTACATAAACAAATTATATTTTATTTTAAAAGCTACAATCTCCTTCTGTAAAATCCACCCAAATATTACACATATTTTTGGCTATACTTGAGAAATTTATATTAGCTGGTAGAATGTTAAATCACAAATGACATTATTTACATTTCATTTTAAGTTTAGGTGAAATATATGTATGATAAATAATATCTCCAGAAAATAGATAATATAATAATAACGATGTGATCTTACCCCATATAAAAAATAGAAGCTACCTATTTAAATATGTCAAAAGCAGGATGTATATACTATGAAATGAATGAGCAGTGAGTAGTTAATAGAAAGAATTGGCAGGTTATAAGTGTGCGAATAAAAACAACAATATATTTATATATTATTAAAAACAATAAACTAAGATAAATATAAAAGTATCTGCAATCTACTAATTTGATTGACATACTGGGTAATTTGATATGTAGCAGATCTGGCCACCTACAGGCAACATAACTGCATAGTTCTCACGTGCATATATAATCAGACTATTTGACCATAACACTCATACTTTTACTACTAAACATATCACAAAAGGCAAATGAAGTCCCAACAAAAGAAAGTTATACAACACTACCTTAAGCATGTCTAAGAAGAAAAAAAATGCATGTTTTACATAAAACAAGTTAAAACATTAATGATATAGAATTTATATGTGATGAGAATAGCATATTACATACCTTGGATTGATAAAGGAGATATAGGTGACTTTCAAACTTTTTAAGCAAATCGTGCTGATAACGTGTTGTGTAATATATAATATATACAGAGAGAATAAGAGAAAGCTAGATAATAGAAAGGAGGGAGATCATTTTTATTCATATATCTAACAAGTTACAAGCAAGGCTTTATATAGCCTCTCCAAGTATAAGTTACAATGCAAATGAAAAATCAACAGGTGTGTATATTAATGGTGAAAGTTGAAAGGCCAAGAGTCATACAATTATACATAACACTATGAAGGATTTTCGCCTGAAAAATCATTTTTCACACAGATCAACGTAAGGGATGGGGTGTCCGACAATGCTATACACGTCATGCTCACTAGCAGTAACCAGTACACAAGTAAAATAAATTCGTATGGAGTCAACTAACTGCCACCTTTTGTTTTAGGAAAGAGTTATGATATATAGACCTACATAATATACCTACAAATAAGCCTACACCATTCACATTTTGACAAGTTTCAAATACTTTTTCTCTCTCTTCATATTAACCAATCAATTTTTTAACTTCACCAATCATAATTGTAGGCCTATTTGTAGGTCTATAAATCATTTTTCTTTCGGAAACTATACATCCCAGCTAGGGTCCCACCAGCTTAGTTGCATCCCTGCTACATCCCGCCAACTGATCAATTTAGTACTCGTGCTTAGCTGACGTAGCCCGATCATCCGTGCTCAGCTGATCGACATAATAGTATGTGCTTATGTTGATTCTTGTTGAATTTCTGTGTTACAAACTTTCTGGGCGGAAAAAGAAATTACTACTGCACTACGAAAATTACAACTCGAAAACAGAAACTACAAACTCGTATGGAAATGAAAATACAAAACTCGAAACAGAATTGAAAATACAAAAAAATAAATTATAAAACCGTAAACTAATGCCGAGTCGAGGAATCCTCTATCCGCAAGACGAAATACGCCCCGATAGTGCTCTCGGTTCTGATGTATCGCCCCCAAAGATAAAACGGCAACGTCTCGAAGGTAGTAACACCACAAGACCTACGAGCTCCGGCGAACTTGAAAGAGGTGAGGACGAAACTGATACTATGAACTATGAACTGTATGTTTTATGCTGGAGTTTCGAAAATTGCATGCACAGAAGCAAATGTATACATGCCTATTTATAGGCCATTTACACCTGTAGGGGGTTTAAACACAGCCCTTAAGGCTATCACAATGCAGGCATTCATGCATGCATTGAACACAGGAGTTACACAATTCAAGGCAGTGGTTACTGCCCGTTTTGAATTTGAACAGGCAGCCTTAACACCTCCTCATAACACCCGGGAGGTTACTGCCCGTTTTTGGCTGAGTTTGAAAAGTCCTGATGCACCTGGACTATAATCAGCTCCTTAACCATTTGACGGATGTACCTGGACATCTTTATGTGCACATACGAGCCCAACTACGTTGTTGAGCTTGTCCAAAAAATTCTTTAAGCTAGCCCAAGGCCTAGCACACGGCCAAGCCCACAAACAGGCCCCAAGACCAGCCCAAAGACCAATTTCCAAGATCCAAGACCCAAGATCCAAGATCCAAGTCCAAGATCAAGGCCAAGGCCAAGGTCCAAGGTCCACGGCACGCGGCACGCGGCACGCGGCTCGCGGCCGTGGCCGAGGCGAGGCGGGTGGGTGGCGGCGGCGGCGCGCGCGCGTACGCGCGTGTGGGCTTTAATCCCATACACATGTGCCATTAATTATTACAAGCATAAAGGTAACTCCTTATATACTAGAATAATGATAGTTCATTATTTAATGTGGGATTCCATCCCTTATTAATTCACAATTAAGTGACAAACTTTAATTCACTATTTCTCACTCACCGAGAATCGGTTTAGAGAAAGTGAATATACCACGATCATCTACTCAGAATGTAGATCGATCCTATGATATTTAATTTTAAAAAATAAAAATAAATCATTAACGATTCCAACAATCCCTCACATGAGTGACAATAGCCCAAATGCAATATGCAGACTCAATCTCAGTCCTCAAGAGGTGTTAAAGTATAAGGATAGGTAGTTCGTGACTTTTAACCTTCCATAGTTAAAATCATCAGGTACACAGGCGGATTAGTGGCTTGATGCTTTGAACTATTCCCCTACGGCGTGCACCGAGACAATGGTGCTAACACTTGAACACCTCAACCTCATCCGTTCTCACGTTTTGTGTCCTTTGCGGGCCTTGGACACCCCTTTGGATTCATAAGTGTTTTTCATGAAGCGGACCCCACTTCTCACTTATATAGGTGATTCTTTATCGAGTATCTTGCCATACTCAGCTTCCTCGAGGTCTTTAGGAATCATTAAAAGTCATAGACTTAACCTCACCACTAGGCAAGCTTTCAACACTCAATTGCTCTCTAGGGAATAAACTTAGATGAGTGTTTCACACGAACTCTCACAGCTTAGTTCTCCCATTGAACCAAGTTCTTGGAATCTCCAGTCATCTTGGTTGGGTTACCACTATGATAATTCTCAATTTGTGGATTTTAATCCCATTCCCTCTAGTAATTTATTCATTTGATCACGGTTTAACCCTTTGGTTAGCGGATCCGCTAGATTATCCAATGACCTCACATAGTCAATAGAGATAACCCCACTCTTGATCAAATGTCTCACGGTATTATGGCGTCGACAAATATGTCGAGACTTTCCATTATACACGTTACTTCTCGCCCTACCAATAGCAGCTTGGCTATCATAGTGAATCATCACTGCAGGCACTGGCTTGGACCAACATGTAATATCTTCTAGAAAGTTTATGAGCCATTCAGCTTCTTCACCAGCTTTGTCCAAAGCTATGAATTCCGATTCCATGGTGGATCGGGCTATACACGTTTGTTTTGCGGACTTCCACGAGACAGTTCCACCCCCAATGGTAAACACGTAACCACTTGTAGAAAATGAACTTTTCGTATCGGATATCCAATTCGCATTACAGTACCCTTCAAGTACCGGGGGGTATCTGTAATAGTGTAGCCCAAGGTTTTGAGTATACTTTAAGTACCTCAAAACTCTAATGAGAGATTTCCAATGCTCTTTGCTTGGATTTCTCGTGTAACGACTCAATTTGTTTGCAGCGCAAGCTAAATCGGGTCGAGTGCAATTTGTAAGATACATTAAACACCCAGTGACTCGTGCATATTCTTCTTGTGCAATGGGGTCCCCTTGATTTTTGCTCAAGTGATCATTTAAATCTATTGAGGTCTTAGCCGGTAAGCTTTCAAAAGCATTAAACTTCTTGAGAACTTGCTCGGCATAGTGAGATTGTGTCAAGATGATTCCATCTGATTTTCTCAAAATTTTCATTCCAAGAATCACATCGCCTAGCCCCATGTCCTTCATGTCAAAATTTCTTTTCAACATGTTCTTAGAATCGTTAATCACTTGTATATTGTTACCCATGATTAACATGTCATCTATATAAAGACACACAATAACATAACCGTTATTAGTGTTCTTAATATAAACACATTTATCACACTCGTTTATTTTAAAACCATTTGATAACATTACATTATCAAATTTCAAGTGCCACTATAGTAGAGCTTGTTTCAATCCATATAGAGACTTAACCAGTTTGCATACCTTTTTCTCTTGTCCAGATACTACAAACCCTTCAGGTTGTTCCATATAGATCTCTTCAACCAGATCACCGTTCAGAAAAGCAGTCTTAACATCCATTTGATGAATCTGAAGATCGTGCAAAGCAACAATCGCAAGAAGCACTCGAATAGATGTAATTCTCGTTACAGGTGAATAGGTATCGAAAAAATCGCACCCTTCCTTCTGTTTGAAACCTTTGACTACTAAACGAACTTTATACTTGTCAATTGACCCATCAGCCTTGTACTTTCTTTTAAGGATCCATTTGCATCCTAAGGGCTTACAACCTTCAGGTAAATCAACCAAAACCCAAGTTTGGTTTTGTAAACTTGAGTCAATTTCACTCTGAACAGCTTCTTTCCAGAGCAACCCGTCTGGTCTGGCATAAGCTACTTTGATCGACGTTGGTTCTTCATCCAACATGAATGCTATGTAGTCAGGTCCAAATGTCTTTGGTGTCCTAACCCTACTACCATGTCTCGGTTCTACATCTTCCAGATTAGATCTAGATCGCTTACGTGACTTTGGATATACGTCCACAGGTTTTGAACTTGTTCCATCATCTTCAACTCTATTGCTAGAATTGTTCTCAACTTTATCATTATCCTTACAAGGATATATATTTTCAAAGAATACAGCATTCCTTGATTCAATTTTTGTTTCCACAGTCATTTCAGGAACTTCTGACTTGTGGATAACGAACTGATAAGCACTACTATTCAGTGCATATCCAATAAAGATACAATCGACCGTCTTAGGTCCGATTTTAACTTGTTTAGGTAGAGGTACCTCAACTTTATCCAAACACCCCCACACTTTGAGATATTTGTATGAAGGTTTTCTACCTTTCCACAACTCATAAGGGGTAATATCCTTACCATTGCGTGGAATCTTGTTCAATATGTAGTTGGCTGTCAAGACAGCTTCCCCACACATGTTCTGGGGCAACCCTGAACTAATCAATAAGGCATTCATCATATCTTTAAGTGTTCGATTCTTACGTTCAGCAATGCCATTAGATTGTGGTGCATATGGAGCTATTGTTTGGTGAATTATACCGCTTTCGTTGCATAATTCCTCAAACGGGGCTACATGTTCGCCACCTCTATTGCTTCGAACCATCTTGATATGGCAGCCTGATTGATTTTCGGCTTCATTCTTGAAGTTCTTAAAAGCTTCAATGGCCTCATCTTTACTTCTCAAAAGATAAAGATAACAATATCTTGTGCAGTCATCGATAAAAGTGATAAAGTACTTCTTACCACCTCTAGTTTGCACAAACTTTAAATCACACACATCTGTGTGAATTAATTTAAGGGGTTGTGTGTTTCGTTTTACCGAATGAAACGAAAGTTTCGTCATTTTTGCTTCAACACAAATCTCACATTTGTTTTGAGTATTGACTTCATTTAATTTTAGTAAATATAAGTTTACTAATCTTTTTATAGCATTTAGATTCACATGACCTAATCTACAATGACATAAATCAGAACACTCAGTCAAGTAAGAGGAAGCAGTAGCATTTTCATTAGCATTACTGGACTTGGTTACATAGCGTTTAGCCAAAGCATTAAGTTTAAAGAGTCCATCCGTGAGGTAACCCTTACCAAAGAACCTATCAAACTTTTTTATGATAATTCTATCTAACTCAAACACTAGTTTAAACCTCTTTTTAACTAGTATAGAGCCTGAGATCAAATTCTTCCTCATATCCAGAACATGAAGCACATTCTTCAAGGTGAGTGTCTGTCCAGACGTAAGTTTGTGGTCCACTTCTCCAACTCCGATAATTTCAGATGAGGCTGGATTCCCCATGTTGAGCTTCCTCCCCTCAACAACTTGATAGTTCTTAAACTGGCTCCTATCGGCACCAACGTGGGCGGTCACACCGGTGTTGACGTACCAACCATCCTGGTTCTCAACGTGGTTGACTTCTTCGGTGACCACAGCAGCAAGGTCATCCCCTTTCCATTCGCCGTTAGACTCGGTGATGTTGGCAACGTGTTTCTTTTTTTGTTGGCTTTCTTTTTCCGGCAGTCCTTCGCCGCGTGCCCATGTTTACCACAGTTGAAGCAATTGCCATCAAACTTCTTGACTGGTTGCTTAACTTTGCTCTTGTTTTGGACACTTAGACGAGCTCTTTTATTGGAGGGACCGCCATGCTCCAACAGATTGGCCTTAACATCTATCAGGCCTTTTGGTTTGTGGTCATTTTTGTGCATGTCTGACTCGATGCGCAGTTTCACAATCAAGTCTTCAAGAGTCATCTCATTTCTCTTGTGTTTGAGATAGCTCTTGAAGTCTTTCCAACTGGGGGGCAACTTCTCGATCACAGTTGCAACAGTGAAAGCGTCTGACAGGACCATTCCTTCGGCTTTGACATCATGAATGATGAGTTGGAACTCTTGCACTTGTTCCATGATTGGCCTTGAGTCAACCATCTTGTAGTCCAGATACTTGGCAACTACAAACTTCTTTGTACCTGCATCATCACTACGGTACTTCTTTTCAAGTGCTTCCCACATCTCTTTTGATGTGTTTATAACAGAATAAACATTGTACAAACTATCTTCTAAGGAGTTCAGAATAAAGTTTTTACAAAGATAGTCTCCATTGTGCTAATTGTCATAGGCAGCTCGGACTGTGAAACTAGTCTCTTGAGCACTTAGCGCCGGTGGCGCATCTTCCTTAAGGAAGTTCGCAAAGCTCAATGTTGTAAAATAGAACAACATCCTCTGTTGCCACCTTTTAAAGTCGGCTCCACCAAACTTTGGTGGCTTCTCGGCGGTAGACATCATTCTTGGCCCCGAGGTTGTTCTAAAAAAGGAACCACTCGTGTTGAACCCGTAGGCTCCAACACTAGATCCTAACATGGATCCAACGGTACCACTAAAAGTGGAATCTACGGTGCCACTCGAGGTGGATCCACCGGTAGTCAGAAATGGGTTCGAAAATACCCATGGAGTTGTTGATGAGGTAGTTGATCTCATCATATTGGACATGGTTGCGGCAATGGTGTTTGCCACGTTCGAAGCGGCGGTCGTGGAGGCAAAGGCTGCGGTGGTGTTGGAGTCGGTGGAAGCAGCGCTCGTCATCTCCAGTTGTAGGATTCAGCAAGTAATTATTTCGTCTTGCGCTTGTTGAATTTCTGTGTTACAAACTTGCTGGGCGGAAAAAGAAATTACAACTGGACTACAAAAATTACAACTCGAAAACAGAAACTACAAACTCGTATGGAAATAAAAATACAAAACTCGAAACAGAATTGAAAATACAAGAAAATAAATTATAAAACTGTAAACTAATGCCGAGTCAAGGAATCCTCTATCCGCAAGACGAAATACGCCTCGGTAGTGCTCTCGGTTCTGACGTACGCCCCAAAGATAAAACGGAAACGTCTCGAAGATAGTAGCACCACAAGACCTACGAGCTCTGGCGAACTTGAAAGAGGCGAGGACGAAGCTGATACTATGAACTATGAACTGTATGTTTTATGCTGGAGTTTCGAAAATTGCATGTACAGAAGCAAATGTATGCATGCCTATTTATAGGCCATTCACACCTGCAGGGGGTTTAAACACAGTCCTCAAGGCTGTCATAATGCAGGCATTCATGCCTGCATTGAACACAGGAGTTACACAATTCAAGGCAATGGTTACTGCCCGTTTTGAATTTGAACAAGCAGCTCCTCATAACACCTGGGAGGTTACTGCCCGTTTTTGGTTGAGTTTGAACAGTCTGGATGCACCTGGACTATAATCAGCTCCTTAACCATTTGACGGATGTACCTGGACATCCTTATGTACACATACGAGCCCAACTACGTTGTTGAGCTTGTCCAAAAAATTCTTTAAGCTAGCCCAAGGCCTAGCTCACGGCCAAGCCCACGAACAGGCCCAAAGAACAGCCCAAAGACCAATTGCCAAGATCTAAGATCAATACCAAGGCCAGGTACAAGGTCCACGGTCCATGGCACGCGGCACGCGGCATGCGGCTCGCGGCCGAGGCCGAGGCCGAGGCGAGGCGGGCGGGCGGGCGGCGGCGGCGCACGCGTGTGTGCGCGTGTGGGCTTTAAGCCCATACACATGTGCCATTAATTATTACATGCATAAAGGTAACTCCTTATATACTAGAATAATGATGGTTCATTATTCAATGTGGGCTTCCATCCCTTATTTATTCACAATTAAGTGACAAACTTTAATTCACTATTCTCACTCACCGGGAATCGGTTTAGAGAAAGTGAATATACCATGATCATCTACTCGGAATGTAGATTGATACTATGATATTTAATTTTAAAAAATAAAATTTAAATCATTAATGATTCCAACAATTCTTGCATAGAGTACCATGTTTTTAATTTTCCATACAATTTGACTGTTCACCTAAGAGCTTTTACTTTTCACCTTACCAGCAATGGTGCTGCAGCATATCAGCTTGGAATCAGTGTTGTTAAAGGCGGGACCATAAATGAAGGCGGACGCCTTCTCTTGTTGAGGTGCATGAAATGCGTACACATCCAAGGCGTACGCTTTATGCGTTTGAGGCGTTTTGCCTTTTTTGTATTTTTTAGTAAATGAAAAGAAATAAAGAGAGAGCCAGGGCCCAGGCTGTAATACCCGTATTTTTTATTTTTATATTTTTCAATTCTAGTGACTCACTTGTGTTCATTGATACATTTTGAACATGTTTTGTTCAGCACTTTTCTTCATTCAAGCGAGTTTTGATAAGTCTTCGATACAGGATCAGCAACTTCGATTAGTCTTTCGATACAGCAGCTTGTTGTATGTTGGATTGACACATTGTCAAAACACTCTATCAAAACCTCGATACAGGGATTGTTATCCCAATAATTTCCCCCTTTTTGATAATTTTCCAAGTCTTCCTTAAATCTTTTTGATGTTTTCCAAACAATCCTTGATGATGCCAAAACCTTGACATTTAACATCTTCTAGGAAGACAGACTTCTTTGTCTTCCTTCAAATGTTCTCGCCTTCAGCAATTAGCCTAACACTAAGAACTGCTCGCAGGCAAGTTCAACTTTAAAAGAAAAGATTATTACATCTTTAAGCTTATGATTAGCGCGCATGCACAATCTTTATAGTGTTATCTAGATACATACAACTGAATCTATGAATTGTTTGCAAACAAGTTCGTACAGCTTAACATTTAACAAGTTTTCATACTTGTATTAAATTCAGCAAATGGATTGAGTATCGTAATCATACAAAAACACAGTAGATTACGAGTTGTAATCTTTCAAGAGAAAAATATTTTATTGGTTTTTGAACAAGTGATTACAATGTTTTTGCTATCTCAAAACAAATAAGAATACATGATGAGAATAAATGAGGGAATCTAGCTCCTATGATCAGAATGCCTCCAAGGCCTTTTAGGGTCATTCTTGGTACCCTTCCACCAATTTTGATGAGCGTCCCTATTTCGATTTTGATAGATAGCTTGACCTTCATAGGACTTATCGAAAACTAGGATCCAATCTTCTGGATGGGTAACCAAGTCACCTTGCTTGTGCTTGGACTTCATCTTCTGCTGGAGCGGGACCGTTCCTTCGTCCAACCTCTACTTGAATTCCGCGGCGGCTTCCTGCACAGTCTTACAACTATTGAATATGTCAGAATCCCTGATAAGAACTACGAAGTATCTTAACACACTACCAAAAAAAGGACTTTAGCCAACGACACTTAAAAAATGGCCGGCGACTTTTAAGTGTCGTCGGCTAAACTTTGGACTTTAGCCGACGACCCATACTGTCGTCGGCTAAAATGTTTTAGCCAACAACTTTTGTCCAGGTCGTCGGCTAAACTACAAAGTAGTCGTCGGCTAAAGTTTAACACTTTAGCCGATGCCTTTTGTAATGGTTTAGCCAACGACCCAGATCTGGTCGTCGGCTAAACCTCTAATTTAAAATTATATATCACCCTCAGTTCTCCTCGGCATCCGGAAAAAAACCCAAAAAAATTGGGGTTTAGCCGACGACTTAGATCTAGTCGTCGGCTAAACCTCCAATTTAAAATTATATATCTTCCTCAGTTCTCCTCGGTACCCGGAAAAAAATTGGGGTTTACACGACGACATAGATATAGTCGTCGGCTAAACCTCTAAATATATATACACAAAAAAAACAACAAAAAAATTGGGGTTTAGCCGACGACTTAGATCTAGTCGTCGGCTAAACCTCCAATTTAAAATTATATATCGTCCTCAGTTCTCCTTGGTACCCGAAAAAAAACAAAAAAATTGGGGTTTAGCCGACGACTTAGATCTAGTCGTCGGCTAAACCTCTAAATATATATGTACCCTCTCCTCTTCTTTCTTCTTATTTTTCTTCTTTTTTCTTCCCCCACCCACCCGTCACCCACCCGACGACACCAGACCGCCCGTCACCCACTCGCCGGAACATCGCCGCTCGACTGTCCGCCCGCCGCCCACCCGCCCGCCCGCTGCTCGACTGTCCGCCCGCCGCCCGGCCTCCGCACAGGTAACCTGTTTTCTTTGTGCATTTTTAGTGTATTAATTTTATCTGTAATTAGATTGTTTTTCATGTAGTTTTTATTATTTTTTAGTTTATTAAGTTAGGTTTTATTTAGTTTTTAGAATTTTGTGTTTGATTTAGTTTTCATTTGTTTGATGAATTTATTGTATTTATATGATGTATTGTTGGTGTATTGTGTTATTAATTGGTGTACTGTGTTGAATTGTATGTATTGTTAGTGTATTGTGTTATTAATTGGTGTATTGTGTTGAATTATTGTATTTTTGTTGATGTTGAATTGATGTATTGTATTTTTTTATTTCACCTCATAATTTCATCAGTCCGCAGCACGTCAGTCTGCCGTCCGCCACTGTCCGCCGCACAGCAGGTAGATTTTATTTTTTTGCCCGATTTTAGTCCGATTTTGTTGGTGTATCTTTGTCTCTAATTTATTAATCCATATATTGTGTTGAATTGTATGTATTGTTGGTAAGTTGTGTTATTAATTGGTGTATTATGTTGTGTTGACTATAAATTGTTCCCAAAATCTGAATTAATTTTTTTTTATATTAGGTTTTAGCCGATTTACCTTTACAACAAATGCTTGCTAAAGTATATTATTTTTAAAAAATGTTTTAGCCGATTTACTTTGTTAAATGTCGTCACAAAGTATATTACTTTTTTTTTTTTGAAAAATTTTTAGCCGACGACATTTAACAAAGTCGTCGGCTAAACTTTAGCCGATGCTAAACCTCAAAATTTAGCCGACGACTACCAAAAAAGTCGTCGACTAAACCTTGGCCGACGAATATCGGCCGACGGTTTTTAGCCGACGACTGATAGGATTAGCTGACGATATTTACCTTTAGCCGACGACTTAAAGTCGTCGGCTAAACCCCTGATTTTTGTAGTGACAGTTCATTTTTCCTCCAATTCTTGATCTCGTCGGCAGTTGGCTGTCGATTGGCCGGGAGGTTTATAGCTTGCGGCTTTTGAACGAGGTTCTTCCAAGAAAACTTAGGGTCCTAAAATTCTGGGCGATCTCCCTGTATCCTGACGTTGTGAGTCGGAGATGTTGGAACATTTTGTTCCATACATATATTAATAATGTTTTGATGATTAACATTGATAAGCAAAACAAAACAACGAAGAGGCGAAGCAAGAATCGAAGAAAACGAAGACTCAAAAGGTGTTCTGGACTAAGCTAACGTACGCAACGAGTATTGTATAGCGTACGTAATATTGGAATCATAACGTACGTAACAGCATGTTTATAACGTACATAATGAGAAGATTCTGAGTTCAAACAAGATGAACGTTGGAAATGACGTCATGGCATAGGTCAGCAAGCAACGAACATATTGACCTACTATAACGTACGTAATGATGTCTTATTAACGTACATAAGGAAAAGAAACGAAAGCTACTGGACTCTTACTGGGAGATGCTAACGTACGTAACAAGGTTATGTTAATGTACGTAAGACGGCTAACGGCCGCAATAGGAAGGAGATAGTGGCCGTAATGAAGTGTCAGATTGCTAACGGCTAGTTTGATCAAGAAGGCTATAAATACCATGCCTATGGTATTAATTCAGTACACCAACTTCAAGCATACGAGATAATCATCTGAGTTGCATATTGATATTATTGTTGTTGTAATATTGAGCTTACATTGAGTGATTGAGTATTATACACAAAATCATACACGAGCAGTAAAAGAAAAGATACAACTGGATTCGGTGTTATTAGGATCAAGGATCCGGCATTGTTAGAATCGCAATCGCTATCTTCGTGAGGTTTATCTAGTACCCATAGAAAGCTAGAGAGGTTGATTCCTTGTCCTACTAAAAAGAAAACGGTTTAACTTGGACCGACGCAAAGACAAGTACAAGTGGTTTGTAACGGACCAATAGAAGACGTGATTGTAATGGGTATACCTCGATCTATAGAAGAGAGGAGAAGAGGTTTTTCTTTAGCCTATTGAAAAAGATACCGAGAGAGGAAGTAGGCTCGTTTATAGCCGAACCTCTATAAATCCTTGTGTGCTTTAAATTTTCGCAATTGATATTTACGCTTCCGCAACACGGCACAATATCCGACCCCGGAACTCTACAATTGGTATCAGAGCGGTACTCCAATACGCGGCTTAACATCCGAGGAGAAAATATCCAAAAATGGCGTTTCAATTCTTTCCAGTCGAAGGCCTTGCTCTCAACCGACCACCATTCTTCGATGGCTCAAATTATTTGACATGGAAGAAAAAGATGTCAATCTTTATTCGTGCCTATGATATAGAGATTTGGAAGATTATTTGTCTCGGCACAAAAGTTCCTATCAAATCCGATGGTACGCTCAAATCTATTGAAGAATACAACGATGCCGATTGAAAAAATGACCATCTAAATTGTAAGGCCACCCAACTTTTATTTTGTGCCTTAAATCCCGAAGAGGTCAATCGAATCTCGTCGTGTGAAAGTGCGAAAGAAATATGGAAAATTCTTGAAATCACATACGAAGGGACAACTCAAGTCAAGGAGACGAAGATCAATATGCTTCTCTATGACTACGAGTTATTCATGATGAAGGGTGACGAGTCCATCACCAATATGCTCGACCAATTTTCGGTCATCACCAATGGACTTGCTTCGTTCAGAAAACCATTGTCTAGTAGTGAAAAAGTCAAGAAAATATTACGATCACTACCTAGCTAATGGGATGGCACTGTGACCGCTATTATGGAATCCAAAGATCTCAACACTCTTGATTTTAGCGCCCTCATTGGTTCGCTAATTAATTATGAGATCGTGTTAAAATCGCAAAGCACCAAACCTAAGCCGAAGGAACGATTGTTAGCCATGAAGGCTAAGATGTCGAGGAAGAAAGAAGAAATTCCGGTGGAGGAAAGCGACGAAGAAACGGCATACTATGCCAAAAATATTAATAAATTCCAAACCTTACTAAACCGGAAGAAGAAGGATATCTCGAGCGAATCTAAGAAGTTCGACAATTCTTGTCGACTATGTGGAAAACCAGGCCACTTCGCTAAGCATTGCTGAGCTAAACCCAAGAAGGAGGTTCTCGTGGCTACTTGGAGCGATGAAGACGAAGACGACGAATTTATCAATTAAAATAATCTCGCTCTCATGGCCCGGAGTTCGTTCGACGATAGCGACGTCGAAAGCCAAGTAAGCACATCCTCTCGTGACGAACTTTTTGATGCATTTGAGTTATTACATATGGAATTACAAAATGCTTTATCGGAAATCAAATCCCTCAAGTCTAAAATTAAATCCTTGGAAATTGAAAATTCCAAAATTATCGAGAAGGGAAAATTTGTTGAAATCGATCATTCAAAATGCATTGAAAATGAGAATATTTTAAAGAATGATCTTTTAAAAGTTCAAGATGAACTTAAATCTTTGACGAAGAAATTCTCATGCGGCAACGATAAATTTGAACAAATGTTATGTGTTCAAAAATATACTTTAAATAAAGAGGGATTAAGATTCAAACCATATTCGACAAATGAATCCGTTAATTTCAAAATACCCCATTGCGAAAAGTGTTTGAAAATCCGGCATCATATTTCAAACTGTAAAAGCCCTAGATGGACGATTAAAATAAAGAAAATTTGGGTCCCTAAAGGAACCACCATCCCAAATGTCGTTTATATTTCAAAACAAAAATGAACTATATGTTGGATTCCCAAAAATTGATTTTTGTATTTTACTCAGGGGAGTAATATTTTTAGGGGGAGTTTTTACCTTTTATGCATTTATTATTTGGTATCATGCATATTTTATATTTCGGTATCATTAATTTTAATTGCTATTTTGTTTACTTTTTGATGAAAACAAAAAGGGGGAGAATGGAGAAATAAGTCGAAAAATGGGATTAACCCTGAAAGGGGGAGAAAATCGAAGAAGAAATCATATAAAAAGGGAGAAACGAAGAAGTCGAAAAGGAAAATGAAAAGAAGAAGTCAAAAATGACAGAAAATGAAAAATGAGGAGACGTTGAAAAGACGATGAAAATTTTAAAATGAGGAAAGAAAAGGAGAAAAGAAAAGAAGGAGTCGAAAAAGAAATGGGAGAAGAAACTAACGAAACGGACAAAGTCGAAAACTTTGGTCTGTATACATATACATATATTTGTATTTTTGCAGGTAAATCCCATTGACGAAGTGTTGTTTTGTAATCATCAAAAAAGGGGAGATTGTTGGAACATTTTGTTCCATACATATATTAATAATGTTTTGATGATTAAAGTTGATAAGCAAAACAAAACAACGAAGAGTCGAAGCAAGAATCGAAGAAAACGAAGACTCAAAAAGGTGTTATGGACTAAGCTAACGTACGCAACGAGTATTGTATAGCGTACGTAATATTTGAATCATAACGTACGTAACAGCATGTTTATAATGTAGGTAATGAGAAGATTCTGATTTCAAACAAGATGAATGTTGTAAATGATGTCATGGCATAGGTCAGCAAGCAACGGACATATTGACCCAGTATAACGTACGTAATGATGTCTTATTAACGTACGTAAGGAAAAGAAACGAAAGCTACTGGACTCTTACTGGGAGATGCTAACGTACGTAACAAGGTTATGTTAACGTACATAAGACGGCTAACGGCCGTAATGGGAAGGAGATAGCAGCCGTAATGAAGTGTCAGATTGCTAACGGCTAGTTTGATCAAGAAGGCTATAAATACCATGCCTATGGTATTGATTCAGTACAACAACTTCAAGCATACGAGATAATCACCTGAGTTTCATATTGATATTATTGTTGTTGTAATATTGAGTTTACATTGAGTGATTGAGTGTAATACACAAAATCATACACGAGCGGTAAAAGAAAAGATACGATTGGATTTGGTGTTATTAGGATCAAGGATCCGGCATTGTTAGAATCGCAATCGCTATCTTCGTTAGATTTATCAAGTACCCATAGAAATCTAGAGAGGTTGATTCCTTGTCCTACTAAAAAGAAAACGGTTTAACTTGGACCGACGCAAAGACAAGTACGAGTGGTTTATCACGGACCAATAGAAGACGTGATTGTAACGGTTATACCTCGACCGATAGAAGAGAGGAGAAGAGGTTTCTCTTTAGCCTAGTGAAAAAGATACCGAGAGAGGACGTAGGCTCGTTTATAGCCGAACCTCTATAAATCCTTGTGTGCTTTAAATTTCCGCACTTGATATTTACGCTTCCGCAACACGGCGCAATATTCGACCCCAGAACCCTACAGGAGATACTAAACAATTAATTTCAGCAGTGATGTTGTTTCCTAATGCAGCTTCCAACTCATTCTCTTGCTCAAGCCTCAATCTCCCAGCAACTTCCCTGTCCTCTTCCCCCTTTTTGGCGTCATCAAGATATGAGACCTTTTCATCCAAGCGTTCCAGGATTTGCATAGCAGCATCCTGTTTGGTCTCAAAACTTGTCATTTTCTTCACTAGGGAGTTGAGCACCTGCGATATATCTGGAATCTTTTTGTCGTGGGCTCGAAGCTGGGAACCTGATTCAATAAGACCGGATGCTGTCTTGACCTCAGAAACATGAAGCTTTGATTGTTCTTCCATCAGGATCTACTCCTGACGCTATTGCAATTGGCTAAGGGCCTGCTTGAAGACTGTAGGTAGGATGTAGAAGTCTTCTTCAACTTTAGAAACTTCATGCCTCATACCGGTCATTTCTTCAACAACAGACTGATGTAACCAATCAATCTCCTTTTCAGCAGCATGCAGGGCATTAACGGCGTCCTGCAAGAAAACAATTTGGCAGCTAAGAGCATGCGATTGCTCTTTCTTCTCGGCGGATCGTGGAGAGTCTGGCTTGGCAAAATCTTCAACTCCATTCAACTAACTCAAGTTCACATTGGGACGTGAATCGAGTTGGAATCCTCAGGTATTATACTGTCATCGGATTCCAAATCAGTTGAGGGTGTGGGAGCAGCAGATGCAGCTCGGCAACAGGGGTTGCTGTATTCTCCTGTTCCGAAATAGGTTCTGAAGACATAGGTACAGGAGGGACTGATTCCTCCTGCTGTCTCTCAGCATCCGCCTGCTCCTGCAGAGGGACTGATTCCTCGTGCGGGATGGCGCTGGTCTGTCTTCAGTGGCGACAGGCGCGGGTGCCTGTTCAGCGGTTGGTTGTTCCTTTGCTACAGGAGGGACTGAATCCTCGCTGTTGGGAACATTATTTTGGCTTGAGCTCCCTTGATCCTGTTGGTGTTGAGGTTCCTCACGACTCATTCTCAGACCTGCCTGGAGGGCGTCATCATCGTCGTCCGAGTCCTGATCAGATTTAGGACTGGGGGGAGCTGAGCCATTGGATTTTTCTTTTCCTTTCTTGCGGGCATCTGCCTTGTCCATCAGGTGGTTGGTGATCAACTCTTTACAGCACAGGTTGTCCCATTGGATCAGGGCCTCAACATCTTGAGTGTCCGTCACTTCTAAGACAAACTGTTCTTCTTCGCACCAATCGATCCAGTTGTACAAAGTGTTGTACGGAGCGAGCCTATAGGGTCTCCACTGGACAAAGCGTTCATAAGACTGCTCTATTTTCATAGAAAGCAAAGGCTTGTTGATTATGGTGTCTGGGGAGGGGCTGCATATAACGCTTGCGTTTGCTGTATGCACGGGTTCCTCGACAGGTGTGGATTCCTGTGTTGGAGTTGGATCCCGAACAGGGGTTGGTACCCTGATGGGAGATGGATCCTGTACAGGTGTGGAATCATGAATAGGAGATGTGGCTATTGGCTCCAAAGGGACAGCCGACTGGCCAGTCTTTTAAGTTGGCAGATGTCTAAATATCCATCGTAGCTGCCAAAGGCTCAGGATCTACTGTCGCGATAGTAGCAGTCATCTCTTCCACAGAGGTTGCGCCCTGGGGGCTCGATACAGTGGGTTGGGCCGTTGAAGGAGCATCCTCGGAGATTTCTGTAGCACTGACTTTTGTGAGCCTCCTTAGCTTCCTTTTCGGCTTCTCACCAGCAATGGGAGTTTTGTTGTGAGATCTCTTCCTTTTATTTGAGGTCTCCTTGCTTTGGGACTTCGAAGACACGTCCCTCGGATCGGCATAAAGGGGCAAATTTCAGACAAAAGGTCTGTTCGCAATCAGGCGTCCTTTGTTGAAAACGGAGGGTTTGATGCTTCCCATGTATATCCGAGAATTGATCTTATTCGCTTCTTTGGCTTGCGGAACACCGCATTTCGTCAGAATATAATTCAGAAACAAACCAAAAGACTTCTTTTGCGAGGCAGGCTTGGATACTTCTTCCTACAGCCTCTTGAGAATTATTTGACACCAGTTGACCTTTTTGACAGGTCATGATGGTGACCATCATCCTAAATCTCAAATTGGTGCACACCTCGAGCGCACCTGTTCTATTCTCAATTACATGACAACAAAAATCGTGTAAATAAACAAAAGGTAGACAAAAGAGTTTCTTGTGGCAAGAAGTGTGAACCGTTTCAACCGATGCTGAACCGGTGAATAAGCCATAGCATCTGGTCCGGATTTCATGGGACCCAAAGGTCTCAAGTTCCTCCATGGAAAGGCCATCAGCAGGTAGCCTGTAAATATTCTGAAGCAGCTCTTGGTCAACACAGATCTCCACTCCACGAATGACAGCAGTGATGTCAGCAACGTTTCCTCCCTGTGCAATAGAAAAGAAACGGACAACAGCATTGCGGTAAAATTCCTCAACCATTTGAGCATCGAAACGCTCAGCGGTGTGACTCCCAAGGCGATAAAGGCCTTGTTGACGAATCCTCGTAATGACATACTCCATTGATTCGACGTCATCACTTTCAGTACGAACACATTCAACCACTACAGATCTAGCAAATATCTGTCCGTCGATGATGTTAGAGGTCTTCTTGAGAGAGAGAGAGAGGAAGTCTGAGAAGATGCCATTGATGATTCTTGAAGAAAAGTGAAGAAGATTCAAAGAGAAATGCAGTAAAAGCAATTAGACTTGTAGGCTGTATGCTCAAGGACTCGTTCAATATGCAGAAAGCGTAAAGAGTCTGAAGAGGCATTAACATTCCTTTTTATAGTGGGCGGCGGTGAAGGGTTTTCAGACAATGAACGGTCAGATTTAAGGGATGGGAACCGTTGTTTACAATGGACGACCACGATGGACTGAGTGTAACCGGTATGACTTATCCATCTAATTTTTAAATGAGAGCGGGTCCCAAATCTGACATATCAAATTTCCCTAATTGCCCGGAATGGCTATGTGAAATTAATAAAATAATTTGAAACATCGCGGCTTTTGAGATACTAATGTCCAGATGACGTATAAAGCATTTAATGCAGAAGACTTTTTAATTATAACAGGGCACGCGGACACAAAACACTCTATCAAAACCTCGATACAGGGATTGTTATCCCAACAATCTCCATATCAGTTAAGCCAATCATCTCCAAGAATCAGATCGTCTCCTTGTATCTCTACCACAATCAGATTTCAGGGACACTCTTTGCCTCCAATTGATACAGGAAATTTCTAGTTTCTAAGTTCCCCACAATTCTTTCCCCACGCGGTAAACCCACAACATAAGGCTCACATTCATGAAAACAAGAAATGTTCAAGCGATTAACAAAAGACAATGATATAAATGAGTGTGTAGCTCCTGTATCGAACAAAACACTAACTGGTTGAGAAAGGATCTGAATGGTACTTGATACGACATCTGCATTCTGGTCGTCTGCCCTCCTCATCTCATAAAGGTGTGGAGGAACGAATCCAACACTCGATGCTCCCTTTCGGTCGAACTGTCCTCTGCCTCATCCTCAACCAAAATTCTGGGTAGCTGGACACCCTGCTGCGTCTGTGGAAGACTTGCCTCCTTCTGAGCTAGCTACGAAGTACGAGCTCCAATTAACTTAGTGGCATCCTTGCAGAACATCGCACGATGCCCTTCTTGTCCGCACTCATAACATGTCACTGGAGAACGGAAACAGTCACGCCAAAGGTATCCTGGGTGACCACAATTAAAACAGTTCTTGGTCACATCTCTCGATGTTGATACTGATCTGAAGTTCTTTCCGCCTTTGGATGGATGCAGAGGCCTCTTGAATGAATGAAAGGATTACTGGGCTTTGCGGGGCCCACTACTCTTGTGCTCTAGGAAACTATCAGAAACTTTCTGCTTCTTGGACTCGGAGAACTTTTCCACAGCTGCTTCTTTCATTTCATACGCCAGAGCTTTGTATTGATACTGGCGGAGAGTGGTGCATTCAAAACCTGACATGTACCTCTGTATCTCTGGCTTCATTCTCATATCAAAGTGAATCATCATTTCTGTGTCGGTTCTAACTAGGTGTCGAACAAACGCCAGCTGTTGATTAAATGTCTTAATCGCCTGAGCCACCGGCATATCCAAAGGTTGCGCGGAGAAAAATTCTCGAACCTTAGCTTCTCTCACCGGACAAGGGCAGTACTGATGTAATATCCTATAATTTCGCTACGATTTTTCGCATTATTTTATCTGAGTTGTACTGTACTGTAAAACCCACATTTCCATGATATAATTAAATTACTAAAATAACCTCCAATTTGAAATTTTGAAGAATTATGTACGTTTACCAAACAAGCCCTAAAACAAAAACGATTATCGTACGATCATGACCATGAACATGTAACTTCAAGTAAACTTCATTTGAGCTACTACAATGTTATAAGAACTCAAGAATATGAAATTTGGACTAAGAACTAAATGTTGCACGTTTCGTGACCTAACGGGTCAAAAAACTGATAAAACTTGTACACAACTTATAAAATAAACTTTATAACATATCCTAAGTTTATTTTTACATTTTTATTGGTCAAAACTATCCTCATTCTTCCATTATAGCCGTCCTCCCGCATTAAGGTGGTTAAAAACCTTCCAAAATTACACCAAATCAAATCAATTACAATTAAAGTCCATTAAACCACCATTATTCTTTCATAACATAAAATTTAAACCACTTTCTTCTCCCTTCCTCATTTCATACGACCCATACACACCTACACATCAAAATTTTGCTCTCCAATTCTTGGTGATTAATCCTACGTGTTCGGGAGGAAGTTTGGTGCACATTGGAATTTGTTTGGAAGCATTTGGTGGTCTCGTTCTTGGTTTTCCCTCCCCATTCGATCCATACATCATCTTGGAAGGGTTTTGATTCGGTTTTGGTTGATTAATTTGGCCCGATTCTTGGTCACGTTTTTCTCAGCCCTATTTGGTATGTTCTTGTGATTTTGATTCACTCTTTTGATCCTTAATTCGTGTGATAAAAACCTATTCTAAAAACATATATAAATCGGCTAAGAAATAACCATGAAATTGTTATGAATCGTATGAATGTTTTGTTATTGATCTTTTTGGATTAATATAAGAATTAGTTTGATGTGTTTTTGATGTTTATTTTCTGAATATATAATGTGTTATGATCATATAATTAAATGGATTAAAAAGAATTAGATAAATTAGGGTTTAAATGAATTAATTGATTTGGACAGCTTTGATAATCGAATATGTATGCATCACCAAACGAATTCTATTAATGTTTAATTCGGTATTTTTGTTTGTAAACTCAGTTTAGGGTCTTAGTTAAGTATTCCAATTGGTTTGGATGGATTTGAATTTGATTTGATCCTATTTTTGAATTTTATGAGACGATATAACAAAACTGTATTTGCAAAATTTAATTTCAGTCGTGGTTTATGATTTTTCATATTCAAACCATAAGGATTTAGGAGCTCTCCTTTTACAGGGTAATATCTGGGTTATGTGTGACTTCCTGGAATTTTTGTGGATTTTTCCTGAATGAAATGATAGGCCGGTGAGGCGGATACTTTTAGGTACTACTGTTGGTCGGTTTTCTGAGTAGTCTGGGTTTGGGTATTGTTAATGTGAGTTTATACTAACTGATAAATTCTAGAAAAATTCGTGTTGCCTCTAAAGACATTCAAGTACATGTGAGAATTTTTATTAATTTTATTTTGGAGTTCAACTATGGAATAAAAATTAGTATATTGGTGACCTGTTAGTGTTTAAAAGCTGAAATTATGAAACATAGGAGATAATTGATGATTAGAAGGTTATATTGTAAATATAATACCTAGAGGGACTAATAATGTAAATATGATGAACGTATGCATGTTTTAGCTGGAATAATGTGTTAGGGGCTGTTCGTGACATATGGGAATAATTATGGGCCATACATGCTAGTTTTGATAATCAATGGTTTAATTGTGGAAATTAGGGTGTATTAGGGTTATTTTTGTAACTTGTGATACTTGAGGGTGTAATGTTTAAATATATGATACTTGAAGTGTATGGGCTGTATATATGTGTATTTGAGTGTTTACATTCAGTTTTGACCTTTCACTTTCATTATTGACACTTTTAACCCTAAATTATGAAGACTTTTTATAAGAAACCCTAATCTCGGAAAACATGCATAAAATGAAATCCATAACTTAACCTGACATGAAAACTTTATTAGATGAATAACTAACTATTTAGAATATGTCTACATCGAGAAAACTCGCTAATTTTGATAACCTGCTAAAATAGAAAGTTACCTAAAATAGAAAGCTGCTAAATATGGAAAGTTACTAAAAATGGAAAGATAACTAAAAGAGGTAACTTATGAGAAATGAGCTCTTCTTGATTCGTATCCACTCTTTTCTAGGTTCGGTGAAGTGAGAGTGATCCTTTTCTCCTTGTTTGTTTGACCTTGCTTTTGCTTTGGAACTAAGGTACAGATATTCCGCGCTCTTTCAGCAAGGGTGCAACTTTTCTCTCTCATGACTTACTCTCTCTCTCTCTCTCTCCTCATTATTGTATATCTGGTATATGGACCTTTGATTTGAACATGTGATATGGTCTCTTTATATTTGAACCTTGATATATGATTTGAACTTTTGACCTTTGACATATATACTTTGATCTGGGACCTTGACTATTTGACCCTTCAGTATTTACCCTGGCATTTTGTATTACTTGTTGTGGAGTAGCCACAACCATAGCACTGATGCACCAATGTTATGTACTCCAGTGGGGTTGGAGAGATGTCCTCCACCATCCCTCTTATATTATATTTGCTTTGGCCATTATTATTGTTATCTGCTTACAGGGGCGTATGGATGCATCCTAGATTTGATCTGTTTGATATTTGATTTGATTATTTTGGGCCACTCTACATTTGGGCCATATTATATTTGGTGATTGGGCATGCGTGCAATGCGGTCCCTTCACATTTGGGGAGCTGATCACTCCATTGAGCTACTTTGTTTATTTGGGCTTGGTTTCGGCCTGAGGGTTAAATACTGAAATCATTGGACACTTAACTTTGATAATCTTTGATATTTAAACCTTGGTAACCTTTCATACCTAACTCTGATGAACCTTTGATATACCTTGACATACTTTTGATATACCTTGACATAACCAAGTGCCACCACATGTAACCTCATTTCGTATTGCTTTGTATTGCTTGTTTATTTCATATCTGTTCACTGAGCTCTTTATGCTCAGATGCTTTTCTTTCCATGCGGCAGGTACTTAGCTCATGCGGGGTTTAGCTTTGGGGATGAGAGAGTGTGGACCTACCCTAGAGCTCTTTGAATAAGTGAACATTATTTCTTTATCGTATTTCCGGATTCTTGGACATTTGTAATCGTACTTTCGTTTGTTTGGTTTTGGGGACATTTGGATGTTGTTTTAGTCCCCTTTGATACTCCTTGATGAATTTATCTCAATACTTCCGCTGTTTGGTTTGATCTGTTTGTATCTGATGTGTAACCATATTGTAATATTTCTACCCTTGCCGGGTTGGGGCGTTACAACTTATGGTATCGGAGCCGACATGTTTAGATCTTTACGGCTTAGGCTTTGACCTTTAAGGATTGGGTAAACACTAGGCTTTCGTTTCGTCTTTCCTTTCCGTATTCATATTCATTTTTTTTGCTAACCTCTTGATATCGTTTTAGATGGTGAACACTCGGCAACGAAGTGGTGAAGCTAACCCTCCAAACATTGATGAGATTTTTGCTCAAGCAGTAGTCGCTGCTATTCAGAATTTGCGTAATGAGCGTAGGGATAGGGCTGAAAGCAGCAATGAGGGCATTCATGTGTGGATTGAACGCTTCAATAAACTGAAGCCCAATCCTTTCTTATCAGCTACCACTCTGACTGAAGCGAGTGACTGGATTACCCATTGTGAGAAGTTGTTTCAGGTGATTGGTTGTCCTGATGGGGTGAAAGCTCGTTTAACAGCTTTCAAGTTTGATGGTGATGCCCTTAACTAGTGGACGTCGTATGTTGGGGCGAAGGGTGATGGTTTTGTTGAGACATGTACTTGGGCGGCATTTCGTGAGGCCTTCTACAAGAGGCTCATCCCTCTCTCGGAACAGCAGCGATACGAGAGAGAGTATGATACAATTTATCAGATAGATCGGGAGATGGCGGCGGAGTATATGGAACGTTTTCTCAGGTTGGCTAGCTTCGTGGGGCCTATTGTGTCAGGGGACGCGGCTAGGCAGGCTCGTCACTATAAGTGGGGACTGAAGCGTTGGATACTTGACCGTATTGTTAATACGGATTATGATGATGTGTCATTGGTTTGTGATGCGGCACATAATATTGAGCTGTTGTATGAGGGTGGAACGTCCAACAAGCGTACTCGTGATGGTGAGAGGATTCAGTCTGGGTCTTCGGGTCAGTATCACCGGGGTTCTAATCATCGGGGTCGTTCTGAGCAGAGTTTTGATAACCGTGGTCGTTCCGACCGCCAATCTGAGCACAGGGGATAGTCCAACCGAGGACAGGATCAGGGCCGACAGGTTCAGAGGGGTTCTGATTATGGATCTTCGGTTAGGCAGGGTGATAAGTCGGGTAACTCTAACCAGAGGCAGTTTTCGAGGGGCAACTAGCAAAACAGGTACTCGGGCTCTGGGTCTTCACGTCAGCAGTACCGTTCTGGGAACTCGTCGGGTCAGCAGAAGCGTACTGAGATTTTGCCACCCCCACCTACCTGCCCTACATGTGGTAAGGCATACCCCGGGCCATGCCACAGAGCTTCTCGAGGTTGTTTTGAGTGTGGCTCCACTGCTCATCGTGTGAGGGACAGTCCAAAGAAAGCTAGCATTGTTCCTGCAGGCTCTTCTCAGCCTTCTTCTTCTTCTGGCCGTGTTTATTCCATTACCCGTGAGCAGGCAGAGAAAACTACATATACCATTACGGGTTTTCTGCATATTGGTGATCATATTGCTTTTGTTTTGTTTGACACGGGCGCAACCCACTCTATTATATCTGTCAAATTCTCTAAGAAACTGAAATTAACCCCAACACCATTAAATCATCACTTAACTATCTCTACGCCAATGAATAATAACGTCATCATTGACCATGAATTTGTTGATTGCCCACTTCATTTTGATGATCGCGTACGACCGGCTAATCTTCTTCCGATTGATATGTTTGATTTTGATTTGATCCTTGGTATGGATTGGTTGGCCACTCACCGGGCCACTATTAATTGTCATGCCCAAAAGGTTATGTTTGGAGATTTGTCTCGACCTGAATTTGTATACTCTGGTTCCCAACCACTTCGGTCTGTTAAGATCATATCCGCTTTGAAAGCACGTACCTTGTTATCCCATGGTTGTGCAGGTTTTATTGCTTCTATTCAGGACACATCGATGGAGGGTCTTACTATCGATAGTATTCGGGTTGTTTGTGATTTTGCCGATGTCTTCCCTGAGGAACTTCCCGATATTCCTCCTAATCTTGACATTGAATTTGGTGTTGATTTGATTCCGGGTGCTGAACCCATCTCTAAGGCTCCATATCGTATGGCTCCTACCGAATTGAAAGAGTTGAAAGATCAACTACAGGAACTCCTTGAGAGTGGATTCATTCGTCCGAGTGTATCCCCTTGGGGAGCACCTGTCCTATTGTTAAAGAAGAAAGATGGTAGTATGAGGTTGTGTATAGACTACCGGGAGTTGAACCGCATCACTATTCGTAATCGTTATCCTTTGCCTCGTATTGATGATTTGTTTGACCATCTCCAAGTGGCTAAATGTTTTTCTAAAATTGACCTTCAGTCCGGTTATCATCAACTTCGTGTAAAAGAGCAGGATATTCCTAAGACTGCTTTTCGAACACGCTATGGGCACTATGAGTTCTTGGTTATGCCTTTCGGACTCACTAATGCTCCAGCAGTGTTCATGGATCTTATGAATTGTGTATTCAGTTCCTTTCTTGATAAATTTGTGATCGTATTCATTGACGACATTTTGGTCTATTCGAAGTCCGAGGAGGAGCACGAACAGCATCTTAGTACGGTTTTGCAGATTTAGAGACAGGAGAAGTTGTATGCTAAATTCTCCAAGTGTGAGTTCTGGCTTATCAAGTTGCCTTCCTTGGTCATGTTGTATCTGCTGGTGGCATTACTATGGACCCGGCAAAGGTTGAGGCCATCACTAAATGGCCGAGGCCTACTACGGTGACTGAGGTCAGGAGTTTCCTTGGTTTGGCCGGTTACTATCGGAGGTTTGTCAAGGGATTCTACCAACTTGCCTCACCTTTGACTAAGTTGATGAGGAAAGGATTGAAATTTGAGTAGACCGAGGAGCAGGAAGAGAGTTTTGAGACCCTGAAGCAGAAACTGGTGTCGGCTCCCATTTTGACACTCCCATCTGGTACGGGCGGATACCAGATCTATAGTGATGCTTCCAAGAAAGGGTTAGGTTGTGTTTTGATGCAGCACAGGAAAGTTATTGCGTATGCCTCACGACAGTTGAAACCCTATGAAGAGAACTACCCTACTCATGATCTAGAGCTAGCTGCGGTTGTTTTTGCTCTTAAGATCTGGAGGAATTATTTGTATGGAGACTCTGTCAATATCTTCACTAATCATAAGAGTCTTAAATACATATTTACACAGAAGGAGTTAAACATGAGACAGCGTAGATGTTTGGAGTTACTAAAGGACTACGACACCAACATTCAGTACCACCCGGGTAAGGCTAATGTAGTTGCCGATGCTCTTAGTCGTAAGTCAGGTATGGTGGCTAGTCTGAAATTCGAGTATAAGATTTTGCATGATCTTGAACTCATGGAGGTGGAGTTTTGTTTACCGGGACGCGACGGTTATTGGGCCAGCCTAAAAGTTGAGTCTAACTTGATCTTGAAGATAAAGGAAGCTCAGCGTGACGACGGTGAGTTATGGGCCATTGTCCAGAATATATAGGAAGGGAAACAGTCTGAATTTCGGGTTGACGATGACGGCATTGTTTGGTTGGGTGAGCACCTTTGTGTGCCAAACGATTCTGAAATACGTGAGATGGTTATGTCAGAAGCTCACAATTCTCCCTTCACCATACATCCTGGATCCACTAAGATGTATCGGGATTTGAAATAGCATTTCTGGTGGAATGGGATGAAGCAGGAAGTGGGTTCGTATGTTGCTAGGTGTTTGACTTGCCAACAGGTGAAGATTGAGCACCAAAGAGCTAGTGGTCTTTTACAGCCGTTAGAAATTCCCCAGTGGAAATGGGAAGAGATTACGATGGACTTTGTTATGGGGTTACCGGTCACACGTAAAGGACATGATGCGATATGGGTAGTCGTTGATCGGCTAACCAAGTAAGCTCATTTCCTACCAATCAAGAAGCGTTATAGCGTGGCGAAGTTGGCGGAAATTTTCCAGCAGGAGATTGTTAGGTTGCATGGCACTCCGGTCTCGATTGTTTCTGATAGAAATCCGAGGTTTACTTCGCATTTTTGGAAGATGTTACAAAATGCTTAGGGTTCTCGCCTCAAGTTCAGTACCGCTTTTCACCCGCAGACGGATGGTCAATCGGAGAGGACTATCCAAACTTTGGAAGATATGTTACGGGCTTGTGCACTTGATTGGATCGGTAGTTGGGACGAATAATTATGTTTGGTTGAGTTCGCGTATAACAACAGTTGGCACGCTAGTATTCGAATGGCACCTTATGAGATGTTATATGGGCGCAAGTGTAGGTCACCTACTATGTGGGATGAAGTAGGTGAACGGATTATCGAGGGTCCTGAGATGATTGAGATCACCAACGATAAGGTGAATGGTGCACATTAGAATTTGTTTGGAAGCATTTGGTGGTCTCGTTCTTGGTTTTCCCTCCCCATTCGATCCATACATCATCTTGGAAGGGTTTTGATTCGGTTTTGGTTGATTTGTTTGGCCCGATTCTTGGTCACGTTTTTCTCAGTCCTATTTGGTATGTTCTTGTGATTTTGATTCACTCTTTTGATCCTTAATTCGTGTGATAAAAACCTATTCTAAAAACCTATATAAATCGGCTAAGAAATAACCATGAAATTGTTATGAATCGTATGAATATTTTGTTATTGATCTTGTTGGATTCATATGAGAATTAGTTTGATGTGTTTTTGATGTTTATTTTCTGAACATATTATGTGTTATGATCATATAATTAAATGGATTAAAAAGAATTGGATAAATTAGGGTTTAAATGAATTAATTTATTTGGACAGCTTTGATAATCGAATATGTATGCATCACCAAACGAATTATATTAATATTTAATTATGTATTTTTGTTTTTAAACTCAGTTTAGGGTCTTATTTAAGTATTCCAATTGGTTTGTATGGATTTGAATTTGATTTGGTCCTATTTTTGAATTTTATGAGACGATATGTCCAAACTGTGTTTGCAGAATTTAATTTCAGTCGTGTTTTATGATTTTTCATATTCAAAACATAAGGAGTTAGGAGCTCTTCTTTTACAGAGATAATATTTGGGTTATGTTTGATATCCTAGAATTTTGGTGGATTTTTCCTGAATGAAATGATAGGCCGTTGAGGCGGATACTTTTAGGTACTGCTGCTGGTCGGTTTTCTGAGTAGTCTGGGTTTGGGTATTGTTAATGTGAGTTTATACTAACTAATAAATTCTAGCAAAATTCTTGTTGGTTCTAAGGACATTCAAGTACATGTGAGAATTTTTATGGATTTTATTTTGGAGTTATAATATATAGTAAAAATTCGTATATTGGTGACCTGTTTGTGTTTAAAAGCTGAAATTATGAAACATAAGAGATAATTGATGATTAGAAGGTTATATTGTAAATATGATACCTAGAGGGACTAATAATATAAATATGATGAATGTACGCATGTTTTGACTAGAATAATGTGTTAGGGGCTGTTCGTGACACTTGGGAATAATTATGGGCCTTACATGCTAGTTTTGATAATCAATGGTTTAATTGTGGAAATTATGGTGTATTAGGGTTATTTTTATAACTTGTGATACTTGAGGGTGTAATGTGTATATATGTGATACTTGAAGTGTATGGGCTGTATATATGTGTATTTGAGTGTCTACATCAGTTTTGACCCTTCACTTTCATTATTGACACTTTTAACCCTAAATTATGAAGACTTGTCATAAGAAACCCTAATCTCGGAAAACATACATAAAATGAAATCCATAACTTAACCTGATATGAAAACTTTATTAGATGAATAACTAACTATTTAGAACATGTCTATATTGAGAAAACTCGCTAATTTTGATAACCTGCTAAAATAGAAATTTACCTAAAATAGGAAGCTGCTAAATATGGAAAGTTACTAAAAATAGAAAGATAACTAAAAGAGGTAACTTATGGGAAATGAGCTCGTCTTGATTCGTATCCACTCTTTTCTAGGTTCGGTGAAGCAGGAGTAATCCTTTTCTCCTTGTTTGTTTGACCTTGCTTTTGCTTTGGAACTAAGGTACAAATATTCCGCACCCTTTCAGCAAGGGTGCAACTTTTCTCTCTCATGACTTACTCTCTCTCTCCTCATTATTGTATATCTAGTATCTGGACCTTTGATTTGAACATGTGATATGGTCCCTTTATATTTGAACCTTGATATCTGATTTGAACTTTTGACCTTTGACATATATACTTTGATCTGGGACCTTGACTATTTGACCCTTCAGTATTTACCCGGGCATTTTGTATTACTTGTTGTGGAGTAGCCACAACCATAACATTGATGCACCAATGTTATGTACTCCAGTGGGATTGGAGAGATGTCCCCCACCGTCCCTCTTATATTATATTTGCTTTGGCCATCATTATTGTTATCTGCTTACAGGGGCATATGGATGCATCCTAGATTTGAACTGTTTGATATTTGATTTGATTATTTTGGTCCACTCTACATTTGGGCCATATTATATTTGGTGATTGGGATTGCGTGCAATGCGGTCCCTTCACATTTGGGGAGTTGATCACTCCATTGAGCTACTTTGTTTATTTAGGCTTGGTTTGGGCCTGAGGGTTAAATACTGAAATCATTTGACACTTAACTTTGATAATCTTTGATATTTAAACCTTGGTAACCTTTTATACCTAACTCTGATGAACTTTTGATATACCTTGGCATAGTTTTGATATACCTTGATATAACCAAGTGCCACCACATGTAACCTCATTTCGTATTGCTTTGTATTGCTTGTTTATTTCATATCTGTTCACTGAGCTCTTTATGCTCAGCCGCTTTTCTTTCCATGCGGCAGGTACTTAGCTCATGCGGGGTTTAGCTTTGGGGATGAGAGAGTGTGGACCTACCCTAGAGCTCTTTGAATAAATGAACATTATTTCTTTATCGTATTTCTGGATTCTTGGACATTTATAATCGTACTTTCGTTTGTTTGGTTTTGGAGACATTTGGATGTTGTGTTAGTCCCCTTTGACTCCTTGATGAATTTATCTCAATACTTCCGCTGTTTGGTTTGATCTGTTTGTATCTGATGTGTAACCATATTGTAATGTTTCTACCCTTGCCGGGTTTGGGCGTTACATGTACAGAGGTATGTTGGATAACTTTTCTTGTTGATTCGGATTTTGATATTGTTGTTGACGTTCTCCTTCATATAATGATGGTTACGGTGTTGTTGTGATTCTTGAGGTTGTATGAATTTTATATTGAAGAACAAAATGATGTATACCTTGGATTATGAATTAGATGGTAGTTTAGATGATAGAACCCTTCGAATTACGTCGTTTTGTTGGCTACAAACATGATTATGAATTAATTCATATTCTTAAAGAACTCTTGAGTTATATATGTCATGATTTTACGGAAATTGGAAGGATTACGGTTAATTTCGGTATGTGGTTATTCGTGATGAAAACTGGTCATTGAATTTCTATGAATTTACAAAGATGAGCCGTGTTAATACAAAATTAAGATTGAAGTCGGAACCAAGAATGTTGAAGACATTGTTTGAATTATTGATTATCTAATTTCAGCTTGTATTCATATTGTTAAGAGTTGATATGGTTTGGTTTCATATGATCGAGATGTCGTTGAACCATTGAGTTTGATTGGTTGGTTATATCGGTTGTTGATTGTTATTGAACGCATCGTTAATTGATCATTGCGTTAGGTTCCATTAAGTGATCGTTGATGATTAACCATTGTGCTGCGATTAGAATTGGAGAATGCATGGATCGCCTTGGTCGGGGCTTCGGAGCTTGTAGATGAAGATGATGGGATTGGTAACAACTTCATCGTATCGGTATCGAGGCAAGTTATGCTTGCTTAGTTCATAATTTTTAATCAATGATTTTGTTTTCATTTCATTAATGATTCATATAGCAATGGTATCACGGAATACGAATTGTCGGGATGATGGTACGTATATTATGCTTGGACTGAGATAAATTATAATGTATAAGATTTTAAAGATGTGTAGAGAAAACGGAGACGTGAATTATATTTGGACTATTATACGAGAAGTTAGATATCAAGGCTAGTTATCATTAAACTCGAGATGGTGGTTTGGTATTAATGATGGACTGTACTTCATTTTCGATTGTTCGGATAACCGTGTATTCGTTCAGGGATGTTGGTCGTGGAAAGGTTAGCGTCTCCAGCTTGAGGTAAATTAATATTGCTAGATTATGATAATCATCCAGTTGCATTATTGCATGTGTGTGTTGATGCTTCATGTGGTGAGTGTGCATCATTGTTTGTTACGTTTTGCGATGTGCTCTTTCTTTGAGCTGTGATCTGTTGGGCCGATGTGTTAGGGGATAAGACCTAAATGGCATCTATGTTCCGAGGTATTCCTATGAGAATACTTTCGTGACCCTTGGTTGCGACCTTGGGGTATTTTGTGATTGCATGAACTGTGTTAGGAGATAAGACCTAAATGGCACCTACGTTCCGGAGTATTCTTGTGAGATGCTTCTGTGACCCTTGGCTGCGGACTTGGGGTTTATGTGCTAATATCATATGCATTGTTGGGCATGCTGTGAACTATTGTCTGACGGAAATATGACATTGTGGTCGTGTCGGTCTTTCATGATCGAGTTATCGTTACTCACTTAGAAAGTCTTCTGATCCTTGTTATATATGTGTTCTTCGAGATTTGTTGTCATGTTGTATCGTGGCATATCTGGAATCAGATACGTTTTGATCATTCATGTGTAGGATTTTCGGGGCGGGCATGTGTAACATATGTTGGTTTCGACCTCATGTTGAACTGCGCACACGAGATGTACTTCATGAGGCTGATTAGGTACGAGACCAGACGTGTATCTGATCAATACCCGTGGTTGGCTTGTACACGGACACATGTCCGGATTGGGCGTATCGTGACGTCCATCTTGAGTTTTATTGATTGGTCGTTCACAGTCCATGTATAATCGGATCTGTTCGATAGTCGGGTTGTCTTTGAAATCCCGTATATATGATTTGTATATGGTTGACGATATTATTCTCTCGTGTATCTATTCCCATTGACCCTTTATTGATCTCGTTTGGACTTACCATATCTGGTCAATTTGTTGGTTATCGACTCTTTATTAATCTCTTTTGGAGTTCCCCCTATCATTGGTAATCTCGTTCGTTATTGATCCTCATTGATTCCATTTGGGAGTTTGCCTTACCGTTGGTATTCTCGATTGTTGGTCCTTGATTGATCTTGTTAGAGTTTACTGTGTCGTTGGTATTCTCGATTATTGATCCTTTATTGATTCTATTGGAGTTTATCGTGCCGTTGGTATTCTCGGTTGTCTATCCTCTATTGATCTTGTTGGAGTTACCATATTGTTGGCATTCTCGGTTGTTGGTCCTTATTGATCTTGTTAGAGTTTACTGTATCGTCGGTACTCTCGGTTGTTGACCCTTTGTTGATCTTATTGGAATTTATCGTGTTGATGGTATTCTCGGTTGTTGATCCTTTATCGATCTTGTTGGCGTTTACCGTGTCGTTGGCATTCTCGGTTGTTGATCCTTTATTGATCTTGTTGGGGTTTACCGTATTGTTGGTATCCCCAGTTGTTGATCCTTTATTGATCTTGTTGGAGTTACCACATCATGGTATTCTCTTTCGTGGTTGATGCTTTGTCGATCTTGTGTGGAGTTATCATGTCATTGATATTCCCGTTTCGATGCATTGATTGTTTATCATTATTGATTATGTGAGCATTCATTCATTGTATCGATATCCGGGACTTGCCATTGTCTCGAGACAGTTGGTTTACAGATGTGCCATGTGATATCGGTTTTATCAAAATTTGGATCTGATTGTGCGACCTAGCGGACGGGTTTGGTCATGGGCAGATTACTCCGTGTTTGAGATGTATTTATGTTTTCGGGGATCTTGGCATTGTTGAATACAGTAGAGATGGTTATTTTCGAATTCATTCGTTACTTGAGAACATGTTGTGCGAATTGAGGTAAGGGTTGAATTGATTGAGATTCCACGGATTGGTAAGGTTTCTACGGATTCTTACCTTGTAATTACATTCATATGTAATTGTTTATGATGATGTGATCGTTATCATTGTTGAGTATTATAGCTGACCCCATCGTGGGCTTTATCGTTTAGGTACTCGGAGATCGATCTATTAGCGATCGTGAAGGGATGAGCTTTCCGGTGATACTTGCTATGGCATGGTTATTGGCATTTGAGTATTCTTTTCTGGTTGTTATGATTCTGCTGCAAATATATTTAATTACGTCTCTATCCGCTGCGTGTATAATTTTATAATGGCTTTCAGTATTTTTCCAACTCGTGTATACTTTCTAAATGCCCTTTTGGCGTCTTGGCCTTGTGTTTTCAAATGGTATTTTCTTACAGTAATTGGGAACTATGTTTTGATAAATATTTGAGTATTTAAAATATTACGGTCTTCGCCTCTTTGGCGTATTTGAAATGTTTGAAGATGATTTTAGCCTTGTGGGTTCCAATGTGGGGCCCACGGCGTTGTAATATTCCCGGTTGGTTTTGGGGGTGTACAACTGAGCTTCCATCATAAGTTAGAACTCTTCCCAACCGTCATCATGTTCAACAGTTCAGATGGCTTCCCACCACTCGGACTCTTCTCCTATTAGAAAATACTGGGCAATGGGGGCTCTCCGGTCATCTGGGCAGTTAATCCCGGCCAATACTTTCTTCAGTTCTCTGAACCAGTGATCCCATGTCGGTGTCTTAGAAAAACTATCGAATTTCGGTGGGTGCATCTTCGCCACCTCCTGAAGCCATCTGTCTCCTCGATTTCCCAAGTCTCGGATGCCTTGATGTCTTTTCCCTGGCTGCAATCCTACCTCCACTTGCATCCTGTCCACAACTTGAGCAAATTGAGTCATCTGGTTGACCACCTAACGAAGGATGTCGGGAACAACTGGTTCGGCATTAGTCTCCACCGTCTGCTCTCGTTCGTTGTTAATAGATTCTTGTTGCTCGCCTGAGTTGTAGCTAGCCTAATTTGACGATGAGTCAGGGACATAAGGTGAAGCTTCTCTCTCATCATTCCTACGTCCGCGTCCACGACCGCGATGTCCACATCTTCCCCTCAACATATTGTAAGCATAAACACTCAATATACAGGAAACAATATCGTTCTAACGTTTCAACTATAAAAAGGCATAACATGTAAATGACAAGATAGAGTTTAGGAAACTTACAACCACCGCTCACACGAAGACGTAGGTAGTACAGTGATGTTATACGTGGCCGATTACCTCAAAAGACATATATGAACCCTATTTTAACCCAACGACCAAGATATCCAAAATCCTAGCTTCGATACCATATTCTGTAACACCCCGTGATATTCAGAAATATTACAACGCCGCAAATCCTCGATATAAGGATTTACAAGACTAATAATTTAAAAACAACATTTATTAAATACCAATCATAGAAATAATTATTACATCACCAGTCTAAAACATACAAATCAATCCACATCCGAATACAAACTTCAAAGACGACCAAAACATACTTAAGTACTTTATTAAAACAAAACATTTGACAAATTATTTCGGCCGTAACATCACTCTGCACCCTCGTCGTCATGCAGCTCTACTGATTGTTTTCCCTCTCTCCTGGATCCTAAACATAAAACAAATGTTCACCCCCGAAGGGGTTAGAACAACGATGCTAGTACAAGTACGATAATTATACAACAATGATTTATTCAGCAACCCCTGAATAATGGCGTCAATAATATCAACAATAATCACAACAAGTCTCTCCAACGAGAAACAGTAACAATGTGCAACACATCATGCCAATCTCAACATACTCGTGGTATTCCAACGATCCAACACACACATCTATAGATTCCCATGATGATCCCGACGGACCAACGCATGGTGGAATTACCCATCCAACGATCCAGCGCACACAGCTATAGATTCCCATGATGATCCCGTCGGACCAATGCATGGTGGACAAAACACCCAAAACACATATGCACGACACACAACAATATAATCGATATCAATATGAATAAATATAATTAAGGTACTTGCTTAGAAAGGTGGCAAGAGATAAATACTACAACGACTCCAACAAACTCGAAGGCCGCCCCTTCGATCAACCGTTCACAACGCTCGAACATTAAATAATAAGAAAATAACTGCAACTCAACTTACGTAATAATCCTAACGTACGAACATCTAATATCTAGTACGGCCGAGTTACATTATAAGTTAGTCGGTTCACGGCTCAACTATTCGACGAACGATCGATCGAACTAATAACATACCTTAGGCGAATTAAATGACCATTACGGAGATGAAAAGTCGACGTCTACGAGTTCAAGGTTATTCAAATCATCATAAATTCACGCTTCGATTGCTGATTATCAATTCCGATACTTGGTTTGGTTATAAAACACATTTCAATCGAGTTCTAACTTAGTTCGTCTCCACGGTTTAGTTTTTCCGCAAGTAATTCTTCTTGTCAAGGTATTAAGTTCAAAACCATTAACACCAACCTAATCACTACGTTCTAATCTTCAATATGAAGGTTAAGAAATCCCTACAAGTCATGAATTTATTTGAAGAACACCCTCTACATTCATCCCAGATATGTGATAAGCTTAACAACATTATTCATCAAAAGAGTGTTTCGAATTCACTGGCCAAGGCATGCTACAATCTTCAGAAAACTCCATCACTATATTTAACAAAATCAAGTCTCAACTCTAATTCTACTTAACCATGAAAATCCTAGTATAAATTCCCTAAATTATCCTAAAGTATGATATACAATTTGCTAAGTTGTCAAATAAGTCTTAATAAATCCAGTAGCATCCTCCCAAGCAGTAAAAGAATATGAATTCTAGGCTGGGATAGCTTCACATACCTTATTTCGGAAGAGAAAGATGAAACACTCAGCAGAACTTCAATCACCAGCCTAGAATTGACTTTTTGAGGGAATTAACAACATCTAATCCTTGTTCTTCGTCGGATCGAGGTATTTTCTTGATTTTCCTAAAATTGACTTTTTGAGGGAATTATTCTTGATTTCGATTTCAATCCAGTTTTGGTAAATCAATCAGTATTAAACATTGTTATTGATCACGTTCTATGGATTGTATATCCATATATTCAGTTCATTAAACCCGGTTGATCATCTTGGGTGTTCTTGAAGTACCTTGAACATTTAATACTCGATTAAATGTTTCAATGAGTTTCCTTCAGTTGTTGGTTGTGATTTCCTCGTAGGCTCATCCTCATCCTCGTAGTGATTGTGTTATCATTGTCTTTCGTGGAGGTTGTAGGTTTTCGGGGCTATCCAGTCGAACCGTGTTCTTCAGAGGATTAGCGTCGATTATCGAGGCCAGTATCTTGCTTATACGGCTTGTATCTTGTGAATAGAGATTACATGTTTGGTTTACGATGATTCATTTAACTTTGTGAATATATTTCGTATAAAATGGTTATGGACTACTTGAAATGAATCTGATGTGGTGTTTATGTTATCCTCGAAGGTTTTTATGTTGAGGAATTATGTTGGTTGTGGTAATTGTGCTGGTTTGTGATACACTTGGATGTGTATTATGTTGTGTGATCGTTGAATATGTTGAGTCGACTGTGTATTGTTTATGATAATAGTTGTGACACCATTATGGTGTATTATAATGTCGATTGTATAATATGGTGTGTTGATTGTAATTGTTGTGTGGTGTGTTGCTAAGTTCACTCGTGTGGGTTCGACGGGACCTACGAGGATTCATGGCAAGGGACCATAGGATCGAAATTTAGTATGTGGTGCTGAGGTCCAATGGTGCGGGTCTGACGAGGCCTACGATGACACATGGCAGGGGATCATGGGGTTAGGACACAGTACGTCCAACCGTGTGGGCTCGACGGGGCCTACGGTGACTCATGGCAAGAGATCATGGAGTCGGGACTGGTTGTTGTGTTAGCTCAATCCATGTGGGTTGTTGAACCTACGGAGACACGTGGAAAGAGATCACAGGGTCACGAGCAAAACTGTTGTTGATGTACTGTTTTGGCTCAAGCCGTGTGGTTTGTTACGGAGGCACGTGGCAAGAGATCACGGGGTCATGAGCACGTTTTGATGAACAAAGTTTTTGAAAAGGAAGTTTTATGAAATGAATGTTGGGATGAGACCCAAATGAATTGGAAAAATGTCATCTGTGTTGTAAACTATTGAGATGTGAAATGAGATTTGGGTTAAGACCCTAATGTTTTCGAAAATGTTTTTTTTGTAACTTAGGACTCGAGGTCCTAAAGGCTTTTGTTTCTAAAAATCCCGAGATGATGATTTTATTTTCAAATGCTTCGTAGCTTGTTTTCTAATTACTAAACCTCTTGGGAATACTTGGTGAATGGTTGTTGTTTGCTTGCTACATTTCATATGGTTATGATACTTGTACTAGCAAATTCGAATTGCTAACTCCTTAAATGGGGGAAATGCGTTTCATGCATTTTACGTATGCTTGGCTCGTGGGAGTAGTCACAGGATGGGCATGGAAGATTATTGGCTGCGATACTAATCAAGAGTCAGAGTTCGGTATGATGTCGTTGTACTGTTTGAGTTGTATACAGTCTTCCGCTGTATTGTATTTCGACCCTATGTGGGTATGTATTGTAAGAAGTTTTGCTTCGGTTTGAATGAGTCGTTGTGACTTTACCGATCAATATATTTTAAATATTTGACTTTTTCGGTCCGTGTCATTATGTAATTTGACCTCGGGCGGTCAAACATTTGTCGCTTGTAGTGGTTAGCCTGGTAGACCCTTGCCCAAAGGGTCTACGCCGTGTGATATTCCCGGTGGATTTCTGGGGGTGTTACATTTATGGTATCAAAGCTTAGGTTGCGGAGACTAGGCTGTCGGGTCGAGTTGAGTTGTGTTTTTGTCAAGTCATTCGAGTTGTCAATTGACGAGTTAAGTTGTGCATTGTCATATGATGTCGTCTATGTTGTCGGTTGAGATTAGTATCGTGGGCGACCGTCATCTTCATGCGACCTATGGATGTAACTCTCCTCTTTTATATCTCGTGTTTAGTGACCTTGTTTATATGGAATTCATATTCGGTACTTGTGGTCTATTACGTGTGTAATGTGTTGGATATATTGATGGATTGGACACCGAGTGGTGTATTGTGTTATGAAACTTTGAGCATTTATGTGTTTCGAAAAGCGTATTGGTGTTAGAGTTTGTTGATAACTCAAATATGTGGTTCAATGTGTGTTCAGATTGAGAGTTCGTAAGTTGTGTTTGTTGAACTGGTGATTTTGAATGCCGTATAGGCATATGTTTGAGAATCAGTTGTGTGTGGCTAATTATTATTATTTGCTACAAATGTGTTACTACTGGTAATTATATCTGTTGCGTGCGTGTTTGAAAATGGTTTACTAAACTTTCATAGACTTGAATATTTTGTGGAAAATCAAATTTCGGAAATGTTTTGACAGTGCGGTCAAAAAATGGTTTACTGTGGATTTTAAAAGGTTGTTTGAATTTTGGCAAGTCGGCCTTGTATCTTCGTATAAAACCTTGCGAGGGTACTTGAAAGATGTGTTTTCAAGTATTTTGGACATTTTGTAAAATGTTACCGTCGCTGATCTTTTTTCGTGTTTGAAAAGGATTTTAAAAAAATGGTTTTTTTTTACTTATCGATTTTATTTTCAAATAACTCGAGTATACGACTTTAAAAATCTTTCACACCATAAAATTTTTATATTTCCAAAATAAAAATGTGATTTTTACTTTAAAAAATAAATAGTGAAAGATGGAGAATCTTACTCGACTTAAACTTTAAATTCGGTTGGAAAAAGATTTATGAGGTGAGTCAGTTAGCGCACGCTAATTTCGTCATTAGCGCACGCTAACGAATCTGGATAAAACGTTTGTTTATTTTAGCTCATTAACACACGCTAATCATAGGCCTAGCGTGCATTAAGCTTCAGTGTGTGTGAGATGTGAATTTATCGCTTAAGGCGATCGGCTAGAGTTAATCATGAGGTGTCAAGCCGTTGCGACATATTTGTCATATTACCATTCTTCTTGAAGAATTTTTGGTGAGTACCCAATTGTTGTGTTGTAACGGTTGGATTTTCTTTGTGGTTTGTATGATGTTATTCGGATGTGATTGTTGATTTGTAGAAATGGTTAGTGTGAGTATGAATGGTTTATCCACCCGGTGATGGTTCGGTGAAACCTATGGGGGTCGATGCCAAGGGAGCATGGCTGCAGATTATCGTGTGTGTTATTAATTGTGACGATGTGGCGTGGTAACATATTGTTACCTTGTGTTTTGTTATTGTGATGATGATACATGATGACATGTGTAACACCCCCAATTCACCCAAGAGACCTTACATGCTGTAGAACCTTCATCAAGGTCTACCAGGCTAAACCATTACCAAAACCACATACGAAACCGAATACACAATACATATAGAAATACAACAACAGGCCAGGGCCCTCGGCCAAAACATTTTATCCCAAATACAACAAACCAAACATAGTATTATTTCGTTGCCCACACAAGGGACTTAACCATGATAACAGAAACAACATAATTATCTGACTTAGATGACCACATAAAATCCAAAATGAATCTCAAGGCTCGAGCCACATCATGCTTGTCCATCCTTCTCGTGTGCCTCCCGTGCCTGCTCCTTAGAATGTCTCAAACCTAAAATGTAAAATATTTCACCCCCAACGAGGGGTTAGCATACGAAATGCTAGTACAAGTACATGGTTACATAATATTACATACAAACATAATCCAACATTCCTGTCACAGTTTTGAAAGCATTTATACAGAAACTATATTCCGGAATATCGTACATCATTAAAGCAGTTATCATTTCCAAGGCCATCACGTCATATCATATCATCACGACAACATCATTGGTAACCTACGACCGTACCCCTTAGTACCGACCCCTAGAGGCCCCATCGAGCCTTCCCCAGGTGGGAAACCACTTCCGCAACCGTACCCCTTAGTATCGGTCCCTAAAGGCCTCCTTAGACCCTCCTCAGGTGGAAGAACGACAACACATGCACACGTATCCATTTCCGCGACCGTACCCCTTAGTATCGGTCCTCGGAGGCCCTACACGCTATTGGGATTCAGTCCATCATCTTGCCTTGGGCTTAAAAATACGCGAGGCACAGCTTGCAATTCGATCTGTGAGATCTGCACTAGAAAGTGGTTAAATGAATTGATTAGGACTACTCATACAACCAAGATGCATCTTCTTTTTTGGTATCCATCTCATAGAAACTCCAAAGTTTAGCGTGCTTAGCTTGGAGTAGTTATGGGATGGGTGATACCCTGGGAAGTTTCCTAGGTACGCGTGAGTGAGGACAAAGCGCGCTAGAAAATACTCGTGTTGGTAAAGTGAGGATAGTCTTCATCATTATGGGGACCAACAATTGGTATCGGAGCAGGTCACGGGTGCGGATTCCCTCGGAGTATCCTACTCTGGAGGCTTCCAGAGTGTTGGAACTAAGAGGCGGGCATGCAGTAAATGTTGCCAGTTGGCCGGAACTAAGATGTTGGCGATGTGGAGGTTGTCATGTGCTGGAGGGCTATGTGATCAAATCTAGTATCAGAATCGAGATCTTGGCGCGGCCAGTAAACAGGCTGGAGCAGGATGCGATGTCAAGTGTTGGAGGACTGTGTGAATGAATCCAGCCGCTAGAGGGCTGTGTGATCAAATCTAGTTCGCGGAGGTTTCCAGACTATGGGGCTGAGATGCTGGCAGGTACTGGGAGGGGGATTGTTGGGATTTGGTCCAGCATCCTGCGTGCATGGTCTTAAAAATGCAAGGCGCGGCTTGCGATTCGACCTGTGAGATACGCACTAGAAAGTGGTTAAATGAATTGATTTGGACTACTCATACCAACAAGATGCATCTTCTTTTATAGTATCCATCTCATAGAAACTCCAAAGTTAAGCGTGCTTGGCCTGGAGTAGTTATGGGATGGGTGACACCCTGGGAAGTTTCCCAGATGCGTGTGAGTGAGGACAAAGCACGCTATAAAAGACTCGTGTTGGTACACTGAGGATAGTCTTCATCATTCTTGGGACCAACATGCCATCCCCGGGTGGAGAATAACATATCATTCAAAATCATAGTTCACAAGTAACATACATGCGGAATATGTAACATACGCAACAAAACGTAACCCATGTACTTGCCTCGGATAACTCGATGCGAAGAAATCGACGAAAGAAAGGGTTTTGATTCAACTCCCTTCAAAGGTCCATTCCTAAGTTACAACGGTGCCAAAAACTTGTTGCAAAATTTGGTAAACGCAAGTGTACGCTATCATGAACAAGTAATAAAGTAGTGAGTAGAGTATCGTTACCATGGGGACTAACGTACTAAGTACCAATTTTACCATCTTCTACCAGTATTATTTGAATAATCGAATTGGTACAGTGAGATGAAACAATTTTCTAATTAACAAATTACGAATAAGCTAACAACTAAATAAAACAGCTCAATTTAAATAGTGTAATAATCAAATGAGAAGAATTAGGGTTGTGTTTCCACCACTATTTATATGATGTGATTGTTTATATATTATGTTCTAACATTCTAATTCAACTGATTGGAAAAAGAGAATTTCTAAAATAATCTAAAGCCTCTTCCGATGGTCAATAGAAAATACTACTAAATATCAACTCAATATATCCCTATATGAATTAATAACTCAATAGCTAATCCGGCACAGTGGTTCCTCGACAGAAACAATGCTTCAGAATTCTTACGAGTATATTCCTATCTCATAGAACAATTATGATTTTCCTCACCAGTTCCACATTTACATCTCTTCTTCCGATTAAATAAAAGCGTTAAAGACAATTCAACTATTGGCCAGATAATTGAAAGCATTAAAATCAATGAGTAAAATCCAATCCTGTTGAATAGATGATAAGAAACAAAAAAAACATGAAATCACATCTTCAAAATCTAGGTTTCATCACAACCCTAAAATAATAGTTTAGCCAAACATAATAATAAAAGAATTCATCATTAAAATCAAAGACATAAGTATAGATGAATCTTCACAACAAAGAGGCAATTCCTCGCGTCTTCTACGGTGTTCTTCACTTTGTTGATCGAGTTGGGTCCCGACATCACCTATGAGGAGAGGCCGATCCAGATTTTGGAACATCGGGTAAAGCAGCTAAGGCACAAAACCATTCCTTTGGTTAAGGTACAGTGGTCAAGGCATGGATCGGAAGAAGCTACATGGGAATAGAAGAGGATATGAGATCGAAGTACCCCAAATTATTCGTTTCGTAAGTTTCAGGATGAAACTTATTTTTAAGAGCAATTAGCTCCCCGGCAACGGTGCCAAAAACTTGTTGCAAAATTTGGTAAACGCAAGTGTACGCTATCCTGAACAAGTAATAAAGTAGTGAGTAGAGTATCGTTCCCATGGGGACTAACGTACTAAGTACGTTTCCGCTTTCAAAGCGGTTCTTCCTATCTTTCATCTTTGATTCTCAACTATCCAAGTCCAGGAACCCGTGATGGCTCGTACAAGAAAGTCATGTTCGGACCGCGCCACGACTCGATCATCTCTTTCAAGAGGGCAACCCTCTCAAGTCCCCACCGAGGGGCAATTCCATCATTTCACTGACCTGGAGGCTCACTGATTATTCACCAAGAATATTTGCCCGAGAACTATTATGCGTGAGAGGGGATTCACTCCTGCCCCTCAAGATGGCGAGTTATTACATATGATCACTGAGATGGGCTGGACACGATTCGCCGCACAGCCCAAACCAGCCTTTATATCTATAGTGCACGAATTCTATAATCACGATTTGCAACATCATGTGCGTGGAGGGCCAATGCTAGGGAGACCGAATATTCATACAAAGGTCACTGTCCGCGGTCAGACGGTTGATTTTTCTACAGCTGCGATTCGACGCCTGTATGAGTTACCTGAGGTCAATGAATCGGCTTACATGACGGCGATGGGTAACCTCACGAGGGAGGTTTTATTAGAAGCACTAACTCAGCCAGATTCTGTTTGTGAGATACGTGCTCCGGGCTCCGAAGCTTATTTCTTCAAAAGCTCACGCCTCATTTGGCTAGGACGAGCTTGGTTATGCTTCATATGCTCGAGGATATACCCTACCTCGCAGATACACTCAGTCCTACTACCTCAACGCCCGATTACTTTATGGCATCACTTCCAATATTAGATTTGATTTATCCCCACGTCTTGCCCGGTCCATTCTACAGTGCATCACGGGGGGCGCCAAAATGGGACTGAAGTACCCCTCTTTGCTATGCGCTTTATGCCGCTAGTCAGGTGTTGTTTGGTCGGATGATGATCTGACCATTGCGCCCCAGGGTCCTATAGATCATCGCATCCTATCTCATTTCGACCAGTGGGTGGCGTGCGAGTACACCCGCGGGGATGAGGTTTTGTTTTGGATCAGCCACTTGAGCTATAACAACTAAATAAAACAGCTCAATTTAAATAAGGTAATAATCAAATGAGAAGAATAGGGTTGTGTTTCCACCACGATTTATCTGATGTGATTGTAATTGTATTATGTTTTAACATTCTAATTCAACTGATTGGAAGCGGAGAATCCCTAAAATAATCTAAAGCCTCTTCATTCATGGTGAATGATTGAACAACTCGATTGCCTTAGAACGGCCAATCGATGACAATGATACCATGAATGATTGAACACCTCGATTGCCTTAGAATGGCCAATCGACGACAATGATACAATTAATGATTGAACAACTCGATTGCCTTGGAGTGGCCAATCGATGACAATGATACCATGAATGATTGAACACCTCGATTGCCTAAGAATGGTCAATCGATGGCAATGATACAATGAATGATTGAACAACTCGATTGCCTTAGAACGGCCAATCGATGACAAATACAATGAATGATTGAACACCTCAATTGCCTTAGAACGGTTAAACGATGACAATGATATAATGAATGTTTGAACACCTCGATTGCCTTTGAACGGTCAATCGATGACAATGATACAATGAATGATTGAACAACCCTGATTAAGTAATTTCACTGCTTTCCTCATATTAATGATTCTTCCGGAACAACTGAGATTACTTCCCTGAAATACACACTCGACTCCATCATCTGAAATGATAGTGACCATACACTTACGAACGCGGAGAATGGCATCATAACGATCCATCCAATTAATACCCAATATTACATTGTCCTTAGGTAAATCTACCACGATTAGGTCCGCCAACCAATCGCGGGCATTAAGCTTAATTCGGACAATTCTTAACCTCAAGATTTCCAAAAATTCTTCTACCATCTGGTAGACCAATGACATAAGGCTCATAACTAGTGGAACTATCCAGAAGTAGTCTACTCAAACATGACTCGAAAATGAATGAATGTGATGCACCAGTATCACAAAGGGTACACGGAGGTTGGGATGGAATTTCGAGTATACCTGAGATCATTCGGGCCTCCGGATCGTCGGTCCTCTTCACCTCGTGAATTTGGGGCTTGCCGGCCCTCGAACCGGATGCTCCTGTCTGATAAGTATGAGCTCCGCCTTTAGTTGCTCCCGTCATCTTAAACAGCCTGGGTAGTGGCACGATTCAACCCGGTGCTTCGGGCACGAGATGCCACTGGAGTATGCTTTGGAGTCTCTTCGGCAGAACGGACCTTATGCCCGGAAATCCCACAGTTGAAACAGTGATAGTCTGCCTCGAACACCTAGTCTTTGAAATGACCGCGCTCTACGGTTGAAATAGGTGATGGCCGAATCGCCACTCAGATCGAGACTCTGTGGGCTTATGCGCCGTAGGAGGTCGCTCAGAAAAAGTAGAGCCCACACGAGACTTCTTGAAGGTTGACTGACCGCCTTCGGACTGATTGCGCTTTGTTGATTTCTTGCTAGCAGATGAAGGTTGTTGCTCAGCAATTTCCTTAGCAGTAAGCTCATTAGTAAGAGCTTTCTCGATTAATTCGGTTAGAGTAGTGCATTGGTGATTAAGCAATTTCATCTGGGCAATCATGCCTTGCATAAAAGCGAGTGGATCAACCCGAACACCTTCTGATTGAGCTGTGTCCCGGGTACAACTTCCTGACTGTGAATAATTATTTCCCGGGTTCAACTTCCTGACTGTGAATGATTATTTCCCGGGTTTCGGCCCGCACTGCGGCCTCTCCCCCTGCGTTCTTTGACAGCTCTCTCCATACTGGAGTCGGAAGGCCAAATGATAATTATAGATCTCGTATGAGTACCTTGTTATGATTACGTTATGAAATGATAAAAATGAGCATACACGATCTAACACAGTGATTAAATGAATGATTAGCTGAGGTGACATGATTATCTGATGAAATTCTTGAAATGATTATCTTGAACAAGTTAACAAGATTAATTATATGATCCTCAAGATCAATAACTCAATTGTGAAATGAATTGAGTGATTAATGAGTTAACATGATCGACATGATCAAAATGAATGATGATGAGGATTGTTGACTGTTGAATGATGAATGAGTGATTCTTATTGCCAGAAATTATACCATGGCGTTAGAAGTCTTACAGTTCTTGGTCTGAGGGGCTCCGCATTTGCACAGGTCACACGTGACGCGAAAGTCCAATGATACTAGTCTGAAGACGATGATTTCAAATGAGACATGACTCGGAAGGTAGTATTCAAAACCACGGTCCGATACTAACTCTGTAACACCCCAAACTAGGCGACTATTACAGTGCCGTGGACCCCTGACTGGGAACCACCAGGCGAATGAAAATTAATGACTTAAATAATATAATTGTAGTATCGAACCACATTATATCATTACTTACTCCGATGAGGAGTTTCAAGTACAACACACCCAAGATAATACAGAATACATGTATATTTTATATGAAGATAAAATATATAATACTGAATGAAAATGAGTATCCAAACGGAAATCTGCAGCAGAAATAAAATGAAGACAACATGAATGACTGAAAGGATTGGGCCCCCCTACTAGTATCACTGGGACTCCTCGCTGTCAACGTTCTCTTCCTGTGCTTTTGCCTTGCCATGACCTAAAAACAATATCCCCCAATGGGGTCAGTTACACAGAACAACAATCCTCAAGAGTTGAATATACACAATCATGATATATCTTAATTATGAAATTAAGCTGAAGACGGGCATCGTAGTATGCCCGTAATGGTATGTGCATGTGCACAAGACGAGTGACTGGACACACCCGCCCTTGTACCTAATTAGTCTCACGGAGGTACGTTACCGTGTGCACAGTCCATTGTGTCGGTGAACACGAACACGTGACCATCATGTGCCCGACTAAAAATTCCACACATGACCAATCGGCCACGCAATACGAACCCAGAAGGTCATATGAACGAGAATGTCCATGATGAATAGTAATGAATAACAATCCAACAAAGTCAAGAATGACTCACCGAGATGAAATAATAGTGAAGTGAATGATAGCTCAATGAAATGACTGGAACCGTCGTTCCTCGTGAATGAAGTGATTATTCGACAATTACAAGTCTCAAAACGTTTAATACATTATGAATGAGTTATGATTAAGAATGCACAACAACAAAAGGAATGAATATCCTTTTAACCGAGTAAGAATTAACTTACTCAACACCGGTGAAGAATGTCCTTCCACGAACAAACGTCCTAAATAAGGTGTTGGTCGCTCGAACAACCTTGAATAACACAATTACCAACAGTCCATTCAATATACAAATCAAACACGATTATAACTAACTCAAAATGTCGATACGACTAAACCAAGTTCATTGGGGCATTATATCAAACACTTTGTAACCAATCTTCGATTTACAACCAATCCTTCATTATACCAATATCAAATCCCCCAAGGAGTGTTTCAAACCAACAAAACATCTTCAATACAATCAATAATCCAATATGAATATCCAATTCGTGATTTCAACAACAACTTAATCGAAAACCCCCAAATCCAACTCAATATGCAAAGTGTTCTTGAATAATCCTTCAATAATCCAATGAATATTCATATAAACTCATAATCATATGTATATATCTTCATACAACATGATTATAACATCCAAAACATCATATCTCAACACAAAATCGAAATCCAAGATGTTGAAGAATTTACCTCTTGAAGATCCAAATACTTTGATCCGGTGAAATCGTGTTAAATCGACTATCCAAGCTTCACAAATGAATGAAGATGATGAAAACCGAGCACCCAAGTGATGAATGATGAAAAATCTCTCTCTCAAGCTCTCTCTCTCTCTCGGAAACAAGGTGAAGAAATGGTAAAAATGATCTCAAAGTCCCGTCCAAGTCCTTAAGTACTGCCATGGTTACGGCCGTAACTCGGCCTACTTACGGCCGTAAAATCCCCAAGTCAACAGCCTTACGGCCGTAACCATCCATCTCATACGGGCGTAACTCGCCCTCATCGAAACATCTGCCGACAGACATACGGTCGTACCCGCACATGCCTTACGGGTGTAACTATACTGATACGGCCGTACTCGGCAAGACTTACGGGCATATGAAACCTTCGTCAAAACTGACCGGGAACCCTGCTCGAATCGTACGGACATAACCGGCCAAGCCTTACGGCCATACCTGCCTCATCTTACGTCCGTATGCCGCAACCCTTACGGCCGTAAGCCCTCTTCGTCTGAAATTTCCTGAAAACCACGAACGCATGTTACGGCCATAGCCTACCTATCCTTACGGCCGTATATCATCTTCGGACAAAACAACCTTAAGCCAACGAATGCATGTTACGGCCGTAATGCATGATTAGTTACGGCCGTAACTCATTGCTGAAAGTGACGACAATCCGACAACTCCGTCTACTCGCTACAAACGGTGAATGATCCGATATACAATACTTGAATGAATGTAATTAAGTACAATAACACGCGATATATAATACTTCCAACACAAGACTACCATTCACGATGATTATGATAATACTCTTGTCTCGATCCTCAAACGGAGATGAATGACGATCGGTAACTGATACACGATTACAATATGCCAACTATGAATACAAATGAATGAATCATGAATGATGAGTGATTAATAATGCGTGAAAATTACTGAGAGACAATTACTGACTGATAATTACTCAATGATAATGAATGAATTACAACCGGGTATTACACAGATGACCCAGATGGGTCAATTAATGGAAGCTATGTAGAGGGCCACTACTGGCCAGCAGCAGGGACCTCATCCTCCACCTCCTGTGCTTGGCGGACCTGTGAGTCAGATCATCAGCGACAGCTCTCGCCAGCGACCTCCGACCTTTGAAGGCTCCTCTGAGCCTGCTGACATTATGCATTGGATCGAGCATTTTGATAAATTACTCAAGATGGTGGACTGCCCAGAGGAGAATCGCATCTCCGTAGCAGCTTACTATCTTAGCAAGGGCGCTCACACTTCGTGGCTTTCAGTGAGGCCAGTTGATGGTGCTTATACTTGGGAGGAATGTAAAAACCTCATGCTGGACCGTTACTATCCAGGGCCATTCCGTGAGGCCAAGCTGTCAGAATTGCTAAACCCAGACCCATCCAAGGATGATGTACTATCTGCCGCCGAGAAATTTCAGGCACTTGTTCCTTTTGCCTCATCGATTTTCCGAATAGAGGCTGATAAAATCAAATATTTTCTCAAAAGTCTTAAACCCCGAATGAAAATGCAGTTGTTGAATCACCACTGTACGACCCTACCGGAGTTCATCGAGAAAGCTATGGAATACGAACTCACCGCGAAGGAGATTTATAAGAAGCAACCACAACCCAACAACAAAAGATCTCGGAACCAGAACCAGACTGAGAGTAACCGGGGGCCATTCAGGAAGCCCCAGTCATTGCCAAACTCTTCTGATCGACCACCCATGGCGTCGAAGCCACCAGGATCGCACTCTCGAGCGGTCCCCTCATCTGTTGTGTGCTATAACTGTGGATATCAGGGGCACGTCAGCTCCAAATGCCCGAAGCCGACCGTCGCATGCCATACTTGATGGAAGAATGGGCATCGTGCTCGTTTTTATAGGGATGGACCCAGACGTGAACCAGTAGCGTCTCATGCTCCAAATCAGTCTGCTGTCCAGGACTGTGTGCCTCCGTCCGCTTCTTATCAGACTACCGCGGCAAACAGGGGAATGGGTCGTGGGAATCAAAGTGGTACGGATGGTGCAGGAGCCGCAAAACCCAGAATCTACAAAATGAAGAAAGCTGCCGATCCCGAGGCCAGCATGATTGCAGGTGTGTGTTCTTTTTGATACCGGTGCTTCACACTCCTTTATATCTACTTCTTGTTTAAGTTGTTTGCCTCTAGACCACGTTATCAGCAGCCACACCAGCTCCTCCTTCACCTCCATCATCATTATTATCATCATCATCATCATCATTTTTCTCATCATCATCCTTCTCCTTTTCTCTTCCATCATCTTCATCCTTCTCCTTATCTTCTTCATCTTCCTGATCAACTTCTTCTCCTTCTTCATCTCCTTCATCAGCTACTTCTTCTGTTTTCTCAATCTCCTCTGTCTCCTTTTCAACTGGTATGTTTTCTTCAGGTTCTTTTGCTTCTTCATCCTCTTCAACCAAATTGATAATTTCATTCTCTTCATCAACTTCTTCTATCCTAATCTCCTTTTCTACTTCCTCCTCTTCCTCCTCTTCTCCAAAGCTACCATCAAAAATACTGAGCATTATAGAGTGGATAAAATGGTCCATGTTTGTCTCAAAATGTGACATGAACCGATTATCTGGAGGAGTAAGGCTAAATCGACTCTTTGCAAAAATCGGTCGAACATCCTCCGTGGCTTGGGGGTATTCCCAACCACTAGTTTCAACAAAAATTTGAAAATTTGTAAAGGACATGGTTTTAAGAGTTTTCCACTCTTTAAAAATATTTACGAAAGAGTGTTTTTCTGCTTGTGGCTTGACAAGTCAAGTTGTTCTATGGAGAGATTAAAAGTATTATTTTCTAAAAGATTGAATGTGTAATCAGCGGGGATAGATATGACAAGACTGCTTCCTCTTCTTCGGTCATGTACCTTTGGAGGAGTAATAACAGTACAATTCTAGTTTCGGTATCTCGTGCAGGTGGTCTAGATGAACTGGTGACCGAACCGATGGGGTGGCATAGTGCTCAGCCGCTCTCCTTCACGAACTGCAGCTTCCTTGGCCTCTTTGGAGAGGGTTCGGGTGATGACTGCAGTTGGAAGGTCCTTCGGGGCTGGTCCCCTTCTCTTGAATCGGATGGCGATAGGTGTATCGTCAGACTCATTCTCGAACTCGATTGCAGTTCCGATCTCACCGCAGGTTGGTCCGAGTCTGATAGATCGTATCTTGGGCAAAAGCTTGAGTCTGGCAAATCCTTCAACAACTGGGCTGCCCTCCCAGTGACTCCAACCTTCTTCTTATCATGGTCCATGTGACCAAGCCTCTTGTTTGGGTGGAAAGGGTCAATGTTTCCCTTGGCCACTCCAGTCTGCTCCAAGAACCAACTAAGATGCGTTCCGAACGCCAACTTAGTCTTGAACTTCTTCTCTCCCTCGAGCCATTCGACCTTATTCACCTCGCGAACAAGTTGCCTGAAAATGTAATCGGCCCAATCAACTTCCTCTCGTTGAATTAACGCACCCAACACCATGAATTTTGAAGATGATAGTTGGTCATAGCTTCCTGCCATTCCCATGACTATCTTGTTTGTGATGTCCAAAGCAACTCGATAGACCCTTTTCAACTCATTTCTCTTCGCGGTAAACTTCAATTTCTCAGGGACAATTTCGAGCTTAATCGTCTTCCACGTTTCGGCGGGTGATTGTTTGAGCGCTTCGACCGCCAAACCGCGATGTTTCATCCCGAATACAGAGCGAATATTCTCTGTATCTATGGTGACTGGTACTCCACCGACCTTGCTCTGAATCCGTCTTTGAATCAGGTAAGCGTTGCGATAAAATTCAACCACATCTTCCTTGAACAAGTGTTGCGGGTTGATGTCGAGAAACGGGTAGATTCCGTTCAGCTTCATCGCCCGGATTAAGTCGAGCATATCAAAGTCCTCTAGATTTGCTTCCAGTAATCCTTCGAAATCGACGACCATGGAGAAGATGACCTGGTCCTTCATCGCCTTCAAGTTTGCTCCGTCAAAAGATGCCATTTCTGCAAAAAGATTTTAGGATTTTTAGTGTGTATTTTGCTCTGTAAGTTCTAGGGTTTCTGAAAGCGTAAAGAGGAAAGTGAAAAGCTTTCTTCCTTATAAAGAAGATGAAAAGACGTTTGGATTAGTTTATTATAAATTTAAACGGTGGTACGCCTTTTCATATTCTTTTGAATTTCAAATTTGAATCGGTGGCCCCATTTAAAATTTGACGGTTGATTCTGATTGGCCACCGTAGAGGTTAATTAAATGGGCGTGTGACGCGTGTATTTAAAATTGCCACTTGGCTCATAAAATGTATATTTTAAATGCCTGTTCCGATAGCCAAAATAATATTATAAATATGGCAGATAAAAATTAAAAATTTGAGATCAGTTTAGAGAACTTAGCTGGTCTGATTCGTTGACTGTTGACCACTCTGCTACAGGTGAGTTTGACCTCTCGCCTGGTATTCGCATGACTAAGTTGCTTCGACGGCCTTCGTCTTCTACTTTGCATCGGCAGCCGATTAAGGGGTTCGTCCTTCCTTCAACTTGCTTGAACTAGATTCCCAATCTAGTAATCCAAGGTCTCTGCTCGGCTCTAGGAATCTTTCTTCGGCGGGGGTTTGGTGAAGATGTCGGCTATTTGGTAGTCTCTTTGACTCTTTCAACTCTAACCCTTTTGTTAAGCACATGGTCTCGAATGAAATGGTGCTTAACGTCAATGTGCTTTGTCCTTGAGTGCAAAACCGGATTGTTGGTTATTGCAATAGCACTATTGTTGTCACACCATATAGGAACTTCGTTGGCAATAATATTGTAGTCCCTTAATTGTTGTCCGATCCATAGGATCTGCACAATGACTACTGCAGCTAGGTATTCGACTCTGTAGTGGAGATAGAGTTAGAAACTCGCTTCTTGCTAAACCAGATATCGATCTGGTTCCTAGGAATTGACACGTTCCACTAGTGCTCTTCCTATTGATTTTGCATCCGTGAAATCCGCATCGAGTATCTGATAGCTCGAAGTTGTCATCTTTGGGGTACCACGATCCAACATTAATTGTAGACTTTAAGTACTTAATTATTCTCTTTGCATCTAGGTGTGATTGCTTCGGCTTGGGTGGAATCTTGCACAAACTCCAACCGCATATGATATGTCGGCCTACTTGCGATTAGGTACGAAGAGATCCGATGAGTCCTCTCTGTAGTGGGTTGAGTCCACCGATATGCCCGCCTGCCTCGCATCTAGGTGAGTGCTTGTGCTCATTGGAATTCTTGCGGGTTTGGCTGATTCCATTCCATATCTCTTGATGAGATCTCGGGTATACTTTGCCTGGTTGATGAAAATTCCTTTTTCCATCTGCTTAACTTGTGATCCGAGAAAGAAGTTAAGCTTTCCCATCATACTCATCTCGAATTCTCCTTGCATGAGGTTGGAGAATTTCTCACATAGTTCTGGATTGGTTGACCCGAATATGATGTCATCCACATAAATCTGAACTATTAGTATGTGGCCTTCGTGCTCCACTCTGAATAGGGTCTTGTCCACTTTTCCCTTGCAAAAACCATTTTTCTCAAGAAACACAGACAGTGTTTCATACCATGCTCTCGGTGCTTGCTTGAGTCCATACAGAGCCTTCAACAGCTTATAGACTTTGTCTCCTTTGACAAAACACAGGGTTGCTCTACATAGACTTCTTCTTCTAGGATTCCATTCAAACGCACTTTTACATCCATTTGGTAGACTTCAAAATCCTTGAATGCAGCATATGCGAGAAATAGTCTGATGGCTTCTAATCTTGCAACAGGTGCATAAGTTTCATCAAAATCTATTCCCTCACACTGTGCATAACCTTTTGCTACGAGTCTGGATTTATTCCTAACAACAGCTCCGTCTTCATCACTCTTGTTTTTATACACCCATTTGGTGCCAATAACTTTCTTGTGATTGGAGTGCATGCATTAGTTCCCAAACTTTGTTTCTCTCCATCTGCTCCATTCCTCTTGCATGGCATTAATCCATGAATAATCTTCCAAGGCTTGTTCATGCGTCTTGGGTTCAATTTGTGACATGAAACATGAGAACATTGCCATTCTGCCGGTAGAGTTGTCTTGTCTTGACTCCATCACCAACTTTCCGATAATTTGCTGAATTGGATGATCCTTGAGCCATTTGGGGATCTCGTCCTCTTAGGTTTGTTCCCCTGTTGGATTGCTCTGGTGGTTGTCTGCATCTGCTGGATTAAGTGCAATCGGATCGGCTACCGCCTTGTCATCTGCGGCAGTTGGTTACAATCTGAGATGAGTCTTTGTCGACTCCATTTGGTCTTCTTCAAAGAATCGGATCGAGATAGGTTTGGTGATCTGTCGATTTGCGATTGGGTCTTCATCACCGCGGTTGGGTCATCAGTGATCTGCAGTGAGTCCACCATTCCTGTGTCATGTACAATGACTTCTTCAAGGGTTGCCGACTTGAGCTTGTTCTCAATTTGCTCAAGTTGTTTCCTGTACTCAACGGTAGATTCATCAAAAACAACATGGGGTGTATCCTCCACAACTAAGGTTCTTTTGTTAAAAACTCTATATGCCTTGCTTCTTTGGGAATATCCCATAAATAGACCATCATCGCTTTAGCATCAAAGGCATTTAGCCGTGTTTTACCGTTGTTGTGGATGAAACACTTGCAACCAAAAACATGAAAGTAAGCAACGGTAGGAGTTCTATTATTCCAAACCTCATAGGAGTTTTGCCATGTCTCCCTACTATCATACTCTGCTCGGGTGTGGCAGTGTGTTGTGACTTCACCCGAGAACCTTTTGGGTAGGTCCGCTTCGCAATCATGGACCTTCTTTGCTTCCTTCGAGTTCCGTTCCTTCTTTCGGCAACACCATTCTGTGGGCGTCACTGGCGAGAGAGCTCATCTTTGGATCCCATTACGATCGCTGAAATCGGTTATCGCCTTGTTGAGAAACTCTCCTCCTCTCGTCTGATCGATCTTGATTATGGAGAGAGATTTCTCATTCGATCCTCTCAGGCTCGAGTAACTTGGTCGTGGTTTCACTTTTCTTGTATAGAAAAATGATCCAAGTGTACCTTGAATAATCATCTACAATCACAAGAGCATGCTTTCGCCGCTCAAAGTCCTTGGCTTGATAGGACCAAATAGATCCATGTGGAGTAGATCTAAGATCCTTGTTGTGAGCGTTGTAGGTGAATCGGCTTGAACGATGCCTTGGTACGCTTTCCCTTCGACATGCATCACAGTGCTTCCTTCTTGAATGCTTCATTTGGAAGTCCTCGACCCGACTTCCGAGCTAATCTTGTTGATGGCTTTGAAGTTCAGGTGACATAGTCTTTTGTGCCACAGCCATCCATTCTCAGCTACAGTCTTGGATAGAAAACAGGAGTTAGGTGTTCCTGTGTTCCAATCAATCATGTATACATCTCTTCTTCGGAAACTTTGTAGCTTTATTTCTCCAGATAAGATGTCTATCACCATACACTTCAAGATGGTGAAGACTACTAGATTCTTCTCGTCGCAGAACTGGCTTATGCTCAGGAGGTTGTATTTGAGACCTTTGACATAATGGACTTTGGATATGACAATGTTTCCTCGGTGCAGCTCTCCAAAGCCTTTTGTCTGTCCTCTAGAGCTATCTCCAAAGGTTACATCGGGACCTCTTTCTTTGATATATTTGGTCAGCATCTTCTTGTTCCCGGTCATGTGCCTTGAGCATTCGGAATCTACAAACCATTCTTGGAGTGGAGCTCATTACCTTGAAGTTTAGAAGGTGTTCTTGAGCTTGGAGTGTACTTTATTGTAGTGTTGAGGGTTGTTCATCATTTCTGGAGGTATGTGTGCATTTCTTCTCTGTATTTTTCATATGTTGGTGTTAATAATGAAGTATATTTCACCTAGAGTTAAATTAATCAAGTAAAACATGGTTATAATTAAACTTTTTAAACACTTATTGATGAATATGATAAATGAGGGTTTGGAACGGATGTGTTCTTGATGTTATAGTGATAGTAACCATGTTTGTAATTATCATGCTCATCTTGATGGACGAATTTAGCTTAGTAGAACATTGTTGAATCGGTTAGCTTCACCATAGTTGGATTTAATCAATAGAATTGTTATCATAAATGTTTAAACACCACATTAGGGATTGAAGTACCCTGGGAAAAACTTGTCAATGTTGAGGATAAGATCATGTTCTTTTGCTCAAAAATCTTAGAGGTGTTATCATCATTATGGTTCAGCTTATAGTGACTTTGAGAAATGACAAGGATATTGATGAATCCTACAATAACCTTTTAGTAATCTAATGTGTTGATAACTTAAGATCATAGTTGGTCATCATGCTAAATTAGATAGTGTTCTTGTGAAGGTAATGCGGATTATGATCGATAAAGTCATAATAAATTTGAGTATCGAATTCGTTATGATTATCCTTGTATAGTAGTAAATGTTGTGGAACATAAGGACTTGATTAAACTGATCTTATTGGTGAATTGAAGATGTTTTATTCATAAAAATGACAAGAGTATTCAAGGACATTGTTGATATAGTAAACCGATTGTGGAAGACAAACTCTATGTATTGAAACCCTTCAAATAATTGGTAGAATATTCATTAGGATGGAATGAATTATTCGAGTAGGTTGTGGGCGTCGTTCCCTTTGAATTAATCTTAATATTATGTGAATATGTTATTTAATGAGTTACGTTTCATTCAATATTGCATGTTCGATTGAGTGTTTTAACCGAGGATACCGTCTGTTTGATCATTTGGACAAGGACAATCTTTCGCCTCCAGAGTTGAGGCAAGTTATCTTGATTGGTTATAATGATAATTAAATTCTTGTGATGATTATACATTTCATGTGTATGAAATGTTTATGAATTGGTGACTCGTAATTTGATATGGTTTTTGACGTTGTTTCGTTTTTCATCATGGGATTGCATTCCCAAGTATGTCACTATGAATTGTTGATCTCGTTTGGTCCTCGTTGTCACTTCGGTGAGTTTTCTTGATCCTTAATCGGATATGTGATTCGTTGAATTCCTTGTCATGTTGTATCATGACATATCTGGAATCATATCTGCGTGCCGATTGGTCATTGTGTAGGATTTTTAGCCGGGCACTTATATAGTCATACGTGGATGTTTTCCATATTAGACTGTGCACACAAGACGTAGTTCGTGAGGCTAATTAGGTACATTGTCACACGTATATCCTGGATTCCGTATACGGGGTGGACATGTACACGGACACATTTTCGAATCGGGCATACCGTGATGTCCATCTTGAGCCATATTGTTTAATCGTTCATAGTCCATGTATGATTGGATATGTTCGATGATTTGGGACTGATTGTTCATACGCCCGAGGGGTATGTTCAGTAGTCGGGAGGTTTCTCTGAGATCTAATATATGTGGATTGTATAATGTTGGGAGAATCATTTATCATGTATATCTGACCCTGTGTTTTGGGCGAAATACTTGTGTTGTATTTTAGGTCGAGGCAAAGGCAAGGCACGGGAAGAGCACGGTGACGGCGAAGGGTTCTAGGGATACTAGATCGGGGGGCCCATGTCTTTTATGTCCTGTTATTTCAAACCGTGTAATGTTACTTTAATTCCGCGTTATTTAAATTATTGTCGGGTTGTATTAATAATTGAAGTATACTCCATCTCCATATGGTTTTGTAGGTCACAAGTCGTCCAGGTACAAGTCTAGAGGGGGGGGGGTGAATAGACTTGTAGAAACTCTTGAACTCTTTTTCCGAAGAGTGAGTTTCTTCAGCTGATAGTCAAACAAATGACTTGGAGTCGTTTATTCTTGGATAAGTGCGGAAGTCAGCTGATGACGAATATAAATTAATCTAATGAAACACTTTAACAATGTATGCAGCAGTTAGAGTATGATGCGGAAAGCAAGAATAACACGGGCGATTATAGTGGTCTCGGAGGTGGGGTAATCCTCTACTAATCCACTTTTCTCCAAACCGACTTGGAGATGAATTCACTATAATTCTCAACCGGTGATAAATATTACGGTGATTCACTACACACTACAACAGACTTCCAACCGGTGGAATTCCGTCTTTGTTGTACACACACACTGATCGCCTTGCACCTCTTGATCCTCGATCCTCGGATGCCTTTACGTCACTTACTTCAACCGGAAGTACCCGTACTCAAGTTTTATAGACAAGAGTGTTTGTCTTCTCCAACTTAAGAGCTTCCTTGAATATGAACTTTTGGATCTGCTCTTTTCACGATGCTATTTGATTGCTTGAGATTGCTTTGTTTGCTTTGATCGCTAGAGTATATGTTCGCACCATTGTTTGCTCTGTTTCAAATCTCCGGTATTTATAGATCACGATCTCTGAGCTTCTTCCTTGTAGCCGTTGCAAATCAACAAATCCGTCCGTTGGAGGGAGACTTCATTGTTTAATCTTTTCAACGTTGCAAGTCTGTAATCCCATTATTTTATTTTATCTTCCGAACGTTGTGATGACTTCTGCATGTGAGCGCCGAATCTTTTGAATATAAAAGGTTTAAAGTCTTCACGGTGGGTCAGGATGATTTAAATAAATCATATCTCTTGCGGGAATCACTCCAATTTGTCTCTTCACGTTGCATGTGAGCTTTCCGTAATATTTGACTTTTCAAAGCATGCTGACGTGGACTTGGAGTACTAGGCTGTAGTTGAGTAGGCTGTGGTGCAGCTTACATCTTTGCAGGTAGGTCCTCTTGGCTGTATACTGTTTGAGACTTGTCTGATCAGGTGACTTCCCTGAGGTTCCTCGGCTGCAGTCTGGTCAAACTTCTCTGACAATTTTTAGTTGACTGTGGCTACTCGATTTGAAGTCAATTTGTACTTCTCTGATGGACTAGACTGTACTTTAGTACTTAGCCGATTTTCAGCCTAACTAACTTTGGCCTATAGAAGACACTCATTTGGTTCTTCTTTACATATAACATATTTTGGCCTATGGAAGATACTCATTTGGTTCTTCCTTACATTTCGCCAATTAATAAACATTTGATTTTAAATTAATGACATCATCAAAATCTAACAAGTATTCCTAACAAATTCCCCCTATTTTGATGATGGCAAAACTAAGTAAGAAATCAAATGGCCAAGTCTGCACTTAAGTGCAAGACAAAACTGAAATCAGTCTAATATTGAGACAACTGGAAAATTGTCATTCAACAGACTGTTCATAAAATTTTCTGACTTATCATTGAAATTATACAAGATTGTTTTAAGTACAGAAAAATAAAATTACAAGTAAGAAAATAATTTAAGGTCATCTGCCTCTTCCTCTGCCTCTTGAATAGCCGCTTGGCGTGTCTGAATGGTTTGGCTCCGATAGGTCTTACCTTGGTGGAGCAAGGCCATACTTTCTCTTCACAACCAAGGTCTTTGCGAAGTCCTGCTCCTGGCCGAGATCCGAATTTGTTCTCAAGGCGGACTAGCTTGATTTCCTCTGAAGTTCTAGCTCATCAAGTTCACCATCCATGCGGATTGGTGCTTCTTGACTACGAATTTAGGGATCATGGGAAATGCATTTTGCTCTTTTGCGTACTTCTTTAGAACAGCCCAAAGCTTAGGATGAACCTCTTCCATCCAGTTTATGAAAATCTCCTGTGGGGAGAGTTTGTCATCTTGAAGTAGTTCCCAGACATAAAAGTCTCTGATGAACTTCTTCCTAGCAGCTCCCCATATTTCAAGAGCTTCAAGTGGGCAGAAATCTTCAACATACCATAGCTCCAGACCTTCCCATTCAAGAGTAGGTTCAAAGCCGCCTCTGGTCCTTCTGCGCTTCCCTTCAGGCTGGTCAGCCGTGTCTTCTTGATCTACAGGTTCCTTCCTTTTTAGGCTAGAGGGTCCTTCAATCTGGGGGACATCCTGCTTTTTCTTACTTCTGATTTCTCTCTCTTCCCCCTGAATCCTCTCTTCCCCCTTTTTGCCAGCATCAATGAGTGTTGTCAACTGTTTCTCCATGCGGCTCATCCAATCAGACATGCCAAAAGGCATTCTGTTGTTTGTAGGAGGAGGAGGCTGAGGGATCTCTCTCTCTGACGGGGTGTCAATCTTGGCATTAATGGTCTCAAGGTCGGGAGTGACTGAGTTGATAGCGACTCCCCAATGGTGTCTCGACAATTTGCTTGATCGGCTCGGTCATGGTAGGGGATAAGCGAGCCGATGGGGAGTGTTCTCCGATCCTTGAGAATGGAGCCACTAGGCTGAGCTCTGGCCGCAGCCGTGGGTCGATTGAGTCTTCTCGGGTCCCCGACTGAGTCCTCTGCCAGCTCTGCGTCTAGGCTAGTGTACCGGGGAGGTACAACAATCCTATCTGCAGCTTCGTTGGTAGGCTCTGGCTCCTGCTCTGGCTCCTTTTCTCTTTCTTCCTCTTTCCCTTCTTCTTCTTCAGATTTCTCTTTTTCTTTCTCCTTATCTTTTTCTTTCTCTTCTTCAGCAGCCACACCAGCTCCTCCTTCACCTCCATCATCATTATTATCATCATCATCATCATTTTTCTCATCATCATCCTTCTCCTTTTCTCTTCCATCATCTTCATCCTTCTCCTTATCTTCTTCATCTTCCTGATCAACTTCTTCTCCTTCTTCATCTCCTTCATCAGCTACTTCTTCTGTTTTCTCAATCTCCTCTGTCTCCTTTTCAACTGGTATGTTTTCTTCAGGTTCTTTTGCTTCTTCATCCTCTTCAACCAAATTGATAATTTCATTCTCTTCATCAACTTCTTCTATCCTAATCTCCTTTTCTACTTCCTCCTCTTCCTCCTCTTCTCCAAAGCTACCATCAAAAATACTGAGCATTATAGAGTGGATAAAATGGTCCATGTTTGTCTCAAAATGTGACATGAACCAGTTATCCTGGAGGAGTAAGGCTAAATCTGACTCTTTGCAAAAATCAGTCAGAACATCCTCCGTGGCTTGGGGGTATTCCCAACCACTAGTTTCAACAAAAATTTGAAAATTTGTAAAGGACATGGTTTTAAGAGTTTTCCACTCTTTAAAAATATTTACGAAAGAGTGTTTTTCTGCTTGTGGCTTGACAAGCTGAAGTTGTTCTATGGAGAGATTAAAAGTACTATTTTCTAAAAGATTGAATGTGTAATCTGCTTCAGGGATAGATATGACAAGACCTGCTTCCTCTTCTTCGGTCATGTACACTGGAGGAGTAATAACAGGTACAATTCTAAATATGGCAGATAAAAATTAAAAATTTGAGATCAGTTTAGAGAACTTAGCTGGTCTGATTCGTTGACTGTTGACCACTCTGCTACAGGTGAGTTTGACCTCTCGCCTGGTATTCTCTGACTAAGTTGCTTCGGGCCTTCGTCTTCTACTTTGCATCGGCTTAGCCGATTAAGGGGGTTCGTCCTTCCTTCAACTTGCTTCAGAACTAGATTCCCAATCTAGTAATCCAAGGTCTCTGCTCAGCTCTAGGAATCTTTCTTATGGCAGGGGTTTGGTGAAGATGTCAGCTATTTGGTAGTCTGTGCTGACTCTTTCAACTCTAACCCTTTTGTTAAGCACATGGTCTCGAATGAAATGGTGCTTAACGTCAATGTGCTTTGTCCTTGAGTGCAAAACCGGATTGTTGGTTATTGCAATAGCACTATTGTTGTCACACCATATAGGAACTTCGTTGGCAATAATATTGTAGTCCCTTAATTGTTGTCTGATCCATAGGATCTGCTGCAACTACTGCAGCCTAGGTATTCGACTCTGTAGTGGAGATAGAGTTAGAAACACCTTCTTGCTAAACCAGGATATCGATCTGGTTCCTAGGAATTGACACGTTCCACTAGTGCTCTTCCTATTGATTTTGCATCCGCGAAATCCGCATCGAGTATCTGATAGCTCGAAGTTGTCATCTTTGGGGTACCACGGTCAACATTAATTGTAGACTTTAAGTACTTAATTATTCTCTTGGTGCATCTAGGTGTGATTGCTTCGGCTTGGACTGGAATCTTGCACAAACTCCAACTGCATATGATATGTCTGGCCTACTTGCAGTTAGGTACAGAAGAGATCCGATGAGTCCTCTGTAGTGGGTTGAGTCCACTGATATGCCTGCCTCGTCTGCATCTAGGTGAGTGCTTGTGCTCATTGGAATTCTTGCGGGTTTGGCTGATTCCATTCCATATCTCTTGATGAGATCTCGGGTATACTTTGCCTGGTTGATGAAAATTCCTTTTTCCATCTGCTTAACTTGTAATCCGAGAAAGAAGTTAAGCTTTCCCATCATACTCATCTCGAATTCTCCTTGCATGAGGTTGGAGAATTTCTCACATAGTTCTGGATTGGTTGACCCGAATATGATGTCATCCACATAAATCTGAACTATTAGTATGTGGCCTTCGTGCTCCACTCTGAATAGGGTCTTGTCCACTTTTCCCTTGCAAAAACCATTTTTCTCAAGAAACACAGACAGTGTTTCATACCATGCTCTCGGTGCTTGCTTGAGTCCATACAGCCTTCAACGACTTATAGACTTTGTCTCCTTTGACAAAACACGGGGTTGCTCTACATAGACTTCTTCTTCTAGGATTCCATTCGAAACGCAATTTTTACATCCATTTGGTTTACTTCAAAATCCTTTAATGCGGATATGCGAGAAATAGTCGATGGCTTCTAATCTTGCAACAGTGCATAAGTTTCATCAAAATCTATTCCCTCACACTGTGCATAACCTTTTGCTACGAGTCCGCTTTATTCCTAACAATAGCTCCGTCTTCATCACTCTTGTTTTTATACACCCATTTGGTGCCAATAACTTTCTTGTGATTGGGTGCATGCATTAGTTCCCAAACTTTGTTTCTCTCCATCTGCTCCAATTCCTCTTGCATGGCATTAATCCATGAATAATCTTCCAAGGCTTGTTCTCATCTTGGGTTCAATTTGTGACATGAAACATGAGAACATTGCCATTCTCCGGTAGAGTTGATCGTCTTGTCTTGACTCCATTAGTCAACTTTCCGATAATTTGAATTGGATGATCCTTGAGCCATTTGGGGATCTCGTCCTCTTCGGGTTTGTTCCCCTGTTGGATTGCTCGTGGTTGTCTGCATCTGTTTGGATTATGGTGCAGAATCGATCGGCTACCGCCTTGTCATCTGCAGACTTGGTTACAGCTGAGATGAGTCTTTGTCGACTCATTTGGTCTTCTTCAAAGAATCGGATCGAGATAGGTTTGGTGATCTGTCGATCTGCATTGGAGTCTTCATCACCGCATTGGGTCATCAGTGATCTGCAGTGAGTCCACCATTCCAGTGTCATGTACAATGACTTCTTCAAGGGTTGTTGACTTGAGCTTGTTCTCAATTTGCTCAAGTTGTTTCCTGTACTCAACGGTAGATTCATCAAAAACAACATGGGGTGTTTCCTCCACAACTAAGGTTCTTTTGTTAAAAACTCTATATGCCTTGCTTCTTTGGGAATATCCCATAAATAGACCATCATCAGTTTTAGCATCAAAGGCATTTAGTGTGTTTTACCGTTGTTGTGGATGAAACACTTGCAACCAAAAACATGAAAGTAAGCAACAGTAGGAGTTCTATTATTCCAAACCTCATAGGAGTTTTGCCATGTCTCCCTACTATCATACTCTGATACGGGTGTGGCGGTGTGTTGACGGCTTGACCCGAACCTTTTGGGTAGGTCCGCCGCAATCATGGACCTTCTTTGCTTCCTTCGTGGTTCTGTTCCTTCTTTCAAGAACACCATTCTGCTGGGCGTCTGCCGCAGAGAGCTCATCTTTGGATCCCATTCTCGATCTGAAATCGATTATCGCCTTGTTGAGAAACTCTCCTCCTCTGTCGATCGATCTTGATTATGGAGAGAGATTTCTCATTCGATCCTCTCGCCAGCCTCGTAACTTGGTCGTGGTTTCACTTTTCTTGTATAGAAAAATGATCCAAGTGTACCTTGAATAATCATCTACAATCACAAGAGCATGCTTTACCGCTCAAAGTCCTTGGCTTGATAGGACCAAATAGATCCATGTGGAGTAGATCTAAGATCCTTGTTGTGAGCGTTGTAGGCCGAATCGGCTTGAGCGATGCCTTGGTCTTTCCCTTCGACATGCATCACAGTGCTTCCTTCTTGAATGCTTCATTTGGAAGTCCTCGACCGACTTCCGAGAGCTAATCTTGTTGATGGCTTTGAAGTTCGGGTGACATAGTCTTTTGTGCCACGGCCTATCCATTCGGCTCTGATCTTGGATAGAAAACAGGAGTTAGGTGTTCCTGTGTTCTAATCAATCATGTATACATCTCTTCTTCGGAAACTTTGTAGCTTTATTTCTCCAGATAAGATGTCTATCACCATACACTTCAAGATGGTGAAGACTACTAGATTCTTCTCGTCGCAGAACTGGCTTATGCTCAGGAGGTTGTATTTGAGACCTTTGACATAATGGACTTTGGATATGACAATGTTTCCTCGGTGCAGCTCTCCAAAGACTTTTGTCTGTCCTCTAGAGCTATCTCCAAAGGTTACATCGGGACCTCTTTCTTTGATATATTTGGTCAGCATCTTCTTGTTCCCGGTCATGTGCCTTGAGCATTCAGAGTCTACAAACCACTCTTCACCTCCAAAATTTGAGCTTGAGGAGATGTGGTTGTAGTCCTTCCACCTCTTCTACAATTAAACAAGCAGAGATTTAGGTACCCAAATTTGTGTGGGTCCTTTGGGGTTAGTTGGTTTCCTGGAGAATTGATTTCTCCTTGGATTATAGGAATTGTTATTATTATTATAACCCTTATAAGGTGCCTGTGGTCGAGGTCTAAATCTCCTGGTTGGATTGTATACCGGGTATTCCTCAAAATAGTGTGGGCCATTTCTAAATCTAGGCTGAAACCATTTATTAAACCTTTGTGGTCTCCACACTTGTTCATTTTGGTAATTTGGATAACCTTGAGGTTTCCATCTGCCCCTCCCATTATGAAATCGATTTTTGGGGAGTTGTTGGTAATAGTGGGCTTGTTATGCAATTTCTTTGCTTTTGCAGGCCTTTGCCTAGTCGCTGTCTAGGTGGTATGCAGTGTAACATTGCGGCTAGATGTTTGACTTAATTTGTTTGCTTTTTGAATATTGGTTTATACGCAGCTCAGATCGAGACCATTGTTTCTCCCTTGATAAACTTGGTTTGAACTAGAGGGAGTGTGAGAATCATATCCAAGGCCTGATTTGGTATATAATGACCTTTTATAAGTACACAATTCGCCCAGAGTTGAAGACGCCTTCGGGAGGTTATTTCCTGCGCTGAGTTTTATTTAATCGTGCCCGCTTAGTAAACTCGGCTTTGGCATGAGCAAGTGCGGTGACTTTTCTTTAAGTAAAATATTTAGCCGGTCTATCTCATTTGTATTGGCACTTGCACAGTTTTCAAAATCATTTGTATTTGTCTCGGCCTTATTTAAATCTAAGTGAGTTTTTGAAATCATTTTTAATTGCTATTCTCATCTTGCGACTTAGTCTTCTCTGTGATCTGACTTGGTGTGCGATTTAAGTGTTTCAAAATCCTTGAATAATTGATTTACCGATTCATGTAAATCCATATCTTGTGACATGGTGAGCTATTATTTGAACCGGTAGGTTTAGAGGTTACCTCTTCATCGCCCAAGTTTGCCATCGTGCAATCATATTCCTCGTCGTCATCGGATAAGAAACCGCCGCTTGATTCGACATGCTCTGGTCTTCTCCGATGAGAGCTTTTCTTCTCTTCCTTTCGCCACCTCCTTCTTGGTTTCATCCTTCTTGAGCTCGGGACAATCCATTTGGATGTGTCTATTTTATGACAGATTGTAGCATTCAACTTTCCACTTCCACCTTCTGGTTCCTTCTTGGGTTCTCCTTGTAGTTTTTCTTATACTTGGAGTAGTTCTTTCAAGTTCTTGAACCTTTGCATAATGAAAGCCATTTCCTCCTCAAAATCTAGCGGATTTGGAGGTTTCACATCAGACAGGCTCTTAGCAGGGGACTCGGATGCAAATGCGATTCCCTTCTCTGCAGGCTCAGTCGAGGATGAAATCGGAAGTTCGAACTCATAAGCCTTCATATCAGAGAACAGCTCCTGAATCTTTATTTTATTCAGGTCTTTGGACTCTCTCATAGCTACAGCCTTCATGCTCCATTCGGGATTGAGTGATCTGAGGACCTTGAGTGCCATTTCCCTGTTGCCATAAGTTTTGCCCAGGGAGTTGATCTCGTTGATAATTTCGGTGAACCTTGTGTCCACTTGGTCTATTGATTCACCATTCTTCATTTTAAAATTGTCAAACTTTTGAATAGCTATTGACAACTTGTTCTCCTTGATCAGCTCCGTTCCTTCACACATTAGAGCTAATGTGTCCCAAATCTCTTTGGCATTCTTACAATTTTTGATCTTGACCATTGTGGATTTGTCAAGAGTTTGGTATAGCACATCTCTGGCCCTGTTGTCAAGATTGGCCAGCTTTCTCTCTTCGGGGTCACTCCGTTCTCTTCTTAGGAATCTTTTCGGGCCTCCCACCGCGATCTCCTCATGTATTGTCCTTCTCGAAAATGAATGGACCGTCTTCAATGATGCACCACATGTCGTCATGGATTGAAGATAAGTGTGCTCGCATTCTTATCTTCCGAGATCATACTCGTCAACTGAAAAGACAGTAGTCTAGAGTGCATGTGTTCCATTATAACGTGAGAGATAAGATATATATCTAGTAGATGCAGTTCGTGAAAAAAATATGAACCAACCGCTCTGATACCACTTGTAGGTCACAAGTCGTCCAGGTACAAGTCTAGAGGGGGGGGTGAATAGACTTGTAGAAACTCTTGAACTCTTTTTCCGAAGAGTGAGTTTCTTCAGCTGATAGTCAAACAAATGACTTGGAGTCGTTTGTTCTTGGATAAGTGCGGAAGTCAGCTGATGACGAATATAAATTAATCTAATGAAACACTTTAACAATGTATGCGTGATTAGAGTATGATGCGATAAAGCAAGAATAACACAGTGATTATAGTGGTCTCGGAGGTGGGGTAATACTCTAATAATCCACTTTTCTCCAATCCTATTGGAGTTGTATTCACTATTATTCTCTACCAGTGATAAATAGTCCAGTGATTCACTACACACTTCAAAATCTTCCAAACAGTGGAATTCAGTGCCGTTGTACACACACTTGATCGCCTTGCACCTCTTGATCCTCGATCCTCGGATGCCTTCTGATCACTTACTTCAACCGGTGAAGTACCCCGTACTCAAGTTTTATAGACAAGAGTGTTTGTCTTCTCAACTTAAGAGCTTCCTTGAATATGAACTTTTTGGATGCTCTTTTCACGATGCTATTTGATTGCTTGAGATTGCTTTGTTTGCTTTGATCGCTAGAGTATATGTTCGCACCGTTGTTTGCTCGATTTCAAATCTCGGGTATTTATAGATCACGATCTCGAGCTTCTTCCTTGTAGCCGTTGCAAATCAACAAATCCGTCCGTTGGAGGGAGACTTCATTGTTTAATCTTTTACGAGCGTTGCAATTTGGATTCCCATTATTTTATTTTATCTTCCGACCGTTGTGATGACTTCTGCATGTGAGCGCCGAATCTTTTGAATATAAAAGGTTTAAAGTCTTCCCGGTGGGTCAGGATGATTTAAATAAATCATATCTCTTGCGGGAATCACTCCAATTTGTCTCTTCACGTTGCATGTGAGCTTTCCGTAATATTTGACTTTTCAAAGCATGCTGACGTGGACTTGGAGTACTAGGCTGTAGTTGAGTAGGCTTTGGTGCAGCTTACATCTTTGCAGGTAGGTCCTCTTGGTTGTATACTGTTTGAGACTTGTCTGATCATTTGACTTCCCTGAGGTTCCTCGGCTGCAGTCTGGTCAAACTTCTCTGACAAATTTTTAGTTGACCAGGGCTACTCTGATTTGAAGTCGGCTGTACTTCTCTGATGGACTAGACTGTACTTTAGTACTTAGCCGATTTTCAGCCTAACTAACTTTGGCCTATAGAAGACACTCATTTGGTTCTTCTTTACATATAACATATTTTGGCCTATGGAAGATACTCATTTGGTTCTTCCTTACATTTCGCCAATTAATAAACATTTGATTTTAAATTAATGACATCATCAAAATCTAACAAGTATTCCTAACAGGTTTGTACTTGTATTTCAGATCCTGTGTATCATAAGGCCGTTGGCCATCCTATTAATAAACTCCTAATCAGAGTAATGACTACTTATTGTGGTTCGGTATCCTAAAATAATATTTATTTATCTGTATTTTGATATCGCATGGTGGGTCCCAGTGTGGGGTCCACGACACTGTAATAGACGCCTTTTTGGGGTGTTACAGAAGATGGTATCAGAGAGTGTTGTTTTCTCTTTAAAGAGTCGTTGTAGAATGAACTATTATCCAAAGACCTTCGTGTCACATGTGACCTGTGCAAGCGCCTGACTCTACGGGCCAAATACGGTATGTACTTTTCGAGCCATGATTTAATTACTGCATGATATTGATATCGGAATGGATCTCTTTGTCGATCTTGTTATTCCGAAGATCTGTGGCAGGATTTATCTGATCGATAATTCTAGATAAATGCTGGGTTGATTATATGATTAAAATTGCTCGACTTGACGTCGATGTAATATTCTGTGTGACATTCTTGGTGTCGATAATTAGTTCTGAACCATTTTCTTGAATATGTGATTCCTTGTTGCTATTAACTTAGCATGAATTTTGAATAGTATCTTGAACTCTACTTATGGTTATCATTATGATTGATTCTTTCAGTATGGAAAGAAATCTGAGAGGTCGTGGCAGAGGGGGACGAGGCCGCGGAAGGGGCTGACCGATACCTCGAGCCAACAGACGTGAAAATGTGGATCATAGTTCCGCAGACAGTGGTTCACCTTCAAGGGACCAATCGCACCACAGTGAGCCCTAAACCCTAAACCCTAAACCCTAAACCCTAAACCCTAAACCCTAAACCCTAAACCCTAAAACCCTAAACCCTAAACCCTAAACCCTAAACCCTAAACCCTAAACCCTAAACCCTAAACCCTAAAACCCTAAAACCTAAACCCTAAACCCTAAACCCTAAACCCTGAACCCTAAACCCTAAACGCTAAACCCTAAACCCTAAACCCTAAACCCTAAACCCTAAACCCTGAACCCTAAACCCTAAATACGTGTGATGCAGAACATGATGACTCAGATTGTAACACCCCAAACTAGGCGACTATTACGGTGCCGTGGACCCCCGACTGGGACCCACCAGGCGAATGAAAATTAATGACTTAAATAATATAATTGTAGTACCGAACCACATTATATCATTAATTACTCCGATGAGGAGTTTCAAGTACAACACACCCAAGATAATATAGAATACATGTATATTTTATATGAAGATAAAATATACAACACTGAATGAAAATGAGTATCCAAACAGAAATCTGTACCGGAAATAAAATGAAGACAACATGAATGACTGAAAGGACTCGGGCCCCCTACTAGTATCACTGGGACTCTTCGCCGTCAATGTTTTCTTCCCGTGCTTTTGCCTTGCCATGACCTGAAAACAATATCCCCCAATGGGGTCAGTTACATAGAACAACAATACTCAAGAGTTGAATATACACAATCATGATATATCTTAATTATGAAATTAAGCTGAAGAGGGGCATCGTAGTACGCCCATAATGGTATGTTCATGTGCACAAGACGAGTGACCGGACACACCTGCCATTGTACCTAATTAGTCTCACAGAGGTACGTTACCGTGTGCACAGTCCATTGTGTAGGTGAACCCGAATACATGACCATCATGTGCCCAACTAAAAATTCCACACATCACCACCCGGCCACACAATACGAACCCAGAAGGTCATATGAATGAGAATGACCATGATGAATAGTAATGAATAACAATCCGACAAAGTCAAGAATGACTCACCGATATGAAATAATAGTGAAGTGAATGATAGCTCAATGAAATGATGGGAACCGTCGTTCCTCGTGAATGAAGTGATTATTCGACAATTACAAGTCTCAATACGGTTAATACATTATGAATGAGTTATGATTATGAATGAACAACAACAAAAGGAATGAATATCCTTTTAACCGAGTAAGAATTAACTTACTCAACACCGGTGAATATCCTTTCACGAACAAACGTCCTAAATAAGGTGTCAGTAGCTCGAACAACCTTGAATAACATAATTACCAAGAATCCATTCAATATACAAATCAAACAAGATTATAACTAAGTCAAAATGTCGATACGACTAAACCAAGTTCATTGGGGCATTATATCAAACACGTTGTAACCAATCTTCGATTGTTTACAACCAATCCTTAATTATACCAATATTAAATCCCCCAAGGAGTGTTTCAAACCAACAAAACATCTTCAATACAATCAATAATCCAATATAAATATCCAATTCGTGATTTCAACAACAACTTAATCGAAACCCCCCAAATCCAACTCAATATGCAAAGTGTTCTTGAATAATCCTTCAACAATCCAATGAATATTCATACACATTCATAATCATATGTATATCTCTTCATACAACATGATTATAATGTCCAAAACATCATATCTCAACACAATTAAAATCCAAGATGTTGAAGAATTTACCTCTTGAAAATCCAAATACTTTGATCCGGTGAAATCATGTTAAATTGACTATCCAAGCTTCACAAACGAACGAATATGATGAAAACCGAACACCTAAGTGATAGATGATGAAAAATCTCTCCCTCAAGCTCTCTCTATCAGAAACAAGGTGAAGAAATGGTAAAAATGAGCTCAATGTCCTGTCCAAGTCCTTAAGTACTGCCATGGTTACGGCCGTAACTCGGCCTACTTACGGCCATAACATCCCCAAGTCAACGGCCTTACGGCCGTAACCAGCCATCTCATACTGGCATAACTCGCCCTCGTCGAAACATATGCCGACAGACATACGGTCGTACCCGCACATGCCTTACGGGCGTAACTAGACTGATACGGACGTACTCGGCAAGACTTATGGGCGTATGAAACCTTCGTCGAAACTGACCGGGCACCCTGCTCGAATCGTACGGCCGTAATCGGCCAAGCCTTACGGCTGTACCTGCCTCATCTTACGGCCGTATGCCGCAACCCTTACGGCGGTAAGCCCTCTTCGTCCGAAATTTCCTGAAAACCACGAACGCATGTTACGGCCATAGCCTACCTATCCTTATGTCCGTATCTCACCTTCGGCCAAAACAACCTTAAGCCAACGAATGCATGTTACGGCTGTAATGCATGATTAGTTACGACCGTAACTCATTGCTGGAAGTGACGAAAATCCGACAACTCCGTCTGCTCGCTACAAACGGCGAACGATCCGACATAAAATACTTGTATGAATGTAATTAAGTCCAATAACACACGATAGATAATACTTCCAACACAAGACTACCATTCACGATGATTATGATAATACTCTCGTCTCGATCCTCAAACGGAGATGAATGATGATCGGTAACTGATACACGGTTACAATATGCCAACGATGAATACAAATGAATGAATCATGAATGATGATTGATTAATAATTAGTGAAAATTATTGAGTGACAATTACTGACTGATAATTACTGAATGATAATGAATGAATTACAACCGGCTATTACATACTCCCACCCTTAAAAAGAGTTCCGTCCTCAAAACTATGGGTCAAACAACTCGGGATAACTCTTCCGCATACTATCCTCGATTTCCCAAGTACCCTCTTCGACTCCGTGTCTAGACCACTGAATCTTGACCAAAGGAATCGTCTTGTTCCACAACTGTTTGATTTGCCACTCTAAAACTCGTATATGATGCTCCTCATACGAATGATCATCCGTGATATCGATTTCGTCGAACTGAAGTATGTGACTGGGGTCGGAAACATACTTCCGCAACTGAGAGACGTGAAACACATTATGAATTCGGCTCAATGCCGGAGGTAAGGCCAATCGATAAGCCAGACTGCCTACTCGATCGAAAATCTCAAACGGTCCGATGAATCTCGGACTCAACTTTCCCCCCTTCCTGAAATGGAAGATACCTCGACTCGGGATACCTTGACCAAAACATGGTAAACTGTCTCGAACTCTAGTGGTCGACGACAATTATCTGCATATGATTTTTGTCGACTCTGAGCGGTCAACAAACGACTCCTGATCAAAGCTACCTTCTCATGGGCGGCTACAAGCATATCGGGCTCGGTGACGATTGATTCTGATAAGTCATCCCAACATAAAGGAGATCGACAAGGACGACCGTACAAGGCCTCGTAAGGTGCCATCTTAAGCGAAGCATGCCAACTGTTATTGTACGAGAACTCAATCAACGGTAGCTGGGCTTCCCAATCATCTTTCCAATCGAGGACGCATGCCCTCAACATATCCTCCAATGTCTGAATAGTTCTCTCTGATTGTCCGTCGGACTGAGGATGAAAAGCTGTGCTGAAATTAAGTTGATTTCCCATGGCACGATGAACTGATTTCCAAAAATGTGACATGAATCGCCCGTCGCGATGAGAAACGATACTCTTAGAGGTACCATGCAATCTCGCTATCTCTTTGATGAACAACTGGGCAAGTCTCTTGGGACCCCACGTTTCCTTAATCTCAAGGAAATGAGCTGACTTAGTTAAACGGTCCACAACTACCTAAATTGTATTCATGCCACGATGACTCATCGGCAAACTCGTGATGAAATCCATAGAAATATCTTCCCACTTCCACTCTGGGATAGGGAGAGGTTTCAGCATACCTGCCAGTCGCTTATGTTCTATCTTGACTTGCTGACAGGTCAAACATCTCAAAACAAATTCTGTGACTTCTCGCTTCATATTACTCCACCAATAATTTTGTTTCAAGTCCTTGTACATCTTGCTAGACCTCGGATGAATGGAATAAGGGGTAGCATGAGCTTCTCTCAAAATCGAGTTTTTCAACTCGTCATTCGCTGGTACACATAACCGATTCTTAAATTGCAATAGGCCATCCTCGTGGACCACAAATTCAGGGGCCTTCCCCTGAGCCACATCCTCTCAGATGCGCAACAAAAACGTGTCTGAACCCTGATTCACTCTGATTGCCTCCTCAAGTGGCGATGAAATCTCTAATATGCAAAGTTGCCCTTGCACTCGCTGTAACCAGACCTCTATCCCGGGTCTCAGAAATTCCTGCTGAAGCTCCTTCTGAACTGTTAAACGAGCAAGCATTTGCTCCTGAATGGACTTGTTACTCAAGGCATCAGCGACAACGTTCGCCTTGCCCGGGTGGTATAGTATCTCAATATCGTAATCTTTGATTAGTTCCAACCACCGTCTCTGTCGCATATTTAACTCCTTCTGAGTAAATATATACTTCAAACTCTTATGATCGGTGAAAATCTGACAGGTTATGCCATAAAGGTAATGGCGCCAAATCTTCAACGCGAAAAGCATGGCTGCTAGTTCGAGGTCATGGGTCGGGTAATTGACCTCGTAAGGTCTCAGTTGCCGTGAAGCATAGGCAATAACCTTCCCATTTTGCATTAATACACATCCAAGACCGTGTCCGGACGTATCACTATAAACCACAAATCCTTCTGTCCATGTGCTGAAATTAACCGGCTCTTGAGTTCCTCAAAACTCCGCTGATACGTGTCGGACCACGTGTATTTATTATCCTCTCGCAAAAGGTTCGTCATTGGTTGAGCGATTTTAGAAAATCCTTCCACAAACCGCCGACAATAACCGGCTAATCCGAGAAAGCTTCGGATTTCCTTAACATTCTTCGGAGGCAGCCAATCTCGGATAGCCTCCGTTTTCTAAGGATCAACACGTACACCGTCTGATGAAATTACATGTCCGAGAAAGGTCACTTCGGACATCCAGAACTCACATTTGGAAAACTTTCCATAGAGTTGCTCCCTTATCAACACGTCGAGAACCTAATGAAGGTGAACCTCGTGCTCCTCTCGGTCATGAGAATAAATCAAAATGTCATCAATGAAGACAACCCCGAACTGATCCAAATAGTTGATGAAAACCCGATTCATTAATTCCATGAATACCGCAGGTGCAATAGTTAACCCAAACGACATTACCACGAACTCATAATGACCATAGCATGTTTGAAATGCCGTCCTCACGATATCCAACTCTCGAATTCACAACTGATGATATCTAGATCTTAAGTCGATCTTGGAAAATACTGAAGCTCCCTGAAGTTGATCTGAGCGATCATCAATACGGGGTAGAGGATACTTATTCTTGATCGTCACCCTGTTCAAATCCCGATAATCAATACATAAACGAAATGAACTGTCCTTCTTCTTGACAAATAATACTGGTGCTCCCCACGGGGACGCACTTGGTCGGATATAATCTTTCTCGAACAATTCCACAAGTTGACTTTTCAACTCCTGCATTTCGGTCAGGGCCATCCGATACGGTGCCTTCGGTATTGGAGACTTACCGGGCTCCAACTCAATCGTGAATTCCACATCCCTCGGTGGAGGTAAATTAGGTAGCTCGTCTGGGAATACACCGCCAATCGATAAAAATGATACCATGAATGATTGAATACCTCGACTGCCTTAGAATGGCCAATCGACAACAATGATACAATGAATGATTGAACAACTCGATTGCCTTAGAACGGCCAATCGATGACAATGATACCATGAATGATTGAACACCTCGATTGCCTTAGAATGGCCAATCGACGACAATGATACAATTAATGATTGAACAACTCGATTGCCTTGGAGTGGCCAATCGATGACAATGATACCATGAATGATTGAACACCTCGATTGCCTAAGAATGCTCAATCGATGGCAATGATACAATGAATGATTGAACAACTCGATTGCCTTAGAACGGCCAATCGATGACAGATACAATGAATGATTGAACACCTCAATTGCCTTAGAACGGTTAATCGATGACAATGATATTATGAATGTTTGAACACCTCGATTGCCTTTGAACGGTCAATCGATGACAATGATACAATGAATGATTGAACAACCCTGATTAAGTAATTTCACTGCTTTCCTCATATTAATGATTCTTCCGGAACAACTGAGATTACTTCCCTGAAATACACACTCGACTCCATCATCTGAAATGATAGTGACCATACACTTACGAACGCGGAGAATGGCATCATAACGATCCATCCAATTAATACCCAATATTACATTGTCCTTAGGTAAATCTACCACGATTAGGTCCGCCAACCAATCGCGGGCATTAAGCTTAATTCGGACAATTCTTAACCTCAAGATTTCCAAAAATTCTTCTACCATCTGGTAGACCAATGACATAAGGCTCATAACTAGTGGAACTATCCAGAAGTAGTCTACTCAAACATGACTCGAAAATGAATGAATGTGATGCACCAGTATCACAAAGGGTACACGGAGGTTGGGATGGAATTTCGAGTATACCTGAGATCATTCGGGCCTCCGGATCGTCGGTCCTCTTCACCTCGTGAATTTGGGGCTTGCCGGCCCTCGAACCGGATGCTCCTGTCTGATAAGTATGAGCTCCGCCTTTAGTTGCTCCCGTCATCTTAAACAGCACAGACTGAGTGGCCTGATTCTGAACCGCTGATTGCTTCGGGGCCTGAGATGCCACTGGAGTATGCTTTGGAGTCTCTTCGGCAGGAACGGACCTTATGCCCGGAAATCCCACAGTTGAAACAGGTGATAGTCTGCCTCGAACACCTAGTGCTGAAATGACCCGGCGCTCTACAGTTGAAATAGGTGATGGCCGAACTGGCCACTCAGGACTGAGACTCTGTGGGCTTATGCGCCGTAGGAGGTCGCTCAGAAAAAGTAGAGCCCACACGAGACTTCTTGAAGGTTGACTGACCGCCTTCGGACTGATTGCGCTTTGTTGATTTCTTGCTAGCAGATGAAGGTTGTTGCTCAGCAATTTCCTTAGCAGTAAGCTCATTAGTAAGAGCTTTCTCGATTAATTCGGTTAGAGTAGTGCATTGGTGATTAAGCAATTTCATCTAGGCAATCATGCCTTGCATAAAAGCGAGTGGATCAACCCGAACACCTTCTGATTGAGCTGTGTCCCGGGTACAACTTCCTGACTGTGAATAATTATTTCCCGGGTTCAACTTCCTGACTGTGAATGATTATTTCCCGGGTTTCGGCCCGCACTGCGGCCTCTCCCCCTGCGTTCTTTGACAGCTCTCTCCATACTGGAGTCGGAAGGCCAAATGATAATTATAGATCTCGTATGAGTACCTTGTTATGATTACGTTATGAAATGATAAAAATGAGCATACACGATCTAACACAGTGATTAAATGAATGATTAGCTGAGGTGACATGATTATCTGATGAAATTCTTGAAGTGATTATCTTGAACAAGTTAACAAGATTAAATATATGATCCTCAAGATCAATAACTCAATTGTGAAATGAATTGAGTGATTAATGAGTTAACATGATCGACATGATCAAAATGAATGATGATGAGGATTGTTGACTGTTGAATGATGAATGAGTGATTCTTATTGCCAGAAATTATACCATGGCGTTAGAAGTCTTACAGTTCTTGGTCTGAGGGGCTCCGCATTTGCACAGGTCACACGTGACGCGAAAGTCCAATGATACTAGTCTGAAGACGATGATTTCAAATGAGACATGACTCGGAAGGTAGTATTCAAAACCACGGTCCGATACTAACTCTGTAACACCCCAAACTAGGCGACTATTACAGTGCCGTGGACCCCCGACTGGGAACCACCAGGCGAATGAAAATTAATGACTTAAATAATATAATTGTAGTATCGAACCACATTATATCATTACTTACTCCGATGAGAAGTTTCAAGTACAACACACCCAAGATAATACAGAATACATGTATATTTTATATGAAGATAAAATATACAATACTGAATGAAAATGAGTATCCAAACGGAAATCTGCAGCAGAAATAAAATGAAGACAACATGAATGACTGAAAGGATTGGGCCCCCCTACTAGTATCACTGGGACTCCTCGCTGTCAACGTTCTCTTCCTGTGCTTTTGCCTTGCCATGACCTAAAAACAATATCCCCCAATGGGGCTGCCATACGTAACAACAATCCTCAAGAGTTGAATATACACAATCATGATATATCTTAATTATGAAATTAAGCTGAAGACGGGCATCGTAGTATGCCCGTAATGGTATGTGCATGTGCAGAAGACGAGTGACTGGACACACCCGCCCTTGTACCTAATTAGTCTCACGGAGGTACGTTACCGTGTGCACAGTCCATTGTGTCGGTGAACCCGAACACGTGACCATCATGTGCCCGACTAAAAATTCCACACATGACCAATCGGCCACGCAATACGAACCCAGAAGGTCATATGAACGAGAATGACCATGATGAATAGTAATGAATAACAATCCAACAAAGTCAAGAATGACTCACCGAGATGAAATAATAGTGAAGTGAATGATAGCTCAATGAAATGACTGGAACCGTCGTTCCTCGTGAATGAAGTGATTATTCGACAATTACAAGTCTCAAAACGTTTAATACATTATGAATTAGTTATGATTATGAATGCACAACAACAAAAGGAATGAATATCCTTTTAACCGAGTAAGAATTAACTTACTCAACACCGGTGAAGAATGTCCTTCCACGAACAAACGTCCTAAATAAGGTGTTGGTCGCTCGAACAACCTTGAATAACACAATTACCAACAGTCCATTCAATATACAAATCAAACACGATTATAACTAACTCAAAATGTCGATACGACTAAACCAAGTTCATTGGGGCATTATATCAAACACTTTGTAACCAATCTTCGATTTACAACCAATCCTTCATTATACCAATATCAAATCCCCCAAGGAGTGTTTCAAACCAACAAAACATCTTCAATACAATCAATAATCCAATATGAATATCCAATTCGTGATTTCAACAACAACTTAATCGAAAACCCCCAAATCCAACTCAATATGCAAAGTGTTCTTGAATAATCCTTCAATAATCCAATGAATATTCATATAAACTCATAATCATATGTATATATCTTCATACAACATGATTATAACATCCAAAACATCATATCTCAACACAAAATCGAAATCCAAGATGTTGAAGAATTTACCTCTTGAAGATCCAAATACTTTGATCCGGTGAAATCGTGTTAAATCGACTAGCCAAGCTTCACAAATGAATGAAGATGATGAAAACCGAGCACCCAAGTGATGAATGATGAAAAATCTCTCTCTCAAGCTCTCTCTCTCTCGGAAACAAGGTGAAGAAATGGTAAAAATGAGCTCAAAGTCCCGTCCAAGTCCTTAAGTACTGCCATGGTTACCGTCGTAACTCGGCCTACTTACGGCCGTAACTCGGCCTACTTACGGCCGTAACATCCCCAAGTCAACAGCCTTACGGCCGTATCCATCCATCTCATACGGGCGTAACTCGCCCTCATCGAAACATCTGCCGACAGACATACGGCCGTAACCGCACATGCCTTACGGGTGTAACTATACTGATACGGCCGTACTCGGAAAGACTTACGGGCATATGAAACCTTCGTCAAAACTGACCGGGAACCCTGCTCGAATCGTACGGACATAACCGGCCAAGCCTTACGGCCGTACCTGCCTCATCTTACGGCCGTATGCCGCAACCCTTACGGCCGTAAGCCCTCTTCGTCTGAAATTTCCTGAAAACCACGAACGCATGTTACGGCCATAGCCTACCTATCCTTACGGCCGTATATCATCTTCGGACAAAACAACCTTAAGCCAACGAATGCATGTTACGGCCGTAATGCATGATTAGTTACGGCCGTAACTCATTGCTGAAAGTGACGACAATCCGACAACTCCGTCTACTCGCTACAAACGGTGAATGATCCGATATACAATACTTGAATGAATGTAATTAAGTCCAATAACACGCGATATATAATACTTCCAACACAAGACTACCATTCACGATGATTATGATAATACTCTCGTCTCGATCCTCAAATGGAGATGAATGACGATCGGTAACTGATACACGATTACAATATGCCAACTATGAATACAAATGAATGAATCATGAATGATGAGTGATTAATAATGCGTGAAAATTACTGAGAGACAATTACTGACTGATAATTACTCAATGATAATGAATGAATTACAACCGGGTATTACACAGATGACCCAGATGGGTCAATTAATGGAAGCTATGTAGAGGGCCACTACTGGCCAGCAGCAGGGACCTCATCCTCCACCTCCTGTGCTTGGCGGACCTGTGAGTCAGATCATCAGCGACAGCTCTCGCCAGCGACCTCCGACCTTTGAAGGCTCCTCTGAGCCTGCTGACATTATGCATTGGATCGAGCATTTTGATAAATTACTCAAGATGGTGGACTGCCCAGAGGAGAATCGCATCTCCGTAGCAGCTTACTATCTTAGCAAGGGCGCTCACACTTCGTGGCTTTCAGTGAGGCCAGTTGATGGTGCTTATACTTGGGAGGAATGTAAAAACCTCATGCTGGACCGTCACTATCCAGGGCCATTCCGTGAGGCCAAGCTGTCAGAATTGCTAAACCCGGACCCATCCAAGGATGATGTACTATCTGCCGCCGAGAAATTTCAGGCACTTGTTCCTTTTGCCTCATCGATTTTCCGAATAGAGGCTGATAAAATCAAATATTTTCTCAAAAGTCTTAAACCCCGAATGAAAATGCAGTTGTTGAATCACCACTGTACGACCCTACCGGAGTTCATCGAGAAAGCTATGGAATACGAACTCACCGCGAAGGAGATTTCAAAGAAGAAACCACAACCCAACAACAAAAGATCTCGGAACCAGAACCAGACTGAGAGTAACCGGGGGCCATTCAGGAAGCCCCAGTCATTGCCAAACTCTTCTGATCGACCACCCATGGCGTCGAAGCCAGCAGGATCGCACTCTCGAGCGGTCCCCTCATCTGTTGTGTGCTATAACTGTGGATATCAGGGGCACGTCAGCTCCAAATACCCGAAGCCGACCGTCGCATGCCATACTTGATGGAAGAATGGGCATCGTGCTCGTTTTTACAGGGATGGACCCAGACGTGAACCAGTAGCGTCTCATGCTCCAAATCAGTCTGCTGTCCAGGACTGTGTGCCTCCGTCCGCTTCTTATCAGACTACCGCGGCAAATAGGGGAATGGGTCGTGGGAATCAAAGTGGTACGGATGGTGCAGGAGCCGCAAAACCCAGAATCTACAAAATGAAGAAAGCTGCCGATCCCGAGGCCAACATGATTGCAGGTGTGTGTTCTTTTTGATACCGGTGCTTCACACTCCTTTATATCTACTTCTTGTTTAAGTTGTTTGCCTCTAGACCACGTTATCAATTGTGAGCCCTATGTGATTGGTCTACCCGATGGTACAAGAATTATTGGGAATCGTGAAGTCCAGGACTGTCCGATTCATATGAACGACCGTGAGTGGTTGTCAAATCTGATTGTAGTCGATTTACCTATGGATGATAAAATCTTGGGTATCGATTGGATGGATCGTCATGATGCCATACTTAGTGTCCGCAAGCCAATAGTAACCTTCACTTCTGATGATGGTTTCGAGTGTATATTTCGAGGTGATAATCCCAGCCGTTTCGGGAGAGTCATCAGTGCTATGAAAGTAGTGAAACTGCTTAATCAAAGGTGTATTGGTTATTGGTGCTACATGACCAAAACAACAGATCGACCAGTTGAATTGGCCGACATTCCGGTAGTCTGAGATTACCCAGACATATTTCCAGACGAGTTGCCACGCTTACCTCCACATCGTGAAGTGGAGTTTATTATTGAATTAGAGCCAGGTACGTCCCTGCTTTCAAAAGAACCATATCGTATGGCTCCGACTGAGATGCATGAGCTGAAGAACCAGCTTGAGGAGTTGATTGAAAAGGGCTATATTCGACCTAGTACGTCCCCTTGGGGAGCACCAATATTATTTGTACGAAAGAAATACGGATAGCTGCGATTATGTATTGATTACCGTGAGCTGAACAGGGTAACCACCAAGAACAAATATCCATTGCCGCATATTGATGATTTATTGGACCAACTTCAGGGAGCTGCTATGTTTTCTAAGATCGACTTGAGGTCTGGTTATCATCAGTTGAGGATTCGAGAGTCTGACATTTCGAAGATGGCTTTCCGCACTCGCTATGGGCATTATGAGTTCGTGGTGATACCATTTGGATTAACTAATGCACCAACTGTATTCATGGAGTTAATGAATCTGGTTTTTATTAACTATCTAGACCGCTTTGTAGTTGTTTTTATTGACGACATTCTGATTTACTCTCATAACCACGAAGAGCATGAACGTCATCTCCACCAAGTGCTCGATGCGTTGAGGCGGGAACAGCTTTATGGGAATTTTTCTAAATGTGAATTCTGGATGCCTGAGGTTATCTTTCTTGGGCATGTGATATCAGACGAAGGAGTGAGACTGGACCCACAAAAGAGAAGCCATTCAAGACTGGCTACCTCCGAAGAATGTGAAGGAAGTTCGTAGTTTCCTCGGCCTAGCAGGTTACTACCGATGGTACGTGGAAGAATTTTCCCAAATTGCGCAACTGATGACTAACCTACTGAGGAAGGATAAGAAGTATTTGTGGTCAGAAGCATGTCAGCAAAGTTTTGATAAGCTAAAGAGTTGATTGATTTCAGCACATGTCTTGGTTATACTAAAAGGAACGGAAGGATTCGTGGTGTATAGTGACGCATGGAGACAGGGCCTTGGATGTGTACTAATGCAGGAAGGGAAAGTGATTGCCTATGCATCGAGGCAATTGCGACCCTATGAAGTTAACTATCCGACCCATGACTTGGAGCTAGCAGCCATAATGTTTGCGTTGAAAATTTGGTGTCACTATCTGTATGGAGTTACCTGTAAGATCTTTACCGATCACAAGAGCCTGAAGTACATTTTTGCTCAGAAAGAGTTGAACATGAGACAGAGAAGGTGGCTAGAATTAATAAAAGATTATGATATCGAAATCCTTTATTATCCAGGCAAGGCAAATGTGGTTGCCAATGCCTTGAGCCGTAAGACAATGCAGGAGCAGATGCTTAGTTGCTTGACAGCTCAGAGGGAATTGCATTTGGAGCTTATGAGGCCAGAGATTGAAGTTTGGTAGCAGCGTGTTCAGGGACAACTTTGCACACTTGAGATTTCTTCATCTTTTGATGATATAATCAGATAGAAACAGATTACGGACCCGTTCCTATCTCGAGTTCGCGATGATGTCACTCAAGGGAAAGCCCATGGATTTGTGATCCACGAGGACAGATTGATATGCTTCAGGAATCGAGCGTGTGTACCAGCAGATGAGGAGTTGAGGAACTCTATCATGAGAGAAGCCCACACTACCGCATACTCTATTCACCTGGGGTCTAGTAAGATGTATAAGGATTTGAAACAATATTATTGGTGGGGAAATATGAAACGTGAGGTTACCGAATTCGTTTCGAGATGTTTAACCTGCCAGCAGGTTAAAATTGAGCACCAGCGACCCGCAGGAATGCTGAAACTGCTTCCGATTCCCGAGTGGAAATAGGAGGACATATCGATGGATTTTATCACTAGCTTGCCGACGAGTCGTCGAGGAATGAATACGATTTGGGTGATCGTGGACCGTCTAACCAAATCAGCCCACTTTTTGGAGATTAAAGACACATGGGGCCCCAAGAGATTGGCCCAGCTATTTATTAAAGAGATTTTAAGGTTGCATGGTACCCCCAAGAGTATTGTATCGGACCGTGATGGGCGATTCATGTCACACTTCTGGAAGGCAGTTCATCATGCGATGGGCACGCAATTGAATTTCAGTACGGCTTTTCATCCACAGACCGATAGTCAGTCTGAGAGAACTATCCCAACCCTAGAGGATATGTGCTCTTGATTGGAAGAACGATTGGGAAACCCAGCTACCTTTGGTGGAATTCACTTATAATAATAGTTGGCATACTTCGATTCAGATGGCTCCGTATGAGGAATTGTATGGCCGTCGCTGTAGTTCCCCTTTTTGTTGGGACGAACTGTCAGAATCTTTAGGTATGGAACCCGATATGTTATTAGCAGCCCGTGAGAAGATCTCTCTGATTAGGAGTCGTTTGTTAATGGCTCAAAGTCGACAGAAGTCCTATGCATACCACCGTCGACGACCGCTTGAGTTCGAGGTTGGTGACCATGTGCTAATGAAGGTGTCTCCTACTGGAGGTGTTTTTCGTTTGGAAATAGAGGCAAGCTGAGCCCAATGTACATTGGGCCGTTTGAGATTTTGGAGCGTGTGGGTGATCTGGCCTATCGACTGGCTTTGCCACCGTCTTTGAGTCAGATGCACAACGTGTTTCATGTCTCCCAGTTGAGGAAGTATATTGCTTATTCGAGCCATGTACTTTAATTCGAAGAGATTGAAATAGCGGAGGATAATTCGTACGAAGAGCATCCTGTACAGATACTCAAGAGGATGATCAAACAGTTGCGGAACAAGACGATTCCTCTACTAAAGGTTCAGTGGTCACGACACGGAGTTGAGGAGGCTATGTGGGAAACCGAGGATAGCATGCGAGCGAGATATCCCAAATTATTAGCCCCTTAGTTTTAAGGACGAAACTCCTTTTACGGTGGGAGTATGTAATACCCGATAGTAAATCTTCATCCTTACTGTTGTTTTGTCCAGAATTTGGCTATCGTTGAATCATGTTGCATTTATTATATGACTTATGTCGAGACGTTATGGAATTGAGTTAATTATCGTTGTTATTCGCCTTATGTTTGTTGGGTTGATGTTAATTGGAGAGTTGCATTTTGAACCTATTCTGTTGGTGTAGCTACGCTACAAAGTGCAATTAACATATGTTAATCTTGTGCCTTAACATACGTAATTCATTATCAGTTGCTTACGTTAAGAGAGAATTAGACATCAGTTAACTTCTGCACATGAGGCTGATATCCGTTGCCATGCACGTGAAGTGTGATTGGCTATCGTGTCGGTCAGAGTCAACCCTATTTAACTTACGGAATACCCTCTTCGTTAACATACATAAATCGCCTGTGTAATCTATTCAGTAGTGTAGGTCACAAGTCGTCCAGGAATAAGTCTAGAGGGGGGTGAATAGACTTATTGAAACTCTTAAACTCTTTTTTCAAAGAGTAAGTTTCTTCAGCTGATAGATAAACAAATGACTTGGAGTCGTTTGTTCTTAATACGTGCGGAAGTCAGCTGATGACGAATACACAACAACTAATGAAACACTTTAACAATGAATGCAGCAGTTAAAGTATGATGCAATAAAACAGTAAAATACGCAGGCAATTATAGTGGTCTCAGAGGTGGGGTAATCCTCTACTAATCCACTTTTCTCCAAACCAGTTGGAGATGAATTCACTATAATTTTCAACCAGTGATAAATATTACAGTGATTCAACCAAACTACAACAGCTTCCAACCAGTGGAATTTCGTGCCGTTGTAACACACTTGATTGCCTTGCACCTCTTGATCCTCGATCCTTGGATGCCTTTACAGTCTCGAACTTCAACCAGTGAAGTACCCCTAACTCAGGATTTAAGACACGAGTTTTTGTCTTCTCCAACTAAGAGCTTCTTCAAGTATGAACTTTTTAGAACCGCTCTTTTCATGATGCTATTTTTCGCTTTTAGATTGCTTGAATGCTTGAAAGTATGTTCGCACCGGTATTAATCGTTGTGTTTGCTCAGCTTCAACTCTTCGGATATATATAGGTCACGATCTCTGAGCTTTTCCTCATAGCCGTTGCAAATCTTTTCAACAAATCCCTCCGTTGGAGAGGTAGACTTCATTGTTTTCTTTTTGAACATTGTAAGCCTGGATTCCTATATTTTAATCTATCTTCCGACCGTTGTGAAGACTTCTGCATGTGATGCGCCGAATCTTTTGAATATAATACGATTAAAGTCTTCAAGGTGGGTCTGGATGAATTATTTAATTCATATCTTTAGCGGGAATCACTCCAATTTGTCTCTTCACGTTGCATGTGACTTTCCGTAATATTTGACTTTTCAACGCATGCTGACGTGGACTTGGAGTACTTGGATGATCTCGACTAGGCTGATGTGCAGTTAACTTCTCTGCAGTCTGGACCTCTCTGATGTTCACTGTTTAGGACTTGTCTGATCAGATGACTTGTCTGAGGTATCTTGATCGCACCGTCAAACATCACTGATGATTTTTGTTGACCAGAACTACTCTGACTTGACTCGGCTGTACCTCTCTGATGAACTAAGCTGATCTTTAGTACTTAGCCGATTTTTAGCCTAACTTATTTTTGGCCTATAGAAGATACTCATTTGGTTCTTCTTTATATTTTGCCAAGTTTTACACTTAACATAATTTGGCCTTTGGAAGATACTCATTTGGTTCTTCCTTACATTTTTGCCAAGTAATAAACATTTGAATTTATATTAATGACAGCATCAAAATCTAACAAGTATTCATAACAAATTCCCCCTATTTTGATGATGGCAAAACTTTAAACAAGTAATCAAATGTACAAGTCTGCACTTAGGTGCATGACACAAACTCAAAATCAGTCTTGTTTTGAGACAACTAGGAGTTGTCATTCAAATGACTGTATATATTAATTTTCTGTTGATTACAAGTACATGACATGAATAGAATAAATACAGAAAAATTAATCAATTACAAAAATTACAATTACATCCAAAAACTATCTGCCCCTTCCTCTGCGAACAGTTTGCTTGGGAGTTCTAAATAGTTTTGCACCGATTGGTCTACTTTTGATCGGTGCAAGACCATATTTCCTCCTTATGACTAGGGCAGCAAAGTCTTGGTCTTCCTTTGAAGAGAACTTGTGCTCTTCACATAGCTTTCTAATTTCTTCTTGAAGCTCTAGCTTGTCAAGCTCATTATCCAAACGGGTCGGCGCTTCCACTGCTCTGAATGGAGGAATCATAGGATAAGCATGCCATTTGGCTGCATATTTAAGCATGATCTTCCACAGAGTAGGCCATCTAGCATCCATGTAGTTGATGAATGACTGCTGGGGCGAGCATTCTTTATCTTGGAGAATCTCCCAGAGGTAGAACTGCTATGTGAATTGCCTCTTGGCATCCGCCCAATTGGTCATGAATTCTGGTGGTAAGAATTCTTCAACATACCACAACTGTTTGCCTTTCCATTCGAATCTTTGTTCATCTTTCTCTTTTGTTCTTCTCTTCTTCTCCACAAACTGCTCTTCAGGATGGTTGGGGGCAGATATCTCCTTTCTTTTCAGACTTGATGGTCCTCCTTCAATTTGGAGAATATATTGCCTCTTCTTTGATCTTATCTCTTCCCTTATTTCTCCTTGAGTACTTCCTTCCCCCTGTAGCATATCTTCCCCCTTTTTGCCAGCATCAACTAAAGTAGTCAACTGCTGCTCTATTCTGCTCATCCAGTCAGACATGCCAAATGGCATTCTGTTGTTTGTAGGGGGAGGAGGCTGAGGTACTTCCCTCTGCAGCAAAGTGTCAATCTTTGCATTGATGGTTTGGAGGTCAGGGGTGACCTGAGATGCCAGCAACTCTCCAATGGTGTCTTTCCCTATTCGCCTTATCAGCTCAGTCACCGTAGGTGAGATCTGAGATGGTGGAGAGTGCTCGCCTGAGCCTTCTGCAATTGAACCACTGGACTGCAGGCTCATATCTGCAGTTGGTACTCCAGATGGGGTCTTTTCTGGGGTCCTTGATCTGGAGTCCTCAGCCAACTCGGCATCTAGGATGGTATACCGGGCAGGCGTCCCAGTTTTATCTGCAGCCTCTTGTATTGGCTCTTGCTCCGGCTCCCTTTCTCCTTCTTCCTTCTCTTGCTCTTTCTCCTGCTCTTCCTCCCTTTCTTCTTTATCAATATTTTCTTTTTCTTTCTCAGCTCCTTGATTTCCTCACTCATCCTTATCCTCATCATCATCATTATCATCATCCTTTTTCTCATCCTTTTCTCCTTTATTCTCATCATCTTCATCATTACCCTTCTCTCCTTCATCATCCTCCTGTTCTACTTCTTCACCTTCTTCTTCTCCTTCATCAACTAACTCTTCTGTTTTCTCCACTTCTTCAGATTGTTTTTCAACTAAAATGTTTTCTTCTTCTTTTCTCTCTTTCTGCCCTTCTTCTTCGTCGTCTAAAATAATAACCTCTTCTTCTCCATCTACCTCTTCAATCCTAATTTCTCTTTCTTCTTCTTCCTCCTCCTCTTTTCCAAAGGAACCATCAAAAATACTATACATAATGGAATGGATGAATTGGTCCATGTTGGTTTTGAAATGAGACATGAACCAATTCTCCTGGAGGATTAAAACTAAGTCTGATTCTTTACAAAAATGAATCAGTACATCCTCTGTGGCTTGGGGATATTCCCAACCACTGGTTTCAATATAAGACTGAAGATTCGTAAATGACAGAGATTTGAAAAACTTCCACTCTTCAAAAATATTGACAAAAGAGTGTTTTAAGGCTTGTGGTTTAACAAGCTGTAATTGTTCAATGGTCAGGTTAAAAACATTATTCTCTAGCAGGTTAAATGTGTAATTGGCTTCAGGGACTGAGATGATTAAACCTGCTTCTTCTTCCTCAGGAATGTATGCTGGAGTGAGGACAGCCACGATCTGAGTTTCCAGGCTGCCTGGAGCAGACTGGTCTTCCAAGTGAGTAGGTGACCTGGCTGCAGGACTGGCATAGTGATCTGACTACTCCTCCTGACTAAACTGCAGTCTCCTGGGCCTCTTGGGAGAGGGTTCTGGGGATGACTGCATGATGGATGGTTTTCCAGGGGCTGGTCCCCTTCTCTTGAACCGGACAGCTATTGGGGTGTTATCTGACTCGGAGTCTGACTCCACTGCAGTTGGGTTGACGGCTGCAGGTCGGTTCGACTCGCCTGAAGAAGAATATCTGGGGTAAGTCCTTCTGTCAGTTAGCTCCTTCAACATTTGGGCTGCTCTCCTTGTGCCTCCCAATTTTCTCAACGTCTCTTGGTCCAGGTGACCAAGTCTTTTGTTGGTGTGGAAGGGGTCAGTACTTCCCTTCGCCATACCTATCTTCTCAAGGATGCAACTCAGCTGCGTTTCAAACGCCAGCTTGGATCGGAATCTCTTTTCATCAGAAAGCCATTCGGCTTTGTTGACTTCTCGAACAAGCTGCCTAAAAATATAGTCAGCCCAATCAATTTTCTCATCTTGAATCAGTGCTCCCAGCACCATGAACTTCGCAGATGACAGTTGATCGTAACTGCCGGCCATACCCATAATGATTTTGTTGGTTATATCCAACGCAAAACGATAGACCTTCTTAATCTCATTCCTTTTAGCGGTGAGCTTCAGCTTCTCCGGCTGATTCTCCGCCTTGATCTTCTCCCAGGTTTCGGCTGCTGACTGTTTGAGTGCCTCGACAGCTATGCCGCGGTGCTTCATACCAAAAACTGTACGAATCGACTCCCGTGAAATGTCGACTTGTCTTCCGCCAACTGTGCTCCTAATTCCATCTTGAATCAAATAGGCTTCGCGGTAGAACGCGATAACATCCTCCTTGTACAAATGTTGAGGGCTGATGTCCAGAAATGGGTAGATCCCATTTAGCTTCATCGTGCGGATTAGGTCAAGCACATCGTAATTCTCCAGATTTGCTTCCAATAAACCTTCGAAATCAATGACCAGCGAGAAGATAATCTGGTCCTTGACCGCCTTCATGTTAACGCCTTCGAAATACGATTCCATTTCTGCAAACAAAGGATTTTTAGTGTATTTGGAGTTCAAGAATTTTTTGTTCTGTAAATCTAGGGTTTCTCGTAAGTGTAAAAGGTAAAGTGAAGAGTTTCTTTCCTTATAAAGAAGATGAAAAGACGTTGGATTAAATTATTATTTATTTTGAAACGGTGGTATGCCTTTTGAGATTCTATTTAAATTTCAAATTTGAAACGGTGGTCCAGGTTTTAATTTTGAAATTTGACGGTTGGTTTTGATTGGCCACCGTGGAGGTCGATTTATCAAGTGATCGCCACGTGTATTTAAAATTGCCACTTGTGAACCAAAAATTAATATAATTTTATTATACATATGGCAGATAATAATTAAATATTCAGAGGTCGGTTATGTTTAGAAAACTTAGCTGGTTTGACTGTTGACTGTTGACCGCTCTGCATCAGGTGAGTTGACTCCATGGACTTCTCGCCTGAGATTCTGAACAGCTTGGTTCCTTTGTCCGTCCTTCGTCCTCTTGCCTGCATCAGCTAGGATCTAATTTCTTTAATCAGCTGGGTCCGTCCTTCCTCTGATATGCTTCAGCTTGCTTCTGTACTAGATTCCCAATCTAGTAATCCAAGATCTCTGCTCAGCTCTAAAAACCTTTCTTCTGGAAAAGGTTTGGTAAAGATGTCAGCTATTTGGTAGTCTGTGCTGACTCTCTCAACTCTAACTCTCTTGTTAAGCACGTGGTCTCTGATGAAGTGGTGCTTAACATCAATGTTCTTGGTCCTAGAATGCAAAACCGGATTGTTGGTTATTGCAATAGCACTATTGTTGTCACACCAGATAGGGACTTCATAGGCAATTATATTATAATCCCTCAGCTGTTGTCTGATCCATAAGATCTGTGCACAACAGCTACCTGCAGCTAGGTATTCTGACTCTGTGGTAGAGATAGAGTTAGAAACCTGCTTCTTGCTAAACCAGGATATCAGTCTGGTTCCTAGGAATTGGCACGTTCCACTAGTGCTTTTCCTATTGATTTTGCATCCTGCGAAATCTGCATCTGAATATCCGGATAGCTCGAAATTATCATCCTTGGGATACCATAGTCCAACATTGACTGTAGACTTAAGGTACTTAATTATCCTTTTTGCTGCATCTAGGTGTGACTGTTTCGGCTTAGATTGGAATCGCGCACAAACTCCTACGGCATAGGATATGTCTAGCCTGCTTGCAGTGAGGTAAAGCAATGATCCAATGAGTCCTCTGTAGTGGGTTGAGTCCACTGATATGCCTGCCTCATCTGCGTCTAAGTGAGTACTTGTGCTCATAGGGATTCTTGCTGGCTTGGCTGATTCCATTCCATATCTCTTGATCAGATCTTTGGTATACTTAGCTTGGTTGATGAAAATTCCATTTTTCATCTGCTTAACTTGTAGTCCGAGGAAGTAGTTAAGCTTTCCCATCATACTCATCTCAAATTCTCCTTGCATGAGGTTGGAGAATTTCTCACATAGCTCTGGATTGGTTGAGCCGAATATGATGTCATCCACATATATCTGGACTATTAATATGTGACCTTCGTGCTCCACTCTGAATAGGGTCTTGTCCACCTTTCCTTTGCAAAAACCATTCTTCTCAAGAAACACAGACAATGTTTCATACCACGCTCTTGGTGCTTGCTTAAGTCCATAGAGAGCCTTCAACAGCTTATAGACTTTGTCTCCTTTCACAAAACCTGGGGGTTGCTCTACATAGACTTCTTCTTCTAGGATGCCATTTAGAAAAGCACTCTTTACGTCCATCTGGTAGACTTCAAAATCTTTGAATGCAGCATATGCGAGGAATAGTCTGATGGCCTCTAATCTTGCAACAGGTGCATAGGTTTCATCAAAATCTATTCCTTCACACTGTGCATAACCTTTTGCAATGAGTCTGGCTTTATTCCTAACAACAGCTCCGTCTTCATCACTCTTGTTTTTGTACACTCATTTGCTGCCAATAACCTTCTTGTGATCTGGTCTGTCTGTCAGTTCCCAAACTTTGTTTCTTTCCATCTGCTCCAGTTCCTCTTGCATGGCATTTATCCAAGAATAATCTTCTAAAGCTTGTTCTGTTGTTTTAGGTTCTATCTGTGACATTAAGCATAAGAACATAGCCACACCTGCGGGTAGAGTTGACTGTCTTGTCTTAACTCCATCAGTCAGCTTTCCGATGATTTGCTGGATTGGGTGATCTTTGAGCTATTTGGGAATATCGTCTTCTTCTGGGTCTCTTTCCCTGTGCTCGGGTGGATTTCTGCATCAGCTGGGTTCTGGTCTCCTTGGTATGCAGCTGGATCAGCTACCGTCTTGTCATCTGCAGGTTGAGTCTTATCTGCAGATGAGTCTTTGTCAGCTACAGCTGGGTCTTCATCAATGGCAACTGGATTAGATAGGTTTGGTGATCCTGTCGGTACTGCAGTTGGGTCTTCAGCAGCTACAGTTGGATCTTCAGGATGGTCTGCAGGTGAGTCCACCTTTCCAGTGTCATGTACAATGACTTCTTCAAGGGTTGCTGATTTGAGCTTGTTCTCAATTAGCTCAACTTGCTTCCTGTACTCAACAGTAGATTCATCAAAAACAACATGGGGTGTTTCCTCCAAAACTAAGGTTCTTTTGTTAAAAACTCTATATGCCTTGCTTCTTTATGAGTATCCCATAAAGAGACCGTCATCAGTTTTAGCATCAAAGGCATTTAGTTGTGTTTTACCATTGTTGTGGATGAAACACTTACAACCAAAAACGTGAAAGTAAGCGACAGCAGGAGTTCTATTATTCCAAACCTCATAGGGAGTTTTGCCATGTCTCCCTACTATCATACTCCTGTTCTGAGTATGACAAGCTGTGTTGACAGCTTTAGCCCAGAACCTCTTGGCGGTGTCCGCTCGCAATCATGGACCTTTGCTTCCTTCGTGGTTCTGTTTCTTCTTTCAAGAACGCCATTCTCGCTGGGAGTCTGGCCGTAGAGAGCTCATCTTTGGATCCCATTCTGATCGCTGTAATCAGTGATCGCCTTGTTGAGAAACTCTCCTCCTCTATCTGATTTGATCTTGATGATGGATAGGGATTTCTCATTCTGGATCCTTCTCAGCAGCTCAGGTAGCTTGGTCAAGGTTTCACTTTTCTTATATATAAAGATAATCCAAGTGTACCTTGAATAATCATCTACTATGACAAGTGCATGCTTTCGGCTGCTCAGAGTCCTTGGCTTGATAGGACCGAATAGATCCATGTGGAGTAGATCTAAGATCCTTGTTGTGAGAGTTGTAGGCTGGACTGGCTTGAATGATGCTCTGGTCTGCTTTCCTTTCTGACAGGCATCACAAAGCGCTTCCTTCTTGAATGCTTCATCTGGAAGTCCTCTGACCAGCTTCTGAGAACTAATCTTGTGGATGGCTTTGAAGTTCAGGTGACATAATCTTTTGTGGCACAGCCATCCATTCTCAGCTACTGTCTTGGATAGAAAACAGGAGTTAGGTGTTCCTGTGTTCCAATCTATCATGTAGACATCTCTCCTTTTGAATCCTTGTAGCTTTACTTCGCCAGAAAGAATATCTATCACCATACATTTCCAGATGGTGAAGACTACTAGATTCTTCTCATCGCAAAACTGGCTTATGCTCAGGAGATTGTACTTGAGCCCTTTGACATAATGAACTTTGGATATTACAATATTTCCTCAGTGCAGCTCTCCAAAGCCCTTTGTCTGTCCTCTAGAGCTATCTCCAAATGTTACATCAGGACCTCTTTCTTTGGTGTATTTGGACAGCATCTTCTTGTTCTCGGTCATGTGCCTTGAGCATCCAGAATCTACAAATCATTCTTCACTTCCAAAGTTTGAATTTGTGGAGATACGGTTGTAGTCCTTCCACCTTTTCTGCAATCAAACAAGCAGAGATTTAGGTACCCAAATCTGTGTGGGTCCTCTAGGGTTAGTCGGTTTCCTGGAGAATTGATTTCTCCTTGGATTATAGAAATTGTTATTATTATTACCCTTATAAGGTGTATAAGGTCGAGGTCTGAATCTCCTGTTAGGATTGTATACCGGATATTCCTCAAAATATTGATAGTGTGGGCCATTTCTAAATCTTGGCTGACACCATTTATTAAATCTTTGAGGTCTCCACACTTGTTCATTTTGGAAATTAGGATAACCTTGAGGTTTCCATCTGCCCCTCCCATTTTGAAATCTGTTTTTAGGGAGTTGTTGATAATAGTGGGCATGTTGTGCTGGCTTACGTCGCCTAGGCCATTGCCTAGTCGCTTGTCTAGGTGGTCGCCTTGTGTACTCCCGGGCCGCACTCTAGACTTGTGACTGGCCGTTACTGTTTTTAAATATTGGTTTATATGTAGGCTCAGCAGTGGAGACAATTGTTTCTCCCTTGATAAAAGTGGTTTTAGAACTAGAGGGAGTGTGAGGATCATATCCAAGGCCTGATCTGGAATATAGTGGCCTCTTATTGGAACACAATTCTTCCAGGGTTGAAGACGCCTTCAGGGAGGTTATTTCCTGCGCCTGAGTCTTATTTGCCTGAGTCAGCTTAGTAAATTCAGCTTTGATATGAGCAAGTGCAGCTGATTTTTCTTTAAGTAAAATAGTTAGTCGATTTATCTCAGCTGTATTAGCATCAGCCTCGTTTTTAAAGTCAGCTGCAGTTATCTCAACCTTATTCCGTTCTAGGCTGAGTTTTTCAAAATCATTTTTCAGCTGCCTATTCTCATCTTGCAGCTGAGTCTTCTCGGCTGATACAACTAGGTGTGCAGATTTAAGTGTCTCAAAATCTTTAAATAGCTGATTTACAGATTCGTGCAGATCCATATCTTGTGACATGGCTGAACTGTTATTTGAACCAGAGGGTTTTCATGTTACCTCTTCATCAGCTAAGTTGTCCATCATGCAGTCATACTCTTCATCATCATCATAGAAGAATCCGCTGCTTGATTCTACATGCTCCTGATCTTCTCCGATGAGGGCCTTCCTTCTATCTTCTTTTCTGCCCACCTCCTTCTTACTCTCGTCCTTATTGAGCTCTGGACAGTCGATTTGGATGTGTCATGTCTTGTGACAATTGTAGCACTCCGCCTTCCAGCTTCCGGCTTTCTGGTTCCTTCTGGGATTCTCCTTATAATTTTTCTTGTATTTGGAGTAGTTTTTCCGGAAGTTGCTGAACCTTTGCATAATGAACGCCATTTCTTCATCAAAATCTAATGGATTTGGAGGCTTTACATCAGATAAGCTCTTGGCGGGGGACTCAGCTGCAAAGGCTATTCCCTTCTCTGCAGGCTCAGTTGAGGATGAGCTTGGAAGCTCGAACTCATAAGCCTTTAGATCAGCGAATAGCTCTTGGATCTTTATCTTATTGAGGTCCTTGGATTCTCTCATGGACACTGCCTTCATGCTCCATTCAGGATTGAGAGATCTTAGAACCTTCAGCGCCATCTCCCTATTGCCATAAGATTTGCCGAGGGAGTTGATTTCATTGATAATCTCAGTGAACCTTGTGTCCACTTGGTCTATGGATTCGCCATTCTTCATTTTGAAGTTGTCAAATTTTTGAATAGCAATTGACAACTTGTTTTCCTTGATCAGCTCCGTTCCTTCACACATTAGGGCTAATGTGTCCCAGATTTCTTTGGCATTCTTGCAATTCTTGATCTTGACCATTATGGATTTGTCAAGAGTTTGATATAGCACATCTCTGGCCCAGTTATCAAGATTGGCCAGCTTTCTTTCTTCGGGAGTCAGCTCTGTCCTCTTCTTTGGAATCTTCTCTGGATTCCCTACTGCGATCTCATCTGCAGTGTTGTCCTTCTCGAAGATGAATGGACCATCCTCTATGATGCACCACATGTCATCATGGATTTAAGATAAGTGTGCCTGCATCCTTATCTTCCAAAGATCATACTCGTCAACTGAAAACACAGGGAGTCTAGAATGCATGTGTTCCATTATAGAATGAGAGTAAAGATATATCTCAGATATAGATCTCGTTCATGAAATAAATGAACCAACCTCTCCGATACCACTTGTAGGTCACAAGTCATCCAGGAATAAGTCTACGGGGGTGAATAGACTTATTGAAACTCTTAAACTCTTTTTTTCAAAGAGTAAGTTTCTTCAGCTGATAGATAAACAAATGACTTGGAGTCGTTTGTTCTTAATACGTGCGGAAGTCAGCTGATGACGAATACACATCAACTAATGAAACACTTTAACAATGAATGCAGCAGTTAAAGTATGATGCAATAAAACAGTAAAATACGCAGGCAATTATAGTGGTCTCAGAGGTGGGGTAATCCTCTACTAATCCACTTTTCTCCAAACCAGTTGGAGATGAATTCACTATAATTTTCAACCAGTGATAAATATTACAGTGATTCAACCAAACTACAACAGCTTCCAACCAGTGGAATTCCGTGCCGTTGTAACACACTTGACTGTCTTGCACCTCTTGATCCTCGATCCTTGGATGCCTTTACAGTCTCGAACTTCAACCAGTGAAGTACCCCTAACTCAGGATTTAAGACACGAGTTTTTGTCTTCTCCAACTAAGAGCTTCTTCAAGTATGAACTTTTTAGAACCGCTCTTTTCACGATGCTGTTTTTCGCTTTTAGATTGCTTGAATGCTTGAAAGTATGTTCGCACCGGTATTAATCATTATGTTTGCTCAGCTTCAAATCTTCGGATATATATAGGTCACGATCTCTGAGCTTTTCCTCATAGCCGTTGCAAATCTTTTCAACAAATCCGTCCGTTGGAGAGGTAGACTTCATTGTTTTCTTTTTGAACGTTGCAAGGCTGGATTCCTATATTTTAATCTATCTTCCGACTGTTGTGAAGACTTTTGCATGTGATGCGCCGAATCTTTTAAATATAATACGATTAAAGTCTTCAAGGTGGGTCTGGATGAATTATTTAATTCATATCTTTAGCGGGAATCACTCCAATTTGTCTCTTCACGTTGCATGTGACTTTCCGTAATATTTGACTTTTCAACGCATGCTGACGTGGACTTGGAGTACTTGGCTGATCTCGACTAGGCTGATGTGCAGTTAACTTCTCTGCAGTCTGGACCTCTCTGATGTTCACTGTTTAGGACTTGTCTGATCAGATGACTTGTCTGAGGTATCTTGACTGCAGTCTGGTCAAACATCACTGATGATTTTTGTTGACCAGAACTACTCTGACTTGACTCGGCTGTACCTCTCTGATGAACTAAGCTTATCTTTAGTACTTAGCCGATTTTTAGCCTAACTTATTTTTGGCCTATAGAAGATACTCATTTGGTTCTTCTTTACATTTTGCCAAGTTTTACACTTAACATAATTTGGCCTATGGAAGATACTCATTTGTTTCTTCCTTACATTTTTGCCAAGTAAGAAACATTTGAATTTATATTACTGACATCATCAAAATCTAACAAGTATTCCTAACAAATAGCCCCTATAAGTCGATTACGTACGTAACCCTCTACTGGTTAGGGTACGTAACATTGTTAACATACGCTAATTTTGTTCGATAGCATACGTTAAGGTTGTACAGTCTATTTAAAGACAAAGCCTGTTTTTTATTTTTTTCACAACTCCAACCGACTTTCTCTCCATATATCGTCCCCCTGCACCCCCAAATCGATATCAACCTCCTCCAACTTATGTTCAAGCCTTAAATCTTGGAGTGGAGCTCATTACCTTGAAGTTTAGAAGGTGTTCTTGAGCTTGGAGTGTACTTTCTTGTAGTGTTGAGGGTTGTTCATCATTTCTGGAGGTATGTGTGCATTTCTTCTCTGTATTTTTCATCTGTTGGTGTTAATAATGAAGTATATTTCACATAGAGTTAAATTAATCAAATAAAACATGGTTATAATTAAACTTTTTAAACACTTCTTGATGAATATGATAAATGAGGGTTTGGAATGGATGTATTCATGATGTTATAGTGATAGTAACCATGTTTGTAATTATCATGCTCATCTTCTGGACGAATTTAGCTCAGTAGAACATTGTTGAATCAGTTAGCTTCACCATAGTTGGATTTAATCAATAGAATTGATATCATAAATGTTTAAACACCACATTAGGGATTGAAGTACCTTGGGAGAAACTTGTCAATGTTGAGGATAAGATCATGTTCTTTTACTCAGAAATCATAGAGGTGTTATCATCATTATGGTTCAGCTTATAGTGACTTTGAGAAATGACAAGGATATTGATGAATCCTACAATAACCTTTTAGTAATCTAATGTGTTGATAACTTAAGATCATAGTTGGTCATCATGCTAAATTAGATAGTGTTCTTGTGAAGGTAATGCGGATTATGAACGATAAAGTCATAATAAATTTGAGTATCGAATTCGATATGATTATCCTTGTATAGTAGTAGATGTTGCGGAACATAAGGACTTGATTAAACCGATCTTATTGGTGAATTGAAGATGTTTTATTCATAAAAATGACAAGAGTATTCAAGGACATTGTTGATATAGTAAACCGATTGTGGAAGACGAACTCTATGTATTGGAACCCTTCAAATAATTGGTAGAATATTCATTAGGATGGAATGAATTATTCGAGTAGGTTGCGGGCATCGTTTCCTACGAATTAATCTTAATATTATGTGAATATGTTACTGAATGAATTACGTTTCATTCAAGGTTACTTGTTCGATTGAGTGTTTTAACCGAGGATACCGTCCATTTGATCATTTGGAGAAGGCTATCTTTCGCTTACGGAGTTGAGGCAAGTTATCTTGCTTGGTTATAATGATAATTAGATTCTTGTGATGATTATACGTTTCATGCGTATGAAATGTTTATGAATTGGTGACTCGTAATTTGATATGGTCCTTGACGTTCCGTTTTTCATCATGGGATTGCATTCCCAAGTATGTCACTTTGAATCGTTGATCTCGTTTGGTCCTTGTTGTCACTTTGGTGAGTTTTCTTGATCCTTAATCGGATATGTGATTCGTTGAATTCGTTGTCATGTTGTATCGTGACATATCTGGAATCATATCTGCATGCCGATTGGTCATTGTGCAGGATTTTTAGCCGGGCACTTATATAGTCATACGTGGATGTTTTCCGTATTGGACTGTGCACACGAGACATTATCACACGTATATCCTGGATTCCGTATATGGGGTGGACATGTACACGGACACATTTCCGGATCAGGCGTACTGTGATTTCCATCTTGAGCCATATTGTTTAATCATTCATAGTCCATGTATGATTGGATATGTTCGATGATTTGGGACTGATTGTTCATACTCCAGAGGGGTATGTCCAGTAGTTGGGAGGTTTCTTTGAGATCTAATATATGTGGATTGTATAATGTCGGGAGAATCATTTATCATGTATATCTGACCCTGTGTTTTGGGCAAAATACTTGTGTTGTATTTTAGGTCAAGGCAAAGGCAAGGCACAGAAAGAGCACGGTGACGGCGAAGGGTTCAAGGGATACTAGATCGGGAGGCCCATGTCTTTTATGTTCGGTTATTTCAAACCGTGTAATGTTACTTTAATTCCGCTTTATTTAAATTATTGTCGGGTTGTATTAATAATTGAAGTATACTCCATCTCCATATGGTTTGTACTTTTATTTCAGATCCTTTGTATCATAAGGTCGTTGGCCATCCTATTAATAAACTCCTAATCGGAGTAATGACTACTTATTGTGGTTCGGTATCACAAAATAATATTTATTTAATCTGCTTTTTGATATCGCATGGTGGATCCCAGTGTGGGGTCCACGACACTGTAATAGCCGCCTTTTTGGGGTGTTACAGTTATCGCCCCATACTACAACGTCAACATCATACATATACTTCCTAACTTTAACCATGAAACAAAAGAGTTGAAATCGAGAGTCATCTCATGTGAAAGTTTAGTAAACACCATTTGAGTTTAAGAATCATGTTTTGAAAAATATAAACGAACACCATCGTCCACTTTAGAAATCATGTTGCCTTATTAAAATGAAAATGCCATACCTTTAGTTGAAATTCTCAGAAATTTTCGACCTTTAGGTCCAAAACACGAAGATCAAAATTTTCTTTCCTTAGAGGATATCCAACGGGAATAAATGTTTATTTGAAAGAAAACGAAAATGTATTACTCGCTCATGGTAAAGATATTTTAGAATTACTAGACTCCCCAAAACATTCAAAACTTTAACTGTCCTTTTGAAAAACTTACCTCGCGTATCAACGCCAGAGTCATTGTTTATGCGAAAACGTTTATGCTCGCCTTATCCATCACAAATTTTTAGCCATATATATATATATATATATACACACACACACACACACACACCGGCACTACTCCTCATTTAACCACAATATGAGAATCAAACAAACATAAGTCACGTAATCACAATTTACATTTAATGTACAACTCGTAACACAAAATCCCACAAGTAGCTCATATAACACGAGGCACAACATATATAAGGGACACTTACATCCATAGGTCGCACAATGATTATGGTTGCACCAAGATACTAATCACGACTGACATCTCAGACGATGCGTCACGACACGACTTAATCAGATATGACCAGATAAACACGACCCAGCATTACACAACTCAATCCGATAGCCTAGGTTTCCACAACCTAACTTCCAATACCATATTTTATAATACCCCCAAACCACTCGGGAATATTACAGCGCCTCAGACCTTCTCCGTGAGAGTCTACCAGGCTAGATACCAAAACCAGACATCACAATAAAAACCAAACAAGCTGAATAATGACTCATTGGACCGATTTGGTCTTACATCAAACATACAACTTAAACTTCATATACATCTCTATCTCAACTCATACCCATGCAAGGGTCAAATACATTAACATTCCCAACAATAGGAATAATACAACAATAAAAACAAAATACACTCGACTAGCTAAACTATACACTGGTCCTCATGTGATTGGTACCATTGTCTTTCATCATCCTTCGTGCCGACCCTGTGTTTTGCTCCCCAAGAACATGCACGTACCTAGATGCAATGAAAGACATCCACCCCCGATTACTCGGGGTAGCAAAATGGATTTTTTCTAGTACAAGTACAAAGTGTAATTACGAGCCATACATATCACATTCCAAGAATATAAAAATCTTAATAATCAACAAGTCAAACACAACGAGAAGACTTCCCGAGAAGTTTCATTTGACAAAAATGGTCCAAACTTTAAAGGGAAAAACAACATATAAACAATTTGTATAACGTTTCAGAGACCTCGGGAGTTTAATCAGAAAACATTTAAGATTATTGAATCCTTATCCTTTTCAAAAACCACGTAGGGTCACAACCCAAAGATTTGCTTTTCACAATAATAGTTCGACAATAAACCACGGGGTCCCCGACCCAAACATTCACATCGATCATACATCCTAGGATTATTCTCGTCCCATGCTAACAAGCATGAACCTAAGAGTTCCCACGAACATACCCGAGTGAATAAACATATGGAACGTACACACATTCACACATCACATGAATCACAGGGTCCACGACCCAAGCATTCACATAAATCATATGTCCCATGGTTTATTCTCGTCCCATGCTAGCAAGCATGAACCTCGGAGTTTCTACAAGCATACCCGAATGAATAAACTAATGGAAGTATATATAATCACACATTCTCATGACAACAGTCACACAACCATCTCAGAAATTAGCTCCACAACATACATGTAACATATCCTGGCATCGTGCTAACAAGCCACGAACCTCGGAGTCTCGCAACGACATACCCAGTTTGGATAACCCATGACGAGCATGTCACATGTCCAATCACATAACCATAAATTATCCTGTCATCATGCTAGCAAGCCACGAACCTTGGGGTCTCCTCGAGACCAACTCGGTTTGGATAACCCTATGGTCAAACTCGACCCGTACTAACAAGGACGGATCCCGGAGGCATAACAGCCCTAGACGAAAAAACATCACTTTACCACAATCACATACCATGAGAAAGATATACTTCACGAACAACAACGAATAACACGACCTCCTTACATAAAATTCAGCAATCAATATCATACGACATCACATATTCACTAAATAAGTACACGTTGCAACTCACAAGCCTTAACGAAGGACAAGGAGCTTTTAACCTTCAACGACATAATCACACACTATGACACCACACGAAAGTAATTTGTTCCAATTTACAACATTAACGCATGTATCTAGAGAATCTCTTTCTTCCACGAAGCACACAATTGTTTTGAAACAAAGCCGTTATTACATATATATCAATTCTTTTAAAAGTTCGCTATAAGCATTCAAATAACGCACGTAGCCGATTACCAATTATTATAACCACGGAACACAAAATATATGGGCAAGATACTTGCTTCGAGACCACGAGCGAACAAAGTGACGAACGGATGCAACCGGCAACCACGAAAATTTCAATCTCAACGAGCATGCGACAGCCCCATAATACTACAAGCACAATTCCACAACGAACTAACAAAACTCCCCTGAATCCAACTCTCACCCGCTGCGGAAAAGAATATCAACAACGAGGGTTTCAAAGATTTCTCAAGGAAATCTAAATTATGCTCCAGGTGAAATGAAATCGATAAACAAGTTTCTAATCCAAAGATTACAACCAATACAACAAGAATTATATAACTGATTCACCAACTTCGGATTAAAACCAGAAATCGAAGGAAACTCCCCAAAATAACTCACTGGGGGGGTCTAAGAAGGAGAATACGTCGATCAGGAAGTGAAACAAGTTAGATGATGATATTAAAAATGAAGAAGACTTGCAAAGATGAAGATTGATGAAGAAAATCATCCCAAATCGTCAAAAATCAAAAAAGGAGGAAGTGAAGGAAAATATCCTGTAAATAAGTTGGCTCTCACGTATATATATATATATATATATATATATATATATGGACAGAGGCTTACGTATGTTAGGGGCACAACACTAACGTACATTAGCAGTTTAACTTACGTAAGATTGTAACCTTTACATACGTAAGGGTCTTTCAGGAGCTACTACCTGAAATCCTTCATAAGATAACGTATGTAATGAAATGGAAAAACGTACGTAAAGCTACTAAGGTTAACGTACGTTATCTACTACTGATAGCGTACATAAGATTCATGCAGAACAGAACTGCTGCATGAATACAAATACGAAGACGAACACCCAAAACTTTGGAAAATTACAAAATGGCCCAAACACGCGATAATCATGATACGAGATTGAACAACAACTCCGAAGTTCACAACATGACTCAAAACATTAAACAAACTTGTAGAAACTACACGACGTCAACTTCGCACAAGATTCACAAGAATCGAACCAACCTCGGGAAAAGTTGCAACCACAAGTGGATTAATCCGAAATACTAATAAAACTCGTTCGAATGGCAAAAAGTGAAGAACAAAACCAGTTCAACAAGTATTAAGGAACACAAGCGAGTCGATAGAATCAAAAAATACAGAAGCTTAAAGTATGGGTATTACATTCTACCCCTTTAAAAAGAAGTTTCGTCCCCAAAACTTAAAACAACGAAAATATGGCAACAGCAGAGCATGAAACTAACAGACATCATCTCCCAAGAACCTCTCCAAGTCGACCCTATTATCGGTGCTGAAGGCCACACCTCAAAAGACTCGACGACCAACTCACAAAACTGGATTATGTGTCCCTCGAGTCCGCACTTGTAACATGTTACCGATAGGGAAGGACAATGTGCACGAACAGGCCCCGGCACGTTACAGTTGAAACACCTCCTGGCCTTACCAGGAGTCAAAACTGACAACTTGGAATTCTCAGCTCCACTCACCGAGCGATGGAGCTTCATGGCAGAAAGACCACGGTGTTTCAGTTTAGAAAGTCGAACTCCTGAATCAGTAGAAAAATCATTAGACATCCTCTACTTCTTCGACTCGGGCACATGCTCAGTCGGTGATGAAGCTAATTCGTAGGCTAATGCTCAATTCTGATATTCTCTCAGCGTAGTACAAGTGAATACCGCCATATACTGGCGAATCTACGGCTTCATTTGCATATTAAAATGGCGGATCTTATCTTCCTCTATCATCATCTGGTCCAATATATAACTAAGTTGTTTGCTATAATCGATGATAGCTTGAGATATTGGCACATCTTGCGATTTCGCCAAATAAAAATCATGAATTCTCTGCTCTCTGATCGGTTCGGGACAAAACTAAGATTCCAGTAATTCCTGAAATTCTGCGCACATGAAAACATGATCTCGAGGCTTAACAGCCCATCACCAGTTAGCGGCATCTCTGTGAAGAAAGTACTGAGCAATAGGTACCCTCCGTTCTTTAGGACAATCAATTGCCTCGATTATATTTCCCAACTAGAAAAGCCAACCATCCCAGCCCAAAGCATCCGCGGCACCCGCAAAACGAGGGGGATTCATATGAACCACTTCTCGAAGCCATTATCTGTGCCGGTGTTCGGGGTCACAGTTGTGTTACGTCGAACCGCCTGGGTCAACTAAGACATCTATGTTGTTACATGTTGCAATATAGTAGCAAAACCAATACCAATGCCGTTACTGGTAACATTCTCTTGGTTATGCGACTGATTCCCATCACTACCTGTACCACGATCACGACCAAAACCTCTGGCCTTCGGCATACTGAACAAGTAATCACTCGGCACAATAGAGAATCATAATACATAAACATATATAGCTAGTATCACCACAGGACAACACACACAGAGTAAAGTCACAGGTGATTGGGTTTACGGCTGTAGAAGTTAGACCTTACGACCGCAACACCAACCTCACCGAGACTACAACATGATGTCCAACACAATATTTGTTCAGCAGTTCCGACAGCCCCAAACAATAACCAACATGAAATTACAAAACATTTAGGTATACAACATACAAATCCAAGCGTTATCAGTTCGCGGAATTGCAATAATACAAGCAACTACAAAGAGGCAACCAACCTCAAAAACCAAATTCACACCTCCCAATTGTAACACCCCCAGAGCCATCCAGATATATTACAGCGCTGTGAGTCCCGAGATGGAACCCACAAGGCTAAAGGAAATTTTTGCAAACATTTACAAACGCCAAAGAGGCTAACGACGGTACTATGTCTTCAAAACATTCGAAGACTTAATAAAATTCGTTTATCAAACCCGTCCTAAAATCTCATTTGAAACCACAAGGCCTGAAATGCCAAAGTAACCCCAAGTTACCAGATACCAAAAGGCTAACTGAAAATACTCAGGCAACGGAAAAAGACAAACAATTAAAATACTCTAGCAACGGAATACAAGAACTGATCACAAAACTCAATACACAAATACATGCACTAGCCAGTATCCTCCGGGAAGCTCATCTCTCTACGACCGCTACAAGCTAGATAATCCAAGAACCTAAAAAGAAAGCCCACGACAGGGTCAGCCATAAAATCCAACAATGATAACCATCACATCACGTCAATAATTACACACCAATGAGAATACTAAGAATACGACCAATGTAATCTTACCCCCATAACCTTACGAATATCCACGATTCGTTTCCTTAACAACACAATAAATCCATACCCAAACATTTGTACTGTATTTCAGACAATACTCAAAGTTCTCAAAATATCATCATAATCAACTGTTCCGAAATCTACTAATTCGGTTCAATTCAATCCATCGGATATCATTATCAAATCTCAACACGACAACCGATTGTCCATCAAAGACATATACCAAGGGAAATACGGAACATACCTCAGGATATGTAATGCCACGACGAATCACATCAATCTAATCCGAGATCAGATCAATACAACATACGGACATGGTCCTAACACAAGACCTACAAATGCATACTCATCTGACAATGTCAATATGCTCACATCAATAACAACACTGTATACTTATGGCAAACCCATAATATACATATGCACAACAACAACATATATGATAATCCGATGATCCAACGTTCACTGCCTAGATCCCACGATGATCCCGTCAGACCAACCATGGTGGAAAAACCTGTCCAATGATCCAGCGCACGCTAGCATAAATCCCTCGATGATCCCATCGGACCAACACGAGGTGGACATATGACAACAATGCACAAATGTATATAACAATGATACACAATGCATGACAACAACGACACACGAATGTATCACAACATGATCGACACGAAATGACAAAAATGAATAGAGTACTTGCCCCGAGTCCTTCGAGAGCAATCTCAATGGCTAAACCACCACGAACCATTATCTTCAATACTCGACAATCTAGAATATCATGGGCGGGAGAGAATTCATGTATTCGTCTATACCACAATATATCCATGATACCAAGTATACCAACAATAAATGTAAATCATATACATTATTATTTAATTCCCAAAACTCGAATACAACTTATAATCCCAAATCTTCTGTGATTACGATTATAAACATTGCTATACGAATTATAGACGAATGAAACGGAAATCATTCATTAAATATTATAAACTGAGCAAGTAATAACTTGCCTCGATATCGATGAAGCAGTTACAAATTCATGATGTCGTCTACGAACTCCTCAGCCCCGACCAAAGTAATCTACGAACATTCTCGAGCCCGACCGCAACACACAGTTATAATCACCGATCAATAATCTCAACCTATTGAAGTAATTTGATAAACAACAAGTTCGATAATAATCAACAATTTAATCAACAAACCAACGGTTCTACAACATCTCGATTAACCACTAGTCTGATCAATCCAATTCAGACCATAATGAATTCATAACCACAACACAAAAATACTGCACTGTCTGCCTACTTAGAGCACATTAAACACATAACGTAACGTGCGGTAAGTTGCTCCCGTTAGCGTGCGCTATCCAGTAAGCTTAGTGTGCGCTAATGTTGTACAGTTGCATGCATTCCAAGCATCGACTAACACCTTGCGACTATGAAAAGGAAATCATGCTCCAAGATTAACAATAACTTTTCCAAATTCAATCTCATCACCATACTCGAAATCATATTCATGTTCTTATACGAATATTATATCAAAACACATATCTTAGAACTAGATACGAATATCCCATATTCATATCCAAATCATCAATACCTCCTATACATAATCATCATATCATATCACTCAAGAGTTCTACAAGAACATGAAATATCCGAAATCACATTCAAAACTACATAGCCCGATGTATATATCATCATGAAGAAGATATCAACAACAACATCAATAATCAGACCAACCCGATAACAAGGATCATATCATACTTAATCTGGAATACAACCTCATATCATGATTCATATGAAATCAACATAATTTCAGAAATCCATCTTTCATTGGGTTAAACGAAACACAATTCTAAAAGTATGGAGAATCTTAATTAACATCCGAGAACTCTTATCAAAATCCCATTAAATCTCATATAACATCATCACAAGATAATCCAACTCGCTTCCTCACAAGTAATCATCCTTAAAAACAAACCACTATCAAAGGGATACGAAATTACCTTGTATAGATGAACCAAGAAGAAGAACAATTGAACTCCTTTCCAAGAATCATGAATAACTTCAAGAACAAGGCTTTAATCCATGCTCTACACCTTAATTTTGTTAAAGATCATCATCTCTCAGTGTTTGGGAACCTCAAATACCTCTCAAGGCTCTCTCTATCGGCTCACATAAAGAAATAGATGGAAATGACGAATAATGGCCAACTGCACTTGTATAGATACTGTACATTATTAACGTACGCTAACATCTTCATTTAACATACATTACATGCTTAGCATGCGCTAACTGTCTTTGTTAGCGTGCGCTATCGCAGTCCAGAGGCTACTGCCTTACTGCATGAAATGATTTACGTACACAATGCCCATGTAATAGCATACGTAAAGGCCTCTATCTAGCGTACGCATACTTTCATCCATAGCGTGTGCTACTCATAGTTGACTTTCTACAGTCTGCACCTACCCCCGTGTCCCCACATGCCAAAAGTAACCTGACAAAGCTAATATTCCTTTGGACCGATCTGATTAGCGTGCGCTAATCAACATGGATTAGCATGCGCTGATCAACATGCATTAGCGTGCGCTAATCCTTCATAACAAACATCCATTGAGCTTGTCGGAACATGCGCCGAAAGTGGCCGGGTCCACACGTAGATTCCTTTTGATCTGGTCTGTACTAGTGTGTGCTATCCTTTGCCTTTAGTGTGCTCTATCGTTTGCCTTTAGCGTGCGCTAAACCTGCACGATAGCGTGCGCTAGTCATGTATATTAGCGTGCCCTAATAATGCTACACTTAGCCATTTTCAGCTATTCTTGTCCAACGTCTCAACATACTAGATACGAACATATGGCATACTGAATACGTATACTCAACATATTACATCCTAAAATGCAATTGTCGACCAAATACGATAATTATACCAATATTGACATCTCAGTCCATAATTTATTTTATCCATAGTGTACAGACTCCACGATGTACAATATAACTCGGATAAAATAATATTAAACAATAGTAGTGGAAATTCCGGATATTACATACTACACCAGTTAAAATAAGTTTCCTCCTCGAAACTTGCAATCCGTCATACAAAATAAACAAACTGTTCAACCAAAATATTTCAAAACCATCACGACAATGATCAATCATCATTATTACCGAATAACAAAATAGCATACTTACATGTGCGCCAAGTCGACGATCTCTTGAGATACTAGCAAATGACTTCACTGTAAAGCTTCAACATGCTTACAATCACAATTCCATGAGTCTCAACAAAATATATGATCTTTGGATGAATTAATCTATCCGTATCAAACCTTGTCTGCCTGATCGTACAATCAAGTCCCAATTCCGATAAAACCAATAATACACAATACATCTGTCAGACAACTGCCCAACACAATAGCAACAAATCCCGAAACATCGACACAAAATCTGATCGCTCAGATGATCACTAGCAATGGTCAACCAATAATTTAATCGAGAATATCATCGACATGATAAACTCTAATACGACCAATCCAAAGGTCAAAACGCAGCCGAGAATATAATCAACATGATAAACTCCAATATGACCAACCAGAGGTCAAAACACAATCGAAAATATCATCATCATGATAAACTCTAATATTACCAACGAACGATCAACGATAATCGGGAATACCTTCACACGGTAAGCTCCAACTTGATCAATGTAATACCCGGATTTTCAATATAAATTTTTCGCGTTATTTTATCTGAGATATACTGTATAGTTTGGTATCTATACAGTATGGATAAAATAAATTGAGGACCGAGACAGTTATACTTGCGTAATTGACGTTTTGATTGACAGTTATATTGAGGATTTGTTGTATCAGGTTGAACTGATTTGGATATCAGGTATATGGTATGAGAATATTTTTGGATTGAGTATATGTATTGATTTTTTGCCGTATGCTCGTGTTTGGTATGCCGTGACATTGGACAGGAATTGCTGAAATTGGCTAAGTATGGAATTGTTACGTACGTTAACAAGGTGAGCTAACATACGTAAGATTGGCACGGTTACGTACGTTAAGGCTAAGGTATTACGTACGTAACGAGGGCATCGGACAAGACCGAGTCATGGTCGGCAGGTGGGACCCGGCGTCGACAACTTTCGGCGGAGGATGTTGACAGGTGAGTCAACGTACGTGTTACGTACGTTATACAGGATGTGTTACGTACGTAACACGACCATTGTACTGTAGCAAGTCAACGTACGTATTACGTACGTTATGGTGAAAGTGTTACGTACGTAAGGAAGTACGCAAAACAGGTCAGTTAACTCTGGACTGAGTTACGTACGCTACCGAGGTCAGATAGCGTACGTAAGGGTGTATTGCATACGTTAACCAAGGAAGGTTACGTACGTAACGAGCTGGATTGCTTTATAAGGGAACGCCCGTTTTTCATTTCTCTTTAGCTTTTCACTTCGTTTTTCGTCTCCAAACTCTGAGAGAGGGAGATTTTGACTTTCCTAAGTCGATTATGAGCTTAGAAACATGGGATTGGAGCTTGGATATGGAGATATTGATGATTCTTGAAGTGATTTCTTGTGTATTCCATCTTCTAAGAGGTATGTTGGATAATCCTCCTTTTCATTTCAGATTTTGATGTTATAGTTGATGAATGATTCGTATGAAGATGATTAAGATGTTGTTGTTTCGATTCTTGAGGTTATATGAGGTGTATGTTGAAGGAAGATGATGATATGTTGGATTATGTCTTGATTATGTTGTTATGATTTTGGAATCATAATATTCTTGATGTTCTTGGTAGTATTGCTTCGATTTTTGATGCTAATAAGATCATATGTTCAAGAACATGATGATATATACCTTGAATTATAATTAAGGATTGTTTAGATGTTAGAAAACATAGGATTATGTTGTTTTATGGATTATGAACGCGGATTCGGATAATTCGTGTTCTTAAAGGACTCGTGAGTTATACATGTCATGATTGTTGGGAAGATTTCGGATAATTGGATTGTGATTCTTCATGATAATAATTGGTAAATTGTTTCTTACGAATTTACTAGTATAACAAGAAGGAGTCTTGTTGATTCTAATATGGAATTGAAGTCGGAATCGAATATGTTATGAAATCCTTAATGTCGAGATGAATTGATCATTGATTTGATGAATATGTTTTAAAGTGTTGGTGTTTTGGATATGAATATGGAATATTCACATTTAGAACTAAGTTATGTATTTTGGTACAATATTCGTATAGGAATACGAATATAATTCCGGATTTGATAAGATTATGACTCCCGTTTGAGTTTGAGAATTCATAGGTAATTAACAAGTGTTCAATTCGGATAATGGAATTATTTGAAACCTTTGGAATATGGTTATCTATAATGTTAAATTGATCGGATCGTCCGGACTGCTGATGATAATCGGTAATTGGATTTTATTATGAATTTACAAGGAGGAAACTTGTATCCGTATTTAAGATTGAATTTGGAATCGGTAATGTTAGACCCTTTTTGGTTTAAATTGATTATTGATATGATATTAGGATTGTGGAATCGTATTGTGGTTTTGAATTCGTGTTTGATTGGTTCGGGTTGTTTGGATATGTGTTTAATCGGGATATTGTAGAACTGTTGTTGATCGGTTATTGATTGTTATTTGTGATCATCGAGTTACGGCTTGTATCGTGGACATGGGTTCGTATTTTTTGAGTTGGATTATTTGGTATTATGTATATGATCGAGGTTTCATTGAACCGGTGAGTTTGTTGGTTGAGTATGTCGGTTATTGATTTTTATCGAATGTGTGTTAATCGGTTATTGCAATAGGTTGATATGTTTTGATCGTGGATTATGACCGTTGTGTTGCGGTTGAAGTTGAAGAGTTCGTAGATTGCTTTTGGTCGGGGCTGAGGAGCTCGTCGACGAAGGCAATGGATTTTGGGTAACGACTTCGTGGTATCGGTATCGAGGCAAGTTTATACTTGTTCAGTTTATAATATTTGATGAATGGTTTCGTTTTCATTTCATTTATAATTCGTATAGAAATGTTGTTAGAAAGGTAAATTGTCGGTCAATGAGTTGTATATCGTACTCTGGTTGTATTAAATCATAAGGTATATGATTTAATTGTGTTTAGGGAAGACGTGAGTTATCTTTGGTCAAGGATATAGAATATCGGATATCGAGGATAGTTATCGTGATGACATAAGTATCGGGATAAAGGTTATTGGTATTGAATGGATGGTACCTTATTTGAGATTATTTGTATAACTGTGTATTCGTTCAGGAATGTTGTCCGTGGAAAGGATGTTGTCTTCGGCTTTGAGGTAATTTATGTATTGTTCAGTTATGAGATAATTATTATGTTGAGTTGTTGTATATGTTGTATGTTGAGGCTTCGTATATTGAGATTCATACTGGTTGTTCGTTAAGGGATGTTGATCCCAGGACTATTGTTGGTATTAATGGTTGTGTTGATCGTCTCATTGGGGGATGCTGATGGATATGGTCCTCGGCTTTGAGGTAATCTAAGTATTTGTTCAGTCATGTGGATAATTAGTATGTTGAGTTGTTGTATATGTTGAGGTTTCGTGTAATGAGTTTCGTATCGGTTATTCATTGAGGGATGTTGATCCCAAGACTGTTGTATTGAGATCGTAGATCATGTTGGTCATTCATTTGGGGATGATGATCCTAGGATTGATGTCTTGGATATTGATTAGTCGTGTCGGCTTTTCATTGTCAGTCTGTTGTTGTGCACTTCGGTGAGTCTTTTGATCCTTATTGGATATGTATTTCTCTGAGTTTCGTTGTAATGTTGCATCGTGACATATCTGGAGTCATATCTGCGTGCCGATTGGTTATTGTGTAGGATTTTTAGCCGGGCACATGATGGTTATGTGTTGATATTTCCACATTGAACCGTGCACACGAGACGTAGTTCGTGAGGCTAATTAGGTACAAGACCACACGTGTATGTGATCAATACCCTGGGTGGCTTTTGCACGGACACATTTCCGGATCGGGCGTACTATGACTTCCATCTTTGAGCCATACCGTTTGGTCGTTCATAGTTCCATGTATGATTGGATATGTTCGACGGTTTGTGACTGGTTGTTCATACACCCGAGGGGTATGTTCGACAGTCAGAGTTATTTCTTTGAGATCCATTATTGTTGATCATTTGGAGTTTACCTTGTTGATGGTATTCTCGATTATTGTTGGTCCTTTGTTGATCATTTGGAGTTTACCTTATTGATGGTATTCTCGGTTATTGTTGATCCTTTGTTGATCGTGTCGGAGTTATCATGTTGATGGTATTCTCGGTTATTGTTGATCCTTTGTTGATCGTGTCGGAGTTATCATGTTTATGGTTCTCCCGGTTATCGTTGATCCTTTGTTGGTCGTATTGGAGTTATCATGTCGATGATATTCTCAGTTGATGTATTGGTTGATCATTGTTATTGATCATATGAGCATTCGGACTGTACGTCGATGTTTCGGGATTTGTATTCATTGTCATGTGGTAGTTGATCTACATATATGTTGGGTACTATTGGTTTATCCAGGTTGAGTTTTGATTGTGTAATCCGATGGACAGGATTTGGCACGGATAAATTATTTCATGATTATCAGTTATGATGATGTTTTGAGGATTGTTGGTATTTTTGAAATTCAATACAGATAATTGTCGTTAAGTTCATTTCGTCATTCGAGGATGCGAAATGTGGATTATGGTAAGGATTGGATTATTATGGATTGGTAAGGTTATAACGGTAAGATTACGTTGGTAGTATTCTTACAGTATTATTACTTTGGTATGTAATTATTTATGATGATGTGATCGGTATCATTATTGAGTATTGTGGTTGACCCCGTTGTGGGCTTTATTTTTAGGTACTCGGAGATCGAGCTTGTAGCGGTCGTGAAGGGATGAGCTTCCCGATGTGATACTGGCGGTGACATGTTTTGGAGTATCGAGTATTTCTTTTCTGGTTATTCATTTCCGCTGCAAATGTGTATTTTGAACTGCATTTATCCGCTGCGTGTGTATATTTCAAAATGGCTTTTCGGTATCTTTATCCGCTGCGTATGTGTATTTTAAATGGCCCTTTTGGCACTTTGCGAACTGGGTTATTTCGTTAAACCTTTTCCTAAACTATTTTATCGGTACGTTTAAGCGGCGTCTTAACGTACATTTTGAACTGTCGAGAATTGGCACTGTTGGGAAAACAAGAACCCTGTGTCGAAACAGCCGGGACATCCAGTCCCTGCGTCGAATAGTATTTGATAAAGAGGTTTTGACATATATGCCAATCCGCATACAGTAAAGGAAACTGTATCGAAGCATTGAGGCATCATCCTGTATCGAAGACCTGCCTTGAATCAGCGTATAGTAAAGCCCTTCAGTACAGCAAGATCAGTACCCAATCACCAAAAACTCAAGCTATCGAAGTTATCATCAGAGCAAAACATATCTCCAAAGCTTACTCCAATTCAGAACAAAAGAGATATACAGTGCTCATCTTCTTGAACAACACTTCATCAGCTAAAAGCTTTTAAAGTCAAAGTTGTTGTTCACCATCTATTCTATACTTTGAACAAACCAAGATCAGCCCTGTGTGGACTGAGTAATCAGTGCTTCTCCAGAACTTTGTGTGAAGGATTTGCATTGAAGAAGACGAAGCTTCAGAACTGTGTGTGAAGAAGCAAGTCTAAGCATTAGCTCAAAACCAATCTGTGTGAACGGTTGAAGCTAAGATCTTTATATCAATCTGTGTGAACGATATATTGATTGTGTGTGTTGTTATAATTACGTAGTTGTGTACGTAGTAATTATAATAAACTTTTTACTCCTGTGTGGAGGACCAGTGGACGTAGAGGGGTTTACCTCGAACCACTTTAATCATCGTTATTTACATTCGCTTCTTCGTTTAATTATCGTGATTAATTAAGTATACTCTATACATTTAGTTCTTTGATTCACAAGAACCTACTATATCCAAGACTTCTGCACTCGATTTAAAATCCATTAGCTTGTTGTTTAAACTATTTTCCAAATCGTATCCAGATACTTAGTGGCCAACAAGTATACCGGATACGATTTGGAAAATAGTTTAAACAACAAATCAGATGGATTTTAAATCGAAAGCAGCTGAAGTCTTGGATATAGTAGGTTGTCATGATACAAGAACTAAATGTATAGAGTATACTTAATTAATCACAGTAATTAAAACAGTAAAAGCTGAATGTAAATAACACAGTAATTAAAGTGGTTCGAGGTAAACCCCTCTACGTCCACTGGTCCTCCACACAAGAGTAAAAAGTTTATTATAATTACTACGTACACAACTACGTAATTATAACAACACACACAATCAATATATCGTTCACACAGATTGATATAAAGATCTTAGCTTCAACTCTTCCATTCTTTTGGACGATTTCTCGAACGATTTCAGAGTGGTCTCAAGTTCAGTTTCTCGCTTTTCGAGAGTTGTGATTTTGGCTTGTAGTAGAATCAAATCATCTGTCTTGCTCTCATTGTGAGTTTTAGCCTCACTTAGTTCATGAGCAAGTTGATGATTGCTCTCCATGAGTTTTTTAAAATCGACTTTGCTGGTTTCACAGTCAAGAGACATATTTTCATAATTTATTTTTAGCAAGTCATTTTCATCTTTCAGCTCTAAATTAGTTAATTGAAGCTGTATATTCTCAATTTTCAGTGTCTCATGGGCCTTTTGAATGTTTTTAAATTCATTCATCATATTTTCGAAAGTATGAGATGCATTTGACGGAATAGCTGAGGTTGAGCTTACCTCATCGTCACTGTCTTCACCTTCTGGAACATCTTTGGCCATAAAGCACATATATGCTTTATCATCGAACTCATCGTCAGATGAATCACTTTCAGTGACCACCTGAAGACATTCTGCTGACTTGGATGGTGTGGGGGAGGCTTCTGATTCTCCAATCAGGGCCTTGAGCTTGTCTTTCCAAGCACGTCTTCTTTCATCTCTCTCTTGTTGCTCGGCCTCAGGAAATCTTTGGACTTTGGGATGAGGACATTTATTTGCATAATGCCCTGGTTTCCTGCAATTATAGCACATGTTAGCATCACCAGATGATGTTTCGGTACTTACCTTGTGGACAGGTTTGGGCCTGTAGGGAGTCTTTCCAGACTGTTTGATAAACCTTTTGAATTTATGCATGAGAAGCGCCATTTCATCTTGAGACAGGATGTCGTCGTCACTGTCAGCATTCTTGTGACTAGGCTTCGACGAGCTGGGCTTGCTGTGTCGACGGTTCGATACAGCGGCTAGAGCTGTGACCTTTGAAGGAGATTCTTCAGCTTTCTCTCTTCTGTCAATATCATACTCAAAAGCTTTGAGGTCAGAGAAGAGATCAAAAGTAGATATTTCATTAAGATTACAGGATACACGCATAGCTGTGGTCTTAATGTCCCATCGGGCTGGGAGAGATCTGAAAATTTTTAAGTTCTTCTCCTTTTGGGTGTAAATTTTGCCCAACACTTCAAGTTCACCAACAATACCAGTGAATCTGAGGTCAAGTTCCTCAAGTGTTTCAGTTGGTTTCATTTCAAAAGATTCAAATTGTTGAGTTAGTTTTGAAATGTTGTTTTCTTTTGAGAGCTTAGTTCCGTCATAAATAAACTTGAGTTTATCCCAGATTTCTTTGGCTGTTTTGCAGCTCTTTACCTTTGAGAACGTGCCTTTGTCAAGAGTGACAAATAACGCATTCTTAGCCACATTGTCGAGATTGGATCGCTTTCTTTCATCTGTTGTCCATTGCTCGCGTTCCTTCTCGAGCATTTCAGCATGGCTTGGCCCTCAATCCTTGTGGCCGGATTTACCTTCATGATCTTGATAGGACCATCCTGTATAACAAAAATCATCTCTTCGTGCATTTCTGCAAGATGAGCTTCCATTCTAATTCTCCAGTCATCAAATTCGTTAATAGAGAACATAGGAACTTTGTTAATCATAGAAGTATCCATGTGATAATACAGGAATGAAAGAGACTGTTTTGAAAATAAGTGATTTGAATCTGATTCGGTTAAGAATACGACTGATTCTTTTTAGAATCAACCTCTCTGATACCACTTGTTGGCCACTAAGTATACTGGATACAGTTTGGAAAATAGTTTAAACGACAAACTGTATGGATTTTAAATCTGAGTGCGTAGCGGAATTCTTGGATATAGTAGGTTGTTGTGGATACACCAACTAAACGTATAGAGTATACTTAATTAATCACAGTAATTAAAACAGTAAAAGCTGAATGTAAATAACACAGTAATTAAAGTGGTTCGAGGTAAACCCCTCTACGTCCACTGGTCCTCCACACAGGAGTAAAAAGTTTATTATAATTACTACGTACACAACTACGTAATTATAACAACACACACAATCAATATATCGTTCACACAGAAAGGCAAGCAAATCAAGTCAACTGCGGACCATGTTAGAAAGGCAAGCAAATCAAGTCAACCCTGAAAAGCAAATCCTACCTTTCAACCCAAAGAGTGTTGGAAATGCTACACATGGATCTCTACGGTCCTGTAGACCCAGTAAGTTTGGGAGGTAAGAAATACTGCATGGTTGTTGTTGATGATTATTCCAGGTATGCTTGGACGATCTTTATTAGCAAGAAGAAGGAAACAACATCAAAGCTGCCCGAGCTCCTAAGAAAGTTGCAAAATGAAAAGGCATCGAGTATCGTGTGCATTTGTTCCGATAGAGGTACAGAATTCACTAACTGCTTTATAGAGCAATCCGCCGAGAATGGAATACAAAGATTTAATACTCAGCTGCTCGTACACCTCAACAAAATGGTGTTGCCGAGCGAAAGAATAGGACGTTGAAAGAAGCAACAAGGACAATGATTGCCGCAAGCAAATTGCCACAGCGTTTCTGGGGTGAAGCAACCAATACAGCATGCTACACTCAAAACCGCTGTATCGTCAACAAGCACCACAACAAAACAGCATATGAGGTATGGAACAACAAAACTCCATTAGTTTCATATTTTCACATTTTTGGATGCATGTGTTATGTATTGAATAATAGGAAAGATCAACTTAGAACCTTTGATGAGAAATTAGATGAAGGAATATTCGTAGGATACTCCTCCGTCAGCAAAGCTTTCAGAATCTTTAATAAAAGGAAGCTGACGATCGAGGAATCAGTTCATGTAGTGTTTGATGAACCACACCATGACCCTACAGGAGTAGATGATATCACTCAGAACATTCACCATCTATCTATCTTGGATCCCCCAACACCCATAGAACCTGTCGTTGATTTAGAAAACAACCCCGCAGCTGTAAGAATCGATGTGGATGAAGCCGACTGCATAAGTCAAGCCGTATCCACGTAATCTTTCGATACAGTACGGGATCCTGAATTAGAACCCGACCGAAGATGGTTGAGAGATCACCCGCAAGAGCTGATCATTGGAAACATTAATGCCGGTGTTTCTACTCGTAGGAGAATACAGAGTACACAAGGAAATGTACTTTGTGCACAAGAAGAATCTGATGTGGAGGTTTCACAGTTTCCTGAATGGAAATCTCAATCCGAACTTAGAAGACTCAATATGTGCACTATCGCTGTATTCTTAGCCCAGTCCGAGCCTGTTTCGACCATAGACGCTCTTAACAATTCTCATTGGATAACATCTATGGAAGAAGAGCTTAACGGTTTCGAAAGAAACAATGTATGGTATCTTGTACCCAGACCAACACACCAATCGGTTATAGGAACCAAATGGGTATTTCGAAACAAAAAGGATCGAAATGGACTTATCATAAGGAACAAATCCAGACTAGTCGCACAAGGCTATAGTCAGGAAGAAGGAATAGACTATGATGAAACCTTCGCCCCTGTAGCGAGACTAGAAGCCATCAGGATATTTCTTGCCTTTGCCGCCCATAAGAGTTTTATCGTATACCAAATGGACGTTAAAAGTGCTTTCCTGAATGGAGACCTTGCAGAAGAAGTTTATGTTGAACAACCACCAGGGTTTGCCAACACAGACGGTATCGATCTAGTTTACAGGCTAAGGAAAGCGCTGTATGGACTTAAACAAGCCCCTAGAGCCTGGTACGAAACCCTGTCCCAGTATCTAACCGACAACGGATTTGAGAAAGGTGCTGTGGACAAAACCTTGTTCAAGATACAGGAAGGTGATGACCTTCTTATGGTGCAAATCTATGTGGATGATATTATTTTTGGTTCAACTAACCTTGCTTTATGTCAAAGGTTCTCTCATCTCATGCAAAGTAAATTTGAATGAGTATGATGGGGGAACTTAGTTATTTCCTAGGTTTGCAGGTAAAGCAGATGCCTACAGGTATTTTTATCAACCAGGAGAAATACAGCAAGGAGCTTCTCAACAAATTTGGAATGAACACTTCCAAATCCTCGCCAACCCCCATGAGCACTTCCGTGCAAATTAGTGCTGATGAAGCCGGAAAGTCGTTTGACCAATCACTCTACAGGAAGATCATTGGTTTGCTCCTGTACCTAACGGCTAGCAGGCCCGATATCCAGTTTGCTGTTGGAGTGTGTGCAAGATATCAAGTTGCACCTAAGGAATCACACTTCAATACAGCTAAACGAATCCTGAAGTACGTTAAAGGAACAGTCGATGCAGGACTTTGGTATCCTAAGGAAGGCGGATTCGATTTAGTTGGATACAACGACTCGGATCTCGGAGGCTGCAAGCTAGATAGGAAGAGTACAAGTGGAACTTGTCACTTTCTCGAACCTAGACTCGTTTCTTGGTTCAGTAAGAAGCAATTGGCTAGCTCTCTTTCCACGGCTGAATCAGAGTACTATGTCTTTGGTAGTCAGCCGTATGCAAATCCTTTGGATGCAAAGCAGCTTGTCGACTATGGAATCGATGCCAGAGAGACTCCAATCATGTGTGATAGCACGAGTGCAATTGCAATAACGCACAATCCTGTCCTGCACTCGCGCACTAAGCATATCAACATGAAGCATCACTTCATAATGAATCACGTCGAGAACAAGGATGTTCGCCTGGAAAAAGTTCATACAGACATTCAGCTGGCCGACATCTTCACCAAGCCGCTCGACACAGCAAGATTCAACCTGCTCAGACAAGAATTGGGAATGCTACAGCCAGACTCCCTGTAAGTAAATTACTGTTTTTACTCAACAAATTGAGGGGGAACGCTGTAAGACCCAAGAATACAATATCCAACGTTAATTATTTATACACTCAGAATCGTTAATACAGCACTGTAGCGAGCGAAGACATATGAATCCTACAGCTGACGTGTGAAATAATTAAGGGGGAATACTGTAGGACCCATGAATACAGCGTTAATCCTTAAGTTGCTGTATGGAATTTGAAACCTATATGTACCTTTTTAAGGGGGAACGTTGTATCGATGCGGAAACAGCACATACTATAGGATTTCGATTCAGTATAATATCATATTATTTCTTTTTAAAATAATTTTTGTCCACGTGCCCTGTTTTTACGTCAAACGTCATTTACATTAAATGCCTTACACGACATCTGGACAACTGAATCTCAAAAGCCGCGATGTTTTTAAATTGTTTATTATTTTTAAACCGCCGTTTTAGGCATTTAGGATATCAACTTATGTCAGAAGTGGGACCCGCTGATATTTTAAACATTTTAATGGATAAGTGTACCAGTTACACTCAGTCCATCTTAACCGTCGATTTCAAAAACCGGTTCCCATCCCTTAAAATCTGACCTTTCGTACTCTGCAAAACCCTATTTCGCCGCCCAACTATAAAATGACTGAATCTGCCATTAGAGACTCTTTATGCTTTCTGCAAATTCAAGAGTTCTCAAGCAAAAACAGTCTACATACTTCTCTGCATTTTACTGCATATTTCGATTATTTTCTTTCATATTTTCTTAAGTAATCATCAAATGGCTGGACAAACCTCTTCTTCTGCTCTGAAGAAGACTGCTAACATCATTGATGGCCGGATCTTTTTGAGATCTGTTATCATTGAGCGCATTCTGTCTGAAACTAACGACGAGAACCCATGGAGTACATCATAACTCGACTTCGTCAACAAGGCCTTTATCGCTTTGGAAGTCAGACTGCTGATAAGTATGATGCACATCTGGTCGAGGAATTCTACCCCAACGCCGCCGTACGTTTTCTGTCATTGGCCCAAGGAGGTCATGTTGCCGAAATCACCGCTACTATCCAGGGAGTTGAGATCTGTATTAATAACGATCGGCTCTAGAAGATCTACAGGCTACCCGCTGATGGCCTGTCTATGGAACAACTTGAGACATTCGGGTCTCAAGAGCTGATCACTAAATTTTATGGACTGTTCACAGGGTCCAAAGTTGTTGACATGGTGCAGACTACATGTCACAAGAAAATTTTTTGTCTCCCATATGTATATCTTCATGATTTTTGCTGCAGGATAATTGAGAATCGAACCGGCGCGTTCGAAATGTGTACCAACCTGAGGTTTAGGATGATGGTGGCTATTCTGACCTGTGAAAAGGTCAATTGGTGCCAAATAATCCTGAAACGCCTGCAAGAGGAGGTGTGCAAACCGGCCACCCAGAAGAGATCGTTTGGTTTGATGCTAAACCATATCTTAACAAAATGCGGACTGACACAATCCGCCGATGCTAATAAGAACAACCCCAGAATATACCTAGGAGGCGTCAAGCCTACTGCGTATAATCAAACTTCGATGGTCTGCAACCAGCCAAAAACTGGAAGTATGCCCATTTCCGCAGATCCACGAGATGAATCCTTGAAGTTCCAGGAAGTGGAATCTTCAAAGAAGAGAAAGAGATCTCACAGCAAGAAACCTACTGCTGGTGAGAAGCCCAAAAAGAGACTTAGGAGGCTTTCGAAAGTCAAAATTGCCCAGGCCTTTGAAGAAGTCTCCCCCATGGCTCAACCCACTGACGAAAAACCCCAGGGCCCAACCCCTGTGGAAGAGGTGTCTCCTACTATATCGACAGTAGATCCTGAGCCTTTGGCGGCTAGGACGGATAATGAGACATCTGCCAACGATCAAGACTTTAGCGAGTCGGCTGCCCACTTGGAGCCAACAGCTACTTCTCCTTTGCGGGATCCCACACCCGTACAGGATCCATCTTCCTTCACGGCACCATCCCCTGTAAGGAGTCCCACTTCCATACAGGATCCCATACCTGTACAGGAATCCCTCGCTACAGCGTCTCCAGACATTGTACGAAGTCCCTCCCCTGACTCGATTATTAATTAGACCCTTCTTTCTGTTCAAATTAAACACGCCTACGAAAGATTTTTGCAATGGAAAAGCTACAGGCTAGCTCCATACGAAACATTATACAACTGGAGCGATTGGAGCCACGAAGAGAGATTCGTCTCAGAAGTGACGGACTCAACAGAAATTGAGGCCCTGATCCGATGGGACAATCCCTCCTGCAAGGAACTAATTGAAAGCCATCTTCTGCACAAATCTGATGCTCGGAGGAAAGGAAAGAACAAGTCAGAGGACTCTCCCACTAATCCAAAAGACGACGAAGATCATGACTCAGACGACGACGACGATGCTTTTCAAGCTAGTCTGAGGATGAGTCGTGAAGAGGCTCAAGCAAGAGACGCCTCTCCACCCAAAGGCGATGAAGGGCCATCTACTCAAAGAAATCCCCCTTCGCCACATCATGAGAACATTCCCGACGAAGAGGAATCAGTCCCTCCAGTCAAGGAAGTTGAAGCAATTTTGGAACAGGCACCTGAGCCTGCTGCCACCGAAGGAGTTGTACCTGAAAGACAATAGGAGGATTCAGTCCCTCCTGTATCCATGTATACTGAAGAATCTTCGCAACAGGAAGCCACTCAACCCCCTGTCGCCGAACCAGAGCAAGCTGCTCCCACCCCTTCAACCGTGGAATCCGAGGACGGTATCGAACCTGAGGATGTACAACTTACTTCACGCCCAACCATGAACGTAAGAAGGTTGAACAGCTCTGAAGACTTTGCTGGCCTTCAAACTGTATTCATCCAGGATGCAGTAAATGCTCTGTCTTCCATTGAGAAAGCATTAAATTGGATGCATACTTCTGCCGTGGAAGAAATGACCACTCTTCAACATGAAGTATCTCGTGTTGTCGAAGCATTCACTATTTTGCCAGAAGTTTTCAAACATGCTTTGAAAATCATGGAAGATAAGCAGGAGCAACTGCTGAAGGAAGAAGCAACAAAAACGAGGATAGCTGAAGCCAAGACCGCATGTGCCATGATTGAAAACAGCTCTCAACTGCGCGCTCACGACAAATGCATTAGGGATATGTCGCAGACGCTTTCCTCCCTTGTAGAGAGAATGACTAACATCGAGACAAAACAGGATGCTGCACTAGAAATCCTAAAAAGTCTTGATGAAGCCAAAAAGGGGGAAGAGGCAAGAGAAGCTGCGAGGAGAATTAGGATACAGCAAGAAAGGGAATTTGAGGCTGCTCAAGATAGCATCACTTCCGAGTTAAACAAACTAGACCCTCACTCCCAAAGTTTTAGGATTTCAGGCTCCCGACCTGAATTTCATGATCCCAATGTCCCTTGGCAAACTCTTATCCAGAGACCTTCTGAAATTCGTCTGCCGACCAACCGCAACCCTACTGCCGATGAAGTGAAGCAATGGAGGAAAAACGAATTGATGAGATACTTCGCAAAACTCGTCAGGGAATCCGCCATCTTCAAGAGTTACAAAACTTTAGCGGATGCTGCAGACAAATTTATGAAGTTGCTAGAAGACGGAAAACTCCCTCTCCAGCTTGATATGAAGAGCAAACACAAAAGAGGAGATCGGATCACCCATCCAGAAGACTGGATTCTTGCCTTTGATCGATCCTATGAAGGAAGAGCTATATAACAGGATCGAGGCAATGATTCCCTTCACAACTGGTGGCGTGGTACCGAGAATGATCCAGGGAAAAAGCCATGGAGACACGCAGATCACTATAGGAGCTGAAATCCTTGTATATTTTGTTTGTTTTTGTAATTGTTCTTTCGGAACAGCAAACCATGTACTCAATTTTGAATATCAATAAAAGTGTTTGTTTGTCTTGAAAGATTACAACTCGTAATCTACTGTGTTGATGTATGATTACTTAAATTGTTAATAGCAAATCTCAAGTTAGGTAACTTGATTGAAAATAAAGCTGTACGAACTTGTCTACGAACAGTTCATGATTTCAGTTGTAAGCTTAGAACACTTTGTAAGATTTTGCCTGCGCGCCAATCATAAGCCTAAGTTGTAATAATCCTTAACTGTATCGAACTCGCCTGCGAGCAGTTCATTATTTAGACTAAAGACAGACCCTTTGACGAAAGACCAAGAAATCTGCCAGAAGACATCAAAAGAAGATCGCTTCATGAAGAAGGTTTTGGCATCATCAAGAAGACTTGAAAAGTTAAGAAAGTAAGTCTTGGCAAATTGTCCAAAAGGGGGAAATTGTTGGGAAAACAAGAACCCTGTGTCGAAACAGTCGGGACATCCAGTCCCTGCATCGAATAGTATTTGATAAAGAGGTTTTGACATATATGCCAATCCGCATACAGTAAAGGAAACTGTATCGAAGCATTGAGGCATCATCCTGTATCGAAGACCTGCCTCGAATCAGCGTATAGTAAAGCCCTTCAGTACAGCAAGAAGTCTTGTAAAAGACCATGTATGGAAACTGTCTCGAATCTCCAAAATAGTTATCTTCCATACAGCTCACAACAGGACAAAGACGGAATCTCCAGAAGTCAAGTCCCGTTGAATAAAGAAGTATTTAAATACTCAAGGATAAAGTATTTAAATACTGTCAGTCAACAGATCTTCAAATCCCACTAAAACCGGATCGTGTTATAATCCCGTTGGAACGGAATCTCATTCAAACGGATACATCTCAACGGATATATAGTTCAGAGACTATATATATCTTATCCTGTCATTGAAGATCAGTACCCAATCACCAAAAACTCAATCTATCGAAGTTATCATCAGAGCAAAACATATCTCCAAAGCTTACTCCAATTCAGAACAAAAGAGATATACAGTGCTCATCTTCTTGAACAACACTTCATCAGCTAAAAGCTTTTAAAGTCAAAGTTGTTGTTCACCATCTGTTCTATACTTTGAACAAACCAAGATCAGCCCTGTGTGGACTGAGTAATCAGTGCTTCTCCAGAACTGTGTGTGAAGGATTTGCATTGAAGAAGACGAAGCTTCAGAACTGTGTGTGAAGAAGCAAGTCAAAGCATTAGCTCAAAACCAATCTGTGTGAACGGTTGAAGCTAAGATCTTTATATCAATCTGTGTGAATGATATACTGATTGTATGTGTTGTTATAATTACATAGTTGTGTACGTAGTAATTATAATAAACTTTTTACTCCTGTGTGGAGGACCAGTGGACGTAGAGGGGTTTACCTCGAACCACTTTAATTACTGTGTTATTTACATTCAGCTTTTACTGTTTTAATTACTGTGATTAATTAAGTATACTCTATACATTTAGTTGCTGTATCCACAACAACCTACTATATCTAAGACTTCCGCTATGCACTCAGATTTAAAATCCATACAGTTTGTCGTTTAAACTATTTTCCAAACTGTATCCAGTATACTTAGTGGCCAACAGGCACTTCGCCTTGTATTTTGAAATGGTATTTTGAAAACTATGCTTTTGAAAATATTTGAGTATTTGCAAAATATTACCGTCATCGGCCTTTTTGGCGTTTTTGAAATGGTTTTGTAAATGGTTTTTAGCCTGGTGAGTTCCGGCACGGGGCCCACGGCGCTGTAATATCCCGGATGGTTTTAGGGGTGTTACAATCAACACAGGACCACATAAACCAATATATGAAAGAAAAAAATTCTCAAAACATTAAAAAAATCACATACAGTGGATCTCAACGAAAACACAACCGACTGGTGAACATACCCCTCGGCATACGAACAACCAATCACAAACCGACGAACATATCCAATCATACATGGAGTGGGAACAACCACTCAATATCCAAAACAACTAGCATGGGGTCACCATCCCCAAATCTACACTTATGAAGAAATCATTCAAAAATCACTATGGTAAAATCGCACTACTACCATACTAATGGAATCACATAGCACATATGTCCCGGTTTCACAAAATCCAAAGTTCCAAAATTACATCCTATGGATGAATCTGCAACACGCAACAAATTTCTCTTATCCAATAAATCAACTGATCATCCCTGGATAACCAACTACCATACTGAAGTTCGAATCTCTATTCATCGTTCCATACTGATGTCTTATCCAGTTCGTGAGTCACACTCATAACTTCATCATGATATGTATTATGCACTATATGCGTATGTATATCAATCACATTTTCAAAACCAATTTGAAATCATGTAGTCTCGTCAAGAAGACAAATTTTCGAAAGTTCTTTCAAAAATTTCAAAACTCAAAACATAAAGTTTGGTAAGACCACAAAATCAATTTTCGAAAAATTAAACCGGCTCGCTGGTGCCAAGTATTCGATAATAGTTTCCTTCGAATCCACACAATTTAGAAGTTTTAAAATGAAAACTATGCAAATGATTGGCCACATCCATACTCCTATATACCAATTCGGCTTGTCACCAAACCCACTGACATTCCATCGGAAAACCACACGATAGAGTTCCAAAATCTCAATATATAAACTCCGACCAAAAACTCCTTTTCCACATATGACTCGCAACGTCAATCATTAACCCATTCTGGATCACCTCAACTATGCTATGACAAAACATTGAAACAAATCAACACAGCAAAAGACTTCTCGAGAAGTTTCATTTGAACAAGTGAATCAAAACCGCGACAGGCAGAAACGAAATAGATAAATGATTGATAAAGTGTTTTACAAATCTCGAGAGTTTTAGAAAACATGAAAAAGCCTTTTGAAACAATAGGGTCTCATCCCGTATTTCGTTCCGCATTACAAGAAGTTCAAAAAAAAAATAGAAAACTCTTTTGGACCCCAAGTCCTGAAATACAAAACTATTTCAAAATTGATTGGGTCTCGGCCCAAAAATCATTTTCCGTAAAACATCCATAGAACATTCATTTTGAAAAGTATCATTTTCAAATGCTCAAAACAGTTTCATATATCACAAAATGAACTATCATGACTACCTGTTCAACAATCCACAGTCCTTCTCCCAAATACACAATTCCTTTCCAAAACTTAACCGACATATTGATTTCCAAAATCATAACTTCTCAAGATCATCAATCATGTCCCAAACCTATCACCTTATACCGTAACGCATAATATTCTGCTGAATCTCAAAGCATATCAACTTAGAACGGCTAAAAATCTAAATGCAATTTAAGAATCCAAATACTTACAGATCGTGAAGCCGACGATTCCCCGTGATACTGGCACATGTCTCGACTCCAGAAAATACTCGACACAGACATTTAAAAAACACTCATTTTGCAAACTCAGTTCAACTCGAGAACCCAACACAGCTCTATCTGAAGAAAAACGTTAGTACCATTTGGAAAAGTTACAACAATCCCAGTACCACACTGGTAAATCAAATAACGCACAAGCCTGAGTGAACAACAAAACCCAGAGCTCAAACACTTGTCAACCGATAACTCGAATGACACGACAAAAGTACGACCCAACTCGACCCGACTGCCTAGGTTTTCACAACCTAAGCTCCGATACCATATTCTGTAACACCGCCAGAGCCATCCAGGAATATTACAGCGCCGTGGGTCCCGAGATGGAACCCACAAGGCTAACGGAAATTTTTGCAAACATTTACAAATGCCAAAGAGGCTAACGATGGTACTATCTCTTTAAAACATTCGAAGACTTAATAAAATTCGTTTATCAAAACCGTCGTAAAATCTCATTTGAAACCACAAGGCCCGAAATGCCAAAGTAACCCAAGTTACCAGATACCAAAAGGCTATCTTAAAATACTCACATAGCGGAAAAAGACAAACAATTAAAATACTCTAGCAGCGGAATACAAGAACTGGTCAGGAAACTCAATACACAAATACATGCCCTAGCCAGTATCCTCCGAGAATCTCATCTCTACACGACCGCTACAAGCTCGATAATCCAAGAACTTAAAAAGAAAGCCCATGACGGGGTCAGCCATAATATCCAACAATGATAACCATCACATCACGTCAATAATTACATACCAATGAGAATACTAAGTAAGAATACGACCAATGTAATCTTGCCGCCATAACCTTACGAAAATCCACGATTCGTATCCTTAACAACACATAAAACCCATACCCAAACATTTGTACTGTATTTCAGACAATACTCAAAGTTCTCAAAACATCATCATAATCCACTGTTACGAAATCTACTAATTCGGTCTAATTCAATCCATCGGATATCATTATCAAATCTCAACACGACAACCGATTGTCCATTGAAGACATATACCAAGGGAAATACGGAACATACCTCAGGATATGCAATGCCATGACGAATCATGTCAATCTAATCCGAGATCAAGTCAATACAACATACGGACATGGTCCTAACACAAGACCTACAAATGCATACTCATATGACAATGTCAATATGCTCACATCAATAACAACACTGTATACTTATGACAAACCCATAATATACATATGCATAACAACAACATATGGTAATCCTATGATCCAGCATTCACTGCCTAGATCCCACGATGATCCCGTCAGACCAACTGTGGTGGAAAAACCTATCCGATGATCCGGCGCACGCTAGCATAGATCCCCCGATGATCCCGTCGGACCAACACGAGGTGGACATATGACAATAATGCACAAATGCATATAACAATGATACACAATGCATGACAACAACGACACAGAAATGTATCACAACATGATCGACACAAAATTACAAAAATGATTAGAGTACTTGCCCCGAGTCCTTCGAGAGCAATCTCGATGTCTAAACCACCACGAACCATTATCTTCAATACTCGACAGTCCAGAATATCATGGACGGTAGATAATTCATGTCTTCATCTATACCACAATGTATCCTCGATACCAAGTATACTAATAATAAATGTAAATCATATACATTATGATTTAATTCCCAAAACTCGAATACAACTTATAATCCCAAATATCCTGTGATTACGATTATAAACTTTGCTATACGGATTATAAACGAATGAAACGGAAATCATTCATTAAATACTATAAACTAAGAAAGTAATAACTTGCCTCGATACTGATGAAGCCGTTACCAATTCCATGTTGTCGTCTACGAACTCCTCAGCCTCGACCAAAGTAATCTACGAACATTCTCGAGCTCGACCGCAACACACGGTTATAATCACTGATCAATAATCTCAACCTATTGAAGTAATTTGATAAACAACAAGTTCGATAACAATCAATAATTCAATCAACAAACCAACGGTTCTAAAATATCTCGATTAACCACTAATCTGATCAATCCAATTCGAACCATAATAAATTCATAACCACAACACGAAAACACATATGTAGCGTGCGCTAAGTTGCTCCCGTTAGCGTGCGCTAGCCAGTAAGCTTAGTGTGCGCTAATGCTGTACAGTTGCATGCATTCCAAGCATCGACTAACACCTTGCGACTACGAATATGAATGAAAAGGAAATCATGCTCCAAAATTAACAACTTTTCCAAATTCAATCTCATCACCATACTCGAAATCATATTCGTGTTCTTATATAAATATTATATCAAAACACATATCTTAGGTCTAGATACGAATATCCCGTATTCATATCCAAAAAACCAACACCTCCTATACATAATCATCATATCATATCACTCAAGAGTTTTTCAAGAACATGAAATATCCGAAATCACATTCAAAACTACATAGCCCGATTTATATATCATCATGAAGAAGATATCAACAACAACATCAATAATCAGACCAACCCGATAACAAGGATCATATCATACTTAATCTGGAATACAACCTCATATTATGATTCATATGAAATCAACATAATTTCAGAAATCCATCTTTCATCGGGTTAAACGAAACACAATTATAAAAGTATGGAGAATATTAATTAACATCCGAGAACTCTTGTCAAAATCCCATTAAATATCATATAACATCATCACAAGAAAATCCAACTTGCTTCCTCACAAGTAATCATCCTTAAAAACGAACCACTATCAAAGGGATACGAAATTACCTTGTATAGATGAACCAAGAAGAAGAACAATTGAACTCCTTTCCAAGAATCATGAATAACTTCAAGAACAAGGCTTTAATCCATGCTCTCCACCTTAATCTTGTTAAAGATCATCATCTCTCAGTGTCTGGGAACCTCAAATACCTCTCAAGGCTCTCTCTATCGGCTCACATAAAGAAATAGATGGAAATGACGAATAATGGCCAACTGCACTTATATATGTACTGTACATTATTAACGTACGCTAACATATTCATTTAACATATGTTACATGCTTAGCGTGCGCTAACTGTCTTTGTTAGCGTGTGCTATCGCAGTCCATAGGCTACTGCCTTACTGCATGAAATGATTTACGTAGACAATGCCCATGCAATAGCGCACGTAAAGGCCTCTATCTAGCGTACGCAAATTTTCATCCATAGCGTGCGCTACTCAAAGTTGACTTGCTACAGTCTGCACCTACCCCCGTCTCCCTACATGCCGAAAGTAACCTGACAAAGCCAATATTCCTTTGGACCGATCTGATTAGCGTCCGCTAATCAACATGCATTACCATGTGTTAATCCTTCATAACAAACATCTGTTGTTCTTGTCGGAACATGCGCCGAAAGTGGACGGGTCCACAAGTAGATTCCTTCTGATCTGGTCTGTACTAGCATGCGCTATCCTTTGCCTTTAGCATGCGCTAAACCTGTACGATAGCGTGCGCTAGGCATGTATATTAGCGTGCGCTAATAATGCTACACTTAGCCATTTTCAGCTATTCTTGTCCAACGTTTCAAGATACTAGATACGAACATACGGCATACTGAATACCTATACTCAACCATATTATATCCTCAAATGGAATTGTCGACCAAATACGACAATTATACCAATACTGACATCTCAGTCCTTAATTTATTTTATCCATACTGTACAGATTCCACGCTGTACAATATAACTCGGATAAAATAATATGAAACAACAGTAGTAGAAATTCCGGATATTACATACTACACCACTTAAAATAAGTTTCGTCCTCAAAACTTGCAATTCGTCGTAGAAAACAAACAAACCGTCAACCAAAATATTCCGAAACCATCACGACAATGATCAATCATCATTATTACCGAATAACACAAATAGCATACTTACATATGCGCCAAGCCGACGATCTCTTGAGATACTAGAAAATGACTTCACTGTAATGCTTCAACACGCTTACAATCACAATTCCATGAGTCTCAACAAAATATATCATCTTTGGATGAATTAATCTATCCGTATCAAACCTTGTCTGCCTGATCGTACAATCAAGTCCCAATTCCGATAAAACCAATAATACACAATACATCTGTGAGACAACTGCTCAACACAATAGCAACAAATCCCGAAACATCGACACAAAATCTGAACGCTCAGATGATCACCAGCAATTGTCAACCAATAATTTAATCGAGAATATCATCGACATGATAAACTCTAATACGACCAATCCAAAGGTCAAAACGCAGCCGAGAATATCATCAACATGATAAACTCCAATATGACCAACCAGAGGTCAAAACACAATCGAAAATATCATCATCATGATAAACTCTAATATTACCAACGAACAATCAACGATAATCGGGAATACCTTCACACGGTAAGCTCTAACATGATCAACACATGACCACATAAACCAATATATGAAAGAAAAAAATTCTCAAAACGTTAAATAAATCACATACAGTGGATCTCAACGAAAACACAACCGACTGGTGAACATACCCCTCGGCATACGAACAACCAATCACAAACCGACGAACATATCCAATCATACATGGAGTGGGAACAACCACTAAATATCCAAAACAACTAGCATGGGGTCACCATCCCCAAATCTACACTTATAAAGAAATCATTCAAAAACCACTATGGTAAAATCGCGCTACTACCATACCAATGGAATCACATAGCACATATGTCCCGGTTTCACAAAATTCAAAGTTCCAAAATTACATTCTGTGGATGAATCTACAACACGCAGCATATTTCTCTTATCCGATAAATCAACCGATCATCCCTGGATAACCAACTACCAAACTGAAGTTCGAATCTCTATTCATCGTTCCATACTGATGTTTTATCCAGTTCGTGAGTCATACTCATAACTTCACCATGATATGTATTATGCCGTAATGCGTATGTATATCAATCACATTTTCAAAACCAATTTGAAATCATATATTCTCGTCAAGAAGACAAATTTTCGAAAGTTCTTTCAAAAATTTCAAAACTAAAAACATAAAGTTTGGTAAGACCACAAAATCAATTTCTGAAATATTAAACCGGCTCGCTGGTGCCAAGTATTCGATAACAGTTTCCTTAGAATCCACACAATTTCGAAGTTTTAAAATGAAAACTATGCAAATGATTGGCCACATCCATACTCCTGTATACCAATTCGGCTTGTCACCAAATCCATTGACATTCCATCAGAAAATCACACGATATAGTTCCAAAATCTCAATATATAAACTCCGACCAAAAACTCCTTTTCCACATATGACTCGCAACGTCAATCATTAACCCATTCTGGATCACCTCAACTATGCTATAACAAAACATTGAAACAAATCAACACATCGAAAGACTTCCCGAGAAGTTTCATTTGAACAAGTGAATCAAAACCGCGACAGGCAGAAATGAAATAGATAAATGATTGATAAAGTGTTTTACAAATCTCGGGAGTTTTAGAAAACATGAAAAAACCTTTTGAAACATTAGGTTCTCAGCCCGTATTTCGTTCCACATTATAAGAAGTTTAAAAAAAATAGAAAACTCTTTTAGACCCCAAGTCCTGAGTTACAAAACTATTTCAAAATCGATTGGGTCTCGGCCCAAAAATCATTTTCCGTAAAACATCCGTAGAACATTCATTTTGAAAAGTATCATTTTCAAATGCTCAAAACAGTTTCATATATCACAAAATGAACTATCATGACTACCTGTTCAATAATATACAGTCCTTCTCCCAAATACACAATTCCATTCCAAAACTTAACCGACATATTGATTTCCAAAATCATAAATTCTCAAGATCATCAATCCTGTCACCTTATACCACAACACATAATATTCTGCTGAATCTTAAAGCATATCAACTTAGAACAGCAATAAATCTCAATACAATTTAAGAATCCAAATACTTACACATCGTGAAGCCGACGATTCCCCGTGATACTGGCACATGTATCTACTCCAGAAAATACTCGACACAGACATTTACAAAACACTCAATTTGCAAACTGAGTTCAACTCGACAACACAACACAACTCTATCTGAAGAAAAACATTAATACCATTTGGAAAAGTTGCAACAATCCCAGTACCACACTGGTAAATCACATAAAGCACAAGCCCGAGTGAACAACAAAACCCATAGCTCAAACACTTGTCAACCGACAACTCGAATGACATGATAAAAGTACGACCCAACTCGACCCGACTGCCTAGGATTTCACAACCTAAGCTCCGATACCATATTCTATAACACCCCTAGAGCCATCGAGGAATATTACAGCACCGTGGGTCCCGAGATGGAACCCACAAGGCTAAAGGAAATTTTCCCAAACATTTACAAACGCCAAAGAGGCTAACGACTGTACTATCTCTTTAAAACATTCGAAGACTTAATAAAATCCGTTAATCAAAACCGTCGTAAAATCTCATTTGAAACCACAAGGCCCGAAATGCCAAAGTAAGCCAAGTTATCAGATACCAAAAGGCTATTTAAAAATACTCACACAGCGGAAAAAGACAAATAATTAAAATACTCTAGTAGCGGAATACAAGAACTGATCAGGAAACTCAATACACAAATACATGCCCTAGGTTTCCACAACCTAACTTCCGATACCATATTCCGTAACACTCTCAAACCACTCGGGAATATTACACAGCCTTAGACCCTCTCCGTGAGAGTCTACCAGGATAGATACCAAAACCAGACATCACAATAAAAACCAAACAAGCTGAATAATGACTCATTGGACCGATTTGGTCTTTCATCAAAATATACAACTTAAACTTCATATACATCTCTATCTCAACTCATACCCATGCAAGGGTCAAATACACTAATATTCCCAACAATGGGAATAATACAACAATAAAAACAAAATACACTCAACTACCCAAACTATACACTGGCCCTCATGTGATTAGTATCATCGTCTTTCATCATCCTTCGTGCTGACCCTGTGTTTTTATCCCCAAGAACCTGTATGTACCTAGATGCAATGAAAGACATCCACCCCCGATTACTCGGGGGTTAGCAAAATAGAATTTTTCTAGTACAAGTACAAAGTGTAATTATGAGCCATACATGTCACATTCCAAGAATATACAATCTTGATCATCAACAAGTCAAACACAACGAGAGGACTTCCCTAGAGGTTTCATTTGACAAAAATGGTTCAAACCTTTAAAGGAAAAAACAATAGATAAACAATTTGTATAACATTTCAGAGACCTCAAGAGTTTTTTCAGAAAATATTTAAGATTATTGAATAACGAAAGATAAACAATTTCTCACAACCCAAAGATTTGCTTTTCACAATAATATTTTGACAATAAACCACGGGGTCCCCGACCCAAACATTCACATCGATCATACATCCCAAGATTATTCTTGTCCCATGCTAACAAGCATAAACCTCAGAGTTCCCACGAACATACTCGAATGAATAAACCTATGGAACATACACACATTCACACATCACATCAATCACAGGGTCCACGACCCAAGCATTCACATAAATCATACGTCCAATGGACTCGTCCAATGCTAGCAAGCATGAACTTCGGAGTTTCCACGAGCATACCTGAGTGAATAAACCAATAGAAGTATATATAATCACACATTCTCATGACAACAGTCACACAAACAACTCAGAAACTAGCTCCACAACATACATGCAATATACACTCATAGTTATCCTGGCATCGTGCTAACAAGCCACGAACCTCTGAGTCTCATGACGACATACCCAGTTTGGATAACCCATGACGAGCATGTCACATGTCCAATCACACAGCCATAAGTTATCCTGGCATCATGCTAGCAAGCCACGAACCTTGGGGTCTCCTCGAGACCTACCCGGTTTGGATAGCCCTATTGTCAAGCTCGACCCGTACTAACAAGGACGGATCCCAGAGGTATAATAGCCCTAGCCGACAAAACATAACTTTACCACAATCACATACCACGAGAAAGATATACTTCACGAACAACAACGAATAACACGACCTCCTTACATCAAAGTTAACAATCAATATCATATGACATCACATATTCAAAAAACAAGTACACGTCGCAACTCACAAGCCTTAACGAAGGACAAGGATCTTTTAACATTCACCGACATAATCGCGCACTACGACACCACACGAAAATAATGTGTTCCAGTTTACAACATTAGCGCACGTATCTAGAGAATCTCATTCTTTCACAAAGCACACAATTTTTTTTGAAAGAAAGCTATTATTACAAATATATCGATTATTTTTAAAGTTCGCTATAAGCATTCAAATAACACACGTAGCTATTACCAATTATTATATCCACATAACACAAAATGTATGGGCAAGATACTTGCCTCGAGACCATGAGCGAATAAAGTGACGAACGGATGCAACCGGCAACCATGGAACTTTCAATCTCAACGAGCATGCGACAGTCCCACAATACTACAAGCACAGCTCCACAATGAACTAACAAAACTCCCCCGAATCTAACTCTAACCCGCTGCGGAAAAGAATATCAACAACGACGGTTTCAAGGAGTTCTCAAGGAAATCAAAATCATGCTCCAGGTGAAATCAGACCGATAAACAAGTTTCTAATCCGAAGATTACAACCAAAACAACAAAAATTACATAACCGATTCACCAACTTCGGATTAAGACCATAAATAAAAGGAAACCCCCAAAATAACTCACATAGGCTTTTAAGAATTAGGATATATCGATCCGGAAGTAAAGCAAGTTAGGTGATGATATTAAACATGAAGAAGACTTCCAAGATGAAGATTGATGAAGGAAATTATCCCAAATCATCGAAAATCGAAGAAGGAGGAAGTGGAGGAAAATATCCCATAAATAGGTTGTATCTCACGTATATATAGATGGACAGAGGCTTACGTATGTTAGGGGAACAACACTAACGTACGTTTGCAGTTTAACGTACGTATTATTGTAACCTTTACGTATGTAAGGATCTTCAGGAGCTACTGCCCGAAATTCTTCATAAATAATGTATGTAAAGATGTTCAGGTTAACGTACGTTATCTGCTACTGATAGCGTGCATAAGATTCATGCAGAATAGAACTATTGCAGTCCGATTCACTATGCAAGGAGATATGCGGAATGCGATGAACACTAGCCACCACGGTTACATAAACCGAGTGATACAATAGCCAAAACATAAATCTAAAATGCCAAACAAACATGTGATTCCGGTAACCCAAAGGTTTGGAAAACAAATACGAAACGAACACCCAAATCGTTGCGAAATTACAAAATGTCCCAAAAGCACAATAATCACGATATGAGATCGAACAACAACTCCGAAGTTCACATCATGACTCAAAACATTAAACAAACATGTAGAAACTACAAGACGTCAACTTCGCATAATATTCACAAAAATTGAACCGAACTCGAAAAAGTTGCAACGACAAGTAGATTAATCCGAAACAATACCAAAACTCATTTGAATGGCAAAAAGCGAAGAACAAAAACAGTTCAACAAGTATCAAGGAACACAAGCAAGTCGATAGATTCGAAAAATACAGAAGCCAAAGGTACGGGTATTACAGGTCACGTGTGGCGCGAGGTTTCTTGATAGCAGTTCGATCAAAAATGACTCACAAGGAGAAACAATTCTCTGGTACCATCTTCTCTAACACCTAAGAAAAGGTGACTATTACAGGACCGTGGACCCCATAACAACACAAAATATGGGAGAAGTATAACATAATGTGTTGGAATAATTTATTCCATACATTCATTAATAGAGTTTTGATGATTAAAGTTGCTAAACAAAGCAAAACAACAAAAAGGCGAAGCAAAACAACGAAGGAGTCGAAGACGCAAAAAGTCACGCAATTCAGAAAAAACTATCTGTAGAAATTCGGATCAGACGAGTCCAACCTACCTGCAGATCAGACGAGTCGAACCTACCTGATCAGACAAGAAAGAAGTTACCTGACCAGAGCTTAACGTACGTAACGAACGAAGCATAACGTACGTAACAAATCAAGGATAACGTACGTACCATGATGTGCATAACGTACGTAATAGAGTATTTCAGAATTCAAACAAGAAGAACGTTGGAGATGACGTCATGGCATAGGCCAGCATGCAACAGACATATTGACTACGTATAACGTACATAATGAAAAAGATGCTAATGTACGTAATGATAAAGACGAAGGCTACTGGACTGTATTGTAAGGACGTTAACGTACGTAACATATCGATGTTAACATACGTAAGAGAGCTAACGTACGTAACATATGAGTAATAACGTACGTAATGAAGCTTCAGAGGCTAACGGCTAGTTGGAAGAGAAATGCCTATGAATACCACTTCTAATGGTATTCATCATACAACAACGCAAAGCAAATGATTCATTGATCAGATATTGATATTGATATTCTTGTTGTTGTAATTGTGCTTATATTGATAGTTTGAGTGTTTATACATTCAACACATACACGAGAGGAAAACGAAAGGATATGATTGGATTCGGTGTTATTAGGATCAAGGATCCGGCATTGTTAGAATCGCAATCGACATCTACGTGAGGTTTATCTAGTACACATAGAAAGCTAGATTGGTTGATTCCTTGTTGTTGTGTCAAGATTTATCCATCCCGACAGGCGATCGACTATAAGGCCGAGCGACCAAGTCAACTCCAGTCAAACTATGGCCAGCTCGCCTAACCGAAGATATCAGACCACAATCAGGTACCTAGCGATCGACTCCCAAGGCGATCGCCCTTTGGTAACTGGCGACCGACTCTAGTGTCCGGCTAAAGACGGTCGACCTACGCCCCGAGCAGAGATGATCGCCCGTCAAAGTCATCGAGGACTGGATCTCAGAACAGCACCCATGTGCAGATCCACAAAAGGCGCTGACAGACAAGATCTTCACTGACGGACAAGATCTTTCGCCGACAGACAAGACCTTTGACCACAGCCTGTCACCTACCTCACCTACCGGCAGGCGCGCCGAAAGTTGTCAGTGGGACCACCCGTGACAGCAACTCAGGACACGTGCAGGCTCCCCGTTGATCGCATAGCTGATCACAAAGAACTCCCCGCAGACTTTAAGGAGACATGCCCACGTGCTAAAAGACGATCGCCCGATTATTATAATGCAGAAAAGGCGATCGCCCGGCGCATCCATGTCCTATAAATAGAGAACCTCCTCCTACTGGAAAAAGGTTCCGAATTCATTTGACCTACGGTTCAGAATTCATTTCTCGAACAATAGAAATACAATAGAACACACTTATCACCAAGCTCCCTGCTTTCTCGCCGGAATCCATCTCAGGACTTGTCTCTCCGAATCTCTCGTCCAGAAGACGATCGGCAGAGGCAGAAAGTCTCCACTAGACAGATTCCAAGAGATTCATAAGCCCAGGAGCCCAAGCATCCAGCTAAATACTCGCCGTGAGAGACTGTCGATCTCTCACCGCCGCGACTGTTCATCTCCTTTGTTACAAGAACTCACAGAGCATCAAATCTGGTTCTTCCGGCAATCTACACGCTCACTAGCTAAGATAACAAGAATCTTTACACTCATTGTAACTGTATTCTTACATTAGTACTTGTATCCCCGAATATTAGTATTAATAATATCTCGCGAGCATTCAAGCCCGGACTAACAACCCCAAATCTTGTGTTATTTATCTTTCTCACGGAAGTGCTCTTGCATTTGTTTGCTATCCATCCATTCCAGCAATATCTATCTCCGGATAATATTTTGGGTAGCAACAATTGGCGCTAGAAGAAGGGGATCTAACCCTCAAATTTTTATTCCTACCGTCTCGAAGAACACTCACTGTTCTCGGGGCATATACTTGAAGTGACACTCACTGCACTTCAAAGAAAACCTTCAGAATCATGACATCCGCCGGTACATCGAAGAAAGCCGCTCTCCGAACCGCCGGACACCATATCCCGGCTCGATCGAACCCCACCAACGATTGGGAAGCCGCAACGCGAGACTCTCGATCCCGCATCGGAGAGATGGCCCCAACCTCTCACTCGATCAGTTCCAAACCGAGGAACATATCGAGGAGGCTATGGCCGTCCTAGAGGAGCGACGGAGAGCATGCGCGTCGCCCACGATAACTCCCTCGATCGTCCGCCGCATGGGAAAACGGAAATTCAACGGGCTACTGAGCGAGCGATCGTCAGAAAACCCCAATTCGCGAGGAAAGGCTCTCGCACGACCGGATGGATCCATATTCAATCGCTTGGGGCGCGACCCATCCTGGCGACCGGGGCATTCTGTTTCCAACCACGAAAAGACGGAATCCGAATCCGTCACCAGGAGTTCGGCCTACCCACCTCACAGCCGAACGCAGGTCAGCCATCTGACTCCCGCCCCGATCGCCAGGAGATCAGTACTCAACCGCCTCGGCACCCGCTCCGAGCGCCGAGCCGCGAGCAGCAAGGCCACGGCGATGGCCGCTATACAACGCCAGCTCGACGAGGTGAAAGCTCTCTTGGACACTGGGGCAAGCACCAGCAAAAAGATCATCGGGCCGACCGAGCCACTCGCGGTCCACATCGAGCTTGCCCCGATACAACCAACGATCGCTCCTCCCAAAACACCTCTGTATGAGGGGAGATCGGACCCCGAAACCCACCTGAGTAAATTCCGAATCTACATGACTGGGTGTGGGGCATCTGATGTAACCAAGTGCCGGATCTTCCCGTTAACATTGGGCGAGCTGGCCCATAGGTGGTACGTCTCACTACCACCACGATCAATCACCTCCTTTAAGAAACTGGCGAATGACTTCACGTCATACTTTGCCAGCAAGGTCGCCAGACCAGAAGGCCCCCACCGCGTGATGAAAATCAAGCAGGGGAAGGACGAGTCAGACGCAGATTACATCGACCGAGTAGACGAAATCATCCTCACCGGCGAACCCGTCAGTGACGAGCTCGCTCTCTATTCGGTCATGGGGGGATTCTACGGTCATTCTCCCATGTTTAGACATCTCTCCAAGGATATTCCCCCAACTTACGCGATCTTCCGCGCTAAAGCTGCCAACTTTCTGGCCAGGCAAAGGCTACTCACCCTCCACCTAGGCGAGGAAACGCCACCTCCTGTCCAGAAGACGACGATCGCCAAAGCAAAGAAGGCGATTGCCAAGCCACCCGGAGATCTCAAGGCATTCGAGGACATGGAAGCCCATCTCCTCCATACGTTCAACCGAACTCCGGCACATATTTTCTATGCCATCAAGGGGCACGAAGAGCTCAAAAAGCCAAAGGCGATAAGGGACCACGGTCACCTAGACAACAATCAATATTGTGCCTACCATAAGAGTCCCGGCCGCAGCACCAACCAATGCCGCGACCTCCTCAAACAGCTCTGGAGATTGTTCGAGGAAGGCAAGTTGGACAGCTTATTGGTTTAGCCAAAGCCCCTACCAATCTCTATACACGATCGCCCGAGTCGAAGACAAAACAGGCTGGAAAGCTCATATGAGCCGACCCCTGGATCAACCTCGGCGACCGTCTCTACATGCTTCAATCAAGAGAAGGAGACCTCGGAAGTCTCCCCGATCTCCCTCCTTATTTAAGAAACTGGAGGACTCGCCCGCCATCCACAGTTCACCATCTAACATGATGGACTAAGGCACGAGATCGCCTCCCCCGCACAACGTACACTGTCGAAGGTCGGCATCTACATGACAATCCAAGGTGGAAGAGTGCAGCCATGGTCCTGGTGGTCGATGGAACCGACTGCTTAGGCCACGCAAGGTCCCTTTGGGCCAAGATCGCCCGCCCTTCATTTAAATACGAGGCCGGCGTAGTCTGAGGGCCCTCCAAAATTAAACAGTGGACACGATCGCTCGCCCTCAATGGTTCATCATCTAACATGGTAAACCCAGACAATGCGACGTGCCACAACCCCTGTCTCAACGTACACCGTCGATGTTCACCATCTTCATGGTGGGCCGAGGTGGAAGCAGAGCTAAACAAGCCGCGGGCGTGGAGTTGAATCATCCGACGCTGCCCCGCGCAAGGACTCCTCTAGACCGAGACCGCACGCCCTTCGTTTAAATACGAGGCGAGGCGCAGCCTAACAGAGGACCCTCATAATAAAGTGAGTCACGAGACACTCAATGTCTTCGCGCATCAAGACATGATCAAGGAGTCGGTCCATCGAACCCCGCGATCGTGCACGGTTCCTCAAGACGGACGACCGTCCTCGAGGACTCGACAAAGTTGAAGACCGCTCACTCAACGAATTATTTTCATCCCCTTACTTCCACTAAGTGAATAAAAACAAGGGGCAATAAGAGTGCGGACTACCTATACGACGATCGTCGCTATTCAACCACATACGGAGATCGTCATTTTTTCAGATGTTGTGCAGTGATCGAATTTGTTGTAAAAGTTATCTTTATGAGTTTATCAATTCATTTGGAACTACCCTCGCAACGATCTCTCCTCACACATTTGTACAAAGTCAAACAAAGACTCAAAAATAACCACCATTTAAGTGATAAGTCAGAAATTCAAACGTTCATTTCATTACTTGAATAAAACGGAGTACATGGTCGCCCGAAGGCCTAAATGCTACAAAAGAAAGCTACAAATTACAAGGAAATAAGCTAAAGCATCAAAAATGAAGTGTCTCAGGCCCCTGCCTGGCCTTCGCCATCAGTATCCGGCAGGGTCCCCTCATCTTCCGAAGCGTCGGGATGAGCAAGATTGGCCGGAGACGGATACCAGCTCAAATCCACGCCGAGGTCCGCAAGATCCAAGATCGGCAAGGAGAAAGCTGAATGGAGAGGATGCTCCAACGCGTACGCCTTGAAGTTCTCAGCAAAAGGCCCGACCTCCAAACCTCCCTTCTTAGCTGCTCGGATCAAGTCAGCGAACGCCAAATAATATGCAAACTCGCTGACAAACTCCAAGTTTTGAAAGGGATCGGCCTTGGTCGCCTCTACCTCTCCTTTCAGCTCCGCCATTGCCTATTGCGACCCATGGAGCTCGGCCTCCCTCGCAGCAACCTTCCCCGTTGCCTCCGCTAGCTCGCTGGTCAACCGAACGATCGTCACCTTCTGGCGATCGGCCTTCTCTTCAGCAACCTTCTGCGCCCGGACGGCATTCAGCATCTGGTCCCGAAATCGGTCGACCGCCAAACGAGACAGCTCAGTTTCCTTCTTCGCCAGCTCAAGCTCGTGGCTCGCCCGCTTGGCCGCCTCCAGAGAGTCCTTCTCCATCGCCGCGATCTTATCAGCAAACTCGGCGTTCTCTTTCCGAGCCGCCTCAAGATCCGCCTGCAGGCGAATAGTGGAGGGCCGCCCCTCAAACTCCTGAGCAGCCTGGACAGCCATGGTCGCCGTCTGGAGAGAAAGGGCGAGAACAGCCTGCATCGAACTCCCCGATCGCTGACTAGCGATCGCATCCAGATCGGTCGTCTATGCCTTCGGCGGAGCAGAAGCAGCCTTGCTGACGTATGGAGGGATGTCGCAGGACTGGCGAGGAGATCGGCTCGCTAGGAAATCCACGACCATCGGCGGGCAAGACGGATCTGCGCGACGGATCCAGCATCAAAACAACAAAGTTAATACAACTCCTACGCAGTTGCAATTTTCAACACAAAAATGCAATCTACCTCTCAGCCTTCTCGGGGTCCCGACCAAAATAAGGTTTCCCTCGAGGGGTCTCAGCATCCGCGATCGCCATCTCCCGCATAAAAGACGCAGAGGGCGGCTCATTCTCCGGAGCAACGATGGTGATCGGAGGCACGGCGATCGACACTTCATCGCCCGGGGCAGGAACCGAAGTTTCTTCCGGCCTCGGCCTCTTGCGATTCGCTCGAAGCCCCTCCTCCGGAACTCCCTCCTCAGCCACGACCGGCTCCACGCGAGGCTCCGTCTCCGGAACTATTGGCAACGCAACAGGTGGGGCCCGAGATGAACTCTTATGGCGGAGACGACCTAGAACTCCGGGATTCGACATGGCGATCTCCGTCGGAGGCTCCAAAAAGCGAGGAAAGCGAACCTCTGCAGTTAAGACGATCGACCTAGAGTCAGACACTTTCCTCAAGTAAGGCGATCGCCTAGAAAGAGAAGGTCGCAGAAACACATACCAAGAACCGAGAGATGTCTCGGGAAGCGGAATAGCCGAGCCGACAACCAACGACTCTCATTATTGATCTGGTTGGCGTCAAGGTCGTCGTCCGACAAGCTCCTTATCCGCTCCCAGATAACCAGGAAGTCAAAAGGTAGCTCCTCGATCGCCGGAATGTGAAAACCTGCAAAACCGAAATCAAATTAGATCAGTCCAAAACGCATCCGAACGAAGGGAGAGTCTAAACCCTTGCCGGGATTCCTCTCCTGAAACTCAGTGGGGATCTCCAGCTCGCCCGAAGGATTGTCGCTCGCGGAAGCCCTCCACTTGCCGGCGACCCAGAACCACTTCGTCGGATCGCCCCGCGCCTTATTGGGGACTCCATGAATTACCCGACCAGATCGGCCCTGAATATGGTAACCGCCGACCGACCCTTTCTAAGCCGTCAGCTTGAACAAATGGTTCATCTCCAACGGCGATGGGAGGCGCTACAGGCGGTGGCCGCCGAAAAGGGTGAGAGTGCAGATAATTTGGAGCCATGCGTTCGGCGTCAGCTGATGTGGCGCCACATTCCAAGCGGCCAGCAGGTGAGAGACAGCAAAGGATAGAGGGAAGCGCATCCCGGCCTCCATAATCGCCTCATTCACGGTGACCATACCCATCGGAGGCTGGTCGGCTCGTTCATTCTCCGACGGCGCGAACATGTCCATATCTGAAGGAACATGGAATCTTGTCCTCCAAACGGCCAGATCTTTCCTGGTCGTCGAACTCCGTATTTGGCCAAGCGACCACAACGATCGCTGCGCAGCACGGTACTGCGACCGTTTGGGAAGCACATAGGGGTAGGCGACCGAGTATCCCCGGAAATCGAATCTCGGAGTAGGACCGGCCAACTTCTCCATTATCTCAGCAAAGGCCTTATAGGCCCGGCCGAAAGCACTATGCTGCTCCCAGTAGGCCCTAATCGCCAGATCTCTCTCAATCTGCGATCGTCTTTCTTCAGCAGCCGCCTCCTTAGCAACATCGGCTTCATTAAATAAAGCCTCGACTTCAGCAGGGTCGATTCCGGCCCGAATAGCTTCAGCGGCCGTATCCAGGTGGAAGTCGGAAGAAGATTCTCCCCGGACAGTCGATGTCCCGGCGGCAGAACTGGTACCCACTCCACGTGATGATGAGGTTCCGGCCATTCTCAAAGACAGATAAGGAGAAAAGGATTTTTTCTTACCCGAAGGTGAAATCGAACGACGATCGGTACAAAGATCTTCAGAAAAATCTTCAGCAGGTCCTTCTTTCTCCAAAAAGTACGCGTGAGTATGAAACTGCAGCACCGCGCCCTTTTATAGGAGAAGGCAGGGACCCGTTTGCAATAAGGGAAAACCTCAGGGGTCGGATCTCAAACGACGCATTAATTGACTCCCTCGAGACCCGCGTACGCGTCTTTTCAAGGACGCGTCAGCCGAGGAGTCATTAATGACCGTTGGCATCCTCCAATAGAAGCCCGACACGTGCGCGGAGACTTTTCCACGCCCATTGCTTTTTCCCGCGCAGTTTAGCGGCCAACCAGGTCGTCCGAACTCAGGATATATCAGCTCAAAGACGATCGCCAGTTCAGTTAAACACAGAGTCGATTGTTAAAAATTCAGCGATCGCCAAGAGAGCCACCTCACCCCATGTTTCCAACGTATGAGCGAGCTGGGGGGCAATTGTTGTGTCAAGATTTATCCATCCCGACAGGCGATCGACTATAAGGCCGAGCGACCAAGTCAACTCCAGTCAAACTATAGCTAGCTCGCCTAACCGAAGATATCAGACCACAATCAGGTACCTAGCGATCGACTCCCAAGGCGATCTCCCTTTGGCAACTGGCGACCGACTCTAGTGTCCGGCTAAAGACAGTCGACCTACGCCCCGAGCAGAGATGATCGCCCGTCAAAGTCATCGAGGACTGGATCTCAGAACAGCACCCACGTGCAGATCCACAAAAGGCGCTGACAGACAAGATCTTCGCTGACGGACAAGATCTTTCGCTGACAGACAAGACCTTTGACCACAGCCTGTCACCTACCTCACCTACCGGCAGGCGCGTCGAAAGTTGTCAGTGGGACCACCCGTGACAAAGAACTCAGACACGTGCAGTGCTCCCATTGACCGCATAGCTTGATCGCCAAGAACTCGCAGATTTTAAGGAGACATGCCCACGTACTAAAAGACGATCGCCCGATTATTATAATGCAGAAAAGGCGATCGCCTGGCGCATCCATGTCCTATAAATAGAGAACCTCCTCCTACTGGAAAAAGGTTCCGAATTCATTTGACCTACGGTTCGGAATTCATTTCACCAACAACAGAAATACAGTAGAACACACTTATCACCAAGCTCCCCGCTCGCCGAATCCATCTCGTGACTTCTCTCTCCGAATCTCTCGTCCCGTAAGACGATCGCGAGGCAGCAAGTCTCCACTAGACAGATTCCAAGAGATTCATAAGCCCAGGAGCCCAAGCATCCAGCTAAATACTCACCGTGAGAGACTGTCGATCTCTCACCGCCGCGACTGTTCATCTCCTTTGTTACAAGAACTCACAGAGCATCAAATCTGGTTCTTCCGGCAATCTACACGCTCACTAGCTAAGATAACAAGAATCTTTACACTCATTGTAACCGTATTCTTACATTAGTACTTGTATCCCCGAATATTAGTATTAATAATATCTCGCGAGAGCATTCAAGCCCGGGACTAACAACCCCGGCAAATCTTGTGTTATTTATCTTTCTCACGGAAGTGCTCTTACATTTGTTTGCTATCCATCCATTCCAGCAATATCTATCTCCGGATAATATTTTGGGTAGCAACACTTGTCCAATAGAAAAGGAAAATAGTTTAACTTGGACCGACATAAAGACAAGTGTTAGAACGGTTTACTCGGACCGATATACGAGTTTGTAATAGTTATCCCTCGACCGATAGAAGAGAGGTGCAGAGGTTTATCTTTAGCCTATAGAAAAAGATACCGAGAGAGGACGTAGGCACATTTGGCCGAACCTCTATAAATCCCTGTGTCGTTTTATTTCCACACCTTTATTATATCGCTTCCGCAACGCGAAAGAGTTTTATAACTATATCTCCAAATGGAGATTCCGACCAATCTTGCTCCAACAATTGGTATCTGAGTGGTACCTCCAATAAGTGGCTTAACATCTGAGGAGTCATCCAAATGGCATTTCAAATTGCTCCAATCGAAGGTCTTGCTCTTAACCGACCAACATTCTTTGACGGATCAAATTTCATGAAGTGGAAGAAAAAGATGTCAATATTCATCCGAGCGTATGACATCGAGCTTTGGAAAGTAATATGTCTTAGTCCAAAAATTCCTCTCAAATCCGATGGTATGCTTAAATCTTTCGAAGAATATGATGACGCGGATTGGAAAAAAGGATCATTATAATTGCAAAGCAACGCAATTATTGTATTGTGCCTTAAATCCGGAAGAACACAACTGGATATCTTCGTGTGATAGTGAAAAAGAAATATGGAAAATGCTTGAAGTCACACATGAAGGAACGTCTCAAGTCAAGGAGATAAAAATAAACATGCTCCTTCACGAGTACGAGCTATTTCAAATGAAAGATGATGAATCCATCGCGATCATGCTCGACCGATTTTTGGTCATCACAAATAGATTGGCATGTATTGAAAAACCACTTTCGAGTAGTGAAAAAGTTAAAAAGATTCTACGATCATTACCTCGAGTGTGGGACGGTACGGTGACGGCTATAATGGAATCTAAAGATTTAAACAATCTTGATTTTAGTCCTCTCGTTGGTTCACTTATAAACTACGAGATTGTCCTAAAATCTCGGAATGCCAAACCGAAGCCGAAGGAAAAGTCGATAGCCATGAAGTCTAAGATGTCAAGAAAGGAAGAAATCCCGGTTGATGAAAGCGACGAAGAATCGGCATATTATGCCAAAAATATTAACAAGTTCCAAAACTTATTAAATCGGAGAAAGAAAAACATCTCGGGCGAAGTGAAGAAATTCGACAACAACTGTCGAGTCTGTGGTAAACCAGGCCACTTCTCGAAGAATTGCCGAGCAAATCCTAAAAAGGAAGTTTTAATAGCAACATGGAGCGATGAAGACGAAGATGAAGATTTTATCAATCAAAATAATCTCGTTCTTATGGCCCGAAGCACATTCGACGATAGCGACGTCGAAAGTCAAGTAAGTACATCCTCTCATGACGAGTTATTTGAAGCATTTGAATTATTGCATACGGATTTTCAAAAATGCTTATCCGAGATTAAATCCCTCCAAGCGAAAAATAAATCATTGGAAACCGAAATTTCCAAAATTCTTGGAAAAAAGAAATTTGTCGAGATCGATCATTCTAAATGCATTGAAAATAAAAATATTTTAAAGGATGATCTTTTGAAAACTCAAACCGAGCTTAAAAATTTAACGAAGAAATTTTCGTGTGGAAACGAAAAATTTGAACAAATGCTCTCGGTTCAAAAATTTACTTTGAATAAACAGGGGTTAGGATTCAAACCGCATTTGAAAAACGAATCCATAAATTTGAAAATACCCCAATGTGAAAAATATTTCTAATTGCAAAAGCCCAAGATGGACAGTTAAAATTAAAAAGTTTTGGATTCCAAAAGAAACCTTTATTCCTAACATCGTCCATATTTCAAAACAAAAACCAACTCTAGGTTGGATCCACAAAAAATTGATTTTTATCAAATTGATATTTTACTCAGGGGGTAATATTTTTTTAGGTGAGATAATATTTTCAGGGGGAGTTATACCCGTATCATGCATATTTTTATATACATCAATTGGTATTTTTATTCGTTTATATTATTTACACTTTTTGCTGATGACAAAAAGGGGGAGAAAAGCGATGAATGAGATAAAAAGCGTCATGGAAGAATGACGAGAAAAATAAAATGCAAAAAGGGGGATAAAAGTCGAAAAGTCGAAAAATCAAAAATGACAACGAAGAAGTCAAAAAGGACAGAAAAAAAGTTGGGAGAACTAACGAAACGATCAAAGCCGAAAACTTTGATTCGTAGAAATATACATATATTTTATTTTTGCAGGTATTTATCCATTCATGGGTGTTATTTTGTAATCATCAAAAAGGGGGAGATTATTGGAATATTTTATTCCATACATTCATTAATAGAGTTTTGATGATTAAAGTTGCTAAACAAAACAAAACAACAAAGAGGCGAAGCAAAACAACAAAGGAGTCGAAGACGCAAAAAGTCACGCAATCCGGAAAAAGCTATCTGTACAAATTCAGATAAGACGAGTCCAACCTACCTGCAGATCAGATGAGTCGAACCTACCTGATCAGACAAGAAAGAAGTTACCTGACCAGAGCTTAACGTACGTAACGAACGGAGCATAACGTACGTAACAAATTAAGGACAACGTACGTAACACGATATGCATAACGTACGTAATAGAGTATTTCAGAATTCAAACAAGAAGAACGTTGGAGATGACGTCATGACATAGGTCAGCATGCAACGGTCATATTGACTACGTATAATGTACGTAATGATAAAGACGAAGGCTACTGGACTGTTTTGTAAGGACCATAACGTACGTAACATATCGATGTTAACGTAAGAGAGCTAACGTACGTAACATATGAGTAATAACGTACGTAATGAAGCTTCAGAGGCTAACGGCTAGTTGGAAGAGAAATGCCTATAAATACCACTTCTAATGGTATTCATCATAAAACAACGCAAAGCAAACGATTCATTGATCAGATATTGATATTTATATTCTTGTTGTTGTAATTGTGCTTATATTGATAGTTTGACTGTTTATACATTCAACACATACACGAGAGAAAAATGAAAGGATACGATTGGTTTCGGTGTTATTAGTATCAAGGATCCGGCATTGTTAGAATCGCAATCGATATCTACGTGAGGTTTATCTAGTACCCATAGAAAGCTAGATTGTTTGATTCATTGTCCAATAGAAAAGGAAAACGGTTTAACTTGGACCGACATAAAGAAAAGTGTTAGAACGGTTTACTCGGACCGATAGAAGACGAGCATGTAACGGTTATCCCTCGATCGAGAGAAGAGAGGTGTAGAGGTTTATCTTTAGCCTATAGAAAAAGATACCGAGAGAGGACGTAGGCACATTTGGCCAAACCTCTATAAATCCTTGTGTCATTTTATTTCCGCACCTTTATTAAATCGCTTCCACAACGCGAAAGAGTTTTATAGCTCTATCTCCAAACGGCGATTCCGACCAATCTTGCTACATGGAAATAAAGTACATGGTTAAACATAACTGGAAACAAACGGAAACAAAAAGACTGAGGCCCCAAACTAGTATCCTTTAAACCCTTTGCCGTGACAATGCTCTTCTTGTGCTTTTGCCTTCACTCGACCTAAGATATAAACAACGAGTATTTCACCCAAAACCACAAGGTCAAATATACATGATAATAAGTTTCAAAATGTTATACAAATCATATATAATATATCTCAATGAAACAACCCACTTTCAAACATAACCCTCGGGCGAATGAACAACCAATCGCAACCGTCGGACATACCCAAGCACAGATGATGTATGTACGACCAACAATATATCTCGAGAATAGGCATCACCATATGCTTGACCCAGAAATATGTTTATACACATGTCCACCATTTATACGGAATCATAAGGATATACGTGTGGCAATGTACCTAATTAGTCTCACGAAGTAACCGTATCATGTATGTAGTCCTATGTGGAAACATCAACATACGACCATATCTACCCCACTAAAAATCCTATATATAACCAATCAGCACGTAAATATGACTCTAGAAATGTCAAGATACAACATGACAATGAAACTAAAATATTCAACATATCTAATAAGGATCGAAAGAACTCACTGAAGTAAAACCACGATCAACGAGATTAACGATATCAAAGATAGTGAACTTGGGATTATAATCCCACAATAAACGATCAACTCGGTCAACAACAATACCTTGATAGAATCATAATTCATAAAGTATTAACACGTACATGAATGTACAACATTTATAAGAATCACTATCAGTATAAGTAAACCAGATAACTTGCCTCAATACCGAAGGCGAATAATAATCCTTTCTCGAACGAACGATGTCCTTTGGCAAACAACAATCACTCGAGAAACATTGAATGAAATACAATTTGTTCCATATCAATAACATGAAAACCAAGTCTCAACAACTCAAACATACCATTATCCTCAACTCAGTAACCAATCCACTTCGAATAATTCATCCCAACACATAAGAATAATTATATTGAATTATTTGTAACTAATCTTCAAATGTTTACAATTGAAACCAATTTAATATTGTGAAAACCTATAACAATAACTAAACCCCGATGGATAACATCAAATGTCCAAACTCAATAACGTCATCTATGATTATTCTAGCTTATAATGAGTTCTTAATGTTCATACGCCATATTCAAAGTGTTCTTCAACACAAATTCAAGAAACTCATGTTATAATTGCATACATCTTATAATCATACATATATACCCATATATATCATGATTATACACCCAACAACATTATAATCCATCTTCAAACGAAATAAAAAGACGAAGAACAATACCTCTTGGAGAATCGAATGAAACCTTCGATAGAATCCTCTCCAAATCACTTCCCAAGCTCAACAAGTGTGGTATAAAATCACTCACAATAACACTTAATTGTTTAGAGCTCTCACAGTCCTCTCCAGAATCGCGTCTCTCTGATAAGTGAAGAAGAAGAAAGATAATGAGACAAAGATCCGAGCTGCACTTCTAAATACGGCCGTACATTCTCAAGTTACAGCCATAACTCTCGATTATAAAGTTTATATGTGAAATTATACGGTCGTACCTTCCAGTTCTCACCTATCACAATCTGAAAGTCAACGTCCTTACGGGTAGACCTCAATGTTACAGGTGTACAACCCTCAATGTTGCACTCTTAAATATAGTCGCTAATTACGGCCGTACAATTATATGTCAAATACCAACAACGTAAACCATATATATGGTCGTACAGCAATCAGAATACAAAAGTATAGCCAATGCGCTACGGCCATAACATCCAATTATACGGACGCAATTGGCCACTAGTGATATAAAACGGAAATAGTCGAAATACGCACATTACACGAATAGAGTATGATCAATCATAATGATAACCATAAGTACAGTTCAAGATAGTATTCAAAATTCACGCTAAGTTAATAGCAACAAGGAATCACATATTCAAGGAAACAGTTCACAATTAATTATCGACACAACGAATGTCGCACCGAATATTACATCGACGTCAAGTCGAACAATTTCAATCATATAATCAATCCAGCATTTATCTCGAATTATTAATCAGATAAATCCTGCCACAAATCCTCGAAATAACAAGATCAACAAAGAGATCTATTCCGATATCAATATCATGCCAGTAATTAAATCATGGCTCATAAAGTACATACCTTACTTGGCTCATAGGGTCAGGTGCTGGCACAGGACACACGTGACACGAAGGTCTCTTGATACTAGTTCATTTCACAATGACTCATAAAAAGAAAACAACGCTCTCCGATACCATCTTCTGTAACACCCCAAAAGGCGGCTATTACAGTGCCGTGGACCCCATACTGGGATCCACCAGGCGATATCCAAAACAGATTAAATAAGTATTACTTGTGATACCGAACCACAATAAATAGTCATTACTCCGATTAGGAGTTTATTAAAAATATGGCCAACGACCTTATGATACACAGGATCCGAGATACAAGTATAAACCATATGGAGATGGAAAATACTTCAAATACCAATACAACCAGATAGTAATTTAAATGAAGCGGATGACCATAAATCTGCAGTATTAAGACGCACTTAATATACATAATTAGTGTACTATAAATGACCGTTTCATTTCAACAGTCACAGGAGGAGGAGTTCAAACATTCAAAGTTCAAGTCTGTTTGGTACCAAAAAATTAGTACTCGCGCCCAAGCCCAAGATCACCAAGACCACCAAAGGTCAATTGTCAAGAACCAAGGTCCAAGTTCCACGATCTCCGAGCCCGAGCCCGAACCGAGCGGGCGGGCACGCGTGTGCGCGCATGTGGTTTAGTTGACTCTAAGTCAAGGTGCATAGTCTTGGCCATGTTGCACACTATCCAACCCTCTTCACTTTATTAAGTGTCTTAAAGTTATCACATTTTCAATGTGGGATGAGATTCTTCAATATTCCCATTCATTTCAAAATGTCTTTTCAAATGGCTAACTTTATTCATTAATTTTTCACTCATTAAAAATCAGCTTAGAGAAATTATATGTACTACGATTACATACTACGAACGTAGATTAATACCGGACTATTTAATTTTACATAAATTAAATATTTTAACTATTAAAAAATAAATTAAAAACTATTTTTTCCAACACAGACTTCAGTCGGATAAGTAAAACGTGGCGCTTGGCTATCTCTATTGCATTTCACCAACCAAAGTAGATGGATATCAAGGTTCAACGTGTCCTTATAACCACAAATCAGTTCGTGACATAAGATAGAATAAAATTTAGGCAAGTGTATGTATGACCGTCTTGTAGAATTCAGGGGGTGCTTGGTTGGGGGTATCGGGGGTAGGGAATGAGAAAGGCAATGAATAAACACGTATCTACAGAGTAAGGAATCTAATCATTCTTAGAGTGGGTAATGCAAGATTACTCAAGAATCGGAAAGGTAATGATTACCCATCACTACCACCACCACCACCACTACCACCAACAGCAGCCACCACCACCAACCACCACCACCACCACTTTGGAGGTTAATGTGTTTTTCGTAAACCAAGCACTATCAAAGATAATGATAATCTCCATTCCATTCCTTTATATTCCATTGTATTCCCTTTACCTTTGCTATTCTCATTACCCTCTTTGAACCAAGCGCACTCTCAATGTGTTTCCATAAACACCGAGGCACCAACCAATTCAGGATAGAAGATAAACTTGTTGTTCACCATCCATTTTTCACAACCGAACATCTAAAGAGATTGGTACGTGATTGTGGCGCGAATCTCGAGCCACTTTTCTCAGAAAGTAGAAGTTTTCGAATCTACCCTGCCGACCACCATCATCATCACTACTAAAAACAACCCGCTTCACGAAAAAATGAAGTCAATAAAGTTGACTTTGACGCTTTTATACTTGAACTTCACATATGTGAAGTCAATAGGTGAAACTAAATAACTTGAAGTTAAAGAAACTTTAGCTTCAAGGTTTGACCAGATGAAGCTAAAGAAAGCAACATTAGCTTTAATTATGGAGAAATGATTAAGCAACACCCCCAACTACACCTCCAAACACACTGCATGCTTTGGGGGTGTTGTACTGCATGCTTTACATATAAAATAGTTATCATATTATTACGATTATTTTATCTGTAAAGCACGTAGTACAACACCCCCAAAGCATGCGGTGTGTTTGGGGGTGTTGCCCCATTATTCCTCTTAATTATGTGAAGCTAAAGAACAATTATGGAGAAATGAAATAATTACTTAATTAACTTCACCTAAGATAAAGCCGAATAAATATAAAATTATACAAATTAAAGAATTTTGAGCAATAATATTATACTTGATTAACTCCAGTTCTGAATTTCTTTTTACGAAATATATTCATGGATATATTGAGCATTTTGAAGCAATATTCATCGATATTATAAGGTATGTAGAAATAATTAAAATTTAATATGCATTTGAATATATTAATTTTGTATTCTATACTTATTTTCTGGTTGTTAATACGAAATAGAATTATGTTTTTAGTTGATAATTTAATTGTAGTTTTATATCAATTTAAAATTTAGTTTGATAAAAGTTAGTTAAATTTTTATTTATAATTCAAATAAATTATTATATTATTATAAGGTACGAATATAGATTAAGTAGTTCAAATTTATGCAATATTGATTATATTTATTTTCTTGTTGATAATACGAAATAAATTTATTTTAGTCGGTAATTTAGTTGTAGTTCTAAATTAATTATAAATGTTATATTAAATCCAAAAATATTATTTACATATTAGTTGATAATACATTATTTTGGAATGCAATGAAAATATTTTATATTTTGTAGTTACTTATATTATATGTAGTGATAAAAAATGTCAACTTTTAGAGACTGGATGTACGAAAAATGTCGTGGTCCCGACGGTATGATTACTAGAGAATTTATTGATGGTGTTAATATATTTCTTGAGTTTGAATTCGCTCGTGTAGTAGTTGGAAATAAGATATTATGTCCGTGCAAAAAGTACAAGAGTTGGCGTGAACACGATCGCAATACAATCATGACATTTATATCAGTATGTGCTATGGTGAAAATTATCAAAATTGCGAGATCAATGATTACAATATAGGTAGACTGTCTTCTACCCCTGTTGAATTATTTTACATCACAAAGAGATATGGTCATGGATAGTTTTCCTCAATTTCGCATTTATACTGATAATGAGCCGGCAGAGCCAAATCGTGACGCAAAATTATTTTATGATTTGTTAGAGTATGCTGATCGGCCTTTGTATGAGTTGCATAATAAGTCGTTGTTGCAGTGGGTTACGGAGGTAATGAATTTCAAGACGACATATAATGCATCACAAAAAGCAATGGATTACTTGGTCTCCGAGTGATCAAGTATGATGTTTGTATCAATAATTATTTTCTGTACTATGGCGAAGGTGAGAGTTTGAAATTTTGTCCGAGTTGTGCAGCGCCACGGTGTGAGGAAGGTAAATCTAGCGCACAAAAGCAATTGTGGTATTTTTCCAATCACTGATAGGTTGAAGCGACTGTATATGTCGCGCAAAACAACTGAACATGTGACATGGCACACAAAGTGCCGTGATGAGTCAGAAAGAATAATTCATCCTGCTGGCGCTGAAGCTTAGCAACACTTTGTCGTATACATCCTTCGTTCGCTCCAGATCCTCGAAATGCCAGGCTCAGTCTTTGTACTGATGGTTTTAATTAGTTTGGATGAACAGGTGCCCAATCCTCTTGTTGGACAGTCTTCGTAACTCCGTATAATTTACCACCAACTTTATGCATGCATCATAACTTTATTTTCTTAAGTCTTATTATATCTATACCTAATGGGCCGAAGTTGAACATAGATGTGATGCTCCAACCCTTTATCGATGGGCTAAAAATTTTGTGGACAGATGAGGCTACATCCTGGGACTGTGTAAGGTAGAAAATTTTCTCGATGCGAGCGGCTCTGATGTGGACGATTAATAACTTTCTAGCCTATGGTATGTTGTCGGGATGGAGCACACATAGAAAGTTAGTATGCCCTTATTGCATGGAAAGTACTTCTGCTTTTCGTTTAAAGAGCGGAGGGAAACCATCATGGTTTGACTATCATATATGTCTTCTTCCACTTAGGCACCATTACTGAAAAAACAAATGTGATTTCTACAAAGGTTATGAAGAAAACTCATTAATGAAGGAACGTCGAGGGTGGGTTCGGTAGTGCGGTCCCTTGCTCGTGGGCTATTTTGGCAGTATTGCGAACAAGATTTCAGTGAGCTACTTCGGTGGGTAGCCTTTGCAAATGACGTACCGGTACGTGGGCGTTCGATAACCTAATTGGTGGTCGGGCGAGCATGGTGAGGCGGTCGTTTGTTTGGGTAAGACATCGGTACAAATGAAAAATATTGATGATCGTATTCCAGATGTGACAATTGGTGTGAATTATGATGTATTTAATGGTTGGGAGAAAAGCATAATTGGATAAAGAGGAGCATATTTTGGGAGCTCCCTTACTGGTCTACACTACTGATTCGTCATAATTTAGACGTCATATACTGTGAGAAGAATTCTTTAATAATATAATTAACACGGTCATGGACGTTCCCCAAAAAACTAAGGACAATCTAAAGACAAAAGTAAAGTATGATGATCGAAAACTAATTCATCCTTTGCCAAAAATAGTTGGGTTTAGTTCAAAGAAGGCCGAGAGCGATATAGTCGGCTTACTTAAGAGGTACTACTCCAGTGAAGTGTATTGGGGCCAGGTCTCTCCGGAGGAGGAACGATTTCTGGCGGGAATTGGGATATATTCTTATAACAATTATTACATTACATTATTTTTTGCGTGTATTATATTAGATTGTAATTTATACATTGTTGTTGGATTTACTGACAGTTGGTTTTATATTTTTGCAGATGCGTTATAGGTGGAAGAAATCGTATGAGGAAAAAACTATGCGGTATTGTGACAGATATAGCCATGGACAGTTTATTGATATGCTTACACACGCCAAAAATAAAGCATATCAAAAACCAGTTGGTCAGCAGGAGAAGTGGTTGACGAAAAAGTAGTTCAAGATCTTGTGGAAGCATTAGGAGACGAAAGAGAAGAAGAAGGAGGCCTTCCAGAAATCTAAAAATAGGGGCAATGTTTACGATGATAGTATCAGTTTGATTACACAAAAGACACCGGGTACATATATTGGAGGTACTATGAGAATGTACGATCATGCTCATTCCATGGTACGTCTAAATTCTATCAACGTTGTATTATATAATATATGTTATCGTTAATTCTGTCATTATCAATATTATTAATATTTTATGTTAATGCATAGGCGAGTGATGCTTCGTCTGAAATATACCAAAGACCAGCATGCGAGAGGGAGATGTCGGTAGAGGACCCAGTTGATAAGTGTCAGTTTTGTACACTTATCCATAGTTTGTATCGATCAAATTTACCCATAATTGAGCTAGTCTACTGGTTTTTTGCTTTTAATTTATTAGTTTTAATAATTTTATTTTTATCGGATGATGATCGGATTAAATAACTGAATTACTCAAGAAACAACATGTTTAATAAATATTCTATTTATTGAATTTTGATATATTCATGTTGTAGGGCTTTCCGATACGAATTCGGCAGTCTTTCCGGATTCAAAATCAGAGTTATATATCAAAAGTTATCATCCAAGAAGATCTGGGCAAAAACGCAAAGTCCGAGGAATTCCAGGCTAAAACGTAACTATCAAAGCTTCAAATGAGCAAATTTATTTAAGCCACGTTACGGACGTAACATTCGGGGTTACGGCCGTAAGTCACCCTAGTTACGGCCGTAACTCCCGAATGTTACGGCCGTAACTCTTGACATTGCTATGATTTGTCTAATTTTTATACTTTTGTGTATTATTGAGGGGATGGTGGCATTGATCCGATATAATGTAATAATGCTTTAGTTTTGGAGCTATTAGATGACTTTAGGTGTATAAATAGACCCCTTAGATCCTTCATCATTCACCATTCATCATATAATTTTCCATTTTCTTGTAAACTTTTCTTTTTGTGAAGAACACACTTGTGTTCTTGAGTGATCTTTGTAAGTGTGGTGTAGTATATGTTGTTCAGAGAGTTTATTGCTTCTATCTCCTTTATCTACTAAGGGAGTTATGATCAATTCTTTCTCTTGATTCAACTAAGAATGACCACCAAAGCTTGTAATATGTGTAATAAACCCTTTATGGGCTAAGTTTCTTAAGTTGGGATTATAAACAAGGTTAGTCATGTTATTTATGTTTGTATAAAGATATATTATGAATTACTTATTATTGTGTGTGATTTTCATTGTTTTAACAATCTTTATTTATTTGGCCAATTAATGAAGATATTTATGATCTTCATATGTTTCAAAGAAAATATGTTTGATTAGATCAAATGATCTTCACTCTAAGTTGTTCTAGGGATAGAAATATACCCCTAGTCCTTAGATGATTCATTGAGTTATTTTCACAAATCCTAATGCTATGTATTGAAGCCAATCAACATAGAAATATAGTGGATTGATTCAATATGTAAGGGGCGTTTTATAGTTCGAAAGAGAAACCGTCTTTTTAAGGAAAATCGAATCTACACAACATAATAAGTAAATTCATCTTATGATCTCCAATACATCTTTTATAACTAATGACGAACTAAGTTTGTAATCCCAACTATTTCATTTTATCATTAATCAATCTATTAATATTGCAATTTTTTTATTTCCTTATAATATTAGAACTATTATTGCAATTTCTTTGCAATTATTAAACCAAACTTTTTAATTGTGTGTTTCACTCATCTTAAGTATCTATAAAAATAGACTAATAGTGTATAATTCAAATTATAACATAACTTCCTTGTGGGATCGATAAACCGGACTCAAAAAGTCCACTTTACTACTTGATACGATATCGTGCACTTGCGATAGTTACACAAAAAGCGTGTCAAGTTTTTGGCGCCGTTCGGGAAGTATAAGTTATATTTGAAAAAATTACATTATTAACTATTGTTATAAATACAACTTTTTCTTTGTTGTAGATTCCCTTGTCTATGCGAAGGACATACAATCGCGATTTAGTTTTACTAGATCCCGAGATCGAAGCCACATATAGAAGAAGGCGAAGAGAACAAAAGAAAAACATTATTTCTTCACCATCAATGGCGGACGAACTAAATCCACGTCTCCCCAAGGAAATGATAACGAAAGAATTCCTCCGGTGGGGGGAATACCTAATGTTCAAAACATTCAACATCAACAATATCCTATTGTACCGGAAATAGATGAAGACAACATGCTCTTTGGGGAATTCATGAACCCCCCATCTTTGAGCGTTCAATCAAGTGTAATCTATCCACCATTTGGAGTGGACAATTTTCAAATTCGCCCAGATGTCATCAATCTCTTCTCCAACAACAACTCATTCTATGGAAGAACCGACGAAAATCCATATCTCCATATTAACCGTTTTGTGGAAATATGTGGAAATTTCAAATATCCAAATGTAAATGACGAGGCGATCAAAATGAGACTTTTCGTGCACACTTTGAAGGACAGAGCAAGAGAGTGGCTAGATACTTTGCCACCACGAAGCATAACAAATTGGCCCGAATTTGTCCAAAATTCACCACTAAATACTTTCCACCAATAAAAGTGGCGAAACTCAAATACGAAATCTCTACATTTCGTCAACAAGATTCAGAATCATTCCACGAAGCATGGGAGAGATACAAGGATATGCTACGAAAATGTCCTAACCATGGTTTCAATTTGGGAGCACAAGTCAATTACTTCTATTTTGGAATTTTACCTTCATGCCGAGCCAATGTCGATTCATCATCAAATGGCTCACTGGGAAACAAAACTATGAAAGAGGCTTATAATCTTTTTGAGGTTATAAGTGAACAAAGTGCAAGATGGCCGAGAAATATCCAAAAGAAACCAAATGGTGTTTTTGAAGTGGATTCTTATTCACTTATGTTGGCAAAAATTGAAGCTCTATCAAAGAAAGTCGAGGAAATGTCTTTTCAACTCCTCAACTGTGAAGACGGTGCAAACTCCACAAATTTCAGCTTTTTCATGTGAAATTTGTGGAGCAACTCACAACAAGACTATCTCATCCCTTAGTGCAACAAGAACAGTCACCACCACCACTGAACAAGTGGCGTATGCTCGAATTTCCAAAGGCAAGCATACAATCCTTACGGGCCAACATACAATCCAGATACAAAAATCATCCAAATTTTTCTTATGCAAACAACAACAATGTGTTGAATCCAACGCATCAAGAAAAGAAGCCCGGATGGGAAGAAGCAATCACGAAGCTAGCCGAACAACAATCAAGTATCAACAACGCAATGATGCTTCAATTAAAAATCTAGAGACACAAGTTGGCCAAATGGCCAAAATACTTTCAGAAAGATCTCAAGGCATGTTACCTAGCAATACCGAGGTAAATCCAAGGAAAATGTCCAAGCTATCACAACAAGAAGTGGAGTGCATGTTCAAATTTCTATGGAAAACCATCCGAAAACAAAAAAATAAACAAAAAGAATCGATACAGACCTTCATCTCAAAAAGGTCCAATTGCTACAAAACTTATGTTCCACCTATCCCATTTCCTCAACGGTTGAAGAATCACAAGCTCGATGCTCAATTCGGGAAATTCTTGGAAATCTTCAAAAAGCTACACATCAACATTCCTTTTGCCGATGCTCTAGCACAAATGCCAAGCTATGCCAGATTTATGAAAGATATTCTTTCAAACAAACGAAGGCTTGAAGAATACTGGCTGTCATGCTAACAGAGGAATGTAGCGCAATACTACAAAAGAAGTTGCCACCCAAGCTAAAAGATCCGGAACTTTCACAATCCCGTACAATTAGTGAAGTAAATTTTGGCAAAGCTCTTTGTGATTTAGGGCAAGTATCAACTTGATGCCCTCACAATTTTCAACAAATTGAATTTGGGAGAAGCAAAAGCAACAACGGCTCGCTAAAATTAGCCGATCGGTCAATCAAATATCCACGTGGGATAGTTGAAGATGTGCTCGTCAAAGTTGATAAATTCATATTCCCAGCAGATTTTATCATCCTCGACATGGAAGAAGATCAGATATTCCCATTATTCGAACGACCATGTCTCGCAACCGGACGTGCTCTTAGTGACGTCTATGAAGGAAAGCTCATTCTCAGAGTGGAAGACGAACATGTCATCTTCGATGTCTTAAAAACTTTGAATCAACCCTCCACATATGAGTATTGTCTAAAAATAGACACAATTGAAGCCATGGTGAACAAGTCTTTAGAGAAAATTCTATCTAAAGATCCTCTTGAGACATGTATAGCAAATTCTCTAACCAAAGATGGAAGAAGAATATCACTTGGCCGAAATAGTTAACTATCTGGAAGCACTACCAACCTTAAGAAAGCATCCACATTTTGAAGAATTGGGGACAAGCTCCGCTAAACCCCTCCCTTCTTTACAAGAAGCTCCAACACTTGATCTCAAACCTCTACCCACACATTTGAGATACGCTTACTTGGCGTTTCTCAACACTTCCGGTCATCATATCTAACATATTGACCAAACTCAAGAAGGGAAATTACTAAGGGTATTGAGGAATCACAAAAGAGCAATTGGATGGACTATTGCGACATTAGAGGAATAAGCCCTCTATATGCACTCACAAAATCTTGATGGAAGATGACCGCAAACCTTCAATTGAGCATCAACGACGTTTGAATCCAAACATGAAGGAAATTGTGAAGGCAGAGATTCTTAAATTACTTGACGCAGAATCATTTATCCAATCTCGATAGTCCATGGGTGAGCCCTGTACATATGGTGTCCAAAAAGAGTGGAATCACGATCATTGAGAACGAGCACAATGAACTTATACCAACACGACCGATCACAGGATGGAGAATGTGCATTGATTACAGGAAACTAAACAAGACGACAAGAAAAGATCATTTTCCACTCCCATTTATTGATCGATGCTAGATAGATTGTCGACATTCTTACTATCGCTTTCTCGACGGCTATTCGTGGTACAACCAAATCGTAATAGCCCCAAGATCAAGAGAAAACAACATTCACATGCCCTTATGGAACATTTGCCTACGTAAGAATCCCATTCGGATTGTGCAATGCTCCACCACATTTCAAAGATGCATGATGTCAATATTCTCGACATGGTTGAAAAATTCATTGAAGTTTTCATGGACGATTTCTCGGTTTTCGGAGATTCATTTGATAAATGCCTAATTCACTTAGGCATGGTCTTGGAAAGATGTGAAGACACAAATCTAGTTCTCAATTGGGAGAAATGTCACTTCATGGTCCAGAAGGAATCGTACTTGGCCATAGAATCTCACAACATGGAATTGAAGTCGATAAGGCAAAGATCCAAGTGATTGCAAAACTTCCTCCACCAATTTCGGTGAAAGGAGTAAGGAGTTTTCTCGGACATGCAGGATTCTATCGGAGGTTTATAAAAGATTTCTCAAAAATAGCAAAACCTCTCTGTTCTTTGCTTGAGAAAGATACACCATTCCTTTTCACAAATGAATGCCACGTGGCCTTTGCAACTTTGAAGGATAAGCTTACATCACCCAATCATCATTTCTCCAGATTGGACTATTCCTTTCATTTTAATGTGCGATGCAAGTGATTATGCCGTAGGGGCCGATCGGGCCGAAGAAGGACAAAATGATGCAAGTGATCCATTATGCTAGCAGGACTATGAATGATGCTCACCGAACTACACAACAACCGAAAAGAGATGCTTGCGGTGGTTTATGCCTTTGACAAATTTCGATCCTACTTATTGGGATCAAAGGTCATAGTCTACACCGATCATTCACTTTGAAATATTTAATGACAAAGCAAGATGCAAAGTCAAGGCTAATCCGATGGGTTCTACTTATGCAAGAATTCGACATAGAAATCGAGAGAGAAAGGGAACAAAACCAAGTGGCGGATCATCTCTCTAGACTCGACCAAAACAATGCTCAAGAGAAGGAAATAAATGAAGTATTTCCTGATGAACAACCTGCTCCAAATCTCTAATATCCAGAAAAACAAAATGCACCATGGTATGCGACATCGTTAATTTCCTTGTTAGTGGAATAATTCACCCAAATTTTTCCCATCATCAAAAGAAAAAATTTCGCTCCGAGTTGAAATACTATTACCGGGAAGATCCTCTGTTGTTCGACGAGGACTGATCAAATCATCCGAGATGCATACCGGAAGAAGAAATGGAGAAGGTATTAGAAAGATGTCATTCCTCTCACTATGGAGGACATTTTGGAGGTTCAAAAACAAGAAGAAAATTCTTGAAGCAGGATTCTATTGGCCCACTGCTCAAAGATGCACATACACTTGTCTCGAAGTGTGACTGTGCCAAAGACATGGAAACATGTCAAAAAGAAATGAAATGCCAATGAATTTCATCCTTGAAGTTGAAATCTTCGACGTTTGGGGAATTGATTTCATGGGACCCTTTCCATCATCATTCTCTAATGAATACATCCTTGTAGCCGTTGACTACGTATCGAAATGGGTGGAGGTCATTGCATTACCAACAAACGAAGCTAAGGTCGTGGTAAATTTTCTAAAGAAAAATATATTCACTCGCCGAACTCCGAGAGTTATTATCGTGATGGCGGATCTCATTTCGCAATCACCGTGTTAAGGCTCTATTGACCAAATTCGGAGTAAAACACCGTGTCGCTACCTCTATCACCCATAAACCAAAGGACAAGTCGAAATTTCCAATCGTGAACTCAAACGTATACTTGAGATGACAATGACTCATCTCAAAAGATTGGTCGAAAAGCTGGATGATGCGCTGGGCTTACGTAATGTACCTATAAGACACCGATAGGCATGTCTCCATTTCGTCTGGTTTTTGGAAAAGCTCACTGCCAAAGAGAACTTGAACATCGAGCTTTTGGGCTATAAAAACTAAACTTTGACGAACAGTTGCTGGAAAGAAAAGGTTGTCAGCTTAAATGAGTTGGATGAAATCCGACTCGACTCATATGAAAATGCCAAAATCTACAAAGAAAAAACGAAAAGATGGCATGACAACAAAATTCTAAGAAGAGATTTTAAAACAGAGACCAAGTTCGCTTTTAATGCACGATCGCGTCTGCTTCGGTAAGCTACGATCACGATGGGATGTGCCCTTACACGATCAAAGAGGTGTTTTCTCATGGAGCCGTGGAGATTTATAATACAACCGACGGAGTTTCAAAGTAAACGGTCAACGGTTAAAGCCATATCTGGGAGGAGAATTCTCGACAAAGAAAATCAATCATAATGCCGAAATACCTAATTAATCGACGAGAAGTCAAGCTAAGGACGTTAAACAAAGCGCTTATTGGGAGGCAACCCAAACTCTATTATTACGCAAATAAGTTTGGGGGTAACACGGAAGGATTCAACAACAACAGCAAGGATCAGATCGTTCATAAAATCCAGGGAGTCTTTCTTTCATTATTCTCAAACATATAATAATTATAATCTTGTTTTTTTTTTTAAAAAAAATAAAAATAAAAATAATAATAATATAAATAAATACGGCCGTAAGTTATTAGATACGACCGTATGTTGTCCAATTATATTTTTACGAAAGCGCATTACGGCCGTAACTAGTGTACGTTACGGCCGTATCTTTAAAAACTGCCACTAAAAAAAAAAAACGAACGTCACATACGGCCGTAACTTCTTTGTGTTACGGCCGTATCTTAAAACCTGTTTGAAAAAAGAAAGCAACTTACGGCCGTAACTTGTATATGTTACGGCCGTAACTAGTAGTCTGTATAAAAAAAAAAACCGTCCTTAAACACTTCACACACACCAGACGAGACACAAGCGGCCGGGAGAGCGATTTTTTCCCCCTATCAATCCCTACTTGCTAAAGAACTCAAATTCATCAATACAATTCATTAACATATCAACATTCACATATAATCATCAGGTTCTCTTTCAATCCTTGTTTCAATTTATATATTCTTGAGTTTTAGTTTGTAGTTTTTCTCTTCATATTTGTTTTTCGATTCTTATTTCCGTATGATTCGTTGATTAAATCTTGTTCATTTTTGAGTATTGTTGACATTTGTATCGTTATTTGATTCATTGATTTGTGGTGGCTTTATGGATTTGAGTTTGAATAAGAAAAACTTGTTAAAAAACTATGAACTCAAGGTGTCCGACGAAATGCCAGAACGAAAATCTTTGAATTTTTTTTTATGTTTTTATTGGTTTTGCTTGATGATTATAGTCGTGTGATGAAAAGAAGTTGATTTTGTTCAATTTCAGGGATGGCACCGAAGAAATCAACAAAAGGAAAAGAAAAGGTCGGCTCGTCATCTCAAGGTTCGGCACCGCCACAAAGAAAGCAAAACACGAAGTGCATTAAGGAAAGATTGTTCAATCTTGATGATTTCATCGGCCATGCGGATAGAAACACAATCACTATCCCTTTCATCCAAAAATTCTTAGACAACGGCTGGGAGAAGTTAGTTTCCGATCTCCCAAATGGTAACCCGACCTTGACCCTAAACTTTTACAATTCTTTCAACAAGTCCATTGGGCAGGTAGGGTCACCTACTTATCATCGACTACGTGAATGGGAAATCGATAAATTTTTCACCGGATGTCATTAACAAGTTTTTGGGGGTTAATGGTACTAACGCGGTTGACATTAATATCTTGCCTAATGAAGAGGTGCCGGATGATAGAGTTTTACGCTGGGCGTTAGTGAGCGAGTTGCATGACAGTATTGGGATGATCAAACCCCGATACAACCAAGCGGACCTTATGGATGATGCTTGGTATTTATGGATGTGGGCAGCCGGGAGTATTTACCGGACTTCGACTCTGACGACGGTTTCCATTGGCCACCTGCGAGGTTTATATGCTATCCGCCGAGAGGTAAAAATGGATTTGGGTACTCACATTTACACTACTATTTGTCACTATGTCGGCATGGTACCGACTAGGCAGAAAATGCCATACCCCTGCCTTATCACCGGTATTTGCAGGAGCCAGAGAGTCAAAATTTCGGCAGGGGGTGATATTTTAACACATGGGGATCGATTGAACGGCCGGAGTAGTATTTTTCGAAGTACTCAATTGAGAAGCAAACGGGCACGTTTGGAACCGGAAGAGGAGAGTAGCGAGGAAGAGGAATATGAGGCCGAGGAAGATGCCGTTATGAGTTGACGGCTTTTGAGGAAAATTTGCTTGAAAGAGTTCAGGATTAGAAACATCCCAGTGAAATTATGAGAAATCGAATGAAATACTCGGCGACAATTAGAAACGGAGAAGCGCTTTGAAAAGCTTTTCCGTTTTCTAAACATCCCTGACGACACACCTGGAGGATCACAAAACTAAAATTTCAGGAGTTTTCTGTTTTCTCGCATGCTATTATATTTTTTTTTAAAAAAACTCTGGACGATTTACTTATAAGTTTGGGGGTGATGTTTTCATACATGTGTGTTTATTTTGTGGTTTTTGAACTATGATTTTTATTTGGATTTTCATTGTGGTGTGTTTTTATTATTTGGCATTCATTAGGTTTAGTATATATATATATATATATATTTATAGTATTTTGATTTTTGAGATTTTTAGATCTGGCCATAACACCATAAATTAGCTATATACAAACTTCTAAAATCGTTTTAACCGTAAAAAATTGTATATTCCAAAAAATTTTTTTGAGCCTTAATCTCTCTTTCCAAGCCTTGTAATTATCATATAAAATCGAGTCATTCGTTACCTTGAGAAAAGAAGAATCAATTGGTTGATGAAAAATAAAACTGAAATTTACTTAATTTGTGGAGTTTTTGTTTTTCATGCTTAACTAAAAAAATGATTTTCTCGCAAAAATTCTATTCCCTAAAAAAAAAAAGGAGTCATTGGTGAAAAGAGCTACACGTTAGCAAATAACGGTGTGAAAGCTATCACCTAAAAAAATAAATGACGAAAAGGAGAAGTGTTGAGCAAAGCGGAAATGCCTAATTTTGGAAGTCTTAAATTTTGCGAAAATAAAGGACTAACCATTGTTGGTGCGTAGTCGCCCTCGAAAAATTGGTGAAAAGAGCTACACGTTAGCAAATAACGGTGTGAAAGCTATCACCTTTTACGAAAAAAATGAGATAGAAATTGTGTTAGTGAAAAGAGCTACACGTTAGCAAATAACGGTGTGAAAGCTATCACTAAAAGGGATGTAGTTTATGAGCGATTTGAATTAATTAGCAGCTGAATTTCAATACACTCAATTTTGTAAAAATCACAATATTTGATGACGCCAATGAAATTCTTCTTCATATTGAGTCGAAAAATAAACGAGTGATCGAGAGCAACCATTAAAGGGAGTCGTGTGTATCACGAGTGGGAAAGAAATAATCAACCTTTTGGGGAAAACCTTACATTTTGGAATTACAAAATAAAAACCGTGTTTTAACTTCAAAAATATTAGTAGATTTATTTTGAATCTTGATTCATTTCTATCTACCGTATAAAGTCAAGTTGTTGTTTATTAATGGCATTTTGATCTCCTTTTCTCTTTTTATATTTTAATTTATGTGTGTATTAATTTTCTTATTTTATTTTTATTTTTATTTTTATTTTTGGAGTGTGAATAATAAAGAGTCTTGCTCGGGACTAGCAAGAATTCAAGTTTGGGGTGTGATAAGTGTCTTTTGTACACTTATCCATAGTTTGTATCGATAAAATTTACCCATAATTGAGCTAGTCTACTCGTTTTTGCTTTTAATTTATTAGTTTTAATAATTTTATTTTATCGGATGATGATCGGATTAAATAACTGAATTACTCAAGAAACAACATGTTTAATAAATATTCTATTTATTGAATTTTGATATATTCATGTTGTAGGGCTTTCCGATATTTAATTGGCATCTTTCCGATTCAAAATCGAGTTATATATCAAAAGTTATCATCCGAAGAAGATCTGGGCAAAACGCAAAGTCTCGAGGAATTCTCGGGCTAAAACGTAACTATCAAAGCTTCAAATGAGCAAATTTACGAAGCCACGTTACGGCGTAACATTCAGGGTTACGGCCGTAAGTCATTCTAGTTACGGCCGTAACTCCCGAATGTTACGGCCGTAACTCTTGACATTGCTATGATTTGTCTAATTTTTATACTTTTTGTGTATTATTGAGGGGATGGTGGCATTGATCCGATATAATGTAATAATGCTGTAGTTTTGGAGCTATTAGATGACTTTAGGTGTATAAATAGACCCCTTAGATCCTTCATCATTCACCATTCATCATATAATTTTCCATTTTCTTGTAAACTTTTCTTTTTGTGTGAAGAACACACTTGTGTTCTTGAGTGATCTTTGTAAGTGTGGTGTAGTATATGTTGTTCGGAGAGTTTATTGCTTCTATCTCCTTTATCTACTAAGGAGTTAGGATCAATTCTTTCTCTTGATTCAACTAAGAATGACCACCAAAGCTTGTAATATGTGTAATAAACCCTTTATGGGCTAAGTTTCTTAAGTTGGGATTATAAACAAGGTTAGTCATGTTATTTATGTTTGTATAAAGATATATTATGAATTACTTATTATTGTGTGTGATTTTCATTGTTTTAACAATCTTTATTTATTTGGCCAATTAATGAAGATATTTATGATCTTCATATGTTTCAAAGAAAATATGTTTGATTAGATCAAATGATCTTCACTCTAAGTTGTTCTAGGGGATAGAAATATACCCCTAGTCCTTAGATGATTCATTGAGTTATTTTCACAAATCCTAATGCTATGTATTGAAGCCAATCAACATAGAAATATAGTGGATTGATTCAATATGTAAGGGGCGTTTTATAGTTCGAAAGAGAAACCGTCTTTTTAAGGAAAATCGAATCTACACAACATAATAAGTAAATTCATCTTATGATCTCCAATACATCTTTTATAACTAATGACGAACTAAGTTTGTAATCCCAACTATTTCATTTTATCATTAATCAATCTATTAATATTGCAATTTTTTTATTTCCTTATAATATTAGAACTATTATTGCAATTTCTTTGCAATTATTAAACCAAACTTTTTAATTGTGTGTTTCACATCTATAAAAATAGACTAATAGTGTATAATTCAAATTATAACATAACTTCCTTGTGGGATCGATAAACCGGACTCAAAAAGTCCACTTTACTACTTGATACGATATCGTGCACTTGCGATAGTTACACAAAAAGCGTGTCACCAGTGTTTAATCCTTTGCCCTTAATGAAGACTCACGTCACCAATGTGAAAGAAATGGAAAAGCATCAAAAAACGAAAAAGAAAAGAAAAATTGGTGAGGGCAGCAGTGAGGCTCAACTGGAGGAGGGAGAAGCTGAGTCGGGAGTCTTTAGTCTCAAATGGATAGACATCCACGGTGAAGAACAATATGTAAGTTTAGCTTTATATTTGTTCACTTTATTGTATTACGAATACGTCAGTAAATGGTAAATTGTGTAGCTTGTTCACCTTTTGTATTACGAATACTTGAAATAGAACTGATACAATAAGCTTGTTGAGGCATTGCATTACCGAACCCCCCTCCATAAGATGAATTTTACCCGAACTTGTGGGCTCATACGGCTGGCGTAGTGTTGCAATTTTTGTTTAACTCAAGTGCACGTTATCGTAGACAAGTAATAAAATGATAAGTAAGATATCGTTCCCACGAGGACTGAATTACTAATTATCGATTTATATGTTTTCTAATTTTATTTGAACTGCCGAAAGTTGAGTTGCAAGAAATAATTAAGGAAAATTACTAAAAACGAAGGAATAATAGAATCAATTATTCAAAGGAAGAAAATCAATTAAGGAATAAATCTAGGATTGTGAATCCACCTCGGTTTATCCGAATTTACTCTCGATTATCTGAAGTTAATGATTTCCCAATTTATTGAAAGCGAAGGTTGCTAAAGTACTCTACCGCCTCTCCCGAGGTCAGTAGATTTTTCTAAAGGCGAATAACACACTCTATCCCTAGGTGAATTAATTCGACAATAGGCAAAAGGCACAGAATCTTCAAAAGGTCACGTAGTTCCTATGAGTATATTCCTATCTCACAAGATAAAACGGTTCTCACCAATATTTCCTCACCAACTCTCCTCTCCCGATTCGAGTTGCGCAATTAAAACAATTCAATTATAGGCCACACAATTGAAAGCATTAAAAACAATTGGGAAAACTCAACAGAAAAGGGAATTATATAGATAATCAAAGTAAATCCGTCAAAACCTCAGTTTCATCAAAATCCTAGAACAGGGTTTTAGCCTGACATGCTAAAGAATAAAAATACAGAAATAATTAATGAAAGCATAAAGATCAAACACAGTCGAAGAGCTCGGATTCCTCCGTTCTTCTGGCTTCCGCTCTCTGCTGCTTGGTGTTTCTACTTCTTCTCTTGATAATGATTGATCCTCCAATAATCCTCCTCCCTCAATTATGACCTTAAACCCTTATTTATAACTCCCATCAGCCTCCAAAATGCGTCCGTGTGATTAGGTCGAGAACCGGCTCCAAAACGGCCCAGAAACACAGCAATTTCTATCAACACCGCCCCGTGGGCCGCGGCTCACTTAATCTGTGCCGCGGCTCACCCCGTCTTCAGCGCATACTTGGGCGCCTTTTTTTCTTCTGGGCCGCGGCTCAGCATCCTTGTGCCGCGGCTCAGGGTACAGTTTGCTCGGGACTTTCAGGCCATCTTCGTGTGCCGCAGCTCACTTGGTTTGTGCCGCGGCCCCAGGCCAAAATTTGCTGTTTTCGCCCGTTTTTCATTGTTCGAGCTTCCGGACTCCAATTTCCTGCCAAACATAAAAGAATAGTGCATTAAAAGCTCATTTAAGCAGATTTACACCTCAAATGAATATAAAATAATGATAAATAAGCGTATAAAAATACGCCTAACACGGAGTTAGACAGGATGGAAGGGTGAGGGGGATTTCAAAGGGGATAATCATAAATGAAGTCATCGACCAACCCACAGGTCGTCATCTTGTTGACTCACAAGCATCATTATGACCTATAGAGGTCGACCAGTATTTAGAGGCTACCATCGTGGTGCTAAAACAGGATACGAGGAGATGAAGAAGGATAGAGAGGAGATCAAGTCTAAATTTTCAAAGATGAGTAAACTCGTGGTGAGATTACTCAAAGAAAATAACAAGGTAGATAGCTCATCATCTCGGGTGAACGATGAGGATGATGACTCCGATGACTTTGATGAGGATGAGTTGATGTGATCAATATCTGACGGGTAGCATGTTAGATTTATGTTTTGATGATCGTACTTGTATTATTCTGCATATATTGTGATTTTGATTTGTATAAAATGTTATATTTATTGTGCATGGTGTTTTATTGCTTTGTTGATTTGGTATAGAATGTCTGGTGTTTGTTGTGGTATTGGTGTATTGTAATTTGATATTTATTCTGGTTTGTGGTTTATGGTTTGATTTATGTACAAAAAAGTTGGGTGAAGTTTGAGTGTTTGGTTGCTTGCTATGTAAAAAAATTGGTGAAGGAAAAATTTTTGTTGCTTTGTTGGTTTGATTGCTGCTGTGTTGGCGTCAAAACAGGCTGCTGTTCTCGTCGCTGTAAAAAAAAGACATAATAGCATCACCTTGTTGACGTCTTTGTCAATAAAAAACTGGCACGCTTACATAATTATTTGTGAAGCCAATAAGCGTCCATAATGGCGTCAGATACGTGACGCCAATGATGCCAAAAGTTGACCTATTTTTTCTCTTTCCATTAGCATCACCTATGTGACGCCTTTTAGTTTAATTATTTGAAGCCTTCTTTCTTTAGCTTCACATTTACATGTGAAGCTAATATTGTCAAGCTAATAAGGATGTTTTTTAGTAGTGATATCATCGGAGGAAGCGGACAGGCACGCCTTCAGAATCAAAATCGGCCCTTGGGTGAGGAACCTACGGATATTTACAAGAGTACCCTTGCTGCCATTAGAGATATATAAGGACTCAAGCAGACCAGCTCTTATATATATGGAGGTGTTCAACGGTTCAAAATCGCCGGTTTTTTGAAACGCCGGTTTCGGTTCCCAAAAATCTGGAACCGAAATCGAACAGCCTTATGACGGTTCACAGTTCGATTTTTGAAACAGAACTGGCGGAACCGAACCGACAGTTCGGCGGTTTTTTTTATTTTCAAAATCTAATAAAAGTAATAACAATACAAAAATAATGATAATAATAATAATAAATATTGATATTGAACATAAATATTTGAAATGATATTAATGTAATATATTAGTGACTTACGTGGAATACGTATAAAATACAAGTAATAAAGATCCAATTTGAAGGTTAATTTCCACAAAAATTAAAATAAAAATAACAATACTACTATTGATATAATAGTAATAATAATAATAATAAAGAATGATCCACTTTGAAGGTTAATTTCTAAAAAAATAAAATAACAATTATATTAATATAAAAATAGTAATAATAATAAAAACTGGAACAATTTGATTTTTTTTCAAAATCGGTGGTTGAACCACCGGTTCGCGGTTCATCAATACCGCGAATCGGAACCGAACCATCTTAAAATGGTTGACGGTCCCAGCTTTGAACCGAACCACGGTCAACGATTCAAAAGTACCGATTCGCCGATTCGAACCGAACTGCTGAACACCTCAATGTATATAACCCAAAAAAATATGTTAAAAAACCCAAAAAAAATCAAATAAAAACGGCCGTGGAAGGGAGTAGAGGTTCCCATTGCCGGGTCTGGGTCCGGATCGGACCCGCCGGGTCGCCGGGTCGGCCGGCCAGGACCCGAACCCCACCACATATGAAATGTACGGGTTGGCGGGTCGGCGGGTCGGCCACGGATCCGGGTTGTAACACCCCCAGAGCCATCCAGGAATATTACAGCGCCGTGGGCCCCGAGATGGAACCCACAAGGCTGAAGGAAATTTTCGCAAACATTTACAAATGCCCAAGAGGCTAACGACGGTACTATCTTTAAAAACATTCGAAGACTTAATAAAATCCGTTTATCAAAACCGTCGTAAAAATCTCATTTGGAACCACAAGGCCCGAATGCCAAAACTCAACAGTTTAAAAATATACGTTAAGCTATCGCTTACACGTGCCAACAAAATAGTTTAGAAAACGATTGCCAAAGTAACCTAAGTTACCAGATACCAAAAGGCCATTTAAAAATACTCACGCAACGGAAGAAGACAAACAATTAAAATACTCTAACAGCGGAAAACAAGAACTGGTCAGGAAAGTCAATACACAAATACATGCCCGAGCTAGTATCCTCCGGGAAGCTCATCTCTCCACAACCGCTACAAGCTTGATATTCCAAGAACCTAAAAAGAAAGCCCACGCAGGGTCGGCCATAATATCTAATAATGATAACCATCACATCACGTCAATAATTACATATCAGTGAAAATACTAAGTAAGAATACGACCAATGTAATCTTACCGCCATAACTTTACCAACTCGTGATAATTCTCATCAGAATAACTATTATCGCAATGCAAATCTCTGTAATACCCGTAATTTTGATCCCCGGAAATTTTCAATTTTTGGCGGAAGTCTATTTTGACGACTTGCTTGGGACCATTTAGTCATCCTGAGAATGATTAATTCTACACTTTTTGTCATCCGAGTTCGTTTCGGTATTGTTCTGTTGAATTCCGTGTTCTTTAGCGACTTTTCCACGTTTGAGTTCGACTTTGTTAAATCACCATAAATTCTTGGAAACTTCAAAAATTCTGAATCTTGGTAATATTATAAAGCATTGAGTTAGCTTTCCAATGGTTCAAACGGTGAGTCAATCGGAGTCCAGACGAGGGAGTTATGGTCAAAATATCTAAGTCACTCTCATTTTCCAGATTCGGCCAAAACCGCCTGTACCCGGTGCCGCGGCACACCTGGGCTGAGCCGCGGCACACTGCCGAGCCCTGGGAGCGAATTTTGGGCCTCTGCCGCGGCACACATATACTGAGCCGCGGCACACATGACAGATTACCCCTATATCTGCGTTTTCTTGAGCGGATCACCTCATTTTTCCCATTTCTTCACTTGGGCACGAGAGAGGAGGTTTGAGAGGAAGATGTTTCTTCACCTATCACTTGAGTGTGTGATTTCTCTTCATCTATTTTCGATTGTGAAGCCCGGATCATCGTTCTATCGCGTACTCTTCGAATCATAGTGTTTGGATCTTCAAGAGGTAATTTCTTCAACATCTTGGATTTCGATTTTGTATTGGGTAATGATGTTTTGGATGTTAAAATCATGGGGTATGAAGTGATATATGCATGATTATGGACATGTTTGAGTATTCATCGGATTATTGAAAGATTATTCAAGAACACTTCGAATTTTGTATTGGAAATTGGGGATTTTGTTTGACTTCATCCTTTTAATCCGTAGTAATTTAGATTAGTGATGGATTGATGATGATTTAGGTGTATTCTATCATTTCCATCGTTATTCCATGGTTGGAGTGTATTGATTCGTCGTTTCGATTGAGTAATTAGTCGACGCCTTGAAGGTGTCCGACAAAAGGTCTAAGAGGGGGGTTTTTGTGCGTTGTACGATTATTATTCATCGTACGATTGTTGATTTATCATTGATATGACTTAGGGACGAAATCCTTGTGAAGAACTCAAGTCGAAACCCTTCCGTTCGTTGTCTTCTTTGTGGTTCAAGCTTCCCGGTCGAACCGTGTTCTTCGGGATCTTCGGTAACGTTTATTAAGGCAAGTATACATTTATGATTGTACGTTCTCGACTTTGAAAGTATGAAATATTGATGGTATGATTATTTCTAGCCACTCCGGGACGGGCCTATGGTCCTCTGAGGGTTTCGTAGCCTCTGGTGCGATTCCATGGTTGATATGAACGAACCATTTCTACGGCATTCATATGAAATAATGTTGGCATGTAATGAACGAACCGTTTTGACGGCATTCCTACATGTAACGGCGTATGATATGAACGAACCGTTTCTACGGCCTTCACATACGTCTTATGAGATTTTAGTTATTCCGGAATACTAGTCTTAAATTGATGAATTGACGGATATTGATGATTTGACGGATTACATTTACTTTATTGTCGAGGAGTATTATGTTTCATATTGTTATACTTGCACTAGCTATTCGACGGCTAACCCCTTTATGGGGGAAATACGTTTCATGTATTTCAGGTTCCAGGAGAGCGGACGGACGGGTACCAGGTCGGCATGAAGATGATGGGCAAGTGTGATACTGTGTTTTGTCTCCGGTTATTTTCTTGGATTCCTCCATTCAGTGTTGTTGTACTGGAATGGATTTTTAAATACTCGAGTATTGTATTTCAGTTTCCTTGATGTTCCGGCCTGTGTTGCCGAGGTATTGATTTTGTGATGATGTATATGGTTTCATTGGTTATGGTTTTTGAATACCATTTGTATCGTCTTTCTTTCCATTGTATGTAGACCTTATCGGTCAAGTGTATAGTTCCGCGTATGTTTAGCCTTGTGGGTCTCACGGCGGGGCTCACGGCGCTGTAATATACCCTGAATAACTTGGGGGTGTTACAGAATATGGTATCAGAGCTTAGGTTTATGGATACCTAGGCTGTCGGTCTTTTGGGTCGATTGAGTCGGCATTTGCCCAGAATCACTACTCTGCCATCATCACAGTGCGACCGGTACTTGTAAGTCCTCTCACTCTTCTTGTATTTTTCTTAATCGTTTCGTTTATAGCTTGGTATTCTTGGGAATTGGTCACTTCGAGAATGTGCAATTCGGATTATACTTACGCACGTGTGTGCCTTTCAGAATGTTGGCTGAAAGTAGGAAGAATCGTGGCCGTGGTCACGGACGTGAACTCTTCCTTGAGATTTTGTTAAGTTGCTAATGGCGATAATGGTGTGTATCGATATTATGTTGAGAATTTGTTTAGGAGTCGCATGCTAGTATCACGGGAGATCTTCGACTTCGCAGACTTGTAAATATGTTGTTCGAATTATTCGATAATTCTTGGTGAAATTGAATTCCCGTTGAAATGTTGTTTGTACGAGTGATTGTAAGTTTCGAGGACGAAACTTATTTTTAAAGGGGGTAGAGTGTAATACCCCGATTTTTCGGATATTTTTTTTTCGTTTATATTGGATATCGTGGATGGTTAATTATGCTCGAGGACGTTGTGAACGTTTGAAAATGTTATTGAATTGAGTATATGTATTGATTTTGCCGTATGCTCGTATTTGGTATGTCATGATTTTGGACAGGAATTGTTGAAATTGGCTAAGTATGGAATTATTACGTACGTTAATAAGGTGAGATTACGTACGTAAGATTGGCATGGTTACGTACGTTAAGGCTAAGGTATTACGTACGTAACGAAGGCATCGGACAGAACCGAGTCCTGGTCAGTAGGTGGGACCCTGTTTCGGCAACTTTCGGCGGAGGATGCTGACAGGTGAGTCAACGTACGTGTTACGTACGTTATACAGGACGTGTTACGTACATAACACAACCATTGTACCGTAGCAAGTCAACTGGTATATTACGTACGTTATATGGTATGGGTTACGTATGTAATGGACTGCACGGAATGAGACAGTGAGTTGGTTACGTACGTTATGGATATTGGATTACGTACGTTAAAGTTGTTACGTACGTTAAGAAAGGACACTTACGTATGTAATGAGAGTGCAATTTCTATATTGAAGTGTTGCCTTTCATTTCTCTCACGATCCTTTGAGATATTTCTCTCCAAAACTCGTCCCTCTTCACTTTTAAGAGTGTTCTAAACACTTTTATCATGATTGTGAGCTTGGAATCATGGAATTAGAGCTTGGTTATGGAACTATTGTTGATTCTTGAAGTGATTTCTTGTGTTATCCATATTCTATGAGGTTTATGTTGAAGGAAGATAATGATATGCTTTGAATATGTTGATTATGATTATGGAATCATAGAGATCTTGATGTTCTTGAGGCCATATGATGACTATGATGATTTAATGATTCTTGGAATGGAGTTCAATTATTCGTTCTTCGTGGTTCGTCCATACAAGGTAATCCTCATAACCCTTTGATAGTGGCTCATTTTTTCTTTTTGGATTACTACTTGGGAGGGAGTATGTTGGGAATCGTGTATTTTGATGTTCGTCTTATTTCAATGAAAATGCATAAATTGGACTGTACTTTTATCCGCTGCGTGAGTATTTTTGAAATCGATTTTGGTATTTTGCCAACTGAAATTTTATTTTGTGAAACTGATTCCCTAAACTGAGTTTTGGCATTTTTAATCTTGATCGTTTTGACGGTATTTGGAGAATGATTTTTTTTAGTATTTGAAAAATATTACCGTCATCGGTCTTTTTGGCATTTTTGGAATGACGTGGAAATTGTGCTTAGCCTGGTAAATCCTTGTGAGAAGGGTTTACGGCGTGTAATATTCCCAGGAGGATCTGGGGTGTTACAATTATGGTATCATGTGATAATGTATACGAGATTTATTAGAATTGTAATAAGAGATTTCGGATGTTGATATGATCATTGAGATCTTCTTCATATGGTGATAAGGGTTTTGTTGCGATTCTTGAGATTGTATGAATGACATGATGAAGAAAATGGTAACATGGAGATATATACCTCGGATATGTTGTTCTGAACGTGATTTCGGATATTTCATGTTCTTGAAGAACTCTTGAATTATACGAGGTGTTGAAAATTTTTTTTTAGAAGTGTTGATGTTTTGAAAATGAATATGGAATATTCATATCTAGAGCTAGACTATGTGTTGGAAATAATATTCGTATAGGAATACGAATGTGATTATGAGTTTGATAAGACTATTATTCATCTCTGAATTTGGAAGCCCATACGTATGGAGCAGATATTCAAATCGAATGATTGGATTGTTTGATAACCTTTTTAATATGATTATCTATTGTTTTGAACCAGTCGGATGATTCAAATTGATGATGGTCATAAGAAAATTTTAACTACGGATTTACGAGAAGGGAACCTTGTCAATTCGTATTTAAGAATTGAGTTTGGAACCAATAATATTTAGACCCTTATTATTGGTCCTCATTTGTTGCGGATATGATCATCATATTTCGACTCGTATTGTGGACAGGGTTTGTCAGTGTCTGAGTTGGATTGTTCAGACTGTGTTTAGCCGAGATATGGTTCAAACGATTGAGTTCGCGGTTTGGTGGTATTGATATTGGTCGTCATCGAACCGGTTGATTATCAATCCTTCGTTTTACAATAAGGTATGATGTTTGATCGTGAATTATGACTGTTGTGTTGCGGTTAAGGTTGAAGGGTTCGTAGATTAACTTGGTCGAGACTGAGGGAATTCGTAAGACGAAATCAACTGAATTGGTAACAGTACGTTGTATTGATATCGAGACAAGTTTTATACTCGTACTAATCAATGAGACTAATGTTATCGTGTAGGCGTACGATTGTGTGTATCATTTTGGGACTTGGCCTCTTTATGATTGTATTGATATCAGGGGATTGGTTGACACGACGCCCGTCGGCAAATTATGACAAATGTTACTGTTGTTTGTTAAAGGCCGATTCGAGGCATTGCGATACTTGTTGGTAAAGTTGCTGTCGATAGCCAGTTCGCAGTATCGATGTATCGATTATTATTGTTCGCGATTAATGTCGTTCTGAGACATCGTCGAATCTTTGTTGTCGAATTGGAACTGTTGCTATGATGTTGCACTAACCGATTGGAGACGTTTGATATATCCTTTTATCATCTCCGTTTCGGTGGTCGGTTTAAGACACCGGGACATCTATTCTATCGTATCAATGATTATCGATTGACCGTTCTAAGGTAATCGAGGTATTGAATTGGGATTATCGAAGATAATTCCCATCCGTTGTCAAAGATATTCTCATCCGTTGTATCGTTGTTATCGATTGACCATTCTACGGTAATCGAAGCATTGAATTGGGACTGTCGAGGATAGTTCCCATCCATTGAATTATTATTGCCGTGTTGGCCGACTCAAGGCAGCACACTATTATTCTTGTGAACTCGATAATTTTGTGATCGTTGAGGGTTGAGGATTTCCTGAATTGTGGTGTTGTGATTATTGCCGTGTTAATCGATCCTTTGGGAATTCTGATCCCAGGATGGTTGTTTTGAATATCGTTGGTCGTGTCGATCTTTCATTATTCGTGTGTCATCGTTCACTTGGTGAGTCGTATGATCCATATTGGATGTTTTATCCCTTGAGTTTCGTTGTCATGTTGTATCGTGGCATATCCGGAATCATGTCTGCGTGCCGATTGGTTATGTGTAGGATTTTTAGCCGGGCACCCGATGGTCATGCGTGGATATTTCCGCATTGGACCGTGCACACGAGACGTAGTTCTTGAGGCTAATTAGGTACATTGTCACACGTATATTCTGGATTCTGTATACGGGGTGGACATGTGCACGGACACATTTCCGGATCGGGCGTACTATGATGTCCCTCTTGAGCTTTATTGATTGATCGTTCGTAGTCCATGTTGTATTGGATATGTCCGACGATTTGCGACTGGTTGTTCATACGCCGAGGGGTATGTCCGACAGTCAGGTTTGCTTCTTTGAGATCTGTATTGTGATGATTTACTGACTTTGGGTGTTCGGCTTTCGTGAGCCATTGTGATGTATCAGTATTTCCGTTGGAGCCTTCGGGCATTGTGAATTCGTATCTTTTTCGGCATTGGTTTGGTTTGCCTTCGGGTAATGTATTGTGGTGTTCTATATTGATGATTCGCCATTTGGGCGTAAGTTTCGGTTCTTGTGCATCTCGTTGAGTTTTTCCTGGCGAAATATTTTTTCTCCCTACCTGTTTTAAGTTTCGGGACGAAACTTCTTTTAAGGAGGGTAGAATGTAATACCCGTAATTTTGATCCCCGGAAATTTTCTATTTTTGGCGGAAGTCTATTTTGACGACTTGCTTGGGACCGTTTCGTCATCCTGAGAATGATTAATTCTACACTTTTTGTCATCCGAGTTCGTTTCGGTATTGTTCTGTTGAATTCCGTGTTCTTTAGCGACTTTTCCACGTTTGAGTTCGACTTTGTTAAATCACCATAAATTCTTGAAAACTCCAAAAATTCTGAATCTTGGCAATATTATAAAGCATCGAGTTAGCTTTCCAATGGTTCAAACGGTGAGTCAATCGGAGTCCAGACGAGGGAGTTATGGTCGAAATAGCTAAGTCACTCTCATTTTCCAGATTCGGCCAAAACCGCCTGTACCCGGTGCCGCGGCACACCTGGGCTGAGCCGCGGCACACTGCCGAGCCCTGGGAGCGAATTTTGGGCCTGTGCCGCGGCACACATATACTGAGCCGCGGCACACATGACAGATTACCCCTATATCTGCGTTTTCTTGAGCGGATCACCTCATTTTTCCCATTTCTTCACTTGGGCACGAGAGAGGAGGTTTGAGAGGAAGATGTTTCTTCACCTATCACTTGAGTGTGTGATTTCTCTTCATCTATTTTCGATTGTGAAGCCCGGATCATCGTTCTATCGCGTACTCTTCGAATCATAGTGTTTGGATCTTCAAGAGGTAATTTCTTCAACATCTTGGATTTCGATTTTGTATTGGGTAATGATGTTTTGGATGTTAAAATCATGCGGTATGAAGTGATATATGCATGATTATGGACATGTTTGAGTATTCATCGGATTATTGAAAGATTATTCAAGAACACTTCGAATTTTGTATTGGAAATTGGGGATTTTGTTTGACTTCATCCTTTTAATCCGTAGTAATTTAGATTAGTGATGGATTGATGATGATTTAGGTGTATTCTATCATTTCCATCGTTATTCCATGGTTGGAGTGTATTGATTCGTCGTTTCGGTTGACTTATTAGTCGACGCCTTGAAGGTGTCCGACAAAAGGTCTAAGAGGGGGGTTTTTGTGCGTTGTACGATTATTATTCATCGTACAATTGTTGATTTATCATTGATATGACTTAGGGACGAAATCCTTGTGAAGAACTCAAGTCGAAACCCTTCCGTTCGTTGTCTTCTTCGTGGTTCAAGCTTCCCGGTCGAACCGTGTTCTTCGGGATCTTCGGTAACGTTTATTAAGGCAAGTATACATTTATGATTGTACGTTCTCGACTTTGAAAGTATGAAATATTGATGGTATGATTATTTCTAGCCACTCCGGGACGGGCCTATGGTCCTCTGAGGGTTTCGTAGCCTCTGGTGCGATTCCATGGTTGATATGAACGAACCGTTTCTACGGCATTCATATGAAATAATGTTGGCATGTAATGAACGAACCGTTTTGACGGCATTCCTACATGTAACGGCGTATGATATGAACGAACCGTTTCTACGGCATTCACATACGTCTTATGAGATTTTAGTTATTCTAGAATACTAGTCTTAAATTGATGAATTGACGGATATTGATGATTTGACGGATTACATTTACTTTATTGTCGAGGAGTATTATGTTTCATATTGTTATACTTGCACTAGCTATTCAACGGCTAACCCCTTTATGGGGAAATAAGTTTCATGTATTTCAGGTTCCAGGAGAGCGGACGGACGGGTACCAGGTCGGCATGAAGATGATGGGCAAGTGTGATACTGTGTTTTGTCTCCGGTTATTTTCTTGGATTCCTCCATTCAGTGTTGTTGTACTGGAATGGATTTTTAAATACTCGAGTATTGTATTTCAGTTTCCTTGATGTTCCGACCTGTGTTGCCGAGGTATTGATTTGCGCAGTGATGTATATGGTTTCATTGGTTATGGTTTTTGAATACCATTTGTATCGTCTTTCTTTCCATTGTATGTAGACCTTATCGGTCAAGTGTATAGTTCCGCGTATGTTTAGCCTTGTGGGTCCCACGGCGGGGCTCACGACGCTGTAATATACCCTGAATAACTTGGGGGTGTTACAATCTCGAAATCTCGATTAATCAATTAACTCAAATATAACGTCCATACAGTACCTCAAGCAATACCCAAGATTCTCAAAACATCATCATAACTCGCAATACGGAAATATACCAACTCTGACCAATTCGATCCATCGGAATAACATCATCAAATCCCAACACGATAATCGATTATCCATCAAAAGACAAATACCAAAGGAAATACGCAACATACATCAATATATGAAATGTCACGACGAAATCACGTCAGTGTAATCCAAGATCAGATCAACATAACATACGGACATAGTCCTAACACAAGACCTACAAATGCATACTCATATGACAACGTTAATATGCTCACATCAATAACAACAATGTATACTTATGGCAAACCCATAATATACATATGCACAAAAACAACACATGGTAATCCGATGATCCAGCGTTCACTGCCTAGATCCCACGATGATCCGGTCAGACCAACCGTGGTGGAAAAACCTGTCCGATGATCCAGTGCACGCTAGCATAGATTTCCCGATGATCCCGTCGGACCAACACGAGGTGGACATACGACAACAATGCACAAATGCATATTAACAACTTTACACAAATGTATGACGACAACAATACACAAATGTATCACAACATGCTCGATACGAAATGACAAAAATGATTAGAGTACTTGCCCCGAGTCCTTCGAGAGCAATCTTGATGTCTAAACCATCACGAACCATTATCCTCAATACTCGATGGTCCAAAATATCACAGATTGCAGATAATTCATATCTTCGTCTTTATCACAATGTTTCCTCGATACCCATGTATACCAATAATAAAATGTAAATCATATAAATTATGATTTAACTCCCAAAAGTTGGAAGACCACATAATATCCAAATATCCAGAGTTCACAATTATAATCATCGCTATAGAAATTATAAACGAATGAAACTAAAACCATTCATTAAATATTATAAACTGTACAAGTAATAACTTGCCTCGATATCGATGAAGCCGTTACCAATCCTATTTTATTCATCTACAAACTCCTCAGCCCCGAACAAAGCAATCTACGAACATTCTCAAATACGACCGCAAAGCATGGTTCTAATCACCGATCAATAATCTCAACCTATTACAATAATCGATAAACAACAAGTTCGATAACAATCAACAATCGATATAACCAATTCACAAACCCAACGGCTCAACAATATCTAGGTTAACCCCAAGTCTGATCAATCCAACTTAAACGATCATGAATTCATAACCAAAACAGGATATACTACACTGCCTGTCCCCTTAGCGCACGTTAATCACTTAACGTAGCATGCGCTAAGTCGCTTCAATTAGCGTGCGCTATCCAGTAAGCTTAGCGTGCGCTAATGTTGTACAGATGCATGCCTTACAAGTATCGATCAACATATGACGATTATCAAGAACACTAAGTGATTGGAAACCATGTTCATAGCTATCAAGCCAACGGAATCCGATATCCTTTAACATAAAAACAATCATCCAACTCATAATCCAAGTCATATATTCATAGATCATCCTCTTCCTCAATATCAACATATGAATACTAAGAACCATAACAACACTTTCATAATCTAACATTACAGAGAGTAATCATCAACAATGACATCAACATCCGCAAAGGAGGAGAAATATTAACCAACTTATCTCAAGAAAACGAACTACACAATTCAAACCACAAGAATCATATTAATATCATCATACTCCGGTAATCCATCTCATAATCATACTTATCAACTTGCTTATATGATAATCATCGACTCAAGAACATCAACATTCAATCCAAAATGAAATCCAAAGGTGAAGAGTAATTACCTCTCTGAAGGAATGGATTGATTTCCAAGGTTGAATCCATTCTCAATCACTTCCAAGCTTCAAATATTGTTAGGAACGATCAACTCAAGTGTTTGGAACCTCAACTTCTCTCTAAGAACTCTCTCTATCGGTTCACATGAAGGAATGGATGAAAATGATGAATAATGGCCAACTGCACATATATATAGTGTACATTATTAACGTGCGCTAACATCTTCATTTAATGTATATTACATGCTTAGCGTGCGCTTACTGTCTTTGTTAGTGTGCGCTATTGCAGTCCAGAGGCTACTGCTTTACTTCATACAATGATTTACGTACGCAATGCCCATTCAATAGCGTACGTAAATGCCTCTATTTAGCGTATGCAAGCCTTCAACCATAGCGTATGCTACTCATAGTTGACTTGCTACAGTCTGCATCTACCCCTGTGTCCCCACATGCCGAAAGTAACCTGACAAAGCCAAGATTCCTTTGTCCCGATTTGATTAGCGTGCGCTAGCAATATGCATTAGCGTGCACTAATCCTTCATAACAATCATACGTTGACCTTGTCGGAGTATGCGCCGAAAGTGGCCGGGTCCACACGTAGATTCCTTTTGATCTGGTCTGTACTAGCGTGCACTATCCTTTACCTTTAGCGTGCGCTAAACCTGCACGATAGCATGCGCTAAGCTTGAAAATTAGCATGCGCTAATCAGGCTATAATTAGCCATTTTCAGCTATTCTTGTCCAACGTCTCGACATACAGAATACGAACATAACGCATAATGGATACGTATACTCAACACATAATATTCTCAAATGCAATTGTCGACCAAGTACGACAATTATACCAATACTGACCTCTTAGTCCTTCATTTATTTTATCCATACAGATTCCACGCTGTACAACATAACTCGAACATAACTCGGATAAAATAACATTAAACAACATTAGTAGAAATTCCGGATATTACATACTACACCACTTAAAATAAGTTTCGTCCTCGAATCTTGCAATCCGTCATAAAGAAATAAACAAACCGTTCAACCCAAAATTTCCCGAAACTATAACTGTAATACCCGTAATTTTGATCCCCGGAAATTTTCTATTTTTGGCGGAAGTCTATTTTGACGACTTACTTGGTACCGTTTCGTCATCCTAAGAATGATTCATTCTACACTTTTTGTCATCCGAGTTCGTTTCGGTATCGTTCTGTTGAATTCCGTGTTCTTTAGCGACTTTTCCACGTATGAGTTCGACTTTGTTAAATCACCATAAATTCTTGGAAACTCCAAAAATTCTGAATCTTGGCAATATTATAAAGCATCGAGTTAGCTTTCCAATGGTTCAAACGGTGGGTCAATCGGCGTCCAGACGAGGGAGTTATGGTCGAAATAGCTAAGTCACTCTCATTTTCCAGATTCGGCCAAAACCGCCTGTACCCGGTGCCGCGGCACACTGGCTGAGCCGCGGCACACCGCGAGCCCCGGGAGCAAATTTTGGGCCTGTTCCGGCACACGATATCGAGCCGCGGCACACATGACAGATTTACCCTATATCTGCGTTTTTGTGCGATTCAACCGATACTTTTTCATTTCTTCACCTTCACACGGAGAGAAGGCTTGAGAGAGGGAAGTTTCTTCATCTATCACTTGAGTGGGTGACTTCCTTCATCTATTTTCGATTGTGAAGCCCGGATCATCGTTCTATCGCGTGCTCTTGAATCATAGTGCTTGAATCTTCAAGAGGTAATTTCTTCAACATCTTGGATTTCGATTTTGTATTGGGTAATGATGTTTTGGATGTTAAAATCATGGGGTATGAAGTGATATACGCATGATTATGGACTTGTTGGAGTATTCATCGGATTATTGAAAGATTATTCAAGAACACTTCGAATTTTGTGTTGGAAATTGGGGATTTTGTTTGACTTCATCCTTTTAATCCGTAGTAATTTAGATTAGTGATGGATTGATGATGATTTAGGTGTATTCTATCATTTCCATCGTTATTCCACGGTTGGAGTGTATTGATTTGTCGTTTCGGTTGAGTTATTAGTCGACGCCTTGAAGGTGTCCGACAAAAGGTCTAAGAGGGGGATTTTGTGCGTTGTACGATTATTATTCATCGTACGATTGTTGATTTATCATATGACTTAGGGACGAAATCCTTGTGAAGAACTCAAGTCGGAACCCTTCCGTTCGTTGTCTTCTTCGTGGTTCAAGCTTCCCGGTCGAACCGTGTTCTTCGGGATCTTCGGTAACGTTTATTAAGGCAAGTATACATTTATGATTGTACGTTCTCGACTTTGAAAGTATGAAATATTGATGGTATAATTATTTCTAGCCACTCCGGGACGGGCCTATGGTCCTCTGAGGGTTTCGTAGCCTCTGGTGCGATTCCATGGTTGATATGAACGAACCGTTTCTACGGCATTCATATGAAATAATGTTGGCATGTAATGAACGAACCATTTTGACGGCATTCCTACATGTAACGGCGTATGATATGAACGAACCGTTTCTACGGCATTCACATACGTCTTGAGATTTTAGTTATTCCGGAATACTAGTCTTAAATTGATGAATTGACGGATATTGATGAATTGACGGATTACATTTACTTTATTGTCGAGGAGTATTATGTTTCATATTGTTATACTTGCACTAGCTATTCGACGGCTAACCCCTTTATGGGGGAAATACGTTTCATGTATTTCAGGTTCCAGGAGAGCGGACAGGTGGGTATCGGGTCGGCATGAAGATGATGGGCAAGTGTGATACTGTGTTTTGTCTCCGATTATTTTCTTGGATTCCTCCATTCAGTGTTGTTGTACTGGAATGGATTTTTAAATACTCGAGTATTGTATTTTCAGTTTCCTTGATGTTCTGGCCTGTGTTTCCGAGGTATTGATTTGTGTGGTGATGTATATGGTTTCATTGGTTATGGTTTTGAATACCATTTGTATCGTCTTTCTTTCCATTGTATGTAGACCTTCTCGGTCAAGTTTATAGTTCCGCGTATGTTTAGCCTTGTGGGTCTCACGGCGGGGCTCACGGCGCTGTAATATACCCTGAATAACTTGGGGGTGTTACAGAATATGGTATCGGAGCTTAGGTTTATGGATACCTAGGCTGTCGGTCTTTTGGGTCGATTGAGTCGGCATTTGCCCACAGTATCACTACTCTGCCATCATCACAGTGCGACCGGTACTTGTAAGTCCACTCACTCTTCTTGTATTCTTCTTAATCGTTTCGTTTATAGCTTGGTATTCTTGGGAATTGGTCACTTCGAGAATGTGCGATTCGGATTATACTTACGCACGTGTGTGCCTTTCAGAATGTTGGCTGAAAGTAGGAAGAATCGTGGCCGTGGTCACGGACGTGAACTCTTCCTTAAGATTTTGTTAAGTTGCTAATTGCGATAATGGTGTGTATCGGTATTATGTTGAGACTTTGTTTAGGAGTCGCATGCTAGTATCACGGGAGATCTTCGACTTCGCAGACTTGTAAGTATGTTGTTCGAATTATTCGATAATTCTTGGTGAAATTGAATTCCCGTTGAAATGTTGTTTGTACGAGTGATTGTAAGTTTTGAGGACGAAACTTATTTTTAAGGGGGGTAGAGTGTAATACCCCGATTTTTAGGATATATTTTTTTTCGTTTATATATTGGATATCGTGGATGGTTAATTATGCTCGAGGACGTTGTGAACGTATGACAATGTTATTGAATTGAGTATCTGTATTGATTTTGCCGTATGCTCGTATTTGGTATGTCATGACTTTGGACAGGAATTGTTGAAATTGGCTAAGTATGGAATTATTACGTACGTTAATAAGGTGAGATTACGTACGTAAGATTGGCATGGTTACGTACGTTAAGGCTAAGGTATTACGTACGTAACGAAGGCATCGGACGTAACCGAGTCCAGTCGGGCAGATGAGACCCTGTTTCGGCAACTTTCGGCGGAGGATGTTGACAGGTGAGTCAACGTACGTGTTACGTACGTTATACAGGACGTGTTACGTACGTTATACAGGACGTGTTACGTACGTAACACAACCATTGTACCGTAGCAAGTCAACTAGTATATTACGTACGTTTTATGGTATGGGTTACGTACGTAATGGACTGCACGGAATGAGACAATGAGTTGGTTACGTACGTTATGGATATTGGATTACGTACGTTAAAGTTGTTACGTACGTTAAGAAAGGACACTTACGTACGTGATGAGAGTGCAATTTATATATTGAAGTGTTGCCTTTCATTTCTCTCCAAAACTCGTCCCTCTTCACTTTTAAGAGTGTTCTAAACACTTTTAACATGATTGTGAGCTTGGAATCATGGAATTAGAGCTTGGTTATGGAACTATTGTTGATTCTTGAAGTGATTTCTTGTGTTATCCATATTCTATGAGGTTTATGTTGAAGGAAGATAATGATATGCTTTGAATATGTTGATTATGATTATGGAATCATAGAGATCTTGATGTTCTTGAGGCCATATGATGACTATGATGATGATTTAATGATTCTTGGAATGGAGTTCAATTATTCTTTCTTCGTGGTTCGTCCATACAAGGTAATCCTCGTATCCCTTTGATAGTGGCTCATTTTTTCTTTTTGGATTACTATTTGGGAGGGAGTATGTTGGGAATCGTGTATTTTGATGTTCGTCTTATTTCAATGAAAATGCATAAATTGGACTGTACTTTTATCCGCTGCGTGAGTATTTTTGAAATGGATTTTGGTATTTTGCCAACTGAAATTTTATTTTGTAAAATCGATTCCCTAAACTGAGTTTTTGGCATTTTAACCTTGATCGTTTTGACGGTATTTGGAAAATGATTTTTTAGTATTTGAAAAATATTACCGTCATCGGTCTTTTTGGCATTTTTGAAATGACGTGGAAAATTGTGCTTAGCCTGGTAAATCCTTGTGAGAAAGGTTTACGGCGTGTAATATTCCCAGGAGGATCTGGGGTGTTACAATCTTGATATCATGTGATAATGCTGTACGAGATTTATTGGAATCGTAATAAGAGATTTCGGATGTTGATATGATTATTGATATCTTCTTCATATGACGATAAGAGTTTTGTTGTGATTCTTGAGGTTGTATGAATGACATGATGAAGGAAATGATAACATGGAGATATATATACCTCGGATATGTTGTTCTGAACGTGATTTCGGATATTTCATGCTCTTGCAGAACTCTTGAATTATCCGAGGTGATGAAAATTTTTAAGAAGGTTGATGTTTTGAATATGAATATGGAATATTCATATCTAGAGCTAAACTATGTGTTGGAAATAATATTCGTATAGGAAATACGAATGTGATTATGAGCTTGATGAGACTATTATTCATCTCTGAATTTGGAAGCCCATACGTATGGAGCAAATATTCAAATTGAATGATTGGAGTGTTTGATAACCTTAAAATATGATTATCTATAATGTTGAACTAATTGGATGGTTAGAATTAACGATGATCATCGGAAAATTTTAACTACGGATTTACGAGAAGGGAACCTTGTCAATTCGTATTTAAGAATTGAGTTTGGAACCGATAATATTTAGACCCTTATTATTGGTCCGAATTGGTTGCTGATATGATCATCGGATTTCGGCTCGTATTGTGGACATGGATTCTTGAGGGTTTGAGTTGGACAGTTCAGACTGTGATTGGTCGAGATATGGTGAAACGATTGAGTTTGTGGTTTGGTGGTATTGATATTGGTCGTCATCGAACCGGTTGATTATCAATCCTTCGTTTTACAATAAGATATGATGTTTGATCATAGATTATGACTGTTGTGTTGCGGTTAAGGTTGAAGGGTTCGTAGATTAACTTGGTCGAGACTGAGGGAAATTCGTAAGACGAAATCAACTGAATTGGTAACAGTTCGTTGTATTGATATCGAGGCAAGTTTTATACTCGTACTAATCAATGAGACTAATGTTATTGTGTAGGCGTACGAATGTGTGTATCATTTCGGGACTTGGCCTCTTTATGATTGTATTGATATCAGGGGATTGGTTGACACGACGCCCGTCGGCAAATTATGCCAAATGTTACTGTTGGTTGTAAATGGCCGGTTCAAGGCATTACGATACTTGTTGGTAAAGTTGCTGTCGATAGCCGGTTCGCGGTATCGATGTATCGATTATTATTGTTCGCGATTAATGTCGTTCTGAGACATCGTTGAATCTTTGTTGCCGAATTGGAACTGTTGCTATGATGTTGCGTTAACCGAATTGGGACGTTTGATATATCCTTTTGTCATCTCCGTTTCGGTGGTCGGTTTAAGACACAGGGACATCTATTCTATCGTATCATTGATTATCGATTGACCGTTCTAAGGTAATCGAGGTATTGAATTGGGATTATCGAAGATAATTCCCATCCGTTGTCAAAGATATTCTCATCCATTGTATCGTTGTTATCGATTGGCCATTCTACGGTAATCGAAGTATTGAATTGGGACTGTCGAGGAGAGTTCCCATCCGTTGAATTATTATTGTCGTGTTGGCCGACTCAAGGCGGACACTATTATTCTTGTGAACTCGATAATTTTGTGATCGTTGAGGGTTGAGGATTTCCAATTGTGGTGTTGTGATTATTGCCGTGTTAATCGGTCCTTAGGGAATTCGATCCCGGGATGGTTGTTTTGAATATCGTTGGTCGTGTCGATCTTTCATTATTCGTGTGTCATCGTTCACTTGGTGAGTCGTATGATCCGTATTGGATGTTTTATCCCTTGAGTTTCGTTGTCATGTTGTATCGTGGCATATCCGGAATCATGTCTCGTGCCGATTGGTTATGTGCGGGATTTTTAGCCAGCACTCGATGGTCATGCGTGGATATTTCCGCATTGGACCGCACACGAGACGTAGTTCTTGAGGCTAATTAGGTACATTGTCACACGTATATTCCGGATTCCGTATACGGGTGGACATGTGCACGGACACATTTCCGGATCGGGCGTCTTGTGATGTCCCTCTTGAGCTTTATTGATTGATCGTTCGTAGTCCATCTTGTATGGATATGTCCGACGATTTGCGATCGTTGTTCATACGCCGAGGTATGTCCGACGATCAGTTTGCTTCTTTGAGATCTGTATTGTGATGATTCTGACTTTGGGCATTCGGCTTTCAGGCCATTGTGATGTATCGGTATTTCCGTTGGAGCCTTCGGGCATTGTGAATTCGTATCTTTTTCGGCATTGGTTTGGTTTGCCTTCGGGTAATGTATTGTGGTGTTCTATATTGATGATTCGCCGTTTGGGCGTAAGTTTCGGTTCTTGTGCATCTCGTTGAGTTTTTCCTGGCGAAATACTGCTTCTCCCTACCTGTTTTAAGTTTCGGGACGAAACTTCTTTTAAGGAGGGTAGAATGTAATACCCGTAATTTTAATCCCCGGAAATTTTCTATTTTTGGCGGAAGTCTATTTTGACGACTTACTTGGGACCGTTTAGTCATCCTGAGAATGATTAATTCTACACTTTTTGTCATCCGAGTTCGTTTCGGTATCGTTCTGTTGAATTCCGTGTTCTTTAGCGACTTTTCCACGTATGAGTTCGACTTTGTTAAATCACCATAAATTCTTGGAAACTCCAAAAATTCTGAATCTTGGCAATATTATAAAGCATCGAGTTAGCTTTCCAATGGTTCAAACGGTGGGTCAATCGGCGTCCAGACGAGGGAGTTATGGTCGAAATAGCTAAGTCACTCTCATTTTCCAGATTCTGCCAAAACCGCCTGTACCCGGTGCCGCGGCACACCTGGGCTGAGCCGCGGCACACTGCCGAGCCCTGGGAGCAAATTTTGGGCCTGTTCCGCGGCACACCTATACTGAGCCGCGGCACACATGACAGTTTACCCTATATCTGCGTTTTTTTTGTGCGATTCAACCGATACTTTTTCATTTCTTCACCTTCACACAGGAGAGAAGGCTTGAGAGAGGGAAGTTTCTTCATCTATCACTTGAGTGGGTGACTTCCTTCATCTATTTTCGATTGTGAAGCCCGGATCATCGTTCTATCGCGTGCTCTTCGAATCATAGTGCTTGAATCTTCAAGAGGTAATTTCTTCAACATCTTGGATTTCGATTTTGTATTGGGTAATGATGTTTTGGATGTTAAAATCATGGGGTATGAAGTGATATACGCATGATTATGGACTTGTTGGAGTATTCATCGGATTATTGAAAGATTATTCAAGAACACTTCGAATTTTGTGTTGGAAATTGGGGATTTTGTTTGACTTCATCCTTTTAATCCGTAGTAATTTAGATTAGTGATGGATTGATGATGATTTAGGTGTATTCTATCATTTCCATCATTATTCCACGGTTGGAGTGTATTGATTCGTCGTTTCGGTTGAGTTATTAGTCGACGCCTTGAAGGTGTCGAACAAAAGGTCTAAGAGGGGGGTTTTGTGCGTTTACGATTATTATTCATCGTACGATTGTTGATTTATCATTGATATGACTTAAGGACGAAATCCTTGTGAAGAACTCAAGTCGGAACCCTTCCGTTCGTTGTCTTCTTCGTGGTTCAAGCTTCCCGGTCGAACCGTGTTCTTCGGGATCTTCGGTAACGTTTATTAAGGCAAGTATACATTTATGATTGTACGTTCTCGACTTTGAAAGTATGAAATATTGATGGTATGATTATTTCTAGCCACTCCGGGACGGGCCTATGGTCCTCTGAGGGTTTCGTAGCCTCTGGTGCGATTCCATGGTTGATATGAACGAACCGTTTCTACGGCATTCATATGAAATAATGTTGGCATGTAATGAACGAACCGTTTTGACGGCATTCCTACATGTAACGGCGTATGATATGAACGAACCGTTTCTACGGCATTCACATACGTCTTGAGATTTTAGTTATTCCAGAATACTAGTCTTAAATTGATGAATTGACGGATATTGATGAATTGACGGATTACATTTACTTTATTATCGAGGAGTATTATGTTTCATATTGTTATACTTGCACTAGCTATTCGACGGCTAACCCCTTTATGGGGGAAATACGTTTCATGTATTTCAGGTTCCAGGAGAGCGGACAGGTGGGTATCGGGTCGGCATGAAGATGATGGGCAAGTGTGATACTGTGTTTTGTCTCCGATTATTTTCTTGGATTCCTCCATTCAGTGTTGTTGTACTGGAATGGATTTTTAAATACTCGAGTATTGTATTTTCAGTTTCCTTGATGTTCCGGCCTGTGTTGCCGAGGTATTGATTTGTGTGGTGATGTATATGGTTTCATTGGTTATGGTTTTGAATACCATTTGTATCGTCTTTCTTTCCATTGTATGTAGACCTTCTCGGTCAAGTTTATAGTTCCGCGTATGTTTAGCCTTGTGGGTCCCACGGCGGGGCTCACGGCGCTGTAATATACCCTGAATAACTTGGGGGTGTTACAATAACGACAACAATCAATCATCATCATTAACGAATAACCAAAATAGTATACTTACAAATACGCAAAGTTGACGATCTCCTGAGATACTAGCAAGTGACTCTACTGTAAAGCTTCAATATACTTACAATCACATTCCATGAGTCTCAACAAAATATATCATCTCTGGATGAAATAATCTATCCGTGTCAAATCCTGTCTGCCTGATCGCACAATCAAGTCCCAATTATGATACAATCAATAATGCATGATACATCTGAGAAACAACTGCCCAATAGAACGACACAAATCCCAAAACATCGACACAAAATCCGAACGCTCAGATGATCACCAACAATGATCAACCAATAAATTAACCGAGAATATCATCGACATGATAAACTCTAATACGACCAATCCAAAGGTCAAAACGCAGCCGAGAATATCATCAATATGAAAAACTCCAATATGACGAACCAGAGGTCAAAACACAATCGAAAATATCATCATCATGATAAACTCCAATATGACCAAAGGAATCATTCAAAAATCACTATGGTAAAATCGCGCTACTACCGTACCAATGGAAGCACATAGCACATATGTCCCGGTTTCACAAAATCCAAAGTTCCAAAATTACATCCTGTGCATGAATCTACAACATGCAGCATATTTCTCTTATCCGATAAATCAACCGATCATCCCTGGATAACCAAACTACCATACTGAAGTTCGGATCTCTTTTCCTCGTACCATATTGATGTATTATTCAGTTCGTGAGTCACACTCATAACTTCACCATGATATGCATTATGCACTAAATGCGTTTGTATATCAATCACAATTTCAAAACCAGTTTGAGATCATATAGTCTCGTAAAGAAGACAAATTTTCGAATGTTCCTTCACAAAATTCAAAACTCAAAACATAAATTTTCGTAAGACCACGAAATCAATTTTCAAAAAAATTAAATCGGTTTGCTTACGTCAAGTTCTCGATGACAATTCTTTTTGAATACAAACGAAAAATGAAATTATGCAAATGATTGACCACATCCATACTCATGTATACCAATTCAGCTTGGCACCAAATCCACTGACATTCCATCGGAAAACCACACGATAGAATTCCAAAATCTTAATGTATAAATTCCGATAAAAACTCCTTTCTCCACATATGGCTCGCAACGTCAACCATTATCCTATCCGGGATCACCTCAACCATGCTATGGCAAAACATTGAACAAAACAACACAGCGAAAGACTTCCCGAGAAGTTTCATTTAAATAGGTAAACCAAAACCCCGAAAGGCAATAGATAAACGATTGGTAAAGTGTTTTACAAATCTCGGGAGTTTTAGAAAAGAGAAAAGCCTTTTGAAATATTAGGGTTTCAGCCCGTATCTCGTTACGCATTACAAGAAGTTTAAAAAGTAGAAAACCCTTTTCGGACCTCAATTCCTGAGTTATAAAACTATTTCAAAATCGATTGGGTCTCGGCCCAAAAATCATTTTTTGTAAAATATCCGTGAAACATTCATTTTGAAAAGTATTATTTTCAAATGCTCAAAAACAGTTCATATATCTCAAAATGAATTAACATGACTACATGTTCTTCTCAACTATCCACAACATTTCTCCCAAATGCACACCTCCATTCCAAAACTTAACCGACATACTGGTTTCCAAAATCATAACTTCTCAAGCTCATCAATCCTGTCCCAACTCTGCCACTTTATACTGTAACGATTAATATTCTGCTGAATCACAAAGCATATCAACTTAGATAGGCAATAAATCTCAATGAAATCCAAAAATCCAAATACTTACAGATCGTGAAGCCGATGATTCCCCGGGATACTGGCACAGGTCTCAACTCTAGAAATTATTCGACATAGATATTTACAAAACACACATTTTGCAAACTCGGTTCAACTCGAGAACACAACACACCTCTATCTGAAGAAACACGTTAGTATCATTTGGAAAAGTTTATAACAACCCCAGCACTACTGGTAAATCACATAATGCACAAGCCCGAGTGAACAATAAAAACCCAGAGCTCAAAGACTTGTAAACCGACAAAAGTACGACCCAACTCGACCCGACTGCCTGGGTTTTCACAACCTATGCTCCGATACCATATTCTGAAACACCCCTAGAGCCATCCAGGAATATTACAGCGCCGTGGGCCCCGAGATGGAACCCACAAGGCTGAAGGAAATTTTCGCAAACATTTACAAATGCCCAAGAGGCTAACGACGGTACTATATTTAAAAATATTCGAAGGCTTAATAAAATCCGTTTATCAAAACCGTCGTAAAAATCTCGTTTGAAACCACAAGGCTCTAAATGCCAAAACTCAACAGTTTAAAAACATACGTTAAGCTATCACTTACATGTGCCAACAAAATAGTTTAGAAAACGATTGTTAAAGTAACCTAAGTTACCAGATACCGAAAGGCCATTTAAAAATACTTACACAGCGGAAAAAGACAAACAATTAAAATACTCTAGCAGCGGAAAACAAGAACTGATCAGGAAACTCAATACACAAATACATGCCCTAGCCAGTATCCTCCGGGAAGCTCATCTCTCCACAACCGCTACAAGCTTGATATTCCAAGAACCTAAAAAGAAAGCCCACGCAGGGTCGGCCATAATATCTAATAATGATAACCATCACATCACGTCAATAATTACATATCAATGAAAATACTAAGTAAGAATACGACCAATGTAATATTACCGCCATAACTTTACCAGCTCGTGATAATTCTCATCAGAATAACTATTATCGCAATGCACATCTCGTAATCTCGATTAATCAATTAACTCAAATATAACGTCCATACAGTACCTCAAGCAATACCCAAGATTCTCAAAACATCATCATAACTCGCAATACGGAAATATACCAACTCTGACCAATTCGATTCATCGGAATAACATCATCAAATCCCAACACGATAATCGATTGTCCATCAAAAGACAAATACCAAAGGAAATACGCAACATACATCAAGATATGAAATGCCACGACGAAATCACGTCAGTGTAATCCAAGATCGGGTCAACATAACATACGGACATAGTCCTAACACAAGACCTACAAATGCATACTCATATGACAACGTTAATATGCTCACATCAATAACAACAATGTATACTTATGGCAAATCCATAATATACATATGCATAATAACAACACATGGTAATCCAATGATCCAGCGTTCACTGCCTAGATCCCACGATGATCCCATCAGACCAACCGTAGTGGAAAAACCTGTCCGATGGTCCAGCGCATGCTAGCATAGATCCCCCGATGATCCCGTCAGACTAACACGAGGTGGACATACGACAACAATGCACAAATGCATATTAACAACATTACACAAATGTATGACGACAACAATACACAAATGTATCACAACATGCTCGACACGAAATGACAAAAATGATTAGAGTACTTGCCCCGAGTCCTTCGAGAGCAATCTCGATGTCTAAACCATCACGAAACATTAACCTCAATACTCGACGGTCCAAAATATCACAGATTGCAGATAATTCATATCTTCGTCTTTATCACAATGTTTCCTCGATACCCAAGTATACCAATAATAAAATGTAAATCATATACATTATGATTTAACTCCCAAAATTCGGAAGACCACATAAAATCCAAATCTCCAGAGTTCACAATTATAATCTTCGCTATACGAATTATAAACGAATGAAACTGAAACCATTCATTAAATATTATAAACTGTACAAGTAATAACTTGTCTCGATACCGATGAAGCCGTTACCAATCCCATTGCCTTCGTCTACGAACTCCTCAGCCCCGACCAAATCAATCTCCGAACATTCTAGAATACGACCGCAAAGCATGTTTCTAATCACCGATCAATAATCTCAACCTATTACAATAATCGATAAACAACAAGTTCGATAACAATCAACAATCGATATAACAAATTCACAAACCCAACGGCTCAACAATATCTCGGTTAACCCCAAGTCTGATCAATCCAACTTAAACGATCATGAATTCATAACCAAAACAGGATATACTACACTGGCTGTCCCCTTAGCGCACGTTAATCACTTAACGTAGCGTGCGCTAAGTCGCTTCAATTAGCGTGCGCTATCTAGTAAGCTTAGCGTGCACTAATGCTGTATAGATGCATGCCTTACGAGCATCGATCAACATATGGAGATTATCAAGAACACTAAGTGATTCGAAACCATGTTCATAGCTATCAAAACAACGAAATCTGATATCCTTTAACATAAAAACAATCATCCAACTCATTATCCAAGTCATATATTCATAGATCATCTTCTTCCTCAATATCAACATATGAATACCAAGAACCATAACAACACTTCCATAATCTAACATTACAGAGAGTAATCATCAACAATGACATCAACATCCTCAAAGGAGGAGAAGGATTAACCAACTTATCTCAAGAAAACGAACTACACAATTCAAAACACAAGAATCATATTAACATCATCATACTCCGGTAATCCATATCATAATCATACTTATCAACTTGCTTATATGATAATCATCAACTCAAGAACATCAACATTCAATCTAAAACGAAATCCAAAGGTGAAGAGTAATTACCTCTTTGAAGGAATGGAATGATTTCCAAGGTTGAATCCATTCTCAATCACTTCGAAGCTTCAAATATTGTTAGGAACGATCAACTCAAGTGTTTGGAACGTCAACTTCTCTCTAAGAACTCTCTCTATTGGTTCACATGAAGGAATGGATGGAAATGATGAATAATGACAACTGCACATATATACTGTACATTATAAACGTGCGCTAACATCTTCATTTAACGTACGTTACATGCTTAGTGTTCGCTAACTGTCTTTGTTAGCGTGGGCTATCACAATCCAGAGGCTACTGCCTTACTACATACAATGATTTACGTACGCAATGCCCATGCAGTAGCATACGTAAATGCCTCTATTTATCGTACGCAAGCCTTCAACCATAGCGTGCGCTACTCATAGTTGACTTGCTACAGTCTGCACCTACCCTCGTGTCCCCACATGCCAAAAGTAACCTGACAAAGCCAAGATTCATTTGGCCCGATCTTATTAGCGTGCGCTAACACTATGCATTAGCGTGCGCTAATCCTTCATAACAAACATACGTTGACCTTATCGGAACATGCACCGAAAGTGGCCGGGTCCACACGTAGATTCCTTCTGATCTGGTCTATACTAGCGTGCGCTATCCGTTGCCTTTAGCATGCGCTAAACCTACACGATAGCGTGCGCTAAGCTTGAATATTAGCGTGCGCTAATCAGGCTATACTTAGCCATTTTCAGCTATTCTTGTCCAACGTCTCGACATACAGAATACGAACATACGGCATACTGATACGTATACTCAACACATTATATCCTCAAATGCAATTGTCGACCAAATACGAAAATTATACCAATACTGACCTCCCAGTCCTTCATTTATTTTATCAATACTATACAGATTCCACGCTGTACAACATAACTCGGATAAAATAACATTAAACAACAATAGTAGAAATTCCAGATATTACACGGGTCCGGGTCTGAACCGCCAGGTCACGGGTCCGACCTGTTATATTTTTTTAGAAGTATATAAAATTTTTATTTATTATCATTTTATACACAAAAAATAACTATAAGTGAACAAGGAAATCATTTGAAAAAATGAACTTGTATTTAATTTTAAGTTTTTACTTCATATTAAATTCCATATGTATCCACGTGAGGAATCAAAGCTCTACGTAGTTCTTTTACTTGAGAAGAGTTAAAAAAATGGGCTTGTATTTAATTTTAAGTTTTCACTTAAAATTAAATTGCCTATATATCCTCGTGAGGAATCAAAGCCCTACGTAGTTATTTTTACTTACCTGACTTACCTTACTTACCTTTAGTCGAAGTCGATGTCGTTGTCGTCTTGATCATCGGTTTGACTCATTTGACTAGACTCTCCTTCAGTAGTGCCTTCTTGATAGGCATCTTGGTCCGCTAATAGGTCATCCCACTTATTTTCTTGATCTCGTAACTCGGCTTTTGTTGCGTCTTTAAGTATCATTTGAGCCTCGAGATTTTTTAGCGTCATTCGGGATCTCCGCTCATCCAACATATAGCCTCCTTCACTAAAAGCACTCTCAACGGGGACTGTGGATGTGAGCACTGCAAGAATTTCTTGTGCCATAATGGAAATTTGTAGATGAGGCAATAGGATCATGTAAAAACAAGACACATTTTTTAATTGGTTCTATTGCCTCATCTACAAATTTTAATGCATCTTGTACACATAAATTTAGAATACGAGGCATTATCCAACCCGTGCGATGCACGGTCTTTGGTTGAATATCTATGTATTTTGTACGTAATGTTGGGGCAGACGGTTGAATGAGAAGATGACAGAATTTAAATGCCTTTTATAGAAGTTTATATATTTTTTTTATTATTATTGTCCTTTTATTTTAGTCTATGTAATTAGTTATATGAAATGAGGTTTTACTAACTTGTATGTTGCTCCGGGGTTGTTTTTGGTTTATTCAACCCGTGCGATGCACCGATTGTATCTAAGATTTCATAGCTAAAATTTAACCATCTTATAATTTATACTATCATTTAAAAGTTCATTTTAATCACCTTGTGTATTAAAAGGTGCATTTGCATTGTGATGTTTATCATAACTTTTGTGTTTAAATTAGTTTATTTACATTAAAAGTTACAATTAAAATAGTCTCTTCATATGTAATCCTTTAACATGAATAAGTGACATAAATCCCCCTTCCACATTAAATTAAGGGGGATAAGTTTTATATAGTATAGATGACATATACATCTAGTATGAAATAATCGACCCGCTAAAATAGGATTGCAAGCTTGTATTAAAGCTGGTACACTTGCAGTATTAGAACTAGCATTACCAAAACCAATTGTGAAAATTTTATCTTTTAAGCAATAAAAAGTTAAAATTTTAATAATTGCGCTAGCTATATTATCTGTACTATGTGCACTATTAAATTTTTTAAACGCAAGTAATCTTTTGTTTAAGTTCCAGTTTTCATCAATTCAGTGTATAGTTATTCCCATGTAATCATTTTTTTGTTTAAAATCTGCCCACGTATCTGCAGCTAAAGAAACTCTATCATTTATAGATCTAAAATAAGCTCATAGTGCAAGTTTATGTTATTTGGCTAAGTATACTACTTGTCTAGTCATTATGGTACGTGGAATTCTTTTAATAGCAGGATTATAGGCATTTTGCATCCTATATTCCCAACTCGTATTATCCACAAAATTAAAAGGTAAAGATTCTTGTGCACATAATTTTGCCATTTGTTCTCTAGCAATATTTGCATTATATTTATAAAGTTGAGATTCAGACATACCTTGATTGCCGGCTGGCCCGGCTCCAGTAGAAGGTTGGAAGTTGAGTGGACTTTGCGACTTTTGTTCTCCATGGATCGAGGCATTGTGTAACACCCCCAAGATATTCGAGGTGTATTACAGCGCCGTGGACCCCTACATGGGACCCACCAGGCTAACACAAGAAAACACTACTCGACTAACCATCTCGGTTAGCAAGGAAACAATTATTAACAACAAGAACATAAAACAACACGTCCGGTACAACCGGCATAATAAACATCAACCGACAAATACAGTAATTCCAACGAAGTCCAAACACAATCTGAAAGGAAAAGCCTAAGTACTCGCGAGTACAATCTATAAGTTTACAATTTGGAAAACACCCACATCAAAAGAGACAGTAGGAAATAACACGACTCAATTGCACATGTCAACAACCTTGGCCGACATCCTCGTACCATCCCAGCGCCCGCTCGTCTGACTGAACATAACCTGAAATCCATAACAAGAATTTCCCCGACAACGGGTCCCCAGAGGGGTTAGCAATTACGCTAGTACAAGTAACCAGATGAACAACTTACATCTTACACATATAGTAATGCATGCAATAAAGAAAACATAGTTCCAAAATACTCATTTCCGGAAATGCCAATGATCATTCCAAATTTGTAAAAATGCTACACAATTAACCGCGGACCCACGGCTTCGTGGATCCTCGCGAGACCCCGTCGGATCTAACCCACAGTGGTTAAAAGCAAGCTCGCGGTCCACAGCTTCGTGGAACCCTACCGAGACCCCGTCGAGTCTAACCCGTAGTGAGCATACACACACACACAATTTCTCATACAAAACTACTATGTCAAGATTGTAAGTTCATAAGGATACTTGCCTCGATTAAATAGACGACGACACGAACGGAACGGAAGAGTTGAACACGACCGCAAGGAATCGGCGGAATGAACCTAATGATTCGGATAACATAATCACAACCAACTCTAGACGATTACGGAAATGGAATACACCCGGAACCCCGCCTACGATTCATGTATATTCATACCAAAATAACAACGAGGGCGGACCACAACCAAACCCTCTCGATTCCGTAAAAATCCACAAAATATCCATGAATCCGTAGGAAAACTAAAGATACTAACAATATTAATCGTATACATCATGAATCCACCAACAAAACGGAACTAATCGGAAGAAAATCCCAAAACCCCCAAATTAATCGAAAATAGGGTTTTAGAATATTACCTTAGGAGATTCAAGTACCAAGATCCGTAGAACACGCGTTAGGTTGATTGCCCGAGCCTTACAACCGAAAGAAGATGATGAAAAATCGACTCCCGAATGGAGAATGCTTGAGAGTTCTCCCCCCCTTAGCTCTCTCTCTCTCTCGCGCAGTGAAAATGGGGATGGAAATGGCCGATTTCGTCTAATAAAGACGAACTGCACAGTTGACCGCTTCGTGTGCCGCGGCACAGCAGAAGTGTGCCGCGGCACAGGCCGAAAATTTACTCCCAGGTTTTGGCATTGTGCCGCGCACACGCAGCCGCGTGCCGCGCACACTGCATACTGGGTTTGGTCACGGAAGACATACGAGTGTGCCGCGACACCGGATAGGTGTGCCGCGGCATGGCCTGCACTGTGCCGCGGCACCGGATGGGTGTGCCGCGGCACACAGTCTGATTTGTTCGACATATTACACTGGGCTGCTTTCGGCGGTGCCAAGATTTCCGATAAAGGCCGCACCGGTCCGGCGATTGCTCGGCCGCCACGACCCGATGCCTCGATTTCCAAAAACGCACGGAACGAACACGGCGAAAAGTTCGCGGACGACATCAACGACTCGAGATGAAAACGTAATGCAATAATTAATCATACGCGACCAAGAAAAGGGTCAAGATGACAAATACAGTATGGATACCCGTAACTTTCAAGAAATTACAAAATGGCCCAAAACGCCGTAATTCACGATACGTGATCGAATAACCAAACCGGTTCATAACACGTCTAACAAAGTTAAACGGACTTATGAAATTCAAACAAATAGCTTTCGGACGAGATTCGCAAGAATCGAACTCAAGTGCGAAAAAGTCGCTAAAAAGCACAGAACTCAACAAAACAACACCCAAACGAACTCGGATGACAAAAAGTATAGAATTAATCGTTCTCAGAATGACGAAACGGTCATGAGCGAGCCGTCAAAACGGACTCCGGCCGAAAAAAAAGGAATTTACCAAAAATCGAAAATTGCGGATATTACATTCTACCCTCCTTAAAAGAAGTTTCGTCCCGAAACTTAAAGTAAGTAGGGAGAAGCACTATCCCTTGCCAAGAAAACTCGACGAGATACACAAAACCGAAGACTCGCACCCGACGGTGAAACGCTGCAAGGAACGCAAGGAGACATATGACGAGAAAATACGCTCTAGGGCGACTAACACGACGTCACCTGTAGAGACATAATAAAATCAACGAGTGACAAGCGTCATTAAACGGATAATACAATCAAGTCAATTATCCGAGCAATCACAAAACACAACGAACGAAAATCAATATGATTGACCAACCCAACGGTTCATCAAACAAAATGCGAGCCAAACGCTGAACAAATACGGAATTCCACCGCCTAAAGATTGGAAGATCGAAAACGAGACTAATTTACCGAGCTTAAGGGAATTACGAAGGAGCCTAAACGCTCAACAATCACGAACGGGAACAAAAACTGAACACACAAACGATTGAGACAACAAAAATCGAACGATCATGTCCGAAACACGTAGGGTAATAAAATTCAAACAACAACTCCCAGGATAACCTGGTGAGAACAGAAAGACGTGCATTCCCATAAGATCCACAGGAAAGGGAATAGCGATTGAAAAGTCACAACGACAAACGAGTCATTCCGAAACAATACCACCCTCGTTCGATCAACAAAAGCAAGGGATAGGGAAAGTTCAGAAATGTTAACGAGCATAAACGAGTTGATAGAGCCGAAAATACAGAAGTTCAAAATCCGATCCACTTGAATAAAAGAACTATTAGAACCAAAAGATGTTACTTCCGAGCAAGATTCACAATAGTCGAACCGGATTCGGAAAAGTCACAGCGATAACCAGATCGACTCAAAACCAGATTACAGCTCGTTCGAATGGTGAAACCAAGGTATAGATCAAGTTCAGAAGGTATCAATGAACACGAGCGAATCGATAGGCTGGAGAAAGAGAAGATATAGAAGTCAAAATAGTACGGGTATTACTTTTGACCTCGCCCCCGAAACTCACAACAACGGAACCAAGGTAACAATATAACAAGCAATCAACACGACGCGGAACAATCACCGATGCACACAATCATACCAACCCGAGCTCTAACAGCTCGCATATGTGCGATAACGCATAACCCGCTACGAGGCGACAACATCCAATACCAATATCACACCCCTCACAGAGGCTACCACGACGACTGTGTGGCGAACTACTCAACGCTCACACCGCCAATTCAACAACAACTCGGGGGTTAACACCCTAACGATAGCACGAACATTACACATATATTCCCGGGCCACAAATAGGAATGATAGATTTTAAAAACGAAAACCATCTTTTGAAAATAACTTGCAAGCATCAGTTGATCTTGAGTATCATATATCAAAAAGTAGTACAAACATCGTCATCGAGACTTTTAAAAGAAGTCAACTTGCGTTTAATAATAAAAAAAATGAGGACACCTTTCGTTAAATTAAAACTTTTCAGCTATTTCGACCTTCGGGTCTAAACGAATGCATTTCTAAATCATTAGAAATATCTCAAAATGTTTTGATCCTCCAAGTAGATTAATTTTGAAACATAGTGTGGCACTAGTAGGCATCTTGAGAGCACTGTGAGAAAATAATTCATTTTAAAAGTACGTCTCGAGTTTTATTTTCTAAGATACTCAAGGTTTTTCAGAAGTACAATAGGCCAAAATGCCCAAAATTCGCACGTATCAACATTCACTTAAACACATCATATCACACGCATCAAATCGCTCAAAATCACGACGGTAATATACGATCCTCAGGATATGTTTAACAACATCGCTAAAACAACAATCGGTTTATCAAACTGGATGGAAAACGATATCAAGAACAAAACTCCAAAGAGTCAACTCTAGGGATTCAAGAAAATACCTAGATTCGGCGAAGAACAATGGATTAGATGATGTTAAAATCATCTAGGATACTCCAAAACACCTTTGGATGGAAGAAAAATCAGCCCAGATGCGAAACCGAGTCACTACGTCTCAAACTCATGGAGGAAGAAGAAGGAATGAAGAAAAATGCAACTTCTAGACTGGTGTCCAGTATTTATACTGGACACAATTAGCGTGCGCTAATCATTAAGGTTAGCGTGCGCTATCACGGCACCAAACAAAACTCCTGACCAAAATACACTGTTAGCGTGCGCTAACGAGAACTTCAGGCCCAGTCCAGTAGCTCCTGGACTGCCCTGAACTACCAGGTAGCGTGCGCTATCCTCCCCTTAGCGTGCTACCAACGCACTCTTGCGCGCGCTAGCTGCAAAGCGTAGCGTGCGCTAACGACCCACAGAGACAACAACAGAACATATCAGAAAAATTACAGGCCGTAAACCTTTCTCACAAGGATTTACCAGGCTAAGCACAATTTCCCATGTCATTTCGAAAATGCTAAAAAGACCAATGACGGTAATATTTTTCCAAAGCTCACAAAATCATTTGTCAAACCATCATGAAATATTCAAGGCCAAAATGCCAAAACTTGATTCAAGGAATCAGTTTTACGAAATAAAACTCAGTTTGCAAAATACCGAAAGCCGTTTTGAAAGAACTCACACAGCGGATAAAATGCGGTTCGAAAATACATCAACAGTGACGACACTCCTCATATAAACCAAATACGAGAGTCTAATAAACACATATCGTGAAATCGAAATCCACAGAAGGATTCCATCATTCAACGACTAATCATACAATTAACTCGTGTCATGCGAGGCACAACACAAGGAAGGGAGTTCAACACCCATAGGTCGCACGTAAGTGACGACCACCACTCGATACTAATCACGACCAATGATCTCAAACGACGCGTCGCGATGTGACTAAGTCAGACAAAATCCGACAAGACAAAACTCAACAAACACAACTTGACTCGACAACCTAGGTTTCCCCAGGCTAATCTGATTTTAAAATCGTATACTCTAGTTATTCAAAAATAAAACCAATAAGTTAAAAATCGTTTTCAAGACCCTTTCAAACACGACGAGGGCTTAACAGCGGTAGCATTTTATAAAATGTCCTAAAACACTTTTAAACACCACCTTTAAATACCGACACAAGGTTTTTATTTGAAAATACAAGGCTGGCTCGCCCAAATTCATGTCACTTTTCAAAAACCCACAATACGATCAAGTCTATGAAATTTTCAAGCATGCACGCCGCATGTATTATTATTAATAGAAACACATTAGTTGTAAATAACAATAATTAGCCAAGTACCAACAATTCCCGGACACACTCATATACGACATTCAAAAATCACCATTTCAAAAAGCGCAACTCGAAAATACTAATTCCAAGCATATGTCAAACTATCTCTTCAAGTTTGACAGCGTAACCAAAGATCACCGATTTGGACGTATGTCGAAACCAGCTATGTGAGTTTCTCAACAAACTCTGACATCAATACCTATACCGGAACATATCAATGTTCAAAACTTCTACATCATACTGCACCCTTCGGTGTCCAACTCATCGGTACATTCGGCTCAACATACATTTAGTATATCGCAATTACCAAACACAGATTCCATCATACGACAAAAGACTAGAGAGTCAAGCCCTCTCACAATATACCACGGAGCAAAACTCGGATCTTTCGATCACCAACGATCCCACCAACGCTAGGAAGTTTAGCGATGGATGGCTCGCAAAACGACAAACGGTCAAGCCCAGAACGGCCCACATATTCCAGAGAGATAAAGGACGGCGCAATACAAAAATCAAAAGTACACAAACCGGATGGGTCGAGAAACAACTCGACGATAAGTACGAGAGAGGCAATCACAGTTCAAGAAGTGGAATTTCAATACGAGAAAACAAGAGAATCGAGTAAGGAAAACTTACGAGCACTGGATGTACTGAGATGCCGGCAGCGGTGTGACAATGTGCAAAACAAAACACAACTAGACCCAAATAACCAACAAGCCTAGGTATCCATAAACCTAGATCTCTGATACCATTTTCTGTAACACCCCCAAGATATTCGAGGTGTATTACAGCGCCGTGGACCCCTACATGGGACCCACCAGGCTAACACAAGAAAACACTACTCGACTAACCATCTCGGTTAGCAAGGAAACAATTATTAACAACAAGAACATAAAACAACACGTCCGGTACAACCGGCATAATAAACATCAACCGACAAATACAGTAATTCCAACGAAGTCCAAACACAATCTGAAAGGAAAAGCCTAAGTACTCGCGAGTACAATCTATAAGTTTACAATTTGGAAAACACCCACATCAAAAGAGACAGTAGGAAATAACAAGACTCAATTGCACATGTCAACAACCTTGGCCGACATCCTCGTACCATCCCAGCGCCCGCTCGTCTGACTGAACATAACCTGAAATCCATAACAAGAATTTCCCCGACAACGGGTCCCCAGAGGGGTTAGCAATTACGCTAGTACAAGTAACCAGATGAACAACTTACATCTTACACATATAGTAATGCATGCAATAAAGAAAACATAGTTCCAAAATACTCATTTCCGGAAATGCCAATGATCAAACCACATTTGTAAAAATGCACCACAATTAACCGCGGACCCACAGCTTCGTGGATCCCTGCCGAGACCCCGTCGGATCTAACCCACAGTGGTTAAAAGCAAGCTCGCGGTCCACAGCTTCGTGGAACCCTACCGAGACCCCGTCGAGTCTAACCCGTAGTGAGCATACACACACACACAATTTCTCATACAAAACTACTATGTCAAGATTGTAAGTTCATAAGGATACTTGCCTCGATTAAATAGACGACGACACGAACGGAACGGAAGAGTTGAACACGACCGCAAGGAATCGGCGGAATGAACCTAATGATTCGGATAACATAATCACAACCAACTCTAGACGATTACGGAAATGGAATACACCCGGAACCCCGCCTACGATTCATGTATATTCATACCAAAATAACAACGAGGGCGGACCACAACCAAACCCTCTCGATTCCGTAAAAATCCACAAAATATCCATGAATCCGTAGGAAAACTAAAGATACTAACAATATTAATCGTATACATCATGAATCCACCAACAAAACGGAACTAATCGGAAGAAAATCCCAAAACCCCCAAATTAATCGAAAATAGGGTTTTAGAATATTACCTTAGGAGATTCAAGTACCAAGATCCGTAGAACACGCGTTAGGTTGATTGCCCGAGCCTTACAACCGAAAGAAGATGATGAAAAATCGACTCCCGAATGGAGAATGCTTGAGAGTTCTCCCCCCCCTTAGCTCTCTCTCTCTCGCAGTGAAAATGGGGATGGAATGGCCGATTTCGTCTAATAAAGACGAATCGCACTGATTGAACCGTGCAGCCGCGGCACAGAAGTGTGCCGCGCACAGCCGAAAATTTACTCCTGTGTTTTGGCATTGTGCCGCACGGCTGCGCAGCCGCGGCACACGATTAGGTTTGGTCGCGGAAGACATACGAGTGTGCCGGCACTGGCTCAGCACCGTGCCGCTGCACGATGGGTGTGCCGCGCACACAAGATGATTTGTTCGACATATTACACTGGCTCGCCGCGGCCCAAGACTTCCGATGCCGCACCGGTCCGGCCAGCTTGCTCGGCCGCCACGACCCGATGCCTCGATTTCCAAAACGCATTAACGAACACGCGAAAAGTTCGCGGACGACATCAACGACTCGAGATGAAAACGTAATGCAATAATTAATCATACGCGACCAAGAAAAGGGTCAAGATGACAAATACAGGTATGGATACCCGTAACTTTCAAGAAATTACAAAATGGCCCAAAACGCCCAGAATTCACGATACGTGATCGAATAACCAAACCGAAGTTCATAACACGTCTAACAAAGTTAAACGGACTTGCGGGAAATTGAACAATGAGCTGGACGAGATTCGCAAGAATCGAACTCAAGTGCGAAAAAGTCGCTAAAAAGCACAGAACTCAACAAAACAACACCCAAACGAACTCGGATGACAAAAAGTGTAGAATTAATCGTTCTCAGAATGACGAAACGGTCATGAGCGAGCCGTCAAAACGGACTCCGGCCGAAAAAAAAGGAATTTACCAAAAATCGAAAATTGCGGATATTACACATTGTTATTCTCAAAATGCCTTCTAAAATTTCCATATCCATCCCCGGCTTTATATGAATACTCTTTCTTGCAGTAGTTGCAAAATACCTTCATCGAACCATCCGACATTTTTTCCTTTTTAAAGTGTTTTGAAAAAAGTTCGTATACCGGTTTCTTTTCTGCAATAGGGCCAGGCTTCTTTCTCGCTTTAGTTTTCTTGTTTCCTTTTTCTTTCACAATTTCTTCCTCCTCGGATGATAACTCTTCAACACAAGGAGGTTCTTCAGCTTGGCTTGACGCAGGACGCTTCGAATTTGATTTTTGCGTCGGAGTTGGTACGCCATGAAGTGTGCCCTCGAACGTTGCATATGTTTGATTTAACATAGCTTCGTTGATTTCATGGTCCATTTCTTCGTCAATGTTTTGCAGTTGTTGACGATTCGGGATACGTCGAAATCCCCGGGGGTCAACTTCTTCTTCACGGGTAGTTGTTGTACTACCGTAATAGATACTTTCATGTATAGCATCATATTCAGGTTCTTGACTTTCATTTTCAAAACCGGGTAGAGTTTGGTTTTGGGGCTCTCGAATAATTATCCCAGATGGTTTCTTTGATTTCCCCCAAAGACCCATTCGCTCGAACTTTGACATTTTGGATTTTTTGGGAGACGTAGCAATACCCTTTCTCTTGTCAGAACTCGACATAATGATTAAATGCAAAAAAAAAAGAGATTAACTGGTATAGCAATTAGCAATGAGAGTTTGAGAGAGATTATAATGAAGGCGTGAAAAAATGTATTGGTTGGGAAGTATTTATAGATAGGATTTTTTTTTTTAAATGTGAATTCTAATCTAATAGGATTTTTTTTTAAATCTGAATTCTAGCCGTTAGACCCACCGGGTCACGGGTCCGACCCACCAGTTCCTGGTCCAACCCGCCGGGTCACGGGTCTGACCCGCCGGGTCCAATGGCCATAATTTCAAAATTTTAATTTTTTTTTCAATTCCGCTAGGTCGACCGGTCCGACGGGTTGGCCGGGTCCGGGTCCTGCACGGGTCAGCCGGGTCCGGGTCGACGGGTCGACCCACCGGGTTGGGTTTTTTTAGGCACCTCTAGAAGGGAGGGCTCAAACCAGGCCAATTCACCCAACACAAAATTCTGGGCTGGGCCAGGCCGGCCCACTGACTTGCCCTCCAAGTAAACGATTATAAAAAGAAACGTGTACTACTAGTTAGGGATACTGGTGTCTGGTGAATTGGGGTTGTGCACCGGGTCTGACCCAAAACGGACTGACCCGGTCCAGAATGGACCGGATTATAAATGGTCGGACTTTATCGACCCGAAGCCCGGACCTGTTCGGAACCGGGCCAACCCTGTAAAACCGGGCCGGTCCGGGTTGGCCCGGTTCTAGCCCGATTTTGTAAAAAAAAAAAAAAATTCTTTTTTTGAATATTAAGTGTCCTTTTATTACATATAAAATGCTTTCTTCTTTACATACTCCCATAAAATACAATTATCAATCTTAATATCTTCATTTAGTCACCAAACTCCCAAGTTCAACAATATTTTAGTATAAATAAAGTTAATTAGAATAATGTGCAATCATAATCGAGCCATTAATCATCATTATTTCATTACCATCGATAGTAAATTACAATAAAAAATATTATTTTATGCATTTTTATTTTTACCGGGTCGTTCCGGGCTGTACCCGAATTTTTCGGATTTTGACCCGGTCCGTCCCGGAACCCGGATTTAGATAAAATGCAGACCCGGGACCGAAACCAGGTCCGGACCAATTGTGTTCAGTCCTTTGGTGAATCATCGTTTCATCGATATCGATATAGAAAACTGGGAAAACCCAGAGAGAGAGAAGAAAATGGCGGAAATCAGAGAGACGGTCCGAGGAAAGAAAATTGAAGTTCGTGTGGATACGGAGGTTGTCCAGGAGAACTCGGGAAAGAAAAAAAGAGGTAAAAAGCGGAGCTTTCACTAGTACAAATCTGGGATTTCGTCACACATGCTGTTTTTTGAACGGCCACACAATCAGATATTTATGTGACTAAATGTACCAGAATAAAATAAACAGCCACACTTGATCTGACTTGTGTGGCCATTTCGGAATTTCATTGTCACACATTTGAATATTTATGTGACTCGAGGTAACTGGTAATTTTTTTATTATTTAGTCACTTATAATTTGGGACGTATGATAGATACAAATAAGTTTGAAACATTAGTCATACTATATATATATATATATATATATATATACACGTATGTGACAAATATATGTCACACAATTGAATAGTTTGACCAAAATCCATATATGGTCACATGAAGTAATTGTGTATGTAGCTAAATCATATAGTCAAGTTTGTCACACATTATTTAAAAGTGACTGCTATTTTTTGCTGAATATTTAGCCACATATGAATTTGAAATGTGTGACAACTGAAACGTAAGTTTGAAGCATTAGTCACGATATGCATTTAAAAGTGACAAATATATGTCACACACTTGAACAGTGTGACCAAATGTCATATATGGTCACACTAAACCATAAGCATACATTACAAAACAAATATTTTTGTAAAAATTTTGTTTACTCATTTACCCCACCAAATATTTTCGTGGAAAATTTATTTGCCCCGCCAAAGGTGAAACCCAAACTTAAAACACTTTAACAAAAACTGGATCTGACTTTTTCTAACTCATTCTCATCTCCATCTGCTCCTAAACACACACACACGCACACAAAACTCATCTCATTCTCATATCATCTTCATCCTCCCAACCAAAACCACCACACACGTGAAACCACCACACACGCACCACTGTGCATGTTTTTTTCGATCCATCCTTCGCCGACCACAAATCATCACCACAAATCAACATACACGCACCACTATTTTTTATAATTATATTAAAGGTATGTTTTTTTTTAATTTTAGTTTTTATAGTTTTTGTTCAATTATAATTTTAATTTTGTTACATTTGTGTTTGTTTATGTTTTTGTAAAAGACACCACTGTCGCCGCTGTCAAACCACTCCTCGCCGCCGCTGCTACCACCGACTAGGACTGTCTAAAAGGTTCGTGGTTAGTAGTTTTAACCGGAACCGAACCGAACCGACGTGGTTCCGGTTAACCGAGAACCACTATTTGTGGTTAGGGTGCGGTTTGTGGTTCCTACTTCAAAAAAAATATGGTTAGTGGTTAACCGGAACCGAATGGTTCCAGAACCACAGAACCATAAACCGAAATTACGATAAATTAATAAATTATAATTATATATTTTTATCCTAAAATAATATTCAATTGAATTAATAATATATAAATTAATTACCCCCACATCAATTCTCCATTTGTGATTGTGTTGCATTTTCATTTGTTGGATTTATGGATTAATTTTGACTTATAGTTGTTGGATTTATGGATTAAGTGTTGTTGTCTACTGTTTTTGTTTTAAAAGATTAATTTTAGCATTTTTGAATTGATTATTTCAGTTTTTTTCGGATCAAAAAAAAGAAAAATAGTTTTTAAGGTTAACCGAACCAGAACCATATATAATCGGTGTGGTTCCGGTTGACCAAAAATTAAAGTGGTGTGGTTAGTGGTTCCTATTTTGTGGCGTTTATGGTTCCAGTTAACCAAAAATTGTGGTTCGATTAACCGGAACCGAACCACTCGACAACCCTACCACCGACCACCACAGGCACCCCACCACAACACAAATTAAAGGTTTGTTCATCTTTTAATTTTTTAGTTTTAGTTTGTTTATAGAGTTATATATGTGTTTAATTTGTATATTTGTAAGGATGTGGTTAATTGGTTATATTGATGTTTGTTGAACTGTAAAATAGATGATATGCATAAATGTTGATTATATGAGGTTGTGATATGATACAGATTACTGAAATCATTGATTGGTTGTCTTTGCTGGCTACTTGTATTTGTTACACATTTGCAAATTGTGAATGCCAAGTGTTCGCTGAAATGTCTGGATGGAGTTTTAGCAATAAATTCTATTATGTGTGTACATTTATGTCTGTGTTTTTATACATATATTGAGCAAGTTACATGAGATGAAAGTAGTAAATTGTTCGGATTGACTTTGCATATATGTTCTGCTTATGTGTTAAGTTCTAACATTCAGTTTTTTTTATTAATAGGTTATGCGTGATCAAAGTGGAATCAATAGAGGTTCTAAATTTGTTGCTTTTTCATCTTCTGAAGAGGCTCCACGAGCTGTAAGATTCATACTTGTAATATCCGCAATTTCGGATTTTGGTACTTTTTTTTTGCAAGAGTCCGTTTTGACGACTCGCTTGGGACCGTTTCATCATTCTGAGAATGATTAATTCTGCACTTTCCGACATCCGAGTTTGTTTCGGTGTCGTTTTGTTGAGTTCCGTGCTTTTTAGCGACTTTTCCGCATTTGAGTTCGATTCTTGTGAATCTCGTTCGAAACTGCTGTTTCGAGTTTCCCGTAAGTCCGTTTAACTTTGTTAGACTTTTTATGAACTTCGGTTTGGTTATTCGATCATGTATCGTGATTTTCGGGCGTTTTGGGCAATTTTGTAATTTACCCAAAGTTATGGATATCCGTATCTGTATTTGTTGTCTCAACCCTTTTCTTGGTCGCGCATGATTAATTATTGCATTATATTTTTATTTCGGGTCGTTGATGTTGTCCACGAGCGTTTTGTCGTGTTCGTTCCGTGCGATTTCGGATAATCGGGTCGTCGAGTCCTAGTGGTCGGGCACTGGCCGGACGGTTGCGGGCACTGGCCGGACGGTTGCGGGCGCTGGACGGACGAGTGCGGTAGGGGCCGGCGTAGCGCACGCTATGGGCAGAAGGTGGAGCATGCCACGGCCGGAAGGTAGCGCACGCTACGTCTGGTTAGTTGCGCGCGCTAGTCGGCCGAGGCAGTAGGTTCTGGACTCGGCTGGATCGGCTACATCGGCAAGTAGCGCACGCTACTGTCGGGAACTGCGCATGCTACGACCGGTAGGTAACGCGCGCTACGGCCGAAAGGCTGCGCACGCTGCCTGGCCGAGCAATGCCTCTGGATTGCGGCCCAGGCCGATAGCGTACGCTAGCTCGGCAGCCTAGCGCACGCTAGGCTGCACCAGTATAAATGTGACAGAGCAGCCCAGTTTCGGTCATTTTTCCCATTTATATCTTTCTCCTCCGCGGCTGTAGCCTTGGGGATCTTGAAGCCATGTTGTTGAACAACAAATCCACGAAGTTCTTGAGTTCATATCATTGATTGATCATCCTATATCATCCTTTGATCCAGCGAATCAAGGTGAGATTTCCTAGAACCCTATTTTGAGAAATTTTGGGGTTTTTGTGTTTTTGTCCGATTCGTTCCGTATTGTTGATTAATCCATGATGGGTATGATTAATCTTAGTAGTATTCTTCTGTTTAACATCATTTAATCCATTGTTCTTCGTCGAATCAAAGCATATTTCTTGATTTACTTCCAATCGACTTTTTGGGGGAGTTATTCTTGATCTCGTTTTCCATCCGTTTTTGATGGATCGATTGTTGTTAAATGATATTTTTAAATATATATTATGGATTGAATATCCATATTTCGGTTGGGAATTCCATTTTCATGTTTCGTCGGGTCGATACGCGTTCTTGGCCGTTTTGGGGGAAATCCTTGAACTTTCGTCGTTTGTTCCTTAAATTCAGCTGATTTAGGTCGTACTTTGGAATTCATTTTTCTTGTTATTATTTTCCTTCGTAGTTTATTATCACGAGTTGGCGTTCGGTGGAGTCGGCGGGTTCGTAGTCGGTTCATGCCAACCTACTTCGGTCGATTCTCCGCGTCGTGGTTTCGAGGCAAGTATTTTACTATACGAATTGTGTCTTGTGAATAGGGACATCGCGTTATGGTTGTGATGCATTGGTTTAGTTTCGTGAATATGCTTCGTCTGAATTGATTATTATGAACGATTGATGGTAGCGATAATACTCTCACTTAGCTCGTGGAATTGTGTTGGTTGTGTTAATCATCTAAGTATGTGCCGAGCGTGTTTGATCATTGTTGAGTTGTCGTGATGATTATGATATTTGTGTCTTGTTGATTTACTTACTTGATTATACATTTCGGTGTAATGCAGAATGGCTTGACATTTGATGATTATGCGTTGTGTCGTGACGATGTGTGTGTTCCAGGTAAGGTCTGACGAGGCCTCTGGAGTTCGGTACATGATGTGGACGAACAAGGTGTGTGATCCAGGTAGGGTCTGACGAGGCCTATAGAGTTCGGTACATGATGTGTACGAACGATGTTTTGGCCGGGTAGGGTCCGATGAGGCCTCCGGAGTTCGGTACATGATGTGTATGAATGATGTTTGTGGCTGGGTAGGGTCCGTTGAGGCCTCCGGAGTTCGGTACATGATGTGTACGAACAACAATCGTATACGAGTGATTGTTTGGATAACATTTTAAATACGGGTCTCGAACTCATAATGACATCTTATCTAATGTGTTTTGGAACGAGAATCGGGCTAAGGCCCTAATGTTTACGAAAAGGTTTTGTAAATTGGGACTCGAGGTCCAAAAGAATTTCTGCTTTAAAAATCCCCGAGATGATGTGTTCCTTTTCAAATATCTCTTGCTTGAGTTCGAAATTCTAAAACTTCTCGGAAACATTTTGATAATTGATTTCCATATTAAATTCGTAGTTGCTATTTACTTGTTGCTTTTCGTATCATATTATACTTGCACTTGTAAAACAGTGGAGTTTTAGTAACCCCCGAGTAATTGAGGGTGGATGTCTGTTTTGCGTCCAGGTACATGCGGGTTCAGGGGAGCAGTCACAGGATTGGCACAAGAGGATGATGAGCTGCGATACTAATCAAGAGTCGAGAGTTGGTAGAGTTTGGTTGTATTGTTAGAGTTGATTTCAGTCTTCCGCTGTATTGTGTTTCGACCCCTGTGTGTGTAATGTTGTTTTAGTCCGTTCTGTTGATGGAGTTGTGTGACCTCATCGGTCTGTGTATTTGTTGGGAAAAACAATCACCCTGTATCGAATCAGCCGGGATACCCGATCCCTGTATCGATTGTTATTTGTTATTGAGAAGGTTTTGACATATATGCCAAATACAGTAAAGGAAACTGTATCGAGGCTTCAAGGCTTTATCCTATATCGAAGACATGCCTCGAATCAGCATCAGTGAAGCTCACAAGACAAAGAAGAAGACTTGTAAAAGACCAAGTATGGAAACTGTCTCGATGCTCTAAATACAGTCATCTTCCATACAGTTCACAAAAGGACAAGAAAGAACACAAGTCAAGTTCCGTTGAACAAAGAAGTATTTAAATACTCAAGGATAAAGTATTTAAATACCGTCGATCTTCGAATCTTCAGAATCCCGCGAAATCCGGATCATGTCATATTCCCGTTGAAGGAAATCTTATTCAAACGGACATCTCAACGGATACTTTCTTCAGAGACTATATATATCCTTGAAGACATTGAAGATCAGTCACCCCAAGTAACCTAACTCTCAAAAAGCTATCAAAGTTATCATCTGAGCAAACATATCTCCAAAGCATATCGCAAGTTAGAACGAAAGAGATATACAGTGCTCAACATCAAGAACAACCTTCATCAGCTGAAGATCTTGATATTCAAAGTCTTTGTTCTTACTCAGTTACCTACCTTTTACCTCTGTGTAAAAACCGAGCTCTGTGTGAACTCAACAAGTTATTCTGACCTGTGTGGGACGAATAAAGACGAAGCTTTGGAACTGTGTGTGAAGAAGCTAGTCAAGAAGGAAGCTTTAACCAATCTGTGTGAACGGTTGAAAGTGACATTCTTTGTATCAATCTATGTGAACGATACAAGGATAGGTTTGTTTATAATTACGTAGTTGTGTACGCAGTAATTATAAAATAAACTTTTTACTCCTGTGTGGAGGACCAGTGGACGTAGAGGGGTTTACCTCGAACCACTTAAATTACTGTGTCATTTACCTTCAGCTTTTACTGTTTGAAATTACTGTGATATATTAAGTATACACCAAATACTTAGTTGCTGTATCCACGGCAACTAACTGTATCCAAGACTTCCGCTACGCACTCAGATTTAGATTCCGTACAGTTTGTTGTTTAAACTACTTTTCCAAACTGTATCCAGTATACTTAAGTGACCAACAAGTGGTATCGGAGCGGTTGATTCTAAAAAGAATCAGTCATATTTCTTTTAACCGAATCAGATTCAAATCACTTATTTTCAAAACAGTCTCTTTCATTCCTATATTATCAGTATGGATACTTCTATGATTAACAAAGTCCCCATGTTCTCTATTAACGAATTTGACGACTGGAGAATTAGAATGGAAGCTCATCTTGCAGCAATGCACGAAGAGATGATTTTTGTTATACAGGATGGTCCGATCAAGATCATGAAGGTCAATCCAGCCGCAAGGATTGAGGGCCAAGCCCATGCTGAAATGCTCGAGAAAGAACGCGAGCAATGGACAACCGATGAAAGGAAGCGAGCCAATCTCGACAACGTGGCTAAGAACGCGTTATTTGTCACTCTTGACAAAGGCACGTTCTCAAAGGTAAAGAGCCGCAAAAGCCCAAAGAAATCAGGATAAACTCAAGTTAATTTGTGAGGGAACTGAGCTCTCAAAAGAAAACAAGATTTCAAAACTTACTCAGCAATTTGAATCTTTTGAAATGAAACCAACGGAAACACTTGAGGAACTTGACCTTAGATTTACTGGTATTGTTGGTGAACTTGAAGCGTTGGGCAAGATTTACACCCAAAAGGAGAAGAACTTAAAAATTTTCAGATCTCTCCCAGCCCGATGGGACATTAAGACCACAGCTATGCGTGTATCCTGTAATCTTAATGAAATATCCACTTTTGATCTCTTCTCTGACCTTAAAGCTTTTGAGTATGACATTGAGAAGAGAGAAAGTGAAGAATCTCCTTCAAAGGTCACGGCTCTCATTCTTTGTATCGAACCGTCGACCACGGCATGCCTAGTTAAATCGAAACCCGGTCACAAGAACGCCGATGGCAACGACATCCTGTCACAAGATGAAATGGCGCTTCTAATGCATAAATTCAAAAGTTCATTAAACACTGGAAAGACTCCTACGTGCCCAAACACATCAACAAGGTAAAAGTCAAACATCATCCGCGATGCTAACTTGTGTTATAAGCTGCAGAAACCAGGCCATTATGCAAACAAATGTCCTCATCCCAAAGTCCAAAGATTGCCTGAGGCCGAGCAATAAGAGAGAGATGAAAGAAGACGTGCTTGGAAAGACAAGCTCAAGGCCCTGATTGGAGAATCAGAAGCCTCCCCCACACCATCCAAATCAGCAGAATGTCTTCAGGTGGTCACTGAAAGTGATTCATCTGACGATGAGTTCGATGATAAAGCATACATGTGCTTTATGGCCAAAGATGTTCCAGAAGGTGAAGACAGTGACGATGAGGTAAGTTCAACCTCAGTTATTCCATCTAATGCATCCCATACTTTCGAAAATATGATGAATGAATTCAAAAACATTCAAAAGGCCCATGAGACTCTAAAAGCGAGAATATACACTTCAATTAACAAATCTAGAGTGAAAGATGAAAATGACTTTTGAAAATAAACTATGAAAATATGTCTCTTGATTGTGAAACCAGCAAGGTCGATTTTGAAAAACTCATAGAGAGCAATCATCAACTTGCTCATGAACTAAATGCGGTTAAAACCCATAATGAGAGCAAGACAAATGATTTGGTTCTACTACAAACCAAAATTACAACTCTCGAGAAGCGAGAAACCGAACTTGAGACCATTCTCAAGTCTTTTGAAAAATCGTCCAAAAGAATGGAAGAAATTCGAGCACTGGGCAACATGCTCATGATAAAAGTGGCTTAGGATACGGCTCATGTTCGAATAAAGGTAAAACTAGTACTGTGTTCGTCAAGAGTGTGGAACACATTCCGAATCGGAAGATACTCCTAGTCCCATAAAGGAACCTGCTGTACCGAGAAAACCGAAAGCTGCAATTCCGCCCCTCAACTCTACTATTCGAGACAGTGGAACTAACAACCACTCGAAGGCGTAATCTACAAACATGCTCCACAAGCATATCATCAAAGCCGATCATTCGTAAAGAAGACGGTATCCAACCACCAAAGGCCCTTGCAGAAGACACTCAAGATGCAGTGCACCTAGGTATTGGATACAGGAGCCCCGTTATCCCTCAAGACAGCAGATGCGATTCGGTATCAACAACGGCATTGGGAATCCAAGTGGAGACCCGGAAGACAAGCTGTTAGGCCTAGGAAAATGGCTCCACCTCCTAGACGGCACTCGTCTTGGAATAATAATAATAACCCCGAATTTTACATGCATAATAATTATCATGATTATAACAACTACGGATATGCCCCGTAGATATCGCAACACTGCAGAGTACATCCTACGATAAACCAATTCTTTGTCAGGAAAATCAGGTACCTAAAGGAACTAACATACATGGACCCAAAATCAAAGGGGACCTAAATCTACCTAATTTCTTTGTTACGGGACATCCTAGAGGAGGATACAGTACTTCGATAGTGGATGCTCTCGTCACATGACCGGAGATAGGAGCAAGCTATCGATTTTGTAGAAGGTCGCGGTCCGAAAGTTCGGTGATAAATCTAAAGGAAGAACAAGAGGAAAGGAAACCTACTTGTCGGGAAATTCAAGGTCACCGATGTTGCATATGTTGAAGGCTTACAGTATAATCTACTTAGTATTAGCCTTGATTACGTGATAAACGGTTCTCGGTGAAGTTCTATATAGATCGTTGTAGAGTCAAGAACACCCAAACCAAGGAAGTTGTGCTTACAGGAACGAGATCGGGTAATATGTACATTCTTGTTTGGAAGCCTATGAGCTCCTCAATTCCATGTTTTGTTGCCAAAGGCACTGCAGATCTTAGGCGGCTATGGCACAAGAGAATGTCTCACGTCAACTTCAAGGCGATCAACAAGCTTTCAAGGCAGTGTATGGTTAGAGGTTTTCCAGATGTGTCATTCAAGAAGGGCGTCTGCGGACCATGCCAGAAAGGCAAGCAAATCAAGTCAACCCTGAAAAGCAAATCCTACCTTTCAACCCAAAGAGTGTTGGAAATGCTACACATGGATCTCTACGGTCCTGTAGACCCAGTAAGTTTGGGAGGTAAGAAATATTGCATGGTTGTTGTTGATGATTATTCCAGGTATGCTTGGACGATCTTTCTTAGCAAGAAGAAGGAAACAACATCAAGGCTGCCCGAGCTCCTGAGAAAGTTGCAGAATGAAAAAGCATCGAGTATCGTGTGCATTTGTTCCGACAGAGGTACTGAATTTACTAACGGCTTTATAGAGCAATACTGTTCGGAGAATGGAATACATCACGAATACTCAGCTGCCCGTACACCTCAACAAAATGGTGTTGCCGAGCGAAAGAATAGGAGGTTGAAAGATGCAACAAGGACAATGATTGCCGAAAGCAAATTGCCGCAGCGTTTCTGGGGTGAAGCAACCAATACAGCGTGCTACACTCAAAACCGCTGTATCGTCAACAAGCACCACAACAAAACAGTTTACGAGGTATGGAATAACAAAACTCCATTAGTTTCGTATTTTCACATTTTTGGATGCAGGTGTTATGTATTGAACAACGGGAAGGACCAACTTAGAACCTTTGATGAAAAATCAGATGAAGGAATATTCGTAGGATACTCCTCCGTCAGCAAAGCTTTCAGAATCTTTAATAAAAGGAGGCTGACGATCGAGGAATCAGTTCATGTAGTGTTCGACGAACCGCACCATGACCCTACAGGAGTAGATGATATCACTCAGGACATTCACCATCTATCTATCTTGGATCCACCTACACCGATAGAACCTGTAGTTGATTTAGAAATTAACCCCTTGTTGTAAGAATCGATGTGGATGAAGGCGTACAGCATGTGAAGGCTGTACCCACGAAACTTTCGATCTGATGCGGGATCCTGAACTAGAACCCGACCGAAGATGGTTGAGAGATCACCCGCAAGAGCTGATCATTGGAAACATTAATGAGGTGTTTCTACTCGTAGGAGAATACAGAGTACACAAGGAAATGTACTTTGTGCACAAGAAGAATCTAATGCTGAAGTCTCACAGTTTCCTGAATGGAAATCTCAATCCGAACTTAGGAGACTCAATATGTGCACTATCGCTGTATTCTTAGCCCAGTCCGAACCTGTTTCGACCATAGACGCTCTTAACAACTCTCATTGGATAACATCTATGGAAGAAGAGCTTAACGGTTTCGAAAGAAACAATGTATGGTATCTTGTACCCAGACCGACACACCAATCGGTTATAGGAACCAAATGGGTATTTCGAAACAAAAAGGATGGAAATGGACTTATCATAAGAAACAAATCCAGACTAGTAGCACAAGGCTATTGTTAGGAAGAAGGAATCGACTATGATGAAACCTTCGCCCCTGTAGCGAGACTAGAAGCCATTAGAATATTTTTAGCCTTTGCCGCCCATAAGAGTTTTATCGTATACCAAATGGACGTCAAGAGTGCTTTCCTGAATGGAGAGCTTACAGAAGAAGTTTATGTTGAACAACCACCAGGGTTTGCCAACACAGACGGTATTGATCTAGTTTACAGGCTAAGGAAAGTGCTATACGGACTTAAACAAGCCCCTAGAGCCTGGTACGAAACCCTGTCCCAGTATCTAACCAACAACGGATTTGAGAAAGGTGCTGTCGACAAAACCTTGTTCAAGATACAGGAAGGTGATGACCTTCTAATGGTACAAATCTATGTCGATGATATTATTTTTGGTTCAACTAACCTTGCTCTATGTCAAAGGTTCTCACATCTCATGCAAAGCAAATTTGAAATGAGTATGATGGGAGAACTTAGTTATTTCCTAGGTTTGCAGGTAAAGCAGTTGCCTACAAGTATATTCATCAACCAGGAGAAATACAGCAAGGATCTTCTCAACAAATTTGGAATGAACACTTCCAAATCCTCGCCAACCCCCATGAGCACTTCCGTGCAAATTAGTGCTGATGAAGCCGGAAAGCCGTTTGACCAATCACTCTACAGGAAGCTCATTGGTTCGCTCCTGTACCTAACGGCTATGAGCCGATATCGATTTCTTTGTTGGAGTGTGTGCGAGATACCAAGTTGCACCTAAGGAATCACACTTCAATACAGCTAAGCGAATCCTGAAATACGTTAAAGGAACAGTCGATGCGGGGCGTGGTATCCTAAGGAAGGCGGATTCGAGTTAGTTGGATCTGACGACTCGGATCTCGGAGGTCGCAAGCTAGATAGGAAGAGTACAAGCGGAACTTGTCACTTTCTCGGACCTAGACTCGTCTCTTGGTTGATGAAGCAATTGGCTAACTCTCTTTCCACGGTGAATCAGTACTATCTGCTTGGTAGGCTGCGTATGCGAATCCTTTGGATGCGGCAACAAGCGTCAGATTATGGAATCGATGCTAGAGAGACTCGATCATGTGTGATAGCACGAGTGCAATCGCAATCACGCACAATCCTGTTATGCACTCGCGCACTAAACATATCAACATGAAGCATCATTACATCAGAAATCATGACTAGAACAAGGATGTCCGCCTGGAAAAAGTTCATACGGACATCCGGTGGCCGACATTTTCACCAAGCCTCTCGACACGGCCAAGATTCAACATGCTAAGAACGAATTGGGAATACTACGGCGGACTCCTGTAAGTAAATTTACCGCTTTTACTCAACAATTGAGGGGAATCTTTGTAAGACCCGTGAATACAGATATCAATATTAATTATCTGTACACTCGGAATCATCAATACTGATCTTGTGTGACGAAAGCATATGAATCCTACAGCTGATGTGTGCAATAATTAAGGGGGAATACTGTAGGACCCATGAATACAGCATTAATCCAAATATTGCTGTATGGAATTTAAAACCTATTAGTACCTTTTTAAGGGGGAACGCTGTATCGACGCGGAGAACAGCACATACTATAGGATTTCGATTCAGTATATAATATAATATTATTTCTTGTTTAAAATGATTTTTGTCCACGTGCCCTGTTTTTATGTCAAACATCATGTTCATTAAATGCCTTACACGACATCTGGACAACTGAATCTCAAAAGCCGCGATGTTTTTAAATTGTTTATTATTTTTAAACCGCCGTTTTAGGCATTTAGGGTAATCAACCTATGTCAGAAGTGGGACCCGCTGTATTTTAAAACCTTTTAGTGGATTAGCGTACCAGTTACACTAAATTCATCCTGACCGTCGATTTCAAAACCGGTTCCCATCCCTTAAAATCTGACCATTCGTACTCTGCAAAACCCTATTTCGCCGCCCAAGTATAAAAGGACTGTATCTGCCATTAGAGACTCTTTACGCTTTCTGCAATTACAAGAGATCTCAAGCAAACAGCCTACATATTTTCTGCATATTCACTGCGAATTTCTACTGTTTTCTTCCTCCTTCGTTTTAAGAAAACATCCATGGCTAGTCAATCTTCTTCCCCCGTTCTGAAGAAAACCTCCAACATCATTGATGGCCGGATCTTCTCGAAACCTGTCATCATCGAGCGTATTCTCGCGGAAATCAATGACTCAGAACCGATGGAGTATATCATTACTCGTCTTGAACAACAAGGACTCTATCGCTTCGGGAGCAAAATCGCCGACAAATACGACGCCCATCTGGTTGAGGAATTCTACCTCAACGCCGCCGTTCGTTTTCTGTCACTAGCTCAGGGAGGACATGTTGCTGACATCACTGCAACAGTCCAAGGAGTGCAAATCTGCATCAATAGCGACCTACTCCAGAAAATCTACAGGCTGCCCGCCGACGGCCTGACCATGGACCAGCTTGAGACGTTTGGGTCTCAAGAGCTGATTACCAAGTTTTATGGACTATTTACCGGGTCCAAAGTGGTTGATATGGTGACAACCACTTGTCACAAGAAAAATTTTCTTCTTCATTTCGTCTATCTCCATGACTTCTGTTCCAGGATCATTGAAAATCGAACCGGTGCGTTCGAGATGTGCACGAATCTAAGGTTCAGAATGATGGTAGCTATTTTGACCTGTGAAAAGGTCAATTGGTGCCAAATCATTTTGAAACGTCTTCAAGAAGAGGTGTGCAAACCGGCCACCCAAAAGAAATCATTTGGTTTAATGCTGAACTACATTCTGACGAAGTGCGGAGTCAAGCAATCCGTCGACGCCAAGAAAAATAGCTCACGGATATATTTAGGAGGCGTCAAGCCCACTGCTTATAACCAGAGCACCATGCATGCCAACCACCCGAGAACCAGGCACATGCCTATTTCTGCCAACCCAAGAGATGAAACCGTGAAGGTCCCTGAAATGGAATCTTCAAAGAAGAAGCGAAAGCGTTCTCACAGCAAGAAGAACTCTGCTGGTGAGAAATCCAAGAAGAGACTTCAGAGGCTCTCAAAAATCAAAGCCAAGCACTCCGAGGATGTCTCGCCCGTGGCGCAACCCACTTATGAAGAACCCCAGGGCCCAACCCCTGTGGAAGAGGTGTCTCCTACTGCATCGACAGTAGATCCCGAGCCTTTGGCGGCTACGACGGATATAGAGACATCTCGGCGCTCAAGACGTTAGCACGTCAGTGCCCATTCGGAGCCAAAAGCTACCTCTCCTCTGCGGGATCCCACACCGTGCGAGATCCATTTCCTTGAGGCACCATCCCTGCAAGGAGTCCATCTTCCGAGGATCCCATACTGTCTGGAATCCTCAAGCAGCGTCTCAGGCGTGCTTGAAGTCCCTCCCGACTCAATCATAAATCAAACACTTCTTTCGGTTCAAATTGAACAAGCGTACGAAAGATTTACGCAATGGAAAGGCTATAGGCTAGCTCCGTCGACACCTTTGTACAACCGGGCGAATGGAGCCACGAAGAGAGGTTCGTCTCGAAGTAAGCGACTCAAGAAATTGAGGCACCTTTGCCCGATGGGACAACGCTTCTTGCAAAGATCTCATTGAAAGCCACCTGCTGCACAAATCTGACGCCAGAAGAAAAGGAAAGAAGAAGTCAGAGGACTCTCCCATCAATCCAAAAGATGACGACGACCATGACTCAGACGACGACGACGATGCTCTTCAATCAGGTCTGAGAATGAGCCGTGAAGAGGCTGAAGCCCGAGTCGCCACTCCACCAAGAAAAGACGAAGGACCATCTACCCAAGCCAATCCACCTTCGCCACAGCCGGAGAACATTCCCGACCAGGAGGAATCAGTCCCTCCAGTCGAGGAAGATCAAGAAATTTTGGAACAGGCACCCAGAGCACATTGCGGCCAAGAAGCCATTCCTGCAAGCCAACAGGAGGATTCAGTCCCTCCTGCATCCATATCTGCCGAAGAACCTTCGCCACAGGACGCTTCTGAACCAACTATCGCCGTACCACAAGAAGCTGCTCCCGCCCCTGCAACCTTGGAATCCGAGGACGGTAACGAACCTGAGGATGTCCAACTTACTTCACGTCCATCCGTGAATGTAAGGAGGTTGAGCAGTCTTTGAAGACTTCGCCCAGCCTGACTCTCCTATCTCTACTGCACGTAAAGAGCGCCTGCGAGCTCTTGGCCTTCAGACTGTATTTATCCAAGATGCAGTTAACGCTCTTTCTTCCGTTGAAAAGGCACTGAATTGGATGCACACCTCTGCAGTCGAAGAAATGACCACTCTTCAACACGAAGTATCTCGAGTTGTCGACGCATTCATTCTTCTGCCAGAAGTGTTCAAGCAAGCCTTGAAGATCATGGAAGATAAACAAGAGAAACTGATGAAGGAGGAAGCTACAAAGACAAGGATTGCTGAAGCCAAGACCGCCTGTGCAATGATTGAGAACAGCTTTCAGCTGCGTGCTCACGATAAAAGCATTCAAGAAATGTCGCAGACTCTTTCCTCCCTTGTTGAAAGAATAAACAGCATCGAGACCAAACAGGACGCCGCTCTTGAAATCCTGCAAAGTCTTGATGAAGCCAAAAAGGGGGAAGAGGCACGAGAAGCTGCAAGGAGAATAAGACTTCAACAGGAAAGGGAATTTGAGGCTGCTCAGGGCAGTATCGCTGCCGAATTAAACAAGCTAGCACCTCAATCCCAAAGCTTTAGAATTTCAGGCTCCAGACCAGAATTCCATGACCCAAATGTCCCTTGGCAAAATCTTTTCAAAGACCTTCGGAAATACGTCTGCCGACCAACCGCAACCCAACGGCCGAAGAAGTGAAGCACTGGAGGAAGAATGAACTGATGAGATATTTTGTCAGACTCATCAGGGAATCCGCCATCTTCAAAAATTATAAAACGTTAGCGGAAGCGGCAGATAAGTTTTCAAAGATGCTAGAAGAAGGTAAACTCCCTCTCCAAGTCGAAATGAAATCAAAACATAGAAGAGGAGATCGGGTCACCCATCCAGAAGATTGGAAACTTGCCTTTGATCGTTCATATGAAGGAAGAGCGATTTACCAGGAACGAGGCAATGATTCACTTCAAAACTGGTGGCGCGGCACCAAGTACGAGCAAGGAAAGAGACCATGGAGGCATGCGGATCAAAGATAAAGAGCTGAAATTTATGTATATTATTTTTATTTTTGTAATTTCTATTCAACACAGCAAACTTTGTACTCAATCATTTTGAATATCAATAAAATAGTTTGTTTGTCTTGAAAGATTACAACTCGTAATCTACTGTATTAATGTATGATTACTTAAAATTGTTTAATAGGAATCTCAAGTTAGATAAACTTGATTAAGCTGTACGAACTAGTCTACGAACAGTTCATAGTTTCAGTTGTAAACTTAGAATACATTGTAAGATTGTGCCTGCGCGCCAATCATAAGCTTAAGTTGTAATAAATCTCAAACTGTATCGAACGTGCCTGCGAGCAGTTCATTATTGTAGACTAAGTCACTAAGTCAGACCTATTGACAAAAGACCAAGAAATCTGCCAGAAGTCATCGAAGAAGAATGCTTCATGAAGAAGGTTTTGGCATCATCAAGAAGACTCGAAGAGTTGAAGTAAGTTAGTCTTGGCAAATTGTCAAAAAGGGGGAAATTGTTGGGAAAAACAATCACCCTGTATCGAATCAGCCGGGATACCCGATCCCTGTATCGATTGTTATTTGTTATTGAGAAGGTTTTGACATATATGCCAAATACAGTAAAGGAAACTGTATCGAGGCTTCAAGGCTTTATCCTATATCGAAGACCTGCCTCGAATCAGCATCAGTGAAGCTCGTCAGTACAGCAAAAAGACTTGTAAAAGACCAAGTATGGAAACTGTCTCGATGCTCTAAATACAGTCATCTTCCATACAGTTCACAAAAGGACAAGAAAGAACACAAGTCAAGTTCCGTTGAACAAAGAAGTATTTAAATACTCAAGGATAAAGTATTTAAATACGCCGATCTTCAGATCTTCAGAATCCCGCGAAATCCGGATCATGTCATATTCCCGTTGAAGGAAATCTTATTCAAACGGACATCTCAACGGATACTTTCTTCAGAGACTATATATATCCTTGAAGACATTGAAGATCAGTCACCCCAAGTAACCTAACTCTCAAAAAGCTATCAAAGTTATCATCTGAGCAAACATATCTCCAAAGCATATCGCAAGTTAGAACGAAAGAGATATACAGTGCTCAACATCAAGAACAGCCTTCATCAGCTGAAGATCTTGATATTCAAAGCTGCTGTTCTTACCTGGTTACCTACCTTTTACCTCTGTGTAAAAACCGAGCTCTGTGAGAACTCAACAAGTTATTCTGACCTGTGTGGGACGAATAAAGACGAAGCTTTGGAACTGTGTGTGAAGAAGCTAGTCAAGAAGGAAGCTTTAACCAATCTGTGTGAACGGTTGAAAGTGACATTCTTTGTATCAAACTGTGTGAACGATACAAGGATAGGTTTGTTTATAATTACGTAGTTGTGTACGCAGTAATTATATAATAAACTTTTTACTCCTGTGTGGAGGACCAGTGGACGTAGAGGGGTTTACCTCGAACCACTTAAATTACTGTGTCATTTACCTTCAGCTTTTACTGTTTGAAATTATTGTGATATATTAAGTATACACCAAATACTTAGTTGCTGTATCCACGGCAACTAACTGTATCCAAGACTTCCGCTACGCACTCAGATTTAGATTCCGTACAGTTTGTTGTTTAAACTACTTTTCCAAACTGTATCCAGTATACTTAAGTGACCAACAGTATTCATGTGTAAGTGACCTTAACGGTCTGTATTATTATATTGTTTGACCCTGGCCGGGCAAGCACTTGGTTGTTTATGGATGTTTAGCCTGGTAGATTCTTGTGGAAAGGGTCTACGGCCTGTAATATTCCCATACGGTTTGGGGGTGTTACATTTATGGTATCAGAGCCTTAGGTTGCGGAAACCTAGGCTGTCGGGTCAAGTCAAGTCGTGATTTGTCGAGTATTGTGTGGATTTGTCATTCGAGATGTCGGGTGACAAGTTGAGTTGTGCGTAGTCACAACGTGTCGGATATGTTGTCAGATGAGATTAGTATCGTGGGCGACCGTCATCTCCGTGCGGCCTGTGGACGTAAGACTCCTCTTTTATGCGAGGTACCTGTGTATCATGATTTTATATTAGTGAGTTAATTGCGGTGCATAATTTTATTTGCACGATGTTGTGTAATATAGTTGTATATAATACTTGTGACACATAGTATATGTATAAAAACTGTGTGTATTGTTGTTTTACCTTTGAACCACCGTATGGGGTGGTATGGTGTGAAAAATTGAGAACCTTGATGGGTTTCGAATAAGGTATCGACAATTGAGTTCGTGAGAAACTCCGAGGAATGGTTTTGTTGTATGTTTAAACTTGATGCTATGAGATGTATTCAATTGGATTGGCGATCCTATTTGCCGTTTGGGCATATGACTTTTAGTTTGATTATTTTTAGATTGTTATGTTTATGCCGTTACAGGTACGTTTTAGAATGTTCTTCCTGAAGGACTTTACGAGTTTGAACATTTTTGTGGGAATCGGTTGCTATTGTTTAAAATATTCTGATGGTGCGGTTAAAACCACGGTTTATATAGATTTTAAAATCGGTTAAATTTTTGACAAATTGGTCGTGTATTTTCAAATGACACCATCAGACGGTATCTGGAATATATGTTTTGGAGTACTTCAAACATTGTATTTGAATACAGGTGTTGTCTTGGTTTTGAACGAGTTGGTACGTGTACTGTGATGTATGTAAGTGAATGTCGATACGTGTGAGTTTTTAGGCCTTCTAGCCTAATAGATTTTCGAAAACCCTTAGTATCTTAGAAAATAAAATTCGAGACATACTCTTAAACGGAGTGTATCTTCGAGGCACCTACTAGCGCAACTATATGTTTCAAATTCTTCTACCTTGAGGACCAAAATATATTTTTTTTATTATTATTCCAGTAATTTTGGAAATGCTTTGCTTAGACCCGAGGGTCGAATATTTCTGAAAGTCTTTCACTAAAATAAAACGTCCTCATTTTTTTTACCAAATGCATGATAGTTTTCAAAGTCTCGACAATGATGTTTGTTCAACTTTTTGAAAGGTGTTACTCAAGATCAACTAGTGTTTCCAAAATCATTTTTTTTCAAAGGTGGTTTTCGTTTTCAAAACCTATCGTTCCTGTTTACGGTCCGGGGATGTACGTATAATGTTCGCACTTTCGTTAGGGTGTTAACCCCGAGTTGTGATTATTGAATTGGTGGTGTGAGCACTGAGTCGCTCGCCACGCAATTGTTGTATTAGCCCTCGGTGAGAGGTGTGATGTTGATCTGTAACGTTGTCATTTCGTGGTGATTTGTGTGCTATCGCACATGTGTGAGATGTTAAAGCTTGGGTTTGTACGTTTGTGTAAATGTGTGATTGTTCATGATGTTTTGTGATTATGTGCTGGTCATCGTTCGGGCCATTGAGATCGCCGAACAGTGCCGTCGTTGTTGTGATGATGATATGTGCGTTGCCTTGTGATAATAGTCATCGTATGTGTTGCGTGTTATGATTTTCTGTTGTGCTGAGTTGGCATCTCCGGTTTGTTGTTTTGCGATGTTATATATATATATTCCATTGTACCTAGCAGTTGTATTTTCGGTATGCCGAGCTGAGGTGTTTCAAACGTATTATGCAGGAGGCATGTACATGCAAATTATCCTTCTCGTCAGTAACGCTTTTCAAGTGTGGACCCGAGAGACACAGGATCCAGTTTTGCGAGTTGGGTTCCAAGTCTTTCGGGGCGCGAACTTCAGTACAGATATGCGGATCGGCTCTGAGAGGCCCATGGGAGCTGTTTCTGTCGTTTGCTTTTTGTGTTGTTACCTTGTTTCCGTTGTTGTGAGTTGCGGGGACGACATTTCTTTTATAAGAGGTCGAATGTAATACCCGTATTGTTTTTAGACTTTTACATTTCCTATTTCTAAAGTCTATCGACTCGTTCGTGTTTGTTGATACTTTTGAACTCGTTCTGTATTTCGGTTTCATCGTTCAAACGAGCCCTGATCTTGTTTTTGGTCGATCTGGTTATCGCTGTGACTTTTCCGAGTTCGGTTCGATTCTTGTGAACCTTGTTCGGAAGTAACATCATTTGGTTCTACTAGTTCGTTTATTCGAAGTGGATCGGATTTTGAACTTCTGTATTTTCGACTCTGTCGAATCGTTTATGTTCGTTGACATTTTCTGAGCTTGTCCTGCCCCTTGCTTTTGTTGATCAAACGAGTGTGGTATTGTTTCGGAATAACTCGTTTATTGTTGTGACTTTTCAATTGCTGTTCCATTTCCTGTGGATCCTATGTGGATGCACATCTTGTTATTTTCACCGGAGCATATATTGTCTCGAGTCGAGATGTGAACCTTGGAGTTGTTGTTTGAATTTTATTGTTCTTCATGATTCGAACATGATAGTTCGATTTTTGTTGTCTCGATCGTTTGATTGTTCGGTTTTTGTTGATCTCGTTTCGTGATTGTTGAACGTTCAGACTCCTTCGTAATTCCCTTAAGTTCGGGAAATTGGTCTCGTTTATGATATTCCAACCCTTGGGCAGTGGGATTCCGTATTTCTTCAGCGATTGGCTCGCATTTTGATTGATGTACCATTGGGTTGGTCAATCATATTAATTTTCGTTCGTTGTGTTTTGTGATTGTTCGGATAATTGACTTGACTATATTATCCATTTGATGACACTTGTCATTTGTTGGTTTTATTATATCCCTAACGGCGACGTTGTGTTGGTCGTGGAGCGTGTTTTCACGCCGTATATTCCTTTGTGTTGATTGTAACGTTTCGCCGTTGGGCGTAAGTTACGCGTTTCTTGTGTATCTCGTTGAGTCTTCCTGGTGGAATACCGCTTATCCCTACTTGTTTTAAGTTTCGGGACGAAACTTCTTTTAAGGAGGGTAGAATGTAATATCCGCAATTTCGGATTTCAGTAATTTTTTTTTTTTGGCAAGAGTCCGTTTTGACGACTCGCTTTGGATCGTTTCATCATTCTGAGAATGATTAATTCTGTACTTTTCGACATCCGAGTTCGTTTCGGTGTCGTTTTGTTGAGTTCCGTGCTTTTTAGCGACTTTTCCGCACTTGAGTTCGATTCTTGCGTCGTTCGAAACTGTTGTTTCGAGTTTCCCATAAGTCCGTTTAACTTTGTTAGACGTGTTTGGTTATTCGATCACGTAACGTGATTTTTGTGCATTTTGGGCCATTTTGTAATTTACCCAAAGTTATGGGTATCCGTGTCTGTATTTGTTGTCTCGACCCTTTTCTTGGTCGCCTATGATTAATTATTGCATTATGTTTTCATTTCGGGTCGTTGATGTTGTCCACGAGCTTTTTATCGTGTTCGTTCCGTGCGATTTCGGATAATCGGGTCATCGAGTCCTGGTGGTCGGGCACTGGCCGGACGGTTGCGGGCACTGGCCGAACGGTTGGCCGTACGGGTGCGGCAGGGACCAGCATAGCGCACGCTACGGACGTAAGGTAGTGCGCGCCACGGCCGGAAGGTAACGCACGCTACATCTGGTTAGCTGCGCGCGCTAGTCGGCCGAGGTAGTAGGTTCTGGACTCGGCTGGATCGGCAGGTAGCGCACGCTACTGTCGGGCACTGCGCGCGCTACGACCGGCAGGTAGCGCGCGCTACGGCCGGAAGGCTGTGCACGCTGCCTGTCCGAGCAGTGCCTCTGGATTGCGGCCCAGGCCGATAGCGTACGCTAGCTCAGCAACCTAGCGCACGCTAGGCTGCACCAGTATAAATGTGACAGAGCAGCCCAGTTTCGGTCTTTTTTCCCATTTCTATCTTTCTCTTCCGCGGATGGAGCCTTGGGGATTTTGAAGCCATGTTGTTGAACAACAAATCCACGAAGTTCTTGAGTTCATATCATTGATTGATCATCCTATATCATTCTTTGATCCAGCGAATCAAGGTGAGATTTCCTAGAACCCTATTTTGAGAGATTTTGGGGTATTTGCGTTTTTGTCCGATTCGTTCCGTATTGTTGATTAATACATGATGGGTATGATTAATCTTAGTAGTATTCTTGTGTTTAACATCATTTAAGTTCTTCGTCAAATCAAAGTATATTTCTTGATCTTCTTCGAATCGACTTGTTGGGGGATTTGTTCTTGATCTCATTTTCCATCCGTTTTTGATGGATCGATTGTTGTTTAAACATATCCTATGGATTGAATATCCATATTTCGGTTGGGAATTCCATTTTCATGTTTTGTCGGGTCGATTCGCGTTCTTAGCCATTTTGGCAGAAATCCATGAACTTTCGTCGTTTGTTCCTTAAATTCAGCTGATTTAGGTTGTACTTTGAAATTCATTTTTGTTGTTATTGTTGTCCTTCGTAGTTTATTATCGCTAGTTGGCGTTCGGTGGAGTCGGCGGGTTCGTAGTCGATTCGTGCCAACCTACTTTGGTCGATTCTCCGCGTCGTGGTTTCTAGGCAAGTATTTTACTATACGAATTGTGTCTTGTGAATAGGGACGTGGCGTTATGGTTGTGATGCATTGGTTTACTTTCGTGAATATGCTTCGTATGAATTGATTATTATGAACGATTGATGGTAGCGATAATACTCTCACTTAGCTCGTGGAATTGTGTTGGTTGTGTTAATCATCTAAGTATGTGCCGAGCGTGTTTGATCATTGTTGAGTTGTCGTGATGATTATGATATTTTTGTCGTGTTGATTTACTTACTTGATTATGCATTTCGGTGTAATGCGGAATGGCTTGACATTTGGTGATTATGAGTTATGTCGTGACGATGTGTGTGTTCCAGGTAAGGTTGTTGGGATTCGGTGCCTAAAACGAAGGCCCAGCGGAAGCGGTAATACGAAAATTAATTCGATCCAAATCCCTACGAGGATCGATCGATCTACGCATATACGAATATAAAATAAACAAAGGAAGATTTGAAATCATACCCTTGTCGTCCGTTGATTATATGGATTTCCTTCTCTTGAGATATTCCCCAAACGATCCAAAATGCTCCAAGCCCTTGGATGATCCAACGCCGAAAAAACCGCGTCTCTACTTGTCACGCGCCAGAGAAACGAATGGAATGACAACACTCGATTAACCTCTAAGGTTACGACTAGAATCAAGTGATGAAGCTTTGATTATAACACTCTAAGTGTCTTAATTTATATCTCTCAATATATCTTGAATTTTCTCCAAGAGAACTCAAGAATAAAATGAAGAAGATGATTAAGGCTTGAGAAGAATAATATTCTCTCTTTTTTTTTCCTCACGTCTGGAATGGTTTTTGTTAAAGGAGAAAGTCTTCGCCTTTTATTCAACACCAACCAACCCATCAAATCCACTTTATCAATATAATAAGAGATACCATATCTCTTAAAGTCTTTTGTCTTCCATTATAAAATATAGACAAAGACCAAGAGGGGGTAGGTGAAAGGGGGGGCAGCCAACTAGAAGGGGAATATGAGTTTGGTCCGTTTCGGACTCCCGTGAGTCCAAACAGATAAAATCTGATTCCGTTCCGATGTATATATATATATATTAATTAATTAATCCAATTAATTAATCATATCAAATACATAACAACATAATTAATTTCTCCAAGAAATAATTATATTTATGAATTAAATTAATCACCCAGTAATTTATTTAATCCATTAGGCTGTAAATCAATTTATCCAATAAATCAATTTAGACATCCAATGTCCCAAATTAGATATCCAATATCTAATATTCATAATGAGAGATTAAGCTCGATTCATTCCGTTGTCAATCCTATTGCGCGGCTCGGTAGGTCCGTCTCAGTCAGCAATGGGAGGAACCAAAGAGTAGTAGCACCACCTACCCAGCCTGGCGGCCTACACTGTACCCTAACTGAGAACGAATGATGGAATCATTCAAGAACCATTCTGTCATGAATACCAGTATACGTATAAACCCTTCTTTCAAATGTCCCGATCAAGTTATAGGGTCACGGTCAGTCAAACCCTAACTGTACTTGACGCTATGCATGCGTTAATGCAAATCGAGATCATCGAGCTCTTGTGTATCCAATACAACTAGCTCCAATGCTTTGGCCAAAGACTTATGATCTCATCTGCCAATAACCGCATAGGACAATTAACCCGCTCACTAACGGGAGAAAGAATTCTATCTTGGTATTCAGTAGGACCTGCTACTTGCCCGTCAAGATGCACGTCGAGGTTGACCCCCGCCTCCCGGTTTATAGGGTCGAACTACTCTAATGAAAATCTTGACGTCACAAGCACATCCCTACTAAATCCTCAAGTCGAAGGTTCACGAATACCTATCACAACCTTTCGATTTCGTCATTGACTGTCCCGGAGTGAAATCCGTGTGACGAATCGAGGGTGAGTCGGTTCGAGTATACTAATCCATTTAGCATACCTATAACGTGTGCTCCCACTAACCATTAGCGTTCGACAGGCACTCTCCATGTCAAAGAACACGTCATACAAGTCTTCACATAAACTTAATGCCCAGTCAAGTTTCATCGACTTGCGAACGATTAAGTATTTTAGCTATAAACCTTTCCAGTGCCGACCTCCTTATCCAATAAGGAGTGGAATGTTTTGCTCTCAAATACATAGACTAGTTTCTATACGTATATCTACGAGTTAGGAACGCCAGTAACTACCAGTAAATAAAGAAACATTCATTGCCTTATATAAATGATTTACATAATTACAAGTACAATGCCCTCACTCAACATCCTCTGAGTGGCATTCGAGGGCATATTCCTAACAATCTCCCACTTGCACTCCATGCCACACACTATGGTATCTAATACCCATATTCTCCAGATGACGCTCCAAGCTAGTCTGAGAAAGTGGCTTGGTCAGTGGATCAGCGACGTTGTCGGCTGAGTCTACTCAGGCAAAGACAATGTATCCTTGCGAACAAATTCTCTTACGATATGATACTTCCTCTCAATATGTTTGGTTCTGTTGTGAAACCTCGGCTCCTTGGCTCGCGCTGACTCGTCGTTGTCGCAGATGCTGGAACAGCAATTTCGGACATGGTATCACTTGAAGTTCTCCCAGAAACTTCTTAATCCAGAACCCTTCCTTGGAAGCCTCCGAGGCTGCTTGATACTCAGCCTGACAGGTGGAATCAGCAGTCGCGCTTTGCTTGGCGCTACGCCAAGATACTGCTCCTCTATTAAGAGTAAATATGTAGCCAGAAGTAGACATCGAGTCGTCCTTCAGTCCTTGGACGTCTGAATCAGTGAATCCCACCACATCCAAATCTCCACCGCCATACATCAGAACCATATCTCTAGTCCTTCTCAAGTACTTGAGAACGTTCTTTACGGCAGTCCAATGTTCCCTACCTGGGTTTGCCTGAAACCTAATCACCACACTTACAGCATGCGCAATGTCAGGTCTCGTACACAACATAGCATACATAAGGCTACCCACGGCCGAAGCATATGGTATATTACTCATTTCATTTCGTTGTTCCTCACTTTGAGGACACATCTTCAAGGAGAGTTTTATTCCATGTTGCATCGGTAGGAACCCTCTTTTAGAATCATCCATATTAAATCGCTTTAAGATTTTATCTATATAGAGGGCTTGGGAAAGACCTATTGTTCTCTTCGCTCTATCCCGGTAGAGTCGAATACCAAGAATATAGGTAGCTTCTCCCAAGTCTTTCATGGAGAAATTACTCGAAAGCCAAGCTTTCACAGAACTGAGCATTCCCACATCATTTCCTATTAGTAGAATGTCATCTACATATAGTACTAAGAATGCGATCTTGCTCCCACTAACCCTCTTGTATACACAAGGTTCCTCTTCATTTTGCACAAAGTCAAACTCTTTGACTGCCTCGTCAAAATGAAGGTTCCAACTACGCGACGCTTGCTTCAGTCCATAAATGGAACGCTGAAGCTTGCACACTTTCTGAATATCGACTTCGGACACAAAACCTTTAGGCTGCTCCATATAGATTTCCTCCTCGAGGAATCCATTAAGGAAAGCCGTCTTTACGTCCATTTGCCATATCTCATAATCTTGGTAGGCAGCTATAGCAAGCATCATGCGAATAGACTTGATCATGGCTACGGGCGAGAAGGTATCGTGGTAATCGATTCCTTCTTTCTGGGTATAACCCTTTGCCACAAGCCTGGCCTTATAGGCGTCAACCTTGCCATCACCATCAGTCTTTCTCTTGTAGATCCACTTGTTCCCAATAGGCACTATGCCCTTGGGGCGGTCTACTAGAGTCCAGACCTGATTGACATGCATCGAGTCTATGTCAGCTTCCATAGCTTCATGCCATTTCGCGGAGTCTACATCCACCATCGCTTGGTCATAGGTCGTTGGGTCAGTCTCTTGGCTATCACTTGGAACCTCATGGAGACCTAGTTCCTCCAAGTGCACAAGCCCATACCTCTCAGGTAAATGAGACACCCTACTAGACCTACGAGGTGGTTGTACTTGTGCTTCAGAAGGTTCGGTTCCAGTTTCTTGCACATGTGTCTCCCGAGGAGTTTCATTGTATTCTTCTAAAGAAATACTTCTACCTGCTCCGCCTTCCTGAATGAACTCATCTTCCAGGAAGTGTGCTTGTAAAGCAACAATGATCTTTCGATCTTCGGGCATATAGAATAGATATCCCATTGTCCCAGACAGAAATCCAATGAAACGTCCCTTCGTGGACCTAGCTTCCAACTTCTCCACCTTAGTCTTCTTGACATAGGCGGGACATCCCAAAATCCTAATATGATTAAGACTTGGTTTCCTACCCTCCCACATCTCATGTGGAGTTTTAGGAACGGATTTGGAAGGACATCTGTTCAAGATGTAGGCGGCAGTCAGTAGTGCATACCCCCACAGGTAAATCGGTAAGTCAGTATAGCCCAGCATGGAACGGACCATGTTCAACAAGGTCCGGTTCCTTCTTTCTGACACACCATTTAACTGAGGAGTGCCTGGAGGTGTTAGTTGTGAAACTATTCCATGTTCCTTAAGGAACTCGTCAAACTCCGTACTCATATACTTGCCACCTCGGTCCGACCGAAGTGATTTGATATGATTACCAGTTTGTTTCTCAACTAGGGCCTTGAATTCCTGGAATTTCTCAAAGGCCTCGGATTTATGTTTCATTAAGTATACATAACCATACCTAGTATGATCATATGTAAACGTAATGAAAAATTGATATCCATCACGTGCTGCTTACAAAGCACCACAAACATCAGTATGGATTAATCCCAGTTTATCAGCGACTCTTTCAAAAGTCCCTGTGAAGGGGGACTTAGTCATTTTGCCTTTAAGGCAAGATTCACAAGTAGGAAATGGATCCGATCCCAATGGACCCATAAGTCCATCTTGTTCCACCTTGTAAACCTTGGTCTGACCAACATGACCAAGTCTAAGATGCCATTTCAAAACTTGATTGGTTTCATCCCTACCACGTTTTCTGGTCATAGTATTCACAACTACTTTGTTGCTGAGATTTAGATGATACAATCCATTTAACAATGTAGCAGTACCCACTGGTTTATTTCTAAAATAAATTTTGCAGGAACCATCACCAATGAAAAATGAAAAGCCCTTTCGGTCCATGACCGGAATGGATACAATGTTTTTGTGCCCTTTGGGCAAAACAAGTACATCTTCTAAAGTCAAAACAAAGCCGGATTCTAAACCCAAAAGAAGTGATCCTATGTCGGTTGCCTCGACACTATGCCCGCTTCTGACTGTGATCATAACTTCTCCAGCTCCAAGCTTCCTACATTGTTCCAGATCCTGATTCACGGTACAAATATGAGAACTAGCACTTAATCCGGTATCCAGAAGTAGAAAATACAGAGAGAACAATTTGTTTCCAAAACTAAAAGTTCTGTACCTGAAGTGCCATGAAGAATCGGACAGTCTCTAGCCCAGTGGCCCAGCTCACCGCACTTGAGACAAGTATCCTTCTTCTTCTTGTTCTTCGGAACCATCAGGGCCTTGCCCTTTTCCTTAAGGTCCTTGGCTTGTGGTCGCGTCTGCTTCTTGGTCTTTTCTTCTTGTTCTTAGACCTCCGAGGTCCAGAAGAAATCACAAGAGCAGACTCCTTCATCCGCGGAGTCTTCATCTGAGACTGAGCGGTCACAAGTTTGTTCATTAGCCCAGCTAAATTACATGCAATCTCATTGCACTTAAAGTTTATAACAAACTGTGAGAAGGAATCAGGAAGAGACTGTAGGATAAGGTCGGTTTGGAGAGAAGTATCCATATTAAAATCAAGAGCCTCCAATCTCTCAATCGTGGATATCATTTTTAGGACGTGTTCCCCAACCTTCTCACCTTCCTTCATCCTTGCACCGAACAGTTGCTTGGATATCTCATATCTAGCAGTTCTGCTGTGCTCACCATAAAGCTCGGTTAAGTGAGATAGAATCTGCCTAGCAGAAGTCATTTTCTCATGAGCTCTCTGAAGCTCATTAGACATGGAAGCCATCATATACGCACGGACTTTCACGTCATCCTTAACCCACTTTTTGTGGTTTTCAATCTCTTCCTGATTGGCTCGGGTCCGCACAGGAGGCGCCGGAATGTCCGTCTCCAAGACGTATCCCAGTGCCTCTATACTGAGGACAATCATCAGATTGCGGAGCCAATCCACAAAGTTAGGTCCCATTAAGGTGTTCTTTTCGAGTAGAATTGCGAGTGGATTCATTGTCATATTGAGATTTGTCTGCATTAAGTATAACAGATTAATTAGTGACTTGTTATATTATGATCTGAGTATAGAATTAAGGTCTTTTCTATTCTTGTTACTCAGCTCCCACTATTTTTATCGGAACAACACACTCCCATGTGAAATCCGGAAGTATCGTCGCTCTACTTCATAGTGGTGGTCGAGTTCTTTATAAATATTAATAGAGGGCAACCGAATAGGTTTCTAGTCTATTAATTTTCATAAAGTGGTGTCCAACACCAACCCATCTAATGGATGATTCGATCTTCTTTTTCCACTTGTTCACTCCCCTCAACCTATACGATTTCTATGGTTCGTGAACAAGTTAAGTTTATACCATCGACGCAAATCAGTTTCACAATTGAATCTTATCCGGCAACCTATCAGGTTTCTAGGGATAAAATTTGCTCCAACCGAAGGCATTTAATGCGCTCCCGGTAATTTATCCATCCTCCCTGAACGACTACCCCGATAACTCGGAAGCATAGCACATCCGGTTTGGATTTCAATTTCCTGAAAGCTCGATGGAGGGAAGGAAAACCTTGAAACCTTATAAACTTAATAATTTGTTGTGGGAGAATTTTCGCGATTAACGTTACACTTTGCACATTAATCATTTTAGCGCATTTGTTGCATTCATACAATATGTAACAACCATTCACAACCTTGTTGCTACCAACATGTGGTTCATGGACCGTTCCTAGAAAACAAAAAACTCCGTAATCTAATTACAAGTCTTCGTCTTGAATCTTCGTCTTCTCAAAACGGATCTTCCTCCGGTCTTTGTTATTACATATAAATTTTACATTGAAAAATTTCATCCTAGATACAAATATTTCTAGTAAAATAAATAGGCTCAAAACGGCCTTTACAACCCAATCGAATAAAACGAACGATTCAAACTAAGTCCATGAACCACATCCCCATTCAAAAGCATTCAACCAATAAATACTCAATAAATGGATAGCGAGAATATTACATATGATCCGATCAATAATCAACAATAAATAGAATTGATCCAATCAATTCAACAATAATCGACAATTTAATTTTCGTCCGTAGTGTACCCTTAAAATATTTTCTTTGAATTTTCCCTCATCAAAAATTTCAAATTAATGATTTTAATACAGGAAAATTCAATAATCGAAAATATACTGAAAAACGAGACCCAGGTGCGATGCTGAAAATCGCCAAGAAGACGAGGCACCACTGGCCGTGAGCCACGCCCGGCTCCAGACAGGAAAAGGGGGCCCCGGCCATGCCCGGACACGACCGGCATGATACAGCAATACCCGGCCGGATACAGCGAGCACTCGGCTTGATACAGCACCACGCCCGGCAGGACTCGGCTCGATACAGCAAGTGTCCGGCCGGATCCAGCGAGCACTCAGCTCGATACAGCAACACGCCCGGCAGGACTCGGCTCGATACAGCAAGTGTCCGGCCGAATCCAGCGAGCACTCGGCTCGATACAGCACCACGTCCGGCAGGACTCGGCTCGATACAGCAAGTGTCCGGCCTTGGGCCGGACGTGCTCGGCCATACTCGGCAACTGTATGGAAAATCGTCCAACGATTCGATACAGCTCGTTTTCGGGCAGATTTCTAAAATCTTGTTATTCCTGATCTGAATATTATTAATATAAATCATATTTTCAAGAAAAAAACTTGATTTATACCATAACATAAAATCACGGAAAAACGACACTACGACGAACAATAAAATATCTACGATTATCAAAGTGATTCTAAATCACAAAATAAGCATTCCAAATGCTAAATATCGTATATACGATCGCAAGACCTCGCTCTGATACCACTGTTGGGATTCGGTGCCTAAAACGAAGGCCCAGCGGAAGCGGTAATACGAAAATTAATTCGATATGAATCCCTACGAGGATCCATCGAGCTACGCATATACGAATATAAAATAAACAAAGGAAGATATGAAATCATACCCTTGTCGTCCGTTGATTATATGGATTTCCTTCTCTTGAGCTATTCCCCAAACGATCCAAAATGCTCCAAGCCCTTGGAGGATGCAACGCCGAAAAAACCGCGTCTCTACTTGTCACGCGCCGGAGAAACAAACAGAATGACAACACTCGATTAACCTCTAAGGTTACGGCTAGAATCAAGTGATGAAGCTTTGATTATAACACTCTAAGTGTCTTAATTTATATCTCTCAATATATCTTGAATTTTCTCCAAGAGAACTCAAGAATAAAATGAAGAAGATGATTAAGGCTTGAGAAGAATAATATTCTCTCTTTTTTTTTTCCTCACGTATGGAATGGTTTTTGTTAAAAGAGAAAGTCTTCACCTTTTATTCAACACCAACCAACCCATCAAATCCCCTTTATCAATATAATAAGAGATACCATATCTCTTAAAGTCTTTTGTCTTCCATTATAAAATATAGACAAAGACCAAGAGGGGTAGGTGAAAGGGGGGGGGGGCAGCCAACTAGAAGGGGAATATAAGTTTGGTCCGTTTCGGACTCTCGTGAGTCCAAACAGATAAACTCTGATTCCGTTCCGATGTATACATATTAATTAATTAATCCAATTAATTAATCATATCAAATACATAACAACATAATTAATTTCTCCAAGAAATAATTATATTTATGAATTAAATTAATCAACCAGTAATTTATTTAATCCATTAGGCTGTAAATCAATTTATCCAATAAATCAATTTAGACATCCAATGTCCCAAATTAGATATCCAATATCTAATATTCATAATGAGAGATTAATCTCGATTCATTCCGTTGTCAATCCTATTGCGCGACTCGGTAGGTCCGTCTCAGTCAGCAATGGGAGGAACCAAAGAGTAGTAGCACCACCTAGCCAGCCTGGCGGCCTACACTGTACCCTAACTGAGAACGAATGATGGGATCATTCAAGAACCATTCTGTCATGAATACCAGTACACGTATAAACCCTTCTTTCAAATGTCCCGATCAAGTTATAGGGTAGCAGTCGATCAAACCCTAATCAGATTTGACGCTATGCATGCGTTAATGCAAATCGAGATCATCGAGCTCTTGTGTATCCAATACAACTAGCTCCAATGCTTTGGCCAAAGACTTATGATCTCATCTGCCAATAACCGCATAGGACAATTAACCCGCTCACTAATGGGAGAAAGAATTCTATCTTGGTATTCAGTAGGACCTGCTACTTGCCCGTCAAGATGCACGTCGAGGTTGACCCCCGCCTCCCGGTTTATAGGGTCGAACTACTCTAATGAAAATCTTGACGTCACAAGCACATCCCTACTAAATCCTCAAGTTGAAGGTTCACGAATACATATCACAACCTTTCGATTCCGTCATTGACTGTCCCGGAGTGAAATCCGTGTCGAGGGTGAGTCGGTTCGAGTATACTAATCCATTTAGCATACCTATAACGTGTGCTCCCACTAACCATTAGCGTTCGACAGACACTCTCCATGTCAAAGAACACGTCATACAAGTCTTCACATAAACTTAATGCCCAGTCAAGTTTCATCGACTTGCAAACGATTAAGTATTTGAGCTATAAACCTTTCCAGTGCCGACCTCCTTATCCAATAAGGAGTGGAACGTTTTGCTCTCAAATACATAGACTAGTTTCTATACGTATATTTACGAGTTAGGAACGCCAGTAACTACCAGTAAATAAAGAAACATTCATTGCCTTATATAAAGAAACATTTATTTACATAATTACAAGTACAATGCCCTCACTCAACATCCTCTGAGTGGCATTCGAGGGCATATTCCTAACAAAGGTCTGACGAGGCCTCTGGAGTTCGGTACATGATGTGTACGAACAAGGTGTATGATCCAGGTCGGGTCTGACGAGGCCTCTGGATTTCGGTGCATGATGTGTACGAACGATGTTTGTGGCCAGGTAGGGTCCGATGAGGCCTTCGGAGTTCGGTACATGATGTGTACGAACGATGTTTGTGGCCGGGTAGGGTCCGTTGAGGCCTCCAGAGTTCGGTACATGATGTGTACGAACAACGATCGTATAAGAGTGATTGTTTGGATAACATTTTAAATACGGGTCTTGGACTCATAATGACATCTTATCCAGTGTGTTTTGGAACGAGAATCAGGCTAAGGCCCTAATATTTACGAAAAGGTTTTGTAAATTGGGACTCGAGGTGCAAAAGAATTTATGCTTTAAAAATCCCCGAGATGATGTGTTCCTTTTCAAATATCTCTTGCTTGAGTTCGAAATTCTAAAACTTCTCGGGAACATTTTGATAATTGATTTCCATATTAAATTCGTAGTTGCTATTTACTTGTTGCTTTTCGTATCGTATTATACTTGCACTAGTAAAACAGTGGAGTTTTACTAACCCCCGAGTAATCGGGGGGTGGATGTCTGTTTTGCGTCCAGGTACATGCAGGTTCAGGGGAGCAGTCACAGGATTGGCACAAGAGGATGACGAGCTACGATACTAATCAAGAGTCGAAAGTTGGTAGAGTTTGGTTGTATTGTTAGAGTTGATTTCAGTCTTCCGCTGTATTGTGTTTCGGCCCCTATGTGGGTAATGTTGTTTTAGTCAGTTCTGTTGATAGAGTTGTGTGACCTCATCGGTCTGTGTATTCATGTGTAAGTGACCTTAACGGTCTGTATTATTATATTGTTTGACCCTGGCCGGGCAAGCACTTGGTTGTTTATGGATGTTTAGCCTAGTAGATACTTGTGGAAAGGGTCTACGGCGTGTAATATTCCCATACGGTTTGGGGGTGTTACAATACTGTACTATGATATTGGTGGTTCGGGTAACTGGTGAAAAATCGGTGGGCCGGATAATGAGTAAAAACTAGTTCTTATGGTTTGCGGGTGGTTTGGATTTGGGTTGTTGTGTGTTGGAGTCTGGGATTCTTAAGGATGTTATGAAATATGTTAGTGTTACTGAAGAAGTTGGGTTTGTGTATTTGGTTCCTGAGTTTCCTTTTGTTAAGGAAAGGGAGTTGAGAGCGAGTTTTTTAAGTAGTGGAGTGATGCCTCCGGCGGATCGTGTTCCATTTTGGTTACCTTATTTTCTTGATGCTAAGACATATACAAGCTCGGGTTCGTTCAGTAATTTGACTCCTCTGAAACTCAACAAGAACATAAATCATATGAGTCAATTGTGGGTTTATTTCAGTCACATTATGTCTAAATCAAGTGAGTCAATTAATATGGACTAGTCGTGTTCAATTTTGGAGCTGGAATCATACGCAGGGATATACCAACTTCTTCTATTACCGCGCAAGGTCAGATGCGAAGCCATGGTGACAGACAAATGGTCAGGATCGTGAAAGCAATTTTGATCCACTCAGTCATATGCACAGACAAACAGTCATGCAACAAACACGCCCGACAGAAGGTAACATGCTTCGATATTTTTGATCAAATTCAAATGTTATGATATGTTGTTGCACACTTCATGTGAGAAGGTATTCGAGTTAGTTTATTGTCACGTTTGCAATTGCAGTCGTAAGTTATAGTGATTCCAGAGACCTACGTCCCGCAACAAGGCATATACCACTGCCAGTTTAACGTCCGGTGATCCACCTTTAGACACCTGCACTTTCCCACACTTTCAATATATTTTCACATGTAATTATGTTATGACTACTACTTACTAACTGCAGCCAGTCACCAGAACACGTACGGCGTTTGCAAAAGGAGGTTCAATGAGATGCGTGCAGGTTTGTTCAAATATTAAGAAACTAGAAATCTACAATTTTATGGCGACCTCAGTTACCAGTTCGTTGATCATTTTATGTCCTCATTATAGGTCTATATGGTTCGCGAGCCTGGACTTCAACAGTAGATGACGGACCATCAAACTCGCCGCCAATGGCACGACAACGTTAGTGACGCTCCGTTCCAGTTTTAACACTTCCATATAGCTGCATTAAGGTTGCTTATTTTATTTAGCAAATTGGTTATTCAAATAGGTGAAGGGTGAGGATTTCGATGTTCAGACGAGATGTTTCAGGTGGGCCGTGCAAACATTTATCAACACAAACCAAGGCCCGCAAAGAATTTTCCAGAACTAGAAACATCAGCCCCTGTGGCTGTTAATGATCCTGCAAGCAGCAACGCGATTAAAGATGGTAGCAAACGTACTTTTTTATTCATCCGTAACATTATCAAATTATTTATTTCATAAAGTGGAATCGAATCCCTTAGATTACCATTACAGGTTTGTAATAATCAGCATTGGGTTGTTATCTCACTAAAGTCCAGACATGGCGGAATGGACAGTTTGAGTAATGGGTCAACGTGTTGGTTTGTGTTCATTTGATAATGGGTCAACCATGTTAAACTATAAATCTGACTAAAAATAATATGGATCAAACAGGTCAACTAGCAATTGCGTTTTCAATACATTTACTTTTATGAACAAGTGGTCAGGAGAATCATAGAATTTCGATACACATACTTTTGTAGCTAAATTTTTAAATATGTGAAATGAGACAATATTTTGACGTTCTGCTATTTTAACACAGGCTCTCCAGGAATAAATTCGTGCGACCATATTGGCATCATTCAGGTAATTGTTCAATGTACCCCTTCCAACGTCTAATGAGTTATCTGGAAACTGCTTATTAGTCATCTGAAATTGCTTAAATTATCTCACTGATGTCTTAGATAAGAAGTTTTTAATACCCTGTTTGTTTCATGTTCAGACTGCAATAACTACTTACATCAGTTGAATTGGTGTACTGAAGATGCTGTTGCTGATCTTGGCTATCACATTCCTATTGATCCTTGGAAAGATACCAATACCAAAAGACTGGACGGGTGAGTGTGCGTTAACAGCTTTGATCTTAGAAGCTAATTATATGGTACTGATTTGCAACATCTTGATCAGTAGTTGGTCTAATGAATAGCTAGACAAATAGGTCAGCTGCTTTATGTGTTTTTATCTGAAATGTCGTTAGGTGAATGACAAATAGGTCTAATGAATAGCATGACACTTGTGGTGTAATACCCAGTTGTAATTCAGTAATTATCACTCAGTAATTATCATTCAGTATTTATCATTCAGTAATTGATACTCAGTAATTTCATTCATTATTGATCATTTGTCACTCAGATTCAGTCATGGTATTCATCATTCAGAGTAATTGTATCGAGTATCGATCGTCATTCATCATTAATCTTATTGGAGTTTCGTGCCATGTTTATCATCATTGTCATTTTCGTTGCAAGCTGTGCTTGAGGAGTAGCGCACGCTACATACTCCTTTTAGCGTACGCTAATTGGGTATAGGTAGCGCACGCTACCGCTCAGCTTTAGCGCACGCTAAGGCTGTTATTTGCCGCAGTAAGGTACCGATGCAGTGAGAATAAAAGTAGCTCACGCTAAGAGTGGTAAGTAGTGCGCGCTAACGGTCGTAGTAGCGCACGCTATATGTGTGGAGTAGCGCGCGCTAGGGGCGGATCGTGTTGAGTCCAGGTGCTACCGGATCGCACCGGTTTATTCATAGCGCACGCTATGCATTGTTGTTAGCGTACGCAACCGACATATTAGCGCACGCTAAATAATGGTTGTAGCGCACGCTATCGAGGTTAGATCAGAGGGCAGATGGTTTTCTGGACTCCAGTACTGGGCGTCAAATATTTCGCTAGCGCACGCTAACAATGGATATTAGCGCACGCTAGTAGTATGGCCGTAGCGCACGCTACAAAGAGGTACGTAGCGCGCGCTACCGTGTTCGGACAGTGGGTACTGGACTACCCAAATTACTCGTTAGCGCACGCTATACACAAGGGCTAGCGCACGCTAACCTGGACTGAGTATAAATTGGACAGTTAGTCAGACTTCTTCATTTGTTCATCTCATTTCACTCCTTCGGTATTTTTGGGCGATTTCGAGCGATTCGGAGAGGGTTCTTCGAGGTGTAATCATCAATCATCATCTTCAAGCTCATCTTTCGGATTGATCATCATCTCATCATCTTCATCACATCGAATCAAAGGTATTAATCTCTTGGATCTAGAATTTCGGATTTTTGGGTTTTCCTTCCGATTTCTTCGTGTAAGCTTGGATTATCATTGGGATATGTTAAGTTATGGATTATCTACTTGGATAAATATATTCCTACGGATTTAATGGTTATTTTCGGAATTGTTTTCAAGAACCCTTGGGGTTGACTTCGATTAATTGGGGATTTTCCGATTGATGTCGTTATAATCATGAATTATGGATTCCTAATGGATTATTGATATCATTGAAGTGTTTTGTTAGTTCGAAATACTCATTTTGGTGTGGGTTTCGACATATTCGGATTGGATATTTCCGAAGTTGTGCGGATGCATTATGTATTCGTTGGAATGCCTATGAGTTTGTTTATCGTTGTTTCGAGTCTTGGGTTTGTCGTGTTTTGTTGTTTGATTCGTGTATTGAGCGATTGTTGGTAATTATTGTTATTCAAGGTTGTTCGAGCGATCGGTATCTTGGTTAGGACGTTGTTCGTGGACGGACATTCTTCATCGGTATTGTGTAAGTTAAATCTTACTCGGTTAAAAGGATACTCATTCCTTTTGTTGTTGATTGCTCATAATCATAATTCATTCATCATAATATTAATCATTTTGAGACTTGTAAGTGTCGAATAATCATTTCATTCACGAGGAACGACGGTTCCAAATCTTTTCATTGGTTTATCAATCACGTCACTATTACTTTCATATCGGTGAGTCATCTTGGCCTTGTCTAATTATTATTCATTGGTTTTCATCATGGTCATTCTCGTTCATGTGACCTTCCGGGTTCATATTGCGTGGCCGGGTGTGGCTGTGTGGAATTTTTAGTCGGTCACATGATGGTCATGTATTGGGTTCACCGATACATCGGACCGTGCACACGGTAACGCTTACCTAATTAGGTACAAGGACGGGTGTGTCCGGACATTCGTCTTGTACACTTGCACAGGACATTACGGGCGTACTATGATGCTCCTCTTCAGCGTAATTCATAATTAAGAATATTTCATCACTTCAGTTAATTCATGATTGTGTAATTTCAACTCTTGAGGATTGTTGTTACGTATGGCGACCCGTTGGGGATTTTGTTTTCCGGTCACGGCAAGGCAAAGGCACGGAAGAGCATGTTGACGGCGAGTCCCAATGATACTAGTAGGGGGCCCTGATGCATTGATCATTCATTCATCATTTATGTTTCCTTTATTCATTCATTGCAGACATTCCGTTTGAATGCTCATTTCATTCAGTGTTGTGTATTTTATCGTCACATAAAATACACATGTATTCTATTTTATCACAGGTGTTGTATAAAACTCCTCATCGGAGTAATTGATGTTGTAATGTGGTTCGGTACTACATTTACCATGTAATTCATTCATTCTCATTCGCTGGTGGGTCCCAGTCGGGGTCCACAGACCGTAATATCCGCCTAGTTTGGGGTGTTACGAGTTGGTATCGGAGAGTGGTTTTGAATACTACCCTCCAAGTCATGTCTCATTTGAAATCATCGTCATCGGACTAGTATCATTGGACTTTCGCGTCACGTGTGACTGTGCAAATGCCGAGCCAATCGCACCAAGAACAGTAAGATTTCTAATGCCATGGTATAATTTCGGCATTAATCATTCATTCATAATTCATCGATTAACAATCCTCAATCATCATTGTCATTTTGACCGGACGGTCGAGTTAACTCATTAATCACCAATTCATTTCATTGTTCACTTGTTGATCGGGAAGATCGGATCATTAATCTTGTTAACTCATCCAAGATGATCATTTCAAGAACTTCATCAGATAATCATGTCACGTCAATCAATCATTCATGTAATCGCCGTATTTGAGCGCGTATGCTCATTTTCATTATTTCATAATATAATCATAATGTGATACTCATGCGAGATGTATAATCATCATATGACTTTCCACTTGGTATGGAAAGGGCGAGAGGACGTGGAGGACGAGGCCGTGGAGCGGGCCGAATCCCGAGAACTCGTGCGAATACCGTGCAAATGCCAGAATAATGCTAATTCGGCGGCGACGCTGCCACTCATTCACCGGACGCGATCATTCATTATCGGAGTCGTACCGGGACACGGCTCGGTCGAGAGGGTGTCCGGTTGATCCACTCGCATTTATGCAGGCATGATGGCCCAAATGACTCAGATGGCTCGATTGATGGAGACGATGCATAACTCCGTCAATCGGAATCGGCGAGCTCCTCCGCCGCCACCTCGGAGGCAAGAGAGGAATGTGAGTAACATCATCGGCGATATCTCTCGCGAGAGGCCACCTACTTTTGAGGGCTCGTCGAGCCGGCAGATATCATTCATTGGCTCGAGCATTTCGAGAAGTCCGTTTGCTATGGTAGAGTGTCCCGAGGGACACAAGGTTTCAGATGCGGCTTACTATCTCGGTAAGAGCGCTCATTCATGGTGGTTATCGTTGAAGCCCACAGACGGAACATGAACTTGGGATCAGATCAAGACTCTCATGATGGAGAGGTACTATCAGACCCCACTCGGGAGGCCAAGTTGTCGGAATTACTCACTCCACCTTTGGCGGATGATGATGTTCTCGCCATCGCCGAAAAATTTCGTGAACTTCTTCCGTTCGCCTCATCTATCATTCACTCGAAGCGGACAAGATCAAGTATTTCAAAGAAGAGGTGAAACCCCGTATGAGACTTCAGTTACTTAATCATAATTGCACCACATTGGCCGAGTTCATTGAGAAGGCTCTTACTTACGAACTTACGGCTAAGGAAATTGCTAAGCAGCAACCTTCGTCTGCTAGCAAGAAGTCCAAGAACCGTAATCAGTCTGACGGGAGTCAGGCCACTTTCAAGAAACCGCGGGCGGGCTCTACTTTTTCTTAGCGACCTCCCCTAGCGTCTAAACTCGCGGAATCTCAGTCTCGAGCGTCCAGTTCGGCCATCACCTGTTATAACTAAGGGGAACTTGGTCACCTCAGTACCAAGTGTCCGAAGCAGACTATCACATGTCATAATTGTGGAATTGCTGGGCATAAGGCCCGTTTTTGCCGTAGGGACTCCAAACCTACTCAGACGTCATCTCAGGCCCCTAAGCGATCGGCCGTTCGAATCGAGGCCACTCAATCGGCGTCGTTTAAAGCAGCGGGAGCGACTAAAGGTGGAGCTTTTAGCGTGACAGAGGCGTCGGTGCGGGACTAGCAAGCCCCGGATTTATGAGATGAAGAAGACCGATGATCCGGAGGCCGAATGATCTCGGTACACTCGATATTCTATCTCAACTTTGTGTGTACTCTTTTCGATCTGGTGCATCACATTCATTCATTTCCGAGTCATGTTTGAGTAGACTACGTCGGGTAGTGCTACTAGTTGTGAGCCTTATGTCATTGGCCTACCCGATGGTAGGCAATTATCGTGTCGGGAGATTCAGAATTGTCCGATTCAGTTTCATGGTCGTGTATGGCCAGCGGACCTAATCGTGGTAGATTTGCCGAGGGACGACGTCATCTTGGGTATTGATTGGATGGATTGTCATGATGCCATCATTAATGTCCGTAAGCGTATGGTCACTATCATTTCAGACGATGGAGTTGAATGTGTGTTTCAGGGAGGTAATCCCGGCTGTTCTGGTAAGGTCATTAATTCAATGAAAGCAGTAAGGTTACTCAATCAGGGATGTGTCGGTTATTGGTGCTATATGGCCAAAACCGAGAAGTCATCAGTAATGTTAACGGATATTCCGGTGGTGAGGGAATATGCCGATGTTTTTCCAGACGAGCTACCTGGTTTGCCTCCACAGAGGGATGTGGAATTCACGATTGAGTTGGAACCTGGTACGTCCCCGATATCGAAGGCACCGTACCGGATGGCCCCGACCGAAATGCAGGAATTAAAGAACCAACTTGAAGAGTTGTTCGAGAAGGGTTATATTCGACCGAGTGCGTCCCCGTGGGGAGCACCAGTGTTATTTGTCAAGAAGAAGGATGGTTCATTCCGCTTATGTATTGATTATCGGGAATTGAACAGGGTGACGATCAAGAATAAGTATCCCTTAGCCAGTATTGACGATCTCTTAGATCAACTTCAGGGAGCTTCAGTATTTTCCAAGATCGACTTAAGATCTGGGTATCATCAGTTGCGGATTCGAGAGTCGGATATCGCGAGGACGGCGTTTCGAACACGCTATGGTCATTATGAGTTTGTGGTTATGCCGTTCGGATTGACTAATGCACCTGCGGTATTCATGGAATTAATGAATCGGGTTTTCATCGACTTTTTGGATCAGTTTGTTGTTGTCTTCAACGACGACATTTTGATTTATTCTCGTGACCGGGAGGAACACGAGTTCCACCTTCATCAAGTGCTAGACGTGTTGAGACGAGAACAACTTTATGGGAAGTTTTCTAAATGTGAGTTCTGGATGTCCGGTGACTTTTCTCGGACATGTAATTTCATCGACGGAGTTCGTGTCGATCCTCGAAGACGGAGGCTATTCGAGATTGGCTACCTCAGAAGAACGTTAAGGAAATCCGAAGTTTCCTCGGATTAGCGGGTTATTATCGGATTTGTAGAGGATTTTCTCGAATCGCTCAACCCTTAACGAACCTTTGCGGAAGGATAAGAAATACACGTGGTCCGACGCGTGTCAACGGAGTTTTGAGGAACTCAAGAGTCGGTTAATGTCGACTTTGTACTTTCCTTGCCGCAGGGACGGAAGGATTTGTGGTCTATAGTGATGCGTCGGACAGGTCTCGGATGTGTGCTCATGCGAACGGGAAAGTTATTGCCTATGCTTCACGGCAATTGAGGCCTTACGAGGTTAATTATCCGACCCACGACACTGAGCTAGCGGCCGTGGTGTTCGCTTTGAAGATTTGGCGTCATTACCTTTATGGCGTCACACGATATTCACCGATCATAAGAGCTTAAAGTATATATTTACTCGAAGGAGTTAAATATGCGTCGAGAGACGGTGGTTGGAATTAATCAAAGATTATGATATCGAGATCCTCTACCACCGGGCAAGGCGACGTTGTCGCCGATGCCTTGAGTCGTAAGTCCGTTCGTGAGCAGATGCTTGCCCGTTTAACGATTCGGAAGGAGCTTCGAGAATTCCTTAGACCCGAGATCGAGTGCCGCCGGCGAGTTCGGGGACACTTTGTATGTTAGAGATTTCATCATCACTCGAGGAGGCAATCCGAGAGAATCAGGGTTCGGACCCATCATTGTTGCGCATCCGAGAGGATGTGGCTCAGGGGAAAGCCCCTGGATTTGTGGTCCACGAGGATGGACTTTTGAGGTTTAAGAATCGGTTGTGCGTACCGGCAAATGACGAGTTGAAAAACTCGATTTTGACAGAAGCTCATGCTACCCCTTATTCCGTTCATCCGGGGTCTAGCAAGATGTACAAGGACTTGAAACAAAATTACTGGTGGAGTAATATGAAGCGAGAAGTCGCAGAATTTGTTTCGAGATGCTTAACCTGTCAACGAGTTAAGATTGAACATCAGCGACCGGCGGGTATGCTGAAACCCCTTCCTATTCCCGAGTGGAAGTGGGAAGACATTTCTATGGATTTCATCACGAGTTTGCCGATGAGTCGTCGTGGCATGAACATGATCTGGGTGATCGTGGACCGCTTAATCAAATCAGCTCATTTCCTTGAAATCAAGGAAACGTGGGGTCCCGAGAGACTTGCTCAACTGTTCATCAAAGAGATAGTCAGACTGCACGGTACTCTTAAAAGTATCGTTTCCGATCGTGACGGACGGTTTGTGTCGCATTTTTGGAAATCAGTTCATCGTGCTATGGGAACTCAGCTTAATCTCGCATCGCTTTTCATCCTCATCAGACGGACAATCAGAGAGGACCATTCAGACATTAGAGGACATGTTGAGGGCATGCGTCCTCGATTGGAAAGACGATTGGGAAGCCCAGCTACCATTGATCGAGTTCACGTATAATAATAGTTGGCATGCTTCGATGAAGATGGCACCTTACGAGGCCTTGTATGGTCGTCGTTGTCGATCTCCGTTGTGTTGGGACGACTTATCAGAATCAATCGGCACCGAGCCCGATATGCTTATAGCCGCCCGTGAGAAGGTAGCTTTGATCGAGTCGTTTGTTGACCGCTCGAGTCAACGAAATCATATGCGATAACCGTAAATCGACCATTAGAGTTCGAGGTGGTGACCATGTGTTGGTCAAGGTATCTCTAGTCGTGGTATCTTCCGTTTTGGGAAGAGGGGAAAGTTGAGTCCGAGATTCATTGGACCGTTTGAGATTTTGGATCGGGTGGGCGAGTTAGCTTATCGATTGGCTTTACCTCCGGCGTTGAGCCGAATTCATAATGTGTTTCATGTCTCTCAGTTGCGGAAGTATGTTGCCGACCCGAGTCACATACTTCGATTCGGAAATCGAGATCGCCGACGATCATTCATATGAGGAACGTCCTATACGAGTTTTAGAGCGGCGAATCAAGCAGTTGAGGAATAAGACGATTCCTTTGGTTAAAATTCAGTGGTATAGACACGGAGTCGAAGAGGCTACTTGGGAAACCGAGGATAGTATGCGGGAGAGTTATCCCGAGTTGTTTGACCCTTAGTTTCGGGATGAAACTCTTTTAAGGGGGTGTATGTAATACCCATTGTAATTCAAGAATTATCACTCAAGAATTATCATTCAAGATTTATCATTCAAGAATTGATACTCGGTAATTTCATTCATTATTGATCATTTGTCACTCGATTCAGTCATGGTATTCATCATTCGAGTAATTGTATCGAGTATCGATCGTCATTCATCATTAATCGATTGGAGTTTTGTGCCGTGTTTATCATCATTGTCATTTTCGTTGCAAGTCGTGCTTGAGGAGTAGCGCACGCTACATACTCCTTTAGCGTACGCTAATTGGGTATAGGTAGCGCACGCTACCGCTCGGCTTTAGCGCACGCTAAGGCTACCTTGGCTGCAGTCCGGAAGGTACTGACCGCAGTGAGAATAATTGTAGCGCACGCTACGAGTGGTAAGTAGCGCGCGCTAACGGGTCGTAGTAGCGCACGCTATATGTGTGGAGTAGCGCGCGCTAGGCGGATCGGGTTGAGTCCAGTGGCTCTTTGGGATCGCACCGGTTTATTCATAGCGCACGCTATGCATTGTTGTTAGCGTACGCAATCGACATATTAGCGCACGCTAAATAATGGTTGTAGCGCACGCTATCGAGGTTAGATCGGAGGGTAGATGGTTTTCTGGACTCCGATCGGGCGTCAAATATTTCGCTAGCGCACGCTAACAATGGATATTAGCGCACGCTAGTAGTATGGCCGTAGCGCACGCTACAAAGAGGTACGTAGCGCGCTACCGTGTTCGGACAGTGGGTCTTGGACTACCCAAATTACTCGTTAGCGCACGCTATACACAAGGAGCTAGCGCACGCTAACTTTGGGTAGTATAAATTGGACGATTAGTCGACTTCTTCATTTGTTCATCTCATTTCACTCCTTCGGTATTTTTGGGCGATTTCGAGCGATTCGGAGAGGGTTCTTCGAGGTGTAATCATCAATCATCATCTTCAAGCTCATCTTTCGGATTGATCATCATCTCATCATCTTCATCACATCGAATCAAAGGTATTAATCTCTTGGATCTAGAATTTCGGATTTTGGGTTTTCCTTCCGATTTCTTCGTGTAAGCTTGGATTATCATTGGGATATGTTAAGTTATGGATTATCTACTTGGATAAATATATTACTACGGATTAAAAGGTTATATTAGGAATTGTTTTCAAGAACCATAGGGGTTGACTTGATTAATTGGGGATTTTCCGATTGATGTCGTTATAATCATGAATTATGGATTCCTAATGGATTATTGATATCCTTGAAGTGTTTTGATAGTTCGAAATACTCATTTAGGTGAGGGTTTCTACAAATTAGGTATTGGATATTTCCGAAGTTGTGCGGTCGGTTATGTATTCGTTGGAATGCCTATGAGTTTGTTTATCGTTGTTTCGACCCTTGTGTTAGTCGTGTTTTGTTGTTTGATACGTGTATTGAACGATTGTTGGTAATTATTGTTATTCAAGGTTGTTCGAGCGATCGGTATCTTGGTTAGGACGTTGTTCGTGGACGGACATTCTTCATCGGTATTGTGTAAGTTAAATCTTACTCGGTTAAAAGGATACTCATTCCTTTTGTTGTTGATTGCTCATAATCATAATTCATTCATCATAATATTAATCATTTTGAGACTTGTAAGTGTCGAATAATCATTTCATTCACGAGGAACGACGGTTCCAAATCTTTTCATTGGTTTATCAATCACGTCACTATTACTTTCATATCGGTGAGTCATCTTGGCCTTGTCTAATTATTATTCATTGGTTTTCATCATGGTCATTCTCGTTCATGTGACCTTCCGGGTTCATATTGCGTGGCCGGGTGTGGCTGTGTGGAATTTTTAGTCGGTCACATGATGGTCATGTATTGGGTTCACCGATACATCGGACCGTGCACACGGTAACGCTTACCTAATTAGGTACAAGGACGGGTGTGTCCGGACATTCGTCTTGTACACTTGCACAGGACATTACGGGCGTACTATGATGCTCCTCTTCAGCGTAATTCATAATTAAGAATATTTCATCACTTCAGTTAATTCATGATTGTGTAATTTCAACTCTTGAGGATTGTTGTTACGTATCGACCCGTTGGGGATTTTGTTTTCAGTCACGGCAAGGCAAAGGCACGGAAGAGCATGTTGGCGGCGAGTCCTGATGATACTAGTAGGGGCCCCGATCATTGATCATTCATTCAGTCATTTATGTTTCCTTTATTCATTCCGCTGCAGACATTCCGTTTGAATGCTCATTTCATTCAGTGTTGTGTATTTTATCGTCACATAAAATACACATGTATTCTATTTTATCCTGGGTGTTGTATAAAACTCCTCATCGGAGTAATTGATGTTGTAATGTGGTTCGGTACTACATTTACCTGTGTAATTCATTCATTCTCATTCGCCCGGTGGGTCCCAGTCGGGGGTCCACGGCACTGTAATATCCGCTTAGTTTGGGGTGTTACAGAGTTGGTATCGGAGAGTGGTTTTGAATACTACCCTCCAAGTCATGTCTCATTTGAAATCATCGTCATCGGACTAGTATCATTGGACTTTCGCGTCACGTGTGACCTGTGCAAATGCCGAGCCAATCAGACCAAGAACTGTAAGATTTCTAATGCCATGGTATAATTTCTGGCATTAATCATTCATTCATAATTCATCGCTTAACAATCATCAATCATCATTGTCATTTTGAACGGGACGGTCAGTTAAACTCATAAATCAGTAAATTAATTTCATTGTTCGGTTGTTGATCAGAAGATCGGATCATTAATCTTGTTAACTCATCCAAGATGATCATTTCAAGAACTTCATCCGATAATCATGTCACGTCAATCAATCATTCATGTAATCGCTGTATTTGAGCGCGTATGCTCATTTTCATTATTTCATAATATAATCATAATGTGATACTCATGCGAGATGTATAATCATCATATGACTTTCCACTTCGCATGGAAAGGGGCGAGAGGACGTGGAGGACGAGGCCGTGGAGCGGGCGAATCCCGAGAACTCGTGCGAATACCCGTCAAATGCCAGAATAATGCTAATTGGTGGCGGCGACAGCGCCACTCATTCACCAGACGCGATCATTCATTATCGGGAGTCGTACCGGACACGGCTCGGTCGAGGGTGTCGGGTTGATCCACTCGCATTTATGCAGGCATGATGGCCCAAATGACTCGGATGGCTCGGTTGATGGAGACGATGCATAACTCCGTCAATCGGAATCGGCAGCTCCTCCGCCGCCACCTCGAGGCAAGAGAGGAATGTGAGTAACATCATCGGCGATATCTCTCGCCGAGGCCACCTACTTTTGAGGGCTCGTGCAGGCCGGCAGATATCATTCATTGGCTCGAGCATTTCGAGAAGCTGTTTGCTATGGTAGAGTGTCCCGAGGGACACAAGGTTTCAGTTGCGGCTTACTATCTCGGTAAGAGCGCTCATTCATGGTGGTTATCGTTGAAGCCCACAGACGGAACATGTACTTGGGATCAGTTCAAGACTCTCATGATGGAGAGGTACTATCCGACCCCACTCAGGGAGGCCAAGTTGTCGGAATTACTCACTCCCGACCTTTCGGCGGATGATGATGTTCTCGCCATCGCCGAAAAATTTCAGGAACTTCTTCCGTTCGCCTCATCTATCATTCACTCAGAAGCGGACAAGATCAAGTATTTCAGCAAGAGGCTGAAACCCCGTATGAGACTTCAGTTACTTAATCATAATTGCACCACATTGGCCGAGTTCATTGAGAAGGCTCTTACTTACGAACTTACGGCTAAGGAAATTGCTAAGCAGCAACCTTCGTCTGCTAGCAAGAAGTCCAAGAACCGTAATCATCGACGGAGTCGTGCCACTTTCAAGAAACCGCGGCGGGCTCTACTTTTCTTAGCGACCTCCCCTAGCGTCTAAACTCGCGGAATCTCGGTCTCGAGCGTCCGGTTCGGCCATCACCTGTTATAACTACGGGAACTTGGTCACCTCGGTACCAAGTGTCCGGCGTACTATCACATGTCATAATTGTGGAATTGCCGGGCATAAGGCCCGTTTTGCCGTAGGGACTCCAAACCTACTCGGACGTCATCTCGGGCCCCTAAGCGGTCAGCCGTTAATCAAAGCCACTCAATCAGCGTCGTTTAAAACAGCGGGAGCGACTAAAGGTGGAGCTTTTAGCGTGACAGGAGCGTCGGTGCAGGACTAGCAAGCCCGGATTTATGAGATGAAGAAGACCGATGATCCGAGGCCGAATGATCTCGTACACTCGATATTCTATCTCAACTTTGTGTGTACTCTTTTCGATATCTTGGTGCATCACATTCATTCATTTCCGAGTCATGTTTGAGTAGACTACGTGCAGGTAGTGCTACTAGTTGTGAGCCTTATGTCATTGGCCTACGATGGTAGACGAATTATCGTGTCGGGAGATTCTGAATTGTCCGATTCGGCCATGGTCGTGTATGGCGGCCGACCTAATCGTGGTAGATTTGCCGAGGGCGACGTCATCTTGGGTATTGATTGGATGGATTGTCATGATGCCATCATTAATGTCCGTAGCGTATGGTCACTATCATTTCGACGATGGAGTTGAATGTGTGTTTCAGGAGGTAATCCCATTTGCTCGTAAGGTCATTAATTCAATGAAAGCGAGAAGGTTACTCAATCGAGGATGTGTCGGTTATTGGTGCTATATGGCCAAAACCGAGAAGTCATCAAGAATGTTAACGGATATTCCGGTGGTGAGGGAATATGCCGATGTTTCTCGAGACGAGCTACGGTTTGCCTCCACAGAGGGATGTGGAATTCACGATTGAGTTGGAACACTGCACGTCCCGATATCGAAGGCACCGTCGGATGGCCCCAACCGAAATGCAGAATTAAAGAACCAACTTGAAGAGTTGTTCGAGAAGGGTTATATTCGACCAAGTGCGTCCCGTGGGGAGCACCAGTGTTATTTGTCAAGAAGAAGGATGGTTCATTCCGCTTATGTATTGATTATCGGGAATTGAACAGGGTGACGATCAAGAATAAGTATCCCTTACCCAGTATTGACGATCTCTTAGATCAACTTCAGGGAGCTTCAGTATTTTCCAAGATCGACTTAAGATCTGGGTATCATCGCCATGGATTCGAGAGTCGGATATCGCGAGGACGGCGTTTCGAACACGCTATGGTCATTATGAGTTTGTGGTTATGCCGTTCGGATTGACTAATGCACCTGCGGTATTCATGGAATTAATGAATCGGGTTTTCATCGACTTTTTGGATCAGTTTGTTGTTGTCTTCAACGACGACATTTTGATTTATTCTCGTGACCGGGAGGAACACGAGTTCCACCTTCATCAAGTGCTAGACGTGTTGAGACGAGAACAACTTTATGGGAAGTTTTCTAAATGTGAGTTCTGGATGTCCGAAGTGACTTTTCTCGGACATGTAATTTCATCAGACGGAGTTCGTGTCGATCCTCAGAAGACGGAGGCTATTCGAGATTGGCTACCTCCGAAGAACGTTAAGGAAATCCGAAGTTTCCTCGGATTAGCGGGTTATTATCAGCGATTTGTAGAGGGATTTTCTCGAATCGCTCAACCCTTAACGAACCTTTTGCGGAAGGATAAGAAATACACGTGGTCCGACGCGTGTCAACGGAGTTTTGAGGAACTCAAGAGTCGGTTAATGTCGGCACTGTACTTTCCTTGCCGCAGGGACGGAAGGATTTGTGGTCTATAGTGATGCGTCGGACGGGGTCTCGGATGTGTGCTCATGCGAGCGGGAAAGTTATGCCTATGCTTCACGGCAATTGAGGCCTTACGAGGTTAATTATCCGACCCACGACACGGAGCTAGCAAAAGTGGTGTTCGCTTTGAAGATTTGGCGTCATTACCTTTATGGCGTCACCGCCGATATTCACCGATCATAAGAGCTTAAAGTATATATTTACTCGAAGGAGTTAAATATGCGTCGAGACGGTGGTTGGAATTAATCAAAGATTATGATATCGAGATCCTCTACCACCGGGCAAGGCGACGTTGTCGCCGATGCCTTGAGTCGTAAGTCCGTTCGGGAGCGGATGCTTGCCCGTTTAACGATTCGAAGGAGCTTGGCGAGAATTCCTTAGACCGAGATCGAGGTCCGGCTTCAGAGTTCGAGACGACTTTGTATGTTAGAGATTTCATCATCACTCGAGGAGGCAATCCGAGAGAATCAGGGTTCGGACCCATCATTGTTGCGCATCCGAGAGGATGTGGCTCAGGAAAGCCCCTGGATTTGTGGTCCACGAGGATGGACTTTTGAGGTTTAAGAATCGGTTGTGCGTATCGGCAAATGACGAGTTGAAAAACTCGATTTTGTGACAGAAGCTCATGCTACCCCTTATTCCGTTCATCCGGTCTAGCAAGATGTACAAGGACTTGAAACAAAATTACGGTGGAGTAATATGAAGCGAGAAGTCGCAGAATTTGTTTCGAGATGCTTAACTCACAACGAGTTAAGATTGAACATCGGCCGTGGGTATGCTGAAACCCCTTCCTATTCCCGAGTGGAAGTGGGAAGACATTTCTATGGATTTCATCACGAGTTTGCCGATGAGTCGTCGTGGCATGAACATGATCTGGGTGATCGTGGACCGCTTAATCAAATCAGCTCATTTCCTTGAAATCAAGGAAACGTGGGGTCCCGAGAGACTTGCTCAACTGTTCATCAAAGAGATAGTCAGACTGCACGGTACTCTTAAAAGTATCGTTTCCGATCGTGACGGACGGTTTGTGTCGCATTTTTGGAAATCAGTTCATCGTGCTATGGGAACTCAGCTTAATCTCAGTACCGCTTTTCATCCTCAGTCCGACGGACAATCAGAGAGGACCATTCAGACATTAGAGGACATGTTGAGGGCATGCGTCCTCGATTGGAAAGACGATTGGGAAGCCCAGCTACCATTGATCGAGTTCACGTATAATAATAGTTGGCATGCTTCGATGAAGATGGCACCTTACGAGGCCTTGTATGGTCGTCGTTGTCGATCTCCGTTGTGTTGGGACGACTTATCAGAATCAATCGGCACCGAGCCCGATATGCTTATAGCCGCCCGTGAGAAGGTAGCTTTGATCAGGAGTCGTTTGTTGACCGCTCAGAGTCAACAGAAATCATATGCAGATAACCGTCGTCGACCATTAGAGTTCGAGGCTGGTGACCATGTGTTGGTCAAGGTATCTCCGAGTCGTGGTATCTTCCGTTTTGGGAAGAGGGGAAAGTTGAGTCCGAGATTCATTGGACCGTTTGAGATTTTGGATCGGGTGGGCGAGTTAGCTTATCGATTGGCTTTACCTCCGGCGTTGAGCCGAATTCATAATGTGTTTCATGTCTCTCAGTTGCGGAAGTATGTTGCCGACCCGAGTCACATACTTCAGTTCGACGAAATCGAGATCGCCGACGATCATTCATATGAGGAACGTCCTATACGAGTTTTAGAGCGGCGAATCAAGCAGTTGAGGAATAAGACGATTCCTTTGGTTAAAATTCAGTGGTCTAGACACGGAGTCGAAGAGGCTACTTGGGAAACCGAGGATAGTATGCGGGAGAGTTATCCCGAGTTGTTTGACCCTTAGTTTCGGGGATGAAACTCTTTTAAGGGGGGGTGTATGTAATACCCAGTTGTAATTCAGTAATTATCACTCAAGAATTATCATTCAAGATTTATCATTCAAGAATTGATACTCGGTAATTTCATTCATTATTGATCATTTGTCACTCGATTCAGTCATGGTATTCATCATTCGAGTAATTGTATCGAGTATCGATCGTCATTCATCATTAATCGATTGGAGTTTTGTGCCGTGTTTATCATCATTGTCATTTTCGTTGCAAGTCGTGCTTGAGGAGTAGCGCACGCTACATACTCCTTTTAGCGTACGCTAATTGGGTATAGGTAGCGCCTACCGCTCGGCTTTAGCGCACGCTAAGGCTACCTTGGCTGCCGATCCGGAAGGTACCGGGTGCAGTGAGAATAATTAGCGCACGCTACGAGTGGTAAGTAGCGCGCTAACGGGTCGTAGTAGCGCACGCTATATGTGTGGAGTAGCGCGCTAGGGCGGATCGAGTTGAGTCCAAGGTACCGGATCGCACCGGTTTATTCATAGCGCACGCTATGCATTGTTGTTAGCGTACGCAACCGACATATTAGCGCACGCTAAATAATGGTTGTAGCGCACGCTATCGAGGTTAGATCAGAGGGTAGATGGTTTTCTGGACTCCAGTACTGGGCGTCAAATATTTCGCTAGCGCACGCTAACAATGGATATTAGCGCACGCTAGTAGTATGGCCGTAGCGCACGCTACAAAGAGGTACGTAGCGCGCGCTACCGTGTTCGGACAGTGGGTACTGGACTACCCAAATTACTCGTTAGCGCACGCTATACACAAGGGCTAGCGCACGCTAACCTAGACTGAGTATAAATTGGACAGTTAGTCAGACTTCTTCATTTGTTCATCTCATTTCACTCCTTCGGTATTTTTGGGCGATTTCGAGCGATTCGGAGAGGGTTCTTCGAGGTGTAATCATCAATCATCATCTTCAAGCTCATCTTTCGGATTGATCATCATCTCATCATCTTCATCACATCGAATCAAAGGTATTAATCTCTTGGATCTAGAATTTCGGATTTTTGGGTTTTCCTTCCGATTTCTTCATGTAAGCTTGGATTATCATTGGGATATGTTAAGTTATGGATTATCTACTTGGATAAATATATTCCTACGGATTTAATGGTTATTTTCGGAATTGTTTTCAAGAACCCTTGGGGTTGACTTGATTAATTGGGGATTTTCCGATTGATGTCGTTATAATCATGAATTATGGATTCCTAATGGATTATTGATATCCTTGAAGTGTTTTGTTAGTTCGAAATACTCATTTTGGTGTGGGTTTCGACATATTCGGATTGGATATTTCCGGTTGTGCGGTCGGTTATGTATTCGTTGGAATGCCTATGAGTTTGTTTATCGTTGTTTCACCCTTGGGTTAGTCGTGTTTTGTTGTTTGATACGTGTATTGAACGATTGTTGGTAATTATTGTTATTCAAGGTTGTTCGAGCGATCGGTATCTTGGTTAGGACGTTGTTCGTGGACGGACATTCTTCATCGGTATTGTGTAAGTTAAATCTTACTCGGTTAAAAGGATACTCATTCCTTTTGTTGTTGATTGCTCATAATCATAATTCATTCATCATAATATTAATCATTTTGAGACTTGTAAGTGTCGAATAATCATTTCATTCACGAGGAACGGTTCCAAATCTTTTCATTGGTTTATCAATCACGTCACTATTACTTTCATATCGGTGAGTCATCTTGGCCTTGTCTAATTATTATTCATTGGTTTTCATCATGGTCATTCTCGTTCATGTGACCTTCCGGTTCATATTGCGTGGCGGGTGTGGCCGTGTGGAATTTTTAGTCGGGCACATGATGGTCATGTATCGGGTTCACCGATACATCGGACCGTGCACACGGTAACGCTTACCTCGTGAGACTAATTAGGTACAAGGACGGGTGTGTCCGGACATTCGTCTTGTACACTTGCACAGACATTACGGGCGTACTATGATGCTCCTCTTCGCGTAATTCATAATTAAGAATATTTCATCACTTGATTAATTCATGATTGTGTAATTTCAACTCTTGAGGATTGTTGTTACGTATGGCGACCGTTGGGGGATTTTGTTTTCAGGTCACGGCAAGGCAAAGGCACGGGAAGAGCATGTTGACGGCGACGAGTCCCAGTGATACTAGTAGGGGGCCCCAGTCTGTTCAGTCATTTATGTTTCCTTTATTCATTCCGCTGCAGACATTCCGTTTGAATGCTCATTTCATTCAGTGTTGTGTATTTTATCGTCACATAAAATACACATGTATTCTATTTTATCCTGGGTGTTGTATAAAACTCCTCATCGGAGTAATTGATGTTGTAATGTGGTTCGGTACTACATTTACCTGTGTAATTCATTCATTCTCATTCGCCTGGTGGGTCCCAGTCGGGGGTCCACGGCACTGTAATATCCGCCTAGTTTGGGGTGTTACATGTGGGAGTTAGATTGATTAAGATATATTGTTGGCAGGCAATTGAAAAATACCATAATATCTAACTGTAGTTGGCTTTAAGCTAGTTTACGTAACAATTATAGGTTCAGATGCCATGACACTTTGTTTCTTTTCTACTAGTATACTTCAGGCTCAGAAGCAATGTTTGCTGATCTTTGCTATTTTTCTGTTGGAGCTGTTCTAGTAAGGATGCATAATATTAACATCGGTTTGATATGTTTGAATGTACATTTTTTCAACTATTCTTAATTATATCATTGATATACTTGATGAATTTATGATTTTTAAAAGCATGGTTATTATTAGGTTGCTTGTTAACTTATTGATGGCGCTTATTTGTAAACAGGTTGGAGAAGTTTCTACCTCCAAGACCGGCAAGCACGGTCATGCTAAGTGTCACTTTGTTGCTATCAACATCTTCAATGGCAAGAAGCTTGAAGATATTGTTCCATTTTCCCCGAAATTTGATGTATGCAGTTGTGAAGTGAAAGTTGAAGATGCGCAAAGAGACATTTTCAACATCGCTAAAGTGAAGGTAGTTATACTACAGCTGCAATGCTACGTTTGCTCTGAAGTTATACTTAAGTAATCAATTAAGGTAGCTTGTAACGTTTTGAAATGTGTTGTTTGCAAGAATGTATCAATAGAAAGTAAGTTGTAATCAGTGAATCTTTTCTTATCTGAATCAATACAATGTTCACTTGACCAAATAAGAATTGGATTTCTGAGTAGCATTAACTTTGTACTAGCAGTAGTAACTTATATACCAGCAACATTAATTGTGTACTAGCAGTAATAACTTATATACCAGCAGCATTAACTGTGTACTAGCAGCATTAACTGTGTACTAGCAGTAGTAAACACTTGAGCATATTTTTCATTGAAGTTCATCAGCAACACTAACTCCAGCAGCTGAGCAACATTAACACAAATATGAGCAGCAGTAACTCTAACAGCATCAAGAAGACTTTTAATCAACATATGGTCACACTTATTAACAGTTTTGGCCACTTTTGGTTAACTTGTATGTGACTAAATAAAAAAAACATGCTTTGTGTGACTAAATATTACAAAATGCCACACAAACTAAAAATTCATGTGACAATTGGATGAACAATAGTCACACAAAATACACATTTACTTGACTTTAAACAATATATGGTCACACTTATTAACACTTTTGGCTATTTTTTTTTAAATTGTATGTGACTAACTCCAAAAAAACCACGGTTTGTGTGACTAAATATTACAAAAGGCCACAAAAACATAAAATTCATGTGTCCATTAGATGATCAATAGTCACATAAAATACACATTTCTTCACTTTAAACAGCATATGGTCACACTTATTAACACTTTTGGCCACTTTATGCTTAATTGTATGTGACTAAATACCCAAAATGAACATGCTTTGTGTGACTGTATATTACAAAAGGCCACACAAATATAACATTCATGTGGCCATTGGATGAACAATAGTCACACAAAATACACTTTTACTTCACTTTAAACAGCATATGGTCACACTTATTAACACTTTCGGCCACTTTATGCTTAATTGTATGTGACTAAATACCCAAAACAATCATGCTTTGTGTGACTAAATATTACAAAAGGCCACACAAACATAAAATTTATGTGGCCATTGGATGATCAGTAGTCACACAAAATACACATTTCATCACTTTAAACAGCATATGGTCACACTTATTAACACTTTTTGCCACTTTATACTAAATTGTATGTGACTAAATATACAAAAAAACATGCTTTGTGTGCTTGTACAGTGTATACGGTCACATTTATTAACACTTTTGATCACTATTTTTTAATAGATACAGACACTAACTCAAAAATGTGACCATAAACACCCCAAGGTCGTGCGACCTTTTGTCACACACATTCGAAAACGCATGTGTGACTATATGTATATCGTGACACTTTTTTGGTGTAGCCAAATCCACTTTTTGTTCTAGTGTATGATGTGATTTTGAAGGAATATTATCAGGAGTACGCTCAAGTGTTTCGCATGCTCGGGGACGCCCTTTGTGAATCCATATGCTCCGACGCCGTCAAGCGTCTATGCTATATCGAAGATGATCTGTCGATCGATGCCGGTGATATCATCCTCGTCAGTCCTTATGAGGTTTCACCTCCATTTGATTTCGTTTTTTGAAAACTAACTGATCGATTGATTAATTTTATTCTTCTCGTATATTCTGCTAGTTTTGTATCCTTGTTCGGTGTGAATTAATTTTAGATATTCTCAGGGCCGTCTCAAAATTTTAAATATCCTTCCCACAATTATATAATTATTAAATAATTTTATAAAGAAAGAATATTTCTATTGAAGTTTCATATTGTGATTATAAATAACAAATATTTTTTTTTCAAAACTCTCCTCCAAAAGTAACCGTAATTGTCGATATTAACGTCGGGACTAAAAAGGACATGACCATGCCAATTAGTGTTTGTTTTCTTAATAATGCGGACAAATATGGTATATATATATATATATATATATATACGAGGCTCTATAAAAATCTTGGGCCTTGTGTGGTAGCGCACTTTGCACACCCTCAAAGACGACCCTTGATATTCTCTCTCCAGAATCATAGTGGTAACTCTAATATATTTCTCCTGTTCGATTAACAACAACCTAACCTATTGAAGTTGAGACTAAAACCCATTTTGATTATGGTTAGGATGACAACTCGGTCGCGGATGTGATCTTGAAGTACTTGCCAGATGAGGTCAGCTTTCTCGAGGGTTTTATGGAGTTGCCTAGTTTTTTCAAGGCTTCTGATGATTCCCCAAATAGTCAGGATGGACAATGCCGGTGACTATGATACGTGATGATGGCTACATGGAGTTCCAAGATGAAGACATTAACATGACATGAGCATGTGTGTTATGTAGCTTGTTTTTTTTCGTGCTTTTAATTAATTTTTTACCTCATAACTTTCGTATTCAAAACCTTAAGATGTTGATAACCAGATAAACACTTGATAGATTGAAAATATATATTTCCAACTCACTTAACAATCAATCAAGGAGGTTTCATTAGTAGAAATAGGATATAATCAATTTCTATTTAAACCAATTAATCCCTTTTAAATAAAATCGTGTAACTTAATCAAATACTATATAACCTAATAAAAATCCCCCTTCCCCTAGGAAGAAAGATTAGCTATTCATCGGTTTATACGTACTATAATTAAAATAGAATGGATTAATATACATAATATATAAAAACTTGTAATAAATTAGAACTTAGTGACAATAGATGAAAACTTACTTGAATACGATGTATCAAAGTGCAAGAAATGATCTCCGAAATACACCTTCGAACTTGATTACAAAAGTTACAAACTATGAAGTAAGATACTAAGTACTTATTGATCAAATACTTTTCAATTACAAAATAGAAGAACAACTTCGAACTATCAAAAATAAAATGGATACAAAAATAAAAAGTTCTTTTCTAGTAAGATATGTCTTGCTAAAGAAATAGTATTTCTTAACAAGAAGATGAGTGATTTTTGCAATGGATGAAGGTGTCCTTTTATAGGTGATTTTTAAGAGTACTATGGATTATTTAATTCCAAAGATGTGTTGTAGTATCTTGAATTTTTTCTTTGTTTATTTGATTCACTCTTGATCTTCCATGCATGTTTTGATTTTCAGATCATTGACCACCTAATATATATATGGTTGTTGAGCTCACAAGATGGTCAAAAATAAAATATTCAACATATATTCTGTGTGAAAACGGCTCCGGAAAACGGCCCATTTTTAGTCTGGTTGTATTGTCGTGTGAGAAACGGCCGAAGAAACGGCCACATTTGCACCGTGTTAGAAACGGCCGAAGAAGTAGCCATGATTTGCAACGTGTTGTCTCGCATGTTTTAGGGTGACTCGGTCTTATTCGAAACACACGTAAGGACCCGGCAGAAAATGCCAGCCGTAATGAAACGGAACAAGACACGGCTCAGTTTGCGCCGTATTGCGTTAATCGTTTGTAGACTGTCTTCTTGAATATTTTCTGATTTTGGATTTGATTTTGCTTTTCGTATTTTTTGACGTTTCATGTCATCAATTTGCAAAATAAATATTTTTAGCTAATATTTTGACATATCTTTAAATCAGTTAATTATTTATCACAAATCAGTATAATTATGCCACAAAAAAGAATATTTGTATATGAATTTTTAGATCAATATGCACTAATCACGTACTCGTCAAGTAACGAACCCCGGAGGCCACGACAGACCGTACCCGGTTACACATATTCACTGTTCGTACACGTCATGTACCGAACTCCAGAGGTCACGACGGACCGTACCTGGTTCCACATATTTACTGTTCATACACATCATGTACCGAACTCCAAAAGTCACGACGGACCGTACCTGGTTCCACATATTCACTGTTCGTACACATCATGTACCAAACTCCAGAGGTCACGACGGACCTTACCTGGTTCCACATATTTACTGTTTGTACACATCATGTACCGAACTCCAGAGGTCACGATGGACCGTACCTGGTTCCACACATATACACTATTCGTATACATCATGTACCAAACTCCAGAGGTTACGACGGACTGTACCTAGTTCCACACATATACATTGTTCGTAGACATCATGTACCGAACTCCAGAGGACATGACAGACCGTACCTGGTTCCACATACTCATTTCACCAAACGTAAAGATCATCTCAAGACACTACCACGAAACAATACACCTTATTACAATTATGTCTAACCAATCAACAATACACCACAATACATACCCAAGTATATAATCAACCCGATCCAATTATCATAATCATCACGGTACCTCATTCAAGAACAACCACGCACAACACAACAACACGGTTAACATCATCAACACAAATTCACAACATTAGACAAGCAAATATATCATTGATACAATCAACGTCCGAAATAATCAATTCACATGAATCATATCCACAAAGGCAAACCAAGTCATCGTAAACCAAACATGTAACCTCTATTCCCAAGACACAAATCGTATAAGCAAGATACTTGCCTCAATAATCGATACCGAAACTCCGATGAATACGGAACAACTGGAAAAACCCTGAACACCTACAATCCTCCGTGACATGCGATTACTACGAGTATAACAACTGGGAACAATAAGAAACACCCCCAAGAATTAAAGAAAAACCCGTTGAGTCCTTTAATTGGACATTAAATGCTCAAACTTCCTTAGAACACAAAAATCACGACTGGACTCAAACGAATTCGAGATACGGATATACAATCCGTAGAACATGATTCATAACATCATATAACATCAACTGATTCATCAAAATTGGACTAGAATCGAAATCAAAAAGAAAACCCCAAAAAATAGTTGAAAGAGGATTTACAAGGAATTACCTCAATTCGGATGAAGAATTAACGAAAGATAATGTTAAACATGATCAAGACCTCAACATATGATGATAATCTGCTCAAGGATTGAAATCCTCGTCAAATCGCCCAAAAGCCGAGTGAGAGAAGTGAAATGGGCTGAAAAACGCGATTGCCCTATTTATACACCTGGACAAAACGGTCCAGCAAAACGGCTGAATTAGCATCGTATTCCAGCGCCGTATTTTCACAGCAAGCAAAATGAAAAACATGAAGGAAATGGCTCAACAAACGGCGCAAAGCCACCCGATCCATCATCCAATCCTCTTCTCTGCCCCTCACGCCAATATCATACTTCGCCGCCACCATTACTTCTCTTTCCAGTTCCAAAATCCTAGACTCCAATGCTCTTGGCGCGCTAGCCTCTTCCCATCGATCGTGCTTCCATTGGTTGGTAGAGGGGAAATTAAGCCGGAGAAAGCTTGGGAGGCGGTTCGGGTTTTGGAGGCAACGGTTGAGGAGAGTGGGAGTAATTTTCAGGTGTAAGGGTTGTTGTGAAGTGTGTCGGCGTTCTGGTTGCGGAGTACTACAATTTGAAGGAATGGGACTTGGTTTCCTTTGGGAACCACTTCGCAAAGTTGTAGGTTTGAGGCACATAGAACTCATGAAAGTAGGGTTGGAGGCAGTGGTTCTTTGGTAAGATTTCACATTCTCAAGGGCTTATTTGTGGAAGGCATTGTGCTAGGTGTGGCTTGTAAACGCTGCAAAATAGGTGAAGGGTGATTTCGTCTATGCTCCTTTGCAGCTGATGAATCATTGTCCCATGGTCCAGGGATGAATCATTGGTCCAGTCCAGGAATGAATAGTTTGATGTAGCAGAAATTTTGTTTATGGGACTGGCTCAGTTGCTCAGTTAGAAATGGGAAGAAAGAAATATTCTCCCGGAAACCAAGTGTATCAAACAAGCTGAGTATTTCACTCCTTATATAATTAGGGGTGTTTTCTGTTTGGATCAGGATAAAAACTAATGTATATCGGTCTCAAATCAAATGTAAATATTCGGTTTTGGTTTGGTTCAATTTTGATTTCTAGATATTCGAAACCCAATCTTTAATTGTACTTTTTTGGCTCGGTTTCCGTTCAATTTAGTCGGTTTTAATGTTTTTTTCGTACTCTATGTTATTATGTTTTAGAACATACTTGTATTTTAATTTCCATGCATAATAGAAATATTTTTAATAGTCTAAATAGGACAACCTATTAAATAAATTATATGGAAATAAACACAAAAAAAGGTGAAACTGAAATACAAGATCGTCGGATGTCGGTGGTCGTCTACTGGTCGGCTGACATTGACTACAAAAATATACATTTATATTAGTCAATGAATTAGATTAATTTTTCAGTGTGTTTTGGTGTGTGTAATTTCAATAAATAATATAATGTGAAGATAAATAGATTTGAAGTAATAAAATAATGTTATGAACTTGAGAGAAAAAAGAGGAAAATAAAAGAGAAGAAGAATGGAGTCTCTTATTATGAGGGCCAAAGGCCTTTATTTATAGGTACACAATTAGGGTTTAGGGGACATAAATGTCATTCATACAGTAATTACAACACTCCCCCTTGAATGACCTTTAATACATGCTGCCTCATTAAAACCTTGTCGGGAAAACCCAGTGGGAAAAAACCCGATCGAAGGAAAAAGAGTACAGCTACTCCCCCTGAAATCGATTACATAAGATCTTTGAGTTGACGCATTCCGATCTTGTGTACTAGTCTTCTGAATGTTGATATCGGCAACGCCTTTGTGAATAAGTTCGCCGACTAATCACTTAAGTGAATATTTGATGTATCTACTTTTGAGATACAAGTGACATTGTCTTCATACAATATTTTCTCTTGAATATTATGATGTTCATGTTTCATCAAAACTCCTTCGGAAAAACCCTGTGGGAAAAAACCGATAGAGGAAAAGAGTACATAGTATAAATTTGCTCATGTGTTGCATTGGTTGCCTCGTTAAAAACCTTAACTAAGAAAACCTCATGGGAAAAAACTTAGAAAGGGAAAAAGAGTACAACCATTTGGTCTTGAGGACCTTTTGACCTTCAGGGTCGACATAATCTTCAAACTAATTTAAAAGTTATTACTTCTCCCCCTCAAGATAACAATCTTGTACTCCAATACCATGAATATAATTTTCAGACATGGAGAGATTTAGTGAATAAATCTGCTAGATTATCATTATTGCTCTTCTGAAGCTCATGTGGAATAAATTTCATCTTACTTGCCCAAACATTATATGCAACACATAATGGAGAATATTTCTCATCATGATAAATAGGCAGTACGAGAACAAATATGAGATCATAATACCCTAATAGCCACCAATATCGAATCTCGATCTCTTTCATGTAATAAACCAATATGGTTAACACCATTCCACATTCTCCTTCCTGGAGAAATATTAAATTTTGCTAGCATGTTAACTTCAAATTGTATATCAGGCCTGATAATGTAATGCTTCAATAGCATACAAGTACGGAACTTCTGGTCCTCTTATATCTTTGTTATTTTCTTGAGATCTATATGAGTCAGTATCCACTTCAAGTGGTAAGACAACCTTTAGGTAGCTAAATGGATAAAATTTTTCCATCATATATGCTCGATCTACGAGTCGAGACAATACTAATACTTAGTTTTATTTAAGTTTTTCATTTTGAACACGTCTTTAGACATGAGTTCAAATAATTCACATATATCCTCTTCAGGAGGAATTCACTTAGTCGGTGTAACACCCCAAACTAGGCGGATATTACAGTGCCGTGGACCCCCGACTGGGACCCACCAGGCGAATGAAAATGAATGAATTACACAGGTAAATGTAGTACCGAACCACATTACAACATCAATTACTCCGATGAGGAGTTCTATACAACACATCCAGGATAATACAGGATACATGTATATTTTATATGGAGATAAAATATACAACACTGAGCGAAATGAGTATTTAAGCGGAATGTCTGCAGCGGAATGAATGAAGAAAACATAAATGACTGAATAGACTGGGGGGCCCTACTAGTATCACTGGGACTCCTCGCCGTCACCGTGCTCTCCCCGTGCTTTAGCCTTGCCATGACATGACCTGAAAAACAATATCCCCCAACGGGGTCAGTTACACAGAACAACAATCCTCAAGAGTTGAAAATATACAATCATGAGTTATCTATAGTTATGAAATATCCTGTCGAAACATACGCAATCAAACATGCTATATGAATCAACTAATGATACGGCTCAAAGGAATGGCGCCACACTACGTCCGGGATGGAAATGTGTCCGTGCACAAGCCACCAACGAGTATCGATCGAATACACGTGTGGTCTTGTACCTAATCAGTCTCACGAAGCCATCAACCCGTGTGCACAGTCCAATGTGAGGCCACCAACCAACACACGACTATAATGTGCCCGACATGAAAATCCTACACATACCAACCGGCACGCCAAGATGACCCTAATGCCACAATATGACAAAAGTGACAACAATAATGAATAATGACTCACCAAGATTAAATGATGGTGAAATGAATGACAGCTCAATGAAATGATTGGAACCGTCGTTCCTCGTGAATGAAGTAATTAAGTGACAATTACAAGTTTTGAAACGGTTAGTACCTTATGAATGAATTATGATTATGAATGAACAACAACAAAAGGAATGAATATCCTTTTAACCGAGTAAGAATTAACTTACTCAATACCGATGATAATGTCCTTCCACGAACAACGTCCTAAATGAAATGTCGGTCGCTCGAACAACCTTGAATAACAATAATTACCAACAACCGATCAATACACGAATCAAATACGATCATAACCGACCCAAACGTCGATACAACAATATCCGAACTCGTAGATGTACTCTAACGAAAACGTTGAGAATATACTTCCTGTTGGTTAAAACCAAACCCAAATTATCGAACCAACTCCAACATGATTGATTCAAACCAGCAAAACATTATCAATGACATCAATAATCTCATAGAAATCCACAATTCAAGTTTATAATAACGACAATCGGAAATCCCCAAAATAACCGAAGTCAACCCCAAGGGTTCTTGAAATAATTCCGAAAATAACCATTAAATCCGTAAGAATATACTTATCCAAGGTAGATAATCCATATCTAACATATTCCAATGATAATCCAAGCTTACACGAAGAAATCGGGAGGAAAAACCCAAAAATCCGAAATTCTAGATCCAAGAGATTAATACCTTTGATTCGATGTGATGAAGATGATGAAATGATGATTAATCCGAAAGATGAGCTTGAAGATGATGATTGATGAATACACCTCGAAGAATCCTCTCCGAATCGCTCGAAATCGCCCAAAATTACCGAAGGAGTGAAATGAGATGAATAAATGACGAACTCTGACTAAACTGTCCAATTTATAGCCAGTCCAGGTTAGCGTGCGCTAGCCCTTGTGCGTAGCGTGCGCTAACGAGTAATTTGGGTAGTCCAGTACCCACTGTCCGAACACGGTAGTGTAACACCCCCGATATATTCGGGAATATTACAGCGCCGTAAATCCTTTACGTAAGGATTTACAAGGCTGAAGAATTGAACAAGTATAAAAAGGTACTAATAAATGGAAATAACGAAATTTCAGTACATCAGTTCTGACCCAATACAGGAATAGTACAATTGTTCAACAGAACTCAATAATACATTACCAAATTCAAAACATCACAACCGACTTTGTACTCGAGTACTTATTGAAATAACGAATAAACAACAGATAAATAAACCCGGTCGGGACATCACTCTGCACCCTCGTCGTCATACTGTTCCAGTGGTTGTTTCCCCGCTCTCCTGGATCCTGAACACAAACAAAATGTTCACCCCCGAAGGGGTTAGCACAACGATGCTAGTACAAGTACCACAGCATATTATTCATATCTCACGGTGAATAATAATAATAATAACGTAAACAACAAAATACCAACGAGTCTTCTCCTACGAGAAACTCAAACGTAACATACACAACTGATAATCACAACATGATATCAATACATACACATGGTAATTCCATCGATCCAGCGTTCACTGCCTAGAACCCACGATGATCCCGTCAGACCAACCCGTGGTGTAAAAACCCGTCCGATGATCCAGCGCACGCTAGCATAGATCCCCCGATGATCCCGTCGGACCAACACGAGGTGGACACACAATAACGACATACATGCACGACAATATGTATACAACAATACTTAAAACAATTAAGGTACTTGCCTCGATTTGAAGACAATAATAACACTTCCACGGAAATGAACACTCGACGATCGTCCTCCTCAATCAATCACGTAACTAGACCAAACCTTAACAAAAGAAATAATATAGGATTTATCTCACGCCGTACAAATGTTAAACAATTCGATTAACGGTCAAAAGTTCATAAACTGCAATCTGCCCGAATAGCTTAGCGCACGCTAAGTATTCTGTGTAGCGTGCGTTACGTCTGCCCGATAGCGCACGCAAACAACAAAGACTAGCGTACGCTTACTATGCATGGTCGAGACTTCAGCGATGGCCAATCGGCTCGGTGGTCTAGCGTGCGTTACGTACCAAACGTAGCGCACGCTAACTAGTACTCGATAGCGCACGTTAAGCGCATATCTAGCGTGCGCTATCTCGCATGGCGGTTTCTTTCGGCGATGGCTGTTCTTGCCATGTTCGAAACAATGAAATCCTTCGTGATAATTCATGTTACTTCCAAGTTCTTACTCTTATGAATGATCTCCAGGATGATATCAACTTCAAGATGCAAATATACGTATAATCATCATGACACCATAATCCATCTTGATTACAATTTCTCATGCAAGGTTGGTTATCTCCGGTTGATGTATTAGACGCTACTATCATTATACATATTCGAGCTTCATCTTGAGGTGAACTAACAATTCCGACTTATACGAAAGAATATTTCCTACGATGATTCTTTCTTTAAGTTCTTATAACATCTTTTCCAAATCATGATCACAAAGATAACATAAATCATATGGATTGTTAACTTCCGAATATTCTCTCATCATTTGAAGTACTAGGATTCCAACTTCAAGGTTCCAACAATAATAACGTAATTGTAGACATCCCAATCTTCTAAACATGATGTTGTTGAAATAATTCACTAATGAAATTCAATATCTCGTTAACATGATCATCATATCCTTTGGAAATCCAAATCTAAGGCGGTGATAGGTTGAACATACCTTAATATGCTGAATTCACCGAACCACAAGGTGTAATTCGACTCCGGTTGGTTATGTGCCACTCCAAGGTGTTACTTCTCTTCAATGATCACTCACAAGTGATACTCAATCATTCAATGATCACTCATAAACGTTCTAAGTGTTTAGAAGGGAGATTCTTGTTCTCTGGACTCTCAAAGATGAAGTAAAAGCAGAGGAAATGAAAGTCAAGCGGTTGTTGTCCCATTTATAATATTCTCGCATTATTGACAAGTTAGCGCACGCTACTAAGCATCCCTTAGCGTGCGCTAATAGTGGTTGACATCAGAATTTGTCGGGTGCGTCGGCGGGAATCTTATCCAGGACCCATGTCCCAGGCGCACGAGCCACCGCCACTCAATAATTGAGTCCTTAGCGCACGTTACTCATACCGCATAGCGTGCGCTAATAATGGCCCGATAGCGCGCGTTAAGATACATCCTTAGCGTGCGCTATCACAAGGTTGCTTGAGCAATTTTGCATGTTTCTATACTTATGCGTAATGATATTAATGCACTAAATATCATACTCCGGTAATCAAAATCACCAATCCGAAATAATACATGGTTTGAATACGGATGAAATACACTGTAATAAATCCGGATATTACATACTCTCCTACTAAAGGAGTTTCGTCCCGAAACTCAAGACGAAAATAACTCGGGATATCTAGACTTCATATCACTGCTTCCCAAGTGGCTTCCTCCGTTCCATGACGTGACCACCGAACTTTGACCAAAACGATTGACTTGTTCCTCGGTTGCTTAACTCGATTCTCGAGTATCTTGGTAGTCTTTCTTCAAACGTCCCATCTGTTCGACTTCGATCTCGCGAAATCGATGATATGACTGGGATCTCGTATATATCTCCGCAATTGGGATACGTGGAACACGTTATGAACATGACACAATGACGGCGCGGTAATGCTAATCTGTATGCCAACTCCCCAACTCTCTCGAGGATCTCAAATGGTCGATATATCTCGGACTCGGCTTTCCTTTCCTACCGAAACGAAAGATTCCCGAGTAGGAGAAACCTTCAAAAGTACGTGATCTCGATCAACTCCAATGGACGGCGGCGTACGTCCGCATAGGATTCTCGCGACTGCGGGCGGTCGGCGGCCTTTCACGAATTAAGGCTATCTTCTCTCGAGTCTGCTCGATCAACTCGGTTACATTCGATCAAGTCGATGAATCGTCCCGGATAGGGGCGATCTGCATCTCCTTCCGTATAATGCCTCAAACGGTGCCATCTTAATGGAAGCATGCCAACTATTGTTATAAGTAAATTCAATCAACGGTAGATGAACTTCCCAATCGTTTGACCAATCTAAGGCACGTGCCCTTAGCATGTCTTCCACCGTTTGTATAGTTCTCTCAGTTGTCCGTCATCGCGGGTGATAAGTCATCAAGTTCAATTCGGTCCCCAAGGCCTTATGATCGCCTTCCAAAAGTGAGACACAAAACGGCCGTCTCGATCGAAACAATGGTCTTCGGCGTACCATGTAATCGAATCTGTCTCAAACAAAGACTCGTGCCAACCTCTCTGGTCCCCACGTATCCTTAATGCCTAGAAAATGAGCCGATTTGGTTAAACGATCAACTATCACCCAAATCATGTTCATTCCTGTCTGGTTTTCGGCATATTAGTGATGAAGTCCATCGATATGTCCTCCCACTTCCATTCAGAATCGGGAGCGGCTTCAACATTCCAAAGAGCCGTTGATGCTCGATCTTAACTCTGACAAGTCAAGCATTTCAAACATAGTCCGCTACGTCTTTCTTCATGTTGCCCCACGTAAGTTACGCTTCAAGTCCTTATACATCTTACTGGTGCCCGGGTGGATAGAATAGGGCGAACCATGTGCTTCCTTCATAATCGTCTGTTTCAGAACATCAACATCGGGAACGCAGAGTCGGTTCTGAAATCTCAAAACTCCATCATCATGAATTATGAATCCGGGGGCCTTTCCTTGGATCACTTCATCATGTAACCGAATCATCAGAGGATCATCTGCCTGTCTAGATTTGATTTCTTCGGTGAATGACGAAGTTATCTCCATCACGCACAGCTGTCCTTGGACTCTTTGTAACCATACCTCAATTCCCTCACGAATCATCTCTCGTTGAAGGCTAAGTTGGGATGTCAGCGTCTCCAGCATCTGAATAGAGACAGGCTTGCGGCTAAGTGCATCGGCCACTACATTCGCTTTGCCTGGATGATATAAAATCTCCAAGTCATAGTCCTTAATCAGTTCCAACCATCTTCTTTGCCGCATGTTCAACTCTTTCTGACTGAATATGTACTTGAGACTCTTATGATCCGTAAAGATCTGACAGTGAGTCCCGTACAGATAATGCCTCCAAATCTTCAAGGCAAAAACCACTGCTGCTAGTTCCAAATCATGTGTCGGGTAATTTACTTCATAAGGTTTCAGTTGTCGCGACGCATAAGCGATCACCTTATCGTTCTGCATCAACACACACCCAAGTCCTTGGTTCGAAGCATCACTGTAAACTATGAATCCTCGGTTCCTGCGGAAGTGATAGAATCGGTGCCGTCGTCAATCTCTTCTTCAATTCATCAAAGCTAATCGACACAATTCATTCCACTCAAACTTTTGAGTTTTACAAGGAGTCGAGTAAGTGGGCGGGATATTTTAGAAAACCCTTCCACGAATCGACGATAGTATCCAAAGAAGTCCTAAGAAGCTTCGACCTCTTTCACGTTCTTTGGAGGCTTCCAATCCAATATTGCCTCGATCTTCGAGGATCCACTCGGACTCCTCTAGCCGACACCACATGGCCGAGGAACATTACTTCTTTTAGCCAAAATTCACACTTAGATAGTTTGGCGTACAATTGCTCGTTTCTCAAAAGCTCCAATACAATCCGCAAATGCCGCGCATGTTCTTAGGACTCTTAGAATACACCGAATGTCATCAATAAATACGACCACAAATTTATCCAAAATTCAATGAACACTGTTCATCAATTGCATAAATACAAAGAAAGTTAGTGAGACCAAACGGCATCACTACAAACTCATAATGCTCGTAGCGAGTTCGAATGCCGATTTCGAACATCGACTCCTTAATCCTCGATTGATGGTATCCTGATCTCGATCGATTTTAGAAAATACCGTTGCCCCTTGTAACGGGTCAAACAAATCATCAATCCGTGGCAACGGTTACTTGTTCTTAATCGTCATCTTGTTCAGCTCTCGATAGTCAATACACAATCGGAGCGATCCATCCTTCTTTCGGACAAAAAGAACTGGCGCTCCCTGTGGTGAAACGCTTGGCTGAATATAGCCCTTGTCCAAGAACTCCTCCACCGCTTCTTCATTCGTACATCTCGGTAGGTGCCATACGATACGGCGCCTTAGAAATTGGTGTCGCTCCGTGTTCCGGATCAATAGTAAATTCCGCATCCCTTCGTGGAGGTAGTCCAGTAACTCGTCAGAAACACATCTGGAAATTCGTTCACAACAGAATGGATGAAAGTTCCACAATTTCTTCTTCTTTCTTCATTGCGTAGCACCAGCATCTGCAGACACTGTTTCAACAATTTGACACTTTCATCGCCTTGATCAACTTTCCCGAGCTTCCCGGTTTCCATCCCTCAAACAGAATCTCGGAACCATCGTCGGCGACCAATGAGATATTCCTCCTTCGGTAATTTACAATTGCTCCGCACCGATTAAGCCAATCGTCTCCGAGTATCGTGTCATCTCCTTGCATTTCTATCATGATCGATTTGAGAGCCACTCTCTGCCTCCAAATGATACAGGAAATTTCTAGTTTCTAAATTTCCGACAATCCTCTCTCCACTCGGTAAACCAACAACATAAGGTTCACAAGCATGAAAACCGGAAATATTCAAACGATTTACACAAGACAAAGATATGAAAGAATGTGTAGCTCCTGTATCGAATAAAACGCTAACCGGCTGGGAAAGGATCTGGACAAGACTGATGCGACAGCGGCATCCCGATCGCTTGTCCTCCTCATCTAGTACAGACGTGGGGGAGCAGATCCGCACTCGATGTCCCCTTTCGGTCCCATTGTCCTCTGCCTTGCCCGCGGCCAAAATTCCGAGGCATCGAACACGTTGCTGCGTCTGTGGAATACCGCCTCCTTCTCGACGGGCCGTGGTGTACGGGCTCTAAAAGACTTTGCAGCCTCTTCACAAAACACCGCCCGATGTCCCTCTCGTCCACAATCAAAACAAATCACGGCAGAAGGGGGCAATTCCGTCGATAGTGCCTGCCCTGGGCGCAGCTTAAAGCATTTCTGGTAACATCGCAAGAGTTGATGTCGCCCGAAGTTCTTTCCGCTCCTAGCCGGGTGCGGAGGTTTCTGAAAGAGTGAAAGGATGACCGGGCCTTACGGGCCCCACTGCTCTTGTGCTCGTAAAAGTACCGAGACTTTCTGCTTTCTTGGTTTCCGCAAATTTCTCCATGGCCGCTTCCTTGATCTCATATGCCAACGCCTTATCCTTGTATTGGCGGAGTGTGGTACATTCGAATCCGGACATGTACCTCTGACTTCGGTTTCATTCTCATATCGAAGTGAATCATCATTTCGCATCTGCTACGACCGGATGTCGAACAAATGCCAACCGTTGGTTAAACGTCTTGATCGCTCGGGATACCTGCACATCGGAAGGCCGAGCGGAGAAAAACTCCCGAACTTTGGCTTCCCTCACAGACGAGGGCACATCGAGCTTCCATCATTAATCTAAACTCGTCCAATCGGCATCATGGTCTACAGCCGGATGGCTTCCCACCATTCGGACGCTTCCCTATCAAAAATATTGAGCGATAGAGGCTTTCGGTCGTCTGGGCGCTTGATTCCGCAAAGATTTTCTCCAGCTCCTTTAACCAATGATCCTGTGGGAGTCTCAAAATACCGTCGAATTTGGGTGGTTGCATCTTTGCCACTTCTTGCACCCACCGGTCACCTCGATTTCCCATATCCGGGATCCCTTGCCGTCTCTCTCCTCGCCGTAGTCCTGGCGCCACTTGCATTCGGTCCACGACTGGGCGAACCGAGTCATCTGGTTCACCACTTGACGAAGGATCTCTGCACAGCAGATCTCGGTTCATTATTAATAGATTGTTGCGGCTCGCCGAGCTATGATCGGCTCGGTTAGAAGGCGACGCCTCCCTTTCGGCATTTCTTCGTCGCGTCCACGACCGCGACCACGTCCACGTCCGCCTCTCAACATACCGTAAGCATAAATACTCAATATACGTAAAACAACATCGTTCTAATATCCGAGTATAAAGAGATACAATATGCAAAGAACGAGATAGAGTTTAGGAACTTACAACCACTGTTCGCATGAAGACGTAGGCGGTGCGGTGATGTCATTCACGGTGCTACCCCAAAAGACATAAATGACCCCTATTTTAACCCAACGCCAAGATATCCATAATCTTAGCTCCGATACCATATTCTCGTAACACCCCGATATATTCGGGAATATTATACCGTAAATCCTTTACGTAAGGATTTACAAGGTCAAGAATTGAACAAGTATAAAAAGGTACTAATAAATGGAAATAACGAAATTTCAAGACATCGCCGACCCAATACAGAATAGTACAATTGTTCAATGTAACTCAATAATACATTACCAAATTCAAAACATCACAACCAACTTCGTACTCGAGTACTTATTGAAATAACGAATAAACAATGATAAATAAACCTTGGGACATCACTCTGCACCCTCGTCGCCATATCTGCTCCAGTGGTTGTTTCCCCGCTCTCCTGGATCCTGAACACAAACAAAATGTTCACCCCCGAAGGGGTTAGCACAACGATGCTAGTACAAGTACCACAGCATATTATTCATATCTCACGGTGAATAATAATAATAATAACATAAACAACAAAATACCAACGTGTCTTCTCCTACGAGAAACTCAAACGTAACATACACAACTGATAATCACAACATGATATCAATACATACACATGGTAATTCCATCGATCCAGCGTTCACTGCCTAGAACCCACGATGATCCCGTCAGACCAACCCGTGGTGGAAAAACCCGTCCGATGATCCAGCGCACGCTAGCATAGATCCCCCGATGATCCCGTCGGACCAACACGAGGTGGACACACAATAACGACATACATGCACGACAATATGTATACAACAATACATAAAACAATTAAGGTACTTGCCTCGATTTGAAGACAATAATAACACTTCCACGGAAATGAACACTCGGTGATCGTCCTCCTCAATCAATCACGTAACTAGACCAAACCTTAACAAAAGAAATAATATAGGATTTATCTCACGCCGTACAAATGTTAAACAATTCGATTAACGGTCAAAAGTTCATAAACCGCACCGCCGAATAGCTTAGCGCACGCTAAGTATTCTGTAGCGTGCGTTACGTCTGCCCGATAGCGCACGCAAACAACCAAGACTAGCGCACGCTAACGATGCATGGACAATACTGCACTGATCAGCCAACGGACTCGACGGGTGGTCTAGCGTACGTTACGTACCAAACGTAGCGCACGCTAACTAGTACTCGATAGCGCACGTTAAACTGCATATCCTAGCGTGCGCTATCTCTGCATGGCAGTTTACTGCTGAGCACTAAACTGTTCTTGCCATGTTCGAAACAATGAAATCCTTCGTGATAATTCATGTTACTTCCAAGTTCTTACTCTTATGAATGATCTCCAGGATGATATCAACTTCAAGATGCAAATATACGTATAATCATCATGACACCATAATCCATCTTGATTACAATTTCTCATGCAAGGTTGGTTATCTCCGGTTGATGTATTAGACGCTACTATCATTATACATATTCAGGCTTCATCTTGAGGTGAACTAACAATTCCGACTTATACGAAAGAATATTTCCTACGATGATTCTTTCTTTAAGTTCTTATAACATCTTTTCCAAATCATGATCACAAAGATAACATAAATCATATGGATTGTTAACTTCCGAATATTCTCTCATCATTTGAAGTACTAGGATTCCAACTTCAAGGTTCCAACAATAATAACGTAATTGTAGACATCCCAATCTTCTAAACATGATGTTGTTGAAATAATTCACTAATGAAATTCAATATCTCGTTAACATGATCATCATATCCATTGGAAATCCAAATCTAAGATCGGTGATAGGTTGAACATACCTTAATATGTCAATTCACCGAACCACAAGGTGTAATTCGACTCCGGTTGGTTATGTGCCACTCCAAGGTGTTACTTCTCTTCAATGATCACTCACAAGTGATACTCAATCATTCAATGATCACTCATAAACGTTCTAAGTGTTTAGAAGGGAGATTCTTGTTCTCTGGACTCTCAAAGATGAAGTAAAAACGAAGGAAATGAAAGTCCAAGCGGTTGTTGTCCCATTTATAATATTCTGCATTATTGACAAGTTAGCGCACGCTACTAAGCATCCCTTAGCGTGCGCTAATAGTGGTTGACTTCAGAATTTGTCCGGGTGCGTCAGCGGGAATCTTATTCGGACCCATGTCCCGCTGGCGCACGAGCCAGCTGCCCCGCTCAATAATTGAGTCCTTAGCGCACGTTACTCATACCTGCATAGCGTGCGCTAATAATGGCCCGATAGCGCGCGTTAAGATACATCCTTAGCGTGCGCTATCACAAGGTTGCTTGAGCAATTTTGCATGTTTCTATACTTATGCGTAATGATATTAATGCACTAAATATCATACTCCAGTAATCAAAATCACCCATCCGAAATAATACATGGTTTGAATACAGATGAAATACACTGTAATAAATCCGGATATTACAGGTAGCGCGCGCTACGTACCTTTTTGTAGCGTGCGCTACGGCCATACTACTAGCGTGCGCTAAAACCCATTGTTAGCGTGCGCTAACGAATTATGTGATGCCCAGTACTGGAATCCAGAAACCTCCTGTCCTATGATCTGATCTCGATAGCGTGGGCTACAACCAACGATTAGCGTGCGCTATAATATCGATTGCGTACGCTAAAAATCACTCATAGCGTGCGCTAGGAATAAATTCAAATCAGTCCAGTAGCCACTGGACTCAACCTGATCCGACCTTAGCGCGCGCTACACCGACTTCATAGCGTGTGCTACTTCGGATCACTAGCGCGCGCTACTTACCATTCGTAGCGTGCGCTACCTATAATCCCAACTGCAGTCCAGTGCCTTCTGGACTGCCTGCTCAACTACACTAGCGTGCGCTAGCGTTGAGAGGTGGCGTGCGCTACCAGTACTCAATTAGCGCACGCTAAAAAGAGTACGTAACGTGCGCTACTCCTCACACACAGCGCACTAAGAAATGACAAGGATGGTAAACACCGCACGATTCTCCAATTATAATAGTGATGAATGACGATTGTTACACGATACAATTACTCTGAATGATGAATACCATGATTTAATATTAGTGACAAATGATCAATAATGAGTGAAATTACTGAGTGATAATGACTGAATGATAAATACTGAATGGTAATTACTGAATTACAACCGGGTATTACATACACCCCCCCTTAAAAGAGTTTCGTCCCCGAAACTAAGGGTCAAACAATTCGGGATAACTCTCCCGCATACTATCCCCGGTTTCCCAAGTAGCCTCTTCGACTCCGTGTCTAGACCACTGAATTTTAACCAAAGGAATCGTCTTATTCCTCAACTGCTTGATTCGCCGCTCTAAAAATCGTATAGGAAGTTCCTCATATGAATGATCATCGGCAATCTCGATTTCATCGAACTGAAGTATGTGACTCGGGTCGGCAACATACTTCCGCAACTGAGATACGTGAAACACATTATGAATTCGGCTCAACGCCGGAGGTAAAGCCAATCGGTAAGCTAACTCGCCTACTCGATCCAAAATCTCAAACGGTCCAATGAATCTCGGACTCAACTTCCCCCTCTTCCCAAAATGGAAGATACCATGACTCGGGGATACCTTGACCAACACATGGTCACCAGCCTCGAACTCTAATGGTCGACGACGGTTATCTGCATATGATTTCTGTCGACTCTGAGCGGTCAACAAATGACTCCTGATCAAAGATACCTTCTCACGGGCGGCTATAAGCATATCGGGCTCGGTGCCGATTGATTCTGATAAGTCATCCCAACACAACGGATATCGACAACGACGACCATACAAGGCCTCGTAAGGTGCCATCTTGATCGAAGCATGCCAACTATTATTATACGTGAACTCGATCAATGGTAGTTGGGCTTCCCAATCGTCTTTCCAATCGAGGACGCATGCCCTCAACATGTCCTCTAAAGTCTGAATGGTCCTCTCTGATTGTCCGTCGGACTGAGGATGAAAAGCGGTACAGAGATTAAGCTGAGTTCCCATAGCACGATGAACTGATTTCCAAAAATGAGACACAAACCGTCCGTCACGATCGGAAACGATACTTTTAGGAGTACCGTGAAGTCTCACTATCTCTTTGATGAAAAGCTGGGCAAGTCTCTCGGGACCCCACGTATCCTTGATCTCAAGGAAATGAGCTGATTTGGTTAAGCGGTCCACGATCACCCAGATCGTATTCATGCCACGACGACTCGTCGGCAAACTCGTGATGAAATCCATAGAAATGTCTTCCCACTTCCACTCGGGAATAGGAAGAGGTTTCAAGATACCCGATCGCTGATGTTCAATCTTAACTCGTTGACAGGTTAAGCATCTCGAAACAAATTCCGCGACTTCTCGCTTCATATTACTCCACCAGTAATTTTGTTTCAAGTCCTTGTACATCTTGCTAGACCCCGGATGAACAGAATAAAGGGTAGCATGAGCTTCTCTCAAAATAGAGTTTTTCAACTCGTCATTCGCCGGTACGCATAACCGATTCTTAAAACGCAACAGTCCATCCTCGTGAACCACGAACCCAGGGGCTTTCCCCTGAACCACATCCTCACGGATGCGTAACAATGATGGGTCCGAACCCTGATTCTCTCTGATTGTCTCCTCAAGTGACGATGAGATCTCCAACATACAAAGCTGTCCCTGAACTCGCCGGCTGCACTCGATCTCGGGTCTAAGGAATTCCTGCTGAAGCTCCTTCTGAACTGTTAAACGGGCAAGCATCTGTTCCTGAACAGACTTACGACTCAAGGCGTCGGCGACAATGTTCGCCTTTCTCGGGTGGTAAAGGATCTCGATATCATAATCCTTGATTAATTCCAACCACCGTCTCTGACGCAAATTTAACTCCTTCTGAGTAAATATATACTTTAAACTCTTATGATTGGTGAATATCTGACAGGTAACGCCATAAAGATAATGACGCCAAATCTTCAATGCGAACACCACGGCTGCTAGCTCCAGGTCGTGGGTCGGATAATTAACCTCGTAAGGTCTCAATTGCCGTGAAGCATAAGCAATAACCTTCCCATTCTGCATGAGTACACATCCGAAACCCTGTCCGGACGCATCACTATAGACCACAAATCCCTCCGTCCCTTGCGGTAAGGAAAGGACAGGTGCTGAAGTTAACCGGCTCTTGAGTTCCTCAAAACTCTGTTGACACGCGTCGGACCACGTGTATTTCTTATCCTTCCGTAAAAGGTTCGTCATGGGTTGAGCGATCTTAGAAAATCCCTCCACAAATCGCCGATAATAACCCGCTAATCCGAGGAAACTTCGGATTTCCTTAACATTCTTCGGAGGTAGCCAATCTCAAATAGCCTCCGTCCTCTGAGGATCGACACGAACTCCGTCTGATGAAATTACGTGTCCGAGAAACGTCACTTCGGACATCCAAAACTCACATTTGGAAAACTTCCCATAAAGTTGTTCTCGCCTCAACACGTCGAGAACTAGATGAAGGTGAGACTCGTGTTCCTCCCGGTCACGAGAATAAATCAAAATGTCATCAATGAAGACAACCACGAACCGATCCAGATAGTGTATGAAAACCCAATTCATTAATTCCATGAATACCGCAGGTGCATTAGTTATCCCGAACGGCATAACCACAAACTCATAATGACCATAGCGCGTACGAAATGCTGTCCTCGCGATATCCGACTCTCGAATCCGCAACTGATGATATCCAGATCTTAAGTCGATCTTGGAAAATACTGAAGCTCCCTGAAGTTGATCTAAGAGGTCATCAATACGGGGTAAAGGATACTTATTCTTGATCGTCACCCGGTTCAATTCCCGGTAATCAATACACAAGCGGAACGAACCATCCTTCTTCTTGACAAATAACACTGGTGCTCCCCACGGGGACGCACTCGGTCGAATATAACCCTTCTCGAACAATTCCTCAAGTTGGTTCTTTAATTCCTGCATTTCGGTCGGGGCCATCCGGTACGGTGCCTTCGATATCGGGATGTACTGTGCTCCAACTCAATCGTGAATTCCACATCCTCTGTGGAGGCAAACCAGGTAACTCGTCTGAAAAACATCGCATATTCCTTCACTACCGAATGTCCGTCAACATTATCGATGATTTCTGGTTTTGGTCATATAGCACCAATAACCGACACATCCCCGATTGAGTAATCTTCCGCTTTCATCAAATTAATGACTTTACTGCAATGTACCTGGATTACCTCCCGAAACACACATTCAACTCCATCGTGCGAAATGATAGTGACCAAACGCTGGACACTAATGATGGCATCATGACGATCCATCCAATCAATACCCAAGATGACGTCGTCCCTCGGCAAATCTACTACGATTAGGTCCGCCGCCATACACGACTATGAAGTCAATCGGACAATTCTCAATCTCACGACTTGACAATTCGTCTACCATCGGGTAGACCAATGACATAAGGCTCACAACTAGTAGCACTACCCGCACGTAGTCTACTCAAACATGACTCGAAATGAATGAATGCGATGCACCGATCAAAAAGGGTACACACAAAGTTGAGATAGACTATCGAGTGTACACGAGATCATCCGGCCTCCGGATCGTCGGTCTTCTTCATCTCATAAATTCGGCTTGCCGCCCCGAACCGGACGCCTCTGTCGATAGCTCTGCTCCGCCTTTAGCTCCTGTCGTCTTGAGCGACGCCGACCGAGTGGCCTGATTACGCACCGCCAATGACAGGGCTTGAGATGACGCCGGAGTGGGTTTAGAGTCCCTACGGCAAAACGGGCCCTATGCCCAGCAATCCCACGATTGTGGCACGTGATGCATCGCTTGGACATTTGGTGCTGAAATGACCTTGTTCCTCACAGTTGAAACAGGTGATGGCCGAACTGGCCGCTCGCGACTGAGATTCCGCGGGTTTAGACGCCGTGGGAGGTCGCTCAGAAAAGGTAGAGCCCGCACGTGGTTTCTTGAAAGTGGCCTGACTCCCGTCAGACTGATTACGGTTCTTGGACTTCTTGCTAGCTGATGAGGGTTGTTGCTTAGCAATTTCCTTAGCCGTAAGCTCGTAAGTGAGAGCTTTCTCAATGAACTCGGCCAGAGTGGCACAATTATGATTAAGCAACTGTAGCTGCATACGAGGTTTCAGCCTCTTGCTGAAATACTTGATCTTGTCCGCTTCTGAGTGAATGATAGATGAGGCGAACGGAAGAAGTTCCTGAAATTTTTGGCGATGGCGAGAACATCGTCATCCGCCGAAAGGTCGGGAGTGAGTAATTCCGACAACTTGGCCTCCCTAAGTGGGGCCGGATAGTACCTCTCCATCATGAGAGTCTTGAACTGATCCCAAGTACATGATCCGTCTGTGGGCTTCAACGATAACCACCATGAATGAGCGCTCTTACCGAGATAGTAAGCCCCAACTGAAACTTTATGCCCTTCAGGGCAATCCACCATAGCAAATAACTTCTCAAAATGCTCAAGCCAATGAACAATATCCGCCGGCTCAGATGAGCCCTCAAAGGTAGGTGGTCGCTGGCGAGAGATATCGCTAATGATATTGCTTACACCCCTCTCTTGCCTCTGAGGTGGCGGCGGAGGAGCCTGTTGATTTTGAGTAGTGGAGTTATGCATCGCCTCCATTAGTTGTGCCATCTGAGTCATTTGGGCCATCATGCCTTGCATAAAGGCCAGTGGGTCAACTCGAACACCCTCTGACTGAGCTGTGTCCCGGGTTCGACTTCCTGATAGCGAATGATCACGTCCAGGTGAATGAGTGGCAGCGTCACTGCTCGATGAGTTAGCATTATTCCTGGCATTCGCACGTGTATTCACACGAGTTCTCGGGATTCGGCCCGCTCCACGGCCTCGTCCTCCACGTCCTCTGCCAGCCCTTTCCATACTGAAGTGGAAAGTCATATGATGATTATATATCTCGCATGAGTATCACATTATGATTATATTATGAAATGATGAAAATGAGCATACGCGCTCAAATACAGCGATTACATGAATGATTAACTGAGGTGACATGATTATCTGATGAAATTATTGAAATGATTATCTTGAACAATTTAACAAGATTGATGATATGATCTTCAAGATCAACAACTGAGTAATGAAATGAATTGAGGGATTAATGAATTAACATGACCGTCCTGGTCAAATGAAAATGATGGTTGAGGATTGTTAACTGATGAATTATGAATGAATGATTCTTGCCAGAAATTATACCATGGCATTAAAAAATCTTACAGTTCTTGGTCTGATTGGCTCGGCATTTGCACAGGTCACACGTGACGCGAAAGTCCAATGATACTAGTCCGATGACGATGATTTCAAATGAGACACGACTCGGAAGGTAGTATTCAAAACCACGCTCCGATACCAACTCTGTAACACCCCAAACTAGGCGGATATTACAGTGCCGTGGACCCCCGACTGGGACCCACCAGGCAAATGAAAATGAATGAATTACACAGGTAAATGTAGTACCGAACCACATTACAACATCAATTACTCCGATGAGGAGTTCTATACAACACATCCAGGATAATACAGAATACATGTATATTTTATATGGAGATAAAATATACAACACTGAGCGAAATGAGTATTTAAGCGGAATGTCTGCAGCGGAATGAATGAAGAAAACATAAATGACTGAATAGACTGGGGGCCCCTACTAGTATCACTAGGACTCCTTGCCGTCACCGTGCTCTCCCCGTGCTTTAGCCTTGCCATGACCTGAAAAACAATATCCCCCAACGGGGTCAGTTACACAGAACAACAATCCTCAAGAGTTGAAAATACACAATCATGAGTTATCTATAGTTATGAAATATCCTGTCGAAACATACGCAATCAAACATGCTATATGAATCAACTAATGATACGGCTCAAAGGAATGGCGCCACACTACGTCCGGGATGGAAATGTGTCCATGCACAAGCCACCAACGAGTATCGATCGAATACACATGTGGTCTTGTACCTAATCAGTCTCACGAAGCCATCAACCCGTGTGCACAGTCCAATGTGAGGCCACCAACCAACACACGACTATAATGTGCCCGACATGAAAATCCTACACATACCAACCGGCACGCCAGTATGACCCGGAATGCCACAATATGACAAAAGTGACAACGATAATGAATAATGACTCACCAAGATTAAATGATGGTGAAATGAATGACAGCTCAATGAAATGATTGGAACCGTCGTTCCTCATGAATGAAGTAATTAAGTGACAATTACAAGTTTTGAAACGGTTAGTACCTTATGAATGAATTATGATTATGAATGAACAACAACAAAAGGAATGAATATCCTTTTAACCGAGTAAGAATTAACTTACTCAATACCGATGATAATGTCCTTCCACGAACAACGTCCTAAATGAAATGTCGGTCGCTCGAACAACCTTGAATAACAATAATTACCAACAACCGATCAATACACGAATCAAATACGATCATAACCGACCCAAACGTCGATACAACAATATCCGAACTCGTAGATGTACTCTAACGAAAACGTTGAGAATATCCTTCCCGTTGGTTAAAACCAAACCCAAATTATCGAACCAACTCCAACATGATTGATTCAAACCAGCAAAACATTATCAATGACATCAATAATCTCATAGAAATCCACAATTCAAGTTTATAATAACGACAATCGGAAATCCCCAAAATAACCGAAGTCAACCCCAAGGGTTCTTGAAATAATTCCGAAAATAACCATTAAATCCGTAAGAATATACTTATCCAAGGTAGATAATCCATATCTAACATATTCCAATGATAATCCAAGCTTACACGAAGAAATCGGGAGGAAAAACCCAAAAATCCGAATTCTAGATCCAAGAGATTAATACCTTTGATTCGATGTGATGAAGATGATGAAATGATGATTAATCCGAAAGATGAGCTTGAAGATGATGATTGATGAACACACCTCGAAGAATCCTCTCCGAATCGCTCGAAATCGCCCAAAATTACCGAAGGAGTGAAATGAGATGAATAAATGACGAACTCTGACTAAACTGTCCAATTTATAGCCAGTCCAGGTTAGCGTGCGCTAGCCCTTGTACGTAGCGTGCGCTAACGAGTAATTTGGGTAGTCCAGTACCCACTGTCCGAACACGGTAGCGCACGCTACGTACCTTTTTGTAGCGTGCGCTACGGCCATACTACTAGCGTGCGCTAAAACCCATTGTTAGCGTGCGCTAACGAATTATGTGATGCCCAGTACTGGAATCCAGAAACCTCCTGTCCTCTGATCTGATCTCGATAGCGTATGCTACAACCAACGATTAGCGTGCGCTATAATATCGATTGCGTATGCTAAAAATCACTCATAGCGTGCGCTAGGAATAAATTCAAATCAGTCCAGTAGCCACTGGACTCAACCTGATCCGAACTTAGCGCGCGCTACACCGACTGCATAGCGTGCGCTACTTCAGATCACTAGCGCGCGCTACTTACCATTCGTAGCGTGCGCTACCTATAATCCCAACTGCAGTCCAGTGCCTTCTGGACTGCCTGCTCAACTACACTAGCGTGCGCTAGTGTTGAGAGGTGGCGTGCGCTACCAGTACTCAATTAGCGCACGCTAAAAAGAGTACGTAGCGTGCGCTACTCCTCACACACAGCGCACTAAGAAATGACAAGGATGGTAAACACCGCACGATTCTCCAATTATAATAGTGATGAATGACGATTGTTACACGATACAATTATTCTGAATGATGAATACCATGATTGAATATGAGTGACAAATGATCAATAATGAGTGAAATTACTGAGTGATAATGACTGAATGATAAATACTGAATGGTAATTACTGAATTACAACCGGGTATTACAGTCGGTTGATCCGCCAGACTATTTCAAAATGTATAAATATTTATAAATCAAAATAGTACATGTTGCGAATTTCATGTTCCTATTACTTTAGGAACCTCAAGTCCGTCAGGGACTTTCATATAGATATTCGCGTCCAATGACCCATAGAAAAATGTGGTGATGACGTCACTAATTGAATATCTATATTCATAATAATTGTCATATGTATATTAAATGACGAGATGTAGTGTCAACGGGAGAATATATTTTGGGTATGTGCTTAAACCCTTGATATGCTAATCTCGCTTATCATTCACCACTTTGTTTATTTTGCGAGTTAAGCTCTGTCTCAATTACTTATATTTTATTTAGTGCTTCAGGCACCCCACTAGCAATTGTTGAGACACAAAGTGTTGTCGACAAGTATCATTCTTATAAACTATTCTCCCAAATTCACAAAGTTCATGACAACTTCAACAAAATCAAATATTCATCCCATAACATTTGATTTGGTCGTCCCATAATCCCAATATTATAATTATTTAGTGCACCTGCAAATTAAGGTATTGGGATTTTTGTCTTCGAGATGATCCTCTACAGGAGGTTTTTGAAGTGATGTTATTAGTTTAATCAATTTATATTCCGTGGATTTTATCTTTAATACCAATAAAGAATATGTCTCTCACGCTTCTGGCGTCGAGGAGTATCAATAAATATATTTTGTTCACATTCGACTTTTCTTTATGATACATATACAACTGGTATATGAGATTTCATCACTCCTTTGGCAATCATAACTTGTTGAACTTCGAGTTCATAGCGCGTAAAGTTAAATATCCAACCCAACGAGAATTTTCCGACTTTCTCTTATTTATATTTCATATCTCCCCCTAATGTCGGGGATATTGAGTTAGATTATAAAATCAGCGTATCAAATGATCAATTGACCCCTATTTTAGGCTCTAAATATGTATTTTGACAAAGTATACATGTATTTTTCATGTAGCCCATATAGATACGTGAAATTATCATATGAGAAATCCTCTTCCGGAGGTATTTTAATCATGCACTAATTACATATTGATCCAAATATTCATACCTTGGTAATAATTTGGATCCTTGAATTATAAATTCATCGCAACATGGTCATTTGATGCAAAATACATCATGTAATTGTTTGATACTCAATGTAGAATTAATATATAACTAGTTTGATATGTAACACCCCCAATCCACTCAGGGATATTACACGCCGCAGACCCTCTCCTCGAGGATCTACCAGGCTGGTAACAACATTTAACATCTCGACAATGCCTTCAAGGCAAAAATGACTCAGTAGACCGATTTGGTCTTTCAATAAATACATACAACTCGAATACAACTCATGCCCACGCAGGGGTCAAAATACAACCACACCCGCATAACGGAAAAATATAGCAATGAAAATAAAGTACAACTATACCAATACGACATCAACGGGTCCTCGTGTGATTAGTATCGTTCATCTTTCATCATCCTTCATGCCGACCGTGCTCGCCTCCAAAACACGAATGCAATACAGACATCCACCCCGAATACTGGGTTAGCAAAACTCCACTGTTTTGCTAGTGCAAGTATAAATACGAAAACAAGCCATACATATCATACTCACAAAAATGCAGTTAATCGCGAATATACTTCCCGAGAAAATTTACTTGATCAAACCATTCAAAACGTGAAAGGTAGGAAATAACCCAATGTCCATATTACAAAACATTTTACGATCTCGAGTTTTAGAAAACATTTGGGATATAAGAATTCTAAAACCTTTCAAAACATTTAGGGACACACCCAAAGGTCATTTTCCAAAATTCAAGTTCCTAGAACAATACGCAGGTCCACAACCCATTTCACAAAACACGGGTCCGTGACCCAAATCACAAATCACATGTTCCTAAGGATTATTCGTGTCCCGTGCTAACAAGCCACGAACCTCGATGCTCCCAAGAACAAACCCGAGTGAATAACCCAATAGGAAAAACATATCAAATCACATGTCTCCACGACACGAATATCACAACCAAACCACAACCATAAGTTATCCCGGCATCGCGCTAACAAGCCACGAACCTCGGAGTCCCCGCAAGACATACCCGATGATAACCCTACAAGTTATCCCAGATCGGCTAGCAAGCCCCGAACCTCCGAGTCCCCGCAAGACATACCCAGATTGGATAACCTTACGGTTTCGCCCGACCCATACTAGCAAGTATGGATCCCGAGATTCAACAATCCTACCCGGAGGCACATCACATACATCAAGCACACAACAATAATCACTTATCAATCCAAACAACATTAAGCATCACAAACTCCTTTCAAGGAGTAACAACTAATATCACACACATTACGTTCTTACCGAACAAGTACATAATAACAATACGTAATCCCCGACAAAGGATTACGGTCTATCAAACTCACTCAAATTGATCATATTATCTTTCAACATACAAAACCAACACACATATTCCGAGAATACATATTCACGAAGTATACGAATTATCGTTGAAAGACAACATTTATCGAGAACATACCAATCCCTTTTTACGTTCATTAAATATTGGATTTCGCATAAAATCATTTATCAAGAATTATATCAACGAAACATGAAATGTATGGGCAAGATACTTGCCTCAAAATCGGTACGCAAGTATTCCGACGAACACGGCTCAACCGGAAAGCTTCGAAACGCCCAATGCTATCGAAGCGGAAGACGGCGGCGAGCGAAAGGGTTCAACACGGTTTCTTCGCAAGAAACACGACCCTAACATCATACAATCAATAAATCATCGACCATACGAGGAAGAATAATCGTAGAACGCCCGAAAACCCCTCTAAGACCTTTTACCGGACACCTTCAAGGCGTCGGTCAAGAACTCGACTCAAACAACGAATCGATACGATCCAACCATGGAATAACAAGGGAAATGATATAATACATCTAAATAATCATCAATCCATCAAAATCCTAAGTTAAATCGGATTAAACGGACGAAATCGAACAAAATACCCAAAATCCCCAAAATTAGATTTCTAGAAAATCTGACCTGATTCGCTCGATCAAAGGATGTTATAGGATGGATGATTGATGATATGAGCCTCAAAACTTCATGGATTGAAAGAACAACATCATGTCTCCATGATGTATACACCCACAGCCGCGAACGGGAAGAAAAGGAATGAGAAATCAAGGAAAATACGCCGCGCCCTTAAATAAAGCCGACAGACTCGACCGGTACGACATGACACGGCCGTGGCGCGCGCAGCTTGGCGGGGGCTCGACCGTGTCCTGCTAGACACGGTCGCGCGCGGAGGGGCCTTCCGAAGCGATGGCCCGAAAGCGACTCAAGACGACTCGGCCGTGTCCTGGAACACGGCCGGGCGTGTCAGCGGTCGTCTCGAGCTTATCCGGAAGAGTTCGGCACGGGCCGTGTCGGACGACACGGTCGGGCCCTGAGACAGAAACTTCCGGCTTATCCGGACGAGTACGGCACGGGCCGTGTCGGACGACACGGCCGAGTTCGGCCGGCAGTGATCGGCCAATAACGAGCGGGTGAGCTAAAACGACCATAACTCTCTCGTCCGGACTCCGATTGACTCACCGTTCGAACCATTGGAAAGCTAACTCGATGCTCTATAATATTGCAAAGATTCAGAATTTTTGGAGTTACCAAAAATTAATGGTGACTTTACAAAGTCGAACTCATACTTAGAAAAGTCGTTAAAAAGCACGGAACTCAACAAAACGACACCGAAACGAACTCGGTTGACAAAAAGTGCAGAATTAATCATTCTCGTAATGACGAAACGGTCATGATAGAGTTGTCAAAACGAACTTCCGCCGAAGAAAATAAAATTACCGAAATTCGAAATTGCGGATATTACATTCTACCCTCCTTAAAAGAAGTTTCGTCCCAAAACTTAAAACAAGTAGGGGGAGCAATATACCCGCCAGGAAAACTCGACGAGATACACAAAAATAGAAAACTCGCGCCCAACGGCGAAACGCTGCAAGAACGCAAAGAGACATACGGCGTGAAAACACGCTCCACAACGACCAACACAATGTCGCCGTTAGGGATACAATAAAACCAACAAATGACAAGCGTCATCAAACGGATAATATAGCCAAGTCAATTATCCGACAATCACAAAATACAACGAACGAAAGTCAATACGATTGACCAACCCAACGGTACATCAATCAAAACGCGAGCCAACCGCTGAACAAATACGGAATTCCACCGCCCAAGGGTTGGAAGATTGAAAACGAGACTAACTTCCCGAACTTAAGGGAATTAGGAAGGAGCCTGAACGCTCAACAATCACGAAACGAGAACAAAACCGAACAAACAAACGATCGAGACAACAAAAATCGAACGATCATGTTCGGATCACGAAGAACAATAAGGTTCAACCGACAACTCCGAGGTTCACATCTCGACTCGAGACAAAACAAGATCCGGTGAAAACAACAACGTATGCATTCACATAAGATCCACATGAAAGGGAATAGAAATTGAAAAGTCACAACGACAAACGAGTTATTCCGAAATGATGCCACACTCGTTCGATAAACAAAAACACGGGGCAGGACAAGCTCAGAAATGTCAACGAACATAAATGAGTCGACAAAGTCGAAAATACAAAAGTTCAAGATCCAGTCCACTTCGAATAAAAGAACTAGTAGAACCAAAAGATGTTACTTCCGAACAAGGTTCACAAGAATCGAACCGAATTTGGAAAGTTACAGCGATAACCAGATTGACCCAAAACAAGATCACACCTCGTCCGATCAGTGGAACCAAAATACAGAACAAGTTCAGTAAGTATCAACGAACACGAACGAGTCGATAGAATCGAGAAAGAGAAAATGCAGGAGTCTAAAAACAACACGGGTACTACATTCGACCTCTTATAAAAGAAGGTCTCCCCCGCAACTCACAACAGCGAAATCAAGGTGACGACACAACAAGCAACCGACAGAAACATCCTTCGAAGGCCTCTCAAAGCCGATTCCGATGACTGTGCTGAAGCGCGAACTCCGAAAGTCTCGGTAGCCAATTCACAAAACTGAATTCGGTGTCCCTCGAGTCCACACTTGAAATGTGTTACCGACGAGAAGGACAATATACACGTGCATGCCCCGGCACATTACGGTTGAAACGTCTCGGCTCGGCATACCAAAAATACAAATGCTCGATACAATGGATCAAAACACCGCAAAACAACATACCGGAGATGCCAACTCAGCATAACATACCAACGCATACAAAAATCACAACAACAACGGCATCATTCGACGATTACAACATCCCGAACGATCAAGACACAATCACAAACATCATGAAACAATCACTCATGTTTATAACGCACAAAAATCCAGGCTTTAACAACTCACACTAGTGCGACAACACGCAAATCACCACGAGGCGATAAACAGTAAACACTAGTTCACACCTCTCACAGAGGGCTAGTACAACAAATGCGTGGCAACGCCTCGACGTTCATGCCACCAATTCGATCACAATTCGGGGTTAACACCGTAACGAAAGTTCGAAAACCATACACGCATTTCCGGTCCGCAAACAGGAATGATAGGTTTTAAAAACAAAAACCACCTTTGAAGACAGTTTGGAAACACCAGTTGATCTTGAGAATCATTTTACAAAAAGTTGAACAAACATCATTTTCGAGACTTTGAAAATCATCTTGCGTTTGAACAAAAATGAGGACACCTTCTCGTAGTGAAAAACTTTCAGAATAATCGACACTTGGGTCTAAGCAACTGCATTTCTAAAAGTAATTGAAAATATCTCAAAATATTTTGGTCCTCAATTGGAACGATTTTGAAACATATTACGGTACTAGAAGGCACCTTGAAAGTACTGCGAGAAAATAATTCGTTTTAAAAGTACGTCTCGAATTTTAATTTTCTAAGATACTCAAGGTTTTCAAAAATAATTCAATGGGCTAGAATGCCCAAAAATTTCAGGTAATTACACAGAACATTATAGCGCCGTGGTCCCACGCCGGAACCCACAAGACTAAAAACCATTTACAAAAATGCCAAAAAGGCCGATGACGGTAATGTTTCAAAAACTCACAAAAGCCATTTTACAACATGCTAAATACCGTCATAAGAATTTCGCGAAAGCGATCAAGGCCATAATGCCAAAAACTCGGTTAAGGAATTGGTTTTCGAAATAAAACTCGGTCGGTAAAATACCGAAAGTCATTGCAAAAGAACTCACGCAGCGGATAAAAGAAATACGGTTCAACATACACAATCGAGCAACACTACTCCTCATATGAACGAAATATGAGAGTCAAATAATCACATATCACGAAATCAAAATCCATAAGAGGATTCCGTCAATTAACTCATAATAATAAAAATAGCTCGTGTCACACGAGGCACAACACAAAGAAGGGAGACTTACATCCACAGGTCGCACGAAGATGATGATCGCCCACGATACTAATCACGACCAACAAACTCGGGCGACGCGTCGCGACACGACTTAGTCGGACAAAATCCGACGAGACAAAAACTCAATAGACACCATCGACCCGGCACCTAGGTTTCCACAACCTAAGCTCGATACCATTCTCGTAACACCCCAATCCACTCGGGGATATTACACGCCGCACCCTCTCCTCGAGGATCTACCAGCCGGTAACAACATTTAACATCTCGACAATGCCTTCAAGGCAAAAATGACTCGATGAGACCGATTTGGTCTTTCAATAAATACATACAACTCGAATACAACTCATGCCCACGCAGTCAAAATACAACCACACCCGCATAACGGAAAAATATAGCAAATGAAAATAAAGTACAACTATACCAATACGACATCAACGGGTCCTCGTGTGATTAGTATCGTTCATCTTTCATCATCCTTCATGCCGACTCCCGTGCTCGCTCCAAAACACGAATGCAATCAGACATCCACCCCCGAATACTCGGGGGTTAGCAAACTCCACTGTTTTGCTAGTGCAAGTATAAATACGAAAACAAGCCATACATATCATACTCCACAAAAGCAGTTAATCGCGAATATACTTCCCGAGAAAATTTACTTGATCAAACCATTCAAAACGTGAAAGGTAGGAAATAACCCAATGTCCATATTACAAAACATTTTACGATCTCGGGAGTTTTAGAAAACATGTGGGATATAAGAATTCTAAAACCTTTGAAAACATTTAGGGACACAAACAAAGGTCATTTTCCAAAATTCAAGTTCCTAACAATACGCAGGGTCCACAACCCATTTCACAAAACACGGGTCCGTGACCCAAATCACAAATCACATGTTCCTAAGGATTATTCGTGTCCCGTGCTAACAAGCCACGAACCTCAGATGCTCCCGAAGAACAAACCCGAGTGAATAACCCAATAGGAAAAACATATCAAATCACATGTCTCCACGACACGAATATCACAACCAAACCACAACCATAAGTTATCCCAAGCATCGCGCTAACAAGCCACGAACCTCGGAGTCCCCGCAAGACATACCCGATGATAACCCTACAAGTTATCCCAAAGATCGGGCTAGCAAGCCCCGAACCTCGGAGTCCCCGCAAGACATACCCGTATTGGATAACCTTACGGTTTCGCCCGACCCATACTAGCAAGTATGGATCCCGGAGATTCAACAATCCTACCCGGAGGCACATCACATACATCAAGCACACAACAATAATCACTTATCAATCCAAACAACATTAAGCATCACAAACTCCTTTCAAGGAGTAACAACTAATATCACACACATTACGTTCTTACCGAACAAGTACATAATAACAATACGTAATCCCCGACAAAGGATTACGGTCTATCAAACTCACTCAAATTGATCATATTATCTTTCAACATACAAAACCAACACACATATTCCGAGAATACATATTCACGAAGTATACGAATTATCGTTGAAAGACAACATTTATCGAGAACATACCAATCCCTTTTTACGTTCATTAAATATTGGATTTCGCATAAAATCATTTATCAAGAATTATATCAACGAAACATGAAATGTATGGGCAAGATACTTGCCTCAAAATCGGTACGCAAGTATTCCGACGAACACGGCTCAACCTAAAGCTTCAAACGCCCAATGCTATCGAAACGGAAGACGGCGAGCGAAAGGGTTCAACACGGTTTCTTCGCAAGAAACACGACCCTAACATCATACAATCAATAAATCATTGACCATACGAGGAAGAATAATCGTAGAACGCCCGAAAACCCCTCTAAGACCTTTTACCGGACACCTTCAAGGCGTCGGTCAAGAACTCGACTCAAACAACGAATCGATACGATCCAACCATGGAATAACAAGGGAAATGATATAATACATCTAAATAATCATCAATCCATCAAAATCCTAAGTTAAATCGGATTAAACGGATTTAAATCGAACAAAATACCCAAAATCCCCAAAATTAGATTTCTAGAAAATCTGACCTGATTCGCTCGATCAAAGGATGTTATAGGACGGATGATTGATGATATGAGCCTCAAAACTTCATGGATTGAAAGAACAACATCATATCTCCATGATGTATACACCCACAGCCGCGAACGGGAAGAAAAGGAATGAGAAACTGGGCGAAAAATACGCTGCCAGGCCTTAAATAGGCTCACAGACTCGACCGTGTCCGACATGACACGGTCGTGGCGCGCAGTTGGCCGGCAGGGGCTCGACCGTGTCCTGCTAGACACGGTCGCGGCGCGGAGGGGCCTTCCGGCGATGGCCCGAAGCGACTGGCACGACTCGACCGTGTCCGAACACGGCCGGCGTGTCGGCGGTCGTCTCGAGCTTATCCGGAAGAGTTCGCACGGGCGTGTCGGGCGACACGGTCGGGCCCTGAGACGAAACTTCCGCTTATCCGGACGAGTACGGCACGGGCCGTGTCGTACGACACGGCCGAGTTCGGCCGGCATGATCGGCCAATAACGAGCGGGTGAGCTAAAACGACCATAACTCTCTCGTCCGGACTCCGATTGACTCACCGTTCGAACCATTGGAAAGCTAACTCGATGCTCTATAATATTGCAAAGATTCAGAATTTTTGGAGTTACCAAAAATTAATGGTGACTTTACAAAGTCGAACTCATACTTAGAAAAGTCGTTAAAAAGCACGGAACTCAACAAAACGACACCGAAACGAATTCGGTTGACAAAAAGTGCAGAATTAATCATTCTCGTAATGACGAAACGGTCATGATAGAGTTGTCAAAACGAACTTCCGCCGAAGAAAATAAAATTACCGAAATTCGAAATTGCGGATATTACATGATACTCGTCGAAGGATTAATGAAGCTCTTCGAGAGATAATAATAAGAATATTATCATTTGAATTCTACCAATTCTTCAGGGATTGTTTTAATAAGATATTGCAAATCAATTTCAATATCATTCTACAAATAAGATTGATCAAATCAATGTTAATATGACATATTACATTTTTTCATTGGAGATAAACATATCATCTAAAACATTAAAATAATAAAAAGATAATGATTAAAATAATTAAATAATGAGAATGGAAGATAACAATGCTCGGAATAAAGCATAGAAAAATACAATCTCAATATTTTAATATTCTTCAGGAATACTAAATTTATTTGACGTGATCATCATAAACTTATTATAAAATTATGATGAGATATCGTTGTGTTGTTCTTCAGGAACTTCAACTATTTATTTTTAATTATCTTCAAGATTATTGAGATTGCAAATTTGTGTTTCTTCGAGAAACTAGTTAGAGGGATAAACATATATCACCTACAATATGAATTATTCTTCGAGAATTTGTAATATTCATCAAGAATATTTATTGTATTACTTCAGGAGCAACAATTTAAATCAATATAATGATAACTATAAAAATAATTCAATAACGAGAAGGAGTACAAATGCTCAAAGTAAAGTTCAAAAAATTGTAACCCCAATATTTAATATTCTTCAAGAATATTAAATAACTTATTTAATGTGTTCATCATAAACACATTGTTTTTAGTATGATAAGATATTGATATATTCATTAAGAACATCAACTATTATTTATTAATAATCTTCAAGATTATTAAGAATATTGTAATTTATGTTTCTTCTAGAAACTACAAAATTAGTGCAATATAATCGATTGCATAATTAAATCATATAGCAACAGAAATACACGCATTATAAAAATTTATAATAATCAAAATATGTCGATGCAATTGAGCAAATCACAATTTCTGCACAAGTAACAACATACTTCTATTTTTATATCATGATTTACAGTTTATGAAATGTATATATTATTAACAATAGTTTTTAGATCCATTGATTTTTTTTCTAGAATTATGACACAACATACTTTAATAGTAGAATCATAAGAAAATGAATCAATTGAATCTATCATATTTTAAGACATTCATAGATAATTGTTCAAGCACTTAACCAAAATATATCATATTTTAAATTGTACACTATGTCTAATCCACAATTATTCAATCAAAATATCATCAAAAGTTATTTTTGAAAAATTCTTTCAATTTTCGTAACTTTCGATCGGTAATAATGTTAATACAATATCAAATTTAAATTTATAGCTTCATACCTCTAGAAAGTCGATCCACCAAAAGAATAGAGAAGGTAGAACCATAGATCCAAAAAGAATTAGATAATATGAGGTAGAACTGTCGTGAATAAATATGTGAAAAAGCTCAAGATAATCGTGCTACTTCGGGAGCAATGATGTGTAATCTTTATGATTATGATAAATCGTAACCATATACCAATCCTGCTACTTCGAGTTAATAGTTGAAACATAATGTTATGCTTCTAATTTGTAATGTGGTTTCGTTATGAAACTTCGAGTTTCAATAATATAATATTCTATACTTCTCAACTTTAAGTTCAAGAATTTTAATATGAAACTTCTGGTTTCAAATCATTATTAAGAAGAACGTTGTGTCCTTCAATTAAACTATGTGAAACTGCAAGTTCATATTTAAATGGTGAATATTATGTAGAACTTTAGGTTCTTATCATGTGAAAGTGAAACTACAAGTTTCTGTATAAAGATCTTTAATATTTGACATATCACATGGTCATACTAATATTGAAACTTCAGGTTTCAGAATTTATTCGCGAGATACTTGTAAGACAGATGAAACTTCGGGTTTCAAATTTATTCACGTAATATTTGTAAAGCATATGAAACTTCGGGTGTCATATTTACTTATCTAGACGTGTATAATTGACATATAACTTAATGTGCTTTACTAATGAAACAGCAAGTATCAATATAGTTAATAGAAATATCATCGGCTACTTGAGGAGCGGATAACATGTTATTTGTACCACTTCGTGAGTATAAATTTTGTAAGAATATTATTTGAATAATTCAGAATCTAAAAAAAAAGTCAAAACATGAAAGTCGTAGATCTCTCTTTCAGATTTCTAAATCATTTTAAAATGTTTAAATCAGACTTCGGATGACTGAGATACGATCAATTTAGTGGACAACAATTGATCACAAACTTCAATTCGGAGCAGCCACTTGATTCTCAATCTAAGCATCACTACTATCCGAATCTGAAAAAACTCAAAACGTGAAAGTTGTAGAACCTTTTGTTAGGTTTCTAAATCATCCAATAACACCTCATTCGGAGTTCGGATGAGAGCTATACAGTCGATTTACTGAACTACAGCAAATCTATATAAAAACACCAAAATAACTCGATTAATATCGATTCTTCAATTTTAGTACACGATGATTGCTCGTCTTGATCATTTTGAGCATCAATAACGCATATAAAGCGTTGGAAACTGCAGGTTACTATTGACCTTTGAATCTTCGGGACCCAAATATTAAATATTATGATATTCAAGATCAAGAAATAATATTAGAACAAGTATATTTGTCAATAGTATTGCAATTAATTGTGCTACTTCTGGAGCAATAATTTTAAGAAATAAAATTACACGATAACAAAATAGTGCAAAATAAAATAAATAAAAAGAAAGTGCTTCTTCAAGAGCCCAGATAATATTCTTCAGGAATATTATTTTGTGTTCTTCATCAGGAATTTACACAAAAAAATTTTAGATCTCGTAGTGTTTTTCAGGAACACATCATATTCAACTAGGATATGACAAAATAATATTGTATTTATTCAAGAATCTTTTAACTTAATAATCTTCTGGACTATTAAGAATTGTTAGATCTTGTTTCTTCAGGAAACAACAATTTATCGATTTGATAATAGATTTCATAGATCATCATATATATTATTTATGTATGATGATAGTGAAATCAGAATAATTAGTAGAGAATATATGAAATATGCATATAATCTATATTAAAATAACAATTATATAATTAAGTCTAAATCTACATATAATCAGAATATTTTTTTTGGAAGAAGAAGAAGAATACAGATCTGTAGCCATAGTCATAAAAATACAGATCGAGAATCAAACACAAAAAAGATAAAAGAAAATCAGAACACAATTTACCTTTCTGTGAAAATAGAGTACGTGCGCTAATGAGTAACAAAAAAAACATTTTCTTTCTGAGAGAGATCGTGCTGATAACGTGTTATGAACTTGAGAGAAAAAAGAGGAAAATAAAAGAGAAGAAGAATGGAGTCTCTTATTATGAGGGCCAAAGGCCTTTATTTATAGGTACACAATTAGGGTTTAGGGGACATAAATGTCATTCATACATTAATTACAACAAATAATAAATAATAAGTATAAACTAAAAGTTTCTTAGACACAAACGTAAAGAACGTATTTTTGAGTAATAGGAGAATATAAAATTATTGAGTTACGAGTAAACGTAACTAAAACAACCAATCAATATGTACAAATTGTGTTTACATTTTAATCCATAATATATCATCCTCTCTCTCTCTCTCTCTATATATATATATATATATATATATATATATATATATATGGATTGGTTCCGATTTTTTTGGTGTGAGAACTATGAATCAAACTGACCTATTGAATAATAAAATAAAGAGGTCCAGATTTTGAGGTAAAATGCAAATATGGTCCTGTAAGAATTTTCCAAAAGCAGTTTTGGATGGAAAATAATAAAAGACTGAAAATGAACTACTGAGTAATTTTTGGATGGAAATGACTCAAATATGCTATCAAATAGCATGCGCATCAACCCAAACCTCAAATACTCCCACCACCACCACCACCACCCCCCCAAAAAAAATTGGGTTTGCAATAGTAAAATCACTTAGATTCTAAAATAATTTAGATGTGGTGATGAGCTGAGAGTAATGCTTGTTTTCATTATGTAATGCCAAAAATCACTTATATCCTGCTTCTACCAACACCTTCATAGAACCAAAAAATATTGTTCAAACACTATATAACTTCATCTAATGCCTTCACAGTACAAAACAGCAAAAAAATATTTTTTTCGTCTAAGACAGTCAGGAATTATTTTGTCCAATACAAAAAAAAAAAGTTCCAAAAATATATCAAAAAAAAAAATGCATATTTCACTTCTTTTTGCCATCTTTCTTCTTGATGCTTCCAAACTTCTTCTTCTTCCCTATTATCAAAATGACGACTTTGGCCAATTAACTCGAGCGTTGATCACTAATTTGGGATCAAGCTAAATCCAATGCAGTAGGCCGCAAAAATATTCTAAAAATAATCACAGAAATTGTGAAATTTTTTAGGAAGAAAAATCGCAGAAAACATACCATGAGGAGGACGTTCTGCAGGTTTCATAGTATTTCCTCGTCGCGGCATGATTAGGCTCGATGAATCAATGAGATTTGGTGAATTCTTCACTGCATGCGAATTTGGGTAGTTTTACATTTCAGCTTTTCTTTTAGGGAAAACTGCATAAAATAGTAACATACTTTGCATTGGTTCCTATTTCTAGCAATCATCTTTAAAAATCTTGTTGAATATAATTTGAAAAGCTTACTTGAGAAGAACAGAATAAATATCTATTTATATATATATATATATATAAGAGTATCGAATATATAATATATATATATATATAAATCCTGCAGAAAATTGTTAGCAAAACGAAATCTGCCGATCCCGTACGTGAAACGAAAGTTTCGCTGTTGAGTCCAGATAGTCTGTCTCCTTAAAGCAAATTCGTCCTCACCACGGTGTATGACGTCTACCTCCCAGGATAAAACAACAGCTCGATGTAACGAATGCGTGATGCTGCACCCTCAACGAACTAGAACAAATCATCTCATCACCACCGGGAGAAGAAAACGAAGAAGAAACGAGAAGGCTGAAAATCGAGTGAAAATTTTGGCTGTTTAAATTCGTACGTTTTTCGTGTGTATAAAACGAGCCCCCTCAGCCGGGTATTTATAAGTGAAGACTGGAGGAGGTTGTGTGCTGTAGGAACTCTATACCGATCGAAATTGGTATCTGGAGGAACTTTAAACCGATCGAAATTGGTATCTGGAGGTACTCTAAACCGATCCAAATACTCATCCAGATTCGGTTTTATCCGGATCCGAAAAATTCGGAATTTATTAATTGAGGTATTTTCGGTAAAATAAAATTTTACCGAATAAAATTGCAGTAAAAAGATAACTTCGAGACGCCGAGACATTTCGCCCAAATCGCCCTTCGACCGAGACCGACCCGAACCGAACCGAGCCGGCCGGCCGGACGGACGGCGGCGGCGGCGCGCGCGTGTGTGTGTGTGTGCGAGGGGCGCCTAGTCACACATCCACACACATGTCTCATTTTGAACATACCTTTGTCCACATCTCCTTATATACTCGCAATTTCTCCCTTCTTTTTCCAATGTGGGATAACATCCCAAATTCATTCTTAAAGGGTTCACTTTGGAACATTATATCTCATCCATACCTCAATCATTTTGAGTGTTCTTACATGTTTTGGAAACCTCGTACGGAGTACTACCTATTCCAACTAAGTCCCGACTTTAACTCGTAGTAGAGCCCACTCAAAATTTCCTCTCAAATGGGCTGCTCATAATAGCCCATTTCCTCCATTTTAACTTACATTTCCAACAATCCCCCACATGAATGAGATTGATGGTCCAGCAGCACACGTCAGACACGGAGTTGACTTGGTGATAGTTACTACGGTTAGGCATTGCATAGGATAGGTAGAGTATGCTCCTTGAATCTTCCCTCGAAAAGATATATTCTCCTTACTGGCTAGACAGTGTGACTAGATGCCTTTGAACTGTCCGACCGCTTGTGTAAGTGATCGTATATCCTTCACAAGTGCCCTTCCTGATTTGTTCTGTTCTCATTATTGTGCCCATTTTGGCCGTGGACACCGTCCTGGTTCTGCGAGAGTTTCTAAAGAATTGTGCCTTAACAATTCTCCTTTGAAGCCGCCCCTCTTCTCTCTAACATAGGTGATTCTCTTTAAGTGTTTTGAGTAAACCCGTATTTTACTCCACCCGACTATACGTTGTCGACTTAAGAATCATTAAAAGCATAAGCTTAACCTCTCCCTACGGGTATCACTGTTTTCATCCTAGGAATGGTCGGTTCGGGTTAACCCCCACAGTGATCGTGCCCAGTTTTATGAATTGGTTGTCCCATTGAACCTAGATCTTGGGATCTCCAGTCAGCTTAGGTTGGGTATCCTCCATAAAACCATTAGCTCAAGGCAATAGACCCATTCCTCTTGATGATTTATCAACAAGGTCTCCTGATAACCCTTTGGTTAGCGGATCCGCAATGTTATCCTTTGATGACACATAATCAATAGTGATAACTCCTGTTGATATCAATTGTCTAATGGTATTATGTCTCCTCCTTATGTGACGAGACTTACCATTGTACATTACGCTCTGTGCCCTGCCAATCGCAGATTGACTATCGCAATGAATACATATTGTGGTCACAGGCTTTGCCCATCTTGGAATATCTTCTAGAAAATGGTGTAGCCATTCTCCCTCTTCTACACATTTATCTAAGGCTATAAACTTGGATTCCATCGTTAACCGATATATAAGTGTCTGTTTCGAAGATTTCCAAGCCACTGCTGCACCGGCTAGTGTGAATACATATCCACTTGTAGACTTGGAGTCTTTTATATCAGATATCCAATTTGCATCACTATTGTTGGGATTCGGTGCCTAAAACGAAGGCCCAGCGGAAGCGGTAAAACGAAAATTAATTCGATCCGAATCCCTACGAGGATCGATCGAGCTACGTATATACAAATATCAAAAACGAATTCACAAGAGATATAGAAACTCACCCTTGTAGTCCGTTGATTAGATGGATAACCTTCTCTTGAGCTATTCCCCAAGCTTTGCTTGATCTCTACGAATCTATTCCGCTTCAAGCCCTTGAACGATCCAATGCCGAAAGCACCGCGTCTCTACTTGCCACGCGCCGGAGAAACGACCGGAATGACGATCACCTTGCTATCCTCCGAGGATACGGCTAGAGCTAAGTGTTGAAGCTATATATATAAAGATTACTACACTCTAAGTGTTTTAATCTTACTCTCTCTTTTATTTCTCAATTTTTCTCCAAGAAAAAAATCAAGAGTTTGATGAATAAAGAAGAAGATGATGAAGATGACTTCTCTCTCTTTCCTCTCAAAGCTCACGTTGAAAATTGCTTGGAATCAAGTGAATCAAGTCAATGAGGTGAGAAGTCTTCCTCTCTTTATTCTATTTCCACTCACATGCAAAACAAATCATCCCATATGATTTTTGCCCCACAAGTCATGTTCCTTAATATAAAAGGAAACAACAAGGCAATGGGAAGGGGGTGGAAGGGGTTGGGGCGGCCCATGTAAGAAATCGGACGAGTTCGGTTCGTTTTGGACTTCCGCGAGTCCAAACAGATAAACTCCGATTCCGTTACGATGTATTTGTGTCGTTTAATTAATCCAATTAATTAAACATATCAAATACAAAATAACATAATTAATTTCTCCAAGAAATAATTATATTCATGAATTAAATTAATCACCCAGTGAAATATTTAATTCATTAGGCCGTAAATCAATTTATCCAATAAATCGATTTAGACATCCAATGTCCCAAATTAGATATCCAATATCTAATATTCATAATGAGAGAATTAGCTTAATTCATTCCGTCGTTAATCCTAATGCGCGACTCGGTAGGTCCGTCTCAGTCAGCAATGGGAGGAACCAAAGAGTAGTAGCACCACCTAGCCAACCTGGTGGCCTACACTGTACCCCGACTGAGAACGAATGATTGGGATCATTCAAGAACCATTCTGTCGTGAATACCAGTATACGTATAAACCCTTCTTTCAAATATCCCGATCAAGTTATAGGGTCACGGTCAGTCAAACCCTATCTGTACTTGACGCTATGCATGCGTTAATGCAAATTGAGATCATCGAGCTCTCGTGTAACTAATACAGCTAGCTCCAATGCTATGGCCAAAGACTTATGATCTCATCTGCCAATAACCGCATAGGACATATAACCCGTTCACTAACAGGAGAAAGAATTCTATCTTGGTATTCAGTAGGACCTGCTACTTACCCGTCAAGATGCACGTCGAGGTTGACCCCCGCCTTCCGGTTTACAGGGTCGAACTACTCTAATGAAAATCTTGACGTCACAAGCACATCCCTACTAAATCCTCAAGTCGAAGGTTCACGAATACCTATCACAACCTTTCGATTCCGTCATTGACTGTCCCGGAGTGAAATCCGTGTGACGAATCGAGGGTGAGTCGGTTCGAGTATACTAATCTAATTAGCATACCTATAACGTGTGCTCCCACTAACCATTTGTAACACCCCGAGATATTCGGAATAATTACAGCGCCGTAAACCCTTTAAGTAAGGATTTACAAGGCTAATTAAAAAGGAAAGTAAATATAAGACATCAACACTGCGAAAATTCAAGTTTATGAAAACGTACAACTGGTTCAACGGGTAATTAATACAACCATATCGAATTAATATCAAAAGGACACGCGTACTCGAGTACAGAAACCAAACCAAGACAACAAATCTCCAATAACAATAAACATCATCAACCCCTTCGTGCGTCACGTCGATCTTGTCAGTTTCCCTGCTCCTTGGCTACCTGAACATCAAAACAAATGTCCACCCCCGAAGGGGTTAGCAAAACAATGCTAGTACAAGTATCGTATTTAAACAATTCGAATATGCATCAACAATACACAACAAGACACATCACACGGGCTTCCGCTACCGGAACCCGACAATGCGAATCTGCAGGATTCCATTACACAGCATGGGTATTCCAATGATCCAGCGCCCTCAGCATAGATCCCAAGATGATCCCGTCGGACCAACACGAGGTGGAAATAACCCGTCCAATGATCCAGCGCCCTCAGCCTAGATCCCAAGATGATCCCGTCGGACCAACACGAGGTGGACATCCGATCCAGCGCCCTCAGCATAGATCGTACAACGTATACAAACACAACTCATGCATACACATATGCCAAATCATTATGTTCATCAACATGAACATATAAACAATATACAACGAATATCATGACAAATCAACGAAGTACATATCCTATTCAACAACATGCATAATCATACGTATACTCCAAAACTACCGATATTAACATATCACGATACTTGCCTCGAAGATGGCAAGAACGATATACTTCAATGCTCTCGACGCACTCGAAGGCCGCCCCCTCCGATCAACGTAACAAGCTCGAACCTTAACAAAAGGAACGATATACAAATCATCTCGAGTCGAACAATGGCCTATCAATTCTACCTACCGAAAAGCTCAAACTAAACAAGTGCTGGATTGCTTAGCGCGCTACGTCTTATACGTAGCGTGCGCTAAGTCAATCATAGCGTACGCTATCGTATAGGACTAGCGTGCGCTAGCCACAAATGGCGATCGACTCGGATGCCTCATAACGTCGCTACGTGCGTTACGTGCGAAACCGAACCTCGATAGCGCACGTTAACTCACGCATGTTAGCGTGCGCTACTCTTGCATGGCGAATCGCAAACCGAAATCGGGTTGAATGATGAAGAACTCATGAATCCTATGGTGATATTACAAGTTATCCTCGGGCATATCATGCTAATAAGGTTTCTGGAAGATTTATGATTATGAAATACCAATATACGGATAGTTATCTCGATATTACAATTCCTCTACGATCTTCAAGAAATAATCTAAGTTCCATTATCTTATGTTCCAAAACACATGATTCCAACGTATACAACGTATCAACTGGGTAATATCCGATTACTCGATCATAAATCGATTTAAACATGCTTAGGAGTCCTTATAATAAGATGGTTCAAAGGTTCATTCGACATCTAGTACCGATACGTCAAAAGTATCCTTCTAACATGTGATGACCGATAAAAACGAGATACTTGCTATCCAAACATGATTCAAACTTCCTCATGAACATTACTAATCATTGGTGAAGAATCACCTACCTCAAAGTAGTGAAGAACACGGATGAAAATGAAGCAATCCAACACCCAAGGCTTGAACACCAATCTCCAATGGTATATGATCTTCAATCTCGAACTAGGAGGTTGATATGGAGTGTTTAAGACGAATGGAGTTATGTTTCAAGTGCAAGAGTTCGGGTTATGGGGGAAGAAAGGACTGAATTCACGAATAGGATGCTGTCCCATTTATAATAAATGGCTATTAGCGCGCGCTATACACTGTCCGTAGCGTGTGCTAACGGCTCACAGTCTATACTGTACTCGGCACTTAGCGTGCGCTAAGGCGTTGACTCGGCTTTTCCCGAAAGCCGTCCAGATACATTCGACAGGATCCGACAAGGGTCCCCCGGCCAGATCTCACCTACCGCGCGTCTCAATCAATTTGACCACGCGTAGCGTGCGCTAACTACACTCGGTAGCGTACGCTATGAAACCATGTTAGCGTACGCTACCCGTAGCCTGTAGCGTGCGCTACATACACAGAATTTCAACCATTTAAATCACATACACGAAATTATATGCTCGAAGGCATCGGATTATGAAATACGGAGAATAGTACTCATACAAAAGTACAATTATTACAATATCACCAGTTCCAATTACATAACAGAAATCTCGGGTATTACATCCTTCCTCCCTAAGAAGAAGTTTCGTCCCGAAACTTAGGATGAAAACAACTCCGGATATTTAGCCTTCATACCGTCCTCCGTTTCCCAAGTGGCCTCTTCGACTCCAAGTCGTGACCATTGTACTTTAACCAAATGTATTGGTTTATTCCTCAATTGTTTGATCCGGCTCTCAAGTATCTTGATAGGTCTCTCTTCGAAGGTGCCATCATTAGCTATCTCGATCTCGTCGAAATCAATGACGTGACTGGGGTCCGGTATATACTTCCGTAGTTGGGATACGTGAAACACATTGTGAACATGACTTAGCGATGGCGGTAAGGCCAACCTGTACGCTAAATCCCCAACTCTCTCTAGGATCTCAAATGGTCCGATATATCTCGGACTAAGCTTACCTCTTCTCCCGAAACGGAAAATCCCTCGTGTAGGAGACACCTTCAATAGTACGTGGTCCCCAGGCCGAACTCTAGAGGGCGACGACGTACATCTGCATAAGACTTCGCCGACTGGGCGATCAACACCTCTCTCGAATCACGGCTATCTTCTCTTGAGTCCGAATAATCAGTGCAGTTCCGTCCCGATCAAATCCGAAGAATCATCCCAACACAGGGGTGATCGGCATCTCCTCCCGTACAAAGCCTCAAATGGTGCCATTCTAATAGAAGAATGCCAACTATTATTGTAAGTGAATTCGATCAAGGGCAAGTGAACTTCCCAATCAGTTGACCAATCCAACGCACAGGCTCTAAGCATGTCTTCCACAGTTTGGATAGTCCTTTCGGACTGACCGTCTGTTTGGGGATGATAAGCTGTGCTAAAATTGAGCTCAGTCCCCAAAGCCTTGTGAACTGCTTTCCATATGTGCTACACGAAACGACCATCTCGATCCGAAATAATGGTCTTTGGCGTCCCATGCAATCTGACTATCTCCGCAATAAATACTCGCGCCAATCTTTCGGGTCCCCAAGTATCTTTGATCCCTAGGAAATGAGCTGACTTGGTTAGTCGATCAACTATAACCCAAATCATGTTCATTCCCGTTCTAGTCCTTGGCATACTGGTGATGAAATCCATCGAGATATCCTCCCACTTCCATTCAGGGATCTAAGCGGCTTTAACATCCCGTGTCGGCGATGCTCAATCTTGACTCACGACAAGTCAAACACTTGAAACGTACTGCTCGTCCTTCTTCATATTCCCCACCAAGTTTTGTTTTAGATCCTTATACATCTTACTTTGCCGGGTGAATAGAATAGGGCGCGCTATGAGCTTCTTTCGAATAGTTCGTCTCAAATCATCATCATCGGGAACGCAAAGTCGACTTTGAAATCTCGTAACTCCATCATCTTGTATCACGAATCCTGGGGCTTTTCCTTTCTTTACTTCATCACATAATCGAAGGATCGGAGAATCGTCCAATTGCTTGGACTTGATCTTCTCGACTAGTGATGAAGTCGGTTCCATCACATAAAGTCGCCCTTGGATTCCTGGTGCCCATACTTCAATCCTTCGCGGATCGGTTCTCGTTGAATCTTTGATGCAGGCGTAAGAGCTTCAACACTCGAAGAGAAACAGGTTTACGGCTCAATGCATCGGCTACTACATTTGCTTTCCCCGGATGATAGAGGATCTCAGTCGTAATCCTTGATCAATTCCACCACCTTCTCTGCCTCATGTTTAATTCCTTCATGAAAATGTATTTGAGGCTCTTATGATCCGTAAAGATCTGACAATGAGTGCCGTACAAATAATGTCGCCAAATTTTCAAAGCGAAAACCACAGCTGCTAGCTCCAGATCATGAGTCGGATAATTAACTTCGTACGGTTTCAACTGCCGAGAAGCATAAGCAATCACTTTATCCTTCTGAATCAACACACAACCCAAACCCTGATTTGAAGCGTCGCTGTATACCATGAATCCATCAGTTCCTTCTGGCAGCGCTAATATAGGTGCTGTCGTCAGTCTCTTTTTAAGTTTGTCAAAACCAGCCTGGCACTTCTCATTCCACGCGAACTTTTGAGTTTTCTGTAACAGCTGGGTGAGCGGACGAGCAATTTTGGAAAATCCCTCTACAAAGCGGCGATAGTATCCAGCAAGTCCTAAGAAGCTTCGGACTTCCTTCACGTTCTTAGGAGCTTCCCATCCCAAGATTGCCTCGACTTTCTTCGGGTCCACCTGAACTCCATCGGCTGATATCACATGCCCAAGGAAGGTTACTTCCTTAAGCCAGAACTCGCATTTAGCAAATTTTGCATAAAGCTGTTCCTTTCTCAAGATGCTCAAAACCACACGTAAATGATCAGCATGCTCCTCTGCGTCCCTCGAATATATCAAAATGTCGTCAATGAAAACGACCACAAATTTATCCAAGTATTCCAAGAATACCCGATTCATCAATTGCATGAATACCGCAGGGGCATTGGTAAGTCCGAATGGCATCACTACAAATTCATAATGCCCGTACCGGGATCTGAAAGCAGATTTCGGTACATCCGATTCCTTAATTCTCAACTGGTGGTATCCTGATCGCAAGTCAATCTTCGAGAATACCCTTGCCCCTTGCAGTTGATCGAACAAGTCGTCGATCCGAGGTATAGGATACTTATTCTTGATCGTCATCTTATTGAGTTCCCTGTAATCAATACACAGTCGGAGGGATCCGTCTTTCTTCCGGACAAAGAGAACGGGCGCTCCCCAAGGAGAAACGCTCGGTTGAATATAGCCCTTCTGTAACAATTCCTCCAGTTGCTTCTTGAGTTCATACATCTCGGTTGGCGCCATGCGGTATGGTGCCCTGGAAATAGGAGCTGCTCCAGGCTCTAGTTCGATGGCGAATTCCACTTCTCTTTGCGGAGGTAACCCTGGTAGCTCGTCAGGAAATACATCTGAGAACTCATTCACAACTGAAATAGACGATAGCTCTACTCCTTCCTCTTTCCTCATAGCATAGCACCAAAGTCCGTGACATCCCTGCTTCAGTAATTTCACGGCTTTCATTGCCTTGATCAATTTCCCCGAGCTTCCCGGTCTCCATCCTCGGAATAAGTGTTCAGATCCGTCATCAGCAATGATGGAAATGACTCTCTCTCGGTAATTCAGCACAGCTCCATAACGGTTGAGCCAATCATCTCCGAGAATTAAATCGTCACCGCAGATGTCAACTACAATAAGATTCGATGGCCAATCTCTCCCTCCTATAGATACTGGGAAATCCCTAGCTTCTAGTGTTCCCACAATTTTCTCTCCGCTCGGTAATCCCACAACATAAGGTTCACAATTATACAAGCACGAGATGTTCAAACGTTTAACACAGTTCAAAGATATAAAAGAATGCGTAGCTCCTGAATCGAACAAGACACTAACTGGTTGCAAAAGGATCTGAATCGTACCTGATGCAACAGCAGTGTTCTGGTCGTCAGATCTCCTCATTTCGTACAGGCGCGGAGGAACGGACCCAGCACTGGATGTCTCTCTCTTCCCAGTGTTCTGCTGCTGAAATCCACTCTGCTGTGTCTGGTTCACACTTATCTCCTTAGGAACTGGTGCTGGAGTGCGGGTACCAAAGGATCTAGCAGCGGCTCCACAGAAGGCCGCACGGTGCCCTTCTTGCCCACAATCGTAACAAGTCACAGAAGATGCGGGGCAATCACGTCGAACATGCCCTGCTCGACCACAATTGTAGCATTTCTTTGATACATCCGAAACTGCTGCTGATGTCCGGAACTTCTTTCCGCCTCTAGAAGGATGTGGAGGTTTCCTAGCCGAATAAAAGGAAGACTGGCCCTTGCGGGCCCCACCACTCTTGTTTTCTGCAAAGCTGCCGGTCACCTTCTGCTTCTTTGCCTCTACCGATTTCTCTACCGCCGCCTCTTTCATGTCGTAGGCCAGCGCCTTGTCTTGATACTGTCGCAACGTAGTACACTCGAATCCGGACATGTACTGCTGAATCTCCGGCTTCATCCGCATATCAAAATGAAAAATCTTTTCTGCCTCTGTTCTGACCAAGTGTCGCACACAAGTCAGCTGATGATTGAAAGTTTTAATTACATCTGTCACAGATGCCTCCGAACTCTGTGGTGAGAAAAACTCTCGGATCTTCGCCTCTCTAACCGGACGAGGACAGTACTGTGCTTCCATCATTTGTTTGAATTCCGTCCAATCCGCATTATGATTCTCGGGTCGAATAGCCTCCCACCAATCAAAGGCCTCCCGGTCGGAAAATCGGGCAATAGGAACCTTCCGGTCCTCGGGACAGTTAAGACCCGCGAATATCTTTTCCAACTCCTTGAGCCAGTGATCCCAAGTAAGTGTCTCAGCAGATCCGTCAAATTTTGGCGGGTGCAATTTAACCACCTCAGCAAGCCATCTGTCTCCCCGGTTATCCTCATGGTGCTGCTGTCCCATCGCCGTCTGCATGCGATCAACGACTTGAGCGAACTGGTTTATCTGTGCCACCACCTGTTGAAGCACTCCCGGCATGTTCGGATTTGCGTCATCATTCGCTGATCCTTGCTGCCCTCCAGAATGGGAATCGGTTCGACTAGCCGATATTTCAGGAGTAGTTGCGGAATCCTCATGTCTCATGTTACCACGTCCGCGTCCACGACCGCGTCCGCGTCCACGACCTCTTCTCAACATACTGTAAACGAAATTTCTCAATATACAGAACAAAATTTTTGGAATAAAGTCCGTCAATACTCTCAAAACAGTAATTAAGTAAAACGGTAGTACAAGAGATTAAGAGACTTACAACCACGGTCCACATGACGACTTGGTGAGCGGTGATGTTACAAACGACCCGTAAATCAAATAACGTAAATGCACCCAAATAAAACCCGATTGCCAAGATATCCATGAATCTTAGCTCCGATACCATATTCGTAACACCCCGAGATATTCGAATAATTACGCGCCGTAAACCCTTTAAGTAAGGATTTACAAGGCTAATTAAAAAGGAAAGTAAATATAAGACATCAACACTGCGAAAATTCAAGTTTATGAAAACGCATAACCGGTTCAACGGGTAATTAATACAACCATATCGAATTAATATCAAAAGGACACGCGTGCTCGAGTACGAAACCAAACCAAGACAACAAATCTCCAATAACAATAAACATCATCAACCCCTTCGTCACGTCACGTCGATCGTGGTCGTTTCCCTGCTCCTTAGCTACACGAACATCAAAACAAATGTCCACCCCAGAAGGGGTTAGCAAAACAAAGCTAGAACAAGTATCGTAATTAAACAATTCGAATATGCAACAACAAAACACAACAAGACACATCACACGGGCTTCCGCAACCGGAACCCGACAATCCTAATCTGCAGGATTCCATTACACAGCATGGGTATTCCAATGATCCAGCGCCCTCAGCATAGATCCCAAGATGATCCCGTCGGACCAACACGAGGTGGAAATAACCCGTCCAATGATCCAGCGCCCTCAGCCTAGATCCCAAGATGATCCCGTCGGACCAACACGAGGTGGACATCCGATCCAGCGCCCTCAGCATAGATCGTACAACGTATACAAACACAACTCATGCATACACATATGCCAAATCATTATGTTCATCAACATGAACATATAAACAATATACAACGAATATCATGACAAATCAACGAAGTACATATCCTGTTCAACAACATGCATAATCATACGTATACTCCAAAACTACCGATATTAACATATCACGATACTTGCCTCGAAGATGGCAAGAACGATATACTTCAATGCTCTCGACGCACTCGAAGGCCGCCCCCTCCGATCAACGTAACAAGCTCGAACCTTAACAAAAGGAACGATATACAAATCATCTCGAGTCGAACAATGGCCTATCAATTCGACCTACGGCCGAAAAACTCAAACTAAACAAGCTGCCTGGATTGCTTAGCGTGCGCTACGTACTATACGTAACGTGCGCTAAGCTGAACTGTTAGCGTACGCTATCGTATAGGACTAGCGTGCGCTAGCCACAAACTGGCAGTCTGACTCGGCTGCCTCATAACGTACGCTACGTACGTTCTGTGCGAAAACCGAACCTCGATAGCGCACGTTAACTCACGCATGTTAGCGTGCGCTACTCTTGCATGGCAGAATACTGCAAACCGAAAACTGGGTTGAATGATGAAGAACTCATGAATCCTATGGTGATATTACAAGTTATCCTCGGGCATATCATGCTAATAAGGTTTCTGGAAGATTTATGATTATGAAATACCAATATACGGATAGTTATCTCGATATTACAATTCCTCTACGATCTTCAAGAAATAATCTAAGTTCCATCATCTTATGTTCCAAAACACATGATTCCAACGTATACAACGTATCAACTGGGTAATATCCGATTACTCGATCATAAATCGATTTAAACATGCTTAGGAGTCCTTATAATAAGATGGTTCAAAGGTTCATTCGACATCTAGTACCGATACGTCAAAAGTATCCTTCTAACATGTGATGACCGATAAAAACGAGATACTTGCTATCCAAACATGATTCAAACTTCCTCATGAACATTACTAATCATTGGTGAAGAATCACCTACCTCAAAGTAGTGAAGAACGCGGATGAAAATGAAGCAATCCAACACCCAAGGCTTGAACACCAATCTCCAATGGTATATGATCTTCAATCTCGAACTAGGAGGTTGATATGGAGTGTTTAAGACGAATGGAGTTATGTTTCAAGTGCAAGAGTTCGGGTTATGGGGGAAGAAAGGACTGAATTCACGAATAGGATGCTGTCCCATTTATAATAAATGGCTATTAGCGCGCGCTATACACTGTCCGTAGCGTGTGCTAACGGCTCACAGTCTATACTGTACTCGGCACTTAGCGTGCGCTACGCATAGACCTCTAGCGTGCGCTAAGGCGTTGACTCGGCTTTTCCCGAAAGCCGTCCAGATACATTCGACAGGATCCGACAAGGGTCCCCCGGCCAGATCTCACCTACCGCGCGTCTCAATCAATTTGACCACGCGTAGCGTGCGCTAACTACACTCGGTAGCGTACGCTATGAAACCATGTTAGCGTACGCTACCCGTAGCCTGTAGCGTGCGCTACATACACAGAATTTCAACCATTTAAATCACATACACGAAATTATATGCTCGAAGGCATCAGATTATGAAATACGGAGAATAGTACTCATACAAAAGTACAATTATTACAATATCACCAGTTCCAATTACATAACAGAAATCTCGGGTATTACACCATTAGTGTTCGACATGCACTCTCCATGTCAAAGAACACGTCATACAAGTCTTCACATAAACTTAACGCCCAGTCAAGTTTCATCGACTTGCGAACGATTAAGTATTTGAGCTATAAACCTTTCCAGTGCCGACCCTCTTATCCAATAAGGAGTGGAACGTTTTGCTCTCAAATACACGGACTAGTTTCTATATGTTTATTTACGAGTTAGGAATGCCAGTAACTACCAGTAAATAAAGAAACATTCATTTGCCTTATATAAATGGTTTACATAATTACAAGTACAATGCCCTCACTCAACAACCTCTGAGTGGCATTCGAGGGCATACTCCTAACAATCTCCCACTTGCACTCAATGCCACACACTATGGTATCTAATACCCATGTTCTCCAGATGACGCTCCAAGCTAGTCTGAGATGGTGGCTTGGTCAGTGGATCGGCGACGTTGTCGGCCGAGTCTACTCTATGCAGCACAATGTATCCCTTGCGAACAAATTCTCTTACGAGATGATACTTCCTCTCAATATGTTTGGTGTTGTGAAACCTCGGCTCCTTGGCTCGTGCTCTGACTCCGTCGTTGTCGCAAGATGCGGAACAGCACTCAAGACATGGTATCATTTGAAGTTCTCCTATAAACTTCTTAATCCAGAACCCTTCCTTGGAAGCCTCCGAGGCTGCTTGATACTCAGCCTGACAGGTGGAATCAGCAGTTGCGCTTTGCTTGGCACTACGCTAAGATACTGCTCCTCCATTAAGAGTAAATATGTAGCGAGAAGTGGACATCGAGTTGTCCTTCAGTCCTTGGAAGTCCGAATCAGTGAATCCCACCACATCCAAATCTCCACCGCCATACATAAGAACCATATCTCTCGTTCTTCTCAAGTACTTGAGAACATTCTTTACAGCAGTCCAATGTTCCCTACCTGGGTTTGCCTGAAACCTACTCACCACGCTTACAGCATGCGCGATGTCAGGTCTTGTACACAACATAGCATACATGAGGCTACCCACGGCCGAAGCATATGGTATATTACTCATTTCCTTGCGTTGTTCCTCATTTTGAGGACACATCTTCAAGGTGAGTTTTATTCCATGTTGCATCGGTAGGAACCCTCTTTTAGAATCATCCATCTTAAATCGCTTTAAGATCTTATCTATATAGAGGGCTTGGGAAAGGCCTATTGTTCTCTTCGCTCTATCCCGGTAGAGTCGAATACCAAGAATATAGGTTGCTTCTCCCAAGTCTTTCATGGAGAAATTACTCAAAGCCAAGCTTTCGTAATCGAGCATTCCCACATCATTTCCTATTAGTAGAATGTCATCTACATATAGTACTAAGAATGCGATCTTGCTCCCACTAACTTTCTTATATACACAAGGTTCCTCTTCATTTTGCACGAAGTCAAACTCTTTGACCGCCTCGTCAAAACGAAGGTTCCAACTACGCGACGCTTGCTTGATCCATAAATGGAACGTGAAGCTTGCACACTTTCGAATATCGACTTCGGACACAAAGCCTTTAGGTGCTCCATATAGATTTCTCCTCGAGGAATCCATTAAGGAAAGCCGTCTTTACGTCCATTTGCCATATCTCATAATCGTGGTAGGCAGCTATAGCAAGCATCATGCGAATAGACTTGATCATGGCTACGGGCGAGAAGGTATCGTGGTAATCAATCCCTTCCTTTTGGGTATAACCCTTTGCCACAAGCCTGGCCTTATAGGCGTCAACCTTGCCATCAGCATCAGTCTTTCTCTTGTAGATCCACTTATTCCCAATGGGCACTATGCCCTTGGGGCGGTCTACTAGAGTCCAGACCTGATTTACATGCATCGAGTCTATCTCAGCTTCCATAGATTCACGCCATTTCGCGGAGTCTACATCCACCATCGCTTGGTCATAGGTCGTCGGGTCGGTCTCTTGGCTATCACTTGGAACCTCATGGAGACCTAGCTCCTCCAAGTGCACAAGCCCATACCTATCAGGTAAATGAGACACCCTACTAGACCTACGAGGTGGTTGTACTTGTGTTTCAGAAAGTTCGGTTCCAGTTTCTTGCACAGGTGTCTCTCGAGGTGTTTCATTGTATTCTTCTAAAGAAATACTTCTACCTGCTCCGCCTTCTGAATGAACTCATCTTCCGGGAAGTGTGCTTGTAAAGCAACAACGATCCTTCGATCTTCGGGCATGTAGAATAGATATCCCATCGTCCCAGATGGGAATCCAATGAAACGTCCCTTCGCAGACCTAGCTTCCAACTTTTCCACCTTAGTCTTCTTGACATAAGCGGGACATCCCCAAATCCTAATATGATTAAGACTTGGTTTCCTTCCTTCCCACATCTCATGTGGAGTTTTAGGAACGGATTTAGAAGGACATCTGTTCAAGATATACGCGGCGATCGAGTGCATACCCCACGTAAATCGGCAAGTCAGTATAGCCCAGCATGGAACGGACCATGTTCAACAGGGTCCGGTTCCTTCTTTCTGACACACCATTTAACTGAGGAGTACTTGGAGGTGTTAGTTGTGAAACTATTCCATGTTCCTTAAGGAACTCGTCAAACTCCGTACTCATATACTCGCCACCTCGGTCCGACCGAAGTGCTTTGATATGATTACCAGTTTGTTTCTCGACTAGGGCCTTGAATTCCTGGAATTACTCAAAGGCCTCGGATTTATGTTTCATTAAGTATACATAACCATACCTAGTATGATCATCTGTAAACGTAATGAAATATTGATATCCGTCACGTGCTGCTTTCAAAGCACCACATACGTCGGTATGGATTAATCCCAATTTATCAGCGGCCCTTTCAAAAGTCCCTGTGAAGGGGGACTTAGTCATTTTGCCTTTAAGGCAAGATTCACAAGTAGGAAAGGGATCCGATCCCAATGGACCCATAAGTCCATCTTTTTCCATCTTGTAAACCTTGGTCTGACCAACATGACCAAGTCTAAGATGCCATTTCAAAACTTGACTGGTTTCATCCCTACCACGTTTTCTAGTCATAGTATTCACAACTACTTTGTTGCTGAGATTTAGATGATACAATCCATTCAACAATGTAGCAGTACCCACTAGTTTATTTCTAAAATAAATTTTGTAGGAACCATCACCAATGAAAAATGAAAAGCCTTTTCAGTCCATGACCGGAATGGATACAATATTTTTGTGCCCCTTGGGCAAAACAAGTACATCTTCTAAAGTCAAAACAAAGCCGGATTCTAAACCCAAAAGAAGTGATCATATGTCGGTCGCCTCGACACTATGCCCGCTTCCGACTGTGATCATAACTTCTCCAACTCCAAGCTTCCTACTTTGTTCCAGATCCTGATTCACGGTACAAATATGAGAACTAGCACCAGAATCCAGTATCCAGGAAGTAGAAAATACAGTAGCAGAACAATTTGTTTCCAAAACTAAAAGTTCTGTACCTGAAGTGCCATGAAGAATGGGACAGTCTCTAGCCCAGTGGCCCAGCTCACCGCACTTGAGATAAGCATCCTTCTTCTTTTTGTTCTTCGGAACCATCGGGGCCTTGCCCTTACCCTTAAGGTCCTTAACTTGTGGTCCAGTTTGCTTCTTGGTCTTTTTCTTCTTGTTCTTAGACCTCCGAGGTCCAGAAGAAATGACAAGAGCAGACTCCTTCATCCGCGGAGTCTTCATCTGAGACTGAGCGGTTACAAGTTTGTTCATTAGCCCAGCTAAATTACATGCAATCTCATTGCAGTTGAAGTTCATAACAAACTGTGAGAAGGAATCAGGGAGAGACTGTAGGATAAGGTCGGTTTGGAGAGAAGTATCCATTTTAAAATCAAGAGCCTCCAATCTCTCGATCATGGATATCATTTTTAGGACGTGTTCCCCAACCTTCTCACCTTCCTTCATCCTTGCACCGAACAGTTGCTTGGATATCTCATATCTAGCAGTTCTGCTATGCTCACCATAAAGCTCGGTTAAGTGAGATAAAATCTGCCTAGTAGAAGTCATTTTCTCATGAGCTCTCTGAAGCTCATTAGACATGGAAGCCATCATATAAGCACGGACTTTCACGTCATCCTTAACCCACTTTTCGTGGTTTTCAATCTCTTCCTGATTGGCTCGGGTCCGCACAGGAGGCGCCGGAATGTCCGTCTCCAAGACGTATCCCAGTGCCTCTATACTGAGGACAATCATCAGATTGCGGAGCCAATCCACAAAGTTAGGTCCCATTAAGGTATTCTTTTCGAGTAGAATTGCAAGTGGATTCATTGTCATATTGAGTTATGTCTGCATTAAGTATAACAGATTAATTAGTGACTTGTTATATTATATTCTGAGTATAGAATTAAGGTCTTTTCTATTCTTGTTACCCAGCTCCCACTATTTTTATCGGAATAACACACTCCCATGTGAAAACCGGAAGTATCGTCGCTCTACTTCATAGTAGTGATCGAGTTCTTTATAAATCTTAATAGAGGGCAACCATGTTTCTAGTCTATTAATTTTCATAAAGTGGTGTCCAACACCAACCCATCTAATGGATGATTCAATCTTCTTTTTCCCTTTGATCATTCCCCTCAACCTATACGGTTTCTATGGTTCGTGAACAAGTTAAATTTATACCATCGACGCAAATCAGTTTCACAATTGAATCTTATCCGGCAACCTACCAGGTTTCTAGGGATAAAATTTGCTCCAACCGAAGGCATCCAATGCGCTCCCGGTAATTTATCCGTCCTCCCCGAACGACTACCCCGATAACTCGGAAGCATAGCACATCCGGTTTGGATTTCAATTTCCCGAAAACTCGATGGAGGGAAGGAAAACCTTGAAACCTTATAAACTTAATTATTTGTTGTGGGAGAATTATCGCGATTAACGTTACACTTTACACATTAATCGTTTAAGCGCGTTTGTGGCATTCATACAATATGAAACAACCATTCACAACCTAGTTTCTACCAACATGTGGTTCATGGACCGTTCCTAGAAAACAAAAACTCCGTAATCTAATTACAAGTCTTCGTCTTGAATCTTCGTCTTCTCGAAATGGATCTTCCTCCGGTCTTCGTCGTTACATATAAATTTTACATTGAAAATTGCATCCTAGATACAAATTTTTCTAGTAAAATAAATAGGCTCAAAATGGCCTTTACAACCCAATCGAATAAAACGAACGATTCAAAAACTAAGTCCACGAACCACATCCCCATTCAAAAGCATTCAATCAATAAATACTAAATAAATGGAAAGCGTAGAGATACATTGATCCAATCAACAATACGAACCGATCCAATCGATTCACACAATCGGTAATATGATAACGTTCAAAATAATTCGGTCGACCATAAATATTCCAATTAATCAAATTTCCCTTATAAAATGAAATACCATAAATCATTTTAATCATATTAAATCTAATTTAACATGCGGGAGATTAATTTTCAAGAATACACGAAAAAATCGAGCCGGGGCGAAATTGGCCTGCCATGGCCGAGTCACTGCCGGCACATGCTTGCAGACATGCTGGCATGGCCGATCACGCTCGGCAGCCTTCCGGCCGGGCACGGCCCGTGTCTCCGACACGGTCGGAGTGCCTGGCGGGGCACTGGGATCGCTGACACGGCCCGTGTCACGGACACGGCCGAGTCACCACAGCGACCGCCCTTTGTCCGAAAAATTGTCCGACGACGATTGAGCTCGATTTTCGATAGGATATCGATATCAATATTTTTCAACATTCATATCTTCAATATAAATCATATTTCCAAGAAATTAAGATTTATATTTAAACATAAACTTACGAAAAATATAACTACAACGAACGTAAAAATATATACCACGATTATGACTAAAATGATCCCAAATCATTCACCATCTAATCAAGCATTCCAAATGCCAATATCGTATATACGATCGCAAGACCTACGCTCCGATACCACTGTTGGGATTCGGTGCCTAAAACGAAGGCCCAGCGAAAGCGGTAAAACGAAAATTAATTCGATCCGAATCCCTACGAGGATCGATCGAGCTACGTATATACGAATATCAAAAACGAATTCACAAGAGATATAGAAACTCACCCTTTTAGCCCGTTGATTAGATGGATAACCTTCTCTTGAGCTATTCCCCAAGCTTTGCTTGATCTCTACGAATCTATTCCGCTTCAAGCCCTTGAACGATCCAACGCCGAAAGCACCGCGTCTCTACTTGCCACGCGCCGGAGAAACGACCGGAATGACAGTCACCTTGCTATCCTCCGAGGATACGGCTAGAGCTAAGTGTTGAAGCTATATATATAAAGATTACTACACTCTAAGTGTTTTAATCTTACTCTCTCTTTTATTTCTCAATTTTTCTCCAAGAAAAAAATCAAGAGTTTGATGAATAAAGAAGAAGATGATGAAGATGACTTCTCTCTCTCTTTCCTCTCAAAGCTCACGTTGAAAATTGCTTGGAATCAAGTGAATCAAGTCAATGAGGTGAGAAGTCTTCCTCTCTTTATTCTATTTCCACTCACATGCAAAACAAATCATCCCATATGATTTTTGCCCCACAAGTCATGTTCCTTAATATAAAAAGAAACAACAAGACAATGGGAAGGTGGGTGGAAGGGGTTGGGGCGGCCCATGTAAGAAATCGGACGAGTTTGGTTCGTTTTGGACTTCCGCGAGTCCAAACAGATAAACTCCGATTCCGTTACGATGTATTTGTGTCGTTTAATTAATCCAATTAATTAAACATATCAAATACAAAATAACATAATTAATTTCTCCAAGAAATAATTATATTCATGAATTAAATTAATCACCCAGTGAAATATTTAATTCATTAGGCCGTAAATCAATTTATCCAATAAATCGATTTAGACATCCAATGTCCCAAATTAGATATCCAATATCTAATATTCATAATGAGAGAAATAGCTTAATTCATTCCGTCGTCAATCCTAATGCGCGAGTCGGTAGGTCCGTCTCAGTCAGCAATGGGAGGAACCAAAGAGTAGTAGCACCACCTAGCCAGCCTGGTGGCCTACACTGTACCCCGACTGAGAACGAATGATTGGGATCATTCAAGAACCATTCTGTCGTGAATACCAGTATACGTATAAACCCTTCTTTCAAATATCCCGATCAAGTTATAGGGTCACGGTCAGTCAAACCCTATCTGTACTTGACGCTATGCATGCGTTAATGCAAATCGAGATCATCGAGCTCTCGTGTATCTAATATAGCTAGCTCCAATGCTTTGGCCAAAGACTTATGATCTCATCTGCCAATAACCGCATAGGACATATAACCCGTTCACTAACAGGAGAAAGAATTCTATCTTGGTATTCAGTAGGACCTGCTACTTACCCGTCAAGATGCACGTCGAGGTTGACCCCCGCCTTTCGGTTTACAGGGTCGAACTACTCTAATGAAAATCTTGACGTCACAAGCACATCCCTACTAAATCCTCAAGTCGAAGGTTCACGAATACCTATCACAACCTTTCGATTCCGTCATTGACTGTCCCGGAGTGAAATCTGTGTGATGAATCGAGGGTGAGTCGGTTCGAGTATACTAATCTAATTAGCATACCTATAACGTGTGCTCCCACTAACCATTAGTGTTCGACAGGCACTCTCCATGTCAAAGAACACGTCATACAAGTCTTCACAAAAACTTAACGCCCAGTCAAGTTTCATCGACTTGCGAACGATTAAGTATTTGAGCTATAAACCTTTCCAGTGCCGACCCCCTTATCCAATAAGGAGTGGAACGTTTTGCTCTCAAATACACGGACTAGTTTCTATATGTTTATTTACGAGTTAGGAATGCCAGTAACTACCAGTAAATAAAGAAACATTCATTTGCCTTATATAAATGGTTTACATAATTACAAGTACAATGCCCTCACTCAACAACCTCTGAGTGGCATTCGAGGCCATACTCCTAACAACTATATCCTTCAAGTACTGCTGGATATTTGGTATAGTGCAGCCCATAGTCTCGAGTACCCCTTAAGTATCTTAGTACCCTTATGATCGCCTTCCAGTGATCCTTTCCGGGGTTGCTCGTGTATATACTTAGTTTACTAACTGAGTAGGCTATGTCTGGTCTTGTACAGCTCATCAAGTACATCAGACTTCCTATTATGCGTGAGTATTCGAGTTGAGATACTCCTTCACCCTTATTCTTGGATAGTCTCAACGTCATATCCACCGGGGTTTTGGCTGTGCTCGAGTCATCCTTATTAAATCTTTCAAGGATTTTGTCCACATAGTGGGCTTTACTCAGCATGAGACCTTCCGACGTTCGTGTGATTTTAATCCCTAAAATTACATCTGCGAGTCCCATATCCTTCATATCAAATCTCGACCTCATCATGTCTTTGGTCGATTTGATTATTCTTTCATCACTGCCGGTAATGAGTAAGTCATCTACATATAGACACAAAATAACGTAGCCATTTTCTGTGTCTTTCACATACACACATTTGTCGGATTCATTAATTTTGAAGCCACCGTTTATCATGACATGATCAAATTTTTCATGCCACTGTTTTGGTGCCTGCTTCAATCCGTACAGTGATTTATGAGCTTGCAGACTTTCCTTTCTTGTCCAGGAGCAGAGAACCCCTCGGGTTGTTCCATGTATATTTCCTCTTCTAAGTCCCCATTAAGAAAGGCAGTCTTAACGTCCATTTGATGAACTTCTAAGCCTCGTAATGCTGCGATGGCAAGTATCATCCTGATGGAGGTTATTCTTGTCACAGGAGAGTAAGTATCAAAATAGTCTAGGCCTTCACGTTGGTTATATCCCTTCGCTACGAGCCTAGCCTTATATTTATCAATTGCTCCATCTTTCAATTTCTTCTTGAAAATCCACTTATTTCCTAATGGTTTACACTTAGGAGGTAATTCCACTAGTTCCCAAGTATGATTCTGTAATATAGAATCAATCTCTTCTTTAATAGCCTCCTTCCATAGAGGTCCATCCGTCGAGCTTACAACTTCTTTGTAAGTCTGAGGAGCCTTTTCGAGCAAGTAGGTGATGAAATCTGGTCCGTAAGATTTCTCCGTCCTTTGTCGCTTGCTCCTTCTAGGTTCGTCCTCATTATCCATTATTTGGTCTTCATTATCTTCATCCATTAGTTCAGAAGTCCGTTCGGATGAGATAAGGGGTTCACTTGCAGTCTTGCAAGGAAAGATATTCTCAAAGAATGATGCATTCCTTGATTCCATAATCGTATTCTTGTAAATCTCAGGCACTTTGGATTCATGCACAAGAAATCGGTAAGCATTGCTGTTGTGTGCATATCTAATGAAAATGCAGTCAACCATTTTTGGGCCTATTTTAACTTTCTTAGGAGTAGGTATCAGCACCTTTGCTACACACCCCCACACTTTCATGTAATTGTAGGAAGGCTTGACTCCTTTCCACAATTCATAAGGGGTTTTGTCTCCGTTCTTACGGCATATCTTGTTTAAGAGATAATTCGCCGTTAAGATGGCTTCTCCCCACATATTTTGCGGCAGCCCTGAATTTAGTAATATCGCATTCATCATCTCTTTCAGAGTGCGATTCTTACGTTCCGCCACGCCATTTGACTGTGGTGCATATGGGGCAGTGACTTCATGAATAATCCCATGTTGCGAACAAAATTCGCCAAATGGTTCCACATATTCACCTCCGCGGTCAATTCTCAAGATTTTTATCTTAGCATTCAGTTGATTCTCAACTTCCGTTTTATAGAGAACGAATTTCTCTATGGCTTCATCTTTGCTTTTAAGCAAGTATACATAGCAATATTTAGTACAATCATCCACGAAAGTAATAAAATATTTGTTTCCACCTCTAGTTTGAACAAACTTCAAATCACATAGGTCGCTATGTATTAATTCTAAAGGTTTGGTGTTTCTTTCCACTTGTCGGAATGGAGATCGAGTTAATTTTGCCTCTACACAAGTTTCACACTTGTGGTTTAAATCAATTTTAAACTTTGGTATGTGATCTAATGCAATAAGTCTACACATTGCATTAAAATTAACATGTCCTAATCTAGCATGCCATAAATTAGGAGACTCAAGCAAGTAAGCAGAAGAATTCTTCATTTCATTATTTTTTATAGTCATTACATTGAGCTTAACTAGCCCATCACATTCATATCCCTTGCCTATAAACACACCATTTTTCGACAAAATACCTTTATCGGACTCGAAAACTGTTCTAAAGCCATGCTTCATCAACAAGGTACCAGAAATAAGGTTCCTTTGAATATCAGGCACATATAACACGCGTTTAAGAGTCACTTCCTTTCCAGACGTCATCTTTAAGATCACCGTGCCTTCGCCCAAGATAGTTGAGGTTGCAGAATTTCCCATATACAGTATATCATCGGCATCCTTTTCTTACAAGGAGGAGAACATAGTCTTGTTGACACATATATGCCTAGTTGCTCCAGTGTCAATCCACCACTCTTTGGTGTTTGAGCCAACTAGGTTCACTTCGGAGATCATAGCACACAAGTCAAGATGTTCCACTTGTTCGGTAATCAGATGTGCTGCATTACCCTCCTTTTTCTTTGGTTTCTTTGGCATCCTGCAGTCGGCCGCCCTATGACCCATCTTTTCACAGTTGTAGCATTTTCCAAGGAATTTTTCTTTCTTTTTTCCAATTCCTCCTTTAGGTCCCAGCTTGGATCCCTTTCCATTGTTGCCTTTCTTGGATGTCTGTCCAGTTTCCACAACATTGGCCTTTGCCACAGCAATATTTACTTTCTTCTCTGATCCTCGGTTGTCTTCCTCTATGCGAAGTCTAACAATCAGATCTTCCATGCTCATTTCCTTGCGCTTGTGCTTTAGATAATTCTTGAAATCTTTCCAAGTCGGGGGCAATTTCTCGATCACAGCAGCCACTTGGAAGGATTCGCTAATGACCATTCCTTCAGCATGGATTTCGTGAATGATCACTTGCAGCTCTTGTACTTGACTCACTACCGTCTTAGAGTCCATCATCTTGTAATCGAGAAACCGTCCAACAATCCACTTCTTGGCACCGGCGTCCTCGATTTTGTATTTATGGTCTAGTGAGTCCCATAACGCCTTAGCTGATTTAGCATTGCTGTACACGTTGTACAGTGAATCGGCAAGGCCATTCATCACATAGTTCCGACATAGATAGTCGGAAGTTTTCCAAGCGTCAATGGCCATCAGAGTTTGTTGGTCACTGTCCTCGTCATATTTTGGCGCATCCTCCTTGAGAAATCGAGACAAGCCTAGAGTGGTCAGATAGAACATCATCTTCTGCTGCCATCGCTTGAAATTCTGCCCGTTGAATTTCTCTGGTTTGTCCGCATGGTTTACCGGAACCGAAACCGAAGTAGTAATCGGAATCGAAGCTATACCCGATCCAGTTATCAGAGGCGCACCTCCAGTCGCTGAACCCGAGCCGATTTTCTGAAGCGCACCTCCAGAAACGTCCGTAGACAATGTTGGGTTTTGAGAATCCATATTAGCTTAGCTTTTGAAAATTGATCTGTTTTAATCAAGTAAAAGAAAATTTGCTTTAAGATTGTTGAATATAATTTGAAAAGCTTACTTGAGAAGAACAGAATAAATATCTATTTATATATATATATATATATAAGAGTATCGAATATATAATATATATATATATATATAAATCCTGCAGAAAATTGTTAGCAAAACGAAATCTGCCGATCCCGTACGTGAAACGAAAGTTTCGCTGTTGAGTCCAGATAGTCTGTCTCCTTAAAGCAAATTCGTCCTCACCACGGTGTATGACGTCTGCCTCCCAGGATAAAACAACAGCTCGATGTAACGAATCTGTGATGCGCTGCACCCTCAACGAACTAGAACAAATCTGTCTACTGTCACCGACCGGAGAAGAAAACGAAGAAGAAATGAGAAGGCTGAAAATCGAGTGAAAATTTTGGCTGTTTAAATTCGTACGTTTTTCGTGTGTATAAAACGAGCCCCCTCAGCCGGGTATTTATAGGTGAAGACTGGAGGAGGTTGTGTGCTGTAGGAACTCTATACCGATCGAAATTGGTATCTGGAGGAACTCTAAACCGATCGAAATTGGTATCTGGAGGAACTCTAAACCGATCCAAATACTCATCCAGATTCGGTTTTATCCGGATCCGAAAAATTCGGAATTTATTAATTGAGGTATTTTCGGTAAAATAAATTTTTACCGAATAAAATTGCAGTAAAAAGATAACTTCGAGACGCCGAGATATTTCGCCCAAATCGCCCTTCGACCGAGACGGACCCGAGCCGAGCCGAGCCGAGCCGAGCCGGACGGACGGACGACGGCGGCGGCGGCGCGCGCGTGTGTTTGTGTGTGCGCGAGGGGCGCCTAGTCACACATCCACACACATGTCTCATTTTGAACATGCCTTTGTCCACATCTCCTTATATACTCACAATTTCTCCCTTCTTTTTCTAATGTGGGATAACATCCCAAATTCATTCTTAAAGGGTTCACTTTGGAACATTATATCTCATTCATACCTCAATCATTTTGAGTGTTCTTACATGTTTTGGAAACCTCGTACGGAGTACTACGTATTCCAACTAAGTCCCGACTTTAACTCGTAGTCGAGCCCACTCAAAATTTCCTCTCAAATGGGCTGCTCATAATAGCCCATTTCCTCCATTTTAACTTACATTTCCAACAAATCTCCAGTAATAAAAACGAACTATCCATTTCTTGCAAGTTCAGAAACTTTTAACAATGACTTCTGTTAAGTGCTGACGTGGCCGTTAAGATAATTTTTAAATATTTTTATATTCCACTGTGTTTCTCTCAAGGTGAGTTGGATGCTGACCCATCCCTACATTATATCACGCCGCCCCTTTTTATTTCTTTTCTTATTCCGATCGCTCCAGCTCTCCTCTTTCTTCACATCGACTTCTTCTACACAGAGATCAAATTCCTAGCCGCTATCACATCGATGGACACCACACTCCCTGTCATGGTGGCGAATCTATCGCGGATGGAGGTTCGAGGCGCAGAGCACGACCGCGGAATCCACTTTACCGGAGCTGCCGAACGACTCCAAACACTTGTAGGCGGCGGCTTGTCACGACGATCGACTTGCATTAGGGTTAACCATAGTTCAGGCGGACGTGATGATTTAGAGGTGGCGCGGTCGGGTTCTATGCTCAAGTTTTGCTGGTTCCAGTTTCATCACATGAGTAGTGATGGCAGAGCTTCTTAATTCATTCCACCGGAGAAGGCACACAACGGCGGCGAAGTCCAATAGGGCGACGGGTTTGCTTGAGGACTGTGATTCCATGGGCCCGGATCCTACTGTGAGGTTCAGAGCGGCTCCGATTTAGAATACCGATGACGAGTTCAATGGAGACACTTGGTTTTCTATCAAATATGAGAAGCAGGTTATCAGTCGGGTATTGGTGGTTATTTGCCGATCTGAACTTCTGGCTGTGAACAGCAACAATGGCTTCTCGGCAACATTGGCGAATGGCAAACCGCTTCGTGTAGGGGCATGAAAAGGAGAACCGACAATGTGTTAGAAGAGACAACGGAAAATAAGACATATCAGCATCCAACTCACCTTAATAGAGATACAGTGGAATATAAAAATATTTAAAAATTATCTTAACGGTCACGTCAGCACTTAATTGAAGTCATTGTTAAAAGTTTCTAAACTTGAAGAAATGGATAGTTCGTTTCTATTACTGGTGATTTTTAAAGATGATTGTTAGAAATAGGAACCAATGCAAAATATGTTTCTATTTCATGCTGTTTTTCCTTTATTTTATGTTTGAATTTCGATGATGTTTTTCAGTTGGAGGGCTCGATTTTAGATTTTCACTACCAGTTGGGGGGTGATTAATAATTTTTTTTTGGGGGCGGGGATTTCGGGATGTGAATTTGGCTGCGGGATTTTAAGGTTTTGAGATTTTCGGTGTCCTCATATTTTTGTGTGATTTTTGGCATTTTTCGATGTTTTTTTAGGAAAAAAACGGAAAAATTTTGGTCAGCATGGACAGACTTAACAGTGTGTGTGTATAACGTCCAAAAATCTGTTAGATGTACACGAAAATTTTGTATGGGGCCTTTTTTGTTTAAATTGGGACCATTTTTGTGAGTAAAAATTCATATAGGACCACATCATCACAATAGATGGGTGAATAACATGAATTAAGGAGAAGAGTAGTTTTATCCCTTCATAAATAAATTATTCTCATTTAAAATACAATAACTTATTCATTTGTTATCCGTTGTAAATAAGAAAATATATCATATTAATCGTCTTTTCATGATCTACAATTTAAGATACATTTTGCATACCTAAAAATATAAAAACAAATAAAGCAGTGTATTGCAATAATAAAAATATTGTAAATTGTAGAGAGAAATGCACAGCTTCATAGTGCACAAAAAAATATATCATATTAATCGTCTTTTCATAATCTACAATTTAAGATGCATATTGCATACCTAAAAATATAAAAATAAATAAAGCAGTGTATTGTAATAATAAAAACATTGTGAATTGTAGAGAGAAATGCAGAGCTTCATAGTGTACAAAGTACTGCTTCTGTATCAAAATTAACACAAATATTTTGTAATATCTGTACTTTTTGGGGTTTTCATTTTTGGTGTTGATTTTTCGTTTTTGTCGCCAGTAGCGCGCGCTAACGTGGGGTAACTGTATATTACAAGAGGTTTCGGTTTTGTGTTTCCATGCGAGTAAGGCGTAGCGCACGCTAGCGAGTTAGGCAGCCGGTTTGAGTTTCTGCATCGAGCAGTTAGCGCGCGCTATACTACCTCCGTAGCGCATGCTAACATCGCAAAATGTGTTACTAGACTACTCGGTGGTCTGTTAGGTGATTATTTTCTTTCACTCCGGTAGGGTTCGTCAGGGCCTCGGAGGGACCGACGTATGGTTTGGGTCCACGAACATTGGGGTTAACCACTTCGGGAGGGTCCGACGAGGCATCGGATGGATCCGCGTATGGTTTGGATCCACGGTTAATCAGGGTGTATTTTGCATGTGGCATTGTGTTTGATCTTGCCTGTTCGGATATCATAATCATTATTTTGTTCTTGAGAAAAAATGCTTGTGCTTTTATGTGTAATAGGTGATGGTTCATTTGTATTACTTGTACTAGCTATTCCATGACTAACCCCTTAAATGGGGAAAATACCTTTCATGTATTTCAGGTTCGAAGAATCCGAGCAATCGAGCACCGGGATGGTACGACGATGAGGGCCAGGCGTGATACTGTGGTTGTTGTGTTATTTCCTTTCGTGTCTTATCTTTTGGACTATTTTAGTCATGTATTAATAGTTGGTACTCGAGTACTATAGGAATTGCCTTTTCGATTGTTGCATTCGACTCTTGTCGTTTCTTGAGTTCTTGTGTATTGTTTTGGAGTTTTCATCGGTTGATCCGATTTGGTTGATCCATGTTTGGATATTTTGTGTTTTGTTATGTTATGTGTGAGAAACTAGCCTTGTGGGTCCGAGGCGTGATTCACGGCGTTGTGACATACTCCAAATATCTCAGGGGTGTTACAGAATATGGTATCAGAGCTTAGGTTTATGGATACCTAGGTTGTTGGTCTTTTGGGTTTGTTGCGTTGTTTTGCGAACATAGTATCATCGCGCTGCCATCATCTTAGTACGACCAGTACTCATAAGTTCTCTTATTTCCCTTATTCTAAATTGTGCTTACGTGTTTCTTTCCCTTCTTTAGTATGTCGACTGGTCGAGGACGCGAATGTGGTCACGGACGTGGTCGAGGGTGTGGCGTAGCCGGAGGAGCGGCCATGTCCCTCAGTTCGGAAAGCGGTTCGACTACTCCTAAATTGTCGATTTCAGTCCAAGCCAGTGTCTATGGCCGTCAATACTAGTCAGCTAGCTTGGGAAATTCCTTCTGGAATAATGCGGACGTGGGTGTTGCAACCATATTGCAACAAGTGGCGAATCAGATGACTTTGCTAACCCAGGCAGTTCAGCACAACAATCCACCTCCGGCGGTTGATGCAGGGGCAGATAAGTGGTTGCAGGATGTAATCCGATGCGCCCTCCCCAGTTCACAGGTGCTACGGATCTATTCGGTTGGGAAGATTGGATTAATGAGATGAGCAAGTTTTTTATAGCTTTGAATTGTCCAGAGGCACATAAGGTGTCGATTGCTCAGTACTTCCTAACGAGAGATGCTGCTAGTTGGTGGCAGGCAATTGCACCAAAAGACCATGCGGCTTCGTGGGACGAGTTTAAGGAGCTGATGGAGACTGTGTATTGTCCGTGTCCTGTTCAGGAGGCCAGGATCCGAGCCTTTTATGAGGCTAAACCTCAGGATATTTCTGTATCCCAGGCGATTATTGATTATAACCAACAGCTCAATCATGTGAAGGGCCAGGTGAAAGAAGTGAGAGATAAGATCCGGCATTTTGATATGCAGATGAAACCGAGAACCCGACACTATATGGCGGGTTTTGCTTGCACCGCACTGAAAGAATACCAAGGCAAGGCTTTGGTCTATGATATGTCCTTCGCAGTTACCGAGGCGGCAGGCAGGAGTAAGAAGCAGAAGACTTCTGGTAACTTCTCTGGCGGTAAGGGTGACAACTAGCAGAAGTCTCAGTCTGCGAACTATCCATCTGGATGGACATTCCGTGCGTTCAAGGGTAACCGAAAATCTAGAATTGGACATAGTGTTTCTAATCGGGAGGCGACCAACAAATAAGAAACGGCGAACGGTAGTGAAAATCGCAGCCTGGCCTCCATTATCGCCTCATTAACGGCGACCATGCCCTCAGGGGGTTGGTCGGCACGCTCGTTCTCGGCGGGCGCATAGAAGCTAACACCAGAAGGGACATGGAACCTCGCCCTCCAACGGTCCAAGTCTTTCCTGGTCGTCGAGCTTCTGATTTGGGCAAGGGACGACGGGGAGCAGCTCGCAGCCCGGAACAGCGTCCGCCTTTCGGGTTAATGGGGATGGGCGATCGAGTATGCGCGAAAGTCGAACTTAGGGAGTGGGCCGACCAATCTCTCCATAAGCTCGGAAAAGTCTGAAAAGGCCTTGCTGAACGCACTGTTTTGCTCCCAGTACGCTTTTATTGCCATCTCCTCTTCGGCCAGCGAGCACTTCCGCACCGCCTCCGACGACCTGGCCACGTCAGCTTCGTTGAAATGTTCTTCAACCTCCGCGGGTTCAATCCCAGCGCGGATAGCCTCTACGGCAGTCTCCACGTGGAACTCCACGGAGATTTCATCTCGGGCAGTTAAAGTCGCAGCGGCGGAAGTACTACCTGCCTCATACACCTTTGATACTCCTCCGGACATCCTTAAGAAGAAAGGGAAAAGAAAGGATTTTTTCTTACCTAAAGAGTCTGAGTCTAGTAGCGTGCTTTAACTGTGGCCAGCAAGGTCATTTGAGTCGTGATTGTAACCTACCTCATTTGAAGTGTTACAATTGTGGTCAGATGGGCCACAGAACCGCATTTTGTATAGATGTAGGGAAGATACTTGGGACTCAGACATCCGTTGCGGTGCCTGGAGAACCAAGTGTGAATCAGAATCTACCAGTGGGTCAGCCGTCTCAGAGTTTTAGCAGAGGCAGAGGACGGGGCCAGTTCGTTATAGGGGAGTTGCTAGTGCCGGTTCAGCGCAGCCGCGCATTTACGTGATGAGGAGGGCTGATGATCAAGAGGCTACGGTTGCCGCAGGTACCGTTTATACCATATCTCATCCAACTTGAGTGCTTTTCAATTTCAATGTATTGTAATTCTTTGAGTTTCGTTGTCATGTTGATATCGTGACATTTCGGGTCATACTGGCATGTCGGTTGGTATGTGTAGGATTTTCATGTCGGTCATATAAAGTCGTGTGTTGGTAGTTGACCTCACATTGGACTGTGCACATGATATAGTTACTTAGTGATACTGATTAGGTACAAGACCACAGGTGTATTCGATCGATACACGCTGGTGGCTTGTATAAGGACACATTTCCATACCCGGCGTAGTGTGGTGCCATATTTTGGAGTCTATCATGTTGATGATATTCTAGGTTGTTGATCTTTTGTTGATCTTTTCGAGTCTATCATGTTGATGTATTCTCGATTTTGTTGATTTTGTTGATATTTTTGAGTCTATCATGTTGATTGTATTCTCGATTGTTGTTGATCTTTTGGAGCCTATCATGTTGATAGTATTCTCGGTTGTTGTTTATTTTTTGTTGATCTTTTGGAGCCTATCATGTTGATGGTATTCTGGGTTGTTGTTGATTTTTAGTTGATCTTTTGGAGTCTATCATGTTGATGGTATTCTCGGTTGTTGTTGAACTTTGTTGATCTTTTAGAGTCTATCATGTTAATGGTAATCTCGACGCATTTGGATCATCTTAACGGAATATGTCAAGTTCAAATAAAGGCTTCCGGGAATAGATTAAAATGTCGTCAATAAAAAACACCACACACTTATCGAGAAAATCTGTCAGAACCTTGTTCATCGATTCCATAAAAATGGCTAGGGCATTAGTCAAGCCGAATGACACCACCATGTACTCATAGTGTTCATATTTTGATCGAAATGCAGTCTTTGGAATATCCTCCTCCCGAATCCTCAATTGGTGATATCCGGACCGTAAATTGATTTTTGATAACACAGTCGCCCCCTATAATTGGTCCAGTAGATCATCAATCCTTGGAACTGGATAACGGTTCTTGCTAATGACTTTGTTTAGATCGTTGTAATCGATACACAGGCATAGGGAGTTGTCCTTTTTCTTCACAAAAAGGACCGGCGCACCCCACGTCGAAGTACTCGAACAGATCAGTCCCTTCTTTAATAATTCTTCGAGGTGTATTTTTAATTCCTTCATTTCAGCTGGTGCCATCCTGTATGGTGCTTTGGAGATAGGCGTTGTTCCCGGCTCAAGCTCAATCAAGAGATCAACCTCCCGTCGTGGCAGCAATCCTGGTAATTCATCGGGAAAGACGTATGGAAATTCACTCACCACGGGAATATTAACAACCGATAGTTGCGATGTATCCTCTTTAAGAACATAACACCAGTAATACATTTCTCGAGTGTCAGCAGATACTCCCATTTTAAGGAGGCTGAGAGACCCTTTAGTACTGAGGTGTTCTCGACCCCTGATTATGTGAGTGGCACCATCACAAGGCATAATGGAAATGGTCAGGTGATAGGTGTCTATATCGTACTGTGTGGGGTCATCCAGTCCATACCCAAAATGATATCTTCATTCTGAAGTGGGAAAACCATGAGGTTCGCTCTCCAGCCACGATCGTCAATGCAGATCGGACAGTTTTGAACTTCTAAATTACCCCCAACTCTGCTACCATCCGGAAGTTTAACAGTAAAAGATTCACAAGGTACACAAGAAAGGTTCAAACGATTAACACATTGCACAGATATAAACAAGTGTTTTGCTCCAGTATCAAACAGTACATGAACTTGTTGGGAATTAACAAGAAGTTTACCTAAGACAGCAGGTGCGGTTTGGTCATCAGTGGCCCTCAATTCAAACACGCGGGATGGTAGTGTCCCAGAGGAGGGTGTAGTGCCTCCCCCATGCCCACGTCCTCTTTCGGCACCATATGGTGGGGGTTGAGTTTCGTAAGGTCGAGATCGATAGTCGGAAGTGGCAGGTGCCCTGGATGTCTGTACTGAACCTTGCTGACTCTGAGAAGCTGAATTTGGTGTAGAATTGACCTGCGAACCATAGCGAGACATATGCCCACTCTTTCCGCATGAAAAACACTTCGTAGACACCTTACGACACTGACTCATGGTATGTCCAGCTATGCCACAATTGAAACAGCTTCGGTGGAGGGATTGGTCGGATGTGCCCTTCTGTTGGTACGAAACCACTGATTTAGAGGAGAACCCAGTTCCCTAGTTCATTCTACTAGTGCTCCCAGACTGGTTAGACATCTTCTGCTTCTTCTGGTTATGCCCGGTGTCAGAACTAACGACAGTGCCGGCATATGCCATGACTACGTCCTCATATGCCCTCACAGTTGTCAGTGAAATCCAGCTGCATAATGTTGAACATATTCTGGCAACCGTTGTGCAAGGTGATAGATTCGGTGATCTTCGGATGGAACCATCTGTGAGACATAGCTTAGTTCGGTCCTATAGGCTCGAATGATTTCTGGCACTGGCAAGTTCTGTGGTCCTGCACTGAAGAAACTCCATGCACGAGCAGTTTGAGCTGACCTGGGACAATACTCATCTCTTAACAGTCTCCATTTTGGAGATCCAGTCGTCCACATGTTATCTCCCGAACTGTCAAATAATGGTGTTCTAGCCTTCAGAATTTCTCCCAGCTATCGGTCCTTCCCAGCATTCCCTTCCACGTTAATGACTGGTACACGCTCTGCTCGGTTGACTTGAGCGATTCCCAGTGCAATGGCCTAGGCGAGAATCTGAATGAAAGCCGGATCCATTCCCCCATTGTTCTGGTTTTCTGCCTTCTGCTCATTCTGATTATTGGACGGTGGCTGGTTTCCGGCTGGAACAGTTTCAGCGGTGTTCCTGTCTTCCTGCTGGTTCACAACGGAGCCTTGAGCATTGTTCACGATTCTCCTAACTCCACAACGTGCCATTGCGATAAATATTAGATCTAGAGGGTCAGTTCAATAAAATTATTCTTTGAGTACTACTGACTTCAAACATCATACCTGATTCTCAAGAAACATACGTGTTCCTCATTTTGACATTCCCCGAGGAGTTACGGTCGCTTGGAGCGTTAGACTTTGAAACCCTTAAACAATTTCAAAACATTTTGGTAAAACTTTTAACGTGGATGTTTCAGCTCTGATACCATTTTTTGTAAGGCCCCCAAAATCTACCGGAACGTTACAGTGCCGTGAACCCCGTGTGGGACCCACAAGGCAAATTTTTAAGATTTTAAAATTTATCCATTAAATAATTTTTATGAAAGTAGCTCCATGATGATACAATTACGGAATGAAATACTTTAGAAAAATAAGTTCGAATACACGGTTATTACATCAACTTGGAATATTAAGAATTCAGTTTAAAGAAACGAAATAATATGGCTTCTTCCCAACACCGCTTAAGCCAGACCGGAACCTTCGGAAATATCCTGCACATATTCAATAAATTTGCCTAACACGACAAATCGTTCTAGCCAACCTAGGTCAGACAATATGAACGAAAAATCATCGAAAGCATAAGATAAACCTGCAATACAATATCATTATTCGGTTTGGCATTAGATCACAACATACCCAACATTATCTTTTCTATCAACACATAAACTCCCAAGGTCGCAACCAAGGGTCACGGAAGTATCTACACAGTAATACTCCGGACGTGGGTACCATTAAGGTTTTATCCGTCAATAGATCAGCCCATCAATCAAGTTTTCGACGAATAGAGACACACATTAAATTTTGGAAGTTATCATAACATAGACTGAGAAAGATATCACTTGCCTTAGTTCCGATGAGAGTAACTTCATTGATAACACAATGGCTTGAACGCCCACAACCGAGAGCTCAACCTATTACATATTTGTTGATTAATACATCATGGTGATAATGACGAATAGCGACAAATTGTCCCCGTCCAGCTAGAATTCTAAACCTAATTCATTTCATAATGTTGAAACCAAAATTCTATGTTTAATGCGAATTGCTTAAATCCTCAATCCACCGATTTTCAATTTATCACATCATTTTAACCATAATGTTTTTATACACTATTTCTACGTTATGACTACGACTATAAACACCCGTAATCTTGCTAATTACTCAAACTCGAAATTTCATAACTCTAAGGTAGAACGAACAAGTACAATTCCCACGAAATATTAATATTGATTACCTATCCAATTCGATAATTGATAACTAATTCATTAAAGAATTACCAACGAGTTTACCATACGATAATCAGATTACAAACACAATTCATAACATGACGATTCTATGGTGTTGGTGATTTACAATTTCGATCATGAGTTTTAAAATCCAACTATGTTTACTACCACACGTCATACAAAATACTAGCTTGATAGGTTTCGTTTAACAATTATGATTAGTTTCACCGGTTCGACCATCATCAAAAGTTCTAAACTACCTAAAATATCCAAAATGTAGTACAACTTAACTAAAAACACTGAGATGGATTCAAAGGTTTGATAAACTTACCTTACTTGAGGAGGTACGAGGAAGAACAACAAAGGACGATGAAGAATGGGAGGACAACACCTTCAAAACCTTCTCTGGAGCTTGATCAATCCACTCTTACTATGATAACACGCGGCTAGGGAGGCTAGAATTCGATTAGAAGGGCTGGAGAATGATATTTGGGAGATGAGAAATGTTTAGGGGTCAGGAGAAGTGAAAGAGGATATGTCATTTTAGAACACCAGGATGGCATTACGTACGTTATGCCCAAGGGTTTACGTACATAAACTTCGTTACGTATGTTATTGCCAAAAGGTTAACGTATGTAAGGGGTTCTCAGATCCTGCTGGCCGAAATGACATTGTCCATTACATAAGTAATGTATTGCTGAGTTACGTACATAAAGCTCAATTGACTTACTGTCGTTATCGCGCCGAAAGTTGTCCTAACCACGCGGGATCAAGATTCTCATCCGAAGACTGAAGACTGCATTAAGTACGTAAGGCCTAAGATTTAATGTACGTAACGTGGTGAGGCTAGCGTACGTAATGCAGTTCAAATAACATACATAAGGTTCGTTTAATACACTCAGTTATATTATCACGTTTAATCCTTATAACACAACTTCCTTTTGGACTCGTCTATAAATTTCTCGTGGAACAAGACGTTGGCCACCGTCATATTCGCACCGATAATTGCTCAACGACATCAAGGTATTTCACCGACATATCATCAACATCCTACAATTACATCACAGAAACAAATCAATGCCACAAACTTTTATACGTGACAACACGGTCTAAACATAACGTATAAAAGTACAAGCGTCGAGAGGTGCAGTACAATGTTAAATCGTTAAAAATGAAGTACATGATGTTTTTAACAGCATGGAATAGCCATGGTATTACAATGTAATAGGATGGTGGCCCAAGGCAATCGATTATGAAGATGGAGATTCAACACTGGTTTTATTTTCTTATTTTTGTTGGGTCATTCGCTTGACCCAATATTTAGGAAAGGTCCATGAACTACATGTTGGTAGCAACTAGGTTGTTATTTACTTTATTCATATTGTATTAATATCAAACCGCGATTATAAATGAATTAATGTGTAAAGTGTAATGTGAACCGCGAAGTACTCCCACTTAACAAACACTAAGTTGGAAAGGGTGCAAAGTATCTTACCCTCCATCAAACTCTTGGAAGGTTGAAACCTAAATCTAAATGCTATTCTTCCGAGTATGTCGGGGTAGTATTTTGGGGAAGGTCGATAAATTCCTAGAGTGCATTAGATGCCTTCAGTTGTGACAAATCGAGCCCCTAGAAGCCGTATGGGTTGTCGGGAAAGATTCAATTGTCAGACTGATAGGATTTAATGATTTAAACTTAGATAGTTCAGCGAGCCATAGAAACTGTATGGGTTGAGGGCAAGCGAGGGGTAAAAGAAAGATCAAATCATCCATTATATGGCTTGGTGTTGTACACCACTATGTGAAACTAATAGACTAGAAACTGCATGGGTTGCCCTATATTAATTTCATAAAGAACTTGATCACCACTAAGAAGTCGATCACTTGAAGACTTCCGATTTTTTTACATGGGAGTGTGTTTTTTCGATAAATTAGTGGGAGCCGAGTCATGAATAGAAAAGTCCTTATACTAAGTACTTGGATCATAATTCACATAATACTAATTAAATCTGATTTATACTAAGTACTTTGAAAAGTTCTTTATACTAAGTACTTGGATCATAATTCACATAGCACTAATTAAACCTAATTTACTTTCTACAGAATTAAAATTTCAAAAATGACAATGAATCTACTTTTAATACTTACTGAAAAGAACAACCTAACCAGACCAAACTTGTCGACTGGCTCATAATTCTGAGGTCAAAGATGATGTTAGAGTCCGTTATTTTATGATGGGCTCTATGACTAGAGATGTAGAGAGCACACGAGACAATGACTTATGCTAGGCAAATACTAGCTCATCTGACCGAACTCTATGGGGAACATAGCCGGATAGCTCGATATGAGATATCGAAGCAACTATTTGGAGCTAGGATGAAAGAAGGAGAGAAAGTTGGGGACCATGTCCTCAATATGATCTCTATGATCTAGAGATTGGAAGCTCTCGATTTTAGGATGCATGATTCTCTCCAAACTGATCTCATACTTCAATATCTACATGACTCCTTCTCATAGTTTGTTATGAATTTCAACTGCAATGAGATTGCTTGCAATCTGGAAGGCTTGATGAACAAACTGTCAACCGCTCAGTCTCAGATGAAGACACCGAGGGTGAAGGAGGCTGCACTTGTTATCTCTTCTGGGCCTCGTAGGTCCAATAACAACAACAAGAAGAACAAGAAGCAACTAGGGCCAAAACTTGTGGTCGGTAAAGGAAAGAGCAAGGCCCCAATGGTTCTGAAGGCAAGTAAGGCCAAGCCAACAGATAGGTGCCTAAACTGCAGTGTGCTAGGCCACTGGAGAAAGGACTGTCCTCAGCTTGATGGTGCTTCAGGTACAGAATTTTTAGTTTTGGAAACAAATTGTTTTGCTACTATTTATTCTACTCCTTGGATTCTGGATTCAGGTGCTAGTTCTCACATTTGCCCTATGGATCAGGTTCTGGAACGAAGTAGGCGACTTGGACATGGGGAAGTGATGATAACAGTCAGAAGTGGACATAGTGCTGAGGCTACCGATATAGGATCACTTCTTTTGAATTTGGAATATGGTTTTGTTTTAACTTTAGATGATGTATTGGTGATGCCCAATGAGCATACAAATATTGTACCTATTCCAGCTATGGATCGGAAAGGTTTTCACTTTTTCATTGGCGATGGCAGTTGCAAAATTTATTTTAGAAATAAAATAGTTGGTTCTGCTACATTGTTGAATAGACTCTATCATCTAAATCTGCAAAACATAGCAGTTGTGAATACTATGACTAGAAAGCATGGTAGGGATGAAAATAACCAAGAATTAAAGTGGCATTTTAGACTTGGTCACGTTCTCCGGACCAAGATTCATAAAATGGAGAAAGATGGACTTATTGGTTTATTGGGATCTGATCCCTATCCTACTTGTGAATCTTGGCTTAAGGGCAAAATAACTAAGTCTCCCTTCATAAGAACTTTGAAAGAGCTACTGAAAAACTTGGATTGATTCATACCGACGTATGTAGTGCTTTAGAAGCAGAGCACGAGATGGTTATCAGTACTTCATCACATTCACTAATGATCATACTAAGTACGATTTTGTGTACTTGATGAAGCACAAATCTGAAGTCTTCAAGAAATTCAAGGAATTTAAGGCTCTAGTCGAAAATCAAACTGGTCATCATATTAAGGCACTTCGGTCAGACCGAGAAGGCGAATACATGAGTACCGAATTTGATGAGTTCTTAAAGAAACAAGGGATAATATAACAATTTACACCTCCAATAACTCCTCAGTTAAATGGTGTTTCAGAAAGAAGGAACCGAATCTTGTTGGACATGATTCGATCCATGGTTAACTATACTGATTTACCAATTTATCTATGGGGACATGCACTAATTACTGCCACATATATCTTGAACATATGTCCTTTCAAGTCCGTTCCTACAACAGCACATGAGATGTTGAGAGGTAGGAAACCAAGTCTTAATCATATTAAGATTTGGGGATTCCCCGCTTATGTCAAGAAGACTAAGGTGGAGAAATTCGAAGTTAGGTATGTTAAATGACGTTTCATAGGATACCCATCTGATTCAATGGGTTATCTGTTCTACATACCCGCAGATCACATGATCGTTGTTGCTTTACAAACACACTTCCTGGAAGACGAGTTCATTCAGGAAGATGGAGCAGGTAGAAATGTTTCTTTGGAAGAACATATTGAAACTCCAGAGGAGACACCTGTGCAAGAAGAAAGAACCAAACCTTCTGAAACACAACCACTACCACCTCATAGGTCGAGTAGGATATCTGAACTACCTGTGAGGTATGGCTACATGCATCTGGAGGAACTGGGTCTCCAGCAAATAGATGGTATCCAAGAGGATGATCCTATGTCGTACGAACAAGCGATAGTAGTTGATTCATACAGCACGTTTTATTGCGTATATTTTCAATGGGATTGGGTTATAATCTGGCCGATTCACATTTGATCGCATGTGATTGATGATTTGAGATTATAATCGAACTTATAGGTTTACACAGCATGTATGATTGCATATATTCTAGTTTGAAATGATGATTTGTTGGTTCGTACGACATATGTGATCGCATATGTTCGACGTATTGATATTTCTTATCTTGTGTAACCGACCATGTGGTTTTAGGCGAAATATGTTTTTTTGTAACACCTCCAAGACGTTCAGGGCATATTACAGCACCGTGGACCCAACCATTTGGAATCCACCAATCTTACGCACAAACTCAACATTCTGATGACAACATTATCAACATACAAACAATTTCACAATTTTAAGACATTCAAAGCAAATAGACCGAACCCAACAGTAATAAATAAGATCTTTCCCAAACCGGGTCCACAAACAAATACAAGTCCAAAAAAAGAAAGTACTCGAGTACTGAACAACTGACATAATTAATAAAATTAAAAGACAAGACACCAAACATACGACCATTGAATAGAATCACCCTTGCCCATCATCCTCGTGCTGTCCGCATGCTCGTTCGCCTCCATGACCTGTACCTGAAATACAAAAGTATTTCTCCCATTTAAGGGGTTAGCGACAATAGCTAGTGCAAGTACAATTCATTTGAACTACCATTCTAATCAGATGAAATATGCGCCAAAATTATTTTAGAAAACATTTATATTTCGGTATATTACGGTGCACGAGCACAAACACAGTTCTCTAACAAAACATTTCAAAGGTTAACCATTGATTCGAGACTCACGGCTACCACACCTTGCAGAGGCCCCATCGGACCATCCCTGGGTGGTTAACCCCAGTTCATGATACGCATACACACATCACTATGTATCCCCATAGGCCCCGTCAGACCATTCCTAGGTGAACATACGCATTCACCTCCACAACATACACGGGAAGCCATAAATCAAATACTAGAATATGCATACAAATATAAAGTACTTTCCTTTGAGACATCTTCGACGAGACGAAAAATAAACGACGACCAGGAATAACCCGGAGTGAACATGTACGCTCCCAAATGAGAGATTAACATGAATCAATCCTAAACGACATCATAAACCGAATGGAATACACCCACAACCCGGACTACCAACCATAGCAATACATGTACTGTCAACACGGGCGAGGGTTTTCATGAAACCTCCCCGAATCGACAACTCACGGAACAAACATCAATGGAAACGGGTTTGAAATCACTCAATGACAATAATCGATAAGAAATATCACAACACCAACCATAAATTCGAGTTTAGATAGACAAATCCTGAAAACCCCCCAAAATTGACAAAGTTAGGGTTCTAAGCCAAAATACCTTGAATTCGGACGGAATAAGATGGATTCGGATGATGATACACTTTGTTTAGAGTGCAAAAATCGATCGGCCAATGAACTCCATGGATAGCTCTCCACAAATCGCCCCAAAATCGCCCAAGGGATGAGAAGAGGTGAAAATTGACGAAAAGTGTACTGCTGAGCCCTATTTATACTAGGTATAATTAGCGTGCGCTAATTATTGAAAATAATGCGTGCTAATAGGGTCGCCTGCAGTCCAGTAGATTCTGCCTGGTGTCGATAGCGTGTGCTATTATAATTTAGCGCGTGCTACCTACTAGTCGTTACCGTGCGCTACGAAAGCTTAGCGCGCGCTACCTGCTAGTAAGAACCCAGAATTCCGAGTCCAGAACCTATTGTCCCCTGTAATACCCAGACATTGACGTGCACTACTGAGACGCTAGCGGGCACTACTGAAGTACATCTAGAGTGCGCAAGAAATCATTAATAGCGTGGTTATTCATACAGCAGTTCAGTACAATTGAGTGCAGCCCACTGCTGAGGAAGGCGCAAAACCGAACACAACTAAAAGTTGGAATTCGAAGGCACATTTACGAAGTATGCGCAATGAAGAATCTAAACGCTAAAATAAGGCACTATTCCGACCACTCGACGGCTCGGGATACAGAAATGGAAGTAAGTTCCATAAATTTTTAGGAAATTACAAAACGGCCCAAAACATCCAAAAATCAAGATACGACGTCGGATTATAAAATCGAAACTCACAACATGAATAACTCAATCATACGGACCATGGGAACAAAGAAACAATGAAATTGAGCGAGTTTTACGAGAATCAGACGTGCATACGACAAGATCATAACATAATGCATATTACGTAAAAACACCTCTGAAGCTCGTCCAAATAGAAAAATACCAAGAACAAAATAGATTCAAAACGTCGAAACGGTTATGAGAGAGTCGTTAAATTAGATATGCACCCAAAAATAGAAACAGCTAAAAACAGGAAGTACAGATATTACAATTTTATCATATTTTAGGTCGCGGGAAGGCTACGCCACAGGAAAGACAATGTGACGACGAAGAGCATCAAGGATACTAGTTAAAGGCCTGAGTCTTCTTGCTTTCGGATGTATTCTTTAATTTCCACTGCATTTGTATTCTCCTGTAATTGTATTATTTCGGTATATCCATCTTCATATGGAATATACTTGTATTTCGTTGATATGGGATTGTTTGGCGCGTGTATGTATAAACTCCTCATCTGAGTATTTGGTAGCATAATGTGGTTCGGCACTACAATTATGTTATGCTGATTATTGTACTGTGATTCGCTTGGTGGGTCCCAGTTGGGGATTCATGGCACTGTAATAACTGTCGAGTTTGGGGTGCTACATACAATGAATCAGTATCTGGAACGAAGTAGGAAGCTTGAATTTGGAGAAGTGATGGTGACAATCGGGAGCGGGTATAATATCGAGGCTACTAATGTCGGATCACTTATGTTGGATGATGTACTTGTTTTGCCCAGGAGAGAAATATATTATATCACTTTCAGTGGACCATAAGGGATTTCATTCCTTTATTGAAGATGGGTCTTCTCACATTTAGTTTAAAAATAAATTAATTGTTAGTGATCATTATTGAATGGTTTACACCATTTAAATCTAATGAATAAAACTATGGTTAACACTATAACTGGGAAGCGTGGTAGAGATGATACAAACTAAGCGCATAAATGGCATCTTATACTTGGTCATGTTGGCCAGACAAAGGTTCATAAACTAAAGAAAGATGGTCTTATGGTTTTATTGGGATCGGAACTCTATCCAACTTGTGAATCTTGCTTTCAAGACAAAATGACTAAGTTACCCTTCATAGTAACTTTTGAAAGAGTTGCTAAAAAGCTTGGATTGATCCATACCGACGTATGTGGCCCTTTTGAAGTGGCACGAGATGGTTTTCAGTATTTTGTTACATTCACTGATGACCATACTAGGTATGGGTTCATGAACTTAATGAAACATAAATCCGAAGCCTTTGATAAATTTAAGGAATTAAAGGCCCTAGTTGAAAACCAAACAGGTCATCATGTTAAAGCACTTCGGTTGGACCGAGGTGGCGAGTGTATGAGTACCGAGTTTAATGAGTTCTTGAAAGAACTAGTAATAGTGTCACAACTTACACCTCCAGCTACTCCACAATTAAATGTTGTGTCAGAAAGAAGGAACCGAACCTTGTTGGACATGGTTCGGTCCGTGCTTGACTACATTGATCTACTAATTTACCTATGGGGTTGTGTAACACCCACAAGATATTCAGGGTATATTATAGCACCGTGAGCTCCTCCGTGGGACCCACAAGGCTATACAAATGCGGAACCATGAACTTTGACCGACAGGCTCTAGACATAATCAATGGGATGACAACAAAAATTGACTTCCAAATCAAGTTTCAATAACGAAACATTCAAGAATAATATCCCATAGTACACGAGTACTAGAAAACATTCGAAGCACAACATTTCTCGAATGAATAATACATGATAATACAATCAAACATAGGACTCAGTATCACTCTTGCCCATCATCATCACATCGACCCGGTACTCGCCCAGCTGCTCTCTTTGATCCTAAAATACATGAAATGTATTTGCCCCCAAAAGGGGTTAGCCATGGAATAGCTAGTACAAGCATATTGAGTATGAAATAATACTTCTTGAACGATAAAGTAATCATAACCTCACGTTCATAAATCTTCGAATTAGAAATCCGCATAACTCAATTCATATCGAATATCATATCCCATATCATATCACATCTCAACATATACATGATTAACCGTGGATCGCACCAGAAGCAACGATCCCTCAGAGGACCCGTCAGTCCGTCCCAGAGTGGTCAACCCAAAATCTTCAATGGATCGCACCAGAAGCAACAATCCCTCATAGGACCCGTCGGTCCGTCCCAGAGTGAACATATAATCATATACAAAAGATGTTCAGATCGCACCATAAGCAACGACCCCTAAGAGGACTCATCAGTCCCATCCCGGAGTGAACATTTAATCATACACATCACATACACTTCCATAGAATGTTCGTGGATCACACCAGAAGCAACAATCCTTCATAGGACTCATCGGTCCCATCCCGGAGTGAACATCTAATCGTACATATAATCATACGCATTACTTTTGTAATATCCTGAATTTCTTTTATGATTGTTTAATGTTATTTATCCGAATTATATTGTACAGTGTGGAATCTGTACAGTATGGATAAAATAATTGAAGGACTAAGACACCTGTATTGGTATAATTGTCGTACTTGGTCGACAATTGCAATTGAGGATATTGTGTATCGTATGAGAATGTTATTGGGACGAGTATATGTATTCAATGTGTCGTGTATACGTATTCGGTATATTGAGATGACGAGCAGGAGAAGTTGTAAATGGCTAAGTATAGAAGCCATAATGTACGTTAATCATAGGAGCTTACGTACATTAAGTTCCAACAGTTACGTACGTTAATGTGACTTTGTTACGTACGTTAACTTATCAGGTGAGATACAATCGTCTGATCAGAGGACTTTGTCAATACAAGCGTAGCATACGTTAAGCATATGAGCTTATGTACGTTAAGCCCAAGCCGTAACGTACGTTATATTGAGTATATAACGTACGTTAATGAAGAGAATCAGATAGGTTCCGAAGTGTCGGCAACTTTCGGCGCAGATGTGGACAGGAGAAGTCAACCCCGACTTAACGTATGTTATGAGTGGTACATTATGTATGTTAAATGGGTATATTACTATAGCAAGTCAACTCTATGTTACGTACGCTATGGCAAAGATGTTACGTACGTAATACAAGTTACGAAATGTGGCAGTAGGTTCTGGAGTAGCGTTACGTCCTCTATTGACGTCCGATAACGTATGTAAAGGATGCTAAGTACATTAAGATGGTCTTGTAACGTACGTAAGGTCTGAAAGATTATATATATATGTGAGACTCCATCATTTTGCCATTTTGAGAAGTTCCACCTTGTTTCTTCATCCTTCAACTCCCCGAGGCCGATTTTGGGCTCTTCTAACTCGGTTATGAGCTTGGGGAGCATATATTGGAGATTTGTTCATAGAGTTGATAATGATTCTTGGAAGGAGTTCGGTTGTTCTTCATCGTAGTTCATCAATACAAGGTAATATTCATATCCCTCTGATTGTAGCTCGGTTTTGGAAGGATGTTTATTTGTTATGAAGCATGTTGGTTTACCCCTCCATTTACTTTCGGATTTTTGAAGTTGTTATTGATGATTAATTCGTATGATGATGGTTAAGGTGGTATTATTGTGATTCTTGGTGTTAGGTGAAGTGTATGTTGGAGATTTTGATGATATATACCTTGGATTATGAGTTAGATGATGATCTAGATATTCGAACGTATTGGATTATGTGGTTTTGTTGATTATGAATATGGTTTTGGATATAAACATGGGAATTTATGATTATAACCAATGTTATGATGATTGTGGTGTAATACCCGAGATTTCTGTTATGTAATTGGAACTTGTGATATTGTAATGATTGTACTTTTGTCTGAGTACTATTCTCCGTATTTCATAATCCAATGTTGTCGAGCGTATAATTTCGTATATGTGATATAGAGATTGAAATTCTGTGCATGTAGCGCACGCTACAGGCTGCGTGTAGCGTACGCTAACAGGGATTCATAGCGCATGCTACAGGGGATCATTAGCGCACGCTATGCGTGGTCAAATTGATTGAGACGTGCGGTAGGTGAGATCTGGCCGGGGACCCCTGTCGGATCATGTCGGGATGAACCTGGACGGCTTTCGGGAAAAGCCAAGTCAACGCCTTAGCGCACGCTATAGGCATATGCGTAGCGCACGCTAAGTGCTGACTTCAGTTAAGTCAGACAGCCGTTAGCGCACGCTACGAGCAGGGACTAGCGCGCGCTAATAGCCATTTATTATAAATAGGACATCATCCTATTCGTGATTTCAGTTCTTTCTCCTCCCATAACCCGAACTCTTACACTTAGAACATAACTCCCTTCGTCCTAAACACTTCGTATCAACCTCCTAGTTCGAGATTGAAGATCGTATATCATTGGAGATTGGTGTTCAAGCCTTCGGTGTTGGATTGCTTCATTTTCCTCCGTGTTCTTCACTACTTTGAGGTAGGTGATTCTTCACCGATGTTAGTAATGTTCCTAAGGAAGTTTGAATCATGTTTGGATAGCAAGTATTTCGTTATAATCGGTCATCACATGTTAGAAGGATACTTTTGACGTATCGGCACTATATATCGTATGAACCTTTGAACCATCTTATTATAAGGACTCCTAAGCATGTTCAAATCGATTTATGATCAGTAATCGGATATTACCCAGTTGCTACGTTGTACACGTTGGAATCATGTGTTTTGGAACGTAAGACGATCGGAACTTAGATTATTTCTTGAAGATCGTAGATGGATTATGATATTGAGATAACTATCCGTATATTTGTATTTCATAATCATAAAACTTCCACAAACCTTATTACCATGATATGCCCGAGGATAACTTGTATTATCACGGTAGAATTCACGAGTTCTTCACCATTCAACCCAGTTTTCGGTTTGCAGTATTCTGCCATGCAAGATTAGCGCACGCTAACATGTGTGAGTTAACGTGCGCTATCGGGTTCAAGATCGCATAAACGCACGTAGCGTCGTTATGAGACCACCGAGTCGATCGCCGATCCGTGGCTAGCGCACGGTAGTCTTATACGATAGCGTCGCTATCAGTCCGCTTAGCGCACGTTACGTAGAGTACGTAGCGCGCTAAGCAATCCGCATGCATTGTTTATTTTGAGCTTTTCGCCGTAGGCCGAATTGTTAGGCCATTGTTCGACTTGAGATGATTTGTATATCATTCCTTTTGTTAAGGTTCAAGCTTGCTACGTTGATCGAAGGAGGCGACTTTCGAAAGTGTTGAGATCATTGAAGTATATCGTTCTTGCCATCTTCGAGGCAAGTATCGTGATATGTTAATATCGGTATTTTTGGAGCATGCGTATGATTATTCATGTTGTTGAACATGATATTTACTTCGTTGATTTGCCATGATATTCGTTATATAGTGTTTATATGTTCATGTTGATGAACATAATGATTTGGCATATGTGTATGCATGAATTGTGTTTGTATACGTTGTACGATCTATGCTGAGGGCGCTGGATCGGATGTCCACCTCGTGTTGGTCCGACGGGATCATCTTGGGATCTAGGCTGAGGGCGCTGGATCATTGGACGGGTTATTTCCACCTCGTGTTGGTCCGACGGGATCATCTTGGGATCTATGCTGAGGGCGCTGGATCATTGGAATACCCATGCTGTGTAATGGAATCTTGTATATTCGCACTGTCGGATTCCGGTAGCGGAAGTCCGTGTGGTGTATCTTGTTATGTATTGTTGATGCATATTCGAATTGTTTAACATGATACTTGTACTACCATCGTTTTGCTAACCCCTTTGGGTGGACATTTGTTTTGATGTTCAGGTAGCCGAGGAAGCGGAAGCGACCCGCGATCAAAGCGTGACGACGAAGGGGTTCAGTGATGTTTAGTGTTATGGGAGATTTGTTTTCTTGGTTTGGTTTCTGTACTCGAGTACGCGTGTCTTATTGATATTAATTCGATATGGTTGTATTAATTACTCGTTGAACCAGTTGTACGTTTTCACAAACTTGAATTTCCGCAGTATTGATGTCTTAGATTTACTTTCTTTTTTAATTAGCCTTGTAAATCCTTACTTAAGGGTTTACGGCGCTGTAATTATTCCGAATATCTCGGGGTGTTACAGAATATGGTATCGGAGCTAAGATTCATGGATATCTTGGCAGTCGGGTTTTAGTTGGGTCTGTTTACGTTATTTGATTTACGGGTCGTTTGTAACATCACTGTTCAGCCGAAGTCGTCATGTGGACCGTGGTTGTAAGTCTCTTATTAATCTCTTATACTACCGATTTACTTAATTACTGTTTTGTGAGTATTGACGGACTTTATTTCGAAAATTTTTGTTCTGGATATTGAGAAATTGCGTTTACAGTATGTTGAGAGGAGGACGTGGACGCGGACGCGGTCGTGGACGCGGACGTGGTAACATGAGACATGAGGATTCCGCAACTACCCCCGAAATATCGGCTAGTCGAACCGATTCCCATTACGAGGGCGCAAGGATCAGCGAATGATGACGCAAATCCTAACATGCCGGAGTGCTTCAACAGTGGTGGCGCAGATAAACCGATTCGCTCGTGTCGTTGATCGCATGCAGACGGCGATGGGACAAAGGCACCACGAGGATAACCGGGAGACAGATGGCTTCCGAGGTGGTTAAATTGCACCCCCAAAATTTGACGGATCTGTGAGGCACTTACTTGGGATCACCGGCTCAAGGAGTTGGAGAAGATATTCGCGGGTCTTAAGCGTCCCGAGGACCGGAAGGTTCCCATTGCCCGAGATTTTCTCACCGGGAGGCCTTTGATTGGCGGGAAGCTATTCGACCCGAGAATCATAATGCGGATTGGACGGAATTCAAACTAATGATGGAAGCACAGTATTGTCCTCGTCCAGTTAGAGGCAAAGATCCGAGAGTTTTTCTCACCACAGAGTTCGGAGGCATCTGTGACAGATGTAATTAAAACTTTTAATCATCAGCTGACTTGTGTGCGACACTTGGTCAGAACGGAGGCAGAAAAGATTTTTCATTTTGATATGCGGATGAAGCCGGAGATTCAGCAGTACATGTCCGGATTCGAGTGTACTACGTTGCGACAGTATCAAGACAAAGCGCTGGCCTACGACATGAAAGAGACGGCGGTGGAGAAATCAGTGGAGGCAAAGAAGCAGAAGGTGACCGGCAGCTTTGCAGAAAACAAGAGTGGTGGGGCCCGCAAGGGCCAGTCTTCCTTTTATTCGGCTAGGAAACCTCCACATCCTTCTAAAGGCGGAAAGAAGTTCCGGACAACATCAGCAGTTTCGGACGCATCAAAGAAATGCTACAATTGTGGTCGAGCAGGGCATATTCTACGTGATTGCCCCGCATCTTCTGTGACTTGTTACGATTGTGGGCAAGAAGGGCACCGTGCGGCCTTCTGTGGAGCCGCTACTAGATCTTAGGGTACCCGCACTCCAGCACCAGTTCTTAAGGAGATAAGTGTGAACCAGACACATCAGAGTGGATTTCAGCAGCAGAACGTTGGGAAGAGAGAGACATCCAGTGCTGGGTCCGTTCCTCCGCGCCTGTACGAAATGAGGAGATCTGACGATCAGAACACCGCTGTTGCATCAGGTACGATTCAGATCCTTTTGCAACCAGTTAGTGTTTTATTCGATTCCGGAGCTACACATTCTTTTGTATCATTGAACTATGTAAATCGTTTAAAAATCTCGTGCTTAATTGATTGTGAACCGTATGTTGTGGGATTGCCGAGTGGAGAGAGAATTGTGGGAACCCTAGAGGCTAGAGATTTTCCAGTATCTATAGGAGGCAAAGATTGGCCGTCGAATCTCATTGTTGTTGACATCTACGGTGACGATTTAATTCTCAGAGACGATTGGCTCAACCGTTATGGAGCTATCCTGAATTACCGAGAGAGAGTCATTTCTATCATTGCTGATTACGTTTCTTAAAAATTATTACTATGATGGAGAAAGGGAATCTCGGGAAAATTGATCAAAGCAATGAAAGCCGTAAAATTAATGAAACAGGGATGTCATGGACTTTGGTGTTATGCCATGAGGAAAGAGGAAGGAGTAGAGATCTCGTCTATTTCAGTTGTGAATGAGTTCTCAGATGTATTTCCTGACGAACTACCAGGGTTACCTCCTCAAAGAGAAGTGGAATTCACCATCGAATTAGAGCCTGGAGCAGCCCCTATTTCCAGTGCACCATACCGCATGGCGCCAACCGAGATGTATGAACTCAAGAAGCAACTGGAGGAATTGTTACAGAAGGGCTATATTCAACCTAGCGTTTCTCCTTGGGGAGCGCCCGTTCTCTTTGTCCGGAAGAAAGACGGGTCCCTCCGACTGTGTATTGATTACAGGGAGCTTAACAAAATGACGATCAAGAATAAGTATCCTATACCTCGGATCGACGACTTGTTCGATCAACTGCAAGGGGCAAGGGTATTCTCGAAGATTGACTTGCGATCAGGATACCATCAGTTGGGAATTAAGGGATCAGATATACCGAAATCTGCTTTCAGATCCCGGTACGGGCATTATGAATTTGTAGTGATGCCATTTGGACTTACCAATGCTCCTACGGTATTCATGCAATTGATGAATCGGGTATTCTTGGAGTACTTGGATAAATTTGTGGTCGTTTTCATTGACGACATTTTGATATATTCGAGGGACGCAGAGGAACATGCTGAACATTTACGTGTGGTTTTGAGCATCTTGAGAAAGGAACAGCTGTATGCTAAGCTTTCTAAATGCGAGTCGCTTAAGGAAGTAACCTTCCTTGGGCATGTGATATCATCCGACGGAGTTCAGGTGGACCCGAAGAAAGTCGAAGCAATCTTGGAGTGGCAAGCTCCTAAAAACGTGAAAGAAGTCCGAAGCTTCTTAGGACTTGCTGGATATTATCGCCGCTTTGTAGAGGGATTTTCCAAAATTGCTCGTCCGCTCACTCAGCTGTTACATAAAACTCAAAAGTTCACGTGGAATGAGAAATGCCAGTGGTTTTGACGAACTTAAGAGGAGGCAGCGGCACCAATATTAGCTTGCCAGAGGAACCGATGGATTCATGGTATCTGACGCTTCAAATCGGGGTGTGGGTTGTGTGTTGATGCGAAGGATAAAGTAATTGCTTATGCTTCTCGGCAATTGAAACCGTCTGAAGTTAATTATCCGACTCATGATCTGGAGCTAGCACTGTGGTCTTTGCCTTGAAAATTTGGCGACATTATTTGTACGGCACTCATTGTCGATCTTTACAGATCATAAGAGCCTCAAATACATTTTCATCGAAAGAATTAAACATGAGGCAGAGAAGGTGGTTGGAATTGATCAAGGATTACGACTTGGAGATTCTCTATCATCCGGGGAAAGCAAATGTAGTAGCCGATGCTTTGAGCCGTAAACCTGTTTCTCTTCGAGTGTTGGAAGCTCTCACGTCCCAAACCAGTATTCAACGAGAACTGATCCGCGAGGGGATTGAAGTATGGGCACCAGGAATCCAAGGGCAACTGTATGTGATGGAACTGACTTCATCACTAGTCAAGGAGATCAAATCTAAGCAGTTGGACAATTCTTTAATCCTTCGATTATGTGATGAAGTAAAGAAAGGAAAAGCCCCAGGATTCGTGATACAAGATGATGGAGTTCTGAGATTTCAGAGTCGACTTTGCGTTCCCGAGGATGATGATTTGAGGCGGACAATTTTGAAGGAAGCTCATAGCACGCCCTATTCTATTCACCCAGCGTGATAAGATGTATAAGGATTTAAAGCAAAACTTCTGGTGGGGGAATATGAAGAAGGACGTAGCGGAGTACGTTTCGAAGTGTTTGACTTGTCAGCAGGTTAAGATTGAACATCACCGACCTGTCGGGATGTTAAAGCCGCTTCCGATCCCTGAATGGAAGTGGGAGGACATTTCGATGGATTTCATCACCAATATGCCAAGGACTAGAACAGGAATGAACACGATTTGGGTTGTAGTTGATCGACTAACCAAGTCGGCTCATTTCCTAGGGATCAAAGATACATGGGGACCCGAGAGATTGGCGCGAGTATTTATTGCGGAGATAGTCAGATTGTATGGGACGCCGAAGACCATTATTTCGGATCGAGATGGTCGTTTTGTGTCGTATACGAAAGCGATCCGCAAGGCTTTGTGGACTAAGCTCAACTTTAGCACGACTTATCATCCCCAAACAGACGGTCGATCAGAAAGGACTATTCAAACTGTAGAAGACATGCTTAGAGCCTGTGCTTTGGATTGGTCAACTGATTGGGAAGTTCATTTGCCATTAGTTGAATTCACCTACAATAATAGTTGGCATGCTTCAATTAAGATGGCACCATTTGAAGCTTTGTACGGGAGAAGATGCCGATCACCCCTAAGTTGGGATGATTCTTCGGATTTGATCGGGACGGAACCGGAATTGATTATTCAGACTCAAGAAAAGATAGCTTTGATTCGAGAGAGACTGTTGACTGCCCAGAGTCGACAGAAGTCTTATGCCGATATACATCGTTGCCCTCTAGAGTTCGACGCTGGGGACCACGTACTATTGAAGGTGTCTCCTACACGAGGGATTTTCCGTTTTGGGAGAAGAGGCAAGCTTAGTCCGAGATATATAGGACCATTTGAGATCCTAGAGAGAGTTGGGGATTTAGCATACAGGTTGGCCTTACCGCCATCGCTGAGTCATGTTCATAATGTGTTTCACGTATCCCAACTGCGGAAGTATGTACCGGACCCCAGTCACGTCATTGATTTCGACGAGATCGAGATAGCTAATGATGGCACCTTCGAAGAGAGACCAATCAAGATACTTGAGAGCCGGATCAAACAATTGAGGAATAAACCAATACATTTGGTTAAAGTACAATGGTCACGACATGGAGTCGAAGAGGCCACTTGGGAAACGGAGGACGGTATGAAGGCTAAATATCCGGAGTTGTTTTCATCCTAAGTTTCGGGACGAAACTTCTTTTTAGGGAGGAAGGATGTAATACCCGAGATTTCTGTTATGTAATTGGAACTTGTGATATTGTAATGATTGTACTTTTGTCTGAGTACTATTCTCCGTATTTCATAATCCGATGTTGTCGAGCGTATAATTTCATATATGTGATATAGAGATTGAAATTCTGTGCATGTAGCGCACGCTACAGGCTGCGTGTAGCGTACGCTAACGAGGATTCATAGCGCTCGCTACAGGGGATCAGTTGCGCACTCTATGCTTGGTAATATTGTTTGAGACGTGAGGTTGGTGAGATCTGGGCGGGGACCCCTGTCTGATATTGTCGGGATGACCATGGACGGCTTTCGTGAAAAGCCAAGTCTACACCTTCGCGCACGCTACAGGCATATGCGTAGCGCCCACTAAGTGCTGACTTGATTAAGTCGACAGCCGTTAGCGCACGCTACGAGCGAGGACTAGCGCGCGCTAATAGCCATTTATTATAAATAGACAAACATCCTATTCGTGATTTCAGTTCTTTCTCCTCCCATAACCCGAACTCTTACACTTAGAACATAACTCCCTTCGTCCTAAACACTTCGTATCAACCTCCTAGTTCGAGATTGAAGATCATATATCATTGGAGATTGGTGTTCAAGCCTTCGGTGTTGGATTGCTTCATTTTCCTCCGTGTTCTTCACTACTTTGAGGTAGGTGATTCTTCACCGATGTTAGTAATGTTCCTAAGGAAGTTTGAATCATGTTTGGATAGCAAGTATTTCGTTATAATCGTTCATCACATGTTAGAAGGATACTTTTGACGTATCGGCACTATATATCATATGAACCTTTGAACCATCTTATTATAAGGACTCCTAAGCATGTTCAAATCGATTTATGATCAGTAATCGGATATTACCCAGTTGCTACGTTGTACACGTTGGAATCATGTGTTTTGGAACGTAAGACGATCGGAACTTAGATTATTTCTTGAAGATCGTAGATGGATTATGATATTGAGATGACTATCCGTATATTTGTATTTCATAATCATAAAACTTCCACAAACCTTATTAGCATGATATGCCCGAGGATAACTTGTATTATCAAGATAGAATTCATGAGTTCTTCACCATTCAACCCAGTTTTCGGTTTGCAGTATTCTGCCATGCAAGATTAGCGCACGCTAACATGTGTGAGTTAACGTGCGCTATCGGGGGTTGATTAACGCCTGAAGCGTCGTAGCGTACGTTATGAGACGGCCGAGTCGATCGCGATCCGTGGCTAGCGCATGCTAGTCTTATACGATAGCGTACGCTAACAGTCCGGCTTAGCGCACGTTACGTAGAGTACGTAGCGCGCGCTAAGCAATCCAGATAGATTGTTTATTTTGAGCTTTTCCGCTGTAGGCCGAATTGTTAGGCCATTGTTCGACTTGAGATGATTTGTATATCATTTCTTTTGTTAAGGTTCAAGCTTGCTACGTTGATCGAAGGAGGCGACTTTCGAAAGTGTTGAGATCATTGAAGTATATCGTTCTTGCCATCTTCGAGGCAAGTACCGTGATATGTTAATATCGGTATTTTTGGAGCATGCGTATGATTATTCATGTTGTTGAACATGATATTTACTTCGTTGATTTGCCATGATATTCGTTATATAGTGTTTATATGTTCATGTTGATGAACATAATGATTTGGCATATGTGTATGCATGAATTGTGTTTGTATACGTTGTACGATCTATCTTTGAGAAGCTGGATCGGATGTCCACCTCGTGTTGGTCGGCGGGATCATCTTGGGATCTAAGTGGAGGCCTGGATCATTGGGGGTTATTTCCACCTCGTGTTGGTCCGACGGATCATCTTGGGATCTATCTTTGAGGCTGGATCATTGGAATACACATCTTTGTGTAATGGAATCTTGTAGATTCGCATTGTCGGATTCGGTAGCGGAAGTCCGTGTGGTGTATCTTGTTATGTATTGTTGATGCATATTGGAATTTTTTAACATTATACTTGTACTACGATCGTTTTGCTATCCCCTTTGGGTGGACATTTGTTTTGATGTTCAGGTAGCAGGAGAGCGGAAAGCGACCGCGATCTGGCGTGGCGGCGAAGGGTTCGGTGATGTTTAGTGTTATTAGAGATTTGTTTTCTTGGTTTGGTTTTACGTACTCGATACGCGTGTCTTATTGATATTAATTCGATATGGTTGTATTAATTACTCGTTGAACCAGTTGTACGTTTTCACAAACTTGAATTTCCGCAGTATTGATGTCTTAGATTTACTTTCTTTTTTAATTAGCCTTGTAAATCCTTACTTAAAGGGTTTACGGCGCTGTAATTATTCCGAATATCTCGGGGTGTTACATGTGGTGGAAGACTTTGTACGTTCTTGATGAAATATGCACCGATATAAGGATGAATCCAGAAAATTTGTGGTTAATCTTAGAATGTGATTACCAATGGTATTGAACTGTTTGGATAAGTCGGATTGTCGATTGTGTTGGTAGTATTATTTTACTATGAATTTATGATTATGAACAAGAAGGAATCTTGTTAATTCATATATGAGATTAAATTCGGGATAGAGTATGTTAGGTAATCCTTGTTATCAGGTTGGATTAATTGTTGATATGATTATCGAGTTGCGATTTGTATTGTGGATATGAGTTGGTATTTGTTGAGTTGGATTATTTGGTTTGGTATATAGTTGAGCCGTTGAATTTGATTGCTTGGTTATGTCGGTTATTGATTGTTATCGGATTGTTGTTAAATGATTACTTCAATAGGTCATGAGGATTGATCATCGATTGGAAACGTGTGTTGCGGTCGAGTTCGAGGATGCTCGTGGATTGCATTGGTCAGGTCCGAGGAGCTTGTAGATGATGGCAAGAAATTGGTAACAACTTCATCATCGTTGTGTCGGTATCGAGGCAAGTTGTTACTTGCTCAGTTTATATATTTAATGAATGGTTTCGGTTTCATTTCGTTTATAATGCATATAGAAATGATTATTATTGTGGACTCTGGAGATTGGGATTATACGTTGTTTTCTGATTTTGGGAATTAAATCATAAGGTATATGATTTACATTCGTTATGGGTATACTTGGGTATCGAGGGTACATTATGGTAAAGACGAGGATATGAGTTATCTATGGTCCGTGGTATTTTGAATCATCGAACATTGAGGATAATCGGCATTGATGGTTTTGACATCGAGATTGCTCTCGAAGGACTCGGGGCAAGTATCTTAATTTTATTTTGGTGTAACAATGATGATTTTGATCATCCATATTGTCATTCATGTTATTGAACATGAGGTCGTCCAAGTTGATTTGTCATAATGTCGTTCATGTTATTGAATCATATATTGTTCATATTGATGAACATATTGATTCGCATACATGTATACATAGTTGTATTGTGTATGTTGTATTGATCCGATGGGATCCTGTGATCTATGTTGAGGGCGCTGGATCAGTTGTCCACCTCGTGTTGGTCCGATGGATCATCTTGGGATCTATGCTAAGGGCGCTGGATCATTTGACGGGTTTTCCACCTCGTGTTGGTCCGACGGGATCATCTTGGGATCTATGCTGAGTGCGCTGGATCATTGGAATATCCTGTGTTGTGTTGATGGAATCATGTGGATTCGAATTGTTGGATTTTCTCATGTGTTGTTGCTATGTATATGTATATTGTTGGTTATCCACCTCGTATTGATCTAACAGGATCATCTTGGGATCTATGCTGTATGCGCTGGATCATCGAATTTCCATTGAGTATACATTGTTGTTATTATTGTGAGCATACTGATGTTGTCATATGAGTATGCATTTGTAGGTCTTGTGTTAGGACCATATCTGTATGTGTATTGATCTGATCTTGGATTAGACTGACATGATTTGTCGTGGTAGTGCGTATCTTGAGGTATGTTCCGTATTTCCTTTTTGGTACTTGTCTTTTGATTGACAATTGGCTTTCGTGTTGAGATATGAGGATGTTATCTGGTGGACTATATTGGTGAAAGTTGGTATATTTCATATCAGTGAGTTGTGATGATGATTTGAGAATTTTGGATATTGTGTGAGATACACTATAAATGTTTTTGTACGATTCAGTATTTTTTTGAGAAATACGAGATGCGGAATATGGTGAGGTTGTTTTGATGAGGATTATCACGAATTGTAAAGTTATGATGGTAAGATTACATTGGTAGTATTCTTACTTAGTATTTTCATTGGTATGCAATTATTGACGTGATGTGATTGTTATTATTGTTGAGTATTATGGCTGATCCCGTCGTGGGCTTTGTTTTTAGGTTCTTGGGATATTGATCTTGTAGCGGTTGTGAAGATATGAGATTCCCGGAGGATACTGGCTATGGCATGTGTTTGGGAATCGAGTACTTTGATTAGTTGTTGCATTCTGCTGCTAGAGTATTTTTAACTGTTTGTCTTTTCCGATGTGTGAGTATTTTTAAATGGCCTTTTGGTATCTGGCAACTTAGGTTACTTTGGAAAATCGTTTTTTAAACTATTTTGTCGGTATTTGCAAGTTATGGCTTAAAGTGTACTTTTGAAACTGTTGAACTTTGCCAATTTGGCCTTGTACTTTCAAATGAGATTTTTCGACGGTATTGATAAATGGACTTTTCTTAAAGCCTTTGCATATTTTAAAAATATGTTACCGTCATTGCCGCTTAGGCATACTTGAAATGTTTGTGAAAATGTCTTTTAGCCTTGTGGGATCCGTCTCGGAACCCATAGTGCTGTAATATCCTCGAATGGCTCTGGGGGTGTTACAGAATATCATATCAGAGCTTAGGTTGTGAAAACCTAGGCTGCCGGGTCGAGTCGAGTCATGTTTTTTTCATGTCATTCGAGTTGTCAGTTGACAAGTCTTAGAGTTTTGGGTTTTTATTGATCACCCGTACTTGTGTGTTATGTGATTTACCGGTGTGGTACTGTGGTTATTGTAAACTTTTCCAAATGGTATTAACGTGATTCTTTGGAAAGAGATGTGTTGTGTTCTCGAGTTGAACTGATTTTGCAAAATATAATTTTTAAAAATATCTGTGTCAAGTATTTTCTAGAGTGAGTTATGTGCTAGTGTCACGGGGAATTGTCGGCTTCACGATCTGTAAGTATATGGATTTTTGGATTGTATTTAAATTATTTGTAGTTATAAGTTGATGTGTTTTGAGATTCGGAAGGATATCACGTGTTACAGTATGAAGTAGCAGAATATAATAGTGGGGACAGAACCAGTGATCTTGAGGAACTATGATTACAGGAAACCAATATGTCGGGTAAACTTGGAAAATATAATTGCGTACTCGGGAGAGATATTGTGGATTGTTGAGGGGAACATGATGCTAGTTCATTTGGAGATACATGAAACTATTTTTGAACATTTGAAAATGATACTTTTCAAGATGATATATTTTAAATAAATTATTTTGCTCGTTGTCATGAAAATGTATTTCTTTAATTTATCTTGAGAGACAGTATTGATGTCTTTAAAAACATGTTTCATCATGGCATAGTTGAGATGTTGCAGAATGGAATAATGGTCGATAGAGCAAGTCATATGTGGGAAATGTGATTTTAAGAAAGTCTTTAAAATAAGATTTTGGAACATATCGTGTGATTTTCCGACCGAATGTCAGTGGAATTGGTGACCAGCCGAATTGGTATACAGGAGTATGGATGTGGTCAATCATTTACATAGTTTTCATTTTAAAATTTTGAAATCGTGTGGATTCGAAGAAAATTGTTATCGAATACATAAGCGAGCCGGTTTTAACTTTTCGAAAATGGATTTTGTGGTCTTACAAAAATGTGTGTTTTGAGTTTTGAAATCCTTGAAAGAACTTTCGGAAATGGATTTTTATTGACAATATTGTATGATTTCAAAGCTGTTTTGAAAATGTGATTGGTATACGTACAAACGTAGTACATAATGTATATCATGGTGAAGTTCTGAACGAGACTCAGAAACTGGATAACATATCGATGGTACGATGAAAAGAGATTCGAACTTCAGTATAGTAGTTGGTTATCTAGGGATGACCGGTTGGTTGATCAGATAAAAGAAATATGTCGCGTGTTGTAGATTCAGTACAGTATATGATTTTGGAACTTCGGGTTTTGTGAAACCTGGGCATATGTGCTATGTGGCTCTATTGGTATTGAAGTAGCGTGATTTTGCTATAGTGATTTTTGACTTTTGAGCCAACTGTTTCTTTTTCTCCGCATGTGGTATTCTGAGTAATTTCTTAGTAAGTGTAGATTTAGGAATGGTCACCCCAGGATGGTTGTTTTAGATATTGATTGGTCGTTCCCACTCCATATATGATTGGGTATGCTCAACGGTTTGTGACTGGTTGTTCATACGCCTAAGGGGTATGTTCAACAGTCGGTTGTGTCTTTGAGGTCCACTGTATGTGATTTGTGTAACGTTTTGAGAATTTTATTCTTTCGTGTATTCATCTCTGTGGTTTTGTGTTGATCATGTTGGAGCTTACCATGTGAGGGTATTCTCGGTTATTTTTTATCCTTCGTTGGTAATATTGGAGTTTATCATGATGATGATATTCTCGGTTGTGTTTTGACCTTTGGTTGGTAATATTGGAGTTTATCATGTTGATGATATTCTCGGTTGTGTTTTGACCTTTGGTTGGTCGTATTGGAGTTTATCATGTCAATGGTATTCTCGATTAATTCATTGGTTGATCATTGTTATTGATCATATGAGCGTTCGGACTTTGTGTCGATGTTTCAAGATTGGTTGCCATTGTTTTGGGCAGTTGTTTCACAGATGTATCATGTATTATTGATTTTTATCAGGATTGGGACCTGATTGTGCGATCAGACAAACATGCTTTGACACGGATGTATTATTCCATAATTGAAATACAACGACGTATTTTGTTGGAAGTTGTGAATTGTGATTGTAAGTGTATTGAAGCTTTGCAGTGGGGTCGTTTTTTGGTATCGCAGGAGATCATCGACTTCATGCATTAGTAAGTATACTATTTTGGTTATTCGTTAATGATGATGATTGATCGGTTTCGTGATGATTCTGGATATTGTGGTTGAACTTTTGATTATGATCGGATTGCAAGTTTCGAGGATGAAACTTATTTAAAGTGGGTAGAATGTAATATCTTGAATTTCTTCTATGATTGTTTAATGTTATTTATCCGAATTATATTGTACATTGTAGAATCTGTACAATATGGATAAAATAATTGAAGGACTCAGACATATGTATTGGTATAATTGTCGTACTTGGTCGACAATTGCAATTGAGGATATTGTGTATCATATGAGAATGTTATTGGGACAAGTATATGTATTCAGTGTGTCGTGTATACATATTCGGTATATTGAGACGAGGAGCAGGAGAAGTTGTAAATGGCTAAGTATAGAAGCCATAACGTACATTAAGCATAGGAGCTTACATACGTTAAGTTCCAACAGCTATTTACGTTAATGTGACTTCGTTACACACGTTAACGTATTAGGTGAGATACAATCGTCTGATAGGAGGACTTTGTCAATACAAGCGTAGCATATGTTAAGCATAGGAGCTTACGCACGTTAAGCCCAAGCCGTAACGTACGTTACGTTGAGTATATAACGTACGTTATGAAGAGAATCAGACAGAGTCCGAATTGTCGGCAACTTTTGGCGCAGATGTGGACAGGAGAAGTCAACCCCGAGTTAACGTACATTATGAGTGGTACATTACGTACGTTAAATGGGTATATTACTGTAGCAAGTCAATTCTATGTTACGTACGCTATGGCACAGATGTTACGTACGTAATACAAGGTATGTAATGAGGCAGTGGGTTCTGTAGTAGCGTTACGTACGCTATCGACGTCCGATAACATACGTAAAGGATGCTATGTATGTTAAGATGTTCATGTAACGTACGTAAGGTCTCAAAGATTATATATATGTGAGACTCCATCATTTTGCCATTTTGAGAAATTCTACCTTGTTTCTTCGTCCTTCAACCCTCCGAGGCCGATTTTGGGCTCTTCTAACTCCGTTATGAGCTTGGGGAGCATAGATTGGAGCTTTGTTCATAGAGTTGATGATGATTCTTGGAAGGAGTTCGATTGTTCTTCATCGTAGTTCATTAATACAAGGTAATATTCATATCCCTCTGATTGTAGCTCGGTTTTGGAAGGATGTTTATTTGTTAGGAAGCATGCTGGTTTACCCTCCATTTACCTTCGGATTTTTGAAGTTGTTATTGATGATTAATTCGTATGATGATGGTTAAGGTGGTATTATTGTGATTCTTGATGTTAGGTGAAGTGTATGTTGGAGAGTTTGATGATATATACCTTGGATTGTGAGTTAGATGATGATCTAGATGTTCGAACGTATTGGATTATGTGATTTTGTTGATTATGAATATGGTTTTGGATATAAACATGGGAATTTATGATTATAACAGATGTTATGTTGATTGTGGTGGAAGACTTTGCACGTTCTTGATGAAATATGCATCGATATAAGGATAAATCCAGAGAAATTGTGGTTAATCTTTGAACGTGATTACCAATGGTATTGAACTGTTTGGATAAGTCGGATTGTCGATTGTGTTGGTAGTATTATTTTACTATGAATTTATGATTATGAACAAGAATGAATCTTGTTAATTCGTATATGAGATTAAATTTGGGATAGAGTATGTTATGTAATCCTTGTTATCGGGTTGGATTAATGTTGATATGATTATCGAGTTGCGGTTTGTATTATGGATATGAGTTTGTATTTGTTGAGTTGGATTATTTGGTTTGTTATATAATCGATGTATCGTTGAACTGTTGAGTTTGATTGGTTGGTCATGTCGGTTATTGATTGTTATCGGATTGTTGTTAAATGATTACTTCAATAGGTCGTGAGGATTGATCGTCGATTAGAAACCTGTGTTGCGGTCGAGTTCGAGGATGCTCGTGGATTGCATTGGTCAGGGCCGAGGAGCTTGTAGACGAAGGCAAGTAATTGGTAACGACTTCATCATCGTTGTGTCGGTATCGAGGCAAGTTATTACTTGCTCAGTTTATATATTTAATGAATGGTTTCAGTTTCATTTAGTTTATAATGCATATAGCAATGATTATTATTGTGGACTCTGGAGATTGGGATTGTACGTTGTTTTCTGATTTTGGGAATTAAATCATAAGGTATATGATTTACATTCGTTATTGGTATACTTGGGTATCGAGGGTACATTATGGTAAAGATGAGGATATGAGTTATCTATGGTCCGTGGTATTTTGAATCATCGAACATTGAGGATAATCGTCGGTGATGTGTTTTGACATCGAGATTGCTCTCGAAGGACTCGGGGAAAGTATCTTAATTTGTTTTTGGTGTAACGTTGATGATTTTGATCATCCATATTGTCATTCATGTTATTGAACATAAGGTCGTCCAAGTTGATTTCTCATAATGTCGTTCATGTTATTGATTCATATGTTGTTCATGTCGATGAACATATTGATTTGCATATGTGTATGCAAAGTTGTATTGTGCGTGTTATATTGATCTGATGGGATCATGTGATCTCTGCTGAGGGCGCTGGATTAGTTGTCCACCTCGTGCTGGTCCGAGGGGATGATCTTGGGATCTATGCCGAGGGCGCTGGATCATTGGATGGATTTTCAACCTCGTGTTAGTCCGACGGGATCATGTTGGGATCTATGCTGAGGGCGCTGGATCATTGGATTACCCTGTGTGTGTTGATGGAATCATGTGGATTCGCATCATTGTATTGTCTCATGTGTTGTTGCTATGTATATATATATTATTGGTTATCCACCTCGTGTTGATCTAATAGGATCATCTTGGGATCTATGATGTGTGCGCTGGATCTTAGGATTTCCATTGAGTATACGTTGTTGTTATTGTTGTGAGCATATTGACGTTGTCATATGAGTATATATTTGTAGGTCTTATGTTAGGACCATTTCCGTATGTGTATTGATCTGATCTTGGATTAAACTGACATGATTTGTCGTGGCAGTGCGTATCTTGAGGTATGTTCCGTATTTCCTTCTTGGTACTTGTCTTTTGATGGACAATTGATTTTCGTGTTGAGATTTGAGGATGTTATCTGATGGACTAGATTGGTCAAAGTTGGTATCGTATCAGTGAGTTATGATGATCTTTTGAGAATTTTAGATATTGTCTGAGATATAGTACAAATGTTTGTGTACGATTCAGTGTGTTTTTGAGAAACACGGGATGTGGAATATGGTGAGGTTGTTTTGATGAGGATTATCACGAATTGTAAAGTTATGATGGTAAGATTACATTGGTAGTATTCTTATTTACTATTTTCATTGGTATGCAATTATTGACGTGATGTGATTGTTATCATTGCTGAGTATTATGGCTGACGCCACCGTGGGCTTTGTTTTTAGGTTCTTGGGATATCGAGCTTGTAGCGGTTGTGAGGAGATGAGCTTCCCGGAGGATACTGGCTATGGCATGTGTTTGGGAATCAAGTATTTTGATTAGTTGTTGTATTTTTTAGGGTGTAAATGATGCGAGTCGAGCTCGATTATTGGTATACTCGACTCGAACTCGATAGTCAATTCTTAGGCTCGAACTCGACTCGAAAACTCGCGAGTAGTTAAAATCCAAGCTCGACTCGACTCGTTAGTATGTCGAGTCGAGCTCGAGTTCGAGTCGAGTCTACTCGAGTCGAGTGTTGATCGAGTTTTGACCGAGTCGATCTCGAGTAGCTCGCGAGTTATCTCGTCTCATTTACACTCCTACATAGTACCCTTGGGTGAGGGCCCATAGCCAAATATATTAAAGGAGATTCCTCCAACCTCCTTTAAAAATCTCATTTGAGTCACAATCATAATTACATGGGCGATGTGGGACAACGGATTTGGCTTAAATCTATCACCCACTTGTGAGCCAAAATAAACAGCACCCAACCGATGTGGGAGAAGCTATTTTGCTTTTAACTTGTGTAAACATTTCAAACACCATTAATCAATATAGAATAATTTCAATTTTTTTATTATCTTGCTAGTAATTTAACTTTTGACCATTAAATTGTTATTTCTTTTATTTAAAATAGAAATCTAATATGTATTACTAATTTTTATTTTTTTGGCCAATTAATATTTTTTATATTATATTTTACAAACTATATTATAAAAACTAATTATATATAAAAAAATCGAGTATCTCACGAGCTTATCGAGTCGAGTATTGGGTAGCTCGACTCAACTCGTTAGTATGTCGAGTCGAGCCGAGTTCGAGTCGAGCCTACTCGAGTCGAGTGTTGACCGAGTTTTGACCGAGTCAATCTCGAATAGCTTGCGAGTTGTCTCATCTCGTTTACACCCCTAATTCTGTTGCTAGAGTATTTTTAACTATTTGTCTTTTCCGCTGCGTAAGTATTTTTAAATGGATTTTTGGTATTTGGCAACTTAAGTTACTTTGGAAAATCATTTTCTAAACTATTTTGTCGGTATTTGCAAGTGATGGCTTAAAGTATACTTTTGAAACTGTCGAACTTTGGCGTTTTGGCCTTGTACATTGAAATTAGATTTTTCAACGGTATTGATAAATGGACTTTTCTTAAAGCCTTTGCATATTTTAAAAATATGTTACCGTCATCGCCGCTTAGGCATACTTGAAATGTTTGTAAAAATGGCTTTTAGCCTTGTGGGTTCCGTCTCGGGACCCACGGCGCTGTAATAATCCCGTATAGCTCTGGAGGTGTTACAACTTTCAACGTCAAGTATATAGAAATCATAAACATATACTTGCCTTTGAGACATAGTCGATTCAATGATAACAGTATACAAGCTCGGTAGGTCCAAGATCGTCTCTCTCACGTTGTCGGAAGTGTTGGAAATGAGAAGAAAATGACGAAGAACACAGTTGTCCAACCTTATACACTGGGCTTAATTAGCGTGCACTAACGAGACTGAAAAGAAATTGGACCTTCTGCATCTTTCCCCTTAGCGTAGGCTAATTAAAGAATTAGTGTGCATTAGTAAGACAGTCCAGTAAAGGACAGAAGGTTCTGTCCTCAGCAGTTAGCGTGTAATAATAAATTAGTGTGCGCTAACGTGACATTACAGAAACTCTGAAACCTTCTACATCCACAGATTAGCGCGCGGTAATAGATAAAATAACATGCGCTAAGGATACACACTAGCGCGCGCTATCCATAAACTTTAGCTTGCGCTCAGGCTCCTGCACAGCAGCTCAGTTGTACAGCCTCAACAACCCGAACAGGTTCCGGACGACAACAAAACTCGAAGGTTATCAACATTGAATGAAGCGCCTACGAAGAGCGTTAAGATACAAATTAGGGCATCAAGCCAATATGTGATCGACCACCCGAAGGTTCGAAAAAACGTGAAATAAGTGAATACTCCCAAGATTTTGGGAAATTACAAATTGGCCCAGACATCTGCTCAGTTGTACAGCCTCAACAACCCGAACAAGTTCCGGGCGACAACAAAACTCGAAGGTTATCAACATCGAATGAAGCGCTTACGAAGAGCATTAAGATACAAATTAGAGCATCAAGCCAATATGTGATCGACCACTCGAAGGTTCGAAAAAACCAGAAATAAGAGAATACTCCCAAAATTTTGGGAAATTACAAATCGGCCCAGACATCTGAAATCCATGATTCAGGATCGAATAACAAAACTGATGCTCACAACGCGTCTAGATATACTGAACGAACTTATAGGATCGATAAAATGACAGTTCCGAACAATATTTACGAGAATCGAACTAAAACACATTATAGTCATTACATTACTCGAATTCGACTAAAATAGCTCTGAAAGTCATCCAAGTGTCAAAAGTGCAGAATAATAAAGTTCCCATAATATTGATGCGATTACAAGTGAGTCGTCAAAATCATAGAAATACCAAAAAATCAGAAAAAATAGGGGAAGTAGAAAAATACGGATATTACATTCTCTCCCTCTAAAAGGAAGCTTCATGCCGAAACTTAAGAAATAAAAAATTCGGGGTAACTCAACCGTATCTTCTATTCTGTATCCCAAGTCACTTCCTCGACTCCATGTATCGACCATTTCACATTAACCAACAGAATGATTTTGTGCCGAAGATGCTTCTCACGACGTTCAAGGACCTTCATCGGTCTCTCTTGAAAGGTAATATCATCGGCTACATCAATATCACTATAGTCGATAATATGACTCGGATCTGGTATATACTTCCTAAACTGACAAACATGAAAAACATAGTAGACGTGACTCAACGCTAGAGGTAACGCCAAGAGATAAGCTAAATCTCCAACTCTGTCCAAAATTTCAAACGGTCCGATATACCTCGGACTAAGTTTCCCATTTTTCTCGAAGCAGAAAATTCCCTTTATCGGCGACACCTTGAGTAGAACATGCTCTCCACTTCGAATTCCATGGGTCGACGACGAGTATGAGAATAAGATTTCGGAAGGCTCTGGGCAGTCAACAACCGGTCTTGTATAATAAAAATCTTCTCCTTAGTTTCCATCAATATATCCGGTTCTGTCCCGACTAACTCTGAAGCCTCATCCCAACATAATGGCGATCTACACCTTCTACCATAAAGTGCTTCAAAAGGTGCTATTTTGATCGATGCATGGCAACTATTATTGTAGGCAAACTCTATCAACGGCAAATAAAGTTCCCAATCATTGCTCCAGTCTAGGGCACAAGCCCACAACATATCCTCTAATGTTTGAATCGTCCGCTCGGTTTGATCGTCCGAATGTAGATAAAAAGACATACTTAACCTCAACTCGGTACCCAAAGCTCTAATACCCGTACTTTTTTATTGACTGTTTGACCTTGTCATTCTTCTTATTTTGTCGCTCTGTAAACTCTTGGTGATGTTGTTGATATTATTACTGAGTTTCGTATCTTGATTGGGTCATGATCGTATCGTTTAGACCTTGCGGAAGTGTTCTGGGCCAGAGAAATAGCGTACGCTAGGCCTGGGATAACGCACGCTAATTCTGTCTGAGTAGCGCAGGCTAGCTTTGTGTCGTAGCGCGCTAAGGGACGATCAGTCGAACAGAACCCTGGATCGCCTGGTGGCGGTTAACGCGTGCTAGGAGTTCGCTAGCGCATGCTATTCGTGGTTAGTAGCGTACGCTAACATCCATCCGTAACGCATGCTAACGGGCTGGTCGGCAGAGGCAGTGAGGTGACACGCTTTTTGTGTAACTATCGCAAGTGCACGATATCGTATCAAGTAGTAAAGTGGACTTTTTGAGTCCGGTTTATCGATCCCACAAGGAAGTTATGTTATAATTTGAATTATACACTATTAGTCTATTTTTATAGATACTTAAGATGAGTGAAACACACAATTAAAAAGTTTGGTTTAATAATTGCAAAGAAATTGCAATAATAGTTCTAATATTATAAGGAAATAAAAAGATAGCAATAATAATAGATTGATTATCGATAAAATGAAATAGTTGGGATTACAAACTTAGTTCGTCATTAGTTATAAAAGATGTATTGGAGATCATAAGATGAATTTACTTATTATGTTGTGTAGATTCGATTTTCCTTAAAAAGACGATTTCTCTTTCGAACTATAAAACGCCCCTTACATATTGAATCAATCCACTATATTTCTATGTTGATTGGCTTCAATACATAGCATTAGGATTTGTGAAAATAACTCAATGAATCATCTAAGGACTAGGGGTATATTTCTATCGCCTAGAACAACTTAGAGTGAAGATCATTTGATCTAATCAAACATATTTTCTTTCGAAACATATGAAGATCATAAATATCTTCATTAATTGGCCAAATAAATAAAGATTGTTAAAACAATGAAAATCACACACAATAATAAGTAATTCATAATATATCTTTATACAAACATAAATAACATGACTAACCTTGTTTATAATCCCAACTTAAGAAACTTAGCCCATAAAGGGTTTATTACACATATTACAAGCTTTGGTGGTCATTCTTAGTTGAATCAAGAGAAAGAATTGATCCTAACTCCTTAGTAGATAAAGGAGATAGAAACAATAAACTCTCTGAACAACATATGTTGTACCACACTAACAAAGATCACTCAAGAACACAAGTGTGTTCTTCACACAAAAAGAAAAGTTTACAAGAAAATGGAAAATTATAAGATGAATGGTGAATGATGAAGGATCTAAGGGGTCTATTTATACACCTAAAGTCATCTAATAGCTCCAAAACTACAGCATTATTACATTATATCGGATCAATGCCACCATCCCTCAATAATACACAAAAAGTATAAAAATTAGACAAATCATAGCAATCTGTCAAGAGTTACGGCCGTAACATTCGGGAGTTACGGCCGTTCTTGAGGTGACTTACGGCCGTAACTTCACGAATGTTACGGCCGTACGTGGCTTCGTAAATGTGCTCATTTGAAGCTTTGATAGTTACGTTTTCAGCCCGAATTCCCTCGGACTTTGCGTTTTGCCGGATCTTCTTCGGATGATAACTTTTGATATATAACTCGATTTTGAATCCGGAAAGACTGCCGAATTTGTCTCGAAAAGCCCTACAACATGAATATATCAAAATTCAATAAAGAGAATATTTATTAAACATGTTGTTTCTTGAGTAATTCGGTTATTTAATCCGATCATCATCGATAAAAATAAAATTATTAAAACTAATAAATTAAAAGCAAAAAGCAGTAGACTAGCTCAATTATGGGTGAATTTTATCGATACAAACCATGGATAAGTGTACAAAAATTACACTTATCACACCCCAAACTTGAATTCTTGCTAGTCCGAGCAAGACTCTTTATTATTCACACTCCAAAAATAAAAATAAAAAAATAAGAAAATTAATACACACATAAATTAAAATATAAAAAGAGAAAGGAGATCAAAATGCCATTAATAAACAACAACTTGACTTTATACGGTAGATAGAAATGAATCAAGATTCAAAATAAATCTACTAATATTTTTGAAGTTAAAACACGGTTTTATTTTGTAATTCCAAAATGTAAGGTTTTCCCCCAAAAGGTTGATTATTTCTTTCCCACTCGTGATACACACGACTCCCTTTAATGGTTGCTCTCGATCACTCGTTTATTTTTCGACTCAATATGAAGAAGAATTTCATTGGCGTCATCAAATATTGTGATTTTTACAAAATTGAGTGTATTGAAATTCACCGCTAATTAATTCAAATCTGCTCATAAACTACATCCCTTTTAGTGATAGCTTTCACACCGTTATTTGCTAACGTGTAGCTCTTTTCACTAACACAATTTCTATCTCATTTTGTTTTTTCGTAAAAGGTGATAGCTTTCACACTGCGTTATTTGCTAACGTGTAGCTCTTTTCACCAATTTTTACGAGACGGCGACTACGCACCAACAATGGTTAGTCCTTTATTTTCGCAAAATTTAAGACTTCCAAAATTAGGCGGTATTCTTTGCTCAACACTTCTCCTTTTCGTCATTTTTTTAGGTGATAGCTTTCACCGTTATTTGCTAACGTGTAGCTCTTTTCACCAATGACTCCTTTTTTTTTTTTTTAGGGAATAGAATTTTTGAGAAAATCATTTTTAGTTAAGCATGAAAAATCAAAAAGTCCACAAATTAAGTAAATTTCGCTTTATTTTTCATCAACCAATTGATTCTTCTTTTCTCAAGGTAACGAATGACTCGATTTTATATGATAATTACAAGGCTTGGAAGAGAGATTAAGGCTCAAAAAAAAATTTTTGGAATATACAATTTTTCTTGTTAAAAACGATTTTAGAAGTTTGTATATAGCTAATTTATTGGTGTTATGGCGGATCTAAAAATCTCATAAATCAAAGTACTATAAATATATATATATATATAATAATTAAAAAAATTAAGGCAAATAACCAAATCAATCAAAACACACCAAAATTATTAAACAAACCACACCAAAATTACAACACACCAAAATACTAAAACAAACCACCCCCAAACTTGAAAATAAAGCGTCCTCGGTTTAAAAATAAAATAAAAATCAATGCGAAAAGCGAGAATACTCCTGTTAAGAAAGTTGATGTCCGAGCCTAACGCCTTTTAGAATGCAAGAGAATAAATATACGAGGCACACACAAAAGAAAATAAAATATACTCGTAAGTATAACATAATTTTTAGATGCGCATCAAGAAAGTCCGAAGAGTCGCCTTACGCCGCCATCAAAGTTTTTATAAAAGCAAAAGACGAAATAAACATTACGGTAATGAAATAAAAATACATAAATCGTGAATAGATGCGCGTCAAGAGATCAAGAAGAAACTCCTTAAGCCGCCATCATTTAGCACGATTATTACACACGACAAAAAGTAAAAATACAAGGGGTCCGACATGGGTTATCAAAGGGAGAGAAATGAATCTACTTTTCGTTTTCTCACGGTAAAATCTTCTACCCGCACAATTTTAGCTAAAGTGGATCTGGTTGAGGAACAAATTCATTGAGTTTTTCGATTAGTTCTTCTGGTGTTGTTGCAACGACTATGATTCGCTTTGCACGCTCGGAAATAAATCCCTTTTAATGAGTAGTCGATGAAAGACGGTAAACCATCAAAGAAACCATTGACATTAAGCATTCCTATTGGTTTTGATGAACATTTAACAGCTCTGGTAACCACATGAAAAAGTTCCTCAAGTGTGCCAAAACCACCGGAAGGGCGATAAAGGCGCCGAATTATTTATCATGTGAGTTATGCGATCTTGCATATTCACGATCTAAACTCATCTCCAATAGTTGACCGGTGATTTTACTTTCGGCCCGGAGGTTTTGGGATTACTCCCAACACTCTTACTCCTTCCATATAGGCGACGACAATTCGCCCCATTAATCCTAGACTTCCTCCTCCGTAAACTACATGAATGCATTTTTCTCCTAAGGTACGACCCAAGTTGTGGGCGCTTCGGTGAAGCATGCCTCTTTTCCAGAACTAGATCCACCAAAAATGCAGTGTATGTAAAATTTTTGTTGAAGATGATGACTCCATTTTTGAAAAGAAAAAAAAATTAGAGAGAAAGCAGAGAAAAGTGCAAGTTTGAGGGATGAATGAAAGAAACCAGAGAAAGTTTATTTATAGAAGAAAAAGAAGGTAAAAATTGTTTAACAAGTTTGTATTGCGTTTGATTGTGCTTCAACTACTCAATAGAATAATGAAAGATTTTATCGCGTATCACATTTTTATTCGAAAATCTCACCACGACAAAAATAAAAGATACTTACGCGTATGTACGGTAGTTGTGATTGTGGCTCACATCTTCCTCTCGATTTTACGTTCGAACGGCCTAAACGCCTTCTATGAGTCGGAGAAGCTTCCCATCCAATTTTCTTACAAATTGGCAAGCAGGTCTTTTAACGTCGATTCCCAAGGCGTTGTTCATATTCTGGTTTGAATTTATTCCACAAACATTGAATTCCGTAATACACAAGTCCACTAGGATGCGTGTCAAGAGAAATTTCGATATTATCTAAATTCTCCTTATTGGACCATCATTAATGAAGAATTTTATCTTCTCTGTTTGTAGATGGAATTCCTAAAGATCGACATTTTGCATTACAGTTCCATCTAGCACATTTATAGCAAACGGATAGAATCTTTGCTCGTCGTTTCTTTGCATATGAACTTTTTCCAAGCCCTGGTAAAAATCTAGTTGGTGTTTCTGTGAATTCACCTTCTATTCTTACTTTGGCTTCGATAATGAATCTTATGTCAAAAGGTATGCTTTTATTCGTAAGCAACCTCATCCTTTCAAGCCTTGTCTTGTAAATTTTTAAAATTGCATTTTTGCTTAGAAAGGGAAATCTTTTTTCAATTTTAAACAATGTTTCATCCATGATAAAAAAAACAAAAAATAGAAAGACAATGAAAATAAAAAAAAAATATATACAAATATCAGTTGTTGTGGGAAACTGAAAAATCCGACTTTGGAGTACCGTTATCCGCCACGTGACCGGACAAACACAATTTAGCACTAAGTTACAACGTCGAGAAATTTGTACCTACACAAATAGTTTATAATGTAAGAGTTCAAATATAACTTATACTTCCCCGGCAACGGCGCCAAAAACTTGACACGCTTTTTGTGTAACTATCGCAAGTGCACGATATCGTATCAAGTAGTAAAGTGGACTTTTTGAGTCCGGTTTATCGATCCCACAAGGAAGTTATGTTATAATTTGAATTATACACTATTAGTCTATTTTTATAGATACTTAAGATGAGTGAAACACACAATTAAATAGTTTGGTTTAATAATTGCAAAGAAATTGCAATAATAGTTCTAATATTATAAGGAAATAAAAAGATAGCAATAATAATAGATTGATTATCGATAAAATGAAATAGTTGGGATTACAAACTTAGTTCGTCATTAGTTATAAAAGATGTATTGGATATCATAAGATGAATTTACTTATTATGTTGTGTAGATTCGATTTTCCTTAAAAAGACGGTTTCTCTTTCGAACTATAAAACGCCCCTTACATATTGAATCAATCCACTATATTTCTATGTTGATTGGCTTCAATACATAGCATTAGGATTTGTGAAAATAACTCAATGAATCATCTAAGGACTAGGGGTATATTTCTATCCCCTAGAACAACTTAGAGTGAAGATCATTTGATCTAATCAAACATATTTTCTTTCGAAACATATGAAGATCATAAATATCTTCATTAATTGGCCAAATAAATAAAGATTTTTAAAACAATGAAAATCACACACAATAATAAGTAATTCATAATATATCTTTATACAAACATAAATAACATGACTAACCTTGTTTATAATCCCAACTTAAGAAACTTAGCCCATAAAGGGTTTATTACACATATTACAAGCTTTGGTGGTCATTCTTAGTTGAATCAAGAGAAAGAATTGATCCTAACTCCCTTAGTAGATAAAGGAGATAGAAACAATAAACTCTCTGAACAACATATGTTGTACCACACTAACAAAGATCACTCAAGAACACAAGTGTGTTCTTCACACAAAAAGAAAAGTTTACAAGAAAATGGAAAATTATAAGATGAATGATGAATGGTGAAGGATCTAAGGGGTCTATTTATACACCTAAAGTCATCTAATAGCTCCAAAACTACAGCATTATTACATTATATCGGATCAATGCCAGCCATCCCCTCAATAATACACAAAAAGTATAAAAAATTAGACAAATCATAGCAATCTGTCAAGAGTTACGGCCGTAACATTCAGGAGTTACGGCCGTAACGTGGCTTCGTAAATTTGCTCATTTGAAGCTTTGATAGTTACGTTTTCAGCCCAGAATTCCTCAGACTTTGCGTTTTTGCCCCAGATCTTCTTCGGATGATAACTTTTGATATATAACTCTGATTTTGAATCCGGAAAGACTGCCGAATTCGTCTCGAAAAGCCCTACAACATGAATATATCAAAATTCAATAAAGAGAATATTTATTAAACATGTTGTTTCTTGAGTAATTCAGTTATTTAATCCGATCATCATCCAATAAAAATAAAATTATTAAAACTAATAAATTAAAAGCAAAAAACGAGTAGACTAGCTCAATTATGGGTGAATTTTATCGATACAAACCATGGATAAGTGTACAAAAATGACACTTATCATGAGGTTGTCAGGTTTTCTGGACTATCAGGTAACGTACACTAGGCTTCGGCTAGCGCACGCTAAAGCTGTCGCATAACGCACGCTAAGCCATAGCGGTAGCGCACGCTAAGGCTTGAGCAGGGCAGAGGGCAGTAGGTTCTGGACTCCAGTTACTGGACGCCACTTTTTGGCTAGCGCACGCTAGAGAAAGGCGATTAGCGCACGCTAACGGGCTAGCCGAAGCCACTGGACTACCCGGTGACTTCGCTAGCGCGTGCTAATGAAGGAGGCGTAGCATGCGCTAGACTGGGCGGATATATATTGGAAAGTTGACTTCCATTTCGTCATTTTTCATCCTCTTCACTCATTTCCGACGGGAGCAGCTCGGGTGAGACGATTTTGGGCGATTGGAGGCGATTTTTCTTCTAACATCAACATCTTTGGTTGGAGAACAAGGACTATACAACATCTAATCCATCCTAACGTCCAAATCAAGGTAAAAATCCTTAGAACCCTATTTTTTTGGGAATTTTGGGGTTTTTCCTAGATTCGTCCGATTTATTCATTTTGAAGCTTGAGAACCTTGAGATTATGATGTATCTATCCCGTATGCATGCTTTTCCTACAATTTTATGGATTGGATTGTGCCGTTTTCGGAATTGTGAGGGTTTGGACGATTTTCCAACCTCTAGTTGTTTATCCGTGTATTTTCATGAATCGTAGACGGGTTTCGGGAGTTTTTTCGTGTAATTTGAGTATGGATAATTGATTATCATATTCCTTGCGAATCATTTAGGTGCTGGAAGCGCGTTCTTGGACCTACCGAACTCATACCTTTTTTCCGTTCAATTTCTCGATGTCTCAAAGGCAAGTATATATTTATGATTGTACGTTTTCGACTTTGAAAGTAAGATATATTAATGGCATGATTATTTATATACACTCTGGGGCCGGCCGACGGGTCCCCTGAGGGTTTCGTAGCCTCTTGCTGCGATTCCACGGATGAGATGAACGAACCACTCTGGGATGAACCGACGAGTCCTCTGAGGGTTCCGTAGCCTCTGGTGCGGTTCCACGGTATTCATATATGTATTGATGTGATGCTATAAGATTTAGTTATTCTGGAATAATAGTCTTGAATTGATGAATTGACGGTTATATTTACTTTATTGTCGAGGAGTATTGTATTTCATACTTGATATACTTGCACTAGCTATTCGACGGCTAACCCCTTTATGGGGGAAATACTTTTTATGTATTTCAGGTTCCAGGAGAGCGGACAGGCAGGGATCGGGTCGGCATGAAGATGGTGGTCAAGTGTGATACTGTGTCTTTCCTCCGGTTATGTTTTGAGTTTCCCCATTCAGTGTTGTTGTACTGGAATGTTTATTGAATACTCGAGTATTGTTTTCCATTTTCCTTGATGTTCCGGCCTGTGTTTGCCGAGGTATCGATTTGTGTTGTGATGTCTTTAGATACATTGGATATGTTTTAAATACCCTTTGTATTGTTCTTCATTCCATTGTACGTAGACCTTCTCGGTCAAAATTTATAGTTCCGCGTATGTTTAGCCTTGTGGGTCCCACGGTGGGGCTTACGGCGCTGTAATATTCCCTGAATAACTTGGGGGTGTTACAGAATATGGTATCAGAGCTTAGGTCTATGGATACCTAGGCCGTCGGTCTTTTGGGTCGATTGAGTCGTCATTTATCCACAATATCACTACTTTGCCATTATCACAGTGCGACCGGTACTTGTAAGACCTCTTACTCTTCTGGTGTTTCCCTATTCGTTTTGCTTCTATTTTTGGTATTCTTGAGAATCGGTCACTTCGATGATGTGCGATTGAATTGTACTTACGTGCCTTGTGTGTTCTACAGTATGTCAGCTGGTAGGGGACGAGGCCGTGGTCGTGGTCGTGGACGAGGACGAGGCTCGGCCGTTTCCCTCAGTTCTGTTGCGGGGTCAACCAACCCCAGTTTGTCGAACTCGGTGCATCCTAACACCGAAAGTCAGCACGACCAGTCGAATGGCCAGGGGAACAGCGCGGACGTTGGAGTTTCGAATGTACTTCAACAATTGGCTACCCAGATGACCATTTTAGCCCAAACTGTTTAGCTGAATAATCCGAACCCGAACACGGATGCCTTGCTTCAGAATGTAATCCGTATGCACCCTCCACAGTTTGGCGGTGCCACAGACCCATTAGGTTGGGAAGATTGGCTAGCGGGATTGGAAAAGATTTTCGAAGCGGTTGATTGCCCCGAAGTGAGGAAAGTACTAATTGCTCAGTATTTCCTTACCAAGGAGGCCGATACGTGGTGGAAGGTCATCAAGCCACAGGATCGTGTTGCCACGTGGGATGAATTTAAAGAGCTTTTGGAAGCCGAGTTTTGTCCTTGGCTGGTTCGATAAGGCTGAATCCGAGCCTTTTTCGAGGCTAAACCACAGGATATTCCCGTTTCGCAGGCGATCGTGGAATACAACCAGCAATTGATCCACGTGAAATATCAAGTGCGTAACGAGTGTGATAAGATCCGTTACTTTGATATGTGGATGAATATGGACTTACGGCGGTACATGGCCGGATTTGTACCACACTGAAGGAATATCAGGACAGAGCTTTAGCCCATGATATGTTAAGCCCCGACAACGATACCATTGAAGATTCGAAGAAGCAGAAGGTTGCGGGAAATTTTTCTGGCTCTAAGAGTGGCAATTTTCGGAGGTCACAAATGACTAACCGTTCTGTCGGACAGTCGTCACGTTCTAATAAGGGAAATAGGGGTTACTGTTCTACTCCGGGTACCACAAATCGCACGGTGACTTGCTATAATTGTGGTCGTCCAGGCCATATTAATTTGGAATGCAATTTTCCGCCGTTGAAGTGTCACACGTGCGGACAGTTGGGACATAGAGCGGCTTATTGTTCCGAGCCGAATCAGACTTTGGACACTCGGGCTTCTGCCCCAGCACCACTTGACCAAGGCATAAATCAGCGACAATCTTTTGGTCAACCTCAGCAGAATTTCGGCAGGGGCTGGGGACGGGGTCAGAACGCTGGAGGGGGAAACTCTAGCGTCGGTTCGGTACAACCACGGGTTTATGAGATGCGTCGAATAGACGAACTCGACGGGGCGGTGGCTTCAGGTACCATTCATATTTTATCTCATCCAGTCCTACACATTCTCTTATTTCCTTGGAGTGTGTACGCCGTTTGAATATAACTTGTATGACTGCTTGTGATCCCTTCATTGTGAAACTACCTATCGAGGATAGAATTGTGGGGAACCAGGAGATTAGAGGTTTTCCGGTGATTATATCTGGTATGGAATGGTTATCGAATCTGATTATAGTTGATATGGTAGGCGAGGATGTGATCCTCAGGGAGGATTGGATTGATAGTCATCAAGCGATTATGAATTACCGTACTAAGGTTATCACCATGTTGACTAAAGACAGATCTGAGTACTCATTTTTGGGATGTAAGTCGGGCCAATCCAAGTTACTTATCAGTGCCATGAAGACCGTAAAACTTTTGAATAAAGGTTGTACGTGCTATTGGTGTTATGCCTTGAAAACGGAAGGGAACGAAGTCGATTTCTCTTCGATTCTAGTTGTTAATGAGTATTCCGATGTTTTTCCGGAAGATCTCCCAGGATTACCGCCAGATCGGGAGATAGAATTTTCTGTGGACTTAGAGCCAGATACGGCTCCGATTTCTAAAGCACCTTATCGGATGGCACCTTCCGAGATGCAAGAATTGAAGAATCATTTAGGAGAACTCCTAGAGAAAGGGTACATCAGACCGAGCGCTTCGCCTTGGGGCGCACCTGTCCTTTTTGTGAGAAAGAAAGATGGTTCACTACGTTTGTACATCGACTACCGTGAGCTAAACAAAGTGACCATCAAGAACAAGTATCCTTTGCCTCGTATAGACGACTTATTTGATCAATTGCAAGGGGTTGCAATTTTCTCGAAAATTGATTTAAGATCAGGGTATTATCAACTCAGGGTGAGAGAGTCCGACGTTCCGAAGACGGCATTTCAGATGAGATATGGGCATTATGAATTTGTAGTTATGCCTTTTGGGTTGACTAATGCGCCGGTGGTATTCATGCAGTTAATGAATAAAATTTTCACTGAGTATCTCGACAGGTGTGTAGTTGTCTTTATTGACGACATTTTGATCTATTCTCGAGATAAAGAGGAACATGCCCGGCACTTGCGTTTGGTACTAGATATTGTGAGAACCGATCACCTCTATGCAAAATTCTCGAAATGTGAATTCTGGTTAGAAGAAGTTATGTTTCTCGGCCATGTGATTTCGGCCGAAGGGGTTCGTGTAGACCCGCAGAAAATTGAGGCAGTGCTAGATTGGGCACCGCCTAAAAATGTTAAGGAAGTCCGTAGCTTTTTGGGCCTTGCTGGGTATTACCGTCGGTTTGTCGAGGGGTTCTCGAAACTCGCTCGGCCGCTTACGAAATTACTCCAGAAGACTGAAAAGTTTGTTTGGACGGATGTGAGACAATAGAGCTTCGATGAACTGAAGAGACGTTTGACTTCAGCACCGATTTTAACTTTACCACATGGTAGTGAGGGCTTTGCAGTTTATAATGACGCTTCGGGTCAAGGTCTTGGCTGTGTGCTTATGCAACATGATAAGACAATAGCTTTTGCGTCACGTCAACTAAAGCCGTATGAGATGAATTATCCTACTCACGATTTAGAATTGGCCGCAATTGTCTTCGCACTCAAGATTTGGCGGCATTATTTGTATGGTTCTCCGTGTCGGATTTATACCGATCACAAGAGCCTGAAGTATATTTTCAGTCATAAGGAGCTGAATATGAGACAGAGACGTTGGTTAGAGTTGATAAAGGATTACAATTTGGAAATTCTTTACCACCCCGGAAAAGCCAATGTCATCGCGGATGCTTTGAGCCGCAAATCGGCATCACTTCAAATGCTCGAGGTTCTTACATCTCAGACGAAAATTCGTCAGGATTTAATTGAGCAAGGGATAGAAGTTTGGCTTCAACGAGTACAGGGACATTTGTGTACTCTCGAAATTACTTCGTACTTGGTTGACGACATCAAAGGGAAGGAGTGGAGTGACCCGATGATTTCTCAACTGAAGGAAGAAGTAATTAAAGGAAAAGCTCCTGGCTTTATGGTTCACGAGGATAGTATTCTGAGATTTCAGGGCAGGCTTTGTATTCCGAACGATTTAGAGTTGAGGCAGAGAATTCTCCGAGAAGCTCATACTACGCCTTACTCAATCCACCCTGGGACGAGTAAGATGTACAAAGATTTGAAGTGCAATTTTTGGTGGAATAACATGAAGAAGGATGTCATGGAGTTTGTACTACGGTACGTGACGTGTCAACAAGTCAAGATCGAACATCAATGACCAGCGGGGTTGTTGAAACCGCTTCCCATTCCCGAGTGGAAGTGGGAAGACATCTCTATGGATTTCATCACTGGCATGCCGAGAACCCGGACCGGAATGATTATGATTTGGGTAATTGTCGATCGGTTAACCAAGTCTGCACACTTCTTGGGTATTAAGGATACTTGGGGACCGGATAGATTGTCTCGAACTTTTATAGCTGAGATCGTAAGGTTTCACGGTGCCCCCAGGACCATTGTTTCTGATCGAGAAGGCCGTTTCGTATCGCATTTTTGGCAGGCCGTTCATCAGGCTTTGGGTACTGAGTTGAGATTGAGCACTTCCTTTCATCCTTAGTCGGACGGTCAGACAGAGAGGACGATTCAGACGTTGGAAGATATGTTGCGGGCTTGTGCCTTAGACTGGAGTAATGATTGGGAGCTTCACTTACCGTTGATCGAGTTTCTTACAATAATAGTTGGCATGCGTCGATCAAAATGGCACCATTCGAGGCACTTTATGGTAGGCGATGTAGGTCGCCATTATGTTGGGACGAGGCTTCTGAGCTAATTGGAACGAAACCAGATATGTTGATGGAGACTAAGGAAAAGATTTCTATTATCCGGGACCGATTGCTGACTGCCCAGAGTCGTCAGAAATCTTATGCTGATACTCGTCGTCGACCCTTGGAGTTCTAAGTGGGGGATCATGTCTTACTCAAGGTGTCACCGACCAGAGGAGTTTTCCGCTTCGGGAAAAAGGGGAAACTTAGTCCGAGGTATATCGGACCTTTCGAGATTTTGGACAGAGTTGGAGATTTAGCTTATCACTTGGCATTGCCTCCAGCTTTGAATCACGTCCATAGTGTTTTTCATATGTCTTAGTTGAGAAAATACATGCCGGATCCGAGCCATGTAATCGACTACAGTGATTGACGTAGCCGAGGATATTACCTTTCCTGAGAGACCCGTGAAGATCCTTGAGCGTCGCGAGAAACAACTTCAGCATAAGACCATTCCACTGGTTAAAGTGAAATGGTCGAGACATGGAGTCGAGGAGGTGACTTGGGAAACGGAAGAGAATATACGGTCGGAGTACCCCGAACTTTTTATTTCTTAAGTTTCGGGACGAAACTTCTTTTTAGAGGGAGAGAATGTAATACCCATACTTTTTTATTGACTGTTTGACCTTGCCGTTCTTCTTATTTTGTCGCTCTGTAAACTCTTGGTGATGTTGTTGATATTGTTACTGAGTTTCGTATCTTGATTGGGTCACGATCGTGTCATTTAGACCTTGCAGAAGTGTTCTGGGCCAGAGAAATATCGTACGCTAGGCCTGGGCTAACGCACGCTAATTCTGTCTGAGTAGCGCACGCTAGCTTTGTGCCGTAGCGCGCACTAAGGGACCAGTCAGGTCAGAACTAGTAACTCGGACTGCCCTCTGGACTGGCGGTTAACGCACGTTAGGAGTTCGTTAGCGCATGCTATTCGTGGTTAGTAGCGTACGCTAACATCCGTCCGTAGCGCATGCTAACGGGCTGGTCGATTTTCCAACCTCTAGTTGTTTATCCGTGTATTTTCATGAATCGTAGATGGGTTTCGGGAGTTTCTTCATGTAATTTGAGTATGGATAACTGATTATCATATTCCTTGCGAATCGTTTAGGTGCCGGAAGTGCGTTCTTGGACCTACCGAACTCATACCTTTTTTCCGTTCAATTTCTCAATATCTCAAAGGCAAGTATATATTTATGATTGTATGTTCTCGACTTTGAAAGTAAGATATATTAATGGCATGATTATTTATATCCACTCTGGGGCGGGCCGACGGGTCCCCTGAGGGTTTAGTAGCCTCTTGGTGTGATTCCACGGATGATATGAACGAACCACTCTGGGATGGACCGACGAGTCCTCTGAGGGTTCCGTAGCCTCTGGTGCGGTTCCACGGTATTCATATATGTATTGATGTGATGCTATGAGATTTAGTTATTCCAGAATACTAGTCTTAAATTGATGAATTGACGGTTACATTTACTTTATTGTCGAGGAGTATTGTATTTCATACTTGATATACTTGCACTAGCTATTCGACGGCTAACCCCTTTATGGGGGAAATACTTTTTATGTATTTCGGGTTCCAGGAGAGCGGACAGGCAGGTATCGGGTCGGCATGAAGATGGTGGGAAAGTGTGATATTGTGTCTTTCCTCCGGTTATGTTTTGAGTTTCCCCATTCAGTGTTGTTGTACTGGAATGGTTATTGAATAATCGAGTATTGTTTTCCATTTTCCTTGATGTTCCGGCCTTTGTTTGCCGAGGTATCGATTTGTGTTGTGATGTATTTGGATACATTGGATATGTTTTAAATACCCTTTGTATTGTTCTTCATTCCATTATATGTAGACCTTCTCGGTCAAAATTTATAGTTCCGCATATGTTTCGCCTTGTGGGTCCCACGGTGGGGCTTACGGCGCTGTAATATTCCCTAAATAACTTGGGGGTGTTACAAAAGCCTGATAGACCGTCTGCCAAAAATGCGACACAAAACGGCCATCCCGATTCGAAATAATAGTTTTAGGTGTACCGTGCAATCTCACAACCTTCAGCTATAAAGTTCGAGCCAGCCACTCCGGTCCCCAGGTATCCTTAATACCAAGGAAGTGTATTGACTTAGTTAATCGATTGACGATTACCCAAATCATATTCATTCCACTTCTAGTTCTCGGCATCTTCCCACTTCCCCTCGGGAATAGGAAGCGGTTTCAACAACCTTGGTGGTCGTTGATACTCGATTTTGACCTGTTGACAAGTCAAACACCGCAATACAAATTCCGTGACATCCTTCTTCATATTATTTCACCAAAAATTTCATTTCAACTCTTTGTACATCTTACTCATTCCAGGGTGGATTGAGTAAGGCGTAGCATGGGCTTCTCAGAGTATTCTCTGCCTCAACTATAAATCATTCGGAATGCAAATTCTGCCCTGAAATATCAAAATACTGTCCTCGTGGACCATAAAACCAGGGGATTTCCCTTTGATTACATCTTCCTTTCGTTGAGTAATCATCGGGTCATTCCACTATTTCCTTTTGATGTCATCAACCAAAGACGAAGTAATCTCGAGGGTACATAATTGTCCTTGCACCCTTTGAAGCCAAACTTCTATTCCCTGCTCGATATATTCTTGGCAAATATTTGCTTTAGGTGTAAGGACCTCGAGCATCAGAAGTGATGCCGTTTTTCGACTCAAGGCATCTGCAACAACATTAGCCTTTCCCAGATGATATAGAATTTTCAAATTGTAGTCTTTAATCAATTCCAACCAACTTTGTTGCCTCATATTCAATTCCTTTTGACTGAAAATATATGTCAAGCTCTTGTGATCCGTATAAATCCGACACGAAGAGCCATACAAATAATGCCGCCAAATCTTAAGTGCGAAGACGGCTGCAGCCAACTCCAAGTCATGAGTAGGATAATTCATCTCATGCGGATTCAGCTGTGGTAATGCAAATGCTATCATTTTATCATGCTGCATCATCACGAATCCGAATCCGAGTCCTAGTCCTGAAGCGTCACTATATACAACAAATTCTTCATTACCTTGAGGTAGGGCCAAGATCGGTGCTGATGTCAACCGTCTCTTCAACTCATCAAAGCTTTGCTATCTCTAAGCGGTCCAAACAAACTTTTCAGTCTTTTGGAGTAATTGCGTAAGTGGCTGAGCAAGTTTAGAAAACCCTTCGACAAACCGATGGTAGTACCCAGCAAGACCGAAAAGCTGCGAACTTCCTTTACATTTTTGGGCAGTGCCCAATCTAACACTGCCTCAACTTTCTGCGGGTCCACACAAATCCATTCAACCGAAATCGCATGGCCTAGAAACATAACCTCTCTCAGCCAGAATTCACAGTTTGAGTACTTCGCATATAAGTGTTGAGCTCTCAAAATGTTCAATACTAAGCGCAAGTGCTGGGCATGCTCCCCCTATTCTACAGAATAAATCAAAATATCGTCAATAAAGACGACTACCCATTTATCAAGGTACTCGATAAATGTCTTGTTCATTGACTGTATGAACACTACTGGTGCATTGGTTAGTCCGAAAGGCATGACCACAAACTCATAATGCCGTATCTCATCTGAAAAGCAGTCTTCGGTACATCGGACTCTGTCACTCGAAGCTGATAGTATCCCGATCTCAAATCAATTTTCGAGAATACTGTAGCTCCCTGCAACTGATCAAACAGATCATCTATATGGGGCACTATGTGTAAAGAGTCTGTGAGAGCAATAAGTTGTCCTTTTATTGCTTGAAGATGAAGTCCAGGTTACAGTGAACGGTCATATTTAAGGGAATGGAACCATTTTAATAATAAACATACAAGATTGGATACAGATGTAACTTGTACACCAAATTCGTAAAATTCAGCATTTAATCTCCGATCCCACCTCTGACACGTACAACCTCCACTAATGTACGTTTAGGGCTGCTTGAATTTTAAAAATCGCGGTTTAAGGCTTTAAAGTCCAGGTGTTGACAAAGTAATAAAGGTTAAAACATTTTGAATCTAAACAAAGCATGTGGACTTAGAAATTAGTTTAGAAATTTAATATAAAGAATGTGAAAAGTCTAATTGATATCCTACAATATGTGTGTTGTATCCGCGAAAGTACAGCGCTCCCCTTTAAAAGGTACATACAGGATTCAATTCTTACAGCAATTGTGGATTAATACTGTATTCTTGGGCCCTACTGTATTCTCCCTTAATTAATGCACATGTCAACTGTAGGAAAGATAGTTGTATTCTTGACTTCCTACAGTAGGGACGCTCTGAGTGTACTATTAATAAGTTGGATAATGTATTCTTGTATCTTACAGTATTCCCCCTCAATTTGATGAGTAAATTATAAAAACTTATAGTGAGGGTCAGTCGAGCTGTAACATTCTTAATTCCTGGCGGAGCATACACAACCTTATAGTGCTGAGAGGCTTTGTGAAGATGTCGGCCAATTGAATATATGTATGAATTTTCTCGATCCGAACATCTTTGTTTTCCACATGATTTCTGATGAAGTGATGCTTCATATCAATATGCTTGGCCCTTGAGTGCAATGCAAGATTGTGCGTGATTGCGATTGCAGTTGTGCTGTCGCACATGATAGGTGTTTCTCTCGCCTTAATGCCGTAGTCCTATAGCTGTTGTTGCATCTATATAAAATATGCATACAGCAACTTCCAGCAGCATAATATTCTGATTCAGCTATAGAAAGCAAGTTGGCCAATTGCTTCTTACTAAACCAAGACACAAGTCTAGGTCCAAGAAAGTGACAAGTTCTGCTCGTACTCTTTCTATCCAACTTACAGCCTCCGAGATCCGAGTCGCTGTAGCATACTGAATCGAATCCTCCATCCTTAGGATACCACAATCCTACATTAATTGTTCTTTTGACATACTTAAGGATTTTTTTGGCTGTGGTGAAGCCTGATTCCTTGGGTGCTACTTGATATCGAGCACACACCCCTACAGAAAATTCGCTATCAGGCCTGCTTGCTGTTAGGTGCAATAGTTATCATATCAACTTCCTATAGAGAGATTGGTCCACTAGCTTTCCTGATTCATCAGCATTAATATGTGGAAGCGCTCATGGGAGTGGATGATGACTTGGAAGTATTCATCCCAAACTTGTTGAGCAGCTCCTTGCTGTATTTCTCCTGGTAGATAAAAGTACCTGTAGGCAATTGCTTAACCCGCAACCCTAAGAAATAACTAAGTTCTCCCATCATACTCATTTCAAATTTACTTTACATGAGATGAGAGAACGTCTTGCACAGATCGACGTTAGTTGAACCAAAAATAATGTCATCAACATAAATTTGAACCATTAACAGGTCGTCACCTTCCTATATTTTGAAGAGAGTTTTGTCAACAGCGCCTTCCTCATATCCATTATCGGTAAGGTACAGTGATAGGGTCTCACTCCATGCTTTAGGGGAAACCATTCAGCGCTTTCCTTAGCCTGTGGAGAATGTCTCATTCCTCTGTATTGGAAAACCCTGGTGGTTGTTCAACATATACTTCTTCGGCTATCTCGCCATTTAGAAATGCACTTTTAACATCCATTTAATAGATAATAAAACTTTTGTAAGCGGCAAATGCAAGAAATATTCTTATTGCTTCTAGTCTGGCTACAGGGGCAAATGTTTCATCAAAGTCTATGCCTTCTTCCTGTCTGTAACCTTGAGCGACTAGACGGGATTTGTTTAGTATAACAAGTCCATTTTCATCCTGTTTGTTCCCTGAGAAAGTTCGTCTTCTCTCCTCCCCCTAACGACGGGAAGGTTGTCTCATCGAAGTGACAATCCGCAATCGAGCGGTAAAGAGATCACCTACTGAAGGTTCTAAATAAAGGATAACCATTGGGTATTCGTATCCAATGTAACTACTTAATCGTCTTTCAAGACACATGCACTGTGGGAGTGCAGAAGGCATAATACTACATAACCAAATAAGCGTAATTGGCACTCAAGCTCGTTTGAGTCCAAAATGTAAAAATCAGGGCTTATCCAGTTACCAACTAGTACGCACAAATCGTTTTGTTGGCTGAGGGTCTAAAATGAGCGAATAAGTAAAGCTGCATGCAAGACTACATAACCCCAGACATAAATAGGCAAATTGGTGTGCATAACCAATGCTGTGCTACCATCTGATTCGTTCGATGGTTGCCTTCGTGAGACCATTTTGTGTATGCTCGTGGGGGATGGGATACTTTTCGTCGCTCCCGATTGACATGCAGTATTCATCAAGTACTTTAGATGTGAACTCTCCAGCATTATCAAGTCTTATAGACCAAACATGGCGGTCAGTGTGGTGATCCCTTAGATAGATAATCCGTGCTAGAAGCTTTGCAAAAGCAGCATTTATAGTGGACAGGGGGCGACATGTGATCAGCATGTCGAAACGTCAACCAGAACCATAAAAAATCTAAATGGTCTGCACTCTGGTTGAATCGGTCCACAAATATCTATTTGAATCATATGTAAGAATGGAATTTTCACATCTTTATCGCAGGAAGGTCTCTCTCCTACTTTGGCTAAAGCGCAAGCTTTGCACAAGAAACGATGTGCATTCGACAGGGTCAAATGTGTAGAGCGGGCGGATGTTTCCGATGCTTTGAATGACAGCTTGAGGAACACGAACAAAATTCGTTATGTGGGTTCATTGCCCACTTCTACTTTACATGTGTAAGAAAGAATGTCCGTGCATATTCTTAAGAATGTGCGTCATCATTTCACGACCTTGATGCCCTAGTCGTTCATGCCAAAACCTGTATGATTCACGTCCTAATGATTGTTATAGGTGCATAGGATTCAACAATCCTAATCATAGTGACGTACAGTCCACTTGATTAACTCGTAAGTCTCTCTAAGATGCGCTTTCGGCAGCATTCATTAGAGATGATATAGGGATACTCTATTCCATTCGCACAATGAGTTTCAACATGAAAGTCATTGATACGTATATCCTTGAAGCTTTTTAAGGTTCGAGTTAGCCACTCTCAATGCATTTAGAGTGTCGGTGACTGTAAAACTGTCGTTAGGCACCAAGAACCGGGGCTGCCACGTCCTTGGATGAAGTGGGATGATCCAATCATCCTGATACGTTATAGGCTATTACCATCAGCCTATCACTCGAGTGTTCCTCGATTCATTCGTCAAATGAGAACACGAGTAATAGAAACTCTGAACCATAAGCATAGGAACAATATTCGGTACTTTGAATAAAGCCAATCACTTGTATTCGTAAGCAACAATAATATCTTGTTCGAAACCATAATACATAAGACCATTATTGAAAATTATTAAAATGTCTACCGATAAAATTAATCATAGAGGAGGGGCGTCCAATGACTTTGGCACGTATGGTGTAATTCTGCCATCGGTAAATGTGAAAGTGACATTGGGGTCATGTCATGATCGCCTTCCTTTATATAGTGAGTCTCCTATTCGTCGGAATCTCAATATCTCTTCTAGATGGATGTGATATATTTGCTCGCATGACAGTTCGTATACCAATGGCAGTAATCTCACATTAGGAGTCAACTCGTTTCTTGGGAGCCAGGAGCGTCGTCTCTTCTCATTACATTGGGAGAGCCTCCATGGCCACGACCACGTCTGTGACTGCCACATCCGTTTCCACCATGCGAATTCATTCCATGTGGTATGGGATTGGCACGTCCAGTCCCCTATTCGCCGGGGTTCTTTCCACATTTCACTTTGCCATTACTCGCCTCGAGAATTTGCTTTCTCTCCGCAGGACTAGAGTTATCGTACTCTAGTATATACTGATTCATTAGTATAAGCACTTAAGTAAGGAAATTAGAAACTCTTTTTTTATGGATCATGTCGTCTTCTGTGCATTTATTTTCAATAAAAATAAGACGCACCTTAAGGCGGAGCATATCTTTATTGAAATTTTTGACTTGTTATAATAAAGCAAGTGGATTTCGTCACACTATACGATCAACTCGAGAAATAGTATTCTCGAAATGGCCCTTAAGGGCATCACACAGTTCATTGGGGATCTCATCTAAAGATATTACTACCATAAGTTGGGGTCGAGATTTCGCCTAAGAACATCAGCGCGCTTTCTTTCACCTTTTAAAACGGTTCGTAGTCTGTATGAATAGAAAGTGTGGCGCTAACGTTTTTAAAATCATAATCTCATCTATGGCACTCAAATCCTTCTGAGTTCAAGATGCTGAATTTCGAACAAGTTGGATTAGCCATATTCGCAAACAAGAGAAGGAAGTGAATACATTTCATATAATCATGAGTTCGTCCATAATAAATTATTCAATAATGGGATTATTTTGTTTAGAACCAAGATATAGTCACGATTTCGATGCGATTTAGGAATACACATGAAGTTTCGTTATCATGGTACTATGTAGGCAGTAAAAATTAGACATAAATATCTACCAATTATGTAGCCTAATTGCATGCAATATCTATAGATGCATGCAATATATATATATATATATATATATATATATATATATATATTGACACATAATTCCTATGTGCTATAACTAAATACACATTATGCAGTCAAATAGGTATCTTATGATGCAATATCGATTAGTTATTAATCTAAGAGTATGAATTAAATATTTTTAATTCAAGTGGTTAATTAATTTATTTGATTTAATTATACATAATTAAATTCGTTGTAAAGCATAATTTGCAATTTAAATCAAATAAAATAGCACATGTAGTAGATAGTAGAGTTCGAATTGTGTACCTTATAGGAAGAATATGATTCTTTCGTAGGGCATACCTTCAATTTTCTTGGATGAAATCGTGTTCTTCGTTTCAGTGGTCCATTTAGTATCTGCAAAATAAAAATTTTCTATTTGAAGTGAAGTTGATGTTGGGAATCGGTGATAAAAACGAGTAATGCGGCGGAAAATAAACCGGTCAAACTGGATAAAAACCAAATCCCAAAACGGATCGATCAAGCATCGTATAAACAAATATAAATAGACGAAGATAATAAAGAAATCATACCCTCGTAGACCTTTGATAATATCTTCTTGATTTCGAGCACAAACACGAGTCCAACCGATCGAGCTTCTGGAAATTCCCGAGCACCGAAAATACCATGCCTCTACGTATCACGCGTCGGAAAGATGACCTGAAAATATTTCTATCAATTTATACTAGTATACGGCTAGAAATTGATAGAATTAGCTTATATATATATATATATATATATTTTTAAATACTCTAAGTATTTTATAAAAATTGTTTTCTCTCAAATACACTTAAAACTTAAGTGTAAGAAAATGAAATGAAAACTCTCTCTTTCTTCTCACTACTCACGGCCAATGTCCTCACATCTTCAAGTGGAGGTTGAAGTCTTAGTATTAAATACAAACCACATCACACCATCCACCAAAATAATTATTCCATGATGAATTATTAAACACCAAGTGTATAAAATATTCCACAAATATGAAATGATTCTTTTCAAAGAAAAAATAATTTTCATGTGATGGGATCATGGGAGGGCAGCCATAATGAATTATTAGTGATTCGGTTCGTTTCGGTCCGTGAAAACGGACTCTCGTGTATCTAATTCGATATATAAACTTTGGTACGTTTCATTATTAATACAATAAATTAATCTAATTAATTAATTATATTAAAAATAATTTCTCTAAGAAATAATATGAATAAATTAATTACACAGTAATTTATTTAATTCACGAGACCGATTTAATTTATCAAATAAATTAAATTAGACATCCAATGTTCAATATTAACCATAGAGAGAATAGCTAAATGTAATCCGACGTCAATTCTTGTGCCGCAACTCTGTAGGTTCGTCTTAGTTAGCACTGGGAGGATCCAATGAGTGTTAGGACCACTTAGCCAGTCTCGTGTCCCACACCGTAACCTAACTGAGAACGAATGATAGGATCATTCCCAAACCATTGTGTCGTGAATACCGTATATGTATAAACCCTTCAATCATTTGTCCCGGTCAAGTATTAGGGTCACGGTAAAGTCAAATCCTACTGTAACTTGACTCTATGCTTTCTATTAATACAAACTGAGATCATCGAGCTCTCATGTATCAAATACAACTAGCTCTGAATGCTTTGGCCAAAGACTTATGATCTTATTTGCCATTAACCGCATAGGACATTTACCTGCTCACTAACAGGAGAAAGAATCCTATCTTGGTATTCAGTAGAGACTGCTACTTGCCCACTAAGTTGCATTTCGAGGTTGACCCCACCAACCGGCGATTGGATCGAACTACTCTAATGACTAACTTAATGTCACAAGCACATCTCCTACTGAAACCTCAAGTCAAAGGTCCACGTATACCTATCACAATCTTTCGATTCAATCATTGACAATCCCTGAGTGATTTCCATGTGACCGAATCGAGTTGAGTCGTGTTCGAGTATACTAATCCCATTAGCATACCTATAACGTGTGCTCCCACTAACTGTTAGTGAAGACAGGCATCTGCATGACAAAGTACACGTTATACAAGTCTTGTCTAAACTTACTGCCCCGTTAAGTTTTATCGACTTGCGGACTAGTTAAGCATTCGAGCTCTAAACACTTCTAGTGCCTATCTCCTTATCTTCATAAGGAGTAGAATGTTCGCTCTCAAATGAAAGGACTATTATTCTATATACCAAATCACAATGCCAATGATATACAAAAATATAGAAATAATAATTGCCTTATTAAATATAATATTCATAATTACAATACAATTGCTCTCACTCTCTCATCCTCTGAGTGGCATTCGAAGGCATATTCCTAACAATCTCCCACTTGCACTCAATGCCACAAACTATGGTATCTAATACCCATACTCTCTAGATGTCTCTATAAGACCTTCTGAGATAGTGGCTTGGTAAGCGGATCAGCAACGTTATTTGCTGTGTCTACTCTCTACAGTGTAACATTCCCATCCCGAACCATTTCTCTAACAAAATGATATTTTCTCGCAATATGTTTGGTGTTGTGGTGAGCCCTAGGCTCATTAGCCTGTGCAAGAGCTCCGTCGTTGTCACAAAACAATGTCACGGGCTTCTTTGCGTTAGGAACCACTTGAAGTTCCTCAGTGAACTTCTTTATCCAAAAAGCTTCTTTAGCAGCCTCCGTGGCTGCCTGATATTCGGCTTGACATGTAGAGATAGCAGTCGAACTTTGCTTGGCACTTCTCCAAGAAACTGCCCCACCATTCAGAGTAAAGATATACCCTGATGTGGACATCTGAGCATCCATGTCCCCCAAAAAATCTGAGTCTGTATAACCCATCACTCTTAGTTCTCCACCGCCGTATGTAAGAACCAAGTCTTTAGTCCTCCTTAGGTACTTAAGAATGTTCTTTACAGCAGTCCAATGTTCCTGCCCTGGATTTGACTGAAACCGACTTACTATGCTCACAGCATAGGCAATGTCCGGTCTAGTGCAAATTATTGCATACATAAGGCTACCTACTGCCGAAGCATAAGGTACCTTGATCATTTCCTTTCTATCTTCCTCACTGTGAGGACACATCTCTAAGGAAAGTTTTGCACCATGTTGCATAGGTAGAAACCCTCTTTTAGAATCTTCCATCCTAAATCGCTTCAGGATCTTTTCTATGTAGAGGGCTTGGGAAAGACCTAACATTCTTTTTTCTCTATCCCGGTAGAGACGAATACCCAGAATATAGGTAGCTTCTCCCAAGTCTTTCATTGAGAACTCTTTAGAAAGCCAAGCTTTCATAGAACTGAGCATTCCTACGTCGTTTCCTATAAGTAAAATTTCATCTACATATAGTATTAAGAACGCAATTTTTCTCCCACTAACCTTCTTGTAAATACAGGGCTCCTCTTCGTTTTGGACAAAATCAAACTCTTTGACTGTATCATTAAAATGAAGATTCAAACTCCGCGAAGCTTGCTTCAGTCCATAACTGGCACGCTGAAGTTTACATACTTTATGAATATTAGTTTGAGATATGAATCCCTTAGGCTGTTCCATGTAAATCTCTTCCTCGAGGAATCCATTTAGGAATGCCGTTTTCACATCCATTTGCCATATTTCATAATTTAAGTGGGCTGCTATAGAAAGCATCATGCAAATAGACTTAATCATAGCTACAGGCGAGAAGGTCTCGAAGTAATCGATCCCTTCTCTTTGGGAATAACCCTTTGCCACAAGCCTGGCCTTATAGGTATCAACCTTTCCATCTCCATTAGTCTTTATTTTATAGATCCATTTGTTTCCAATAGGCAATATGCCTTTAGGACAATCTACTAAAGTCCACACCTGATTAGCATGCATTGAGTCTATATCAGCTTCCATAGCTTCTTGCCACTTGGTGGAGTCAACATCTACCATCGTTTGGTCGTATGTAGAAGGATCATTCTCTTGACTACTTTCTGTCATCTCATGGACACCCAATTCCTCTTGATCTAGATAGACATACCTCTCAGGTAATTGAGAAATTCTACTAGACTTGCGAGGTTGTATTTGTATTTCAGAAGGTTCGGTTCTAATATCTTGCATAGGTGTCTCATTTGGTGTTTCTTTTATTTCTTCCAAAGAAATATTTCTACCTGCCCCTCCTTCCTGAATAAACTGATCTTCCAGGAAGTGTGCTTGTATAGCAACGATGATCCTATGATCTTCGTGCATGTAGAATAGATATCCCATGGAATTCCCTGGATATCCTATGAAACGACCTTTCACAAACCTAGCTTCCAATTTCTCTACTTTAGTCTTCTTGACATAAGAAAGGCATCCCTAAATCCTAATGTGATTAAGACTTGGTTTCCTACCTCTCCACATCTCATGTGGAGTCTTAGGAACGGATTTGGAAGGACATCTGTTCAAGATATGCACAGCAGTAAGGAGCGCATAACCCCACAGATAAATCGGTAGATCAGTATAGTTAAGCATGGAGCGAACCATGTCCAACAAGGTTCGGTTCTTTCTTTCTGATACACCATTTAATTGTAGAGTAGCTGGAGGAGTGAATTGTGACACTATTCCTAGTTCTTTTAAGAACTCATCAAATTCGGTACTCATGTACTCACCACCTCGGTCTGACCGAAGAGTCTTAACACGGTTACCTGTTTGATTTTCAACTAGGGCTTTAAATTCCTTGAATTTATCAAAAGCTTCAGACTTATGTTTCATTAAGTACACGAATCCATATCTGGTATGGTCATCAGTAAATGTAATGAAATACTGAAAGCCATCCCGTGCCACTTCAAAAGGGCCACAGACATCGGTATAGATCAATCCAAGTTTTTCAGCAGCTCTTTCAAAAGTCCCTGCGAAGGGTAACTTAGTCATTTTGCGTTGAAGGCAAGATTCACAAGTTGGATAGGGATCTGATCCCAATGGACCCGTAAGCCCATCTTTCTCCATTTTATGAACCTTGGTCTGACCAATATGACCAAGTCTAAGATGCCACTTAAGTGCTTGGTTCGTTTCATCCCTACCACGCTTCCTAGTTATAGTGTTAACAGTTGTTTTATTCTTTAGATTTAAATGGTATAAACCATTTAATAATGTAGCAGTACCAACCAATTTATTTCTAAAATAAATACGACAGGTCCCATCTCCAATAAAGAAGTGAAATCCCTTTCGATCCATGACCGGAATTGATACAATATTCTTGTGCCCCTTGGGCAAAACAAGTACATCATCTAAAGTAAGAATAAAACCAGATTCTAAATCCAACATAAGGGATCCAATATCAGAAGCCTCGACACTATGCCCACTTCCGACGGTGACCATCACCTCCCCTGAATTCAGCTTCCTACTTAGTTCCAGATCCTGATTCATTGTACAAATGTGAGAACTCGCACCGGAATCAAGTATCCAAGAAGTAGAATATACGATTCTGAGAACAATTTGTTTCTAAAACCCGGTAGTTCCGCACTGAAGGCGCATTACGGTCAAGCTTTGGACAGTACCTCTTCCAGTGGCCTAGCTCACCGCAGTTGAGGCATACATCCGTTTTCTTGGCCCCCTTGCTCTTTTGAACAATTGGGGCCTTGCCCTTTCCCTTGTCGATCTTGGCTATTGGACCTAACTGCTTCTTATTCCTTTTCTTCTTATTCTTGGACTTCCAAGTCCTATAAGAAATCATAAGTGCAGCTTTCTTTCCCTTTGTCTTCATCTGAGACTGGGCAGTCGTCAGTTTGTTCATTAGCCCAGCTAAGTTACATGCAATCTCATTGCAGTTGAAGTTCATGACAAATTGTGAAAAGGAGTCAGGAAGTGACTGCAGGATAAGGTCAGTTTGGAGAGATGCATGCATCTGAAAATCAAGATCTTCCAATCTCTCAATCATCGAGATCATCTTGAGGACATGGTCCCCAACCCTCTCTCCTTCTTTCATCCTGGCGCCGAATAATTACTTCGATATCTCATATCTAGTAGTTCGGCTATGCTCTCTATAGAGCTCAGCCAGGTGCGATAAGATGGCTCTCGAAGACGTCATCTTTTCATGGGCACGTTGAAGCTCATTGGTCATTGAGCCTAACATGTATCCTCACAGTCTTATGTCGTCTTTTACCCATTTCTCATGGGCATCGACATCTTCCTGATTGACTCGGGTTCTTGCAGGAGCCGCTGGGATGTCCGCCTCCAAGACGTATCCCAGCATTTCCATAGTTAGGACAATCCTCAAGTTCCGAAGCCAGTCCACATAGTTCAGACCAGTCAGGACATTCTTTTCAAGTAGTATAGCGAGTGGGTTCATTGTCATTTTGAGAGTTTTGTTAACTGCAGAGAATAATTTAAGATTCGTTAGTGATTTTTTAATTATGATCCGAGTAAAGAATTTAAGGACTTTCTTTCTTCGTAACTCGGCTCCCACTATTTTATCAGTATTTACACACTCCCATGTTAAATTCGGAAGTCTTGGGTGACTTCATAGTGGTGATCGATTTCTTTACAAAGTTTAATAGAGGGCAATCCATACGGTTTATATTCTATTATTCTTTATAAAGTGGTGTCTAATACCAACCCATTTAATGGATGATTCGATCTTCTTTTACCCCTAGTTCACTTGCCCTCAACCCATTCGGTTTCTATGGCTCGCTGAACTATCTAAGTTTAAACCGTCAACTCCTATTCGTCTGACAATTGAATCTTACCCGGCAACCCATACGGTTTATAGGGTTTGATTTGTCACAACTAAAGGCATCTAATGCACTCTAGAAATTTATCAACTTTTCCAAAAAATATTACCCCGACATACTGGGAAGAATAATATTCCGGTTTAGATTTTAATTTTCCATGAGTTTGATGGAGGGTAGGAAACCTCGTAACCTTTATAACTTAGTGTTTGTAAGTGGGAGTATTAACGCGATTATATGTTACACTTTGCACATTAATCCGTTTATAAGCGCGGTTTGTCGGTTTGTCATGCAATATGAAAACATACACAACCTAAAACTAACAACATGCAGTTCATGGACCGTTCCTAGAACAAAAACATCATAATCTAATTACATGTCTTCGGTCTTGAATCTTCGTCTTCTCGAGCGGATCTTCCTCCAGTCTTCGTCATTACGAATAAATTTTACATTTGAAAAATTGCATCCTATACAAATTTTCTAGTAAAATAAATAGGCTCAAAATGGCCTTTACAACCCAATCGAACAAAACAAACTATTCAAAACTAGGTTCATGAACTACATCCCCATTCAAAATTAATGCAACAATTACATTAAAATAAATGGCAATAATGATTAATCTAAAATTGATCTAATCAACAAAAAATAATCCAACAATTAGAATTAATCCAATTAATTCACTTAACCGTTAATTTTAATTTGCTCCAGACAAAATAAATATTTCATTAAATTAATTCCTTTAAAATAAATTATAATAATTATATTTTAGTCAAATTAAATCCAATTTAATTTGCGAAAAATTAATTTACCGAACGAAATATAAAAACGGAGTCGGAAAACACAAGGCCCGGGCCAAGGCCGTGGCGACAGGCGGCTCACCCAGCCTGACCAGCCAATTTGACCAATTGCCCATTAAATTGACCCAGAAATTTGAAATTTCGGTCCAGCCAATTTTCCGGCTCATTTTTTTGTCCCGAATCCAAAAATAATATTTTTCTAATTTTTATATTACACAATTAAATCAGTTTTTCAAAATAAAAATAGATTTATATTGTAACACAAAATCATGAAAAATAATTTTTAGATGAACAATTAAACATCAACAATTAAAACGATTATGATTCTAAATCATAAAAAATAATCAAGCATTCCAAATGCAAATATCGAATATACGATTGCATAGACCTATCTTCGATACCACTGTTGGGAATCGGTGATAAAAACGAGTAACGCAGCGGAAAATAAATCGGTCAAACCGGATAAAAATCAAATCCCAAAACGGATCGATCAAGCATCGTATAAATGAATATAAATGGACGAAGATAATAAAGAAATCATACCCTCGTAGACCTTTGATAATATCTTCTTGATTTCGAGCACGAACACGAGTCCAACCGATCGAGCTTCTGGAAATTCCCGAGCACCGAAAATACCGTGCCTCTACGTATCACGCGTCGGAAAGATGACCGGAAAATATTTCTATCAATTTATACTCTAAGTATACGGCTAGAAATTGATAGAATTAGCTTATATATATATATATATTTATAAATACTCTAAGTATTTTATAAAAATTGTTTTCTCTCAAATACACTTAAAATTTAAGTGTAAGAAAATGAAATGAAAACTCTCTCTTTCTTCTCACTACTCACGGCCAATGTCCTCACATCTTCAAGTGGAGGTTGAAGTCTTAGTATTAAATACAAAACACATCACACCATCCACCAAAATAATTATTCCATGATGAATTATTAAACACCAAGTGTATAAAATATTCCACAAACATGAAATGATTCTTTTCAAAGAAAAAAATAATTCTCATGTTATGGGATCATGGGGAGGGCGGCCATAATGAATTATTAGTGATTAGGTTCATTTCGGTCCGTGAAAACGGACTCTCGTGTATCTAATCCGATAGATAAATTTTGGTACGTGTCATTATTAATATAATTAATTAATCCAATTAATTAATTATATTAAAAATAATTTTTCTAAGAAATAATATGAATAAATTAATTACACAGTAATTTATTTAATTCACGAGACCGATTTAATTTTTCAAATAAATTAAATTAGACATCCAATGTCCAATATTAACCAATAGAGAATAGCTAAATATAATCTGACGTCAATTCCTGTGCCGCGACTCTGTAGGTTCGTCTTAGATAGTATTGGGAGGATCCAATGAGTGTTAGCACCACTTAGCCAGTCTCGTGGCCCACACCGTAACCTAACTGGGAACGAATGATAGGATCATTCTAAAACCATTGTGTCGTGAATACCGTATATGTATAAACCCTTCAATCATATGTCCCGGTCAAGTATTAGGGCCACGGTAAAGTCAAACCCTACTGTAACTTGACTCTATGCTTTCTGTTAATGCAAACTGAGATCATCGAGCTCTCGTGTATCAAATACAACTAGCTCTGAATGCTTTGGCCAAAGACTTATGATCTTATTTGCCATTAACCCCATAGGACATTTACCTGCTCACTAACAGGAGAAAGAATCCTATCTTGGTATTCAGTAGAGACTGCTACTTGCCCACTAAGTTGCATTTCGAGGTTGACCCCACCAACTGGCGATTGGATCGAACTACTCTAATGACTAACTTAATGTCACAAGCACATCTCCTACTGAAACCTCAAGTCAAAGGTCCACGTATACCTATCACAATCTTTCGATTCAATCATTGACAATCCCTGAGTGATTTCCATGTGACCGAATCGAGTTGAGTCGTGTTCGAGTATACTAATCCCATTAGCATACCTATAACGTGTGTTCCCACTAACTGTTAGTGAAGTCAGGCACTCTACATGACAAAGTACACGTTATACAAGTCTTGTCTAAACTTACTGCCCAGTTAAGTTTTATCGACTTGCGAACTAGTTAAGCATTCGAGCTCTAAACACTTCTAGTGCCTATCTCCTTATCTCCATAAGGAGTAAAATGTTCGCTCTCAAATGCAAGGACTATTATTCTATATACCAAATCACAATGCCAGTGATATACAATAATATAGAAATAATAATTGTCTTATTAAATATAATATTCATAATTACAACACAATTGCTCTCACTCTTTCATCCTCTGAGTGGCATTCGAGGGCATATTCCTAACAGTTGAAATGGGTTCCCAACCTCCATTGCGCGAATCATCCATCTCCCATTCCATCGACGTCCGTATTAGGAATTAATCATAAATCTCGAGTCTGTTTTCACAGATCAAAGACCGCGAGCCCGATCGCGGATTCTGCATGCAATTCTTTATCACCCGATCCAATCTCGCGAACGAACATCGCGGTTCAGGTTTACTCTAGTCTCCACTGATCGCGTTCAGTCCGCCGTCGTCTGTAGTGTTCACTCCGGCACTTTCACTTTCGTCATGTCCTGCCGTCACCACTCGTGTCCGTCCATGCCGCCCGTTCGTATCTGTTCTGAATCCCTACGGACCTCGAGTCACTGATGGCGCACGACGGTGGATGGAGGCTCCGATTTGATACGACGACTTCGCGGTTGTAGGATCACGGGCGGCGATGCTTTTCTTGGCAGGGCCCATTGGAATCTGGCGAAGGAAAGGCAAGGAGACGAGCGGCGGATTGAATTGGGGAAGATGACGTTGGTTTCAAATTAGGGTTTCAGATTTATTTTTTCTTTCGGACGATTTTTGGAAAATAGGAAAAAATATTCTTGTGTTTTTTAGAGCAATTACATGCTGATAACGTGTTGTAGTAAAAACAAGTAAGACAAATTAGGGCAGAAAAAGATGTATATTATCATTTATATGGTCCATTTAAATAGGGAGAGATTACATATTCTGGAACATTCTAACAGGCATAGCCCTATACTAGTTGGGAGAAGCCCGTTAGCCTATAGACGCACCGTGTATTTACTATAACAATGATTATGATTATTTGTTAGCCAAATTAGTACTCTCACGAAAAAATAAATGTAGAATAATTTTGTAAAACGTACATTCCATGTAGTGGGTAATAAAAGTAAAAAATAGTGATTATATATTTTAAAACATAGATTATGTTAGGTTTTAAATAGATTAATTAGGTTTTAAAAAATCAAGATTTTAAAATATTAGATTTGATTTTTTTAAAAGAAAATTCAGCTAGGTTTAATCTATTTGCTAAAAGTCTAATACATCAACTGCGAGAGAGAAATGTTCAGGAAAATCTAGAGCTGGGACTAAGCAGCCAAATATCTGGATAACCAAACCGAGTAGGCGGAAAGAGTTCGGCCCGATTCAGTTATAAAATAAAAAATCCCTGCGTGTTTTGACTACTGGATTATCTTTTCAAACTTAGACATTGAATTTTTGAATTCCAAACACCAATAAAAATCAAAATACCCAATATTTAGATATAAACTAACCAAAATACCCAATTATTATATATATATATATATATATATATTTCTTCTTAGTTAAGCTACTATATAAACTCATATCCTTAAAGTCCTTCGCTACTAAGCACGTTTGTTGAGGCATGTTAGAAGGTTATATCATTAAAAGGGCTTTGGTGGAGGTGAAAATATTAAAATATACAATTTTATATCTAAAAACTGAGGAACTGAAGAAACAACACATTAAAATTTCAATTTGGATATTTTTGGCTAATGTAAAAAAACAAAGAACTATATCCAAAATATTTAATATAGTTCAGGTAACAGGCAATTTTTGAGCTGATTAGATATAGTTCAAGTAACTATTTTTGGGCTGAAAAAATTACGCCGAATGCCTTTCTTGTCACAATCTTCATACAAAGAGATTAAATTAAAGTTGAGTTGGGACCTTATAAATTAATCTAAACGACACTTGATGACCTTGACTAGATAGAAATTCGGATCACTTAAGGTAACGGCTTACAATTACCCAAAAGAGGTATTGTACCCCTTTGCTATGGTAGAAATCGATTTTCAAAAGAAGAATATGTAAACAACTCAAAAACACATTAAAAAAGATATGTATTACACTAATATTAATAATAAATTAACAAATACCTCGAAAGATTACATACAGAATAAAAAAATCTTTATAAGCAATTTAAGTATTTGGGGAAAGTTTTGCCACCTAAAATGACCATCAAATCTGAACATAATTTATTATTATTAAAATACGAACGTCGTCGCCCACCACGATTGAAATCCCCAAATCGAGATGACCTACTCTAAATCACTAGACAAGAACCACCTTTGAACTTTCATTTCAAAATAATTTCGGGTCAGCTAACATGAATCATACTTTACAGCCGTCAACGACCAAGAAAATCAATTAATAGCAAAACAAAATTAGAAAATAAATAAACAAATGAACAAAATACAAATGATAATTCAAATTCTTCAACTGTGTCAATTTAAAATAATTAAAACCCAAATCCATATTTAATAAGAACAAGTGAAGATCATGAAAATAATTACTCACTTGAAAAGAAAAGAGGGCAACGAAATTAGAAGTAGGAGGCGGCGCTGGTACCAGCGCTACTAAATGGCGCACCTGAAATGATATTGTGAAGGTTATCCTGAATCTAATACCCATTGGGTTATCCGGAATCTAATACTAAAGCTTCAGCCAAATCACGCTGTGATATCAAGACATGGACTTCAGTCGTGATTGATTTCCAAAAATGACAGATTTCACAAGGAAAGATTAGAGATGATGTAAATCTAACAATATTTGGCCATAATCTTTCTAGTCAATCACTAACCAAATGTAGAAAACAAAACGCACGACACTAACCGTAATAAAACTGAAAGAGGTAAAGACATACAGCATAGATAATAACTGAACAGGAATTAGTAATGTAAAGCTTGTTGGGAAAAACAACGACTAACGTCACAACGAAAAATGCGGAACCTCGTTTGATAAATTCCCAATCTTCAATTGCAACTTTATGGTTACCGACGAGTAAAGCAAACCAATTACAACTCGACAAAAAAAATACAAAGGATGTCCGAAAGACAATAAACACGAGACACAATATTTTAGCGTGGAAAACCCCTCAAGACGAGAGTAAAAACCACGAGACCGAAGCCGCTTAAATCCACTATCACCAATACACAATCGTCCTTAATACAAACTAGGGGTATACACCAATCGTCAAATACTTGGTAATAAAAGTTCTTCAAGTATTTGGAATCAACAACAACAATAAGATCGAGAAAAGAAACAACCGTAAATAGCTTACACAAAGAGCTAACGAAATACCCGAACTTCCGGATTCAAAATCTCGATCTACACCAGTGAAAAGATTTGCCCAATAGCTACCAAGCTCTTGTCAAAAGATCACGACGATCCGACCGATAAATCTCCGGGAAAATGAAGAAATGTTTTTCTCTCTCTTGTTTCTCTCTCTATCTCTCTCTCTCTCTTGTTCTTCAAAGGTGTATAATGAAAAGTGATGAAATCCCGTTGCAAATTTTGCATAAAAGGACACCCATTTGCTGGGTTGACTCGTGTGCCGCGGCCCGGCCAAAGTGTGCCGCGGCACACACCAAAAAAGCACGCCCAGGACTGCGCATGGGGGCCGCGCCCCGGCAGGAGTGAGCCGCGGCCCAGAGTACAGGCCACTCGGCCATGTGAAGCAAGTGACGGGGGCCGCGGCTCGGCAGGGATGTGCCGCGGCCCCAGTGATCGCGCTGGCCAGGAGTGTTCGCGGCGCTCGGCGAGTGTTCGGCGGGCCGAGGCCTGCAGTACGAAGGCTCGCGGTTTAAGGAAGATCTAGGGGCCATGGCTCGGCCGAGATGTGCCGCGGCCCAGTGCTGTTCTTTCCTATAATTTTGGAAATAATTCCTACAAACTTCCCTTTTCCGAAATATAGGAAGAGTTCACCATCCCGGCGATTGAACAACACACTTTCACCTTCTCTCTACTTAACGCCTTGGTTAACATATCGGAACCATTATCATCGGTATGTACTTTATCAAGTTCAAACAAACCATCCTCCAAAGCGTCTCGGATCCAATGATACCTCACATCGATATGTTTCGTTCTCTTGTGAAAAGTCGCATTCTTAGCCAAATGAATCGCACTTTGACTATCACAAAGAACCACGTAAAGTCGTGGTCGGAAGCCTAGCTCTCGTAAAAATATTTTTAACCATAAGAGCTCTTTACACGCTTCCATCGCTGCAATATACTCGGCCTCCGTTGTAGATAAGGCAACGCACTTTTGCAATCTTGATTGCCATGACACGGCTCCCCCTACAAACGTCATCAAATAACCAGACGTAGATTTTCGGTTATCTTCGTTACCGGCCATATCCGAATCGGAATATCCAACAAGCATTGCTTTCTCATTTCCAAATGTAACCCCCAATTTGGAAGTACCCCGTGTATATCGAAATATCCATTTCACGGCTTCCCAATGCTTCTTTTCCGGATTCGATAGAAACCGGCTAACCACTCCCACGGCATGAGCAATGTCGGGCCTAGTACATACCATAGTGTACATCAAACTCCCGACCGCCGAGGCATATGGAATTTTATCCATATCCTCAATCTCCTCCTTCGTCTTAGGGCAATCTTGGCTCGTCAATTTAAAAATGTTAGTAAGAGGCGAACTAACAACTTTAGCTTTGTCCATGTTGAAGCGTTTAAGCACCTTCTCTATATATTGCTCTTGCGACATGTGCAATTTTCGGGTTGCTCTATCCCGAGTGATTCTTATTCCAAGAATTTGTTTAGCTGCCCCCAAGTCTTTCATGGCAAAAGACTTGTTTAATTCTTTCTTCAAGTTGGCAATTCTCTCGGCATTCTTGCCAACGATCAACATGTCGTCCACATAAAGCAATAAGATGATAAAATCATCATCTCTAAACTTCTTGAAAAATACGCAATGGTCGAGAGTCGTCTTCCGGTAGCCTTGCTCCCCCATAACCGACTCAAACTTCTTGTACCATTGCCGTGGTGCTTGTTTCAACCCGTATAAACTCTTCCGAAGTTTACACACATAATCCTCTTTCCCTTTTACCTCAAATCCTTCCAGTTGTCTCATATAAATCTCCTTATTGAGATCCCCATGAAGAAACGCCGTCTTGACATCCATTTACTCAAGCTCAAGATCAAGACTAGCGGCAATACCAAGGACCAATCGGATCGATCCTATCTTCACAACCGGAGAAAAAAATCTCATCAAAGTCAATTCCCTTCTTTTGACTAAATCCCTTCACCACGAGTCTAGCTTTGTATCGGGGCAACGAAGTGTGCTCCTCTGACTTCACTCTATACACCCACTTGTTTCTCAAAGCTATCTTGCCTTTTGGCAACTTTACCAACTCGTACGTGTTATTCTCATGCAAGGAACTCATCTCGTCTTGCATGGCATCCATCCTTCTTCTTTTCATCCTCCATAGCCTTCGCAAAATACTCGGGCTCTCCCTCGTCGGTGAGTAAAATGTACTCATCTGCCGAATAACGGGTGGAGGGATGACGGTCCCTCGTCGACCACCTATGTGGAACAAAAGATGGCATGTTCGTCACGGGTAGCTTGGGATGAGCTCCATCGGTGTCATATTGTCTCAACTCATCGTTGTCACCGGCATCTTGTTGTTCATCATTTTGGACATCCTCTCCACAAGGTGTCTCAACATGTTGTGGGGGAACAGGGTCCAAATCAATAAGATCATAGTCGTGTTGTGGAGCCGACTCTCCATTCTCAACATCTTTCATCGTTTGATCTTCCACAAAAACAACGTCTCTAGACTGAACAAGCCTTTTTGTTACCGGGTCATATAATCTATACCCGAACTCATCAAGCCCGTAGCCAATAAAAATACACGGCTTCATCTTTGAATCAAGCTTTGATCTCTCATCATTCGGAATGTGAACAAAAGCTTTACATCCGAAAATATTTAAGTGGCGGTATGAGATATCTTTACCGCTCCACACCTTATCTGGGACACCAAACTCCAAAGGAACACGCAGCGTCAAATTAATAACATGAACCGCCGTGTTCAAAGCTTCTCCCCAAAATGACTTTGGCAATCCGGCATGTGAGAGCAAACAACGAGCTCTCTCGACCAAAGTTGGCAATCCGTCCGGATACACTTTAGCTTCTTCCCGGTCTCTCTTTCCACCGAGGCATGAAATTACTTGAAAGTGTCTAACACTTGATCTTTGGTCTTCAAGGTGTATGCCCACACCTTCCTAGAGTGATCGTCGATGAATGTGACAAAATATCGGCAACCACCGAGCGTCCTAGTCTTCATAGGACCACAAACATCGGAATGAACAAGATCAAGCATATTTTCCTTCCGTGAAGGAGTATGACTCTTAAAAGTAACTCTCCTTTGCTTCCCGGCTAGACAATGAGAGCATCTTTTAAGGTGTACCTTGTGAACCCCGGACAACGCTGTAATATCCGTAATTTTTCCATTTTTAGCAGTTTCCATTTTTGGTGTATGTCTATTTTTATCGACTCGCTTGTAACCTTTTCGGCATTTCGAATCTACTTTGTTCTTGGAGTTTTTCCATTTGGACGAGTTTTGATGATGTATTCATGTAATTTCATTTTATGACATGTTTTGCCGTATGAACGTTCGATTCTTGTAAAACTCGTTCGTTTTCGTTGTTTCTTGGTTTGTACAAGTTCGTATGGTTGAGTTGGTCATGTGGAGACTTTCGGTTTGTAAATCCGACGTCGTTTCGTGATTTTCGGGCACTTGGGCCATTTTTGTAATTTCCTAATAGTTTAGGGAATCTTAGTTTCGTTGTCGCGTTACGGACCCTCCGGTGGTCGGAATTGTATTTTCTTTCAGCGCTTAGCTCCGTCGTCTTGTATGCTTCGCGTCTATGTTCCTGTATTCTGGTCTCGTCATACGTTTCGTGTTTTATACCCTCGACAGCAGCTTACTGCTGGTGTGACATCAGCAGTGCTGAACTGCTGTGTAGGTAGCGCACGCTACCCCTGTCCCCTTGCGTGCGCTACCGATAAGCAGTTAGCGTACGCTAACCCCCTATTGTTAGCGTACGCTAACGAATGGTGGCGATAGCCCTTTGGATCACGGCCCCATTAGCGCCACGCTACATATGGCGATTAGCGTGCGCTAACTTCCACAGATATAAGCCCGGCGCTTTTGAAGCGGCTTTATTCTTTTCCCTTCGTTTCTTCGACGTGCGACCTCAGAGGTGATTTCCATCGGTCCTGATCGGAGTTCTCTTCAAATTCCATCACCGTAGAGTCGTGCTAACATATTATCATCAGCATAATCGTCATCCATCATCCGAAATCAAGGTATTTTTAAATGCAGAACCCTAACTCGTCAAATTTGGGGGTTTTTCGGGATTTTAGTGACTAGTTCCGAATTTTTCAATTATGTTATGATATTCTTCACCGATTGTGATTATGGGGTGATTCCAAATCCAATTTCCTTGATTTTAATCCGCGAATTATCAATACGGGGAGATTTTGCGTAAACCCTCGCCCGTATCAATGGATCGTCCATTGTCGTATTATGTAACCGGGGTTATGGGTGTTTTCCACTAGAGTATTGTTGTCCGTTGGGACTGAACTGTGTTGATCCTTCGTATAGGAACCGTCGCTTTCCACCTGGACCGTTCGTAGTCGCGTTTCACTTCCGTTTCTTCAAGAATGTCTCAAAGGCAAGTACTTTACATTTGTTTACATGTTCTAGTATTTGAATTATGGCTATATGTGGTTGTTGTGGGAAGATATGTGTATGTTCACCTAGGGACGGTCCGACGGGGCCTCTAGGGATACGTATTGCCGTGTGTGTGTGTATCACGAACTGTGGTTAGCCACCCAGGGATGTCCGACGGGGCTCTGCGGGGTACGGTGGCCGTGAGTCTCGTGCCAATGGTTAACTTTGAATTATGATTTGTTGGAGATAATGTGTTTGTGTTTGTACATCATAAATATTCCGGAATATAAAATGTTTTCAAAGATTTTCCAGTGAGTATCGCGGGGAGGGTTTGGCCTTCTAATCTGATTGCGGTAGATATTAGAGATGAGGATTTGATTCTGGGGGAGGATTGGCTGGACCGTCATGGGGCGATCATGAATTATAGAACGAGGACGGTTTCGATGTTAGCCTCTGACGGTACCGAGCATTCTTTTGTGGGGCGTAAGCGGAGTAGCCAGAGATTACTGATCAGCGCCTTAAAGGCGGTGAGACTTCTTCGAGGAGGTTGCACGGGTTATTGGTGTTACGCTTTAAGATCGGAAGAAGGGGGAGTCGAGCTCTCGTCTATTCCGGTAGTGTGTGAGTATCCTGATGTCTTTCCAGACGAGTTGCCGGGTTTACCTCCGGACCGATAAGTTGAGTTTACCGTCGATTTAGAGCCGGGTGCAACACCGATCTCTAAGACGCCATACCGTATGGCGCCCGCCGAGATGCTGGAGCTGAAGAAACAGTTGGGAGAGTTGCTAGACATGGGATATATTCGACCGAGCGCTTCGCCTTGGGGCGCACCGGTCCTATTCGTAAAGAAGAAGGATGGGTCACTTCGTTTGTGTATCGACTACCGAGAGTTGAACAAAGTGACCATCAAAAACAAGTATCCGCTCCTGAGGATTGATGATTTGTTTGATCAGTTGCAAGGGGCAACTGTATTTTCGAAGATTGATTTGAGATCGGGGTATTATCAGCTCCGAGTGAAGGATACCGACATTCCAAAGACGGCCTTTCGGACGAGATACGGTCACTACGAGTTTGTGGTTATGCCTTTTGGGCTAACCAATGCACCATCCGTGTTCATGCAGCTTATGAACAAAGTCTTTATCGAGTACCTCGATAAGTGTGTAGTCGTTTTTATCGACGACATCCTGATTTACTCGAGGAGCGAGGAGGAGCACGCCCGTCATTTGCATATTGTGTTAGATATTTTGAGAACTCAGCATCTTTTTGCGAAGTTCTCAAAGTGCGAGTTTTGGTTACGGGAGATTATGTTTCTCGGTCATGTGATCTCGGCCGAGGGTGTTCGTGTGGACCCACATAAGGTAGAGGCAGTGTTGGATTGGGCGCCGCCCAAGAACGTGAAAGAGGTCCGTAGTTTTCTGGGATTAGCCGGGTATTACCGCAGATTCGTCGAGGGGTTCTCTAAGCTCGCTCGACCGCTGACTCAGTTGTTACAGAAGTCAGAGAAGTTTGTGTGGACCGATGAGAGGCAGAATAGATTTGAGGAGTTGAAGAAACGGTTGACGACCGCTCCCGTTTTGGCTTTACCGAGTGGTAATGATGGTTTCTCCGTTTATAGTGATGCTTCGGGCCAAGGGCTCGGATGCGTGCTTATGCAGCACGGGAGGACGATTGCCTATGCTTCCCGTCAGTTGAAACCGTATGAATTGAATTACCCTACGCACGATCTTGAGTTGGCCGCAGTTGTGTTTGCGTTGAAAATCTGGCGTCATTACTTGTATGGCTCATCGTGTCAGATTTTCACCGATCACAAGAGCCTGAAGTACATTTTTCACGCGGAAGGAGCTTAATATGAGACAGAGGAGATGGTTGGAATTGATTAAGGATTACGATCTCGAGATCCTTTATCATCCGGGCAAGGCTAATGTGGTAGCAGATGCCTTGAGCCGGAAATCGATATCGCTTCGGGCGCTTGAGTTACTCACGGCCCAGTCGGGACTTCAGCGAGAGTTTATGAGGTTGAGCATTGAGATTGTACTGCCAGGGAGTTCCGGCGATTGCGTACCCTTGAGATTTCTTCATCTCTGGTCGAGGACATTAAGTCGGGACAGTTGGAGGACCCGATGTTTATTCACTTCGAGAGAGTGTAGGGAAGGGAAAGCCGGGATTTGTTATTCATGAGGACGGAGTGTTGAGATTCCGAGGTCGGTTGTGTGTTCCGAACGACTCGGAATTGAGACGGAGTATTATGCGAGAGGCTCATCGTCACCTTACTCGACCCATCCGGCTCGAGTAAAATGTATAAAGATCTGAGGAAGAATTTCTGGTGGAACGACATGAAGAAGGAGGTAGTTCGGTTTGTAGCTAAGTGTTTGACTTGTCGCAAGTCAAGATTGAGCATCGCGGCCACCGGATTATTGAAACCACTTCCTGCTCCGAATGGAAGTGGGAGGACATCTCTATGGATTTTGTCACGAATTTACCGAGGACAAAGACTGGTATGAATATGGTATGGGTGATTGTAGACCGATCGACTAAGTCGGCACATTTTCTGGGCATCAAGGATACTTGGGGTCCGTAAAAGTTGGCTCGTATTTTTATCGCTCGGATAGTGAGGCTTCATGGTACGCCGAGGACCATTATTTCGCAGAGATGGCCGATTTGTATCGCATTTTGGGCAAGACATAAGGCATTGGGGACTCGGCTACGTTTGAGCACTTCGTTCCATCCCAGACCGATGGCGGTCCGACGTACCATTCGGCGTTCGAGGATTTGTTGCGCGCGTGCGTTAGGCGAGTAATGCGGGAGGATCATTTGGCCTTAATTGAGTTTACTTATAATAATAGCTGGCACGCGTCGATTAAGATGGCACCGTATGAGGCACTTTATGGCCGACGTTGCCGATCACCGATATGTTGGGATGAGCCGTCCGATTTGGTTGGCACCAAGTCGGACCTTGTGTTGAAGACGAGGGAGAAAGTTGAATTGATTATAAAGAGGATGTTGGCTGCTCAGAGTCGACAAAAGTCTTATGCGGATGTTAGGCGTAGACCTTTGGAGTTTGAGGTGGGAGATCATGTTCTGTTGAGAGTGTCTCCGACGAAAGGAGTTTTCCGTTTTGGGAAGAAGGGGAAACTCAGCCCGAGATATATTGGACCTTTCGAGGTATTGGAGAGAGTCGGTGAGTTAGCGTACCGTTTGGCTTTACCTCCGTCGCTGAGTCATGTACATAGCGTATTTCACGTTTCCCAGTTGCGGAAGTACGTTCCGGACCCGTCCCACATTATTGACTTTGGGTGTAATATCCGTATTTTTCTTTCCCTTGTGTTTTCGTTTTTGGTGTATTTCTCGATCGTAGTGACCCTCGTGTACTTTTCAGCGTGTCCTTCCTGTCAAACTGTTGAACTGTATTCTCGTTATTGTTGTGCGGAACCGCCGTTTCGGGGTTGCCGTGGATCCATTTCGTGTTGTTGGTTCCCAAATATTGATTCCTATCGTTTTATTCTCTTTCCGGATCATTTTTATCATTTTGGGACCCAAAATGGGGTGTGGGCCGCGGCACAAGGTGCGTGCGCCGCGGCACACAAATTTCTCCAAATGTTGGTCGAGCGATCTGTACTGTGTGCCGCGGCACAGTGCCAGGCCAGTGCCGCGGCACACCTGTCCGGTGCCGCGGCACACTCGTGTGTCTTCCGCGACCAAAACCCAACTGTACCGTGTGCCGCGACACACGCAGCCGTACGCGGCACAATGCCAAAACCTGGGAGTAAATTTTCGGCCTGTGCCGCGGCACACTTCGGCTGTGCCGCGGCACACGAAGCGGTAATTGCGCAGTCTCGTCCTTATTAGACGAGATCGGTCGTCTCCTCCCCCATTTTCACCTGCATCGCGAGAGAAAGTGAGAGAGAGGGGGAGAACTGCTCAGATTTCTTAACTTGGGGGGCCAATTTTCATCATTTTTCTTCGGTAGTGAAGCCCGGGCAATCAATCTGACGTGTGTTCTACGGATCTTAGTACTCGAATCTTCCAAGGTAATATTCTAAAACCCTATCTTCGATTAATTTGGGGGTTTTTGGGATTTTCTTCCGATTAGTTCCGTTTTGTTGGTGGATTCATGATGTATACGATTAATATTGTTAGTATCTTTAGTTTTCCTACGGATTCATGGATATTTTGTGGATTTTTACGGAATCGAGAGGGTTTGGTTGTGGTCCGCCCTCGTTGTTATTTTTGGTACGAATATACATGAATCATAGGCGGGTTTTCCGGGTGTATTCTATTTCCATAATCGTTTAGAAGTGGTTGTGATTGTGCTATTCGAATCGTTAGGTTCATTTTCGTCGGTTCCTCGCGGTCGTGCTTGATTCTTCCATTCCGTTCGTTGTCGTCTTCCTTTTCGTTAGCGTCGGGCGTTCCGAAGCTTCCCGGTTGAGCCGTATCCGTTCGTGGTTCCGTGCTCGTGGTATCGAGGCAAGTACCTTGCCCATACTTTTCTTATTTTGTGGATATGATGATCGGTGATCGTATTAGTGTGTTTGTTTGGTTGTTTGAAACGAAGTTTCAAAAGATTTCGGTTTGGCCTCGTTAAAGGCTTTCTTTCAAATGCGTGTGTGTTTTGTGAACCGTGTGTTTTGGGAATTGATTATGATTTGATTATTTTGAACGTTGAAGGATTTGATGATGATACTCCTCTTGTTTAAAGTTATGGAATCGTGTATTCCGTATTTAATCTTGTTATTGTGTTTTGAAGAGTTTGATAATGGTGTCGAGTTAATGGCCATCTCTAGTGAGTATTCTTATTGAACTTACATTCTTAGCATGTTAGTATTGCATGAGTAACGTGTGTGTGTGTATGCTCACTGCGGGTTAGATCCGGCGGGGTCTCGGTAGGGCTCCACGAAGCTGTGGAACCGCGAGCTTGCTTTTAACCACTGTGGGTTAGATCCGACGGGGTCTCGGCAGGGATCCACGAAGCTGTGGGTCGGCGGTTTATTGTGGTGATTTTTACTAATGTGGTTTGATCATTGGCATTTCCTGATATGAGTGCTTTTGAACGGTTTTCATGATTGCATGCATTGACTAAGTGTGTAAGAGGTAAGTTGTTCGTTTGGCCTACTTGGCTAGGATGGCTCTAGAGTATTTTGTTGTTTGTTTTAAATCCTTTATTTGTGGATTTTGATGTTGGGAGACGAACCTTGTGGTCGTTCTTGTGTACTGTGAGTTGATGAGATTTGGGGCTAAAATCCAACATTTTTGTAAAAGTCATTTTACGGATTTGGGGCTAAAATCCCAACGGTTTGGTAAAGGTGATTTTACGGAAAGTAAACTTTTGGGGCGGTGACCCCTTTTTGTCTTGCGGATTTTGAAAAGTAGGATTTGATAATCCTAAATGGTTTTCTATTAAAACCCTCGATGGCATTCTAAACCGTCTTATAAATTATTTCCATTGGTTTATGGTATTTCGATTTTGAAATGTTTTCTCAAGCCCTTGCCTCGAGAAGTACTTTTCGTTTTGTTTGGATTTTTGAGGATTCCTGGTTATTGTTATTCGTGGAATGCGAATTGTATGGCTCGTATTTGCACTTTGTATTTGCACTAGCAAAACAGTGGAGTTTTGCTAACCCCCGAGTATTCGGGGGGTGGATGTCTATTTTTGCATTCAGGTTTTGGAGCATAACACAGGGTCGGCACGAAGGATGATGAAAGATGAACGATACTAATCACACGAGGATCCGTTGATGTCGTATTGGTCTAGTTGTACTTTCTTTTCCGCTGCAGTATCTTTTCCCCGTTGTACGGGAGTTTATTGTACTTTGACTCCTGCGTGGGTATATGTTGTAATTGAGTTGTATATTTTATTGAAAGACCAAATCGGTCTACTGAGTCATTTAGCCTTGAAGGCATTGTCGAGATGTTAAATGTTGTTACCAGCCTGGTAGATCTTCGAGGAGAGGGTCTACGGCGTGTAATATCCCTGAGTGGATTGGGGGTGTTACATAAATGGTATCGGAGCTTAGGTTGTGAAAACCTAGGCTGTCGGGTCAGTGGTGTCTATTGAGTTTTGTCTCGTCGGATTTAGTCTGACTGAGTCGTGTCGCGACGCGTCGTTTGAGTTTGTTGGTCGTGATTAGTATCGTGGGGCGATCATCATCTTCGTGCGACCTGTGGAAGTAAGTCTCACTTCTTTGTGTTGTGCCTCGTGTGACACGAGCTATTTTTATGATTATTTGTTAAGTGATGGAATCCTTATGTGGATTTTGATTTCACGATATGTATTTAATCGACTCTCGTATTTGATTTATACGAGGAGTGTCGTCGCTTGAGATGTCTTTTTATTATTGTTTTTGTCCGTTGCTGATGATTTTCGAATCGATTTGCACGTGTTACGAGTTCTCTTGTGGAAGCTTTGTGCGTGTTGAACTGTATTTCTTTTATTCGCTGCGTGAGTTCTTTTGTAATGACTTTCGGTATTTTATCGACCGAGTTTTATTTCGATAACCGTTTCCCTTAACCGAGTTTTTGGCATTATGGCCTTGACCGCTTTAACGAAATTCTTATGACGGTATTTAGTATTTTGTAAATGGCTTTCGTGAGTTTTTGAAATATTACCGTCATCAGCCTTTTGGCATTTTTGTAAATGGTTTTTAGCCTGGGGTTCCGACGCGGGACCCACAGCGCCATGATGTTCCGTGTGATTACCTGAAATTTTTGGGCATTCTAGCCTTTTTGGCATCGTCCTTTTTGGCATTGAATTATTTTCGAAACTTGAGTATCTTAGAAATAAATTTCGAGACATATTTTTTTTTTTTAAAATAAGTTATTTTCTTGTGGTACATCCAGGTGCCACAATATATTTCAAAATTCTTCTACCGCAAGGACCCAAAATGTTTTGAGATATTTTCAATATTTTATAAACACTTTTACTTAGACCCGAGGGTCGAATATTCTGAAAGTTTTCACTAAGAGAAAGTGTCTTCATTTTTTATCAAATGCGAAATGGTTCTCCAAAGTCTCTATAACGATGTTTCACGTTTGTACTTTTTGAAAGGTGATACTCAAGATCAATCGGTGTTCTTCTAAATTATTATTAAAATGAGGTTTTCGTTTTTAAAACCTATCCATTCCCGTTTGAGGGCTGGGTATATATGTATGATGTTCGCGTTGTCATTTTGATGTTTGCTCCCGAGTATGACCGAATTGGCGGTGTGAGCGTTGAGTCGTTTTCCACGCATTTGTTGTGTTAGCCCCTTGTGAGAGGTGGGATGTCGGTGTTGAATATTGTCGCCTCGTGGTGATTTCTGCGTTGTCGCGCATGTGCGAGCTGTTAGAGCTTGGGTTGGTATGGCCGTGTGCATCGGTGATCGTTCTGTTAGGTGTCGGTTGTTTAATGTCTTGTTACCTTGCTCCCGTTTTTGTGAATTTCGTGGACGAGGTCGGAGGTAGTGCCCGTACTATTTTGACTTCGGTATTTTCTCTTTCTCCGGTCTATCGATTCGCTCATGTTTGTTGATACTTTATGAAATTGTTCTGTATTTCGGTTTCATCGTCTGAACGAACTGTGATCTTGTTGTGGGTCGATCTGGTTATCGTTGTGACTTTTCGAGTTCGGTTCGATTCTTGTGAACCTTGTTCGGAAGTGACATCATTTGGTTCGTTAGTTCTTTTATTCGAAGTGGATCGGATTTGGAACTCTTGTGTTTTCGACTCTGTCGACTCGTTTATGTTCGTTGACATTTCTGAACTTTCCCTATCCCTTGCTTTTGTTGATCGAACGAGGGTGGTATTGTTTTGGGAATAACTCGTATGTCGCTGTGACCTTTCAATCGCTATTCCCTTTCGTGTGGATCTTATGTGAATGCACATCTTGTTGTTTCACCGGATCATATATTGTCCCGAGTCGAGATGTGAAGCTTGGAGTTGTTGTTTGAATTTTATTGTTCTTCGTGATTCGAACATGAGTGTTCGATTTTTGTTGTCTCGATCGTTGTGGTTCGATCGTTTGATTGTTCGGTTCTTGTTGATCTCGTTTCGTGATTGTTGAGCGTTCAGACTCCTTCCTAATTTCCTTATGTTCGGGAAATTAGTCTCGTTTTCGATCTTACAACCCTTGGGCGGTGGAATTCCGTATTTCTTCAGCGATTGGCTCGCGTTTTGATTGACGTACCGTTGGGGTGGTTGATTATATTGATTTTCGTTCGTCGTGTTTTGTGATTGTCGGATAATTGACTTGGCTATATTATCCGTTTGATGATGCTTGTCATTTGTTGGTTTTATTATATCCCTAACGGCGACGTTGTGTTGGTCGTCGTGGAGCGTGTTTTCACGCCGTATGTCTCTTTGCGTTTCTTGCAGCGTTTCGCCGTTGGGCGCGAGTTTTCTGTTTTTGGTGTATCTCGTTGAGTTTTCCCGGCGGTATATTGATTCTCCCTACTTGTTTTAAGTTTCGGGACGAAACTTATTTTTAGAGGGGTAGAATGTAATATCCGTATTTTTCTTTCCCTTGTGTTTTCGTTTTTGGTGTATTTCTCGATCGTAGTGACCCTCGTGTACTTTTCAGCGTGTCCTTCCTGTCAAACTGTTGAACTGTATTCTCATTATTGTTGTGCGGAACCGCCGTTTCGGGGTTGCCGTGGATCCATTTCGTGTTGTTGGTTCCCAAATATTGATTTCTATCGTTTTATTCTCTTTCCGGATCATTTTTATCATTTTGGGACCCAAAATGGGGTGTGGGCCGCGGCACAAGGTGCGTGCGCCGCGGCACACAAATTTCTCCAAATGTTGGTCGAGCGATCTGTACTGTGTGCCGCGGCACACCCATCCGTGCCGCGGCACAGCGAGCCAAGGCCGCGCACACACGTCGTGCGCGGCACACTCGTGTGTCTTCCGCGACCAAAACCCAATCACCGTGTGCCGCGGCACACGCAGTCGCTTGCGCGGCACAATGCTAAAACACAGGAGTAAATTTTTCGGCTGTGCGGGGCACACTTCGCCGTGTGCCGCGGCACGAAGCGGTATTTTGCGATCTCGTCCTTATTAGACGAGATCGGTCGTCTCCTCCCCCATTTTCACCTGCATCGCGAGAGAGAGTGAGAGAGAGGGGGAGAACTGCTCAGATTTCTTAACTTGGGGGGCCGATTTTCATCATCTTTCTTCGGTAGTGAAGCCCGGGCAATCAATCTGACGCGTGTTCTACGGATCTTAGTACTCGAATCTTCCAAGGTAATATTCTAAAACCCTATCTTCGATTAATTTGGGGGTTTTTGGGATTTTCTTCCGATTAGTTCCGTTTTGTTGGTGGATTCATGATGTATACGATTAATATTGTTAGTATCTTTAGTTTTCCTACGGATTCATGGATATTTTGTGGATTTTTACGGAATCGAGAGGGTTTGGTTGTGGTCCGCCCTCGTTGTTATTTTTGGTACGAATATACATGAATCATAGGCGGGTTTTCCGGGTGTATTCCATTTCCATAATCGTTTAGAAGTGGTTGTGATTGTGCTATTCGAATCGTTAGGTTCATTTTTGTCGGTTCCTCGCGGTCGTGCTTGATTCTTCCGTTCCGTTCGTTGTCGTCTTCCTTTTCATTAGCGTCGGGCGTTCCGAAGCTTCCCGGTTGAGCCGTATCCGTTCGTGGTTCCGTGCTCGTGGTATCGAGGCAAGTACCTTGCCCATACTTTTCTTATTTTGTGGATATGATGATCGGTGATCGTATTAGTGTGTTTGTTTGGTTGTTTGAAACGAAGTTTCAAAAGATTTCGGTTTGGCCTCGTTAAAGGCTTTCTTTCAAATGCGTGTGTGTTTTGTGAACGGTGTGTTTTGGGAATTGATTATGATTTGATTATTTTGAACGTTGAAGGATTTGATGATGATACTCCTCTTGTTTAAAGTTATGGAATCGTGTATTCCGTATTTAATCTTGTTATTGTGTTTTGAAGAGTTTGATAATGGTGTCGAGTTAATGGCCATCTCTAGTGAGTATTCTTAATGAACTTACATTCTTAGCATGTTAGTATTGCATGAGTAACGTGTGTGTGTGTATGCTCACTGCGGGTTAGATCCGACGGGGTCTCGGTAGGGCTCCACGAAGCTGTGGAACCGCGAGCTTGCTTTTAACCACTGTGGGTTAGATCCGACGGGGTCTCGGCAGGGATCCACGAAGCTGTGGGTCCGCGGTTAATTGTGGTGCATTTTACAAATGTGGTTTGATCATTGGCATTTCCGGAAATGAGTGCTTTTGAACGGTTTTCATGATTGCATGCATTGACTAAGTGTGTAAGAGGTAAGTTGTTCGTTTGGCCTACTTGGCTAGGATGCCTCTAGAGTATTTAGTTGTTTGTTTTAAATCCTTTATTTGTGGATTTTGATGTTGGGAGACGAACCTTGTGGTCGTTCTTGTGTACTGTGAGTTGATGAGATTTGGGGCTAAAATCCCAACATTTTTGTAAAAGTCATTTTACGGATTTGGGGCTAAAATCCCAACGGTTTGGTAAAGGTGATTTTACGGAAAGTAAACTTTTGGGGCGGTGACCCCTTTTTGTCTTGCGGATTTTGAAAAGTAGGATTTGATAATCCTAAATGGTTTTCTATTAAAACCCTCGATGGCATTCTAAACCGTCTTATAAATTATTTCCATTGGTTTATGGTATTTCGATTTTGAAATGTTTTCTCAAACCCTTGCCTCGAGAAGTACTTTTCGTTTTGTTTGGATCTTTGAGGATTCCTGGTTATTGTTATTCGTGGAATGCGAATTGTATGGCTCGTATTTGCACTTTGTATTTGCACTAGCAAAACAGTGGAGTTTTGCTAACCCCCGAGTATTCGGGGGGTGGATGTCTATTTTTGCATTCAGGTCTTGGAGCATAACACAGGGTCGGCACGAAGGATGATGAAAGATGAACGATACTAATCACACGAGGATCCGTTGATGTCATATTGGTCTAGTTGTACTTTCTTTTCCGCTGCAGTATCTTTTCCCCGTTGTACGGGAGTTTATTGTACTTTGACTCCTGCGTGGGTATATGTTGTAATTGAGTTGTATATTTTATTGAAAGACCAAATCGGTCTACTGAGTCATTTAGCCTTGAAGGCATTGTCGAGATGTTAAATGTTGTTACCAGCCTGGTAGATCTTCGAGGAGAGGGTCTACGGCGTGTAATATCCCTGAGTGGATTGGGGGTGTTACAATGGGGACGTGGAGATCGAGAAGGATGTTACGTTTGAATCGAGGCACGGAGTAGAAGAAGCGACGTGGGAGCTAGAGGAGGATATGCGTTCGAGATACCCCGAGCTTTTTGATTCTTAAGTTTCGGGACGAAACTTTATCTTAGAGGGGGGAATGTAATATCCGTAATTTTTCCATTTTTAGCAGTTTCCATTTTTGGTGTATGTCTATTTTTATCGACTCGCTTGTAACCGTTTCGGAATTTCGAATCTACTTTGTTCTTGGAGTTTTTCCATTTGGACGAGTTTTGATGATGTTTTCATGTAATTTCATTTTATGACATGTTTTGCCGTATGAACGTTCGATTCTTGTAAAACTCGTTCGTTTTCGTTGTTTCTTGGTTTGTACAAGTTCGTATGGTTGAGTTGGTCATGTGGAGACTTTCGGTTTGTAAATCCGACGTCGTTTCGTGATTTTCGGGCACTTGGGCCATTTTTATAATTTCATAATAGTTTAGGGAATCTTAGTTTCGTTGTCGCGCTACGGACCCTCCGGTGGTCGGAATTGTATTTTCTTTCAGCGCTTAGCTCCGTCGTCTTGTATGCTTCGCGTCTATGTTCCTGGATTCTGGTCTCGTCGTACGTTTCATGTTTTATACCCTCGATGCAGCCTTCTGCTGGTGTGACATCGGCGATCTTTGAAGCTGCATGTAGGTAGCGCACGCTACCCCTGTCCCCTTGCGTGCGCTACCGATAAGAAGTTAGCGTCGCTAACCCCTATTGTTAGCGTACGCTAACGAATGGTGGCGAGCCAACTGGTATCCACGGCCCGTTAGCGCCGCTACATATGGCGATTAGCGTCGCTAACTTCACAAGATATAAGCCCGGTAGGCGCTTTTGAAGCAGTTTTATTCTTTTCCCTTCGTTTCTTTGACGTGCGACCTCAGAGGTGATTTCCATCGGTCCTGATCGGAGTTCTCTTCAAATTCCATCACCGTAGAGTCATGCTAACATATTATCATCAGCATAATCGTCATCCATCATCCGAAATCAAGGTATTTTCGTCTAGAACCCTAACTCGTCAAATTTGGGGGTTTTTCGGGATTTTAGTGACTAGTTCCGAATTTTTCAATTATGTTATGATATTCTTCACCGATTGTGATTATGGGGTGATTCTAAATCCAATTTCCTTGATTTTAATCCGCGAATTATCAATACGGGGAGATTTTGCGTAAACCCTCGCCCGTATCAATGGATCGTCCATTGTCGTATTATGTAACCGGGGTTATGGGTGTTTTCCACTAGAGTATTGTTGTCCGTTGGGACTGAACTGTGTTGATCCTTCGTATAGGAACCATCGCTTTCCACCCGGACCGTTCGTAGTCGCGTTTCACTTCCGTTTCTTCAAGAATGTCTCAAAGGCAAGTACTTTACATTTGTTTACATGTTCTAGTATTTGAATTATGGCTATATGTGGATGTTGTGGGAAGATATGTGTACGTTCACCTAGGGACGGTCCGACGGGTCCTCTAGGGATACGTATTGCCGTGTGTGTGCGTATCACGAACTGTGGTTAGCCACCCAGGGATGTCCGACGGGGCTCTGCGGGGTACGGTGGCCGTGAGTCTCGTGCCAACGGTTAACTTTGAATTATGATTTGTTGGAGATAATGTGTTTGTGTTTGTACATCATAAATATTCCAGAATATAAAATGTTTTCAAAAATGATTTTTGGCGCATTATTCATCTGATTAGAATGTAGTTCAAATGGATTGTACTTGCACTAGCAGTTGTCGCTAACCCCTTAAATGGGGGAAATACTTTTGTATTTCAGGTATCGATCGTGGGGACAAACGAGCACTCGAGCCGTATGAGGATGATGGGCAAGCATGATACTGATCAGTAGTCATTTATTGGTGTTCATTTCAGTCCATTACTTTTGATGTCTTGTGTTGGGACTTTTGTGTTTTAAAATTGGTTTAAGTACTCGAGTACTTCTTTTACAAAATTGTTAACGTTGTGTTCCTGTTTTGGGGAATGGATTGATGTTGGATTTTATTGTCGGATTGTAATCTTATTTCAATTGTCGTATTATTGGTGATTGTTGTCGTTGTCGAATGTCTTGTTTGGTACGTTAGCCTGGTGGATTCCACAGTGTGGGGACCACGTCGCTATAATATACCCTGAATGTCTTGGGGGTGTTACAAACGCCTCCTTTTTTGACAATAGCACCATTCCTTTTTCACTCATGTGACCGAGCCTCTTATGCCATAGCTCGGCCATGTCATTGTTGTCGATTGTGTTCACGAAATTAGTCGTGACCTTCGGAAGTGTCACATACAATTTTCCGTCCTTTTGTCCTCTCCCGACAATGAAGGAACCTCTAGTAAGTTTCCATAACCCCTTGCCAAAGCCGCTATGATAACCATCATCATCGAGTAAACCAACGGACATAACATTAAGTCTCATATCCGTAACATGTTTTACATTCTGTAAAACAAGTTCCATACCGGTGTCGAATCTCAAATGAACATCTCCCACTCCAACAATTTTGGATAACCCATCGTTACCCATCTTGACTATACCAAAGTCACCCGGAGTGTAAGAGGAATAAAAATCTCTACGTAATGTAACATGACACGTAGCTCCACTATCGACCACCCAACTCGAATCATCTCTAGCAAGATTCACCATATCATAGTCGCAACATACAAAGAATTCTTCGGTAGTAGTATTAACTTCGGCTTTATCATTACTACCGCTTTCCTTCTTTTGTGAATTTTCTCGGCCTTGGCGATTCTCCTTCTTCAATTGTCGGCAAAATTTCTTTGTATACCCTTTCTTACCACAATGGTAACATTCGATAATGGCATACTTCCCCCGGGAACTACTCCTTTGTGGCCCTCTATTACTCGGACCTCTACTTTGACCTCTCCCCCATCTTTCGGTAACTAAAACATCCGACTGTGAAGAAGATCCTTGTGCTTTTCTTCGGACCTACTCATTCAACATGTTCCCTTTAGCCAATTCCATCGAAATGACTCCATCGGGGGATGAGTTAGACAAAGACGTTCGGAACGTCTCCCAAGAATTCGGCAATGTACCTAACAACCACAAAGCTTGCACCTCCTCTTCGAATTTAATCCCCATTTCGGCAAGTTGATTAATTATGCCTTGGAATGCATTCAAGTGATCCGATAGAGGAGTCCCGTCTCGATACTTCAAATTCATCATTTGTTTTATGAGGAATAACTTATTATTCCCCGTCTTCCGAGCATACAATTGCTCCAGCTTGTGCCATAACTCTCGAGCATCCTTCTCTCCACTAATATGGTTCAAAACGTTGTCACCCATTGTCGAATATATCCGCAAACTTGGCGATACAAAATAGTCCACTCTGCGTCGGACTTCCCTTCCGGTTTATCTTTGCTAAAAACCGGCAAATAATAATCCTTCACGTATAGAAGGTCTTCCATCTTCCCCTTCCATACGTGGTAATTCGAACCATTCAAGTTAACCATTGTACTCTTGTTGGCTTCCATCTTACAATTGAGATAGCAAACAACCACGAAACAACAAATCCCATGGCGCCGATACCACTTTGTTGGGAAAAACAACGATTAACGTCACAACGAAAAATGCGAAACCTCGTTTGACAAATTCCCAATCTTCAATTGCAACTTTGTGGTTACCGACGAGAATCGAAAACCAATTACAACTCGACAAAAAAAATACAAATGATGTCCGAAAAATAATAAACACGAGACACAATATTTTAGCGTGGAAAACCCCTCAAGATGAGAGTAAAAACCACGGGACCGAAGCCACTTAAATCCACTATCACCAATACACACAATACACAATCGCCCCTAATACAAACTAGGGGTATACACCAATCGCCAAATACTTGGTAATAAAAGTTCTACAAGTATTTGAAATCAACAACAACAAGATCGAGAAAAGAAACAACCGTAAATATCTTACACAAAGAGCTAACAAAATACCCGAACTTCTGGACTCAAAATCTCGATCTACACTGGTGAAAAGATTTGCCCAATAGCTACCAAGCTCTTGTCAAAAGATCATGATGATCCGACCGATAAATCTCCGGGAAAATGAAGAAATGTATTTCTCTCTCTTGTTTCTCTCTCTATCTCTCTCTCTTGTTCTTCAAAGGTGTGTAATGAAAAGTGATGAAATCCCATTGCAAGATCTGCATAAAAGGACACCCATTTGCTGGGTTGACCCGTGTGCCGCGGCCCGGCCAAAGTGTGCCGCGGCACACACCAAAAAAGCACGCCCAGGACTGCGCATGGGGCCGCGGCCCGGCAGGAGTGTGCCGCGGCCCGGCAGGAGTGAGCCGCGGCCTGACAGGAGTGAGCCGCGGCCAGAGTACAGGCCACTCGACCATGTGAAGCAAGTGACGGGGGCCGCGGCTCGGCAGGGATGTGCCGCGGCCCCAGGTGATCGGCAGCGCTCGGCAAGGAGTGTTCGGCAGCGCTCGGCAGGGAGTGTTCGGCAGTCCGTGGTAGGGAGTGTTCGGCAGGGGCCGCGGCCCAGCCGGCAGGGGCTGCGGCCCAAAGTACAGAAGGCTCGGCAGTTTTAAGGAAGATCCGGGGGCCGCGGCTCGACCGAGATGTGCCGCGGCCCAGTACTGTTCTTTCCTATCATTTTGGAAACAATTCCCAAAGCTATCTGTAGGATACGTAGACTTTTGATGCATACCATGCTTAAGAAGAAACTAATAGCGGATTTAGCGTAAAACTGGATGGTATTCAATATGTTCTAAAGAGATAAAATCAGTGTGCAGAATATCAAGCAATACATATAATACTAGGATATTTTATAGAATAGATAGTCAATAAATAATACATAAAATACAGAGAAAGCTCGGAATTAACGTTATTTAACAAGCAATACATAGAATAATACTAATAGACTTGAGTGTTGAGTTAAACATACCACAATTCCTTTTTTTATTACAAAGCATCATACCGAAGAAGTGTTCTAGATCCGAGTAGGAAGTAGTTATTACGAGCCTTGCAGACACATATCTGATTCAGGAGCAATCAAGGCTCGTCCTTCCCATGCTTCACCCGGGTGGGGATCATAGCCGCCTCAAAGGCGGTCCCCGCAACATTTGCAAATTATCATGTAGTCTTTACTAAGAGTCGTCTCCCTAGGGTTTCGGACAGTCTTCAAACAAGGGACAAGACCCGAACCAGTGTCCTTCATCTTTCAAACAAATCTTACAAACACCATATAGTCGGGTTTTTTCAGATTCTTCTTCATCCGACAAATCCGAGAGAAGCAAGCTATCGAAATCCTTACCTAATTGTTTCATCCGGCAATTGGGAACAATTTGCTTCTTCTTAGTTCCGTCTATGAAAGCAGAGAAGCTTGTTAGTGGTTCCTCGGAGACGGGTGCTTATAGATAACCATCAAACAACGTTTTATTAACTAATTACCAACACGTAATACTAATCAGTATACAAGATGGAAAATCAAACTACAAATCCTTGTTGAAATAATAAAGCATAAATTACTAGATTAATAAATAAAAAGGCATATCAAACTTTTGGGCTAAAGAGATCATGCATACCACCTTTTTTGATTCCAACTCCCGGTTTAGGCCTGATGACCGCTTCTTTTCCTCTAAAAAGTCGAGTGACTCCGGTTTAGGCATGATGACAGCTTGTTAGTGGTTCCCCGGACCCGGCTGACTCGTGTAGGACCCGGACCTGGCCAACCCGTCGGACCCGTCGACCTGTGATATACACGGGTGGGGTTCGGATCGTACATTTCACAACCCGGCGACCCAGCGGGTCCAACCCGTCGACCCGGCGGAAACAAAAAAATTCAAAAATTTGAATTCTGGCGGTTGGACCCGGCGGGTCCGATGGACATAATTCAAATTAAAAAAAAATCAAAAAAATTCTATCTATAAATACTAACCCAACACATCTCATTTTTCACAAATTCATTCTAATCTATCTCTCAAACTCTCATTGCTAATTGCTATATCAATTAATCTCTCTTTTTTTTCGAATTTAATCATTATGTCGAGTTCTGACAAGGGGAAGTGTATTGCCACATCTCCCAAAAATCCAAAATGTCCAAGTTGGAGTGAATGGCTCTTTGGGGTAAATCGAAGAAACCATCTGGGATAATTATTCGGGAGCCCCAAAATCTACCTCCACCCGGTTTTGAAAATGCAAGTCAAGAAGCTGAATATGATGTTATACATGAAAGTATCTATTACGATAGTACAACAACTACCAGTGAAGAAGAAGTTGACCCCCGAGATTTCGACGTATCCCGAATCGTCAACAACTGCAAAACATTGACGAAGAAATGGACCATGAAATCGATGAAGCTATGTTAAATCAAACATATGCAACGTTCGAGCACACTCTTTATGGCGTACCAACTCCGACGCAAAATCAAAGTCGAAGCGTCCTGCGGCAAGCCAAGCTGAAGAAGAACCTCCTTATATTGAAGAGTTATCGTCCCAGGAGGAAGAAATTGTGAAAGAAAGAGGAAGCGAGAAAGAAGCTTGCCCCTGTTGCAGAAAAGAAACCGGTATCCGAACTTTTTTCAAAGCACTTTAAAAAGAAAAAAATATCGGATGGTTCGATGAAGGTATTTTGCAACTACTGCAAGAAAGAGTATCCGTATAAAGCCGGGGATGGATATGGAAATTTTAAAAGGCATTTTGAGAATAACCATGCCTCGATCGACGGAGAACAAAAGTCGCAAAGTCAACTCAACTTCCAACTTTCTACTGGAGCCGGGCCATCCGACAATCAAGGTATGTCTGAATCTCAACTTTATAAATATAATGAAAAATTGCTAGAGAACAAATGGCAAAATTATGTTCACAAGAATCTTTACCTTTTAATTTTGCGGATATTACGGCTGGGAATATTGTTGTGGGAAAATCCCTCACAATATGCCGCAAGTGCACGGTGTCAACAAGTAATAAAGTGATAAGTAAAGTATCGTTCCCTCGAGGACTGGTTTCACTAAGTACCAAAATATAATCAACTCACAATTTTATTTGAAAAACAATTATATAGAGTTTATATCTAAACTAATTGCAGAAAGTAAATAATAGTACTAATAATAATAATAATAATACTAATAAGGGGTAGGATTATGATTTTCACCTCAAACAATCGGGAATGATATTTATTCGATTCAATTCACTGTTATTCAATTGATTGTAAGCCAGGAATTCCTAAATTATTCTAAAGCCTTTCCCAAGGTCGATAGAAAATACTACGAATTACTAACTCGATATATCCCTATTCGAATCAGATAATTAATAGCTAAAACAGTTCAAGAATTCCCACAATAACAGACTTCACAATTTGCATGAGTATATCCCCATCTCACAAAAATCATGATTCGTCTAACAAGAACTATGCCTAAATTTCATCTCCCGAATCCATAAAGACATTCAAAACAAATTAATTGTTGGCCAGACAATTAAAAAGCATTAAGAACAGTAAGAAGAATCCAATTCAATAGAATAACGAGTAAATCGAAATAATAATAAATAATCAAACCGCTGAAATTTCTACAATCAAAATCCTACTGAATAGATCTAAAATCCAGGATGCAGAAAAGCAGGATTCGTGGCCTCATTGCCGTTCTTCACAAATCTACACCTTCTTTTCTCCTTGATTTCTTCCGCCGAAAAAAACCCCCTGTTCTCCCTCCTTTCTGTCCTTTTTATATCATTCTTTTTATCCCCCCAGTAGTTTTCCTTTTTTTTCTCCTTTAAGGAATTAAATTCCTCTAGTAGTTTTGTGCTCCTCTCGGCAACAAAAAGAAAAACCTATGCGGCCCAAAGATGATTACATCCGCGGCCCAATTCAAATTCAGCATACACCAACAAACATTTGACCCTGGCAGTGGCGTCTTTTTTTGCGCTTTCTGTGCCGCGACTCACTTTGGCATGTGCACAGACAAGACAATGCACACATCATTCACGGTTGTTACAGCTTCGTCACTTTAAAGGCCATGCGCCATTACTAAAATCGCTATTTTCGCCGTTTTTCATCGCTGGCTTCCTGACTGATTTCTGCAAAACATATAAAAATAATGCATTAAAAGCTCATTTATCTTGATTTAGACTCAAGATGGATATAAAATAATGATATAAAAGCGCATAAAAATACGCCTAACAAATACCCCAAACTTGAGCCTTTGCTTGTCCTCAAGCAAACAATTTTCAATTTTAAACAAAATGTATCGTGAATAATCATGCAAATCCATAGTGCTCAACTTAATCAATACTACCCTGAAAATCTCAAAGAATAATACAAGTATCGTAATAGTGAGTCACGTCCCGGACACTGATTCCACAAAGTAACCAATTTCATCTAATCAATCGCTCATGAAGAAAATCAAGCTCGAAGATTAACAATCGTGAATTTAACCGATCAATATGAAGGGTTAGATTAAACAAGCCAATTTCGCCTAGTCTAGTGGCAAAATTCAAGAGTTTCATTATCAAAATTACGCCTAGGACAGCATTTCCTTATGTATGATCAATAATATGATTCAAGTTAACCACTAGGTTTCGGTTCTCGGGATATTTCATCGGGATGGTCCTAGGGTGGATTTCCATTCTCATGTATCGGGGAACCGTTTGATGTAAAAGACACTCATGGGGCACATGGATGCTTCTAGTTACTAAGTCCCCTCTCTGACGGAGAAAAACTCGAATAGCAATTCCCGCATGTCAAGGTTGCTGTTTTACGCGAGAGTAAACAACGGGTCACGTGAATACCCCCGGTTACTAGGCTTCCCATCATCGGTAATGCGATATTTCTAAATTATTAATCTATTCAGGGTCTTCGTTTTACGCGAGAGTAAACAACGGGTCACGTGAATACCCCCGGTTACTAAACTTCCCATCATAGAACAAATAGTATCTCGACTTTTTGGAAAAACTGTCCGACCCTAAACTCAATCCAAATGCCAACAAGACTCATATTACTGGACGATTAGCTACGCGAAAAGTTTAACCAAACGTATAAACGGTGATTTGAAAACACGTATGTCTCCTCTCTTATCCGCTAAAATTTCTACAAAAACGATAAAATTTCGGACCTAAATGAATACTCAATGAAGCAAATCGGTGGATCGCAACTCGACCAAAAGTCAACTGTTTCTTCAAAGAGAAATCGATATCGTAACATCGCTTTACACATGGAAGCACGAAAAATTCACGAAAAATTCAAGCTTGCAAAAACCATCAACAGCATGCAAAATAAAGTCCACTACACATAACATTATCAATAATAAAACTCATGTGAAAATAAAAGAGATAAGGAAAAGTGAAACTTATTCCAAATGTCTTCTTGAACACCCGCACATGTCTGAGTGGAAACGTCGGTCAATCCATACTTCAAATAATGCCCAACATCACGAGGGACCCCCAAACTTAGTCTCTAGTCATGAGATAACAATAGACATTAAATCAAGAAAGACTAGAATATGAAGAGTAATAACTCATAGGGGTTATAAAGAAATATCAGAGAAATAAGGGCCAACAAGAATACACGAATCCAAACGAAATACAAAACAAAGGAAAATAATTAATAACGAAAAATCAAATAAAAACAACTAACTAGAAAGCAAGTAAAAATGATGGGTTGCCTCCCATCCAGCGCTCTATTTTACATCTTGAGCACGACGTGGCGAAAAAAATTTAACGTGGCTTTTTTCTTGGGAGATTGCCAAATGCCCCCTTCTTGCAATCTATAAGCCTCTTATTCCATAGGGGAGGCTTTGGTTCATGCCCGGTTGCCAAAAATAATGAGTAAGAATAACTATGCGGACAACCAAAAAATGATGGAAGAATATAATAATGATAAGGCATGAAAAAATAAGCAGAGTTCAAATGGGTAAATAATAAAGAATTATCGTGCACAACCTCATTAGAACTCGAAGAATCAGCCTCAATAAAATCACGAGTAATGGGGTCAATCTCTCCCATTATGGATTTAGGAAAAATTATGCGTGGCACCGTTAATAAAATTTTAGGCACATAAGTGTTCACCTTATTAGTCGAAGTTTGATGACAATTTAATGGAATTACTTTGGAAACATCATCAATGGTAACTTCTTCTACAGGATCATCACACTTTATGTTATTATCAGGTGCTGGGGAATCGACCCTAAAACTCAACATGTCGTTCTTCTCAACCTCCCCCTCAACTTCACTACTAAATATATGAGCTGGAAAATAACCGTAGTGAACTTCAAGACCACGACGTGCACATTCTAACTCAAAAAGGGTACTATCAGGATTTTTAAGAGTGTCTACACATTGTTCAAGCATGGTCTTTTGTTTCATGAGGAGAATTTGGACCTATTTGGCAAATTATTAAGAACATCGAAATTTATGAAATATAGAGACTAAAGAAAAAAAACTTCAAATTAAAATTAGAGTCGCTTAGTATTGATATTAGCGAAAAATCAATCCCCGGCAACGGCGCCAAAAACTTGTTGTGGGAAAATCCCTCACAATATGCCGCAAGTGCACGGTGTCAACAAGTAATAAAGTGATAAGTAAAGTATCGTTCCCTCGAGGACTGATTTCACTAAGTACCAAAATATAATCAACTCACAATTTTATTTGAAAAACAATTAAATAGAGTTTATATCCAAACTAATTGCAGAAAGTAAATAATAGTACTACTACTAATAATAATAATACTAATAAGGGGTAGGATTATGATTTTCACCTCAAACAATCGGGAATGATATTTATTCGATTCAATTCACTGTTATTCAATTGATTGTAAGCCAGGAATTCCTAAATTATTCTAAAGCCTTTCCCAAGGTCGATAGAAAATACTACGAATTACTAACTCGATATATCCCTATTCGAATCAGATAATTAATAGCTAAAACAGTTCAAGAATTCCCACAATAACAGGCTTCACAATTCGCATGAGTATATCCCTATCTCACGAAAATCATGATTCGTCTAACAAGAACTATGCCTAAATTTCATCTCCCGAATCCATAAAGACATTCAAAACAAATTAACTGCTTAGACAATTAAAAAGCGTTAAGAGCATGAAGAATCTAATTCAATAGAATAACGAGTAAATCGAAATAATAATAAATAATCAAACCGTCAAATGGCTACAATCAAAATCCTACTCGAATAGATCTAAAAGCTAGGATGCAGAAAAAGCAGTGATCGCCTGGTGCTTGTCGTTTCCACAAATCTACACCTTTTCTCCTTGATTTCTTCCGTCGAAAAAAACCCCCTGTTCTCCCTCCTTTCTGTCCTTTTTATATCATTCTTTTTATCCCTCCTAGTAGTTTTCCTTTTTTTTTCCTCCTTTAAGGAATTAAATTCCTCCAGTAGTTTTGTGCTCCTCTCGGCAACAAAAAAAAACCTATGCGGCCCAAAGCTGATTACATCCGCGGCCCAATTTAAATTCAGCATACACCAACAAACATTTGACCCTGGCAGTGGCGTCTTTTTTTGCGCTTTCTGTGCCACATACAAGACACAAGACAGCCGCGTACATCATTCGCGTCGTTGTGTCTTCGTGTCTGCGGCTCACTTAGGTGTCTGCTCATGACCAAAAACTACTATTTTCGCCCGTTTTTCATCGTTTTGGCTTCTGGACTCCGATTTCCTGCAAAACATATAAAAATAATGCATTAAAAGCTCATTTATGCTGATTTAGACTCAAGATGGATATAAAATAATGATATAAAAGCGCATAAAAATACGCCTAACAAATATAGGATGCAAAATGCCTATAATCCTGCTATTAAGAGAATTCCACGTACCACAATGACTAGACAAGTAGTATACTTAGCCAAACAACATAAACATGGACTACGAGCTTATTTTAGATCTATAAATCATAGAGTTTCTTTAGCTGCTGATACGTGGACAGATTTTAAACAAAAAATAATTATATGGGAATAAATATACACTAGATTGATAAAAATTAGAACTTAAACAAAAGATTACTTGCGTTTAAAAAATTTAATTTTGCACACAATGTAGATAATATAGGTAGATCAATTATTAAAATTTTAACTTTTTTATTGCTTGAAAGATAAAATTTTCACAATTAATTTTGATAATATTAGTTCTAATACTGCAAGTGTACCAGCTTTAATACAAGCTTGCAATCCTGTTTTAGCGGATCGATTATTTCATAGTAGATGTATATGTCATATTCTAAATTTGTGTGTACAAGATGCATTAAAATTTGTAGATGAGGCAAACCAATTAGAAAATGTATCTTGTTTTTACATAATCGTACTAAGTTAACTAGGCAATGGGGAAAATTTTTAAAATCAAAACAAATGCAACCCAAATTTTTTACTCCAGACGTAAAACATAGATGGAACTCAACTTATGAGATTCTAAATTCAACTAATGAATATAAAGAATTATTGTGTGAATTTTTTGCTGCGTATTTTCACATAGAAGGATTTTATTTATTGCCAACATATTGGGATGAAACTAAAGATTTAATGAAACTATTAAAGGTTTTTGAAAATGCAACTAAAGATTTAAGTGGTTGTTATTATCTCACGTCTCCTAAAGTTTTATTTCATTGTTGTTGTATTGTATCTGAAATGGATACTTGTAGTAAATTCGAAAGATTATCGATATGTGTAAAATACTTTAATCGTATTCATGATGTTTTCTTGACTAGTTCTATTTTATCTCCCGATTTGAATTTAGCTCAAGTACAACACTTACTTGAAATATATTATAATATTCTTAAAAATTTGGGGTTTCCTAATATTGTGGATAGTGTTGTAAGTCAAACTTTGTTTGAAAATATTCCTGACATTGAACAAGTAAAAATTGATTAAAAAAATAGTTTAGAAACTATTTTTGCTGAATATTTAGCGAAATATGGTGATAAGATTCAAACTCAAAAAACAAGAATTAGGACTACAAATACATTTAACATGGAATTCGAGAGAACTCCCACTAACCCATTTCAACAACAACTCTATAATATAGCAAGAAATAGGAGGTAGTAATGTCGGTCAAAGAAATGACCTTAGTCGATATTATGCAACTAGTTTTGTGCCGGGGGATGACAATGCTGGTACATTTGATCTGTTGGATTGGTGGAAGAGAAGGGGAACCGAATATCCCATACTTTCCATTATGGCACAAGAAATTCTTGCAGTGCCCGCATCCACAATCCCCGTTGTGAGTGCTTTTAGTGAAGGATGCTATATGTTGGACGAGTGAAGATCCCGAATTACGCCAAAAAATCTCGAGGCTCAAATGATACTTAAAGACGCAACAAAAACTGAGTTACGAGATCAATAAAATAAGTGGGATGACATATTAGCGGACCAAAATACCTATCATGAAGGCACTACTGAAGGAGAGTTTAGTCAAATGAGTCAAACCGATGATCAAGACGACGACGACATCAACTTCGACTAAAGGTAAGTAAGGTAAGTTAGGTAAGTAAAAAGAACTACGTAGGGCTTTGATTCCTCACGAGGATACGTAGGCAATTTAATTTTAAGTGAAAACGTAAAATTAAATACAGGCCCATTTTTTTTAATTCTTCTTAAGTAAAAGAACTACGTAGAGCTTTGATTCTCACAAGGATACGTAGGTAATTTAATTTTAAGTAAAAACTTAAAATTAAATACAAGCTCATTTTTTCAAATGATTTCCTTGTTCACTTGTAGTTATTTTTCGTATATAAAATGATAATAAATAAAAATTTTATATACTTCTAAAAAACAAAATTATGGCGGGTCGGACCCGAACCCGTGGCCGACCCGCCGACCCGTCAACCCGTACATGTCATATGTACGGGTGGGGTCCGGGTCCTGGCCGGCCGATCGGACCCGAACCCGGATCCGACGATGGACACCTCTAGGCAGGGGAACATATACTGGTCTTTCAATGCGAGATAGACTTTAAGTGGGGTCGACAACCTTATTTATTTGATATTCTACTTTTTACGTTTCTACCCTTCTATTATTGCGCCATATGTAGGGGTATATATTGTACCGTACCGAAACTACTTATCGATACTGTATATCGTATCAAAATTTTCGGTACAACAAAATTCACATTATTATTACGGCATATCACATATGTCCGTATTCGGTAAGAGAAAATTTTCTTTCTTACCTTTTTCCTATCCTACTACTTCAAAAGAAGGTATGCATGTGTGGTTGAAAGCGGGTTCCTACTACTATCTCTTTCTTCTCCATTTTTCTCCACTACTCTCCTACTCGCCCTTGTCCTCCACCTCTCTTCTTCATCAGTGCCCTACCTCCACCCACATGCTTGCTTCCCACATATTTTTTCCTATATCTTCTTCATCATCTGCTTCATTTTCGTCATCACAAAATCCCTCTATCCTTTATATGTTAATTTCTTATCTTCATTTCAGGTCAAGACATCTCCATACCTTCTTTATCTATCTGCTTCATTCTCCATTAGGAGTATGCCCTCGAATGCCACTTAGAGGATGTAAGAGTAAGGGCATTGTACTTTTTATTATGTAAATTATCATCTAAAGGCAATTATATGTTTCTTTATTTACTGGTAGTCACTACCATTCCTAACTCGTATATATACATATATATATATATATATATATAAACTAGTTCGTGTATTTGAGAGCAAAACATTCCTCTCCTTATTGGATAAGGGGATCGACATTGGAAAGATTTATGGCTCAAATACTTAATCATTTGCAAGTCGATGAAACTTGAATGGGTCTTAGGTTTATGTGAAGACTTGTATGACGTGTTCTTTGACTTGGAGAGTGTCTGTCGTCACTAATAATTAGTGGGAGCACACGTTATAGGTATGTTAATGGGATTAGTATACTCAAACCGACTCACCCTCGATTCGTCACACAAATTTCACTACGGGACAATCAATGACGGAATCGAAAGGTTGTGATAGGTATTCGTGAACCTTCGACTTGAGGATTTAGTAGGAATGTGCTTGTGACGTTAAGAATTTCACTAGAGTAGTTCGACCCAGAAAACCGAAAGGTGGGGGTCAACCTCGACGTGCATCTTGACGGACAAGTAGTAGGTTCTACTAAGTACCAAGATAAGATTGTTTCTCCTGTAAGTGAACAGGTATATGTCCTATGCGGTTATTGGCAGATGAGATCATTAGTCTTTGGCCAAGCATTGGAGCTAGTTGTATTAGATACACGAGATCTCAATGATCTCTACTTGCATTAACTCATTCATAGTGCCAAGTATAGATAGGTTTGACTGATCGTGACCCTATAATTTGATCGGGACATTTGAGAGAAGGGTTTATATGTATATTGGTATTCACAATAGAATGGTTCTTGAATCATCCCAATCATTCGTTCTCAGTAAGGTTACTGTGTAGACCGCGGGTCTGGCTAGATGGTGCTATAACTCTTTGGTGTAATATTCACATTTTCTAATATTATTAGTAATTTTATTTTCATTTATCGTTTGGTCGAGAACTACTTTATAATGGATCGGTTGTTGTGTAACATTTCGGTTGGTCCAGATAGTTGTGTTGTGCGTGGGAAGCTTAGCGTATGCTAAGTTCGTGGATTAGCACACGCTATGATGATGGATTAACTCACGCTGGAGATGTATGGTAACGCACGCTAATCCGGTACTCCAGTAATGGCAGAATATTTTTAAGGTCCTGGACTCAGGACGCACTGATCAGGTAGTGCACGCTACGCCATGTGATAGCGCGCACTACATTGCTTTAGTAGCGCACACTACACCGTGATAACGCACGCTATTTTGGCCGGACAGAGACAAAATGTTTCTGGGTTCTGGAAAGGATCAGGTAGCACACGCTATTGAGGACGATAGTGCACGCTAATGTGACTTGATAGTGCATGTTATTTGCCGAGTAGCGTACGCTATTAGGGCTGAGGAGAACATTCTGGAGTTGGGCAGTGAGTTCAAGTCATGTCGGTGGAAACAGTTAGTGCACGCTAACCGTAGAGCATTAGCGCATGATAATGGGTCCTGGCTGAAGGTTCTGGACTTGGGTTGGCCGGTTAGCGCACGCTAACGCATGTGAGTAGAGTAGGTCAACTTTCCTCATTTCTCATTCCTTCCTTCTCCTCCGGCGGCGTGGGTGAGTTCAGACGTGAGAAGTTGAAGATCTTGACTGAATAGTGTTGGACATCAACTCATTTCAACTCCTATCAAGGATTTATGAAATTCCTAACATCTTTCACCGTCGGATCCGAGGTAATATTCCTTAGAGCTCTAAATTCGGGAAGTTGGGGGTTTTGGTGGATTTTGTTTTTCCAATGGATGTAGTTTCAAATTAATGATAGATTATAGTTGTATGGCCATGTTTTCATGTTTTCCTCAAAGTTTTACTGGTTGATTCCGACTTTTCCTTCATGGATTAGATATAATTTAGAATGCCTCCGTAGTGTTCGATAAATTTCTCCTAAGGGTAGAACTTAGGACGATTCTTAGTTTTTGAGAGTGTTGTAGTTGATTTAGTCTCGATAGTTTGTTAGGAATGGATTTTGGAAGATAGTTTGGACCGAAGCCTTTTTCGTTCGTCGTTCTTTCACGTGTTAGAATTCCAGGCAAGTACTTTATTGCACTAGTTTATGGCATGCATTTCGGTGACAAATTTGTGATGGTTGTGTGTTGTGAGGATGTTCTCGGGGTACTCTCACCTGGGGATAGCTCGACGGGGCACACAGGGACTTATCCGGGTGGCCTTGTGCGAGGGTTACCTTCAAGGTGGCGGTATTCTCACCTGGGGATTGCTCGACAGGGCACACAGGGACTTGGCCGGATGGTCTTGTCACGAGAATTACCTTCGATTGATGTTTTAATGATGATTGGTATTGGATATTCCGGAATATCGTGATTAATGAACTGCTTAGAGTTTTTTGGAAATATTTATAAATGTTTTTGTATCAAAATTGTTGTTTGTATTTACATTAGCGGTTGTTGCTAACCCCTCGTTGGGGTGGAATGTTTATACATTTCAGGTACGCTCGAGGTTCAGGAGCCTACACGTGGTGCACACGGAGCTGACGGGCATACCGGATGTTAAATAGCTCGAGTCAGTGGTTGTTTTGTAATGTCAGTGTTGGATTTAATATTTAACGTTGTATTTGGTCTCATTGTAATATGTCATGTGATGTTTGTATTTCTGGTTGAATGATGTTAAACTCACGCATTTTGGCCGCGGCCGAGGCCTAACTTATGTTTTTGGATTGTATATCTATTATTATTGTTGTATTGTATATGTGTGACGTCAGCCTGGTAGGCCCTGGTGGGTCCTACGACGTGTAATTACCCGTAATTGATTTGGGGAGTTACATTTATGGTATCACAACGCTAGGTTCGGGAATACCTAGGTCGTCGGTTATTGGGTCTGTCGGGTTATATGAGTCATGTAAACTGATCGAGCTCAACATCGTGTGCTGCAATTGGACCGTGTGAGCCGTGGTAGTAAGACTTCTTGAACTCTTCTTTCGTTTTATTGCTTTCATGATGGAAAACTTGAATTCCTTGGATTTATGAGCTGTTCTGATGATTTTAACTCTTTTAACTCTCAGCATGTTGAGAGTTCGTGGCGGACGTGGACGCGGCAAAGGCCGTGGACGTGGTGCCGCTAATGAATATATTACACCTTCTAATGCCGCATCTGACTCGGCATCACGTACGGAACCAAACACCGTTATTTTGAGCTTTGGTGGCCAGCCAGATCCTTCTATTAATCAAGGACCGTCAGCTGGCCTTAATGTGGATGCCGACATAGCTGCTATACTATAGCAAGTAACAGCACATTTAGTTAAGTTAAACGAGGCCGGGCACCGTGATCAATCGGCAGACGAGATTGCTGGGGCTGCTAAGTAGCTCCGAGGAGTGATGAAGATGCAACCTCTCCGTTCCGCGTGTGCGTCTGACCCGTTGGGCTAGGAGGGTTGGTTGTTCCAGCTTGGCAAGATTTTCTATGCTATCGCGTGCCCCGAGGAGAGACGAGTTCCTATTGCGCAGTACTTTATGGACAACGAAGCTGCGGATTGGTGGAAAGCTGTTGGACCTAGTGACTGTGTGGCCACTTAGGCCGAGTTTAAAGCTGTGGTAGAGGAGGAGTATTGTCCTTGGCCATTTAAATAGAAACGAATTGCGGACTTCTTCACTGCAACTCCACATGATGTACCTATCACTGAAACCATTGTTACATATAATCAGCAGCTGAGTCATGTTCGTGAGCAGGTGAGGACCGAAGCGGATAAGATACGTTACTTTAATTTGAGGATGAAACCCAGGATCCAGGAGAGTATGGCGGGCTTCAGGTGTGCTACTTTGAAAGAATGCCAGGATCATGCCTTGGCTATTGAGATGGTCATTTCTGCATCAGGATCGGGTACCGAGAGTAAGAAGATGAAGGGACTAGTGGTTTCTCTGGAAGCAAGGGTAGTGGATTTCGTAAACCTCAGGCTTCTCATTCTACTATCAGGAAGCCGATTCATCAAGATAATAGTGCTCCAAGTTTTCGACCGGGCCAGTCTTCTGCATTTGGCAGAGGGAAATGTTTTAATTGTAATCAAGCGGGCCACCAATTCCATTTCTGCATTCAGAAAGGGTCCCTTTCCTCATACTACCTATTTTATGTGCGGACAGACCAGTCAGAGGGCTGATTATTGTGAGGCTGCCACCAGGTTCGCCAAACATCAGAATTCGGCACCAATTCCAAGTGTAAACCTGAGGACTACAACTGGTCAGCCACCACAGGCTTTAGGACAAGGTAGAGGACGAGGCCAATCAGACCGTCAGGCTGCATCGAGTGTGGGTTTGGTTCATCCGCGAGTGTACCAGATGAGACGCGCAGACGACGTTGAGGCTACAGTAGTTGCAGGTACCTCGCAGATACTTTCTCAACATGTATCAATATTATTTGATTCAGGAGCTACTCATTCCTTTATTGCTCTAGATTGTTTAAAACGTTTGGGTCTTGATGGTTTGATTGAGTGTGAACCATTTATTGTGGGTACTCCTAGTGGAGAGCGTTTGATTGGTAACTGTGAGGTTAAGAAATGTCTTGTGTTTATTGGGAGTTGGGATTGGCCTTCAGACCTCATTGCAGTAGATCTGAAGGGAGAGGATGTAATCCTCAGATATGATTGGTTGAGTCGGCACGGTGCTATTATGAACTATCGGACATGAACTATTTCTATATTAGCTAGAGATGGTGTCGAGCATACTTTTGTGGGTCATAAACCGGGTAGTTCAGGCAGAGTGATTTCAGCCGTCAAGGTAATGAAATTGTTGAAACAAGACTGCATTGGTTACTGGTGTTATGCCATGAGTACTGGCGACAAAGTAATTGATCTATCTCGATTCCAGTTGTGAATGAGTATTCCGATGTGTTTTCGAATGATCTTTTGGGATTACCCCCATCTAGATATGTAGATTTTTTCAATGATCTCGAGCTGAGTGCGGCTACTGTATCTCATGCGCCATGCCGTATGGCACCTGCCTATATTTGAAACTGTAGAAACATCTGGGAGAACTCCTTGATAAAGGGTATATTCGACCGAGTGCTTCGCCTTGGGGTGCACCAGTTCTTTTCGTTAGGAAGAAGGATGGATTGGTTCGTTTGTATATTGATTATCGGGAATTAAATAAGCTGACCATCAAGAACAAGCATCTGTTGCCTCGTATAAATGACTTGTTCGATCAGCTTCAGGGTGCCACTGTTTTCTCTAAGATTGATCTGCGCTCAAGGTATTATCAACTGAGGATTCGGGATTCTGACGTTCTGAAGATTGCTTTTCATACTCGTTATGGCCACTACGAGTTTGTAGTTATGCCGTTTGGGTTAACTAATGCTCCTGCTGTGTTCATGCAACTGATGAACAAAGTCTTTATTAATTATGTTGATAAGTTCGTGGTCATCTTCATCGATGACATCCTTATCTACTCCTAGATCGAGGGGGACCATGATGAACATATCCACATTGTATTGAACACTTTGAGAACGAAGCAACTTTACGCAAAATTTTCTAAGTGTGAGTTTTGTCTTAAGGAATTAATCTTTCTTAGGCATGTGATTTCGGCCGATGGAGTTGGAGTGGATCCCCAGAAGGTAGCGGCAATTCTTGAGTGGGACCCCCTAGGAATGTGAAAGACACACGGAGTTTCTTGGAACTTTTCGGATATTACCATAGGTTTGTATATGGATTTTCGAAGATCGATCGACCACTTACCCAGTTGCTCCAGAAATCCTAGAAGTTCGAGTGGAATGTGGAGAGACAAAACATTTTTGATGAGTTAAAGAGACGGTTGACCTAGACGCCAGTATTGTCATTACCCTAGGGTACGGATGACTTTGAGGTTTATAGTGATGCTTTATGACTTCGACTGGGTTGTGTTTTAATGCAGAGAGGCAGAGTAATATCTTACGCATATCGACAATTGAAACTATATGAGACGAATTACCCCACTCATGATTTGGAGTTATCTGCGGTGGGTTTTGCGTTAAAGATTTGGAGACATTATCTTTATGGTTCTTCATGTAAGATTTACACTTATCATAAGAGCCTAAAATATATATTCAGCCAGAAGGAGCTAAACATGCGACATCGTCGATGGTTAGAGTTGATCAAGGATTATGATCTCGAGATACTATACCATCCGGGAAAGGCTAATGTGGTAGAAGACGCGTTGAGTCGGAAGCCGGTATCGATTTGAATGCTAGAGGTACTTATGTCCCAATCGGAGATCCGTCGTGATATAATAAGTCAGAATATAGAGATCTGGCTTTAGGGAGTTCAAGGCCAATTATGCACTTTGGAAATCACGTCATCTTTGATCGATGACATTAAAGCAAAACAATTGGAGGATCCGTTACTAGTCCAACTAAGAGAGGATGCAGTTAGAGGAAGAGCTCCCGAATTTGTGATTCAGGATGATGGAGTGTTAAGGTTTCGAGGAAGACTTTGCGTACCGTCAGATGCAGAGCTTAGACAGGCCATACTTAGAGAAGCTCATGCTACACCGCATTCTCTCCACCCTGGTACAAGAAAGATGTACAAGGATATGAGAAGTAATTATTGGTGGAGTAATATTAAGAATGATGTTAAGGAGTTTGTGTCGAAATGGTTGGCATGTCAGCAAGTCAAGATTGAACATCAACGACCTGCAGGGTTGCTAAAATCGCTTCCAATTCTAGAATGGAAACGGGAGGATATTACTATGTTTGTCACAAATATGCCAAAGACACGAACAGGAATGAACATGATTTAGGTTATCGTCGACCGACTAACCAAATCAGCCCATTTCTTGTAAATTAAAGATATTTGGGGACCCGAGAAGTTATCCTGTGTGTTTATTGCAGAGGTCATTAGGTTGCATGGGATTCCGAAGAGTATTATTTCTAATCAAGATGGTAGGTTCGTATCACATTTCTGGCAGTCCGTTCATCGAGCTTTGGGAATGGAACTTGGGCTCAGTACATCCTACCACCCTCAGACAGATGGGCAGTCTGAACGGACAATTCAGGCTCTCAATGACATGTTGCGAGCATGTGCCTTAAATTAGAAAGATGATTGGGAAACACACTTACCGCTAATTGAATTTGCGTATAACAATAGTTGGTATGTATCGATTAAGACGACACCATTTAAGGCTATATATGGACGTAGATGTAAATCACCACTATGTTGGGATGATTCATCCGAATTGATTGGGATGGAGACGGACATGTTAATGGAGACTAGGGAGAAGATTATTTTAATCCATGAGAGACTCTTAGCTGCCCAAAGACGATAGAAGTCGTATGCTGATAATCGACGTCGTTCGTTAGAGTTCAAAGTCGGAGACCATGTGTTGTTGAAAGTGTCTCCAACTCAAGGAATTTATCGCTTCGAGAAGAAGGGTAAGCTTAGTCCGAGATATATCAGTCCATTTGAGATTCTAGAGCGAATCGGAGAACTCACTTATCGTTTAGGTCTTCCGCCATTGTTGAGTCACGTGCATAATGTGTTCGATGTCTCCCAGTTGAGGAAATATGTGTCAGACCCTAGCCATGTTATCAATTTTGGGGAGATTGAGTTAGGTTCCGACATCACCTTTTAATAGGAACCGATTCAGATTGTGGAGCGTAGAGTAAAACAGCTTAGACGTAAAACCATACCTTTGGTGAAGGTACGATGGTCAAGGCATGGAATGGAGGAAGCTACATGTAACACCCCCAATACGATCAGGGATATTACATGTCGTAGACCCCTTTCCGAGAGGATCTACCAGGCAGGAGACTACAAAACAAAACCCACACATGGTTAACTCGACCAATAACATAAAACCATAAACCGATTAGGTCTCTCGAAACACAACACAGCAGTACAACTGATAAACCAAATTACAACTCGATTACAAATTACACAACATGTCCATCCTCTTAAGGATGACAAAGAAACTAGAAATGAACACTCAGACCGAAAGATCACTGATGGACAACCGACTACAACTATGACTAGTACCGCTGCTTTACATCATCCTCCAAGCCGATCCTGTGGTTGCTCTCTCCAATCAGGACACCTGAAAAGAATATAAATAGTCTTCAACAAGGGGTTAGCGATGGAAATCGCTAGCAGGTAACCAAGATATAAGGTTATACTTAAGAATACAACCGTTATGAAAATAACCTCTCGACAAGGTAGCAACTCAATCCCCGAGTCTAAATTATTTTCGAAAATAGTTTCCATTAGGAAGGATCATAAGAATAACTTCAAAACACATTTAAAAGAATAATTGAAGACGTTGGGGGTCTCAGTGTAAAATCATGAAAAGATTTATAATTCTTCTTTTCAAAAGGGTTTTCTTTCAAAATCATATAAATGATTCAGTTCTCAACCAAGCCTCAAAGACAAAACCAAATTCACCAATATAATCGGGATCTAATATTCAAGCGTTCAGAATCCAGAGATATCAAAGCAGACATTCAAATCGCCTCTGTGGCCTCGATGGGACCCACCCGGATTAGCTATCATAAACAAACTCAAACACACCCATAAGTTATATTGACATCGCACTCGCAAGTGACAATTCTCGGAGCCCTCTCTAGACCTACTCGATTAGATAACCTTATGGTCAAATCATATCGTCTGGCCGTACTCTCAAGCATGCGCCGTCGGAGGCCTCACAGGTCCCTACCCGGGAAACATCAATCAAATATGCCCATAAGTTATCGTGACATCGCACTCGCAAGTGACGATTTTAAGAGCCCCCTCCATACCTACCCGAATTGATAACCTTATGGTCATATCGTATCAATTGGCCGTACTCGCAAGCACACGACGCCGGAGGCCTCACGGGTCCCTACCCGGATAACATCTCAATTCACTAAGATACACAACAACAAAGGTACCATATTCACCACAATCACAAACACGTAAAATATAATTTAACGCATCATACACCTCCACCAAGGCACAACATTCACATGACAACATCATTCAGGAAAGAAAAGGGTTAACAATGAATAATAACAATATTCTGCGATTCCACAATTCCTTGGATACTCATTTCTGGTATCCGTATTAAGCAAAGTACAACATGAAATGGTTGTGATCATTCTTCAAGAAACTCAAGTTTAGGTTCGTATTGACCTTCATAGAAATCACATATTCCTTTGAAAGTAAATTATAGTTCAATGTTCAATCACTAACAAGTCCATGTTAAATTCACGACAAGTCACATTCTCAAAGTAAAAAGAATGTAGACGAGATACTCGCCTCAAGTCCAAAGCACACGAAGCAACGGGAAAGTTCGACCAGAAATCCTCGAATCCTCCAACTAGGTCAAAAACACAAGAATAACATAATTACTAAAAGTTCGATTGCAAGGAAGATGCAAAACACATGAATTCTAAACAAGAATTCGTAGAAACATAGGGTCGAACACTTGGGGTTCAATACTTCCCCAAGAACATCAAGAACATCACCCGAACCCAAATACGGTAAGAAATACGAATCAAATCATAGATGTAATATCCGTGTATTTTATGAGTGTTGTTTTGGATGTATCTTGTGGTATTGTGGTTATTTGGAGCGTATGTATTGATGATGGATCTTGGAATGTTCATGGTTGGTAATCATTGAGTTTTGTGATTTTCAGATTATGTTTATCTTGGCCAGACTTCGCGAATTTAACGCTGGGAAGTAGCAGTTAGCGCACGCTAGACTACTTTTCTAGCGCACGCTGACTATGTGTGAGTAGCGCACGCTACTCTTGTGCGTAGCGCACGCTAGACCTGCTGGGCAGTGAGCTTTCTGGACTTTGGAATGGGTCATCAGCGCACGCTAATGTCAGACTAGCGTACGCTATTTAGATGTACTAGCGCACATTATTAGTGGGATAACGCATGCTATGTCGACAGGTCAGTGAGGGCAGAAACATTTCTGGACCGCAGGTACTAGCAGGCGGCGCATGCTATTATTTGGAGCTAGCGCGCGCTAGTGGCGATCGATAGCGCACGCTAACATGAGGGTAGCGCACGCTACCGGAGTCAGACAGAAGGTTTTGGATTGCCTTTTCTTCAACAGAGCATAGCCTTTAGGCCCGATAGCGCACGCTGTACTTTAGCCATAGCATGCACTAATCCCTCCCAGTATATATACGGGGGGCAGGTTCTAGAAATGTCATTTTTCACCTCTTCTCTTTTTCTTTGGCGGTCGGGCGATTTGGAGCGTAGGAAGGCATATGTTTCGACCAGATTTCACCATCCACCAACATTTTTGAGTTCCTAGTCTCAATCTAACAAGATTTCATCAAGTTCATCATCCAAATCAAGGTAAAATTGTTCAATCCCTAATTTTGTGGAAATTTTGGGGATTTGTTAAGATTTTGCTTCTCTAGTCTGTTTTGGCCTTGATTTGTATTAGATTATGATCATGGAGTCATAATCCCTTGTTTTCCTTGAAGTCTATGGATTTTGTTTCGAGTTTTCATCCGTTAAATGGAGTATGAATGACTCCGCCCCTATAGTGTTCGGTTAAATGTCCCTAAGGGTAGAACTTAGGATGACTCCTTCCGTTTCCGTGGTGTCGTGTTTTGATTTGGTATTTAGATTTGTTAGGATCGAATTGTTGAAGGAAGTTCAGACCGTACGTTCATCCATTTGTTGTTTCCTGTGTCGTTCGAATTGATGCAAGTACTTTGATTGTGTTTAATGTACTTCGTGTGAGTATGTGAAAACTGTGATTTGTGCCAAAGTGATTGTTTCAAAAGTGCGATGTGTCGTCGTGTGCCAAGTAAAACTAGTGTGGGTCCCCTAGGTTCCGTATACTGAGGCCTCTGCGGTTCACTTGGCTGGGTTTGTACAACCAGGGAGGCCTGACGAGGACTCACTGGGGACAGGTATGTATTCCGCGTGGTGTACAGTACCTGTACAGCCCCCTTGATGTTTTGTGATGATGAATGTAATGTATTCCGGAATATCTGTGATGGCACTGTGATTTCGGTGATTTATGTTGATTATTCACTTATTGTACATATTATAGAATCATTGTACTTGCACCGGATTTTGCGGACCCCTTCGGGGCTGGATATACTTTTGTGCATTCAGGTACATGTCCAGTGAGAGAGCCAGCACAGGGCGGACACGAGCTTGGTGGGCAGCATTGATATCGTGCACTATTTTGAGTTGGTGGTCGTATGGTCATGGTCAAAGTCGTGTTTTGGTCTTGTACTCGCGCGGGTACTGTCTGTGTTGTATGTCATGTCATTGTTGATGGTTAATGACGTTGTTGTATTCCAGTTATGAACAGTATGATTATTTATGATCCCACGGGATGATATGTTGTTTGGTATGGTGGTGTATGACATATTGAAGTTGAAGTTGATTTTAAATGTGTGGATGTCCCAGTTTTGTTATTATTTAATGTACTTTATGTTGGTCTTAGCCTGGTAGGTTCTCCAAAAAGAATCTACGGCACTGTAATTGTAATATCCGACTGTAACTTTTCATTTTTTTACCTGTCGTTGTATTATTCGGATAATCTGATTATCAAATCGTTGCATTTAGTATTATGTTGAGGTATTATAGATTTGAATATCATGTCGTTGTTATTTCATATGTGATGATTCGATGTTATTAGGGTGTTGCATTTTCGAATTTTTGTTGGTGTAGCGTACGCTACACAGTACTATTAACGTACGCTAATCATGTGACTTAGCGTGCGTAAGGTTTCCTCTGTTGCGTACGCTAAGAGGGAATCGCGGCGATTGACTTCAGCACGTGAACCCTTTTAACCGTTAGCATGCATGAGATCTAAATCTGAGCTGGCGTGTCGGTGAGAATCTACTTTTATTAGCGTGCGTAACCCATTTCTCGTTAGCGTGCGCTAACGGCGTGTGATAATTCAAGACAGTAGCCACTGTAAGCCGCTTACGTACGTAATATCGACCGGATAGCGTACGTAAGGGCATTAGCGTACGCTAAACTGTCCTGATAGCGTGCGCTAAGTCTGTACAGTCTATTTATAGGACCAGCCTGTTTTTCATTTCTTCACAACTCTAAACCGATTCTTATAGTTGTATTGATGTTAGAAGGACTCCTGGCATAAGGCTTCAATAATTTATAGTAACAAACTATTCTAAAGGATTGTAGGTTGACGTCTTACTAATCCTATATTGATAATTATACGAATATGTTTTGAGTAAAATGTATTTCGTTTAAGGTTGGTTGTTCGAGTAAAACTTGTCGAGGACCGTTCGTTCGTTCCGATAAGAAGAGGACTATTCTCGTCTCCGTATTAAGGCAAGTTATCTTGCTTGGTTATAATGATGATTAGATTCTTGTGATGATTATATATTTCATGTGTATGAATTGTCCATGTGACGTTTGTCGTGATTTGATATTGTCCTTGACGTTATGGGATTGCATTCCCAAGTACGCCGTTTTGAATCGTTGATCTCGTTGGTCCTTATTTTCACTTTGGTGAGTTTTCTTGATCCTTAATTGGATGTGTTATCCTTTGAGTTTCGTTGTCATGTTGTATCGTGACATATCCGAATCATATCTGCGTGCCGATTGGTTATTGTGTAGGATTTTTAGCCAGGCACACGATGGTCATGCGTGGATGTTTCCGCATTGGACCGTGCACACGAGACGTTAGTTCGTGAGGCTAATTAGGTACATTGTCCCACGTATATTTCTGGATTCCGTATACGGGGTGGACATGTGCACGGACACATTTCCGGATCGGGCGTACTGTGATGTCCATCTTGAGCCATAATGTTAGTCGTTCACAGACCATGTATGATTGGATGTGTTCGATATTTTGTGACTGATTGTTTCATACGCCCGAGGGGTATGATTAATAATCGGAATGACTTTCTTGAGATCTATATATATGTGAATTGTATAATGTCAGAAGAATTGATTATCATGTATATCTGACCCTGTGTTGGGCGAAATACTTGTATTGTATTTTAGGTCAAGGCAAAGGCAAGACACGGGAAGAGCATGTCGACGGCGAAGGGTTCGGAGGATACTAGTTCGGGGGCCCCACATCTCTTGTTGTCCGGTTATGTTAAACCGCGTTATGTTATCTCCTGTTTCATTTAAATTACTTTTTGGTTGTATTTGACATTTGAAGTATTTTCCATCTCCATATGGTTTATACTTGTTTTTCGGATCCTGTGTGTTGTAAGGCCGTTGGCCATATTTTAATAAACTCCTAATCGGAGAAATGACTATTCGTTGTGATTCGGTATCACAAATAATCTTTATTTAACCTGTTTTGGATAGCGCCTGGTGGGTCCCAGTGTGGGATTCACGGCACTGTAATAACCGCCATTTGGGGTGTTACAGAAGATGGTATCAGAGAGTCGTTTTTTTTTTTTTTTTTTTTTTTTTTTTTATGAGTCATTGAGAAATGAACTAGTATCAAGAGACCTTCGTGTCACGTGTGACCTGTGCAAGCGCCTGACCCTACGAGCCAAATACGGTATGTACCTTATGAGCCATGGTTTAATTACTGGCATGATATTGATATCAGTATGGGTCTCCCTGTTGATCATGTTATTTCAAGGAATTGTGACAGGATTTATCTGATTGATAATCTGAGGTAAATGCTGAATTTATTATGCAATTGAAATTGTTCGACTTGACACCGATATGATATTCGGTACGACATTTGTGGTATCAATAACCGTTTTCCTTGAATATATGATTCCTTGTTACTATTAATTTAGCGTGAATTTTAGTATCTTGAACTGTATTTATGGTTATCATTACGATTGATTCTTTCATTATGGAAAGAAACCTGAGAGGTCGTGGCAGAGGGGGACGAGGCCGTGGAAGGGGTCGAATCCCAATACCTCGAGCCAACAGACGCGCGAATGCGGATCAGAGTTCCGCAGACAGCGGTTCACCCTCTAGGGAACAATCGCACCACAGTGGGCGCGGGGATGCACGTGTCGATCCTTACGTCGTAATGCAGGGCATGATGACACAGATGACCCAGATGGGTCAACTAATGGAAGCTATGCAGAGGGCCGCTGCGCGGCGGCGGGGGCTCATCCTCCTCCTGTGATTGGCGGACCGTGAGTCGGATTATCAGTGACATCTCTCGCGGCGACCACCGACTTTTGAGGGCTCCTCGAGCCTGCGACATTGTGCACTGGATCGAGCATTTTGAGAAACTTTTCCGGATGGTGGGTGCCGGAAGAGAATCGCGTCTCGGTAGCCGCGTATTATCTTAGCAAAAGCGCTCATACACAGTGGCTTTGGTAAGGCGGTGATGGTGTTTGCACATGGGAGGAATTTAAAAACCTCATGCTAGACCGTTACTATCCGGGCCACTCCGTGAGGCAATGTCGGAACTTTTGAACCCCGACCCGTCTCGAAGACGATGATGTATTATCATTCTTTGAGAAATTCGAGCACTCCTTCCTTTCGCCACAACAATTATCCGAGCAGAGGCCGACAAGATCAAATACTTTCTCAAGAGGCTTAAACCCCGAATGAGAATGCATTTGTTGAATCACCACTGTACTACCTTCTAGGAGTTTATCGAGAAGGCTGCAGTACGAACTCACCGCGAAGGAGATTTCCAAGAAACAACCACGGTCCAACAACAAAGGTCCAAGAACCGAATCGGTGAGAGTAACCAGGGGACATTCAGGAAGCCCCAGTCATTGCCAAACCCCTCTGATCGACCACCCATGGCGTCGAAGCCAGCTGGATCGCACTCTCGAGCGGTTCCCTCATCTGTTGTGTGCTATAACTGCGGAGACCAGGGGCATGTCAGCACCAAATGCCCGAAGCCTGCCGTCACATGCCTTACTTGTGGCAAGATTGGTCACCGTGCTCGTTTTTGCAGGGGTGGGCCCGGACATGATCCAGTAGCGTCTCATACTCCTATTCAATCCTCTGTCCAGAACCGGACGCCTCCGTCCGCTTCATATCAGACCACCGGGGCAAATAGGGGAATGGGCCGTGGGAATCAAAGTGGTACACCTGGTGCCAATACTGCGAAACCCAGGATTTACGAGATGAAGAGAGCTGATGATCCCGAGGCCAGCATGATTTCAGGTATACTCGAGATCCACTCCCAGCCTGTGTGTGTTCTTTTTGATACCGGTGCTTCACACTCCTTTATATCTTCTTATTGTTTAAGTCGTTTGCCTCTAGACCATGTTATCAATTGTGAGCCCTACGTGATTGGTCTACCTGATGGTAGAAGAATTATTGGAAATCGTGAGGTCGGGATCGTCAGATTCGTTTGAACGACCGTGAGTGGTTGTCAAATCTGATTGTAGTCGATCTACCTAAGGATGATATAATCTTGGGCATCGATTGGATGGACCGTCACGATGCAATACTCAGTGTCCGCAAGCGGATGGTTACCGTCACTTCTGATGATGGATTCGAGTGTATTTTTCGATGTGATAATCCCAGTCGTTCTGGGAGAGTCATCAGCGCTATGAAAGCAGTGAAACTGCTTAATCAAGGGTGTATTGGTTATTGGTGTACATGACCAAAATAGCTGATCGACCAGTTGAATTGGCCGACATTCCGGTAGTACGAGACTACCCAGATGTATTTCCAAACGAGTTGCCAGGCTTACCTCCTCATCGTGACGTGGAGTTTATTATTGAGTTAGAACCAGGTACGTCCCCGCTCTCAAAAGCACCGTACCGTATGGCTCCGACTGAGATGCAAGAATTGAAGAACCAGCTTGAGGAGTTGACTGACAAAGGCTATATTCGACCTAGTGCGTCCCCTTGGGGAGCACCAGTGTTATTCGTACGGAAGAAAGATGGATCTCTACGCTTATGTATTGATTACCGTGAGCTGAACAGGGTAACCATCAAAAACAAGTATCCCTTGCCTCGTATTGATGATTTATTGGACCAACTTCAGGGAGCTGCCGTGTTTTCTAAGATCGACTTGAGATCTGGTTATCATCAGTTGAGGATTCGAGTCGACATTTCAAGACGGCATTCCGTACTCGCTATGGGCATTATGAGTTCGTGGTGATGCCATTTGGGTGACTAATGCACCGGCGGTGTTCATGGAGTTGATGAATCGAGTTTTTATTAACTATCTGGATCGCTTTGTAGTCGTTTTCATTGACGACATTCTGATTTACTCTCGCGACCACGAGGAGCACGAGTCACCTCCACCAAGTTCTCGATACTTTGAGGCGAGAACAACTTTATGGGAAATTTTCTAAGTGTGAGTTACGGATGCACGAGGTTGTCTTTCTCGGGCATGTGATATCCGCCGAAGGGGTGAGAGTGGACCCACAAAAGACGGAAGCCATTCGAGATTGGCTACCACCGAAGAACGTGAAGGAAGTTCGTAGTTTCCTCGGCTGTGAGTTACTACCGACGATTCGTGGAGGGATTCTCCAAAATTTCGCAACCGATGACTAACTTCTGCGGAAGGACAAGAAGTATTTGTGGTCAAGCATGTCGGCAAAGTTTTGAAGAGCTCAAGAGTCGATTGATTTCGCACTGTTTTGGTCTTACCAAAGGGACGGAAGGATTTGTGGTGTATAGTGACGCGTCAGACGAGTGCAGGATGTGTACTAATGCAGAAGGGAAAGTAATCGCCTATGCATCAAGACAATTGCGATCCTATGAAGTTAACTATCCGACCCACGACTTGGAGTTAGCAGTCGTGGTGTTTGCTTTGAAAATCTGGCGTCACTATCTTTATGGAGTTACCTGCCAGATCTTTACGGACCACAAGAGCCTAAAGTACATTTTTACTCAGAAGGAGTTGAACATGAGGCAGAGAAGGTGGCTAGAATTAATCAAGGACTATGATATCGAGATCCTTTATCATCCGGGTAAAGCAAATGTGGTTGCAGCGCTTTGAGCCGTAAGGCAGTGCGAGGCAGAATCTTTGAGTCGTTTAACAGCACAGAGGGAATTGCAGTTGGACCTTATGAGGCCAGAAATTGAAGTTTGGTTACAGCGTATTCAGGGACAACTTTGCACCCTTGATATTTCTTCGTCTCTCGATGATATGATCAAATCGAAGCAAATTACGGACCCGTTCTTATCTCGGGTTCGGGATGAAGTAACCCAGGAGAAAGCCCCTGGATTCGTGATCCACGAGGATGGATTGATACGTTTTAGAAATCGAGTTTGTGTACCCGCTGACGAAGAGCTGAGGAACTCTATCATGAGAGAGGCCCATGCTACCCCGTACTCTATCCACCCGGGGTCTAGCAAGATGTATAAGGATTTGAAACAGAATTATTGGTGGGGAAATATGAAACGTGAGGTTGCCGAATTCGTTTCGAGGTGTTTGACCTGTCAGCAGGTTAAGATTGAGCCCCAGCGACCCGCAGGAATGCTGAGACCGCTTCTGATTCCTGAATGGAAATGGGAGGACATATCTATGGATTTTATCACTAGCTTGCCGACGAGTCGTCTAGGAATGAATACGATTTGGGTGATTGTGGACCGTCTGACCAAATCAGCCCACTTCTTGGAAATTAAGGACACATGGGGCCCCGAGAGATTGGCCCAGCTATTTATTAAGGAAATTGTGAGACTACACGGTACCCCCAAGAGCATTGTATCAGACCGTGACGGGCGATTTGTGTCACACTTCTGGAAGGCAGTTCATCGTGCGATGGGCACACAGTTGAATTTCAGTACGGCTTTCCATCCACAAACTGATGGTCAGTCGGAGAGAACCATACAGACTCTAGAAGATATGTTGAGAGCATGTGCTCTTGATTGGAAGGACGATTGGGAAGCCCAGCTGCCTTTGGTGGAATTCACTTATAATAATAGTTGGCACGCTTCGATTCAGATGGCACCGTATGAGGCATTATATGGCCGTCGCTGTAGGTCCCCTTTGTGTTGGGACGAACTGTCAGAATCTCTGGGTACGGAACCCGATATGTTGTTAGCCGCCCGTGAGAAGATCACTTTGATTAAGAGTCGGTTGTTAACGGCTCAAAGTTGACAGAAGTCTTATGCTGACCATCGTCGAAGACCGCTTGAGTTCGAGGTTGGTGACCATGTGTTAATGAAGGTGTCTCCTACTCGAGGTGTTTTTCGTTTCGGGAAGAGGGGCAAGCTGAGCCCAAGGTATATTGGGCCGTTTGAGGTTCTGGAGCGTGTAGGTGATCTGGCCTATCGACTAGCCTTGCCACCGACCTTGAGTAAGATTCACAACGTGTTTCATGTCTCCCAGCTGAGGAAATATGTTGCTGATCCGAGCCACGTTCTTCAAATCGAAGATATTGATTTAGCAGAGGATCATTCGTACGAGGAGCATCCTGTACGGATACTTGTGAGGAGGATCAAGCAATTGCGGAACAAGACGATTCCACTACTGAAAGTTCAGTGGTCACGACACGGAGTCGAGGAGGCTACGTGGGAGACCGAGGATAGTATGCGAGCGAGATACCCCGAGTTATTTACCCCTTAGTTTCGAGGACGAAACTCTTTTTAAGGGGGGGGGGGGGAGTATGTAATATCCGACTGTAACTTTTCATTTTTTTACCTGTCGTTGTATTATTCGGATAATCTGATTATCAAATCGTTGCATTTAGTATTATGTTGAGGTATTATAGATTTGAATATCATGTCGTTGTTATTTCATATGTGATGATTCGATGTTATTAGAGTGTTGCATTTTCGAATTTTTGTTGGTGTAGCGTACGCTACACAGTACTATTAACGTACGCTAATCATGTGACTTAGCGTGCGTAAGGTTTCCTCTGTTGCGTACGCTAAGAGGGAATCTGGCAGCAGTTGACTTCAGCACGTGAACCCTTTTAACCGTTAGCATGCATGAGATCTAAATCTGAGCTGGCGTGTCGGTGAGAATCTACTTTTATTAGCGTGCGTAACCCATTTCTCGTTAGCGTGCGCTAACGGCGTGTGATAATTCAAGACAGTAGCCACTGTAAGCCGCTTACGTACGTAATATCGACCGGATAGCGTACGTAAGGGCATTAGCGTACGCTAAACTGTCCTGATAGCGTGCGCTAAGTCTGCACAGTCTATTTATAGGACCAGCCTATTTTTCATTTCTTCACAACTCTAAACCGATTCTTATAGTTGTATTGGTGTTAGAAGGACTCCTGGCATAAGGCTTCAATAATTTATAGTAACAAACTATTCTAAAGGATTGTAGGTTGACGTCTTACTAATCCTATATTGATAATTATACGAATATGTTTTGAGTAAAATGTATTTCGTTTAAGGTTGGTTGTTCGAGTAAAACTTGTCGAGGACCGTTCGTTCGTTCCGATAAGAAGAGGACTATTCTCGTCTCCGTATTAAGGCAAGTTATCTTGCTTGGTTATAATGATGATTAGATTCTTGTGATGATTATATATTTCATGTGTATGAATTGTCCATGTGACGTTTGTCGTGATTTGATATTGTCCTTGACGTTATGGGATTGCATTCCCAAGTACGCCGTTTTGAATCGTTGATCTCGTTGGTCCTTATTTTCACTTTGGTGAGTTTTTCTTGATCCTTAATTGGATGTGTTATCCTTTGAGTTTCGTTGTCATGTTGTATCGTGACATATCCGGAATCATATCTGCGTGCCGATTGGTTATTGTGTAGGATTTTTAGCCAGGCACACGATGGTCATGCGTGGATGTTTCCGCATTGGACCGTGCACACGAGACGTTAGTTCGTGAGGCTAATTAGGTACATTGTCCCACGTATATTTCTGGATTCCGTATACGGGGTGGACATGTGCACGGACACATTTCCGGATCGGGCGTACTGTGATGTCCATCTTGAGCCATAATGTTAGTCGTTCACAGACCATGTATGATTGGATGTGTTCGATATTTTGTGACTGATTGTTTCATACGCCCGAGGGGTATGATTAATAATCGGAATGACTTTCTTGAGATCTATATATATGTGAATTGTATAATGTCAGAAGAATTGATTATCATGTATATCTGACCCTGTGTTGGGCGAAATACTTGTATTGTATTTTAGGTCGAGGCAAAGGCAAGACACGGGAAGAGCATGTCGACGGCGAAGGGTTCGGAGGATACTAGTTCGGGGGGCCCACATCTCTTGTTGTCCGGTTATGTTAAACCGCGTTATGTTATCTCCTGTTTCATTTAAATTACTTTTTGGTTGTATTTGACATTTGAAGTATTTTCCATCTCCATATGGTATATACTTGTTTTTCGGATCCTGTGTGTTGTAAGGCCGTTGGCCATATTTTAATAAACTCCTAATCGGAGAAATGACTATTCGTTGTGATTCGGTATCACAAATAATCTTTATTTAACCTGTTTTGGATAGCGCCTGGTGGGTCCCAGTGTGGGATTCACGGCACTGTAATAACCGCCATTTGGGGTGTTACAGTAATATCTCCGTAAATCGTGGGGGTGTTACAGAATATGGTATCAGAGCTTAAGTTTATGGATACCTAGGATGTCGGTGTTTTTAGGTCGGTTAAATTGAGTCAGTTGTTGTCTACGATATCATTAGCATGCTACCACCCCTTGTTTCCTGTGCTGGAAGACTCTTCAGATGTTTGTTGCTTCTTTCTTTCGAAAGTAATAATCTTTGTCATCGTGCAATCTAATTGTAACACCCCCGAAATCAAACCGGGAATATTACATGCCACAGACCCTCTCCGTGAGGATCCACCAGGCTAGACATCAAAACAAAACATTACATCACATACCGACGTAACAAAATAACAAACCAATAGACTGATTTGGTGTTTTATTACTAACATACAAATCAAAGTATATATTTCTTTCTCGACTCATACCCATGCAAGGGTAAAATACACTCACAAACAAAAGTACGACAACAGAAAAGACCATACAACGAACTCCGACCGACTGTACCCAAAACTGGCCTTCATGTGATTAGTATCATTCGTCTTCCATTATCCTTCGCACCGATCCTGTATTTTGCTCCCAAAACCTGCATGTACCTGGACGCAGAACAAACATTCACCCCCCAAAAACTCGGGGGTTAGCAAAACTCCACTGTTTTGCTAGTGCAAGTATAAAATACAAGTACGAGCCATACACAACACATTCCGAGAATATAACGAAAGACTTCCCGAGATATTTTAGTTAATTCAAATAGTTCAAGTCTTGAAAGTAGAAATGAAACATGTAATCACTTTGAAAACACTTCCAAGTCTCGGGTGTTTTGAAAATATTAGAGATTGAAAAGTTCTTAATTTCCTCGAAAGCCACTTAGGGTCACAGCCCCAAAGTTCATTTTTCAAAATGCAAATCCGTTAACAAAACACGGGGTCCACGACCCAACCATTTCGGTCACAAAACACAGGGTCCACGACCCGATCATCCACTTCAATTCACTTACAAGGACACATTACACATAATACATTATTCTTATGCCATTCTAGCCAAGCACCAAGAGTCGATATATAATGTCTTTTGACACCGAGTACAAAGCATTGTTTTACTCCGAACAATATTACAATTAACGAAAACATCAACATCAATATCACAAAAACCACACTTGGTAACCCACGGCCGTGCCCCTTAGCATCGGTCCCCAGACGCCCCGTCGAACGCTCCGGGTGGAAAACCACTTCCATGGCCGCACCCCTTAGTATCGGCCCCCAGACGCCCCGACGAACACTCCGGGTGGAAGATCAACGACACACGCACCCAAGTCCACTTCCGTGGCCGTACCCATTAGTATCGACCCCCAGACGTCCCGTTGAATGCTCCGGGTGGAAGGACAACAACTCACACACCTAAAAGATCATAATTCATAGTTGCAAACCACAAGCCTCGAAAGTCAATCACAGTATATATAGACGAGGTACCCTACTAGAATGGCTAGTTCGTCCAACACATACTCACGACCAAGTAACGATACAATTAACACTAAAATTCAATAATGCAGCTAGTACTAATAACATAGCAACAAGAGAAATTATTTTTCCAACCACGCCGAACGGCACAACCTCCTCATAAAGGAGTTACCACCTTTATCACACAATATCACATGATCATCAATAAACACACGTTCCCCCACACACACCTCAATGAAAGGTTAAACTTTAAATCTACAAACGACATAATCACACAAAATGATACCCTACGAAAGTAAGGTATTCCTATACTCAACACTAATACACATACTTAGACAAGAACATTTAACAACGAAATCATACGAGTCATGTTTAAGGAAATATTGAAAATCATATCGATTCATTTGAAAGTTAATTACAGACATTCATTCAGCACATATCATCGATTACCAACTATTAAATCCGCACAACACGTAATGTATGGGCAAGATACTTGCCTCGAAATCGATTTGGGAATACTCCGACGAACGCAGCTCGGCCAAAACAGCTTCGAAACAGCCCCAAAAACCGACCACTTTCGCGAGATCTCAATAACAACACAATCACTACGAGAAGCAAGACCAAAATTAATGGGAAACACCTCAAATCAACAAAGGAAAACTCATATGAACATTTAATCGAACAATAAATGTTCATGGTTCCTCCAGAACACTCGAATCATCAATCGGGTTGAAAGAATCAAGGAAATGGATATAAAATCCATAGAACATGTTTAAAAACATCATTTGACACTACCCGATTTATCAAAAAGTATTGAAATCGAAGTCAAGAACAAAACCCCTAAAATTACACAAGTAGGGTTCTAAGAAGAAAATACCTCGATTAAAATGGCGAAAGATGTTGGGATGTTGTTAAATCAATACTAGGAACTCAAAGATGTTGATGGGTGATGATATCAGGCCAAAATCTATGCTTATACACCCTCAAGATCGTCTAGATCGCCGGAAGGAAGAAAGGGGAGGAAGAAATGACGAAAGTTGACCTCTGCAGTCCTATATATACTGTCAATAGTTAGCGCACGCTAGGGTATGTGTAGCGTGCGCTATTGGCTGTAAAATGCAGTCCAGAACCCTCTGCCAGACTCCGTTAGCGCGCGCTAATAGATGCGTTTAGCGTGCGCTAATTACACACTGTGTAGTCTTTGCTATTTCGACCATAACTCCTTCGTTCGGACTCCGATTGACTCGCTGTTTGAACCATTGGAAAGCTAATTTGATGCTATATCACATTGTAATGTTTCAGAATTTTTAGATTTAATACGTGCCGGTGGTGATCTTACAAATCCGACCAAACACACAACAACGATACTCCTCGACAAAACAATGATTATTCAACATGCAACGAAACACTAACGAACAACACCAACGATCCAAACCGAAAACAAACAAATAACAAAGCACGAGATAATATTAGCTCGACTTACGCAACGATAAGTCCTACTCGAAGAACACCACAACAAGGTACATCGCGCTACACCCAACATAGGGGAAAATCTCAAGAAATCGCCAACAGGACAAAATGACCGGCACAACCGACAAAAATTAAAAAATAACCGGAACCGAAAATATCGGGTATTACATTCTACCCTAATAAAAAATAAGTTTCGTCCCGAATATAAAACACGAGCAAGGCGATTCTAGATAACACACGTTATCTCATATTTACAGCGCACAAGACCTCCATTAAGTACACAGCTACTGAGGTTCGATTTAATACGCAAGAATGATTACGAAAAGCAACGAATATGAACCACTACAGTTGATAAATCCGAGCAGTACAACAACCTAAACACAAGTCCAACATTGAATAAGAATGTAATTCCAATAACCTCAGATGTTTGGAAGATCAAATACGAAGACAATTTCCCAACACTTATGGAAATTTTGAAGTGGCCCAGATGTTCAATAATCACGATTACAAGATCAAACAATAATGGATGGAAAACGATGAACGAATAGCAATAATCGAACAACAATGATCAACTCTGAAGTTAACACATTAAATCAAGACATTAATAAACTTCTAGGAACCACAAGGTGTTAATTTCGCACACGGTTTACAGGAAATCGATCCGAACTTGGAAAGATCACAACGATATATAGATCAATTCGGGACAATATCAGAACTCGATCAAATGACAAAGGTGAGAAACAACATAAGGTCATAAGCATCAACTAACACAATCGAGTCGATACGTTCGAACGAAATGGAAGCGAAAAAAATATGGGTATTACACTAATATTGTAATTATTTCCTTGTTGAACCATTCTTATTCCTCATTATGCCGAGAGGTAGAGCTATCCATCAACGTGGCTGAGGCCGTGTCAGAGTAGTAGTATCTGAGTCTGAGAGATCCGTTTCATAATCTGCATCTCGTTCTATGACTAGGTCAGACCCGATCCTTTCGAGAGGTTCAAATGGAGGTTCGGAGGCCGAAGTGCCTAAAGTTCTTTAACAAGTCGTAACGCAAGTGCACCAACGGGCACAAGTGGTGCAGAATATTAATACTGGCAGGACGGTCAAGGATCGATGGCTTCAAGAAGTTATGAAGATGAACCCTCCCAGATTTAATGGTTCCGGTGATGCGAACAACTAGGATAATTGGTTAGTTGAGCTGGAAAAGATATTTGACGGTATTGGATGCCTGGAAGCCAAGAGAGTCCCAATTACTCAATATCTGACGGTTGATGACGCGTTGGATTGGTGGAGAGCTGTTAAGCCTAGGGACCGTGACGTCACTTGGGAAGAATTTAAAGATCTGATGGAAGCTCATTATTGTCCAGCGCCGGTACAGTTAGCAAGAGTCAGTGATTTTTTCAGAGCTCAACGAGAGGATGTTCCTATTTCCGAGACAATCAAGACATACAACAAACAGTTAGTGTGTATGTCCAAGATCAAGTTAAGGATGAAATAGACAAGATACTTCATTTCGATGCTAGGATGAAACCGGAGGTCCAAAAGTATATGGTGGGCCTTGGGTGTACTACTTTGAGAGAATACCAGGACAGAGCGCTCGCTTATGAGATGGTGTCAGTTCCGGTTCCTGCAGTTTCGAGCTCGAAGAAACCGAAAATTTCTGGTAGTTTTCGAGGCAGCGAATCACGTAGGCCTCAACCTTATGTGCAATCTTCTGTTGGTTCCCCTCAGACTAGTGGAGGAGCGCCAAAAGTTTGTTTTAATTGTGGAAATCCGAGCCATGTCAGTTCTCGTTGCACTTTTCGCCCCATTGATTGTTTAAGTGTGGGAAGCAGGGTCATCGTGTGTTATATTGTGAGTCAGCAGGCAGAATCTTCTCTAAACAGTCTCCTACTCAGGCAGGCACAGTTACGGGTCATCTAACTCCGAGTGTCGGACACAGCAGTGGAAGAGGTAAGACCGACCATAAGGATGCATCTAGCATTGGATCAGCTCCACCACGATTGTATGAGATGAGGCGGACTGATGACGTAGGGGTTGCAACTATGCCAGGTATTATTTATATTTCTATGCAACTGGTAGATGTATTGTTTGATTTTGGAGCTACTCATTCCTTTATATCATTATCGTGTGTGAATCGTTTGTGTCTTGTCAGTCTCTCTGCTTGTGAACCTTTTATTGTTGGACTGCCGAGTGGGGAAAGGATAGTTGGGGATCGAGAGATTGTCAATTGTCCTGTGACCATCGGCGGTAGAGATTGGTCATCCGATTTAATTATGATTAACATGAAAGGAGAGGATTTCATCCTTAGTGACGATTGGTTAGATCGCCATGGAGCGATAGTAAATTATCGCCGAAAAATAATTTCGATAGTCGCGCCAGATGGTACTGAACACATTTTTGAAGGGCAGAAACCTGGTACTTATGGGAAGACTATCCGAGCCATGAAAGCGATGAAATTATTGCGACAAGGTTGTAACGGTTATTGGTGTTATGCGTTGAATTCGGAAGTTGGTGAGGTGCAGTTGTCCTCTATTCCCGTTGTGAATGAATTTCCAGACATATTTCCAGATGATTTGCCTGGGTTACCGCTGCATCGGGACGTGGAGTTTACTATCGAACTAGAGCCTAATGCGGCACCAATATCCAAGGTACCATACAGAATGGACCCATTAGAAATACAAGACTTGAAGAAACAATTGGGTGAACTGCTGGACAAAGGTTATATTCGGCCTAGTGCGTCTCCATGGGGTGCCCCGGTATTGTTCGTACGGAAGAAAGAAGGATCTTTACGGTTATGTATTGACTATCGTGAGTTGAATAAACTTACTATCAATAATAAATTTCCGTTGCCAAGAATCGATGATCTATTTGATCAATTACAAGGGGCTACGGATTTCTCGAAGATTGATTTGAGATTGGGATATTATCAATTGCAAATTTAGGATTTGGATATTCCGAAGATGACATTACGAACGAGATACGGGCATTATGAATTTGTAGTTATGCCTTTTGGTTTGACGAATGCTCCGGTGGAATTTATGCAACTTATGAACAAAACATTTATCGAATATCTCGATAAATTTGTGGTGGTGTTCATTGATGATATCTTGATCTATTCCAAGAACGAAGTGGAGCATGCTGAACAATTGAGAATTATTTTGATTATTTTGTGGGCTGATAAGCTTTATGCTAAGTTTTCTAAGTGCGAATTCTGGATGAAAGAAGTTGCTTTTCTTGGTCATATTATATCAGTTGATGGTGTTCGAGTAGACCCTCAAAAGGTGGAAGCAGTCTTAGCTTGGGAACCCTCGCGGAATGTTAAAGAAGTTCAAAGTTTTCTGGTATTAGCTGCCTATTATCGTCGATTTGTCGAGGGATTCTCGAAAATCGCTCGATCTCTCACCCAATTATTACAGAAAAATCAGAAATTTGAATGGAGTGATGAGTGTCAGAGGACTTTTGATGAATTGAAGAAGGGTGACTACATCTACGGTCCTATCCTTACCACAAGGAACGGAAGGTTTAGTTGTCTATAGTGATGCTTCTAAACAAGGATTGGGATGTGTATTGATGTAAAACGAGAGAGTAGTGGCTTATGCATCTCGACAATTAAAGCCATATGAGATGAACTATCCCACCCATGATCTTGAGTTAGCCGTGTAATACCCGTGCTTTTTATTGACTGTTTGACCTTGCCGTTCTTCTTATTTTATCGCTCTGTAAACTCTTGGTGAGGTTGTCAATGTTTACCTAGAGTTTCGTACCTTGTTTGGATCTTGATCGTGTTGGTTAGACCTTTCGGAAGTGTTCTGGGCCAGGGAGATAGCGCACGATAGGCCTATGCTAATGCACGCTAATTTTGGTTGAGTAGCGCATGCTAGCTTTGAGCCTTAGCGCGCGCTAACGGACCAGATAGGGCAAAGGCAGTAGCTAATTCCACTCTCTGGACTAGCAGTTAGCGCACGCTAGGAGATTCGCTAGCGCATGCTATTCGTGGTTAGTAACGTACGCTAACATCGTCCGTAGCGCACGCTAACGAGCTGAGTCGATAGAGGCAGTGAGGTTTTCAGACTTTCTGGACTAGCAGGTAACGCACGCTAAACAGCGGCTAACGCACGTTATATGTGATGCGTAGCGCGCGTTAGTGCTCAGTGTTAACGCACACTAGCGGACTGAGACAGTGAACTGGGACTTTGGCAGGGCACCAGTTAGCGCACGCTAAGGATGTTGAGTAGCGCGCGCTAACGTCTGAGGACTGTAGCCATTTGACTATCGTGTGACCCCGTTAGCGCACGCTAATATTGAGGCATAGCGTGCGCTAGACTGGGACAGTATATAAGGGGACAGTCAACCCCTGCACTTGTCATTTCACATCATTTCCACTTTTTCCGATCAGGAGAGCTTGGGAGAGGCGGTTTGGGGCGATTTGAGGTGGTTCTTCTTCAGATATTATACAACATCTAATACATTTCTATCCTCCAAGTCAAGGTAAATTCCTTAGAACCCTAGTTTTTGGGAATTTCGGGGATTTTCTTAGATTCGTCCGATTTATCCATTTTGGAGCTTGAGAACCCTGAGATTGCGTTGTATCTATCCCGTATACATGCTTTCCCTATGATTTTACGGATTGGTTTGTGCCATGTTCGGACTTGTAAGGGTTTGGATGATTTTCTAAACTCTAGTTGTTTACCCTTGTATTTTCGTAAATCGTAAATGGGTTTCGGGAGTTTTTTCGTGAATTATGAGTATGGATTATTGATTTTCGCATCCCTTACGAATCGTTTAGGTGCCGGAAGTGCGTTCTTGGACCTACCGAACTCATACTCCTTTCCGTTCAATTTCTCGATGTCTCAAAGCCAAGTATATATTTATGATTATACGTTCTCGACTTTGAAAGTAAGATATATTAATGTCATGATTATTTATATCCACTCTGGGGTGGGCCGACGGGTCCCCTGAGGGTTTCGTAGCCTCTTGGTGTGATTCCACGGATGATATGAACGAACCACTCTGGAATGGACCGACGAGTCCTCTGAGGGTTCCGTAGCCTCTGGTGCGGTTCCACGGTATTCATATATATATATTGATGTGATGCTATGAGATTTAGTTATTCCGGAATACTAGTCTTGAATTGATGAATTGATGTTTTCCTTTACTTTATTGTCGAGGAGTATTGTGTTTCATACTTGATATACTTGCACTAGCTATTCGATGGCTAACCCCTTTATGGGGGAAATACTTCTGGTTCCAGGAGAGCGGATAGGCAGGTATCAGGTCGGCATGAAGATGATGGGCAAGCGTTATACTGTGTCTTATCTCCATTTATGTTTTGTGTTCCTCCATTCAGTGTTGTTGTACTAGAATGGTTATTGAATACTCGAGTATTGTTTGTTTTCAATCTTCCTTGATGTTCCGGCCTGTGTTGCCGAGGTTTTGATTTTGTACTGTGATGTATTTGAATACATTAGACATGACATTTGTTCTTCGATACACCTTCCAAGTCTCTTTACATAGTCTGTGGCGAGAGCGGAACACTCGAAGGCATGGAAAACCATCTACACCAAGTCTCCAACTCACCAAATTCATTGACAAAACAAGCTCTACCTTCTGCGGTTCCACAAAGGTTATGAGGGTGGTCTCCAATTTTGGTTTTTTACTCATCCTTAATCAACCTCTCATGTAATTTTCTTTTTCAAAACTATCAGCTAAAAACGATGCACTTGATGTAATACAGTTTTTGTGGGAATATAATTTTACATTCTTCCAAAAAAAAAAAAAAAGAATACATTAGACATGGTTTGAATACCCTTTGTATCGTTTTTCATTTCATTGTATTCGGACCTTCTCGATCAAGTTTTATAGTTCTGCGTATGATTAGCCTTGTGGGTCCCACGGTGGGGTTCACGACGCTGTAATATACCCTGAATAACTTGGGGGTGTTACAGAATATGGTATCAGAGCTTATGTCTATGGATACCTAGGCTGTCGGTATTTTGGGTCGATTGAGTCGTCATTTGTCCACAGTGTCACTACTCTGCCATCATCACAATGCGACCGATACTTGTAAGTCCTATTACTCTTCTTGGGTTTCTTAATCGTTTTGATTTTAGTTTGATACTCTTGAGAATCGGTCACTTCGAGGACGTGCGATTTGGATTGTACTTACGTACTTTGTGTATCCTTTAGAATGTATGCTGACAGGGGACAGAGATGAGACCGTGGTCGCGGACGCGGACTTTTCTTTGAGATATTTTCAAAAATTCTAATTGCGGTACTAATGTGTGTTTGTGTTATGTTGAGACTCTGTATGGGTGTCGGATGCTAGTATCATGGGAGGTCATCGACTTCACACATATGTAAGTATACTATTTTGGTTATTCGCTTGTGGCGACAATTGATTACTCTTGTGATGAGTTTGGAAATTTTGGGTCGATCTGTTGTTGGTTGACAGTTATAATTGAGGGCATCGTGTATCAGGTTGTTTAATTTTGATACCAAGCATATCATATGAGAATGTTATTGAATCAAGTATATATATCCAGCATGTCGTATATACGTGTCCAGTATGTCGAGGCTACGGACAGGAACCATTGGAATTGGCTAAGTGTATCCTGATTAGCACATGCTAATAGCGAAGCATAGCGCACGCTAAAGGCTTGGACTAGCGCGCGCAAGGCCATGTCAGAACTTATCCGAGTGGTTGGCAAAGTTGTCGACAGCTTCCGGGTTTCATGTGTCAACGGCATTTAGCGCACGCGGGACATAAGTATTAGCGCACGCTAAATGTAGAACAGTCAAGGGAATTCCGGAAATCGCGGGTGCTTTCGGCATGTGGGACACAGGCATCTTATGGGTAGGTGCAGGCTGTCGAGTCAACTATGATTAGCGCCCGTCCTTTCTTTTCCACCAAAAGAGAGTTCTTGGAAGATATTTTGAGGTTCTAAATACTTGTTTAATCACGGAGTTGATCGTTTTAACAACTCTAAGCTTGGAATCGATTGGAAATGGATTCAACCTTGAGAATAAATCCATTTCTTCAAAAAGGTAATTAATATTCACTTTAGATTTGGTTTTGGATTGAATATCGTTGTTCTTGAGTTGATAATCATCATGTATATGAATTGATAAGTATGATTATGGATGGATTACCGCGTTATGTTGATATTATTATGGAAGTGCGGATATTGATATGATTCGTTTGGTTTTGAATGGTGTTGTTTATCTTCAAGAGATATGTTGGTTAATATCTCCAGACATTTCGACTTTGACGTTATTGTTGGTGATTAGTTCGTATGATAATAGTTTATGGAGGCGTTATGATGATTCTTGGTATCCCACGGGAAGTTTGTTAAGGATGATGATGACATGATGACTTATATGTTGGATTATGTTATCTTGTCATGAGTATGGTTAGGGGATCATAGTGTTCTTGGCAGTATTATTGCGATTCCTGATGTTATGATGATATATGCCTTAGACTATGAGTCAGATGATGGCTTAGATGTTTGAACATTAGATTTGGTCGTTTGTTCGATTGTGGACGTGATTTCGGATTAATTTATGATTCCTGAGAGACTCTTTAATTATATGAGATGATGAACATTTATAAGAAGTGTGGGTGTTTTAGATATGAATATGGAATATTCATGTCTAGAGCTGAATTATGTGTTTTGATATAATATTCGCATAGGAATACAAATATGATTACGAGTTTGATGAAATTATTATTCATCTCTGAGTTTGGAAGTCCATACATACTGAACAAATGTTCAAGTCGAATGATTGGATTGGTTGACAACCTTAGAATATGATTATCTATAATGTTGAACTAATTGGATGGTTCGAATTAATGATGATCATCGGAAACTTTTAACTAGGGGTTTACAAGAAGGAACCTTGTTAATTCGTATTTAAGAATTTAGTTTGGAATCGATAACATCTAGACCCATGTTAGTTCGAATTTGTTGCTGATATGATCATCATATTTCGGCTCGTATTGTGGATAGGGATTTGTAAGTGTCTGAGTTGGATTGTTCAGACTGTGTTTAATCGAGATATGATGGGACTGTTGAGTTTGTGGTTTGGTGGTATTGATATCGATCGTTATCGAACATGTTGATTATTAATCTTTCTTTATACAATAAGTTGTGATGTCTGATCGTGGATTATGACTGTTGTGATACGGTTGAGGTTGAAGAGTTCGTAGATTACTTTGGTCGGGGCTGATGAACTCGTAGACAAAAGCAACTGAATTGGTAACAGTTAGTTGTATTGATATCGAGGCAAGTTTTATACTTGTACTAGTCAATGAGATTGATGTTATCATGTATGTGCATGAATGTGTGTATCATGTCGAGCCTTGGTCTTTTTGTGATTTTGTTGATATCAGGGGATTGTTTGATACGACATCATTTGGAAAGTTATGCTAAATGTTATTGTTGTTCGTAAATGGCCGGTTCAGGGCATTACGATACTTGTTGATTATATTGATGTCAATAGCCGGTTCGCAATATTGATGTATCGACTGTTGTTATTGATTTTGGTGCTTCGCTATTAGTGTTGTATTGGCCGATTGAATGCATCGATGTATTGGATTGTCATCTTCGTTATCGGTAACCGATTAAAGGTGCTGAGACATCCATTGAACTGTGTTATCGGTTGGCCATTCTAAGGCAATCTAGGTATTGAATTGGGATTATCGAGGATAGTTCCCATCCGTTGTGTCGTTATTATCGATTGACCATTCTAAGGCAGTCGAAGTATTTGAATTGGGACCACCGAGGACGGTGCCCATCCGTGAGTTATTGTTGTCGTATTGGCCGACTTAAGGCTGCACACTATCATTCCTGTGAACTTGGTAATTTTGTGATCGTTGAGGTTTGAGGATTCCAGGAGTGTTGCATTGTGATTGTTGATCGTGTTAATCGGTCCGTAGGGATTGTGACCCCAGAATGGTTGTTTTGGATATTATTGGTCGTGTCGATCTTTCATTATCTGTGTGTCATTGTTCGCTTCGGTGAGTCTTTTGAATCCGTATCGGATGTGTTATCCTTGAGTTTTTTTGTCATGTTACATCGTGACATATCTGGAATCATATCTGCATGCCAATTGATTATGTGTATGAATTTTAACCAGGCACGCGATGGTCATGCATGGATGTTTCCGCATTGGACCGTGCACATGAGACGTAGTTCGTGAGGCTAATTAAGTACATTATCCTACGTATATTCTGGATTCCGTATACGGGGTGGACATGTGCACGGACACATTTCCGAATCGAGCTTATTTGTTTGGTCGTTCGTAGTCCATGTTGTATTGGATATGTTTGGCGATTTGCGACTAGTTGTTCATACGCCGAAGGGTATGTTCCACAGTCGGGGTTATTTCTTTGAGATCTATTATTGTTGATCGTTTAGAGTTTACCTTGTTGATGGTACTCTCAATCGCTGTTGATCCCTTGTTGATCGTGTTGGAGTTTATCATGCTGATGGTAGTCTCGATTACTGTGGATCTTTCTCTGGTAGCATTGGAGTTTATCATGTCGACGATATTCTCGGTTAATTTATTGGTTGATCATTGTTATTGACCGTGTGAGCGTTCGGACTGTACGTAAATGTTTTGGGACTTATTGTCATTGTTTTGTGTATTATTGGTTTTTGTCCATATTGAGTTTTATCGGTGCAATCCGACAGACAGGAATTGGCACAGATAGTTCATTCTACACTTATGAGTTATGATGATGTTTTGAGAATCCTTGGTATTATTGGAACGTAGTACTCATGGTTGTAGTTGAATTCATTTTGTATTTTGAGAATACCCTTCAGCATGTCAAATCGTATGCCGATACTCGTCGCCTACCTTTGGAATTCGATTTTGGAGACCATGTTCTACTCCAGCATTGGGGCTTATTCATAGCGTTTTTCATGTTTCTCAGTTGAGAAAGTATGTGCCGGATTCAAGTCATGTTGTTGACTATAGTGGGTTTGACGTAACCGAGGATGCTACCTTTCCGGAGAGACCAGTGAAGATTCTTGAACGTCATGAGAAGCAGCTTTAGCACAAAACCATCCAGTTGGTTAAAGTGCAATGGTCGAGGCATGGAGTCGAGGAAGCGATTTGGGAGATGGAAAGGCAGATGCGATCGTATTACCCCGAGCTTTTTTTTATTTCTTAAGTTTCGGGACGAAACTTCTTTTTAGAGGGGGAGAATGTAATACTCGTGCTTTTTATTGACTGTTTGACCTTGCCGTTCTTCCTATTTTATTGCTCTGTAAACTCTTGGTGAGGTTGTCGATGTTTACCTAGAGTTTCGTGCCTTGTTTGGATCTTGATCGTGTTGGTTAGACCTTTCGGAAGTTTTATGGGCCAGGGAGATAGCGCACGCTAGGCCTATGCTAACGCACGCTAATTTTGGTTGAGTAGCGCACACTAGTTTTGAGCCTTAGCGCGCGCTAACGGACCAGACAGGGCAAAGGCAGTAGCTAATTCCACTCTCTAGACTAGCAGTTTGCGCACGCTAGGAGATTCGCTAGCGCACGCTATTCGTGGTCAGTAGCACACGCTAACATCGTCCGTAGCGCACGCTAACGAGCTGAGTCGACGGAGGCAGTGAGGTTTTCAGACTTTCTGGACTAGCAGGTAACGCACGCTAAACAGCGGCTAGCGCATGTTATATGTGTTGCGTAGCGCGCGTTAGTGCTCAGTGTTAACGCACGCTAGTGGACTGAGACAATGAACTGGGACTTTGGCAGGACACCAGTTAGCGCACGCTAAAGATGTTGAGTAGCGCGCGCTAACGTCTGAGGACAGTAGCCATTTGACTACCGTGTGACCCCGTTAGCGCACGCTAATATTGAGGCGTAGCGTGCGCTAGACTGGGACAGTATATAAGGGGACAGTCAACCCCTGCACTTGTCATTTCACATCATTTCCACTTTTTCCGATCGGGAGAGCTCGTGAGAGGCGGTTTGGGGCGATTTGAGGCGGTTCTTCTTCAGATATCATCATCTTGGGTTGGATAACAAGGATTATACAACATCTAATACATTTCTATCCTCCAAGTCAAGGTAAATTCCTTAGAACCCTAGTTTTTGGGAATTTTGGGGATTTTCTTAGATTCGTCTGATTTATCCATTTTGGAGCTTGAGAACCATGAGATTATGATGTATCTATCCCGTATACATGCTTTCCCTACGATTTTATGGATTGGTTTGTGCCGTGTTCGGATTTGTAAGGGTTTGGGTGATTTTCCAAACTCTAGTTGTTTACCCTTGTATTTTCGTGAATTGTAAATGGGTTTCGAGAGTTTCTTCGTGAATTATGAGTATAGATTATTGATTATCGTATCCCTTATGAATCGTTTAGGTGCCGGAAGCGCGTTCTTGGACCTACCGAACTCATACTCCTTTCCGTTCAATTTCTCAATGTCTCAAAGGCAAGTATATATTTATGATTGTACGTTCTCGACTTTGAAAGTAAGATATATTAATGGCATGATTATTTATATCCACTCTGGGGTGGGGCGACGGGTCCCCTGAGGGTTTCGTAGCCTCTTGGTGCGATTCCACGGATGATATGAACAAACCACTCTGGGATGGACCGACGAGTCCTCTGAGGGTTCCGTAGCCTCTGGTGCGGTTCCACGGTATTCATATATGTATTGATGTGATGCTATGAGATTTAGTTATTCCGGAATACTAGTCTTGAATTGATGAATTGATGGTTACCTTTACTTTATTGTCGAGGAGTATTGTGTTTCATACTTGATATACTTGCACTAGCTATTCGATGGCTAACCCCTCTATGGGAGAAATACTTTTTATGTATTTCAGGTTCCAGGAGAGCGGATAGGAAGGTATCGAGTCGGCATGAAATGGGCAAGCGTTATACTATGTCTTATCTCCAATTATGTTTTGTGTTCCTCCATTCAGTGTTGTTGTACTGGAATGGTTATTGAATACTCGAGTATTGTTTGTTTTCAGTCTTCCTTGATGTTCCAGCCTGTGTTGCCGAGGTTTTGATTTTGTACTGTGATGTATTTGAATACATTAGACATGGTTTGAATACCCTTTGTATCGTCTTTCATTTCATTGTATTCAGACCTTCTCGGTCAAGTTTTATAGTTCCGCGTATGATTAGCCTTGTGGGTCCCACGGTAGGGTTCAGGGCAGTGTAATATACACTGAATAACTTGGGGGTGCTACAAGCCGCTGTGGTGTTTGCGTTGAAAATTTGGAGGCATTACTTATATGGTTCTTCTTGTCGAGTGTATACAGACCATAAGAGCCTGAAGTATATATTCATGCAGAAGGATCTAAATATACGCCAGTGACGATGGTTGGAAATGCTTAAATATTATGATCTCGACATTCTTTACCATCCAGGTAAAGCGAATGTCGTTGTTGATTCTTTAAGCTGCAAGTCAATCGTATTGCAGAAATTGGAATTACTTACCATTCAACCAGTGCTCAGACGAAAGTTGATTGGTTTGGAAATTGAAGTTTGGCCTCAAGTAACTCAAGGACAATTACATTTCCTTGAGGTCACGTCCTCCATGATGGAAGATATTAAGTCCAACCAGTTAGACGATCCCTTACTGGTACAGCTTTGGGAAGACGTTGTTAAAGGAAAAGCTCCTGGATTCTTAATCGATGAAGACGAAGTTCTTCGATTTTGGTAGAACTTGTGTACCCAAGCGGGATGATCTCAAGCAAGTGATTTTGAATGAAGCACATTCTACTCCATACTCGATTCATCCGGGTACGAGTAAAAGTATAAAGACTTGAAGAAAAATTTTTGGTGACCGAACATGAAGAAAGATGTAACGGAGTTCGTATCGAAATGCTTGACTTGTCAGCAGGTTAAAGCTGAGCATCAAGAACCTGCCAGAAAGTTGCAACCGTTACCAATTCCGGAATGGAAGTGGGAAGACATCGCGATGGATTTTATTGTGGGAATGCCAAGGATGCGAACCGGAATGAATATGATTTGGGTAATCGTTGATCAGTTAACCAAATCCGAACATTTTCTGGGCATTAGATATATGTGGGGACCAGAGAGGTTAGCTCGTTTGTTCATTGCAGAGATTGTGAGACTCCATGGTACCCCAAAAAGTATTGTTTCGGATCGCGATGGTCGTTTTGTATCACATTTCTGGCGGGCAGTACATCGAGCGCTCGGTACCGAACTGAATTTTAGCATCGCTTATCATCCTCAGATGGATGGACAATTGGAGAGAACGATCCAAACTTTGGAAGACATGTTGAGAGCTTGTTTGTTGGAATGGAAAGAAGATTGGGAGATTCATTTACCATTGATCGAATTTGCGTATAATAATAGTTGGCATAGTTCGATTGGAATGGATCCATTTGAAGCATTTTATGGAAGACGGTGTAGATCGCCAATTTGTTGGGACGAACCATATGAGTTACTTGGAGTAGAGACGAATTTGATGATTCAAACACGGGAGAAAGTTGCTGTTATTCGACAAAGGTTGTTGACCGCCCAGAGTCGACAAAAGTTATATACAGATGTTAGACGTTAACCATTAGAATTTCAGGCTGGAGATCATGTGTTGTTGAAGGTATCGCCGACTCGTGGAGTCCTTCAGTTTGGTAAGAAGAAGAAGCTTAGTCCTTGTTATATTGGTCCCTTCGAAATTCTGGACAAGATAGGTGATGTAGCTTATCGACTAGCGTTACCTCCGACGCTTAGTCATGTTCATAATGTGTTTCATGTTTCACAATTCGTAAGTATGTTCCCGATCCCGGCCATGTTATTGATTATCAAGAGATTGAGGGTAATGATGATAGTAAATACGAAGAACAACCGGTAACCATACTAGAGCGATGAGTGAAACAATTGCGATAGAAAGTGATTCTGTTAGTAAAGGTCCAATGGTCTAAGCATGGAATCAAGGAGGCCACGTGGTAAACCGAGGATAGTATGCATGCCCGATACCCCAAACTTTTTGAATCTTAAATTTCGGAACGAAACTTCTTTTTAGGGGGTAAGGGTGTAATATCCGTGTATTTTATGAGTGTTGTTTTAGATGTATCTTGTGGTATTGTGGTTATTTAGAACGTATGTATTGATGATGGATCTTAGAATGTTCATGGTTGGTAATCATTGAGTTTTGTGATTTTTGGATTATGTCTGTTTTGTCCGGACTTCGCGAATTTAACGCTGGGAAGTAGCAGTTAGCGCACGCTAGACTGCTTTCTAGCGCACGCTGACTATGTGTGAGTAGCACACGCTACTCTTGTGCATAGCGCACGTTAGACCTGCTGGGCAGTGAGCTTTCTGGACTCTGGAATGGGGCGTTAGCGCACGGTAATGTCGTACTAGCGTATGCTATTTCGATGTACTAGCACACATTATTAGTGGGATATTGTGCACTATGTCGGCAGGTCAGTGAGGGCAGAAACATTTTTGGACTGCAGATACTAGTAGGCAGAGCACGCTATTATTTGGAACTAGCGCACGCTAGTGGCGATCGATAGCGCACGCTAACATGAGGGTAGCGCACACTACCGGAGTCAGACAGAAGGTTCTGGACTTCCTTTTATTCAACAGAGCACCGCCTTTAGGCCCGATAGCACACGCTTAACTTTAGCCGTAGCGTGCGCTAATCCCTCACAGTATATATATGGGGGGTAGGTTCTAGAAATGTCATTTTTCACCTCTTCTCTTTTTCTTCGGCGGTTGGGCGATTTGGAGCATAGGAAGGCGTAGTTTTCGACTAGATTTCACCATCCACCAATATTTTTGAGTTCCTAGTCTCAATCTAACAAGATTTCGTCAAGTTCATCATCCAAATCAAGGTAAAATTGTTCAATCCCTAGTTTTTTTGGAAATTTTGGGGATTTGTTAAGATTTTGCTTCTCTAGTCCATTTTGGCCTTGATTTGTATTAGATTATGATTATGGAGTCATAATCCCTTGTTTTCCTTGAAGTCTACGGATTTTGTTTCGAGTTTTCATCCATTAAATGGAGTATGAATGACTCCGCCCCCATAGTGTTCGGTTAAATGTCCCTAAGGGTAGAACTTAGGATGAATCCTTCCGTTTCCGTGGTGTCGTGTTTTGATTTGGTATTTAGATTTGTTAGGATCGAATTGTTGAAGGAAGTTCGGACCGTACGTTCATCCATTTGTTGTTTCCTGTGTGGTTCGAATTGAGGCAAGTACTTTGGTTGTGTTTAATGTACTTCGTGTGAATATGTGAAAAATGTGATTTGTGCCAAAGTGATGTTTTCAAAAGTGCAATGTGTGGTTGTGTGCCAAGTATAACCAGTGTGGGTCCCCTGGGTTCCGTAGACTAAGGCCTCTGCGGTTCACTTGGCTGGGTTTGTACAACCAGGGAGGTCTGACAAGGACTCACTGGGGAGAGGTATATATTCCGCGTGGGGTACATTACCTGTACAGCCCCCGTTGATGTTTTGTGATGATGAATGTGATGTATTCCGGAATATCTATGATGACACTATGATTTCGGTGATTTATGTTGATTATTCACTTGTTGTACATATTCTAGAATCATTGTACTTGCACCGGCTTTTGCTGACCCCTTCGGGGGTGGATATACTTTTGTGTATTGAGGTACAGGTCCAGTGAGAGAGCCAGCACAGGGCGGACACGAGCTTGGTGGGCAGCATTGATATCATGCACTATTTTGAGTTGGTGGTCGTATGGTCATGGTCAAAGTCGTGTTTTGGTTTTGTACTCGCGCGGGTACTGTCTGTGTTGTATGTCGTGTCATTGTTGATGGTTAATGATGTTGTTGTATTCCAATTGTGAGCGGTTGTATTATTTATGATCCCACGGGACGATATGTTGTTTGGTATGGTGGTGTATGACATATTGAAGTTGAAGTTGGTTTTAAATGTGTGGATGTCCCGTTTTCATTATTGTTTAATGTATTTTATGTTGGTCTTAGCCTGGTAGGTTCTACAAAAAGAATCTACGGTGCTGTAATATTTCCGTAAATCACGGGGGTGTTACAAAATATGGTATCAGAGTTTAGGTTTATGGATACCTAGGATGTCGGTATTTTTGGGTTTGTTAAATTGAGTCAGTTGTTGTCTACGATATCATTGGCATGCTACCACCTCGTGTTTCAAGTGCTGGAAGACTCTTCGGATGTTGGTTGCTTCTTTCTTTCGGAAGTAATTATCTTTGTCATCGTGCAATCTATTATTGTAATCGTTTCCTTGTTGAACCATTCTTATTCCTCAGTATGCTGAGAGGTAGAGATATCCATCAACTCGGCCGAGGCCGTGGCAGAGTCGTAGTATCTGAGTCCGAGAGATTCATTTCATAATTGGCATCTCGTTCTGTGACTAGGTTAGATCCGATCCCTTCGGGAGGTTTAGATGGAGGTTTGGAGGCCGAAGTGCCTAACGTTCTTCAAAAAGTCGTAACTCAAGTGCACCAACTGGCACAAGTGGTGCAGAATATTAATACTGGCAGGACGGTCGAGGATCGATGGCTTCAAGAAGTTATGAAGATGAACCCTCAGAGATTCGATGGTTCCGGTGATGCAAACAACTAGGATCATTGGTTAGTTGAGATGGAAAAGATCTTTGATGGTATTAGCTGCCCAGAAGCCAAGAGAGTCCCAATTACTCAATATCTGACGGTTGATGACGCGTCGGATTGGTGGAGAGCTGTTAAGCCTAGGGACTGCGACATCACTTGGGAAGAATTTAAAGATCTGATGGAAGCTCAGTATTGTCCAGCGCCGGTACAATTAGCAAGAGTCAGTGATTTTTTCAGAGCTCAACCCGAGGATGTTCCTATTTCCGAGGCAATCAAGACGTATAATAAATACTTAGTGTGTGTCCAAGATCGGGTTAAAGATGAAATAAACAAGATACTTCATTTCAATGTTAGGATGAAACCGGAGGTCCGAACGTAAATGGAGGGCCTTGGGTGTACTACTTTGAGAGAATACCAAGACAGAGCGCTGGCTTATGAGATGGTGTCAGTTCCGGTTCCTGCGGTTTCGAGCTCCAAGAGATCGAAATTTTCTGGTAGTTTCCAAGGCATCGCGTAGGCCTTAGCCTTCTGTGCAATCTTCTGTTGGTTCCTCTCATCCTAGTGGAGTAGCGCTAAAAGTTTGTTTTAATTGTGGAAATCCGGGACATGTCATCTCTCGTTGCACTTTTTGCCCCATTGATTGTTTTAAGTGTGGGAAGCAGGGTCATTGTGCGTTATATTGTGAGTCAGCGGGCAGAATCTTCTCTAAACAGTCTTCTACTCTGGCAGGCACATTTACGGGTCAGCCAACTCCGAGTGTCGAACGTAGCAGTGGAAGAGGTAAAACCGAGCATAAGGATGCATCTAGAATTGGATCAGCTCCACCACGATTGTATGAGATGAGGCGAACTGATGACGTAGGGGCGCAACTACGCTAGGTATTATTTATATTTCTATGCACCCGGTAGATGTATTGTTTGATTCTGGAGCTACTCATTCCTTTATATCATTGTCTTGTGTGAATTGTTTGGGTCTTGTCGGTCTCTCTGCTTGTGAACCTTTTATTCTTGGACTGCTGAGTGGGGAAATGATAGTTGGGGATCGAGAGATTGTCAATTGTCCTGTGACCATCGGCGGTAGAGATAGGTCATTCGCTATAATTGTGATTGACATGAAAGGAGAGGATTTGATCCATGGTGATTATTGGTTAGATCGCCATAGAGCGATAGTAAATTATCGCTGGAAAATAATTTCGATAGTCACGCCAGATGGCACTGAACATGTTTTTGAAGGGCAGAAACCTGGTACTTCTGGGAAGAGTATCCGAGCCATGAAAGCGATGAAATTATTGCGACAATGTTGTACCAGTTATTGGTGTTATGCGTTGAAGTCGGAAGTTGGTGAGGTACAGTTGTCCTCTATTCCCATTGTGAATGAATTTACAGACGTATTTCGAGATGATTTGCCTGGGTTACCGCCGCATCGTGACGTGGAGTTTACTATCAAACTAGAGCCTAATGCGGCGCCAATATCCAAGGCACCATACAGAATGGCCCTATCGGAAATGCAAGAGTTGAAGAAACAATTGGGTAAACTATTGGACAAAGGTTATATTCGGCCTAGTGCGTCTCCATGGGGTGCCCCGATATTGTTCGTACAGAAGAAAGACGGATCTTTACGGTTATGTATTAACTGTCGTCGAGTACGAGCACGACGAAACTGCGAAACGACAAAAACCACACAAGATGAAGACAGACACGCAAAGAGTGTGTAACGACAAACTCAAACGCTAAAAGAAAACATGATTCCGACTACCCGACGGTTCGGAATACAACAACGGAAGTAATTACCCCCAAACTTTGGTAAATTACAAAATGACCCAAAACGTCTAAAAATCACGATATGACACCAAACAACTAAACCGAAGTTCTCAACACGTCTAACAAAGTTAAACCAACTTATAGGAAACACGAAATCGTAGTTTCAAATCACCATCACATGAAATGAACCAAATAGCAGAAAAAGTTGCTTAAAACACGGATTCGGGTAAAACAGCCCCGAAACAAACTCAGATGACCAAACACGCAGAACAAAACATTATCCAAATGTCAAAACGCTCGCAAGTGAGTTCAGGAAATCAGAAAAATGCCAAAAATAAAAAAATTACCGAAAGAGAAAATCACAAGTATTACATTCTACCCCTCTAAAAAGAAGTTTCGTCCCGAAACTTAAAAAAAGGGTGAGGTCACAAACAATAAAGCACAGACGAAAAAATCTCAGCGGTCCCGATGAATCAATCCTGATATCGCTGTCGAAGCACGATTCTGGGAAACTTCAAGTAATATTTCACAATACTGAACTCTGTGGCCCTCGAGTCCACAGTTACAACAAGTAATCGGCTGCAAACGACAATTAGCTTGCACATGACCCACAATGTTGCAATTGAAACACCTCCCAATCCAACTAGGAGTCAAAGAAGATGACTTGGAACCCTTGGTTCCACCGAATGAAGAAAGGGAAGGTTTCGCCGTAGGACTAGGCGAAACTCGATGAGAAGAAGTTCCGACTCCCACACTATCTGAAAAATATCCAGACGTCCTCTGCCTATTCGGCTTATGCAAAGGCCCAGTAGATAATGATGCCATCTCGTACGCCATGGCTCGATTCTGATACTCTCTCAAAGTAGCACAAGTGAAACCCGACATGTACTATCGAATCTCTGGTCTCATCCGCATATCAAAATGACGGATTTTGTCTCCCTCGGTCCTCACTTGCCCTTTCACATAAGTGAGTTGTCGACTATAATCGACAATAGCCTGCGAAACGGGCATATCCTGCGGCTCGACTAGATAAAAATCTCGGATCCTATGCTCTTGGATCGTCTTTGGACAGAACTATGCTCCCATCAACTTCTTGAACTCTTCCCAAGTAACAGCATGATCCTGAGGCTCAATGGCCTCCCACCAATTAGAAGCGTCACTATCGAGAAGGAACTGAGCGATAGGAATCCCCCATTCCTCTGGACAACCAACCGCCATGAAAATATTCTCCAATTGGAAAAGCCAACCGTCCCAGCCCAAAGTATCACCCACGCCCGCAAAACGAGGAGGATGGATACGAATCACTTCTCTAAGCCACTAAGTCGACCCGACGTTCTCAGCCACGGTAGTGTTATGTTCAACTGCCTGGATCAAATGAGTTATCTGGTCTTCCACCCGCTGAAGTATAGTATCAACACCAATACCAATGCCAGCATGATCCTGATCGCGCGACTGATTTCCACGACCTCTCGGCATACTGAACGGACAACCGTTCAGAACGACAAAACAAGCACCACATAATCAATATAGGGCAACCAACAGTAACACGATAAAATACTCATTCTGAGTCATAACACGAATACAAGAACTATCACCGCAACGATAGAATTCATATTCATAAGTCACTCACTTGGCTACATCAACAAAACGTACGATCTTTACCAAAACAATCACGGTCAAAACCACATACATATCATCATGGTCAAACATGGGTAATATTTTTAAAAACAAAATTTTCCGAGGTATTTGTCCAAATGATAATATTTTAAAATTCTTAAGTTTGAATAATTTTGCTGAAATGAGTTTTTGAAAAGAAATATTTTTAATACCTCGGTCATTTGATCAAACTATGAACCCATTATCATAACTGTTTCGTTTTGAAAGTCATTTGCAAAACAACATTTTGAAACATCAATCTACTTGATAAACGATATCATCGAAATGTCCTTATGAATATAAATCACCATTACCAGCAATCAACTATCACATCCGGACAACGTCATAGAATTATACAATTAAACCCAACTATGTAGTCATAACATCTAGTTGTACAACCAAAATTCGTTAGCAAGAAAGGTAATGGTTAATAATACATCAGTAATATCCATACAGGATAAACAACTAAGTACAACATTACTGATACAGCAGTTAAAGTTCACGATCGCCACGAACGGACCATATGACTATGTCAACAGGAATTAAACGACCGATAATGAGCACAGATATAATTATAACAACAAAGTTACTGCCGTGACAGTCAGAAGCTTACGGCCGTAACAGCTAACTGTAAGACAGCAGAATCAACCCAGCATCCTCAAAACAGCTCCGAAGGTTAAGGATCGACTCTTAACAATGTATCTCGACATTTAGAAAATATTGCAAAAATTCTCCAACGGCATAATAGCATATGTTGCAACGATTCAGTCCCAACACACAAACACATAATGTTTTTAATTCCAAAAATTAAAGCCTTTTTGCAATTTAAAAATTTTCCAAAATCCTTTTGAGCATAACCAAAAATGATGGTAACGGTTTGCAATGTCCGAAGTATTATTATACTGTCTGTTGACTAGAATTGTTTCAAATAATACTCCCTTCGTCCCGCTCAAATCTTTACATTTATCTTTTTTTATCTTTAAAAACTTTACATTTATCACTTTTACATAATCAAATCAAATAATCACTTTTTACCTTTTAATCTCCACCGCATATTCACCATCAATATTTTTTACTTTTTAATCTCCACGATATTTTTATCATCATTACTTACACCAATTAGTACCTAAAATATACCAAAAAGACACTCTGTGTCAAACTTTGAACGGGATAGAGGAATTATATTGTAAGTATTGAATATGCTTTTAAATGGCATATCATTTCAGTATCCAAATATACATGTTTCAATGTGCACTCCGGAACAGATGTCAAATTCTGTTTGGAGGTTTTCCTTTACCCGAGATGATTTTTACATTAGGAACGTAAAAAACTTAAATAACACTCTCTCATATTCAATAATGTGAAACAAATGGAAAGAAATTATATGTTGTCTCAAGTTTTCAAGTAAAAGAAATAGTTGAATAACAGTCTCTCCAGGCTTAGATTGTTGAATTGTGTGGAAGTATGATGAATTGTGTTGAATAGTGACCAATTTTGTTGATTTGTTTTTGTGTTGAATATGTTGTTTATTTTAATATAGATAAAATGAGTAAAATATCAAAAATTATCGGATGGAAAAATAACAAGAAGACTCCCGACTCAAATGGAAGCTCTGCAGCTTCTAGCCATGCGTTCCCTACAGAATCTACACCCGCAATCCGTTATATTGTTCAGACTATAGGTCGTGCCGCTCAGATATTGGAGGCAACTGGTTTACATCCATTGACAGAGCAGCCTTCTAGACTATCGAAGAGTTTGGATTATCATATTCCCAGATAGAGTCCACACCTACCACTACCCCGACAATAGCTCCAGCACCTCGTATGCCTTCTATACATCAGTCTGACCCTACCCCTTCCACTTCAGGACATGCACATAGTCTGCCAGAGGTATCATACGGCCCGCCCCAAGCTCTTTTCATGCCACCCGTGGTACCCGTCAATTCTTGAGGTCGATGATATGGGTCGGCCATGACCATCTAGGTTGATAAGCCCTATAGAGGCTTACATAACTATGTCTTGGCCTGAGGATATGACATGGCACAGTTGTAGAAGGTCAAAGACAAAAATTGTCGAGGAAATTCAATGTAAAATAGAAGAACTTGAACAGCTTAAAAAGCCTGTGAAAAAAAAAGACGAAGACTCGAGGCTCATTTAAGGGCCTGACACTTGAGAGACTAGTTAAAGAAAGTGGTTGTTTGACCATACTTGTTAATCAATATGGTGCTCTCGTGTTGTCTTCTGGCGGCGTTGTTTCTTATCGCCGTTATATGAGAGTTCTCATTCGAGACCGTGTTCCAATGTTGTGGGCTGAGTGGAAGGACGTCCCGATGTGCATGAAGGAAAAACTAAGCAATGCTATGTCGGTAAGCATATTCTTACATATATTATATAAATTTCTTGTTCTCGTATTATGAAGTAGTAACATTTATTTATTGGGAATATTGTTGAAAAAATTGTGTTGTCTTTACTTGAATAGTTTGTATGTTTGGTTTGACATTTTTCCTCCCTATTACACATTTGGTGTGATGAGGAGCAGCCCACGAGGTAAGTAATATTATTTATATGTGTTTGAGTTATTTATATGCACGAATAAATATATCTCATATCTTTATTCTTTTGTGTCGTTTATATAGGTACAAGTCCTGAAAAAATGAGCTGCACCTATTTTGTGAGGCTTGGGTGGGCTTAGATACTCCCTTAGAGTTCAAGTACCGGGTATAATGTAACACTCCCAAAACCATATAGGAATATTACACGCCATAGACCCTCCCCTCGAGGATCTACCAGGCTACACTCCACAACAATATAACAAGTTAGACCAATAAAGTCAATATAATTAAACAACTCTGACCGATGAGGTCGTACAACTGACTCAAACAGAAGAACCATACCCTCGCAGGGGTCGAAGTACAATATAGCGGAAGGCTTATTACAACTCGACAATATAACAAATCGAACCAACTCTCATCCTTCATTAGTAACGATGCTCATCATCTCCCGTGCCGATAATGTGACTGCCCCCCGAAACATATATGAACCTGGATGCAACACAAGACATCCACCCCCGATCACTCGGGAGTTAGCAATAGAATTTCCAGTACAAGTATCAAACTATAAAAAATGTAACAAGCAACCAGAAACCACGAATCAGATAAAACAACTATCTATCAAATATTCTCGAGGGTTTTAATTATTTGAAAACAAGCAACGAAGCTTTTAAAAATGGAATCAGCCTCTAGGGGTTTTAAATACACAATACCCTTACGAACTTATGTCCTAAGTTTATAAAACCTTTATCGAAAACATTGGGACTCATCCAAATTTCATTTCCATAAAACTTCCTTTCAAAACTTGATTTGACAAAAACATATTTATGACACCGTGAACTCTTGTCACGAGTCTTCGTAGTTTAAAACTTTATTTATCGAAAACATAACCATGACACTGTGATCCACTGTCACGTGTCTCCATAGGTTCATCAACCCGCACTGACCAAACCAACACAATAAGCAAACACAAATAACTTTGACTCCATGATCCACCGTCACATGTCTCCATAGGTTCAATGGCCCGCACGGACCAAACCAACACACAATCACAAACACACAATTATGACCCCATGATCCACCGTCACGTGTCTCCATAGGTTCATCAACCCGCACGGACCAAACCCACACAACAAGCAAATACAAACAATTCTGACCCTGTGACCCACCGTCACGTGTCTCTGTAGGTTCATCAACCAGCACAGGCTCAATCGACACATAGTCCTGACTCTGTGATAATCTGCCATGGGTCACCATAGGCCCCGTCGATCCAACACGGTTGGACATACTGTGCCTTGAACCCATGATCAACCACAATGTGTTCTCGTAGGTCTCTTCAGACCCGTACGACTGGACCTCAGCACCACATACTAAGTTCTGAACCCATGTTCCACTGCCATGAGTTCTAGTAGATCCCGTCGAGCCCGCACGATTGAACTTTGCATCATAGCACGCAACCTTCACATTCACATAATGCAATCACGTTCACAGTCAATCAGTCACAATGATTTCCACACTATACACAACTAGCACACTCGACTCTATATCGACAATCAAACACCATCATCACAACACACAATATGTTATGCATCAAAGTGTACAACCAAACCAACACAATTATCATATCCAACACCAATAGATCCACAATGAACATTCAGAGACAACCTAATCACTACATGACATTCATAACAAACCATTCATAATCATTCACATAAAATATTCTCACGAGAGTAAACCAATCTTTTAAAACCCAACACGTAATATTTCTTCACGAGGCACAAATTGTATAAACAAGATACTTGCCTTAATAACCGATACTGAATGATCCGACGAACATGGATCGACCGGAAACCATTGAACACCTACAACCTCCGAAAACAACGATAACACAATCAATACGAGGTTAAGGACCAATAACAATGGAAATCACGACTAACGACCGAAGGAAACTCATTGAAACATTTAATCGAACATTAAATGTTCATAGTTCCCCAAGAACCCTAAAATCATCAAACGAGTTGAACGAATTGGAAATATGAATATATAATCCATAGAACATATTCAACAACAACATCTAACAACAATTGATTCATCAAAAATGGACTGGCATCAAAATCAAGAACAAAACCTTCCAAAAAGGTCAACTCAAGAAAAAAATGGAATTACCTCGATCCGATGAAGAACAAGGGTTTGATGATGTTATAATCACCCAAAACCTTACCAAAATATGTTTGGATGAAGAAGAATCGACCAAAGAATCCAATCCTAGGTACTCTAGTCTCAATCGTCGCGGAGATGGAAGAGAATGTAGAAAATGAACTAAACACGACTACCATCCAGTTTATATACTGGACAGCTTAGCGTGCGCTAATCCTTAAGATTAGCATGCGCTAACGGGTCAAAAACACAGTACAATCTATTCAGACATAAGTTTGCGTACGCTAAACACTAACCTTAGCATGCGCTAACGAGTCACGGTTTCAAATGCAGAAACTTCTGGACTCACTCTGCACCTTCAGTTAGCGTGCGCTAACTACAAGATTAGCATACTCTAATGAATCATCCATCCCTGTCCAGTAGCTTCTGGACTGCCCCCTGACACCAGTTAGCGTACGCTACATATCACAATATCATGCGCTAACTCTGCATAATCGCATGCACTATACAACCTCATAGCATGCGTTATTCGTCAACACCCCAACAAGAAATCACCAACAGAACACTATCGTACAACACCAACAATCCGAAATAAATCAGACATGCGACAAAGCATGCATACAATCACATCATGTACTTAAACTGATAACTAGTTCAAGACAATAGGGAATGAAAATCTCAGGTATTACATCCACGAGTGGAAGTGGTTGTGCGTTCATTTCAATGACCAAACTATATCGTATAAGTATTAGAAATTGTATTATTACTTATTTGTAGTATTAAGTTCATTTCAAATATATTTTATATTCACTGCCAAAGTAGTTTATTATTGAGTTGACATGAATCCTTTTGTAGTCCACTATTAAGATCAACAGATCCAATCGTGGTCATATGGCGGAGTACCATAGTTTAAGGTTGCGGCCGTTATCATGTGCTACACACGAGGCTTCTACTTCTGACCAAGTGGACAATCAGTTTGTGTATATGTCTAAGAAGGTATATCAGAGATGTGTTGAAGAACATGTAAGGAAGAATATAATTAAATACTGAGATTATTATTATTTTTTCGTATAGCATCATGTCATTTCTCTAAGCTTTATTCATATCCAATTATTTATTTTTATTGCAAATTAGGGGAGGATCAAGATGGAGTCCGAGGATATGTTGACACAGGAGAGGGAGAAGAATCTCGAGTTAGCGGAGGCGGATCTCACTACAGCCATCAAATAGGTCGATCAGACAGATCCTTATGTCAGAGCTAGGTTATGGGGTACCCTTTACCCTCATAAAGGGAGCCAGTTTCGCATGTCGGTGATAGGAATATAGGGTAATAGATTCTTGAAGGGTGTAACGGGCTTCCGACATCATCGGGGCCCACAAAAGGCCTTTCTAGATGAGCAATTGAAGATAGCAAATGAGATCTGACTTGAGTCAGAAAGGTGGGATGAATAGAAGTTTGCTAACACTACTACAAAATAGACATTTAATATCATTTTTTTACATTTAACATCGATTTTGGAACTGATGTTAAATGTCGCGATGTTAAAATTAACATCGGTTTCTAATAACGAATGTTAAACTTCGACTTTAACATCGTATGTTATAACAACCGATGTTAATTTTAACATCATGAAATTTAACATCGGTTCAGGGACAACCAATGTTAAATTTCGCGATATTAAAATTTTATCGGACCGTGGCTCAGCTAGCCCAACCCAGCCCAAACCTAGCCACTCGACCATCTACTCGCCCCAACCACCTGCACCAACCACCCACCAACCTGCAACATGTACCATTAAATTTCATTGTTGATGGGTTTCGAACTCGCGACCTTTTGCTTGTGGAAGTGTGATATTACCACTCCGCCAGATGAATTTCTTGTACATTTTTTTTGCTATATGTTATATTTATATACTATATATATTTATATAAATATAACAAAACCTAATATATATTTATGTGTTATATTTATATACTATACACATTTATAAATTTATATAAATATAAGATAATTTAATATTTGTGTATATCATATAACTTTGTAAATTCAGGGAGTCTCTGACCCACGAAGTAGGTTTTTTGCGGGGAGTGGGGGGGGGGGGGGGTGATGCTAACCTTATGTGGACCAGCATGGCCAATGCTATTAGGAGTGTGGGCGAGAAGGTGGTAGGGGTTTTTTAGGGAAGGCCTAGTGGACCTAAAGAAGCATGGTGGTGGAATGAGGAGATTCGAAAGAAAGTTAAGACTAAACAAGCGCTGTTTAAGGAGCTTTTGTCAGTTAGTTATGGGGAGGAAAGAATCATGAATAATGTAGCTTACAAGGTGGCGAGAAGAGAGGATAAGAAGGCTGTGGCTAAGGCTAAAGGTGAGGCATATGAGGAGATGTACAAGCGCCTAGACACCAAAGAAGGAGCGAATGCTATCGTTAAACAAGCGAAAGCTAGGGAGAGAGGGTGGCGTGACCTGGGTTCCATCAAGTATATTAAGGATGATTTGGGCCAAGTGTTAGTGAACAATGTTGCTATTAAGGAGAGGTGGAATAGGTATTTTTTTTGAACTTTTCAATGAGGCAAGGGGAAGTGACTCGGTAGTGGTGCAAGGAGTTAGTCAATCTTCTGCTCATTCGGTATGTTCCTGTGAGAGCATCAGCAAGGGGGAAGTAAAGAGTGCTCTACAGAAGATGGGTAGAGCTAAGGATGTAGGCTCGGATCAGATTCCTATTGAGGTGTGGCTTTGTCTGGGGGAAGTTGGAGTTCAATGGCTAGCAGAGCTGTTCAACATTCTCCTCAGAGATTCTAAGATACTGGCGTAGTGGAGGCGTAATATTGTGGTACCGTTTTTCAAGAACAAAGGCGATGCTTAGAGTTGTAGTAACTATCGGGCTATTAAACTACTCAGTCATACTATGAAACTTTGGGAAAGAGTGGTTGAAGGCAGGGTTAGAAGAGAAGTTGAGATCTTAGAGAACCAATTTGGCTTCATGCCGGGGAGGTCCTCGACTGAGGCCATTCATGTCGTCAAAAGCCTTATGGAGAAGTTTAGAGAGTGGCGTAAGGACCTCCATATGGTGTTCATAGATCTAGAGAAGGCTTATTATAGCATTCCACATGATGTTATTTGAAGGAGCCTAGAAGAGAGGAGGGTGCCATCACCGTACGTTAGGGCGATCCAAGACATGTACTCACAAGCTAAGACTTATGTTAGGACTCCATTTGGTGACACCCAGTATTTACCTGTTGAGATAGGGCTGCACCAGGGGTCGGCGCTAAGCCCTCTTCTCTTCGCCCTAATCCTTGACGTCATTTCGCGGGGGATTCAAGGCGGCGTCCCGTAGTGCATGCTTTTTGCTGACGACATTGTGTTAGTGGCGGAGTCGTGGAGGGAGGTGAACGTGAAGTTGGAGTTATGTAGGTCTTCGTTAGAATCTAATGTATTTCTTGTGAGACGGTTTAAGACCGAGTATCTCTGGTGTAACTTTAGTGGTGAGACCAACGAGGAAGAGGTAGAGGTAAGGATTGTCGATCAGATCGTACCCCGTACGGATAAGTTCAAGTATTTAGGTTCGGTCATTCAGAAGGAAGGAGAGTTTGAAGATTATGTCAGTCATCGTATCAAAGCTGGGTGGCTAAGGTGTAGAGCAGCGTCAGGGGTCCTGTGCGACAAGAAAGTCCCTCTAAAGTTGAAGGGTAAATTATATAGAGCGGGAATCAGACCTGCAATGTTGTATGGCTATGAATGTTGGGCGATGAGGAAGTCGCTTGAGTGCAAGTTGGAAGCGGCTGAAATGAAAATGTTACGTTGGTCATGTGCACGATGTAGGATAGAATCCCGAACAGGGTTTTCAGGAACGCGCTTGAAGTGGCGCCCATTTCGGAAAAAGTTAGGGAAGAGAGATTGATATGGTTTGGCCACGTCCGCAGGAGGCAGGCCTTTGCTCCGGTGAGGAGGTTCGAGAGCTTATTGGTTATAGGGGCGAGGAGGAGAGGCAGACCGAAGAGGACGTGGGAGGAGCAGTTGACATTAGATTTGAAGGCCTTAAACTTATCGGAGACCATGACTGTTGATAGGTACTCTTGGAGGTGCCAGATCAGAGTTGTGGATTCTTTTTTTGGGAGCGGTTCGGTAGTAGGGAGTCTCAGAGTTGGGTTGTCTCGGTTAGCTTTGACTTAGAACATTGCATTTTTATTTTTATTTTTATTTTTTTATATTTTATTCTACTGCCGTTTGCGTGTGGTGTATTTTGGACAGGGAGCTGTGCGTGGAGTCAACCCCCCATTCTCTTAGAGTGGAGTTCATCGGGAGTGAGGTAGCCAAATTCCTCTTAGGTAAGTCCCATGTGGATTAAGCCTTGGGCTCAGGTGTAATACCCGCAATTTCGATTTTCCGGTAATTTTCTTTTTTTGCTACTTGGTTCTTCATATTCACCCACCAGTAGTGTTTCTTCAGATCCATATACAACTTGTTACCACATGGATGAATTGTATATCGAGAGTAGTGAGCCTATGCTAAAATTTTCTTCTTGAGTTCGTCATTATCGGGAACACATATTCGGCGTTTGAATTTTAGTGTTCCATCTTACGACATGTTAAACTCAGATTTCTTGCCTTGTGCGGTCCTTTCCTTAAGCTTACACATTTCCCATATTGTACCTGTGCTTCTTGGATTTCCTTAAGTCCGGCTTCATGGTCAAATTAGCGTATAAAACGTGTGTCTAAGCCTGCCTTGGATTCCATTGGCTTAGTTCTCCCAGGGCATTCCACTTATCATAAGTATAGCCACACTCTCTTTCCTAATCAAAGAGTCAACCACGACATTGGCCTTGATCGGATGGTGTTGAATGGTGAAGTTATAAGCTTCAAGATGTTCTATCCACCGTCTCTCTCTTAGATTCAACTGCTTTTGAGAGAATAGATATTTGAGACTCTTGTGGTTGGTGAAGATGGTGAATGTAGCTCAATACAGGTAGTGTCTCAATTTATTCAAGGCAAATACTATTTCTACGAGTTCCAGGTCGTGAGTCGGGTAATTTATCTCGTGAATTTTCATCTTTCGTGATGCGTAAGCTACTACCTTGCCATTTTGCATCAGTACAGTTCCTAATCCTTCCTTTGATGCATAACTATATACCAAAAATCCTTCACTCCCTTCGGGAGGTGTTAGTACAGGTGTGGTGGTGAGTTTTTTCTTGAGTTCCTGGAAACTCGACTCACACTTATCGTTCCACTCAAATTTGAAGCGGTTTTGCATTAGTCTTATGAGTGGTCCAGCAATTTTGGAAAATTCTTTAATGAATTTGTAGTAACTTGCAAGTCCTAGAAAGCTCTGTATCGCAGTGACTATTTCTGGCCTCTTCTAGTCAAAATAGTCTCCACCTTTGATGGATCTGTGGCGACTCCGTATCCAGATATTACGTGGCCTAAAAATGCTACTTCTCTTAACCAGAATTCACACTTACTTCATTTGGCGTACAATGTATCTCTCCTTAGCGTTTCTAGCACTAACCTCATGTGAGTTTCGTTATCTTTGTATGACTTGGAATATACGATTATTTCGTCAATAAATATCACGAAGAATTAATCTAGATATGGTTGGAATACGCGGTGCATTAAATCTATAAATGCATCCAGTGCATTGGTCAATCCAAAAGGCATTACCATGAATTCATAACGACCATACCTAGTTTGAAAGGTAGTCTTAGGTATGTCATTCTCTTTAATCCTCAATTGGTAATATCCCTGTTGAAGATTGAACTTCGAGTAGATCGTTGCTCCTTGGAGTTGGTCAAATAGCTCGTCAATTTTGGGAAGTGGATACTTGGTCTTAACAGTACTGTTGTTAAGTTATCGATAATCGATGCAAAATCTTAGCGTGTCAACTTTCTTCTTTACGAATAGCACTGGTGCTCCCCAAGGAGATATGCTCGGTCGGATAAATCCAACCTCCAGTAGTTTCTGTAATAGAATCTCTAGTTCTTGCAAATCCAGTGGGGCCATTCGATACGGTGTCCTATCCACAGGTGCCTTTCCTGGCAAGATATCGATGTTAAATTCAACTTCCCTATCAGGAGGTATGAATGTAAGTTCCAAGAGAAAGGCATCAGGGTATTCTGATACTACTAGTATAGCTTCAATCTCCATCTTGGTCTTGGTTTTGTTGATGAGAAATGTCAAATATCCCATTGCTCCTTTCTTGATATCCATTCTAGCCTTCGTACATGATATGGTTGGAGCAAGTTAAATCTAGCACTCCCGTGTAGTTCAATTACTAGGTGGTCGGGTTTGTAGAACCGAACTATCTTAGAGTGGCAATCGAGTTGCGCATAATGTTTAGATAGCCAATCCATCCCAAGTATGAGGCCATACTCAAGTATAGGGAGAAGAATTAGGTCAGCAGGAAAACAATAACCCTTACTATTACTTCACATATTTTGAATCTGTTTCTCGGCTTTCACCCATAGGTGTGGATACTTCTAGGCTTTCGGGTAGTGATTCCATGCAGACGTTCAATTCTTGTGCATAATGGGGTGCAACAAAAGGATGTGATGATCCTGGATCTAACAATGCATGAGCAAAGTGGTTTCACACGATAAATGTACCTTCCACCACATCAGTTGCATTAGGGGCTTTTTGACCGGCTAAGGGGAAAAATCTTGCTGGTGCCTTCCCCTTGCTGCCCTTGCGATCATCTTGTTTAGCCACATTTCTCTACTGATTGCTGCGAGGTGCCTACCACTTTGGGCATTCCCTGGTTGGATGTTGATTATCTCCACAACGTATGAGTCTCCCTTGCTTCTCCCGGCAGTCCTCATATTTATGTCCCATTTTATTGTAGTGGGAAGAGGTGGCAGGTTATTCACATGTCTCTTTCCGGTGTTTTGTCCAGTAGTCCTGCGTTGGAATTTCTAGGGTGGTCTGGATGATTGGTTTGATGTAGGTCTTTTGAATTTCTCAGTCGTGCGATCCTTCTCTTGTCCCAATCGGGTCATTCTGGTTTCGATTCGGCTTGCAGCCTCGACTGATTCTGCCATGGTCGTCACTCTCACTGCAGCAAGCTCTGCTGTAGAGCAAACCTCAAACCTCACGTAAACTTATACAGTTTTTCCTCCTCTGTGCTCACTAGTCCTGGTGCGTACTTGCAGAGTCGATTGAATTGATTCTCGTACCAGGCTACAGTTATTGCCTCTTGCTTAAGATGGTAAAACTCATCACGTCGATCTCCACGAGTGGCCTGAGATATGTACTGGTCATGAAAAGCCTTTACGGAGTTCCCCCCATGTTCGGTCAGTAGCTTCCCTTGTACACTTCTCATTGGTAACTCTCCACCAATCGTGAGCCACCGACTCTAATCGAAAAGTAGCTAGTGTTAACTTCTGTTCCACTAAGTATTGCAGAGTAGCAAAGATGCTTTCTATACTCTCAAGCCAGTGTTCGGATTTCTGGTCATCAGGTTCACCGAGGAAGGTAGGGGGATTAAATCGGAGAAACCATTCTAGAATTCGATCATGTGGCACAGGTGCATTGCAGTTTGGAGCAATATGTTATTGCAGGAAGGTTACCAGTTGGGCGACTTCCCGAGTAGTTTCGTTATTCCCTTGGAATAGATTTTCATCTCCTCCGTGTGGCTCTTCGTTTTCATCCCATTGGGCATGAGGCCTTCCACGTCCACGATGTTCAGCCATCTGTAGTTAGTGATTATTGAAGGGAGCGTTATATTGTGAGATTTAAAGGTATTCATTTTCGGGTAATAAACTTCAAGAAACATTATTATAATGAAAGATTATATATGCAATATTATGTCATGAGTTGAAGTACTAGATAAGGAAATATAGGTTTTTATTGCCAACTATTAATTATTAACGTTCAAGTTGAAAAACCAACACTTAGTTTTATACAACATATATTAATCAAATAAAAGTAAAATAGATCACCCAATCCTCCCCGGGCTCCATCGGGTCCTCCTCGGGGTCCTCCTCCTCAGATCTGGAGGATCAATCATCTCTTCTGGTGGTGCAACCACGAGTCCTAGGATCAACTCTACTAGCTCTCTCATCCACGGATGCATCGCATTTGGAAACTCTCTCTCCTGAAGATGCTCTGTAGCGAGGGTACACTCTAGCGTCTCCACTCGAGAGCTCAACTGTTTGGAGACTCCTTATGATGGCCTCTCGTCTCTAAGCATATGCATCGCGATGGTGCAGTGCCAGCTTCAGAGTCTGACACTCCTCTCATCGGGACTCGAGTGCCTGAAATACCTCCTTCCTCTACCTTCGGTACGCGCACGCCTCCTATATGCCCATAGCAAGCTCTCGCGTCAGGGTCTGAATCTACGGCTCGAGCGTCTCAATCCGGTCCTGGTCCTTTAGTTTCGCCCGAAACTGACCTGCCCATCTCTCTCACCATTAAGTAGCCTGCTCTTTAAGAGATTGACTTTTTCTGTTAAATGCATAATCTATGTGATCATCTCCATCTCGGAATCTATACATACCAAAACCAAGGCCTAAGTCAGTAACTGACAATGTGCTAATTGTATATAGCATCTTAGAGCGGCAGCTAATATATATATATATATATAAGCAATTATGTTGGGATAAACAATCCTGTATTGAAGTTTTGATAAAACGCCAACATACAGCAAGCAGCTGTCTCGAAGACGGTCGAAGTTGTTGGAATAAATAATCCTGTATCGAAGTCTTCTCAAAGTGCCAACATACAGTGAAAGTATAAAGAGCCATCATACATCAAGAAAATAATATGTCAATATGACGCTAAGTATGGAAGTTGTCCCGAAATAAACATACAGCATCCTTCCATACAATATCGGTCTAAGATAGCCTACTACACATAGCCTACAACATTATGTCGGATACAGCATACAGGCTGTAAGTATTGAGATTTTCAATACTTATCCAAATAGTACTGAAGACCGTTGAAACGGAATCTGCTTTATTCACAAAAATTCAACTCCCATTTGAAAACAAGTATTTAAATACTGAAGGGATAAAGTATTTAAATACTAGCCGACACAAATATTCAATCAAGGAGCAAAAACCGGATCGTGTTTTATTCAAATCAATCATCCCGTTGAAACGGACTTTTGCTCAATGGATCTATTCAGAGGCTATATATACCCAAAGTTTGAAGATCAGTTCATCCAAGACCATCCAACATATACAAGCTTACAAGCAATACACGAATGATCTATCGACTGAATATTCATTATCATCAGATCAAGCTTACAAGAACAAAGTATATTTCTTCCAAGTATCATTCGTATCTGAGAAGAAGAAATATACTCAGTCAATCAAGAACAGCCATCATCAGCTCAAGAACTTCATCGACAAGCTGCTGTTCTTACTTGGTTACTTTACTTTTTACCTTGAGTAAAAACCTAGTTCTGTGTGAACTAAAGAAGTTATTCCGACCTGTGTGGGATGAATAAGATGAAGCTTTGGAACTGTGTGTGAAGAAGCAAGTCAAGAGTTAGCTTTGACCAATCTGTGTGAACGGTTGAAAGCGACGGTTCTTTTATCAATCTGTGTGAACAATACAAAGGATAGGTTTGATTATAAACACGTAGTTGTGTACGTAGTGTTTATAATAAACATTTTCATTCCTGTGTGGAGGACCAGTAGATGTAGAGGGGTTTACCTCGAACCACTTTAAACAGTGTGTTATTTACCTTCTGCACTTACTGATTTCATAACTGTGATTATTTTACATGTATATAGTGCATACCCTGTACGCACCAAGCAAACTGGAGAAAACCAAGTTGCTGTATTAACAGCAACTTACTGTTTCAAGACTGCCGCTACGCACTCCTATTTGAAAAATCATACAACTTGTTGCTTAAACACTTTCCAAGTTGTATTCTGTATACTTAGTGGCCAACAAATTATTAAGGAATCATAATCATTCAAATCGATCTTTAAGTTTTTTCCAGGTTTAGATTTCGCCCCATTTGGATGGGTTGAATATTTTTGAATAATCCATTGCGATATTAGCTTTACACCTTCCGAACGAATAATGTAGCCAAGTTGACTACGATGCACGTTAGCAACTCGGAACATTAATAAGTTGATATTAGCCATTACTATTCCAAACGGGTAGTATAGCGACTCGGAACATTGATTGGTGATGCTTATTCTAGATGGATAACGAATTAATTGAAATATATCTTAATGGACGACATAAATTAGACCTTAAGTTAGGTTGTAGATATTCTTATCTGTAAGGGTCTTGTTCTCCAATAATATTATTTCGTACTAGGTGGGGATTCTAACTAAGTCCGAAGAATCTTATATCCTGGAAAAGCTCGATGCAAGTGTCCTTCTTACAAAGCGAGCTCTGATACCCCACATGTCAGCCCCCAAACCGGGGTTAGACGAGAACGCTGCAGTTAACGTAATAAATAACTTTGTGATAATAGATTTCCAGTAAGCATACATGTCCAAGATCTTAGCTCGGTGAAATAAGACTCGTTATTCCATGGAAAAGAAATATTCAAGAGTATAGCAGAATTATTACATCAAGTACAAAGGAGCACAACATAAATCATTATGTAGTTTTGACACAAGAATAAAAAATGTTAAACGCAACATCATGAAACCTATGTCTTGGCAGTACTCGGGGTCAGTCTTCACTTCTTACCATCATCTGCCTCTTCTTCCTCTTTGTCTTCTTCATCTAGTGGTTTTTTTTTTAAAAAAAAAAAATCAAAGTGGGGTGAGAATAATGGATTCTCAATGAGTTGGGTTTGAGTATTTTACGAACTTATCTGTATATATTTGTTTTTGAAACATAATATATTCTCTCCCACGTTTGAAAATAATATTGTTAATAATAGGTGCAAGTTTTCAAAAGAAATACAATGAATTATAACATGAATGTACAGTCAATCTCCGTAGATTATTGTTGAGTATGATGATGTGCAGCGTCGAGGGCGCAGTGAATATTTAGCTTCGGGAGGTTGTTTATATGACTAAATACCTTAGCCTCCTTATAACGTCTTAGACCGTTATCAGTATTTGGCTTTTGACTGTTGCCACGACCTTTGGTTTAGTAATCGTAGCCTTGGAATTTGTCGGACCGTCACTATAACATTGGCCTTTGAGCTTATCGCTCTCACACTTAGTGACGTGCTGCCTTAACTCTTATCTGGGCTCGATATGTCCTTAGATTGTGTCTATGCCCGAATCATATCATAATCGTGATTATACCCGAATTCTACGACCCAGTCACCTTAGGAACTATCCGTCCTTCGGCTTCAAGGGAATAGGATACGACAGTAGTTTTGCCTAGAACCCCAGCCACGCTACTCGATTCATGACTTAGACTAACCGCTCCTCAATCCATATAGATAGAAAAAGGGACTCTAGAGCTACTCGTACAGACTCTAGCGGTGGCTCCCGCCCGAAGGCCGTAGCACTTAGCTCCGCACAACGCTTACTCCCGATTTCTACTGAATAACAATAAATATCGTGATTAACGACGATCATGCATTTTGTAAGATGTCATCATGATTTTTAGTAATAAATGGACTTGGGTAAAAGGGAGGAATTAGTTCAACCGATTGATGGTCAGATGTCTATTGTGTGAGTTTTAACAGATTCTTATGATAAACTCATAAACTTGGTTAGCTCGGTACGAATTGCGTCCGAAAATTACGAACTTGGTTACGAAAAGTCTGTGACAATATAGGGATTTAAGATCGAAGTTGTATGAAAGTTTTACCTTTCGAAAATTACAATTCTGCTCTTCCAAGTTTTAAGTACTATTATTATTATGGTAATTTGATTAAGCCGGAACGGAATAATTAAACGCCGAGAATTATGAAGTTTATTGCCAAAAGCCCGTTATGACATAAGGATTTTACGGTTAGAAGTTGTATGAAAGTTTTACCTTTCAGAAATTACAATTCTGCCCTTCCATGTTTTAAGTACTATTAATATTTTTTACTAAATTATGGTAAATTTGATTAAGTCGGAACGGAATGGTTATACGTCCAAAAATTATAAATTTTATTGCGAAAAGTCCGCTATGACATAAGGATTTAAGGTCAAAAGTTTCATGAAAGTTTTAGCTTTTAAAAATTACAATTCTACCCTTCCAAGTTTTAAGTACTATTATTATTATTTTTACTAAATTATTGTAAATTTGATTAATTCGTTTGGATTCGTTTTAACTCCAAAAATTGTGATTCCAGTTGCATTTTGATCCTGAAGTCTTTTATTTTTGTTTTCTGTCCATATTATGGATTTATTCTTTCAAAAATTATAGTTTCACCTCTTAATTAAATCTTAATGGGATTTTTACTAATCGGGTTATAACTCTTTCGTTTCCGGTTGGATTGACTTTAAATTTTTGGGATAAGTTTATTATGTTATTATGAGTCCAGTAAGTTTAAGTTATCTGGAAATTGTATTTTCGAAACAGTAAGTTTTTAAAATTTATAGTTTTGGCCCTAAATTCTTAAAAATTATATTCTTACCCCAACTTTCTATTTTAGTAAATTCCGATTTAGATGAAATTTTATGGGTAACTTGTCTTTGATATCTTAATTCAAATTTTCAGGATATACGTACAGACTTGTGGCTTCATCAATTTTTCTCCCATGATTCATCTTAATTAGGTTACTTTAATTATTTTTCGAGTTTTAGGTTGGAATTGTGAAATCTTCCGGTGACTATTTGTCCTCCTACCACAGTCCAGTATTATAATTATAATTAGGGAAGTTTTGATCCCAAGGGTCAGATTTATAATATTTATTAACGACTTTCATAATTGAAAGGTTTGCTCAAATCATGAAGTATATCAAACTAAAACTCAATAAATACTAAATCACCACATGCATGATGAGAAAATGTCATTTTTATATCAAACATAATCAATCAAGGTGTAACTAATTAATCTTTGGCATGCACCACCATCATATATATATATATATTACTGCATTAATTTATTCAAACAATAAATGATTTTGACAATTTACCCACTTGAATTTATCTTGTAGGTTGAAAAGAACCTCTCTTCCTCTTCCTTTACGTTTCGGCCATGCATCATTGCATCATAAATGATAATTTTATTTGCATGTTAGTTTTCTAAGTTATAAAGAGAGTAAGGAAGAAAATTAACTAATTTTGAGGCAAGGTTCTTACCTTTTTCCTTATTATTTCTTCTTCTTCTTCTTCTTCTTCTTCATCTTCTTCTTCTTCTTCTTCCCTCCCCCCCCTTTTTTTTCTCTTCTCCTGTCCCCTCACTTCGGCCCCCTCTCTCTCTTAAGTACAGATTTTTTGTTTGTATTGTGAAACAGAGGAGGAGTTTTCAAGTTGGAAGTATTTATAGATAGGAAGTGGAGGTGAGGTGTGGTCAACCATGTTTAAAGTTTCAACATGTGTCCTTATGAAGGGTGAAAAATGACACCTAGTTTCTCCATGCTTTTGTACATATATTGATACATGTATGTTGTAATTTAGTTGTATTTGTCAAGTATTAGGTAGTATTTTTAAGTTGGGTTGGGTCATGGGTGTTTTGGGCTAGGTGTGGTATTTTAAATGATATATGGTTTACTTAACTAAGTGGCCTTAAGTCCATAATTACTTCAAGTCCAGAGTTTAAACAATAGGCCTAATAGTTGTATTGTCAATTTAGATAGCCCATTTAGATCATGGGTTTGTTCTTTTATTTTATTTAATTGAAATAATAAAAATAATTAGGTTTTAAAACTTGTAGGATTTATTTAGCTAACGAGACTATACATAAGGTAAGAACTAAATTTATTCTATAATAAAATAATATAAAACTTTATTTCATTTATTGAGAATTAATAATCTAATCTACTTACAGAAGAATGATGTCTCACATGATCTCTCCATCCCGTATTGTATGTCCTGGAGTGTGGATCATATTTCCTTCCATAAAAATTTTCAGTACCGACTACATTGGCATGTGCCTCGATCTCATCCAATAGTACCTTGCAGTGCTTGGTGGTGTGCTCTATGGTTTGGCAAATTCGGCATGGTATGACTTGTGAATTTCCTACATTGAGTTTTCTGACAAAGGAGGTTAATTCGTTCAGCATATCCTCAATAGACGAGTCATGTACCTCCTTCACCATTTTCACGGGATTGTCACGATAACCAAATTGTTGTGAATTGGCGGCCATGTTCGAGATGACGGCCTTTGCTGCCGCTGGCGTCTTATCGATCAAAGCTCCTACGCTAGCTGCATCTATGGTACTACGGTCCATCGGAGTTAATCCTTTGTAAAAATATTGTATCAATAGCTGCTCGCCAATCTGATGTTGGGGGCAGCGTGCCACCAATTGCTTGAATCTCTCCCAGTATGCAGGCTCTCCCCCATCATTTTTCTCGCACCATAGATTTCCTTCCTTGGATTGGCTGCCCGAGAGGCTAGAAAATATCTCTACAAAAACAAGATCTCCATTTCATTCCATGTTGTGATAGTGGCCGATGGTAAGTAGAATAACCAGTCCTTAGCCGAATCTTTCACTGAGAATGAAAAGGCTCTAAGCTTGATTTGTTCCTCGGTAACACCATTGGATTTCATGCTTGAGCAAACCACATGGAATTTCTTAAGATGCTTGTGCGGATTATCTCTAGATAAATCCTGGAATGCATGCAGCAAGTGAATCAACCCCAACTTTAGTTCAAAGGTATTGTTGTTGTCAGTAGCCGGGATTGTGATGCATAGTGGTTGTTGATGTAATATCCTTACTTTTTTTTTGCGATAATTATTAATTCATGAACCTCGTGGGTTGGTTTGTAATTTTTCGAATATTGGTATCGTGTGTTTGATTCGAGATTGAGCTTGTATGTTGTGTCTCTTACCAATATTTCGCTAGTATTCGATAACAGTTGGTCGTACTATTTGTATCGCTTCCGCAACGTAGGGCTAACATGCGCTAAGTTATCCGAGTAACGTATGCAATGGATGTCATAGGCCAGTGCACGCTACTGCCGGAAGGGTAGCGCACGCTAACCGACAGCATGGGATAGTCCAGAGGGCACTGGACTGGGACATGGATCGAGCTAGCGCACGCTAAGGCAACTTAGTAGCGCATGCTAGGGGAGTAGGTAGCGCACACCACTGTTGGGTGATAACGCGCGCTAAGCAGCCCGGACAGTAAGGGCAGTGAGGTCTGGACTTCGGCTAGACCAACAGGTAACGCACGCTAAGACGATTGTTGTGCGTGCTAACTCGTCAGGCATAGCGCACGCTGTTCGGTCATAGCACATGCTACCAAGATGGGCCGAAAGGTTTCTGGATACGGCAGAAAGGTTTCTGGACTTGGACTGGGTGCTAGGGAGCACACGCTAAGGCGGCAGCTGCGCGCGCTAATTCGGCGGTATAGCGCACGCTAACTCGGCTGAGTAGCATATGCTGTCGGACGTGGTGCATGCCAGCTCGACTGGGCAGAAAGGGTCTGGACTGTAGGCCTCGGCCGATAGCGCACACTATCCGGGAAGTGCTAGCATGCGCTAGGGCGCACCTATATAAATACATATGTTGCGGTCAACACTTGTCATTTTTCACCTTCTTTCCTCTTCTCCGAGTTTCTAGACGACTCCAGGGTTGTGTAGGCGAGGGTTTCGGCAGAGCATGGTTGAAACTCAGATCTTTTCCACTTCAAGCAAAGATCTATCAATCCTACATCATTTTCACCAAGGAATTGAGGTAATCCTTCCTTAGAACCCTAACTTTGGGGATGTTTGGGGGTTTTGGGGATCTCGTTTCTCCAACCGTTTTAGCTCCAAATTTATGATGAATTATAGTTGAAAATAGTTGCATAAGTATGATTTCATGATTTCCTCAAGGTTTTGTGGATTGATTCCAAATCTTCTTTTGTAAATCGAGCAAAACCCGTTATGCCCCCATAGTGCTCGTTGAAACATTCCTAAGGGTAGAACTTAGGATGGATTTCAGTGTTTCCAATAGAATTGTAATTGATTGAGCCTCGATGTTTGTTAGGAGCGGGAATTGGAAGATAGTTCGGACCGTAGCCTTGTTCGTTGTTGTTCCTTTGTGAGTTAGAAATCCAGGCAAGTACTTTATTGCATTAGTTTATGGCATGCATTTCTATGATGAATTAGTTACTGATGAGAGTTGAAAGGTTGTTCTCGGGTACTCTCACTCGAGGATTGACTCGACGGGGTCACACGGGGACTTGGTGGCTTAGCGGATGGATCGGGTCACGAGAGAGACTTCAGTGGACATTCTCACCCGGGGTTGCTCGATGAGGCACACAGGGTCTTGGTGGCTTGAGGGCCGGACCGGGTCGCGAGGATTGTCGGAGTGTTTTTACTGATGATCGATATTGATATTCCGGAATATCGCGACTTGAACTGTTTTGGATTTTGAATTAATTTGGAAATGCCTGTGGATTAAAATATTGTAATACTGTGCTTGCACTAGCGGTTGTTGCTAACCCCTTGTTCGGGTGGAATGTTTTGTACGTTTCAGGTACTCTCGAGGGACAGGAGCCCACATGTGGTGCACACGGAGTTGACAAGCACACTGGATGTTAGAGAGATCGTATCAGTCGTTGTATTTGTGATGTCAGAGTCGGTTTTATATTTTGTATTATTATTGGTTTTGAGTTGTACTATGTCGTGTAATGTTTTCGTTCAGTGATTGATGTTTAACTCTACTATTTTGGCCGCGGCCGAGGCCTAACTCATGTTTTGTATCCTGTGTTGGACTTTCATGTCGTGGTGATTATGTAATGGATTGTGGCTTAATCCTGTGTGTCGTCAGCCTGGTGGGACCTTTGTGTGTCCTGCAGCGTGTAATTACCCAAAGTGAAAATTGGGGTGTTACATTTATGGTATCGGAGCCTTAGGTTTCGAGAATACCTAGGCCTTTGGTTATTTGGGTTTTCAAGTCGTAAGAGTCGTATAAACTGATCAAGCTTAACACCGTGTGTTGCTGTCGAGCCGTGTGACCCGTGGTAGTAAGACTCCTTGAACTCTCTTTATGCTTTGTCACTTTTATAATATAGAATATTTGAAATCCTTGGACTGTGAACTGTTCTGATAATTTTAATCCTCTTATATCTCAGTATGTTGAGAGGCCGTGGCGGACGTGGGCGCAGCAGAGGCCGTGGCTGTGGTACCGCTAATGAATCTGGCACACCTTCTACTGATGCATCTGATTCAGCATCCCATACGGAGCCGAACACCATTTCTCTGAACCAGAGCGGGCAGCCTGATCCTACTATAAGTCAATACCCGTCGGCTGACTCTAATGTGAATGCCGGAATAGCTGCTATACTCCAGCAGGTAGCAGCACATTTATTTAAGTTGAATGAGTCCGGGCATCATGACCAACCGACAGATGAGAGTAAATGGCTTCAATGAGTGATGAAAATGCAACCTCCTCATTTTACTGGTGCGTCTGATACGTTGGGTTGGGAAGGGTGGTTGTTCCTATTTGGCAGGATTTTTGACGCCGTTGCGTGCCCCGAAGAGAGACAGGTCCCTATTGTGCAGTATTTCCTTGACAAGGAGGCTGTGGATTGGTGGGAATCTGCAAAACCTATGGATCGTGTGGCCACTTGGGCCGAGTTTAATGCTGCGATAGAGGAAGAGTATTGTCCTTGGCCTATTAAAGAAAAACGTATTGTAGATTTCTCTACGGCAACACCTCAAGATGTACCTGTCGCTGAGGCCATTGTCACATATAATCAACAACTGAACCATGTTCATGAGCAAGTAAAGACTGAAACGGATAAAATCTGTTACATTGATTTGAGAATGAAGCCCAGGATTCGTGAGGCTATGGCGGGTTTTAGATCTGTTACTTTGAGGGAGTATCAGGATCGTGCTTTGGCTATCGAGATGGTCATTTCTGCGTCAAGGTCGGGTACCGAGATCAAGAAGCCGAAAACGACTGGTGGCTTTTCGGGAAGTAAGAGTGGTGGATTTCAAAAATCTCAAGCTTCTCACTCTGCTATCGAGAAGTCTGTTCAGCAAGCCAGTAGTGCTCCGAGTTTGCGACCGGGCCAGTCTTCTACCTTTGGTAGAGGACAATGTTTCAATTGTAATCAAACAGGCCATCAGTATCGAGAGTGTCCACTTCCTCCCGTTATTTGTTTCATATGCGGTCAGGCCAATCATCGGGTGGCTCATTGCGAGGCTGCCACTAGATTTGTTAAACAGCAGACTTCGGCACCAACTCCGAGTGTGAACCCGGGGACTACATCTAATCAGCCGCAACAGACTTTGGGACGTGGAAGAGGTCGAGGCCGGTTGGATCGTCAAGCTGCATCGAGTGTGGGTTCGGTACAGCCAAGAGTGTACCAGATGAGACAAGCGGACGACACAAAGGCTCCGGTAGCTGCAGGTATCACGCAAATACTTTCTCGACCTGTATCGGTATTATTTGATTCGGGAGCTACCCATTCGTTTATTGCTCTTGATTATGTGAAACATTTGGGTCCTGGGTGTTTGATTGAGTGCGAACCATTCGTAGTAAGTACTCCTAGTGAAGAGCATTTGATTGGGAACCAAGAGATTAAAAATTGTCTCATGCATATCGGGAGCCGAGATTTGCCTTCAGACCTCATTGTGATAGATCTGAAAGGAGAGGACGTAATTCTGGGAGATGATTGGTTGAATCGTCATGGTGCTATCATGAACTACCGAACGCGAACTATTTCTATAATAGCGGAAGATGGTGTCGAGCACACTTTCTTGGGTCGTAAACCGGGTAGTTCAGCTGGGGTGATTTCCGCTGTTAAGGCGATAAAATTGTTGAAACAAGATTGTATTGGTTACTGGTGTTACGCCATTAGCACAAATGATGGTGAAGCCGATTTATTGTCGATTCCAGTTGTAAATGAATATCCTGATGTATTTCCGGATGATCTATCGGGATTACCCCCATCTAGAGAGGTGGAGTTTCATATTGATCTTGTGCCAAACGCAGCACCTGTTTCCCAAGCGTCGTATCGTATGGCACCCTCCGAGATGTTAGAACTGAAGAAACAATTGGGCGAGCTTCTAGACAAAGGGTATATTCGACCTAGTGCATCACCTTGGGGTGCACCGGTTCTCTTCGTTAAGAAGAAGGACATATCGTTCCGTCTATGCATTGATTATCGGGAATTGAATAAGTTAACCATGAAGAACAAATATCCTTTGCCTCAGATAGATGACTTGATCGACCAACTTCAAAGTGCCACATTTTTATCTATAATTGACTTGCGATCAGGATATTACCAGCTGAGGATTCGGGATTCTGATATTCCGAAGACTGCCTTTCGTACTCGGTACGGCCATTACGAATTTTTGGTTATGCCATTTGGTCTAACCAACGATCCTGCCGTGTTTATGCAGTTGATGAACAAAGTTTTCATTGACTATCTTGATAAGTTCGTGGTCGTCTTCATTGATGATATTCTTGTCTACTCCCAAAACGAGGAAGATCACGCTGAACATCTTCGAGTAGTGTTGAACACTTTGAGAATGGAGAAACTTTACGCTAAATTCTCAAAGTGCGAATTCTGGCTTAAAGAAGTGACATTTCTTGGTCATGTAATTTCGGCTAATGGGATTCGAGTAGATTCCCAAAAGATAGCGGCTATTGTTGAGTGGGAACCACCTAGGAGTGCGAAGGAGACCCGGAGTTTTCTAGGGCTTGCCGAATATTATTGTAGATTCGTCGAGTGGTTTTCAAAAATCGATCGACCACTTATCCAGTTACTCCAGAAATCGCAGAAGTTCGAGTGGACTGATGAGAGACAAAATAGTTTTGATGAGCTTAAACGATGGTTAACTTCGGCGCCCGTGTTATCATTACCTCAGGGCACCGATGATTTCGAAGTGTGTAGTGATGCTTCCGGACTTGGATTGGGTTGTGTTTTAATGCAGAGAGGTAGAGTAATTTCATATGCGTCCCTACAATTGAAACCATATGAAATGAATTACCCTGCACATGATTTAGAGATATCGGCGGTTGTATTCGCACTAAAGATTTGGAGGCATTATCTTTATGGCTCTTCGTGTAAAATCTACACGGATCACAAAAGCCTAAAATATATATTTAGCCAAAAGGAGCTAAATGAGACAACGTCAATGGTTAGAGCTGTTTATGGATTACGATCTTGAAATATTGTATCATCCAGGAAAAGCTAATGTGGTAGCGGACGCATTGAGTCGGAAACCCATAGCCCTACAAATGCTAAGTATGCTTACATCTCAACACGAGATCCGTCGAGACATAATTAAGCAAGATATAGAGATTTGGCTTCAGAAAGTTCAAGGCCAATTATGTGCTTTGGAAATCACGTCGTCTTTGGTCAATGAAATCAAATCGAAGCAATTGGAGGATCCGTTACTAGTCCAACTAAGAAAGGACGTGATTGGAGGAAAAGCTCCCGGATTTATGATTCAAGATGATGGCGTTTTAAGGTTTAGAGGTAGACTTTGTGTACCCGCAGACGTCGAGCTTAATTAGACCATATTAAGGGAAGCGCACACTACACCGTATTCTCTTCATCCCGGTACAAGCAAAATGTATAAGGACGTGAAGAATAATTATTGGTGGAGAAGCATGAAGAATGATGTTGAATAATTCCTGTCGAAATGCTTGACGTGCCAGCAGGTCAAGATTGAACATCAACAGCCAGCAGGGTTGCTTAAATCGCTACCAATTCCAGAATGGAAATGGGAGGATATAACAATGGATTTCGTCACCAATATGCCGAGGACGCGTATGGGTATGGATATGATTTGGGTTATTGTCGATCGACTAACCAACTCGGCTCAGTTTTTGGGAATTAAGGAGAGTTGGGGGCCTGAGAAACTAGCTAGTATATTCATCGCAGAAATTGAGAGGTTACACGGGACTCCTAAGAGCATTATTTCCGATCGAGATGGTAGATTTATCTCGAACTTTTGGCAATCCATCACCTAGTATTAGGGACGGAATTGAGACTCAGTACATTGTACCATCCTCAGACTGATGGGCAATCTTAATGGACAATTCAAACCCTTGAGGACATGCTGTGAGCATGTGCTTTAAATTGGAAGGATGATTGGGAATCTCACTTGCCACTAATCGAATTTGCCTATAATAATAGCTGGCATGCGTCGATTAAGATGGCACCGTTTGAGTCTCTATATTGATGGAAATGTAAGTCACCATTTTGTTGGGACGATTCTTCTGAACTGATTGGGACGGAGCCGGATATGTTAGTAGAGACCCGGGAAAAGATTTTTTTTGATTCACGAGAGGCTTTTGACCGCCCAAAGCCGACAGAAGTCATATGCATACAATCGACGTCAACCACTAGAGTTCGAAGTCGGCGATCATGTGTTGATAAAAGTATCCCCAACCCGTGGAGTTTATCGCTTCGGGAAGAAGGGTAAACTCAGTCCGAGATATGTTGGGCCATTCGAGATTATAGAGCGAATTGGTGAATTTGCTTATCGTTTGGGCCTTCCACCATTGCTGAGTCATGTGCATAATGTATTTCATGTTTCCCAATTAAGGAAATACATACGGGAGCCTAAGCATATCATCGATTTTGGAGAGATTGAATTGAATCCCGATATCACTTTTGAGGGAAAACCAATCCAGATTTTGGAGCGTCGGGTAAAGCAACTTAGGCACAATATTATCCCTTTGGTTAAAGTACAATGGTCGAGATACGGATCGGAAGAAGCCACGTGGGAGACAGAAGAGCATATGAAGTCTAGATACTCCAAATTAGTCACTTTGTAAGTTTCGGGACGAAACTTATTCTTAGGGGGAGAGAATGTAATATCTTTACTTTTTTTGGCTATAATTATTAATTCATGAACCTCATGGGTTGGTTTGTAATTTTTCGAATATTGGTATCGTGTGTTTGATTCGAGATTGAGCTTGTATGTTGTGTCTCTTACCAATATTTCGCTAGTATTCGATATCAGTTGGTCGTACTGTTTGTATCGCTTCCGCAACCTAGGGCTAACGTGTGCTAAGTTATCCGAGTAACGTACGCAATGGAGGTCGTAGGCCAGCGCATGCTACTTCCGAAAGGGTAACGCACGCTAACCGGCAGCATGGGACAGTCCAGAGGGCACTGAACAGGGACAAGGATCGAGCTAGCGCATGCTAAGGCAACTTAGTAGCGCACGCTAGGGGAGCAGGTAGCGCACGCCACTGTCGGGTGATAACGCGCGCTAAGCGGCCCGGACAGTAAGGGCAGTGAGGTCTGGACTTCGGCGAGACCAACAGGTAACGCATGCTAAGACGATCGTTGCACGTGCTAACTCGTCAGGCGTAGCGCATGCTGTTCGGTCGTAGCGCACGCTACCGGGATAGGCCGAAATGTTTCTGGATAGGGCAGAAAGGTTTCTGGACTTGGACTGGGCAGCAGGGAGCGCATGCCAAGACAGCACCTGCGCGCGCTAACTTGGCAGTATCGCGCATGATAACTCGGCTCAGTAGCGTACGCTGTCGGACGTGGTGCATGCCAGCTCGGCTGGGCAGAAGGGTCTGGACTGCAAGCCTAGGCCGATAGCGCATGCTATCCGGGAAGCGCTAGCGCGCGCTAGGGCGCACCTATATAAATACATATGTTGTGGTCAACACTTGTCATTTTTCACCTTCTTTCCTCTTCTCCGAGTTTCTAGACGACTCTAGGGTTGTGTAGGCGAGGGTTTCGGCGGAGCACGGTTGAAACTCAGATCTTTTCAACTTCATGCAAAGAGCTATCAATCCTACATCATTTTCACCAAGGAATTGAGGTAATACTTCCTTAGAACCCTAACTTTGGGGAAGTTTGGGGGTTTTGGGGATCTCGTTTCTCCAGCCATTTTTGCTCCAAATTTATGATGAATTATAGTTGAAAATAGTTGCATAAGTATGATTTCATGATTTCCTCAAGGTTTTGTGGATTGATTCCAAATCTTCTTTTGTAAATCGAGCAAAACCCATTATTCCCCCGTAGTGCTCGATGAAACATTCCTAAGGGTAGAATTTAGGATGGATTTCAGTGTTTCCAACAGAATTGTAATTGATTGAGCCTCGATGTTTGTTAGGAGCGGGAATTGGAAGATAGTTCGGACCGTAGCCTTGTTCGTTGTTGTTCCTTTGTGAGTTAGAAATCCAGGCAAGTACTTTATTGCATTAGTTTATGGCATGCATTTCTGTGATGAATTAGTTACTGATGAGAGTTGAAAGGTTATTCTCGTGTACTCTCACTCGGGGATTGACTCGTCGGGGTCACACGGAGACTTGGTGGCTTAGCGGCTGGACCGGGTCACGAGAGATACTTTGAGTGGACATTCTCACCTGGGGTTGCTCGACGGGGAGCACAGGGACTTGGTGGCTTGAGCGCCGGATCGGGTCGCGAGGATTGTCGGAGTGTTTTTACTGATGATCGATATTGATATTCCGGAATATCGCGACTTGAATTGTTTTGGATTTTGAATTAATTTGGAAATGCCTGTGGATTAAAATATTGTAATACTGTACTTGCACTAGCGGTTGTTGCTAACCCCTTGTTGGGGTGGAATGTTTTGTACATTTCAGGTACTCTCGAGGGATAGGAGCCCACATGTGGTGCACACGGAGTTGACAAGCACACTGGATGTTAGAGAGATCATATCAGTCGTTGTATTTGTGACGTTAGAGTTGGTTTTATATTTTGTATTATTGTTGGTTTTGAGTTGTTCTATGTCGTGTAATGTTTGCGTTCAGTGATTGATGTTTAACTCTACTATTTTGGCCGCAGCCGAGGCCTAACTCATGTTTTGTATCATGTGCTGGACTTTTATGTCGTGGTGATTCTGTAATGGATTGTGGCTTAATCCTGTTTGTCGTCAGCCTGGTGGGACCTTTGTGTGTCCTGCGGCGTATAATTACCCAAAGTGAAAATTTGGGTGTTACAGTTGAGGTAGATCCGGGTTGGCTAATTGCTTCAATGTCTTTTCAGCGTTAACTGCCATGATTTTGCTCTCATTTTCCGACTCACTAGGTGATGTTTCGAGAGAAAACGGAAGTGCCTGAGTGCTTCTCTACTTTTTTTTTTCTTCGCCTGAAGAACGATCTCGTTTGGTAATTTCTAGAAAATACTGTAATTTTTTATCTCCACACAACCTTTTAATCATGCAAAACTAAAACAAAGGGGATTAGTGCACAACAGAAAATTTTTATGAATTTTCAGAACACGATATTGAGATAATATAACAAAAGTGTTAGTATCAAAAAAAAATCTGCCTTCGAAAAAAGATAAAAAATTAAAAAAAAACAAACTACTGTTCCGGAAATAAAAAAGATAAAAATTCAACTCAGAAAATAAAATTAATTTTGCACCACTCCCGACAAGGGCACCAAAATTTTAACCTTGCTGTCAAAATGCATCAAAATTAAATATTTATAAAGTTCCTTGACTTGCTTATACTAAATCGTAGTATTAGAGAGTAAGGGTCCAACCCACACAGAATAGAATAATCAATTAAACTTTTTGAGTTGAATATTTAAAAAAACAAAAATAGCAATACTAAATAATAGTACTAAAAATAATAATATTAAATATAATAACGAGGGGGGTTGATTTAGAGTAAACAATATAAAATAAAATAACATGTAGGCAAATAAAAAAAAAAGAAATAACATGCATCCATTTCAAACGGTCATAACTGTACCCATTTCAAACGGTCATGACTGTAACACCCCAAAAGGCGGCTACTACAGTGCCGTGGACCCCACACTGGGACCCACCAGGCGAGATCCAAAATAGACTAAATAAGTATTACTTGTGATACCGAACCACAATAAATAGTTATTACTCCGATTTGGAGTTTATTAAAAATATGGCCAACGGCCTTAAGATACACAAGATCCGAAATACAAGTATAAACCATATGGAGATGGGATATACTTCAAATACCAATACAACCAGATAGTACTTTAAATGAAGCGGAAATAAGGTAATATTACACGGTTTAACATAATCGGACAACAAATGATTTGGCCCCCCCGAACTGGTATCCTTCGAACCCTTCGCCATCAACATTCTCTTCCCGTGCCTTGCCTTTACCTCGACCTAAAATACAACAAAAGTATTTCGCCCAAAACACAGGGTTAGATATACATGATAAAAGATTCTCCTGACATTATACAATTCACATATATTAGATCTCAAGAAAATATCCCGACTATTGAACATACCCCTCGGGCATATGAAAAATCCGTCACAAACCATCAAACATATCTAATCAACATGGACTATGAACGACTAAACAATAGGGCTCAAGATGAACATCACAGTACGCCCGATCTGGAAATGTGTCCATGTACATGTACACCCCGTATACGGAATCCAGAATATACGTGTGACAATGTACCTAATTAGCCTCATGAACTACGTCTCGTGTGCACAGTCCAATACAGAAACATCCACGTATGACTATAAGTGCCCGGCTAAAAATCCTACACAATATCCAATCGGCACGTAGATATGATTCTAGAAATGTCATGATACAACATGACAACGAAATTCAACGAAATACATAACCCATTAAGGATCAAGAAAACTCACTGAAGTGACAATAAGAACCAACGAGATCAATGATTCAAAGCGACGTACTTGGGAATGCAACCCCATGATGAAAACGGAATAACGTCAAAGACAATGTCAAATCACGACAAACATTTCATAAACATTTCATACACATGACATGTATAACCATTACAAGAATCTAGTCATCATTATAACCAAGCAAGATAACTTGCCTCAATACGGAGGCGAGAATAATCCTCTTCTTCTCGAAACGAACGAACGGTCCTCGACTAATATCGTTTACTCGAACAATCAATCTTAAACGAAATACATTCTACTCAATAACATATTTGTATAATGATCAATATAGGATTAGTAAGATGACACCCCATAATCCATTAGAATAGTTTCGCTATCTCAAAATATCGAAGTCTTATACCAAGAATTATTTTTACCTCATTTCAACCATAAAATCGGTTCACAATACTTTTACCGAATGTTCACATGATTCTTCATAAATAATAATTTTATCAAGAACATGTTAAACAACCACTTATGTTGTCAATATCATCTTATGTTGATTAAACTTTCCAAAACATTACAATGTTGAAAGGTAAAATCTGCACAATTATGTTCATCAATATATCTCATCTAAATTGAATATTAAGCTTACAATAAGGTTATATTAGTTATGAGATTACACCATATTCATGAAGGTTATCAAAATCATTCTTACCAATCTGGAGGATTTATTAATATCATTATGAATTCACTATCTATTTAGTATGATGATCAAAAACATTCTAAGTTCTCAACACATTAGATTAATGAAAAGTTATTATTGTAATTAGCAAGATCCTTACTATTCTTCAAAGACTTGTGAAGCTGAACCATAATGATAGTTAAAGCTTCTAAGATCTCTGAACAAGATCATCTAATCCTATCTTTAACATTATCAAGTTCTTCACAAGGTAATTAAATACCTAAAATGGTGTTCAAACACTTTATGATATCAATTCTATTGGTTAAATCCAACTATGGTGAAGTTAACCGATTCAACGATGTTCTACTGAGCTAAATTCGTCTAGCAAGATGAGTATGATAATCATAATATGGTTAGTGTCACTATATCATCAAGAATACATCCATTTCAAACCCTCATTTATCATATTCATCAAGATGTGTTTAAAAAGTTGGATTAAAACTATGTTTTACTTGATTAATTTAACTATAGGTGAAATATACTTCCTGATTAACACCAACATACGAAAAGTACAGAGAAGGGATGCACATATACCTTCAGAAATGATGGACAACTCTCAAGACTACAAGAAAGTATACTCCAAGCTCAAGAACACCTCCTAATCTTCAAGGTAATGAGCTCCACTCCAAGATTTAAGGCTTAAACGCAAGTTGGAGGAGGTTGATATCGATTTGGGGGTGAAGAGGGATGATATATGGAGAGAAAATCGCTTTAGAGTTGTGAAGAAATAAAAAACAGGCTAGTCCTATAAATAGACTGTGTAGGCTTAACGTACGCTATCGAGGAAATTTAGCGTACGTTAACGCTCTTACGTACGCTAACCGGTCAATGTTACGTACGTAAGTAGCTTACAGTGGCTACTGTCTTGAATCCACAGGCCATTAGCGCACGCTAATTAAAAGGGTGCTACGCATGCTAATAAAAGTTGACTCTGGCCGACACGACAGCTCAGACATCATACACATGCATGCCAATAGATAACAAGTTCACGTGCTGAAGTCAACTGATGTCAGATTCCTTCTTACCGTACGCAACAAACAAGGCATTACGTACGTTAAATCACAAGTTTAGTGTACATTGGTTAAGCTACGTAGCGTACGCTACACCAACAGAAAAAGTTCAAAAATGCAACTCTACAATTGACATCGAATCATCAAGTATGGAATGGAATAACAACGATATGAAGCTAAAATCTATAATACCTCAACATAATACTAAATGCAACGATCCATGATAATCAATTTATCTGAATATACAACGACAGATAAAAATGAAAAATTACAGTCGGATATTACATACTCCCCCCTTAAAAAGAGTTTCGTCCTCGAAACTAAGGAGTAAATAACTCGGGGTATCTCACTCGCATACTATCCTCGGTTTACCACATAGCCTCCTCGACTCCGTGTCGTGACCACTGAACCTTCATTAGGGGTATCGTCTTGTTCCGCAATTGCTTGATCCTCCTCTCGAGTATCCGCATAGGACTCTCCTTGTATGAATGATCCTCCGCTAATTCAATCTCTTCAAACTGAAGTACATGGCTCGGATCAGCAACATATTTCCTCAACTGGGAGACATGAAACACGTTGTGAATCCAACTCAATGTACCTCGGGCTCAGCTTGCCCCTCTTCCCGAAACGAAAAACACCTCAGGTAGGAGACACCTTCATTAACACATGGTCACCAACCTCGAACTCAAGCAGTCGTCGACGGTGGTTAGCATAGGACTTCTGTCGACTTTGAGCCGTTAACAACCGACTCCTAATCAGAACAATCTTCTCATGAGCTGCTAACAACATATCGGGGTCCGTACCCAAAGATTCTGACAGTTCGCCCAACACAAAGGGGACCTACAACGACGACCATACAGTGCCTCATACGGTGCCATCTCAATCGAAGCATGCCAACTATTATTATAAGTAAATTCCACCAAAGGTAGCTGGGTTTCCCAATCGTCTTTCTAATAAAGAGCACACTCCCTCAACATGTCTTCTAGAGTTTGGATGGTTCTCTCGGACTGGCCATTGTTCTGCGGATGAAAAGCCGTACTGAAATTCAACTGCGTGCCCATCGCACGATGAACTGCCTTCCAGAAGTGCGACACGAATCGCCCATCACGATCCGATACAATACTCTTGGGGGTACCATGTAACCTCACAATTTCCTTAATAAATAGCTGGGCCAATCTCTCGGGACCCCACATGTCCTTAATCTCCAAAAAGTGGGATGATTTGGTCAGACGGTCCACAATCACCCAAATCGTATTCATTCCTCGACGACTCGTCGGCAAGCTAGTGATAAAATCCATCGATATATCCTCCCATTTCCACTCGAGAATTGGGAGCAGTTTCAGCATTCCTGCGGGTCGCTGGTGCTCAATCTTAAACTGCTGACAGGTTAAAAATCTCGAAACGAATTCGGCAACCTCACGTTTCATATTCCCCCACCAATAATTTTGCTTCAAATCCTTATACATCTTGCTAGATCCCGGGTGAATAGAGTACGGGGTAGCATGGGCTTCTCTCATGATAGAGTTCCTCAACTCTTCGTCTGCGGGTACACAAACTCGATTCCTAAAGCGTATCAATCCATCCTCATGGATCAAGAATCCAGGGGATTTCCCTTGAGTTACTTCATCCCGAACTCGAGATAAGAATAGGTCCGTAACTTGCTTCGATTTGATCATATCATCAAGAGACGAAGAAATCTCAAGTGTGCAAAGTTGTCCCTGAACACGCTGTAACCAACTTCAATTTCTGGCCTCATACGGTCTAACTGCAACTCTTTCTGTGCTGTCACGCGGCTCAGCATCTGCTCCTGCACTGTCTTACGGCTCAAAGCGTCGGCAACCACATTTGCTTTGGCCAGATGATAAAGGATCTCGATATCATAGTCCTTGATTAATTCTAGCCATCTTCTCTGCCTCATGTTCAACTCCTTCTGAGTAAAAATGTACTTTAGACTCTTGTGGTCAGTAAAGATCTGGCAGGCAACTCCATACAGATAGTGACGCCAGATTTTTAAAGCAAACACCACGGCTGCTAGCTCCAAGTCGTGGGTCAGATAGTAAACTTCATAGGGTCTCAATTATCTCGATGCATAGGCAATCACTTTCCCTTCCTGCATGAGTACACATCCAAGGCCCTGTCTCGACACGTCACTGTACACCATGAATCCTTCCGTTCCTTTTGGTAGGACCAAAACAGGTGCCGAAATCAATTGACTCTTGAGCTCATCAAAACTTTGCTGACATGCTTCTGACCACAAATACTTCTTATCCTTCCGCAGTAAGTTAGTCATCGGTTGCGCAATTTTAGAAAATCCTTCTATGTACCGTTGGTAGTAACCTGCTAGGCCGAGGAAACTACGAACTTTCTTCACATTCTTCGGTGGTAGCCAATCTCTAATGGCTTCCATCTTCTGTGGGTCAACTCTCACTCCTTTGGCTGATATCACATGCCCATGAAAGATAACTTCAGGCATCCAGAATTCACAATTAGAAAATTCCCATAAAGCTGTTCCCGCCTCAACATATCGAGAACTTGGTGGAGATGATGTTCATGCTCTTCGTGGTCACGAGAGTAAATCAGAATGTCTTCAATAAAAACGACTACGAAGCGATCCAGATAGTTAATAAAAACTCGATTCATCAACTCCATGAATACCGCCGGTGCATTAGTCAATCCAAATGGCATCACCACGAACTCATAATGCCCATAGCGAGTACGGAAGGCTGTCTTTGAAATGTCAGACTCTCGAATCCTCAACTGATGATAACCAGATCTCAAGTCGATCTTAGAAAACACGGTAGCTCCCTGAAGTTGATCTAATAAATCATCAATATGAGGCAAAGGATATTTGTTCTTGATGGTTACCCTATTTAGCTCACGGTAATCAATACAAAAATGCAGAGATCCGTCATTCTTTCATACAAATAACATTAGTGCTCCCCAAGGGGACGCACTAGGTCGAATATAGCCCTTTTCAATCAACTCCTCAAGCTGGCTTTTCAACTCCTGCATCTCAGTCGGAGCCATACGACACGGTGCTTTTGAAAGCGGGGATGTACATGGATCTAACTCAATAATAAACTCCACGTCACGATGAGGAGGTAAGCCTGGCAACTCATCTGGAAATACGTCTGGGTAGTCTCGGACTACCGGAATTTCGGCTAATTCAACTGGTCGATCTGCTGTTTTGGTCATGTAGCACCAATAACCAATACACCCTTGATTAAGCAGTTTCACTAGTTTCATAGCGCTGATGACTCTCCCGGAACGACTGGGCTTATCACCTCGAAAAATACACTCGAAACCATCATCAGAAGTGACGGTTACCATCCGCTTGCGGACACTAAGTATGGCATCATGACGATCATCCAATCGATACCCAAAATTATATCATCTTTAGGTAAATCGACTACAATCAGATTTGACAACCACTCACGGTCGTTCATACGAATCGGACAGTCTTGGACTTCAGGATACCCAATAATTCTTCTACCATCGGGTAGACCAATCACATAGGGCTCACAATTGATGACATGGTCTAGAGGCAAACAACTTAAACAAGAAGTAGATATAAAAGAGTGTGAAGCACCAGTATCAAAAAGAACACACACCGGGTGAGAGTGGATCTCGAGTATACCTGCAATCATGCTGGCCTCGGGATCATCAGCTTTCATCATTTCGTAAATCCTGGGTTTCGCAGCTCCGGCACCAGGTGTACCACTTTGATTTCCACGACCCATTCCCCTATTCGCCCCAGTGGTCTGATAGGAAGCGGACGGAGGCACCCGGTTCTGGACAGAGGACTGAACTGGAGCATGAGATGCTACTGGTTCATGTCTGGGTCCACTCCTGCAAAAACGAGCATGGTGACCATTCTTGCCACAAGTATGGCATATGACGGCTGGCCTTGGGCATTTGGAGCTGACATGCCCCTGGTCTCCACAGTCATAGCACACAACAGATGAGGGGACCGCTCGAGAGTGCTATCTGGCTGGCTTCGACGCCATGGGTGGTCGATCAGAAGGGTTTAGTAATGACTCGGGCTTCCTGAATGTCCCCCGGTTACTCTCAGTCTGGTTCTGGTTCCTGGATCTTTTGTTGTTGGACTGTGGTTGCTTCTTAGAAATCTCCTTCGCGGTGAGCTCGTATTCCAGAACCTTCTCGATGAACTCCGGCAGGGTCGTACAGAGGTGATTCAACACCTACATTCTCATTCGGCACGCGCATCCTCACGCCCACTGTGGTGCGATTGGTCCCTAGAAGGTGAACCACTGTCTGCGGAACTATGATCCACATTCGCGCGTCGGTTGGCTCGAGGTATCGGGATTCGGCCCCTTCTGCGGCCTCGTCCCCCTCTGCCACGACCTCTCAGATTCCTTTCCATACTAAAAGAATCAATCATAATGATAATCATAAGCACAGTTCAAGATACTATTCAAAATTCATGCTAAGTTAATAGCAACAAGGGATCACATATTCAAGGAAACGGTTCATAATTAATTATCGACACCACGAGTGTCGCACAGAATATTACATCAACGTCCAGTCGAACAATTTCAATCATATAATCAATCCATCATTTATCTCAAATTATTAATTAGATAAATCCTGCCACAAATCCTCGAAATAACAAGATCAACAAAGAGATCCATTCCGATATCAATATCATGCCAGTAATTAAATCATGGCTCATAAAGTACATACCTTATTTGGCTCGTAGGGTCAGGCGCTTGCACAGGTCACACGTGACACGAAGGTCTCTTGATACTAGTTCATTTCACAATGACTCATAAAAAGAAAACAACTCTCTGATACCATCTTCTGTAACACCCCAAAAGGCGGCTATTACAGTGCCGTGGACCCCACACTGGGACCCACCAGGCGATATCCAAAACAGATTAAATAAGTATTACTTGTGATACCGAACCACAATATATAGTTATTACTCCGATTTGGAGTTTATTAAAAATATGGCCAACGGCCTTAAGATACACAGGATCCGAAATACAAGTATAAACCATATGGAGATGGGATATACTTCAAATACCAATACAACCATATAGTAATTTAAATGAAGCGGAAATAAGGTAATATTACACGGTTTTACATAATCGGACAACAAATGATTTGGGGCCCCCAAACTAGTATCCTTCAAACCCTTCGCCATCAACATGCTCTTCCCGTGCCTTGCCTTTACCTTGACCTAAAATACAACACAAGTATTTCTCCCAAAACACAGGGTCAGATATACATTATAAAAGATTCTCCTGACATTATAAAATTCACATATATTAGATCTCAAGAAAATATCCCGACTATTGAACATACCCCTCGGGCGTATCAACAATCCATCACAAACCATGAAACATATCCAATCAACATGGACTATGAATGACTAAACAATAGGGCTCAAGATGGACATCACAGTACGCCCGATCCGGAAATATGTCCGTGTACATGTCCACCCCATATACGGAATCCAGAATATACATGTGACAATGTACCTAATTAGCCTCACGAACTACGTCTCGTGTGCACAGTCCAATACAGAAACATCCACGTATGACTATAAGTGCCCGGCTAGAAATCCTACACAATATCCAATCGGCACGCAGATATGATTCCAGAAATGTCACGATACAACATGACAATGAAATTCAACGAAATACATATCCGATTAAGGATCAAGAAAACTTACCGAAGTGACAATAAGAACCAACGAGATCAATGATTCAAAGCGACGTACTTGGGAATGCAACCCCGTGATGAAAACGGAATAACGTCAAAGACAATATCAAATCAAGACAAACATTTCATACACATGAAATGTATAACCATCACAAGAATCTAGTCATCATTATAACCAAGCAAGATAACTTGCCTCAATACGGAGGCGAGAATAATCCTCTTCTTGTCGAAACGAACGAACGGTCCTCGACTAATATCGTTTACTCGAACAATCAACCTTAAACGAAATACATTCTACTCAATAACATATTCGTATAATGATCAATATAGGATTAGTAAGACGACACCCTACAATCCATTAGAATAGTTTCGCTATCTCAAAATATCGAAGTCTTATACCAAGAATTCTTTTTACCTCATTTCAACCATAAAATCGGTTCACAATACTTTTACCGAATGTTCACATGATTCTTCATAAATAAGAATTTTATCAAGAACATGTTAAACAACCACTTATGTTGTCAATATCATCTTATGTTGATTAAACTTTCGAAAACATTACAATGTTGAAAGGTAAAATCTGCATAAGTATGTTCATCAATATATCTCATCTAAATTGAATATTAAGCTTACAATAAGGTTATATTAGTAATGAGATTACACCATATTCATGAAGGTTATCAAAATCATTCTTACCAATCTGGAGGATTCATTAATATCATTATGAATTCACTATCTATTTAGTATGATGATCAAAAACATTCTAAGTTCTCAACACATTAGATTAATGAAAAGTTATTTTTGTAATTAGCAAGATCCTTACTATTCTTCAAAGATCTTTAACATTATCAAGTTCTTCACAAGGTAATTAAATACCTAAAATGGTGTTCAAACACTTTATGATATCAATTCTATTGGTTAAATCCAACTACGGTGAAGTTAACCGATTCAACGATGTTCTACTGAGCTAAATTCATCCAGCAAGATGAGTATAATAATCACAATATGGTTAGTGTCACTATATCATCAAGAATACATCCATTTCAAACCCTCATTTATCATATTCATCAAGAAGTGTTTAAAAGGTTGGATTAAAACTATGTTTTACTTGATTAATTTAACTCTAGGTGAAATATACTTCCTGATTAACACCAACATATGAAAAGTACAGAGAAGGGATGCACACATACCTTCAGAAATGATGGACAACTCTCAACACTACAAGAAAGTATACTCCAAGCTCAAGAACACCTCCTAATCTTCAAGGTAATGAGCTCCACTCCAAGATTTAAGGCTTAAACACAAGTTGGAGGAGGTTGATATCGATTTCGGGGTGCAAAGGGATGATATATGGAGAGAAAATTGGTTTAGAGTTGTGAAGAAATAAAAAACAGGCTGGTCCTATAAATAGACTGTGCAGGCTTAACGTACGCTATCGGGGAAATTTAGCGTACGTTAACGCTCTTACGTACGCTAACCGGTCAATGTTACGTACGTAAGCAGCTTACAGTGGCTACTGTCTTGAATCCGCAGGCCATTAGCGCATGCTAATTAAAAGGGTGCTACGCATGCTAATAAAAGTTGACTCTGGCCGACACGACAGCTCAGACATCATACACATGCATGCCAATAGATAACAAGTTCACGTGCTGAAGTCAACTGATGTCAGATTCCTTCTTAACGTACGCAACAGACAAGGCATTACGTACGTTAAATCACAAGTTTAGCGTACATTGGTTAAGCTACGTAGCGTACGCTAAACCAACAGAAAAAGTTCAAAAATGCAACTCTCCAATTGACATAGAATCATCAAGTATGAAATGGAATAACAACGATATGAAGCTCAAATCTATAATACCTCAACATAATACTAAATGCAACGATCCACGATAATCAATTTATCCGAATATACAACGACAGATAAAAATGAAAAATTACTGTCGGATATTACAATGACACTATTTTCTGTAGGTGGTGAGTTCGATGGACTGGCCAAATGTATCAAATTACAGACCGAAGGTTTCGACACAAGCCCCTAGGACAGAGATAATCGATGATCTACATAGGAATGCAATGTCACTAAGGTATGATTTTAATATTAGGAAAAAAAATTGAATTAGTTTAGAATGTGTTGGTCACTAAGCAAATTATGTTGAATCGTTTCTTGTTGAAAAATAACCTATTTAGTTCTCATAAATTTTCTCTCCTTTTAATGTAAATTCTGCTGGCTTGCATTATTGTTTTTGTAGGAAACTTTTGTATACTTTCTACTACACGAGTGATCCTATTATCTTCCAGTAAAGTAATTGGTCCACTGGCATTCCAGCTTCATTGACACTTATTTCTGCGGTTGTGCTCATGGTGGTCGATAATGACTTTGAGGTGTTTGATAAGTGTCAGTTTTATACACTTATCGGTGATTTCTATTGATATATTTCACCCATAATTGAGCTAGGCTACTCTTTTTTGCTTAGAATTAATTAGCTTTTAATAATTTTATATTTATCGGATGAAGATGTAAATTTAGTCTTAATCGGATTGAATTACTGATTTACTCAAGAAATAACATGTTTATAAAATTTTCTCTTTGTTGAATTTTTTATGTAATCATGTTGTAGGGCTTTCCGAGACAAGTTTGCCAGTCTTTTTGGATTCAAAATCAGAGTTAAATATCAAAAGTTATCATCCGAAGAAGATTTGGGGCAAAAACGCTAAGTCTAAGAAATTCTAGGCTGAAAATAAAGTCTGAAACTCCATACGGGCGTGTACGGGCGTAACTCACAAAATGCAAATTTACGAAGCCATGTTACGGCCGTAACTCCTCAATGTTACGGCCGTAAGTCATCATAGTTACGGCCGTAACTCCTCAATGTTACGGCCGTAACTCTTGACAGATTGTGATCATTGTCTAATTTTTTATACTTTTGGTCTATTATTTAGGGGATGGCTGGCATTGATCCAATTTAATGTAATATTATTGGAGTTTTGGAGCTATTAGATGACTTTAGGTGTATAAATAGACCCCTTAGATCCATCATTAATGAATGATTCATCTTATATTTTCTCACTTTGTAATACTTTTTCTTTTTGTGTGAAGAAAACACTTGTATTCTTGAGTGATTTGTGTAAGTGTGGTTTAGCTTATGTTGTTGAGGGAGTTTATTGTTTCTTTCTCCTTTATCTACTAATGGAGTTAGGATCAATTCTTTCCCTTTTTCAACTATTAATGACCACTAAAGCTTGTAATATGTTGAATAAACCCTTAATGGGCTAAGTTACCTAAGTTGGGATTATAAACAAGGTTAGTCATGTTATTTAAGTTTGTATAAAGATCTATTATGAATTACTTATTATTGTGTGTGATTTTCATTGTTTTAGCAATCTTTATTTATTCGGCCAATAAATGACGATATTTATGGTCTTCATATGTTTCGAAAGAAAATATGTTTGATTTGATCAAATGATCTTCACTCTAAGTTGTTCTAGGGGATAGAAATATACCTCTAAACCTTAGATGATTCTTTGAGTTATTTTGATAAAACCTAATGATATGTATTGAAGCCAATCAACATAGAAATATAGTGGATTGATTCAATATATAAGGGGCGTTTTGACATTCGAAAGAGGAACCGTCTTTTTAAGGAAAATCGAATCTACACAACATAATAAGTAAATTCATCTTATGATCTCCTATACATCTTCTATAACTAATTATGAACTAAGTTTGTAATCCCAACTATTTCATTTTATCTTTTATTAATCTATTATTAGTGCAATCTTTCATTTCCTTGAATATTAGAACTATTATTGCATTTTGTTTGCAATTGTCAAACCAAACTCTTAAATTGTGTGTTTCAATCTTATAAATCTCTACAACAAATAGTTAAATAGTGTATAATTCAATATATAACCTAACTTCCTTGTGGGATCGATAAACCGGACTCAAAAAGTCCACTTACTACTTGATATGATATCGTGTACTTGCGATAGTTACACAAAAGACATGTCAAGTTTTTGGTGCCGTTGCCGGGGAAGTATAAGTGTTATTTTTGAAATCTTGCATTGTAAACTATTTTTATAGATACAATTTATCGACGTTGTAACTTAGTACTCAATTGTGTTTGTCCGGTCAAGTGGCGGATAACGGTACTCCGTGACTATTAGAGTCGGAATTTTCAGTTTCCCACAACAACTGATATTTGTAGATATTTTCTCCAATTATTTTCATTTTTTTTTATCATGGAAGAAACTTTGAATAAAATTGAAAAAAGGTTTCCCTTTCTGAGCAAAAATGTCATTTTAAAAATTTACAAGACAAGACTTGAAAGGATGAGGTTGCTTATGAATAAAAGCATACCTTTTGACATTAGATTCATAATTGAGGCCAAAGTGAGAATAGCAGGTGAATTCACAGAATTACCTACTATATTTTTACCAGGGCTAGGAAAAAGTTCATATGCCAAGAAACGAGGAGCAAAGATAATAGCCGTTTGCTATAAATGTGCAAGATGTAACTATAATTTAAAATGTCGATCTTTAAGAATTCCATCTACAAACAGAGAAGATAAAATTCAATTCATTAAGGATGGTCTGAATAAAGAGAATTTAGATAATATCAAAATTTCTCTTGACACGCATCCTAGTGGACTCGTACATTACGGAATTCGATGTTTGTGGAATAAATTCAAACCAGAATATGAACAACGTCTTAGGAATCTGACGTTAAAAGATCTGTTCGCCAATTTGTAAGAAAATTAGATGGAAAACTTCTCCCCGACTCATAGAAGGCGTTTAGGCCGTTTCTGAACGTAAAATCAGAGGAAGGTGTGAGCCACAATCACAACTACTGTACATACACGTGAGTATCTTTAATTTTTGTCGTATGGTGAGATTTTCTGAATAAAAAAAGGTGATACACAATATATGCATTCATTATTCTATTGAGTAGTTGAAGCGCAATCAACGCATCACAAACTTGTTAAACAATTTTACCTCTTTTTCTTCTATAAATAAGCATTGTGCTTGTTTCTTTTATTCATCCCTCAAACTTGTACTTTTCTCTTTTTCTCTCTAATAAATTCCTTTTCAAAAATAGAATCATCATCTTCCACACAAAAATTTAGCACAGTCTGCATTTTTGGTGGAGCTAGTTATGGAAAAGAGGCATGCTTTACTGAAGCAGCACACAACTTGGGTCGTACCTTAGGAGAAAAATGCATTCATGTAGTTTACTGTAGCACCCCCAAGTTATTCAGGGAATATTACAGCGCCGTAAGCCCCACCGTGGGACTCACAAGGCTAAACATACGCGGAACTATAAATTTTGACCGAGAAGGTCTACATACAATGGAATGAAGAACAATACAAAAGGTATTCAAAACATAACCAATGTATCCAAAGACATCACAACACAAATCGTTACTTCGGCAAACACAGGCTGGAACATCAAGGAAAATGGAAAGTAATACTCGAGTATTCAATAACCATTCCAGTACAACAACACTGAATGGAAAACTCAAAACATAACCGGAGGAAAGACACAGTATCGCACTTGGCCACCATCTTCATGCCGACCTGATACCTGCCTGTCCACTCTCCTGGAACCTGAAATACATAAAAAGTATTTCCCCCATAAAGGGGTTAGCCGTCGAATAGGTAGTGCAAGTATATCAAGTATGAAACACAATACTCCTCGACAATAGAGTAAATGTAACCGTCAATTCATAAATTTAAGACTAGTATTCTGGAATGACTAAATCTCATAGCAGCACATCAATACATATATGAATACTGTGGAACCGCACCAGAGGCTACGGAACCCTCAGCGGACTCGTCGGTCCATCCCAAAGTGGTTCGTTCATATCATCCGTGGAATCACACCAAGAGGCTACGAAACCCTCAGGGGACCCGTCGGCCCGCCCCATAGAGGATATAAATAATCATGCCATTAATGTGTCTTACGTTCAAGGTCGAGAACGTACAATCATAAATATATACTTGCCTTTGAGACATCGAGAAATCGAACGGAAAAGAGTATGAGTTCGGTAGGTCCAAGAACGCACTTTCGGTACCTAAACGATTAGTAAGGGATATGATAATCAATAATCTATACTTATAATTCACGAAGAAACTCCAGAAACCCATCTACGATTCACGAAAATACAAGGGTAAACAACTAGAGGTTGGAAAATCACCCAAACCCTCACAAGTCCGAACACGGCACAAACTAATCCGTAAAATAGTAGGAAATGCATGTATATGGGGTAGATATATCATAATCTCAAGATTCTCAAACCTCAAACCGGATAAATCGAACAAATCTAAGAAAACCCCCAAAATTCCCAAAAATAGGGTTCTAAGGATTTTACCTTGATTTGGAGGATAGAAATGTATTAGATGTTGTATAATCCTTGTTATCCAACCCAAGATGTTGATATCTGAAGAAGAACCGCCTCAAATCGCCCCAAATTGCCTCTCCCGAGCTCTCCCGATCGGAAAAAGTGAAAATGATGTGAAATGACAAGTGCAGGGGTTGACTGTCCCCTTATATACCGTCCCATTATAGCGCATGCTACGCCTCAATATTAGCGTGCGCTAACGGGTCACTCGGTGGCCCAGTGGCTACTGTCATAAGACGTTAGCGCGCGCTACTAAATATCCCTAGCGTGCACTAACTGGTGTCCTGCCAAAATCTCAGTTCACTGACTCAGTCCGCTAGCGTGCGTTAACACTGAGCACTAGCGTGCGCTACGCAACACATATAGCGTACGCTAGCCACTGTCTAGCGTGCGTTACCTGCTAGTCCAGAAAGTCTGAAACCTCACTGCCTCTGCCGACTCAGTCCGTTAGCGCATGCTAAGGCTCAAAACGAGTGTGCGCTACTCACGCAGAATTAGCGTGCGTTAGCATCGGCCTAGCGTGCGCTACTTCCCTGACCCAGAACACTTCCGAAAGGTCTAACCAGCACGATCATGATCCAAACAAGGCCTGAAACTCTAGATCAACGACGACTGCATCACAAAGAGTTTATAGAGTGACAAAACAGGAAGAGCGGTAAGGACAAACAGTCAATAAAAAGTACGGGTATTACATTCTCCCCCTCTAAAAAGAAGTTTCATCCCGAAACTTAAGAAATAAAAAGTTCGGGTACTCCGATCGCAAATTCTCTTCCGTGTCCCAAGTCGCCTCCTCGACTCCATGTATCGACCATTGCACTAAAACCAACGGGATGGTTTTGTGCTGAAGCTGCTTCTCACGACGTTCAAGAATATTCACTGCTTTCTCCGGATAGGTAACATCCTTGGTTACGTAAATCTCACTATAGTCAAAAACATGACTTGGATCCGGCATATGCCTTCTCAACTGAGAAACATGACAAACGATATGAACAAGACAAGACCCAACACAGGGGGCAACGACAAGCGATAAGATAAGTCTCCAACTGTAACACCCCCAGAATACGACCGGGAATGTCACACGTCGTAGACCCTTATCACAAGGATCTACCAGGCTAAACTCCAAAAGACTACTCAATGATTGACCGATCGGGGTCAAAATTAAATACAAAGCAGACCGACAAGGTCATTAACCAATTCAGAAACTAATGACATTCACATTATAATGACAATAATAAACTTGAACACAGAAAAAAATAACAACTCAATTTAATAAATGAAAACTACACCCATGCAAGGGTGAAAACTCGAACGACAGAGAAATACCGACCAAAATGAAACAAAAGAAAAGACTCTGACTCTGGCATGATTAGTATCATTGTCCTCCATCTCCTTCCAAGACAATCCTATGACTGCTCCCGAGCTGCCAAAACCTGAGCGCATAACAGGCACCTACCCCCTGAAAACTCGGGGGTTAGCAAACTGGAATTTTGCTAGTGCAAGTACATAATATACAAGATATACGAATAATAACAACACAAAACTCAACAGTCGTGAAGCCTTAACACAAACCACACATTCCCATAGTCCACACATAATAGCATCACATACACAAGGTGAAAGATAATCACATCGTCATATTCTCTGTACGGAACATAACACCAATGAAACTTTAAACGAGCCCAAGGAGTCAGAAAAATCCCTTTTTATAAAAGGAAAAGTATTTTGATAAGAAAGTTTGAAAACATTATTATTGACTCGGGCCATCTTGGGGTTTTAAAAATCAAATGGGAATACTTTTAGAAAATACTTCAAAAGCTCTCGGATCCTCGACCCAACATGTGGAAAATAATTTGCAAGAAAACCATTACAACGTTATTCGGGGTCCTCGACCCAATGCACAGAATAATCATCACAATATAATTAAAGGTACAACCTCTCATTCGACAATTCCTGCTCAAGACCCCTGATTAATTAACCCTCCTAGATTTCGTCAAACATCCTTGGTTAATTAACCCTGATACCAACGTTTGAAAATCAAGTTGAACAAACTTTCAGAAATACGAATCACAGTCTATATCGAGACCAGTATTTGAAAAGAGTTGAAAGAACTATGAAATACGAGGATTGTTCGGTAACAGGGTCTTAGCTATCACTCGAATATCCGTTACCAATAAGCCTGCCAGGCGCCTCCCTTGCACATATGTGCACCGGCGTTCACTCCACTATGTTGGCCGCCCCTTGAACATGTCACCGCGCCGGCGATCACTCCCAAAAGAGCCGCCCCTTGCACGCGCATTAGGTAACACCAGTGTTCACCAAACATATGGAGCCGTATATTGCAGCGTACACCAGGCCGGAGTACACACCCCGCCCTCAGAGGTTCCCGGATACGACGTCTCTCACAACAAGTATTCACATTATTACAAACATCAAGGACACAATCAATCATTGAAACAATTATCTAATCAATACACCAATTCACACAATTTATCCGCCTGTCCATAACCACACAATAAACAATAACACGCACGTTATCAATCAAGACCCAACACAATAAGCCTTCGGCACAACCAACCAACGCTACACATATATCCTTATATTGCGACTCAACCGAATATATATATATATATATATATAAATAACCTTAATATATTATATGAATAACTATAGTTCATCCATCAATCCAAGTTGAGTACGTCAACTAGTGTTAGCATTCATCACTCGTCGTTCACCGACATAGGCATATATATCAATATACGTATTTACATACATATATTTAATATATAAATATATATAAATATATATATATATACACACACATATATATACACATATATACATCCATATAAATTCATACACTTCGACAACAATGATTTCACGCAGTTACAATTCGTATATCAAGGTACTTGCCTTGGTAATCTCTCGCGGATACTCTGAAAATACGGTCGATTGGTAAAATCCGGAACTCCAATGAAAACAACGATCGGAAGGGCTCAACACCAGATTTTTGTAGGGAAATCGTCCCTAATATCCTATCATCGAATAAACAATCAATTACACGAGGAAAGACATCACAAAACGACCAAATTTCTCTCTGCGGCATTTCCCCAGACACCTTGAAGGCGTCAAACGTAAGTTCATATAAACGACGAATCGGAAATGGTAAAACCATGGAAAGATGATGAAAATGATAGAATACAACTTAATCTATAATTATCCATCAGTAATTTAAGTTCATATGGCTCGAACAGACGAAATCTACCAAGATCCCCAATTTCCCAAAGTTTGGATTTTAGGAAAAACTAACCTTGATTCGATCGATTGAAGGATGTTATGGAATGATCGATCAATGATATGAACTCAGGATCTTCGTGAATTTGTTGTTCAATAACACGCCTCCTTGCTCTCAAAAGCTCCAGCCGCGGACATGAAGGAAGAGAAGTGAAAAATGGGTGAAAAGCAGTGCTCGGTCATATATCGATAATCGACTAGCGTGCGCTAGGTTGTCGGGTAGCGTGCGCTATCGGCCGACCACAGTCGAGAATCTTCGGCGAGTCCGATAGCGTCGCAAGACATCGGCGGCGGCGTCGCAATCGGCTGTCCAGACTCTTGGACTAATCTGCCCGGCCAGGTAGCGTGCGCCGGCCGAGCCGGTAGCGTGCGCTAGCCTGCCGAGTTAGCGCGCACAGCTGTCCGGCCGTAGCGTGCGCTACCTACTGGTCTGGCCGAAGTCCAGACCCTACTGCCTAGACTTCCCGGCCGATTAGCGTGCGTTACCTCCAGGCAGCGGCGTGCGCTACTCCTGCGGGTTAGCGCGCGCAGCTGTCCGGCCGTAGCGTACGCTAGGCCGGTTCCTGCCGCACCTATCCGGCAGTGCCCAGCATCCGTGCCGGTTCCTCCCGCAACCGTCCGGCCGACGCCCGGCTGTCGTGGCCTGACGACTCGATTCCTAAAAATGCACGGAACGAACATGACGAAACGCTCGTGGACAACAACATCGATCCGAAATGAAATTAATATACAACAAATCACCACATATGGCCATAAACACAAAATAGATTGTTGAGAAAAATAATACCAACGCTCGGAAACCAAAAAATTTCCGGTCTAAAAAAGAAAAATTCGAATAAATCAGAATAAAAATCTCGGATATTACACCAACCTGGAGTAGGACATGGTCTCCAAAATCAAATTCCAAAGGTCGACGACGAGTATCGGCATACGATTGATATGTTTAAGGGCATCTCAAAATACGAAAAGAAGTCAACTAAAATCATCGGTACTGTATTCAACAATACCAAGAATTCTCAAAACATTGTCATAACTCATAAGTGTAGCATGAACTGTCTGTGCCGAATCCTGTCCGTCGGATTGTACCGATAAAACTCAATATGGACAAAAACCAATAACACACAAAACAATGACAACAAGCCCCGGAACACTGACATACAATCCGAACGCTCACATTGTCAATGACAATGATCAACCCATAAACCAACCGAGAATATCATCGACACGATAAACTCTAATGCTATCAGTGAAAGATCCACAATAATCGAGAATACCACCAACATGATAAACTCCAACACGATCGATAGACAACAACGACCGAGATACCATCAACAAGGTAGCTCTAAACGATCAACAATAATGGATCTCAAAGAAATAACCCCTACTGTCGAACAAACCCCTCGGGCGTATGAACAACCAGCCGTAAACATTCAAACATATCCAATACAACATGGACTATGAACGACCACAACAATAAGGCCCAAGAGGGACATCACAGTACGCCCGATCCGGAAATATGTCCGTGCACATGTCCACCCCGAATACAGAATCCAGAATGTACGTGGGACAATGTACCTAATTAGCCTCACAGACTACGTCCCGTGTGCATGGTTCAATGCGGAAACATCCACGCATGACCATCGTGTCTGGCTAAAAATCATACACATAACCAATCGGCACGCAGATATGATTCCAGATATATCACATGACAATGAAATTTAAGGGATAACACATCCAATACGGATCATACGACTCACCAAAGTGAATGATGATACATGAATAATGAAAGATCGACACAACCAACAATATCCAACATAACCATCCTGGGATCACTATCCCTAAGGACCGATTAACACGAACAACAATCTGGAAATCCTCAACCCTCAACGATCACAAAATTACCGAGTTCACAAGAATAATAGTGTGCTGCCTTGAGTCGACCAACAAGACAATAATAACTCACGGATGGGCACCGTCCTCAGCGATCCCAGTTCAATACCTCGATTGTCTTAGAACGACCAATCGATAACGACTCAACAGATGAGAACTATCTTCGACAGTCCCAATTCAATACTTCGATTACCTTAGAATGGTCAATCGATAACAACGATTCAATGGATGTCTCGGCACCTTTAATCGGTTACCAATAATGAAGATGATAATTCGAATACATCAATGCCTTCAATCGGCCAATACAATGTCAATAGAAAAACACCAATATCAATAATGACGATCACCACAATATCTCAATGGAACATCAGTCACGATAACAATCGATACGTCGATACCGCAAACCGGCTATCGACAGTAGCTTTACCAACAAGTATCACAATGCCTTGAACCATCCATTTACGAACAACAATAACATTTGGCATAATTTGCCGACGGGTGTCGTATCAAACAATCCCCTGATATCAATACAATCATAAAGAGACCAAGTCTCGAAATGATACACACATTCGTACACCTACACGATTACATTAATTTCATTGATTAGTACAAGCATAAAACTTGCCTCGATATCAATACAACGAACTGTTACCAATTCAGTTGATTTCGTCTACGAGTTCCTCAGTCCTGACCAATGTAATCTACAAACTCTTCAACCTCAACCACAACACAATAGTCATAATTCATGATCAAACATCATATCTTATTGTAAAACGAAGAATTAATAATCAACAGGTTCGATGACGATCAATATCAATACAACGAGGCCACAAACTCATCGGTTTCACTATATCTCGATTAAACACAGTCTGAACTATCCAACTCAGACCCTCACGAATCCATGTACACAATACGAGCCGAAATCCGATGATCATACCAGCAACCAATTCGGACCAATAATAAGGGTCTAAATGTTATCGATTCCAAACTCAATTCTTAAATATGATTTGACAAGGTTCCCTTCTCGTAAATCCATCGTTAAAATTTACCTATGACCGTCATCAATTCGAACCATCCGACTGGTTCAAAACAATAGATAATCATATTAAAAGGTTATCAAACAATCCAATCATTCGATTTGAATATTTGCTCCATACGTATGGGCTTTATAATTAAGAGATGAATAATAGTCTCATCAAACTCATAATCACATTCGTATTCCTATACGAATATTATTTCAAACACATAATTTAGCTCTAGATATGAATATTCCATATTCATATTCAAAACATCAACACTTCTTATAAATTTTCATCACCTCGTATAATTCAAGAGTTCTTCAAGAACATGAAATATCCGAAATCACGTTCAGAACAACATATCCGAGGTATATATCTTCATGATACCATTTTCTTCATCATATGAAGAAGATATCAATAATCATATCAACATCCGAAATCTCTTATTACAATTCCAATAAATATCATATGATATTATCACATGATGATCCCAACATGCTCCCTCTCGAGTAGTAATCCTTTAAACACGAGCCACTATCAAAAGGGATATGAGGATTACCTTGTATGGACGAACCACGAAGAAGAACAATTGAATTCCATTCCAAGAATCATCAAAAATTTCAAGAATAATACTTATGTACGAGCTCTCCATCTTAATCTTGTTTAAGAGGATCATCTCTCAAAGTTTAGGAACTTCAAGTACCTCCCAAGGCTCTCTCTATCGACTGAAGGAAGGATAATGGACAAAAAATGCCTCTCAGCACCCGTCTATCCTCTTTATAAAACATATCGCTAGCGCGTGCTAGACCTTATATTTAGCGTGCGCTACAGAACTAGCGTGCGCTATCCTTCCTTGATAACGTGCGCTATCGGGCAGTCCAGAAGTTACTGCATTGCTTCGGAATTCATCTAACGTACGTAATGCCCATGCATTAGCGTACGCAAACAGGCGTTGACTTGCAACAGTGAAATGCTCAGTAGCGTGCGCTATTCCTAGACCTTAGCACGCGCTAATTGTCGTTGACCCGACAATCCATACCTTCCCAGAAGATGCCCGGGTCTTAAACGCCGAAAGCAACAAAAAAAGCAAAGATTCCCTGTTGACGATCTGAAATTAGCGTGCGCTACCAACATACATTAGCGTGCGCTAATCGCCGATAATAAACAGTCTGGGCCTACCTGTCGGCCACCTTCCGGACCTTATCCAGAATACCTTACGTACATTAGGGGTCCTCCTTAGCGTACGTAACTCAAACCTCTTAGCGTGCGCTAAGTATGCACCGTAGCGTACGCTAAGTATATATCTTAGCGCGCGCTAGGCATACCTTGTAGCGTACACTAACGTGGTTGTACTTAGCCATTTTCCGCTATTCTTGTCCGTCGTCTTGATAGACTAGATGTACATACACGACATACTGAATACATATATATAACCTGATAATATTCTCATATGATATACCCAATATCAAAAGTACGATAGCATGATACACGATATCTTCAAATGTAATTGTCAACCAACAACAGATCAACCCAAAATTTCCAAACTCATCACGAGAGCAATCAATCGTCGCCATGAGCGAATACCCAAAACAGTATACTTACATGTGCCTGAAGTCGATGATATCCCATGATACTAGCATCTGACTCCCATACAGAGTCTCAACATAATACAAACACACATCAATACCTCAATTAGCAATTTAAAGATATCTTTCCGCATCCGCGACCACAGTCTCGTCTCTATCCCCTGTCAGCAGACATTCTAAAGGATACACAAAGTACGTATATATAATCCAAATCGCACGTCCTCGAAGTGACCGATTCTCAAGAATATCAAACTAAAAGTAAAGCGGTTAAAAAAACATAAGAAGAGTAATAGGACTTACAAGTACCGGCCGCACTGTGATGATGGCAAAGTAGTGATACTGTAGATAAACAATGACTCAATCGACCCAAAAGACCGACAGCCTAGGTATCCATAAACATAGAGCTCCGATACCATATTCTGTAACACCCCCAAGTTATTCAGGGAATATTACAGCGCCGTAAGCCCCACCGTGGGACCCACAAGGCTAACCATACGCGGAACTATAAATTTTGACCGAGAAGGTCTACATACAATGGAATGAAGAACAATACAAAGGGTATTCAAAACATAACCAATGTATCCAAAGACATCACAACACAAATCGTTACTTCGGCAAACACAGGCCAGGAACATCAAGGAAAATGGAAAGCAATACTCGAGTATTCAATAACCATTCCAGTACAACAACACTGAATGGAAAACTCAAAACATAACCGGAGGAAAGACACAGTATCACACTTGCCCACCATCTTCATGCCGACCCGATACCTGCCTGTCCACTCTCCTGGAACCTCAAATACATAAAAAGTATTTCCCCCATAAAGGGGTTAGCCGTCGAATAGCTAGTGCAAGTATATCAAGTATGAAACACAATACTCCTCGACAATAAAGTAAATGTAACCGACAATTCATCAATTTAAGACTAGTATTCCAGAATTACTAAATCTCATAGCAGCACATCAATACATATATGAATACCGTGGAACCGCACCAGAGGCTACGGAACCCTCAGAGGACTCGTCGGTCCATCCTAGAGTGGTTCGTTCATATCATCCGTGGAATCGCACCAAGAGGCAGCGAAACCCTCAGGGGACCCGTCGGCCCACCCCAGAGTGGATATAAATAATCATGCCATTAATGTGTCTTACTTTCAAAGTTGAGAACGTACAATCATAAATATATAATTGCCTTTGAGACATCGAGAAATCGAACGGAAAAGAGTATGAGTTCGGTAGGTCCAAGAACGCACTTCCAGTACCTAAACGATTTGTAAGGGATATGATAATCAATAATACATACTCATAATTTACGAAGAAACTCCTAAAAACCGTCTACGATTCACGAAAATACAAGGGTAAACAACTAGAGGTTGGAAAATCACCCAAACGCTCACAAGTCCGAACACGGCACAAACCAATCCGTAAAATTGTAGGAAAAGCATGTATACGGGGTAGATATATCATAATCTCAAGATTCTCAAACCTCAAACTGGATAAATCGAACGAATCTAAGAAAAACCCCAAAATTCCCAAAAGTAGTGTTCTAAGGATTTTACCTTGATTTGGAGGATAGAAATGTATTAGATATTGTATAATCCTTGTTATCCAACCCAAGATGTTGATATCTGAAGAAGAACCACCTCAAATTGCCCTAAATCGCTTCTCCCGAGCTCTCCCGATCGTAAAAAGTGAAAATGATGTCAAATGACAAGTGCAGGGGTTGACTGTCCCCTTATATACTGTCCCAGTCTAGCGCACGCTATGCCTCAATATTAGCGTGCGCTAACGAGTCACCCGGTAGTCCAGTGGCTACTGTCATAAGACGTTAGCGCGCGCTATGAAATATCCCTAGCGTGCGCTAACTGGTGTCCTTCCAAAATCTCAGTTCACTGACTCAGCCCGCTAGCGTGCGTTAACACTGAGCACTAGCGTGCGCTACGCAACATATATAGCGTACGCTAGCCACTGTCTAGCGTGCGTTACCTGCTAGTCCAGAAAGTCTGAAACCTCACTGCCTCTGCCGACTCAGTCCGTTAGCACGCGCTAAGGCTCAAAACTAGCGTGCGCTACTCACGCAGAATTAGCGTGCGTTAGCATCGGCCTAGCATACGCTACTTCCCTGAGCCAGAACACTTCCGAAAGGTCTAACCAGCACGATCATGATCCAAACAAGGCCTGAAACTCTAGAGCAACGCCGACTGCATCACAAAGAGTTTACAGAGTGACAAAATAGGAAGAGCGGTAAGGACAAATAGTCAATAAAAAGTACGGGTATTACATTTACGGAGGAGGAAGTATAGGATTAATGGGACGAGCTGCTGCTTCTGCCTATATGGAAGGAGTAAGAGTGTTGGGAATAATTCCAAAACCTCTGGCTGAAAGTAAAATCACCGGGGCAACTATTGGAGATGATATAAGAGCTGTAAATATGCAAGAACACATAACTCACGTGACAAATAATTCTGGCGCCTTTATCACCCTTTCTGGTGGTTTTGGCACTCTTGAAGAACTTTTTCATGTGGTTACCAGAGCCCAGCTAAATGTTCATCAAAAACCAATAGGTCTGCTTAATGTCAATGGTTTCTTTGATGGTTTACTATCATTCATCAACTACTCTGCTGAAAAGGGTTTTATTTCCGAGTGTGCTAAACGAATCATAGTCGTTGCAACAACACCAGAATAACTAATCAAAAAACTCATTGAATTTGTTCCTCAACCAGATCAGCTCTAGCTAATATTGTCTGGATGGAAGATTTTACCGTGAGAAAATGAAAAGTGGATTCATTCCTCTCCCTTTGATAACCCATGCCGGACCTCTTGTATTTTTACTTTCTGTTGTGTGTTAAAATCGTGCTAAATAATGGCAGCTTAAGGAGTTTCTTTTTGAACTCTTGACGCGCATCTATTCACGATTTATGTATTGTTATTTTATTGCTGTAGTTTTTATTGTTTGTTTTTTACTGTTGGCAGCGTAAGGCAACTCTTCGGACTTTCTTGAAGCGCATCTTAAAAATTGTGTTATACTTCCGAGTATATTTTATTTTCTTTTGTTGTTTGCCTCGTATATTTATTCTCTTGCAGATTCTAAAAGGCGTTAGCTCAAGCATCAATTTTCACAACAGGGAGTATTCTGTTTTTCTCCTTGCTTTTTTTTTTAAAAAATGAGGACAGTTTCTTTTTGGGTGGTGTGTTTTGATAATTTTGGTGTGTTTTGCTTTGATTATTGTGGTGTGTTTTGATTATTTTTGTCATTTGGCTTTGATTTTTTTTAGTGTATATTTATATATATTTATTTTGTTTATTTTGATTTGTGAAATTTCTAGATCTGCCATAACACCAATAAATTAGCTATATACAAGCTTCTAAAATCGTTTTAAACCGGTTAAAAAATTGTATATTCCAAAATTTTTTAGCCTTAATCTCTCTTTCCAAGCCTTGTAGTCATCATATAAAATCGAGTCATTCGTTACCTTGAGAAAAGAAGAATCAGTCGCTTGTTGAAAAATAGAACTGAAATTTACTTAATTTGTGGAGTTTTTAATTTTTCATGCTTAGCTAATAAACGATTTTCTATAAAAATTCTATTCCCAAAAAAAAAGGAGTCATTGGTGAAAAGAGCTACACGTTAGCAAATAACGGTGTGAAAGCTATCACCAAAAAAAAGATAGAAAATGTGTTGGTGAAAAGAGCTACACGTTAGCAAATAACAGTGTGAAAGCTATCACCTTAAAAAAAAGAGATGGAAAAAGATGTGTTGGTGAAAAGAGCTATACGTTAGCAAATAACGGTGTGAAAGTTATCACTTAAAAAAATGGAAATTATGTTGGTGAAAAGAGCTACACGTTAGTAAATAACGGTGTGAAAGCTATCACTAAGGGATGTAGTTTATGAGCAGATTTGAATTAATTAGGGGCTGAATTTCAATACACTCAAATTCGTGAACAATCACAATATTTGATAACGCCGATGGAATTCTTCTTCATATTGAGTCGAAAAATAAACGAGTGATCGAGAGCAACCATTAAAGGGAGTCATGTGTATCACGAATGGGAAAGAAATAATCAACTTTTTGGGGGAAAACCTTGCATTTTGGAATTACAAAAATAAAACCGTATTTTAACTTCAAAATTATTAGTAGATTTATTTTGGATCTTGATTCATTTATATCTACTGTATAAAGCTGGTTGTTTTGTAAATGGCATTTTAATCTCTTTATATATATAAGTATTTTTCTTTATTTGTGTGTGGTTTATTAATTTTTGTGCTATTTTTATTTTTTGTGTATGATTAATAAAGAGTCTTGCTCGGGACTAGCAAGAATTCAAGTTTGGGGGTGTGATAAGTGTCAGTTTTATATACTTATCGGTGATTTCTATTGATATATTTCACCCATAATTGAGCTAGTCTACTCGTTTTTGCTTAGAATTAATTAGCTTTTAATAATTTTATATTTATCGGATGAAGGTGTAAATTTAGTCTTAATCGGATTGAATTACTGATTTACTCAAGAAATAACATGTTTATAAAATATTCTCTTTGTTGAATTTTTTATGTATTCATGTTTTAGGGCTTTCCGAGACAAGTTCGACAGTCTTTCTGGATTCAAAATCAGAGTTAAATATCAAAAGTTATCATCCGAAGAAGATTTGGGGCAAAAACGCAAAGTCTAAGAAATTCTAGGCTGAAAATAAAGTCTGAAACTCCATACGGGCATGTACGGGCGTAACTCAGAAAATGCAAATTTACGAAGCCATGTTACGGCCATAACTCTTCAATGTCACGGCCGTAAGTCATCATAGTTACGGCCGTAACTCCTCAATGTTACGGCCGTAACTCTTGACAGATTGTGATCATTGTCTAATTTTTTATACTTTTGGTCTATTATTGAGGGGATGACTTGCATTGGTCCGATCTAATGTAATAATGCTGGAGTTTTGGAGCTATTAGATGACTTTAGGTGTATAAATAGACCCCTTAGATCCATCATTAATGAATGATTCATCTTATATTTTCTCACTTTGTAATACTTTTTCTTTTTGTGTGAAGAACACACTTGTGTTCTTAAGTGATTTGTGTAAGTGTGGTTTAGCTTATGTTGTTGAGGGAGTTTATTGTTTCTTTCTCCTTTATCTACTAAGGGAGTTAGGATCAATTCTTTCCTTTTTCAACTATTAATGACCACTCAAGCTTGTAATATGTTGAATAAACCCTTAATGGGCTAAGTTACCTAAGTTGGGATTATAAACAAGGTTAGTCATGTTATTTAAATTTGTATAAAGATCTATTATGAATTACTTATTATTGTGTGTGATTTTCATTGTTTTACCAATCTTTATTTATTTGGCCAATAAATGACGATATTTATGGTCTTCATATGTTTCGAAAGAAAATATGTTCGATTAGATCAAATGATCTTCACTCTAAGTTGTTCTAGGGGATAGAAATATACCTCTAGACCTTAGATGATTCTTTGAGTTATTTTCATAAAACCTAATGCTATGTATTGAAGCCAATCAATATAGAAATATAGTGGATTGATTCAATATATAAGGGGCGTTTTGACATTCGAAAGAGGAACCGTCGTTTTAAGGAAAATCGAATCTACACAACATAATAAGTAAATTCATCTTATGATCTCCTGTACATCTTCTATAACTAATGATGAACTAAGTTTGTAATCCCAACTATTTCATTTTCTCTTTTATTAATCTATTATTAGTGCAATCTTTCATTTCCTTGAATATTAGAACTATTATTGCATTTTGTTTGCAATTGTCAAACCAAACTCTTAAATTGTGTGTTTCAATCTTATAAATCTCTATAACAAATAGTGAAATAGTGTATATAACCTAACTTCCTCGTGGGATCGATAAACCGGACTCAAAAAGTCCACTTAATACTTGATACGATATCGTGCACTTGCGATAGTTACACAAAAGACGTGTTAGTGTTCATCCCAAATTTGTTGAGGAGCTCCTTGTTGTATTTCTCCTAGTTGATGAATATAAATGTAGACAATTTTTGACCTGCAACCCTAAGAAATAGCTAAGTTATCCCATCATACCAATTTAAAATTTACTTTGCATGAGATGAGAGAACTTCTTACACAGATCAAGGTTAGTTGAACTAAAAAAAAATATCATCCACATAAATTTGTACCATAAGAAGGTCATCACCTTCCCGGATTTTAAAGAGTGTCTTGTCTACAACACTTTTCTCAAATCTGATGTTGATAAGATAAAGAGATAGGGTTTCATACCAGGCCTTAGGTGGTTGTTTAAGTTCATATAACACTTTTCTTAGCCTGTATACAATATCACCTTCCTCCATGCTGGCAAACCCTGGAGGTGTAACACCCCCGGTCCGGTCCGTGAATGTCACAATGCTGTAGACCCTTTCCATAAGGATCTACCAGGCTAAACACTGATTACTAACCACGAAGTCTGACCGACAGGGTTATATAGTTCAATTAATACAAATAAACAAGTCAACGACGAACATAAAAGGGCCGACAAAGCCACTCGACGACATAATAGTAATAAGTTCAACAGAACTCCAATACAACCAATTCCCATGCAGGGGTACAAATACAACATAATACCCATACAAGGGTAAGAATACACAATGAAAGGATATACCACTCAATAAACGACACATTCACCAACTCTCATGTGACTGCTCCCACGAACTAAAATACCTGAAATATATAAAATGAATTTCCCCAATTTAAGGGGTTAATAATTGGAATTTGCTCGTACAAGTATGCTAAGTATGCAAAATGTACCACGCAGATATCAGCTATGAATCAAACAATGACAAACATTGATAAGAAATTCTCGAAAGGTTTTAGAGTTTAAAAAACAAGCTTAAATCTAAGAAAACATTTCAGGATCTCTGGGATTTTATAAAACGGAAATCTTCGGTCCTTAGTTATAAATGGAACAACCCAAAACTCGTTTCACATCTCAATATCCAGAATACAATTATGAGTTCGCGACCTAAAACCAAAACATTATTCGTACTCATCAAGTAACAAACTCCAGAGGCCCCGTCAGACCCTACCTGGCATCATATAAACACTGCTCATACTCATCAAGTAACGAACTCCAGAGGCCTCGTCGAACCCTACCTGGGACACACGAATAATGTTCGTACTCATCAAGTACCGAACTCCAGAGGCCCCCTTTGGACCCCACCTGGTACACACGAATACTGTTCATACTCATCAAGTACCGAACTCCAGAGGCCTTGTTGGACCCTACTTGGTTCCAAAATACAACAGTCCACAAAGTATATCAATAATACCGCATTCACATTTAGTCACTCCACAATATATACTGACAATAACCATCACAAATGATATACAATCATCTCACAATATATCCACCGGTCAATAACACGGTACACTACACATCCAAGTATATAAACCAACCTACACAATCATCACAAACAACACAATTCCACAACAAAAAACACCTCCAGGTTGAGTTCATCTCAACAATCAAAATCTCCAAGAATCCCCCAATAAGGAGTATTCAAGAACACATCAACATAATGAGATAATAAGTGTTTGTATATAGCAAACTATATTTGTAACAATTAAACAGAGAAAAGACAAATATCATAATCCGTCACATAAATTCAATTCACAAGATACAAGTTGTATAGGTAATATACTTGCCTCGATAACTGATATGCAAATACCCCGAAGAATATAGCTCGACAGAAAGCCACGAAACCTTTGACTACCATGAAAATACAACAAAATATAATCACTATCATTATAATAATCAACCACGATGAAAAATGTCCCAAAATCCAAATATAAACCTCTTGAAACTTTTAACCAATATTGAACGTTCAAGGGTTTCTTCAAGAATACCCAAATTGAAATTTGGGTAAACTGACAAAATAGGGATATATAATCCATGGAATACGATCATAAATGCCAAATAACACTAACCGATTCATAAAAATCGGACTAAAAATCAAAATCAAGAAGAAAACCCCAATTATTTCTGATATAGAGTTTTAAGATGATTACCTCGATTCAAAGGGAAAAATGATGATTTGATGTGGTTAATACACACCATGACCTTGATAATTAAATTTGAGGATGAAAGATTGATGAACTTTCGTGAAGAATCGCCCCGAAATCGCCTAAAGAACCCTGTCCGTTGCATGAAAAGAAATGGGATAAAACTATCCTGTTTTAGAATAGCCGGCTGCTTAATTCAACGGCTTGTTGCGGCCGTAACATAAGCCTCTTACGGCCGAAACACACTGCAAGTTACGGCCGAAGCCTGCATTCTGAAAGCATATTTCATCCTGCTGTCCGGTGAGTCCCGAACGACCTCCAAACACGACGATTCGGAAAAAGTGACGAAACGCTTATGATGGATTCTCAATAACGAACTAATGCGCTAGACAAACATGCGATTCAAATCATCCGAAGATACGGAAAAACAAATACGAATAGCAATACCATGAACTTTAAACGAATACGAATACCAATACCCAGAACTTTGAGAAATTACAAAACAACCCAAATATCAGAAAAACACAATTTGAGATCGAACAATAATACTAAAGCTCACTACACATCTGAAAACATCAAATGAACTTGTAGGAATGTCGAAACGTCAGTTTCAAACAAGATATATAAGAATCGATCTCAAATGCAGAAAAGTCACAACATCATACAGACTTAAATAAAACAAACTCGTTCGAATGGTAGCAAGCACATAACAAAATAGTTTCAAAATATTGGAACGGTTACAAGCGATTCACCAAAATTGGAAAAGTACCAAAAATGAAAATCCTCGAACGTAGAAAAGTACAGATATTATATTCTTCCCTCTAAAAAGAAGTTTCGTCCCGACGGTTCAAAGACTACCTCACAAAATTGAACTTGACGCCCTCGACATCCATAATTATAGCAAGTCACTGGTGGTGCCTAACAATTTGCACGTTCGTGGGCCTGAACATTAAAGTTGAAGCATGTAGGCACGTTACTAGAGGTTAATGATACTGACCTGGAACTCTTAGACCTACTGACTGGATTGGAGGGCCTCATATATGAACAATACGAGGGTTTGGGTTTAAAAACCCCAGTTTCCCTGCATCTCGATGAATTCTCAGAAGTTCGTTGCTTCTTCTACACAAACACAGGCTCTGTCGATAACAAAGTCAGCTCGTATACTAAAGCTCGATCTTGATAGTCTCGCAATGTGACATAACAAAAACCAGTCATATATTGACGAATTTGCAGTTTCATCCACATATCGAAGTGAATGATCTTTTCATCTTCATCATTCACTTGCTTCCGTACATAATTAAGCTGTCGGCTATAACCAATAATAGCCTCAGATACAGATATATCTTGTGTTTGAGCTGAGAAAAACTCTCGAATTTGCATCTCTTTGACAGATCCTGGACAGAGCTCGACCTCCATTGACTGCTTGAATTCATCCCAAGTGACAACACAATCCTTAGGCTTAATAGCCTCCCACCAGTTAGCAGCATTTTGGTCGAGAAAATGATGTGCAATAGGCACTCTCCGATCCTCGGGGTAGTCAATAGCCTCGAACATCTTCTCCAACTGGAATAACCACTCATCCCAACCGAAAGCATCGGCCGAAACCGCGAAACTAGGAGGATGCAATTTAATCACCTCCTGGAGCCATCTGCCCGTCCCTATATTCTGGACTGGAGTAGGGTTACGCTGAACGGCCTGAGTCAAAAGGGCCATCTGATTTGCCATCTGATGAAGGATGGTAACGATACCAATGTTCGCATCATTGACGGCTGAATGTCCTTGACCGAGCGACTGGTCTTCCCGAACATCGGCACTAGATCGATTGGCACTTGATAGCGATTGATTTGATTGAACACGACCATGGCCACGACCGCGACCTCTACTTCTCAGTATACTAAATAAAAAACACTCGGCACAACAAAAACATAACATGTAACAACATATTGGAAAAGCATCACAAGGCAACAAATCGAAGTCCTTCTACAAGAATGACAACATAACGAATACACGAAAAGTATTGGTACTCAAGAGATACACCGATTAGGGACTCGAGCACAATCACTTTAAGCGATAACCTCCCATTATACGTGCCTTACATTTAAGCTTCATTATAAAAATAGCAATTCTAAAAATAAAAATCATCTTGCAATTAGTGAATTCTCTATCACCATCATTTTCAAAAGTATGATGCCATGAGTTTCACACCGAAGCTCACTGGATAATACATTACTTCTCAAAATTTATTTTCAGACCATTTGAGAAATATTGCCCTAAGGCTGGATAAATCGCTTTACCACTGTACATGGCCACTTGCCTTTCTAGACCTATTCTCCCAAACATAACAAGGTAATCAAATAATGAATATGCAATATTTAAAAAAAATATTTTTTTATAAAGTAACAGATGAGGCAATTACAACACCTTACATAATTTCCTGAATTATTTTTGAAAAACAGCGCAATAGATTTTTTTAAAAATAATATAAACGCAGGGGTAAATATATTTAATTCATCTAAAATAATTAAGATTTCTTATCAGTCATAGCCTAGATAATATCATTCCAATTCATGCTTGATAAACGACCTTTGAGAAGAAAAAGTAAAATGTCATCTCCACTCAATGTTCTCTCCTAAACTGAAACATCGTGATTAAGTCTAAACTTTGAAGATTTGAAACATGTTTAATAAAAACCTCTAGATTAGAATAATTTTATCAATTATTATAAACATGCAAAAAGACTAGTGACGGTACTGTTTATCAAAATACTCAAGGATATTCATAAAATTTATTTTTCAAATACCGTCATAAGAATCCATTTGAAAATACCCGACCAGATTGTCAAAACCCAATCAACTTCCAAACGGTACGTTAAGCTACTACTTACATGTACACACGAAACATTTTAGGAAATCAATTTTCTCTCATATTACACTCAAGTTCATAAAATACCAGAAAACCATCTTAAAATACGCATGCAACGGATGCCGTTAACAGTTTAAATATATTTATAACAGAGAACAACAATCAATTGAAACTTTCGATTCCCCAACACAACTATCCGGTATTCTAGAAGCACCAGTTCAGCAGACATACTTTTCATCGATACCATATTCAATAAAGATCAGTGTCATCAGACTAAATTCTCAACAAGTTTTACCATAGGTAAGCCCCTTCTTAGACGCACCCACATTTAGAAAATTCATCAAAACATACTGTTGGGATTCGGTGCCTAAAACGAAGGCCCAGCGGAAGCGGTAAAACGAAAATAAATTCCATCCAAGTCCCTACGAGGATCGACAAGCTATGTATATACGAATATAAAATAAGCAAAGGAAGATTTGAAATCATACCCTTGTAGTCCGTTAATTAAATGGTGTTCTTCACTTGAGCGATTCCCCAAGCTTTAGGTGAACTTCCTCATGAATCCTATTCGTCAAGCTTTTGAAATCCCGAGCACTGAAGCACCGTGCCTCTACTTGCCACGCGTCGAAAAAACGACCAGAATGATGACCACCCTATTAACCTACAAGGTTACGGATAGAATAGGATGATGAAGCTATAATATTTGATGAATACACTCTAAGTATATTTATCAAAAACTCTCTCTGTATTTACTAAGAAAGTAAAGAAGTGAAGAAGACAATAAAAATTATTTTCTTTTGCTCTCTCTGCTTGCAATCCGTGGGATGTCCACTATGTGAGAGAATTGAGTTAAGTCTTCATTATATTCTCCATCCCACATGACAAGATCCACCAACCAAATAATGACCTTGATGCTTGTCCCCAAATGCCATTAGATTCCGCTCATAATGGTGGAGACAAAATATAAGGCTCACATGGTGGTAAGTTGGGCGGCCATCTTGAAGGAATCGGATGAGTTCGCTTCGTTTCGGACTCCGGTGAGTCCAAACAGATAAACTCCAATTCCGCTCCGATGTACTAATATCAATTAATTAATCCAATTAATTAATCACATCAAATACAAAATAATATAATTAATTTCTCCAAAAAATAATTATATCTATGAATTAAATTAATCACCCAGTAATTTATTTAATTCATTAGGTCGTAAATTAATTTATCCAATAAATCAATTTAGACATCTAATGTCCCAATAAATTAGATATCCAATATCTAATATTCATAATAAGAGAATAAGCTCGATTCATTCCGTCATCAATCCTATTGCGCGACTCGGTAGGTCTGTCTCAGTTAGCAATAGGAGGAACCAAAGAGACCACCTAGCTAGCTTGGCGGCCTACACTGTACCCCAACTGAGAACGAATAATAGGGATCATTCAAAAACCATTCTGTCGTGAATACCAGTATATGTATAAACCCTTCTTTTAAATGTCCCGATCAAGTTATAGAGTCATGGTCAGTCAAACCCTATCTATACTTGACGCTATGCATGAGTAAATGTAAATCGAGATCATCGAGCTCTTGTGTATCCAATACAACTAGCTTCAATGATTTGGCCAAAGACTTATGATCTCATCTGCCAATAACCGCATAGGACATATAACCCGCTCACTAACAGGAGAAAGATTCCTATCTTGGTATTCAGTAGAACCTGCTACTTGCCCGTCAAGATGCACGTCGAGGTTGACCCCCACCTTCCGGTTTTCTGGGTCGAAATATTCTAATGAAATTCTTAGCGTCACAAGCATATTCCTACTAAATCCTCAAGTCAAATGTTCACGAATACCTATCACAACCTTTCGATTCCTTCATGACTGTCCCGGAGTGAAATCCGTGTGACGAATCGAGGGTGAGTCGGTTCGAGTATACTAATCTAATTAGCATACCTATAACGTGTGCTCCCACTAGCCATTAGTGTTCGACAGGAACTCTTCAAGTCAAAGAACACGTCATACAAGTCTTCACATAAACTTAATGCCGAGTCAAGTTTCATCGACTTGCGAACGATTAAGTAATTGAACCATAAACATTTTCAGTGCTGATCCCCTTATCCAATAAGGAGTGTAATGTTTTGCTCTCAAATACATGAACTAGTTTATATATATATATATATATATATATATATATATATAAATACGAGTCAGGAATACCTGTGACTACCAGTAAATAAAGAAACATACAATTGCCTTCTGATAATAATTTACATAATAACAAGTACAATGCCCTCACTCATACCCCTGAGTGGTATTCGAGCGCATACTCCTAACAATCTCCCACTTGCACTCAATGACACACACTATGGTATCTAATACCCATGCTCTCCAGATGATGCTCCAAGCTAGTCTTATAAAGTGGCTTGGTCAGTGGATTAGCGACGTAGTCGGCTGAGTCTACTCCTTGCAGCACAATGTATCCCTTGCGAACAAATTCTCTTACGAGATGATACTTCCTCTCAATGTGTTTGGTACTGTTGTGAAACCTCAGCTCCTTGGCCTATGCTACAGGTCTGTCGTTATCGCAATAAAGCGAAATAGGCAGCTCAGCACATGGTATTACTTGAAGTTCTCCCAGAAACTTCTTAATCCAGAACCCTTCCTTAGAAGCCTTCGAGGCTGCTTGATACTCAGCCTGACAGATGGAATCAACAGTCGCGCTTTGCTTGGCGCTATGCCAAGATACTGCTCCTCTATTAAGAGTAAATATGTAGCCAGAAGTAGACATCGAATTGTCTTTTTGTCCTTGGAAGTTTGAATCAGTGAAGCCCATCACATTCATTTCTCCACCGCCATACATAAGAACTATATATCTAGTCCTTCTCAAATACTTAAGAACGTTCTTTACTGTAGTCCAATGTTCCCTACCTGGGTTTGCCTGAAACCTACTTGCCACGCTCATAGCATGCGCAATGCAGGTGTCGTACACAACATAGCATACATAAGGCTACCCACGGCCGAAGCATATGGTATATTACTTATTTCCTTTCGTTTTTCCTCACGTTGAGGACACATCTTTGAGGAGAGTTTTATTCCATGTCGCATCGGTAGGAACCCTTTTTTAGAATCCTCCATCTTAAATCGCTTTAAGATCTTATCTATATAGAGGGCTTGGGAAAGACCTATCGTTCTCTTTGCTCTATCCCGGTAGAGCCGAATACCAAGAATATAGGTTGCTTCTCCCAAGTCTTTCATGGATAAATTACTCGAAAGCCAAGCTTTCACAGAATTGAGCATTCCCACATCATTTCCTATTAGTAGAATGTCATCTACATATAGTACTAATAATGCGATCTTGCTCCCACTAACCCTCTTGTATACATAAGGTTCCTCTCCATTTTGCACGAAGTCAAACTCTTTGACTGCCTCGTCAAAATGAAGGTTCCAACTACGTGAATCTTGTTTCAGTCCATAAATGGAACGTTGAAGTTTGCACAGTTTCTGAATATCGACCTCGGACACAAAGCCTTTAGGCTACTCCATATAGATTTCCTCCTCGAGGAATCCATTAAGGGAAGCCATCTTTACGTCCATTTGCCATATCTCATAATCGTGGTAGGCAGATATAGAAAGCATCATGCGAATAGACTTGATCATAGCTACGGGCGAGAAGGTATCATGGTAATCGATCCCTTCCTTTTGGGTATAACCCTTTGCCACAAGCCTGGCCTTATAGGCGTCAATCTTGCCATCCCCATCACTCTTTCTCTTGTAAATCCACTTGTTCCCAATAGGTACAATGCCCTCGGGGATGTCTACTAGAATCCAGACCTGATCGACATGCATCGAGTCTATCTCAGCTTCCATGGCTTCACGCCATTTTGCGGAGTCTACATACAGCATCACTTGGTCATAGGTCGTTGGGTCGGTCTCTTGGCAATCACTTGGAACCTCATGGAGACCCAGCTCCTCCAAGTGCACAAGGCTATACCTCTTAGGTAAATGAAACACCCTACTTGACCTACGAGGTGGTTGTACTTGTGTTTCAGAAGGTTCAGTTCCAATTTCTTGCACAGGTGTCTCCTGAGGAGTTTCATTGTATTCTTCCAAAGAATACTTCTACCTGCTATGCCTTCCTGAATGAACTCATTTTCCAGGAAGTGTGTTTGTAAAGCAACAACGTTCTTTCGATCTTCGGGCATGTAGAATAGATAACCCATCGTTCTAGATGGGAATCCAATGAAATGTCCCTTCACGGACCTCGCTTCCAACTTTTCCACCTTAGTCTTCTTGACATAGGCGGGACATATCCAAATCCTAATGTGATTAGGACTTGGTTTCCTGCCCCCCCACATCTCATGTGGAGTTTTAGGAACGGATTTGGAAGGATATCTGTTCAAGATATACGCAGCAGTCAGGAGTGCATACCCCCAAAGGTAAATTGGTGAGTCAGTATAGCCTAGCACCAAACGGACCATGTTCAACAAGGTCCGGTTCCTTCTTTCTGGCACACCATTTAACTGAGGAGTACCTGGAGGTGTTAGTTGTGATACTATTCCATGTTCCTTAAGGAACTCGTCAAACTTCGTACTCCTATACTCGCCACCTTGGTCTGACCGAAGTGTTCTAATATGATTTCTAGTTTGTTTCTCCACTAGGGCCTTAAATACCTGGAATTTCTCAAAGGCCTCGGATTTATGTTTCATTAAGTATACATAACCATACTTAGTATGATCATATGTAAACATAATGAAATACTGATATCCATTATGTGCTGCTTCCAAAGCACCACATACGTCGGTATGGATTAATACTAGTTTATCAGCAGCTCTTTCAAATGTCCATGTGAAGGGGGACTTAGTCATTTTGCCTTTAAGGAAAGATTCACAAGTAGGAAAGGGATCCGATCCTAATGGACCCATAAGTCCATCTTTTTCCATTTTCTAAACCTTGGTCTGTCCAACATGACCAAGTCTAAGATGCCATTTCAAAACTTGATTAGTTTCATCCCTACCATGCTTCCTAGTCATAGTATTCACAACGACTTTGTTACTGAGGTTTAGATGATACAGTCCATTCAACAATGTAGCAGTGCCCACTAGTTTATTTCTAAAATAAATTTTGCAGGAACCAACAACAATGAAAAATGAAAAGCCTTTCTGATCCATGACCGGAATAGATATAATGTTTTTATGCCCCTTGGGCAAAACAGGTACATCTTCTAAAGTCAAAACAAAACCGGATTCTAAACCCAAAAGAAGTGATCCTATGTCAGTTGCCTCGACACTATGCCCACTTCCGACAGTAATCATCACTTCCCCAGCTCCAAGTTTTCTACTTTATTCCAGATCCTGATTCATGGTAAAAATATGAGAACTAGCACCAGAATTCAATATCCATGAAGTAGAAAATACAGTAGCAGAACAATTTGTTTCCATAACTAAAAGTTCTGTACCTGAAGCGCCATGAAGAATCGGACAGTCTCTAGCACAGTGGCCCAGCTCACCGCATTTGAGACAAGCGTCCTTCTTCTTGCTCTTTAGAACCATCGGGGCCTTGCCCTTACACTTAAAGTCCTTGACTTGTGTCCCGTCCGCTTCTTGGTCTTTTTCTTCTTATTCTTGGACCTCCGAGAACCAGGAGAAATCACAAGGGCAGACTCCTTCATTCGCGGAGTCTTCATCTGAGACTGAGTGGTCACCAGTTTGTTCATCAACCCTGCTAAGTTGCACGAAATCTTATTGCAGTTGAAATTCATAACAAACTGTGGGAAGGAATCAGGGAGAGATTGCAGGATAAGGTCGGTCTGAAGCGAAGTATCCATCTTGAAATCAAGAGCCTCCAATCCCTCGATAATAGATATCATTTTGAGGATGTGGTACCCAACCGTCTCACTTCCTTTATCCTTGCACCGAACAGTTGCTTGGATATCTCATATCTAGCAGTTCGACTGTGCTCACCATAAAGCTCGGTTAAGTGAGATAGAATCTGCCTAGCATAAGTCATCTTCTTATGAGCTCTCTGAAGCTCATTAGACATAGAAGCCATCATGTAAGCACGGACTTTTACATCATCCTTAACCCACTTTTCGTGATTTTTAATCTCTTCCCGATTGGCCCTTGTCCGCACCGGAGGTGCCAGAATGTCCATCTCCGAGACGTATCCAGTTCCTCTATACTGAGGACTATCATCAGATTGCGGAGCCAATCCACAAAGTTAGGTCCGATTAGGGTGTTCTTTTCTAGTAGAATTGCGAGTGTGTTCATTGTCATATTGAGAGTTATGTCTGCATTAAGTACGACAGATTAATTAGTGACTCATTCAATTATGATCTGAGTATAGAATTAAGGTCTTTTCTATTTTTTAACCCAGCTCCCACTATTTTTATCGAATTACACACTCCTATGTGAAATCCGGAAGTATCATTTGCTCTACTTCATAGTGGTGATCGAGCTCTTTATAAATCTTAATAGAGGGAAACCGAACAGGTTTATAGTCTATTAATTTTCATAAAGTGGTGTCCAACACTAACCCATCTAATGGATTTGATCTTCTTTTTCCCCTTGTTCACTCCCCTCAACCTATACGGTTTTATGGTTTTTGAACAAGTTAAGTTTATTCCATAGACGCAAATCAGTTTCACAATTGAATCTTATCCGGCAACCGAACACGTTTCTAGGGATAAAATTTGCTCCAACTAAAGGCATCCAATGTGCTCTCGGTAATTTATCCATCCTCCCCGAATGACTACCCCGATAACTCGGAAGCATACCACATCCGGTTTGGATTTCGATTTTCCGAAAGCTCGATGGAGGGAAGGAAAACCTTGAAACCTTTTAAACTTAATAATTTGTCGTGGGAGAATTTTCACAATTAATGTTACACTTTGCACATTAATTCATTTAAGCACGTTTGAGCAGTCATACCCTATGAATAAACATTCACAACCTAGTTGCTACCAACATGTAGTTCATGGACCGTTTCTAGAACCAAAAACTCTGTAATCTAATTACAAGTCTTCGGTCTTGAATCTTCGTCTTCTCGAACGGATCTTCCTCCGGTCTTCGTCACTACATATAAATTTTACATTGAAAAATTGCATCCTAGATACAAATAATTCTAGTAAAATAAATAGGCTCACAACGGCCCTTACAACCCAATTGAATAAAACCGAACGATTCAAAACTAGGTCCATGAATCACATCTCCATTCAAAAGCATTCATCTAATAAATACTAAATAAATAGATTGCAAGTAGATTACATTGATTTAATCAGTATATATAATCAACAATAAATAGAATTGATCCAATCAATTCAACAATAATCGACAATTTAATTTTCGTCCGTAGTAAACCCTTAAAATATTTTCTTTGAATTTTCCCTCATAAAAAATTCCAAATTAATGATTTTAATACTGGGAAAATCAATAATAAAAAATATACTGAAAAAAGAGACCCAGCGCCCGATAGCCTGGAAGCTGCCAAGCAGCACCAGGCACCCTGCTCGTCAACCTACAGCACAGGTTCGACCGCCTACAGGAAACCGCTCGGCTGCCTACAGGAACCTCTCGACATCCTACAGGACACTCGCGGCCGCCTACAGGATGCGCTCGGCCGCCTACAGTACGTCGTTCGGCCGCCTACAGGAAGGCTCGGCCGCCTACAGGAAGGCTCGGCCGCCTACAGGAAACCGCTTGGCCGCCTACAGGACACGCTCGGCTGCCTACAGGAAACCGCTCGGCCGCCTACATGAACCTCTCGGCATCCTACAGGATACTCTCGGCCGCCTACAGGACGCTATCGTCCACCTACAGGACGCGCTCGACCGCCTACAGGAAGCGCTCGGCATCCTATAGAATGCGCTCGGCAGCTGTATGATATATCGTTCAACGATTACATACAGCTCGTTTTCGGGCAGATTTCTAAAACCCTGTTCTTCCTGATCTATATATTATTAATATAAATCATATTTCCAAGAAAAACCTGATTTATACCATAACATAAAATTACGGAAAAATAAATACTATGACGAACAATAAAATATCTACGATTATCAATGTGATTCTAAATCACAAAATAAGCATTCCAAATGCTAAATATCGTATATACGATTGCAAGACCTCGCTCCGATACCACTGTTGGGATTCGGTGCTTAAAATGAAGGCCCAGTGGAAGCGGTAAAATGAACATAAATTCGATCCGAATCCTACGAGGATTCATCAAGCTACGCATATACGAATATAAAATAAACAAAGGAAGATTCGAAATCATACCCTTGTAGTCAGTTGATTAAATGGTGTTCTTCACTTGAGAGATTCCCCAAGCTTTAGGTGAACTTCCCAGCTTTTGAAATTCCAAGCACCGAAGCACCGTGTCTCTACTTGCCATGCACCGGAAAAACGACTGGAATGACAACCACCCTATTAACCTCCAAGGTTACGGCTAGAATAGGATGATGAAGCTATAATATTTGATGAATACACTCTAAGTATATTTATCAAAAACTCTCTCTGTATTTACTAAGAAAGTGAAGAAGTGAAGAAGACAAGAAAAACTATTTTCTTTTTCTCTCTCTGCTTGCAATCCGTGGGATGTCCAGTGTGGGAGAGAAGTAAGTCAAGTCTTCATCATATTCTCCATCTCACATGACAAGATCCCCAAATCAAATAATGACCTTGATGCTTGTGCCCACATTCCATGAGATTCCACTCATAATGGTGGAGACAAAATATAAGGCTCACATGGAGGTAAGTGGGGCGGCCATCTTGAAGGAATCGGATGAGTTCGGTTCGTTCCGGACTCCCGTGAGTCCAAAGATATAAACTCCAAGTCCGTTCCGATGTATTTATATCAATTAATTAATTCAATGAATTAATCACATCAAATACAAAATAATATAATTAATTTCTCCAAGAAATAATTATATCTATGAATTAAATTAATCACCCAGTAATTTATTTAATTCATTAGACCATAAATTAGTTTATCAAATAAATCAATTTAGACATATAATGTACCAATATATTAGATATCCAATATCTAATATTCATACTAAGAGAATAAGATCGATTCATACCGTCGTCAATCCTATTGCGCGACTCGGTAGTTCCGTCTCAGTTAGCAATGGGATGAACCAAAGAGCAGTAGCACCACCTAGCCAGTCTGGCGGCCTACACTGTAATCCAACTGAGAACGAATGATAGGGATCATTCAAAAACTATTCTGTCGTGAATACCAGTATACATATAAACACTTCTTTCAAATGTAATATCCGTAATTTCTATTACTATTGTTTAGTGTTATCCGAGTTATGTTGTACAGCGTGGAATCTGTACAGTATGGGTAAAATAATTGAAGGAACAAGACATCTGTATTTGTATAATTGTCGTACTTGGTCGACAATTGGATGTAAGAAGTATATGTATTCAGTATGCCGTATGTTCGTATTCTGTATGTTGAGACGTTGGACAAGAATAGCTGAAAATGGCTAAGTGTAACATTATTAGCGCACGCTAACAATCATGAGCAGCGCACGCTATCGTGCAGGTTTAGCGCACGCTACGGATATAAGATAACGCACGCTAATGCAGTCAGATCGGAAGGAATCTGCGTGTGGACCAGGCCACTTTCGACACACGTTATGATAAGTCAATGGATGTTGTAATGTAGTGATAGCGCACGCTAATGCATGTTGATTAGCACACGCTAACTGTATATCGGACAAAAAGGAATCTTATCCTCGTCAGCACTTTCGGCGTGTGGACCTGTCTTCGGAAGCATACAGACAAACGAGTCAACTATGAGTAGCGCACGCTAAGGTAGGACACTTGCGTACGCTAAATAGAGGCATTTACGTACGCTATTGCATGGGCATTGCGTACGTAAATCACTTCATGCAGTAAGACAGTTGCCTCTAGACTTCGATAGCGCACGCTAACAAAGGCAGTTAGCGCACGCTAAGTGTGTAACGTACGTTAACTGAAGATGTTAGCGTACGTTGGTAATGTACAGTATATATAAGTGCAATGGCCATTATTCGTCATTTCCGTCCATTTCTTCATGTGAACCGATAGAGAGAGGTCTTAGAGAGAAGTTGAGGTTCCAAACACTTGAGTTGATCATTCCTAACAACATTTGAAGCTTGGAAGTGATTAAAAACGGATTCAACCTTGGGATTCAATCCATTCCTTCAAAGAGGTAATTACTCTCCACTTTGGGATTTCATTTTGGATTGTATATGATGTTCTTTAGTTGATGATCGTCATGTTTATGAGTTGATGAGTATGGTTATGAGATGGATTACTGAGTTATGTTGATAATATGGTTGATATGCGGATATTGATATGATTCGTGTGGTTTTGAAAGGTGTTGTTTTTCTTCAAGAGATATGTTGGTTAATATCTCCCTTTATTTCGGGTTTTTAATGTTGTTGTTATTGTTTACTTCGTATGATGATGAACATGCAAGTGATTATGATTCTTGGTATATATGATATGATTAAGAAGACTATATGTTGAAATGTTAGTGGAAATAAGATTTGGACACTGGTTTGGAAAGTAATGTGTATAAGGTTCGACTTTGAAAAATCACCACCGATTCTTGAAACATAACAGTATAATAGAGCATCGAGTTAGCTTTCTAGTGGTTCAAACGGTGAGTTAATCGGAGTCCGGATGAGTGAGTTATGCTCAAAATGGCAAAAACTATACTGTATGTATTCTGGGAACAGGTAGCGCACGCTATTGATGAAGTTAGCGTACGCTAACATGCCTGGGCGTATAAAAACGTAAAGCAGTCGGGAATTTCATTTCCTTACCCATCCTACACGATCCCCTTTCGTCCCAAATCACCCAAACTCGGTTTTTAACCCCTAAACCTCAACTTTTGAGTTGGTTTATCAAGTGATAACATCTAGGAAAGCTTGGAACAAGGATTATAACATCATTATTGATTCTTTCGCCGGATTGAAGGTAATTGGCTTGAACTCTAATATTTTGGGATGTTTGAGATTCTTGATATATTTTGGTGGTTTAGGTCGTATCGATGGCTAGAATCGTGTAATGTTGAAGGATATATATGTTTGTGATTGTGTTCTTCGTGTTCTTGATGTGGTTGGTGTTTGTTGATTGATGATTCCAATATACCTTTGAATTCCGCCTTCAAGGTGTTTGATTGAAGTTTTGAAAGAGAAATTGATTGGAATATTTCAGTTAAGTTTGTATACTCGCCTTATCGAATCGATATGTGGGCTTTGTGGAATCATGGGAATGAATTCGTAATGGTTTGAGTTAGATTGTTCGGACTTGTGTTTAATCGAGATATTTTGGAATCGTTGGGTTTGTGGATTAGTTATTTCGATTGTTGATTGTTATCGACTGTATGTTAAATCGATTATTGTAATAGGTTGAGATTATTGATCGATGTTTAGAGCCATGCTTTGCGGTCGTATTCAAGAATGTTCGTAGATTGCTTTGATCAGGGCCGAGGGATATGTAGACGACGACAAGGAATTGGTAACGGCTTCATTGGTATCGAGGCAAGTTATTACTTGCTCAGTTTATAATATTTAATGATTGGTTTCAGTTTCATTCGTTTATAATTCGTATAGCAATGTTTATAAAATCGTAATCACAGGAGAGTTGAGATTATAGGTTGTATTTGAGTTTTGGGAATTAAATCATAATGTATATGATTTACATTCTTGTTGGCATACTTGGTATCGAGGATACATCATGGTATAGACAAAGGCGTGGATTATTTACCATCCGTGACATTTCGGATCGTCGAATATTCAGAATAATGGTTCGTGATGGTCTGGACATTGAGATCATTCTCGAAGGACTCGGGGCAAGTACTCTATTCATTTTTATCATTTGTGTCGATCATGTCGTGATATATTCGTGTATCGTTGTTGTCATGCATTTGTGCATTGTTGTTGTCATGTATTGTGTACTGTTGTTTTGTGCAGTTGTGCATTGATGTCATATGTCCACCTCGTGTTGGTCCGACGGGATCATCGGGGGATCTATGCTAGCGCGCGCTGGATCATCGGACAGGTTTTTCCACCACGGTTGGTCTTACGGGGTCATCGTGGGATCTAGGCAGTGAACGCTGGATCATCGGATTGCCATGTATTGTTGTTGTGCATATGTATATTATGGGTTTGCCATAAGTATACATTGTCATTATTGTTGTGATCATATTGACGTTGTCATATGAGTATGCATTTGTAGGTCTTGTGTTAGGACCATGTCCGTATGTTATGTTGATCTGATCTCGGATTAGGCTGACGTGATTGTCATGGTATTTCGTATCTTGAGGTATGTTCCGTATTTCCTTGGTACTTGTCTTTGATGGACAATCGATTATCGTATTGGAATTGTCGATGTTATCCGATGGATTGAATTGGCCAGAGTTGGTATAATTTCCGTATCGCGAGTTATGATAATGTTTTGAGAACCTTGAGTATTGTTGAGATACCGTACAGATATTTAGGTATTATTTTAATGTGTTGTTAAGGATACGAATCGTGGATTCTCGTAAAGTTACGACGGTAAGATTACATTGGTCGTATTCTTACTTAGTATTTCCATTGATATGTAATTATTGACGAGATGTGATGGTTATCATTGTTGGATATTATGGCTGACCCCGTCGTGGGCTTTCTTTTTAGGTTCTTGGATTATCAAGCTTGTAGCGGTCGTGGAGAGATGAACTTCCCGGAGGATACTGGCAAGGGCATGTATTTGTGTTTTGAGTTTCTAATCAGTTGTTGTATTCCGCTGCTAGAGTATTTTAATTGTTTGTCTTTATCCGTTGTGTGAGTATTTTTAAATGGCCTTTTTGGTATCCGGTAACTTAGGTTACTTTGGCAATCATTTTGTAAATCTATTCTGTCGGTACGTGTAAGCGATAGCTTAACGTATGTTTTTAAACTGTTGAGTTTTGGCATTTTGGGCCTTGTGGTTTCAAATGAGTTTTTACGATGGTTTGATAAACGAGTTTTATAAATCTCTGAATGTTTTTAATAGATAATACCTTTGTTAGCCTCTTGGGCGTTTGTAAATGTTTGCGAAAATTTCCTTCAGCCTTGTGGGTTCCGTCTCGGGGCCCACGGCGCTGTAATATTCCCGGTCGGATCTGGGGGTGTTACAGAATATGGTATCAGAGCTTAGGTTGTGAAAACCTAGGCAGTTGGGTCGAGTTGGGTCGTGTTTTTTTCCGCATCATTCGAGTTTTCGATTGAAAAATATTGGAGCCGTGAGTTTTTTGTTGTTCACTCGGGCTTGTGCATTATGTGATATACCAGTGTGGTACTGGGATTGTTGTAACTTTTTCAAATGGTGTTAACGTGTTTCTTCAGATAGAGCTGTGTTGTTTTCTCGAGTTGAACTGAGTTTGCAAAATGTGTGTTTTGAAAATATCTGTGTCGAGTATTTTCTTGAGTCGAGACATATGCCAGTATCACGGGAAATCGTCGGCTTCACTATCTGTAAGTATTGGATTTTTGAATTGCATTGAGATTAATTGTCGTTCTAAGTTGATATGTTCTGAGGTTCAGAAAGATATTATGCGTTACAGTATATGATGACAGAGTTGGGACAGGATTGATGATCTTGAGAAGTTATGATTTTGGAAATCAATGTCGATTAAGTTTTGGAACGGAGCTGTGCATTTGGGAGAAATATTGTGGATTGTTCAGGAGAACATGTAGTCATGTTAGTTCATTTTGAGATATATAAACTGTTTTTGAGCATTTGAAAATGATACTTTTCAAAATGAATGTTTTACGGATGTTTTACCGTAAATTATTTTTGGGCCGAGACCCAATAGATTATTGAAATTGTTTTATAACTCAGGACTTGGGGTCCGAAAAAAGAGTTTTCTACTTTTTAAACTTCTTGTAATGCGGAACGAGATACGGGCTGAGACCCTAATATTTCAAAAAGACTTTTCTGTTTTCTTAAAAACTCCCGAGACTTGTAAAACACTTTATCAATCGTTTATCTATGTCGTTCCTGCCTTTCGGGGTTCTGGATTACTTGTTCAAAAGAAACTTCTCGGGAAGTCTTTCGCTGTGTTGATTTGTTTCAATGCATTGTCATAGCATAATTGAGGTGATCCAGGATGGAAAATGATTGACATTGCGAGTCATATGTGGAAAAGGAGTTTTTAGTCGGAGTTTATATATTGAAAATTTCGGAACTTTATCGTGTGGTTTTCCGATGGAATAGCGAACCGAATTGGTATACAGTAATATGGATGTAGTCCAGCATTTGCATAGTTTTCATTTGAAACTTCGAAATCGTGTAGAATCGAAGGAAACTATTATCGAATACTTGGCACCAGCGAGCCGATTTATTTTTTTCGAAAATTGATTTCGTGGACTTACGAAAATTTATGTTTTGAGTTTTGAAATTTTTGAAAGAACTTTCGAAAATTTGTCTTTTGACGAGATTATATGATTTCAAACTAGTTTTGAAAATATGATCGATATAAATACGCATTTAGTGCATAATGCATATCATGATGGAGTTATGAGTGTGACTCACAAACTGGATAAGGCATCAGTACGGTACAATGAATAAAGATTCGAACTTCAGTATGGTAGTTGGTTATCTAGGGATGATCGGTTGATTGATCGGATAAGAAGAATATGCTACAGGATGTAGAATTCATGCACAGGATGTAATTTTGGAACTGTGGGTTTTGTGAAACTGAGACATTGGAGATGGTGACCCCATGCTGGTTGCTTTGAATATTGAGTGGTCGTTCCCACTCCATATAGGATTGGATATGTTCGCCAGTCGGGTATGTTTATTGAGATCTACTGTACGTGATTGGTGTGTCATTTTGAGAATGTTATTCTTTCGTATATCTGTTTCCGTGGTTCTGTGTTGACCATGTTGGAGCTTACCGTGTGAAAGTATTCTCGAAGTGTGTTTTGACCTTTGGATGGTCGAATTAGAGTTTATCATGTCGATGATATTCTTGGCTAATTTGTTGATTGATCATCGTTAACGATCGTATGAGCGTTCGGACGTTATGTCGATATTTCGGGGTCTGTTGTCATTGTTTTGGACAGTTGTTTCACAGTTGTATCTTGTATTATTGATTTGTATCCGGATTGGGATTTGATTGTGCGATCAGGCAGACAAGATCTGACACGGATAGATTATTTCATCTGACGATAACATATCTGGTTGGGACTTATGGAATTGTTATTGTAAGCGTGTTGAGGCTTTTCAGTAAAGTCACTTGCTAGTATCTCAGGAGATCGTCGACTTGGCACATATGTAAGTATGCTATTTTGGTTATTCGGTAATAATGATGATTCATCGTTGTCGTGATTATTTCGGGATATTTTGGTTGAACGGTTTATTTGTTTTTATGACGGATTGCAAGTTTCGAGGACGAAACTTATTTTAAGTGGTGTAGTATGTAATATCCGTAATTTCTATTACTATTGTTTAATGTTATCCCAGTTATGTTGTACAGCGTGGAATCTGTACAGTATGGGTAAAATAATTGAAGGACCGAGACATCTGTATTTGTATAATTGTCGTACTTGGTCGACAATTGGATGTTAGAAGTATATGTATTCAGTATGCCGTATGTTCGTATTCTGTATGTTGAGACGTTGGACAAGAATAGCTGAAAATGTCTAAGTGTAACATTATTAGCGCACGCTAATAATCATGAGTAGCGCACGCTATCGTGTAGGTTTAGCACACGTTACGGATATAAGATAACGCACGCTAATGCAGTCAGATCGGAAGGAATCTGCGTGTGGACCAGGCCACTTTCGACGCACGTTCTGATAAGTCAATGGATGTTGTAATGTAGTGATAGCGCACGCTAATGCATGTTGATTAGCGCACGCTAACTGTATATCGGACAAAAAGGAATCTTATCCTCGTCAGCACTTTCGGCGTGTGGACCTGTCTTCGGAAGCATACAGACAAACGAGTCAACTATGAGTAGCGCACGCTAAGGTAGGACACTTGCGTACGCTAAATAGAGGCATTTACGTACGCTATTGCATGGGCATTGCTTACGTAAATCACTTCATGCAGTAAGACAGTTGCCTCTAGACTTCGATAGCGCACGCTAACAAAGGCAGTTAGCGCACGCTAAGTGTGTAACGTACGTTAACTGAAGATGTTAGCGTACGTTGGTAATGTACAGTATATATAAGTGCAGTTGGCCATTATTCGTCATTTCCGTCCATTTCTTCATGTGAACCGATAGAGAGAGGTCTTAGAGAGTTGAGGTTCCAAACACTTGAGTTGATCATTCCTAACAACATTTGAAGCTTGGAAGTGATTAAAAACGGATTCAACCTTGGGATTCAATCCATTCCTTCAAAGAGGTAATTACTTTCCACTTTGGGATTTCATTTTGGATTGTATATGATGTTCTTTAGTTGATGATCGTCATGTTTATGAGTTGATGAGTATGGTTATGAGATGGATTACTGAGTTATGTTGATAATATGGTTGATATGCGGATATTGATATGATTCGTGTGGTTTTGAACGGTGTTGTTTTTCTTCAAGAGATATGTTGGTTAATATCTCCCTTTATTTCGGGTTTTTAATGTTGTTGTTATTGTTTACTTCGTATGATGATGAACATGCAAGTGATTATGATTCTTGGTATATATGATATGATTAAGAAGACTATATGTTGAAATGTTAGTGGAAATAAGATTTGGACACTTGTTTGGAAAGTAATGTGTATAAGGTTCGACTTTGAAAAATCACCACTGATTCTTGAAAACTCCAAAATTTTTGAAACATAACAGTATAATAGAGCATCGAGTTAGCTTTCTAATGGTTCAAACGGTGAGTTAATCGGAGTCCGGATGAGTGAGTTATGCTCAAAATGGCAAAAACTATACTGTATGTATTCTAGGAACAGGTAGCGCACGCTATTGATGAAGTTAGCGTACGCTAACATGCCTGGGCATATAAAAACGTAAAGCAGTCGGGAATTTCATTTCCCAACCCATCCTACACGATCCCCTTTCGTCCCAAATCACCCAAACTCGGTTTTTAACCCCTAAACCTCAACTTTTGAGTTGGTTTATCAAGTGATAACATCTAGGAAAGCTTGGAACAAGGATTATAACATCATTATTGATTCTTTCGCCGGATTGAAGGTAATTGGCTTGAACTCTAATATTTTGGGATGTTTGAGATTCTTGATATATTTTGGTGGTTTAGTTCGTATCGATGGCTAGAATCGTGTAATGTTGAAGGATATATATGTTTGTGATTGTGTTCTTCGTGTTCTTGATGTGGTTGGTGTTTGTTGATTGATGATTCGAATATACCTTTGAATTCCGCCTTCAAGGTGTTTGATTGAAGTTTTGAAAGAGAAATTGATTGGAATATTTCGGTTAAGTTTGTATACTCGCCTTATCGAATCGATATGTGGGCTTTGTGGAATCATGGGAATGAATTCGTAATGGTTTGAGTTAGATTGTTCGGACTTGTGTTTAATCGAGATATTTTGGAATCGTTGGGTTTGTGGATTAGTTATTTCGATTGTTGATTGTTATCGACTGTATGTTAAATCGATTATTGTAATAGGTTGAGATTATTGATCGATGTTTAGAGCCATGCTTTGCGGTCGTATTCAAGAATGTTCGTAGATTGCTTTGATCAGGGCCGAGGGATATGTAGACGACGACAAGGAATTGGTAACGGCTTCATTGGTCTCGAGGCAAGTTATTACTTGCTCAGTTTATAATATTTAATGAATGGTTTCAGTTTCATTCGTTTATAATTCGTATAGCAATGTTTATAAAATCGTAATCACAGGAGAGTTGAGATTATAGGTTGTATTTGAGTTTTGGGAATTAAATCATAATGTATATGATTTACATTCTTGTTGGCATACTTGGTATCGAGGATACATCATGGTATAGACAAAGGCGTGGATTATTTACCATCCGTGACATTTCGGATCGTCGAATATTCAGAATAATGGTTCGTGATGGTCTGGACATTGAGATCATTCTCGAAGGACTCGGGGCAAGTACTCTATTCATTTTTATCATTTGTGTCGATCATGTCGTGATACATTCGTGTATCGTTGTTGTCATGCATTTGTGCATTGTTGTTGTCGTGTATTGTGTACTGTTGTTTTGTGCAGTTGTTCATTGATGTCATATGTCCACCTCGTGTTGGTCCGACGGGATCATCGGGGGATCTATGCTAGCGCGCGCTGGATCATCAGACAGGTTTTTCCACCACGGTTGGTCTTACGGGGTCATCGTGGGATCTAGGCAGTGAACGCTGGATCATCGGATTGCCATGTATTGTTGTTGTGCATATGTATATTATGGGTTTGCCATAAGTATACATTGTCGTTATTGTTGTGATCATATTGACGTTTTCATATGAGTATGCATTTGTAGGTCTTGTGTTAGGACCATGTCCGTATGTTATGTTGATCTGATCTCGGATTAGGCTGACGTGATTGTCATGGTATTTCGTATCTTGAGGTATGTTCCGTATTTCCTTGGTACTTGTCTTTGATGGACAATCGATTATCGTATTGGAATTGTCGATGTTATCCGATGGATTGAATTGGCCAGAGTTGGTATAATTTCCGTATCGCGAGTTATGATAATGTTTTGAGAACCTTGAGTATTGTTGAGATACCGTACAGATATTTAGGTATTATTTTAATGTGTTGTTAAGGATACGAATCGTGGATTCTCGTAAAGTTACGACGGTAAGATTACATTGGTTGTATTCTTACTTAGTATTTCCATTGATATGTAATTATTGACGAGATGTGATGGTTATCATTGTTGGATATTATGGCTGACCCCGTCGTGGGCTTTCTTTTTAGGTTCTTGGATTATCAAGCTTGTAGCGGTCGTGGAGAGATGAACTTCCCGGAGGATACTGGCAAGGGCATGTATTTGTGTTTTGAGTTTCTAATCAGTTGTTGTATTCCGCTGCTAGAGTATTTTAATTGTTTGTCTTTATCCGTTGTGTGAGTATTTTTAAATGGCCTTTTTGGTATCCGGTAACTTAGGTTACTTTGGCAATCATTTTGTAAATCTATTCTCGCTTATGCGTGTGTTTATAGCTTAACGTATGTTTTTAAACTGTTGAGTTTTGGCATTTTGGGCCTTGTGGTTTCAAATGAGTTTTTACGACGGTTTGATAAACGAGTTTTATAAATCTCCGAATGTTTTTAATAGATAATACCTTTGTTAGCCTCTTGGGCGTTTGTAAATGTTTGCGAAAATTTCCTTCAGCCTTGTGGGTTCCATCTCGGGGCCCACGTCGCTGTAATATTCCCGGTCGGATCTGGGAGTGTTACATCAAATGTCCCGATCAATTTATAGGGTCACGGTCAGTCAAACCCTATCTGTACTAGACGATATGCATGAGTTAATGAAAATAGAGATCATCGAGCTCTTGTGTATCCAATACAACTAGCTCCAATGCTTTGGCCAAAGACTTATGATCTCATCTGCCAACAACCGCAGAGGACATGTAACCCATTCACTAACAGGAGAAAGAATCATATCTTAGTATTCAGTAGAACCTGCTACTTGTCCGTCATGATGCACGTTGAGGTTGACCCCCACCTTCTGGTTTTCTGGGTCGAACTACTCTAATGAAAATATTAACGTCACAAGCACATTCCTACTAAATCCTCAAGTCGAAGGTTCACGAATACCTATCACAACCTTTCGATTCCGTCATTGATTGTCCTGGAGTGAAATCCGTGTGACGAATCGAGGGTGAGTCGGTTCGAGTATACTAATCTAATTAGCATACCTATAATGTGTGCTCCAACTAACTATTAGTGTTCGACAGGCACTCTTCAAGCTAAAGAACATGTCATACAAGTCTTCACATAAACTTAACGCCCAGTCAAGTTTCATCGACTTGCGAAGGACTAAGTATTTGAGCCATAAATATTTCCAGTGCCGATCCGCTTATCCAATAAGGAGTGGAATGTTTTGCTCTCAAATACACGGACTAGTTTCTCTACATATATATATATATATATATTTATATATATATATATATATATATATAGAAACTAGTCCGTGTATATATATATATATATATATTTACGAGTCAGGAATACCAGTGACTACCAGTAAATAAAGAAACATACAATATTACCTTCTGATAATAATTTACATAATAACAAGTACAATGCCCTCACTCATACATCTCCTGAGTGGCATTCGAGGGCATACTCCTAACACATACTTTACAACTCATGGTCCAATTTATAATTGCATCTCAAACACTTCATGTCCAATTCATCACAAGCATCAAGTATAGGTCACATCACATACCATGTACATAAACCAATTTATGCGATACAAAATATAACGCGAAAAGACAAGACTTACATCCACAAGTCGCACGAAAATAATGGTCGCTCTACGATAGTAATCACAATGGAAAACTCAGGTGTAAAGCACGTCACCTCATAACTTCACTCAATAGTCGATACTTATGATGACACGACCAGACACGATGTAACTCGACCCAACAGCCTAGTTTTCCACAACCAAAGCTCTGATACCATATTCTATAACACCCCCGGTCCGGTCTGGGAATGTCACAGCGCCATAGATCCTTCCTGTAAGGATCTAGCAGGCTGAACACTGATTACTAACCACTAAGTCTGACCGACAGGGTCAGATTATTTAATAAATACAAATCAACAAGTCAACGACTCACAAAAAAGGGCCGACAAGGCCACCCGACAACATAATAGTAATAAGTTCAACATAACTCCAATACAACCAATTCCCACGCAGAGGTACAAATACAACACAATGAAAGGATATACCACTCAATAAATGACACATTCACAAACTCTTATGTGATTAGCATCATTGTCTTTCATCATCTTTCATTCCGACCCTATGACTGCTCCCACGAACTAGAATACCTCAAATGCATAAAATTCACTTCCCCCATTTAAGGGGTTAGCAATTGGAATTTTTTAGTACAAGTATGCTAGCTATGCAAAATATACAACGCAGATATAAGATATGAATCCAATAATGACAAGCACTGATAAGAGATTCTCGAAAGGTTTTAGAGTTTACAAAACAACCTTAAATATAAGAAAACATTGCAGGATCTCGGGGATTTTATAAAATAGAAATCTTTTAGGACCTTCGGGCCTTAGTTACAAATCATTTCGAAAACCAAGTGGGCACAGCCTAAAACTCGTTTCACATCTCAATATCCAGAATACAATTATGGGTTCGCAACCCAGAAACAAAATATTATTCGTACTCATAAAGTAACAAATTCTAGAGGCCCCGTCAGACCATACCTGTCATCACATAAATACTGTTTGTACTCCTCAAGTAACAAACTCTAGAGGCCCCATCGAACCCTGCCTGGCATACAGGAATACTGTTCGTGCTCGTCAAGTAACGAACTCTAGAGGCCCCGTCGGAACCTACCTGGGACACACGAATACTTTTCGTACTCATCAAGTAACGAACTCCAGAGACCCCATCGGATCTCTGGTTCCACAGTACAACACAACAGTCCACAAAGCATATCAACAACACCGCCTTCACATTTAATCACTCCACAATATATACTCACAACAACCATTACAAAAGATATATAATTGTCTCACAATATATCCACTGATCAACAACACAGTACATTACACATCCAAGTGTATAAACCAACCAACACAATCGTCACAAACAACACAATTCCAAAACAAGAACCACCTCTAGGTTGAGTTCAACTCAACAATCAAAATCTCCAAGAATACCCCAATAAGGAGTATTCAAGAACACATCAACACAACGAGACAATATGTAGTTTGTCTACAACAAACTACATATGTAATAATTAAATAGAGAAAAGAAAAATATCATAATCCGATACACAACATCAATTCGCCAGATACAAGTTGTATAGACAAGATACTTGCCTCGATAACCGATATGCAAATACCCCAAAGAATACGGCTCGATCGGAAGCCCTGAAATATCCAACTACCATGAAAATACAACAAAATATAATCACTACCATTATAATAATCAATCATGACGAAAAATGCCCCAAACCTTGAATATAAACATCTTGAAACATTTAATAAATATTGAATAGGGTTTCTTCAAGAATACCCAAATTGAATTCGAGTTGAACGAAAAAAAGATAGGGATATTTGATCCATGGAATACAATCATCAATACCGAATAACACTCACTGATTCATCAAAATTGGATTAAAATCGAAATCAAGAAGAAAACCCCAATTATTTCTAAAATAGAGTTCTAAGATGATTACCTCGATTCAAAGGGGAAAAGGATGATTTGATGTTGTTAATCCACACCAAAACCTTGATGATTAAATTGGAGGATGAAATATTGATGAACTTCCATGAAGAATCACCCCAAAATTTCCTCAAGAACCCTGCCCACCGCGTGAAAATAAATGGGACAAAAATTCCCTATTTTAGAACAGTCCGCTGCTTAATACAGCGGTTCGTTACAGTCGTAACATAGGCCCCCTACGGTCCGTACTATCGTAACACACTATAAGTTATGGCCGTAACCTGCATTCTAACATCAGGTTTCATCCTGCTGTCCGATCAATCCCGAACAACCTCCAAATGCGATGATTCTAAAAAAGCAACGAAACATTTACGAAAGATTCTCAACAACAAACTAAAGCACTAAAAAAACATGTGATTCCAACCATCTGAAGATCCGGAAAAACGAATATGAATACCAATACCCAGAACATTGAGAAATTACAAAACTGCCCAAATGTCCGAAAAACATGATCCGAGATCTAACAATAATACCAACACTCACAACACATCTGAAAACATCAAATGAACTTGTAGGAATGTCGAAACGTCGATTTCACACAAGATTCATAAGAATCAAACCCAAATATGAAAAAATCACCATATCGCATATATTTAAATAAAACAGCCTCGAAACTCGTTTGAATGGTAAAAAGTGCAGAACAAAATAGTTTCAAAGTATCGAAACGGTTACAAGCGAGTTGCCAAAATTGGAAAAGCACCAAGAAGGAAAATCCTTGAAAGTAGAAAAGTACTGATATTACAGGAGGTTGTCGACATACACTTTTTCAGTCGGGTCGCCATTCAGGAATACGCTCTTAACGTCCATTTGATACACAATGATGTTCTTGTGAGCAGCAAATGCTTGGAATATCTTAGTGGCTTCTAGTTTTGCTACAGGCGCACATGTTTCATCGTAGTATATGCCTTCTTCCTGTCTGTAGCCTTGGACAACCAGTCTGGACTTGTTTCTTATAACAAGAATATTCTCATCCTTCTTGTTTCGAAACACCTATTTTGTTCCAATTACAATTTGATAGGTTGGTCTAGGAACTAAGTACCAAATGTTATTCCTTTCGTAACCATTTAACTCTTCTTTCATAGATGAAATTCTATAATAATTATTGAGAGCTTCATTGGTCAAGACATGTTCTGAATGTGCTAAAAATATAGCTAGTGTGCACATGGCAAATCTCCGAAGTTCGTCTTTCGAATTTATACAGGTAATTGGGATGTGTCATGAACAGATTCTATTTCCTCTTGTGCACAAAGTAAAGTTTCATGTGTACTCTATACTCTTTTTATGGTGGAAAAACCAGCATGAATATCACTGATTACTAACTCATGTGGGTGATCTCTTAATCCACATCCCTATATGTGTCTTGTTGGACTGTAGGTTTAGCTTCAACTTTTACAACATTAGCTTCAACTACATCATCTATTCTTATAGCTGCAGGGTCTATTTCTAGCGTGATGACACGGTATTCCCGAGGTTGTGTGATTTCCTCAAGGATTAAGGTCTGGACAGCTTAGGTTAGGTTGTCTACTCTTATAGGATCACAATGAGGTTCATCAAAGAGGACATGGACTGACTACTCTCTACTCAGTTTCCTTTTATTGAAAATCCTGAAAGCATTGTTGACAGGGGAGTATCCAACAAATATTCCCTCATCGGATTTCTCATCAAATTCCTAAGCAGATCCTTCATGTTGTTACGAACATAACCCCTACATCCAAAAATGTGAAAGTATGCAACCATAATAGTTTTATTATTCCATACCTCGTATGCGGTTTTTGTTTTGGTGCTTGTTGATGATACAGCGGTTCTGTGTATAGCACGATGTATTTGTTGCTTCTCCCCATAAACAAAGTGGCAACTTGCTTGAAGCAATCATTGTTCTAGTTGCCTCCTTTAGAATTTATTCGCTCTGCAACACCATTTTGTTGAGGAGTAAAGGCTACTAATATTATGTTTTATGCCATTATCCGCAAAGTATTGCTCTATGATGCGGTTTGTGAATTTTGTGCCTCTGTCAGACCGAATAGATGCAATGCTCAGCCCTTTATCGTCTTGTAGCTTCTTCTGGTGTTCTGGTTGCTTTATTGGTCTCCTCTTTCTTTCTCAAGAATATGGTTAATGAATACCTGGAGAAATCATCAACAACAACAAGACAGTATTTATTACCTCCCAAGCTGGCAGGGTCAATAGGGCCATTTAAGTCCATATGAAGTAAATCTAGGACCATGTGGGTTGAGAGATATGATTTTCTCTTCAGAGAGATCTTGACTTGCTTGCCTTTTTGATAAGGTCCACGGACACTGTTCCTGTGAAATGATATATCTGGAAAGCTTCTTACCATTCCCTGTCTTATTGGTGGTCTGGAAGTTGATGAGAGACATCTTTTAGTGCCATAGCCAGCTTTGATCTGCAGTGCCTTTGGCAACAAAATAAGGAATTACAGCACTAGTAGGTTTCCAATCAGCAACATACATGTTACCTGACCGGCATCCTATGAGGACTATTTGCTTGGTTTTTATGTCCTTCACCCTACAATGTCCTTCATAGAATCTAACCGTGAATTGTTTGTCACAAGACTGGCTAACACTTAGAAGATTGTAATGTAGTCCTTCTACATAGGCTACGTCGGTGACTTTGAATATTCCTACAAGTATGGTTCCTTTCCCTATTGTTATTCCTTTGGATTTATCACTGAATCGCACATTCGACCTCGACCTTCTAGATAATATGTCATCTTGTTGATATCTCCTATCATGTTCCGAGAACATCCACTGTCAAAGTACCATATATCCTCCTCTTTGATATCCTTATCATCACTTTCGTCATCTTCTTCATATTTTTCCATAAAGCACATGTATGCTTTATCTTCAATTTCATCATCAGAGGAGTCAGTGTCGGTGATAGCCCATATGCACTCCTCGGTTTTGGTTGTTGTAGCCGGTGCATCTGATTCCCCAATCAGTGCCTTTAGCTTACTTCTCCAGACACGTCGCTTTTCATCATTTTCCTGTTGCTCAGCCTACAGTAGCTTCCGTACCTTGGGATGAGGACATCTATTTGCATAGTGTCCTGGCTTCCTGCTATTATAACATAAGTTAGATGTTGGGGTTCGGTGATGAAAAACAAGATACGCAAATGAAAATAAACCGGTCAAACCGGATAAAAACCAAACCCCAAAACTGGATCGATCAAGCATCATATAAATGAATATAAAAATAGACGAAGATAAGAATAAAAGAATCCATACCCTTGTAGACCTTTGATAATTTCTTCTTGATTCCGAGTACGAACACGAATCCAATCGAACGAGCTTTAGGAAATTCCCGAGCACCAGAACCACCGTGCCTCTATGTATCACGCGTCGGAAGATGAACGGAAAGTATTTCTATCAATTTATACTCTAAGTATACCGCTAGAAGATGATAGAATTAGCTTGGTTTTGATTTTGTAAATACTCTAAGTATTTTATAAAAAAATATTTTCTCTCTCAAATATACTTAAAACTTAAGTGCAGAACATTGAAAAGAGAAACTTTGTCTCACAATAACAACTCACGGCTGAACTTCCTCTTCCAAAGAATGAAAGATGGTGTTGATTTTAATACACAAATCACACACCTCAATTATTCATCAAGTCCTTAAAATAATATATCTAACATATCATCTAAACCCCACAAAATATCAAAAATGCATGAAGACAAAAAAGATCAATCACCAACATGTGGTGATATGTGGGGGGCGGCCATGAAGAATAATTATGAAGTTGGTACGTTTTGGTCCATGAAATGGACCCTCGTATATCTAGTACGATGCAAAAACCTTGGTACGTTTCAATATTCATATAATTAATTAATCTAATTAATTAATTATAATAAAAATAAATTCTCTAAGAAATTATATGAATAAATTAATTACCCAGTAATTTATTTAATTTACGAGACTGATTTACTTATCCAATAAATTAAATTAAACATCCAATGTCCAATATTAACCAATAGAGAATAAGCTAAATATAATCCGTCGTCAATTCCTGCGCAGCAACTCTGTAGGTTCATCTCAATTAGTATTGGGAGGATCCAGTGAGTGTTAGCACCAGTTAGCCAGTCTCGTGGCCCACACCGTAACCTAACTGAGAACGAATGATAGGATCATTCCAAAACCATTATGTCGTGAATACCGTATATGTATAAACCCTTCAATCGTATGTCCCGGTAAACTATTAGGGTTACGGTAAAGTCAAACCCTATTGTAACTTGACTCTATTCATTTTGTTAATGCAAACCGAGATCACCGAGCTCTTGTGTATCAAATACAACTAGCTCTAACTGCTTTAGCCAAAGACTTATGATCTCATTTGCTATTAACCGCATAGGACATTTTCTTGCTCACTAATGTAATACCCGGTTGTAATTCAGTCATTATCATTCAGTAATTATCAATCAGTAATGGTCATTCAGTAATTTCTCACTCATTAATAATCACTCATCATTCATGATCCATTCATTTGTTTTCATCGTTGGCATTTTGTAACCGTGTATCAGTTACCGATCGTCATTCATCTCCGATTGAGAGTCGAGACGAGAGTATTATCATAATCATCGTGAATATAGTCTTGTGTTGGAAGTATCATCTATCACGTGTTATTGGACCTATTTACAATCATACAAGTATTGTACGTCGGATCATTCACCGTTTGTAACGAGTAGACGGAGTTGTCAGATTTTTGTCACTTCCAGCAGTGAGTTACGGCCGTAACTATTCAAGCATTACGGCCGTAACCTGCATTCGTTGGCTCAAGGTGGTTTTGGACGAAGGTGAGTTACGGCCGTAAGGATTGTCGGATACGGCTGTAACAGGCGTTCGTTGATTTCAGGCTAGTTCGGACAAATGGGACTTACGGCCGTAAGGGTTGCGGCATACGGCCATAAGATGAGGCTAGTGCGGCCATAAGGCTTGGCCGGTTACGGCCGTACGATGTGTAATATCCGCAAATTTGATTTTCCGATAATTTTCTTTTTTTGGTGGAAGTCCGTTTTACCGACTCGCTCATGATCGTATCGTCATTCTGAGAATGATTAATTCTGCACTTTTTGTCATCCGAGTTCGTTTCTGTATTGTTTTGTTGATATCCGTGTTCTTAAGCGGCTTTTTCGCACTTGAGTTCGATTCTCGTAAATCTCGTCCGAAACTGTTGTTTAGAGTTTCTCGTAAGTTCATTTAATGTTATTATTCATGTTGCGAGCTTTGTCTTGGTGTTTCGATCGTGTATTGTGTATTTCAGACGGTTTGGGCCATTTTCGTAATTTTCCAAAGTTTGGGGTAATTACTTTCTGTTGTCGAATTTTGAGCCTTCGGGTGGTCGGAATCATGTGTTCTCTTAGCGCTTGGATTCGTCTTTGCGAGTACTTCGTAACCATATCTTCGGTTCATATTCAGGTTCGGGTTTCGGCCTCGTTCGGACCGTCGGTGTGGCTACAGCCAGAGCCACGCCGCCTGATTTAGGCCTTTGGCACGGCCTAGTTACGGCCATAAGGGGGCCATTCTGACCATAAGTGATCGGTAGGCATGGCCTGACGAATGCCGGTTATGGCCGTAAGGGCCGAGAGTTACGGCCGTACGGGCGCTGGGCATCTTCCGGACGAAGGCCGGTTACTGCCGTAATGTGTGCCAGTTACGGCCGTAAGTGTCCGACAGGTGCTGGGCAGATTTTTTGACGAATGCCAGTTACGGCCGTAAGGCCTGCCGAGTATGGCCGTAAGGCACTGCCGGTTACGGCCGTAACCCTGCCGGCTATATATAGCCTGGGCTCGGCCAGACCTTCATTTCTTACCCTTTTTCTTCGTTCTTGTGCGGCTGCAGACGGGAGTGACCGGTAGGAGGTGTTCTTGGCCGATTCTACTCTTTTCCAAGGAACTTTGGAAGACCCTTGTTGATTATATCGTCATTCAATCATTGTTCTTCGTCGGATCGAGGTAATTTCTTGATTTTCCTCCAAGTTGACTTTTTGGGGAATTTGTTCTTGATTTCGATTCTAGTCCGATTTTGATGAATCGGTTGATGTTAGTAAACATTATTAATCGTGTTCTATGGATTTTATATCCATATTTTCGATTCGTTCAACCCGATTGATGATTTGTAGGCTCTTGAGGAACTTTGAACGTTTAGTGTTCGATTAAATGCCTCAAAGAGTTTCTTTCGGTCGTTATGTTGATTTCGATTGATATTGTGTTATTGAATGAATTGTATTTCATTCAAGGTGGTTCGAGTACTTGTGTTTATCGGAGGACACCGTTCGTTGTTCATGGAAGGAACTCATCGCCTTCGGTTGAGGCAAGTTTTATACTTGTACTAGTCAATGAGATTAATGTTATCATATATGTGTATGAATGTGTTGTATCATTCTGAGACTTAGTCTCTTCATAAGTTCATTGATATTAGAGGATCGTTTGATACAATACTCTCCGGCAATTATGCCAAATGTTTATTATCATTCATTAATGGCCGGTAATGTAATATCCGTAATTTTTCCATTTTTAGCAGTTTCCATTTTTGGTGTATGTCTATTTTTATCGACTCGCTTGTAACCGTTTCGGCATTTCGAATCTACTTTGTTCTTGGAGTTTTTCCATTTGGACGAGTTTTGATGATGTTTTCACGTAATTTCATTTTATGACATGTTTTGCCGTATGAACGTTCGATTCTTGTAAAACTCGTTCGTTTTCGTTGTTTCTTGGTTTGTACAAGTTCGTATGGTTGAGTTGGTCATGTGGAGACTTTCGGTTTGTAAATCCGACGTCGTTTCGTGGTTTTCGGGCACTTGGGCCATTTTTGTAATTTCCTAATAGTTTAGGGAATCTTAGTTTCGTTGTCGCGTTACGGACCCTCCGGTGGTCGGAATTGTATTTTCTTTCAGCGCTTAGCTCCATCGTCTTGTATGCTTCGCGTCTATGTTCCTGGATTCTGGTCTCGCTGCGTTTCGTGTTTTATACCCTCGACAGCCTTCACCTGGTGTGACATCGCAGCTGAATCACCGCTGTAGGTAGCGACGCTACCTGCCTCTTGCGTGCGCTACCGATAAGCAGTTAGCGTACGCTAACCCCCTATTGTTAGCGTACGCTAACGAATGGTGGCAGTAGCCACTGGACTGTCACGGCCCCGTTAGCGTACGCTAACAATAGGGGGTTAGCGTAAGCCCAGCGGGCAGTTTTCAGAGCAGCAGTTTTATTCTTTTCCCTTCGTTTCTTCGACGTGCGACCTCAGAGGCGATTTCCATCGGTCCCGATCGGAGTTCTCTTCAAATTCCATCACCATAGAGTCGTGCTAACATATTATCATCAGCATAATCGTCATCCATCATCCGAAATCAAGGTATTTTCGTCTAGAACCCTAACTCGTCAAATTTGGGGGGTTTTCGGGATTTTAGTGACTAGTTCCGAATTGTTCAATTATGTTACGATATTCTTCACCGATTGTGATTATGGGGTGATTCCAAATCCAATTTCCTTGATTTTAATCCGCGAATTATCAATACGGGGAGATTTTGCGTAAACCCTCGCCCGTATCAATGGATCGTCCATTGTCGTATTATGTAACCGGGGTTATGGGTGTTTTCCACTAGAGTATTGTTGTCCGTTGGGACTGAACTGTGTTGATCCTTCGTATAGGAACCGTCGCTTTCCACCCGGACCGTTCGTAGTCGCGTTTCACTTCCGTTTCTTCAAGAATGTCTCAAAGGCAAGTACTTTACATTTGTTTACATGTTCTAGTATTTGAATTATGGCTATATGTGGTTGTTGTGGGAAGATATGTGTATGTTCACCTAGGGACGGTCCGACGGGGCCTCTAGGGATACGTATTGCCGTGTGTGTGCGTATCACGAACTGTGGTTAGCCACCTGTGGATGTCCGACGGCTCTGCGGGGTACGGTGGCCGTGAGTCTCGTGCCAACGGTTAACTTTGAATTATGATTTGTTGGAGATAATGTGTTTTGTGTTTGTACATCATAAATATTCCGGAATATAAAATGTTTTCAAAAATGATTTTTGGCGCATTATTAATCTGATTAGAATGTAGTTCAAATGGATTGTACTTGCACTAGCATTGTCACTAACCCTTAAATGGGGAAATACTTTTGTATTTCGTATCGATCGTGGGGACAAACGAGCACTGAGCCGTATGAGGATGATGGGCAAGCATGATAATCGATCGCAGTCATTTATTGGTGTTCATTTCAGTCCATTACTTTTGATGTCTTGTGTTGGGACTTTTGTGTTTTAAAATTGGTTTAAGTACTCGAGTACTTCTTTTACAAAATTGTTAACGTTGTGTTCCTGTTTTGGGGAATGGATTGATGTTGGATTTTATTGTCGGATTGTAATCTTATTTGAATTGTCGTATTATTGGTGATTGTTGTCGTTGTCGAATGTCTTGTTTGGTACGTTAGCCTGGTGGATTCCACAGTGTGGGGACCACGGCGCTGTAATATACCCTGAATGTCTTGGGGGTGTTACAGGTAAGGCATTGAGATATTCGATGTTAATGTTATTATCGATCACCAGTTCGCGGTATCGATGTATCGGTTATTGTTGTTAATATTGATGTCGATCTAAGACATTGTTGTAATCATTGTTATTAATGTTGGCGTCCTGTCATTCAAGTTGTATTGGCCGATTGAAGGCATTGTCGTATTCGTTCTCATCTTCGTCGTCGGTAGCCGATTAAAGGTGCCGAGGCATTCATTGTCTCATTGTTACCGATTGGCCGTTCTAAGGCAATCGAGGAGTTCAATCATTCATTGTATCATTGTTATCGATTAGCCATTTTAAGGCAATCGAGGAGTTCAATCATTCATTGTATCATTGTCATCGATTAGCCGTTCTAAGGCAATCGAGGAGTTCAATCATTTATTGTATCATTGTTATTGATTAGCCGTTCTAAGGCAATCGAGGAATTCAATCATTCATTATATCAGTGTCATTGATTATCCGTTCTAAGGCAATCGAGGTGCTCAATCATTCGTTGTATCATTGTAATCGATTGACCGTTATAAGGCAATCGAGATATTGAATCATCCGCTGCATCATTGTTATCGGTTGGCCATTCTAAGGTGATCGAGGTATTGAATTGGGACTGTCACGTACGATGCCCATCCGTGATTTATCATTATCGTGTTGGCAGATTCAAGGTAGCACACTCATTCTCGTGAATTCGGTAATCTACGAATCGTTGTCATTTGTGATTAATTATATTTTGGAGGCTAGTCTCGGCTAGTGCTTATGGGTAAGTTTGGGGCTTGAACCTTCGCGGTTGGCTTCCCAACACCTACAACTCAGTAGGTCACGGTCGTGTTTATGATCTTATGGGTAAGCTTGGGGCTTGAACCTTCGCGGTTGGCTTCCCAACACCTACAACTCAGTAGGTCACGGTCGTGTTTATGATCTTATGGGTAAGTTTGGGGATTGAACCTTCGAGGTTGGATTCCCAACACCTACAACTCAGTAGGTCACGGTCGTGTTTATGATCTTATGGGTAAGCTTGGGGCTTGAACCTTCGCGGTTGGCTTCCCAACACCTACAGCTTAGTAGGTCACGGTCGTGGTTATGATCTTATTAGCCCTCATTAACTACAGCTTCATTCCGGTTTGATGTTTATGTTGATTGACTTTCTTACCGAGAGACTTTCAGGTCTTTATGATGTCTTGATAATTTCATTGGAGCCTTCGGGCATTCTGATTCATATTGAATTCAGTTCTGGTTTGGTTCATGTTGTGTAATTCAGTGTGGTACTCTGTGATTATGATTCGCCATTGGGCACTTATGTTCTAACCTGTCGAGCAGGTATTAATAGTATGCCGTGGGCATAGTGTTTCACGAATGCTCGGTTCTTACCTTGGTTTGTGAGCATCTCGTATTATTATTATCATTGTACCGTTTCATTCTACCTTTGGATGCATATCATGTTATATGTGTATTTGATGTTCATTATCTGGATGAATGACCCCGTGGGGGCAGAACATGTTTTCATGTTTTAGGTGCTTGCGAGGAGAGAGTTGAGACACAGGGGCATGATGATGGCGACAAGGCATTCGAGCGATACTAGTCCGAGCTGTTCATGTTTGTCAGTCAGTTGGAGTGTTCTCCAGTTTGTCAGTCATTGTCTTTATGTATTACCCGAGCAGATGCTCGTGGATGTTGTTGTATTTTTATGTTTGGCCATGTAGGCCCATCATTCCCGTTGAAATTCCTTATCAGAATATTGTGTCGGATATCATAGTAGGGACTGTGATCTCCCTTGTTGGTTAATTTTAATATATTTTAGTCATGTTCGCCTGGTGGATCTCCTGGCGTGGGGTCCACGGCAATGTAATAACCCAATAGGATTTGGGGGTGTTACAGAAGATGGTATCAGAGATTTTGGGTTGTGAGATACCCTGATATGTGAGTTATGTGGCTCTACCGATGCGGTAGTAGTGGGACTGTCAGGTTATGACAATCTGGACAGTCGGGTTTTGTGAGTCGTAATATTAGTACGACTGCACAAGTCATTCATTCATCGAGTCGTCGTTAGTTGGGACTAGTATCGCGAGACCTCGAAGCTTCGTATGACCTGTGTAAGGACTCGATTCTCTTTATGTTCATACATTCATCATGTCATTAATTATTCATGCTTTGTTGAAACCTATATGTGATATTATTGTTATGATTGATTCATGACTAATTGTTTTGGAGCACATGTGACTCGTGTAGGTGCTAAGGATCAACTCATTCATCAGTTAATAATCCTCAACCATCATTTTGATCTTGTCGATCATGTTGATTCATTCATCACTCAGTCAATCTCATTGTTCAGTTAGTTCATTCATCACTCAGTCAATCTCATCGTTCAGTTAATTCATGCATCACTCATTTAATCTCATTGTTCAGTTAATTCATTCATCACTCAGTCAATCTCATCATTCAGTTAGTTCATTCATCACTCAGTTAATCTCATTGTTCAGTTAGTTCATTCGTCACTCAGTCAATCTCATCGTTCAGTTAATTCATTCATCACTCAGTTAATCTCATTGTTCAGTTAATTCATTCATCACTCAGTCAATCTCATCGTTCAGTTAGTTCATTCATCACTCAGTCAATCTCATCGTTCGTTTAATTCATTCATCACTAAGTCAATCTCATCGTTCAGTTAATTCATTCATCACTCAGTTAATCTCATTGTTCAGTTAATTCATTCATCACTCAGTCAATCTCATTGTTCAGTTAATTCATTCATCACTTAGTCAATCTCATTGTTCAGTTAATTCATTAATCATCAGTCCATCTCACGGTCCAGTTGTTGATCTTATGGATCGAATTTTCAACCTTGTTAACTTGTTCAAGGTAATCATTTCAGGAGTTTCATCAGATAATCATGATACCTCACGTGATCTTTCATGCGATCTTATCATATTTCGACATCAAGTCGACGATCATTTCATTGCATTATTAATGCATTCATTGTGTTAGAGCGTGTATGCTCATTGTTATCATTCCGTCTCATAATCATAATCCGATCTTCATACGAGATCTGTAATTATCACGTGACTTTCCTGCCTCGGTATGGAAAGAGCTGTCAGAGGGACATCAGACTCCGACGTCCAAGAGATCGTTTTCTAGTCATCTTCGTGCTGGGAGAGCATCTTCATCTCAGACGACGAGTTCGACTGTTGTTTGCTTTAATTGTGATACAATAGGACATTCATCACCGGTTTTGAGCAAGTTAATTCTTGCTCGGTAATAGGATAATCATTCCTTTCATCGCCATTCATTCATTCGCACAAGTCATTCATCATATATCAATCACATTGAGACTTATAATTATCAAACTAATCATTCACTTCACGGGGAACAATGGTTCCAATCATTTCATTTGAGCTATCACTCATTACGTTATCATTTCACCTCGGTGAGTCATTCTTGATCCTTGTTGGATTTCGATTCATTATCATTCATTGTAATCATTCTTGTTCGTGTGTATCTCTTTGATTTTTCCTGGCGGGATATTGCTTCTCCCTACTTGTTTTAAGTTTCGGGATGAAACTTCTTTTAAGGGGGTAATATGTAATATCCGCAATTTCAAATTTCCGATAATTTTATTTATTTGGCGGAAGTCCGTTTTGACGACTTGCTCATGATCGTATCGTCATTCTGCGAATGATTAATTATGCACTTTTTGTCATTCGAGTTCGTTTCGACATCATTTTGTTGAGATCCGCGTTCTTAAGCGGCTTTTCCGCACTTGAGTTCGATTCTTGCGAATCTCGTCCGAAACTGTTGTTTCGAGTTTCTCGTAAGTTAATTTAACGTTATTATTCATGCTTTGAGCTTTGTCTTGGTCTTTCAATCGTGTATCGTGTATTTCGGACGTTTTGGGCCATTTTCGTAATTTCCCAAAGTTTGGGGTAATAACTTTCCGTTGTCAAATTTCGAGCCTTCGGGTGGTCGGAATCGTGTGTTCTCTTAGCGCTTGGATTCGCCTTTGCGAGTACTTCGTAACCGTATCATCGATTCATATTCAGGTTTGGGTTTCGGCGTCGTTCGGATCGTCGGTGTGGCCACGGCCGAGCCACGACCGCACAGTTTGGAACTGGCCTGGCCTGGCCGAGTTACGGCCGTAAGGGGGGTACGCATGGCCTGACGAATGCCGGTTACGGCCGTAAGGGCCGAGAGTTACGGCCGTACGGGCGCTGGGCATCTTCCGGACGAAGGCCGGTTACGGCCGTAATGTGTGCCAGTTACGGCCGTAAGTGTCCGACAGGTGCTGGGCAGATTTTTTGACGAATGCCGGTTACATCCGTAAGGCTTGCCGAGTACGACCGTAAGGGCCGAGTTACGGCTGTAAGGCACTGCCGGTTACGGTCGTGACCCTGCCGGCTATATATAGACTGGGCTCAGCCAGACCTTCATTTCTCACCCTTTTTCCTCGTTTTTGTGCAACTGCGGATGGGAGTGACCGGTAGGAGGTGTTCTTGGCCAATTCTACTCTTTTTCAAGGCACTTTGGAAGATCCTTGTTGATTATATCGTCATTCAATCATTGTTCTTCGTCGGATCGAGGTAATTTCTTGATTTTCCTCCAATTTGACTTTTTGGGGAATTTGTTCTTGATTTCGATTCTAGTCCGATTTTGATGAATCGGTTGATGTTAGTAAACATTATTAATCGTGTTCTATGGATTGTATATCCATATTTTTGATTCATTCAACCCGATTGATGACTCTTAGTCTCTTGAGGAACTTTGGACATTTAGTATTCGATTAAATGCCTCAAAGAGTTTCTTTCGGTTGTTATGTTGATTTCGATTGATATTGTGTTATTGAATGAATTGTATTTATTTAAAGGTGGTTCGAGTACTTATGTTTATCGGAGGATGCCGTTCGTTGTTCGTGGAAGGAACTCATCGCCTTCGGTTGAGGCAAGTTTTATACTTGTACTAGTCAATGAGACTAATGTTATCATATATGTGTATGAATGTGTTGTATCATTCCGAGACTTAGTCTCTTCATAAGTTCATTGATATTAGGGGATCGTTCGATACGATACTATCCGACAATTATGCCAAATGTTTATTATCATTCATTAATGGCCGGTAAGGCTTTGAGATATTCGCTGTTAATGTTATTATCGATCACCGGTTCGCGGTATCGATGTATCGGTTGTTGTTGTTAATATTGATGTCGATCTAAGACGTTGTTGTAATCATTGTTATTAATGTTGGCATCCTGTCATTCAAGTTGTATTGGCCGATTGAAGGCATTGTCGTATTCGTTCTCATCTTCGTCGTCGGTAGCCGATTAAAGGTGTCGAGGCATTCATTGTATCATTGTTACCGATTGGCCATTCTAAGGCAATCGAGGAGTTCAATCATTCATTGTATCATTGTTATCGATTAGCCGTTCTAAGGAAATCGAGGAGTTCAATCATTCATTGTATCATTGTCATCGATTAGCCGTTCTAAGGCAATCGAGGAGTTCAATCATTCATTGTATCATTGTTATCGAGTAGCCATTCTAAGGCAATCGAGGAGTTCAATGATTCATTGTATCATTGTCATCGATTAGCCGTTGTAAGACAATCGAGGTGCTCAGTCATTCATTGTATCATTGTCATCGATTAGCCGTTCTAAGGCAATCGAGGTGCTCAATCATTCGTTGTATCATTGTTATCGATTGACTGTTATAAGGCAATCGAGATATTGAATCATCCGCTGCATCATTGTTATCGATTAGCCGTTCTAAGGCAATCAAGGATTTCAATCATTCATTGTATCATTGTCATCGATTAGCCGTTCTAAGGCAATCGAGGTGCTCAGTCATTCATTGTATCATTGTCATCGATTAGTCGTTCCAAGGCAATCTAGGTGCTCAATCATTCGTTGTATCATTGTTATCGATTGACAGTTATAAGGCAATCGAGATATTGAATCATCCGCTGCATCATTGTTATCGGTTGACCATTCTAGGGTGATCGAGGTACTGAATTGGGACTGTCCAGTACGATGCCCATCCGTGAGTCATCATTATCGTGTTGGCCGATTCAAGGTAGCACACTATCATTCTCGTGAATTCGGTAATCTACGAATCGTTGTCGTTTGTGATTAATTATATTTTGGAGGCTAGTCTCGGCTAGTGCTTAGGGGTAAGTTTTGGGCTTGAACCTTCGCGGTTGGCTTCCCAACACCTACAACTCAGTAGGTCACGGTCGTGGTTATGATCTTACGGGTAAGCTTGGGGCTTGAACCTTCGCGGTTGGCTTCCCAACACCTACAACTCAGTAGGTCACGGTCGTGTTTATGATCTTATGGGTACATTTGGGGCTTAAACCTTCGCGGTTGGCTTCCCAACACCTACAACTCAGTAGGTCACGGTCGTGTTTATGATCTTATGGGTAAGCTTGGGGCTTGAACCTTCGCGGTTGGCTTCCCAACACCTACAGCTTAGTAGGTCACGATCGTGGTTATGATCTTATTAGCCCTCATTAACTACAGCTTCGGGCTGTTCCAGTTTCAGTGTTTATGTTGATTGACAGCTTCGGCTGAGAGACTTTCAGGTCTTTATGATGTCTTTATAATTTCATTGGACCCTTCGGGCATTGTGATTCATATTTAGTTCAGTTCTGGTTTGGTTCATGTTGTGTAATTCATTGTGGTACTCTGTGATTATGATTCGCCGTTGGGCACTTATGTTCTAACCTCTCGAGCAGGTATTAATAGTATGCCATGGGCATAGTGTTTCACAAATGTTCGGTTCTTACCTTGGTTTGTGAGCATCTCGTATTATTATTATCATTGTAAAGTTTCATTCTGCCTTTGGATGTATATCATGTTATACGTGTATTTGATGTTCATTATCTGGATGACTGGCCCCGTGGGGGCAGAACATGTTTTCATGTTTTAGGTGCTTGTGAGGAGAGAGTTGAGACACATGGGCATGATGATGGCGACGAGGCATTCGAGCGATACTAGTCCGAGTCGTTCATGTTTGCCAGTCAGTTGTAGTGTTCTCCAGTTTGTCAGTCATTGTCTTTATGTATTACCCGAGCAGATGCTCGTGGATGTTGTTGTATTTTTATTTTTGGCCATGTAGGCCCATCGTTGTCGTTGAAATTCCTTATCGGAATATTGTGTCGGATATCATAGTAGGGACTGTGATCTCCCTTGTTGGTTAATTTTAATGTATTTTAGTCATGTTCACCTGGTGGATCTCCTGGCGTGTGGTCCATGGCACTGTAATAACCAATAGGATTTGGGGGTGTTACACGATGCAGGCAGGGTGCCCAGGAAGTTTTGACGAAGGCTTCATACGCCCGTAAGTTTGGCCGGGTACGGACGTATCGTTCGAGTTACGCCCGTATGGCATGTGCGAGTACGGGCGTATGACGGTGGGCATGTGTTTGGACGAGGGCGAGTTACGCCCATAAGGCAAATGCGGGTACGGCCGTATGACTGTCGGCATATTCTGGACGAATCCGAGTTACGGCCGTACGAGATGGTTGGTTACGGCCGTAAGGCCGTTGACTGGGGATGTTACGGCCGTAAGTAGGCCGAGTTACGGCCGTAACATTCGGCAGTTTATATAGGACTTGGACAGGACTTTGAGTTCATTTTCTCATTTCTTCACCTTGTATCCGAGAGAGAGGGCTTGAGGGAGAGATTTTTCACCATCAATCACTTGGGTGTTCAGTTTTCATCATCTTCATTCATTTGGGAAGCTTGGATAGTCGATCTAACGCGTATTCTTCGTATCGAAGTGTTTGGATCTTCAAAGGTAATATTCTTCAAACATCTTGGATTTCGATTTTGTGTTGAGATATGATGTTTTGGACATTATAATCATGTTGTATGGAGATATGTACGTATGATTATGAATGTGTATGAATATTCATTGGATTATTGAAGGGTTGTTCAAGAACACTTTGAATATTGAGTTGGATTTGGGGGTTTTTGATTAGTTGTTGTTGTAATCACAAATTTGGACATTCATATTGGATTATTGATTGTATTGAAGATGTTTTGTTGGTTTGGAACACTTCTTGGGGATTTGATAATGGTATAGTTAAGGTTTGGTTGTAAACAATCGAAGATTGGCCACAACATGTTTGATATAATGCCCCAATGAGTTTGGTTTAGTCGTATCGACGTTTTGAGTTAGTTATAATCGTGTTTGATTCGTATGTTGAATGGATTGTTGGTAATTGTGTTATTCAAGGTTGTTCGAGCGACCGACATCTCATTTAGGACGTTTGTTCGTGGAAGGACATTTGTCACCGGTGTTGTGTAAGTTAATTCTTACTCGGTTAAAAGGATATTCATTCCTTTTGTTGTTGTTCATTCATAATCATAACTCATTCATAATGTATTAACCGTATTGAGACTTGTAATTTTCGAATAATCACTTCATTCACGAGGAACGACGGTTCCAATCATTTCATTGAGCTATCATTCACTTCACTACTATTTTCATCTCGGTGAGTCATTCTTGACTTTGTCGGATTATTATTCATTGATATTCATTTTGGTCATTATCGTTCATATGACCTTCTGAGTTCATATTACGTGGCCGGGTGCGGATGTGTGGAATTTTTAGTCGAGCACATGATAGTCATGTGTTGGGTTCACCGATACATTGGACTGTGCACACGGTAACGCTTACCTCCGTGAGACTAATTAGGTAAAAGGACGGGTGTGTCCGGGCACTCGTCTTGTACACTTGCACAGAACATTACGGGCGTACTATGATGCTCCTCTTCAGCTTAAATTCATAACTAAAGGATATTTCATAATTGAGATATATCATGATTGTGTATATTCAACCCTTGAGGATTATTGTTCTGTGTAACTGACCCCGTTGGGGGGATATTGTTTTCAGGTCATGGTAAGGAAAAAGCACAGGAAGAGCACGTTGACGGCGAGGAGTCGCAGTGATACTAGTAGGGGGGCCCAGTCCTTTAAGTCATTCTTGTTTTTTCTTCATTTGTATTTCCGCTGCAAATTCCGTTTGGGATGTTTATTTATTTAGGGTGGTGTATTTTATCTTCATATAAAATTTACTAGTATTCTGTATTGTCCTAGTGTATTGTACTTAAGCTCCTTATCGGAGTATTTGGTAATATAATGTGGTTCGGTACTACAATTATATTATTTAATTCATTAGTTTTCATTCGCCTGGTGGGTCCCAATCGGGGGTCCACGGCACTGTAATATCCGCCTAGTTTGGGGTGTTACAGAGTTGGTATCGGAGCGTGGTTTTGAATACTACCTTCCGAGTAATGTCTCATTTGAAATCATCGTCATCGTACTAGTATCATTGGACTTTCGCGTCACGTGTGACCTGTGCAAATGTCGAGCCCCTCAGACCAAGAACTGTAAGACTTCTAACGCCATGGTATAATTTCTGGAAATAATCATTCATTCATAATTCATCAGTTAACAATCCTCAAACATCATTTTCATTTTGATCAAGTTGATCATGTTAACTCATTAATCACTCAGTTCATTTCATTACTCAGTTATTGATCTTGAAGATCATATCATTAATCTTGTTAACTTGTTCAAGATAATCATTTCAAGAATATCATCAGATAATCATGTCACCTCAGTTAATCATTCATGTAATCACTATGTTAGACCGCGTATGCTCATTTTCATCATTTCATGACGTAATCATAACGTGATATTCATGTGAGAGATATAATTATCATGTGACTTTCCTACTTCAGTATGGAGAGAGCACGCAGAGGACGCGGGGGATGAGGCCGTGGTGCGGGCCGAAACCCGAGAGATCGTGTGAATACACGTGCGAATGCTAGGAATAATGCTAATTCATCGAGCAGTGACGCTGCCACTCATTCACCTGGACGTAATCATTCACTATCAGGGAGTCGTACCTGGGACACAGCTCAGTCATAAGGTGTTCGGGTTGATCCACTCGCTTTTATGCAGGGCATGATTGCCCAAATGACTCATATGGCACAACTGATGGAGACGATGCATAACTCGACTACTCAAAATCAACAGGCTCCTTTGCCGACACCTCAGAGGCAAGAGAGGAGTGTGAGCAGTATCATTGGCGACATCTCTCGCCAAAGGCCACCTATTTTTGAGGGTTCATCTGAACCGGAGGATATTGTTCACTGGTTCAAACATTTCGAGAAGTTATTTGCTATGGTAGAGTCTCCCGAAGGACACAAAGTTTCAGTTGCGGCTTACTATCTGGGTAAGAGTGCTCATTCATGGTGGTTATCGTTGAAACCCACCGACGGATCATGTACTTGGGATCAATTCAAGACTCTCATGATGGAGAGGTATTATCCGGCCCCACTCAGAGAGGCCAAGTTATCAGAATTACTCACTCCCGACCCCTCAGCGGAAGATGATGTTCTCGCCATCGCCGAGAAATTCCAGGAACTTCTTCCTTTCGCCTCATCTATCATTCACTCCGAGACGGATAAGATTAAGTATTTCAGTAAGAGGCTGAAACCCCGCATGCGGATGCAGTTACTTAATCATAATTGCACCACTCTGGCCGAATTCATTGAGAAAGCTCTTACTTATGAGCTTACTTCTAAGGAGATTGCTAAGCAACAACCTTCATCTGCTCTCAAGAAGTCAAAGAATCGTAATCAGTCTGAAGGCAGTCAGACAGCCTTCAAGAAGCCTCGTGCGGGCTCTACTTTCTCTGAGCAACCTCTTGTGACGCCCAGACCGGTGGAATCGCAGTCCCGAACGGCCAGTTCGGCCATCACCTGTTTCAACTATGGGGAACTTGGTCATGTCAGCACCAAGTGTCCGAGGCAGACTATCACATGCCATAACTGTGGGATTGCTGGGCACAGGGCCCGTTTTTGCCGAAGGGACTCCAAACCTACTCCAGCATCATCTCAGGCCCCGAAGCAGTCAGCTGTTCATAATCAGGCCACTTACTCTGCATCGTTCAAGATGACAGGAGCGAATAAAGGTGGAGCTTATAGTCATCAGACGGGAGCGTCCGGTGCTAGGACTAACAAGCCCCGAATTTATGAGATGAAGAAGACCGATGATCCGGAGGCCCGGATAATCTCAGGTACACTCGATATTCTATCTCAACCTGTGTGTACCCTTTTTGATACTGGTGCATCGCATTCATTGATTTTCGAGTCATGTTTGAGTAGACTACGTATGGGTAGTGCTACTAGTTGTGAGCCCTATGTCATTGGTCTACCTGACGGTAGACGAATTATCGGAAATCGTGAGATTTAGAATTTTCCGATTCAACTTTGTGGCCGGGTATGGCTAGCAGACCTAATCGTGGTAGATTTACCGATAGACGACGTCATTTTGGGTATCGATTGGATGGATCGTCACGATGCCATCATTATTATCCGTAAGCATATGGTCACTATCATTTCAGACGATGTGGTCGAATGTGTTTTCCAGGGGGTAATCCCGGCTATTCTGGTAAGGTCATTAATTTGATGAGGGCAGTGAAATTACTCGGTCAGGGGTGTGTTGGTTATTGGTGCTATATGACCAAAATCGAGAAATCACCAATTATATTGGCGGATATTCCGGTAGTGAGAGAATATGCCTATGTATTTCCAGACGAGTTACCTGGTTTGCCTCCACAGAGAGATGTGGAATTCACGATTGAGTTGGAGCCCGGTACGTCCCCAATATTGAAGGCACCGTACCGGATGGCCCCGACCGAAATGCAGGAATTGAAGAATCAACTTGAGGAGTTGTTCGAGAAAGGTTATATCCGACCGAGTACGTCCCCGTGGGGAGCACCAGTGTTGTTTGTCAATAAGAAGGATGGTTCGTTTCGCTTGTGTATTGATTATCGGGAGTTGAACAGGGTGACGATCAAGAATAAGTATCCTCTACCCCGTATTGATGATCTCTTAGATCAATTTCAGGGAGCTTCAGTATTTTCCAAGATCGACTTGAGATCTGGATATCATCAGTTACGAATTCGAGAGTCGGATATCGTAAGGATAGCGTTTCGTACACGTTATGGTCATTATGAGTTCGTGGTAATGCCGTTTGGGTTAACTAATGCACCGGCGGTATTCATGGAGTTAATGAAACAGGTTTTCATCGAATTTTTGGATCAGTTTGTGGTTGTCTTCATTGATGACATTTTGATTTATTCTCGTGACCGAGAGGAGCAATAGGTTCACCTTCATCAGGTTCTCGACGTGTTGAGATGGGAGCAACTATATGGAAAGTTTTCCAAATGTGAGCTCTGGATTTCCGAAGTGACGTTTCTCGGACATGTAATTTCATCATACGGTGTGCGTGTTGACCCTCAGAAGATGAAGGCTATCCGAGATTGGTTACCTCCGAAGAATGTTAAGGAAATCCAAAGCTTTCTTGGATTAGCCGGTTATTATCGGCGGTTTGTGGAAGGATTTTCTAAAATCGCTCAACCAATGACGAACCTTTTGCGAAAGGATAAGAAGTACGCGTGGTCCGACGCGTGTCAGCGGAGTTTTGAGGAACTCAAGAGCCGGTTAATTTCAGCACATGTCCTTCATTGCCACAAGGGATGGAGGGATTCGTGGTTTATAGTGACGCGTCCGAACACAGTCTCGGATGTGTATTAATGCAGAATGGGAAGGTTATTGCCTATGCTTCACGACAATTGAGACCTTACGAGGTTAATTATCCGACCCATGACCTGGAACTAGCAGCCGTGGTTTTCGCGTTGAAGATTTGGCGTCATTACCTGTATGGCGTCACCTGTCAGATATTCACCGATCATAAGAGTTTGAAGTATATATTTACTCAGAAGGAGATAAATATGCGACAGAGGCTGTGGTTGGAACTAATCAAAGATTCTGATACCGAGATCATGTACCACCCGGGTAAGGCAAACATGGTTGCTGATGCCTTGAGTCGTAAGTCCGTTCAGGAGCAAATGCTTGCTCGTTTGACAGTTCAGAAGGAGCTTCAGTAGGAATTTCTTAGACCCGAGATTGAGGTTTGGCTTCAGCGAGGGCAAGGGCAACTTTGCATGTTAGAGATTTCATCGCCACTTGAGGAGGAAATCAGAGCAAATCAGGGTTCAGACCCATCATTGTTGCGCATCCGTGAGGATGTGGCTCAGGGGAAAGCCCTTGCATTTGTGGTCCATGAGGATGGACTATTGCGATTCAAGAATCGGTTATGCATACCGGCGAATGACGAGTTGAAAAACTCGATTTTGAGAGAAGCTCATGCTGCCACTTAATCCATTCATCCGGGGTCTAGCAAGAAGTACAAAGACTTGAAACAAAATTACAGGTGGAGTAATATGAAGCGAGAACTCACATAATTTGTTTTGAGATGTTTGACCTGTCAGCAAGTCAAGATAGAACATCAGCGACCGGCAGGTATGCTGAAACCGCTCCCTATTCCAGAGTGAAAGTGGGAAGATATTTCTATGGACTTTCATCACGAGTTTGCCGACGAGTCATCGTGGCATGAATACAATCTGGGTGATTGTGGACCGCTTAACTAAATCGGTTCATTTCCTTGAGATTAAGGATACGTGGGGTCCCGAGAGACTTGCCTAATTGTTCATCAAAGAGATAGTGAGACTGCACGGTACTCCTAAAAGTATCGTTTCCGATCATGACAGAGGGTTCATGTATCATTTTTGGAAATCAGTTCATCGTGCTACGGGGACTCAGCTTAATCTCAGTACAGCTTTTCATCATCAGTCCGACAGACAATCAGAGAGGACTATTCAGACTTTGGAGGACATGTTGAGGGCATGTGTTCTCGATTGGAAAGATGATTGGGAAGCCCAACTACCGTTGATTGAGTTCACGTACAATAATAGTTGGCATGCTTCGACTAAGATGGCACCTTACGAGGCCTTTTACGGTCGTCGTTGTCGATCTCCTTTGTGTTGGGATAACTTATCAGAATCAATCGGCACCGAGCCCGATATGCTTATAGCCGCCCGTGAGAAGGTAGCTTTGATCAGGAGTCGTTTGTTGATCGCCGAGTCGGCCAATCATATGCAGATAATCGTCGTCGACCACTAGAGTTCGAGACAGGTGACCACGTGTTGGTCAAGGTATCCCCGAGTCGAGGTATTTTCCGATTTGGAAAACGGGGGAAGTTGAGTCCGAGATTCATCGGACCGTTTGAGATTCTGGATCGAGTAGGTAGTCTGGCTTATCGATTGGCTTTACCTCCTGCATTGAGCCGAATTCATAATGTGTTTCACGTCTCTCAGTTGCGGAAGTATGTTGCCGACTCGAGTCACATACTTCAGTTCGACGAAATCGAGATCGCGGATGATCATTCGTATGAGTAGCATCCTATACGAGTTTTAGAGCAGCGAATCAAACAGTTGAGGAACAAGACGATTCCTTTAGTCATGATTCAGTGGTCTAGACACAAATTCGAAGAGGCTACTTGGGAAACCGAGGATAGTATGCGGGAGAGTTATCCCGAGTTGTTTAACCCTTAGTTTCGAGGACGAAACTCTTTTTATGGGGGGGAGTATGTAATATCCGATTGTAATTCATTCATTATCATTAGTAATTATCAATCAGTAATGGTCACTCAGTAATTTTTCTCATTAATAATCACTCATCATTCATGATTCATTCAATTGTTTTCATCGTTGGCATTTTGTAACCGTGTATCAGTTACCGATCGTCATTCATCTCCGATTGAGAGTCGAAACGAGAGTATTATCATAATCATCGTGAATATATTCTTGTGTTGGAAGTATCATCTATCACGTGTTATTGGACCTATTTACAATCATACAAGTATTGTACGTCGGATCATTCACCGTTTGTAACGAGTAGACAGAGATGTTGGATTTTTGTCACTTTCAGCAGCGAGTTACGGCCGTAACTATTCAGGCATTACGGCCGTGTTAGGAATATGCCCTCGAATGCCACTCAGGGGATGATAGAGTAGGGGCATTGTACTTGTAATTATGGAATAAATAATAAAAAGGCAATTCGATTCATTCACTGTTTATTGTATTTCAATTGCATTCTTGACTTGGTAAACATTGAAGTGAAGTCCATGTAAATAAACTGAACATTCCATTCTCGTTATGGGATAAGAGAAAATGCACTGGAAGTGTTTAAAGTTTATTTACGTAAATCGTTCGCAAGTCAATAAACTTAAATGGGCATTAAGTTTTAATAAGACTTGTATAATTGATGCTAGGACGTGTGCACGTCTTGATAGCATAGTTATAAAGTATATTGGTGGGACCAGTATACTCGAACACGACTCACACTCGATTCAGTCACACGGTATTCACTCTCGAAGAGTCGATGACGAATCAAAAGGTTGTGATAGTGTATGTGGACCTTTGACTTGAGGATTCAGTAGAAGATGTGCCTGTGACGTTTAGTTTATCATTAGAGTAGTTAGACTCATTTGCTTGATTGCTGAGTCGACCTCGAAGTGCGGACTATACGGGCAGGTAGCAGTCTTTACTGTATGCCAAGAAAGGATTTTATCTCCTATTAGTGAGCAGGCGTATGTCCTATACGGTTAATGGCAAATAAGATCATGAGTCTTTGGCCAAAGCATTCTGATATAGTCGTATTAGATACACTATTAATCAGTCGGTCTTGATTTGCATTAACACATGTATAGAGTCTAGTCAATAGTAGGGTTTGACTTTACCGTGACCCGAAGACTTGACCGGGACATCTGATAAAGGGTCTATACGTATATAGTATTCACGACATAATGGTTATGGAATGATCCCTTCATTCGTTCTCAGTCGGGGTTTACAGTGCGGCCCGCTAGGCTGGCTAAGTGCTGCCCGCACTCATTGGTTCCTCCCAATGCCGGCTGAGACGGACCTACGGAGTCGCGCATCAGGAGCGTTGACGGATAAATGTGAATTTATTATCTCTCTATAAATATTATATATTGGATATCTAATTATGATTTATTAGATAAATCAAAATAGCGGTCTTATGAATTAAAATTAAGTTACCGGGTAATTAATTTAATTCATAAATTATATTTCTTAGAGAAATATATTTGTATTTGATATTATTAATTAATTAGATTAATTAATTAATATAAATACATTGGTGATTAAACGGAGTGTATTTAACGGAGTCGTTTGACGAACGACCGATACACGAGCCGAGTGATTCGGCTCGTTTCTAGGAAAATTCCTCCATGGGCCGCCCCCCCTCACATGGCTCATCACTTTTGCATGTTGTAGTGATTGTCTTGTCTTTGTAATAATGTATGGAGATTCTTTTCTCTCATAATTATTATTACATTATGAGTTGTTATTATAGAGATATAATATTACCAACTCACATGTTTAAAAAGAAGACTTCACATCATATTGTTGCAATTGAGAGCTGCCTGCCGAGAGCATTAAGTGAGGAAGGGAGAGATTTTTTTTTTTTCAATTTTCATCTTAGAGGTGAAAGGAATTCAAGAAAAAATAGAGAGAAAATTCCTACGGTAACTTCCTAGCCGTGTTCTTGGAGAACGAAGTTACGTCGAATTTTCCGGGCAACTTCCGACGCGTGTGAAGTAGAGGCTTCGAATTTTCGGTGCTTGGAACGAAGGGATTTCGTGTTCGGGACGGGATCGTGATCATCGTCTACACTTTACGAAGATTTATTTCAAAGGCTTCAAGGGTATGAATCTTTAGCTTTGTAATTTTTTTTCGTATATACGTTACTTGATCGATCCTGTTTGGGATTCGTATTTATTTCTGCTGCGTATTTCGTTTTATTTTCGGAATCCCAACAGTGGTATCGGAGCGAGGTCAATGTTTCCGTATATATGATTATTTGTGCATTTTGAATGCTTTTGGATGATGATTATGATTTAGAATCATGTTTGGAATAATCGTAGATTTTAAATTGTTCGTTGTAGCATCACGTTTTTGGAAACGGGCCGAAAAACGAAGTGCCGTGGTGGTGCAGCGGCCTTGCTGGCCGCTGCCAGTTGCCGAGCATGCTCGGCCATGTCTCGGCCGCATGCCCGAGAGGCGGCCGATGCCTGCCGATCGGGACTCGGCCAGTGCCAAGCTTAGCTCGGCCAGCGACCCTCGGGTTTTGGCCCGATTTTGAATCGGGCCGCGGGCTGGAGCTATAACCGAATTATCCGGGACTCCGTTTTAAGTTTATATTTCGTTTTAATTATTTCCCAAAATTTATATTGGATTTTAATTTGACTAAATTAATATTTGGAATATTTTGTTTGTGTTAAGGGAAATAAATTAAACGATAATATTATTTTGGCGGATTACTTGACGAATTAAAATGACGAATATTAGTATTAATTGGATTAATACCATTAAAATTGAATAGATTAATTTTATATTGATTGGATTAATATATTAATTGATTATTTAATTTTAATGCCACTTTATATTAATTGGATTAATTTAGTAGAAATTGATTAGATTAATTTATATTAAGATTAATTGTTTAATTTGGTTGCCATTACATGTTGTATGGAATCCTTATGTGATGGTGATATAGCTCGTGGACTTAGTTTTTTGATTTGTTCGATTCGATTGGGTTGTAAAGGCCGTTTTGAGCCTATTTATATTTACTAGAAAAACTTGTATAGGATGCAATTTTTCAATGATGTAATTATTATTTTGGGTATGAAGAAGACCGAAGACAACCGACCGAGAAGACGAAGAATCGAAGACTGTTTTTTTATTGGGTCATTCGCTTGGCCCGATTTCTAGGAATTAGGTCCATGAGCTATATGTTGGTAGTAACTAGGTTACTATTTTCTGTTTTTCATTTTGAATGATTGACAAACCAACAAACGCGCGTATAATTGAATTAATGTGCAAAGTGTAACATTAATCGCGAAATTCTCCCGACTACAAACAGACTCGTAGAAAATTGATACCCGAGCTGGTGTGCTATGCTTCCGAGTTATCGGGGTAGTACATTTGGTAGAGGTTGAAAAATTCTTGAGTGCATTAGATGCCTTCGCTTGGTGATAAATTTCGCCCCTAGAAACCTGATAGGTTGCCGGGTGAGATTCAATAGTCAAACTGATAGACGTTGATGGTCAACAACTTAGATAGTCTGGATTGCCAAGAAACCTGATAGGTTGAGGGCATGAAGACTAGGGGTAAAAGAAGATCAAATCATCCGTTAGACGGGTTGGTGTTAGACACCACTTTACAGAAATTAATTGGCAAGAAACCTGATAGGTTGCGTCTGTTAAAATTTGTAAAGAACTTGATCACCACTAAGAAGTCGATCTAACCATGATTTCCGGATTATAACATGGGAGTGTATAATTCCGATAAAATTAGTGGGAGCCGAGACAAGAATTATACAAGCCCTTTAAGTTCTATACTCGGTTATAATTAAACAAGTCACTAATTTAATCTTGTCTAAATCTTTGCAGAAAACGAAATTGAATCTCTCTAAAATGGCTAAAAACCCACTTGCAATACTACTTGAAAAGAATCTCCTAACTGGCCCTAACTTTGTTGACTGGTTGCGGAATCTGATGATTGTACTCAGTATGGAGTCTCTGGGATACGTCTTGGAGGCGGACATTCCACCGACTCCAATCCGGACTAGGGGTAATCAGGAAGACATTGACGTCCATAAAAAATGGGTCAAGGATGATGTGCTAGTCCGTGGTTTTATGATGGGCTCAATGACTAATGAGCTGCAGAGAGCGCACGAGAAAATGACTTCTGCTAGGCAGATTCTCGCACACTTGACCGAACTTTATGGAGAGTACAGTAGGACTGCTAGATATGAGATATCAAAGCATTTGTTCAGTGCTAGGATGAAAGAAGGGGAGAAAGTGGGAGACCACGTCCTCAAGATGATCTCTATGATTGAGAGGCTCGAGGTGCTCAACTTTAATATGGATTTATCCCTTCAAATTGATCTCATCCTTCAATCTCTACCTGACTCTTTCACGCATTTTGTAATGAATTTCAACTGTAATGAAATTACATGCACATTAGCTGGGCTGATGAATAAACTGGTGACGGCGCAGTCTAACATGAAGACTAAACCGAGAGAGGCTGCTCTTGTGATTTCTTCTGGGCCTAAGCGGTCCAAGAACAAGAAGAAAAAGACCTACGAGCAATACAAACCCAAGAAAGGGGTGCAAAAAGGAAAGGGCAAGGCCCGAAAGGTTCAAAAGGTAGGCGGTCCAAAACCTACGGACAAATGCCTTGAATGCGGTGAGCTGGGCCACTGGCGAAGGACTTGTCCCAAGATTAATGGCGCATCAGGTACGGAACTTTTTGTTTTTGAAACTAATTGTTCTGCTACTGTATATTCTGCTTCATGGATTCTAGATTCAGGTGCCACTTCTCACATTTGTACTATGAATCAGGATCTGGAACGAAGTAGAAAACTTGAAGCTGGGGAAATAATGATCATTGTTGGAAGCGGACAAAGTGTCGAGGCAACCGATATTGGATCAATCCTTCTGGGTTTAGAATCTGGTTTTATTTTGACATTAGATGAAGTACTTGTTTTGCCCAAGGGGCATAAAAATATTGTATCCATTCCAGTCTTGGACCGGAAAGGATTTGTTTCTTCATTGGCAATGGCAGTTGTAAAACTTATTTTCGAAATAAATTGGTTGGAACAGCTACATTGTTGAATGGTTTATATCATCTGAACATGCAAAATAAAACAGCAGTGAACACTATAACTAGGAAACGTGGTAGGCAAGATACTAATCAAGCTCTTAAATGGCACCTTAGACTTGGTCATGTTGGTCAGACCAAGGTTCAGAAAATGGAAAAAGATGAACTTTTAAGTCCATTGGGTGTAGAACCCTATCCAACTTGTGAATCTTGCCTTAGAGGCAAAATGACTAAGTTCCCCTTCACAGGGACTTTTGAAAGGGCTGCCGATAAACTTGGATTGGTGCATACCGATGTTTGTGGTGCTTTAGAAGTAGCCCGAGATGGATATCAATATTTATAACGTTCACAGATGATCATACTAGGTATGGGATTGTGTACTTAATGAAACATAAATCTGAAGCCTTTGCTAAATTCAAAGAATTTAAGGCCCTAGTTGAAAAACAAACTGGATGTCATATCAAAGCACTTCGGTCGGACCGAGGTGGCGAATATATGAGCACTGAGTTTGATGAGTTCCTTAAGGAACATGGAATAGTTTCACAATTCACGCCTCCAGGAACCCCACAGTTAAATGGTGTTTCAGAAAGGAGAAATCGGACTTTGTTGGACATGGTTCGCTCCATGTTAAATTACACTGATTTACCAATTTACCTGTGGGGGTATGCCTTACTAACTGCTGCCTATATCCTAAATAGATGTCCTTCCAAATCTGTTCCTATCACTCCGCATGAGATGTGGAAGGGTAAGAAACCAAGCCTTAATCACATAAGGATTTGGGGATGTCCAGCCTATGTCAAAAAGGCTAAGGTGGACAAACTGGAAGCGAGGTCCATAAAAGGACGTTTCATAGGATACCCAGAGGACTCGATGGGTTATCTATTATACATGCCAGAAGACCATAGGGTCGTTGTGGCATTACAAGCGCACTTCCTTGAGGATGAATTCATTCAGGAAGGTGGCTTGGGTAGAAATATCTCTTTGGAAGAGCATAATGAAACTCCTAAGGAGACATCTGATCAGGGATCAAGAACCGAACCTATTGTAACACAACCTCCACTTCGAAGGTCTGATAGGGTATCTCACTTACCTGAGAGGTATGTCTATACACATGTCGAGGAACTGGGTCTCCACGACACACCTGATAGCAGTGAAAACGACCCTGTCACCTATGACCAAGCGATAGTGGATGTAGACTCTGATAAATGGCAAGAAGCAATGGAAGCTGAGATAGACTCGATGCATACCAATCAGGTCTGGACTCTAGTAGATCTTCCAACTGGCATGAGGACTATTGGAAATAAATGGATCTATAAGAGAAAGACTGATGGGGATGGCAAGGTTGATGCCTATAAGGCCAGGCTTATGGCAAAGGGTTATACCCAAAGGGAAGGAATCGATTATCATGATACCTTCTCGCCCGTAGCTATGATAAAGTCGATTCGCATGATGCTTGCCATTGATGCCTATTATGATTATGAAATATGGCAAATGGATGTCAAAACGGCTTTTCTAAATGGATACCTCGAGGAGGAAATCTATATGGAACAGCCTAAAGGTTTTATGTCCAAAGCTAATATTCATAAAGTGTGTAAGCTGCAACGAGCCATTTATGGTCTGAAGCAAGCTTCTCGGAGTTGGAACCTTCGATTTGACGAAGCAGTTAAGGACTTTGACTTCGAACAAAATGAGGAGGAACCGTGTGTTTACAAAAAGATTAGTGGGAGCAACATTGCGTTCTTAGTACTATATGTAGATGATATTCTACTTATAGGAAATAACATAGCAATGCTCAGCACTGTGAAAGCTTGGCTTTCTAAAACGTTCTCCATGAAAGACTTGGGAGAAGCTTCCTATATTCTAGGGATCCGTCTTTACAGAGATAGACCGCGAAGAATGATAGGACTTTCCCAAGCCCTTTATATCGATAAAATCTTGAGAAGATTCAAGATGGATGAATCTAAAAGAGGGTTCCTTCCCATGCGACATGGAATTCATCTGACCGCGAAAATGTGTCCTCAAAGTGAGGAAGACAAGAGAGAGATGAGTAAGGTACCATATGCCTCGGCAGTGGGTAGCCTCATGTACGCTATGTTGTGTACGAGACCAGACTTAGCCTACGCTGTGAGTATGGTAAGTCTATTTCAAGCAAACCCGGGAAGGGAACATTGGACTGCCGTAAAGAACATTCTTAAGTACTTAAGAAGAACTAGAGATTTAGTTCTTACTTATGGTGGTGGAGAACTGAAGGTGATTGGATTCACCGATTCTGATTTTCAAGGAGACAATGACGACTCTAAGTCGACATCTGGGTATTTATTTACTCTCAATGGAGGAGCAGTATCTTGGAGAAGCTCCAAGCAAACCGCTACTGCAGATTCCACCTGCCAAGCAGAGTATCAAGCTGCCTCAGAGGCTAGCAAAGAAGCATTTTGAATGCAGAAGTTTATACAAGAACTTCAAGTGGTGCCTAACGCGGAGTTGCCTATATCACTATTCTGTGATAATGATGGAGCTGTCGCCAAGCCAAGGAGCCGAGGGCTCACCACAACACCAAGCATATAGAGAGAAAGTACCACATCGTTCGAGAGATGGTGGGAAAAGGATATGTTTCATTCCAAAGAGTAGACTCAGAAGACAATGTCTCTGACCCGCTGACTAAGCCATTATCTCAGGCCGTCTTGGAAAGACATCTGAAGAACATGGGTATTGGATATCATGGTGTGTGGCATTGAGTGCAAGTGGGATATTGTTAGGAATATGCCCTCGAATGCCACTCAGGGGATGAGAGGGTAGGGGCATTGTACTTGTAATTATGGAATAAATAATAAAAAGGCAATTCAATTCATTCACTGTTTATTGTATTTCAATTGCATTCTTGACTTGGTAAACATTGAAGTGGAGTCCATGTAAATAAACTAAACATTCCATTCTCGTTATGGGATAAGAGAAAATGCACTGGAAGTGTTTAAAGTTTATTTACGTAAATCGTTCGCAAGTCAATAAACTTAAATGGGCATTAGGTTTTAATAAGACTTGTATAACTGATGCTAGGACGTGTGCACGTCTTGATAGCATAGTTATAAAGTATATTGGTGGGACCAGTATACTCGAACACGACTCATACTCGATTCAGTCACACGGTATTCACTCTCGAAGAGTCGATGACGAATCAAAAGGTTGTGATAGTGTATGTGGACCTTTGACTTGAGGATTCAGTAGAAGATGTGCCTGTGACGTTTAGTTTGTCATTAGAGTAGTTAGACTCATTTGCTTGATTGTTGAGTCGACCTCGAAGTGCGGACTATACGGGCAGGTAGCAGTCTTTACTGTATGCCAAGAAAGGATTTTATCTCCTATTAGTGAGCAGGCGTATGTCCTATACGGTTAATGGCAAATAAGATCATGAGTCTTTGGCCAAAGCATTCTGATATAGTCGTATTAGATACACTATTAATCAGTCGGTCTTGATTTGCATTAACACATGTATAGAGTCTAGTCAATAGTAGGGTTTGACTTTACCGTGACCCGAAGACTTGACCGGGACATCTGATAATGGGTCTATACGTATATAGTATTCACGACATAATGGTTATGGAATGATCCCTTCATTCGTTCTCAGTCGGGGTTTACAGTGCGGCCCTCTAGGCTGGCTAAGTGCTGCCCGCACTCATTGGTTCCTCCCAATGCCGGCTGAGACGGACCTACGGAGTCGCGCATCAGGAGCGTTGATGGATAAATGTGAATTTATTATCTCTCTATAAATATTAGATATTGGATATCTAATTATGATTTATTAGATAAATCAAAATAGCGGTCTTATGAATTAAAATTAAGTTACCGGGTAATTAATTTAATTCATAAATTATATTTCTTAGAGAAATATATTTGTATTTGATATTATTAATTAATTAGATTAATTAATTAATATAAATACATTGGTGATTAAACGGAGTGTATTTAACGGAGTCGTTTGACGAACGACCGATACACGAGCTGACTGATTCGGCTCGTTTCTAGGAAAATTCCTCCATGGGCCGCCCCCCTCACATGGCTCATCACTTTTGCATGTTGTAGTGATTGTCTTGTCTTTGTAATAATGTATGGAGATTCTTTTCTCTCATAATTATTATTACATTATGAGTTGTTATTATAGAGATATAATATTACCAACTCACATGTTTAAAAAGAAGATTTCCCATCATATTGTTGCAATTGAGAGCTGCCTGCCGAGAGCATTAAGTGAGGAAGGGAGAGAATTTTTTTTTTTTCAATTTTCATCTTAGAGGTGAAAGGAATTCAAGAAAAAATCGAGAGAAAATTCCTACGGTAACTTCCAAGCCGTGTTCTTGGAGAACGAAGTTACGTCGAATTTTCCGGGCAACTTCCGACGCGTGTGAAGTAGAGGCTTCGAATTTTCGGTGCTTGGAACGAAGGGATTTCGTGTTCGGGACGGGATCGTGATCATCGTCTACACTTTACGAAGATTTATTTCAAAGGCTTCAATGGTATGAATCTTTATCTTTGTAATTTTTTTTCGTATATACGTTACTTGATCGATCCTGTTTGGGATTCATATTTATTTCCGCTGCGTATTTCGTTTTATTTTCGGAATCCCAACAGGCCGTAACCTGCATTCGTTGGCTCAAGGTGTTTTTGGACAAAGGTGAGTTACGGCCGTAAGGATTGTCGGATACGGAGGTAACTGGCGTTCATTGATTTCAGGCCAGTTCGGACGAATGGGACTTACGGCCGTAAGGATTGCGGTATACGGCCGTAAGATGAGGCTGGTACGGCCGTAAGGCTTGGCCGGTTACGGCCGTACGATGCAGGCAGGGTGCCCAGGCAGTTTTGACGAAGGCTTCATATGCCCGTAAGTTTGGCCGGGTACGGCCGTATCGGTCGAGTTACGCCCGTAAGGCATGTGCGGGTACGGCCGTATGACGGTCGGCAGGTGTTTAGATGAGGGCGAGTTACACCCGTAAGGTAGATGCGGGTACGGCCGTATGACTGTCGGCAGATTCTGGACGAAGCCGAGTTACGGCCGTACGAGATGGTTGGTTACAGCCGTAAGGCCGTTGACTTGGGATGTTACGGCCGTAAGTAGGCCGAGTTACGGCTGTAACATTCAGCAGTTTATATAGGACTTAGACGGGACTTTGAGTTCATTTTCTCATTTCTTCACCTTGTATCCGAGAGAGAGGGCTTGAGGGAGAGATTTTTCATCATCAATCACTTGGGTGTTCGGTTTTCATCATCTTCATTCGTTTGGGAAGCTTAGATAGTCGATCTAACGCGTATTCTTCAGATCAAAGTGTTTGGATCTTCAAAGGTAATATTCTTCAAACATCTTGGATTTTGATTTTATGTTGAGATATGATGTTTTGGACGTTATAATCATGTTGTATGAAGATATGTACGTATGATTATGAGTGTGTATGAATATTCATTGGATTATTGAAGGGTTGTTCAAGAACACTTTGAATATTGAGTTGCATTTGGGGGTTTTCGATTAGTTGTTGTTGTAATCACGAATTTGGACATTCATTTTGGATTATTGATTGTATTGAAGATGTTTTGTTGGTTTGGAACACTTCTTGGGGATTTGATAATGGTATAGTTAAGGTTTGGTTGTAAACAATCGAAGATTGGCCACAACGTGTTTGATATAATGCCCCAATGAGTTTGGTTTAGTCGTATCGACGTTTTGAGTTAGTTATAATCGTGTTTGATTCGTATGTTGAACGGATTGTTGGTAATTGTGTTATTCAAGGTTGTTCGAGCGACCGACGTCTCATTTAGGACGTTTGTTCGTGGAAGGACATTTGTCACAAGTGTTGTGTAAGTTAATTCTTACTCGGTTAAAAGGATATTCATTCCTTTTGTTGTTGTTCATTCATAATCATAACTCATTCATAATGTATTAACCGTATTGAGACTTGTAATTGTCGAATAATCACTTCATTCACGAGGAACGACGGTTCCAATCATTTCATTGATCTATCATTCACTTCACTATTATTTTCATCTCGGTGAGTCATTCTTGACTTTGTCGGATTATTATTCATTGATATTCATTTTTGTCATTCTCGTTCATATGACCTTCTGAGTTCATATTGCATGGCCGGGTGCGGATGTGTGTAATTTCTAGTCGAGCACACGATAGTCATGTGTTGGGTTCACCGATACATTGGACTGTGCACACGGTAATGCTTACCTCCATGAGACTAGTTAGGTACAAGGATGGGTGTGTCCGGGCACTCATCTTGTACACTTGCACAGAACATTACGGGCATACTATGATGCTCATCTTCAGCTTAAATTCATAACTAAAGGATATTTCATAATTGAGATATACCATGATTGTGTATATTCAACCCTTGAGGATTGTTGTTCTGTGTAACTGAACCCGTTGGGGGGGGGGGGGATATTGTTTTCAGGTCATGGCAAGGCAAAAGCACGGGAAGAGCACGTTGACGGTGAGGAGTCCCAATGATACTAGTAGGGGGGCCCAGTCCTTTCAGTCATTCTTTTTTTTTCTTCATTTGTATTTCCGCTCCAAATTCCGTTTGGGATGTTTATTTATTCAGGGTGGTGTATTTTATCTTCATATAAAATATACTAGTATTCTGTATTATCCTGGTGTATTGTACTTAAGCTCTTCATCGGAGTATTTGGTAATATAATGTGGTTCGGTACTATAATTACATTATTTAATTCATTAGTTTTCATTCGCCTGGTGGGTCCCAATTGGGGGTCCGCGACACTGTAATATCCGCCTAGTTTGGGGTTACAACTAACAGGAGAAAGAATCATATCTTGGTGTTCAGTAGAGACTACTACTTTCCCACTAAGTTGCATTTTGAGGTTTATCCCACCAACCGGCGATAGGATCGAACTACTCTAATGACTAACTTAATGTCACAAGCCCATCTCCTACTGAAACCTCAAATCAACGGTCCATGTATACCTGTCACAACCTTTCGATTCAGTCATTGACAATCTATGAGTGATATCTACGTGATAGGATCAAGGTGAGTCATGTTCGAGTATACTAATCCCATTAGCATACCTATAACGTGTGCTCCCACTAACCCTTAGTGAATACAAGTACTCTACATGTCAAAGTACACATTATACAAGTCTTGTCTAAACTTACTTCCTAGTTAAATTTTATCGACTTGCGAACCAATTAAGCATTCGAGCCCTACACACTTCCAGTGCCTATCTCCATATCTCCATAAGGAATGGAATGTTTGCTCTCGAATATAAGGACTATTCTCTTATATACGAAATCACAATGCCTATGATCTACAATATTATAAAAAAGTAAATGCCTTATTTAATAGTCATCATATAATACAATGCTCTCACTCTATCATCATCTGAGTGGCATTCTGTAATACCTCCAGAGTCATCCAGGAATATTACAGCGCCGTGCGCCCCGAGACGGAACCCACAAGGCTAAAAGAAAGATTTACAAACATTTAAAATACGCCTAAGCGGCAATGAGGGTAATATCTTTAAAAATATTCGAAGACTTATAAAACCCGTTAAGCAATACCGACGAAAACTTTCATTTAAAAGTAAAAGGCCAAACAGCCGAAACTCAATAGTTTAGAAAATGATTTTCCAAAGTAACTTAAGTTACCAGATATCGAAAGGTCATTTAAAAATACTCACGCGGTGGAAAGGACAAACAACTAAAAATACTCTAGCAGCGGAATACAACATATAATCAGAATACTCGATTCACAAACACATGACATAGCCAGTATCCTCCGGGAAGCTCATCTCTTCATGACCATTACAAGCTTGATGTTCCAAGAACCTAAAAAGAAAGCCCACAACGGGGTAAGCCATAATATCCAACAATGACAACAATCACATCGCGTCAATAATTACATACCAATGAAAAACACCAAGTAAGAATACTACCAGTGTAATCTTACCGCACAACAACAACACATGGCAATCCAACGATCCAGCGCACACAGCATAGATATCCCATGATGATCCCGTCGGACCAACGCATGGTGGAAATACCTGTCCAACGATCCAACGCACATAGCTATAGATATCCCATGATGATCCCATCGAACCAACACATGGTGGACATATGACAACAACGCACAAATGCATGTTAACAACAATACACAAATGCATGACAACAATAATACATGAATGTATCACAACATGATCGACACAAAATAACAAAAATTATTGGAGTACTTGCCTCGAGTCCTTCGAGAGCTATCTCGATGTCTAAACCATCACCAACCATTATCCTCAATATTCGACAGTCCAAAATGTCACGGACTGTAGATAATTCATGTCTTATCACAATATATCCTCGATACCCAAGTATACCAATAACAAAAGTAAATCATATACATTATGATTTAAATTCCCAAAAACCTAAAACAACGTACAATCCCAAATCTTCAGTGTTCACAATTATAATCATTGTTATACGAATTATAAACGAATGAAACTGAAACCATTCATTAAATATTATAAACTGTGCAAGTAATAACTTGACTCGATATTGACATGACGATGATGAAGTACCAATCCCATTGCCTTCGGCTACTAGCTCCTCGGCCCTGACCAATGCAATTCACCAACATTCTCGAACACGACCGCAACACACTTTTCTAACCAATGATCAATTATCACAACCTATTGCAATAATCAATAAACAACAATCCAATAACAATCAATAACCAACATAACCAACCACTCAATCTCAATGGTTCAACAACACCTCGATCATATACAAAACAAAATAGTATAACTCAAACCATTACGAACTCATATCCACAATACAAACCAAAATCCGATAATCGATATTTAACAATCAATATAACCGATCAACAAACCCAATAATTTCATAATATCTCGATTAAACACAAGTCCGAATAATCCAACTCAACCAATTACGAATTCACAACCACAATACGATTACAGATACGAATGTAAAGGAAATCATATTCGATGATCAATCACAATCTTTCCGGGTTCAATCTCATCATCATACTCACATTGTTATATACCCTTAATCAATTGCCAATCAATATTACTTAACGAACATTCGATCTTCATATATAAAAATACCGATAATTCAACATACAATTGTCTTGTTATGTTAAATTCATCAATAAGTTCTTCAAGAACACCAAGTGATTCGAAACCATGTTTGTAATCATCAAAACAACATAATCTGATATCCTTTAACATGTAGATAGTCATCCAACTCATTACACAAGTCATATATTATCATATTCTTCAATATACACTTCTCATAACATTGAAAATCGTATCACACCACTATAATCATCATCATATGAATAAAATATGGATAACGATACCAAGAATCCGAAATCAAGGTGTAGAGTTCAACAACATACCTCAAGTGTAACACCCCCAGAATACAATCGGGAATGTCACACGCCGTAGACCCTTATCACGGGGATCTACCAGGCTAAACTCCAAAAGACTACTCAATGATTGACCGACCGGGGTCAAAATTAAATACAAAGCAGACCAACAAGGTCATTAACCAATTCAGAATTAACAACATTCATATTACAATGACAATAATAAACTTGAACACCGAAAAGAATGAAAACTCAATTTAATAAATGAAAACTACACCCATGCAAGGGTGAATACTCGAACGACAGAGAAATACCGACCAAAATGAAACAAAAGAGACTCTGACTCTGGTGTGATTAGTATCATTGTCCTCCATCTCCTTCCAAGCCAATCTTGTGACTGCTCCTGAGCTGCCAAAACCTGAGCGCATAACAGGCACCCACTCCCCGAAAACTCGGGGGTTAGCAAACTGGAATTTTGCTAGTGCAAGTACATAATATACAAGATATACGAACAGTAACAACACAAAATTCAACCGCCGTGAAGCCTTAACACAAACCATATATTCCCATAGTCAACACAGAATAACACTCGCATACACAAGGTGAAAGATAATCACATAATCATATTCTCTTTACGGAACATAACATCAATGAAACTTTAAACGAGCCCAAGGAGTCAGGAAAATCCCTTTTGTAAAAGGAAAAAATGTTTTGATAAGATAGTTTGCAAACGTTATTATTGACTCGGGCCGTTTGGGGGGTTTTAAAATCGAATGGGAATACTTTTGGAAATAATTTCAAAAGCTCTCGGGTCCTCGACCCAACATATGGAAAACAATTACACGAAAACCAAGTCAACTTATTCGGGGTCCTCGACCCAATTTATAGAACACTACAAACGAAATCATTACAACATCTCACAGGGTTCTCAACCCAATCCAAATAACATCATCACGAAATCAATCATCTCAACATTCCACAGGGTCCTCGACCCAATACACAGAATAGCACCACAATACAATCAAAGGTACAAACTCTCATTCGACATATCCTGCTCAACACCCCCGATTAATTAACCCTAGGAGATTTCGTCAAACCTCCTTGGTTAATTAACCCTGATACCAACGCTTTAAAAACAAGTTGAGACAAGCTTTCAAAAACACGAATCGCGGTCTATATCAAGACAAACATTTAAAAGTGAGTTGAAAGAATTTGAGATACGAACATCGTTCGGTAACGGGGTCTTAGCTATCACTCAAATACCCGTAACCAATAAGCCTGCCAGGCGCCTCCCTTGCGCACCTGTGTACCGGCGTTCACTCCATCATGTTGGCCGCTCATTGAACATGTAACCGCGCCGGCGATCACTCCCGCAAGAGCCGCCCCTTGCGCGCGCATTAGGTAACATCGGCGTTCACCACCCATATGGAGCCGCACATTGCAGCATACACCAGGCCGGAGTGCACGCCCCGCCCTCAGAGGTTCCCGAATACGACGTTTCTCACAACAAGTATCCACATTATTTCAATCATCAAGCACACAGACAAACATCACAACAATTATTAACTCAGTACATCATGTCACACAATTTCTCCGCCAGTCCATAACCACACAAATAAACAATAACACGCACGTTATTAATCAAGACTCAACATAATAAGTCTTCGGTAAAACCCCAACGCTACACATAAATCCTTATATCGCAACTCAAACGAATATATATATATATAACCTTACTATATTACATCTATAAGTATAGTTCATCCATCAATCCAAGTTGAGTACATCAACTAGTGTTAGCACTCATCTCTCGGCATTCACCAACATAGACATATATATATCAATATACATATATACATACATATATTTAACATATAAATGTATATAAATCTATATTTCTATATATATATATATATATATATATATATACCCACATATATATATACACATATATACACCCGTATAAATTCATACACTTCGACAACAATGATTTCACGTAGTTACAAATCGTATATCAAGGTACTTGTCTTGGTAATCTCTCGCGAATACTCCGAAAATACGGTCGATTGGAAAAATCCGGAACTCCAATGAAAACAACGATCGGAAGGGCTCAACACCAGATTTTCATAGGGAATTCGTCCCTAATATCCTATTATCAAATAAACAATCAATCACATGAGTAAAAACATCACAAAACGACTGAATCTCCCTCAGCGGCATTTTCTCGGACACCTTGAAGGCGTCAATTAAAAACTCATATAAACGACGAATCGGACATGACAAAACCGTGGAAAGATGATGAAATTGATAGAATAGAACTTAATCTACAATTATCCATCAGTAATCTAAGTTCATATGGCTCGAACGAATGAAATCTATCAAGATCCCCAAATTTCCCAAAGTTTAGATTTTAGGAAAAACTAACCTTGATTCGGTCGATTGAAGGATGTTATGGATTGATCGATCAATGATATGGACTCAGGATCTTCGTGGATTTGTTGTTCAATAACATGCCTCCTTGATCTCAAAACCTCTGGCCGCGGAAAGAAAAGAATGAAATGAAAAAATGGGTTGAAACAGGGCTGCTCGGTCAATTATATAGGCAGACCGCCCTAGCGTGCGCTAGCGTGCCGGCAGCGTGCGCTAGCGGGCCGACCATCGTCGGACTGATCCCTCGCCCAGGTAGCGCGCGCTAGATGCCGAGCAGCGTGCGCTACGTCTGCCGGTTAGCGCGCGCAGCGACCGGCCGTAGCGTGCGCTACCGGCCAACTCTCTGGAGTCCAGAACCTCTGGGGCCTCACTGCCCGGCCCAGGTAGCGTGCGCTGGGTGCCGCATACCGTGCGCTACGACTGCCGGTTAGCGCGTGCAGCCTCCCGGAAGTAGCGTACGCTATGTCGGTCCCTGCCGCGCCCGTCCGGCCAGAGCCCAGCTACCGTGCCGATTCCTCCCGCAACCGTCCGGCCAGCGCCCGACTGCCGTGGCCTGACGACTCGATTCTTAAAAACGCACGGAACGAACACGACGAAACACTCGCGGACAACAACATCGATCCGAAATGAAAATAATATACAACAAATCACCACATATGGCCATAAACACAAAATCTATTGTCAAGAAAAATAATACCAATGCTCGAAAACCGAGAAATTTCCGGTCTAAAATAAAATACTTCAAATTAATCAGAATAAAAAAACTCGGATATTACATTCTACCCCCCTTAAAATAAGTTTCGTCCCGAAACTTAAACTAGAGAGCGGCGGAACAATCAAGGAAATAACTACTTGCTCAGCCCCAAAACATCACGAGCAATGCGCGAATGCGAGGTTCTAGAAATACAATGAACGAACCTAGCAAGTATCTGGTACGTGAGTTGAGGCGATAAAAATGTATGTGAACACGATCAATCGAGGTGGAGGAGTATGAATTTCGATACAAACTCCAAGAGTTAAGAAAATCACAAGACGGTTCAGACGTCCTGAAACCATGTTTCGAGCTCGACCAACCGCATCCAAGTTCATAACACATTCGGAAGTGTTAATTGCACGCGTGGGAGTAATAGTTTCGAACAAAATTTGCAAGGATTTAGTTCATATATGGAAATACCGCAATAAACCACGGGATTTAACAAAACAGCTCCGAAATTCATTCGGAGGATGGCAGGCTAAGTAGAACAAGATAGTTTAAAATGTTCGAGAGGATCATAATTGAATTACCAACAATGAAAGTCACACAATACCTGAAATACTAAGAAAAGTACGGGTAATATACTCCCCCATACTAAAAGACATTTCGATCCCGAAACTTAGAACAACAAGAGTTGGAAACATAGAGCAATGAAATGAAGAACGATCAAAGTCACGATTGTTCAAAACAGCAACGATTAGGACATATTACAAAATATTCATCCTCCCATGTCAGGCTCTTCAGAAGGAGACATAGGGTTTTGGGACATTCTCCGGTCACTTGCTCTGTTCGCCAATAGGGTAGCATTCTTTGCCAATTCGAAAATTATCTCACAATGCTTCTCCCGATGACCTTCACACCCGCACCGGTAACAAGTCAAGAGTGGAAAGGGACAATTTGCACGAACATGTCCCTGACGATTGCAGTTGAAGCACCCTTCCTTCTTACCGAGAGTCACTGATGCTGGCTTGGGATTCCCAGCGCTCACTCCCGATCGCGAAGACGACGCGTTCGAACGACCTGGGGGTTTGGGAGCCTTAGACTCTTCACCGACCAAAAATTTCCCAGATATCCTCGGTCTCTTGGCTTCGCTCGTGGGCTCGACCAATGAGGAGATTTCATAGGATATCGTTTGATCTTGATACTCCTTCACCGTAGCATGAATCGTGGTCGTACGAACCACCTCGCCGCTTCCATTTCCATCATCACGTCTACGTCCGCCGAGGCTCGACATACTAATACGGATAACACCGATCAACAATATTAGTTATCAGTCGTACAATATACCACAATTATCAACCCGAGTTTTAGTTAGCATCCGTAGAATAATAGTACTATCGTAAAGAACAAAGTTTTATGAAGTCAATTTCGAGTCCTTCGACGAGGACGATCATTATATGTATGCACCTAATGAAAACAAATTTTTGGAAAAGAGGGCTAGTCACGTTGCGCCCAAGACTCATAAATACTGTCTTTTATTTCGGAAGAGGAAGTTTATATAACGACTCTAAAAATTATTTTCGAGTGATGTATAAAAGAAAAATCGAAAATTGAATTGTAACTAATTTGAAATATTTCAAAAGTGTTGAGTCCCAAATACCACAATTTTGAAAATCTTTCCTCTTCTTCCAAAATGTTTATTCGAAAGAACTTTTTTCCACCGAGATACGTGACCATTTAACATGACGATATTAAATCATGGCTTTTCACAATGTTAGAAAATTTCAAAGCATCACTTTAAAATATTCGTGATACTACAGCGCCGTGGGCCCCGTGCCGGAACCTACCAGGCTAAAAATCATTTTTTAAAAAAAAATGTTCAAATTGCCAAAAAGGCCGATGTCGGTAATATTCTCAAATACTCACTAAAGTCATTTATAAAATATCAAATACCGTCATAAGAATATTATCAAAACATGCAAGACCAAAATATCAAAACTCGGCTTGCAAGATACCAAAAGCCATCTCAAAATACTCACGCAGCGGATAAAATTAACACTCATAAATTTATTCTAATAAAGTGCAGAAACAGATAAATATGCTCGACTTCCGAAGCATACTACATAACCATTTTTACTCGGACCGTATACGCATGTTATATCCTAAAACAATAATATCACCAACAAGTTCCAATTCCTAGCTCACATTAAACATATTAGCACAATATGATCAAATACGTATATAAGGGGACTTACGATCGGGAGGCTTACCATCACGGATTGCCGGAAGATGATGTCGGAACCACGATACTAATCACAACTATGATGCGCGCGACTTACACAAGACATGGACTTGACCCAACGGCCTAGGTTTTTGGCAAACCTAAGCTCTGATACCATAAATGTAACACCCCCAGAATACGACCGGGAATATCACACGCCGTAGAGCCTTATCACAGGGATCTACCAGGCTAAACTCCAAAAGACTACTCAATGATTGACCGACCGGGGTCAAAATTAAATACAAAGCAGACCAACAAGGTCATTAACCAATTCAGAATTAACGACATTCATATTACAATGACAATAATAAACTTGAACACCGAAAAGAATGACAACTCAATTTAATAAATGAAAACTACACCCATGCAAGGGTGAATACTCGAACGACAGAGAAATACTGACCAAAATGAAACAAAAGAAAAGACTCTGACTCTGGTGTGATTAGTATCATTGTCCTCCATCTCCTTCCAATCGATCTTGTGGATTGCTCTGAGTGCCCAAAACTGAGCGCATAACAGGCACCCACCCCCCGAAAACTCGGGGGTTAGCAAACTGGAATTTTTCTAGTGCAAGTACATAATATACAAGATATACGAACAGTAACAACACAAAATTCAACCGCCGTAAAGCCTTAACACAAACCATATATTCCCATAGTCAACACAGAATAACACTCGCATACACAAGGTGAAAGATAATCACATAATCATATTCTCTTTACGGAACATAACATCAATGAAACTTTAAACGAGCCCAAGGAGTCAGGAAAATCCCTTTTGTAAAAGGAAAAAATGTTTTGATAAGATAGTTTGCAAACGTTATTATTGACTCGGGCCATTTGGGGGGTTTTAAAATCGAATGGGAATACTTTTGGAAATAATTTCAAAAGCTCTCGGGTCCTCGACCCAACATATGGAAAACAATTACACAAAAACCAAGTCAACTTATTCGGGGTCCTCGACCCAATTTATAGAACACTGTCACAAACGAAATCATTACAACATCTCACAGGGTTCTCAACCCAATCCAAATAACATCATCACGAAATCAATCATCTCAACATTCCACAGGGTCCTCGACCCAATACACAGAATAGCACCACAATACAATCAAAGGTACAAACTCTCATTCGACATATCCTGCTCAAGACCCCCGATTAATTAACCCTCGGAGATTTCGTCAAACCTCCTTGGTTAATTAACCCTGATACCAACGCTTTAAAAACAAGTTGAGACAAGCTTTCAAAAACACGAATCGCGGTCTATACCAAGACAAACATTTAAAAGTGAGTTGAAAGAATTTGAGATACGAACATCGTTCGGTAACAGGGTCTTAGCTATCACTCAAATACCCGTAACCAATAAGCCTGCCAGGCGCCTCCCTTGCGCACCTGTGTACCGGCGTTCACTCCATCATGTTGGCCGCTCATTGAACATGTAACCACGCCGGCGATCACTCCCGCAAGAGCCGCCCCTTGCGCGCGCATTAGGTAACATCGGCGTTCACCACCCATATGGATCCGCACATTGCAGCATACACCAGGCCGGAGTGCACGCCCCACCCTCAGAGGTTCCCGGATACGACGTTTCTCACAACTAGTATCCACATTATTTCAATCATCAAGCACACAGACAAACATCACAACAATTATCAACTCAGTACATCATGTCACACAATTTCTCCTTCAGTCCATAACCACACAAATAAACAATAACACGTACGTTATTAATCAAGACTCAACATAATAAGTCTTCGGTAAAACCCCAACGCTACACATAAATCCTTATATCGCAACTCAACCGAATATATATATATATAACCTTACTATATTACATCTATAAGTATAGTTCATCCATCAATCCAAGTTGAGTACGTCAACTAGTGTTAGCACTCATCTCTCGGCATTCACCAACATAGACATATATATCAATATACGTATATACATACATATATTTAACATATAAATGTATATAAATCTATATTTCTATATATATATATATACCCACATATATATATATACACACACATATATACACCCGTATAAATTCATACACTTCGACAACAATGATTTCACGTAGTTACAAATCGTATATCAAGGTACTTGCCTTGGTAATCTCTCGCGAATACTCCGAAAATACGGTCGATTGGAAAAATCCGGAACTCCAATGAAAACAACGATCGGAAGGGCTCAACACCAGATTTTCATAGGGAATTCGTCCCTAATATCCTATTATCAAATAAACAATCAATCACACGAGTAAAAACATCACAAAACGACTGAATCTCCCTCATCGGCATTTTCTCGGACACCTTGAAGGCGTCAATTAAAAACTCATATAAACGATGAATCGGACATGACAAAACCGTGGAAAGATGATGAAATTGATAGAATAGAACTTAATCTACAATTATCCATCAGTAGTCTAAGTTCATATGGCTCAAACGAATGAAATCTATCAAGATCCCCAAATTTCCCAAAGTTTAGATTTTAGGAAAAACTAACCTTGATTCGGTCGATTAAAGGATGTTATGGATTGATCGATCAATGATATGGACTCAGGATCTTCGTGGATTTGTTGTTCAATAACATGCCTCCTTGATCTCAAAACCTCTAGCCGCGGAAAGAAAAGAATGAAATGAAAAAATGGGTTGAAACAGGGCTTCTCGGTCAATTATATAGGCAGACCGCCCTAGCGTGCGCTAGCGTGCCGGCAGCGTGCGCTAGCGGGCCGACCATGGTCCAGTCCAGAGGCTCCTGGACTGATCCCTCGCCCAGGTAGCGCGCGTGCCGAGCAGCGTGCACTACGTCTGCCGGTTAGCGCGCGCAGCGACCGGCCGTAGCGTGCGCTACCGGCCAACTCTCTAGAGTCTAGAACCTGCAGGGCCTCCTTTGCCCGGCCCGGAGTAGCGTCGGCCCAGGTGCCGCATACCGTGCGCTACGACCGCCGATTAGCGCGCGCAGCCTCCCGGAAGTAGCGTACGCTATGCCGGTCCCTGCCGCGCCCGTCCGGCGAGCCGGCCTCGTGCCGATTCCTCCATAACCGTCCGGCGGTGCCCATTGCCGTGGCCTAACGAATCGATTCTTAAAAACGCACGGAACGAACACGACGAAACGCTCGCGGACAACAACATCGATCCGAAATGAAAATAATATACAACAAATCACCACCTATGGCCATAAACACATAATCGATTGTCGAGAAAAATAATACCAACGCTCGAAAACCGAGAAATTTCCGGTCTAAAATAAAATACTTCAAATTAATCAGAATAAAAAAATTCGGATATTACATCAAGAACATGAACAACACCATCAAACACAAACAATATCTTCATATCCAAGCCTCAAATCCATATTTCCAAACTTATATCCAAGATAGAAGAGGTTTATCTTCACTACCATAATCAGAGGGACGAATTTTGGAGGAAGGAATGGTTTTGTTCTCGTGAAGAAATGAAAAACTGATTCTTAATTTATAATCTGCAGCGCTCATTATGTACGTTACCAACCCAAATTAACGTACGTAATGCTCCTTACGGACGCTACAGGTCCTTCATAGTGTACATAACATCATTCCAGAACTCACTGCCTTGTTTCGTTCGATCATTTACATACATAATGCATAGGCCATAACGTACATAATACATACGTTGACTTACTATAATAAATATCCATTTAGAGTACGTAATGGGTAGTCTATAATGTGTAATATCCGACTGTAATTCTCATTTTTATCTGTCGTTATATATTCGGATGAATTGATTATCGTGGATCATTGCATTCAGTATTATGAGCTTCATATCGTTGTTATTTCATTTCATACTTAGTGATTCGATGTCAATTGGAGAGTTACATTTTTCTGAACTTTTTCTGTTAGTGTAGCGTACGCTACATATCTTAACCAACATACGCTAAACTTGTGATTTAGCGTACATAATGCCTTGTCTGTTGCGTACGCTAAGAAGGAATCTGACATCAATTGACTTCAACACGTGAACTTGTTATCCGTTGGCATGCATGTGGGTGACGTCTGAGCTGTCGTGTCGGCCAGAGTCAACTTTTATTAGCGTGTGTAGCCCCTTTTCATTAGCGTGCGCTAATGTCCTGCGGATTCAAGACAGTATCTACTGTAAGCCGCTTACGTGCGTAATATTAACCGGTTAGCGTGCGTAAGTGTGTTAGAGTACGCTAAAGCTTCCCGATAGCGTACGCTAAGTCTGCACAGTCTATTTATAGGACCAGCCTGTTTTTCATTTCTTCACAACTCTAAACCGATTCTCTCTCCATATATCGTCCCTCTGCACCCCCAAATCGATATCAACATCCTCCAACTTGCTTTTAAGCCTTAAATCTTGGAGTGGAGCTCATTACCTTGAAGATTAGGAGGTGTTCTTGAGCTTGGAGTGTACTTCCTTGTAGTGTTAAGAGTTGTTCCTCATTTCTGGAGGTATGTGTGTATCTCTCCTCTGAACTTTTCGTATGTTGGTGTTAGTGATGAAGTATTTTTCACCTAAAGTTAAATTAATCAAGTAAAACATAGTTTTAATCCAACTTTTTAAACACTTTTGATAAATATGATAAATGAGGGTTTGAGATAGATGTATTCTTGATGATATAATGATATTAACCATATTGTGACTATCATACTCATCTTTCTGGGCGAATTTAGCTTAGTAGAACATCTTTGAATCAATTAACCTCACTGTAGTTGGATTTAAACAATAAAATCGATATCATAAAGTGTTTAAACACCATGCTTGATATTCATTTACCTTGAGAAGAACTTGCCAATGTTTGAAGATAGTAAAATGTTTCCTTATTTCAAAAACCTTAGAAACTTTATCGTCATTATGGTTCAGATTCACATATCCATGAAGATTGATAGGAATACCTTGTTGAATGTAGGAGATTAGTGTGGTAATTCTAAAACCTAAGCTAGGTGATTTCATAAATGATGTTAGTGGATCTTCCAGCTTTGTAAAGAATGAGTTTGATAACCTTCATGAATATGGTGTAATCTCATAGCTAATAACCTTGTTGTAAGCTTAATATTCAACTTAGATGAGAGGTGGATGAATATAATTGTGCAGATTTTGTCCTTTCAATATTTTAATGTTTTGGAAAGTTTAATCAACATAAGATGATCTTAACATCATAAATGGTTATTTAACATGTTCTTGATAGAATTCTTATTTATGAAGAACCATGTGAACAGTCGGTAGAAGTATTGTGAACCGATTTTATGGTTGTAATGAGGTAAAAAGAATTCTTAGCATAAGACTTCGATATTTTGAGATAGCAAAACTATTCTAAGGGATTATTAGGGTGTCATATTACTAATACTATATTGATAATTATACGAATATGTTATTGAGTAAAATATATTTCGTTTAAGGTTGATTATGCAAGTAAACGATATTGGTCGAGGACCATTTGTTCGTTTCGACAAGAAGATGATTATTCTCGTCTCTGTATTGAGGCAAGTTATCTTACTTGGTTATAATGATGATTAGATTCTTGTGATGTTTATACATTTCAGGTGTATGAAATGTTTATGAAATGTTTGTCGTGATTTGACATTGTCTTTGACGTTATTCCGTTTTCGTCATGGGGTTGCATTCCCAAGTACGTCGCTTTGAATCGTTGATCTCGTTGGTCCTTATTGTCACTTCGGTGAGTTTTCTTGATCCTTAATCGGATATGTGATTTATTGAATTCATTGTCATGTTGTATCGTGACATATCCGGAATCATATATGCGTTCCGATTGGTTATTGTGTAGGATTTTTAGCCAGGCACATATATAGTCATGCGTGGATGTTTCCGTATTGGACTGTGCACACGAGACGTAGTTCGTGAGGCTAATTAGGTACATTGTCCCACGTATATCCTAGATTCCGTATACGGGGTGGACATGTGCACTGACACATTTCCGGATCGGGCGTACTGTGATGTCCATGTTGATCCATATTGTTGATCGTTCATAGTCCATGTATGATTGGATGTGTTCGATGGTTTGTGACTGATTGTTTCATACGCCCGAGGGGTATGATTAATAGTCGGGATGTTTCCTTGAGATCTATATATGTGAATTGTATAATGTAGGAAGAATTAATTATCATGTATATCTGACCCTGTGTTTTGGGCGAAATACTTGTGTTGTATTTTAGGTCGAGGCAAGGGCAAGGCACGGGAAGAGCATGTTGACGGCGAAGGGTTCGATGGATACTAGTCAAAGTTTCTAAAGGACGACCCTCATTTCATGGCTGAGAATGAAACAAATGCTGAAAAACGCACTGCGTTTGATGCATGAGGGCAAGGTGATTACCTTTTCCGAAACTATGTCCTTAGTGGGCTTAGTAATGAAATGTACAATGTGTACAGTGCTGTGAAAACTTCCAAAGAACTCTGGGATTTTTTGAAAAATAAATACAATACTGAGGATGCCGGAGCGTAGAAATTTGTGGTCCGCAAATTTCTGGACAACAAGATGGTTGATACAAAAACCATCTTATCTCAAGTCCAAGAGTTGCAATTAATTTTGCATGAGATTCATGTTGAGGGAATGAGTCTTAATGAATCATTCCAAGTGGCGTGTGTGATTGAAAAATTACCACTGGCCTGGAAAGATTTCAAGAATTACTTGAAACACAAGAGAAATTGTAATATCCATGATTTCGATTTTCGGTAATTTTCTTTTTTGGCGGAAGTCCATCTTAGCTACTCTATTGTGCCCGTTTCGTCATTCCGAGAATGATAATTCTACACTTTTTGTCATCCGAGTTCGTTTCGGTGTCGTTTTATTGAGTTCAGTGTTATTAAACGACTTTTCCAAGTTTGAGTTCTACTTTGTAAAATTACCATCAGTGTTATCAGTATTATAGAGCATCAAGTTGGTTTCCCAATGGTTCAAACGGTGAGTCAATCGGAGTCCAGACGAAGGAGTTATGGTCGAAATAGCTAAGACTGCACCGTATGCCTTTTTTATGCTAGAGCGGGCTGTACCGCGGGACGCGACCCCTACTGACTGGGCCGCGGCACTAAGCCAGTGCTGGGCAGTTTTTCTTGGCCGTGGGCTGCGGCACACTCGGCCCTTGCCGCGGCACACAGTGCAGACCTATTTCTGCGGATTTTGTGAGATGAATGCTCATTTCATCTCTTCCTTCATTCCTCTTCCTCTTGGGCGATTTTGTGGGTGATTTTTAGGCGTTTTTGCATCATCAATCCCAGATAATTCCATCTTCTTCAAGTTCTTGGTGTGGATTAACAACACCAATAATTGTTCTTCATCCTTAATCCAAGGTAAATTCTTGAAACCCTACTTTTAAGTGAATTGGGGGTTTGTTCGTCTTGTCCAATTTAACCGTAATAACTTAGATTTGTGATGTATTGATGATTATTTAGATGTATTCTATCATTTCCCTTGTTATTCCATGGTTGGATTATATAGATTCGTCATTTTGGTCGCGTTCTTAATCGACGCCTTGAAGGTGTTCGATAAAAGGTCTTAGAGGGGGATTCGAGCGTTATGCGATTATTATACATCATACGATTATTGATTTATCATTGATATGGCTTAGGGACGAAATCCTTGTGAGAAACTCGAGTCAGAACCCTCCCGTTCGTTGTCTTCTTTGGGGTCCGAGCTTCCCAGTCGAACCGTGTTCTTCGGAGTGTTCGGTAGCGGTTATTGAGGCAAGTATCTTGCTATACGAATTGTGTCTTGTGTATAGAGACTTCGTGTTAGATTTATGATGAATTGTTTTGCCTTTGTGAATATGCTTCGCGTGATTTTATAAGTGTGAACGATTGATGGTAGTGATGATGTTCTCATTTGGTTAACGTCGTGGAATTGTGTTGGTTGTGTTAATCATATGGTGCGTGTCGTGCGTGATTGGTCATAGTTGAATTATCGTAATGATTATGATATTTGTGTGTTGATTTGATTACATATCTGAATATGTATTACGGTGTATTGTTGAATGGTTTGACATATTGATAATAATGTGTGTTGCTTGTGGTGATATGTTGAGTTGATCATATGGGTTGTGTTGTGATGATGCATGTGTTCTAGGTAAGGTCTGACGAGGCCTTTGGAGTTCGGTACATGATGTGTACGAACGATGTATGTTGTCTAGGTAGGGTCCGTCGAGGCCTCTGGAGTTCGGTACATGATGTGTACGAACAAGATGTGTATTCCAGGTAGGGTCCGTCGAGGCCTCTGGAGTTCAGTACATGATGTGTACGAATGATGTATGTTGTCCAGGTAGGGTCCGTCGAGGCCTCTGGAGTTCGGTACATGATGTGTACGAACAGTGATCGTGTGACAGTGATTGTTTGGATAACGTTTTATAACATGGGTCACGGACTCATAATGATATCTTAACTAGTGTGTTTTGAAATGAGAATCGGGCTGAGGCCCTGATGTTTTCGAAAAGGTTTGGTAAATCGGGACTTGAGGTCCAAAAGAATTTCTACTTTAAAAATCCCCGAGCTAATGAGTTCCTTTTCAATTATAGCTTGCTTGAGTTCGAAATCTTAAAAATTCTCGGGAACATTTTGATAGTTGATTTCCTTGGTAAATTTGTGGTTGCTATTTACTTGTTGCATTTCGTATCGTATTACACTTGCACTAGTAAAACAGTGGAGTTTTACTAACCCCCGAGTAATCGGGGGTGGATGTCTATTTTGCATCCAGGTACATGCAGGTCCAGGGGAGCAGTCACAGGATTGCCACAGGAGGATGACGAGCTACGATACTAATCAAGAGTTGAGAGTTGTTTTGATTTTCGTTGTGTTGTCAGAGTTGATTTCAGTCTTCCACTGTATTGTGTTTCGACCCCTGTGTGGGTAATTTGTTTTAGTCAGATCTGTTGATTGAATTGTGTGACCTCACCAGTCTGTGTATTCATGTGAAAGTGACCTTAACGGTCTGTATTATTTTATTGTTTGACCCTGGCTGGGCAAACTTTTGGTCATTTTGTACGGTTCAGCTTGGTAGACCCTCGTGAAAAGGGGCCTACGGCGTGTAATATTCCCATATGATTTTAGGGGTGTTACATTTCTAGTCAGAAGACTATCACTCCTGCTGCTGTTCCAACTGTTCATGTCCTGGCCGAAAATCCTGAAAAATTCAATGGGCTCGATTTCAAGCATTGGCAACAGAAAATGCTTTTCTACCAGACCACCCTTGGTTTGGCAAAGTTTCTAAAGGATGACCCTCATGTCATGGCTGAGAATGAAACAAATGCTGAAAAACGCGCTGCGTTTGATGCATGAGGGCAAGGTTATTACCTTTTCCGAAACTATGTCCTTAGTGGGCTTAGTAATGAACTGTACAATGTGTACAGTGCTGTGAAAACTTCCAAAGAACTCTGGGATTTTTTTAAAAATAAATACAATACTGAGGATGCCGGAGCGTAGAAATTTGTGGTCGGCAAGTTTCTGGACTACAAGATTGTTGATACAAAAACCATCTTATCTCAAGTCCAAGAGTTGCAATTAATTTTGCATGAGATTCATGTTGAGGGTATGAGTCTTGATGAATCATTCCAAGTGGCGTGTGCGATTGAAAAATTACCACCGGCCTGGAAAGATTTCAAGAATTACTTGAAACACAAGAGAAATGAGATGTCTCTTGAGGATTTGGTTGTTTGTCTTCGTATTGAATATGATAATCGAAAGTCTGAGACTAATTCAGGTAAGTTGTTTGTTGCGAACGAGGCTCGTGCAAACATGATGGAGGTCAACTTTATCAAAAGAAAAGTGCCACCAACATCGCACAATAAAGGGAAGCAGCCTGCCAATGTTTGGACGTTTACTGGCAATTATCACAAATGTGGCAAGTCAAACCATATGGCTAAGGACTGTAGAAATGTAATACCTATATTTTTCATGATTTTGACCTTATCGTCCTTTCGCTTTTATCGCTCTTGTAAGCGTCTATCGAGATGTTGTTGATTCTAGAGTTTCGTATCCTTCGGAACATGTACGTATCGAATGGACCCTGCGGCGATGATATTAGATGGAGCAGATAGCGCACGCTAGACGTGAGATAACGCACACTATTCGTGTCGAGTAGCACGCGCTAATGAGTTGAGGGAAGAGGCAGCAGCCGAATTCTGCTCTCTGGACTAGCAGTTAGAGCACGCTAGGCGTGAGCTAACATACGCTATCGGCGTTGCACAGCGCGTGCTAGTGCTAGAAGTAGTGCACGCTAATGATGCATGTCAGAAGCTACTGGATTACCAGGTGACCCTGTTAGCGCATGCTATTCATGTGTTTTAGCGTGCGCTAATCAAGCGCAGTATATAAGAGGGGGTCAACTCCATTCTTCGTCATTTTTCATCCCTTTTACTCATTTCTGACGAGAGAGCACAAAAGGGCGATCTGGAGGGCGATTTGGGGGCGATATTTCATCAGCTATCATCATCTTGGGTTGAATAACAAAGATTGTGCAACATATAATCCGCTTCTACCTTCCAAATAAAGGTAAATTCCTTAGAATCCTAGTTTGGGGAATTTTTGGGGATTTTCTTAGATTCATCCGATTTATCCATTTTGGAGCTTGAAATCTTTGAGATTATGATGTATCTACCCCATAACCACGTTTCCCCGACGATTATATAGATGTTTATGTACTTTGTTCGGACTAGAGAGGGTTTGGATGAATTCCAAACCTCTAGGTGTTTATCCTTGGAGTTTTGTGAATCGTAGGCAGGTTTCGGGAGTTTCTTCGTGTGATTTGAGTATGATTTATTAATTATCATATTCCTTATGAATCGTTTAGGTGCCGGAAGTGGGTTCTTGGACGTACTGAACTTGTATTCTTTTCCTTCTGATTCTCGATGTCTCAAAGGCAAGTATATGTTTATGATTGTACGTTCTTGACTTTGAAAGTAAGGTATATGAATTGTATGATTGTATATATTCACTCTGGGATGGACCGAAGGGCCCCGTGAGGGTTCCATTGCATTTGGTCTGGTTCCGCATAAATTTTTGGTTAACCACTCTGGGAGGGTCCGACGGGGCCTCTGAGGGTTCCAGTGCCTTTGATGCGATTCCACGGTTAATCACGTATGTATTAAAATGAAGTGCTATGAGATTTAGTTGTTCCGAAATAATAGTCTTGAGCTTGATGGAATGATGATTGCATTTACTTTATTTTCGAGAAGTATTGTGTTTCATATTCGATATACTTGTACTAGCTATTCGACAGCTAACCCCTTTTGGGGGAAATACATTTCATGTATTTCAGGATCCAAGTGAGCGGATAGGCACGTAGTCGGCATGAAGATGATAGTCAAATGTGATGTTGTGTCTTGTCACTGGTTATACTTTGTATTTCATCCATTCAGTGATGTTGTACTTGAAATGGTTATGAGTACTCGAGTACTATTTCTGGCTTTCTTGATGTTTTGGCCTGTGTTGCCTTGGGATTGATCCTTGATATATTGTATTCGGTCTTATTGGATATTGTCTTGAGTGCCAATTTTATTGTCCTCCATTGGATTATGCTTGGACCTTCTCGGTCAAAGTTCATGGTTCCACGTGTGAAGAGCCTTGTGGGTTCCACGGCGGGGCTCACGGTGCTGTAATATACCCTAAATAACTTAGGGGTGTTACAGAATATGGTATCGGAGCTTAGGTTTATGGATACCTAGGCTGTCGGTCTTTCGGGTTGATTGAGTTATCGTTTGTCTAAAGTATCACCACTTTGCCATCATCACAGTGCGACAGGTACTTGTAAGTCCTCTTACTCTTCTTGTGTTTTCTTAATCGTTTCGCTTTTAGTTTGGTATTCTTGGGAATTAGTCATTTCAAGGATGTGCGATTTGGATTATACTTACATACATGTGTGTCCTTCAGAAGGTCTGCTGATAGGGGACAAAGACGAGGCCGTGGTCGCGGATGCAGACTCTTCTTTGAGATATGGTCAGAATTGTTGTGTTATTGGTGTATGTTGGTATTGTGTTGAGACTTTGTATGGGAGTCGTATGCTAGTATTACGGGAGGTCATCAACTTCACGCACCTGTAAGTATAATATTTTGGTTATTCGCTTGTGGCGACGATTGATTGCTCTTGTGATGAGTTTGGAAATTTTGGGTCAATCTGTTGGTGACAGGATTGCAAGTTTCGAGGACGAAACTTATCTTAAGGGGGATAGTATGCAATATCCGAATTTTCGGTATAAATTTTCAGTATAAATTTTTTCGCATTATTTTATCTGAGATATACTGGATAACATGGTGTCTATACAGTATGAATAAAATAATTTGAGAACTGAGACAGTTGTATTTTTATAATTATCGTACTTGGTCGACAATTGCATTTAAGAATATCGTGTATCAGGTTGTTTTAATTTTGATATCGGGTATATCATATGAGAATGTTATTGGAACGAGTATATGTATTCAGTATGTTGAGACGACGGACAAGAACAGTTGGAATTTGCCAAGTATAGCCTAATTCGCGCACGCTAATATTCAAGCATAGCGTACGCTATTGTGCAAGCTTAGCGCATGTTAAAGGATAGACTAGCGCGCGCAAGGCCATGTCAGAAGTGATCCGAATGGTAGGTAGGGTTGTCGACAGTTTTCGGTTTTCATGCGTCAACGGCATTTAGCACACGCTGAATATAAGGTTAGCACATGCTAAATGTCGATCGGTCAAGGGAATCTCGGCAATTGAGGGTGTTTTCGGCATGTGGGATATAGGAATCTTCGAAGTAGGTGCAGACTGTCGAGTCAACTACGATTAGCGCACGCTACGTGTGGAGATAGCTTACGCTAATAAGTCTTTCACTGTAGCAAGTCAACGACCATGTAACGTACGTTGTGGCATAGGACTTACGTACGTAAGACAAGGCACAAAATGGGGTAGCAGCCTCTGGACTGTGATAGCGCACACTAAAGTCAGTTAGCGCATGCTACGGCTGGTAGCGCACGCCATCTAGTGGAGTAGCGCACGCTAATCATGTGAAGTGTAAATATGTGCAGTTGGGCATTGATACTCATTTTCGGCCATTTCTTTCCTTCACCCAATAGAGAGTATTCTTGGAGGAGGTTTTTAGGTTCCAAAACACTTGAGTATCATGGAGTTGATTGTTTATAACATCATTAAGCATGGAAATGGATTCAGCCTTGAGAATCAACCCATTTTTTCGAAGAAGTAATTAACATTCACTTTGGATTTCATTTTGAATTGAACATTGGTGTTCTTGAGTTTATGATTATCATATAAACAAGTTGATAAGTATGATTGTGAGATGGATTGCCGAATTATGTTGACCTTGTTGTTGATATATGGACATTGATATGATTCTTGTGGTATGAATTGCGTTGTTCGTCTTCTGGAGATATGTTGGTTAATCCTTCTCCTCATTTTCGGATATTGATGATGATTGTTGATGTCAAGAGACAAGTTATGTGAGTAGGTGATATGATTTTCCTATGGTCTTGATGATATACAAATGTTGGTTATGAATTTGACGAGAGTATTATCCTTCTTTGAGTCTATGCGTTCATACGAGTTGAATGATCAGATGATTGGATTAATTGATAATCTTAATGTATAGTATTGGTGTGAGGTGATAAATGTAACACCCCAATTTACAACTGGGACATTACACGCCGTAGAACCCTCGTGAGGTCTACCAGGCTAACACATGACATATAAACCACAATGTAAACCCGAATTATGCACTCAAAAGTAATTAAGGCCGTGGCCTCGGCCAAAACATTTTAACGGTGTACATGAGCAGAAGTTAAATACCAATTCATTGCCCACGCAGGGGACTTAAACCAAGTTTCAAATACAAACAGTCTAACTTCATTACTCGACAATGTAATGACGAAACATAAAAATGCAGACTCGAGCCACATCATCAAGCCAGCCCATCCTTTGCGTGCATATCCCGTGCCTCCTCCTCAGCTCTCCCGGTACCTGAAATGCATAAGACGCATTTCTCCCATTTAAGAGGTTAGCATTCGAATAGCTAGTGCAAGTACACAATTACACTACATTATATACAAATACGGTTTTTACACAATCATCTCGATCAGAAATCATTTGCCATAAATATTCCGGAATACTACATTGGCAATCAAATCAGTTCCAACCATCACGATATCACAAAATCACAACTGGTATCCCATGGCCGTACCCCTTAGTATCGGCCCCCAGACATCCCGTCGAACACTCCGGGTGGGATACCACTTCCGCGGCCGTACCCCTTAGTATCGACCCCCAGACATCCCGTCGGACACTCTGGGTGGAAGTTCAATCACACACGCACCCAAGCTCCCTTCCGCGGCCGTACCCCTTAGTATCGACCTCCAGACATCCCGTCGGACACTCCGGGTGGAAGGAACACAACTCACGCACCCAAACATCACAATTCATCATTCGTTTCGAAAATCACAACATACATAACGAAATGTAATACATGTACTTGCCTTGAATACGACGAAACAAAGGAAACAACGAAGGAATAGGTTTTGCTCCGAACAATCCTCCCAAATCCGCTCCTAACACAATAACGGTATACAACAAGACCCAATAATGCGGAAAGGTAAGAATTAATCCTAATTCTACCCATTGGGGAAATTCATCGGACACCAAGAGTGCACAAGGAAATGAAATCGGTCAATGGTGTAATAACGGGATTTCATCCCAACCAAAAACAAGAAAACCAAGGGTCACGAGTATACTATCAAAATCTAACAACAACATCGGTTAATTCGGATTAAAATACAAGATCACCACCAAACCCTCCCCAAAATCATACTAGGGTCAAAGGAGTTCTTACCTCTTGAAGATTCAAGCACTATAATCCGAAGAACACGTGTTAGATCCACAATCCGAGCTACACGATCGAAAGGAGATGAAGAAAATCACACAATCAAGTGGTAGATGGAGAAAAATCCCCCTCTCAAACCTCTCTCTCTCGTACGGTGGAAGGAAGGAAGGAAATGAGGGACTCACGCTGAATAAAAACGCAGGTATAGAACTGACCGCATTGTGTGCCGCGGCTCAGCTGAAGTGTGCCGCGGCACAGGGCCAAAAATTACGCCCAGTGATCGGCAGGCCGCTCGATGTGCCGCGGCCCAGTCGAAGTGTGCCGCGGCAGTGACTTGGCATTGTGCCGCGGCCCTTCCGGCATGTGCCGCGGCACACGGTACAGTCTGCTCGGCCATGAACTGGGCAATGTGTGTGCCGCGGCGCACAATCCTTGTGCCGCGGCCCACACCCCCCTTGGTCCCAAAATGATGAAAAATGAACCGGGAAGAGAATAAAAGCAATAGGAATCGATATTTGGGCAACAATAACACGAAATGGAAGTACGGAAACCCCAAACGATCCGAAGTACGCCACCACAGTCGAACAAGGAACAAATTCCCTAAACATAGAGGAAATAACGAAAACGGCCCAAACATCCGAAAATCACGATACAACGTCGGATTAACAATCCGAAGCTCACAACATGCTCTAGTCCACCATACGAACTCATGGAAATAGGAAAAGTGATAAAATCGGGCGAGTTTAACGAGAATCGAATACACAAGCGATAGAATATAACTCAAGGTGAAATTACGCAAAAACATCATCGAGACTCATCCCAACGGAGAAACTCCAAGAATAAAATAGATTCAGAATTATAAAACAGTGCCAAGCGAGTTGTCCGAAACGAATATATACCGAAAATTGTAAATTACTAAAAGTAGAAAACACGGATATTACATTATCTCCCCCTAAAAATAAGTTTCGTCCCGAAACTTACAACACGAATAACTCGGGGTATCTCGATCTCATACTCTCTTCCGTCTCCCACGTGGCTTCCTCGGACCCATGCCTCGACCATTTCACTTTAACCAAAGGAATGGTTTTGTGCCTGAGTTGCTTCACCCGACGCTCTAAGATCTGAATCGGCCTCTCCTCGAAGGTAATGTCGGGCCCCAACTCGATCTCTCCAAAATCAATAATATGACTAGGGTCCGGTACGTACTTCCTAAGCTGGGAAACATGAAATACATTATGCACGTGGCTCAGGGTCGGCGGCAAACCTAACCGATATGCAAGCTCTCCAACTCTCTCTAGAATCTCGAACGGCCCAATAAATCTCGGACTAAGTTTACCCTTTGGACCGAAGCGGTAAACTCCCCGTGTCGGTGACACCTTAAGCAAGACGTGATCTCCCACCTCAAACTCCAACGGTCGGCGACGTGTATCGGCATAAGACTTCTGTCGGCTCTGGGACGTCACCAATCTATCGTGAATCAGGGCAATCTTCTCTCTCGTCTCAACTACCATATCGGGCTCGGTACCAATAAGCTCGGACGCATCATCCCAACACAACGGCGATCTGCACCTCCTTCCATACAACGCCTCGAATGGTGCCATTTTGATCGAGGCATGCCAACTATTGTTGTACGTGAACTCGATCAACGGCAAGTGCATCTCCCAATCATCCTTCCAATCTAAGGCACAGGCTCTCAACATATCCTCCAACGTCTGGATCGTCCGCTCCGACTGTCCGTAAGTCTGAGGGTGGTAAGACGTACTGAGTCTCAACTCAGTCCCCAAAGCTCGATGAAACGCCTGCCAAAAATGTGATACAAATCGACCATCACGATCTGAAACAATACTCTTAGGAGTCCTATGCAATCTCACGATCTTCGCAATAAACACTCGTGCCAGCCTCTCCGGTCCCCAAGTATCCTTAATACTCAGAAAGTGAGCTGATTTGGTTAGTCGATCAACAATAACCCAAATCATGTTCATTCCAGTCCGAGTCCTAGGCATCCCGGTAATGAAATCCATAGAGATGTCTTCCCACTTCCATTCCAGAATGGGAAGTGGTCATAGCAACCCCGCAGGTCGCTGATGCTCAATCTTAACCTGCTGACAGGTTAAACACTTTGCCACAAACTCGCTAGCATCCGATTTCAAATTACTCCACCAATAGTTACTCCTCACATCCTTGTACATTTTGCTCGTACCAGGATGTATGGAATAAGGCGTAGTATGAGCCTCACTCAAAATCTTCTGTCTCAGCTCAATGACATTCGGTACACATAATCTGCCGCGAAATCTCAGAATGCCATCATCCTGAACCACAAATCCAGGGGCTTTCCCCTTCCTCACATCCTCCCTCAGCTGGACTAAAAACGGATCATCACACTGTTTCGCCTTGATATCATCGGTCAAGAACGAAGTGATCTCCAACGTACATAACTGACCCTGAACTCTCTGAACCCAAACCTCAATATTCTGACAGATAAAATCCCGCTGGATCCTCCTCTGTGATGTAAGTACCTCTAGCATCTGTAATGCCATCGTCTTCCTGCTTAACGCATCAGCCACTACGTTATCCTTACCCGGATGGTAAAGTATCTCGAGGTCGTAATCTTTAATTAGCTCCAACCACCTATGTTGTCTCATATTCAACTCTTTCTGACTGAAGATATACTTCAGACTCTTGTGGTCCGTAAAAATCTTACACGACGATCCATAGAGATAATGTCTCCATATCTTTAAGGCGAAAACGACCGCGGCTAACTCCAAATCGTGTGTGGGGTAATTCGCCTCATACGGTTTCAACTGGCGGGACGCATAAGCAATCACCCTATCTATCTGCATCAAAACACATCCGAGCCCGAGGCCCGAAGCATCACTATATACCACGAAATCTTCGTTCCCCTGAGGCAATGCTAACACGGGTGCGGTAGTTAGTCGCCTCTTCAACTCGTCAAAACTACTCTGTCTGTCTGTGGTCCACTCGAACTTCTGGGTTTTCTGGAGTAACTGGGTGAGTGGTCTAGCGATCTTAGAAAATCCCTCAACAAATCTAAGGTAATAACCGGCAAGACCCAGAAAACTCCTCACTTCCTTCACATTTTTGGGCGGTTCCCAAGCCATCACCGCCTCTATTTTCTGTAGATCTACCCGAACTCCTTCTGCTGAAATCACATGCCCGAGGAACATCACCTCCTTGAGCCAAATCTCACACTTATAGAACTTCGCATACAACTGCTCAGCTCTCAAAATGTTTAATACAATCCGGAGATGTAAGGCGTGCTCCTCCCGATTCCGTGAGTAGATCAGAATGTCATCGATAAAGACGACTACGAATTTATCTAGATACTCAATAAAAACTTTGTTCATTAACTGCATGAACACTGTTGGGGCATTGGTTAGCCCGAAAGGCATAACCACAAACTCGTAATGGCCATATCTCGTCCGAAAGGCAGCTTTTGGTATATCGATGTCCCGAATCCTCAACTGGTAGTATCCTGATCGCAAATCAATCTTCGAAAAGATTGTCGCCCCCTGAAGGTGATCAAACAAGTCGTCGATCCGGGGCAAAGGGTATTTATTTTTGATGGTCAACTTGTTTAATTCTCGATAATCGATGCATAAACGAAGCGACCCATCCTTCTTCTTAACAAAAAGTACGGGCGCACCCCAAGACGATGTGTTCGGTCGAATATACCCTTTATCTAACAATTCTCCCAACTGATTCTTCAACTCTAACATCTCCGACGGTGCCATATGGTACGGTGCTCGAGAAATAGGGGCTGCATTCAGCTCAAGATCGATAGGAAACTCCACCTCTCGCTGTGGTGGTAACCCCGCCAAGTCGTCTAGGAAAACGTCGGGATACTCACTAACAACTGGAATTGACGACATGTCAACCCCACCATCCTCCGCCTGCAGAGCGTAACACCAATAGCTGACACAACCCTGGTTCAGAAGTTTCATCGCCTTTAAGGCGCTAATCACACTCCCCGATCTCCCCGGCTTTCGACCTATGAGGGTATGCTCGGTGCCGTCCTCGGCTACTATAGAGATGGTACGAGTCCGATAGTTCATGATAGCACTGTGACGCTATAACCAATCGTCCCCGAGGATTAAATCCTCACCCTTAAGGTCTATAACAATGAGATTCGAGGGACAATCTCGGCTCCCGATCCTCACGGGGCAATCCCTAACTTCCCGGTCCCCAACCATACGATCCCAGCTAGGTGTACCCACCACAAACGGTTCACACTCAAACAAGCAGTTAAAGCCAATATGATTCACACAATCCGATGCAATAAAGGAATGGGTAGCACCCGAATCAAAAAGCACGGAAACTGGATGAGTAAGGATCTGAGTGGTACCTGACGCCACCGGAATGTCCGCCTCCTCTGTGCGCCTCATCTGGTACAATCGGGGGTGAACTGAACCCGAACTCGAGGCTGCGCGGCGATCCGGCTGACCCCGACCCCTACCACGACCCGAACCCTGCGGAACATGAGTAGCTGGAGTATTGTGATCCCTCTGATCGGTAGTGGTAGTCGGAACTATAATAGCCCTGGTGGCCCTCTCACAATGAGTTGCCCGATGCCCGGTCTGCCCGCAAGTAAAGCAAGTGACTGGAGGAAAAGGGCAATCCTTCATGAAATGCTCATATTGGTTGCAGTTAAAACAAACCCTGCCACCAGAAGCAACGGACTGGACTGAACGATTACCCTGAGATCCACCGGCCTGATGAAACGGCCTCTTCCCTGGTATGGGAGCAGAACGAGACCTCGAAAACTGACCACCCTTCCCGGTCGAGAATCCACTGGTAGTCTTCTGCTTCCTAGCTTTCGAAACCGACTCTGATTCCAGGACGGCCATCTCGATCGCTAGAGTGCGATCCTGGTATTCATTCAAAGTGGCACACATGAGCGGCGCCATACTCTGCCTAATATGCGGCTTCATGCGCATATTGAAGTAACGGATTTTATCAACCTCCGTTCTCACTTGATCTCTCACGAAACCCAACTGCTGATTGTAAGAAATGATGGCCTGAGAAATAGGCACATCCTGAGGTGTAGCGGTGAAGAATTCCACAATTCTGCGCTACTTGACTGGCGGCGGACAATACTCTGCTTCCATAGCAGCCTTGAATTCCTCCCAAGTAGCTCGACGGTCTTTGGGCACAACAACCTCCCACCATTCCGCAGCTTCCTTATCCAGGAGGTACTGGGCAATATGTACCCTCCTGTCTTCAGGACAAGCTACGGCATCAAAGGTCCTGGACAACTGAAAGAGCCAATTCTCCTAACCGAGGGAGTCAGAAGATCTGGAGAAACAAGGAGGGTGCATCTTAGTCACCATCTGGAGCCACTTACTAGCTTCCTCTTCAGGTGTCGGGGGCGGATTCTGGCGTCCACCTTGAGCTATCTGAGCAAGTTGGGCTACTAACTGCTGTAGTACGGCAGTAGCCCCGGCGTCGGCATTATTACCCGATGGCACTGAGTGAGAGGCTGAGTCCGCAGAGGACTGAGAAAGCGAGCCCTCTTCATTATCAGCACCCCGACCACGGCCTCGGCCGCGTCCCCTAGCTGGTCTACCGTGACCTCTCAACATACTAAAGGAAGAATGAAAAGGACAAGGTCAGAAAGATTCACAATTGACAAAGTTGGTATCACAATTCATAATTCCGAGCAACGCAAGAAAACGAATTACAGAAATATAAGAGTTCGAGGAGACTTACAGCCACGGGTGGCACGAAAAGACAGTAGCATGATGATATTAGGCTCAACAACTGACTCTAATGACGCAACTGACAGAACCAAAAATTTACCAACATCCTAGGTATTCAAAACCTAAGCTCTGATACCATAAATGTAACACCCCAATTTACAACTGGGACATTACATGCCGTCGAACCCTCGTGAGGTCTACCAGGCTAACACATGACATATAAACCACAATGTAAACCCGAATGATGCACTCAAAAGTAATTAAGGCCGTGGCCTCGGCCAAAACATTTTAACGGTGTACATGACCAGAAGTTAAATACCAATTCATTGCCCACACAGGGGACTTAAACCAAGTTTCAAATACAAACAGTCTAACTTCATTACTCGACAATGTAATGACAAAACATAAAAATGCAGACTCGAACCACATCATCAAGCCAGCCCATCCTTTGCGTGCATGTCCCGTGCCTGCTCCTCAGCCCTCCCGGTACCTGAAATGCATAAGACGCATTTCCCCCATTTAAGGGGTTAGCATTCGAATAGCTAGTGCAAGTACACAATTACACTACATTATATACAAATACGGTTTTTACACAATCATCTCGATCAGAAATCATTTGCCATAAATATTCCGGAATACTACATTGGCAATCAAATCAGTTCCAAGCATCACGATATCACAAAATCAAAACTGGTATCCCGTGGCCGTACCCCTTAGTATCGGCCCCCAGACATCCCGTCGAACACTCCGGGTGGGATACCACTTCCGCGGCCGTACCCCTTAGTATCGACCCCCAGACATCCCGTCAGACACTCCGGGTGGAAGTTCAATCACACACGCACCCAAGTTCCCTTCCGCGGCCATACCCCTTAGTATCGACCCCCAGACATCCCGTCGGACACTCCGGGTGGAAGGAACACAACTCACGCACCCAAACATCACAATTCATCATTCATTTCGAAAATCACAACATACAAAACGAAATGTAATACATGTACTTGCCTTGAATACGACGAAACAAAGGAAACAACGAAGGAATAGGTTTTGGTCCGAACAATCCTCCCAAATCCACTCCTAACACAATAACGGTATACAACAAGTCTCAATAATGCGGAAAGGTAAGAATTAATCCTAATTCTACCCGTTGGGGCAATTCATCGGACACCAAGAGTGTACAAGGAAATGAAATCGGTCAACGGTGTAATAACGGGATTTCATCCCAACCAAAAACAAGAAAACCAAGGGTCACGAGTATACTATCAAAATCTAGCAACAACATCGGTTAATTCGGATTAAAATACAAGATCACCACCAAACCCTCCCAAAAATCATAATAGGGTCAAAGGAGTTCTTACCTATTGAAGATTCAAGCACTATAATCCGAAGAACACGTGTTAGATCCACAATCCGAGCTACACGATCGAAAGGAGATGAAGAAAATCACACAATCAAGTGGTAGATGGAGAAAAATCCCCCTCTCAAACCTCTCTCTCTCGTACGGTGGAAGGAAGGAAGGAAATGAGGGACTCACGCTGAATAAAAACGCAGGTATAGCACTGACCGCATTGTGTGCCGTGGCTCAGCTGAAGTGTGCCGCGGCACAGGGCCAAAAATTGCGCCCAGTGATCGACAGGCCGCTCGATGTGCCGCGGCCCTTCCGACATGTGCCGTGGCACACGGTACAGTCTGCTTGGCCATGAACTGGGCAATGTGTGTGCCGCGGCGCACAATCCTTGTGCCGCGGCCCACACCCCCCTTGGGTCCCAAAATGATGAAAAATGAACCGGGAAGAGAATAAAAGCAATAGGAATCGATATTTGGGCAACAATAACACAAAATGGAAGTACGGAAACCCCAAACGATCCGAAGTACGACACCACAGTCGAACAAGGAACAAATTCCCTAAACTTATAGGAAATAACAAAAACGGCCCAAACATCCGAAAATCACGATACAACGTCGGATTAACAATCCGAAGCTCACAACATGCTCTACTCCACCATACGAACTCATGGAAATAGGAAAAGTGATAAAATCGGGCGAGTTTAACGAGAATCGAATACACAAGCGATAGAATATAACTCAAGGTGAAATTACGCAAAAACATCATCGAGACTCATCCCAACGGAGAAACTCCAAGAATAAAATAGATTCAGAATTCTAAAACAGTGCCAAGCGAGTTGTCCGAAACGAATATATACCGAAAATTGTAAATTACTAAAAGTAGAAAACACGGATATTACAATAAATATGAACCAGGGTAAAACATATCATGTTGAATTTACGGTTGAATTCGGAATAGGGTATGTTGTGTAATCCTCATTATAGGGATAAGTTGATATGATTATTCATGGTAATAATCGGTAATTTGTTTTCTATGAATTTACGAATATGAATAAGAAGGAACCTTGTTAATTCGTATTTAAAGTTGAAGTTGGAGTCGAGTATGTTAAGATACTTGGTTAAATTGATTGTTGATGTGATTATAAAATTGTGGAATCGTATTATGGTTATGGGTTCGTGATTATTTGACTTGGGTTGTTCGGATTTGTGTTGACTCGAGATATTGTAGAGCCGTTGGGTTTGTTGATCGGTTATATTGATTGTTAATTATGATTATCGAGTTGCGGTTTGTGTTGTGGATATGAGTTCATAATTGTTGAGTTGGACTATTTGGTTTTGTCTTAGATCGTGGTATTGTTGAGCCGTTGAGTTGATTGGTTGGTTATATCGAGTGTTGATTATTATCGAATGTGTGTTAATCGATTGTTGCAATAGGTTGCTATAATTGATCGTTGATTATGACCGTTGTGCTACAGTTGAGGTTGAAGAGCTCATAGATTGCTTTTGGTTGGGGCTGAGGAGCTCGTAGACGAAGGCGATGGAATTAGTAACGGCTTTGTTGTATCGGCAAGTTTATACTTGTTCAGCTTATAATAGTTAATGAATGGTTTCGCTTTCATTTCATATATAATTCATATAGCAATGATATTATAAATGTAAATTATCGGGATGATGCTTTGTATATTGTGCCCTAGTTTGGATTAAATCATAATGTATATGATTTAATTGTGTTTGATTGAAGACAGAGATGTGAATTAGCCTTGGCCTGTGATATGGAATGTCGGATATCGAAGATAGTTTATCGTAGCGACATTGGTTTCAGGATGGTGGCTTATTGATATTAATGGGCGGTACCCCATTCGAGATTATTCGAATAACTGTGTATTCGTTCAGGGATGTTGTTCGTGGAAAAGGATATTATCTCCGGCATTGAGGTAATTTAAGTATTGTTCCGTTATGAGGATAATTATTCTGGTAAATTGTTGTATATGTTGTATGTTGATGTTCCGTATGATGGGATTCATGTTGATTGTTTCGTTGGAGATGCTGATCCCAGGACTATTTGTATTGAGATCGTTGATCGTGTTGATCATTCATTGGGGATGATGATCCCAGGATTGTTGTTTGGATATCGATTGGTCGTGTCAACTTTTCATTATCAGTTGTCATTGTGTGCGTATTTTGATCCTTATTAGATATATGATTCTTTGAGTTTCGTTGTCATGTTGAATCATGACATAACTGGAGCCATATATGCGTGCCGATTGGTTATTGTGTAGGATTTTTAGCCGGGAACACTATGGTCGTGCGTGGATTTTCCGCATTGGACCATGCACACGAGACGTTACTTCGTGAGGCTAATTAGGTACATGTCCCACGTATATCCTGGGTTCTGTATTCGGGGTAGACTTGTGCATGGACATATTTTCGGATCGGGCGTACTGTGACGTCCATCTTTGAGCCACAAGGATTGGTCGTTCCTCCTCCATTTATGGTTGGGTATGTTCGATGGGTTGCAACTGGTTGTTTATACGCCCGAGTGGTATGTCCGACAGTAGAGGTTATTTCTTTGAGATCCATTATTGTTGATTGTTTGGATTTTATCATGTTGATGGTGTTCTCGGTCGTTGTTGATCCTTTGTTGATCATTTTGGAGTTTATCACATCGATGATATTGTAGGTAGATTACTGGTTGATTATTGTTATTGATCGTATATGAGCATTCGCACTGTACGTCGATGTTTCGGGACTTGTTATCATTGTCTTGTGGTAGTTGATATATAGATATATTGTGTGATATTGGGTTTGATCCATATTTAGATTTGACGGTGCAATCCGACGGACAGGATTTGGCACAGATAGTTCATTCCACACTTATGAGTTATGATGATGTTTTGGAGATTCTTGGTATTGTTTGAATACAGTACAGATAGTTGTAGTTGAGTTCATTTCGTCATTTGAGAATGCCCTTCAACATATCAAATATTATGCTGATACTCGTCGTCGACCATTGGAATTCAAAGTTGGAGACCATGTTCTACTGAAGTTATCACCAACCAAAGGAGTTTTTCGCTTCGAAAAAAGGGGGAACGTAGTCCGATGTATATCGTACCGTTAGAAATTTAGACAGGGTTGGAGATTTAGCTTATCGCTTGGCATTGCCTCCAGCTTTCATGTTTCTTAGTTGAGAAAGTACGTGCCGGATCCAAGTCATATTATCGATTATAGTGAGATTGATGTAGCCGGGGATGTTACCTTTCCGGATAGACCGGTGAAGATCCTTGAACATCGTGAGAAGCAGCTTCGGCACAAAACCATTCTGTTGGTTAAGGTGCAATGGTCAAGACATGGAGTTGAGGAAGCGATTTGGGAGACGGAGGAGAAGATGCGATCGGGATACCCAGAACTTTTTGTTTCTTAAGTTTTGGGACGAAACTTCTTTTTAGAGGGGGAGAATGTAATACCTGTATTTTTCATGATTTTGACCTTGTCGTCCTTTCGCTTTTATCGCTCTTGTAAGCGCCTATCGAGATGTTATTGATTCTAGGGTTTTGTATCCTTCGGAACAAGTACATATCGAATGGACCTCGCGGCGATGATATTAGATGGGGCAGATAGTGAACGCTAGACGTGAGCTAACACATGCTATTCATGTCGAGTAGCGCATGCTAACCTCGCCAGTAGCTGTAACGCCCCCAAATAAAACGGGATGCCACAGTGCCGTAGATCCCATGAGGGGCCCACAAGTCAAGTTTTTCGAAATTATTTTCTAAAACAATTCAATAAACTGGTAGTATGCGGAAGTATTTAAGAAAGTATTCGTACAACCCAAAGTACAAAAGAAAATATTGTCCGTACATACGGTTATTACACAACGTGGAATGTTCAAATTTAGTTTAAAAAATTAACAGGCCTTCTTTCAAACACAGCTCACGCCTGGCCGTTGTAATACCCGTAATTTCGATTTCCGGTAATTTCTTTTTTTTCGGCGAAAGTACATTTTTACAACTCGCTCATGACCGTTTCGTCATTTCGAGATTGATTAATTCTGCACTTTTTGTCATCCGAGCTCGTTTCGGTGTCGTTTTGTTGAGTTCCGTGCTTTTTAGCGGTTTTTCCGCACTTGAGTTCGATTCTTGCGAATCTCGTCAAAGCTATTGTTTGAGTTTCCCACAAGTCCGTTTAACTTTGTTAGACGTGTTGTGAACTTCGCTTTGGTTATTCGATCACGTATCGTGATTTCCGGGCGTTTTGGGCCGTTTTCGTAATTTCCCAAAGTTTGGGGTAATTACTTTTCGTTGTCGAATTTCGAGCCTTCGGGTGGTCGGAATCGTGTGTTCTCTTAGTGCTCGGATTCGTCTTTGCGAGTACTTCGTAACCGTATCTTTGATTCGTACTCAGGTTCGGGTTTCGGGGTCGTTCGGGCCGTCGGAATTGGTCCCGGCCGAGCCATGGCCGGGCATGCTCGGGCGGGCCACTGGCGAGTAACGTGCGTTAGTGCTCGGCCGTTTAAATGCGTAAGGGCGATTCGTCGTAAGGCCCTGGCGATACGTGCGTAGCGGGCGGCGATTTGGGGCGATGACTTCGGTTACGTCGTAACCCTTGGCGGTTACGTCGTAACGGCCGTGATCGGCTTATAAAGGCACAGCGGCGTTTTCTTGACCATTTCTCATTCTTTTTCTTCCCGTACGCGATTGTGGGTGTGTGAATCATCTAGAGATGTTGTTGGACGATGAATACATGAAGTCGTGGAGTTCATATCATCAATAATCCATCCTATAACGTCCTCCGATCTACTGATCGAATTGATTTCCTAGAAATCTAGTTTTGGGGAATTTGGGTATTTTGGTTGTTTTCGTCCGATTAATCCGATTTAACTTAGGATTATGATAGATTGATGATTATTTAGATGTATTATATCATTTCTCTTGTTATTCCATGGTTGGATCGTATCGATTCGTTGTTTTGGTTGAGTTCTTAGTCGACGCATTGAAGGTGTCCGACAAAATGTCATAGAGGGGTTTTCGGGCGTTCTTCGATTATTCTTCCTCGTATGATCGATGATTTATTGATTATATGTTGTTAGGGTCGAATTCTTGTGAAGAACTCGAGTCGGAACCCTCCCGTTCGTTGTCTTCTTCGGGGTCCGAGCTTCCCGGTTGAATCGTGTTCTTCGGAGTGTTCGGTAGCGGTCATTAAGTCGAGCTTTCCCATTGCTCCGCGTGCGTTGGACTTGAGGCGAGTATCTCGTCTATATTCTTTATACTTTGAGAATGTGATGTGTCGTGAATTTAACGTGGACTCGTTAGTAACGGTATATTTAACCGTAACTTACTTTAAATGAAGATGTGATTTTATGAAGGTAGTTACCAACGTAAACTTTAGTTTCAAGAACAATGATAACTACCTCTTCATGTTATTTTGTGCTTAAAATAAATACTAGAAATGAGTAGTTAACCGAAGAATTGTGGAATCGCGTAATACTTGTATTATTTGCTAGTTGGCCTTTTTCTGAATGATGGTGTCTTTGTGGATGTTGTGCCCTTGTTGAAGTTATGATGCGTTAACCTATGTGTTACGTGGTTGCGGTTGTGGTGAACATTATACCTTTATTCTGTGTATAGTAGAGAGTTGAGATGTTATCGGGTAGGGGTCCCGTCGAGGCCTCGGAGGCGCGTGCTTGCGAGTACGGCCGGGCGTGCGTTGTGACCATAAGGATATCAATTCGGGTAGGTGCGGGAGGGCTCCGAGAATCGACACTTGCGAGTGCGATGTCATGATAACTTATGGGCGTACTTGAATGATGTTATCCGGGTAGGGTCCGTCGAGGCCTCGGAGGTGCGTGCTTGCGAGTACGGCGGATGTTACGATTTGACCATAAGGTTATCTAATCGGGTAGGTGCGGAGAGGGCTCAGAGAATCGTCACTTGCGAGTGCGATGTCAAGATAACTTATGGGTGTGTTCGAGTTTATTCTTGATGAGCTAATCGGGTGGGACCCTTCGGGGCCACGAGAGGCGTTTATTTGTTGATTTGATATCTACGAATTGTTTATGTTTGAATCTTGAATCCCGATTATATTGGTGAATATGGTTTTGGTCTTGAGGTTGAGTTGAGAATAAAATCATTTGTATGTTTTTGAAAGAAAACCTTTTGCAAAGGAAAAATATTCATATTTCAGGATTTTACACTGAGACCCCCGAAGTCTCTAAATAATCTCTTACAGTGATTTCTGGAGTAATCCCCATGGTTTGTTTTAAAGGAATATATTTTCAAAAGACTTTAGACTCGGGGATCGTGTTACTACCTTGTCGAAATGTTATTTTCATAACGGTTGTATTCTTGATGTATAATTGTATAGCTTGGTTACTTGCTAGCGATTCCATCGCTAACCCCTCGTTGGGGATTTTGTTATTTATTCCAGGTGTCCTGATCGAGAGTGAGCAACCACAGGATTGGCTCGGAGGATGATGCAATGCAGCGATACTAGTCACAATTGTAGTCTGTCGTCTTTCAGTGATATGTCAGTTTGAGTTCTTGTCATCCTTGAGGGGATGGACATTTTATGTACTATGTGATCGAGTTGTATTTTAGTTTCATCAGATGTATGGTTATGTCAGTGTTTTGAGAGACCTAATCGGTCTACGGTATTATGTTTTGGTCAAGTTGACCGCATGTGGGTTTTGATTTGTAGTCTCCGCCTGGTAGCTCCTTGTGGAAAGGGGTCTACGGCGTGTAATATCACGAGCGGATTGGGGTGTTACATAAATGGTATCGAGCTTAGGTTTGCGAAAACCTAGGCGGTTGGGTCTAGTTGGGTCTTGTCGAGTCGTGGCATGTCGGAGTCGTGTCTTGTCGTGTCACCGGGTGAGCGATTGTGAACAAGCGAGATCATTGCGATCCGTTGTGATCAATTGTGGTTCGTTGTGATTAGTATCGTGTTGCAGCCATTATCTCCGTGCGGCCTGTGGACGTAAGTCTCCTCCTTTATGTGAGGTACCTGTATTTCATGTTTTTACGTGTGCGAATTAAATGTGATGTGTGTCCTTATTTACACGGTGTTGTGTTAGGGAGTTGTATTCGATGCTTGTGATGCACGGTATATAGATATGACTGGACGTATTGATGTTTTGACTTTGAACCGCCGTGTGGGGTGATATGTTGTGAAAATTGTGAACCTTGATGGGTTTCGAAAGTGTGTCGACAGTTGATTCGGTGAAAAGCTCAAATGATAGTCTGGATATATGTTTTAACTTGATGCGCCCGAAATGTGTTTGGTTGAATTTGTGATTTTGTTTGTCGTTTGAGCAGGTGGTTTTTAGTTCGATCAGTTTGTTTGGACTATCGTAATTATTCATTGCGGGTAGATTTGAGAATATATTTTGAGGGCCATAAGGGTCGGAACATTTTTGTGAAAGTTTATTTTGAAAATATATTTATGGTTCGATTAAACCAAAGGCCGTATGAATTTTGAAATCGGTCGAGTTTGTGAGTTAATCCTGTATTTTCAAATGACACCATCGGGCGATATGAGGAAAAATGTATATTAATGTATTTCTGCACCTTGCAAAATATTACCGTCACCTTCGGTTGAGACCAAAAGAATTTTAAAAATTTATGTTATATGTTTGTTATGTTGTTTTGCCGTCGGAAAATTTTTACAAGACCTTTCTTTATTTACAATTCTATAGGTGATCATTTTACATTTGCTCAATCTCTATCGACCTAATCATATGGTCCGTGCAGTGACGATCGTGAACCCTAACTGCGATATCAGTATTGCACTTAGTTGCTTCACCTGTGTGGATATTATTGACGTATTATATATATTGTCACAATTCTTGTTAGCAAATTATGAGTGTACGCCCAGATACAATGATTTCATAGTTCGGTTTAATTTTGTTGTTTCTTTGACGTTATCCGGATGTGGTAATTCAGAATGTTTTGTACATGGTTTTCAAAACGAGACAGATATGATAATAGATTCATAGTTTTGATCAAACTTTTCTTTTCTAAAATTCGCTTCAGCAAATTTTTCAAATTCAGGAATTTTAAAGTGCTATCATTTGGACAAGCACCTTAAAAAAAAAAATTGTTTTTAAAATATTACCCATATTCGACCCTGATGATATGTTTGTGGTTTTGACCGTGATAAACTTGGTAAAGGTAAATGCGTTATGTTAACATGGCTAAGTGAATGATTTATGAATTTGGATTACACGTTGCGGTGATAGTTCATGTATTCGTGTTACAACTCGGAATGAGTATTTTATTGTGTTATTGTTGGTTGCTCTATATTGATTATGTGGTGGTTGTTTTGTTGTTACGATCGGTTGCCCATTCGGTATGCCGAGAGGTCGAGGTCGTGGTAACCCTCGCGCGACCGGGATCGTACTACCGGTAATGGAATTAGTACTGGTGTTGCTACCGTGCTCCAACAGGTGGCGGACCGGATGACACATTTAGCTCGGGTGGTTCGGCGTAACCATACTGCGAATGAGGATGTTGGATCGACTCGGTGGCTTAGAGAAGTGGTTCGTATCGTCCCCCTCGCTTTGCGGGAGCGGGTGATACTTTGGTGGGACGGTGGCTTATCAATGGAGAAGATTTTCAAGGCGATTGGTTGTCCCGAGGAGCGGAGGATTCCTATCGCTCGGTTTCTTCTCGTTGATGACGCCGCTAACTGGTGGGAGGCCGTTGAGCCTCAAGATCATCTTTGTTACTTGGGAAGAGTTCAAGAAGTTGATGGAAGCGGAGTTTTGCGAGACCGATCCGAGAGCAGAGGATCCGAGATTTTTACCTAGCCGAGCCACGGGATGTACCGTGTCGCAGGCTATTGTCGATTATAGTCGACAGCTCGCCTTTGTGAAGAATCAGGTGAGGACCGAGGAGGACAAGATCCGTCATTTTGATATGCGGATGAGACCAGAGATTCGACAGTACATGTCGGGTTTCACTTGTGCTACTTTGAGAGAGTATCAGAATCGATCCATGGCGTACGAGATGGCATCGTTATCTACTGGGCTTTCGCATGAGTCGAAGAGACAGAGGACGTCTGGAGATTTTTCGGACGGTGCAAGAGATGGAAATTCTTCTCATCGAGTTTCGCGTAGTCGTACGGCGAAACCTTCAATTTCTTCGTTCGGTGGAACCAAGAGTTCCAAGTTGTCTTCTTTGACTCCTAGTCAGACTGGGAGGTGCTTTAACTACAATGTTGTCGGTCATGTGCAAGCTAATTGTCCTTCGCAACGGATTACTTGTTATAATTGTGGACTCGAGGGCCACAGAGTTCAGTATTGTGAATTATTCCATGAGGTTTCCCAGAATCGTGTTTCGGCATCGGTATCGGGATCGGTTCGTCGGGACCGTTGAGATTTTGTCGGCCGTGCTTTGTTGTTTGTGACTTCATTTTTTTTTAGTTTAAGTTTCGGGACGAAACTTTTTTTTAGAGGGGTAGAATGTAATACCCGTAATTTCGATTTCCGGTAATTTCTTTTTTTTGGCGAAAGTCCATTTTTACGACTCGCTCATGACCGTTTCGTCATTTCGAGATTGATTAATTCTGCACTTTTTGTCATCCGAGCTCGTTTCGGTGTCGTTTTGTTGAGTTCTGTGCTTTTTAGCGGTTTTTCCGCACTTGAGTTCGATTCTTGCGAATCTCGTCCGAAACTGCTGTTTCGAGTTTCCCGCAAGTCCGTTTAACTTTGTTAGACGTGTTGTGAACTTCGGTTTGGTTATTCGATCACGTATCGTGATTTCCGGGCGTTTTGGGCCGTTTTCGTAATTTCCCAAAGTTTGGGGTAATTACTTTCCGTTGTCGAATTTCGAGCCTTCGGGTGGTCGGAATCGTGTGTTCTCTTAGTGCTCGGATTCGTCTTTGCGAGTACTTCGTAACCGTATCTTCGATTCGTACTCAGGTTCGGGTTTCGGGGTCGTTCGGGCCGTCGGAATTGGTCGGCGAGCCATGGCGGGCATGCTCGGGCGAGCGATACGGCGAGTAACGTGCGTTAGTGCTCGGCCGTTTAAATGCGTAAGGGCGATTACGTCGTAAGGCCCTGGCGGTACGTGCGTAGCGGGCGGCGATTTGGGGCGATGACTTCGGTTACGTCGTAACCCTTGGCGGTTACGTCGTAACGTGGCGATCGGCTTATAAAAGGCACAGCGGCGTTTTCTTGACCATTTCTCATTCTTTTTCTTCCCGTACGCGACTGTGGGTGTGTGAATCATCTAGAGATGTTGTTGGACGATGAATACATGAAGTCGTGGAGTTCATATCATCAATAATCCATCCTATAACGTCCTCCGATCTACCGAATCAGGTCAGATTTAATAGAAATCTAGTTTTGGGGAATTTGGGTATTTTGGTTGTTTTCGTCCGATTAATCCGATTTAACTTAGGATTATGATAGATTGATGATTATTTAGATGTATTATATCATTTCTCTTGTTATTCCATGGTTGGATCGTATCGATTCGTTGTTTTGGTCGAGTTCTTAGTCGACGCATTGAAGGTGTCCGACAAAATGTCATAGAGGGGTTTTCGGGCGTTCTTCGATTATTCTTCCTCGTATGATCGATGATTTATTGATTATATGTTGTTAGGGTCGAATTCTTGTGAAGAACTCGAGTCGGAACCCTCCCGTTCGTTGTCTTCTTCGGGGTCCGAGCTTCCCGGTTGAATCGTGTTCTTCGGAGTGTTCGGTAGCGGTCATTAAGTCGAGCTTTCCCATTGCTCCGCGTGCGTTGGACTTGAGGCGAGTATCTCGTCTATATTCTTTATACTTTGAGAATGTGATGTGTCGTGAATTTAACGTGGACTCGTTAGTAACGGTATATTTAACCGTAACTTACTTTAAATGAAGATGTGATTTTATGAAGGTAGTTACCAACGTAAACTTTAGTTTCAAGAACAATGATAACTACCTCTTCATGTTATTTTGTGCTTAAAATAAATACTAGAAATGAGTAGTTAACCGAAGAATTGTGGAATCGCGTAATACTTGTATTATTTGCTCGTTGGCCTTTTTCCTGAATGATGGTGTGTTGTAGATGTTGTGCCCTTGTTGAAGTTATGATGCGTTAACCTATGTGTTACGTGGTTGCGGTTGTGGTGAACATTATACCTTTGTTACTGTGTATAGTAGAGAGTTGAGATGTTAGGGGTCCCGTGGAGGCCTCCGGAGGCGCGTGCTTGCGAGTACGGCCAGACGTACGTTGTGACCATAAGGTTATCAATTCGGGTAGGTCTGGGGAGGGCTCCGAGAATCGACACTTGCGAGTGCGATGTCATGATAACTTATGGGCGTACTTGAATGATGTTATCCGGGTAGGGTCCGTCGCGGCCTCCGGAGGCGCGTGCTTGCGAGTACGGCCAGATGTTACGATTTGACCATAAGGTTATCTAATCGGGTAGGTCTGGAGAGGGCTCCGAGAATCGTCACTTGCGAGTGCGATGTCAAGATAACTTATGGGTGTGTTCGAGATTATTCTTGATGAGCTAATCCAGGTGGGACCCTTCGGGGCCACGAGAGGCGTTTATTTGTTGATTTGATATCTACGAATTGTTTATGTTTGAATCTTGAATCCCGATTATATTGGTGAATATGGTTTTGGTCTTGAGGTTGAGTTGAGAATAAAATCATTTGTATGTTTTTGAAAGAAAACCTTTTGCAAAGGAAAAATATTCATATTTCAGGATTTTACACTGAGACCCCCGAAGTCTCTAAATAATCTCTTACAGTGATTTCTGGAGTAATCCCCATGGTTTGTTTTAAAGGAATAAATTTCCAAAAGACTTTAGACTCGGGGATCGTGTTACTACCTTGTCGAAATGTTATTTTCATAACGGTTGTATTCTTGATGTATAATTGTATAGCTTGGTTACTTGCTAGCGATTCCATCGCTAACCCCTCGTTGGGGATTTTGTTATTTATTCCGGTGTCCTGATCGAGAGTGAGCAACCACAGGATTGGCTCGGAGGATGATGCAATGCAGCGATACTAGTCACAATTGTAGTCTGTCGTCTTTCAGTGATATGTCAGTTTGAGTTCTTGTCATCCTTGAGGGGATGGACATTTTATGTACTATATGATCGAGTTGTATTTTAGTTTCATCAGATGTATGGTTATGCTGTGTTTTGAGAGACCTAATCGGTCTACAGTATTATGTTTTGGTCAAGTTGACCGCATGTGGGTTTTGATTTGTAGTCTCCCGCCTGGTAGCTCCTTGTGGAAAGGGGTCTACGGCGTGTAATATCCCTGAGCGGATTGGGGGTGTTACAGCCGTAATCTTCGGGAATGTCCTGCACAATTTCAACAAATCTACCTGGCACGACGTGCCGTGCCAGTTAGCCTAGGTCAGAAAATCCGAACCAAAATCAAAGATAAAATCGGATAAATTCAAAGAAAAAAGTTATCACCGAATATTCAAAGTTATTTCTTTTATCAGCACGTAAACTCCCAAGGTCGCAACCAAGGGTCACGGAATTATCTACACAGGAATACTCCGGACGTGGGTACCATTCAGGTTTTATCCCGCAACACGGTTCTACAAGAAAACTCCCAGGGCCGCGGCCAAGGGTCACGGTAGTATCTACTCAGGAATACTCCGAACAAGATAATCGAATAAGCACCATTCCACAAATAGTAACACATACAATGTCTTGAAATTACAAGACGTAAAGTCTGAGCAAGATTCACTTGCCTCAAATCCGACGAGAGTTACTTCTTGACAAGGCAACGGCTCGAACAATCACACTCGGTAGACCGACCTATTACATGTTTGTCGATTAACATCTTATGGTAACAATGATGATCAACCCCGGGTCCCCCCCCCCCCCCCCCCGCCTGTTAGGACCCTAACCTGGTTGTTTATGTTGTTGAGATCAAAATTCTCTGTTTTTAACCACAACGCGCGCTACTAAATTCTTAGGTTCGTCAACATTTCTTTACAAGTTATCATTTCGTTGAACAATAGTGTTCTAATACAATATCCCTACGTTAATTATGACTAACAACCACCGAGTTTTCATCACTTGTCCTAATACGAAAGTCTAGAATGATTAATCCATCATCTTAACATGTTTCGGTATCTATTCGACTAGAAATTTGTTGGTAAGTTCATCAAGGATTTATCAATGGTTTTTCAATATGATAATACGGTTATACATGAAATCCTTAATAAGATGATTCCGAGAAATTGGTGATTAGCAATCCGATTATGAGTTCTCCCATCCGATTACGAGTACTACTATTATTCCTTCTAATTTCTAGCTTTGATAGATATCGATTAACAATTGTGATGGTTATATCCCGGTCCGATCATTATTGAGAGTTCTAAACAACCCAAGGCATCCGAAATTTACTATAACTTGCCAAACAACACTGAAATGAGTTCAAGGTTGGATAAACTTACCTTTATTGACAAACTATGAAGAAGAACGACGGAGGACGATGAAGAACGAGAGGATAACACCTTCAAGACCTTCCCCGAAGATTGATTAACGCACTCAAATAGGATAGCACTTGAATTGGGAGGTTAAAATTGGTTCAAGGATGGTGGAGAGCAAGATACATGAGAGAAGAATAATTTTTGGGACGGAAGAAATGAAAGGAAAAGTGTTATTTTATAAACTCATATTGCCCTTACGTACGTTATGTCTGAAGACTTACGTACGTAAGGGTTTTTACGTATGTTATTAATAAGTATTAACGTACGTAAGGAAACTCACTGGGCTAATTTATACACATCGTTACGTACGTAACGAAAGTATGTTAACGTACGTAACACTTCGTTGACTTGCCTATCGCAATCACGCCGAAAGTTGGTCGGCAACGCGTACTATCCGATGAAGATTCATGTCCGAAGACCGAAGACCGTTATTACGTACGTAAGTGCCAATCATTAACATACATAATGACTCAGATATAGCGCACGTAATATTTGGTGGATAACGTATGTAAGGACCAGTTGTTTACTAAGTTATTATCACATTAATTTCTTATGACGTGACTCCCTCTCAATATTGTCAGGAAATTCCTCGAGGAACAAGACGTTGGCCACCTTCATATTCGCACCAATAATTACCTAATGACATCAAGGTATGTCATTGAAAATTCGTCAATCATCACACCATCACAATACACGAAATACAGATGTGAACAATACGGTACAACCATATCATACAAAAATACGTTTATCGCAATGGAGTACATTTATTTATTAAATAGAAGAAATAGACGTGAGCGCCCAACGTGAAACAGCATGTAATACTGGTGGTATTACATACCACCCCCCTTAAAATAGTTTCGTCCCGAAACTAAGAAAATAACTCGGGATAATTCTCCCTCATGCTCGCCTCGGTCTGCCAACTCGCTTCTTCCATGCCGTGCTATGACCACTGAACTTTAACAAGAGGTATGGTCTTGTTCCTTAGTATCTTTACGCGTCGATCTAAAATCGATGTTGGAACTTCCCTAAAGGTAGCATCATTGGAAATCTCTACTTCCTCGAAGTTGATCTTGTGGCTTGGGTCGTACACGTACTTTCTCAGTTGGGAGATGTGGAAGACATTATGCACTCCGTATAACGATGGTGGCAATGCTAGCCGATAAGCGAGTCTACCGACTCGGTCCAGTATTTCGAACGGGCCAATAAATCTCGGGCTTAGCTTGCCTTTCTGGCCGAAGCGTCGAATGCCCCGCATTGGCGATACTTTAACACAAACATGATCCCCAACTATAAATTCCAACGGTCGTTGTCGGTCTGCAGCATATGACTTTTGGCGGCTCTGTGCTGCCAACAGGTGTTTTCGAACAATAGATATCTTCTTAATAGATTTATGGATTAGGTCCAACTCGGTGGCGACGACATCAGATGCATCATCCTAACATAGGGGAGACTTGAACCTCCTACCATACAAGGCCTCAAAGGGGGCCATGCCTATGCTTGCATGCCAGCTGTTGTTGTATGAAAATTCCGCTAAGCAGAGGTGTTTAGCCCAATCCTTTCCCCAATCGAGTACACATGCTCTCAACATATCTTCCAGGGTCTGTATGGTGCGTTCTGTTTGTCCATCCGTTTGAGGCTGATAAGCTGTGCTGAAATGCAGTTGAGTACCCATGGCCTGATGGGCGACCCTCTAGAAGCGGGACACATATCTAGTGTCTCTATCCGAAATAATTCCCGAGGGAACGCCATGTAGTCTCACGATTTCCCGAACAAAGATGGTAGCCAGCTGTTCTGTTCCGATGGTCTCCTGAATTGGAATGAAATGTGCGGACTTAGTCAGCCGGTCTACAATGACCCATATCGTGTCTTTTCCCCGCCGTCACCGGTAACTTGGTGACAAAATCCATTGATATGCTCTCCCATTTCCATTCGGAATGGGTAACGGCCGCATGATTCCGGTCGGTCTACGGTGTTCAATCTTCACTGTTGACATATCATACATAGAGTGACAAACCTTGCTACCTCTTGCTTCATATTCTTCCACCGTAAAATCTTCCGCAGATCTTTATACATTTTGCTCGCCCGGGATATATCGAATAGGGAGTAGAATGAGCTTCATTGAGTATAGTTTGCTTAATCTCGTCATTAGGTGGAATGCAAATCTTGTCCCTGAATCTAACTAAGCCCCCTTGGATCCTGTAGTCTGAAATAATTCCCCCTTCGGCCTTTGCGCCAATCGCACGAAGTTCTGGATCCTCTATTTGTGCTAGGCATATCTCGTCCAGCAAAGATGAGCAAATATCAATCGAGCATAATTGTCCCCTGGCGATGTTGTATCCACACTTCAATGTCATTTCTCCGAGATCTTGCTGCAATTCTGCATCTTGTCAAACCAGATAGTGTCATCTCCTGTGCAGTCTTCCGACTCAGTGCGTCTGCTGCGACGTTGGCCTTTCCAGGGTGATATAGAATCTCTACATCGTAATCCTTGATTAACTCCAGCCAATGCCTCTGCCTCATATTTAACTCTTTCTGTGTGAAAATATACTTTAAACTCTTATGGTCTGTAAAGATCTTACAGGTAACCCCATACAGGTAGTGTCTCCAAATCTTAAGAGCGTGGACCACTGCAGCTAGTTCCAAGCCGTGAGTCGGGTAGTTCACCTGATAAGGTTTAAGTTGTCGAGAAGTGTAAGCGATAACTCTGTCATTTTGCATGAACACACATTCAAGCCCGTGCTTAGACGCATCGGTGCATATTACGAATCCCTCCGTACCCTGCGGTAGTACCAATACTGGGGCGGTAGTAAGCTTTCTTTTTAGCTTGTCGAAACTCTCCTGACAACCTGTTGTCCAGACAAACTTGGTGTCCTTCCTTAGCAGATTCGTTAACGGCTGAGCGACACGGAAGAAGGCCTCGACGAACCATCGATAATATCCTACCAATCCCAGGAAACTCCTCACTTCCTTGACGTTTCTTGGTGGTTCTCAATTCATAACTGTCTCGATCTTCTGGGGATCTACTTTAACGCCTTCTGCTGAAATCACATGTCCCAAAAAGGTTATCTCTAGCATCCAGAACTCGCATTTAGAAAGTTTAGCATAAAGTTGGTGTTGCCTTAAAACGCTCAACACCTACCTCAAGTGTTCCTCATGCTCCCATCGGCTCCGGGAATAAATTAAAATGTCGTCAATAAAAACCACCACATACTTATCGAGAAACTCTGACAGAACCCTGTTCATCAATTACATAAAAACGGATGGGGCATTAGTCAAGCCAAACGACACCACCATGTACTCGTAGTGTCCTTATCTTGATCGAAATGCGGTCTTGGGAATATCCTCCTCTCGAATTCTCAATTGGTGATATCCAGAACGTAAATAGATCTTTCAAAACACAGTCGCTCCTTGCACTTGGTCCAGTAAATCATCAATCCTCGGAAGTGGGTAACGGTTCTTAATAGTGACCTTATTTAGTTCTCTATAATCGATACACAAGTGCAGAGAGTTGTCTTTTTTCTTCACAAAAAGAATTGGTGCACCCCATGGCGAAGTACTAAGACGAATGAGCCCCTTCCTTAGTAATTATTCGAGTTGTAACTTTAGTTCCTTCATTTCGGCTGGTGCCATCCTGTATGGTTCCTTGGAGATAGGCGTCGTTCCTGGCTCAAGTTCAATCGAGAGATCGACCTCCCTTCGTGGTGGCAATCCAGGTAGTTCATCGGGAAATACATCCGGAAATTCATTCACCACAGGAATGTTAGCAACCGACAGTTGCGATGTGTCCTCTTGAAGAATATAACACCAATAATACGTCCCTCGATCATCGTAAGATGCTCCTGCTGTAAGGAGACTGAGGGACCCCTTAGTACTGAAGTGTTCTCGGCCTCTGATTGTGTGAGTGGCACCATTATGGGTCGTAATGGAAACCGTCAGGTGATAGGTGTCCAATACCGTCTTGTGCATTGTCATCCAGTCCATACCCAAAATCACATCTTTGTTTTGGAGTGGAAATACCATGAGATTGGTCATCGGCCAGATTATTGATGCGAATCGGACAATTTCGAACTTCCAAGTTACCCCCCACCCTGCTACCCTCGGGTAGTTTAACAGTAAAAGATTCACAAGGTACACAAGGGAGATGCAAACGGTTAACACATTCCACGGATATAAACGAGTGGGTTGCTCAAGTATCAAACAATACATGAACAGGCTGGGATTTAATAAGGAGTGTACCTGAGACAGCAGGTGTAGTCTAGTCATCAGTAGCTCTTAGTTCGAACACGCGGGATGGCAGTGTCCCCGAGGAGGGTGCAGTGCCTCCCCCATGGCCACATCCTCTTCCGGCACCGTGCAGAGGAGCTTGGTGAGGTGGGGATCGATAATCGGACAAGGCGGATGCTCTGGATGTCTGTACCGAGCCTTGCTGACTTTGAGGAGCCGGATTTGGTGTAGGTTTGATCCGTGAGCAGTAGCGAGACATGTGCCCACCCCTTCCGCATGAAAAACACTTTGTCGCCGTTTTATGACACTGACTCATGGTATGCCCTGCTATGCCACAATTGAAACAGCTACGGTGAGAAGGCCCGTCAGATGCTCCTCTCTGTTGGGACGAAGCTGCTGATTTGGAGGGGAACCCAATTCCCGAGTTCACTCTGCTGGTGCTCCCGGACTGATTTACTGTCTTCTGCTTCTTTTGGTTATGCCCGGTATCCTAATTGACAACCATATCGGCGTATGCCGTGACCACATCCTAATATGCCCTCAAAGTGGTGCAGTGAAATCCCACCGCGTAACGTTGAACATCTTCCGGCAACCGTTGAGCAAGGTGGCAAATTCGCTGGTCTTCGTATGGAACCATCTGTGCGACATAGCTTAGTTCGGTCCTGTAAGCTCGAATGATTTACAGTCTTGGCAAATTACGAGGTCTGTCTTGAAGAAGCTCCTCGCTCATGCGGTTTGATCGATTGGGGACAATACTCGTCTATCAATAGTTTGGAAAACTCGGGCCATCCGACTATTCTGTCCTCCGGCTTATAGGTCCTCCACCATCGGGTTGCGTTGTCGCGGAGCTGGTTGATTCCGAGTGGTACTTTTCGGTTCCCTGGGTAGCCGATCACCTCGAAGGCAGTCTCCATCTCCGAGATCCAATCGTCCACGTGCTTATCCCCTGATCCGTCGAATAATGGCGGTCTGGACTTCAGCATCTCTCCTAGCCAACGGTCCTTCCCGATGTTCTCTTCTATGTTAATGACTGGTACTTGTTCTGCCCGGTTGACCTAAGCGATTCCCATAGCAATAGTCTAGGCGAGGGTCTGAACGAAGGCTGGATCAAATCCCCCGTTGTTCTGGTTTTCCGCCTCCTGTTCGTTCTGATTAACGGGCGGTGGTTGATTTCCGGCTGGATTAGTTTCACCGGTGTTCCTGTCTCCTTGCTGGTTCATAGCGGAACCCTGTGCATCATTTACGTTTCTTCTAGCTCCACGATGTGCCATTAGTGATGTTTGTTCGATCTAAAAGGTTAGTTTAATACAAACATTCTCTGAGTTCTTACTGAATTCAATCATCATACTTGATTCTTAAGGATTTTACGTGCATTATACCTCGACATCCCTCGAGGAGTTACGGTCGCCAGAAGTGTTGGATTTTTGAAGGCAAAACGTTTTCAAAATATTTTGATAAAACTTTCCACGTGAGTGTTTGTCTCTGAGACCATTTTCTGTAACACCTTCAAATAAATCGGGACGCCACAGTGCCGTGGATCCCATGAGGGGGCCACAAGGCAAGTTTTTCAAAATTATTTTCTAAAACAATTTAATAAACTGGTAGTATGCGGAAGTATTTAGGAAAGTATTCGTACAACCCAAAGTACAAAAGAAAATATTGTCCGTACATACGGTTATTACACAACGTGGAATGTTCAAATTTAGTTTAAGAAATTAACATGCCTTCTTTCCAACACAGCTCACGCCTGGCCGTAACCTTCGGGAATGTCATACACAATTTCAACAGATTTACCTGGCACGACGTGCCATGCCAGTTAGCCTAGATCAGAAAATCCGAACCAAAATCAAAGATAAAATCGGATAATTTCAAAGAACAAAGTTATCACCGAATATTCAGTGTTATTTCTTTTACCAGCACGTAAACTCCCAAGGTCGCAACCAAGGGTCACGGAAGTATCTACACAGGAATACTCCGGACGTGGGTACCATTCAGGTTTTATCACGCAACACGGTTCTACAAGAAAACTCCCAGGGCCGCGGCCAAGGGTCACGGTAGTATCTACTCAGGAATACTCCGGACAAGATAATCGAATAAGCACCATTCCACAAATAGTAACACATACAATGTTTTGAAATTACAAGACGTAAAGTCTGAGCAAGATTCACTTGCCTCAAATCCGACGAGAGTTACTTCTTGACAAGGCAACGGCTCGAACAATCACAATCGGAAGCCCGACCTATTACATGTTTGTCGATTAACATCTTATGGTAACAATGATGATCAACGACGGTTCCCCCCCCCCCCCAGCCTGTTAGGACCCTAACCTGGTTGTTTATGTTGTTGAGATCAAAATTCTCTGTTTTTAACCACAACGCGCGCTACTAAATTCTTAGGTTCGTCAACATTTCTTTACAAGTTATCATTTCGTTGAACAATAGTGTTCTAATACAATATCCCTACGTTAATTATGACTAACAACCACCGAGTTTTCATCACTTGTCCTAATACGAAAGTCTAGAATGATTAATCCATCATCTTAACATGTTTCGGTATCTATTCGACTAGAAATTTGTTGGTAAGTTCATCAAGGATTTATCAATGGTTTTTCAATATGATAATACGGTTATACATGAAATCCTTAACAAGATGATTCCGAGAAATTGGTGATTAGCAATCCGATTATGAGTTCTCCCATCCGATTACGAGTACTACTATTATTCCTTCTAATTTCTAGCTTTGATAGATATCGATTAACAATTGTGATGGTTATATCCCGGTCCGATCATTATTGAGAGTTCTAAACAACCCAAGGCATCCGAAATTTACTATAACTTGCCAAACAACACTGAAATGAGTTCAAGGTTGGATAAACTTACCTTTATTGACAAACTATGAAGAAGAACGACGGAGGACGATGAAGAACGAGAGGATAACACCTTCAAGACCTTCCCCGAAGATTGATTAACGCACTCAAATAGGATAGCACTTGAATTGGGAGGTTAAAATTGGTTCAAGGATGGTGGAGAGCAGTATACATGAGAGAAGAATAATTTTTGGGACGGAAGAAATGAAAGGAAAAGTGTTATTTTATAAACTCATATTGCCCTTACGTACGTTATGTCTGAAGACTTACGTACGTAAGGGTTTTTACGTATGTTATTAATAAGTATTAACGTACGTAAGGAAACTCACTGGGCTAATTTATACACATCGTTACGTACGTAACGAAAGTATGTTAACGTACGTAACACTTCGTTGACTTGCCTATCGCAATCACGCCGAAAGTTGGTCGGCAACGCGTACTATCCGATGAAGATTCATGTCCGAAGACCGAAGACCGTTATTACGTACGTAAGTGCCAATCATTAACATACATAATGACTCAGATATAGCGCACGTAATATTTGGTGGATAACGTATGTAAGGACCAGTTGTTTACTAAGTTATTATCACATTAATTTCTTATGACGTGACTCCCTCTCAATATTGTCAGGAAATTCCTCGAGGAACAAGACGTTGGCCACCTTCATATTCGCACCGATAATTACCTAATGACATCAAGGTATGTCATTGAAAATTCGTCAATCATCACACCATCACAATACACGAAATACAGATGTGAACAATACGGTACAACCATATCATACAAAAATACGTTTATCGCAATGGAGTACATTTATTTATTAAATAGAAGAAATAGACGTGAGCGCCCAACGTGAAACAGCATGTAATACTGGTGGTATTACATACCACCCCCCTTAAAATAGTTTCGTCCCGAAACTAAGAAAATAACTCGGGATAATTCTCCCTCATGCTCGCCTCGGTCTCCCAACTCGCTTCTTCCATGCCGTGCTATGACCACTGAACTTTAACAAGAGGTATGGTCTTGTTCCTTAGTATCTTTACGCGTCGATCTAAAATCGATGTTGGAACTTCCCTAAAGGTAGCATCATTGGAAATCTCTACTTCCTCGAAGTTGATCTTGTGGCTTGGGTCGTACACGTACTTTCTCAGTTGGGAGATGTGGAAGACATTATGCACTCCGTATAACGATGGTGGCAATGCTAGCCGATAAGCGAGTCTACCGACTCGGTCCAGTATTTCGAACGGGCCAATAAATCTCGGGCTTAGCTTGCCTTTCTGGCCGAAGCGTCGAATGCCCCGCATTGGCGATACTTTAACACAAACATGATCCCCAACTATAAATTCCAACGGTCGTTGTCGGTCTGCAGCATATGACTTTTGGCGGCTCTGTGCTGCCAACAGGTGTTTTCGAACAAAAGATATCTTCTTAATAGATTTATGGATTAGGTCCAACTCGGTGGCGACGACATCAGATGCATCATCCTAACATAGGGGAGACTTGAACCTCCTACCATACAAGGCCTCAAAGGGGGCCATGCCTATGCTTGCATGCCAGCTGTTGTTGTATGAAAATTCCGCTAAGCAGAGGTGTTTAGCCCAATCCTTTCCCCAATCGAGTACACATGCTCTCAACATATCTTCCAGGGTCTGTATGGTGCGTTCTGTTTGTCCATCCGTTTGAGGCTGATAAGCTGTGCTGAAATGCAGTTGAGTACCCATGGCCTGATGGACAGCCCTCTAGAAGCGGGACACATATCTAGTGTCTCTATCCGAAATAATTCCCGAGGGAACGCCATGTAGTCTCACGATTTCCCGAACAAAGATGGTAGCCAGCTGTTCTGTTCCGATGGTCTCCTGAATTGGAATGAAATGTGCGGACTTAGTCAGCCGGTCTACAATGACCCATATCGTGTCTTTTCCCCCCGCCGTCACTGGTAACTTGGTGACAAAATCCATTGATATGCTCTCCCATTTCCATTCCGGAATGGGTAACGGCTGCATGATTCCGGTCGGTCTACGGTGTTCAATCTTCACCTGTTGACATATCATACATAGAGTGACAAACCTTGCTACCTCTTGCTTCATATTCTTCCACCAGAAAATCTTCCGCAGATCTTTATACATTTTGCTCGCCCCGGGATATATCGAATAGGGAGTAGAATGAGCTTCATTGAGTATAGTTTGCTTAATCTCGTCATTAGGTGGAATGCAAATCTTGTCCCTGAATCTAACTAAGCCCCCTTGGATCCTGTAGTCTGAAATAATTCCCCCTTCGGCCTTTGCGCCAATCGCACGAAGTTCTGGATCCTCTATTTGTGCTAGGCATATCTCGTCCAGCAAAGATGAGCAAATATCAATCGAGCATAATTGTCCCTGGCAGTGTTGTATCCACACTTCAATGTCATTTCTCCGGAGATCTTGCTGCAATTCCTGCTGTACTGTCAAACCAGATAGTGTCATCTCCTGTGCAGTCTTCCGACTCAGTGCGTCTGCTGCGACGTTGGCCTTTCCAGGGTGATATAGAATCTCTACATCGTAATCCTTGATTAACTCCAGCCAATGCCTCTGCCTCATATTTAACTCTTTCTGTGTGAAAATATACTTTAAACTCTTATGGTCTGTAAAGATCTTACAGGTAACCCCATACAGGTAGTGTCTCCAAATCTTAAGAGCGTGGACCACTGCAGCTAGTTCCAAGCCGTGAGTCGGGTAGTTCACCTGATAAGGTTTAAGTTGTAGAGAAGTGTAAGCGATAACTCTGTCATTTTGCATGAACACACATTCAAGCCCGTGCTTAGACGCATCGGTGCATATTACGAATCCCTCCGTACCCTGCGGTAGTACCAATACTGGGGCGGTAGTAAGCTTTCTTTTTAGCTTGTCGAAACTCTCCTGACAACCTGTTGTCCAGACAAACTTGGTGTCCTTCCTTAGCAGATTCGTTAACGGCTGAGCGACACGGAAGAAGGCCTCGACGAACCATCGATAATATCCTACCAATCCCAGGAAACTCCTCACTTCCTTGACGTTTCTTGGTGGTTCTCAATTCATAACTGTCTCGATCTTCTGGGGATCTACTTTAACGCCTTCTGCTGAAATCACATGTCCCAAAAAGGTTATCTCTAGCATCCAGAACTCGCATTTAGAAAGTTTAGCATAAAGTTGGTGTTGCCTTAAAACGCTCAACACCTACCTCAAGTGTTCCTCATGCTCCCATCGGCTCCGGGAATAAATTAAAATGTCGTCAATAAAAACCACCACATACTTATCGAGAAACTCTGACAGAACCCTGTTCATCAATTACATAAAAACGGATGGGGCATTAGTCAAGCCAAACGACACCACCATGTACTCGTAGTGTCCTTATCTTGATCGAAATGCGGTCTTGGGAATATCCTCCTCTCGAATTCTCAATTGGTGATATCCAGAACGTAAATAGATCTTTCAAAACACAGTCGCTCCTTGCACTTGGTCCAGTAAATCATCAATCCTCGGAAGTGGGTAACGGTTCTTAATAGTGACCTTATTTAGTTCTCTATAATCGATACACAAGTGCAGAGAGTTGTCTTTTTTCTTCACAAAAAGAATTGGTGCACCCCATGGCGAAGTACTAGGACGAATGAGCCCCTTCCTTAGTAATTATTCGAGTTGTAACTTTAGTTCCTTCATTTCGGCTGGTGCCATCCTGTATGGTGCCTTGGAGATAGGCGTCGTTCCTGGCTCAAGTTCAATCGAGAGATCGACCTCCCTTCGTGGTGGCAATCCAGGTAGTTCATCGGGAAATACATCCGGAAATTCATTCACCACAGGAATGTTAGCAACCGACAGTTGCGATGTGTCCTCTTGAAGAATATAACACCAATAATACGTCCCTCGATCATCGTAAGATTCTCCTGCTGTAAGGAGACTGAGGGACCCCTTAGTACTGAAGTGTTCTCGGCCTCTGATTGTGTGAGTGGCACCATTATGGGTCGTAATGGAAACCGTCAGGTGATAGGTGTCCAATACCGTCTTGTGCATTGTCATCCAGTCCATACCCAAAATCACATCTTTGTTTTGGAGTGGAAATACCATGAGATTGGCTGTCCAGCCCAGATTATTGATGCGAATCGGACAGTTTCGAACTTCCAAGTTACCCCCCACCCTGCTACCCTCGGGTAGTTTAACAGTAAAAGATTCACAAGGTACACAAGGGAGATGCAAACGGTTAACACATTCCACGGATATAAACGAGTGGGTTGCTCAAGTATCAAACAATACATGAACAGGCTGGGATTTAATAAGGAGTGTACCTGAGACAGCAGGTGTAGTCTAGTCATCAGTAGCTCTTAGTTCGAACACGCGGGATGGCAGTGTCCCCGAGGAGGGTGCAGTGCCTCCCCCATGGCCACATCCTCTTCCGGCACCGTGCAGAGGAGCTTGGTGAGGTGGGGATCGATAATCGGACAAGGCGGATGCTCTGGATGTCTGTACCGAGCCTTGCTGACTTTGAGGAGCCGGATTTGGTGTAGGTTTGATCCGTGAGCAGTAGCGAGACATGTGCCCACCCCTTCCGCATGAAAAACACTTTGTCGCCGTTTTATGACACTGACTCATGGTATGCCCTGCTATGCCACAATTGAAACAGCTACGGTGAGAAGGCCCGTCAGATGCTCCTCTCTGTTGGGACGAAGCTGCTGATTTGGAGGGGAACCCAATTCCCGAGTTCACTCTGCTGGTGCTCCGGGTGATTCTGTCTTACCTTCTTTTGGTTATGCCCGGTATCCTAATTGACAACCATATCGGCGTATGCCGTGACCACATCCTAATATGCCCTCAAAGTGGTGCAGTGAAATCCCACCGCGTAACGTTGAACATCTTCCGGCAACCGTTGAGCAAGGTGGCAAATTCGCTGGTCTTCGTATGGAACCATCTGTGCGACATAGCTTAGTTCGGTCCTGTAAGCTCGAATGATTTCTGGTACTGGCAAATTCTGAGGTCCTGTGCTGAAGAAGCTCCTCGCTCATGCAGTTTGAACTGATTGGGGACAATACTCGTCTATCAATAGTTTGGAAAACTCGGGCCATCCGACTATTCTGTCCTCCGGCTTATAGGTCCTCCACCATCGGGTTGCGTTGTCGCGGAGCTGGTTGATTCCGAGTGGTACTTTTCGGTTCCCTGGGTAGCCGATCACCTCGAAGGCAGTCTCCATCTCCGAGATCCAATCGTCCACGTGCTTATCCCCTGATCCGTCGAATAATGGCGGTCTGGACTTCAGCATCTCTCCTAGCCAACGGTCCTTCCCGATGTTCTCTTCTATGTTAATGACTGGTACTTGTTCTGCCCGGTTGACCTAAGCGATTCCCATAGCAATAGTCTAGGCGAGGGTCTGAACGAAGGCTGGATCAAATCCCCCGTTGTTCTGGTTTTCCGCCTCCTGTTCGTTCTGATTAACGGGCGGTGGTTGATTTCCGGCTGGATTAGTTTCACCGGTGTTCCTGTCTCCTTGCTGGTTCATAGCGGAACCCTGTGCATCATTTACGTTTCTTCTAGCTCCACGATGTGCCATTAGTGATGTTTGTTCGATCTAAAAGGTTAGTTTAATACAAACATTCTCTGAGTTCTTACTGAATTCAATCATCATACTTGATTCTTAAGGATTTTACGTGCATTATACCTCGACATCCCTCGAGGAGTTACGGTCGCCAGAAGTGTTGGATTTTTGAAGGCAAAACGTTTTCAAAATATTTTGATAAAACTTTCCACGTGAGTGTTTGTCTCTGAGACCATTTTCTGTAACACCTTCAAATAAATCGGGACGCCACAGTGCCGTGGATCCCATGAGGGGGCCACAAGGCAAGTTTTTCAAAATTATTTTCTAAAACAATTTAATAAACTGGTAGTATGCGGAAGTATTTAGGAAAGTATTCGTACAACCCAAAGTACAAAAGAAAATATTGTCCGTACATACGGTTATTACACAACGTGGAATGTTCAAATTTAGTTTAAGAAATTAACATGCCTTCTTTCCAACACAGCTCACGCCTGGCCGTAACCTTCGGGAATGTCATACACAATTTCAACAGATTTACCTGGCACGACGTGCCATGCCAGTTAGCCTAGATCAGAAAATCCGAACCAAAATCAAAGATAAAATCGGATAATTTCAAAGAACAAAGTTATCACCGAATATTCAGTGTTATTTCTTTTACCAGCACGTAAACTCCCAAGGTCGCAACCAAGGGTCACGGAAGTATCTACACAGGAATACTCCGGACGTGGGTACCATTCAGGTTTTATCACGCAACACGGTTCTACAAGAAAACTCCCAGGGCCGCGGCCAAGGGTCACGGTAGTATCTACTCAGGAATACTCCGGACAAGATAATCGAATAAGCACCATTCCACAAATAGTAACACATACAATGTTTTGAAATTACAAGACGTAAAGTCTGAGCAAGATTCACTTGCCTCAAATCCGACGAGAGTTACTTCTTGACAAGGCAACGGCTCGAACAATCACAATCGGAAGCCCGACCTATTACATGTTTGTCGATTAACATCTTATGGTAACAATGATGATCAACGACGGTTCCCCCCCCCCCCAGCCTGTTAGGACCCTAACCTGGTTGTTTATGTTGTTGAGATCAAAATTCTCTGTTTTTAACCACAACGCGCGCTACTAAATTCTTAGGTTCGTCAACATTTCTTTACAAGTTATCATTTCGTTGAACAATAGTGTTCTAATACAACATCCCTACGTTAATTATGACTAACGACCACCGAGTTTTCATCACTTGTCCTAATATGAAAGTCTAGAACGATTAATCCGTCATCTTAACATGTTTCGGTATCTATTCGACTAGAAATTTGTTGGTAAGTTCATCAAGGATTTATCAATGGTTTTTCAATATGATAATACAGTTATACATGAAATCCTTAACAAGATGATTCCGAGAAATTGGTGATTAGCAATCCGATTATGAGTTCTCCCATCCGATTACGAGTACTATTATTTATTCTAATTTCTCGCTTTGATAGATATCGATTAACAATTGTGATGGTTATATCCCGGTCCGATCATTACTGAGAGTTCTAAACTACCCAACGCATCCGAAATTTACTATAACTTGCCAAGCAACACTGAAATGAGTTCAAGGTAGGATAAACTTACCTTTATTGACAAACGATGAAGAAGAACGACAGAGGACGACGAAGAGCGAGAGTATAACACCTTCAAGACCTTCCCCGAAGCTTGATTAACGCACTCAAATAGGAAATCACTTGAATTGGGAGGTTAAAATTGGTTCAAGGATGGTGGAGAGCAGTATACATGAGAGAAGAATGATTTTTGGGACGGAAGAAATGAAAGGCAAAGTGTTCTTTTATAAACTCAGATGCCCTTACGTATGTTATTAATAAGTATTAACGTACGTAAGGAAACTCACTGGGCTAATTTACACACATCTTTACGTACGTAACGAAAGTAGGTTAACATACGTAACACTTCGTTGACTTGCCTATAGCAATCACGTCGAAAGTTGGTCGACAACGCGTACTATCCGATGAAGATTCATGTCCGAAGACCGAAGACTGTTATTACGTACGTAAGTTCCAATCTTTAATGTACGTAATGACTCAGATATAGCGTACGTAATATTTGGTGGATAACGTACGTAAGGACCAGTTGTTTACTAAGTTATTATCACATTAATTTCTTATGACGCGACTCCCTCTCAATATCGTCAGGAAATTCCTCGGGGAACAAGACATTGGCCACCGTCATATTCGTACCGATAATTACCTAATGACATCAAGGTATGTCATTGAAAATTCGTCAATCATCACACCATCACAATACAAGAAATACAGATGTGAACAATACGGTACAACCATATCATACAAAAATATGTTTACCGCAATGGAGTACATTTATTTATTAAATAGAAGAAATGGACGTGAGTGCCCAACGTGAAACAGCATCTAATACTGGTGGTATTACAGTAGCGCGCTCTAATGAGTTGAGTCTGGCAGAGGCAGCAGGCGAATTCTGCTCTCTGGACTATCAGTTAGCGCACGCTAGGTGTGTGCTAACGCACGCTATCGACGTTGCACAGCGCGCGCTAGCGCCAGAAGTAATGCACGCTAATGACGTAGATCAGAAGCTACTGGACTACCGGGTGACCGCTTAGCACACGCTAGCCTTGTGTTTTAGAACGCGCTAATCAGGCGTAAAATATAAGAGGGGGTCAACCCCGTTCTTCGTCATTTTTCATCCATTGTACTCATTTTCGACGAGAGAGCACGAAAGGGTGATCCGTAGGGCGATTTGGGGGCGATTTGGGGGCAATCTTTCATCAGCTATCATCATATTGGGGTGAATAACAAAGATTATGCAACATCTAATCCACTTATACCTTTCAAATCAAGGTAAATTCCTTAGAACCCTAGTTTGGGAAATTTTTGGGGATTTTCTTAGATTCGTCCGATTTATCCATTTTGGAACTTGAAATCTTTGAGATTATGATGTATCTACCCCGTACCCACGTTTCCCCTATGATTATATGATGTTTATGTACTTTGTTCGGACTAGAGATAGTTTGGATGAATTCTAAACCTCTAGGTGTTTATCCTTGGAGTTTTGTGAACCGTAGGCGGGTTTCGGGAGTTTCTTCGTATGATTTGAGTATGGATTATTAATTATCGTATTCCTTACGAATTGTTTAGGTGCCGGAAGTGCATTATTGGACCTACCAAACTTGTATTCTTTTCCTTCTGATTCTCGATGTCTCAAAGGCAAGTATATGTTTATGATTGTACATTCTCGATTTTGAAAGTAAGGTATATGAATTGTATGATTGTATATATTCACTCTGGGATGGACCGACGAGTCCTCTGATGTTCCGTTGCCTTCGGTGCAATTTTGCGAATATTTTGGGTTAACCACTCTGGGAGGGTCCGACGGGGCCTCTGAGGGTTCCGTTGCCTTTGGTGTGGTTCCACGGTTAATAACGTATGTATTGAAATGAAGTTCTATGAGATTTAGTTGTTCCGGAATACTAGTCTTGAGCTTGATGGAATGAGGATTGCATTTACATTATTGTCGAGAAGTATTGTATTTCATATTCGATATAATTGTACTAGCTATTCGACGGCTAATCCCTTTTGCGGAAATACCTTTCATGTATTTCAGGATCCAGGAGAGTGGATGGGCATGTACCTGGTCGTCATGAAGATGATGGGCAAATGTGATGCTGTGTCTAGTCACTGGTTATACTTTGTATTTCATCCATTCAGTGATGTTGTACTTGAAATGGTTATGAGTACTCGAGTAGTGTTTCTGGCTTTCATGATGTTTTGGCCTGTGTTGCCTTGGGTTTGATTCTTGATGTATTGTATTCGGTCTTATTGGATATTGTCTTGAGTGCCAATTTCATTGTCCTCCATTGGATTATGCTCGGACCTTATCAGTCAAAATTCATGGTTCCGCGTGTGAATAGCCTTGTGGGTCCCACGGTGGGGCTCATGGTGCTGTAATATACCCTCATAACTTGGGGGTGTTACAAGAAAGCCTAAAGTGGCCCAACGGACCTAAAATGATGAATTCAAGTGCCCGCCTAGCTGAACACGATCCTGTGCCAGGAGAACTTAATGATTTCGATATATGTGCAATGGTGTTTGAGGCACGAGAAGAGCACGTTTATGTTGTCGAAATATGATTCCGACAAAGCTTCCATGGTTTTTGAGGCAAATATGATTGACAACCCAATAGAGTGGTTCATTGATACTGGAGCCACTCATCACATTTACTCTGACAAGGAAATATTATCCACTTATACCCCTGCGATTGGTAGGAAGCTGCATATGGGAAATTCCTCGTCTTCTGAGGTTGCTGGAATTGAAAATGTGGTTTTGTTGACTTCTGGAAAAGAACTGATGCTGAAGGATGTGCTGCATGTCCCGGACATCCGCAAGAATCTGGCCTCTGGCTCACTATTGGTGGAACATGGCTTTAGACTAGTGTTTGAGGCTAAGAAGTTTGTACTTGGCAAGTTTGGTCAATTCTTAAGTCGTGGATATCTTGACTTTGGACTATCTAAGATGAATGTAATGGTTGTGCACCGTATAACCAAACCAAGTACTAATGAGAAAGATTCTTCTTCTGATTATTTGCTTGAGCATTCTGATTCATGACATATTAGAGTAGGACATGTAAATCTAAATGCGAAGCATTCTGATTCACAAAATAAATGTGAAGTATGTGTTGAAGCCAAAATGGCTAAATTACCTTTTCGTTCGGTGGAAAGGTGTATTGAACCTCTAGATTTAATTCATACTAATGTGTGTGATTTAAAAATGATTCAAATTAGAAGTGGTAAAAAATAATTCATTACTTTCATTAATGATTGCACCAAGTATTGCTACTTATATTTGTTAAGAAGCAAAGATAAAGCTATAGAAGCTTTTAAAAACTATAAAGTTGAAGTTGAAAATCAACTTCGCAAAAAGATCAAAATGGTTCGAAGTGATAGAGTGGAGAATATATTGCACTTTTTGAAGAATTGTGTGCTGAATCAGGCATAATTCATCAAACGACTGCACCATATGCACCACAATCTAATGGTGTCGCTGAATGAAAAAATCAAACTTTAAAAGAAATGATGAATGCCATGTTGATCAATTCTGGATTACCTGAGAATATGTGGGGGGAAGCTGTTTTAACAGCCAACCACATATTAAATAAGTTACCAAGTAAAGGTAAATATAAGACACCCTACAAGATGTGGAAAAATCATAAACCATCTTATAAATACCTCAAAGTGTAGGGTGTTTGGCTAACGTAGCAATACCAGAACCCAAACAAATGAAAATTGGACCTAAGACGGTTGATTGTGTTTTTATTGGATATGCATACAACAGTATGGCATACAGATTTTTGGTACACAAGTCAGGAAATTCTAAAATTTCTAAGGGTACTATAATTGAAACAGAACTGCTATATGCTTCAAAAATATCTTTCCTTGCAAAGATAGTGCTGAATCTAGTTATAATAAAAGAACGTATGAGATTGCAATGAAATCTACCCCGAGTAGTGAAGCACCGAAAAATGTAGAACCAAGACGTGGTAAAAGAATAAAAATGGCTAAATCATTTAGACCTGATTTTATCATGATGAGCCTAGTTCTATCAAGAAGCAATGTCTGGTCCATATGGACCACTCTGGGAAGAAGCAATTAATAGTGAAATGGAATTCATTCTGCAGAATCATATTTAGAAGTTAATTGATCTTCCACCGGGTTGTAAAACTTTAGGATGCAAGTGGATCCTAAGGATGAAATACAAAGCAGATGGAACCATTAATAAGTTTAAAGCCCAACTGGTTGCTAAAGAATTTAAACAAAGAGAAGGATATGATTTCTTCGACACTTACTAACTAGTAACTAGAATAACATCTATTAGGGTGCTTTTCTTGATTGCTGCCTTACACAATCTTGAGATTCATCAAATGGATATGAAGACTGCGTTTCTGAATGGGGAATTAGACAAGCACCTGGTCAAGAGAAAAAGGTGTGTAAATTAATCAGGTCATTGTATGGACTTAAGCAAGCTCTGAAACAATGGCATGTTAAGTTTGTTAACACGATGTTATAAAATGGTTTCAGAATCAATGAGTGTGACAAATGTGTTTATGTCAAAGGTACATCAAATCCATATGTCATCGTATGTCTATATGCAGACGACATATTGATAATGGGTAGTAGTCATGATTTAATCATGGATACAAAAAGAATGTTCAAAAGAAATTTTGACATGAAAGACATGGGTATTGATGATGTAATCCTTGGGATTAAATTTCATAGAACTCAAGATGGAATTATCTTGTCACAATCTCACTACGCTGAGAAAGTGCTCAAGAAATCCAATGCGTTTGATGGTCCTACCCATTGATCTGATCATAAATCTGGTTGCTAACAAATCAGAACAAATAGCTCAATTGGAATATTCACGTGTTATAAGAAGTCTGATGTACTTGAAAAATTGTACACGTCTAGATTTGGCCTTTCCAGTTAACATGTTGAGTAGGTATACATGCAATCCTAGTCATGAGCATTGAAATGCATTGAAAAGGGTTTTGAAGTACTTAAAGTGCACTCAGGACTATGGGATACACTACACAAGATACCCGACTGTACTCGAGGAATATTGTGATGCCAGTTCGATCGAAGATTATAGAGAAGCTAAATCTACTATTGGATATTGTAACACCCCCAAGATATTTAGGATATATTACAGCGTCGTGAGCCCCACCGTCGGACCCACAAGGCTATACATATGCAGAACCATGAACTGTGACCGACAGGGTCTAGACATAATCAATGGAATGGCAATAAAAATTGACTTCCAAGTAATAATCAACTTTGACAATATACATCAATGGGAATTTAACCCAGGGGAATAACAGCGAAACATCTGGAATAACATCCCTTAGTACACGAGTACTAGAAAACATTCGAAGTACTACATTTATCGAATGTATAACACATGATAATACAATCAAAGACAAGACACAGTATCACTCTTGCCCATCATCAACACATCGGCCCGGTACTCGCCCATATGCTCTCTTTGATCCTGAAATACATGAAACGTATTACTCCCTAAAAGGGGTTAGCGATGGAATATCTAGTACAAGCATAACAAGTATGAAATAATACTTCTTGAACGATAAAGTAATCATAACTTCATATTCAAAAAAAATTGGATTAGAATTTCGAAGAACTCAATCTCATATCATATCTCATTACATATCTCATTTCAACAAATACATGATTAACCGTAGATTGCACCAGAAGCAACGATCCCTCAGAGGACGCGTCGGTCCCATCCCAGAGTGGTTAACCCAAAAATGTTCAATGGATCGCACCAGAAGCAACGACCCCTCAGAGGACCCCTCGGTCTATCGCGGAGTGAACATATAATCACACACATAAGATGTTCAATGGATCACACCAGAAGCAACGACCCCTCAGAGGACTCATCGATCCCATCCCGGAGTGAACATCTAATCATACACATCATATACATTTCCATAGAATGTTCGCGGATCGCACCAGAAGCAATGATCCCTCAGAGGACTCATCGGTCCCATCCCGGAGTGAACATCTAATCATACATATCATCATATGCTTTACTTTCAACGTCAAGAATATACAATCATAAACATATAGTTGACTTTGAGACATAGTCGATTCAAGGATAATCGTATACAAGCTAGATAGGTCCAAGAATGCACTTCGGGCCCTAAAAGATTCAAATGAATACGATAATCAACAATCAATACTTAACTCACAAGAAGAAACTCCTGAAACCCCATCTACGATTTACAATTCTCCAAGCATATACATATAGAGGTTGGAAATCATCAAAACCCTCTCAAATCCAAGTAATATATAAAAATATTCATAAAATCGTAAGGAGAATGTGGATACGGAGTAGATACTTTATAATCTCAAGTATTTCAAGCTTCACAACGAATTAAATTGATGAATCTTAGAAAAACCCCCCAAAATTCCCCAAACTAGGGTTCTAAGGAATTTACCTCAATTCGGAAGGAAGAAACGGATTAGATGTAGTGTAATCTATGATATCCAATAAAAAATAGTGATAGATGATGAAAGGTTGCACCGAGTAGCCTCAAGATCGCCTCTCTCACCTTCTCTTGTCGGTAATGAGAAGAAAATGATGAAGAACACGGTTGTCCAACCTTATATACTGGGCTTAATTAGCATGCGCTCGGTCAACAATTAGCGCACGCTAACGAGCATGAAAAGAAATTGGACTTTCTGCATCTGTCCCGTTAGCATGCGCTAATTACAGGATTAGCATGCATTAGTGAGACACACCAGTAAAGGACAGGACGTTTTGTCCTCAGCATTTAGCGTGCGCTAACGTGGCATTATAGAAAGTCTGAAACATTTTGCATCTATTAATTAGCGTGCGCTAACAGATACGATAACATGCGCTAAGGATACACACTAGCGTGCGTTATCACTATACTTTAGCGTGCGCTAAGGCTCTTGTACAATAGTTTAGTTGTGCAGCCCCAACAGTCCGAACAAGTTCCGAACGACAACAAAAACTCGAAGATTATCAACATCCAATGAAGCGCTTATGAAGAGCGTTAAGATACAAATTCAGGCATCAAGCCAACACGTGATTCCGAACACCCGAAGGTTCAGAAAACCAAAAATAGGAGAATATGCCCAAAACTTTGGGAAATTACAAATAGGCCCAAACGTCCGAAATTCACGATTCATGATCGAATAATCAACACCGATGCTCACAACGTATCTAAATATACTTAACGAACTTATAGGTTTGATGGAACGACAGTTCCGAATAATATTTATGAGAATCGGACCAAAACGCATTATGTCATTACATTACTCGAATTCGACTTAAATGGCTCCGAAACTCATTCAAAAGATAAAAGTGCAGAATAATATCATTCCCAAAATACCGACACGATTACAAGCGAGTTGTTAAAATCAGAAATTACCAAAATCAGAAAAAATATGGATAGTAGAAAAATACGGATGTTACATTCTCCCCCTCTAATAGGAAGTTTTGTCCCAAAACTTAAGAAATAAAAAGTTCGGGGTAACTCGACCGTATCTTCTCTTTCGTCTCCCAAGTCGCTTCCTCGACTCCATGTCTCGACCATTGCATGTTAACCAACAAAATGGTTTTATGCTGAAGATGCTTCTCACGAAGTTCAAGCATTTTCATCGGTCTCTATTGAAAGGTAATATCCTCGGCTACATCAATCTCACTATAGTCGATAATATGACTCGGATCCGATATATACTTCCTCAACTGAGAAACATGAAAAACACAGTGGACGTGACTCAAAGTTGGCAAGCGATAAGCTAATTCTCCAACCCTGTCCAAAATTTCCAACGGTACGATATACCTCGGACTAAGTTTCCCCTTTTTCCGGAAGTGGAAAACTCCCTTCGTCAGCGACACCTTGAGCAGAACATGATCTCCCACTTCGAATTCCAAGGGTCTCCGTTGAATATCAGCATAAGATTTCTGATGGCTTTGGGCAGTCAACAACCGGTCTTGGATAATAGAAATCTTCTCCTTAGTTTCCATCAACATATCTGGTTCCATCCCGACTAACTCCAAGGCCTCATCCCAACATAATGGCGATCTACACCACCTACCATAATGTTCTTCAAGTTGTGCCATTTTGATCGACGCATGCCAACTATTATTGTAGGCAAACTCGATCAACGACAAATGAAGTTCCCAATTATTACTTCAGTCTAGGGCACAAGCCCGCAACATATCCTCTAATGTTTGAATCGTCTGCTCGGTCTGACCATACGACTGTGGATGAAAGGACGTACTTAACCTCAACTCGGTTCCCAAAGCCTGATGGACCATCTATCAGAATGCGACACAAAACGGCCATCCTGATCCGAAATAATTATTTTAGGTGTACTGTGCAATCTCACAACTTTAGCTATAAAAGTTTGAGTCGGCCGCTCAAGTCCCTAATGTAATACCCGCAATTTTCATTTCGGTTATTTTGGATTTTCTTCGAATATTTCTCAGTTGTCGAGCCTTGACATTATTTTCTCGATGACTGAATTTGTGTTTATGGCCATATGTGGTGATTTGTTATACGTTGTTTTCATTTCGGATCGATGATGTTGTCTGCGAGCGTTTTGTTGTGTTCGTTCTGTGCGTTTTCGGAAAATCGAGTCGTCAGGTCATGGCGGCTAGGCACTGGCCGGACAGGTGCGGCAGGAACTGGCATAGCGCACGCTACGGTCGAAAGACTGCGCACGCTAACTCGGCAGGCATAGCGCACGCTACCTGGCCTAGCAGATTGGTCCAGGAGATTCTGGACGGGTCGGCTAGCGCATGCTAACGCCCATCCAACGCACGCTATAGCGGCCAGACATAAGTCTCTAGACTGCGGCACAGGCTGATGGCGCACGCTATAGGTACTCGTCTAGCGCACGATGGTGGGGCCCGACCGAATGTTCTAGGCCGATACTGGACCGTTAGCGCATGCTACTCGGAACCCCTAGCGCACGCTAATGCGCGTCCATATAAATATGATTGAGTAGTCATGTTTTCACCCATTTTTCATTTCCCTTCTTTCCTTTCCGCGGTTAGATTCTTGGTGAACAAGGAGGCATATTGTCAAGCGATTAATCCACGAAGTCCTGGAGTTCATATCATCGATTAATCATTCCATAACCTCCTATGATCGACTGAATCAAGGTTAGATTTCCTAAAATCTTAGTTTTGGGAAAATTAGGGGTTTTGCTTGGTTTTGTCCGTTTAACCCGTAGTAACTTAGATTAGTGGCGGATTGATGATTATTAAGCTGTATTTTATCAATTTCCTTGTTGTTCCATGGTTGGATTGACAAGGATTTTTTGTTTTGTTGAGTTCCTAATCGATGCCTTGAAGGTGTCCGGTAAAAGGTCTTTGAAGGGGATTCAGGTGATATAGGAATATTCTTCCTCGTACGATCGTTGATTTATTGATGATATGACTTAGGAACAAAATCTTTGTGAAGAGCTTGAGTCATAATTCTTCCGTTCGTTGTCTTGTTCGGGGTTCGAGGTCTTCCGGTTGAGACGTGTTCGTCAGAGTGTTCGGTATCGGTTAATGAGGCAAGTATTCTACTTATACGATTTGTGTCTCGTGAATAGACCTTACATATTGTATTTATGATTATTTGGTTTACCTTCGTGGATATAATTCATGTGAATTGATTATTCGAACGTTTATTGGTATTAATGATATTCTTGCTTGTTTAACGTTGTGAAGTTGTGTTGGCCATGTTAATCGCGTGATTTGTGTTGAGCTTGATTGTTCAGGCTTGATGTATCATGATGATTATAATTATTGTGTTGGATTAATTATACACTCGGACATGTATTTTGGTGTATGATTGAATGGTCGAACATATTCGTATTAAGATGTGTTGTTCATAGTGATGTGTTGCGTTGTTTGATATGTGTTGGGAAGTGTGTGTGTGTGTTTGTGTGTGTGTGTGCGCTCCAGGTACAGTCCGTTGTGGCTTCTGGAATTCGGTACATGAGGTGTACGAGCAGTGAATATGTGTAATCATGTATGGTCCGTCGTGACCTCTGGGGTTCGGTACATGATGTGTACGAACAGTGATTGAGTGATACCAGGTACGGCTGCGACCTCTGGGGTTCGGTACATTATGTGTACGAACAGTGAATGCATGGACCGAGTACGGTCCATCATGACCCCCAGGGTTAGTTACTTGATGAGTGCGAACAGTGATTAAGTGGATGATGTTTTGATGTTGGGTCACGGACCCGTGATGATATTTTATTTATTGTGTATCATTGTATTGTTTAAGCCCGGTCGGGCAAAGACTTGGTCATTTTGTGATGTTTATCCTGGTAGATCCTCGTGGGGAGGATCTATGGCATGTAATATTCCCATATGGTATGGGGGTGTTACAAATATGGTATCAGAGCTTAGGTTGTGGAAACCTAGGTTGTCGGGTCAAGTCGAGTCGTGGTTTGTCGAGTAATATGATGTCATGTCATTCGAGTTGTCACGTGACAAGTTGAGTCGTGCGTGGTCACAACGTGTCGTATGTGTTGTCGGATGAGATTAGTATCGTCGGCGACCGTCATCTCCGTGTGGCTTGTGGACGTAAGACTCCTATTTTATGTGAGGTATCTGTGTTTCATGATTTCATTTATGTATGGTATTTGTGGCGCATAATTTTGTTTACATGGTGCTGTGAAATGGAATGTGTTTGATACTTGTGATACACCGCTTGTATATTGAGTGGAATGTATTGATAGTTTGGACACCGGGTGGTGTAATACGATGTGAAAACTGTGAACCTTGATGTGTTCCGGGAAATGTATCGACGGTAGAGTTTGTGAGAAACTCAGATGGATGGTTTTGTCGTATGTTTAAACTTGATGCTTATGAGATGTATTTGATTGAGTTGGTGAATTGTTTGCCGTTTGGGCATGTGGTTCTAAATTCGGTTATTTTTAGATAGTTGTAATTATGCCCGATGTGGGTAGGTTTGAAAATGTTTTCCTGAAAGACTTTAGGGGCGTGAGTATTTTTGTGGAAATCGATTTTTGAAAATATTTTCAAGGTGCGGTTGAACAACGGTTTTGTATGGATTTTGAAATCGGTTGAACTTTGACGAGTTGGTCATGCATTTTCAAATGACACCTTCACACGGTATTTGAAAAATGTATTTTAAAGTACTTCGGACATTGCAAAATGTTACCTCATTTTTAGATATGATCGAAAGGATTTTGGAAAATTTTATTTTGTAAAACGGCTTTGATTTTCGGAATTAAAACCATTATGTGTTTGTGTGTTGGGATTGAATCGTTGCAACAAGATTGTTATGTTGTTATACTCGTTGGAGAATTTTTATAGTGTTTTCTAAAGATCGGGTTACATTGTTAAGAGTCGATCCGTAACATTCGGAGGCGTTTCGAGGCTGCTAGGGTAATTCTGTTGTCCTAGCTAGTGGTTACGGCCGTAAGATGCTAGATGTTACAGTCGTAAGTAGTTAGTTGTTACGGTCGCAAGCTCCTAGTTGTTGTGGCCGTAGACTGCATGTTGTTATGGCCGTAAGCTTTTGACTAACTCGGCAGTAATCTTGTTGTTACAGTTGCATCTGTGCTCTTTATCGATCATTTGATTTCCGTTGATATAGTCCGCTAGTGACGATCGTGAACTTTAACTATTGTATCGGTAATGTCGCACCCAGTTGGTTATCCTATATGAGTGTCGTTGACGTGTTGTTGATTGTTACCATTCTTGCTAGAAAGTTTTTGTTGTACACTTAGGTGGTGTGACTGTAAAGTCTGGTTTAATTATATTATTCTATGACGTTATCCTGATGTGATAATTGATCGATGGTAATGATTAGTATGGCACAAGAGGTTTTCCACCAGGGAATGGTTTGGCAAAACCTCTAGGGGTCGATGCCGAGGGGCATGGTCATGGATTATCATGTGCGTTGTTATTCGTGATGGTGTGGCATGGTAACATGTGGATTCCCTGTATGTCGTTAATGGTGATAATGATATATATTGATAAGGTCATTTTGATGATATCGGTTATCGAGTAGATTTGATATTTCAAAGTGTTATTTTGCAAATGATTTCAAAACAAAATAGTTATGATAATGGGTTCATGGTTTTTATTAAACGACCGAGGTATTAAAAGTATTTTTCGAAAATTTCATTTCAGCAAAATCCTTCAAACTCACGAATTTTAAAATATTATCATTTGAACAAATACCTCGGAAAACTTATTTTTAAGAATATTACCCATGTTTGACCACAATGATGTGTATGTGTTTTGACCGTGATTGTTTTGGTAAAGGTCGTACGTTTTAGTTGATGTAGCTAAGTGAATTACTTATGAATTTGAATTCTATTGTTGCAGTGATAGTTCGTGTATTCGTGTAATGACTCAGAGTGAATATTTTATTGTGTTACTGTTTGTTGCCCTATGTTGATTATGTGGTGTGTGTTTTGTCGTTCTGAATAGTTGTCCATTCAGTATACCGAGAGGTTGAGGTCGAGGCCGTGGTCGTGTTAGCGGTCGTAACCGGAGCATGAGAGGGCGACTCGCTCGTTGTCGAGTGCCAATCAACTCAGTACAGATGGTCGGGATGACCAGTCGCCTGATCAGGGGCAATCAGCCAGAGATAATAATGACGTTGGTGCCGCCACCATCCTTTGTCAGGTGGTTGATCAGTTGGTACAGATGAATCAGATCGTGCACCGGAATAAGAACTCAGATGGGGATAATGGAGCTAGTAATTTGTTACGAGATGTGATGAGAATGCATCCGCCTCGTTTTGTAGGTTCTTCTGACTCGTTAGGTTGGGAGAACTGGCTCTTCCAGTCGGACAGAACATTTGATGCTGTAGCTTGTCCGGATGAAAATAGGGTACCCATTGCCCAGTACCTACTCGATAAGGAAGCTGCAGACCGGTGGGAGGCCGTAGCGCCTAGTGATCGTACAACTACTTGGGCTGAGTTCAAGACTGCCATGGAGGCCGACTATTGTTCGCCACCTGTTAAAGAGTGTAGGATTGTTGAGTTTTTCTCGGCTACACCCTGGGACGTGTCGGTATCTCAATCTATAGTCGACTATAATCGGCAGCTGTGTTATGTTCGAGATCAAGTGAGAAGTGAGGCAGATAAGGTTTGTTATTTCGATATGCGTATGAAACCTCATGTTAGGCAGTGTATGGCTCCTTTTATGTGTACAACACTGAAGGACTATCAAGATCGAGCCTTAGCATTTGAAATGGCTGTAATGTCTACAGAGTCTATATCTGTAGCAAAGAAACAGAAGATTTCTGATGGCGCATCAGGAAGCAAGGGAATTGGGATTCCTGAACTTCAACCCTCGTACAGTTGAGTATGGAACCTTCTCGGTCAGTTGGGGAACCTAAAAGACCCAGGTCGGTGTCTTTGAGTTATGGTAGTACTCCAAGGTGCTTTAACTGTAATGTACTGGGCCACGAGAATCCAAGTTGTAAGAAATCACCGGTGAGTTGTTAAAATTGTGGATGCGAGGGGCATCGAGTCCAGTACTGCAAAACCGTTGCTAAGATGGTAGGGAATGGAGTTCCGTTCATACTTCTTGAGGGCCCATCGATGCCCAGTGATAATATTTTGTGTTTGTAGTGCGGATGGTTTCTCGTGTGAATACTTATTATGTAATGTTTTTATGTTTGGTACAAGATGATTGATATTTTGTATTGTATAAGTCCGTATGGGTTGTTGAACCTACGGAGACACATGACTGTAGATCACAGAGTCATGAGTTTGATATTTTTATGTTTGAGCATGGTGTTTTGTTTGATAGCACTATGATGTCATTGTTTTAAGTTTCGGGACAAAACTTATTTTTAGGGGGAGAGAATGTAATACCCGCGATTTTCATTCCGGTTATTTTGGATTTTTCTTCAGATATTTCTCGGTTGTCGAGCGTTGATATTATTTTCTCGACGACTGACTTTGTGTTTATTGTCATATGTGGTGATTTGTTATACGTTGTTTTCATTTCGGATTGATGATGTTGTCCGCGAGCGATTTGTCTTGTTCGTTCCATGCGTTTTCGGAAAATTGAGTCATCGGGTCATGGAGGTTGGGCACTGGCCGGGCAGGTGCGGCAGGAACCGGCATAGCGCACGATACGGTCGGAAGGCTACGCGTGCTAACTCGGCAGGCATAGTGCACGCTATCTGGATGCCCAACGCACGCTACCTGGCCGAGCAGATCGGTCCAGGAGGTTCTGGACTGGTCGGCTAGCACACGATAACGCTCGTCCAGTGCGCGCTATCGCAGCCGGACCGAAGTCTCTGGACTGCGGCATAGGCCGATGGCGCACGCTACAGGTACTCATCTAACGGACGATGGTGGGGGCCAGCCGAAGGTTCTAGGCCGAGACTGGCCCCTTAGCGCACGCTACTCGGAACCCCTAGCGCACGCTAATGCGCGTTCATATAAATATGACTGAACAGTCATGTTTTCACTCATTTTTCATTTCTCTTCTTTTTTTCTGTGGCTGGAGTCTCGGTGAACAAGGAGGCTGTTGTCAAGCGATTAATCCAAGAAGTCCTGGAGTTCATATCATCGATTAATCATTCCATAACCTCCTCTGATCGACCGAATCAAGGTTATATTTCCTAAAATCTTAGTTTTAGTAAAATTGGGGGGTTTGCTAGGTCTTGTCCATTTAACCCGTAGTCACTTAGATTAGTGGCGGATTGATGATTATTAAGCCATATTCTATCAATTTCCTTGTTGTTCCTAATCGACGCCTTGAAGGTGTCCGGTAAAAGGTCTTAGAAGGGGATTCGGGTGATATACGATTATTCTTCCTCGTACGGTGTTTGATTTATTGATGATATGACAGAGGAACGAAATCTTTGTGAAGAGCTTGAGTCGGAATTCTTCTGTTCGTTGTCTTCTTCGGGGTTCGAGGACTTCCGGTTGAGTTGTGTTCGTCGGAGTCTTCGATATCAGTTAATGAGGAAAGTATTCTACTTATACGATTTGTGTCTCGTGAATAGACCTTACGTATTGGATTTACGATGATTTGGTTTACCTTCGTGGATATAATTCGTGTGAATGGATTATTCGAACGTTTGTTGGTATTACTGATATTCTTGCTTGTTTAACGTTGTGAAGTTGTGTTGGTCATGTTAATCGCGTGATTTGTGTTGAGCTTGATTGCTCGGGCTTGATGTATTGTGATGATTATAATTATTGTGTTGGATTGATTATACACTCGGACATGTATTTTGGTATATGATTGAATGGTCGGACATATTCGTATTAAGATGTGTTGTTCATGGTGATGTGTTGCGTTGTTTGATATGTGTTGGGAAGTGTGTGTATGTGTGCTCCAGGTACGGTCCGTTGTGGCTTCTGGAATTCGGTACATGAGGTGTACGAGCAGTGAATATGTGTAATCATGTATGGTCCGTCGTGACCTCTGGGGTTCGGTACATGATGTGTACGAACAGTGATTGAGTGATACCAGGTACGGCTGCGACTTCTGGGGTTCGGTACATTATGTGTACGAACAGTGAATGCATGGACCGAGTACGGTCCATCGTGACCCCCAGTGTTAGTTACTTGATGAGTGCGAACAGTGATTAATTGGATGACGTTTTGATGTTGGGTCACGGACCCGTGATGATATTTTATTTATTGTGTTTTTGGAAAATGGAAATTGGGTTGAAACCCTTTTGAGTTTGAAAAGGTTTTGTAAATTGGGACTTGAGGTCCAAAAAGGTTTTATCTATAAAAACCCTGAGATGACAACTCTAATTGCAAATATTTCATTACTTGTTTTCTATTAAATAAAACCTCTCAGTAATAATTTTATACTTGGTTATTGTATCTGTTTCATGATTGATGTTGTTTGATACAATTCGTATGATTTGATACTTACAGTAGTAAAGCAGTGGAGTTATGGTAACTCGTGAGTATTCAGGGGGTGGATGTCTGTTTTGCGTCCAGGTACATACAGGTTCTTGAGGAGCAGTTCCAGGACCGGCACAGGAAGTGACGAGCTACGATACTAATCAAGAGTTGAGAGTTTGGTCGGGTTATGTTGTATCGACCGAGTTATAGTCAGTCTTCCACTGTGGTGTATCTTTACCCCTGCATCGGCATTTATTATAAATAGTTGTATTTCGTCTTGTTTGCATTAGTCGTGTGACCGTAATGGTCCGTATGATTGTATTGATTGACTCCGGTCGGTCAAGCTTTTGGCACTTCTGTGTATCATTGTATTGTTTGCCCCCTGCTGGGCTAACACTTGGTCGTTTTGTGATGTTTAGCCTGGTAGATTCTCATGGGGAGGATCTATGACGTGTAATATTCCTATATGGTTTGGGGGTGTTGCACCCAAGTATCCTTAATACCAAGGAAGTGTGCTGACTTAGTTAATCGACCGACGATTACCTAAATCATATTCATTCCAGTTCTAGTTCTCGGCATCCCATTGCTAAAATCCATGGAAATATCTTCCCATTTCCACTCGGGAATATGAACCGGTTTCAACAACCCTGCTGGTCGTTGATGCTCGATGTTGACCTGTTGACAAGTCAAACACCGCAATATGAATTCCATGACATCCTTTTTCATATTATTTCACCAAAATTTTGGTTTCAAATCCTTGTACATCTTACTCGTTCCATGGTGGATTGAGTAAGGTGTATCATGGGATTCTCGGAGTATTCTCTGCCTCAACTCTAAATCATTCGGAACGTAAATTCTGCCCTGAAATCTCAAAATACTGTCCTCGTGGACCATAAAACCAGGGGCTTTCCTTTTAATTACATCTTCATTTAGTTGAGTAATCATCGGGTCACTCCACTATTTCCCTTTGATGTCATCAACCAACGACGAAGTAATCTCGAGGGTACATAGCTGTCATTACACCCTTTAAAGCCAAACTTCTATTCCTTATTCGATAAGTTCTTGGAGAATCTTTGCTTGAGGTGTAAGGACCTCGAGCATCTGAAGTGATGCCGATTTTCGACTCAAAGCGTCTGCAACGACATTGGCCTTTCCTAAATGATAAAGAATTTCCAAATCATAATCCTTAATCAATTCCAACCAACGACGTTGCCTCATATTCAATTCCTTCTGACTGAAAATGTATGTCAAGCTCTTATGATCCATATAGATCCGATACGAAGAGTCATACAAATAATTCCGCCAAATCTTAAGTGTGAAAACGACTGCGGCCAACTCAAAGTCATGAGTAGGATAATTCATCTCATATGGCTTCAGCTACCATGATGCAAATGCTATCTTTTATTGTGCTGCATAAGCACGCATCCGAGTCCTTGTCCTGACGCGTCACTATATACAGCAAATCCTTCATTACATTGCAGTAGAGACAAGATCAGTGCTGATGTCAACCGTCTCTTCAACTCATCAAAGCCTTGCTGTCTCTCAGTGGTCCAAAAAACTTTTCCGTCTTCTGGAGTAATTGCATAAGTGGCCGAGCGAGTTTAGGGAATCCTTCGACAAACCGATGGTAGTACCCAGCAAGACCCAAAAACTACGAACTTCCTTTACATTATTGGGCGGTTCCCAATCTAACACTGCGTCAACCTTCTGCGGGTCCACACGAACCACTTTGGCCGAAATCACATGGCTGAGAAACATAACCTCTCCCAGAATTCACATTTTGAAAACTTCGCTTATAAGTGCTGAGCTCTCAAAATGTCTAATACAAAATGCAAGTACCGGGCTTGCTCCCCCTCATCTCGAGAATAAATCAAAATTTTGTCAATAAATACGACTACACATTTATCAAGGTACTCGATAAATGTCTTGTTCATTAACTGCATGAACACAACTAGCACATTGGTCAATCTGAAAGGCATGACCACAAACTCATAATGTTCGTATCTCATCTGAAAAACAGTCTTTGGTACATCTGACTCTTTCACTCAAAGATGATAGTATCCCGATCTCGAATTAATTTTCGAGAATACTGTAGCTCCCTGCAACTGATCAAACAAGTCATTTATACGGGGTAACAGATAGTTGTTCTTGATGGTTACCTTGTTTATAGCCCGTTAATCGATGCATAAATGCAATGAACCATCTTTCTTTCTCACAAATAGGACCGGTGAGCCCCAAGGCGAAGTGCTCGGCCTAATGTACCCCTTTTCCAATAATTCTCCCATATGATTCTTCAATTCCTGCATTTCCGAAGGTGCCATGCGATACGGAACCTTAGAGATCGAAGCAGCGTCAGGCTCTAAAACAACAAAAAATCTATCTCTCGATCTGACGGTAATCCCGAAAGATCATCTAGAAAAACATCTGAATATTTGTTAACCACCAAAATCAAAGAGAAATTGACTCCGCCTTCTTCCGACTTCAATGCATAACACCAATAGCTCGTGCAACCCTTATTCAAGAGCTTCACATCTTTCATGGCATTGATAAGCAATTAATGCTGACTTTGCTTATGGCCCTCAAAAGAGTATTCGAAACCATCTTCAGTCATCATAATGATAACTTTAGTGCGATAGTTCATCATCGCTCCATGACTCTCAAGCCAATCATTACCGAGGATTAAATCCTCGCTCTCGATATCAACCACAATGAAATTAGAAAGCCAATCAAAGCTCGCTATGCGCAATGGATAATCTCTAATCTCCCGATTACCCACAATTTTATCCTCGCTAGGTAGTTTCACCACAAAAGGTTCACAAACAGTCATACAATCAATACTCAAACGATGTACACAATCCAAAGAGATGAAAGAATGCATAGCACCAGAATCAAAAAGTACCACAATGGGATGAGATAGGATGTGAACGGTACCTGAGGACACCGCCGCATCGGGATCATCCACTCGGCGCATCTCGTAAAATCATGGATGTGCTGACCCTACGCTAGAATCTCCCCATCTAACGTGTTGACCCATTCCTCGGCCTCTGCCATAATTTTGTTGCGGCTGGCTAGCTGCTTGCTACTGATTCATGCTCGGCTCCCTAAGTATTGGGGCGGAAGCTCGGGTATCACCCTCGGTACAGTAAATCGCCCTGTGGCCCATCTCGCTGCAATTTTTACATTTAGAGGTGGAAAATGGCACTCGTGGTTTGTGTGACCAGTATGGTTACAATTAAAGCATTTCATTACGCGATATGAGGTGCCCGAATTTGAACGAAAACTTTTTCCGCCCCTAAAGAATGACGACTGCCTAATAGAACGGTTAGCCGACTGAGGTCTCTAAAAATTACCACCCTTACTACCCGAATAGATATCGGTGGTCTTCTTCGTATTCTGCTCATTAGAGGTATCAGTATTAGCACATAACATATCGTATGCCAAAGCCCTATCTTGATACTCCTTTAGAGTAGTGCAAGAAAACCCGGCCATGTAAGGCTGCAATTCCATGTTCATTCGTAGGTCAAAATGGTGGACCTCATCACGTTCGTCTCGAACCTGATTCTTCACGTGAATAAGCTGTTGATTCTACTCCACTATTGCTTGTCAAAAAATGCTCGGATCCTACTTTCTTGCACTGGCCAAGGGCAAAACTCATCCTCTACCAGATTTTTAAATTCATCCCTGGAAGCAGCATGATCGTGTGGCTTAACAACTTTCTACCAAGTCGCGGCTTCCTTAGGAAGGAAGTATTGGGTAATAGGTACCTTTCTTGTTTCCGGACAGTTAACAACTTCAAACACTTTCTCCAGCTCAAAAACCCAACTCTCCCAGCCCATTGGATCGGTGACACCACTGAACTGCGGAAGTCTCATACGGATTACAGTCTGAAGCATTGCATCCATCGTCGGATTAGGATTGTTCATCTGAACAGCTTGGGTCAGGAGGCCCATTTGATTTGCCACTTGCTGAAGAATATTCGTAACACCAGCATCCGCATTATTGCCTTGTCCGACCGACTGGTCCTGATGAATGTCGGTATTTGGATGCACTGAGTCCGATAAGGTAGGAGTAGCCGAACCCACATCAGAACTTAAGGAAACAGCTGCCCCACCAGCTGCTCCGCGTCCTCGCCCGCGTCCATGACTGCTTCCGCGTCCTCTATCAGCAAACATTCTGAGGAACACTTATATAATACATAAATATATTTCAAATCAAAGAGTAAAAGGACTTAGATGTATGGTCGTACTGAGATGATGGCAACGTAGTGATACTATACACAAATGATGACTTAAATCGGCCCAAAGAGACTGACATCCTAGGTATCCATAAACCTAAGCTCTGATACCATATTCTGTAACACTCCCAAGATATTCAGGATATATTACAGCGACGTGAGCCCCTCCTGGGACCTACAAGGCTATACATATGTGGAACCATGAACTTTGACCGTCAGGGTCTAGATATAATCAACGGAATGACAATAAAAATTGACTTCCAAGTAATAATCAAGTTTGACAATATAAATCAATGGGAATTTAACCCGGGGGAATAACAACGAAACATCCAGAATAACATCCTTTAGTACACGAGTACTAGAAACATTCGAAGTACAATATTTCTCAAATGGATAAAGCATGATAATATAATCAAAGACAAGAGACAGTATCACTCTTTCTCATCATCATCGCATCGACCCGGTACTCACCCATCTGCTCTCTTTGATCTTGAAATACATGAAATGTATTCCCCCTAAAAGGGGTTAGCCATAGAATAGCTAGTACAAGCATAATGAGTATGAAATAATACTTCTTGAATGATATAGTAATCATAACCTCATATTCATAAATCTTCGGATTAGAATATTGAAGAACTCAATCTCAGATCATATCTCATTATATATTTCATTTCAACATATACAAGATTAACCGTGGATCGCACCATAATCAACGATCCCTCAGAGGACCCGTCGGTCCCATCCCAGGGTGGTTAACCTAAAAATATTCAATGGATCGCACCAGAAGTGAAGACCCCTCATAGGACCCGTTGGTGTATCCCGGAGTGAACATATAGTCATACGTGTAAGATATTTAATGGATCGCACCAGAAGCAACGACCCCTTAGAGGACTCATCGGTCCCATACCAAAGTGAACATCTAATCATACACATCATATACACTTTCCATATAATGTTCGTGGATTGCACCAGAAGCAACAATCCCTAAGAGGACTCATCGGTCCCATCCCGGAGTGAACATCTAATCATACATATCATCATACACTTTACCTTCAATGTCAATAATATACAATCATAAACATATACTTGCCTTTAAGACATAGTTGATTCAAGGATAATGGTATACAAGCTTGATAGGTCCAAGAACGCACTTCGGGCCCTAAACGATTCGTAGGAATATGATAATCAACAATCAATACTCAATTCACAAGAAGAAACTCCCAGAACCCCATCTACAATTTACAATTCTCAAAGGATATACATATAGAGGTTGGAAATCATCCAAACCCTCTCAAATCCAAGTAATATACAAAAACATTCATAAAATCGTAAGGAGAGCGTGGGTACAGAGTAGATACTTCATAATCTCAAGGATTTCAAGCTTCACAGCGAATTAAATAGATGAATCTTAGAAAACCCCCCAAAAATTCCCCAAACTAGGGTTCTAAGGAATTTACCTCAATTCGGAAGGAAGAAACGGATTAGATGTAGTATAATCTTTGATATCCAGCCAAAAATGATGACAGATGATGAAAGATTGCACCAAATCGCCTCAAGATCGCCTCTCTCACGTTCTCTCATTGGTTGGGTTGGAAGTGAGAAGAAAATGATGAAGAACACAATTGTACAACCTTGTATACTGGGCTTAATTAGTGTGTGCTAGGTCAACAATTAGCACGCGCTAACGAGCCTGAAAAGAAACTGGACCTTCTGCATCTGTCCCGTTAGCTTGCGCTAATTACAGGATTAGCATACGTTAGTGAGACACACCAGTAAAGGATATGACGTTCTGTCCTCAGCAGTTAGCATGCGCTAATAACACATTAGAGTGCGCTAACATGGCATTACAGAAAGTCTGAAACATTGTGCATCCACTAATTAATGTGCGCTAGCAAATACGATAACATGTGCTAAGGATACACACTAGCGTGCACTAAGGCTCTTGTACAGCAGTTCAGTTGTGCAGCTTCAATAGTCCGAACAAGTTCCAGACGACAACAAAAACTCAAAGATTATCAACATCCAATGAAGCGCTTACGAAGAGCGTTAAGATACAAATTCGGGCATCAAGACAATACATGGTTCCGACCACCCGAAGGTTCGAAAAACCAAAAATAGGAGAATACACCCAAATTTGGGAAATTATAAATCGGCCCAAATGTCCGAAATTCACGACTCATGGTCTGATAATCAATACCGACGCTCACAACGCGTCTAAATATACTGAATGAACTTAGAGCTTCCATGAAACAACAGTTCCGAACAATATTTACGAGAATCGGATCAAAACACATTATATTCATTACATTACTCGAATTCAACTTAAATGGCTCCGAAACTCATTCAAAATATAAAAATGCAGAACAATATAGTTACCAAAATACCAACGCGATTACAAATGAGTCGTCCAAATCAGAGATTACCAAAATCATAAAAAATAAAGATGGTAGAAAAATATGGATATTACAGATATGTCTTTTGCATTAGAGGTGGAGCTACTTTTTGGAAATCCACAAAGCAGACATATATAGCTCGATTTGGTGGATTGGTACCACTACTACAAGGGGGGTTGAATAGTGTGGTATAGAGTTTTAAACTATTTTTGTGCGGAAGCAAATATACAGAGTAAGAATGAAGTGCAGAAATGAAAAGACACAAGAAATTGTTAGAGAGGTTCGACTATCAAAAATCCTACGTCCCCTACCTAGTGTATCGACTAGGACTTTTCTTCAAAATTGAATGTACCTTATAGTTCAGTGTCAACTCTATTACAATAGCACTTTCTAGCTTAGTGCCTAACTTCAATTCCTTGATTTCTTTGCTCAAGACTAACCATAATCTCTAGTTTTTTCGAGTACAAGACAACCTCTCAGAAATACAAAGATATTTGCGAGTACACTTACTCGTCATACAAAATAATTGCTCACAGTGATACAAGAATGTATATAGAAGATTGTTAGAATAATTATTCGTGTATCACTTACAATAATTATATTTCTCAAGGAATAATGCGTATAAAGATCATATAATAGTATGAATGCTTGGAGAACTCTTGCGTATCTCATCACTTCAGAAATCTTCTATTTATAGCACCTTGGAGCTATTTTCCCGTTGGAATAGGAGACCTATTTAACGTACGTTATGTCTATAATGTACTTTACACCTTTGTGTACGCCGTAACGAGTCCAGAATTGGGCAATAGCCTTTGGCTATTCTATTACGTACTTTAATCTTCCTTTGATTACGTACATTATGCTTTCCTCAAATAGCCGTTGGATATGATGACTTATGTGATAACATCAACGGTTCACTTTTGAATTCAACTTCAACTGCATTACGACTGTAAGAGAGTACCTGTTACCTAGGTTATGAACGATATAACCGTTCACCCTTTTGTCCTTCTAGAAGCTTTGCAAGGATCGAATTCAAACATTACGTAAGTTATATAGAGACTGTTACGTACGTTATGAAAGTCCTGTAATGTAGATATCTTACGTAACCTGCAATTTAACACTTTATACAAATGTCGTATTATGTACCTTATGATATATAGTTAGCATACGTTATGGCCTTTAAATATGTTTAATGTTTATTTTGTCTTTCTGAACATCATCAAAATATATTTAAAGATATTGATCCAACAATCTCCCCCTTTTTGATGATGACAAAATAATTAAAAAGCTTGAATGTTTTGAACTAAAAATTTGAGGGTCGATAAATGTTTTGAAAAACACCCCCTGAAAAATAACTCTCCCCGTCAGTTTAATAATAGGTATGGTTCAAAACACAACATATTTTATACCTCTTTTTGTCATTAACAAAAAGAATAAAAAGAGGGTAGTAATCAATCAAATTGAAGTGATAACCTGCAGAATGTATATCTCAAAAGATCATGGTTAGTGAAACTTAATAAGGTGATTAAATACCAAAACATAGGCAAAAATATCCAGACAAATCAAGTAACATGATATCCAAACATAACAAAGAAAATCATCAAATATCCAAACATAGCAAATAAAATGCATGATTAAATGTCGGTCGTAAAACGAGATAGTCATCAATACGAAGAAGATCAACTAATCAAGGTCAGCTTCGGAATGCAGATTGTAACACCCCAAATCACCAATGGTACATTACACGCCGTAGAACTCTCATGAGGTCTACCAGGCTAACACATAACGCATAATCCGAATATGAAATCCCAAAAGACACAACCATCATAGTAAAATAGTGTCATGGCCTCGGCCAAAACAATTTAATCAAGTATCGAAAAGTGTAACCCCAATAAATCCATTGCCCACGCAGGGGACTTTAACCAAATTATTAAACACTCAGTCTAACTCCAACATCAAGATAAATGCAATAGTAAAACATAAAATACGATTCGAGCCTCATCATCATGCCGGTCCATCCTTTGCATGCATATCCCGTGCCAGCTCCTCGGCTCGACCAGTACCTGAAATGCATAAGACGCATTTCCCCCATTTAAGGGGTTAGCATTCGAATAGCTAGTGCAAGTACACAATTACACGACATTATATACATACGCGATTCAACGCAAACAAATCATTTAGGAAAACATTTGCAAACAATATTCCGGAATATCACTTTTACATCTAAAACAGTATATCCTCAAGTTTTCCACATCAGAATTATCCACGCTTGGTAACTCACAACCATACCCATTAGTATCAGCCCCCAGAGGTCCCATCGAACCGTCCCCGGGTGAGAAACCACTTCCGCGGCCGTACCCATTAGTATCGGGCCCCAGAGGTCCCGTCGAACCGTCCCCGGGTGGAAGAACAACAACACACGCACCCAAGTCCACTCCCATGGCCGTACCCATTAGTATCGGCCCCCAGAGGCCACACATGCCATCCCCGGGTGGAAGAACGACAACATAACCAAACAATAACACAACTTACATCATTCGCATCAAAACCCTACACACATAACGAAATGTAATACATATACTTGCCTTGGATAACACGATGTGAATAAAATGGTGAAAGGAAAGGTTTCGGTCCGAATAATCTTCACAACTCCGTTCCTAACACAAGAACGACATACAACCAATCTCAATATTATGAATACGTAGGAATTCTTCCTAGTTCTGCCCGATGGGACAATTCGCCGAACACTATGAAGGCATAAGAGTTAAACTTGATTAACGAAGGGGAAGAAATCGGAATTAATCCACAAAACTTCTAGGAAAAACTATAATCATGATCACATAACTATAATCCACCATCAATCAAAGCAAAAATGGAAGTAAAAATGAATTATAGTCAAGAACCCTAACATTAGGTAAAATGCCAAAATACCTCAATTCAACGATGAAATGGTGGAAGGAAGATAGTTGATTCGTGCTAGAATATCCAATTCCGAGTTATAAGATGATGGAATGTAATATCTGAGTGAGATCGCCCGAAATCACCAAGGAGGAGTGAAAAACCGAGAGGAAAAGGAGTAAATGGCGTTAAAACACCCGTCTGTCCTATATATACTGGACAAAACACGGCGCAACAAACGGCCTAACTAGCGTCGTGTTCATCGCCGTGTTGCAAGTCAGTGAGCGACCCCTGTGCAACACAGCACACAGACACGGCGCAGAATGTCGCGGGTCTTGCGCCGTTTCGCGAGACAGCGAGCGACCCCTGTGCAACACGGCGGACAGACATGGCGCAGAATGTCGTGGGTCTTGCGCCATTTCGTGAGACAGTGAGTGACCCCTGTGCGACACGGCGCAGAATGCCGCGGGTCTTGCGCCGTTTCGCAAGACAGCGAGCGACCCCTGCGCACAGACACGGCGCAGAATGCCGTGGGTCTTGCGCCGTTTTGCACAGGTCATGCCAGATAGCCTCTTGTCACAGGACGACGCTACCATAACTGAAAAAGACGATAAAACCACAACACGACATGCCGACCCAACGGTCCGAGAAAATTACAAGCGACGAAAAATAGTATCCAATAAACTGGAACGGTCCGAGGTACACAACCAAAATTGAACAAGGGGGGCACATTCCCTAAACTTATAGGAAATTACAAATCGGCCCAAACGTCCGAAAATCACGATATAACGTTGGATTAACAATCCGAAACTCACAACATGAGCAACTCAACTATACGAACTTATGGGAATAGATAAATAGTGAAATCGAACGAGTTTTACGAGAATTGAACATACACGCGATAAAACATAGTTCAAGACGAAAATACGTAAAAACATCACCGAAACTCGTCTAAATAGAAAAACTCAAAGAACAAACTAGATTCAGAATCCCAAAACAGTGCAAACGAGTCGTCCGAAACGAACATACACCAAAAATAGAAATTACCAAAAATAGGAAGTACGGATGTTACATTCTCTCCCCCTAAAAATAAGTTTCATCCCGAAACATACAACGTGAATAACTTGGGGTATCTCGACCTCATTCTCTCTTCCATCTCCCATGTGGATTCCTCGGATCCATGCCTCGACCATTGCAATTTAACCAAGGGAATGGTTTTGTGCCTGAGTTGCTTCACCCGACGCTCTAAGATCTGAATCGGCCTCTCCTCGATGGTAATGTCGGGTCCTAACTCGATCTCTCCAAAATCAATAATATGGCTCGGTTCCAGTACGTACTTCCTAAGCTGAGAAACATGAAATACGTTATGTACGTGGCTCAGGGACGCCGGCAAGCCTAACCGATATGCAAGCTCTCCAACTCTCTCTAGAATCTCGAATGGCCCAATATATCTCGAACTAAGTTTACCCTTCCGACCGAAGCGGTAAACTCCCTGTGTCGGCGACACCTTAAGCAACACATGGTCTCCCACCTCAAACTCCAACGGCTGGCGACGCGATTCGGCATAAGACTTCTGTCGACTCTGGGCCGTCAACATCCTATCGCGAATCAGAGCAATCTTCTCTCTCGTCTCAACTACCATATCGGGCTCGGTGCCAATTAGCGCAGATGCATCATCCCAACACAACAGCGATCTGAACCTCCTACCATACAATGCCTCAAATGGTGCCATTTTCATCGAGGCGTGCTAACTATTATTGTACGTGAACTCAATCAACGGCAAGTGCGACTCCCAATCATCCTTCCAATCTAAAGCACAGGCTTGCAACATATCCTCCAGCATCTGTATCATCCGCTCAGAATGTCCGTCTGTCTGAGGGTGGTAGGATGTAGTGAGTCTCAACTCGGTCCCTAAGGCTCGATGAACGGCCTGCCAAAAATGTGATATAAACCGGCCATCAAGATCCGAAACAATACTCTTAGGGGTCCCATGCAACCTCACGATATCCGCAATGAATACCTGCGCTAGTCTCTCCGGCCCCCAAGTATCCTTAATACCTAGAAAATGAGATGATTTGGTTAGTCGATCGACAATAACCCAAATCATATTCATTCCAATCCGAGTACTAGGCATACTGGTAATAAAATCCATGGAAATGTCCTCCCACTTCCACTCCGGAATAGGGAGTGGTCACAATAATCCCGCAGGTCACTGATGCTCAATCTTAATCTGCAAACAGGTTAAACACTTCGATACAAACTCGTTCACGTCCGTCTTCAAATTGCTCCACCAATAGTTACTCCTTACATCCTTGTACATTTTGCTCGTACCAAGATGTATGGAGTAAGGCGTAGTATGAGCCTCACTCAAGACCTTCTGTCTCAACTCAATGTCATTCGGTATACATAATCTGCTGCGAAATCTCAAAACTCCATCATCCTGAATCACAAACCTAGGGGCTTTCCCCTTCCTCACATCCTCCCTCAACTGGACCAAAAATAGATCATCATACTGCTTCACCTTGATATCATCAGTCAAGGACGAAGTAATTTCCAACGAACATAACTGACCCTGAACTCTCTGAACCCAAACCTCGATATTCTGACAAATAAAATCCCACTGGATCCTACTCTATGGTGTAAGTACCTCTAACATCTGTAACACCATCGGCTTCCAACTCAACGCATCGGCCACTACATTAGCCTTACCCGGATGGTAAAGTATCTCGAGGTCATAATCTTAAATTAGCTCCAACCACCTACGCTATCTCATGTTCAACTCTTTCTAACTGAAGATATACTTCAGACTCTTGTGATCCGTGTAAATCTTACATGAAGACCCATAGAGATAATGCCTCCATATTTTCAAAACAAAGATGACTGCAGCTAACTCTAAATCATGCGTAGGGTAATTTGCTTCGTAAGGTTTTAGCTGTCGGGACGCATAAGCAATAACCCTATCTCTCTGCATCAAAACACATTCGAGCCCGAGGCCCAAAGCATTACTATATACCACAAAATCCTCGTTCCCCTGAGGCAATGCTAAAATGGGTGCGGTAGTTAGTCGTCTCTTCAACTCTTCAAAACTATCCTGTCTATCTGCGGTCCACTCGAACTTCTGAGTCTTCTGGAGTAGCTGAGTGAGTGGTCTAGCAATCTTAGAAAATACCTCAACAAATCTACGGTAATAGCCTTCAAGTCCCAGAAAACTCCTCACCTCCTTCGCATTCTTAGGCGGTCCCACGACATCACTGCCTCTATCTTCTGCGGATCTACCCGAACTCCCTCTACTGAAATCACGTGCCCGAGGAACATCACTTCCTTGAGCCAAAACTCACACTTAGAGAACTTCACGTACAACTTCTCAGATCTCAAAATGTCTAGCACAATCCGGAGATGTAAGGCGTGCTCCTCCCGACTCCGGGAATAGATAAGAATGTCATCGATAAAGACGACTACAAATTTGTCCAGATACTCAATAAAAACATTGTTTATCAACTGCATGAACACTGCTGGGGAATTGGTTAGCCCAAAAGGCATAAACACAAACTCGTAATGGCCATATCTCGTCTGAAAAGCAACTTTCGGTATATCACTGTCCCGAATCCTCAACTGGTAGCTGCCCGATCGTAAATCAATATTCGAGAAGACTGTCGCTCCCTGAAGCTGATCAAACAAATCGTCGATCCTGGGCAAAGGGTACTTGTTTTTTATGGTTAACTTGTTTAATTCTCGATAATCGATGCATAAACGAAGCGATCCATCCTTCTTCTTAACAAAAAGCACAGGCGCACCCCAAGGCAATGCGCTCGGTCGAATATACCCTTTATTTAAAAACTCTCCCAACTGTTTCTTCAACTCTAACATCTCAGACGGTTCCATACGGTACGACGCTCGAGAAATAGGGGCCGCATTCGGCTCTAGATCGATAGGGAACTCAAATTCCCGCTGAGGTGGTAATCCCGGTAAGTCATCCGGAAATACCTCAGGATACTCATTCACAACTGGAATCGAAGACATGTCAACTCCACCATCTTCCACCTTCAGAGCGTAACACTAATAGCCGACGCAACCCTGGTTTAGAAGTTTTATCGCCTTCAAGGCGCTAATCACACTTCCCGACTGACCCAGTTTACAACCGACGAGAGTATGCTCGGTGTCATCCTCGGCTACTATCAAGATGGTACGAGTCCGATAATTCATGATAGCACCGTGACGATCCAACCAATCGTCCCCGATGATTAAATCCTCACCCTTAAGGTCTATAACAATGAGATTCGAGGGCCAATCTCGGCTCCCGATCCTCACTGGGAAATCCCTAACTTCCCGATCCCCAACCATACGATCCCCGCTAGGCGTACCCACTACAAACGGTTCACATTCGAACAAGCAATCAAAACCAATACGACTCACACAATCCGAAGCAATAAAGGAGTAGGTAGCACCCGAATCAAAAAGAACTGAAACTGGATGAGAAAGGATCTGAGTGGTACCTGATGCCACCGGAACGTTTGCCTCCTCTGTGCGCCTCATCTGATACAATCGGGGGTGAACTGAGCCCGAACTTGATGCTGTACGGCGATCCGGCTGACCCCGACCCCTACCCCGACCCGAACTCTGAGGAACATGAGTAGCTGGAGTGCTGTGTTCCTTCTGATCGACGGTGGTAGTTGGAGCTCTGGCGACGCTAGTGGCCCTCTCACAATGAGTTGTCTGCAAGTAAAGCAAGTAACTAACGGAAATGGGCAATCCTTCATCATGTGCTCATACTGACTGTAATTAAAACAAACTCTCCCGCCAGATGCAACAGACTGGACCGAACGGTTACCCTAAGACCCACCAGTCTGATGAAATGGCCTCTTCCCAGACGTAGGAGCAGACTGAGACCTCGAAAACTGACCACTCTTACCGACTGAAATACTGCCAGTAGTCTTCTGCTTCTTAGTTTCGGAACCCGACTCTGATTCCGGGATATCCATCTCGATCGCTAGGGCGCGATCCTGGTATTCTTTCAAGGTGGCACACATCAGCGGTGCCATACTCTGCCTAATATGCGGTTTCATGCGCATATTGAAATAATGGATTTTATCGGCCTCCGTCCTCACCTGATCCTTCACGAAGCCCAAGTGTTGATTGTAAGAGATAATGGCCTGAGAAATCGGCACATCCTGAGGTGTGGCAGTGAAAAACTCCACAATCCTGCGTTCTTTGACTGGCGGCGGACAACATTTGGCTTCCATAGCAGCCTTGAATTCCTCCCAAGTGGCTCGGTGATCTCTGAGCGCCACAGCCTCCTACCATTATGCAGCTTCTTTATCCAGGAGATACTGGGCAATATGTACCCTCCTATCATCGGGACAAGCTACTTCATCAAAAGTCCTGCTCAACTCAAAGAGCCAATTCTCCCAACCGAGGGAGTCAGAAGATCCAAAGAAACGAGGAGGGTGCATCTTAGTCATCGTTTGAAACCACTTACTAGCTTTTTCCTTATGAGTCGGGGGCGGTTCTGGCGTCCTCCCTAAGCTATCTGGGCAAGCTGGGATACCAATTTCTGAAGTACGACAGTAGCCCCGGCGTCGGCATTATTACCCGACGATAGATCCTGACTGACCGACATATCCTGCTGCCCTTCAGAGCTTAGAGGTAGAGTGCTCGGCACTGACTGAGAGGTCGAATCTATAGAGGACTGAGAAAGTGAGATTTCCTCATTAATAGCACCCCGACCACGGCCTCGGCCGCGTCCCCTAGCTGGTCTACCCCGACCTCTCAACATACTGAAGAAAATATATGAAAGGAACAAGATTACAAAAATTCGTAGTTTGTAAAGTCGGTTCCACAATTCACAATCCAAACAACACAAGGAAACGAATTACATAAATATAAGAGTTCGAGGAGACTTACAGTCACGGGTCGCACGAAGAGATGTTAGCACGATGATATTAGCCTCAATAACTGACTCTAACGACACGACTGACAGACCCAAAATTAACCGACAACCTAGGTATTCATAACCTAAGGCTCCAATATCATAAATATAACACCCCAAATCACCAATGGGACATTACACGCCGTAGAACCCTCATGATATCTACCAGGCTAACACATAACGCACAATCCGAATATGAAATCTCAAAAGACACAACCATCATAGTAAAATAAGGTTGTGGCCTCGGCCAAAACAATTTAATCAAGTATCGTAGAGTGTAACCCCAATAAATCCACTGCACATGGAGGGGACTTTAACCAAATTATTAAACACTCAGTCTAACTCCAATATCAAGATAAATGCAATAGTAAAACATAAAACACGACTCAAGCCTCATTTCATGCCAGTCCATCCTTTGCATGCATATCCCGTGCCAGCTCCTCGGCTCGACCAGTACCTGAAATGCATAAGACGCATTTCCCCCATTTAAGTACACAATTACACGACATTATATACATACGATATTCAACGCAAACAAACCATTTTAGAAAACATTTGCAAACAATATTCCGGAATATAACTTTTACATCTAAAATAGTATATCCTCAAGTTGGTAACTCGCGACCGTACCCATTAGTATCGGCCACCAGAGGTCCCGTCGAACCGTCCCCGGGTGAGAAACCACCTCCGCGGCCGTACCCATTAGTATCGGCCCCTAGAGGTCCCGTCGAACCGTCCCCGGGTGAAAGAACAACAACACACACACCCAAGTCCACTCCCATGGCCGTACCCATTAGTATCGGTCCCCATAGGCCACACATGCCATCCCCGGGTGGAAGAACGACAACATAACCAAACAATAACACAACTTACATAATTCGCATCAAAACCGTACATACATAACGAAATGTAATACATATACTTGCCTTGGATAACACGATGTGAAGAAAATGGTGAAATGAAAGGTTTCGGTCCGAATAATCTTCACAAACCCATTCCTAACACAAGAACGACATACAACCAATCTCAATCTTGTGAATACGTAGGAATTCTTCCTAATTCTACCCGATGGGATAATTCGCCGAACACTATGAAGGCATAAGAGTTAAACTTGATTAATGAAGGGGAAGAACTCGGAATTAATCCACAAAACTTCTAGGAAAAACTATAATCATGATCACATAACTATAATCCACCATCAATCAAATCAAAAACGGAACTAAAAATGAATTATAGTCCAGAACCTTAACATTAGGTAAAATGCCAAAATACCTCAATTCAACGATGAAATGGTGGAAGGAAGATGGTTGATTCGTGCTAGAATCCAATTCCGAGTTATAAGATGATGGAATGTAATATCTGAGTGAGATCGCCCGAAATTGCCAAGGAGGAGTGAAAAACCGAGAGGAAAAGGAGGAAATGGGGTTAAAACACTCGTCTGTCCTATATATACTGGACAGAACACGGCACAACAAACGGCCTAACTAGCACCGTGTTCATCGCCGTGTTGCAAGTCAGCGAGCGACCCCTGTGCGACACGGCGCACAGACACGGCACAGAATGTTGCGGGTCTTGCGCCGTTTCGTGAGACAGCGAGCGACCCTTGTGTGACACGGCGCAGAATGTTGCGGGTCTTGCGCCGTTTCGCGAGACAGCGAGCGACCCCCGTGCGAAACGGCGCATAATGCCGCGGGTCTTGCGCCGTTTCGCGAGACAGCGAGCGACCCCTGTGCGACACGGTGCACAGACACGGCGCAGAATGTCGTGGGTCTTGCGCCGTTTTGCACAGGTCATGCGAGACAGCCTCTTGTCATAGGACGACGCTACCATAACTGAAAAAAGATGATAAAACCACAACACGACATGCCGACCCAACGGTCCGAGAAAAATACAAGCAACAAAAAATAATATCCAATAAACCAGAACGGTCCGAGGTACCCAACCAAAATCGAACAAGGGGGGCAAATTCCCTAAACTTATAGGAAATTACAAAATGGCCCAAACGTCCGAAAATCACGATACAATGTCGGATTAACAATCCGAAACTCACAACATGAGCAACTCAGCCATACGAACTTATGGGAATAGAGAAATAGTAAAATCGAATGAGTTTTACGAGATCGAACGTACACGCGATAAAACATAGTTTAAGACAAAAATACGTAAAAACATCACCGAAACTCGTCCGAATGGAAAAACTCAAAGAACAAACTAGATTCAGAATCCCAAAACAGTGACAACCGAGTCGTCCGAAACGAACATACACCAAGAATAGAAATTACCAAAATTAGGAAGTACGGATAATACACGGATGGGGTATAGTAATGCCAAAATGAGTGTAAGTATTCTCAATCATCAATTCAGTCCTTCGAACCTTGATCTTTACTTCTTAAACATCTTTCTCTAAACGATACATTCGAGCTTCTAGCTGAGATGAAGACCTGGCTCGACTGACTTGGGATGGACCAGCATGTGAAGTCGCAGAACAAAGACGAGTCCTCTCGGTCTGAGGACCTCTGGACATCACTCTGTCCTCCAAACGAGGTAAAGCACCTTCGTCGCCTAGCAAGTCACGGTCTCTGAGATAAGCAAAATAGATCCAACCTCTATTTCTATTTCTTGTTTGAAGATACTTCATCATTCGAATGGCTCCTTCATGAACTAAGTTCCCTTTTGGAATTGCCACTCCATGCAACCCAGATAAGTCCACTCCTTCTTTCTCAAATATTTCTGTCAAAATGGATCCAAATGGCATCCCTAACTTCCGTTGGCGATCCTGCTTGACATAACCTTCTTGTGAAATATCATTCCTTTTTCCACAAACCACTTTAACGTAACTCTGGCAAAGTTAACTTGCTTATCGTTCAGAAAATGATATATGATCTCCATATCAATGTTAACAAGTCTCTGTTGAGCATTCAATTTAAGCATTAAACTTCTAGTGATAACATCATGAAGAACACTAATGTTTAAGCCAAAATCGTTGTTCTCAAATTTATCGGAATTAACCTTAAGGACAGGCTGAGTTTTTAGAAAATATCTAACAGTGAATTCATTCAAAGTTTCATTTTCATTGTCATACATGTCATCATATATATCATCGTCATTAGGAGTGAGATTTCCAATGCATATCAAACCTTCATTTGGCAACCCAAAAATTTCTGATAATTTTACAGCATCAAATGTAATTTGCGTGCCTTGAACTAACAAATGAATCACAATTAAACCATCCGAATTGTAACTTGTTGAGAAATTAGTATAAAATTCCCTGACACAATTATCATAAATAGGTCGGGCAAGGCTCACAAATTTGCTAATTCCTAATATGTCAAAGAACTCTTCCACATTCACTCCAATAGCATTTAATGATCCAAAGTCGAAATGATGGCTAAGAGTTACCTCTTCATCGATTAGAATGTCATTAAAAAACTTTTCTGTCTGAGGATTGAGAAATCGCGATGAATCTGGTGGATTGGATGAGTTTTCTCCCCTTCTCTTCTTTCCTGCTCTAGTGTTCATCATGATTTTGTGGATTTAGAAAGAATCAATCGAGTATTTGGAGGGGTTTTTAGGAGAGGGTGATCGTATGATTAGGGTTTGTGTTTGGGATTTTGAATGGGATTATGACTCATCGGGTATAATTTATTTTGGAAATAGCATGTAACATACATTATAAGGTATCAGCAGTAATATTGGGTGTATAACGTGCATTATATGGAAGAATAGCAGCCGTAATTGGATGTCCAAATTTTCTGCCTAAAATTCTGTATTGCATAGCGTATGTAACGAGTTCATTCATAACGTACTTAATGTCTTTTACATATGTTAACCCTTGGGTATAGCGGCCGTTAAGCTAACCAAAAGAACAGTGAAATTCTTATGATGATATCTGTTCATTTTTCATGACCATTTTGCTGTTTATGAAGAATATGCAAAATTTTAAAAATGATCAACATGTCCCATCCCTAAATTTATCCGAATAAAATTAAATGCATTTTTGGGCAACGGTAAAAATGTCTGCCAACTGTTCATTAGTACCTACAAATTGGAGACGGACATTCCCGTTTGGATATGATCGCGAATAAAATGGTGACAGATTTCAATATGTTTTATCCTACTATGCAAGATGGGATTTTTGCTCAAATTTATGGCACTTGTATTATCACAATAGATAGGTGTATTTTAAAGAGAGATGTCATAATCTTGTAAATGATTTTTAATTCACAGTATTTGTGCACATGCACTTCCTGCAGCCACATATTCTTTTTCAGCTGTGGAAGTAGCCACACTAGTCTGTTTCTTACTTCCCCAAGATATTAAACAAGAACTCATAAAATGACAAGTCCCACTTGTACTTTTTCTGCCAATTTTACATCCACCAAAATCAGAACCACTATATGCAAAAAGTTCAAAATCAATACTTGATGGATACCAAAGTCCTAAACTAGTAGTCCCTTTCAGATAACGAAAAATTCTTTTGCAATCAGTAAGATGAGATTCCTTTGGATTAGCTTGGAACCTCGCACGAATACATGTAGAAAACATAATATCCGGTCTGGGAGCAGTAAGATAAAGTAACGATCCAATCATACCTTGATATTTTTTTGGTCGACGGGTTTACCTTTCTCATCTTTATCAAGTTTTAGAGTGGATGACATAGATGTTGATATGTCCTTGCATCCTTTCATCTTGAATTTCTTTAGTACCTCGTTGACGTATTTTGTTTGATGAATGAATATTCCGTCTTTGAGTTGTTTTATTAGAAGCCCGGGAAAGAATTTTAACTCTCCCATCATGCTCATTTTGAATTCTCCTTTCATAAGATTTGCAAATTCTTGGGACAGAGAATCGTTAGTAGTACCAAATACAATATCATCGACATATATTTGACATATAAGCATATCATTACCAATTTTTTTGACAAATAGAGTATTATCAACATGACCTCTAATATAACCATTTGAGATGAGGAAAGTGCTTAATCTTATACCATGCTCTCGGCGCTTGTTTCAATCCATAGAGAGCTTTATGGAGCTTGTACACATAATCTTCAAATCAGGGTGGTTGCTTGACATAGACCTCTTCCTAGATGACTCTGTTTAGAAACGCACTTTTTACATCTATTTGATGAAGTTTGATCTTTTTATAAAAGGCAAAGGCGCGTAAAAGGTGAATAGCCTCAAGACGGGCAACCGGTGCGAAAGTCTCTTCGTAGTCCAATCCTTCCTCTTAGTTGTACCACTGAGTGACCAATCTTGGTTTATTTTAAACTCGAAGACCATTATCATCTGTCTTTACTTTATGAACCCATTTAGTTCCGATAATAGTTTTGTCTATCGGTACCGGAACAAATTCCCATACTTTATTTCTTTCGAATTGATTGAGTTCCTCTTGCATAGAAATGGCTCAATTTTTGTCGTTTATGGATTCATCAATGTTCTTTGGCTCCATGTGAGAAATGAATGCAATATTATTCAAGCAGTCATTCACATTTCTCCCTGTTCGCACATCTTTACTGATTTTACCGAGAATTTGATCTATGGGGTGATATGTTACATTTTCCCACTCTTTAGGATGATTGAACGGATTTACCTCAGGTTTCTCAGAGCTTATGTCAAGCTTCTCTTGCTCCTTTGATGCTTCAGAAACTTCATTTGGTGGAATCATACCTACATCATCATCAAAAACAACTTTTCTCGGGGGTAAAACTGTATCATCAAATTTCACATGAATAGATTCTTCTACATAACCTCTAATATAATTAAAAACACGATAAGCTTTACAGTTTAATGAATATCCGAGAAATATACCAACATTAGACTTAGAATCAAATTTTTCCAAATTATCCTTGCCGTTATTGTGGATGAAGACTTTACAACCAAATGGATGAAAGTAAGATAAAATTGGCTTTTTACCTTTGAATATTTCATATGGCGTCATCATCTTATTTCTCTAAATGTGAACCCGATTTGTGACATAACATGCAGTGTTGACAGCATCTGCCCAAAAGTATTTTGGAAGTCCATATTCATCATTCGGCTCATTTCCTCCAAGGTACGATTTTTCCTCTCGACAACTCCATTTTGTTGAGTGTACGAGGTGCCGAAAAATTATGTCTGATGTTGTATTTGTCACACCAGTCTTCAAAGTCATTTAATTCGAATTCTCCACCATAATCAGTTTTAATGGCGATAATTGATAAATCTTTCTCTTTCTGTATAAGTTTACACCAATTAAGAAACTCGTTAAAAGCATCGCTTTTATTTGCTAAAATTTTTACCATGTAAATCTGGAGAAATCTTCAACAAGTACTAAAGTATAAAATTTACCACTCAAGCTAGCATGTCTAGATGGTCCTATCAACTCCATATGAATTAATTCAAGATTCCGGCTAGTGGAAATTTCCATTTTTGGTTTAAAAGAGCCTCTAGCATGTTACCTTTAATACATACTTCACAAATATAATTTAATTTTGGTAGACCAAGAACAATATTATGTTTTAGCTAATTTTGAAAGTAGAGGCAAAGAAGTGCGTCCCAATTTACGATGCCAAATAATAGCATTTTCATATTATGAGATTAAACATTTTTCATTAAACGATGATTCATCTTGAAGATCCACAATATAAATATTACCATATCGTAGACCAATAAAAACTATTTGATCTTTTCTCATTGTTGTGCATTGGATGATTTGAAAAATTATTTTGAGACCTGTATCACATAATTGGGAAACACTAAGTAAATTGTGACAGAGACCATCAACAAAAAGAACATTTTCAATAGTTGTTAAAGGTTTCTTACCTACCTTACCTATACCTTTGACGTTACCCTTTTTGTTATCATCAAAGGTGACACATCCCCGTTCTTACCTTTCAAGCTCCGTGAAGAGATGCTGGTTTCCACTCATGTGGTTAGAACACCCACTATGTGTAACACCCCGAGATATTCGGAATAATTACAGCGCCGTAAACCCTTTAGATAAGGATTTACAAGGCTAATTTTAGAAGAAGTATAAAAACAATACAATCGAACAACTGAAGTTCAAATACAGATTTGATTCAACCGATCAAATGAGTTAACTTATACAACCATATCGAATTGACTTTATTAAAACAGACGTACTCGAGTACTAAACGAACCAAGAAGACCAATCACAATAACAATAACATCAATCACATCACTGAGCCATTTCATCGTCTCCGTTTGCATCGTGGTTGCCTCCCCGCTCCTCGGCTACCTGAACATCAAAACAATGTCCACCCCCGAAGGGGTTAGCACAACAATGCTAGTACAAGTATCATCATACAATAAATCGTCAATGCATCATAAAACATGCAAAAACGGACTTCCGCCACCGGAATCCAACGATGCGAATCCTCACGATTCCATCAACACAATACAAGGTAATCCAAATGATCCAATACTCAAAGATAGATCCCCATGATGATCCCGCGGACCAACGCATGGTGGAAAACCCGTCCAACGATCCAGCTTCTCAAGATAGATCCCCATGATGATCCCGTCGGACCAACGCATGGTGGACATTCGATCCAGCGCCTCAAGATAGATCCTCATGATCCCCTGATCATTTATACCATAAATCAACCAACTATGCATACACATATGCATTTCAATATGTTCATCAATACGAACAAATAACCACGAATATCACGAGAATTTTCAGAAATACATCTCATATTCAACAATATGAACAAAACCACAATCATGATAAATCGAACTCGACATATGATACTTGCCTCGAAAATGGCAAGGACGAAACACTTCAATGATCTCGACACACTCGAAGGCCGCCTCCTTCGATCAACGTAACAAGCTCGAACCTTAACAAAAGGAATGATATACAAATCATCTCAAGTCGAATGATGGCCTAACAATTCGGTCTACGGCCGAAAAGCTCAAAATAACAATCTGCCTGGACTGCTTAGCGTGCGCTACGTACTCTACGTAACGTGCGCTAAGCCGGCCTGTTAGCGTACGCTATCGTGGAAAACTAGCGTGCGCTAGCCACGAACTGACAGTTCGAATCGGTTGATACATAACGTACGCTACGTACGCTTTGTACGTTAACTGAACCCCGATAGCGCACGTTAACTCACATATGTTAGCGTGCGCTAATCGTTGCATGGCAGAATACTGCTAACGGAAAAACTGGGTTGAAAGGTGGTGAATTCACGAATTCTAAGTTGATACAACATGTCATCCTCAAGCATGTCATGCTAAAAAGGTTTGTGGAAGTTCCATGATCATGAGGTACAACTTATACGGATAATCATCTCAACAACATATCTTTTCTAAGATCTTCAAGAAATATTCTAAGTTCCGATTTATTCCAAGTCCTAAAACATATGATTCCTTACGTAAAGCATACGAACTAGGTAATCTTCATATACTGGTCGATTGATTCTGAAGATACATAACATGCTTAGGAATCCACATACTAAAAGGTTCAATGGATTATACGATGAATAAGTGTCGAACGTCGAAAATATCCTTCTAACACATGATGTACGACTAATAACGAATCTAACTAACTAGACGAACATGATCAACATCCTTTAGAACACAACTAGTATTGGTGAAGAATCACCTACCTCAAGGTAGTGAGGAACACGGAGGAAAATGAAGCAATCCGACACCGCAAGCTTTGAACACCAATCTCCAATGATATACGATCTTCAATCACGAACCAGGATGTTGATATGAAGTGTTTAGGATGAAGGAAGTTATGTTCTAAGTGTAGGGATTCGGGTAATGGAAGTAGAGAGAACTGAAATCACGAATAAGATGTTGTCCTATTTATAATAAATGGCTATTAGCGCGCGCTAGACCCTGTTTGTAGCGTGCGCTAACGGCTCACTGACTAAACTGTACTCGGCACTTAGCGTGCGCTACGCATATACCTGTAGCGTGCGCTAAGGCGTTGACTCGACTTTTCCCCGAAAGCCGTCCAGGTACATCCCGACACGATCCGACAGGGGTCCCCCGGCCAGATCTCACCTACCGCACATCCCAATCAATCTGACCATGCATAGCGTGCGCTAATGACCCTCAGTAGCGTGCGCTAAGAATCCACGTTAGCGCACGCTAAACATATCCGGTAGCGTGCGCTATATGCGCAGATTTATAATCTTTAAATCACAACCACGAAATTAAACGCTCAACAACATCTGATTATGAAATACGGAAAATAATACTCAGATCAAGTACAATCATTACAATATCACAAGTTCCAATTACATAACAGAAATCCCGGGTATTACATCCTTCCTCCCTAAAAGAAGTTTCGTCCCGAAACTTAAGATGAAAACAACTCCGGATATCTAGTCTTCATACTGTCCTCCGTTTCTCAAGTGGCCTCTTCGACTCCATGTCGTGACCATTGTACTTTAACCAAGTGTATTGGTTTATTCCTCAATTGTTTGATCCGGCTCTCAAGTATCTTGATTGGTCTCTCTTCGAAGGTGCCATCATTGGCTATTTCGATCTCGTCGAAATCAATGACGTGACTGGGGTCCGGTACATACTTCCGCAGTTGGGATACGTGAAACACATTGTGAACGTGACTCAGCGATGGCGGTAAGGCCAACTTGTATGCTAAATCTCCCACTCTCTAGAGGATCTCGAATGGTCCCATATATCTCGGACTAAGCTTGCCTCTCCTCCCGAAACGGAAAATCCCTCGTGTAGGAGACACCTTCAATAGTACATGGTCCCCAGCGTCGAACTCTAGAGGGCGACGACGTACATCTGCATAAGACTTCTGTCGACTCTGGGCAGTCAACAGTCTCTCTCGAATCAAAGCTATCTTCTCTTGAGTCTGAATAATCAATTCTGGTTCCGTCCCGATCAAATCCGAAGAATCATCCCAACACAGGGGTGATCGGCATCTTCAACCGTATAAAGCTTCAAATGGGGCCATCTTAATAGAAGCATGCCAACTGTTATTATAAGTGAACTCGATCAAGAGCAAGTGAACTTCCCAATCAGTCGACCAATCTAATGCACAAGCTCTAAGAATGTCCTCTACTGTCTGTATAGTTCTTTCAGACTGACCATCCATTTGGGGATGATAAGCTGTGCTAAAGTTGAGCTCAGTCCCCAAAGCCCTGTGAACTGCTTTCCAGAAGTGTGACACGAAACGACCATCTCGATCCGAAATAATGGTCTTCAGCGTCCCGTGCAATCTGACTATCTCCGCAATAAATATTCGTGCCAATCTCTCGGGTCCCCATGTATCTTTAATTCCCAGGAAATGAGCCGACTTGGTTAGTCGATCAACTACAACCCAAATCATGTTCATTCCCATTCTAGTCCTTGGCATACTAGTAATGAAGTCCATCGAGATATCCTCCCACTTCCACTCAGGGATCGGAAGCGGTTTTAACATTCCGGCAGGTTGTTGATGTTCAATCTTAACCTGCTGACAAGTCAAACACTTCGAAACATACTCTGCTACGTCCTTCTTCATATTCCCCCACCAGAAGTTTTGCTTTAAATCTTTATACATCTTACTACTGCCTGGGTGAATAGAATAGGGCGCGCTATGAGCTTCCTTTAAAATTGTCCGTCTCAAATCATCATCCTCGGGAACGCAAAGTCGACTCTGAAATCTCAGAACCCCATCATCTTGTATCACGAATCCTGGGGCCTTTCCTTTCTTTACTTCGTCATATAATCGAAGGATCAGAGAATCGTTCAATTGTTTAGACTTGATCTCCTCGACTAATGATGAAGTCAGTTCTATCACATAAAGTTTCCCTTAGATTCCTGGTGCCCATACCTCAATCCCCTCGCGGATCGCCTCGTTGAATACCGGTTTGGGACGTAAGTGCTTCCAACACTCGAAGAGAAACAGGTTTTCGGCTCAAGGCATCGGCTACTACGTTTGCTTTCCCGATGATAGAGAATCTCCAAGTCGTAATCCTTGATCAATTCCAACACCTTCTCCGCCTCATGTTTAATTCTTTCGATCAAAATGTACTTGAGGCTCTTATGATCTCAGAAGATCTCGACAATGAGTGCCGTACAAATAATGTCGCCAAATTTTCAAGGCAAAGACCACAGCTGCTAGCTCCAGATCATGAGTAGGGTAATTAATCTCGTACGGTTTCAATTGCCGAGAAGCATAAGCAATCACTTTATCCTTCTGCATCAATACACAACCTGCACTCGATTCAAGCGTCAGATACCATGAATCCATCGGTTCCCTCGCGGCGCTAATATAGGTGCTGTTGTCAGTCTCCTCTTAAGTTCGTCAAAACCAGCCTGGCACTTTTCATTCCACATGAACTTTTGAGTTTTCTGTAACAGCTGGGTGAGCGGACGAGCAATTTTGGAAAATCCTTCTACAAAGCGGCGATAATATCCAGCAAGTCCTAAGAAGCTTCGGACTTCTTTCACGTTTTTAGGAGCTTCCCAATCCAAGATTGCTTCGACTTTCTTCGGGTCCACCTGAACTCCGTCGGCTGATATCACATGCCCAAGGAAGGTTACTTCCTTAATCCAGAACTCGCATTTTGAAAATTTTGCATACAGCTGTTCCTTCCTCAAGGTGCTCAAAACCACACGTAAATGTTCAGCATGTTCCTCTGCGTCCCTCGAATATATCAGGATGTCGTCAATGAAGACGACCACAAATTTATCCAAGTATTCCAAGAATACCCGATTCATCAATTGCATGAATACCGCAGGAGCATTGGTAAGTTCAAATGGCATTACTACAAATTCATAATGCCTGCATCGATCTCAAAGCATTTCGGATATCCGATTCCTTAATTCTCAACTGGTGGTATCCTGATCGCAAGTCAATCTTCGAGAATACCCTTGCCCCTTGCAGTTGATCAAACAAGTCGTCGATCCGAGGTATAGGATACTTATTCTTGATCGTCATCTTGCTGAGCTCCCTGTAATCAATACACAGTCGGAGGGATCCGTCTTTCTTCCGGACAAAGAGAACGGGCGCTCCCCAAGGAGAAACACTAGGTTGGACATAGCCCTTCTGTAAAAATTCCTCCAGTTGCTTCTTGAGTTCATACATCTCGGTTGGCGCCATGCGGTATGGTGATCTGGAAATAGGAGCTGCTCTAGGCTCTAGTTCGATAGTGAATTCCACTCCCCTCTGCGGAGGTAACCCAGGTAGTTCGTCAGGAAATACATCTGAGAACTCATTCACAACTGAAATGGACGAGAGCTCTACTCCTTCCTCTTTCCTCATGGCATAGCACCAAAGTCTGTGACATCTCTGCTTCAGTAATTTCACGGCTTTCATTGCTTTGATCAATTTTCCCGAGCTTCCTGGTCTCCATCCTCGGAATAAGTGTTCAGATCCGTCATCAGCAATGATGGAAATGACTCTCTCTCTAATTCGTAATGACTCCATAACGGTTGAGCCAATCATCTCCGAGAATTAAATCGTCACCGTAGATGTCAACTACAATGAGATTCGATGGCCACTCTCTTCCTTCTATAGATACTGGGAAATCCCTAGCTTCTAGGGTTCCCACAATTTTCTCTCCGCTCGGTAATCCCACAACATAAGGTTCACAATTATACAAGCCCGAGATTTTCAAACGATTAACACAGTTCAAAGATATAAAAGAATGCGTAGCTCTAATCGAACAAGACACTAATCTGGTTGCAAAAGGATCTGAATCGCACTGATGCAACAGTGTGTTCGATCATCGATTTCCTCATTTCGCAAAAGCGCGGAGGAACGGACCCAAAGATCGGATGTCTCTCTCTTCCCAGCGTTCTGCTGCTGAAATCCACTCTGCTGCGTCTGGTTCACACTCGTCTCCTTCGGAACTGGAGCTGGAGTGCGAGTACCAAAAGATCGGGTCGTATTCCCACAAAATGTCGCGCGATGTCCTTCCTGTCCACACTCGAAACAGGTTACAGCAGGCGCGAAACAATCACGTCGAACATGTCCCGCTTTGCCACAGTTATAACACTTCTTCCCTGCGTCTGAAACAGTTGGTGCTGCCCGGAACTCCTTTCCACCTCGAGAAGGATGCGGAGGTCTCCTGGATGAATGAAAAGAGGACTGACCCCTGCGAGGCCCGCTACTCTTATCCTCCGTGAAGTTGCGAGACACCTTCTGTTTCTTTGCTTTCGTCGCTTTCTCTACTGCTGCCTCCTTCATATCATAGGCCAACGCCTTGTCCTGGTACTGTCGCAAGGTGGTACATTCAAATCCGGACATATACTGCTGAATTTCCGGCTTCATTCGCATGTCAAAATGAAAAATCTTCTCCGCCTCGGTCCTGACCAAGTGGCGCACATAAGTCAGTTGGTGATTAAAAGTCTTAATCACGTCCGTCACAGATGCTTCTGAATTTTGGGGTGAGAAAAACTCCCGAACTCGGGCTTCTCTAACTGGACGAGGACAATACTGTGCCTCCATCATCAATTTGAATTCCGTCTAGTCAACATTGTGCTCCTCCGGTCGGATGGCCTCCCACCAGTCGAAAGCCTCCCCGGTCAAAAGATACTGGGCGACCGGAACCTTCCTATCGGTGGGACAGTTAATCCCCGCAAAAATCTTCTCTAATTCTTTCAGCCAGTGATCCCAAGAAAGCGTCTCGGCAGAGCCGTCAAATTTCGGAGGGTGCAATTTAATCACTTCGGTAAGCCATCTATCTCCTCGATTTTCCACGTTATGCTGCTGTCCCATCGCCGTCTGCATGCGATCCACAACTTGAGCAAACTGGTTTATCTGGGCAACCACCTGCTGAAGCACTCCCGGCACATTAAGATCTGCATTATTATTTGCCGATCCCTGCTGTCCCCCGGAATGTGAATCCGTTCGACTAATGGCTATCTCTGGGGTAGATACCGACTCTTCTTGCCTCGCATTTCCACGTCCGCGTCCACGACCGCGTCCGCGTCCACGACCTCCTCTCAACATACTGTAAACATAAATACTCAATATCCAGGACAAAGTTTCTCAAAGTACATCCATCAATGTTTACAAGACATGAATTAAATAAAACAGTAGTATTTAGGAAACTTACAACCACAGTCCACTCGACGATGCTAGCTCAGCAGTGATGTTACGAACGACCAATAATCAGATAACGTAAACAGACCCAACTAACCCGACTGCCAAGATATCCATAAATCTTAGCTCCGATACCATATTCTGTAACACCCCGAGATATTCGGAATAATTACAGCGCCGTAAACCCTTTAGATAAGGATTTACAAGGCTAATTTTAGAAGAAGTATAAAAACAATACAATCGAACAACTGAAGTTCAAATACAGATTTGATTCAACCGATCAAATGAGTTAACTTATACAACCATATTGAATTGACTTTATTAAAACAGACGTACTCGAGTACTAAACGAACCAAGAAGACCAATCACAATAACAATAACATCAATCACATCACTGAGCCATTTCATCGTCTCCGATGCATCGTGGTTGCCTCCCCGCTCCTCGGCTACCTGAACATCAAAACAATGTCTACCCCCGAAGGGGTTAGCACAACAATGTTAGTACAAGTATCATCATACAATAAATCATCAATGCATCATAAAACATGCAAAAACGGACTTCCGCCACCGGAATTCAACGATGCGAATCCTCACGATTCCATCAACACAATACAAGGTAATCCAAATGATCCAAGCCTCAGCATAGATCCCCATGATGATCCCGTCGGACCAACGCATGGTGGAAAACCCGTCCAATGATCCAGCGTCCTCAGCATAGATCCCCATGATGATCCCGTCGGACCAACGCATGGTGGACATTCGATCCAGCGCCCTCAGCATAGATCCTCATGATCCCCTCGGATCATTTATACCATAAATCAACCAACTATGCATACACATATGCATTTCAATATGTTCATCAATACGAACAAATAACCACGAATATCACGAGAATTTTCAGAAATACATCTCATATTCAACAATATGAACAAAACCACAAGCATGATAAATCGAACTCGACATATGATACTTGCCTCGAAAATGGCAAGGACGAAACACTTCAATGATCTCGACACACTCAAAGGCCGCCTCCTTCGATCAACGTAACAAGCTCGAACCTTAACAAAAGGAATGATATACAAATCATCTCAAGTCGAACGATGGCCTAATAATTCGGTCTACGGCCGAAAAGCTCAAAATAACAATCTGCCTGGACTGCTTAGCGTGCGCTACGTACTCTACGTAACGTGCGCTAAGCCGGCCTGTTAGCGTACGCTATCGTGGAAAACTAGCGTGCGCTAGCCACGAACTGACAGTTCGAATCAGCTGATACATAACGTACGCTACGTACGCTTTGTACGTTAACTGAACCCCGATAGCGCACGTTAACTCACATATGTTAGCGTGTGCTAATCGTTGCATGGCAGAATACTGCTAACGGAAAAACTGGGTTGAAAGGTGGTGAATTCACGAATTCTAAGTTGATACAACATGTCATCCTCAAGCATGTCATGCTAAAAAGGTTTGTGGAAGTTCCATGATCATGAGGTACAACTTATACGGATAATCATCTCAACAACATATCTTTTCTAAGATCTTCAAGAAATATTCTAAGTTCCGATTTATTCCAAGTCCTAAAACATATGATTCCTTACGTAAAACATATGAACTAGGTAATCTTCATATACTGGTCGATTGATTCTGAAGATACATAACATGCTTAGGAATCCACATACTAAAAGGTTCAATGGATTATACGATGAATAAGTGTCGAACGTCGAAAATATCCTTCTAACACATGATGTACGACTAATAACGAATCTAACTAACTAGACGAACATGATCAACATCCTTTAGAACACAACTAGTATTGGTGAAGAATCACCTACCTCAAGGTAGTGAGGAACACGGAGGAAAATGAAGCAATCCGACACCGCAAGCTTTGAACACCAATCTCCAATGATATACGATCTTCAATCACGAACCAGGATGTTGATATGAAGTGTTTAGGATGAAGGAAGTTATGTTCTAAGTGTAGGGATTCGGGTAATGGAAGTAGAGAGAACTGAAATCACGAATAAGATGTTGTCCTATTTATAATAAATGGCTATTAGCGCGCGCTAGACCCTGTTCGTAGCGTGCGCTAACGGCTCACTGACTAAACTGTACTCGGCACTTAGCGTGCGCTACGCATATACCTGTAGCGTGCGCTAAGGCGTTGACTCGGCTTTTCCCCAAAAGCCGTCCAGGTACATCCCGACACGATCCGACAGGGGTCCCCCGGCCAGATCTCACCTACCGCACGTCCCAATCAATCTGACCACGCATAGCGTGCGCTAATGACCCTCAGTAGCGTGCGCTAAGAATCCACGTTAGCGCACGCTAAACATATCCGGTAGCGTGCGCTATATGCGTAGATTTACAATCTTTAAATCACAACCACGAAATTAAACGCTCGACAACATCTGATTATGAAATACGGAAAATAATACTCAGATCAAGCACAATCATTACAATATCACAAGTTCCAATTACATAACAGAAATCCCGGGTATTACACTATGAATGTATCATTTATTTGATGGTACCATCGTCCTTGCTTGCACCTCACTTTCTGTATCACTATCGGCAGTTTTGCGAGCCATGAGAGCAAGGTTGCTTTGTATGTGTGGTTCCTCGTCCTCATCGTCACTCCATGTAGAAACATATACTTCCTTCTTTTAAATTTTTCATGAGGGGATCTGGAAGTGTTCATGGGAGCAGGAGCACGACAGTCTTTTGCATAATGCCATGGGACACCACATCTTCGACAAGTATTGTCGAATTTTTTATTCTGAGGGAAGTGTGTCTTTTTGGATTCATCCCTTGGTTCTTGAAGAATATCCTTACGGTGTATTTGTAAGGGATTTTTGTATTTTTTGATGTTCTTAGCATAGAACGTAGTTTCTTCATCCTCTTCTTCGAACGGTTCATCTTCCGGATCACTTTCATCTTTACCTTTGAGTGTTATTGGTCTTTCTCGTTCTTTAGGCTTCAACTGAGAGTTTCAGGATTTAATGAGAATCTCATAGTTAATAAGGGATTCAATGAGAGCACTGAATTCCAGAGTGTTGAGATCCTCTGACTTCATAATAGCAGTTACAGTTGCATTCCATTATCTGGGTAATGATCTTAGAATTTTTTTTGCTTTATCACTACTTGAGATAGGTTTTCCAAATGAGGCTAGACCATTTGTGATTGCAGAGAATCGGTCGAGCATAGTAGTGATGCTTTCTTCTTCCATCATTATGAACAATTCATAATCGTGAAGAAGCATGTTTATTTTAGTTTTTTTAACTTGGCTCGTACCTTCGTGAGTAATTTCCAGCATTTTCCAAATTTCTTCATCTCACAGGAGGAATTATGTTGTGATCTTCTGGATTAAGAGCACAGTAAAGTAGTTGAGTAGCTTTACTATTGGAGTGATCATTTTTCTAGTCGGTATCAATGTATTCTTCAAAGCTCTTAAGGGAGCCGTTAGATTTCTTTTGGATGATTGGTCTAATAGCGATGACCTTCTAAATCTCAATATTATGAGCACGAATGAAAATAGACATTTTCTTCTTCCAAGTCATAAAGTTTGAACCATCGAAGAAGGGAGGACAATTTAGAGCATTGCTTTCAGAAGTATGAATGAAGGCTATTTCTGGATCTTTTCTCTAGCATGTGTTGGACTGATGAAAAAGAGACCGCTCCAATATCAATTGTTGGGTTGGTACCGCCACTAGAAGGGGTGTTGAATAGTGCGGTATAGAGTTTTGAACTCTTTTTGTGCGGACGCAAATATACGTAGTAACAAGGAAGTGCAACAATGAAAAGACACAAGAAATTGTTAGAGAAGTTCGACTATCAAAAAGCCTGCGTCCCCTACCTAGTTTATCGACTAGGACTTTTCTTCAAAACTAAATTTACTTTATAGTTCAGTGCCAACTCTATTACAATAGCACTTTCTAGCTTAGTGCCTAACTTCATTTTCTTGATTTCTTGGCTCAAAGCTAACCACAATATCTTGTTTTTCGAGTACAAGACAACCTCTTCGAAATACAAGGATATTTGCGAGTACACTTACTCGTCTTACAAAAAAAATTACTCACACTGATACAAGAATATATATAGAAGATTTTTAGAACAATTCTTCTTGTATCAATTATAATAATTATATTTCTCAAGGAATAATGCATATAAAGCTCAAATAATAGTATGAATGCTTGAAGAATTCTTGTGTATCTCAACACTTCAGAAAGCTTCTATTTATAGCACTTTGGAGCCATTTTCTTGTTGGAATCGGAGACCTGTTTAACGTACGTTATGTAACCTTTGTTACATACATTATGTCTATAACGTACGTTACAACTTTGTGTAACAGCCGTAACATCGAGTCCATAATCGGGCTGTAGCCTTTGGCTATTCTATTACGTACTTAATCTTCCTTTGATTACGTACGTTATGCTTTCCTCAAATAGCCGTTGGATATGATGACTTATGCGATGACATCAACGGTTCCCTTTTGACTTCAACTTCAACTGCATTACAGCCGTAAGAGAGTACCTATTACGTACGTTATGAATGATATGACCGTTCACCCTTTTGTCTTTCTGGAAGCTTTGCAACAGTTCGAATTCAAACATTACGTACGTTATATAGAGACTATTATGTACGTTATGAAAGTCCTGTAATGTAGATATCTTACGTAACATGCAATTTAACACTTTATACAAATGTGAGTATTACGTATGTTATGATATATAGTTAACGTACGTTATGGCCTTTAAATATATTTAATGTTTATTTTGTGTTTCTAAACATCATCAAAATGTGTTATAAAAATATTGATCCAAGGCGATCCACCATGGAATCTGAGTTTATAGCTTTAGATAAAGCTGGTGAAGAAGCTGAGTGGCTTCGAAACTTTTTAGAAGATATTCCTTGTTGGGATAAACCTGTGCCACCTGTGATGATTCACTGTGATAGCCAAGCGTCTATAAATGTTAGGAATATGCCCTCGAATGACACTAAGAGGATGTAAGAGTGAGGGCATTGTACTTGTTATTATGTAAATTATTATCAGAAGGTAATTATATGTTTCTTTATTTACTAGTAGTCTCTGGCATTCCTGACTCGTATATATATATATATATATATATATATATATATATACGAGACAGGAATGCCAGAGACTACTAGAGAGAGAGAGAGAGAGAGTGAGAGAAACTAGTCTGTGTATTTGAGAGCAAAACACCCCACTCCTTATTGGATAAGGGGATCGGCACTGAAAAGGTTTATGGCTCAAATACTTAATCGTTCGCAAGTAGATAAAACTTGACTGGGCGTTAAGTTTATGTGAAGACGTGTATGACGTGTTCTTTGACTTGGAGAGTGCCTGTCGTCACTAATAGTTAGTGGGAGCACATGTTATAGGTATGCTAATTGGATTAGTATACTCGAATAGAATCACCTTGATTCGTCACACGGATTTCACTCGTGGATAGTCAATGATGGAATCGAAAGGTTTTGATACGTATTCGTGAACCTTCGACTTGAGGATTTAGTACGGATATGCTTGTGACGTTAAGATTTTCACTAGAGCAGTTCGACCCAGAAAACCATAAGGTGGGGGTCAAGCTCGACGTGCATCTTGACGGACAAGTAGCAGGTTATTGGAAGATGAGATCATAAGTCTTTGTCCAAAGCATTGAAGCTAGTTGTATTAGATACACGAGAGCTCAGTGATATCGATTTGCATTAACTTATGCATAGCGTCAGGTACAGATAGGGTTTGACTGATCGTGACCCTATAGCTTGATCGGGACATTTGATAGAAGGGTTTATACGAATACTGGTATTCACGACAGAAAGGTTTTAGAATGATCCCAATCATTCGTTCTCAGTTAGGTTACAATGTAGGCTGCAGGACTGGTTAGGTGGGGCTATCACTCTTTGGTTCCTCCCATTGCTAACTGAGACGAACCTACCAAGTCGCGTATTAGGATAGATGACGGAATATATCGAGCTCATTCTCTCTTCAAAATTATTAGATATTGAATATCTAATTTATTGGACATTGGATGTCTAATTCGTTTTGGGACATTGGATGTCTAAATTAATTTATGGCATAATAAATTAGATTACTCGGTGACTAATTTAATTCACAAATATAATTATTTCTTGGAGAAACTAATTATATTAATTTTTGTATTTGATATAATTAATTAGTTGGATTAATTAATTGATATAAATACATTAGAACGGAACGGAGTTCATCCGAATCTGCTGGATGCCCCCTCAAAAAAAAAAAAAAAAACCCTTATGCCCTTTCTTTGGTCTTTTAATTCCACCTTAAATGGTGGAAGACCAAGGATTTAATAATAGGGAACATCATCATGTGATGATTATAATAAGATGGGAGACTTTGAATTTGATGAGTTGAATACAAAATAAAATTCCTCCTCCTCAATTGCTATGAGACTCTCGTGAGTTACAGAAGGTAGAGTGAGAGAGTTTGTTTTGGATATCTTAATCATCTTCATTCTTAAGTGTTCGCAAAGGGAAAACATTAGTAAGAAAATCAAGAGAGGCTATATTGATTAATATACTTAGAGTATATATATATATATATATATATATCAAGTCCTATAGCTTCTCCACCTTATTCTAGCTGTATCTTTGGAGGATAATAAGGTGGGTATTATTCCTGTCGACTTCCGGCACGTGGCAAGTAGAGGCACGGTTCTTTCGGTGCTCGGGATATTAAAAGCTTTGATGAATTGGATTCATGGAGGAGATGACAAACTACAACCAATTAATCAAAGGACTACGAGGGTATGTTTTCGTATCTTACTTTTGTTTGTTTTATATTTGTATATACGTAGCTTGACCGATCCTCTTAAGGGATTCGAACTTATTCTCCATTGCAGCTTTTGATGCGCCTTCATTTTCCTTCCCTCCATCGAGCTTTTGGAAAATTGAAATACAAATCGGATGAGCTATGCTTCCTAGTTATCGGGGTAGTCGTTCGGGGAGGGTCGATAAATTCTGAGAGTGCATTAGATGCTTTCGGTTGGAGCAAAATTTATCCCTAGAAACCTGTTAGGTTGCCGGATAAGATTCAGATGCAAAACTGGTGAGCATCGATGGTGTAAACTTAACTTGTTCACGAACCATAGAAACCGTATAGGTTGAGGGGAGTGAACAAGGGGAAAAAGAAGATCGAATCATCCATTAGATGGGTTGGTGTTGGATACCACTTTATAGAGATTAATAGACCAGAAACCTGTTCGGTTGCCCTCTCTTAAATTTATAAAGAACTCGATCACCACTATGAAGTAAAACGAACAAATACTTCCAGATTTCACAAGGGAGTGTGTTATTCCGATAAAAGTAGTAGGAGCTGGGTTAAAAGAATTGAAAAGTCCTTAATTCTAAACTCAGACCATAATATTACAAGTTACTAATCAATCTGTGATACCTTATGCAGACAAACAAACTATCAACTCTCAAAATGACAATGAACCCACTTGCAATTCTACTCGAAAAGAACAACTTAAACGGACCAAACTTTGTGGACTGGCTCTACCATCCGATGATTGTCCTTAGTATGGAGGCGTTGGGATACGTCTTGGAGGCGGACATTCCAGCGGCTGCGGTGCAGACCAGGGCCAGTCAGGAAGATGTTGGAGGTCCAAGAATAAGAAGAAAAAGACCAAGAAGCAGATGGGCTCACAAGGCAAGGCTTTTAAGGGTAAGGTCAAGGCCTCAATGGTTCCTAAGAGCAAGAAGAAGGACGCATGTCTAAAATGCGGTGAGCTGGGCCACTCGGCAAGAGACTGTCTGATCCTTCATGGGGCTTCAGGTATGGAACTTTTAGTTTTGGAAACGAATTGTTCTGCTACTATATTTTCTACTTCATGGATACTGGATTCAGGTGTTAGTTCTCACATTTGTACCATGAATCAGGATCTGGAACAAAGTAGTAAACTTGGAGCTGGGGAAGTGATGACTACTATCGGAAGCGGGCATAGTGTCGAAGCAACTGATATAGGATCACTTCTTTTGGATTTGGAATCAGGCTTTATTTTAACATTAGATGATGTACTAGTGTTGCCCAAGGGCATAAAAACATTGTATCCATTCCGGTCATGGATCGGAAAGTGTTGGCCACTAAGTATACAGAATACACCTTGGAAAGATTTTAGCAACAAGCTGTACGATTTCAGATTAGAGTGTGTAGCGGAAGTCTTGAAACAATAAGTTGTCGTAAACACAGCAACTGGGCTAATCTCCTGTTTTCTTGGTGGGTACAGGGTTTTTGAAGTATACTTAAACAAATCACAATAATGAAAGTAGTAAATGCAGAAGGTAATTAACATAGTAATTAAAGTGGTTCGAGGTAAACCCCTCTACGTCCACTGGTCCTCCACACAGGAGTAAAACGTTTTATTATAAACACTTCATACACAACTGCGTGTCTATAATCAAACATATCCTCGTATCATTCACACATATTGATACAAAGACTGTAGCTTTCAACCGTTCACACAGATTGGTCAAAGCTAACTCTTGACTTGCTTCTTCACACACAGTTCTAAATCTTGTCTTATTCATCCCACATAGGTCGGAGTAACTTCTTTAGTTCACACAGAACAAGGATTTTACTCAAAGGTAAAAGGTAAAGTAATCAGGTAAGAACAGCAGCTTGACTATGAAGATCTTGAGCTGATGATGGCTGTTCTTGATTGACTGAGTATATTTCTTCTTTTCAGATATGAATGATACTTGAAGAAATATAGTTTGCTCTTGTAAGCTTGATATGATGATATTGAATATTCAGTCGATAGATCATTTATGTATTGCTTGTAAGCTTGTATGTGTTGGAGTGAACTGGTCTTCAAACTCTAGGGTATATATATATAGCTTCTGAATAGATCCGTTGGAAAAAATCCGTTGGAAATAGATCCATTGAGCCTATAGTCTGTTTCAACATGTTTGAGTGTTTTAAATAGAACACAATCCGATTTTTGCTCCTTGAATGAGGATCTGTGTCGGCTAGTATTTAAATACTTTATCCCTTCAGTATTTAAATACTTCTTTTCAAATGGGACTTGACTTTTAGCGAATAAGGAATATTCCGTTTCAACGGTCTTCAGTCCTATAAGGAATAACTGTGCATCTGTCGTCGCTGCCAATGGCTCGGGATCTACTGTCTGGATAGTAGCAGTTATTTCGTCCACAGGGATTGCGCCATGTGGGATTGTTTCAGTGGGTTGGGCCGTCGAATGAGCATTTACTGAGATTGCTGTAATCTCTGTAGTCTTAACTTTTGTAAGCCTCCTTAGCTTCTTTTTCGGCTTTTCACCAGCAATGGGAGTTTTGCGGTGAGATCTATTCCTTTTCTTTGAGGGCTCCTCGCTTCCGGACTTCAAGGTTACATCCCTTGGATCAGCGGAAAGGGGCAGAGTTCGGATAAATGGCCTGTTCACAATCAGATGTGCTTTGTTGAAGACGGAAGGCCTGGATCCTCCAATATATTTTCGTGAATTTATTTTCTTTGCTTCCTTTGCTTGCGGAACACCGCACTTGGTCAGAATATTATTAAGAATCAGACTAAAAGACTTCTTCTGAGAGGCAGGTTTAGAGACTTCTTACTACAACCTTTTGAGGACAATCTGGTACCAGTTGACCTTCTCGCAGGACATGATGGCGACCATCATTCGGAATATCAGGTTGGTGCATATCTTGAAAGCACCTGTTTTGTTTTCAATCACTCGACAATAGAAATCGTGTAAGTAAACAAATGGAAGACAAAAGCATTTCTTGTGGCATGAAGCATGGACATTCTCGTCCGATGCTGAACCAGTGAATAGTCTCCAATATTTGGTGAGAACTTCTTGAGACCCAAAAGTCTCGAGCTCCTCCATAGATAGGCCATTAGCAGGTAGCCTATACAGGTTTTGCAGCAACTCTAGGTCTACGCGGATCTCCACTCTGCGGACGATGGCAGAAATGTCAGTGACATTTCCTCCTTGTGCAAGAGAGAAGAAACGAACAGAGGCATTGAGGTGAAATTCCTCAACCATTTGCACATCATAGCGCTCAGGATTGTGACTTCTAAGGCGATAGAGGCCTTGTTGACGAATCCTAGAAACGATGATCTCCATGGATTCGACATCATCTCCTTTAGCGTGAACACGCTCAACAACCACAGATATGGCAAAGATCCTTCCGTCAATGATGGTGGCGGTCTTTTTGAGAGATGTAGAGGAAGTCTGTGATGATGCCATAGTAGTTTCTTGAAGAAAAGAAAGTGAGATTCAAAGAAAATCGCAGTAATATTGCAGTGAGAAATGTAGGCTGTTTGCTCAAAGACTCGTTTAATTTGCCGAAAGCGTAAAGAGTCGGAAGGGGCAAAACAGTCCTTTTATAGTTGGGCGGTGGCAAGATTTAGGGTTTCCAGACAGTGAACGGTCAGATTTAAGGGATGGGAACCGTCATTTTAAATAAATGTACAGGATGAATCGAGCGTAACTAGTACATCTTATCCATCTGATTTTGAAATAATAGCGGGTCCCACTTCTGACGTATCGACTTCCCTTATTGCCCAAAACGGCGGTGCGAAATTATGAAATAATTTTAAAAAAATCACGGCGTTTGAGATAAAATAGTCCAGATGTCATGCAAAGCATTTAATGCAAAAGACGTTTGATTTAAAAGAGTGCACGTGGACTCAAATCTGTTTTGAAATCAACAAAATATTATAATATAATATTAATTGAATTCCATAGTATGTGTTGGATCTGTGTACATACAACGTTCCCCCTTAAAAGGTACATACGGGATTCAATTCCATACAGCAATTTTTGGATTACTGCTATATTCATGGGTCTACTGTATTCCCCCTTAATTATTGCACACGTCAGTTGTAGGATAAGTATATGTCTCTTTGTTCTTACAGTGCTGTTCGGATTGTCTGAGTGTACACATAATTAATGGTGGATACTGTATTCGTGGGTCTTACAGCATTCCCCCTGAATGGTTGAGTAAAAGCATTAAAAACTTACAAGGAGTCAGGCTGTAGCAAACCCAATTCTTGTCGAATCATACAGAATATTATTGTGCCGAGAGGCTTGGTAAAGATATCGGCTAACTGGATATCTGTATGAACTTTCTCGAGCCGAACATCCTTGTTCTCAACATGATTCCTAATGAAGTGATGCTTCATATGGATGTGCTTAGTACGCGAGTGCAATATAGGGATGTGCGTTATTGCAATTGCACTCGTGCTATCGCACATTATTGGTGCTTCCTAGGCTTCAATCCTATAATCTGACAGTTGTTGTTGCATCCAAAAGATCTGCATACAGCAACTACCAGCAGCATAGTATTCTGATTCTGCTGTGGAAAGTGAGTTTTCCAATCACTTCTTACTGAACCAAGATACAAGTCTAGGTCCAAGAAAGTGACAAGTACCGCTTGTACTCTTCATATCTAGCTTGCAACCTCCAAGATTCAAGTCGATGTAGCCAAACAAATCGAATCTTCCTTCTTTAGGATACTACAACCTTACATCGACTGTTCCTTTGACATACTTCAGGATTCGTTTAGCTGTTGTGAAGTGTGATTCTTTAGGTGCTACTTGATATCGCGCACACACTCCTACAACAAACTGGATATCAGGCCTGCAAGCCGTTAGGTAGAGAAATGAGCCAATTAGCTTCCTGTAGAGTGATTGAGCAACCGGCTTTCCAGCTTCGTCGGCACTAATTTGCACAGAAGTGCTCATGGGGGTTGACGATGATTTGGAGTTATTCATCCCAAATTTGTTGAGAAGCTCCTTGCTATACTTTTCTTGGTTGATGAAGATTCCTGTAGGCAACTGCTTTACCTGCAATCCCGGGAAATAACTAAGTTCTCCCATCATACTCATTTCAAATTTACTTTGCATGAGATGAGAGAACCTTTGACATAGAGCAAGGTTATTTGAACCAAATATAATATCATCTACGTATATTTGAACCATCAGGAGGTCATCACCTTCCTGTATTTTAAAGAGGGTCTTGTCTATAGCACCTTTCTCGAATCCATTATCGGTTAGATACAGGGACAGGGTCTCATACCATGCTTTAGGTGCTTGCTTAAGTCCATACAGCGCTTTCCGTATCTGTATACAAGGTCTACACCTTCTGTGTTGACAAACTCTGGTGGTTGTTCAACATAGACTTCTTCGGCCAAGTCTCCATTCAGGAATGCGCTCTTGACGTCCATTTGATAAACAATAAAGCTCTTATGGGCGGCAAAGGCTAAAAATATCCTAATGGCTTCTAGTCTGGCAACAGGGGCAAAAGTTTCATCGTAGTCTATGTCTTCTTCCTGTCTGTAGCCTTGTGTGACTAGACGGGATTTGTTTATGATAATGAGTCCATTTCCATCCTTCTTGTTTCTAATTACCCATTTTGTTCCAATTACGGATTGATGTGTTGGTCTGGGTACAAGATACCATACATTGTTTTTTTTGAAACCATTAAGCTCTTCCTCCATAGATGTAATCCGGTGAGAATTATCTAGAGCTTCTTTGGTGGAAACAGGTTCGGATTGAGCTAAGAATACAGTGATAGTGCACATATTAAGTCTTCTAAGTTCAGATAGATACTTCCATACAGGAAATGGAGATATCTCAGACTCGAGTTCTTCTTGCACACATAGTACATTTCCTTGTGTACTTTATATTCTCCTATGGGTAGATACACCAGCATCAATATTTCCTATGATCAACTCATGTGGGTGATCTCTCAACCGTGTTCTGTCGGGTTCTAATTCTGCATCTCGTACTGTATCTAGAGTTGCTGTAGTTTCAGCTTCAGCTTGTACAGCATCAACTTCATCTACTTCTGTTCTTACAGCTGTGGGGTTGATTTCTAAGTCAACGACAGGTTCTATATGAGTTGGTGGATCATCAATGGTGAGTTGTTGGATATTCTGAGTGACACCTTCTACTCATGTAGGATCATGGTGAGGTTCGTTGAACACTACATGAACTGATTCCTCAATTGTCAGCTTCCGTTTATTAAAGATCCTATAAGCTTTGCTGACATAGGAATATCCGACAAATATCCCTTCATCCGACTTCTCATCGAAGGTTCTAAGTTGATCCTTCCCATTGTTCAAAACATAACACCTGCATCCAAATATGTGAAAGTACAAAACTAATGGAGTTTTGTTGTTCCATACCTCGTATGCTATTTTGTTGTGGTGTTTGTTGATGATAGAGCGGTTTTGTGTGTAGCACGCTGCATTGGTGGCTTCAACCCGGAAATGTTGTGGCAACTTTCTTGTGGCAATCATGGTCCTTGTTGCTTCTTTGAGCGTCCTGTTCTTTCGCTCGGCAACACCATTTTGTTGAGGTGTGCGGGCGGCTGAGTATTCATGCTGTATTCCATTTTCTGAACAGTACTGCTCTATAAAGCGGTTAGTAAATTCAGTACCTATATCGGAACGAATGGACACGATACTCAACCCTTTCTCATTTTGAAGCTTTTTCAGGTGCTCGAGGAGCTTTGATGTTGTTTCCTTATTCTTGCTTAGGAAGATTGTCCAAGCACACCTGGAATAATCATCAACAATAATGAGACAGTATTTCTTACCTCCCAAACTTATCGGGTCTATGGGACCGTAGAGATCCATGTGTAGCATTTCTAGAACTCTGTGAGAGGAAAGGTAGGATTTGCTCTTCAGGGTGGTCTTGATTTGTTTGCCTTTCTGACAGGATCTACAGACGCTGTCTTTTTGGAATGACACATTGGGCAAACCTCTGCCATTCCCTGTCTAGAGAGCTTGTTGATCGTCTTGAAGTTGACGTGGGACAACCTCTTGTGCCATAACCAGCTAAGATCTACAGTGCCTTTGGCAACAAAACAAGTAATTGTGGAGCTCGTAGGCATCCAGTCAGCAATATACATATTACCTGATCTGCTTCCTGTGAGCACAACTTCTTTGGTTAGGATGTTCTTGAATCTACAGTGATCTATATAGAATTTCACCGAGAACTGTTTGTCACAGAACTGGCTAATACTAAGTAGATTGTACTGTAAGCCTTCAACATAATCTACATCGGTGACTTTGAATTTTCCCACAAACAGGGTTCCCTTCCCTCTTGTTCTTCCTTTTCATTTATCACTGATGCGCACTTTTGGACCGCGACCTACTACAAAATCTGACAGCTTTCTTCTGTCTCCTGTCATGTGCCGAGAACATCCACTTTCGAAGTACTAGATGTCCTTCTCTAAGATGTCCTGTAGGCAAAGGAATTAAGTAGATTTAGGTCCCCTTTGAATGTTGGGTCCATGGGGGTTAGTGCCTTTAGGTACCCAGATTTTCCTAAGAGCAATGGGTTTACTGTAGGTTACTTTAGGTACATTCTTGCGGTATCTACGTGGGGCAGGTATGTAGTCACTGTAACCATGATAATCATTATACATGAAAAATTCAGGGTTATTATTATTAAGCCAGTACGAATGCTGTCTTGGAGGTGGAGCCATTTTCTTCGGTCTAACAGCTTGCCTTATGGGTCTCCAGTTGGATTACCAAAGTTGTTGCTGATACTATGCGGCGACCTGCTTTCGTGATGGATAACGAGGCTCCTGTATCCAATATCTAGGTGCGTTGTACTGTTGGAAGTACTGCTGTGTGGGCCTTTGATATTTGGGTACAGATTTCATTCTGAACGGCTGCTGGCGCTTTTGATATGCTCGGGGAGCATGTTGTTGGTTACGCCTTACAGGTCTGAATGGTTGAGGATTCCGCTGTAGTGGCAGAATGGCAACCTTTGCTGTTTGCGGTGCGATAGGTGCATTCACAGGACTCGGGATTTCTTCCTATACAGGAATAGGTTCCACACCCCTGACGAACAAAGTACTAGTTTTCCCTTTATTGGAACATGAGTTGTATCCTAAGCCACTCTTATCATGAGCATGTTGCTTGGTACTTAGAATTTCTTCCATCCTTTTAGATGATTTCTCGAAAGATTTCATGATGGTCTCAAGTTCTCCTTCTCATTTTTCGAGAGTTTTTATTTTATCTTGGAGCAGAACAAAATCATTTATCTTGCTTTCACTGTGATACTTAGCATCATTTAGCTCGTGAGCAAGTTGATGATTTCTCTCCATGAGTTTTTCGTGATCCACTTTGCTGTTTTCATAGTCAACAGACATATTTTCGTAATTTACTTTCAGCAAGTCGTTTTCTTCCCTCAGTTCTAGGTTAGAAATTTGGAGCTGTATGTTTTCATTTTTCAATGTCTCATGGGCCTTTTGAATGTTTTTGAATTCATTCATCATGTTTTCAAAGGTATGAGATGCATTTGCATGAGTAATTAAGGTTGAGCTTACCTCATCATCGCTATCTTCGTCTTCCGGTATGTCTTTGGCCATAAAGCACATAAAGGCTTTATCTTCGAATTCATCATCAGACGACTCACTGTGAGTGACTGCCTGAAGACATTCTTCGGACTTTGTTGGTGTGGGGAGGCTTCTGATTCGCCAATCAGGGCCTTGAGCTTGTTTTTCCAAGCACGTCTTCTTTCGTATTTTTCCTGTTGCTGGGCTTCCGGCAACCTTTGAACTTTAAAATGAGTACATTTATTTGCATAATGTCCTGGTTTCCTGCAATTATAACACAGGTTAGCATCACCAGAGGAAGATTCGGTACTTACCTTGTGAACAGGCTTGGGCCTGTATGGAATCTTTCCAGACTGCTTGATAATTTTCTTGAATTTATGCATAAGCAGCGCCATTTTGTCTTGTGACAGGATATTGTCGTCACTGTCAGCATTCTCGTGGGTAGACTTTGATGTGCTGGGCATGCTATGCCTTACATTGAATCTGACTAGTCCGTAGTCCTCTCGAGCGGTCTGCGCCTTTCTCTCTCCTATCAATATCATACTCAAATGCCTTGAGGTCAGAAAAGAGGTCAAAAGTAGATATGTCATTAAGATTGCATGACACACGCATAGTTGTTGTCTTAATGTCCCATCAGGCAGGGAGAGATCTGAAAATTTTTAAATTCTTCTCCTTTTGGGTATAAATTTTGCCTACCGCATCAAGTTCACCGACAATGCCAGTGAATCTGAGGTCAAGTTCCTCAAGAGTTTCATTTGGTTTCATTTCAAAAGATTCGTATTGCTACGATAGTTTTGAAATTTTGTTTTATTTTGAGAGCTCAGTACCCTCGCAAATCATCTTGAGTTTTTCCCAGATTTCTTTGGCTGTCTTACAGCTCTTTACCTTCGAGAATGTGCCTTTGTCAAGAGTGACAAATAGGGCGTTCTTAGCAACATTGTCGGGGTTGGCGCGTTTTCGATCATCTATGGTTCATTGTTCGCGCTCTTTCTCGAGCATCTCGGCATGAACTTGGCCTTCAATCCTTGCAGCCGTATTCACCTTCATGATTTTTATGGAACCTTCTTGGATGATATAAAGCATCTCTTCATGCATGGCAGCAAGATGAGCTTCCATCCTGATTCTCAAGTCATCAAATTCGTTAATAGAAAATATTGGTACCTTGTTAATCAGTGAGGTATCCATGTCTAAGAATAGGGAAGATAAAGAAGTTTTCAAAAATAAAGTGATTTTAAGGATCTGATTTGGTTAAAAATACGACTGATTCTTTTTAGAATCAACTGCTCCGATACCACTTGTTGGCCACTAAGTATACAAAATACAACTTGGAAAGATTTTAGCAACAAGCTGTACAATTTCAGATTAGAGTGCGTAGCGAAAGTCTTGAAATAGTAAGTTGTTGTAAATACAGCAACTGGGTGAATCTCCTGTTTACTTGGTGCGTACAGGGTTTTTGAAGTATACTTAAACAAATCACAATAATGAAAGCAGTAAATGCAGAAGGTAATTAACATAGTAATTAAAGTGATTTGAGGTCAACCCCTCTACGTCCACTGGTCCTCCACACAGGAGTAAAATGTTTTATTATAAACACTTCATACACAACTACGTGTCTATAATCAAACCTATCCTCGTATCGTTCACACAGATTGATACAAAGACTGCAGCTTTCAATCGTTCACACAGATTGGTCAAAGCTAACTCTTGACTTGCTTCTTCACACACAGTTCCAAAGCTTTGTCTTATTCGTCCCACACAGGTCGGAGTAACTTCTTTAGTTCACACAGAACTAGGTTTTTACTCAAATGTAAAAGGTAAAGTAACCAGGTAAGAACATGAGCTTGACTATGAAGATCTTGAGCTGATGATGGTTGTTCTTGATTGATTGAGTATATTTCTGCTTTTCAGATATGAATGATACTTAAAGAAATATACTTTGCTCTTGTAAGCTTGATCTGATGATATTGAATATTCAGTCGATAGATCATTCGTGTATTGCTTGTAAGCTTGTATGTGTTCGAGTGAACTAATCTTCAAACTCTGGGGTATATATATAGCTTCTGAATAGATCCATTAGAAATAAATCCATTGGAAATAGACCCGTTGAGTTTATAGTCCATTTCAACGTGTTTGAGTGTTTTGAATAAAACACGATCCGGTTTTTGCTCCTTGATTGAAGATCTGTGTCGGCTAGTATTTAAATACTTTATCCCTTCAGTATTTAAATACTTCTTTTCAAACGGGACTTGACTTTTAGCGAATAAGGCAGATTTCGTTTCAACGGTCTTCAGTCCTGTTGGATAAGTGTTGAAGTACTCAACACTTACAGCCTGTATGTTGTTTCCAACATAATGATGTAGGCTATCTTAGTGCTGCTGTATGGAGAGATGTTGTATGATTATTTCAGGACAGCTTCCATACTTGGTATCATACTGACTGATGAGCTTCTAGCTGGATTATGGCACTTTATACGTTTGTTGCATTCAAGAGGAGGCACTTGACATCTTTCTGTATGTTTGACTTCAGGACAGCAGCTTGCTGTATGTTGGCACTTTGAGAAGACTTCGATACAGGATTGTTTATCCAACAATTTCAATCGTCTTCGGGACAGTTGCTTGCTTTATGTTGGCACTTCATCAAAAATTCGATACAGGATTGTTTATCCCAACAGAAAGGCTTTTCAATTTTCATTGGTGATGGTTCCTGCAAAATTTATTTTCGAAATAAATCAGTAGGCACTGATACATTGTTAAATGGATTATATCATCTAAACCTAAGTAACAAATTCGTTGTGAACAATATGACTAGGAAGCGTGGTAGGGATGAAACTAATCAAGTTTTGAAATGGCATCTTAGACTTGGTTATGTTGGTCAGACCAAGATTTACAAAATGGAAAAAGATGGACTTATGGGCCCATTGGGATGAGATCCATTTCCAACTTATGAATCATGCCTTAAAGGTAAAATGACTAAGTCCCCATTCACTGGGACTTTTGAAAGAGCCAGTGATAAACTTGGATTAGTTCATACCGACATGTGTGGTTCTTTGGAAGCAGCACGGGACGGATATTAGTATTTCATTACGTTCACGGGTGATCATACTAGGTATGATTATGTGTACTTAATGAAACATAAATCCGAGGCCTTTGAGAAATTCCAGGAATTTAAGGCCCTAGTCGAAAAGCAAACTGGTAATCATATCAAAGCACTTCGGTCGGACCGAGGTGGCGAGTATATGAGTATATAGTTTGACGAGTTCCTAAAGGAGCACGTAATAGTATCACAACTAACACCTCCAGGAACTCCTCAATTAAATGGTGTGTTGGAAAGAAGGAATCGAACCTTGTTGGACATGGTTCCTGCTTAGCTACACCGACTTATCGATTTACATGTGGGGTTATGCGCTCCTTACTGCAGCTTATATCTTGAACAGATGTCCTTCAAAGTCCGTTCTTAAGACTCCACATAAGATGTGGGAGGGTAGGAAACCAAGTCTTAATCATATTAGGATTTGGGGATGTCCCGCCTATGTCAAGAAGACTAAGGTGGAAAAGTTGGAAACACGGTCCGTGAAGGCATGTTTCATTGGATTCCCATCTGGGACGATGGGTCATCTATTCTACATGCCCTAAGATCGAAAGATCATCATTGCTTTGTAAGCACACTTCCTCGAAGATGAGTTCATACAGGAAGGTGGAGCATGTAGAAGTATTTCTTTGGAAGAATACAAAGAAACTCCTTAGGAGACACATGTGCAAGAAGTTGGAACCGAACCTTCTGAAACACAAGTACAACCACCTCGCAAGTCTAGTAGGGTGTCTTCGTGAGGTTCCAGGTGATAGCCAAGAGACCGAACACACGACCTATGATCAAGAAAATGTGGATGTAGACTCCGCGAAATGGCAAGAAGCTATGGAAGCTGAGATAGACTCGATGTATGTCAATCAGGTCTGGACTCTAGTAGACCGCCCCAAAGGGATAGTGCCTATTAGGAATAAGTGGATCTATAGGAGGAAGACTGGTGGGGATGGCAAGGTTGACCTATAAGGCCAGGCTTGTGGCTACGGGTTATACCCAAAAGGAAGGGATCGATTACCACAATACCTTCTCGTCCGTAGCTATGATCAAGTCTATTCGAATAATGCTTGTTATAGCGGCCTACCACGATTATGAGATATGGCAGATGGATGTATAGACGGATTTCCTTAATGGATTCCTCGAGGAGGAGATCTATATGGAGCATCCTAAAGGCTTTGTGTCTGAGGTCGATATTCATAAAGTGTGCAAGCTCCAGCATTCAATTTATGGACTGAAGCAGGCTTTGCATAGTTGGAACCTTCGTTTTGACGAGGCTGTCAAAGAGTTTGACTTCGTACAGAATGAAGAGGAACCTTGTGTAAAAAAAAAAAAAAAAAAAGAGGAACCTTGTGTATACAAGAGGGTTAGTGGGAGCAAGATCGCATTCTTAGTACTATATGTAGATGACATTCTGCTAATAGGAAACGATGTAGGAATGTTCAGTTCTGTGAAAGCTTGACTTTTGAGTAGGTTTTCCATGAAAGACTTGGGAGAAGCTACCTATATTCTTGGAATTCGGCTCTACCGAGATAGACCAAAGAGAATGATAGGTCTTTCTCAAGCCCTCTATATAGATAAAATCTTAAAGCAATTTAAGATGGATGATTCTAAAAGAGAGTTCCTATCGATGAGACATGGAGTAAAACTCTCCTCGAAGATGTGTCCTCAAAGTGAGGAACAACGAAAGGAAATGAGTAATATACCATATGCTCCAGACGTGGGTAGCCTTATGTATGCCATGCTATGTACGAGACCTGACATTGTACATGTTGTGAGCGTAGTAATTAGGTATCAGGCAAACCCAGGAAGGGGACATTGGACCGATGTAAAGAATATTCTCAAGTACTTAAGAAGGACTAGAGATTTGGTTCTTATGTATGGTGCTGGAGAACTGAATGTGATGGGCTTCACTGATTCAGACTTTTAGGGACAGAAATATGACTCCATGTCTACTTCTGGCTATATTTTTACATTTAATGGAGAAGCAGTGTCTTAGCGAAGTGCCAAGCAAAGCGCGACTGCTGATTCCACCTGCCAGGCTGAGTATCAAGCGGCCTCGGAGGCTTCTAAGGAAGGGTTTTGGATTAAGAAGTTTCTGGGTGAACTTCAAGTGATACCATGTGATGAGCTTCCTGTTTCGCTTTTATGCGACGACGATGGAGCTGTAGTGCAGGCTAAGGAGCCGAGGTTTCACAAAAGTACAAAACACATTGTGACGAATTATCATCTCGTGAGAGAAAAGGGATACATTATGCTGCATAGAGTAGACTTAGAAGACAACATTGTTGATCCACTAGCCAAGCCACTTTCTCAGATGAGCTTGGAGCGTCATCTGGAGAACATGGGTATTAGATACCATAATATGTGGCATTGAGTGCAAGTGGGAGATTGTTAGGAATATGCCCTCGAATGCCACTAAGAGGATGTAAGAGTGAGGGCATTGTACTTGTTATTATGTAAATTATTATCATAAGGCAATTATATGTTTCTTTATTTACTAGTAGTCACTGGCATTATTGACTCGTAAATATATATATATATATATATATATATATATATATAGAGAGAGAGAGAGAGAGAGAGAAACTAGTCCGTGTATTTGAGAGCAAAACATTCCACTCCTTATTAGATAAGGGGATCGGCACTGGAAAGGTTTATGGCTCAAATACTTAATCATTCGCAAGTCGATAGAACTTGACTGGGCATTAAGTTTATGTGAAGACTTGTATAACGTGTTCTTTTATAATACCCGAGATCTTTATTCCAGTTTTGTTGAATTTTCTTCGGTCGAACAGACTGTTGTCGTCCGCGTCTTTAGAATCGCATGCTTGTATTTTGGTACGTTGAGTTTCATAGCCTGTTCGTTATTGTTTTGAATCATAGATGGTGCGTTCGCGTGATCGAGACGTCGTCGAGTATCGAGCCGGGCAGTCGGAGGGCTTGCTGGGCCGTTTACGGCCGTAAGGCCTGGCCAATTACGGTCGTAAGGCGTCCGCACACCCTGGCCTGGGAGGACTCGGTTACGGCCATAAGGTCCATCACGTTACGGCCGTAAGGTTTTGTTACGAACGCTAAGCGCTGGCCGGTTACGGCCGTAGTGACCTGGCAGATTTCAGTCACTGGCCCCTGGGAGTTCGGTTACCGCCGTAAGGCTATGCCGATTACGGCCATAAGGTTCGATAGTTGCATACGCAAGGCTTCGGCCATTGCGTGCGCCATAGGCAGTTGACCGAGTTATGGCCGTAAGGCACTACCGGTTACGGCCGTAACACTGTCGGCCATATAAAGGCTTGGTGATGGGCCATACTTCATTTCTCACATTTTTCTTCTCCTGGTGGCGGCTCTCGGACGGGTGCGATGGGAAGAGATGTTCTTGGCCGATCCTACTCATTTCTAAGGCTTTTGGAAGGCCTTTGTCGAGTAGATCAACATCAAAACCTTGTTCTTCGCCGGATCGAGGTATTTCTTCCGTAGAACCCTAATTGTGTATTTTTTGGGGGTTTCTTCATGATTCGTTGATTTTGTCCGAGATTAATGAATTGTTCTTGGTATTCTTGTTGTATTGATCATGGTTTTCGGATTTTGTAACTCATTTATCGATTTTTATCACCCGGAACTTGATTCTCGATTTCCTTGAAGAAACCCTCGGATTCTTGTTGTTTTTCAGGTTGATTCGAATTCCGTTTAGCGTTATCGATTCGTGGTGATATTATTTTCATAGTTTTCGTGGAGTTAATGAGTTATTGGTCGTTCTTAGGAGTTCAGGAGATACCCGACCGTGTCCGTTCGGTGTTCCATTGCTCGTGGTATCGAGGCAAGTATCTTGCCCATACATTACATGTTTAGTGGATTTAATAGTTGGTAATTGACGTTATGTGCCGAATGAATGTCTATAATTAACTTTCAAAGGAATCGATATTGTTGGGATAACAAAAACCCTGTATCGAAATTGTTGGGATAACAAATACCCTGTATCGAAACAGCCAGGATAATCAATCCCTGTATCGAATAGTAGTGTTAAGAGGTTTTGACATATATGCCAATCCTCAATACAGTAAGGAAACTGTATCGATAAGTTGAAGTGTCAACCTGTATCGAAGGCCTGTCACAGATCCACCATATAGTGGAACCTTTCAGTACAGCAAAGAAGTCTTATAAAAGACTGAGTATGGAAGCTGTCTCGAATTATCAATACAGTGATCTTCCATACAACTCTCAACAGGACAAATAAGGAATCTTCAGAAGTCAAGTCCCGTTGATATAAGAAGTATTTAAATACTCAAAGATAAAGTATTTAAATACTGTCAATCAACAGATCTTCAAATCCCGCAAAATCCGGATCGTGCTTTTCATCCCGTTGGAACGGAATCTTGCTCAACAGATTTATCTCAACGGATATATTTTCCAGAAGACTATATATATCTCATCAAGGTGTTGAAGATCAGTTACGAAGCAACCAAGTAACAAAGCTATTAATATATTCATCAGAGCAAAACATATCTCCAGAAGCTTACTGCAACTCAGATCTTAGAGATATACAGTGCTCAACATCTTGAACAACACTTCATCAGCTAGAAGCTCAGAAAGTTAAAGTTGTTGTTCATACCCTGTTCTATCTTTGAACAAACCCAGATCAGCCCTGTGTGGACTGAGTAATCGTTGCTACTCCATAACTGTGTGTGAAGGAATTGCATCGAAGAAGACGAAGCTTCAGAACTGTGTGTGAAGAAGCCAGTCAAGCATTAGCTCAAACCAATATGTATGAACGATTGAAGCTAAGATCTTTATATCAATCTGTGTGAACGATATATTGATTGTGTGTTGTTATAATTACGTAGTTGTGTACGTAGTAATTATAATAAACTTTTTACTCCTGTGTGGAGGACCAGTGGACGTAGAGGGGTTTACCTCGAACCACTTTAAATATTGTGTTATTTACCTTCTGCCTTACTTGTTTTAATTACTGTGATTATTTAAGTATACACTGCACATCGGGTTGTTGTATCCACATCAACTTACTCTATTTAAGACTTCCGCTACGCACTCAGATTTAAAATCAGTACAGCTTGTTGTTTAAACTACTTCCCAAGCTGTATCCAGTATACTTAGTGGCCAACAAGTGGTATCGGAGAGGTTGATTCTAAAAAGAATCAGTCGTATTTTTAACCGAATCAGATCCAAAATCACTTAATTTTCAAAACAGTATTTTTCATTCCTTTATACTCACATGGATACATCTATGATCAACAAAGTGCCTATGTTCTTTATTAACGAATTCGATGATTGGAGAATTAGGATGGAGGCTCATCTTGCAGCAATGCACGAAGAGATGGTTTTTGTTATACAGGATGGCCCATCAAGATCATGAAGGTAAACACGGCCGTAAGGATTGAAGGCCAAGCCCATGCTGAGATGCTCGAGAAGGAACGCGAGCAATGGACCACAGATGAAAGAAAGCGTGCCAACCTCGACAATGTGGCTAAGAACGCGTTATTTGTCACTCTTGACAAAGGCACGTTCTTGAAGGTAAAGAGCTGTAAATCAGCCAAGGAAATCTAGGATAAACTCAAGATGATTTGTGAGGGAACTGAGCTCTCAAAATAAAACAAAATTTCAAAACTGACTCAGCAATTTGAATCTTTCGAAATGAAACCAACTGAGACACTTGAGGAACTTGACCTCAGATTTACTGGTATTGTTGGTGAACTTGAAGCTTTGGGCAAAATTTATACCCAAAAGAAGAAGAATTTAAAAATTTTCAGATCTCTCCCTGCCCGATGGGACATTAAGACCACAGCTATGCGTGTATCTTGCAATCTTAATGAAATATCTACTTTTGATCTGTTCTCTGACCTCAAAGCTTTTGAGTATGATATTGACAGAAGAGAGAAAGCTGAAGAATCTCCTTCAAAGGTCACAAGACTAGCCAGATTTAATCGTCGACACAAAGATGCCCAGCTCGTCGAAGCCTAGTCACAAGAATGCTGACAGTGATGATGACATCCTGTCTCAAGATGAAATGGCGCTTCTCGTGCACAAATTCAAAAAGTTCATCAAGCAGTCTGGAAAGACTCCCTACAGGCCCAAACCTGTCCACAAGGTAAGTACCGAAACTTCATCCGGTGATGCTAACCTGTGCTATAATTGCAGGAAACCAGGGCATTATGCAAATAAATGTCCTCATCCCAAAGTTCAAAGGTTGCCGGAAGCCGAGCAACAAGAGAGAGATGAAAGAAGACGTGCTTGGAAAAACAAGCTCAAGGCCCTGATTGGAGAATCAGAAGCCTTCCCCACACCATCCAAATCAGAAGAATATCTTCAGGTGGTCACTGAAAGTGATTCATCTGACGATGAGTTCGATGATAAAGCATATATGTGCTTTATGGCCAAGGACATTCCGGAAGGTGAAGATAGCGATGATGAGGTAAGCTCAACCTCAGCTATTCCAACAAATGCATCTCATACTTTTGAAAACATGATGAATGAGTTTAAAAACATTCAAAAGGCCCATGAGACATTGAAAAATGAGAATATACAGCTCCAACTCTCTAACCTAGAGCTGAAAGATGAAAATGACTTGCTGAAACTAAATTATGAAAATATGTCTATTGATTGTGAAACAAGCAAAGTCGATTTTGAAAAACTCATGGAGAGCAATCATCAACTTGCTCATGAACTAAGTGAGGTTAAAACTCACAACGAGAGCAAGACAAATGATTTGGTTCTACTTCAAGCCAAAATCAAAACTCTCGAAATACGAGAAATTGAACTTGAGACCATTCTGAAATCGTTCGAGAAATCGTCCAAAAGAATGGAAGAAATTCTGAGCACTGCGCAACATGCTCATGATAAAAGTGGCTTAGGATACAGCTCATGTTCAAACAAAGGGAAAACTAGTACAGTGTTCATCAAGAGTGTGGAACACATTCCTGTATCGAAAGAAACTTTGAGTCCTGTGAAGGAACCTGTTGCATGACAATAAAGAAAGCCGCCATTCCGCCCCTCAATCCTATTCCGCATAAATAAATCACCACCATTCGGACACGAAAAGCGCACTCAACATCATGCTCCTAGAGCATATCAACAGCCTTAATGACTGCTCAGAAGGAAGGTCAGATCCAAATACCAAAGGCCCGCACGGCAGTACTATCAGTACAGCATGCCGAGGTATTGGATACAGGAGCCCCGTTATTCCTCGAGAGAGCAGGTGTCCGCTCAGTATCAACAACAGCGTTGGTAATCCAACTGGAGACCCAGAAGGCAAGCTGTTAGGCCAAAGAAAATGGCTCCACCTCCAAGACGGCACTCGTACTGGATTAATAATAATAACCCTGAATTTTACATGCATAATAATTATCATGGTTATAGCGACTACGGATATGCCCCACGTAGATATCGCAACACTGTACCTAATGTGGCCTACAGTAAACCAATTGCTGTCAGGAAAACTTGGGTACCTAGAGGAACTAACATTCATGGACCCAAAAATCAAAGGGGACCTAAATCTACTTAATCTCTTTGCATACAGGACATCCTAGAGGAGGACACCTGGTACTTTGATAGTGGATGCTCTCGGCACATGACCAGAGATAGAAGCAAGCTATCAGATTTTGTAGAAGGTCGCGGTCCAAAAGTTCGTTTCGGTGATAAATCTAAAGGAAGAATAAGAGGGAAAGGAAACCTACTTGTCGGAAAATTCAAAGTCACTGATGTTGCATATGTTGAAGGCTTACAGTACAATCTACATAGTATTAGTCAGTTCTGTGATAAACAGTTCTCGGTGAAATTCTATATAGATCGTTGTAGAGTCAAGAACATACAGACCAAAGAAATCGTGCTTACAGGAAGCAGATCAGGTAACATGTATATTGCTGACTGGAAGCCTATGAGCTCCTCAATTCCATGCTTTGTTGCCAAAGGCACTGCAGATCTTAGCTGGTTATGGCACAAGAGGATGTCTCACGTCAACTTCAAGACGATCAATAAGCTCTCAAGATAGGGAATGGTAAGAGGATTGCCAAACGTGTCATTCAAAAAGGACAGCGTCTGTGGACCGTGTCAGAAAGGCAAGCATATCAAGTCAACCCTGAAGAGGAAATCCTACCTTTCAACCCAAAGAGTATTGGAAATGCTACATATGGATCTCCACAGTCCTGTAGACCCAGTAAGTTTGGGAGGTAAGAAATACTGTCTTGTTGTTGTTGATGATTACTCCAGGTATGCTTGGAAAATTTTCCTAAGCAAGAAGAAGGAAACAACATCAAAGCTGCCCGAGCTCCTAAGAAAATTGCAAAATGAAAAGGCATTGAGTATCGTGTCCATTCGTTCCGACAGAGGTACAGAATTTACTAACCGCTTTATAGAGCAATACTGTTCGGAATATGGGATACAACACGAATACTCAGCTGCCCGTACACCTCAACAAAATGGTGTTGCCGAGCGAAAGAATAGGACGCTGAAAGAAGCAACAAGGACAATGATCACCGCAAGCAAGTTGCCACAGCGTTTTTGGGGTGAAGCAACCAATACAGCATGCTACACTGAAAACCGCTGTATCGTCAACAAGCACCACAATACGAGGTATGGAACAACAAAACTCCGTTAGTTTCATATTTTCACATTTTTGGATGCAGGTGTTATGTGTTGAATAATGGGAAGGATCAACTTAGAACCTTTGATGAGAAACTAGATGAAGGAATATTTATAGGATACTCCTCCATCAGCAAAGCTTACAGGATCTTTAATAAAAGAAAGCTAACGATCGAGGAATCAGTTCGTGTAGTATTCGAAGAACCTCACCATGACCCTACAGGAGTAGATGATATTACTCAGAATATCCAACATCTCTCTATCTTAGATCCTCCAACTCCCATAGAACCTGTTGTTGATCTAGAAATCAACCCCGCAGCTGTAAGAATCGATGTAGATGAAGCCGACGCTGTACAAGCTGAAGCTGTATCTATAGAAACTCTCGATACAGTACGGGACCCTGAATTAGAACCCGACCGAAGATGGTTGAGAGATCACCCACAAAAGCTAATCATTGGAAACATAGATGCTGGTGTTTCTACTCGTAGGAGAATACAGAGTACACAAGGAAATGTACTTTGTGCACAAAAAGAACTAGATACTGAGACATCATCATTCCCTGAATGGAAATCTCAATACGAGCTTAGAAGACTCAACATGTGCACTATTGCTGTATTCTTAGCCCAGTCCGAACCTGTTTCAACCATAGACGCTCTTAATAATTCTCATTGGATAACATCTATGGAAGAAGAGCTTAACGGTTTCGAAAGAAACAATGTATAGTATCATGTACCCAGACCTATCAATCGGTTATAGGAACCAAATGGGTATTTCGAAACAAGAAGGATCGAAATGGACTTATTATAAGGAACAAATCAAGGCTAGTCGCACAAGGCTATAGCCAGGAAGAAGGCATAGACTACAATGAAATTTTTGCCCCTGTAGCCAGACTAGAAGCCATTAGGATATTCTTAGCCTTTGCCGCCCATAAAATCTTTATTGTATACCAAATGGACGTCAAAAGTGCATTCTTAAATGGAGACCTTGCCGAAGAAGTTTATGTTGAACAACCACCAGGGTTTGCCAACACAGACGGTATCGACCTAGTATACAGGCTGAGGAAAGCACTTTATGGACTTAAACAAGCCCCTAGATCATGGTATGAGACCCTGTCCCAGTATCTAATCGATAATGGATTTGAGAAAGGTGTTGTGGACAAGACCTTGTTTAAAATACACGAAGGTGATGACCTTCTAATGGTGCAAATTTATGTAGATGATATATTTTTGGTTCAACTAACCTTGCTTTGTGTCAAAGGTTCTCTCATCTCATGCAAAGTAAATTTGAAATGAGTATGATGGGGGAACTTAGTTATTTCCTAGGTTTGCAGGTAAAGCAGTTGCCTACAGGTATTTTTATCAACCAGGAAAAATACAGCAAGGAGCTTCTCAACAAATTTGGAATGAAAACTTCCAAATCATCGTCAACCCCCATGAGCACTTCCGTGCAAATTAGTGGTGATGAAGCCGGAAAGTCGGTTGACCAATCACTCTATAGGAAGCTTATTGGCTCGCTCCTGTACCTAACGGCTAGCAGACCCGATATCCAGTTTGCTGTTGGAGTGTGTGCGAGATATCAAGTAGCACCTAAGGAATCACACTTCAATACAGCTAAACGAATCCTGAAGTACATTAAAGGAACAGTCGATGTAGGACTATGGTATCCTAAAGAAGGCGGATTCGATTTAGTTGGATACAGCGACTCGGATCTCGGAGGCTGCAAGCTAGATAGAAAGAGTACAAGTGGAACTTGTCACTTTCTTGGACCTAGACTCGTTTCTTGGTTCAGTAAGAAGCAATTAGCTAACTCACTTTCCACGGCTGAATCAGAATACTATGCTGATGGTAGTTGCTGTATGCAGATCCTTTGGATGCAGCAGCAGTTGTCAGATTATGGAATTGAAGCCAAAGAGACGACAATCATGTGTGATAGCACGAGTGCAATTGCAATCACGCACAATCCTGTCCTACACTCGCGCACTAAGCATATCAACATGAAGCATCATTTCATAAGGAATCATGTCGAGAACAAGGATGTTCGGCTCGAAAAGGTTCATACAGATATTCAGTTGGCCGACATCTTCACCAAGCCCCTCGACACAGCAAGATTCAACATGCTTAGACAAGAATTGGGAATGCTACAGCCCGACTCCCTGTAAGTAATTTACTGTTTTACTCAACAATTGAGGGGGAATGTTGTAAGCCCCAAGAATACAGTATCTACCATTAATTATCTGTACACTCAGAACTGTCAATACAGCACTGTAGTGAACAAAGACATATGAATTATCCTACAGCTGACGTGTGCAATAATTAAGGGGGAATACAGTATGACCCATGAATACAGTATTAATCCAAAAGTTGATGTATGGAATTAAAACATATATGTACCTTTTTAAGATGGAACGCTGTATCGTCGCGGACACAGCACATACTATAGGATTTCGATTCAGTATATATATTAGAATACTTTATTTTAAAATATTTTTTGTCCATGTGCCCTGTTTTCATGTCAAACGTCATTTACATTAAATGTCTTACACGACATCTGGACAACTGAATCTCAAAAGCCGCGATGTTTTTAAATTGTTTAATGTTTTAAAACCGCCGTTTCAGGCATTTAGGGTAACAAATGTTAGTAGTGGGACCCGCTCATATTTTAATATTTTAATGGATAAGTGTACCAGTTACACTCAGTCCATCTTGACCGTTGATTTCAAAAACCGGTTCCCATCCCTAAAATCTGATCATTCGTACTCTGGAAAACCCTACTTCGCCACCCACTATAAAAGGACTGATACTGCCATTTGAGACTCTTTACGCCTTCTGGATATTCTTAGAGCACTCAAGCAAAAATCAGCCTACAAGTTTTCTTTGCGTTTTACTGCAAATTTCTTTTAATCTTCTTCATATTTTCTTGAGAATCAACAATGGCTGCTCAGATCTCTGCCACCGCCCTCAAAAAGACCTCGAACTTCATCGACGGACGGATCTTCTCTAAACCTGTCGTCATCGAGCGTATTCTTGTTGAAACAAATCACACTGAACCCATGGAGTTCATCATCACAAGGATACGTCAGCAAGGCCTCTACCGCCTTGGAAGCCACGCCGCCAAGAAATACGACGTCCGTCTGGTTGAGGAGTTCTACCTCAATGCCGCCATTCATTTTCTGTCGCTGGCCCAGGGAGGCCACGTAGCTGATATCACTGCTATCATTCAAGGAGTGGAGATCTGCATCAATCGAGATCTTCTTCAGAACATTTACTGGCTGCCTGCTGATGGCCTGACAATGGAAGAACTTGAGACTTTTGGGTCTCAAGAGCTGATAACCCAAGTACTATGGGCTGTTCACCGGCTCAGCTAATGTTGACGAGGTTCACACTACCTGTCACAAGAAGAACTTTTGTTTGCCATACGTGTATTTGCATGATTTTTGTTGCAGGATCATCGAGAATCACACTGGTGCATTTGAAATGTGTACCAATCTGAGATTTAGGATGATGGTTGCGATTTTGACCTATGAAAAGGTCAACTGGTGCCAGATTATTTTGAAGCGCTTGCAGGAAGAAGTATCCAAGCCTGCCACTCAAAAGAAGTCGTTTGGTTTAATTTTAAACCACATTTTGACGAAATGCGGACTTTCACAATCCGTAGATGCGAAGAAAATCAACTCCCGTATATACTTAGGAGGCGTCAAGCCTACAGCCTATAACCAGAGCACCCTGGTCAACAACCAACCATATTTCCAAAGTATGCCAGTTTCTGAAGATCCAAGGGATGTTTCTTTGAAGTCCCAGGATGTGGAGTCTTCAAGGAAGAGGAAGAGATCTCACAGCAAGACACCAACTGCTGCTGAGAAGTCGAAAAGGAAGCTAAGGAGGCTTTCTAAAGCTAAATCCACCAAAACCTCCGAGGAAGCTTTTACCGTGGCGCAACCCACTAAAGAAATACCCCAGGGCCCAACCCCTGTGGAAGAGGTGCCCACTACTGTATCGACAGTAGATCCTGAGCCTTTGGCGGCTAAGACGGATGATTGGACATCTGCCAACTTAGAAGACTCTAGCGAGTCGGCTGCCCCTGCGGAGCCAAACGCTAACTCTCCTATGCGGGATCCCACACCCGTACAGGATCCATCTTCCTTTGGGGCACCATCCCCTGTAAGGAATCCCTCTTCCCTACAGGATCCCACACCTGTAGAGGAACCCCTCGCTACAGCGGACTCAGACGTTGTACGCAGTCCCTCCCCGTACACCATTATCAACAAAACCCTTCTCTATGTGCAGATTGATCATGCTTATGAAAGATTCCTTAAATGGAAAAGCTACAGGCTAGCTCCGTATGACACCTTATACAACTGGAGCGACTGGATCCATGAAGAGAGATTTGTATTTGAAGTGACGGACTCAACAGAAGTTGAAGCCCTGATCCAATGGTACAATCTCTACTGCAAAGAATTGATTGAAAGCCATTATTGCAAATATCTGACGCCAGGAGAAAAGGAAAAGATAAGTCCGAGGACTCTCCCCAAGATCCAAAAGATGACGATGACTCAGACGACGACGATGATGCCTTACAAGCAGGTCTAAGAATAAGTTGTAAGGAGGCTCAAGACAGAGATGCCTCTCAAACCAAGGATGACGAAGGTCCATCAAGTCGAAGTGAGCCCCCTTCGCCACAGCAAGAGAATATTCCTGACGATGAGGAATCAGTCCCTCAAGTCGAGGAAGAAGAAATTGTTTTGGAACAGGCACCCGAGCCTGCTGCTGCAGAAGAAGAAGTTTCACGTGCCGTCCAGCAAGAGGAATCAGTCCCTCAGCCAGAACAGGTGGAAGCTAAGAGACAATAGGAGGAATCAGTCCCTCCTGCACCCATTTCTATAGACGCATCTTCGCAACAGGAGGATATAGCACCCCCTGCCGCCGAACCCAAAAATGTTGTTCCCACCCCATCAACTGTGGAATCCGATGACGGTACTGTACCTGAGGATGTCTAACTCAATTCACGCCCTACCATGAATCTGAGGAGGTTGAATGGATCCGAAGATTTTGCCAAGCCAGATTCTCCCAGCAATGCTGCTAGGAAAGAGCGACTGCGTGCTCTTGGTCTTCAAACAGTCTTTATCCAGGATGCAGTGACTACCCTGTATTCAGTGGAAAAAGCTCTTAACTGGATGCACACTTCTGCTGTTGAAGAGATGACTGGTTTACAACATGAAGTCTCTCGTGTAGTCGAAGCCTTCACTATTTTGCCAGAAGTCTTCAAACAAGCACTGAAGAAGCTGCAAGAGAAACAAGAGCAACTCCTGAGAGAAGAGGCATCCAAAACTCGCATATCTGAGGCCAAGACCGCAGCAGCCATGATCGAAACCACTTCTCATCCTCGAGCCCACGACAAAAGTATCAAGGATATGTCGCAGGTGCTTTCCACCCTTGTCGAGAGAATGACAAACATTGAGACGAAACAGGATGCCGCATTGGAAATCCTAGGACATCTTGATGACGCCAAAAAGGGGGAAGAAGCCAGAGAAGTTGCTAGGAGAATAAGGCTACAGCACGAAAGGGAATTTAATGCTGCTCAAGACAGCATTACCACTGAACTGAACAAGCTAGCCCCTCGCTCTCAAAGTTTCAAGATTTTAGGTTCCCAACCCGAGTTTCATGATCCCAATGTCCCATGGCAAAGCTTAATCCAAAGACCTTCTGAAATTCGTCTACCAACAAACCGCCATTCAACTGCCGAAGAGGTGAAGCGATGGAGGAAAAACGAGCTGATGAGATATTTTTTTAAACTCATCAAGGAATCCCCCATCTTCAAAGGTTATAATACATTAGCGGAGGCTGCAGACAAATTCACGAAGATGTTAGAAGACGAAAAGCGTCCTCTCCAGCTAGATATGAAATCCAAGCATAAAAGAGGAGATCGGCTCACCCATCCAGAAGACTGGATTCTTGCCTTTGACAGATCCTACGAAGGTAGAGAAATATACCTAGATCGAGGCAACGACTCCCTACAGCACTGGTGGCGTGGAACCGAGAATGATCCAGGGAAAAAGCCATGGAGACAAGCGGACTATAGGAGCTGAAATCTTTGTTATTTTTGTTTATAATTTTTCTTTCGAAACAGCAAAACCTTGTACTCTATTTTTTTGAATATCAATAAAAATGTTTGCCTGTCTTGAAAGATTACAACTCGTAATTTACTGTGTTGATATATGAATACATAACTTAAATTGTTGAGATAACAATCACAAGTATAGAAACTTGTTTGAAAATTAAGCTGTACGAGCTTGTCTATGAATAGTTCATAAATTCAGTTGTATGCATTTAGAATACATTGTAAGATTGTTCCTGCGCGCCAATCATAAGCTTAAGTTGTAAAAAAAAAAATCTTAGCTGTATCGAACTCGCCTGCTAGCAGTTCATAAATTAGACTAAGTTGCTGAAAGACATCATCAAGAAGGACTTGAAAGTTTTAAAGTCTTGGCAAATTGTCAAAAAGGGGGAAATTGTTGGGATAACAAAAACCCTGTATCGAAATTGTTGGGATAACAAATACCGTGTATCGAAACAGCCAGGATAATCAATCCCTGTATCGAATAGTAGTGTTAAGAGGTTTTGACATATATGCCAATCCTCAATATAGTAAGGAAACTGTATCGTTAAGTTGAAGTGTCAACCTGTATCGAAGGCCTGTCACAGATCCAACATATAGTGGAACCTTTTAGTACAGCAAAGAAGTCTTATAAAAGACTGAGTATGGAAGTTGTCTCGAATTGTCAATACAGTGATCTTCCATACAGCTCTCAACAGGACAAAGAAGGAATCTTCAGAAGTCAAGTCCCGTTGATATAAGAAGTATTTAAATACTCAAAGATAAAGTATTTAAATACTGTCAGTCAACAGATCTTCAAATCCCGCAAAATCCGGATCGTGCTTTTCATCCCGTTGGAACGGAATCTTGCTCAACAGATTTATCTCAACGGATATATTTTCCAGAAGACTATATATATCTCATCAAGGTGTTGAAGATCAGTTACAAAGCAACCAAGTAACAAAGCTATTAATATATTCATCAGAGCAAAACATATCTCCAGAAGCTTACTGCAACTCAGATCTTAGAGATATACAGTGCTCAACATCTTGAACAACACTTAATCAGCTAGAAGCTCAGAAAGTTAAAGTTGTTGTTCATACCCTATTCTATCTTTAAACAAACCCATATCAGCCCTGTGTGGACTGAGTAATCGTTGCTACTCCAGAACTGTGTGTGAAGGAATTTCATCGAAGAAGATGAAGCTTCAGAACTATTTGTGAAGAAGCCAGTCAAGCATTAGCTCAAACCAATCTGTGTGAACGGTTGAAGCTAAGATCTTTATATCAATCTGTGTGAACGATATATTGATTGTGTGTTGTTATAATTACGTAGTTGTGTACGTAGTAATTATAATAAACTTTTTACTCCTGTGTGGAGGACCAGTGGACGTAGAGGGGTTTACCTCGAACCACTTTAAATATTGTGTTATTTACCTTCTGCCTTACTTGTTTTAATTACTGTGATTATTTAAGTATACACTGCACATTGAGTTGATGTATCCACAACAACTTACTGTATTTAAGACTTCCGCTACGCACTTAGATTTAAAATCAGTACAGCTTGTTGTTTAAACTACTTCCCAAGCTGTATCCAGTATACTTAGTGGCCAACAGATATGCTTTTCAATATTTCCTTAAAGATGACTCGTATGTTTTCGTTGTTAAATGTGCTTGTCTAAGTATGTATATTAGTGTTGAGTATAAGAATACCTTACTTCCATAGGGTTTCATTTTGTGTGATTATGTTGTTTGTAGATTTAAAATGTAACCTTTCGTTGAGGTATGTGTGGGGAAACATGTGTTTATTGATGATCATGTGTCATTGTGAGATAAAGATGGTAACTCCCTTATGAGGAGGTTGTGCCATTCGGCGTGGTTGGAAAGGTACTTTCTCTCGTTGCTATATTATTGGTACTAGCTGCATCGTTGAATTCTAGTGTTAATTGTATCGTTACTTGGTCGTGAGTATGTGTTGGATGAACAGGCCATTCTAGTAAGGTACCTCGACTATATATACTGTGATTGACCTTCGAGGCTTGTGGTTTGCAACTATGTATTATCATCTTTTGTGTGTGTGAGTTGTTGTCCTTCCATCCAGAGCGTTCGACGGGACATCCGAGGGGTCGATACTAAGGGGTACGACCACGGAAGTGGACCTGGGTGCGTGTGTCATTGATCTTCCACCCAGAGCGTTCGACGGGGCATCTGGGGGCCGATACTAAGGGGTACGGTCGCGGGTTACTAGGTGTGGTTTTCATCTTGAGGATGATGTTGATGTTTTCGTTAATTGTGATATTATCCAGAGTATCACAATGCTTTGTGCTTGGGGTCGATATACATTATATATCGAGTCTTGGTGTTTGACTAGAATGGCATAAGAATAATGTATTATGTGTAATGTGTCCTTGTAAGTGAATTCAAGTGGATGATCGGGTCATGGACCATGTGTTTTGTGACCGGAATGGTTGGGTCGTGGACCCCGTGTTTTGTTAATGGATTCGCAATTTGGAAAATGAACTTTGGGGCTGTGACCCTAAGTGGCTTTCGAGGAATTAAGAACTTTTCAATTTCGAATATTTTCAAAACTCCTGAGACTTGGAAGTGTTTTCAAAGTGCTTACTTGTTTCATTTCTACTTTCAAGACTTGAACTATTTGAATTAATCAAAATATCTCGGGAAGTCTCTCATTGTATTCTCGGAATGTGTTGTGTATGGCTCGAACTTTTATTTTATACTTGCACTAGCAAAACAGTGGAGTTTTGCTAACCCCCGAGTATTCAAGGGGTGGATGTCTGTTCTGCGTCCAGGTACATGTAGGTTTTGGGAGCAAAACACAGGATCGGTGCGAAGGATGATGGAAGACGAATGATACTACACGAAGACCAGTTTTGGGTGCACTCAGCCAGAGTTCGTTGTATGGTCTTTTCCGCTGTAGTACTTTTTGTTATGAGTGTATTTTACCCTTGCATGGGTATGAGTCGAGATAGAAATGGGTATTTTGGACTAGTATGTTAGTGATGAAAGACCAAATCGGTCTATTAGTTCGATATTTTATTAGGTTGGTATGTAATGTAATGTATTGTTTCGATGTCTAGCCTAGTGTATTCTCACGGAGAGGGTCTGTGGCGTGTAATATTCCTAGTTTGATTCTGGGGGTGTTACATTTATGGTATGGGAGCCTAGGTTTTGTGAAAACCTAGCATGTTTGTTATGTGGCTCTACCGGTGTGGTGGTAGCGTGATGTTGTGATATGGATTTCTGGTTATTCGAACTGTGATGTTTTGGAACTGTGGTATTTTTTATTTCTGTTGTAGTGTTGTGTGGATTTGGTGATTGTTGGTGTTTCCGAGACCGACGAGGAAGGGAGTGAACGCCGGTGTCGTAGTCATGTGCAATGGGCGGCTCCAATCGGAAAGTGTACGCCGGTGCGAGGCACGTGTCAAGGAGCGGATTTCGATGTGGAGTGGAATGCCGGTGATACGGACATGTGTCAAGAAGTGGCTCATGTGCTCTAGGTGAGGAGGACACAACGTCACAAATCCCACACAAAACTCGATAGTTCTCTAAACTGTAATCTGATCTTGGCGAAGATCAATTGTTTTCGAAATTGTATGAGTAATTGCGAAAATTACCAATTTGTTGGTATTGGCATTTTATTGTGTTGATATTTTTGAAATGGAGTCATATGCTAGTATCACGGGAGATCATCGACTTCACAGACCTGTAAGTATATTGTTCGAATTGTTCAATAATGATTGTTTACTTTTGGTGATGTTGGATTTTCTGATTAAACTGTTGTTTGTAAGAGGATTGCAATTTTCGAGGACAAAACTTCTTTTAACAGGGGTAGAATGTAATATTCGAGATCTTCATTCCGGTTTCATTGAATTTTCTTCGGTCGAACGGACTGTTGTCATCCGTGTCTTTGGAATTGCATGCTTGTATTTTGGTACGTTGAGTTTCATAGCCTGTTAGTTATTGTTTTGAATCATAGCCGGTGCGTTCGCGTGATCAAGACATCGTCGAGTATCGAGCCGGGCAGTCGCAGGGCTGGCTGGGCCGATTACGGCCATAAGGCGTCCGCACACCCTGGCCTGAGAGGACTCGGTTACGGCCGTAAGGTCCATCAGGTTACGACCGTAAGGTTTTGTTACGGGCGCTAAGCGCTGGCCGGTTACGGCCGTAGTGACTCGGCAGAGTTCAGTTAGTGGCCCCTAGGAGTTCGGTTTTACGGCCATAAGGCTATGCCGATTACGGCCGTAAGGTTCGATCATTGCGTACGCAAGGCTTCGGCCATTGCGTGCGCCACAGGTAGTTGACCGAGTTACGGCCGTAAGGCACTGCCGGTTACGGCCATAACACTGCCGGTCATATAAAGGCCTGGTGACGGGCCAGACTTTATTTCTCACATTTTTCTTCTCCTAGTGGCGGCTCTCGGACGGGTGCGACGGGGAGAGATGTTCTTGGCTGATCCTACTCATTTCCAAGGCTTTTGGAAGGTCTTTGTCGATTAGATCAACATCAAAACCTTGTTCTTCGCCGGATCGAGGTATTTCTTCCGTAGAACCCTAGTTGGGTATTTTTTTGGGGGGTTTCTTCGTGATTCGTTGATTTTGTCCGAGATTAATGAATTGTTCTTGGTATTCTGTTGTATTGATCATGGTCTTCGGATTTTGTAATTCATTTATCAATTTTTATCACCCGAAACTTGATTCTCGATTTCCTTGAAGAAACCCTCGGATTCTTGTTGTTTTTCGGGTTGATTCGAATTCTGTTTAGCGTTATTGATTCGTGGTGATATTATTTTCATAGTTTTCGTGGATTTGATGAGTTATTAGTCGTTCTTGGGAGTTCGGGAGCTACCCGACCGTGTCTGTTTGGTGTTCCATTGCTCGTGGTATCGACGCAAATATCTTGCCCATACATTACGTGTTTTGTGGATTTAATAGTTGGTAATCGACGTTATGTGCCGAATGAATGTCTATAATTAACTTTCAAAGGAATCGATATGCTTTTCAATATTTCCTTAAAGATGACTCGTATGTTTTCGTTGTTAAATGTGCTTGTCTAAGTATGTGTATTAGTGTTGAGTATAAGAATACCTTACTTCCATAGGTTGTTTGTAGATTTAAAGTTTAACTTTTCGTTGAGGTATGTGTGGGGAAACATGTGTTTATTGATGATCATGTGTCATTGTAAGATAAAGATGGAACTCCCTTATGAGGAGGTTATGCCGTTCGGCGTGGTTGGAAAGGTATTTTCTCTCGTTGCTATGTTATTGGTACTAGCTGCATCGTTGAATTCTAGTGTTAATTGTATCGTTACTTGGTCGTGAGTATGTGTTGGATGAACTGGCCATTCTAGTAGTAATGTAATGTAATGTGTTGTTTCGATGTCTAGCCTGGTGGATCCTCACGGAGAGGGTCTGTGGCGTGTAATATTCCCGGTTTGATTGTGGGGTTATATCTTTAACTTGGATAGTGCCTGTCGTCACTTATAGTTAGTGGGAACACACATTATAGGTATGCTAATGGGATTAGTATACTCGAAGAGACTCACCCTTGATTTGTCACACGGATTTCACTCCAGGACAGTCAATGACGGAATCAAAAGGTTGTGATAGGTATTCATGAACCTGCGACTTGAGGATTTAGTAGGGATGTGCTTGTGACGTTAAGATTTTCACTAGAGTAGTTCGACCCAGAAAACCGTAAGGTGGGGGTCAACCTCGACGTGCATCTTGACGGACAAGTAGCAGGTTCTACTAAGTACCAAGATAGGATTCATTCTCCTGTTAGTGAACAGGTATATGTCTTATGCGGTTATTGGCAGATGAGATCATAAGTCTTTGGCCAAAGCTGTAACACCCCCAAATTCTATTGGGTTAATACAGTGCCGTGGACCCCACGCCAGGAGATCCACTAGGCGAACATGACTAAATTATAACAAATAAACTAACAAGGGAGATCACAGTCCCTACTATGATATCCGACACAATATTCCGATAAGGAATTTCAACGATAAAAGTGTGCCTACAGGGCCAAAATGAAATACAATGACATCCACGAGCCTTGCTCGGATAATACAACATGACAACGACTGACACAACTGGAGTACACTCCAACTGACTGACCAACATGAAAAACTCGGACTAGTATCGCTCGAATGCCTCGTCGCGTTCGTCATGCCCCTGTATCTCAACTCTCTCCTCGCAGACACCTAAAACATGAAAACAAGTTCCGCCCCCACGGGGTCAGTAATGAACATCAAATACATGTATAACATGATATGTATCCAAAGGCAGAATGAAACGGTACAATAATAATAATATGAGATGCTCACAAACCAAGATAAGAACCGAGCATTCGGGAAACACTATGCCCACGGCATACTATTAATACCTGTTCAACAGGTTAGAACATAAGTGCCCAATGGCGAATCATAATTATAGAGCATCACAATGAATTACATGATATGAACCAAACCAGAACTAAATTAATTATGAATCACAATGCCCGAAGGCTCCAACGAAAAGTACCATGGCGTCACAAGGGCCTGAAAGTAACACAGCCGAAGTTGTCAATCAACACAATCACCTGAAACCAAAATAGCCCGAAGTTGTATCAATGAGGGCCGAAGCCACGGCACGAAGCCGTATCACATTGAGGGCTGAAGCCACGGCACGAAGCCGTATCACAATGAGGGCCGAAGCCACGGAACGAAGCCGTATCACAATGACACCATCCAATGGTCGTGACCTACTGAACTGTAGGTGTTGGGAACCAACCGCGGAGGTTCAAGCCCCAAACATACCCATAATGAAATCACCCAGTGACTGTGACCTACTGAGTTGTATGTGTTGGGAACTAACCGCGAAGGTTCAAGCCCCAAACTTACCCATGATGAGCACTAGCCGAGACTAGCCTCCCAAAACATAATTAATCACAAACGGCAACGATCCCAAGATTACCGAGTTCACAAGAATGATAGTGTGCTGCCTTGAGTCTGCCAACACGACAAGAGTAATTCACGGATGGGCACCGTCCTCGACAGTCCCAGTTCAATACCTCGATTGCCTTATAATAGCCAACCGATAACAATGATGCAACGGATCATTCAATACCTCGATTGCCTTAGAAAAGCTACTCGATAACAATGATACAACGAATGATTGAACACCTCGATCGCCTTAGAATGGCCAATCGATAAAAATGATACAATGAATGATTGAGCACCTCGATTGCCTTAGAACGGCCAATCTATAACAATGATACAATGAATTATTGAACACCTCGATTGCCTTAGAACGGCCAATCGATAACGATGATACAATAAATGATTGAGCACCTCGATTGCCTTAGAATGGCCAATCGATAACAATGATACAATGAATGCCTCGGCACCTTTAATTGGTTACCAACGACGAAGATGAGGAACGAATATGCCAATGCCTTAAATCGGCCAATACAACATGAATGACAGGACGCCAACAGTAATAACAATGATTACAATAATGTCTTAGATCGACATCAATATCAACAACAACAATCGATACATCGACACCGCGAACCGGCTATCGACAATAACATTAACAACGAGTATACCAATGCCTTGAACCGGCCATTAACGAACAATAATAATCATTTGGCATAATTTTCCGAAGAGTATCGTATCAAATGATCCCTTAATAACAATGAACTCATAGAGAGACTAGGTCTCAGAATAATGCAACGCATTCATACACATATATAATAACATTAATCTCATTGACTAGTACAAGTATAAAACTTGCCTCAAACCAAAGGTGAGAAAGTCCTTCCACGATCAACGTCCTTGAAGAATTATCGGCCGCTTAAACAACCTTGAATGACACAAGTACCAACAATTCGCTTAACATACGAATCAAGCATGATCACAACCAACTCAAAAAGTCGATACAACACTACCCAAACTCATTGGGGCAATCTAACAAACACGTTGTAAACAATCTCCAATTGTTTACACCCAAAACTCAATTATACCGAAAACCAACTTCCAATGAATGATTCAATCCAACAAAACCTCATTAATACCACTAATAATCCAATAGGAATACTTCATTCGAGATTACGACAACATCTAGTCGAAAACCCCCAAAATTCCAAAGTCAACACCCAAGGTGTTCTTGAACAATTCCAAATATTCACAAATTCCGAAAGTTACATCAATGAATCTGTAAGAATACAAGTATCCAAGGTAGATAATCCATAATCAACATATTCCATCATGATAGCAAGCTAACTCGAAGAGATTGGGAAGAAAACCTTCAAATCCCGAAATTCAAGATTCAATGAAAAATAACCTTGATTTGGAGTGATGGAGTGGATTAAATGCTGATTAATCTGAACTAGGAGCTTGAATATGATTCTAGATGATTGCATCTCGAAAAGACCTTCGCGGATCGCCTAAGATCGTCCGAAATGGTTGAGAAATGAAGAAATGACGAAGTAAAGAGTGAAATGTCCTATTTATACAAAACCCAGCTTAGCGCGTGCTATCTCCTGTTGATTAGCGTGCGCTAGCGGGTTCACCAGGTAGTCCAGTGAACTCTGCCTGCCGCGTTAGCGTGCTCTACGTAACTGGTAGCGTGCGCTAACGCCTTCCTCTTGGCGTGCGTTAACCAAGTCTAGCGTACGGTACCTGATAGTTGATGTCCAGAATAAAGGAGTCCAGAACCTAGTGTCCTCTGCCCTATTCGAGCCTTAGCGCACGTTACACTTGAACTCTTAGCGTGCGCTATCAATACACAACTAGCGTATGTTAGTTTCCACTCATAGCGTGCGCTACGAATTTCCAATTCCAGTCTAGTACCTACTGGACTGTCTGCCACACTTACGCTAGCGTGCGCTAATACTGAGCTATAGCGTGCGCTACATGTACTCCATTAGCGCGCGCTAACAAAAGTACGTGGTGTGCGCTACCTGTACTCAATTAGCGCGCGCTAACAAGAGTACATAGCATGCGCTACCTCACACACCGAATACCAAAATATGCTGATGATGATGATGACAATAATATCGTCTCGATCTCAAACAATGATGAATGACGAATAACAACTTATATGCGATTCCAAAGTACGCTGAACGGTGAACACAATTGAATGAACATGAATGATGAATGATTATTACTGAGTGAAAAAAAAAATTTGAGTGACGATTACTAAATGATAATAATGAATTCACAACCGGGTATTACATACTCCCCCCTTAAAAAGAGTTTCGTCCCCAAAACTAAAGGTAATCAACTCGGGATATGAACTATCCATCACGATCTGAAAACAACATATCCAGGATTACTCCTTAACGCGAGTCACTTCGCCTACACAACTGGGGCAACCCCCATATAAGCACTGACTCACGTCTCAAAAAAAAAAAGCAACAACGCACATATAGTCCTCGGGACCATATCAATCGCACGCCTAGGTCCTCATTACTTGACGTCACGAATCACAATGAACAATCACCCAAATTATCATGAAATCTCAGTACAACACCAAAAAGGAATGCATCAAACGATCTCGAAATCTCAAGATTCTCAAATACGATCATTGTAAAATAGATCAACAATAAATGATCCACAACCACGATACATTATTACGGATTGAGTTACACAGTCATCCAAAAAACAAGGCTACATCTCAAATGTACCCAACATCGATACCCTCCATATCATCGATCTCCTCGGTCCCATCGATTCAAGGTAGACCCAAATCGGAACTCACCGCTCAATATGATCACGGAAGGTCACAAGAACAGGAATGATCGCAATGAATGATAATGAATCGAAATCCAACAAGGATCAAGAATGACTCACCGAGGTGAAATAATAACGCAATGAGTGATAGCTCAGATGAAATGATTGTAACCAGTGTTCCCTGTGAAGTGAATGATTAGTTTGATAATTATAAGTCTCAACATGATTGATATATGATGAATGAATTATATGGATGAATGAACGACAATGAAATGAATGATTATCCTATTACCGATCAAGAATTGACTTGCTCAAAGTCGGAGATGAATGTCCTTACCCCTGGCTCTCGAAGCCTAAAAGGACACCATGGATGATGCACGGACTGGAGTAACAAAATCTCTCGAGGCTTGTGAGCCCTCTCAAGATCTACCGGCACTATAACGCCTGCAGTATTTCCGTAGGTGTCCCTGCCTCCCACACAGAAAACAAACAATAGCTGGAACCGTACATCGAGTACTAACGTTCCCTGCTGAATCACAGTTAAAACAAATAACATTCGAGCTCGTCGTCTGAGAGGAAGATGCTATCCCAGCACGAATACAGTTAGAAAGCGACCTCTTGGGCGCCGGAGCCCGATGTCCCTCTGAACGAACTGGCATCCTAGTCCTCCCACTAGAAGAAACTGAAGGGTACTTCTGAGTAATCTCCTTGATCAAAAGCTCTGCCCCAAGAGCCTTCTCGATGAACTCACTAAGTGAGTTACAATTGTGAGTGAACAACTGCATCCTTAACTGTGGGTTTAGCCTCGTGCTAAAATACTTGATTTTATCAGCCTCAGTACGGATAACAGACGAAGTAAACTGAAGAAGCCCCTGAAACTTCTCAGCAATGACAATAACACCCTCGTCCTCGACATATTAGGGGTTCAAAACCTCTGAAAACTTGGCTTCACGAAGTGGAGCCGGATAATACCTTTCTAACATGAGAGTCTTGAACTCGCTCCAGGCATATTCACGATCAGTGGGTTTCACAGAAAGCCACCAAGAATGAGCACCCTTACTCAAGTAGTAAGCCGCCAATGCCACCTTACTCTCTTCCGGACACTGAACCATGCCGAAGAGTTTATCAAAATGTTCAATCTAATGAACAATATCAGTTGGTTCCGTCGAACCCTCAAACGTAGGCGGCCTCTGACAAGAGATATCGCTAATAATCTGACTCACCCCTACAGTATGTCCATGAAATGGCACCTGGAATCCCTATTGCGGTGGGCCACGAGCCATCGAGGTTTGCATGGTCCCCATCATCCATGTCATCTGAGTCATCTGGGCCATCATGCCCTCTATACATATGAATGGGTCCACCCGAACACCCTCCGGTTGAGCTGCATATCGGGTACGACTCCCTGACAGTGAATGATTATCTGACAGTGAATGAGTAGCATCGCTAACTATTGGACCAATGTTATCCCTCGCATTCGTGCGGGCATTCACACGAGGTCTCGAGTTTCGGCCCGCACCGCGTCCTCTTCCCCTGCGTCCTCTGACAGCTCTATCCATTCTGAAGCAGGAAGGTCACATGATAATTATAGATCTCGCAGGAAGATCGCATTATGATTACGTTACAGGATGATAATAATGAGCATACACGCTCTAACACAATGAATGCATTAACAATGCAATAAAATGATCATCGACAAGACGTCGGAATATGATAAGATCGCCTGAAAGATTAAGTGAGGTGACATGATTATCTGATGAAATTCCTGAAATGATTATCTTGAATAAGTTAACAAGATTGATAGTTCAATCCACAAGATCAACAACTGAGCAATGAGATTGACTGAGTGATTAATGAATTAACATTATCGATAAGATCAAAAATGATGATTGAGGATTGTTGACTGATGAATGAGTTGATCCTTAGCACTTACACAAGTCACACGTGCTCCAACACAATTAGCCATGAATCAATCATAACACTAATGTCACATATAGATTTCAACAAAGCATGTATAATTAATGACATGATGAATGTATGAACATAAAGAGAATCGAGTCCTTACACAGTTCATACGAAGCTTCGAGGTCTTGCGATACTAGTTTTCACTGATGACGACTCGATGAATGAATGACTCGTGCAGTCGTATAAATTTAACGACTCACAAAACCCGACTGTCCAGATTGTCATAACCTGACAGTACCACTACTACCGCGTCGGTAGAACCACATAACTCACATATCAGGGTATCTCACATCCCAACGCTCTGATACCATCTTCTGTAACACCCCCAAATTCTATTGGGTTATTACAGTGCCGTGGACCCCAAGCCAGGAGATCCACCAGGCGAACATGACTAAAATATATCAAATAAACCAACAAGTGAGTTCACAGTCCCTACTATGATATCTGACACAATATTCTGATAAGGAATTTCAACGACAAAAGTGGGCCTACATGGCCAAAATGAAATACAATGACATCCACGAGCCTCGCTCGGATAATACAACATGACAACGACTGACACAACTGGAGTACACTCCAACTGACTGACCAACATGAACAACTCAGACTATTATCGCTCGAATGCCTCGTCGCCTTCGTCATGCCCCTGTGTCTCAACTCTCTCCTCGCAAGCACCTAAAACATGAAAACATGTTCCGCCCCCATGGGATCAGTCATCCAGATAATGAACATCAAATACATGTATAACATGATATGCATCCAAAGGCAGAATGAAACGGTACAATAATAATACGAGATGCTAACAAACCAAGATAAGAACCGAGCATTCGGGAAACACTATGCCCACGGCATACTATTAATACCTGTTCAACAGGTTAGAACATAAGTGCCCAACGGGGAATCATAATTATAGAGCATCACAATGAATTACATGACATGAACCAAACCAGAACTGAATTAATTATGAATCACAATGCCCGAAGGCTCCAACAAAAAGTACCAAGGCGTCACAATGGCCTGAAAGTAACACAGTCGAAGCTGTCAATCAACACAATCACCTGAAACCAAAATAGCCCGAAGTTGTATCAATGAGGGCCGAAGCCACGGCACGAAGCCGTATCACAACTCGGACCAACATGAACAACTCGGACTAGTATCGCTTGAATGCCTCGTCGCCTTCTTCATGCCCCTGCGTCTCAACTCTCTCCTCGCAAGCACCTAAAACATGAAAACATGTTCCGCCCCCACGGAGTCAGTCATCCAGGTAATGAACATCAAATACATGTATAACATGATATGCATCCAAAGGCAGAATGAAATGGTACAATAATAATAATACGAGATGCTCATAAACCAAGATAAGAACTGAGCATTTGGGAAACACTATGCCCACGGCATACTATTAATACATGTTCAATAGGTTAGAACATAAGTGCCCAACGGCAAATCATAATTATAGAGCATCACAATGAATTACATGACATGAACCAAACCAGAACTGAATTAATTATGAATCACAATGCCCGAAGGCTCCAACGAAAAGTACCAAGGCGTCACTAGGGCCTGAAAGTAACACAGCCGAAGCTGTCAATCAACACAATCACCTAAAAACCAAAACAGCCCAAAGCTGTATCAATGAGGGCTGAAGCCACGGCACGAAGCCGTATCACAATGAGGGCCGAAGCCACGGCACGAAGCCGTATCACAATGAAACCATCCAATGCTCGTGACCTACTGAACTGTAGGTGTTGGGAACCAACCGCGAAGGTTCAAGCCCCAAACTTACCCATAATGAAATCACCCAGTGACCGTGACCTACTGAGTTGTAGGTGTTGGGAACCAACCGTGAAGGTTCAAGCCCCAAACTTACCCATGATGAGCACTAGCCGAGACTAGCCTCCCAAAACACAATTAATCACAAACGGCAACGATCCCAAGATTACCGAGTTCACAAGACTGATTGTGTGCTGCCTTGAGTCGGCCAACACGATGATAGTAATTCATGGATGGACACCATCCTCGACAGTCCCAGTTCAATACCTCGATTGCCTTAGAATGGCCAACCGATAACAATGATGCAGCGGATGATTTAATACCTCGATTTCCTTAGAACGGCCAATTGATAACAATGATACAACGAATGATTGAACACCTCGATTGCATTAGAACGGTCAATCGATAACAATGATATAATGAATGATTGAGCACCTCGATTGCCTTAGAACGGCCAATGGATAGCAATGATATAATGAATGATTGAACACCTCCATTGCCTTGGAACGGCCAATCAATAACAATGATACAATGAATGATTGAGCACCTCGATTGCCTTAGAACGGCCAATCGATGACAGTGATACAATGAATGTCTCGACACCTTTAATCGGTTACTGATGACGAAGATGAGGAACGAATACACCAATGACTTAAATCGGCCAATATAACATGAATGACAGGACGCCAACATTAATAACAACGATTACAACAATGTCTTAGGTCGATATCAATATCAACAACAATCTATACATCGACGCCGCAAACCGGCTATCGACAATAACATTAACAACGAGTATCCCAATACCTTGAACCGGCCATTAACGAACAATAATAATCATCTGGCATAATTTGCCTAAGAGTATTGCATCAAACGATCCCTTAATAACAATGAACTCATGAAGAGACTAGGTCTCGGAATGATACAACACATTAATACACATATATGATAACATTAATTTCATTGACTAGTACAAGTATAAAACTTGCCTCAAACCGAAGGCGAGAAAGTCCTTCCACGATCAACGTCCTTGAAGAATTATCGGCCGCTCGAACAACCTTGAATGACACAAGTACCAACAATTCGCTTAACATACGAATCAAGCATGATCACAACCAACTCAAAAAGTCGATACAACACTACCCAAACTCATTGGGGCAATCTAACAAACACGTTGTAAACAATCTCCAATTGTTTACAACCAAAACTCAACTATACCAAAAACAAACTTCCAATGAATGATTCAATCCAACAAAACCTCATTAATGCCACTAATAATACAATAGGAATACTTCATTCGAGATTACGACAACATCTAGTCGAAAACCACCAAAATTCCAAAGTCAACACCCAATGTGTTCTTGAACAATTCCAAATATTCACAAATTCCGAAAGTTACATCAATGAATCCATAAGAATACAAGTATCCAAGGTAGATAATCCATAATCAACATATTCCATCATGATAGCAAGCTAACTCGAAGAGATCGGGAAGAAAACCTTCAAATCCCGAAATTCAAGATTTAATGAAAAATTACCTTGATTTGGAGTGATGGAGTGGATTAAATGCTGATTAATCTGAGCTAGGAGCTTGAAGATGATACTAGATGATTACAGCTCGAAAAAACCTTCGCAAATCGCCCCAGATCGTCCGAAATGGTTGAGAAATGAAGAAATGATGAAGTGAAGAGTGAAATGTCCTTTTTATACAAAACCCAGCTTAGCGTGCGCTATCTCCTGTTGATTAGCGTGCACTAGCGAATTCACCGATAGTCCAGTGAACTCTGCCTGCCGCGTTAGCTTGCGCTACGTACCTGGTAGCATGCGCTAACGCCTTCTCTTAGCGTGCGTACCTAGTCTAGCGTACGCTACCTGATAGTTGATGTCCAGAATAAAGGAGTCCAGAACCAACTGTCCTCTGCCCTGTTCGAGCCTTAGCGCGCGTTACACTTGAACTCATAGCATGCGCTATCAATACACAACTAGCGTACGCTATTTTCCACTCATAGCGTGTGCTACAAATATCCAATTCCAGTCCAATACCTACTAGACTGTCTGCCACACTTATGCTAGCGTGCGCTAATACTGAGCTATAGCGTGCGCTACCTGTACTCCATTAGCGTGCGCTAACAAGAGTACGTAGCGTGCGCTACCTCACACAGTGAATACCAAAATATGATGATGATGATGATGATGATGACAATAATCTCGTCTCGATCTCAAACAGTGATGAATGACGAATAACAACTGATATGTGATTCCAAAGTACGTCGAATGGTGAACACAATTGAATGAACATGAATGATGAATGATTATTACTGAGTGAAAAAAATTCTGAGTGACAATTACTGAATGATAATAATGAATTCACAATCGGGTATTACAAAAGCATTGGAGCTAGTTGTATTAGATACATTAGAGCTCAGTGATCTCGATTTGCATTAACGTATGCATAGTGTCAGGTATAGATAGGGTTTGACTGATCGTGACCCTATAACTTGATTGAGACATTTGAGAGAAGGGTTTATACGTATACTGGATTCACGACAGAAAGATTTTGGAATGATCCAATCATTCGTTCTCAGTTAGGTTACAGTGTAGGCTGCAGGACTGGCTAGGTGGTGCTATCACTCTTTGGTTCCTGCCATTGCTAACTGAGACGAACCTACCGAGTCGTGCATTAGGATAGACGATAGAATATAGCAAGCTCATTCTATCTTCAGAATTATTAGATATTGGGTATCTAATTTATTGGACATTGGATGTCTAATTAATTTTAGGACATTGGATATCTAAATTAATATATTGGATGAATTAATTTACGGCCTATAAATTAGATTACTTAGTGATTAATTTAATTCATAAACATAATAATTTCTTGGAGAAACTAATTATATTAATTTTTCTATTTGATATAATTAGTTAATTGGATTAATTAATAAATATAAATTCATCGGAACGGAACGAAGTTTATCTGTTTGGACACTCGAGAGTCCGAAACGAATCGAACTCCTCCAAATCTGCTGAATGCCCCCCTATGCCCTTTCCTTGGTCTTTTGATTCCACCTTAAATAGTGGAAGACCAAGGATTTAGTAATAGGGAACATCATCATGTGATGATTATAATAAGAGGGAGACTTTGAATTTGATGAGTTAAGACAAAATAAAATTCCTCCTTCTCAATTGCTATGAGACTATCGTGAGTTACAAATGGTAGTGAGAGAGTTTGTTTTGGATATCTTAATCATCTTCATTCTTAAGTGTTCGTAAAGGAAAAACACTTTGATTGTTAGTAAGAAAATCAAGAGAGACTTTATTGATTAATATATTTAGAGTATATATATCAAATCATATAGCTTCTCCACCTTATTCTAGCCGTATCCATGGAGAATAATAAGGTGGGTGTTATTCTGGTCGACTTCCGGCACGTGGCAAGTAGAGGCACGGTGCTTTCGGTGCTCGGGATATCAAAAGCTTTGACGAATCGAATTCGTGGAGGAGATCACCAACTACAACCATTTAATCAAAGGACTATGAGGGTATGATTTCGTATCTTACTTTTGTTTGTTTTATATTCGCATATACATAGCTTGATCGATCCTCTTAAGAGATTCGAACTTATTCTCGATTGTTGCTTCCACTGCGCCTTTGTTTACTTGTACGAATCCCAACAATAAAAAGGGCACAAAGCCTTATGTATAACAGAAAGTCTCGTCATATTCGTCGAAGACATAATACCATTAGACAGTTGATCTCAAATGGTGTAATATCCATAGACTATGTAAAGTCAAAGGATAATCTTGATGATCCCTTTACAAATGGAATTGAACGAGTTCAATTGGAATTGTTGCTAGAGGGAATGGGTTTAAAATCCACAAATTTAAAGGACCATACTGGTAATCCAACCATGTTGAATGGAGATCCCATAAACTTGGTTCAATGGAAAAACTAATCTATGTGAATTTAGTAGATCACTTGGAATAATTTGATGTTCAAAGCTCATACTTAGAGAGCAATCCAAGTGCAGTTACCTGGGAATTGCAGTTACGTGGGAATTGTGGTGAGGATAAGTCATAAGGACTTTTAATGAATCCCAAACTTATAAGGTGGAGTATTACAGGGTACTCTTGATGGGAGGTAACCTATATAAGTGTGAAGTGAGGGCCGCTTCAAATACAAACACTTATGAATCTAAAGTGTTGTCCATGGCCAAAAAGAACACATCTAAAGAACAAAAATGTGTTGAGAACTTGTTGTGCGAATATCATTATCTCGGTATGTACTATGAAGGAATAGTTCAAGGCATCACGTCCACTAGGCCGTCGGTATATCCGATGATATTTACTAAGGAAGGTTTAAAGCCACAAGCTACCTATCCTGATACAAGAAGAACTCATGAGGACTGAGCAAAAGAGTCTGTATGCATGTATGCATTAATTTCCACTCATGTGGTGAATTGTTGGAAAAAATCAATCTTTTAATTAACTTTTTAATAGCTGAAATATTTAATTTATGTGAAATTAAATAGTCCAAGATTAATCTACGTTCGGAGTAGATAATCGTAGTATATCTAATTTCTCAAAACTGATTTTTAGTGAGTTAGAACTTAATTAATAAAGTTAGCCATTTGAAATGGCATTTTGAAATGAATGGGAATATGAAGAATCTCATCCCACATTGAAATGGTGATAAACTTTAGGACACTTAATAAAGTGAAGAGGGTTGGATAGTGTGCAACATGACCAGCACACGTGCGCCCGCCCGCTCGGCTCGGCTCAGCTCAGGCTCGGGCTCAGAGACTGTGGACTTGGGCTTGGGCGCGAGTATTAGTTTTTTGGTACCAATCAGACTTGAACTTTGAACGTTTGAACTCCTCTTATGACTGTTGAAATAAAACGGTCAGTTATAGTACACTAATTATGTATATTAAGTGCGTCTTAATACTGCAGATTTATAGCCATAAAACCCGTATTAATACAGTAATTTTATGGACATAAAATCTTTCTTAATGCAGCAATTTTATGGTCATTGAACATGACTTATTGCTGCAGTTTCGTATGCCTTAAATATCCTGAGTTAATATCACATGATGGAGCTGCCTAAATATAAGAGTTCATAGTAGGCTGCATTCTACAGAGCACATCATCTATCGTCAAACTATCAGAATATACATACATATGTACAGTTTGCTCAGTCCTCGCACAGTTCAAGTTCGCCGGAGCTTCTTATCTAGTGTGCTACAGAAAAGAAGACGTTAATCGTTGTATATTTAGGGATAATACGTCTGAAAACTGTCAGCACTATACATGACGTAATTATCTTGCGGAAAGATATCAATCGCCTCGACTTACATAAACATTACGTGTAATTTTATTTTCTGTTTCCAGTTATATTTTGTAATCTATTTGTAAGGACAGTAGTACTGTTCAGTAGATTTTATTTTTCTCATTTTATTGTAGTTGGCATAATTGTTGTTGAAGTACATTTCAAGATGGAAGACCTATCTGCAGCACAAAAGTAGTCTTCCAACACTTTAATTCTGAGCTGACAAAAATTAGAGCCGAAAAAAAGAGAGAAGAAAAATGTTCTTATTGTTAACTAAGCTATTCGATACTCAATTTGAACTCAATTCATAAAAAGTTCATTTGAATCCAATTAAATAATAATGAATTAAGTTTGAATATAGTTTTTTGTTTGATAAAATATAAAATTCGGCTCGAGTTCGGCTCAATTTAAATAAAAAATATAAAATGCATATAAAAAATAAAACTACTCGAGCTCAATTCGTGTTTGGCTCGAATAAAGCTCGTTCACGCTCAAATCGATGAGTAGTCAAATCAAACTCAAATATAGTATTTAAAATTTGATAATATTTTAAACAAAGTTGAACAGACAGACGTTTGATTCACTTGAAATGATTTATACCCCCACCCACAATCAAATAAGATGAGAAATTAGAAATAAAAAATGAAAGTAACTGATAGGGCTGCGAACGAACGTAAAGATTCGATTCAATTCAGCATATTCTGCTCGGAATAATTCAATTCGATGTTCGATTCGTCGACCAACGAGCCGAGCTGAATTTTTGTTTTTTTATATTCGGCGAATCGAGCCGAATAGCTCGAACATGTTCGGTTCGGCCGTCTTAATTTTTTGGGGGCAAATTGTAATATACGGGGATTAATTTTTTATTATTTATTTATTTTTACTGGTATGTTGGATTTATACAATGTATATTGTATTGGGATATTTCAGAAATGAAATATTTTTGTCATCGTCGGTATTGTTCTTACCGACTGTATGTTGTTTGGTGAGTTGTGATTTTGGCTAAGTATACTAGCCATAGCGTACACTACTTTGCATAGTTAACGTACGCTACGTGTGGAGGTTAACGTACGTTAAACCTTGTTGGTTATGTACGTAACAGTGAGTATCAGATCGCATCGGACTTTCAGCGTGTGGGGCCAGGCGATGTTGGACCTTTGCGGCTTGTTTGGGATAGCTTGGTCAACGCACATTACGTATACTATACTTAGTGGTTAACGTATGTAATGGTGAGGTTGGTTACGTATGTCTGTTTGGATAACGTACGTAATGGGTACCCCATTTTGAGGCAGTGGGTTCTGGTAGGACGTAGCGTACGCAACATGGTGATGATAGCGTACGTTATATGTATAACGTACGTTAATCTTTCAGGATAGCGACCATAATTAATTGTGCAGATTATAAAGATATGTCTTGTCTTTCATTTTTACACGATCCAACTTCGACTCTTCTCTTTAGAAATCATCCCCCTGTATTCCATGGTGATCTCCATCCCCTTCCGACGTGCTTTGGAGCATCATAGCTTGGTTTGGAGTTGAGAGCTTGCAGATTGTGGTGGATTCTTGAAGTGTTTGAGGTTGCTCTTCATCTTCAAGAGGTATGTTAAATAATTTTGTGTTTATCTCGAGATTATGATGTTGTTATTGATAATTACTTCATGTAGTTATTGATTGTTGGAGGATAATATGTTTCTTCATGGTTTTTATGAACTTATGATGAAGAACATGTTGTTGATGATTGGGGTTGGGGGTGTTCTTGATATTTAAGAATACTTGGGTGTTATAATCATGCCTAGGAAGAGTTATGTTAAGATTGTTAGATGATTAATATAGCTTTGGGATTGTTTGTGTTCTTGGGAGATTATAACCATTTTAGTAAAGGATTATGATGAATTATGAGATAATTATCATAATTTTCAAATGGTTAAGTTAACCTTGTTGATTAATCCGAAATTCTTGATGAATTGGTGATTGATTTAGGTAGAGACATCATGTTTGTTGTGTTGATGGTGTTCTTGAGGTGATAGTGATGATATTGATAATATTATCATTATATGATGATTAATATGATGTTGTTCTTAGTGATTCTTGTTGAATTGTTTCACAAGTGTTAAGAATATTTTGATCATATTGATCACTGAGGTGATTGGAGGATGCTGGAATTCAAAGTTGAGAACTATGATATTCGTTGGTGTAGTTGGTCATTTTGTTTTGAATCGAGGTTATCTTTTGTGTGTTTTCATTATCAATATTGTGTTCTTGAATGAATTGTACTTCATTCAAGGTTGTTCGAGTTATTGTGATTGTTGGAGGACGCAGTTCGTCATTTGTGGGAGGACTTCATCGTCATTCGTGTTGAGGCAAGTTTTATACTTGTACTGGTAAGTGAGATTAATGTTATCATTATGTGTATGAATGCATTGTATCATTTCTAGATGTAGTCTCTTCATGATTTTGTTGATGTTAGGGAATTGTTTGATATGATACCCCTAGGCAATTATGCCAAATGATATTGTTGTTCGTCAATAGCCGGTTCAAGGCATTGAGATACTTGTTGTTGTTATTGTCGGTAGCAGGTTCGCAGTATCGATGTATCTATTGTTATTGTTGATATTGATGTTCGATTAAGACATTGATGTGATTGTTTCTATTGACATTGATGTTTTGCTAATAATGTTGTATTGGCCCATTGAAGTCCCACTATTTAAGGATACTAACACATATTAATATAAATAAAATACTACGAAATATTTAGTTATTGTTAGAGAGAAAATTTAGAGAGAGAATAGAGAGAATGATTTTCAGGTATAATGTTCATTAATAACTGAAGTCCTATTTATAGGAAAACTTCAGATGGCACAATCGTAATTACATATTTACATCAGGGGTATAATAGTCATTCACACTATATAAAAACAAAAGGGTAATTGAAATGTCACTTTCAAGGCTTATTATAACACTCCCCCTTGAATGACTATTTACATAAATATCTGTTGAACTAGTTTGAAGAAAAACCCAATGGGAGAAAAACTTTCAAACTGTTTGTATTGGAGCTTGTGGCAATCATATCATGTTGCATCATAATGTTGGTAGGAAATCTCCGTTGGATAAAAACTTCAGCAATCGGTGATCTCGTAAATTTGCTCCCCTTATCTCGATAGTTCTTGTATGAATATTCTTGTGCCGCCTCAAGAAACCTCGTGGGATAAAAACCGAGTGAATCATCATGTATATCATTCGTTGGAGTATCCATGTGTTGCCTCATTAAAACCTTGTCAAGAAAACCTGGGAAAAACTTGATCGAAGGAAAAGAGTACAACTACCCATTCCGTTTTCAAACTTTGAGGAATAATCTTGATCTTTGTAGTGTTCCTCATTATGTCATGAATATGCCTCATTAAAACCTTATTAGGAAAACCCTGGGAAAAATCCTAATGAAGGAAAAAGAGTACATTATTCATACTAATACGCCATTCCAGCTTGCCTCGCTAAAAACCTTGCTAGGAAAACCCATCGGGACAAAACCTCACCAAGGGAAAAAGAGTGCAACGCGTATTTTATAAATATGCCCCATGCATTTCAATAATCCTCCAGGATTAGTATGAGTATCATCTTCGATGCAATTTGTAATATCGAACTCATATTCTTTGCGATATATTCCAAATATCTTTGGAGATTCCATATTTGTTGTGATTAGGTCGCCTCGTTAAAAACCTTGGCCGGAAAACCCGGTGGGATAAAACCTCATCAAGGAAAAGAGTACAAGATATAATTTTCGTTCACAACGCTTTGAGGATCAGACGCACTGATAATATGTTCAAAATCTCCTTACGAGTCACTTTCAGTAAGCCCATATATTTCATTTTATTATAAGGGCATATATTTCAATTTCGATGGATTTCAATATCCTCATTTTCACAAATCATGGATTTTAATATCCTCATTTCCAATATCTATATTTCACAGTCATGGATATCCTCATATCATTTATCGATATCCTCTTTCCAATCATTGATATCCTCATTTTCACAAATCATGGATTTTAATATCCTCATTTCCAATATCCATATTTCACAGTCATGGATATCCTCATATCATTTATCGATATTCTCTTTCCAATCATCGATATCTTCATTTTATTCATGGCGCTATATTGTGTCGACACTTTTTAATATTTATTTCCCCATGACAATATAACTTGCCGAGATATCTCATTATCAATCATCCATTAGAATTACACATTGTGGTTATGTCTACATACTTCTCAAAAGTATATACCTCCTTTTATCATTTGCTTTGATTTATATTCGGGGAATTATTATGTATTTATCAAAGCAGTTGTAGTTGGTATCAAAGATTAATAATCTATCATGCATCTTTGAACTTCATGTTCATATAATTGTGAGGATATAATGTGATGCATTTCGCATATTTCCAACTACCAATACTCCCCCTCATGCTGAGAGATTTCTTGAGCACCAAACACATATGCCAGTATCTCAGTATTCATCTTCAGTCATGGGAGTTTATATATTATGTTCTCGATATCAATGGAGGACTTCAAATAGTATGCCAATTGATATCCCACTCGATGCGCATATCTTGATCCTTTATCGGATCTATAAAAATTTATTTGGGATATATTACTAGCTCAATCGATATGGAATATATGCTCAAACCGTGAGCAAATCATCTCGTAAATTTCTGATTACGAGTCATATAAACATGTGACTATCTAGTGGATCCATAATATCTAGTAGTTCACATGTAGAGGAAGTGGGTCCATACTCCCCCTTAATATATTCCAAATTTATTAGGGATTCATTCCCAATATTGGCTAGTATTGATATTAATCGAGAACAAATATTTGAAGATGATGTGTCTATATCACCATATAGATATTTTACCGGCATATCACATCATCTTTCGGTGCCATTATTGCACATCATTATCAACATGGAGTCGCTGCTCCCACATGTCATATTATGTTCATTATTTAAATATAGAGCCGTAGTTCATACGCTTCAGGACGCGGAGTCAAATCTCATACGCGTAATTCCAATCTATAAATAGATTATCATTGTATTCACAAAATTCACCCATATCGAGGGTCTGAATATCATAATGGATTCAATGCTTTCGAATCTTCGTAAATATTATCCATCTCTTCCAGTGAATATCATAAAAAGAATTTATCGAGCTCGACTCGAAAGATTAAGGGTGCTAATGAGAAATGGCATCCCAGAAGATATTCGATGGTTGATCGAAGCACAAGTTCGATTATCTGGCGACTTTTCAAATTCATTTAAGTACATGCCAGTGCATGTAAGAGTAGTTTTGCAAAGAAACGGAGAGAAAAAAGATTAGGTGGGTGCTATAAATGTGCTCGGTGGATATGTGACACACGATGCAAATCTGTGGGGTTTGTATCCAAAAATCGAGAAGATAAAATAGCATTTATCAAGGATGGATTGAGTAAGGAGTCTATGGATCATGATATTCAACAGATTCTTGATACACATCCGAGTGGATACGTTCATCGTGAACTAATGGCTTTGTGGATACAATTTAAGGATGAACGGGAACGTTATAATCATGAAAAATTAATCTCAAAAGATCCAGTTTGTAAGTCCGTTTTATCAAAGTTGGTATAAGGTAAATAGCAAAATAATGCAAGTTGATGAATATTGTTTTCCAATATTTAAATTTCTCAGCTGTCGATCGGTAACGTCATTTTCATTGAAAAATATAATATCATATCTTTCGTTTTCTTTTGCAATTTTGTCAAAAATAATGACTTATCTGCCGCTCCATTTTCAATGAAAAATAGTGAAGTCATTTGTCGTTTATAAAGAAGTTTGTTCTTTAAATTTAGGATCCACAAATCAGAAAATGTATCTCTCATAAGAGTATTTTGAAAGTCTAGTGTAGAAAAATGGAGTTCTCAGAATCCTCATATAGATCTCATCCATTTAAAACTATATGTATTTTAGGTGGATCCAAACTGATAGGTCATATCCAGCATGTAGATATGGCATATCAATTCGTAAAAGAATTAGGAAAGCACAAAATCGATATATTGTATGGTGGGAGTAATCATAGATTTTTGGGTTATCTTTTAGATGCTGCACAAAATGGGAGAATAAGTGTAACAAGTGCCTTGCACTTTCCCACAGTCAGAACCAGTAGTATAGGAGGTTCAACTGGGTTGATGCTTCAAGCAGTAGTATAGGAGGTTTGGTATAGGATGTTCATAATAGTTTGATGTATGTGGTGAATAATAGTGATGCCTTTATTGTTCTCCCAGGTGGCTACGGCCCACTCAATGAGATATTCAACATCACGTCATGGGCTGAGCGGGACTTCCATACCAAACCTATAGGTTTGTTGAATATTAATAATTTCTTCAGCGATTTGCTTGCCTTTCTGGATCAAGGAGTAGATCACAAGTTTATATCTCAGCCATCACGAGATATAATAATATGTCTTGACATCATTGCGATCTACTTATAAAGTTTCGCATATATTTCGCTTAAGAATTTGGAAGTCAAAGCTCATCACCACAAAGCTATTGGCGCCAAACTAAAAGAAGTTTAGATCATTTAGATCTTTCATTATAAACCCTTATGCCGGGGTGGCGAGTTACGGAGTTTTATACTCTCGAGACGCACCCCTTTTCTTTTTATGGGTTTCATATGTATTTTCTTTTTCGCGTTTCATATTGTCGAGTGTTTACTGCCTTTTAGCTAGTTTCGATATTTCACTTCGACTGTTGTGTGCTTCTTCAGCAATAATAAGACCATCATTTGCTTCTATGCAAATACAATATTTTCACAAATATGTGATATATGTTTCCCCATGAATATTGCCAATCAATATGATTTCAATGATCCCACCATGTGATATAATCAACGTGTGATTTATTGAGCAATTATTTTCCAGTGATATTTTCCATATCACTTGTCAAATGATTCCACCATGCAGTTTCCATGGGATTTTCTTTAATTAATCGGTGATAGCTTATGGTATCACTTGCTCAATTTTCTCTGTTCGTGTTTAATCATGGAGATCGGATATTATATCCATCAATTGCTTCTTCTTCGAGAGCAGGATTTGAATCATTGATCAACTACTTCTTCAGAGTAGGATTTATTTCTTTCAACTGCTTCTTCAGAGCAGGAAATCGATCAACTACTTCTCCAGAGTAGGATTTATTTTTATCAACTATTTCTTCAGAGCAGGATTGAGATAATCGATCAACTACTTCTCCAGAGTAGGATTTATTTCTTTCAACTGCTTCTTCAGAGCACGAAATCGATCAACTACTTCTCCAGAGTAGGATTTATTTTTATCAACTACTTCTTCAGAGCAGGATTTAGATAATCGATCAACTACTTCTCCAGAGTAGGATTTATTTCTTTCAACTGCTTCTTCAGAGCAGGAAATCGATCAACTACTTCTCCAGAGTAGGATTTATTTTTATTAACTGCTTCTTCTTTGAGAGCAGGATTTATGAACCATTCATGTGGTATAACCAACCACGATGGTGATATATAATATATAAATTGCGTACATGTAAAACCATTCGTCTTGTGATAATTGAATTCATCACATGGGAGGTATTATAATTATATAAAATAAACGCAATAAATATGTGGTTTTAAACCGCCACTTTGAGATAAGTAAGAGACATAATTTAAACTGCAAAATAATTAACTGCTTCTACCAGAGCAGGATCGTCCAATCAATTCCGCAAAATAATCATCGTCAAGGTATAGGTCGAAATATCGACTGCCGTTAATAGCAAGTGTAATGGTATGTATTCATAAATCTTTGTGGTTTCCGGAGTTGGGTATTAATTCGTACGTTGTAATAAATTTATTAATGACATGTATGAAAAGAGTTAATACCCATATCAATATTAGTGTCAAATTGAAGCTCTCGTGAAATGGATCACGATGGTATCAAGAAAAATTAATTTTGATATCATATGTATCTTATATGTAAGAAAAACCAATGTATAATTCAGTAAATTAAAATAATATTTTATTCTTTTTTATATATATATGTATATGGTGTGAATTAAGTCTTTCAGTATGCCCCTCGACAAACACATCTACAGGCTGTCAAAACAAGATTCCATATATATATATATATATATATATATATATATATATATTAACCGTGATTTGATGGTGAAAATGATGTTTCCTTCTTTAATCCATTCTTCTTCCTTCCGTTCGTTTTATTAGATCCATCTCTGCTGCTCGTTTTTCTTCTCCTCTTTTTTTTTTTTTCGTTTCTGTTATTTTTCCTGTTCTTCTATGTCTCCCTTTTTTTTTTTTCGATCATAGGGCAATTTGACAAGTGTGATATGTTTTAAATAACTCAAAAATAATGAATACCTCATAAAGAGAAGTAGGGAAGTCGTGTGAGGAAGCCAGTGATACTTCATCTATGTAGACCAACGCGGTCATCAATCTGTGTTCGACCCCGAGCCGGGTTACGAAATGCTCCATCATCAACACCTCTGATGCGCGCTGGCAACACCGATTAGAGCTTCAAGGCAGATTCATCTCGGATCTGGTTCGACGCTATACGCGTGCGACCCGGTGAGAATCCTTCTTCCCGATCTGGATTTGGCATTTGGGTTTGCAGTTTAAAGATTCCGAAAATCTGCTGATGATCTAATCTGGGGAGTATGAACGAAATGATCGGTGGGAAAAATATTTTGGAGAAAAGTATGAGTTGATGTTTAGCCGTGCTCTGAGGCTTTCCCTCTTGAATTGGGGATCACAATGTTGTTTATTTGTATAATCCGATTTCTGATACAGAGGATCATCTTACAGATGCAACTGTAGAGCATACTCTCGTCATATTACTCAAATGGCTAGAGTCGTGCTGATAACGTGTTATAAAATCGAAATAATAGAGAGAGAAAATTTAGAGAGAGAATAGAGAGAATGATTTTCAGGTATAAGGTTCATTAATAACTGAAGTCCTATTTATAGGAAAACTTCAGATGGCACAATCGTAATTACATATTTACATCAGGGGTATAATAGTTATTCACACTATATAAAAACAAAAGAGTAATTGAAATGTCACTTTCAAGGCTTATTATAACAGTTATGTAATTATTTCTAATTGTATTAATATCTTCCTGATTCAGCCCTCTCCGAAGGAGGCCATCGGTAGGACTTTGTACTTTAGCTCATAAGTTGTTGGTATTAGGTATTGTAATTTACCCAATATCTTTTGTGGACACCTTGGAAATATATCGGACTTGGCCCAAACTTTAAAATCCAAACAGCCCATGAAATCCAGACCAGCTTCTTTATACTTGCTTTCAAAGAGGAAAAAAAAAAAAAGAAAAAAAGAAAAATAATGGCGATGGCGTGGGGTGCGTTCTGGGGAACCAGAGTACTGGAGATAGTAAAGAAGCACGATTCCGGCGGCCTTGTTTGGAAGAGAATTAAGCTTACGCCTACCCGCAAAGCTAACGCCAAGAAACGCCTTCGTCGCGTTTGGCAGGTACTCTGTGATTTTCATCTTATTTAAGTACTTCTTTCTGAATTGAAACAAACCGGTCATTGGATTCGCTTTGGTGAATGGTTAGTTTTCTGATATCGTACCTGGGTCTTTAATTGGAAGAGGGAATATCTGAAAGTTTTAAATCAAAGTGCACACAAGTATTGATTAAGAGTTTCTGTTGTGCTTTTCTTTAGTTCATCTTTTCTGTAGCTTCTCATGTTTGAGAATTGTCGTTGCGTTGGCTCCACCAAGATTAATTATTATCCTTATTATTTTTGTTATTATTATTGTTGTTTTGATTTCTGGCGTTTGCTGAAGAAAAAAATAAATAAATATGGAACATGAGAAATAAGTGAGGAGACAAAAGCAGTGTTATTCTTCTTGTGCTTTTCTTTTTCTGTTGAACAAATGCAATTTTCTGAATGATGAAAAAAATCTTAAGGAAATAATTTTAGTTGCATTGGTTTTAGAGTGGTCGGCATGGCACATTTATATGCTCATTTTGTGTTGTTGAGAACTCAACTATAGGCAAGTGGGAGTGGATTCCGAGGCGGCCATGACATGGATAACTTCATTATCAGATTGGGCCACACGATTTGACAGGGGCGAAGGGTATCTTGGACGGACCTGGGCCCTGGCCCACCGTAGTTTTTCTGAATTCTTAGAGGACTGGGAGTGGGTACGGGGAGCTGCGGGGCGGGATCCCTCACGCACGGGAACACCACCGCCGCCCACTTGTTACCGCACGGGAAGACCATGGTGAGTGAAATACTCACGCACGGGGAGAAAATTTTTTTAGAACGTTGGGAGGAATCTTACCGTTGGAGGAGACCGTTATGTTCAAACGGTAATTTTTTTTTTTTATAAAGGGTTGTTTGTGGAGTTGTGAACCACACCGAGAACAACAAAAAAAAGAGATCAAGAGCACCCCTAAAAATCATACCGTTTGAACAAAAATGGAACGTGGCAACAAAAATAGAGATCCTAGAAGAGGTGGTCGTGTATCGAGAGGTGGATCGAGAGGCGCAATTCGTCCTCGAATTCAATCACAACCCAGTCTCGAATCATCTTCTCAAGCACAACCTTACCACCCCAAAATGTACCCTCAATCTCCACCATTTTTTTACTCCCAACAACCCCTCCCGCAAATTCCCATCCACTTCGACCCGTTTGAGCCGCACTATACCCAACAATCCCCACCGCCAATGCCTTCTAACTTCGACCCGTATGAGCCGCGGTATACCCAACAAAAAAGGCGTGAACGGGTTAGTGAACCGTTACCCATTCGTGATGATACCGATGATGATGAACATTACGACAATGTTAACGTGGTACCCGAGACACAACAAATTGATAAAGAACAAGTCGAAGAGGTCGAAGAGGTCGAGCAGATTCAAAAGAAAAAAAAACAAGTAAGGTTTGGACGCCCGATGAGGAGGAGGCGTTAGCTAAGTCTTGGATTAAAATTTCGGTGGACAAAGAAGTTGGCGACCGTCAACCAAAGCTAGGATTTTGGAAGCGAGTTCTAAAGCATTTTAGAACGCTTGTCCCGAGAACCGAACGCACTCATCATCAATTGAACTCGAAATGGACTCCTATGCATACTTTGATCGCTGCGTTCAACGGTTATTACACACAAGCGGTATATTTTTATATTTGTGATTTTTTAAGTTTTAAATACGTTATATATATATTTATTTTTTTGGAAGTTTTATATATATATATATATTGTTTTATAAATATGTAGGTGCGCTTGAGAGATAGTGGTGCAACGATCTTGATGTCCTTGTGAGAGCCAATCGTGATTTTGAAAAACAATTTAAGAAAACTTTCTCGCATTCTAAAGCGTGGTACGTTCACAAAGATCAACCAAAGTGGAAAGAACAACCGTTGGTTAGTCAAACTCAAGAATCCACGGGATCGAGCAAGAAAAGAAAGACGTCGGAGTCAAGTAGCGCTCAAACACCAACAAGCGAGACGCCAATAAACGTGGAAGATTTCGAGTGTGACTTAACGAACCTCAACGAGAACCCAACTCCATCACGTCAATCGAAAGGCAAAAAAAAGACGAATTCTGGAGATTCAAGCCGAAGTTCGATGCGTGATACCCTTGCAAGTTACACAGCCGAAAAGAAAAGTTTAATGCAGGCGCAGTTGGAGGTTCAAAAGAAAAAAGACGATGAGTATTTCAAGTTTATTGATGGGGAGGTCTACAATCGTGACATGAAGTTCGTTATGGACCCGCACGACCAAATCCCAAACCCGGCTTTTAAGGAATTCGTCATCACAAGGAAACGCGAGATATGCGCCAAATACGGGTGGCCGTGTAGTTTGTAGGATTTAATTTTTTTAAGTTTAGTTTTAATGAAATTTTAGTTATTTTATGTTTTTTAATAATATTATGTAATGTTTTTTTAAGTTTTAATGGAATTTTAGTTTTTTTATAATTTTAATGGAAATTAAAAAAGAAAAAAGAAAAACAAAAAGGAAGTGAGTGAAGGGTGGGTGAAGTGGTGGTGCCTGCAAAAATATGGGTGAGAGATGGAAAAAGTGGGGAATGATGTGGCGTAAGGAGATTGGTTGGGAGTGAGTGATGGGAGATAGAGTGAGTGAACCACTCCCTCCCCCTTAGTAGTACTACTTGTCTGGTATGCTACTTTTTAAAGATATGCTAGTAGCCTAGTACTACTATATCTCTACTATTTGAAAACTATTTTAAATGGATGGTAGAGACTGGAAGATCAAAAAAAATATCCGTTGGTATTCAGATTGATTTCTCTTGTGCTTACCCTTCCTGTTTCCGCTGCAACAAATGAGCGTGCATTTTCAGCCACAAAGATTGGGAAGACTCGTCTCCGTAGCAAAATGTCTGATCATACTTTGCTTTTGTATATTGAAAGAGAAATAGTAGATGAGTTTAGCATAGATGATATTATCAATGACTTTTGCGATTTGAAAGAACGTAAATTGCTATTGTAATTAATTTAATGCAAGACTAAATTTTATATTTTTTATTATCTCTTTGGCCCATCATGTAATTTTACCGTTGCTCCGCCCCTGCTATTTGATTAACTTTTTTGAAATTATTACAACAATATTGAGAATTCATGAGTCACAGATCATTCTGCATCCTAATTTGCCTTTTTATTGAAAGCTTAGAATCGCAACAAAGAAAATGTGCATCTTGCTAGTGAGAGATAAAAAGAGAAACTTCTACCGTTGTTTAGGCTTAGTGCATCAAATTCATTGATGGTGGTGATAAAAGCATGGAGAATATTTCTTAATCGCTTATTGGTTTATCATATTTGTCTTTATTGGTTCGACTGCCACCAGTTCAAGTAAAGTGCCACATAACTACTACTTATATGGTGGAAGTTTAGTTAGACCAGAGTGAGTTTTAGTTGATACTTGATATTTTAGAACCTGTGAATTCCTTAATGCAGCTTGTTTCTTTTGAATCCACAACGTGTTCATATGCTGTCAAAAAATCCTTTTCGACTTCAAATTTCTGGTTACATGTTAAATCACATGGTGTTGTTCTGCTTGTGTATTTTTCTTGAGTGACATATACTGAATCGAGATGTATTTCTGAATTATGAGGGAATACAAAATAAGGAGGTGGAGAATTACTTCCAAACTTGGCTAACTTGAGCTGGCAGCTTGAACCCTTTGGGTAGGGGTGAGCAGAAAAACCGACAAAAACCGATAATACCGAAAATACCGAAAAAACCGAAACCGAAGAACCGAACCAATAAGATATTGGTATGGTACGGTTCTTAAAATTTTGAAAACCGAATTATGCGGTTCGGTTTCGGTTTTAGATATGGATCCCGACTTTAAAAACCGAACCGAACCGATAAAACAGATGACTATTCTGCAGACTTTGTTTTTTCTTTGTGCAGGTTGTTATGAATTGATGGACTGTCGAGGAGGAAATTCAAGACTTTTGTTTAATCTGATATTGGACTTTTTGAATCCTTAGTTATTATCATGTTATTGAAGTAGATTTTATTTTTATTCAAGCTTTAAAGTGGATTAATTATGTATAAATCCTTCTATTTGAACTTACAATTGTCTGATTTAGCCCAAGTAGTTCAATTTGGGCCTGGTGCAAGCCCAACTTAAGTGGCCCATTTAATCAGCCCATTGACACCGAACCGCTACCGAACCGACACCGAAACCGATCACACCGAGCCGATTTAAAACCGAATCATTTCGGTACTCAAATGCTAGATACCGATAAGATACGGTTCGGTATCGGTTTTAGCTAGAAACCGTACCAAACCGAACCGAGCTCACCCCTACCTTTGGGTATGCTTGAGAAGAGATGCACTCGTGGCAAACGCCCGACGTCGCACGGTCCTCTTAAACTAATTTATAACAACAACAACAACATCTAAGCATTAGTCCCAAAATGATTTGGGGTCGGTTAACATGAATCAAACTTTGAAACCGTCAATGATCGTTACATAAATAACATAAAAGGAGAAAAAAAGAGAAAAAAGTAGAGAAAAAAGCAAATAAAAAAAAAAGAGAATGAATGTTAAAAAAAATGAAAAATCCTGAAAAATAAATAACAGATAACATGGAATAAAAGAAAATAGGAATAAAAATACAGAAAAAAAGAAAAAGAATCGGATTCCATCCACCATCCGTATTCTTTCCCGCCACATTTACCTCTCTATCGCCATACTTTCTCCAATTCCAAGAAACCGCTTATCATTTTCAATCATCTTTATCCAAGTTTTCTTGGGTCTTCCTCTACCTTTCACAACATTACTTGTTCCCCAACTTTCTAGCCTCCACACTGGGGCATCAACACGTCTTCTTCTCACATGACCAAACCATCGTAATCGATTCTCCATCATCTTGTCTTCTATAGCCGCAACTCTTACCTTCTCTCTAATCACCTCATTTGTGAGCCGATCCTTTTTTGTATGACCACACATCCATCGTAGCATACGCATCTCCGCCACATTCATCTTTTGAACGTGACACTGTTTTACAGCCCAACACTCGGAGCCATATAACAACGCAGGCCTAATTGCCGTGCGGTAAAATTTACGCTTTAATATATGAGGCATGCCAGGATCACATAAAACCCCATAAATGGCACTCTTCCACTTCAACTACCCGGCCTTTATTCTGTGAGCCACATCGCCATCTAGCTCTCTATCCTTTTGGATAATAGATCCAAGATACCGAAAGAAAGTGGATCCATGAACAACTTTCCCATCAAATGTGATCATCCCCGCCTCTCTATCACTGTTTTCGCTAAACCTACACTCCATATATTCAGTCTTACTTCTGCTCAGCCTAAAGCCGCGAGCTTCCAAAGTATCCCTCCAAAGTTCCAATTTCGGTTGCACTCCAACCTTCGTTTCATCAATCAACACAATATCATCTGCGAACATCATACACCATGGAATGTCATTTTGAATTTCTCTTGCCAATTCGTCCATGACTATGGCAAAGAGAAAAGGACTAAGAGCAGATCCTTGATGAACCCCAATCGCAATAGGGAATTCTTCTGTCCTCCCAACATTAGTACGTACACTTGTACTAGCTCCCTCATACATGTCCTTTATAATGTCAATATATTTCCGCGATACACCCTTCTTTGCTAAGGCCCACCAAAGTACTTCTCTTGGTAATTTATCATATGTCTTCTCTAAATCAATAAAAACCATATGCAGATCTTTCTTTTTATCTCGATAATGTTCCATCAACTGCCGAATAAGATAAATTGCTTCCATGGTCGATCTTCCAGGCATAAATCCAAATTGATTTTCTGTTATCTTCACACATTTTCTGATCCTTTGTTCAATCACTCGTTCCCACAACTTCATGGTATGACTCATTAGTTTAATTCCGCGTCTTAAACTAATTTATAAAATTAAAAAATTAAAAAAATAAATAAGGAAAAAATAGAAAACTTAAAAAACTAAAAAAGTAAAAAAAAAAAGAACCCTACAACAACAAAAACAACATTACCCCAATGCCTCAACAGCTCCCGCAAAGAGCGGGGTAAGGGGGGACCGGATGTACGCAGCCTTACCCCTGTCTTAACACAGAGAGGCTGTTTCCGGATGATCCAAAATGAAAATTGCATCGAGAATTGCATGAAATGACTAGTACTTCATTAGAAAAGGAAGTGCAGCCAGTTTAGTGAGTCATTTTGTTTTATTCCATTATAATCCCGAACCAAAGAATAAGGAGTCTTTGGCTCAATTGGAAACAATGGAAAAAAAAAAGAACCCTAAAAACTAGAAAAAAAAAACTGAAGAACTAAAAAACTAAAATACCTAAGAAGACCCTAGAAAAACTAACAAGTAACAACCCTAATAAAAAAACCTTTAGAAAACAATGGACTAAAAATTTGAAAAAACCCACCAAAAAACTGGAAAAAAAAATTTGGAAACGAACGTGGGCGCTGTTTGAAGGAATGTATTCCGTTAGTGGCCCTGACACAGATTTTTGTCGTTTGAGAATTGACACCAATTAGTCGTTAAGTTTGAAATTGAGTCGATGGTTATCAAGTCGTAGGCTAGTCGTTTAGTCGGATTTTGTAAAAAGTCGCTGGACGACTTATTGATTTCAAAAGCCAACTTTTTTTTTTACCGAAAACCGACCTGGAAAAACAGATTTTTACCCGAAATCCAACCCGAGAACTGGATCCGAAGGGGTTAAAGCGTATGAAAATATACGTGTTTTTCCCTTCTCGTTCTATTCTCCCCAATTTGGTCTTCTTGTTCTCATCTCTCTGGTGGGCGGTTTGCGGATCTTCATATCTCCAGTAGTCCGACTATGATCTATTGTGGATATTTGTTGCATTTGAACTTATCTATTAGTTTTTTTATGAGAACTATGAAATTGTTGTAAGTTTAGTTATATTATGCATTGAATCTAATAAATATATGTATATGAACTTCTTGTCGACTTGACACGACTAGTAGGACGACTTATCATCCTGATACTGCATGAGCTACTTGGCTCAACTTGGCGTCCTACTATTGAAACTAGTATGTTGATTGCCTTTTTATTAAAAGCTTAGTCATAACAAAAAAAAGTGCATTTTACTATTGAAAGATAAAAAGAGAAATGGCTAGTATTGTTTAGGGTTAGACTTGTTAGTGCATCAAATTCACAATGATAATGGCGATAACCAAATTGATGATGGTGATAGAAGCATGGAGAATGATCCTTAATCGCTTATTTGTTTATCATATTTGTCTTTCTTGGTTCGACTGCCTCCAGTTCAAGTAAAGTACCACATAACTACTACTTAGATTTGGAATTTTAGTTAGACCAAAGTGAGTTTTGTTTGGTACTTATTACTTTAGAACCTGCGAATTGCATATTGCAGCTTGTTTCTTTTGAATCCATAACAAGTTCATGTGCTGTCAAATTTCCTTTTTGAAAGAAATAACTTATTTCTGACTCAAAAATTCTGGTTACATGGTATTGTTCTGCTTGGGTACTTTTCTTGAGTGACTTATACTGAATCGAGATGTATTTATGAATTCTGAGGGAATACAAAATAAGGAGGTAGAGAATTACTTCCATACTTTGCTAACTTGAGCTGGCAGCTTGAACGCTTGGGTATGTTTGAGAAGAGGTGCACTCCGGGCAGACGTCCGACATCACACAGTCCCCTTAAACTAATTTATAAAATAAATTAAAAATTAAGAAAAAATTGAAAACTTAAAAAAATAACTAAAAAAGACCCCTAAAAACTGGAAAAAAAAAAATGAAGAACTAAAAAAACAAAATCCCTAAGAAGTTGGAAAAACCTTTGTCCTTTAGAAAAACAATGGTCTAAAAAATTGGAAGAATCCCCCTAAAAGTTGAAAAAAAAAAAATCTGGTAATCGGATTTGGGCTCTGTCTGAAGGACTGTATTCCTTTTATGATACTTGTCTTGCATTGAGTTGTTATGAATCCTCCCCCCAGGGAGTTCGAGAGCAATCCCTCTTATGATATCGACGTCTTGTCTTGAATGACCGATGAGTATTTTCTTTACAGAATGAGGCTGTTCTGAGGGCATGCTCTAAGCCACCTCCCTCGGAAATGTTGAAAACAGAAGGTGGAAATATTGATGCCAAGGAGAGCTAAAGTTTTCAAGGTTTATCTAAACTGAGTAAGGGCTCTAAGCAACCATGAATTCTCTTTCAGACATTGGGACTAGAAATAGCATGCAGCAAAGTTTATGTGCTTCTTTTGTACTGCCATCATCTTTATGTCTTATTTCCGTAGTTCGATATTGGCTGGATATTATAACTCTTCCAACATGGTTAGTTGAAGTGATACACGGTCTTGAAACCATAGATCTATTTATATGCCAAGTCTTGTTCGTGACATTATTTATTGAATTTAGATTTCCTTTGTTGATCCCCTTAACTTCTTAGAAATTGTTTATGGATAGTGAATTGTTTCAACTTAAAAAGCGGTCCGGTCTTTAAATTCTAGAGTTACTTCTGATGATATAGAGAAATCACTGAAAGGTGAAATGTGATTAGAAATTTAAAAATGAAATTTCATTTGTCCCATCAGTGACATAAGATATACGCCGTAGTGGTGCTCAATCCTATTTCTTTCTCCCTCTTGAGTTCTGATATTTGGAAGCTAATTAAGTTCGTTCATCCTTACCCTGCTGAAGCAGGTATAGATCAAGCATGTGGGCCTCGTTTGTCAATGTTGATATTTTAGAATTGATAAAATTGGATAGCATTGCACTGTTCATGATAACTTAAGTAAAAAAGAATATGGTTGGGACGTTGGATTCTGATAGGCATGGTATCACGGTGCCAAGGCGAGGCAAGGCGCAAGTCTACCGCCTATGCGCCTAGTCAAAATACATGTAATCAAATATGAATATGTACACTTTCATCAACAACAACAGCATCAGAGATTTAGTCCCAAAAAGCAGTAGAAAAGTCATATGAAAAGGCAAAAGTGAAAGATGAAAAATTCAGTACGTAAGGTCCTCAAATATAATCAACAACCCGAATTCTCTCCCTCCACATCGTCCTATCCAACGTCATATCTTCTCCAGTCCCTCATATCATTCTCAATCACCCTTATCCATGTATGTTTAGGTCTTCCTCTACCCCTCATCGGCCTATGCGCTCCCCATTCTTCAAGCCTCCGTACCGGTGCATCAATCGGCCTCCGTCTCACATGCCCGAACCATCTTAACCGATACACTTTCATAATTAAAAAAAAAAACAAAATTGCACCCCATATGCCCAGTTTTCATTAAATTAAGAAAATAAAAAGTACCGCCATAACTGACTACCTTAACATATTTCAATCTTAGTAATTTATAATTATATACACACTTTCATGCACTACAAAAAAACTGTCATACCCACAGTTGCCTAATTTTTATTGAATAAAGTTACAAAAAATATGCCCGGCGGCGGCGAAGAAAAGAAAGTAAACAAAAGGATTGAGCTCAAAAGAAAAATGAACGTAATCTGTACGAGCGGCGAGCGACCAGATCTTAAGAAGCGGCGAGCGGCGGCGACCAGATCTTCCATGATGGGGATTAGTAGGGGTATTCAAAATCGGATATCCGGACTTTTGGATATCCGAAAATTCGGATAGTAGATTTTGATATCCGATATCCGTATCCGAAATTTCGGATATCCGATTTTCCGATATCCGAAATTTCGGATACGGATATCGGATATCCGAATATCCGGAAAAAATATGAATTATGTTCGGATATCCATATATTTGAAAAAAAAATATTCGGATTTGGATATCGGATATCCGAATACCCGAAAAAAACTTTGGATATGGATATCGGATATCCGAATACCTTATATTATTTAAAATATAAAAAAATAAAAATTTTAAGATTTTTCGGATATTTCGGATATCCGAATATCTGATTTTTCTAAAAAGTACTATCCGATATCCGAAAATCTGAAGTTCCCGAATATCCGATTTTTTTGAAAAGTACTATCCGATATCCGAATCCGAAGTTCCGGATATCCGGAACTTCAGATTTTCGGATATTTCGGATCGGATATCGGATATCGGATATTTTTGAGCACCCCTAGGGATTAGGGTCTTTTCCTTTTTCATTAGTGTTCTCTCTCTCTCTCTCTCTCTCTCTCTCTCTCTCTCACACACACACACACACACACACACATATAGTGGCTCTTGATAAGCATCATCGTCATCAGTACCTGTTGTTTCTCCCAGTGTAGCAGCACTATAAATATTCCTCGTTGTCACAACGTTCACTATCTTCCATGTGCCTTTCTTCACCAAGTCATTCAAATAATACACCGACTTTGCTGATGTTGCAAATACAAAAGGATCACTTTCATACCATGAAGTGTAAGTGTCAACGGGTAACAGCCCGTAGTCGTCTTGCATATCGGTTCCAAGATTGGTGTCGACCATCGACACTTAAACAAGTAAATTGTCATGCCTTCCCCATAAATTAGTTCTACCACTTCCATAAGAACACCGTAATATCCACTATCTATCATAACCCCAGAATTTTGACATCTTCTTTTTTGGTCTCTCTCAAGGCATACGAATGTGACACCGTTGACTCTGGTATCGAATAAATTCTTGACATAACCGGCTTCATAGAAAGAAGCATAAGTTCACGCGACCAGTTAGGGTGTCCGTCGCTTGTATATGGGTCATCTGTCGTAAATAAACTTTTTATGTAAAAAAAATATCTCAAGTCTAAAATCAATAACAACTGAATGTATATGTACCCATTCTCCAAAATAGTCGGCAAAAGTGTCATTGTGGAATCTAGTGTCACCTCGCACCATATCGCATGACAAGTGGGTGTTTTTCCAGTACTGAACTTCTGGACAATTGAGCAATATCCACCAATGTGCAATTCGTGACTCGTACGGGTCTAATTGTCTTCCTGGCAACCTCCCATAGACGTCAACATCAGTGGAGATGATAGAAAGATTGAATTGTCTTTCATCTGCTGGAATAGAGCGGGAAGGGGGCTCGAAGGTGCCCAAATACAACTTGATATACGTAATACACTCCGACGCAAGGTAAGATTCTGCAATGCATCCTTCCGGTGCAGACTTATTGGCCACAGAGTCTTTGTAATCACCGAGTTGCCTGTAATATTGCCATTGTGTTAGAAATCATATTTAATTTGACAATTATATATATATATATATGTATATATATATTACAAAATTATGTTACCTTTCAACCGGTACATCCACGTATAGTGCACTGGACCAGTGAGCAATAACTGTCGGGGAAGGTGGGTCATGAGATGAGGCATGAGGTTAAAAAAGTTTGGAGGAAATATTCGCTCAAACTTGCACAAGATATAGATGATCTCATCTTGCATTTGACACAAATCAGATCTCTTCACTTCTCTCGTACATAATTTCTGTAAAAATTTTGACAATGCAACACACGGCTCGATCACCTGTTTTGGTAAGTACGGTCGAATAAATACTGGAAATAGGTGTTGGAGTAGGATATGACAATCATGACTCTTCAAACCAGTTAACTTGTTCTCCCTGAAATTAACGCATCTTCCTATATTTCCTATATTTCCAGCATACCCGGTAGGATACCTAGCAGTCTTTATCCACCAAAATATCCCAGTTTTATGTTCGGTAGTGACGGTGTAAGCTGCCTTAGGCATTTTTTGTTTTCCCATGACGGTCTTCAACCACAAATGTTTTCTTATGCTCATTTCTTCCAAACCTTTGCGTGCTTTTGGCCCGTCTTTGGTATTTCCCTCCCAACCTAAGATTATCTCAACCACACTTTTGCAAACATTCTTTTCAATGTGCATGACATCCAAGAAGTTCCTTATCAGTAACTTGGACCAGTAAGGTAATTCCCAAAATATACTTTTGTGCGACCAATACTTATACCTGTCGGGTCTTTCAGGGGTTGTTGCAATCACATCTGGGTGGTTGCTAAGCTGACCAAAATCGTACTCATTAAGAATCGATAGTATTTCATCACCTGTCCATTGTCGTGGTGGCTCGCCCATTTCTACAGTGCCATCAAATGCCGCAGCATCCATACGCCACTCATGTTCCCTCTCAAGCCATATCCGATGACGCATTCGGATAACTCTCTTACAGTTGTACCTAGCACAATCTGCATTCAAACACACTGCATTCAAAAGCCGTTCCAACCTGTCCTTCAGTGGAAAATACCAAAGTACCTTCACCGGTTTCTCTTTTCCAGAAGGAGTGATCCTATATCTCTCTGTATCACATACATGACATCTCGTGAGGTCTTCATTAGGATGCCCCCAGAATAGAACACAATCATAATGCAGACGTGGATCTTAATGTAAAGACCATGATCTTTCAAAATTCGTCTCATTTTGGTATATGTGTTAGGAAGATGATGACCATGTGGAAGCATATTACTCGTAAGCTCCAAGTAATCATCCGCAGACTTGATGGATGATCTGTTTTCCACCTTTAATCTCATCGTTTCCATGACACAATCAAGAACAGTCATGTTACACCCTGGGTATAGAGGGGTCTATTGGAGTTGAATTAGCTTGTTGTACCTGTAAAGCCCAGCAGTATTGCAAGGCATCGGTCTACGGGCTCGTGGTCTCGGAATAACCAAACACATCATCAATCAACCTCCTCTTCGGATCGGTGAACCCGTCGTTACCACTAAATTGTCCGTGATCATACGGAATAACAGAATTCGGTGCTTCACCGTGGTATATCCAACATGTATATTTACTCCAAAAACCATTCTTCTTTAGGTGTTCCCAGACCTCATCAAATGGAAAACGATACATATCACTGCGACATCTATATTTATTACACGGACAGTAGTGCAACGTATTACCACTGTCGTGCTCTTTTACAAATCTCATAAACTGCTTCATCTCATCCATTACACTTGGATCCCATTTTCGTAACTCAATCCAACTCTTGGCCATCCTTAAATGTATAAATTTTCCAATATTAATCCAACTAACTAATATTGTTCAAATTATAAATGAAATCACAACAAACAATTAATCATAATGATTATCATCATAAAACTTAATTGTTATACATAAAAGCTTTCGAATCTACAACATGAATAATACAAAGTTTCGAAATTACAATAAAAAATACAATAAAATACCTTAATTAATCGAAATGGTAATTATAGCAACCGGTAGAAACCTTCGTCACTCCAGCTAACACAAACTCAAAAAATACACAAAGGGGTTTCCATGAACCGGATTGATTTTTTTCGCAAGGTCGCAATACTCAAAGTAGCAACTCAAAAGCTTTTTTCGGGAATAACTGACACGATCGGGAATAGAAAGGTGTTTTTTAGTGAAGAGAGGGGCAAGATTGGGTTGGTGTTCCGTGGATTATATATAATTTTAAATTGGAGGTTTAGCTGATGACTTGATCTAGGTCGTCGGCTAAACCCCATTTTTTTTTGGAAAAGGGTTTAGCCGACGACTCAGATCATGTCGTCGGCTAAACCATTAGAAAAGTCGTCGGCTAAAGTTACTTTAGCCGACGACTGTGTTGCACTATAGCCGACGACACAGATCAAGTCGTCGGCTAAAACTGTTTAGCCGACGCCAGTTCAGGTCGTCGGCTAAAGTGCAAAGTTTAGCCAACGACACTTTAAAGTCGTCGGCCGTTTTTTTGGGGGTCGTCGGCTAAAGTGTGAATTTTGGTAGTGACACGCTTTTCAGTTGATATGGGTTTTCAAGCTTTAATTTTTATTTTAAAAGTGGGTTGGATCCATGATATGAATCGGATCTGGCGACAAGGTGTCGCCTGACGCATCCATACTATGCCTTGGCAACGACTGGACTTGCCTGGCTGATTTCAGGCGACGCGAACTCGGGAAGCATCCTGGCATGTTGAATAATCGACCGGCCTTGGCGTCTGTCTTATAACCATGGTGATATGTGATTTGTTTGTTATATGTGATCAGAATACATGATTGTGCATGACAAAATAATAAAAAGACGTAAATAGCCCCACTGCCAAACTTATTTTCGAGTTCAAATATTAGGAAAAAATGTAGCGGAATATTGAAATTGTATGGTGGTCAATTTCTTTCATTGAACTGGCATGTGATCAAGTGTACTATATGTTGGTATCTTGTATCAGTAGTGTCTCTAAGATGATAATGATAATTGGGACACCACTAGTCTTTATTCAGAGAGCTCATTATTGCATGGTGAGCGGAAACTTACAGTAATAGGGTTTCAGATATTTTCAATTAACAATAAGTATGGTGAGCGGAAAATTTTTGTCACATACTGTTCTGAAATTTTTGGTATGAAAAAAATCATGCCGTCAACAGTACAGAAAATACATAACCTTTTTGAAAAAGATCAACATATGTTCTCACAAAATTCCGAGAATACCAAAAATTTCAAAAATTGCATATTTTACGTCCTTAAAATTTCGGTATTGGTATTACAGTGTGCATAAAATTTTGGTGTACTTAATATGTAAAGTCTCCAGCCCGCATCGAAAAGTGTGGGACTTGTATATGGGTTTAAGGTGGACTATCACTACTATTAGGTACCAGCATCATCGATGAACTTTTGGATGATTTGTGATAGGCTCAGTTGGCCTACGGTGTTGTGTGCTTAGCTATGAAGTATGGACACTCTCCTGAAGCTACATGTCCCATCCCACTCGAGTCGGACACTCCGGACACGCCCGATACGCGACCGACACGCTTGTCGGAGAGTGTTAGAATTTATTTTTTGGGTCGGACACGCTCCTGACACGCTGGCGACACTTTAGGACACGCGTTGGACACATTGGAGCTTTTTTTCCCTTACCTGTCGATGTTGTTTTCTATCTTGTTGTAGAAAAAAAGGAAGGAGGTGGAGGAAGTACTGGAGTTACAGTATGGTATATGTGCTTGCGAACTGGCCTTCCTTTAGAGTTTATTTATTTGATAAATCGTTTTCCTTTTCTATCGGACAAGGAAGCAACCTATCTAGCTTTCGATTGGTACTAGACAAACCTCACATGGATTTAGATATGATTCTAATAATGCCGGATCAATGGTCCTAATAATATCGAATCAATCTACAATCATTTTTTTCCTCTCTTGTATATAGTTTAGTGTATGAACACTCAAACACTTGATAATATAGCTCGATTACAACAATAATGAAGATAAAGATATCTGAAGTATATAGGCTTTGCTTGAAGTTGTTCTATTGAATGATACCAAATGCTTTTGGTATTCATTGATGTCTGCTGCCTCATTAGCGTGCGCTATTCATTGGGTTAGCGTGCGCTATGCTCTTTTTAGTGTACGTTATACTTGCATGTAGCGTGCATTAATACATGATCATTCCAGTCCATAAGCTACTGCATATTCCATTTAGCGTGCGCTAATTACCATGTATCCGTTGCATCCTTTTGACTTCCTCGTATCAATCCAACGGATTGATTTGGTTTGAATTCGAATGCTCTTTAGCGTGCGCTATTCCTGCATGTAGCGTGCGCTAATTATTTAGCGTACTTAAATATTCTAGTTTAGCGTACGTTAATTTATGTGAATAGCATGCGTTAGCTTGCAACTTTGCGTGCGCTAACTGCTTCAGTGCAGAATGCAGAACTCGCTCAGTTGATGACTCGCGTGCGCTAGCTTATGATTTAGCGTGCGCTAATTCTGGTTCTTTGCATATCTGTCCATCTCTTTGCGTCTTCGACTTCTTCTTGTTCCTTTGTTGTTTTGATTATTTTGTTGCTTTGTTTTGCTTCATTCAACTTATCATCAAAATCATCAATAATATGAATGTATGGAATAGATTATTCCTACAATCTCCCCCTTTTTGATGATTACAAAACAACACTCTTGAATAAGATAAACCTGCAAAAATATAAAACATATACAGTTCAAAGTTTTCGGCTTTGTCCGTTTCGTTAGTTTTCTCTCCCCATTATTCCTTCTTCTTCTTTTCAACTTCTCCCATATTCATCTTTGAACGTCGTTTTCTATTATAGCTCTTTTCTCTCCCATTATTTTCTCCTCGTTTTCTCGTTATTTTCTCCCCCTTTTTGTTATCAGCAAAAAATGCATATAAATCATATAATTAATGAAAAATTAAATACGACAAGAATAGAGTAAAACTCCCCTGACAAAAAACTCCCCCTTTTTAAAATATAACTCCTCCTGAGTTAAATACCAATTTGAATAAAATCAATTTTGAGTTTTGGGGATCCAACCGACTCGCGGTCGTTTTTCATTTGGCACATAGACGATGTTTGGTATTGTGATACCTTTTGGAATCCATATTTTCTTTATTTTTATTGTCCGTCTTGGGCTTTTACAAGAAGAAATATGGTGCCCAATTTTCAAACATTTACCACATCGTGGTATTTTCAAATTTAAGGATTCGTTTTTATCTTGTTTGAATCCTAACCTTGTTTATTTAACGAAAATTTTTGAAGATTAAGTAATTTTTCAAAATTTTCATTACCACACGAAAATTTGTTCGTTAAAACTTTATTCTCTTTTTCAAGACATAGAGAATGATCGTTTTTAATAATTTCCCCTTTTTCACGGATTTTGAAAATTTCATTTTCCAATAATTTATTTTTCTCTTTGAGGGATTTATTATCTTTCAAAGAATTTTGAAAATCCGAATGCAATAATTCGAAAGCATCAAAAAGTCTGTCGTGAGACAAGGTACTTACCTGGCTTTCGTCGCCGCTGTCGTTGAAAGAGCTCCTTGCCATGAGTGTGAGGTTATTTTGAATAATTTCATCTTCTTCCTCTTCGTCACTCCAAGTAGCTATCAGCACTTCCTTCTTAGGATTTGAGCTATAGCAATTTTTCGCAAAATGTCCGGGTTTTTTACAATTACGACAGTTATTGTCGGATCTTTTTTAATCATTCCGGGCTTGCGACTGAATGTCTTTTCTTCTCCGGTTTAACAAGTTTTGATGCTTGTTGATGTTCTTGGCATAGAGTGCCGATTCTTTATCGTTGTCATCCACCGGGATTTCTTCTTCGTTTCTCGATATTTTCTTAGCTTTTAAAGCTACTGTTTTCTCCTTCGGTTTTGGCTTAGCATTTCGAGATTTAAGCACAATCTCGTAGGTAATTAGCGAACCAATGAGGGCGCTAAAATCGAGAGTATTGAGGTCTTTCGACTCCATTATAGCCGTAACCGTTCCATCCCATTCAACAGGTAGTGATCGCAAGATTTTCTTTACTTTTTCACTACTTGATAAGGGTTTACCGAAGCATGCAAGTCCATTTGTAATGATCGAAAATCGGTCGAGCATTGGTAATGGACTCTTCGTCTTTCATCCTGAAAAGCTCGTAGTCATGGAGAAGCATATTAATCTTCGCCTCCTTGACTTGGTTCGTTCCTTCATGTGTTACCTCTAGCATTTTCCAAATTTTTTTGGTACTGTCACATGATGATATCCGGTTGTATTCTTCCGGATTATGAGCACAATAAAGCAATTGAGTTGCTTTGCAATTGTGATGATCGTTCTTCCCATTCGTATTATCGTATTCTTCGAAGCTTTTGAGGGTACCGTCGGATTTTGTCGGAACTTTGGGACCAAGACAAATAACTTTCCAAAACTCGATATCATAAGCTCAGATGACTATTGACATCTTCTTCTTCCATGTCATGAAATTCGACCCATCAAAAAATGGAGGTCGATTCAAGGCGAGGCCTTCGATCGGGACAAATTGAAGTGTCATTGGATCTTTTTATCCTCGGATGTTAAGCCGACTAATATGGATACCCTCTCCGATACCAATTGAAAAGAATTTATTGGGTAAGATACCGCCACTTGAATTTAGATATGGTTCTAATAATGTTTGATCAACGATCCTAATAACACCGAATCAATCTACAATCTTTTCTTTCCTCTCGTGTATATGATTTAGTGTATGAACACTCAAACACTTGACAATATAACTCGATTACAACAACAATAAATAAGATAAAAATATCTGAAGGACATAAGCTTTGCTTGAAGTTGTTCTATTGAATGATACCAAATGCTTTTGCTATTTATAGGCATAAAGCCTCAACTAGCCATTGGCTCCTCCTGCTGCCTCATTAGCGTGCGCTATTCATTGGGTTAGCGTGCGCTATGCCCTTTTTAGCGTATGTTATACTTGCATGTAGCGTGCGTTAATACATGATCATTTCAGTCCAGAAGCTACTGCATCTTCCATTTAGCGTGCGCTAATATTTCCATTTAGTGTGCGCTAATTACCATGTATCTGTTGCATCCTTTTGACTTCCTCGTATCAATCCAGCAGATTGATTTGGTTTGAATTCGAATGCTCTTTAGCGTGCGCTATTCCTGCATGTAGCGTGCGTTAATTATCTTTAGGGTGCGCTATTCCTGCATGTAGCGTGCGCTAATTATTCGTCACTGCATGCATCATTTTGTTGTGACCGTTGTGATGTATTGACCTTCCTTTAGCGTACGTAAATCTTCTAGTTTAGCATACGTTAACTTCTGTGAATAGCGTGCGTTAGCTTGCAACTTTGCGTGCGCTAACTGCTTCAGTGCAAAATGCAGAACTCACTGAGTTGATGACTAGCGTGCGCTAGCTTATGATATAGCGTGCGCTAATTCTGGTTCTTTGCATATCTGTCCATCTCTTTGCGTCTTCGGCTTCTTCTTGTTCCTTTGTTGTTTTGATTCCTTCATTCTTTTGTTTTGGTTCAATCAACTTATCATCAAAATCATCAATAATATGATTGTATGGAATAGATTATTCCAACAATGTCCGGCATCACCGGAAATTTCGGTGTTTTTCCCCACCCATAACCCACAAGTGGGTATAAGGAGGCAGCGTGTGAGATCCTTCAACTGACACTAAAAGGGGACCTACAGCTTTGTTAGTACTTGTCTTTGGTAGACTTTTATTTATTTTTGATGAGGCCGTATTATTTGAATGTATATATGGGTAAAGGAAGGAGATGTCATTGTTGCAGAGATTCTAAGCAATTAGCTTTGTCAACTTAATGTTGTGCAAACAAAATATACTGCAAGTTGTTGCTTGGCCTTTTAATTGGATCAACTTGCATAATTGGCAAATTTCTTCACATTCCTTGTCTGCAACTTCTTCTCTCTATGTATTCCCGAAATGCCCCCTAATCCCCCAATACTTGAGTAAAAATGAATATCACAATTACATAAATCTGTAATAACATCATATATATATATATATACACATGTTTACTAGCATGTTCCTAGGTTTATACGGTAGAAAAAGTTCATAAAAATAAACACAAGTCTACATATTGGTGATAGAGATCAAGAGTAAAATGTATCCTGATTGAGAATTAAGAAATGATGCCTTTCATTAGATGAACTTATGTGGGTAGATGATATGAAAGACTATTAAATGCATTTAAATGGTGCGTGAGTTGTATAAGAGAGCTACTTCCCCCTCTTCCCCTAACATAATTTGCCATGCATCACATCGTGTTTTTATTTCCGCCAAATACCCCTCCCCTCCCTCCCCCTTTCGGCCTTTCCCTCCCTCCCCATCTTTTCTCCATTGTTGCCAATATTTTGCTGTCAGTTTTTTTTTTTAATTTGTTAATTTAATTTATTTAATTATAGATATATATATAATTTGTGTAAAATAAAAAATATATTATTTAAATATACAAATATTATATAAAGTGGACCAACTCAAGAAAAATTTAATAAATTTATGTAAGATAATACAAAAAAAAATAGAAAAATACGACTATGCTAATACAAAAAAAAAAAAAATTGAGCCATTATACTAATACAAGACCTAAAAATCTCTGTTCTATAAAATTTTATGATGAAGGTCTACCGGCAGGTGCATCCTACCAGGATACCCGACTTGTTCAGCTATTATTTTATAGCCACAATTACTATCTCTAAGGACATCAATAGTATGACTGACATGATTCCAAAAAGCTTTGGATAATTATTAGGTATCTCAGTTTGTCATATCATCTCTACCTTGAAATTTCTATACACAAAATAATACAAATTATAACGAGCAACATTTTATAGTTATAGAAAGTATTTATTTAGAAAACATACCTAATTTGTAATAAACTCGTCCATGTATTTGAAGGTAAAATGGAATTTGAAAAATTGGTTTAAGATAAAATATGAAAGAAAGAATTAGGTATCAGAAATGATATTTATGCCCTTATTTATAATGTGAATGAAGCAACATATCTTGAAAAAAGAATATGAAAGAAATCCAAAAATGTATGATTTATGAAAAGACAAGTTATAATTAAAAATATTGTAATATGCGCCATTTTTGTAGTATAATATTATTATTTATAATAATATTAATAATGCATTTTTATTTCATTTAATCCCATTTAGAGGATCATGAATATTTATTTCGACGTATCACAAGCTCTAGCCCGAGTCCTTTTGTCAGTAGTCATTATTATAATAGTGTTATTATTTATTCAAGCATAATACAAACACTACTATTATTAATATTATCATTATTATTAATAATATTATCATGGGTTTGACTATGGTGGAAATACCCTTAATGGTGAAATCTAGAAACCAATTGCATTATTAAGTAATTTCATTGCATATTTGTTATTATTTGTTGCATCAAGCTGGTCGCTAGTATATGCAACAAATAATGCAATAAAAAAATACATAAATACATATAATTCTACTCATTTACAGCCGTTAGATCACTAAGATCAATGGCCTACAAAAGTTTCTAGATTTCACAAGATAATTAGTTTTCATATAATCTATTTCCATATTATCAGTAGTACTAATATTATTATTACTATCATTATCATTTTTCCGATATTATTATCAATATTACCAAATTATTATTTTTACATTTACGATTATTACTATTATTATTATATTATTAATATTTAATTATGTGTTATAATTTAATCAACTATGATTAAACTTAATTAACCACAATTAAGAACTATTCTTCCTCACCGATCGTTCCCATCACAGTTCCCACTTCATCAAATTTTCTTGATGTATATCCAATATACAATCCTACTTCAACCTAAACACTTAAAAACATATACCTATAAATATACTAATAATCCTACTGCAAAATCCTTTACAAATCAACCTCAAGAACAAATACGATTTTCTGCAAATTATTCTAACACCAAAATACAACCAGCTTTCTACAACGTGTATTCTAGCAAAGAACTCAATACCTTCTGCGATTCCATCCTCCCGATTCTTCTTCCCAAAGAAATTCAAGAACACATTGATTTCACACAACAATATTCCAACGTAGACCCTCCGACCACTCTCTAATCCTAATCTTCTCGAGTAAACTCAAAACTCAAATTTTTACTATCGCTATTCGATTTCTACTACACACCAAACATGACAAAGGCGTAAATCATAATTCTAACACACCGAACTGGGCCATAAACCCCACCACAGTTAAGCACCGTCAGCCCAGTCCGAATCCAAACTCGGATTTCCGACCCTTTTATCAGCAAACCCAGAATCTAACTCGGTAAAGCCGAATCGAACCCGAACACCTTCAGCCCCTTCAAGTTCATCGAGCCCGAATCACCAAATTAAAACAAATCTGGGCCCCAAATCATCAACCCAACCTCGTATGAACCTGCAAAAATGCCGAAATTAGATCCCAAATAACATAGACATACCTTTTTTAAAGGACATTTGAACCCAATTTCACAGACCCCTTCCATCTCGAATCGGACGGCCCATATGAACCCTAATTAGAAAACTGAGAGCAGAATCGAAGCCCTACCTACAATTCGCGTAACCCGCCGATCACCGACCGCATCCGGCCATGAGCGCCCTATAGCCATTGCGCGGCAAAGAACCCCCTTCGCCGCTGCCAATTTTGTAGCGACATTGTTCATCAAATTCAGTGTTGTGCATCAGTTTTTGAGCCGGGATAGTGTGTGTACGAGTTTTTATGTTTGTGTGTGTATCGAATCGAGTGTGTGTATGTGTGTGTGTGTTTCTGTAATTTTATTTTTTGGCCGAGAGAGAGAGAGAGAGAGGTGTAGAGCCGATGAGAAGAATGTGAGAAAGGAGGGATGAGGTGTCGGACGCGATGTATAGGGTTTATATACCCCTGAATTTTTAGGGTTATTTTAAACGCCATATTTCTAGATTTCTCCAATCTAATCCCAACCCTTTTTTCAGTCCTTCAATTTCAGTCCTTAACCTCTAATTTCCTACGAAATTTGACCCCAATCAACTTTAAAACTTTCAATCTAGTCCTATTTTGACCCAAGACATTAATATGTTAATCCTTCAACTAATGTTAATAATTAATTCAGTTTTATGCCTATATTTTTATTTTCAGTCATTATATCATAATATTTTATAATGATTAAATTATTATTATATGTAGACACTAACAAGGAGGTACGGGCTTAGGACTGTGAGTCGAGCATCTTCATATTCAAGTTCAAGCAGTATCATTTTATTCAGGTGGGATTATCACTATCACTTTAATTGCTCTAATTGGATTGATATGTGATATTTTATTCATGTTTAAAATTGATGATACATGTTGTAAATTAGGCTCACCTGTGTACGTGTAAAGAGGTTATTTTAAGATATATATTATGTGGGGACACTTACACAACCTCAATATTCACATGCGTGCTCGATTCATGTTATATGTGGTATTGTGTGTATGTATTCATGGTGGAAAATATTATTGATAGAATAATTATTTAAATGCTTTCCATGGTATTGTATGTAACACCCCAAACTAGGCGGATATTACAGTGCCGTGGACCCCCGACTGGGACCCACCAGGCGAATGAAAATGAATGAATTAAGCGATATAATTTTAGTACCGAACCACAGTATATCATTAATTACTCCGATGAGGAGTTTCATTACAACACACCGAAGATAATACTGAATACATATATATTTTATATGAAGATAAAATATACAACACTGAATGAAATGAATATCCAAATGGAAGTCTGCAGCCGAAATAAAATAAAGAAAACACGAGTGAATGAAAGGACTAGGCCCCCGACTAGTATCACTGGGACTCCTCGCCGTCAACGTTCTCTTCTCGTGCCTTAGCCTTATCATGACCTGAAAACAACATCCCCCAACGGGGTCAGTTACACAGAACAACAGTCCTCAAGAGTTGAATAAACACAAATCATGATATATCTTAATTATGAACTGACGCTGAAGAGAGGCATCATAGTACGCCCGTAATGGTATGTGCAAGTGCACAAGACGAGTGTCCGGACACACCCGTCCTTGTACCTAATTAGTCTCACGGAGGTACGTTACCGTGTGCACAGTCCAATGTGTCAGTGAACCCAACACATGACCATCACGTGCCCGACTAAAAATTCCACACATCCCCACCCGGCCACGCAATATGAACCCATAAGGTCATATGGACAAGAAATGACCATGAAGAATAATAATGAATAACAATCCGACAAAGTCAAGAATGACTCACCGAGATGAAATGATAGTAAAATGAATGATAGCTCAATGAAATGATTGGAACCGTCGTTCCTCGTGAATGAAGTGATTAATTGACAATTACAAGTATCAATACGGTTAATACATTATGAATGAATTATGATTATGAATGAACAACAACGAAAGGAATGAATATCCTTTTAACCGAGTAAGAATTAACTTACTCAACCGGTGAAGAATGTCCTTCCTCGAACAACGTCCAAAAAGGGATGTCGGTCGCTCTAACAACCTTGAATGACAATTACCAACAAACGCTCAATACACGTATCAAACACGATTATAACCAACTCGAATGTCGATACAACAATATCCAAGCTCATTGAGGCATTCTAGCGAATACTTAGCAACATACATCCTTCAATAATATCCAAATCCCGAATATATCAAAACCAACTCTAAAATGAGTATTTCAAACCAACAAAACAACTTCAATGATATCAATAATCCCATAGGAATCCACAATTTGAGTTAACGACAACATCTAATCGAAAACCCCCAAAAATATCAAAGTCAACCCCAAAGTGTTCTTGATTCAAACCCCCAACAATTCATGAAATCCAAATATATGCCATAAAATCCGTAGGAATACATTTATCCAAGGTAGATCATCCATATCTAACATATTCCAACAACAATCCAAGCTTACACGAATAAATCGGAAGGAAAACACTTGAACTCCGAAATCCTAGATTCGAAAGGTGATTACCTTTATTATGATGTTGAAGATGATGAAATGATGATTACTCCGGATTATATGCTTGGAAATGTTGATAGCTGGTTTCACTTCGAAGAACACTCCTCAAGAAGCTCCAAATCGCCCAAAATCGATGAAGGAATGAAAAGAAATGACAAATGACGAATCTGGACTACACTATCCAATTTATAATGTCCTCGAATTAGCGCGCGCTAGCTCCTGTGCGTAGCGTGCGCTAACGGGTATACTGGGTAGTCCAGTATCCTCTGTTCGCAACGGTAGCGTGCGCTACGTACCTCTTGTAGCGTGCGCTACAACCATGTATTTAGCGTGCGCTAACACAAAATGTTAGCGTGCGCTAACGATTTACCTGGTGTCCAGTACTGAAGTCCAGAACCTCCTATTCTCTGATCTGATCGGGATAGCGCGCGCTACTCACAAAAATCAGCATGCGCTACAGACACCGATTAGCGTACGCTATTCTACTCGTAGCGTGCGCTAGGAATTATTCCTAATCAGTCCAGTAGCCACTGGACTCTGCCTGATCCGGCCTTAGCGCGCGCTACACAGACTGCATAGCGTGCGCTACTCCGACCTACTAGCGCGCGCTACTTACCATTCGTAGCGTGCGCTACTTACAACCCAACTGCAGTCCAGTGCCTTCTGGACTGCCTGCTAGAAACACACTAGCGTGCGCTAGTGTTGTGAGGTAGCGTGCGCTACCTGAACTCAATTAGCGTGCGGTAAAGAGAGTTCATAACGTGCGCTACTCCTCACACACAGCCCACTATGAAGATGACAATGATGATGAACACGGCATGATTCTCCAACTAGATTGATGATGAATGGCGATTGATACACGATACAATTACTCTGAAAGGTGAATACAATGATTGAATATGAGTGACAAATGATCATTAATGAGTGAAAATTACTGAGTGACAATTACTGAACGATAATTACTGAATGATAATGACTGAATTACAACCGGGTATTACATTGTATATTACTGTGATATGTGTGATTTCCACGGGCTGAATGAAGCTCACCCCCACCTATATTGAACCCGCAGTTTAAACCGAGCCGGATGGACGAAGGAGCGAGCCGAGAGGGCATAAGATGATATTTTTATTAAACGATGTTTTCTTTATATCTCATGTTTTTGAAATATTTAATCGGGAAACTCTTGATTAGTAATAATAATTTATAAATTGTCTCTGCCGCAATTATTATCTCTTATCTATGACGTGTTGTTGCCTTAGTAGGTATTTATTTTATTCAGTGTAGCGACTCGACTTTGTAGGCGAGAATTTTAATATTCTCAAAAGAATTATTTTTCGTCAAAATTCATATTTTTACTAATTTCCCCTATAATTATCCCTAGAAAGTCGGAGCATTACATAGTGGTCTCAAAGCGGGTTTTACCTTTCTGTAGACTCGCTAAAATATAAAAGTATCATATGCTCTCAACTTCGCAACTTCGTCACTCCGTCCAAGGTACCGAATCAATCATTATTCATGCGTATATCATTTTATTTTATTTACATGGTTGTATATGTATGTACGAACTGTTAGAATGGCCAAACCTAGGATGACACCACGTAAGAGGATTCCTCCTACGTTTAATTCGCGTCTTCTGGCACGCAAGGGTTGGTGGGATGATCCGAGTTTACCAGAAAATGCATTGCACTATGTCATCAACAGGCTGAAAAAGTGGTTGCAGTCTGAGAAACAATGTCCTGTCACGCAACAGCTGAACCACCTAATGCTAAAGCTACCCGATGATTGGAGTTACTGCATTTTCCAGCTTTGGTAAGAGTCCATAAAGAGAACACCAGAAGATCGGGAGACTACTGATGATTTCCAGTGCGTAGACGGGCGTTTATTGGATATGTACGCTCGAGATGTGATACCAGCTGCAAATTGAAGTTCCGACTCTGCGGATGAAGAAAACCCAGAAGAGGATCCCGAGAAAGATCCAGAGGAAATTCCTGATGAGAGATCAAAGGAAGACCTCACAGAGAATATGAAGGATGTTATCATGGCAGACGTTGAGTCCGATGAAGACGTTATTTCGTGGATTGAACCGCGACCCCCTATTCCTGTTATAGATTATTAGCAGTGACGATGAGGAATAGCCGTAGGCTTAGTTTATTTTATTATATAGCTATTATGTTGAGATTTCCGGTGGATGTTTCCAGTTTATTTTCTTTAATCATATTATATATAATGAATATCAGTTATTCTATTGCATTTATATTTTTATGCGTTGTGACTATTATATGCGTACTACGGGTATCTTCTCATTCTTTATTTCTCGCACTGCGTCGACTAATGGGTTTTACAACTCGTTGGCAGACACATGGCTAACCGTGGAAACCGCAATGCTCAACCCACCCAAGATCAGCTTTTGGCTGGATTTGCCACATTGCTTCAAGGCGCGACCATTTCACCGCCTAACAATCCTGAGCAAGCTCAAGCTCAAGTTATCAAGCGGTTCAATCATTTCCAACCGCCCGTCCTACTTGGTCGTGAGGGACCTGCAACAATAGAAGAGTGGTTGTTGAACCTAGACAGCATCTTCGACTACATGGCATGCACCGATGCTCAGAAGGTGTCATGTGTCGTGTTCCAGCTCAAGGAGGATGCTAGGACATGGTGGATTGAAGTGTGGAGACTCAAAACCCAAGAAGAGAAGGATGTGTTTACTTATGACCAATTCAAGGAAACGGTTATGGAAAAGTACTACCCGAGGGTGTACAAAACCAAGATGCAAAAGGAATTCCTTGATCTGACCCAAGAAGGAATGTCGATCACCGACTATGAGCGCAAGTTCAACCACATGTGCCGTTTTGCTCCTCACATGGTCGAGACGGATGACATGAAGTCTCAGAAGTTCCGAGACGGATTGCGTGATCATATTCGTCATCACTTGACTGGTCACGAGCGTTTGGCTTACAATGAAGCGGTTGCCAGGGCCGACCACATATCTGCCAGTTTGGATGTGGAAAAGGCAAGATCACCACCAGTCGTAGATAATAACAAGCACAAGTGGCACAATCAAGGAGGTGGTAGTATGAAGTGTTGGGATTCGGTGCCTAAAACAAAAGCCCAGCGGAAGCGGTAAAACAAAAATTAATTCGATCTGAATCCCTACGAGGATCGATTGAGCTACGCATATAGGAATATAAAATAAACAAAGGAAGATTCGAAATCATACCCTCGTCGTCCGTTGATTATATGGTGTTCTTCTCTTGAGCTATTCCCCAAGCTACGATCCAAAGTGCTCCAAGCCCTTAGATGATCCAACGCCGAAAATACCGCATCTCTACTTGCCACGCGTCGGAGAAACAAACGGGATGACTATCACCTTGCTATCCTCTAAGGATACGGCTAGAAATTGATGATGAAGCTTTTGATTATAACACTATAAGTGTATAATTTATTTCTCTCAATTATTCCTCACAATATTTTTCAAAGAAAATATAATGAAGATGAAGAATACTTTGAAGACCAAGAAAACTCTTCCTGTTCTTTCTCTCTCCAAAACTCACGTATGTTGCCTTGGTTGGTAAGTGAGAGTTAGTCTTCCTCTTATTCTTCAATCAATCACATGAAATCACCTTTTTAATATAAAAGGGAGATTCCATGTCCCCTAAGACAAAACACTTCATGATATTAAATCATGAAGTCTTCCACCACATTAGGTGGAAGACAAAGGGGGGCGGCCATCTAGAAGGGTAGGTGGAGTTCGGTCCGTTTCGGACTCCCGCGAGTCCAAACAGATAAACTCTGATTCCGTTCTGATGTATTTATATCAGTTAATTAATCTAATTAATTAATCATATCAAATACATAATAACATAATTAATTTCTCCAAGAAATAATTATGTTCATGAATTAAATTAATCACCCAGTAATTTATTTAATTCATTACGTGTAAATTAATTTATCCAATAAATCAATTTAGACATCCAATGTCCCAATTAATTAGATATCCAATATCTAATATTCATAATGAGAGAATAAGCTCGATTCATTCCGTCGTCAATCCTATTGCGCGACTCGGTAGGTCCGTCTCAGTCAGCAATGGGAGGAACCAAAGAGTAGTAGCACCACCTAGCCAGCCTGGCGGCCTACACTGTACCCCAACTGAGAACGAATGATTGGGATAATTCAAGAACCATTCTGTCGTGAATACCAATATACGTATAAACCCTTCTTTCAAATGTCCCGATCAAGTTATAGGGTCACAGTCAGTCAAACCCTATCTGTACTTGACACTATGCATGCGTTAATGCAAATCGAGATCATCGAGCTCTCGTGTATCCAATACAACTAGCTCCAATGCTTTGTCCAAAGACTTTTGATCTCATCTGCCAATAACCGCATAGGACATATAACCCGCTCACTAACGGGAGAAAGAATTCTATCTTGGTATTCAGTAAGACCTGCTACTTGCCCGTCAAGATGCACGTCGAGGTTGACCCCCGCCTCCTGGTTTACAGGGTCGAACTACTCTAATGAAAATCTTGACGTCACAAGTACATTGTTGTGCGGCGATTAAAACGCCTCTATAGGCGATCGTCATCACGATTAGAGAAACCAACCATGGAAGACATACTCTGGACAAACTCCTAGAGTTCGGCACAATACGGCGACCGTCTCTTGGTACCCAGCGATCGTCTTCTGATATCTGACGATCGTCTTTAATGAGCGAACCAGAGGCGATCATCTCGTGCCACGTATGGATCCAGCATCCGTCAAAGTCGTCGAAGACCGAATCTTGGACGGTGGCCCACGTGCGGATCTTCAAAGGATACCGACAGATAGGATCTTTGACCCCAGCCTGTCACCTACCACACCTACCGACAAAGCCGCCGAAAGGTACAAAGTGGGTCCTCCCCAGACAGCTGCCAGACGCGTCTTTGCCTCCCATTAGCTCGCACGGTGCTCCAGCAGCCCAGACTTTAAGGAAACGGCCCACGTGACGGGACGATCGGCCACCTTATTATAATATAAAAAACGGCGGTCGCCCGCGATCGCCTGAGGGGTCCCAACTACCTTGTCCCCTATAAATAGAGAGCTCACTGCAGCAGTAAAAGGGACGCGAATTTACTACGAATTCAGTGCAAAATACACACCAAAGAGAGAATCAAAGGCTCTTTTGGCAACCACTAATACATTCATAGTGATATTCATACACATTCATCATATATCCCAAGCAAGAACTCACAGATTTATCTATCTGGTTCTTCCAGCAATCTACGCGCTCTAAAGCCTAGATAACTAGAAGTCTTTACACTCCTTGTAATAGATTCTAACATTAATATTTGTACTCGACAGTATATTTATTAATAACATCTCGCGAGAGCATTCAAGCCCGGGATTAACAACCCCGGCAAATCTTGTGTTATCTATTTTCTCACGGAAGTGTTCTCGCATTTGTTTGTTACTCGATCATTCCAGCAATACTATCTCCGGATAATATTTTGGGTAACAACAATTGGCGCTAGAGGAAGGGGCAAAATCTAAACCTTCATTTTTATTCCTACCGTCTCAAAGAACACTCACTGTTCTCCGGACATATACTTGAAGAAACACTCACTGTTCTTCAATAGAAAAACCTTCAGAAAAATGACTTCCGCTACGACTTCCAAGAGAGCCACCCTAAGATCCGCCGGAAATCTCGTTCCGGCCTGGACCGAATCCCAACCCACGGCGGAAGGCGACCGTGGCGACGCTAGGCTCTAACTCCCGCCCCCGAGGGACGGTTCTGGCCTCTCACTCGATCAGTTCCAGACATCGGAACATATTGAGGAGGCTATAGCCATCCTCAGGGAACGACAAAGGGCCCGCGATTCGCCCACCATCACTCCGTCAGCTAACCGCAGGGCGAGCAAACGGAAGCTCAAGGGGATTTATGTCGAGAAATCGACAGAAAGCCCCGAGCCACAGGAGAAGGCTCTCGTAAGGCGGGACAATTCCGTCTTCAGCCGCCTGGGGAGCGATCCCTCATGGCGACCTGGGCACTCAGGCCCCAGCCGGGAGACATCGGTATCCGAATCCTTTACCAGGAGTTCGGCGTATCCGACTCCCAGGAGACAGGTCAGTCAGCGAGCCCCTGCTCGCCCGAGGAAGGAACCCACTGGCAGGGAGCTCGTCATTCACCACGGGGCTAGGGGATCAGTACACGATCGCCTTGGTTCGCGCTCTGAGAGCCAGTCGACGAGCAGTCAGGCGACGGCGATCGCCGCCATGCAACGCCAGCTGGACGAGGTGAAGGCGCTCCTGGAAAATGGGGCAGGCGCTAGGAGATCGATCGTTGGATCAAGCGAACCACTCGAAACTCAGATCGAGCTCGCCCCAGTCCAACCAACGATCAATCCCCCACAAACATCTCTATATGAGGGGAGATCGGATCCGGAAACCCACTTGAGCAAATTCCGGATCTACATGACCGGATGCGGAGCATCAGACGCGACGAAGTGTCGAATGTTCCCGTTAACTCTGGGCGACCTCGCCCACAGATGGTACGTCTCACTACCACCTCGCTCAATCAACTGCTTTGAGAAGCTGGCGAAAGACTTCACAACGTACTTCGCCGCCAAAGTCGCTCGCCTTGAAGGCCCCCACCGCATGATGAAAATCAAGCAGGGGAAGGACGAGTCAGACGAAGATTACATCGACCGGGTAGACGAGATAGTCCTCACCGGTGAGCCCATCAGCGACGAGCTCGCTCTCAACTCAGTCATGAGCGGATTCCACGGACGCTCGCCAATGTTCAGGCACCTCACAAAGGATATCCCCCCGATCTACTAGGTCTTCTGCGGCAAAGCCGCCGATTTCCTGGCCAGGCAGAGGATGCTCTCACTCCGATTAGATGAAGGATCGTCCGAAGAAGGAAAGGCACCATCCCATGTCCAGAAGAAGGCGGTCGCCAAGCCCAGAAAGGCGGTCGCCAAGCCGCCTGGCGAGTTCAAAGCATTCGAAGATGTAGAGGTCCACCTTCTTCACAGCCTCAACTTATCCCCGGCCCACATCTTCAACACAATCAAGGGTCGCGAGTGGCTTTCCAAACCAAAGCCGATAAGGGACCACGGTCATCTAGATCGTAGCAAATTCTGTGCCTACCATAAGAGTCCTGGCCACAACACCAGCCAATGCCGCGACCTCCTCAGACAGCTCTGGCGACTGTTTGAGGAGGACAAACTGGACAACTTGGTCACCAAGCCAGAGCCTAGGACGGAAAGAACCGGAGGGCGCGAGCGCCGACAACGCGAAAGAACTCCCCCCAATCCGGTCGCCAGAATCGAGCATGAGCCGGAGTACTCGGATGAATCGATCCCTCATCAACCCTGGCGGTCGGATCAACATGCTCCAAGCGGGAGGTGGAAACCTCGGGGGCCTTTCCCCGGTTTCCACCATGTCAAATAGAAAGCGAAAGGCCGAGCTGAGAACATTCTCTGGGGTCCATGTCGTGGTACCTACAGAGCCGAGCATCTCTAAAGACGCACTCATCACCTTCTCCAACAAAGACAGGGAGGGAGTGCAATGCCCCAAGGAGGATGCACCGGTGATCTCCGCCTGTATCCTCGGGAAGACGGTCGATCGCATACTGGTCGACAATGGGAGTTTCTGTAACATCATATTCAAATCCGCCCTAGACCAACTCGGCAACTTAATCAAATTCAACAAGCCTTTCGACACCGTGCTCCAAGGGTTTGGCGACAACACGGTCCGAGCCTACGGGAGGATTAAGCTCTCCGTCGAGCTAATATGCTTTTATGATCCCAAGGTTAGGATTACTAGGAACCTAAGTTTTGTAATCATAGATAGGCCCAGCATCTATAATGGGTTCCTAGGTCGCCCCTTTTTAGAAACCTTTGAGGCGGTCGCCTCATCTTTCTTTTACTGTATCAAATTCCCAACTTCCGATGGGACGGTCGGTACTGTAAAAGGAGACCAGCTAATGGCAAAAAGATATTTGAATTACTCCTATGTTGTTACTTCTTTCAATACTTCCCATACTATGTGTAACATTGAAGCGATCGACGATCAACACATGGAGATCGATGAGCCGAGCACATCGTACCAACCCGACTCAGGGGACGCCATCGCTCATCAATCGACGGACGACATCGAGCCAAGGATCGGTTTCGAGCCAAGTCTCGACATCGGTCCAAGGACCGAGTCCGGAGATCGCACCAAACGAGAGGCGACCGTCCCTGTCGAAGAGTTGGAAAGTATTGCGATGGATCCGGTTCATCCAGAACGGGAAGTACAGATCGGCGCAAGCATCGACCACGAATTAAAGGGGGATCTGATTAACTTGCTACGTAGGAACATCGGAGTCTTTGCCTGGTCACATCAAGATATGGTTGGCATAAGTCCCGAACATGCTTGCCATTATCTGAAGATCGACCAGGCAATGAAGCCTGTTCACCAAAAGCGTAGGAATTTCGGTCCCGAGAAGTACGCGGCGCTCGACATAGAAGTCCAGAAGTTACTCAACAACAAATTAATCGGAGTAGCCACAGACGAACCACAATGGGTCGCCAACGCGGTTCTCGTCAAAAAGCCAACTGGTTCCTGGAGGTTATGCATTGACTTCACCGACCTCAACGCGGCATGTCCAAAAGATCACTTCCCGATGCCTCATATTGATCACTTGGTCGATAGTACGGCAGGTTGCGAAATGATGTCATTTATGGATGCCTTCGCCGGGTATCATCAAATCCCAATGGCGGAGGAAGACATAAAACACACATATTTCCACACGGAAAAAGACATATACTTTTGGGTCCGAATGCCATTCGGCTTGAAAAACGCAGGGGTGACCTACCAGCGATTAGTCAACAGAATGTTCGCTGATCAGATCGGCAGGACCATGGAGGTCTACATTGACGATATCGTAGTCAAAAGCCTCAAGAAGTAAGATCACCTCAACGATCTCGCCGAGACGTTCGCCATCCTTGAGAAGTTTAACATGAAACTGAATCCCAAGAAATGCAACTTCGGAGTAGGTTCCGGGAAATTCCTGGGGAACATCGTGAGCCAAAGGGGGATCGAGGCGAACCCCACCAAGATACAGGCGATCCTTGACATGCAGGAACCGCGAAACATCAAGCAGGTGCAACGCCTCACAGGTTGTCTAGCCGCCCTCAACCGTTTCATATCACGGCTCGGCGATAAAAGCAAGTCTTTCTTCGCGACCATCAAAAACAAGAAGTTCGCATAGACGAAGGAAAGCCAGATAGCGTTCGCCAAGATAAAGGAATATCTATATAACCCCCAGATCCTGGCAAAGCCGATCCCCGGTGAGAAACTATTCCTTTACCTGGCAGCCTCGGAGGTCGCACTAAGTGCCGTTCTGGTGCGAGCGGAGGGACAAGCCCACTTGCCCATCTACTATGTTAGTCAGGCGCTCCACGACGCTGAGACACGTTATACACCATTGGAGAAGATCGCCTACGCCCTTGTCATGAGTGTTCGTAAGCTGAGGTCTTACTTCTTCGATCACCAAGTGAAAGTCCTAACAACTCTACCTCTAAGGCAAGTCCTACACCGACCGGACACCAACGGGCGACTCCTCAAGTGGTCGCTGGAGATCGCCCAATACGGTATCACTTACGCTCCTCGCACGGCGATCAAGGGCCAAGCTCTGGCGGACTTCGTGGTGGAATTAACGTTCCCTCACAGTTCAACCCAGGTCGGCCGACCAGCCTGGAAGTTATATGTGGATGGCTCTGCGACAAATTCGAGAGCAGGGACAGGGATTGTCCTCATCAGCCCCGACGGTCAGAATTTTACAAATGCTGTGCGTTTCGGTTTTCGTGCGACCAACAGTGAAGCTGAATACGAAGCTTTGGTAGGCGGGCTCGATCTAGCCCTCGCCCTAGATGTTCGTCGCCTCCATATCTTCATGGACTCCCTTTTGGTCGTGAACCAAGTCAAGGGAGAATATGAGGTGCGCCGCGAACAGATGGTCAAATACCAAGAGCTGGTCGCCGAAATGTGCACAAAATTTGAAGAAGTGCTAATCGAACAAGTCCCGAGAGAGCACAACTCCCAGGCCGATGCTCTTTCCAAGCTAGCATCATCGGATGGGGCAGCCGACTTCTCCAATATCCAAATCACAAAGTCAGCAAGGTCGGTGATCGATAGAAGCCTGGTTACCACGGTCGCCATCGCCGAGGAGAACTGGATGACTCCGTTCATCAAATACTTAAAGGGCCAGGCGGTCACGGCGGCCGTGTTAAAGCTCGCCAACTCCAGCTTCGTGCAACCAGGTATACCCTATTGGACGACCGGCTTTACAAGCGAGCCTTCAGCCTTCCCCTCCTCAAGTGTATTACACCGGAGGAAGGTCAACTCGTTTTAGCTGAGATCCATGACGGGATTTGTGGAAACCATGCGGGCGGGCGAGCCCTCATCCATAAGACAACCAGACAAGGGTTTTTCTGGCCATCACTTCGGAAAGATGCGATCGCCTATGCCAGATCGTGTCATAGGTGTCAAATAATGGGCCCCAACATTAAACTATCCCCCGAACAGCTCACCTCCATGTATAGCCCTTGGCCATTTGCGCAATGGGGCATCGACCTTATAGGTCCCTTACCGACGGCTCCGGGGGGCTGTAAGTTCGCCATCGTAGGGGTCGACTATTTCACCAAATGGGCGGAGGCCGAACCGCTCAACAAGATCGGCCAAGAACAAGTGATCAAGTTTATATGGAAAAACGTCGTATGCCGATTCGGTCTGCCCCAGGCCATCATTTCCGACAACGGAAAACAGTTCGACGGCTTAGAAGTCATGCAATTCTGTGAAAAGTGGGAAATCAAAAGGTTATTCTCAGCGCCCTATCACCCTCAGACGAACGGGCAGGTAGAGGCAGTGAATAAGATCCTCAAACACACGATCAAAGCACGACTTGAATCCAGGCAAGGACGATGGGCGAGCGAGCTCCCAGACGTTTTGTGGTCCTACCGAACGACGACCCGCAATTCAACCGGCGAAACCCCGTTCGCCCTTGCCTTCGGAACAGAAGCGGTGATTCCTTCAGAGATCGCCGTCCTCAGCCATCGAACCGAATAGGAGATGACGACCGACAACGATGTGGCCCGACGAATCGACCTAGACATGCTCGAAGAACGACAGTTGACCTCAGAAATGAAGAACACAATCCACAAAAGGAGAGCCGAGAAGTTCTTCAATTCAAAGGTCAAAGAAAGAAGGTTTCAGGTTGGCGATCTCGTCCTCAAGAAGATCCAAACCCACACAGGCATTTTCGGTCCGAACTGGGAAGGACCTTTCAGAGTATCCAGATGGCTAACTAAAGGAGCCTACGAACTGGAACATCCTGACGGTACCCCGGATCAATACCCCTGGAACGCCGTGCACCTGAAAAAATACTACCAGTGATAATTTTGTATTCAATTTCAATGATGTACAAGGAATATAATGAGATTTTTTCCTATCCCATCTATTCTGGCGATCGCCCCACCAGGCATATCGCATACTGCCGACGATCGTTGATCACGACGATCCTAGGTAAAATCAATGCAGCCATGGTCCTCGAGGTCGATGGAACCGACAGATTCGCCCATGCAAGGTTCCTTTGGGCTGAGATCGCCCGCCCTTCGTTTAAATACGAGGCTGGCGTAGCCGAAGGACCCTCCAAATTAATCAGTAGGCACGATCGCACGTCCTCAAGGTACATCATTTAACATGGTGAACCCGGACGATGCGACGTACCACTACCCCCGTCTCAACGTACACCGTCGAGGGTCGCCATATTCATGGCGGGCCGAGGTGGAAGCAGAGCTGACAAGCCGCGGACGTGGAGTCGAATAAGCCGACGACGCCCCGCACAAGGACTCCTCCGGACCAAGATCGCCCGCCTTTCGTTTTAACACAAGGCAGGCGTAGCCTAACAGAGGACCCTCACAAAAAGTGAGTCGCGGGATACACAATATCCCTCACACACAAAGACACGATTGGGGAGATCGGTCCATCGAACACCCCAGCCGTACTTGATCCTCCAGAATCGGCAAACTGAAGATAGCTCGCCAGACAAACTAATTTTCGTTCCCTTACTTACAATAAGTCAACAAAAACAAGGGGGCAGAGATGGGCCGAGCTAATCCCAAATACGATCGGACAAAGAGGAACCACACACGATCGGCTTTGCTCAAACACACGCAGGACGATCGGAGTCGTTCGACAAAAATTACAAGTAAGAATTCCGATTCAAAACATATCAATGCTTTCAACACTTAGACGATCGGTCGGATGAACAAAACGTCGAAAGCAATCATACACGAACTTGTAAAAATTGCACGCAAACATTCAAAGGCGATCATATGTAAAGAGAGTATGAAAAGAGGAATATTTTATTCATAACGCAAGTTCCATACATTACGGAGCCCGAGGGCATTACAAAAGGAAAACAAAAAGTACAAGTTACAGAGGAAAACAAAAATGCCTCTCAAGGCCCTGCCGGCTGGTCATCACCCTCAGGATGCGGATCGGCTTGGGGCCCCCCATCGGCCTCGGGATGAATGTGTTTACCAGAATACCAACTCAAGTCGATCCCGAAGTCGACAAAGTCAAGGATCGGCAAGGAGAACTCCGGGTGCAGAGGATGCTCGAGGGCATAGGATTTAAAGCTCTCCATCAGGGGACTAATCTCGATCCCTGCCTTTTTAGCGGCTCGAACAGCGTCAGCATAGGCCAAGTAATAAGCGAACTCGCCGACGTGCGCAACGCTGAGGTAAGGATCGACCTCGATCGCCTTCAGCTGCTTCAAATCCGCGGCCGTCTTCTCGGCCTCCGCCAGCTCGGCCACCTTGGTGGCATTGCTCCTTTTTCGCCGCCTCCAGCTCACCACTGAGCCGATCCACCATCACCTTCAGCCCGGTCGCCTCCTCCTGCGAAGTCGCGAACTTCTGGCGGGTTTCCTTCTCCTTATCACGGGACCGGTCGGCAGCCTCCTTAGAGCGGCTCAGCTCCTGCTTCAATCGGTCCACGTCCTGCTTAGCCCTTTTGGCTGTCTCCTCATACTCCTTCTCCATAGACTGGATCCGGTTGACAAACTCGATATTTTTGTTCCGGGCGGCCTCGAGGTCGCTATGGAGACGAGCAGTGGAGGGTCGCCCCTCAAAATCCCTAGCAGCTTGGACGGCCATCGTCGCCGTCTGGGGAGCCAGGGCAACGGTCGCCTGCATGGCGTCTCCAGATCGCCGACGAGCGATCGCATCAAGATCGGTCGTCCAAGCCTTGGGCAAAGAGGTGATAGCCTGGCGGATGTAAGTAGGGACTTCGAGGGACTGTTGCGGAGCCTTACTCGACAAAAAGTCCAGCACCATAGGAGCGACGTCCGGATCGGCGAGACGAACCCTGCAGCACAAACCAAGGAAACCAAGGAGTTAGCCTATACCATGCTCAGAATGCCTAACTCAGAAAATGTTGGTCCTTTTCTTACCTATTGACCAGCTCGGGATCGCGACCAAAATATGGCTTGCCCCGAGAGGTTTCCGCCTCAGCGATCGCCACCTTCTTTGTAGGCCCGCCCGATGACCGGGAGCCGGACGCCGAAGGCCTAGGGCCTGATCACTCCGTCATCGGGATGGCATATATAGGAGCCGCAGCAACCGGAGGCTCAAGGATGGACACATCTGCCTCAGCAATCGGTAGGGACTCCTCCGGCCTCCGCCTCTTGCGGCGCTGAAGTTGTTCCTCCTCCCCAACTACCGGTTCGGCGACCGGCGCATCTGCAGGCCCCTTCGCCGGAGCTGGGCAAGACGTCGTCGCAGGAACGCGACCAGTCTTCTTACCCAAGTGAAGGCGACCAAGAACTCCCGGGTTCGACATGGCTATCTCTGGCGGTGGCTCGGCAAAACGGGGAAAATGAACCTCTGTCAGAGAAGAGGTACAAGCGAGTTAGACAAACAACTTAAACGATGCGACCTCCTGGAGACGATCGTCAAGCAAGGAAGCACCACTTAAACTCATACCTGGAACTTTCAAGTGACGAGGGAAGCAAAACAATCGTGCCCCCAACCGATGAGCTTCACTACTAAGCGAGCGAACGTCGATAAAAGAATCCGGCAAGGCACGGATCCGCTCCCAAACGATCAAGAAATCGAAAGGGAGATCGCCGATCGCTGGAACGAGAGGTCCTGCAAAAAGAAAACAAAATTAGATCAGTCCAAGACAAGCTCAATCAAGGGGAGAGTTAAAATCCTTACTCGGATTCCTCTCCCGAAAAGTGGTGGGGATCTCCAACTCCTCATTCGGCCTATCACTCAATGCCGATCGCCACGCTCCGTCAACCCAGCACCATTTAGCCAGGTCGCCCCTAGTCTTGTTCGGCACACCGAGGACCACTCTCCCTCTTCGGCCTTGGATATGGTTACCGCCGATCGACCCCTTCTTCGCGGTCAATTTAAATAGATAATTCATCTCCAGCGCGGTAAGGAGGCGGAACAACCGGTGACCGCCAAACAGTGTCAACGTGCAGATAATCTGTAGCCAAGCGTTCGGCGTCAGCTGAAGAGGCGCCAAATTCCAGGCGATCAGCAAGTAGGAGACGGCAAATGGAAGAGGAAATCGCAGACCGGCCTCCATAATCATCCTGTTGACGGCAACCATGTCCTTAGGCGGTTGATCGGCACGTTCATTCTCCGAGGGCACGTGCAAGAAAACGTCAGAGGGGATGTGATATTTGGCCCTCCAACGGCTCAGATCTTTCTCGGTCGTCGTACTCCAGATTTTTCCGAGAGTCCACGGAGACGAGGCGGCGGCCCGAAAAACCGTCCGCTTCACATGTTCGTAAGGGTGAGCGGCGGACTTCGAAAACGAATTCCGGATAGGGCCCGGCGATCACCTCCATCATCCGAGCGAAGGCCATGAAGGCAGGGCCGAACCTACTCCCTCGCTCCCAAGTTAGCCGCTCCAATTCGTCCTCATCCGCCGGCGAGCCCCTCTGCTCCGCCGTCGCCGCCGTCTTCGCCACCGCGGCCTCGTTGAAAAGCTCTTCGAGCTCTGCGGGTGCAATCCCCGCACGAATGGCCTCAACGGCCGTTTCCATGTCGACTCCGACGGGAATCTCCTCCCGGTCAGGCGAAACCGCAGCGGCAGAAGAACTTCCGGCCTCGAAGGTCTTGGATCCTCCCGACATATGGTAAAGAGAAGAGGGAGATAGAAGATTGATTTTTTTACCTAGAGAAAAGAAGAAAGTCGGCACAAGAAGCTCCAGAAATTTTTGCAGAGTTTCGGTGGATGCAAGGACGTGTAAAGAGTGAAGGAGAAGAAGCCCTGGCCCTTTTATAGATGGAGGCAGGGGTCTAGATGCAAATAGAAGAAATCTCGAGGGCTGGATCGCAACCGTCACGTGGGGACGCATTAAAAAATGCCCTCGGATCCCGCGTACGCGTCTTTTCGAGGGCACGCCAGCCGACAAGTCTGACAAACCGTCGGACTCCCCCAACAGCGGCGCGACGCGTGTCCCTGTCACTTTTAAAAAGCCCGCTTTCATTTCCCGCCGCCCCCGGCGCGAAAGGAGATCGTCCGGATTTGAATTCAGATCGGTTAATCAGCTAAACATTGGCAATCGCCAAAACAGTGCCACCTCACCCCGTGTTTTCAACATCGAGGCGAGCTGGGGGCAATTGTTGTGCGGCGATTAAAACGCCTCTATAGGCGATCGTATCACGATCAGAGAAACCAACCATGGAAGACATACTCTGGACAAACTCCTAGAGTTCGGCACAATACGGCGACCGTCTCTTGGTACCCAGCGATCGTCTTCTGATATCTGACGATCGTCCTTAATGAGCGAACCAGAGGCGATCATCTCATGCCACGTATGGATCCAGCATCCGTCAAAGTCGTCGAAGACCGAATCTTGGACGGTGGCCCATGTGCGGATCTTCCAAGGATACCGACAGATAGGATCTTTGACCCCAGCCTGTCACCTACCACACCTACCGACAAAGCCGCCGAAAGGTACAAAGTGGGTCCTCCTGCATACCGCCAGACGCGTGCCGGCCTCCCATCGCTCGCACACTGCTCCAGCAGCCCCAGACTTTAAGGGAACAGCCCCACGTGACGGGACGATCGGCCACCTTATTATAATATAAAAAACGGCGGTCGCCCGCGATCGCCTGAGGGGTCCCAACTACCTTGTCCCCTATAAATAGAGAGCTCACTGCAGCAGCAAAAGGGACGCGAATTTACTACGAATTCAGTGCAAAATACACACCAAAGAGAGAATCAAAGGCTCTTTTGGCAACCACTAATACATTCATAGTGATATTCATACACATTCATCATATATCCCAAGCAAGAACTCACAGATTTATCTATCTGGTTCTTCCGGCAATCTACGCGCTCTAAAGCCTAGATAACTAGAAGTCTTTACACTCCTTGTAATAGATTCTAACATTAATATTTGTACTCGACAGTATATTTATTAATAACATCTCGCGAGAGCATTCAAGCCCGGGATTAACAACCCCGGCAAATCTTGTGTTATCTATTTTCTCACGGAAGTGTTCTCGCATTTTTTTTGTTACTCGATCATTCCAGCAATACTATCTCCGGATAATATTTTGGGTAACAACACACATCCCTACTAAATCCTCAAGTCGAAGGTTCACGAATACCTATCACAACCTTTCGATTCCGTCATTGACTGTCCTGGAGTGAAATCCGTGCGACGAATCGAGGGTGAGTCGGTTCGAGTATACTAATCCAATTAGCATACCTATAACGTGTGCTCCCACTATCCATTAGTGTTCGACAGGCACTCTCCATGTCAAAGAACACGTCATACAAGTCTTCACATAAACTTAACGCCCAGTCAAGTTTCATCGACTTGCGAACGATTAAGTATTTGAGCTATAAACCTTTCCAGTGCCATCCCCCTTATCCAATAAGGAGTGGAACGTTTTGCTCTCAAATACACGGACTAGTTTCTATATGTATATTTACAAGTTAGGAATGCCAGTAACTACCAGTAAATAAAGAAACAACCATTGCCTTATATAAATGATTTACATAATTACAAGTACAATTCCCTCACTCAACATCCTCTAAGTGGCATTCGAGGGCATACTCCTAACAATCTCCCACTTGCACTCAATGCCACACACTATGGTATCTAATACACATGTTCTCCAGATGACGCTCCAAGCTAGTCTGAGAAAGTTGCTTGGTCAGTGGATCAGCGACGTTGTCGGCTGAGCCTACTCTATGCAGCACAATGTATCCCTTGCGGACAAATTCTCTTATGAGATGATACTTCCTCTCGATATGTTTGGTGCTGTTGTGAAACCTCGGCTCCTTGGCACACTACTGACTCGTCGTTATCGCGATCTGGTAGACAGGCAGCTCAGCACATGGTATCACTTGAAGTTCTCCTAGAATCTTCTTAATCCAGAACCCTTCCTTGGAAGCCTCCGAGGCTGCTTGATACTCAGCCTGACAGGTGGAATCAGCAGTCGCGCTTTGCTTGGCGCTACGCCAAGATACTGCTCCTCCATTAAGAGTAAATATGTAGCCAGAAGTAGACATCGAGTCGTCCTTCAGTCCTTGGAAGTCCGAATCAGTGAATCCCACCACATCCAATTCTCCACCGCCATACATCAGAACCATATATCTAGTCCTTCTTAAGTACTTGAGAACGTTCTTTACGGCAGTCCAATGTTCCCTACCTGGGTATGCCTGAAACCTACTCACCACGCTTACAGCATGCGCGCTGTCAGGTCTTGTACACAACATACCATACATAAGGCTACCCACGGCCGAAGCATATGGTATATTACTCATTTCCTTTCGTTGTTCCTCACTTTGAGGACACATCTTCAAGGAGAGTTTTATTCCATGTTGCATCGGTAGGAACCCTCTTTTAGAATCATCCATCTTAAATCGCTTTAAGATCTTATCTATATAAAGGGCTTGGGAAAGACCTATTGTTCTTTTTGCTCTATCCCGGTAGAGCCGAATACCAAGAATATAGGTTGCTTCTCCCAAGTCTTTCATGGAGAAATTACTCGAAAGCCAAGCTTTCACAGAACTGAGCATTCCCACATCATTTCTTATTAGTAGAATGTCATCTACATATAGTACTAAGAATGCGATCTTGCTCCCACTAACCCTCTTGTATACACAAGGTTCCTCTTCATTTTGCACGAAGTCAAACTCTTTGACCGCCTCGTCAAAATGAAGGTTCCAACTACGTGACGCTTGCTTCAGTCCATAAATAGAATGCTGAAGCTTGCACAATTTCTGAATATCGACTTTGGACACAAAGCCTTTAGGCTGCTCCATATAGATTTCCTCCTCGAGGAATCTATTTAGGAAAGTCGTCTTTACGTCCATTTGCCATATCTCATAATCGTGGTAGGCAGCTATAGCAAGCATCATGCGAATAGACTTGATCATGGCTACGGGCGAGAAGGTATCGTGGTAATCGATCCCTTCTTTCTGGGTATAACCCTTTGCCACAAGTCTGGCCTTATAGGCGTTAACCTTGCCATCACCATCAGTCTTTCGCTTGTAGATCTACTTATTCCTAATAGGCACTATGCCCTTGTGGCGGTCTACTAGAGTCCAGACTTGATTGACATACATCGAATCTATCTCAGCTTAGTTTCACGCCATTTCTCGGAGTCTACATCCACCATCGCTTGGTCATAGGTCGTTGGGTCGATCTCTTGGCTATCACTTAGAACTTCATGGAGGCCCATCTCCTCCAAGTGCACAAGCCCATACCTCTCAGGTAAATGAGACACCCTACTAGACCTACGAGGTGGTTATACTTTTGTTTCAGAAGGTTCGGTTCCAGTTTCTTGCACAGGTGTTTCCCGAGGAGTTTCATTGTATTCTTCTAAAGAAATACTTCTCCCTGCTCCGCCTTCATGAATGAACTCATCTTCCAGGAAGTGTGCTTGTAAAGCAACAACGATTTTTCGATCTTCGGGCATGTAGAATATATATCCCATCGTCCTAGACGGGAATTTAATGAAACGTCCCTTCGCGGACCTAGCTTCCAACTTCTCCACCTTAGTCTTCTTGACATAGGCGGGACATCCCTAAATCCTAATATGATTAAGACTTGGTTTCCTGCCCTCCCACATCTCATGTAGAATTTTAGGAACGGATTTGGAAGGACATCTGTTCAAGATGTAAGCGGCAGTTAGAAGTGCATACCCCCACAGGTAAATCGGTAAGTCAGTATAGCCCAACATGGAATGGACCATGTTCAACAAGGTCCGGTTCCTTCTTTTAACTAAGGAGTACCTGGAGGTGTTAGTTGTGAAACTATTCCATGTTCCTTAAGGAACTCGTCAAACTCCATACTCATATACTCGCCACCTCGGTCCGACCGAAGTGCTCTGATATGATTACCAGTTTGTTTCTTGACTAGGGCCTTGAATTCCTGGAATTTCTCAAAGGCCTCGGATTTATGTTTCATTAAGTATACATAACCATACCTAGTATGATCATCTGTAAATGTAATAAAATATTGATATCCGTCCCGTGCTACTTCCAAAGCAACACATACGTCGGTATGGATTAATCTCATTTTATCAGCAGCTCTTTCAAAAGTCCCTGTGAATGGGGACTTAGTCATTTTGACTTTAAGGCAAGATCCACAAGTAGGAAAGGGATCTGATCCCAATGGACCCCTAAGTCCACCTTTTTCCATCTTGTAAACTGTGGTCTGACCAACATGACCAAGTCTATGATGCCATTTCAAAACTTGATTGATTTCATCCCTATCACTTTTTCTAGTCATAGTATTCACAACTACTTTGTTGCTGAGATTTAGATGATACAATCCATTTAACAATGTAGCAGTACCCACTAGTTTATTTCTGAAATAAATTTTGCAGGAACCATCACCAATGAAAAATGAAAAGCCTTTTCGGTCCATGACCGGAATGGATACAATATTTTTGTGCCCCTTGGGCAAAACAAGTTCATCTTCTAAAGTCAAAACAAAACTGGATTCTAAACCCAAGAGAAGTGATCCTATGTCGGTCGCCTCGACACTATGCCCGCTTCCGACTGTGATCATAACTTCTCCAGCTCCAAGCTTCCTACTTTGTTCCAGATCCTGATTCACAGTACAAATATGAGAACTAACACCAGAATCCAGTATCCAGGAAGTAGAAAATACAGTAGTAGAACAATTTGTTTCCAAAACTAAAAGTTCTGTACCTAAAGTGCCATGAAGAATCGGACAGTCTCTAGCCCAGTGGCCCAGCTCACCGCACTTGACACAGGCACCCTTCTTCTTCTTGTTCTTCGGAACCGTTGGGGCCTTGCCCTTGCCCTTGAAGTCCTTGACATGTGGTCCAGTCTGCTTATTGGTGTTTTTCTTCTTGTTCTTAGACCTCCGAGGTCCAGAAGAAATCACAAGGGCAGACTCCTTCATCTGCGGAGTCTTCATCTGAGACTGAGCGGTCACCAGTTTGTTCATTAGCCGAGCTAAGTTACATGCAATCTCATTGCAGTTGACGTTCATAACAAACTATGAGAAGGAATCTGGGAGAGACTGAAGGATAAGGTCGGTTTGGAGATAAGTATCTGTTTTAAAATCAAGAGCCTCCAATCTCTCGATCATGGATATTATTTTGAGGACGTGTTCCCAAACCTTCTCACCTTCCTTCATCCTTGCACCGAACGGTTGCTTGAATATCTCATATCTAGCAGTTCTGCTGTGCTCACCATAAAGCTCGGTTAAGTGAGATAGAATCTGCCTAGCAGAAGTCATTTTCTCATGAGCTCTCTGAAGCTCATTAGACATAGAAGCCATCATGTATGCATGGACTTTTATGTCATCCTTAACCCACTTTTTGTGGTTTTCGATCTCTTCCTGATTAGCTCTGGTCCGCACAGGAGGTGCCGGAATGTCTGTCTCCAAGACGTATCTCAGTGTCTCTATACTGAGGACAATCATCAGATTGCGGAGCCACTCCACAAAGTTAGGTCTAATCAGGGTGTTCTTCTCGAGTAGAATTGCGAGTGGATTCATTGTCATATTGAGAGTTATGCCTGCATTAATATAACAGATTAATTAGTGACTTGTTATATTATGATCTGAGTATAGAATTAAGGTCTTTTCTATTCTTATTACCCATCTCCCACTATTTTTATCAGAATAACACACTCCCATATGAAATCTGGAAGTATCGTCGCTCTACTTCATAGTGGTGATCGAGTTCTTTATAAATCTTAATAGAGGGCAACCGAATAGGTTTCTAGTCTATTAATTTTCACAAAGTGGTGTCCAACACCAACTCATATAATAGATGATTCAATGTTCTTTTTCCCCTTGTTCACTCCCCTCAACCTATACGGTTTCTATGGTTCGTGAACAAGTTAAGTTTATACCATCGACGCAAATCAGTTTCACAATTGATTCTAATCCGGCAACCTATCAGGTTTCTAGGGATAAAATTTGCTCCAACTGAAGGCATCCAATGCGCTCTCCCGGTAATTTATGTAACACCCCCAAGTTATTCAGGGAATATTACAGCGCTGTAAGCCCCGCCATGGGGCCCACAAGGCTAAACATACGCGGAACTGTAAACTTTGACCGAGAAGGTCTACACACAATAGAATGAAAACAATACAAAGGTATTCAAAAACAGAACCAATGTATTCACAGACATCACAACACGAATCAATACTTTGGCAAACACAGGCCGGGACATCAAAGAAAATGGAAAACAATACTCGAGTATTCAATAGCCAATCCAGTACAACAACACTGAACGGAAAACTCATAACGTAACTGGAAGAAAGACACAGTATCACACTTGCCCACTATCTTCATGCCGACCCGATACCTGCCTGTCCGTCCTCCTGGAACCTGAAATACATGAAACGTATTTCCCCCATAAAGGGGTTAGCCGTCGAATAGCTAGTGCAAGTATATCAATATGAAACACAATACTCCTCGACAATAAAGTAAATGTAACCATCAATTCATCAATTCAAGACTAGTATTCCGGAATAACTAAAATCTCATAGTGCCACAACAAGACGTATGTGAATGCCGTAGAAACGGTTCGTTCATATCATACGCCGATACGTATGTGAATGCCGTAGAAACGGTTCGTTCATATCATACGCCGATACATGTATGAATGCCGTAGAAACGGTTCGTTCATATCATGCCATCAATATATCTATGAATGCCGTAAAAACGGTTCGTTCATAATATGCCATCAATATATCTATGAATGCCGTAAAAACGGTTCGTTCATAATATGCCATCAATATATCTATGAATGCCGTAAAAACGGTTCGTTCATATCATACCATCAATATTTCTTACTTTCAAAGTCGAGAACGTACAATAATAAATGTATACTTGCCTTTGAGACATCGAGAAATCGAACGGAGGAAAGGTATGAGTTCGGTAGGTCCAAGAACGCGCTTCCGGCACCTAAACGATTCGCAAGGAATATGACTATTAATTATCCATACTCAAATTACACGAAGAGACTCCCGAAACTCGTCTACGATTCAAGAAAATACACGGGTGAACAACTAAAGGTTGGGAAATCGCCCAAACTCCCACAAGTCCGAAAACGGCACAATCCAACCCGTAAAATCGTAAGAAAACACGCATACGGTATAGATATATCATAATCTCAAGGTTCTCAAGCTTCAATCGGATAAATCGGACGAATCTACGAAAACTCCCAAAATCCAACACAAAATTCAAAGTGTTCTGGAATAATCTTTCAATAATCCGATGAATACTCAAACATGTCCATAATCATGCATATATCACTTCATACTCCATGATTTTAACATCCAAAATGTCAATACCCATACAAAATCGAGAATCAAGATGTTGAAGAAATTACCTCTTGAATATCCAAGCTCTATGATCCGAGGAATACGCGTTAGATCGACTATCCGGGCTTCCCAACCGAATGAGAATGGTAAAAATCCAACACACAAGTGATAGATGTGAGAAAACTCCTCCCCTCAAACTGTCTCTCTCGCAGGTGGAAGAAGAAAATGGTGAAATGAGCTGCATCTCGCTCAAAAAGCACAATTTATGCAGTTGACCGCATTGTGTGCCGCGGCTCAGCCTAGGTGTGCCGCGGCACAGGTCCAAAAATTGCTCCCAAGGCTCGGCGGTGTCTGGCTCGGCCAGTGTGTGCCGCGCACCGGTCTGATCGGTTTTGGCTGAGGATGCAACACAAGTGTGCTGCGGCCCGGACAGGTGTGCCGCGGCAGTGACTCGGCAGTGTGCCGCGGCCCTGCCGGCATGTGCCGCGGCACCCGGTACAGTCCGCTCGGCCAGGTTTAGGAAATGTGTGTGCCGCGGAGCACACTCCTTGTGCCGCGGCTCACACCCCCCTTGGGTCCTAAAATGATGAAAAATGACCCGGGAAGAGAATAAAAGCAATAGGACTCAATATCTGGGCAACAATAACACGAAATAGAAGTACGGAAACCCCAAAACGGTGGTTCCAAGCAATGATTACTAGGGTTCGCCCAACAAATCACGATTCGAAGAAAATGAAGAGGTTTGAAATGACATGACTATCGACTGGGTATTACATTCTCCCCCTCTAAAAAGAAGTTTCGTCCCGAAACTTAAGAAATAAATAGTTCGGGGTATTCCACTCGCATCTTCTCTTCCGTCTCCCAAGTCGCCTCCTCGACTCCATGCCTCGACCATTGCACTTTAACTAGTGGAATGGTCTTATGCCGAAGTTGTTTCTCGCGGCGCTCAAGAATCTTCACGGGTTTCTCCGGAAAGGTAATATCCTCGGCTACGTCAATCTCACTATAGTCGATAATGTGGCTCGGATCCGGTAAGTACTTTCTCAACTGAGACACATGAAAAGCACTGTGGACGTGACTCAAAGATGGAGGCAATGCCAAGCGATAAGCTAAATCCCCAACTCTGTCTAAAATCTCGAAGGGTCCGATGTACCTCGGACTAAGTTTCCCCTTTTTCCCGAAACGGAAAACTCCCCTGGTCGGCGACACCTTGAGCAAGACATGATCTCCCACCTCGAACTCCAAAGGTCGACGACGAGTATCTGCATAAGATTTCTGACGACTCTGGGCAGCTAGCAATCGATCTTGGATAATAGAAATCATTTCCTTAGTCTCCATCAACATATCAGGCTCCGTCCCAACTAGCTCAGAAGCCTCGTCCCAACATAATGGCGACCTACATCGCCTACCATAGAGTGCCTCGAAGGGTGCCATTTTGATCGACGCATGCCAACTATTATTGTAAGCAAACTCGATCAACGGTAAGTGAAGCTCCCAATCATTACTCCAATCCAAGGCACAAGCTCGTAACATATCTTCCAATGTCTGAATCGTCCTCTCTGTCTGACCGTCCGACTGAGGATGAAAGGAAGTGCTCAATCTCAACTCCGTACCCAGAGCCTGGTGAACGGCCTGGCAAAAATGCGATACGAAATGGCCGTCCCGATCAGAAACAATGGTCTTGGGGGCACCGTGTAACCTCACGATCTCAGCAATAAAGGTTCGAGCCAGTCTATCTGGTCCCCAAGTATCCTTAATACCCAAGAAGTGTGCAGACTTGGTCAACCGATCGACAATCACCCAAATCATATTAATAACTGCACGAGTTCTCGGCATGCCAGTGATGAAATCCATTGAGATGTCTTCCCACTTCCACTCGGGAATGGGAAGTGGTTTCAACAACCCCGCCGGTCGTTGATGTTCGATCTTGACTTGTTGACACGTCAAGCATCGTATTACAAACTCCGTAATATCCTTCTTCATGTTATTCCACCAAAAATTGCGCTTCAAATCTTTGTACATCTTACTCGTTCCGGGGTGGATTGAGTAAGGCGTAGCATGAGCTTCTCGGAGAATCCTCTGTCTCAACTCCAAATCATTCTAACACAAAGCACATGAAATCTCAGAATACTATCCTCGTGAACCATAAAGCCAGGAGCTTTTCCTTTAATTACATCTTCCTTCAGTTGAGAAATCATCGGGTCACTCCACTGCTTCCCTTTGATGTCGTCAACTAAGGACGAAGTAATTTTGAGAGTACACAACTGTCCTTGTACTAAATCGAAGCCAAACTTCTATCCCTTGTTCAATTAAATCGGCGAATTTTAAATGCAGGATGTAAGAACCTCGAGCATTTGAAGAGATCTGATTTGCGGCTCAAAGCATCTGCAGCGACATTGGCTTTTAGGGTGGTAAAGAATTTCCAAATCATAATCCTTTATCAACTCTAGCCAACGTCTCTGTCTCATATTCAGCTCTTTCTGACTGAAAATATACTTCAGGCTCTTGTGATCGGTATAAATTCGGCACGGTGAACCATATAAATAATGCCGCCAAATCTTGAGTGCGAAGACAATTGCGGCCAACTCTAAATCGTGAGTAGGATAATTCATCTCATAAGGCTTTAATTGTCGTGACGCAAAAGCTATTGTCTTATCATCTTTGCATAAGGACCACGGCCAGGCCTTGACCCGGCGTCACAGTAAAGCGCAAAGCCTTCGCTACCATGTGGTAAAGTTAGAATCGGCGCTGAAGTCAATCGTCTCTTGATTCATCGAAACATTGTTGTCTCTCATCCATCCGAATAAACTTTTCGGTCTTACGGAGTAATTTCGTAGCGGTCGAGCGAGTTTCGAGAACCCTCGACAAACCGACGGTAATACCCAGCAAGGCCCAAAAAGCTACGAACTTCCTTAACATTTTTAGGCGGTGCCCAATCTAGCACTTGCCTCAATCTTCTCATGGTCTACACGAACCCCTTGGCCGAAATCACATGGCGAGAAACATAACTTCTTCAACCAAAACTCACATTTCGAGAATCTTGCATAGAGGTGCTCGGTTCTCAAAATGTCTAAAACCAAACGCAAGTGTCGGGCATGTTCCTCCTTATCTCGAGAATAGATCAAGATGTAAATCGATAAAGACGACTACACACTGTCGAGGTACTCGATGAATATTTTATTCATTAAGCGCATGAATCTTTGCCGGCGCATTCGTCAACCCAAAAGGCATAACTACAAATTCATAATGCCCATATCTCGTCCGAAACGCCGTCTTCGGAACGTCGGACTCCCTCACCCTCAGTTGATAATACCCGGATCTTAAATCAATCTTCGAGAAAACCGCAGCTCCTTGCAATTGATCAAATAGATCGTCTATACGAGGCAAAGGATATTTATTCTTGATGGTTACTTTATTCAGCTCACGGTAGTCGATGCACAAACGTAGTGAACCATCTTTCTTCCTCACGAATAGGACAGGCGCGCCCCAAGGCGAAGCGCTCGGTCTGATGTACCCTTTTTCCAAAAGTTCTCCCAACTGAGTCTTCAATTCCTGCATCTCGAAAGGTGCCATCCGATAAGGTGCTTTAGAAATCGGAGCCGCATCTGGCTCTAAGTCTACGGTAAATTCTATCTCTCGATCTGGCGGTAGTCCCGAGAGATCATCCGGAAAAACATCGGGATATTCATTAACAACCGGAATCGAAGAGAAATCGACTTCGTTTCCTTCCGTTTTTAAAGCATAACGCCAATAGCCCGTACAACCTTTATTCAAAAGTTTTACGGCCTTCATGGAACTGATAAGTAACTTGGATTGGCCCGACTTACATCCCAAAAACGAGTACTCAGATCCGTATTTAGTCATCATGGTAATAACCTTGGTACGGTAATTCATAATCGCTTGGTGATTATTAAGCCAATCCTCGCCGAGGATTACGTCCTCGCCTTCCATATCAACTACAATTAGATTCGATAACCATTCCATCTAGGATATAACCATGGAAAATCTCTAATCTCCCGATCCCCCACAATCCTATCCCCGCTGGCGGTTTCACGATAAAGGGATCGCAAGATCAAACAAGTTATATTCAAACGGCGTACACACTCCAAAGAAATAAAAGAATGTGTAGCACCCGTATCAAAGAGTACACTTTGGATAAGATAAAATATGGATGGTACTGAAGCCACCGCCGCGTCGGGTTAAATGCATTCGACGCATCTCATAAACCCGTGGTTGTACCGAACCGACGCTAGAGTTTCCCCCTCCGGCGTTCGACCCGACCCGGCCCTGCCAAAAGTCTGCGAGGTTGACCAAAAGATTGTCGATTAATACCTTGATCAAGTGGTGTTGGGGCGAAGCCCGAGTATCAAAGTCTGGTTCGGCTCGGAACAATAAACCGCTCTATGCCCCATCTGTCCACACGTGTGACACTTTAATGGTGGAAAGTAGCATTCCGAATTAAAGTGGCACAGGCGACCACAATTATAGCAAGTCATGCGATTTGAGGTACCGGAGTGGGACGGTAACCCCTCTTCCCTTTATTAGAGCGTGACGGTATCGGAAAAGCGGTTAGTAAATGCGTGACTTCGAAAGTTGCCACCCTTAGAGCGAGAAAAATTTCCCGCGACTTTACGCTTCTTGGTTCTTCAACGGTATCATTGTCGGGGCTCAACATATCATGGGCTAAAGCTCGTCACGATACTCTTTGATGTGGTACAAGCAAATCCGGCCATGTACGCCGTAAGTCCAAATTCATTCGCATATCAAAATAACGGATCTTATCACGCTCGTTACGCACTTGATCCTTCACATGGATCAATTGTTGGTTGTACTCCACGATCGCTGCGAAAGCGGGAATATCTTGTGGTTTAGCCTCGAAGAAGGCTCGGTCGGCTCTCTCGTGCCGACCAAGGACAAAACTCGGCCTCAAGAGCTCCTTAAATTCATCCCACGAGGCAATACGATCCTGTGACTTGATGACCTTCCACCAAGTAGCGGCCTCCTTAGTGAGGAAATCTTGAGCAATTGGTACTTTCCTCACCTCGGGCAATCAACCGCCTCGAAAATCTTCTCTAATTCCGCTAGCCTCTTCCCACTAGCAGTGCATAGCCTTTGCCAAGCTGTGGAGGGTGCATACGGATTACATTTTGAAGCAAGGCATCCGTGTTTGGGTTCGGGTTATTCGGTTGAGCAGTTTGGGCTAAAATAGTCATCGAGTAGCCAATTGTTGAAGTGCATTCGCCACTCCAACGTCGCGTTGTTCCCACTGCCGTTTGGTAGTCGTGCGACTCTCGGTGTCGGGATGCACCGAGTTCGACAAGCAGGGTTGGTCGACCCCGCAATCCCGATGGAAACGGCCGCGCCCATTCTCTTCCTCGTCCACGGCCACGACCATGGCCACGGCCCCTACCAGCTGACATACTGAAGAACACACAAGGTACGTAAGCACAATTCAAACGCACGTCATTAAGGTGATCGATTCTCAAGAATATCCATAGAAGAAGCATAATGAATAAGGAAACATCAGAAGAGTAAGAGGTCTTACAAGTACCGGTCGCACTGTGATGATGGCAGAGTAGTGATATTGTGGACAATTGACGACTCATTCGACCCAAAAGACCGACAGCCTAGGTATCCATGGACCTAAGCTCTAATACCATATTCTGTAACACCCCCAAGTTATTCAGGGAATATTACAGCGCCGTAAGCCCCACCATGGGGCCCACAAGGCTAAACATACGCGGAACTGTAAACTTTGACCGAGAAGGTCTACACACAATAGAATGAAAACAATACAAAGGTATTCAAAAACAGAACCAATGTATTCACAAACATCACAACACGAATCAATACTTCGGCAAACACAGGCCGGGACATCAAAGAAAATGGAAAACAATACTCGAGTATTCAATAGCGATCGATTACAACACCTTGAACGGAAAACTCATAACATAACTGGAAGAAAGACACAGTATCACACTTGCCCACCATCTTCATGCCGACCCGATACCTGCTTGTCCGTCCTCCTGGAACCTGAAATACATGAAACGTATTTCCCCCATAAAGGGGTTAGCCGTCGAATAGCTAGTGCAAGTATATCAATATGAAACACAATACTCCTCGACAATAAAGTAAATGTAACCGCCAATTCATCAATTCAAGACTAGTATTCCGGAATAACTAAAATCTCATAGTGCCACAACAAGACGTATGTGAATGCCGTAGAAACGGTTCGTTCATATCATACGCCGATACGTATGTGAATGCCGTAGAAACGGTTCATTCATATCATACGCCGATACATGTATGAATGCCGTAGAAACGGTTCGTTCATATCATGCCATCAATATATCTATGAATGCCGTAAAAACGGTTCGTTCATAATATGCCATCAATATATCTATGAATGCCGTAAAAACGGTTCGTTCATAATATGCCATCAATATATCTATAAATGCCGTAAAAACGGTTCGTTCATATCATACCATCAATATTTCTTACTTTCAAAGTCGAGAACGTACAATCATAAATGTATACTTGCCTTTGAGACATCGAGAAATCGAACGGAGGAAAGATATGAGTTTGGTAGGTCCAAGAACGCGCTTCCGACACCTAAACGATTCGCAAGGAATATGACAATTAATTATCCATACTCAAATTACATGAAGAGACTCCCGAAACTCGTCTACGATTCAAGAAAATACACGGGTGAACAACTAAAGGTTGGGAAATCGCCCAAACTCCCACAAGTCCGAAAACGGCACAATCCAACTCGTAAAATCGTAAAAAAACACGCATACGGTATAGATATATCATAATCTCAAGGTTCTCAAGCTTCAATCGGATAAATCGGACGAATCTACGAAAACCCCCAAAATCCAACACAAAATTCAAAGTGTTCTTGAATAATCTTTCAATAATCCGATGAATACTCAAACATGTCCATAATCATGCATATATCACTTCATACTCCATGATTTTAACATCCAAAACGTCAATACCCATACAAAATCGAGAATCAAGATGTTGAAGAAATTACCTCTTGAATATCCAAGCTCTATGATCCGAGGAATACGCGTTAGATCGACTATCCGGGCTTCCCAACCGAATGAGAATGGTAAAAATCCAACACACAAGTGATAGATGTGAGAAAACTCCTCCCCTCAAACTCTCTCTCTCTCTCGCAGGTGGAAGAAGAAAATGGTGAAATGAGCTGCATCTCGCTCAAAAAGCACAATTTATGCAGTTGGCCGCATTGTGTGCCGCGGCTCAGTCTAGGTGTCTGCGGCACAGTCCAAAATTGCTCCCGGGGCTCGCGGTGCGCGCGGCTCGGCCCAGTGTCTGCCGCGGCACCGGGTATAATCGGTTTTGGCGAGGATGCAACACAAGTGTGTCGCGGCTCGGCTAGGTGTGCCAGCATGTGATGACTCAGCGGTGTGCGCGGCCTGCCGGCATGTGCCGCGGCACCGATCTGATCGCTCGGCCGGAGTTTAGGAAATGTGTGTGCCGCGGCGCACACTCCTTGTGCCGCGGCTCACACCCCCCCTTGGGTCCTAAAATGATGAAAAATGACCCGGGAAGAGAATAAAAGCAATAGGACTCAATATCTGGGCAACAATAACACGAAATAGAAGTACGGAAACCCCAAAACGGTGGTTCCAAGCAATGATTACAAGGGTTCGCCCAACAAGTCACGATTTGAAGAAAATGAAGAGGTTTGAAATGACATGAATATCGACCGGGTATTACAATTTATCCGTCCTCCCCGAACGACTACCCCGATAACTCGGAAGCATAGCACATCCGGTTTGGACTTCAATTTCCCGAAAACTCGATGGAGGGAAGGAAAACCTTGAAACCTTATAAACTTAATAATTTGTCGTGGGAGAATTTTCGCGATTAATGTTACACTTTGCACATTAATTCATTTAAGCGCGTTTGTGGCATTCATATAATATGAAACAACCATTCACAACCTAGTTGAATATGAGGCAGCGCAAATGGCTAGAGTTGGTCAAAGACTACGATTGTACAATCCATTACCACCCTGGTAAAGCAAACGTAGTTGCTGATGCACTGAACCGTAAGGCGAGAGGAGATCTAGCATGTATGTTGACCAAAGAGGAATGCTTGGTCAGGGAATTTGCAAGAATGAACCTTGAGATGGCTACACCATCGAACCCAGTTGAGTCGTTATTGGATAGTTTGATGGTACAACCAACCTTGAGGAAGCAGATCAAAGAAGGTCAAGGACAAGATGACTTTTTGGTCAAAATGAAAGAATGTACTCTTTTAGGTGAGGATAAAGGATTCAGTGTGTCCGGTGATGGCACAATGTACTATGAAGGGAGGATTTGTGTGCCCAATATTGTCAATCTGATAGAAACAATATTGAAAGAGGCACATAAAACTCCATATACAGCACACCATGGAAGTACAAAGATGTAGCAAGACCTTAAGGGGACATTTTGGTGGGAAGGGTTGAAGAGAGATGTTGCGGACTTTGTCAGAAAATATATAGTTTGTCAACAAGTGAAGGCAGAACACCAACGCCCCTTTGGACTACTTAAATCACTTCATATTCCGGAATGGAAATGGGAACATATTACGATGGACTTTATGGTAGGTTTGCCAAGAACGGAAAGAGGAAACCACGTTATTTGGGTTGTCAGCTCATTTTATCCCACTTAAGATAAATTTCTGAATGGATCATCATGCTCAACTTTACATCAGTGAGATTATTAAGTTGCATGGAGTGTCAGTCTCTATAGTATGTGACAGGGATACTCGTTTCACATCGCGTGTTTGGGGAAAATTTGCAAGAAGCTTTGGGAACGCAGTTGAATTTTAGTACGGCCTATCATCCTCAGACTGATGGTCAGTCTGAGAGGACCATTCAGATTCTTGAGGATATATTGCGAGTATGCGTGTTAGACATGGGCAATAATTGGGAACGACTGTTGCCTTTAGTAGAATTTGCTTACAACAACAGTTATTGGTCAACGATCGGTATGGCACCGTATGAAGCCTTATACGGTAGGAAGTGTCGATCACCATTGTATTGGGACGATGTAGGTGAAAGGAGAATCTTGGGTCCCGAGATGATTGAACAAACAGTAGGTGTGGTGGATAAAATTCGTGCGAGGATCAAGATAGCACAGGATCGTCAGAAGTCTTACGCCGACAAGCGTAGGAAATATCTTGAATTATGTGTTGGGGACAAGGTATTCCTGAAGGTATCTCTACCAAGGGAATTCTTCATTTTGATCCAAGGAGCAAGTTGAGGCCGAGATATATTGGACCGTTCGAAATTCAGGAACGAAATGTAGATTTAGCTTACCGTTTGGCTTTACCTCCAGAACTTTCGTCCGTGCACAACATTTTTCACGCATCGTTGTTGAGGAAGTATGTGCACGCTCCCAGCCACGTCAGCAACTATACCGCCGTGGAGATGAACAAAGATCTTAGTTATGAAGAACAACCTAAAGTTATTCTTGACCGATCAGTCCGGCAGTTGAGGAACAAAGAGAAAATGTTTGTCAAAATCAAATGGCGCAACCACACTAAAGATGAAGCCACTTGGGAGCGCGGAGAACTTCAAGCTCGTTATCCGAATTTCTTCAATCGAGGTAAGTCATTTATTTTCGAGGACGAAAATATTTCTAAGAGGGGTAGAATGTAATATCCGCTATTTTTATAATATAATATTATTATTTATAATAATATCAATAATGCATTTTTATTTCATTTAATCCCATTTAGAGGATCATGAATATTTATTTCGACGTATCACAAGTTCTAGCCCGAGTCATTTTGTCAGTAGTCATTGTTATAATAGTGTTATTATTTATTCAAGCATAATACTAACACATACTATTATTAATATTATCATTATTATTAATAATATTATCATTACTATTATTATTAGTACTAATATTATTATTACTGTCATTGTCATTTTTCCGATATTATTATCAATATTACCAAATTATTATTTTTACATTTACGATTATTACTATTATTATTATATCGTTTATATTTAATTATGTGTTATAATTTAACCAACTATGATTAAACTTAATTAACCACAATTAAGAACTCTTCTTCCTCAATGATCGTTCCCATCACAGTTCCCACTTCATAAAAATTTCTTGATGTATATCCAATATACAATCCTACTTCAACCTAAACACTTAAAAGCCTATAACTATAAATATACTAATAATCCTACTGCAAAATCCATTACAAATCAGCCTCAAGAACAAATACGATTTTCTGCAAATTATTCTAACACCAAAATACATCCAGTTTCTACAACGTGTATTCCAGCAGCAACTCTCAATACCTTTTGTGATTCCATCCTCCCAGTTCTTCTTCCCAGGAAATTCAAGAACACATCGAATTCGGCACAACAATATTCCAGCGTAGACCCTCTGACCACTCTCGGAATCCTAATCTTCTGTCAGGTAAACTCAAAACTCAAATTTTTACTATCAGTTATTCGATTTCTACTACACAGTCAAACATGACAAAGGCAGAAATCATAATTCTAACACACCGAACCAGTTTCATAAACCCCACCACAGTTAAGCACCGTCAGCCCAGTCCGAATCCAAACTCGGATTTCCGACCCTTTTATCAGCAAACCCAGAATCTAACTCGATAAAGCCGAATCGAACCCGAACACCTTCAGCCCCTTCAAGTTCATCGAGCTCGAATCACCAAATTAAGAAAAATCCGAGCCCCAAATCATCAACCAAACCTCGTCTGAACCTGTAAAAATGCCCAAATCAGATCCCAAATACCATATACCCACCTTCTTGAAAAGAGATTCGAACCCAGTTTCACAGACCCCTTCCAGCTCGAATCGGACGGACCATATGAACCCTAATTAGAAAACTGAGAGCAGAATCGAAGCCCTACCTTCAATTCTCCAGAACCCGCTTCGATCGCCGGACCGCATCTGGGCCATGAGCTGCCCTAGCCATCGCCGCGCGTTGCAACCCCCTTCGCCGCTGCCAATTTTGTAGCGACTTTGTTCATCAAATTCAGTGTTGTGCATCAGTTTTTGAGCCGGAATAGTGTGTGTGTGTGTGTGTGTGTGTGTGTGTGTGTGTGTACGAGTTTCTGTGTTTGTGTGTGTATCGAATCGAGTGTGTGTGTGTGTGTGTTTCTGTAATTTTATTTTCTCACAGAGAGAGAGAGGTGTATAGCCGATGAGAAGAAAGTGGGAAAGGATGGATGAGGTGTCGGCCGCGATGTATAGGGTTTATATGCCCGCGAATTTTTAGGGTTATTCAATTTAACCCCCATATTTCTAGACTTCTTCAATCTAGCCCCAACCCTTTCTCAGTCCTTCAATTTCAGCCCTTAACCTTTAATTTCCTGCAAAATTTGACCCCAGTCAACTTTAAAACTTTCAATCCAGTCCTATTTTGACCCAAGACGTTAATATGTTAACCCTTCAACTAATGTTAATCATTAGTTCAATTTTATGCATATATTTTTAATTTCAGTCATTATATCATAATATTTTATAATGATTAAATTATTATTATATGTAGACATTAACAAGGAGGTACGGGCTTAGGATTGTGAGTCGAGCATCTTCATATTCAAGGTCAAGCAATATCATTTTATTCGGGTGAGAATTTTCACTATCACTTTAATTGATCTAATTGAATTGTATATGTGATATTCTATTCATGTTTAAAATTGATGATACATGTTGTAAATCAGGCTCACTTGTGTATGTGTAATGAGGCTATCTTAAGATATATGTTGTGTGTGGACACCTGCACAACCTCAATATTCACATGCGTGCTCGATTGTTATATGTGGTATTGTGTGTATGTATTCATGTTGAGGAAAATATTACTAATAGAATAATCATTTAAATGCTTTCCAAGAGATTGTATATTACTGTGAAATGTGTGATTTCCACAAGCTGAAGGAAGCTCACCCCACCTATATTGATCCCGCAGGTTAAACCGAGCTGGATGGACGAAGGAGCGAGCCGAGAGGACATATGACGATATTTTTATTAAACGATGTTTTCTTTATATCTCATGTTTTTGAAATATTTATTTGGGGAAACTCTTGATTAGTAATAATAATTTATAAATTGTCTTCCGCCGCAATTATTATCTCTTATCTATGACGTGTTGTTGCCTTAATTAATATGTATTTATTTTAGCAGTGCAACGACTCGACATTGTAGGCGAGAATTTTAATATTCTCAAAACAATTTATTTTTCGTCAAAATTCATATTTTTATTAATTTCCCCTATAAGTATCCCTAGAAAGTCGGGGCGTTATAAATATAGTCACTAATCTCCTTCCAACTTGACGAATAATTCACAACTCAATGTGAAATGAGCAAAATCTCTTAAAATAATATGAAAGAATTAAAAAAATATATAATTTATAAAAAGACAAGTCACAATTAAAAGTATAATCACTAATCTCCCTCCTAACTTGACAAATAAGTCACAATTCAATGTGAAAGAAGTAGTCTATTGAAAAAATATGAAAGAATTAAAGAATATACGATTTATAAAAAGACAGGTCAGAATTAGTCCCGTATCAAGTTGACAAACTATCGAAAAAAAAGGTTCTAAAATTTTTGCTCGTGGGCTAGGGGTGTTCAAAATATCCGATATCTGATATCCGATCCGAAATATCCGAAAATCCGAAGTTCCGGATATCCAAAAATTCGGATATCCGAAGTTCGGATATCCGGAACTTCGGATTCGGATATCGGATAGTACTTTTCAGAAAAATCGGATATTCTGATATCCGAAATATCCGAAAAATCTTAAAATTTTTATTTTTTTATATTTTAAATAATATAAGGTATTCGGATATCCGATATCCATATCCGAAGTTTTTTTCGGATATTCGGATATCCAATATCCAAATCCGAATATTTTTTTCCGAATATATGGATATCCGAACATAATTCATATTTTTTCTGGATATTCGGATATCCGATAAACGTATCTGAAATTTCGGATACGGATATCGGATATCAAAATCTAATATCCAAATTTTCGGATATCCGAAATTTTGGATATCTGAAAGTCCGGATATCCGGTTTTGAACACCCCTATCGTGGGCTGTTGCACCCAACCTCAACCTTTTAATATTGTGATTGAATATACAATATTTTTTAATAAAATATTTTATCGAAAATATCTTATATAACTTTTATAGTAATATATATATATATATATATATTAAAAACAATCTAAAATTAATAATATACATATTGTTTCAGGAGAAAGTAAAAGGACTGTAAATAGAGTCAATCAATTGTATTCAGAACACTGATAGAGGAGCATTTATATAGGCATTACAATGAGAGTCCTTCCATACATAGGATTCCTAGATAAGGTAAGACATCTAATAGGATCCTACTACCTCTAGAAGGATCTAGAACCTTCCATCTATGTATCTACAACCAGTATTAGGTAAGACACATCACGGGAATAATAATTCCCGGAACACTCCCCCTGTGTCGAGCATTAATACAACAATGGTGCAAAAGATGTTGCCGTCGTAAAAACCTATTCTAAGCCAAAACAAAACCTCATGGGAAAAATAAAGGCTTGATGAGGAAAATATTGCAACGCACCAACATAACATGTCATGTATACTCCCCATGATGTATACATAATGACTCTCCCTGATGAGTACCTCAAATCATAGGAGTCAGATACCAAGTTGCCCTCACAACTATACCAAGGAAAAATCCAGTGGGAAAAATACCTCTTGGTCTAAGTTGAACAGAAGTACAACGCATCATTGTATGGATGTTCTCATAGGACGCCTCGTTAAAAACCTTACCAAGTGAAAACTCAGTGGGAAAAACAAACCTTGGTCTAAGGACAAAAAGAGTGCGGCACATCCAAAGTGCAGAGTCACTAAAGACTTATCAAGTTTTCCAAAGTCTTGACCTACATGCACTAAAACAGTCATAACTTCTCCGATTCAACAGGTATCGACAAAACTGTAAGAACGTATGAAAACTAGACACCCATAGCTTTTCATTCACATACAGTACGTAACCTAGATTGACCGGAGCAGATCACAAAGCTCTATCGAAGTTGACTCAGTAAATTACCGGACATATCCTGTCCTACTTTGCAACAATAGTCATATGTCACTCAACATGATGGATGTGATCAAATGGTTGGTTTCCTTGAAAAGTAGATACAAACCTTTCCAATGGTACCAATTTCACCATTTTCCAACAAGTGAGCTGCCCTGTAGGTCATATGGGAGATAGACCAATACATTTTGGGCAAATTCGGGTATCGATATTCAAGTGTCCTTTTATCGAGATAGAGCGAGCTTCAAGCTTCTTGTCAATCACAGACATTGCGTGAGCGCATCCTAGGCCATCATCACAGTAGCTTTACTGGATTATTACGAATGAGTATATCGAGTCAAACATGAGTACATAATACCGTACTTTTCTCTTAAGACTGCATCATCACTTAAGTGGGCCAAGTCTTATTATGACTTCGACTAGTTATTTGGAATCATATAGGCATTACTTTATCGTCTCTTAGGGAAACCGTCCCTTAGATTGCCTTAAACCGATTGATGAATACGTATCATCAAGTGTCCCCAAGATCCTTTCATTCTTAATTCTGAGCGGGATATACTGAGTATGTTTGGTTTGATTTGGTTTCTTAGTCTCACAAGAGTACATCATTACAAACCCTTAGTTTTACATGCAAAAGCTTCATATCTCTTCCAAATCAAGTATATACTTAGTGTGCGATCCCGACAATCACTTGTCGACGCGCTCCATGGTCAGGATCCACTTGATTTGAGTCTGATCTACTACGAAATCCTTTTTATCACTTAACTTAGTTCCCCACTAAGATAAGATTTAACCACAAGTTGCACGTCAGTTTTTGGGAAACTATCTAACTGAAAAGATAGTGGATGCTATAACATCCATTACGATAGCACAACTAAGTTTCATGTCATCATAGTCGATTCCAGTGCGTTCATGAGAAACCTCGCGCCATGAAGTGAGTTTAACTCCTTCTCTCACTCGCTTTAACAAAGTATACGGATAGATCTTATCTTTGGAGTGTCGGCACCACTTCAACAAAGGGCTATCACTTTGTTCATACTGGAGTCGCATATATTTCCTTTTTAGGCCAAGGCTACAACGTTGTAGATTTTCAACGAAGTATGGTTCGATTAAACTCACATTCCACGTCCTCATGTACCGGCTTTATTCATAGAGGACTCTTTATGGATTGGCATTCATTGAGGTGTCCCCCAATGATGACTATAATCCAGAATCATATGAGATGGATGAGTTCATTTGATCATGTGATCAAGTTTCATGTACCAAACTCGCATATATTCTTAGCTAGAGTATTTATTGAACCGAGTGGCATCACAATACTCTATGAGATCCACGGCCTAGTAACACCATCTACCACAATTTGTGGCGTTACCATATCACTATTCATAGGTGACGACCGTCCATGACCGGACACAATCCTTGCAGACATGTTTGCAGCATGTATTTAATCTCGTCACTTTAGGGAACTTGGTGAGACACAGTAGGGACAAACTACGACAATTTCAAGTCGTTCTACTCGAACATGATCGTTCGCATCTCTCCCTAATGACGGGAAGACTGGCTCATCAAAGTGACTTACGAGATCATCTGCCAAGGTATATTTTAAGTGGACTATGAGTGAAAGCGCATGTCATATTCATCATTTATAACCCATCATAATGCGTTGTGGTGACGCACTTTGGCACATGAATATGTGGACGATAAAGATTTTTCATTGTTAACGCAATCCAGTTAACAAAATGCGTATTATTACACTGGTAACTAAGCATTTGAATGATGATAGGTATAGGTGAATATGACATGTTGACCTATGCAACATAACCGTAACTACTGGTCTTGAGAATCCAACAAAACCGTCACCATGCACCACCGGGATCGAACATAAAGAAACGATTGAACCGATGATAGGCGGTTGGTTTTATCGAACCTCTAGTGCTTTCTTGAAGAGTTCACTCCCTTCACCAGCCCCAAACGCCTCAAAATTTCATGAGCATGTATAAAAGGGTATTTAGGATTCCAAAACCATCAACCTTGTGGTCAAAAACCGGTCGAAATGACATCGAACTGGTCGTTGGGACGGCTGGTGGTATGTGAAAACTTCATTTAAGTGGTTCACCTCCTTCCAAGTCTACAAATGGCACCAAAATTTGTGAGGAGGTAGCCTTGGATGTTAGGAAGTACTTGTTTTTCACTTTAAGACTTGGTCTAAAAAGTAGGTGAACCGACATTTACAATGACTGGTCCGCAAGTTGGACAACCATAACTCAGGTTTCATCAACTTATCAATCATTATCAAATGAACAACATAACATATAAATGTTATCACTTGAGTACGACCATTTGTGAACACCATCATAACATCATAAGCATCCAGGCTAATACTTATGATCATGTATGTATAAGGACTCGGTGAAAAGGGAGGACTCAGCACGATGCTTATGCGAGTCGCTACATTATTCTCTTTAGCATAGGAGGGTGTCATCTCCTAATCGTGCCAAATAATAAGCTTTAATCAATGAACATGGCTAAAAAGGATCATCAGGGTGTCTGTAGCGTCACACATGCTTATGAAAACAAGACGCGGATGACATAAATATCATCATCGGTCATAAGCCATGCTCACGACTCCACCAACGTACTTTGGTGTCTTTGATCCAACTAGTTTCTTTGTTCAAAGAAAATGATGTCCATGACAATACCGTAGTATATGGATCATCAAATTGTCCAAACTCTAGACTATTAAAGCCTAAATGTGTCAATGTCCCAATACATCTTCTGGTTATAAAAACCGATGCAAGTCGGACCATATTGACTCATGAATATTTTTCCTTTTCACATATTCAATACAAGTGATGCATAAGATTTTATTCTCACAAATCACAATCAGATGCTATGAGTGATACACTTTGACATATATGTCATCGAGTCATAACATAGTTCAATTGTTACGGAATATATGTGACTAGAAAACACCATTCGGCGTTCAACAACTTGAGCATTATACGACTCATTGATTGTGATGACCTAGTCATCATAGTCACAATGGATTTATAAACCGAAATCCAAAAATATCGTGTTCCTTAAAAATAGCTTAATACGCACTCAATTTCGCTTGCAAAATTTTACAAACATGAGCATAGCGAACACTCTAACAATATAGAGATTTTATACCAGATACGATCAAAATGATCTATCATATTGAGTGCATAACATGGCAAGGTTATATGCCTAAGGGGCAAAATTACGACACAAGCATGGTGTAACACTACCATGCACACGCTCGACCTTCTTATAAGGGTGCGTATTTTGGGCTTCCCCAAGGAAACTGTTTTTCAACATTTGAAAGATGATATTTTAGCATACAATGCATACCAAAAATTGCATCATCTATGGCAAATTCGGCCAAAAAGAGGTTGAAAAACATGTGTCATAAGACCACTTGCAAATTCAAGATGGGAATCAAGTTGGTTGGGACAAAGGTTAGCACAATCGCTGGAAATAAAATTCCGTACAGCTTGACCTTTGTTCACTAAAACAGCGATAACTCCCTTGTTAGGAAGGCTATGGATGAACGGTCAGATGTTCTAGAAACTAGACTTCCGTATCTTTCTACCCATATATTGTGCACCACACGGATCATTAAACTCAGATCACAGTGCATGTTTTAATTGGTTGCTTTAGTATTTTCCAAGTTTAGTGAGAAAACAAGGTTGAGGCCATATCCAATGGCAAGTGTTGATGCAAGAACATGGCAATGACAGCCACAGGTGCGTTTAAACGCAGCAGTGTGTTCGATTTCTTATCTCGACTAATGATCCTTTCGGTAACTCCAACTTGGTAGACTTGCAGAGAAAGTAGGAATGTCGGTACAACAAATCAATGAACAAACGAATCATTAAGTAGGAAAAGATGGAGAGTTGAGAAATGCCCGGAGAGGGCTACTGAGCTCGATAATCCGCCGAAAAGGACTCGAGCGCGGCGGTGCAGCCACTAGGTATTGGATGAAGTCGGATTTCTAAATTTCCTTATAAAAATCTGCTTCGGTTCGGCAGCAGATTCAGTATGCAATAATAATTAGAATCCGATCTCCACCGTTGAATATATAGATATTTGTGTTGGGAAATTGCCAAAATTTCACACCGATCCGACGGTTAACGAATCAGGAAACATGATTTTGAATGCATCATTTGTGCGAGAAAATTTCTGTGAGAAATTCGTTTCGTTTTTTTCTTTCGTCTGATTTCATCGAGAAATATTGTTACGAATCGGATCTTCAGTTAAATTTGTAGTTATTGCTACATGGTTGAGAGGGTAAAAATCGATTTGTTGCGGTGTCGGGTCGGATCGATCAACGGCGGCGCGAGCGGGATGGAGGAATCCGATCGGTTCACGGGTTTGGTAGGCAGGCAGTGGCGGAATCTAGGAAGCAGTCGCGTATGGTGGACACGATCGGGGCTCTGGTTACAGGCGGCGTGACGAGGCGGAGGCAGTCGCGGCGGGTGGGGCGGCGAAGTCGGAGCAGGAGGCGTAGGAAGAAATTCCGCTTCGATCTTAGGCGGCCCAGCGGGCAAGATGCAACGGTGTAAACAAAAGCCGGGGACGGGACTGGTGTCGGGCAGTCGGGCATCTGTGCTCTCGGTCCGTGGGTGGTTCCCGATCTGGTGCGAGCGGGCGGCGATTGCGGCGGGCTGGACGGAGGGACAGTTGACTGGTGCGACGTGCGGCGGCGGACAATCGACTGGACAGATCGATTGGTGCGACGGAGGTTGGAGTTTCGGTCGCGGGTTCCTGTGCAGCGGGCGGTTGCGGGGGATAAGTGAAGAAGATGACCAGGAAGAAGACTGGTCGGGGGTCTGTCGTGGTTCCTGTGCAGCAGGCGGCGGCGACGGGTGGGTGGTTAGGGTTTCTGGACAAAAATTCGTTTTTTTTTTCAGAATTTTGCAGAAAAACGGGAGGAAAAATTTTTCTTGCTCAGCTGGGAACTACGTGCTGATAACGTATTTCAGGAGAAAGTAAAAGGACTGTAAATAGAGTCAATCAATTGTATTCGTAACACTGATAGAGGGTCCTTTATATAGACATTACAATGAGAGTCCTTCCATACATAGGATTCCTAGATAAGTTAAAAAATCTAATAGGATCCTACTGCCTCTAGAATGATCTAGAATCTTCCATCTATGTATCTACAATCAGTATTAGGTAAGACACATCACGAGAATAATAATTCCCGGAACATATATAACTAATTTGGATAAGATAAAATAAGATAAATATTTTAGTATAAATTACAATTAAAAAAATGTATTTTCGTAAAAAAATTATTTCATTAAAATGGGGGACTAGGGAGGGGGCTCACTTGTGTAAGGGTCTGAGGAGGGTTGTCTCCACACGAATAAATCGTTTTCTTTTAAAATATAATATTTTGCTCATTTTTATCCATTATGATGAAAAATAAATTAATCGTCCTCTTATAATCTTATAATTTTAGAGGTATATATACCAGTATAATAAATAAAGAGAGATGTGCATTATAGCAATAAAAATATTATAATAAATAAAAGTAGTGTACAACAAAAGTAAAAGATAACAATAGAAAAAACAGCGTAAAAATAATAATGAATACAGTAACAAGAATAATAAGACAGTTCAACAAGAATATTAAAAACAATGTAACAAGAATAATGAAAGTAATGTAACACGAATCATAAAAACAGTGTAACAATGATAATAAGTATTTATTGTACACTATTTTTATTTTTTACACTACTTTTATTATTAGAATATAGTGTTCTTTTTCTATATATATTTTTACTTATGTAATATGCAACCTACATGATATATCATGAAAAAATAATTAATTTGATATATTTTTTATTTTAATGACACATTTTTTCATTTTCTTATATGTGATGCAAAATTTCAACCATTGATGTCATCATGTCAAGTATTTAATGGTATGATTAGTTCTTAATTTTCACCGGGAATAGTTCTTACCAGATCCGTACAATATATATATATATATATATATATATATATTTGATATTAAAAGAGAATCGCAAAAAGATATTTATCTTTTTGTAGTTTTTCTGAATTGTTAAAATAATAATTCACACATATGTATAGTAAATGTCTTCAAATTTTTAGAAAAAAAGAAGATGATTGTAGACGTCAATTGTAGTAGGTGTATTATCCAACCATTCACTCTCATCTACCAATTAAAAAGAAAAAAATCATCTCTTAGTTCTTTTTCTTTTTAACTTACAATTCTTCATATTTATAGTTTTTTCGTATCAACTTCGTTCTTGATGAAAATTATATCAAAATAATTATAAAATTTTAGCAAAGAATTTCTTCGCATTTTCAATATTCGGGCTTGAACAATTCAAATCAATCAATTAGTTTGTTAAATTAAACGAGTCGAATACATATGAATTCGAACTATATGAATAACTATATAAACGAACTCAGAACATCTATTTTTGCTCGAATGGTAACCGAACGAGCTTGAATAATACTCGTGTTATAGTCAAACTCAAATTGGAAGTCGTTAGGTGTTAGGCGTATTTTTATGCGCTTTTATATCATTATTTTATATCCATCTTGAGCCTAAATCAGCATAAATGAGCTTTTAATGCATTATTTTTATATGTTTTGCAGGAAATCAGAGTCCAGAAGCCAAAACGATGAAAAAGCAGACAGCAATGATTTTGGTCATGAGCCGCGGCACACACTAAGTGAACCGCGGCACACGAAGACAACCAGCGAATGATGTGCACACTGTACTGTGTGCCGCGGCACAGAAAGCGCAAAAAGACGTGAGGAGCACTTTGGGAAAAAGCGCAAAAAGCCGCGGCACTTTCGGTTCTAACAAATGAGCTGAATTTGATAATTGGGCCGCTTGGGCTTTTGGTTTTTTTGTGTGCCGTGAGGAGCAATTTGAGGGCGGGATTGGATGACTTTTTGGTGGGACACCTACTGAAGGAGGGGAATTGAAAAAGAAATAATATAAAAGGCACAGGGTTGAGAACAAAAGGGGGACCAGGAAGTTTTCGGCGGAAAAGAAAAAAAGGAGAACAGAAGGTGTAGATTTCTGGGCGACGAAAAGACCACGGATTCCTACGGTTTTTCTGCATCTTAGCTTTTAGATCTATTCGAGTAGGATTTTGATTGTAGCCAATTTCATGACGGTTTGATTATTTATTATTATTTCGATTTACTCGTTATTCTATTGAATTGGATTCTTCTTACTGTTCTTAATGCTTTTTAATTGTCTGGCCAACAGTTAATTTGTTTTGAATGTCTTTATGGATCCGGGAGATGAAATTTAGGCATAGTTCTTGTTAGACGAATCATAATTTTCGTGAGATAGGGATATACTCATGCGAATTGTGAAGCCTGTTATTGTGGGAATTCTTGAACTGTTTTAGCTATTAATTATCTGATTCGATAGGGATATATCGAGTTAGTAATTCGTAGTATTTTCTATCGACCTTGGGAAAGGCTTTAGAATAATTTAGGAATTCCTGGCTTACAATCAATTGAATAACAGTGAATTGAATCGAATAAATATCATTCCCGATTGTTTGAGGTGAAAATCATAATCCTACCTCTTATTATTATTATTATTATTATTATTATTTCTATTATTTATTTTCTGCAATTAGTTTAGATATAAACTCTATTTAATTGTTCTTCAAATAAAATTGTGAGTTGACTAAATTTTGGTACTTAGTGAAATCAGTCCTCGAGGGAACGATACTTTACTTATCACTTTATTACTTGTTGACACCGTGCACTTGCGGCATATTGTGAGGGATTTTCCCACAACAAGTTTTTGGCGCCGTTCTTAGGGTGATTTTTCGCTATTATAAATACCAAGCGACTCTAATTTTAATTTGAAGTTTTTTTTTTCTTTAGTCTCTATATTTTTATTTTCTTCATTATGTTTTCCTATGAGTATCGTGGCCCTTGGCATTTCATAAATCCCAATGTTCTTAATAATTCGCCAAATAGGGTCAGTCAGCCCCCTCCCCCAAAACAAAAGACCATGCTTGAACAATGTGTAGACGTTCTTAAAAATCCTGATAGTACCCTTTTTGAGCTAGAATGTGCACGTCGTGGTCTTGAGGTTCACTACGGTTATTTTCCAGCTCATATATTTAGTAGTGAAGTTGAGGGGGAGGTAGAGAAGAACGACATGTTGAGTTTTAGGGTCGATCCCCCAGCACCTGATAATTACATAAAGTGTGATGAGCATGTAGAAGAAGTTACCATTGATGATGTTTCCAAAGAAATTCCATTAAATTGTCATCAAACTTCGACTAATATGGTTAACACTTTTGTGCCAAAAAATTTATTAACGGTGCCACGCATAATTTTTCCTAAATCCATAATGGGAGAGATTGACCCCATTACTCATGATTTTGTTGAGGCTGATTCTTCGAGTTCTAATGAGGTTATGCATGATAATTCTTTATTATTTGCCCATTCGAACTCTGCTTATTTTTTCATGCCTTATCATTATTATATTCTTCCATCATTTTTTGGTTGTCCGCATAATTATTCTTATTCATTATTTTTGGCAACCAGGCATGAGCCAAAGCCTCCCTTGTGGAATAAGAGGCTTATTGATTGCAAGAAGGGGGCATTTGGCAATCTCCCTAGAAAGAAGCCACGTTAGAATTTTTTTCGCCACGTCGTGCTCAAGACGTAAAATAGAGCGCTTGATGGGAGGCAACCCATCATTTTTACTTGCTTTCTAGTTAGTTGTTTTTATTTGATTTTTAGTTATTAATTTTTTCTTTGTTTTTGTTATTTCGTTTGGATTCGTGTATTCTTGTTGTCCCTTATTTCTCTAATATTTTTATATAACCCCAATGAGTTATTATTCTTCATATTCTAGTCTTTCTTGATTTAATGTCTATTGTTATCTAATGACTAGAGACTAAGTTTGGGGGTCCCTCGTGATGCTGAGCGTTATTTGAAGTATGGATTGATCGACGTTTCCACTCAGACATGTGCTGGTGTTCAAGAAGACATTTGGAATAAGTTTCACTTTTCCTTATCTCTTCTATTTTCACATGAGTTTTATTATTGAGGATGTTATGTGTAGTGGAATAAATTGATGCATGCGATAATTTTCTTAATTTTTCTTGCTTATAAATTGCGATTGCTTTATTGTCCTTGCATGGTGTTGATGGTTTTTGCTAAAAACGTGAATTTTTCGTGCTTCCATGTGTAAAACTGATGTTACGATACTGATTTCTCTTGGAAGAAATAGTTGACTTTTGGTCGAGTTGCAGTCAGCGATATTTGCTTCTATTGAGTATTCAATTAGGTCCGAAATTTTATCGTTTTTGTAGAAATTTTAGCAGATAAGAAAGGAGACATACGTGTTTTCAAATCACCGTTTATACGTTTGGTTAAACTTTTCGCGTAGCTAATCGTCCAGTAACATAAGTCTCGTGGGCACTTAAATTGAGTTTAGAGTCGGACAGTTTTTCCCAAGAAAAAGTCGAGATACTATTTGTTCTATGATGGGAAGTTCGATGGCAAGGGGTATTCACGTGACCGTTGTTTACTCTCGCGTAAAGCAGCGACCTGAATAGATTAATAATTTAGAAATATCGCATTACCGATGATGGGAAGCCTAGTAATGGGGGTATTCACGTGACCCGTTGTCTACTCTCGCGTAAAGCGGCAACCTTGACATGCGGGAATTGCTATTCGAGTTTTTCTCCATTGTAGAGGGGGCTTAGTAACTAGAAGCATCCATGTGCCCCATGAGTGCCTTTACGTCAAGCGGTTCCCGATACATGAGAATGGAAATCCACCCTAGGATCATCCCGATGAAATATCCGAGAGCGAAACCTAGTGGTTAACTCGAATCATATTATTGAGCATACATAAGGGAATACTATCCAGATTAATTTTGATAATGAAACTCTTGAAATTTTTGCCACTAGGCGTGGGGTAGGCGAATTAGCTTGTTTATTTCAACCCTTCATATTGATCGGTTAAATTCACGCTTGTTAATCTTTGAGCTTGATTTTCTCCATGAGCGATTGATTAGAAGAAATTGGTTACTTAGTGGAATCGATGTCAGGACGTGACTCACTATTACGATACTTGTATTATTCTTTGAGATTTTCGGGGTAGTATTGATTAAGTTGAGCACTATGGATTTGCATGATTATTCACGATACATTTTGTTTAAAATTGAAAATTGTTTGCTTGAGGACAAGCAAAGGCTCAAGTTTGGGGTATTTGTTAGGCGTATTTTTATGCGCTTTTATATCATTATTTTATATCCATCTTGAGCCTAAATCGGCATAAATGAGCTTTTAATGCATTATTTTTATATGTTTTGCGAAATCAGTCGAAGCCAAAGCGATGAAAAAGCAGCAATGATTTTGGTCATGAGCAGCGGCACACTAAGTGAACCGCGGCACAGAAACAACGAATGATGTCTGTGTGCGCACATTTGTGTCTTGTGGCCTTGCCAAGTGAGCGCCCGTGAAAGCGCAAAAAGACGTGAGGAGCACTTTGGGAAAAAGCGCAAAAAGCCGCGGCACTTTGGGTTCTAACAAATGGGCTGAATTTGATAATTGGGCCGCTTGGGCTTTTGGTTTTTTTGTGTGCCGTGAGGAGCAATTTGAGGGCAAGGGATTGGATGAATTTTTGGTGGGACACCTACTGAAGGAGGGGAATTGAAAAAGAAATAATATAAAAGGCACAGGGTTGAGAACAAAAGGGGGACCAGGAAGTTTTTGGCGGAAAAGAAAAAAAGGAGAACAGAAGGTGTAGATTTCTGGGCGACGAAAAGACCACGGATTCCTACGGTTTTTCTGCATCTTAGCTTTTAGATCTATTCGAGTAGGATTTTGATTGTAGCCAATTTCATGACGGTTTGATTATTTATTATTATTTCGATTTACTCGTTATTCTATTGAATTGGATTAACTTCTTACATTCTTAATGCTTTTTAATTGTCTGCCAGATTAATTTGTTTTGAATGTCTTTATGGATTTGGGAGATGAAATTTAGGTATAGTTCTTGTTAGACGAATCATAATTTTTCGTGAGATAGGGATATACTCATGCGAATTGTGAAACTGTTATTGTGGGAATTCTTGAATGTTTTAGCTATTAATTATCTGATTCGAATAGGGATATATCGAGTTAGTAATTCGTAGTATTTTCTATCGACCTTGGGAAAGGCTTTAGAATAATTTAGGAATTCCTGGCTTACAATCAATTGAATAACAGTGAATTGAATCGAATAAATATCATTCCCGATTGTTTGAGGTGAAAATCATAATCCTACCTCTTATTATTATTATTATTATTATTAGTTCTATTATTTATTTTCTACAATTAGTTTAGATATAAATTCTATTTAATTGTTCTTCAAATAAAATTGTGAGTTGACTAAATTTTGGTACTTAGTGAAATCAGTCCTCGAGGGAACGATACTTTACTTATCACTTTATTACTTGTTGACACCGTGCACTTGCGGCATATTGTGAGGGATTTTCCCACAACATTAGGATCATTTCGACTCAAGCGATTATAGTTTTATCTACCACTAAGACAATGTATTATATTATTATAAATATAAATAAATGCAGCGGTGTGCATTTTCATCGTGTATATATATATATATATAGGGGTGGGTTATGGAGTGAAATGGTTTAAGTGTAGGAAATAAGAATGTATCTTAACCTTACATCTATAAAAAATTAAGGGCTCAGATTTAACTAGATTTGATGCTGACATCATCATTGATTCACCCGATTTTAACAACAAGGGTATTTGTGAAATGAAATTTTTTTCTCACTCCTTTCCATTCATCTTATCCATCTTTTAAGGGATTCTGAATTTATTTTCAAAATTAATTTTCTCTCCCCTCATTTCAATCTATCCCTAATTTCGCTCATTTTCTCTCCCCATTTCTTCTCATTCTTGCTCCTCCATTCCAGTCTGCCATGTCGCCCTTGTATATTAGCACGATTATTACGATTAGTTAGCACAATCTTTGTAATTAGTAAGCACATTTAATATTATTTTGCGGCATAAGTGTGTTTATTATCGGACACTTAGTGATTGTTCTACACATTTATAATAATTTTTAAGACATTTAGTGATGGTTTACGCACATTTAGAAAAAAATAAACAGTAATATTTGTGCTAAGTAGTGTAATGTGATTTATTAGTAAGCACAATAAATATAATTTTATTTTATTTTTTGCAATCTGTAAATTTCTTGAGAGCTTAAGTTATTATTATTATTATTATATTTTTTTACAGATAATGATAAGGGTAAAGCAAATGGAGATAAGGGTATAAATGATGGAGGAAGGGCGAAGGACGAAGGAAAGAGATAAAATGATGGAGGAAAGAGAAAACAAAATCACCACGTTGGGAAGAGATGGGAAAGTGGGATATGAAATCCCATGATTATAGGAAATACCAAACATACAATCTGTATAATTATAAATATATCCCCACAAAAATATTTCGCGTAGCACACTTAGGCTAAATTCTTAGCACAACGTGACCAAATCGCAACCATTGATCACCCAAGATCAAAGGCCCAAAATCATTCTTATTTCTTACGGAAAAAAGCTTTCCCACCTGAACGTATCCCTATATATATATATATATATATGGCTTTATTTTCAGAACTCTCTTAAGTGCGAGAACTGCGAGAACTCTTCTAAACCAATGAGATTTTTTTAAATATTAAAAAATATTTTTAATTCAAAGGGTATTGTAGTAAAATACAATTTTTATATTATTTTTGAATTTTTTTTATTAAATATAATAGCATCTACTGATGATAATCCCTACTATATCTATAACCCCTACTATATAGTAGGGGTTATGATCAGTAGGAGTTGTATGCATTGACATGATGTACATTATGTATTATTAAGAGTACAAAACGTGGTTCTCGCAGTTCTCGCATTTAACAGGGTTATGAAAATAAAGTTACACTATATATATATATAATTTACTATTCAAGTGATTGAGATTTTTAAATGAAGAAAACGTATCAGATAAATTTAAATAAATAAATACGTGCGGTGAGAATGACGTGTATCGACAGTGACATATATTTATAGAATGGGTGACGTGAAGAACTCCAACATCCCTTACCATAGATAATAATAATTCTGAACCACTGTCACAAGGAAGTTTGGTCGGCAAATGGTATTCCCTTTCTAATTCATTTTTTTTTTTTTTCTTTTTTCACCTTACTAGTTCTCGGGATAACGATCTACGCACAAGATCTTCTTCTGAGTTAAATCGCGAAATGTGTATCCAGGAGTTCTTAAATATCTTTCAACTATTCGTTCGCCGAGTAATTTCAATGCTGCACCCTCAAATCCAATTGCGAGGCCAGAGATCTGGCCTAACTCCTAGTCAAAGATCTAACTCTTAGTCAAAGACCAACTCTTAGTCTAGGACCTAACTCCTAGTCAAAGACCAAGGGATCATTGGGCAATAGGAAATTCAATTTCAAAGTGTTGCCACTAGGAATTGAACTCGTGACCTCCAACTAAGTTGCGCCAAGACAGTTGGTTTCTAATTCATTTTCTTTTCTTTCATTTTATTGACCTGTCCACTTTAATAAATTTATCATTCTTTATTTTCTAGTCACAAAGATGAAATTCTTATTTTTAGTCATTTAATATATAATTAATGTAATTTTACTTATTTTTTATCTAATACCAAAGAACATTAATTTAAAAATTTATTACATAAATTTTAATTACATATTAGTATTTTCTTTTGAAAATGCAAGCTCAATAAAAACGAAAAATTATATTTTAAATGTGGACTTTTTTTTTAAATAGAAAAGAGTAAGTAATAATAATATAATAAGACTAATAATAATAAGAGAGAAATTTGGATTTCAGAGATAAATTATCATCTTTTTTAACCTTTGTCCTCTTGAAGACAACCATTTATTACTTTTAAATTAGAGCTTGAAACCAAGTGGATGGGTAGGAGCGCAAGTCAGAATCATGGAGGGGTCTAGGTCTAGCTAATGGGAGGATTGAATGAAGCTCAGCTCGTTTGAAAATGAGCCGAGCACGAGTCGAGCGATCAATACCAGCATTGAATCGTGTTCAGTTGGCTTGATAACATATGTGTCAACTACGAGCCCTATGAGCTGACGCATTCTCTTATAAAAGGTCATCAGAAAAAATATTTTTTTTTTTAAGATTAAAGAATATTGATTTTTACAAATTAGGTAATATGATTTTTTTTACCTGAAAAATAAAAGAGAATTCAAACTACATATTCCTAGTTGTTCCATGAAATCCTTCCCTCATTGGTGTCTTACCTAATACTGGTTGTAGGGGGATAGAGTTATGGAAGGTTCTAAACTCTTCTAGATGTAGTAGGATCCTGTTAGATGTCTTACCTTAACTAGGAATCCTATGTATGGAATGACTCTCATTGTAATGCCTATATAAAGGCTCCTCTATTCATTGTTATCAATACAATTGATTTGCTGTCTTTTACTTTCTCCTCAAACACGTGATCAGCACGAAGCTCGAACAAAAAAAGAGAAGAAAATCGGCCAACAGCCGCCGCCGCCACCGCCACCACGCCGCCCAGCGCCCAGCCGCTGCCGCGCCCGATTCTGCCGCCGCGGCCCAACCGCCCCGAGCCGCCGCCACCGCCGCCCGAGCCGCCCAGCCGGCCGTCGGCCCGACCACCGCTCAGCCGGCGTCATCGCCGTCCGATCAGCCGGAAAGCCGCCGATCCAGTCCAGCCGAGAACATCACGCCCGACGCCGCCAGCGCCACCCGCCACCGCCGCACCGCGCCGCCGCCGTGGCCCATCCCGGCCAAGTCCGACCCAGGTCCAACCTCGGACCAAAAACCCGAACATCAACTTATCTTCGGAAGCCGCCAAAATTGCGCCTCCGGTTTCACGTCGTCGCATCGAGTACCAACTGGTAGATCGAAGCACACCACAAATTCATCACGTGCATAATTTTATAATCGAGGTAATTATCTGACTTGTCCCTATTCAATTCTCTCCTTTTTGGGAATTTTTCTTTTGGGGACATGGGTTATTGGGTTCTTTATCTCCCACGCTACTTTGCGGTGGATGAGACCGCGAGAGAAGTCGGTATCTCCGCGTGTCGAAGAAAACTGTGTGACGGTCCTGGGGGAGTCACGGAATTGTTGAAAGTCGATACTTGTGGTTGTTGCATACACCACGTATCTGGGTGCGATCTGATATCGCCATTTTTTGTCGACTTTACTAAACAACAATTAAGGGAAGTACATCGAGTAACGGTTATATTACACGCTTTTAAAAGCATCGATTGTGACCGTTTACATTGTCACTGAAAATCCAACAAGACTAACCTCCTCTTGTTTATATCTTGTAGATGGCACAAAGCTCCAATGTTCATCCGGAGTTCGACATCCTTGACCATGCTGGTAAGGAGTACCATAGGTGGGTCTCATACGTTCGCTTGGCGTTCGTCGGTAAGAAATTTACCACCATCATCTTTCCCTCTAACGAGCCTACCGCTCAAGAACCGAGCGAGGAAACCAAGGCTAATGCACTGATGTACTTGCGTAGACATATACATCCGTAGTTGAAAAAGTGTTACATGAATTTGCAAACCCCCAAAGAACTATGGGATACACTCGAACAACGATTTAATAATGTGCATGATCAGCGCTTCCCCGAATTGCAACTTCAGTGGGAGCAAATCCGATTTTTGGATTATGCGAATGTGGAGCCCTATAACCAAGCCATCCTCGATCTTCGCACTGATCTTGGTTTTTGTGGTGTCAAGAAGTCTGATCAAGATTTGATCGAGAAGACTCTTAACACGTTTCCCGTGGGAGCAAGTGTGATTGCTCATCAGCTGCGCGTTGCCTATGAGGAAGGGAGAATTAAAAATTTTAGTGACCTTATCTCCCACCTCGCGAAAAAAAGAAAGGCACCATGAGATTATTTTCAATAGCAATGCGCGCCCAGCTGGTACGAAGCCGATTCCGGAAGTGAATCAGGCTACCCACAGGAAGGCACCACGACAAAATAGAAAAGGCAACGCTACTCAGTTTTTGCAAGCACCACAAGTGCATGACTCGAGCAAGCGAGGGAAAAGACGAGGTCGTCGTTCCAATGTGTGGAAGAGGTAATGTGGCTCGGCCACGGGACCTAGTGGAACCCAACCACATGGACCGCCTCCTGCCGCCGGGAATGGAACCACTCCAAAGGAAGGCCGGAATTGCTATACTTGCGGATCGAAGAAGCATACTTACCGCAATTGCTAGGCGCCAAAGAACATCCAAGCTTACTACAAGCACTATAAACAGTACTTGACTCAAGAGTCAAATTACATGGAGGAAGATAACGATATTACGGCGGTGAACCATACTGAGATCCCGACTGAGAGCCCTCCTCTCACCATTGCGGACAAAGACCAACATATGGATGTTGCCGACTTTGACTAGATCGTTGTAGTTTGACTAGTTTTACGCTTTGGTTATGTTTTGTCTTGTTTCTAGTTTTCGAGAACTATTTTGGATTTTCTATGAATGTAATAAAGTTGGCCATGATGAATAAAATTCTTTTAATTGTTGTGATTGTGCAAAAACGAATTTTATTTTTCCCTTCGAAAGCATGTTTGGTTTATCACAAAAACAATTGCTCAATAATGAATTGCTTGGTTAAATTGATACATTGGTGGATTTCATCAAAACTTATGATCAAGACTAGGCGCATCCTCCTTGGTATTTGTTTATGCTTTGAAAGTTCAAACGGAATCAGTGGTTTTTAAACAGCCTTAGCTGTACTGACATTTCTACTTTCTCTGCAAGTCTACCAAGTTGGAGTTACCGAAAGGATCATTAGTCTAGATATAAATCGAACACCACGATGCGTTTTGAAGTGTTTAAACGCTCCTATGGCCATATTGTAATAGTATTGTATCAACAATAATGCCTTTGAAAAAGGCTTCAACCTTGCTCTATCACTCAACAATAGGGAAATACCAAAATAGCAACATGAAACGAGCACTGAGATTTGAGTTTGATGATACAGAAAGTGCACGAAACTATGGACAGAAAGATACGAAAGTCTAGTTTCCAGAACAACTGACCGTTCGTCCATAGCCTTCTTAACGAAGAAGTTATTGTTGTTTTAGTGAACAAAGGTCAAGCTACGCGGAAATTATTTCCAGCGATTGTGCTAACTTTGATCCTAACCAACTTGGTCGAATTTCCCCAAACTCGAAGTTAATGAGTTTTTGCTATGTCTTTCATCATAAGACTAATCGAGTTTCATGTCTTATTGTAGATGTCTCGTGGCGAAATTGAGTGCCTTGCTGATAGTGGAACAACCCACACTATTCTTTGGAATAGGCAATTATTTAAGGATATTGTGCCATATATATCCTCAGTGACAACAATGATTGGTTCATCCCATGTAATTCAAGGGAGGGGACCTGCTCATTTCTTGCTACCTAATGGTATGCATATTAATATCACAAATGCTCTCTATGCCCCAAGAGCAAACCGAACCTTGCTAAGTTTTAGGGACATCCATGCCAACGGTTATCACCTTGATACACATTGTGAGAATGAGACAGAATTTTTGTGTGTTACTCTGGCAGAATGCGGAAGACACCGCGTTCTCGAGAAACTTATGAGTCTAAGTAGTGGTTTATACCAGACTACAATAAGGGTTATTGAATCCTATGCTGTGAGTCACGAACTGTGTGATTCCGAAGCATACCAACTATGGCATGACCGACTCGGTCACCCTGGACGCGACATGATGATTCGCATTTTGTAAAACTCACATGGTCATCCGTTTTTCAAGTCCAGAAAACGATTGGAAGCACCACTCGATATCGGCATTGATGTGAGTGAGCTTTATACCATATCACTAGTATTAAAGATCGCACGCCCTGATAAGGTTGACGGTGCATCTCTCGTAAATCCCGAGGCTTCCGTGGCAATTTCTAATGCCCATAAATCGTTTTGTAAAGCCTGTTCACTAGCAAAGTTGATACCCTCTCCGTCCTTTGCTAAAGACTCAACACAAAATATTCGCTTCTTACAAAGAATTCAAGGGGACATTTGTGGACCTATTCAGCCAGAATGCGGACCATTCAGATATTTTATGGTTCTGGTTGATGTATCGACGCGATGGTCACACGTCGCTCTGCTATCCACGAGAAATGCTGCATTTGCTAAACTCCTAGCACAAATCATCAAGTTACGGGCTAACCACCCCGACTTTCCAATCTCGTCATTAAGATTGGACAATGCTGGTGAGTTTACGTCAAAGTCTTTTGACGACTATTGCATGTCGATTGGGATTGAAGTTGAACATCCCGTCCCCCATATTCATTCGTAGAATGGCCTTGCCGAGGCTATGATTAAGCGGTTACAGCTTATCGCCCGAGCATTGGTATTGCGCACCAACTTGCCAATTTCTGCCTGGGGTTATACAATTTTGCATGCGGCTATACTTATTCACTTTCGACCCACTGTCAATCAACCGTTTAGTGCGTACCAGTTGGTAACTCGATATGAGCCTGATATTTCACACTTACGCATTTTTGGTTGTGCAGTCTATGTGCCAATTATGCCTCCACAACGTACTAAAATGGGTCTGCAAATACGATTAGGTATATACGTTGGCTATGAATCGCCTAAAATTGTCCGCTATTTGGAACGTTTGACAGGAGATCTGTTTACTGTAAGATTTGCAGACTATCACTTTGATGAGACAAACTTCCCATCGTTAGGGAGAGAGAGGAATCGAACGATTCCAGTTGAATGCCAGGAAATTGTCTGGTGTGCTCCCTCCTTGCCTCATCAAGATCTCTGCACGGCTCAATCCGAGCTAGAAGTGCAACGTATTCTCAGTCTTCAGAAAGTTGCGGATTCGATGCTCGACAACTTTACTGATACTGCGAAAGTGACAAGATCTACCATTCCCGCTGCGAATGTTCCTGCAAGGTTAGAAGTCCCAGTTATAGGGCAAGGTTCAACCGCCCAAAGAAATGATGCCCCCAGCGTCAACCTTAGTGGTGGGACGGCTGCTTCGGCTGCTCTTATCCCTGCTCGAAAGAGGGGGAGGCTAGTGGGTAGAAAGGATACTGAACCTCGAAAAAGAAGAGGAACGGAGGCACAAAATCCTCTTATCATCGACATAGTGACTCCGTCACACGAGATTATCTCTGACTACGGATATGTCCTCGAATCAACAATGGAACAATCGACGGATGCATCGGAAACTTTGTTGATGTCAGAGAATAAAGAAATCTCGATGCAATATACGAGTGAATATGTACTATTGGACAGGTCGTCCACGCTAGTCGATGATGCTTTTGCCTACTTCGTCGCTCAAGAAATTATTGAAGACGACGATGCTGAGCTGCGCTCGGTTGCTGAATGTCAACAACGAGCCGATTGGCCGAAATGGAAAGATGCAATGCAGGCTGAACTAGACTCAATGGCTAAATGTGAGGTATTTGGCCGTATCGAGCCAGTACCCGTGGGCGTTAAACCAGTTGGACATAAGTGGGTCTTTGTCCGTAAACGCAATGATAAGGATGAGGTCATGCATTACAAAGCGAGACTAGTTGCCCAAGGCTTCTCGCAGCGCCCTAGCATTGACTACGAGGAGACGTATTCTCCCGTTATGGACATCATCACTTTCCGCTATTTAGTCAGTTTGGTAGTATCCGAAAAACTGAACATGCAGCTTATGGATGTGGTTACTGCGTATCTTTATAGGGATCTAGATACGGATATTTATATGAAAGTCCCCGAAGGGATTTCATTGCCCAAATCAAGTATCTCTAAACCACGGAGCGCTTACGCTGTGAAATTGCGTCGTTCACTGTACGGGTTGAAACAATCCGGAAGGATGTGGTACAACCGCCTACGTGAATACTTGATTGGGAAGGGATACGAGAACAGTGATATCTGTCCATGCATTTTCGTGAAAAGAACAGATACAGGATTCGTGATTGTAGCCGTCTATGTAGATGACATGAATGTTATCGGTACCATAGATGAGGTCAATGAAACGGCCCGCTACCTTAAATCCTAATTTGAGATGAAAGATCTGGGTAGGACTCAATTCTGCTTGTGCTTAGAGGTAGAACATCGAGATGATGGTATACTCATTCATTAGTCTGCCTATGTCCACAAAATGCTCAGGCGATTTAGTATGGACAAGGCACATCCTCTTGCTACCCCCATGATTGGTCGAAGTCTGGAAATGAACAAGGATCTGTTTCGTCCCAAAGAGGAGGATGAAGAGGTCCTTGGAGCAGAAACACCGTACCTTAGCGCAATCGGTTCGTTGTTGTATCTGGCTCAATGTACTCGTCCAGACATCGCATTCTCTGTGAATCTGTTAATGAGATTTAGCTCCGCTCCCACGATAAGGCATTGGAATGGAGTAAAACACATCTTTCGATACTTGAAAGGCTCCAGTGATCTTGGATTGTTCTTTCCCTACGCAAGAGAGAGCGATATTCTGAAAGGAATTGTTGAGGTTAAGACGATACATACCGACCGTCGATCTTCCTCTGATATTGCAGCTGAGCATGGTAGCTTGACTACCAGAAGAGCTAATGCGAGCAAGCTTACCCCTTATGCAGAGAATCCTAACGACACGTTAGTTGGATTTGCTGATGCCGATTATCTCTCTGACCCGCATAAAGGACGTTCCCAAACTGGTTATGTGTTCACCATTGGGAATACGGAAATATCTTGGCGATCTACCAATCAGACCCTAGTTGCTACTTCCTCAAACCATGCAGAGATAATTGCATTGCACGAATCCGTAAGGGAGTGCATTTGGCTCCGGTCAGTCATAGACCATATACGAGGAACGTGTGGATTAGATCCCACTACAACAACCCCTACTTGCATCTTTGAGGACAATGCGGCATGCATTGAGAAGATGAAGTTAGGTTTCATTAAGGGTGACAATACCAAGCATATTGCGCCGAAGTTCTTTTATAATCAGCAGCAGCAGAAATTGCTGAATATCGAAGTGAAACAAGTGAGTTCCGATGAGAATATCGCAGACTTGTTCGCTAAGTCTCTGCCGAAATCTACATTTGAGAAACATGTGAGAAGCATCGGCATGTGTCGATTATCCGAGCTCAACTAATGATAGCTCGACGGAATGAGCTGTCATGTATAACTCAGGGGGAGTATACTTCACATGATTCTGACATTTGTAGTTGGTGCGTTGTGCTATTTTTCCTCACCAAGTCTTTGTTTTTCCCACGGGGTTTTATTTGACTTGGAAAGGTTTTTTACCGAGGCAACACCTTATGCACCATGTTAGTATTAATGCTCGACACAGGGGGGGTGTTCCGGGAAATCCTTCCCTCATTGATTTCTTACCTAATACTGGTTGTAGGGGATAGAGTTATGGAAGGTTCTAGACTCTTCGAGAGGTAGTAGGATCCTGTTAGATGTCTTACCTTAACTAGGAATCCTATGTATGGAAGGACTCTCATTGTAATGCCTATATAAAGGCCCATCTATTCATTGTTATCAATACAATTAATTTGCTGTCTTTTACTTTCTCCTCAAACACTAGTAAAATATTAAAAATCAAACTTGCATCATTGCACACACACACACACACACAAATAAATCAAATACAATTATAACATTTACAAACTTAAATTACTCAAAAAAATCAACTTGACAAGCTGATTACGACTCACGAGTCCAGTCGAATAGGGAGGGCCGGCCCTTGTGCTAGGCCAAATGGGCCTCCGCCCAGGGCAGCAACGGCCCAAGGGGCATCACTGGCCAGTCCACTTAGTAGTATACTTAGGTTTATTTTTTTTTCAAAACCCTCCTCTCCTGCTCTCTCGGTCGCTCCTCTCTATCTCTCTCACTCTCTCTCACTCTCACAACCGACACCACACCAGTTAAAACCCTCATCTCCTGCTCTCTCTCTCTCTCTCTCTCGGTCGCTCCTCCACTATCCCCAATCGTTTTTTTTTAATTTTAGGGTTTGTGTGTCCTAAAGCTAAAATCCCCAGGTCGCTCGCCCCAGGTTTCTTCATCTTCACAGCCCGGTTCGCTCTCGCCCGTTTCATCTTCCCCAATCGGCCACTGCCAGGTCAATCCCCAGGACCCCAGGTGTTGTCTTTCCATTTTTTTCCTTTCAAGTAAATTTTTTATTTTACTTCTTGGTATTATTTGCTAATTTGCTTGGCATTACTTGGTATTATTTTCTTATTTGCTTGGTATTACTTGGTATTTTTGCTTAATTGTTTGATTACTTGTTGAAAAATATTTCCTAGATCACAACCATCCGGGGCTCAAAATCGAAAAAGAAAGAAAAAACAAAAGAAATTGCTCAATTTTTACATGAATCATTAAATAGATTTTTTATTAGACAAGAAAAACCCATTGAAACTCCTAATGACAATATGGAAAATCGTGTTGACGAAGAATTTATTGGTGATCCTAATGACAATGTGGAAAATCTTGTTGATGAAGAATCTGTTGGTGATCCCAATTCTAATGATTTTATGGCAAATCTTGTTGATGAAGAAGTTCGTTTTAGGTGATATTATGTTTGTTTTGTTTTTCGGGATTTTGGTTTATGACATTGTAACTTTTCTTTTTAATAATAATCGGCATGGGGATGAGCCACCTAGCTTGACTAAGTTCCAAATTCCTTCAAAAAATTGTATTATTAGTTTCTTAAATTAAGGGGCATATTTTTCGCCCTTCGCCCAGGGCATCCGAAACTATTGGACCGGCCCTGCGAATAGGCTTGACACGTCTATGCGACTTGATTTACGAGTTGAGTCGAGTTGAGTGGAGGAGGGGGGCTAATCGATCCGTCGAGTTCATTGAACTTTGAGTCAGACTCACCTCGTTTACCAACAAGTCGAGTCAGTTTCAAATCAGGCAATGAAACGACTCACCATGAGCTATAAACAAGTCAAGCGAGTCATATCGAGCTAAGCCTGGACGACTCAGTGTCATTGGCCAACTACACTTTGAATATTTTCCTTAGTGGACATTCCTTTTTGTTTTATTGAGCTTATTTTTGCTCTCGGTTTTCTTTGTGCAAGAACTTCTAGTATTTACTAAATTAAATAAATAATAGATATGGCAATTTTATGGCATGACTTGTTGCGATATTTCTTACACGCAAGTGCACGTTATCGTTTACAAGTAATAAAGTGATGAGTGAGTATCGTTCCCACGAGGACTGAATCACTAACTACCGATTTTTATGTATTCCAGTTTTATTCGAACAATCGAATTTGGTTTTTGCAATTAATTACTAAAAGAATTATTAAAAGACTAAACAGTACAAAACGATAGCTTGAAGAAAGGGGAATCAAATGATGAATAAGTCTAGGATTCTGAATCCACCTCGGTTTATCCGAATTTACTCTCGATTATCCGTAGTAAATGATTTTCCCAATTTACTGAAGACGGAGATTGCTAATATATTCTACCGCCTCTCCCGAGGTCAATAGATTTGTCTAAAGGCGAATAACGCACTCTATCCCTAGGTGAATTAATTCGTCAATAGGCAAAAAGTATAAAATCTCCAAAAGGCCACGTAGTTCCTATGAGTATATTCCTATCTCACAGAATAAAACGGTCCTCACCAATAGTTCCTCACCAATTCTCCTCTCCCGATTCGAATTGAATGATTAAATCAATACAACTATTGGCCAGATAATTTCAAGCATTAAACACGATTGGGAAAACTCAACAAAAAGGTAATTAATTAGATAATCTCAAGCAAATCCGTCAAAACGTAAGTTTCATTAAAATCCTAGATTAGGGTTTTAACCTGACATACTAATAATTGAAAATACAGAATAAATGAATGAAATCATTAAAATCAAACGCAGATGAAGCTCAGATTCCTCCGTTCTTCGGCTTCCGCCCTCTGCTCTTGAAGTCTTCTGCTTCTCTTCCTCTTCTGCCGTCTCACCAAGATTCTTTAATTCCCTCCAGATCAAAAGATCATTAATTAGGGTCTTAAACCCTTATTTATAGCTTTTCACATCCTCCAAATCGCGTCCGTATGAGTAGGCCGAAAACTGGCTTCGAAACGGCCCAAATCCGCGCGATGCATACAAAAACCGCCTAGTGTGCCGTGGCTCACTAAGTGCTGCTGTGCACACCGCTTTAGCCGATGCACAGGCGCCATTTAATTCATCTGTCTGCGGCTCACTGGTATCGTGCGCGGCACTGAGTACTGATTACTTTGTGCTCATTGTTGTCTTCTGTCTGCGGCCCAGCTTCCTTGTGCCGCGGCTCATAGCCAAAATTTGCCGTTTTCGCCCGTTTCGCCTCGTTTTAGCTTCCGGACTTTAATTTCCTGACAAACATACAAAATTAAGGCATTAAAAGTTCATTTAAACAATTTCACTCTCCAAAATGATACAAAATAATGGTAAATAAGCGTATACAAATACGCCTAACAAATACCCCCAAACTTAAGCCTTTGCTTGTCCTCGAGCAAAAAGAATTAAATTCAACAAAAGAATGTTTTGAATCATCGTGCGACTCGTAGTGTTTAACCTAATCAATACTCTCCTGAAATTCTCTCTGAATAATACGAGTATCGTAATAGCGAGCTACACTCAGAACACTGATTCTACAAAGTAACCAAGTGCAGTCCTAATTACTCGTTCATGAAGAAAATCCAGCTCAAAGATTAACAAAACGTGAATCAAATCGACCGTCAATATGAAAGGTTAAAATAAACAAGCTAGTTCGCCCCGTTCCACAGTCTAATGGCAAAATTTTCACGAGTTTCATAAAAATAATCCTCGGACAGTATTCCCTTATATATATGCTCAAGAAATTGATTCGAGTTGACCACTAGGTTCGGATCTCGGGATGTTTCATCGGGATAATCCTAGGGTGGAACTTCCATTCTCATGTATTGGGAAACCGTTTGACGTAAAAGACACTCATGGGGCACATGGATGCTTCTAGTTACTAAGTTCCCTTCTACAGCGGAGAAACAACTCGAATATATAATTCCCGCATGTCCGAATCAAGGTCGCCGTTTTACGCGAGAGTAAACAACGGGTCACGTGAATACCCCCGGTTACTAGGCTCCCTATCATCGGCACATGCGAAAATTCTAAATCACTAGTCTAATCAGGGTCGTCGTTTTACGCGAGAGTAAACAACGGGTCACGTGAATACCCCCGGTTACTAGACTTCCCATCATAGAACAAAAATATCTCGACTATTGGGAAAAACTGACCGACTCTAAACTCAATCTAAGTGCCCACACGACTAATGTAACTGGACGATTAACTAACCGAAAAATGTAACCAAACGTATCGATGGTGATTTTAAAACACGTGTGTATCCTCTCTTATCTGCCAAGACCTCTACAATCACGAGAAAAATTTCGGACCTAAATGAATACTAAGCAGAAACAGAAATCACTGACTACAACTCGACTAAAACTCGACCGTTTCTTCAGAGAGAAAAACAGTGTCGTAACATCAGTATTACACAAATAGAAGCACGAAAAATTCACGAATAGAGTAAAATCAAGACAAGCAAGGCTATCGAAAACGCAAAATAACGAAAAGTGCAACGAAATAAAGTACAACAATAAATGTAGCGACAGAAAGTAGACCCCCCCAAACTTAGGACGTACATTGACCTCAATGGACAAAATATGATATGCAATAAAAGTAAAAGGTCAAGTACTCCCCTACAGTCCTCTCACGAGCTGGTGCCGGCATCATCCGGTGAGGAAGGTGGTGTGGCTGGCCGGGCGGGTGCAATAAATGGCTCGTCTGGATGCATGATATGAGCCGTCCATGCGGCAAGGTGCTCCTGATGGTAGGCGTCCCTCGCTGCCAGACGCCTCGCCTCTCGTCGGTTGGCCCGGCGGGCCTGCTCTCGCATCTCAGCTCTGACGGCTGCAATAACGCTCTCTCGCTCCGTCCGCTGCTCCTCTCGCATGGCAGCCAGCATACTCTCCCTCTCCCTCCTCATCTCATCTCTCTCTCCTCATCTCATCTCTCATATCCTCTCTCTCTCTCCTCGTCTCCTCTCTCAGCTCCTCTCTCTCTCTCCTTAGATCCTCCCTCAGCTCGTCAAACATCTCCTGCAATCTCTCTCTGTCGGGTGGCGGGCCGGCATCTCCATGTGTCAGCAAAAGAGGCTCGGGGGACCCCTCGTGGGCCTCATCCAACAGAAATCCTCTCCCCCGAGAGTGCGCCGACGCTCCTCCCCACTGGTCAAAATGTGAGATGATGCGGTGGTCGATCGGGGCCTGGGGAGCAAGCATCGGCTCGTCGTCCGACCACGTCAGCCCCGACTGCCGGCACAGAGCACAAATAAGCGAGGGCTGTTTCAACCCCGTCTTGGCCCCCCCTGGATACACTGGAAGATAGATCGGACCAGGATGGGGGCCACATCGAAACGCAGCCCGGAAGTGATAGCATATAGTGTCCGGACGCGGGAGAGTAAAACAGTGCGGATCTAAGAGGTGGGGTCAATGCGTGCGCAGATAAAATATAGCCAGGCACGCCCGAGCCGGCTTAGGCGCGAGCTCTTGAAGTGGAAAGTGGAAGAACCCTGTGCGCGCTGCTCCCAGTCGGAGTCGGGCTGTGCAATAGTCTCGAGCAGGGCCTCCTTCGTGAGGCTAGTCATCACTCGGTCATAAGCCGACTCATCTACCACCGGAAGCCCAAACAACCTCCGAATAGCAGCTGTGGAAAAATCAATCGTAATACCTCTAACGACGGCAACATATGGCCTGTCCGAATGTGCTTCAGTAACGCGCTGGCATAGAACTCCTGCACTATCGAAATAACCGCTGGCTCGGGGGGTGCAACAAATCTGGCCCACCCCATCTCATCTATCATGGTAAGCAGTTCCCCGTCTTGGGGAGCTGGAGTAAATCCCCTCTCCGGGATAAGAGGTCGCGGCCGAATCTTCTCATTGAAGATTTTGTGGATCTCAGGGTCGGAGAACTGGTGCCCCTCAGACTCGGCGCGGCTACGAGAGGTTTCCCCTCGAGTGGGGGATGACTAGGTCCTGGCCCTCTTGTTCAACTTTTTAGTCCTAGCCATGGTGATCCCTAAAAAAGAGTTAACACCAGAGTTTATTTACGCAAACAATAACGAAACTAATCATTACTTGGCCAAAGATATCCAGCCGTAAATCAAGAATTTAACAAGATAGCACATCCGTGAGAAAAAATGAAATTGGACTTTAACGTTTAAACTGGACGTAAGGGTTGGGCTTTCTGTAATTTCAGAACGAATACGTTGCACAAAGATTCAAAAGATTGCTTTAACAAAGAAAATTTTTCATTTAGACATTTCATCGAACACCTAATGGGCGAGAGTTTACTTGAAGAATAAACATGGCTATAGCTCGATTCGACCCCCAAGAACAGAAACACAATTCATTCATCATCAAAACAACGCACTCAATTCATTCATATTCCAAACTAACCATGAAAATTCGATTAAAACCACCATTTCATCCACTAAACCATCATAGACTTTTGAAGGAAAATAAACATATTCAATCCTCAAATGGTTAAAACAACTTCAAATTTAAATTCATAAAACAAGTAGAGATTAGAGATTGGAACATACCTTGATTGGTTTGTGAAAAGTGCAATAAAAAATCGCAAGAAGAAAACTAGAAGAAGGCTCGGCCGATCGCGCGCAGGGGGAAAGGGAAAGAAAGAAAACGTACCTGGGGTGGCCGGCCGAATGCGGGTTATAAGGTACCTGGCTGTTCGAATTCCGCATGGTGTGCCGCGGCAAAGCTAAAGTGAGCCGCGGCATAGAGTACAGTCCCTTTTTTACCTGCTCGTTCGTTTTGTCGTGTGCCGCGGCTCAGTTTCAGTGTGTCGCGGCTCAGTGCTCAAGTGTGCCGAGGTACAGGGTACAATGGGTTTAGCTTATCCTTTCGATTTGTGTGTGCCGCGGCTCAGGCATCAATTTCTCCCCTGGGACTTTTCCTGCACAGAATTTCAAGAAGAACATGTCAAGAGCGAGAGGTAAAAGCAAATTAAAGCACAAAAAGATGAAAAATAAAAATTCAAAAGTGCAAGAAAAATATAGAAACGCAAAAATCTACAACTACGAACTCGGGTTGCCTCTCGAGAAACGCTAAGTTTATAGTCTTCAGCTGGACCTATTTAAAAATCAGTTCGCTTTTCGCAAACTCCATTTGATCTCCGCCCCGTTCATCGAACCGTCAATATGATTTTTAAAATTATGACCATCAGTCGTTAACGATTCGACTTTCGGTTCGGACATCGAATGTTGTTTGCGGAAAGGTTTTGACGAGAATAACTTTCCGAAACACCCGTTTTTCTCATGACTAGATGTCCGTTTGGCTTCCGACTTATTCCCCTCTTTCACGAACGCACTTAAGACTGCAGTGGACTTTTCCGAGTGTGGCTGATCAGATGGCCATGATTGCATGTTCACATGCTCGAGAAATGCTACTCGTTCTACATCTTCCTTAAAGGTTGGACCATCTGACACGGAATTTGATTTTTTCGACCGACGATGTTTTCGGTGCTCTTGTTTTGCAACGGCCTCCATATTTTCACTCTGTGAGCTTTTATCACCACCTTCGGGCCATGAAAAGGATTTGAATACTTGGAACGTAACATGCTCGTCTTGAACCCGCAGAGTTAATTCTCCTTTTTCCACATCAATAAGAGTTCTGCCGGTCGCCAAAAATGTTCGTCCCAAGATAATCGGGATATCTTCATCTTCCTCCATGTCGAGAACAATAAAATCCACTGGAAAGATAAATTTATCCACTTTTACTAGCACATCCTCGATCACTCCCCTCGGATACTTAATGGACCTATCGGCCAATTGTAAGGAGACTGTTGTCGGCTTGGCTTCCCCAATGTCCAGCTTTTTGAAAATCGACAGAGGCATGAGGTTAATACTAGCACCGAGATCACACAATGCCTTATTAAAAGAAAGATTCCCCATGGTGCACGGTATGTTGAAACTTCCCGGATCTTTCAATTTTGGTGGGAGCTTCTTTTGAAGAATTGCGCTGCATTCCTCCGTCAAGGCGACTGTTTCAAACTCCTCGAGTTTTCTTTTCTTCGACAATATCTCTTTCATGAATTTAGCGTAGCTCGGCATTTGTTCCAACGCGTCGGCGAATGGAATGTTAATGTGAAGCTTTTTGAACACGTCAAGGAACTTAGAGAATTGTTTGTCCGCCTTTTTCTGCTGTAATCTCTGCGGAAACGGGACGGGTGGCACATATGCCTTCGGGTTATCCGGAAACGTTATCGAAGGTCTCCAATCTTGTGACTCCTCTTTAGCTAAATTTTCCTTTTCCTCAATTTCACACCTCTTTTCACTTTTCTCGGGCTGGTCACATACCTCCTTCCCGCTTCTCAAACTGATTGCGTTTAGACTCTCTCTAGGATTTGTCTCGGTTGTACTTGGCAATGCTCCCTCACGCATTTGTCAACACATTAGCAATTTGGCCCGGTGAACTTCCAAGTTGCGAATGGAAGCGGAATGATTACGCAATGTCGCTTGATGCGGGTCATAAATTGACTCGTATTCGCCAATTTCGCAATTGCTTCCTCGAGAGAAACTTTTGGAGCGGGAGGGGCTGCCGTTGGTTACGAGCGAACGGGGCTGGTTTGAGTTACATCCGTTTCTCTCCACGAAAAGTTGGGATGATTACGCCACCCCGGATTATACGTGTTGGAGTACGGATTATTTTGCCGGTTTCCGTTTCCTACAAACTGAGCTTGTTCAATTTGGGGCTGCTCGAACGGATTTTCGACTTGACACTCCGCACTTGGGTGGGATCCGTTACACCAATTTCATGTCTCAATGGTAACGGGGGAAGGTGCATGCGAAAATGCTTGGAGCTGTTGGGTCAAGGCGGCGACTTGAGCTGACAATGTGGAAATCGGATCATTACTAGAAATTTCCATAACTCATTTCGGCGTTATTCGTTCGGATGGCCATTGATAAGCATTAGCGGCCATAGCTTCCAACAACGAGTGTGCCTCAGCCATAGTCTTTCCCATCAAAGCCCCACCGGCGGCTGCATCCACGAGAGTGCGTGTAGAGGCACTCAATCCATTGTAAAACGTCTGAATTTGAAGCCAGTCTGGAAGGCCGTGATGTGGGCATCTCCGTAACAAATCTTTGTATCGCTCCCATGCCTCATGGAGCGATTCCATATCATACTGACCGAAAGTGGTGATCTCGTTTCTCAATCTCGCCGTCTTAGAAGGTGGGAAGAATTTGGAAAGGAAGGCTTGCGCTAACTCTGCCCATGTTGTGATCGACCCCGGCGGTAAGGAATTTAGCCAAAATTTCGCTTTATCCCTCAAAGAGAATGGGAAAAGCCGTAATCGGATAGCATCGTCGGTGACACCATTATTCTTGAATGTGTCACAAATTTCAAGGAAAGAAGCAATATGAGCGTTAGGGTCGTCATTCGGCAATCCACAGAATTGGCTCGCCTGCACCATCTGAATAATAGTAGGCTTGATCTCAAAATTGTTGGCTTGGATAGTGGGACGTCGAATTCCCGAAAAATTAGCATTAATTTGCGGCATGGCATAGTCTCGAAGAGCCATTTCCGGCTGAGCTTGCTGCACAATATTATTTCCTCCTTGAATCTCAATATTTTTGGCCATGGTCACCGTCGTCTGTAATTCTCGTTTCTCCTTCTTGTTCCTTCGAAGAGTGCGCTCGAGCTCAGTATCCAAAGGTAATAGGCCTTCGTTACCGAGTTTTCTCATGCACTACACGAAAGATCCTGAAAGGAAAAACAAATAACTAAAATTAAATACACAAAAATAATAAAATAAAAACGTTCAAACTAAGACTAGAAATACTGAAATCGATATTAGAAAATTTCAGTCCCCGGCAACGGCGCCAAAAACTTGTTGCGATATTTCTTACACGCAAGTGCACGTTATCGTTTACAAGTAATAAAGTGATGAGTGAGTATCGTTCCCACGAGGACTGAATCACTAACTACCGATTTTTATGTATTCCAGTTTTATTCGAACAATCGAATTTGGTTTTTGCAATTAATTACTAAAAGAATTATTAAAAGACTAAACAGTAGAAAACGATAGCTTGAAGAAAGGGGAATCAAATGATGAATAAGTCTAGGATTCTGAATCCACCCCGGTTTATCCGAATTTACTCTCGATTATCCGTAGTAAATGATTTTTCCAATTTATTGAAGGCGGAGATTGCTAATATATTCTACCGCCTCTCCCGAGGTCAATAGATTTTTCTAAAGGCGAATAACGCACTCTATCCCTAGGTGAATTAATTCGTCAATAGGCAAAAAGCATAAAATCTCCAAAAGGCCACGTAGTTCCTATGAGTATATTCCTATCTCACAGAATAAAACGGTCCTCACCAATAGTTCCTCACCAATTCTCCTCTCCCGATTCGAATTGAATGATTAAATCAATACAACTATTGGCCAGATAATTGCAAGCATTAAACACGATTGGGAAAACTCAACAAAAAGGTAATTAATTAGATAATCTCAAGCAAATCCGTCAAAACGTAAGTTTCATCAAAATCCTAGATTAGGGTTTTAGCCTGACATACTAATAATTGAAAATACAGAATAAATGAATGAAAGCATTAAAATCAAACGCAGATGAAGCTCGGATTCCTCCGTTCTTCGGCTTCCGCCCTTTGCTCTTGAAGTCTTCTGCTTCTCTTCCTCTTCTGCCGTCTCACCAAGATTCTTTAATTCCCCCCGGATCAAAAGATCATTAATTAGGGTTTTAAACCCTTATTTATAGCTTTTCACATCCTCCAAATTGCGTCCGTATGAGTAGGTCGAAAACTGGCTTCGAAACGGCCCAAATCCGTGCGATGCATACAAAAACCGCCTAGTGTGCCGCGACTCACTAAGTCGTACGCGGCTGCTTTGCCTTTAGCCGATGCACAGGCGCCATTTAATTCATCGTCGCGGCTCACACAGGTATGCGCGGCCTGAGTCTGATTTACTTTGTGCTCATTGGTTGTCTTCTGTGCATGGCCCGACTTTCTTGTGCCGCGGCTCATAGCCAAAATTTGCCGTTTTCGCCCGTTTCGCCTTTAGCTTCCAGACTTCAATTTCCTGACAAACACACAAAATTAAGGCATTAAAAGTCCATTTAAACAATTTCACTCTCCAAAATGATACAAAATAATGGTAAATAAGCGTATAAAAATACGCCTAACATGACTCAATAAAATTGGAATTAAGATGGAGTTGACGATAATAATGCCCAACTTAATAAAATAAAAGGGAATTATGATTATCTTATTTACACCACACAAAATTGTGAAAAGTTCTATAATACAATAAAACTTTTAAAAATTGTTCAATTCTACACTACATCTTTTAATTTATATTTTTTTTTGATATAATATTCATAATATATGATAAAGGTAGAAAGTTTGAACATTTTACACTGAAACGACAGGCAAGCGAGCAACAAGCTGCGCCGCTAGCCCTTTCTGAATAGCAAAACTAAGTCTTTTAAAAACTACATTCAGAGACCTTGGGGTCGTAACATTGCCATGCATAACCCGTTGGACTCTTTGAGCAGCTCCACAGCCTCATGTGCAAGGAAGCCAAATGTATCAAATGCAAAAGGTATAAACGCGTGTTGGTTATCAAGGCACGCTTTCTCGTGTTTGGTTACTTTGCATGAAGCGGCTTTCAAAGCAGCCTGACCTGCCGTAAAAGCATGATTCCCCAATCCCACAAGTGGAGAAACCCCCGTTAGATCTACACAAGCATGTTTCCCTCCTATCCATCCAAAGACCAAAATGTCAGCTGGTCTAAGTGTCGATCTTCCTTCTATCGGGTCAGTCAAGAAATTCACAAGTGCTTCTTTCTTAACTGAAATCCCAGCCCGCCTGAATATGTCAAAAAGAAGATCTCTAACCAAATCGTGTCGGTATTTGAACCCCGAAAGCTCTCTACAATGAACTGCATGCTCTCCGAATGAATCCAAACAAGCTTTGTGACAAACTGGGCAAATTTCTTCAACCGGAAAAATAGGGATCATGAGGCGATATTTAAGGATAGTGCGATACTCAATCGGCGACATATGTTGACCGAGACCATCTATAGGGATGGCAAGGAGAAATTCTTGAGCATGTGGTGCACGCAGACACTCAAAAACAGCTTTTTGTCTAACAGTCATCTCAAAGTGAACTTCCATGTCCTGGACAATCTTGCTAAAAAGAGCACTCGCCAATGTGTGTTGGGCTTTAGGGGGGCGGTGTCCTTTTTAGTGAAACTGCCAAAGTCAAAACTTGGAATCATATCTCGAAGACAAGTCAAAGCACAATCATAATCATAATCCATATCACATACACCACTGCTGCGTAAGATGTGGTCCTGAAGCACCCAAGATTGGGCCCTCGAGGCCACAAAGGCATAAGATGAAGCCTCTACCGCCGAATATAGCCCCAAACCACCAAACCTAATAGGTAAAGAGGCAAGTCGCCACTGGAGGTCCCCAAAGAAGGGACCTCCACAAACTACCATATCCTCGATCGCCTCACGCAATCCTTTGTCAAAAAGCATAGCAGCCTCCTCCACATATACGGGTTGACACGTCCTCAAGCCAAAAAAAAGTGTAGCAATACTCATGCACGATCGAAGCAAGAGGAGCTCACTCTGCGGGTCTCCTAGCTGGGGAAGAAGACGCATCGTATCAATAGCACTAGAAGCTCTCTTCTTTACCAACCCACTAATGAAACCAGCATCCCTACTAACTGCCCCCCCAAGAACCTTCACCCCCAACGATGGCCTACCGATGTCGTTTGGGAATAAACCCTCACGAAGCTTCCTACCATCACAAGAAGGCCAAAAAAGTTCGGTTTTCCTAATATTCAATTCAAGACCCAAAGCTGGACCCGACGCCCTAATGATGCCCAGAGCCCTAGCCACCTCCTCAGTGTCACCAATGACCGTCCCATCATCAAGATACCACGCATGAAGAAGAAGCTTGCAATTGTTTCTGATTTGGTGCACGAGGGGATGCAACACAAGAGCGAAAAGAAGTGGTCCTAACGGGTCACCTTGCTGAACCCCAGTGGTGGACCATATATGATTATCTCCAAGATACAATCTGGCTGGTTGCCTATATAGAAATTCTACCCATAAAGAAATAGAAGGGCACCTCATCCTGACTTCATGAAGTAAAGCTGATCTATCCACCAAGTTAAAGGCGTTAGAAAAATCCACTGTAAGCATCGCAAGAGACCCGTCAGTGTGACGATCACTTAACAACCTGTTAACCCTATGCAATATGGCCTCTGCTCCACCCGACACACCGATCCCAAACTGAAAATCATTAAGGTACTTGGTCATTTCTTTGCCAACACCTTTCATAGCCACCTTGGAAACCAACCGCCTTCATATGGTACCGAGTGCAATAGGTCGGATCCTGTTGTCGGGTTTCAAGAGCGGCGTAAGAGGAGCAGACGCAACAAACTCTGCAAGAGCCGATAGACATCTCCCCCCTAACCACAAATTAACCACAGCAGTGATAGCACATAATAAACCAGTGGCAACAGCAGACCCATCTCCACACAAAGCATCCAAAATGTGTTGTGACCGCAAGCCGTCCCTCCCACAAGAAGTTCCTTTAGGGAAGGATTTAATACAACCAATGACGTTATCAACCTCCACAACAAGGGCAGGCTCAGCATAAATAGTGCTCGGCATAGACGGTGGTGGTTTGTGTGGATGTTTAGCCTCCAAAGCCATCAGAGTATCACCATTATGCAGAGCCACCCCTGAGCACAACACCTTCACCGCTGCTGTAAAGTGACCATCAGCAACCTTTCGAAGGCACGCTCTGATGTTGGTGTTACCAGCATTTTCATCCTTTTGTATATCAACGCTCCCTTGGTTAAGAGGCACCGGACCCGATCCATCTAATATATTTTTGACTAAAAAGGCAACACCATCCTCTTTCCCCCATGTGGCTAGCGAGCTTAGTATTGAACGATTTTGCAAGGCCTTTCGATTCCCAGATCTGCTTTCTTGTCTATTTGTGGGTTTAAACACTTGCAAAGTGCAACGAGGAAGAAGTAACAACTTAACCCACGCTCCAATAGATCCCGGTTGAGCGACTACTTCGTTTAGAGTTGTTTTCAACGCCTGTGAGAAAGCCATACGACAACCATGTGGGATGCTTTTGACAGTAACGATAGGTGCTTTGAAAACACGATCAAGGAGTACAACATCCAATACAAACGGCTCATGATCATTGATCTTAGGCACTATGATAGAGGATTTCAACATCCAATATATTCACTTTTTTACACCAAAACTTGACATATAGCTGTTCAAGTTATGTTTAATCTACAAAACAATTTTAGATACATTTGCATGTCCGATGCCTTTACTTATATAACACACAATTAAACTATTGAATTAATTAAAAATAAATAAGCTAGAGTATAAATGCTTAATTAGGTAAAAAATTAGTAACAAGGATAAAAAAGTCAAACTAATATAAGAGGAGTAGAATTGGAAGATATTGGAGAATCATTTTGGTTGACCTGTCACCTGTGTTTGCATTTTTATTTTCTTTTAATGCGTAGTGGTGTCGACTTAATTTTCTTTCTGTCCAATCAAAACACGAGGTTTGAAATTTATGGTTGCCGTAGCCGATCAGTCGAGCTGAGAATCACTTGCAAGAATCTACCACAAAAAAAAAAAAAATAGTCTCCTCTATTTTCTAGCTAGTACATGAACTATTCTCAGTAGGGATTGACCTAGCCATGTTTGGTCGTGCGTCTAAGTTTCTATAATCAGCCCTTCAATCAATTTTCTTTAATGTATAAACTCTTCCGGGAAATTCTTCCCGTATTGGTGTCTTACCTAATACTGGTTGTAGGGGGATAGAGTTATGGAAGGTTCTACACTCTTCCAGAGGTAGTAGGATCATGTTAGATGTCTTACCTTAACTAGGAATCCTATGTATGGAAGGACTGTCATTATAATGCCTATATAAAGGCCCCTCTATTCATTGTTATCTGATTGATTTCTTTGTCTTTACTTTCTCCTCAAACACGTTATCGATCGTAGCTCGAGCGAAAAAAAAAAAATCGGCCCGACCCTCGCCGCCGCTTGATCCGCCATGCCGCCCGCCGCCGCCGTATCGATTACCGCCGCCCGATCATCAACCAGCCACGCCCATTGCCCGCCGCCACCACTTGCCGCGCCGCCGGCCACCACGCCCACCCGCCATTGCCACCGCTGCCACCACCGCCCAGCGCCACCGCCACCGCCGCCAAGCACCGCCCCTGCCACCACTGCCCGACCCGCCCGTACTTGTTGCCAGCCCTTGATGCCACCGCCCAGCGCCTGTTAAGAGTATGCCCTCGAATGCCACTCAGAGGTTGTTGAGTGAGGGCATTGTACTTGTAATTATGTAAACCATTTATATAAGGCAAAATGGATGTTTCTTTATTTACTGGTAGTTACTGGCATTCCTAACTCGTAAATAAACATATAGAAACTAGTCCGTGTATTTGAGAGCAAAACGTTCCACTCCTTATTGGATAAGGGGATCGGCACTGGAAAGGTTATAGCTCAAATACTTAATCGTTCGCAAGTCGATTTCGCAAGTCGATGAAACTTGACTGGGCGTTAAGTTTATGTGAAGACTTGTATGACGTGTTCTTTGACATGGAGAGTGTCTGTCGAACACTAATGGTTAGTGGGAGCACACGTTATAGGTATGCTAATTGGATTAGTATACTCGAACCGACTCACCCTCGATTCGTCGCACGGATTTCACTCCAGGACAGTCAATGACGGAATCGAAAGGTTGTGATACGTATTCGTGAACCTTCGACTTGAGGATTTAGTAGGGATGTGCTTGTGACGTCAAGATGGTCATTGGAGCTAGTTGTATTAGATATACGGCAGCTCGATGATCTCGATTTGCATTAACGCATGCATAGCATCAAGTACAGATAGGGTTTGACTGACCGTGACCCTATAACTTAATCGGGACATTTGAAAGAAGGGTTTATACGTTTACTGGTATTCACGACAGAATGGTTCTTGAATGATCCCAATCATTCGTTCTCAGTTGGGGTACAGTGTAGGCCGCCAGGCTGGCTAGGTGGTGCTACTACTCTTTGGTTCCTCCCATTGCTGACTGAGACGGACCTACCGAGTCGCGCATTAGGATTGATGATGGAATGAATCAAGCTAATTCTCTCATTATGTATATTAGATATTGGATATCTAAATTTGGGACATTAGATGTCTAAATCGATTTATTGGATAAATTGATTTACGGCCTAATGCATTAAATATATCACTGGGTGATTAATTTAATTCATGGATATAATTATTTCTTGGAGAAATTAATTATGTTATAATGTATTTGAAATATGATGAAATTAATTGGATTAATTAAATTATACAAATACATCGGGACGGAATTGGAGTTTATCTGTTTGGACTCTCGGGAGTCCGAAAGGGATCGAACTCATCCGTTTTCTCCATGGGCCCCCCCCCCCCCCATTTCTAGCCACCTTCTTTTTGGATTTTTGTCTTCATTCTTTTATGAATGATAATTGTGGAGGTGGGGTTAGATTCCCACATGCATGAGTTGTTAAAGGAAGTGAAGAGTTGAATAAATGAGAAGGATGACAATCACTCATTGAGACAAGCTTCCATACATGAGTTGTGAAGAGAATAGAGAGAGAAAAAGTTTTTTTTTTCTCGAAGTCATCTTCTTCTTCAAGTTTGTTCTTGTTTTCTTAGAGAAAAATATCAACACATAAAGAGAGAGTAAGATTAAAACACTTAGAGTGTAGTAATCTTTACATATATAGCTTCATCACTTAGCTCTAGCCGTATCCTCGGAGGATAGCAAGGTGATCGTTGTTCCGGTCGTTTCTCCGGCGCGTGGTAAGTAGAGACGCGGTGCTTTCGGTGTTGGATCGTTCAAGGGCTTGAAGCGGAATAGATTCGTAGAGATCAAGCAAAGCTTGGGGAATAGCTCAAGAGAAGGTTATCCATCTAATCAACGGACTACAAGGGTGAGTTTCTATATCTCTCGTGAATTCGTTTTTTGATATTCGTATATACGTAGCTTGATCGATCCTCGTAGGGATTCGGATCGAATTAATTTTTGTTTTACCGCTTCCGCTGGGCCTTCGTTTTAGGCACCGAATCCCAACAGCGCCGCCGCCGCCGCCGCCCTTGAAGCCGCCCAGATGACACTTGATCTGCCGTCAGCCGATCGCCTGGCCGCGCCAGCCGCCGCCAGCCGCCGCCAACCGCCACGCCTGGCCGGACCACCGCTCCATCCGGTGCCGCCGATCCAGTCAAATGGAAGCGCGCCGATCCAGTCCACCCGGAACATCACCGTCGGACCGCCGCCGCCGACCACCGCCAACCGCCGCTGCCTCCGACCGCCGACCGCCGCCGGCCAGCTCCAGCCTAGCTAAGTCCGACCCGGTTCTGACTCTCGGACCAAAACCCGAACATCAACTTATCTTCGGAAGCCGCCAAAATTGCGCCTCCGGTTTCACGTCGTCGCATCGAGTATCAACCGGTAGATCGAAGCACACCACAAACTCAGCACGTGCCTAATTTTATAATCGAGGTAATTATCTGACTTGTCCCTATTTCAATTCTCTCCTTTTGGGAATTTTTCTTTTGGGGACACGGGTTTTTGGGTTCTTTATCTCCCACGCTACTTTGTGGTGGATGAGACCGCGAGAGAAGTCGGTATCTCTGTGTGTCGAAGAAAACTGTGTGACGGTCCTGGGGGAGTCACGGAATTGTTGAAAGTCGATACTTGTGGTTGTTGCATACACCACGTATCTGGGTGCGATCTGATATCGCCGTTTTTTGTAGACTTTACTAAACAACAATTAAGGGAAGTAAATCGAGTAACAGTTATGTTACACGCTTTTAAAAGCATCGATTGTAACCGTTTACATTGTCACTGAAAATCCAACAAGACTAACCTCCTCTTGTTTATATCTTGTAGATGGCACAAAGCTCCAATGTTCATCCGGAGTTCGACATCATTGACCATACTGGTAAGGAGTACCATAGGTGGGTCTCAGACGTTCGCTTGGCGTTCGTCGGTAAGAGATTTACCACTACCATTTTTCCCTCTAACGAGCCTACCGCACAAGAACCGAGCGAGGAAACCAAGGCTAATGCACTGATGTACTTGCGTAGACATATACATCCGTTGTTGAAAAAGTGTTATATGAATTTCCAAACCCCCAAAGAACTATGGGATACACTCGAACAACGATTTAATAATGTGCATGATCAGCGCTTCCCCGAATTGCAACTTCAGTGGGAGCAAATCCGATTTTTGGATTATGCGAATGTGGAGGCCTATAACCAAGCCATCCTTGATCTTCGCGCTAATCTTGGTTTTTGTGGTGTCAAGAAGTCTGATCAAGATTTGATCGAGAAGACTCTTAACACGTTTCCCGTGGGAGCAAGTGTGATTGCTCATTAGCTGCGCGTTGCCTATGAGGAAGGGAGACTTAAAAACTTTAGTGACCTTATCTCCCACCTCGCGAAAAAAGAAAGGCACCATGAGATTATTCTCAATAGCAATGCGCGCCCAGCTGGTACGAAGCCGATTCCGGAAGTGAATTAGGCTACCCACAAGAAGGCACCACGACAAAATAGAAAAGGCAACGCTACTCAGTTTTTGCAAGCACCACGGGTGCATGACTCGAGCAAGCGAGGGAAAAGACGAGGTTGTCGTTCCAATGTATGAAAGAGGCAAGGTGGCTCGACCACGGGACCTAGTGGAACCCAACCACGTGGACCGCCTCCTGCCGCCAGGAATGGAACCACTCCAAAGGAAGGCCGGAATTGCTATACTTGCGGATCGAAGAAGCATACTTACCGCAATTGCAAGGCGCCAAAGAACATCCAAGCTTACTACAAGCACTATAAACAGTACTTGACTCAAGAGTCAAATTACATGGAGGAAGATAATGAGAATACGGAGGTGAACCATACTGAGATCCCGATTGAGATCCCTCCTCTCACCATTGCGGACAAAGACCAATATATGGATGTTGCCGACTTTAACTAGATCATTGTAGTTTGACTATTTTTACGCTTTGGTTATGTTTTGTCTTGTTTCTAGTTTCCGAGAACTACTTTGGATTTTCTATGAATGTAATAAAGTTGGACATGATGAATAAAATTCTTTTAATTGCTGTGATTGTGCAAAAACGAATTTTATTTTTCCCTTCGAAAGCATGTTTGGTTTATCACAAAATAATTGCTAGCAATGAATTGCTTGGTTAAATTGATACATTGGTGGATTTCATCAAAACTTTTGATCAAGACTAGGCGCATCCTCCTTGGTATTTGTTTTTGCTTTGAAAGTTCAAACGGAATCAGTGGTTTTTAAACAGCCTTAGCTGTACCGACATTCTTACTTTCTGTGCAAGTCTACCAAGTTGGAGTTACCGAAAGGATCATTAGCCGAGATATAAATCGAACACCAAGATGCATTTTGAAGTATTTAAACGCTCATATGGACATATTACCATAGTATTGTATCAATAATAATGCCTTTGAAAAAGGCTTCAACCTTGCTCTATCACTCAACAATAGGGAAATACCAAAATAGAAACTTGAAACGAGCACTGAGATCTGAGTTTAATGATTCAGAAAGTGCACGACCTATGGACAGAAAGATACGGAAGTCTAGTTTTCAGAACAACTTACCGTTCGTCCATTGCCTTCTTAAAGAAGAAGTTATTGCTGTTTTAGTGAATAAAGGTCAAGCTGCGTGGAAATTATTTGCAGCGATTATGCTAACTTTGATCCTAACCAACTTGATCGAATTTCCCCAAACTCGAAGTTAATGAGTTTTCGCTATGTCTTTAATCACAAGACTAATCGAGTTTCATGTCTTATTGTAGATGTATCGTGGCGAAATTGAGTGCATTGCTGATAGTGGAACAACCCACACTATTCTTCGGAATAGGCAATTATTCAAGGATATTGTGCCATATATATCCTCAGTGACAACAATGATTGGTTCCTCCCAAGTAATTCAAGGGAGGGGACCTGCTCATTTCTTGCTACCTAATGGTACGCATATTAACGTCACAAATGCTCTCTATACCCCAAGAGCAAACCAAACCTTGCTAAGTTTTAGGGACATCCGTGCCAACGGTTATCAAAAAACGATTGGAAGCACCACTCGATATCGGCATTGATGTGAGTGAGCTTGATACCGTATCACCGGGACTAAAGATCGCACGCCTTGATAAGGTTGACAGTGCATCTCTCGTAAATCCCGAGGCTTCCGTGGAAATTTCTAATGCCCATAAATCGTTTTACAAAGCCTGTTCACTAGCAAAGTTGATACCCTCTCCGACCTTTGCTAAAGACTCAACACAAAACATTCGCTTCTTACAAAGAATTCAAGGGGACATTTGTGGACCTATTCAGCCAGAATGCAGACCATTCAGATATTTTATGGTTCTGGTTGATGTATCGACGCGATGGTCACACGTCGCTCTGCTATCCACGAGAAATGCTGCATTTGCTAAACTCCTAGCACAAATCATCAAGTTACGGGCTAACCACCCCGACTTTCCAATCTCGTCATTAAGATTGGACAATGCTGGTGAGTTTACGTCAAAGTTGTAATATCCGACTGTAACTTTTCATTTTTACCTGTCATTGTATTATTCGGATAATCTGATTATCATGAATCGTTGCATTTAGTATTATGTAGTAGTATTAGAGGTTTAAATATCATATTGTTGTTATTTCATTTCATATGTGATGATTCGATGTTATTAGAGTGTTGCATTTTTGAATTTTTGTTAATGTAGCGTACGCTACACAGTACTATTAACGTACGCTAATCGTGTGACTTAGCGTGCGTAAGGTTTCCTCTGTTGCGTACGCTAAGAGGGAATCTGGCAGCAGTTGACTTCAGCACGTGAACCCTTTTAACCGTTAGCATGCATGAGATCTAAGTCTGAGCTGTCGTGTCGGTGAGAATCTACTTTTATTAGCGTGCGTAACCCATTCATAATTAGCGTGCGCTAATGACCTGCGATAATTCAAGACAGTAGCCACTGTAAGCCGTTTACGTACGTAATATCGACCGGATAGCGTACGTAAGGGCCTTAGCGTACGCTAAACTGTCCTGATAGCGTGCGCTAAGTCTGCACAGTCTATTTATAGGACCAGCCTGTTTTTCATTTCTTCACGACCCAAACCGAATTTCTCTCTTCACATACCATACCTCTGCACTACCAAAACGATATCAATCTTCACTAACTTGTTTCTAAGCCTTGAATTCCGGAGTGGAGCTTATTTCCTTGGAGATTTGGAGTTGTTTTTGAGCTTGGAATATATTCTCTCATAACATTGAAGTTGTTCTTCATTTCTGGAGGTAGGTGTGCTTTCTTCTCTGCATTATTTTCTTATGTTGATGTTAATGACGAATTATACTTCACCTAGAGTTAGATTAAGCAAGTAAAACATAGTTCTAATCCAACCTTTTTAACACTTTTGATGAATATGTTAAATAAGGGTTTGAGATGGAGGTGTTCTTGATGATATAGTGATTTTAATCATGTTGTAACTACCATACTTATCTTGTTGGACGAATTTAGCTCAGTAGGACATTGTTGGATCGGTTAGCTTCTTCATAACTGGATTTAATCAAAAACTTGATATCATGGAGTGTTTAAACACCATTTTAGATATCTATTTACCTTGAGAAGAACTTGATAATGTTAAAGATAGGATTAGATGATCTAGTTCAGAAATCTTAGAAGCTTTAACAAATCATGATTGTTCAGTTTCACAAGTCTTTGAAGATTGATAAGGATCTTGATAATTTCAACAATAACTTTTCATTAATCTATTGTATTGAGAACTTAGAATATTTTGATCATCATACTAGAATTGGTGAATTCACCATCATGTTAATGAATCCTCCAGCCTTGTAACAAAGACTTTGATAACCTTCATGAGTATGGTGTAATCTCAGAACTTATGAACTTGTTGTTAGCTTAAAAGTCAATTTAAATGAGAGGAGAATAATCATAATGTGCAGACTTTACCTTTCAACCTTTTAATGTTTTGGAAAGTTTAATCATCATAAGATGATCTTAACATCATAATTAGTTATTTAACATACCCTTGATAGAACTCTTATTTATGATGAACCATGCGAACATTCGGTAAATTTTGTAAACCGATTCTTATAGTTGTATTGATGTTAGAAGGACTCCTGCATAAGGCTTCAATAATTTGTAGTAACAAACTATTCTAAAGGATTGTAGGTTGACGTCTTACTAATCCTATATTGATAATTATACGAATATGTTTTGAGTAAAATATATTTCGTTTAAGGTTGGTTGTTCGAGTAAAACTTGTCGAGGACCGTTCGTTCGTTCCGATAAGAAGAGGACTATTCTCGTCTCCGTATTAAGGCAAGTTATCTTGCTTGGTTATAATGATGATTAGATTCTTGTGATGATTATATATTTCATGTGTATGAATTGTCCATGTGACGTTTGTCGTGATTTGATATTGTCCTTGACGTTATGGGATTGCATTCCCAAGTACGCCGTTTTGAATCGTTGATCCATTGGTCCTTATTTTCACTTTGGTGAGTTTTTCTTGCTCCTTAATTGGATGTGTTATCCTTTGAGTTTCGTTGTCATGTTGTATCGTGACATATCCGGAATCATATCTGCGTGCCGATTGGTTATTGTGTAGGATTTTTAGCCAGGCACACGATGGTCATGCGTGGATGTTTCCGCATTAGACCGTGCACACGAGACGTAGTTCGTGAGGCTAATTAGGTACATTGTCCCACGTATATTTCTGGATTCCGTATACGGGGTGGACATGTGCACGGACACATTTCCGGATCGGGCGTACTGTGATGTCCATCTTAAGCCATAATGTTAATCGTTCACAGACCATGTATGATTGGATGTGTTCGATATTTTGTGACTGATTGTTTCATACGCCCGAGGGGTATGATTAATAGTCGGAATGATTTTCTTGAGATCTATATATGTGAATTGTATAATGTCAGAAGAATTGATTATCATGTATATCTGACCCTGTGTTGGGCGAAATACTTGTATTGTATTTTAGGTCGAGGCAAAGGCAAGACACGGGAAGAGCATGTCGACGGCGAAGGGTTCGGAGGATACTAGTTCGGGGGCCCCACATCTCTTGTTGTCCGGTTATGTTAAACCGCGTTATGTTATCTCCTGTTTCATTTAAATTACTTTTTGGTTGTATTTGACATTTGAAGTATTTTCCATCTCCATATGGTTTATACTTGTTTTTCGGATCCTGTGTGTTGTAAGGCCGTTGGCCATATTTTAATAAACTCCTAATCGGAGAAATGACTATTCGTTGTGATTCGGTATCACAAATAATATTTATTTAACCTGTTTTGGATATCGCACAGTGGGTCCCAGTGTGGGATTCACGGCCTTTGTAATAACCGCCATTTGGGGTGTTACGAAGATGGTATCAGTCGTTTTTATGAGTCATTGAGAAATGAACTAGTATCAAGAGACCTTCATGTCACGTGTGACTGTGCAAGCGCGACCTACGAGCCAAATACGGTATGTACTTTATGAGCCATGGTTTAATTACGGCATGATATTGATATCGATCACGGGCCTCCTGTTGATCATGTTATTTCAAGGAATTGTGACAGATTTATCGATTGATAATCCGAGGTAAATCTTGAATTTATTATACAATTGAAATTGTTCGACTTGACACCGATATGATATTCGGTGCGACATTTGTGGTATCAATAACTGTTTTCCTTGAATATATGATTCCTTGTTACTATTAATTTAGCGTGAATTTTAGTATCTTGAATTGTACTTATGGTTATCATTACGATTGATTCTTTCAGGATGGAAAGAAACCTGAGAGGTCGTGGCAGAGGGGGACGAGGCCGTGGAAGGGGCCGAATCCCAATACCTCGAGCCAACAGACGCGCGAATGCGGATCAGAGTTCCGCAGACAGTGGTTCACCTTCTAGGGAACAATCGCACCACAGTGGGCGCGGGAATGCACGTGTCGATCCTTACGTCGTAATGCAGGGCATGATGACACATATGACCCAGATGGGTCAACTAATGGAAGCTATGCAGAGGGCCGTTACTGGCCAGCAGCAGGGGGCTCATCCTCCTCCTGTGATTGGCGGACCCGTGAGTCGGATTATCAGCGACATCTCTCGCCAACGACCACCGACTTTTGAGGGCTCCTGCAGCCTGCGACATTGTGCCTTTGGATCGAGCATTTTGAGAAACTTTTCCGGATGGTGGGTGCCGGAAGAGAATCGCGTCTCGGTAGCCGCGTATTATCTTAGCAAAAGCGCTCATACCTGGTGGCTTTCAGTAAGGCCAGCTGATGGTGTTTGCACATGGGAGGAATTTAAAAACCTCATGCTAGACTGTTACTATCCAGGGCCACTCCGTGAGGCCAAACTGTCGGAACTTTTGAACCCCGACCCATCTGAAGACGATGATGTATTATCTGTTGCTGAGAAATTCCAGGCACTCCTTCCTTTTGCCACAACAATTATCCGAACAGAGGCCGACAAGATCAAATTCTTTCTCAAGAGGCTTAAACCCCAAATGAGAATGCAGCTGTTGAATCACCACTGTACTACCTTACCGGAGTTTATCGAGAAGGCTCTGGAGTACGAACTCACCGCGAAGGAGATTTCCAAGAAACAACCACAGTCCAACAACAAAAGGTCCAAGAACCAGAATCAGACTAAGAGTAACCGGGGGACATTCAGGAAACCCCAGTCATTGCCAAACCCCTCTGATCGACCACCCATGGCGTCGAAGCCAGCTGGATCGCACTCTCGAGCGGTCCCCTCATCTGTTGTGTGCTATAACTGCGGAGACCAGGGGCATTTCAGCACCAAATGCCCGAAGCCTGCCGTCACATGCCTTACTTGTGGCAAGATTGGTCACCGTGCTCGTTTTTGCAGGGGTGGGCCCGGACACGATCCAGTAGCGTCTCATGCTCCTGTTCAATCCTCTGTCCAGAACCGGACGCCTCCGTCCGCTTCCTATCAGACCACCGGGGCAAATAGGGGAATGGGCCGTGGGAATCAAAGTGGTACACCTGGTGCCGGAACTGCGAAACCCAGGATTTACGAGATGAAGAGAGCTGATGATACCGAGGCCAGCATGATTTCAAGTATACTCGAGATCCACTCCCGGCCTGTGTGTGTTCTTTTTGATACCGGTGCTTCACACTCCTTTATATCTTCTTCTTGTTTAAGTCATTTTCCTCTAGACCATGTTATCAATTGTGAGCCCTACGTGATTGGTCTACCTGATGGTAGAAGAATTATTGGTAATCGTGAAGTCCAGGACTGTCCGATTCGTTTGAACGACCGTGAGTGGTTGTCAAATCTGATTGTAGTCGATCTACCTAAGGATAATATAATCTTGGGCATCGATTGGATGGATCGTCATGATGCAATACTCAGTGTCCGCAAGCGGATGGTTACCGTCACTTCTGATGATGGATTCGAGTGTATTTTTCGAGGAGATAATCCCAGTCGTTCTGGGAGAGTCATCAGCGCTATGAAAGCAGTGAAACTGCTTAATCAAGGGTGTATTGGTTATTGGTGCTACATGACCAAAACAGCTGATCGACCAGTTGAATTGGCCGACATTCCGGTAGTACGAGACTACCCAGATGTATTTCCAAACGAGTTGCCAGGCTTACCTCCTCATCGTGACGTGGAGTTTATTATTGAGTTAGAACCCAGTGCGTCCCGCTCTCAAAAGCACCGTACCGTATGGCTCCGACCGAGATGCAAGAATTGAAGAACCACTTGAGGAGTTGGTGACAAAGGCTATATTCGACCTAGTGCGTCCCCTTGGGGAGCACCAGTGTTATTTGTGCGGAAGAAAGATGGATCTCTACGATTGTGTATTGATTACCGTGAGCTGAACAGGGTAACCATCAAGAACAAGTATCCCTTGCCTCGTATTGATGATTTACTGGACCAACTTCAGGGAGCTGCCGTGTTTTCTAAGATCGACTTGAGATCTGGTTATCATCAGTTGAGGATTCGAGAGTTTGACATTTCGAAGACAGCATTCCGTACTCGCTATGGGCATTATGAGTTCGTGGTGATGCCATTGGACTGACTAATGCACCGGCAGTGTTCATGGAGTTGATGAATCGAGTTTTTATTAACTATCTGGATCGCTTTGTAGTCGTTTTCATTGACGACATTCTGATTTACTCTCGCGACCACGAGGAGCACGAGAGTCACCTCCACCAAGTTCTCGATACTTTGAGGCGAGAACAACTTTATGGGAAATTTTCTAAGTATGAGTTCTGGATGCCTGAGGTTGTCTTCCTCGGGCATGTGATATCAGCCGAAGGGGTGAGAGTGGACCCACAAAAGACGGAAGACATTCGAGATTGGCTACCACCGAAGAACGTGAAGGAAGTTCGTAGTTTCCTCGGCCTAGCAGGTTACTACCGACGATTCGTGGAGGGATTCTCCAAAATTTCGCAACCAATGACTAACTTACTGAGGAAGGACAAGAAGTATTTGTGGTCAGAAGCATGTCAGAAGAGTTTTGATGAGCTCAAGAGTCGATTGATTTCGGCCCCTGTTTTGGTCTTACCAAAGGGAACGGAAGGATTTGTGGTGTATAGTGACGCGTCGAGACAGGGTCTGGGATGTGTACTAATGCAGGAAGGGAAAGTAATCGCCTATGCATCGAGACAATTGCGACCCTATGAAGTTAACTATCCAACCCACGACTTGGAGTTAGCAGCCATGGTGTTTGCTTTGAAAATCTGGCGTCACTATCTTTATGGAGTTACCTGCCAGATCTTTACGGACCACAAGAGCCTAAAGTACATTTTTACTCAGAAGGAGTTGAACATGAGGCAGAGAAGGTGGCTAGAATTAATCAAGGACTATGATATCGAGATCCTTTATCATCCGGGTAAAGCAAATGTGGTTGCCGACGCTTTGAGCCGTAAGACAGTGCAGGAGCAGATGCTGAGTCGTTTAACAGCACAGAGGGAATTGCAGTTGGACCTTATGAGGCCAGAAATTGAAGTTTGGTTACAGCGTGTTCAGGGACAACTTTGCACCCTTGATATTTCTTCATCTCTCGATGATATGATCAAATCGAAGCAAATTACGGACCCATTCTTATCTCGGGTTCGGGATGAAGTAACCCAGGGGAAAGCCCCTGGATTCGTGATCCACGAGGATGGATTGATACGTTTTAGAAATCGAGTTTGTGTACCGTGACGAAGAGTTGAGGAACTCTATCATGAGAGAAGCCAATGCTACCCCGTAATCTTTCCACCCGGCTCTAGCAAGATGTATAAGGATTTGAAAGCAGAATTATTGGTGGGGAAATATGAAACGTGAGGTTGCGAATTCGTTTGAGGTGCTTAACATCGGCGAGTTAAGATTGAGCACCGGCGACCCGAGGAATCTTGAAACCGCTCCCGATTCCCGAATGGAAATGGGAGGACATATCTATGGATTTTATCACTAGCTTGCCGGCGAGTCGTCGAGGAATGAATACGATTTGGGTGATTGTGGACCGTCGACCAAATCGGCTCACTTCTTGGAAATTAAGGACACATGGGGCCCAGAGAGATTGGCCACTGCTTATTAAGGAAATTGTGAGACTACGGTACCCCCAAGAGCATTGTATCGAGGCCGTGACGGGCGATTTGTGTCACACTTCGGAAGGCGGTTCATCGTGCGATGGGCACGCGGTTGAATTTCGATGCGGCTTTCCATCCACAGATCGATGGTCGGTCGGAGAGAACCATCTGAGACTCTAGAAGATATGTTGAGAGCATGTGCTCTTGATTGGAAGGACGATTGGGAAGCCCAGTGCCTTTGGTGGAATTCACTTATAATAATAGTTGGCACGCTTGATTCGGATGGCACCGTATGAGGCATTATATGGCCGTCGGTAGGTCCCCTTTGTGTTGGGACGAACGCCGAGAATCTCTCTGGGTACGGAACCCGATATGTTGTTAGCCGCCCATGAGAAGATCACTTTGATTAAGAGTCGGTTGTTAACGGCTCAAAGTCGACAGTCTTATGCGACCATCGTCGAAGACCGCTTGAGTTCGAGGTTGGTGACCATGTGTTAATGAAGGTGTCTCCTACTCGAGGTGTTTTTCGTTTCGGGAAGAGGGGCAAGTGAGCCCAAGGTATATTGGGCGTTTGAGGTTACGGGCGTGTAGGTGATCGGCTGTCGACTAGCCTTGCCACCGACCTTGAGTAAGATTCACAACGTGTTTCATGTCTCCCAGCTGAGGAAATATGTTGCTGATCCGAGCCACGTTCTTCAATTCGAAGATATTTATTTAGCAGAGGATCATTCGTACGAGGAGCGTCCTGTACGGATACTCGAGAGGAGGATCAAGCAATTGCGGAACAAGACGATTCCACTACTGAAAGTTCAGTGGTCACGACACGGAGTCAAGGAGGCTACGTGGGAGACCGAGGATAGTATGCGAGCAAGATACCCCGAGTTATTTACCCCTTAGTTTCGAGGACGGAACTCTTTTTAAGGGGGGGAGTATGTAATATCCGACTGTAACTTTTCATTTTTACCTGTCATTGTATTATTCGGATCTGATTATCATGAATCGTTGCATTTAGTATTATGTAGTAGTATTAGAGGTTTAAATATCATATTGTTGTTATTTCATTTCATATGTGATGATTCGATGTTATTAGAGTGTTGCATTTTCGAATTTTTGTTAATGTAGCGTACGCTACACAGTACTATTAACGTACGCTAATCGTGTGACTTAGCGTGCGTAAGGTTTCCTCTGTTGCGTACGCTAAGAGGGAATCGCGGCGATTGACTTCAGCACGTGAACCCTTTTAACCGTTAGCATGCATGAGATCTAAGTCTGAGCTGTCGTGTCGGTGAGAATCTACTTTTATTAGCGTGCGTAACCCATTCATAATTAGCGTGCGCTAACGACCTGCGATAATTCAAGACAGTAGCCACTGTAAGCCGTTTACGTACGTAATATCGACCGGATAGCGTACGTAAGGGCCTTAGCGTACGCTAAACTGTCCTGATAGCGTGCGCTAAGTCTGCACAGTCTATTTATAGGACCAGCCTGTTTTTCATTTCTTCACGACCCAAACCGAATTTCTCTCTTCACATACCATACCTCTGCACTACCAAAACGATATCAACCTTCACCAACTTGTTTCTAAGCCTTGAATCCCGGAGTGGAGCTCATTTCCTTGGAGATTTGGAGTTGTTTTTGAGCTTGGAATATATTCTCTCATAACATTGAAGTTGTTCTTCATTTCTGGAGGTAGGTGTGCTTTCTTCTCTGCATTATTTTCTTATGTTGATGTTAATGACGAATTATACTTCACCTAGAGTTAGATTGAGCAAGTAAAACATAGTTCTAATCCAACCTTTTTAACACTTTTGATGAATATGTTAAATAAGGGTTTGAGATGGAGGTGTTCTTGATGATATAGTGATTTTAATCATGTTGTAACTACCATACTTATCTTGTTGGACGAATTTAGCTCAGTAGGACATTGTTGGATCGGTTAGCTTCTTCATAACTGGATTTAATCAAAAACTTGATATCATGGAGTGTTTAAACACCATTTTAGATATCTATTTACCTTGAGAAGAACTTGATAATGTTAAAGATAGGATTAGATGATCTAGTTCAGAAATCTTAGAAGCTTTAACAAATCATGATTGTTCAGTTTCACAAGTCTTTGAAGATTGATAAGGATCTTGATAATTTCAACAATAACTTTTCATTAATCTAATGTATTGAGAACTTAGAATATTTTGATCATCATACTAGAATTGGTGAATTCACCATCATGTTAATGAATCCTACAGCCTTGTAACAAAGACTTTGATAACCTTCATGAGTATGGTGTAATCTCAGAACTTATGAACTTGTTGTTAGCTTAAAAGTCAATTTAAATGAGAGGAGAATAATCATAATGTGCAGACTTTACCTTTCAACCTTTTAATGTTTTGGAAAGTTTAATCATCATAAGATGATCTTAACATCATAATTAGTTATTCAACATACCCTTGATAGAACTCTTATTTATGATGAACCATGCGAACATTCGGTAAATTTTGTAAACCGATTCTTATAGTTGTATTGATGTTAGAAGGACTCCTGGCATAAGGCTTCAATAATTTGTAGTAACAAACTATTCTAAAGGATTGTAGGTTGACGTCTTACTAATCCTATATTGATAATTATACGAATATGTTTTGAGTAAAATGTATTTCGTTTAAGGTTGGTTGTTCGAGTAAAACTTGTCGAGGACCGTTCGTTCGTTCCGATAAGAAGAGGACTATTCTCGTCTCCGTATTAAGGCAAGTTATCTTGCTTGGTTATAATGATGATTAGATTCTTGTGATGATTATATATTTCATGTGTATGAATTGTCCATGTGACGTTTGTCGTGATTTGATATTGTCCTTGACGTTATGGGATTGCATTCCCAAGTACGCCGTTTTGAATCGTTGATCTCGTTGGTCCTTATTTTCACTTTGGTGAGTTTTTCTTGCTCCTTAATTGGATGTGTTATCCTTTGAGTTTCGTTGTCATGTTGTATCGTGACATATCCGGAATCATATCTGCGTGCCGATTGGTTATTGTGTAGGATTTTTAGCCAGGCACACGATGGTCATGCGTGGATGTTTCCGCATTGGACCGTGCACACGAGACGTAGTTCGTGAGGCTAATTAGGTACATTGTCCCACGTATATTTTTGGATTCCGTATACGGGGTGGACATGTGCACGGACACATTTCCGGATCGGGCGTACTGTGATGTCCATCTTGAGCCATAATGTTAATCGTTCACAGACCATGTATGATTGGATGTGTTCGATGTTTTGTGACTGATTGTTTCATACGCCCGAGGGGTATGATTAATAGTCGGAATGATTTTCTTGAGATCTATATATGTGAATTGTATAATGTCGGAAGAATTGATTATCATGTATATCTGACCCTGTGTTGGGCGAAATACTTGTATTGTATTTTAGGTCGAGGCAAAGGCAAGACACGGGAAGAGCATGTCGACGGCGAAGGGTTCGGAGGATACTAGTTCGGGGGGCCCACATCTCTTGTTGTCCGGTTATGTTAAACCGCGTTATGTTATCTCCTGTTTCATTTAAATTACTTTTTGGTTGTATTTGACATTTGAAGTATTTTCCACCTCCATATGGTTTATACTTGTTTTTCGGATCCTGTGTGTTGTAAGGCCGTTGGCCATATTTTAATAAACTCCTAATCGGAGAAATGACTATTCGTTGTGATTCGGTATCACAAATAATATTTATTTAACCTGTTTTGGATATCGCCTGGTGGGTCCCAGTGTGGGATTCACGGCACTGTAATAACCGCCATTTGGGGTGTTACAAAAGTCTTTTGACGACTATTGCATGTCGATTGGGATTGAAGTTGAACATCCCGTCCCCCATGTTCATTCGCAGAATGGCCTTGCCGAGGTTATGATTAAGCGGTTACAGCTTATCGCCCGAGCATTGGTATTGCGCACCAACTTGCCGATCTCTGCCTGGGGTTATGCAATTTTGCATGCGGCTATAATTATTCTCTTTCGACCCACTGCCAATCAACCGTTTAGTGCGTACTAGTTGGTAACTGGATATGATCCTGATATTTCACACTTACACATTTTTTGTTGTGCAGTCTATGTGCCAATTACACCTCCACAGCGTACTAAAACAGGTCCGCAAAGACGATTAGGTATATATGTTGGCTATGAATCGCCTAAAATTGTCCGCTATTTGGAACCTTTGACAGGAGATCTGTTTATTGCAAGATTTGGAGATTGTCACTTTGATGAGACAAACTTCCCGTCGTTAGGGGGAGAGAGGAATCGAACGATTCCAGTTGAACGCCAGAAATTATGCAGTGTGCTCCTCCTTGCCTCATCAAGATCCCCGCACAGCTCAATCCGAGCTAGAAGTGCAACGTATTCTCGGTCTTCGAAAGTTGCGGATTCGATGCCCGGCTTTGCGTCTTGTGAAAGTGACAAGATCTACCATTCCCGCTGCGAATGTTCCTGCAAGGTTAGAAGTCCCAGTTATAGGGCAAGGTTCAGCCGCCCAAAGGAATGATGCCCTCGGCGTCAACCTTAGTGGTGGTACGGCTGCTACGGATGCTCTTATCCCTGCTCGAAAGAGGGGGAGGCCAGTGGGTAGAAAGGATACCGAACCTCGAAAGAGAAGAGGAACGGAGGCACAAAATCCTCTCATCATCGACAGTGACTCCGTCACACGAGATTATCTCTGACTACGGATATGTCCTCGAATCAACAATGAAACAATCGATGGACGCGTCGGAAACTTTGTTGATGTCAGAGAATAAATAAATCTCGATGCAATGTACGAGTGAATACGTACTATTGGATAGGTCGTCCACGCTAGTCGATGATGCTTTTGCCTACTCCGTCACTCAAGAAATTATTGAAGACGACGATGCTGAGCCGTGCTCGGTTGCTAAATGTCAACAACGAGCCGATTGGCCGAAATGGAAAGATGTAATGCAGGCTGAACTAGACTCAATGGCTAAACGTGAGGTATTTGGCCATATCGATCCAATACCCATGGGCGTTAAACCAGTTGGACATAAGTGGGTCTTTGCTCGTAAACGCAATGATAAGGATGAGGTCATGCGTTACAAAGCGAGACTAGTTGCCCAGGGCTTCTCGCAGCGCCCTGGCATTGACTACGAGGAGACGTATTCTCCCGTTATGGACATCATCACTTTCCGCTACTTAGTCAGTTTGGTAGTGTCCGAAAAACTGAACATGCAGCTTATGGATGTAGTTACATCATATCTTTATGGGGATCTAGATACGGATATTTATATGAAAGTCCCCAAAGGGATTTCATTGCCCAAATCAAGTAGCTCTAAACCACGGAGCGCTTACGCTGTGAAATTGCGTCGTTCACTGTATGGGTTGAAACAATCCGGAAGGATGTGGTACAACTGCCTAAGTGAATACTTGGTTGGGAAGGGATACGAGAACAGTGACATCTGTCCATGCATCTTCGTGAAAAGAACAGATATAGGATTCGTGATTGTAGCTGTCTATGTAGATGACATGAATGTCATCGGTACCATAGATGAGGTCAATGAAACGGCCTGCTACCTTAAATCCGAATTCGAGATGAAAGATCTGGGGAGGACTCGATTCTGCTTGGGCTTAGAGCTAGAACATCGAGATGATGGCATACTCATTCATCAGTCTGCCTATGTCCACAAAATGCTCAGGCGATTTAGTATGGACAAGGCACATCCTCTTGCTACCCACATGATTGGTTGAAGTCTGAAAATGAACAAGGATCCATTTCGTCCCAAAGAGGAGGATGAAGAGGTCATTGGAGCAGAAACACCGTACCTTAGCGTAATCGGTGCGTTGTTGTATCTGGCTCAATGTACTCGTCCAGACATCGCATTCTCTGTGAATCTGTTAGCGAGATTTAGCTCCGCTCCCACGATAAGGCATTGGAATGGAGTAAAACACATCTTTCGATACTTGAAAGGCTCCAGTGATCTTGGATTGTTCTTTCCCTACGCAAGAGAGAGCGATATTCCGAAAGGAATTGTTGAGGTTAAGACGATGCATACCGACCGTCGATCTTCCTCTGATATTGCAGCTGAGCATGGTAGCTTGACTACCAGAAGTGCTAATACGAGCAAGCTTACCCCTTATGCAGAGAATCCTAACGACATGTTAGTTGGATTTGCTGATGCCGGTTATCTCTCTGACCCGCATAAAGGATGTTCCCAAACTGGTTATGTGTTCACCATTGGGAATACGACAATATCTTGGCGATCTACCAAGCAGACCCTAGTTGCTACTTCCTCGAACCATGCAGAGATAATTGCATTGCACGAATCCGTAAGGGAGTGCATTTGGCTCCGGTCAGTCATAGACCATATACGAGGAACGTGTGGATTAGATCCCACTACAGCAACCCCTACTTGCATCTTTGAGGACAATGCGGCATGCATTGAGAAGATGAAGTTAGGTTTCATTAAGGGTGACAATACCAAGCATATTGCGCCGAAGTTCTTTTATAATCAGCAGCAGCAGAAATTGCTGAATATCGAAGTGAAACAAGTGAGTTCCGATGAGAATATCGCAGACTTGTTCGCTAAGTCTCTGCCGAAATCTACATTTGAGAAACATGTGAGAAGCATCGGCATGTGTCTATTCTCCGAGCTCAACTAATGATAGCTCGACGGAATGAGCTGTCATGTATACCTCAGGGGGAGTATACTTCACATGATTCTGACATTTGTAGTTGGTGCGTTGTGCTCTTTTTCCTCACCAAGTCTTTGTTTTTCCCACGGGGTTTTATTTGACTTGGAAAGGTTTTTTACCGAGGCAACACCTTGTGCACCATGTTAGTATTAGTGTTCGACACAGGGGGAGTGTTCCGGGAAATCCTTCCCGTATTGGTGTCTTACCTAATACTGGTTGTAGGGGGATAGAGTTATGGAAGGTTCTAGACTCTTCCAGAGGTAGTAGGATTCTGTTATATGTCTTACCTTAACTAGGAATCCTATGTATGGAAGGACTCTCATTGTAATGCCTATATAATGGCCCCTCTATTCATTGATACAATTGATTTGCTGTCTTTTACTTTCTCCTCAAACATAAACAAAAAAAAAATGAAGCATTCATAATGCTGAAATATTTATATTAAAACATAACAAATAAAAGACAAACAAATTAGAAATAATTCTCTAAATACAATTTGCCTCACAGTTTAAAAAAATCTCACTTATATACTGATGCAGAATATGCTGATCTTAAGTGGCAGCTTCTCATGCTTCGGCTGGCACATGCTTCGGTTGGTGCTTCGTGTGCTTATGTGTCAGCGGACACATAATTAATTATTGGCATAATCATCATTGCATTATATAATTATACCTCAAATAACTCATACCTATCTTATTAATTTTTACATATTAAGGAATATGAATTATGAATAAATAAGAATTGATTATATTTACAGAAATATTCACGTTTTCATTAATTAAAAAATATAAATCTCAAACAAAGAGAAATTTAATATAGTAGTGTGCACTATATATTAAAAACTTAAATTTAAAATCTCGCGAAAATATTATATATTTCCATTAATTAATTAGTTTATATTAGTTAGTCACTATAGCTAGGTATATCAATAAAAAAATATCAATTGAAATGAATGATGCTTGGGAGTATTGAAAAAGAAGTATTGAATATATATATATATATTAAAAAGTACTCGAAGTCCTAATCAATTAAATAAATCGAAATAATCTTATTAAAAAATATTATTGAAAGTGTAGAAATAATAGTTTTAATTATTATTTATAAATAATCAAAAAAATTATGGAATAAATCAATTAGTCTATCTTAATTTGAAATCTTATTTAATTAATATAAAATAACAAAATAAATAAAAAACTCATATTTACTAAATTATATAATTATTGACTTTATAAATTTTCAAAGAGATATTTCTAAATAAATAAGCATTTAAATTTAATACTAATATAATAATCCATAGATTCATCTTTGACAAAGAGAATTTCAGAAAATAAAAATTGATCGTTTTAAGTGATTTTCAAGTGATTTCTTATTTTTCATTTTTAAAAAATTTGATAATTTATTTACTTTTGAAATCAATTATATATTTTTTAAAACTCTGGAGTTGCTTTTGTATTTTAAATTTTATCCAAATAATTTATGTAATATTTTTTTCAAATATAAGGATTAAATTATCTCTTTTTTGGCTATTTAACAGAAACTCTTAAATACTTATTGGACTATTTTTGCAAAAAAAAAAAAATAAAATACCAAAAAAGGATGTGGAACCAAATCTATTTTTAAAAAGATTTCATAGGACTAGAGTGTAACTATTATTCCTAAAATATGTAAGCAATTTTTTTTATAACAACATATTTACCAATCGAATGATCTCTATATAAAAGAGGGTTATAGAGAATAAAATTTGACTATTGTTTGAGGAGAAAAGTAAAAGACAGCAATCAATTGTATTGATAACAATGAATAGAGGGGCCTTTATATAGGCTTTACAAAGAGAGTCTTTCCATACATAGGATTCCTAGTTAAGGTAAGACATCTACCAGTATCCAACTACTTATGGAAGAGTCTAGAACCTACCATAACTCTTATCCCCCTACAACTAGTATTAGGTAAGATACCAATACGGGAAGGATTTCCCGGAACACTCCCCCTGTGTCGAACGCTAATACTAACATGGTGCACAATGTGTTGCCTCGGTAAAAAACCTTTCCAAGTCAAATAAAACCCCGTGGGAAAAACAAAGACTTTGGTGAGGAAAAAGAGCGCAACGCACCAACTACAAATGTCAGAATCATGTGAAGTATACTCCCCCTGAGGTATACATGACAGCTCATTCCATCGAGCCTTCTTTAGTTGAGCTCGGATAATCGATACATTCCGATGCTTCTCACATGTTTCTCAAATGTAGATTTCGGCAGAGACTTAGTGAACAAGTCTGCGATATTCTCATCGGAACTCACTTGTTTCACTTCGATATTCAGCAATTTCTGCTGCTGCTGATTATAGAAGAACTTCGGCGCAATATGCTTGGTGTTGTCACCCTTTATGAAACCTAACTTCATCTGCTCAATGCATGCCGCATTGTCCTCAAAGATGCAAGTAGGAGTTGCTGTAGTGGGATCTAATCCACACGTTCCTCGTATATGGTCTATGACTGACCGGAGCCAAATGCACTCCCTTACGGATTCGTGCAATGCAATTATCTCTGCATGGTTCAAGGAAGTAGCAACTAGGGTCTGCTTGGTAGATCGCCAAGATATCGCCGTATTCCCAATGGTGAACACATAACCAGTTTGGGAACGTCCTTTATGCGGGTCAGAGAGATAACCGGCATCAGCAAATCCAACTAACGTGTCGTTAGGATTTTCTGCATAAGGGGTAAGCTTGCTCGCATTAGCACTTCTGGTAGTCCAGCTACCATGCTTAGCTGCAATATCAGAGGAAGATCGACGGTCGGTATGCATCGTCTTCACCTCAACAATTCCTTTCGGAATATCACTCTCTTTTGCATAGGGAAAGAACAATCCAAGGTCACTGGAGCCTTTCAAGTATCGAAAGATGTGTTTTACTCCATTCCAATGCCTTATCGTGGGAGCGGAGCTAAATCTCGCTAACAGATTCACAGAGAATGCGATATCTGGACGAGTACATTGAGCCAGATACAACAACGCACCGATTGCGCTAAGGTACGGTGTTTCTGCTCCAAGGACCTCTTCATCCTCCTCTTTAGGACGAAACGGATCCTTGTTCATTTCCAGACTTCGACCAATCATGGGGGTAGCAAGAGGATGTGCCTTGTCCATGCTAAATCGCCTGAGCATTTTGTGGACATAGGCCGACTGATGAATGAGTATACCATCATCTCGATGTTCTAGCTCTAAGCCCAAGCAGAATCGAGTCCTCCCCATATCTTTCATCTCGAATTCGGATTTAAGGTAGCGGGCCGTTTCATTGACCTCATCTATGGTACCGATGACATTCATATCATCTACATAGACAGCTACAATCACGAATCCTGCATCTGTTCTTTTCACGAATATGCATGGACAGATGTCACTGTTCTTGTATCCCTTCCCAACCAAGTATTCACTTAGGCGATTGTACCACATCCTTCCGGATTGTTTCAAGCCATATAGTGAACGACGCAATTTCACAGCGTACGCGCTCCGTGGTTTAGAGCTACTTGATTTGGGCCATGAAATCCCTTCGGGGACTCTCATATAGATATCCGTATCTAGATCCCCATAAAGATACGCTGTAACCACATCCATAAGCTGCATGTTCAGTTTTTCGGACACTACCAAACTGACTAAGTAGCGGAAAGTGATGATGTCCATAACGGGAGAATACGTCTCCTCGTAGTCAATGCCGTGGCTGCGAGAAGCCTTGGGCAACTAGTCTCGCTTGTAACGCATGACCTCATCCTTATCATTGCGTTTACGAACAAAGACCCATTTATGTCCAATCGTTTAACGCCCATGGGTATTGGCTCGATACGGCCAAATACCTCACGTTTAGCCATTGAGTCTAGTTCACCGCATTGCATCTTTCCATTTCGCCAATCGGCTCATTGTTGACACTCGGAACCGAGCGCGGCTCGGCGTCGTCTTCAATAATTTCTTGAGCGACGGAGTAGGCAAAAGCATCGTCGACTAGCGTGGGCGGACACATCCCAATAATGCGTATTCACTCGTACATTGCATCGAGATTTCTTTATTTTCCGACATCAACAAAGTTTGAGACGCGTCCGTCGATTGTTCCATTGTTGATTCGAGGACATATCCGTAGTCGAGAGATAATCTCGTGTGACGGAGTCCGTGTCGATGATGAGAGGATTTTGTGCCTCCGTTCCTCTTCTCTTTCGAGTTCGGTATCCTTTCTACCCACTGGCCTCCCCCTCTTTCGAGCGGGGATAAGAGCGGCAAGCGGCCGTCCCACCACTAAGGTTGGCCGGTGGCATCATTCCTTTGGCGGGCCGAACCTTGCCCTATAACTAGGACTTCCAACCTTGCGGGAACATTCGCGGCGGGAATGGTAGATCTTGTCACTTTCGCGATGCTCGGTAAAGGCTGTCGAGCATCGAATCGCAACTTTCTCAAGGCGAGAATACGTTGCACTTCTAGCTCGGATTGAGGTGTGCGGGGATCTTGATGAGGCAAGGAGGAGCACACCGCACAATTTCTGGCGTTCAATGGAATCGTTCGATTCCTCTCTCCCCTAACGACGAGAAGTTTGTCTCATCAAAGTGACAATCGCAAATCTTGCGGTGAGCAGATCTCTGTCAAAGGTTCCAAATAGCGGATAATTTTAGGCGATTCATAGCCAACATATATACCTAATCGTCTTTGCGGACCCATTTTAGTACGTTGTGGGCGTAATTGGCACATATACCGCACAACCAAAAATGCGTAAGTGTGAAATATCGAGCTCATATCCGATTACCAACCGTACGCACTAAACGGTTGATTGTGATGGGTCGAAAGCGAATAAGTATAGCCGCATGCAAAATTGCATAACCCCATGCGTAAATCGGCAAGTTGGTGCGCAATACCAATGCTCGGGCGATAGTCAGAAGCTTAATCATAGCCTCGGCAAGGCCATTCTGCGAATGAACGTGGGGGACAGGATGTTCAACATCAATCCCAATCGACATGCAATAGTCGTCAAAGACTTTGACGTAAACTCTCGGCATTGTCCAATCTTAATGACGAGATTGGGAAGTCGGGTGGTTAGCCAGTAACTTGATGATTTGTGCTAGGAGTTTAGCAAATGCGGCGTTTCTTGTGGATAGCGAGCGACGTGTGACCATCGCGTCGATGCATCAACGAGAACCATAAAATATCTAAATGGTCCGCACTCTGGTTGAATAGGTCCACATATGTCCCCTTGAATTCTTTGTAAGAAGCGAATATTTTGTGTTGAGTCTTTAGCAAAGGACGGAGAGGGTATCAACTTTGCTAGTGAACAGGCTTTACAAAAGCGATTTATGGGCATTAGAAATTGCCACGGAAGCCTCGGGATTTACGAGAGATGCACCGTCAACCTTATTAGGGCGTGCGATCTTTAGTCCGTGATACGGTATCAAGCTCACTCACATCAATGCCGATATCGAGTGGTGCTTCCAATCGTTTACGGACTTGAAAAGCGGATGACCATGTGAGTTTTTCAAAATGCGAATCATCATGTCGCGTCGGGGTGACCGAGTCGGTCATGCCATAGTTGGTATGCTTCTAATCACACATTTCGTGACTCACGGATAGGATTCAATAACCCTTATTGTAGTTTGGTATAAACCACTACTTAGACTCATAAGTTTCTCGAGAACGCGGCGTCTTCCGCATTACGCGAGTAACACACAAAAATTCTGTTCCATTCTCACAATGTGTATCAAGGTGATAACCGTTGGCACGGATGTCCCTAAAACTTAGCAAGGTTCGGTTTGCTCTTGGGGCATAGAGAGCATTTGTGACATTAATATGCGTACGTTAGGTAGCAAGAAATGAGCAGGTCCCCTCCCTTGAATTACTTGGGAGGAACCAATCATTGTTGTCACTGAGGATATGTATGGCACAATATCCTTGAATAATTGCCTATTCCGAAGAATAGTGTGGGTTGTTCCACTATCAGCAAGGCACTCAATTTCGCCACGAGACATCTACAATAAGACATGAAACTCGATTAGTCTTATGTTTAGAGACATAGCGAAAACTCATTTACATCGAGTTTGGGGAAATTCGACCAAGTTGGTTAGGATCAAAGTTAGCACAATCGCTGGAAATAATTTCCGCGCAGCTTGACCTTTATTCACTAAAACAGCAATAACTTCTTCGTTAAGAAGGCTATGGACGAACGGTCAGTTGTTCTGGAAACTAGACTTCCGTATCTTTCTATTCATAGGTCGTGCACTTTCTGGATCATTAAACTCAGATCTCAGTGCTCGTTTTAATTTGCTATTTTGGTATTTCCCTATTGTTGAGTGAAAGAGCAAGGTTTAAACCTTTTTCAAAGGCATTATTTTTGATACAATACTATGGAAATATAGCCATAGGAGCGTTTAGATACTTTAAAACGCGTCTTGGTTTACGATTTATATCTCTACTAATGATCCTTTCGGTAACTCCAACTTGGTAGACTTGCAGAGAAAGTAGGAATGTCGATGACTAAAAATTTGTTTAAAAACCACTGATTCCGTTTGAACTCTCAAAGCATAAACAAATACCAAGGAGGATGCGCCTAGTCTTGATCAAAAGTTTTGATGAAATACCAATGTATCAAATTTTTATTTTTAACCAAGCAATTCGTTGCTAGCAATTATTTTTTGTGATAAACCAAACATGCTTTCGAGGGGAAAAATAAAATTCATCTTTGCACAATCACAGCAATAAGAATTTTATTCATCATAGCCAACTTTATTACATTCATGAAAATCCAAAGTAGTCCTCGAAAACTAGAAACAAGACAAAACATAACCAAAGCGTAAAACTAGTCAAAGTCGGCAACATCCATATGTTGGTCTTTGTCCGCAATGGTGAGAGGAGGGATCTCAGTCTGGATCTCAATATGGTTCACCTCCGTATTCTCATTGTCTACTTCCATGTAATTCGACTCTTGAGCCAAATATTGTTTATAGTGCTTGTAGTAAGCTTGGATGTTCTTTGGCGCTTTGCAATTGCGGTAAGTATGCTTCTTCGATCCGCAAGTATAGCAATTCCGGCCTTCCTTTGGAGTGGTTCCATTCCGGCGGCAGGAGGCGGCCCACGTGGTTGGGTTCCACTAGGTCCCGTGGCGAGCCACCTTGCCTCTTCCACACGTTGGAGCAGCGACCTCGTCTTTTCCCTTGCTTGCTCGAGTCATGCATCCGTGGTGCTTGCAAAACCGAGTAGCGTTGCCTTTTCTATTTTGTCGTGGTGCTTTCTGTGGGTAGCCCGATTCACTTCCTAATCGGCTTCGTACGGATGGCGCGCATTGCTATTGAGAATAATCTCATGGTGCCTTTCTTTTTCGCGAGGTGGGAGATAAGGTCACTAAAGTTCTTAATTCTCCCTTCCTCATAGGCGCAACGGGTGATGGGCAATTACACTTGCTCCCACGGAAACGTGTTAAGAGTCTTCTCGATCAAATCTTGATCGACTTCTTGACACCACAAAACCAAGATCAGCGCGAAGATCGAGGACAGCTTGATTATAGGCTTCCACATTCGCATAATCCAAAAATCGGATTTGCTCCCACTGAAGTTGCAATTCGGGGAAGCGCTGATCATGCACGTTATTAAATCGTTGTTCGAGTGTGTCCCATAGTTCTTTAGGGGTTTGTAAGTTCATATAACACTTTTTCAACAACGGATGTATATGTCTACGCAAGTACATCAGTGCATTAGCCTTGGTTTCCTCGCTCGGTTCTTGAGCGTTAGGCTCGTTAGAGGGAAAGATGGTGGTAGTAAATCTCTTACCGACGAACGCCAAGCGAACGTCTGAGACCCACCTATGGTACTCCTTACCATCATGGTCAAGGATGTCGAACTCCGGATGAACATTGGAGCTTTGTGCCATCTACAAGATATAAACAAGAGGAAGTTAGTCTTGTTGGATTTTCAGTGACAATGTAAACGGTCACAATCGATGCTTTTAAAAGCGTGTAACATAACCGTTACTCGATTTACTTCCCTTAATTGTTGTTTAGTAAAGTCGACAAAAACGGCGATATCGATCGCACCCGGATACGTGGTGTATGCAACAACCACAAGTATCGACTTTTAAAATATTCGGTGACTCCCCACGGACCGTCACACAGTTTTCTTCGACACGCAGAGATACCGACTTCTCTCGCGGTCTCATCCACCGCAAAGTAGCGTGGGAGATAAAGAACCCAAAACCCGTGTCCCCAAAAGAAAAATTCCCAAAAAGGAGAGAATTGAAAAGGGACGAGTCAGATAGTTACCTCGATTATAAAATTAGGTACGTGCTGAATCTGTCTTGTGCTTCGATCTACCGGTTGGTACTCGATGCGACGACGTGAAACCGAGGCGCAACTTTGGCAACCCGGAAGATAAGTTGATGTTCGGGTTTTGGTCCGAGAGTCGGAAGGTCGGACTCGGGTGGGGAGGTAGTCGGCGGTCTGCGCGGTCGGCGGTGGTCGCGGCGCTCGCGGCGATCTTTGGCGATGGTTGGTGGCGGCGGTCGGCGGCTCTGGGCCAGTGGCGGTCCGCGGCAGTGGTCGGTTGCGGAGAGTCTTTGGGCGTCCCGGTGGCGGGCGAGCGTTGGCCAGGCTTGGTAGTCAGCGAGGCCCAGCGGGCTTGTGAGTCAGCGGAGGCTGGCGGAGCGGGCGGCGAGCTTGGTAGTCCCGTGAGCTGGCTGTGGCTGGGCCAGCTGCGGCAAGCGTGTGAGATCTGACGGCGGCCAGCGGTGTGAGGCCCAGCCAGTGTGTGTCGGCGGCCGTGGCAGCGGCGGTCCAGCCAGGGCGGCGGTGGTGGTGATTTTTTTTTTTTTTTCGTTCGAGCTACGTGCTGATAACGTGTTTGAGGAGAAAAGTAAAAGACAGCAATCAATTGTATTGATAACAATGAATAGAGGGGCCTTTATATAGGCTTTACAAAGAGAGTCTTTCCATACATAGGATTCCTAGTTAAGGTAAGACATCTACCAGTATCCAACTACTTATGGAAGAGTCTAGAACCTACCATAACTCTTATCCCCCTACAACTAGTATTAGGTAAGACACCAATACGGGAAGGATTTCCCGAACAACTATATATTTTTTTAAAAATATATCTCGATAATAACTATTTTTAATTTTCAGTTACTCAAAAAATAGGAAATTTGTGTGAGAAAAGAAGGGAATTATTGTGTTATTGCAAGATTAATTGATTATGTAAGATATTTTGATTTTATTTATTTTATTTTTTGATATGCTTTGAATGATGCATATTTATAATATTTTGGTACAATTGCTTCCATAATATTTATTATGTTATACTACACATTTAGGAGTAAAGCATTTATTCTACAAATGATATTAAATTCATCAGATAATAAAATGACATTTAAATTTCAGAGACGACAATTTCCACTAATTATGCTTTTCCATAGTTATGCACTCTCTCATGTTGGCGTGCATCTGCCAAGACTCTTATTCAATCGTGGTCAGTTTTATGTAGCCGTATCAAAATGAAGAGCACGAAAGACTTCAATTTTTTTTATTGTGAAAAGAATGGTGTAATCGTAAATAGAACAATTATTGTAATTTAGAAAGATGTGCTATAAAATTTATAGTGAATTGTTGAATATTATGCATTTCTATGTGAATTTTTTTTATATTGCCGTATTTTATACGGGTGATATACTAGTAAGAGAATAGAGACAAAAAAAAATGATAACAATAGATAGCAAAAGTGAGATTTGGTTAGGTGTCAAGTGTCGAACCATGGACTTCCCAGCCGATGCACCAATCTGTATAGTTCACTTACCATGACAACTGTTTTATATATACATTTTAAAAAAAATCTGCCCCGACACTCTAAAAATGCTATTTTTTCGGGCCCGAGTCGACGGACTTCTCTGTCTAACGAAAGGTTCGGCCCTGATTTTTGATCTCACAAGCACATCACACAGAGATAAGGCTGTGAGGTAGGGGTGGACTCGGTTCCATTCGGTTCGGTTTTTGACCGAAACCGAGAGTCGAACCAAATATTCGGTTTCGGTTTGGTTCGGTTCTTTTTGAAGTTCGGTTCGGTTAAGTTCGGTTTTATAAATATTCGGTTCGGTTTCGATTTGGTTTGATGTTTTTTCGGTTCTTCACAATATAAATTCAAATATTATATGCAATAGAATAAGTTATATATAACAATGCTCAACAAGAGTTATATATATGTTTAAAATAAAAGCTAGAGTTGCATAGCAATTTCCAAATATCTCAAAATATATAACAATCGTAAATCACAAGAAATCATTCTCTCAACCTAAATTAATTGAATCACAAATTCACGAAGCGTATTATCGGTCATTCTTGGACTCATGAGGTCTTACAAAGGAAAGCGAATTATACTAAATTGAACACAACAAAATCACAAAAACAAGGTTATTTTAGTATATTGAAATTTGACTTGGTCCATTTCGGTCCGGTTGATTCCGCTCTACCCGACAGAACCGAACCAAATTAGTTCGGTTCGGTTCCGTTTTTTTGTTTTTCGGTTCGGTCTTCTTCGGTTTCGGTTTTTCGATTATTTTTTTGGGTTTTTTCGGTTCGGTTTTAGATTTTCGGTTCCGAAATGCCACCCCTACTGTGAGGTATATATTCTTGCGGTTAAAATTGGAATTGTAATCAATTTCACGCCTTAGCCACTAGTGTGTCCTATTCACACTTCTGTTTTGGTTTATTTTGTATTTTAGCTAGGCGCTTGTACTCGACTATTGATTGCGGTGATTTATTGGAGTTGTCGTTGTGCGTTAATATCTTATGTTATGATTTTTTTAAGATTTGCATATTTCATTTTTTTTCGTTACCCATGGAATCGTGTCTTTTGGAGCTTTGATATCAGCCCCGGCTTTAATAATTTGAGGCCCTATGCCAAATTTTGGAAACAGCCCCCCGAGTAATATTATTAAAAAAATCGATAAAGTACATGGCAAGAAAATTAAATTATATATTAAATATCGATAGTATTTTCCAAATAGAACATTACAATCAACTTTTAAAAAATCATTTAAAAATTGCAACTCTTTTAGCGGTCTTCAAAGCAAAATTATCGATCAACTCTTCATAATCAAGAGCTCCTCCTTGTGAATGAACCTACTTTTTAATTCTTTCTTTTTTCTCACTTTTCACAACCTGAATCATATTTTCTAATTTTGGGCAGCATAACGATTATTTAAAAAACATGTCAAATAATAAAGGAAAAAAAATAATACTTGAGCTTTGATTCTGGGCCTGGGCCCCAAAAGAGTTGAGGCCCTATGCGGCTGAACATACCGCATAGGCCCAGAACCGGGGCTGTTTGATATTGTTTGACTCGTTATTATCGTGGATTGTGATATCGCTTTGGGTCACCTCCTGTGTATTTACCTAAGCGCTTCATCTTTTTGTCGGAATCATAGTATCATTGTCGTTCAATGTATTTTCTTGGTTATGCTGAACTGCACTACTGCCGAGCAGTGGCTCACAGCCGTAAGCCATGTCGTGGTACGTCTGCAAGTGTCCTACTCGTTACGATTGTATTGCCTGTTTGGTACGACCGTAGTGCTACATACTTTGAATAATGAGGTTCTAGAGTCGAGTTTAGGCCGTAAAACTTCTCAATTACGACCATAAGAACTCGAGTTACGGCCACGCTCCATGTAAATTACGGGCATAACGTGTCTCATTACTTAATTATGAGACAAGTTTCTTTGCATTACATTTCATTTCTTTTCCTCTCAAGCAATGGTTCAGGCGATTTTGGGTTGGAGTTTGTGGTTTAACCTAGATATCATCGGGTTGGAGTTTGTGGTTTAATCTAGATATCATCATCTAACAGTATTGTGAAGGATCATATATGTTCTTAACATCAAATCACCCGTATTCTCCCTTTCAATCGAGGTAAACTTCCTTAGATCTCTAATTTTCTAGATTTTGGGGGTTTTGAGTAGATACATGTAACGCCCCGATTTTCAAGCATGCATTTATTTTATAATTTCTAGAAAGCGCATGAATGATTTTAAATGTCCAACGATTTATTTACAAATTTTTATTCCATTTATTAAATAAGGTCAAAAATTTCCTTATTCGCATATCATGATCGTAGTTTACACTCCAGGCTCGAGTCCAAGTTCTCGTATTATAACAGCCCAAATCGATTTTACTTGATCATTCTAAATGTAATATCAAGAACCTATTATTATTATTATTAATCTACCAATTTTATTTTCCATTATTACTAATATCATAAATTAATAGACTATTAATAAAGATTGATTTAAGCATTTTAATTTAATCCGTAATTAGTAAACTGATTAATTAAAGTTTAAAATAATTATATAATTAATATATAATTAATATTATTTTTGGATCTATCCACATCATACAAGAACTAAACTCAGATCAAAACTCTCCCACCCCAAACTTAAATTGTATAGTATAAATACTGTATATTTATTCAGCACAAAATTTTTACATTATTCAATACACACATACTTCTCGAGATAATTTCACATATAGTCCTGTAACTTTTGACGAGTCCACAAAACATCCTATAACTTTTCATTTTTTCAATTTTAGTCCTTTTTAACTCAATTGTAGTCCTATTTGTATCAAGAACGGTCCTTTCCGATCAAGAACTTCTATTTCCGCCGTTGCTCAAAAATTTCCGCCAAATTAGACACATGGAAAGCAAACTCAGTAAATATTAACACATCACCATTTATTTACATAATAATTGCGCAGAAAAAGGGGAAGCTTCACATTTCATCTCCCCGCTCAGCTACGTAGAAAACCTAATTCCTAAATTGAGAACCACGAGGCAGCGTGAAGATCTACCGTGAAGAGGCATCGTGAAAACCTAATACCTCACACACTTGAAGAGGCAGCGTGAAGATCCACCACATCAAATGGGGAGATGTGGGTAGGAGAAAAGCAGAGGCAGCACGAAGATCCACCGCATCAGTGTAAGTATTTGTATGTCCACTGAATCGAATTCTTATATGCTATCAGTTCCTATGGTTTCCATTTTCAGTTAATTTTCATTACTTAAACATATTATTTTTTGTAAATATTAGATGATATTAGTGTGTTTATTATATGTATATGTTGAAGCTGTTGAGTCAAACTTTCAAATGGGTGAAGATACTGAAAATATGGAGGTAAGTGAGGGTACGGAAGATATGAATGTTAATACAAAGGAAAGTTTTGAGGTAGATAATTTAGTTGATATTGAGTGGGTGAGGGTAGTGATGGTTCTTTAGTTGATAGTGATTATGAGCTTGATGATAGTGCTGAGGAAAGTGGGGATGATGATGAGGTGTGGCAGGGGAATGTAGACATGGAGGTGTTTGAGGGTATCAATAATAGTGCTGAGGAAAGTGGGGATGATGACATTGTATGTCATGGTGATGACTTTGATGAGAGAAGGATATCTGATGATGATGAATCAGATAAAAATATACCTCCTAGATTTAATAATGAAGTAATGTTTTATCCTGAATTTGAGGTGGGGATGGTATTTAGGTCAAAAGAAGAGTTCAAAAAGGTTGTTAATCCACATGCAATAAACACTAAAAGATCTTTATATTTTGAAAAAAATAACAAGATCAGGGTTTATGCTAGGTGTAGAGGGGGTGATTGCAAGTGGGGGATAAATGCACTTAAGGTTGTGGAGGAAGAAACCTTTCAAATTAGAAAATACAACCAATATCATAACTGTGCACCAACATTTAAGGTTAGCAATGTATCAAGTAAATGGTTGGGAGAGAGGTTCTTGTCTACATTTCAAAATGATTCTAAAAGAGATGTGAAAGGGTGGAGAAAATATGTGATTAAGGACCTCAATGTAAGCATATCTAAACAACAAGCTTATAGGGCAAAAAATAAGGCACTACAAATCATTGAGGGGGTTCCTGAACTCCAATACTCAAAACTTTGGGATTATGCCCAGGAATTGAGGAATGCTAACCATGTTTCCTCAATTGTTTTAGACACTGAAGAGCTAGATGATCAAACTAGGTTTAGTAAGATGTATGTTTGTTTTGAGGCTGTCAAAAAGGGTTTTAGAGTAGGAGGTAGGCCATTTATAGAGGTGGATGGGTGTTGACTTAAGGGCCCACATGGGGGGGTCTTCTTTCTGCTGTGGGGGTAGATCCATCCAATTCTATATATCCTATAGCCAATGCAGTAGTCTCCACTGAAAATCAAGAAACCTGGGAGTGGTTTCTTATTATGTTAAAAAATGATTTGAATATATTGAGGGAGGTGCTGATTACACATTCATGTCTGACAAACAAAAGGGATTAATTTATGCTTTCAATGAGGTACTTCCTGAATGTGAACATAGGTTTTATGTTAGACATTTGCACAATAACTTTAAAAAAGCAGGATTCAGGGGGTTAGCCTTCAAAGATGCTTTATAGAAAGCTGCTAGGGCTAGTACAGTGGGTGTTTTCAACTATAGGATGAAAGAAATGAGGAAGATTAATACAGATGCAGCTGCTTGGTTTGATAACAAGCATCCAAGTCAGTGGTCCAATGCATATTTTAGTGAGAAGTGCAGGTGTGATATGTTGTTGAATAATGTATGTGAGAGTTTTAATTCTTGTATCTTAGATGCTAGGGATAAGCCTATAATTACTATGCTTGAATGGATTAGACAATGGTTGATGGAAAGGTTTCAAGTGTGTAGAGATAGGGCACTTCATAACTGGAAGGGTAGACTTCCCCCTAGAATCAATAAGATATTGCTGAAGCACATGTTAAATAACAGTGAAAATAAATTAGATAATACATGTTCAACATAATTCAAAAACAATGTTATATATTACGTGTTCAACATAATGCAACACTATATAACACAATTCAAATACAATGTAAAATTACATAATACATGTTCAACATAATTCAAAAACAATGCTATATAGTACTTGTTCAACATATTACAACAATACATAACACAATTCAAATACAATGTAAAATTACATAATACATGTTCACTCAATGTAACATCATACATAAGAACATCCAACTTTATTTAGAGCTGTTAACTTATCAACTCAATGATGCTACAACAACACCACCATTTAATCAAAAACAGAATTATGATTGTAAGAATCAAAATTATGGATACAACGATCGTTATGATTCTCAAGAGTAGTGAAAATTCATGCAATGCATTGCTAATTTTCTTCAGGTTCTTCTTCAATTTCAAGTCTCTGTTGACGTCTTTGCTATTGGCAGTAGGTCCATCTTCTTCTTGTATCTCTTGTTCATTAGTTGGGTTACACCAAGAACCAAAAGTATGTTCTTCACAATAATAGTACAACTTTTGATAATTTCAATTTTTGGACGTAACTACTCGAATCTAAAGTTTTGTGTGACAATGCCCACAAAACTTATCTTCGTATTTCAGTTTGCTAGGTTGACCGATTCCCATTCTTGATATTTGTGACATACTTGAACCTGCAATACCATCCACAAAATAAAGAGTTTGTGAATCCTCAACCCATGAAAAACACCCAAACTGGTACACATGAAATCTAAACCATGAAATCCACAAAATAACACCTCCAAAAAAATTAGGGCATTTTTATTCAAAAAATTATCACGGGTTTTGTTCAAAAAATTTTATTCAAAATTTTATTCAAAAAATTGTCCACAAAATAACACCTCAAAAAATTTTATTTCTGCGACCTTCATAACAAAAATTCGATGGAAAAAAGGGTATAATTTGAACAAAAGGGTAAAAAAAATTCCGAACAAAAGGGTAAAAAACTTTCTGTGACATACTTGAACAAGAACCGAACAAAAATTTTATTTCTGCGACCTTCAAATTACCTGACTTCTCTTTGCCTTCTCTCTGCTCTCTACCGACCCGGCGCCGCTCTCCCTCTTCTTTTAGGTTTTCTTCGACAGCAAACATTAAAGAGAGGAGATGGTGGAGTATGATTAGGATGGTGATGCCAACCCTGCTGCTGGAGCTGGTGGTGATGGTAACGGAGGTCAAAATAACCACAATAATAATGGGCCACCTCTTACCCAGGCACAAGTTGTGCAACAGTTCCGACATTTCACACCACCATCATTCAATGGTCGAGAAGGACCAGCTTTTGTCGACGAATGGTTGATGTCGCTGGAGCGTACCCTTGAGCTCATTGGGTGCAACGATGCGCAAAAGATTCTTTGCGCCCAGTATCAAATGGTAGAGGATGCTGGACGCTAGTGGATGAGCTATTAGCGTTTGAGGCCGGCATCCGAGTGTGCTGCATTAACTTGGGATCGGTTTAAAGAACCAGTGATGGAACAGTACTATCCACAGCACTACTGTGAGAAGATGGAGAGAGATTTCTTGAACCTTGATCAAGGGAGCTTATCAGTTGAAGAATATGAGAGAAAATTCAACCAAATCAGGTTCTTTGTGGAGCACATGGTGGATACTGACCGCAAGAGGGCCCTTAAGTTCCGGAGTGGTTTACGCCCGAGTATTCATCACATTTTGGCTGGTCATGGGGTGCTACCATATACCGAGACAGTGTTCAGAGCTCAAGAGGTTGAAGCTAGTCAGAACTTGAGTCCTCAACCAGCTACTAAGTCATCTTCTGGGAAGAGGGGTTGTAATGGTAATCAATCTAAGTCTGCGGCTTCCAATAAGCAGGAGAAGGTAGATGAAAAATTTGGACCGGGTACACCGATCACTAGGCCTGCATGCCCAAAGTGTGGTAAGAATCATGGCGGGGAGTGTTTGTATGGAAAGGGTGTCTGCTATAATTGCGGACAGCCAGGTCACACAAGTCGACATTGTCCACAATCTAATGGCAAAAGACAAGTATCGGGAGGTTAAGCTCTAGTCTACTCAATGAATCAGGCTGACGATAGTCCCGACACAGTATCAGGTATGCTTATGATCTCTAATGTGCCTGCTTTTGCTTTGTTTGACACTGGTGCCACATACTCTTTTATGTCTGCAAAGTTTTATCATGCAATTGGTCATAGAAGCGTTAGAACTGTTGAGTCTCTTGAGGTTAGCTTACCGTCAGGAAATACGATCCTCACTAATAGAATGATTGACGAGAGTATTGAGATAGAAGGAAGATAATTTGATGCTAGCCTGTATTTGTAACACCCCCAAACCACTTGGGAATATTACAGCGCCGCAGACCCTCTCCATGAGGATCTACCAGGCTAAATACGAAAACAATACATCACATTTAATGCCGATATGGCTAAATAATGAACCATTAGACCGATTTGGTCTTTTACCACTAACAACACAATAAACATACAAAACTCATACCCATACAGGGGTTGAATTACATCAACGTTCCCATAAAATGGGAAAATTACACAACGGAGAGCCAAACACTGAGACTCTAACAAAATACTCAACAACTGGTCTTCATGTGATTAGTATCGTCGTCTTCCATCATCCTTCGTATCGATCCTATGATTTGCTCCCGGAACCTTTGCAAGTACACAGGCCTTGTCTGAGACATCCACCCCGAATAATCGGGGTTAGCAAAACTCCTTTGTTTTGCTAGTGCAAGTATAAAAATTATGAATACAAGCCATACGTATCATACTCCAATATCCGATAATTGAAAACATACTCCCCGAGATAAATCATTTAATTAAAACTGCTCGAATCATGACAGGTGGGAATAAACCCAACATACATTTTACAAGATATCAAAGATCTCGGGGGTTTTGAAAACATTTGGAATATACAAATCCTCAAGTTAACAGAACCACATAGGGATACGGGCCAAGGACTTGTTTAAGTTCAAAATACCAATCCGATCACAAAACACGGGGTCCACGACCCGATCATCCTCATCACATACTCGAGTGAAAGTCCAAAAGGTCACACCCGATAAACAACCAAATCACAATGTCCGGAGACAATCACCAGGGCCCGCATCCTTATGCCAAAAATCTCACCATCAAGAAACAAATCATATACGACACTTATAATGATGCCATTCTAGCCAAGTACCAAGACCTTACGTAAGACATAACTCACACCGAGAATGGAAGCGTTATGATATTCCGGACATATCATAATTATCGAAACAACAACGTGCCATAATCATCACAAAACAACCTCCCGAGCTATACTGGCCCTGTACCTCTCAGCAAGATACACACCCCAGAGACACCTCGTCAGGCCCTCCCTGGTGTATAGCCCAACCGAGTGATCCGTAGGGATACGCAGCCTACCGGACCCCAGGGGACCCTCACTGGTTTTACTCGGCTCACACAATCTCAAAAACCACATGGCACAAATCACAATCATCAAAACCGCATTCTCCCGAAGTACATCAAACGCAATTCAAGGTACTTGTTAGAAATGGCCGCTATATCCGACACATACTCACAACCAAAACTACACAACAACATATGCTCATCAATAGACCCGCACATCCACACACGTATATTCTTCTTTTAATAAGACATAACCTTAAGTCCACTTTGACACAATCACGCACAACAGTACCACACACAAGGAAGATATTTCCATGTACGAGACTAACACACATTTTCAAAACAACACATTCATTCATAGATACACAAGTAGATTTAGAAGGAAACCTTTATCGAGAACATACCGATCCTTTTTAACATTCATTAAACATTCGTATTTCACATGAAATCATTTATCAACAATTGTGCTTACGAAACACGAAACGTATGGGCAAGATACTTGCCTCAAATCCGCGAGTGAACAAATACGACGGATCACAAGGCCTCGATATCACGAACCACCGGACAACGAACGGATGAGGTTGGGCAGCCCTCGAACTTCCAAAACCGACCAAGAACTCGACAACTCCACGAGAACTACGAAAGTAACACTAACACGAATCAATAAGACTAAACGGAATCCAAATCGATTCTAAAAACAACAAGGATCTAAGTGTGTCTCCAAGAAATCAAGAACTATGTTCCGAGTGATATAAAATCATGAATGAGTTCAAAAATCCGAAGATCATGGCCAAGACAACAAGAATTTCACCATCGATTCATCATCCTCGGATTAAATCGAAGAACTAAGGAGAAACCCCCAAAATTCAAGAACTAGGGTTCTAAGAAGAGACTACCTTGATTTGGATCAAGAAGATGATTAGATGTTGTTAAACACCTACAAATCCGTTCCAAATTGAAGCTTGATGAAGAAGATCGCTGAAAATCACCTCTGGAGCTCACTCCCGTCGGAAAGGATAAAGAAGGGAGAGAAATGACGAAGTGAAGCCGATGTCAGATTTATCTTGGATAGTTATTAGCGTGCGCTAACAATACAGATTAGCGCGCGCTAACGGGTCAACGCCGAACTGTCCGCATGTAACACTATTAGCGTGCGCTAGACCCATGAGCGTAGCGTGCGCTAACGAGTCACGGATCCAGTCCAGTAGCTCCTGGATAGATCTGCACCTACCAGGTAGCGTGCGCTAGAAAGAAGAAGTAGCGTGCGCTAATCAGTCGATAGCGTGCGCTAGCTACCAACCTTAGCGTGCGCTAACGAGACTCCAGTCCCAGTCCAGTGGCTCCTGGACTGTCTCTGGACTTCCGATTAGCGTGCGCTACACATCCGGTAGCGTGCGCTAACCTGCGATAGCGCGCGCTACGCCACAGCGTTAGCGTGCGCTACACCACAAAAACACAAAAACTGGCATAGTAATCCGAAAAGCCTCCAAATACATGTCCCAACAAGGCACACATAAACATGGCACCAAATTCCAACGATGAGGACAATAACAATCCGATAAAACCCCAAAAACTCAACGAATCTGGAACAAGGATCTCGGGTATTACATTCTACCCCTCTTAAAAGAAGTTTCGTCCCCGAAACTTAAAACACAAAATGATCGGCGCAAAACAATCTCCGACAATAGAAATCAGAACGATAACAAAACGCAAAACACATGCTAACTGTTGCTGATGACCTGCAACGAATCACATGCGGCACGTGGCTGATAACATCCATATCATTATGCCAGAATGATAACGAAACGCAACGAACAAGATCAATATGGTTGGCCAGCCCGAACAGTATAACAATCAAGACGCGAGCTCAACGCTACAAAAATTCCACCATTCGAGGGTCGGAAGATCAATGAAGCTAATTTCCCGAAGTGAAGGAAAATACGACGTGATCTGAATGCTCAAAAATCACGATACAGAAGTAACAAAGTCAGACAACAAATGATCGAACCACAACGATTGAGACAATAACAGTCGAACAGTCAAGTTCGGATCACGACGACCAACAAGAATCAAATAACAACTCCGAAGTTCACACCTCGGCTCGAGATAATAGGTAATGTGGTAAAGCGACAAGATATGCATCCACAAAAATCCACAGGGATGGAATCGTAATCGAACAAAAAGTCACAACGACAAGTGGACTATTTCGAAAAATTACCACAACTCGTTTGATCAACAAAACAAAGGGTAGGGCAAGTTCAGAAAATATCAACGAACACAAATGAGTCGATAGAGTTGAAAACACAAAAGTTCGAAAATCCGATCCACTTCTAGCAAAAGAAGTCTATCCCCAAAATTCGAAACAACGAGGCAAGGAGATAACACAACATACAACTGGTAGACTACGCTCTCAGGGACTCCTCAGAGTCAGCCCTGATATCAATGCTCAAGTTCGGGCCTCGGAAGACTCGGTGACTAACTCGTAGAACTGAACCCGGTGTCCCACGAGTCCGTACTTGTAACACGTCACTGGAGGAGAAGGACAATGTGCACAAACATGCCCTGACACATTGCAGTTGAAACACCTCTTGGCCTTACCGGGAGAGCGTCACGACGATTTGGAACTTCTCAGTCCCAAGCATCGAGCGATGGAGCTTCACAGCGGAAAGGCTACTACGTTGCAATCGAGAAACATCAACTCCAGTACTAACCACAATATCATCCAGCTTCCTTTGCTTCCCACTCGGATCCAGATAAAACCCAGCTTCCAGAAGTTCTCGGAATTCCGCCCACATGACGACATGATCCCGAGGTTTAACGGCTTCCCACCAATGAACAGCATCATCGCTAAGAAGGTATTGAGAAATAGGGACCTACCGATCTTCAGGGCAATCAATGGCCTTTGATATCTTTTGCAACTGAAGAAGCCAACCATCCCAGCCCAGTGCATCTGTCGCACCAACGAATCGAGGGGGACTCATACGAATTTCCTCTCAGAACCATAGATTTGTCCAGACCTTCTGAATCATATCAGCATTGCGTTCAATCGCCTTGGTCAACTGAGTTATCTGTGCTGCTACTTGTTGCAATACAGTAGCAACATCCACACCAATATCGTTCCCAACAATATTCTCTCGATCCGCTTTGATCCCGTGGTCATCCGTACCACGGTTGCGACCAAGGTCTCTGCCTCTCGGCATAGTAATCAAGGAAATTTAACGCAACAAAAGTCACATAATCACACAACAATATTAATGCACACACGGAAAACACTCACAAGTGATCGACTGCAAGGGTTAGACATAACGAAAAAATACAGTCTAAAACTTTTGCCCATCCAGAAAGCACGTTCCACAACAAAATATGGTGTGTGCCGACTCTGCAAGTTGGCAACACAACCATACTCACCTACCAACGGTGCTAGACTGGAGGTTACAAACAAACAACATCGTACAAATCCAAATGCCAATGGTTCACATAATTATAGCATCACACAATTAACCGTCAGAAGTTAAACAACGTGCCAAACCGAGTCTTCACCTCTCGGTCAAGAGATCTATCTCGATGAGTGCATACTGAACGACTCAGCGTTCACACCACCACTCTAATCACAACTCGGAGCATTACAGCTGAATAACAACAACATCTTCATCACGTACCTTTTTAACGAAATACGTGGAACCAAAAAGTTTAAAAGCGAGAGTCACGTTTCAAGTAAGTTTTTGGTAGACCTCAAATGAGTTTAAAATTAAATTTTTGAAAACTTGCAATATAAAAATGGAAAAAAATGTAAGTAGTCTGAATTCTCAAAATGTTTGGCCTCGAGGTCATAACACGAAAATCAAGCTTTTCCTTTCTTGAAGGATGTTTTAAAATAATTTTACGTGACTCCCCAAGAACATTTAGAACATTTAAAATATCACATTGATGAACTTAGCTAGTGTAACCACACCAAAACATTACTTCTTGTAAAACAATTTATACAAGGATATATATATATATACACATACACCGGCACATTACAAAAATCAAACAAACATGGAGGACATATTCATGATTCACATTTAACTCCTCAACATAACACAAATATCACACAAGCCCGTGTAATACGAGACACAATATTATAGTGGGGAGACTTACATCCACAGATCGCACGAAGATGATGGTTGCACCTTGATACTAATCACGACCGACCTCCAGACGACGCGTCGCGACACGACTTAGTCAGACAAAATCTAACAAGACAAGACAAGACAGGACCCGGCAACACACAACTCGACCCGACAGCCTAGGTTTCTGCAAACCTAAGCTCTGATACCATATTCTGTAACACCCCCAAACCACTTGGGAATATTACAGCGCCGCAGACCCTCTCCATGAGGATCTACCAGGCTAAATACGAAAACAATACATCACATTTAATGCCGATATGGCTAAATAATGAACCATTAGACCGATTTGGTCTTTTACCACTAACAACACAATAAACATACAAAACTCATACCCATACAGGGGTTGAATTACATCAACGTTCCCATAAAATGGGAAAATTACACAACGGAGAGCCAAACACTGAGACTCTAACAAAATACTCAACAACTGGTCTTCATGTGATTAGTATCGTCGTCTTCCATCATCCTTCGTATCGATCCTATGATTTGCTCCCGGAACTTTGCAAGTACACGGGCCTTGTCTGAGACATCCACCCCGAATAATCGGGGTTAGCAAACTCCACTGTTTTGCTAGTGCAAGTATAAAAATTATGAATACAAGCCATACGTATCATACTCCAATATCCGATAATTGAAAACATACTCCCCGAGATAAATCATTTAATTAAAACTGCTCGAATCATGACAGGTGGGAATAAACCCAACATACATTTTACAAGATATCAAAGATCTCGGGGGTTTTGAAAACATTTGGAATATACAAATCCTCAAGTTAACAGAACCACATAGGGATACGGGCCAAGGACTTGTTTAAGTTCAAAATACCAATCCGATCACAAAACACGGGGTCCACGACCCGATCATCCTCATCACATACTCTAGTGAAAGTCCAAAAGGTCACACCCGATAAACAACCAAATCACAATGTCCGGAGACAATCACCAGGGCCCGCATCCTTATGCCAAAAATCTCACCATCAAGAAACAAATCATATACGACACTTATAATGATGCCATTCTAGCCAAGTACCAAGACCTTACGTAAGACATAACTCACACCGAGAATGAAAGCTTTATGATATTCCGGACATATCATAATTATCGAAACAACAACGTGCCATAATCATCACAAAACAACCTCCCGAGCTATACTGGCCCTGTACCTCTCAGCAAGATACACACCCCAGAGACACCTCGTCAGGCCCTCCACAGTGTATAGCCCAACCGAGTGATCCGTAGGGATACGCGACTCACGGACCCCGGGGGACCCTCCTTGGTTTTACTCGGCTCACAATCTCAAAAACCACATGGCACAAATCACAATCATCAAAACCGCATTCTCCCGAAGTACATCAAACGCAATTCAAGGTACTTGTTAGAAATGGCCGCTATATCCGACACATACTCACAACCAAAACTACCACAACAACATATGCTCATCAATAGACCCGCACATCCACACACGTATATTCTTCTTTTAATAAGACATAACCTTAAGTCCACTTTGACACAATCACGCACAACAGTACCACACACAAGGAAGATATTTCCATGTACGAGACTAACACACATTTTCAAAACAACACATTCATTCATAGATACACAAGTAGATTTAGAAGGAAACCTTTATCGAGAACATACCGATCCTTTTTAACATTCATTAAACATTCGTATTTCACATGAAATCATTTATCAACAATTGTGCTTACGAAACACGAAACGTATGGGCAAGATACTTGCCTCAAATCCGCGAGTGAACAAATACGACGGATCACAAGGCCTCGATATCACGAACCACCGGACAACGAACGGATGAGGTTGGGCAGCCCTCGAACTTCCAAAACCGACCAAGAACTCGACAACTCCACGAGAACTACGAAAGTAACACTAACACGAATCAATAAGACTAAACGAAATCCAAATCGATCCTAAAAACAACAAGGATCTAAGTGTGTCTCCAAGAAATCAAGAACTATGTTCCGAGTGATATAAAATCATGAATGAGTTCAAAAATCCGAAGATCATGGTCAAGACAACAAGAATTTCACCATCGATTCATCATCCTCGGATTAAATCGAAGAACTAAGGAGAAACCCCCAAAATTCAAGAACTAGGGTTCTAAGAAGAGATTACCTTGATTTGGATCAAGAAGATGATTAGATGTTGTTAAACACCTACAAATCCGTTCCAAATTGAAGCTTGATGAAGAAGATCGCTGAAAATCACCTCTGGAGCTCACTCCCGTCGGAAAGGATGAAGAAGGGAGAGAAATGACGAAGTGAAGCCTGATGTCCAGTATTTATACTGGATAGTTATTAGCGTGCGCTAACAATACAGTATTAGCGCGCGCTAACGGGGTCAACGCCCAGAACTGTCCGCATGTAACACTGTTAGCGTGCGCTAGCCCCATGAGCGTAGCGTGCGCTAACGAGTCACGGATCCAGTCCAGTAGCTCCTGGATAGATCTGCACCTACCAGGTAGCGTGCGCTAGAAAGAAGAAGTAGCGTGCGCTAATCAGTCGATAGCGTGCGCTAGCTACCAACCTTAGCGTGCGCTAACGAGACTCGGTCGATCCGGTGGCTCTGGACTGTCTGCGAACTTCCGATTAGCGTGCGCTACACATCCGTAGCGTGCGCTAACCCGCCTTGATAGCGCGCGCTACGCCACAGGCGTTAGCGTGTGCTACACCACAAAAACACAAAAACTGGCATAGTAATCCGAAAAGCCTCCAAATACATGTCCCAACAAGGCACACATAAACATGGCACCAAATTCCAACGATGAGGACAATAACAATCCGATAAAACCCCAAAAACTCAACGAATCTGGAACAAGGATCTTGGGTATTACAGTATTTGATTAGCTCGATGGATTTTGACGTGATCCTTGTATGGACTGGCTCGATAGACACGATGCCGATATACGCTGCCGTGAGAAGAAGGTGACATTGAGGTGTTCCGAAGGAGAGTCGATCACCTTTTATGGTACTAAGAGTAGGGCAGTACCAAAAGTAATCACAACCATGAAAACACTAAGAAGTCTAAGGAAGGAGAAATTTCAGGGTTACTTGGTGAGTTTGGTCGACACTCGTACTAGTGAGGTGTCCCCTATAGACGTGCCTATAGTACGGGAGTTTTTGGATGTGTTTCCAGAAGATTTGCCGGGAGTCCCACCCGACCGGCAAGTGGAGTTTAGTATTGATTTGGTCCCCGGGGCAGACCCGACATCCAAAGCGCCATATAGGATGGCTCCGAAGGAACTTCAAGAATTGAAAGTCCAAATTCAAGAGCTGCTGGTACTCGGATTTATTCATCCTAGTATGTCACCATGGGGTGCACTGGTGATGTTTGTAAGAAAGAAGGATGAGTCACTTCGGATGTGTACAGATTACAGAGAGTTGAATCGACTCACGGTGAAGAACAAGTACCCACTACCGAGAATCGAGGATCTATTCGATTATTTGAGGGGAGCCGGAACCTTTTCAAAGATCGATTTGCGGTCAGGGTACCACCAACTGAAAATTAGGGAGTGTGACATTCCCAAGATGGCTCTCAGGACCCGTTATGGCATTTCGAATTTGTAGTGATGCCATTTGGTCTGAGTAATGCACCGGCAGTCTTTATGGATTTGATGAACAGGGTGTTCCAACCTTAATTGGATAAGTTCATGATCGTCTTTATAGATGACATCTTGGTTTATTCAAAGGACAAGGAACAACACCAAGAGCATTTGAGGATTACATTGGAGACACTTCGTAAGGAGAGGTTGTATGTCAAGAAATGTGAGTTTGGTTGAACAGAGTTGGATTCCTTGGACATGTGGTGACTTCAAAAGAAATTGAGGTAGATCCTGATAAGGTTGTAGCAGTGAGTAGTTGGGGAGTACCCAAGAATGCGAGCGAAGATCGCAGCTTTCTGAGCCTAGCTGGCTATTATAGGAGATTTATCGAAGGATTTTCAAAGATCGCCACTCCTATGACCCAATTGAAAAGGAAGGGCATGAGGTTTGAATGGAATGTGAGGTGCGAGGAAAGTTTTCAAGAGTTGAAAAGGAGACTAACCTCAGCACCAGTATTAACGATTCCTGATCCGATGGAAGACTTTGTTATTTATAATGATGCCTCAAAGCAGGGTTTGGGTTGTGTTTTGATGCAACATGGTAAAGTAGCAGCCTATGCATCGAGACAGCTTAAACCACATGAGTTGAACTATCCAACGCATGATCTGGAGTTGGCTGCTGTAGTACATGCGCTGAAGATTTGGCGTCACTATCTCTACAGAGGGAAGTGTGAGATATACACAGACCATAAAAGTCTGAAGTATCTTTTCACACAGAAGGATCTTAATATGAGGCAAAGGAGATGATTAGAATTGGTAAAGGACTATGATTGTACTATTCATTACCATCCGGGTAAGGCTAATGTGGTAGCTGATGCCTTGAGTCGGAAGACTAGAGGCGAGTTAGCTTGCTTGTCCGATCAGGAGAGTTTGATAAAGGAGTTATCCCAGTTGAGGATTGAGGTAGTTGAGTCTTCAAAACGTTCTAAAGCAATCATATCATCTTTGGTCTTGCAACCAAACTTGAGGGATAAGATTAAGGAGGCTCAACCACGTGATAAGTTCTTCTGTAAGATGAAAGATCGGGCACAAGATGGGAGTATTGAGAAATTTGTCGTTGCCACAGACGATGTTTTGACTTATGATGGGAGGTTGTGTTTTCCTAAGTATCCATCCCTTAGGAGGAAAATCCTTGAAGAAGCTCACAATGCACCATACTCCGCTCACCCGGGAGGTACAAAGATGTACCACGACTTGAAGAAGTTCTTTTGGTGGAGAGGAATGAAACGGGACATTGGTGTATTTGTGAAGAGGTGTATGATATGTCAATAGGTGAAAGCAGAACACCAATGGCCAGGAGGTTTACTTCAACCGTTGGAAATCCCAGAATGGAAATGGGAGCATATCACAATGGATTTCGTAGTTGGTCTGCCACGAACTGTGAGGAAGAACGATGCTATCTGGGTAATAGTAGATCGTTTGACGAAGTCATCTCATTTTCTACCTGTGAGGATGACTTACAGTATGGAACAATATGCAAAGATTTATATTCGGGAGATTGTGAGGTTACATGGTGTTCCAGTGTCGATCGTCTCGGATAAAGATCCGCGATTTACGTCGAAATTTTGGAAGAGTCTTCAGAGTGCATTGGGCACTAAGTTGAATTTCAGTACTGCATATCATCCGCAGACCGGTGGTCAATCTGAACGGACTATCAAAATACTTGAAGATTTGTTAAGGGCGTGTGTTCTTGATACTGGTGAGAAATGGGAAAATATTTTGCCGTTATAAGAGTTTGCTTATAACAATAGTTACCAAGCAACTATACAAATGACCCCGTATGAGGCACTGTACGGAATTGATCGAGCAGACTGTAGAGAAGATAACCGAGATCAGAAGTAGGATTAAGACCGCCCAGGATCGACAGAAGTCTTACGCCGATAAACGAAGGAAAGATATCCAATTTGAGGTTGGAGAAAAGGTGTTCTTAAAGGTAGCGCCGATGAAAGGAGTGATACGATTCGGTAAAATGGGAAAGCTACAACCTCGTTATATCGGACCTTTTGAGATTTTGGGTAGTGTTGGTGACTTTGCTTATAGTTTGGCATTGCCGTTAGAGTTATCATGAGTGCACAATGTCTTTCACGTCTCCATGCTGAGAAAATACGTACATGATCCTGGTCATGTATGCAATTTCAAAGAGTTGCACGTAGCCAATAACCTGACTTATGAGGAAGTACCTACAGCTGTTTTGGAGCGTAAGATACATCGGTTACGAAACAGAGAGGTTAAACTGGAAAAAGTTCAGTGGAGCCGTCATGGACCGAACGAAGCGACTTGGGAACGTGAATAGGAGATCCGTTCTAAGTATCCGACGTTTGCCATTCAAGGTACATGATTTAATTTTCGAGGACGAAAATTCATTTAAGAGGGGTAGGTTGTAACGCCCCGATTTTCGAGCATGCATTTATTTTACTATAATTTATAGAAAGCGCATTAATGATTTTAAATGTCCAACGATTTATTTACAAATTTTTATTCTATTTATTAAATAAGGTCAAAATTTTCCTTATTCGCATATCATGATCGTAGTTTACACTCCAGACTCGAGTCCAAGTTCTCGTATTATAATAGCCCAAATCGATTTTACTTGATCATTCTAAATGTAATATCAAGAACCTATTATTATTATTATTAATCTACCAATTTAATTTTTCATTATTACCAATATCATAAATAAATAGACTATTAATAAAGATTGATTTAAGCAATTTAATTAATTAATGCGTAATTAGTAAACAGATTAATTAAAATTTAAAATAATTATATAATTAATATTATTTTTGAATCTATCCACATCCGACAAGAACTCTACTCAGATCAAAACTCTCCCACCTCAAACTTACATTGTAGGGTATTAATACTGTATATTTGTTCAGCACAAAATTTTTACATTACTCAATACACACATACTTCTCCCGTATTCCTGCAATCTGCTCTACTATTTTCTGCAAAACTTTCCGCTGCAAAACCTCTTCTCCCACAAAGGTAAATCAACAACTCCTCCTCTTCATACATGTCGTTCGTGTATTTTTTTAATAAAGATCTGAAATTTTCAAAGATAATTTGATTCCCCAAATCTACACAGAAGCCAAACTCCCAATTTCATGAACCCAAATTAGATCTGTTTGATACAAGCCCGTCTCCTCCGATTCAAACCCAATTTTCAGCCTCAAAGTACCCCAACCACATCGGCCATCTCCTCAATCCGCCACCCCAGTTCAAAACCGAACCCATCTCCGCCGTCTCCGGCCAGGGCACCCTAAGCCGCACCTGCTCTTCCGTGCTGCCGCGCGCTGAACCTTCTCCGCCGCCCGAGCCATCCAGTTCGCGGCGGGTCTGACCGATGCATGTTTGTGCGATTGTGTGTGTGTGCGTGAGTAAGAGTGGGTTTGAGAATCCACAGAGAAGGGAGAGGGGAAGAGTAGAGGGCGATGATTTTTATTTTCTTGCAGCAGGAAAACCATATTAAAATTTAATTGTTATTTTAGGAGATGAAGACTTGGAGCCTAGGATTTGAACTGCATTCGCATCTCAATTTTCAAGGATTATCATCGTATTTCGAGGTGGGGATTTTACGCTTGTTTTATTTAATGCATGATGTTACTTGTATATATGCTTGTTTGTTGCCAAATATTTATAATGTGCTCAAACTTTGCATATTATTTACGTTGTAGCCTCCAATGAGTAGTAGGCATAATGTGCTCAAAGTTTGCATATTATTTACGTTGTAGCCTCCAATGAGTAGTAGACATAATATGCTCAAAGTTTGCATATTATTTACGTTGTAGCCTCCAATGAGTAGTAGGCAGTATACACAAAGTTCGCATATTAATGGCCCTCGGGCAATCACTAGGTTCAGGCATGTCATATCTACTTGACAACATGTATGTATTAAGTTTAAAAAAGCGTTACCTCCTCAATGAGCGAGTTGAAAGCTCACCCCATTATTTAAACTTTTCAAGTTGAGGAGACTGACGTTGCAGGCAAAGACGTGGCATGATAATAATTTTTATCAGCTTTTTATTTATTTCGTTCATTTAAAATTTTAAACTTTGGTTTTAATGTCGTGGTTGGATATTATGGATGTTTGGAAATGTTGGGATTTATTTTATATTTACTTGCGAAATGGATGACTTTATTTCAATTTCCGCTGCAATTATTCAAATTTTTGTAGGGATATTTAATCTCCCTGGAAATTATTTCAAAATGTCATTTAAAATAGTGGTCGCTACAATAAGTCAATCCAATTTCGAATTAATGATTATTGTTGAGGCATTTGATGGTGTAATTCGTACAAAACCATATTCTTATCGCTTTTTTTTAAGGAATTAAGTTGTTCCTTGATTTTTTGTAATGATTGGACCGATTCACGACAGTAGGGTGTTCCATTAACAGTCTTAGAGGGTTCTAGAAGGGTTTTCAATATTTTTCCTTAGTGTTTGTTTGTTTGTACAATGATGGGTTGTTGATTTATCTAATTAGGATCGAGGGCTTTGTTATCCTTCGATCTTGTTGCTTGTTTCTTCGTATCCTTCGCGTGTACCCATAGAAAGGCAAGTACTTAATTGCATGTGATTATATTTCATATTGTTTCTATTGTAAATGTGATTGAAAATTATGATGTGAGTTATTAGTGGTTGTCCACCCAGGGATGGGCCCGACAGATTCTCTAGAAGTATCTGCGAAAGGATGTAGTCACCGACATGGTTTACCATCTGGAGGCGGTTTGATGGGACATGTGGAGACATATGCTAAGGGGCCTAGTCATGGGATTACCTTCGAGTAATATATTTGAAGATGTATGTTATGATTTGATGAGTTGTCAAAATTCGGGTTAATTTATTGATTTGTTTAGTGAAAATATGAAATTGATAAATGTTTGAAATATACTATATATAATTACGTACTTGCATAACATATACTATACCCTCCAGGAATGAATGTCGTTTATGCATTTTAGGTGAATGCCCACTCAAGGAGCAAGCATGGGGCATGCATGGGAATGACGGGTACCAGGATGTTAAAAAGCTCAAGTTATGTTGATTGGGTCATGTTAGTCTAGTGTCGTTACATTTTAGATGTTGAGTACATTTTTTATAGAAATTGTCGGGGGAACTCCCTTTGTAGGCACTTTGAGTCTGTTTTACATTATTGTTGGATTTAACAAACTATTACTGTTTTGGACAATTTTCGATGAACCAACAAAAATTGTAAATATAACTCACGTGGAATGATTTAGTGGTACAATGGAGTAAGAAAATGAAATTAATATCAAGATGAACACGAGAATATAACAAGGAAAGTCCTTGAACAATAATTCGCCGGCTCAAAACTCGGGAGGTTTAAGGTAACCTACCTAAAACCAAAAATGCACTATGTATTCTGGAGTGAGTACAAGTCGGATAGGATAAGAGAGAGTTTACAGAGAGCTAGTGAATGTATCCTCTTTGTAAATGTGACCTATACTCTCTTTTATACCCCTTAAATGATAAAAAATAAGGTAAATAACATCCCTAAAAACTAGGAGGGAATATCTCCAAATATGGAGATCATGGCCGTTAGTTGATGAAACTGGTGTTTGCCATTGACTGGGTCTTCTAACCACAGCAAGGATATCGCACAAGACTGAGTCTCTAATATCTCCACGGTTCCTGAAAAATAGGAATGTTGTTGACAGTTACCAGGTTGTCACGGATCAAGATGTTACAACTAGGATGCTAAATTCAGGATGTCGACATGTAGTGAGAAATTTATCCCAAACAATTGCCCCCAATTTTTTTTAAACCTGAGACAAAGAAGATAAAGGGTTAAATTTTTTTAATTAAACTTATCCACCCGAGGGAGAGATTGAGCGGCTCAGGCTTCCTCGATAGTTGAGGAAAATACCAAGGTCTCAGATGAAACTAGTAAAGCCAAGATGTCAACTGGTATGATTTCAATCTTTCATAATTTGATGATTCACACTTATTAACCTGAAAATGCTTGAATGCAGTCACCCGATCCAAGTCTGGTTTTGACATGAATGATGTGCTTTCAAAGATTCAAGCGAGAATGGTGAAAAATGAGGATGTAAAACCTTCTCTTACAAAGGTAGAGGCATCATCATCCAGAGCAGCAAGGCCCAAGATAGAAGGAATGGAATCAAAGAAGAGGAAGCTCGAAGAAGTAGAGATTTTGGACTTAGTTAAGAAAGAGGGTTGGCAAGTCAAGAAAGCAAAGGAAGTGTACAAGGGGTTATCTGACAAATTAAAATTTTGGAAATATGCCTTAAATTTCAGCATTTATCCGCTTAACAACATGAATTTATTTTACAGGTTGGAAGTTTGGTTGATTTTTTAGTGACTGAGGTGGAACTAAAGGATGACAGGATCAAGGTATTAACTTATAAAGTCAATGCTGAAGGAGTAAGGGCCGATAAAGCACAGAAAGAGGCCGAAGCTTATGCGAGCGAAGTTAAGATGAAGGCTAGAGAATTGGAAGAACAGGTTGCCAAGATGGCGGTGATTGAAGCTGAACATGTCAAAGAGTTAAGTGAGGTCATAGAGACTTTCATGCTGGACGATGCGAGGACCATGATAGAGTCCAGGATTCAAATGATGGAGGATGCCAAGAAGGGTCTTCATGTTGGATGGGATATTGAAGAAGAGCGTGCTAGGCTCAAGAATTTGGTTGGAGAAGAACAGGATGTTGATGAGGTTACTTCCGCCACCAGGAAGGTGATTCAAGACAAAGATAAAGATAATCAGGTTGTCAAAGAGAAGGACAGAACCCAAGACAAAATGGCGAAGGAAAGCAAAGAGATTGGTACTATTGAGGCTGCGGGCCAGGAGTGAAGGATTTAGGTTGTTGGTTTAAAAATAATTTTTATTTATGTTTTGATTTGAATGAGCGGGTGTCCTCATAAACAATTTCATTATATTTTGTAATGTTTTGACATGCTTCTGTTGGCATGTAGACTCAGTTCTCTGTCTGTTGGCATGCAGACAAGACATTAAGTACTTTAGTATTTTGATGTGCCTTGGTTTGACACATAAACTTTTGATGCAGTCTATGCGTGTTTGCTTATAATTTAGTATGAATGTTTTGTTTTTGCTTATGAATTCTCGTGGAGTTTTGATAAAAAATTTTTCTTTGAAAACTTTTGAGAGAATGAAAATTCTCTAACCTTTGAGAAGGTGTTTATCTGTAACACCCCAAACTAGGCGGATATTACAGTGCCGTAGATCCCCAACTGGGACCCACCAGGTAAATGAAGATGAATGAATTACACAGGATAAATGTAGTACCGAACTACATTACAACAATAATTACTCCGATGAGGAGTTTAGTTACAACACACCAGGACAATACCGAATACTAGTGTATTTTATATGAAGATAAAATACACAACACTGAATGAAACGGAGTATTCAAATGAAAGTCTGCAGCGGAAAAATAAAGGACAATAACATGAATAACTGAAAGATCGGGGCCCCCTACTAGTATCACTGGGACTCCTCGAGGTCGGCGTGTTCTCCCCGTACTTTTGCCTTGCTAAGACCTGAAAAACAAAATCCCCAAACGGGGTCAGTTACAAAGAACAACAATCCTCAAGGGTTGAAAATACACAATCATGATTATTTAAGAAGTTATGAAATATCCCGTCGAAACATACGCAATCAAACATGCCATATGAATCAACTAACAGTACGGCTCAAAGAGTGGCGCCACACTACGCCCGGGATGGAAATGTGTCCGTGCACAAGCCACCAACGAGTATCGATCAAATACACATGTGGTCTTGTACCTAATCAGTCTCACGAGACAATATGACTCGTGTGCACAGTCCAATGTATCACTCCCAATACATGGCCATCACGTGCCCGGCATGAAAATCCTACACATACCAACCGGCACGCCAGTATGACCCGGAATGCCACGATATAACAAAAGTGACATCGGAAACGAATAATGACTCACCGAGATAAAATGATAGTGAAATGAATAATAGCTCAACGAAAAGATTGGAACCGTCGTTCCTTATGACTGAAGTGATTAATTGACAATAACAAGTTTTGATACGGTTAATACAATAATGAATGAGTTATGATTATGAATGAACAACATCAAAAGGGATGAATATCCTTTTAACCGAGTAAGAATTAACTTACTCAACGCCAGCGACAATTATCCTTCCACGAACAACGTCCTAATAGAGATATCGGTCGCTCGAACAACCTTGAATAATACAATAACCAACAATCCATTCAACATACGTAACAAACATGAATATAACGAACTCAACACGTCGATACGACTAAACCAAGTCCATTGAGGCATTAAATCAAACACGTTGCGTCCAAACTCCGATTGTTTACAATCAAACCTCAATATACCAATATCAAATCCCCCAAGAAGTGTTCCAAACCAACAAAACATCTTCAATACGATTAATTATCCAAAACGAATATCCAAAAACGTGATTATAACGACAATTAATTGAAAACCCCCAATCTCAACTCGATATTCAAAGTGTTCTAGAATAATCATCAATAATCCAATGAATACTTATACAAACTCATAATCATATACATATCCCTTCATATAACATGATTATAACGTCCAAAACATCATATCTCAACACAAAATCGAAATCCAAGGTGTTGAAGAAATTACCTCTTGAAGATCCAACCACTTCGATCCGATGAATACGAGTTAAAACGAGTATCCAAGCTTCCCAAATGAATGAGGATGATGAAAGTCTAACAATCAAGTGATTGAGGATGGAAAAATCCCTCTCTCAAGTCTCTCTCTCGGAACAAAATGAAGAAAGGAAGAAAATGGTGAAAAATGTCCCGGCCGAGTCCTTAAATACTGCCGGAAGTTACGGCCATAACTCGGCCCTCTTACGGCCGTAACATTCCAAGTCAACGGCCTTACGGCCGTAATCGCCAACTCAGACGGCCAGAATTTCGCTTCAAAGCTCGCCGACAGACTTACGGCCGTAACCGCTCCTGAGTTACGGGCGTAACCCGCCTTCGTCAAAAACATCCGCCGACATCCTTACGGCCGTACCCGCACACCTTACGGCCGTAACTCGGATGATACGGCCGTATCCGGCCAACCTTACGGGCGTAAGCCCTCTTCGTCGAAATGACCAGGCACCTTGCCTGCAGCGTACGGCCGTAACCGGCCAAGCCTTACGGCCGTACCTTCCTCGACTTACGGCCGTATGCCGCAACCCTTACGGCCGTAAGTCACCCTTGGTCGACAACACCCAAAATTTACGAACACCACTTACGGCCGTATCCAACCCACCTTACGTCCGTAACTCACCTTCGGCCAAAATGCAGGCGGCCACTTTGGACCACTTACGGCCGTAATCGCCGACCTTACGGCCGTACCGTTAACTTACGGCCGTATCCTTAACCTTACGGCCGTAACTCAATGCCGCCAAGGTGGATTAATCCGATAACTCCGATTCCTCGATACGACTGATGAATGATCCGACATACCATACGAATGTGGAAGTGAACAAGTCTAACACGAGCCAAGGATGATACTCCCAGTACAAGGCTATCAATCACAATGAAAATGATAATACTCCCGTCTCGATCTAAAAAACGGAGATAAAATGACGATCGGTAACTGATATACGATTACAACATGCCAACATTGAACGCAAATGAGTGATTCATGAATGATGAGTGATTATTAATGAGTGAGAATTACTGAGTGACAATTACACACAGATAATTACTGAATGAAAATGAATGAATTACAACCGGGTATTACATACTCCCCCCTTAAAAAGAGTTTCGTCCCCGAAACTAATGGTCAAACAACACGGGATAACTCTCCCGCATATCCGCTTCGGTTTCCCAAGTGGCCTCTTCGACTCCGTGTCTAGGCCACTGAATCTTGACCAAAAGGGATCGTCTTTTTCCTCAACTGTTTGATTCGCCGCTCTAACACTCGTACAGGACGCTCCTCGTACGAATGATCATCTGCGATCTCGATTTCGTCGAACTGAAGTATGTGACTCGGGTCGGCAACATACTTCCGCAACTGAGAGACGTGAAACAAATTATGAATCCTACTCAAAGCCGGAGGTAAAGCCAATCGATAAGCTAACTCGCCTACTCGATCCAAAATTTCAAATGGTCCAATGAATCTCGGACTCAACTTCCCCCGTTTTACGAAATGGAAAATACCTCGACTCGGGGATACCTTGACCAAAACATGGTCACCCGTCTTGAACTCTAGTGGTCGACGACGATTATCCGCATACGATTTCTGTCGACTCTGAGCTGTCAACATACGACTCTTGATCAAAGCTACCTTCTCCCGGGCGGCTAATAAGCATATCGGGCTCGGTGCCGATTGATTCTGATGGGTCGTCCCAACACAAGGGAGAGCGACAACGACGACCGTACAAGGCCTCGTAAGGTGCCATCTTAATGGAAGCATGCCAACTATTATTATACGTGAACTCGATCAATGGTAGTTGGGCTTCCAAATCGTCCTTCCAATCGAGGACGCATGTCCTCAACATGTCCTCTAATGTCCGAATAGTCCTCTTTGATTGTTCGTCGGACTGAGGGTGAAAGGCGGTACTGAGATTGGGCTGAGTCCCCATATCACGATGAACTGATTTCCAAAAATGAGACACAAATCGTCCGTCACGATCGGAAACGATACTCTTAGGAGTACCGTGCAGTCTCACTATCTCCTTGATGAACAACTGAGCCAGTCTCTCGGGACCCCACGTATCCTTGATCTCGAGGAAATGAGCTGATTTATCTAAGAGGTCCACAATCACCCAGATCGTATTCATGCCACGACGACTCGTCGGCAAACTCGTGATGAAGTCCATAGAAATGTCTTCCCACTTCCACTCCGGAATAGGGAGAGGTTTCAGCATACCTGCCGGTCGCTGATGTTCAATCTTAACTTGTTGACAGGTTAAGCATCTCGAAACAAATTTTGCGACTTCTCGCTTTATATTACTCCACCAGTAATTTTGTTTCAAGTCCTTGTACATCTTGCTGGACCCCGAATGAACAAAATAAGGGGTAGCATGAGTTTCTCTCAAAATCGAGTTTTTCAACTCGTCATTCTCCGGTACGCACAACCGATTCTTAAATCTCAAAAGTCCATCCTCGTGGACCACGAATCCAGGGGCTTTCCCCTGAGCCACATCCTCACGGATGCGCAACAATGAAGGGTCTGAACTCTGATTCTCTCGGATTACCTCCTCCAGTGACGATGAAATCTCCAACATACAAAGCTGTCCCTGAACTCGCTAGAGCCAGACTTCGATCTCGGGTCTAAGGAATTCCTGCTGAAGCTCCTTCTGAACTGTTAGACGAGCAAGCATCTGCTCCTGAACGGACTTACGACTCAAGGCGTCGGCGACAACATTCGCCTTGCCCGGGTGGTAAAGGATCTCGATATCAAAATCTTTGATTAGTTCTGACCACCGCCTCTGTCGCATATTTAACTCTTTCTGAGTAAATAGATACTTTAAACTCTTATGATCGGTGAATATCTGGCAAGTAACGCCATAAAGATAATGACGCCAATTCTTCAATGCGAACACCACGGCTGATAGCTCCAGGTCGTGGGTCGGATAATTAATCAGCTAATCCGAGGAAACCTCGGATTTCCTTAACATCTTTCGGAGGTTGCCAATCTCGGATAGCCTCCATCTTCTGAGGGTCGACGCGAACTCCGTCTGATGAAATTACATGTCCGAGAAAAGTCACTTCGGACACCCATAACTCACATTAAGAAAACTTTCCATAAAGTTACTCGCGTCTTAACACGTCGAGAACATGATGAAGACGTACCTCGTGTTCCTCTCGATCACGAGAATAAAACAAAATATCATCGATGAAGACAACAACAAACCGATCCAAAAAGTCGATGCAAACCCGATTCATTAACTCCATGAATACCGTAGGTGCATTAGTTAGCCCGAACGGCATAACTACGAACTCATAATGACCATAGCGTGTTTGAAACGCCGTCTTCGCAATATCCGACTCTCGAATCCGCAACTGGTGATATCCAGATCTTAAGTCGACCTAGGAAAATATTGAAGCTCTCTGAAGTTGATCTAAGAGATCATCAATACGGGGTAGAGGATACTAATGTTGATCATCACCCTGTTCAGCTCCTGATAATTAATACACACACGAGACGAGCCATCCTACTCCTTGACAGATCACACTGGTGCTCCTCACGGGGATGCACTCGGTCGGAGATAATCTTTCTCGAACCATTCCTCAAGTTGAATCTTCAACTCCTGCATCCTGGTCGGGGCCATCCGATACGATGCCTTCGATAAAGGGGACGTACCGGCTCCAACTCACTCCTGAATTCCACTACTCTACGTGAAGGCAACCAGATAACTCGTCTGGAAATACATCGTCAATCGATGACAATGATATCACGAATGATTGAACATTTCGATTGCCCTAGAATGGTCAATCGATAAAAAGAGATACCAATAATGATTGAACAACTCGATTGCCTTAGAAAGGCCAATCGATGAAGATGATACAATGAATGTTTGAATAACTCGATTGCCTTTGAAAGGCCAATCGATGAAAATGATGCAATGAATGATTGAATAACTCGATTGCCCTAGAAAGGTCAATCGATGAAAATGATACAATGAATGATTGAATAACTCGATTGCCTTAGAAAGGTCAATCGATGAAAATGATACAATGAATGATTGAATGACTCGATTGCCTTAGAAAAGCCAATCGATGGAAATGATACAATGAATGATTGAATAACTCGATTGCCTTAGAAAGGCCAATCGATGAAAATGATACAATGAATGATTGAATAACTCGATTTCCTTAGAAAGGCCAATCGATGAATAACTCGATTGCCTTAGAAAGGCCAATCGATGAAAATGATACAATGAATGATTGAATAGTTCGATTGCGTAATTTCTCTGCTTCCGCCAAAATAATAATTCTACTGGAACAACGGGGATTACTTCCCTGAAGCACCCATTCGACAACCAACGACGGAAAGATAGCGACCAAACGCTAACAAACACTGAGGATAGTATCAAGACGATCAATCCAACTAATACCGAAAATTACATCGCCCTAAGATAAATTCACCACGATTAGATTCATCAACCAATCGCGGTCATTAAGCTTAATTCGGTATGGTTTCCGAAAAAAATCTTCCATCATCAGGTAGACCGATGGTATTAGATCCGCAAGCAATAGGACTATCCCAAAATAAGTCTATTCAAACATGATTCGAAAATGAAAGAATGCGGTGTACCAGCATCAACAGGTACACACAGGTTGAAATAAAATTACTAGTATACCTGAAATCATTCGGGCCACCAGATCGTCGATCCTCCTCATCATATGAACCTGGGACTTGCCGGCCCCCAAACCGGACGCTCCCGTCTGATAAATATGAGCCCCAACTCTCTTTGCTTCCATTGTTTTAAACGACGTTGACAGAGCAGTCTGATTCTGAATCGCTAATTTCTTCGGGGCCTGAGATGCCGCCGGAGCCGACTTGGAGTCCTTTCGGCAAAAACGGGCTTTATGCCCAAAATTCCCACAATTATAGCACGTGATAGACGGTCTCAGACACTTGGTGCTGACATGACCCGGTTCTCCACAATTAAAACAGATGATTGCCGAACTGGCCGCTCGGGATTGAGATCCCGCACGATTATGCACCGTAGGAGGTCGCTCAGAAACGATAGGACTCACACGAGGCTTCTTGATTTGACTGACCGCCTTCGGATTGATTACGCTTCGTTGATTTCTTACTCACAAATGAAGGTTGTTGTTCAGCACTTTCCTTAGCAGCTGGCTCATACGGGAGAGTTCTCTCGATTAATCCGGTCAGAGTGGCACAATGATGATTGAGCAATTGCACATGGGTCATGATGGCCTGCATAAAAGTGAGTGGGTCAACCCGAACATCTTCTGATCGATCCGAGTCCTGGGCACGATTTCCCGACAGCGAGTGATTAATTCTCGGGTTTCGGCCCGCACCGCGGCCTCTTCCCGTGCATCCCCTGACAGCTCTCTCCATACTGAAGTAGGAAGGTCGCATAATGATTATATTTCCCGCATGATTATCACGTTATGATTACGTCATGAGATGATGAAAATGAGTATACATGCTCTAACTTAGTGATTATATGAATGATTTACTGAAGTGACATGAATATCTGATGAAATTCTTGAAATGATTATCTTGAATAACTTAACAAGATTAATAATATGATCATCCAGATCAACAACTGAGTAATGAAATGAATTGAGTAATTAATGAATTAACATGATCGTCCGGATCATTAACTGAGTAATGAAATGAATTAAGTGATTAATGAGTTAACATGATCGTCCTAATCACAATGAATGATGGTGTTTGAGGATTGTTAAATGATGAATGATGAATGAATGACTATTGCCAGAAATTATACCATGGCGTTAGAAATCTTACAGTTTTTCCGGTCTGATTGGCTCGGCATTTGCACAGTCACACGTGACGCGAAAGTCCAATGATACTAGTCGATGACGATGATTTCAAATGAGACATGACTCGGAAGGTAGTATTCAAAACCACGCTCTGATACCAACTCTGTAACACCCCAAACTAGGCGGATATTACAGTGCCGTAGATCCCCAACTGGGACCCACCAGGCAAATGAAGATGAATGAATTACACAGGATAAATGTAGTACCGAACTACATTACAACAATAATTACTCCGATGAGGAGTTTAGTTACAACACACCAGGACAATACCGAATACTAGTGTATTTTATATGAAGATAAAATACACAACACTGAATGAAACGGAGTATTCAAATGAAATTCTGCAGCGGAAAAATAAAGGACAATAACATGAATAACTGAAAGATCGGGGCCCCCTACTAGTATCACTGGGACTCCTCGAGGTCAGTGTGTTCTCCCCGTACTTTTGCCTTGCTAAGACCTGAAAAACAAAATCCCCAAACGGGGTCAGTTACAAAGAACAACAATCCTCAAGGGTTGAAAATACACAATCATGATTATTTAAGAAGTTATGAAATATCCCGTCGAAACATACGCAATCAAACATGCCATATGAATCAACTAACAGTACGGCTCAAAGGGTGGCGCCACACTACGCCCGGGATGGAAATGTGTCCGTGCACAAGCCACCAACGAGTATCGATCAAATACACATGTGGTCTTGTACCTAATCAGTCTCACGAGACAATATGACTCGTGTGCACAGTCCAATGTATCACTCCCAATACATGGCCATCACATGCCCGACATGAAAATCCTACACATACCAACCGGCACGCCAGTATGACCCGGAATGCCACGATATAACAAAAGTGACATCGGAAACGAATAATGACTCACCGAGATAAAATGATAGTGAAATGAATAATAGCTCAACGAAAAGATTGGAACCGTCGTTCCTTATGACTGAAGTGATTAATTGACAATAACAAGTTTTGATACGGTTAATACAATAATGAAGAGTTATGATTATGAATGAACAACATCAAAAGGGATGAATATCCTTTTAACCGAGTAAGAATTAACTTACTCAACGCCAGCGACAATTATCCTTCCACGAACAACGTCCTAATAGAGATATCGGTCGCTCGAACAACCTTGAATAATACAATAACCAACAATCCATTCAACATACGTAACAAACATGAATATAACGAACTCAACACGTCGATACGACTAAACCAAGTCCATTGAGGCATTAAATCAAACACGTTGCGTCCAAACTCCGATTGTTTACAATCAAACCTCAATATACCAATATCAAATCCCCCAAGAAGTGTTCCAAACCAACAAAACATCTTCAATACGATTAATTATCCAAAACGAATATCCAAAAACGTGATTATAACGACAATTAATTGAAAACCCCCAATCTCAACTCGATATTCAAAGTGTTCTAGAATAATCATCAATAATCCAATGAATCCTTATACAAACTCATAATCATATACATATCCCTTCATATAACATGATTATAACGTCCAAAACATCATCTCTCAACACAAAATCGAAATCCAAGGTGTTGAAGAAATTACCTCTTGAAGATCCAACCACTTCGATCCGATGAATACGAGTTAAAACGAGTATCCAAGCTTCCCAAATGAATGAGGATGATGAAAGTCTAACAATCAAGTGATTGAGGATGGAAAAATCCCTCTCTCAAGTCTCTCTCTCGGAACAAAATGAAGAAAGGAAGAAAATGGTGAAAAATGTCCCGACCGAGTCCTTAAATACTGCCGGAAGTTACGGCCATAACTCGGCCCTCTTACGGCCGTAACATTCCAAGTCAACGGCCTTACGGCCAGAATCGCCAACTCAGACGGCCAGAACTCGCTTCGTCAAAGCTCGCCGACAGACTTACGGCCAGTAATCGCTCTCTGAGTTACGGCGTAACCCGCCTTCGTCAAAAACATCCGCCGACATCCTTACGGCCGTACCCGCACACCTTACGGCCGTAACTCGATGATACGGCCGTATCCGCCAACCTTACGGCGTAAGCCCTCTTCGTCGAAATGACCAGCACCTTGCTGCAGCAGTACGGCCAGAACCGCCAAGCCTTACGGCCGTACCTTCCTCGACTTACGGCCGTATGCCGCAACCCTTACGGCCGTAAGTCACCCTTGGTCGACAACACCCGAAATTTACGAACACCACTTACGCCGTATTCAACCCACCTTACGGCCAGAACTCACCTTCGCCAAAATGCCCGGGCACTTTGGACCACTTACGGCCAGAATCGCCAGCCTTACGGCCGTGCTAACTAACTTACGGCCGTATCCTGTAACCTTACGCCGTAACTCAATGCTGGCCAAGGTGGATTAATCCGATAACTCCGATTCCTCGATACGACTGATGAATGATCCGACATACCATACGAATGTGGAAGTGAACAAGTCTAACACGAGCCAAGGATGATACTCCCAGTACAAGGCTATCAATCACAATGAAAATGATAATACTCCCGTCTCGATCTAAAAAACGGAGATAAAATGACGATCGGTAACTGATATACGATTACAACATGCCAACATTGAACGCAAATGAGTGATTCATGAATGATGAGTGATTATTAATGAGTGAGAATTACTGAGTGACAATTACACACAGATAATTACTGAATGAAAATAAATGAATTACAACCGGGTATTACATTATCTTCCAAACTTCTGTAAAACGGGTGCCATTGAGTAACAAGTCGTGTTACAACCTTTGAAATCGGGCTGAATTAAATAATAATAATAATACTAATAATAAATAATAGGGATAATAATAATAATAGTAATAGTAATAATAAATAATATTATTATTTATCTTGTAACAATTTTTGGGTAACAATTAATATTGTTTAAAAATTTGACTCGGGCCTAGAAATGACGAGATGAAACATGATAAAATAAAATGAGAAATGAAACATGAATTACTTGACTTACATGAATTATAATGATATAAATAGATTTGAAAGATCATGGGAATGAGATGAATTAAATGATAAAATTATTCGGGCATTAATTTAATAATATTGAACATGTTTTCTATAATTCACAATAAATGTGTATGCGAAATCGGGGCGTTAGTACTAACCAATTTATTTCTAAAATAAATACGACAGGACCCATCTCCAATAAAGAAGTGAAATTCCTTTCGGTCCATGACCGGAATTGATACAATATTTTTGTGCCCCTTGGGCAAAGTACATCATCTAAAGTAAGAAATGAAATTCCTTTCGGTCCATGACTTGTTGTCTAATACACATTGGGGAGACTTTAATACAATGCCAAGACCAGTTCCTCTCATATTGGATGCACTATCAGTAAATAAGGTCCAAAACCTAGGAAGATTGGTCCCTTCAAGCTGTTGCACTTCCCATTCTACCTCAGGTTGCAGGCTAAGACTGAAATCAGCTACAAAATCTGCTAACGCCTGCGACTTGATTGTTGTTCTCGGTTCATAACTGACATCGTAAGTACTAAGTTGCATGGACCATTTTTCCATCCTTCCTGACATTTTTGGAGTTCTCATAACATTCTTAATAGGATAGTTAGTTTTAACATGTATAGGATGATCTTCAAAGTGATGACGTAATTTAGTAGAAACAGTTATTAAAGCAAGTATGAGTTTTTCTAGATGGGAGTACCTGGTTTCCGCATCTAGTAGAGATTTACTTACATAGTACACAGGTTGTTGGATGATGTTCTCATACCAGGACCGCACTGACTGCATTTTCTGAGATGCCTAGATATAGATAAAGTGGCTCGCCTTGTTCTGGTTTGGACAATAGAGATGGAGTTTCTAGATAATCTTTCAGGTTGATGAAGACTTCCCCATGCTCTGGAGTCTATTGGAACGTCTTGTTCTTTCTCATGATGTCATAGAATAATCTGCACCTGTCAGAATATTTAGAAATAAACCGGTTTAGAGCAGCTACTCGTCTTGTTAGTCTCTGAACGTCTTTAATGGTCTTGGGAGACTCCAGGTTGATGATGGCTTTAATTTGCTCTGGGCTACCCCTCTTGGTCACCATATATCCTAGAAAATTTCCCGCCCTCACACCAAAATTGCACTCTGCTGGATTAAGTTTCATATTGAAGGCCTCCAAGATGTTGAAAGCTTCGGTTACATGCTGCACATGATCCTTCATGTCCTTTGATTTAACTACCATATCATCTATGTAACCTTCCATCGTCTTGACTAACTGGTCCTTGAACATCTTGTTAACCAAACGCTGATAGGTTGCACCTGTATTCTTGAGCCCAAAAGGCATGGCTATGTAACAATAAGTTCCTTCAAGAGTCACGAAAGCTGTATCTTCCTAGTCTGACGGCTCCATTTGGATTGCTGAAATCCTAACGAGGCATCCATAAAGGTCAGGATGTCATGCCCTGAAGTTGCCTCAACTAGGGAATCACTATGCGGAAGAGGAAATGGGTCATTCGGGCAGGCCTTATTTAGATTGGTAAAGTCCACGCAAACTCGCCACTTTCCATTCTTCTTCTCTACAACAACTACATTGGCTAGCCATCTAGGATAGTTAACCTCACATATCATCTTCGCTTTCAAGAGCTTTTATACTTCTTCTTTGATAATCTGGTTACACTCCTGAGCAAACTTCCTATGCTTTTGATGGATAAGCTCGGAACATGGATCAATATTGAGCTTGTGAGTGATGATATCCTTGCTAATTTTGGTCATGTCATCGTGCTTCCAGGCAAAGCAAGACAATCTTGACTTAAGAAACCAAGTCAACTCTTCCTCGACCTCAAGAGGCATATCAGTACCAACTAGAACTTTTATTTCAAGATTTGAGTAATCTAGGAATGCTTCCTTCACTTCATGCTGTACGGCTTCCAAGACATCTCTAATCGGTTTCTTTAATTTCTATGCTTGCTGAGGCTGAATGGAAGCTTTCATGGATGTCTTGTAGCATTCCTTAGCTGTTTGCGGATCTCCCTTCAGGCTGACCACTCCCCAGGTTGTCGACAACTTAAGACACTGATGATAAGTTTACGGAACTGCTCTCATGTTGTGAATCCAAGGTCGGCCCATGATGACATTGTAAGATGGGGGATAGTCAATGACGTAGAATCTTTCCATAGAATTGACACCCTCGATATTGATAGGAAACTTGATTTCCCCCATAGTATGTTTGATCTCCCCACTAAAACCAACTAGAACTGAGGAATTCTTCACAATCTCTGACTTCGGGATCTGTATCTCCTATTGGTGCAAGATAGGTATATGCGCCGTTTGTGCGGAAGCGAATTTAAAGTACGGAAAATAAATGACACGCGGATTTATAGAGGTTTGGCCAAACGTGCCTACGTCCTCTCTCGATGTATCTTTTTCAATAGGCTAAAGATCAAAACCTCTGCACCTCTCTTCTATCGGTCGAGGGATTACCGTTACAAGCTCGTCTTCTATCCGTCCGAGTAAAACCGTTTTCCTTTTCTATTGCATAAGGAATCAACCACTCTAGCTTTCTATTGGTACTAGATAAACCTCACTAAGATAGCGATTGTGATTCTAACAATGCCGGATCCTTGATCCTAATAACACCGAATCCAATCGTATCTTTTATTTTCCCTATCGTGTATGATTTTGTGTGTAACACTCAATCACTCTAATTTAAGCTCAAGAACAACAACTATAATGTTTAAAATGATATCTCAAGTGTATATGAATTGCTCAATGTTGTTGTGTGGAATGATACCAACTCATTTGGTATTTATAGCCTTCTTCCACAAACTAGCCGTTACTGCCAGTTGTTTATTAGTGTGCACTAGGCTTCTTCCTTAGCGTGCGCTATCACGTGTTTTTGCCTTAGCGTACATTATGTGCTGTTACGTACGTTAATGTTTTTCCAGTTTCAGTCTAGTGGCTTCTGTATTTGACTGTTAGCGTGCGCTAACACTTCCATTGTAGCATGCGCTAATCATGCATCAATGCATGCGTCATATATCCCTTTGTACTTTTTGCTTGTGGCAGATTCTCCCCAATGGATTGATTGACTTGATTCAAACTGATATTTAGCGTACGCTAAGTATCATCTCTTGCATGCTCTAAGCTTACTTCAGTGCATACGTCATTCTGTGTTTGAATCTCTTTCACAACGGTAATATAGTCTCGATAGCGTGCGTTAGTAAACAATTGTAGCGTGCGCTATCCTCATCAGGTAACTTCACTTCAGGTTACTTTGAACTCGTCTGATCTACAGCCGGGACCCGTTAGCGTGCGCTATCGTATATATCTAGCGTGCGCTAGCTTTGTATTTTGTCCAGCTTTTTGCGTCTTCGATTCCTTCGTCGTTTTGCTTCGCCTCGATGTTGTTTTGCTTTGTTTAGCAACTTAATCATCAAAACACTATTTATTATTATGTGGAATAAATATTCCAACAATCTCCCCCTTTTTGATGATTACAAACAACTCTTCAAATTGGATAAAACCTGCAAAAAATATATGTATATGTACGTTTCAAAGTTTTCGACTTTGATCGTTTCGTTAGTTTCATCCATCCTTTTTGTTTTTCTGTTATTTTCGACTTCTTCATTTCGTAATTTTCAACTCATTCGTTTCTCCCCCTTTTTGTATGCTGTCTTCTCCTTTTTACTTTTTATTTTTTTCTCGTCATATCTTTCATGACGCTTTTATCCGATTCAACTTCTTCTCCCCCTTCTTATATTCAGCAAAAAGTGTAAAAATATGAAGGATACCAATATGAATATACAAAAAATATGCAATAGTATAAAATTATACAATACGAGGAAATATCTGCCCCTGAAAATATTATCTCCCCCTTTGTAAAGTATCACAAATTAATTTTTGGGGATCCAACCTATAGTTGGTTTTTCTTTCGAGACGTAGACGATGTTTGAAACAATTGTTCCTTTAGGAACCCAAATTTTCTTAACTTTTATCGTCCGTCTTGGGCTTTTGCAATTTAAAATGTGATGCCCGATTTTCAAACATATTTCACACCGGGGTGAAATTTACGGATTCTTTTTTAGAACGCGGTTTGAATCCTAACCCCTCTTTATTTAACGTGTATTTTTTAACCGAGAGCATATTTTCAAATTTCTCGTTTCCGAGAGAAAATTTCTTCGTTAAATTTTTGAGCTCGGTTTGAACTTTAACAAGATCATTCTTTAAAATATTCTCGTTTTCAATGCATTTTGAATGATCGTTCTCAACAGATTTTCCCTTTCAAGAATTCTGGAAATCTCATTTTCCAATGAGATATTTTTAAATTGAAGGGATTTAATTTCTTTTAAAGCATTTTGATAATCGGTATGTAATAACTTGAATGCTTCAAAAAGTTCGTCGTAAGAGTTACTTGGCTTTCGACGGCGTTGTCGTCGAATGAACTCTGGGCCACAAGCGCGAGATTATTTTGATTCATGAAATCATCATCAGGATCTTCGTCACTCCATGTTGCAACTAGGACTTCCTTTTGTTTTACTCGACAGTTCTTAGAAAAGTGGACTGGTTTACCACATAATCGACAGGTGTTGTCGAATTTCTTAGATTCGCCCTTTTGGATGTCCTGCTTCCTCCGATTTAATAAGTGTTGTAACTTATTAATATTCTTGGCATAATATGCCGATTCTTCGCCGCTTTCGTCCACCGGGATTTCTTCTTTCTTTCTCGACATTTTAGCCTTCATGGATATTGACCTCTCATTCGGTTTCGGTTTGGCATTCCGAGATTTTAGAACAATCTCGTAGTTGATAAGAGAACCAACGAGAGCACTAAAATCGAGAGTATTTAAATCTTTTGATTCCATTATTGCCGTAACCGTACCGTCCCATTTTCGAGGTAGTGATCGGAGAATTTTCTTTACTTTCTCACTACTCGAAAGTGGTTTCCCGAAACATGCTAATCCATTTGTGATGACCGAAAAGCGGTCTAGCATTATCGTGATGGATTCATCGTCCTTCATTTGAAATAGTTCGTATTCGTGAAGGAGCATGTTTATCTTCATCTCCTTGACTTAAGACGTACCTTCGTGTGTTACCTCAAGCATTTTTCAAATTTCTTTGGCACTGTCACACGATGATATCCGGTTGTGTTCTTCCGGATTTAAGGCACAATCAAGAAGTTGAGTTGCCTTACAATTGTAGTGGTCATTTTTCCAATCGGAATCGTTATATTCTTCGAAGGTTTTAAGCGTACCGTTGGAATTCGTCGGAATTTTCGGACCAAGACAAATCACCTTCCAAAGCTCGATGTCATATGCTCGGATGAATATGGACATCTTCTTCTTCCACGTCATGAAGTTTGAGCCATCAAAAAATGGTGGTCGGTTGAGAGCAAGGCCTTCGATGGGAGCAAGTTGAAATGCCATTGGATCGACTCCTCGGATGTTAAGCCATGTATATGAGGTACCACTCCGACACCAATTGTTGGTGCAAGATCAGTATATGCACCGTTCGTGCGGAAGCGAATTTAAAGTGCGGAAAATAAATGACACGCGGATTTATAGAGGTTCACCCAAACGTGCCTACGTCCTCTCTGATGTATTTTTTTAAATGGGCTAAAGATCAAAACCTCTGTACCTCTCTTCTATCGGTCGAGGGATTACCGTTACAAGCTCGTCTTCTATCGGTCCGAGTAAAACCATTTTCCTTTTCTATTGGATAAGGAATCAACCACTCTAGCTTTCTATTGGTACTAGATAAACCTCACTAAGATAGCGATTGTGATTCTAAAAATGCCGGATCCTTGATCCTAATAACACCAAATCCAATCATATCTTTTCTTTTATCTCTCGTGTATGATTTTGTGTATAACACTTAATCACTCTAATTTAAGCTCAAGAACAACAACTATAATGTTTACAATGATATCTCAAGTGTATATGAATTGCTCAATATTGTTGTGTGGAATGATACCGACTCATTTGGTATTTATAGCCTTCTTCCACAAACTAGCCGTTACTGCCAGTTGTTTATTAGCGTGCGCTAGGCTTCTTCCTTAGCATGCGCTATCGCGTGTTTTTGCCTTAGCGTACATTATGTGCTGTTACGTACGTTAACATTTTTCCAGTTTCAGTCCAGTGGCTTCTGTCTCTAACTGTTAGCGTGTGCTAACATTTCCATTGTAGCGTACGCTAATCATGCATCATTGCATGCGTCATATATCCGTTTGTACTTTTTGACTTGTAGTAGATTCTCCTCAACGGATTGATTGACTTAATTCAAACTGATATTTAGCGTGCGCTAAGTATCATCTCTTGCGTGCGCTAAGCTTACTTCATTGCATACGTCATTCTGTGTTTGAATCTCTTTCACAATAGTAATATAGTCTCGATAGCGTGCATTAGTAAACACTTGTAGCGTGCGCTATCCTCATCAGGTAACTTCACTTCAGGTTACTTTGAACTCGTCTGATCTATAGCCGGGACCCGTTAGCGTGCGCTATCGTATATATCTAGCGTGCGCTAGCTTTGTATTTTGTCCAGCTTTTTGCGTCTTCGATTCCTTTGTTGTTTTGCTTCGCCTTGATGTTGTTTTGCTTTGTTTAGCAACTTAATCATCAAAACACTATTTATTATTATGTGGAATAAATATTCCAACATCTCCTTCAAGGTTGACAGCATGATCAGGATGGCGGAGCTTCCATTGTCAATCAGGATCCTTTTGATCATATAGTTGGCAATTTGCATGGTGACTACCAGGCTGTCATGATCTGGATCCATGACACCAATCTTATCATATTCATTGAAGGTGATTGGAAGGTCTGATACCTTGGCAAGATGTCTAATTGGGGCCTCGAATCTGTCTTTCTTCGAATCCTTCACATGTCTCTTCGCTGCGAAATAAGTGGTCCCACAGACATCTGAACCTCCGGAGATAACATTGATGGTTTTTGTGGCAGAAGGTGGAGGTGCTGACTTGTCATCTACGGCTTCTTTTTCTTCCACACGCCTTCGAACTTTGCCCAACAGCTCTCTAAGATGCCCCTTAGAAATAAGATGGCTGATTTCCTTCCTCAAAGCAATACAATTATCAGTAGAATGCCCAAAATCCTCATGGTGGGCACACCACTTAGATTTGTCCTTCTATACAGACGGCTTATCAATTTTCTTAGGCTATCTAGCTTTTTCTCCCAAGTTTTTCACGACATTCAAGACTCCTGCAACATCAACAAAAAACAGTAATCATCAATTTTAGGATAATCGATGTCATCATCTTCATCAACATCATCTATAGAATGAATTTTATAGAGTTCGGGTTTAGAGTAGGGTTTCGCCCTATTTGGTTTATAATGAGATGATTCAGCTTTTCTGTGAGGATGGTCATATGAGGATGGCTTCTTGGTTGTGTTTTCTTACACGAACTTGTCCTCCTCTAGGCGAATGAACCAGATTGCTCTTGTGTGGATATATTCTAACTTATGGGCAGGCGTCATAACCAAGTCATCATAAAATGGAGAATCTTTCTTCAGGCCCATCTTAAACGCCTCGGAGGCAGTTGACATGTCTAGATCAGGAATTCCAACTGCTTCTTTGCTGAACTTGATCAAGTAGTCCTTCAAGGATTCGTCAGGTTGTTGGACCACCCTGTAAAGGTCACTTGTTAGCTTCTCAAATATTCTATTACAAGAAAACTGATTAGTGAACAAATTAACAAGTTGAGCGAAAGATCCAATAGAAGCCATTGGTTGGCCCTTTAGCCACTTCAAGTCAGCTCCGGTCAAAGTGGATCTAAAATCCCTGCATAAACAAGCCTCTCTAAGATGGTTAGGAATATGGATTATGTCCATCTTCTCTTCATAAGAAGCGACATGGTCTACTAGATCACTAGTGCTGTTATATTGCTCATGTTGGGCACCATGGATCTCTTCGGGATCTCCACATTGGCAATAACTAGTACAAAGCATGAATCCTTGTAAAAGGTTGGCGAAGCTTGATAGGTGGGCATTATAACTCCAGGGACATTCATCACGATGTTTGTTAATTCCTGAAAAGAAATTGTTCAACAGTAGTGACAACAGGAATGTTAGTTTCAATAGGAGTGCTAGTATGTGCAATGTTATTAATTAAAGGAAACTCCCTTCTAGCCCCATTTAAGGTGTCAAAAGGCTATAAAAAGGTGCAAATGCGTCCTTGGTGGGTGCCATGACCACACTGTCTATCCGCACAACACCCAACATTCGCAAATAGTCTTGGTTGCCCCAGAACCTGAACTGAATTCGATAGAGAAATGCTTAGGATGGAGAGGGGTGATGGGCGAGACACCGAGAGTTGATATAGGAGGCGGCAATGCAGAACGTTCACTCTGGAGCTTGCCAATAGCACTCATCAGCCTGTCGTTGGTGAATTTATGGTCGTTCATTTGATCTTGAAGGCTCTGAATCATGGTGGCTAAATTCTGCACCACTTTGATAGAGATTCCAGACAGCGTCAAATCTTCGACGTCCTGAGTTTCTGAGAGAAGAGGGGTGGATTTTGCTGTCTCAGCAGCACTCGTTCTATCACCTCCAGAAGTCCTTGGTGCCTTATCCTTGTTCTTAGTGGCCATTGCAATAGAGACTTGGGACATTATGGGCACTGGATTGATTGCTCATCTTAACACTTTTGATTTCCAAAAAACCAATGTTCCCACAGATGGCGCCAAATTATTTTGGATAATTTTCGATGAACCAACAAAAATTGTAAATATAACTCACGTGGAATGATTTAGTGGTACAATGGAGTAAGGAAATGAAATTAATATAAATATGAACAGGAGAATGTAACGAGGAAAGTCCTTGAACAATAGTTCACCGGCACAAAACCTCGGGAGGTTTAAGGTAACCTACCTAAAACCAAAAATGCAATATGTATTCTGGAGTGAGTACAAGTCAGATAGTATAAGAGAGAGTTTACAAAGAGCTACTGAATGTATCATGTGTGTAAATATGACATATACTTTCTTTTATACCCCATAAAGGATAACAAGAAAGGCAAATAACATCCCTAAAAACTAGGAGGGAATATCGCCAAATATGGAGATCATGGCCATTAGTTGATGAAGGTGGTGTTTGCCATTGACTGGGTCTTCTAACCACAACAAGGACTTCGTAAAAGACTGAGTCTCCAATATCTCCATGGTTCCTGAAAAATAGGGATGCTGTTGACAGTTACCAGGTTGTCACGGATCAAGATGTTACAACCAGGATGCTAAATTCAGGATGTCGACATGTAGTGAGAAATTTATCCAAAAAATTACGATTTCGCCAAGGCCACAACTTAATCGATTACTAAATATCGTGATTTGTTATAAAGTATGTCTTTGTTTGTGTTTGTTGTTAGTATGATAGATATTTCTGGAAGATTTTACGTGTAATAGTTTTAGATGGTTCAGGGTGTTATACAGTGGGAAGCTTAAGGAGTCATAGCTAAACTATTTTTTTTTCTCTTATTTATTTTTCACGGGCAACATATAAGCCATGTGTCGAGGCCCTGGGAAGGTTCCTGGGTCCAGTGCGGAGCCACCATACAACCTGAGGTAACCCAGGTTACCCCTAATAAAAACCTGAGCAATCATATAGTATAAGTTAATGTAAATTTTTTGTGCTTACTCTTTTACTTGTTGTCTATTATAGGAGGTTACCCAATATATTCTTTTTTGGATCCACCTCCGCTCGTGTATACGCCCCTGCATGCCATAGTGAGATGATATTGCAAAAGGCAATGCTGCTATAAAACCAACGATCGATGTCTACGCCCCTACGTGTAGGGTGTAAACAAGCCTAAAAGCTCGACTCGGTTCGGAGAGTTCGGCTCGAAATAGTTCAATTCGTGGTTTGGCTCAATTAAACATAGAATCGAACATTTGAAAATAGAATTCGGCCAAACAAATTGAATCGTTCTGCTCGGTTCGGGATGTAAAGGGTTTTTAGGCCCAAACTTTAAACCACCAGCCCATTTGCCCGAATGGTATGTCCCATATCATTAACCACCCAAGCCCAAGTACCCAACCGATTAGAACTTCTGTTTAACTCTCTAAAAAAACGAGGTAAATTGAACTTTATTCTAACTGTTCGCAAAAAAGAGCCAAACATTAAAGTGTAATTTATCCATCAAACTCGAATCGGACCTTAAAAAGTTAAGGTTCGACAAAACCAAATCAAACCTAAAGTTCGAACTACTTCGAGCAGAACTCGAACTCTGCAAAGTTTGGTATGATTCGGCTCGTTTACAGGCCTACCTGCATGATATAGTGAGATGATATTTCAGAAGGCAACGCTGCTACAAAACCAATGGCCAACAGGACTTGTGACGACCACCGCAAATGACGTATTGATATGTGTTTAGAATAATTATATTTGGGATGTGTATCAATACTAGACATGTTATCGGAGCCGGTGGGTTAGCGGTGTAAGATCCGGTAATATTATTGGATAGACTTAGGACTGAACCGATAAGCTATCAGTTCCAATATTAGAACCAAGACCGGCTCGGTAAGCCTACCAACTATTTTGGAATCGAAACGGTAAGACACCACTAATAGGAGAAATGATAATTCACGGTTCATGGACTCGTTAAGTACCCGAAATAGACCCGAAAATTACTCGAGAAGACTCGAAAAACCTGCTACCACAATAAAAAAAAACTACTTGCAAATTTATCCATTTAAAAGAGAGAATCTCTATTACTTTCGTCTCAGAATCAGAAACAGAAACACAAACAAATTACAAGAGAGAACTCTTAATATATAAGGCTCTGTTCTTTTAATTTGAATGAATCGAACGAATCAATCGAATCAATCGAATCGAATGGATATGAACAATGAACTATGGACTGGAATCGGGAAATATATATTAAGGATAAATAATAATAATAATAATAATAATAATAATAATGATAAATAATAATTATAATAGTAATCAACAACAACAACGATAATAGTAATATTATTAGTAATAATAACAATAATAATAATTAAGATTAATAATAATAATAAGAAGAAGAAGAAGAATCGAATCAATTGAATCAATCAACTTAATGGACTCGAATCAATCAATCGAATCGAATCGAATGGACTGAATCAATCGAATCAAAAAGCTGAAAAATAAGTCCAAAAGAACAGAGCCTAACTCATTTAAAAGGGAGAATTTTAAATATTTAAGACTCAAAATAGAAAGGCAAATTATAAAAATAACAGCCTCGAACAAATTCATCATAGGCTCAAAACAAAATACTGTTTGCTATATTTAAGTCTTTATACCAAACATGTTAATGAGATATTTAGCACGAGTACTAGAATTTAATGAAAAAAATTACTAAACTAAAGACATGTTTGGTATGTACTCCATTCGTCCCTTAATACTAGTTCTGTTTGGAAATAAAATTTGTCCCATAATACATGTCATTTTCAACTTTTCATGCAAATTTATAAAAAAATTCTAAGAATACCCTTAATTTATTATGGACTCTTTGTGACTTCAATATGTACAAACACATTAATTAATATAACTACTTTATTAAATTAATATAATTAATAAGGGCAAATATGGAATTAACTAATTATCATTAAGTTCTCTTAATATTTGTGTAATTTTGAAACTGTTGGCAGCCCATCCACCTTGGAATCCACGTAGGCACTCCAGACAGATGAACCGGTCGAGCAGAGCCTGAAGCCGGACCGGGCACAAACCCGATTTTCTCCCAGGCTCGTTGGAATCGGACCGGGCAGAGACATCAGAGCCGACCCGATATCCGACCCGGGAGGGCCGAGCAGAGAGAAGATCAAATGCTCCGAATCAAGATTACAACAAGGCCGACCTGAAGGGCGGGAGACCCGAGGACCGACCCCAGCGGATAAGCACCGCCAGAAGCATGCGAGGCCGGCCTGCATGCCAATTAACGCATGCAGTCACGCCCCTTCCCAAGGCACTCCTTAGAGGCCGCCACGTGTCCAAGGGATATATGCAGACTGACAAGTGTTGTGGGCAGATTCCCCAAACATTCGCCAGCTGTCATCTCTCCACTGGCCCAGATTGTCTATATATAGAAGAAATGTACAGTGAAAGAAGATCTTTGCATTTTTAGCATTTATGACATAGAGAGAAAAAAGAGAGAATTCAGATTGACTGAGAAAAAAGATAAGACTTGTAATTAGCAAGCAAACAAGATAGACCGGCATAAAATACCCTGCTCGGCTCTACTCTATATTAAGGTCATTAATAAAATTTAGTGATCAAACACCTTCCATCTTGTTTATTATTTTCTACGTGTTTTCGATCCATTCGTCCAGATCAGCACACGTGACGTTGACCAAACCAGACGTCAACAGATTGGCGCTAGAAGGAGGGGCGAACCTTCGATAAAAAAAAGAGATATACTGCTCACCGGAGATGTCTCACGATAGTTCAAAAAACCCTCAGCCCGCGGCGGAGGAAGAAAGCCTCCGTAAGGTGGCAGAGTGCTTCAAACACCCAGCCTTCATCCAGGGCATGGCGGCCCTTATGGAAAGGGTTACAGGGGGCGGGACCCTTCAAAAACCCGAAGACCATGTCGAGGCGGAATCTCAGATGACCCGCCCAGCTGCCTCGGGACGAAACAGAAAAAGGACAACCTCTGGGGTCGCCGGAGAAAGGGCGGAAAGCCACGACGAAAGCTCACATCCCTATCGAAAAAGTAAGCTTTCGCGCCCCACATCCGTTTTCGATCGCCTTGGGGCGGGGAAGAAAATTGGAAAGGCAGCGCCGGCTCCTACTGTCCAGAGTCAGAGCCGTAAGGAAGAAAAAGCTCCCCACCAGTCCCTAAATCCGACAAAAGTGTTGCCTCCAACTCCGGGCAATAACTCGAGTGAGATCAAGTTTCTTAAAAAACGCCTTACGGAGCTCGAAAATAAACAACTCCAGCCATCCCAAAGTTCGGAATGGCTTAACAGCCAGGAGAGTCCCCTGGCCCCCAGCGTTTTGACGGAACCCCTCCCGGAGAAGTTCAAGATTCCTCAAATTCCGCCGTATAACGGGTAGACAGACCCCAATGCTCATCTTGGGCATTATAATTCCTGGATGGACCTGCACGGGTCTCAGGACGCGTTCCGATGCCGAATGTTCTCCCTGGCTCTGGGGGAGAGGGCCCAGAGATGGTATCGGACGCTGCCCCACCATTCTGTTCAAACATGGGCCCAGCTCTCGGCGACGTTTCGATCCCATTTCATGGGGTCCCTTGTGCGAGTCGCCCCACGCTCATCCATTGCTTCTGTCGTCCAGGGGCCGAACGAGTCCCTTAAAGATTATATATCCCATTTCAATAAACAGATATTAGAGACGGAACCCATGTCCGACGATGCGCTGGCCATTATTGCCCAGGCCGGCCTTCTCAAAAATTCTTTTTTTCGCTGGACGGTGTGCCAGAATGTCCCACACACCTACCAGGAATTCTTGGAGTGCGCCAGCTCCCATATAGCTGCCGAGGAAGCTATGCCGGCACCAGTGTTAGTCATGCCCTCCGATCAGAAAGGATCGTATAAAAAGAAATAGGATAGACGTGACTATAAAGAGGCCCGAACGCCGAGCAGAGGGGTTCCTATCAGTGGCCGACGAAGCCCCCAAAAACCCCCAGCTGGCAGTTACTTTTGAGGAGTCCGATGCAGACGGCTTGGACCATCCCCATTCAGACGCCCTTGTCATCACCCTGCCCATAATGGGGATCCCGGTCCACAGGGTGTTGGTGGACTCCGGGGCCTATGCAAGCATTATCTACCTTCATACCCTTCGTAGGATGAAGGTAGACCAATCTTATGTCCGGCCCTGCAACGAGGACATTCGGGGATTTGCCAACTGCCGCACCTCCCCACTGGGGGAAATCGACCTCGCCTTGGAATTTGGTCAGGGGCCGATCAGAAGGACGATGATCACAACCTTCAAGATCATCGATGTGCACAGTGACTATAATGCTATCATAGGCCGACCTGTGATGTCAAGGCTGAGGGCCACTCAGTCTACATATCACATGTGCATGAAATTTCCCACCCCGGATGGCGTCGGGGTACATAAAGGGGATCAAAGGGCCGCCCGGGAATGCAACCTCAGCATCTGGGCTCGCGAAATCAACGCCGCAGAAGGCATCCCAGAAAATTTGTCGGAAGAAATGGGGGCCACCAGCTCCGAACAGCTGGCGGGAAACACCCTACTTGAACAGGGGTCCGAAGGTCCCTGGGCCGCGTAAACCCCCGAAATGGAAACCGGATAGGAAGCGGACCGGGGCCATAGGCCCGGGAAGGAGTCGATCCTAGAAGAAGACCCCGTCGACCCACGGTACCAAAATCCAAAGGGGAAAATTCGCCACGCTGAGCCAACAGAAGAGTTGGACCAGGTCGACATGGACCCCTCTAATCCTACCCGACGACTAAAGATCGGCCACAACCTCCAAGAGCCGATCTGCTCCTACCTAATCTTCCATCTGAGACAAAATTTTGATGTCTTTGCTTGGACCCATTCGGATATGTCGGGGATTGACCCGGAACTTGCATGCCACTGGCTAAATATCGACCCCAGTTCAAAGCTGGTTATTCAGAAAAGAAGGAAAATGGGGCCGGAGAGACAGAAGGGGCTGGAAGGGGAGGTAGAAAAGCTAATCTATAATGGGTTTATTCGGGAAGCCCAATACCCAACTTGGGTAGCCAACCCGGTCTTGGTAAAAAAGCCGACCGGGCTATGGAGGCTCTGCATTGACTTCTCCAACCTGAACAAAGCCAGCCCGAAAGATAGCTACCCCCTCCCCCATATCGACTACATGGTGGATGCAACGGCCGGGCACGAGCTAATGAGCTTTATGGATGCGTATTCCGGATACAACCAGATCCCAATGCATCCCACTGATGAAGAAAACACCTCCTTCTACTCGGCCCGCGGCCTATACTGTTATCGGATGATGCCTTTCGGGCTCAAGAATGCCGGCGTGACATATCAACGCCTGGTAAACAAAATGTTCAATAGCTTGATAGGCCATACTATGGACGTATATGTAGACGACATGTTAGTAAAATCTTTGCGTTCGGCCGATCATGTACATGACCTCAATAAAATGTTTGCTATTTTGCGAGAGTATAAGATGAAGTTAAATCCGAAGAAATGTTCATTCGGGGTAGGTTCTAGAAAATTCCTCGGCTACATGGTAAGCCAAAGAGGGATTGAAGCCAACCCCGATAAAATTACGGCAGTGACCAAGCTTGTTCCTCCAAATTCGGTCAAAAAGGTGCAAAGCCTAACTGGCCGACTAGCCGCACTAAGTCGCTTTATCTCTCGCTCAACAGATAAATGCAAACCTTTCTTTGAGGCGATAAAAAAGAACAAGGATTTTCAGTGGACAGAACCTTGCCAAAGAGCCTTCGAAGCTATCAAGAAAGTCCTGGCAGAAGCCCTGACCTTGCAGAGACCGACCTGAGGGGAACTTCTCAGCTTATATCTCGCAGTCTCCGACTCGGCAGTCAGCGCCGCTCTGATTCGAACGGAGAATGCAGTGAAACATCCGGTCTATTATGTGAGTCAGGCCCTTCACGATGCCGAGCTCAGATATGCCCCAATGGAAAAACTGGCATATGCGCTCGTAATGGCATCCCAGAAGTTAAGACCCTACTTTTTGGAACATCAGGTAGTCGTCTTAACAAACTACCCTTTAAAGCAAGTCATGCACCGACCTGATGTTTCCGGCCGGATGGTCAAATGGGCCGTCGAACTCGGACAGTTTGACATAACTTATGAATCGCGCACTGCCATAAAGGGACAAGCCCTGGCGGACTTCATTGCAGAGTTCACACCAGCAATCGCACAGGAGGACGACCGATCAGAAGAGTGGTCACTCTATGTAGATGGATCCTCAACCGCTGACCGATCGGGTGCAGGAATAGTCCTCGTTAGTCCCGGCCAACGTCTGTTCTGCTCGGCTATTCGCTTAGATTTCCCGACCACCAACAATGAGGCAGAATATGAAGCTCTCTTGGCCGGTCTAGAAATGGCGACCTCCATCGGCCTTGCCCGCCTCACCATCTTGAGTGATTCTCAATTAGTGGTAAACCAGATCAACGGCGAATACGAAGCCAAAGAGCCCAAACTGGTTAAGTACCTCGACTGCACGGGCCCGGCTGCAAGATTTTCGGGGAACAATACAACATATTCCCAGAACTGAGAACATCCAAGCCGACTCTTTGGCCAAACTCGCATCTAGCTCCGGAGCCGAACATATGGATGAGGTCAGCATAGGGTATCATGCCTCATCAGCCCTGTAAATGGCCGAAGTCCGGGCAGCTGAACAGTCAGAACCGCAAGGGTGGATGCAGCCTATAATACAATATCTTCAAAGCGGCATTTTACCCGAGGATCGAGCCCAAGCGAGATCATTACGAACTCAATCCGCCCGGTTCACCATCGTAGATGGAACCTTATATAAAAGAGGATATTCGGTTCCTCTTCTGAAATGCCTGTCCGAATCAGAAGCAGAATATGCCCTCAGGGAGGTGCATGAGGGTATATGCAGTAATCATTCCGGCGGCCAGGCATTGGCCTACAAATTAATCCGGCAAGGCTACTATTGGCCCAATCTCAAAAAAGATGCCATCACACTCGTACGGAAGTGCGTCCGGTGCCAAATCTTCGCTCCGCAGATCCGATCCCTGCCGGAAACTCTCACCTCCGTATATTGTCCATGGCCATTCGCCAAGTGGGGAATCGACCTGATCGGCCCTCTACCTAAGGGACGGGGAGGAGTACAACACGCCATCGTCGCAGTCGATTATTTTACGAAATGGGCAGAGGCCGAGCCTATGGCACGAACAACCGAACAGAAGATAGTCGACTTTATATGGAAGTCACTCATATGCCGGTTCGGGATCCCTCAATCTATTGTCTCTGATAATGCCAAACAATTTGACAATAAGAAGTTTCGAGCCTTCTGCTACGGCCTCCAAATACGAAATAACTTTTCCACGCCTTACTATCCGCAATCCAACGGGCAGGTCGAGGCGGTCAACAAGATCCTGAAACAACATCTCAAGACACGCCTCGAGGAACTCAAGGGTTCATGGCCCGAGGAGCTCCCCGGGACCTTATGGGCCTACAGAACAACGCATAGATCCGCCACCGGAGAAACGCCTTTCTCCTTGGCTTTCGGCTCTGAAGCCGTTATCCCGGTTGAAATCGAGGCACCTACCTACCGAGTAGCTCATTTTGAAGAGCAGGATAACGACTTGGCCCTCCAAGTGAACCTGGACCTCCTTGCCGAAAAACGAGCTCAGGCAGAAATGCGAAACGCCGTCTACAAAAGAAGGAGTGAAAAATATTACAACTCCAAGGTTCACCCTAGAAGCTTCCAGGTCGGCGACCTCGTCCTTAAAAGGGTATTGGGCCCGGATCCCGGACCACTCAAGCCCAAATGGGAAGGACCATATAAAGTTAGTGAAGTCCTTCAGAATGGAGCCTAACGGCTGGAATATCTGAACGGCCAAAGATTAACTTACCCGTGGAATGCTATGTATTTAAAGAGGTATTATCAATAAAATTTGACGTTATTCCATTTTATAATATTGGTGCACCTCATAAGACCGGCTCATCCGGCGCTATAAGACTGAGCTCGTCTCGGCACCTCATAAGACCGGCTCATCCGACACTATAAGACCGAGCTCATCTCGGCACCTCATAAGACCGGCTCACCCGGCACAATAAGACCGAGCTCGTCTCGGCACCTCATAAGACCGGCTCATCCGACACTATAAGACCGAGCTTGTCTCGGCACCTCATAAGACCGGCTCATCCGGCACTATAAGACCGAGCTCGTCTCGGCACCTCATAAGACCGGCTCATCCGGCACTATAAAACCGAGCTCGTCTCGGCACCTCATAAGACCGGCACATCCGGCACTATAAGACCGAGCTCGTCTCGGCACCTCATAAGACCGGCTCATCCGGCACTATAAGACCGAGCTCGTCTCGGCACCTCATAAGACCGGCTCATCCGGCACTATAAGACCGAGCTCGTCTCGGCACCTCATAAGACCGGCTCATCCGGCACTATAAGACCGAGCTCGTCTCGGCACCTCATAAGACCAGCTCATCCGGCACTATAAGATCGAGCTCGTCTCGGCACCTCATAAGACCGGCTCATCCGGCACTATAAGACCGAGCTCGTCTCGGCACCTTATAAGACCGAGCTCGTCTCGGCACAATCAACGAAGGATGAACATGATAGGAAGGCAACGACCCATTCAACTGGGCCCAAACATCTAAAAGAGCAACAACAAATGCTACAAGGAAAATTTTATTTAATCAAGTCATTGTTGCAAAATACAAAGGGTGACAACAGAAAACCAAGGCGGACGGGCACGCAGGCCGTACATGAAATAAAACAAAAAAAAGGCAAAGACTGGCACGCAGGCCATGCGAGAAGCAAAATTTAAGGAAACTACTCGGCCCCACCTTCCTAGCCGGCCGCCTGAAAGGACTGCTCCTCACCTTCGCCGTGCGGAGCCAGACCGGCATCCTCAACCTCAGCGACCTTTGGCTCATCGGCTCCAGTGATGTCAACATGCAGATCGGTCGCTTGAGATGTAATGTAGGCCTCAATCTCCTGAACGGTCTTACCACCCTTCATGAGATCTAATATCTCGTAACAGGTGGAGACATAATTCAGATTGATCAGCTCCTCAAACGCAGGTGTCTCCTTAAAGGCCTCCGCCCCTTCGGCCAGACCCCTAGCATAGCTCGAAGCCTCGCAGGTGCTAATACGCTCGGTCAGGTTTTCAACCTGGGCCTTGGTTTCCTTCAAGTAAGCCTCGTGCTCAGCCCGGGTATCCAACCACTTCTTGTGCGCCTGCTCGGCCGCCTCTGTCATCTCTTCGGCCTTCAACTTCCATATGATGGCCTGGAGGGCCCGACTGTCCAGGAGCTCCATATCACCCCTCATGGAGGTTTTCTCCCCCTCCAGAGACTTGATCAATGAAGGACACAGGTGGTGCTCCTCCTGCAAAGCTTTGAGGTCGGCCTCCGTCTTCTTATGCTTCTCAGACAAGGCCAAAAGATCGTTGGAGGCCTTCACATAGGTGCACATGGCACGGCCGACCAGAGCATTTCTAAACTGGATCTGCTCAACCGGATCCTTGTCATTAGTCATCATCTCCAACTTGGGCGTCCAAACCCTGATCGTAATATGACTGGAGACGGCCACCGCAGGAAGAACCCGATTGAGCATCTCAGCAGTCGGGGTAGCTGCCCGGACGTAGTCAAGGAACCAGCGCGTCCGTCTCCCCTTCATCTGGTCGCACGGTTCCATCCGGTCCTGGTTAACCGGGAGATAATGGTCCTCTAAATCAATTACGGGCTCCTCACTGGCCACACGACCAGTCCGGACAGGAGTCGGGGCGGACACGACAACTTCAGGAGCAGACGAACACTCCGCCTTGGTTGCGCTTTCCTCAGGCCCGGTCTCTACCCTCTTTCGCTTGCCAGCCCGCTCCCTCCGCTCGGCGGCCTCAGCTGCCAGCCTCGCCACGCGCTACGCGGGCGTCTCTTTCCGCCCGGATGGAGTCTTGGCCTTAGGAGCTGGAAAAAGAAGACATATCAAAAAAAAAAAAAAAGCTACCTGATGAAGACATTATACTCAGATCGGTCGATCTAAGTCCGGCCGCCCAAAGGTTTTCCTCGGTAACCAAAAGATACGACTTCCTTTGCTCAAGAGAAAGATCCAAAAGCTGTTCAACCTGGTCGTCGAACTCGGAAGAGGTCTCTTGCGCCGGGATGCATTCTGCACATGCAATAAATGATGAGCGTTAGACAAAAAAGGAACAGGAATACGAAATGCGACGCTTACTCATTTTGGCCGTAAAGTGCTCTAGGACCCGAAGCTCGGCATCTATCACACCAGGCTCCCACTCATCCAACGAGCTCCTCCACGGTCCCCCTATGAAGAACCACTGTTCCTTCCAGCTATGGATGGTCTCAGGCACACCCACTAATTCCTTATGCATGGCATGCCGGGCCGTCAAGTAAAACCAGCCCGAGCCGGATCTACCAACCGACCTCCATAGAAAGAGGCTGTTGAACTCCTCAAAACTGGGCTCGGGCCAGCCGTGCTGGTTTAAAAGAATGAAAAGACCCACCACCCGAGCCCAGGAATTCGTATGGATTTGGGGGACAGGAAGGCCCCGCTGCCTTAGCCACCGGGAGAAGGCTAACGGAAGCGGAAACCTGAGCCCGGACAGTAGAGAGCGGTAATACACCGCCGTACAACCAACGGGCGGAGTGTGGGGCCTCTCCTCGGGGTTCGGAACAAACATCCGCACCATCGCCGGAATCTTAAATCGCAGCCGCCAAGACGCTAATTGTTCCTCTGTAACGGTACTCCGAATCGAGGCCGAATCCCACTTCACCTCCACGAAAGGGGACGGCCGAGGGCGAGTCCAAGCCACCACCGGCTCGACTCTTTCTTCCGCCTGAGTCTCTCCGATGGTTGTCAACGGCGCCGCCATCTCCACTTCCCCAGATCCCGGCGACTTCGCGACTTCACCTTCTCCTTCCTCGACGCTCCAGTCAACAGGAACTCCGCCTATCGACAGATCCGCCACACCCGTGCGGTCCGGCGACACAGTCAAATCCGCCTCTGTCTCGCCCCTCATCTCCGACATCTTAAATAGAAAAGAAAAAAAGAGGAGGAAAAACAAGCTTACTGGGAAAGTCTCTGTAAAATCGGAAAAAATCGCCAGAAAATTCTTTCTCTCTGCAACAAGACATAAAAATGGCGAAGGGAACAATGAAGAAGAAGGCACTCTGTATTTATAGGAGAAAAAGGGCATTAAATGCCAGGCGCGTGGAGCGGCGATTCCTACTGAACCGTCGCGAAATTCGAAGGCGCGTGAAGAGGCCATCAAATCAAATTATGCCACGCGTCACCCTCATAATGACACTTAATGGCCCTGAAATCGAATCGACGCAACTCTCGAAGAGGCGTCCCTTCGAGAGATCTTATCCTCCCACAAGCCGGATCGGCCTCAACATGAAACGACCCCAGCCCCGGCCAACCCGGCACGGCCCTGGACTCGGGGGCCCTTGTTGGCAGCCCATCCACCTTGGAATCCACATAGGCACTCCACACAGATGAACCGGTCGAGCAGAGCCTGAAGCCGGACCGGGCACAAACCCGATTTTCTCCCAGGCTTGTTGGAACCGGACCGGGCACAAACATCATAGCCGACCCGATATCCGACCCGGGAGGGCCGAGCAGAGAGAAGATCAAATGCTCCGAATCAAGATTACAACAAGGCCGACCTGAAGGGCGGGAGACCCGAGGACCGACCCCAGCGGATAAGCACCGCCAGAAGTATGCGAGGCAGGCCCGCATGCCAATAAACGCATGCAGTCACGCCCCTTCCCAAGGCACTCCTTAGAGGCTGCCACGTGTCCAAGGGATATATGCAGACTGACAAGTGTTGTGGGCAGATTCCCCAAACATTCGCCAGCTGTCATCTCTCCACTGGCCCAGATTGTCTATATATAGAAGAAATGTACAGTGAAAGAAGATCTTTGGATTTTTAGCATTTATGACATAGAGAGAAAAAAGAGAGAATTCAGATTGACTGAGAAAAAAGATAAGACTTGTAATTAGCAAGCAAACAAGATTGACCGGCATAAAATACCCTGCTCGGCTCTACTCTATATTAAGGTCATTAATAAAATTTAGTGATCAAACACCTTCCATCTTGTTTATTATTTTCTACGTGTCTTCGATCCATTCGTCCAGATCAGCACACGTGACGTTGACCAAACCAGACGTCAACAGAAACATGACTAGTATTAGGGGACGGAGGGAGTATAATATTAGTGATAAAATACCTATTTTTTATCAAGTTAAGGATTTCGGTTCTTATTGGTTTCCACTCCAACTTCAGCATCAGTATTCTAACATCTGATATTTTGGGTGAATATCGGTCTCGATTATTTCAAACAGCATATACTTGGATCGGTAACTACCCTTAAGAGAGGAGGGAGTGTGTTGGCCACTAAGTATACTAGATACAGTTTGGAAAATAGTTTAAACAACAAACTGTACGGATTCTAAATCTGAGTGCGTAGCGGAAGTCTTGAATACAGTAGGTTGCTGTGGATACAGCAACTAAGTGTATAGTGTATACTTAATATATCACGGTAATTCAAAACAGTAAAAGCTGAAGGTAAATAACACAGTAATTAAAGTGGTTCGAGGTAAACCCCTCTACGTCCACTGGTCCTCCACACAGGAGTAGAAAGTTTATTATAATTACTGCGTACACAACTACGTAATTATAACAACACACAATCAATATATCGTTCACACAGTTGATATAAAGATCTTAGCTTAAACCGTTCACACATTGGTTTTGAGCTAATGCTTGACTTGCTTCTTCACACCATTCAAGCTTCGTCTTCTTCAATGCAAATCCTTCACACGATTCGGAGAAGCACAGATTGTTCAGTCCACACAGGGCTGATCTTGAGTTTGTTCAACGTATAGAACAGATGGTGAACAACAACTTTGACTTTAAGAGCTTTCAGCTGATGAAGTGTTGTTCAGGATGATGAGCACTGTATATCTCTTTCGTTCTTAATTGCAGTAAGCTTTGGAGATATGTTTGCTCTGATGATAACTTTCGATAGCTTGAGCGTTAGGTTACTGGGTGTCTGATCTTCAATGTCTTCAGAAGATATATATAGTCTCTGAAGAAAGTATCCGTTGAGATGTATCCGTTTGAATGAGATTTCGTTCCAATGGGATTATGACACGATCCGGATTTCGCGGGATTCTGAAGATCTGAAGACTGGCAGTATTTAAATACTTTATCCTTGAGTATTTAAATACTTCTTTATTCAACGGGACTTGACTTCTGTTCTTTCTTTGTCCTGTTGTGAGCTGTATGGAAGATAACTGTATTTTGAGTTTCGAGACAGTTTCCATACTTGGTCTTTTTACAAGACTTTCTTGCTGTACTGAAGAGCTTTACTATTTGCTGATTCGAGGCAGGTCTTCGATACAGGATAAAGCCTCAAAGCTTCGATACAGTTTCCTTTACTGTATTCGGATTGGCATATATGTCAAAACCTCTTTATCAAATATCATTCGATACAGGGATCGGATATCCCGGCTGTTTCGATATAGGGTCTTTGTTTTCCCAACAATTTTCCCCTTTTTGACAATTTGCCAAGACTTACTTTCTTAACTTTTCAAGTCTTCTTGATGATGCCAAAACCTTCTTCATGAAGCGATCTTCTTTTGATGACTTTTGGCAGATTTCTTGGTCTTTCGTCAAAAGGTCTGACTTAGTGACTTAGTCTATAATAATGAACTGCTTACAGGCAAGTTCGATACAGTTTAAGATTTATTACAACTTAAGCTTATGATTGGCGCGCAGGCACAATCTTACAATGTATTCTAAGCTTACAACTTAAATTATGAACTGTTCGTAGACTAGTTCGTACAGCTTATTTTTCAATCAAGTTTATCTAACTTGAGATTGTTATCAAACAATTTAAGTAATCATACATCAACACAGTAGATTACGAGTTGTAATCTTTCAAGACAAACAAACGTTTTTATTGATATTCAAAATGAATTGAGTACAGAGTTTGCTGTTTCGAATAGAAATTACAAAACAAAAATATACATAGATTTCAGCTCCTTATCTATGATCTGCATGCTTCCATGGTCTTTTCCCTGGTTCATTCTCGGTACCACGCCACCAGTTTTGAAGAGAATCATTGCCTCGATCCTGGTATATAGCTCTTCCATTATAGGATCGATCAAAGGCAAGTATCCAGTCTTCTGGATGGGTGACCCGATCTCCTCTTCTGTGTTTGGATTTCATTTCGATTTGGAGAGGGAGTTTCCCTTCTTCTAGCATCTTTGTAAATTTATCTGCGGCCTCCGCTAACGTTTTATAGTTCTTGAAGATGGCGTATTCCCTGATGAGTCTGACAAAGTATCTCATCAGTTCGTTCTTCCTCCAGTGCTTCACTTCGTCGGTAGTAGGGTTGTGGTTGGTCGGCAGACGAATTTCCGAAGGTCTCTGAATAAGAGTTTGCCAAGGGACATTGGGATCATGAAATTCCAGTCTGGAGCCTGAAATTTTAAAACTTTGGGATGGAGGTGCTAGCTTGTTCAATTCGGCAGTGATACTGTTTTGAGCAGCCTCAAATTCCCTTTCTTGGTGCAGCCTAATTCTCCTAGCAGCCTTTCGTGCCTCTTCCCCCTTTTTGGCTTCATCAAGACTTTGTAGGATTTCTAGAGCAGCGTCCTGTTTTGTCTCGATGCTGGTCATTCTCTCTACAAGGGAGGAAAGAGTCTGCGACATTTCCTGAATGCATTTGTCGTGAGCACGCAGTTGAGAGCTGTTTTCAATCATAGCACAAGCGGTCTTGGCTTCAGCTATCCTCGTTTTTGTTGCTTCTTCCTTCAGCAGTTGCTCCTGCTTATCTTCCATGATCTTCAAAGCTTGTTTGAAAACCTCTGTCATAAGTATGATTGCGTCGACAACTCGAGATACTTCATTTTGAAGTGTGGTCTTTTCTTCGACTTGAAGTATGCATCCAATTCAATGCTTTTTCAACGGAAGATAGAGCATTTACTGCATCCTGGATGAATACAGTCTGAAGGCCAAGAGCACGCAGGCGCTCTTTTCGTGCGGCAGAGATCGGAGAATCTAGTTGGGCAAGGTCTGCAGAGCTGTTCAACCTTCTTACATTCACGGATGGGCGTGAAGTAAGTTGGACATCCTCAGGTTCGATACCATCCTCGGATTCCTCGGTTGAAGGGGCGGGAGCAGCTTCCTGTGATTCGGCGACAGGGGGTTGAGAAGCGTCCTGTTCCGAAGATTCTTCAGCAAACATGGATACAGGAGGGACTGAATCCTCCCATTGGCTTTCAAGAATGGCTTCTTCGGTCGCAGTAGGCTCAGGTGCCTGTTCCAAAATATCTTGTACTTCCTCGACTGGAGGGACTGATTCCTCTTCGTCGGGAATGTTCTCAGGCTGTGGCGAAGGGGGATTGGCCTGGGTAGACGGCCCTTCGTCATCTCTGGGTGGAGAGGCGTCTCGAGCTTCAGCCTCTTCACGACTCATTCTCAGACATGCTTGTAAAGCATCTTCGTCGTCGTCTGAGTCATGATCTTCGTCATCTTTTGGATTGGTGGGAGAATCCTCTGACTTTTTCTTTCCTTTCCTCCGGGCGTCAGATTTGTGCAGAAGATGGATTTCAATTAGATCCTTGCAAGAGGGGTTGTCCCATCGAAGCAGGGCCTCAATTTCTGTTGAGTCCGTCACTTCTGAGACGAATCTCTCTTCGTGGCTCCAATCGCTCCAGTTGTACAGTGTATCGTACGGAGCTAGCCTGTAGCCTTTCCATTGCAAAAATCTTTCGTAGGCGTGTTCAATTTGAACCGAAAGAAGGGTCTGATTAATGATCGAGTCAGGGGAGGGACTTCGAATAATGTCTGGAGACGCTGTTTCGAGGGATTCCTGTACAGGTATGGGATCCTGTACGGAAGAGGGACTCCTTACAGGGGATGGTGCCCTGAAGGAAGATGGATCCTGTACGGGTGTGGGATCCCGCAGAGGAGAAGTAGCTTTTGGCTCCGAATGGGCAGCCGACTCGCTAAAGTCTTGATCGTTGGCAGATGTCTCAATATCCGTCCTATCCGCCAAAGGCTCAAGATCTACTGTCGATACAGTAGGAGACACCTCTTCCACAGGGGTTGGGCCCTGGGGTTCTTCATCAGTGGGTTGAGCCACGGGGGAGACTTCCTTGGAGTGCTTGGCAGATTTGATTTTCGAAAGCCTCCTGAGTCTCTTCTTGGGCTTCTCACCAGCAGAGTGTTTCTTGCTGTGAGATCTCTTTCGCTTCTTTGAAGATTCCATTTCTGGGACCTTCACGGATTCATCTCTTGGATTATCAGAAATTGGCATGTGCCTGGTTCTTGGGTGGTTGCAAAACATGGTGCTCTGGTTATACGCAGTAGGCTTGACGCCTCCTAAGTATATCCTCGAGCTATTCTTCTTCGCATCGGCGGATTGCGTCAGTCCGCACTTCGTCAGGATATAATTCAATATTAAACCGAAGGATTTCTTCTGGGTGGCAGGTTTGCACACCTCCTCTTGTAGGCGTTTCAGAATTAGTTGGCACCAATTGACCTTTTCACAGGTCAAAATAGCCACCATCATCCTGAACCTTAAGTTTGTGCACATCTCGAACGCACCGGTTCGGTTTTCAATAATCCTGGAGCAAAAGTCATGAAGATACACGAAAGGAAGAAGAAAGTTTTTCTTGTGACAAGTAGTTGTCACCATGTCAACAACTTTGGACCCTGTAAACAGTCCATAAAATTTTGTAATGAGCTCTTGAGACCCGAACGTCTCAAGTTGATCCATGGTTAGGCCATCAGCGGGTAGCCTGTAGATTCTCTGGAGCAGATCGCGATCGATACAGATCTCCACTCCCTGGACTGTTGCAGTGATGTCAGCAACATGACCTCCCTGGGCTAGTGACAGAAAACGGACGGCGGTGTTGAGGTAGAATTCCTCAACCAGATGGGCATCGAATTTGTCGGCGGTCTTGCTTCCAAGGCGATAGAGGCCTTGTTGTTGAAGACGAGTAATGATATATTCCATAGGTTCTGCGTCGTTGGTTTCTGAGATAATACGCTCAATGATGACAGGTTTGGAGAAGATCCGGCCATCAATGATGTTGGCGGATTTCTTCAGAACAGGGGAAGAAGATTGTCCAGCCATTGATGTTTTCTTAAGACAAAGGGTGCAAGAAAACAATCGAAATATGTAGTGAAATGCAGAAAAAATATGTAGGCTGTATTTGCTTGAGAACTCTTGAATTTGCAGAAAGCGTAAAGAGTCTCTAATGGCAGATTCAGTCCATTTATAGTTGGGCGGCGAAATAGGGTTTTGCAGAGTACGAATGGTCAGATTTTAAGGGATGGGAACCGGTTTTGAAATCAACGGTTAAGATGGACTGAGTGTAACTGGTACGCTAATCCATTGAAATGTTTAAAAAATAGAGCGGGTCCCACTCCTGACATAAGTTGAGATTCAGTTGTCTAGATGTTTAAAAAACGGCGGTTTAAAAATAATAAACAATTTAAAAACATCGCGGCTTTTGAGATTCAGTTGTCCAGATGTCGTGTAAGGCATTTAATGAACATGACGTTTGACATAAAAACAGGGCACGTGGACAAAAATTATTTTGAAAGGAAATAATATTATATTATATACTGAATCGAAATCCTATAGTATGTGCTGTTTTCCGCGTCGATACAGCGTTCCCCCTTAAAAAGGTGCTTATAGGTTTTGAATTCCATACAACAATATTTGGATTAATGCTGTATTCATGGGTCCTACAAGATTCCCCCTTAATTATTGCACACGCCATTGTAGGATTCATATGTCTTCGCCGCTACTGATCAGTATTGATGATTCCGAGTGTACAAATAATTAATGTTGAATCTGTATTCACGGGTCTTCTGAGATTCCCCTCAATTGTTGAGTAAAAGCAGAAATTACTTACAGGAGTCCGGGCGTAGCATTCCCAATTCTTGTCCGAGCATGTTGAATCTTGCCGTGTCGAGAGGCTTGGTGAAAATGTCCGCACCGAACGTCTGTATGAACTTTTTCGGCGAACATCCTTGTTCTCGATATGATTCTGATAAAATGATGCTTCATGTTGATATGCTTAGTGCGCGAGTGCGAGTTGTGCGTGATCGCATTGCACTTGTGCTATCACACATGATTGGAGTCTCTCTAGCATCGATTCCATAGTCTGGATTGTTCTTTGCATCCAAAGGATCTCGCATACAAGCCTACCAATGACATAGTACTGATTCAGCCGTGGAAAGAGAGTTAGCCAATTGCTTCTTACTGAACCAAGAAACGAGTCTAGGTCCGAGAAAGTGACAAGTTCCACTTGTACTCTTCCTATCTAGCTTGCAGCCTCCGAGATCCGAGTCGCTGTATCCAACTAAATCGAATCCGCCTTCCTTAGGATACCATAGTCCTGCATCGACTGTTCCTTTAATGTACTTCAGGATTCGTTTAGCTGTATTGAAGTGTGATTCCTTAGGTGCAACTTGGTATCTTGTGTTGGAATATTTATTCCACACATTATTTAATTTGTGTTTTGATGATTAAAGTTGCTAAACTACAAAACAACATCGAGGCGAAGTAAAACGGCGAAGCAGACGAAGACGCAAAAATTGCAATCTGGACTGCATTAGCGCACGCTAAGGGACATATGTTAGCGCACGCTAACGAGGAGTCAGCTGCATTCTAGCCTAGTATCGAAGTAAGCTGCAGTGAAGTCAGCAGATGGATAGCGCACGCTACACTCTATTATTAGCGCACGCTACCCTCCATTATTAACGCACGCTATCGAGCCATGTTACTGTTGTGGAAGATATTCAAACACAGAATGACGTATGCAATGAAGTCATCATTAGCGCACGCTACAAAGGATGATTAGCGCACGCTAAGATGTTTGAATCTAGTCAATCCGAACGTTGGGAAAAGCAGGTCAAAGTCAGCATATCAAACGGTCACTTTGACAATCCATGCAACAGATATATTGGATTAGCGCACGCTACAAAGGATGATTAGCGCACGCTAAGATGTTTTAATCTAGTCAATCCGAACGTTGGGAAAAGCAGGTCAAAGTCAGCATATCAAACGGTCACTTTGACAATCCATGCAACGGATATATTGGATTAGCGCACGCTACAAAGGAAGTGGTAGCGCACGCTAGCGTTAAGGCGGTAGCTCGGATCAAATATAAAGTGATTAACGCACGCTACATGAAAGCCTTTACGTACGCTAGAGCAAAAATGTGCGATAGCGCACGCTAAGAAGGAAGGCTAGCGCACGCTAGCTAGTCAACTGGCAGCAACGGCTAGTAAGGAGGAAGAAGGCTATAAATACCAAGGAGTTGGTATTATTCCATACAACAACATTGAGCAAAGCATACATACGTGTTATATCATTATAAGCATTATAGTTGTTGTTCTTGAGCTTAATTAAGAGTGATTGAGTGTTATACACAAGATCATACACGAGAAAAAGAAAAGATACGATTTGATTCGGTGTTATTAGGATCAAGGATCCGGCATTGTTAGAATCACAATCGCTATCTTAGTGAGGTTTATCTAGTACCGATAGAAAGCTAGAGTGGTTGATTCCTTATCCAATAGAAAAGGAAAAACGGTTTTACTCGGACCAATAGAAGACGAGCTTGTAATGGTAATCCCTCGACCGATAGAAGAGAGGCGTAGAGGTTTTGATCTTAAGCCTAAGGAAAAAGATACATCGAGAGAGGACGTAGGCTTCGTTAATAGCCGAACCTCTATAAATCCTCGTGTCCTTTATTTTCCGCAATTTATTTTCGCTTCCGCATAAAACGGCGCAAATATCCGATTTGGTACCCAACAATTGGTATCGGAGCGGTACTCAATCTGCGCTTAACATCCGAGGAGAAAAGATCCAATGGCGTTCCAAATGGCTCCGATCGAAGGCCTTGCTCTCAACCGACCACCATTTTTGATGGCGCAAACTTCATGACATGGAAGAAGAAGATGTCGATATTCATTCGAGCTTACGACATCGAACTTTGGAAGGTGATTTGTCTTGGTCCCAAAATCCCGAACTCAAACGGAACTCTCAAAACCTTTGAAGAGTATGACGATGCGGATTGGAAAAGCGACCATTATAATTGCAAAGCAACGCAATTATTATATTGTGCTTTAAATCCTAAGAACACAACCGGATATCATCGTGTGATAGTGCCAAAGAAATTTGGAAAATGCTTGAAGTAACACACGAAGGTACGTCTCAAGTCAAAGAGACGAAGATAAACATGCTCCTTCATGATTATGAATTATTCCAAATGAAGGACAGCGAATCCATCTCAATTATGCTTGACCGATTTTCGGTTATCACAAATGGATTAGCATGTTACGGAAAACCTCTATCGAGTAGCGAGAAAGTAAAGAAAATTCTCCGATCACTACCTCGAGAATGGGGCCAGTACGGTTACGGCAATAATGGAATCCAAAGATTTAAATACTCTCGATTTTAGTGCTCTCGTTGGTTCTCTTATCAACTACGAGATTGTTCTAAAATCTCGGAATGCCAAACCAAAACCGAAGGAAAATCGATAGCCTTCAAGGCTAAGGTGCCGAGAAAGAAAGAAGAAACCCGGTGGGACGAAAGCGATGAAGAAATGGCATATTATGCCAAAAATATTAATAAGTTCCAACACTTATTAAACCGGAGAAAGAAGGACATTCAAGCGGGCGAACCTAAGAAATTCGACAACACTTGTCGATTATGTGGTAAACTGTGCCACTTTGCTAAGAAGCGTCGAGTAAAGCAAAAGGAGGTTCTAATCGCAACATGGAGCGACGAAGATCCCGATGAAGATTTTCTTGAACAAAATAATCGCGCTCATGGCCCGGAGTTCATTCGACGATAGCGATGTCGAAAGCCAAGTAAGTAATTCTTACGAACTTTTGAAGCATTCGAATTATTACATACGGACTATCAAAATGCTTTAAATGAAATTAAATCCCTCAAGTCTAAATATAAAACTTTGGAAATTGAAAATTCCAAAATACTTGAAAAAGGGAAATTTGTCGAAATTGATCATTCAAATGCCTTGAAAATGAAAATATTTTGAAAAATGATCTTTTAAAAGTTCAAGATGAACTAAAAATTTTGACAAAGAAATTTTCGTGCGAACGATAAATTTGAACAAATGTTATGTGTTCAAAAATATACTCTAAATAAAGAGGGGTTAGGATTCAAATCACGTTCGAAAAACGAATCCGTTAATTTCAATATACCCCATTGCGAAAAGTGTTTAAAAATCGGGCATCACATTTCAAATTGCAAAAGCCCAAAACGGACGATAAAAATTAAAAAGATTTGGGTTCCTAAAGGAACAAACATTTCAAACATCGTCTATGTTTCAAAAGAAAAACCAACTATCGGTTGGATCCCCAAAAATAAATTTTGACAAATGATATTTTACAAAGGGGGAGAAGGAAATAATATTTTCAGGGGGAGTTTATACCCTTATTAATGCATAAATTGGTATCATGCATATTTATATTTCATTTGGTACCCTTTATATTTTTTTTTACTTTTTGATGAAAACAAAAAGGGGGAGAAAGATATGAATTGAGATAAAAATGAGAAAAATCGAAGAAGTCGAAAAGAAAAGAAAAGCATACAAATAGGGGGAGTTGAAAAAAATGAAAAACGACGGAGTTGAAAATTAAGGGAGATATTGAAAAGAAAAGAGGATTGGAGAAACTAACGAAACGATCAAAGCCGAAAACTTTGATTCGTAGAAATATACATATATTATTTTTTTACAGATTATCCAATTCAAGAGTTGTTTTGTAATCATCAAAAAGGGGGGAGATTGTTGGAATATTTATTCCACACATTATTTAATTTGTGTTTTGATGATTAAAGTTGCTAAACTACAAAACAACATCGAGGCGAAGTAAAACGGCGAAGCAGACGAAGACGCAAAAATTGCAATCTGGACTGCATTAGCGCACGCTAAGGGACATATGTTAGCGCACGCTAACGAGGAGTCAGCTGCATTCCAGCCTAGTATCGAAGTAAGCTGCAGTGAAGTCAGCAGATGGATAGCGCACGCTACACTCTATTATTAGCGCACGCTACCCTCCATTATTAACGCACGCTATCGAGCCATGTTACTGTTGTGGAAGATATTCAAACACAGAATGACGTATGCAATGAAGTCATCATTAGCGCACGCTACAAAGGATGATTAGCGCACGCTAAGATGTTTGAATCTAGTCAATCCGAACGTTGGGAAAAGCAGGTCAAAGTCAGCATATCAAACGGTCACTTTGACAATCCATGCAACGGATATATTGGATTAGCGCACGCTACAAAGGATGATTAGCGCACGCTAAGATGTTTGAATCTAGTCAATCCGAACGTTGGGAAAAGCAGGTCAAAGTCAGCATATCAAACGGTCACTTTGACAATCCATGCAACGGATATATTGGATTAGCGCACGCTACAAAGAAAGTGGTAGCGCACGCTAATCGTTAAGGCGTGAGCTACCGGATGAAATATAAAGTGATTAACGCACGCTACATGAAAGCCTTTACGTACGCTAGAGCAAAAATGTGCGATAGCGCACGCTAAGAAGGAAGGCTAGCGCACGCTAGCTAGTCAACTGGCAGCAACGGCTAGTAAGGAGGAAGAAGGCTATAAATACCAAGGAGTTGGTATTATTCCATACAACAACATTGAGCAAAGCATACATACGTGTTATATCATTATAAGCATTATAGTTGTTGTTCTTGAGCTTAATTAAGAGTGATTGAGTGTTATACACAAGATCATACACGAGCGAGAAAAAGAAAAGATACGATTTGATTCGGTGTTATTAGGATCAAGGATCCGGCATTGTTAGAATCACAATCGCTATCTTAGTGAGGTTTATCTAGTACCGATAGAAAGATAGAGTGGTTGATTCCTTATCCAATAGAAAAGGAAAAACGGTTTTACTCGGACCAATAGAAGACGAGCTTGTAACGGTAATCCCTCGACCGATAGAAGAGAGGCGTAGAGGTTTTGATCTTAAGCCTAAGGAAAAAGATACATCGAGAGAGGACGTAGGCTTCGTTAATAGCCGAACCTCTATAAATCCTCGTGTCCTTTATTTTCCGCAATTTATTTTCGCTTCCGCATAAAACGGCGCAAATATCCGATTTGGTACCCAACATCTTGCACACACTCCAACAGCAAACTGGATATCGGGCCTGCTAGCCGTTAGGTACAGGAGCGAACCAATGAGCTTCCTGTAGAGTGATTGGTCAAACGACTTTCCGGATTCATCAGCACTAATTTGCACGGAAGTGCTCATAGGGGTTGGCGAGGATTTGGAAGTGTTCATTCCAAATTTGTTGAGAAGCTCCTTGCTGTATTTCTCCTGGTTGATGAATATACCTGTAGGCAACTGCTTTACCTGCAAACCTAGGAAATAACTAAGTTCCCCCATCATACTCATTTCAAATTTACTTTGCATGAGATGAGAGAACCTTTGACATAGAGCAAGGTTAGTTGAACCAAAAATAATGTCATCCACATAGATTTGTACCATTAGAAGGTCATCACCTTCCTGTATCTTGAACAAGGTTTTGTCCACAGCTCCTTTCTCAAATCCGTTGTTGGTTAGATACTGGGACAGGGTTTCATACCAGGCTCTAGGGGCTTGTTTAAGTCCGTACAGGGCTTTCCTTAGCCTGTAAACTAGATCGATACCGTCTGTGTTGGCAAACCTAGTGGTTGTTCAACATAAACTTCTTCTGCAAGATCTCCATTCAGGAAGGCACTCTTGACGTCCATTTGGTATACGATAAAACTCTTATGGGCGGCAAAGGCTAAAAATATCCTAATGGCTTCTAGTCTTGCTACAGGGGCGAAGGTTTCATCATAGTCGATTCCTTCTTCCTGACAATAGCCTTGTGCTACTAGTCTGGATTTGTTCCTTATGATAAGTCCATTTCGATCCTTTTGTTTCGAAATACCCATTTGGTTCCTATAACCGATTGGTGTGTCGGTCTGGGTACAAGATACCATACATTGTTTCTTTCGAAACCGTTAAGCTCTTCTTCCATAGATGTTATCCAATGAGAATTGTTAAGAGCGTCTATTGTCGAAACAGGTTCGGACTGGGCTAAGAATACAGCGATAGTGCACATATTGAGTCTTCTAAGTTCGGATTGAGATTTCCATTCAGGAAACTGTGAAACTTCAGCATTAGATTCTTCTTGTGCACAAAGTACATTTCCTAGTGTACTGTATTTTCCTACGAGTAGAAACACCGCATTAATGTTTCCAATGATCAGCTCTTGCGGGTGATCTCTCAACCATCTTCGGTCGGGTTCTAATTCAGATCCCGTCTTCAGATCGAAAGTTTCGGATACAGCCTTCACTTGTACAAACGCCTTCATCCATATCGATTCTTACAGTGCGGGGTTGATTTCTAAATCAACGATGTGTTCTATGGGTGTAGGTGGATCCAAGATAAATAGATGGTGGATGTTCGAGTGATATCATCTACTCCTGTAGGGTCATGGTGTGGTTCGTCGAACACTACATGAATCGATTCCTCGATCGCCTTCCTTTTATTAAAGATTCTCAAAGCTTTGCTTTGACGGAGGAGTATCCTACGAATATTCCTTCATCCGATTTTTCATCAAAGGTTCTAAGTTGGTCCTTCCCATTGTTCAATACATAACACCCGCATCCAAAATGTGAAAATACGAAACTAATGGAGTTTTGTTATTCCATACCTCATAAGTCGTTTTGTTGTGGTGCTTGTTGACGATACAATGTTTTGAGTGTAGCACGTTGTATTGGTTGCTTCACCCTGCAAACGCTGTGGCAATTTGCTTGCAATCATTGTCCTTGTTGCTTCTTTCAACGTCCTATTCTTTCGCTCGGCAACACCATTTTGTTGAGGTGTACGGCAAATGAGTATTCGTCTTTGTATTCCATTCTCCGAACAGTATTGCTCTATAAAGCGGTTAGTAAATTCGATTCTCCGGAACGAATGCACACGATACTCGATGCTTTTTCATTTTGCAACTTTCTCGGGAGCTCGGCACCTTGATGTTGTTTCCTTCTTCTTGCTAAGAAAGATCGTCCAAGCATACCTGGAATAATCATCAACAACAACCATGCAGTATTTCTTACCTCCCAAACTTACTGGGTCTACAAGACCGTAGAGATCCATGTGTAGCATTTCCAACACTCTTTGGGTTGAAAGGTAGGATTTGCTTTTCAGGGTTGACTTGATTTGCTTGCCTTTCTGGCATGGTCCGCAGACGCTGTCCTTCTTGAATGACACATTTGGCAAACCTCTAACCATTCCCTGTCTTGAAAGCTTGTTGATCGTCTTGAAGTTGACGTGAGACATCCTCTTGTGCCATAGCCAGCTAATATCTGCAGTGCCTTTGGCAACAAAACATGGAATTGAGGAGCTCATAGGCTTCCAGTCAGCAATGTACATATTACCTGATCTGCTTCCTGTAAGCACAACTTCCTTGGTTTGGGTGTTCTTGACTCTACAGCGATCTATATAGAACTTTACCGAGAACTGTTTATCACAGAACTGGCTAATACTAAGTAGATTATACTGTAAGACTTCAACATATGCAACATCGGTGACCTTGAATTTCCCGACAAGTAGGTTTCCTTTCCCTCTTGTTCTTCCTTTAGACTTATCACCGAAGCGAACTTTTGGACCTCGACCTTCTACCAAATCAGATAGCTTGCTCCTATCTCCGGTCATGTGACGCGAGCATCCACTATCAAAGTACCAGGTATCCTCCTCTAGAATGTCCTGTAACAAAGAAATTAGGTAGATTTAGGTCCCCTTTGATTTTTGGGTCCATGTGTGTTAGTTCCTTTAGGTACCCAAGCTTTCCTGGCAGCAATTGGTTTACTGTAGGACATACTCGGTATAGTGTTGCGATGTCTACGGGGGTCATATCCGTAGTTGTTATAATCATGATAATTACTATGCATGTAAAATTCAGGGTTATTATTATTATTCCAGTACGAGTGCCGTCTAGGAGGTGGAGCCATTTTCTTAGGCCTAACAGCTTGTCTTCTGGGTCTCCAGTTGGATTCCCAATGCTGTTGTTGATACCGAATCGGCATCTCTGTCTTGAGGGATAACGGGCTCCAGTATCAATACCTCGCGAGTCAGACTGATAGTACTGCCGTGCGGGCCTTTGGTGGTTGGATACAGCCTTCCTTCTGAACGGCTGTTGATGCTGTTGATATGCTCTGGGAGCATACTGTTGAGTGCGCCTCACAGGTTGGAATGGCTTATGATTCCGCTGTCTGGTATAGGTTTGCGGGGGCGGAATTGCAGCCTTCGGTTTTCTCGGTACAGCAGGTTCCTTTATGGGACTAGGGGTATCTTCCGATTCTGGAATGTGTTCCACACTCTTGATGAACACTGTACTAGTTTTCCCTTTGTTTGAACATGAGTTGTATCCTAAGCCACTTTTATCATGAGCATGTTGCCCAGTGCTCATAATTTCTTCCATTCTTTTGGATGATTTTTCAAACGACTTCAGAATGGTCTCAAGTTCAGTTTCTCGCTTTTCGAGAGTTGTGATTTTGGTTTGTAGTAGAACCAAATCATTTGTCTTGCTCTCATTGTGGGTTTTATCCTCATTTAGTTCATGAGCAAGTTGATGATTGCTCTCCATGAGTTTTTCAAAATCGACCTTGCTGGTTTCACAATCAAGAGACATATTTTCATAATTTATTTTCAGCAAGTCATTTTCATCTTTCAGCTCTAAATTTGTTAATTGAAGCTGTATATTCTCAGTTTTTAGAGTCTCATGGGCCTTTTGAATGTTTTTAAATTCATTCATCATATTTTCGAAAGTATGAGATGCGTTTGATGGAATCGCTGAGGTTGAACTTACCTCATCGTCGCTGTCTTCATCTTCTGGAACATCTTTGGCCATAAAGCATATGTATGCTTTATCATCGAACTCATCGTCAGATGAATCACTTTCAGTGACCACCTGAAGACATTCTGCTGATTTGGTTGGTGTGGGGGAGGCTTCTGATTCTCCAATCAGGGCCTTGAGCTTGTCTTTCCAAGCACGTCTTCTTTCATCTCTCTCTTGTTGCTCGGCCTCAGGCAATCTTTGGACTTTGGGATGAGGACATTTGTTTGCATAATTTCCTGGTTTCCTACAGTTATAGCACAGGTTAGCATCACCAGATGATGTTTCGGTACTTACCTTGTGGACAGGTTTGGGCCTGTAGGGAGTCTTTCCATACTGTTTGATGAACTTTTTGAATTTATGCATTAGAAGCGCCATTTCATCTTGGGACAGGATGTCGTCACATCACAAGCATTCTTGTGATCGGGTTTCGACGAGCTAGGCATCTTTGTGTCGATTTCGATACAAGGGCGAGAGCTGTGACCTTTGAAGGAGATTCTTGACTTTCTCTCTCACAATATCATACTCAAAAGCTTTGAGGTCGAGAAGAGATCAAAAGTGGATATTTCATTAAGATTACAGGATACACGCATAGCCGTGGTCTTAATGTCCCATCGGGCCGAGAGATCTGAAAATTTTTAAGTTCTTCTCCTTTTGGGTGTAAATTTTGCCCAACGCTTCAAGTTCACCAACAATACCAAGTGAATCGAGGTCAAGTTCCTCAAGTGTTTCATTGGTTTCATTTCAAAAGATTCAAATTGTTGAGTTAGTTTTGAAATCTTGTTTTCTTTTGAGAGCTCAGTTCCCTCACAAATTAACTTGAGTTTATCCCAGATTTCTTTGGCTGTTTTGCAGCTCTTTACCTTTGAGAACGTGCCTTTGTCAAGAGTGACAAATAACGCGTTCTTAGCCACGTTGTCGAGATTGGCTCGCTTCCTTTCATCTGTTGTCCATTGCTCGCGTTCCTTCTCGAGCATTTCAGCATGGGCTTGGCCCTCAATCCTTGCGGCCGGATTTACCTTCATGATCTTGATAGGACCATCCTGTATAACAAAAATCATCTCTTCGTGCATTGCTGCAAGATGAGCTTCCATTCTAATTCTCCAGTCGTCAAATTCGTTAATAGAGAACATAGGGACTTTGTTAATCATAGAAGTATCCATACTGATAATATAGGAATGAAAGAGACTGTTTTGAAAATAAGTGATTTGAATCTGATTCGGTTAAAAGAAATACGACTGATTCTTTTTAGAATCAACCGCTCCGATACCACTTGTTGGCCACTAAGTATACTGGATACAGTTTGGAAAATAGTTTAAACAACAAACTGTACGGATTCTAAATCTGAGTGCGTAGCGGAAGTCTTGAATACAGTAGGTTGCTGTGGATACAGCAACTAAGTGTATAGTGTATACTTAATATATCACGGTAATTCAAAACAGTAAAAGCTGAAGGTAAATAACACAGTAATTAAAGTGGTTCGAGGTAAACCCCTCTACGTCCACTGGTCCTCCACACAGGAGTAGAAAGTTTATTATAATTACTGCGTACACAACTACGTAATTATAACAACACACACAATCAATATATCGTTCACACAGATTGATATAAAGATCTTAGCTTAAACCGTTCACACAGATTGGTTTTGAGCTAATGCTTGACTTGCTTCTTCACACACAGTTCTGAAGCTTCGTCTTCTTCAATGCAAATCCTTCACACACGCCCGAGAAGCAGATTGTTCACCCACACAGGGCTGATCTTGAGTTTGTTCAACGTATAGAACAGATGGTGAACAACAACTTTGACTTTAAGAGCTTTCGGTGATGAAGTGTTGTTCGGGATGATGAGCACCGTATATCTCTTTCGTTCTTAATTGCGTAGCTTTGGAGATATGTTTGCTCTGATGATAACTTTTGATAGCTTGAGTGTTAGGTTACTGGGTGTCTGATCTTCAATGTCTTCATAAGATATATATAGTCTCTGAAGAAAGTATCCATTGAGATGTATCCGTTTGAATGAGATTTCGTTCCAACGGGATTATGACACGATCCGGATTTCGCGGGATTCTGAAGATTCAAGATCCGGCGATTTAAATACTTTATCCTTGAGTATTTAAATACTTTTTTATTCAACGGGACTTGACTTCTGTTCCTTCTTTGTCCTGTTGTGAGCTGTATGGAAGATAACTGTATTTTGAGTTTCGAGACAGTTTCCATACTTGGTCTTTTTACAAGACTTTCTTGCTGTACTGAAGAGCTTTACTATTTGCTGATTCGAGGCAGGTCTTCAATACAGGATAAAGCCTCAAAGCTTCGATACAGTTTCCTTTACTGTATTCGGATTGGCATATATGTCAAAACCTCTTTATCAAATATCATTCGATACAGGGATCGGATATCCCGGCTGTTTCGATATAGGGTCTTTGTTTTCCCAACAGAGTGGTACCCTAATACCCTGGGTGCCACATCACCTCTATTCAATAAAAACCCTCCAACTCAAAACTACCCAATTCTACCCTAACATTACCCTAAGTGGAGGGAGTGGTACCCTAGTACCCGAATTTCATTTTTTTTTAAATACATAAAATCACATACAATATTTAAAATAAAAACATACTATTTCATTAAAAATAACTTTTAATAAATGAATGCTAGTAAATGCTAGTTACCTAAAAATTCAAGGACTAAATTGTAAAATACCAAACTGTAAAGTGAAAAATAATATAAGAGTATATTAAATGGATATGTTTGTAAAATATCAAACATGGTCTTCTTCTTCATTGGCCTTCTTCATCTAGTACCTGCAAAACCAAACCAAAAAAAAAAGACAAAAGAAAAAAAAATACAAACACAACACACAACACCATCAGGCTTGGAACTCGAATTCCTTCATCGATTACGCTACCTGATTTACTCGGGATGGTGTACTCGCTCGAGTTCAAGTACTCGATGGGTGTACCCGTGCCCACTCCCTCCTCTCTAATTACGTTGTGCAGACTGTCCAGAGTATAAGCCGATCGTTAAATAGCATTTGTTTTACATTGCGAAAAGATTATTATTGCTGAAGGGAAAATAACTCGAAACAGAAGGTAGGGCAAAAGGTTGTATTATTCCATTGATGAGATCCCTTTAAATAGGGAGAAATACATACAAACAGGCCTTAGCCAAACCCTAACTAGGAAAGCCCATAAACTAACAGACTTAGGCACACAATGGGTATTATTCCTTTAACACTCCCCCTTGTGCCTAGTCTACAAACGCATGTCATGTTGCCTCGTTAAAACCTCGTCAAGCAAAAACCCAGTGGGAAAAATGTCTTGATCGTAGGGAAAAGAGTACAGCATCTAGACACATCAAGTTTAGACTTCGTCCTTTGAATCTATCCTCTCATATGATCGTTACATTTGATCATAGCGCTACTAAGGTGACCATTTCATCGATCCCTAAAAGCGTACATCTTGTTACCTCGTTAAAAACCTTTCCAAGTGATAAAAACCCTGTGGGAAAAATGATACTTGGAAGGAAAAGAGTATAACGTATGTTGTGGATGTAAGACTCCCTCTCAAGTCTACATCTCCCCCTGATTTGTACATCAATCAAGTAGTTGTTGCCTCATTAAAAACTTCGCCAAGTAACAAAACCCAATGGGAGAAAATGAACCTTGCTCAAAGAATAGAGTACAACACATGTGATTAAGTTTCTTTATAATCATCATTTCCTTGTGATCTTTACATCAATCTCGGAAGTTAGAAAACTCTACAGCTCCCTCTAATGCTTACATTCATATATCGTTGCCTCGTTAAAAACCTTACCAAGTAACAAAACTCAGTGGGAAAAATAAACCTTGGTCTAAGGAAAAGAGTGCAACCTATGTGAGTATGTTCCCTTATATCTCACATATTTCCCGTTATGATCATTTCATCAATCAAGGGGATTTACAATTTACATTATGTTCATAAATGTAAGTATGCTCATCAGTGGCAGTACTTAACCACTAGTTCCTCACAACTGTAGAATGATAGTTCTTAATCATGTACACTCACGGACTGATTCATGCAAAGTAATAATCTTGTCGTGATTCGGGGAGGTAGCCAAAAGGGGTTTGCTTAGTCGATTTCCAAGACATAAGCAGTTCATACCAACACATACTTTGTGGTAGTTGCTTCGGCACCAACATTTACTTTAGCATTTGCCTTTTCGTAAGCAGCTTCCTTTGCCTGCTTGTAGGGAAAGAATAGTTCCAAGTCAATGGTTTCTTTTAAGTATCAGAAGATATTCTTGATACCATTCCATTGATGTTGCGTTGATGCTGAACTAAATCTAGTCAGCGGATTAACTGAGGAGTGATAGCAGGTCGTGTACATTGAGCTAAGTACAATAATGCGCTATTGCACTCATGTAGGGAATTTCAGCTCCCAAAGCTCTTCGTCACTTTCGTTTAGACGAAATGGATCTTTTCTTTGCATCCAAATGTTCGACCTATCATGGGTGCTAGTTGGGTTTACCTTGTCCATGTTAAAGTACTTGAGAATCTTCTGGACATAGGCTGACCGGTGGAATAAATTCCACAAACTCGATGTCTATGTCAATGCCTCGACAGAACCGAGTTTTCCCAAGATCTTTCATCTCAAACTCAATTTTCAAGTATCTGTGGTTTTTCTTATTTCATCAAGACCGATTATGTTCACGTCATTGACATACATTGCGATGTGAATCTGAAACTTATTTGTGAAGACGCAGGGACACAGTTCATCGTTCTTTTATCCCTTCCCAATCAAGTAGTCACTTAGACGGTTATACCACATCCTTAAGGAATGCTTCAAAACCGTAAAGTTGAGCGTTTCAATCAAATTGCATACGCACTCTGTGGTCTAGAGTCACTTGATTTGGGTAATGAAATGCCATCGGGCACTTCTATATATATCTCCATATCTAGATCCCCATAGAGATACGTAGTAACCACATCTATTGGCTGCATGTCCAGTCCCTCGGAAATTACTACGCTAATCAAATAGCGGAACGTATACGTGGGAATACATTTCCTCGTAACCAATTCCAGGGCATTGTGAGAAGCATTACTTCGTGAACCTTGTACATTAGGACTCTACTATTCTCACTATGATTTACGACAAAGGTTCGATTATGTCCTTCAGGCTTTACACTTGGTTAGGTTAGCACTACCTACACCAAATACCTGTCTCTTTGTCGGAGAATCTAGTTCTACCTGGAATATTTTTCTTATAGGCCAATGTTGATTTCATCCAACTGAGCGGGGTTCGACATCATCGTACTTTATGATTCATGACATGTCATCAAAGTGGGTGGTTGATCAGGCCACACCCTCATAATTTCATCGAGATTCTTGATTTTCTGAATCATATCTTCGGGGCATCCCCCTCGTCATGATTCATGGACATAATAAAATTAAGCATGATCTCATGAAACGAGTTCATTGATAGTTAACATGTAATTTTGTGCCATACTCTACCTCTTTCTTGGGTGAGTATTTAGTCGAACCATGTGGCTTCCACCCAATCCTTCGCAGGGAGCCACGGCCTCAACCACACCTCCACCAAGTGTGGTTGCATCACCCGGTTCATTAGTGATGTGCCCCTTGGAGGGGACTTCTAACCTTACAGGCACATTTGCAGCTGTAATGTGAGATCTTGTCACTTGAACGATATCAGTAAATACATCAGGCATCGAATCTGCTACATCCTGAAGATCGAGTGTTCTTTATGCTTCACGGTAACATTGTGAAGTTCGGGGATCATAATGAGACAAAGTGGAGACACCATGACAATTCCTGTCGTTCCCCGAGAAATTACGTTTTCTCTCCTCCCCCTAACGACGGGAAGGTTGTCTCATAAAAGTGACAATCCGCAAATCGTGCGGTAAAAAGATCACTGTGAAGGTTCTAAATAACGGACAAACGTCTGGAGATTCTTATCCAACGTGAATACTTAATCGTTTCTAAAGACCGATGCGCTGTGGGGCGCATAAGGCACATATAATGCATAACCAAATATGCGCAATTGACACTCAAGTCCGTCTGGGTCCAAAATACAAAAATCAGGCTATCCAGTTACCAACTGGTACGCATAAAGTAATTGGTTAGCAAAAGGTCTAAATGAGCGACTTAAGTAAAGTTGCATGCAATATTGCATAATCCCAAGCAAATATATGAAAATTGGTGTGCATAACCAATTACATAATCACCATACATATTCTTTCGATGGTGGTTTATGTGAGACATTTGCATATGCACATCGGACGAGATACTATTCATTAATCTCTATCATGCAATAAACATCAAGTACTTTTTGATATGAACTCTCCAACATCATCGAGTCCTTTAGATGTGATAAGGGAGGCGAGTCCTTATAAATTATTTTGGAAGTTCTGCAACAGTTTGAGTGGACAGGAGAGCTATATGTGACCAACATGTCGGAGAATCCATCAAAACCATCAATACGTAAATGGTCCGCATATTAGGTGGATGGTTCAACAAATTTCTCCTTATATTCAGCGTAAGAATGGAATGTTTGCTTTTGTTTCTTTAGCATAGGAAGGTCTCGCTCCTACTTTGGCTAAAGAGCAGGCTTTGCAACACTAACTGGTGGGCATTTGATATGCATCTGGTTCTTTGGATGACATAACACGATTAACGTCAACATTGTGCTTTATGTTGAGTTGTTTCCACATTTTCACTCGAAAAGTAATGATGTACGTACAAGTTCTTTAGTATATGGATCATTATACTTCGAACAGGATGACTAGTCTATCGTGCCGAAGCCTATATGAGTCTATGTCCCAAAGTACATTGTTGGTGACAACATAGGATTTTAAAAACCTAATAATAGTGAGGTACATCCACTAGATCGACTCATCAGTTATTCTAAAATGCGTTTACGTCCATATTCATTAGAATTAATAAAAAAAACTCTATTCCATTCTCACAGTGGGTTTCAATCTGAAAACCATTGCTACGTATATTATTGAAGTCAAGTAAGGTTCGAAGGGCTCTAGATGCATACAGAGTATTGGTAACTTGTAATTGAGTGCCATTTAGGCATCAAAAATTGAGCATTACCTCGCCCTTTGATGAGTTGGGATGACCCAATCATCGTAGTTACCGAGGTTTGGTAGGCGACTTATTCAATGAATAAAAGCCTAATTCTAAGAACATTCAAGTTCTAGTCGATTCATTCCTTAGAAAAGATTTGAAATTTCGAACCATAAGCATTCAAGCAATATTCAGTACTTCGAAAAAAAGCTAAGAATATAACGTAAGCAATAATATCATCTTGTTCTAGAAAAACAAAGTTGCATCACATCATTATTGAAAAGAAAACACCAACACAGTCGTCTTGAGGCAACTATACCAAATGTAAACGAGAAAGTAAACATAATACTAAGATTCAGTCTGTAGACTATGGCTCGTATGACTCAATTCGACGATTGGTGACTGTGAAACTGACATAGGGGGACTTGTCTAGATCATATTCCTCCATATTGTGAGTTCTCCTTTCTTTGGACTCTATGTATTTCTTGTAGTGAGATGCAACTTTCTTGCTCGCATGGTAGTTCTTATACCATGTCCAGCATCTTCACAATGATAGCACGGTTCATTGCCAACTCAAGCCTTAGAGGCGATAGGATGGGTAGGTGCTAGAAGTGCCGGGAGCACCAAGTCTTCGCATTACATTGGAAAAACTCCCACGTCCTTGACCAAGAAGCCTACCATGTCCAGTCCCCTATTCATTGGGGTAGTTTCCATCCTTCACTTTGCCATAATTAGCCTTGGGAAATTTCTTTGTCCCAATCGGCCTGAAATTACTGCTCACTAACACTTCGCTATGCCTCTCAGCTACTTGCAGTAGGTTGATTAGCTTACTGAAGGTAATGATGCGTTTATTATCATACTCCAGCCTATACTGGTTCGCTAGTATAAGAGCGGAAGTAGGGAAGGTGGAAAGGGTTTTATGGATCATGTCATCTTCTGTGATGTCCTTCCCACATAAATTTAGGCGTGCCTTGAGGCGGAGAATATCTTTGTTGAAATCGTTGATCCGTTTATATTCAAGCAAGCAGATTTCATTCCACTGCACGGTCAACTCTGGGAGCAAGGTATTGTGGATGTTCCCAAAACGGCCCTTAAGGGCATCCCACAGTTCTTTCGGGGATTTCAACTGCAGATATTCCCACCTTAGGCTCGGGTCGATATGTCGCCTAATGATCATTAATGCACTAGCTTTGGTTTTGTCAGACGATACTTCGCCTGCTTTTTCAAAGATAGTAGCACTATAGTCCTTAGCGATAAAAGTGGTCTCTACGTCAGAAACCCATCTATGGTACTCAAGTCCTTCTGAGTCCTAGATGTCAAATTCAGGACGAGTTGGATCAGCCATCTTGAGACAAGAAAAAAAAGAAAAATGAATTTTCACAGTATATCATGAGTACTTTTCATGATAAAATTTTCAATAATGTGGAGGGTTATTATTTTTCAGAACCAAGATATGGTCAAAATTACTTTCGATGCTATTGGGTTACCGGTGAAAGTACTTTATCACAGTTCGAGTTGATATAGACAGTAGAAATAAGTCTTCTAGGTTCTACTAATGATGAACTTAATATACATGCCATAACTAACAATGCATGCGAAGTATATATATAATTATATATATAATCACATAGCCCTATGAATATATCTATACACGTATATATGCAGTCAAAGAGGTGTCTTATGTCGCAATAATTATTAATTCAACGTGAATTTATTTTAATTCAAGTTGCTATAAGTAATTCGATTTGATTTAATTAAAGTTATTAATGCATCATGCTTTAATTGATTTAATTAGGCATAAATAATTTATGAAATATAAATATGCATTTAAAACAATTAAAGCGTGTAAAATCGCACGTTGCAGATAGTAGGGTTTGGATTTGTGTACCTTGTGGGAAAGACATGGTTCTTCCCTAGGGCATACCATCAATTTGTTTGGATGAAAATGTATTCTTCATATTCGTTCGCTTGAATCATCGGTGAACTTTTTCTTGTACAGGATCTCAGGTTCAGGGACAAATCGCAGACAAAATCTTTTCAGTAAATAAACAGAATGACTCATCCTCCATTGCTTTATCGAACTCATCATCTGGATCCGCAGAGGACTCAATGTTGTATTTGAGTTTCTGAAGCTTTTCATCCTTCAAGGAATTACGGATTTCATTTGATGAAGCAACAGGCTGCAGATGCGATTCTTGTAGCACCTCACTCGGCTCGTCAACGTAACAGGGTTTGCCATCATTAGTTGGTGGATCAGCATAATATTTTTCTGACTTGGAGGTTGGAATCAGATCGGGAATCGGAGGGGTTGGATGCGCGGGGTCCGACCTGGTGCAAGTAAGTGGCAGGACTTGAACTTGCGGCGGGACTGGATGGGAGGCGGCCGGCCGGATGTTTCAGTTGGGGTTCGGGTCGCGGTGGTTGGAGGCGACGATTTCTGGTCGAAGGGGATGACCGGTCGGGGGTTGGACGGCGGGCGGAAAATCAGAGCGGTGGTTCTCGGTGCAGGGGGGGCGCGTTGGTGGGACGTGAGGAAGGTGACTGGTCGCGGTCGGTGGTGGCGGCGGCTAGGGTTGTCTGCAGAAAAAACAATTTTTCATTTTTTTTTTCGGGATTTTGCAGAAAATCGGGAAAAAAAATTCAAAATTTTCGGACGAATTTTTTTTCTTGTTCAGTTGGGAGACTACGTGCTGATAACGTGTTGAAGGGAAAATAACTCGAAACAGAAAGTAGGGCAAAAGGTTGTATTATTCCATTGATGAGATCCCTTTAAATAGGGAGAAATACATACAAACAGACCTTAGCGAAACTCTAACTAGGAAAGTCCATAAACTAACAGACTTAGGCTTCCTTTAACAATTATATTCTTATTCTTGTGCTTTATTAAAGAACAAAAAAAGTCTATACGTTTAAGCTGCAAATTCCATGTTTGCGGCTTCTGCGCACGCTTCTTCCACTTTTACCCTTCTTATTAACACAATTTTAAGATAAGTGTTGACGACTGATTTGGTCAACGTCACGTGTGCTGATCTGGACGAATGGATCGAAGATACGTAGAAAACAATAAATAAAGGGAGGATATTTGATCACTAAGTTTTATTAATGACCTCTCGATAGTATAGAGCTGGGCAGAACATTGTATGCCGGTTTATTCGGTTTGCTTGTTAATTACAAGTCTTTTTTTTTTTGTTCTTTTCCAGTGTATCTCAAATCTCTCTTTTTTCTCTCTTTCTCTGTTTTTTTTCCAAGTCCCCTTTTTGTGCCTTCTCCTGGCATATATATAGGTGTTTCCAGCCATTCATGAGAGGACAGTAGGACGATTGGGATGAATATGCTGATGACATGTGTCGCGATGGAGGTGACTCCTTTGACACGTGTCGTCTTCTTAAGTGTGCTTTGTGTAGGGATATGACAACTCTCACTTACCGTCCTGTCTGCCTGTTCTTCGGGCTTTCGATATTTATCTTATGACCGACAATGAGGTCGGCCCTTCACCTCCCCGCTACTCCGTCGGCCTTATTCGTGATTATGGAGTGTTTTCATATGTGGTCTGCTCGGCCTTTCGTCCGGATTTCGGTCGGCTCTAAGGTCTCGCCGGTCCGCCTTTGTGCGAACTCCGAGAAACGATCAAGTTTATGACCGGCCTGCTCGGATCGGCTCGCCGTTCGGACGCCCGAGGCGCTTTAGGTGGACGCCAAGGCGGATCGACTACCAACAAGGGCCCCGAGTCGTGGTCGTGCCGGGTTGGCGGCCGGAATCGTCTCATTGAGGTCGGTCCGATTTGGAGGTGGATAAGATCCTTTGAAGGGTCATATCTTCGAGAGTCGCATCGATTTGACTTCGGGATCTCCAAGAGTCACGGCGAGGGGACGCGTGGCGGGATGTAATTCGTCGCGGTGTCTCACGCGTTCTTAATTTTTGCGATGATTATGAATCGCCGCTTTAGTAATTAATGCCCCTGTCTCCTCCTATAAATATAGAGTGTATTCTTCTTCATTGCTTCCTTCGCCATTTTTACTGCAGAGAGAGATCTTTTTCCGGCAATTTTTCTTCTTTTCGGGTTTCGCAGACTTCCCGTAGCTTGCTCTTCCTCCTCTTTTTCTTATTTTACGATGTCGGAGCGGAGGAATACGACGAGGAGGCGGTTGTGTCCCTGCACTGCACGGAGTGGCAGATTTGTCGATAGGTGATGCTCCGTTGACCGGAGCGAGAATGGAGGCAAGGTCGCAAGGTCGCGATTCGGGGATGCAATTTCGGAGACGTGGAGGTGGCGACGTTGTTGACGGCAGTGGCGATATCGGGTCAGTTCGGCCTCGGCCGTCTCCTTTGTCGAGGCGGAATGGGATTCGGCCTCGATATGCGGATGGTCACCGATGGGCGTTGGAGGCTTGGCGGGGCGATTTAAGATACCCGCGGTGGTGCGGATGTTTGTTCCGAACCCGGAGGAGAGACCCCACACCCTCCTGTTGGATGCACGGCGGTGTACTACCGCTCTCGTTGTCCAGGCTAAGGTTCCCTCTGCCGTTGGTTCTTTCCCGGTGGTTGAGGCAGTGGGGCCTTTGCATTGCCCAAATTCATCCGAATTCTTGGGCCCGGATGGTGGGTCTTTTAATTCTTTTTAGTCAGCATGGGTGGCCCGAGCCTGGGCCAAGAGATTAACAGTCTCTTTTATGGAGGTCGGCCGATCTGATTCCACTGGTTTTATTTGTGACCGGCACGCGATGTATAAGGATTTGGTGGAGGTGCCGGAGACCATACATAGCTGGAAAGACCAGTGGTTCTATGTGGGGGGACCGTGGCTGAGCTCGGTTGATGAGTGGGAACCTGGCGTGATGGACGCCGAGCTCCGGGTCCCCGAAGACTTTGTTGCCAAAATGAGTAAGTGTTGTGTTCTTTGCTGCTGTACCTTTTTTGTCTGACGCTCATAATTTGTTGTTTGTGCAGAACGTATTCCGGCTTCAGAGACCTCCTCCTTGTTCGACGACCGGGTTGAACAGCTCTTGGATCTTCCCGTTGATCGGAGGAAGTCATACCTTTTGATTACTGAGGACAATCTCTGGGTCATGGGCTTCGATCCACTAACCCGAACAGAATGTCTTCATCAGGTAGCCTTTTTTTTTTTTTTTATTTCTTCTTCATCCAGGCCCCAAGGGTAGGAGCTCGACTGGACGGAAAGAGACGCCTGCGCAGCGGGTGGCGAGGCTGGCTGCAGAGGCCGCCGAGCGTAGGGAGCGTGCGGGCAAACGGAAGAGAGTAGAGGCCGGGCCTGAGGATAACATGACCAGGGCCGAGGGTTTCCCCCTTCCCTAGATCGTCGTGCCCGCTTTGAGCCCTGCCCGGACAGGCCGGGCAAAGGGTAAGGAGCCCCTAATTGATTTGGAGGGCCACTATCTCCCGATGAATAAGGATCGGGAAGAGCCTTGTGCCCGGATGAAAGGGCGGAGACCGCGCTGGTTCCTCGACTACGTCCAGGCGGCCACTCCCACCGCCGAACTGCTCGATCGTGTCCCCCCCTCGGTGGTTGAGTCCAGCCATGTTCCCCTTTTGGGCTGGACGCCAAAGATGGAGATGGTGACCAACGATATGGATCCGGCCGAGCAGATCCATTTTGGAAACGCTATTCTGGGCCGGGCGTTGTGCACCTATGTGAAGGCCGCTGGGGAGCTGACTGCCTCAGCTGGGAAACATAAAAAGGCAGAGGCTGATCTGAAGGCCTTACAGGAGGAACACCATCTCTGCCCTTCGCTTATCAAATCTTTGGAGGAGGAGATGGCTTCTCTGAAGGGTAAGATGGAGCTTCTGGAGAGCCGGGCCTTTGAGGCCGAGATATGGAAAGGGAAGGCTGACGAGATGGCCACGGCGGCTGGGAAGGCGCTAAAACAGTGCCTGGACATCAGGGCCGAGTACGAGGCTCACTTGCAAAGCGCTAAGGCCCAACTTGAGCAACTGACCGAGCGGGTTCGGACTTGCGAATCTGCGGGTTACGACAGGGGCCTTGCTGACGGAGCGGCTGCTTTTCAAAAGACGCCCGAGTACGAGGAGTTGATCAACCTTAACTACGTCTCCACTTGTTATGAGATGTTGGATCTCATGAAGGAAGGGAAGACCGTTGAGGAAGTCCAGGCCTACATAAAGTCCTGTGCGGCCGACTCAAGGTTGAAGCTCTCGGGGATGATGAGTCGAAGGCCGCCGAAGCTGTCGAAGATCCGGAGGAGACCTTGTCTGGAGGAGGTGGGGGGCAGTCTTCTCAGGCGGCCGATCAGGAGGACAAGGCCGAGTAGACTTTTTGTTTTATTCCATGTATGGCCTGCGTGCCGCTTTTCCTTGATTTTTGTATGGAACTTATTTCGATTGAATACGATCTTTTTATGGCTTTTGTTGCTTTTTTGTGTTTGGGCCCTATTGGTCAGACCGCCGTTTTTTCTGCCGGATGGGCCGATCTTATAGGGTGCCGAGGCGAGCTCGGACTTTTAGTGCCGGGTGGACCGGTCTTATAAGGTGCCGAGGCGAGCTCGGACTTTTAGTGCCGGGTGGACCGGTCTTATAAGGTGCCGAGGCGAGCTCGGACTTTTAGTGCCGGGTGGACCGGTCATATAAGGTGCCGAGGCGAGCTCGGACTTTCAGTGCCGGGTGGACCGGTCTTATAAGGTGCCGAGGCGAGCTCGGACTTTCGGTGCCGGGTGGACCGGTCTCATAAGGTGCCGAGGCGAGCTCGGACTTTTAGTGCCGGGTGGACCGGTCTTATAAGGTGCCGAGGCGAGCTCGGACTTTCAGTGCCGGGTGGACCGGTCTTATAAGGTGCCGAGGCGAGCTCGGTTTTATAGTGCCGGAGGAGCCGGTCATTCGAGGTGCCGAGGTGACCTCGGTCTTATAGTGCCGGAGGAGCCGGTCATTCGAGGTGCCGAGGCGAACTCGGTCTTATAGTGCCGGAGGAGCCGGTCATTCGAGGTGCCGAGGTGAACTCGGTCTTATAGTGCAGGAGGAGCCGGTCATTCGAGGTGCCGAGGCGAACTCAGTCTTATAGTGCCGGAGGAGCCGGTCATTCGAGGTGCCGAGGCGAACTCGGTCTTATAGTGCCGGAGGAGTCGGTCATTCGAGGTGCCGAGGTGAACTCGGTCTTATAGTGCCGGAGGAGCCGGTCATTCGAGGTGCCGAGGCGAACTCGGTCTTATAGTGCCGGAGGAGCCGGTCATTCGAGGTGCCGAGGCGAACTCGGTCTTATAGTGCCGGAGGAGCCGGTCATTCGAGGTGCCGAGGCGAACTCGGTCTTATAGTGCCAGAGGAGCCGGTCATTCGAGGTGCCGAGGCGAACTCGGTCTTATAGTGCATTTGTTTCCGAGGTGAACATAAAATCAAATTTTATTGACTGTACCTTAACGGCATTCAACAAATGAATTGGCCCTTGGTCACTTACATATTCTAGCTAGCAACCTCCGTTCTGACGGGCTTCGTTACTTGGATTCAGGAGGTCCCGTATCGGGCCCCAGTGCTCATTTTAACAATGAGGTCATTAGCCTGGAAACTCTGATAATCCTCGGATGTTTTGTAGAATACGTTCCGCCTTTTTGGGCGACGAGGTCCAAGTTCTCGGGTCATATTGACCTTGTTCTTTGAAACGAATTCTCCATGGGTGTATCCCAATTTCGACCGGTCATCGTAGAACGCCCGGGATTCTTCTTGGGTCGGCCGTCGCAAGACGGCCATGACTCATCGGCCGGCCCTCTTTTCTTACATTACTCCTCGGCTCATTTTAGTTTCACCGGGATTTTCCACTTTTCACGGCTTTTTCATCACTTGGAGTTTTGAGTTTCACGGTGGCCTCCTAACAACCGGCCTCGGGTGGTTATGGGGAAAACTCCTTTATGGATTACTTTTGCTTTGACTTCCACCTCGGTAAGGGCCGCCACCGCTTTTCTAACACATGGCTCAATACTTGGAGGTGCTTTCGGAGTCGGGTCCATTACCGTCGGATTACGGGACCCTCGCGGGTGGATGGGAATTCAAGGAGTTTTCGATGTTGCGGTGTATGTTGTTGCAACTTTAATTTGAAGGAAACGAGGACTCTTTGAGACCTTCCCTGGAATTTTGAGCGACGCTCAATATCCTTCAAATTATGACCTCTAAGGGGTCAGCCGAGCCGAGCAGGAGCCCGTGATCACGATTGCTTCTGTGCTTTCAACTTCATATTACGATGATTCCTATGCTTTCGACTCGTAGTTACGATGATTCCTATGCTTTCATCTTACCATCCCTTAGAGGGTATGGTTATTTCCGGATGAACGCAAGGGGTGTCAAAGTGCCCCGCCAGCCGACTGCCTTTCAAAGCATCTGCGGGCTGATTGTAGTCTGGCGCAAAGCCGTGTCCGTCCTGTGATCACTAAGAATAATCCGATACGTCCATGCATGATAGAGAACTCCTTTGTGTGTACACCTCATAATGGTGCCCTCTATTGCATAACGGGCCCTTTGGACGGGCCTGATGGTAAGTCGTCTCTTGTGGTTAGAGATGGAGAATCATATACTTAACAAGGAATATTTTAAAGAAAAGTATAGGATTGGCTTGCAATATGAACGAGAAAAGCGTAGGTTGCGGCGGTTAACCACAAGGTCGCTTGCAATATGAACGAGAAAAGCATAGGTTGTGGCTGTTAACCACAGGGTCGGAGGTTCAGCCCTCCTTCTAGCGCCAATCTGTTGACGACTGATTTGGTCAACGTCACGTGTGCTGATCTGGACGAATGGATCGAAGACACGTAGAAAACAATAAATAAAGGGAGGATATTTGATCACTAAGTTTTATTAATGACCTCTCGATAGTATAGAGTGCAGAACATCAGATGTCTATTCGGTTTGCTTGTTAATTACAAGTCTTTTTTTTTTTGTTCTTTTCCAGTGTATCTCAAATCTCTCTTTTTTCTCTCTTTCTCTGTTTTTTTTTTCAAGTCCCCTTTTTGTGCCTTCTCCTGGCATATATATAGGTGTTTCCAGCCATTCATGAGAGGACAGTAGGACGATTGGGATGAATATGCTGATGACATGTGTCGCGATGGAGGTGACTCCTTTGACACGTGTCGTCTTCTTAAGTGTGCTTTGTGTAGGGATATGACAACTCTCACTTACCGTCCTGTCTGCCTGTTCTTCGGGCTTTCGATATTTATCTGTTATGACCGACAATGAGGTCGGCCCTTCAGCCTCCTACTACTCTGGTCGGCCTTATTCGTGATTATGGAGTGTTTTCATATAGGGTCTGCTCGGCCTTTCTGGTCCGGATTTCGGGTCGGCTCTAAGGTCTCTGCCCGGTCCGGCCCTTTGTGCGAACCCGAGAAACGATCAAGTTTATGACCGGTCTGGCTCCGGGATCGGCTCGGCCGTTCGGACGCCCGAGGCGCTTAGGTGGACGCCAAGGCGGATCGACTACCAACAATAAGACAATCTCCTTTGTTTTACCAGAAAAAAAACAGCGATTTTGCATGTTCAGAAAAGTAAAAGCCAAATTAGTGCAAATTACCGTGAGAAGATCATTCATGATCCAATGATCAATATAATAGTACACGTACATAAATGATCTTATTACATCCATCCTAATTTCACCTATGAAATTTAAATTTCATTAATTTGAATTACAATGGATTTTGCCTGAAAATCTGAAACATTATGCATAATGATCTTGTCCGATGGCTATTTTAGGACATTGATCTCCCTCGTACATATAAAATTACTACTGGTTTGTTCACCATCATCATCATCATCATCATCATCATTCGTGTTTGAAATATCCGTGACCCCGCTCGAAGCAGTAGAAAAAGTCGAGCTTGTCGGAACTAGTACGACTCTCGAACCATCCTCCTCCTCCCCCATAAAATCATACGAAATCGGCCCCTCATTGTTGATCTTGTTCCTCCTCTTCAAATATATTCTGCAGAGAACCCACTTTCCCTGCAAATAATAGTAAAATTTTTTTTAACATTATCAAGTCATGTGCCGGGTAATAGGCTGGGTTAAGAGTGGATTCGGTACGGAAACATCCAAACCGAAACTATCCCACCTTTATAGTGGACTGACCCGGCCGCCGCCCACCACAGGCCACCTCACCGAGTAAAAAAATCGAGCTGGGCCAAAACAGGCTGGGCTGGCCCGGCCCACTGGTGCAAGGAAGGGTATTTTTGGTGCTTATTAATTTATATAAATTCAAAAAAAAAATCGAAATATCTCACCTTGGATAAATTATTAGTAGGAGTACTATTTTGTGGGGACGTGTTGAGACGATACTCATGCATTACCCAGTCGGTTCTGGTTCCGGTTCTGGTTTTTGACCCATTTGGAGGCCGCTTATTATGACCTCTGTAGAAAACTAGTGTTTTTTTCATCCCAACTATTGCGGAATTTTGCTTATTGAAGAAGCTCACTATTTGCTTGTCCGAACCGGTTGCTTTCCAGTAGCCCGACCCGGTTGCCCGGTTCGACCTCCTCCTGTTCGGACTGAAAAAATACCTCTCATGCTCTCCATCACCTAAGGAAATAGAAATAAAGGTGAAATGGTCAATTCTACTATAAAAAAAAAATATAAAAATGGAGATTTATTTTTTCCTAAGATATTTAGTTTAGATGACGTAATGAACCAACCTGGCAGATCCCAAGGATCGGACTTGCTGACGTCAGCCTCTGGGATTATGGAAGCTGGCAACGGATATGATAGCACCTTGCGCATCAAGTATTGTACCACAAGCTCCTCATCTGTGGGGTGGAATCTGAATCCAGGAGGCAATCGCACTACCCCATTTTTCATAAGGTTATGTTTCTCCATCTTCTCTCTCTCTTTCTCTCTCTCTCTCTTTCTCTCTCTCTCTCTCTCTAATCTTGATTCGAAATCAGACCCAAGAACAAGATGCTTTTGTTTTGTTCTGAATTCTTCAAAACGGAGAAAATATGCACCGTGTACGTCTTTTTTAGTAAGAAAAATTGTATAGAAAGAGAGGGAAAGTGTGGGTAATGTGAGAGAGGAAAGTGAGGGTTCTTTATAGTCGTAAATGTGGGGTTGTAATGTTGAGGAAGAAAAGGGCTTTTGATGAGAGAGATAGAGGGAAGAATAAAATAATGTAAATAAGGAACCCATTTGGCGTAAACTAGACTCAATCGCCCTTTACTTTGACGCATTTTTAACAAAAGTTGGACAAACATGTTTTGCTTTCCCAACCTTTGGTTTTTTATTAGTATAATAATAATATAACCCAAAAACCGTTAAACCAATGTTTTTCTTCTCTTGCATTTGTTGGCCTGTTTAGTCTTGTGATTAACTTTGGCTTATTTGATAATGGAGGGGTTAATTTTTGTTTTTAGAAAAATCAAACCGAACCAAACATACCCAGTATATCCTACTCAGAGTAGGGTCTGGGGAGAGTAAGATGTACGCAGACCACGCCCCTACTTTTTACGGTAGGGAGGCTGTTTCCGTGAAGACCCCCGGCTTAGTGCACAACAAAGTAAAGAGTGATATATACAAAGAAGCAAATGATACGAAAAAGCTCCAAATCATACATGAGTCCATAGCTTAATTCACATGAGCCTTACCTAATGGGACTTTGACAACTGCACCCTCGATGAACGTTGCTCTAATAGAAGAGAGGTTGACTCTGCGCACAGCTCCCTGTAACACGCAAAAGGCAATAGGGTAAAATATACCATAAAAGTAAAAAATGCAATGCTCTAGGTCAAAGCTAACCGAGACAACCCATGAGGCTCTCAACTACAGCACCGCTCCCTACAAAGGAATCCCCAACTCTGATCTGGCGCCTCCAAGAGCACCTATCAACAGTCATGGTCTCGGAAAGGTTTAAGGCCTTCAAATCTAATCTCAGCTGCTCCTCCCACGTCCTCCTCGGTCTGCCTTTCCTCCTCTCCCCGACAACCAATAAACTCTCAACTCTCCTCACCGGAGCAAAAGCCTGCCTCCTGCGGACGTAGCCAAACCATCTCAATCTCCCTTGCTTAACTATCGCTGAAATGGGCGCCACTTCTAGCGCGTTCCTGAAAACCCCATTCGAGATTCTATCTAACATAGTGCGACCACACGATCAACGTAACATTCTCATTTCAGTCGCTTCCAACTTGCTCTCAAGCGACTTCTTCATCGCCCAACATTCGGAGCCATACAACATAGCAGGTCTGATTGCCGCTCTATAGAATCTACCCTTCAGCTTTAGAGGGACTTTCTTGTCGCACAGGACCCCAATCGCTGCTCTCCACCTTAGCCACACCGTCTTAATACGATGAGTGACATCATCTTCACACTCACCTTCTTTCTGAATGATCGAACCCAAATACTTGAACTTATTCGTACGGGGTACGATCTGATCCGCAATCATTACCTCTACTTCTTCCTCGTTGGCCTCACCACTAAAGTTACACCAGAGATACTCGATCTTAGACCGGCTCATACGCAAGCCCTGCGATTCTAACTTAGACCTCCATAGCTTCAACTTTGAGTTCACCTCCCTTCTCGACTCCGCCACTAACACAATGTCGTCAGCAAAAAGCATGCACCACGGGACGCCATCTTGTATTCTCCGCGAGATGACGTTAAGTATTAGAGCGAAGAGAAGAGGGCTTAGCGCCGACCACTGGTGCAGCCCTATCTCAATCGGGAAATACTGGGTATCACCAACTGGGGTCCTAACGCAAGTTCTTGTTTGGGAGTACATGTCTTGGATCGCCCTAATGAACGACAACGACACCCTCCTCTCTTCTAGGCTCCTCCAAATAACATCGCGCGGAATGCTATCATAAGCCTTCTCTAGATCAATGAACACCATATGGAGGTCCTTACGCCGCTCTCTAAACTTCTCCATAAGGCGTCCGACGAGATGAATGGCCTCCGTCGAGGACCTCCCCGGCATGAAACCAAATTGGTTCTCTGAGATCTCAACTTCTCTTCTAACCCTGCATTCCACCACTCTTTCCCAAAGTCTCATAGTATGACTGAGGAGTTTAATACCCCTATAGTTACTATAACTCTGAGCATCACCTTTGTTCTTGAGAAACGGCACGACAATACTACGCCTCCACTCCGTCGGCATCTTAGAACCTCTGAGGAGGATGTTGAACAGCTCTGCTAGCCACTGAACTCCAACTTCCCCCAGACAAAGCCACACCTCAATAGGGATCTGATCCGGGCCTACAGCCTTAGCTACCCATCTTCATTAGGGCTCCCTTTACTTTCTCCTTGCTGATGCTCTCACATGAACTAAACGAACGAGCAGAAGATAGACTAACTCCTTGCACCACTGAGTCGCTTCCCCTAGCCTCATTGAAAAGTTCAAAAAAAAATACTTATTCCACCTCTCCTTAATAGCCACATCGTTCACTAACACTTGGCCCAAATCATCCTTAATATACTTAACGGGACCCAGGTCGCGCCGCCCTCCTTCCCTAGCTTTCGCTAGTTTAAAAATAGCATTCGCGCCTTCTTTGGTGTCTAGGCACTTGTACATCTCCTCGAATGCCTCACCTTTAGCCTTAGCCACTGCCTTCTCAGCCTATCTTTTCGCCACTTTGTACGCTACAATCTTCAAGATTCTCTCCTCCCCAGCACTAACCGACAAAATATCCTTAAATAGCGCTTGTTTAGCCTTAACCTTCTTTTGGATCTCCTCATTCCGCCACCATGCCTCCTTCAGTCCACTAGACCTGCCCGAAGAAACCCCTACCACCTTCTCGCCCACACTCCTAATAGCATTGGCCATGCTGGTCCACATAAGGTTAGCATCGCCCCCCACAAAAAACCTCATTCGCGGGTCAGAGACTCCTTGAATTCTGTCGCCTTCTCACCCTTCAGATCCTTCCAGAGAATCCTTGGTCTAGCTTCTCTAACCCTGCTAACAACACGACCTCCCATGGATACATCCATAGCCAACAACCGGTGTTGCGAAGCACATGCCTCGCTCCGGAACACCTTGCAGTCCACGCACGCCCTAGCATCACGACTGCGCAAAAGAAGGTAGTCAATTTGCGTGTTGTGCCCCCCACTACCGAAGGTGATGAGGTGCTCAGCTCTCTTCTGAAAAACTGAGTTCGTAATTACCAACTCATGCACAGTGGCAAACTCCAGCAGTGCGGAACCTCCTGCATTTCTAACTCCGAAGCCGAAACCCCCATGCGCACTATGGTAACCATCCACCCCCTCACCAATGTGCCCATAACAATAAATTGATCGTCCGGAATACACCCAACCAACTCATCTAAACAGACCCAAAAAGCTTCCTTAACAAGCACCTCCAAACCAACATGTGGGGCATGCACACAAACCACATTAACCACCTTCTCCCCAACCACCACTCTAACGGCCTAATCCTATTGTTACACCTCTTCATGACGTTATCCTTAAGCTCCTTAGATAAAAGAATACCCACACCATTACTCGAGTTCGCAAGGCCTGAATACCATAATTTATAACCGTTCGCCTCCCGGGACTGCGCCCCCTTCCACCTAGTCTCCTGAATACAAGCCACATCAACCCTTACATCCACGAGCTCCAAAAGCTTACCCGTCAAGGTACCCAAATTCCAACTACCAACCCGCAAACAGCGCGACATCAGCCAACACAAAACACAAACACACTACGACAAATAAAAAAGAGGTAGTGTAGCCAAAAATGAAAATATGACGAGAATGCAAAAGACAATTTAAAAGCAAGCAAACCGCATAAAAATCACAGAAAATAGTAGATATATGGCTGACGAAAAATAAAATTTAACAGAAAAGTACAATGATACCAGACTTCAACAGGAAAAGCCGCGGAAGCTGGCAACCGATCAGCTCTGAATCAAACCCGGATCGACTCTGCGCCTCCTGAGACTCGAGCTTGTCTTTTGGGTGGGAAAAGGTGAACGGCAGTCCGACGTCGCCTGGGAGCAGGAAAATCCGGCTGGGAAACCTGCAAAACAAAAAGCTAAAATGCAATACTACTGTTAGATTGACGGGGAGGGATGAATGCAGCGGTGAAATGTTATTATTCCGGCGATACGCCAACCAGAGATGACCAGCAGCATGGCGTGGCGCAAGCGTAAGTTAGGCCAAAACGGTCAGCAACTGTATCCGGAAACCGGATCTGACGGCGGTCAACCTCGGGTGGAGCTTTTAGTAGAGAGAGAGCTGAAAAGATGCTCCTCCTCTAAAATCACAAACAAATCTGCACCGATCCGCACAGACAAGAACTGTCAATTAGAACCCTTACGATCAGAAAATCGATGGAATCAAAACCCTAAATCGCAAACAAGGGCTACGACAGAATCAAGTTTTTTTTCTAGAGTTGTGTCTATTTAATTTTTGTTTTTTCTTTCGGGTTTATACCCTCCCATTGATCGAAAAAAAAACTTTGGCTATTTGATAATGGAGGGGTTATTCGTTATATTGATTTCGTTGCTCTAGATTCGTGTTTTTTCTGATCCGATCCATATTTTTGGTCTGAATTATTGTTTGGACTTTAAGAGTGTCTCATGCGATTAATTATTTAGATTTCAAACTTAAATAAATAAAAATTAAAGCTTGAAATAAATTACATATCGAGTTTTCATCTTTAGAACTCGTTTGACAAAGTATGTTAAGATAAGACAAGATAAATATAGCGACTAAGGAATGATTGTTACTGTAATTTGGTGTCTGATAGATAAGATATAAAATGTTACCCTAGTTTATCTCACGATTAATTTAAACTTATAATTTTAACCCTACATATAATTAGAGACAATGAAAATGACAAAGAAAAATTAAATTTTACTCTCTTTCTCGGCCATATTCCCTCTCTCCTCATTTTTTCCGTCGGCCTTAGGATTGTCTAACAAGATGGTGTTGCGGCCCTCTTCTATGGTGTATCCGGTATTGTTCGAAATGGTGGTCGGAGATGGTAATGTTGGGTTGCAGACGGTACAAAAGATTCCAAACAGGAATATTGTTTTAAGAACAAATTTGTACCAAACAGGAATATTGTTTTAAGAACAAAAGATGAATGTAGAGAAGATGAAGAAGAATGAGGAGGTAATTATGACTTTTCCAATATAATCTCGGGTACTGTTGAAGTAAGGATGGGTTATTTATGTATTCCAAACAGGAATATTGTTTTAAGAACGAGTTTTGTTTAGTAACGAGCTCCCAAAGTTAGACATCTCGGCTATCAAACGGTGGTTAGTAATGGATGAGTATCCAATGTTAATCGTATCCAGGCTACCAATACGCCCTTGGTGGGGTGGAAAATATCTTCATCTCTTTGCAAGAGGTCATGTGATCAAGTCTCGGTATATCCAAAAGCGCATTCTTTTGAACTTATTTTTGATTTTGATTCGATTCGATTGATTGGTACATTCGATTGATTCGGTTAATTCAGTCTTTTCTTTTATTATTATTCTTATTAATCTTAATTATTATTGTTATTATTACTAATAGTATTACTATTATCGTTGTTGTTAATTACTATTGTTATTATTATTTACCATTATTATTATTATTTACCCTTAATATATATTTCACTTGATTCAAATGCATTCGATTCGGTCAGATTCGATTCGATTCTTTCATTCGATCAAAAGAACGAGCCTTACTTAACTTGATTTAAGAAATAAAAGGGAACAAGAAAATCGAATTTTCTACTTTTCAGTCATAGGATCTCTACGAAACCATTTCATCACATTTACAATTGTGTCTATTAAATACAACTCGAGGAAGCATTGGCCAAATCGACTCTTGAACCTCTTATCCTATTTGATTCAGATCGAATTTGGATAATACCTATCGAGTAATTGGGTATCTAATATGTATTCTGCATACCTTAATAATTATTTTAAATATATTATATACATATAATGTAATTAATAAATTAAATTTAGTATGATACATATTTAAAATATTATATTTTATGTAATATAATAGAATATCTATATACTACATAATAATAATACATTTATACAATTCAAACGGGATGCTAGTCGGATAATTGGGTAATATTCTATACCCATACTCAATCATAATTTTTCGGGTTCGGTCGATACCCGACTCTGAATTTATTCCATGAGTAGGATCAAGTATGGATAAAGTTGACATCTCTACGGGGATTACTTGACCATGTAATATTATGATTTTCTACTATGATTGTTTAATGTTATTTTGTTCGAGTTGTATTACACAGTGTAGAATCTGTACAGTATGGATAAAATAATAGAAGGACTAAGACAGCTGTATTAGTATTATTGTCATAGTCGGTCGATAATCATATCTGAAGATATCGTGTATCAGGTTATCGTACTTTTGATATCAAGTGTATCGTATGAGAATATTATTGGAACGAGTATATGTAATTAGTATATTACTGGAACGAGTATATGTAATTAGTATGTCATGTGTACATATCCAGTTTGTCGAGACAGTGCCTGCAGCATCTCAACCCCAGATTCTGAAAACCTTCACGAACTAAATTTGATCACACAGCCCTCTAGCGGCTGTCTTTATTCACACAGTCCTCCAACACTTGACATCAGCACATGTTCCGGCTACGTTTACTTCCACTGCGACAGTATCTCAGTTCCAGCATACTAGATTTGATCACATACTCATCCATCACCTAATAACCTCTACTGCTCCAGCATCTCAGTTCCGACCAAGTGACAACTTTTGTTGCATGCTCACCTCTCAGTTACAACGCTCTGGTAGCCTCCAATATAGCATACTCCAAGGGAATTCGTACATGTGACCTGCTCTGATACTAATTATTGGTCCCCAAAATGTTATAGACTATCCTCACTATTCCAACACGAGTCTTTTGCCCTCACTCGCAGGCAACTTAAGAAACTTCCCAATGGGTCACCCATCCCATAATTACTCCAAGCCAAGCACGCTTAACTTTAGAGTTTATATGAGATGGCTACCAGAAAAGAAGATGCATCTTGCTGGTATGACTAGTCCAAATCAATTCATTTATCCAATTTCTAGTGCAGATCTCACACGTCGAATCACAAGCCGCGCCTCGCGCCTTTTTAAGCTCATGCAGTCAGAATGCTGGACCGAAACCCAACAAGTACTTTATACTTGTCTATATTGAATTATCTCTTTAAGTATGATTTTTGCCCACTAGTACAAAAATGACTCTTTGCCGCGCTTTTGAAAATACATGTTAGCCACGATTTTGTTTAAATTGTGGCTGAAAGTCACAAATAAGATAGTGTTGCTTTAATCACTATTTAACTCAATAAGTGACCATTATCAAACATATCCAAACATAAAAATCACAGTTTATACAAAACATTACAACAAAAATGGGTTTCAAGACACAGTAATGTCCCAATAACCACATTGGGACGCTTTTAATTTTTTGATGCTCAACATAAATATTGCAAGTTATGGCATGGCATTAAGTTTTGAGACACTTGTTCGGAACCTTTAAAGTGCCCATTATAAAACACAACTAAATGTCGCAATATATGATGCATTTAGACTTACAAATTCATAGGTGTCTAAAAATTGTCTTCTTGAGACACTTGTAAATGTTTAAATAGCTTAACCAAACATAAATAAGTGTCTATATTTTTTATTGAGACGCTAGCAGATGTTTGAATAGCTTAATTCGACATAAATAAGCGTCTTTATATTTAGATGTTCCAAGCTTTACCAAACACAGTTGGGTGTCTGCAATATATTGTTTTTAGGATACTTACAAATGTCAGAATAGCTCCAACAACACAAATAAATGTCTCTATATTGTCTTTTTGGGACACTAAAAGGTTTCTATTAGATATTCTGAGGACATAAATAAGTGTTACAAAGAATTATGATATACATAACTGTTGATGCCCGGTCACTGTTATGCTGCCCATTCAAATACTGTTCAATGAGAAAATAATATACGAATACTAATTACGTGATCACCATCATATCCGCAAGTATTAGTTGATAAAAAGTACACTCTTATACTGAAGTACCTCAAACACGCATATCTGGGCAACACTACTAGAAGGCCAGACTTGTTCTATTCAATAGATTTTTCATGCAGCAACTTGAATCTAAAAGACATTTCACTTGATTAATTACATGAAGATCTATTTGATATGCTTCCACCTGAATGCAATTTCATCCTCAACCTGCTAAGGCCTAAAAGAATGACTATCCAGTTCTTCTCCTTTGTCATTACATGTAGAAATGCCAAAAGTGCGAAAATAACGAAATTAACTGAACATATATATATTGAAACTCCACAATATGCAGCCAATATTGAGAACATCTTTTAGTTTAAAAATGCAGATGCCGTTGTATATATTGAACTCCACAATATGCAGCCAATATGGTAGATATTAACTGGAATATCTACTGAGGTCCTGTAACTGACATCTATTTAGAACATCTCTATAAATTGAATCATTTTGAGATACAGACATGGAATCCCCACAACATTTCTCATTATTATAGAGTAACTCATTAAAATCACCAAACAATAACCATGGCAACAAAAACAACTCTGGGGTATCAGCAAGCCAGTCATGGGGATCTAAGCAAACATGCGTAGTTAAAAAAAAAAAAGGATACCAAAATGACGCATCAAATGCGAAATCAAATCAATTAGAACCTGAATCACCAAAATTCATGGTAATTGAAGGCACCACCATTTCATATCAGAGACAAACAGCAGAAATACAAACCCGAATTAGATAAATAAATCAGAATCACATATATTCAGCAACAAATGTAAAGCTGGAAAGTTTCTCGCACACTTAAATTCACACACAAATCAGCATTGTTCGACATATAATTGTGTTTGTAGACTGTATATGTTCATCTAAAACAAAGATCTAGTATCTAAATACGAAAATTAAGTTTCAATATGAAGGCTTCTTACCTCTTGATCATGCATTTTCAGTTTCTGGAAATTATAGAGAGAAGAGATAGATCCCTGATACGGAAATGTGTGTTTGACATGTAAATCCTAAGAAAAAGTGTCGCAAATGCGTAACAGGGCAGAGTTCCCATAAAATCTAGTGAAATGACAGACAAGATCATTAAGATAAATGGTACACTCAATATGACTCAATGAATGCGAACAAATTGAACATACAAACAAACTAAACTATCAACATTAGATTTCCAGCAAAGTAACAAACCACCATGACGACCCTCAAGTTCAACAATAAAAACATGATGAAAACTAAGACGAGAATATTAATTCCTGAGACGGCAATCACTATAATATTATTTCATCTCCAACATATAACATCAAAATATACTAAAACCAATAAAAATCCTGGATATATAAGCTCGTCTCCAAAAATACTCAAAAAAATCATGTCATACCAATCAGCACTCTGCCAATGGATATATTGCATCAAGCATCACTTTCTTGCAAAGTAACATGTACATAGAAAGGGTATTGTTAGTATACTGTAAAATGGAGCAGGAAATACAATAATGAGCATTCTTACAAAACTGTAGAATTAAAACCAGCAGTTCTGATGAGCATTCTGCAAAATAGAGCAGGAATTAATTACAACAATGTGTATTCGGTAAAATGGAGCAGGAAGAATTACAATAATGAGCATTCTCTACATACTTGGATTTTCATTATCTCCAAAAAATAATGGTATCAAGCTAAACGTCTATTACTTAGAAAGAAAAAATTAAATATATTTTCTAAAATTATAAGAACAAAGGTGATGTTCAAGATTGTTTCAATTATCGCGGAATTAAACTAATGAGTCATACCATGAAGTTGTGGGAACGAGTGATTGAACAAAGGATCAGGAAATGTGTGAAGATAACAGAAAATCAGTTTGGATTTATGCCTGGAAGATCGACCATGGAAGCAATTTATCTTATCCGGCAGTTGATGGAACATTATCGAGATAAAAAGAAAGATCTGCATATGGTTTTTATTGATTTAGAGAAGGCATATGATAAAGTACCAAGAGAAGTACTTTGGTGGGCCTTAGCAAAGAAGGGTGTATCGCGGAAATATATTGACATTATAAAGGACATGTATGAGGGAGCTAGTACAAGTGTACGTACTAATGTTGGGAGGACAGAAGAAATCCCTATTACGATTGGGGTGCATCAAGGATCTGCTCTTAGTCCTTTTCTCTTTGCCATAGTCATGGACGAATTGACGAGAGAAATTCAAAATGACGTTCCGTGGTGTATGATGTTCGCAGATGATATTGTGTTGATTGATGAAACGAAGGTTGGAGTGCTGTGAAATTGGAACTTTGGAGGGATACTTTGGAAGCTCGAGGCTTTAGGGTGAGCGAGTAAGGCCGAATATATGGAGTGTAGGTTTAGCAACTTGATGATAGAGAGGCGGGGATGATCACATTTGATGGGAAAGTTGTTCATGGATCCACTTTCTTTCGGTATCTTGGATCTATTATCCAAAAGGATGGAGAGCTAGATGGCGATGTGGCTCACAGAATAAAGGCAGGGTGGTTGAAGTGGAAGAGTGCCACAGGGGTTTTATGTGATCCTGGCATGCCTCATAGATTAAAGGGTAAATTTTACCGCACGGCAATTAGGCCTGCGATGTTATATGGCACCGAGTGTTGGGCTGTAAAACAGTATCACGTTCAAAAGATGAATGTGGCAGAGATGCGTATGTTACGATGGATGTGTGGTCATACAAAAAAGGATCGGGTCAGAAATGAGGTGATCAGAGAGAAGGTAAGAGTTGCGTCTATAGAAGACAAGATGATGGAGAATCGATTACGATGGTTTGGTCATGTGAGAAGAAGACCTATTGATGCCCCAGTGAGGAGGCTAGAAAGTTGGGGAACAAGTAATGTTGTGAAAGGTAGAGGAAGACCCAAGAAAACTTGGATAAAAATGATTGAAAATGATATGCGGTTTCTTGGAATTGGAGAAAGTATGGCGATGGAGAGGCAAATGTGGCGGGAAAGAATACGGATGGTGGATGGAGTCTGATTCCTTTTTTTTTTTTCCTATTTTATTTTATTTCATGTTATCTTTTTTTTTTTTTACATTCATTCTCTTTTTTTATTTGCTTTTTTCTTTTTTCCTTTTATGTTATTTATGTAACGATTATTGACGGTTTCAAAGTTTGATTCATGTTAGCCGACCCCAAATCATTTTGGAACTAAGGCTTAGATGTTGTTGTTGTTGTAAATTTAACTGCATTTGTGATTAATATAACAGCAGCTATTAGTTCAAATTATATTGAGCAAAGACTGATATTTCAAGTTACCACACTACTGGAAGTATATTACCCCATTAGCCTACGAACACATTGTGTGAATTTAAGTTAACAAGCAGCTAATCATTTCTTCCTCATCAGAAAGAAACATTAGTTACATAACATGAGGTCAGGTCACCAAACATTAACACAAATATAATATCAGCACCATTGTAAGCAAGTAAAAATTGATAAATTGCAAGGCCAATATTTTCAAGCACCATTTATTTTTTAGTAACACTTATTATGGTATCTAAAATTGTTGTGATAGACAGGACTATGTAAAGGCAAATCAGACAATTATAAACGTAAATGTGAGATCATCTAATAATTTAAGAGAATCCATAAAAAGAGATTCAATGTATAGTGATATTACCCTCTATAAATGGAGCAACAAACAGCTTTACAAACACTTGCAATCAATAATAATCTTCACTTCTGTTATGAAATATCATTTCAGATTTTGCTAGATGGAGTTGGAGGAGCATACAATTCCACACCACAACAATATCAAGCCAAGGCTAATATTGGTGGCAACAATGCCTCCATCTCTCCTGGTTTGTTCAATTACTTGTAATCATGTTTTTAGACAATATTACAGAAATTACCCTGAAGTTTACCTTAATTATAGAAACCTCCAGTTAACTTTTGGGAATTACAAATACCCCAATCGCATTATTAGCCATAAAAACCTAAAAAATGAAAATTTTAAAATGAACAAAGTCTCTCATTTGCATGTCTTCATATTAGAAAACAGTTAATTTTTTTGGTGATGTTAACCAGCATCCAGGATTGCTGATGACATGATCATGTTTTCGTTATTGTCATAGACCACGACACCAAGGTAAATGGTGACTGAAATGCCCTTGAGAACGTGCACTAATAGTGAAAAGTCCTAATATAATACTCGACTGCTTCCACATTGGAAGGAACAGTGCCTGGCTTTCCATAGTTGTACCAGGCTGGAGTAAAGCTTAATTAGATTTTTCACTTTATCCATGCAAACCTCTTGAGATGAAATTAATCCAGCCTGCAACATTACTAAATATGTTTCCAATTGTCCGATCATGTGCTAAGGTTTAGCACGTGATAAAAAAATGGTTCAGGGTAAAGCCATTATTGAGTAATATTAGTGACAGTCATATATTGGGCAGTCTTATCCGAGTGAAGTTGTAAAGCTTCTAAGTTTGGGAGTCTCATGTTAAATATTCACTAACCTAAACATGATTCATGATAACCGTGCTATTGAACTAAAAGAGAAATTTAGAATTTAGAAGTAATTTATAAAATTGGTTAACGTGACTAATTATGTTCCATGCACAACACTTTAGCATTGAGGATTGAGTAGGAACTAGCATACTTGTAATGGAATGATAAGTTCGTCCAATGTTTTTGTGAACTATTATCACTTGAATTAAATGAACAAAGTCTCTCGTTTGCATGTCTTCTTTTAACATGAATGTATCTTGCAGCCGAAATGAAACCTAAAGTCTGAACATGCACACATAGAATTCATATATCAAAAAAAAGCAAGAAAGTTTAACACCCCAAGTTTAAATCTATTGCAAACTGCGAAACATTTCCTAGCAACTTATAGATGTTTAGGACCATGAGAATTTAACAACCACCACAACCACAAGCTAAAGACGAGTCATATCCATAAATTCAATTTTATGCAACAATAATGGTCAGGTTTAACCAAATCGGAGTACTCAATAACGAAACGGAGCATTACACCTCACACAATCAATGGTTCAATTGCTAACTGAAAAAAAAAACATAAGATGCAGCTTCAGATTACAAAAGGGCCAAATGTATCTCAACTTCAAAGTTCAAAATATAATCCTTCAAACTTACAATTCCTAAAGATTCTCCAAATGTCGCCTATGTAAATTTTCCTTCCACCAATGCAAGGTAAAAGAACATCAAACCACAATGTAGAATACTGAGCAATACCCACCAACTACAGTTTAAGGAAAAACTAAATGACTACCACGGTCAAGAAAATGTTAAAAAACAGAATCTATAAGCTAAAAACAGCACCACGGTCAAGAAAACTTGAACCATAATTCCATCAGACCTAGAGATAGAGAAAACTAAAGACTCCCAAAGATTGAAGCCTAACCTTTTCAGGTCAGTGAAATTGAAACTACCAATGCCTAAAACCATGGAACTGTACAAACCTATGAACAAGAAAATCAAGAAAACTAATAAAAGGCTTCCTAGATACGGAACCCGGAACCCAGATCTTCAGGAAAACTAAACAACGACTACCCAACAGTGAAAACCCTGAATCATATCATTACGTCCTACAACAAAAAGATCAAGAAAACTAAATAATTGTTTGAAACAGTAAAAACCTGCCCCTAAAAAATCCACGACCCCCCCCCCCCCCTATTATATATAGGCAAGAGTTGCAAATTGAATTATACAACACAATGTGGACTTACGTTCAATCCGAACATTTATAATTCCTCACACACACACACACAGACATTACACATTTTAAATTAGTTGTTTTGATGTACTTGTGAGCTTCTATTTCCTTTGTTATACTGATATGTTTGCACAACTTCCCCCACAAATACACTTCACCTTCGAAATTTATTTTCATTCTTCTTGTTAAATCCTTATCTTTTGAAGATCTATAAGAGTAAAAAGGAATAGTATCCATACATGCCATATATTCATTTTTTGTCTCAAAACCAGGGCCGGCCCAACACATTAAGAGGCCTAAAGCAAATTATAAAATGAGGCCTATTAAAATAAAAAAATGGTTATAAAAATATCAATTTTGCACAGTCTAATATTTGAACCTAGAACCAAAAGGATTTAGGGCCTAATATTGACCAACTAAACTAAAAAAACACATATAATTATTTTGTCATACTATATATTTATAACTACAATGATATTTTTTGAGGCCCTTTTTTTTCCCAAAATGTTTGAGGCCTAAAGCCCTAGCTTGGGTAGCTTTACCCTTGGGCCGGCCCTGCTCAAAACCATGTGCACCTGAGGGAATTTGAATCTGTCTCAAAACCATCACAACTGACAATTCACCTAAAGCACCCGAGGGAATTTGAATCTGTCTTAAAACAATCACAACTGACAGTTCACCTAAAGCACCAAACTCATAAATCAAATAGCTCTAATTGCACAATCATCTTCAACAAAGTAAGTATATCATATAGCTGCACCTACAGAAGAATCAATCCGCAACTAAAAACAGAATAAGAAAACAAACCAGAATTAAAACAAAAATAGAATAAGTAAACAAATCAAAATTAAACAAACAAAATGTACAATCGATCAACATCTACAAAACAGACTAATCTTTTTGCCTTTACATCATAATCTTCCAAAATCGGCCAAATGCCTCCTAAAGTAAACATACAAGAAAAGAACACATTAATATATCACAAGTAAAAGTGGCTTTAACGTAATAAAGAAAGTAACTAATAATACCCCAGAACAAGAAAACTAAATTATGATAGCAGTAACATACAACAATATATATAGGTATAACATCAGAGCATCACATACATGAAGAAGTTTTCAAGTTGGTCTTACTCTAACAATAATACTCCTTAACAACAAACTTAAAGTCGGATAATCTAAGAAAACTAGCTAAAAACAACTATATGTTGGATGGAAAAATCCATAATATATATATATAGTGTAACTTTATTTTCAGAACTCTGTTAAGTGCGAGAACCATCTTTTGTACTCCTAATAATACATAATGTACATCATGTCAATGCATACAACCCCTACTGATCATAACCCCTACTATATAGTAGAGTTATATATATAGTAGGGGTTATCATCAGTAGGGGCTATTATAGTAGGGGTTATCATCAGTAGGGGCTATCTCCCGTAATAAAAATTGTATTTTACTATAATACCCTGTTGAATTAATAATATTTTTTAATATTTAAAAAAATCTCATTGGTTTAGAGGAGTTCTCGCAGTTCTCGCACTTAAGAGAATTTTGAAAATAAAGCTCCCCTATATAGTGTAACTATAAAGCTCCCCTATATATATATATATATATATATATATGTGTGTGTTTGTACCAAAAAAAATCTCTGTGTGTGTGTATATATATATATATATGTGTGTGTGTGTGTAGGGCGCACCCCTCAAGTTTGTACACCTGATGTTTATCAAAAGCGACAATTCTGCATCAGAAATCTAGAAAACACAAATCGAGATCCGCTCCATGAAGGAAAACAGGCCATTCTTAGCAAGTGAGTTATTGTTACCCCAAACCAAGATTTTCAAAAAATCAAACCCCAGCCAAAAAAGTAATAAATCACAATAATTTAAAAATGCTGACAGAAATCCGCATCAATCATGGTAAACCAGGAATAACTCTTCCGAAACTCCAAATCGGCCAAACCCTTTTACACCTAGTAAAAACACACAATACATCCGCAAAAATCATGTTGAATGATTTTGTAGATTCAGCTATAAATCATATCAGTTAGGGTGGTGGCAATGGTGCCTCATCTACCCCATCTACCCCCACTCCCCACCAATAACATTCTTCCAACTCATCCAACCCCCACTCTACCCCCACTCTACCCCCACTCACCATTTTTTAGTGGCAACCATGCCTCACCAACCCTCACCACTTTTAAATTTTTTTTTTTACCTTTTTATATTTAAAATTATATCAAATAATTTAATAAAAACACATAATATTTTATTATTACTTAAAAGGAAATTACATAATACTAAAAAAAAATAATACTTAAAAATAAGAAAAAACTAGTCGTCAAGGTATGGTAAGTCTTGAGCCGCTAGATGCTCCGTAAGATCATATCGGAGACGGTGATGGCCATCTTCGTCGAGTAACTCCGCTAGTACACTCGGGTCATAAACTGGCGCGACCGGCGGATCCACTATATGAACCGGTGATAATGCCACCTCGTCGTCTTTTAAAGTCATATTGTGTAATATAACACAAGTTTGAACTATTTTTCCAATTTTTTCTACGGACATAGCTCGGAGCGGACGACTAAGAATAATCCATTTTGACTTAAGACGACCAAAAGCTCGTTCGACATCTTTTCTTGCAGACTCTTGTAGCTTCTTGAATCTCTTTTCTTTTGGGTCAACGGGATAAGGATACGCTTTAACAAACGTTGAGTACCTAGGATAGATGCCATCGGTAAGATAATATCCACGTTTGTAAAGTCGATCATTTACATAAAATGAACTGTTTGGCGCCGTTCTATTTCGCTCCCTAAGATACAATGGAGACTGATTCAACACATTGATATCGTTGTTTGAACCGGGGGGGCCAAAAAACGAATGCCAAATCCACATATCATTTGAAGCGACGGCTTCAAGCATAATGGTCGGATATTGGTGATCACCTCTCTTATATTGTCCTTTCAAATGTCGAGGACAATTTCGCCAAACGAAATGTGTACAATCAATGCTACCAAGCATTCTAGGAATGTGATGTCGTTGTTCATGTGCCTCGAATAGACGTGCAATGTCGTGAGATGTAGGCCTACGTAAGAACTCTTGCCTATATAATTGGATTACCGCATCGCAAAAATTATCAAGGCATTCACCTATAAAAAATACATAATTTCGAAACATTATAAAAAAAAAATAAAAAAATACAAACATTCGAAACATTATAAAAAAAATATAAAAAAATTAAAAATTTCGAAACATTATTAAAAAATATAAAAGAATATAACAAATAAAAAAATATAACAAATAAAAATTACCGGACGTTCTTCGTGCCATGTTTAGGTAGTCATCATATCTATCCGGAGGTCCACCCGTTGCTAGTTGTCTAATGGCCGATGTGCATTTTTGCAACGCCGTGAAACTTCTTCTCCCCCTCGCGTCTTCGCCTTCCTGAAACCATTCGAAATTCGCTTCAATATCACCAACAATTTTTACGAACAAGCTTCTATTCATACGAAATCTTTCACGGAAAACATGTGCGGGAAACCTTGGGTTTTCTTCACGAAAATAATCATTCATGAGATTTTGTTGTGCTATTTCACGAAACCGTTCGATATAACCCCGGGTATTGCGTGAGCTTGCCGTGTCTTCGAGGGCGTCGAGTGCGGCTAAATAGGTTGACATAGTAGAACCCGTTGAAGACACGAGTTCGGATGAAGTCTCGGAAGGCAAGTCCGATGATGAAGATGAAGATGAAGATGAAGACATGATTTTGGTGGTATGTTTGAGTAAAAGGTTTGATGTTTTTTGGGTTGTAAAATAAGGTAAAGAGGTATTGTTTATATAGAAAAAAAAAAGTTTAAAAATTAATTTTTTTTTTTTATTTGAATTGGCGCCTCCCCAAGGGTAAAAAAAGTGACCGTTCAACGGTCACCACCTCCTACCTTCACTCGTCTACCTTACCCCCACTCTCTCTAGCCGCATGGTACCCCATGGGTGGCGGCGGTATTCACCGCCCGGGTAGGGGCTAGCCGCGGTCGAACACCGCACCGTTGCCACCACCCTTACCTGATTGAGGCTTTAACATGTTTGTGATACAAGACAAAATATATATTAAAAAAAAAAAGATCATGTTCTTTAAGGTTTACTGGTGATACCTCTTTAAAATTGTGAATAACTTGAGCGAATTCTTCAAGGCAAAGACATCAAAACAGGCAGACATGAAGAGACGAAGTGGGTGGCGGTGGAGCTTTGTGATGGTGGCGGCACATAGGGTATCGATGAAGAACACACTGTCCGGGGAAAAGAGAAAGAGCAGGAGAACAAAACAGGCGCGATGAAGAAAACACAAGGGATTAAGGTTTTTAGGAAATATACGGTATTTCTCCCGCAAAAGTTTAATTAGATCACGTTTTTTCTCCCAATTTTTTTTTTATTTTTTATTTTTGGATAGCAAAAGGTAGCGCACAGCTCTAGGATGATCTACATAGTGCAAAGACGAGGCCACAGCCCCAGAACGATCGCTGGACAGGAGATTACCAATACCCCGCAGTGGCTCCTCAAACACGAACAGCTTCTGCTCCAGATCGACAGCCCATGAGGCCAAGAAATCCGCTGCCCTGTTAGCTTCTCTATAGATGTGACAGAATTTAGCATCGAAATGACGCTCGATGATAGCCCATATTTGCCTTACCATACTGTAGGAGCACTCGCCTCTCCTTCCCGAGTTCAGCAAGTTAATAACGGTGGCATTATCACTTTCTATAATCAGCCTTCTTTGATTCAGGTGCATCATGACCTTAAGTCCATCGAGGATAGCCCGCAATTCAGCATGCACGATCGATGTAGAACCGATGTTCCTAGCAAAACCCTTAATCCAGTTGCCATTATCATCGCGAATTACCCCTCCAGCAGATGCTCGATTAAAAGGACCTTTGACAGCCCCATCAAAATTCATTTTCCAGCATCTAATGGGAGGAACCTCCCAACCAATCAACTTTGGCTCACACGTGGCTAAAAATTAAAAAAAAATTATTTTGATAATTAAAAAATAAATAAAAAATTCTAATATTTTTATATTAATATTCCAGAATTAAAATTAATTATCTAAAGTATTAATATAAAAATATTAGAATTTTTTATTTAAAAATTCAAAAATAAAAAAAATAAAAGTATTTGGAATGTATTTATAAACAGTTTTTTATGTAAAGAAAACTGGAATTTTTTTTCTATAAAATAAATAATACCTCTGAATTAACAATTTGATAATTTTTTCAAAATAATTTTATTTATTTATTTTATAGAAAATGATAATAAATCTGAATTATTTATTTTGCCACGTGTCAGCCACATGGCATGACATGGACCCGCTATTTTTGCCACGTGTCAGCCACGTCAGCTCCGATGGCTGGAAAATACTCCGGCCGGCGACGGGGACTAAATTGGCGAAATCAGGGGAGAGATGTTGGGTTTTTTGGTCCGCCGGAAACAGATGGGGTTTTTTGGCCAATTGATCCCACATATGGGACCAATTTGATAATTTTCTCTATGACAAAAATAGATTGAAAGTTAAATTATATGACAAAATCGATTTAGAACTCAATTATAGGACCAAAAACGATTGAAAGTTAAATTACAGGACCAAAATCGACCGAGAGTTAAATTGCAGGACCAAAATCGATTGAGAGCTCAATTACAGGACCAAAATTGATTGCAAGCTACATTACAGGAATAAAAATGAAAACGTGTGAGTGACCGGAAAAATTTCTTGCGACGGAGTTAGGCGCGTGTGTATCACCATCCGGCGACAAGACCAAAAGTAGAGACAAAATGAAATTACAGGACCAAAACCGATTGAAGGATAATTACAGGACCAATTTTGATTTGGGGTAACATTAAAGGACCAAAATTGATTTTTTCTCCAATAATAACATCGGTAGCCTTTGAATTGACATCATTGAACACATTCTCATTACGATTTTTCCACAAACGCCACACAATAATGCCAAACAAAACACTCCATTTATATGCAGCCAATCCACAAAAGGAATAGAGATTAATCCAAGAACAAGATGGGATTACCTTGCACCATACAACAATAGCAGTAAAGCAATGGCGAATAATATGTTCGATGGTGTTGGCAGCTCATCCACCTTGGAATTCACGTAGGCACTCAAGGCAGCTGAACTGGCCGAGCAGATCCTGAAGCCGGACCGGGCACAAACCCGATTTTCTCCCGGGCTCGTTAGAACCGGACCGGGCAGAGACATCAGAGCCGACCTGATATCCGATCCGGGAGGGCCGAGCAGAGAGAAGATCAAAATCCTCCGATTCAAGATTACAACAAGGCCGACCTGAATGGCGGGAGACCTGAGGACCGACCCCAGCGGATAAGCACCGCCAGAAGCATGCGGGGCAAGCCCGCATGCCAATTAACGCATGCAGTCATGCCCCTTCCCAAGGCACTCCTTAGAGGACGCCACGTGTCCAAGGCATATTTGCAGATTGACAAGTGTTTTGGGCATATTCCCCAAACATTCGCCAGCTGTCATCTCTCGACTGGCCCAGATTGTCTATATATAGAAGGAATGTACAGTGAAAGAGGATCTTTGGATTTTTAGCATTTATGAGATAGAGAGAAAAAAGAGAGAATTCGTATTGACTGAGAAAAAAGATAAGACTTGTAATTAGCAAGCAAAAAGATAGATCGGCATAAAAATATTCCGCTCGGCTCTACTCTATATTAAGGTCATTAATAAAATTTAGTGATCAAACACCTTTCATCTTGTCTATTATTTCCTACGTGGTTTCGATCCATTCGTCCAGATCAGAACACGTGACATTGACCAAATCAGACGTCAACAGATTGGCGCTAGAAGGAGGGCAACTCCGATAAAAAAAAAGATATATACTGACCGGAGATGTCTCACGACAGTTCGAAAAACCCTCAGCCCGCGACGGAGGAAGAGAACCTCCGTAAGGTGGCAGAGTGCTTTAAACACCCAGCCTTCATCCAGGGCATGGCAGCCCTTATGGCGAGGGTTACAGGGGGCGGGACCCTTCAAAAACCCGAAGACCATGTCGAGGCGGAATCTCAGACGACCCGCCCAGCTGCCTCGGGACGAAACAAAAAGAGGACAGCCTCTGGGGTCGCCGGAGAAAGGGCGGAAAGCCACGGAGAAAGCTCACATCCCTCTCGAAAAAGTAAGCTTTCGCGCCCCACATCTGTTTTTAATCGCCTTGGGGCGGGAAAGAAAATCAAAAAAGCAGCGCTGGCTCCCACTATCCAAAGTCAGAGCCGTAAGGAAGAAAAAGCTCCCCACCAGTCCCTGAATCCGACACAAGTATTACCTCCAACTCCCGGCGATAACTCGAGTGAGATCGAGTTCCTTAAAAAACGCCTTACGGAGCTCGAAAATAAACAACTCCAGCCATCCCAAAGTTCGGAATGGCTTAACAGCCAGGAGAGTCCCCTGGCCCCCAGTGTTCTGGCGGAACCCCTCCCGGAGAAGTTCAAGATTCTTGAAACTCCGCCGTACAACGGGGAGACAGACCCCAATGCCCATGTTGGACATTATAATTCCTGGATGGACCTGAACGGGTCTCAGGACGCGTTCCGATGCCAAATGTTCTCCCTGACTCTGGGGGAGAGGGCCCAGAGATGGTATCGGACGCTGCCCCATCATTCTATTCAAACATGGGCCCAGCTCTCGGCGACGTTCCGATCCCATTTCATGGGGTCCCTTGTGCGAGTCGCCCCGCGCTCATCCATCGCTTCCGTCGTCCAGGGGCCGAACGAGTCCCTTAAAGATTATATATCCCGTTACAATAAACGGATATTAGAGACGGAACCCATGTCGGACGATGCGCTGGCCATTATTACCCAGGCCGGCCTCCTCAAAAATTCTTTTTTCGCTGGACGGTGTGCCAGAATGTCCCCCACACCTACCAGGAATTCTTGGAGCGCGCCAGCTCCCACATAGCTGCCGAGGAAGCTATGCCGGCACCAGTGTTCGTCATGCCCTCCGATCAGAAAGGATCATATAAAAAGAAAGAAGATAGGCGTGACTACAAAGAGGCCCGTCAAGAATCCCGTCAGGAAAATAAGACTCCCGCCTCTTCCACGACAGTCCCAACAACTCAGAGTTATCGGGAGCGTAGGCCCGAGCTCATGGCTAATTTCACTGAAATATATTCCGTCGGAGCCGCGGCCATATTCGATCAAATAAAGGACAAAAATCTGCTCCCAGTTCCTCGGCCGATCTATAAAGATCAAACGGACATGGACCATACCCGCTTTTGTAAATACCATGAATCAGCGGGTCACAACACCGAACAGTGCCGAGACCTCGTCGCCGCCTTGATCGCGGTATGCGACGATACAGGCTTAAGGCGATTTACCCGGAACCCGCCCCGGGATCGCCAGGATCGGGCCGACCCGACAAGAGCCAAGAATGATCGGGTGCCTCCAGCCCTCAAATCCCCCCGAGAAATTCTAACCTTTATGGGAACCACCGAGGTCGATGATCATCGGTCTAAGCGCCAGAAAAAGGCATCCATCCGAGAAGCCACCACCTCCTATCAACGGACCGAACGCCGAGCAGAGGGATTCCTATCAGTGGCTGAAGAAGCCCCCAAAAACCCCCAGCTGGCAGTTACTTTTGAAGAGTCCGATGCAAACGGCCTGGACCATCCCCATTCAGACGCCCTTGTCATCACCCTGCCCATAATGGGGATCCCGGTCCACAGGGTGTTGGTGGACTCCGGGGCCTATGCTAGTATCATCTACCTTCATACCCTTCGCAGGATGAAGGTAGACCAATCTTATGTCCGGTCCTTCAATGAGGACATTAGGGGATTTGCCAACTGTCGCACCTCGCCCCTAGGGGAAATCGACCTCACCTTGGAATTTGGTCAGGGGCCGATCCGAAGAACGATGATCACTATCTTCAAGATCATCGATGTGCACAGTGACTATAATGCCATCATAGGCCGACCTGTGATGTCCAGGCTGAGGGCCACTCAGTCCACGTATCACCTGTGCATGAAATTTCCCACCCCGGACGACGTCGGGGTACATCGAGGGGATCAAAGGGCCGCCCGGGAATGTAACCTCAGCATCCGGGCTCGCGAAATCAACGCCGCAGAAGGCATCCCGAAAAATTTTTCAGAAGACATGGGGGCCACCAGCTCCGAGTAGCTGGCAGGAAACACCCTACTTGAAAAGGCCGAAGGTCCCAGGGCCGCGCAAACCCCCGAAATGGAAACCAAACAGGAAGTGGATCGGGGGTGCAGGCCCAGAAGGAACCGATCCTAGAAGAAGATCCTGTAAACCCGCGATACCAAAATCCGAAAGGGAAAATTCGCCATGCTGAGCCAACAGAAGAGTTGGACCAGGTCGACATGGACCAATCTAATCCGACCCGACGACTAAAGATCGGCCACAACCTCCAAGAGCCGATCCGCTCCGAGCTAATCTTCCATTTGAGACAAATTTTGGATGTATTTGCCTGGACCCATTCGGATATGTCGGGGATTGACCCGGAACTTGCATGCCACCGGCTAAATATCGACCCCAGTTCAAAGCCGGTTATTCAGAAAAGAAGGAAAATGGGGCCGGAACGACAGAAAGGGCTGGAAGAGGAGGTAGAAAAGCTAATCGGTAACGGGTTTATTCGGGAAGCCCAATACCCGACCTGGGTAGCCAACCCGGTCTTGGTAAAAAAGCCGACCGGGCTATGGAGGCTCTGCATTGACTTCTCCAACCTGAACAAAGCCTGCCCGAAAGGTAGCTACCCCCACCCCCATATCGACTACATGGTGGATGCAATGGCCGAGCATGAGCTAATGAGCTTTATGGATGCATATTCCGGATACAACCAGATCCCAATGCATCCCGCTGATGAAGAAAACACCTCTTTCTACTCGGCCCGCGGCCTATACTGTTACCGGATGATGCCTTTCGGGCTCAAGAATGCCGGCGCGACATATCAACGCCTGGTAAATAAAATGTTCAATAGCTTGATAGGCCATACAATGGAGGTATATGTAGATGATATGTTAGTAAAATCTTTGCGCTCGGCCGATCATGTACATGACCTCAATAAAGTGTTTGCTATTTTGCGAGAGTATAAGATGAAGTTAAATCCGAAGAAATGTTCATTTGGGGTAGGTTCTGGAAAATTCCTCGGCTACATGGTAAGCCAAAGAGGGATTGAAGCCAACCCCGATAAAATTACGGCAGTGACTGAACTTGTTCCTCCAAATTCGGTCAAAAAGGTGCAAAGCCTAACTGGCCGACTAGCCGCGCTAAGTCGCTTTATCTCTCGCTCAACAGATAAATGCAAACCTTTCTTTGAGGCGATAAAAAAGAACAAGGATTTCCAGTGGACAGAACCTTGCCAAAGATCCTTCGAAGCTATCAAGAAAGTCCTGGCAGAAGCCCCGACCTTGCAGCGACCGACCCGAGGGGAACTTCTCAGCTTATATCTCGCGGTCTCCGACTCGGCGATCAGCGCCGCTCTGATTCGAACGGAAAATGCAGTTCAACATCCGGTCTATTATGTGAGTCAGGCCCTTCATGATGCCGAGCTCAGATATGCCCCAATGGAGAAACTGACCTATGCGCTCGTAATGGCATCCCGGAAGTTAAGACCCTACTTTTTGGAACATCAGGTAGTCGTCTTAAAAAACTATCCTTTAAAGCAAGTCATGCACCGACCTAACATTTCTGGCCGGATGGTCAAATGGGCCGTCGAACTCGGACAGTTTGACATAACTTATGAATCGCGCACTGCCATAAAGGGACAAGCCCTGGCAGACTTCATTGCAGAGTTCACACCAACAATCGCACAAGAGGACGACCGATCAGAAGAGTGGTCACTCTATGTAGATGGGTCCTCAACCGCCGACCGATCAGGTGCAGGAATAGTCCTCGTCAGTCCCGACCAACGTCTGTTCTGCTTGGCTATTCGCTTAGGTTTCCCGACCACCAACAATGAGGCAGAATATGAAGCTCTCTTGGCCGGTCTAGAAATGGCGACCTCCCTCGGCCTTGCCCGCCTCACCATCTTGAGTGATTCTCAATTAGTGGTAAACCAGATCAACGGTGAATACGAAGCCAAAGAGCCCAAACTGGTTAAGTACCTCAGCCTGGCATGGGCCCAGCTGCAAGATTTTCGCGGAACAATACAACATATTCCCAAAACTGAGAAAATCCAAGCTGAATCTTTGGCCAAACTCGCATCTAGATCCGGAGCCGAACATATGGATGAGGTCAGCATAGGGTATCATGCCTCATCAGCCCTGGAAATGGCCGAAGTCCGGGCAGCTGAACAGTCAGAACCGCAAGGGTGGTTGCAGCCTATAATGCAATATCTTCAAAGCGGCATTTTACCCGAGTACCGAGCCCAAGCGAGAACATTATGAACTCAGTCTGCCCGGTTCACCATCGTGGAGGGAACCTTATACAAAAGAGGATATTCGGTTCCACTGCTGAAATGCCTGTCCGAATCAGAAGCAGAATACGCCCTCAGGGAGGTGCACGAGGGTATATGCGGTAATCATTCCGGCGGCCAGGCATTGGCCTATAAATTGATCCGGCAAGGCTATTATTGGCCCAATCTCAAAAAGATGCCATCACACTCGTACGGAAGTGCGTCCGATGCCAAATCTTCGCTCCGCAGATTCGATCCCCGCCGGAAACTCTCACTTCCGTATATTGCCCATGGCCATTCGCCAAGTGGGGAATCGACTTGATCGGTCCTCTACCTAAAGGACGGGGAGGAGTACAATACGCCATCGTCGCAGTCGATTATTTCACGAAATGGGCGGAGGCCGAGCCTATGGCACGAACAACCGAACAGAAGATAGTTGATTTTATATGGAAGTCACTCATATGCCGATTCGGGATCCCTCAGTCTATTGTCTCGGATAATGCAAAACAATTTGACAATAAGAAGTTTCGAGCCTTCTGCGACGGCCTCCAAATACGGAACAACTTTTCCACGCCTTACTATCCACAATCCAACGGGCAGGTCGAGGCGGTCAACAAGATCCTGAAACAACATCTCAAGACACGCCTCGAGGAACTCAAGGGTTCCTGGCCCGAGGAACTCCCCGGAACCTTATGGTCCTACAGAACAACGCATCGGTCCGCCACCGGAGAAACGCCTTTCTCCTTGGCTTTCGGCTCTGAAGCCGTCATCCCAGTTGAAATCGGAGCACCTACCTACCGAGTAGCCCATTTTGAAGAACAAAATAACGACTTGGCCCTCCAAGTGAACCTGGACCTCCTCGCCGAAAAACGAGCTCAGGCGGAAATGCGAAACGCCATCTACAAAAGAAGGAGTGAAAAATATTATAACTCCAAGGTTCACCCTAGAAGCTTCCAGGTCGGCGACCTCGTCCTTAAACGGGTATTGGGTCCGGATCCCGGACCACTCAAGCCCAAATGGGAAGGACCATATAAAGTTAGCGAAGTCCTTCAGAATGGAGCCTACTGGCTAGAATATCTGAACGACCATAGATTAACTTACCCATGGAATGCTATGTATTTAAAGAGGTATTATCAATAAAATTTGACGTTATTCCATTTTTTAATATGGGTACACCTAATAAGACCGGCTCATCCGGCACTATAAGACCGAGCTCGCCTCGGCACCTCATAAGACCGGCTCATCCGGCACTATAAGACCGAGCTCGTCTCGGCACCTCATAAGACCGGCTCATCCGGCACTATAAGACTGAGCTCGCCTCGGCACCTCATAAGACCGGCTCATCCGGCACTATAAGACCGAGCTCGCCTCGGCACCTCATAAGACCGGCTCATCCGGCACTATAAGATCGAGCTCGCCTCGGCACCTCATAAGACCGGCTCATCCGGTACTATAAGACCGAGCTCGTCTCGGCACCTCCTAAGACCGGCTCATCCGGCACCATAAGACCGAGCTCGTCTCGGCACAATCAACAAGTGATGAACATAATAAAAGGGCAACGGCCCAACCAACTGTGCCCAAACATCTAAATAGCAACAACAGATGCTACAAGGAAGATTTTATTCAAATTAAATCATTTTTACAAAGTACACATGGTGACAACAGAAAACCAAGACGGATTGGCACACAGACCGTACATGAAATAAAGCAAACGAAAAGCAAAGACTGGCACGCAGGCCATGCGGGAAGCGAAATCTAAGGAAACTATTCGGGCCCATCCTCCTGGCCGGCCGCCTGAAAGGACTGTCCCTCACCTTCGCCATGCGGAGCCAGCCCGGCATCTTCAACCTCAGCGACCTTTGGCTCATCGGCTTCATGGATGTCAACATGCAGGTCGGTCGCCTGAGACGCTATATAGGCCTCGATCTCCTGAACGGTCTTCCCACCCTTCATGAGATCTAATATCTCGTAACAGGTGGAGACGTAATTCAGATTGATCAGCTCCTCGAACGCAGGTGTCTCCTTGAAGGCCTCCGCCCCTTCGTCCAGACCCTTGGCATAGCTTGAAGCCTCGCAGGTGCTAATACGCTCGGTCAGACTTTCAACCTGGGCCTTGGTTTCTTTCAAATAAGCCACGTGCTCGGCCCTGATGCCTAACAATTGTTTATGCGCCTGCTCGGCCGCCGTGGTCATCTCCTCGGCCTTTCCTTTCCAAATATCGGCCTCGAGGGCCCGGATTTCCAAAATTTCTACTTCACCCTTCATGGAGGCCATCTCCTCCTCCAGAGACTTAATGAGCGAAGGGCAGAGATGATGCTCCTCCTACAAGGCCTTGAGATCGGCCTCCGCCTTCTTGTGCTTCTCGACTAGGGCCAGCAGCTACCCAGTGGCCTTTATGTAAGTGCACAACGCACGGCCCATCAGAGCATTCCCAAATTGGAACTGCTCGTCCGGACCCATGTCGTTGGTCACCATCTCCATCTTGGGCGTCCAGCCCTGGATAGGGACATGACTAGAGTCAACCACCGCCGGGGGGACCCGGTCGAGCATCTCAGCGGTCGGAGTGGCTTCCCGGACGTAATCCAGAAACCAACGCGGCCGTCGCCCCTTCATTTGGGCACAAGGTTCCTCCCGGTCCTTATTAACCGGGAGATAGTGGCCCTCCAAGTCAATCGCGGGCTCCTTCCCGGTAGCACGACCCGTCCGGACAGGGCTCGGAGCGGATACAGCAGCTTCAGGAACAGACGAGCCTCCCGCCTTGGTCGCGCTGTCCTCAGGCTCGGCCTCCACTCTCTTCCGCTTGCCAGCCCGCTCCCTCCGCTCGGCGGCCTCAGCAGCCAGCCTCGCCACGCGCTGCGCGGGCGTCTCTTTCCGCCCGGACGAAGTCTTGGCCCTAGGAACTGGAAAAAGAAGACATGTCAAAAAAAAAAGAGCAGGCTACCTGATGAAGACATTATATTCGGATCGGTTTATCTAAGTCCGGCCACCCAAAGGTTTTCCTCGGTAACCAAAAGATACGACTTCCTTTACTCAAGAGGAAGATCCAAAAGCTGTTCAACACGGTCGTCGAACTCGGAAGAGGTATCTTGCGCCGGGATGCGTTCTGCACACGTAATAAATGATGAGCATTAGACAAAAAAGGAACAGGAATACGAAATACGACACTTACCCATTTTCGCCTTAAAGTGCTCTGGGACCCGAAGCTCGGCATCTATCACACCAGGCTCCCACTCATCCAACGAGCTCCTCCACTCCCCCTATGAAGAACCACTATTCCTTCCAGCTATGGATGGTCTCAGGCGCACCCACTAATTCCTTATGCATGGCATGCCGAGCCGTCAGGTAAAACCAGCCGGAGCCGGATCTGCCGACCGACCTCCATAGAAAAGGTCACAACTCCTCAAAGCCGGGCTCTGCCAATCAGGCTGGTTGAAAAGAATGAAAAGACCAGGAATTCGGATGGATCTGGGGGACAGGAAGGCCCCATTGCCTTAGCCACCGGGAGAAGGCTAACGGGAGCGGAAACCTGAGCCCGGCCAGCAAAGAGCGGTAGTACACCGCCGTACAACCGACGGGCGGAGTATGAGGACTCTCATCGGGATTCGGAACGAACATCCGCACCGTCGCCGGGATCTTAAATCACAGCCGCCAAGCCGCTAATTGCTCCTCTGTAACGGTGCTGCGAATCGAGGCCGAATCCTACTCCGCCTCCACAAAAGGGGACGGCCGAGGGCGAGTCCAAGCCACCACCGACTCGACTCTTTCTTCCGCCTGAGTCCCTCCGACGGCCGTCAACGGCACCGCCATCTCCACCTCTCCAGATTCCGGCGACTTCGCGACTTCGCCTTCTTCTTCCTCGACACTCCAGTCGACAGGAACTCCGCCTACCGATATATCTGCCACACCCGTGCGGTCCGGCGACACGGTCAACTCCGCCTCTGTCTCGCCCCTCGGCTCCGACATCTTAAATGAAAAAAGGGGGGAAAAAGAGCTTACCGGAAAAGTCTCTATAAAAATCGGGGAAAGATCGCCAGAAAATCCTCTCTCTTCTCTGCAACAAAGACTCAAAAATGGCGAAGGGATAAGAAAGGAGGAGACAGGCTATATTTATAGGGGGAAAAAGGGCATTAAATGCCAGGCGCGTGGAGCGGCGATTCCTACTGAACCGTCGCGAAATTCGAAGGCGCGTGAAGACGCCATCAAATCAGATTATGCCACGCGTCCTCCTCATAATGACACTTAATGGCCCTGAAATCGAATCGACGTGACTCTCGAAGAGGCGTCCCTTCGAGAGATCTTATCCTCCCACAAGCCGGATCGGCCTCAACATGAAACGACCCCAGCCCCGGCCAACCCGGCACGGCCCTGGACTCGGGGGCCCTTGTTGGCAGCCCATCCACCTTGGAATCCACGTAGGCACTCAAGGCGAAAGCCGAGCAGCAGAGCTGGCCGACCGGCACAAACCCAATTTTCTCCCGGGCTCGTTAGAACCGGACCGGACAGAGACATCAGAGCCGACCTGATATCCGATCCGGGGAGGGCCGAGCAGAGAGAAGATCAAAATGATCCGATTCAAGATTACAACAAGGCCGACCTGAATGGCGGGAGACCCGAGGACCGACCCCAGCGGATAAGCACCGCCAGAAGCATGCGAGGCAGGCCCGCATGCCAATTAACGCATGCAGTCATGCCCCTTCCCAAGGCACTCCTTAGAGGCCGCCACGTGTCCATGGCATATTTGCAGACTGACAAGTGTTTTGGGCATATTCCCCAAACATTCGCCAGCTGTCATCTCTCGACTGGCCCAGATTGTCTATATATAGAAGGAATGTACAGTGAAAGAGGATCTTTGGATTTTTAGCATTTATGAGATAGAGAGAAAAAAGAGAGAATTCGTATTGACTGAGAAAAAAGATAAGACTTGTAATTAGCAAGTAAAAAGATAGACCGGCATAAAAATATTCCGCTTGGCTCTACTCTATATTAAGGTCATTAATAAAATTTAGTGATCAAACACCTTTTATCTTGTCTATTATTTCCTATGTGGCTTCGATCCATTTGTCCAGATTAGCACACGTGACGTTGGCCAAATCCGACGTCAACAGATGGTTTCCAGATTGTGCCCACATGTAACACACGCAGCAAAAGTCGTCATATGCCTGCGGCATCGTCCCGAAAGACCAGCCAAAGGAAGAAACACACACGTTGTGGACCATGGTACTTCCAAATCCTTTCCCAATCGTTAAATTCAACTTGGTCCTCGTGGCCTCGAAGGTGTTTCTATGCTTCCGAGATGGAGAACCGACCTGCAGTATTCCAACGCCATATGCACAAGCCTGGACCAGCTTCAACAATAGGCGTATTAACACCAGCAATTTTATTAAACACCTTTTCGGACAAGCTACCTTGAAATATAGCCCAGTTCCAATCCACCATATCGCAGACAAGAGCCCCAACATCAACTAATCATCCCCCACTTTGTGCCCAATGAGAGGTGTTTGGGAAAAACAACGACTAACATCACAACGAAAAATGCGGAACCTCGTTTGACAAATTCTCAATCTTCAATTGCAACTTTGTGGTTACCGACGAGTAGAGCAAACCAATTACAACTCGACAAAAAAAATACAAATGATGTCCGAAAAACAATAAACACGAGACACAATATTTTAGCGTGGAAAACCCCTCAAGACGATAGTAAAAACCACGGGACCGAAGCCGCTTAAATCCACTATCACCAATACACACAATACACAATCGTTCCTAATACAAACTAGGGGTATACACCAATCGTCAAATAGTTGGTAATAAAAGTTCTTCAAGTATTTGGAATCAACAACAACAAGAAGATCGAGAAAAGAAACAACCGTAAATAGCTTACACAAAGAGCTAACGAAATACCCGAACTTCCGGACTCAAAATCTCGATCTACACTGGTGAAAAGATTTGCGCAATAGCTACCAAGCTCTTGTCAAAAGATCATGACGATCCGACCGATAAATCTCCGGGAAAATGAAGAAATGTATTTCTCTCTCTATATTTCTCTCTTGTTCTTCAAAGGTGTGTAATGAAAAATGATGAAAATCCCGCAAGAAAGTCTGCATAAAAAGATCCCCTTTAGCTGGGTTGACTCGTGTGCCGCGGCCCGGCCCAAGTGTGCCGCAGCACACACACAGAAAACGCGCCCAGGATATCGGCAGGGGCCGCGGCCCAGAGTATAGGCGTGTCGGCCATATGAAACAAGGACGGGGGCCGCGGCTCGGCAGGGATGTGCCGCGGCCCCAGGTGATCGGCAACGCTCGGCAGGGAGTGTTCGGCAGCGCTCGGCAGGGGGTGTTCGGCAGGGGCCGCGGCCCAGAGTACAGAAGGCTCGGCAGTTTTAAGGAAGATCCGGGGGCCGCGGCTCGGCCGAGATGTGCCGCGGCCCAGTGCTGTTCTTTCCTATAATTTTGGAAACAATTCCTACAAAACTCCCCCTTTCCGAAATATAGGAAGAGTTCGCCATCCCGGCGATCGAACAACACACTTTTACCTTCTCTCTACTTAATGCCTTGGTTAACATATCGGAACCATTATCATCGGTATGAACTTTATCAAGTTCAAACAAACCATCCTCCAAAGCATCTCGGATCCAATGATACCTCACATCGATATGTTTCGTTCTCTTGTGAAAAGTCGCATTCTTAGCCAAATGAATCGCACTTTGACTATCACAAAGAACCACGTAACGTCGTTGTCGGAAGCCTAGCTCTCGTAAAAACATTTTTAACCATAAGAGCTCTTTACACGCTTCCACTGCCGCAATATACTCGGCCTCCGTTGTAGATAAGGCAACACACTTTTGCAATCTAGATTGCCATGACATGGCTCTCCCTGCAAACGTCATCAAATAACCGGAAGTAGATTTTCGGTTATCTTCATTACCGGCCATATCCGAATCGGAATATCCAACAAGCATTGCTTTCCCATTTCACGTAAATATCGAAATATCCATTTCACGGCTTCCCAATGCTTCTTTCCCGGATTCGATAGAAACCAGCTCACCACTCCCACGGCATGAGCAATGTCGGGCCTAGTACATACCATGGCATACATCAAACTTCCGACCGCCGAGGCATAGGAATTTTATCCATATCCTCAATCTCCTCCTTCGTCTTAGGGCAATCTTGGCTCGTCAATTTAAAACTGTTAGTAAGAGGTGAACTAACAACTTTAGCTTTGTCCATGTTGAAGCATTTAAGCACCTTCTCGATATATTTCTCTTGCGACATGTGCAATTTCCGGGCTGCTCTATCCCCAGTGATTCTTATTCCAAGAATTTATTTAGCCGCCCCCAAGTCTTTCATGGCAAAAGACTTACTCAATTCTTCCTTCAAGTTGGAAAATCCTCTCGGCATTCTTGCCAACGATCAACATGTCGTCCACATAGAGCAATAAGATGATAAAATCATCATCTCTGAATTTCTTGAAAAATACGCAGTGGTCGAGAGTCATCTTCCGATAGCCTTGCTCCCCCATAACCGACTCAAACTTCTTGTACAATTGCCTCGGTGCTTGCTTCAACCCATATAAACTCTTCCGGAGTTTACAAACATAGTCCTGTTTGCCTTTTACCTCAAATCCTTCCGGTTGTCTCATATAAATCTCCTTATAGAGATCTCCATGAAGAAACGCCGTCTTGACATCCATTTTCTCAACCTCAAGATCAAGACTAGCGGCAATACCAAGGACCAATCGGATCAATACTATCTTCACAATCGGATAAAAAATCTCGTCAAATTCAATTCCCTTCTTTTGACTAAATTCCTTCACCACGAGTCTAGGTTTGTATCGGGGCAACGAAGTGTGCTCCTTCGACTTCACTCTATACACCCACTTGTTCCTCAAAGCTCTCTTACCTTTTGGCAACTTTACCAACTTGTACGTGTTATTCTCATGCAAGGAACTCATCTCGTCTTGCATGGCATCCATCCACTCTTTCTTCTTTTCATCCTCCATAGCCTCCGCAAAATATTCGGGCTCTCCCTCGTCGGTGAGTAAGACATACTCATCGGCGGAATAACGAGAGGAGGGATGACGGTCCCTCGTCGACCGCCTATGTGGAACAAAAGATGGCATGTTCGTCACAGGTAGCTCGGGATGAGCTCCATCAGTGTCATCTTGCCTCAATTCATCATTCTCACCGTCATCATGTTGTTCATTATTTCTGATGTCATCTCCAACGGGTGTCTCAACATTTTGTGGAGGAACGGGGTCCAAATCAATAAGATCATAGTCGTGTTGCGGAGCCGACTCTCCATTCTCAACATCCTTCATTGTTTGATCTTCAACGAAAACAACATCTCTTGACCGAACAAGCCTCTTTGTAACCGGGTCATACAATCTATACCCGAATTCATCAAGCCCGTAACTAATAAAATTACATAGCTTTGTCTTGGAGTCAAGTTTGGACCTCTCATCATTCGGAATGTGAACAAAAGCCTTACATCCGAAAACCCTTAAGTGGCAGTATGAGATTTCTTTACCGCTCCACACCTTATCCGGCATATCAAATTTCAAGGGAACACATGGCGTCAAATTAATTACGTGAACCTCCGTGTTCAAAGCTTCTCCCCAAAACGACTTTGGCAATCCAGCATGTGAGAGCAAACATCAAGCTCTCTCGACCAAAGTCCTGTTCATTCTCTCTGCCAAGCCATTGAGTTGCGGAGTCTTCAGTGGCATCGTTTGATGTCAGATTCCTTGTTCTCGGCAATATTCATCAAAGGGTCCGGTGTACTCTCCACCATTGTCCGTCCGGATACACTTTAGCTTCTTCCCAATCTCTCTTTCCATCGAGGCATAAAATTGCTTGAAAGTGTCTAAAACTTGACCTTTGGTCTTCAAGGTGTATGCCCACACCTTCCTAGAGTGATCGTCGATGAATGTGACAAAATATCGGCAACCACCGAGCGCCCTAGTCTTCATAGGGCCACAAACGTCGGAATGAACAAGATCAAGCACATTTTCCTTCCGTGAAGTGATAAGTGTCAGTTTTATACACTTATCCATGGTTTGTATCGATAAATTTCACCCATAATTGAGCTAGTCTACTCGTTTTTTGCTTTTAATTAATTAGTTTTTAATAATTTTATTTTTATCGGATGATGATGTAAATCTAGTCTTAATCGGATTGAATTACTGATTTACTCAAGAAATAACATGTTTATAAAATATTCTCTTTGTTGAAATTTTATGTATTCATGTTGTAGGGCTTTTCGAGGTGAGTTCGACAGTCTTTCTGGATTCAAAATCAGAGTTATATATCAAAAGTTATCATCCGAAGAAGATTTGGGGTAAAAACGCAAAGTCTGAGAAAATCTGGGCATAGAATGAAGTCTGAAACTCCATACGGGCGTAACATCATAACATACGGGCGTAACTCACAAAACAAAAAGCCGTAGCCTACTTACGGCCATAACTCATGTACATTACGGTCGTAAGTCATCCATGTTACGGCCGTAACTCCTGACTGTTACGGCCGTAACTCTTGGCAGATTTTGATCATTATATAATTTTTCATACTTTTGATCTATTATTGAGGGTATGGCTGGCATTGATCCGATCTATTGTAATAATATTGGAGTTTTGGAGCTATTAGATGACTTTAGGTGTATAAATGGACCCCTTAGATCCATCATCATTCATCATTCATCTTATATTTTTCCACTTTTTGTAATATTTTCTTTTTGTGTGAAGAAAACACTTGTGTTCTTGAGTGATTTGTGTAATAGTGGTATAGCATATGTTGTTCAGAGAGTTTATTGCTTCTTTCTCCTTTATCTACTAAGGGAGTTAGGATCAATTCTTTCTCTTGTTCAACTAATAATTACCACTCAAGCTTGTATTATGTATATTAAACCCTTCATGGGCTAAGTTACCTTAGTTGGGATTATAAACAAGGTTAGTCATGTTATTTAAGTTTGTATAAAGATCTATTGTGAATTACTTATTATTGTGTGTCATTTTCATTGTTTTAACAAACTTTATTTATTTGGCCAATAAATGACGATATTTATGGTCTTCATATGTTTCGAAAGAAAATATGTTTGATTAGATCAAATGATCTTCACTCTAAGTTGTTCTAGGGGATAGAAATATACCTCTAGACCTTAGATGATTCTTTGAGTTATTTTCATAAATCCTAATGCTATGTATTGAAGCCAATCAATATAGACATATAGTGGATTGATTCAATATATAAGGGGCGTTTTATAGTTCGAAAGAGAAACCGTCTTTTTAAGGAAAATCGAATCTACACAACATAATAAGTAAATTCATCTTATGATCTCCTATACATCTTCTATAACTAATGATGAACTAAGTTTGTAATCCCAACTATTTCATTTTATCTTTTATTAATCTATTATTAGTGCAATCTTTCATTTCCTTGAATATTAGAACTATTATTGCATTTTCTTTGCAATTATTAAACCAAACTCTTAAATTGTGTGTTTCAATCATATATATCTCTATAACAAATAGACTAATAGTGTATAATTCAACATATAACCAAACTTCCTCGTGGGATCGATAAACCGGACTCAAAAAGTCCACTTACTACTTGATACGATATCGTGCACTTGCGATAGTTACATTAAGAACGTGTCAAGTTTTTGGCGCCGTTGCCGGGGAAGTATAAGTGTTATTTTTGAAATCTTACATTATAAACTATTTTTATAGATACAAATTTCTCAACGTTGTAACTTAGTACTCAATTGTGTTTGTCCGGTCAAGTGGCGGATAACGGTACTCCGTGACTATTAAAGTCAGAATTTTTAGTTTCCCACAACAACTGATATTTGTAGATATTTTCTCCTATTATTTTCATTTTATTTTTTTTATTTTTTTTATCATGGAAGAAACTTTGAATAAAATTGAAAAAAGATTGCCCTTTCTGAGCAAAAATGTCATTTTAAAAATTTACAAGACAAGACTTGAAAGGATGAGGTTGCTTATGAATCAAAGCATACCTTTTGACATTAGATTCATAATTGAAGCTAAAGTGAGAATAGCAGGTGAATTCACAGAAATACCTACTAAATTTTTACCAGAGCTTGGAAAAAGTTCATATGCCAAGAAACGACGAGCAAAGATAATAGCCGTTTGCTATAAATGTGCTAGATGGAACTGTAATTTAAAATATCGATCTTTAGGAATTCCATCTACAAACAGAGAAGATAAAATTCAGTTCATTAAGAATAGTCTGAATAAAGAGAATTTAGATAATATCGAAATTTCTCTCGACACGCATCCTAGTGGACTCGTACATTACGGAATTCGATGTTTGTGGAATAAATTCAAACCAGAATATGAACAACGTCTTGGGAATCTGACGTTAAAAGACCCTGTTTGCCATTTTCTAAGAAAATTGGATGGGAAGCTTCTCCCCGACTCATAGAAGGCATTTAGGCCATTTCTGAACGTAAAATCAGAGGAAGATGTGAGCCACAATCACAACTACTGTACATACACGTGAGTATCTTTAATTCTTGTCGTTTGGTGAGATTTTCTGAATAAAAAATGTGATACGCGATAAATGCATTCATTATTCTATTGAGTAGTTGGAGCGCAATCAACGCAATCACAAACTTGTTTAACAATTTTTACCTTCTTTTTCTTCTATAAATAAACATGTGCTTGTTTCTTTCATTCATCCCTCAAACTTGTTCTTTTCTCTTTTTCTCTCTAAAAAAAATTCTTTTCAAAAATGGAGTCATCATCTTCAACAAAAAAAAATTAGCACAGTCTGCATTTTTGGTGGAGCTAGTTATGGAAAAGAGGCATGCTTTACTGAAGCAGCCCACAACTTGGATCGTACCTTAGGAGAAAAATGCATTCATGTAGTTTACGGAGGAGGAAGTCTAGGATTAATGGGACGAGCTGCTGCTTCTGCCTATATGGAAGGAATAAGAGTGTTGAGAATAATTCCAAAACCTTTGGCTGAAAGTAAAATCACCGGGGCAACTATTGGAGATGAGTTTAGATCTGTAAATATGCAAGATCGCATAACTCATATGATAAATAATTCTGGCGCCTTTATCACCCTTCCCGGTGGTTTTGGCACTCTTGAGGAACTTTTTCATGTGGTTACCAGAGCCCAGCTAAATGTTCATCAAAAACCAATAGGTCTGCTTAATGTCAATGGTTTCTTTGATGGTTTACTATCTTTCATCAACTACTCTGCTGAAAAAGGTTTTATTTCCGAGCGTGCTAAACGAATCATAGTCGTTGCAACAACAACAGAAGAACTAATAAAAAAACTCAATGAATTTGTTCCTCAACCAGATCTAGCTCTAGCTAAAATTGTCTAGATGGAAGATTTTACCGTGAGAAAATGAAAAGTGGATTCATTCCTCTCCCTTTGATAACCCATGTCGGACCTCTTGTATTTTTACTTTCTGTCGTGTGTAATAATCGTGCTAAATGGTGGCAGCTTAAGGAGTTTCTTCTTGATCTCTTGACGCGCATCTATTCTTGATTTATGTATTATTTTATTGCTGTAATTTTTATTGTTTGTTTTTTATAAAAGCATCGATGGCAGCGTAAGGCGACTCTTTGGACTTTCTTGAAGCGCATCTTAAAAATTGTGTTATACTTCCGAGTATATTTTATTTTCTTTTGTTGTTTGCCTCGTATATTTATTCTCTTGCAGATTCTAAAAGGCGTTAGCTCAAGCAAAACTTTCATAACAGGGAGTATTTTGTTTTTCTCCTTGCTTTTTATTTTATTTATTTGTATTTTTTTTAAAACTGAGGACAGTTTTATTTTTAATTTTGGGGGTGGTATGTTTAATTATTTTGGTGTGTTGGTATTCTGGTGTGTTTTGATTATTTTGGTTTTTCGCCTTTAATTTTTTTTAGCATATATATATATATATATTATTTTGATTTGTGAGATTTCTAGATATGGCCATAACACCAATAAGTTAGCTATATACAAGCTTCTAAAATCATTTTAAACCAGTTAAAAAATTGTATATTCTAAAATTTTTGAGCCTTAATCTCTCTTTCCAAGCCTTGTAGTTATCATATAAAATCGAGTCATTTGTTACCTTGAGAAAAGAAGAATCAGTCGGTTGATGAAAAATAGTACTGAAATTTACTTAATTTGTGGAGTTTTTGATTTTTCATGTTTATCTAATAAATGATTTTCTGCAAAAATTCTATTCCCTAAAAAAAAAGGGAGTCATTGGTGAAAAGAGCTACACGTTAGCAAATAACGGTGTGAAAACTATCACCTAAAAAAATGATGAAAAGGAGAAGTGTTGAGCAGCAACAGCTGCCTAATTTTGGGGATCCTAAAATTTTGCGAAAAATAAAGGACTAACCATTGTTGGTGCGTAGCTGCCGTCTCACAAGAAAAAAGTTGGTGAAAAGAGCTACACGTTAGCAAATAACGGTGTGAAAGCTATCACCTTAAAAAAAAAAAGAAATAGAAATTGTGTTGGTGAAAAGAGCTACACGTTAGCAAATAACGGTGTGAAAACTATCACTAAGGGATGTAGTTTTTGAGAAGATCTGAATTAATTAGCGGCTGAATTTCAATACACTCAATTTCGTGAAAAATCACAATATTTGATGACGCCAATGAAATTCTTCTTCATATTGAGTCGAAAAATAAATGAGTGATCGAGAGCAACCATTAAAGGGAGTCGTGTGTATCACGAGTGGGAAATAAATAATCAACTTTTTGGGGGGGAAACCTTGAATTTGGAATTACAAAATAAAACCGTGTTTTAACTTCAAAATCATTAGTAGATTTATTTTGAATCTTGATTTATTTCTATCTACTGTATAAAGCTGGTTGTTGTGTATTAATGGCATTTTGATCTCCTTTTCTCTTTTTATATTTTAATTTATCTGTGTATCATTTTTCTTATTTTTGTCTTATTTTTATTTTTTTGGAGCGTGAATAATAAAGAGTCTTGCTCGGAACTAGCAAGAATTCAAGTTTGTGGGTGTGATAAGTGTCAGTTTTATACACTTATCCATGGTTTGTATCGATAAATTTCACCCATAATTGAGCTAGTCTACTCGTTTTTTGCTTTTAATTAATTAGTTTTTAATAATTTTATTTTTATCGGATAATGATGTAAATCTAGTCTTAATCGGATTGAATTACTGATTTACTCAAGAAATAACATGTTTATAAAATATTCTCTTTGTTGCATTTTTATGTATTCATGTTGTAGGGCTTTCCGAGATGAGTTCGACAGTCTTTCCGGATTCAAATCAGAGTTATATATCAAAAGTTATCATCCGAAAAAGATTTGGGGCAAAAACACAAAGTCTGAGAAAATCTGGGCATAGAATGAAGTCTGAAACTCCATACGGGCGTAACATCATAACATACGGGCGTAACTCACAAAACAAAAAGCCGTAGCCTACTTACGGCCGTAACTCATGTACATTACGGCCGTAAGTCATCCATGTTACGGCCGTAACTCCTGACTGTTACGGCCGTAACTCTTGGCAGATTTTGATCATTGTATAATTCTGTATACTTTTGGTCTATTGTTGAGGGGATAGCTGGCATTGATCCGATCTATTGTAATAATGCTGGAGTTTTGGAGCTATTAGATGACTTTAGGTGTATAAATAGACCCCTTAGATCCATCATCATTATCATTCATCTTATATTTTTCCACTTTTTGTAATATTTTCTTTTTGTGTGAAGAACACACTTGTGTTCTTGAGTGATTTGTGTAATAGTGGTATAGCATATGTTGTTCAGAGTAGGCATGGCAACGGGGCGGGGATGGGGCGGGGATCGCCATTCCCGGCCCCGGCTTGTAAACACTCTGGCCGCCCCGCCCCGCCGGTTTGTGATACCCTCCCCGCCCCGGCCAACCCCGGCCAAACCCCGGTCCACCCCCGGTCCAACCCCGATCAACCCCCGGTCAACGCTCGATTTAATATAAAATATATAATTTTTTTAATATATATATATATATTTAATAAATATATAGTTTTTTTAATATATATATATATATATATATATATTTAGTAAAATTTATAATTTTTTTAATATATATATATACTGGTCCGGGCGGGCCTGGGACCCCATCCTACCCCGGACCGTCCCGGTTTTTTTAATGAAGAATCCTGGCCCCGGCCTGCATCGGCCATGGGACCCCCCTACCGACGGCCTGGGAGCGGGTTTCGGGCGGGCGCCAAATTGCCATGCCTAGTTCAGAGAGTTTATTGCTTCTTTCTCCTTTATCTACTAAGGGAGTTAGGATCAATTCTTTCTCTTGTTCAACTAATAATGACCACTCAAGCTTGTATTATGTATATTAAACCCTTCATGGGCTAAGTTACCCTAGTTGGGATTATAAATAAGGTTAGTCATGTTATTTAAGTTTGTATAAAGATCTATTGTGAATTACTTATTATTGTGTGTGATTTTCATTGTTTTAACAATCTTTATTTATTTGGCCAATAAATGACGATATTTATGGTCTTCATATATTTCGAAAGAAAATATGTTTGATTAGATCAAATGATCTTTACTCTAAGTTGTTCTAGGGGATGGAAATATACCTCTAGACTTTAGATGATTCTTTGAGTTATTTTCATAAATCAATGCGCTTGGGACCGTCTCATTATTATGAGAATGATTAATTCTGCACTTTTTGTCATCTGAGTTCGTTTCGGTATTCTTTTGTTGAGTTCCGTGTTTCTTAACGACTTTTCCGCACTCGAGTTCGATTCTTGTGAATCTCGTTCGAAATTACTGTTTCGAGTTTTCCGTAAGTCTGTCTAACATTGTTAGACGTGTTTTGAACTTCGGTTTGGTTATTCGATCACGTATCGTGATTTTCGGACGTTTTGGGCCGTTTTTGTAATTTCCCAAAGTTTGGGGTAATTACTTCGGTTGTCGAATTTCGAGCCTTCGGGTGGTCGGAATCGTGTGTTCTCTTAGCTTTTAGATTCGTCTTTGCGAGTACTTCATAACCGTATCTTCGATTCGTATTCAGGTTCGGGTTTCGGTGTCGTTTTCTTGAGTTCAGTGTTATTAAACGACTTTTCCAAGTATGAGTTCGACTTTGTAAAATCACCATAAATTCTTGGAAACTCCAAAGATTTTGAATCCTTTCAATATTATAGAGCATCAAGTTAGCTTTCCAATGGTTCAAACGGTGAGTCAATCGGAGTCCGGACGAGAGAGTTATGGTCGAAATAGCTCAGACACTCATTTTCCAGTTTTGGCCGAGCAGCCTGTACCGTGAGCCGCAGCACACTTAGGCTGGGCCACGGCACACAGTCCAGAACAGCTTATTTGTGCGGATTTTATGAGATGAATGCTCATTTCATCTATTCCTTCATTCCTCCTCCTCTTGGGCGATCTTGTGGGCGATTCTGGGCGTTTTTGCATCATCAATCCTAGAGAACTTCATATTCTTCAAGTTCTTGGTGTGGATTAATAACACCAAAAATTGTTCTTCATCATTAATCCAAGGTAAATTCTTGAAACCCTACTTTTGGGTGAATTGGGGGTTTTTGTTCGTTTTGTCCGATTTAATCGTAATAACTTAGATTTGTGATGTGTTGATGATTATTTAGATGTATTCTATCATTTCACTTGTTATTCCATGGTTGGATCATTTCGATTCGTTGTTTTGGTCGAGTTCTTAGTCAACGCCTTGATGGTGTCCGACAAAAGGTCTTAGAGGGGGGATTGGGCGTTGTATGATTATTATCCATCGTACGATTATTGATTTATCATTGGCATGACTTAGGGACGAAATTCTTGTGAAGAACTCGAGTCGGAACACTTCCGTTCGTTGTCTTTTTCGGGGTCCGAGCTTCCCGGTCGAATCGTGTTCTTCGGAGTATTCGGTAGCGGTTATTAAGGCAAGTACTTTACTATACGATTTGTGTCTTGTGAATAGGGACGTCGTATTATGGTTGTGATGCATTGGTTTACTTTCGTGTATATACTTCGTATGAATTGATTATTACGAATAATTGATGGTAACGATGATACCTCCACTTAGTTAACATTTTGGGAATCGTGTTGGATGTGCTAATCATATAAGTTTGTGCCGGGCGTGGTCGGTCATTGATGAGTTGTTGTGTTGATTATGATGTGTGTGTTGTCTTGGTTTACATATGTGTGTGTTGTCTTGGTTTACGTACTTGATTGTACATTTCGGTGTATTGTGGAATGGCTTGACATTTGATGATTATGAGTTGTGTCGTGTCGATATGATGTGTGTGTTCCAGGTAGGGTCTGACGAGGCCTCTGGAGTTCGGTACATGATGTGTACGAACAAGGTGTGTGATCCAGGTAGGGTCTGACGAGGCCTCTGGAGTTCGGTACATGATGTGTACGGACAAGGTGTGTGATCCCAGGTAGGGTCTGACGAGGCCTCCGGAGTTCGGTACATGATGTGTACGAACGATGTTTGTGGCCGGGTAGGGTCCGTCGAGGCCTCCGGAGTTCGGTACATGATGTGTACGAACAATGTGTGCGTTCCGGGTAAGGTCCGTCGAGGCCTCCGGAGTTCGGTACATGATGTGTACGAACAATGATCGTGTTATAGTGCTTGTTTGGGTAACATTTTAAATACGGGTCTCGGACCCATAATGATATCTCATCTATTGTGTTTTGAAAAGAGAATCGGGCTAAGGCCCTAATGTTTTCGAAAAGGCTTTGTAAATTGGGACTCGAGGTCCAAAAGAAGTTCTGCTTTAAAAATCCCCGAGATGATGTGTTCCTTTTCAAATATCTCTTTCTTGAGTTCAAAATTAATAAAACTTCTCGGGAACATTTGATAATTTATTTTCATATTAAATTCGTAGTTGCTATTTACTTGTTGCATTTCGTATCGCTTTATACTGCACTAGTAAAACAAATGGAGTTTACTAACCCCGAGTAATCGGGGCGGATGTCCTGCTCAAGGCCCGTACATGCAGGTTTAGGGAAGCAGTCACAGGATTGGCACAAGGGGATGACAAGCTGCGATACTAATCAAAGAGTTGAGAGTTGGTAGAGTTTGATTGTATTATTAGAATTGATTCAGTCTTCCGCTGTATTGTGTTTCGACCCCTGTGTGGGTAATGTTGTTAGTTAGTTCTGTTGATAGAGTTGTGTGACCTCATCGGTCTGTGTGTTTATGTGTAAGTGACCTTACGGTCTGTATTATTATATTGTTTGACCCTGGCCGGGTAAGCATTTGGTTGTTTATGGATGTTTAGCCTGGTAGATCCTTGTGGAAAGGGTCTACGGTGTGTAATATTCCCATACGGTTTTGGGGGTGTTACATTTATGGTATCGGAGCTTCGGTTGCGGAAACCTAGGCTGTTGGGTCAAGTCGAGTCGTGATTTGTCGAGTATTGTGTAGTTTTGTCATTCGAGATGTCGGGTGACAAGTTGAGTTGTGCGTAGTCACAACGTGTCGGTTGTGTTGTCGGATGAGATTAGTATCGTGGGCGACCATCATCTCCGTGCGGCCTGTAGACGTAAGTCTCCTCTTTTATGCATAATATCTGTGTTCATGATATGTGTGATAATTGTGGTGCATGATGTAATTTGCACGGTGCTGCGTAATGGAGTTTGTATTTGATACTTGTGATACACTGTATGTGTATTGAACCGGACGTATTGACGTTTTGACGTTGAACCACCGTATGGGGTGGTATAATGTGAAAGTTGTAAACTTTGATCGTTCCGAAAAGAAAGTACCGACGGTAGAGTTTGTGAGAGAATCAGATGGATGGTTTCGTTGTATGTTTAACTTGATGCCCATGAGATGCATTTGATTGAATTGGTGACCCCATTTGCCGTTTGGGCACGTGGTTCTAAGTTCGACTATTTTGGATTGTTGTAAATATGCCCGATGTGGGTAGGTTTGAAAACGTTTTTCCTGAAAGACTCTACTGGTTTGAGCATTTTTGTGGACATCAAATTTTTTGAAAATATCTTGATGGTACGGTTAAACAACGGTTTGTGTGGATTTTGAAATCGGTTGAATTGTGACAAGTTGGTCATGTATTTTCAAATAGCACCATCAATCAGTATTTGGAAAATGTGTTTTAAAATACTTCGGACATTGCAAAATACTACCGTCATTTTTATTACGATCGAAAGGATTTTTGAAAAATTTATGTTTTGCAAAATGACTCTAATTTTCGGAATTTAAATGTTATGTGTTTGAGTGTTGTGACGGCATAGTATAATTTAATTGTATTATTCTATGACGTTATCCCGGACATGATAGCGTATCTATGGTAATGATTAGTGTCCGCGTATATTAATAAGGTCATTTCTTGACATCGGTTATAGAGTGGACTTAATATTTCAACGTATTGTTGTGCAAGTGATTTCAAATCAGAGCAGTTTTGATATTGGGTCCATGGATTTGGTTAAATGGTCGAGGTATTAATCAAAGTGTTTTCAAAATTTCATTTCTGCAAAATCTTTCGAACTCACTAATTTTAAAATATTATCATTTGAACAAATACCTCGGGAAAAATTTTATTTTTAAAGAATGTGATAAGCGCCTGAATTTAATGACATGTATGTGGTCTTGACTGTGTTTACTTTGGTAAAAGTCGTGCACCTCTATTGGTGTAACCGTGCGAGTTACTTATGAATTTAAGTCTATTATTGCAGTGTTAGTCTGAGTACTCGTGTGATGATTTGGAGTGAATACTTTATTTTGTTGCTGTTTGTTGCCCTATGTTGATTATGTGATATTTATTTTGTTGTTCTGATCGGTGGCCGTTTAGTATGCTGAGAGGTAGAGGTCGAGAGTGTGGTCGTGGTAGAGGTCGGAATCAGGTGCATGAGAGGGCGACTCGCTCGTTGTCAAGCGCCAATGAGCTCAGTACAGGTGGTCGAGATGACCAATCGCGTGAGCAGAGGCAATCAACTGGGGAAAATGCTGACATTGGCGCCGCCACCATCCTTCGTCAGGTGGTTGACCAGTTGACACATATGATTCAGACCATGCACCGGGATAGGATCCCAGATGAGGATAATGGAGCTAGTATGTGGTTACGAGGTGTGATGAGAATGCACCCACCCCGTTTTGTAGGTTTTTCGGACTCGTTAGGTTGGGAGAACTGGATCTTCCAGTTGGACAGAACATTTGATGCCATAGCTTGTTCCGATGAGAGAAGAGTGCCTATTGCTCAATACCTGCTCGACAGGGAAGCTGCAGACTGGTGGGAGGCCGTAGCGCCTAGTGATCGTACCGCTACTTGGGCTGAATTCAAGACTGCTATGGAGGCCGAGTATTGTCCGCCGCCTGTTAAGGAACGTAGAATTGTCGAGTTTTTCTCGGCTACGCCCCGAGATGTGTCGATATCTCAAGCAATAGTCGATTACAATGGATAACTTTGTTACGTTCGAGATCAAGTGCGAAGTGAGACAGATAAGGTTCGTTACTTTGATATGCGTATGAAACCTCAGGTTCGGCAGTGTATGGCCCCTTTTATGTGTATAACGCTGAAGGAGTATCAAGATCGAGCCTTAGCATTTGAAATGACTATGATGTCTACAGAGTCTGTATCAGTAGCGAAGAAGCAGAAGATTTCCGATGAAGCATCGAGAAGTGAGGGGATTGGGATTCCTAAATCTCGACCCTCGTATCAGTCGAGTATGGAACCTTCTCAGTCAGCGAGAGAATCTAAAAGACCCGAGCCGGTGTCTTTGAGTTCTGGTAATGCTCCTAGGTGTTTCAACTGTAACGTTATGGGCCATGAACGCGCGCATTGTAAGAAACCGCCAGTGACTTGTTATAATTGTGGACGCGAGGGGCATCGAGTTCAGTACTGCGAGATTGTTGCCAAGACGATAGGGGACCGGAGTCCTGTTCCTACTTTTGGAGGACCCAGTGGTGTCCGGTGATGTAGTTGTGGGTCGTACTTTGTGTTGTTATTCGTGTAGAGATTGATATTTGTTGCGTGAACTTTTTGGTTTTGTTTGTATTCTACCATGATGTTTTATTTTAAGTTTCGGGATGTAACTTATTTTTAATAGGATAGAATGTAATGTCCGATATTCTCGTTTTCTGTTATCTTGAATTGTTTGTGTCTTGACGTCGGACATTTTCTTATTGACGAGAATCGGAGTGAATTCTATCATAATACTATATTTGTTTCTACCGCCTAGTCGTTGTGGTCGGGTGCGACTTGTTGTCGCGTGCGTTTCTTTGATTAAATGTGTGCATGTGATGCGTCGTTAATTGCTCGTTATTGTTTTGAATCATTGCCGGTGGCGTTGTTATGGTCGTCGTGGGGCGTGTTTTCACGCTGTATGTTCTTTCGCGTTGCTTGTAACGTTTCGCCGTTGGGCGCGATTTTTTTTTTCGGTTCTTGTGTATCTCGTTGAGTTTTTCTGGTGGGATATTGCTTCTCCCTACTTGATTTAAGTTTCGGGACGAAACTTCTTTTAAGGAGGGTAGAATGTAATATCCGCAATTTCGGATTTCCAGTAATTTTCTTTTTTCGGCGGAAGTCCGTTTCGATGACTCGCTTGGGACCGTCTCATCATTATGAGAATGATTAATTCTGCACTTTTTGTCATCTGAGTTCGTTTCGGTATTCTTTTGTTGAGTTCCGTGTTTCTTAATTTTCCGCACTCGAGTTCGATTCTTGTGAATCTCGTTCGAAATTACTGTTTCGAGTTTCCCGTAAGCCCGTTTAACGTTTTTAGACGTGTTGTGAACTTCGGTTTGGTTATTCGATCACGTATCGTGATTTTCGGACGTTTTGGGCCGTTTTCGTAATTTCCCAAAGTTTGGGGTAATTACTTTGGTTGTCGAATTTCGAGCCTTCGGGTGGTCGGAATCGTGTGTTCTCTTAGCTTTTAGATTCGTCTTTGCGAGTACTTCATAACCGTATCTTCGATTCGTATTCAGGTTCGGGTTTCGCTGTCGTTTTCTTGAGTTCAGTGTTATTAAACGACTTTTCCAAGTATGAGTTCGACTTTGTAAAATCACCATAAATTCTTGGAAACTCCAAAGAATTTGAATCTTTTCCATATTATAGAGCATCAAGTTAGCTTTCCAATGGTTCAAACGGTGAGTCAATCGGAGTCCGGACGAGAGAGTTATGGTCGAAATAGCTCAGACACTCATTTTCCAGTTTTGGCCGAGCAGCCTGTACCGTGAGCCGCGGCACACTTAGGCTGGGCCACGGCACACAGTCCAGAACAGCTTATTTGTGCGGATTTTGTGAGATGAATGCTCATTTCATCTATTCCTGCATTCCTCCTCCTCTTGGGCGATCTTGTGGGCGATTTTGGGCGTTTTTGCATCATCAATCCCAAAGAACTTCATATTCTTCAAGTTCTTGGTGTGGATTAATAACACCAACAATTGTTCTTCATCATTAATCCAAGGTAAATTCTTGAAACCCTACTTTTGGGTGAATTGGGGGTTTTGTTCGTTTTGTCCGATTTAATCGTAATAACTTAGATTTGTGATGTGTTGATGATTATTTAGATGTATTCTATCATTTCCCTTGTTATTCCATGGTTGGATCGTTTCGATTCGTTGTTTTGGTCGAGTTCTTAGTCAACGCCTTGAAGGTGTCCGACAAAAGGTCTTAGAGGGGGGATTGGGCGTTGTATGATTATTATCCATCGTACGATTATTTATTTATCATTGGCATGACTTAAGGACGAAATTCTTGTGAAGAACTCGAGTCAGAACCCTTCCGTTCGTTGTCTTTTTCGGGGTCCAAGCTTCCCGGTCGAATCGTGTTCTTCAGAGTATTCGGTAGCGGTTATTAAGGCAAGTATTTTACTATACGATTTGTGTCTTGTGAATAGGGACGTCGTATTATGGTTGTGATGCATTGGTTTACTTTCGTGTATATACTTCGTATGAATTGATTATTACGAACAATTGATGGTAACGATGATACCTCCACTTAGTTAACATTTTGGCAATCGTGTTGGATGTGCTAATCATCTAAGTTTGTGCCGGGCGTGGTCGGTCATTGTTGAGTTTTTGTGTTGATTATGATGTGTGTGTTGTCTTGGTTTACATATGTGTGTGTTGTCTTGGTTTACGTACTTGATTGTACATTTCTATGTAATGTGGAATGGCTTGACATTTGATGATTATGAGTTGTGTCGTGTCGATATGATGTGTGTGTTCCAGGTAGGGTCTGACGAGGCCTTTGGAGTTCGGTACATGATGTGTACGAACAAGGTGTGTGATCCAGGTAGGGTCTGACGAGGCCTCTGGAGTTCGGTACACGATGTGTACGGACAAGGTGTGTGATCCAGGTAGGGTCTGACGAGGCCTCTGGAGTTCGGTACATGATGTGTACGAACGATGTTTGTGGCCGGGTAGGGTCCGCCGAGGCCTCCGGAGTTCGGTACATGATGTGTATGAACAATGATCGTGTTATAGTGCTTGTTTGGGTAACATTTTAATACGGGTCTCAGACCCATAATGATATCTCATCTATTGTGTTTTGAAAAGAGAATCGGGCTAAGGCCCTAATGTTTTCGAAAAGGCTTTGTAAATTGGGACTCGAGGTCCAAAAGAAGTTCTGCTTTAAAAATCCCCGAGATGATGTGTTCCTTTTCAAATATCTCTTTCTTGATTTCAAAATTAATAAAACTTCTCGGGAACATTTGATAATTTATTTCCATATTAAATTCGTAGTTGCTATTTACTTGTTGCATTTCGTATCGTTTTATACTTGCACTAGTAAAACAGTGGAGTTTTACTAACCCCCAAGTAATCGGGGGGTGGATGTCTGTTCTGCGTCCAGGTACATGCAGGTTCAGGGAAGCAGTCACAGGATTGGCACAAGGGGATGATAAGCTGCGATACTAATCAAAGAGTCGAGAGTTGGTAGAGTTTAGTTGTATTATTAGAATTGATTTAGTCTTCCGCTGTATTGTGTTTCGACCCCTGTGTGGGTAATGTTGTTAGTCAGTTCTGTTGATAGAGTTGTGTGACCTCATCGGTCTGTGTGTTTATGTGTAAGTGACCTTACGGTCTGTATTATTATATTGTTTGACCCTGGCCGGGTAAGCATTGGTTGTTTATGGATGTTTAGCCTGGTAGATCCTTGTGGAAAGGGTCTACGGCGTGTAATATTTCCATACGGTTTTGGGGGTGTTACACAAACTTCCTCGTGGGATCGATAAACCGGACTCAAAAAGTCCACTTACTACTTGATACGATATCGCGCACTTGCGATAGTTACACTAAGAACGTGTCATGAAGGAGTATGACTCTTAAAATAACTCTCCTTTGATTCCCGGCTAGACAATGAGAGCATCTTTTAAGGTGTACCTTGTGAACCTCGGACAACGCCTCCTTCTTCGACAATAGCGCCATTCCTTTCTCGCTCATATGACCGAGCCTCTTATGCCATATATCGGCCATGTCGTCATTGTCGATTGTGTTCACGGAATTAGTCGTGACCTTCGGAAGTGTCACATACAATTTTCCTTCCTTTTGACCTCTTCCGACATTCAAGGAGCTCGAGTGAGTTTCCACATTCCCTTGCCAAAACCACTATGATAACCATCTTTATCGAGTAAACCAATGGACATAACATTAAATCTCATATCCGTAACATGTTTTACATTCCGTAAAACAAGTTCCATACCAGTGTCGAATCTCAAATGAACATCTCCCACTCCAACAATTTGGGATAACCCATCGTTACCCATCTTGACTATACCAAAGTCACCCGGAGTATAAGAGGAATAAAAGTCTCTACGTTATGTAACATGACACGTAGCACCACTATCGACCACCCAACTCGAATCATCTCTCGCAAGATTCACCATATCATAGTCGCAACAAACAAAGAGTTCTTCGGTAGTAGTATTAACTTCGGCTTTACCATTACTACCGCTCTCCTTCTTTTGCAAATTCTCTCGGCCTTGGCGATTCTCCTTCTTCAATCGTTGGCAAAATTTCTTTGTATGCCCTTTCTTGCCACAATGGTAACACTCAAGATTGGCATACTTCCCCCGGGAATTACTCCTTTGTGGCCCTATATTACTCGGACCTCTACTTTGACCTCTCCCCCATCTTTTGGTAACTAGAACATCCGACTGTGAAGAAGATCTTTGTGCTTTTCTTCGGACCTCCTCATTCAACATGTTCCCTTTAGCTAATTCCATCAAAATGACTCCATCGGGGGCAGAGTTAGACAACAACGTTCGGAACGTCTCCCAAGAGTCCGGAAATGTGCCTAACAACCACAAAACTTGCACCTCTTCTTCGAATTTAATTCCCATTCCGGCAAGTTGATTAATTATGCCTTGGAATGCATTTAAATGATCCGATAGAGGAGTCCCATCTCGAAACTTCAAATTCATCATTTCTTTAATGAGGAATAACTTATTATTCCCCATCTTCCGAGCATACAATTGCTCGAGCTTGTGCCATAACTCTCGAGCATCCTTCTCTCCACTAATATGGTTCAAACTTGGCGATGCAAAATAGTCCACTCTGCGTCGGACTTCCCTTCCGGTTTATCATTGCTAAAAACCGGAAAATAATAATCTGTCACATATAGAAGGTCTTCCATCTTCCCTTTCCATACGTGGTAGTTTGAACCGTTCAAGTTAACCATTCTACTCGTGTTGGCTTCCAACTTATAATTGAGATACTTAAACAACCACGAAACAACAAATCATGTGGCTCCGATACCACTTTGTTGGGAAAAACAACGACTAACGTCACAATGAAAAATGTGGAACCTCGTTTGACAAATTCCCAATCTTACAACAACAAGATCGAGAAAAGAAACAACCGTAAATATCTTACACAAAGATCTAACGAAATACCCGAACTTCCAGACTCAAAATCTCGATCTACACCGGCGAAAAGATTTGCCCTATAGCTACCAAGCTCTTGTCGAAAGACCACGACGATCCGACCGATAAATCTCCGGGAAAATGAAGAAATGTATTTCTCTCTCTTGTTTCTCTCTCTCTCTCTCTCTCTCTCTCTCTCTCTCTCTTGTTCTTCAAAGGCGTGTAATGAAAAATGATGAAAATCCCGCAAGAAAGTCTGCATAAAAAGATCCCCTTTATCTGGGTTGACTCGTGTGCCGCGGCCCGGCCCAAGTGTTCCGCGGCACACACAGAGAAAATGCACCCAGGATATCAGCAGGGACCGCGACCCAGAGTACAGGCGTGCCGACCATATGAAACAAGGACGGGGGGCGCGGCTCGGCAGGGATGTGTCGCGGCCCCAGGTGATCGGCAGCGCTCGGCAGGGAGTGTTCGGCAGCGCTCGGCAGGGGGTGTTCGGCAGGGGCCGCGGCCCATCCGGCAGGGGCCGCGGCTTAGAGTACAGAAGGCTCGGCAGTTTTAAGGAAGATCCGACGGCCGCGGCTCGGCTGAGATGTGCCGCGGCCCAGTGCTGTTCTTTCCTATAATTTTGGAAACAATTCCTACAAGAGGACCAAGCTCCAGAAGCCAGATATCTAGCCAAAAATTAGTGCATATTCCGTCGCCAATCGACCAGCACACGCTATCATATACATCACTCCAAACCTTATTTAAGGACCTCCAACGAGCCGAGCACGATTGCCTACGGATGGTAGGCGGGCAACTCTCCCACACCTTATACTTCTCTCTCAAGGGTCTTATCCAAAGAAGCTGCTCATGGGCAACAAAGCGGAAGCCAAGTTTTAGCATGAAGGCTCTGTTATGCGTTTTGGATCACGATTGCCCAATCCACCAGAGCTATTAGTGTAATACCCGGTTGTAATTCATTCATTTTCATTCAGTAATTATCAGTCTGTAATCGTCACTCAGTAATTCTCACTCATTAATAATCACTCATCATTCATGAATCACTCATTTGCGTTCAATGTTGGCATTTTGTAATCGTATATCAGTTACCGATCGTCATGTCATCTCCGTTTAGAGATCGGCGGGAGCATTATTATTTTCATCGTGATTGGTAGTCGTACTGGGAGCATCATCCGTGGCTTGTGTTAGACTTGTTCATTTTCACATTCGTATGTTATGTCGGATCATTCATCAGTCGTATCGTGGAATCGGAGTTATCGGAATTTTCAACTTGGCCAGCATCGAGTTACGGCCGTAAGGACTTTGGGTTACGGCCGTAACAAGGGTTCGTGTTTCGTGCCATTTGGGCGAAAGGGACTTACGGCCGTAAGGTCCCGTGGTACGGCCGTAAGTTGAGCAGTACGGCCGTAAGGTCGGCGGTTCTGGCCGTCTGGCGTCAAAGCTACCGAGACATTTTCGGCGAAGGTGAGTTACGGCCGTAAGGATGGTGAGATACGGCCGTAAGTAGTGTTCGTAAGTTTTGGGTGTTGTCGACTGGGGTGACTTACGGCCGTAAGGGTTGCGGCATACGGCCGTAAGTCGAGGCAGTCTGGCCGTCTGAGTTGGCGATTCTGGCCGTCTGCAGCAGGAGCCCGGCCGCGTTTTGACGAAGAGGGCTTACGCCGTAAGATTTGGCGGATACGGCGTATCATCGAGTTACGGCCGTAAGGTGTGCGGTTACGGCCGTAAGGGTGTCGACGGATATTTTTGACGAAGGCGGGTTACGCCGTAACTCGGAGATCGGATTACGGCCGTAAAGTGTCGGCGAGCTTTCGGACGAAGCCGATTACGGCCGTCTGAAGTTGGCGATTACGTCCGTAAGGCCGTTGACTTGGAAAGTTACGGCCGTAAGAGGGCCGAGTTACGGCCGTAACTTCCGGCAAGATTTAATGACTTGGCCGGTCATTTCACTTCACTTTTTCATTTTTTCCTTCTTCATCCGAGAGAGAGGGTTGAGAGAGAGATTTCATCATCATCAATCACTTGAGTGTGTAATCTTCATCATCTTCATTCCTTTGGGAAGCTTGGATACTCGTTATTACTCGTGTTCATCGGATCGAAGTGGTTGGATCTTCAAGAGGTAATTTCTTTAACACCTTGGATTTCGATTTTGTGTTGAGATATGATGTTTTGGACGTTATAATCATGTTTTATGAAGGGATATGTATATGATTATGAGTTTGTATAAGGATTCATTGGATTATTGAGGGATTTATTCTAGAACACTTTGAATATCGAGTTGGATTTGGGGATTTCCGATTAATAGTTGTTATAATCACGTTTTTGGATATTCTTAACGGACTATTGATCGTATTGGAGATGTTTTATTGATTTGAAGCACTTCTTGGGGATTTGAGATTGGTATTGTTGAGGTTTAGTTGTAATCAATCGAAGTTGGACTCAAAGTGTTCGATATAATGCCCCTATGAACTTGGTTTAATCGTATCGACGTCTTGAGTTCGTTATATTCGTGTTTAATTCGTTATTGATCGGATTGTTGGTAATTGGATTGAATTAAGGTTGTTCGAGCGACCGGTATCTTGGTTAGGACGTTGTTCGTGGACGGACATTCATCATCGGTATTGAGTAAGTTAATTCTTACTCGGTTAAAAGGATATTCATTCCTTTTGTCGTTGTTCATTCATAATCATAACTCATTCATCATTGTATTAATCGAATCAAAACTCGTCATTGTCAATTAATCACCTCAGTCATAAGGAACGACGGTTCCGATCATTTCATTGAGCTATCATTCATTTCACCATCATTAAATCTTGGTGAGTCATCATTCATTTTCGTTGTCACTTTTGTCATATTGTGGCATTCCGGGTCATACTGGCGTGCCGGTTGGTATGTGTAGGATTTTCATGTCGGGCACGTTATGGTCGTGTGTTGGTTGTTGGCCTCACATTGGACTGTGCACACGAGTCGATTGCTCGTGAGGCGATTAGGTACAAGACCACGCGTGTTTGATCGTTGGTGGCTTGTGCACGGACACATTTCCATCCCGGACGTAGTGTGGCGCCATTCCTTTGAGCCGTACTGATAGTCGATTCATATAGCATGTTTGATTGCGTATGTTCGACAGATAACTCATAATTTCGTATATATCTTGATTGTGTATTTTCAACCCTTGAGGATTGTTGTTTACGTATAATCGACCCGTTTGGGGATATTGTTTTTCGTGTCATGGCAAGGCAAAGGCGCAGGAGAGCACGTTGACGGCGGAGAGTCCCAGTGACACTAGAAGGGGGCCCAATCCTTTCGATCATTTATTCATCATTTATGTTTTCTTTATTATTCCAGCAGACATTCCTTTCAAATACTCATTTCATTCAAATCGTGTATTTTATCGTCACATAAGATACACAAGTATTCTATATTATCACAGGTGTGTTGTATGAAACTCCTAATCGGAGTAATTGATGTTATAATGTGGTTCGGTACTACATTTACCTGTGTAATTCATCCTTTTCATTCGCTGGTGGGTCCCAGTCGGGGTCCACGGACTGTAATATCCGCCTGGTTTGGGGTGTTACAGAGTTGGTATCGGAGCGTGGTTTGAATACTACCCTCCAAGTCATGTCTCATTTGAAATCATCGTCATCGGACTAGTATCATTGGACTTTCGCGTCACGTGTGACCTGTGCAAATGCCGAGCCAATCAGACCAAGAACTGTAAGATTTCTAATGCCATGGTATAATTTCTGGCATTAATCATTCATTCATAATTCATCAGTTAACAATCCTCATTCATCAATTTCAATTGTGATCAAGTCGATAATGTTAACTCATTAATCACTCAATTCATTTCATTACTCAGTTGTTGATCTTGAAGATCATATCATCAATCTTGTTAAATTGTTCAAGATAATCATTTCAGTAATTTTATCGATAATCATGTCACGTCAATTAATCATTCATGTAATCGCTGTATGTGAGCGCGTATGCTCATTTTCATCATTTCATAATGTAATCATAATGTGATACTCATGCGAGATATATAATCATCATATGACCTTCCACTTCAGTATGGAGAGGGCTGGCAGAGGACGTGGAGGACGAGGCCGTGGAGCGGGCCGAATCCCGAGAACTCGTGCGAATACCCGTGCAAATGCCAGGAATAATGCTAACTCATCGAGCGGCCGACAGCGCCACTCACTCACACAGACGCGATCATTCATCGTCAGGAGTCGTGCAGGACACGGCTCGGTCGGAGGGTGTTCGGTCGACCCACTCGCATTTATGCGGGCATGATGGCCCAAATGACCCGGATGGCTCGGTTGATGGAGACGATGCATAACTCCGTCAATCAAAATCAGCAGCTCCTCCGCCGCCGCCTCGGAGGCAAGAGAGGGTGTAAGCAATATCATCGCGATATCTCTCGCCGACCACCTACTTTTGAGGGCTCATCGAGCCGGCGGATATTGTTCACCGGCTTGAGCATTTTGAGAAGTTATTTGCTATGGTGGATTGCCCCGAAGGGCATAAAGTTTCGATTGCGGCTTACTATCTCGGTAAGAGCGCTCATTCATGGTGGTTATCGTTGAGACCCACGGAACATGTACTTGGGATCGATTCAAGACTCTCATGATGGAGAGGTACTATCCGGCCCCACTCGGGAGGCCAAGTTGTCGAATTACTCACTCCCGTCCTTTAGGAGGATGATGTCGTTCTCGCCATAGCCTAAATATTTCAGGATCTTCTTCCGTTCGACTGATCTTTCATTCACTCGGAAGCGGACAAGATCAAGTATTTCAAAGAAGAGGTGAAACCCCGTATGAGACTTCATTTGCTTAATCATAACCGTGCCACTGCCGAGTTCATTGAGAAGGCTCTTACTTACGAGCTTACGGCTAAGTAAATTGCTAAGCGGCAACCTTCGTCTGCTAGCAAGAAGTCCAAGAACCGTGTCGATCAGCGGTAGTCGGCCACTTTCAAGAAACCGCGGCGGGCTCTACTTTTTCCGAGCGACCTCCTGGCGTCTAAACCCGCGGAATCTCGATCGCGGCGGCGATTCGGCCATCACTTGTTTCAACTGTGAAGAAACGTGGTCATTTCAGCACCAAGTGTCCGGCGATGCATCACGTGCCACAATCGTGGGATTGCCGGGCATAGGGCCCGTTTTGCCGTAGGGACTCTAAATCCACTCGGCGTCATCTCAAGCCCCTGTGTCATTCGGGTGCGAGAATCGTGCCACTCACTCGGCGTCGTTCAAGATGACAGGAGCTAAAGGCGGAGCCAAGAGCTATCGAGGCAGGAGCATCCGGTTCGGGGGCGGCAAGCCCGAATTTATGAGATGAAGAAGACCGATGATCCCGAGGCCGGATGATCTCGGTACACTCGATATTCTATCTCAACTGTGTGCACTCTTTTTGATCTTGGTGCATCTCATTCATTCATTTCCGAGTCATGTTTGAGTAGACTACGTGCAGGTAGTGCTACTAGTTGTGAGCCATATGTCATTGCCTACCCGATGGTAGATGCATTATCGGTAACCGTGAGATTCGAATTGTCCGATTCGGCCATGGTCGTGTATGGCCGGACCTAATCGTAGTAGATTTACCGAGGGACGACATCATCTTGGGTATTGATTGGATGGATCGTCATGATGCCATCATTAGTGTCCGAAAGCGTTTGGTCACTATCATTTCGCGATGGAGTTGAATATGTGTTTCGAGGGTAATCCTACTGCTCGCAAAGTCATTAATTTGATGAAAGCGGTAAGATTAATCAATCGAGGATGTGTCGGTTATTGGTGCTTTATGGCCAAAACCGAGAGGTCATCAAGAATGTTAACGGATATTCCGGTGGTGAGGGAATATGCCGATGTTTTTCCGCACGAGTTACTGGTTTGCCTCCACAGAGGGATGTGGAATTCACGATTGAGTTGGAGCACTGTACGTCCCGATATCGAAGGCACCGTGCTGGATGGCCCCGACCAAATGCAGAATTAAAGAACCAACTTGAGGAGTTGTTCGAGAAAGGTTATATCCGACCGAGTGCGTCCCCGTGGGAGCACCGGTGTTGTTTGTCAAGAAGAAGGATGGTTCATTCCGCTTATGTATTGATTATCGGAGTTGAACAGGTGACGATCAAGAATAAGTATCCCTTACCCCGTATTGACGATCTCTTAGATCAACTTCGTGAGCTTCGGATTTTCCAAGATCGACTTAAGATCTGGATATCACCATTGCGGATTCGAGTGTCGGATATCGCGAGGACGGCGTTTCGAACACGCTATTGTCATTATGAGTTCGAAGTTATGCCGTACGGGCTAAATAATGCACCTGCGGTATTCATGCAATTGATGAATAGGTTTTTCAACGACTATTTGGATAAGTTATTAGTTGACTTCATCGAAGATATTTTGATTTATTCTCGTAACCGAGAGGATCACGAGGTTCATCTTCATCAGGTTCTCGACGTGTTGAGACGAGAGCAACTGTTTGGAAAGTTTTCCAAATGTGAGTTCTGGATGTCAGTGACTTTTCTCGGACATGTAATCTCATCGACGGAGTTCGTGTCGACCCTCGAAGACGGAGGCTATTCGAGATTGGTTACCTCGAAGAATGTTAAGGAAATCCGGAGTTTCCTCGGACTAGCGGGTTATTATCGGCGATTTGTGGAAGGATTTTCCAAAATTGCTCAACCATTGACGAACCTTTTGCGAAAGGATAAGAAATACACGTGGTCCGACACGTGTCGGGCCGAGTTTTGAGGAACTCAAGAGTCGGTTAATGTCAAGACTGTACTTTCCTTGCCGCAGGGACCGGAAGGATTTGTGGTCTATAGTGATGCGTCGGACGGGGTCTCGGATGTGTGCTCGTGCGAAACGGGAAGGTTATTGCCTATGCTTCACGGCAATTGAGGCCTTACGAGGTTAATTATCCGACCCACACGGAGTTAGCAAGTGGTGTTCGCTTTGAAGATTTGGCGTCATTATCTTTATGGCGTTACCTTCCGATATTCACCGATCATAAGAGCTTAAAGTATATATTTACTCGAAGGAGTTAAATATGCGCCAGAGACGGTGGTTGGAATTAATCAAAGATTATGATATCGAGATCCTTTACCACCCGGCAAGGCGAATGTTGTCGCCGATGCCTTGAGTCGTAAGTCCGTTCGGGAGCAGATGCTTGCCCGTTTAACAGTTCGAAGGAGCTTCAGCGGGAACTCCTTAGACCCGAGATCGAGGTCCGGCTTCAGCGAGTTCGTGGACAGCTTTGTATGTTAGAGATTTCATCATCTCTTGAGGATGCAATCCGAGAGAATCGGGGTTCGGACCCATCATTGTTGCGCATCCGAGAGGATGTGGCTCAGGGAAAGCCCCTGGATTCGTGGTCCACGAGGATGGACTTTTGAGATTTAAGAATCGGTTGTGCGTATCGTGGACGACGAGTTGAAAAACTCGATTTTGAGAGAAGCTCATGCTACCCCTTATTCTGCTCATCCGGATCCAAGAAGATGTACAAGGACTTGAAAGCAATTCCGGTGGAGTAATATGAAGCGAGAAGTCGCGAACTCGTTTGAGATGCTTAACTCACAACAAGTTAAGATTGAACATCAGCGACCGGCGGGTATGCTGAAACCTCTTCCTATTCCCGAGTGGAAGTGGGAAGACATTTCTATGGATTTCATCACGAGTTTGCCGACGAGTCGTCGTGGCATGAACACGATCTGGGTGATCGTGGACCGCCTAACAAAATCAGCTCATTTCCTTGAGATCAAGGATACGTGGGGTCCTGAGAGACTGGCTTAGTTGTTCATCAAGGAGATAGTGAGACTGCACGGTACTCCTAAGAGTATCGTTTCCGATCGTGACGGACGATTTGTGTCTCATTTTTGGAAATCAGTTCATCGTGCTATGGGAACTCAGCTCAATCTCGATCGCCTTTCATCCTCAGTCCGACGGGCAATCAGAGAGGACTATTCAGACACTAGAGGACATGTTGAGGACATGCGTCCTCGATTGGAAGGACGATTGGGAAGCCCGACTACCATTGATCGAGTTCACGTATAATAATAGCTGGCATGCTTCCATTAAGATGGCACCTTACGAGGCCTTGTACGGTCGTCGTTGTCGGTCTCCTTTGTGTTGGGATGACTTGTCTGAATCAATCGGCACCGAGCCCGATATGCTTATAGCCGCCCGGGAGAAGGTAGCTTTAATCAGGAGTCGTATGTTGACACTCGTAGTCGTAAATCTATGCGAGATAATCGTAAATCGACCACTAGAGTTCGAGACGGGGACCACGTTTTGGTCAAGGTATCCCCGAGTCGAGGTATTTTCCGTTTTGGGAAGAGGGGAAAGTTGAGTCCGAGATTCATTGGACCGTTTGAGATTTTGGATCGAGTGGGCGAGTTAGCTTATCGATTGGCTTTACCTCCGGCGTTGAGCCGAATTCATAATGTGTTTCATGTCTCTCGATTGCGGAAGTATGTTGCCGACCCGAGTCACATACTCCGATTCGGACGAAATCGAGATCGCCGACGATCATTCGTATGAGGAACGTCTATTCGAGTTCTAGAGCGGCGAATCAAACAGCTTGAGGAATAAGACGATTCCTTTGGTTAAAATTCGGTGGTCTAGACACGAGTCGAAGAGGCTACTTGGGAAACCGAGGATAGTATGCGGGAGAGTTATCCCGAGTTGTTTGACCCTTAGTTTCGGGACGAAACTCTTTTTAAGGGGGTATGTAATACCGGTTGTAATTCATTCATTTTCATTCGGTAATTATCGATCAGAATCGTCACTCAAGAATTCTCACTCATTAATAATCACTCATCATTCATGAATCACTCATTTGCGTTCAATGTTGGCATGTTGTAATCGTATATCGATTCCGATCGTCATGTCATCTCCGTTTAGAGATCGGCGGGAGCATTATTATTTTCATCGTGATTGGTAGTCGTATCGAGCATCATCCGTGGCTTGTGTTAGACTTGTTCATTTTCACATTCGTATGTTATGTCGGATCATTCATCATCGTATCGTGGAATCGGAGTTATCGGAATTTTCAACTTGGCCAGCATCGAGTTACGACCGTAAGGACTTTGGGTTACGGCCGTAACAAGGGTTCGTGTTTCAGGCCATTTGGACGAAAGGGACTTACGGCCGTAAGGTCCTGTGGTACGGCCGTAAGTTGAGCGTGCACGGCCGTAAGGTCGGCGGATTCTGGCCGTACGCGTCCAGCAGGCTACCGAGACATTTTCGGCCGAAGGTGAGTTACGGCCGTAAGGATGGTGAGATACGGCCGTAAGTAGTGTTCGTAAGTTTTGGGTGTTGTCGACCAGGGTGACTTACGGCCGTAAGGGTTGCGGCATACGGCCGTAAGTCGAGGCGTGCACGGCCGCACGAGTTGGCCGATTCTGGCCGTCTGCGGCAGTGGAGCTGCGTTTTCGACGAAGAGGGCTTACGCCCGTAAGATTTGGCCGGATACGGCCGTATCATCCGAGTTACGGCCGTAAGGTGTGCGGTTACGGCCGTAAGGGTGTCGACGGATATTTTTGACGAAGGCGGGTTACGCCCGTAACTCAGGATCGGTTACGGCCGTAAGTGTCAGCCGAGCTTTCGGACGAAGCGAGTTACGGCCGTCTGAGTTGGCGATTCGGCCGTAAGGCCGTTGACTTGGAAAGTTACGGCCGTAAGAGGGCCGAGTTACGGCCGTAACTTCCGTGATGCTTAATGACTTGGCGGGTCATTTCACTTCACTTTTCATTTTTTCCTTCTTCATCCGAGAGAGGGTTGAGAGAGAGATTTCATCATCATCAATCACTTGAGTGTGTAATCTTCATCATCTTCATTCCTTTGGGAAGCTTGGATACTCGTTATTACTCGTGTTCATCGGATCGAAGTGGTTGGATCTTCAAGAGGTAATTTCTTTAACACCTTGGATTTCGATTTTGTGTTGAGATATGATGTTTTGGACGTTATAATCATGTTTTATGAAGGGATATGTATATGATTATGAGTTTGTATAAGGATTCATTGGATTATTGAGGGATTTATTCTAGAACACTTTGAATATCGAGTTGGATTTGGGGATTTCCGATTAATAGTTGTTATAATCACGTTTTGGATATTCTTAACGGACTATTGATCGTATTGGAGATGTTTTATTGATTTGAAGCACTTCTTGGGGATTTGAGATTGGTATTGTTGAGGTTTAGTTGTAATCAATCGAAGTTGGACTCAAAGTGTTCGATATAATGCCCCTATGAACTTGGTTTAATCGTATCGACGACTTGAGTTCGTTATATTCGTGTTTAATTCGTTATTGATCGGATTGTTGGTAATTGGATTGAATTAAGGTTGTTCGAGCGACCGGTATCTTGGTTAGGACGTTGTTCGTGGACGGACATTCATCATCGGTATTGAGTAAGTTAATTCTTACTCGGTTAAAAGGATATTCATTCCTTTTGTCGTTGTTCATTCATAATCATAACTCATTCATCATTGTATTAATCGAATCAAAACTCGTCATTGTCAATTAATCACCTCGACCATAAGGAACGACGGTTCCGATCATTTCATTGAGCTATCATTCATTTCACCATCATTAAATCTTGGTGAGTCATCATTCATTTTCGTTGTCACTTTTGTCATATTGTGGCATTCGGGTCATCTTGGCGTGCGGTTGGTATGTGTAGGATTTTCATGTCGGGCACGTTATGGTCGTGTGTTGGTTGTTGGCCTCACATTGGGTGTGCACACGAGTCGATTGCTCGTGAGACCGATTAGGTACAAGACCACGCGTGTTTGATCGTTGGTGGCTTGTGCACGGACACATTTCCATCCCTGGACGTAGTGTGGCGCCATTCCTTTGAGCCGTCGATAGTCGATTCATATAGCATGTTTGATTGCGTATGTTCGACAGATAACTCATAATTTCGGATATATCTTGATTGTGTATTTTCAACCCTTGAGGATTGTTGTTCAGATAATCGACCCGTTTGGGGATATTGTTTTTCGTGTCATGGCAAGGCAAAGGCGCGAGAGAGCACGTTGACGCGGAGAGTCCCAGTGACACTAGAAGGGGGCCCCAATCCTTTCAGTCATTTATTCAGTCATTTATGTTTTCTTTATTATTCCGCTGCAGACATTCCTTTCAAATACTCATTTCATTCAGTGTCGTGTATTTTATCGTCACATAAGATACACAAGTATTCTATATTATCCTGGGTGTGTTGTATGAAACTCCTAATCGGAGTAATTGATGTTATAATGTGGTTCGGTACTACATTTACCCTGTGTAATTCATCCTTTTTCATTCGCCTGGTGGGTCCCAGTCGGGGGTCCACGGCACTGTAATATCCGCCTGGTTTGGGGTGTTACAATTAGGCCGACAGATAGCCTCCCATTTGACAAGGGAAATCTTCTTCTGATTGTCCGAACCCCCCAAACAAACATACGAATAAGTTTCTTAATTTCAGCAATGATACTAACAGGGAGCATAATGACCTGCATACAGTAGTTAGGAATGGCGGATAGCACAGCTTTCGCTAGAGTTACTTTTCCGGCCATTTAGAGCGTTGAAGCGGTCCACCCGTTCAGCCTTCCACGCACCTTATCAACAATATATCTAAAAGCATCCCCAGCAGCTCTACCATGCAGGAGAGGGATCCCAAGATACTTTTCGAGATTGGTAACCGGTCGAAAACAAAACAGCCTCTCAATGTCTGCAGCAACGACACTATTAGTATTAGGAGAGAAGAAGATTTGAGTCTTCGCCACATTCACACTGTGCCCAGAGAATGAACTGAACTCGTGTAATATTTCCTGAATAGGTGCAGCATTTCTGACATTGGCCTTACTAAAGAGCACTAAGTCATCTGCTATGACCAAGGCGCTCCATCGCAATGGGAAACAGAAATGGAGACAGAGGATCGCCTTGCCGCACTCCCCTTTCCAGTGAAAAAATATCATAAGGGCGGCCATTCCAAAGGATCTGGAAGGACGCCGTAGTTACACAATTCATGATGATCTTAATCAAATTGGTCGGGGGTTGAATAGTGAGAGAAGTTTTTGGAGAAATTAAAAATAATGCGAAAAATACATGACACCAGATTTATAGAGGTTTGGTCTAAACGTGACCTACATCCTCTCTTCGATCTTTTTCTATTGGCTTAAGAACAACCACACACAACCTTGTCTCGTCTTCTATCAGTCCGAGCACAACCTTTACGATGCTTGTTTTCAATAGGTCCAAGCACAACCGATCACTCAAGAATAAATATTTCTTCTAGTGTTCTATCGGAACTAGAAAATAATTACTTACGATCGTTGGAGTTTAATCCTAACAATGTCGGATCAATTGATCCTAATAACACCGGATTAATACTCTTAGAATCGTTTCTCGTGTGCTAATAATCATTCCTAGCGTGCGCTAGACGTTCAAGATATGCTTTCCATATTTGAGCGAGATTCTTGTGTTGACTTTGTTGATTAAACGGTTGAATGACTAACGATAGGATTTTGAACAGTTAGCGTGCGCTAACATGTAGTAGATAGCGTGTGCTAATGGCTTCAGGTAGCGTGCGTTAGTCTTCATTGTAGCGTGCGTTACCTGTTGCTTCATTTAAGCTTCAAAGCTTTCTGTCTCGGATATACTAACAGGTAGCGTGCGTAATTTTATCCCGTAGCGTGCGTTATTCCTTCTCATAGCGTGCGCAAATGTCTTCTTAGCGTGCGTTACCTGTTGTTCCTTTTTCAGTCCAGAACCCTCTGTCCTTACTGTCTTGTTTAAACATGAAACTGATAGCGTGCGCTAGACACCTTATTGCGTGGTAGAGATGTTAAACGGGCTAGCCCTAGCGGTTCCGGGCTAGCCCTAGCGGGCTTCGGGCTAAACGGTCGGGGTCAAAAAAGCCCGAATTTAAACGGGCTAGAAAATATCGGCCCTAACCCTAACCCTAACGGGCTTCGGGCTAAACGGGCTAAGTATTTAAAAATCTATTTTTTATTTTTTTATAAGTCATAAACAAAAAAAACAGTAACAATATATTTTATATATAGTAACAACTATACTATAATAAATATAACAAAAAGTACACTTTTTATGTATATCCATATATATATATATAGAGAAAAATGCTATACTACCTACTGTGTGAGTCCCTAATTTCCCCCGAATCCGATTCTGATTGGACCCCTCGTGTATAAATATGAATCCCGCGAATAAAAACACGACACGTGTCATTCGGAAACATATTTTGGGATCAATTTCGGGGTGTGTAGCACAACTCATATATATATATATATACACACACTATATTAACAAATACAGTAATAATATATATTATATATAATATTAATATATATTATATATATATAATATTAATATATATTATATATATAATATTAATATATGTTATATAAATATAGTATTACTGTAAGTTGAAATTAACAATATATATATATATATATATATATATATATATCGGGCTTCGGGCTAGCCCTAACGGGCTTCGAGCTAAACGGTCCGGGCCAAAAAAGCCCACATTTAAACGGGCTAGGAAATATCGGCCCTAACCCGGTTTTTTGGCGGGTTAAACGGGCTAGCCCGCCAGGCCCGAGCCCGTTTATCATCTCTATTGCGTGCGCTAATTTGATCTACTTAGCGTGTGCTAATATTTGTAGCTTGCGTGCGCTAAAACATCAAGTGAGACTTCAGGTGCTCTGCAGGTGACTTTCTGGCTTCAGGTGACTTTCTGTTAGCGTGCGCTACCATATATGCGTAGTGTGCGCTATACGTTGATTTTGTCTTCAATGTGATTCATGCCACTTAGGTGAATTTCGTTAAATGTTTTGAAAACGTTCATCATCAAAATAGTTTGTTCAACAATCTCCCCCTTTTTGATGATGTCAAAATATTTAATAAATACCTGCTAAAACTGTAAAGAAAATTCGAATCAAAGTTCTTTGTTCGATTAAGTTAGTATATTCAGTTTTTTGAGTGTTTTTCTCCCCTTTTTGACATAAGCAAAAAGGTACTCCCCCTGAATCGAAGCTATCTTTTGAATAGATAAGAATGAGACATAAGACAAATCGAATGTCATTAATAAACAACGTGAAACCCAACTTCATTGATAATGAAAAAATTCAAACTACAACAGATGCAAACCAAGATTAACCAACAAATAACACATTCAATCACACCAAAACATCAAACAAAATCCAAAGTCATCAAGATACATCAATTAATTCGTCTTTAATGAGAATCAAAGCATGAGAGACTATGGGGCTTGGTCGGAGTGGGAAGTAGGAAATAGGAAAGACGGGTTGGATAATCGAATAGAGTCTTCCAAAAGAGTCTTAACAGAGTGAATTTCTTGGGAAGCTTCTTGTACTTTGGAACGTAGAGCCCTGACGTCATCATGGATCTCAATTTCCGTAGTTTCGAGACTACGCATCCGGGCTACTAGATTTTCTTCATTCTCTTCAACGTTCACTTTCCTTTTTCCTTTGACCTTCAGATGACGAACAAACGACCCGGTTTGAATTTGCGAAGAGTTTCCGGCCCTCTTAGAAAGATACGCTCGGTCGGAGTCGGCACACGCATTCTCTTTGGAACTTGATCATCCTCCCGGAGATACGAAAATAGAACCCATCCTCTATTGATTGTCTCAACATAGTGCATCACCTTGAGAGATAAGTCACAAACTTCGTGTCTCCGAGACACAGGAACTGATGCCTCTCCTGATAAGTCCACATTAAAATGCCTGAAAAGGACCGTAAGAATTGAGCCAAAGGCAGCCCTGCCTTTATAGACCTAGACACGTAGTGTTTGGAGCGAAATGTGTCTCCCTTTACTTTCATCCAACTAGACACAATCGCCGCAAAGTCCACTTTATCATCATTTAAAACCCGATACACGACATGCTTATCGATTCCCACAAGCTTGTATTGAGTATTAACTTTAGGCATCAAACATTTTGTGGGAGCAACCAATAGTAACTGAATCTGAATTCCAAAGTCGTTGTTCTCGAAGACGTCGTCGGTTATTTCGATAACCGCCTTCGAACTCAAAAACTCCGTTACTTCGAGCTCATATAAATCGGATTCTTCAGCAATGGATTTCCCAGAAAAAGCATCGCCTTCTATAGATAAACCAAACAACTCATTTAGAATTTCTGATGGAACTTTCACAGCCGTTCCACCAACAACACTATTAAGAACTAACGACGGGGATTTCTCACTCTCTCTAATATGCAGATTAGCATAGAATTCACACACGAGTCTAGGAAAAATAGGATCTTTACTGTCTACAAATCCCAAAGTCGATAAAAATTCACGAATTTGTACCTTAGCTCGCTCTAAACTTTCGAAATTAAAGTAGTAACAATCTGTTAAGTTCTCTTGTGGAAGAATGTCCGAGAATACCTTGTATGCCGCAGAGGATATGAATCTGTTTGGATGGAATTCGGGCTCGCGAGGACGCTTGGAACTTTTATATTATTTCTTCATTGGGACTCTGGATCCACTAGCCATTATTAGAGGAATATTTTTGGTGAAATTTCAGATATGCGTGAAGAGAGGACGTAGGTCACGTTTAGACCGAACCTCTATAAATCTGGTGTCATTTATTTTCCACATTATTTTTAATTTCTCGAAAAACTTCTCTCCACTATTCACCCCCCCTTATAGTGGAAATTTTACTTTATCAATTGGTATCGGAGAGGGTCTCTTTTTAAAGGTTTAAACACCTTAGAGAAAAACATCCGCAAATGGCTCTATTAGGCCAAATCGAAGGTAATGCTCTAAACCGCCCTCCTTTCTTTGACGGCTCCAACTTCATGACTTGGAAAAAGAAGATGGCTATATTTGTTCAAGCTTACGACATTAAAATCTGGAAAGTCATTGCTCTTGGTCCAAAAATCGCCAAGAAGAAAGATGGATCGCTTAGAAAATTTGATGAGTTTAACGACGAAGATTGGAAGAACACACATATTAATTCTGGTGCCACGCAACTCTTATACTGTACTCTCAATCCCGAAGAACTCAACAGGATATCCTCATATGAAAGTGCAAAGGAAATTTGGGAAATTCTCGAAGTCACTCATGAAGGAACCACTCAAGTCAAAGAGATTAAAATTAACATGCTGCTTCATGATTACGAACTCTTTTACATGAAAAACGAGGAAACACTCACAAATATGTTGGATCGATTTTCAGCTATAACAAATGGTCTTGTATCTTTTGGAAGACCTATCTCAAGTAGCGACAAGGCTAAGAAAATTCTTCGCTCATTACCTCGTGAATGGGATGCTACAGTTACCGCAATTATGGAATCCAAAGATCTCAACAAGTTTGAATTTAGCATCCTCATCGGGTCACTTATCAATTATGAGATCATTCTTAAATCCAGAGGCTCCAAACCAAAGCCTCGTGAGAAAGTTGTTGCTTTCAAAGCCGATAGCGACGACGACGATGAAATTCTGAAAAATGAGGAGGATGAGGAAATTGCACTATATGTCAAAAATATGAGACGATATAAAAGCATGATTCAGAAAAGGCGAAATATTCTTGATCAAGATCGTAAAAACAACCAAAGAAAGAATCATTTTGTCCCTACGAAAAAGTTTGACAACAACTGTCGTAGGTGCGGTAAATTCAGACACTATGCCAAAGACTGTCGGGTAAATCTTAAAGGTCAAACTGATCGATTCAAAAAGAAAGAAGTCTTAATTGCATCTTGGAGCGATGACGAGGACGAAATCGAAGGAATCGAGGAATCCAATCTCGCTCTTATGGCACTTGAATCTGAGAATCCTTCAATGAGGTTAGTTCTATTTTTGATGACGATCTTTTAGATGTTTGTGAATCTAGTAAATATAATGAACTCCTTGACGCATTTGAATCTCTAAACAACAAGTACGATGAGATGGTCAAAACAAACATATCTTTGAAAAAGAAAAGAAAATCTCTACTTCTCATATTCTCGAACTTGTCCACATGGATTTAATTGGACCATCCCGATATGCTAGCCTAAATGGCAAATTTTACACTTTAGTTATTGTGGATGATTTTTCTCAATTTACTTGGGTCAAATTCCTAACCCATAAAGACGATGCCTTTGCAGAATCTTCTAAATGGTGCCGGTTGGTTCAAAATGAGAAAAATCTCTCTATTATTTCTATTCGAACCGATCATGGAGGAGAATTTGATTGATCTCAATTTGAAATACTTTGTGACAAATATAGTATTAATCGTAATTTTTTGGCTCCTAGAACTCCTCAACAGAATGGAGTCGTTGAAAGAAGCAACCGGTCCTTGGAAGTGTAATATCCGTACCTTTTTATTTTTAGCAGTTTCTGTTTTGGCGCATGTCTATTTTTATCGACTCTCTTGTAATCGTTTCGATGTTTTGAATCTATTTTGTTCTTGGTGTTTTTTCATTTGGACGAGTTTCAGAGGTGTTTTTATGTAATTTCACTTTATGTTATGTTTTGTCGCATGTAGGTTTGATTCTCATAAAACTCGTTCAATTTCATTGTGTCTTCATTTCCATGAGTCTGTATGGTTGAGTTATTCATGTTGTGAGTTTCGGTTTGATAATCCGACGTCGTATCGTGATTTTCGGAGGTTTGGGCTGTTTTGTAATTTCCTAAGAGTTCGAGGAAATTTACTTCCGTCGTCGAATTGCGGATATTTGGCCAGCCAGAATGGTGTTTCCTTTTAGCGCTTAGATTCGTCATCACGAATACTTCATATTTATGTTTGGGTTCTGTCCTTGTGTTGCATTTCGACTTCGTACCTTCCCGAGCAGCGAACTGCATCATGAATAACTTACGTTATTCATGCTTTCTTGCGTGCGCTATCGATGCATGTATAATGTATTGTAAACCTTAGTGTTAACGTACGTTATTATCCTTAGCATTTTGGGCAGAAGCTTCTGCCCAGTTTCTGCCTAGCTCTTACTGTAACACCCCCAAAACCGTATGGGAATATTACACGCCGTAAACCCTTTCCACAAGGATCTACCAGGCTAAACGTCCATAAACAATCAAATGCTTGCCCGTCCAGGGTCAAACAATATAATAATACTGCACTGGCCAAGGTCACTTACACATAAACACACAGCACCGATGAGGTCACACAACTCTATCAACAGGATCGACTAACAACATTACCCACACAGGGGTCGAAATACAATACAATAAGATCGAATCAACTCTAACGATACAACTAAACTCTACCAACTCTCAACTCTTGATTAGTATCGCACTCGTCATCCTCTTGTGCCAATCCTGTCGCTCCCTAAATCTGCATGTACCGACGCAAAACAGACATCCACCCCCGATTACTCGGGGTTAGTAAAACTCCACTGCTTTACTAGTGCAAGTATCAAATCATACGAAATGTAACAAGCAATTAATAATCAAGTATCAAATATTTCCGGGAGGTTTTCACAAGAGAAGATAAGCTATGAAGCATTCGAAAATAAGATTATCATCTCGGGAATTTTTAGAATTTCAAAACCTTAAGACCTCATGTCCTGATTCACAAAACCTTTCGAAAAACTTAAGGGCCTTAACCCAAAACTCGTTTCATAATTCAACAAGCTTACAATACCTAAACATTTCCATAAATCTCGTAGGCTCGGCCCAACATTATTTCTTAAAACTTTTCCTTTGAAAACTTTGATTTGAAAAGTATCATGCTCATGACACCGTGATCCACTGTCACGTGTCTCCGTAGGTTCAACAACCCGCACGGACTACATCACGCACAATTAAACAAACATAATCAACTCCGACACCGTGATCCACTGTCACGTGTCTCCGTAGGTTCAACAACCCGCACGGACTATTAACCAAACATAACCAATTCCGACACCGTGATCCACTGTCACGTGTCTCCGTAGGCATAACAACCCGCACGGACTATATCAATCACAACAATCACACACACACAGTCCTGACACCGTAGTCCACTGCCACGTGTCACCGTAAGCCCCGTCGAGCTCACCCGGTTGGACGCACTGTGTCCGAAACTCATGGTCCACTGCCATGCGTTACCGTAGGCCTCGTCAGACCAGCACGATTGGACCTCAGCACCTCACTAAGTTCTGATCCCGTAGTCCACTGCCACGAATCCTCGTAGGTCCCGTCGAACCAACACGAGTGAACTTAGCGGTCACACATATTCGCATTCACATTCACATTACATACAACAATGAGCACAATTGATCAATCACATTGATCACCACAAAATCGTACATCACCTGCACATAACACAATCTCAACACTCGCAACGACTATCGTCAATCAACGACACATATCCAACATAACACACGCTCGGTACACATTACATTACACAACCAAGTGTACGACCGTCCCATATGTACGGCGCAATCCTGCACAAATGGCACAACGCCTAACACGTATACTAATATAACAATATTATCGCAAAGCCTTCAAATTACGGAAAACACAACCAACTCAAACGGAACATATTTACGAAGGCAAGCAAAGTCATTATACATCTCATACGTAATTACTAGTCGCAAGATACGAGTCGTATAGTAAGATACTTGCCTTAATAACCGCTACCGAACGCTCCGAAGAACACGGTTCGACCGGGAAGTTCGGACCCCAAAGAAGGCAACGAACGGAAGGGTTCCGACTCGAGTTCTTCACAAGAATTCGTTCCTAAGTCACAACGATATCAATTCAATCACAATTCTACGAAAACGTATGGAACTTTCCAAGTTCTACCCATTGAAGCATTTTATCTCGGACACTTTGAGGGCGTAGTCCAATTTAATCGATTAATCAAAGAAATACTCAAATCCGTTCCACAAAACTTCAAGGGTATTGAATGATTACGAGTTTACAATCAAGTTCTAACAATAATATGAATCAAAACGAAGCAAATCGCCAAAACACCAAGAAACCTCAAGAACATCCAAACCCAAAAGTTTAGGTGTTCTTACCTTCGATCCGTGTGGAAGATGATGTTAATCAATGATTAGAACTTCCAAAACATGTTGCTCCATGTCATATCCATCCAAATCCATCCATTATTGACGAAGAAACGCGAAGAAACGAAGAAAAAGGGTGAAAATGGCGGATGACTCGGTCGTGCCCTTAAATAGCCGACTGCCGGCATGACTCGACCGTGTCCTGCTAGACACGGTCGTCGCTCGATAGTGACCCGTCCGCGGCTCGCAATGACTCGACCGTGTCCTGGAACACGGCCGCCTCAAGCGCCGCTCCGCTTATCCTAAGAGTTCGACTTCGCCGCTGCATAACACGGCCGGTCCTCGAGGCGTAGACTTCCGCTTATCCGGACGGTGCAGCACGGGCCGTGTCGGACGACACGGCCGAAGTTCGGCCGGCAAAGGATCGGTCAATAACGAGCGGGTGAGCTAAAACGACCATAACTCTCTCGTCCGGACTCCGATTGACTCACCGTTCGAACCATTGGAAAGCTAACTCGATGCTCTAAAATATTGCAAAGATTCAGAATTTTTGGAGTTACCAAAAATTAATGGTGATCTAACAAAGTCGAACTCATACTTAGAAAAGTCGTTTAGTAATCCTGAATTCAACAAAACGACACCGAAATCCGAACCTGAATACGAACCGAAGATACGATCTGAAGTATTCACAAAGACGAATCTACGAGCTAGTAGAACACACGATTCCGACCACCCGAAGGCTCGAAATTCGACAACGGAAGGTAATTACCCCAAACTTTGGGAAATTACGAAAATGGCCCAAATGCCCGAAAATCACCATACGACAACGAATAATCGAAGCTCACAACACGTATAACAACGTTAAATGAACTTACAAAAACCCCAAACGACGCCGAACGAGATTCGCAAGAACCGAACTCAAGCGGAAAAATCGCTAAAAAGCACTAACTCAACAAAGCAAAGACCAAACGAACTCGGATGACAAAAGTGCGTAATTAAATATTCTCCGAATGACGAAACGGTCATGAGAGAGTCACAAACAGACCGACCAAAAAAAAGAAATTTACCGAAAATCGAAAATTGCGGATATTACATTCTACCCTCCTTAAAAGAAGTTTCATTCCAAACTTAAAACAAGTAGGGAGGAGAAATATTCCGCCAGGCAAAACTCAACAAGATACACAAGAATGCGTAACTAACGCCCAACGGCGAAATGTTACAAACAACGCAAAGGAATATACGGCGTGAAAACACGCTCCACGGCGACCAACACATATAATAAAAGCAACAAATGACAAGCGTTATCAAACGGATAATATGGCCAAGTCAATTATCCGACAATCACAAAACACAACGAACGAAAATCAATATGATTGACCATCCCAACAGTACATCAATCAAAACGCGAGCCAACCGCTGAACAAATACGGAACCCCACCGCCCAAGGGATGGAAGATCGAAAACGAGACTAATTTCCCGAACTTAAGGGAATTAGGAAGGAGCCTGAATGCTCAACAATCACGAAACGAGAACAAAACCGAACAAACAAACGATCGAACCACAACGATCGAGACAACAAAAATCGAACAATCATGTCCGAAACACGAAGGATAATAAAATTCAAACCACAACTCCCGTGATGATCCGGTGAGAACTACAAGACATGCATTCCCATAAGATCCACAGAAAGGGAATAGCGATTGCAAAGTCACAAATGACAAACGAGTTATTCCAAAACAATACCACACTCGTTCGATCAACAAAAGCAAGGGGCAGACAAGCTCGAAATGTCAACGAACATAATGAGTCGACAGAGTCGAAAACACAAGAGTTCCAAGTCCGATCCACTTCGAATAAAAGAACTATTAGAACCCGATGATGTCACTCCCGAACAAGGTTCACAAGAATCGAATCAACCCAAAAAGTCACATCGATAACCGGATCGACCCACAACAAGATCACGCTGTTCGAACGATGAAACCGAAATACGTAACAAGTTCATAAAGTATCAACGAACACGACGAGTCGATAGACTGAGAAAGAGGAAATGCGTAAGTCAAAACGACAGCATTACATTCGACCTCTTATAAAAGAAATGTCGCTCCCGCAACTCACAACAACCGGAGTAAGGTGACAACACAAAAGCAAACGACGTAAATATCTCCCATGGGCCTCTCCGATCCGATCCTCATATCTTTATCAAGTTCGCGCCCAAAGACTCGGAACCCAACTCGCAAAACTGGATCCTGTGTCTCTCGGGTCCTCACTTGAAAAGCGCATCGAGAAGGACAATTGGCACGTACATGCTCCCGACACAATACGCTCAAATGCCTCGGCTCGGCATATCGAAAATACAGATGCTAGATACAATGGAACATAACACCGCAAAACAACATACCGAGATGCCAACTCAGCATAATAAAGAATCATAATACATATCATATACAACGATTACCATCGTAAAGTAATACACACACAAACACTACAATAACGATGATCGTTCGGCGACATCAACGGCCCGAACGATAATCAGCACATAATTACAAACATTATGAAACAATCACACATGTACACAAACGCATACAAACCCAAGCTTCAACATCTCACACTCGTGCGACAACACGCAAATCGCCACGAGGCGATAAACGATAAACATCGGTTCACACCTCTCACGAGGGCTAGTACAAAGAAATGCGTGGCAACGCCGACGTTCATGGCACCAATTCGATCATACTGGAGCAAACATCATAACGACAACGTGAACATCATACATACATACCCACCCTCAAACGGGAATGGATAGTTTTTAAAAAAAACGAAAACCTCCTTTTGAAAATAATTTTGGAAACACCGATTGATCTTGAGTATCACCCTTCAAAAAATGGTACAATCGTGAAACATCGTTATCGAGACTTTGGAAAACTATTTTGCATTCGATAAAAATGAGGACACTTTCTTTTCGTGAAAAACTTTCGGAAATATTCGACCCTCGGGTCTAAGTAAAAGTGTTTATAAAACATTGAAAAATATCTCAAAACATTTTGGTCCTCGAGGTAGAAGAATTCGGAAACATATCGTGGCACCTTGGAAGTACCATGAGAAAACAATTCATTTTAAACGTACGTCTCGAAATTTATTTCTAGGATACTCAAGATTTTCAAAGATAATTCAATGGGCTAGAATGCCCAAAAATCTCGTAATTACACGGAACATTATAGCGTTGTGGGTCCCGCGCCGAACCCACCAGATAAAAATATTTACAAAAACGCCAAAAGGGCCGATGACGGTAATATTTCAAAAACTCACAAAAGCCATTTACAAAATACTAAGTACCGTCACAAGAATTTTGCCAAAACGTTCAAGGCCATAACGCCAAAACTCGGTTAAAGGAATCGGTTTTCAAACTAAAACTCAGTCGCCGATACCTTTTCGAAATCCGTCAAGGTTTACAACTTCCACACCATACCACACCACCCGGTGGTTTAAAGATAAAACAATAATGTGCCCAGTTCTATACACATACTATATGCCACAAGTACTAAACACAATTATATTACACAATACGTGTAAAGAAAATCATGCACCGCAATTAACTCACTAAGATAAAATCGAGATACAGTGTACTTCGCATAAAAGAGGAGACTTACATCCACAGTCGCACGGAGGTGACGGCCGCCACGATACTAATCTCGTCCGACAACATAACCGACACGTTGTGACTACGCACAACTCAACTTGTCACCCGATGACTCAAACGACATGACAACACATTACTCGACAAATCACGACTTGACTCGACCCGACACCTCTAGGTTTCCGCAACCTAAGCTCCGATACCATAAATGTAACACCCCAAAACCGTATGGGAATATTACACGCCGTAAACCCTTTCCACAAGGATCTACCAGCTAAACGTCCATAAACAATCAAATGCTTGCCCCAGTGGTCAAACAATATAATAATACAGACTGGCCAAGGTCACTTACACATAAACACACGCATCGATGAGGTCACACAACTCTATCAACAGGATCGACTAACAACATTACCCACACAGGGGTCGAAATACAATACAACGGAAGACCAATCAACTCTAACGATACAACTAAACTCTACCAACTCTCAACTCTTGATTAGTATCGCACTCGTCATCCTCTTGTGCCAACTCGTGATCGCCTCCCAAATCCGCATGTACCGACGCAAAACAGACATCCACCCCCGACACTCGGGGTTAGTAAAACTCCACTGTTTTACTAGTGCAAGTATCAAATCATACGAAATGTAACAAGCAATTAATAATCAAGTATCAAATATTCCCGGAGGTTTTCACAAGAGAAGATAAGCTATGAAGCATTCGAAAATAAGATTATCATCTCGGAATTTTTAGAATTTCAAAACCTTAAGACCTCATGTCCCGATTCACAAAACCTTTCAAAAACTTAAGGGCCTTAACCCAAAACTCGTTTCATAATTCAACAGCTTTACAATACCGAAACATTTCCATAAATCTCGTAGGCTCGGCCCAACATTATTTCTTAAAACTTTTCCTTTGAAAACTTTGATTTGAAAAGTATCATGCTCATGACACCGTGATCCACCATCACGTGTCTCCGTAGGTTCAACAACCCGCACGACTACATCACGCACAATTAAACAAACATAATCAACTCCGACACCGTGATCCACATCACGTGTCTCCGTAGGTTCAACAACCCGCACGGACTATTAACCAAACATAACCAATTCCGACACCGTGATCCACTGTCACGTGTCTCCGTAGGCATAACAACCCGCACGGACTATATCAATCACAACAATCACACACACACAGTCGACACCGTAGTCCACCGCCACGTGTCACCGTAAGCCCCGTCGAGCTCACCCGGTTGGACGCACCGTGTCCGAAACTCATGGTCCACCGCCATGCGTTACCGTAGGCCTCGCTGCATCAAAGCACGATTGGACCTCGCACTCACTAAGTTCTGATCCCATAGTCCACTGCCACGAATCCTCGTAGGTCCCGTCGAACCAACACGAGTGAACTTAGCGGTCACACATATTCGCATTCACATTCACATTACATACAACAATGAGCACAATTGATCAATCACATTGATCACCACAAAATCGTACATCACCTGCACATAACACAATGTCAACACTCGCAACGACTATCGTCAATCAACGACACATATCCAACATAACACACGCTCGGTACACATTACATTACACAACCAAGTGTACGACCGTCCCATATGTACGGCGCAATCCTGCACAAATGGCACAACGCCTAACACGTATACTAATATAACAATATTATCGCAAAGCCTTCAAATTACGGAAAACACAACCAACTCAAACGGAACATATTTACGAAGGCAAGCAAAGTCATTATACATCTCATACGTAATTACTAGTCGCAAGATACGAGTCGTATAGTAAGATACTTGCCTTAATAACCGCTACCGAACGCTCCGAAGAACACGGTTCGACCGGGAAGTTCGGACCCCAAAGAAGGCAACGAACGGAAGGGTTCCGACTCGAGTTCTTCACAAGAATTCGTTCCTAAGTCACAACGATATCAATTCAATCACAATTCTACGAAAACGTATGGAACTTTCCAAGTTCTACCCATTGAAGCATTTTATCGGACACTTTGAGGGCGTAGTCCAATTTAATCGATTAATCAAAGAAATACTCAAATCCGTTCCACAAAACTTCAAGGGTATTGAATGATTACGAGTTTACAATCAAGTTCTAACAATAATATGAATCAAAACGAAGCAAATCGGCCAAAACACCAAGAAACCTCAAGAACATCCAAAACCAAAAGTTTAGGTGTTCTTACCTTCGATCCGTGTGGAAGATGATGTTAATCAATGATTAGAACTTCCAAAACATGTTGCTCCATGTCATATCCATCCAAATCCATCCATTATTGACGAAGAAACGCTAAGAAACGAAGAAAAAGGGTGAAAATGGCGGATGACTCGGTCAGCCCTTAAATAGCCGACTCGGCCGGCATGACTCGACCGTGTCCTGCTAGACACGGTCGCGTCGCTGATAGTGACCCGTCCGCGGCTCGGCAATGACTCGACCGTGTCACTGAACACGGCCGCCTCTCGCGCTGCCCGCTTATCCTAAGAGTTCGACTGGCCGTGCTGCATAACACGGCCGGGTCCTGAGGCGAGACTTCCGCTTATCCGGACGGTGCGGCACGGGCCGTGTCGGACGACACGGCCGAGTTCGGCCGGCAGTGATCGGTCAATAACGAGCGGGTGAGCTAAAACGACCATAACTCTCTCGTCCGGACTCCGATTGACTCACCGTTCGAACCATTGGAAAGCTAACTCGATGCTCTATAATATTGCAAAGATTCAGAATTTTTGGAGTTACCAAAAATTAATGGTGATCTAACAAAGTCGAACTCATACTTAGAAAAGTCGTTTAGTAATCCTGAATTCAACAAAACGACACCGAAATCCGAACCTGAATACGAACCGAAGATACAGTTACGAAGTATTCACAAAGACGAATCTACGAGCTAGTAGAACACACGATTCCGACCACCCGAAGGCTCGAAATTCGACAACGGAAGGTAATTACCCCAAACTTTGGGAAATTACGAAAATGGCCCAAATGCCCGAAAATCACCATACGACAACGAATAATCGAAGCTCACAACACGTATAACAACGTTAAATGAACTTACAAAAAACCCCAAACGACAGTTTCGAACGAGATTCGCAAGAACCGAACTCAAGCGCGGAAAAATCGCTAAAAAGCACGGAACTCAACAAAGCAGCACCGAAACGAACTCGGATGACAAAAGTGCAGAATTAAATATTCTCCGAATGACGAAACGGTCATGAGAGAGTCGTCAAAACAGACTCCGACCAAAAAAAAGAAATTTACCGAAAATCGAAAATTGCGGATATTACACTTACGAACGTTAGCATATGAGTGTTACATACGTAAGAGGCATAACGTACGTTAACCTCACCATGTTAACGTACGTAATGAACTGTAAGGTATTTAAAACCTGAACAGGCCAGTCGCGTCATTTTTCTTCCTCTTCTTTCCTTGTCCGCGACGTGAGTTCTTCGGAGGGATTTGGGGCGATTCGCACAGAATAGTCCATAAAGTTCCTCTATAGATCGATTGTTGTGCTTCAAGCAAGGTTTATCATCATCCTAAGCCGTATATCTCGCCCTAATCCAAGGTATTTTAGCCTAAAACCCTAACTTTGTTCATTTTGGGGTTTTTTCGGGATTTGTCTATTTAAACTCGAATTGCTCATTTGTGTTGCTATATTTCCTATCAATTATTGTTATTGAGTGTTTCCCAATCCGTTTCCATCGTGTTTAACTATGTATTGTTGATTCGGGGAGGTTTTGTGAAAACCCTCGTCCGTATTGAACGTACACGTATTGTTAAGGTTGTAATCGGGGTTGTGGGCATATTCCGTTCAATTATTATTATTGTTTAGGACTGAGTTGTGTTAACCTTGCATTTAGGAGCGGTCGTGGTCACTCCGTGGCATTCCTAGCCGTTGTTTACTTTCCGTCTCGTCAAAGATGTCTCAATGGCAAGTACTTTACATTTCATTGCGTATTCTAGTATTTGAATTATGGCTTTTCGTGTATGTTGTGGATGTGAATGCGTATGTTCACCCATGTATGGTCTGACGGGGCCTCTGGGGATACATAGTTCCGTGTATATGCATATCATGAACTGGAGTTAACCACCTTGGGATGGTCCGACGGGGCCTCTGCGGGGTGCGGTGGCCGTGAGTCTCGTACTAACGGTTAACCTTTAAAATATTTTTTTGGAGAACTGTGTTTTATGCTTGTGCACTGTAATATTCCGGAATATAAAAATATTTTCTAAAATGATTTTGGCGCATATTTCATCTGATTAGAATGGTAGTTCAAATGGATTGTACTTGCACTAGCTATTGTCGCTAACCCCTTAAATAGGGGAAATACTTTTGTATTTCAGATACAGGTCCTGGAGGCGAACAAGCATGCGAACAGTATGAGGATGAAGGGCAAGAGTGATTCTGTTCAATTGTCGTTTGTTGGGCGTGTCATCTTTTTAATTTAACATTTATGTCATTTGTTGCAGTACTCGAGTACTTCTTCCTTTGAACTTGTATTTGCTTGTGAACCCGGTTTGGGAAGGATTTTGTTTGTTACTATCGGGTTTGGTCCATTTGTCTTGAATGTCTTAAATTGTGGAATTGTTTGTATATTGATGAAGTTTGTCATGGATCATGGTGTTGAGTTTGTACGTTAGTATAGTGGATTCCAAAGGGTTGGGGTCCACGGCGCTCTAATATGCCCTGAACGTCTTGGGAGTGTTACAGAATATGGTACGAGAGCCAGGTTTTATGGATACCTAGGCTGTCGGTCATTTGGGTCTAGTCGAGTGTCGTTTCTGAATAGTATCACTACTATGCCATCATCTCAGTACGCCGGTGCTCGTAAGTTTTTCCTAACTTGACTCGTTGCGTTACCCTGTGATTGTGATGTGTTTTGCGTATGTATGATACTCTGTAGCCACTTCTTCAGAATGCCTGCTGGTAGAGGATGCGAACACGGTCACGGAAGCGGTAGGGGACATGGCGCAGCCGGTGGGGCGGCCATGTCCGATAGCTCTGGGGCTGGTTCGGCAACGCCTTCTTTGTCGAACAGTGTTCCGCCTAGTGCCGAAGGTCAGCAAGATCAGTCTGCTTGCTTCGGTAATACCAATGATAGCGTCGGGGTAGCGAACATTCTGCAGCAAGTAGCGAATCAAATGGTGCTACTAACCCAGGCGGTCCTGGTTAACCAAGCTAATGCTAATCCGGTTCCGCCTACTGGTTCTGGTACCGATAAGTTGCTTCAGGACATGACGTATGCATCCACCGCAATTTGATTGTACTTCCGACCCTTCTGGTTGGGAGAGTTGGTTATTCGAGATGGAAAAAGTGTTTGAGGCAGCAAACTGCTCCGAGGAGAGGAAAGTACCAATTGCTCAGTACTTCCTTGCTAAGGAGGCGGCAAGGTGGTGGCAAGCAGTGAAACCGCGTCACCGGGCAGCTTCGTGGGATGAGTTCCGAGAATTGATGGAGGCCGAATATTGTCCGTGGCTGGTGAAAGAGGGAAGGATTCGAGCCTTCTCTGAAGCAAAATCCCATGATGTTCCCATCTCACAGGCAATCAAGGACTACAATCAGCAGCTACATTATGTGAGGAATCAAGTCCGAGATGAGCAAGATAAGATCCGCCACTTCGACATGCGGATGAAGTCGAGGGTTCGCCACGACATGTCGGGTCTTGGGTGTACAACTTTGAAAGAATATCAGAACAGGGCAATGGCCTATGAGATGTCTTTTTATGCGACAGAGGTGGCAACAGAGGGTAAGAAACAAAAGAATTCCGGTCAGTTTTTGGAAAGTAAGTCTGGCGGGCATCAGAAGACTCAGTCTGGTTCGCTAGCTTTCAGGAATCAGTCCCCATCATTTGGGCGAGGCAATGGTTCCAAGTCTGCTCCGACTGCTCTTGTTCGTGGTCATACCTATTTTAACTGTGGTCATCTAGGACATATGATGAGTGAGTGTGACAAGCCGCCGCTACAGTGTCTTACTTGCGGTCATATGGGGCATCATGCTAAGTATTTGTGGAGATTCGAGTCGGGCACCAGTTACTCAGGTTTCAGCCCCGGCTATGAGAGAACCGAGCGTGAATCAGGCTCCGACAGCTAATCAGCCTCAGCAGAGTTTTGGCAGAGGTCGAGGATGTGGGCAGTCTTCTAGAGGGGGAGCTTCTAGTGCGGGGTCTGTTCCGCCCCATGTGTATGAGATAAGACGAGCGGGAGATCCTGACGCGACAGTGGCTACAGGTACCGTTCGCATCCTTGACCATCCTGTTTCCGTGCTATTCGATTCTGATGCTATGCATTCTTTCATCTCTTTGGATTGTGTGCATCGTATGCATGTTGATTGTGTAGTTGCATGTGAACAGTTTGTTGTTGAACTGCTTAGTGGAGATAGTATTGTGGGGGATCGTGAGGTTAGAGATTTTCCGATGAGTATTGCTGGGAGGGATTGGTCTTCTAATGTGATTGTGGTAGACATTAAGGATGAGGATTTAGTCCTTGGTGAGGATTGGTTGGATCGACATGGGGCGATCATGAATTATAGAGCGAGAACCATTTCGATGTTAGCCTCTGATGGTATCGAGCACTCTTTTGTGGGACGCAAACGGAGTAGTCAGAGATTCTTGGTCAGCGCTATGATAGCGGTGAAACTTCTTCGAGAAGGTTGCACTGGTTACTGGCGTTATGCTTTGAGATTGGAATAAGGGGGGGTCGAGCTCTTATCTATTCCGGTAGTGAGCGAGTATCCCGACGTCTTTCCAGATGAGTTTTCGGTTTGCCGGTTTGCTGGCTAATGTACGTAAACCATGTAGTTCTAACGTACGTTAAGTCCTTAACATACGTAATGCATACATGCTTACGTACGTAAAGGATTGGCAGAACTCAGTGCCCGAAAATACAAAGACCCTTACGTACGTATGAAGAGGCCTAACGTACGTAAGCCGCTAGTGGCCTTAACGTACATAGTGCTCCTCATATCGCATACGTAAGGCACTCCAGCAGTTCACAACTGCTAAGGGCAGCTCGTCGAGTAAGAGTGCTACGAAACCGCGAGACGATGAATACACGAAACAAGGACATGCTTATGAAGAGTTCGAGACGACGAACTTAAGCGCTAAAAGAAAACATGATTCCGTCTACCCGAAGTTTCGGAATACGATAACGAAAGTAATTACCCTAAACTTTTAAGAAATTACAAAACGACCCAAAACGACCGAAAACCACGATACGAGATCGAATAACAATTCTGAAGTTCACCACACGACCACAAATGTTAAATGAACTTGTAGGAACAACAAAACAACAGTTTCAAGTAAGATTCACAAGAATCGAACCCAAATACGGAAAAGTCACAATAATATACCAATTAGTCCGAAACAATATCGAAACTCGCTTGAATGACAAAACATGTCCAAAATGTGTCAATAAACACAAGCGAGTCACTAGAATCGAAAAGTACAAAAATGTGAAAATACGGGTATTACATTCTGCCCCCCTTAAAAAGAAGTTTCGTCCTTGAAACTTAAAACAATGAAACAAGGCAACAATATAGCAAGCAACTGACAAACAACACATCTCAAGGACTCCCAAAGATGATCCTGGTATCGGTGCTGAATTCCGAGCCTTGGAAGACTCGGCGACCATCTCACAAAACTGGATTCTGTGCCCCATGAGTCCGCACTTGTAACACGTTACTAGCGGAGAAGGACAATGTGCACGAACATGCCCCAGCATATTGCAGTTTAATCACCTCCTGGCTTTACCACGAGTCAGGTAATAACTTGGAACTCTTAGTTCCACTCATCGAGCGATGAGGCTACACGAAAAAATGACCAGGGTGTTGAAGTTTAGAGACTCCAACTCTTGAACTGATAGAAATTCATTAGACATCCCCTGCTTCTTCGACTCGGCATATGATCCATCAATGATAAGGTTAGCTCGAAGTCTAAATGCTCGATTCTGATACTCTCTCAATGTAGTGAAAGTGAATTCTGCCATATACTAGCAAATCTCCGGCTTCATCCGCATGTTAAAATGATGGATCTTATTCTCCTATGTTCTCACCTGTTCTCGCACATAGCTGAGTTGTTTGATATAATTGATGATAGTTAGGGACATTGGTACCTCTTGTAGATTCGCCAAATAAAAATGATTGGTCCTGGACAAAACTCAGCTTCCATTAATTCTTGGAACTCTACCCATGTGACGATACGATCCCGAGGCTTAACAGCCTCCCACCAATTAGCGGCATCTTTGTCAGAAGATACTGAGCAATAGGTACTTTCCGTTCTTCAGGACAATCAACTGCCTCGAATATTTTTCCCAACTGGAAAAGCCAACCATCCCAGCCCAATGCATCCGCGGAACCAGCGAAACAAGGGGGATTCATACGAACTACTTCTCGAAGCCATTGGTTTGCGCCGACGTTCTGGTCACAGTTGTGTTGCGTTGAACCGCCTCAGTCTATTGAGTCGTTTGTGTCACTACCCGTCGCAATATAGTAGCAACACCGACGCCAATGCCATCCCCGACAATATTCTCTTAGTCTTTCATCTAATCTTCATGGTCATTTACACCACGGTTACGACCACGACCTCTACCCTTCGGCATACTGAACAAGTACCAACTCAGCCCGATGAAACACAACATCCCAAAACAACATACCAAAATGTCAACTTAGCACAACATATCAACAAAAGGAAACTAATAGCAACACGGTAAGAATATCCACTCCAGATAATTACACGAATATAAGAATTACTACTGCAATAAATGGAACTTTACAGTCGTAACTGAGAGATCACGTGACCGTGTCAACTGTAAACTTACAACCCATACCGTCATAAACACGGCCATAACAAACTGGCCATCGTTGTAGCTAACTACTGATAACATCCTCTTTAAAACTCCATGAGGTGTTCGTTTAAATAATAATATTTTAAGATCCTTAAGTTCGTATAATTTTCCGAAATAAGATTTGAAAAATACCTCGGGTGGTTTTACCAAAACTTGTAAACAAAAGATTTTAGCCGTCTCATTTTGAAACCATTTGCAAAACAATTTTTCTGCATATCAAATTTCCTTGTAAACAACATTATCAAAATAACCATGTCACTACGTATCATCCTCACCATTAACAACAGACAAGGTAACCACATGTTACCACGCAATACCATTGCAAGTAACAATACACTAGGTAACCCGTGGCCATTCCCCCTAGCACCAACCCCCAGAGTTTCTGTTGAACCGTTCTCTGGTGGACAAACCATTCATACATGTACTAAACATTTCCACCAATCAACAATCATATCAGAATAACATTACACAAACTACAAGGCATATCCAAACCATGCAACATAATATTTGGGTGCATAACCAAAAAATTTCAAATCCGAGTTTAAAGTTTAAACCGAGTAAGATTTTTCATCTTTCACTATTTATTTTTGAAAATAAAATCGTATTGTACTTTGAAATATAAAAATTTTATGGTGCGAAATATTTTTAAAATCGAGTACTCGGGTTATTTGAAAATAAAATCGTTAGGCTAAAACCATTTCTAAAATCCTTTCAAACATGACAAAAGATTAACGACGGTATCATTTTACAAAATGTCTAAAACAGTCCAAAACACGTCTTTCAAATATTGTCGTAGGATTACATTTTGAGAATACAAAGGCGGCTAGCCAAAAACTCAAACAATTTAAAAAAAAAATCCACATGAAAACGCCGTTTAAGTGCACCGCCAAAATATTTTTGAAATATAATTTTCCTCAACATACTCAACTCTATGAAATTTTCAGAAAAACATTTTCAAACACGCATGCAGCAGACATAATTACCAATGGAAACAAATTTTGTAGCATATAACAACAATTAGCCAAAATAATCAATCATCAAGTGCATATACGGCATTCAAAATCACTAATTTAGCAAACACAATTTATGAACACCAAATTCAAAGACACATCAAAAATATCTAACTGAGTTTCTCAACAACTCTACCGTTGATAAACTTTCTAGAACACATCGATGTTCAAGGTTCTGTAACACACTACACCACTCGATGTCCAAATACATCAATATATCCAGCTCGTTATACACGTAATATACCACGAATATCAAATATGAATTCCATTTTGCAACACACATGTAACAAAGTCATTAAACACAAGATATAATAGAGGAGGCTGACATCCACAGGTCGCACAAAGATGATGACTGCACCACGATACTAATTACGACCGACACCTCAGACGATGCGTCGCGACACGACTCAGTCAGACACAATCCGACAAGACAAGACTCGACAATACACGACTTGACCCGACAGCCTAGGTTTCCACAATCTAAGCTCTGATACCATATTTTGTAACACCCCAATCCATTCGAGAATATTACAGCGTCACAGACCCTCTCCATGAGGATCTACCAGGCTAGATACCAAAACAAGGCATCACATTAATGCCAACATGGCTAAGTAACAATAGACCGATTTGGTCTTTCATCAATAACGTACAATTTAAAATTCATATACATCTCTACTCCGAAACTCATACCCGCACAGGGGCAAAAGACAACACTCCCAAACGACGGGAAAATACTACAGCGGAAAGAAAAATACAATTAGACCCACAAATTCAAGTACTGGCCCTCGTGTGATTCGTATAATTTGTCATTCATCATCCTTCATACCGATCCTGTATTTTGCTCTTCAAGAACCTGCACATACCTGAGCGCATAACAGGCACCCACCCCCGAATACTCAGGGGTTAGCAAACTGGAATTTTTCTAGTGCAAGTATATAATATACAAGCCATACGAGAAATATTCACACCAAACCAAACGAGTCACAATTACGGCACAAACCACACAATCCACAAATTATGAAAGGATGCATGCATACGCAAGAAATACCAATTATTCACAAATTCGCACATTCTTAAAAAACAAGTAAAAATAAAAGGTTTTCTATAAATGCCCGGTTGAGTCAAGAGAATTGATTCAATCATTTTGAAGTACCTTCGAAGAACATTTAAATAAAATAATTAAAAATGCCATCATTGACTCGAGCCGATTTAAAGGATTCAAGAAGGTATTCGAAAATCAAATAGTTATACTTTAGAAATTGGTTTCAAAGCCTCTTAGGGTCCTCGACCCAATATACGGATACACTTTAGAAAGGAGTTTCCAAATCCCTCGGGGTCCTTGACGCTATACGGGCTTTCTTAGCAAATTCCCGCTTAATACCATCAATAATTAATTAAACCTCGGAAATCTCATCAGAACTCTTTGGTCGCTTAATCTTTGATTTTTTACTGATACCAATATTTTTAGAAGGTGTTTGAAAATGATTTATATGCTCAATTTTATTCGGTATCAGGGTCTTAGCTATCACACAAATATCTTCCGCTCTGAAGCCTGCCAGGAGCCTCCCCTGAAACATATGTGCATCGGTGTTCACTACATTGTGGTGGCCGCACCCTTGTACTTGTCGTCGCGCCGGCGTCACTCCCGCAAGAGCCGCCCCTTGACATAGACATTAGGCAACACCGTCGTTCACTATCCATAGGAGCCACTCCTTGCAGCATACACAGACCAGAGTACACATCCCTGCCCTCCCCGGCTTCGGATATGATGTAACACCTAAACAAATATTCACACTAGCAAACCATATAGTTAATTATTCACGTTGGAAAACCACATAAGATTCAACCAGCATTTTATACAGTCTCAACCACATATGTTCGACGCAAATCACATAACAATTCACATCCATAGAATCTCTCGGACAATCAATATCGCAACCATGAGGGTCTCATACCCCAGTTCACATATATCAATATCACGACAAGTCACAAAATCAAACGTACTATGAACAACCACCACTAGGACCAAACCACATATTCTTTGATCCACATAACCACTGAGTAAAGAAGTTTATCAATACATATACATACATATATAGATAAATACACAACTCACATACGCACCCATTCAAAATGAAATGATACACACTTGATCACGTAAGGATTTGCAAGGAATATAATTCGTAGAGCAAGGTACTTGCCTCAATAATCGACCCCCAAATACTCTGACGAACACGGATCGATCAGACAGCCCCGACAATCTACAACCTCCACGAGAAACAACAATAACACAATCACTACGTAGACTATTCCAAAAACGATGGAAATCACAACCAACCATCGAAGGAAACTTATTGGGACATTTAATCGAACATCAAATGTTCATGGTTCTTCAAGAACACCCAAAATTATCAACCAGGTTGAATGAACTGAAGATATGGATATATAGTCGAACATGTTCAATAACAATTTTTAACACCAACCAATTTACCATAACCGGATTGAAATCGGAATCAAGAACAAAATCCTCAATAAGTCAACCGAGTTGGCTGCAGTGGTGTTTGCACTAAAGATTTGGCGCTACTATATATACGGTTCTGTTAGGAATATGTCCTCGAATGCCACTTAGGGGAGAGGGAGTAGGGGCATTGTACTTGTAATTATGGAATAATTAATAAAAGGCAATATAATTCATTCACTGTTTATTGTATTTCAAATGCATTCTTTATTTGGTAAACATTGAAGTGAAGTCCATGTAAATAAGAGCGAACATTCCATTCTCGTTATCGGATAAGAGAAAATGCACTGGAAGTGTTTAAAGTTTATTTACGTAAACCGTTCGCAAGTCGATAAACTTAATTGGGCATTAAGTTTTGAGTATGACTTGTATAACTGATGCTAGGACATGTGCATGTCTTGATAGCATAGTTATAAGTATATTGGTGGGACCAGTATACTCGAACACGACTCATACTTGATTCAGTCACACAGTATTCACTCTTGGAGAGTCGATGACGAATCAAAAGGTTCTGATAGTATACATGGACCTTTGACTTGAGGGTTCAGTAGAAGATATACTTGTGACGTTTAGTTTATCATTAGAGTAGCTAGACTCATTTGCTTAATTGCTGAGTCAACCTTGAAATGCGGACTATACGGGCAACTATCACTCTTTACTGTACGCCAAGAAAGGATTCTATCTCTTGTTAGTGAGCAGGCGAATGTCCTATATGGTCAATGGCAAATAAGATCATAAGTCTTTGGCCAAAGCATTCTGATCCAGTCATATTAGATACACTAGTGATCAGTCGGTCTTGATTTAAATTAACACATGTATAGTGTCTAGTCAACAGTAGGGTTTGACTTTGTCGTGACCCGAAGACTTGACCGGGATATCTGATGAAGGGTCTATACGTATATGGTATTCACGACATAATGGTTTTGGAACGATCCCTTCATTCTTTCTCAGTCAGGGTTTACAGTGCGGCCCGCTAGGCTGGCTAAGTGTTGTGTGCACTCATTGGTTCCTCCCAATGCTGGCTGAGACGGACCTACAGAGTCGCGCATCAGGATCATTGATGGATAAATGTGAATTTATCATCTTTATAATAATATTAGATATTGGATATCTAATTATGATTTATTGGATAAATCAAATAGCGGTCTTATGAATTGAAATTAAGTTACTAGGTAATTAATTTAATTCATGAATTATATTTTTTAGAGAAATATATTTTGTGTTTGATATAATTAATTAATTAAGTATAAATACATTGGTAATAACATGGAGTGTATTTAACGGAGTCGTTTGATAGACGTTCGGTACACGAGCCGAGTGATTCGGCCGTTTCTTAGAAACTTCACATGGGCCGCCCCACCTCACCTTGCTTGGAGCTTTCCCCTTTTGTTGTTTTGTGGTGTGTGATCCCACCATGATTTTGTCAACACATCATATGCCATGTTGATAATATATGGTGGATCCCTCTAGATTGATGTAAGATATCAAAGACCAAAATCAACAATCACTCACCTTCATTATTGTTGGTTCGGCCGAGAGGTTTTGGGGAGAGGGAGAAGAAAATTTTTCCATCTTGTTCTTCATCTTTGAGATAAGAAACAAGTAAGAAATATTGAGAGAAAAAATCCTATAGTGATTCCTAGTAGTGTTCCTTCAAGAACGGATTGCTGTAGATTTTTCCGGTCAAGTCCCTTCACGTGGTGACGTAGAGACATCGCACTTCCGGTGTTTGGAATGAAGGAAATTCGTGTTCGTGCTCGGGTTCATGATCAAGATCCACTTACGAAGACATTATCAAAGACTTCAAGGGTATGGGACTTTGATCCTTTTATCTTTGTTATTGTTTTTTGTATATACATTACTTTATCGATCCTATTTGGGATTCTTTATTATTATTCCGCTGTGTATTTGCTTTTTTTCGGAATCCCAATAAGTTCTCCATTCCAAATTTATACCGACCATAAGAGTTTAAAACACATTTTCAGCCAGAAGGAACTGAATATGAGACAACGTCGTTGGTTAGAATTAATAAAGGATTACGAATTGGAAATCCTTTACCATCCAAGGAAAGCCAATGTTGTGGCGGATGCGTTGAGTCAGAATCCAGTACCGCTTCAGATGCTTGAGGTTCTCACACCACAAGTGAAGAATCGAGAGGAGTTTATTGAGCAGGGAATCGAGGTATGGATTCAGCATGTGCAGGGTCAGTTGTGTGCCTTCGAGATTAATTCGTCCTTAGTTGATGATATCAAAGGGGAGCAGATGAATGACCCGATGATCAGTCAACTGAAAGTGGATGCAGAAAAAGGGAAAGCCACCGGCTTTATGGTTCATGAGGAAAACAATTTGAGATTTCAAGTAAGAGTCTGCGCCCCGAATGATTTAGAATTGAGGAGAATACTTCGAGAAGCCCACGCTACTCCTTACTCCATCCATCCCGGAACGAGAAAGATGTATAAAGACCTTAAGAAAATTTTTGGGTGGAATAATATGAAGAAGGATGTCACTAAGTTCGTTGCACGGTGTTTGACGTGCCAAAAGATCGAGCATCAGCGACCAGTCAGGCTATTGAAACTGCTTCGTAATCCCGAGTGAAAGTGGGAAGATATTTCAATAAATTTTATCACTGGGATGTCGAGAAAGAAAACTGGAATGAATATGATTTGGGTGATTGTCGATCGAATTACTAAGTCAATGCATTTCCTTGGTATTAAGGATACTTGGGGACCGGAGAGGCTGGCCTGTGTAACACCCCGAGATATTCAGGATTATTACAGCATCGTAAATCCTTGATATAAGGAGTTACTAGGATAAGAATTTAAAAACAACATTGTTAAATACCAACCGTGAAATTAATTATTACATCACCAGTCTAAAACGTACAAATCAGCCAACATCTGAATACAAACCTCAAAAGACAAACAAAACAACGACATAATCGAGTACTTTATTAAAACAAAACACAATCTGACAAATCATCCCGGTCGTAACATAGCTCTGCACCGTCATCCTCATGCATCTCTAGTGGTTGTTTCCCCGTCCACCTGTATCCTGAACCTACAACAAATGTCCACCCCCGAAGGGGTTAGCACAACGATGCTAGTACAAGTACGATAATTATACAACAACAAATTATTCAACATCTCGTGAAGAATAAAGACAACATCATCAACGCAATAATTACAACGAGTCTCTACTACGAGAAAACTCACAATATTATACACAATATGATAACCACAACATGATACAACATACACATGGTAATTCCGATGATCCAACGTTCACTGCATAGATCCCAAGATGATCCCGTCGGACCAACACGAGGTAGAAAAACCTATCCAATGATCCAGCGCACGCTAGCATAGATCCCAAGATGATCCAGTCGGACCAACACGAGGTGGACATACAACAAATACACGACAAGATATATATCATCAATACATAAAACATAATTAAAATACTTGCCTTTGAAAGATGACAAGAAATAAATACTTCACGACTTCAACAAACTCGAAGGCCACTCCTACGATCAACCACTCGCAAACCACGAACCTTACACAAAAGGAAATAACGACAACTCAATTTACATAACAATTCTAACATACGAACATCTAACATCTACTACGGCCGAGTTAACATTCTAAGTTGGCCGGTTCACAGTTCAACTACTCGACGAACGCTCAGTCGAACTAATGACATACTTCATGCGAATCAAATGACCAAAACGGAGATGAAATGTCGACGTCTATGAATTCGGGGATATTCAAATCATCATAAATACACACTCAAATTTGGAGTATAAATTCCAATACTTGGTTCGGTTATTTAAACACATTTCAACCGAGTTCTAGATTAGTTCATCTCTACGATTTCGTTGTTCTATACGCTATCCTTCTTGTCAAAGTTTTGAGTTCAAAACAATTATCACCAAACTAATAACTTCATTCTAACCATCAATATAAAGCTTATCACATCAAGAAACCTCTACAAATCATGAACTATACTTGAAGAACACCCTCTACATTTATCTTCTGAATTCATCTAACACATGTGATAACCTTAACAAATCGTTCCTCAAAAGAGTGTTTCAAATTCATCATCAACGGCATGTTATGATTTCGGCAAACTCTATCCCGATGTTTAACAAAATCAAGGTTCAACTCTAATCCCTCTTAACAATGGAAATCCTAAGTATAAATTCTTCCAATCCTCCTAAAACATGGTGTTCGATTCTATAAGTTATCAATAAACCTTAATAGCTCTAGTAGTAATATTCATAATCAGTATAAGAACACGAATTCTAGGCTGGGATAGCATCACATACCTTATTACGGGGGAAAACGATGAAACACTCAGCGGAACTCAACACCGGAAGCTTGAACACCAATCCAAGATGCTTCCCAACTTCAACCACCAAGTAGAGAGGCTAGATCAAGGGTTATGTTGCGGGAGAGGCTCTTTGGACTTACATAATTCGAACAATAAGCGAGGAAGAAAAATTGTGAAATGAAGTGGGTTGATGTCCTATTTATAAGATTCTGAACTTTACGTACGTTAGCCACAAGACATTGCGTACGCTATAGCCTTAATGTACTTTATGGGCAACTCCTTACGTACGTTAACGTTCGTCAGTAGCTCACTGTCTCGCTTCTAACTTCCTTAACGTATGTTAACAATCACATTTACGTACGTAATATGTTCAGTGTAGTGTATGTTATTATACTACTTTAACGTACGCTATGCCTCGTTGACTTGCTTTATCAAAAGTTTTCCAGGTTCACGCGAGGAATCCTTACCCGACAATATCTTATCTGGCCCCATGCGCCGACTAGACTTTTCTGCCTTTGATTGCCTGTTACGTACGCTATGCCTCGCCTATAACATGCATTATCTTCACCTCATAACGTACGTTATGCTCAACTGCTAGCGTATGTTATGACGTGCAGATGCATGCATGCATGTGTTTGGAAACTCATGAGAGTAGGAATATGTAATACGGGAAAATCACACTTTGATTATTAATACCGCATAATCAAATGCTACAAGTTTCAAATACAGATGAAATACACAATAATAATCCGGGTGTTAGATACTCTCCCTCTAAAAAGAAGTTTCATCCCGAAATGTAAGATGAAAATAATTCCGGGTATCTCGACTTCATACTATCTTCAGTCTCCCAAGTTGCTTCTTCTATTCCATGTCGTGACCATTGAACTTTAACCAAGGAAATGGGTTTATTCCTCAGTTGCCTGACTCGACTCTCGAGTATCTTAATTGGCTTCTCCTCGAATGTGCCATCATTAGCTACTTCTATCTCTCCGAAATCGATGACATGACTGGGATCTGGTATATACTTCTGTAACTAAGATACGTGTAACACATTATGAACATGACTCAGCGATGGCGGAAAGTCCAACCTGTAAGCTAACTCCCCAACTCTTTCAAGAATCTCAAATGGTTCGATATATCTCAGATTCAGCTTTTCTTTCCTCCCAAAATGAAAAATCCCTTGGGTAGGAGAAACTTTCAGAAGTACGTGATCCCCGATTCCAAACTCTAACGGGCGACGCGTATGTCTGTATAAGACTTCTGTCGACTCTAGTCAGCCAACAGCCTTCAACTAATCAAAGATACCTTCTCTTGAGTCTATACTATCAACTCTGGTTCCGTCCCAATTAAGTCAGATGAATCGTCCCAACACAGGGGTGATCTGCATCTTCTTCCATACAATGCTTCAAAAGTTGCCATCCTAATGGAAGCATGCCAACTATTGTTGTAGGTAAATTCAATCAACGGTAGATGAATTTCCCAATTAGTCGACCAATCTATGGCACAAGCTCTCAACATGTCTTCTACTGCCTGAATAGTCCTCTCAGACTGTGAATCAGTTTGAGGATGATAAGTTGTTCTAAAGTTCAGCTCGGTTCCCAGAGCTCTATAAACTGCTTTCCAAAAATGTGACACGAAGCGACCATCTTGATTTGAAATAATGGTCTTCGGTGTACCATGCAATCAGACTATCTCCACAATAAACATTCGTTCCAACCTCTCTGCTCCCCAAGTATCCTTAATGCCCAAAAAATGAGCCGACTTGGTTAGACGATCAACTATCATCCAAATCATGTTCACCCCTCGTCTGGTCTTCGGCATATTGGTGATAAATTCCATTGATATATCTTTCCACTTCCGTTCAGGAATCGTAAGTGGCTTTAACATTCCCGTGGGTCATTGATGTTCGATTTTAACCTGCTGACACATTAAACACTTCGAGACATATTCTGCTACAACTTTCTTCATATTTCCCCACCTAAAATTCTGCTTCAGATCCTTATACATCTTACTAGTGCCTGTGTGAACAGAATAGGGCGTATTGTGAGCTTTCTTCATGATTGTCTGCTTCAAAACATCAATATTGGGAACACAGAGTCGATGATGAAGTTAATTCCATCACACATAATTGTCCTTGAACGCCTTGTAACCATGTTTCAATTCCATCACGAATCAACTCTCGTTGAATGCTGGACTGGGATGTGAGCGTCTCTAGCATTCGAATAGAAATGGGTTTACGGCTCAGTGTATCAGCCACTACGTTCGCTTTACCTGGATGATAGAGAATTTCCAAATCATAGTCCTTAATCAATTCCAGCCATCTCCTATGCCGCATGCTTAACTCTTTCTGATTGAAAATGTATTTAAGACTCTTATGATCTGTGAAGATCTGACAGTGAGTCCCGTACAGATAGTGTCTCCATATCTTCAAGGCGAAAACAACAGCTGCCAGTTCATGAGTTGGATAATTTACTTCATATGGTTTCAATTGTCGTGAAGCGTATGCGATCACCTTCTCATTATGCATCAGTACACACCCGAGACCTTGATTTGAAGCGTCACTGTAAACTATGAATCCTTCAGTTCCTTGTGGTAGTGCTAGAATTGGAGCCGTCTTTAATCTCTTCTTCAATTCATCAAAACTGGCCTGACACATCTCGTTCCATTCAAACTTCTGGGTTTTCTACAGTAATCGGGTAAGTGGATAGGTAATTTTGGAAAACCCCTCAACGAACTAACGATAATACCCAGCAAGTCCTAAGAAACTTCTGACTTACTTCACGTTCTTATGAGACTTCCATTCCAAAATTGCCTCGACTTTCTAGAGATCTACTCGGACACCACATGACCAAGGAACATCACTTCCTTTAGACAGAATTCACATTTAGAAAATTTGGCATATAACTGCTCGCTCCTCAAGAGGTTCAAAACGATTTGTAAGTGCTGCTCATGCTCTTCCGGACTCTTAGAGTAGACCACGATATCATTGATAAACAAACTACGAATTTGTCTAAGTACTCTATGAACACTCGATTCACTAACTGCATAAACACATCAGGCGCATTAGTGAGACCAAACGGCATCACTACAAACTCATAGTGTCCGTAACGAGTTCTGAATCCTGACTTCGGGACACCTGATTCTTTAATCCTCAATTGATGGTATCTCGATCCCAAATCGATATTAGAAAACATTGTCGCTCCCTGCAACTGGTCGAACAAATCATTAATCTGTGGCAACGGGTACTTATTCTTGATTGTCATCATGTTTAGCTCTCGGTATTCGATGCACAATCGAAGCGATCCATCTTTATTTCGAACAAAAAGAACAGGTGCACCCCAGGGCGAAACACTTGGGCTGAATATAACCTTTGTCCAGCAATTCTTCCAGTTGCTTCTTCATTTCATACATCTCGGTAGGTGCCATTCTATATGATGCCTTAGAACTCGGTGTAGCTCCCCGCTCTAGCTCTATGGTAAACTCTACATCTTGTTGCGGAGGTAACCCAGGTAATTCGTCAAGGAACACGTCTGGAAATTTGCTCACAACAGGAATAGATGAAGGCTCTACTCTTCCTTCTTCTTTCTTCACCGCATAACACTAGTATCCGGCACAATCCTATTTTAGTAGTTTGATGGATTTCATAGCTTTGAGCACTTATCCTAAACTTCCTGGTCTCCATCCTTCAAATAGGATTTTAGAACCATCTTCAGCTATCATCGAAATATATCTCTTCCAATAGTTCATAATAGTTCCATAACGACTAAGCTAATCGTCTCCAAGAATCAAATCGTCTCCTTATATCTCTAGTACAATCAGATTTGAGGGCCATTCTTTGACTCCAGTTGTTACAGAAAAATCTCTAATTTCTAAATTCCCCTCAATTCCATCCCCACTCGGCAAACCCATAATATAAGACTCACATTCATGAAAACAAGAAATGTTTAAAAGATTAACACAAGATAATGATATAAACGAATGTGTAGCTCCTGTATCGAATAAAACACTAACCGGTCGCGAAAGGATCTGAACGGTACCTGATGCAGCAGTTGCATTCTGATCGTCCGCCCTTCTCATATCGTAAAGGCATGGAGGAGCGGACCCAGCACTCGATGCTTCCTTTCGGTCGTACTGTCCTCCGCCTCTACCTCGGCCGAAATTCTGGGGTGGCTGAACACTCTGTTGCGTCTGATGGACGCTCGCTTCTCTCTGAACTGGATACAAAGTATGAGCTCCAAAATATTTTGCCGCCTCTTCACAGAACACCACACGATGTCCTTCTCGTCCACAATCATAATACATCATGGAGGGAAGTGAGCAGTCATGTCGATAGTGTCCTGTTCGTCCACAGTTAAACATTTCCTGGTTATATCTGCCATTGCTGATACTGATCTGGAGTTCTTTCCACCTTTCGATGGATGTGGAGGCCTCTTGAATGAATGAAAAGATGATAAGGCTTTGCGGGGTCCACTACTCTTGTGCTCTGTAAAACTACCAGAAACTTTCTGTTTCTTGGACTCAGAGAACTTTTTCATAGCTGCTTCTTTCATTTCATATGCTAGAGCTTTGTCTTGGTAATGGTGGAGAGTGGTGCATTCAAAACCTGACATGTACCTCTGTATCTCCGGCTTCATTCTCATATCAAAATGAATCATCATTTATGCATCGGTTCTGACCAGGTGTCGAACAAACGCCATCTGCTGATTAAATGTCTTAATCGTTTGAGCCACCGGTACATTCGAAGGCTGCACAGAGAAAAACTCCCGAACTTTAGCTTCTCTCACCGAATGAGGGCAGTACCGAGTTTCAATCATAAGTTTGAACTCTCCCCAATAGGCATCATGATCGATAGGTCGGATGGCTTCCCAACACTCGGACGCTTCTCCCATCAGGAAATACTGGGCAATGAGGGCTCTCTGGTTGTCCGGGCAGTTGATCCCTGCAAATACTTTCTCCAGATCTCTCAGCCAGTGATCCCATGTCGGCGTCTCAGAAAAACCATCGAACTTCGGCGGGTGCATCTTCGCCACCTCCTGTAGCCATCTATCTCCTTGATTTCCCAAGTCTGGGATGCCTTGTTGTCTCTTTCCCGGCTGCAATGCTACCGCCACTTGAATTCTGTCCACAACTTGAGCAAATTGGGTCATTTAGTTAACCACTTGACGAAGGATGTCGGGAACAGAAGGCTTGGCATTCGTGTCCACGGTTTTCTCTCATTCATTGTTGACGGACTCTTGCTGTGCGCCAGAATTGGAGTTAGCTTGATTTGATAGCGAATCAGGAACGGAGGGTGAAGCTTCCTTCTCAGCATTTCCACGTCCGCGTCCAAGACCGCGACCACGTCCACGTCTTCCTCTCAACGTATTGTAAGCATACATACTTAATATACAGGGAACAACAATGTACTAATGTTCGAAGAGTACAACATGTAAAGGACAAGTTAGATTTTAGGAAACTTACAACCACCGCTCACACGAAGAAGTAGGCAGTACAGTGATGTTATTCACGGCCGTTTATCTCAAAAGACATATATGAACCCTATTTTAACCCAACGGCCAAGATATCCATAATCTTAGCTCTGATACCATATTCTGTAACACCCCGATATATTCAGGATTATTACAGCACCGTAAATCCTTGATATAAGGAGTTACTTGGCTAATAATTTAAAAACAACATTGTTAAATACCAATCGTGATATTAATTATTACATCACCAGTTTGAAACGTAAAAATCAGCCAACATCCGAATTATAAACCTCAAAAGACAAACAAAACAACGGCATACTCGAGTACTTTATTAAAATAAAACACAATCTGACAAATCATCCAGGTCGTAACATCACTCTTCACCCTCGTCCTCATGCAGCTCTAGTGGTTGTTTTCCCGTCCTCCTGTATCCTGAACATACAACAAGTGTCCACCCCCGAAGGAGTTAGCACAACGATGCTAGTACAAGTACGATAATTATACAATAATAGATTATTCAACATCTCATGAAGAATAAAGACAACATCATCAACGATAATAATAACAATGAGTCTCTACTAAAAGAAAACTCACAATACTGTACACAACATGATACAACATACACATTGTAATTCCGATGATCCAGCATTCACTGCATAGATCCCAAGATGATCTCGTCGGACCAACACGAGGTGGAAAAACTTGTCTAATTATCCAGCGCACGCTAGCATAGATCCCAAGATGATCCTGTCAGACCAACATGAGGTGGACATACAACAACGACACATATACACGACAACATGTATATCATCAATACATAAAACATAACTAAAATACTTGCCTTTGAAAGATGGCAAGAAATAGATACTTCACGACTTCAAAAACTTGAAGGCTACTCCTTCGATCAACCGTTCGCAAACCTCGAACCTTACACAAATGGAAATAACGACAACTCAACTTACGTAATAATTCTAACGTACGAACATCTAACATCTACTACGGCCGAGTTAACGTTCTAAGTTGTCCAGTTCAAGGTTCAACTACTCGACGAACGCTCAGTCGAACTAATGACATACTTCATGCGAATCAAATGACCATAACGGAGATGAAATGTCGACGTCTACGAATTCAGGGATATTCAAATTATCATTAATCCACACTCAAATTCTGAGTATCAATTCCAATACCTGGTTCAGTTATTTTAACACATTTCAATCGAGTTCTAGATTAGTTCATCTCCACGATTTCGTTCTTCTATACGCGGTCCTTCTTGTCAAAGTTTTAAGTTCAAAACAATTATCACCAAACTAATCACTTTATTATAACCATCAATATGAAGATTATCACATCAAGAAACCTCTACAAATCATGAACTATACTTGAAGAACACCCTCTATATTCATCTTCTTTAATTCATCTAACACATGTGATAACCTTAACAAATCGTTCCTCAAGATAGTGTTTAAAATTCATCGTCAACAGCATGTTACGATTTCAGCAAACTCCATCCCGATGTTTAACAAAATCAAGGCTCAACTATAATCCCTTTTAACAATGGAAATCCTAAGTATAAATTCTTTTAATCCTCCTAAAAATGGTGTTTGATTCTATAAGTTATCAATAAACCTTAATAGCTCCAGTAGTAATGTTCATAATCAATATAAGAATACAAATTCTAGGCTGGGATAGCATCACATACATTATTACGGGGGAAAACGATGAAACACTTGGCGGAACGCAACATTGGAAGCTTGAACATCAATCCAAGATGCTTCCCAACTTCAACCACCAAGTATAGAGGCTAAATCAAGGGTTATGTTGTGGGAGAGGCTCTCTGGATTTACCGAATTCGGACAAGGAGCGAGGAAGAATTTTTTTGAAATGAAGTGGGTTGATGTCCTATTTATAGGATTCTGAACTTTACGTACGTTAGCCACAAGACATTGCATATGCTATAGCCTTATCGTATGTTATGGGCAACTCCTTACGTACGTTAACGTTCATCAGTAGCTCACTGTCTCGCTTCTGACTTCCTTAACGTACGTTAACAATCATATTTGCGTACGTAATATGTTCAGTGTAGCGTACATTATTATACTCCTTTAACATACGCTATGCCTCGTTGACTTGCTTCATCAAAAGTTGTCCAGCTTCACGTGGAGAATCCTTACCCGACAATATCCTATCTGGGCCTCATGCACCGACCAGACTTTTCTGCCTTTAACTGCCTGTTACGTACGTTATGCCTCACCTATAGCGTACGTTATCTTCAGCTCATAACGTATGTTATGCTCAACTGCTAGCGTATGTTATGACGTGCAGATGCATGCATGCATGTTTTTGGAAACTCATGAATGTAGGAATATGTAATACGGGAAAATCACAATTTGATTATTAATACCTCATAATCAAATGCTATAAGTTTCAAATACAGAGGAAATACACAATAATTATCCGGGTATTACATAGACATTTATAGTGAGATAGTAAGGTTGCACGGTACGTGTAAGACTATTATTTTGGATCGGGATGGCCGTCTTGTGTCGCATTTCTGTAAATCGATCCATCAGACTTTGGGTACCGAGTTGAGGTTGAGTACATCATTTCATCCATAGGCAGACAGTCAGACTGAGGGGACGATCCAGACATTAGAGAATATGTTACAGGCGTGTGCCCTAGATTGGAGTAGTGATCGGGAATTACATCTACCGTTGATAGAGTTTACTTGCAATAATAGTTGGCACGCATTGATCAAAATGGCACCTTTCAAAGTATTGTAGGCGGTGTAGATCCCCATTTTTTTGGGATGAGGCATCGGAGTTAGTTGGGATGGAACCAGATATGTTGATGGAAACCAGAGAGAAAATTTCTACCATTCGAGATAGATTGTTGACTGCTCAGAGTCGATAAAAATCCGATGCTGATATTCGTCGTCGACCCCTGGAGTTTGAGGTGGGGGATCCTGTTCTGCTAAAAGTATCACCGACGAAAGGAGTTTACCATTTCGGGAATAAGGGAAAGCTTAGCCCGAGGTATATTGGGCCATTGAGATTCTAGACAGGATCGGTGAGTTGGCTTATCAGTTGGCGTTACCTCCAGCCCTTAGTCGCGTTCACAACGTATTTCACATTTCTCAGCTGAGAAAGCACGTTTCGGACCCGATTCATATCATTGACTATGGGGATATTGAGATAGAGGATGATGTCATTTGAAGAAAGGCCGGTGAAAATCCTTGAGCATCATAGAAAACAACTTCGGCACAAAATCATTTCGTTAGTTAGAGTGCAGTGGTCGAGGCATGGAGTCGAAGAAGCGACTTGGGAAACCGAAGATAGCATGAGTGCTAAGTACCCATAATTATTTATCTCATAAGTTTTGGGATGAAAATTGTTTTTAGAGGGGGAGAATGTAATATTCGTACTTTTCTATTCTTAATAATTTTCATTTTGGTGTGTTTTCCATTTTCAGCGACTCGTTTGTAGCTGTTTTTACATTTTTAAAATGATTAATTATGCATGTTTTGACATCCGGGCGTGTTTCGGAGTTGTACTCCATTTTGCGTTTACTAGCAACCTTTCCACTTTTTAGTTCGTTTGACATAATCATGGTTCGAAATTGTTGTTTTATGTTTCCCATAAGTTCGTTTAACATTGGCATACGTGTTGTGAGCTTCGGTTTGGATGTTCGACCTCGTATCGTGTCGTTTTGTAATTCCCTAAAATTTTAGGATAATTACTTCCACTACGGTTTGCCGAACCTTCGGGTAGTCGGGATCGTATTTTCTTTTAGCACTTAAGTTCGTCGTCTGGAACCCTTTGTAAGCGTGTCCTCAAACTTCATTGTTCATCACGTTTCGACTCAGTGATATTCTTTTCCAGAATAATTGGCTCTCTACAGTCCTGGACTGCTTGAGGCTTACGTACGTTATCAGTGATGCATAAGTACATTAGTCTCATCTTGCTTACGTACGTAAGTGCTTCAGTAGCGTACGTTATGGCCTACAGAGGATCGGGCAGAGACTTTTGCCAGGCTATTGCGTACGTAACAGGTAGTACGTAGCTTCGTTAGGTGAATAACGCACGTTAAGTTTCCCTGACTTACGAACATTATCACGGACATATTTATATACCTAGTTTAGCGTCTTCTGTACGGGTTTCTTCCATTTTTCTCTTCTTCTCCTCCTAACGACGATCTGGGCAATTCCATTGATGAGGGTTGGTCATAATATCATCATTCAACATCATCACCGAGTTCCTAACGTGATTTAATCAACATTAAACCTTTCTTCTCCGTCGAATCGAGGTAATCCTTCTCGGAACCCTAAATTTCGGGATCTTGGGGTTTTTTTGATTTTTCCTTCGTTCCTTTCTGAATTACTCATGAAATCTTGAGGTGTATGATTTAATTGTTCGTTTATGTTGCTATATTTCATATCAATTATTGTTATTGAGTGTTTCCCCGTCGTGTTTAATCCGTGGATTGCTGATTCGGGGAGGTTTTGTGAAAACCCTCGCCCGTATTGAACGTACACCTATTGTCAAGGTTGTAACTGGGGTTATGGGCGTATTCCGTTCAATTATTGTTATCTTTTAGGACTGAGTTATGTTAACCTTGTATTTAGGAGCGCTCGTGGTCACTCCGTGGCATTCCTAGCCGTCGTTTACTTTCTGTCTCGTCAAAGATGTCTCAAAGGAAAGTACTTTACATTTGGTTGCGTATACTAGTATTTGAATTATGGCTTTTCGTGTATGTTGTGGATGTGAATGCGTATGTTCACCCAGGGATGGTCTGATGGGGCCTCTGGGGATACGTAGTGTCGTGTGTATGTATATAATGAACTGGGGTTAACCACCCAGGGATGGTCCGATGGGGCCTCTGCGGGGTGCGGTGGTCGTGAGTCTCGTACCAACGGTTAACCTTTGAAATGTTTTGTTGTAGAACTGTGTTTTGTGCTTGTGCACTGTAATATTCCGGAATATAAAAATGTTTACTAAAATGATTTTGGCGCATATTTCATCTGATTAGAATGGTAGTTCAAATGGATTGTACTTCCACTAGCTGTTGTCGCTAACCCCTTAAATGTGAAAAATACTTTTGTATTTCAGATACAGGTCCTGGAGACGAACGAGCTTGCGGACAATATGAGGATGAAGGGCAAGAGTGATTCTGTTCAATTATCGTTTGTTGGGCATGTCGTCTTTTTATTTTAACATTTATGTCATTTATTTCAGTACTCGAGTACTTCTTCCTTTGAACTTGTATTTGCTTGTGAACCCGGTTTGGAAAGGATTTTGTTTGTTACTGTCGGGTTTGGTTCATTTGTCTTGAATGTCTTAAATTGTGGAATTGTTTGTATGTTGATGAAGTTTGTCATGGGTCATGGTGTTGAGTTTGTACGTTAGCCTGGTGGATTCCAAAGGGTTGGGGTCCACGGCGTTGTAATATGCCCTGAACGTCTTGGGGTGTTACAGAATATGGTATCAGAACTAGGTTTTATGGATACCTAGGCTGTCGGTCATTTGTGTCTAGTCGAGTGTCGTTTCTGAACAGTATCACTACTATGCCATCATCTCAGTACGCCGTTGCTCGTAAGTTTTTTCTAACTTGACTTGTTGTGTTACCCTGTGTGGTTTATTCTTAATATTGTGATGTGTTTTGCATTTGTATGATACTCACTTGCTGCTTCTTCAGAATGCCTGCTGGTAGAGGACGCGGATGCGGTAGGAGACGTGGCGCAGCCGGTGGGGCGGCCATGTCCGACAACTCTAGGGCTGGTTCGGCAACACCTTTTTTGTCAAACAGTATCCCGCCTAGTGCCGAAGGTCAGCAGGATCAGTCTACCAGCTTTGGTAATACCAATGATAAGGTCGGGGTAGCGAACATTCTGCAGCTAGTAGCAAATCGGATGGCGCTACTAACCTAGGCGGTCCTGGTTAACCAAGTTAATGCTAATCTGGTTCCGCCTACTGGTTCTGGTACCGATAAGTTGCTTCAGGACGTGATCCGTATGCATCCATCGTAGTTCGATTGTACTTCCGACCCTTCTGGTTGGGAGAGTTGGTTATTCGAGATGGAAAAAGTGTTCGAGCCAGCAAACTGCTCCGAGGAGAGGAAAGTACCAATTGCTCAGTACTTCCTCACCAAGGAGGCGGCAACGTGGTGGAAAGCAGTGAAAGCGCGTCACCAGGCAGCTTCGTAGGATGAGTTTCGAGAATTTATGGAGGCCAAATATTGTCCATGGCCGGTGAAAGAGGGAAGAATTCGAGCCTTCTTTGAAGCAAAATCCCAAGATGTTCCTCTCTCACAGGTGATCAAGGACTACAATCAGCAGCTACATTATGTGAGGAATCAGGTCCGAGATGAGCAAGATAAGATCCACCACTTCGACATACGGATGAAGCCGAGGGTTCGCCACTACATGTCGGGTCTTGGGTGTACAACTTTGAAAGACTATCAGAAAAGGGCGATGGCCTATGAGATGTCTTTTTCTGCGACAAAGGTGGCAACAGAGGGTAAGAAACAGAAGACTTCCGGTCAGTTTTTGGGAGGTAAGTCTGGCGGGCATCAGAAGACTCAGTTTGGTTCGCGAGCTTTCGGGAATCAGTCCCCGTCATTTGGGTGAGGCAATGGTTCCAAGTCTGCTCCGACAACTCCTGTTCATGGTCATACCTATTTTAGCTATGTTTGTCCAGGACATATGATGGGTGAGTGTGACAAGCCGCCGCTACAGTGTCTTACTTACGGTCGTATGGGGCATCATGCTAAGTATTATGGAGATGCGAGTCGGGCACCATTTACTCAGGTGTCATCCCTGGATACGAGAGAACCGAGCGTGAATCAGGCTCCGACAGCTAATCAGCCTCAGCAGAGTTTCGGCAGAGGTCAAGGACGTGGGCAGTCTTCTAGAGGGGGAGCTTCTAATGCGGGGTCTGTTCCGCCCCGTGTGTATGAGATGAGACGAGCGGGAGATCCTGACGCGACAGTGGCTACAGGTATCGTTCGCATCCTTGACCATTCTGTTTCCGTGATATTCGATTCTGGTGCTACGCATTCTTTCATCTCTTTGGATTATGTGCGTCGTCTGCATGTTGATTGTCTAGTTGCATGTGAACCGTTTGTTGTTAAACTGTCTAGTGGAGATAGTATTGTGGGGGATCGTGAGGTTAGAGATTTTCCAATGAGTATCGCTGGGAGGGATTGGTATTCTAATCTGATTGGGGTAGACATTAAGGATGAGGATTTGATCCTTGGTGAGGATTGGTTAGATCGACATGGGGCGATCATGAATTATAGAGTGAGAACCATTTCGATGTTAGCCTCTGATGGTACCGAGCACTCTTTTGTGGGACGCAAACGGAGTAGTCAGAAATTCTTTATCAGCGCTATGAAAACGGTGAAACTTCTTCGAGGAGGTTGCACTGTTACTGGTGTTATGCTTTGAGATCGGAAGAAGGGGGGTTGAGCTCTCGTCTATTCCGGTAGTGAGCGAGTATCCTGACGTCTGTCCAGATGGGTTTCCGGTTTGCCACCGGACCGTGAGATTGAGTTCATCGTTGATTTAGATCCGGTTGCAACTCTAATTTTGAAAACGCCATATTGTATGGCGTCTACCGAGATACTTGAGTTGAAGAAACAGTTGGGAGAGTTTCTAGACATGGGTTACATTCAACCGAGTGCTTGGGGCGCACCAATCTTGTTTGTGAAGAAGAAGGATGGGTCACTTTGTTTATGCATCGACTACCGAGAGTTGAACAAGGTGAACATCAAAAACAAGTATCCGCTTATGAGGATTGATGACTTGTTTGACCAATTACAGGGAGCGACTGTGTTCTCGAAGATTGATTTGAGATCGGGGTATTACCAACTCCGAGTGAAGGATTCCGATATTTCGAAGACGGCCTTTCGGATGAGATACGGCCATTATGAGTTTGTGGTTATGCCGTTCGGGCTAATCAACGTCCCAGTCGTGTTCATGTAGCTAATGAACAAGGTCTTTATCGAATATCTCAATAAGTGTGTAGTCGTCATCGACGATATTCTGATTTACACGATGAACGAGGAGGAGCATGCACGTCATCTGCATATCTTATTGGAAATCTTGAGAACTCAGCGCCTTTATGCGAAGTTCTCAAAGTGTGAGTTTTGGTTGCGGGAGGTTATGTTTCTCGGCCACGTGATCTCGGCCGAGGGTATTCGTGTAGACCCAAACAAGATAGAGGCAGTATTGGATTGGGCGCCGCCCAAGAACGTGAAGAAGGTCCGTAGTTTTCTGGGTTTGGCGGGGTATTGTCGAGGGGTTATCTAAACTCGCTCGACCGCTCACTCAGTTATTGCAAAAGTCAGAAAAGTTTGTGTGGTCAGACGAGAGGCAGAAGAGTTTCGAAGAGTTGAAGAAGCGGTTGACTACCGCGCCCGTCTTGGCCTTACCGTGCGGTAATGAGGGTTTCTCAGTTTATAGCGACGCCTCAGGCCAAGGGCTTGGATGTGTACTCATGCAGGAGGGGAAGGTGATTTTCTTCCCGTCAGTTGAAACCGTACGAGTTGAATTACCCTACCCACGATCTTGAGTTGGCTGCAGTTGTGTTTGCGTTGAAGTCATTACTTGTACGGATCGTCGTGTCAGATTTTCACCGATCACAAGAGCCTGATGTATATTTTCACATAGAAGGAACTGAATATGAGACAGAGGAGGTGGCTGGAGTTAATCAAGGATTACAATCTCGAAATCCTTTATCATCCGGGCAAGGCAAATGTGGTGGCAGATGCCTTGAGTCGGAAATCAGTATCGCTTCGGACACTTGAGTTGCTCACGGCGCATCCAGAGCTCCAGCGAGAGTTGATGGGGTTGAGTATTGAGGTTGTGTTACTAGGGAATGCTGGGGAATTGTGTGCTCTTGAGATCTCGTCGTCTCTGGTCGACGACATTAAATTGAGATAGTTAGAAGATCCGATGTTTATTCAACTCCGTGAGAATGTGGTGAAGGGGAAAGCCCCGAGATTCGTGATTCATGAAGATGGTGTGTTGGCTGTGTTTTTTGAATGACTCAGAATTGAGGCAGGGCATTATGCGGGAGGCTCATGCGTCACCTTACTCAGTCCATCCGGGCTCGAGTAAAATGTATAAGAATTTGAGGAAGAATTTTTGGTGGAATGACATGAAGAATGAGGTAGTGCTGTTTGTGGCTAAGTGTTTGACTTGTCAGCAAGTCAATATCGAGCATCAGCAGCCAGCCGGGTTGTTGAAACCACTTCCGGTCTAGGAATGGAAGTGGGAGGACGTCTCTATGGATTTTGTCACGAATTTTCCGAGGACAAAGATGGGAATTAACATGGTGTGGGTGATCGTGGATCGACTAACTAAGTCAGCACATTTTCTGGGCGTCAAGGACACTTGGGGTCCAGAAAAATTGGCTCGTATTTTTGTTTTGCAGATCAGGAGACTTCATGGTACACCCAAGACTATTATTTCGGACAGAGATGGTCGGTTTGTATCGCATTTTTGATAGGCGGTACACAAGGCATTGGGGACACATTTGTGTTTGAGTACATCTTTCAATCCTCAGACCGATGGACATTCCGAGCATACCATTCAGACGTTCGAGGATATGTTGCGCGCGTGCGCGCTAGACTGGAGTAGTGATTGGGAAGAACATCTGGCCCTGATCGAGTTCGCTTATAATAATAGCTGGCATGCATCGATTAAGATGGCACCGTAAGAGGCGCTTTATGGCCGACGATGTCGATCACCGATATGTTAGGATGAGCCATCCGATTTAGTTGGCACCGAGCCGGATCTTGTGTTGGAGACTAGGAGGAAAGTCGAGTTGATTCGAGAGAGAATGTTGGCGGCTCAGAGTCAACAAAAGTCTTATGCGGATGTTTGGCGTCGACCCTTGGAATTTGAGGTAGGGGATCATGTCTTGTTGAGAGTGTCACTGTCGAGGGGAGTTTTCCGTTTTGGGAAAAAGAGGAAGCTTAGTCCACGGTATATTGGACCTTTCGAGATATTGGAATGAGCTGGCAAGTTGGCTTACTGGTTGGCATTACCCCATTCATTGAGCCATATGCATAGTGTGTTTCACGTTTCTTAGTTGAGAATGTATGTTCCAGACCCGACTCACATTATTGATTTTGGAGACGTGGAAATCGAGAAGGATGTTACGTTTGAGGAGAGATCAGTGAAGATTTTGGAATGTCGGAATAAACAGTTAAGCAGAAAACCATTCCCTTGGTTAAGGTACAATGGTCGAGGCATGGAGTGGAGGAAGCGACGTTGAAATTGGAAGAGGATATGCGTGTGAGATACCCCAATTTGATTCTTAAGTTTCGGGACGAAACTTCTTTTTAAGGAGGAGAATGTAATATCTGTACCTTTCTATTTTTAGCAGTTTCTATTTTTGGCGCATGTCTATTTTTATCGACTCGCTTATAACCGTTTTGACATTTTGAACCTATTTTGTTCTTGGTGTTTTTCCATTTGGACGAGTTTCAGAGGTGTTTTTACGTAATTTCGCTTTATGTTATGTTTTGTCGCATGTAGGTTCGATTCTCGTAAAACTCGTTCAATTTCATTGTGTTTTCATTTCCACAAGTCCGTATGGTTGAGTTATTCATGTTGTGAGTTTCGGTTTGATAATCCGACGTCGTCCCGTGATTTTCGGACGTTTGGGCCGTTTTGTGATTTCCTAAGTGTTTGGGGAAATTTACTTCCGTCGCCGAATTCTGGATCTTTGGCCGGTCGGAATGGTGTTTCCTTTTAGTGCTTAGATCCGTCGTCATAAATACATCGTATTTATGTTTGGGTTCTGTCCTTGTGTTGCATTTCGAATTCGTACCTTCCTGAACAGCGAACTGCATTCAGCAGTGCTAAACTGCTGCATGAATAACGTACGTTATTCATGCTTTCTTCCGTGCGCTATCGATGCATGTATAACATACGGTAAACCTTAGTGTTAACGTATGTTATTGTCCTTAGCATTTTGGGCAGAAGCTTCTGCCCAGTTTCTGCCTAGCCCTTACGTACGTTAACATATGACTGTTACATATGTAAGAGGCATAACGTACTGTTGTGTCGAGATTTATACACCTCAACAGGCGATCGGCACAAATATCGGGCAACCGAACTGGAGTCGAATCAACCACGGCACACCTACATAACGGAAATCCCAGATCAAGTCCAAGTGCCGAGCGATCGACATCTAAGGCGATCGTATCTTGGCTCCTGGCGATCGACTCTGGTGCCCGATCATGGACGACCGCCTAATGCCACGCAAAGCCAACATCCGTCTAGTCTGCGAAGGCCGAAACTCGAAGCAAGGACCCATGTGCAGATCCTCGAATGGCGCCACAAAATATGGATCGTTGACCATAGCCTGTCACCATCTTCTCACCTACCGACAGACCCGCCGAAAGGTACAAGGTGGGACCTCCTGGGACAGCGACAATAGACGCGTGTGGTCCTCTCATTGGTCCGCACAGCTGGCTGCCAGCAGCAGCCGCGGACTTTGAGGCAACCAGCCCATGTGCTAAAAGACGATCGCCCCCTTTATTATAATACAAGAAAGGCGATCGCCCGTCAGGAAAAAAGGCATCCCAACTCCTATAAATAGAAGGCTTCCTGCACTTGGAACAGGGTCTGGTTTTTTCTGGCTGCTTTCTCTCGGCTTTTCTCTCTCAGAACCTCTTAACCAAAAGACGGTCGGCAGAGGCAAGAACTCCCTGCAGTTCAAGAACTCACAGAGCAGCACTCAAGAGCTAGATAGCTAAGGTCTTTTACACTCATTGTAACTGTACTCTTACATTAATATTTGTATTCCAACGGATTCGTATTAATAACATCTCACGAGAGCATTCAAGCCCGGGCCTAACAAACCCGGAAAATCTTGTGTTATTTACTTCCCCACGGACGTGCTCTCGCATTTTGTTTGTTACTCGACCATTCCAGCAATATCATCTCCGGATAATATTTTGGATAACAACAATTGGCGCTAGAAGGAGGGCATCTTAACCTTCATTTTTATTCCGACCATCTCGAAGAACACTCACTGTTCTCCGGGGAATATACTTAAAGAAACACTCACTGTTCTTCAAAGAAAAACCTTCAGAGTCATGACGTCTGCCACCACATCGAAGAGAGCCTCTCTACGATCCGCCGGACGCCTTATTCCGGCTCAATCCGAGCCCCAGCCTACGGCAGAGGGTAGCCGCGGCGACGCGAGACTCTCGATCCCGCACCTGAGGGACGGCCCCAGCCTTTCGCTCGACCAGTTCCAAACCGCGGAATAGATTGAGGAGGCTATGGCCATCCTAAGGGAGCGACAGAGAGCATTCGATGCGCCCGCAATTACCCCATCAGCCATCCGCTGCGCGGGCAAACGGAAGCTCAAGGGGTTACTTGTCGAGCGATCATCAGGAAGCCCCGATTCACGAGCAGAAGCGCTCACGAGGTGGGACGGTTCCGTTTTCAGCCGCCTAGGAAGCGACCCATCATGGCGACCAGGGCATTCTGGCCCCAGCCATGAGACGACGGAGCCCGAATCCGTCACCAGGAGTTCAGCTTACCCAACTCCCAGAAGGCAGACCAGCCATCTGGCTCCTCCTCGCCGAAGAACCGAGATCGGCGGCGATGACCTCATCGCCTACCGCGGAGTCAGGAGATCGGTACACGATCGCCTCGGCTCCCGCTCCAAGGGCCAAACCACGAGCGACCAAGCTACGACGATGGCCGCAATGCAACGCCAGCTCGATGGCATGAAGGCGTTCCTAGAAACTGGGGCAGGTGCGCTGGGTCGAGCGAGCCGCTCGCGGTCCAGATCGAACTCGCCCCCATGCAGCCAAGGATCACTCCTCCTCAAACACCTTTGTACGAGGGGAGATCGGACCCCGAGACTCACCTGAGCAAGTTCCGGATCTACATGACTGGATGCGGGGCATCAGACGCGACCAGGTGCCATATGTTCCCGTTGACACTGGGCGACCTGGCCCATAGGTGGTACGTCTCATTGCCACCGCGATCCATCAGTTCTTTTGAACAACTGGCGAACGACTTCACAACGTACTTCGCCGCCAAGGTCGCTCGACCAGAAGGTCCCCATCGCATGATGAAATCAGGCAGGGGGAAGAGGAGTCCGACGAAGACTACATCGATTGGGTGGATGAGATAATCCTCAACGGCGAGCCCGTAAGCGACGAGATCGCCCTCTACTCAGTCCTAGGGGGATTCAATGGTCTTTCGCCCATGTTCAGGCACCTAACGAAGGACATCCCCCCGACCTACGCAATATTCCGCGCCAAGGCCACAGACTTTGTGGCCAGGCGGAGGTTGCTCGCCCTTTGCCAAGACGAGGGGGCAGAGTCGGCGATCGCCAAGTCCAACAAGGTGGTCGCCAAGCCACCCGGTGATTTCAGGACCTTCGAGGACGTGCAAACCCATCTCTACCACAACCTCAATCTATCTCCGGCTCAAATTTTCTATGCCATCCAGGGGCGCGAACGGCTAAGCAAGCCGAAGGCGGTAAGGGAACACGGTCATCTGGACCACAACAAATTTTGTGCTTACCACAAGAGTCCCGGCCACAACACCGATCAATGCCGTGACCTCCTCATACAACTCTGGAGATTGTTCGAGAAGGGCAAGTTGGACAGTCTAGTAACTTAGTCGGGCGTCAGAACGACGATCACCAGTCTTCCAACCCGATCGCCAGAATCAAGCAACATCTCCAAAAATGTAGGACTCGCTCGCCATCTACAGTTCATCATCTAACATGATGGACCAAGGCATGAGATTGCCTCCCTCAGCACAGCGTATACTGTCGAGGATCGCCATCTAACTTGATGATCCGAGGTAGAAGAGTGCAGCCATGGTCCTGGAAGTCGATGGAACCGACTGCTTCGTCCATGCAAGGTTCCTTTGGGCTGCGATCGCTCGCCCTCTCGTTTAAATACGAGGCGGGCGTAGCCGAAGGACCCTCCAAACAAATCTGTGGACACGCTCGCTAGCCCTCAAAGGTTCATCATATAACATGGTGAACCCGGACAATGCGACGCGTCCCTACCCCCGTCACAACGTATACCGTCGAGGATTGCCATCTATATGACGATCCGAGGTAGAAAAGTGCTAACAACCCGCGGATGTGGAGTTAATTAATCCGACGACGCCCTGCGCAAGGACTCCTCCAGACCAAGACCGCTCGCCCTTCGTTTAAATACGAGGCGGGCGCAGCCTAACGGAGGACCCTCACAATAAAGTGAGTCGCGAGACAAACCTACAGGTGGAATGTCCCTCGCGCACAAGACACGGTCATGGAGGTCGGTCTATCGAACTCCACGACCGTGCACGGTTTCTCAAGGTCGAAACAATCGGCTGTCCACGAGGGATCTGCAAAATTAAAGATCACAAGAACAAGACCGAAGATAGCTCGCCAAATGATCAGGTTGCCCAAATCCGAGACCAAAGTCCGCTCAACGGATTGCCCGTCATTATCCTAAACGATCGCCAGTGGAACCACCTCCCCCCATGTCTTCAACATCGGAGCAAGCTGGGGGGCAATTGTTGTGTCGAGATTTATACACCTCAACAGGCGATCGGCACAAATATCGGGAGACCGAACTGGAGTCGAATGAACCACGGCACACCTACAGAACAGAGATCCCAGATCAAGTCCAAGTGCCGAGCGATCGACATCTAAGGTGATCGTTGACCACAGCCTGTCACCATCTTCTCACCTACCGACAGACCCGCCGAAAGGTACAAGGTGGGACCTCCCGGGACAGCGACAAGAGACGCGTGTGGTCCTCTCATTGGTCCGCACAGCTGGCTGCAAGCAGCAGCCGCGGACTTTGAGACAACCAGCCCATGTGCTAAAAGACGATCACCCCCTTTATTATAATACAAGAAAGGCGATCGCCCGTCAGGGAAAAAGGCATCCCAACTCCTATAAATAGAAGGCTTCCTGCACTTGGAACAGGGTCTGTTTTTTTCTGGCTGCTTTCTCTCGGCTTTTCTCTCTCATAACCTCTTAACCAAAAGACGGTCGGCAGAGGCAAGAACTCCCTGCAGTTCAAGAACTCACAGAGCAGCACTCAAGAGCTAGATAACTAGGGTCTTTTACACTCATTGTAATTGTACTCTTACATTAATATTTGTACTTCAACGGATTCGTATTAATAACATCTCATGAGAGCATTCAAACCCGGGCCTAACAAAGCCGGCAAATCTTGTGTTATTTACTTCCCCACGGACGTGCTCTCGCATTTTGTTTGTTACTCGACCATTCCAGCAATATCATCTCCGGATAATATTTTGGGTAACAACACGTATGTTAACCTCACCATGTTAACGTACGTAATGAAATGTCAGGTATTTAAAACCTGAACAGGTCAGTCGCGTCATTTTTCTTCCTCTTCTTTCCTTGTCCGCGACGTGAGTTCTTCGGAGGGATTTAGGGTGATTCGCACAGAGCAGTCCATAGAGTTCCTATATAGATTGATTGTTGTGCTTCAAGCAAGGTTTATCATCATCCTAAGCCGTCTCTATCGCCATAATCCAAGGTATTTTAGCCTAGAACCGTAACTTTGTTCATTTTGGGGTTTTTTCGGGATTTGTCTATTTAAACTCGAATTGTTCATTTGTGTTGCTATATTTCCTCTCAATTATTGTTATTGAGTGTTTCCCAATCCGTTTCCGTTGTGTGTTAATCCGTGGATTGTTGATTCGGGGAGGTTTTGTGAAAACCATCGCCCATATTGAACGTACATATATTGTTAAGGTTGTAATCGGGGTTGTGGGCACATTCCGTTCAATTATTGTTATCGTTTAGGACTGAGTTGTGTTAACCTTGCATTTAGGAGCGGTCGTGGTCACTCCGTGGCATTCCTATCCATCGTTTACTTTCCGTCTCGTCAAAGATGTCTCAAAGGCAAGTACTTTACATTTGGTTGCGTATTCTAGTATTTGAATTATGACTTTTCGTGTATGTTGTGGATGTGAATGCGTATGTTCACCCACGGATGGTCTGACGGGGCCTCTGGGGATACGTAGTGCCGTGTGTATGCGTATCATGAACTAGAGTTAACCACCCAGGGATGGTCCGATGGGGCCTCTGCGGGGTGCGGTGGCCGTGATTCTCGTACCAACGGTTAACCTTTGAAATATTTTGTTGGAGAACTGTGTTTTGTGCTTGTGCACTGTAATATTCCGGAATATAAAAATGTTTTCTAAAATGATTTTGGCGCATATTTCATCTGATTAAAATGGTAGTTCAAATGGATTGTACTTACACTAGCTGTTGTCGCTAATCCCTTAAATGGGGGAAATACTTCTGTATTTCAGATACAGGTCCTGGAGACGAACGAGCATGCGGACAGTACGAGGACGAAGGGCAAGAGTGATTCTGTTCAATTGTGGTTTGTTGGGTGTGTCATCTTTTTATTTTAACATTTATGTCATTTGTTGCAGTACTCGAGTACTTCTTCCTTTGAACTTGTATTTGCTTGTGAACCCGGTTTGGGAAGGATTTTGTTTGTTACTGTCGGGTTTGGTCCATTTGTCTTGAATGTCTTAAATTGTGGAATTGTTTGTATGTTGATGAAGTTTGTCATGGGTCATGGTGTTGAGTTTGTACGTTAGCCTGGTGGATTCCAAAGGGTTGGGGTCCACGGCGCTGTAATATGCCCTGAACGTCTTGGAGGTGTTACAGGAAGAAATGTTCAGAACAATGTTAAACGAATACCCTCTTCCACAATATCTTTGGGCCGAGGCCGTAAATACGGCGTGTTATACTATAAACCGAGTCGTACATCGGAGAGGTCAACTTAAAACCCCGTATGAGATTTGGAACAATAAAAAGCCTAATATTTCTTATTTCCACCCCTTTGGATGTAAAGTTTTCATACATAATAACGGTAAAGAAAATTTGGGAAAATTTGATCCTAAATCCGACTCAGGCATATTTTTGGGATATTCGTTAAATAGTAAAGCTTTTCGGGTTTACAATCTAAAATCAAATAAAGTAGAAGAATCCATTCATGTTAAATTTAATGATTCAATCTCACCGCCGAGAAAGGTAGATCTTGTTGATGATGCAGGTACACTCCCGGTCAAAAGAACCAGAAAATATTCATGAAGTCTCTGACAAATTACCAAAAGATTGGAAGCATGTTCGAGACTATCCCAAAGACCTGGTGATTGGAAATATTGAGGACGTAATTCAAACTCGAAAAAGATCACTTGAATTTCAGAATAATTGTGCTTTCGTGTCCGAAATCGTACCCAAAAACGTCATTGAAGCTATTGATGATGAAAGCTGGGTAATGGCAATGCAGGAAGAGTTTGTGCAATTCGAGTGAAATAAAGTTCGGGAATTAGTTCCTACCCCTGCAGATAAACCTATCATCGAAACAAAATGGGTACATAAAATAAAGCACGATGAAGATGGTTACCCAATTAAAAATAAATCGCGGCTAGTTGCTCAAGGCTACAGTCAAGAGGAAGGAATCGATTATGAAGAAAGTTTTGCCCCAATTGCTTGAGTCGAAGCCATCCAACTTCTTTGTGCTTTTGCATCTCACAAAAAGTATAAATCATTCCAAATGGATGTCAAAAGTGCGTTTCTCAGTGGTTTCATTCAAGAAGAAGTCTACATGAAGCAACCTCCAGAATTTGAAGACCATGAATTTCCAGAACATGTATACAAACTCAACAAAGCACTATACGGTTTGAAACAAGCTTCACGAGCATGGTATGATCGTTTGAGTAATTTTCTTATTTTACATAATTTTCTTATTTGAAGGGGAGCCTTGGCGCATCGGTAAGAGCTGTTGTCGTGTGGCCTGTTGTCACGGATTCGAGTCTTAGGAGCGGCCTCTTGCCAATTTAATTGGCAAGGGAAGGCTTGCCCCCTATACACCCTTGTGGTGGGACTCTTTCCCGGACCCTCGCCTTGCGGGGATGCTTCATGCACCGGGCTGCCCTTTTTTACATAATTATAGAAGAGGTAAAGTTGACAATACACTTTTTATAAAATTTATTAACGCTGATATGCTGATTTGTCAAATTTATGTGGATGACATTGTTTTTGGTGCTACTAATATATCTCTTTGTCAAGAATTTTCCGATCTTATGAAGGGTGAATTTGAGATGAGTATGCTGGGAGAACTCACATACTTTCTTGGTCTTCAAATTAAGCAATGAGATGATGGAATTTTTATTCATCAAACGAAATACACCAGAGATCTGCTTAAGAAATTCAAATTGGAGAATTGCAAAGCTATACCTACTCCGATGGCATCTTCATTAAAACTTGACAAAGACGAACATGGAAAATCTGTGGATCAAAAATTCTATCGAGGTATGATTGGTTCATTACTTTATCTGACGGCTTCTAGGCCGGATATAATATCTGCTACTTGCGTATGTGCTAGATATCAGTCTGATCCAAAGGAATCAGATTTAATTGCGTGTAAACGAATTTTTCGTTATCTTAGTGGAAACATTGGCTTAGGCTTATGGTATCCTTCGTGCCTCACTACCAAAAAAAGTACTTTAGCCGACGACCCGAAAAAAACGGCCGACGACTATAAAGTGTCGTCGGCTAAACTTCGCACTTTAGCCGACGACTCAAAATACCGTCGGCTAAAGGGTTTTAGCCGACGACTTGGTGGAGGTCGTCGGCTAAAGCTCGAAATAGTCGTCGGCTATATTGAAGATATTTAGCCGACGACCGTCATAACGTTTAGCCGACCGAAAAGAAAAAAAAATATACTTTAGCCGACGACCTAGATCTAGGTCGTCGGCTAAACTCCTTCCGAAAAAAAAATAATAATGTAATGGTTTAGCCGACGACCTAGATCTAGGTCGTCGGCTAAACCCTTTTTTAAAAAATAATAATTTACTTTAGCCGATGACCTAGATCTAGGTCGTCGGCTAAACTCCTTCCGAAAAAATAATGTAATGGTTTAGCCGACGACCTAGATCTAGGTCGTCACTAAACCCTTTTTAAAAAAATAATTTACTTTAGCCGACGACTGGATCTAGGTCGCTGGCTAAACTCCTTCCGAAAAAAATAATAATGTAATGTTTTAGCCGACGACATATATCTAGGTCGTCGGCTAAACCCTTTTTAAAAAAAAAAATAATTTACTTTAGCCGACGACCTAGATCTAGGTCGTCGCTAAACCTCAAAGTGAAAATTATTTATAGTTGTGGAACACCAACCCAATGTTGCACCTCTCCTCGCTAAAGAGCACATTTCTATTCCCGATTATTTCAATTATTCCCGAAAAAGCTTGTGAGTTGCTACTTTGAGTTGTGCTAGCCGGAGTGCCGAAGGTTTCTATCGGTTGTTATAATCACCATTTCGATTAAGGTATGTATTTTATTGTATTTTTATTGTGATTTGAAACTTTGTATTATTCATGTTACATTCGATAGCTTTTATGTAAAACGATTAAGTTTTATGATGATAATCATTATGATTAATTGTTTGTTGTGATTTCATTTATAATTTGAACAATATTAGTTAGTTGGATTAATATTGGAAAATATATACATTTTCGTGATGGATAAGAGTTGGATTGGGTTACGAAAATGGGATCCAAGTGTAATGGATGGGATGAAGCAGTTTATGAGATTTGTAAAAGAGCACGACGGTGGTAATACGTTGCACTACCGTCCATGTAATAAATGTAGATGTCGCAGTTGATATGTTTCGTTTTCCATTTGATGAGGTCTGGGAACACCTAAAGAAGAATGGTTTTGGAGTAAATATACATGTTGGATATACCACGGTGAAGCACCGAATTCTCGTTATTCCGTATGATCATGGACAATTTAGTGGTAACGCGGGTTCACCGATCCAAGAGGAGGTTGATTGATGATGTGTTTGGTTTTTCCGAGACGCTTGTACCAACCGAGCAAATCCCACGACCGTAGACCGTTGCCTTGCAATCACTGGGCTTGACAGTACAATAAGCTAATTCAACTCCAATGCACCCTCTAATACCTGTGGTGTAACATGACTGCTCTTGATTGTGTCATGGAAACGATGAGATTAAAGGTGGAAAACAAATCATCCATCAAGTCCGTAGATGATTACTTGGAGCTTACGAGTAATATGCTTCCACAGGTCATCATCTTCCTAATACATATTCAAAAATGAGACGAATTTTGAAAGATCTTGGTCTTTCCTACATTAAGATCCATGTCTGCATGTATGATTGTGTTCTATTATGGGGCCATCCTAATGAATACCTCACGAGATGTCCTGTATGTGATACAGAGAGATATAGGATCACTCCTTCTGGAAAAGAGAAACCGTGAAGGTACTTTGGTATTTTCCATCAAGGACAGTTGGAACGGCTTTTATGTCTCCTCACACGGCAAAAGCAATGAGATGGCATGCCGAGCCGCGCACTAATGACAGGATACTATGATACACCCTTCGATGGAGAAGCGTGGAAGCATATAGTTAGGTAGTATCCGAATTTTTCTTCGTATATCCGAAATGTGAGGCTGGATTGCTTCGATGGTTTCAACCCTTTTGGTAACATGAGTCTTTCATATACCATATGGCTCGTTGTAGTGATTCCTTACAATCTTCCTCCGTGGATGTGTATGTGGAAGGAGTATAATATGTTGACCTTGTTAGTCTCGGGGCAGGGATATCCGGGAAAGTGTATCGATGTGTATATGAGACCTTTGATAGAGGAGCTGAAATTGTTGTGGGAGCAAGGTCATCCCACGTATGACGCTTATTCGTGCGAGACGTTCTACTTGCACGCCATGTGTATCGGCACTATTAGTGATTTTCCCGCATATGGAATGCTATCTGGATCTCATTATTAGCGGATATAGAGGTTGTCCAAAGTGTGTTTGAATGCAGATTGTGCTAGGTACCATCAGAGGAAAGTTATCCGAATGCGTCATCGGATATGGCTTGACAGGAACATGAGTGGCGTATGGATGCCGCAAAGATTTGATGGCACCGTAGAAATGGGCGAGCCACCACGACAATGGACAGTGATGAAATACTATCAATTCTTAATGAGTACGATTTTGGTCACTTAGCAACCATCCTGATGTGCTTGCGGAACCCCCGAAAGGCCCGACAGTATAAGTATTGGTCGCACAAAAGTATATTCTCGGGAATTGCCTTACCGTCCAAGTTACGATAAGGAACTTCTTGGATGTCATGCACATTGAAAAGAATGTTTGCGAAAGTGTGGTTGGGACAACCTTAGGTTGGGATGGAAAGACCAAAGACGGGCCAAAAGCACGCAAAGGTTTGGAAGAAATGAGCATAAGAAAACATTTGTGGTTGAAAATCTGTCAAGGGAAAACAAAATGCCTAAGGCAAATTTACACCATCATCGCTGAGCAGAACCGAGATATTTTGTTGGATAAAGACTGCTAGGTATCCTACCGGTATGCTGGAAATATAGGAAGATGTGTTAATTTCAGGGAGAACAAGTTAACTGGTTTGAAGAGTCATGATTGTCATATCCTACTCCAACGCCTATTTCCGGTATTTATTCGACCGTACTTACCAAAACAGGTGGTGGAGCCGTGTGTTGCATTGTCAAGATTTTTCCAGAAACTATGTACGAGAGAAGTCAAGAGATCTGATTTGCGTAAAATGCAAGATGAGATCATCTATATCTTGTGCAAGTTTGAGCGAATATTTCCTCCAAACTTTTTTGACCTCATGCCTCACCTCATGATCCACCTTCCCAGGCAGTTATTGGTCACTGGTCCAGTGCACTACACGTGGATGTACCCGGTTGAAAGGCAACTCGGTGATTACAAAGACTTCGTGGCCAATAAGTCTGCACCAGAAGGATACATTGCAGAATCTTACCTTGCGTCGGAGTGTATTACGCATATCAAGTTGTATTTGGGCAACTTCAATCCCCCTTCCCGCTCTATTCCAGCAGATAAAATACAATTCAATCTTTCTATCATATCCACTGAGGTTGACGTCTATGGGAGGTTGCCAGGAAGACAATTAGACCCGTACGAGTCACGAATTGCACATTGGTGGATATTGCTCAATTGTCCAGAAGTTCAGTACTGGAAAGACATCCACTTGTCATGCGATATGGTGCGAGGTGACACTATATTCCACAATGACACTTTTGCCGACTATTTTAGAGAATGGGTACGTATACATTCAATTGCTATTGCATTTTGGACTTAAGATATTTTTTTACATAAAAAGTTTATTTACGACAGATGACACACATACAAGATGACGGACACCCTAACTGGTCGCGTGAACTTATGCTTCTTTCTATGAAGCCGGTTATGTCAAGAATTTATTCGATGGCCAAAGTCAACGGTGTCACATTCGTATGCCTTGGGAGAGACCAAAAAGGAAGATGTCAAAATTGGGGTTATGATAGATGGTGGATATTACGGTGTTCTTTTGGAAGTGGTAGAACTAATTTACGGGAAGGCATGACAATTTACTTGTTTAAGTGTCGATGGTACGACACCGCCTTGGAACCGATATGCAAGACGACTACGGGTCGTTATCCTGTTGACACTTCCACTTCATGGTATGAAAGTGATCCTTTTGTATTTGCTACATCAAGAAAGTCGGTGTATTATTTGGACGACTTGGTGAAGAAAGGCACATGGAAGGTAGTGAATGTTGTGACAACGAGGAATATTTTTAGTCTTTGCTACATCGGGAGAAACAATGTGCAATCGATGACGATGATGCTTATCAAGAGCCAAATGCAAAGAAATATTCCACCATCAACGACAATTACAATGAATAATGTTCTCAAGGACGAGTCATCCGACTCGTGGTGATGCTCGCGTACGTTGACGTTGATACAAACGAATTACTTGAAAATTCGATGACGATAATGTGGACGACTTGAGGCATATGTTGCCGGATATCAACTCGTATAATGAGACAGATCAGTAGTGATGACTCAAACTATGAGCCATAAATTTAGTAGATGTATATTTTTATTTGTTAAATATAATTAAAAAAATAGTAATAATAATAATCATAATCATAACATTAATATAATATCAATAATATTATTAAAAAAACACAGGGCTTAGCCGACGACAAGATCTACGTTGTCGGCTAAAGTTTTTAAAAAATTATACTTTAGCCGACGACATATATGACGGTCGTCGGCTAAACTCGAGTGACCCGACCGTGTTAGACAACACGGTCGGGTCATCATACGATTTGTTTTCCCATTCGGGCAGTGCGACACGGTCCGTGTCCCCGACACGATCGACTAATGTTTTTTAAAAAAAATTGAACTTTAGCCGACGACTTATAAGAAGGTCGTCGGCTAAACCCCGACCGTGTCCATCAACACGACCCGTGTCGCACCCGCCGTAAATTAAAAACAAATCTGTTACCGCCCGACCGTGTTGTCTAACACGGTCGGGTCACTTCCGGGTTTAGCCGACGACCGTCATATATGTCGTCGGCTAAAGTATAATTTTTTTTTTTAAAAACTTTAGCCGACGATGTAGATCTTGTCGTCGGCTAAACCCCCACCTTTTATACGTTTCTCGTACCTCCCTTTTCTTATTTTCTTCTTCTGCCCCCTTAGCCATTCGCCCGCCGATCGTCACCCAGGCCCAACTACAATCGCCCGTCGATCGTCCAGCCCGCCAGCCCCGGTCTCGTCGCCCGCCCGCCCGCGGTCCCGTCGCCCGCCAGCCCTCCGCCCACCAGCCCCGTCCCGTCGCCCGCCCGACGCCCTCCGCCCGTCGCCCTACAACCCGTCGCCCTCCGCCCGTCGCCCTCCAGCCCGGCCGTGGTAACCCTTGTCCCTTTTTTTTATTTTATTTGTTGAATTTATTGTATTTGTTTGATGAATTTGTTTAGAATATGTGGTGAATTAGATAAAATGTTTAATGAGTTGTGATGCAATATTTGATGAATTTAGTATTTTCAATATTTTGTGTTTAATGAGTTGCGAATATGATGAATTTGTTTGAGGAGGAAGGGATTGTATAGCCGGCGTTAATCGAAAGATTAACGTGGTATGGCATTGATAATTACTGTTGTGTTGAATTGTTTAGTTGATGAATTTGTTTAGATTATTTGATGAATTTGTTTAGAAATATTTGATGAATTTGTTTGAGGAGGAAGGAATTTTATAGCCGACGTTAATCGAAAGATTAACGTGGTATGGCATTGATAGTTACTGTTGTGTTGAGTTGTGAATTTGATTTATTTGTTTAGATTATGGATAGAATAAAGAAAGCGTTGGGGAAGAAGTCGACAAAGTCGACCACTCCCGATTCGGGGAGTTCCGCACCTCTAGTAAGGCGGATCCCAGACACTATACATATCTCGAGCAAAGTTCGGGCCCGCCGCATACTAGAAGCTACCGGCATGAACGCCGACGATTTTTATAGGGCGACAGATGAGCCCGCCGCACTAGCGCGGCGTTTATCCTTTCGTACACCACGGCCGACCCCCTCGCAGCCGGAGACTCGTATGCCTCCCATCCACCGACCCACGTCTAGCCCTCACACATCGGAGATGTACGGAGTTCCTCGTCGCGGTGCCCCACGGTCCGCCGCCGACTCTATTCATGCCTCCGATGGTTCCGACTATTCCGGGAGGTCGATGAGTCGGGATCCCGAGTTCCCGCTCGATTGATTAGCCCCGACGAGGCATACGTGTATGAGTCTTGGCTGACAACATGTTTTGGCGCATTGTCGGGTTTCAAGACGAAATCAGTATGAGGAGATAGAGAGAGAGAAGGAGAAGGGGAAAATGTAGTCGAGGAGGAGAAGAAAAAGAAGAAGACTCGTGGCCCAAAGAAAGGGTCCGGCGCTCGACTGCACGTAAGTAAGCATGGCCGTTATGAGATTCCTCTAGGCAGACACGGCCGGCCGGTGATGTCTTCTGACGCTGCGGCGTCATATAGCCGTAATGTTGGCTTTGTCATTCGGGACAGAGTCCCCGTTTTGTGGCCCGACTGGGGGGACGTGCCGCAGGGCGTGAAGGATGCTTTGAATAATGCTATGTCGGTAAGTTAATAAATATTTAATAAGTGTTTTTCAATCAACACGTAGTTCTTGAAAATGCAATATGTGATGTTTTTAAATTATTGCGTATTTATGCTGCTCATAGGTGTGGTTTGTCATTCCCAACTCTCTACTACGTACTTGGTGTGACGAGGTGCGATCTACCAAGTAAGTCATTTTAATTTATTTTGTATCTACATTGTTTGCGTAATTTTTTTTCTTACGAATGATATATGTTGTGCAACGTGTGTTGTAGGTACAAATCTTGGAAAAATGAGATGCACATGTTCTGGACAGCCTGGGGTGATACCCGAGAGGCTACCCCAGAAGAATTCAAGTTCCGGGAGTACGAGTGGAAGTGGCTACGCGCCCATTTTCGCGACCCAGAGTTCATGGTATGACTAAAATACCCTCATTTCATTCTTCCTCTTTCAGATTTTATTTTTTTGAATTCTAAATATAAACTCCATTTTTTAAATTAATGTTTCTGAATATAAAATACTTGAAGTTCCGGTTTTTAAATTAGAAAAATCGGAACTTCGTGTATTTTTTAAAATTCGAATATTATTAATATTAAAAATCGGAATTTTTTATTCAAAAGTTGAAATAAATTGTTTTAATAAAAATAAAAACTAGAATATTATTTTCGATAAAAAATAAAAATCTGAATATTGTATTTTATTTATTAAAAAAATGCTAGTATTTAATAAAAATAATAATATTTCGCTTTTATTTTTTTGAATTCTAAATATAAACTCGATTCTAAATAATATTTTTTGAAGGAGACTAGCTTGACTAACACGACCAATCGTGGCCGGGTCCGACCGACCATCACACCGGGTTCCCTGGTCGTTAGCCGAGTTGCGCACGAGGCCATTTCTTCCGATTCGTTGGATGCATTTGCCTACGTGACTCGTAAAGCATTTCCGAACCGGCCCCGAGGAGCATGTAAGTCTTTTTATTTTATTTTAGTAATAAAATAAATGCCTTTGTATCATACTTTTATTGATATTCAAATATTTATTTTCATATTAACTTAGGAGCGTGTGCGGGAGGAGTCTCAGAGGATGCTTGCCGAGATTGCTCGGGAGCAAGATCCGGACTTAGCGAGACCGACCTCGATTCGCCATCGACAAATCGATCGTGCCGATCCTTATGTTCGCACTAGGGTGGGGTACCGTCTACCCTCCTAGAGGTAGTCAGACAAAGACTAAGATGATGGGAGCCGAGGGTCACCATGTATTGAAAGATACCCCGGCTTCCAGCGCCCTCGCGGACGGATGCACTGACCGCCTATCTCGAGGAGCAGTTGAGGGCGAGAGGGAGCTCCGGCCGAGAATGAAAGGAGGACTCGACGCGGTTACATGAGAGCGAGCAGAGGACTGAGTCGCGGTTAGAGAGTTTCCAGAGACAAAAGCAGTCATGATGGACTATATGATGACGCCGACTGCACCATTACTCAGCCGGATCGCAGCACTGCTCCACCGCCTTCTCTCTTCTGGACACCCATCTTCACAAATTTCGTGACGAGGATCTAGGGGATGGTGGTAATCCTTCTACTACTACATTTCGACATTTAGATGATTTTGGCAGTGGATTGTAGTTGTGTTGTTGTAGTACTCTTGTATATTTATATTTGTATTACAATTGTGTAAGTGATTTTATTGACGCTACTAGTATGTTGATGAAATTAATGTTCTTGAATATGTTGTGCGTTGATTGTTGTTGATAATGAGAGCTGGTGTATAAAAATTGCAGTTGCAAAAAATACAGGTTTTGGGATCCCAAAATCTGAATTAATTTTTTTTTAAAAAAGGGTTTTAGCCGACGACATATAAGACTATTGCCTACAAAGTAATTTATTTATTTTTTTAAAAGGGTTTTAGCCGACGACAAATAAAACGGTCGGCTAAAGTAATTTTTTTTTAAAAATAGGTTTTAGCCGACGACCGTAAGACTATTGTCGGCTAAAGTAATTTTTTTTTTTAAAAATAGGTTTTAGCCGACGACCTAAAGACGGTCGTCGGCTAAAATAATTTAATTTTTTTATTTAAAAATAGTTTAAGCCGACGACATATAAGACGGTCGTCGGCTAAACTATATTTTTTTTTTTTTTAAAAATGGTTTTAGCCGACCGTCTCGTTAAGGTCGTCGGCTAAATGTTTTTTTTTTTCCAACAGGTTTAGCCGACGACCGTGTACTAGTGGTCGGCTAATGGTTGAACTTTAGCCGACGACTGCACAAAGGTCGTCGGCTAAACCTTGGCCGACGAATATCGGCCGACGGTTTTTTAGCCGACGACTGGCATGATTAGCCGACCACTTTAAGTCGTCGGCTAAAGTCTGATTTTTGGTAGTGCCTTGAGTTTAACCTTGTTGTGTATAGCGACGCTGATTTCGGTGGGTGCAAGATAGATAAAAAGAGTACAAGTGGTACATGTCATTTTCTTGGCTCCTGCCTGATCTCTTTGGGGAGTAAGAAACAAACAAGTGTAGCGATTTCCACAGTCGAAGTCGAATATGTGGCTGCCAGCAGTGCCTGTGCCCAAGTACTTTGGATAAAAAAAATAAGCTTCGAGATTATGGAATAAACTTTGAAAACACTCTGATTTTATGTGATAATACTAGTGCTATTAATCTCAGCAAATATCCTGTTTTACATAGTCGAACCAAGCATATTGATATAACACATCATTTTCTCTGAGATCATGTTCAGAAAAAAGAATATTCGTTTAATTTTTGTCGGTACAAAAGATCAGCTTGCTAATATATTTACAAAACCCTTACCTGAGGAATCTTTTAATTCTATTAGACTACAACTTGGTATGGGACATCTCGATAATTTTTTAAATTCTTTTGTCTTACGAGAAATCATTTCATGAGATACTTTTTCTACCCTAGCGCGCACTAACCTTGTATACTTAACGTGCGCTATCTATTCTCACCAGAAATATCACGAGCCCGATAGCATACGCTACTAGCCATTATTTGCGTACGCTAATAAATATCCTTTACAATTCCCTGATGTTACTGGACAGTCCAGTAGGTTATCCAATTGTTCATAACATACGCTATAATTTGTATAGCACACGCTAACGGGTCAATCTTTCACTTATAAACCAAAACCCGACAGATCCCCTTTTCATTCTTATAAACCCTAATCTCTCTACCGACCGAAAAACCTCAAAATTCTTCACCCATATCTGAAATTTCACCAAAAATATTCCTCTAATCATGGCTAGTGGATCCAGAGTCCCAATGAAGAAACAATATAAAAGTTCCAAGCATCCTCGCGAGCCCGAATTCGATCCAAAAAGATTCATATCCTCTGCGGCATACAAGGTATTCTCGGAAATTCTTCCACAAGAGAACTTAACAGATTGTTACTACTTTAATTTCGGAAGTTTAGAGCGAGCTAAGGTACAAATTCGTGAATTTTTCTCGACCTTGGGTATTGACCGATTTGTAGAATGTAAAGAGCCTATTTTTCCTGGACTCGTACGCGAATTATATGCTAATCTGCATATTGGACAGAGTGAGGGATACCCGTCGTTAGTTCTTAACAGTATTGTTGGTGGAACGGCTGTGAAAGTTTCATCGGGAATTCTAAATGAGTTGTTTGGTTTATCTATGAACGGCTATGCTTGTTCTGGGAAATCCGTTGCTGAAGAATCCGATTTATCTGAGCTCGAAGTAACAAATTTTTTGAGTTCGAAGGCGGTTATCGAAATAAGCGACGACATCTTCGAGAACAACGACTTTGGAATTCAGATTCGGTTACTATTGGTTGCTCTCACAAAATGTTTGATACCTAAAGTTAATACTCAACACAAGCTCGTGGGAATCGATAAGCATGTCATGTATTGGGTTTAAACGATGATAAAGTGGACTTTGCGGTGATTGTGTCCAGTTGGATGAAAGTAAAGGGAGACACGTTTCGCTCCAAACACTACGTATATAGGTCTCAAAAGGCAGGGCTGCCTTTTGGCTCGATTCTTACGGTCATTTTCAGGCATTTAATGTGGACTTATCAAGAGAGGCATCGGTTCTGGTGTCTCGGGGACACGAAGTTTGTGACTTATCTCTCAAGGCGATGCACTATGTCGAGACAATCAATAGAGGATGGGTTCTATTTTCGTATCTTCGGGGGGGTGATCAAGTTCCAAAAGGAACGCGTGTGCCGACTCCGGCCGAGCGTATCTTTCGAAGAGGGCATGAAACTCTTTGCAAAATTCAAACCGGGCCGTTTGTTCGTCATCCGAAGGTCAAAGGAAAAAGGAAAGTGAACGTTGAAGAGAATGAAGAAAATGATCTAGTAGCCCGGATGCGTAGTCTCGAAACTACGCAAATCGAGATCCGTGATGACGTCAGGGCTCTATGTTCCGAAGTACAAGAAGCTTGCCAAGAAATTCACTCTGTTAAGACTCTTTTGGAAGACTTTATTCGATTCTCCAACCCATCTTTCCCGTTTCCTACTTCCTACTCCGACCAAGCCTCATAGCCTCTCGTGTTTTGATTCTCGTTAAAGACGAATTAATTGATGTATCTTGATGACTTTGGATTTTGTTTGACGTTTTGGTGTGATTGAATGTGTGATTTGTTGGTTAATCTTGGTTTGCATCTGTTGTAGTTTGAATTTTTGCATTATCAATGAAGTTGGCTTTCACGTTGTTTATTAATGACCTTCGATTTGTCTTATGTCTTATTCTTATCTATTCAAAAGATAGCTTCGATTCAGGGGGAGTACCTTTTTGCTTATGTCAAAAAGGGGGAGAAAAACACTCAAAAAAACTGAATATATTAACTCAATCGAACAAAGAACTTTGATTTGAATTTTCTTTACAGTTTTTGCAGGTATTTATTAAATGTTTTGACATCATCAAAAAGGGGGAGATTGTTGAACAGACCTTTCCGCAATAAAGCTAACTTGAGTAGGAGCAACCACATATTGCATAATTCTGGACAACCGGTTCACTATAATCTTGGTGATCAACTTGTATAGGATCGGGAGAAGGCTAATAGGGCGGACTTCCGAAATCGACTCTGGGGAATCAACTTTGGGGATCAATGTAATAAGAGTACGATTGAGCTCAAAATCAATAGGTTTGCCAGCAAAAACATCAAAGATCAAATCACAAACCGAATTACCGACAATGTCCCACTGAGATTGGAAGAACTCAGCATGTAAACCATCATACCCGGGCGCTTGTAAAGGCTTCATCGAAAAGGGGGCCAAACGAACTTCTTCCTTTGTAACCATAGTTTCAAGGTGAAGGAGCTGCATATCCCTAGGCTGAATCTTTGGAAACATTCCCCTGACGTGATATAAACCGCAAGCCGGGCCGTCCGAACTATATAATTTTTTGTAGTAATCCACAGCCACTCCCTTCAAAATATCAGCATCAAAACACCACTCCGAGTCATTAGTTTTAAGAGCTTCTATGAGGTTCTTTTTCCGCCTTAACATCTGTGTGAATGGTGGAAATATTTTGTGTTCCGGTCACCGAATTCAATCCATTCCTCCCGTGACTTTTGACGCCACAGTAACTCTTCTGGATCAAGAATTCTTCAAGATCCAGACGGAGTTGCTTCTCAATGTTCGCCAGATTGAGAGAATAGTGCTTTTCCAAAGCCGATTGAGTACCTTTCAGCCTAGCAATGATTCTTCTCTTACGTTGCCCTATGCTTCCAAATAGGTTGGTGTCCCAATCTTTGGCGGCTTGAGTGAAGCTTTTTATAGTGGCCATGAGATTCTGACCATCAACCCAGTTATATTTGACCATCTGCTTAAAACCATGATGCGATCGCCACCTGGAAAAATATCGGAACGGCCTATCAACATGAAGCTTCTTCTCTCTATCTAATACCACAAACAACGGCCTATGATCCGATTTAATTTTTAGGAGGTGAAGAACAGAAGTATCAGCAAATGCATCATCAAGCGCCTCGTTGCATAAGGCTCGATCCAATCATTCAAAAAGACTTCCCATACTCCGCGTAAACCTCGGACCTTTGAAACCCATGTCTCGCACATTAGCCGAGTCCACAAAATTCTGAAAATCCGGACAAGCCACCATCTTCTTAAAAGCACCTCCTTTCTTTTCATCATGATTCAAGAGAACATTAAAATCCCCGACAACTAGCCAAGGATCATCCATAACCTTCGCTAATGAAATAAGACAACTCTACAGTAACCGCCTAGTAGCTCTTTGCGAGCTGCCATAAACTACAGTGAGAAAGAACCATTTATTGTTCGAATTGAGTTGAACACGACAATGGACGAATTGTCTATGATTCTTAACAACATCAATCTTAAGATTGTCCTTCCAAAGGATCCAAATCCCACCAGCAAAACCGGATGCTTCAACTCGACGCGAAAATCTAAAGCCCAATTGCAGAATAATATCATCCGCAATACCCCCACTGACTCTGGTTTCAACGATACCAATAAGGTCAGGATTGTAGTCTCTACAATATTCTTTCAAAGCTGACACAAATTTCGAACTTCCGGCACCTTGGCAATTCCAAATTATCATTTTAAAAGCAATCAAGTTTAGAAAAAGGGTGGAACTTACTACATCATGGCAGCTGAGTTAGCGACCAGCATTGCAGCAGCCCCCATCTCAGCATCGTTCCTATTCAACTCAGTCTCCAGATCTCAGCTAAACTCATAAAAGCATTTTTAACTGGCACCAATAGCGACCATCCCTGGAGGATCAATTGGAACCTCGCTCCTTTTAAATGTACGAAGATGTCATCGGTCAATAGAGTTAGACGAATCGCCGACCTCCCTCTGTTTTCCCTCTTTCCCTAGGGCTCCGCCGAACCTCAGAAGACATCGAAAACACAATTTCACGAAATTCCATTGTGTCGTGAAATTTACCGTTATATAATTTTTATATTTACTGATCCCTCTGTCCCACCCATCTTGAGCAATTGCTTTTCGACACGGAATTTAAAAAAAGCTGAAAAGTAGTGTGTAAAGTGATGATATGAATATATATTATTTAAAGCTGTGAGAGATAAATGTGTCTTAAAAAGTAAATGACCAAGTATCTTGGGACGGCTCAAAAAGAAATATGAACCAAGATCGATAGGACGGAGGGAGTATAAGTCAGTTTGAAACCTTTTAAGAAAATTGACTTTTTTAAAAAAAATACTTCCAACAATACTGACATTTTCACCTATCTTAAATAAATTTTTCCAGATTCCAAAATAATCTTGAGGATTTTATAAAATAACTATACTGTTTCAGGAGAAAGTAAAAAGACTGTAAATAGAGTCAATCAATTGCATTCATAACACTGATAGAGGGGCCTTTATATAGACATTAGAATGAGAGTCCTTCCATACATAGGATTCCTAGATAAGGTAAGACATCTAATAGGATCCTACTACCTCTAGAAGGATCTAGAACCTTCCATCTATGTATCTACAATCAGTATTAGGTAAGACACATCACGGGATTAATAATACCCGGAACACTCTCCCTGTGTCGAGCACTAATACAACAATGGTGCAGAAGATGTTGCCTTCGTAAAAACCTATTTCAAGCCAAAACAAAACCCCATTGGAAAAATAAAAGCTTGATGAGGAAAAGATTGCAACGCACCAACATAACATGTCATGTATACTCCCCTGATGTATACATAATGACTCCCCCTGATGAGTACCTCAAATCATAGGAGTCAGATGCCAAGTTGCCCTCACAACTATACCAAGGAAAAACCGAGTGGGAAAAATGCCTCTTGGTCTAAGTTGAACAGAAGTACAACGCATAATTGTATGGATGTTCTCATAGGTCGCCTCGTTAAAAACCTTACCAAGTGAAAACCCAATGGGAAAAACAAACCTTGGTCTAAGGACAAAAAGAGCACGACACATCCTAAGTGCAGAGTCACTAAAGACTTATCCGAAAATCAAGTTTTCTAAAGTCTTGACCTCCATGCACTAAATCAGTCATAACTTCTTCGATTCAATAGGCATCAACGAAACTGTAAGAACTTATGAAAACTAGACACCCATAGCTTTTCATTCACATACAGTACGTAACCTAGATCGACCTGAGCAGATCACAAAGCTCCATCGAAGTTGACTCAGCAAATTACCGGACATATCCTGTCCTACTTTGCAACAATAGTCATATGTCACTCAACATGATGGATGTGATCAAATGGTTGGTTTCCTTGGAAAGTAGACATAAACCTTTCCACTGGTACCAATTTACTATTTTCCAGCAAGTGAGTTGCCCTGTAGGTCATATGGGAGATAGACCAACACATTCAGGGCAAATTCGAGTATCGATATTCAAGTGTCCTTTTATCGAGATAGAGCGAGCTTCAAACTTCTTGTCAATCACAGACATTGCGTGAGCGCATCCTAGGCCATCATCACAGTGGCTTTACCGGATTATTATGAATGAGTACATCGAGTCAAACATGAGTACATAATACCGTACTTTTCTCTTAAGACTGCATCATCACTTAAGTGAGCCAAGTCTTATTATGACTTCGACTAGTCATTGGGAATCATATAGGTATTACTTTATCGTCTCTTAGGGAAACCGTCCCTTAGATTGCCTTAAACCGATTGATGAATACGCATCATCAAGTGTCCCCAAGATCCTTTCATTCTTAACTTTGGATTTAGCGGAATCTCTTAGTCTCACAAGAGTACATCACTATAAACCCTTAGTTTTACACGCAAAAGCTTCATATCTCTTCCAAATCAAGTATATACTTAGTATGTGTTCCCGATAATCACTTGTCGACGCGCTCCGTGGTCAGGAGCCACTTGATTTGAGTCTGATCCACCACGAGATCTTTTTTATCACTTAACTTAGTTCCCACTAAGATAAGATTTAACCACAAGTTGCACGTCAGTTTTTGGGAAACTATCTAACTGAAAAGATAATGGATGCTATAACATCCATTACGATAGCACAACTAAGTTTCGTGTCATCGTAGTCGATTCCAGTGCGTTCATGAGAAACCTCGCGCCATGAGGTGAGTTTAACTCCTTCTCTCACTCGCTTTAACAAAGTATACGGATAGATCTTATCTTTGGAGTGTCGTCACCACTTCAACAAAGGGCTATCACTTTGTTTATACTGAAATCGCATATGTTTCCATTTTAGGCCAAGACTACAACATTGTAGATTTTCAACGAAGTATGGTTCGATTAAACTCACATTCCACGTCCTCATGAACCGGCTTTATTCATAGAGTACTATTTATGGATTGGCATTCATTGAGGCGTCCCCCAATGATGACTGTATTCCAGAATCACATGAGACGGATGAGCTCATTTGATCATATGATCAAGTTTCACGTACCAAACTCGCATACATTCTTAGCGAGAGTATTTATCGAACCAAGTGGCATCCCAATACTCTATGAGATCCACGGCCTAGTAACACCATCTACTACAATTTGTGGTGTTACCATATCACCATTTATAGGTGACGAACGTCCATGACCGGACACAATCCTTGCAGACATGTTTGCAGCATGTATTTAATCTCGTCACTTTAGGGAACTTGGTGAGGCACAGTAGGGACAAACTACGATAATTCCAAGTCGTTCTACTCGAACATGATCGTTCGCATCTCCCCTTAACGACGGGAAGACTGGCTCATCAAAGTGACTTACGAGATCGTCTGCCAAGGTATATTTTAAGCGGACTATGAGTGAAAACGCATGTCATATTCATCATTTATAACCCGTCATAATGCTTGTGGTGACGCACTTTGGCACATGAACATGTGGACGATAATGGTTTTCAGTGTTAACACAATCCAGTTAACAAAATGCATATTGTTACACTCATAACTAAACATTTGAATGATGATAGGTATAGGTGAATATGACATGTTGACCTATGCTACATCACCGTAGCTACTGGTCTTGAGAATCCAACAAAACTGCCACCATGCACCACCGGGATCGAACATAAAGAAACGATTGAACCGATGATAGGCCGTTGGTTTTATCGAACCTCTAGTGCTTTCTTGAAGAGTTCACTCCCTTCACCAGCCCCGAACACCTCAAATTTTCGTGATCATGTATAAACGGGTGTTTAGGATCCCAAAACCATCAACCTTGTGGTTAAAAACCGGTCGAAATGATATCAAACTGGTTGATAGGACGGCTGGTGGTATGTGAAAACTTTATTTAAGTGGTTCACCTCCTTCCAAGTCTCCAAATAGCACCAAAATTTGTGAGAAGTTAGCCTTGGATGTTAGGAAGTACTTTGTTGAAATTTCACTTTAAGACTTGGTCTAAAAAGTGGGTGAACCGACCTTTACAATGACTAGTCCACAAGTTAGACAACCATAACTCAGGTTTCATCAACTTATCAATCATTGTCAAAGGAACAACATAACATTAATGTTATTACTTGAGTACGACCATTTGTGAACACCATCATAGCATCATAAGCCACCAAGGCTAATACTTATGATCATGTATGTATAAGGACTCGGTGAAAAGGGAGGACTCAGCACCATGCTTATGCGAGTCGCTACATTATTCTATTTAGCATAGGAGGGTGTCATCTCCTAATCGTGCCAAAGAATAGGCTTAAATCAATGAACATGGCTAAGAAGGATTATTGGGGGGGGGGGGTCTTTGGCGTCATACATGTTTATGAAAACAAGACGCGGATGACATAAATATCATCATCGGTCATGAGCCCTGCTCATGACTCCACCAACGTACTTTGGTGTCTTTGATCCAACTAGTTTCTTTGTTCAAAGAAATGATGTCCATGACAATACCGTGGTATATGGATCATCAAATTGTCCAAACTCCATACTATTAAAGCCTAAATGTGTCAATGTCCCAATACATCTTTTGGTTACCAAAACCGATGCAAGCCGGACCATATTGACTCATGAATATTTTTCCTTTTCACATATCCAATACAAGTGATGCATAAGATTTTATTCTCACAAATCACAATGAGATGCTATGAGTGATACACTTTGGCATATATGTCATCGAGTCATAACACGGTTCAATTGTTACGGAACATATGTGACTAGAAAACGTCATTCGGTATTCAACAACTTGAGCATTATACCACTCATTGATTGTGAGGACCTAGTCATCATAGTCACAATGGATTTATAAACCGAAATCCAAAAAATAGCTTAATACGCACTAAATTTTGCTTGCAAAATTTTACAAATATGAGCATAGCGAACATTCTAACAACATAGAGATTTTATACCAGATACGATCAAAATGATCTATCATATTGAGTGCATAACATGGCAAGGTTATATGCCTAAGGGGCAAAATCATGACACAAGCATGGTGTAAAACTACCATGCATACGCTCGACCTTCTTATAAGGGTGCGTATTTTGGGCTTGCCCAAGGAAACTGTTTTTCAACATTTGAAAGATGATAGTTTAGCGTACAACGCATATCAAAAACTGCATCATCTATGGAAAATTCGGTCAAAAAGAGGTTGAAAATTATGTGTCATAAGACCACTTGTAAATTTAAGATGGGAACCAAGTTGGTTTGGACAAAAGTTAGCACAATCGCTGGAAATAAAATTCCGCGCAGCTTAACCTTTGTTCACTAAAACAGCGATAACTCCCTTGTTAGGAAGTCTATGGATGAACGGTCAGATGTTCTGAAAACTAGACTTTCGTATCTTTCTATCCATATATTGTTCACTACACAGATCATTAAACTGAGATCACAGTGCATGTTTTAATTGGCTGTTTTAGTATTTCCCAAGTTTAGTGAAAAAACAAGGTTGAGGCCATATCTAATGGCATAAGTGTTGATGCAAAAACATGGCAATGCCAGCCATAGGCGCGTTTAAATGCAGCAGGGTGTTCGATTTCTTATCTCGACTAATGATCCTTTCGGTAACTCCAACTTGGTAGACTTGCAGAGAAAGTAGGAATGCTCAGACAAATAAGGCTGTTTAAAAACCACTGATTCCGTTTGAACTTTCAAAGCATAAACAAATACCAAGGAGGATGCGCCTAGTCATGATCAAAGTGTAGACAAAATCCACCAAAGTGCATCAAATCAACCAGGAATTTTAATTCTCAATTTGCAAGTATACGTCATAGTAGCCATGTTATATAGATACAACGCGGTGCATCATAATTAAGCATTTTGAACCATGAGACATAATGAATATACCATAACCAACTTGTCTTGACCATCCAATAAGATCGACTAAACATAGTCAAATGTATAAGGCACATGCCTTTACAAATACTCGGAAAAGTATTCGGACCTATAGTCACACGAACTATAATCGTGGTTAACGAATTCATGTACTTAACGCAATATGTCATTGCTTTACATGTTGAAACTCATGAGAATTACTCGTACATTCTTTCATATATCATATTGCAAGGAGACGGTGCATGACTACACCCACATGTAATATTTTATTTTAATAGGATGAAAGATAGAGTTTTCCAAGTATGGGATTGGGTCAAGACCAAGTGATGGTCACTCAATTCAACGTGACAAATCCGTCACAAATCGATTTTAACCACGACATATCCGTCGCAATCGATGTTTGTCCCATTTGTACGTCACAAATTCGTGACTAATCATGAATAAGTCATAACTTTTACCGTTACCGATAATTTTCATTTTATTCAATTGTTGGTTTAAAATCGACAAAACGGCGACGTCAAATCGCACCCAAAACGTGGTGTATGCAACAACCATAAATATCGACTTTCAACAATTATCCGTGACTCCCCCAGGACCGTCACACAGTTTACTTCGACATACGAGAGTGATACCACCTCTCATAGTCTCATCCACCGCAAAGTAGTGTGGGAGATAAAGAACCTAATTCCCCAGTTCCCAAAAAAATCCCAAAAGAGAGAAATTAAAAAACCGGGAACTTTAATAAAATCTTACGGGTACTTGGTTCCATATTTGCTTTGGTCCTTGAACGGGAGCTTCTCTCCATATGAGCAACATATTTCCATGGGTACTCCGTTCTATATTTACTTTGATTCTTGAACGGGATAATAAATATGACTTCTCTCCATATTTTGCACATCATCATGAGCAACATATTTTCCTATATGCCACGTAAAGCATAAACATAGTTAGATTCATAAACATACAAATTAATGATAAATGAATCATGAATTAGGAAAATAGAGAGTTGAGAAATGCCCGGAGAGGGCTACTGGGCTCGATAATCGGCCCAAAAAGGACTCGAGCGCGGCGATGCAGCAGTTCGGTATTGGATGAGGTCGGATCTCCAAATTTCCTCGTAAAAATCTGCTTCTGTTCGGCAGTAGATTCAGTAATCAATATTACTCAGAATCCGATCTTCACCGTTGAATATACAGATATTTGTGTTGGGAAATTTCTGTCAAAATTTCACACCGATCCGACGGTTAACGAAATGGAAAACATGATTTTGATACGACTGCGTAGTGCAGAAAATTTGCGCACGGAAATTTTCTTCTCTCGTTTTTTTTTTCCAGAAAAAAATAGGAGGGTTTTTTCTTGCTCAGTTGGGGATTACGTGTTGATAACGTGTTTCAGGAGAAAGTAAAAATACTGTAAATAGAGTCAATCAATTGCATTCATAACACTGATAGAGGGGCCTTTATATAGACATTAGAATGAGAGTCCTTCCATACATAGGATTCCTAGATAAGGTAAGACATCTAATAGGATCCTACTACCTCTAGAAGGATCTAGAACCTTCCATCTATGTATCTACAATCAGTATTAGGTAAGACACATCACGGGATTAATAATTCCCGGAACATATACGATTTTTTTTTTTGAAAAATATTTAATCTAGGGATTATTTTGAAATTAATTGCGGTTGTTTCAGTAATTTTAAAGAAGTATCTAAAGGTAAAAATTAAAGTGCAGTCGCATACAAGGTACACTCTCCGTGATTTTGGATGTAAAGAGATTTCTTGCAATTTATAGAAAATGAGGAATCTTGTGCGGTTTTAACTAAACACAACAGATTTCTATGTAGTTTACACGAGTTGGGATTCAGACTCGGAGAGCCACAACACGAGGTTAGCTGAAACAGACTTGAAATATAAGTGCTTCAGGTTCATGACTCTGAAATTCTATTTCGTAGGAGATTTCTGGATGTCGTCTCCGACTGGATACATGCGTCCCCTAAATCTATCCGACTTTCAGCTGCAATTTAAATTTACAGTACCAAATAAAATAAATGAAGATGAAAATCGGAAATTGCTGAATATATATATATATACACACACACACGTGTGTGTAAGCATATATATACACACACGTATATACATACAAAGTTGGGTTCGGGTGAGAATGATTTAAGAAATAAGAATGAATTTGATCTATAGATCTTGATTAAACGGATGGCCTAGATTTATTCTCGTAAAAACGATTTATGTAATGTAATATTCCAACGATTGATATTTCACGATATAACGCAGTTTTTATGCATTCCAAGTTTGATGCACGAAATTCATATATTGCATACATAAACCAATCTGGACCGTACATCACACACAGATCAATGATTCAGATTTATTCTCAATTCACAACATAAAAATCATTCTCATATGATCCTAAATCTCTATATATATGAGGAAAGTGAATATGAGGCTTACATACGAAACCTTCTAAAATAACGTCGTTTAACAAGAAGACATTAAAACAATCTCATTTGTATTATGTCCCTCCACTATATTAGTGTTTTCCCTTAATTGCATTATCACATCTTTATGGTTCCTATAATATATGCTTTTTTTACATCATATTGTCGGGTCGGGTGCTTTATGTTACCTAACCAATTCATTTTAATTTAAACAATCATTTGATTAAATTCATGATTAAAAAGTGTTGCACTATTCATGCATTAGATCCATTACTCATATTTTGAAAAAATCAATCCAAATGACATAATTTTAAATAATTTAGAGTGTCACATGTAAGCTTGCGTGTGAGACAGCCTCATATTCACTTTCTTCATATATATATATATATATATATATATATATTGGTTGAAACAACACTATTTTGTTGGTCCTTTCAGTAACACCACCCTTCCACAACGGTCAAGGGTAGTTAGATGGTCACCTGATGTGGTCAAACTCAATCGTTGAGATGATGATTTCCACTCTCAAACATCATCAAAACCCAGCAGTAGAAAGAAGTGTAATTCACATGCACTTTCAGGCATATATGAGTTTACACGACATCTGGCAACCCAAGTCTGATGTATAATACAAGATGTAAGTTCATATAATGTCCTGCACACCCACACCCACACGGCAAACAACAACAACAACAACAACAAAAAAAATCAGATACTGAAGCCAACTCAAGTCTTACATATGAATATACCAACAATCACCTGTGCTGGACAAGTGTAAATAAGATTAGATACTGAAGCCAACTCAATATACCTGCTGGACAAGTGCTTCTAACGTCGTTCTGGTGTTTGGAAAATTCGGAGGGTTTTCCTCATTTTCATGCAATCCCAAGTGCCTAGGATGAGGCAAAGATTTTCTTCAAGAATTTGAGTAAATATTTTCATATGTTAAGGCAATGGAAAAGAAAGTAGAAATAGTTTCAAAATCTTGTGCTTTCCAATCGGTACTTTTTTACCGTAGGGTGGATGATGTTGTATTACTATTGTATTCAGTTACATTATTTGCAGATAAAAGTAGAGATATATGATGTTGTACTATTATCAATGTTTTCAACAGATTGCGTAGACATAAAGATTTTGTACATAATTGCAGAATAAGAAAAATAGCAAGATAAATATATGAATTCGAACATGACATTTTTTAAGTAAAAAAATAAAATAATATACAATAGCCAAATAACCTTAACCAAAGTAAATAGCCATGAAATAATTTTAAATAAACAAAATATCCTAGAATTCGTATAATAATCCAAACTAACAAACTCAAATAAGTCACAATATGAAAATATTCAATCCTAGAAACACTTAAAAATTCTAATTTCTAGTAGTGACCCGTTCAGATGTGCGATGTGCCATGCTATTCTGCCTCAAAGATGTGTTTTAGACCCGTTCAGATTTTTTCTGTGGCTTATGTCCTATTTAGCGGAGGTTTAGTTAGAGTTTTCTATCCCGCTGGCCGCTGCTTTAACTAATTAAGGTAAGTAGAAGTTTACATTACAAAAAAAATAGTTTTTACCGACGCCAAATGCCGTTGGTAAAACAGAAAATGGCGTCGGTAAATAATTTACCGACGCCATTACCGACGACAATCCGCCGTTGGAAAAACGCTCGTCGGTAATTTTTTACCGACGCCACTATTTACCGACGCCATTTTTGGCGTTGTTACATTAAAAATAAAAAATCTAAAAAAGTCAGGTCATGACTCAGGCGGGTCACGTCCGGGCTCAGGCGGGGCTCATGCGGGTTAAGTCCGGGCTCAGGCGGGTCGGGCGGGTCAGGTCCAGGTTCCATTCAATTTCAAATGGCTGAGAAAGATTTTGGTATATAAACAACACAATACACTACTGTTTTTCCAATGTGGGATAGTATAAAAAATTTACCGATGCCATTTCGGCATCGGTAATGGCGTCGGTAAATACTGACGTTGGTAAACGGCGTCGTTAATTGTGCAAAAAGAAAAAAAAGAAAAAAAATTACCAATGCCAAAATGGCGTCGGTAGTAAATGGCGTCGGTAATTGTGAAAAAAAATAAAAAATTTACCAACGCCAAAATGGCGTCGGTAAGGGCGTCGGTAAACGGCGTTAATTGTGAAAAAAAGAAAAAAAAATAAGTTTGCGAACCGATCATCAGTAATGGCGTCGGTAAATCAATTAAATAACGGGCGTCAATAATGGCGTCTGTAAATTATAACTTTAACAACGACGGTACAGGCGTAAGTAAAAACTGTTTTTTTTTTTTTGTAGTGTTAATTAGGATTTTCTACCTTTAACCCTAAAATCGCGGGTTGAAAAGTGCATGCAACCCGCGTAATTGCGTGTATAGCACGTGCGTGCGCTTTCTGGGCCACATTAGCCGTTCGCGCGTAAATCATGACTGAACGCAACTGGACCAGCACTACTTAGCAATGTACAAAAAATGCGATAAAGCGCGCTACCCATAAGCTGCACTACCCATAAGTTGCACATAAATTCTGCAAGACGAGTTTAAAATGGGATCATCCGTATCTAGTGGTTTGAAACATGAATCAAAACCACTAGTATTTCCGCCAACATATCGTCGTCATCATCATCAAATAACTCAGATATTAGCATCATCTTCTTGAGGATCACCGGATTCGGTAAACTCGAATTCATCTTCTTCATATTCTGATAACAGAAGTTCTAGCAAATACTTTATAAATATCACAATAGTATGAAAATAACCTAGAGCATATCTCTTTCTTTTTACTATATTATTAACTGATATTTACAAACAGGGAAGAAAAGAAAAGAAAGGAATGAATTCAAAACTAAATTCATATTTAAAAAAAAAACTGTTGCCTAAGAAAAAAACAGAGAATAAAAAGAAAGCAGAAGAACTAAGAATAAAGAAGAGGTCGCCGGAAACATACGTTGGAAGTTGCCGATCTATGAAAGTTGCGTTGGAAGTCACCGGTTGCTCGAAGTCGCATGTTCTATCGAGTCCTCTCTCTTTATTTCTTTTTGTTCCGCTGAAAGCAATTGGGGCTTTTGCCTGTGTAACGCCCCCAGAAATCTACCGGAAATATCATAGACCCTTTGGGCAAAGATCTAGCAGGCTAACCACTACAAGACCACAAATCTTTGACCGACCGGGGTCAAACTACATAATGACACGGACCGAAAAAGTCAAATATTTAAAATATATTGACAGGTAAGGTCACAACGACTCATTCAAACCGAAACAAAACTTCTTACAATACATACCCATATAGGGTCGAAATACAATACATCGGAAGACTGTATACAATTCAAACAGTACAACAACCTCATACTGAACTCTGACTCTTGATTAGTATCGCAGCCCACCATCTTCCATGCCGATCCTGTGACTGCTTCCACGAACCAAGCATACCTGAAATGCATGAAATGAATTTTCGCCATTTAAGGGGTTAGCAATTTGAATTTGCCAGTACAAGTATCATAATCATACGAAATGTAGCAAGCAAACAACAATCATGAATCATATACGACAACCATTCACCAAGTATTCCCGAGAGGTTTTAGTAATTAGAAAACAAGCTACGAAGTATTTGAAAATAAAATCATCATCTCGGAAATTTTAGAAACACAAAACCTTTAGGACCTCGAGTCCTAAGTTACAAAAAAAATATTTTCGAAAATATTAGCGTTTTAGCCCAAATCTCATTTCACATCTCAATAGTTTACAACACGGGTGATATTTTTCCAATTTGTTTGGGTCTCAACCCAACATTCATTTCATAAAACTTTATTTTCAAAAACTTTGGTCATCAAAACGTGCTCATGACCCCGTGATCTCTTGCCACGTGTCTCCGTATATTCAACAACCCACCCGGACTGAGCCAAAACAGTACATCAACATCAATCATGCTCGTGACCCCATGATCTCTTGCCATGTGTCTCCGTAGGTTCAACAACCCACACGGATTGAGCCAACACAACAATCACAACAACCAGTCCCGACTCCATGATCTCTTGCCATGAGTTATCGTAATCCCTGTCGAGCCCATACGGTTGGACGTACTGTGTCCTGACCCCATGATCCCCTGCCATGTGTCATCATAGGCCTCGTCAGACCCGCACGATTGGACCTCAGCACCACATACTAAGTTTCGATCCCATGGTCTCTTGACATGAATCCTCGTAGGTCCCTTCGAACCCACACGAATGACCTTAGCAACACAGCATACAACAATTACAAGCAGCACACCACATTATACAATCGACAGTATAATACACCATAACGTTATCACAACCATCATCATAAACAATACACAGTCGACTCAATATATTCAACGATCACACAACATAATACATATCCAAGTATATCACAGACCAGCCCAATTACCACAACCAACATAATTCCTCAACAATAAACCTTAGAGGATAACATAAACACCACATTAGATTCATTTCAAGTAGTTCATAACCATTTTATACAAAATATATTCACGAAGGTAAACCAATCATCGTAAACCAAACACGTAATCTCTATTCACAAGATACAAGTCGTACAAGCAAGATACTTGCCTCAATAATCGACGCGATCTGAAGAACACGGTTCGATCGGATAGCCCCGAAAACCTACAACCTCCGCGAAAGACAACGATAACACAATCACTACGAGGATGAGGACCAATAACAACGGAAATCACAACCAACAACTGAAGGAAACTCATTGAAACATTTAATCGAACATTAAATATTCAAGGTGCTTCAAGAATCATCAACGGGGCTGAATGAACTGAATATATGGATATACAATTCATAGAACATGATCAATAACAATGTTTAACACCAATCGATTTACTAAAATCGGATTGAAATCAGAATCAAGAACAATTCCATCAAAAAGTCAATTTTAGGGAAATCAAGAAAATATCTCGATCCGATGAAGAACAAGGATTAGATGTTGTTAATCCACACCAAAACCTTGATGATTATGTTGAAGGATGAAATATTGATGAACTTTCGACAAAACTTCGTCTGGAAATCGCCCACATCGCCAAATGAAGAGGAATAATGAAGAAATGGGCTAAGAAACCCATTTTTCATGTTTTATACTGCTGCGAGACCAACCCAGCCGTGTCGAATTTGACACGGTCGAGTTCCATGGGCAGAACGGGCGGGTCTAGGAATGGATTAGATAGCTTTCACTAATATGACCATAACTTTCTCATCCGCATTCGGAATGACTCTCCGTTTGAACCATTGAAAAGCTATAATGATGCTCTATCATATTGCAAAGTTTCAGAATTGTTGGAGTTTCCAAGAATTGATGGTGATTATACAAAGTCGAACCTAAATATGAAAAGTCGAAATAGTATGCCGATTAATCTGAAGTAATATCAAAACTCGCTTGAATGATGAAATGTGCTGGACAAAACATGTTCAAAATGTATCAATGAACACAAGCAAGTCGCTAGAATTCAAAAGTATAAAAATGAAAAATACGGGTATTACATTCTACCCCACTAAAAATAAGTTTCGTCCTCAAAACTTAAAACAAGAAACATCAAAGTGCTACATAACAAAACAAAAGCATCCAAACAACAATTATCAAATCTCCACATGAGATTCAATCCACAAAACAATACACGAACTACCCTCACTGGTTACCGCTGGTCCCCCTCAAACGTCTTAGCGACGATATTGCAATGCACCGCTTGGTGCCCCACTTGACCACACTTGAAACAGTTAACCTGCGGTCTTCATTATCTTTGAAACACAGAATCTAATATAAGATCTCTCTAATTCGCAAACCAAACTCCAGAAAACTACTTCGACAATTCTTCGGTGTGTGGTCCACACGGCTACAATTGAAACACGTCTTCACACCGCTCACCTTATTCACTACAGGAGTAAGATTCTTGTACTGATCAAACGAGCGGGGAGCCCTTCCAGAAGAATGATACGAAACGATAGGATCATGGAACTCACTTCTCTGACCCTTTGAGAAGCTACCCGTAATCTTTTGTTTCTTACTTTCTGGACCTGCCTCCATCACAGAAATGGCCATCTAAATGGCTAAAGCTCGATCCTGATACTCTATTAAATTAGTACACATGAGAGAAGCCACGCTCTTTCGTATATGGGTTTTCATCCGCATGTCAAAGTAACGAATCTTATCCGCTTCGCTTCTCACTTGTTTACGAACATAACACAACTGCTGATTATAATCGATTATAGCATGGGATATCGACACATCCTGGGGCGTAGCTGATAAAAACTCAACAATCCTATGCTCTCGAACAGGTGGCGGACAATACTCGGCCTCCATGGCAGTCTTGAATTCAGCCCAAGTAGCTGTACAATCACTAGGCGCTACGACCTCCCACCAATCTGCAGCTTCTTTGTCGAGGAGGTACTGAGCAATAGGTACCCTTCTCCCATCCGGACAAGATACAGTATCAAATGTTTTTCTTAACTGGAAGAGCCAGTCCTATAGAAAAAGATACCGAGAGAGGACGTAGGCTCGTTTGGCCGAACCTCTATAAATCCTTGTGTCGTTTTATTTCCGCACATTTATTTAAATCGCTTCCACAACGCGAAAGAGTTTTATAACTCTATCTCCAAATGGTGATACCGATCAATAGTGCTCCAATAATTGGTATCGGAGCGGTACCTCCAATAAGCGGCTTAATATCCGAGGAGTCGATCCAAATGGCATTTCAAAATGCTCTAGTCGAAGGTCTTGCTCTTAACAGACCACCATTCTTTGACGGATCAAATTTCATGACGTGGAAGAAAAAGATGTCAATATTCATCCGAGCATATGACATCGAGCTGTGAAAGTAATATGTCTTGGTCCAAAAATTCCTCTCAAATCCGAAGGTACGCTTAAATCTTTCGAAGAATATGATGACGCGAATTGGAAAAATGATCATTATAATTGCAAAGCAACGCAATTATTGTATTGTGCCTTAAATCCGAAAGAACACAACTGGATATTTTCGTGTGATAGTGCGAAAGAAATATGGAAAATGCTTGAAGTCACACATGAAGGAACGTCTCAAGTCAAGGAGACGAAAATAAACATGCTTCTTTACGAGTACGAGCTATTTCAAATGAAGGAAGATGAATCCATCACGATCATGCTCGACCGATTTTCGGTCATCACAAATAGATTGGCATGTTTTGGAAAACCAATTTCGAGTAGTGAAAAAGTTAAAAAGATCCTACGATCACTATCCCAAGAATGGGACGGTACGGTGACGGCTATAATGGAATCTAAAGATTTAAACAATCTTGATTTTAGTGCTCTCGTTGGTTCACTTATAAACTAGGAGATTGTCCTAAAATCTCGAAATGCCAAACCGAAGCCGAATGAAAAGTCGATAGCCATGAAGGCTAAGATGTCAAGAAAGGAAGAAATCCCGGTTGATGAAAGCGACGAAGAATCGGCATATTATGCCAAGAATATTAATAAGTTCCAAAACTTATTAAACCAGAGAAAGAAAGACATCTCAGGCAAAATGAAGAAATTCGACAACAACTGTCGAGTCTATGGTAAACCAGGACACTCCGCGAAGAATTACCGAGCAAATCCTAAAAAGAAAGTTTTAATAGCAACATGGAGCGATGAAGACGAAGATGAAGATTTCATCAATCAAAATAATCTCGCTCTTATGGCCCGAAGCACATTCGACGATAGCGACGTCGAAAGTCAAGTAAGTACATCCTCTCATGACGAGTTATTTGAAGCATTTGAATTATTGTATACGGATTTTCAAAATGCTTTATCCGAGATTAAATCCCTCCAAGCAAAAAATAAAGCATTGGAAATCGAAATTTCCAAAATTCTTGAAAAAGGAAAATTTATCGAGACCGATCATTCAAAATGCGTTGAAAATAAAAATATTTTAACGAATGAAGTTAAAGCTGAACTTAAAATTTTGACGAAGAAATTTTTCATACAGAAAAGATAAATTTGAAAAAATGTGTTGTGTTCAAAAATATACTTTGAATAAACAGGGGTTGTGATTCAAACCAAATTTGAAAAACGAATCCTAAAATTTGAAGATACCCAAATATGAAAAATGTTTGAAATTTGGACATCAATTTACGAATTGCAAAAGACCACGACGAACGGTTAAAATAAAAATGATTTGGATACCAAAAGGAACCATTATTCCTAACATCGTCCATATTTCAAAACAAAAACCAACTCTCGGTTGGATCCCCGAAAATTGATTTTCATCAAATTGGTATTTTACTTAGGGGGAGTAATTTTTTTATATGGATATTTTTGTCAGGGGGAGCTATACCCATTTCATGCATATATTTTATATACATCTATTGGTATTTTTATTTACACTTTTGCTGATGACAAAAAGGGGGAGAAAAGCGTTGAATGAGATAAAAAGCGTCATGAAAGAATGACGAGAAAAATAAAATACAAAAAGGGGGAGAAAAGAAAAAGACGAAGAAGTCGAAAAATATAGATCCCGTGAAAAACAAAAAGGGGAGAAACATCAAAAATGACAACGAAGAAGTCGAAAAGGACAGAAAAAGAAAAGTTGTGAGAACTAACGAAACGATCAAAGCCGAAAACTTTGATTCGTCGAAATATACATATATTTTATTTTTGTAGGTATTTATCCATTCATAGATGTTGTTTTGTAATCATCAAAAAGAGGGAGATTGTTGGAATATTTTATTCCATATATTCATTAATAGAGTTTTGATGATTAAAGTTGCTAAACAAAGCAAAACAACAAAGAAGCGAAGCAAAGCATCGAAGAAGTCGAAGTCGCGCAATCCGGAAAAGCTATCTGCTCAAGATCAATCAAGATGACCAACCTACCTGCAGATCAGACGAGATCAACCTACCTGATCAGACGGGACAGAAAGTTACCTAATCAGACAAGAAGGAAGTTGCCTGACCAAATTTAACGTACGTAACGAACAAAGATAACGTAAGTAATATGCTGAGCTTAACGTACGTAACAACATGATGATAACGTACGAAACAAAGTGTTTCAGTATTCAAACAAGAACGTTGGAGATGACGTCATGTCATAGGTCAGCAAGCAACGGATATGTTGACAAATGTTAACGTACGTAATGGGCAATTTGCTAACGTACGTAACACATAAGACGAAGGCTACTGGACTATTTTGTGAAAGAGTATAACGTACGTAACATATTGATGTTAACGTACGTAAGGAAGCTAACGTACGTAAGAGAGGGCTGGCAACGTACGTAAAGAAGGCACAGAAGGCTAACGGCTAGCTGGAAGAGAAATGCCTATAAATACCACTTCTTATGGTATTCATCATACAACAATGCAAAGCAAACGATTCAGTGATCATATATTGTTATACACATTCTTGTTGTTGCAATTGTGCTTATATTGATAGTTTGAGTGTTTATACATTCAATACATACACGAGAGGTAAAAGAAAAGATACGATTGGATTCGGTGTTATTAGGATCAAGGATCCGGTATTGTTAGAATCGCAATCGATATCTACGTGAGGTTTATCTAGTACCCATATAAAGATAGAGTGGTTGATTCCTTGTCCAATAGAAAAGGAAAACGGTTTAACTTGGACCAACATAAAGACAAGTGTTATAACGGTTTACTCGGACCGATAGAAGACGAGCTTGTAATGGTTATCCCTCGACCGATAGAAGAGAGGTGCAGAGGTTTATCTTTAGCCTATAGAAAATGATACCAAGAGAGGACGTAGGCTCGTTTGGCCGAACAATAATGCTCCAACAGAAGACAACCGACCAAGAAGACGAAGAATCGAAGACTATTTTCATTTTCTTTATTGGGTCATTCGCTTGGCCCAGTACTTAGGAAAAAGTCCATGAGTTGTATGTTGGTATTAACTAGGTTACTATTTACTGTTTTTCATTTTGAATGATTGACAAACACAAACGCGCTTATAAATGAATTAATGTGCAAAGTGTAACATTAATCGCGAAATTCCCCCGAGAAATAAACAGACTAAGTTTGAAAAAGGTTACGAGGTTTCCTACCATCCATCAAACTCGTATAAAATTGATACCCGAGCCGGTGCGCGATGCTTTTGAGTTATCGGGGTAGTACATTTGGTAGAGGTTGAAAAATTCTTGAGTGCATTAGATGCCTTCGGTTGGTGATAAATTTCGCCCCTAGAAACCTGATAGGTTGTCGGGCGAGATTCAATAGTCAGACTGATAGACGTTGATGGTCAACAGCTTAGATAGTGTGGATTGCCAAGAAACCTGATAGGTTGAGGGCATGAAAACTAAGGGTAAAAGAAGATCGAATCATCCGTTGGACGGGTTAGTGTTGGACACCACTTTACAGAAACTAATAGGCAAGCAATCTGACAGGTTGCGTCTGTTAAAATCTATAAAGAACTCGATCACCACTAAGAAGTTTATCTAACCATGACTTTCGGGTTATAACATGGGAGTGTGTATTCCTATAAAATTAGTGGGAGCCGAGATGAGAATTATACAAGTCCTTAAATTCTACACTCGGTCATAATTAAACAAGTCACTAATTCAATCTTGTCTAAATCTATGCAGAGAAACAAAACTATATTTCTCTAAAAATGGCAAAGAACCCACTCGCAATACTCCTTGAAAAGAATCTCCTAATTGGCCCCAACTTCGTTGACTGGTTGCGGAATCTGATGATTGTACTCAGCATGGAGTCTCCGGGATACGTCTTGGAGGTGGACATTCCACCGAATCCAGTCCGAACTAGGGGTAATCAGGAAGAGATTGATGTCCATGAAAAATGGGTCAAGGATGACATGCTGGTCCGCGGATTTATGATGTGCTCAATGACTAATGAGCTGCAGAGAGCGCACGAGAAAATGACTTCTGCTAGGCAAATTCTTGCACACTTGACTAAGCTTTATGGAGAGCACACTAGGACTGCTAGATATAAGACATCGAAGTAGTTATTCAGTGCTAGGATGAAGGAAGGGGAGAAAGTGGGAGACCACGTCCTAAAGATGATCTCTATGATTGAGAGGCTCGAGGTGATCAACTTTAATATGGATTTGTCCCTTCAAATTGATCTCATCCTTCAATCTCTGTCTGACTCCTTCATGCAGTTTGTAATGAATTTCAACTGTAATGAGATTTCATGCACATTAGCTGGGCTAATGAATAAACTGGTGAGGGCACAGTCTAACCTGAAGACTAAATCGAGGGAGCCTACTCTTGTGATTTCTTTTGGGCCTCAGAGGTCCAAAAACAAGAAAAAAGGACCTACGAGCAGTATAAGCCCAAGAAAGGGTTGCAGAAAGGCAAGGGCAAGGCCCAAAAGGTTCAGAGGGTAGGCGGTCCAAAACCTACGGGCAATTGTCTTGAATGCGGTGAGCTGGGCCACTGGCGTAGGACTTGTCCCAATATCAATGGCGCATCTGGTACAGAACTTTTTGTTTTTGAAACTAACTGTTCTGCTATTATATATTCTGCTTCATGGATTCTGGATTTAGGTGCTACTTCTCATATTTGTACTATGAATCAGGATCTGGAACGAAGTAGGCAGCTTGAAGCTGGGGAAGTGATGATCACTGTCTGAAGCGGACAAAGTGTCGTGGCAACCGATATTGGATCACTCCTACTAGGTTTAGAATCTGGTTTTATTTTGACGTTAGATGAAGTACTTGTTTTACCCAAGGGGCATAAAAACATTGTATCCATTCCAGTCTTGGACCGGAAAGGATTTTCTTTCTTCATTGGCAATGGTAGTTGGAAAATATTTTCGAAATAAATTGGTTGGCACAGCTACGTTGTTCAATGGTTTATATCATTTGAACTTACAAAATAAATCAGCAGTGAACACTATAACTAGGAAACGTGGCAGGCAAGATACTAATCAAGCTCTTAAGTGGCACCTTAAACTTGGTCACGTTGGTCAGACCAAGGTTCACAAAATGGATAAAGATGGACTTTTAAGTCCATTGGGTGTAGAACCCTATCCAACTTCTGAATCCTGTCTTAGATGCAAGATGACTAAGTTCCCCTTCACAGGGACATTTTAAAGGGCTGCTGAAAAACTTGGGTTGGTACATACCGACATTTGTGGTGCTTTGGAAGCAGCCTGAGATGGATATCAATATTTTATAACGTTCACAGATGATCATTCTAGGTATGAGATTGTGTACTTGATGAAACATAAATCCGAATCCTTTACTAAATTCAAGGAATTTAAGGCCCTAGTTGAAAAACAGACTGGATGTCATATCAAAGCACTTCGGTCGGACCGAGGTGGCAAATATATGAGCATAGAGTTTGATGAGTTCCTTAAAGAACATGGAATAGTTTCACAATTCACGCCGCCAGGAACCCCATAGTTAAATGGTGTTTCAGAAAGGAGAAATCGGACTTTGTTGGACATGTTCCACTCCATGTTGAATTACACTGATTTACCAATTTACCTATGGAGGTATGCCTTACTTACCATTGCCTATATCCTAAATAGATGTCCTTCCAAATCCATTCCTATCACTCCGCATGAGATGTGGAAGGGTAAGAAACCAAGTCTTAATCATATAAGGATTTGGGGATGTCCAACCTATGTCAAGAAGGCTAAGGTGAACAAACTGGAAGCGAGGTCCATCAAGAGACATTTCATTGGATACCCAGAGGACTCGATGAGTTATCTATTCTACATGTCAGAAGACCATAGGGTCGTTGTGGCTTTACAAGCGCACTTCCTTGAGGATGAGTTCTTTCATGAAGGTGGCTCGGGTAGAAATATCTCTTTGGAAGAGCATAATGAAAGTCGTGAGGAGACATCTAATCAGGGATCACGAACCGAACCTATTGTAACACAACCTCCACTTCGAAGGACTGATAGGGTGTCTCACTTACCTGAGAGGTATGGCTATACACATGTCGAGGAACTGGGTCTCCACAAAGTATCTGATAGCCATGAGTATGACCCTGTCACCTATGACCAAGCGATAGTGGATGTAGACTCCGATAAATGGCAAAAAGCAATGGAAGCTGAGATAGACTCGATGCATGCCAATCAAGTTTGGATTATAGTAGATATACCAACTCGCATGAAGCCTATTTGAAGTAAATGGATCGATTAGAGAAAGACTGATGGGGATGGCAAGGTTGACGCCTATAAGGCCAGGCTTTTGGCAAAGGGTTATACCCAAAGGTAAGGGATCGATTATCATGATACCTTCTCACCCGTAGCTATGATAAAGTCGATTCGCATGATGCTTGCCATTGCTGCCCATTACGATTATGAAATATGGCAAATGGAAGTCAAAATGGCTTTTCTAAATGGATACCTCGAGGAGAAAATCTATATGGAACAGCCTAAGGCTTTTGTGTCCAAAGCTAATATTCATAAGGTGTGTAAGCTACAACGAGCCATTTATGGGCTGAAGCAAGCTTCTCGGAGTTGGAACCTTCGATTTGACGAAGCAGTCAAGGACTTTGACTTCGTGCGAAATGAGGAGGATCTATGTGTTTACAAAAAGGTCAGTGGGAGCAACATTGCATTCTTAGTACTATATATAGATGATATTCTACTTATAGGATATAACGTAGCAATGCCCAGCACTGTGAAAGCTTGGATTTCTAAAATGTTCTCAATGAAAGACTTGATAGAAGCTTCCTATATTCTAGGGATCTGTCTTTACAGAGATAGACCGTGAAGAATGATAGGGCTTTCCCAAGCCCTCTATATAGATAAGATTCTGAGAAGATTTAATATGGATGAATCTAAAAGATGGTTCCTTCCCATGCAATGTGGAATTCATCTCACCACGAATATGTGTCCTCAAAGTGAGGAAGACAAAAGAGAGATAAGTAAGGTGCCTTATGCCTCAGCAGTGGGTAGCCTCATGTATGCTATGTTGTGCATGAGACCGCACTTAGCCTATGTTGTATGGTAAGTTGTTTTCAAGCAAACCCATGAAGGGAACACTGGACTGCCGTCAAGAACATTCTTAAGTACTTTAGAAGAACTAGAGATTTGGTTCTTACTTACGGTGGTGGAGAACTGAAGGTTGTTGGATTCACCGATTCTGATTTTCAAGGAGATAAGGACGACTCTAAGTCGACATCTGGGTATTTGTTTACTCTCAATGGAGGAGCAGTATCTTAGAGAAGCTCCAAGCAAAGCGCTACTACAGATTCCACCTGCCAAGCAGAGTACACTACGCCATAGATGGCCTACGACAACTCCTAGAAAATGTTGAAAGAAGCAAAAAAAAACATTGCTGTAGACAAGAAAATCAAAACGGCAACACTTTTTGGTGTTGCACTTTTCACCGCTGCCGTAGGTCCCTATAGCAACACTTATGTCACCTACTGCAACACCACTCCTTTTGTTACCATAAGACTGCAGGGCATCGTTACCTATAGTCTACAGCAACATTAAACAAGTGTTGTAGCAGAGGCCAATTTTCTGTAAAAGTAGGGGGCCACAGATAGGGCCCACATAGGGGGGCTGGCCCACATAGTGGGCCCCACATGTGGGGTCCGATGTGGGCCCCATACCTGTTAGGGAACCCTGTTGCAACACTTTTTAAGTTTCTGCAACACCTTTTAGTAAGTAACTGCAACGTTTTTTTGGTCTAGAGCAACGTTTTTTTGTCTACAACAACATTTTTCTTGTCTACAGCAACGTTTTTTTGTCTATTGCAACACTTTCACAAAAAAAAATTGATAGGAAATATTTGTTTATATTAATTACCAATTCATTACAATTCCGAATCCATCCATTCAAAATACAACCCATCCATCCAAAATATCTAAATAAACAGTACTTAAGGTTTACTTAAAAAACAGTACTTAAGGTTTAATACAACGACCAAAAGCCATGAAATACGGTACTTAAAAAACAGAAAATTTAAAATGTAGCATCTCCTCCGGTAATATGAGTGTCGTTGTCGTTATTACTTGATATTGTGGGACAAAGTTCCACCAAATTGATGTTCAAGCTTGGGTTTACTTCGCCTAATTTCTTAAGCATCCAAGTTAGGTTCTCCTGCACCTTCTTATTCATATGTGCATCTACTTCTTCTTAGACCTTCTTCTCCAGTGTCAAGTCACTGATACGCGAGTTTGTCGTGCCAGAAGTGGAGCATTTGTCAGACTTTACACATCTTCCTATAAGCCATGAAGGACCATGTGATTTTCCATCCAATAGAAGTTCAGTGACACCTTCAGTCAGGACCAATAACCTTTTCAATTTTGTCCTACAAAATAAAGCCACGACCATGTCAAATTAAATAGACTTGAATGGAAGAATACACCTGGCATGTGATCAACTAAATAATAGAACACTTACAATTATGAACTTAGTTACTTTTCCACCAGTCATGTACTCGCGACCCTCTTTTCGCTTACGAGTCTTAACAAAAAAATGTTGTGTTTCAAAATTATACTATATTAGAGACCATCTAAAAGGTTATATGCTAATTCAAGAGAAACAAAATTGATGGCAAACCACCAAGAACAGAGACATCACCAACAATAGAGATCGTCGGACATGCAAGTCACATATGAAAAGCACAACCTTTTCATACAAGAGTAAACAACAATCAGTGGAAAAGCACATAAAGACATCATATAGATATGAAATCAGGTGTGAATTGCACTACCTGAGGTAAGAGAGCGCTGCTAGACCTTTTTCTTTCCGATCCTTCCATGACCAAACGAAATCAAATTAGCAAAGACATGATCAGTTGTATTCAATCTGGTAAAACTCTCAAGAGATCTAAGCGAACTATTTAATAGTTGTCAAAACCATAGAATAATCAATCCATCAAAGTTTAATCCTCAATAAAATGAACAAAGTTAACAGTTGAAACCAAGTTTTAGACAAATTGGCCAAATGGGAAATAAAATACGAAACAGAAATACCTCGATTCAATATAATACTCAAGCTAATTCTCTGTTTTAAGAAATACTCCGAAGAATTTTAGTCCACCGGGTAACAAATAAATAATAACAGTAGAAAACAGATAGCTGAGAATGAACGGGCAGCAATCTAAACAAACGCAAAATAAAACTAAAAAAACATCAGGAAAAATCTCAAGCACGAGATTCACAACGCGCGCATACACACACATAAATAGTGAAGAGAGAGAGGGAGAGAGAGCATCAAAAAGAAAAGGAAATGGACGGAAACATCACCTGCTGTCGACCTTCCTCGAACCTTGCCTCCTTTCATGACGAAACACTTCAAACAAACACTTCAGAGAGCGTCAGTCTTCCAGCAAAACACTTCTGTATCAGATCAAAAGCAAGGTACTAAAAGCACATGAAATAGGGACTAAAATCTTAAATTTAGTTTACCAATTAATCAGAAAAAATAAAAACTCAGAACACTAAATTTCCAATATCGATTGTACTACTGGAAGTTGTTAGAGCATCTAAATTTCCATATAATCTAAGTGGACTCACAACATCAATATTCAGCAACAACATATTTGACTTGCATTGCGCACATAAAAGTTGGCATGTTAATTTTTTCCCTCACTATTCCATATTTTTAATCAAAGCACTAAAATAAAAATGGCCACTTCCAAAAGGGTCGATAAGATATTTATCTCCATCTGTAAGTGTCAGTATTTGACGAGTAAAATGATGGGCGATCGTCCATTATAGTTGGGGAGCAATGCAAATTTCTCGATATATGCGAACTCTTAGAACGTGAGTAACCACCTGTGTAAGTAGAATTTCCATGAGTACATTCTTTCTATTTCGGGCCCGAATAAGGTACTCCAGACGTAGACACACCTCGATGAGAAGGAAAGTGATGAACTTCTCTCGGGAAAACATTCGACTAAAAATGGTAAGAAGTTTGGGGAGGAAAACTGTACGGCAAACCTGGGGGTTCTATAACGTGGTTTGGTTGGACCGCGTTCATTTCGATAATTGTTCTCTTGAGTTGTCTCTCTTGTTCAAAAAGGACCTACTTGACTGGAATGTTTGAAGCGTTTGGTAGCTATTATCCAGGCACCAGTTATTAAATTAGTAATTGAAGCAAGAATACATCCAAACACTTGCTCTAGCTTGCAATAATAAACATCTTACCTCTATATGGTAAGGATTTTTTTTTGTTCATCACTGCCTTTGCATTTCTCATGGCTCTTATAGTTCAAGCGACAGCTCCTCGTTTGTGCCTCTCAGCGAGTAACTCCAATCTTTCTTTTTCATTCTCCCAACGCTAATATATACAAAAGAATAAAAAAAGAAACAAGTATTAAGATAATTTTAATATGATATACAATGCAATTTTTGGTGGATTAGTAAGATTTTCATTACCTGTCTATACGTCTTCATTTTATAAAGGTTCCAACCCTTCACAAGTAAAGGTGTTAGTGGATCTAATCTCTTAGCCCTTTGCTCTACAGCACTTCAACCTTATTTACAGCCAAAATTTCAAAAGAAACGTGAGTTAACAAGAAAAAGGGGGAAAAAATCAGTAGAAAAAACGTATTTTCTTCATTGTGATAAAACTTCCTCACTTAATTCTGCAAGTCCAGTCTCTAAACCGAAATTAGTCGTACCGTGAAAGTATGTTGTTGTTTGGCAGTACCATAACTTTCCTTGGCAATCCTCCCAGCAACAGTCCTCCGTCGAAGACTCCTGCTCGTCATTTTGTTTTTACTGTTCCAGTTGATGTGATCAAGTAAGAAGACATTTAAACGGAATCAAGCAATATAAAAATTATAGATTAGTTGAGATTTAATACATCTGATGTACTTTCTGATTGAACAAAACAACATCTCCATTGCATACATCACCTGAACAAAATAAAAACAAATTAATTTCCTAGATAAATAAAAATTGTATAAAGTGAAAAAAAAACATACCGGTGCAGTCAAATTCGAATGACGACCTGGGATAATATGTTTCGCCGTTTCCATCTTTTAACCTGTGGGAGAAAATTCAGTCTTGATGGTTTTTCAAACAAAAATAATAAAATTAATATAATAATAATAATATTATGCAACCTCCGTCATATTGAGCTCCAAAGACGGTCACAGTAGGTCAACACTTTTACCAGGGATTCAACACTTAATATGAAAATGTAAACTATCCTCCATATAATTGCGAATTGTTTTTGATAGGAAACCCTTCAATACTATTAGTCATGTTCCCATGTGGAGGACCGAGGAGGATAACAATATATAAAGAACAAGAGTTGGTTGTCATTAATGGGGTGGCTTTATGTGTTAAAAGAGACTTTCTTAAACATTTAGAAAATACATGAGAAAGAAGGACCTGAGCTTCAAATTTATTCAAAGTATAAACATGATTAAAGTTTTGAATCTCCACTAAAGTGTCAAACTCTAGGAGAGGAAAAGCATCAACATTCAGATAATAGTATGACCCAATAAATGCTCTTCAGATAACTCGATCAAAGTTCTTAAACTATGAACCCCCATCAGTACTGTAAACACTTAGAATGTCAAAGAGCAAGTACAAGACAAGTATTTGCAAAACAGTAAGTTAAACTTGTAATAATGTTTAACCTAATTAAGATAACCCAAGAAGATGTTATTGTTTGGAATACCTCATAACTCCTCATTTGTTTCAGCATTTACTATTTCGAGGCAGACGAAACCAGGATCCCTATAAATCTTATACCTCACCAACATGGAGCTTTCTGCCCGAGACAAAGTTTGTAGCCGAAGAACCTAACCCAGACGTCCAACTATTTGTATGAAGAAATATACATTTCCAATCGAATATCATTAGAGAAATTACTCTACTCTACTCATATTTCCAAGACACTCATGAAAACGGACGCTGTGAAGTAAAACCACTAACCTCGAGTGTTCCTTAATCCTTTCCAGTCTTCTTTAGTTCCACATAGTCTCAAGCCATGTCTTCGAAGATATGCTTTACATTCCACCAAATTTAGCTCATGGAGATCATTCCTCCCTGCACCGCACAAACAGAACTGAGAAACTCATGTACGCATCAACTCAGAGTTTCATACATAAGAATAGAACTATATATTCCCTAAAGGAAACAATACACTGCTTATACAACCATTCCGATAAATTAGAATATGCGCAGACCTCAAATTATTTGAATAACTCTGTTGCCCAATGATTCTACATAATCTTTATCAACATAATCTTCATCTTTATCGACATCGACATCATCATCTTCTCCATCTTCCGAGTCAGTCCACTCGCCTGCAGCAGCATCGTCCTCATCATCATCATCACTTGCACAAAATGAGGAAAAAGAAAATAAAAAACACAAAACTAAAAAAATAAAAAATAAAAAACAAATTGTATGGCGTAGTACATTCGTACATACACCATATCAATTGCGAGTAACACCAGGTATCTACTGAAATCATTTGAGTTTTTCGAGAGTGCCAATAAGTTGAAGAACTGGTCCTCTCAACAGAGTCTTCATCACTCTCCGACGACAATGAATCTGATTCTGATTCTTCGGAAGATGAGATTTCGATGAGATTCTGCATCTTGGATTTCTCGTTAGCCATTGAAAATTCAGCAAAAAGTTTCCTCAGAGAGACCATGTTTGGGAGGAAGAGCAAGAGGACAAACCTGACCGATTCAGAAAAAACGAGACGAAGAACCGCTGTAAAGGGGAAGATGTTCAAAAATATAGAAGGTGTGACGATGAGAGAAGCCGAACCACGAGCGAACGCCAGGCAAGGAGGTGTACTAGAAGGAAGAAGGCAGGTAGGCAGGACGACGAAAAAAGAAAACCCTAGAAGAGAAGAAGCAGGTGAAGAAGGTTGGAGGCGGGCGACGAAATATCGAAGGATATGAAACACGTTTCTTAGGGAAACACGTTTTCGACCAAATTGGCCTTCACTCTTGTAGGAGAAGTAGGATATAATATATATATATATAAGTAGGATATATAAGTAGGAAAATGCATTATTATTTTTCAGCTAGCTAAACGAAATAAAAATGAAACAAATCAGTTAAAAAAATTAATACCATAAAATTTCAATTTAAAATTTCCTGGATATTACACATAATTATTGGCACCTTTTATTCTATCCAGATAATTATTTTAAATTATTATTTTTAATTTTTAATTTTATAAATATTATAGTTTTTTTAGTTTGTTCATATCAAATCTAATTAAAAAGTATTACTTCTGAATAAATGTCATACTCTACTTCAATAAAAATTAATTAGTTCTCAAGTAAAAGATTATTTAATTTTAATTTTACATAACAAAATATGAATTTTTTCTTAAATAGTACATCTACGGCAACACTGTGTCATAACATGTTATAGCATGTAACACTTTGCTACTAAGGCAACACTTTGTAAACATATACAGCAACATCAAAAAAGCAATGTTGCAGCAGGTAAAAATTTTAGAGCTACTACAACATTTTTGAGTGCAACACTAATAAAATTCGTTGCCATAGGCCATCTATGGCGTAGTGGTACTAAGCTGCCTCAGAGGCAAGCAAGGAAGCATTTTAGATGCAGAAGTTTGTGCAAGAACTTCAAGTGGTGCCTGTTGTTACCCAAAATATTATTCGGAGATAATATTGCTGGAATAATCGAGTAACAAACAAATGCGAGAACACTTCCGTGGGAAAATAAATGACACAAGATTTGTCGGGGTTGTTAATCCCGGGCTTGAATGCTCTCGCGAGATGTTATTAATATGGATACTTTGGAGTACAAATATTAATATTAGAATCTATTACAATGAGTGTAAAGACTTCTAGTTATCTAAGTTGTAGAGCGTGTAGATTGCCGGAAGAACCAGATATGAAGCTCTGCGAGTTCTTGCTTTGGGTGTTCTGTAAAATGTGTATGAATATCACTATGAATGTGTAAGTAATTGTCAGATGAGTCTTTATTCTCTCTCTGTATGTTTTTCACTGTATTCACAATTCTTTTTTTGGCAACTGTTGTAGGCCTCCTATTTATAGGAGACAAGGTTGTTGGGACCTCTCCGGCGATCGCGGACGACCGCCGTTTTCTATATTATAATAAGGTGGGCGATCGTCCCGTCACGTGGGGCTGTTCCCTTAAAGTCCGAGGCTGCTACTGGCAGCCAGCTGTGCGAGTCAATGGGAAGCCTGCACGCGTCCTGAGTCGCTGTCCGGGGAGGACCCACTTTGTACCTTTCGGCGGGCCTGTCGGTAGGTGAGATAGGTGACAGGCTGGGGTCAAAGGCCTTATCCTGCGGCGCCTTTTGTGAATCTGCACGTGGGTCTCCGTCCGAGATTCGGTCCTTGATGACTTTGACGGATGTTGGATTCATACGTGGCACGAGGCGATCGTCTATTGTCGGACATAATAGACGATCGCCAGATACCAAAAGACGATCGCCGTGGGTGCCGACTGCTGGGTGTTTGTCCAGCGTATATATTCTATGGTTGGCTCTCAGACCATTATGCCGACCGCCATGAAGGCGTATGAATCGCTGCACAACAATTGCCCCCCATCTCGCCTCGATGTTGAAAACACGGGGTGAGGTGGCACTGTTTGGCGATCGCCAGAGTTTAGACGATTGGCTCGTTTGTTCCTGACAAGGACGATGGTCAGGACGATCTGATTTCAAATTTGGACGATCTCCTTTTGCGTTGGAATCAGCGGGAAATGAAGGCGGGCTCTCGAAACGTTGCAAGGGCACGTGTCGCGCTACCATTGGGGGAGTCTGACGGTTTTGTCAGACTTGTCGCCTGGCGTGCCCTCGAAAAGACGCGTACGCGGGTTTCGAGGGCTGCATTTAATGTGTCCCCCCCCCCCAACGGTTGCACTCCGGACCTCGGGATTTCGCCTATTTGCACAGAGGCCCCTGCTCCCGCCTATAAAAGGGGTTAGGGTTACTTCATTTCCACTCTTCACGCATCCTTGCATTTTAGTCGAGACTCTGCAGAATTTTTTCGAAGATCCTTGTGCCGACCGTCCTTCTTTTTAGGTAAGAACGCAAACCTTCTCTCCCCCTTTACTTTAAGAACATGTCTGGAGGATAAAAAACATTCGAGGTCGGTAGCACCTCCGCCGCCGCGGCTTCGCCGGACCGGGAGGAAATTCCCGTGGGTCTCTATATGGAAACAGCCGTCGAGGCCATTCGTGCGGGGATAGCACCCGCGGAACTCGAAGAGCTCTTCAATGAGGCCGAAGTGGCGAGATCAGCGGCGGCGGTGGAGCAGGGGGACTCGCCGGTAGATGAAGATGAAATGGTGCGTCTGTCTTGAGAACAGGATAGCGTATTTGGCCCCGCTTATATGGATTTTGCTAAACTTATGGAGGGGATTGCCGGACCATGTCCTGCATTTGATTTCGAAGCGTATTCCGCCGCCCACCCCTATGAGCACGTGAAGCGGACGGTGTTTCGGGCCGCTGACCCTTCTCGGTGGAATCTTGGACAGATCCGGAGTTCGGAGACCAGGAAAGATTTGCTTCATTGGAGGGAGAAATATCACATTCCTTCTGATGTTTCATTGCACGTGCCTCCGAGAATGAACGTGCCGACCAGCCTCCCGAGGGTATGGTCGCCGTCAATGAAATGACCCTGGCGGCCGGGTTGCGGTTTCCCTTGCCGTTCGCCGTCTCGTATTTGCTGATCGCCTGGAATCTGGCGCCTCTCCAGTTGACGTTGAACGCCTGGCTTCAGATTATCAGTACCTTAACATTGTTCGGCGGTCAGCGGCTGTTTCGTTTGCCTTCTGCGCTGGAGATGAATTATCTTTTCAAGCTGACCGCACAGAAAGGATCGATCGGAGGCTACCATATCCAGGGTCGCCTGGGTAGGGTGATCCTTGGGGTGCCGAACAAGGTTCGGGGTGACCTGGCCAAGTGGTGCTGGGTCGGCGGTGTATGGAGGTCGGCATCGAGCGATGCGCCGGAGGAAGAGTTGGATATCCCCACTAATTTTCGAGAGAGGAATCCGAGTAAGGGTTTCAACTCTCCCTTTATTTGGATACTCTTTGAACTGATCTAATTTGGTTTTCTTTTTGCAGGACTCCTTGTTCCAGCGATCGGCGATCTCCCTTTTGATTTCTTGATCGTCTGGGAGCGAATTCGCGCCTTGCCGGACTCCTACATAGACGTTCGCTCACTCGGTCACGAACTTCATCAGTTGGGGGCTCGATTGTTTCGCTTCCCTCGTCATCTGAAAGCTCCAGGTATGGATTTTTACTTCCTCTTTCCTGCATGACGATCGCCTGATTGAGGTAGATGTTTAACTTGTCTGAATTCCTTCCTAGATAGAGATTCATTTTCCCCGCTACACCGAGTCACCGCAAGAGATCGAAATGTATAACCCCGGTCTCATCGGTCGTCTTCACCAGGGAAAGAAAACGGGTCGCGTTTCTGTGACGACGTCTCGCCCCGTCCCTGCGGTGAGGCCCGCTGTGGTGCCGGTCGCCGAGCCGGAAATTCAGGAGGAGGAACAACTCCAGCGCAACTGCAAGAGGCGGAGGCCGGAGGGGTCCCTGACGACTGCTGAGGCGGACGTATCTATTTTGGAGCCGCCGGTTGCCGCGACTCCTATCTCCGCTGTTCCGATGGTGGAGAGATCCGGCTCTAGGTCCTCGACCGGTTTCCTGAAAACGGCGGCGATCGCTGAAGCTGAAACTTCTCGGGGCAAACCCTATTTTGGTCGCGACCCCGAATTAGTCAACAGGTAAGATTGGTTTGGCCTTTTCTGAGTTGGGCTTATTTGTGCAAGGCATATGCTGACTCCTTTGTCCCCATTTATTTGCGTTGCAGGATCCGTCTTGCCGATCCGGACGTCTCGCCAATGGTGCTGGACTTCTTGGCGAGCAAATCTCCACGTCAGTCCCTCGAAGTCCCTGCTTATGTCTCCCGGGCCATCGCTTCTCTGCCTAAGGCTTGGACGACCGATCTCGACGCGATTGCTCGTCGGCGGTCTGGAGATGCCATGCAGGCGACCATCGCCCTGACTCTCCAGGCGGCGACGATGGCCGTCCAAGCCGCCAAGGATTATGAGGGGCGACCTTCTAATACTCGCCTCCATCAAGACCTCGAGGCCGCTCGGAACAAAAATGTCGACTTCTCCAATCGAATCGAGGCCATGGAGAAGGAATACTTTGAGACGGACAAACGGGCCAAGCAGGATCTCGATCGGATCAAGCAGGAGCTTAGCCGGTCCAAGGAGGTGGCCAATCGATTCCGTGACTAGGTGAAGGAAGCTCGCCGGATGCATTCGGCCTCGCAAGAGGAGGCGACCGGGCTGAAAGCGATAGTGGATCGGCTCAACAGCGAGCTGGAGAAAGCAAAGGGAGATCTGGAGAAAGCAAAGGGAGAAATGGCCGCCAGGGTGGTCGAGCTAGCGGAAGCTGAGAAGACGACCACGGATTTGAAAAGGCAGATAAGGCGATCGAGACCGATCCCTTCCTCAATGTGGCACTCGTCGGCAAGTTCGCCTACTATATGGCCTACGTCGATGCTGTCCGAGCCGCCAGGAAGGTAGGGATCGAGGTCGATCCTATGATGGATGTAACACCCCGAGATATTCGGAATAATTACAGCGCCGTAAACCCTTTAGATAAGGATTTACAAGGCTAATTTTAAAAGAAGTGTAAAAATAAACCAATCGAACACTGGAATTCACATACAGATTTGAAACAAACGATCAAATGTGCTGACTTATACAACCATATCGAAAAGACTTTATTAATACAGACATACTTGATTACTAAACGAACCAAGAAGACAAATCACAATAATAAGAACATCAACCACATCTCTGAGCCATCTCATCGTCCTGTCGGTACTGTGGCTGCCCTCCCGCTCCTCGACTACCTGAAAATCAAAAGCAATGTCCACCCCCGAAGGGGTTAGCAAAACAATGCTAGTACAAGTATCGTCATAGAATAAATCATTAATACATCATAAAACATGCAAACGGACTTCCGCCACCGGAATCCAACGATGCGAATCCTCACGATTCCATCTACACAATACAGGGTAATCCAGCGATCCAGCGCCCTTGGTATAGATCCCCATGATGATCCCATCGGACCAACGCATGGTGGAAAACCCGTCCAGCGATCCAGCGCCCTCAGCATAGATCCCCATGATGATCCCGTCGGACCAACGCATAGTGGACATTCGATCCAGCGCCCTCAGCATAGATCCTCATGATGATCCCGTCGGACCAACGCATGGTGGACATTCGATCCAGCGCCCTCAGCATAGATCCTCATGATCCCCTCGGATCATTTATACCATAAATGAAACAATTATGCATACACATATGCATTTCAATATGTTCATCAATACGAACAAACAACAACGAATATCACGAAAATTCTTAGAAATACATCTCATATTCAACAATATGAATAAAACCACAAGCATGATCAAAGATTCAATATAAATCGAACTCGACATATGATACTTGCCTCGAAAATGGCAAGACGAAATACTTCGATGATCTCAACACACTCGAAGGCCGCCTCCTTCGATCAACGTAACAGGCTCGAACCTTAACAAAAGGAACGATATACAAATCATCTCAAGTCGAACAATGGTTTAACAATTCGCCTACGGTAAAAGCTCAAAATAAACAAGTGCTGGATTGCTTAGCGCGCGCTACGTACTCTACGTAACGTGCGCTAAGACGGACTGTTAGCGTACGCTATCGTATAAGACTAGCGTCGCTAGCCACGGCCGCGATCGACTCGGCTGGTCTCATAACGACGCTACGACGTTTCGGGCGATCGACCCGATAGCGCACGTTAACTCACACGTGTTAGCGTGCGCTAATATTGCATGGCAGAATACTGCAAGCCGAAAACTGGGTTGAATCGTGAAGAACTCATGAATCCTACCATGATAATATAAGTTATCCTCGGGCAAATCATGCTAATAAGGTTTGTGGAAGATTTATGATCGTGAAATACAAATATACGGATAGCCAACTCAACATCATAATTCATCTACGATCTCCAAGAAATAATCTAAGTTCCATTTGTTCTACGTTCCAAAACACATGATTCCATCGTGTAAAACATATCAACTGGGTAAATATCCGATTATTGATCATAACTTGACTTGAACAGGCTTAGGAGTCCTTATAATAAGATGGTTCAAAGGTTCATACGATATATAATGCCGATACGTCAAAAGTATCCTTCTAACATGTGATGACCGATTATAAACGAAATACTTGCTATCAAGACATGATTCAAACTTCCTTAGGAACATTACTAACATCAGTGAAGAATCACCTACCTCAAAGTAGTGAAGAATACGGAGGAAAATGAAGCGATCCAACACCGAAGGCTTGAACACCAATCTCCAATGATATACGATCTTCAATCTCGAACTAGGAGGTTGATATGAAGTGTATGGGACGAAGGGAGTTATGATCTAAGTGTAAGAGTTCGGGTTATGGGAGGAGAAAAACTGAAATCTCGAATAGGATGATGTCCTATTTATAATAAATGGCTATTAGCGCGCTAGACCACATTCGTAGCGTGCGCTAACGGCTCACGCCTAAATCGTACTCGGCACTTAGCGTGCGCTACGCATATACCGTAGCGTGCGCTAAGGCGTTGACTCGGCTTTTCCCGAAGCCGTCCAGTGTACATCCGACACGATCCGGCGGGGTCCCCGCCGATCTCACCTACCGCACGTCCCAATCAATTTGACCACGCATAGCGTGCGCTAATTACATTCTCAGAGCGTGCGCTATGAAACCATGTTAGCGTACGCTACCCTTAGCCTGTAGCGTGCGCTACATGCACAAAATTTCAACCTTACAAATCACAACCATGAAATTAAACGCTCGGCAACATCGGATTATGAAATACGGAGAATAATACTCAGACAAAAGTACAATCATTACAACATCACAAGTTCCAATTACATAACAGAAATCTCGGGCATTACATCCTTCCTCCCTAAAAAGAAGTTTCGTCCCGAAACTTATGATGAAAACAACTCCGGATATTTAGCCTTCATACCGTCCTCCGTTTCCCAAGTGGCCTCTTCGACTCCATGTCGTGACCATTGTACTTTAACCAAGTGTATTGGTTTATTCCTCAATTGTTTGATCCGGCTCTCAAGTATCTTGATTGGTCTTTCTTCGAAGGTGCCATCATTAGCTATTTCGATCTCGTCGAAATCAATGACGTGACTGGGGTCCGGTACATACTTCCGCAGTTGGGATACGTGAAACACATTGTGAACATGACTCAGCGATGGCGGTAAGGCCAACCGGTATGCTAAATCCCCAACTCTATCTAGGATCTCAAATGGTCCGATATATCTCGGACTAAGCTTGCCTCTTCTCCCAAAACGGAAAATCCCTCGTGTAGGAGACACCTTCAATAGTACGTGGTCTCCAGCGTCGAACTCTAGAGGGCGACGACGTACATCGGCATAAGACTTCGTCGACTGCAGGCGCCAGCAGTCTCTCTCGAATCAAGGCTACCTTCTCTTGAGTCTGAATAATCAATTAGGTTCCATCCCGATCAAATCCAAGAATCATCCCGGACACGGGGTGATCGGCATCTTCTCCCGTACAAAGCTTCAAATGGTGCCATCTTAATAGAAGCATGCCAACTGTTATTATAAGTGAACTCGATCAAGGGCAAGTGAACTTCCCAATCGATCGACCAATCTAATGCACAAGCTCTAAGCATGTCTTCTACTGTCTGAATAGTCCTTTCGGATGACCGTCCGTTTGGGGATGATAAGTCGTAAAGTTTAGCTCGGTCCCAAAGCCCCGTGGAATCGCTTTCGAAGTGTGACACGAAACGACCATCTCGATCCGAAATAATGGTCTTCGGCCGTGCAATCGACTATCTCCGCAATAAATATTCGTACCACTCTCTCGGGTCCCCATGTATCTTTAATTCCCGGAAATGAGCCGACTTGGTTAGTCGATCAACTACAACCCAAATCATGTTCATTCCCGTTCTAGTCCTTGGCATACTAGTAATGAAGTCCATCGAGATATCCTCCCACTTCCACTCGGGGATCTAAGCGGTCTTAACATTCCGCAGTGTCGTTGATGTTCAATCTTAACTCGCCGACAAGTCAAACACTTTGAAACGTGCTCCGCTACGTCCTTCTTCATATTCCCCACCGGAAGTTTTGCTTTAAATCTTTATACATCTTACTTTTGCCCGGTGAATAGAATAGTATGCCTGTGAGCTTCCTTTAGAATAGTCCTTCTCAAATCATCATCATCGGGAACGCAAAGTCGACTCTGAAATCTCTGAACTCCATCATCTTGTATCACGAATCCTGGGGCTTTTCCTTTCTTTACTTCGTCACATAATCGAAGGATCAGAGAATCGTTCAATTGTTTAGACTTGATCTCCTCGACTAGTGATGAAGTCAGTTCCATCACATAAAGTTGCCCTTGGATTTCTGGTGCCCAAACTTTAATCCCCTCGCGGATCAGTTCCCGTTGAATACTGGTTTGGGACGTAAGTGCTTCCAACACTCGAAGAGAAACAGGTTTACGGCTCAAAGCATCAGCTACTACGTTTGCCTTCCCCGGATGATAGAGAATCTCCAAGTCGTAATCCTTGATCAATTCCAGCCACCTTCTCTGCCTCATGTTTAACTCTTTCTGACTGAAAATGTACTTGAGGCTCTTATGGTCTGTAAAGATCTGACAATGAGTGCCGTACAAATGATGTCGCCAGATTTTCAAGGCAAAGACCACAGCTGCTAGCTCCAGATCATGAGTCGGATAATTAACTTCGTACGGTTTCAATTGCCGAGAAGCATAAGCAATCACTTTATCCTTTTGCATCAACACACAACCCAAACCCTGATTTGAAGCATCGCTGTATACCATAAATCCGTCAGTTCCTTCTGGCAGCGCTAATATAGGTGCTGTCGTCAGCCTCCTCTTAAGTTCGTCAAAACCAGCCTGGCACTTCTCATTCCACATAAACTTTTGAGTTTTCTGTAACAGCTGGGTGAGCGGACGAGCAATTTTGGAAAATCCCTCTACAAAGCGGCGATAGTATCCAGCTAGTCCTAAGAAGCTTCGGACTTCTTTCACGTTTTTAGGAGCTTCCCACTCCAAGATTGCTTCGACTTTCTTCGGGTCCACCTGAACTCCGTCGGATGATATCACATGCCCAAGGAAAGTTACTTCCTTAAGCCAGAACTCACATTTAGAAAGCTTAGCATACAGCTGTTCCTTTCTCAAGATGCTCAAAACCACACGTAAATGTTCAGCATGTTCCTCTGCGTCCCTCGAATATATCAAGATGTCGTCAATGAAAACGACCACAAATTTATCCAAGTACTCCAAGAATACCCGATTCATCAATTGCATGAATTCCGCAGGAGCATTGGTAAGTCCAAATGGCATCACTACAAATTCATAATGCCCGCATCGATCTCGAAAGCGATTTCGTATATCCGATTCCTTAATTCTCAATCGATGGTATCCACGATCGCAAGTCAATCTTCGAGAATACCCTTGCCCCTTGCGTTGATCAAACAAGTCGCCGATCCGAGGTATAGGATACTTATTCTTGATCGTCATCTTGTTAAGCTCCTCGTAATCAATACAGTCGGAGGGATCCGTCTTTCTTCCGACAAAGAGAACGGGCGCTCCCCAAGGAGAAACGCTTGGTTGAATATAACCCTTCGCAACAATTCCTCCAGCTTGTTTCTTGAGTTCATACATCTCGGTTGGCGCCATGCGGTATGGTGCTCGGAAATAGGAGCCTCCAGTGCTCTAATTCGATAGTGAATTCCACTTCTCTGCGGAGGTAATCTGTAGTTCGTCAGAAAACATCCGAGAACTCATTCACAATCGAAATAGATGAGAGCTCTACTCCTTCCTCTTTCCTCATGGCATAGCACCAAAGTCCGTGACATCCTTGCTTGATAATTTCACGGCTTTCATTGCCTTGATCAATTTCCCCGAGCTTCCTGTCTCCATCCTCGGAATAAGTGTTCGATCCGTCATCGCAATGATGGAAATGACTCTCTCTCGGTAATTCAAAGACACCTCCATAACGGTTGAGCCAATCATCTCCGAGAATTAAATCGTCACCGCAGATGTCAACCACAATAAGATTCGATGGCCAATCTCTTCCTTCTATAGATATCGGGAAATCCTTAGCTTCTAAGGTTCCCACAATTTTCTCTCCGCTCGGTAATCCCACAACATAAGGTTCACAATTATACAAGCACGAGATGTTCAAACGATTAACACGGTTCAAAGATATAAAAGAATGCGTGGCTTCAGATCGAACAAGACACTAGCCGGTTGCAAAAGGATCTGAATCGCACTGATGCAACAGTGTGTTCGATCATCGATTTCCTCATCTCGTACGGGCGTGGAGGAACGGACCCGGACTGGATGCCTCTCTCTTCCCGGCCGCTTCGCTGAAATCCACTTTGCTGCGTCTGGTTCACACTCGTCTCCTTCGGGACCGAGCCGGAGCGCGAGTACCAAAAGATCGGGTCGCATTCCCACAAAATATTGCGCGATGTCCTTCCTGTCCACACTAAACAGTCACAAAGCGCGAAACAATCACGTCGAACATGTCCCGCCTTGCCACAGCTTGTAACACTTCTTCCTGTGTCGAAGCTTGATCGGTCTTGCCGGAACTTCTTTCCTCCTCGACTAGGATGCGGAGGTCTCCTGGATGAGTGAAAAGAGGACTGACCCCGGCGGGGCCCGCTATTCTTATTCTCCGCGAAGTTGCCCGACACCTTCTGTTTCTTTGCTTCCGTCGATTTCTCTACTGCTGCTTCCTTCATATCGTAGGCCAACGCCTTGTCCTGATACTGCCTCAAGGTGGTACAATCAAATCCGGACATATATTGCTGAATTTCCGGCTTCATTCGCATGTCAAAATGGAAAATCCTTTCCGCCTCGGTCCTGACCAGGTGGCGCACATAAGTCAGCTGGTGATTAAAAGTCTTAATCACTTCCGTCACAGATGCTTCCGAATTTTGCGGTGAGAAAAACTCCCGAACTCGGGCCTCTCTAACCGGGCGAGGACAATACTGCGCCTCCATCATCAGTTTGAATTCTGTCCAGTCAACATTATGCTCCTCTGGTCGAATGGCCTCCCACCAGTCGAAAGCCTCCCCGGTCAAAAGATACTGGGCGACCGGAACCTTCCTATCGTTGGGACAGTTAATCCCCGCAAAAATCTTCTCTAATTCTTTCAGCCAGTGATCCCAAGAAAGCGTTTCAGTCGAACCATCAAATTTCGGAGGATGCAATTTGATCACTTCGGTAAGCCATTTATCTCCCCGGTTTTCCCCGTTATGTTGTTGTCCCATCGCTGTCTGCATGCGATCCACAACCTGAGCAAATTGGTTTATCTGGGCAACCACCTGCTGAAGCACTCCCGGCACGTTAGGATCTGCATTATTATTTGCTGATCCCTGTTGTCCCCCGGAATGGGAATCTGTTTGACTAGCGGCTATCTCTGGGGTAGATACCGACTCTTCTTGTCTCGCATTTCCACGTCCGCGTCCACGACCGCGTCCGCGTCCACGACCTCCTCTCAACATACTGTAAACATAAATACTCAATATCCAGGGCAAACTTTCTAAAAGTACATCCATCAATGTTTACAAGACATGAATTAAATAAAACAGTAGTATTCGAGATTTAGGAAACTTACAACCAAAGTCCACTTGACGATGCTGGCTCAGCAGTGATGTTACAAACGACCAATAATCAATAACATAAACAGACCCAACTAACCCGACTGCCAAGATATCCATAAATCTTAGCTCCGATACCATATTCTGTAACACCCCGAGATATTCGGAATAATTACAGCGCCGTAAACCCTTTAGATAAGGATTTACAAGGCTAATTTTAAAAGAAGTGTAAAAATAAACCAATCGAACACTGGAATTCACATACAGATTTGAAACAAACGATCAAATGTGCTGACTTATACAACCATATCGAAAAGACTTTATTAATACAGACATACTCGATTACTAAACGAACCAAGAAGACAAATCACAATAATAAGAACATCAACCACATCTCTGAGCCATCTCATCGTCCTGTCGGTACTGTGGCTGCCCTCCCGCTCCTCGACTACCTGAACATCAAAAACAATGTCCACCCCCGAAGGGGTTAGCAAAACAATGCTAGTACAAGTATCGTCATAGAATAAATCATTAATACATCATAAAACATGCAAACGGACTTCCGCCACCGGAATCCAACGATGCGAATCCTCACGATTCCATCTACACAATACAGGGTAATCCAGCGATCCAGCGCCCTTGGTATAGATCCCCATGATGATCCCGTCGGACCAACGCATGGTGGAAAACCCGTCCAGCGATCCAGCGCCCTCAGCATAGATCCCCATGATGATCCCGTCGGACCAACGCATGGTGGACATTCGATCCAGCGCCCTCAGCATAGATCCTCATGATCCCCTCGGATCATTTATACCATAAATGAAACAATTATGCATACACATATGCATTTCAATAAGTTCATCAATACGAACAAACAACAACGAATATCACGAAAATTCTTAGAAATACATCTCATATTCAACAATATGAATAAAACCACAAGCATGATCAAAGATTCAATATAAATCGAACTCGACATATGATACTTGCCTCGAAAATGGCAAGACGAAATACTTCGATGATCTCAACACACTCGAAGGCCGCCTCCTTCGATCAACGTAACAGGCTCGAACCTTAACAAAAGGAACGATATACAAATCATCTCAAGTCGAACAATGGCCTAACAATTCGGCCTACGGCCGAAAAGCTCAAAATAAACAAGGCATGCGGATTGCTTAGCGCGCGCTACGTACTCGTAACGTGCGCTAAGACGACTGATAGCGTACGCTATCGTATAAGACTAGCGTCGCTAGCCACGGTCTGGCGATCGGCTCGGCTGGTCTCATAACGTCGCTATGCGTTTGGGCGATCGACCCGATAGCGCACGTTAACTCACACGTGTTAGCGTGCGCTAATATTGCATGGCAGAATACTGCAAGCCGAAAACTGGGTTGAATGGTGAAGAACTCATGAATCCTACCGTGACAATACAAGTTATCCTCGGGCAAATCATGCTAATAAGGTTTGTGGAAGATTTATGATCGTGAAATACAAATATACGGATAGCCAACTCAACATCATAATTCATCTACGATCTCCAAGAAATAATCTAAGTTCCATTTGTTCTACGTTCCAAAACACATGATTCCATCGTGTAAAACATATCAACTGGGTAAATATCCGATTATTGATCATAACTTGACTTGAACAGGCTTAGGAGTCCTTATAATAAGATGGTTCAAAGGTTCATACGATATATAATGCCGATACGTCAAAAGTATCCTTCTAACATGTGATGACCGATTATAAACGAAATACTTGCTATCAAGACATGATTCAAACTTCCTTAGGAACATTACTAACATCAGTGAAGAATCACCTACCTCAAAGTAGTGAAGAATACGGAGGAAAATGAAGCGATCCAACACCGAAGGCTTGAACACCAATCTCCAATGATATACGATCTTCAATCTCGAACTAGGAGGTTGATATGAAGTGTATGGGACGAAGGGAGTTATGATCTAAGTGTAAGAGTTCGGGTTATGGGAGGAGAAAAACTGAAATCTCGAATAGGATGATGTCCTATTTATAATAAATGGCTATTAGCGCGCGCTAGACCCTGTTCGTAGCGTGCGCTAACGGCTCACGCGCCTAAATCGTACTCGGCACTTAGCGTGCGCTACGCATATACCATGGCGTGCGCTAAGGCGTTGACTCGGCTTTTCGAAAGCCGTCCAGTACATCCGACACGATCCGGCGGGGGTCCCGGCCGAGATCTCACCTACCGCACGTCCCAATCAATTTGACCACGCATAGCGTGCGCTAATTACATTCTGTAGCGTGCGCTATGAAACCATGTTAGCGTACGCTACCCTTAGCCTGTAGCGTGCGCTACATGCACAGAATTTCAACCTTACAAATCACAACCATGAAATTAAACGCTCGGCAACATCGAATTATGAAATACGGAGAATAATACTCAGACAAAAGTACAATCATTACAACATCACAAGTTCCAATTACATAACAGAAATCTCGGGCATTACAATGGAGAGCTTGAAGGCCTACGCACTCGAGCACCCTTTGCATCCAGAATTTTCTCTGCCGATCCTCGACCTCACCGACTTGGGGATCGACTTGAGTTGGTATCCTTTCCCGGATAAACTCATTTATCCTGAGGCCGATGAGGGAACGCGTGCCGATCCGCCACCTGGGGGCGAAGACTAACCGTAGGGAGCCTGAGCGATTTTTATCTTCCTTTGCTTTGTAATTTTTTGCTTTTTCTTCTATTGCCTTCGGGCTTGTATTTGTACGGATTTCTTCATTTGAATAAAATACTCCTTTCTCGCATCTGATTCTTTACATGTGCGATCGCCTTTGAATATTTGCATGTGAAATTTATACAGATGTGTGTATAATTGCTTCTGATGCCTTGTTCGCCTGATCGATTGTTTGAATGTTGAATGTATTGACATTCTTGGAAATTCTTACTTGTAAATTTCTTGAATATAGCTGATCGTGTATGTTCCCTTCCTTCTGATCGCATTTAGGAATAGCTCCACCTCTTTGCCCCTTATTTTTGTTTACTTAGTGTAAGTAAGGGAGCGAATATAGTATGTCTTGGTGAGCTATCTTCAGTTTTGCCGATCTTTTGAGGGAGGATGACTGTGTGCACGGTCACTGAGTTCGATGGACCGATCTCCGTAACCGTGTCTTTATGTGCGAGGGACTGTCTCGCGACTCACTTTTTTGTTAGGGTCCTTCGTTAGGCTGCGCCCGCCTTGTATTTAAACAAAAGGCGAGCGATCTTGGTCTGGAGGAGTCCTTGCACGGGGCGTCGTCGGTTTATTCGACTCCATGTCCGTGGATTGGTGGCACTTTTCTACCTCGGGCCGCCATGTTAGATGACGACCTTCGACGGTATACGTTGTGATGGGGTAGGGACGCATCGCCTTGTCTGGGTATATCATGTTAGATGATGTACTTTCGAGGGCGTGCGAACGTGTCCACGGTTTTAATTGGAGGGTCCTTCGGCTACGCTCGCCTTGTATTTAAATGAAGGGCGAGCGATCGCAGTCCAAAGGAACCTTGCATGGATGAAGCTGTCAGTTCCATCTACATCCAGGACCACGACAACACTTTTCTACCTCGGATCGCCATGTTAGATGACAACCCTTGACGGTATACGTTGTGCCTAGAGGGGCGATCGCTTGCAGGTCTGTCGGGTTTAGACGATGACCTCTTGTGGGGCGAGCGATCCGTCCTCTTTCAATTGTTCGTTTCCGTCGAGGTGAATCATATAGATGGGACAGGAAAATCTTATTAAGCTCTTTGTACATTTGGTAACTGAAACTGAATACAAAGTTCTCACTGATAGTATTTCTTCAAATGTACGGCATTCCAGGGATATTGGTCCGGAGTGCCATCAGGGTGTTCAAGCTCGTAGGCTCCCTTTGTTAGCCACTTAGATATCCTGAAGGGGCCTTCCCAATTCGGGCCAAAGACTCATGTGTGGGTCTAGACCTTTTTGAGGACGAGATCGCCCACTTGGAAACGTCTTTCCTTGACTTTCGAATTGAAGAACTTCTCGGATCTCCTTTTATGGATTGTGTTCCTCATTTCTGAGGTCAGTCGTCGTTCTTCGAGCATGTCAAGGTCGATTCGCCGGGCCACATCATTGTCTGTCGTCATCTCTTGTTTGGTTCGGAGGCTGAGGACGGCGATCTCGGAGGGGGTCACCGCTTCTGTTCTGAAGGCGAGGGCGAATGGGGTTTCGCCGGTTGAGTTTCGGGTCGTCGTTCGATATGAACACAAAACATCTGGGAGCTCGCTCGCCCATCATCCTTGCCTGGACTCGAGTCGTGCTTTAATCATGTGTTTGAGGATTTTGTTTACGGCTTCTACCTGCCCGTTCGTCTGAGGGTGGTAGGGGGCCGAGAACAACTTTTTGATTCCCCACTTCTCGTAGAATTGCATGACTTCTAAGCCGTCGAACTGCTTTCCGTTGTCGGAGATGATAGCCTGGGGCAGACCGAATCGGCATATGATTTTTTTCCAGATGAACTTGATTACTTGCTCTTGGCCGATATTATTGAGTGGGTCGGCCTCAGCCCATTTTGTGAAATAGTCGATGCCTACGATGGCAAACTTACAGCCCCCTGGCACTGTCGGCAAGGGACCTATCAGATCGATGCCTCATTGGGCGAAAGGCCATGGGTTGTACATTGAAGTGAGCTGCTCGAGGGAGAGCTTGATGTTTGGACCCATTACTTGACACCTGTGACACGATCAGGCATAGGCGATCGCATCCTTCTTAAGTGAAGGCCAGAAAAAACCTTGCCTGGTTGTTTTATGGATGAGAGCTCGCCCGCTAGCATGGTTTCCACAGATCTCGTCATGGATCTCGGCTAAAACAAGCCGACCTTCCTTCGGTGTAATGCACTTGAAGAGGGGAAGGCTGAAAGCTCGTTTGTAAAGTCGGTCGTCCAATAAGGTGTATCTGGTCGCACGGAGCTGGAGTTGGCGAGCTTTGATACGGTCATCAGGGACCGTTCCATCCATTAAGTATTTGATAAACGGAGTCATCCAGTTCTACTCAGCAACGGCAACTGTGGTAACCAGGTTTCTGTTGATCGCCGGCCTTGCTGATTTTGTGATTTGGATATTAGAGAAATCGGCTGCCCCATCTGACGACGCTAGCTTGGATAGGGCATCGGCCTGGGAGTTGTGCTCTCTCGGGACTTGTTCGATTAGCACTTCCTCAAATTTCGTGCACATTTCGGCGACCAATTCTTGGTATTTGACCATCTGTTCGCCGCGCGCCTCATATTCGCCCTTGACTTGGTTCACGACCAAGAGGGAGTCCATGAAGATATGGAGGTGACGAACATCTAGGGCGAGGGCTAGATCGAGCCCACCTACCAAAGCTTCGTACTCGGCTTCATTATTGGTTGCACGAAACCCGAAACACACAACATTTGTGAAACTCTGCCCATCGGGGCTGATGAGGACGATCCATGCCCCAGCTCGTGAGTTGGTCGCCGAGCCATCCACGTACAACTTCCAGACAGGGCGGCCGATCTGGGTTGGACTGTGAGGGAATGTTAATTCCACCACGAAGTCTGCCAGAGCCTGGCCTTTGATCGCTGTGAGAGGAGCGTATGTGATACCGTATTGGGCGATCTCCAGTGACCACTTGAGGAGTCGCCTGTTGGTGTCCGGTCGGTGTAAAACTTGCCTTAGAGGGAGAGTTGTCAGAACCTCCACTTGATGTTCGAAGAAGTAGGCTCTTAGCTTGCGAACACTCATGACTAGAGCGTAGGCGATCTTCTCCATAGGTGTGTATCGCATTTCCGCATCGTGGAGCGCTTGAATAACGAAGTAGATCGGCAAGTGGACTTGTCCCTCCGCTCGCACCAAAACCGCACTCAGTGCGACCTCTGAGGTCGCCAGGTAAAGGAATAGTTTCTCGTCGGGGATCAGTTTTGCCAAGATCTGGGGGTTAGATAGATACTCCTTGATTTTGGCGAATGCTATTTGACTCTCCTTCGTCCATGCGAACTTCTTGTTCTTTATGGTCGTGAAGAAAGGCTTGCTTTTATCCCCGAGCCGAGATATGAAACGGTTGAGGGCAGCCAGACAACCTGTTAGATGTTGCACCTGCTTGACATTCCGTGGCTCCTGCATGTCGAGGATCGCCTGAATCTTGGTGGGGTTCGCCTCGATCCCCCTTTGGCTAACGATGTGCCCCAGGAATTTTCCGGAGCTCACCCCGAAGTTGTATTTCTTGGGGTTCAGTTTCATGTTGAACTTCTCGAGGATGGCGAACGTCTCGGCAAGGTCATTGAGGTGGTCTTCCTTCTTGAGGCTTTTGACCACGATGTCGTCAATGTAGACCTCCATGGTCTTGCCGATATGATTGGCGAACATTCCGTTGACTAGTCGCTGGTAGGTTGCCCCTGCGTTCTTCAAGCCGAACGGCATTCAGACCCAAAAGTATATGTCTTTTTCCGTGTGGAAGGATGTGTGCTTTATGTCTTTCTCCGCCATTGGGATTTGATGGTATCCGGCGAAGGCATCCATAAACGACATCATTTCGCAACCTGCTGTACTATCGACCAAGTGATCAATATGAGGCATCGGAAAGTGGTCTTTTGGGCATGCCGCGTTGAGGTCAGTGAATTCGATGCATAACCTCCAGGAGCTGCTCGGCTTTTTGACGAGCACCGCGTTGGCGACCCACTGTGGCTCGTCTGTAGCTACCCCGATTAGTTTGTTATCGAGTAGCTTTTTGACTTCTATGTCGAGCGCTGCGTACTTCTCAGGACCGAATTTCCTACGTTTCTGGTGAACAGGCCTCCTTGCCGGGTCGATCTTTAGATAGTGGCAAGCGTGTTCAGGACTTATGCCAACCATATCTTGATGCGACCAGGCAAAGACTCCGATGTTCTTACGTAGTAAATTGATCAGATCCTCTTTCAATTCGTGGTCGATGCTAGCGACGATCTGTACTTCCCGCTCCGGGCGAACCGGATCTATCGTTATACTTTCCAACTCTTTAACGGGGACGGTCGCCTCTCGTTTGGAATGATTTCCGGACTCGATCCTTGGATTAATGTCAAGATTTGGCTCGAAACCGATCCTTGGCTCGATGTCGTCCGTTAATCGATGTGAGATGGCGTCCTCTGAGTCGGGTTGGTACGATGTGCTTGGCTTGTCGATCTCCATGGGTTGATCGTCGATCGTTTCAATGTTACACACAGTATGGGAAGTATTGAAAGAAGTTACGACATAAGAGTAATTCAAACATTTCTTTGCCATTAGCTGATCTCCTTTTACAGTACCGACCGTCCCATCGGCAGTGGGGAATTTGATACAGTAAAAGAAAGAAGAGGCGACCGCCTCAAAGGTTTCTAGAAATGGACGACCTAGGAACCCATTATAGATGTTGGGCCTATCAATGATTACAAAATTTAGGTTCCTAGTAATCCTAACCTTGGGATCGTAGTAGCATATTAGCTCGACAGAGAGCTTGATCCTTCCGTAGGCTTGGACTGTGCTGTCGCCGAACTCTTGAAGCACGGTGTCGAACGGCTTGATGAACTTGGTCAGGTTGCCGAGCTAGTCAAGAGCGGACTTGAATATTATGTTGCAGAAGCTCCCATTGTCGACCAGCACGCGATCGACCATTTTCCCAAGGATACATGCAGAGATCACCAATGCATCTTATTTGGGACACTGCACTCCCTCCATATCCTTGTTGGAGAAAGTGATGAGCGCGTCTTTGGAGATGGTCGGCTCCGGAGGTACCAGGACATGGACCCCGGCGAACGCCCTCAGTTCGGCCTTTCGCTTCCTGTTCGACATGGTGGAAACTGGGGAAAGGCCCCCGAGGTTTCCACCTCCCGCCTGAAGCATATTGATCCGGCCGCCAGGGTTTGATCGGAGGAATTGATTCGTCGGAATACTCCGGCTCGTTTTGCTCGATCCTGGCGACCGGATTGGGAGGTATTCCATCATTTTGTCGGCGCTCGGGCCCTCCAGTCCTCTCTGTCCGAGGTTCTTCTTTCGTAACCAAGTTATCCAACTTGCCTTCCTCAAACAGTCTCCAGAGTTGTCTGAGGAGGTCGCGGCACTGGCTGGTGTTGTGGCCGGGACTCTTGTGGTAGGCACAAAATTTGCTGCGGTCTAGATGACCGTGATCACTTATCGGCTTTGGTTTGTTAAGCCACTCGCGCCCCTTGATTGCGTTAAAGATGTGGGCCGGAGATAAGTTGAGGTTGCGGAGGAGGTGAACCTCCACATCCTCGAAGGCTTTGAACTCACCAGGCGGCTTTGTGACCGCCTTTCTGGGCTTGGCGACCGCCTTCTTAAGGATGTGGGATGGCGTCTTCCCTTCTCCGGCAGATACTTCGCCCAAGCGGAGGGTGAGCATCCTCTGCCTGGCCAGGAAATCAGCGGCCCTGACGCGAAAGACCGAGTAGGTCGGGGGGATGTCCTTTGTAAGGTGCCTGAACATGGGTGAGTGGCCGTAGAATCCCCCCAGGACTGAGTAGAGAGCGAGCTCGTCGCTAATGGGCTCGCCGGTGAGGACTATTTCTTCCACCTGGTCGATGTAATCTTCATCGGGCTCGTCCTTACCCTGCCTGATTTTCATCATGCGGTGGGGACCTTCTGGCCGAGCAAATTTGGTGGCGAAGTATGACGTGAAGTCGTTCGACAGCTTCTCAAAGCAATTGATTGAGCGAGGTGGTAGTGAGATGTACCACCTGTGGGCGAGGTCGCCCAGAGTTAATGGGAACATTCGACACTTCGTCGCATCCGATGCCCCGCATCCGGTCATGTAAATCCGGAATTTGCTCAAGTGGGTCTATGGATCCGATCTCCCTTCATATGGAGGTGTCTGTGGGGGAGCGAACTTTGGTTGAACTGGGGCGAGCTCGATCTGGACCGCGAGTGGCTCACTCGGTCCAGCGATCGATCTCCTGGCGCCTGCCCCAGTTTCTAGGAGCGCCTTCATTTCGTCGAGCTGGCGCTGCATGGCGGCCATCGCCGTAGCCTGACTGCTCGCTGATTGGCTCCTGGAGCGCGAGCCAAGGCGATCATGCACTGATCATCTGGCCCCATGTTGAACGATGAGTTCTCTGCCAGCGGGCTCATTTCTTGGGCGAGTGGGGGCCCGCTGACCAGCTTGTCTCCTGGGAGTTGGATATGCCGAACTCCTGGTAACGGATTCGGACTCCGATGTCTCCCGGATGGGGCCCGAGTGCCCGGGTCGCGATGAGGGATCGCTCCCTAGGCGGCTGAAGACGGAATCATCCCGCCTTACGAGAGCCTTTTCTTGCGGTTCGGGGCTTTTTGTTGATTTCTCAACATATATCCCCTTGAGCTTAGCTTGCACCTTTCGGCGGATGGTTGTGGAGTGATGGTGGGCCAGTCGCATGCCCTCCGTCGCTCCCGAGGATGGCTATAGCCTCCTCAATCATTCATGATGCAGGCCGATTGAGTGAGAGGCTAGGACCGTCCCTCGGGGGCGGGAGTGAGAGCCTAGCGTTGCTGCGGCCACCTTCCGCCGTAGGCTGGGATTCGATCTGGGCCGGAATGAGATTTCCGGCAGTTCGTAGGGTGGCTCTTTTGGAAGTCGTGGCAGATGTCATGTTTCTGAAGGCTTTTCTTTGAAGAACAGTGAGTGTTTCTTCAAGTATATGTCCGGAGAACAGTGAGTGTTCTTCGAGACGGTCGGAATAAAAAATGAAGGTTAGGTGCGCCCCCCTTCCTGTAGCGCCAATTGTTGTTACCCAAAATATTATCCGGAGATAATATTGCTGGAATAATCGAGTAACAAACAAATGCGAGAACATTTCCATGGGAAAATAAATGACACAAGATTTGCCGGGGTTGTTAATCCTGGGCTTGAATGCTCTCGCGAGATGTTATTAATATGGATATTTTGGAGTACAAATATTAATGTTAGAATCTATTACAATGAGTGTAAAGACTTCTAGTTATCTAAGATGTAGAGCGTGTAGATTGCCGGAAGAACCAGATATGAAGCTCTGTGAGTTCTTGCTTTGGGTGTTCTGTAAAATGTGTATGAATATCACTATGAATGTGTAAGTAATTGCCAGATGAGTCTTTATTCTCTCTCTGTATGTTTTTCACTGTATTCACAATTCTCTTTTTGGCCACTGTTGTAGGCCTCCTATTTATAGGAGACAAGGTTGCTGGGACCTCTCCGTCGATCGCGGGCGACCGCCGTTTTCTATATTATAATAAGGTGGGCGATCGTCCCGTCATGTGGGGTTGTTCCCTTAAAGTCCGAGGCTGCTGGCAGCCACTGCAAGCTTGATGGGAAGCTCGCACGCGTCTGAGTCATTGCCAGGAGGACCCACTTTGTACCTTTTGGCGGGCCTGTCGGTAGGTGAGACAGGTGACAGGCTGGGGTCAAAGGCCTTATCCTGCGGCGCCTTTTGTGGATCTTCACGTGGATCTCCGTCCGAGATTCGGTCCTTGATGACTTTGACGGATGTTTGATTCATATGTGGCACGAGGCGATCGTCTATTGTCGGACATAATAGACGATCGCCAGATACCAAAAGATGATCGTTGTGGGTGCCGAATGCTGGGTGTTTGCCCAGCGTATGTCTTCTATGGTTGGCTCTCAGACCATTATGCCGACCGCCATGAAGGCGTATGAATCGCTGCACAACAGTGCCTAATGTGGAGCTGCCTATATCACTATTTTGTGATAATGATGGAGCTGTCGCCCAAGCCAAGGAGCCAAGGGCTCACCACAACACCAAGAATATAGAGATAAATTATCACATCGTTCGAGAGATGGTTGAAAAAGGAGATATTTCGTTGCAAAAAGTAGACTTATAAGGCAATATCTCTGACCCGCTGACTAAGCCGTTATCTCAGGCCATCTTGGAAAGACATCTGAAGAACATGGGTATTGGATACCATGATGTGTGGTATTGAGTGTAAGTGGGAGACTGTTAGGAATATGCCCACGAATGCCACTCATGAGATGAGAGAGTAGGGGCATTGTATTTGTAATTATGGAATAATTAATAAAAGGCAATATGATTCATTCACTGTTTATTGTATTTCAAATGCATTCTTGATTTGGTAAACATTGAAGTGAAGTCTATATAAATAAGTGTGAACATTCCACTCTCTTTATCGGATAAGAGAAAATGCACTGGAAGTGTTTAAAGTTTATTTACGTAAACCGTTCGCAAGTCGATAAACTTAATTGGGCATTAAGTTTTGAGTAAGACTTGTATAACTGATGCTAGGACGTGTGCACGTCTTGATTACATAATTATAAGTATATTGGTGGGACCAGTATACTCGAACACGACTCATACTTGATTCAGTCACACGGTATTCACTCTTGGAGAGTCGATGACAAATCGAAAGGTTGTGATAGTATACGTGGACCTTTGACTTGAGGGTTCAGTAAGAGATGTGCCTGTGACGTTTAGTTTGTCATTAGAGTAGTTAGACTCATTTGCTTAATTGCTGAGTCAACCTCGAAGTGCGGACTATACGGGTAGGTAGCAGTCTTTACTGTACACCAAGAAAGGATTCTACCTCCTATTAGTGAGCAGGCGAATGTCCTATACGGTTAATGGCAAATAAGATTATAACTCTTTGGCGCAAGCATTCTAATCTAGTTGTATTGGGTACACTAGTAATCAGTCGGTCTTAATTTGCATTAACACATGTATAGAGTCTAGTCAACAATAGGGTTTGACTTTACCGTGCCCCGAAGACTTGACCGGGACATCTGATGAAGGGTCTATACGTGTAACGACCACTTTTCAAAATGTCATTTTAAAAATAATTTCAAGTGAGATTAAATATCCTTAAGAAAAATAATTGAATAATTGCAGCGAAAAATGAAATAAAGTCATCCAATTCGCAAGTAAATATAAAATAAATTCCCAATATTTCAAAACATCCATAATATCCAACCATGACATTGAAGCCAAAGTTTAAAATTTATAAATAAAAGAAATAATTGAAAAAGCAGATAAATATTATTATCACGCCACGCCTTTGCCAGCCACGCCAGACTCCTCAACCTGAAAAGTTGAAATAATGGGGTGAGCTTTCAACTCGCTCAGTGAGGAGGGAACGCTTTGTTAAATTTAAACACATACATGTTGTCAAGTAGATATGACATGCCTGAACCTGATGGTTGCCCTAGGGCCATTAATATGCGAACTTTGAGCATATTGCCTACTACTCATTGGAGGCTACAACGTAATTAACATGCAAAACTTTAAGCACATTATGTCTACTACTCATTGGAGGCTACAATGTAATAATATGCAAACTCTGAGCATATAAATATTTGGCAAGAAACAAGCATATATATAAGTAACATCATGTATTAAATAAAACAAGCGTAAAGTCCTCACCTCAAAATACGATGATGATCCTTGGAAGTTTGAGATGAGAATGCACTTCAAGTCCTAGGCTCCAAGTCCTCGTCTCCTAAAATAACAATTAAATTCTAATATTAATACAGCGTCCAAAATAAACCAATATAAATTATTGAATTTATATATTGAGTAAAATAAATCTGATTTTTAAAATATTGACAACTGGATGGGGGTCAAATTAAAAGAATTGGCAAAATCGAGGAACTGAAATTGAATACACTAAAAGGTTTATTTGGGGTCAAACCAAAAGGTATGGAATTCTGAGGGCTCAATTGAATTTATCTTAGAAAATTTTGAGTATATAACCACATCCCCACAAGAATTCGGCCGACATAATTCTCGTTCTCACCTCACTTCTCATCTCTCTCGATTTCTCTCATCCCTACTGTTCTCAACTCTCTCTCTAAAACTCACTACTGGAAAATTTTTCTCCCTCCGAGATTCCTCGTTCACTCTGAACAGTTCAGTCTCTCTCTAATGAACACACAAAGAAAAATAGGCAGACACAAAAACACAAGGAATCGACACATACCAGAAGAAGACACACACACACCAATATTAAAAAGTGAAGACACACGCATAGGCACTGAACTTGCGGCGACACCCTGTGAAGGATGGCAGGCACCAGACCGCGGCGAAGGATCGGAAGCTAAATAGAACTCTTGACGATTCCGGGCAGCGGCAATTAACAGCGGCGATTCCGGTCAGCGGCAATTAACAGCGGAGATTCCGGGCTTGAGTTCTACGCAGAAGATTTTTTTTATTCCTGGGTCTGATTCAAATCAGATTTGGACTCAGTTGAACGGTTGGAAAGAAAATTGGATTGATGATTTGGCCTCGTCCCGAATTTGGTTCCAGTGTTTTTCGGGCTGAAGGTAAAATTTCTTGTTGGAAAGGATGAACTCTGGTTCCGGTTCCGTCTAAGGGTAGTTTAGTGCTTAAATTTTATTTTTAACAAAATTTCGTATTCTGACCGATATCCGCGTATTGGTGTTCGATTGCCTCGTTCTAGAATGGGGATAGATGACGGGGAATTAGTCTGAAGTTGGTTTCGGGTTTAAGGGATTTTATGAATAATACGATTATATGAGCACGATTGATTTGAAATCAGATCGTGAAATCAGATAGCGAGATAAAAAGATCGAGAAATTATGTTTTACCTTGTCGGAGAAAGTCAAGGTGTCGGATAGTGCTTTGAACGGCTGGGTGAGCGTAATTTCTTGTTGTAAATTCCTCTCTGCGGTGAAGAACTATTGTGTGTTGTAGTGCAGACTTTTTTTTTTTTTTTTTTTTTTTTTGGTTTCTGCCGTGTAGTGTATAGATTTCAAAAGATTTATGGTAGTTTGTGTTATGTATTTGTACTTGTAGGGTTTACTAGAGGGGTAAGAGTTTTAGAGCATAGGGTACCTTTGCGTTTTCACCTTGCGCCATCCCACCAGCCAAAGAAATCCGACGGCGCACGGTACCGCTGGTGGCGCCATCGGCCCTTGCGCCGTGGTGGCCAGCCAGCGCCGTGGCCCTTTTTTTTTTTTTTTTTTCCTTTTTGATGGGTTTATTTGTGTTTGTGTTTGTGCTTGGCTTTTTTCTTGTTTTAATTTTTTGTGTTTGCAGGTAGGTGGCCGGAAGCAAGGAGGAAGAAGAAGTATTGGTTTTTTATATATTTTTTTTACTTTTTCAGTTTATAGCCTTTTGTTTTTAAGTATTTACATTTTAAGTCCATTTGACATTTTTTTACATCGCTAGTCCTTAATAGGTTTGCAATGTTAGTCCCTAAGTTATTTATTTATTTTTTTGTTTTTTTTATTAGTTAATCTAATGTGTTTTAGTTAATATTGTGTATTTTTTATTTTATGTAAAAGGAAAAAAAAATAAAAAAATAGGCCGGCACCACAATTTAAGTGCTTGAGGATCTGGCCAGAATGTGGTGTAGTAAGATTTACAGTGCTTGTAGAGATTTTCTTTGACGTGTCACTAACTTTTGTCTTGTGCCATGGCACCAAGCCAGTAATGCATCTTTCTTAAAGCTTAGAGAGTTTTGATTGGTGTAGAGTTCTTGTTGGATGTTTGGATAAATTCAAATATAATATATTACTATTAATTATAAAATTACTTTAAATCTTTAATCAATAAGCTACTAATTACGGATTAAATTAATTAAATTGCTTTAATTAATTTTATTAATAACTTATTAATTTATGAAATTAATAATAATGGAAAATTAAATTTGTAGATTAATAATAGGTTCTTAATATTACATTTAGAATAATTAAGTAAAATTGATTTGTCCTAACTCATTAACTTGGACTATTTATAAAAATAAATATTACTGGGCTATAATAATACGAGAGATGGACTTGAGCCTGGAGTGTGAACTAAAATCATGATATGCGAATAAGGAAAAATTGGATCTTATTTAATAATTGAAATAAAATTCGTAAATAAAAATTGTTGGACATTTAATATTATTCATGCGCTTTCTATAAATTATAAAATAAATGAAAGCTCGAAAGTCGGGGCGTTACAACCTAACCCTCTTAAATGAATTTTCATCCTCGAAAATTAAATCATGTACCTTCAATGGCGAACGTCGGATACTTAGAACGGATCTCTTCTTCACGTTCCCAAGTCGCTTCGTTCGATTCATGACGGTTCCATTGAACTTTCACCAGTTTAACCTCTATGTTTCGCAACCGATGTACCTTACACTCCAAAACAGTTGTAGGTACTTCTCCATAAGTCAGGTTCTTGGCTACATACAACTCTTTGAAATTTCATACGTGACCAGGATCATGTACGTATTTTCTCAGCATGGAGACGTGAAAGACATTGTGCACTCTTGATAACTCCAACGGCAATACCAAAGTAAAAGCAAGATCACCAACACAACCCAAAATCTCAAAAGGTCCGATATAACGAGGCTGTAGCTTTCTCTTTTTACCGAATCATAACACTCCTTTCATCGGCGCTACCTTCAAGAACACCTTTTTTCCAATCTCAAATCGGATATCTTTCCTTCGTTTATCAGCATAAGACTTCTGCCGATCCTGGGCAGTCTTAATTCTACTTCTGATTTCAGCTATCTACTCAACAGTCTGCCCGATTAATTCTGGACCCAAAATCTTTCCTTCTCCAACCTCACTCCAATAAAGGGGCAATAGACATTTCCTTCCATACAGAGCCTCATACGGGGCCATTTGTATATTCGCTTGGTAACTGTTGTTATAAGCAAACTCTACTAACGACAAAATATTTTCCTAATTCTCACCAGTATCAAGAACACACACCCTCAACAAATCTTCAAGTGTCTTGATAGTCCGTTCAGATTGACCATCGGTCTGCGGATGATATGCAGTACTGAAATTCAACTTAGTGCCCAATGCACTTTGCAGACTCTTCCAAAATTTCGACGTAAATTGCGGATCTCTATTCGAGACGATCGACACTAGAACACCATGTAACCTCCCATCATAAGTCAAAATGTCGTTTGCTGCAACGATAAATTTCTCAATACTCCCATCTTATGCTCGACCTTTCATCTTGCATAAGAAATTATCACGTGGTTGAGCCTCCTTAATCTTATCCCTCAAGTTTGGTTGCAAGACCAAATATGATAGGATTGCTTTCAAACTCTTTGAAGACTCAACTACCTCAATCCTCAACTGGGACAACTTCTTTATCAAACTATCCTGATCGGTCAAGCAAGCTAACTCGCCTCTAGTCTTTCGACTCAAGGCATCGGCTACCACATTAGCCTTACCCGGATGGTAATGAATAGTACAATCATCGCCCTTCACCAATTCTAACCATCTCCTTTGCCTCATGTTAAGGTCCTTCTGTGTGAAAAGATACTTCAGACTTTTATGGTCCGTGTATATCTCACACTTTCTTCTATAGAGATAGTGACGCCAAATCATCAACGCATCTACTACAACAGCTTACTCCAGATCATGCGTCGGATAGTTCAACTCATGTGCTTAAGCTATCTCGATGCATATGCTACTACTTTACCATGTTGCATTAGAACACAACTGAACCCCTGCTTTGAGGCATCAATGTAAATAACAAAGTCTTCCATCGGATTAGGAATCATTAATACTGGTACCGAGGTTAGTCTCCTCTTTCAACTCTTGAAAACTTTTCTCGCACATCTCACTCCACTCAAATCTCACACCTTACCTTGTTAACTGGGTCATAGGAGTGGCGATTTTCGAAAATCCTTCGACAAATCTTCTATAAAGGCCAGCTAAGCCCAAAAAGCTGCGAACTTTGCTCGCATTCTTGGGTACTCCCCAACTACTCACTGCTACAACCTTGTCGGGATCTACCTCAATTCCTTTAGAAGTCACCACATGTCCTAGGAATCCAACTCTGTTTAACCAAAACTCACATTTCTTGAACTTGGCATACAACTTCTCCTTGCGAAGTGTCTCCAATGTAAACCTCAAATGCTCTTGGTTGTAACACCCCCAAAATTTTCCGAGATATTACAGTGCCATGAATCCCGAGCGGGACCCACAAAGCTAATTTGGGCAATAGATATTTTAAAGAAATTATTATAAAACGTTGAGTCCGCGGTTACATAACATAAGACGGAATGTTTTGAAAGAACATAGTTCAAGGCATGATTATTACATAAACGGAAGTTTCGAAAATTAAAATTAAATCATGCGGCGGAAAGTCTTTATCCCAACACCGTTAAAGCTTGACCGGACCCCTCGGGAATGTCCTGCACATATTAAACAAATTTACCTGGCACGACGAATCATGCCAGACAAACCGGGGTCAGAGAGTGAATATTAATAACAATAATTTGCAACGATATACACAATTTATCAACACCGTACCACATAACAGATAGAAGATAATTCGTAGTATGACCGACATTGTCTTTCTCTTTTAAACACATAAACCCCAAGGTCGCAACCAAGGGTCAAAGAAGTATCCACACAGGAATACCCCGGAACGTAGGTGCCCTTTTTAGGTCTTATCCCTCAACACATTTCCTCACGGGTACCATTCAGGTTTTATCTCCAACACATCAGCCCATTTATAACACATTTTCTAGAGTAAGATAATCGTCGACATTCATCACACAATGACACATTCATGTATTACGAACATTGCAATAAGATTAACAATTCTCGAGCAAGACTTTACTTGCCTTAAATCCGACGGTAAGTTCCTTACGTTATCTTGGGCTTCCACGACCAATTGAGTTTAACCTATTCACATAATTCCCGATTAACATCTCGTACGGATAATGACGAATAAACTAGTTTCCCCTTCCCTTCCTAACCGAACTCTTAACTTCGTTCGATTTTGCCAAAGCTAGTACCATGTTATAAGTTCACAAGCAATACATATTATCATGTTGTTCAATTTTTATGATCAACGATTGTTACAACAATTTATTTAACAAGATTATCCCTAATATTATTCTGGTTGACAACAATCGACTATAGCGTAATGGAATTCCATAACTACTAATCCAATTCTCTATTCCACGTGCTCGATTCTTAATAATGGTAACACTACCGATTTGATTCTTCCTAGTTAATTTAACATTGATAATCATATGGCAGAAATGGGTTACAACTAGTTTAACATACGGCGATGGATTCCTACGTAATTTATCCTACGATTGATTCGTCAAGTTTTACATTTCCAAGGTTGATTGAGATGGGGATTTTTGCATATGATTAATATAACGAGATGCATGAAAATGAAATATACGAGCAATGATAGTTTCGATTACTATAAGTTCGTCCGATTAGATTGTCTACAAGAGTTAGCAAACTACCCGAATACCCGTAATCTAATAGGCATAATGACAACATTGAAGAGATAACCTCAAGGTTTGGTAGTCTTACCTTAATAGAGGAAGAGCAATGAGGAATGATGACAATCTGACAAAGAACCACGAGAAGGAACAAAGAGTGGATCGATTGACCTAGATAATCTTCTCCGGAGCTTGAAAAATCCCCTCCTCTATGTTAATTCAAGTGTTTCAGAGGTCAAGAATCATGTAAAGGGCTGGGATAGGGTTCAAGGATGCTTCACTTAAGGTTTTTGGTTGAGGGGAAATGAGGGAGGAAGTGTTATTTTATAACACTCGATCGTGTTAACGTACGTGTTGTATTTTATTTCCGCTGCCGTTGTTTGTTGGTATTTGTGATTTTCTTTTCATTTCCTCATCCTTGTAAATTCTTACGTAAAGAATCTACGGTGCTGTAATATTCGTGAATATATCGAGGGTGTTACAGAATATGGTATCATAGCTAAGATTATGGATATATTGGCCGTTGGGTTAAAATAGGGGTCGCATATGTCTTTTGAGGTAACTGGTCGTGCATAACATCACGGTACTGCCTACGTCTTCGTGCGAGTGGTGGTTGTACGTTTCCTAAACTCTATCTTGTCCTTTACATGTTGTACCTTTTTGTACTTGAATGTTAGGAAGATATTATTCCCTGTATATTGAGTGTTTATGCTTACAATATGTTGATGGGAGTACGTTGACGTGGTCGCGGACGTAGGAATGCTGAGAGAGAGTTGCTTCACCTTCTGTTCCTGATTCGCTATCAAATCAGGCTAACTCCAATTCTGGCGAACAACAGAAGTCCGTTAATAATGAACGAGAATAGATCGTGGAGACAAATGGCAATCCTGCCGTTCCCGACATCCTTCGTCAGGTGGTCAACCATATGACTCAATTTGCTCAAGTGGTGGACAGGATGCAACTGGCGGTAGGATTGCAGCCAGGAGAAAGACAGCAAGGCATCCCAGGCTTGGGAAATCGAGGAGACAGATGGCTACAGAAGATGGCAAAGATGCACCCGCCAAAATTCGATGGATTTTCTGAGACGCCAACATGAGATCACTAGTTGAGATAACTGGAGAAAGTATTTGTCGGGATTAACTATCCAGATGATCGGAGATCCCCCATTGCCCAGTATTTTCTAACAGGAGAAGCGTCCGAATGGTGGGAAGCCATCCGACCCGTTGATCATTATGCCGGTTGGGAAGAGTTCAAACTTATGATGGAAGCTCAGTACTGACCTCGTCCGGTGAGAGAATATAAAGTCCGAGAACTTTTCTCTGCATGGCCTTCAGATGTGCCGGTGTCTCAGACGATTAAGACGTTTAATCAACAACTGGCGTTTGTTCGACACCTAGTTAGAACCGATGCAGAAATGATGATTCACTTTGATATGAGAATGAAGCCAGAAATACAGAGGTACATGTCAGGTTTTGAATGCACCACTATCCGCTAGTACCAAGACAAAGCCCTGGCGTATGAAATGAAAGAAGCAGCTATGGAAAAATTCTCGGAGTCTAAGAAGCAGAAAGTCTCTCGTAGTTTCACAGAGCACAAGAGTAGTGGGCCCCGTAAAGCATAGTCATCCTTTCATTCATTCAAGAGGCCCCCACACCCATCCAAAGGCGGAAAGAACTTCAGGTCAGTATCAACACCGACAGATGTGGTCAAAACTGTTTTAATTGTGGTCGCCCAGGACACCTTTGGCGTGATTGTTTCCATTCTCCAGTGACATGTTATGATTGCGTATAGGAATGACATCGTGCAATGTTCTGCAGGAGGCCACTAAGATAATTGGAGCTCGTACTTCGCAGCAGGCTCAGAAGGAAGCAAGTGTTCCGCAGACGCAGCAGAATGTCTAGCTACCCCAGAGTTTTGGTCGAGGACGAGGCAGAGGGCAGTTTGACCGAAATGGAGCATCGAGTGCTGGATCCGTTCCCCCATGCCTTTATGAGATGAGAAGGGCAGGCGATTAGGATGCCTCTATTGAATCAGGTACCGTTCAGATACTTTCACAACCAGTTAGTGTTTTTTTCGATACATGGGCTACACATTGGTTTATATCATTGTCTTGTGTTAATTGTTTGAATATTTCTTGTTTTCATAAATGTGAGCCTTATGTTGTGGGTTTACCGACTGGGGAGAGAATTGTGGGGAACCTAGAAACTAGATACTTTTCTGTATCAATTGGAGGCAGAGAGTGGCCCTCAAATCTAATTGTGATAGAGATGCAAGGAGACGATCTAATTCTCGGAGATGATTGGCTCAATTGATATGGAACTATTGTGAACTACCGAAAGAGGAATATCTCGATGATAGCCGAAGATGGTACCGAATTATTATTCGAGGGATTGAGACCAGAAAGCTCAGGGAAAGTGATCAAAGCTATGAAAGCCGTCAAACTGCTAAAACAGGGCTGTGCTGGCTACTGGTGTTACACAATGAAGAAAGAAGACGAAAAAGTAGAGCTTTCATCCGTTCCTGTTGTGAGTGAATTTTCGGACGTGTTCCCTGACGAATTACCTGGACTACCTCCACGACGATATGTAGAGTTTACCATCGAGCTAGAACCAGGAGCTACACCGATTTCTAAGGTGCCGTATCATATGACACCTACCTAAAGAAAGATGGATCGCTTCGATTGTGTATTGACTATCAGGAGCTGAACAAGATGACGATCAAGAACAAGTACCCGTAACCACGGATTGATGATTTGTTTGACTAGTTGCAAGGAGCGACAGTATTTTCCAAGATCGATTTGACATCGGGATATCATCAGTTTAGGATTAAGAAATCCGATGTTCCGAAGTCAGCATTCAGGACTCGCTACGGACATTATGAGTTTGTGGTGATGCCGTTTGGTCTCACTAATGCACCTGCTGTGTTTATGTAGTCAATGAATCGAGTGTTCGTAGAGTATTTGGACAAATTCGTAGTTGTGTTTATCGATGATATTCTGGTTTACTCCAAGAGCCTGAAAGAGCATGCACAGCACTTACGGATCATTTTAGACCTCTTGAGAAGCGAGCAATTATATGCCAAACTTTCTAAGTGTGAACTCTGGCTAAAGGAAGTGATGTTCCTCGGTCATGTGGTATTAGCGGAAGGAGTCCGAGTAGATCTACAGAAAGTTGAGGCAATTTTGGATTGGAAGTCTCCTAAGAATGTGAAGGAAGTCAGAAGCTTTCTAGAACTTGCTGGGTATTATTGTCGGTTCGTGGAAGGGTTTTCTAAAATTACCCGCCCACTTACTCGACTGCTGCATAAAACCCAAAAGTTTGAATGGAACGATATGTGCCATGCCAGTTTTGACGAATTGAAAAAGATATTTACGACGGCACCAATTTTAGCACTACCACAAGGAACTGAAGGGTTCATAGTTTACAGTGATGCTTCAAATCAAGGTCTCGGGTGTGTACTGATGCAGAATGAGAAGGTGATCGCCTATGCTTCACGGCAGTTGAAACCATATGAAGTAAATTATCTAACACATGATTTGGAGCTGGCAGCTATTGTTTTCACTTTGAAGATATGGAGACATTATTTGTACGGGACTCATTGTTAGATCTTCACAGATCATAAGAGTCAAATACATCTTTAGTCAAAAAAAATTAAACATGCGGTAGAGGAGATGCCTAGAATTGATTAAGGACTATGATTTGGAGATTCTTTATCACCCTGGCAAAGCGAATGTAGTGGCCGATGCACTGAGCTGAAAACCTGTTTCTATTCGAATCCTGAAAACTCTCACCTCCCAGTCCAGCATTCAACGAGAGTTGATTCGTGAGGGAATTGAAGTACGGTTGCAAGGAGTCCAAGGGCAACTGTGTGTGATGGAATTAACTTCGTCGTTAATCAAAGAAATCAAATCTAAGCAATTAGATGATCATTTGATGATTCAGTTACGTGATGAAGTGAGCAAGGGTACCCCAAGATTTGTGATTCATGGAATTTACATATTTAGTCAAAAAGAGTTAAACATGCGGCAGAGGAGATGGCTAGAATTGATTAAGGACTATGATTTGGAGATTCTTTATCACCCAGACAAAGAGAATGTAGTGGCCGATGCACTGAGCTGCAAACCTATTTCTATTCGAATGATGGAAACTCTCACCTCCCGGTCCAGCATTCAACGAGAGTTGATTCATGAGGGAATTGAAGTATGATTGCAAGGAGTCCAAGGGCAACTGTGTTTGATGGAATTAACTTCGTCGTTAACCGAATAAATCAAATCTAAGCAATTAGATGACCCTCTGATGATTTGGTTACGTGATGAAGTGAGCAAGAGTAAGGCCCCAGGATTTGTGATTAATGATGATGAGGTTTTGATATTCCAGAGTCGACTATGTGTTCCCGATGTTGATGTTTTGAAGCAGACAATCATGAATGAAGCTCACAGTACGCCCTATTCTATTCACACAGGCACTAGTAAGATGTATAAGGATTTGAAGCAGAATTTTTGGTGGGGCAATGTGGCGGAATATGTCTCGAAGTGTTTAACTTGTCACAGGTTACGATCGAGCATCAATGACCCACCGGAATGTTGAAGCCACTTCCGATTCCTGAATACAGAGTTCACTGCCTCATTTCGTATCATGTATTATGTGCGTAATGTCCATGCCATAGCATACGTAATATAGCTTTAAACTTGCTACAGTAACATACTCGTTTAACGTACGTAATGGGTTATCCTTAACATACGTAAATCTTTACATTGACTCGCCTGTCCACATCTACGCCGAAAGTTGCCAACACCAGGCCCATTTATCGATCATAGCTCAGACCTGTCCGATTCTCTTCATAATGTACGTTATGTACTCTACGTAACGTACGTTACACTTGCATCTTTACGTAAGCTCCTACGCTTAACGTACGTAACGGCTTTTTTACTTAGCCATTTACAACTGCTCCTGCCTGTCGTCTCAATATACTGAATACGTATACGCGACATAATGAATACATATACTCGTTCCAAAAACATTATCATACAATACGCCTAATACACAATATCCTCAAATGCAATTATCAACCAAGTACGACAATTATTACAACACAATTGTCTTAGTCCTTATATTATATCATCCATACTGTAATATCCGGCACTATGTAATATAACTCGGGTAAAATAATGCGAAAAATTTATACTGAAATTCCAGGATATTACATACTACATCTCTTAAAATAAGTTTCGTCCTCAAAACTTGCAATCCTGTCACAAACAACATCTCAACCAAATATCCAAACTTATCACGAAAGCAGTCAATCGTCGCCACAAGCGAATAACCAAAACAATATACTTACAGGTGCGTGAATCCAATGATCTCCCGTGATACTAGCATACGACTCCCACACGAAGCCTCAACACAATGCCAACAGATACCAGCATCGCAAATATAGCAATTTTGAAAATATTTCAAAAATTTTGGAACCTCCAAAAATCAGTTTGACAAGTGGGAATCTATATCGATGGACTTTATCACTAATATGCCGAAGACCAGAATAGGAATGAACATGATTTGGGTGATAGTTGATCGCCTAACCAAGTCGGCTTATTTTCTGGGCATTAAGGATACATGGGGACCAGAGAGGTTGGCACGAGTGTTTATTGCGGATATAGTCCAATTGCATGGTACACCGAAGACCATTATTTCTGACCGAGACGGTTGCCTCGTGTCATATTTTTGGAAAGCAGTTCATAGAGCCTTGGGAACCGAGCTGAACTTTAGCACAATTTATCACCCTCAGACTGATGGACAGTCCAATAGGACTATTCAAACAGTAGAAGACATGTTGAGAGCTTATAAAATAGATTGGTCGACTGAGTGGGAAGTTCACTTACCATTGATTGAATTAACTTACAACAATAGTTGGCATGATTCCATTAAGATGGCACCTTTTGAAGCATTATATGGGAGGAGATGTAGATCACCCCTGTGTTGGGATGATTCATCAGACTTGATCGGGACAGAACCGAAGTTGATAGTACAAACTCAAGAGAAGGTAGCTTTGATTCGTGAAAGGCTGTTGACTGCCCAAAGTTGGCAGTAATCTTATGCAGACGTGCGCCGTCGCCCGTTAGAGTTTGGTATTGGAGGCCACGTGATTTTGAAGGTTTCTCCTACTCGGGGGATTTTTCATTTTTGGAGAAAAGGAAAGTTGAGTCCGAGATATATCGGACTATTCGAGATTCTTGAAAGAGTAGGAGAATTGGCATACAGGTTGGCCTTGCTGCCATCGTTGAGCCATGTTCATAATGTGTTTCACGTGTCTCAGTTATGGAAGTACATCAAAGATCCCAGTCATGTACTTGATTTTAGAGAAATCGAAGTAGCTAAGGATGGCACGTTCGAAGAGAAACCAATCAAGATACTCGAAAGTCGAGTCAAACAATTGAGGAATAAACCAATCACCTTGTTTAATGTTCAATGGTCGCGACACGGAGTTGAAGAAGCCACTTGGGAGATAGAGAACAGTATGAAGTCTAGATACCTATAATTATTTTCATCTTAAGTTTCGGGACGAAACTCCTTTTTAGAGGGAGAGTATGTAATATCTGGATAATTGTTGAGTATTTTCATCTGTATTTGAACCTTGTAATATTCAACTTTATGGTATCTATAATCAAAGTATGAATTTTCCCGTATTCATATTCCAAACAGTCATTATCATATTAGGAAGAATTTGCAAATTCATGCATGCAGCTACGTCATAACGTACGCTAGCAGATGAGCTTAACGTACATTATGAACTGAGGATAGCGTACGCTATGGACAAAGCATAGCGTATGTAATAGGCAGTCAGGCAGATAAGGTTGGTCGGCACATGGGCCATCTTGGGACGGGGACAAGAATAAGATTCCCCGTGTGGCCCGGATAGCTTTTTGAAAAATCAAGTCAACGAGGTTTAATGTACGCTAAAGTATTAAGATAGCATACGCTAGACAGAGCTTATTACGTACGTAATAGGTAATGGTTAACGTACATTAAGGAAGTCAGAAATGAGGCAGTAGCTACTGTCGGACGTTAAAACATGCTAAAGACTTCAGATAGCGTACATTAAGATGATAACATACGTAATGCTGTGAGGATAACGTACATAAAGGTATGAGTTTTATAAATATGGCAGCACCCCATTCCATTTCAACTCATCCCTTGGCTGATTTTTACAAGTCTAGAGAGCTTTCTCCCCCTCATATAATCCTTATATAGCCTCTCTACCTGGTTTAGAAGATCATAGACATCTCGGATTGGTGTTCAAGCCTACGGTGTCAAGTTCTACCGATCGTTTTCATCGTTATTCTTCGTGAAAGCTATGTTGACACTAAACCCAACCTGGAATTCGGTTTCTTGAGTATGTTACTGAGATTATTAGGTTTCAAGTATGTCGTAGTAATCGAATATCATGTTTTAGGAAGATTGGTTTGGTTATACTTGGGTTGTTCTTCGTTGTTAAGAGAATCATGATTGAATATTTAGCAAGAAGGATCGCTTGTGGAAGGACGAAATTGTAGGGATGAATTAATCTAGAACTCGATTGAAATGTGTTAAATAACCGAACCAAGTATTGGAATTGATAATTGGGAATTGAAGTGTGAATTCATGTTGATTTGAATATCCTTGAACTCGTAGACGTCGACCTTCATCTCCGTTATGGTCATTTGACTCGTATGAAATATGTCCTTAGTTCGACCGAGCGTTCGTTGATTGAGTTGAACCGTGAACCGGCTAACTTAGAGTGTTAACCTAACAATAGTAGACGTTAGATATTCGTACATTTAAATTTGTTACGTAAGTTGAGTTGTCATTATTTTCCTATTATTTAAGGATCGAGGTTTGCGAACGATTAATCAAGAAGTGGCCTTCGAGTTTGTTGAAGTCGTGAAGTGTTTATTCCTCACCATCTTTCAACGGCAAGTACCTTAATTACATTTATTCATATTGATGTCGGTTATGTTGATTGTTGTATTGTGTATATGTGTTGCAATTGTTTGTCCACCATGCGTTGGTCCAACGGGATCATCATGGGAATCTATAGATGTGTGCGCTGGATCGTTGGATAGGTATTTCCACCATGCGTTGGTCCGATGGGATCACCATGGGAATCTATAACTGTGTGCGCTGGATTGTTGGAATACCATGAGTATGTTGATATTGATATGATATGTTGTACATTGTTACTGTTTCTCGTTGGAGAGACTTTTCGCGATTATTGTTGATATTATTGACGTTATTATTCAGGGATTGTTGAATAAATCATTGTTGTATAATTATCGTACTTGTACTAGCATTGTTGTGCTAACCCCTTCGAGAGTGAACATTTATTTTATGTTCAGGATCCAGGAGAGCGGGAAAACAACCAATAGAGTTGCATGACGACGAGGGTGCAGAGTGATGTTACGGCCAGATTATTTTGTCGTATGTTTGTGTTGTTTTAATAAAGTACTCGAGTAAGTTGTTGTTTGTGATGTTGGATGTGGTCATGTATTAATTTTCACCGTTTGACGTTTGTCTTTCAGTAATGTCTTCAAACTCGTGTTGTATTTTATTTTCGCTGCCGTTGTTTGTCGATATTTGTTATTGTCTTTTCATTTCCTCAGCCTTGTATATTCTTATGTAAAGGATTTACGACACTGTAATATTCCTGAATATATCGGGGGTGTTACAAATCCTAGGCTCCAAGTCCTCGTCTCCTAAAACAACAATTAAATGCTAATATTAATGTAGCGTCCAAAATAAACTAATATAAATTATTGAATTTATATATTGAGTAAAATAAATCTAATTTTTAAAATATTGAAAACTGGTTGGGGTCAAATTAAAAGAATTGACCAAACTGAGGGACTGAAATTGAATACACTGAAAGGTTGATTTGGGGTCAAATCGAAAGGTCTGGAATTCTGAGGGCTCAATTGTATTTACCCTAGAAAATTTTGGGTATATAACCACATCCTCACAAGAATTCGGCCGTCATAATTCTCATCTCACCTCTCCTCTCTATAGATTTCTCTCATCCCTACTGTTATCAACTCTCTCTGAAATTCTCACTACTGGAAATTTTTTCTCCCTCCGCCGATTCCTCGTTCACCCTGAAAAATTCAGTCTCTCAGTGATGAACACATAAAGAAAAACCGGCACACTGTTACGTATTTTAGTGAACGCAAGTGCACATTGTCGTAATCAAGTAATAAAGTGATGAGAAAGATATCGTTCCCTCGAGGACTGACGTACTAATTACCAATTTATTTGTATTCTAGTTTTATTTGAACGATCGAATTTGGTGGTGGAAGAATTATTAAAAACTAAATAATGCGATAAACTAAAAAAAACTAATAAAGTCAATAGTCCGATAAAAAGATGATCAAATAAGAGAAGAATCTGTGATTGAGATTCCGCCTCGATTAATCCGAATTAATCTTGATTAATATAATTTATGTAATTTCTCAATTTATTGACAGCGAAGATTTCTAAGAAAATCTAATGCCTCTCCCGAGGACAGTATAATTTTTTAAGGTGAATAAATCGCTCTATTCCTAGGTGAGTTAATTCAACAATAGCCAAAAAGTATAAAATCTTCAAACGAGCTACGTAATTTTTGTGAGTATATTCCTATCCCACAAAATAAAACGGTTCTCACCAATTTTTCCTACTAACTCTCCTCTCCCGATTCGAGTTGCGTAATTAAAACAATTCAATCATAGGCCACATAATTGAACGCATTAAGAACAATTGGGAAAACTCAATAGAAAAGAGAAATATATAAATGATGTAAAATCAAGAGTTAATCCGTCAAAATCTCGGTTTCATCACAATCCTAGAAAAAGGGGTCTAGCCCGACATGCTAGAAAACAATATACAAATATTCAAATTAATCATAAGGAAGAAAAATCAAACACAATTGAAGACTGGCTTCTTCCGTTCTCTGGCCTTGCTTTCTGCTGCTAGGTATTTTCTCCTTCTCTTCGGCGACGATATTTTCTGACCTTCAATGCCTTTTTATAATTTTCCTTCCACCTCCAAAATGCGTCCGAGAATTAGGTCGAAAACGGCCTTCAGAACTGCCCAAATCGTAGGCTGAATTTAAGGAACCCGCGCCGCGGGCAGCGGCTCCGCTTTAGTGTGCCGCGGCCCCTGTCCTAGTGCTGCCAGGCCTGGGCGCATTTTTTTCTTATGGGCTGCGGCTCAAGATGAGCGTGCCGCGGCCCCCGGTACAGTTTGTACCGGTTACTTCTGGGTGTGTCTGTGCCGCGGCTCTGGCTCGATGTGACGCGGCCCTTGACCAAAAAATGTCGTTTTGGTCCGTTTTTCTTCTTTTAAGCTTCTGGACTCTAGTTTCCTTCAAAACATATAAACATAATGCATTAAAAGCTCATTTATGCAGATTTAAACACAAAATGGAGATAAAATAATGATAATTAAGTGCACGAAAATACATCTAACAAATACCCCCAAACTTAAGCCTTTGCTTGTCCTCAAGCAAAAATCAATTTCAAATAAGACGACAAGTATCGTGGGCAATCGTGCAAATCTATAGTGCTTAACTAATTAATATTACCTTGAAAATCTCAAAGAATAATGCGGATATCGTACCAGTGAGTCGCAGTACGGACAATGATTCCACAAGGTAAACATTTCTAGTGCAAATCAATAACTCATGAAGAAAATCAAGGCTCAAAGACTAACAAACATGAATTGAGCCGACCGCCAATATGAATGTTTATATTAAATAAGCCAACTCGCCCAATCCCATAGTCTTGTGGCAAAAACACAAGAATCTCATAATATTCCTCGGACAGCGCTCCCTTATATATAATAATTCGAGTTAACAACTAGGTTTCGACTCCCGGTATGTTTCATGAAATAACCCTAGGGTGGATTTCCATTCTCATGCATTGGGGAACCTTTTGATGTAAAAGACACTCATGGGGCTCATGAATGCTTCTAGTTACTAAGTCTCCCTCTACAGCGGAGAAAAAACTCGAATAGCTATTCCCGCACGTCCAATTCAAGGTTGCTGTTTTACGCAAGAGTAAACAACGGGTCATGTGAATACCCCTGGTTACTAGGCTTCCCATCATCGGCGATGCAATTTTTCTGAACCATTAGTCTATTCAGGGTTGTCGTTTTGCGCGAGAGAAAACAACGGGTCATGTGAATACCCCCGGTTACTAGACTTCCCATCATAGAACAAGCAAAATTTCTCAAATTTTGGGAAAAACTGTCCGACTCAATGCCAACAAGACTAATGTTACAGGACGACTAGCTAAGTGAAAAGCGAAACCAAATGTATAGACGACGGCTCGTGTAATGCGGACACTACAAACACGTATGTCTCATTTCTTATATACCAAGACTACTACAATGAGGCAAAAATCAGACCGAAACGAATACTTGAGGGAAACAAAAATCACATAATGCAAACTCGACCAATACTCATCCGTTTCTTCAAAAAGAAATCAGTATCATATAATCAGTCTTACACAAGGCTGCACGAAAATATTCACGAATGCAAACAAAGTCCAGAATATCATAGAAGACAAGCAAGTCTAAAATCAATAACAACGAAAAATAAATAACAACTAAAAAGTACCCTCCCAAACTTGATATGTACATTGACCTCAATGGACAACAAATAATAATATGCAGTAAGAGAAAGGTCAAGTACTCCCCTAAGATAAGCTCAGGTACTGGAATCAGCCTCGTCCGGCGAAGAGGGTGGTGTAGGTGGCCTGACCGGGGGAATGAAAGGTCCGTCCGGGCGAAGGATGTGGTCCGTCCAAACAGCTAAATAGTCCCGGTGGTAGGCATCTCTCGCCGCTAAGCGTCTCTCCGCACGCTAATTGGCTCGGCGGACCTCCTCTCGAATGGCTGCGAGGACGCTATCTCTCTCCGCTCGCAACTCCTCCCTCAAACTGTTAAACATTACCTGAAAGATGTGATCTCTCGCTGGCGGCGAGGTGGACTCGGTCTGATCCTCAGTATCAGACGCTGGCTCATGCGTCAGAAGAAGTGGCTCGGGGGAGTGCTCATGTGGCTCGTCAAGAAGAAATCCTTGTCCCCGCAGATGTGCCCGCGCACCACCCCATTGTTCGAAGTGAGAGATAATGCGATGATCGATCGGACCCTGGGGTGCTAGCGTCGGCTCGTCATCCGACCAAGTCACGACGGACTGGCGGCATAAGGCACAAATGAGAGAGGGGTGTTTCAGCCCCGTCTTAGCCCCTCCCTGGATGCACTGTAGAATAGACCAGACCAGTCATGGGGCCACATCGAATCGCAGTCCGGCCGTAATGGAATAAAGAAGTCGGGCACGAGGAAACAGGACCGAGCGCGTCTGCGAAGTCGGGTCGACTCGCGAGCAGAGAAAATAAAGCCAAGCTCGCCCGAGCCGACTGAGGCGGGAACTCTTGAAGAAGAAGGCCGTCGATCCCGGGACGCGTGTTTCCCAAACCGAATGCGGCTGAGCAAGTGCCTCTAGCAATGCTTCCCTCGAGAGGCTACTCACTGTCTGTGTGTATACCGATTAGGGGTGAGCTCGGTTCGGTTTGGTACGGTTTCTAGCTAAAACCGATACCGAACCGCATCTTATTGGTATCTAGCATTTGAGTACCGAAATGATTCGGTTTTAAATCGGCTCGGTGTGATCGGTTTCGGTGTCGGTTCGGTAACGGTTCGGTATCAATGGGCTGATTAAATGGGCCACTTAAGTTGGCTTGCGCCAGACCCAAATTGTACTACTTGGGCTAAATCAGACAATTGTAAGTTCAAATAGAAGGATTTAGACATAATTAATACACTTCAAAGCTTGAATAAAAATAAAATCTACTTCAATAATATGATAATAACTAAGGATTCAAGAAGTCCAATATCAGATTAAACAAAAGTCTTGAATTTCCTCCTCAGCACAAGTCCATCAATTCATAACAACATGCACAAAGAAAAAACAAAGTCTGCAGAATAGTCATCTGTTTTATCAGTTCGGTTCGGTCTTTAAAGTCAGGATTCATATCTAAAACCGAAACCGAACCGCATAATTCAGTTTTCAAAATTTTAAGAACCGTACCATACCAATATCTTATTGGTTCGGTTTTTCGGTATTTTTGGTATTATCGATTTTTGTCGGTTTTTCTGCTCACCCCTAATACCGATTCGTCAACCTCGGGAAGCTCGTATAAGCTCCGTATCGCAGCTGCCGAGAAATTTACTTTCTGGCCACGGACGACGACCTCAGTACATGTATTCGGTCGTCCCATCATCTGCCCTGCCTGGATATGCCGTAATAACGCGCTGGCATAGAATTCTTAGATAACAGAAATTACCGTCGGCTCGGGCTGTGCAGTAAATCGAGTCCATCCCATTTCATTAATCATTGTTAATAGCTCATCGCCTTGGGGAGCGGGAGTGAATCCCCGCTCAGGAATTATAGGATGAGGACGGATTCTTTCGTTAAAAATTCGATGGATTTCGGGGTCAGAAAATTGGTGGGATTGCCCTTCCGTCCAGTTTTGTGAAGTTTCCCCCCTCGTGGGGGATGATCGGGTCCTCGTCCTTGTGCTCAAATTTCTCTTCCGAGCCATAGCGAAGTCCTGAAAAATAAACACATGATAGTTTAGACGACTTTAAATAACAATACACCAATCTCAACTTATGACGTGCGGGAAACGAATATAGCAACAAAAACTTGCACTTCCGTATGAGGGATATGATGTAAAAATTTAAACTCAAACTTGACGTAAGGGTTGAGGGGACATTTTATTCCTATAATCAAATTCATTGCAGATAAATTGGAGATGTTTAGCTCAAAAAATTTCATTGGGGAATTTTATCGAACACCTTGCGTGCGTAGATTTAAATGAAGAGCAAAAGTAATAATTGCTCAATTCAATCCCCAACAACAATAATAAAAATCGATAATCACAACAATTCATGACAAAAAAACGAAACACAATCAACAATCAATAATCTCAACATATTCCAAAAAAAATCTTGGTAGAACTTCAGAAAATAAAAACACGTTCATCAATGAATGAAGAATATTACCCCGATTCTCAATCCATGTTGCAATGAAGCTTAAGGGATAAGAATTACCTTGTGTTGGATTGAAGAAAGTGAGAAGAAGAAGAAATTTGAATGGAGACCTACAGCGCCGCCCAGAGGAAGAATGGATTTGAAGAATACTTTGTATCGGCTGACTGAGTACAACATGCCCAACCCTTTATAAAATCTCGGCAGGGGCCGCGGCATATACAAAGTGAGCCGCGGCTCATATTACAGTTTGATTTGGGCGTTGGGGAATATCGCTGTGTGCCGCGGCTCATTTCACGGGTGCCGCGGCTTCCAGGATTAGTGTGCCGCGGCTCAGCACTTCCATGCCGCGGCACAGAGTACATATCCCTGTGTGCTTTTCTGGGTCTTCGGCGTGCCGCGGCTCAGCTTCAACGTGCCGCGGCTTTTCGGACAAGTGTGCCATGGCTCAGCATCTTCGTGCCGCGGCACACTAAACTTGCATGTGCTGCGGCCTGCTCTTTATGTGCCGCGGCCCCTTACCTTAAAATTCCCTTGGAAGGTTCCTGCACATAAATTTCAAAGGAAAAACACGTAGAAAATGAGAGATAGCATAGCAAAGCCAAAAAACGCCAAAAAAATAGTCTCCTAAAATGAAGGAAAATAGCGAAAAAAAACTAAAATCTATACTAATACTCGGGTTGCCTCCCGAGAAGCACTAAGCTTATAGTATTCAGCCGGACCTTTTTAAGATCAATTTGCTTTTCGCAAACACCAATTGGACTCCGCCCAGTCCATCGAACTATTCATATGTGTCTTAAATTTTTGACCCTTAGTTTTTAACAGTTCGATTTTTGGTTTGGACATCCAATGCTCTTTGCGAAAAGATTTGAACAATAGTAACATTCTAAAACACCCAAATTGCTCATGATTTGGCAACCGCTTCACTTCCGGTTTTGTGAACGAACTTATGACGGTATGAGAATTTTTCGATGGTGGATGAACGGATGATGAAGACGACATATCCAAATGCCTAAGATACGTGACTCGTTCTTCATTTTTATTAGACGTTGGAGCAACTAAAACAGATTCTGAACACTTCGACCGACAACTCTCCCGGTATGTGTCTTTCGCAAAAATATCTAAGCTTTCAATTTGAGAACATTTCTCGACATTGCTTGGACATGGGAGAGATTGAAACACTTTGAATGTGACTTGCTTATCTTGAACCCGAAGCATCAATTCACCCTTTTGAACATCAATGAGAGTCCTACTAGTGGCTAAAAACGGTCTACCCAAAATAATTAGAATCTCCTGATCCTCTTCCATATTAAGCACAATAAAATCAGCGGGGAAAATGAATTTGTCTACCCTGACCAGGACATCTTCTATTACCCCTCTCGGATACTTGATGGATCTATTGGCTAGTTGCAAAGAGACCGTAGTAAGCTTGGCCTCCCTGATTCCTAGTTTCTTAAAAATAGAAAAAGGCATGAGATTTATACTGGCGCTGAGATCACATAACACTCTATCAAAAGACAAGTTTCCTATAGTGCACGGTATAATGAAGCTTCCTGGATCCTTCAGTTTAGGCCGGAGCTTTTTCTGCAAGATAGCGCTGCACTCTTCAGTCAATGCCACTGTCTCATACTCTTCAAGATTCCTTTTGTTCGATAAAATCTCCTTCATAAACTTTACATAGCTCGGCATTTATTCTAAGGCATCGGCAAATAGAATATTGATATGTAATTTCTTGAAGACGTCAAGAAATTTGGAGAATTGCTTGTCCAATTTTTGCTTTTGCAGGCGTTGTGGGAATGGGATTGGTGGCACATAGGCTATCGGATTGTCTGGAAACAATTTCAAGTTTTGAGAAATTTGTGATTCTCCTAATGCCGAATTTTTCTTCTCATCTTTACCTCTCACTTTGTCTTTCCTGGGTTGCTCACACACTTCCCTCCCACTTCTCAAGCCAATGGCATTAATACTCTCTCTGGGGTTCGTCTCAGTTGTACTTGACAAAGTGCCCTGAGGTCGGGCTATTAATAGATTTGCTATTTGACCCATTTGGACTTCCAAATTACGAATAGAAGCGGAATGATTCTGTAGAGTAGTTTCCGTGCGGGTCATGAATTGACTCGTGTTAGCCGCCAATTGAGCAATCACATCTTCTAAGGAAACCTTCAGTGGTTGAGGGGGCTGCTGTGGTGGCTGAGTGACTTGAGCTTGTGGAGGATTGTTCAATGCTTGCCCATTCCTCCATGAAAAATTTGGATGATTTCGCCACCCTTGGTTGTAAGTGTTAGAATATAGATTGTTCTGTCGATTTCCATTCCCCACAAATTTAGCTTGTTCCATCTGAGATTGCTCAAAAGGATTCCCGACTTGGCATTCAACATTAGGATGAGACCCGTTGCACCAATTACATGATTCCGTGGTAACGGTAGAAGGAGCGTGCGATAAAACTTGAAGTTGTTGAGTTAAAGCTGCTACTTGGGCTGATAGTGTAGATATTAGATCATTATAGGAAATTCCCATAACTCATTTCGGATTCAGATGCTCAGAAGGCCACTGATACGCATTTGCCGCCATATCTTCCAATAAAGAATGAGCTTCAGCCATCGTCTTGCCCATTAAATCTCCTCCACCGGTTGCATCAACAAGAGTGCGTGTAGAAGCACTCAGTCCGTTATAGAATGTCTGAATTTGTAGCCAATCCGTTAGACCATGGTGTGGGCATCTCCTTAGCAAATCGTTGTATCGCTCCCAAGCTTCATGAAGCGATTCCATCTCAAATTGCCCGAAAGTAGTTATCTCATTTCTGAGTCGTGCTGTCTTCGCCGGCGGAAAGAACTTAGCCAAAAAAGCTTGTGCTAACTCCGCCCAAGTCGTGATAGAGCCCGACGGGAGTGAATTCAACCAAAACTTTGCTTTTTCCCTCAAAGAGAATGGAAAAATCCGTAGACGAATGGCATCATCAGAAACTCCATTATTCTTGAATGTATCGCATATCTCGCGAAAGGATGCAATATGAGCATTAGGATCATCGTTCGCCAGTCCACAAAATTGGCTCGCTTATACCATTTGGATGAAATCCGGCTTAATCTCAAAATTGTTCGCTTGAATGGTTGGACACCGAATCCCCGAAAAATTTCCATTGATTTGTGGCAGTGCATAATCACGGAGTGCCAATGCCGGTTGAGCTTGCTGAATGGGATTGTCGATCCCTTGATTTCCGGTGTTGTCAGCCATGGCAATCGTAGTTGACAACTCACGCCTTTCCTTCATGTTTTTCCGTAAGGTACGCTCGAGTTCGGTATCCAAAGGGAGTAGACCTTCGTCACCAAATTTTCTCGTGCACTAAACGATACTCCTGAAAGGAAAACAAATAAAAACAAATTTACACAAAAATAAAATAATGTTCAAGTTAAGACTAAAAATACTGAAATTGATATTAGTAAAAACAATCAGTCCCCGGCAACGGCGCCAAAAACTTGTTACGTATTTTAGTGAATGCAAGTGCACGTTGTCGTAATCAAGTAATAAAGTGATGAGAAAGATATCGTTCCCTCAAGGACTGACGTACTAATTACCAATTTATTTGTATTCTAATTTTATTTGAACGATCGAATTTGGTGGTGGAAGAATTATTAAAAACTAAATAATGCGATAAACTAAAAACAACTAATAAAGTCAATAGTCCGATAAAAAGATGATCAAATAAGAGAAGAATCTAGGATTAAGATTCCGCCTCGATTAATCAGAATTAATCTTGATTAATATAATTTATGTAATTTCCCAATTTATTGACAGCGAAGATTTCTAAGATAATCTAATGCCTCTCCCGAGGACAGTAGAATTTTCTAAGGTGAATAAATTCCTAGGTGAGTTAATTCAACAATTGCCAAAAAGTCTAAAATCTTCAAACGAGCTACGTAATTCTTGTGAATATATTCCTATCCCACAAAACAAAACGGTTCTCACAATTTTTTCTTACTAACTCTCCTCTCCCGATTCGAGTTGCGTAATTAAAAAAATTCAATCATAGGCCACATAATTGAACGCATTAAGAACAATTGTGAAAACTCAATAGAAAAGGGAAATATATAAATAATGTAAAATCCAGAGTTAATCCGTCAAAATCTCAGTTCATCACAATCCTAGAAAAAGGGGTCTATCCAGACATGCTAGAAAACAATATACAAATATTCAAATTAATCATAAGGAAGAAAAATCAAACACAATTGACGACTGGCTTCTTCCATTCTCTGGCCTTGCTTTCTGATGCTAGGTATTTTCTCCTTCTCTTCGACGATGATATTTTCTGACCTTCAATGCCTTTTTATAACTTTCCTTCCGCCTCCAAAACGCGTCCGAGAATTAGGTCGAAAATGGCCTTCAAAACTGCCCAAATCGCGGGCTGAATTTAAGGAACTCGCGCCGCGGGACGCGGCTCGGCTTTAGTGTGCCGCGGCCCCTGTCCTAGCGCTGCCAGGCCTGGGCGCATTTTTTTCTTACGGGCCGTGGCTCAGGATGAGCGTGCCGCGGCCCCCGGTACAGTTTGTACTGGTTACATCTGGGTGTATCTGTGCCACGGCTCTGGCTCGATGTGACACGGCCCTTGACCAAAAAATGTCATTTTGGCCCGTTTTTCTTCGTTTAAGCTTCTTGACTTTAATTTTCTTCAAAACATATAAACATAATGCATTAAAAGCTCATTTATACAGATTTAAACACAAAATGGAGATAAAATAATGCTAATTAAGCACACGAAAATACATCTAACACACACAGAAACACAAGGAATCGACACATACCAGAAAAAGACACACATACCAATATTATAAAGTGAAGACACACGCATAGGCACTGAACTTGCGGCGACACCCTATGAAGGATGGCAGCCACCAGACCGCGGCGAAGGATCAGAAGCTAAATAAAACTCCTGATGATTCCGGGCAGCGGCAATTAACAGCGGCGATTCCAGGCTTGAGTTCTACGCAGAAGATTTTTTTTAGCCCTGGGTCTGATTCAAATCATATTTGGACTCAGTTGAACGGGTTGGAAAGAAAATTGGATTGATGATTTGGCCTCATCCCGAATTTGGTTCCAGTGTGTTTCGGGTTGAAGGTAAAATTTCTTGTTGGAAAGGATGAACTCTGGTTCCAGTTCCATCTAAGGGTAGTTTAGTGCTTAAATTTTATTTTTAACAAAATTTCGTATTCTGACCGATATCCGCATATTGGTGTTAGGTTGTCTCGTTCTAGAATGGGGATAGATGACGGGGAATTAGTCTAAAGTTGGTTTTGGGTTTAGGGGATTTTATGAATAATACGATTATACGAGCACGATTAATTTGAAACCAGATAGTGAAATCACATAGCGAGATAAAAAGATCAAGAAATTATGTTTTACCTCGTCGGAGAAAAGTCAAGGTGTTGGATAGTGCTGTGAACAGCTGGATTAGCGTAATTTCTTGTTGTAAATTCCTCTCTGCGGTGAAGAACCATTGTGTGTTGTAGTGCAGACTTCGTTTTTTTTTTTTTTTGGTTTCTGCCGTGTAGTGTATAGATTTCAAAAGATTTATGATAATTTGTGTTATGTATTTATACTTGTATGGTTTACTAGAGGGGTAAGAGTTTTAAAGCAGAGAGTTTTGATTTGTGTAGAGTTTTTGTTGGATGTTGGATAGATCAAAATATAATATATTACTATTAATTATAAAATTACTTTAAATCTTTAATTAATAAGCTACTAATTATGGATTAAATTAATTAAATTGTTTTAATTAATTTTTATTAATAACCTATTAATTTATGAAATTAATAATAATGGAAAATTAAATTTGTAGATTAATAATAGGTTGTTGATATTACATTTAGAATAATTAAGTAAAATTGATTTGGACTAACTCATTATCTTGGACTATTTATAAAAATAAAATTGCTGGGCTAATACGAGAGCTGGACTTGAGTCTGGAGTATGAACTATAATCATGATATGCGAATAAGGAAAAATTGGACTTTATTTAATAATTGAAATAAAATTCGTAAATAAATTGTTGGACATTTAAAATTATTCACGCGCTTTCGATAAATTATAAAATAAATGAATGCTCGAAAATCGAGGCGTCACAATACGTATATGGTATTCACGACATAAGGGTTCTGGAATGATCCCTTTTTTCGTTCTCAGTCGGTGTTTACAGTGCGGCCCGCTAGGCTAGCCAACTGCTGACCGCACTCATTGGTTCCACCCAATGCCGGATGAGACGAACCTACAGAGTCGCGCATCAGGAGCGTTGACGGATAAATGTGAATTTATTATTTATCTATTAATATTAGATATTGGATATCTAAATTATGATTTATTGGATAAAAAAGCGGTCTTATGAATTGAAATTAAGTTACTAGGTAATTAATTTAATTCATAAATTATATTTCTTAGAGAAATATATTTGTATTTGATATAATTAATTAATTGGATTAATTAATTAGTATAAATACATCGGTGATAAAACGGAATCGTTTGACGAATGTCCGGTACACGAGCCGAGTGACTCGGCCCGTTTTCTAGAAATCTCACATGGCCCCCTCCTTATTGGTGGCTTCTTGGTGTGTTATCATGTGTTGTGAGACCCCACCATGATTTATTCAACTAATGTTGCCAAATGCATATTATATGGTGGGATCACATGACTTGATATAATAATGTATATATTATACATATAACACCACTCCACCAACTAAGTGAAGAACACACAACAACACCATCAATTGTGTGTGTGGTTCGGCCGTGGCTTAAGAGAGAGGAGGGAGAAAATATTTATCTTCATCTTGTTCTTCATTTTGAGATAAGAAATAAGTAAGAAAAATAGAGAGAAAAATTTCTACGAGTTTTCTTAGCCGTGTTCTTGGAGAACGGAGTCTCGTTGATTTTTCCGGACAAGTTCCGTCGCATGGTGATGTAGAGACATCACACTTCCGGTGTTTGGAACAAAGGGAATTCGTGTTCGTGTTCGGTTTCGTGATCATCATCAACATACGAAGATATTATTAAAGGCTTCAAAGTTATGGGACTTTGATCCTTTTATCTTCGTTGATTTTTTTTCGTATACAAGTTACTTGATCGATCCTGTTTGGGATTCTTTTTTATTATTCCGCTGCGTATTCATTATTGTTTCCGGAATCCCAACAGTTACACGTATGTTGTGGAGCTAATTTATGAGCTGTTTGTGTGACTGTTGTCTTGAGAATATGTGATTATGTATACTTCCATAGGTTTATTTACTCGGGTATGCTCGTGGATACTCCAAGGTTCATGCTTGCTAGCATGGGACGAGAATAAACCATGGGACATACGATTGATGTGAATGCTTGGGTCATGGACCATGTGATTGATGTGATGTGTGAATATGTGTACTTTTCGTAGATTTATTCACTCGGGTATGTTCGTGGGAACTCTGAGGTTCATGCTTGTTACCATGGGATGAGAATAATACTGGGACGTATGATCGCTGTGAATGTTTGGGTCGGGTACCCCGTGGTTTATTGTCGAACTATTATTGTGAAAAGCAAGTCTTTGGGTTGTGACCCTACGTGATTTTTGAAAAAGATAAGGATTCAGTAATCTTAAACATTTTCTGACAAAACTCCTGAGGTCTCTGTAACGTTATACAAATTGTTTATCTGTTGTTTTTGCCTTTACGGTTTGGACCATTTTTATCAAATGAAACCTCTCGGGAAGTCTTCTCATTGTGTTTGACTTGTTGATTATCAAGATTGTTATATTATTGGAATGTGATATGTATGGCTCGTAATTGCACTTAGTACTTGTAGTAGCAAAATTCCATTTTGCAATCCCCCGAATAATTAGGGTGGATATCTTACATTACATTCAGGTACGTGCAGGTTCTTGGGGAGCAAAACACAGGGTCAGCACGAAGGATGATGAAAGACGATTGTACTAATCACATGAGGGCCAGTGTATAGTTTGGCTAGTCGAGTGTATTTATTTTTGGTGTTGTATTATTCCGATTATTGGGAATGTTAATGCATTTGACTCTTGCATGGGTATGAGTTGAGATAGAGATGTATATGAAGTTTAAGTTCTATGTTTTGATGAAAGACCAAATCGGTCCAATGAGTCGTTATTCAGCTTGTTTGGTTTTTATTGTGATGTCTAGTTTTGGTATCTAGCCTGGTAGACTCTCACGGAGAGGGTCTGCGGCGCTGTAATATTCCCGAGTAGTTTGGGGGTGTTACATGACATGTACAAGTGCCGAGCCCTGCGAACCAAATACGGTATGTGATTTTTGTGCCATGGTATAATTACTGGCAAGATGTTGATTTATGGAATTGATCTTTTTTGTTGATCTTGATATTCCGAGAGACTATGTGGTGGAATTTATCTTATTGATATTCTGAAGTAAATTACGGATTTGATCCTTTTGTTGATTTTGTTTCGACTTCGTGACGATATGATATTTTATATGACAAATTAGTTTGAGTGTGTGGGCTCATATTGTTGCTAATTAACTTAGCGTGTTTTTTGTGATTTGTCCGCAAAGGCATGTTTCAGTTATGTTCATGATTATTGTTTGATTCTTTTAGTATGGAAAGAAACATGAGCGGACGTGGTATAGAGGGCCGGTGCCGTGGTAGAGGATGAATCCCAAGACTACATGCCAATACACATGCCAATATATAACACAGATCGGTGGGCAGTGATTTATATATGGAAAACCGTTCACACCATGTCAAACAACATGAGAGGGCGCACATCGATCCTTATATACTTATGCAGGGCATGATGGCCCATATGACCCAGATGGGTCGACTGATGGAAACAATGCAGAATGCTGCAACTGTTGGCCAGCAGCAAGGACCTCAGTCGCCGCCTCCTATGCATGGTGGGGTCGTGAGTCGGATTATTGGTGACATCTCTCGCCAGAGACCTCCGACATATGAGGGCACCTCCTATCCTGCTGATATTTTTCATTGGATCAATCACTTCGAGAAGTTATTCGAGATGGTCGACTTCCCTTTGGTGGCTTTCTGTGAAGTCGGCCGATGACTTATGCAGCTGGGATGAATTCAAAAATCTCATGCTGGATAGATATTATCCGACCCCACTCCATGAGGCTAAGTTATCTAAATTTCTGAATTCGGATCCGTCCAGTGATGGTGACGTGTTGTTTATGTTAGAATATGCCCTCGAATGCCACTTATAGGATGAAAGAGTGAGAACATTGTATTCTAGTTATGAAGATTACTGTTAAAAGGCATTTAATTATTGGTACATTATTATATATCATTGGCATCATGATTTGGTATATAGAATAATAGTTCTTGCATAGGAGAGCAAACATTCTACTCATTATAAGATAAGGAGATTGGCACTGGAAGTATTTAGGGCTCAAATGCTTAACTGGTTCACAAGTTCATAAAAACATAACTGGACATAAGTTTAGAGAGAACTTGTATATCATGTACTTTGACATGGAGAGTGTCTGTCTTCACTAAGGGTTAGTGGGAGAATAGGTGATAGGTATGCTAATAGGATTAGTGTACTCAAACCCGACTCACCTTCTTTAAGTGAACCTGGAAATGTCCTATGCGGTTATTGACAAATGAGATCTCAAGTTTTGGTCAAAGCATTTAGATCTTAGTTGTATTTGATGTAATACCCGTGATTTCGATTTCCGGTAATTTCTTTTTTTTTTTCGGCGGAAGTCCGTTTTGACGACTCGCTCATGACCGTTTCGTCATTCTGAGAATGATTAATTCTGCACTTTTTGTCATCCGAGTTCGTTTCGGTGTCGTTTTGTTGAGTTCCGTGCTTTTTAGCGGTTTTTCCGCACTTGAGTTCGATTCTTGCGAATCTCGTCCGAAACTGTTGTTTCGACTTTCTCGTAAGTTCATTTAATGTTAATATTCATGTTGCGAGAATTGGCTTGGTGTTTCGATCACGTATCGTGATTTTCGGGCGTTTTGGGCCATTTTCGTAATTTCCCAAAGTTTGGGGTAATTACTTTCCGTTGTCGAATTTCGAGCCTTCGGGTAGTCGGAATCGTGAGTTCTATTAGTGCTCGGATTCGTCTTTGCGAGTACTTCGTAACCGTATCTTCGATTCGTACTCAGGTTCGGGTTTCGGGGTCGTTCGGGCCATCGGAGTTGGTCCCGGCCGAGTCATGGCCGGGCATGCTCGGGCGAGCCGGCCCGGCGAGTAACGTGCGGTAGTGATCGGCGATTCGTCGTAAGGCGATTCGTCGTAAGGCCACAGGCGGTAACGTCGTAACACTTCCGGCATTTCCGAGCGGTGAGTTCGGCCATGGCGATTCGTCACGTAAGCCGTGGCCGCTTACGTCGTAACCGGTCGGCGATCGGCTTTATTTAAGGCCAGCGGCATTTTCTTGACCATTTCTCATTCTTTTTCTTCCCGTCTGGCATTTGTGGGTGTGTGAATCATCTAGAGATGTTGTTGGACAATGAATCCATGAAGTGTTGAGGTTCATATCATCAATCATCCGTCTATAACATCCTCCGATCTACGAATCGAATTGATTTCCTAGAAATCTAGTTTTGGGGAATTTGGGTGTTTTGGTTGTTTTCGTCCGTTTAATCCGTTTTAACTTAGGATTGTGATGGATTGATGATTATTTAGATGTATTATATCATTTCCCTTGTTATTCCATGGTTGGATCGTATCGATTCGTTGTTTTGGTCGAGTTCTTGACCGACGCCTTGAAGGTGTCCGGTAAAATGTTATAGAGGGGTTTTCGGGCGTTCTACGATTATCCTTCCTTGCATGATTGTTGATTTATGGATTATATATTGTTAGGGTCGAGTTTCTTGCGAGGAAACCGTGTTGAACCCTTCCGTTCGTTGTCATCTTCCTTTTCGTTAGCATCGGGCGTTCCGAAGCTTTCCAGTTGAGCCGTGTTCGTCGGAATACTTGCGTGCCGATTTCGAGGCAAGTACCTTGTCCATATAATTCTTGTTTTATGGATATGTTAATTAGTGATCGTCTCTATGTGTTTATTTGATCGTTTGATTTGAACTTTCAAAAGATTCGGCTTAGCCCTGTTAAAGGCTTGCTTTCAAAACGCGTGTGTTTTGTGAATGGTGTGGTCTGAGAATGACTATGTGAACTCTATGGATATGTTTGGTGTTGATGTTGCACTTGGTATTGCGTGTGGACGTATATTATTTCATTTCGGTGCGTTGTGGTTTGACGTGGTGTTTTACTAAGTGTTGATGCCTCTGGATGAATTATTTGGATATCTTTGTTGCATTGTGATATGTGTGTGATTGTGTGAATGTGGGCGGGGCCTACGGTGGCACATGGCATGTGATCATGTGGCCAGGATGCAACAAGCGATTGATCCAACCGTGAGAGCCTAAGGAAAACTACGGTGGCACATGTCATGTGATCATGTGGCCAGGATGCAACAAGTGATTGATCCAACCGTGAGCGCCAAAGTTAATCTACGGTGGCACATGGCATGCGATCATGTGGCCAGGATGCAACAAGTGATTGATCCAACCGTGAGATGTTGTGATTTGTTTCGCTAGCCAGCTCGGGAGGGTCCTTCGAGGCCTCGGGTGGGATGTCTGTGGTAGCGTCCCGGTCCTAGGCGATGCGCGTGCGTGATTATGTTTCGTTGATTTTATGTCCGTTGAGGACACGTGATGTTGGGCTCTGGCCCTGTGAATTGTTGTCGGTTTTCTATTTGCGAAAATAAAACCTTTGGGCTGTGACCCTGTTGATTTTGGAAAGAGAAGGATTTGATAATCCTAATTTATTTTCTATTAAAACTTCCGAGGGTATTTTAAACCATTTTGCAAACCATTCTCATTATTTGTGATCTTTCGGATTTGGAAAGTTTTAATCAAATTCTTGCCTCGGGAAGTATTCGTTTTGTGGTATTTTAATCTTTAAGGATTCCTGGTTATTGTTATTCGTGGAACTTGAATTATATGGCTCGTATTTGCACTTTGTATTTGCACTAGCAAAACAGTGGAGTTTTGCTAACCCCCGAGTATTCGGGGGGTGGATGTCTGTATTGCATTCAGGCTTTGGAGCAGAGCACAGGGTCGGCATGAAGGATGATGAAAGATGAACGATACTAATCACACGAGGACCCGTTGATGTCGTATTGGTTTAGTTGTATTTTATTTCCGCTGCAGTATTTTTCCCCATTATACGGGAGCATTTTGTATTCGACCCCTGCGTGGGCATGTAATGTGTTAGAGTTGTATGTTTTTATTGAAAGGCCAAATCGGTCTACTGAGTCTTTTTAGCCTTAAAGGCATTGTCGAGTTGTTCGATTGTTGTTACCAGCCTGGTAGATCCTTGAGGAAAGGTTCTACGGCGTGTAATATCCCTGAGCGGATTGGGGGTGTTACATAAATGGTATCGGAGCTTAGGTTGTGGAAACCTAGGCTGTCGGGTCAGTGGTGTCTATTGAGTTTTTGTCTCGTCGGATTTTATCTGACTGAGTCGTGTCGCGACGCGTCGTCTGAGTTGGTTTGTTGTGATTAGTATCGTGGGGCGATCATCATCTTCGTGCGACCTGTGGATGTAAGTCTTCCTTCTTTGTGTTGTGCCTCGTGTGACACGAGCTATTTTTTGATTATGAGTTAATTGACGGAATCCTCTTATGGATTTTGATTTCGTGATATGTGATTATTTGACTCCCATTTTTCGTTCATATGAGGAGTAGTGTTGCTGTCTTGTGCATGTTTGACTTTATTTCTTTTATCCGCTGCGTGAGTTCTTCTGTAATGGCTTTCGGTATTTTACCGACTGAGTTTTATTATGAAAACCGATTCCCTTAACCGAGTTTGTGGCATTATGGCCTTGATCGTTTTGGCGAAATTCTTATGACGGTATTTAGTATTTTCTAAATGACTTTTGTAAGTTTTTGAAATAATACCGTCATCAGCCTTTTTGGCATTTTTGTAAATGGTTTTTAGCCTGGTGGGTTCCGGCGCGGGGCCCACGGCGTGTAATATTCCCGGGCTGAACCGGGGGTGTAATATTTCCGTGTAATTACTCAAATTTTTGTGCATTATAGCCCATTGAATTATTTTTTAAATCCTTGAGTATCTTAGAATATTATAATTCGAGACGTACTTTTAAAATGATTTATTTTCTCGTGGTACGTCAAGGTGCCACAATATATTTCAAAATTCTTCTAACTCGAGGACCAAAATATTTTGAGATATTTTCAAATGTTTTATAAACACTTTTACTTAGACCCGAGGGTCGGATATTCAAAGTCTTTCACTAAGAGAAGGTGTCCTCATTTTTGTTCAAACGCAAGACGATTTTCAAAGTCTCGATAACAATGTTTGCACTACTTTTTGTAAAGTGATACTCAAGATCAACCGGTGTTTCCAAACTATTTTCAAAAGGTGGTTTTCGTTTTAAAACCTATCATTCCTGCTTTCGGACCGGAAATGCGTGTATGGTTTTCGAACTTTCGTTACGGTGTTAACCCCGAATTGTGATTGAATTGGTGGCGTGAGCGTCGAGTCGTTCGCCACGCATATATTTTGTTAGCCCTTGTGGGAGGTGTGATGACGATCCTTAATGTTGTCATTTCGTGGTGGCTTGCGTGTTAACGCACTGTGTGTTGTTAAAGCTTGGGTTTGTACGTTTGTGTACATATGTGATTGTTTCATAATGTTTGTAATTATGTCTTTGGTTATTGTTCGGGCCGTTGAGGTCGCCGAACGATACCGTCGTTCTTTGTAGTGTTTGTGTGTATTATTTTACGATGATAATCGTTGTATATGATGTGTATTATGATTCCTTGTTGTCTTTGAGTTGGCATCTCCGCTATGTTGTTTTGCGACGTTATGCCCCATTGTATCTAGCATTTGTATTTTCGGTATGCCGAGCCGAGGCGTTTCAATCGTGATGAGCCGGGGCATGCACGTGTAAATTGTCCTTCTCGTCAGTAACACATTTCAAGTGTGGACTCGAGGACACCGAATTGATTTGCGAATTGACTACCAAGACTTTCGGAGTTCGCGCTTGGACACGATCATCGGAATCGGCTTTGAGAGGCCTTCAAAGATGTTTCGCGATTGCTTGTTGTGTTGTCACCTTGATTTCGTGTTGTGAGTTTCGGGAACGACACTTCTTTTAGAAGGGGTCGAATATAATACCCGTATTATTTTTGGACTCCTGCTTTTCCTCTTTCTCAGGTCTATCGGCTCGCTCGTGTTCGTTGATACTTTCTGAAATTGTTCTGTATTTCGGTTTCATCGTTCGAACGAGCTGTGATCTTGTTTTGGGTCGATCTGGTTATCGCTGTAACTTTCCGAGTTCGGTTTGATTCTTGTGAACCTTGTTCGGAAGTAACATCCTTTGGTTCTACTAATTATTTTATTCGAAGTGGATCGGATTTGGAACACTTGTGTTTTTGACTCTGTCGACTCGTTTATGTTCGTTGACATTTTCTGAGCTTGCCCTATCCCTTGCTTTTATTGATCGAACGAGTGTGGTGTTTCGAAATTACTCGTTTGTCGTTGTGACTTTTCAATTGCTGTTCCCTTTCCTATGGATCTTATGTGAATCACATCTTGTTGCTTTTACCGGATCATATATTGTCTCGAGCCGAGACGTGAGCCTGAGAGTTGTTGTTTGAATTTTATTATTTTTCGTGATTCGAACATGATTGTTCGAATTTTGTTGTCTCGACCGTTGTGGTTCGATCGTTTGATTGTTCGGTTTTTGTTGATCTCGTTTCGTGATTGTTGAGCGTTCAGACTCCTTCCTAATTTCCTTATATTCGGGAAATTTGTCTCGTTTTCGATCTTCCAACCCTTGAGCGGTGGAATTCCGTATTTCTTCAGCGATTGGCTCACGTTTTGATTGATGTACCGTTGGGGTGGTCAATCATATTGATTTTCGTTCGTTGTGTTTTGTGATTGTTCGGATAATCGACTTTGTTGTATTACCTGTTTGATGACGCTTGTCACTTGTTGGTTTTATTATTTCTCTATCGGTGGCGTTGTGTTGGTCGTCGTGGAGCGTGTTTTCACGCCGTATGTTCCGTTGCATTTCTTGCAATGTTTCGCCGTCGGGCGCGAGTTTTCGGTTTTTGGGTATCTCGTCGAGTTTTCCTGACAGTGGATATTGCTTCTCCCTACTTATTTTAAGTTTCGGGACGAAACTTCTTTTAAGGAGGGTAGAATGTAATACCCGTGATTTCGATTTCCGGTAATTTCTTTTTTTTCGGCGGAAGTCCATTTTGACGACTCGCTCATGACCGTTTCGTCATTCTAAGAATGATTAATTCTGCACTTTTTGTCATCCGAGTTCGTTTCGGTGTCGTTTTGTTGAGTTCCGTGCTTTTTAGCGGTTTTTCCGCACTTGAGTTCGATTCTTGCGAATCTCGTCCGAAACTGTTGTTTCGACTTTCTCGTAAGTTCATTTAATGTTAATATTCATGTTGCGAGCTTTGGCTTGGTGTTTCGATCACGTATCGTGATTTTCGGGCGTTTTGGGCCATTTTCGTAATTTCCCAAAGTTTGGGGTAATTACTTTCCGTTGTCGAATTTCGAGCCTTCGGGTAGTCGGAATCGTGAGTTCTATTAGTGCTCGGATTCGTCTTTGCGAGTAATTCGTAACCGTATCTTCGATTCGTACTCAGGTTCGGGTTTCGGGGTCGTTCGGGCCGTCGGAGTTGGTCCCGGCCGAGTCATGGCCGGGCATGCTCGGGCCAGCCGACCGCCGAGTAACGTGCGGTAGTGATCGGCGATTCGTCGTAAGGCGATTACGTACGTAAGGCCCTGGCCGTAACGTACGTAACACTTCCGGCATTTCCAGCGATGAGTTCGGCCATGGCGATTCGTCACGTAAGCGTGGCGATTACGTCGTAACGGTCGGCGATCGGCTATTTAAGGCCTGGCGAGATTTTTCTTCACCATTTCTCATTCTTTTTTTCTTCCGTGCGCATGTGGGTGTGTGAATCATCTAGAGATGTTGTTGGACAATGAATCCATGAAGTGTTGAGGTTCATATCATCAATCATCCGTCCTATAACATCCTCCGATCTACCGAATCAAGTCAGATTTCCTAGAAATCTAGTTTTGGGGAATTTGGCTGTTTTGGTTGTTTTCGTCCGTTTAATCCGTTTTAACTTAGGATTGTGATGGATTGATGATTATTTAGATGTATTATATCATTTCCCTTGTTATTCCATGGTTGGATCGTATCGATTCGTTGTTTTGGTCGAGTTCTTGACCGACGCCTTGAAGGTGTCCGGTAAAATGTTATAGAGGGGTTTTCGGGCGTTCTACGATTATCCTTCCTCGTATGATTGTTGATTTATGGATTATATATTGTTAGGGTCGAGTTTCTTGCGAAGAAACCGTGTTGAACCCTTCCGTTCGTTGTCATCTTCCTTTTCGTTAGCATCGGGCGTTCCGAAGCTTTCCGGTTGAGCCGTATTCGTCGGAATACTTGCGTGCCGATTTCGAGGCAAGTACCTTGTCCATATAATTCTTGTTTTATGGATATGATAATTAGTGATCGTCTCTATGTGTTTATTTGATCGTTTGATTTGAACTTTCAAAAGATTCGGCTTAGCCCTGTTAAAGGCTTGCTTTCAAAACGCGTGTGTTTTGTGAATGGTGTGGTTTGAGAATGACTATGTGAACTCTATGGATATGTTTGGTGTTGATGTTGCACTTGGTATTGCGTGTGGACGTATATTATTTCATTTCGGTGCGTTGTGGTTTGACGTGGTGTTTTACTAAGTGTTGATGCCTCTGGATGAATTATTTGGATATCTTTGTTGCATTGTGATATATGTGTGATTGTGCGAATGTGGGCGGGGCCTACGGTGCCACATGGCATGTGATCATGTGGCCAGGATGCAACAAGCGATTGATCCAACCGTGAGAGCCTAAGGAAAACTACGGTGGCACATGGCATGTGATCATGTGGCCAGGATGCAACAAGTGATTGATCCAACCGTGAGCGCCAAAGTTAATCTACGGTGGCACATGGCATGCGATCATGTGGCCAGGATGCAACAAGTGATTGATCCAACCGTGAGATGTTGTGATTTGTTTCGCTAGCCAGCTCGGGAGGGTCCTTCGAGGCCTCGGGTGGGATGTCTGTGGTAGCGTCCCGGTCCTAGGCGATGCGCGTGCGTGATTATGTTTCGTTGATTTTATGTCCGTTGAGGACACGTGATGTTGGGCTCGCCTCGAATTGTTGTCGGTTTTCTATTTGCGAAAATAAAACCTTTGGGCTGTGACCCTGTTGATTTTGGAAAGAGAAGGATTTGATAATCCTAATTTGTTTTCTATTAAAACTTCCGAGGGTATTTTAAACCATTTTGCAAACCATTCTCGTTATTTGTGATCTTTCGGATTTGGAAAGTTTTACTCAAACTTGCCTCGGGAAGTATTCGTTTCGTGGTATTTTAATCTTTAAGGATTCCTGGTTATTGTTATTCGTGGAACTTGAATTATATGGCTCGTATTTGCACTTTGTATTTGCACTAGCAAAACAGTAGTTTTGCTAACCCCCGAGTATTCGGGGGGTGGATGTCTGTATTGCATTCAGGTTTTGGAGCAGAGCACAGGGTCGGCATGAAGGATGATGAAAGATGAACGATACTAATCACACGAGGACCCGTTGATGTCGTATTGGTTTAGTTGTATTTTATTTCCGCTGCAGTATTTTTCCCCATTGTACGGGAGCATTTTGTATTCGACCCCTGCGTGGGCATGTAATGTGTTAGAGTTGTATGTTTTTATTGAAAGGCCAAATCGGTCTACTGAGTCTTTTTAGCCTTAAAGGCATTGTCGAGTTGTTCGATTATTGTTACCAGCCTGGTAGATCCTTGAGGAAAGGTTCTACGGCGTGTAATATCCCTGAGCGGATTGGGGGTGTTACATTTGATACACGAGAGCTCGACCATCTCGGTTTGCACTAACAAATGCATGCGTCAAGTTACAATAAGGTTTGACATTGCCGTGTCCCTAATACTTGACGGGGACATATGATTGAAGAATTTATATGTATATGTTATTCATGACAGAAAAAATTCTAGAATGATTCCTGTCATTTTTTCTCAACTTGGTTACGGTGTATGCCATGAGACTGGATAGGTGGTGCTAACATTCTTTCGATCCTCCCACTGATAACTGAGACGAACCTACTGAGTCGCGCACACAAGATAGACGATGAATTAAATTGAGCTTATTTTATCTTATTGAATATTGGATATTAGATGTCTGATTTAATTTATTTGATAAATTAAATCGATTTGGTTAATTAAATTATTTACTAAGTAATTAATTTAATTTATAAATAATTAATTCTTAGAGAAATAATATTTAATAAAATTAATTGATTAAATTAATTAATCATACGAATATATTAATACATACCGAGATGTATCTATCAAACTCGACACGAGGAAACCGAATGAAAACTTGGTGGACTTTCCACCAAGCTTCTTTTTGGCCGCCCCCTCCACTTCCCCCTCACATGGGATATCATTTTTTGATCTTACTTTTCATGTATTAAACCATACAAATAGTATAATTTCATAACATGACTTTGCATGTGAAGTGTAATTTGTTATTTAATATCCAAGGAACCTAACACTTTAAAACCACACTTTGGGAAACGTAGATCGGAGGTGAGCTTTGTGAAAGAAAGAGAGACTTTTTTCTCAAAACTTAAACTTGAGTTTTGAATGTGCTCTTGAGATATTTATTTTAGGATAAACTTAGAGTGTTTATAATAAATGATATAAGCTCCTACTATATACTTGTAGCCGTGTTCTTAGAGAACAAGAAGACAGAAGTTTATTCCAGTTATCTTTCCGATGCATGATATATAGAGGCACAGTGCTTTCGTGCTCGGGAATTTCATAAAGCTTCACAATTTGAAATTGTGTTCGTCATCAATATTTAATCAAAGGTATTCAAGGATATTCAAGTGCATGATTTCTTAATTCAGCCTTCATATTTTATTTTCATATTTACGATGCTTGATCGATCTTGTTTAGGGGTTCAGTTTATTAATTGGATTAATATTATTCTGCCGCTGCGCCTTCATTTTGGATCCCGAATCCCAACAGTCTATTACCAAGAAGTTTCAAGAGCTTCTCTGGTTTGCCTTGTCAATTATTCGGACCGAGACTGATAAGATCAAGCACTTTGTTAAGAGGTCCAGATCTCGAATGAGGATGTAGTTACTCAATCATCATTGCACGACTCTACCCGAGTTTATTGAGAAAGATCTAGAGTATGAGCTTACTATGAAAGATTTATAAGAAGAAGCCACCATCTGCTAGTAAGAGATCAAGGAACCAGAACCAACCTGATGGTCGTCGGTGAAGTTCAAGAAGCCCCAAGCCGGCCCAACTTAGCAAGTTAGCATGCGCTAATCACGAATATTAGCGTGCGCTAACGAGTCACGGTTTCAAATGCAGAAACTTCTGGACTCACTCTGCACCCTCAGTTAATGTACGCTAACTACAAGACTAGCATACACTAATGAATCATCCATCCCAGTCCAATTGCTTTTGGACTGCCCCCTGACACCAGTTAGCGTGCGCTACATATCACAATAACATGCGCTCACTTGGCATAATAGCATGCGCTATACAACCTTATAACATGCGTTATTCCTCAACACCCTCGACAAGAATCAGCAACAGAACACTATCGTACAACACCAACAATCCGAAACAAAACATACACGCGACAAAGCATGACATACAATCACATCATCCACTTAAACTGATAACCAGTTCAAGACAACAGGGAACGAAAATCTCGGGTATTACATACACGAGTGGAAGTGGTCGTGCGTTCATTTCAATGACCAAACTATATGATATAAGTATTAGAAATTGTATTATTACTTATTTTGTAGTATTGAGTTCATTTCAAATAAATTTTATATTCACTGCCAAAGTAGTTTATTATTGATTTGACATGAATCCTTTTGTAGTCCACTAGTAAGATCAACAGAGCCAATCTTGGTCATCTGACGGAGCACCATAGTTTAAGGTCGCGGTCATTAGCATGTGCTACACGCGAGGCTTCTACTTATGACCAAGTGGACAATCAGTTTGTGTATGTGTCTCAGAAGGCATATCTGAGATGTGTTGAAGAACATGTAAGGAAGAATATAATTAAATACTGAAATTATTATTATTTTTTTCGCATAGCATCATGTCTTTTCTCTAAGCTTTATTCATATCCAATTATTTGTTTTTATTGTAAATTAAGGGAGGATTAGGATGGAGTCCGAGGATATGTTGGCACAAGCGAGAGAGAAGAATCTCGAGTTAGCCGAGGCGGATCTCGCTGCAGCCATCGAACAGGTCAATCAGACATATCCTTATGTCAGAGCTAGGTTATGGGGTACCCTTTACCCTCATAAAAGGAGCCAATTTCGCATGTCGATGATGGGAACAGAGGGTAATAGATTGTTGAAGGGTGCATAGAAGGCCTTTCTAGAGGATAAATTGAAGATAGCAAATGAGCTCCGACTTGAGTCAGAAAGGCAGGCTGAAGAGAAGTTTGCTAATTACACTACTACAAAACAGACATTTAATATCGATTTGGGAACAGATGTTAAATGTTGCGATGTTAAAATTAACATTGGTTTCTAATAACCGATGTTAAACTTCGACTTTAACGTCGGTTGTTATAACAACCGATATTAATTTTAAGATCATGAAATTTACAATCGGTTCTGGGACTACCGATGTTAAATTTCGCGATTTTAAAATTTTGTCGGACCGCAGCTAACCTAGCTAGCCCAACCCAGCCACTCGCCCTGCCACCCGCCTCAACCACCCGCACCAGCCACCCACCAACCTGCAACAAGTACCATTAAATTTTGTTGTTGATGGGTTTCGAACTCACGACCTCTTGCTTGTGGAAGTGTGATATTACTACCCTGCCAGATGAATTTCTTGTACATTTTTTGCTATATGTTATATTTTTATACTATATATTTATATAAATATAACATAACTTAATATATATTTATGTGTTATATTTATATACTATACACATTTATAAATTTATATAAATATAAGATAATTGAATATATGTGTATATCATATAACTTTTTATATACTTGAATATGTATAACATAATTATATATGTATAAATATATATCAATTAATCGAATATATATATATATATATAATATAAATTTTCATATGCATATTATAATATAATCTAAAAATGTATATTAAGTTATATTATATACAAAAGTATTTTAATATAAAATTATTTATTCATAACGAAAGTACGGTGACTTTATTATAATATATTTTTATGTATATATATATAATTTTAAATATAAATGAATATATTTAATATAAATTTATATCTACATATCATAATATAACTTTAATTATAAATGTGTATATATAATATAAATTAATATCTAAATATCATAATATAACTTAGAGATATATATTAACATTAATTATTTAAAATTAATGAAAATATAAGACTATTTATTGATAAAAAATTAATATAACTATACAGAGACACACACACACACACACACACAAATATATATATACGAGGCCTTACGAACCCGTGCGATGCACCGACTGTGCTTTTGGTTGAATATCTACGTGTTTTGTACGTAATATTTGTGGAGATGTTTATATACTTTTTATCAAGGTTGCGTCAATGTTTGTAATATAAGTTTTACATAATCAGTTATATGTAATGTATTAGGTTGTTTATTTATTTATTTATTTATTTTGTTCAATAAGTTTGTGATTTGTGTTTGTTATCACGGGATGAGGCTTTACGAACTCGTGCGATGCACCGGCTGTGTTTTGGTTTAATATCTACGTGTTTTTTACGTAATGTTGGTGCAGACTCTTGGCCTTCATAATTACTGTCGCAATCATCTTTCATCACCTAACAATATGTATCATTGTTAGAAGACGATGATGGCAAATGTGTAGCAATATTTGATGTTGTCGAATCAGTTATTGATAGTATCAACCTCATTGTTTTTTCCCTTTCATTGACTTTATAGTTTAATTCTTATTGTTGTCCTTTTTTTTTTCTTTTTTACTTTTTGTTTTTGTTATTCTTAATTTCTCAAAATTTGGGATTGCTTAAGATGGTTTGGTTACACATTATTATAAATTTGCATTATTAATTAATTTCTTTAATAAAACAATAACCATAAAAAAGTCAATCAATCCGCCATACCATAGTCTCGGTCAAAAAGCAGAAACCCACACGTCTCATAGCATTGTGATATTGTATAAAATTATTTGCTACATAATGTTTAGCGTAAAGTTTTAGAAATGAAGATAAAAGTATCTATTTGAACAAAACGGGCATCGTAATAATGAGAACCTTTACAAAAGAGTGTAGTGTTTGTAAGAACACAAATTGAATGTATTTAATCATTTGATAAATAGGATGGGTTCAAGTTATGTCACTATGTATTTCATTAAGTTATATATCACTTTGTATTCCATTAATTGAAGCGCAACTTCAGTTGCATGGGTAGAGGTTATTATAGCACAGGGTTCTATCCATTGAACTTTATTGCATGGTTATGATTCATTATATTAGAAGTTTCTCTTAGTTGTTAAAATTACTTTAAAAGCACCATCCCAATACCCTCCAAATCAGTATAAACACAAATGACATTGTCCTTTAATGATTCCAGAAACAAATAACAAAACTAATTGTTTTGTTCGACTTTTTAATTTTCTGGACAAAGTGATTGAGTATAAAAAATTGTTGCCTAACAATGAACTTGTATTATATATTGTGTTTGAAGACATGTCCTATATGCTTATAACGTGGAAGTTTATTATATGACGAACATTCGTTCATACTTTGTTGTTTAATAGAGTTTGAATTTTCTATTTTTAGCATGATCATGATGACAAAAAGTTAAATAATATAACTTTCACAGCATGAGATTACAAAATTAAAGCTCAGATTCATTACTCCTCCAACAATTCAGTATATACATATATGGATATCAAAGAGTCAAAAAGATTAAACGCAAACAAAATATTAACATTCAGATCCATCCAACTATTGAGTGTCGCAATGAATCATGGATAAAATTTATGAGAATGAGACTGATTAGAGGATGATTCAACTTCATATATTGTTGACAACCGAAGCCTAAAGGACCGAACAGCCAACCGAGTTTGTCTCGATGAATATCTTTGCATTTCCCTGGTTGAACATGATCCCGACACTCCTAAGCTCGAAGACGATTATTGTTGGCTTCTTTCTTGTGAGGAAAGACCCTAGTTGTTTTGCTTTCTTCTTCTTCTTCTTCTTCTTCTTCTTCTTATTCTAATTCTTTGTTTTTTCCTTCATCCATTCCCTGACATTTGGAAAATCGATAAGACATAGAACAATAGAACTTAACTTTATCCCCCACAAATATTTTTTCTAAGAAAACGAAATGAATGAATTTGAGTTGGCCACCCCCTCCTCATACATGAGGGGTTAAATAAAATCAAATACATTTTACGTGTGTATGTGTTTGCTTATATAAATATATTTTGTAAAAGGGAATGAAAGAAGACATACGGTTGTTGGCGAAGATATCATCTCCTACACCATGTTCTTGCCCAAACCTATCATGCAACAGCAACAACACATATAAGATTACTAATAATCAATCATTAACAATACAATCACAAACAAATATATTTTTTAAGAAAACGAAATGAATGAATTTGAGTTGGCCACCCCCTCCTCATACATGAGGGGTTAAATAAAATCAAATACATTCTACGTGTGTATGTGTTTGCTTATATAAATATATTTTGTAAAAGGGAATGAAAGAAGACATACGGTTGTTGGCGAAGATATCATCTCCTACACCATCTTCTTGCCCAAACCTATCATGCAACAGCAACAACACATAAGATTACTAATAATCAATCATTAACAATACAATCACAAACAAATATGTTTGCCAACAACGTTAATCATTCTGGAGCTGCTCATTACACACGACAACAATCAAACCTAAACTTAGTACCATATCACATTACCAAAAGAAACAATTCAAATAAATAAAATATACATCACATCAATTTTTCAATAACCTTCTTCATCAACGACTCATGTACGCCATGATGATTAAAATGAGATGTGTTGAACTATGCTATTTATACTTTGTAATGTGTAACTATTCAGGATACGAAGAGATTGTTGTAACACCCCCAGAATACATCCGGAAATGTTACACGCCGTAGGCCCTTCTTACAAGGATCTACAAGGCTAAACTCTACTAGACTACAAAATGATTGACCGACCGGGGTCAATCTAAATACAACGCAGACCGTCAAGGTCATTAAACAATTCAGAAAACAAATGAACCTTACATCTCAATGATGAAAATAAACTTGAACATAGAAAAGAACGAAAATTCAATTTAATAAATGAAATCTACACCCATGCAAGGGTGAATACTCGAACGACAGAGAAATACCGACCAAAATGAAACAAAAGAAAAGACTCTAACTCTGGTGTGATTAGTATCATTGTCCTCCATCTCCTTCCCAGCCAATCTTGTGACTGCTCCCATTGCCAAAACTCGAGCGCATAACAGCACCCACCCCGAAACTCGGGGTTAGCAACCGGAATTTTGCTAGTGCAAGTACATAACACACAAGATATACGAATAATAATAACACAAAACTCAACAAATGTGAAACCTTAACACAACCCACACATTCAAATGGTCGGCCACAGAATAGTATTACATACACAAGGTGAAAGATAATCACATTGTCATATTCTCCGTCTGTAACATAACACCAATGAAACTTTAAACGAACCCAAGGAGTCGAAAATTCCCTTTTTATAAAAGGAAAAGTATTTTGATAAGAAAGTTCGAAAATATTAATATTGACTCGGGTCATCTTGGGGTTTTGAAAATCGATGGAAACACTTTAGAAAATACTTCAAAAGCTCTCGGGTCCTTGACCCAACATGTGGAAAACAATTTTGCAAGAAAACTATTACAACGTTATTCGGGGTTCTCGACCCAAATGATAAAACACTATCACAAGTGAATCATTACAACATCTCACGGGGTTCTCGGCCCAATCCAAATAATATCATCACGAGATCAAATCTCAACATCTCACGGGGTCCTCGACCCAATACACCGAATAATCAACACAAGACAATCAAAGGCACAACCTCTCATTCGACAAATCTGCTCAAGACCCGATTAATTAACCCTGAGATCTCGTCAAATATCCTTGGTTAATTAACCCCGATACCAACATTTAAAACAAATTGGAACGAACTCCGAAACACAATCCGCGTTCTCGTCAAGACCAACATTAAAAGTAAGTTGCAAAGATTTAAATTTCAAAATCATTTGACAACGGGGTCTTAGCTATCGCTCAAATATCCGTTACCAATAAGCCTGCCAGGCGCCTCCCTTGCACACCTGTGTACCGGCGTTCACTCCACTATATTGGCCGCCCATTGCACATGTCACCGCGCCGGCGTTCACTCCCACAGGAGCCGCCCCTTGCTCGCGCATTAAGTAACACCGGTGTTCACCAATCATATGGAGCCGCTCATTGCAGCGTACAACAGGCCGGAATGCACGCCCCGCCCTCAGAGGTACCCGGATATGACGTCTCTCATAACAAGTATTCACATTATTACAAATACCAAGCACACAGTCAACCGTTGCAACAATTATCAAATCAGTTCATCAATCCACATAATTTATTCACCAGTACGCAACTACGCAAAATAAACAATAACTCGCACGTTGTTCATCAAGACTTAGCACATTAGGCCTTCAACTCTATCAATTAATACTACATAAATATCCACACATATCTATATATATATATATATATATAATATAAATACAGATATTCATAACATGATTCATACACTTCAGCAACAATGATTTCACGTAATTATAATTCATATATCAAGGTACTTGCCTTGGTAATCTCTTGCTAATACTCCGGAAATACAATTGATTGGAACAATCCAGAACTCCAACGAAAACAACGATCGGAGAGGCTTAACACTGGATTATCGTAGGAAATTCGTCCTTAATATCCTATCATTAAATAAGTAATCAATCACACGAGGAAAAGCATAAAAAGATGGTCGAACCCTAACTGTTCTCTTCGTAACGTACGTTACACACATACGTAACGTACGTTACACACATACGTAACGTACGTTACGTCTGCACGTTAGCGCACGTAAGCTACAAGGATTAGCGTACGCTAAGCATGCCTTGGATGCTTCTTCTCGCCTTGACGATCGCCCTTCTCGAGGGTATAACGTACGTAATGCATAAAGCTTAACGTACGTTATATTCACATATATCATACTCATGTGAATCATAATGATCCTACGGTGTTGATGTCTATGAATTCCAGGTTAATCCTCCCATCATAATACTCACTCCAAATATTGATTATAGATCCTCAAAGGTAGTTCGGAACATCTGAGGTTGTTGCCATCATTAAGTCTATGATCATTATGGAAACACCATACAACATGGTTTATTAATCTCAATTTTACCTTACTTGATTATCATAACAAGAGTCGGACTATAACGTTCTTAACTCGGTTAACTAAAGCATGAACATTCCAACTTCCAAAAACATGGTGTTCGGATAAAAATCATCTTATGGAGCTTAATAATCCGGTGGTATGTTCAAAACATCCTTAAGAACACGAAATCAAGGTTGAGGTAGCATTAACATACCTTAATATGAAAGAAACGCAGAGACACGAGGTAGCATCCAATTTCGATTGCTTGAATGTCAATGCAAGATGTTTCGTAACTTAAATGATCGAGTCTACGTGTTCTTTATGTGTTTTAGAGGGCTGAAACCCTCTAGAAATGAAGGAAAATGAATTGCAAGTGAAAGGGACGAAGAGAAACGAAATGGGGTGTTGTCCATATATATAATATCTTGAGATTTACATACGTTAGCCTCAGCCATTTACGTCGTAATATACTTAGCGACGCTACCATTCGATATTAACGACGCTATCGATCACCGATAGCCATCGTCTGCTTTGTACTAGCTTACGACGTTACACCCTATGCATTACGACGTAAGCTACACATATTAGCGTACGCTAGTTACAAGCCTTAGCGTACGTTAACACCCGTTGACCCCAAAATCGCCCGTGTTCATCCGCTGGAATCTTTCCGAGCCCCACCACCACCGCCCATGTGCTAGCCTGCTCAATTATTGACCTCCTTACGACGCCACGCCTAGCTCGTAGCGCACGCTATTTGCAGATCGTAATGTGCTACGCATACCGTTAGCGTGCATTACGGCGTAGTTGCATGAAGAGGATTAAAGGTTGATATTATCATGCATGAGGATACGAATACGGAAACGATCGTATTTCGATTATTGATAGCACCAATTCGTAATACAGGGTTCAAATACAGATGAAAATACTCAACAATTTATCCGGATATTACATACTATCCCTCTTAAAAGAAGTTTCGTCCCGAAACTTAAAGTAGAGTGGTGGAACAACCAAGAAAAAGTAACTACTTGCTCAGCCCCAAAACATCATGAGCGATGCGCGAATACATGGTTCTAAAAAATACAATGATTGGACTTAGGAAGTATCAGACACGTCAAATGAGGCAATAAATTACACGTGAACACGAGAAGTTAGAGTGGAGAAGTAGAAGCTCACGGAATTAAGGAAATTCACAAACGACTCAGATGTACTAAAATCGCGTGTCGAGTTCGACCCACCTTATTCAAGTTCATAACACATTGGAAATATTAATCATACGAATGGGAACAAATAGTTTCGAACAAAATTCTGCAGAGATTAAGTTCAGATGTGAATAGACCACAATAATTCCCGGAGTCTAACAAATCGGTTCTGAAATTCGTTCGAATGATGGTAGGTTCGTAGAACATGGTAGTTTGAAATTGTCAAGAGAATCACAGATGAATCATCAACAATGAAAGTCTCCCAACATCGGAAATACTAAGAAGAGCACGGGTACTACGTGTCCCCGTGCTAAGAAAACATGCCAGCCCCGAAACTTAAAACAGTAGGAGTAGGAAACGAAAAGCAATTAAAATGAAAAACAATCAAAGTCACGATTGTTGGAAACAGCAACGACTAGAACACAGCACAAAATCTTCATTCGCCTATGATAGGCTCTTCAGCAGAAGACATAAGGTTTCGGGACATTCTCCGACCACTTGCTCTGCTCACCGACAGAGTAGCATTCTTTGCCAATTCAGAAATTATCTCACAATGTTTCTCCCGATGGCCTTCACACCCGCACCGATGACAAGTCAAGTGTAACACCCCCAAACCCTTCGGGAATATTACAGCGCCGTAGACCCCCTCCGTGAGGATCTACCAGGCTAAATACAGAAAACACATTAACACTATACATGCCGACATGGCTAACAAACGAATCATTAGACCGATTTGGTCTTTTACCACAACATACACATCGAGCATACATTACTCTTTCTCGTAACTCATACCCACACAGGGGTTAACATAAATCAACAATCCCGCATAGGGGAAAGTAAACACAACGGAAAGACAAAACAAAACATCACCAAATATTCAACACCGGTCTTCATGTGATTAGTATCGCCGTCTTCCATCATCCTTCGTAACGATCCTGTGAATTGCTCCCCAGCAACCTGCAAATACCTGGACGCAATACAGACATCCACCCCCCCGAATACTCGGGGGTTAGCAAAACCCCACTGTTTTGCTAGTGCAAGTATAAATACAAAGACAGGCCATACAAATCATACTCAAAGAACATAGAAATCATGAATATACTTCCCGAGATAATTCACTTGATCAAAACAATTTAGATTACGAAAGATAAGAATAAAACCATTTTACAACTTACAAAACATTTTACGATCTCGGGAGTTTTTGAAAACGTTTGGGATTTAAGAATTTTCAAGCCTTTCGAAATGCTTAGGGACATAGCCCAACAATCTTTTTTTTCAAAATACAATTCCGATAGCAGATAAAAGGTACAACGACCCAATTATTACATTACAATCACAACACAGTGTTCCTCGACCCAAATCATCCACATCACATACTCGCAAGAATACCCCGGTGGAAATTACACCGTATCCAACATTACCATGACAACAGTCTCACTCATCATACCACAGAGCTACAATGCACAGAGCAACCACATGACTCACGTACCCATACCAAATTATCACAACCAAGAGACAATTCATTCACAACACATTTATTAGTGCCATTCCACCAAGTACGATACCATTTGATCCGCCATTCTAATCGCATTTAAATATGCGCCAAAGATCACGGTTCTCCAACAAAACACTTCAAAGTTAACCTTGGTACGAGACTCACGGCCACCGTACCCGCAGAGCCCGTCGGACATCCCCGGGTGGTTAACCATAGTTCGCGATACGAAACTCACGGCAACGTATCCCTAGAGGCCTCGCTGACCGTCCCTAGGTGAACATACACATATCATCCACAACGCCACGGAAGCCATAATTCGAATACTAGAATATGCATACAAATGCTAGGTACTTCGCTAGAATGGCCACTTTAGTCGACGACACTCACAACTAATGTCACACAACCACAAGTAAATACCAATACCAAGCAACACCAAGTGTCACAATCTCCTCACGAAGGAATAACAACCAATATCGCACACATTACGTTCTTACCGAACAAGTACACATAACATTACGTAATCCCGGCAAAGGATTACGGTCTATTAAACTCACTCAAAGTGATCGTAGCATCTTTCAACATACAAAACCAACACATATATTCCGAGAACACATATATTCACGAATTACAAGAATTATTGTTGAAAGACAACATTTATCGAGAACATACCGATCCCTTTTTACGTTCATTAAACATCGATTTCGCATAAAATCATTTATCAATAAGTATGCCTACGAAACATGAAATGTATGGACAAGATACTTGCCTCAAAATCGTACGCAAGTATTCCACGAACACGGCTCAACCGAAAGCTTCAAACGCCCAATGCTATCGAAACGGAAGACGACGACGAGCGAAAGGGTTCAACGCGGTTTCTTCGCAAGAAACACGACCCTAACATCATACAATCAATAAATCATCGACCATACGAGGAAGAATAATCGTAGAACGCCCGAAAACCCCTCTAAGACATTTTAAGGACACCTTCAAGGCGTCGGTCAAGAACTCAACTCAAACAACGAATCGATACGATCCAACCATGGAATAACAAGGGAAATGATATAATACATCTAAATAATCATCAATCCATCAACAAAACGGAAAGAATCGGACAAAACCCCAAAATCCCCAATTATCCAAAAAGGTAGGGTTTCAAGAGATATTACCTTGAGTGATTCAAGTATTTAGATTCGTAGAACACGCGTTGGATTGATTGTCGGGCTTCACAACCGAAGAAGAATGATGAAAATCAACCCTCCAAATGATAATGATGAGAAGCTCTCCTCCTCTCTCACTCTCTCTCGCGTCTAAGGAAAAAGAAGAAGGAAATGAGCTGTTCACGCTCAAAACAACACATTTATAGTGTAACACAGCGGGACCTATCGCCACCCTATCGGCCGATAGGCCCAACGATACCCTATACAAATGCCGGCAGAGAGTCTATCGGCCCTCCCTATCGGCCGAAAGGCTCTGGACGGTGCCCGACACCGACAGCCTTTCACTAAAACGACCATAACTCTCTCGTCCGACCATTGACTCACCGCTTGAACCATTGGAAAGCTAACTCGATGTTCTATAATATTGCAAAGATTTATAATTTTTGGAGTCACCAAAAATTAATGGTGATCTAACAAAGTCGAACTCATACTTAGAAAAGTCGTTTAGTAATCCCGAATTCAACAAAACGACACCGAAACCCGAGCTCGAATACGAACCGAAGATACGGTTACGAGGTACTCACAAAGACGAATCTAAGAGCTAGTAGAACACACGATTTCGACCACCCGAAGGCTCGAAATTCGACAACGGAAGGTAATTACCCCAAACTTTGGGAAATTACGAAAATGGCCCAACTGCCCGAAAATCACCATACGACAACGAATAATCAAACCAAAGCTCACAACACGTCTAACAAAGTTAAACGGACTTGCGGAAACTCAAACAACAGCTTTGACGAGATTCGCAAGAATCGAACTCAAGTGCGGAAAAGTCGCTAAAAAGCACGTAACTCAACGAAACGATACCGAAACGAACTCGGATGTCAAAAAGTGTAGAATTAATCATTCTCAGAATGACGAAACGGACATGAGCGAGTCGTCAAAACAGACTTCCGCCGAAAAAAAAAAAAATTACCGGAAATCGAAAATTGCGGATATTACATTCTACCCTCCTTAAAAGAAGTTTCGTCCGAAACTTAAAACAAGTAGGAGAGAAATATTCCGCCAGAAGAACTCAACGAGATACACAAGAATGCGTAACTAACGCCCAACGGCGAAATGTTACATTCAACGCAATGGAGTTTAGTGCGTGAAAACTCGCTCCACTGCGACCAAGACATCGTCGCCGTTTGGGTTATAATTAAAACCAACAATTGACAAACGTCATCAAACGGATAATATAGCCAAGTCAATTATCCGACAATCACAAAACACAACGAACGAAAATCAATATGATTGACCAACCCAACGGTACATCAATCAAAACGCGAGTCAACCGAACAAACACGAAATCCCACCGCCTAAGGGTGGAAGATCGAAACGAAACTAATTTCCCGAATCAAGGGAATTACGAAGGAGCCCGAATGTTCGCCAATCACTAACGAGGTCAATATAAACCGAACAACAAACGATCAAACCACAACGATCGAGACAACAAAGATCGAAGAATCATGTTCGAATCACAAAGAACAATAAAGTTCAAACAACAACTCCCGGGATGATCCGGTGAGAACTACAAGACATGCATTGCCGAAGATCCACAGAAAGGGAATAGCGATCAAAAGTCACAACGACAACGAGTTATTCAAATAACACCACACTCGTTCGATCAACAAAAGCAAGGAGCAGACAAGCTCGTAAATGTCAACGAACATAAACGAGTCGACAGAGTCGAAAATGTAAAAGTTCAAGATCCACCACTTCGAATAAGAGAACTAGTAGAACCAAAGATGTTACTTCCGAACAAGGTTCACAAGAATCGAACCGAATTCGGAAAGTGACAATGATAACCAGATTGACCCAAAACAAGATCACACTGCTCGAATGATGAACCCGAAATACAAAACAAGTTCATAAAGTGCCAACGAACATGAGCGAATCGATAGATCGAGAAAGAGAAAATACCGAAGTCAAAATAGTACGGGCATTACCACCGACCTCGTCCACGAAATTCACAAAAACGGAAGCAAGGTAACAAGACATTAAACAACCGACACAAAACGGAACCATCACCGATGCACACGGTCATACCAAACCAAGCTCTAACAGCTCGCACATGCGCGACAACGCAGAAATCACCACGAGGCGACAACATTCAACACCAACATCCCGCCTCTCACAGGGCTAGCACAACCCTTTTGTGGAAAGCGACTCTACGCTCACACCGCCAATTCGATCATACTGGAGAAAGTATCAAAATGACAACGCGAACATCATACATTCATACCAAATTTCAAACGGAATGGATAGGTTTTAAAACGAAAACCTCATTTTGAAAATAATTTAGAAGAACACCGGTTGATCTTGAGTATCACCTTTCAAAAAGTACGAACTTGAAACATCGTTATCGAGACATTGGAGAACCATTTCGCATTTGATAAAAATGAGGACACTTTCTCTTAGTGAAAACTTTCAAAATATTCGACCCTCGGGTCTAAATAAAAGTGTTGAAAATATCTCAAAACATTTTGGTCCTCGAGGTAGAAAAATTTTGAAATATATTGTGACATCTAGGATGTACCACAAGAAAATAACTCATTTGAAAAGTATGTCTCAAATTTATTTTTCTAAGATACTCAAGGTTTTCAAAATCCAATAGCCGTAATGCCCAAAACTCACACATACCGACGTTCACTAAAACAACTCCTAGCACACGCATCAAAACGTTTAAAATCAAGACAATACATGTCTTTAAACGAAAATAAACGATAAAATACCACATTCGTAACAAAACCACCGATAAAATACCCTCCCGCATCAAGCTAGTGAACAAGTCGAACGCGTATAAGCACAAAGCTTCCACAAGAGACTTGTAAAGCGTGCAAATCGATTCGAAAATCATCAACAACGAACAAAAACAACAATAAAAGATATCACAAGCGACTTACACTCCTCGTATAAATCAAATACGAGCGTTGACTAAATACATATCGTGAAAATCAAAATTCACATAAAATTCCACCACTTAACAAATAATCATAAAAATAGCTCGTGTCACACGAGGCACAACACAAAGAAGGGAGACTTACTTCCACAGTCGCACGAAGATGATGGCCGCACCTCGATACTAATCACGACCGACACCTCGGGCGACGCGTCGCGACACGACTCGGTCGGACAAAATCGACAAGACAAGACAAGACAAGACCCAACAACACACAACCTGACCCGACACCTAGGTTTCCGCAACCTAAGCTCCGATACCATATTCGTAACACCCCCAAACCCTTCGGGAATATTACAGCGCCGCACCCCTCCGTGAGGATCTACCAGGCTAAATACAGAAAACACATTAACACTATACATGCCGACATGGCTAACAAACGAATCATTAGACCGATTTGGTCTTTTACCACAACATACACATCGAGCATACATTACTCTTTCTCGTAACTCATACCCACGCAGGGGTTAACATAAATCAACAATCCCGCATAGGGGAAAGTAAACACAACGGAAAGACAAAACAAAACATCACCAAATATTCAACACCGGTCTTCATGTGATTAGTATCGCCGTCTTCCATCATCCTTCGTAACGATCCTGTGAATTGCTCCCAAAGAACTCCGCAAATACCGACGCAATCTGAGACATCCACCCCGAATACTGGGGTTAGCAAAACCCACTGCTTTGCTAGTGCAAGTATAAATACAAAGACAGCCATACAAATCATACTCCAAGAACATAGAAATCATGAATATACTTCCGAGATAATTCACTTGATCAAAACAATTTAGATTACGAAAGATAAGAATAAAACCATTTTACAACTTACAAAACATTTTACGATCTCGGAGTTTTTGAAAACGTTTGGGATTTAAGAATTTTCAAGCCTTTCAAATGCTTAGGGACATAGCCCAACAATCGTTTATTTCAAAATACAAGTCCGATAGCAGATAACGGGGCCCACGACCCAATTATAACATTCCAATCACAACACGGGGTCCACGACCCAAATCATCCACATCACATACTCGCAAGAATACCCGGTGGAAATTACACCGTATCCAACATTACCATGACAACGGTCTCACTCATCATACCACGAGCTACAATGCACGAGCAACCACATGACTCACGTACCCATACCAAATTATCACAACCAAGAGACAATTCATTCACAACACATTTATTAGTGCCATTCCACCAAGTACGATACCATTTGATCTGCCATTCTAATCGGACGAAATATGCGCCAAAGATCACGGTTCTCCAACAAAACACTTCAAAGTTAACCTTGGTACGAGACTCACGGCCACCGTACCCGCAGAGCCCCGTCGGACATCCCGGGTGGTTAACCATAGTTCGCGATACGAAACTCACGGCAACGTATCCCTAGAGGCCTCGTCAGACCGTCCCTAGGTGAACATACACATATCATCCACAACGCCACGGGAAGCCATAATTCGAATACTAGAATATGCATACAAATGCTAGGTACTTCGCTAGAATGGCCACTTTAGTCGACGTACACTCACAACTAATGTCACACAACCACAAGTAAATACCAATACCAAGCAACACCAAGTGTCACAATCTCCTCACGAAGGAATAACAACCAATATCGCACACATTACGTTCTTACCGAACAAGTACACATAACATTACGTAATCCCCGGCAAAGGATTACGGTCTATTAAACTCACTCAAAGTGATCGTAGCATCTTTCAACATACAAAACCAACACATATATTCCGAGAACACATATATTCACGAATTACAAGAATTATTGTTGAAAGACAACATTTATCGAGAACATACCGATCCCTTTTTACGTTCATTAAACATTGGATTTCGCATAAAATCATTTATCAATAATTATGCCTACGAAACATGAAATGTATGGACAAGATACTTGCCTCAAAATCGGTACGCAAGTATTCCGACGAACACGGCTCAACCGGAAAGCTTCGAAACGCCCAATGCTATCGAAACGGAAGACGACGACGAACGAAAGGGTTCAACGCGGTTTCTTCGCAAGAAACACGACCCTAACATCATACAATCAATAAATCATCGACCATACGAGGAAGAATAATCGTAGAACGCCCGAAAACCCCTCTAAGACATTTTACAGGACACCTTCAAGGCGTCGGTCAAGAACTCAACTCAAACAACGAATCGATACGATCCAACCATGGAATAACAAGGGAAATGATATAATACATCTAAATAATCATCAATCCATCAACAAACCGGAAAGAATCGGACAAAACCCCAAAATCCCCAATTATCCAAAAAGGTAGGGTTTCAAGAGATATTACCTTGAGTGATTCAAGTATTTAGATTCGTAGAACACGCGTTGGATTGATTGTCCAAGCTTCACAACCGAAGAAGAATGATGAAAATCAACCCTCCAAATGATAATGATGAGAAGCTCTCCTCCTCTCTCACTCTCTCTCGCGTCTAAGGAAAAAGAAGAAGGAAATGAGCCGCTCACGCTCAAAACAACACATTTATAGTGTAACACGGCAGACCTATCGGCCAGCCTATCGGCCGATAGGCCCAACCGATACCCTATACAAATGCCGGCAGGAGAGTCTATCGGCCCTCCCTATCGGCCGAAAGGCTCCTGGACGGTGCCCGACAGCTGACAGTCTTTCACTAAAACGACCATAACTCTCTCGTCCGGACTCCGATTGACTCACCGTTTGAACCATTGGAAAGCTAACTCGATGTTCTATAATATTGCAAAGATTTATAATTTTTGGAGTCACCAAAAATTAATGGTGATCTAACAAAGTCGAACTCATACTTAGAAAAGTCGTTTAGTAATCCTGAATTCAACAAAACGACACCGAAACCCGAGCCTGAATACGAACCGAAGATACGGTTACGAGGTACTCACAAAGACGAATCTAAGAGCTAGTAGAACACACGATTTCGACCACCCGAAGGCTCGAAATTCGACAACGGAAGGTAATTACCCCAAACTTTGGGAAATTACGAAAATGGCCCAACTGCCCGAAAATCACCATACGACAACGAATAATCAAACCAAAGCTCACAACACGTCTAACAAAGTTAAACGGACTTGCGGGAAACTCGAAACAACAGTTTCGGACGAGATTCGCAAGAATCGAACTCAAGTGCGGAAAAGTCGCTAAAAAGCACAGAACTCAACGAAACGATACCGAAACGAACTCGGATGTCAAAAAGTGTAGAATTAATCATTCTCAGAATGACGAAACGGACATGAGCGAGTCGTCAAAACAGACTTCCGCCGAAAAAAAAAAAAATTTTACCGGAAATCGAAAATTGCGGATATTACATCAAGAGTGGTGAGGGACAGTTTACACGGATGTGTCCCGTACGGTTGCAGTTGAAGCACACTCTCTTCTTACCGGGAGTCACTGATGCTGGTTGGGGATTCCCAATGCTCATTCTCGACCGCGAAGACGACGCATTCGAACGACGTGGGGGTTTGAGAACCTTAGTCTCGTCACTGCCCAAAAATTTTCCAGATGTCCTCGGTCTCTTTTCTCCGCTCGTTGGCTCGGTCACTGAGGAGGTTTCATAGGTTATCGTCTGATCTTGATATTCCTTCACCGTAACATGAATCGTTGTCGTACGAACCACCTCACCGCTTCCGCTTCCTATATTACGTCTACATCCGCCAGGGCTCGACATGCTAATGCAGATAGTACCGTTTATTGTTATCACATAGTCGGTTGTACGGTATACCACAATTATCAACATAAGGTTTAATTAGCATCCTTAGAATAACGGTAATATCGTAAAGCACGAAATTTTCTGAAATCAACTTCCAGTCCTTCGTCTAGGACGATCATTATGCGTATGCTTTTTTTAAAAAAAAAATTTGAAACAAAAGCCGAATCACGTTGTGCTCAAAACTTGTAAATCATCCTTTGTTTTGGAAGAGGAAGTTTATACAATGATTCTAAAAATTTATTTTTTTGAGTAATGCCTACAAGAAAATTGAAAATCGAATTGTAACTAATTTAAAATATTTCGAAAGTGTTGGGTCCCAAATACCACAATTTTGAAAATCCTTCCTCTTCTACCAAAATGTTTATTCGAAAGAACTTTTCACCAAAATACGTGACCATTCGACACGACTACATCAAATCATGAGGTTTACAATGCTAGGAAAATTTCAAAACACTACTTTGAAATGTTCGTAATTCGGCCTGGAAATATTACATGCCGGGATTCTGCCGAGAACCTCTGGGCTAAAAACCATTTAAAAATCATTTCAAAATATGCCAAAAGCCGATGACGGTAGCATTTTCCAAAACTTACAAAATCATTTGTAAAATATTAAATACCGTCATAAAAATACCATTAAAATGTGCAAGACTAAAATGCCAAAATGTCAAGAGTCATTTCACAATACTCACGCAATGGATAAAATTAACACTCAAAGATTTATCCTACGATATGCGAAACCGATAAATATGTTTGACTACCGAAGTATACTACATAACCATTCTCACTCGACGCGTATATGCAGGTGATATCGTAAAACAATATAATCTCTAACAAGTTCAAGCCCTAGGTTCACGTTAAGCACAATATAATCAAATACGTATGTAAGGGGACTTACGATTCGGGAGGCTTACCATCACGGATTGCTTGAAGATGATGTTGGAACCACGATACTAATCACAACTCTGACGCGCGCGACTTACACAAGACATGGACTTGACCCAACGGCCTAGGTTTTTCGCAAACCTAAGCTCTGATACCATATTTGTAACACCCCCAGAATACATCCGGAAATGTTACACGCCGTAGGCCCTTCTTACAAGGATCTACAAGGCTAAACTCTACTAGACTACAAAATGATTGACCGACCGGGGTCAATCTAAATACAACGCAGACCGTCAAGGTCATTAAACAATTCAGAAAACAAATGAACCTTACATCTCAATGATGAAAATAAACTTGAACATAGAAAAGAACGACAATTCAATTTAATAAATGAAATCTACACCCATGCAAGGGTGAATACTCGAACGACAGAGAAATACCGACCAAAATGAAACAAAAGAAAAGACTCTAACTCTGGTGTGATTAGTATCATTGTCCTCCATCTCCTTCCCAGCCAATCCTGTGACTGCTCCCGAGCTGCCAAAACCTGAGCGCATAACAGGCACCCACCCCCCGAAACTCGGGGGTTAGCAAACTGGAATTTTGCTAGTGCAAGTACATAACACACAAGATATACGAATAATAATAACACAAAACTCAACAGTCGTGAAACCTTAACACAACCCACACATTCAAATGGTCAGCACAGAATAGTATTACATACACAAGGTGAAAGATAATCACATTGTCATATTCTCCGTACAGAACATAACACCAATGAAACTTTAAACGAACCCAAGGAGTCAGAAAATTCCCTTTTTATAAAAGGAAAAGTATTTTGATAAGAAAGTTCGAAAATATTAATATTGACTCGGGTCATCTTGGGGTTTTGAAAATCAGATGGAAACACTTTAGAAAATACTTCAAAAGCTCTCGGGTCCTTGACCCAACATGTGGAAAACAATTTTGCAAGAAAACTATTACAACGTTATTCGGGGTTCTCGACCCAAATGATAAAACACTATCACAAGTGAATCATTACAACATCTCACGGGGTTCTCGGCCCAATCCAAATAATATCATCACGAGATCAAATCTCAACATCTCACGGGGTCCTCGACCCAATACACCGAATAATCAACACGGTCAATCAAAGGCACAACCTCTCATTCGACAAATCCTGCTCAAGACCCTGATTAATTAACCCTGAGATCTCGTCAAATATCCTTGGTTAATTAACCTGATACCAACATTTAAAACAAATTGGAGCGAACTCCGAAACACAATCCGCGTTCTACGTCAAGACCAACATTAAAAGTAAGTTGCAAAGATTTAAATTTCAAAATCATTTGACAACGGGGTCTTAGCTATCGCTCAAATATCCGTTACCAATAAGCCTGCCAGCGCCTCCCTTACACACACTGTACGGCGTTCACTCCACTATATTGGCCGCCCATTGCACATGTCACCGCGGCGTTCACTCCCACAGGAGCCGCCCCTTGCTCGCGCATTAAGTAACACCGGTGTTCACCAATCATATGGAGCCGCTCATTGCAGCGTACAACAGGCCGGAGTGCACGCCCCGCCCTCAGAGGTACCCGGATATGACGTCTCTCATAACAAGTATTCACATTATTACAAATACCAAGCACACAGTCAACCGTTGCAACAATTATCAAATCAGTTCATCAATCCACATAATTTATTCACCAGTACGCAACTACGCAAAATAAACAATAACTCGCACGTTGTTCATCAAGACTTAGCACATTAGGCCTTCAACTCTATCAATTAATACTACATAAATATCCACACATATCTATATATATATATATATATATATAATATAAATACAGATATTCATAACATGATTCATACACTTCAGTAACAATGATTTCACGTAATTATAATTCGTATATCAAGGTACTTGCCTTGGTAATCTCTTGCTAATACTCCGGAAATACAATTGATTGGAACAATCCAGAACTCCAACGAAAACGACGATCGGAGAGGCTTAACACTGGATTATCGTAGGAAATTCGTCCTTAATATCCTATCATTAAATAAGTAATCAATCACACGAGGAAAAGCATAAAAAGATGGTCGAACCCTAACTGTTCTCTTCGTAACGCGTCGTTACACACATACGTAACGTGCGTTACGCTGCACGTTAGCGCACGTAAGCTACAAGGATTAGCGTCGCTAAGCATGCCTTAGCGATTCTTCTCGGTTCGAACGCCTTGCCCTTCTGAGGGTATAACGTCGTAATGCATAAAGCTTAACGTATGTTATATTCACATATATCATACTCATGTGAATCATAATGATCCTACGGTGTTGATGTCTATGAATTCCGAGTTAATCCTCCCATCATAATACTCACTCCAAATATTGATTATAGATCCTCAAAGGTAGTTCGAACATCGAGGTTGTTGCCATCATTAAGTCTATGATCATTATGGAAACACCATACAACATGGTTTATTAATCTCGAATTTTACCTTACTTGATTATAATAAAAAGAATCGGACTATAACGTTCTTAACTCGGTTAACTAAAGCATGAACATTCCAACTTCCAAAAACATGGTGTTCGGATAAAAATCATCTTATGGAGCTTAATACTCCTGGTGGTATGTTCAAACCCTCCTTAAGAACACGAACTCAAGGTTGAGGTAGCAATAACTTACCTTAATATGACAGAAACGCAGAGACACTATGTTGCATGGATTTCAGATTGCTTGAATGTCTATGCAAGATGTTTCGTAACTTAAATGATCGAGTCTACGTGTTCTTTATGTGTTTTAGAGGGCTGAAACCCTCTAGAAATGAAGGAAAATGAATTGCAAGTGAAAGGGACGAAGAGAAACGAAATGGGGTGTTGTCCATATATATAATATCTTGAGATTTACGTCGTTAGCCTCGGCCATTTACGTCGTAATATACTTAGCGCACGCTACCATTCGATATTAACGTCGCTATCGATCACCGATAGCTTCGTCTCGTTTTGTACTAGCTTACGTCGTTACACCCTATGCATTACGTCGTAAGCTACACATATTAGCGTCGCTAGTTACAAGCCTTAGCGTACGTTAACACCCGTTGACCCCAAAACTGTCCGAGTTCATCGCGGGAATCTTTAAGGCCCCACCACCGGTGTCCATGTGCTAGCCAGTCTGTTCAATTATTGACCTCCTTACGTACGCTACGTCTAGCTCGTAGCGTACGCTATTTGCAGATCGTAACGTACGTTACGCATACCTGTTAGCGTGCGTTACGACGTAGTTGCATGAAGAGGATTAAAGGTTGATATTATCATGCATGAGGATACGAATACGGAAACGATCGTACTTCGATTATTGATAGCACCAATTCAGGTAATACAGGGTTCAAATACAGATGAAAATACTCAACAATTTATCCGGATATTACAATTGTAACTAATGAAATTGGTTACAACAATTACCTGTGATCAATATTCATAAATTGATTTCATAAAGGACTTCAATTCGAATTCCCAATATTTATTTGCAGCAACAATTCGCATTCTCAATCCCAACATTTATTTGCAGCACCAATTCGCATTCCCAACATTCATTTACACAGCCCTCCCTCGTAGATGCATGCTTTCAATCATTGAGACTCCACAATCAATGTAGAGACTTATATAATTTTCACTTTAAAATTGATGTCATTAATACTCCCCAATGATTTTTAGGACCTAATCTATATATATATATATATGATGGTAGAAGATTTACGAAAGCAATTATAATTTATAGATGCACAATTTTTGATGATGGACATTCTTATTATATGTAACCTTCACAATCATAATATCCGTAATGAATACATGTACTCTTGGTATGCCTCACAATAAATACGCTCGGACCTTTCATATTAGTGTAATTACTACACGATGAATGTGTCAATGAATACACCAACACTTCGCATGCCCCTCATTAAGGTATTGCCCTTGGCATGGAATTTTTAGCCTAATAATTGGTGTCATTGCCCCTCATCAATGAATTTTTTGGGTGAATCTTTCAATATACAATTCGCATTCTCAATCCCAACATTTATTTGCAGCACCAATTCGCATTCCCAACATTCATTTACACAGCCCTCCCTCGTAGATGCATGCTTTCAATCATTGAGACTCCACAATCAATGTAGAGACTTATATAATTTTCACTTTAAAATTGATGTCATTAATACTCCCCAATGATTTTTAGGACCTAATCTATATATATATATATCTATATATATGATGGTAGAAGATTTACGAAAGCAATTATAATTTATAGATGCACAATTTTTGATGATGGACATTCTTATTATATGTAACCTTCACAATCATAATATCCGTAATGAATACATGTACTCTTGGTATGCCTCACAATAAATACGCTCGGACCTTTCATATTAGTGTAATTACTACACGATGAATGTGTCAATGAATACACCAACACTTCGCATGCCCCTCATTAAGGTATTGCCCTTGGCATGGAATTTTTAGCCTAATAATTGGTGTCATTGCCCCTCATCAATGAATTTTTTGGGTGAATCTTTCAATATACGAGGCCTTACGAACCCGTGCGATGCACCGGCTGTGCTTTTGGTTGAATATCTACGTGTTTTGTACGTAATGTTTGTGGAGATATTTATATACTTTTTATCAAGGTTGCATCAATGTTTGTAATATAAGTTTTACATAATCAGTTATATGTAATGTATTAGGTTGTTTATTTATTTATTTATTTTGTTCAATAAGTTTGTGATTTGTGTTTGTTATCACGGGATGAGGCTTTACGAACTCGTGCGATGCACCGGCTGTGTTTTGGTTTAATATCTACGTGTTTTTACGTAATGTTGGTGCAGACTCTTGGCCTTCATAATCACTGTCGCAATCATCTTTCATCACCTAACAATCCGTATCATTGTTAGAAGACGATGATGGCAAATATGTAGCAACATTTGATGTTGTCGAATCAGTTATTGATAGTATCAACCTCATTGTTTTTTCCCTTTCATTGACTTTATAGTTTAATTCTTGTTGTTGTCCTTTTTTTTCTTTTTTACTTTTTGTTTTTTTTATTCTTAATTTCTCAAAATTTGGGATTGCTTAAGATGGTTTGGTTACACATTATTATAAATTTGCATTATTAATTAATTTCTTTAATAAAACAATAACCATAAAAGAGTCAATCAATCTGTCATACCATAGTCTCGGTCAAAAAGCAGAAACCCACACGTCTCATAGCATTGCGATATTGTATAAAATTATTTGCTACATAATGTTTAGCGTAAAGTTTTAGAAATGAAGATAAAAGTATCTATTTGAACAAAACGGGCATCGTAATAATGAGAACCTTTATAAAAAGAGTGTAGTGTTTGTAAGAACACAAATTGAATGTATTTAATCATTTGATAAATAGGATGGGGTTCAAGTTATGTCACTATGTATTTCATTAAGTTATATATCACTTTGTATTCCATTAATTGAAGCGCAACTTCAGTTGCATCGGTACAGGTTATTATAGCACAGGGTTCTATCCATTGAACTTTAGTACATGGTTATGATTCATTATATTAGAAGTTTCTCTTAGTTGTTAAAATTACTTTAAAAGCACCATCCAAATACCCTCCAAATCAGTATAAACACAAATGACATTGTCCTTTAATGATTTCAGAAACAAATAACAAAACTAATTGTTTTGTTTGACTTTTTAATTTTCTGGACAAAGTGATTGCGTATAAAAAATTGTTGCCTAACAATGAACTTGTATTATATATTGTGTTTGAAGACATGGCCTATATGCTTATAACGTGGAAGTTTATTATATGACGAACATTCGTTCGTACTTTGTTGTTTAATAGAGTTTGAATTTTCTATTTTTAGCATGATCATGATGATAAAAATTTAAAGAATATAACTTTCACAGCATGAGATTACAAAATTAAAGCTCAGATTCATTATTCCTCCAACAATTCAGTATATACATATATGGATATCAAAGAGTCAAAAAGATTAAACGCAAACAAAATATTAACATTCAGATCCATCCAACTATTGAATGTCGCAATGAATCATGGATAAAATTTATGAGAATGAGACTGATTAGAGGATAATTCAACTTCATATATTGTTGACAACCGAAGCCTAAAGGACCGAGCGGTGATCGAGTCTGCCTCGATGAATATCTTTGCATTTCCCTGGTTGAACATGATCTCGACACTCCTAAGCTCGAAGACGATTATTGTTGGCTTCTTTCTTGTGAGGAAAGACCCTAGTTGTTTTGCTTTCTTCTTCTTCTTCTTCTTATTCTAATTCTTTTTTTTTCCTTCATCCATTCCCTGACATTTGGAAAATCGATAAGACATAGAACAATAGAACTTAACTTTATCCCCCACAAATATTTTTTCTAAGAAAACGAAATGAATGAATTTGAGTTGGCCACCCCCTCCTCATACATGAGGGGTTAAATAAAATCAAATATATTTTACGTGTGTATGTGTTTGCTTATATAAATATATTTTGTAAAAGGGAATGAAAGAAGACATACGGTTTGGCGAAGATATCATCTCCTACACCATGTTCTTGCCCAAACCTATCATGCAACAGCAACAACACATATAAGATTACTAATAATCAATCATTAACAATACAATCACAAACAAATATATTTTTTTAAGAAAACGAAATGAATGAATTTGAGTTGGCCACCCCCTCCTAATACATGAGGGGTTAAATAAAATCAAATACATTTTACGTGTGTATGTGTTTGCTTATATAAATATATTTTGTAAAAGGGAATGAAAGAAGACATACGGTTGTTGGCGAAGATATCATCTCCTACACCATCTTCTTGCCCAAACCTATCATGCAACAGCAATAACACATATAAGATTACTAATAATCAATCATTAACAATACAATCACAAACAAATATATTTGCCAACGACGTTAATCATTCTGGAACTGCTCATTACACACGACAACAATCAAAACTAAACTTAGTACCATATCACATTACCAAAAGAAACAATTCAAATAAATAAAATATACATCACATCAATTTTTCAATAACCTTCTTCATCAACGACTCATGCACGCCATGATGATTAAAATGAGATGTGTTGAACTATGCTATTTATACTTTGTAATGTGTAACTATTCAGGATACGAAGAGATTGTAACTAATGAAATTGGTTACAACAATTACCTGTGATCAATATTCATAAATTGATTTCATAAAGGACTTCAATTCGAATTCCCAATATTTATTTGCAGCAACAATTCGCATTTCCAATCCCAACATTTATTTGCAGCACCAATTCGCATTCCCAACATTCATTTACACAGCCCTCCCTCGTAGATGCATGCTTTCAATCATTAAGACTTCACAATCAATGTAGAGACTTATATAATTTTCACTTCAAAATTGATGTCATTAATACTCTCCAATGATTTTTAGGACCTAATCTTTATATGATATATGATGGTAGAAGATTTAGGAAAGCAATTATAATTTATAGATGCACAATTTTTGATGATGGACATTCTTATTACATGTAACCTTCACAATCATAATATCCGTAATGAATACACGTACACTTTGTATGTCTCACAATAAATACGCTCGGACCTTTCATATTAGTGTAATTACTACACGGTGAATGTCTCAATGAATACACCAACACTTCGCATGCCCCTCATTAAGGTATTGCCCTTGGCATGGAATTTTTAGCCTAATAATTGGTGTCATTGCCCCTCATCAATGAATTTTTTGGGTGAATCTTTCAATATATATGATATGATATATATATTATAATATAATTATATGTATACATACCATAATGTAACTTTAAATATCTAATATAATATAACTTAATATGTAAATATATATTATCATATAACTTTAAATATAATTTAATATATATAGTATAAATATATATTATAACATAAATTTAAATATATATACGAATATAAATATAATATACATCAAATGTATATATATATATATATTATAACTTATATATATAAGTTAAATATATTATAAGATATATATATATATATATATATATCTTATAATATAACTATATATTATCATATAATTTATTTATAATTGAGTATATATAAGATGAATTTATATCTACATATCATAATGTAAATTTATAATATATATTAATATTATATATTTAAATGTCATAAAAATATAAACTATTTATTGATAAAAATTAATATAACTATATATATATATAACTTAATATATATAAATATATATATATATATATATATGATTATTTAAATATAGCTAAAAATTATAATATAATTAATGAATATATATTATAATATAAATTAAAACATATATTAAGTTATATTATATATCTAAAAAGTGATACAACATCGGTTCTAAAAAATCAATGTTAAATTCTTTCATTTAACATCGGTTCTACTAAAAACTAATGTTAAATTTAAAATTAACATCGATTTTCCTAAAAACTGATGTTAAATTTTTCATTTTACATCAATTATTTCAAAATCGATTTGAAATGAGAGAATTTAACATCGGTTCTCTTAGAACCGATGTTAAATGAAAAATTTAATATTGGTTTTATTAGAACCGATGTTAAATGACAATTTTAACATCGGTGTTTAGTAGAACCGATGTTAATTAGCTTTAAAGTTTTCAATTATGCCACCGCGTCTTTTTTAACATCCGTTTTCCCAGAACCTTTAATACCCGTACTTTTTATTGAATTATTGGCCTTGACGTTCCTTTATTCTTGTCGCTCTTGTAAACACTTATTGAGATATTGTTGTTGATTCTAGAGTTTCGTATCCCTCAAAACATGTTCGTATCGATTAGATCTTGTGGCGATGCTATTAGATGGAGCAGATAGCGCATGCTAGGCGTGAGCTAACGCGCGCTAATTCGGGTTGGTAGCGCGCGCTAATGGTCTGAGTTGGGTAGTGGCAGTAGCCGAGTTCTGCTCTCTGGACTGACATTTATCACATGCTAGGCATGAGTTAACGCACGCTATTCGTGTCGAGTAGCGCGCGCTAGCTTCGCCAGTAGCGCGCATTAATGGTCTGAGTCTGGCAGAGGCAGTAGCTGAATCCTGCTCTCTGGACTAGCAGTTAGCACACGCTAGCGCATGGTGTAGCACACGCTATCGACGCAGGTCAGAAGCCACTGGACTACCGGGTGACCCCGTTAGTGCACGCTAACCTTGAGGTTTAGTGCACGCTAAATAGACGCAGTATATAAGGGCATTCAGCCCTGTTGTTCGTCATTTCTTCTCCATTTTCTTCACTTCCGACGAAAGGGGTGACTTAGAGGCGATTTTGGGGCGGCTACTCATCATCTATCTTCATCTATCATCATCTTATGTGGAACAACAAAGATTATACAACATCTAATCCGTTTCTACCTTCCAAATCAAGGTAAATTCCTTAGAACCCTAGTTTGGGAAATTTTTGGGGATTTTCTTAGATACGTCCGATTTATCCATTTTGGGGCTTGAGATCTTTGAGATTATGTTGTATCTACCCTGTACCCATGTTTCCCCTACGATTATATGGATGTTTTTCTACCTAGTTCGAACTTGAGAGGGTTTGGATGATTTCCAAACCTCTAGGAGATTATCCTTGTAGTTTTGTGAACGTAGTCGGGTTTCGGGAGTTTCTTCATATGATTTGAGTATGGATTATTAATTATCGTATTCCCTACGAATCGTTTAGGTGCTGGAAGTGCGTTCTTGGACCTACCGAACATGTATTCTTTTTCTTCCGATTCTCGATGTCTCAAAGGCAAGTATATGTTTATGATTGTACGTTCTCGACTTTGAAAGTAAGGTATATGAATGGCATAATTGTATATATTCACTCCGGGACGAACCGACGAGTCCTTTGAGGGTTCCATAGCCTTTGGTGCGGTTCCGCGAATATTTTGGGTTAACCACTATGGGACGGACCGATGGGTCCTCTGAGGGTTCCGCTGCCTTGGGTGCGGTTCCATGGTTAATCAAGTATGTTTTGAAATGTAATGCTATGAGATTTAGTTATTCCGGAATACTAGTCTTGAGTTGATGAAATGATGATTACATTTATTTTATTGTCGAGAAGTATTGTGTTTCGTATTCGATATACATGTACTAGCTATTCGACGGCTAACCCCTTTATGGGGGAAATACCTTTCATGTATTTCAGGATCCAGGAGAGCGGATAGACATGAACCGGGTCGGCATGAAGATGATGGGCAAGTGTGATGCTGTGTCTTGTCACTGGTTATGTTTTGTAATTCCTTCATTCAATGATGTTGTACTTGAATGATTTTTGAGTACTCGAGTACTGTTTTTGGTTTCCTTGATGTTTCGGCCTGTGTTGCCATTGTATTGATTCGTGATGTATTGTATCCAGTTTTATTGAATATTACCTTGGGTGTCAACTTTATTGTTCTCCGTTTGATTATGCTTGGACCTTATCGGTCAAAGTTCATGGTTCCATGTGTGAAAAGCCTTGTGGTCCTACGGTGGGACTCACGGCGCTGTAATATACCCTGAACAACTTGGGGGTGTTACAAAATATGGTATTGGAGCTTAGGTTTATGGATACCTAGGTTGTCGGTCTTTTGGGTCGATTGAGTCATCGTTTGTCTACATTATCACCACTTTTCCATCATCACACTGCGACCGGTACTAGTAAGTCCTTTTACTCTTCTTGTATTCTTCCAAATCATTTCGCCTTTAAGTTGGTATTCTTGGGAATCAGTTGCTTCTTTTTGACGTGCGATTTGAATTATACTTACGTACTTTGTATGTCCTTCAAAATGTCTGCTGATAGGGGACAGAGGCGAGGCCATGGTCATGGATGCGGACGAGGACGTGGCGTGGCCGCTTCCCTCAGTTCTGTTGCGGGGTCGGCTAACCCTAGTTTATCTAACTCAGTGCATCCCGATACCGAGGGTCGGCACGACCAGTCGACCGGTCAAGGGAATAATGCAGATATTGGGGTTACAAATGTCCTTCAACAATTGGCTAACTAGATGACTATCCTGGCCCAAGTCGTTCAGCTGAATAATCCGAACCCAACATCAGATGCCTTGCTTCAGAATGTGGTCCGTATGCATCCTCCGCAGTTCAGCGGTGCTACCGACCCGTTGGGTTGGGAGAATTGGCTAGCTGAATTGGAGAAAGTGTTTGAAGCGGTTGATTGTCCAGAATTGAGGAAGGTGCCGATTGCTCAGTACTTCCTTACCAAGGAAGTCGCAACTTGGTGGAAAGTTATCAAGCCGCAGGACCATGCTGCTACTTGGGGAGAATTTTAAGAGCTGCTGGAGGCTGAGTTTTGTCCTTGGCCAGTGCAAGAAGACAGAATCCGAGCCTTTTTCGAGGCTAAGCTGTAGAACATTCCAGTCTCGCAGGCAATAGTGGAATACAACCAACAGCTGATCTATGTGAAGAATCAAGTACGGGATGAGCGTGACAAGATCCGCTACTTTGACATGCGGATGAATATGGATTTACGGTGTTACATGGCCAGTTTCCTTGCACTACTTTAAAGGAATACCAAGACAGTGCTTTGGCATATGACATGTTAAGTCCCAACAATGATACCACAGAAGAACCGAAGCAGCAGAAGATCGCTGGTAACTTTTCTGGCTCTAAAGGTGGCAACTTCCATAGACCTCAGACGACTAACCATTCTGCCGGGCAGTCGTCACTTTCTGTTAGAGGGAAGAAGAGTTTTCGTTCTGCTCCGGGCACCTCAACTCGCCCGGTGACCGGTTTTAATTATGGTCGTCCAGGCCACATCAATATGGAGTGCAACTTCCCACCTTTGAAATGCCACACTTGTGGACAGATGGGACATAGGTCAACTTATTGCCCCAAACAAGATCAGACTTTGGACACTCGGGCTTCTGCCCCAGTGCCTGTAGATCAGAATCAGCGTCAACCAGTTAGTCAGTCACAACAGAGTTGCGGCAGAGGCTGGGGACGGAGTCAGAATGCTAGAGGGGGAGATTCTAGCATCGGTTCAGCACACCCACGAGTCAATGATTGCGTCGAGCAGACGAACCCGATGCGGCGGTGGCCTACGGTACCATTCATATCCTATCTTATCCAGTTCGTGTACTTTTTGATTCGAGTGCTACAAATTATTTCATCTCCTTGGATTGTGTACGTCGTTTGAAGATAAATTGTATGACTGCTTGCGATCCTTTCATTGTGAAACTGCCTAGCGGGGATAGAATCATGGGAATCGGGAGAATAGAGATATTCCGGTGAATATAGCCGGTATGGATTGATTGTTGAATTTGACCGTGGTTGATTTGGAGGGCGAGGATGTGATCCTCGGCGAGGATTGGCTTGATAGTCACCAAGCGATTATGAATTACTGCCCTAGAGTTATCACTATGATGACTAAAGACGGTTCCGAGTACTCATTTATGGGATGTAAATCGAGCCAACCTAAGTTGCTTATCAGCGCCATGAAGGCCGTAAAACTATTGAATAAAGGTTGTGCGGGATATTGGTGTTATGCTTTGAAGTCGGAAGGGAACGAAGTCGATTTATTTTTGATTCCAGTTATTAATGAGTATCCAGACATTTTTCCAGACAACCTCCCGGGATTACCGCCGGATCGAGAGATAGAATTTTTTGTGGACTTAAAGCTTGACGCGGCTCCGATTTCTAAGGCGCCGTATCGTATGGCACCTTCCGAGATGAAGGAATTGAAGAATCAGCTGGGAGAACTATTGGAGAAAGGGTACATCAGACCGAGCGCTTTGCCTTGGGGCGCGCCTGTTCTTTTTATGAGGAAGAAGGATGGTTCGCTATGTTTATGCATTGATTACCGTGAGATAAACAAAGTGACCATTAAGAACAAGTATCTATTGCCTCGTATAGATGATTTATTTGATCAGGTGTAGGGAGCCGCAGTGTAATAACCCCTAATTTCGATTTCCGGTAATTTCTTTTTTTTTCGGCGGAAGTCCGTTTTGACGACTCGCTCATGACCGTTTCGTCATTCCGAAAATGATTAATTCTACACTTTTTGTCATCCGAGTTTGTTTCGGTATGGCTTTGTTGAGTTCCGTGCTTATTGGCGACTTTTCCGCACTTGAGTTCGATTCTTGCGAATCTCGTCCGAAACTGCTGTTTCAAGTTTCCCGTAAGTCCGTTTAACTTTGTTATACGTGTTGTAAACTTCGGTTTGGTGTTTCGATCATGGATCGTGTATTTCGGACGTTTTGGGCCATTTTCGTAATTTCCCAAAGTTTGGGGTAATTACTTTCCGTTGTCGAATTTTGAGCCTTCGGGTGGTCGGAATTGTGTGTTCTCTTAGTGATCGGATTCGTCTTTGCGAGTACTTCGTAACCGTATCTTCGATTCGTACTCAGGTTCGGGTTTCGGGGTCGTTCGGGATGTCGGAGTTGGTCCTGGCCGAGTCATGGCCGGGCAGGCTGGGGCCAGGCCAGCCCTGGCCGAGTAACGTACGGTAGTGATCGGCAGTTACGTACGTAAGGCCAGTCACATACGTAAGGCCCTAGCCGGTAACGTACGCAACGTTTCCGGCATTTCCAGACAGTGAGTCAGCCATGGCCGGTTACGTACTGTTGTGTCACGATTTATTCATCCCGACAGGCGATCGACAATAAGGCCGAGCGACCTAGTCAACTCCAGTCAAACTATGGTTAGCTCGCCAAGTCGAAGATATCAAACCACCATCAGTTACCTAGCGATCGACTCCCAAGGCGATCGCCCTTTGGCAACTGGCGATCTACTCTACTAACCAGCTAAGGGCAATCGACCTGCGCCCCGAGCAGAGACGATCGCCCATCAAAGTCATCAAGGACTGGATCTCAGAAAAGCACCCACGTGCAGATCCACCAAAGGCGCTGACAAGATCTTCTGCTGACAGACAAGATCTTTTGACCACAGCCTGTCACCTACCTCACCTACCAGCATGCGCGCCGAAAGTTGTCGGTGGGACCACCCGTGGCGAACTCGGGACGCGTGTAAGCTCCTATTGGACCGCCTGATTGCGCAAGAACTCCTGCAGACTTTGAGGGGACAGGCCCATGTGCTAAAAGACGATCGCCCGATTATTATATTGCAGAAAAGGCGATCGCCCGGCGTATCCAAGCCCTATAAATAGAAAACCTCCTCCTACTGGAAAAAGGTTAGGAATTCACTTAACCTACAGTTCACATTCTCTCACATTCCGATACATACACGGAAATACTGAAGAACATACATATCATCAAGCTCCCGGCTACCTCACCGGAATCCATCTCAGGACTTCTCTCTCCAAATCTCTCGTCCAGAAGACAATCGGCAGAAGCAGCAAGTCTCCACTAGACAGATTCCAAAGGATTCATAAGCCCCGGAGCCCAAGCATCCAGCTAAATACTCGCCGTGAGAGACGGTCGATCTCTCACCGCCGCGACTGTTCATCACCTTTGTTACAAGAACTCACAGAGCATCAAATCTGGTTCTTCCGGCAATCTACACGCTCACTAGCTAAGATAACAAGAATCTTTACACTCATTGTAGTTACATTCTTACATTAGTACTTGTATCCCCGAATATTGGTATTAATAATATCTCGCGAGAGCATTCAAGCCCGGGACTAACAACCCCGGCAAATCTTGTGTTATTTATCTTTCTCACGGAAGTGCTCTTGCATTTGTTTGCTATCCCATCCATTCCAGCAATATCTATCTCCGGATAATATTTTGGGTAGCAACAATTGGCGCTAGAAGAAGGGGCATCTAACCCTCACATTTTTATTCCTACCGTCCCGAAGAACACTCACTGTTCTCGGGGCATATACTTGAAGTGACACTCACTGCACTTCAAAGAAAACCTTCAGAATCATGACATCCGCCGGTCCATCGAAGAAAGCTGCTCTCCGAACCGCCGGACACCATTTCCCGGCTCAGTCCGAACCCCAGCCAACGACAGGGGGAAGCCGCAGCAACGCGAGACTCTCGATCCCGCATCCGAGAGATGGCCCCAACCTCTCACTCGATCAGTTCCAAACCGAGGAACAGATCGAGGAGGCTATGGCCATCCTGGAGGAGCGACGGAGAGCATGTGCGTCGCCTGCCATAACTCCCTCGATCATCCGCCGCATGGGAAAACGGAAATTCAGCGGGCTACTGAACGAGCGATCGTCAGAAAGCCCCAATTCGCGAGGAAAGGCTCTCGCACGACCGGACGGATCTATATTCAATCGCTTGGGACGCGACCCATCCGGCGGCCGGGCATTCGATCTCAACCTTGAAAAGACGGAATCCGAATCCGTCACCAGGACTTCGGCCTACCCGCCTCACAGCCGAACGCAGGTCAGCCATCTGACTCCCGCCCCGATCGCCAGGGGATCAGTACTCAATCGCCTCGGCTCCCACTCCGAGCGCCGAGCCGCTAGCAATCAGGCCACGGCGATGGCCGCCATACAACGCCAGCTCGACGAGATGAGAGCACTCTTGGACACTGGGGCAAGCACCAGCAAAAAGATCGCCGGGCCGGCCAAGCCACTCGCGGTCCACATCGAGCTTGCCCCCATACAACCAACGATCGCTCCTCCCAAAACACCTCTGTATGAGGAGATCGGACCGGAACCCACACGAGTAAATTCCGAATCTACATGGTAGGTGTGGGGCATCCGATGCAACCAAGTGCCGGATCTTCCCGTTAACATTGGGCGGCTGGCCCATAGGTGGTACGTCTCACTACCACCACGATCAATCACCTCTTTTAAGAAACGCGAATGACTTCACGACATACTTCGCCGGCAAGGTCGCCAGACCAGAAGGCCCCCACCGCATGATAAAAATCAAGCGGGGAAGGACGAAACTGACGCAGATTACATCGGCCGGGTAGACGAAATCATCCTCACCGGCGAACCCGTCGGTGACGAGCTCGCTCTCTATTCGGTCATGGGGATTCCACGGTCACTCTCCCATGTTTAGACATCTCTCCAAGGATATTCCCCAACTTACGCGATCTTCCGCGCCAAAGCCGCCAACTTTCTGGCCGTGCAAAGGCTACTCACCCTCCGCTTAGGCGAGGAAACGCCACCTCTTGTCCAAAGATAGCGATCGCCAAAGCAAAGAAGGCGATCGCCAAGGCACCCGGAGATCTCAAGGCTTTCGAAGACATGGAAGCCCATCTCCTCCATACGTTCAATGTAACTCCGGCACATATTTTCTATGCCATCAAGGGGCACGAAGAGCTCAAAAGCCAAAGGCGATAAGGGACCACGGTCATCTGGACAACAATCAATATTGTGCCTACCATAAGAGTCCCGCCACGGCACCAACAAATGCCGCGACCTCCTCAAACACTCTGGAGATTGTTCGAGGAGGGCAAGTTGACGACTTATTGGTTTAGCCGAAGCCCTACCTATCTCTATAGACGATCGTCCGAGTCGAACACAAAACAGCCGGAAAGCTCATACGAGCCGACCCTAGATCAACCTCGGCGACCGTCTCGACATGCTTCAATCAAGAAAAGGAGACATCGGAAGTCTCCCCGATCTCCTTCCTTATTTAAGAAACCGGAGGACTCGATCGCCATCTACAGTTCACCGTCTAACATGATGGACTAAGGCACGAGATCGCCTCCACCGCACAACGTACACCGTCGAAGGTCGGCATCTGCATGACGATCCAAGGTGGAAGAGTGCAGCCATGGTCCTGGTGGTCGATGGAACCGACTGCTTAGGCCATGCAAGGTCCCTTTAGGCCAAGATCGCCCGCCCTTCGTTTAAATACGAGGCCGGCGTAGTCTGAGGGCCCTCCAAAATTAATCAGTAGACACGATCGCTCGCCCTCAAAGGTTCATCATCTAACATGGTGAACCCGGACAATGCGACGTGCCACAACCCCCGTCTCAACGTACACCGTCGAGGTCGGCCATCTCCATGGCTGGCCGAGGTGGAAGCAGAGCTAACAAGCCGCGGGCGTGGAGTTGATTCATCCGACGCTGCCCCGCGCAAGGACTCCTCTAGACCGAGACCGCACGCCCTTCGTTTAGATACGAGGCGAGGCGCAGCCTAACAGAGGACCCTCATAATAAAGTGAGTCACGAGACACTCAATGTCTTCGCGCATCAAGACATGATCAAGGAGTCGGTCCATCGAACTCCGCGATCGTGCACGGTTCCTCAAGAAGGACGACCGTCCCCGAGGATTCGACAAAGTTGAAGACCGCTCACTCAAGGAATTATTTTCATCCCCTTACTTCCACTAAGTGAATAAAAACAAGGGGCAATAAGAGTGCGGACTACCTACACGACGATCGTCGCTATTCAATCACATATGGAGATCGTCATTTTTTCAGATGTAGTGCAGCGATCGAATTTGTTGTAAAAAGTTATCTTTATGAGTTTATCAATTCATTTGGAACTACCCTCGCAACGATCTCTCCTCACACATTTGTACAAAGTCAAACAAAGACTCAAAAATAACCATCCATTCAAGTGATAAGTCAGAAAGACAAATGCTCATTTCATTACTTGAAAAATCGAAGTACACGGTCGTCCGAAGGCCTAAGTACTGCAAAAGAAAGCTACAAACTACAAAGAAAGCAAGCTAAAAAAAAAAAAAAAAACGTCAAAAATGAAGCGCCTCAGGCCCCTGCCTGGCCTTCGCCATCAGCATTCGACGCGGTCCCCTCATCCTCCGGAGCGTCGGGATGAGCAAGATTGGCTGGAGACGGATACCAGCTCAAATCCACGCCGAGGTCCGCCAGGTCCAAGATCGGCAAGGAGAAAGCCGAATGGAGAGGATGCTCCAATGCATATGACTTGAACTTCTCAGCTAGAGGACCGACCTCCAAGCCTCCCTTCTTAGCCGCTCGGATCGAGTCGGCGAACGCCAAATAATAAGCGAACTCGCTGACATACTCCAAGTTTTGGAAGGGATCGGCCTTGGTCGCCTCAACCTCTCCTCTCAGCTCGGCCATCGCCTGTTGCGATCCCTGGAGCTCGGCCTCCCTCGCAGCAACCTTCTCTTTCGCCTCCGCCAGCTCGTTGGTCAGCCGAGCGATCGTCACCTTCTGGCGATCGGCCTCCTCTTCAGCAACATTCCGCGCCAGGACGGCACTCTGCATCTGGTCCCGAAATCGGTCGACCGCCATTCGATATTTCTCAGTCTCTTTCTTCTCCAGCTCAAGCTCATGGCTCACCCGCTTGGCCGCCTCCAAGGAGTCCTTCTCCATCGCCGCGATCTTGTCAGCAAACTCGGCGTTCTCTTTCCGAGCCGCCTCGAGATCCTCCTGCAGGCGAATGGTGGAGGGCCGCCCCTCAAACTCTGGCGGCACAGACGGCCATGGTCGCCGTTTGAAGAGAAAGGGCGAGAACAGCGTGCATCGAACTCGCCGATCGCTGACGAGCGATCGCATCCAGATCAGTCGTCCATGCCTTCGGAAGTGCAGCAGCAGCCTTGCTGACATAGGGAGGAATGTCGCAGGAATGGCGAGGAGATCGACTCGCCAGGAAATCCACGACCATTGGTGGACAAGACGGATCTGCGCGACGGATCCTGCATCAAAACAACAAGGTTAATACAACTCCTATGCAGATGCAATTTTCGACACAAAAATGCTATCTACCTCTCAGCCTTCTCGGGATCCCGACCGAAGAACGGTTTCCCTCGAGGGGTCTCAGCATCTGCGATCGCCGTCTCCCGCAGAAAAGCCGCAGAGGCGGCTCGCTCTCGGAGCAACCATGGTGATCGGAGGCGCGCGATCGGCACTTCATCGCCGGGCGAAGCGAAGTTTCTTCCGGCCTCGGCCTCTTGCGATTCGCCCGAAGCCCCTCCTCCGGAATTTCCTCCTCAACCACGACCTGCTCCACGCGAGGCTCCGGCTCCACGCGAGGCTCCGCCTCCGGAACTATAGGCAATGCAACGGGTGGAACCCGAGTCGACCTCTTCGCGCGAAGACGGCCTAGGACCCCTGGGTTCGACATAGCGATCTCCGCCGGAGGCTCCAAAAAGCGAGGAAAATGAACCTCTGCAGTTAAAGACAATCAACCAACGGTCAGACACTTTCCTCAAATAAGGCGATCGCCTAGAAAGTGAAGGTCGCAGAAACTCATACCTGGCACCGCGAGATGTCTCGGGAAACGGAATAGTCGAGCCGACAACCAGCGACTCTCCTTGTTAATCCGAGTGGCGTCTAGGTCGTCGTCCGACAAGCTCCTAATTCGCTCCCAAACAACGAGAAAGTCGAAAGGCAGCTCCTCGATCGCCGGAATATGAAAGCCTGCAAAAACAGAAATCAAATTAGATCAGTCCAAAACGCATCCAAACGAAGGGAGAGTCTAAACCCTTACCGGGATTCCTCTCCCGAAATTCGGTGGGGATCTCCAGCTCGCCAGTGGGATTGTCGCTCGCCGAAGCTCTCCACTTGCCGGCGACCCAGAACCACTTCGTATGATCGCCACGTATCTTATTCGGGACTCCATGAATCACCCGACCAGATCGGCCTTGAATATGGTAACCGCCGACCAACCCTCTGTGAGCCGTCAGTTTAAACAAATGATTCATCTCCAACGGCGATGGGAGGTGGTACAGGCGGTGACCGCCGAAAAGGGTGAGGGTGCAAATAATTTGGAGCCAGGCGTTCGGCGTCAGCTGAAGTGGCGCCACATTCCAAGCGGCCAACAGATGGGAGACCGCAAAGGACAGAGGGAAGCGTAGCCCGGCCTCCATAACGGCCTCACTCACTGCGACCATACCCATCGGAGGCTGGTCGGCTCGTTCATTCTCCGCGGGCGCGAACATGTCCACATCTGAAGGAACATGGAATCTTGTCCTCCACGGCGGATCTCTCACGGTCGTCGAGCTCCGTATTTGGCCGAGCGACCACAACGATCGCTGCGCGGCACGATACTGCGACCGCTTGGGAAGCACATAGGGATAAGCGACCGAATATCCCCGGAAGTCGAATCTCGGAGTAGGACCGGCTAACCTCTCCATTATTTCAGCAAAGGCCCTATAGGCCCGACCAAAAGTGCTATGTTGCTCCCAGTAAGCCCTGATCGCCAGATCTCTCTCGATCTGCGATCGTCTCTCTTCAGCGGCCGACTCCTTAGCAATATCGGCCTCATTGAACAAAGCCTCAACTTCAGTAGGGTCGATTCCGCTCAGATGGCTTCGGCCGTCTCTAGGTGGAAGACGGAAGAAGTTTCTCCCCGGGCAGCCGATGTCCCGGCGGCAGAACTAGTACCCGCTCCAGACGATGATGAGGCTCCGGCCATTTTCAGAGATAGAGAAGAAGAAAAGGATTTTTCTTACCCTAAAGTGAAATCGAACGACGATCGGCTCTAAGATCTTCAGAAAATTCGGCAGCAGGTCCTTCTTTCTCCAATAAGCACGCGTGAGTGAAGCTGCAGCACCGTCCCCCTTTTTATAGGAGAAGGCAGGGACTCGATTGCAATAAAGGAAAGCCTCAGGGGTCGGATCTCAAACGACGCAATAGTTGACCCCCTCGAGACCCGCGTACGCGTCTTTTCAGAGCGCGTCGGTAGGAGTCATTAATGACCGTTAGCGTCCTCGATAGAAGCCCGAAAGCGTGCACGGAGACTTTTCAACGCCGTTGTTTTTTCCCTGTGATTCGGCCCGGCCAGTCGTCCGAACCCAGAGTATATCAGCTCAAAGACGATCGCCGATTCGATTAAACACAAAGTCGCTCGTCAAAAGGTCGGCGATCGCCAAGAGAGCCACCTCACCCCACGTTTCCAACGTATGAGCGAGTGGGGGCAATTGTTGTGTCACGATTTATTCATCCCGACGGCGATCGACAATAAGGCCGGCGACCTAGTCAACTCGGTCAAACTATGGTTAGCTCGCCAAGTCGAAGATATCAAACCACCATCGATTACCTAGCGATCGACTCCCAAGGCGATCGCCCTTTCTTGGCACCGGCGATCTACTCTACTAACCGGCTAAGGGCAATCGACTGCGCGCCGAGCAGAGACGATCGCCCATCAAAGTCATCAAGGTGGATCTCGAGAAAAGCACCCACGTGCGAGATCCACCAAAGCGCGACAAGATCTTCTGGCGGCAGACAAGATCTTTTGACCACAGCCTGTCACCTACCTCACCTACCAGCATGCGCGCCGAAAGTTGTCAGTGGGACCACCCGTGACAACAACTCAGGACGCGTGTAAGCTCCCTATTGGACCGCCTGATTGTTGCCAGCAACTCCTGCAGACTTTGAGGGGACAGGCCCATGTGCTAAAAGACGATCGCCTGATTATTATATTGCAGAAAAGGCGATCGCCCGGCGTATCCAAGCCCTATAAATAGAAAACCTCCTCCTACTGGAAAAGGTTGGGAATTCACTTAACCTACAGTTCACATTCTCTCACATTCCGATACATACACGGAAATACTGAAGAACATACATATCATCAAGCTCCCGGCTACCTCACCGGAATCCATCTCAGGACTTCTCTCTCCAAATCTCTCGTCCAGAAGACGATCGACAGAAGCAGCAAGTCTCCACTAGACAGATTCCAAAGGATTCATAAGCCCCGGAGCCCAAGCATCCAGCTAAATACTCGCCGTGAGAGACGGTCGATCTCTCACCGCCGCGACTGTTCATCACCTTTGTTACAAGAACTCACAGAGCATCAAATCTGGTTCTTCCGGCAATCTACACGCTCACTAGCTAAGATAACAAGAATCTTTACACTCATTGTAGTTACATTCTCACATTAGTACTTGTATCCCCGAATATTGGTATTAATAATATCTCGCGAGAGCATTCAAGCCCGGGACTAACAACCCCGACAAATCTTGTGTTATTTATCTTTCTCACGGAAGTGCTCTTGCATTTGTTTTCTATCCCATCCATTCCAGAAATATCTATCTCCGGATAATATTTTGGGTAGCAACACGTACGTAAGCCATGGCCGGTTACGTACATAACCCGGCCGTGATCGGCTGTTAAGGCAATGACGTTTTTCTTCAGCCATTTCTCACTCGTTTTCTTCCCTTCCGCGGCTGGAGCTTAGTTAATCATGGAGAGATGTTGTTGGACAATCAATCCATGGGCGTTCTACGATTATTCTTCCTCGTATGATCGATTATTTATTGATTATATGTTGTTAGGGTTGAGTTTCTTGTGAAGAAACCGAGTTGAACCCTTCCGTTCATCGTCGTCTTCCATTTCGATAGCATCGGGTGTTTCGAAGCTTTCCGGTTGAGCCGTGTTCGTCGGAATACTTGCGTGCTGATTTTGAGGCAAGTACCTTGTCCATACAATTCTTGTTTTGTGAATATGATAATTGGTGATCGTCTTTATATGTTTGCTTGATTGTTTGAAACGAGTTTTGAAAAGATTCGATTAGCCTTGTTAAAGGCTCTCTTTCAAAACGCGTGTGTTTTATAATTGTGTGGGTTGTAAGTGACTACGTGGATATTTGGATATGTTTGGTGTTGATGTTGCGCTTTATAATACGTGTGTACGTACATTATCTCTTTTCGGTGCGTTTTGGTTTGATGTGGTGTTTTGCTAATTGTTTGATGCCTCTGGTTGAATTGTTTGGATATCCTTGGTGTGATATGTTATTTGTGCATGATTGTTTTGCTCACCGCGGGTTGGTTCGATGGGGCCACGGCGGGAATCCAATGGTAGAGCCCTGGATTCACGAGTGGTGAATGTATTTTACTCACTGTGGGTTGGTTCGACGGGGCCACGGCGGGAGTCCAATGGTAGAGCCCTGGATTCACGAGTAAAAACTTCACAGGTTGGTGTATATTTAGTGAATGTATTTTCCTCACCGTGGGTTGGTTCGACGGGGCCACGGCGGGATTCCAATGGTAGAGCCCTGGATTCACGAGTAAAACTTCACGAGTTGATATTGATTTCTATGTCCGTCGAGGACACGTGACGGGGGTTTTAACCCTGTGAATTGTTGTCGGTTTTCTATTTGAGAAAACAAAACCTTTGGGCTGTGACCCTGTTTATTTTTGGAAAGATAAGGATTCGGTAATCCTAAATTGTTTTCTATTAAAACTCTCGATGGCATTTTAAACTGTTTTATAAATTGTTTCCCTTTAACTTGTGGTCTTTCGGTTTTGGAATGTTTACCCAAATTCTTGCCTCGGGAAGTACTTTTCGTTATGTTTGGATTTTTGAGGATTCCTGGTTATTGTTATTCGTGGAATGTGAATTGTATGTCTCGTATTTTTGCACTTGTACTTGCACTAGCAAAACAGTGGAGTTTTGCTAACCCCCGAGTATTCGGGGGGTGGATGTCTATTTTTGCATTCAGGTTTTGGAGCATAACACGGGAGTCGATCTGAAGGATGATGAAAGATGAACGATACTAATCACACGAGGATCCGTATGATGTCTTCGGTTTAGTTGTATTTTATTTCCGCTGCAGTATTCTTTTCCCGTTGTACGGGAGTGTGTTGTATTCGATCCCTGCGTGGGCATGTATTGTAATTGAGTTGTATGTATTTATTGAAAGACCAAATCGGTCTACTGAGTCATTTTAGCCTTAAAGGCATTGTTGAGTTGTTCTATGTTGTTACCAGCCTGGTAGATCCTTGAGGAAAGGGTCTACGGCGTGTAATATCTCTGAGTGGATTGGGGGTGTTACATAAATGGTATCAGAGCTTAGGTTGTGGAAACCTAGGCTGTCGGGTCAGTGGTGTTTGTTGAGTTTTGTCTTGTCGAATTTTGTCTGACTGAGTCGTGTCGCGACGCGTCGTCTGAGTTTGTTGGTCGTGATTAGTATCGTGGGCGATCATCATATTCGTGCGACCTGTGGATGTAAGTCTCCCTTCTTTGTGTTGTGCCTCGTGTGACACGAGCTATTTTTATGATTATTTGTTAAGTGACGGAATCCTCTTATGGATTTTGATTTCGTGATATGTGGTTATTTGACTCTCATATTTCGTTCATATGAGGAGTAATGTTGCTGGATTGTGCATGTTGGACTGTATTTATTTTATCCGCTGCATGAGTTCTTTTGTAATGGCTTTCGGTATTTTACCGACTGAGTTTTATTTCAAAAACCGATTACCTTAACCGAGTTTTTTGGCATTATGGCCTTGATCGTTTTGGCGAAATTCTTATGACGGTATTTAGCATGTTGTAAAATGGCTTTTGTGAGTTTTTGAAACATTACCGTCATCGGCCTTTTTGGCATTTTTGTAAATGGTTTTTAGTCTGGTGGGTTCCGGCGTGGGACCACGGTGCTATAATGTTCTGTGTAATTACCTGAAATTTTTGGGCATTCTAGCCCATTGAATTATTTTTGAAAACCTTGAGTATCTTAGAAAATTAAAATTCGCGACGTACTTTTAAAACGAATTATTTTCTCGCAGTACTTTCAAGGTGCCTTCTAGTACCGCAATATGTTTCAAAATTATTCCAATTGAGGACCAAAATATTTTGAGATATTTTCAATTATTTTTAGAAATGCAGTTGCTTAGACCCAAGTGTCGAATATTCTGAAAGTTTTTCACTACGAGAAGGTGTCCTCATTTGTGTTCAAACGCAAGATGATTTTTAAAGTCTCGATAACAATGTTTGCACTACTTTTTGTAAAGTGATACTTAAGATCAACTGGTGTTTCCAAACTATTTTCAAAAGGTGGTTTTCGTTTTTAAAACCCATCATTTCGTGCTTGTGGTCGGAGAAGGTGTGTATGATGTTGGTATTGTTGGTAGGGTGTTAGCCCTCCGAATTGTGATTGAATTGGTGGTGTGAACGTTGAGTCGTTCGCCACGCATATGTTTTGTTAGCCCTCTGTGAGAGGTGTGAACTGGTGTTTACTGTTTATCGCCTCGTGGTGATTTGCGTGTTGTCGCACTAGTGTGAGTTGTTAAAGCTTGGATTTTTGTGCGTTATACACATGGGTGATTGTTTCATGATGTTTGTGATTGTGTGCTGGCTATTGTTCGGGATGTTGTAATCGTCGAACGATGCCGTTGTTGTTGTGATTTTTGTATGCGTTGATATGTTATGCTGAGTTGGAATCTCCGCTATGTTGTTTTGCGACGTTATGCCCCATTGTATCTAGCATTTGTATTTTCGGTATGCCGAGCCGAGGCGTTTCAACCGTGATGTGCCGGGGCATGCACGTGTAAATTGTCCTTCTCGTCGGTAACACATTTCAAGTGTGGACTCGAGGGACACCAAATTTAGTTTTGCCAATTGGCTACCGAGACTTTCGGAGTTCGCGCTTCAGCGCAGTTATCAGAATCGGCTTTGAGAGGCCTTTTAAGGATGTTTCTGTCGGTTGCTTGTTGTGTTGTCGCCTTGATTTAGTGTTGTGAGTTTTGGGAACGACATTTCTTTTAGAAGAGGTCGAATGTAATGCCGTATCATTTTTGACTTCCGCATTTCCTCTTTCTCATGTCTATCGACTCGCTCGTGTTCGTTGATACTTTCTGAACTTGTTCCGTATTTCGGTTTCATCGTCCGAACGAACTGTGATCTTGTTGTGGGTCGATCTGGTTATCGCTGTGACTTTTCCAAATTTGGTTCGAGTTTTGTGAACCTTGTTCGGAAGTAACATCTTTTGGTTCTACTAATTCTTTTATTCGAAGTGGATCGGATTTGGAACTCCTGTGTTTTCGACTCTGTCGACTCGTTTATGCTCGTTAACATTTTCTGAACTTTCCCTATCCCTTGCTTTTGTTGATCGAACGAGGGTGGTATTGTTTCAGAATAACTCGTTTGTCGTTATGACTTTTCAATTGCTATTCCCTTTTCTGTGGATCTTATGTGAGTGCGCATCTTGTTGTTTTCACCGGATCATGTTTTGTCTCGAGTCGAGATGTGAACTTTGGAGTTTGTCGGTTGAATCTTATTGTTCTTCGTGATCCGAACATGACTATTCGATTTTTGTTGACTCGATCATTGTGGTTGATCATTGATTGTTTGGTTTTTGTTGATCTCGTTTCGTGATTGTTGAACGTTCAGACTCCTTCGTAATTCCCTTAAGTTCGGGAAATTAGTCTCATTTTCGATCTTCCAACCCTTAGGCGGTGGAATTCCGTATTTGTTCAGCGTTTGGCTCGCGTTTTGATTGATGAACCGTTGGGTTGGTCAATCGTATTGATTTTCGTTCGTTGTGTTTTGTGACTGTTCGGATGATCGGCTTGATTGTACTATCTGTTTGATGACGCTTGTCACTTGTGGGTTTTATTATGTCTCTACCGGTGGCGTTGTGTTAGTCGTCGTGGAGCGTGTTTTCATACCGTATATTCCTTTGCGTTGCTTGTAACGTTTCGCCGTTGGACATGAGTTATGCGCTTCTTGTGTATCTCGTTGAGTTTTTCCTGGCGGGATATTTCTTCTCCCTACTTGTTTTAAGTTTCGGGACGAAACTTCTTTTAAGGAGGGTAGAATGTAATAACCCGTAATTTCGATTTCCGGTAATTTCTTTTTTTTCGGCGTAAGTCCGTTTTGACGACTCGCTCATGACCGTTTCGTCATTCCGAAAATGATTAATTCTACACTTTTTTTCATCCGAGTTCGTTTCGGTATGGCTTTGTTGAGTTCCGTGCTTATTGGCGACTTTTCCGCACTTGAGTTCGATTCTTGCGAATCTCGTCCGAAACTGCTGTTTCGAGTTTCCCGTAAGTCCGTTTAACTTTGTTATATGTGTTTTAAACTTCGGTTTGGTGTTTCGATCATGTATCGTGTATTTCGGACGTTTTGGGCCATTTTCGTAATTTCCTAAAGTTTGGGGTAATTACTTTCCGTTGTCGAATTTTGAGCCTTCGGGTGGTCGGAATCGTGTGTTCTCTTAGTGCTCGGATTCGTCTTTGCGAGTACTTCGTAACTGTATCTTCGATTCATACTCAGGTTCGGGTTTCGGGGTCGTTCGGGACGTCGGAGTTGGTCCCGGCCGAGTCATGGCCGGGCATCTTTGAGGCGAGCACTCGCCGAGTAACGTCACGGTAGTGATCGGCGATTCGTCGTAAGGCGATTCGTCGTAAGGCCACGGCGTAACGTATGCAACGTTTCCGGCATTTCGAGCGATGAGTCGGCCATGGCGATTCGTCGTAAGCCATGGCGATTCGTCGTAACGTGAACGATCGGCTTTATTTAAGGCGGTGACGTTTTCTTGACCATTTCTCACTCGTTTTCTTCCCTTCCGCGGCTGGAGCTTAGTTAATCATGGAGAGATGTTGTTGGACAATCAATCCATGAAGTTTTGGAGTTCATATCATCAATCATCCATCCTATAACACCCTCCGATCTACCGATCGAATTGATTTCCTAGAAATCTAGTTTTGGGAATTTGGGTGTTTTGGTTGTTTAAATCCGATTAATCCGTTTTAACTTAGGATTTTGATGGATTGATGATTATTTAGATGTATTATATCATTTCTCTTGTTATTACATGGTTGGATCATATCGATTCGTTATTTGGGTCGAGTTCTTGACCACGCCTTGAAGGTGTCCTAAAATATCTTAGAGGGGTTTTCGGGCGTTCTACGATTATTCTTCCTCGTATGATCGATTATTTATTGATTATATGTTGTTAGGGTCGAGTTTCTTGCGAAGAAACCGAGTTGAACCCTTAGTTAAGTAAATGCGTCTTCCGTTTCGATAGCATCGGGTGTTTCGAAGCTTTCCGGTTGAGCCGTGTTCGTCGGAATACTTGCGTGCCGATTTTGAGGCAAGTACCTTGTCCATACAATTCTTGTTTTGTGAATATGATAATTGGTGATCGTCTTTATATGTTTGTTTGATTGTTTGAAACGAGTTTTGAAAAGATTCGATTAGCCTTGTTAAAGTCTCTCTTTCAAAACGCGTGTGTTTTATAATTGTGTGGGTTGTAAGTGACTACGTGGATATTTGGATATGTTTGGTGTTGATGTTGCGCTTGATAATACTTGTGTACGTATATTATCTCTTTTCGGTGCGTTTTGGTTTGATGTGGTGTTTTGCTAAGTGTTTGATGCCTCTGGTTGAATTGTTTGGATATCCTTGGTGTGATATGTTATTTGTGCATGATTGTTTCGCTCACCGCGGGTTGGTTCGATGGGGCCACGGCGGGAATCCAATGGTATAGCCCTGGATTCACGAGTGGTGAATGTATTTTACTCACCGTGGGTTGGTTCGACGGGGCCACGGCGGGAGTCCAATGGTAGAGCCCTGGATTCACGAGTAAAAACTTCACAGGTTGGTGTATATTTAGTGAATGTATTTTACTCACCGTGGGTTGGTTCAACGGGGCCACGGCGGGAGTCCAATGGTAGAGCCCTGGATTCATGACTAAAACTTCACGAGTTGATATTGATTTCTATGTCCGTCGAGGACACGTGACGTGGGTTTTAACCCTGTGAATTATTGTCGGTTTTTTATTTGCGAAAACAAAACCTTTGGGCTGTGACCCTGTTGATTTTTGGAAAGATAAGGATTCGGTAATCCTAAATTGTTTTCTATTAAAACTCTCGATGGCATTTTAAACTGTTTTATAAATTGTTTCTCTTTAACTTGTGGTCTTTCGGTTTTGGAATATTTACCCAAATTCTTGCCTCGGGAAGTACTTTTCGTTACGTTTGGATTTTTGAGGATTCCTGGTTATTGTTATTCGTGGAATGTGAATTGTATGGCTCGTATTTTTGCACTTGTACTTGCACTAGCAAAACAGTGGAGTTTTGCTAACCCCCGAGTATTCAGGGGGTGGATGTCTATTTTTGCATTTAGGTTTTGGAGCATAACACAGGGTCAGTACGAAGGATGATGAAAGATGAACGATACTAATCACACGAGGATCCGTATGATGTCTTCAGTTTAGTTGTATTTTATTTCCGCTGCAGTATTCTTTTCCCGTTGTACGGGAGTGTGTTGTATTCGACCCCTGCGTGGGCATGTATTGTAATTGAGTTGTATGTATTTATTGAAAGACCAAATCGGTCTACTGAGTCATTTTAGCCTTAAAGGCATTGTTGAGTTGTTCTATGTTGTTACCAGCCTGGTAGATCCTTGAGGAAAGGGTCTACGGCGTGTAATATCTCTGAGTGGATTGGGGGTGTTACACGCAGTATTCTCGAAAATTGATTTGAGGTCAGGATATTACCATCTCCGAGCGAAAGAGATTGACGTTCCGAAGACTGCATTTCGGACAAGATACGGACATTACGAATTTGTAGTCATCCCTTTTGGATTGACTAATGCGCCAACAGTATTCATGAAACTAATGAACAAGATATTCATTGAGTGCCTGAACAGATGTGTGTTCATCTTTATTGACGACATCTTGATTTATTCTCGGGATATGGAGGAACATGCCCGACACTTGCATTTGATACTAGATGTTTTTAGAGTCGAACACATATGCAAAATTCTCGAAATGTGAGTTCTGGTTGAAAGAAGTTATGTCTCTCGGTCATGTGGTTTCGGCCGAAGGGGTTCGTGTAGACCTACAGAAGATTGAGGCAGTGCTAGATTGGGCACCGCCTAAATTTTTTAAAGAAGTTCGTATCTTTTTGGGTCTTGCTGGGTATTATCATCAGTTTGTCGAGGAGTTCTCGAAACTCGCTCGGCCGCTTACGCAATTACTTTAGAAGACAGAAAAATTTGTTTGGACTGCTATGAGATAGCAGAGCTTCGATGAGCTGAAGAGACATTTGACCTCAGCACCGATTTTAGCTCTACCACAGGGTAGTGAAGGATTTGCAGTTTATAGCGACATTTCGGGACAAGGGCTTGGATGTGTGCTTATGCACCATGATAAAACGATAGCTTTTGCGTCACGGCAGCTGAAGCCGTATGAGATGAACGATCTTACTCACAATTTAGAGTTGGCCGCAATCGTCTTCGCACTTAATATCTGGCGGCATTATCTGTACGGCTCTCCATGTCGGATTTATACTGATCTGTAATATCCTAGAATTTCACTATGAATTTTTCGCATTATTTTATCTGGGATGTACTGTACAAAGTGGGACCGACACGATATGAGTGGATAATTTTGGAAACCGTGCCAGTCGTGCCAGTATGTCATCGAGGTTATTTTGATTCTAGGATATTACATGCTTGGTGTGTTTTCGATATCGGATATACCGTATGAGTATTTGTATGATTGCCGTACTTGGTCGACAGTTGTATTCGAGGTATCGTGCATCAGAAGTATCGTATGAGAATGATATCGGAACGAGCATATGTATTCAGTATGTTGCGTGTACGTATTCAGTATATTGAGATGTCAGACAGGGGCAGAAATGGCTAAGTATGAAAGCCATTACGTACGCTATGTAAGGAGTCTTACGTACGTAAGCAAGCAGGATTAACGTACGTTAAGGAATGTACATTACGTACTTTAAGAAGGGATTCAGACAGGATCGAGCCGTGGTCGGCAGGTGGGACCCAGTGTCGGCTGCTTTCGGCGCAGGATGTGGACAGGCGAGTCAACTTCGGCATTACGTACGCTATGCATGGCATATTACGTACGTAATATAGGTTGATACTGTAGCAAGTCAACTGCTACATTACGTACGCTATGGTGATGGTATTACGTACGTAACGCAAGGTGCAAAATAGTACAGTTTACCTTGGATGACGATTACGTACGCTATACAGGACATATAGCGTACGTTAAAGGCTTTACGTACGTTAACGATTGGGACTTAACGTACGTAACGAGATGCGCAGTTTATATAATAAGAGCTGGTCTTTCATTTGTTCACGAAAGGAAACACATTTCTTCCTCCCCAAATCGTCCCTCTTCACTCTCAAACCCATTTCAGACCCTCATACCCTTGTTAAGACTTTGATAAGGATGATTGGAAGCTTGAAACTTGGAGTTCTTGGAGTTTTGGAAGTGTTTGATTGTGTTATTCATCTTCAAAAGGTTGCATTAGATGATCGTTGATATTAACCGTTATGCTGCGGTGAGTCGGGGCTGTGGAGCTTCTAGATGAAGATGATGGGACTAGTAACAACTTCATCTTATCAGTATCGAGGCAAGTTATGCTTGCTCAGTTCATAATGTTAATAAATGATTTCGTTTTCATTTCATTTATGATTCATATAGCAATGGTATTATGGAATATGGATTGTCGGAATGGTGGTATGTGTGGTATTTTTGGACTAAGATAAATTATAATGTATATGATTTTAAGACGTCTAGATGAAACGGAGATGTGAATTATAATTGGTCTATCATATGAGAAGTTAGATATCAAGGCTAGTTATCCTGCCGATGTTGAACTCGGGATGGTGATTTGGTATTAGTAACGGACTGTATTGCATTTTAGATTTTTCGGATAAACCGTGTATTCGTTCAGGGCAGTTGGTCGTGTAAAGGTTAGCGTCTCCAGCTTGAGGTAAATTAATATTGTTAGATTATGATAATCATCATGTTGCATTATTGCATGTGTGTGTTGATATTTCATGCGGTGAATGTGCACCATTGTTGTTACGTTTTGTGAAGTGCTCTTTCTTTGAGCCGAAATCTGTGGGGCCGATGTGTTGGGGATAAAACCTGTATGGTACCCGAATGGAAATGTGTTAGGGGATAAGACCTATATGTCACCTATGTTCCGGGGTATTCCTGTGTGGATACTTTCGTGACCCTTGGTTGCGACCTTGGGGTATTTTGTGATTGCATGAACTGTGTTAGGGGATAAGACCTATATGGCACCTATGTTCCGGGGTATTCCTGTGAGATGCTTCCGTGACCCTTGGCTGCTGCCTTGGGGTTTATGTGTTAATATTATATGCATTGTTGAGCATGATGTGGACTGTTGTTTGATGGAAATACGACATTGTGGTCGTGTCGATCTTTCATGATCGAGTTACTATTGCCCTTTTGGGAAGTCTTCTGATCCTTGATGGATATGTGTTTCTTAGAGATTGTTGTCATGTTGTATCGTGGCATATCTGGAGTCAGATACATTCTGATCGTTCATGTGTAGGATTTTCGGGACGGGCACGTGTAACATGTGTTGGTTTCGACCTCATATTGAACCGTGCACACGAGACGTACTTCGTGAGGCTGATTAGGTACGAGACTAGACGAGTATCTGATCAATACTCGTGGTTGGCTTGTACACGGACACATGTCCGGATCGAGCATATCGTGACGTCCATTTTGAGTCTTACTGATTGGTCGTTCACAGTCCATGTATAATTGGATCTGTTCGATATTCGGTTGTCTTTGAAATCCCGTATATATTATTTGTATATGGTTGACGATTTTATTCTCTCGTGTATCTGTCGCCATTGAACCTTTATTAATCTCGTTCGGAGTTACCATATCGATGGTCAACTCATTTGATATCGATTCTTTATTAATCTCGTTGGAGTTCACCCTGTCATTGGTAATCTCGTTCGTTATTGATTCTTATTGATTCCGTTTGGGAGTTGTCCCACCATTGGTATTCTTGGTTATTAGTCCTTGATTAATGTTATTGGAGTTTACCGTGTCGTCGGTATTCTCGGTTGTCGATTCCTTATTGCTCTTGTTGGCGTTTACCGTATCGTTGGTATTCTCGGTTGTTGGTCCTTATTGATCTTGCTAGAGTTTACTGTGTCGTCAGTATTCTCGGTTGTTGACCCTTTATTGATCTATTGGAGTTTATCGTACCGTTGGTTGTCGACTCTTATTGGTCTTGTTGGAGTTTACCGTGTCGTCGTTATTCTCGGCTATTGATTCTTCGTTGATCCTTACCATGTCGTTAGTATTCTCGGTTGTCCACCTTTTATTGATCTTGTTGGGATTTGCCGTATTGCCGATATTCTCGGTTATTGATTGTTCATTGATCTTGTTGGAGTTAGCACATCATGGCATTCTCGTTCGTAGTTGATCCTTCGTCGATCTTGTGTGGAAATATCATGTCATTGATATTTCCGTTGTGATGCATTAATTGTTTATCATTATTGATTGTGTAAACATTCATGTTTTGTATTGATATTCGGGACTTGCTTTTGTCTCGGAACAGTTGGATTACAGGTGTGCCATGTGATATCGGTTTTATCAGGATTGGGATCCGATTGTGCGACCCAGCCGATAGAGTTAGTCTTGGACAGATCATTCTATAATTGAGATATGACAAGTTTGGGAATTTTTGTATCGTTTCGGTTACAATATAGGTGGTTACTTTTGAATTCATACATCACTTAAGGACACGAGGCGTAGGTTACGGTAAGAATTGATTTGTTACGGATTGTGACAGGTTGGTAAGGCTACTTCGGTAAGAGTACGTGAGGAATGTTCTTACTCTGTAGATTACATTGATATGTAATTGTTTTTGTGATGTGATCGTTATCATTGTTGAGTATTATGGCTGACCCGTCGTGGGCTTTATCTTTTAGGTACTCGGAGTTCGAGCTAGTAGCGGTCGTGAAGGGATGAGCTTTCCGGTGATACTGGCTATGGCGTGATTGTTCGGATTGTGTATTCGTTTCTGGTTTTTCTAATTCCGCTGCAAATGTATTTAATTATGTTTTTATCCGCTGCGTGTGTATATTTTAAAATGGCTTTCGGTATTCATTGAATTGTGTTTTCATCCGCTGCGTGTGTGTACTATCAAAGGGCCTTTTGGCATTTTTAAACGTTTGTGAAAATGACTTTAGCCTTGTGGGTTCCAATGTGGGGCCCACGGCGCTGTAATATTCTTGTATGGTTTTGGGGGTGTTACAGAAGATGGTATCGGAGCTTGAGTTTCGTAAAACCCGGGCGTGTGTGTTGTGTGGCTCTACCGGTGCGGTAGTAGCGTGACTTTTGAAAATGATTTTCTGACTTTTGAGTCAAACTGATTTTTGGAGGTTCCAAAATTTTTGAAATATTTTCAAATTGCTGTACTCTCGATGCCGGTGTGTTGTTAGTGTATTGAGACTTTGTATGGGAGTCGTATGCTGGTATCACGGAAGATCATCGACTTCACGGACCTGTAAGTATGTTCTTTCAGTTATTTCAGTTTTGATGATGATTATTTGAGTATGGTGTCGTGATTTTGAGATATTTCGGGATTGAGATACTGATTATGACAGGTGTTGAGTTTCGAGGATGAAACTTATTTAAGTGGATGTATATGTAATATCCTAGAATTTCACTATGAATTTTTCGCATTATTTTATCTGGGATGTACTGTACAAAGTGGGACCGACAAGATATGAGTGGATAATTTTGGAAACCGTGACAGTCGTGCCAGTATGTCATCGAGGTTATTTTGATTCTAGGATATTACATGCTTGGTGTGTTTTCGATATCGGATATACCGTATGAGTATTTGTATGATTGTCGTACTTGGTCGACAATTGTATTCGAGGTATCGTGCATCAGAAGTACCGTATGAGAATGATATCGGAATGAGCATATGTATTCAGTATGTCGCGTGTACATATTCAGTATATTGAGATGTCAGACAGGGGCAGAAATGGCTAAGTATGATAGCCATTACGTACGCTATGTAAGGAGTCTTACGTAGGTAAGCAAGCAGGATTAACATACATTAAGGAATGTACATTACGTACGTTAAGAAAGGATTCAGACAGGATCGAGCCATGGTCGGCAGGTGGGACCCGGTGTCGGCTACTTTCGGCGCAGGATGTGGACAGGTAAGTCAACTTCGGCATTACGTACGCTATGCATGGCATATTACGTACGTAATATGGGTTGATACTGTAGCAAGTCAACTGCTACATTACGTACGCTATGGTGATGGTATTACATACATAACGCAAGGTGCAAAATAGTACAGTTTACCCTGGATGACGATTACGTACGCTATACAGGACATATAGCGTACGTTAAAGGCTTTACGTACGTTAACGATAGGGACTTAACGTACGTAACGAGATGCGCAGTTTATATAATAAGAGCTGGTCTTTCATTTGTTCACGAAAGGAAACATATTTCCTCCTCCCCAAATCGTCCCTCTTCACTCTCAAACCCATTGCAGACCCTCATACCCTTGTTAAGACTTTGATAAGGATGATTGGAAGCTTGCAAGTTGGAGTTCTTGGAGTTTTGGAAGTGTTTGATTGTGTTATTCATCTTCAAAAGGTTGCATTAGATGATCGTTGATATTAACCGTTGTGCTGCAGTGAGTCGGGGCTGCGGAGCTTGTAGATGAAGACGATGGGACTAGTAACAACTTCATCGTATCAGTATCGAGGCAAGTTATGCTTGCTCAGTTCATAATGTTAATAAATTATTTCGTTTTCATTTCATTTATGATTCATATAGCAATGGTATTATGGAATATGGATTGTCGGAATGGTGGTATGTCTGGTATTTTTGGACTAAGATAAATCATAATGTATATGATTTTAAGACGTCTAGAGGAAACGGAGATGTGAATTATAATTGGTCTATCATATGAGAAGTTAGATACCAAGGCTAGTTATCCTGCCGATGTTGAACTCGGGATGGTGATTTGGTATTAGTAACGGACTGTATTGCATTTTAGATTTTTCGGATAAACCGTGTATTCGTTCAGGGCAGTTGGTCGTGGAAAGGTTAGCGTCTCCAGCTTGAGGTAAAGTAATATTGTTAGATTATGATAATCATCATGTTGCATTATTGCATGTGTGTGTTGATATTTCATGCGGTGAATGTGCACCATTGTTGTTACGTTTTGTGAAGTGCTCTTTCTTTGAGCCGAAATCTGTGGGGCCGATGTGTTGGGGATAAAACCTGTATGGTACCCGAATGGAAATGTGTTAGGGGATAAGACCTATATGTCACCTATGTTCCGGGGTATTCCTGTGTGGATACTTTCGTGACCCTTGGTTGCGACCTTGGGGTATTTTGTGATTGCATGAACTGTGTTAGGGGATAAGACCTATATGGCACGTATGTTCCGGGGTATTCCTGTGAGATGCTTCCGTGACACTTGGCTGCTGCCTTGGGGTTTATGTGTTAATATTATATGCATTGTTGAGCATGATGTGGACTGTTGTCTGATGGAAATATGACATTGTGGTCGTGTCGATCTTTCATGATCGAGTTACTGTTGCCCTTTTGGGAAGTCTTCTGATCCTTGATGGATATGTGTTTCTTCGAGATTGTTGTCATGTTGTATCGTGGCATATCTGGAGTCAGATACGTTCTGATCGTTCATGTGTAGGATTTTTGGGACGGGCATGTGTAGCATGTGTTGGTTTCGACCTCATATTGAACCGTGCACACGAGACGTACTTCGTGAGGCTGATTAGGTACGAGACCAGACGAGTATCTGATCAATACTCGTGGTTGGCTTGTACACGGACACATGTCCGGATCGAGCGTATCGTGACGTCCATCTTGAGTCTTACTGATTGGTCGTTCACAGTCCATGTATAATTGGATCTGTTCGATATTCGGGTTGTCTTTGAAATCCCATATATATTATTTGTATATGGTTGACGATTTTATTCTCTCGTGTATCTGTCGCCATTGAACCTTTATTAATCTCGTTCGGAGTTACCATATCGATGGTCAACTCATTTGATATCGATTCTTTATTAATCTCGTTGGAGTTCACCCTGTCATTGGTAATCTCGTTCGTTATTGATCCTTATTGATTCCGTTTGGGAGTTGTCCCACCGTTGGTATTCTTGGTTATTAGTCCTTGATTAATGTTATTGGAGTTTACCGTGTCGTCGGTATTCTCGGTTGTCGATTCCTTATTGCTTTTGTTGGAGTTTACCGTATCATTGGTATTCTCGGTTGTTGGTCCTTATTGATCTTGCTAGAGTTTACTGTGTCGTCAGTATTCTCGGTTGTTGACCCTTTATTGATCTATTGGAGTTTATCGTACCGTTGGTTATCGACTCTTATTGGTCTTGTTGGAGTTTACCGTGTCGTCAGTATTCTCGGCTATTGATTCTACGTTGATCCTTACCGTGTCGTCGGTATTCTCTTTTGTCCACCTTTTATTGATCTTGTTGGGATTTGCCGTATTGCCGGTATTCTCGGTTATTGATTCTTCATTGATCTTGTTGGAGTTACCACATCATGGTATTCTCGTTTGTGGTTGATCATTTGTCGATCTTGTGTGGAAATATCATGTCATTGATATTTCCGTTGTGATGCATTAATTGTTTATCATTATTGATTGTGTAAACATTCATGTTTTGTATTGATATTCGGGACTTGCTATTGTCTCGGAACAGTTGGATTACAAGTGTGCCATGTGATATCGGTTTTATCAGGATTGGGATCCGATTGTGCGACCCAGCCGATAGAGTTAGTCTTGGCCAGATCATTCTATAATTGAGATATGACAAGTTTGGGAATTTTTGTATCGTTTGATTCTGATGCAGTGGTTACTCTTGAATTCATACATCACTTAAGGACACGAGGCGTGGGTTACGGTAAGAATTGATTTGTTACGGATTGTGACAGGTTGGTAAGGCTACTTTGGTAAGAGTACGTGAGGAATGGTCTTACTCTGTAGATTACATTGATATGTAATTGTTTTTGTGATATGATCATTATCATTGTTGAGTATTATGGCTGACCCGTCGTGGGCTTTATCTTTTAGGTACTCAGAGTTCGAGCTAGTAGCGGTCGTGAAGGGATGAGCTTTCCGGTGATACTGGCTATGGCGTGATTGTTCGGATTGTGTATTCTTTTCTGGTTTTTCTAATTCCGATGCAAATGTATTTAATTATGTTTTTATCCGCTGCGTGTGTATATTTTAAAATGGCTTTCGGTATTCTTTGAATTGTGTTTTCATCCACTGCGTGTGTGTACTATCAAAGGGCCTTTTGGCATTTTAAAACGTTTGTGAAAATGACTTTAGCCTTGTGGGTTCCAATGTGGGCCCCACGGCGCTGTAATATTCCCGTATGGTTTTGGGGGTGTTACAGAAGATGGTATCGGAGCTTGGGTTTCGTAAAACCCGGGCGTGTGTGTTGTATGGCTCTACCGGTGCGGTAGTAGCGTGACTTTTGAAAATGATTTTCTGACTTTTGAGTCAAACTGATTTTTGGAGGTTCCAAAATTTTTGAAATATTTTCAAATTGCTGTATTCTCGATGCCGGTGTGTTGATAGTATGTTGAGACTTTGTATGGGAGTCGTATGCTGGTATCACGGAAGATCACTGACTTCACGGACCTGTAAGTATGTTCTTTTAGTTATTTCAGTTTTGATGATGATTATTTGAGTATGGTGTCGTGATTTTGAGATATTTCGGGATTGAGATACTGATTATGACAGGTGTTGAGTTTCGAGGACGAAATTTATTTAAGTGGGTGTATATGTAATATCCTAGAATTTCACTATGAATTTTTTGCATTATTTTATCTTGGATGTACTGTACAAAGTGGGACCGACACGATATGAGTGGATAATTTTGGAAACCGTGACAGTCGTGCCAGTATGTCATCGAGGTTATTTTGATTCTAGGATATTACATGCTTGGTGTGTTTTCGATATCGGATATATCGTATGAGTATTTATATGATTGCCGTACTTGGTCGACAGTTGTATTCGAGGTATCGTGCATCAGAAGTATCGTATGAGAATGATATCGGAACGAGCATATGTATTCAGTATGTCGCGTGTACGTATTCAGTATATTGAGATGTCAGACAAGGGCAGAAATGGCTATGTATGAAAGCCATTACGTACGCTATGTAAGGAGTCTTACGTACGTAAGCAAGCAGGATTAACGTACGTTAAGGAATGTACATTACGTACGTTAAGAAGGGATTCAGACAGGATCGAGCCGTGGTCGGCAGGTGGAACCCGGTGTCAGCTGCTTTTGGCGCAGGATGTGGACAGGCGAGTCAACTTCAGCATTACGTACGCTATGCATGGCATATTACGTACGTAATATGGGTTGATACTGTAACAAGTCAACTGCTACATTACGTACGCTATGGTGATGGTATTACGTACGTAACGTAAGGTGCAAAATAGTACAGTTTACCCTGGATGACGATTACGTACGCTATACAGGACATATAGCGTACGTTAAAGGATTTACGTACGTTAACGATTGGGACTTAACATACGTAACGAGATGCGCAGTTTATATAATAGGAGCTGGTCTTTCATTTGTTCACGAAAGGAAACACATTTCCTCCTCCCCAAATCATTCCTATTCACTCTCAAACCCATTTCAAACCCTCATACCCTTGTTAAGACTTTGATAAGGATGATTGGAAGCTTGAAACTTGGAGTTCTTGGAGTTTTGGAAGTGTTTGATTGTGTTATTCATCTTCAAAAGGTTGCATTAGATGATCGTTGATATTAACCGTTGTGCTGCGGTGAGTCGGGGCTACGGAGCTTGTAGATGAAGACGACGGGACTAGTAACAACTTCATCGTATCAGTATCGAGGCAAGTTATGCTTGCTCAGTTCATAATGTTAATAAATGATTTCGTTTTCATTTCATTTATGATTCATATAGCAATGGTATTATGGAATATGGATTGTCGGAATGGTGGTATGTCTGGTATTTTTGGACTAAGATAAATCATAATGTATATGATTTTAAGACATCTAGAGGAAACGGAGATGTGAATTATAATTGGTCTATCATATGAGAAGTTAGATATCAAGGCTAGTTATCCTGCCGATGTTGAACTCGGGATGGTGATTTGGTATTAATGTGGTGTATTGCATTTTAGATTTTTCGGATAAACCGTGTATTCGTTCAGGGCAGTTGGTCGTGGAAAGGTTAGCGTCTCCAGCTTGAGGTAAATTAATATTGTTAGATTATGATAATCATCATGTTGCATTATTGCATGTGTGTGTTGATATTTCATGCGGTGAATGTGCACCATTGTTGTTACGTTTTGTGAAGTGCTCTTTCTTTGAGCCGAAATTTGTGGGACCGATGTGTTGGGGATATAACCTGTATGGTACCCGAATGGAAATGTGTTAGGGGATAAGACCTATATGTCACCTATGTTCCGGGGTATTCCTGTGTGGATACTTTCGTGACCCTTGATTGCGACCTTGGGGTATTTTGTGATTGCATGAACTGTGTTAGGGGATAAGACCTATATGGCACCTATGTTCCGGGGTATTCCTGTGAGATGCTTCCGTGACCCTTGGTTGCTGCCTTGGGGTTTATGTGTTAATATTATATGCATTGTTGAGCATGATGTGGACTGTTGTCTGGTGGAAATACGACATTGTGGTCGTGTCGATCTTTCATAATCGAGTTACTGTTACCCTTTTGGGAAGTCTTCTGATCCTTAATGGATATGTGTTTCTTCGAGATTGTTGTCATGTTGTATCGTGGCATATCTGGAGTCAGATACGTTCTGATCGTTCATGTGTAGGATTTTCGGGACGGGCACGTGTAGCATGTGTTGGTTTCGACCTCATATTGAACCGTGCACACGAGACGTACTTCGTGAGGCTGATTAGGTACGAGACCAGACGAGTATCTAATCAATACCTGTGGTTGGCTTGTACACGGACACATGTCCGGATCGAGCGTATCGTGACGTCCATCTTGAGTCTTACTGATAGGTCGTTCACAGTCCATGTATAATTGGATCTGTTCGATATTCGGGTTGTCTTTGAAATCCCGTATATATTATTTATATATGGTTGACGATTTTATTCTCTCGTGTATCTGTCGCCATTGAACCTTTATTAATCTCGTTCGGAGTTACCATATCGATGGTCAACTCATTTGATATCGATTCTTTATTAATCTCGTTGGAGTTCACCCTGTCATTGGTAATCTCGTTCGTTATTAATCCTTATTGATTCCGTTTGGGAGTTGTCCCACCGCTGGTATTCTTGGTTATTAGTCCTTGATTAATGTTATTGGAGTTTACCGTGTCTTCGGTATTCTCGGTTGTCGATTCCTTATTGCTCTTGTTGGAGTTTACCGTATCGTTGGTATTCTCGGTTGTTGGTCCTTATTGATCTTGCTAGAGTTTACTGTGTCATTAGTATTCTCGGTTGTTGACCCTTTATTGATCTATTGGAGTTTATCGTACCATTGGTTGTGGACTCTTATTGGTCTTGTTGGAGTTTACTATGTCGTCGGTATTCTCGGCTATTGATTCTTCGTTGATCCTTACCGTGTCGTCAGTATTCTCGGTTGTCCACCTTTTATTGATCTTGTTGGGATTTGCCGTATTGCCGGTATTCTCGGTTATTGATTCTTCATTGATCTTGTTGGAGTTAGCACATCATGGCATTCTCATTCGTGGTTGATCCTTTGTCGATCTTGTGTGGAAATATCATGTCATTGATATTTCCGTTGTGATGCATTAGTTGTTTATCATTATTGATTGTGTAAAGATTCATGTTTTGTATTGATATTCGGGACTTACTATTATCTCGGAACAGTTGGATTACAGGTGTGCTATGTAATATTGGTTTTATCAGGATTGGGATCCGATTGTGCGACCCAGCCGATAGAGTTAGTCTTGGCCAGATCATTCTATAATTGAGATATGACAAGTTTGGGAATTTTTGTATCGTTTTGGTTACAGTACAGGTGGTTACTCTTGAATTCATACATCACTTAAGGACACGAGGGGTGGGTTACGGTAAGAATTGATTTGTTCCGGATTGTGACAGGTTGGTAAGGCTACTTCGGTAAGAGTACGTGAGGAATGTTCTTACTCTGTAGATTACATTGATATGTAATTGTTTTTGTGATGTGATCTTTATCATTGTTGAGTATTATGGCTGACCCGTCGTGGGCTTTATCTTTTAGGTACTCGGAGTTCGAGCTAGTAGCGGTCGTGAAGGGATGAGCTTTCCGGTGATACTGGCTATGGCGTGATTGTTCGGATTGTGTATTCTTTTCTGGTTTTTCTAATTCCGCTGCAAATGTATTTAATTATGTTTTTATCCGCTGCGTGTGTATATTTTAAAATGGCTTTCGGTATTCTTTGAATTGTGTTTTCATCCGCTGCATGTGTGTACTATCAAAGGGCCTTTTGGCATTTTTAAACGTTTGTGAAAATGACTTTAGCCTTGTGGGTTCCAATGTGGGACACACGGCGCTGTAATATTACTGTATGGTTTTGGGGGTGTTACATGATCACAAGAATTTGAAGTATATTTTCAGTCAGAAAGAACTGAATATGAGGCAGAGACGTTGGTTGGAATTGATCAAGGACTACGATTTGAAAATTATTTACCATCCGAGAAAGGCCAATGTCGTCGCAGATGCTTTGAGCTGCAAAATGGCATCGCTTCAGATGCTCGAGGTACTTACATCTCAGACGAAGATTCGTCAGGATTTAATTGAGCAAGGGATAGAAGTTCGGCTTCAAAGAGTGTAAGGATAGTTGTGTACTCTTGAAATTACTTCGTCCTTGATTGATGACATAAAAGGAAAACAGTGGAGTGACCCGATGATCTCTCAACCGAAGGAAGATGTGGCCAAAGGAAAAGACCATGGTTTTATGATCCATGAGGATGGTATTTTGAGATTTCAGGGCAGGCTTTGTGTTCCGAATGATCTAGAGTTGAGGCAGAACATTCTCCGAGAAGTGCATGCTACGCCTTACTCTATTCACCCCAGAACTAGTAAGATGTACAAGGACTTGAAGCGATATTTTTGGTGGAATAATATGAAGAAAGATTTCATAGAGTTTGTATTACGATGTTTGACATGTCAACAAGTCAAGATTGAACATCAAGGACCGGCAGGGTTGTTGAAGCTGCTTGCCATTCCGGAGTGGAAGTGAGAAGATATCTCTATGGATTTCATCACTGGGATGCCGAGAACTAGAGACGGAATGAATATGATATGGGTAATCGTCGATCGGTTGACCAAGTCTATGGACTTCTTAGGTATTAAGGACACTTGGGGACCGGAGAGATTGGATCGAACTTTTATAGCTGAGATTGTGAGATTGCATGGTGCCCCTAAGACTATTGTTTTCGATCGAGATGGTCGCTTCATATCGCATTTTTGGGAAGCTGTTCATCAGGCTTGGGGCACCGAGTTGAGATTGAGCACGTCTTTTCATCCTCAGTCATACGGTCAGACGGATCGGACGATTCAGACATTGGAGGATATGTTGCGGGCTTGTGCCCTAGACTGGAATGATTGGGAACTTCGTTGTTAATCGAGTTTGCCTATAATAATAGTTGGTATGCGTCGATCAAGGTGGCACCTCACTCTACGGTAGGCAGTTTAGATCGCCGTTATGTTGGGACGAGGCTTCGGAGCTAGTCGGAATGGAACCGGATATGTTGTTGGAGACTAAGGAGAAGATTTCTATTATCAGGGAACGGTTGTTGACTGCCCAAAGCTGTCAGAATTCTTATGCTGTTACTCGTCATCGACCTTTGAATTCGAAGTGGGAGACCATGTTCTACTCAAGGTGTTGCCAACCAAAGGTGTTTTCCACTTCAGGAAAAAGGGGAATCTTAGACCGAGGTATATCGGACCTTTTGAGATCTTGGATAGGGTTGGAGACTTAGCTTATCGCTTGGCGTTGCCCCCAGCTTTGGGTCATGTCCATAGCGTTTTTCATGTGTCTCAGTTGAGGAAGTATGTTCCGGATCCAAGTCATGTTATTGACTATAGTGATATTGACGTAGCCGAGGATGTTACCTTTCCGGAGAGACCGGTGAAGGTTCTCGAGTGTCGTGAGAAGCAGCTTCGACACAAAACCATTTCGTTGGTTAAGGTGCAATGGTCAAGACATGGAGTCGAAGAGGCGACTTGGGATACGGAAGAGAATATGCGATAGGGATACCCCGAACATTTTGTTTCCTATGTTTCAGGACGAAACTTCCTGTTAGAGGGGGAGAATGTAATACCCGTACTTTTTATTGAATTATTGGCCTTGAAGTTCCTTCATTCTTGTCGCTCTTGTCAACACTTATCGAGATATTGTTGTTGATTCTAGAGTTTCGAATCCTTTGGAACATGTTCGTATCGATTGGATCTTGCGGTGATGCTATTAGATGGAGCAGATAGCGCACGCTAGGCGTGAGTTAACGCGCGCTAATTCGGGTTGGTAGCACGCGCTAGATTCGCCAGTAGCGCATGCTAATGGTCTGAGTTGGGTAGTGGCAGTAGCCGAGTTCTGCTCTCTGGACTGACATTTAGCGCACGCTAGGCATGAGTTAACACACGCTATTCGTGTCGAGTAGCGCGCGCGCTAGATTCGCCAGTAGCGCGCGCTAATGATCTGAGTTGGGTAGTGGCAATAGCCGAGTTATGTTCTCAGGATTGACAGTTAGCGCACGCTAGCTTCGCTAGTAACGCGCACTAATGGTCTGAGTCTGGCAGAGGCCGTAGCTGAATTCTGCTCTCTGGACTAGCAGTTAGCGCACGCTGTTGGAGCACTATTGGCCGGTATTGCCGTGTGGAGATAGAGTTATAAGACTCTTTCACGTTGCGGAAGCGATTTAAATCGACACATGATTTATAGAGGTTCGGCCAAACGTGCCTACGTCCTCTCTCGGTATCTTTTTCTATAGGCTAAAGATAAACCTTTGCACCTCTCTTCTATCGGTCGAGGGATAACCATTACAAGCTCATCTTCTATCGGTTCGAGTAAACCATTCTAACACTTGTCTTTATTTCAGTCCAAGTTAAACCGTTTTCCTTTTCTATTGGACAAGGAATCAACCAATCTAGCTTTCTATGGGTACTAGATAAACCTCACTTAGATATCGATTGTGATTCTAACAATGCCGGATCCTTGATCCTAATAACACCGAATCCAATCGTATCTTTTCTTTTCCTCTCTTATATGATTTTGTGCATAACACTCAATCACTATCAATTCAAGCTCAAGTACAACTAGGATGATTACAATGATATAACAAGTATATATGTTTTGCTCAAGGTTGTTGTGTGTTTTGATACCAAGTGGTTTGGTATTTATAGCCTTTTCAATCTAACTAGTTGTTAGCTCATTTTGACTTGCTAGCGTGCGCTAGCCTTTCTTCATAGCGTGCGTTAAGCCTCGTTACATACGTTATAGATTTCATGTAGCGTACGTTATTGAATTCCAGTTTCAGTTCAATAGCTTCATTTCTTCCTTTATGTACGTTATGACTTCGTATTACGTACGTTAACTTCCTTGCATAGCGTACGTTAACCATACTTCATAGCGTGCTTAACTCATATATCCGTTGCCTTCATTTTGTCAAACTATCGGTTTGATATGCTGACTTTGACTAGATTCTTTCCAACATTCATCTGTTTGAATTCATATTCAAACTCCTTTACGTACGTTAACACTGTTGTGTTACGTACGTTAAATATCTTCGATAGCGTGCGTTAATCATCAGCTGTAGCGTGCTCTATACTCATAAGGTAGGATGTCTGACCTGCAGGTAAGTCCTTGTTATGTACGTTATGATGAGTATGTTACGTACGTTATTTCCTTTCGATTGCGCTATTCTTTCCAGATAGTGTGCGTTATCCATGCAATTTGGGCTACTTTTTGCATCTTCGACTCCTTCGTTGTTTTGCTTTGTTTAGCAACTTAATCATCAAAACTCTATGAATGAATGTTTGGAATAGAATATTCCAACACATGCTAGGCGTGAGCTAATGCACGCTATCGACGTTGCGCAGCGCACGCTAGTGCAAGGTGTAGCACACACTATCGACGCAGGTCAGAAGCCACTGGACTACTGGGTGACCCCGTTAGCGCACGCTAACCTTGAGGTTTAGCACACGCTAAACAGACGCAGTATATAAGGACAGTCAGCCCCGTTGTTCGTCATTTCTTCTCCATTTTCTTCACTTCCGATGAAAGGGGCGACTTCGAGGTGATTTGTGGCGGCTACTCATCATCTATCATCATCTTAGGTGTAACAACAAAGATTATACAACATCTAATCCGTTTCTACCTTCAAAATTAAGGTAAATTCCTTAGAACCCTAGTTTGGGAAATTCTTCTTAGATTCGTCCGATTTATCCATTTTGGGGCTGAGATCTTTGAGATTATGTTGTATCTACCCCATACCCATGTTTCCCTTACGATTATATGGATGTTTTTGTACTAGTTCGAAGTTGAGAGGGTTTGAATGATTTCCAAACCTCTAGGAGATTATCCTTGTAGTTTTATGAACTGTAGGCGGGTTTTGGGAGCTTCTTCATGTGATTTGAGTATGGATTATTAATTATCGTATTCCCTACGAATCGTTTAGGGTCCAGAAGTGCGTTCTTGGACCTACCAAACTTGTATTCTTTTCCTTCCGATTCTCGATGTCTCAAAGGCAAGTATATGTTTATGATTGTACGTTCTCGACTTTGAAAGTAAGGTATATGAATGGCATGATTGTATATATTCACTTTGGGATGAACCGACGGGTCCTCTGAGGTTTCTGTAGCCTTTGTTGCGGTTCCGCGAATATTTTGGGTTAACCACTCTGGGACGAACTGACGGGTCCTCTGAGGGTTTCGTTGCCTTTGATGCGGTTCCACAGTTAATCACGTATGTATTGAAATGTAATGCTAAGAGATTTAGTTATTCCGGAATACTAGTCTTGAATTGATGAAATGATGATTACATTTACTTTATTGTCGAGAAGTATTGTGTTTCGTATTCGATATACTTGTACTAGCTATTCGACGGCTAACCCCTTTATTGGGGAAATACCTTTCATGTATTTCAGGATCCAGGAGAGTGGATAGGCACGTACCGGGTTGGCATGGAGATGATGGGCAAGTGTGATGATGTGTCTTGTCACTTATGTTTTTTAATTCCTTCATTCAGTGATGTTGTACTTGAATGGTTTTTGAGTACTCGACTACTATTTTTGGTTTCCTTGATGTTCCCACATGTGTTGCCAAGGTATTGATTCGTGATGTATTGTATTCGGTTATTGAATATTACCTTGGGTGTCAACTTTATTGTTCTCCGTTTGATTATGCTTGGACCTTATCGGTCAAAGTTCATGGTTCCGCATGTGAAAAGCCTTGTGGGTCCTACGGTGGGGCTTACGGCGCTGTAATATACCCTGAACAACTTGGGGGTGTTACGAACCGATGTTAAACGAGCGATGTTAAATGTCTTTTTTGAGGTAGTGTAAATTCCAGGAAGAGCAACAATAATTGATGGCTCAGTAGCCGCAAGCGATGGCGGCCCAGCACCAACAGGCGACGGAGAGGCAAAAACAGGCGATGGCTCAGCATACGCAGATGATGTTTGCATATATGAACTCACTCAACTCGACTACGACTCAGGCGAGATATCCGGAACCACCACCTCTGATTATCCCTTAACAAACTCCACCTTCATCTTCACAACACCATGATGATGACTCACATGACGGTTCTGATTATATTTTTGCGGTTTGGGGAGTATTTAATTATCTTTTTCATATGTTTGGGGATTCTTGGGCTTTGGTCCAGCATCCTACATGCATGAGCTTAAAAATGTGCGAGGCGCGCCCGTGAGATATGTATTAGAAAGTGGTTAAATGAAATGATTTGGACTACTCATACCAACAAGATGCATCTTATTTTCTGGTAGCCATTTTATAGAAGCTCCAAATTTAAGCGTGCTTGGCCTGGTGTAGTTATGAGATGGGTGACACCCTGGGTTGTTTCTTAGGGTGCACACGAGTGAGGACAAAGCGCGCTAGAAAAGACTTATGGTGATACGGTGAGGACTATTTTCATCATTCTGAGGACCAACTGTTGATATCTAAAGACATGTATGTGGTTTGAAGAAGTGACTTTTGAATGTTCTTGACGGAATACGAATTATGATTATGAGTTGAAAAGACTAAGATCAATCTTAGAGTATGATTGTTTATTACGTTGAACTAATGGATGTTTAGGATTATTAATAATCTTGGTATTATTCTGGTATGAATTTGATGACTACGAACAAGGAGTAATTTGGTTATTTCACATTCTAGGTTGAATCGCGACCGTTATAAGTATTGATATCATGATAAATTGATTATTTATATAAATATCGGATTATGTAATCGTATTGTGGATATGAGTTCATAGTTGAATGGCTTGAGTTGTTCTTTTTTGTATATATATTCAATGTATTGTCGAACTGTGATATTGTTGGTCGTTTATATGGAACTCTTGTGATTGTTTATTGGTATTAGATATGTGTTTAATCGATTATTACAATAGGTTGTGATAATTGATTATTGATTTGAATCATTATGTTACAGTTGAGATTTAGGAGCTCGTGAATAGCTTTACTCAAGTTGAGGAAACTCGTATAAAAGCAAAGAGATTAGTAACGGCTGCACTATCGCGTTATTGAGGCAAAATTATACTTGTTGAGTTCATGATTTTTAATGAATGATTTTGATTTAATTTAGTTTACAATTCATATAGCAATGATATTATAAATATAAATTATGGAGATAAAGGTTTCTATGTTGTATTTTTGTAATTAAATCATAATGTATACGATTTACATATGTTATTAGTATACTTGGGTATTGAGTACAGAGTTTGGTGAAGATGGAGATATGAGTTATCTATTGTCTGTATTATGGAATGTCGGGTATCGAGGATAGCTATCGTGATTTTGGTATTGGTAATAGTTTATTGATTTTGAATGGGATGTATTTCATTTGAGGTTATTCGAGTAATGGTTTATTCATTCAGGGATATTGTTCGTGGAAAGGACATATTCATCGCTGGCTTTGAGGCAAGTTGATTTTTTCTCAATTATGAGAAACATGATTCTTATGAATGTTTTAAAAATTGTTATATGCTGTTTTATATTTTATAAATTGTGATTCATATTGATCGTGTTTGTAATATCTAGGTGTGAATTTTCTTTTTTGTACTGTTTTATATTAAGTATTTGTATTGTATTCATAGTTGGGGTGATTATATTGGATTGTTGTTGTTCATACTCTATTCTTGTAATGTGCGTGTTTCGACTATTTCCGTTTTATATCACCAGTGGCTAATTGCAGCCGTATAATTGGATATTATGGCTGTAGCGCATTGGCTATAATTTCGTATTCTGATTTTTGTACAGTCGTGTATATGGTTTACGTTGTTGGTATTTGACGTAGAATTATACGGCCATACGATCATATATGAGAAGACTATGGCCGTATATCAGAGGACATATACCCATATATAGGCTACTGGAGCTACCTGATGTTTTGTAATTTCCTTGTAACGAGGAAGTACGACCGTATGCATAGACTTTACATCTATACATGATCCTTACTACGACCGTATATGTGCAGAGTTACGACCGTAAGGCTGAGTCAGTTCGCTACGTAAGTTTTCAATGTAAGGGTTGTATGCCTGTAACAACATTGAGGTGTACCAGTAAGGCCATTGACTTTCAGATTGTGATAGGTGAGAACTGGAAGGTACGGACGAATGATTTCACATATAGGTCGTATAATCGAGAGTTATGGCTATAACTTGAGAATGTACGGCTGTAACGAGTGACTATATTTAAGAGTGCAGCTCGGGTCTTTGTCTCATTATCTTTCTTCTTCTTCACTTATCAGAGAGACGTGATTTTGGAGAGGATTGTGAGCGCTCTAAACAATTTAGTGTTATTGTGAGTGATTTTATATCACACTTGTTGAGATTGGGAAGTGATTTAGAGAGGGTTCAATCGAAGGTTTCATTCGATTCTCCAAGAGGTATTGTTCTTCGTCTTTTTATTTTGTTTCAAGATGGATTATAATGTTATTTGGTGTATAATCATGATATATATGGGTATATATGTCTGGTTATAAGATGTATACGGTTATAACAGGAGTTTCTTGATTTTATGTTGAAGAATATTTTGAATATGGCTTATGAACATTAAGAACTCGTTATAAGCTGGAATAATCATAGATGACATTATTGAGTTTGGAAATTTGATATTATTCGTCGGGGTTTAGTTATTGTTGTAGGTTTTCACAATATTAAATTGGTTTCAATTGTAAACATTTGAAGATTATTTACAAATAGATTCAGTATAATTTATGTGTTGGGATGAATTATTCGAAGATGATTGGTTACCGGGTTCAGAATAATAGTGTGCTTGAGTTGTTGAGACTTGGTTTTCAGGTTATTGATATGGAACTAATTGTATTTCATTCAATGTTTCTAGAGTGATTGTTGTTTGCCGAAGGACGTCGTTCGTTCGAGAAAGGACTATTATTCGTATTCTGTATTAAGGCAAGTTATCTTGCTTAGTTATAGTGATAGTGATTCTTATAAATGTTGTACATTCATGTACGTGTTAATACTTTATGAATTATGATTCTATCGAGGTATTGTTGTTGACCGTGTTGATCGTGTATTGTGGGATTGTAATCTTACGTTCACTATCTTTGATATCGTTAATCTCGTTGATCGTGGTTCTACTTTAGTAAGTTCTTTTTATCCTTATTGGATATCTTCATTATTTTAGTTTCATTGTCATGTTGTATCTTGACATTTCTAGAGTCACATTTACGTGCTGATTGGTTATGTGTAAGATTTTTAGTAGGGTACATATGGTCGTATGTTGATGTTTCCACATAGGACTATATACATGATACGGTTACTTCGTGAGACTAATTAGGTACATTGCCACACGTATATCCTGAGGATTTCGTATAAATGGTGGACATGTGTATTAACACATTTACGGGTCAAGCATATGGTGATGCATATTCTTGAGACATATTGTTGGTCGTACATACACCATCTCTGCTTGGGTATGTCGGACGGTTGCGTTTGATTGTTCATTCGCCCAAGGGGTATGTTTGAAATCCGGATTATTTCATTGAGATATATTATATATGATTTGTATAACATCTTGAGATTTATTAACATGTATATTTCACCCTGTGGTTTTGGGTGAAATACTCGTTGTTTATATCTTAGGTCGAGGGAAGGCTAAAGCACACGGAGAGCATTGTGACGGCAAAGGGTTTAAAGGGTACTAGTTTGGGGCCTGAGTCTTTTTGTTTTCGGTTATGTTAAACCGTGTACTTTATTTCTGCTATGTTGCACTTCTCCCGTATTTTGTGTAATTATGGGATCCACGGTCCTGTAATAGTCACCTTTTCTGGGGTGTTACAGAAGATGGTACCGGAGAATTGTTTCTCCTTGTGAGTCATTGTTGATCGAACTAGTATCAAGAAACCTTGCGCAACATGTGACCTATAATACCCGTACTTTTGGCTTATGTATTTTTTGAATCTATCGACTTGCTTTTGTTCCTTGATAATTGTTGAACTGTTTTTGTTCTTCCCTTTTGGCCATTCGAACGAGATTTGGTATTGTTTAAGATTAATCCGCTTGTCGTTGCAACTTTTTCGAGTTCGGTTCGATTCTTGTGTATCTTATGCGAAGTTGACATCTTCTAGTTTCTACAAGTTTGTTTATTGTTTTGAGTCATGTTGTGAACTTCAGAGTTGTTGTTCGATCTCGTATCGTGATTATCGGGTGTTTGGGCCATTTTATAATTGTTAGGAATACTTGTTAGATTTTGATGATGTCATCCCTGTATTTATCTGTTTATTCAAATGAATGTTTTTTAAGTACTTAGCAAAATGTAAATAAGAACCATATTTATAGTTGAATACTTGGCAATATGTAAAGAAGAAACAAATAAGTATCTTCTATAGGCCATATAAGCTAGGCTAAAATCGGCTAAGCATAAATCGCAGACTAGTTAATATCAGAGAAGTTTTGGTCAAACAGATACATCAGAGAGGCTTGACCAAACACTGCAGAAAGCCGAGTTACAGATAAGAGTAAATTAGAGAAGTCTTGGTCAACTCAATTGTTCAGAGAAGGTTGACCACAAACGGCTTATCACTAGACAACATTCTGCGGAAGCGACTTATCAGAGAAGTCCTGGTCAACTCATTTATCAGAGAAGTTTGATCAGAATGCAGTCAAGTGATCAGACGGAGTCCAAGTCATCTAAAGTTTGACCATCAGATCAGATAAGTTCATCAGGTCAGAAGACTTCAGACAGGTCGTCAGATCAGAGAAAATTCGTCGAGACATCAGAGAAGTCACCTCAGAGAACATCAGCGAAGTCCGACATTAGAGAGTGTTAACTGCACGTCAGACAGATTGACCAAAAAGAGATCAGATAAGTTCTGTCAAAGTAATCAGCCAAGTAATGTAGTCCACGTCAGCATGCGTTGAAAATTCAATAATCACGGAAAACCACATGCGGGCTATAAGGGACAGACTGGAGAGATTCCCGGAAAGCAATAAATTAAATAATTCATCGAGATCCACCTCTGAAGACTTTAAGCATATTATAATCAAAATATTCGGCGCTACAACGTGAATGTCTTCACAACGGTCGAAAATGGATTAAAATAAGGGAATCCAGCCTTGTAATGTTCGGAAAGGAAAAAACAAAGAAGTCTATTTCTCCAACGGACGGATTTATTATAGGAATTACAACGGCTATGAAGAAAGCTCAAAGGATCGACATCTATAAATACCTGAAGATTGGAATTGAGCAAAGCATGATGCGAACAACACTCTCGAGCAATTAAAGTAATCAAAGCTATCAAGCAAACTATAGCATCATAAAGAGCAAGAGATTATAGTTCATATACTAAGAAAGCTCTTAGTTGGAGAAAACAACCACTCGTGTCTTAAAACTTGAGTTTGGGGTACTTCACTGGTTGAAGTGTGCGTCACTGATAGGCATCCGAGGATTTAAAGATCAAGAGGTGCTAGGTAGTCGGAAGGAGTTGCAACGACAGGATTTCCATTGGTTGGAAGTTGTTGCAGCTAAGTAGAATCACTGTAATATTTATCACTGATTGAGAATTATAGTGGATTCATCTCCAACTGGTTTGGATAAAAGTGGATTATTAGAGGATTACCCCACCTCTGAGACCATTATAAATTGCCTGCGTGTTTTACTGCTTTAGCATCATACTTACCTGCTGCATACATATTCATTGTTCCATTGTTTGAGTTTTTCTGTATTCTTCATCAGTTGTGTCTTCCCCATATCATGTCTACAGACGACTTCAAGTCATCTGTACTTATCACAGCTGAGAAACTCCTTTCGTGGAAAAAGAGTTTCAATAAGTCTATTCACCCTGCCCTCTAGACTTATTCCTGACGACTTGTGACCTACAAGTGGTATCAGAGAGGTTGATTCAATTTTTCTGAACCAGATCCATATATCGAGGTGATATATTCTTTTAGTCTCTCATTTTATAATAGAACACATGCAACACATGCACTCTAGGTTACTTGTTTTTTCAGTTGACGAGTATGATCTTTGGAAGATAAGGATGCAGGCACATTTATCTTCCATACATGACGACATGTGGTGCCTAATTGAAGACGGTCCTTTCATCTTCGAGAAGGACAACTCCCCAGAAGAAATTGCAGCCGGGAAGCCAGAGAAGATACCCAAGAAGAGGACGGAGCTGACTACTGAAGAGAGGAAGTTGGCCAATCTTGACAACCGAGCCAGAGATGTGCTAGACTCTTGAAAAATCAACAATGGTCAAGATCAAGAATTGCAAGAATGCCAAAGAATTTGGGATACTCTAATGTGATGTGCGAAGGAACTGAGCTAATAAAAGAGAACAAGTTGTCAATCTCTACCCCAAAGTTTGACAACTTCAAGATGAATAATGGAGAGTCTATCGACCAAGTAGACACAAGATTCACAGAGATAATTAATGAAATTAATTCTCTGGGAAAAGCATATGGCAACAGGGAGATGGCCCTGAAAGTTCTAAGATCTCTCAACCCAGAATGGAATATGAAGGCAGTGGCCATGAAAGAATCCAAGGATCTTAACAAAATAAATATCCAAGAGTTGTTCTCTGACCTAAAGGCTTATGAGTTTGAGCTTCCAAGTTCATCATCAACAGAGCCTGCAGAGAAGGGAATAGCATTTGCAGCTGAGTCCCCCTCCAAGAGCTTATCTGAAGTCAAGCCTCCAAATACTCTAGATTTTGAGGAAGAAATGGCGTTTATAATGCAGAGATTCAGCAACTTCCGGAAGAATTACACCAAATATAATAAGAATTATAAAGAAAATCCCAAGAGAAATCAAAAGGCTGGAAGTTGGAAGGTGGAGTGATACAATTGCCACAAGACATGACATATTCAAATTGACTGTCCTGATCTCAAGAAGGATGAAGGCAAGAAGGAAGTGGGCAGAAAAGAAGACAAGAGAAAAGCTTTCATTAGAGAAGACCAAGAGAGAGTAGATTCCTGCAGTGGATTCTTCTCTGATGATGATGAGGAGTACAATGGCCTAATGGCCAACTTAGATGATGAAGAGGTAACATATAAACCCTCAATTTCAAATAATAACAGATCATACATGTCTCAGGATATGGACTTACATGATTCTGTCAATCAGCTTCTCAAAGATTTTGAGAAATTAAAATCTACACACTTGACTGTATCAGCCGAGAAGACCCAGCTGCAAGATGAGAATAGGCAGCTGAAAAACAACTTTGAAAAACTCAGCCTAGAATTAATTAAAACCAAATATGAATTTGAAAAACAGGCTGAAGACAAGTTGAAAAACCAAGATGATAATACTACAGCTGAGATCAAAAGATTAACTATTTTAAATAGTGAAAAATCAGCTGCACTTGCTCATGTTAAAACTGAGTTTGCTAAACTGACACAGCTAAGTAACACACAGGCCAAGGAGATAAATTCTCTCAAAGCTTCTATAACCTTAGATGAGTTGTGTATGAATAAAAGGCCACTATATTCCAGATCAGGCCTTGGATATGACCCCAACACTCCCTCTTGTTCTAAAACTACTTTCATCAAGGGAGAAACACTAGTCCCGTCTGCTGAGCCAACTTACAAACCTGTATTTCAAAATAGGCACCAGCCAAGTCAAAAGTTAGGCAGCAGCCAAGGTACACAAGACAGCCACATAGACTAGAGAATAGGCAATGGCCAAGGCAGAAGCAGCAGCCTAGACAACATGCCCACTATTATCAAAGACTCCCCAAGGATAGATTTCAAAATGGGAGGGGCGAATTGAAACCTCAAGGTTATCCAAGATTCCAAACTGAACAGGTGTGGAGACCCCAAAGATTTTATAAATGGTCTCAGCCAAGATTTAGAAATGGCCCACACCACCAATTTTATGAGGCATATCAAGTACACAATCCTAACCGAGGATATAGGCCCAGATCATACACACCTTTTAGGGGCAATCACCATAACTTCCATAATCCAAGGAGAAATAAATTCTCCAGGAAACCAATTAACCCCCGAGGACCCACACAGGTTTGGGTACCAAAATATCTGCTTGTTTGATTGCAGAAAAGGTGGAAGGACTACTACCACATCTCCACAAATTCAAATATAGGAGGTGAAGAATGGTTTGTAGACTCTGGATGCTCGATGCACATGACCCGGAACAAGAAGGTGCTATCGAATTATACCAAGGAAAGAGGCCCAGATGTAACCTTTGGAGATATCTCTAGAGGTCAGATAAAAGGTTTTGGAGAGTTGTACAGAGAAAACATAACTATATCCAAAGTCCATTATGTCAAAGGGCTCAAATACAACCTTTTGAGCATAAGTCAGTTTTGTGATGAGAAGAATCTAGTAGTCTTCACCATTTGGAAATGTATGGTGATAGATATCTCATCTGGAGAAGTTAAGCTACAAGGATTCAGAAGGAGAGATGTTTACATGATAGATTGGAACACAGGAACTCCTAACACCTGTTTTCTATCCAAGACAATAGCTGAAAATGGATGGCTATGGCACAAAAGACTATGTCACCTGAACTTCAAAGCCATCAACAAGATTAGTTCTCAAAAACTGCTCAGAGGACTTTCAGAAGAAGGATTCAGAAAGGAAGCTCTATGTGATGCATGTCAGAAAGGGAAGCAAACCAGGTCATCATTCAAACCAGTTCAGCCTACCACTCTCACCTCAAGAATTCTAGATCTACTTCATATGGATCTCTTTGGCCCTATCAAGCCAAAGACATTGAGTGGAAGGAAGTATGCTCTAGTAGTAGTAGATGACTACTCAAGATATACATGGATTGTTTTTCTCTATAAAAAGAATGAAACTTTGACAAAACTACCTGAGCTGCTAAGGAAGATCCAGAATGAGAAATCCCTCTCAATCATCAAGATCAGATCAGATAGAGGAGGAGAATTTCTCAACAAAGCAATCACTGAATACAGTGATCAGAATGGGAGCATGACCTCTCTGCAGCCAAGACTCCACAGTAGAATGGTGTTGCTGAAAGAAAGAACAGAACCCTGAAGGAAGCCTGCCAGGTCCATGATTGCAGAAGCTGACCTGCCAAAGAGGTTCTGGGATGAAGCTGTCAACACAGCATGCCACACTAAGAACAGGAGTATGATTGTAGGGAGACATGGCAAAACTCCCTATGAGGTTTGGAATAGCAGAACACCAACTATTGCATATTTTCATATTTTTGGTTGTAAGTGTTTCATCCACAACAATTGTAAAACCCAACTAAATGACTTTGATGCTAAAACTGATGATGGTCTCTTTATGGAATACTCTCAAAGAAGCAAGGCATATAAAGTGTTTAACAAAAGAACCTTAGTTGTGGAAGAAACACCTCATGTTGTATTTGATGAGTCTACTGTTGAGTACAGGAAACAGGTGGAATCAATTGAGAATAAGCTCAAAACCGCCACTCTGGAAGAAGTCATAATTCATGATACAGGAATGATGGATTCACCTGCAGATCAGTCTGAAGACCCAACTGCAGATCAGATAGGACCTCAAAATTTACCTGATCCAGATGCAGCTGATGAAGACCCATCTGTAGATGATAAATACCCACCTGCAGATGACAAGACCGTAGCTGATCTAGTTGCAGACCAAGGAGATCAGAACCAAGCTGGTGCAGAGAAAGAATAAGTCCACCAAAGCAACTCAACAGGGGGAACAAACCCTGAAGAAGAAGAAATCACCAAATGGCTTAGAGATCATCCCATTCAACAAATCATTGGAAACCTAACTGATGGAATCAGAACCAGACAATCCACAGTACCAGCAGGAATGACAATGTTCTCTTGCTTCATGTCTCAAATGGAACCCAAGACAACAGAGCAAAGCATTGGAGTATTACTCATGGACCAATGCAATGCAAGAAGAGCTCAACCAGATGGAGAGAAACAATGTCTGGGAACTAACAGATAGACCATATCACACGAAGGTTATAGGCACCAAATGGGTGTATAAAAACAAGTGTGATGAAAATGGAGCTGTTGTTAGGAATAAAGCCAGATTAGTCGCTAAAGGATATGCATAATGTGAAGGAATAGATTTTGATGAAACTTATGCACCTGTTGCACGACTGGAAGACATCAGACTATTCTTTGCATATGCGGCATTCAAGGATTTCGAAGTTTACCAAATGGATGTGAAAAGTGCCTTTCTCAATGGAATTCTAGAAGAAGAAGACTATGTGGCGCAACCCCATGGATTTGTCAAAAGAGACAAAGTCTACAAGATTTTAAAAGCTCTATATGGACTCAAGCAGGCACCAAGAGCATGGTATGAGACACTCTTCGTATTTTTAGAGAAGAAAAAATTCAGCAAAGGCAAAGTGGACAAGACTCTATTCAGAGTAGAGCATAAAGACCACATATTATTAGTTCAAATATATGCGGATGACATCATATTTGGCTCAACCAACCTAGAGCTATGTGAGAAATTCTCAAATTTCATGCAAGGAGAACTTGAGATGACTATGATGGGAAAGCTAAATTTCTTTCTAGGATTGCAAGTCAAGCAGATGAATAATAGAATTTTCAACAATCAAGACAAATACACAAGAGACTTAATCAAGAGATTTTGAATGGAAACAGCCAAACCAGCAAGAATCCCTATGAGAACAAGCACACACCTAGATGCAGATGAAGGAGGCATATTAGTGGATTCAACCCATTACAGAGGACTTATTGGATCACTCCTTTATCTGACTGCAAGCAGACTAGATATATAATATGCAGTGGGTGTATGTGCTAGATTTCAATCCAAGCCAAAGCAGTCTCACCAGGATGCAGCGAAAAGGATTATCGAATACCTTAAGTCCACGGTCAATGTTGGACTATGGTATCCTAAAGATGATAACTTTGAGCTATCAGGATAGTCAGATGCAGACTTCGCAGGATGCAAAAATAATAGAAAAGCACCAGTGGAACGTGCCAATTCCTAGGAACCAGACTGATATCCTGGTTTAGCAAGGACCAGGTATCTAACTCAATATCAACAACAGAGTCAGAATACCTAGCTTCAGGCAGCTGTTGTGCACAGATTCTATGGATCAGACAACAGCTAAGGGACTACAACATCATTGCAAATGAAGTCCCAATATGGTGTGATAACAATAGTGCAATTGCTATAACCAACAATCCAGTATTGCAATCAAGGACGAAGCACATTGATTTCCAACATCATTTCATCAGAGACCATGTACTTAACAAAAGAGTTAGAGTGGAAAGAGTTAGCACTGAATACCAGATTACTGACATACCAAACCTTTGCTAGAAGAAAGGTTTTTGGAGCTGAGCAGGGAACTTGGATTACTAGATTGGGAATCTAGTACAGATGAGAAAGCTGCCTGAAGCAAATTAGACGAGAAGACGAAGGACAGACGAAGAAATCTAGCTAATCGAAACCACAGGCGATACAACTCACCTGATGCAGAGCAGTCAACGAGTCAAACGGTTAACCAGCTAAGTTTCTATATCCTTGACCGACTCTTGAAATATTCTATTATTATTCATTTACATGTGGCAACTACACATTCACACGACCTCCACTATGTCCAATTAAAAATCCAACCGTCATTTTTCAAATTTTCAAAAGCTGGACCACTGATTAATTTAATTGAATATTAAATTCAATACGTCTTTTCGACTGGCTATTTAAGACGGCGAAAATCATTTCACATATCTTATCGTCTTCAATATTTCAAAACCCTAATTTTCAAAAAGGCAGAGAATCCCTTTGAATATTCAGTACACTCAGCAAAAAACTTAATATTTTGTAGAAATGGAGGACACCCAATACTTTGAAGGCGTTAACCTGAAGCTTGTCAAGGACCAGATCACTTTCAGTCTGGTAGTCGATTTTGAGGGCTTGATCGAGGAAAATCTAGATACAGACGTTTACCGTATCATTCGGTCAATGAAGAAAAATGGGATTTATCCATTTTTGGATATCATCCCCAAATTTCTCTTCAAAGAAGCCGTAATCGCATTTTTCAAGGAAGCTGAAGTCATGGAATCAGGCATCAAGAGCACGGTGTTTGGAGAGGAAGTCACAATCACCCCCCAGACTGTTGGAGAAGCTTTCGGGATGCGATCCCGAAACGTGGCTGTTGAAGCCCTAAAATAGAGCGTGGTCGAAACATGGCTGGAAATCAAGTCAAATGAGCAGCCATCTAAGCTGAAGCTAATGTCTAAAAGGATCGATTTGAAGAAAGAATACTGCTATGTGTTGGACATCACGAACAAGATAGTGATGGGAATGGCAGACAGCTATGACCAACTATCGTCAGCCAAGTTCATGGTGCTGGGAGCACTCATCCAGGATCAGCCAATCGACTGGGCTGATTACATCTACAGGCAACTGGTCCGTGATGTCAACAAAGTTCAGTGGCTGGAGAACGAGAAAAAGTTGAAGACCAAGTTGGCCTTCGGTACTCAGATAAGTTGGATTTTGGAACACCTGGGACAAGCGAAGGGAAATTCTGATCCCTTCCACGTCAACAAGAGACTTGGTCACCTAGACCAAGAGACATTGAAGAGATTGGGTGGAGAAAGGAAGGCAGCCCAAATGCTAAGGGAAATGTCTAGTGGGACTCCTCCCTACAGGTACCCCTTAGATATAGACGAGTATGATGCCGGAGACCATGCTGTAGTTCATGAATCACTTGCAGACAAGAAGTTACCTGCAGATCATACCGACTCAGATTCTGACAACACTCGCTGGCCCCGAGGTTCAAGAGAAAAGGACCAGCACCAGAGGAGCCAATTCAAATCCAATCCTCACCTGACCCTTCTCCCAAGAGGCCCAGATGACTCAACTTTGAGGATGCAGAGCAGATGCCTTAGTCATCTGCACCTGAACCAGTCTCTGCAGATCAGATGCAGATAGTAACCACACCAGCTCCTAATCCTGATCACTCTGAAGAAGACCTATCTGAGCAGCCTGTTCACTCAGAATTAGTTGCTGATGTAATTCTTATGCTCACCCTGCCGAGCATAACAGAGGAAAAGGAAGCTGACCTGTTCATCAACATTCCTGAGGCAGGCTACTCACTCAACCTCCTTGATAATAACCCCTTGGAGCTATCTGTGGAACAGCTCTACAAAACATCACATTCTTCAAGTTTCATTTATAACTATTTTTGAAAAGTGGAAAAATTTCAAATCACTCTCATTCACTAAACTGCAAACCCTTGTTGAAATAGTAGCTAGGAATTCCCCCAGGCTACGGAGCAATTTCTCATGAGTTTTTGTCATGAGACAGAAGTTCTCTTAATGCTCCAGACAAACTGGTTCTTGTCTAATTTTAAAACCAACATGGACAAGTTTGTCTTCTTTGTATTGGAAAATGTGTTAGCTGGGATAGTAGATGGAGAAGATTGGAGTGGAAGTGGAGAGAAAGGTATAAGAATAGAAGAAGTCGAAAAGGAGGAGGAATATGAGAAAAGAGAAGAAGAAAAAGTAGAAAAGATTAAAGTTGAAAAGTCTGTGAGAGAAGAGGAAGAAAATATACTAGTTGAAAAACAGACTGTAGATGAAGAAGAAGAAAAGACAGAGGAGTTAGAGGAAGAAGAAGAAGAAGGAGAAGAAGTGGAAAAAGAAGAAGAAGAAAAATAAGAGGATGAAAATGCAGATGAGGAGGAAGAAAAGGAAGAAGAATAGGAGAAAGATGAAGAAGAAGGAGAGAAGAAGGATGACAGAGAGGATGATGCAGATGAGCCCGGGGCACCTGATCTAGCCCCTCGCTCAGATAAGTCCAAAGAAGAGGATGACAGATCGGTAACCCCTGCTAAAAGCCCATCTGATCAGCCTCCTGCAGACAGGAGTCTGCAGTCAGGCAGGTCTATCGCCAAACGACCTGCAGGTGCTGAAGGCTCTGGAGAGCACTCCCCTCAGGCAACACCTATCTCACCTGAGATGGCCAACTTGATCAGACACCTTATTGAAGAGACAGTCAAACCTGACCTACAATCCCTCCATGCAAAACTGGACACATTGCTACAGAAATGTGTTCCTCCTTCTCCTCCTACCAATTCCAGAATGCCACTTGGCATGTCTGATTGGATGTCCCGAGTTGAACAGCAGTTAAGCATATTGGTTAGTGCTGGCAAAAAGGGGGAAGAGAATGGAAAGGGGGAAGCAACAGGTCAGGGGGAAGAATATAACCTGCAAGCTCAAATCCAACAATCAGCTGAAGGAGTGAGAAAGGAGCTAAGGACCAAACATAGAAATGACCTCCCTCTGATTGAAGCTGGGACGTCTAGTCTGAAGAGGAAAGAGTTGGCTGCTCCTGTTCCAGCTAAAGTCCAACCTGCAGATAAGAAAAGGAGAACCAGAAGAGATCTCGAACAGAGATATGAATGGGAAGGCAAGGAGTTATGGCATGTTGAGGAGTTCCTTCCTGCTGAGTTTATGACTCTTTGGGGAGAGATAAAGAAGCAGTTTATAGAGAAATATTATCTTTGGGAAATACTCCAGGATAAATACTCCTCCCCACAGCAGACATTCATCAACTACATGAACTCAACATGGCCAAATCACTGGGTCATCCAAAGAAAGTATGCCAAGAAATGGGATGCCTACCCCATGATTTCCCCGTTCAGACCTGAAGAACATCCTACCCGGATGGACAATGAGCTGGATAAGCTGGCTCTGCAGAGTGATATCAAGGAATTCTATGTGAAAAACAACTTCTCATCTGCAGAGGAGCAACAGTTTGCATCTCTAGTAATCAAGAGGAAGTATGGACTAGCTCCTGTCTGTTAGAGACCAATTGGAGCAAAGTTGTTCAAACCTACTAAGAAAATTGTCCGGAGAGGAAGAGGCAGAGGCAGATAGGACATTGTATTGTACTTGTATTTTTTTTCTTGTAATTTTTGTTTTTAGAAGTACTTGTAATTTTCTGTACTTGTTTGATCATTCAGGCTATGTACTTGTAATCGACTCAGAAAATTATATAACAGTCATTTGAATGACAACCAGTAGTTATCCTAAAACAAGACTAAATTTTGATTTGTGTCTTGCATTTAATCATGTGCAGACCTGTTCTACATTTGAGTATTTTGTTTTGCCATCATCAAAATAAGGGCAATTTGTTAGGAATACTTGTTAGATTTTGATGATGTCATCCATGTATTTATCTGTTTATTCAAATGAATGTTTTTTAAGTACTTGGCAAAATGTAAAGAAGAACCAAATGAGTATCTTCTATAGGCTAGATTATGTATAGTTGAATACTCGGGAATATGTAAAGAAGAACCATTTGAGTATCTTCTGTAGGCCAGATTATGTATAGTTGAATACTTGGCAATATGTAAAGAAGAACCAAATGAGTATCTTATATAGCCCATATAATCTAGGCTAAAATCGGCTAAGCATAAATCGCAGACTAGTTCATATTAGAGAATTTTTGGTCAAACAGATACATCAGAGAGGTTTGACCAAACATTGCAGAAAGCCGAGTTGCAGACAAGAGTAAACCAGAGAAGTTTTGGTCAACTCAACTGTTCAGAGAAGGTTGACCACAAACGGCTTATCGTCGGACAACATTCTGCAGAAGCGATTTATTAGAGAATTCCTGGTCAACTCATTTATCAGAGAAGTTTAACCAGGTTGCAGTCAAGTGATCAGACGGAGTTAAATTCGTCTGAAGTTTGACCATCAGATCCGATAAGTTCATCAGGTCAGAAGACTTGAGACAAGTCGTCATATCAGAGAAGATTCATCGAGACATCAGAGAAGTCACCTCAGAGAAGTCATTAGAGTATTCCGACATCAGAGAGGGTTGACTGCACGTCAGACAAATTGACCAAAAAGAAATCAGATAAGTTCTATGAAAGTAATCAGCCAAGTAATCCAGTCCACGTCAGCATGCGTTGAAAAGTCAATAATCACAGAAAGTCACATGCGGGCGATAAGGGATACACTGGAGAGATTCTCGGAAAGCAATGAATTAAATAATTCATCGAGACCCACCTCTGAAAACTTTAAGCATATTATAATCAAAAGATTCGGCGCTACAACGTGAAAGTATTCACAACGGTCGGAAATGGATTAAAATAAGGGAATCCAGCCTTGCAACGTTGGGAAAGGAAAAAACAAAGAAGTCTATTTCTCCAACGGACAGATTTGTTACAGGAATTGCAATGGCTATGAAGAAAGCTCAAAGGATCGACATCTATAAATACCTGAAGATTGGAATTAGGCAAAGCACGATGCGAACAACACTTTCGAGCAATTAAATCAATCAAAGAAATCAAGCGAACTATAGTATCGTAAAGAGCAAGAGATCACAGTTCATATACTAAGAAAGCTCTTAGTTGGAGAAGACAACCACCCGTGTCTTAAAACTTGAGTTCGGGGTACTTCACTGGTTGAAATGTGCGTGACTGATTGGCATCCGAGGATTTAAAGATCAAGAGGTGCTAGGCAGTCGGAAGGAGTTGCAACGACAAGATTTCCACTGGTTGGAAGTTGTTGTAGCTAAGTAGAATCACTGTAATATTTATCACTGGTTGAGAATTATAGTGGATTCATCTCCAACTGGTTTGGAGAAAAGTGGAATAGTAGAGGATTATCCCACCTCTGAGACCATTATAAATTGCCTGCGTATTTTACTGCTTTAGTATCATACTTACCAGCTGCATACATATTCATTGTTCCATTGTTTGAGTTTTTCTATATTCGTCATCAGCTGTGTCTTCCGCATATCCTATCTATAGACGACTTCAAATCCCCAAAGTTTTGGGTGTTCGTCTTCGTATTTGTTTTCCAAACCTTCGGGTTACCGGAATCACATGTTTGTTTGGCACTTAGATTTATGTTTTGGCTGTTGTATCGCTAGGTTTATGTAATGGTGGTGGGTAGTGTTCATTGCGTTCTGTATATCACCTTGCATAGTGAATCGAACTGTAGAGTTCTGTTCTGCAGGAATCTTATGTACGCTATCAGTATCAGATAACGTACGTAACCTGAGTAGCTTTACGTGTGTTATTTCCATTCCATTACGTACATTATCTTATGAAGGATTTCGGGTATTAGCTACTGAAAGACCCTTACCGACGTAAAGGTTACAATCTTATGTGTGTTAAACTACTAACGTATGTTAGTGTTGTGCCCCTAACGTGCGTAATCCTCAGTCCATCTATATATACATGTGACCCAACCTATTTTTGGGATATTTTCCTCCACTTCATCCTTCTTCAATTTTCGATGATATGGGATGATTTCCTTCATCAATCTTCATCTTGGTAAGTCTTCTTCATGTTTAATATCATCATCTAACTTGTTTTACTTCCGGATCGACGTACTCTCATTCTTAGAGCCCTATGTGAGTTATTTGGGGGGTTTCCTTTGATTTCTTGTTTTAATCCGAAGTTGGTGAATTGGTTATGTAATTTTTGTTGTTTTAGTTGTAATCTTCGAATTAGAAACTTGTTTATCGATTTCATTTCATCTGGAGCATGATTTTGATTTCCTTGAGAAATCCTTGAAACCCTCTTTGTTTATATTATTTTCCGTAGTGGGTTAGAGTTGGATTCGGGGGAGTTTTGTTAGTTCGTTGTGGAGCTTTTCTTGTAGTATTGTGAGGTTGTCGCATGCACGTTGAAAATTGGAAGTTCCGCGGTTGCCGGTTGCATCCGTTCGTCACTTTGTTCGCTCGTGGTCTCCAGGCAAGTATCTTTCCCATACATTTTGTGTTCTATGGATGTAATAATTGGTAATCGGCTACGTGTGTTATTGGAATGCTTATAGCGAACTTTTAAAAGAATTGATATATTTGTAATAACGGCTTTCTTTCAAAACAAGTGTTCTTTGTGAAAGATTGATATTCTCTAGATACGTGCATTAATTTTGTAAATTGGAACACATTATTTTCGTGTGGTGTCGTAGTGTGCGATTATGTCATTAAAGGTTAAAAGCTCATTGTCCTTCGTTAAGGCTTGTGAGTTGCAACGTGTACTTATTTAGTGAATATGTGATGTCGTATGATATTGAGTGCTAACTTTTATGTAAGGAGGTGGTGTTATTCGTTGTTGTTCGTGAAGTATATCTTTCTCGTGGTATGTGATTGTGGTAAAGTGATGTTTTGTCGGTTAGGGCTGTTATACCTTCGGGATCCGTCCTTGTTAGTACGGGTCGAGCTTGACCATAGGGTTATCCAAACCGGGTTGGTCTCGAGGACACCCCGAGGTTCGTGGCTTGCTAGCATGATGTCAGGATAACTTATGGTTGTGTGATTGGACATATGACATGCTCATCATGGGTTAGCCAAACTGGGTAAGTTGTCGCGAGACTCCGAGGTTCGTGGCTTGTTAGCACGATGCTAGGATAACTATGAGTGTATGTTACATGTATGTTGTGGAGCTAATTTCTGAGTTGTTTGTGTGACTGTTGTCATGAAAATGTGTGACTATTTATACTTCCATTTGTTTATTCACTCAGGTATGCTCGTGGAAACTTCGAGGTTCATGCTTGCTAGCATGGGACGAGAATAAACCATAGGACATATGATTGATGTGAATGCTTGGGTCATGGACCATGTGATTGATGTGATGTGTGAATGTGTGTACGTTCGGTAGGTTTATTCACTCGGGTATGTTCGTGGGAACTATGAGGTTCATGCTTGTTAGCATGGAACGAGAATAATCCTGGGACGTATGATCGATGTGAATGTTTGGGTCGGGGACCCCGTGGTTTATTGTCGAACTATTATTGTGAAAAGGGAGTCTTTGGGTTGTGACCCTAGGTGATTTTTGAAAAGGATAAGGATTCAGTAATCTTAAATGTTTTCTGATAAAACTCCTGAGGTCTCTAAAACCTTATACAAATTGTTTAACTGTTGTTCTTGCCTTTAAAGGTTTGGACCATTTTTGTCAAATGAAACCTCTCGAGAAGTCTTCTCGTTGTGATTGACTAGTTGATTATCAAGATTATTATATTCTTGGAATGTGATATGTATGGCTCGAAATTACACTTTGTACTTATACTAGCGAAATTCCATTTTGCTAACCCCCGAGAAATCAGGGGTGGATGTGTTTCATTGCATCCAGGTACATGCAGGTTCTTGGGGTGCAAAACACAGGGTCGGCACAAAGGATGATGAAAGACGATGGTACTAATCACATGAGGGCTAGTGTATAGTTTGGCTAGTCGAGTGTATTTTGTTTTTGTTGTTGTATTATTCCCATTGTTGGGAATGTGAATGTATTTTAACCTTGCATGGGTATTAGTTGAGATAGAGATGTATATGAAGTTTAAGTTGTATGTTTTGATGAAAGACTAAATCGGTCCAATGAGTCGTTATTCAGCTTGTTTGGTTTTTATTATGATGTCTGGTTTTGGTATCTAGCCTGGTAGACTCTCACGGAGAGGGTATGTGGTGCTGTAATATTCCTGAGTGGTTTTGGGGTGTTACAGAATATGGTATGAAAGCTTAGGTTGTGGAAACCTAGGCTGTCGGGTTGAGTTGTGTAATGTTGGGTTGTGTTTGTCAGGTCATATCTGATTGAGTCGTGTCGTGATGCGTCGTCTGAGATGTTGGTCGTTTTTAGTATCGTGGTGCAACCATAATCTTCGTGCGACCTGTGGATGTAAGTCTCCCTTCTATATGTTGTGCCTCGTGTTATATGAGCTACTTGTGTAATTTTGTTTAGGAGTTGTAGATTAAATGTAAATTGTGATAACGTGACATATGTTTGTTTGATCCTGATATCGTGTTTAAATGAGGAGTGGTGCCGGTGTGTGTGTATATATATATATATATATATATATATTTCTGGCTAAAAATTTGTGATGGATAAGGTGAGTATAAACCTTTTTCGCATAAAAAATGACTCTGGCGTTGATACGCGAGGTAAGTTTTTCAAAAAGACAGTTAAAGTTTTGAATGTTTTAGGGAGTAGTAATTCTAAAATATCTTTACCATGAGCGAGTAGTACATTTTCTTTTTCTTTCAAATAAACATTTATTCCCGTTGGATATCCTCCAAGGAAAGAAAATTTTGATCTTCGTTTTTGGACCTAAAGGTCAAAAATTTCTGAGAATTTCAACTAAAGGTATGGCATTTTCATTTTAGTAAGGCAACATGATTTCCAAAGTGGACAATGGTGTTCGTATTATATTTTTCAAAACATGATTCTTAAACTCAAATGGTGTTTACCAAACTTTCACATGAGATGACTCTCGATTTTAACTCTTTTGTTTTATGGTTAAAGTTAGGAAGTATGTGTATGATGTTGATGTTGTTGTATGGGGCGATAATGCTCAGGGTTGTGATTATATTGAGCGCTAAGTTGTTCTTCACGCACCTGTCGTGGTAGTCCTCTTTATTAGGATATGTGAAATTTGGTTTTTGAGGTTGGTTGCCTCTTTGTGGTTGCTTGTGTATTATTGCGATTTGGAGAATTGATAACGCTTGGATTTGTATGTTGTATACCTACATAAGCATTTCGCAATGTTTTGTAATTTCGTTTTGGTTATCGTTCGGGGCCATCGAAACTGCTGAATGAATATTGTGTTCGACAGCATGTTGCAGCTGCGGTGAGGTTGGTGTTGCGGCCGTAAGGTCTAACTTCTACGGCCGTAAACCTGTTCACTTATGACTTTACTCTGTATGTGTTGTCCTGTGGTGATAATTACTGTGTATGATTATGTATTATAATTCTTTGTTGTGCCGAGTGATTACTCTTCAGTATGCCGAGGGGCAGAGGTCGTGGTCGTGATCGTGGTATATGTAGCGATGGGAATCAGTATCATAACCAAGAGAATGTTACCGGGAACGGCATTGGTATTGATGTTGCTACAATATTGCAACAGGTAGCGACACAGATGACTCAGTTGACCCATGTGGTTCAACGTAACACAACTGTGAGCCAGAACATCGGCGCAAATAATGGCTTTGAGAAGTGGTTCGTATGATTCCCCTTGTTTCGCGGGTGGCGCGGATGCTTTGGGTTGGGATGGTTGGCTTTTCCAGTTGGGAAAGCTATTCGAGGCAATTGATTGTCCTGAAGAACAGAAGGTACCTATCGCTAAGTATCTTCTTGACAGAGATGCCGTTAACTGGTGATGGGCTATTAAGCCTCGAGATCGTGTTGTCATGTGTGCAGAATTTAAGGAATTACTGGAAGCTGAGTTTTGTCCGGAACCAATAAGAGAGCAGATATTTTGTGATTTTTATTTGGCGAAACTGCAAGATGCGCCCATATGTCAAGCTATCATCGATTATAGCAAACAACTCAGATATATGCGGGACCAGATGAAGACAAAGGAAGATAAGATCCGCCATTTTAACATGCAAATGAAGCCAGAGATTCACTAGTATATGGTGGGATTCACTTGTACTATGCTAAGAGAATATCATAATAGAGCATTAGCCTACGAGTTATCCCCATCACCGACTGAGCATGTGCCCGAGTCGAAGAAGCCGAGGATGTCTAATGATTTTTCTATTGGTTCAGGAGTTAGAGTTTCTAAACTGCAAAACCGTGGTCTTTCTGTCGTGAAGCTCCATCGTTCGATGAGTGGAGATGAGAATTCCAAGTTGTCAGCTTTGACTCCTGGTAAGGCCAGAAGGTGTTTCAACTATAATGTGTCGGGGCATGTTCGTGCACATTATCCTTCCCCATCGGTAACATGTTACAAGTGCGGACTCGAGGGACACAGAATCTAGTTTTGTGAGTTGGTCGCCGAGTCTTCCGAGGCGCGAGCTTTAGCATTGATAACAGGTTCGACTTGGAGAGGTTCTTGGGAGATGATTTCTGTCAGTTCCTTGCTCTGTTGTAGCCTTGTTTTTGTTGTTTTATAGTTTTGGGGACGAAACTTCTTTTTAAGGGGGTAAAATGTAATACCCATACTTTTAGCTTCTATATTTTTCGATTCTGTCGACTTGCTATCTTGATACTTGTTGAACTGGTTTTGTTCTTCACTTTTTACCATTCGAACGAATTTTGGTATTGTTTTGGATTAATCCTCTTGTCGTTGCAACTTTTCCGAGTTCGGTTCGATTCTTGTGAATCTTGTGCGAAGTTGGCGTCCTGTAGTTTCTACAAGTTTGTTTAATATTTTGAGCCATGTTTTGAACTTCGGAGTTGTTGTTCGATCTCGTATCGTGATTACCGGACGTTTGTAATTTCCTGAAGTTTTGGGTGTTCGTCTTTGTATTTGTTTTCCAAACCTTCGGGTTACCGCAATCACATGTTTGTTTGGAATTTAGATTTATGTTTTGGCTATTGTACCGCTCGGTTTATGTAATCGTGGTGGCTCATGTTCATCGCGTTCCGTATATCTCCTTGCATAGTGAATCGGACTACAGCAGTTCTGTTCTGCATGAATCTTACATACGCTATCAGTAGCAGATAACGTATGTTAACCTGAGTAGCTTTACGTACGTTATTTCCATTACATTACGTACATTATCTTATGAAGGATTTCGGGCAGTCAGTCCTGAAAGACCCTTACATATGTAAAGGTTACAATCTTACGTATGTTAAACTGCTAACGTACGTTAGTGTTGTGCCCCTAATGTACATAAGCCTCTGTCCATCTATATATACATGTGAGCCAACCTGTTTATGGGATATTTTCCTCCACTTCCTTCTTCTTCGATTTTCGATGATTTGGGATGATTTCTGTCATCAATCTTCATCTTGGTAAGTCTTGTTCATGTTTATATCACCATCTAACTTGTTTTACTATCGACGTATTCTCATTCTTATAACCCTAGGTGAGCTATTTGGGGGGTTTCCTTCGATTTCTGATTTTAGTCCGAAGTTGGTGAATTAGTTATGTAATTTTTGTTGTTTTAGTTGTAATCTTTGGATTAGAAACTTGTTTATCGATTTCATTTCACCTGGAGCATGATTTTGATTTCCTTGAGAAATTCTGGAAACCCTCGTTGTTGATATTCTTTTCCATAGAGGGTTAGAGTTGGATTCAGAGGAGTTTTGTTAGTTCGTTGTGGAGTTGTACTTGTAATATTGTGAGGCTGTCGCATGCTCGTTGAGATTGAAAGTTCTGTGGTGGCCAGTTGCATCCGTTCGTCACTTTGTTCGCTCGTGGTCTCCAAGCAAGTATCTTGCCCATACATTTTGTGTTTAGTGGATATAATAATTGGTAATCGGCTACGTATGTTATTTTAATGCTTATAGCGAACTTTCAAAAGAATTAAATATTTGTAATAACGGCTTTCTTTTAAAACAAGTGTTCTTTGTGAAAGAATGAGATTCTCTAGATACGTGCATTAATGTTGTAAATTGGAACACATTATCATTGTGTAGTTTCGTAGTGTGCGATTATGTCGTTGAATGTTAAAAGCTCCCTGTCCTTCGTTAAGGCTTGTGAGTTGCAACGTGTACTTATTTAGTGAATATGTGATGTCATATGATATTGATTGCTAACTTTTATGTAAGGAGGTCGTGTTATTCGTTGTTGTTCGTGAAGTATATCTTTCTTGTGGTATGTGATTGTGGTAATGTAATGTTTTGTCGGCTAGGGTTGTTATGCCTCCAGGATCCGTCCTTGTTAGTATGGGTCGAGCTTGACCATAGGGTTATCCAAACCGGGTAGGTCTCGAGGAGACTCTGAGGTTCGTGGCTTGCTAGCACGATTCCAAAATCACTTATAGGTGTGTGATTGGACATGTGACATGCTCGTCATGGTTTATCCAAATTAGGTATGTCCTCGCGAGACTCCGAGGTTCGTGGCTTGTTAGCACGATGTTGTGTCGAGATTTATACGTCTCAATAGGCGATCGCCTCAGAGACCGAGCGACCGAGCCAGAGTCCAGCAGCCAAAGCAGATTGGCCGATCGAAGGTCCCAGGACAAGTCCCGGTGCCGAGCGATCGACATCTAAAGGCGATCATCTCTCGGCACCTGGCGATCGACCCCTGGTGACCGACCAATGACGACCGCCTCATGCCACGCAAGGCCAATGATCGTCCAGTCAGCAAAGGCCTAAGCTCGGACGGAGTCCCACATGCAGATCTGGAAAAGGCGCCGCAGCACATGGATCGTTGACCACAGCCTGTCAGCATCTTCCCACCAACCGACAGACCCGCCGAAAGTTGTACAGTGGGACCGCCTCGTGATAAGAACTCAGACGCATGCCGCTCCTGATTGATCGCACCTGTTGCCGCCAGAAGCCGTAGGCTTTAAGGCAGGCAGCCCATGTGACACAAAGACGATCGACCCTTATTATATTACAGGAAAGGCGATCGCCCGTCAGTAAACAGAGCATCTCAGCTCCTATAAATAGAAGGCTGCCTGCACTTGGACAACTCTCTGCTTCTTAACAAGCTCAACTTATAACTTTGCTTTCTTACTCTTGGCAACAGCTATCTCTCGGCCTTTCTTCTCTCTCAGCACCTCTTACACGAAAGACGGTCGGCAGAGACAAAACACGCAGAGCTTCGCTCAAGAGCTAGATAAATAGGATCTTTTACACTCATTGTGATTAGGTTCTTACATTAATACTTGTATCCCCGAATATTTGTATTAATAACATCTCGCGAGAGCATTCAAGCCCGAGCCTAACAAACCCGACAAATCTTGTGTTTTTCCATCCCCATGGACGTGCTCTCGCAATTTGCTGTTGCTCGACCATTCCAACAATATTCATCCTCGGATAATATTTCGGGCAACAACAATTGGCGCTAGAAGAAGGGTGCAAATCTTAACCCTCATTTTTATTCCTACCGTCTCGAAGAACACTCACTTTTCTCCGGGGCATATACCTGAAGAAACACTCATTGTTCTTCAGAGAAAGCTTTCAGAATCATGACTCCTGCCTCCTCGTCGAAGAAAGCTGCTGTCCGATCCGCCAGACGCCTCATTCCATCTCAATCCGAGCCACAACCTATGGCGGAGGGTAGCCGCCGCGGTCCGAGACTCTCGATCCCGCCCCCGAGGGACGACCCAAGCCTCTCGCTCGACCAGTTCCAAACAGTGGAACAGATCGAAGGAGCCCTGGCCACCCTATGGGAGCGACGGAGAGCTCTCGATGCGCCTCCTGCTATAACCCCCTCGACCATCCGCCACGTGACCAAATGAAAGTTCAAGGGGATACTGACCGAGCGATCGCCAGGAGGCTCCCATTCGCAAGAAAAGGCGCTCGCCGGTGGCACCTCTTTCACCGCCAGGCGGCCTGCCTTGGCGACCGGGGCAGTCCGGCCCCAGCCACGAGTCGACGGAGCTCGAGTCCGTCACCAGGAGTTCGGCGTATCCGACTCTCAGAAGGCAGGCCAGCCATCTGGCTCCTCCTCGCCTAAGAACCGAGATCGGCAATAGCGGAGTCAGGAGATCGGTACATGATTGCCTCGGCTCCCGCTCCGAAAACCGAGCCACGAGCAACCAAGCTACAGTGATGGCCGCGATGCAACGCCAGCTCGACGACATGAAGGCGCTCCTAGAATCTGGGGCACGCGCCAAGAGCAAGATCGACGGGCCGAGCGAGCCACTCGCGGTCCACATCGAGCTCACCCCCGTGCAGCGTACGATCGCTCCTCCGCAAAAACTTTTGTACGAGGGGAGATCGGACCCCGAAACTCACCTGAGCAAGTTTCGGATCTATATGACCCGGTGTGGGGCATCAGACGCGACCAGATGCCGAATGTTCCCACTGACGCTGGAAGACCTTTCCCACAGGTGGTACGCCTCATTGCCGCCGCGATCCATCAATTCCTTTGACCAACTGGCGAACAGCTTCACAACGTACTTCACCGCAAGGTCGCTCGGCCAGAAAGTCCCCATCGGATGATGAAAATCAGGCAGGGAGAAGAAGAGTCTGACGCAGACTACATCGATCGGGTAGATGAGATAATCCTCAACGGCGCGCTCGTAAGCGATGAGATCACCCTCTACTCGGTCTTAGGGGGATTCCATGGTCTTTCGCCTATGTTCAGGCACCTTACGAAGGACCATCCCCCGACCTATGCGATCTTCCGCGCTAAAGCCGCAGACTTTCTGGCCAGGCAAAGGTTACTTTATAACTTATGAGCAACGCGATCGGCAACCGAAAGACAATCATCAGTCTTCCAACCCGATCGCCAGAATCAAGCAACATCACCAAATCTGGAGGACTCGCTCACCACCTACAGTTCATCATCTAACATGTTGGACTAAGGCACGAGATCGCCTCCTCCGCACAACGTACACCGTCGACGGTCGGTATCTAAACATGACGATCCGAGGTGGAAGAGTGTAGCCATGGTCCTGGTGGTCGATGGAACCGACTGCTTAGGCCATGCAAGGTTCCTTTGGGCTGAGATCGCTCGCCTTTCGTTTAAATATGAAGCAGGCGTAGTCGAAGGACCCTCTAAGAGAATCAGTGGACACGATCGCCCGCCCTCAAAGGTTCATCATCTAACATGGTGAACCCGGAATGCGATGCGTCTCTACCCCCGTCTCAACGTACACTGTCGAGGGTCGCCGTCTTCATGGTAGGCCGAGGTGGAAGCAGAGCTAACAAGTCGCGGAAGTGGAGTTGATTAATCCGACGACGCCCCGCGCAAGGACTCCTCTAGACCAAGACCGCACGCCCTTCGTTTAAATACGAGGCGAGGCGCAGCCTAACAGAGGACACTCACAATAAAATGAGTCACGAGATGGACAGTGCCGCTCGCGCACAAGACATGGTCATGGATTCGGTCCATCGAACTCCGCGACTGTGCACGGTTTCTCAGCAACGAAACTATTAAGTTTCTACGAGGGATCGGCAAAATTGTTTATTGCAGGTACAAGACCGGAGATAGCTAGCCAATCGACCAGATCGCCCAAGCCCGTAACCATGGTCCGCTCAACGGGTCACCCTTCTTCATCCTACATGATCGCCAGCAAGAACCACCTCACCCCATGTCTTCAACATCGGAGCAAGCTGGGGTCAATTGTTGTGTCGAGATTTATACGTCTCAATAGGCGATCGCCTCAGAGACTGGGCGACCGAGCCAGAGTCCAGCAGCCAAGGCAGATTGGCCGATCGAAGGTCCCAGGACAAGTTCCGGTGCCGAGCGATCGACATCTAAAGGCGATCGTCTCTCGGCACCTGGTGATCGACCCCTGGTGACCGACCAATGACGACCGCCTCATGCCACGAAAGGCCAACGATCGTCCACTCGGAAAAGGCCTAAGCTCGGACAGAGTACCACATGCAGATCCGGAAAAGGCGCCGCAGCAGATGGATCGTTGACCACAGCCAGTCAGCATCTTCCCACCAACCGACAGACCCGCCGAAAGTTGTATAGTGGGACCGCCCGTGATAAAGAATCAGACGCGTGGCCGGCTCCCGATTGAACCGCATACTGTCGCCAGCAGCCGTAGGCTTTAAGGCAGACATCCCATGTGACACAAAGACGATCACCCCTTATTATATTACAGGAAAGGTGATCGCCCGTCAGTAAACAGAGCATCTCAGCTCCTATAAATAGAAGGCTGCCTGCACTTGGACAACTCTCTGCTTCTTAACAAGCTCAACTCATAACTTGGCTTTCTTACTCTTGGCAACAGCTATCTCTCGGCCTTTCTTCTCTCTCAGCACCTCTTACACGAAAGACGGTCGGCAGAGACGAAACACATAGAGCTTCGCTCAAGAGCTAGATAAATAGGATCTTTTATACTCATTGTAATTAGGTTCTTACATTAATACTTGTATCCCCGAATATTTGTATTAATAACATCTCGCGAGAGCATTCAAGCCCGGGCCTAACAAACCCAGCAAATCTTATGTTTTTCCATCCCCACGGACGTGCTCTCGCAATTTGCTGTTGCTCGACCATTCCAGCAATATTCATCCTCGGATAATATTTCGGGCAACAACACACGATGCTAGGATAACTACGAGTGTATGTTACATGTATTTTGTGGAGCTAATTTCTGAGTTGTTTGTGTGACTGTTGTCATGAGAATGTGTGATTATGTATACTTACATAGGTTTATTTACTCGGGTATGCTCGTGAAAATTCCGAGGTTCATGCTTGCTAGCATGGTACGAGAATAAACCATGGGACGTATGATTGATGTGAATGCTTGGGTCATGGACCCTGTGATTGATGTGATGTGTGAATGTGTGTACGTTCTGTAGATTTATTCACTTGGGTATATTCGTGGGAACTCTGAGGTTCATGCTTGTTAGCATGGGATGAGAATAATCCTGGAATGTATGATCGATGTGAATGTTTGGCTCGGGGACCCTGTGGTTTATTGTCGAACTATTATTGTGAAAAGTAAGTCTTTGGGTTGTGACACTATGTGATTTTCGAAATGGATAAGGATTCAGTAATCTTAAACATTTTCTGATAAAACTCCGGAGGTCTATGAAACATTATACAAATTGTTTATCTGTTGTTTTTGCCTTTAAAGGTTTGGACCATTTTTTTCAAATGAAACCTCTCGGGAAGTCTTCTCAATGTGTTTGACTTGTTGATTATCAAGATTGTTTTATTCTTGGGATGTGATATGTATGGCTCATAATTGCACTTTGTACTTGTACTAGAAAAATTGCATTTTGCAATCCCCGAGTAATCAGGGGTGGATGTCTTTCATTACATCCAGGTATGTGCAGGTTTTTGGGGAGCAAAACACACGGTCGGCACGAAGCATGATGAAAGACGATGGTACTAATCACATGAGGGCCAGTGTATAATTTGGCTAGTTGAATGTATTTTGTTTTATTGGTGTATTATTCCCATTGTTGGGAATGTTAATTTATTTGACCCTTGCATGGGTATGAGTTGAGATAGAGTTGTACATGAAGTTTAAATCGTATGTTTTGATGAAAGACCAGATCGGTCCAATGAGTCGTTATTCAGCTTGTTTGGTTTTTATTGTGATGTCTAGTTTTGGTATCTAGCTTGGTAGACTCGTAGAGGGTCTGTGGCGCTGTAATATTACCGAGTGGTTTGGGGGTGTTACATGCCTTGTACAAGTGCCGAGCCCTGCGAACCAGATACGGTATGTGATTTTTGTCCCATGGTATAATTACTGGCAAGATGTTGATTCATGGAATTGATGTTTTTTGTTGATCTTGATATTCTGAGATACTATATGTTGGAATTTATCTTATTGATATTCTGAGGTAAATTACGGATTTGATCCATTTTTTGATCTTGTTTCGACCTCGTGACGATATGATATTTTGTATGACAAATTAGTTTGAGTGTGCGGGCTCATATTGTTGCTAATTAACTTAGCGTGGTTTTTGTGATTTGTCTGCGAAGGCATGTTTCAGTTATGTTCATGATTATTGTTTGATTCTTTTAGTATGGAAAGAAACATAAGCGGACATGGTAGAGGGGGCCGGTGCCGGGGTAGAGGCTGAATCCCAAGACTACATGCCAATACGCATGCCAATACATAACATAGATCGGTGGGCAGTGATTCATATATGGAAAACCGTTCACACCATGCCGAACAACATAAGAGTGTGCATGTCGGTCCTTATGTACTTATGCGGGGCATGATGGCCCATTTGAACCAGATGGGCCGACTGATGGAAACATGCAGAATGCTGCAACTGTTGGCCAGCAGAAAGGACCCCGGTCGCCATCTCCTGTGCACGGTGGGATCATGAGTGGGATTATTGGTGACATATCTCGCCAGATACCTCCGACATTTGAGGGCTCCTCCACGCCTGCTAATATTTTTCATTGGATCGATCACTTCGAGAAGTTATTCGAGATGGTCGACTACCCATTGATGGCTTTCTGTAAAATTGGCCGATGTCTTATGCAGCTAGGATGAATTCATAAATCTCATGCTGGATAGATATTATCTGACCCCACTCCATGAGGCTAAGTTATCCGATTTGCTGAATTCGGATCCATCTAGTGCTGATGACGTGTTGTTTATGTAATATCCTGAATTTCTACTATGGTTATTTAATGTTATTTCATCCGAGTTGTGTTGCACAGTATGGAATATGTATAATATGGATAAAATAATGAAAGAACTCAGATAGCTATATTAGTATAATTGTCGAAGTTGGTCGACAATTATATTTGAGGATATCGTGTATCAAGTTATCGTACTTTTGATATCAAGTGTATCGTATGAGACTATTATTAGAACAAGTATATGTATTCAGTATATCATATATACATATCCAATATGTCGAGACGACGAAAAAAATAGTTGGAATTGTCTAAGTATGGTCTTATTAATGTACGCTAGTTGAAGGACATAGCGCACGCTAATATTCGAACTTAACGCACGCTATTGTGCAAGCTTAACACACGCTAAGGTTCAAACATAGCGCACGCTAAAGGTGAAGATTACCGTGCGCAAGACCATATCAGACGTAATCCGAGTAGTAGGTGAGATTGTTGACATCTCTTGACTTTCATAGGTCAACGGCATTTAGCGCATGCTAATAAAAGGTATTAACGCATGCTCAATGAAGACCAGTCAAAGGCATCCCGGCAATCATGGGTGGTTTTCAGGAAATAGGATCTAGGCAACTTCGACGAAAGTGCGGATAAAAGTCAATGATCAGATTAGCGCATGCTACAGATGAGGATTAGCACATTCTAATCCAGCATGAAGTTTACGTACGTTAAGGTATGAGTTATGTACGTAAGTTGCTGGACAAATCGATGCAGTAGCCTCTGGAATTGGTGTTAGCGCACGCTATAGTGTAAAATAGTGCATGCTAACTGCGTTGGACAGAAACTCAGTTATTAAGGACCCGTTAGCGCACGTTAATTCAGGTATTAGCGCATGCCAATGACACACAGTATATATATACATGCAGTTGGGTATTATCATTCATTTTTGCTTTTCCTTCCCTTCATCCGGTAGAGAGAGAGTTTGGGAGGTAGTGTTGAGTTCCAAACACCCGATTGTTTCTGGAGTTGATCATATTTAACAATACTAAGCTTGGGAACATGGATTGGAGCTTTGTTCTTAGTTGATGATGATTCTTAGAAGGAGTTCAATTGTTCTTCACCGTAGTTCATCAATGCAAGGTAATATTCATATCCCCTCGATAGTAGTTCGTTTTTAGAAGGATGTTTACATGTTAAGAAGCATGTTGGTTAAGGTTATCCATGTTGTAAGAGTTGTGATTCGTTCAAATATGCTTGTGAGATGGATTTCCGAATTTCATTGATGTTGTTATTAATATTGGGGTATTGATATGATTATTGTGGTTTGGATGGTATTAAAGAGGTATGTTGATTAATCCCTTTCTTTTTTCTTCGGATTCTTGATGTTGTTGTCGTTATATACTTCGTATGATGATGGATATGGAAGTATTGTGGTAGTTCTTGGTGTTTCTTGGAATTTGTTGAGGAAGATGATGATATGATAATATGTATACATCTTGGATTATGAGTAGATGTTGGTTTAGGTGTTAGAACACATTGGATTATGTGGTTTGTTGATTTCGAACATGTTTATGGATTATTTGGTGTTTTTGAAGTAGTTCTTGGTGAAGATAACATATCAAGATAATTATATGTTGAAGTATTAATGTTTTGAATATGAACATGGAATGTTCATGTCTAGGAGCAAATTGTGATTGATTAACAATGTGATTTTCATATAAGAATACGAATATGATTATGAGGTTGGTTTCATAATTGAGTATCTCATGTAATCCCTGTCATCGGGTTGAATTGATCGTTGATATGGTTATCGTATTGTGGAAGTATATTGTGATTATGGATTCGTGATTGATTGATTAAGTTGTTCGGTTTAATATACGATTGAGGTATTGTTGAACAGTTAGGTTGGTTGATTGGTTATGTCGGTTGTCGATTGTTATGGAATTGTTGCTAATTGTTATTACAATAGGTTGTGATAATTGATCGTTGATTAGAACCGTGCATTGTGATCGAGTTCGAGGATGTTCGTGGACTGCTTTGGTTGGGGCCAAGGAGCTCGTAGACGAAATAAGGAGATTGGTAACGTCTATTCGTATTATGCTTTAAGTCTACTATTTAATAATATATATGGAGACATTTATTATTATAATATTGAATTAATATTCTGCTTACGATCATCAAGTATGTGACTTGATAGTAAAGCTCGTTAAAGCATTTAAGAATATTTATTCTAGATATCCCTAGTAATATGATTACTAGTGTCATAATGATATGATGGCTATGTTTTACTGGTCATGAACATGAGATGTTATATCACATCATAGATACTTGTAGAGACATCTTATTGGATATTACCTAACAAATAGAATTATATGTGGATTAAGTCATTATAATTCTTATGATTGTTATATATTATTTAAGTCCTTATTACCTAAAGACACTACAGTTTCCTACATAATGAGTATCGTATTTTAACACAATACCAACGTCTTATGTAACAAGGAACCATACATTTTGTGATTGGATACGGTACGATTTATGCAGAGAGAAGTAGTTTGTCCAGAGGGGACTTGTCCCTCCTATAAAACGGAGAAGATATCCACGGGCCCTTGATAAGTTAAGTTGTTTAAATGCATGACCATGATCAAATTGATCAGTAAAGAGTTATTGATAAATATTTGAATTGGACAATTGTAACTTGAGATCAAGAATATTAATTAAGCTATATAAGTTCGACTTATCCATGCCTTATGCTTAGTTAGGATATCACGCGACGAGAGAATTAAATATTATACAGTAACGGAATTTCGTTTGTGCCGTCGAATTATTCTTTTAATGTGGGTAGTCATAATGTCTAGTTAGAGGTTGCTTATGATTCATGAGTCGTAAAATTATTTTATACTCATTGCCCTATTAATTAGAACCTACAGGGTCACACATTTAAACGAGTGGATCAGCTATTTTGTTCCGGTTGATTATGGTTGGTAAAGGGGTTGGTGAACTCTTAGCCATTTAGAGGACTATATAAGAGTGTCTTGTGGTAGCCCTCACACATGACAAAACACAAGAGAAAACATATTTTATGTAGAGAGAATCAAAAATCTGATTTTGATATTTCTCTCTCAAAAGTCTTGAAGATAATATCCAAGAGTTGAATAATAAAAAAGGATCAAGAATATATTTTCATATCTTTGAAGATTGATTCTTTGATCAAGAAAAGTATTTAGAATACTCATCTAATCTTCATATTATCTTGTGAGTTTGATCTTTAATAATATATTGAATAAGATTCATAGTTGTTATTTTAGATCAAAGTTCAAGAACATTTGAATAATATTCTTGGTGTTCTTGTTCTTACCAAAATCAAGAACATATGTATATTCAAATTGATTTAAGTGAAGTCTTTATTGAATCGGAGCTAGCAATCCGTTAAACGCTCAGGACTTGTTCATTGTATGAATACTGTAGAGGACGCTCGCTTCTTGCAACGTCTCTAGAAGGCTCGATCAAAAACACGCTATAAGATGTAACAATATTGTTCTTCGTACTTTGTTAATATACTTTGATGCTCGGAGGGTTTTTACATATTATATTATACTTCCGCTTCTCTATTTTGATATATGATGAGATCATAAATTTTATTAGTTTGATAAAAACCCAATAGTGGTATCGGAGAGACTAGTGTTGGGATTCAGTGCCTAAAACAAAGGCCCAGTGGAAGCGGTAAAATGAAAATTAATTCGATCCGAATCCCTACGAGGATCGATCGAGCTACGTATATACGAATATATAAACGAAATCACAAGAGATATTAGAAACTCACCCTTGTAGTCCGTTGATTAAATGGATTCCTTCTCTTGAGCTATTCCCAAAGCTTTAGTTGTTCTCCACGAATCCAATCCGCTCCAAGCTCTTGGATGATCCAACGCCGAAAGACCGCGTCTCTACTTGCCACGCGCCGGAGAAACCAACGGAATGACGATCACCTTGCTATCCTCCAAGGATAAGGCTAGAGCTAGGATGATGAAGCTTTTGATTCTAACACTCTAAGTGTATAAATCACACACTCTCAATATATCTTGAATTTTCTCCAAGAGAACTCAAGAACAAGGTGAAGAAGATGATGAAGACTTGAGAAGAATTATTTTCTCTCTCTCTACTCTTAACTCACAGTTTGAAGGGGTGAAGGAGTGAGAAGAGTCTTCATTTTATTCTTCATAATATCCTCCCCAAATCAAGACCAATTCAATAATAAGAATTAATTAAAGGATCTTGTTCCCTAGATAACTTATGTCTCCCACCAATTAAGGTGGAGACAAGGACTAAGGAAAGGGGGAGGGCAGCCATATAGAGGGAGCCGGGCGAGTTCGGTCCGTTTCAAACTCCCGTGAGTCCAAACAAATAAACTTTGATTCCGTTCCAATGTATTTATATCGATTATTTAATCCAATTGATTAATCATTTCAAATACATAATAACATAATTAATTTCTCCAAGAAATAAATATATTCATGAATTAAATTAATCACCTAGTAATTTATTTAATTCATTAGGCCGTAAATCAATTTATCCAATAAATCAATTTAGACATCCAATGTCCCAATAAATTAGATATCCAATATATAATATTCATAATAAAAGAATAAGCTCGATTCATTCCATCGTCAATCCTATTGCGCGACTCGGTAGGTCCGTCTCAGTCAGCAATGGAAGGAACCAAAGAGTAGTAGCACCACCTAGCCAGCCTGACGGCCTACATTGTACCCCAATTGAGAACGAATGATGGGATCATTCAAGAACCATTCTGTCGTGAATACCAGTATACGTATAAACCCTTCTTTCAAATGTCCCGATCAAGTTATAAGGTCACGGTCAGTCAAACCCTATTTGTACTTGACGCTATGCATGCGTTAATGCAAATTGAGATCATAGAGCTCTCGTGTATCCAATACAACTAGCTCCAATGGTTTGGCCAAAAACTTATGATCTCATCTACTAATAACCACATAGGACATATAACCCGCTCACTAACGGGAGAAAGAATTCTATCTTGGTATTCAGTAGGACCTGCTACTTTCCCGTCAAGATGCACGTCGAGGTTGACCCCCACCTTCCGGTTTACAGGATCGAACTACTCTAATAAAAATCTTGATGTCACAAGCACATCCCTACAAAATCCACAAGTCGAAGGTTCACGAATACCTATCACAACCTTTCGATTCAGTCACTGACTGTCCCGGAGTGAAATCCGTGTGACGAATCGAGAGTGAGTTGGTTCGAGTATACTAATCCAATTAGCATACCTATGATGTGTGCTCCCACTAACCATTAGTGTTCTACATGCACTCTCCATGTCAAAGAACACGTCATACAAGTCTTCACATAAACTTAACGCCCAGTCAAGTTTCATCGACTTGCGAACGATTAAGTATTTGAGTTATAAACCTTTCCAGTGCCGACCCCCTTATCCAATAAGGAGTGGAACGTTTTGCTCTCAAATACACGGACTAGTTTCAATATGTATATTTACGAGTTAGGAATGCCAATAACTACCAGTAAATAAAGAAACATACATTGCCTTATATTAATAATTTACATAATTACAAGTACAATGCCCTCACTCAACATCCTCTAAGTGGCATTCGAGGGCATACTCCTAAAAATCTCCCACTTGCACTCAATGCCACACACTATGGTATCTAATACCCATGTTCTCCAAGCTAGTCTCAGAAAGTGGCTTGGTCAGCGGATCAGCGACGTTGTCGGCCGAGTCTAATCTGTGCAGCGCAATATATCCCTTGCGAACAAATTATATTACGAGATGATACTTTCTCTCAATATGTTTGGTGTTGTTGTGAAACCTCGGCTCCTTCGCCTGTGCTATAGCTCCATCGTTGTTGCAGTACAGCGGAACAGGAAGCTCAGCACATGGTATCACTTGAAGTTCTCCCAGAAACTTCTTAATCCAGAACCCTTCCTTGGAAGCCTCCGAGGCTGCTTGATACTCAGGCTGACAGGTGGAATCAGCAGTCGCGCTTTTCTTGGCGCTACGTCAAGATACTGCTCCTCCATTAAGAGTAAATATGTAACCATAAGTAGACATCAAATCGTCCTTTAGTCCTTGGAATTCCGAATCAGTGAATCCCATCACATCTAATTCTCCACCGCCATACATCAGAACCATATCTCTAGTCCTTCTTCAGTAGTTGAGAACGTTCTTTATGGCAGTCTAATGTTCCCTACCTGGGTTTGCCTGAAACCTACTCACCATGCTTACAGCATGCGCAATCTCAGGTCTTGTACATAACAAAGCATACATAAGGCTACCCACGGCCGAAGCATATGGTATATTACTCATTTCCTTCCGTTGTTCCTCACTTTGAGGACATATCTTTAAGGAGAGTTTTATTCCATGTCGCATCGGTAGGAACCCTTTTTTAGAATCATCCATCTTAAATCGCTTTAAGATTTTATCTATATAGAGGGCTTGGGAAAAACTTATCATTCTCTTCGATCTATCCCAGTAGAGTCGAATCCCAAGAATATAGGTTTCTTCTCCCAAGTCTTTTATGGAGAAATTACTCAAAATCCAAGCTTTCATAGAACTGAGCATTCCCACATCAGTTCCTATTAGTAGAATGTCATCTACATATAGTACTAAGAATGCGATCTTGCTCCCACTAACCCTCTTGTATATACAAGGTTCCTCTTCATTTTGCACGAAGTCAAACTCTTTGACTGCCTCGTCAAAACGAAGGTCCAAACTACATGAAGACCGCTACAGTCTATTTCATGGAGTCTACATTCACCATTGCTCTGGTTATTGGTCGCGGGTCGGTCTCTTGTTTATCACCTGGAACTTCGTGGAAACCCAGTTCCTCCAAGTGCATAAAACTATACCTCTTAGGTAATTGAGACACCCTACTTGACGTACGAGGTGGTTGTACTTGTGTTACAGAAGGTTCAGTTCCAATTTCTTGCACAGGTGTCTCCTGAGGAGTTTCATTGTATTCTTCCAAAGAAATATTTCTACCTGCTCCGCCTTCCTGAATGAACTCATCTTCCAGGAAGTGTGCATGCAAAGCAACAACGATATTTTGATCTTTAGGCATATAGAATAGATAACCCATCGCCTCATATGGGAATCCAATGAAACGGCTCCTCACGGACCTCGCTTCCATTTTGTCCACCTTAGTCTTCTTGACATAGGCGGGACATCTCCAAATCCTAATGTGATTAAGACTTAGTTTCCTGCCCTCCCACATCTCATGTGGAGTTTTAGGAATGGATTTGGAAGGACATTTGTTCAAGATATATGCAGTCGTCAGGAGTGTATACCCCCACAGGTAAATCGGTAAGTCAGTATAGCCCAGCATGGAATGGACCATGTCCAACAAGGTCTGGTTCCTTCTTTCTGACACACCATTTAACTGAGGAGTGCCTGGAGGTGTTAGTTGTGATACTATTTCATGTTCCTTTAGGAACTTGTCAAACTCCGTACTCATATCCTCGCCATCTCGGTCTGACCGAAGTGCTTTGATATGATTTCTAGTTTGTTTCTCGACTAGGGCCTTGAATTCCTGGAATTTCTCAAAAGCCTCAGATTTATGTTCCATTAAGTATACATAACCATACCTAGTATGATCATCTATAAATGTAATGAAGTATTGATATCCGTCACGTGTTTCTTTCAAAGCACCACATATGTCGGTATGGATTAATCCCACTTTATCAGCGGCTCTTTCAAAAGTCCTTGTGAAGGGGGATTTAGTCATTTTGCCTTTAAGGCAAGATTCACAAGTAGGAAAGGGATCCGATCCCAATGGACCCATAAGTCTATCTTTTTTCATTTTGTAAACTTTGGTCTGACCAACATGACCAAGTCTAAGATGCCATTTCAAAACTTGATTGGTTTCATCCCTACCACGCTTCCTAGTCATAGTATTCACAACGACTTTGTTGCTGAGATTTAGATGATACAATCCATTTAACAATGTAGCAGTACCCACTAGTTTGTTTCTGAAATAAATTTTGCAGGAACCATCACCAATGAAAAATGAAAAGCCATTTCGGTCCATGACGAGAATGGATACAATATTTTTGTGCCCCTTGGGCAGAACAAGTACATCTTCTAAAGTCAGAACAAAACCAGATTCTAAACCCAAAAAAAGTGATCCTATGTCGGTTGCCTCGACACTATGCCTGCTTCCGATAGTGACCATTACTTCCCCAGCTCCAAGCTTCCTACTTTGTTCCAGATCCTGATTCACGGTACAAATTTAAGAACTAGCACCCGAACAGTTGCTTGGATATCTCATATCTAGTAGTTCTGCTGTGCTCACCATAAAGTTCGGTTAAGTGAGATAGAATCTGCCTAGCAGAAGTCATTTTCTCATGAGCTCTCTGAAGCTCATTAGACATAGAATCCATCATGTATGCACGGACTTTTACGTCATCCTTAACCCACTTTTCATGGTTTTCAATCTCTTCATGATTGCCTCTGGTCCGCACAGGAGGCGCTGGAATGTCCGTCTCCAAGACGTATCCCAGTACCTCTATACTAAGGACAATCATCAGATTGCGGAGCCAGTCCACAAAGTTAGGTCCAATTAGGGTGTTCTTTTCGAGTAGAATTGCGAGTGGATTCATGGTCATATTGAGAGTTATGTCTGCATTAAGTATAACAGATTAATTAGTGACTTGTTATATTATGTTCTGAGTATAGAATTAAGGTCTTTTCTATTCTTATTACCCAACTCCCACTATTTTTATTGGAATAACACACTCCCATGTGAAATACGGAAGTATCTTCGCTCTACTTCATAGTGGTGATCGAGTTTGTAATATCCGACTGTAATTCTTCATTTTTATCTGTCGTTGTATTACTCAAGTAATTTGAATATCGTGGATCGTTGCATTCAGTATTATGTTGAGGTGTTATAGATCTGAGCTTCGTATCGTTGTTATTTCATTCCATAGTTGATGATTCAATTTTATGGGAGAGTTACATTTTTGGGCCTTTTCTTGCGGTGTAGCGTACGCTACGTAGCAAGATTAACGTACGTTAATCTTGTGCCTTAACATATGTAATGCTTTCTCTGTTGCGTACGCTAAGAGAGAATCTGACATCAATTGACTTCCGCACGTGAACCTATTATCCGTTGGCATGCATGTGTATGATGTCTGAGCTGTTGTGTCGGTCAGAGTCAACCTTTAATAGCGTACGTAACACCCTTTTAATTAGCGTACGCTAATGGCCTGCGGATTCAAGACAGTAGCCACTATAAGCCGCTTACGTACGTCACATTAACCGCTTAACGTACGTAAGAGTGTTAACGTACGCTAAAATTGATCGATAGCGTATGTTAAGCCTGTGCAGTCTATTTATAGGACCAACCTTCTTTTCATTTCTTTTCAGTTTCAACTCAATTTTCTCTCCGTATATTCCCTCTCCTGCCCCCCTAGACCGATATTAACCTCCTCCACCTTGGTTTTGAGTCTTGTAACTTGGATTGGAGCTCATTGATTTGAAGTTAGAAGGTGTTCTTGAGCTTGAAGTGTGTTTCTTGTGGTGTTGAGAGTTGTTCTTCGTTTTTGGAGGTATGTATATGTTTATCCTCTGTATTTTTCATATATTAATGTTAGTAGTGTAGCATACTTCACTTAGAGTTTAATCAACCAAGTAGAACATGGTTATAATTAAACTTTTTAAACACTTCTTGATGAATATGATAAATGAGGGTTTAGATGGATGTGTTCTTGATGCTATGGTGATAGTAACCATGATATAAATGTTATGCTCATCTTGCTGGACGAAATAACCTCAGTAGAACATAGATAATCATTTAGCTTCTTCATAAACTGGGTTTGATCGATGGTATTGTTATCATAAAGTGTTAAAACACCATACTTGATATTCATTTACCTTGAGAAGAACTTGACAATATTGAAGATAGAATGATGTTCTCTCATTCAGGAACCTTAGAAGTTTTAACATCATTATGGCTCAGATTCACAGGTCCATGAGGAATGATAAGAACACCTTGTTGAATGTTAGAAGATTAGTATGGTAATTCTAAAACCTAAGCTAGGTGATTTTATAAATGATATTAATGGATCTTCCAGTTTTGTATGGATGGTTTTGACAATCTTCATGAATATGGTGTAATCTCATAACTAATATAACCGTATTATAAGCTTAATATTCAATTTAGATGAGATGTATTGATGAACTTAGTTGTGCAGATTTTTACGTTTCAACATTGTAATGTTTTTGGAAAGTTTAACCAACATAAGATGATATTGACATCATAAGTGGTTGTTTAACATGTTCTTGATAAATTATTAGTTATGAAGAATCATGCAAATATTTGGTAAATGTCTTGTGAACCAATTTTAAGGTTGAATTGAGGTTAAAAGAATTCTTGGTATAAGACTTCGATATTTTTGAGATAGAGAAACTATTCTAATGGATTGTAGGGTGTACTCTTACTAATTCTATATCAATAATTATACGGATATGTTATTGAGTAAAATGTATTTCATTTAAGGTTGATTGTTCGAGTAAACGATAATAATCGAGGATCATGCGTTCGTTTCGACAAGGGAGGATTATTCTCGTCTCCATGTTGAGGCAAGTTATCTTGCTTGGTTATAATGGTGATTAGATTCTTATGATGATTATACGTTTCATGTGTATGAAACGCTTATGAATTGGTGCCTCGTAATTTGATATTGTCCTTGACGTTGTTTTCGTTTTCCATCATGGGATTGCATTCCCAAGTATGTCACTTTGAATCGTTGATCTCGTTTGGTCCTCGTTGTCACTTTGGTGAGTTTTTCTTGATCCTTAATCGGATATGTGATTTGTTGAATTCATTGTCATGTTGTATCATGATATATCTGGAATCATATCTGCGTGCCGATTGGTTATTGTCTAGGATATTTAGTCGGGCACTTATATAGTCATACGTGGATGTTTTGTGTATTGGACTGTGCACACGAGACGTAGTTCATGAGGCTAATTAGGTATATTGTCACACGTATATTCTGGATTCCGTATACGGGGTGGACATGTACACGGACACATTTCCGGATCGGGCGTACTGTGATGTCCATCTTGAGCCATATTGTTTAATCGTTCATAGTCCATGTATGATTGGATATGTTCGATGATTTGGCACTAATTGTTCATACGCCCGAGGGGTATGTTCAGTAGTCGGGATGTTTTCTTTGAGATCTAATATATGTGGATTGTATAATGTCGGGAGAATCATTTATCATGTATATCTGACCCTAGTGTTTTGGGCGAAATACTTGTGTTGTATTTTAGGTCTAGGAAAGGCAAGGCACGGGAAGAGCACGGTGACGGCAAAGGGTTCGAGGTATACTAGTTCGGGGGGCCCATGTGTTTTATGTCCGGTTATTTCAAACCGTGTAATGTTACTTTAATTCCGCTTTATTTATATTATCGTTCGGTTGTATTTTGAAGTATATTCCATCTCCATATGGTTTGTACTTGTATTTCGGATCCTGTGTATTATAAGGCCGTTGGCCATACTATTGGTGAACTCCTAATCGGAGAAATGACTATTTATTGTAGTTCGGTATCACAAAGTAATACTTATTTAATCTGTATTTTGATATCGCCTGGTGGGCCTCAGTGTGGGGTCCACGACACTGTAATAGCCGCCTTTTGTGGTGTTACAAAAGATGGTATCAGAGAGTGTTGTTTTCTCTTTAGGAGTCGTTGTATAATGAACTAGTATCCAAAGACCTTCGTGTCACGTGTGACCTGTGCAAGCGCCTGACCCTACGAGCCAAATACAGTATGTACTTTTCGAACCATGATTTAATTACTGGCATGATATTGATATCGGAATAGATCTCCTTGTTGATCTTGTTATTTCGAGGGTCTGTGGCAGGATTTATCTGATTAATAATTCGAGGTAAATGCTGGATGGATTATATGATTGAAATTGTTCGACTTGACGTCGATCTAATATTCTGTGTGACATTCGTGGTGTCGATAATTAATTATGAACCGGTTTCTTAAATATGTGATTCCTTGTTGCTATTAACTTAGCATGAATTTTGAATAGTATCTTGAACTGTACTTATGGTTATCATTATGATTGAATCTTTCAGTATGGAAAGAAATCTGAGGGGTCGTGGCATAGGGGGACGAGGCCGCGGAAGGGGCCGAATCCCGATACCTCGAGCCAATAGACGCACGAATGTGGATCATAGTTCCGCAGACAGTGGTTCGCCTTCTAGGGACCAATCACACCACAGTGGGTGTGAGGATGCGCGTGTCGATCCTTACGTTGTTATGTAGGGCATGGTGACTCAAATGACCCAGATGGGTCAGTTAATGGAAGCTATGCAGAGGGCCACTACTGGCCAGCAGCAGGGGCCTCATCCTCCACATCCTGTGCTTGTCGGACCCGTGAGTGGGATCATCAGCGTGTCTCTCGCCAGCGACCACCGACCTTTGAAGGCTCCTATGAGCCTACTGACATTGTGCATTGGATCGAGCATTTTGAGAAATTATTTGAGATGGTGGACTGCCCGGAGGAGAATCGCGTCTCCGTAGCAGCTTACTATCTTAGCAAGGGCGCTCACACTTGGTGCCTTTCAGTGAGGCCAGTTAATGGTGCTTATACCTGGGAGGAATTTAAAAACCTCATGCTAGACCGTTACTATCCAGGGCCACTCCGTGAGGCCAAGCTGTCGGAATTGCTAAACTCGGACCCGTCCGAGGATGATGATGTAATGTCTGTTGCCGAGAAATTTCAGGCACTTCTTCCTTTTGCCACGTCGATTGTACGAACGGAGGCTAATAAAATCAAGTATTTTCTCAAGAGGCTTAAACCCCGAATGAGAATGCAGCTGTTGAATCACCACTGTACGACCCTATCGGAGTTCATTGAGAAAGCTCTGGAATATGAACTCACCGCGAAGGAGATTTATAAGAAGCAACCACAGCCCAACAACAAAAGATCTCGGAACCAGAACCAGACTGAGAGTAACCGGGGGACATTCAGGAAGCCCCAGTCATTGCCAAACCCTTCTGATCGACCATCCATGGCGTCGAAGCCAGCCGAATCGCACTCTCGAGCGGTCCCCTCATCTGTTGTGTGCTATAAATGCGGAGACCAGGGGCACGTCAGCTCCAAATGCCCGAAGCCGGCCGTCGCTTGCCATACTTGTGGGAAGAATGGGCATCGTGCTCGTTTTTGTAGGAATGGACCCGGACGTGAACCAGTAGCGTCTCATGCACCAATTCAGTCTGCTGTCCAAGACCGTGTGCCTCCGTCCGTTTCTTATCAAACTACCACGGCAAACAGGGGAATGGGTCGTGGGAATCAAAGTGGTACACATGGTGCAGGAGCTGCAAAACCCAGGATCTATGAAATGAAGAAAGATGGCAATCCCGAGGCCAGCATGATTGCAGGTATACTCGAGATCCACTCTCAGCCAGTGTGTGTTCTTTTTGATACCGGTGCTTCACACTCCTTTATATCTACTTCTTGTTTAAGTTGTTTGTCTCTTGACCATGCGGTCAATTGTGAGCCTTATGTGATTGGTCTACCCGATGGTAGAAGAATTATTGGAAATCGTGAAGTCCAGGACTGTCCGATTCGTATTAACGACCGTGAGTGGTTGTCAAACATGATTGTAGTCGATTTACCTAAGGATGATATAATCTTGGGTATCGATTGGATGGATCGTCATGATGCCATACTTAGTGTCTGCAAGCGGATGGTAACCGTCACTTCTGATGATGGTTTCGAGTGTATTTTTCGAGGTGATAATCCCAGCCATTTCGGGAGAGTCATCAGTGCTATGAAGGCAGTGAAACTACTTAATCAAGGGTGTATCGGTTATTGGTGCTACATGACCAAAACAACAGATCGACCAGTTGAATTGGCCGACATTCTGGTAGTCCGAGACTACCCAGACGTATTTCCAGACGAGTTTCCAGGCTTACCTCCACATTGTGAGGTGGATTTTACTATTGAGTTAGAGCCAGGTACATCCCCGCTTTCAAAAGCGCCGTATCGTATGGCTCTGATTGAGATGCAGGAGTTGAAGAACCAGCTTGAGGAGTTGACTGAAAAGGGATATATTCGACCTAGTGCGTCCCCTTGGGGAGCACCAGTGTTATTTGTACGAAAGAAAGACGGATCTCTACATTTATGTATTGATTACCGTGAGGTGAACAGGGTAACCATCAAGAACAAATACCTATTGCCTCGTATTGATGATTTATTGGACCAACTTTGGGGAGCTGCTGTGTTTTCTAAGATTGACTTGAGATTTGGTTATCATCAGTTGAGGATTCAAGAGTCTGACATTTCGAAGACGGACTTCCGTACTCGTTATAGGCATTATGAGCTCGTGGTGATGCCATTCGGATTAACTAATGCACCAGTTGTATTCATGGAGTTGATGAATCGGGTTTTTATTAACTATCTAGACCGCTTTGTAGTCGTTTTTTTTGACGACATTCTGATTTACTCTCGTGACCACGAAGAGCATGGACGTCATCTCCACCAAGTTCTCGATGCGTTGAGGCGAGAACAGCTTAATGGGAAATTTTCTAAATGTGAATTCTGGATGCCTGAGTTTATCTTTCTTGGGCATGTGATATCAGCCGAAGGAGTGAGAGTGGACCCACATAAGACAGAAGCCATTCGAGATTGGCTACCTCCGAAGAACGTGAAGGAAGTTCGTAGCTTCCTCGGCCTAGCAGGTTACTACCTACGGTTCATGGAAGGATTTTCCAAAATTGCACAACCAATGACTAACCTACCGAGGAAGGATAAGAAGTATTTGTGGTCAGAAGCATGTCAACAAAGATTTGATGAGCTCAAGAGTCGATTGATTTCAGCACCTGTCTTGGTTCTACCAAAGGGAACGGAAGGATTCGTGGTGTATAATGGCGCGTCAAGGCAGGGCCATGGATGTGTACTAATGCAGGAAGGGAAAGTGATTGCCTATGCATCGAGACAATTGCGACCCTATGAAGTTAACTATCCGACCCATGACTTGGAGCTGGCAGCCGTAGTGTTTGCATTGAAAATCTGGCGTCACTATCTGTATGGAGTTACCTGTCAGATCTTTACGGATCACAAGAGCATGAAATACATTTTTACTCAGAAGGAGTTAAACATGAGGCAGAGGAGGTGGCTAGAATTAATCAAAGATTATGAAATCGAGATCCTCTATCATCCGGGCAAGGCAAATGTGGTTGCTGACGCCTTGAACCATAAAACAGTGCAAGAGCAGATGCTTAGCCGCTTGACATCTTAGAGGGAATTGCAGTTAGATCTTGTGAGGCCAGAGATTGAAGTTTGGTTACAGCATGTTCAGGGACAACTTTGCACACTTGAGATTTCTTCATCTCTTGATGATGTAATCAGATCAAAGCAGGTTACAGACCCATTCTTATCTCGAGTTCGGGATGAAGTAACTCAAGGGAAAGCCCCTAGATTTGTGATCCAAGAGGATGGATTGATACGCTTCAGGAATCGAACGTGTGTACCCACAGACGAAGAGTTGAGAAACTCTATCATGAGAGAAGCCCATGCTACCCCGTACTCGATTCAACCGGGGTCTAGTAAGATGTATAAGGATTTGAAACAACATTATTGGTGGGGAAATATGAAACGTGAGGTCGCCGAATTCGTTTCGAGATGTTTAACCTGTCAGCAGGTTAAGATTGAGCACCAGCGACCCACAAGAATGCTGAAACCGCTCCCAATTCCCGAGTGGAAATAGGAGGACATATCAATGGATTTTATCACTAGCTTGCCTAAAAGTCATCTAGGAATTAACACAATTTGGGTGATTGTGGATCGACTGACCAAATCAGCCCACTTCTTGGAGATTAAGGACATGTAAGGTCCCGAGAGACTGGCCCAACTTTTTATTAAGAAAATTGTGAGGTTACATGGTACCCCCAAGAGTATTGTATCGGATCGTGACGGGCTATTCGTGTCTCACTTCTGGAAGGCAGTTCATCGTGCGATGGGCACGCAGTTGAATTTCAGTACGGCTTTTCATCCGCAGACCGATGGTCAATCCGAGAGAACCATCCAAACTCTAGAGGACATGTTGAGAGCATGTGATATCGATTGGAAGGACAATTGGGAAGCCCAGGTCCCTTTGGTGGAATTCACATATAATAATAGTTGGCACGCTTCGATTCAAATGGCACCGTATGAGGCATTGTATGGCTGTCGTTGTAGGTCCCCTTTGTGTTGGGATGAACTGTCAGAATCTTTGGGTACCGAACCTGAAATGTTGTTAGCAGCCTGTGAGAAGATCACTCTGATTAGGAGTCGTTTGTTAACGGCTTAAAGTCGACAGAAATCCTACGCAGACCACCGTCGACGATCGCTTGAGTTTGAGGTTGGTGACCATGTGTTGATGAAAGTGTCTCCCACCCAAGGTGTTTTTCGTTTTGGGAAGAAGGGCAAGCTGAGCCCAAGGTACATTGGGCCATTTGAGGTTTTGGAACGTGTAGGTGATCTGGCTTATCGACTGGCTTTGCCACCGGCTTTAAGTCGGATTCACAACGTGTTTCATGTCCCCCAATTGAGGAAGTACATTGCTGATCTGAGTCATATACTTCAGTTCTATGAGGTTGAATTAGCGGAGTATCATTCGTACGAAGAGCGTCCTGTACAGATACTCGAGAGTAGTATCAAACAGTGGTGGAACAAGGCAATTCCCCTGCTGAAGGTTCAGTGGTCACGACACAGAGTCGAGGAGGATACATAGGAAACCGAGGATAGTATGCAAGTGAGATATCCCGAATTATTTACCCCTTAGTTTCGAGGATGAAACTCCTTTTAAGGGGGAGTATGTAACATTCGACTGTAAATCTTCATTTTAATCTGTCGTTGTATTTCTCGAGTAATTTGAATATCGTGGATCGTTGCATTCAGTATTATGTTGAGGTGTTATAGATCTGATCTTCGTATCGTTGTTATTTCATTCCATACTTGATGATTTACTGTTATGGGAGAGTTACATTTTTGGGCCTTTTCTGGTGGTGTAGCGTACGCTACGTAGCAAGATTAACATACGTTAATCTTGTGCCTTAATGTACATAATGCTTTCTCTGCTGCGTACGCTAAGAGAGAATCTGACATCAGTTGACTTCCGCACGTGAACCTGTTATCCATTGGCATGCATTTGTATGATGTCTGAGTTGTCGTGTCGGTCAGAGTCAACCTTTAATAGCGTACGTAACACCCTTTTAATTAGCGTACGCTAATGGCCTGTGGATTCAAGACAGTAGCCACTGTAAGCCGCCTACGTACGTAACATTAACCGGTTAGCGTACGTAAGAGTGTTAATGTACGCTAAAATTGATCAATAGTGTACGTTAAGCCTGCGTAGTCTATTTATAGGACCAGCCTGTTTTTTATTTCTTTTCAGTTTCAACTCGATTTTCTCTCCGTATATTCCCTCTCCTGCCTCCCTAGACCGATATTAACCTCCTCCACCTTGGTTTTGAGTCTTGTAACTTGGATTGGAGCTCATTGATTCGAAGTTAAAAGGTGTTCTTGAGCTTGAAGTGTGTTTCTTGTGGTGTTGAGAGTTGTTCTTCGTTTCTGGAGGTATGTATATGTTTATCCTCTGTATTTTTCATATATTAATGTTAGTAGTGTAGCATACTTCACTTAGAGTTTAATCAACCAAGTAGAACATGGTTAAAATTAAACTTTTTAAACACTTCTTGATGAATATGATAAATGAGGGTTTAGATGGATGTGTTCTTGATGCTATGGTGATAGTAACCATGATATAAATGTTATGCTCATCTTGCTGGACGAAGTAACCTCAGTAGAACATAGATAATCATTTAGCTTCTTCATAAACTGGGTTTGATCGATGAAATTGTTATCATAAAGTGTTAAAACACCATACTTGATATTCATTTACCTTGAGAAGAACTTGAAAATATTGAAGATAGAATGACGTTTTCTCATTCAGGAACCTTAGAAGTTTTAACATCATTATGGTTCAGATTCACAGGTCCATCAGGAATGATAAGAACACCTTGTTGAATGTTAGAAGATTAGTATGGTAATTCTAAAATCTAAGCTAGGTGATTTTATAAATGATATTAATGGATCTTCCAGTTTTGTAAGGATGGTTTTGACAATCTTCATGAATATGGTGTAATCTCATAACTAATATAACCGTATTATAAGCTTAATATTCAATTTAGATGAGATGTATTGATGAACTTAGTTGTGCAGATTTTTACATTTCAACATTGTAATGTTTTTGGAAAGTTTAACCAACATAAGATGTATTGACACCATAAGTGATTGTTTAACATGTTCTTGATAAATTATTAGTTATGAAGAATCATGCAAATATTCGGTAAATGTCTTGTGAACCTATTTTAAGGTTGAATTGAGGTTAAAAGAATTCTTGGTATAAGACTTCGATATTTTTGAGATAGCGAAACTATTATAATAGATTGTAGGGTGTCGTCTTACTAATTCTATATCAATAATTATACGGATATGTTATTGAGTAAAATGTATTTCATTTAAGGTTGATTGTTCGAGTAAACGATACTAATCGAGGACCATGCGTTCGTTTCGACAAGGGAGGATTATTCTCGTCTCCGTGTTGAGGCAAGTTATCTTGCTTGGTTATAATGGTGATTAGATTCTTGTGATGATTATATGTTTCATGTGTATGAAACGCTTATGAATTGGTGCCTCATAATTTGATATTGTCCTTGACTTTGTTTCCGTTTTCCATCATGGGATTGCATTCCCAAGTATGTCACTTTGAATCGTTGATCTCGTTTGGTCCTCGTCACTTTGGTGAGTTTTTCTTGATCCTTAATCGGATATGTGATTTGTTGAATTCGTTTTCATGTTGTATCGTGACATATCTGGAATCATATCTACGTGCCGATTGGTTATTGTGTAGGATTTTTAGCCGGGCACTTATATAGTCATACGTGGATGTTTTCCGTATTGGACTGTGAACACTAGACGTAGTTCGTGAGGCTAATTAGGTACATTATCACACGTATATTCTGGATTCCATATACGGGATGGACATGTACACGGACACATTTCCGGATCGGGTGTACTGTGATGTCCATCTTGAGCCATATTGTTTAATCGTTCATAGTCCATGTATGATTGGATATGTTCGATGATTTGGGACTGATTGTTCATACGCCCGAGGGGTATGTTCAGTAGTCGGGATGTTTTCTTTGAGATCTAATATATGTGGATTGTATAATGTCGGGAGAATCATTTATCATGTATATTTGACCCTGTGTTTTGGGCGAAATACTTGTGTTGTATTTTAGGTCGAGGCAAAGGCAAGGCACGGGAAGAGCACGGTGACGGCGAAGGGTTCGAGGTATACTAGTTCGGGGGACCCATGTCTTTTATGTCTGGTTATTTCAAACCGTGTAATGTTACTTTAATTCCGCTTTATTTATATTATCGTTCGGTTGTATTTTGAAGTATATTCCATCTCCATATAGTTTGTACTTGTATTTCGGATCCTGTGTATTATAAGGCCGCTGGCCATACTATTGGTGAACTCCTAATCGGAGAAATGACTATTTGTTGTGGTTCGGTATCACAAAGTAATACTTATTTAATCTGTATTTTGATATCGCCTGGTGGGTCCCAGTGTGGGGTCCACGGCACTGTAATAGCCGCCTTTTGGGGTGTTACAGAGTTCTTTATAAATCTTAATATAGGGCAACCGAACAGGTTTCTAGTCTATTAATTTTCATAAAGTGGGGTCCAATACCAACACATCTAATGGATGATTCGATCTTCTTTTTCCCCTTGTTCACTCTCCTCAACCTATACGGTTTATATGGTTCGTGAACAAGTTAAGTTTATACCATCAACGCAAATCAGTTTCACAATTGAATCTTATCCGGCAACCTATCAGGTTTCTAGGGATAAAATTTGCTCCAACCGAAGGCATCCAATGCGCTCCCGGTAATTTACCCGTCTTCCCCGAATGACTACCCCGATAACTCGGAAGCATAGCACATCCGATTTGGATTTCAATTTCCCAAAAGCTCGATGGAGGGAAGGAAAACCTTGAAACCTTATAAACATAATAATTTGTCATAGAAGGATTTTCGCGATTAACATTACACTTTGCACATTAATTATTTAAGCGCGTTTGTAGCATTCATACAATATGAAACAATCATTCACAACCTAGTTGCTACCGACATGTGGTTCATGGACCGTCCCGTCTTCGTCTTGAATCTTCATCTTCTCGAAATGGATCTTCCTCCGGTCTTCGTCATTATATATAAATTTTACATTAAAAATTGCATCCTAGATACAAATATTTCTAGTAAAATAAATAGGCTCAAAACGTCCTTTACAACCAAATCGAATAAAACGAACGATTCAAAACTAAGTACACTAACCACATCCCCATTCAAAAGCATTCATCCAATAAATACTATATAAATGGAAAGCGTAGAGATACATTGATCCAATAAATGATTCGAATCGATCCAATCAATTCACACAACCGGTAATATGAAAAAACGTTCAAATAATTCGGTCACCTCAAATATTCTAATTAATCAAATTTTCCTTATAAAATGAAATACCATAAATCATTTTAATCATATTAAATCCAATTTAACATGCGGAAGATTAATTTTCAAGAATACACGAAAAAATTGAGCCGGGGCGAAACTGGCTTGCCACGGTCGAGACACTGCCGGCAGTCTGCCGGCCAGACACGGCCCGTGTCGCCTGACACTGTCGGGTCGTGCCGGCAGTGTCCTAGACTATCCTGTCAGACTCGACCGTGTCAAATGACACGGTCGGGTCGTCCCGACAGCCTGCCGGCCAGACACGGCCCGTGTCGCCCGACACGGTCGGGTCGTCCCGATAGTCTGCCGAGACTGGCCGGCTAGCACGTCCAGTGTCGTCTGACACGGTCAGGTCAGCCCGGCAGCTTCCTGCCCGTAGTCCGAAAAGTCGTCCGACGACGATTCGGAGCTCGATTTTCGACCGGATATCCAATATCGATATTTTTCAACATTCATATCTTCAATATAAATCATATTTCCCAGAAATTAAAGATTTATATTTAGACATAAACTTATGAAAAATACAACAATTACGAATGAATAACATATACTACGATTATGACTATAAATGATTCCAAATCATTCACCATCTAATCAAGCATTCCAAATGCCAATATCGTATATACGATCGCAAGACCTGCGCTTCGATACCACTGTTGGGATTCGGTGCCTAAAATGAAGGCCCAGCAGAAGCGGTAAAATGAAAATTAATTCGATCTGAATCGCTACGAGGATCGACCGAGCTACGTATATACGAATATATAAACGAAATCACAAGAGATATTAGAAACTCACCCTTGTAGTCCGTTGATTAAATGGATTCCTTCTCTTGAGCTATTCCCCAAGCTTTAGTTGTTCTCCACGAATCCAATCCGCTCCAAGCTCTTGGATGATCCAACACCGAAAGACCGCGTCTCTACTTGCCACGCGCTGGAGAAACGAACATAATGATGATCACCTTGCTGTCTTCCAAGGATACGGCTAGAGCTAGGATGATGAAGCTTTTAATTCTAACTCTCTAAGTATATAAATCACACACTCTCAATATATCTTGAATTTTCTCCAAGAGAACTCAAGAACAAGGTGAAGAAGATGTTGAAGACTTGAGAAGAGTTATTTTCTCTCTCTCTACTCTTAACTCACGGTTGGAAGGGGTGAAGGAGTGAAAAGAGTCTTCATTTTATTCTTCATAATATCCTCCCCAAATCAAGACCAATTCAATAATAAGAATTAATTAAAAGATCTTGTCCCCTAAATACCTTATGTCTCGCACCAATTAAGGTGGAGACAAGGACTAAATGGGGAGGAAATGGGCGGCCATTTAGAAGGAGCCGGGCGAGTTCGGTCCGTTTTGGACTCCCGTGAGTCCAAATAGATAAATTCTGATACCGTTCCGATGTATTTATATCAATTATTTAATCCAATTAATTAATCATATCAAATACATAATAACATAATTAATTTCTCCAAGAAATAATTATATCCATGAATTAAATTAATCACCCAGTAATTTATTTAATTCATTAGGCCGTAAATCAATTTATCCAATAAATCAATTTAGACATCCAATATCCCAATAAATTAGATATCCAATATCTAATATTCATAATGAGGAAATAAGCTCGATTCATTCCGTCGTCAATCCTATTGTGCAACTCGGTAGGTCCGTCTCAGTCAGCAATGGGAGGAACCAAAGAGTAGCAGCACCACCTAGCCAGCCTGGCGGCCTACACTGTACCCCAACTGAGAACGAATGATCTGATCATTCAAGAACCATTCTGTCGTGAATACCAGTATACGTATAAACCCTTCTTTCAAATGTCCCGATCAAGTTATAGGGTCACGGTCAGTCAAACCCTGTTTGTACTTGACGCTATGCATGCGTTAATGCAAATCGAGATCATCGAGCTCTCATGTATCCAATACAACTAGCTCAAATGCTTTGGCCAAAGACTTATGATCTCATCTGCCAATAACCGCATAGGACATATAACCCGCTCACTAACGAGAGAAAGGATTCTATATTGGTATTCAGTAGGACCTGCTACTTGCCCGTCAAGATGCACGTCGAGGTTGACCCCCACCTTCCAGTTTAAAGGGTCGAACTACTCTAATGAAAATCTTGACGTCACAAACACATCCCTACTAAATCCTCAAGTTGAAGGTTCACGAATACCTATCACAACCTTTCGATTCAGTCATTGACTGTCCCGAAGTGAAATCCGTGTGACGAATCGAGAGTGAGTCGGTTCGAGTATACTAATCCAATTAGCATACCTATAACGTGTGCTCCCACTATCCATTAGTGTTCGACAGGCACTCTCTATGTCAAAGAACACGTCATACAAGTCTTCACATAAACTTAACGCCCAGTCAAGTTTCATCGACTTGCAAACGATTAAGTATTTGAGCTATAAACATTTCTAGTGCCGAACCCATTATCCAATAAGGAGTGAAACGTTTTGCTCTCAAATACACGGACTAGTTTCTAAATGTATATTTATGAGTTAGGAATGCCAGTAACTACCAGTAAATAAAGAAACATTCATTGCCTTATATTAATAATTTACATAATTACAAGTACAATGCCCTCACTCAACATCCTCTGAGTAGCATTCGAGGGCATACTCCTAACAACTAGTATATTTTCATTGTTTCGATTTTCATATTTGTTGATATATGATGTTCATATATGTGATGTATGATGTTTATATATATGATATATAAATTTTATCTATGTATATTTATATATATGATGATATATATAATTTTAATAGATTTGTGTTTTATCTATATATGAGATATATATATGATGTCTATCTTAAAATGTATATGGTGATATATATATATATATATATATTTTGATTTATAGGTTTGACCTTGACATATATGGTTCTTTGATATATGGAAATTCATGTTATGACTTAGTTCTGCTAATAATCCAAGAATCAAAGAACATATGATTTGACCTACATATAAATTTTATGTTAGGTCTATGAATTTTAAGAGGTGCATATGAACATAAAATTGTTTATGTAAAGATTATGCTTCTTTAAAATTTTCATAAGAACATAATTATATTTTGATTCCGAGTTGTATAAATATAGATTTGATCTACTTGATTTATACATTAATATTGCTCAAAACATATTAATTGTAATATACATAAGATGTATACATGAAGTATACATGAGATGTATACTCATAAACTCAAAAAATATCTATTGGAATGCTGAAAAGGCAAGTTATTACTTGTTCAAGTTTATAATATTTAATGAATGGTTTCATTTCGTTTATAATTCATATAGCAATGAGTATAAGTGTATGTGGTCTTTCGGGTTTTAGAGTTAAATCATAAGGTATATGGTTTATATTTTATTATTGGTGTACCTGTGACATTTTGGATCACCGAATGTTGTGGATAATCGTAGGTAATGGTTTTTGACATCGAGACTGCTCTCGAAGGATTCGGGGCAATTACTATTGGTCATTCATTGTTGTAATTCTTTCATGTCGTCGTGCATTCGTTATTGTTGGTGTCATGCATTTTTGTATCGTGTTGTTGTCCACCTCATGTTGATCCGATTGGATCATCTTGGGATTTATGCTAGCGTGCGCTGGATCATTGGATGGGTTTTCCACCTCGTGTAGGTCCGACGGGATCTTCTCGGGTCTATGCAGTGAACATTGGATCATCGGATTACCCAGAGTATGTTGTTGTTGTTGTTGTTGATATGAGCATATGTCGTTGTTGTGTTGTTGTTATGAGTACAGGTTGTCGTTGTCGTTTTATGGGCACGTTGTTGTTGTCTTGTTGAGCATATTGATGTTGTCATTTGAGTATGAATTTGTAGGTCTTGTGTTAGGACCATGTCCATATGTTGTTTTAACCTGATCTCAGATTAGACTGGTATAATTCATCGTGGTATTGCGTATCTTGAGGTATGTCCCGTATTTCTTTCTTGGTACTCGTCTCTTGATTGGTAATTGGTTATCATGATGAGATTGATGACATATCCGATGGATTGGATTGGACAGAGCTGGTATATTTCGTAATGGTAGGTTATGTTGATGTCTTGGGAATTTTGGGTATTGTTTAGGATACAGTTTAGATGTTATGTATGAGCTCATTGTGTTGTTGAGAATACAAGATGTGGATTATGGTAAGAATACATTTGAGCCTCATCACTAGTTTGTAAAGTTATGACGGTAAGATTACATTAGTAGTATTCTTACTTTGTGATTTCATTGGTATGTAATTATTGATGAAATGTAATCGTTATCATTGTTGAGTATTATGGCTGACCCTGTCGTGGGATCTATTTTTAGGTTCTTCTGTGTTGAGCTTGTGGCGGTCGTGAAAAGATGAGCTTCCCGGAGGATAGTGGCTATGAAGTGTATTTTATGGATCATGTACTTGTCTGGTTATTAGTCCGCTGCAAATGTATTTCTAATTGTATATTATTATCCGATGCGTGAGTATTTTCAAAATGGCCTTTTGGTATTTTGCGGACTTGGTTTATTTTGGGAAGTCATTTTCTAAATTATTTTGTTGGTACGTGTAAGTGGTGGCTTAACGTATACTTTTGAATCGATCAAGTTTTGGCATGTTGGCCTGGTATTTTCAAAGGAGTTTTTATGACGGTATTTTATAAATGGATTTTATATTGTCTTTAAGTGTTTTGAAAAATATTACTGTCGATAGCCTCTTGGGAATTCTTGTAATGATTGCGAAAATATCTTTTAGCCTTGTGGGTTCTATTTTGGGGCCCACGGTGCTGTAATATTCCCGATTGGATTTGGGGGTCTTACATAATATGGTATCGGAGCATTAGGTTGTGGAAACCTAGGCTGTCGGGTCGAGTCGAGTCGTGTTTTCATTATGTCATTTGAGTTGTTGATTGACAAGTATTAGAGCCCTTGGTTTTTTATTATTCACTTGGGCTTGTGTGTTATGTGGTTTACCAGTGTGGAACTGTGGTTATTTTAAAATTTTCTTAAAGGTGTTAACATGACTCCCTGAAAAGAGATGTGTTGTATTTGAGTCGAACTTGATTTTTGAAAAACGTATGTTGTTCCCGGGACGATTCTATTCCTTCCTGACATGTACTTTTCAGAGAAGGATATATGTAGCTATATCTCCAATAAGAATAAAGAACACGATCAAAAACCTAGTCACTAACATATAGTGCAAAAAAATTACAATCGAGAAACTTGATGAAGTTGAGCCGTTCAAAAATGTAACCGAAGCATCATTCACAAACAACAACATCGACAACGAACGAATAATAGGAAACTAAAGTTGAGAAACAACTGGAGCAGACATTTTTTCTCTTATACATGCATAAATTATCCAAACAGATGTCACTTGAAATATTATTCCACCTGTGTTAAGAGAACTGAGTACATCTCAAACTGTGATGGGAACTTCAGAAAAATACGAAAGATTTGACAAATTTTTTGAAAATATTTGTATCGTGTATATTTCTATAGTTGAGACATATGCCAGTAACACTGGGAATCGCTGGCTTCACGATCTGTAAGTATTATTGCATTTTGGTTATTTGCCGTTATAAGTTGGTGTATATTGGGAAATCTTTGGAAAAATAATGTCTTACAGATTATGTTATACAGTATGAGATAGCGGGAGATAATAGATTAGACAAAACCAATAATCTTGCAAACCCGTGATTATGGAAAATCAATGGGCAGGATAAACTTGGAAAATGGAGTTGTGAATTGTTAAGAGGGAACATGTAGTCATTGTTAGTTCATTTTAGAATGCATGATATTGTTTTTGAATATTTCGAAAGGATACTTTTCAAAATGTTATATTTTAAATAAACTATTTTGCTCGCTATTCTTAAATTTAATTTGAAAAGCAGTACTGTCTTTAAAACATGTTTATCATGGCATAGTTGAAGTAATCCAGAAGAGGATAATGATCGGTATAGCAAGTTATCTGTGAAAAATGGGATTATAATAGAGTCTATGCAAAGAGATTCAGAATTTTATCGTGTGATTCTCTAACCGAATGTCAGTAGAATTGATGAGGAGGTGAGTTAGTGTACAGGAGCATAGATATAGTCAATCATTTGCATAATTTTATTTGCATTCGAAAGAATTGTCATCGAGTAAGCGAGCCAGTTTAACTTCTTGGAAATTGATTTTTGTCTTACAAAAATATATATGTATATATATGTTTCGAGTTTTGAAATTCTTGAAAGAACTTTCGAAAATAGCGTTTTATTGACAAGATTATGTGATGTCAATGCTGTTTTAAAAATGTGATTGTTATACATATAAATTTTGTCCATAATGCATATTATGGTGAAGTTCTCAGTAAGACTCATAAGCTGGATAACATATTGAATGGTTCGATGTAAAGAGATTCGAATTTCAGTGTGGTAGTTGGAATTATCCTGGGATAACCTGTTGATTGATCAGATAAGAGAAATATTCTTCGAGTTTTAGATTCAGTACTGAATATGATTCCGGAACTTTGAGTTTCGTAAAACTGGGACATGTGTGCTATGTGGCTCTATCGATGTGATAGTAGCGTGATTTTTGGTATAATAATTTTTGACTTTCGAGTCAAATGATCTTTTTCGCATGTGGTATTCTGAGTGATTTCTTAGTGAAGTGTGGATTTGGGGATTGAATGTACGTTCGATGTGGATAAAGGCAAAGAAAGTGTACGCCAGTGTTGTATGCATGTGCAATGAACGGCTTTTTGTGAGAAGTGTACACCGGCGATACAAGCACGTGTCAAGGATGTAATACCCGTGATTTTCTCTTCCGCTAATTTTTTGTTCTTGGTATCTTTCTAATTTCCAGAAACTCGTTTGCGAGCTTTTTGACATTTTGATAATGTTTTGTTCTGTGTGGTTGCTCATCTGAGATCGTTCCAGGGCTATTTTATCCAAATCCGTGTTTTGAGCGACTTTTTCCGCTATTTGGTTCATTTCGTATGATAATGGTTCGAAACTATGGTTTCATGTTTCCTATAAGTCCGTTGAGATTTGTTATTCATGTTGTGAGTTTCGGTTCGGATGCTTGAGGTCATATTGTGATTTACGGACGTTTTGGGCCGTTTCGTAATTTCCCAAAGTTTGGGGGTGATTACTCTGTTATCGTATTTCGAACCTTCGGATAGTCAGAATCGTATTGTGTTTTGATCCTTGAGTTCGTCGTTCTGCACTCTTCATATGCATGTCCCCGTCTAGTGTTGTTGTTGTCGTTTCGCGGTTTCGTCACGCTTGTACTCGACGAGCTGAACCTAACAGTTCAGGAACTGCTAAGCCATTACGTACGCTATACTTTAAGTATAACGTACGTTATCAGCATGGCCTTACATACGTAAATCCCTTCGCATTACGTAAGTAAGGGTCTTCGTTAATTAGTACAGGGGCGACCCTTACTACGTAAGGTCTTATATCTTACGTACATAAACCCTCTAACGTACGCAATAGCTTATCGCTTACGTACGTAATCCTTCTACAGGTATTAATATTGGAGGGCTGACCGAGTTTGTCATTTTTCATCCTCCTTCCTTTCCTCCGCAGCTGTGACGACTTGTGGCGATCTTGGAGCGATATTAGAGTCTTGTAATTCTAGGTTTTCATCTTCGATGAGCTTTTGGTGTTGATTAACATCCTTAATCCGTGTTCTTCGCCTTCGATTCGAGGTAAACATTTTGTAAACCCTTCCTCTATATTTCTTGAATCTTCGAGTTTCGGGTTGTTCTTCTTGATTCTTGTTGTTGTATATCATCAATCGGTTATATTGATTCTCTTCCTGTGATTTGATTCGTATTTCTTACCGTATTTGGGTCTGGATTATGTTCTTGTTGTTATTGGAAAAGTATTGAACCCCAAGTGTTCGATCTTTTGTTTCTACGAATTTTTGTTGGGAATTTCGTATATTTTCCATCCCTCTTGTGATCGACTTTGTAGTAATTATATTGTTCTTGTGATTTCGACCTAGTTGGAAAATTCGAGGGTTGCCGGTCAAGCTTTTCCGTCGCTTCACGTGCTTTGGATTTGACGCAAGTACCTTGATATACGAATTGTAACTGCGTGAAATCATTGTTGTCGAAGTGTATGAATTTATACGGATGTATATATGTGTGTGTGTATATATATATATATATATATAGATTCATATAAATATTTATATGTTAAATCTATGTATGTATATACGTATATTGATATATATGCCTATGTCGGTGAATGACGAGTGATGAATGCTAACACTAGTTGACGTACTCAACTTGGATTGATGGATGAACTATACTTATTCATATATATATATATATATATATATATTCGGTTGAGTCGCAATATAGTGATATATGTGCGGTGTTGGTTGGTTATGCTTGAAGGCTTATTGTGATTGAGTTTTGATTGACAACGTGCGTGTTATTGTTTATTTGTGTGGTTATGGACTGGAGTAGAAATTGTGTGACTTGATGCACTGAGTTGATAATTGTTGTGACGTTTGTCTGTGTGCTTGATATTTGAAATCATGTGGATACTTGTTGTGAGAAACGTCGTATCCAAGAACCTCTGAGGGCGGGGCATGCACTCCGGCCTGGTGTATGCTGCAATGTGCGGCTCCATATGGGTGGTGAACGTCGGTGTTACCTAATGCGCGCGCAATGGGCGGCTCTTGCGGGAGTGATCGCCGGTGCAGTGACATGTTCAAGGAGCGGCCAACATAGTGGAGTGAACGCCGGTATACAGGTGCGCAAGGGAGGCGCCTGGCAGGCTTATTGGTTACGGGTATTTGAGTGATAGCTATGACCCTGTTACCGAATGATGTTCGTATCTCAAATTCTTTCAACTCACTTTTAAATGTTTGTCTTGATATAGACCGCGATTCCTGTTTTTGAAAGTTTGTTTCAACCTATTTTTAAAGCGTTGGTATCAGGGTTAATTAACCAAGGAGGTTTGACGAAATCTCCGAGGGTTAATTAATTGGGGGTCTTGAGCAGGATATGTCGAATGAGAGATTGTGCCTTTGATTGTATTGTGGTGCTATTCTGTGTATTGGGTCGAGGACCCTGTGAAATGTTGAGATGATTGATCTAGTGATGATGTTATTTGGATTGGGTCGAGGACCCTGTGAGATGTTAATGATTTTGTTTGTGATAGTGTTCTATAAATTGGGTCGAGGACCCCGAATAACGTTGAGATGTTTTCGTGTAATCGTTTTCCATATGTTGGGTTAAGGACCCGAGAGATTTTGAAATTATTTTCTAACAGTATTCCCATTCGATTTTCAAAACCCCTAGACGGCCCGAGTCATTAATAATGTTTTCAAATTATCTTATCAAAATACTTTTTCTTTTATAAAAATGGATTTTCAAACTAAATTTTTTGACTCCTTGGGCTCGTTTAAAGTTTAATTGGTGTTATGTTCCATAAAGAGAATATGACTATGTGATTATTTTTCACCTTGTGTATACGAGTGCTATACTGTGTTGACTATGGGAATGTATGGTTTGTGTTAAGGCTTCACGACGGTTGAATTTTGTGTTGTTATTGTTCGTATATCTTGTATATTATGTACTTGCACTAGCAAAATTCCAGTTTGCTAACCCCCGAGTTTTCTGTGGGTGGGTGCTTGTTATGCGCTCAGGTTTTGGCAGCTCAGGAGCAGTCACGGGATTGACTTGGAAGGAGATGGAAGACGACGATGCTAATCACACAAGAGTCAGAGTCTTTTTTTTCTTTTATTCCATCCGGGTCAGTATTTTCCCATTTGGTTGAGTATTCACCCTTGCACGGGTGTAGGTTTTCATTTATTAAATGGAGTTGTCATCCCTTTTTGTGTGAAAGTTTCTTTTTGTCATTGAGATGTAAAATTCATTAGTTTCTGAATTGTTTAATGACCTTGTTGGTCTGCGTTGTATTTAGATTGACCCCGGTCGGTCAATCGTTGTGTAGCTAATGGAGTTTAGCCTGGTAGACCCTTGTGAGAAGGGCCTGCGGCGTGTAACATTTCCGAACGTACTCTGAAGGTGTTACAATTATGGTATCGGAGCTTAGGTTTGCGAAAAACCTAGGTCATTGGGTCAAGTCCTTGTCTTGTGTAAGTCGCGCGCATCAGAGTTGTGATTAGTATCGTGGTTCCGACATCAACTTCAGGCAATCCGTAATGGTAAGTCTCCCGATCGTAAGTCCCTTTATATATGTATTTGATTATATTGTGCTAATGTGTTTAATGTGAACTAGGGATTGTAACTTGTTGGTGATATTATTGTTTTAGGATGTAGCATGCGTATACGGTCCAAGTAAAAATGGCTATGTAGTATGCTTCGGAAGTCGAGCATATTTATCGGTTTCTACATTTCATTAGAGTAAATCTTTAAGTGTTAATTTTATCCGCTGCGTGAGTATTTTGAAATGGCTTTTGGTATCTTGGAAACTGAATTTTATTTCATAAAACCGATTCCCTAAACCGAGTTTTGGCATTTTGGTCTTGCATGTTTTGACAGGTATTCTTATAACGGTATTTGATATTTTATAAATGACTTCTGTGATTATTTGAAAATACTACCGTCATCGGCTTTTTGGCATTTTGAACGTTTTAAAAATGCTTTTCAGCCTGGTGGGTTCCGGTGCGGGACCCACGGTGCTGTAATGTCACGAACATTTTAAAGTGGTGCTACGAATTTTTATAATATTGTGAAAACCCACGACTTAATGTCGTCATGTCAAATAGTCACATATTTCGGTGAAAAACCTTTCGATTAAATATTTTGGTATAAGAGGAAAGATTTTCAATTTGTGATATTTGGAACTCAACACCTTTGAAATATTTCAAATTAGTTACGATTCAATTTCCAATTTTCTTGGATTCATTACTCGAAATAATTTTGAAAGTCATTGTATAACCATCCTCTCCCAAGATAAAGGACAGTATTTACAAGTTTTTGGCGTAATGTGACTCGCCCACTTTTTCAAAAATTTGTTTTCATTAAGCACATATATATAATGATCATCCTAGTCGAAGGACCGGAGTTAACTTCAGAAAACTTTGTGCTTTACGATATTACCGTTATTTTAAAAATGTTAACTAAACCTTGTGTTGATAATTGTAGTATGTTGTACGACTGATCATTTTATAATACTGAGCGGTATTATATGCATTAGTATGTCGAGCCTCGGCGGACGTAGACGTGATGATGGGAATGGAAGCGGCGAGCTGGTTCGTACGACAATGATTCATGCTACAGTGAAGGAGTATCAAAATAAAACGATATCCAATGAAATCTCCTCAGTAGTCGAGCCCACGAGCGAAGCCAAGAGATCGAGGACATCTGGAAAATTTTTGGTCGGTGAAGAGTCTAAGGCTCTCAAAACCCCACGTCGTTCGAACGCGTCGTCTTCGCGATCGGGAGTGAGCGCTGGGAATCCCAAGCCAGCATCGGTGACTCTCAGTAAGAAGGGAGGGTGCTTCAACTGCAATCGTCGGGGACATGTTCGTGCAAATTGTCCCTCTCCACTCTTGACTTGTTACCGGTGCGGGTGTGAAGGTCATCGGGAGAAACACTGTGAGACAGTTTCCGAATTGGCAAAGAATGCCGCCCTAAGAGAGAGCAGAGCTAGTGACCGGAAAGTGTCCCAAAATCCTATGTTTCCTTCTGAAGATCCTAGCATGGGAGAATGAAGATTTTGTACTATGTTTTAATCGTTGTTGTTCCAATAATCGTGACATCGATCGTTTTCATTTTATTGTTTTACGTTTCCAACTCTCATTGTTCTAAGTTTGGAAGTCATCATGTCTTTTTAGTATGGGGAAATATATTAACTGTATTCTTATTGGTATTTTCAGTATTGTATCACTTTTCATTGCTAGTAATTCAATTGTGATCCTCTCGACGATTTTTAACTACCTTGTTTTACTTAGCCTACCGCCCTCCGAACGAACTTCGGAGCTGTTTTGCTAAATCCCGTGGATTATTGTGACCTTTCCACATCAGAATTTTATTCTTACAAATTTTGTTTGCAACTATTGTTTCATCGTTCTCTATTTTAAGTTTCGGGACGAAACTTCTTTTAAGGAGAGTAGAATGTAATACCCGTGATTTTCTCTTCCGCTAATTTTTCGTTCTTGGCATCTTTCTAATTTCCACAAACTCATTTGCGAGCGTTTTGACATTTTGATAATGTTTTGTTCTGTGTCTCATCCGAGGTTGGTCCGGGGCTTTTTTATCTAAATCCGTATTTTGAGCGACTTTTTCCGCTATTTGGTTCATTTCATATGATAATGGTTCAAAACTATGGTTTCATGTTTCCTATAAGTCCGTTGAGATTTGTTATTCGTGTTGTGAGTTTCGGTTCGGATGCTTGAGGTCATATTGTGATTTACGATCGTTTTGGGCCATTTCGTAATTTCCCAAAGTTTGGGGGTGATTACTCCGTTATCGTATTTCAAACCTTCGGGTAGTCGGAATCGTATTGTGTTTTAATCCTTGAGTTCGTCATTCTGAACTCTTCGTATGCATGTCCTCGTCTTGTGTTGTTGTTATCGTTTCGCGGTTTCGTCACGCTTGTACTCGACGAGCTAAACCTAACAGTTCAGGAACTGCTAAGCCATTACGTACGCTATGCTTTAATTATAACGTACGTTATCAGCATGGCCTTACGTACGTAAAGCCCTTCGCATTACGTACGTAAGGGTCTTCGTTAATTAGTACAGGGGCGACCCTTACGTACGTAAGGTCTTATATCTTACGTACGTAAACCCTCTAACGTACGTAATAGCTTATCGCTTACGTACGTAATCCTTCTATGGGTATTAATATTGGAGGGCTGGCCGAGTTTGTCATTTTTCATCCTCCTTCCTTTCCTCCGCGGCTGTGACGACTTGTGGCGATCTTGGAGTGATATTGGAGTCTTGTAATTCCAGGCTTTCATCTTCGATGAGCTTTTGATGTTGATTAACATCCTTAATCCGTGTTCTTCGCCTTCGATTCGAGGTAAACATCTTGTAAATCCTTCCTCTATATTTCTTGAATCTTCGAGTTTCGGCTTGTTCTTCTTGATTCTTGTTGTTGTATATCATCAATCGTTATATTGATTCTCTTCCTATGATTTGATTCGTATTTCTTACCTATTTGGGTCCGGTTTATGTTCTTGTTGTTCTTGGAGAAGTATTGAACCCCAAGTGTTCGATCTTTTGTTTCTACGAATTTTTGTTGGGAATTTCGTATATTTTCCATCCCTCTTGTGATCAACTTTGTAGTAATTATATTGTTCTTGTGATTTTGACCTAGTTGGAAGATTCGAGGGTTGTCGGTCAAGCTTTTACGTCGCTTCACGTGCTTTGGATTTGAGGCAAGTACCTTGATATACGAATTGTAACTGCGTGAAATCATTGTTGTCGAAGTGTATGAATTTATACGGATGTATATATGTGTATATATATATATATATTTATATATATATATATATATATGTGTGTGTGTGTGTGTATATATATAGATTCATATATATATATATGTGTTAAATATATGTATGTATATACGTATATTGATATATATGCCTATGTCGGTGAATGACGAGTGATGAATGCTAACACTAGTTGACGTACTCAACTTGGATTGATGGATGAACTATACTTATTCATATATATATATATATATTCGGTTGAGTCCAATATAGCGATATATGTGCGGTGTTGGTTGGTTATGCTTGAAGGCTTATTGTGATTGAGTTTTGATTGACAACGTGCGTGTTATTGTTTATTTGTGTGGTTATGGACTGGCGGAGAAATTGTGTGACTTGATGCACTGAGTTGATAATTGTTGTGACGTTTGTCTGTGTGCTTGATATTTAAAATCATGTGGATACTTATTGTGAGAAACGTCGTATCCGGGAACCTCTGAGGGCGGGGCGTGCACTCTGGCCTGGTGTATGCTGCAATGTGTGGCTCCATATGGGTGGTGAACGCCGGTGTTACCTAATGCGCGCGCAAGGGGCGGCTCTTGCGGGAGTGATCGCCGGCGCGGTGACATGTTCAAGGAGCGTCCAACATAGTGGAGTGAGCTCCGGTACACAGGTGCGCAAGGGAGGCGCCTGGCAGGCTTATTGGTTACGGGTATTTGAGTGATATCTATGAACCCGTTACCGAATGATGTTCGTATCTCAAATTCTTTCAACTCACTTTTAAATGTTTGTCTTGATATAGACCGCGATTCGTGTTTTTGAAAGTTTGTTTCAACCTGTTTTTAAAGCGTTGGTATCAGGGTTAATTAACCAAGGAGGTTTGACGAAATCTCCGAGGGTTAATTAATCGGGGGTCTTGAGCAGGATATGTCGAATGAGAGATTGTGCCTTTGATTGTATTGTGGTGCTATTCTGTGTATTGGGTCAAGGACCCTGTAAAATGTTGAGATGATTGATCTAGTGATGATGTTATTTGGATTGGGTCGAGGACCCTGTGAGATGTTGTAATGATTTCGTTTGTGACAGTGTTCTATAAATTAGGTCGAGGAACCCGAATAACGTTGACATGTTTTCGTATAATCGTTTTCCATATGTTGGGTTAAGGACCCGAGAGATTTTGAAATTATTTTCTAAAAGTATTCCCATTCGATTTTCAAAACCCCTAGATGGCCCGAGTCATTAATAATGTTTTCAAACTATCTTATCAAAATACTTCCTTTTATAAAAATAGATTTTCAAACTAAATCTTTTGACTCTTTGGGCTCGTTTAAAGTTTAATTGGTGTTATGTTCCATAAAGAGAATATGACTATGTGATTATTTTTCACCTTGTGTATACGAGTGCTATACTGTGTTGACTATGGGAATGTCTGGTTTGTGTCAAGGCTTCTCGACGGTTGAATTTTGTGTTGTTATTGTTCGTATATCTTGTATATTATGTACTTGCACTAGCAAAATTCCAGTTTGCTAACCCCCGAGTTTTCGTGGGGTGGGTGCCTGTTATGCGCTCAGGTTTTGGGAGCTCGGGAGCAGTCACGGGATTGGCTTGGAAGGAGATGGAAGATGATGATGCTAATCACACAAGAGTCGGAGTCTTTTTTTTTTCTTTTATTCCATCTGGGTCGGTATTTTTCCATTTGGTTGAGTATTCACCCTTGCACGGGTGTAGGTTTTCATTTATTAAATGGAGTTGTCATCCCTTTTGTGTGAAAGTTTCTTTTTGTCATTGAGATATAAAATTCATTAGCTTCTGAATTTGTTAATGACCTTGTCGGTCTGCGTTGTATTTAGATTGACCCCGGTCGGTCAATCGTTGTGTAGCTAGTGGAGGTTAGCCTGGTAGACCCTTGTGAGAAGGGCCTACGGCGTGTAATATTTTCGGACGTACTCTGGGGGTGTTACAAAGAAGCGGCTTCTGTCAGGCTTCTAAACAAGGGAGACATGAAATCCCAAATTCCACATTGGACTGATAATTGCTCTAAACTGATTCTGGAGTTATCGATTTTTGGGATATTTTCAAAATTGCCATGATTGCGGTATTTGCGTTTTGATGTACTTTGTTGAGATTTGTGAAAATTATTGCAATTGTGTTGAGAGTTTGAAGTGGAGTCGTGTGCTAGTATCGTGGAAGATCATCGACTTCGCACATTGGTAGGTAGACTGCTTTGGTGATTCGTTTATGATGATGATTGATTGTTTTCGTGATGGTTTGGACATTGTCGTTAAACTATTAGTCATGACTAGATTGCAAGTTTCGAGGACGAAACTTATTTTAAGTGGGATAGTATGTAATATCCTGAATTTCTACTATGGTTATTTAATGTTATTTCATTCGAGTTGTATTGCACAGTATGGATCTGTATAATATGGATAAAATAATTGAAGAACTCAGACAACTGTATTAGTATAATTGTCGTAGTTCTAATATCCGCAATTTTGAATTTCGGTAATTTTCTTTTTTTGGAGGAAGTTCGTTTTGACAACTCTATCATGACCGTTTCATCATTCCGAGAATGATTAATTCTGCACTTTTTGTCATCCGAGTTCGTTTCGGTGTCGTTTTGTTGAGTTTCGTGTCCTTAATCGACTTTTTCACGTGGGAGTTCGACTTTGTAAAGTCACCATTAATTCTTGAAAACTCCAAAAATTCTGAATCTTTTCAAAGTTATAGAGAATCAAGATAGCTTTCCAATGGTTCAAACGGTGAGTCAATCGGAGTCCAGACGAAGGAGTTATGGTCGAAATAGCGAAGACTGCACGGTGTGCCTTTTTGGTGTTGAAGGAGGCTGTACCGTGTGCCGCGGCACACTCAGGCTGTGCCGCAGCACTAAGCTAATTCCTGGGCGTTTTTGGTGGCCCTGGGCCGCGGCACACTTGTCCTGTGCCGCGGCACACGGGCTTTTTCTGCGTTTTTAGCAGATTTGCGAGGAGAAAAACTTCATTTTTTCTCCTCTCTTCTTCCTCCTTCATCTTAGGCGATTGTGGGCGATTTTTGGGCGATTTTGAGTGCTCCCAAACTTGTAGAGATCATCTACCTCAAGTCTTGTTGTAGATTTTCGACCTCTACTTGAATCCTTCATCCAAATCAAGGTATATTTCTTGATTATCCTTCAAGTTGACTTTTTGGAGAAATTGTTCTTGATTTCGTTTCTAATCCGATTTTGATACATCGATTGGTGTAGTATGATGTTATTAATCATGTTCTATGGGTTGTATATCCATATATCAAGTTTGTTTAACTCGATCGACGATTCGAGTGTTCTTGGGAATTATTGAACATTTAGTGTTCGATTAAATGTCCCAATGAGTTTCCCTTCGATAGTTTGTTGGGATTTCCCTTGTTTTGGCCTTGATTCTCGTCGTAACCATGTGTTATTGTTACTTCCGGAGGTTTATAGGTGTTCGAGGATTCCGATGTTGAATTCCGTTTGGTGATTGATGATTCGTGTGGTGTTATTCTCGTAATACTCGTGGTGCTATCGCGTTCTTGATATTGTTCGGGGGTTCGGGGCTATTCGACCGCGTCCTATCTGTCGTCTTATTGCGATCGTGGTTTCGAGGCAAGTACCTTGCCCATACTTTTCTCGTTTTATGGATATGATGATCGGTGGTCGTCTTGATGTGTTTGTTTGGTTATTTGAAATGAAGTTTCAAAGGATTTCGGTTTGGCCTCGTTAAAGGCTTTCTTTCAAAACGCGTGTGTTTTGTGAACGGTGTTTTGAGAATTGATTATGATTTGATTATTTTGAACGTTGAAGGATTTTATGATGATACTCCTATTGTTTAAAGTTATGGAATCGTCTATTCCGTATTTAATCTTGTTATTGTGTTTTTGAAGAGTTTGATAATGGTGTCGAGTTAATGGCCATCTCTAGTGAGTATTCTTAATGAACTTACATTCTTAGCATGTTAGTTTTGCATGATTAATGTGTGTGTGTGTGTGTGTATGCTCACTACGGGTTAGATCCGACGGGGTCTCGGTAGGGGTCCACGGAGGTGTGGATCGACGAGCTTTGCTTTTAACTACTACGGGTTAGATCCAACGGGGTCTCGGTAGGGGTCCACGGAGGTGTGGATCGACGGTTAATTGTGGTGAATTTTTGCAAACGTGATTTGATATTGGCATTTCCGGAAATGAGTGCTTTTGAACGGTTTTCATGATTGCATGCATTGACTAAGTGTGTAAGAGGTAAGTTGTTCGTTTGGCTTACTTGGCTAGGATGACACAAGAGTATTTTGTTGTTTGTTTTAAATCCTTTATTTGTGGATTTTGATGTTGGGACACGAACCTTGTGGTCGTTCTTGTGTACTGTGAGTTGATGAGATTTGGGGCTAAAATCCCAATGGTTTTGTAAAAGTCATTTTACGGATTTGGGGCTAAAATCCCAACGGTTTGGTAAATGTCATTTTCGGAAAGTAAAGATTTGGGGCGGTGACCCCTTTTGTCTTGTGGATTTTTTAAAAGTAGGATTTGATAATCCTAAATTGTTTTCTATTAAAACTCTCGATGGCATTCTAAACCGTTTTATAAATTACTTTCATTGATTTGTGATATTTCGATTTTGAAATGTTTTCTCAAACTCTTGCCTCGGGAAGTACTTTTCGTTTCGTTTGGATCTTTGAGGATCCTTGGTTATTGATATTCGTGGAATGTGAATTGTATGGCTCGTATTTGCACTTTGTTCTTGCACTAGCAAAACAGTGGAGTTTTGCTAACCCCCGAGTATTCGGGGGGGTGGATGTCTGTTTTTGCATTCAGGTTTTGGAGCATAACACAGGGTCGGCACAAAGGATGATGAAAGATGATCGATACTAATCACATGAGGAACCGTACTCTGTTTATTGGTTCAGTTGTACTTTATTTTCCGTTGCTATATATTTTCCCGTTGTACGGGTGTAGTTGTATTTTGACCCCTGCGTGGGCATGAGTTGTATTTGAGTTGTATGTATTCGTTGAAAGACCAAATCGGTCTACTGAGTTATTTTAGCCTTAAAGGCATGGTTGAGTTGTTATATGTCGTTACCAGCCTGGTAGATCCTTGAGGAAAGGTTCTACGGCGTGTAATATCCCTGAGCGGATTGGGGGTGTTACATAAATGGTATCAGAGCTTAGGTTGAAGAAACCTAGGCTGTCGGGTCAAGTCGTGTTGTTTGAGTTTTGTCTCGTCGGATTTAGTCTGACTGAGTCGTGTCGCGACGCGTCGTTTGAGTTTGTTGGTCATGATTAGTATCGTGGGGCGATCATCATCTTCGTGCGACCTGTGGAAGTAAGTCTCCCTTCTTTGTGTTGTGCCTCGTGTGACACGAGCTATTTTTATGATTATTTGTTAAGTGATGGAATCCTTATGTGAATTTTGATTTCACGATATTTATTTAGTCGACTCTCATATTTGATTTATACGAGGAGTGTCGTCGCTTGTGATGTCTTTTTATTGTTGTTTTTATCCGTTGCTGATGATTTTTGAATCGATTTGCACGTTTTACAAGTCTCTTGTGGAAGCTTTGTGCTTATACGCGTTCGACTTGTTCACTAGCCAGTGCGGGAGGGTATTTTTATCAGTGGTTTTGTTCTGAATGTGGTATTTTATCGTTTATTTCCGTTTAAAGACATGTATTGTCTTAATTTTAAACTTTTGATGCGTGTGCTAGGAGTTGTTTTAGTGAACGTCGGTATGTGTGAGTTTTGGGCATTCTGGCCTATTGGATTTTTGAAAACCTTGAGTATCTTAGAAAAACAAATTTCGAGACCTACTTTTCAAATGAGTTATTTTCTTGTGGTACATCCTAGATGCCACAATATATTTCAAAATTTTTCTACTTCGAGGACCAAAATGCTTTGAGATATTTTCAATGTTTTAGAAACACTTTTATTTAGACCCGAGGGTCGAATATTCTGAAAGTTTTCACTAAGAGAAGTGGCCTCATTTTTATCAAATGCGACACGGTTCTCCAAAGTCTCGATAACGATGTTTCACGTTTGTACTTTTTGAAATGTGATACTCATGATCAATCGGTGTTCTTCTAAATTATTTTCAAAATGAGGTTTTCGTTTTTAAAACCTATCCATTCTCGTTTGAGGGCTGGGTATACATGTATGATGTTCGCGTTGTCATTTTGATGTTTGCTCCCGAGTATGACCGAATTGGCGGTGTGAGCGTTGAGTCGTTTTCCACACATTTGTTGTGTTAGCCCCTTGTGAGAGGTGGGATGTTGGTGTTGAGTATTGTCGCCTCGTGGTGATTTCTGCATTGTCGCGCATGTGCGAGCTGTTAGAGCTTGGGTTGGTATGGCCGTGTGCATCGGTGATCGTTCCGTTATGTGTCGGTTGTTTAATGTCTTGTTACCTTGCTCCTGTTTTTGTGAATTCCGTGGATGAGGTCAGGGGTAATGCCCATACTATTTTGACTTCTGTATTTTCTCTTTCTCCAGTCTATCGATTCGCTCATGTTCGTTGGTACTTTATGAACTTGTTCTGTATTTCGGTGTCATCGTCCGAACGAGCTGTGATCTTGTTGTGGGTCGATCTGGTTATCGATGTTACTTTTTCGGGTTCAGTTCAATTCTTGTGAGCCTTGTTTGGGAGTGACATCATTTGGTTCTACTAGTCCTTTTATTCGAAGGGATCGGATTTTGAACTTCTGTGTATTCTACTTTGTCGACTCATTTATGTTCGTTGACATTTCTGAGCTTGTCCTGCCCTTGTTTTTGTTTATCGAATGAGTGTGGTATCATTTCGGAATAACTCGTTTGTCGTTGTGACTTTTTAATTACTATTCCCTTTCCTGTGGATCTTATGTGAGTGTGCATCTTGTTGTTTTCACCGGATCATGATTTGTCTCGAGTCGAGATGTGAACCTCGGAGTTGTCGGTTGAACCTTCTTGTCCTTCGTGATCCGAACATGATCGTTCAATTTGTGTTGTCTCGATCTTTGTGGTTCGATTGTTTGATTGTTCGGTTTTTGTTGATCTCGTTTCGTGATTGTTGAACATTCAGACTCCTTCGTAATTCCCTTAAGTTTGGGAAATCAGTCTCGTTTCGATCTTCCAACCCTTGGGCGGTAGAATTCCGTGTTTGTTCAGCGTTTGACTCGCGTTTGGATTGATGAACCGTTAGGTTGGTCAATCGTATTGATTTTCGTTCGTTGTGTTTTGTGATTGTTCGGATAATCGATCTGATTGTACTATCTATTTGATGACGTTTGTCACTTATTGATTTTATTATGTCTCTACGGTGGCGTTGTGTTGGTCGTCGTGGAGCGCGTTTTCACGCCGTATGTCTCTTTGCGTTTCTTGCAGCGTTTGGCCGTTGGGCGCGAGTTTTCTATTTTTGTGTATCTCGTTGAGTTTTTCTGGCGGGTATATTGCTCCCCCCTACTTGTTTTAAGTTTCGGGACGAAACTTCTTTTAAGGAGGGTAGAATGTAATATCCGCAATTTTGAATTTCGGTAATTTTCCTTTTTCGGAGGAAGTTCGTTTTGACAACTCTATCATGACCATTTCGTCATTCCGAGAATGATTAATTCTGCACTTTTTGTCATCCGAGTTCGTTTCGGTGTCGTTTTGTTGAGTTCCGTGTCCTTAATCGACTTTTTCACGTGGGAGTTCGACTTTGTAAAGTCACCATTAAATCTTGGAAACTCCAAAAATTCTGAATCTTTGCAAAGTTATAGAGAATCAAGTTAGCTTTCCAATGGTTCAAACGGTGAGTCAATCGGAGTCCAGCATTTAAGGAGTTATGGTCGAAATAGCGAAGATCGCACGGTGTGCCTTTTTGGTGTTGAAGGAGGTGCACGTGTGCCGCGGCACACTCAGCCGTGCCGCGGCACTAAGCTAATTCTGGCGTTTTGGTGGCCCAGGCCGCGGCACACTTGTCTGTGCCGCGGCACACGGGCTTTTCTGCGTTTTTAGCAGTTGCGAGAGAAAAACTTCATTTTTCTCCTCTCTTCTTCCTCCTTCATCTTAGGCGATTGTGGGCGATTTTGGGCGATTTTGAGTGCTCCCAAACTTGTAGAGATCATCTACCTCAAGTCTTGTTGTAGATTTTCGACCTCTACTTGAATCCTTCATCCAAATCAAGGTATATTTCTTGATTATCCTTCAAGTTGACTTTTTGGAGAAATTGTTCTTGATTTCGTTTCTAATCCAATTTTGATACATCGATTGGTGTAGTATGATGTTATTAATCATGTTCTATGGGTTGTATATCCATATATCAAGTTTGTTTAACCCGATCGACGATTCGAGTGTTCTTGGGAATTATTGAACATTTAGTGTTCGATTAAATGTCCCAATGAGTTTCCCTTCGATAGTTTGTTGGGATTTCCGTTGTTTTGGCCTTGATTCTCGTCATAACCATGTGTTATTGTTACTTCCGGAGATTTATAGGTGTTCGAGGATTCCGATGTTGAATTCCGTTTGGTGATTGATGATTCGTGTGGTGTTATTCTCGTAATACTCGTGGTGCTATCGCGTTCTTGATATTGTTCGGGGGTTCGGGGCTATTCGACCGCGTCCTATCCGTCGTCTTATTGCGATCGTGGTTTCGAGGCAAGTACCTTGCCCATACTTTTCTCGTTTTATGGATATGATGATCGGTGGTCGTCTTGATGTGTTTGTTTGGTTATTTGAAATGAAGTTTCAAAGGATTTCGGTTTGGCCTCGTTAAAGGCTTTCTTTCAAAACGCGTGTGTTTTGTGAACGGTGTTTTGAGAATTGATTATGATTTGATTATTTTGAACGTTGAAGGATTTTATGATGATACTCCTATTGTTTAAAGTTATGGAATCGTGTATTCCGTATTTAATCTTGTTATTGTGTTTTTGAAGAGTTTGATAATGGTGTCGAGTTAATGGCCATCTCTAGTGAGTATTCTTAATGAACTTACATTCTTAGCATGTTAGTTTTGCATGAGTAATGTGTGTGTGTGCATGCTCACTACGGGTTAGATCCGACGGGGTCTCGGTAGGGGTCCACGGAGGTGTGGATCGACGAGCTTTGCTTTTAACTACTACGGGTTAGATCCGACGGGGTCTCGGTAGGGGTCCACGGAGGTGTGGATCGACGGTTAATTGTGGTGAATTTTTGCAAACGTGATTTGATATTGGCATTTCCGGAAATGAGTGCTTTTGAACGGTTTTCATGATTGCATGCATTGACTAAGTGTGTAAGAGGTAAGTTGTTCGTTTGGCTTACTTGGCTAGGATGTCACAAGAGTATTTTGTTGTTTGTTTTAAATCCTTTATTTGTGGATTTTGATGTTGGGAGACGAACCTTGTGGTCATTCTTGTGTACTGTGAATTGATGAGATTTGGGGCTAAAATCCCAATGGTTTTGTAAAAGTCATTTTACGGATTTGGGGCTAAAATCCCAATGGTTTGGTAAATGTCATTTTCGGAAAGTAAAGATTTGGGGCGGTGACCCCTTTTGTCTTGTGGATTTTTTAAAAGTAGGATTTGATAATCCTAAATTGTTTTCTATTAAAACTCTCGATGGCATTCTAAACCGTTTTATAAATTACTTTCATTGATCTGTGATATTTCGATTTTGAAATGTTTTCTCAAACTCTTGCCTCAGGAAGTACTTTTCGTTTCGTTTGGATCTTTGAGGATCCTTGGTTATTGATATTCGTGGAATGTGAATTGTATGGCTCGTATTTGCACTTTGTTCTTGCACTAGCAAAACAGTGGAGTTTTGCTAACCCCCGAGTATTCGGGGGGTGGATGTCTGTTTTTGCATTCAGGTTTTGGAGCATAACACAGGGTCGGCACGAAGGATGATGAAAGATGATCGATACTAATCACATGAGGAACCGTACTCTGTTTATTGGTTCAGTTGTACTTTATTTTCCGCTGCTATATATTTTCCCGTTGTACGGGTGTAGTTGTATTTTGACCCCTGCGTGGGCATGAGTTGTATTTGAGTTGTATGTATTCGTTGAAAGACCAAATCGGTCTACTGAGTTATTTTAGCCTTAAAGGCATGGTTGAGTTGTTATATGTCATTACTAGCCTGGTAGATCCTTGAGGAAAGGTTCTACGGCGTGTAATATCCCTGAGCGGATTGGGGGTGTTACAGTAGTTGGTCGACAATTATATTTGAGGATATTGTGTATCAGGTTAACGTACTTTTGATATCAAGTGTATCGTATGAGAATATTATTGCAACAAGTATATGTATTCAGTATATCATATATATGTATCCAATATGCCGAGACGACGGACAAAACAGTTGGAATTGGCTAAGTATGGTCTGATTAACGTACGCTAGTTGAAGGACATAGCACACGCCAATATTCGAACTTAACGCACGCTATTGTGCAAGCTTAACACACGTTAAGGTTCAAACATAACGCATGCTAAAGGTGAAGATTAGCGCACGCAAGACCATATTAGACGTAATCCGAGTAGTAGGTGAGGTTGTTGACATCTCTCGACTTTCATAGGTCAACGATGTAACACCCCCAGACCATATGGGAATATTACATGCCGTAGACCCTCCCCACGAGGACCTACCAGGCTAAACAACACAGAATTACCAAAAACTTGACTGACCGTGGTTAATCATTATAATCATACAGACCATTAAGGTCAATTGCAATATAACCACACGGACCGATGAGGTCACACGACCAATGAAAACGAGATGAAATACAACTCTTACAATAGAAATCCACGCAGGGGTAAAGATACACAACAGCGGAAGTCTGACTATAACTCGGTCGATACAACATAACTCGACCAAACTCTCAACTCCTGATTAACATCGTATCTCGTCACCTTCTATGCCAATCCTGTGACTGCTCCCCCGAACCTACCTGTACCTGGACGCAAAACAGACATCCACCCCCGATTACTCATAGGTTAGTAAAACTCCACTATTTTACTAGTGCAAGTATAAAAGTATATATATATATATATGTATATTAGCTCAATATTATTAGTCTAAAAATATAATAAAATTATAATAAATATAAAATATATAAAAACTTGAATTCGCAAGATATAAATCGTATAGACAAGAACACTTGCCTCGATAATCGTTAACTAAACTCCGACAAACACGGCTCACCCAAAACAGCCCCGAAACCTACAACCTCCATAAGGCAACGAAAATATGATCACAATGAGGTTTAAGACCAAAAACAACTGAAATCATGCCAAACTATCGAGGAAAACTCATTGGAACATTTAATCGAACATTAAATGTTCAATAATTCCCATTAACACTTGAATCGTCAATCGAGTTAAACAAACTCGAGATATGGATTTACAATCCATAGAACACAATTAGTAACAACATACTAGACCAACCGATTCATCAAAATCAGACTAGGATCGAAATCAAGAACAAATCTCCAAAAAGTCAACCCGAAGAAAAATCAAGAAATTACCTCGATTCAACGAAAAGGAAGGATTAGACGTTGATATGATCCCCTAGAGCCTTTCCAAAACACATTAGGATGGAGTAGAATCGACCAATGCCTTGAACCCTAGTTGTAATATCCTAGAATTTCGCTACGATTTTTTCGCATTGTTTTATCTGAGTTGTACTGTACAGAGTGAGACCGATGCAGTATGGATGAATAATTTTGGGGATCCGTGACAGTTGTACCAATATATCTATCGAGGCTATATTTAATTCTAGGATATTACATGCTTGATATGTCTTTCGATGTCGGATATACTGTATGAGTATTGGTATAATTGTCGTACTTGGTCGACGATTGCATTTGAGGGTATCGTGCATCAGACTTATCGTATGATAATGTTATCGGAACGAGTATATGTATTCAGTACGCCGCGTGTACGTGTTCGGTATATTGAGACGGCATACAGGAGCAAAAATGGCTGAGTATAAAAGCCATTACATACGTTAAGTGTAGGAGCTTACGTACGCAAAGGTGCAAGTGTAGCTTACGCTAAGCAGAGGAGCTTACGTACGTAACGAGGGGAGCTTAACGTACACTAGGTTGAGTACATAATGTACGTTATGAAGGGAATCGAACAGGTTCGAGCTGTGGTCGGCAGGTGGGCCTGGTGTCAGTAGCTTTCGGCGCGGATGTAGACAGACGAGTCAACCTCGAGCCTTCAAACATGTTCTCGATTATGGATATGATATAGTATGAATAGAGTTTAAGGTGTCGCATGGTATATTCTAATTTCCTCGTATAGTTGTTGGTAAAATGCGTACAATACTTACAATGTTGTGTTCTCTGATATTTTTTCAGCAAAGATTACAGAAATTATTCGGACTAAGCATCGGAGATGTGAGTTGTCATGGACGAAACTGAGACGTAATCATATTCTTGTATTATTTAAAACAAGAATGAGACACTGAAAGTGTTAATTTCAAGACTAGGGTCTGGGTTGGATGGATCCTTTGGTTATTTCATTGAGACGGATGAGTTGATGATATATAGTGCAGTGATGACAAGATGTTAGGTATTCTCGATCTGTGGTATGTTGGATTGGTGCGTATCGAGGAGTTTTTTGCCAAAATAGCCTTATATTAAAAAAAAAATATTTGCCAAAATAGCCTTCTTAAAAAATTAAGTACCATATTAGCTTTATCTTTATTTTTTAAAATTTACTTCTCTCTCTCTCTCTCTAATATATATATATATATTATAATTAAAATTAAGAAAATATAACAAAAATTCAGAAAATTCAATGAATTCTAAATTGTATGTATGAATATTTTTTACAACTAAAATTATATATTTTTATAATGTAATCCAAGTAAGATAAAAAAAATCCAAAATAATTTTATTGGTTATAAAATTTTAAAAATATACTTTTTTATATGTGACTGATTTATTAAATTAAATCCAGAATATTTTTTAATTAAGAAAACATAAATTTTTAAAACAATTCAATAATGGTCTATATTGTGTATATGAAATTTTTTATTTACAACTATTATTATTCTCATAATATAATCTAAATAAAACAAAAAAATTCTCAAAAATAACCTATTCTTCAAAAAAAAATTCCAAAATTAACCAAAACTTAAACATGAAACACCATAGACGACATCTGTGTTTAGCAAAACTAGCTGAAAAGCTAGCTGGTAGCTGAAAAGCTAGCTGATAGCTGATTAGCTAGCTGGTAGCTGGTTAGGTAGCTGGTAAGCTGGCTGGTTAGGTAGCTGGTTAGGTAGCTGATAAGCTAGCTGATTTTAATGTAGGTGTTTAGCAAATTAGCTGATTAAGTAGCTGATATTTTGTAAAATGACATTTAAGGGCATTACTTTTATTTTTCTTTTCTTTTAAACTTTATCATCATATTATAGTCTTTTTTTTAAGAATTTAAACTGTGTATTGATATAAACCAGAAAAAATTATCTGAAATAATAATATTAAAAGTCAGATCTTTTATTTAAAATTCAAAATAAAAAGTAAAAATTCTAATTTTTATATTATTATTTTCAGAATTTTATTTTAAACTTTCCGAATTTTGAATCGGAACTTTTATTTTAAATTTTCCAGTTTTTTTTATTTTTTACTTTTTATTTTTTAATTTTAAATAAAAGATCTGATTTTTAATATTATTATTCAAGATAATTTTTCTTAAAAAAGAAAAGTTCTGATTTATTTTCAGATTTTTTAAATTTTGCAATTTTCCAATTTTGATTTTTTTATTTTTTCGATTTTTAGATTTTCCAATTTTCGTAATTTTTTTTTACTTTTTATTTTTCTGACTGGAATTCTTAACGCTATCCACAACATTTGTTTTGTTTTTCTAATTTAGGTCAGGATATTTCTGGAATGGACAATATAAAAGGAGCTTTTTTTTTAAAAATAAAGCTAACTTAGTTAGCTTCTCAACCAAAAATGAAAAAAAGGTGATCATTAGTTGGTTTAAGAAGTTGCGCGTTCACGTAACAAGCTTTTTTTAGTCAAAGGTTAAAGAAGCTGCTCGAGCTGAAAAGTTAGCTGAAAAGCTAGTGTTAAACACAGTCATCATATAGACAACGCGTGTGCATTAATGTTAGTAGTAGTACATAAGATTATTTTTTATATTTTATTTTTATATTGGTAATTATCATAGACTTGGTAATTTTAGATTGGTGGAAATCATCACCAACAACCACCACCTCCTCAACATCAAACTTTCCAACAACAACATCAAACTTTTCAACAACAACATCAAAGACCCAACCAATTCCAAGGGCTATCCTCAAACCAACCCTGAAAACCCTCATTAGAAGAAACACTTCTGTCATTCATCCAAAACCCTGATAGAAGATTTGAAGCAATGGAAGCACCGATTAAACGAGTCAAAACTCAAGTCGGGCAACTAGCAAATCAACTGCAAAATAACCAGAAAGGGAGATTACCAAGTCAACCCAAACAAGCTAAAGCTATCACCATGCTTAGAACTGTTAAGATTTAGAGTGGAGTAGGAACCTAGCCATATGGACCCCTTAGACTACAAATTTTATCATGCAACTTTATATTGTCAAATTTTAGCCAATTTTATGAATTGTGGACAACTTTGCCCTTACTAAAGAGTGGATTTTTTTTTTCAAAAAAACCTTATGGCTTCTTACGCAGGAATCAAGTTTTTTTTTTTTCATTTATTAGTTGTCACTTTCTCTCTCCCTCTCTCTCTCTCTCAAAATTCTCTCATCTTCTCCTCTCGTCAGAAATCTCCTCTCTCAAAATTCTCTCATCTTCTCCTCTCTGTTCCAAAAATCCCATCTCCATCTACTCTGTTCCATGGCTTCCGGCAGCGTCCATGAGGAGCAACCCCACGGAGAAGCCGAACCAAGCCCCACTGATTCCGGCGACCAACAACACAAAGCCGCGCTCAAGCCACCGCCGCGCGCTTCGGCCGCCGCCGCCGCCGGTTGGCTGCAGCCGCCGAGTCGGATTCAAGCGCCGATGCCACCAGACAACGAAAGCAGAAGAGGAAAATAGTGGAATCCGATCCCGCAAAGAAGAAGAAAAAAGAAGACAAGAAAAAAGGGAAGAAGATAGTTGAGGAAGAAAATAGTGAAACGAGTGGAGATAGTGAAGCAACAGATGACGGAGAAGACAACGAAGAAGAAGAACAACCTCGTTGACCCCTCCCATACAAGAAACGCTTGGTAAAAATTTTGAATTTTTCATATCCCGGGCTTGAGACGAATTTCTTGACTTAATCCGCTAATTTCTTGAACCTAAGTTTTTCTCAGATCTGTTACCCATGTTACGAAAATAGAATTTCGTATTGCATATTCTGTTACGATTTTATATCTTTGTAACACATCTGTACCGATTTGAATTTTTTTGTATTGGAGTTTTGGTTAAATGTTACGAATTTTCACAGTTCGTAACGTCATGTGATGTTGTTTTGTTTCTTAGTACGATTTAGTAAGAGTGTAAAATCTGCTGTTACGAATAGCTAGTGTTACGAATTTATCAATACGTAACTGACTCTGCAATGTGAGAAGTTTATGTTAAGTTACGAAATTTGAATTCGTAACACTTTTGTGCCGTTTTGATAATCTCGTATTGAATGTTTCCTATACATGTTACGAAGTATCATGAACTTTGTATCATCATGTGATGCTTGTTGTGTTTCTTTGTGAGATTTAGTTACATTGTAAATTCTGATGTTACGGTTTATAATTTCGTAACATGTACCTTTTATATGTGTTATGACACCTGTTACGAAATTATCATTTCGTAATGTTGTTTGTAATTTCATAACATGGGTTAGATTTTCTGAATTATTGATTTGGTTAGATTGTTTGTTTTTTGTAGAACAAATGGGTTTGCAAACGACATAATCTGGCCCATTTGTATTTAAAAAGATTTACGATGAAAATCAAATGAAGATAATTTCAATTTTATTCTAGCATTCAGATCTGTTACCCATGTTACGAAAATAGAATTTCGTATTGCATATTCTGTTACGATTTTATATCTTTGTAACACATCTGTACCGATTTGAAATTTTTTGTATTGGACTTTTGGTTGACATGTTACGAATTTTCACAGTTCGTAACATCATGTGATGCTTGTTTTGTTTCTTTGTGCGATTTAGTAAGAGTGTAAAATCTGCATTAATAATAGGTGTTACGAAATTATCATTTCGTAATGTTGTTTGCAATTTCGTAACATGGGATACATTTTCTGAATTATTGATTTGGTTAAAGCGTTTGTTTTTTGTAGAACAAATGGGTTTTCAAACGAAAGAATCTGGCAGACGAGCACCACCGGATCATGGTAACCGGTGGTGAGAGCACAGTGAAGGATATGCGGTGTGTCCTCAATTCATTCAGCAAAAAATCAATCAAAGAATTGAGGCAATCAGCAATTGGGGCATTCATGAAGCTCCCCGACATTGTCTCGAGATCCGACAGGGCTCTACATTACATGATATCTCGCCAAGTGACACCACATCCGGAGGTTGATGAAACAGCCTTGTGGTTCCAGGTCAAAGGGAGAGTTCTACGGTTCTCAAGGGTCGAGTTTGCATTGATTACCGGCCTCCGATTTGGACCTACACCTGCCAATTTCCAGCCCTACAAGGCCCACCGAATACCCAGAAAATCAGTCTTTACGAAGTTGCTTGGAAACAAAGAACTGCTTATTGCTTACATCCGAACAAAGTTCATTAACAAGAAATTCGAATTGAAAAAGTTGGAAGTGAAGGGTACCGAAGCCGACTACCTGAAAATGGCGAAGGTTCTCTTGGCTTGTCTTTATGTGCTTGGACTTGATCCTAACAAGAATAAAGTGCCGGAATGAATGTGGGATTTGGTAGAAGACGATGAGGCTTGGGAGGAGTTCCCGTGGGGGAGTTATGCTTATCAGATACTGATTCAGCAAATTGATGCTGTGAATAAGGACATTCCTGGCCCCTACCATCTCAAATGGAACACCATCGCATTCTTGGTAAGTTTCTGTGCAATTCGTTTCAGTTTATCTTGTTTTCCTGTTACGAATTGACTAATTTAGTATATGTTGTTACCCCGTTACGATTTCAGGATTTCGTAATAAATTGAGTTATTTTTTCTGTTATGAAAAAACATAATTCGTGTTAGTGACAAAATGCTACTAATATTTCAGGCTTGGATACATGAAGTAATACCGACTATTGGGAGACTGATTGGAGGCAAGGACAGCAAAGAATTTATACCTCGTATGTTGAGTTATAAATATATGAGTTCAAAGGGATTGCCGAGCTTCAGCTCAAAGGTACAATTTCAATTATTGTTAATAATAACAAGCTGCGAATTTAGGTTTTATATCTATGTTACGAATTTCGCAATTCGTATCATTATTTGAAGCATCTTGAGTTTTTTTGGTGGATTGTAGTAACACTATTTAATCTAATGGTACGAATTTTCTTATTCGTAACTTGTGTTACGAATTTCGTAACATGTGTTACGATTCAGGAAAGTCGTAACTAATTCTGCTGTTAATTATCATGTTACGATTTAATAAATTTCGTAACACATGTTTTGGTTGCGATTTATTAGTTTCGTAACAGTGTTACTTGTATTATGCATTACGAATTAATCAATTCGTAATAGTGATAGGAAATTATCACTATTTAATCAAATGGTACGAATTTTCTTATTCGTAACATGTGTTATGAATTTCGTAACATATGTTACGATTCAGGAAATTCGTAACTAACTCTGATGTTAATGCTGATGTTACGATTTAATAAATTTCGTGACACGTGTTTTGGTTGCGATTTATTAATTTTGTAACAATGTTACTTGTATTTTATGCTATTTAATTAATTAATTCGTAACACGAAATTATCACTATTTAATCGAATGGTACGAATTTTCTTATTCGTAACATGTGTTACGAATTTCGTAACATGTGTTATGATTCAGGAAATTCGTAACTAATTCTGCTGTTAATTCTGATGTTACGATTTAATAAATTTCGTAACACATGTTTTGGTTGCGATTTATTAATTTCGTAACAGTGTTACTTGTATTATGCATTACGAATTAATCAATTCGTAACAGTGTGTCAATTGTTTCAATCCATTATAATAGTATGATATGGTCTTTGTAGAAGCTGGTCGCCGAACTTAAGCCAACTGACAAGGAGAAGGAGACAACTTACTGGAAATCTCTTGAGCAAGATCCTGAGAAGAAGCTATTTTCCTTTCAATATGATCCAAATGACAACATGAAGAAGAGGAAGAGGGGAGTGGATGAAGACGAAGATGTTGCGGCTGACCCCAATGCTGCTTCGACTTCTACTATTGCTCCTATGAATCATCCGCTACTCCATTCCAACATACAATCTGCTGAAGATCGGGACACTTTCCTAAAGGAGATAGGTGAATATGTCGGGAGTGTAGCAACAAAGAGAGCAAAAATAGAGGTTGAGGCTCTTCTCCGAACACAGCAAGAGCAAATGCTACAAGCCATTATCCAATGCCAAAAGGAGCAACAGCAGCAACTTGTTGAAGCTGTGGGAGATTACATCTTGAAGAAGTTGCTGGAAGTCGAATCACATAAAGGGTACAATGGACTGATCGCAAATGGCGACACCTAGGAAGATGGCAGCCACTCTTCCACAAATGGCTCAAGAAATGTTAGCCCCCGGTGGTGAAGGAACGACGGAAGGAGAAAGCCAAGAGAAGCCAAGGCGCCTACAACCAACCGATCCGGAGTCCGAACAGGTATAAAAATGAAGATGAGTGTGGAATAAAAAACAATGATGTTTTATCTGTTTTTTTTTTAATTTATGGACAAACTGTGTTGGTGTATTTTCGGTTGAAACAATTTGAAGCAATTCGTATCTTTATATTTATAGACAAACTGTGTTACGAATTTCGCAATTCGTATCGTTATTTGAAGCATCTTGAGTTTTTTTGGTGGATTGTAGTAACACTATTTAATCTAATGGTACGAATTTTCTTATTCGTAACATGTGTTATGATTCAGGTGTAATATCCGGAATTTCTACTACTGTCGTTTGATATTATTTTATCCGAGTTATATTGTACAGCATGGAATCTGTACAGTAGGGATAAAATAAATGAAGGACTGAGATGTCAGTATTGGTATAATTGTCGTATTTGGTCGACAATTGTATTCGAGGATATAATGTGTTGAGTAATGTATATTTGATATGCCGTATGTTCGTATTTGATATGTCGAGATGTTGGACAAGGATAGCTGAAAATGGCTAAGTATAGCCTTATTAGCGCACGCTGATATTCATGCATAGCGCACGCTATCGTGCAGGATTAGCGCACGCTACGTTCATAGGTTAGCGTACGCTAGTTCAGATCAGCTCAGAAGGAATCTACGCGTGGACCAGGCCACTTTCGGCGCACGTTCTGATAAGTCAACGGATGTTGTAATGTAGTGTTAGCGCACGCTAATGCATGTTGATTAGCGCACGCTAACTATATATCGGTCAACAAGGAATCTTGGCTTTATTGGTTGATTTCGGCTTGTGGGGTCACGAGCATCTTCGTGGTAGGTGTATACTGTAGCAAGTCAACTTCGGATAGCGCACGTTAAGATAAATGACTTGCGTACGCTAAGCAGGATGTTTTACGTACGTTAATGCATGGGCATTACCTACGTAAGTTAGTTTACGAAGCAAGGCAGTAGCCTCTGGGCTTCGATAGCGCACGCTAACAAAGTCAGTTAGCGCACGCTAAGGCGGTAGCGCACGCTAAACATGAGATGTTAGCGCACGCTAATAATGAATATTATAAAGAGGGACATAAGGGTGTTAGTAAGCATTTCGTCATTTCTTTCTTCTTTTAGCCGAGAGAGAGAGAGAGTTGGGATATATTGGAGGTTCCAAACACTGGATTAAGATGGAGTTAATCATCCATAACAAACATTTGAAGCTTGAAATCATTGGTGATTCTTGTAAATGGATTCAACCTTGGAAATCAATCCATTCCTTCAAAAAGGTAATTACTCTTCACTTTGAGATTTCGTTTTCGATTGTATATGATGTTCTTGAGCTGATGATTATCATATAAACAAGTTCATAAGTATGATTATGAGTTGGATTACCGGATTATGATAATGTTATTGTTGATATGAAGATATTGATATGAATTGGATGGTTTCGAATGAGTTGTTATCTTCAAAGAGATATGTTGGATAATGTCTTCCTTCAATTCGGATCTGTGATGTTGTTGTTGTTGGTTCCTTCATATGATGATGAACATGGCATGATTATGAGTTCTTGGTGTTAGGTTGATGATATTAAGAAAGATGAAATATGAATATATGACTTGAATTAAAAGTCGGATGATTACCTATATGTTAAAGGATATTGTATTTCGTTGTTTGGTAGCTATGATCATGATTCAGAATCACTTAGAGTTTTTAATAATCGCCAGATGTTGATCGGTACCCGAAATGCATGTAACTGCACGTTATTAGCGCACGCTAAGCCTACTGGCTAGCGCACGCTATCGGGAACAACTTAGCGCACGCTGCAGTAAAAGATTAACGTGCGCTAAGTCATCAGACAGGGTAATATATTTTGTTTCGATTATGAATTCGTGATCGTTTAAGTTGGTTTGATCAGACTTGTGGTTAACTGAGATATTGTTGAGCCGTTGGGTTTGTGAATTGGTTTTAGCGGTTGTTGATTATTATCGGATTGTTGTTTAATCGATTATTGTTATAGGTTAAGTTTATTGATCGGTGTTTATAACCGTATGCTGCGGTCGTGTTCGAGTATGTTCGTGAATTGCTTCGGTCGGGGCCGAGGAGCTCGTAGACGAAGGCATTGTGACTGGTAGCGGTTTCATCATCATCGTATCGGTATCGAGGCAAGTTATTACTTGCTCAGTTATAATGTTTAATGAATGGTTTTAGTTTCATTTCGTTTATAATGCATATAACGATGATTATTATTGTGAACTCTGGTATTCGGATCGCATATCGTTCTTTCGATTCTGGGGGGTAAATCATAATGTATATGATTTATCTCAGTTATTGGTATGTTCGAGTATCGAGGTTACATTGTGATAAAGACGAGGATTCGAATATTTATGGTTCATGATACGTTTGGATCGTCGAGCGTTGCGGATAATCGTCGGTGATGATTGGACATCAAGGTTGCTCCCGAAGGACTCGGGGCAGGTATTCCATATTGATTATGGTTTAGTGTTATTTATTTTGGTCTCGTACATTTTCTTTCATGTTGTTGAACATGGAGTCGTCCTAGTAAATTGTCATGTTGTCGTGCATGTTATGTTGTTCATGTTGATGAACGTGTTGAATTGCATATGTGTATGCGTATTGTGTTGTTCATGTTGTGTAATTAATCCGATGGGATTATGAGGATCTATGCTGAGGGCGCTGGATCGAATGTCCACCATGCGTTGGTTCGACGGGATCATCATGGGGATCTATGCTGAGGGCGCTGGATCGTTGGACAGGTTTTCCACCATGCGTTGGTTCGACGGGATCATCATGGGGATCTATGCTGAGGGCGCTGGATCGTTGGATTATCAGTATCGTGTTGATGGAATCTTGTGAATTCGCATCATTGATTTTGTCATGTGTTGTTGTTCACATGTGTATCGTTAGTTATCCACCTTATGTTGATCTGATAGGATCAATAAAGGGATCTATGCTGAGGGCGCTGGATCGTCGGATTTCCATTGAGTATACATGATTGTTATTGCTGTGATCATATTGACGTGGTCATATGAGTAGGCATTTGTAGGTCTTGTGTTAGGACCGTGTCCGTATTGAATTGATCTGATCTCGGATTAGACCGATATGATTGTCGTGGCACTTCATATCTCGAGGTATGTTCCGTATTTTCCTTTGGTATTCTTCTTGTGATGGACAATCAGTTATCGTTTTGGGACCTGATGATGCTATCCGATGGATTGTATTGGTCAGAACTGGTATATTTTCCGTATCGTGAGTTGGTGATGATAGTTGAGAATCCTGAGTATTGTTTGAGGTACAATACAGATATTATGTTCGAGTTTATTGTTTAATCGAGTACAGGATGTGAAATGTGATAATGGTTACTCTGATGAGAATTACTTGAGTAAGCAAAGTTATGGCGGTAAGATTACGTTGGTCGTATTCTTATTCTGTATTCTCATTGGTGTAACACCCCCGATATATTCGGGAATATTACAGCGCCGTAAATCCTTTACGTAAGGATTTACAAGGCTGAAGAATTGAACAAGTATAAAAAGGTACTGACGAATGGAAATAACGGAATTACAGTACATTAGTTCTGACCAAAATACGGAAATAGTACAATTGTCCAACAGAACTCAATATTACATCACCAAATTCAAATCACCACAAACTACTTCGTACTCGAGTACTTATTGAAATGACGAATAAACGAAAGATAAATAAACCCGGTCGGGACATCACTCTACACCCTCGTCGTCATACTGTACCAGTGGTTGTTTCCCAGCTCTCCTGGATCCTGAACACAAACAAAATGTTCACCCCTGAAGGGGTTAGCACAACGATGCTAGTACAAGTACCACAGCATATTATTCATATCTCACGGTGAATAATAATAACGTAAACGACAAAATACCACAACTGATAATCACAACATGATATCAATACATACACATGGTAATTCCATCGATCCAGCGTTCACTGCCTAGAACCCACGATGATCCCGTCTGACCAACCCGTGGTGGAAAAACCCGTCCGATGATCCAGCGCACGCTAGCATAGATCCCCCGATGATCCCGTCGGACCAACACGAGGTGGACACACAATAACGACATACATGCACGACAATGTGTATAACAACAATACATAAAACAATTAAGGTACTTGCCTCGATTTGAAGACAATAACAATACTTCCACGAAAATGAACACTCGAAGGTCGTCCTCCTCAATCAATCACGTAACGAGACCAAACCTTAACAAAAGAAATGATATAGGATTTATCTCACGTCGTATGAATGTTAAACAATTCGATTAACGGTCAAAAGTTCATAAAATGCAATCTGCCCGAATAGCTTAGCGCACGCTAAGTACTCTGTGTAGCGTGCGTTACGTCTGTCCAATAGCGCACGCCAACAACAGAGCCTAGCGCACGTTAACGATGCATGGTCAGTACCTCACTGACCAGCCAGTTGACTCGTCTGATGGTCTAGCGTACGTTACACTGCATATCATAGCGTGCGCTATCTCTGCATGGCAGTTTACTGCTGAGCAGTAAACTGTTCTTGCCATGTTTGAAACAACGAAATCTTGCGTGATAATTCATGTTGCTACCATGAATACTATGTCTACACCCTCATGAATGATTATACGGATAAAGACAACTTCGGATTCAAGGATATGCATGCCAATATAAAACCATATTCTTTTCCGACTTCAAATCTTCATACGATAATACGAAAAACTAAATGGTTGATATCAACACCTCTATATCACCATATTATCCTATCAAGTTGATAAACGTCCTATATATACTAGATAAATCCTTCCATGATCAAACCTGTAGATTTATCTAACAATAAGGATGTTAACGTCTAGTCCAAGATTACTATGAAATCATCTATTAGATTCGGTTAACCATTGATAGAAGCTTCTCTTCACATATTCGGTACTAAGATTCGAATCATGATGATTATAATCAAGGTATTCCAGGCTTATACAACTCACTATTCCAAACATGATATACTTGGATAATTCATCTATGAAAATCCATATCTTGTTAACATGATCATCCAAATTGTTAGAATCCAACTCTAAGTCTGGAGATAGATTGAACATACCTTAAAATGACGAAATCACTGAACCGTAAGGTAGAATCCAACTCCGGTTGGTTGTATGCCCTTCCAAGGTGCTATTCCACTTCCATGAACATTCCACATGGTAACCAATGTATAAATATCAACAATATGTGTTCTAAGTGTATAAGAGTATTTCTACAACTCTCTGAACTCTCAAGATTGAGGAAAGTGCGAAAGAAATGCAAGCCAACACGGTTGATGTCCCATTTATAATTTCTGCATTATTGATAAGTTAGCGCACGCTACTAAGCATCCCTTAGCGTGCGCTAATAATGGTTGACTTCAGATTTTGTCCGGTGCGTCGGCGGAATCTTATCCGACCCATGTCCCCGGGCGCACGAGCCACCGCCCCGCTCAATAATTGAGTCCTTAGCGCACGTTACTCATACCGCATAGCGTGCGATAATAATGGCCCGATAGCGCGCGTTAAGATACATTCTTAGCGTGCGCTATCACAAGGTTGTTTGAGCAATTATACATGTTTCTATACTTATGCATAATGACATTAATGCACTAAATATCACACTCCAATAATCAAAATCATCAATCCGAAATAATACATGGTTGAATACGATGAAATACACTGTAATAAATCCGGATATTACATACTCTCCTACTAAAAGGAGTTTCATCCCGAAACTCAAGACGAAAATAACTCGGGATATCTAGACTTCATATCGCCTGCTTCCCAAGTGGCTTCTTCCGTTCCATGACATGACCACCGAACTTTGACCAAAACGATTGACTTGCTCCTCGGTTGCTTAACTCGACTCTCGAGTATCTTGGTAGTCTTTCTTCAAACGCCCCATCTGCTCGACTTCGATCTCGCCGAAATCGATGATATGACTAGGATCTGGTATATATCTCCGCAACTGGGATACGTGGAACACGTTATGAACATGGCACAATGACGGCGGTAATGCTAATCTGTAGGCCAACTCCCCAACTCTCTCGAGGATCTCAAATGGTCCGATATATCTCGGACTCAGCTTACCTTTCCTACCGAAACGAAAGATTCCCCGGGTAGGAGAAACCTTCAAAAGTACGTGATCTCCGGTACTGAATTCCAATGGGCGGCGGCCGTCCGCATAGGATTTCTGGCGACTGGGGGCCAACGGCCTTTCACGAATCAAGGCTATCTTCTCTCGAGTCCGCTCGATCAACTCGTTCTGTTCCGATCAAGTCCGATGAATCGTCCCAACATAAGGGCGATCTGCATCTCCTTCCGTATAATGCCTCAAACGGTGCCATCTTAATGGAAGCATGCCAACTATTGTTGTAAGTAAATTCAATCAATGGTAGATGAACTTCCCAATCGTTTGATCAATCTAAGGCACAGGCCCTTAGCATATCTTCCACCGTTTGTATAGTTCTCTCAGATTGTCCATCAGACTGCGGGTGATAAGTTGTACTGAAGTTCAATTCGGTCCCCAAGGCCTTATGAACTGCCTTCCAAAAGTGAGACACAAAACGGCCATCTCGATCAGAAACAATGGTCTTCGGCGTACCATGCAATCGAACTATCTCTGAAATAAAGACTCGTGCCAACCTCTCTGGTCCCCACGTATCCTTAATGCCTAGAAAATGAGCCGATTTGGTTAAACGATCAACTATCACCCAAATCATGTTCATCCCTGTCCTGGTTTTCGGTATATTAGTGATAAAGTCCATTGATATGTCCTCCCACTTCCATTCAGGGATCGGGAGCGGCTTCAACATTCCAGCAGGCCGTTGATGCTCGATCCTAACCTGCTGACAAGTCAAGCATTTCGAAACATAGTTCGCTACGTCTTTCTTCATGTTGCCCCACCAGAAATTCTGCTTCAAGTCCTTATACATTTTACTGGTGCCCGGGTGGATAGAATAGGGCGAACTATGAGCTTCCTTCATAATCGTCTGTTTCAGAACATCAACAGCGGGAACGCAGAGTCGGTCCTGAAATCTCAAAACTCCATCGTCATGAATTATGAATCCGGGGGCCTTTCCTTTGATCACTTCGTCATGCAACCGAATCATCAGAGGGTCATCTGCCTGTCTAGATTTGATTTCTTTGGTTAATGACGAAGTTATCTCCATCACGCACAGTTGTCCCTGGACTCTCTGTAACCACACTTCAATCCCTTCACGAATCATTTCTCGCTGAAGGCTAAGTTGGGAGGTCAGTGTCTCCAAGATCTCGAATAGAGACAGCTTGCGGCTAAGTGCATCGGCCACTACATTCGCTTTGCGGATGATATAAAATCTCCAAGTCATAGTCCTTAATCGGTTCCAACCATCTTCTTTGCCGCATATTCAACTCTTTCTGATGAATATGTACTTGAGACTCTTATGATCCGTAAAGATCGACGGTGAGTCCCGTCTGAGATAATGCCTCCAAATCTTCAAGGCAAAAACCACTGCCGCTAGTTCCAAATCATGTGTCGGGTAATTCACTTCATAAGGTTTCGGTTGTCGCGATGCATAAGCGATCACCTTATCATTCTGCATCAACATGCACCCAAGTCCTTGGTTCAAGCATCATCAGAACTATGAATCCCTCGGTTCCTGTGGAAGTGATAGAATCGGTGCCGTCGTCAATCTCTTCTTCAATTCATCAAAGCTAATCGACACAATTCATTCCACTCAAACTTTTGAGTTTTCTGAAGGAGTCGAGTAAGTGGGCGGGAGATTTTAGAAAACCCTTCCACGAATCGACGATAGTATCCAGCAAGTCCTAAGAAGCTTCGGACCTCTTTCACGTTCTTTGGAGGCTTCCAATCCAATATTGCCTCGATCTTCTGAGGATCCACTCGGACTCCTCTAGCTGACACCACATGGCTGAGGAACATTACTTCTTTTAGCCAAAATTCACACTTAGATAGTTTGGCGTACAATTGCTCGTTTCTCAAAAGCTCCAATACAATCCGCAAATGCTGCGCATGTTCTTCCGGACTCTTAGAATACACTAGAATGTCATCAATAAATACGACCACAAATTTATCCAAAAATTCAATGAACACTCTGTTCATCAATTGCATAAATACAGCAGGTGCGTTAGTGAGACCAAACGACATCACTACAAACTCATAATGCCCGTAGCGAGTTCTGAACGCTGATTTCGGAACATCGGACTCCTTAATCCTCAGTTGATGGTATCCTGATCTCAGATCGATTTTAGAAAATACTGTTGCCCCTTGTAACTGGTCAAACAAATCATCAATCCGTGGCAACGGATACTTGTTCTTAATCGTCATCTTGTTTAGCTCTCGATAGTCAATACACAGTCGGAGCGATCCATCCTTCTTTCGGACAAAAAGAACTGGTGCTCCCCAGGGTGAAACGCTTGGCTGAATATAGCCCTTGTCCAGTAACTCCTCCAGCTGCTTCTTCAGTTCGTACATCTCAGTAGGTGCCATACGATACGGCGCCTTAGAAATTGGTGTCGCTCCAGGTTCTAGTTCAATAGTAAATTCCACATCCCTTCGTGGAGGTAGTCCAGTAACTCGTCAGAAACACATCTGGAAATTCGTTCACAACAGAATGGATGAAAGTTCCACAATTTCTTCTTCTTTCTTCATTGCGTAGCACCAAGATCTGTGACCTTGTTTCAACAATTTGTGACTTTCATCGCCTTGATCAACTTTCCCGAGCTTCCCGGTTTCCATCCCTCAAACGAATCTCGGAACCATCGTCGACCAGCGAGATATTCCTCTTTCGGTAATTTACAATTGCTCGCACCGATTAAGCCAATCGTCTCCGAGTATCGTGTCATCTCCTTGCATTTCTATCATGATCGATTTGAGAGCCACTCTCGGCCTCCAAATGATACAGGGAAATTTCTAGTTTCTAAATTTCCGACAATCCTCTCTCCACTCGGTAAACCAACAACATAAGGTTCACAAGCATGAAAACCGGAAATATTCAAACGATTTACACAAGACAAAGATATGAAAGAATGTGTAGCTCCTGTATCGAATAAAACGCTAACTGGCTGGGAAAGGATCTGGACAGTACCTGATGCGACAGCAGCATCCTGATCGTCTGTCCTCCTCATCTCGTACAGACGTGGGGGAGCAGATCCGGCACTCGATGTCCCCTTTCGGTCCCATTGTCCTCTGCCTCGCCCGCGGCCAAAATTCTGAGGCATCTGAACACTTTGCTGCGTCAGGAATACCGGCCTCCTTCTCGGATCGGGCCGTGGTGCACGGGCTCTAAAGACTTTGCGGCCTCTTCACAAAACACCGCCCGATGTCCCTCTCGTCCACAATCAAAACAAATCACGGCAGAAGGGGCAATTCCGTCGATAGTGCCGTCTGGGCGCGATTAAAGCATTTCTGGTAACATCGGTAAAGTTGATGTCGCCCGAAGTTCTTTCCGCTCCTAGTCGGGTGCGGAGGTTTCTGAAAGAGTGAAAGGATGACCTGGGCCTTACGGGCCCCACTGTTCTTGTGCTCTGTAAAGTACCGGAGACTTTCTGTTTCTTGGTTTCCGCAAATTTCTCCATGGCTGCTTCCTTGATCTCATATGCCAACGCCTTATCCTGGTATTGGCGGAGTGTGGTACATTCAAATCCGGACATGTACCTCTGAACTTCTGGTTTCATTCTCATATCGAAATGGATCATCATTTCGCATCTGCTCGACCGGATGTCGAACAAATGCCACCGTTGGTTAAACGTCTTGATCGCCTGGGATACGGCACATCGAAGGCCGAGCGGAGAAAAACTCCCGAACTTTGGCTTCCCTCACGGGACGAGGCAATACCGAGCTTCCATCATCATTCTAAACTCGTCCAATCGGCGTCATGGTCTACAGCCGGATGGCTTCCCACCATTCGGACGCTTCCCTATCGTAAAATATTGAGCGATAGAGGCTTTCCGTCGTCTGGCGCTTGATTCCGGCAAAGATTTTCTCCAGCTCCTTTAACCAATGATCCTGTGGGAGTCTCGTAAATACCGTCGAATTTGGGTGGTTGCATCTTTGCCACTTCTTGCGACCACCGATCACCTCGATTTCCCATATCCGGGATCCCTTGTCGCCTCTCTCCCGCCGTAGTCCCACCGCCACTTGCATTCGGTCCACGACTCCGGGCGAACCGAGTCATCCGGTTCACCACTTGACGAAGGATCTCTGCACAAGCAGATCTCGGTTCATTATTAATAGATTGCTGCGGCTCACGTGAGCTATGATCGGCCTCGGTTAGAAGGCGACGCCTCCTTTCGGCATTTCTTCGTCCGCGTCCACGACCGCGACCACGTCCACGTCCGCCTCTCAACATACTGTAAGCATAAATACTCAATATACAGAAAACAACATCGTTCTAATATCCGAGTATAAAGAAATACAATATGCAAGGAACGATATAGAGTTTAGGAACTTACAACCACTGTTCGCATGAAGACGTAGGCAGTGCAGTGATGTCATTCACGGCCGGTTACCCCAAAAGACATAAATGACCCCTATTTTAACCCAACGGCCAAGATATCCATAATCTTAGCTCCGATACCATATTCTAACACCCCGATATATTCGAATATTATAGCCGTAAATCCTTTACGTAAGGATTTACAAGGCTGAAGAATTGAACAAGTATAAAAAGGTACTGACGAATGGAAATAACGGAATTACAGTACATTAGTTCTGACCAAAATACGGAAATAGTACAATTGTCCAACAGAACTCAATATTACATCACCAAATTCAAATCACCACAAACTACTTCGTACTCGAGTACTTATTGAAATGACGAATAAACGAAAGATAAATAAACCCGGTCGGGACATCACTCTGCACCCTCGTCGTCATACTGTACCAGTGGTTGTTTCCCAGCTCTCCTGGATCCTGAACACAAACAAAATGTTCACCCCTGAAGGGGTTAGCACAACGATGCTAGTACAAGTACCACAGCATATTATTCATATCTCATGGTGAATAATAATAACGTAAACGACAAAATACCAACGAGTCTTCTCCTACGAGAATCTCAAACATAACATATACAACTGATAATCACAACATGATATCAATACATACACATGGTAATTCCATCGATCCAGCGTTCACTGCCTAGAACCCACGATGATCCCGTCAGACCAACCCGTGGTGGAAAAACCCGTCCGATGATCCAGCGCACGCTAGCATAGATCCCCCGATGATCCCGTCGGACCAACACGAGGTGGAAACACAATAAAGACATACATGCACGACAATGTGTATAACAACAATACATAAAACAATTAAGGTACTTGCCTCGATTTGAAGACAATAACAATACTTCCACGAAAATGAACACTCGAAGGTCGTCCTCCTCAATCAATCACGTAACGAGACCAAACCTTCACAAAAGAAATGATATAGGATTTATCTCACGTCGTATGAATGTTAAACAATTCGATTAACGGTCAAAAGTTCATAAACTGCAATCTGCCCGAATAGCTTAGCGCACGCTAAGTACTCTGTGTAGCGTGCGTTACGTCATCGATAGCGCACGCCAACAACAGAGCCTAGCGCCGTTAACGATGCATGGTCGTACCTCACCGACCGGCCAGTTGACTCGTCGATGGTCTAGCGTCGTTACGTACCAAACGTAGCGCACGCTAACAATCGCTTTCGATAGCGCCGCGTTACACTGCATATCATAGCGTGCGCTATCTCTGCATGGCAGTTTACTGCTGAGCAGTAAACTGTTCTTGCCATGTTTGAAACAACGAAATCTTGCGTGATAATTCATGTTACTACCATGAATACTTTGTCTACACCCTCATGAATGATTATACGGATAAAGACAACTTCGGATTCAAGGATATGCATGCCAATATAAAACCATATTCTTTTCCGACTTCAAATCTTCATACGATAATACGAAAAACTAAATGGTTGATATCAACACCTCTATATCATCCATATTATCCTATCAAGTTGATAAACGTCCTATATATACTAGATAAATCCTTCCATGATCAAACCTTTAGATTTATCTAACAATAAGGATGTTAACGTCTAGTCCAAGATTACTATGAAATCATCTATTAGATTCGGTTAACCATTGATAGAAGCTTCTCTTCACATATTCAAAGTGTACTAAGATTCGAATCATGATGATTATAATCAAGGTATTCCAGCTTATACAACTCACTATTCCAAACATGATATACTTGGATAATTCATCTATGAAAATCCATATCTTGTTAACATGATCATCCAAATCGTTAGAATCCAACTCTAAGTCCGGAGATAGATTGAACATACCTTAAAATGACGAAATCATCGAACCGTAAGGTAGAATCCAACTCCGGTTGGTTGTATGCCCTTCCAAGGTGCTATTCCACTTCCATGAACATTCCACGTGGTAACCAATGTATAAATATCAACAATATGTGTTCTAAGTGTATAAGAGTATTTCTACAACTCTCTGAACTCTCAAGATTGAGGAAAGTGCGAAAGAAATGCAAGCCAACACGGTTGATGTCCCATTTATAATTTCTGCATTATTGATAAGTTAGCGCACGCTACTAAGCATCCCTTAGCGTGCGCTAATAATGGTTGACTTCAGATTTTGTCCGGGTGCGTCAGCGGGAATCTTATCCGGACCCATGTCCCGCTGGCGCACGAGCCAGCTGCCCCGCTCAATAATTGAGTCCTTAGCGCACGTTACTCATACCTGCATAGCGTGCGCTAATAATGGCCCGATAGCGCGCGTTAAGATACATTCTTAGCGTGCGCTATCACAAGGTTGTTTGAGAAATTATACATGTTTCTATACTTATGCATAATGACATTAATGCACTAAATATCACACTCCAATAATCAAAATCATCAATCCGAAATAATACATGGTTGAATACAGATGAAATACACTGTAATAAATCCGGATATTACAATTGGTATGTATTATTGATGTGATGTGATTGATATCATTGTTGGACGTTATGGCTGACTCCGTCGTGGGATTTCTTTTTAGGTTCTTGGAGTATCGAGCTTGTAGCGGTCGTGAAGAGATGAGCTTCCCGGAGGATACTGGCTAGGACATGTTGTGTGCTTTGAGTTTCTTGTTTGGTTCTCGTAGTCCGCTGCTAGAGTATCTTTATGGTTGGTCTTTTTCCGCTGCGTGAGTATTTCGAAATGCTCTTTTGATATCTGGTAACTGAGGTTACTTTGGAAATCGTTTTCTAAACTTTTGAATGTCGGCAGTTTGGCCTTGCGATTTTAAATGAGTTTTATAAATCTTTGATCATTTTCAATAGATAATAGTGTCGTTAGCCTCTTGGGCATTTGTAAATGTTTGCGAAAATTTCTTCTAGCCTTGTGGGTTCCATCTCGGGGCCCACGGCGCTGTAATATCTCCGGTTAAATCTGGGGGTGTTACATCAGGAAATTCGTAACTAATTCTGCTGTTAATTCTCATGTTACGATTTAATAAATTTCATAACACATGTTTTGGTTGCGATTTATTAATTTCGTAACAGTGTTACTTGTATTATGAATTAGGAATTAATCAATTCGTAACAGTGATACAAAATTATCACTATTTAATCGAATGGTACGAATTTTCTTATTCGTAACATGTGTTACGATTCAGAAAATTCGTAACTAATTCTGCTGTTAATGCTGATGTTACAATTTAATAAATTTCGTGACACATGTATTGGTTGCGATTTATTAATTTCGTAACAGTGTTACTTGTATTATGTGTTACGAATTAATTAATTTGTGACAGTGATACAAAATTATCACTATTTAATCGAATGGTACGAATTTTCTTATTCGTAGCACCGTTATATTTTTTTCATGTATTCGTATCATTTCATATAGTGGCGCCGATACACGTTACGAGACAACGTAACAGCATAACTTCAAACCGACATTACGAATTTAATAAATCGTAACAGCTTTTGTTGCTATAATCTTATGCAAGTACAGATGGTACGATATTTATAGTTCGTACCGTAGTTACTTTATTTTCATGATACGAATTATAGTAATGCGCACCATTCGTACATAAAATCTTCACATTCGAGACAAGGAACCCTTGATACGAATTATATAAATTGTAACAGCATAACTTCAAACCGACATTACGAAATTAATAAATCGCAATAGCTTTTGTTGCTACAATCTTATGCAAGTACGAATGGTACGATATTTGTAGTTCTTACCGTAGTTATTTTATTTTCATGATACGAATTATAGTAATGCGTACCATTCGTACATAAAATCGTAACAGTCTAAATTCAAACCAAAGATACGAATCTGATAAATCGTAACAGCGTAACATAGTTACAAATCTACCAGGACCTTGCTGAAGAGAGTGAGCTTTTTGAACCAACAGACACGCAGATCAATGCCATATTCGACAACATATGGGAACTAGGTAATCTAATACCACCGAAGCTCGATATATTGTCCGCTCCAACAAACATCCATCCACTAATTAGCAAGGCCGAACCATTGAGTCAAGTTCCTCCAACATTGCCTGCTCCTACAGTGCACGCTCCATCAAGCTCCACTACATCAAAGAATGTTGCAACTGAAAGTGGAATTTCCAAAGTGATCTTGAATGTGAGGCCCGTGAGAAGAAGATATCCGGCTGCCGTACATAGGAGTCCATTCCTTCCCAATGACATACGTCCGGGAAGAGATATGTTTGAGCATTTCCTCAGCTTGGACCACGGAGTGTAAGTTTGCTTATTAAATCTTTATTATATGAATGAGAATAATGCAAATTGTTTACTGAATATGCTAAAAATAACAGGAGGAATGTTGGATTGCTTTATGGTGTGGAGAAAGATTTCTTCCAACACATCTTGCATGCAAATAAACAGCTCGACGCGGATCACATTGAAGATTACCTCGCTGTACTCACGTCGGATCCAGCCCTTGCAGGAATCAAACATATCCAGTCCAATATTGCGATCACGTCATGTTACTTCATGGTATCTGTCTTGCTGTCTGTGTTACCCTGATACGAAATTATCAATTCGCAACATGTGATTCTGATTAGCGGGAATTCGTAACATGATTTTGTTAACTAATTTTCTGATTTGTTACTAGGAAACTGTTGATGATGTGTTCGAAGAAATGCATAAGGATAGGAAACAATTCGATGAGCCGTTTAATCGCAAATTGTTTGACAATAAAATTGAAGAGGTTGTTCCGGTAGAGCTGATGGAAAGGTTGTGCTTATTTGCTGAGGGTACATTGCCGAATTGGGGTCCGAACATAAAGCAATGGATCGATTGCGAAAAGGTAAAACTAAAACTATTACATTTTTTTTCCGTCTAAACATTATCAAGCTTTCTATTTATCAGATGAATTCGTATCACTTTGTCATGATTCTATGATACGAATTTCGTATCACGTTGTCATAATTTCATGTTACGATTTTATGAATTCTTATCAGTTTGTCATGATTTGATGTTATGAATTTATTTTCGTCTCACTATGTCTTGTAGGTGGTATCCATCTGCAACTACAAAGAGCACTGGGGCACGCTCCTAATAGATCTCAAAAAGCAAAAATTGGTGTTGTACGATTCATTTCAGTGGATATTCGAGGATCATCACATCACAAATAGGAAGGACATATTCCTACCAATTGCAAGACTACTCCCTCAGATATTGAAGGAAATCGGATACTTCCAGCATCATCGCACAAAAAAACCGATTCTAACACAGTGGGAGTTGACTCTACCACCAAAGACAAAGAATCCTTTCAAACAACAAGGTAATGTAAAATGTGGGCTCTATGCATTGAAGTACGTGGAGCATGTAACACCCCCAAATCCGCTCAGGGATATTACACGCCGTAGACCCTCTCCTCGAGGATCTACCAGGCTGATAACTAAAATCAAACATCTAAACCTCGCCTTTAAGGCTAAAATGACTCAGTAGACCGATTTGGTCTTTCAACAAATACATACAACTCAATTCCAAACACATACCCACGCAGGGGTCAAAATACAATAAACTCCCGTACAACGGGGAAAAGATACTGCAGCGGAAAAGAAAATACAACTAGACCAAAACGACGTCAACAGATCCTCGTGTGATTAGTATCGTTCATCTTTCATCATCCTTCGTGCCGACCCTGTGCTATGCTCCAAAACCTGAATGCAAAAATAGACATCCACCCCCCGAATACTCGGGGTTAGCAAACTCCACTGTTTTGCTAGTGCAAGTACAAGTGCAAAAATACGAGCCATACAATACAAGTTCCAAGAACAATAATAATCAGGAATCCTCAAAGATCCAAACGTAAAGAAAAGTACTTCCCGAGGCGAGAGTTTGGGTAAACATTTCCAAAACCGAAAGATCGCAAATAAGGGAAACAATTTACAAAATAGTTTAAAATGCCATCGAGAGTTTTAATAGAAAACAATTTAGGATTATAAAATCCTTCTCTTTCCAAAAATCAATAGGGTCACACCAAAGGTTTTGTTTTCGCAAATAGGAAATCACCAACAATTTACAGGTCGAGCCCAACATCACGTGTCCTCAACGGACGTAAAATCAACGAAACATAAACACGCACGCGCATCGCCTAGGACCGGGACGAAACAACCGACAACCCACACGAGGCCTCGAAGGACCCTCCCGAGCTCGCTAGCGAAACAAATCACACACATCTCACGGTTGGATCAATCGCTTGTTGCATCCTGGCCACATGATCACATGCCATGTGCCACCGTAGATTATCTCCGGCTCTCACGGTTGGATCAATCACTTGTTGCATCCTGGCCACATGATCACATGCCATGTGCCACCGTAGACCTTCAACCATATCCACACATTCCCACAAATAACATATCACATCAAGGATATTCAAACAATTCGCCCAGAGGCATCAAACATTTAGCAAAACACCACGTCAATCCACAACGCACCGAAATGAAATAATATACGCCCACACACAATACCAAGTGCAACATGAACACCAAGCATATACATAGAATTCACATAGTTATTCACGAACCACACCAATCACAAAACACACACGGTTTTGAAAGGGGCCTTTAACGAGGCTAACCAAATCTTTTGAAAACTCATTTCAAACAAACAAACAAACCAAGACGATCACCAATCATCATATCCATGGAACAAGAAAAGTATGGACAAGGTACTTGCCTCGAATGACCACAACGCGGAGAATCGGCCGAAGTAGGTTGGCACGAACCGACTACGAACTCGCCGACTCCACCGAACGACAATCCACAACAATGAACTACGAACGAAAACAATAACAACGAAAATGAATTCCAAAGTACGACCCAAAGCCGCTGAATTCAAAGAACAAATGACGAAGGTTCAAGGATTTCCCCCAAAACGGTCAAGAACACGATTCGTCACGTCAAAACCCGAATACGTAATTCAAATTTTAAATATGGATATAAAATACATAGAATATGTTTAACAACATCATTTAACCTTTATAGATCGATCTAAAACGGATGAAAACGAGATCGGGACAAATCCCCGAAAAGTCAACTCGAAGGAAATGAAGAATTATTCTTCTTTTCGACGAAGATCAATGGATTAAATGATGTTAAACACAAGAATACTATCAAGATTAATCATACCCATCATGAATTAATCAACAACACGAACGAATCGGATTTAAATTGCAAAAATCCCCAAATTCACGAAATTAGGGTTCTAAGGAAGATTACCTTGATTCACTGGATCAAAGGATGATAACGGATTGATTGATGTTATGGACTCGAACTTCATGGTTTTGTTCTTAAACAACATGGCTTGCCGCCCATGAATCTCCATTCGCGGACGGAGAAGGAAGGAAATGAAAAACGAAGTGAAATGTGACTCGCCACCATATTTATATCGCTGCACTAGCGTGCGCTAGCCTTTCCGGACTAGCGTGCGCTATAGCCAGACGGCCGAGCACCCTCGGCCAGTGGCCCACACGACCCGGCATCACCGACCAACCCCGCCGACCAAACTCGCCGACTCCGACTCGCTTAGCGTGCGCTACGGCCGAAGCTCGCGCGCGCTAGCCGACTGTCAAGTAGCCATCGGATCGAATCGCCGGCCAGTAACGTCGCTAGCCGGCCGACAGGCGTGCGCTACGCCGACTAGCGCGCGCTTACGCCGCCGACTAGCGCGCTACGCCGGCGTAGCGTGCGCTACTCGCCGATCTCCGACCGAGTCCGAACCTCGAAACCCCATCGCCTGTGCCCGATAACAGACGCTAGTTACCCGGCGGCGCTACACTGCCGGTTAGCGGCGCAACCTTCCGGCCGTAGCGTGCGCTTACGCGGTTCTCGCGCACCTGGCCCGGCAGTGCCCGCAATCGTCCGGCCGCCCCGCCACTGCCCGGCGGGCCCCGCCACTGTCCGGCCCCCGCCACCGCTGTGGCTCGACGACCCGATTTCCAAACGCACGGAACGAACACGGCGAAAAGTTCGCGGACAACATAAACGACTCGAAATGAAAGCGTAATACCATAATTAGTCATACGCGACCAAGAAACGGGTCGAGACAACAATTACAGATACGGATACCCGTAACTTTCAAGAAATTACAAAATGGCCCAAAACGCCCGAAATCACGATACGTGATCGAATAACCAAACCGAAGTTCACAACACGTCTAACAAAGTTAAACGGACTTACGGAAACTCAAATGTTAGCCAACGAGATTCGCAAGAACCGAACTCGAGTGCGGAAAAGTCGTTAAAAAGCACGGAACTCAACAAAACGACTCCGAAACGAACTCGGATGTCAAAAAGTGTAGAATTAATCATTCTCAAAATGACGAAACGGTCATGAGCGAGTCGTCACAACGGACTTCGGCCGAAAAAAGAAATTTACCGAAAATCGAAAATTATGATATTACATTCTACCCTCCTTAAAAGAAGTTTCGTCCCGAAACTTAAAACAAGTAGGGGAAGAAATATTCCGCCAGGAAAACTCAACGAGATACGCAAGAAACGCGTAACTAACGCCCAACGGCGAAATGTTACAAACAACGCAAAGGGGTATACGGCGTGAAAACACGCTCCACGGCGACCAACACAACGTCGCCGTTAGGGATATAATAAAAACCAACAAGTGACAAGCGTCATCAAACGGATAATATAGCCAAGTCAATTATCCTACAATCACAAAACACAACGAACGAAAATCAATATGATTGACCAACCCAACGGTACATCAATCAAAACGCGAGTCAACCGCTGAACAAACACGGAATCCCACCGCCTAAGGGATGGAAGATCGAAAACGAAACTAATTTCCCGAACTGAAGGGAATAACGAAGGAGTCTGAATGCTTAATAATCACGAAACGAGAACAAAAACCGAACAAACAAACGACCGAACCACAACGGTCGAGACAACAAAAGCGAACAATCATGTTCGAATCACGAAGAACAATAAAATTCAAACAACAACTCCAAGGTTCACATCTCGACTCGAGACAATATATGATCCGGTGAAAACAACAACGTATGCATTCACATAAGATCCACATGAAAGGGAATAGCAATAGAAAAGTCACGACGACAAACGAGTTATTCCGAAATAATACCACACTCGTTCGATCAACAAAAGCAAGGAGCAGGACAAGCTCAGAAATGTCAACGAACATAAACGAGTCGACAGAGTCGAAAATGTAAAAGTTCAAGATCCAGCCCACTTCGAATAAAAGAACTAGTAGAACCAAAAGATGTTACTTCCGAACAAGGTTCACAAGAATCGAACCGAATTCGGAAAGTGACAGCGATAACCAGATTGACCCAAAACAAGATCACAGCTCGAATGATGAACCCGAAATACAAAACAAGTTCGATAAGATCAACGAACACGAGCGAATCGATAGACTGGAGAAAGAGAAAATACAGAAGTCTAAAAACAACACGGGTACTACATTCGACCTCTTATAATAGAAGGTCGCCCCCGCAACTCACAACGGCAAAATCAAGGTGACGACACAACAAGCAACCGACAGAAACATCCTTCGAAGGCCTCTCAAAGCCGATTCTGATACTTGTGCTGAAGCGCGAACTCCGAAAGTCTCGGTAGCCAATTCACAAAACTGAATTCGGTGTCCCTCGAGTCCACACTTGAAATGTGTCATCGACGAGAAAGACAATTTACACGTGCATGCCCCGGCACATCACGATTGAAACGCCTCGGCTCGGCATACCGAAAATATAAATGCTCGATACAATGGATCAAAACACCGCAAAACAACATACCGGAGATGCCAACTCAGCATAACATATCAATGCATACAAAAATCACAACAACAACGGCATCATTCGAAGATTACAACATCCCGAACGACAGCCGTCACACAATCACAAACATCATGAAACAATCACCCATGTGTATAACGCATAAAAATCCAGGCTTTAACAACCCACACTAGTGCGACAATACGCAATCACCACGAGGCGATAAACAGTAAACACCAGTTCACACCTCTCACAGAGGGCCAACAAAACATATGCGTGGCGAACGACTCGACGCTCACGCCACCAATTCAATCACAATTCGGGGTTGACACCGTAACGAAAGTTCGAAAACCATACACGCATTTCCGGTCCGCAAACAGGAATGATAGGTTTTAAAAACGAGAACCACCTTTTGAAAACAGTTTGGAAACAACAGTTGATCTTGAGTATCATTTTACAAAAAGTAGTACAAACACCATTATCGAGACTTTGAAAATCATCTTGCATTTGAACAAAAATAAGGACACCTTTCCTTTAGTGAAAAACTTTCAAAAATATTCGACCCTTGGGTCTAAGCAACTGCATTTGAAAATATCTCAAAAATATTTTTGGTCCTCAACCGGAAAATTTTTGAAATGTATTGCGGTATTAGAAAACACCTTGATAACACCGCAAGAAAATAATTCGCTTTAAAAGTACGTCTCGAATTTCAATTTTCTAAGATACTCAAGGTTTTCAAAAATAATTCAATGGGTTAGAATGCCCAAAAAGTTCGATGACGGTAGTACTTATCAAAACTCACAAAATCATTTGAAAACACCCAACTACCGTCAAAACGGTCAAGGCCAACAACTCGGTTAAAGGAATCGATTTTCGAAATAAAATTCAGTCGGTAAATACCGAAAGCTATTACAAAGGAACTCACGCAATGAAAAAAGAAATACACCAACATGCACAATCCAGAACTACTCCTCACATGAAAGAAATATGAGAGTCAAATAGTCACGTATCAAGAAATCAAAATCCATAAGAGGATTCCGTCACTTAGCAAATAAATCATAAAAATAGCTCGTGTCACACGAGGCACAACACAAAGAAGGGAGACTTACAGCCACAGGTCGTACGAAGATGATGATCGCCCCACGATACTAATCACGACCAACAAACTCGGGCACAGCGTCGCGACACGACTCGATCGGATAAAATCCGACGAGACAAAAACTCGATAGACACCATCGACCCGACACCTAGGTTTCCACAACCTAAGCTCCGATACCATTTATGTAACACCCCCAATCCGCTCAGGATATTACACGCCGTAGACCCTCTCCTCGAGGATCTACCAGCCGATAACTAAAATCAAACATCTAAACCTCGCCTTTCGTGCTAAAGCGACTCGAAGAGACCGATTTGGTCTTTCAACAAATACATACAACTCAATTCCAAACACATACCCACGCGGGGTCAAAATACAATAAACTCCCGTACAACGGGGAAAAGATCTTGCAGCGGAAAAGAAAATACAACTAGACCAAAACGACGTCAACAGATCCTCGTGTGATTAGTATCGTTCATCTTTCATCATCCTTCGTGCCGACCACGTGCTATGCTCCAAAACACGAATGCAAAATAGACATCCACCCCGAATACTCTGGGTTAGCAAAACTCCACCGTTTTGCTAGTGCAAGTACAAGTGCAAAAATACGAGCCATACAATATAAGTTCCAAGAACAATAATAATCAGAATCCTCAAAGATCCAAACGTAAAGAAAAGTACTTCCCGAGGCGAGAGTTTGGGTAAACATTTCCAAAACCGAAAGATCGCAAATAAGGGAAACAATTTACAAAACAGTTTAAAATGCCATCGAGAGTTTTAATAGAAAACAATTTGGGATTATAAAATCCTTCTCTTTCCAAAAATCAATAGGGTCACACCAAAGGTTTTGTTTTCGCAAATAGGAAATCACCAACAATTTACAGGTCGAGCCCAACATCACGTGTCCTCAACGGACGTAAAATCAACGAAACATAATCACGCACGCGCATCGCCTAGGACCAGGACGATACCACCGACGTCCCACTCGAGGCCTCGAAGGACCCTCCCGAGTGGCTAGCGAAACAAATCACACACATCTCACGGTTGGATCAATCGCTTGTTGCATCTCGCCACATGATCACATGCCATGTGCCACCGTAGATTATCTCGGCTCTCACGGTTGGATCAATCACTTGTTGCATCCTCGGCCACATGATCACATGCCATGTGCCACCGTAGACCTTCAACCATATCCACACATTCCCACAAATAACATATCACATCAAGGATATTCAAACAATTCGCCCGCAGGCATCAAACACTTAGCAAAACACCACGTCAATCCACAACGCACCGAAATGAAATAATATACGCCCACACACAATACCAAGTGCAACATGAACACCAAGCATATACATAGAATTCACATAGTTATTCACGAACCACACCAATCACAAAACACACACGGTTTTGAAAGGGGCCTTTAACGAGGCTAACCAAATCTTTTGAAAACTCATTTCAAACAAACAAACAAACCAGGAGGATAACCAATCATCATATCCACGGAACAAGAAAAGTATGGACAAGGTACTTGCCTCGAATGACCACAACGCGGAGAATCGGCCGAAGTAGGTTGGCACGAACCGACTACGAACTCGCCGACTCCACCGAACGAAAATCCACAACAATGAACTACGAACGAAAACAATAACAACGAAAATGAATTCCAAAGTACGACCCAAAGCCGCTGAATTCAAAGAACAAATGACGAAGGTTCAAGGATTTCCCCCAAAACGGTCAAGAACACGATTCGTCCCGTCAAAACCCGATAACTGAATTCCAAGTTGTAATATGGATATACAATCCATAGAATTTGTTTAACAACTTCATTTTACCATCATCGATCCATCGAAAGCGGATGAAAAAGCGAGATCGGGACAAATCCCCCGAAAAGTCAACTCGAAGGAAATCAAGAATTATACTTCGATTCGACGAAGAACAATGGATTAAATGATGTTAAACACAAGAATACTATCAAGATTAATCATACCCATCATGAATTAATCAACAACACGGAACGAATCGGACGAAATTGCAAAAATCCCCAAATTCACGAAATTAGGGTTCTAAGGAAGATTACCTTGATTCGCTGGATCAAAGGATGATAACGGACGATTGATTGATGTTATGGACTCCAGAACTTCATGGTTTTGTTCTTAAACAACATGGCTTCGTCGCCCATGAATCGCCATTCGCGGACGGAGAAGGAAGGAAATGAAAAACGAAGTGAAATGTGACTGCAAAGCCATATTTATACTGGCCAGACTAGCGTGCGCTAGCCTTCCCGGACTAGCGTGCGCTATCGGCCGGTATCGGCCGAGCACCCTCGGCCAGGGCCCACACGACCCGGCATCACCGACCAACCCTGCCGACCAAACTGCCGGCCGACTCCGCTAGCGTGCGCTACGGTGGAAGCTGCGCGCTTAGCCGACTTTATCGATAGCCACCGGTGTCGCCCGGCCAGTAACGTCGCTAGCCGGCCGACGGCGTGCGCTCGCTGCCGACTAGCGCGCGCTACGCTCGGCGTAGCGTGCGCTACTGCCGATCTGGCCGAGTCGAACCTCGAAACCCCACCGCTGCCCGGGCGATAAGCGTCGCTAAGCCACACGGCGTCGCTACACTGCCGGTTAGCGCGCGACCTTCCGGCCGTAGCGTGCGCTCGCCGGTTCTGCCGCACCGTCCGGCGGTGCCCTGTCGTCCGGCGATCCCGCCACCGTCGGCCATCCATACCGCTGTGGCTCGGCGGCCGATTTCCGAAACGCACGGAACAAACACGGCGAAAAGTTCGCGGACAACATAAACGACTCGAAATGAAAGCGTAATACCATAATTAGTCATACGCGACCAAGAAGCGGTCGAGACAACAATTACAGATACGGATACCCGTAACTTTCAAGAAATTACAAAATGGCCCAAAACGCCGGAAATCACGATACGTGATCGAATAACCAAACCGAAGTTCACAACACGTCTAACAAAGTTAAACGGACTTACGGGAAACTCGAAACAGCGATTTGAGCGAGATTCGCAAGAACCGAACTCGAGTGCGGAAAAGTCGTTAAAAAGCACGGAACTCAACAAAACGACTCCGAAACGAACTCGGATGTCAAAAAGTGTAGAATTAATCATTCTCAAAATGACGAAACGGTCATGAGCGAGTCGTCACAACGGACTTCGGCCGAAAAAAGAAATTTACCGAAAATCGAAAATTGCGGATATTACATTCTACCCTCCTTAAAAGAAGTTTCGTCCCGAAACTTAAAACAAGTAGGGGAAGAAATATTCCGCCAGGAAAACTCAACGAGATACGCAAGAAACGCGTAACTAACGCCCAACGGCGAAATGTTACAAACAACGCAAAGGGGTATACGGCGTGAAAACACGCTCCACGGCGACCAACACAACGTCGCCGTTAGGGATATAATAAAAACCAACAAGTGACAAGCGTCATCAAACGGATAATATAGCCAAGTAAATTATCCTACAATCACAAAACACAACGAACGAAAATCAATATGATTGACCAACCCAACGGTACATCAATCAAAACGCGAGTCAACCGCTGAACAAACACGGAATCCCACCGCCTAAGGGATGGAAGATCGAAAACGAAACTAATTTCCCAATCAAGGGAATAACGAAGGAGTCGAATGCTTAATAATCACGAAAGCGAGAACAAAAACAGAACAAACAAACGACCGAACCACAACGGTCGAGACAACAAAAGCGAACAATCATGTTCGAATCACGAAGAACAATAAAATTCAAACAACAACTCCAAGGTTCACATCTCGACTCGAGACAATATATGATCCGGTGAAAACAACAACGTATGCATTCACATAAGATCCACATGAAAGGGAATAGCAATAGAAAAGTCACGACGACAAACGAGTTATTCCGAAATAATACCACACTCGTTCGATCAACAAAAGCAAGGAGAGCGGGACAAGCTCGAAATGTCAACGAACATAAGCGAGTCGGCCAGTCGAAAATGTAAAAGTTCAAGATCCAAATTCACTTCGAATAAAAGAACTAGTAGAACCAAAGATGTTACTTCGAACAAGGTTCACAAGAATCGAACCGAATTCGGAAAGTGACAATGATAACAGTTGACCCAAAACAAGATCACGGCTCGTTCGAATGATGAACCCGAAATACAAAACAAGTTCGGACGGTATCAACGAACACGAGCGAATCGATAGACTGGAGAAAGAGAAAATACGAAGTCTAAAAACAACACGGGTACTACATTCGACCTCTTATAATAGAAGGTCGCCCCGCAACTCACAACGGCAAAATCAAGGTGACGACACAACAAGCAACCGACGAAACATCCTTGAAGGCCTCTCAAAGCCGATTCGATACTTGTCTTTGAAGCGCGAACTCGAAAGTCTCGGTAGCCAATTCACAAAATCAATTCGGTGTCCCTCGAGTCCACACTTGAAATGTGTCATCGAGAAAGACAATTTACACGTGCATGCCCGGCACATCACGATTGAAACGCCTCGGCTCGGCATACCGAAAATATAAATGCTCGATACAATGGATCAAAACACCGCAAAACAACATACCGAGATGCCAACTCAAAGATAACATATCAATGCATACAAAAATCACAACAACAACGGCATCATTCAAGATTACAACATCCCGACGGCAGTAGTCACACAATCACAAACATCATGAAACAATCACCCATGTGTATAACGCATAAAAATCCGTGCTTTAACAACCCACACTAGTGCGACAATACGCAATCACCACGAGGCGATAAACAGTAAACACCAGTTCACACCTCTCACGAGGGCCAACAAAACATATGCGTGGCGAGCGACTCGACGCTCACGCCACCAATTCAATCACAATTGGGGTTGACACCGTAACGAAAGTTCGAAAACCATACACGCATTTCCGGTCCATAAGCAGAATGATAGGTTTTAAAAGCGAGAACCACCTTTTGAAAAGCAGTTTGGAAACAACGGTTGATCTTGAGTATCATTTTACAAAAAGTAGTACAAACACCATTATCGAGACTTTGAAAATCATCTTGCATTTGAACAAAAATAAGGACACCTTTCCTTTAGTGAAAAACTTTCAAAAATATTCGACCCTTGGGTCTAAGCAACTGCATTTGAAAATATCTCAAAAATATTTTTGGTCCTCAACCGGAAATTTTTTGAAATGTATTGCGGTATTAGAAAACACCTTGATAACACCGCAAGAAAATAATTCGCTTTAAAAGTACGTCTCGAATTTCATTTTCTAAGATACTCAAGGTTTTCAAAAATAATTCAATGGGTTAGAATGCCCAAAAAGTTCGATGACGGTAGTACTTATCAAAACTCACAAAATCATTTGAAAACACCCAACTACCGTCAAAACGGTCAAGGCCAACAACTCGGTTAAAGGAATCGATTTTCGAAATAAAATTCAGTCGGTAAATACCGAAAGCTATTACAAAGGAACTCACGCAGCGGAAAAAAGAAATACAGTCCAACATGCACAATCCAGCAACTACTCCTCACATGAAAGAAATATGAGAGTCAAATAGTCACGTATCAAGAAATCAAAATCCATAAGAGGATTCCGTCACTTAGCAAATAAATCATAAAAATAGCTCGTGTCACACGAGGCACAACACAAAGAAGGGAGACTTACACCACAGTCGTGCGAAGATGATGATCGCCCCACGATACTAATCACGACCAACAAACTCGGGCGACGCGTCGCGACACGACTCGATCGGATAAAATCCGACGAGACAAAAACTCGATAGACACCATCGACCCGGCGGCCTAGGTTTCCACAACCTAAGCTCCGATACCATTTATGTAACACCCCCAAATCCGCTCGGGATATTACACGCCGTAGACCCTCTCCTCGAGGATCTACCAGCCGATAACTAAAATCAAACATCTAAACCTCGCCTTTAAGGCTAAAATGACTCGATGAGCCGATTTGGTCTTTCAACAAATACATACAACTCAATTCCAAACACATACCCACGCAGGTCAAAATACAATAAACTCCCGTACAACGGGAAAAGATCTGCGGCGGAAAAGAAAATACAACTAGACCAAAACGACGTCAACGGATCCTCGTGTGATTAGTATCGTTCATCTTTCATCATCCTTCGTGCCGACCTGTGCTATGCTCCAAAACTGAATGCAAAAATAGACATCCACCCCGAATACTCGGGGGTTAGCAAAACTCCACTGTTTTGCTAGTGCAAGTACAAGTGCAAAAATACGAGCCATACAATATAAGTTCCAAGAACAATAATAATCAGGAATCCTCAAAGATCCAAACGTAAAGAAAAGTACTTCCCGAGGCGAGAGTTTGGGTAAACATTTCCAAAACCGAAAGATCGCAAATAAGGGAAACAATTTACAAAACAGTTTAAAATGCCATCGAGAGTTTTAATAGAAAACAATTTGGGATTATAAAATCCTTCTCTTTCCAAAAATCAATAGGGTCACAGCCCAAAGGTTTTGTTTTCGCAAATAGGAAATCACCAACAATTTACAGGGTCAGAGCCCAACATCACGTGTCCTCAACGGACGTAAAATCAACGAAACATAATCACGCACGCGCATCGCCTAGGACCGGGACGATACCACCGACGTCCCACTCGAGGCCTCGAAGGACCCTCCCGAGCTGGCTAGCGAAACAAATCACACACATCTCACGGTTGGATCAATCGCTTGTTGCATCCTGGCCACATGATCACATGCCATGTGCCACCGTAGATTATCTCCGGCTCTCACGGTTGGATCAATCACTTGTTGCATCCTGGCCACATGATCACATGCCATGTGCCACCGTAGACCTTCAACCATATCCACACATTCCCACAAATAACATATCACATCAAGGATATTCAAACAATTCGCCCAGAGGCATCAAACACTTAGCAAAACACCACGTCAATCCACAACGCACCGAAATGAAATAATATACGCCCACACACAATACCAAGTGCAACATGAACACCAAGCATATACATAGAATTCACATAGTTATTCACGAACCACACCAATCACAAAACACACACGGTTTTGAAAGGGGCCTTTAACGAGGCTAACCAAATCTTTTGAAAACTCATTTCAAACAAACAAACAAACCAGGAGGATAACCAATCATCATATCCACGGAACAAGAAAAGTATGGACAAGGTACTTGCCTCGAATGACCACAACGCGGAGAATCGGCCGAAGTAGGTTGGCACGAACCGACTACGAACTCGCCGACTCCACCGAACGACAATCCACAACAATGAACTACGAACGAAAACAATAACAACGAAAATGAATTCCAAAGTACGACCCAAAGCCGCTGAATTCAAAGAACAAATGACGAAGGTTCAAGGATTTCCCCCAAAACGGTCAAGAACACGATTCGTCCCGTCAAAACCCGAAAACGGAATTCCAAGTTGAAATATGGATATACAATCCATAGAATATGTTTAACAACATCATTTAACCATAATCGATCCATCGAAAACGGATGAAAAACGAGATCGGGGACAAATCCCCCGAAAAGTCAACTCGAAGGAAATCAAGAATTATACTTCGATTCGACGAAGAACAATGGATTAAATGATGTTAAACACAAGAATACTATCAAGATTAATCATACCCATCATGAATTAATCAACAACACGGAACGAATCGGACGAAATTGCAAAAATCCCCAAATTCACGAAATTAGGGTTCTAAGGAAGATTACCTTGATTCGCTGGATCAAAGGATGATAACGGACGATTGATTGATGTTATGGACTCCAGAACTTCATGGTTTTGTTGTTAAACAACATGGCTTCGTCGCCCATGAATCGCCATTCGCGGACGGAGAAGGAAGGAAATGAAAAACGAAGTGAAATGTGACTGCTCAGCCATATTTAGATCGCTGACTAGCGCGGCGCTAGCCTTCCCGGACTAGCGTGCGCTTATCGGCCAGATCGGCCGAGCACCCTCGGCCAGGGGCCCACACGACCCGGCATCACCGACCAACCCTGCCGACCAAACTCGCCGACTCGACTCGCTAGCGTGCGCTACGGCCGAAGCTCGCGCGCGCGCTTAGCCGACTGGCCCAAAGAGCCACCGGATCGAATCGCCCGGCCAGTGTAACGACGCTAGCCGGCCGACAGCCGGCGCTACGCCGCCGACTAGCGCGCTACGCTCGGCGTAGCGTGCGCTACTCGCCGATCCCGACCGAGTCCGTAACCTCGAAACCCCATCGCCTGTGCCCGAGCACAGACGCTAAGCCACCCGGCGGCGTGCGCTACACTGCCGGTTAGCGCGCGCGGCCTTCCGGACGTAGCGTGCGCTCGCCGGTTCCTGCCGCACCCGTCGGCCGGTGCCCGCAATCGTCCGGCCATCCCGCCACCGTCCGGCCATCCCGCCACCGCTGTGGCTCGACGACCCGATTTCCGAAAACGCACGGAACAAACACGACGAAAAGTTCGCGGACAACATAAACGACTCGAAATGAAAGCGTAATACCATAATTAGTCATACGCGACCAAGAAACGGGTCGAGACAACAATTACAGATACGGATACCCGTAACTTTCAAGAAATTACAAAATGGCCCAAAACGCCCGGAAATCACGATACGTGATCGAATAACCAAACCGAAGTTCACAACACGCCTAACAAAGTTAAACGGACTTACGGAAACTCAAACAATAGCTTGAACGAGATTCGCAAGAACCGAACTCGAGTGCGGAAAAGTCGTTAAAAAGCACGGAACTCAACAAAACGACTCCGAAACGAACTCGGATGTCAAAAAGTGTAGAATTAATCATTCTCAGAATGACGAAACGGTCATGAGCGAGTCGTCACAACGGACTTCGGCCGAAAAAAGAAATTTACCGAAAATCGAAAATTGCGGATATTACAGAGCAGATCCTGTTGAGTACCCCGCTGCCCAAAAACTTGAAAAAAGAACAGGACGCCCACAATTATCGTGAACACATTGCGAGAACTATATATGCTCACAGCACCGAGGAACCCATTCCCATGGTATTGGAAAGTAATTTTTGAAACAATATTTCTATGGCATGTTTTGTAAGAGTTGCGCACTATTAGATGTTACTCTGTTACGAAATTCATATTTCGTATCCTGTTTTGTAAGAGTTACACATTACTAGATGTTACTTTGTTACGAAATTCATATTTCGTATCTTGGTTTGTAAGAGTTATAATTTCGTAACAAATAATTTTCAAGCCACGTCTGAGTCGAGTAATAACGATGCACATATGACACTGAAGATTGTCTGGCAAAACTGCACAAACATACCAGAAAGTAATAAGATAACTACAAACACAATAAATTTTAGTTACGAAATGTTAAATTCGTAACTAGTAACACCAGTCAATATGGTAACCCAGTTACGAAATGACACTATATTCGTAACATCGAAGAATAATGTTAAGAATATCACATATTCGTAACATATCATATAAACAAATCATAACCATTAAAAAACATGTTACGAATAACATAATTTCGTAACAAGGTAACAAATTATTTCGTTACATAACGCAAATCGTAACACAAAAAGAAATCGTAACAAATTATTTCATTATGAAATACACAAATCGTAACACAAAAACAAAATTGTTCAAAAAGGTTTTGTAACGAAATCATCAAATTGTAACATAAAACAAAATCGTTAAAAATCATTTTCGTTCGAAATAAACAAATTAACACACTAAATTGTACGAAAAGATAAATTCGTAATGAAATTAATAAAATCTCAACAAGACGTAATACCAAAACAAAATCTATTCGGGTCTTCACAACAAAAAACTATCAACCAAATCTATTTGGGTCTTCACATGTTAAACGAGTATGCCCCTCTACGCCGCAGATCCCGCATTTATTCTTTTTCCGAATCTTTGGTTGATTGCTACTCACTTCCTCCTCCCTAGTAATCTCCTCTAAAACTGTAGTGCATGTGTTTTGGTAATGACCTTTTTGATGACATCGAGAGCACACATAATGTCCAGGCTGAATCCTCTTCCCACGTGGTCGACCAGCTTGCCTAGAGTTAGGAGGGGTACCAACAACCCTTGAGGCAACGTAATCGGGTGCGAGCCATTCATCTTGATCTGGGATCGGCATCACTTCCCCAGCATAAGTTTCAAGCCATGTCTGAGTCGAGTAATAACGATGCACATATGACACTGGAGATTGTCTGGCGAAACTGCAAAAACCACAAACATACCAGAAAGTAATAAGATAACTACAAACAATTTATATTACAATTACGAAATGTTAAATTCGTAGTTAGTAACACGGGTCAATATGGTAACGCAATTACGAAATGACATTATATTCGTAACATCTAAGAATAATGTTAACAATATCACAGATTCGTAACAAATCATATAAACAAATCGCAACAATTAAAAAACATGTTATGAAAAACATAATTTCGTAAAGAGGTAACATCACCTTATTGCTGCAGCGGCATGCGAACAAGGGATAAGATCAAGATCAAAAACGTGACACGAGCACTCCCGAATAGCAAGATCAACCATATTGCTGTGAGATCCAGAAATAACCTTGTATTTAATATCACTGATAGGTTCAACCTTCATAGACCTGCCCAACTCGATAGCTTTCTGTAGCCTCTCGGTTGCATATTCCGATAACTCTTGGGATCTAGATGCAGCTCTCATACGGCGTTTAAAAAACCAATCCTGACATATCTTACGGACATACTCAAGCAAAGAACACACTAGCAAAGATCTAGCCCATTTTATTCTAGCATTCAAAACCTCTACAGCATTTGATATTCCAAAGTAATACCGGCGAACAGGGCATTTACAGACAGCCCATCTACTAGGGTCAAGATTCATAACCCTGGCATGTGCACGAGGAGCTGTCTGTTGCAGATTCGCAATGTGTTCCTCAAAATCCGAATGCTTATAAGCCGTTGCTGCAGCTTGGAAAATATCGGTCACAAAAGAGCCATAACCCCATTTCTTCATGTTAGTTTGTATTATGAAATGAACACAACCCGTGGGGGATCCCTGGATAAACCAAATCGACTTCGTTCTTTATGCTCAAGTGCTGATCAGACACAATCAAAAGATCAGCTGGACAACCAAATGCATTACGAACTTGTTGGAGAAACCAGGTCCATGACGAATCATTTTCTTTGTCCCCAATCCCAAAAGCTAAAGGAAATATCTGCTCATTAGCATCCTTAGTTGCAGCAATAAACATAATACCCTAGTATTTTCCTTTCAAATGGGTTCCATCAATCACAATAACAGGGCGACACGAACTAAATCCTCTTATACATGCACCAAGAGCAAAGAAAACGAATTGAAAGATACCATCATCAGATGTCTGTAGTGCCACCATCGATCCTGGGTTTAAGTCCTTTAGCATGTAAAGGTACGTAGGCAGCAACTGAAAATATACAAAAGAAAATCATTAAAACAACATAATCATAACACAACGCATTACGAATTCATCACATTCGTAACACAACGCATTACGAATTAATCAAATTCGTATCAACAATATCACTAATTTTTTAACAACGATTTTAATGAATTTGTAACATTACACATCACGAATTCATCAAATTCGTGATATCATCAATTTCGTAACAACGCTGTCATCAGTTCCGTAACAACGTATTCTTCAATTTCGTAACACTACGCATTACGAATTCATCCAATTCGTAGCATGCGTACCAAAAAACAACAGATGTAAACTTAAGTGGAGGTTATCAAAAGAACCTGAAAAGACTTGTCTGCATCACCGTATGATTCTTTTACTGCATGGTTCTTCCCAGCCAAAGCAGTTCGGTACGTCACATGAACACCATAATCCCTTAACAACTTCCCTTGAATATCAAGAGGCCTAAGAAGAAAACCATCTTCAGTAAAATTATCAACAAATTCAGCAGCTACGACTTTAGAAGAAACCTTTGGATGAGGATGATATCTCAAATCAAATTCACAATTATGAGGTCTCCATTGATTGATTTTCCAAGCCCGGCCCACCGCAGACGCTCGAATAACAAATTCACATCTATCGCCAAATTTACATACGAGATGATAACGAGTACCACTTGAGCGCACTGTCACCGACTCCACATGGTTTTTCATGTGGAAATACCCAACAGTTGTAGTCATTGTCAACTTGTCACGAAATATACCACCAGTAACAAGTTCATTTGTCACTGGCTCAGAAGGTATAACGAAATCCTCTGATGCAATAGAAGCTTGCTCCGCTGCACCGGGAATCATCCACAAACGAACCTCTTTCTGTTTTTCCTCATTATTAATTGTGTTACATTGATTAAGCTCATCTCCACTGTAATAATCAGCCGAATCATCACAACCATCATATACATCAGCCATGTCATGAAATTTATTATCGTACATTTCATCACCAACATTTTCAAAATTGGGTTCATCATTTCCAACATCAAGCTCACCCTGAATCTTGCTTTGCAAACACAAAACCTTAGCATTTCGACGTTTCCGGCTAGATGAACATTCATTCATGAGGGGAGAAACCGTGATATATACCGTAGGCAAATCCAACAACCCCAACATACTAGACAACTCAAAATCATCCGTTATCTTCATTCTCATAGTCTCGCCTACAGGCGACTGAACTAAAGCATCTACATCAAACGCATACATGCTAATGTCTTTTTTCAATCGCACCTCAAGCTTACTCAAAAATTGTTGAAAGGTTATACCCATTGGAGGAATGGGAATACACTCCTTTCTCCCACCTACATATATATTCTCATCCCACTGTCCTCCATGCACAACAATTAAGCAAGATGGACTCATCTGCATAAAAGGAGTTATGATTTTAAATTCTTATAGTGTTATCCCACTGTCCTACATGATCACACAGTTACGAAATCAACAAATCGGAACACAACATGATCACGCAGTAACAATTCGTTGTGTTATGAAATCAACAAATCGTAACACGATAACAAAATTCTAGCCACAAATCTTTTCGTTACGAAATCCAGAAATCCTAACACAAAAACAAAATCGTAACAAAAATGTTTTGTTACGAAATCAACAAATCGTAACATATAAACAAACCCGTAAAAACTCGTTTTGGTCCCACTGGCCTACATGATCACACAGTTACGAAATTAACAAATCGTAACACAACATGATCATGCAGTAACAATTCGTTGTGTTATGAAATCAACAAATCGTAACACGATAACAAAATTCTAGCCACAAATCTTTTCGTTACGAAATCCAGAAATCGTAACACAAAAACAAAATCGTAACAAAAATATTTTGTTACGAAATCAACAAATCGTAACATATAAACAAACCCGTAAAAACTCGTTTTGGTCCCACTGTCCTACATGATCACACAGTTACGAAATCAACAAATCGTAACATGACATGATCACGCAGTAACAATTCGTTGTGTTATGAAATCAACAAATCTTAACACGATAACAAAATCGTCACAAATCTTTTCATTACGAAATCCAGAAATCGTAACACAAAAACAAAATCGTAACAAAAATATTTTGTTCCGAAATCAACAAATCGTAACATATAAACAAACCCGTAAAAACTCGTTTTGGTACGAAATAAAGGGAATCGCAACACACTAAATTATACGAAAAGATAAATTCGTAATGAAATTAATAAAATCTTAACAAGTCGTAATACCAAAACAAAAGCATAACCAATCATTTCGTTACGAAATCCACAAATAATAATAAAATAGTTACGAAAAAAATAAATCGTAACACAAAAATAAAATCGTAACATCATGCAAAAACAGTACAAAATCGATAAACATAGCCCAATACAAAACCACAACAGCAACCACAGCAACCAATCCAAAACAACAACGACAACGAAAATAATACCGACAAAATACTAAATAATACCTCAAAATCGAATTCAAGTCGCGAAATCAGAGCAAGAGAGAGGAGATCGCCGGCGAAATCAGAGGAAGAAGAAGAGATGAGAAATCGAAGAACGCCGGCGAGAGGAGAACACCGGCGAAATCGGAGGAAGAAGAATAGATGAGAGAAGAATGAAAAAAAAAAGAGAGGAGAAAAATGAAGAGGAAAAGCGAGAGAGAGAGAGAGAGAGAGAGAGAGAGAGAAAGAGAAGAGAAAGAGAGAGGTGAGGAAAACAAAAGAAAAGAGAGAGAAGAGACAAAATGAAGAAACGAGCAGGAAAGAGGGAAAGAGAATAAAGAGAAAAGAGAGAGAAAGAGGTGAAGAAAAAAATAACGGAAAAAAGTGGAGAGAAAAGAGAGAGAGAAGTAGAAAAGAAAAAGAGAAAAAAAAAGGAAAAGTAAGGGTAAAATTGTCCAAAATACCTGAAAATGGCTAGAATTTGACAATATAAAGTTCCTTGACAAATATTGTATTCCACCTAATCAAAGTGGCTATATTGTTGTATTACCTCTAAGATTTATAACAATCAAGTTGTTTCTCCTTCTAACGATGTTGTTTCAAATATTGCAGAAAATGAGGACGAAGATAGGGAACAAAATAAAATTTCTAAAGAAGAAGTTCCCGCTCCAACACTCCACAAAACAACCAATCCGTACAAACCTCCAATACCTTTGCCATGCCGAAAAAAATAAAAAACTTGATAAACAATTTCTCAAGTTTTATGATATGTTGTCCAAAGTAAATGTTAACCTTCCTTTATTAGAAGTAATAAGAAATGTCCCAGCATATGTAAAGTTTTTCAAAGAATTACTCAAAAATAAAAAGTGGCTTGGAAATAGTGACAAAATTATTGTCTCGGAGGTTATGTCTGCATTGCTCCAACAACGATTACCCCCAAACAAAGCCATCCAGGTAGCTTCATAATAAATATTGCTATGGGAAACGGTAAGAGAACAATTGGTATGCTTGATCACAGAGCAAGTATAAATTTAATGACATTATATATTTTTGAGCAACTTGATCTTGGTGAACTTTGCCCAACTAAAATATGTTCACGATTGGCCGATAGAACACTTCGTTATCCTGTGGGAATTATCGAAGATATTTTGGTTAACATAGAAGGGCTTTATTCCAGCAGATTTGGTTGTCTTAGAAATGGGACAATGTTTAGATAATGGAAAATATCATTCTATCTTGTTAGGGAGACCTTTCATGGCTACCGCTGAAACACTCATTGATGTAAAAAGAGGAAAATTAACTATGAGTGTGTTAGACGAAACCGTGACATTTTATGTGTTTGATTCGGTCCCTATTCCTAGTTCTGTTGTATATGAGGAATGTGCTTTTGTTCATCTTATTAACATTTCAGTAGAAAATCTCATTATACATGAACAAGTGATGGAATACTCAGAACTTAACCAAGAAACTGAAGGAGAAGTGTGTGGAAATCTTTTACAGGGGGTAAGATTGATAGTCTGGAGAAGTTAATGAAAGGCAAAGAAAAAGAAACCCCAGAACTTAAAGAATTGCCTAAGCATTCAAAATATATTTTGCTTCAATAGGGGAATAAATAACCCACAATTATTAATATAGAGTTGAGCGAAGATGAAGAATTTCTTTTAATAGAAGTTCTAAAAAATGCAAAGAGGCGATAGGATGGGGTTTGAATGATATTAAGGGAATTAGCCATGTGACGTGTATGCACAAAATAATCCTAGAAGAGGGAGAAAAGCCGCAAACAGAAGCACAACGGAGATTAAATCCCAATATGCTAGTTGTAACACCCCCAAGATATTCGAGGAGAATTACAGCGCCGTGGACCCCTACATGGGACCCACCAGGCTAACACAAGAAAACACCACTCGACTAACCGCCTCGGTTAGCAAGGAAACAATTATTAACAATAAGAACATAAAACAACACGTCCGGTACAACCGGCATAAATAACATCAACCGACAAATACAGTAACTCCAACGAAGACCAATCACAATCTGAAAGGAAAAGCCTAAGTACTCGCGAGTACAATCTATAAGTTTACAATTTGGAAAACATCCACATCAAAAGAGACAGTAAGAAATAACAAGACTCGATTGCACATGTCAACAACCTTGGCCGACATCCTCGTACCATCCCAGCGCCCGCTCGTCTGGCTGAACATAACCTGAAATCCATAACAAGAATTTCCCCGACAACGGGTCCCCAGAGGGGTTAGCAATTACGCTAGTACAAGTAATCAAGGCAAACCAATCGCTTACACATTTCATAGTACATGCACCAATATCATTTCGAAAACCAAAACAAGACATGTCTTTTCCGGAAACAAACAGTCACAATTAATTTGCCTAGGACCGGGACGAAGCCACGAATCCCACTCGAGGCCTCTAAGGACCCTCCCGAGATGGCCACATTCATAAAACAAACCAAGCACCACACGTCACCTAGACCGGACGAAGCCACGAATCCCACTCGAGGCCTCTAAGGACCCTCCCGAGCTGGCTAGCGAATCAAACTCATGAATCTAGGACGAAGCCATAGATTCCCTCCGTGATCCCGTCGGACCCTCCCGAGCACACACAATATACATTACCATTTCACGTTAAGCATAAAGGTTTCCAAAAATACTTGCCTTGAATTATTGACGACGCAACGAACGGAAAGGAAAGTCACCGACGAACGCTAGGAACCAACGAGACCGAACCTAACGATTCGAAGAATACAATCACAACCATTTCTAAATGAATACGGAATTGGAATACACCCGAAAATCCGCCTACGATTCATGTATATTCGTATATAAACAACAACGAGGGCGGACCGCAACCAAACCCTCTCGATTCCGTAAAAATCACGAAATATACCATGAATCTGTAGGGAAACTAAGAATACTAACAAGATTAATCATATTCATCATGAATTAATCAACAATACGGAAAGAATCGAACAATAATTCGAAAACCCCCAAATCTCCCAAAAATGGGTTCTTAGAAGATTACCTTGGATTAGGATGAATGATTCAAGAAGAAATCGATAATCTACAACAAAACTCGAAGTGGATGATTTCTTCAAGTCCGAAAATGTTAAAATCGCCCAAGAGTTGCTCCTGAATCGCCCAAGACGAGAGGAAGAAAAGAGAGGAGAGGAAAATGAAAAATCTTCCTCAGATCCCGTGTAATATAGTGAAACACAGCAGAACCTATCGGCCAGCCTATCGGCCGATAGGCCCAACCGATACCCATACAGAATGCCGGCAGTGGAGCCTATCGACCCCCCCTATCGGCCGAAAGGCTCCTGGAAGTTCGAATGTGAAGAAATTTAAGGAAAAAGCTCCATTTCCACAGCGATTGGCCAAGAACTGAAACGACCATAACTCTCTCGTCCGGACTCCGATTGACTCACCGTTAGAACCATTGGAAAGCTAACTCGATGTTCTATAATATTGCAAGGATTTATAATTTTTGGAGTTACCAAAAATTAATGGTGATCTAACAAAGACGAACTCATACTTAGAAAAGTCGTTTAGAAATCCTGAATTCAACAAAACGACACCGAAACCCGAACTGAATACGAACCGAAGATACGGTTACGAAGTACTCACAAAGACGAATCTAAGAGCTAGTAGGACACACGATTCCGACCACCCGAAGGCTCGAAATTCGACAACGGAAGGTAATTACCCCAAACTTTGGGAAATTACGAAAATGGCCCAAATGCCCGAAAATCACCATACGACAACGAATAATCAAACCGAAGCTCACAACACGTATAACAACGTTAAATGAACTTACGAAAAACCCCAAACGACAGTTTCGAACGAGATTCGCAAGAACCGAACTCAAGCGCGGAAAAGTCGCTAAAAAGCACGGAACTCAACAAAGCAGCACCGAAACGAACTCGGATGATAAAAAGTGCAGAATTAAATATTCTCCGAATGACGAAATGGTCATGATAGAGTTGTCAAAACGAACTTTGGTCGAAAAAAGAAATTTACCGAAAATCGAAAAATTTGCAGATATTACATTCTACCCTCCTTAAAAGAAGTTTCGTCCCGAAACTTAAAACAAGTAGGGGGAAGAAATATTCCGCCAGGAAAAACTCAACAAGATACACAAGAATGTGTAACTAATGCCCAACGGCGAAATGTTACAAACAACGCAAAGGAATATACGGCGTGAAAACACGCTCCACGGCGACCAACACAATGTCGCCGTTAGGGATACAATAAAACCAACAAATGACAAGCGTCATCAAACGGATAATATAGCCAAGTCAATTATCCGACAATCACAAAACACAACGAACGAAAGTCAGTATGATCGACCAACCCAACGGTACATCAATCGAAACGCGAGCCAATCGCTGAACTAATACTGAATTCCACCGCCCAAGGGTTGGAAGATCGAAAACGAGACTAATTTCCCAAACTTAAGGGAATTAGGAAGGAGCATGAATGCTCAACGATCACAAAACGAGAACAAAAACCGAACGAACAAACGATCGAGACAACAAAAATCTAACAATCATGTCCGAAACACGAAGGATAATAAAACTCAAACAACAACTCCCAGGATGATCTGGTGAGAACTACAAGGAATGCATTCCGATAAGATCCACAGGATAGGGAATAGCGATTGAAAAGTCACAGCGACAAACGAGTTATTCCAAAACAATACCACACTCGTTCGATCAACAATAGTAAGGGATAGGGAAAGTTCAGAAATGTCAACGAACATAAACGAGTCGACAGAGTCGAAAATACAGAAGTTCCAAATCCGATCCACTTCGAATAAAAGAACTAGTAGGACCAAAAGATGTTACTTCCGAACAAGGTTCACAAGAATCGAACCGAACTCGGAAAAGTCACAGCGATAACCAGATCGACCCAAAACAAGATCACAAATGCTCGAATGATGAACCCGAAATACAAAACAAGTTCGACAAGATCTACGAACACGAGCGAATCGATAGACTGGAGAAAGAGAAAATATAGAAGTCAAAATAGTACGGCTATTACCTTTGACCTCGCCCCCGAAACTCACCACAACGGAACCAAGGTAACAATACAACAAGCAACCGACACAATGTGGAACAATCACCGATGCACACAATCATACCAACCCGATCTCTAACAGCTCGCATATATGCGATAACGCATAAACCGCTACGAGGCGACAACATCCAATACCAATCTCACACCCCTCGCAGAGGCTACCACGACAACTGTGTGGCGAACGACTCAACGCTCACACCACCAATTCAACAACAGCTCGGGGGTTAACACCCTAACGAGAGCACGGACATCACACATATATTCCCGGACCACAAATAGGAATGATAGGTTTTGAAAACGAAAACCATCTTTTGAAAATAACTTGCAAGCACCAGTTGATCTTGAGTATCATATATCAAAAAATAGTACAAACATCGTCATCGAGACTTAAAAAAATCATCTTGCGTTTGAAAAAAAAAGAAACGAAGACACCTTTCGTTAAATTAAAACTTTTCAGCTATTTTCGACCTTCGGGTCTAAGCGAATGCGTTTCTAAATCATTAGAAATATCTCAAAATATTTTGATCCTCAAAGTAGGATAATTTTGAAACATAGCGTGGCACTAGTAGGCATCTTGAGAGCACTGTGAGAAAATAATTCATTTTAAAAGTACGTCTCGAGGTTTATTTTCTAAGATACTCAAGGTTTTTCAGAAGTACAATATGTAACACCCCCAGAATACGACCGGGAATGTCACACGCCGTAGACCCTTATCACAAGGATCTACCAGGCTAAGCTCCAAAAGACTACTCAATGATTGACCGACCGGGGTCAATATTAAATGCAAAGCAGACCGACAAGGTCATTAACCAATTCAGAAAATAACGACATTCACATTACAATGACAATAATAAACTTGAACACTAAAAAGAATGACAACTCAATTTAATAAATGAAAACTACACCCATGCAAGGGTGAATACTCGAACGACAGAGAAAATACCGACCAGAATGAGACAAAAGAAAAGACTCTGACTCTGGTGTGATTAGTATCATTGTCCTCCATCTCCTTCCAAGCCAATCATGTGATCGCTCCCGAGCCGCCAAAACCTGAGCGCATAATGGCACCCACCCCGAAAATCCTGGGGTTAGCAACCGGAATTTTGCTAGTGCAAGTACATAATATACAAGATATACGAATAATAACAACACAAATCTCAACAATCGTGAAGCCTTAACACAAACCACACATTCCCATAGTCCACACGAATAGCATCACATACCCAAAGTGAAAGATAATCACATAGTCATATTCTCGTATGGAACATAACACCAATGAAACTTTAAACGAGCCCAAGGAGTTTAAAATCCCTTTTTATAAAAAAGGAAAAGTATTTGATAAGAAAGTTTGAAAACATTATTATCGACTCGTGCCATCATGGGGTTTTGGAAAATCAAATGGGAATACTTTTAGAAAATACTTCAAAACTCTCGGATCCTCGACCCAACATGTATAAAACAATTTGCAAGAAAACCATTACAACGTTATTCGGGTCCTCGACCCAATGCACGTAATAATCATCACGGACAATCAAAGGCACACCTCTCATTCGACAATTCCTGCTCAAGACCCTTGATTAATTAACCCTCGGAGATTTCACAAACATCCTTGGTTAATTAACCCCAATACCAACGTCTTAAAAACAATTTGAAACAAGCTTTCAAAAACACGAATCACATCTATATCGAGACCAAAGATTTTAAAAGAGTTGAAAGAACTTTGAAATACGAGGATTGTTCGGTAACGGGGTCTTAGCTATCACTCGAATATCCGTTACCAATAAGCCTGCCAGGCGCCTCCCTTGCGCACCTGTGCACCGGCGTTCACTCCACTATGTTGGCCGCCCCTTGAACATGTCACCGCGCCGGCGATCACTCCTGACAGAGCCGCCCCTTGCACGCGCATTAGGTAACACCGGTGTTTACCAAACATATGGAGCCGCACATTGCAGCGTACACCAGGCCGGAGTACACACCCCGCCCTCAGAGGTTCCCGGATATGACGTCTCTCACAACAAGTATTCACATTATTACAAACATCAAGTACACAATCAATCAATTCAACAATTATCAAATCAATACTCCAATTCACACAATTTATCCGACAGTCCATAACCACACAATAAACGATAGCACATACATTATCAATCAAGATCCAACCCAATAAGCCTTCGGCACAACCAACCAACACTACACATATATCCTTGTATTGCGACTCAACCAAATATATATATATATATATAGATATATAGATATATATATGTATATATACATATAACCTTACTATATTATATGAATAACTACAGTTCATCCATCAATCCAAGTTGAGTACGCCAACTAGTGTTAGCATTCACCACTCGTCGTTCACCGACATAGGCATATATATCAATATACGTATATACATACATATATTTAACATATAAATATATATAAATCTATATATATACACATATATATATATATATACACACACATATATATATATACATATCCGTATAAATTCATACACTTCGACAACGATGATTTCACGCAGTTACAATTCGTATATCAAGGTACTTGCCTTGGAAATCTCTCACGAATACTTCAGAAAATGCGGTTGATTGGAGAAATCCGGAACTCCAATGAAAACGGCGATCGGAAAGGCTCAACACTAGATTTTTGTAGCGAATTCGTCCCTAGAATCCTATCATCAAATAAACAACAAATCACACGAGGAAAACATCGCAAAACGACCAATTTTCTCTCTGCGGCATTTTCCCGGACACCTTGAAGGCGTCAAACGAAAGTTCATATAAACGACGAATCGGAAATGGTAAAACCGTGGGAAGATGATAAAAATGATAGAATACTACTTAATCTACAATTATCCATCAGAAATATGAGTTAAAACGATCAAATCGGACAAAATCAACTAAAACCCCCAAAACTAGATTTTAAGAAAACTTGCCTTGATTCGGTCGATCGGAGCAAGTTATGGAAGGATTAATCGATGTTATGAACTCCAAAACTTCATGGATTTAACCCTAACAACATCCCTCCATGATCATGAAATCTCCACCGGAAGGGTATGAAACGAGTGATAAAAATGAAGAAAAACCCATTTCCGCCATATTTATACCCTCACGGACACGGCGCGGCAAGCAACGGCATAGCCGTGTGTCTCGGCCGTGTCTCGGCAGCTGCCGCCCGGCCGACCCGGCGCAGACACGGCGCAGCAGGCTGCTGTGGCCGTGTTGCACAAAGCTGGCAGCCCTCCCGACACTCGAAAATTACGTCCGAACGACCGAAACCCGAACACGAATACGAATCGAAGTTACGGTTACGAAGTACTCGCAAAGACGAATCTAAGAGCTAATAGAACACACGATTCCGACCACCCGAAGGCTCGAATTCGACAACTAAGTAATTACCCAAAACTTTGGGAAATTACGAAAATGGCCCAAAACGTCCGAAACTCACGATACGCGATCGAAACACCAAACCAAAGCTCGCAACATGAATAATATCATTAAATGAACTTACGAGAAACTCGAAACAACAGTTTCGGACGAGATTCGCAAGAATCGAACTCAAGTGCGGAAAAGTCGCTAAAAAGCTCAGAATTCAACAAAACGATACCGAAACGAACTCGGATGACAAAAAGTGCAGAATTAATCATTCTCGAAATGACGAAACGGTCATGAGTGAGTCGTCAAAACGGACTCCGGCTGAAAAAGAAATTTACCGAAAATCGAAAATTGCGGATATTACATTCTACCCTCCTTAAAAGAAGTTTCGTCCCGAAACTTAAAACAAGTAGGGAGAAGCAATATTCCGCCAGGAAAACTCAACAAGATACGCAAGGAAGCGCGTAACTTACGCCCATCGGCGAAACGTTACAAGTAACGCAAAGGAATATACGGCGTGAAAACACGCCCCACGACGACTAACGCAACGCCACCGACTATGTTTCAAACAATAACGAGCAATTAATGACGCATCACATACCACATCACATGCACACATTTAATCGAAGAAACGTACGCTACAACAAGTCGCACCCGACTAAAACGGCTATGCGATAGAAACAAGTACGGGTAACAATTGAATTACCAACAATGAAAGGTCACACAATCGAAAATATCAAGAAAAGTACGGTAACACATTCCCACATACTAAAAAGATATTACGACCGAAACTTAGAACAACAAGGGTTGGAAACGTAAAGCAATGAAACGAAATACGATCGAAGTCACGTTGTTTGAAACAAGAACGTTTAAGACATAGTACAAAATCTTCATTCTCCCATGCTAGGATCTTCAGAAGGAAACATAGGGTTTCGGGACACTTCTCGATCACTAGCTCTGCTCTCTCTCAGGGCGGCATTCTTTGCCAATTCGGAAACTGTCTCACAGTGTTTCTCCCGATGGCCTTCACACCCACACCGGTAACAAGTCAAGAGTGGAGAGGGACAATTTGCACGAACATGTCCCAGACGATTCTGATTGAAACATCTTCTCTTCTTACCGCGAGTCACTGATGCTGGTTTGGGATTTCCAGCGTTCACTCCCGACCGCGAAGATGACGCTTTCGAACGACGTGAGGGCTTGGGAGCCTTAGTCTCTTCACCGCCCAGAAATTTTCCCGATATCCTCGGTCTCTTTGCTTCGCTCGTGGGCTCGATCACTGAGGAGATTTCATAGGATATCGTTTGATCTCGATACTCCTTCACTGTAGCACGGATAGTTATCGTACGAACCACCTTGTCGTTTCCACTTCCGTCATCACACTTACGTCCGCCAAGGCTCGACATACTAATACGTATAGTACCATTCAGCATTATCAAATAATCAATCGTACAGATACCACACTTATCAACACAAGGTTTAGTTAACATCTATAGAATAACGGTAATATCGTAAAGCATAAAGTTTTATGAAGTTAACTCCGGTCCTTCGACTAGGATGATCATTACATATATATATGTGCTTAATAAAAACAAATTTTTGAAAAAGAGAGCGAGTCACGTTACGCCCAAAGCTTGTAAATATTGTCCTTTATTTCAGAAGAGGAAGTTTATACAACGACTCTAAAATTTATTTTCGAGTGATGTATAAAAGAAAATTGGAAATGAATTGTAACCAATTTGAAGTATTTCAAAAGTGTTGAGCCCCAAATACCACAATTTTGAAAATCTACCCTCTCCTACCAAAACGTTTATTTTGAAAGAATTTTCCACCGAGATACGTGACGAATTGACATGACGACATTAAATCATGGCTTTCCACAACGTTAGAAAATTGCAAGGCACCACTTTAAAATATTCGTGATACTACAGCGCCGTGGGCCCCGTACTGGAACCCACCATGCTAAAAATCATTTAAAAAAAATGTTCAAATTGCCAAAAAGGCCGATGTTGGTAATATTCTCGAATACTCACTAAGTCATTTATAAAAATATCAAATACCGTCATAAGAATACTATCAAAACGTGCAAGAACAAAATATCAAAACTCGGCTTACAAGATACCAAAAGTTATTTCAAAATACTCACGCGGCGGATAAAATTAACATTCATAAGTTTATTCTAATAAGTGTAGAAACAGATAAATATGCTCGACTTCGAAACATATTACATAACCATTTTTGCTCGGACCGCATACGCATGTTATATCCTAAAACAATAATATCACCAACAAGTTCCAATCCTTAGTTCACATTAAACACGTTAGCACAATATAATCAAATACGTATATAAGGGGACTTACGATCGGGAGGCTTACCATCACAGATTGCCGGAAGATGATGTCGGAACCACGATACTAATCACAACTCTGATGCGCGCGACTTACACAAGACATGGACTTGACCCAACGGCCTAGGTTTTTCGCAAACCTAAGCTCTGATACCATAAATGTAACACCCCCGAATACGGCCAGGAATGTCACTCGACGTAGACCCTTATCACAAGGATATACCAGGGTATGCTCCAAAAGACTACTCAATGATTGACCGACCGGGGTCAATATTAAATGCAAAGCAGACCGACAAGGTCATTAACCAATTCAGAAAATAACGACATTCACATTACAATGACAATAATAAACTTGAACACTAAAAAGAATGACAACTCAATTTAATAAATGAAAACTACACCCATGCAAGGGTGAATACTCGAACGACAGAGAAAATACCGACTGAATGAGACAAAAGAAAAGACTCGACTGGTGTGATTAGTATCATTGTCCTCCATCTCCTTCCAAGCCAATCATGTGATCGCTCCCGAGCCGCCAAAACTGAGCGCATAACAGCACCCACCCCGAAAACTTCGGGGTTAGCAACCGGAATTTTGGTAGTGCAAGTACATAATATACAAGATATACGAATAATAACAACACAAATCTCAACAAATGTGAAGCCTTAACACAAACCACACATTCCCATAGTCCACAAGAATAGCATCACATACCCAAAGTGAAAGATAATCACATAGTCATATTCTCCGTATGGAACATAACACCAATGAAACTTTAAACGAGCCCAAGGAGTCGAAAAATCCCTTTTTATAAAAAAGCGAAAAGTATTTGATAAGAAAGTTTGAAAACATTATTATTGACTCGTGCCATCATGGGGTTTTGGAAAATCAAATGGGAATACTTTTAGAAAATACTTCAAAACTCTCGGATCCTCGACCCAACATGTATAAAACAATTTGCAAGAAAACCATTACAACGTTATTCGGGTCCTCGACCCAATGCAGAATAATCATCACAAAGACAATCAAAGGCACACCTCTCATTCGACAATTCTGCTCAAGACCCTTGATTAATTAACCCTCGAGATTTCACAAACATCCTTGGTTAATTAACCCCAATACCAACGTCTTAAAAACAATTTGAAACAAGCTTTCAAAAACACGAATCACGTCTATATCGAGACCAAGATTTTAAAAGAGTTGAAAGAACTTTGAAATACGAGGATTGTCTGCAACGGGGTCTTAGCTATCACTCGAATATCCGTTACCAATAAGCCTGCCAGGCGCCTCCCTTGCGCACCTGTGCACCGGCGTTCACTCCACTATGTTGGCCGCCCCTTGAACATGTCACCGCGCCGGCGATCACTCCTGACAGAGCCGCCCCTTGCACGCGCATTAGGTAACACCGGTGTTCACCAAACATATGGAGCCGCACATTGCAGCGTACACCAGGCCGGAGTACACACCCCGCCCTCAGAGGTTCCCGGATACGACGTCTCTCACAACAAGTATTCACATTATTACAAACATCAAGTACACAATCAATCAATTCAACAATTATCAAATCAATACTCCAATTCACACAATTTATCCGACAGTCCATAACCACACAATAAACGATAGCACATACATTATCAATCAAGATCCAACCCAATAAGCCTTCGGCACAACCAACCAACACTACACATATATCCTTGTATTGCGACTCAACCAAATATATATATATAGATATATAGATATATATATGTATATATACATATAACCTTACTATATTATATGAATAACTACAGTCCATCCATCAATCCAAGTTGAGTACGCCAACTAGTGTTAGCATTCACCACTCGTCGTTCACCGACATAGGCATATATATCAATATACGTATATACATACATATATTTAACATATAAATATATATAAATCTATATATATACACATATATATATATACACACACATATATATATATACATATCCGTATAAATTCATACACTTCGACAACGATGATTTCACGCGATTCTGATTCGTATATCAAGGTACTTGCCTTGGAAATCTCTCACGAATACTTGAGAAAATGCGGTTGATTGGAGAAATCCGAACTCCAATGAAAACGGCGATCTAAAGGCTCAACACTAGATTTTTGTAGAGAATTCGTCCCTAGAATCCTATCATCAAATAAACAACAAATCACACGAGGAAAACATCGCAAAACGACCAATTTTCTCTCGCGGCATTTTCCTGACACCTTGAAGGCGTCAAACGAAAGTTCATATAAACGACGAATCGGAAATGGTAAAACCGTGGGAAGATGATAAAAATGATAGAATACTACTTAATCTACAATTATCCATCAGAAATATGAGTTAAAACGATCAAATCGGACAAAATCAACTAAAACCCCCAAAACTAGATTTTAAGAAAACTTGCCTTGATTCGGTCGATCGGAGCAAGTTATGGAAGGATTAATCGATGTTATGAACTCCAAAACTTCATGGATTTAACCCCTAACAACATCCCTCCATGATCATGAAATCTCCAACCGGAAGGGTATGAAACGAGTGATAAAAATGAAGAAAAACCCGATCGCTCTGCCATATTTATACCCTCGCGGACACGGCGCAAAGCAACGGCCCAGACATAGCCGTGTCTCGGCCGTGTCTCTCGGCTGCCGCCCCTGGCCGACCCGGCGCAGACACGGCGCACGCAGGCTGCCAGTGGCCGTGTTGCATGTTGCACAGCCTGGCAGCCCTCCCGACACCAAAATTACGTCCGAACGACCCAAACCCGAACTCGAATACGAATCGGGTTACGGTTACGAAGTACTCGCAAAGACGAATCTAAGAGCTAATAGAACACACGATTCCGACCACCCGAAGGCTCGGAATTCGACAACGGAAGTAATTACCCAAAACTTTGGGAAATTACGAAAATGGCCCAAAACGTCCGAAACTCACGATACACGATCGAAACACCAAACCAAAGCTCGCAACATGAATAATATCATTAAATGAACTTACGAGAAACTCGAAACAACAGTTTCGGACGAGATTCGCAAGAATCGAACTCAAGTGCGGAAAAGTCGCTAAAAAGCTCGGAATTCAACAAAACGATACCGAAACGAACTCGGATGACAAAAAGTGCAGAATTAATCATTCTCGAAATGACGAAACGGTCATGAGTGAGTCGTCAAAACGGACTCCGGCTGAAAAAGAAATTTACCGAAAATCGAAAATTGCGGATATTACACAATAGGCCAAAATGCCCAAAATTCGCACGTATCAACATTCACTTAAACACATCATATCACACGCATTAAATCGCTCAAAATTACGACAATGATATACAATCCTCAGGATATGTTTAACAACATCGTTAAAACAACAATCAGTTTATCAAAACTGGATGGAAAACGATATCAAGAACAAAACTCCAAAAAGTCAACTCTAGGGATTCAAGAAAATACCTAGATTCGGCGAAGAACAATGGATTAGATGATGTTAAAAATCATCTAGGATACTCCAAAACACCTTTGGATGGAAGAAAAATCAGCCTAGATGTGAAACCGAGTCGCTACGTCTCAAACTCATAGAGGAAGAAGAAGAAATGAAGAAAGAAAAAAATGCAACTTCTAGACCGGTGTCCAGATTTATATCGACACAATTAGCGTGCGCTAATCATTAAGGTTAGCGTGCGCTATCACGGCACCAAACAAAACTCCCGACCAAAAATACACCGTTAGCGTGCGCTAACCCCAAGTGTTAGCGTGCGCTAACGAGAACTTCAGACCCAGTCCGGTAGCTCCTGGATCGCCCTGAACTACCGTGTAGCGTCGCTATCCTCCCCTTAGCGTGCTACCATCGCACTCTTGCGCGCGCTAGCCGCAAAGCGTAGCGTGCGCTAATGACCAACAGAGACAACAACAGAACATATCGTAAAGATTACATGCCGTAAACCTTTCTCACACGGGTTTACTGTGCTAAGCACAATTTCCCACGTCATTTCAAAAATGCTAAAAAGACCAATGACGGTAATATTTTCCAAAACGCACAAAAATCATTTGTCAAACCATCATGAAATATTCAAGGCCAAAATGCCAAAACTTGATTCAAGGAATCGGTTTCTGAAATAAAACTCGGTTGCAAAATACCGAAAGTCGTTTGAAAGAACTCACGCAATGGATAAAATACGGTACGAAAATACATCAAGAAGGATTTACACTCCTCGTATAAACCAAATACGAGAGTCTAATAAACACATATCGTGAAATCAAAATCCACAGAAGGATTCCATCATTTAACGACTAATCATACAAATAACTCGTGTCACACGAGGCACAACACAAGGAAGGGAGTTTAACATCCATAGGTCGCACGTAAATGACGACCACCCCTCGATACTAATCACGACCAATGATCTCAAACGACGCGTCGCGATGCGACTAAGTCAGACAAAATCCGTTAAGACAAAACTCGACAAACACAACATGATTCGATGACTAGGTTTCCCAGGCTAATCGATTTTAAAATCGTATACTCTAGTCATTCGAAAATAAAACCGGTAAGTTAAAAATCGTTTTCAAGACCCTTTTAAACACGACAAGGGCTTAACAATGGTAGCATTTTATAAAGTGTCCTAAAACACTTTTAAACATGACCTTTAAATACGACACAAGGTTTTATTTGAAAATACAAGGCTGGCTCACCCAAATTCATGTCACTTTCAAAAACCCACAATACGATCAAGTCTAAGAAATTTTCAAGCATGCACGCCACATGTATTATTATTAATAGAAACACATTGGTTGTAAATAATAATAATTAGCCAAGTACCAACAATTCCCGGACACACTCATATACGACATTCAAAAATCACCAGTTCAAAAAGCGCAACTCGGAAATACTAATTCCAAGCATATGTCAAACTATCTCTCCAAGTTTAACAGCGTAACCAAAGATCACCGATTTGGACATATGTCGAAACCAGCTACGTGAGTTTCTCAACTCATCGGTACATTCGGCTCAACATACATTTAGTATATCGCAATTACTAAACACAGATTCCATCACACAGCAAAAGACTAGAGAGTCAAGCCCTCTCACAATATACCACGGAGCAAAACTCGGATCTTTAGATCACCAACGATCCCACCAACGCTAGGAAGTTTAGCGATGGAAAGCTCGCAAAACGACAAACGGTCAAGCCCAGAACGGCGCACATACTCCAGAGAGACAAAGGACTGCGCAATACTAGAATCAAAAGTACACGAACCGGAAGGATCGAATGTAACACCCCCAAGATATTCGAGGAGAATTACAGCGCCGTGGACCCCTACATGGGACCCACCAGGCTAACACAAGAAAACACCACTCGACTAACCGCCTCGGTTAGCAAGGAAACAATTATTAACAATAAGAACATAAAACAACACGTCCGGTACAACCGGCATAAATAACATCAACCGACAAATACAGTAACTCCAACGAAGACCAATCACAATCTGAAAGGAAAAGCCTAAGTACTCGCGAGTACAATCTATAAGTTTACAATTTGGAAAACATCCACATCAAAAGAGACAGTAAGAAATAACAAGACTCGATTGCACATGTCAACAACCTTGGCCGACATCCTCGTACCATCCAGTAGCCCGCTAAATGCAGTGAACATAACACGAAATCCATAACAAGAATTTCCCGACAACGGGTCCCCAAAGGGGTTAGCAATTACGCTAGTACAAGTATTCAAGGCAAACCAATCGCTTACACATTTCATAGTACATGCACCAATATCATTTGAAAACCAAAACAAGACATGTCTTTTAAATAAGCAGTCAAACAATTTGCCGTGGGAACAGGGCTATACCATTGATCCCGCTCCGTGATCCCTAAGGACCCTCCCGAGCTGGCCATATTATAAAACAAATCACGCACACGCATCGCCTTGGGAACAGGGCTATACCATTGATCCCGCTCCGTGATCCCTAAGGACCCTCCCGAGCTGGCTAGCGAAACAAACTCGTGAATCCAGGGCTATACCATTAGATTCCCTCCGTGATCCCGTCGGACCCTCCCGAGGTGAGCAATCACACACAATATACATTACTATTTCACGTTAAGCATAAAGGTTTCCAAAAATACTTGCCTTGAATTATTGACGACGCAACGAACGGAAAGGAAAGTCACCGACGAACGCTAGGAACCAATGAAACCGAACCTAACGATTCAAAGAATACAATCACAACCATTTCTAAATGAATACGGAATTGGAATACACCCGAAAACCCGCCTACGATTCATGTATATTCGTATATAAACAACAACGAGGGCGGACCGCAACCAAACCCTCTCGATTCCGTAAAAATCACGAAATATACCATGAATCCGTAGGGAAACTAAGAATACTAACAAGATTAATCATATTCATCATGAATTAATCAACAAAACGGAACGAATCGGACAAAAACACGAAAACCCCCAATTTTACCAAAAGTAGGGTTCTAAAGATCTAACCTTGATTCGCTGGATCAAGGGATGATATCGGATGAATGATTGATGATATAACCCAAGGAACTCCATGGATATGTTGTTAAACAACATGGCTTCAACCTTAGAACACGCCCAGCTGCGGAAGAGGAGAGGAAGAAGGTGAAAAATGGCAAGAAAAACGTCTGCAGGGCCTTTTATAGGCTGACAGACTCGACCGTGTCCGCCTGACACGGTCGTGGCGCGCAGCTGGCCGGCAGGGACTCGACCGTGTCTTGCTAGACACGGTCGCGGCGCGGAGGGGTCTTCCGACAGTGACCCGTCCGACAGCGACTCGGCATGACTCGACCGTGTCCTGGAACACGGTCGGGCGTGTCGGCAGTCGTCTCAGGCTTATCCGGAAGAGTTCGGCTCGGCCGTGCCAGACGACACGGTCGGGTCCTGAGGCAGAGACTTCCGGCTTATCCGGACGAGTACGGCACGGGCCGTGTCGGACGACACGGCCGAGTTCGGCCGGCAGTGATCGGCCAATAACGAGCGGTTGAGCTAAAACGACCACAACTCTCTCGTCCGGACTCCGATTGACTCACCGTTCGAACCATTGGAAAGCTAACTCGATGCTCTATAATATTGCAAAGATTCAGAATTTTTGGAGTTACCAAAAATTAATGGTGATCTAACAAAGTAGAACTCATACTTAGAAAAGTCGTTTAGTAATCCTGAATTCAACAAAACGACACCGAAACCCGAACCCGAATACGAACCGAAGATACGGTTACGAAGTACTCACAAGGACGAATCTAAGAGCTAGTAGGACACACGATTCCGACCACCCGAAGGCTCGAAATTCGACAACGGAAGGTAATTACCCCAAACTTTGGGAAATTACGAAAATGGCCCAAATGCCCGAAAATCACCATAGACAACGAATAATCAAACCGAAGCTCACAACACGTATAACAACGTTAAATGAACTTACGAAAAACCCCAAACAGCGATTTCGAATGAGATTCGCAAGAACCGAACTCAAGCGCGGAAAAGTCGCTAAAAAGCACGGAACTCAACAAAGCAGCACCGAAACGAACTCGGATGACAAAAAGTGCAGAATTAAATATTCTCCGAATGACGAAACGGTCAAAAGCGAGTCGTCAAAACGGACTTCGGCCGAAAAAAGAAATTTACCGAAAATCGAAAATTTGCGGATATTACATTCTACCCTCCTTAAAAGAAGTTTCGTCCCGAAACTTAAAACAAGTAGGGGGAAGAAATATTCCGCTAGGAAAACTCAACAAGATACACAAGAATGCGTAACTAACGCCCAACGGCGAAATGTTACAATCAACGCAAAGGAATATACGGCGTGAAATCACGCTCCACGGCGACTAACACAATGTCGCCGTTAGGGATACAATAAAACCAACAAATGACAAGCGTAATCAAACGGATAATATAGCCAATTCAATTATCCGACAATCACAAAACACAACGAACGAAAGTCAGTATGATTGACCAATTCAACGGTACATCAATCGAAACGCGAGCCAATTGCTGAACTAATACTGAATTCCACCGCCCAAGGGTTGGAAGATCGAAAACGAGACTAATTTCCCAAACTTAAGGGAATTAGGAAGGAGCCTGAATGCTCAACGATCACAAAACGAGAACAAAAACTGAACAAGCAAACGATCGAGATAACAAAAATCGAACAATCATGTCCGAAACACGAAGGATAATAAAACTCAAACAACAACTCCCAGGATGATCTGGTGAGAACTACAAGGAATGCATTCCCATAAGATCCACAGGATAGGGAATAGCGATTGAAAAGTCACAGCGACAAACGAGTTATTCCAAAACAATACCACACTCGTTCAATCAACAAAAGCAAGGGATAGGGAAAGTTCAGAAATGTCAACAAACATAAACGAGTTGACAGAGTCGGCAATGTTAGGAGTATGCCCTCGAATGCCACTCAGAGGTTGTTGAGTGAGGGCATTGTACTTGTAATTATGTAAACCATTTATATAAGGCAAATGAATGTTTCTTTATTTACTGGTAGTTACTGGCATTCCTAACTCGTAAATAAACATATAGAAACTAGTCCATGTATTTGAGAGCAAAACGTTCCACTCCTTATTGGATAAGGGGGTCGGCACTGGAAAGGTTATAGCTCAAATACTTAATCGTTCGCAAGTCGATGAAACTTGGTAGGCGTTAAGTTTATGTGAAGACTTGTATGACGTGTTCTTTGACATGGAGAGTGCATCGAACACTAATGGTTAGTGGGAGCACACGTTATAGGTATGCTAATTGGATTAGTATACTCGAACCGACTCACCCTCGATTCGTCACATGGATTTCACTCCGGATGTCAATGACGGAATCGAAAGGTTGTGATAGGTATTCGTGAACCTTCGACTTGAGGATTTAGTAGGGATGTGCTTGTGACGTCAAGATTTTCATTAGAGTAGTTCGACCACCGTAACCGGAAGGCGGGGTCAACCTCGACGTGCATCTTGACGGCAAGTAGCGAGTCCTTGAATACCAAGATAGAATTCTTTCTCCCGTAAGTGAGTGGGTTATATGTCCTATGCGGTTATTGGCGATGAGATCATAAGTCTTTGGCCAAAGCATTGGAGCTAGTTGTATTAGATACACGGCGGCTCGATGATCTCGGTTTGCATTAACGCATGCATAGCGTCAAGTACAGATGGGGTTTGGTCGACCGTGACCCTATAACTTGATCGGGACATTTGAAAGAAGGGTTTATACGTTCTTGGTATTCACGATGAGAATGGTTCTTGAATGATCCCAATCATTCGTTCTCGATCGAGTGCAGTGTAGGCCACCAGGCTGGCTAGGTGGTGCTACTACTCTTTGGTTCCTCCCATTGCTGACTGAGACGGACCTACCGAGTCGCGCATTAGGATTGACGACGGAATGAATCGAGCTTAATCTCTCATTATAAATATTGATATTGGATATCTAATTTATTGGACATTGGATGTCTAATTGATTTTGGGACATTGGATGTCTAAATTAATTTATTGGATAAATTAATTTACGGCCTAATGAATTAAATAAATTACTGGGTGATTGATTTAATTCATAAATATAATTATTTCTTAGAGAAATTAATTATGTTATTATGTATTTAATGTGATTAATTGATTGGATTAATTAATCGATATAAATACATCGGAACGGAATCGGAGTTTATCTGTTTGGACTCTCGGGAGTCCGAAACGAACCGAACTCGTCCGATTTCTTCTAGAGGCCGACCCCACCTTAATTTCCTACCTTGATCATAGTCTTGTTTTCTTGTTGGAAGACTTTTGACATTTGAGATTTCATATCTCTTATATTAAGGGAAAAGGAGATATGGTGGGTGACTTAATCTTGAGAATATATTTTGAAGACCAAAATAAAAGCCTCTTAACCCCTCTCATTTCAGCAACTCACGGCAGGAGCATATTATTGAGAGGAAAGAGAAAAAAAAAATTTTTTGAGTTCTTCTTCATTAATTTCTTCTTCATTTTTCTTGGAGAAAAATTGAGAGAAAATCATATAGAGAGAGTAAGATTAAAACACTTAGAGTGTAGTAATCTTTACATATATAGCTTCATCACTTAGCTCTAGCCGTATCCTCGGAGGATAGCAAGGTGATCGTCGTTCCGGTTGTTTTTCCGGCGCGTGGCAAGTAGAGACGCGGTGTTTTCGGCGTTGGATCGTTCAAGAGCTTGGGGAATAGCTCAAGAGAAGGTTATCCATTTAATCAACGGACTACGAGGGTATGTTTCTCTTATCTCTTGTTTTTCTTTTTGATATTCGTATATACGTAGCTCGATCGATCCTCGTAGGGATTCGGATCGAATTAATTTTCGTTTTACCGCTTCCGCTGGGCCTTCGTTTTAGGCACCGAATCCCAACAGTGGTATCGGAGCGTAGGTCTTGCGATCGTATATACGATATTAGCGTTTGGAATGCTTGATTAGATGGTGAATGATTTGGAATCATTTTAGTCATAATCGTGGTATATATATATTTTTACGTTCGTTGTAGTTATATTTTTCGTAAGTTTATGTCTAAATATAAATCTTAATTTCTTGGAAATATGATTTATATTGAAGATATGAATGTTGAAAAATATTGATATTGGATATCCGGTCGAAAATCGAGCTCCGAATCGTCGTCGGACGATTTTTCGGACAAAGCGATTCTTTGCCAGGTGACTCGGCCGTGTCCGTGACACGGGCCGTGTCAGCGATCCCAGCCGCCAGCGGGCCGACCGTGTCGGGAGACACGGGCCGTGCCGGCCGGCACCGCCGATCGTGATCGGCCATGCGGCATGTCTGCCGGCATGATGCGGCGATGACTTCGGCCATGGCAGCCAATTTCGCCCCGGCTCGATTTTTCGTGTATTCTTGAAAATTAATCTCCCGCATGTTAAATTGGATTTAATATGATTAAAATGATTTATGGTATTTCATTTTATAAGGGAAATTTGATTAATTGGAATATTTATGGTCGATCAATTATTTTGAACGTTATCATATTACCGATTGTGTGAATCGATTGGATCGGTTCGAATTGTTGATTGGATCAATGTATCTCTACGCTTTCCATTTATATAGTATTTATTGGATGAATGCTTTTGAATGGGGATGTGGTTCGTGGACTTAGATTTGAATCGTTCGTTTTATTCGATTGGGTTGTAAAGGCCGTTTTGAGCCTATTTATTTTACTAGAAATGTTTGTATCTAGGATGCAATTTTCAATGTAAAATTTATATGTAATGACGAAGACCAGAGGAAGATCCATTTCGAGAAGACGAAGATTCAAGACGAAGACTTGTAATTAGATTACGAAGTTTTTGTTTTCTAGGAACGGTCCATGAACCACATGTTGGTAGAAACTAGGTTGTGAATGGTTGTTTCATATTGTATGAATGCCACAAACGCGCTAATATGATTAATGTGCAAAGTGCAACGTAAATCGCGAAAATTCTCCCACAATAAATTATTAAGTTTATAAGGTTTCAAGGTTTTCCTTCCCTCCATCGAGTTTTCGAAATTGAAATCCAAACCGGATGTGCTATGCTTCCGAGTTATCGGGGTAGTCGTTCGGGAGGACGGATAAATTACCGGAGCGCATTGGATGCCTTTCGGTTGGAGCAAATTTTATCCCTAGAAACTGTTAGGTTGCGGATAAGATTCAATTGTGAAACCGATTTGCGTCGATGGTATAAACTTAACTTGTTCACGAACCATAGAAACCGTATAGGTTGAGGGTAGTGAACTAGGGGAAAAGAAGATCGAATCATCCTTTTGATGGGTTGGTGTTGGGCACCTCTTTATGAACTTTAATAGTCTAGTTTCTGGTTCGGTTGCCCTATATTAAGATTTATAAAGAACTCGATCACCACTATGAAGTAGAGCGACGATACTTCCGGATTTCACATGGGAGTGTGTTATTCCGATAAAAATAGTGGGAGCCGGGTAATAAGAATAGAAAAGACCTTAAATTCTATACTCGAACATAATTGAATGAGTCACTAATTAATGCTATACTTAATGCGAGACAAATCTCAATATGACAATGAATCCACTCGCAATTCTACTCGAAAAGAACACCTTAATGGGACCTAACTTTGTGGATTGGCTCCATGTCGATGATTGTCCTCGGTATAGAGCAGCAGGATACGTCTTGGAGACGGACATTCCGGCGCCTCTGTGCGGACCCGAGCCAATCAGAAGAGATTGAAAACCACGAAAAGTGGGTTAAATATGACGTGAAAGTCCGTGCTTATATGATGGCTTCCATGTCTAATGAGCTTCAGAGAGCTCATGAGAAAATGACTTCTGGCGGCATTCTATCTCACTTAACCGAGCTTTATGGTGAGCACAGCAGAACTGCTAGATATGAGATATCCAAGCAACTGTTCGGTGCAAGGATGAAGGAAGGTGAGAAGGTTGGGGAACACGTCCTCAAAATGATATCCATGATCGAGAGATTGGAGGCTCTTGATTTCAAAATGGATACCTCTCTCCAAACCGACCTTATCCTGCAGTCTCTCCCTGATTCCTTCTCACAGTTTGTTATGAACTTCAACTGCAATGAGATTGCATGTAATTTAGCTGGGCTAATGAACAAACTTGTGACCGCTCAGTCTCAGATGAAGACTCCGCGGATGAAGGAGTCTGCTCTTGTGATTTCTTCTGGACCTCGGAGGTCTAAGAACAAGAAGAAAAAGACCAAGAAGCAAACTGGACCACAAGTTAAGGACCTTAAGGGTAAGGGCAAGGCCCGATGGTTCCAAGAACAAGAAGAAAAAGGATGCTTGTCTCAAATGCGGTGGTGGGCCCTTTGGGCTAGAGACTGTCCAGATTCTTCATGGCACTTGGTCTGAGAACTTTTAGTTTTGGAAACAAATTGTTCGCTCTTGTATTTTCTACTTCTGAATCTTGGATTCGGTGCTAGTTCTCATATTTGTACCGTGAATCGGGATCTGGAACAAAGTAGGAAGCTTGGAGCTGGAGAAGTTATGATCACAGTCGGAAGCGGGCATAGTGTCGAGGCGACCGACGTAGGATCACTTCTTTTGGGTTTAGAATCCGGCTTTGTTTTGACTTTAGAAGATGTACTTGTTTTGCCCAAGGGGCACAAAAACATTGTATCCATTCCGGTCATGGACCGAAAAGGCTTTTCATTTTTCATTGGTGATGGTTCTGCAAAATTTATTTTAGAAATAAACTAGTGGATCGCTACATTGTTGAATGGATTGTATCATCTAAATCTCAGCAACAAAGTAGTTGTGAATACTATGACTAGAAAACGTGGTAGGGATGAAACCAATCAAGTTTTGAAATGGCATCTTAGACTTGGTCATGTTGGTCAGACCAAGGTTTACAAGATGGAAAAGGATGGACTTATGGGTCCATTGGGATCGGATCCCTTTCCTACTTGTGAATCTTGCCTTAAAGGCAAAATGACTAAGTCCCCCTTCACAGGGACATTTCAAAGAGCCGCTGATAAACTGGGATTAATCCATACCGATGTATGTGGTGCTTTGGAAGCAGCACGTGACGGATATCAATATTTCATTACGTTTACAGATGATCATACTAGGTATGGTTATGTATACTTAATGAAACATAAATCCGAGGCCTTTGAGAAATTCCAGGAATTCAAGGCCCTAGTCGAAACAAGCTGTAATCATATCAAAGCACTTCGGTCGGACCGAGGTGGCGAGTATATGAGTACGGAGTTTGACGAGTTCCTTAAGGAACATGGAATAGTTTCACAACTAACACCTCCAGGTACTCCTCAGTTAAATGGTGTGTCAGAAAGAAGGAACCGGACCCTGTTGAACATGGTCCGTTCCATGCTGGGCTATACTGACTTGCCGATTTACCTATGGGGGTATGCACTTCTGACTGCCACGTATATCTTGAACAGATGTCCTTCTAAATCCGTTCCTAAAACTCCACATGAGATGTGGGAAGGAAGGAAACCAAGTCTTAATCATATTAGGATTTGGGGATGTCCCGCCTATGTCAAGAAGACTAAGGTGGAAAAGTTGGAAGCTAGGTCTGCGAAGGGACGTTTCATTGGATTCGTGCAGGACGATGGGATAACTAATCTACATGCCCGAAGATCGAAGGATCATTGTTGCTTTACAAGCACACTTCCTGGAAGATGAGTTCATTCAGGAAGGCGGAGCAGGTAGAAGTATTTCTTTAGAAGAATACAATGAAACACCTCGAGAGACACCTGTGCAAGAAACTGGAACCGAACTTACTGAAACACAAGTACAACCACCTCGTAGGTCTAGTAGGGTGTCTCATTTACCTGAGAGGTATGGGCTTGTGCACTTGGAGGAGCTGGGTCTCCATGAGGTTCCAAGTGATAGCCAAGAGACCGACCCGACGACCTATGACCAAGCGATGGTGGATGTAGACTCCGCGAAATGGCGTGAAGCTATGGAAGCTGAGATAGACTCGATGCATGTCAATCAGGTCTGGACTCTAGTAGACCGCCCCAAGGGCATAGTGCCTATTGGGAACAAGTGGATCTACAAGAGAAAGACTGATGGTAATGGCAAGGTTGACGCCTATAAGGCCAGGCTTGTGGCAAAGGGTTATACCCAGAAGGAAGGGATCGATTACCACGATACCTTCTCGCCCGTAGCCATGATCAAGTCTATTCGCATGATGCTTGCTATAGCCTACCACGATTATGAGATATGGCAAATGGACGTAAAGACGACTTTCCTTAATGGATTCCTCGAGGAGGAAATCTATATGGAGCGACCTAAAGGCTTTGTGTCGAAGTCGATATTCGTAAAGTGTGCAAGCTTCACGTTCCATTTATGGTGAAGCAAGCGTCGCGTAGTTGGAACCTTCGTTTTGACGAGGCGGTCAAAGAGTTTGAATTCGTGCAAATGAAGAGGAACCTTGTGTATACAAGAAGGTTAGAGGGAGCAAGATCGCATTCTTAGTACTATATGTAGATGACATTCTACTAATAGGAAATGATGTGGGAATGCTCGATTACGAAAGCTTGGCTTTGAGTAATTTCTCCATGAAAGACTTGGGAGAAGCAACCTATATTCTTGGTATTCGACTCTCTAGGGATAGAGCGAAGAGAACAATAGGCCTTTCCCAAGCCCTCTATATAGATAAGATCTTAAAGCGATTTAAGATGGATGATTCTAAAAGAGGGTTCCTACCGATGTGACATGGAATAAAACTCACCTTGAAGATGTGTCCTCAAAGTGAGGAACAACGAAAGGAAATGAGTAATATACCATATGCTTCGGCCGTGGGTAGCCTTATGTATGCTATGTTGTGTACAAGACGACATCGCGCATCTTTGTAAGCGTGGTGAGTAGGTTTCGAGCAAACCCGGGTAGGGAACATTGGTAGTAAAGAACGTTCTCAAGTACTTAAGAAGGACTAGAGATATGGTTCTGATGTATGGCGGTGGAGAATTGGATGTGGTGGGATTCACTGATTCGGACTTCCAAGGACTGAAGGACGACTCGATGTCCACTTCTGGCTACATATTTACTCTTAATGGAGGAGCAGTATCTTGGCGTAGTGCCAAGCAAAGCGCGACTACTGATTCCACCTGTCAGGCTGAGTATCAAGCAGCCTCGGAGGCTTCCAAGGAAGGGTTCTGGATTAAGAAGTTTCTAGGAGAACTTCAAATGATACCATGTCTTTGAAATTTACTGTTCATTTGCATTGCGACAACGACGGAGTCAGTAGCACGTGCCAAGCAGCCGAGGTTTCACAACAGCACCAAACATATTGAGAGGAAGTATCATCTCGTAAGAGAATTTGTTCGCAAGGGATACATTGTGCTGCATAGAGTAGACTCGGCCGACAACGTCGCCGATCCACTGACCAAGCCACTATCTCAGACTAGCTTGGAGCGTCATCTGGAGAACATGGGTATTAGATACCATAGCGTGTGGCATTGAGTGCAAGTGGGAGATTGTTAGGAGTATGCCCTCGAATGCCACTCAGAGGTTGTTGAGTGAGGGCATTGTACTTGTAATTATGTAAACCATTTATATAAGGCAAATGAATGTTTCTTTATTTACTGGTAGTTACTGGCATTCCTAACTCGTAAATAAACATATAGAAACTAGTCCATGTATTTGAGAGCAAAACGTTCCACTTCTTATTGGATAAGGGGGTCGGCCTTTGGAAAGGTTATAGCTCAAATACTTAATCGTTCGCAAGTCGATGAAACTTGGTAGGCGTTAAGTTTATGTGAAGACTTGTATGACGTGTTCTTTGACATGGAGAGTGCACATCGAACACTAATGGTTAGTGGGAGCACACCATAAAGGTATGCTAATAGGATAAGTATACACGAACCAACTCACCCTCGATTCGTCACATCGAATTCACTCGGATCACAATGACGGAATCGAAAGGTTGTGATAGGTATTCGTGAACCTTCGACTTGAGGATTTAGTAGGGATGTGCTTGTGACGTCAAGATTTTCATTAGAGTAGTTCGACCACCTGTAAACGGAAGGCGGGGTCAACCTCGACGTGCATCTTGACGGGCAAGTAGCGAGTCTCTTGAATACCAAGATAGAATTCTTTCTCCCGTAAGTGAGTGGGTTATATGTCCTATGCGGTTATTGGCAGATGAGATCATAAGTCTTTGGCCAAAGCATTGGAGCTAGTTGTATTAGATACACGACCGCTCGATGATCTCGGTTTGCATTAACGCATGCATAGCGTCAAGTACAGATGGGGTTTGACTGACCGTGACCCTATAACTTGATCGGGACATTTGAAAGAAGGGTTTATACGTTTACTGGTATTCACGACAGAATGGTTCTTGAATGATACCAATCATTCGTTCTCGATCAGGGTGCAGTGTAGGCCACCAGTGGCTAGGTGGTGCTACTACTCTTTGGTTCCTCCCATTCTTTCGAGACGGACCTCCGAGTCGCGCATTAGGATTGACGACGGAATGAATCGAGCTTAATCTCTCATTATAAATATTAGATATTGGATAACTAATTTATTGGACATTGGATGTCTAATTGATATTGGGACATTGGATGTCTAAATTAATTTATTGGATAAATTAATTTACGGCCTAATGAATTAAATAAATTATTGGGTGATTGATTTAATTCATAAATATAATTATTTCTTAGAGAAATTAATTATGTTATTATGTATTTAATGTGATTAATTGATTGGATTAATTAATCGATATAAATACATCGGAGCGGAATCGGAGTTTATCTGTTTGGACTCTCGGGAGTCGAAACGAACCGAACTCGTCCGATTTCTTCTAGAGGCCGACCCCACCTTAATTTCCTACCTTGATCATAGTCTTGTTTTCTTGTTGGAAGACTTTTGACATTTGAGATTTCATATCTCTTATATTAAGGAAAAGGAGATATGGTGGGTGACTTAATCTTGAGAATATATTTTGAAGACCAAAATAAAAGCCTCTTAACCCCTCTCATTTCAGCAACTCACGGCGGGAGCATATTATTGAGAGGAAAGAGAAAAAAAAATTTTTTGAGTTCTTCTTCATTAATTTCTTCTTCAATTTTCTTGGAGAAAAATTGAGAGAAAATCATATAGAGAGAGTAAGATTAAAACACTTAGAGTGTAGTAATCTTTACATATATAGCTTCATCACTTAGCTCTAGCCGTATCCTCGGAGGATAGCAAGGTGATCGTCGTTCCGGTTGTTTTTCCGGCGCGTGGCAAGTAGAGACGCGGTGTTTTCGGCGTTGGATCGTTCAAGAGCTTGGGGAATAGCTCAAGAGAAGGTTATCCATTTAATCAACGGACTACGAGGGTATGTTTCTCTTATCTCTTGTTTTTCTTTTTGATATTCGTATATACGTAGCTCGATCGATCCTCGTAGGGATTCGGATCGAATTAATTTTCGTTTTACCGCTTCCGCTGGGCCTTCGTTTTAGGCACCGAATCCCAACAGGCAATACAGAAGTTCCAAATCCGATCCACTTCGAATAAAAGAACTAGTAGAACCAAAAGATGTTACTTCCGAACAAGGTTCACAAGAATCGAACCGAACTCGGAAAAGTCACAGCGATAACGAGATCGACCCAAAACAAGATCACAGCTCGTTCGAATGATGAACCCGAAATACAAAACAAGTTAAGACAGTATCAACGAACACGAGCGAATCGATAGACTGGAGAAAGAGAAAATACGGAAGTCAAAATAGTATGGGTAGTATCCCCGACCTCATCCACGAAATTCACAAAAACAGGAGCAAGGTAACAAGACATTAAACAACCGACACATAACGGAACGATCACCGATGCACACGGTCATACCAAACCAAGCTCTAACAGCTCGCACATGCGCGTCAACGTAGAAATCACTACGAGGCGGCAACATTCGACACTAACATCCCACCTCTCACAACAAATGCGTGGCAACGCCTCGACGTTCATGCCACCAATCTGATCATACTCGGGAGCAAACATCATAACGACAACGCGAACATCATACATATATACCCATCCCTCAAACGGGAATGGATAGGCTTTAAAAACAAAAACCTCATTTTGAAAATAATTTAGAAGAACATCGGTTGATCTTGAGTATCACCTTTCAAAAAGTACAAACGTGAAACATCGTTATCGAGACTTTGGAGAACCTTTTCGCATTTGATAAAAATGAGGACACTTTCTCTTAGTGAAAACTTTCAGAATATTCGACCCTCGGGTCTAAATAAAAGTGTTTCTAAAACATTGAAAATATCTCAAAATATTTTGGTCCTCGAGGTAGAAGAATTTTGAAACGTGTTGTGGTACCTTGTATGTACTACGAGAAAATAACTCATTTTAAAAGTACGTCTCGAAATTTATTTTCTAAGATACTCAAGGTTTTTCAGAAGTACAATAGGCCAAAATGCCCAGAATTCCCACTTGTCAATATTCACTTAAACGCATCATAGCACACTCATTAAATCGTTCACAATCAAGACAGTGATATACAATCCCTAGGATATGCTTAACAACATCGTTAAAACAACGATCGGTTTATCAAAACCGGATGGAAAACGACATCAAGAACAAAACTCCAAAAAGTCAACTCTAGGGATTCAAGAAAAATTGCCTGGATTCGGCGAAGAACAATGGATTAGATGATGTTAAAAATCATCTAGGATACTCCAAAACACCTTTGGATGGAAGAAAAAAAATCAGCCCCAATACGAAACCTAGTCGCTACGTCTCAATCTCATGGAGGAAGAAGAAAAATGAAGAAAAATGCAACTTCTAGACTGGTGTCCGGTATTTATACTGGACAAAATTAGCGTGCGCTAATCATTAAGGTTAGCGTGCGCTATCACGGCACCAAACAAAACTCCTGACCAAAAATACACTGTTAGCGTGCGCTAATCCCAAGTGTTAGCGTGCGCTAACGAGAACTTCAGACTCAGTCCAGTAGCTCCTGGACTGCTCTGAACTACCAGGTAGCGTGCGCTATTCCCCCTTTAGCGTGCTACCAACGTACTCTCGCGCGCGTAAGCCGTAAAGCGTAGCGTGCGCTAACAATTCACAGAGACAACAACAGAACATATCATAAAAATTACATGCCGTAAACCCTTCTCACAATTATTTACCATGATAAGCATTATTTCACATCTCATTTCGAAAATGATATAAAGACCAATGACGGAGATATTTTCCAAAACTCAAAAACTCATTTGTCAAACCATCATGAAATATTCAAGGCCAAAATGCCAAAACTTGATTCAAGGAATCGGTTTCTGAAATAAAACTCGGTTGCAAAATACCGAAAGTTGTTTGAAAGAACTCACGCAAGCGGATAAAATACGGTGCGAAAATACATCGATGGTAGCGACACTCCTCGTATAAACCAAATACGAGAGTCTAATAAACACATATCGTGAAATCAAAATCCATAGAAGGATTCCATCATTCAATCGACTAATCATACAAATAACTCGTGTCACACGAGGCTCAACACAAGGAAGGGAGTATTACATCCATAGGTCGCACGTAAGTGACGACCGCCCTTTGATACTAATCACGACCAATGATCTCAAACGACGCGTCGCGATGCGACCAAGTCAGACAAAATCCGACGAGACAAAACTCAACCAACACAACTTGGCTCGATGACCTAGGTTTTCCTGTGCTGTCGATTTTAAAATCGTATACTCTAGTTATTCGAAAATAAAACCGATAAGTTAAAAATCGTTTTCAAGACCCTTTTAAACACGACAAGGGCTTAACAGTGGTAGCATTTTATAAAATGTCCTAAACACTTTATACACGACCTTTAAATACCGACACAAGGTTTTATTTGAAAATACAAGGCTGGCTCGCCCAAATTCATGTCACTTTTCGAAAACCCACAATACGATCAAGTCTAAGAAATTTTCAAGCATGCACGCCGCATGTATTATTATTAATAGAAACACATTGGTTGTAAATAATAATAATTAGCCAAGTACCAACAATTCCCGGACACCCTCATATACGACATTCAAAAATCACCAGTTTAAAAAGCGCAACTCGGAAATACTAATTCCAAGCATATGTCAAACTATATCTTCAAGTTTAACAGCGTAACCAAAGATCACCGATTTGGACATATGTCGAAACCAGCTATGTGAGTTTCTCAACAAACTCTGCCATCAATACCTATACCGGAACATATCAATGTTCAAAACTTCTACATCATACTGCACCCTTCGGTGTCCAAACCATCAGTACGTTCGTCTCAACATACATTTAGTATATCGCAATTACCAAACACAGATTCCATCACACAGCAAAAGACTAAAGAGTCAAGCCCTCTCACAATATACCACGGAGCAAAAATCGGATCTTTCGATCACCAACGATCCAACCAATGCTAGGAAGTTTAGCGATGGAAGGCTCGCAAAACGACAAACGGTCAAGCCGAGAACGACGCACATACTCCAGAGAGATAAAGAACTGCGCAATACTAGAATCAAAAGTGCACGAACCGGATGGATCGAAAAAAACAACTCGACGATAAGTACGAGAGAGGCAATCACAGCTCAAGAAGTGGAATTTCAATACGAGAAAATAAGAGAATCGAGTAAGGAAAACTTACGAGCACTGGATGTACTGAGATGCCGGCAGCGATGTGACAATGTGCAAAACAAAACACAACTAGACCCAAATAACCAACAAGCCTAGGTATCCATAAACCGAGAGCTCTGATACCATTTTCTGTAACACCCCCAAGATATTCGAGGAGAATTACAGCGCCGTGGACCCCTACATGGGACCCACCAGGCTAACACAAGAAAACACCACTCGACTAACCGCCTCGGTTAGCAAGGAAACAATTGTTAACAATAAGAACATAAAACAACACGTCCGGTACAACCGGCATAAATAACATCAACCGACAAATACAGTAACTCCAACGAAGACCAATCACAATCTGAAAGGAAAAGCCTAAGTACTCGCGAGTACAATCTATAAGTTTACAATTTGGAAAACATCCACATCAAAAGAGACAGTAAGAAATAACAAGACTCGATTGCACATGTCAACAACCTTGGCCGACATCCTCGTACCATCCAGTAGCGCTCGTGCATTTGAACATAACACGAAATCCATAACAAGAATTTCCCCGACAACGGGTCCCCAAAGGGGTTAGCAATTACGCTAGTACAAGTATTCAAGGCAAACCAATCGCTTACACATTTCATAGTACATGCACCAATATCATTTCGAAAACCAAAACAAGACATGTCTTTTCCGGAAATAAACAGTCAAACAATTTGCCGTGGGAACAGGGCTATACCATTGATCCCGCTCCGTGATCCCTAAGGACCCTCCCGAGCTGGCCATATTATAAAACAAATCACGCACACGCATCGCCTTGGGAACATGGCTATACCATTGATCCCGCTCCGTGATCCCTAAGGACCCTCCCGAGCTGGCTAGCGAAACAAACTCGTGAATCCAGGGCTATACCATTGGATTCCCTCCGTGATCCCGTCGGACCCTCCCGAGGTGAGCAATCACACACAATATACATTACTATTTCACGTTAAGCATAAAGGTTTCCAAAAATACTTGCCTTGAATTATTGACGACGCAACGAACGGAAAGGAAAGTCACCGACGAACGCTAGGAACCAATGAAACCGAACCTAACGATTCGAAGAATACAATCACAACCATTTCTAAATGAATACGGAATTGGAATACACCCGAAAACCCGCCTACGATTCATGTATATTCGTATATAAACAACAACGAGGGCGGACCGCAACCAAACCCTCTCGATTCCGTAAAAATCACGAAATATACCATGAATCCGTAGGGAAACTAAGAATACTAACAAGATTAATCATATTCATCATGAATTAATCAACAAAACGGAACGAATCGGACAAAAACACGAAAACCCCCAATTTTACCAAAAGTAGGGTTCTAAAGATCTAACCTTGATTCGCTGGATCAAGGGATGATATCGGACGAATGATTGATGATATAACCCAAGGAACTCCATGGATATGTTGTTAAACAACATGGCTTCAACCTTAGAACACGCCCAGCTGCGGAAGAGGAGAGGAAGAAGGTGAAAAATGGCAAGAAAAACGTCTGCAGGGCCTTTTATAGGCTGACAGACTCGACCGTGTCCGCCTGACACGGTCGTGGCGCGCTGGCGGCAGCGAGGACCCGACCGTGTCTTGCTAGACACGGTCGCGCGCGGAAGGGGTCTTCCGACGGTGACCCGTCCGACAAATGACTTCGGCATGACTCGGCCGTGTCACGGAACACGGTCGGGCGTGTCAGCGATCGTCTCGAGCTTATCCGAAGAGTTCGGCTCGGCCGTGCAGACGACACGGCCGGAGTCTGGCGAGACTTCCGGCTTATCCGGACGAGTGCAGCCGCGGCCGTGTCGGACGACACGGCGAAGTTCGGCCGGCGTGATCGCCAATAACGAGCGGTTGAGCTAAAACGACCACAACTCTCTCGTCCGGACTCGATTGACTCACCGCTCGAACCATTGGAAAGCTAACTCGATGCTCTATAATATTGCAAGATTCAGAATTTTTGGAGTTACCAAAAATTAATGGTGATCTAACAAAGTAGAACTCATACTTAGAAAAGTCGTTTAGTAATCCGAATTCAAGAAAACGACACGAAACCCGAACCGAATACGGGCGAAGATACGGTTACGAAGTACTCACAAGGACGAATCTAAGAGCTAGTAGGACACACGATTCCGACCACCCGAAGGATCGAAATTCGACAACGGAAGGTAATTACCCCAAACTTTGGGAAATTACGAAAATGGCCCAAATGCCCGAAAATCACCATAGACGAATAATCAAACCGAAGCTCACAACACGTATAACAACGTTAAATGAACTTACGAAAAACCCCAAACAGCGATTTGAATGAGATTCGCAAGAACCGAACTCAAGCGCGGAAAAGTCGCTAAAAAGCACGGAACTCAACAAAGCGACCAAACGAACTCGGATGACAAAAAGTGCAGAATTAAATATTCTCCGAATGACGAAACGGTCAAAAGCGAGTCGTCAAAACGGACTTCGGCCGAAAAAAGAAATTTACCGAAAATCGAAAATTTGCGGATATTACATCGAAAACAACTCGACAATAAGTACGAGAGAGGCAATCACAGTTCAAGAAGTGGAATTTCAATACGAAGATGAAGAATTTCTTTTAATAGAAGTTCTAAAAAATGCAAAGAGGCGATAGGATGGGGTTTGAATGATATTAAGGGAATTAGCCATGTGACGTGTATGCACAAAATAATCCTAGAAGAGGGAGAAAAGCCGCAAACAGAAGCACAACGGAGATTAAATCCCAATATGCTAGTTGTAACACCCCCAAGATATTCGAGGAGAATTACAGCGCCGTGGACCCCTACATGGGACCCACCAGGCTAACACAAGAAAACACCACTCGACTAACCGCCTCGGTTAGCAAGGAAACAATTGTTAACAATAAGAACATAAAACAACACGTCCGGTACAACCGGCATAAATAACATCAACCGACAAATACAGTAACTCCAACGAAGACCAATCACAATCTGAAAGGAAAAGCCTAAGTACTCGCGAGTACAATCTATAAGTTTACAATTTGGAAAACATCCACATCAAAAGAGACAGTAAGAAATAACAAGACTCGATTGCACATGTCAACAACCTTGGCCGACATCCTCGTACCATCCAGTAGCGCTCGTGCAGTGAACATAACACGAAATCCATAACAAGAATTTCCCCGACAACGGGTCCCCAGAGGGGTTAGCAATTACGCTAGTACAAGTAATCAAGGCAAACCAATCGCTTACACATTTCATAGTACATGCACCAATATCATTTCGAAAACCAAAACAAGACATGTCTTTTCCAGAAACAAACAGTCACAATTAATTTGCCTAGGACCGGGACGAAGCCACGAATCCCACTCGAGGCCTCTAAGGACCCTCCCGAGCTGGCCACATTCATAAAACAAACCAAGCACCACACGTCACCTAGGACCGGGACGAAGCCACGAATCCCACTCGAGGCCTCTAAGGACCCTCCCGAGCTGGCTAGCGAATCAAACTCATGAATCTAGGACGAAGCCATAGATTCCCTCCGTGATCCCGTCGGACCCTCCCGAGCACACACAATATACATTACCATTTCACGTTAAGCATAAAGGTTTCCAAAAATACTTGCCTTGAATTATTGACGACGCAACGAACGGAAAGGAAAGTCACCGACGAACGCTAGGAACCAACGAGACCGAACCTAACGATTCGAAGAATACAATCACAACCATTTCTAAATGAATACGGAATTGGAATACACCTGAAAATCCGCCTACGATTCATGTATATTCGTATATAAACAACAACGAGGGCGGACCGCAACCAAACCCTCTCGATTCCGTAAAAATCACGAAATATACCATGAATCAGTAGGGAACTAAGAATACTAACAAGATTAATCATATTCATCATGAATTAATCAACAATACGGAAAGAATCGAACAATAATTCGAAAACCCCCAAATCTCCCAAAAATGGGTTCTTAGAAGATTACCTTGGATTAGGATGAATGATTCAAGAAGAAATCGATAATCTACAACAAAACTCGAAGTGGATGATTTCTTCAAGTCCGAAAATGTTAAAATCGCCCAAGAGTTGCTCCTGAATCGCCCAAGACGAGAGGAAGAAAAGAGAGGAGAGGAAAATGAAAAATCTTCCTCAGATCCCGTGTAATATAGTGAAACACAGCAGAACCTATCGGCCACCTATCGGCCGATAGGCCCAACCGATACCCATACGAATGCCGGCGGTGGAGCCTATCGACCCCCTATCGGCGAAAGGCTCTGGAAGTTCGAATGTGAAGAAATTTAAGGAAAAAGCTCCATTTCCACGGCGATTGGCCAAGAACCAAACGACCATAACTCTCTCGTCAGGACTCAGATTGACTCACCGTTAGAACCATTGGAAAGCTAACTCGATGTTCTATAATATTGCAAGGATTTATAATTTTTGGAGTTACCAAAAATTAATGGTGATCTAACAAAGACGAACTCATACTTAGAAAAGTCGTTTAGAAATCCCGAATTCAACAAAAGCGACACCGAAACCCGAACACGAATACGAACCGAAGATACGGTTACGAAGTACTCACAAAGACGAATCTAAGAGCTAGTAGGACACACGATTCCGACCACCCGAAGGCTCGAAATTCGACAACGGAAGGTAATTACCCCAAACTTTGGGAAATTACGAAAATGGCCCAAATGCCCGAAAATCACCATACGACAACGAATAATCAAACCGAAGCTCACAACACGTATAACAACGTTAAATGAACTTACGAAAAACCCCAAACGACAGTTTGAGCGAGATTCGCAAGAACCGAACTCAAGCGCGGAAAAGTCGCTAAAAAGCACGGAACTCAACAAAGCAGCACCGAAACGAACTCGGATGATAAAAAGTGCAGAATTAAATATTCTCCGAATGACGAAATGGTCATGATAGAGTTGTCAAAACGAACTTTGGTCGAAAAAAGAAATTTACCGAAAATCGAAAATTTGCAGATATTACACTAGTAGTAAAAAAGAAATTTTAAAATTGCTTGCCGAAGGAATTATTTATCCAATTGCAGATAGTGAATGGGTAAGCCCGATATATTTTATACCAAAGAAAAGTGGCATAACGGTGATTGAAAATGATAAGAGAGAGTTAGTACCAACGAGGGTAACAACCGGGTGGCGGATATGCATTGATTATCGAAAATTAAATGCCGCCACCAAAAATGATTATTTTCCTCTTTCTTTTATTCACCAAATGCTTGATAAACTTGCAGGATATAAATTCTATTATTTTCTTGATGGACTTTCAGGGAATTATCAAGTGGAAATTGCTGTAACACCCCCAGATCAAACCGGGAATATTACACGCCGCAGACCCTCTCCGTGAGGATCCACCAGGCTAGACATCAAAACAACACATTACATTACATACCAACGAATCAAAATAACGGACCAATAGACCGATTTGGTCTTTCGTCACTGACTTACAAATCAAAATACATAAACTCATCCAGACTCATACCCACACAAGGGTAAAATACTTGCAACAACGAACAATAAGACAGCGGAAAAGACAATACAATGGACTCCGACTAACTGAACCCAAAACTGGCCTTCGTGTGATTAGTATCATTCGTCTTTCATCATCCCTCGTGCCGATCCTGTGTCTTGCTCCCGAAAACCCTGCATGTACGGACACAATACAGATATCCACCCCAGATTACTGGGGTTAGCAAAACTCCCCTGTTTCTCTATTGCAAGTATAATGTGAAAATACGAGCCATACACAACACATTCCGAGAATATAACGAAGGACTTCGAGATATATTTAGTTAAAAATAGTTCAAGTCTTGAAAGCGAAGCAAGTAAGCATTTTGAAAACATTTCCAAATCTCGGGAGTTTTGAAAACATCAAAAATTGAAAATGTTCTTAATTCCTTGAAAGCCATTTAGGGTCACATGACCCCAAAGTTCATTTTTCAAAATACAAATCCGTTTAACAAAACACGGGTCCACGACCCAACCATTCCTATCACAAAACACAGGTCCATGACCCGATCATCCACTTCAATTCACTTACAAGGACACATTACACATAACACATTAATCTTATGCCATTCTAGTCAAGCACCAAGACTCGATATATAATGTCTCTCGACCCCGAGCACAAAGCATTGTGATACTCTGACAATATCACAATCAACGAAAACATCAACATCATCCTCAAGATGAAAACCACAATCGTAACCCGCGGCCGTACCCCTTAGTATCGACCCCGGACATCCCGTCGGACACTCCGGGTGGAAACCACTTCCGCGGCCGTACCCCTTAGTATCGACCCCCGGACATCCCGTCGGACACTCCGGTGGAAGTTCATCCACACACGCACCCAAGTCCACTTCCGTGGCCGTACCCCTTAGTATCGACCCCGGACATCCCGTCGGACACTCCGGTGGAAGGAACAACACACACACACGTTCCAAAATCACAGTTGCAAACCACAAGCCTCGAAGGTCAATCACAGTATATATAGTCGAGGTACCTTACTAGAATGGCCAGTTCATCCAACATATACTCACGACCAAGTAATGATACGATTCATAAGGAAGCACAAGATTTCAACAGCACCGAACGACACAACTAATATCACTCAAACTCACATATTCATCCATAAACACGTGACTCCAAGTACATAATTTGACAAAAGAATTACACTTTACATTTACCAACGACATAATCATACGAAATGACATCACAAGAAAGTAAGGTGATTCTATACTCGACACTAGCTTGCATATTCAACTAAGCACATTAATTCCCGACACACACGGGTCACCTTTACAAAAAGCATGATGGTAAATATTCCGATTCTTTTGAAAAATGGTTATTAATATTTATTTAGCACATATCGACGATTAACAACCATAATATCCACAAAACACGTAATGTATGGGCAAGATACTTGCCTCGACAATCGATACCGGACACTCCTACAATCACGGCTCAGTCGGGACACCTCGAACACCTACGATTCCCGTGAAGGAAAAGAATACACCCACGATCGAGAAGCTTGAAGAAAACGAGCGGAAGGGTTCCGACTCGAGTTCTTCACAAGAATTCGACCCTAACAACATATAATCAATAAATCATCGATCATACGAGGAAGAATAATCGTAGAACGCCCGAAAACCCCTCTATGACATTTCTGGACACCTTCAAGGCATCGATCAAGAACTCGACCAAATCGACGAATCGATATGATCCGACCATGGAATAATAAAGGAAATGATATAATATATCTAAATTATCATCAATCCATCAAAATCCTAAGTTAAATCGGATTAAACGGACGAAAACGAACAAAATACCCAAAATCCCCAAAATTAGATTTCTAGAAAATCTGACCTGATTCGGTAGATCGGACGATGTTATAGGATGGATGATTGATGATATGAACTCCAAAACTTCATGGATTGATTGTCCAACAACATCTCTCCATGATTAACCAAGCTTCAGCCGCGGAAGGGAAGAAAACGAGTGAGACAAATGGCCAAAAACCCGTCTGCAGGGCCATAAATAGGCTGCGCAGTGTGCCGCGGCCCAGCGGGAGTGTGCCGCGGCACAGGCCCAAAAATGGCTCCCAGTGGTCGGCAGTGTGCCGTGGCTCGGCCGGAGTGTGCCGCGGCACCCGGTACAGTCGGTTTGGCCGAAAAATGCCACAGAGTGTGCCGCGGCTCGGCCGGAGTGTGCCGCGGCACCCGGTACTGCTCGGCCAGAAGCTGCCGAGCACTGCCGGCCGTGACTCGGCCAGAAGCTGCCGAGCACTACCGGCCGTGACTCGGCCAGTGCCGGCCTGGGCCAGGTTGCCCGGCCATGACTCGGCCGGGGCCAACTCCGACGGCCCGAACGACCCCGAAACTGAATACGAATCGATGATACGGTTACGACGTACTCGCAAAGACGAATCTAAGAGCTAAGAGAACACACAATTCCGACCACCCGAAGGCTCGGAATTCAACAACGGAAGTAATTACCCAAAACTTTGGGAAATTACGAAAATGGCCCAAAACGTCCGAAAATCACGATACGCGATCGAAACACCAAACCAAAGCTCGCAACATGAATAATAACATTAAATGAACTTACGAGAAACTCAAACGCAGGATTTCGGACGAGATTCGCAAGAATCGCACTCAAGTGCGGAAAAGTCGCTAAAAGCTCGAACTCAACAAAAGCGGTACAAACGAACTCGGATGACAAAAAGTGCAGAATTAATCATTCTCGAAATGACGAAACGGTCATGAGCGAGTCGTCAAAACGGACTCCGGCTGAAAAAGAAATTTACCGAAAAATCGGAAATTGCGGATATTACATTCTACCCTCCTTAAAAGAAGTTTCGTCCCGAAACTTAAAACAAGTAGGGAGAAGCAATATCCCGCCAGAAAACTCAACGAGATACGCAAGGAAACGCGTAACTTATGCCCATCGGCGAAACGTTACAAGCAACGCAAAGGAATATACGGCGTGAAAACACGCTCCACGACGACCAACACAACGCCGCCGTTAGGGATATAATAAAACCAACAAGTGACAAGCGTCATCAACTGGATAATACAATCAAGTCAATTATCCGAACAAACACAAAACATAACGGACGAAAATAAATACGATTGACCAACCCAACGGTACATCAATCAAAACGCGAGCCAATCGCTGAACAAATACGGAATTCCACCGCCCAAGGGTTGGAAGATTGAAAACGAGACTAATTTTCCGAACTTGAAAAGGTCACAACGATATATAGATCAATTTGGGACAATATCAGAACTCGCTCGAATGACAAAGGTGAGAAACAACACTGTGTCAAGCATCAACGAACACAATCAGTCGATACGATTGGGCCGAAAGCAGAAGAGAAAGAAAGAAAAATGCGGGTATTACATCATATCACCTTTAAAAGAGGTTTCGTCCGAAACCTAAACAACGAGAACGAAGTTCGGAATAGCAACCTTCCCGACCATATCCTCTTGGTCCACATCCGATCTTCATGGCCATTAGTATCGTGGTCACGATTGCGTCCTCGCCCATCGGCATACTAAGCGATTCCCACTCAATACGATTGCACAACTTCGCAAAATATTATACTAAGGTACCAACTCAGACGACATATCACATGAGGTAACCAATAACAACTCGAAGAAAATCCACGAGGTATCCTTTTAAAGGAAATCTTTTGAAAATCCTTGGATTTGTATATCTATTTAAAATAAACTTTAAAAGTACTTTTGGTACCTCGGGTTGTTTCATCAAAACTTGCAAACAACATACTTTAACCGTCTCATTTGAAATCATTTGAAGTCATCATGCCTCTACGTATCATCATCGCCGTTAACAACTAACAAGTTAACCATGCAAGATCATCAAATCATTCTTACATACTCTAACATTTCCGAATCCGAGTTTGAACTTTACATCGAGTGAGATTTCTCATCTTTCACTATATATTTTTGAAAATAAAAATCGCATTGGTTTTTGAAATAAGATATTTTTATGGTGTGAAAGATTTTGAAAATCATTCACTCGAATTATTTGAAAATGCAACAATACGTTAAAATCATTTTCGAAAATTCTCCCAACACTTCACAAACATCAACGACGGTAAAAAATTTCAAAATATTCAAGGTACTTTAAAACAACTCTTTCAAATACCGTCGAGGTTTTATTTGAGAATCCTAGGCCGGCTCGCAAATTTCAAACAATTTCCAAAGTTCATACGAAGCCGCCGGCTAATCGCACTTGCACAAACTTATGAAAGTTTTAGAAAAGCGTGTTCGAACACACTCGAAGCAGACATAATTTATCAATTCATCAAACACAATCAAATATCACCTAGCAATACAAAAAGGCTTAACACACATTCACGCACAACAGTTGTTATCACTAGACACCACGTAGAGAATACAACTACAGGTGATTGGCCGCAAAAGTTAGACCTAACGGCTATAATGCGGTTCCATAGCCTCTGCCCAGACTGACTAACGCTCGCTACAACACATACTTAGCATGCGCTACCCATGATGCATTAGCGCGCGCTAGCCTTACACTTAGCGTGCGCTAACGGTTCTATTTTAGCGACATGATTGCGAACATATATACGACATTACTGGAATCGAAGGTCACAATTAAACAACAACAATATTCGAATCTCAAAGCCATCGATTCACATAATTACAACACATCATGAGCAACCATCAAAAGGCAATTGTCATTCAAAACCGAAAAGTTAAAAGCAAGGATCACGTCTTAAGTATATTTTGTAGAACTCATTTGAGTTCAAAACTCGTGTTTTGAAAACTTTTAGTACAGTGGAAAAGAATTATCAATAATTCGAGTTTTGAACTTTCACCTTGTGGTCAACATACGAAAATCAACTTTTTCCTCCCTTGGAGGGCATTTTAAAAATTTTACGTGACTCCCGAAAGGATTCGAAAACTTAAAATTCCAAGGTTTATACTCTTGCAAGAAAAATGATTTATACAAGGATACATTCAAGAATATCATTCTACATTTTAGCGGAAGACGAGAATCAACAAATATATGTCACTTACTCACGATGCACCTTCAAATATTAACTACATAACACAAAATCACACAGCTCGTATAGCTCGTGGTACAACCCGTAGTAGGGAGACTTACATCCACAGACCGCACGAAGATGATGGTGCACCACGATACTAATCACGGCCGACATTCCAAACGACGCGTCGCGACACGACATCGATCGGACTCAATCTGCAAGACAAGACCCAACAATACACGACTGGACCCGACAGCCTAGGTTTCCGCAACCTAAGCTCTGATACCATAAATGTAACACCCCCAGATCAAACCGGGAATATTACACGCCGCAGACCCTCTCCGTGAGGATCCACCAGGCTAGACATCAAAACAACACATTACATTACATACCAACGAATCAAAATAACGGACCAATAGACCGATTTGGTCTTTCGTTGTAATATCCGCAATTTTCGATTTCCGGTAATTTCTTTTTTTTTGGCGGAAGTCTGTTTTGACGACTCGCTCATGTCCGTTTCGTCATTCTGAGAATGATTAATTCTACACTTTTTGACATCCGAGTTCGTTTCGGTGTCGTTTCGTTGAGTTCTGTGCTTTTTAGCGACTTTTCCGCACTTGAGTTCGATTCTTGCGAACCTCGACGAAGCTATTTGTTTGAGTTTCCGCAAGTCCGTTTAACTTTGTTAGACGTGTTGTGAACTTCGGTTTGGTTATTCGATCACGTATCGTGATTTTCGGGCATTTGGGCCATTTTCGTAATTTCCCAAAGTTTGGGGTAATTACCTTCCGTTGTCGAATTTTGAGCCTTCGGTGGTCGGAATTGTGTGTCCTACTAACACATAGAATCGTCATTGTTAGTACTTCGTAACCGTATCTTCGGTTCGTATTCGTGTTCGGGTTTCGGTGTCGTTTTGTTGATTTCATGATTTCTAAACGACTTTTCTAAGTATGAGTTCGTCTTTGTTAGAACACCATTAATTTTTGGTAACTCCAAAAATTATAAATCTTTGCAATATTATAGAACATCGAGTTAGCTTTCCAATGGTTCAAACGGTGAGTCAATGAGTCGGACGAGAGAGTTATGGTCGTTTGATTTTTGCCGAGCACTTCCAGAGCCTTTCGGCCGATAGGGGGTCGATAGACTCTACTGCCTACTTTCAGTATGGCTATCGGTTGGGCCTATCGGCCGATAGGCCGGCCGATAGGTTCTGCTGTGTTACACTATAAATGTGTTGTTTCAGCGTAAATCGTTCATTTCCTCCCCCTTCTTCAACCGTGCGCGAGAGAGAGACTTGAGAGGAGAGTTCCTCCATCTATCACTTACTTGTGTAAATTTCTTCATTCCTTTTCGATCGGGTGGCTCGGATTGCGGATCTAACCCGTGGTTTTTGGATTTGAATGCTTGATTCATCAAGAGGTAAGAATTCCTTTAACCCTACCTTTTTGGATAATTGGGGATTTTGGGGTTTTGTCCGATTCTTTCCATTTTGTTGATGGATTCTTGATGAATATGATTATTCTTGTTGGTATTCTTAGTTTCCCTACGGATTCATGGTATATTTCGTGATTTTTACGGAATCGAGAGGGTTTGGTTGTGGTCCGCCCTCGTTGTTATTTTTGTGCGAATATACATGAATCGTAGGCGGGTTTCCGGGTGTATTCCATTTCCGTAATCGTTTAGAAGTGGTTGTGATTGTGCTATTCGAATCGTTAGGTTCATTTCCGCCGGTTCCTTGCGGTCGTGTTCAACTCTTCCGTTCCGTTCGTGTCATCGTCTAATTATTCGAGGCAAGTACCTTGTCCATACATTTCTTGTTTTGTGGATATGATGATTGGTGATCGTCTTGGTATGTGTGTGTGTTTGTTTGAAACGGGTTTTAAAAAGATTCGACTAGCCTCGTTAAAGGCTCATTTTCAAAACGCGTGTGTTTTGTAAATTGTGTGGGTTGTAAGTGACTATGTGAATCCTATGGATATGTTTGGTGTTGATGTTGCGCTTGATAACGCGTGTGTGCATATATTATCTCATTTTTGGTGCATTGTAATTTGACGATTATGTCGTGCTTTGTGTTTGTTGCCTTTGGTGGATTGTATGAATATCCTTGTTGTGACATGTTAATTGTGTGAATGTATTTCGCTCACCTCGGGAGGGTCCGGGATCACGGAGGGAATTCCAATGGTATAGCCACGGATTCACGAGTGCGGTTGTTTGTTTGGTGAATGTATTTGCTCACCTCGGGAGGGTTCGACGGGCCACGGAGGGAATTCCAATGGTATAGCCACGGATTCACGAGTAAAACTTCACGAATTGGTGTATATGATTTCAAAACGCATTCTACTCACCTTGGGAGGGTCCGACGGGGCCACGAAGGGAATCCAATGGTATAGCCCTGGATTCACGAGTTGATGTTGTATTTTTGGTGACCAAGGTTTACGTATCTTGGGTGATTATATTGTATTGATGTTATGTCCGCCGAAGACACGTGACATGGGTTTTAACCTTGTGTATTCTTTGTTGGTTTTCTAATTGCGAAAACAAAACCTTTGGGTGTGACCACTGTTGATTTTGGAAAGGTTAGGATTTGATAATCCTAAATTGTTTTCTATTAAAACTCTCGATGGCATTTTAAAGCTGTTTTGTAAATTGTTTCCCTTATTTGCGATCTTTCGGTTTTGGAAATGTTTACCCAAAACTCTTGCCTCGGAAGTACTTTTCTTTACGTTTGGATCTTTGAGGATTTCGATTATTATTGTTCTTGGAACTTGTATTGTATGGCCCGTATTTTTGCACTTGTACTTGCACTAGCAAAACAGTGGAGTTTGCTAACCCCGAGTATTCGGGGTGGATGTCTATTTTGCATTCGTGTTTTGGAGCATAGCACGAGTCGGCACGAAGGATGATGAAAGATGAACGATACTAGTCACACGAGGTTCCGTTGATGTCGTATTGGTCGATTGTATTTTCTTTTCCGCGGTATCTTTTCCCCGTTGTACGGGAGTTTATTTTATTTTGACCCCTGCGTGGGTATGTGTTTGGGAATGAGTTGTATGTTATTATTGAAAGACCAAGTCGGTCTACTGAGTCATTTTAGCCTTAAAGCCGATGTTTAGATGTTTGATTTTAGTTATCAGCCTGGTAGATCCTCGAGGAGAGGGTCTACGGCGTGTAATATCCCTGAGTGGATCGGGGGTGTTACATAAATGGTATCGGAGCTTAGGTTGTGGAAACCTAGGCTGTCGGGTCAGGGGTGTCTATCGAGTTTTTGTCTCGTCGGATTTTATCTGACTGAGTCGTGTCGCGACGCGTCGTCTGAGTTTGTTGGTCGTGATTAGTATCGTGGGGCGATCATCATCTTCGTGCGACCTGTGGCTGTAAGTCTCCCTTCTTTGTGTTGTGCCTCGTGTGACACGAGCTATTTTTATGATTTATTTGCTAAGTGACGGAATCCTCTTATGGATTTTGATTTATTGATACGTGACTATTTGACTCTCATATTTCTTTCATGTGAGGAGTAGTTGCTGGATTGTGCATGTTGGACTCTATTTCTTTTTTTTTTTCCGCTGCGTGAGTTCCTTTGTAATAGCTTGCGGTATCTTACCGACTGAATTTTATTTCGAAAATCGATTCCTTTAACCGAGTTGTTGACCTTGACCGTTTTGACGGTAGTTGGGTGTTTTCAAATGATTTTGTGAGTTTTGATAAGTACTACCGTCATTGACCTTTTTGGGCATTCTAACCCATTGAATTATTTTTGAAAACCTTGAGTATCTTAGAAAATTGAAATTCGAGACGTACTTTTAAAACGAATTATTTTCTTGCGGTGTTTTCAAGGTGTTTTCTAATGCCGCAATACATTTCAAAAAAAAAAAAAAAAATCCGGTTGAGGACCAAAAATGTTTTTGAGATATTTTCAAATGCAGTTGCTTAGACCCAAGGGTCGAATATTTTTGAAAGTTTTTCACTAAAGGAAAGGTGTCCTCATTTTTGTTCAAACGCAAGATGATTTTCAAAGTCTCGATAATGGTGTTTGTACTACTTTTTGTAAAATGATACTAAGATCAACTGTTGTTTCCAAACTGTTTTCAAAAGGTGGTTCTCGTTTTAAAACCTATCATTCTGCTTGCGGACCGGAAATGCGTGTATGGTTTTCGAACTTTCGTTACGGTGTCAACCCCGAATTGTGATTGAATTGGTGGCGTGAGTGTCGAGTCGTTCGCCACGCATATGTTTTGTTGGCCCTCTGTGAGAGGTGTGAACTGGTGTTTACTGTTTATCGCCTCGTGGTGATTGCGTATTGTCGCACTAGTGTGAGTTGTTAAAGCCTGGATTTTTATGCGTTATACACATGGGTGATTGTTTCATGATGTTTGTGATTGTGTGATGGCTGTCGTTCGGGATGTTGTAATCTTCGAATGATGCCGTTGTTGTTGTGATTTTTGTATGCGTTGATATGTTATGCTGAGTTGGCATCTCCGGTATGTTGTTTTGCGGTGTTTTGATCCATTGTATCGAGCATTTATATTTTCGGTATGCCGAGCCGAGACGTTTCAATCGTGATGTGCCGGGGCATGCACGTGTAAATTGAGAGAAAATCATATAGAGAGAGTAAGATTAAAACACTTAGAGTGTAGTAATCTTTACATATATAGCTTCATCACTTAGCTCTAGCCGTATCCTCGGAGGATAGCAAGGTGATCGTCGTTCCGGTTGTTTTTCCGGCGCGTGGCAAGTAGAGACGCGGTGTTTTCGGCGTTGGATCGTTCAAGAGCTTGGGGAATAGCTCAAGAGAAGGTTATCCATTTAATCAACGGACTACGAGGGTATGTTTCTCTTATCTCTTGTTTTTCTTTTTGATATTCGTATATACGTAGCTCGATCGATCCTCGTAGGGATTCGGATCGAATTAATTTTCGTTTTACCGCTTCCGCTGGGCCTTCGTTTTAGGCACCGAATCCCAACAGGCAATACAGAAGTTCCAAATCCGATCCACTTCGAATAAAAGAACTAGTAGAACCAAAAGATGTTACTTCCGAACAAGGTTCACAAGAATCGAACCGAACTCGGAAAAGTCACAGCGATAACCAGATCGACCCAAAACAAGATCACAGCTCGTTCGAATGATGAACCCGAAATACAAAACAAGTTAAGACAGTATCAACGAACACGAGCGAATCGATAGACTGGAGAAAGAGAAAATACGGAAGTCAAAATAGTATGGGTAGTATCCCCGACCTCATCCACGAAATTCACAAAAACAGGAGCAAGGTAACAAGACATTAAACAACCGACACATAACGGAACGATCACCGATGCACACGGTCATACCAAACCAAGCTCTAACAGCTCGCACATGCGCGTCAACGTAGAAATCACTACGAGGCGGCAACATTCGACACTAACATCCCACCTCTCACAACAAATGCGTGGCAACGCCTCGACGTTCATGCCACCAATCTGATCATACTCGGGAGCAAACATCATAACGACAACGCGAACATCATACATATATACCCATCCCTCAAACGGGAATGGATAGGCTTTAAAACGAAAACCTCATTTTGAAAATAATTTAGAAGAACATCGGTTGATCTTGAGTATCACCTTTCAAAAAGTACAAACGTGAAACATCGTTATCGAGACTTTGGAGAACCTTTTCGCATTTGATAAAAATGAGGACACTTTCTCTTAGTGAAAACTTTCAGAATATTCGACCCTCGGGTCTAAATAAAAGTGTTTCTAAAACATTGAAAATATCTCAAAATATTTTGGTCCTCGAGGTAGAAGAATTTTGAAACGTGTTGTGGTACCTTGTATGTACTACGAGAAAATAACTCATTTTAAAAGTACGTCTCGAAATTTATTTTCTAAGATACTCAAGGTTTTTCGTATGATAGGCCAAAATGCCCGGAATTCCCACTTGTCAATATTCACTTAAACGCATCATAGCACACTCATTAAATCGCTCACAATCAAGACAGTGATATACAATCCCTAGGATATGCTTAACAACATCGTTAAAACAACGATCGGTTTATCAAAACCGGATGGAAAACGACATCAAGAACAAAACTCCAAAAAGTCAACTCTAGGGATTCAAGAAAAATTGCCGGATTCGCGAAGAACAATGGATTAGATGATGTTAAAAATCATCTAGGATACTCCAAAACACCTTTGGATGGAAGAAAAAAATCAGCCCCAATACGAAACCTAGTCGCTACGTCTCAATCTCATGGAGGAAGAAGAAAAATGAAGAAAAATGCAACTTCTAGACCGGTGTCCGGTATTTATATCGACAAAATTAGCGTGCGCTAATCATTAAGGTTAGCGTGCGCTATCACGGCACCAAACAAAACTCGACCAAAAATACACCGTTAGCGTGCGCTAATCCCAAGTGTTAGCGTGCGCTAACGAGAACTTCGACTCACCCGGTAGCTCTGGGACTCTCAACTACTGTGTAGCGTGCGCTATTCCCCTTTAGCGTGCTACCAACGTACTCTCGCGCGCGTAAGCCGTAAAGCGTAGCGTGCGCTAACAATTCACAGACAACAACAACATATCATAAAATTACATGCCGTAAACCCTTCTCACAAGGATTTACTGTGCTAAGCATGATTTCCCATCTCATTTCGAAAATGCTAAAAAGACCAATGACGGAGATATTTTCCAAAACTCAAAACTCATTTGTCAAACCATCATGAAATATTCAAGGCCAAAATGCCAAAACTTGATTCAAGGAATCGGTTTTACGAAATAAAACTCGGTTGCAAAATACCGAAAGTGTTTGAAAGAACTCACGCAATGGATAAAATACGGTACGAAAATACATCAAGAGTGACGACACTCCTCGTATAAACCAAATACGAGAGTCTAATAAACACATATCGTGAAATCAAAATCCATAGAAGGATTCCATCATTCAATCGACTAATCATACAAATAACTCGTGTCACACGAGGCTCAACACAAGGAAGGGAGTATTACATCCATAGGTCGCACGTAAGTGACGACCGCCCTTTGATACTAATCACGACCAATGATCTCAAACGACGCGTCGCGATGCGACCAAGTCAGACAAAATCCGACGAGACAAAACTCAACCAACACAACTTGGCTCGACAGCCTAGGTTTTCCCAGGCTAATCTGATTTTAAAATCGTATACTCTAGTTATTCGAAAATAAAACCGATAAGTTAAAAATCGTTTTCAAGACCCTTTTAAACACGACAAGGGCTTAACAGTGGTAGCATTTTATAAAATGTCCTAAACACTTTATACACGACCTTTAAATACCGACACAAGGTTTTATTTGAAAATACAAGGTTGGCTCGCCCAAATTCATGTCACTTTTCGAAAACCCACAATACGATCAAGTCTAAGAAATTTTCAAGCATGCACGCCGCATGTATTATTATTAATAGAAACACATTGGTTGTAAATAATAATAATTAGCCAAGTACCAACAATTCCCGGACACCCTCATATACGACATTCAAAAATCACCAGTTTAAAAAGCGCAACTCGGAAATACTAATTCCAAGCATATGTCAAACTATCTCTTCAAGTTTAACAACAGAACCAAAGATCACCGATTTGGACATATGTCGAAACCAGCTATGTGAGTTTCTCAACAAACTCTGCCATCAATACCTATACCGGAACATATCAATGTTCAAAACTTCTACATCATACTGCACCCTTCGGTGTCCAAACCATCAGTACGTTCGTCTCAACATACATTTAGTATATCGCAATTACCAAACACAGATTCCATCACACAGCAAAAGACTAAAGAGTCAAGCCCTCTCACAATATACCACGGAGCAAAAATCGGATCTTTCGATCACCAACGATCCCACCAATGCTAGGAAGTTTAGCGATGGAAGGCTCGCAAAACGACAAACGGTCAAGCCGAGAACGACGCACATACTCCAGAGAGATAAAGAACTGCGCAATACTAGAATCAAAAGTGCACGAACCGGATGGATCGAAAAACAACTCGACGATAAGTACGAGAGAGGCAATCCAAACCAAGAAGTGGAATTTCAATACGAGAAAATAAGAGAATCGAGTAAGGAAAACTTACGAGCACTGGATGTACTGAGATGCCGGCAGCGATGTGACAATGTGCAAAACAAAACACAACTAGACCCAAATAACCAACAAGCCTAGGTATCCATAAACCTAGAGCTCTGATACCATTTTCTGTAACACCCCCAAGATATTCGAGGAGAATTACAGCGTCGTGGACCCCTACATGGGACCCACCAGGCTAACACAAGAAAACACCACTCGACTAACCGCCTCGGTTAGCAAGGAAACAATTGTTAACAATAAGAACATAAAACAACACGTCCGGTACAACCGGCATAAATAACATCAACCGACAAATACAGTAACTCCAACGAAGACCAATCACAATCTGAAAGGAAAAGCCTAAGTACTCGCGAGTACAATCTATAAGTTTACAATTTGGAAAACATCCACATCAAAAGAGACAGTAAGTAATAACAAGACTCGATTGCACATGTCAACAACCTTGGCCGACATCCTCGTACCATCCAGTAGCCGCTCGTCTGGCTGAACATAACCTGAAATCCATAACAAGAATTTCCCCGACAACGGGTCCCCAAAGGGGTTAGCAATTACGCTAGTACAAGTATTCAAGGCAAACCAATCGCTTACACATTTCATAGTACATGCACCAATATCATTTCGAAAACCAAAACAAGACATGTCTTTTCCGGAAATAAACAGTCAAACAATTTGCCGTGGGAACAGGGCTATACCATTGATCCCGCTCCGTGATCCCTAAGGACCCTCCCGAGCTGGCCATATTATAAAACAAATCACGCACACGCATCGCCTTGGGAACATGGCTATACCATTGATCCCGCTCCGTGATCCCTAAGGACCCTCCCGAGCTGGCTAGCGAAACAAACTCGTGAATCCAGGGATATACCATTGGATTCCCTCCGTGATCCCGTCGGACCCTCCCGAGGTGAGCAATCACACACAATATACATTACTATTTCACGTTAAGCATAAAGGTTTCCAAAAATACTTGCCTTGAATTATTGACGACGCAACGAACGGAACGGAAAGTCACCACGAACGCTAGAACCAATGAAACCGAACCTAACGATTCAAGAATACAATCACAACCATTTCTAAATGAATACGGAATTGGAATACACCCGAAAACCCGCCTACGATTCATGTATATTCGTATATAAACAACAACGAGGGCGGACCGCAACCAAACCCTCTCGATTCCGTAAAATCACGAAATATACCATGAATCCGTAGGGAAACTAAGAATACTAACAAGATTAATCATATTCATCATGAATTAATCAACAAAAGCGAACGAATCGGACAAAAACACGAAAACCCCCAATTTTACCAAAAGTAGGGTTCTAAAGATCTAACCTTGATTCATTTGGATCAAGGGATGATATCGGACGAATGATTGATGATATAACCCAAGGAACTCCATGGATATGTTGTTAAACAACATGGCTTCAACCTTAGAACACGCCACCGCGGAAGAGGAGAGGAAGAAGGTGAAAAATGGCAAGAAAAAGCGTCTGCGGGGGCCTTTTATAGTCGACAGACTCGACCGTGTCCGCCCGACACGGTCGTGGCCGCTGCCTGGCAGCGAGGGACTCGACCGTGTCTTGCTAGACACGGTCGCGGCGCGAGGGGTCTTCCGAAGCTGACCGTCAAGCGGCTGACTTCGGCATGACTCGACCGTGTCCGGAACACGGTCGGGCGTGTCAGCGATCGTCTCGAGCTTATCCTAAGAGTTCGGCTCGGCCGCGCTGCGACACGGCCGGGTCTCGAGGCGAGACTTCCGGCTTATCCGGACGAGTACAGCACGGGCCGTGTCGGACGACACGGCCGAGTTCGGCCGGCAGTGATCGCCAATAACGAGCGGTTGAGCTAAAACGACCACAACTCTCTCGTCCGACTCGATTGACTCACCGTTCGAACCATTGGAAAGCTAACTCGATGCTCTATAATATTGCAAAGATTCAGAATTTTTGGAGTTACCAAAAATTAATGGTGATCTAACAAAGTAGAACTCATACTTAGAAAAGTCGTTTAGTAATCCTGAATTCAAGAAAACGACACCGAAACCCGAACCCGAATACGAACCGAAGATACGGTTACGAAGTACTCACAAGGACGAATCTAAGAGCTAGTAGGACACACGATTCCGACCACCCGAAGGCTCGAAATTCGACAACGGAAGGTAATTACCCCAAACTTTGGGAAATTACGAAAATGGCCCAAATGCCCGAAAATCACCATAGACAACGAATAATCAAACCGAAGCTCACAACACGTATAACAACGTTAAATGAACTTACGAAAAACCCCAAACGACAGTTTCGAATGAGATTCGCAAGAACCGAACTCAAGCGCGGAAAAGTCGCTAAAAAGCACGGAACTCAACAAAGCAGCACCGAAACGAACTCGGATGACAAAAAGTGCAGAATTAAATATTCTCCGAATGACGAAACGGTCAAAAGCGAGTCGTCAAAACGGACTTCGGCCGAAAAAAGAAATTTACCGAAAATCGAAAATTTGCGGATATTACATCGAAAACAACTCGACAATAAGTACGAGAGAGGCAATCACAGTTCAAGAAGTGGAATTTCAATACGAAGATGAAGAATTTCTTTTAATAGAAGTTCTAAAAAATGCAAAGAGGCGATAGGATGGGGTTTGAATGATATTAAGGGAATTAGCCATGTGACGTGTATGCACAAAATAATCCTAGAAGAGGGAGAAAAGCCGCAAACAGAAGCACAACGGAGATTAAATCCCAATATGCTAGTTGTAACACCCCCAAGATATTCGAGGAGAATTACAGCGCCGTGGACCCCTACATGGGACCCACCAGGCTAACACAAGAAAACACCACTCGACTAACCGCCTCGGTTAGCAAGGAAACAATTGTTAACAATAAGAACATAAAACAACACGTCCGTACAACCGCATAAATAACATCAACCGACAAATACAAGAACTCCAACGAAGACCAATCACAATCAAAGGAAAAGCCTAAGTACTCGCGAGTACAATCTATAAGTTTACAATTTGGAAAACATCCACATCAAAAGAGACAAGAAGAAATAACAAGACTCGATTGCACATGTCAACAACCTTGGCCGACATCCTCGTACCATCCCAGCGCCGCTCGTCTGGCCGAACATAACACGAAATCCATAACAAGAATTTCCCGACAACGGGTCCCAGAGGGGTTAGCAATTACGCTAGTACAAGTAATCAAGGCAAACCAATCGCTTACACATTTCATAGTACATGCACCAATATCATTTCGAAAACCAAAACAAGACATGTCTTTTCCTAAACAAACAGTCACAATTAATTTGCCTAGGACCGGGACGAAGCCACGAATCCCACTCGAGGCCTCTAAGGACCCTCCCGAGCTGGCCACATTCATAAAACAAACCAAGCACCACACGTCACCTAGGACCGGGACGAAGCCACGAATCCCACTCGAGGCCTCTAAGGACCCTCCCGAGCTGGCTAGCGAATCAAACTCATGAATCTAGGACGAAGCCATAGATTCCCTCCGTGATCCCGTCGGACCCTCCCGAGCACACACAATATACATTACCATTTCACGTTAAGCATAAAGGTTTCCAAAAATACTTGCCTTGAATTATTGACGACGCAACGAACGGAAAGGAAAGTCACCGACGAACGCTAGGAACCAACGAGACCGAACCTAACGATTCGAAGAATACAATCACAACCATTTCTAAATGAATACGGAATTGGAATACACCCGAAAATCCGCCTACGATTCATGTATATTCGTATATAAACAACAACGAGGGCGGACCGCAACCAAACCCTCTCGATTCCGTAAAAATCACGAAATATACCATGAATCCGTAGGGAAACTAAGAATACTAACAAGATTAATCATATTCATCATGAATTAATCAACAATACGGAAAGAATCGAACAATAATTCGAAAACCCCCAAATCTCCCAAAAATGGGTTCTTAGAAGATTACCTTGGATTAGGATGAATGATTCAAGAAGAAATCGATAATCTACAACAAAACTCGAAGTGGATGATTTCTTCAAGTCCGAAAATGTTAAAATCGCCCAAGAGTTGCTCCCGAATCGCCCAAGACGAGAGGAAGAAAAGAGAGGAGAGGAAAATGAAAATCTTCCTCGCATCCCGTGTAATATAGTGAAACACAGCAGAACCTATCGGCCAGCCTATCGGCCGATAGGCCCAACCGATACCCATACAGAATGCCGGCAGTGGAGCCTATCGACCCCCCCTATCGGCCGAAAGGCTCCTGGAAGTTCGAATGTGAAGAAATTTAAGGAAAAAGCTCCATTTCCACAGCGATTGGCCAAGAACTGAAACGACCATAACTCTCTCGTCCGGACTCCGATTGACTCACCGTTAGAACCATTGGAAAGCTAACTCGATGTTCTATAATATTGCAAGGATTTATAATTTTTGGAGTTACCAAAAATTAATGGTGATCTAACAAAGACGAACTCATACTTAGAAAAGTCGTTTAGAAATCCTGAATTCAACAAAACGACACCGAAACCCGAACCTGAATACGAACCGAAGATACGGTTACGAAGTACTCACAAAGACGAATCTAAGAGCTAGTAGGACACACGATTCCGACCACCCGAAGGCTCGAAATTCGACAACGGAAGGTAATTACCCCAAACTTTGGGAAATTACGAAAATGGCCCAAATGCCCGAAAATCACCATACGACAACGAATAATCAAACCGAAGCTCACAACACGTATAACAACGTTAAATGAACTTACGAAAAACCCCAAACGACAGTTTCGAACGAGATTCGCAAGAACCGAACTCAAGCGCGGAAAAGTCGCTAAAAAGCACGGAACTCAACAAAGCAGCACCGAAACGAACTCGGATGATAAAAAGTGCAGAATTAAATATTCTCCGAATGACGAAATGGTCATGATAGAGTTGTCAAAACGAACTTTGGTCGAAAAAAGAAATTTACCGAAAATCGAAAATTTGCAGATATTACACTAGTAGTAAAAAAGAAATTTTAAAATTGCTTGCCGAAGGAATTATTTATCCAATTGCAGATAGTGAATGGGTAAGCCCGATATATTTTATACCAAAGAAAAGTGGCATAACGGTGATTGAAAATGATAAGAGAGAGTTAGTACCAACGAGGGTAACAACCGGGTGGCGGATATGCATTGATTATCGAAAATTAAATGCCGCCACCAAAAATGATTATTTTCCTCTTTCTTTTATTCACCAAATGCTTGATAAACTTGCAGGATATAAATTCTATTATTTTCTTGATGGACTTTCAGGGAATTATCAAGTGGAAATTGCTGTAACACCCCCAGATCAAACCGGGAATATTACACGCCGCACCCTCTCCGTGAGGATCCACCAGGCTAGACATCAAAACAACACATTACATTACATACCAACGAATCAAAATAACGGACCAATAGACCGATTTGGTCTTTCGTCACTGACTTACAAATCAAAATACATAAACTCATCCAGACTCATACCCACACAAGGGTAAAATACTTGCAACAACGAACAATAAGACAATGGAAAAGACAATACAATGGACTCACTAACTCGAACCCAAAGCGGCCTTCGTGTGATTAGTATCATTCGTCTTTCATCATCCCTCGTGCCGATCCCGTGTCTTGCTCCCAAAACCTGCATGTGCACGGACACAATCTGAGATATCCACCCCGACACTGGGGTTAGCAAAACTCCACTGTTTCGCTAGTGCAAGTATAAAGTGCAAATACGAGCCATACACAACACATTCCGAGAATATAACGAAGGACTTCGAGATATATTTAGTTAAAAATAGTTCAAGTCTTGAAAGCGAAACGAAGCAAGTAAGCATTTTGAAAACATTTCCAAATCTCGGAGTTTTGAAAACATCAAAAATTGAAAATGTTCTTAATTCCTTGAAAGCCATTTAGGTCACATGACCCCAAAGTTCATTTTTCAAAATACAAATCCGTTTAACAAAACACGGGGTCCACGACCCAACCATTAGGTCACAAAACACAGGTCCATGACCCGATCATCCACTTCAATTCACTTACAAGGACACATTACACATAACACATTAATCTTATGCCATTCTAGTCAAGCACCAAGACTCGATATATAATGTCTCTCGACCCCGAGCACAAAGCATTGTGATACTCCTGACAATATCACAATCAACGAAAACATCAACATCATCCTCAAGATGAAAACCACAATCGTAACCCGCGGCCGTACCCCTTAGTATCGACCCCGCACATCCCGTCGGACACTCGGGTGGGAAACCACTTCGCGGCCGTACCCCTTAGTATCGACCCCGGACATCCCGTCGGACACTCGGGTGGAAGTTCATCCACACACGCACCCAAGTCCACTTCCGTGGCCGTACCCCTTAGTATCGACCCCGGACATCCCGTCGGACACTCCGGTGGAAGGAACAACACACACACACATTCCAAAATCACAGTTGCAAACCACAAGCCTCGAAGGTCAATCACAGTATATATAGTCGAGGTACCTTACTAGAATGGCCAGTTCATCCAACATATACTCACGACCAAGTAATGATACGATTCACAAGGAAGCACAAGATTGCAACAGCACCGAACGACACAACTAATATCACTCAAACTCACATATTCATCCATAAACACGTGACTCCAAGTACATAATTTGACAAAAGAATTACACTTTACATTTACCAACGACATAATCATACGAAATGACATCACAAGAAAGTAAGGTGATTCTATACTCGACACTAGCTCGCATATTCAACTAAGCACATTAATTCCCGACACACACGGGTCACCTTTACAAAAAGCATGATGGTAAATATTCCGATTCTTTTGAAAAATGGTTATTAATATTTATTTAGCACATATCGACGATTAACAACCATAATATCCACAAAACACGTAATGTATGGGCAAGATACTTGCCTCGACAATCGATACCGGACACTCCTACAATCACGGCTCAGTCGGGACACCTCGAACACCTACGATTCCCCGCGAAGGAAAAGAATACACCCACGATCGAGAAGCTTGAAGAAAACGACGAACGGAAGGGTTCCGACTCGAGTTCTTCACAAGAATTCGACCCTAACAACATATAATCAATAAATCATCGATCATACGAGGAAGAATAATCGTAGAACGCCCGAAAACCCCTCTATGACATTTCTGGACACCTTCAAGGCATCGATCAAGAACTCGACCAAATCGACGAATCGATATGATCCGACCATGGAATAATAAAGGAAATGATATAATATATCTAAATTATCATCAATCCATCAAAATCCTAAGTTAAATCGGATTAAACGGACGAAAACGAACAAAATACCCAAAATCCCCAAAATTAGATTTCTAGAAAATCTGACCTGATTCGGTAGATCGGACGATGTTATAGGATGGATGATTGATGATATGAACTCCAAAACTTCATGGATTGATTGTCCAACAACATCTCTCCATGATTAACCAAGCTTCAGCCGCGGAAGGGAAGAAAACGAGTGAGAAAAATGGCCAAAAACCCGTCTGCAGGGCCATAAATAGGCTGCACAGTGTGCCGCGGCCCAGCGGGAGTGTGCCGCGGCACAGGCCCAAAAATGGCTCCCAGTGGTCGGCAGTGTGCCGTGGCTCGGCCGGAGTGTGCCGCGGCACCCGGTACAGTCGGTTTGGCCGAAAAATGCCACAGAGTGTGCCGCGGCTCGGCCGGAGTGTGCCGCGGCACCCGGTACTGCTCGGCCAGAAGCTGCCGAGCACTGCCGGCCGTGACTCGGCCAGAAGCTGCCGAGCACTACCGGCCGTGACTCGGCCAGTGCCGGCCTGGGCCAGGTTGCCCGGCCATGACTCGGCCGGGGCCAACTCCGACGGCCCGAACGACCCCGAAACCCGAACCTGAATACGAATCGATGATACGGTTACGACGTACTCGCAAAGATGAATCTAAGAGCTAAGAGAACACACAATTCCGACCACCCGAAGGCTCGGAATTCAACAACGGAAGTAATTACCCAAAACTTTGGGAAATTACGAAAATGGCCCAAAACGTCCGAAAATCACGATACGCGATCGAAACACCAAACCAAAGCTCGCAACATGAATAATAACATTAAATGAACTTACGAGAAACTGGAAACGTCAGTTTCGGACGAGATTCGCAAGAATCGCACTCAAGTGCGGAAAAGTCGCTAAAAAGCTCGGAACTCAACAAAACGGTACCGAAACGAACTCGGATGACAAAAAGTGCAGAATTAATCATTCTCGAAATGACGAAACGGTCATGAGCGAGTCGTCAAAACGGACTCCGGCTGAAAAAGAAATTTACCGAAAAATCGGAAATTGCGGATATTACATTCTACCCTCCTTAAAAGAAGTTTCGTCCGAAACTTAAAACAAGTAGGAGAAGCAATATCCCGCCAGAAAACTCAACGAGATACGCAAGGAAACGCGTAACTTATGCCCATAGGCGAAAGTTACAAGCAACTCTATGGAATATACTGCTTGAAAACTCGCTCCACGACGAAAAACAAAACGCCGCCGTTAGGGATATAATAAAACAAAAAAGTTACTAGCGTAATCTAATGGATATTACAATCAAGTCAATTATCCGAACAAACACAAAACATAACGGACGAAAATAAATACGATTGACCAACCCAACGGTACATCAATCAAAACGCGAGCAATCGGCCGAACAAATACGGAATTCCACCGCCCAAGGGTTGGAAGATCGAAAACGAGACTAATTTTCCGAACTTGAAAAGGTCACAACGATATATAGATCAATTTGGGACAATATCGTAACTCGCTCGAATGACAAAGGTGAGAAACAACACTGTGTCGAAGCATCAACGAACACGGTCAGTCGATACGATTGGGCGAAGCAGAAGAGAAAGAAAGAAAAATGCGGGTATTACATCATATCACCTTTAAAAGAGGTTTCGTCCCGAAACCTAAACAACGAACGAAGTTCGAATAGCAACCTTCCCGACCATATCCTCTTGGTCCACATCCGATCTTCATGGCCATTAGTATCGTGGTCACGATCAAGCGTCCTCTGCCCATCGGCATACTAAGCGATTCCCACTCAATACGATTGCACAACTTCGCAAAATATTATACTAAGGTACCAACTCAGCACGACATATCACATGAGGTAACCAATAACAACTCGAAGAGAAAATCCACGAGGTATCCTTTTAAAGGAAATCTTTTGAAAATCCTTGGATTTGTATATCTATTTAAAATAAACTTTAAAAGTACTTTTGGTACCTCGGGTTGTTTCATCAAAACTTGCAAACAACATACTTTAACCGTCTCATTTGAAATCATTTGAAGTCATCATGCCTCTACGTATCATCATCGCCGTTAACAACTAACAAGTTAACCATGCAAGATCATCAAATCATTCTTACATACTCTAACATTTCCGAATCCGAGTTTGAACTTTACATCGAGTGAGATTTCTCATCTTTCACTATATATTTTTGAAAATAAAAATCGCATTGGTTTTTGAAATAAGATATTTTTATGGTGTGAAAGATTTTGAAAATCATTCACTCGAATTATTTGAAAATGCAACAATACGTTAAAATCATTTTCGAAAATTCTCCCAACACTTCACAAACATCAACGACGGTAAAAATTTCAAAATATTCAAGGTACTTTAAAACAACTCTTTCAAATACCGTCGAGGTTTTATTTGAGAATCCTAGGCCGGCTCGCAAATTTCAAACAATTTCCAAAGTTCATACGAAGCCGCGGCTAATCGCACTTGCACAAACTTATGAAAGTTTTAGAAAAGCGTGTTCGAACACACTCGGCAGACATAATTTATCAATTCATCAAACACAATCAAATATCACCTAGCAATACAAAAAGGCTTAACACACATTCACGCACAATGATTGTTATCACTAGACACCACGTAGAGAATACAACTACAGTGATTAGCCGCAAAAGTTAGACCTAACGGCTATAATGCGGTTCCATAGCCTCTGCCCAGACTGACTAACGCTCGCTACAACACATACTTAGCATGCGCTACCCATGATGCATTAGCGCGCGCTAGCCTTACACTTAGCGTGCGCTAACGGTTCTATTTTAGCGACATGATTGCGAACATATATACGACATTACTGGAATCGAAGGTCACAATTAAACAACAACAATATTCGAATCTCAAAGCCATCGATTCACATAATTACAACACATCATGAGCAACCATCAAAAGGCAATTGTCATTCAAAACCGAAAAGTTAAAAGCAAGGATCACGTCTTAAGTATATTTTGTAGAACTCATTTGAGTTCAAAACTCGTGTTTTGAAAACTTATAGTACACAGTGGAAAAGAATTATCAATAATTCGAGTTTTCAGAACTTTCAGCCTTGTGGTCAACATACGAAAATCAACTTTTTCCTCCCTTGGAGGGCATTTTAAAAATTTTACGTGACTCCCCGAAAGGATTCGAAAACTTAAAATTCCAAGGTTTATACTCTTGCAAGAAAAATGATTTATACAAGGATACATTCAGCAATATCATTCTACATTTTAGCGGAAGACGAGAATCAACAAATATATGTCACTTACTCACGATGCACCTTCAAATATTAACTACATAACACAAAATCACACAGGCTCGTATAGCTCGTGGTACAACCTGTAGTAGGGAGACTTACATCCACAGACCGCACGAAGATGATGGCTGCACCCTGATACTAATCACGGCCGACATTCCAAACGACGCGTCGCGACACGACATCAGTCAGACTCAATCTGACAAGACAAGACCCAACAATACACGACTGGACCCGACAGCCTAGGTTTCCGCAACCTAAGCTCTGATACCATAAATGTAACACCCCAGATCAAACCGGGAATATTACACGCCGCAGACCCTCTCCGTGAGGATCCACCAGGCTAGACATCAAAACAACACATTACATTACATACCAACGAATCAAAATAACGGACCAATAGACCGATTTGGTCTTTCGTTGTAATATCCGCAATTTTCGATTTCCGGTAATTTCTTTTTTTTTGGCGGAAGTCTGTTTTGACGACTCGCTCATGTCCGTTTCGTCATTCTGAGAATGATTAATTCTACACTTTTTGACATCCGAGTTCGTTTCGGTGTCGTTTCGTTGAGTTCTGTGCTTTTTAGCGACTTTTCCGCACTTGAGTTCGATTCTTGCGAACCTCGACCGAAACTGCTGTTTCGAGTTTCCCGCAAGTCCGTTTAACTTTGTTAGACGTGTTGTGAACTTCGGTTTGGTTATTCGATCACGTATCGTGATTTTCGGGCATTTGGGCCATTTTCGTAATTTCCCAAAGTTTGGGGTAATTACCTTCCGTTGTCGAATTTTGAGCCTTCGGGTGGTCGGAATTGTGTGTCCTACTAGCTCTTAGATTCGTCTTTGTGAGTACTTCGTAACCGTATCTTCGGTTCGTATTCAGGTTCGGGTTTCGGTGTCGTTTTGTTGAATTCAGGATTTCTAAACGACTTTTCTAAGTATGAGTTCGTCTTTGTTAGAACACCATTAATTTTTGGTAACTCCAAAAATTATAAATCTTTGCAATATTATAGAACATCGAGTTAGCTTTCCAATGGTTCAAACGGTGAGTCAATCGGAGTCCGGACGAGAGAGTTATGGTCGTTTCAGTTTTTTGCCGAGCACTTCCAGGAGCCTTTCGGCCGATAGGGGGGGTCGATAGACTCTACTGCCTACTTTCAGTATGGCTATCGGTTGGGCCTATCGGCCGATAGGCCGGCCGATAGGTTCTGCTGTGTTACACTATAAATGTGTTGTTTCAGCGTAAATCGTTCATTTCCTCCCCCTTCTTCAACCGTGCGCGAGAGAGAGAGACTTGAGAGGGAGAGTTCCTCCATCTATCACTTACTTGTGTAAATTTCTTCATTCCTTTTCGATCGGGTGGCTCGGATTGCGGATCTAACCCGTGGTTTTTGGATTTGAATGCTTGATTCATCAAGAGGTAAGAATTCCTTTAACCCTACCTTTTTGGATAATTGGGGATTTTGGGGTTTTGTCCGATTCTTTCCATTTTGTTGATGGATTCTTGATGAATATGATTATTCTTGTTGGTATTCTTAGTTTCCCTACGGATTCATGGTATATTTCGTGATTTTTACGGAATCGAGAGGGTTTGGTTGTGGTCCGCCCTCGTTGTTATTTTTGTGCGAATATACATGAATCGTAGGCGGGTTTCCTGTGTATTCCATTTCCGTAATCGTTTAGAAGTGGTTGTGATTGTGCTATTCGAATCGTTAGGTTCATTTCCGCCGGTTCCTTGCGGTCGTGTTCAACTCTTCCGTTCCGTTCGTGTCATCGTCTAATTATTCGAGGCAAGTACCTTGTCCATACATTTCTTGTTTTGTGGATATGATGATTGGTGATCGTCTTGGTATGTGTGTGTGTTTGTTTGAAACGGGTTTTTCAAAATATTCGACTAGCCTCGTTAAAGGCTCATTTTCAAAACGCGTGTGTTTTGTAAATTGTGTGGGTTGTAAGTGACTATGTGAATCCTATGGATATGTTTGGTGTTGATGTTGCGCTTGATAACGCGTGTGTGCATATATTATCTCATTTTTGGTGCATTGTAATTTGACGATTATGTCGTGCTTTGTGTTTGTTGCCTTTGGTGGATTGTATGAATATCCTTGTTGTGACATGTTAATTGTGTGAATGTATTTCGCTCACCTCGGGAGGGTCCGACGGGATCACGGAGGAATTCCAATGGTATAGCCCACGGATTCACGAGTGCGGTTGTTTGTTTGGTGAATGTATTTGCTCACCTCGGGAGGGTTCGACGGGGCCACGGAGGAATTCCAATGGTATAGCCACGGATTCACGAGTAAAACTTCACGAATTGGTGTATATGATTTCAAAACGCATTCTACTCACCTTGGGAGGGTCCGACGGGGCCACGAAGGGAATCAATGGTATAGCCACGGATTCACGAGTTGATGTTGTATTTTTGGTGACCAAGGTTTACGTATCTTGGGTGATTATATTGTATTGATGTTATGTCCGCCGAAGACACGTGACATGGGTTTTAACCTTGTGTATTCTTTGTTGGTTTTCTAATTGCGAAAACAAAACCTTTGGTGTGACCACTGTTGATTTTGGAAAGGTTAGGATTTGATAATCCTAAATTGTTTTCTATTAAAACTCTCGATGGCATTTTAAAGCTGTTTTGTAAATTGTTTCCCTTATTTGCGATCTTTCGGTTTTGGAAATGTTTACCCAAAACTCTTGCCTCGGGAAGTACTTTTCTTTACGTTTGGATCTTTGAGGATTTCGATTATTATTGTTCTTGGAACTTGTATTGTATGGCCCGTATTTTTGCACTTGTACTTGCACTAGCAAAAGCAGTGGAGTTTGCTAACCCCAGTATTCGGGGTGGATGTCTATTTTTGCATTCGGGTTTTGGAGCATAGCACGTGGTCGGCACGAAGGATGATGAAAGATGAACGATACTAGTCACACGAGGTTCCGTTGATGTCGTATTGGTCGATTGTATTTTCTTTTCATTGCGGTATCTTTTCCCGTTGTACGGGAGTTTATTTTATTTTGACCCCTGCGTGGGTATGTGTTTGGGAATGAGTTGTATGTTATTATTGAAAGACCAAGTCGGTCTCTTGAGTCATTTTAGCCTTAAAGGCGATGTTTAGATGTTTGATTTTAGTTATCAGCCTGGTAGATCCTCGAGGAGAGGGTCTACGGCGTGTAATATCCCTGAGTGGATCGGGGGTGTTACATAAATGGTATCGGAGCTTAGGTTGTGGAAACCTAGGCTGTCGGGTCAGTGGTGTCTATCGAGTTTTTGTCTCGTCGGATTTTATCGGTAGTCGTGTCGACGCGTCGTCTGAGTTTGTTGGTCGTGATTAGTATCGTGGGGCGATCATCATCTTCGTGCGACCTGTGGCTGTAAGTCTCCCTTCTTTGTGTTGTGCCTCGTGTGACACGAGCTATTTTTATGATTTATTTGCTAAGTGACGGAATCCTCTTATGGATTTTGATTTCTTGATACGTGACTATTTGACTCTCATATTTCTTTCATGTGAGGAGTAGTTGCTGGATTGTGCATGTTGGACTCTATTTCTTTTTTTTTTTCCGCTGCGTGAGTTCCTTTGTAATAGCTTGCGGTATCTTACCGACTGAATTTTATTTCGAAAATCGATTCCTTTAACCGAGTTGTTGACCTTGACCGTTTTGACGGTAGTTGGGTGTTTTCAAATGATTTTGTGAGTTTTGATAAGTACTACCGTCATTGACCTTTTTGGGCATTCTAACCCATTGAATTATTTTTGAAAACCTTGAGTATCTTAGAAAATTGAAATTCGAGACGTACTTTTAAAACGAATTATTTTCTTGCGGTGTTTTCAAGGTGTTTTCTAATGCCGCAATACATTTCAAAAAAAAAAAAAAAAATTCCGGTTGAGGACCAAAAATGTTTTTGAGATATTTTCAAATGCAGTTGCTTAGACCCAAGGGTCGAATATTTTTGAAAGTTTTTCACTAAAGGAAAGGTGTCCTCATTTTTGTTCAAACGCAAGATGATTTTCAAAGTCTCGATAATGGTGTTTGTACTACTTTTTGTAAAATGATACTAAGATCAACCGTTGTTTCCAAAGCTGTTTTCAAAAGGTGGTTCTCGTTTTTAAAACCTATCATTCTGTTATGGACCGGAAATGCGTGTATGGTTTTCGAACTTTCGTTACGGTGTCAACCCCGAAGTGTGATTGAATTGGTGGCGTGAGTGTCGAGTCGTTCGCCCCGCCTATGGTGTGTTGGCCCTCTGTGAGAGGTGTGAACTGGTGTTTACTGTTTATCGCCTCGTGGTGATTGCGTATTGTCGCACTAGTGTGAGTTGTTAAAGCCTGGATTTTTATGCGTTATACACATGGGTGATTGTTTCATGATGTTTGTGATTGTGTGATGGCCGTCGTTCGGGATGTTGTAATCTTCGGATGATGCCGTTGTTGTTGTGATTTTTGTATGCGTTGATATGTTATCTTTGAGTTGGCATCTCGGTATGTTGTTTTGCGGTGTTTTGATCCATTGTATCGAGCATTTATATTTTCGGTATGCCGAGCCGAGACGTTTCAATCGTGATGTGCCGGGCATGCACGTGTAAATTGTCTTTCTCGTCGATGACACATTTCAAGTGTGGACTCGAGGACACGAATTCGGTTGTGAATTGGCTACCGAGACTTTCGGAGTTCGCGCTTCGACACGAGATATCGAGAATCGGCTTTGAGAGGCCTTTGAAGGATGTTTGATCGGTTGCTTGCGTGTCGTCACCTTCCTTTATAAGAGGTCGAATGTAGTACCCGTGTTGTTTTTAGACTTGTATTTTCTCTTTCTCGATCTGTCGATTCGCTCGTGATCGTTGGTACTTTATGAACTTGTTCTATATTTCGGTTTCATCGTCCGAGCAGTGTGATCTTGTTGTGGGTCGATCTGGTTATCGATGTTACTTTTTCGGGTTCAGTTCGATTCTTGTGAACCTTGTTTGGGAGTGACATCATCTGGTTCTACTAGTTCTTTTATTCGAAGTGGATCGGCTTTGGAACTCTTGTGTTTTCGACTCTGTCGGCTCATTTATGTTCGTTGACATTTCTGAGCTTGTCCTGCTCCTTGCTTTTGTTGATCGAACGAGTGTGGTGTTATTTCGGAATAACTCGTCGTCGTTGTGACTTTTCAATCGCTATTCCCTTTCCTGCGGATCTTCGGCAATGCATGTCTTGTAGTTCTCACGGATCATCACGGGAGTTGTTGTTTGAACTTTATTGTTCTTTGTGATTCGAACATGATTCTTCGATCTTTGTTGTCTCGATCGTTGTGGTTTGATCGTTTGATTGTTCGGTTTATATTGACCTCGTTCCGTGATTGGCGAACATTCAGGCTCCTTCGTAATTCCCTCCAGTTCGGGAAATTAGTTTCGTTTTCGATCTTCCAGCCCTTAGGCGGTGGGATTTCGTGTTTGTTCAGCGGTTGACTCGCGTTTTGATTGGTGTACCGTTGGGTTGGTCAATCATATTGATTTTCGTTCGTTGTGATTGGTGATTGTCGGATAATTGACTTGGCTATATTATCCGTTTGATGACGTTTGTCACTTGTTGTTTTTATTATATCCCTAACGGCGACGTTGTGTTGGTCGCCGTGGAGCGTGTTTTCACGCCGTATACTCCTTTGCGTTGTTTGTAACATTTCGCCGTTGGGCGTTAGTTACGCATTCTTGTGTATCTCGTTGAGTTTTTCCTGGCAGAATATTTCTTCTCCCTACTTGTTTTAAGTTTCGGGACGAAACTTCTTTTAAGGAGGGTAGAATGTAATATCCGCAATTTTCGATTTCCGGTAATTTCTTTTTTTTCGGCGGAAGTCTGTTTTGACGACTCGCTCATGTCCGTTTCGTCATTCTGAGAATGATTAATTCTACACTTTTTGACATCCGAGTTCGTTTCGGTGTCGTTTCGTTGAGTTCTGTGCTTTTTAGCGACTTTTCCGCACTTGAGTTCGATTCTTGCGAACCTCGACCGCTATTTGTTTGAGTTTCGCAAGTCCGTTTAACTTTGTTAGACGTGTTGTGAACTTCGGTTTGGTTATTCGATCACGTATCGTGATTTTCGGGCATTTGGGCCATTTTCGTAATTTCCCAAAGTTTGGGGTAATTACCTTCCGTTGTCGAATTTCGAGCCTTCGGGTGGTCGGAATTGTGTGTCCTACTAGCTCTTAGATTCGTCTTTGTGAGTACTTCGTAACCGTATCTTCGGTTCGTATTCGTGTTCGGGTTTCGGTGTCGTTTTGTTGAATTCAGATTTCTAAACGACTTTTCTAAGTATGAGTTCGTCTTTGTTAGATCACCATTAATTTTTGGTAACTCCAAAAATTATAAATCTTGCAATATTATAGAACATCGAGTTAGCTTTCCAATGGTTCAAGCGGTGAGTCAATCGGAGTCGGACGAGAGAGTTATGGTCGTTTGATTTTGGCGAGCACTTCCAGGAGCCTTTCGGCCGATAGGGGGGGTCGATAGACTCTACTGCCTACTTTCAGTATGGCTATCGGTTGGGCCTATCGGCCGATAGGCCGGCCGATAGGTTCTGCTGTGTTACACTATAAATGTGTTGTTTCAGCGTAAATCGTTCATTTCCTCCCCCTTCTTCAACCGTGCGCGAGAGAGAGAGAGACTTGAGAGGGAGAGTTCCTCCATCTATCACTTACTTGTGTAAATTTCTTCATTCCTTTTCGATCGGGTGGCTCGGATTGCGGATCTAACCCGTGGTTTTTGGATTTGAATGCTTGATTCATCAAGAGGTAAGAATTCCTTTAACCCTACCTTTTTGGATAATTGGGGATTTTGGGGTTTTGTCCGATTCTTTCCGTTTTGTTGATGGATTCTTGATGAATATGATTATTCTTGTTGGTATTCTTAGTTTCCCTACGGATTCATGGTATATTTCGTGATTTTTACGGAATCGAGAGGGTTTGGTTGTGGTCCGCCCTCGTTGTTATTTTTGTGCGAATATACATGAATCGTAGGCGGGTTTCAGGGTGTATTCCATTTCCGTAATCGTTTAGAAGTGGTTGTGATTGTGCTATTCGAATCGTTAGGTTCATTTCCGCCGGTTCCTTGCGGTCGTGTTCAACTCTTCCGTTCCGTTCGTGTCATCGTCTAATTATTCGAGGCAAGTACCTTGTCCATACATTTCTTGTTTTGTGGATATGATGATTGGTGATCGTCTTGGTATGTGTGTGTGTTTGTTTGAAACGGGTTTTTCAAAAGATTCGACTAGCCTCGTTAAAGGCTCATTTTCAAAACGCGTGTGTTTTGTAAATTGTGTGGGTTGTAAGTGACTATGTGAATCCTATGGATATGTTTGGTGTTGATGTTGCGCTTGATAACGCGTGTGTGCATATATTATCTCATTTTTGGTGCATTGTAATTTGACGATTATGTCGTGCTTTGTGTTTGTTGCCTTTGGTGGATTGTATGAATATCCTTGTTGTGACATGTTAATTGTGTGAATGTATTTCGCTCACCTCGGGAGGGTCCGACGGGGCCACGAAGGGAATCCAATGGTATAGCCCTGGATTCACGAGTGCGGTTGTTTGTTTGGTGAATGTATTTGCTCACCTCGGGAGGGTTCGGCGGGCCACGGAGGGAATTCCAATGGTATAGCCACGGATTCACGAGTAAAACTTCACGAATTGGTGTATATGATTTCGAAAACGCATTCTACTCACCTTGGGAGGGTCCGACGGGCCACGAAGGGAATCGATGGTATAGCCACGGATTCACGAGTTGATGTTGTATTTTTGGTGACCAAGGTTTACGTATCTTGGGTGATTATATTGTATTGAAGATATGTCCGACCAAGACACGTGACATGGGTTTTAACCTTGTGTATTCTTTGTTGGTTTTCAAATTGCTAAAACAAAACCTTTGGGCTGTGACCCTGTTGATTTTGGAAAGGTTAGGATTTGATAATCCTAAATTGTTTTCTATTAAAACTCTCGATGACATTTTAAACTGTTTTGTAAATTGTTTCCCTTATTTGCGATCTTTTGGTTTTGGAAATGTTTACCCAAAACTCTTGCCTCGGGAAGTACTTTTCTTTACGTTTGGATCTTTGAGGATTCCTGATTATTATTGTTCTTGGAACTTGTATTGTATGGCCCGTATTTTTGCACTTGTACTTGCACTAGCAAAACAGTGGAGTTTTGCTAACCCCCGAGTATTCGGGGGGTGGATGTCTATTTTTGCATTCAGGTTTTGGAGCATAGCACAGGGTCGGCACGAAGGATGATGAAAGATGAACGATACTAGTCACACGAGGTTCCGTTGATGTCGTATTGGTCCAGTTGTATTTTCTTTTCCATTGCGGTATCTTTTCCCCGTTGTACGGGAGTTTATTTTATTTTGACCCCTGCGTGGGTATGTGTTTGGGAATGAGTTGTATGTTATTATTGAAAGACCAAGTCGGTCTACTGAGTCATTTTAGCCTTAAAGGCGATGTTTAGATGTTTGATTTTAGTTATCAGCCTGGTAGATCCTCGAGGAGAGGGTCTACGGCGTGTAATATCCCTGAGTGGATCGGGGGTGTTACATTCGTCACTGACTTACAAATCAAAATACATAAACTCATCCAGACTCATACCCACACAAGGGTAAAATACTTGCAACAACGAACAATAAGACAGCGGAAAAGACAATACAATGGACTCCGACTAACTGAACCCAACACTGGCCTTCGTGTGATTAGTATCATTCGTCTTTCATCATCCCTCGTGCCGATCCTGTGTCTTGCTCCCGAATAGCTGCATTTACCTGGACACAATACTGATATCGACAGCCAGATTTCTCGGGGGTTAGCAAAAATCCTCTGTTTCGCTAGTGAAATTATATAGTGCAAATTCGAGCGATACTAAACACATTCGAGAATATAACGAAGGACTTCGAGATATATTTAGTTAAAAATAGTTCAAGTCTTGAAAGCGTAAACGAAGCAAGTAAGCATTTTGAAAACATTTCCAAATCTCGGGAGTTTTGAAAACATCAAAATTGAAAATGTTCTTAATTCCTTGAAAGCCATTTAGGGTCACATGACCCAAAGTTCATTTTTCAAAATACAAATCCGTTTAACAAAACACGGGGTCCACGACCCAACCATTCCGGTCACAAAACACAGGTCCACGACCCGATCATCCACTTCAATTCACTTACAAGGACACATTACACATAACACATTAATCTTATGCCATTCTAGTCAAGCACCAAGACTCGATATATAATGTCTCTCGACCCCGAGCACAAAGCATTGTGATACTCCGGACAATATCACAATCAACGAAAACATCAACATCATCCTCAAGATGAAAACCACAACAGGAAACCCGCGGCCGAACCCCGAAGTATCGACCCCCAGACAACCCGTCGGACACTCGGGTGGGAAACCACTTCCGCGGCCGTACCCCTTAGTATCGACCCCGGACATCCCGTCGGACACTCCGGTGGAAGTTCATCCACACACGCACCCAAGTCCACTTCCGTGGCCGTACCCCTTAGTATCGACCCCGGACATCCCGTCGGACACTCAGGTGGAAGGAACAACACACACACACGTTCCAAAATCACGATTTGCAAACCACAAGTCTCGAAGGTCAATCACGGTATATATAGTCGAGGTACCTTACTAGAATGGCAGTTCATCCAACATATACTCACGACCAAGTAATGATACGATTCACAAGGAAGCACAATATTTCAACAAAGACCGACGACACAACTAATATCACTCAAACTCACATATTCATCCATAAACACGTGACTCAGTACATAATTTGACAAAAGAATTACACTTTACATTTACCAACGACATAATCATACGAAATGACATCACAAGAAAGTAAGGTGATTCTATACTCGACACTAGCTCGCATATTCAACTAAGCACATTAATTCCCGACACACACGGGTCACCTTTACAAAAAGCATGATGGTAAATATTCCGATTCTTTTGAAAAATGGTTATTAATATTTATTTAGCACATATCGACGATTAACAACCATAATATCCACAAAACACGTAATGTATGGGCAAGATACTTGCCTCGACAATCGATACCGGACACTCCTACAATCACGGCTCAGTCGGGACACCTCGAACACCTACGATTCCCCGGCGAAGGAAAAGAATACACCCACGATCGAGAAGCTTGAAGAAAACGACGAACGGAAGGGTTCCGACTCGAGTTCTTCACAAGAATTCGACCCTAACAACATATAATCAATAAATCATCGATCATACGAGGAAGAATAATCGTAGAACGCCCGAAAACCCCTCTATGACATTTTACCGGACACCTTCAAGGCATCGATCAAGAACTCGACCAAATCGACGAATCGATATGATCCGACCATGGAATAATAAAGGAAATGATATAATATATCTAAATTATCATCAATCCATCAAAATCCTAAGTTAAATCGGATTAAACGGACGAAAACGAACAAAATACCCAAAATCCCCAAAATTAGATTTCTAGAAAATCTGACCTGATTCGGTAGATCGGACGATGTTATAGGATGGATGATTGATGATATGAACTCCAAAACTTCATGGATTGATTGTCCAACAACATCTCTCCATGATTAACCAAGCTTCAGCCGCGGAAGGGAAGAAAACGAGTGAGAAAAATGGCCAAAAACCCGTCTGCAGGGCCATAAATAGGCTGCGCAGTGTGCCGCGGCCCAGCGGGAGTGTGCCGCGGCACAGGCCCAAAAATGGCTCCCAGTGGTCGGCAGTGTGCCGCGGCTCGGCCGGAGTGTGCCGCGGCACCCGGTACAGTCGGTTTGGCCGAAAAATGCCACAGAGTGTGCCGCGGCTCGGCCGGAGTGTGCCGCGGCACCCGGTACTGCTCGGCCAGAAGCTGCCGAGCACTGCCGGCCGTGACTCGGCCAGAAGCTGCCGAGCACTACCGGCCGTGACTCGGCCAGTGCCGGCCTGGGCCAGGTTGCCCGGCCATGACTCGACCGGGGCCATGACCCCGAAACCAGAACCTGAATACGAATCGATGATACGGTTACGACGTACTCGCAAAGATGAATCTAAGAGCTAAGAGAACACACAATTCCGACCACCCGAAGGCTCGGAATTCAACAACGAAAGTAATTACCCAAAACTTTGGGAAATTACGAAAATGGCCCAAAAGGTCCGAAAATCACGATACGCGATCGAAACACCAAACCAAAGCTCGCAACATGAATAATAACATTAAATGAACTTACGAGAAACTCGAAGCAGCTTTGGACGAGATTCGCAAGAATCGCACTCAAGTGCGGAAAAGTCGCTAAAAGCTCGGAACTCAACAAAAGCGGTACCAAAGCGAACTCGGATGACAAAAAGTGCAGAATTAATCATTCTCGAAATGACGAAAGCGGTCATGAGCGAGTCGTCAAAAGCGGACTCAGGTGAAAAAGAAATTTACCGAAAATCGGAATTGCGGATATTACATTCTACCCTCCTTAAAAGAAGTTTCGTCCGAAACTTAAAACAAGTAGGAGAAGCAATATCCCGCCAGAAAACTCAACGAGATACGCAAGGAAACGCGTAACTTATGCCCATCGGCGAAACGTTACAAGCAACGCAAAGGAATATACGGCGTGAAAACACGCTCCGACGACCAACACAACGCCGCCGTTAGGGATATAATAAAACCAACAAGTGACAAGCGTCATCAACTGGATAATACAATCAAGTCAATTATCCGAACAAACACAAAACATAACGGATTTAATAAATACGATTGACCAACCCCGGTACATCAATCAAAACGCGAGCCAATCGCCGAACAAATACGGAATTCCACCGCCCAAGGGTTGGAAGATCGAAAACGAGACTAATTTTCCGAACTTGAAAAGGTCACAACGATATATAGATCAATTTGGGACAATATCGTAACTCGCTCGAATGACAAAGGTGAGAAACAACACTGTGTCGAAGCATCAACGAACACGGTCAGTCGATACGATTGGACGAAACAGAAGAGAAAGAAAGAAAAATGCGGGTATTACATCATATCACCTTTAAAAGAGGTTTCGTCCGAAACCTAAACAACGAGAACGAAGTTACGGAATAGCAACCTTCCGACCATATCCTCTTGGTCCACATCCGATCTTCATGGCCATTAGTATCGTGGTCACGATTGCGTCCTCTGCCCATCGGCATACTAAGCGATTCCCACTCAATACGATTGCACAACTTCGCAAAATATTATACTAAGGTACCAACTCAAAGACGACATATCACATGAGGTAACCAATAACAACTCGAAGAGAAAATCCACGAGGTATCCTTTTAAAGGAAATCTTTTGAAAATCCTTGGATTTGTATATCTATTTAAAATAAACTTTAAAAGTACTTTTGGTACCTCGGGTTGTTTCATCAAAACTTGCAAACAACATACTTTAACCGTCTCATTTGAAATCATTTGAAGTCATCATGCCTCTACGTATCATCATCGCCGTTAACAACTAACAAGTTAACCATGCAAGATCATCAAATCATTCTTACATACTCTAACATTTCCGAATCCGAGTTTGAACTTTACATCGAGTGAGATTTCTCATCTTTCACTATATATTTTTGAAAATAAAAATCGCATTGGTTTTTGAAATAAGATATTTTTATGGTGTGAAAGATTTTGAAAATCATTCACTCGAATTATTTGAAAATGCAACAATACGTTAAAATCATTTTCGAAAATTCTCCCAACACTTCACAAACATCAACGACGGTAAAAAATTTCAAAATATTCAAGGTACTTTAAAACAACTCTTTCAAATACCGTCGAGGTTTTATTTGAGAATCCTAGGCCGGCTCGCAAATTTCAAACAATTTCCAAAGTTCATACGAAGCCGCCGGCTAATCGCACTTGCACAAACGCCACGGCACACTGCCGACCACTGGGAGCCATTTTTGGGCCTGTGCCGCGGCACCCGGTACAGTCGGTTTGGCCGAAAAATGCCACAGAGTGTGCCGCGGCTCGGCCGGAGTGTGCCGCGGCACCCGGTACTGCTCGGCCAGAAGCTGCCGAGCACTGCCGGCCGTGACTCGGCCAGAAGCTGCCGAGCACTACCGGCCGTGACTCGGCCAGTGCCGGCCTGGGCCAGGTTGCCCGGCCATGACTCGGCCGGGGCCAACTCCGACGGCCTGAACGACCCCGAAACCCGAACCTGAATACGAATCGATGATACGGTTACGACGTACTCGCAAAGATGAATCTAAGAGCTAAGAGAACACACAATTCCGACCACCCGAAGGCTCGGAATTCAACAACGGAAGTAATTACCCAAAACTTTGGGAAATTACGAAAATGGCCCAAAACGTCCGAAAATCACGATACGCGATCGAAACACCAAACCAAAGCTCGCAACATGAATAATAACATTAAATGAACTTACGAGAAACTCGAAACGACAGTTTCGGACGAGATTCGCAAGAATCGCACTCAAGTGCGGAAAAGTCGCTAAAAAGCTCGGAACTCAACAAAACGGTACCGAAACGAACTCGGATGACAAAAAGTGCAGTATTAATCATTCTCGAAATGACGAAACGGTCATGAGCGAGTTGTCAAAACGGACTCCGGCTGAAAAAGAAATTTACCGAAAAATCGGAAATTGCGGATATTACATTCTACCCTCCTTAAAAGAAGTTTCGTCCCGAAACTTAAAACAAGTAGGGAGAAGCAATATCCCGCCAGGAAAACTCAACGAGATACGCAAGGAAACGCGTAACTTATGCCCATCGGCGAAACGTTACAAGCAACGCAAAGGAATATACGGCGTGAAAACACGCTCCACGACCAACACAACGCCGCCGTTAGGGATATAATAAAACCAACAAGTGACAAGCGTCATCAACTGGATAATACAATCAAGTCAATTATCCGAACAAACACAAAACATAACGGACGAAAATAAATACGATTGACCAACCCAACGGTACATCAATCAAAACGCGAGCCAATCGCTGAACAAATACGGAATTCCACCGCCCAAGGGTTGGAAGATCGAAAACGAGACTAATTTTCCGAACTTGAAAATGTCACAACGATATATAGATCAATTTGGGACAATATCAGAACTCGCTCGAATGACAAAGGTGAGAAACAACACCAGGTCAGAAGCATCAACGAACACAGTCGAGTCGATACGATTGGACGAAACAGAAGAGAAAGAAAGAAAAATGCGGGTATTACAATTGCACCCGAGGACCAATCGAAGACCACATTTACATGCCCTTTTGGAACTTTTGCCTGTCGAAGAATGCCCTTTGGATTATGCAATACACCAGGAACTTTTCAAAGGTGCATGCTGTCAATTTTTTCAGACACGATCAGCAACTTTATTGAGGTATTTATGGATGACTTTTCAGTATTTGGATAATCTTTTGATGATTGCTTAAATAAATTGTCCAAGGTACTTGAACATTGTATTGAAAGCAATTTAACTCTCAGCTGGGAAAAAAATCATTTTATGACGGAAAGTGGCATTGTGCTACGTCACATGGTGTCAAATCGAGGAATCGAAGTTGACAAAGCAAAAATTGATGTTATTCAAAAATTGCCACCACCAAGCAATGTAAAGGCAATCAGAAGTTTTTTAGGACATGTCGGTTTTTATAGAAGGTTTATTAAAGATTTCTCAAAAATAAGCAAACCGCTATGCACATTGCTTACCAAAGATGTTTCTTTCATTTTGATGACGCTTGTCTCGACGCTTTTCAAATTTTTAAAGAAAAACTCACCACGGCACCAATCGTAATTGCCCCTAATTGGTCTTTACCTTTTAAATGTGTGATGCATCTGACCGTGCTGTTGGTGCAGTTTTACACCAACGAATTGATAAAATGTTCTGTGTGATTTATTACGCTGGTCTAACATTGAATGATGTGCGGGTTAATTATACAACAATCGAGAAATAATTATTAGCTGTGGTATTCTCATTGGATAAATTTAGATCTTATATAGTAGGATCTAAAGTAATTGTACATTCAGACCATGCAGACTTACGACATCTGTTGACAAAGCAACAATCGAAACCTCGGTTTATTCGGTGAATTTTAATGCTTCAAGAATTTAATGTGGAAATAAAGGACCGAGAGGGAAGTGAAAATGTGGTCGCAGACCACTTTTCTCGTTAAAAATAACAGAAGAAACAATTAACAAACATGAACAAATTGTGGACTCTTTTCTACATGAAAATTTATTTAAAATTTCTTTGATTCCTTGGTTTGCTTATATTGTGAATTATTTGGTTTGTGAAATGCTCCCACCTAATATTTCTTTCCAGGAAAAGAAAAGGGTTTTATCATCATGCAAGAACTACTTTTAGAATGAACCATGCCTTTTTCGATTATGCAAAGATGAAATCATAAGGTGATGTGTCCCAGAAGATGAGCAACAAAGTGTACTAACCTTTTGTCATGAACTTCATTGTGGAGGACATTTTGGCGGACGAAAGACCGCAAACAAAATTCTCCAATCTAGTTTTTATTGGCCATCCTTATTTAAAGACGCACATCATTTTTGTATTCAGTGCAATAGGTGGCAACGAATTGGTAATATCAGAAAAAGAAATGAGATACCCCTCACGATTAATTTGGTCGTGGAAATTTTTGATGTATGGGAAATTGATTTTATGGGATCATTCACTAAATCTGGAAATTTCGAGTACATTCTTTTAGCAGTCGATTACGTGTCCAAGTGGGTTGAGGCAATCCCACGAGGACTATTGATGCTAATATTGTTGTTAAATTTGTACAGGAATACATTATCAGCCGTTTTTGGATTCCCCACAGCAATCATCAGTGATGGGGGATCCCATTTTTGCAACAAGCTATTCGACAAACTTATGGCCAAAATTGGCATAAATCATAAAGTTGCAACTCCCTACCATCCACAAACGTCGGGTCAGGCTGAAACAAGCAACTGACAGATAAAAGAGATTTTGGAAAAAAATGTGCCCCCCACTCGAAAAGACTGGGCTGATAAATTGATTGATGTATTTTGGGCCTACCGAACAGCATATAAAAGTCCATTGGAAATGAGCCCTTACCATCTAGTCTATGTAAAAACTTGTCATCTTCTAGTTGAAATCGAACATAAAGCTTATTGGGCAATTAATGCTGTTTTAATGGAATTGAAAGAAGCTGGACAAGAAAGACTGCTGCAAATGTCTGAATTAGACGAGCTGAGAAGTGAAGCGTATGAGAACTCTCGGATCTACAAAGACAAAGTCAAGAGACTTCATGACCGGAAACTTAATCTCAAGCATTTTGAACCAGGTATGAAAGTACTTTTATTTAATTCTCGCTTGCGATTATTTCCAAGTAAGCTAAAGTCACGCCGGGACCTTTTGAGATTGAGGAAGTATATCCATATGGAGTAATTAGACTAATAAATCCACGCACCAAAGAATCATTTCAAGTGAATGGACATAGGATGAAGCCTTACTTTTAAAATCCGCAAATTCCTCATGCAGCGAGCATAACCCTTGGAGAGCCGTCGCCCGATTAAAACAGGAAGTTGTCAAGCTAATGACATTAAACGAGCCCTTGTTGGGAGGGAACCCAATTTCTTTATTGCTTTTCTAATTATTATTTTCATAAAATCCAAAATAAAAAAAAAATGAAAAACGGCGTTGAAAAACAACTGAACAGTGACCCGTGTTTACAACCGGGTTATTTGCTTAAAAACGTTGTATGACACCGTGAACAACACGGCGCAAAACTGGACCATTTTATAGCGCCGTGTTTATTTGCTTAAAATGTTGTACGACACAGCCTAGGACACGGCGCAACACTGGACCATTTGCTAGCGCAATGTTTATTTTTGATAAAATCATTGTGTAACACGGTGCACAACACGGCGCAAAACTGGACCGTTTTATTCGCCATGTTGTGACAGAAGGTTTTAAAACAGGCAGTCGGCCTTTCTTTTTTCATTACCATCCCTCCCTTTTCAAACCCCCCGACCCTTCCCCCCCCCCCCCCCCAAAAAAAATCCAAATTTTTTCATTGTTTTTCATTAGATTAGGTTGCTTTCATAATATAACACCACAATCAGCCTCCTTTCATCACAATTATTAGAATTTTTGCAAAGATTCATCATCAAGCACCAATGTAAGTTTTTTTCAAATTTCTGCTATGACTTCGATTCGTATTATGTTTATGGGCATGTATCTACGTTTTTCACATCATTCAAACATATTTGATGGATTATGTGTAAAGGTTTTGATATGTTTGATAGGATGAAATTGAATTATGTCAAGAATTTGATGGTTTTGGAATATGATATTCTACTTGGTGAAAGTTTGTGAATTCGTGGTGTTATGTTTAGATTAGTATTGTTCCACCACCGAGAGCGACAATTCTCAAACAGAGCGTACCACAGGCACCTTTGACGCCAACGCTTCACGACAGCCGAGAATGCAGCATGGTTTGAGCAACGTGCTCATTCTAAACTTCTAGTCGAGCGAGATATAACACTAGAGGTTGAAAACAAGTTCAACCGATCACATTTTTTAGGACATTTGCACTGGGAAAATTCCATGAACCTCCCGGACCATTACTATGAGGAATTTGTGCGTGAATTCTACGCCAACGTGGAGGCCAAGGGAAAAGACGAATGCACTATTCGAAGCATAGTTATGGGAACATCGGTTGTCATCACCGAGAGCTCTATAAATCACTCGCTCCACACTCTGTATGAGGGCGAAAAAGTAAATTTCAAAAAATCATTCAACCCTCCGAAAGGACGTGCTTGGACTACTAGTAGTGCCATGGCACGTTTTGGCATTGAGTACACCACTGCCTGAAATAATGGAATGAATATTGGGACCTTATCTTTCTCAGCCCAGCATCGGCTCGTTTTATACCTACTAGGCACTAACGTTATTCCCCAATCAAGTGGTAAGAACGAAGTTCGATTTGGTGATTTATACTTCTTGGATAAAATGGTGAATGGGCTAGGCGATATACAGGGGCTAAACTACGGGAGTGTCATATACAACCACATGCGCGATTTTCTCAGAAATAAAAGCCCCAAGCATTCCATTCCATACCCCCGACTGATCACAGTGATACTCGAGCAGGCAGACGCTAGCTTCTCCGATGGCTACCACACGGAAATGAAAGACCGGGATAAATTGAGGCACACCACATGTAGCCTAATGGGTATTCAGTTCAAGGAGGATCTGCAGCGCGACGACGAGACACATTCTCCGACTGACGAAGCCGACGACGAGAGCCCTACCCGAGAGCCCACCACATCCTGCCATCCGAGCCATCATCAGTCCCAGTCTCTTCTTCACCACATATGGGAGGCAATAGGCTGCATAAGAGAAGACCAAGCGGTCATTAAAAATGAGCTGAAAAATGTGAACGATTGCCTCGATCACTCAGATGCACAGATGACACGCATTCAGCAGCACTTCGGCATACGACCACCATCACCTCAACCCAGGACATCGGCTTAGTTTTGTTTTTATTTATTTGTTTTAATTTATGACTTTTTGGCTTGTTTATACTATATTTTGCTGTTTGCTTATTTTCTTTAAAATTTTGGATATTTCTGCTATTTTTATTTAACCCGTTTAAACATGTTTGTCTACTTATGTTTGTTGAAAGTTCTTTTTGTATGTCCGTATCACACGATAGGGGAGTCCTCCTTTTTCTTCTATTTTTTTAGTACATTGAGAATAATGCCCTTTTCAAAAGTGTGGGGTAATATTTCCGAAAAATATGAATTTTTTTTAACATGCAACAATATCCCCAACAGTCAAATCTGAATTTTTCCTACTACTCACCTAGAGAGATTTATTTAAAGGATAAAATGACCATGAAATTACCGATATGTTGTCAACTCGGTCGTTTCAAAAAAAAATCTTTATGTGAATTCATGAAAAATAAATTTGAGAACTTGTGAGCTTTTAAGCCTTTATTTGCCTATTGTCATAAAAATTTTCCATTGGTTGATTGTGCTATTTGTGTTGTGAAACTCTAGAATATGCATTGGTATCTTACTCGAAACTACAAAGTGTGTGCAAAATAGTGAAAGTGATTTTAAGCAGTTTTTTATTTAGCCTTTCGATAATTTTGGCCTACACAAAAGAATTATTAAATTCCTTAGTTAGCCCATTTGAGCCTTTAAGCCTAATATTTTATTTTACCACATAATGAGCTTTCCGTTCCTTTATATCATTTTCGCTACACTTGAGCAATGGTAGAGGGATAAAATTAATGTGTGGTGGCAATTGGGGAAGTTTGTTTCAATTTCAATCTTAGGTTATGGGGTATCAAAATAAGTACTTAATGAAAAAAAATGAAAAATGAAATATATGGTGTTGTTTATTACATGAAGGGTCATACCAGGTCTGTCTGGATAATTTTCCCGGATAATCGGACAGCATATATATTAAATAAAAGAATTACGATTTTGTCGTCAAGTATAATAAAGTTCTCTTATGATTGTTCTAAAGAAAAACGAATGGTATATGTAACACCCCAGACTATTTTTGGGTTGTTACACGCCATAAAACCTTCTCGCAAGGATCTACCAGGCAACACAGAACAACTCAAACAATAATTTAACCGACAGGGTCAATCTACACCAAAAATAATAATTAGAATACAATGATAATAACCGACAACACGTGTATATCCCCGATACACAATTATTACAATCAATAGCGTACCCATGTAAGGGTACAACACGACAACGGAATAAATATACAACAAGACAATAATGATACTATACCGACTCTCCGGTGATTATCATCGTGGTCTTTCATCATCTTCCATGCCGATCTTGTGAACACCCTCGAACCCTGAATACCTGAATGCCGATCTTTCATCAATAATGATAAACTGGAATTTTGCTAGTGCAAGTACATAATATACGAGCCATACAAATCATATTTCATGATATAAATATAATAGTTAATCCTTTATAATATTCTTTTAATGTTCCACGAGGTATTCATTTTAATAAAAGCATTTCAAAATCCTTGAGTTAGTATAATTCTCTGAAATAAAGTCTGAAAAGACTTGTAATACCTCAGGTAGTTTTACCAAAACTATAATACCATAGTTCAAAAACATATCATTTTATTCAGGTGCTATTCTATTCAAGTACCAAAGGCCTATATATAATATATCTCAGCATCGAGAACAAAACATTGTGATATTCCGGAAATATCATATTTATTGCGAAATCAACATCATACAAAATAACACAACACACTAGGTAACCCGCGGCCGTGCCCCTTAGCATCGACCCCCCAGAGGTCCCTTCGATCCGTCCCCGGATGGAAAACTACTTCCGCGATCCAGCCCCTTAGCTTGGATCCCCAGAGGTCCCGTCGAACCATCCCCAGGTGGAAGAACAACTCACATACACTTACATTTCGTAACTTTCACAAGTTCTGAGCATTAATATAATATATATAGTTAAGGCACTTGCTAGTGATGGCCACTTTAATCGACACATATTCTCAATCAAGGAATAACATATTTAGGATCAATCTAACAAACATTGATCGTCCAATGATACACCAGCTATCAATTTCACCACAACCATTTACCGAAAATCTCGAATCCCAAAATAAGACAGCAAATATCACAATCACAATGGTACCCTCTGTTGTTACCCAAAATATACTTCGGAAGGGATTGCTGGATATGGCTATGGGTGAGTAACAAATAAAATGCGAGAGCACATCCGAGGGAATGTAAATAACACAAGATTTGCTGGGTTTGTTAGGCCCGGGCTTGAATGCTCTCATGAGATATTATTAATACGAATACGTGGGAGTACAAATATTAATGTTAGAGTACAATTACAATGAGTATAAAGACCCTAGTTATCTAACTCTTGAGTGCTGATGATTGCCGGAAGAACCAGAGTTGATGCTCTAGGTGTTCTTGTAACAGATAAAATGTGATGCTCATTTCTGCCAATCGTCTTTCGGTCGAGAGTGAGCGTGAGTGGTTTTGAGTGTCTTCAAAAGTGTCAGTGGGTAGAATCCAGAGAGGTTTCCAAATGCTGGAAGTCTCCTATTTATAGGAGTGGAGGTAGCTGGGCGATCGCCTTTACCGTATTATAATAAGAGGGCGATCGTCTTTAGCACATGGGTTGGTCTCCTTAGAGTCCGTATCAGGTGCTGGCAGCCAGATGTACGAACCAATGAGAAGATAACACACGTCCTATGTCGCTGTCTTGGGAGGTCCACTTTGGACCTTTCGGCGGGTCTGTCGGTAGGTGAGATTTGTCCTTGTCGCCGACAGCTGTTGATGGACTGGAGTCAAAGATACTTTTCCTACGGAGCCTTTTCTGGATCTGCACATGGGCCTTCATCCCAAGATTCGGTCTTCGGAGATTTGACGGATGCTGGCTTTATACGTGGCATGAGACGGTCGTCTTTGGCCGGGCACCAGAGTCGATCGCCAGGTGCCAAGAGACGATCGCCCTGGATGTCGATCGCTCAGCACTTGGACTTGATCTGGGATCTCCGTTTGGTAAGTGTGCCATGGTTCATTTGACGCTGGCTCGGTCGCTCGACCCTTATGCCGATCGCCGTCGAGATGTATTAATCGCGACACAACAATTGCCCCCCAGTTTGCTCTGATGTTGAAGGCATTGGGTGAGGTGGTGTTACCGGCGATCCTTTGAATTACAGACAAGCAACTCAACTCTTTATGGACCAGACGATCATTTTCTTGAGCGGACTGGTTCTTGGTTCAGCTCTTTGCGGTCTTCAATTTTGCAGATTCCTAGAGGAAGGCCGATTATCTCGGTCTTGAGGAACCATGCACGGTCGTGGAGTTCGATGGACCGATCTCCATGACCATGTCTTGTGCGCGAGCGACATTCCACCTGTAGGTTTGTCTCGCGACTCGCCTTATTGTGAGGGTCCTCCGTAGGCTGCGCCTGCCTCGTATTTAAATGAAGGGCGAGCGGTCTTGGTCTGGAGAAGTCCTTGCACGGGGCGTCGTCGGATTAATCGACTCCACGACCACGGCTTTCTAGCACTTTTCTACCTCGGATCATCATTTTAGATGGCGATCCTCGATGGTATACGTTGTGACGGGGGTAGGGACACGTCGTATTGTCCGGGTCCACCATTTAGATGATGAACCTTTGAGGTCGGGCGAGTGTGTCCACAGATTTGTTTGGAGGGTCCTTCGGCTATGCCCACCTCGTATTTAAATGAAGGGCGAGCGATCTCAGCCCAAAGGAACCTTGCATGGACGAAGCTGTCGGTTCCATCGACCTCCAGGACCATGGCTGCACTCTTCTACCTCGGATCGTCATGTTAGATGGCGATCCTCGACGGTATATGTTGTGCTGAGGGAGGCGATCTTGTTCCTAGGTCCATCATGTTAGATGATGAACTTTAGAGGGCGAGCGAGTCCTCCATTTTTGGAGATGTTGGTTGGGTAGTAGCCTTTCGTTTGACATGGTGGAAACTGGCGAAATACCTCCGAAGTTTCCACCTCTCGATTGAAGCATATAGATGTGTCCGCCAGGGTCGATCGAGGGGATCGACTAGTACAAGTCTTCTGGCTCGCCGTGTTTGATTCTGGTGATCGGATTGGGAGACTGGTGATCGTCGTTCCGTCGCCGATCGCGGACCTTGATCCTTTCCGCCCGGGGCTCCGGCTAAGTTACTAGACTGTCCAGCTTTCACTCCTCAAACAATCTCCAGAGTTGTCTGAGGAGGTCATGGAATTGATCGGTGTTGTGGCCCGGACTCTTGTGGTAAGCACAAAATTTGTTGCGGTCCAGATGACCGTTGTCCCTTATCGCCTTGGGCTTGCTTAGCCACTCACGCCCCTGGATAGCGTAAAAAATATGGGCCGGATATAGATTGAGGTTGTGGTGGAGATGGGCTTCCATATCGTTGAAGGCCCTGAGATTACCGGGTGTCTTGGCGACTGCCTTGTTGGACTTGGCTATCGCCGTCTCTGCCCCCTCGCCTTGGCAAAGTGCGAGCAACCTCCGCCTGGCTAAAGAGTCTGTGGCCTTGGCGCAGAAAATCATGTAGGTCGAAGGGATGTCCTTTGTAAGGTGCCTGAACATGGGCGAGGCCATTGAATCCCCCTAGGACCGAGTAGAGGGCGATCTCGTCGCTTACGGGCTCACCGTTGAGGAATATCTCATCCACCCGGTTGATGTAGTCTTCGCCGGACTCGTCTTCCCCCTACCTGATCTTCATCATGCGGTGGGGACCTTCTAGTCGAGCGACCTTGGCGGCAAAGTACGATGTGAAGTCACTCGCCAGTTGTTCAAAGGAACTGATGGATCGCGGTGGCAATGAGATGTACCACCTATGGGCCAGATTTCCCAGTGTTAATGGGAACATTCGGCACCTGGTCGCGTCTGATGCCCCGCATCCGGTCATGTAGATCCGGAACTTGCTTAGGTGAGTCTCGGGGTCCGGTCTCCCTTCGTACAAAGCTGTTTGAGGGGGAGCGATCCTTGGCTGCACGAGGGCAAGTTCGATGTGGACCACGAGCGGCTCACTTGGCCCGACGATCTTTCTCTCAACGACTGCCCCAGTTTCTAGGAGCGTCTTCATGCCATCGAGCTGGCGTTGCATTGCGGCCATCATCGTAGGTTGGTCGCTTGTGGTTTGGCTCTCGGAACGGGAGCCGAGGCGATCGTGTACTGATCTCCTGGCTCCGCGGTAAGCGATGAGGTCATCGCCGCCGATGTTGGTTCTTTGGAGAGGGGGAGCTAAGTGGCCGACCTGCCTTTTGAGAGTTGGGTATGCCGAACTCCTGGTGAGGGATTCGGGCTCTGTGGTCTCATGGCTGGGGCCAGAATGCCCCGGTCGCCATGACGGGTTGGTTCCTAGGCGGCTGAAAATGGAATTGTCCCGCCTTGCGAGTGCATTTTCTTGCGAATCGGGGCTTTCTGGCGATCGCTCGATAAGTAACCCCTTGAGCTTCCGTTTGCCCGCACGGCGGATGGCTGATGGGGTAATAGCGGGCGCATCGCATGCTCTCCGTCGCTCCTATAGGATGGCCATGGCCTCCTCGATCTGTTCTGCAGTTTGGAACTGATCGAGCGAGAGGCTAGGGCCGTCCCTCGGGGGCGGGATCGAGAGTCTTGCGCCGTCGCGGCTACCCTCCTCCGTAGGTTGGGACTCGGCTCGGGACGGAGTTAGACATTCGGCGGCTCGTAGAGTGGCTCTCTTCAAGGTGGTGGCAGATGTCATGATTTCGAAGGCTTTTCTATGAAGAACAGTGAGTGTTTCTTCAAGTATATGTTCTGGAGAACAGTGAGTGTTCTTCGAAACGATCGTAGAGAAAATGAAGGTAGATTCCCTTCCTCTAGCGCCAATTGTTGTTACCCAAAATATACTTCGGAAGGGATTGCTGGATATGGCTATGGGTGAGTAACAAACAAAATGCGAGAGCACGTCCGAGGGAATGTAAATAACACAAGATTTGCCGGGTTTGTTAGGCCCGGGCTTGAATGTTCTCGCGAGATATTATTAATACGAATACATGGGATTACAAATATTAATGTTAGAGTACAATTACAATGAGTGTAAAGACCCTAGTTATCTAACTCTTGAGGGCTGATGATTGCCGGAAGAACCAGAGTTGATGCTCTGTGTGTTCTTGTAACAGATGAAATGTGATGCTCGTTTCTGCCGATCGTCTTTCGGTCGAGAGTGAGCGTGAGTGGTTTTGAGTGTCTCCAAAAGTGTCAGTGAGTAGAAGCCATAGAGCCTTCTAAATGCTGGAAGTCTCCTATTTATAGGAGTGGAGGTAGCTGGGCGATCGGCTTCACCGTATTATAATAAGCGCACGATCGTGTTTAGTACATGGGTTGGTCTCCTTAGAGTCCGTATCAGCTGTTGGCAGCCGGATGTACGAACCAATGAGAAGATAACACGCGTCCTATATCACTGTCTTGGGAGGTCCACTTTGGACCTTTCGGCGGGTCTGTCGGTAGGTGAGATTTGTCCTTGTCGCCGACAGCTGTTGATGGATTGGAGTCAAAGATCCTTTTCCTACGGCGCCTTTTCCGGATCTGCACGTGGGCCTTCATCCCGAGATTCGGTCTTCGCAGATATGACGGATGCTGGCTTTACACGTGGCATGAGGCGGTCGTCCTTGGCCGGGCACCAGAGTCGATCGCCAGGTGCCAAGAGACGATCGCCCTGGATGTCGATCGCTCAGCACTTGAACTTGATCTGGGATCTCCGTTTGGTAGGTGTGCCGTGGTTCATTTGACGCTGACTCGGTCGATCGGCCCTTATGCCGATCGCCGTCGAGATATGTTAATCGCGACACAACACCCTCTAATCTCAAACAACACGATTCACACCAACAACAACATGCCCATATATAATTATTAAATAACATAATTATTACTAACACGATCACAGCAAGACGATAACATTAACAATGATAAATATATTTATATTCAAGGGAAGTAAGGGATGTATAGACAAGGTACTTGCCTTCACCGAAGATGGTTTACTCGACATAAGCCTAGCTCGATCAACCCGGTCAATCCATTGAAATCCCAACCTTTAGTATAACCACATAATAGATAATAATACATCAATTGTGCCCCTTAATTTATCGATCAGATCAAACGACCAAAAATATTCAACCTGGGCCCCTATCTCGATTTAACTAGTGATGAGAATCATAATTTAATTTCCTGAACGATTGCTCCATATACAATTTCGAACTCGGGCTCATTCCGTAGGTCCAATACACTCATCCGTTTGTAGACCAAATTATCAAAACCTTCATCTACCCCTGCGCCTTACCCATCCATAATTCCAACAGAAACACATAAACCACCACAATTACTCGGACGCGCATAAACATACAGACAACACACACTACAAACCTGCACACACACGGCACATACTCATACACAGACACATCTTACATACACACATACACACACACATTTATATATATATATATATATATTCTATGTAACACATACACATACACTGTAATACCCGGTTGTGAATTCATTTATTATCATTCAGTATCTGTCACTTAGAATTTTTTTTCACTCAGTAATAATCATTCATCATTCATATTCAGTCAACTATGTTCACCTTTCGGCGTATTTTGGGATCATCACTGGTTGAGATCGAGCCGAGATTGTTGTCGTCATCATCATCATGTTTTTATTGCAGTTTGAGAGGTAGCGCACGCTACCCATTGTAGTTAGCGCGCGCTAATGAGGTGCATGTAACGCACGCAACGATTCAGTATTAGCGCACGCTAGCGCAAGTGAGGCAGACAGTCCAGAAGGTACTGGGCTGATTTGGGAAATTCGTAGCGCACGCTACGAGTGGTAAGTAGCGTACGCTAACTATGCCGGTAACGCACGCTAACACTTCGAGTAGCGCACGCTAAGCGCGCTTCGGAACAGGGACGATAGGTTCGGACTCCGTGATTTTGGATACCAACTATCGGGTAGCGCACGCTAACGTAAGGTTAACGTCGCTAAGAAACAGCCGTTAGCGCACGCTACCAAAGGTACTTAGCGCACGCTAACGATTGATCGAGGTACTGGAACTCGGTACACGCGTTAGCGCACGCTAACATCAGGAGTTAGCGCGCGCTAAGCTGGGACAGTATAAATAGGACAGTTCGGTCCAACTTTCGTCATTTCTTCATTTCTCAATCATTTCGGACGAGCTCGGGCGATTCGGAAAGGTCTTTTCGAGCCGCAATCATCTAGCATCATCTTCAAGCTTCTAAGTTGGATTAATCATCATCTAAATCAGTTTCATCACTCCAAATCAAGGTAATGATTCTTGGATCTAGAATTTCGGATCTTGGGTGTTTTGCTTTCGATCTCTTCGTGTAAATCGATATTATGTTGGAATATGTTAGATATGGATTATCTATCTTGGATACATGTATTTCTACGGATTCATTGGTGTAATTTTCGGAATTTGTGAATAATTGAAGAATTGTTCAAGAACCCTTACGGGTTGACTTTGGAAGTTTGGGGGTTTTCGACTAAATGTTGTTGAAATATCGTTCTAAGTATTCCTATTGGATTATTGATAGTATTCATGAGTTTTTGTGGGTTTGAATCATTCATTGGGAGTTGGTTTCGGATGTAATTGAGTTTTGGTTGTAAACAATTGGAGATTGTTTACAACACGTTTGTGTAAATGCCCCAATGAGTTTCGGGTATTGTTGTATCGACTTTTGAGTTGGTTGTGATCATGCTTGATTCATGTATTAAGAGAATTGTTGGTTTTTGTGTTGTTTAAGGTTGTTCAAGCGGCCGGTAATTTCATTAAGGACGTTGATCGTGGAAGTACCTTCTCGCCTTCGGTTTGAGGCAAGTTTTATACTTGTACTGGTCAATGAGCTAATGTCATCATGTATGTGTATGAATGTGTTGTATCATTCCGAGACTTAGTCTCTTCATGAATTCATTGATATCAAGAGATCGTTCGATACGATACCTTCCGGCAATTTTGCCAAATGTTTATTGTTGTTCGTTAACGGCCGATTCAAGGCATTGTAGTACTCATTATTAATGTCATTGTCGATAGCCGGTTCGCGGTATCGATGTATCGATTGTTGTTAATATAGATGTCAATTTAAGACATCGTTGAGATCATTGTTATTCCTGTTTGGATCGTCATTAAAACTGTACAGGCCGATTAAAGGTATTGGCTTATTCATTTCTCACCTTCGTCGTCGGTAACCGATTAAAGGTGCCGAGGCATCATTCGTATCATTGTCATCGATTGGCCGTTCTCAGGCAAATCTAAATGTTCAATCATTCACTGCATCATTGTTATCGATTGACCTTTCTAAGGCAAATCGAGGTATTCACTCATTCATCGTGTCATTGTTATCGATTGACCTTTCTAAGGCAATCGAGGTATTCACTCATTCATCGTGTCATTGTTATCGATTGACCTTTCTAAGGCAATCGAGGTATTCACTCATTCATCGTGTCATTGTTATCGATTGGCCGTTCTCAGGCAAATCGAAGTGTTCAATCATCCGCTGCATCATTGCTGTCGGTTGGCCGTTCTAAGGCAATCGAGGTGTTAATTTGGGGATCAGGGCGGTGTCTATCCGTGTGTTACTATCATCGTGTTGGCCGACTCAAGGCAAGACACTATCATTCATTGTGATACTGGTGGATGCCGTGGCTTCGCCCTAATTGTGATACGGCCGATGCCGTGGCTTCGCCCTAATTGTGATACTGGATGCCGTGGCTTCGCCCTAATTGTGATACGGTGGATGCCGTGGCCCGCCCTAATTGTGATACTGGTGGATGCCGTGGCTTCGCCCTCATTGTGATACGGCTTCGTGGCCGGCCCTCATTATTCTGACTTAATGGTTTGACTTCAGTGTTTGTGATATTTGTTAATTTCATTTGAATGACTTTCAGGCCTTTATTATTGTCCTGGTAATTTCATTGGAGCCTTCGGGCATTGTGATTCATAATTAATTCAGTCCTGGTTTGGTTCATGTCTTGTAATTCATTGTGGTATTCTGTGATTTTGATTCACCGTCGGGCACTTATGTTCTAACCTGTCGAACAGGTATTAATAGTATGCCGTGGGCATAGTATTTCACGAATGCTCGATTCTTACCTTGATTTGTGAGCATCTCGTATTATTATTATCATTGTACCGTTTCATTCTGCCTTTGGATGCATATCATGTTATACATGTATTTGGTGTTCATTATCTGGATGACTGACCCCGTGGGGGCGGAACATGTTTTCTTGTTTTAGGTGCTTGCGAGGAGAGAGTTGAGACACAGGGGCATGACGATGGCAACGAGGCATTCGAGCGATACTAGTCCGAGTTGTTCATTGTTGGTCAGTCAGTTGGAGTGTACTCCGGAATCGTCAGTTGTTGTCATGTTGTATTACCCGAACAGATGTTCGTGGATGTTGTTGTATTTCATTTTGGCCATGTAGGCCACTTTTGTCATTGAAATTCCTTATCGGAATATTGTGTCGGACATCATGGTAAGGACTATGATTTTCCCTTGTTGTTCAATTTAATGTATATTAGTCATGTTTGCCTGGTGGATCTCCTGGTGTGGGGTCCACGGCACTGTAATAACCCAATAGGATTTGGGGGTGTTACAGAAATGGTATCAGAGATCTGGGTTGTGAGATACCCTGAGATGTGAGTTATGTGGTCCTACTGACGCGGTAGTAGTAGGACTGTCAGGTTATGACAATCTAGTCAGTCGGGTTTTGTGAGTCGTAATATTAGTGCGACTGCACGAGTCATTCATTCATCGAGTCGTCGTCAGTGAAGACTAGTATCGCGAGACCTCGAAGCTTCGTACGACCTGTGTAAGGACTCGATTCTCTTTATGTTCATACATTCATCACGTCATTAATTGTTCATGCCTTGTTGAAACCTATATGCGATATTAGTGTTATGATTGATTCATGACTAATTGTTTTGGGACACGTGTGGCTTGTGTAAGCATTAAGGATCAACTCATTCATCAGTTAATAATCCTCAATCATTATTCTGATCTTGTCAATCATGTTAATTCATTCATCACTCAGTCAATATCCTTACTCAGTTAATTCATCGCTCAGATAATTCATTCATCACTCAGTCAATATCATTACTCAGTTAATTCATCACTCAGTTAACTCATTCATCACTCAGTTAATTCATTCATCACTCAGTCAATATCATTACTCAGTTAATTCATCGCTCAGATAATTCATTCATCACTCAGTCAATATCATTACTCAGTTAATTCATCACTCAGTTAACTCATTCATCACTCAGTTAATTCATTCATCATTCAGTCAATATCATTACTCAGTTGCTTCGTTCATCACTCAATTAACCTCATCGTTCAGCAAATTCATTCATCACTCAATGAATCTCATCGTTTAGCTAATTCACTCGTCACTCAGTCAATCTCATTGTTCAGTTAATTCATTAATCATTCAGCCCATCTCACGGTTCAGTTGTTGATCTTGAGGATCGAATTTTCAACCTTGTTAACTTGTTCAAGGTAATCATTTCAGGAATTTCATCAGGCAATCATGTTACCTCATTTGATGTTTCATACGGTCTTATCATACTCTGACGTAATGTCGACGATCATTTCATTAAATCATTAATGCATTCATTGTGTTAGAGCGTGTATGCTCATTATTGTCACTCTGTAACGTAATCATAATGCGATATTCATGCGGAATCTATAATCATCATGTGACTTTCCTACTTCAGTATGGATAGAGCGGTCAGAGGACGCAGGGGAAGAGGCCGCGGTGCGGGCCGGAACCCGGGATCTCGTGTGCATGCCCACACGAACGGGAGGGATATCATTAATTCATCAAATAGCGAGGCTACTCATTCATCAGCAGATAATCATTCACTGTCAGGGAGTCGTACCCGAGAGACATCTCACTCGGAAGGTGTTCGGGTTGATCCATTCATATTTATGCAGGGCATGATGGCCCAGATGACTCAGATGACGCGGATAGTGGAGACCATGCAGACCTCGATGGGTTGTGGTCCACCGCAACAGGAATACCAGGTGCCATTTCATGGACAGACTGGAGGAGTGAATCAGATCGTTGGCGATATCTCTCGTCAGATGCCGCCTACTTTTGAAGGTTCGTCGGAACCAGCTGATATTGTTCATTGGCTCGAGCATTTTGATAAACTCTTCGACATGGTTCAGTGTCCGGAAGAGAGTAGAGTGGCAGTAGCGGCTTATTACTTGAGTAAGGGCGCTTATTCGTGGTGGCTTTCTGTGAAACCCATCGATCGTGATTGTATTTGGAGCGAGTTCAAGACTCTCATGTTAGAGAGGTATTATCCGGCTCCACTTCGTGAAGCCAAGTTGTCAGAGGTTTTGAACCCCGAACCCGATGAGGACGAGGGTGTCATTGTCATTGCTGAGAAGTTTCAGGGACTACTTCAGTTTGCTTCGTCAATTATCCGTACTGAGGCGGATAAAATTAAGTATTTTAGCAAGAGGCTAAATCCGCAGTTGAGGATGCAGTTGTTCAATCACAATTGTAATTCACTTAGTGAGTTCATCGGAAGGCTCTTGGAGCGAGCTTTTGATCAAGGAGCTTACTCGAAGCATCTTTCGGTTTCTTGGTGAGAGGACTAGGATGCCGGCTCGTTCGGAGGGACATCGGTCCGACGTCCAAGGTCGTTTTCTAGTCGTCTTCGTCTTTGGGACAAGATCTTCCTCTCAGGCGACGAGTTCGACTGTTGTTTGCTTTAACTGTGATTCAGCAGGTCACGTTAGTACCCGGTGTACGGTGCCAGCTATTGTTTGTTTTCTGTGTGGGAGGCATGGACACCGGCAGAAATACTGCAGGGGTTCTAGCGCCAGTAAATCTCAAGGGAGCTCAAGAGCCTCGAGGGATTTTGTTACTCCAGCCCGTACTTCGTTCAAGGGGCCCTATCAGGCTTCGAGAGCCCGAGGTAAGGACATTCATCACTAGTTTTGAGCAAGTTAATTCTTGCTCGGTAGGAGGATAATCATTCATTTCGTTGTTGTTCATTCATTCATATAATTCATTCATCATGTATATCAATCATGTTGGGACTCATAATTATCGATTAATCATTTAATTCACGAGGAACGGCAGTTCCAATCACTTCAAGGAACTATCACTCATGACGTTATTAATTCACCTTGGTGAGTCATTCCAAATCCTTGTCGGATTTGTAGTCATTTATCATTCATCATTCATTTTTGTCACTTTCATTCTAGTGACCTTCTGAGATTATAGTTAGCGGCGAGTTCATCGTCGGATATACCTTAAATCGTTGAGATAGAGGAAATCGATGATATGGGAGGATATCGATGTTGGGTACATTTGAGATGTAACCTTGTTTAGGATGACTGTGTAAATCTATCCGTCATAATGTATCGTGACTGTGGATCATTTATTGTTGATCTATCTTATTATGATCATATTTGAGAATCTTGAGATTTGGGTCATTTGTTGGGAGTTCATCCCTCCGGCGTTGTGCTCGAGATTTCGTGATAATTGAGAAATCGTTCACTGTGTTTCGAGACGTCAAGTCTTGGGGACTTGGGCTTGCGGTTGATTTTGTCCCGAGGACTATTTGGGCATTATTGTTTTCAGATCGTGATGGATAGTTTATATCCCGAGTTGTTTACCCTCAGTTTCGAGGACGAAACTCTTTTTAAGGGGGGGAGTATGTAATACCCGGTTGTGAATTCATTTATTATCATTCAGTATCTGTCACTTAGAATTTTTTTTCACTCAGTAATAATCATTCATCATTCATATTCAGTCAACTATGTTCACCTTTCGGCGTATTTTGGGATCATCACTGGTTGAGATCGAGCCGAGATTGTTGTCGTCATCATCATCATGTTTTTATTGCAGTTTGAGAGGTAGCGCACGCTACCCATTGTAGTTAGCGCGCGCTAATGAGGTGCATGTAACGCACGCAACGATTCAGTATTAGCGCACGCTAGCGCAAGTGAGGCAGACAGTCCAGAAGGTACTGGGCTGATTTGGGAAATTCGTAGCGCACGCTACGAGTGGTAAGTAGCGTACGCTAACTATGCTGGTAACGCACGCTAACACTTCAGAGTAGCGCACGCTAGCGCGCTCAGAACAGGGGACAGTAGGTTCTGGACTCCAGGATTTTGGATACCAACTATCAGGTAGCGCACGCTAACGTAAGGTTAACGTACGCTAAGAACAGGCTGTTAGCGCACGCTACCAAAGGTACTTAGCGCACGCTAACGATTCAGTCAGGAGGTACTGGAACTCGGTACACGCGTTAGCGCACGCTAACATCAGGAGTTAGCGCGCGCTAAGCTGGGACAGTATAAATAGGACAGTTTGGTCCAACTTTCGTCATTTCTTCATTTCTCAATCATTTCGGACGAGCTCGGGCGATTCGGAAAGGTCTTTTCGAGCTGCAATCATCTAGCATCATCTTCAAGCTTCTAAGTTGGATTAATCATCATCTAAATCAGTTTCATCACTCCAAATCAAGGTAATGATTCTTGGATCTAGAATTTCGGATCTTGGGTGTTTTGCTTTCGATCTCTTCGTGTAAATCGATATTATGTTGGAATATGTTAGATATGGATTATCTATCTTGGATACATGTATTTCTACGGATTCATTGGTGTAATTTTCGGAATTTGTGAATAATTGAAGAATTGTTCAAGAACCCTTACGGGTTGACTTTGGAAGTTTGGGGGTTTTCGACTAAATGTTGTTGAAATATCGTTCTAAGTATTCCTATTGGATTATTGATAGTATTCATGAGTTTTGTGGGTTTGAATCATTCATTGGGAGTTGGTTTCGGATGTAATTGAGTTTTGGTTGTAAACAATTGGAGATTGTTTACAACACGTTGTGTAAATGCCCCAATGAGTTTCGGGTATTGTTGTATCGACTTTTGAGTTGGTTGTGATCATGCTTGATTCATGTATTAAGAGAATTGTTGGTTTTTGTGTTGTTTAAGGTTGTTCAAGCGGCGGTAATTTCATTAAGGACGTTGATCGTGGAAGTACCTTCTCGCCTTCGGTTTGAGGCAAGTTTTATACTTGTCTTTGGTCAATGAGCTAATGTCATCATGTATGTGTATGAATGTGTTGTATCATTCGAGACTTAGTCTCTTCATGAATTCATTGATATCAAGAGATCGTTCGATACGATACCTTCCGGCAATTTTGCCAAATGTTTATTGTTGTTCGTTAACGGCCGATTCAAGGCATTGTAGTACTCATTATTAATGTCATTGTCGATAGCCGGTTCGCGGTATCGATGTATCGATTGTTGTTAATATAGATGTCAATTTAAGACATCGTTGAGATCATTGTTATTCCTGTTTGGATCGTCATTAAAAGCATGCAGCCGATTAAAGGTATTGGCTTATTCATTTCTCACCTTCGTCGTCGGTAACCGATTAAAGGTGCCGAGGCATCATTCGTATCATTGTCATCGATTGGCCGTTCTCAGGCAAATCTAAATGTTCAATCATTCACTGCATCATTGTTATCGATTGACCTTTCTAAGGCAAATCGAGGTATTCACTCATTCATCGTTTCATTGTTATCGATTGACCTTTCTAAGGCAATCGAGGTATTCACTCATTCATCGTGTCATTGTTATCGATTGACCTTTCTAAGGCAATCGAGGTATTCACTCATTCATCGTGTCATTGTTATCGATTGGCCGTTCTCAGGCAAATCGAAGTGTTCAATCATCCGCTGCATCATTGCTGTCGGTTGGCCGTTCTAAGGCAATCGAGGTGTTAATTTGGGACTGTCAAGGACGGTGTCTATCCGTGTGTTACTATCATCGTGTTGGCCGACTCAAGGCAGCACACTATCATTCATTGTGATACGGCTTCGTGCCGTGGCCCTAATTGTGATCTGGTGGATGCCGTGGCTTCCCCTAATTGTGATACTGGTGGATGCCGTGGCTTCGCCCTAATTGTGATACGGTGGATGCCGTGGCTTCGCCCTAATTGTGATACGGTGGATGCCGTGGCTTCGCCCTAATTGTGATACTGGTGGATGCCGTGGCTTCGCCCTCATTGTGATACGGCTTCGTGCCGTGGCTTCGCCCTCATTATTACTGACTTGGGTGTTTTGACTTCAGTGTTTGTGATATTTGTTAATTTCCATTTGAATGACTTTCGTGCCTTTATTATTGTCCTGGTAATTTCATTGGAGCCTTCGGGCATTGTGATTCATAATTAATTCAGTCTGGTTTGGTTCATGTCTTGTAATTCATTGTGGTATTCTGTGATTTTGATTCGCCGTCGGGCACTTATGTTCTAACCTGTCGAACAGGTATTAATAGTATGCCGTGGGCATAGTATTTCACGAATGCTCGATTCTTACCTTGATTTGTGAGCATCTCGTATTATTATTATCATTGTACCGTTTCATTACGCCTTTGGATGCATATCATGTTATACATGTATTTGGTGTTCATTATCTGGATGACCGACCCCGTGGGCGGAACATGTTTTCTTGTTTTAGGTGCTTGCGAGGAGAGAGTTGAGACACAGGGGCATGACGATGGCAACGAGGCATTCGAGCGATACTAGTCCGAGTTGTTCATTGTTGGTCAGTCAGTTGGAGTGTACTCCGGAATCGTCAGTTGTTGTCATGTTGTATTACCCGAACAGATGTTCGTGGATGTTGTTGTATTTCATTTTGGCCATGTAGGCCACTTTTGTCATTGAAATTCCTTATCGGAATATTGTGTCGGACATCATGGTAAGGACTATGATTTTCCCTTGTTGTTCAATTTAATGTATATTAGTCATGTTTGCCTGGTGGATCTCCTGGTGTGGGGTCCACGGCACTGTAATAACCCAATAGGATTTGGGGGTGTTACATACACATCCACACACACACCAACACATACACACATACACGCACACACCTACTGCACAAACACATACACACACATGCGCGCACGCACACACACACATACACACACACACACACACAAGCATACAAATACACACGCATAAACACTTACACACATAACACCTACATACATATAACAGCCCCGAAAACAACAACCATATCGCCTGCGCGGCTGCCCCGATGAAAAATAAAAACCACCATCGAGAAGCCCGAATGGCCAAACCCCGAATTTCTATCCTGTCGGTGGTACTCAAGACCCCCCCCCCTCTCTGGGAACCACCATCAAAACCTAATGCATTGAACCTGGACCACCATCTCGCACCTATGTCGCCGCTTCCTTGAACCACCATCGTCGCCCGAACCATCATCGGTCTCTGTACAACCCACCGGTAATTCAAACCATCCACCCTTGTAGCCACAGCCCCAACATTCTCAAAACATCACCATTGCAACTTCGATTTGAGGCCGTCCTCGATGATGCCGGAGGCCACCACACTCAATGCAGTCATCGTCGTCGCACATCACTGCCAAAGGTGAGAGATATGCGGTCAACGGGTGTGAGGTAAAGGAAGGAGTGATCCCCTTCTCTCTTCACATCTGATGTGTTTCTTCCATTAGCAAAAGCAGGCCATTTATTTAGGCTAAGAAATGAACGGAAATTAGGCCACTATAATAATTTGAGTTAATGGGTCAATAAGGCCCGAGTGGGTAATGCGGTGGGAATATCTTGTTCAAGAATGGCCCAATGCCAAATAGTTAAGTTGTTGCGCCAAACGAATAAATTCACACTGCTTCAGGTAATACCGAATGACAACAAATCACCAATAATCCCGTCTAAATTCTCCCAAGCCGATAATTGAAAATTAAAAATCAAACACAACTCTTGATATGCCAACAAGACGACACGTGCGATGCAAAAATTAAATTAGTAATAATCACTCCACGAAAAGCATATAACGAACCATGAAAATTAATTCCAAGTAAAAATTAAATCAGTAATAATAAATTTGATGGTCGGTAACCACCGGATCAACAATTATAAAATAAATAATATAAAAAAAATTATACTGCTAAAATTCTAATTTAAAATTCTTGGATATACATACTATCCCACTTAAAATAAGTTTCGTACCCGAAACTTGCCATGTCATCACCCATCTCACTATAACGTTACTCTAAATATTTTATACGAATCGATTCAGGAATATCAACAATCTCATGATTCGATCGACAAGATGTGATATACTCGAAGGTGGCAACTATGAAGTAGCAATATATATATATATATATATATATATATATATATATATATATATATATCTTGGCTCCAGAGTATCTTAATACGATAAGTTGTAATCCCAAGTATCACAAGATCATCAACACGTAGTTCTGGTATCGTGCGTCACGATCCCACAGTATTATGATACTGCTCATCTCTATTCACTTTCCAAAACCACAGCGTGTCCACACTACTAGTCTCACTTTAACGCATACGAAACTGATATCTCGACACTATATGATGATCACAAAAAAGCTGCAATGGATATATACACATGCCCACAGTACAAAATGGCGTATCTAAAAATTTTTACAGTCTCTCAATTTTAAATGTCCAAGTTTTTCAAATAAATGGATACTTCGATCCAAAAGAATCAATAACCTTCAAAAATGCATATACAACTTTTTTGAATGTGTTCCAATCATAATACTCCCCGATGATATATAAATATATTTTAAATAATTTGAATGCCATCGGACCGACTTGCCATTCATCATACAAAAATAATTACCCATCTCGCACAATACTATTCGCATCACGTATCTTCGCATGGGGATACCTATCCCACTTAAAATATTCGTACATGTCAAATAAAAAAATTTGAAATGATTTTACACTATACCCAAAAATATTGGGAAAAAAAATTATAAAGAATCACCATCTTCTAGTCAAAAATATATTCAACTCATTCGATCAAATTTTAGGACCTTTGTCCTTTGTAAACAACTGAAATATTTATTTCTCAAAAACTTCAAAACAACTTTAGAATATATATATATATATATTGTAATTTTATTTTCAAAACAACTTTTTTTAATCCTCAAAATAATTTATCTAGTTGCAAAAATCAACTCATTTGTCCAAAATGACGAAATAGTTTACTCTTTGGAAATGCCAATATTTATTACTTCAAAACATAACTCACATTTTATAAAACAACTCATTTCTACCTTTAAAAAATTTCGATCATTACGCCCAATTAATCATATATGTTAAAACTTCACATTCTCACCTGACTAACGCACGCCACCGTTCTCCATTATCTCCAAAATTAAGTCGCGACATTCAAAACAAAAATTGAATCACACTCCGACCAAATCAAATATACTGGATCGTAGTATTTAATCTTCTCTGCCTCAATCAAGACGAACTGTCTTATAATTATCATCTTCGCCAACAACACCGAAGTACTATTACTCACAATCTCCAAGAATGTAGACAACTACCAGTTATCTCACTTATATCATATCATACCATCTATTCAAATTTTCGAGTGCTCTACATAATTAATCAATACCAACTCTCGGGCTATCCTAAAAGGCCACATTTATTCTAAATGAATCATTTACAATACATCATAAGCATCCTCATTATACAACCTAGACCAAACAATGATGTATTTGGAAATCAGACGAACATAAACACATGTGCAAACATATACACACGGTTCGCAGGAATAGAGACTTACGTCAACATGTCGCACGGAGATGATGGCCACACCACGGTACTAATTACAACCGACAACTCAAACGATACGACATGACGACACATAACTTGACTCGACAACCAACAACTATAACAACACGACACGACACAACAAGACAAGAGAAGACCTGACTCGACCCAACAGCCCAAGTTTTCATAAACCTAAGCTCTGATACCATAAATGTAACACTCCGGACTATTTTTGGGTTGTTACACGCAGTAGACCCTTTTCGCAAGGATCTACCAGGCAACACAGTACAACTCAAACGATAATTTGACCGCAGGGTCAATCTACACGAAAAATAATAATTAGAATACAATGATAATAACCGACAACACGTGTATATCCCGATACACAATTATTACAATACATAACGTACCCATGTAAGGGTACAACACGACAACAAAAGAAATATACAATATGAAAATAATGACACTATACTGACTCTCTTGTGATTAGCATCGTGGTCTTTCATCATATTCCATGCCGATCTTGTGAACACTCTCGAACCCGGAATACCTGAATGCATAAAAGGCATCCACCCCCTGAATACTCGGGGCTTAGCAAACTGGAATTTTACTAGTGCAAGTAAATAATATACGAGCCATACAAATCATATTTCATGATATAAATATCACTACACCATATATGGGTTTCAGCAACACCTGAAAAACTGTGCTCAAAAGTCCAAAAAGTGTTGCTGAAGGTATAAAAACAAGCTATGGCTACACTTTGACCAAATTCGAAAGTGTTACAAAAACGGCCGCAACCATAGGGGTCTAAGGTAACACTTCTTTTTTTTGGTAACATGTTAAAAAAGTGTAGCAATAGACCCCTATGCCAACACTTTTATTGTCTGTGGCTACACTAGATTTTGTGTTGCTGTAGACTTAAGGCCATACTTTTATATATTTAGTGACATAAAGATTTGTGTAGCCGTAGACCTATGCCAACACTCATGAGGTCTAATGTAACATTAAATTCTGAAACATTGTGACATCTTTACCAACAATTTTAACACTATAGCTACACTTATATATGAACAATTCTAACTTTTGCCAACACACTTCTACTCTTTGCCAACACAATTTTCATATTTTGCCAACAGAAAGAATTATAAATTATAGTCTATGGCAATATTTTTGCAGGTTTTTACCAACATTTTTCATACTAAAAAGTAAAATATTTTATTAGAAAATAAATATTACCATAAAACAGTCAATACCATTAAAACAATGTCAACCATAACAACATCCAAAATACATGACTGCTAATATTCAATCCATAATAGCTAAGAACAAGTTACGATCGCAATCCACAAATATAACAAAACTACATGAGTCACTTAGCTAGCATAATATAAAATGATGAAATCAGTCAAGGAGTGACATTGTCACCGCCTTAGGACTCCTCGACTGATTTTTGAGAGTCATCAATCTTTAAGTTCAAATCAGGATTCTTCTCGGCCAACATTTTCATCATTTCTAGAAATTTTTGGTCAAGTTTTTCATCCATCTCTTGTTGAAGTTGGGCCCTGATCTTAGCAGCTAGGTCCGCCACGTACTGATCAGCAACTTGAACGGATGGTGATGCTGAAGACTTCGATTTTGGTTCTTTTTTCTGAATAAGTCTCCCAATCAGATAAGATGGTCGGTGTTCTTTGCCATCATGAATCAATTTATTAGCAGCCTCAACACCTTCCGTTTCAAGAGCTTTCTTAACATCAGCCTGTAAATAAAAGTATCAAGTATTTCCCTCAAATAATTAACAGAAACATAAAATACAAACAATAACAATAATGGAAAATTATCTTTAATTCCTGTTTCATAAGTAGTTATAATATACAGCAGCTAATTTTACCCAATCTTCAAGAAAAAAAAAAGAAACAAAGCATGCATAACCAGAAAAACAACAGGAGCAGATTGATGAAAAATCCCTAATATCACACTTCCAGTTATACATAATATCAACACTTCCAGTTAAATGGCAGCAATGGCAGTAATGGCACTTAAAAGATTGATGAAAATCAGCACTTCCAGTTATACCCAATCTTCAAGAAAAAAAAAGAAAAAAAAGAAGAACATAGTTATAAGCACCTATCATTTAGTAGATATGTAAATACTTACAATTAAGGCTACAAGCCTACAAGCATCTTAATAAAAGATTAATGTGTTTTATATGTCAACATAAAAGCAATTCATGAAAACATATATGGCGTGTTATTTCTCAAACTTCGGTAAGAAGCTTCTCTCCCTCCAATAAACCATGACAAAACAAAACTAACATAAATCTACGATTTTAAAGCTCGGTAATAGAGTTTGAAGAACAAAACATTTATACGAACCACGATGAGAATATAATTGTAGTGAAAAGCACTGAAGATGCCTGCAATCGATCCCAACACCACCAAGTATGCCAAAACTTCTCCTCGAAATATCTAAACCGAAATATCTAAGTAAAGAGAGAATAATAAATAAATAGCAAGATCAAGATTGCATACTTTCATACTTGATACCGCCTAGAAGAATATGGCAACAGATATAAACAGCGAACAGTCTCTCTAATAGGTTGAGAGACATTCTACTCTGCCATTTGTAAGCACATACCCGTCCAACCTAAATCTTTCTCGAATATCAATGAGGTGAGGAGATGTGAAAAGTCCAGTACGGAACCCACAATTGCGCAGAATAGATTCTGCAAAAGTGTAAGTTGACCCCTTCATGTTCCAAAGACATGAAATAAAAGCCATATTAGTGCTTACATAGTTGAAAAAAGTTCTCAAAAGTGAATAATATCCAAATCAACTCAAAAATTCACAAACAGACCATCATGACTTTCCAACAACTCAATATCCAAGAAACTCAAAACAACTAAGTGAATTCATTCGCTCACCTTTTCTTTGGTGCCAGCCACGTGAATAATCTTCATCTCTTTTATTGACTCCTCTAGTTCCAATATCTACATTTCATCAAACAAAGAGGATAATCAGATTACAAAATATAAATGAATAAAACGAACTGTGTGTGTGTGCGTGTATCACTTTCATGCGACCGAATTATATGACAGGCATAGCACACGAGAAATAGGAGATACCTTCACATAGTCAAATAATAAGTGGAAACGATCTCCCCAGTTTTTCGTATCAGCACGAGTGCGTTTCGTTATCAATGAAGATAAAGCATCCATTGCCTCGTCATACTTGGACACCACCGAACTTTCCGATCCATCCCCAACTTTATCATTGTTTAATAATATCAGACCACAGAATATATATATATGTGTGTGTGTGTGTGTGTGTGTGTGTGTGTGTGTGTGTGTGTGTGTGTGTAAACAGGAATCCACAGAAATGCGGAAATTCATACACTCAACTAAAAATAAATAAAGACATTCAACTAACTTCAAATGAGCATGAAGCAGAAATCATAACATGGAAACAAGGGATTAACAGGATTTATCTAACATCTATTTCTTCGTAATAGTATAAAAATATGATGAATAAAAAAGATATGTCAATTGGATTGAGTTTAAACGCCCTTACATTGAGACATTTCTTCTGATTTAGCGCGAAGGCTTCACGGCCTGAAATTCTAAAGAGAGTTAGATATAAACAGTGTATAAACAATTATATACACATACATAGAGAGAGAAGAGTCGGAGAGAGAGGGTTAATGTGAAGCTGACGAGAGCAAGAAGGGATGCGCAGCCACGGTTGGTGAGTGGGAAGAGCGGATCATCAAAGAAGAAGTTCGAACAACAACAGTGAAGCTTGAATCAAATAAAACCCTAGGTCGTGCCTTCGTGAAGCTCGCAGTGGTATTTGGATGTACGGAGCTTGTACAAGATGATACTCGAACAGTAGGAGGGAAGTCCAATCGCAGGAGGGAAGGTCCAATCGATTGAAGGTTCAGATTTGGAAAAAGCGCAGAGGGAAGGTGAGGAAAGTGAAGTTGACGGGAAAAAATCGAGGAGGGAAGGTAAAGTGAAGTTGACTCTAGCTATGGAAAATAAAAATCGATTAAAGTGTTAAACTTAAAAGTGTTAAGTGATAAATGTAAAAGACTAAAAAAGTAACACATGACTAATATATTTTGGATTCAAATATCCGAAATATGAATTTTTTAAAAAATACTATCTCAATCGAGAAAATGGATTTCAATTTTGGATATCCGACAATGACCAGAATGCACTATATTGTTCCCGTCCCCAACGTATACGACTTGAACATTTGCCAACATATTACCTCAAAATATCAGATAACTTGAAAATCTGGCAACAATGGATGGTAGAGTTTTATCAACATAGATGCTGCAAATTGGCTTACCTTTGTCCCCTCCGGTGACCAATGTGTTCAATTATTGTGAGTGCATCATCCATAATTTGACAAGGGATATTAAAGTCAGTCAAGCCATTGATCACGAGGACGGTGGCATACTTAGCAAGATTTAGAATGTCCTGAAAATTTGAAAAAGAAAAAGAAAAGGAGATAAAAGGAAGAATATTGTCACAAAGTTGCGCTTAAAAGTTCGGTGCATTCAAAAGTTATGATGCCATTAATTGAGAACTCACCAAAGATACCGATGAGCAAAACTCGTGCCATAATGATATCATTATAGCGAGAAAGAACACGAGCAACATCACGAGTTTCCTCCCGAGGCGGATAAAACAGAACTAAAAGTTTAAAATAAAATAGAAGGAGTTGTAGAACCTCACATAATACTAAACAATCTCACATAGCGAATTTAAAAATACAAACCAAATAATGCAAATTGGTTATTGATTGCCATCAAGAAATGGAGCTTTTGCACTTTTCACAATCAGTAGTGTGCGAATATCCTAATGGACATTCCACAAATACACACTGGTCATTAAATAGATATATGAATAATAAACAAGAATCAAAACACGATACATAAATTTATAAGCACGCTGTTCATACAAAGGCTTTCCTAATGGAATAAAAGAGGCACAATCTCAAGCCCAAGAACTGCACAGGCAGTTTCACAAGAGGAGTCAATAAATCAAATACTACAGGCCACAAAACAAGGAACCAAATACTCCTGACCAACTTTAGATCCTGAAACCCAGGTTGTGCTTTAAGACGTAATATGTAAAAAAGATGGTAATCTCCCATAAATTTTCATGAACTCACCAATCCATCATCACAAAATCAGACACATAACATAGACATCCATTTTTTTTAACCAAACCAAGAACTAAACGAAACATTACAGATATGTTTCTATTGCCTTCACGGAAAAAGAATTAAGATTATAAAGACGTCTTTTATAACAAGAATTTCACAGTGGTACCTAATTTGCAGAATTCCCATAGCCGGAGAGTCAGTACCGGCGGCGATGCCGTAATCCTTCAACTCTGGAGAAGAAGTAGGGGCCGTGGGGTAGTTACAAATCAATTGAAACCTAAAATCAAAAAAATTCCCAAGAAGCTACAAACATTAGGTCAGACTATATTATACACTATGAAGGACTCTAGCAAGAAAAGATAAACACAAAATACGACAAATTCAAATCGCCAAGAAAGAACAAGTAGATGCTCTTCGAAAATTACCGCCAAACCTTGAAAACAAATAAGAGTATGAAGAAAAACATTTTCTCGATTCGAAGCACGCCAAGTAGAGGTGGAGTTCGGAATGAGATTACCCCGTTGATTTCCATCCAATATAAAAAAATAAGCTTTCACCCAAGACCATTACTAATCAGGCTAATACGGCCGTTTCTCACCAACCAAACCTAGATCTAAAGTCAAGAAACCCAACTCACCTCATTAACCAACGTCATCCTGCCGTGAGACCACTGAGAAGTGGGATGCGATACCTCCAAACACGTAACCCTAGTCTACATCACGGTCGTGTGCCCTTCGAACCACCACCCGTCGCTTCTCATCTAAATTCATTCGATATTTGGAGACAGTGAAGGAGATGGGATCATATTATTCTTGTTGGTGTGTCCGGGTGAGGGTTTTAAACAAAGAGAGAACAAGAGATAAAAAGAAAGAAGAATTTGCAGAGAGAATTGAACAGAGGGAGGGAGAATGGGAGGAGGTTTGGAGGTAGAGAGTTGAATGTTGAGATAGAACGTGAGGAGCGAGTGAAGAGAGGGGTGAAAATTGAAAATAATTTATCTGGACCGCACTGCCGTCTATTTCTTTAGGGCTCGTTTGCTAAGTTGTATGGGATAAAGCTTGATAAGATTGACTAGGATTTCTTATACAATATAAGAAATTAATATCATATTTGGTACGATGTATTAAATTACCGCAAAATATAGATATCATGATAGTTTATTGAATCTATTAGTTTTAGTATTGTTTAATATCACCTAATACCACCTCTTAGGTGGGATACGTAATACTAAAAATCAGTATTATTTATACGGTCCCGAATTTTATCAAGGGCCATATACTTTATACCAAACAAGATATATAGGTGTATTAGATATATTATACACCTTAATCACACATAGCAAACAAGCCCTTGGTGTTTGGTTACACTTTTTTAAATAGCAATGGCTACACCAAATTTTGTGTTAGCATAGATATTCAATTTAGTCTATGGCAACACTAATTTATATCAATAACAACGCTAGAAAAATGTGTAGCTTTAAATCAAACTTGACCAATTTTAAGGCATCTAAGGCTACACTTTTGCTTGTAACATAAAAAAAAATGTTGTTGAAAGCCATATATGGTGTAGTGTATAATAGTAAATCCTTTATAATATTCTTTTAAAGTTCCACGAGGTATTCATTTTAATAAAAGCATTTCAAAATCCTTGAGTTCGTATAATTCTCTGAAATAAAGTTTGAAAAGACTTTTAATACCTCAGGTAGTTTTACCAAAACTATAATATCATAGTTCAAAAACATATCATTTTATTCAGGTGCCATTCTAGTCAAGTACCAAAGGCCTATATATAATATATCTCAGTGTCGAGAACAAAACATTGTATATTCCGGAAATATCACATTTATCGCCAAATCAACATCATCCAAAATAGCACAACACACTAGGTAACCCGCGGCCGTGCCCTTTAGCATCGACTCCCAGAGGTCTCGTCGAACCTTCCCCGGCTGGGAAACCACTTCCGCGATCCAGCCCCTTAGCTTGGATCCCCAGAGGTCCCGTCGAACCGTCCCCAGGTGGAAGAACGACTCACACACACTTACATTTCACAACTTTCACAAGTTCGGAGCGTTAATATAATATATATATAGTTAAGGCACTTGCTAGAGATGGCCACTTTAATCGACACATATTCTCAACCAAGAAATAACACATTTAAGATTAATCTAACAAACATCGATCGTTCAATGATACACCAGCTATCAATTTCACCACAACCATTTACCAAAAATCTCGAATCACGAAATAACACTAGTGAACAAATATCACAACCACAACCCTCTAATCTCAAACAACACGATTCGCACCAACAACAACATGCCCGTATATAATTATTAAATAACATAATTATAACAAACTAGACCACTTAATTACTAACTCGATCACAGCAAGATGATAACATTAACAATGATAAATATATTTATATTCAAGGACAATATGAGATGTATAGACAAGGTACTTGTCTTCACCGAAGATGGTTTACTCGACATAAGCCTAGCTCGATCAACCTGGTCGATCCATTGAAATCCCAACCTTTAATTAATATAAAGTTCCAATCCATTATCTTAAAATTACAAGGCAATTAATCAGATGATATAATACTTTAATTGTGCCCCTTAATTTATCGATCGGATCAAACGGCCCAAAATATCCAACACATATCTCGATTTAACTAGTGATGAGAATCATAATTCAATTTCCTGAACGATTGCTCCATATACAACTCCGAACTCGGGCTCATTCCGTAGGTCCAATACACTAATCCGTTCGTAAACCAAATTATCAAAACCTTCATCTACCCCTACGCCTTCCCCATCCACAATTCCAACAAAAACACATAAACCACCACAATTACTCGGACGCGCACACACATACACACAACACACACACTATAGACCTGCACACACACGGCACATACTCACACACAAACACATCATACACACACATACACACACACACACACACATATATATATATATATATATATTATAAATATATTATATGTAACACATCCACCTCCACATCCACACACACACACCAACACCTACACACATACACACACACCTACTGCACAAACACATACACACACTTGTGCACACACCCACACACCTGTGCATAAACACACAAGCATACAAACACACACACACATAAACACTTACACACATAACACCTACATACGTATAACAGCCCCGAAAACAACCATATCGTCATCCGCCTGCGCGGCTGCCCCGCCGAAAAATAAAAACCACCACCGAGAAGCCCGAACGGCCAAACCCCGAACCTCTATCCGGTCGGTGGTACTCAATCCCCCTCGGTAACCACCATCGAAACCTACTGCATCGAATTAGTAAACTGACCTAGAAGCCAAAGTTGCCGAAAATCGAACCTGGACCACCATCTCACACCTATGTCGCCGCTTCCTTGAACCACCATCATCGCCCGAACCGTCATCCGTCTCTGTACAACCCGCCGGTAATTCAAACCATCCGCACTTGTAGCCGCAGCCCCAACATTCTCAAAACATCACCATCGCAACTTCGATCTTAGGCCGTCCTCCACGATGCCGGAGGCCACCACACGCAATGCACTCATCGTCGTCGCGCATCACTGCCAAAGGTGAGAGATATGCGGTCAACGGGTGTGAGGTAAAGGAAGGAGCGATCCCCTTATCTCTTCACATCTGATGTGTTTCTTCCTTTAGCAAAAGCAGGCCGTTTATTTAGGCCACTATAATAATTTGAGTTAATGGGTCAATAAGGCCCAGGTGGGTAATGTAATGGGAACATCTTGTTCAAGAATGGCCCAATGCCGAATAGTTAAGTTGTTGCGCTAAACGAATAAATTCTCACTCCTTTGGGTAATACCGAATGACAACAAATCACCAATAATTCCGTCTAAATTCTCCCACAGACCGATAATTGGAAATTAAAAATCAAACACAACTCTCGATATGCCAACAAGACGACACGTGCGATGCAAAAATTAAATTAGTAATCATCACTGCACGAAAAGCATATAACGCACCATAAAAATTAATTCCAAGTAAAAATTCAATCAGTAATAATAAATTTGATAGTCGGTAACCACCCGACCAACAATTATAAAATAAATAATATAAAAAAAATTATACTGCTAAAATTCTAATTTAAAATTCTTGGATATTACAGTATATGATACTCAAATATGTGAGTAAGTGATTGTCACTTATTGTAGTTCTACATTGCTCAAGTCAAGTCACTTTATCTATACTTTTTCCCATCCTAACGAAAGAGCCTACATTACAACCTTATAAACGTCCTTTTTTATTCACGACGTTGCATATTGTTGGGATTGTCATGTATCTAATACAATAAATATGAGCAAACACAGCGGAATAAAATAACAAAAAATCCAGACTATGATCTACAAGCAGTAATTTAATTGATTTATTAATGGTTTGTCGAATTGCCTTAATTCGAAGAACATATCTGAACACTTATTGCCTAGAAGTGTAATACCCGCCATTTTTTATAATACAATATTATTAATTAAAATAATATTGTAATGCATTTCATTTTAATTAATTACATTTAGAGGATCATGAACACTTATTTCGACGTATCATAAATCCTAACCCGAATCATTTTGTCAGATATATATTTAAGTGGTCATTATTTGTTTTATAATGGTGTTATTAATTATCCGAGTATAATACTAATATTATTATTATTAATTTTGTTAATGCCATTTTATTAAGTATTAATATTACTATTATTATTATTTTTAGATTTTTATTATCAACATTTCCAGTTAAATTATTATTCTACATTTACTTCTATTAATAATAATATTATTATACTATTTATACTTTAACCATGAGTTATAACTTAACCAAACTTGATTAAAGTTAGTTAACCACAATTAAGAATGCTGAGCATTAGTTCTCACCTTATTAGAATTTTCAATGCATAATGTATATCCTAATACACTAACCTAATACAACTTAAACACTTAAAGATTTACACTTATAAATACACCAAGATTCCTACTGCAGAAATCTTTACATCCATCGTTCAATCATCAAAAAAAAATATAATACAGAAAAATTTTCGATACACAGAGGAAGGAGAAGAAGGCATCAGCTTCACTGACCCGGCCGTCTCGAGAAAACTCTTCTGCTCAGAATCGTTCCAGTCCCGGAACGACCACATTCAGTTCCTCATCTTCTCCCTTCAGCAAGGTAAAAATCATCTCCTAGTTGTCTCTTACTAGTCTGCAAATTTCAATATTTTTGCTTGAATCTAACAATAACCGGATGCCAAATCCGAAACCAACGAATCAATAAAATCAAAACAGAAAACAAAAATCGAAACTTTAGACCCGAATTTGTGTATCCACCTCGACTTTCATCTTCCCAAACAAATCAATCATTTCCAAACTGCCTGAATTCATCAAATCCGGGCCGAACCCGAATCCAAAATTTCGCAACTCAGATTTTTTTCCAACACTCCGACTGTAACACCCCCAGGATATCCGAGGTATATTACAGCGCCGTGAATCCCTATATGGGACCCACCAGGCTGAACAGCATCATACACAACGACTCACAGAAACGATAAAATAACACCACGTCATAAAGACGCAAAACAGAACAATTCACCCGGTTCAACCGGTCAATATAACGTCATCATCCAACACAACATAATAAGCAACAATACAATTCAAACGAACAAGAACCCCCTAAGTACTCGAGTACAACTATTAGTTCAAAACCACAAAAGACAAAAAGGTAAAGATACTAAAACATCACTCGTGCACCATCATCACGCACGACCATCATCCGTGTACTGGTCCAGCGCCCCCTCGTCTCGATGAACCTGACCTGAAATTCATAAAACGAATTTCCCCAAAACGGGTCCCCAGAGGGGTTAGCAATTACGCTAGTACAAGTATTCAAGGCAAACCAATCGCTTACACATTTCATAGTACATGCACCAAAAATCATTTCGAAAACCAAAACGAGACATGTCTTTTTCCGGAAAATAAACAGTCAAACAATTAGCCTTGAGAATGTGGCGGCAAGATACATTCTCACTCTGGCCTCACAGGACCCTAACGAGTTGGCTACAAATACGAAAAACAAAACTACGCACACGCTAAGCCGTGAGAACAGGCGGCAACATACATTCTCACTCGAGGCCTTGCAAGGACCCTAACGAGTTGGCTAGCGGTACGAAACTCGTGAAATCCAGGCGGCAAAGATAGATTTCCTCCTTGACCCCGTCGGGCCAACACGAGGTGAGTTACACACAAATAACATACATCACCATTTCATGTTAAGCTTAAAGGTTTCCAAAAATACTTGCCTCGATTAATAGACGGTGACGCGAACGGAACGGAAGAACCAAGCACGACCGTGAGGAACCGACGATTGAACCTAACGATTCGAATAACACAATCACAACCAACTCTAGACGATTACGGAAATGGAATACACCCGGAAACCCGCCTACGATTCATGTATATTCGAATAAAATAACAACGAGGGCGGATCACAACCAAACCCTCTCGATTCCGTAAAAATCCACAAAATATCCATGAATCCGTAGGAAACTAAAGATACTAACAATATCAATCGTATACATCATGAGTCCACCATCAAAACGGAACGAATCGGAAGAAAATCCCAAAACCCCCAAATTATTCAAAAGTAGGGTTCTAAGAGATTACCTTGGATTTAGGATGAGAAACACAAGTGGATGATGTTAGTCTTACACCAAGAACTCAAGCACAAGAATCTCTGAAGTGATTGGAGGAAGAAAATCGCCTCAAATCGCTCGGGAGTCGCTCGTCCGCGGAAAGAGGAAGAAATGAGATTTTTGTGATTATCTCGGTCAACTCCCTGGTTTATATAACCAGGGAGTGTTAGCGCGCGCTAAGACCTCAAGGTTAGCGTGCGCTAACGGATAGGTTACCAACCCTCCTGTTAGCGTCCGAGTCCGAAACCAGGGTTTTTGCCGTTAGCGTGCGCTACCATGCATGCGTAGCGTGCGCTAATAACCTATCGGTAGCGCGCGCTATCGACCAATAGCGTGCGCTACTCGAACATCAGCCGAGTCCAGAGCTAACCGCCCAAACCTCACGACCGTTAGCGTGCGCTACCATACCAACAGAAGCGTGCGCTAACTAGAATCGATTGAATTCGGAGTAAAGCCCAAGATCTTGATAAGTACACTAGCGCGCCATCAACAACTTAACGTGCGCTAGTCTCCCGACATTAGCGTGCGCTAGACAAGGTAGCGTGCGCTAATCCGATAGTCCGCAGGCACGGGAGTTAAACCGCCACTCCTGTGGCTAAATCGTTAGCGTGCGCTACGAATTAATCGTAGCGTGCGCTACTAATGGATTTCTAGCGTGCGCTATACAGAAATATAGCGTGCGCTAGATAAAGAATATAAACGACCCAAAATACCGGATTATGAACGAAACGTCAAACGGAACACCTCAAAAAGAATAATAGCATACAATTAATCCACGGCAACCCCGAAACGGCGGTTCCGCACAACAATTACGAGAATCAGATCAAGATACGGAAAAGTTACATCAAGGATACACGAAGGTCACTAAAATCGAGAATTACACCGAAATACAATTACGAGGGAAAGAAAAATGCGGATATTACATTCTAGGCCTCTTTAATTAAGTTTCGTCCCGAAACTTAAGGAACAAACAACTCGGGTACCTAGCACGCTTGCTATCCTCGGTTTCCGAAGTTGCCTCCTCGTCTCCGTGTGTCGACCCTTGCACCTTGCCCAAAGGTTTGGTCTTCTGCCTCAATCGTTTCTCACGATGTTCCTAAATCTTCACAGGGCGCTCTTGAAAGTAACATCTTTGGCGACATCAATCTCACCATAATCGATGATGTGGCTAGGATCCGGGACATATCTCCTCAATCGGGAAACATGGAAAACACTATGAACATGACTCAAGGCCGAGGTAACGCCAAACGGTATGCCAACCCACCTACTCGCTCGAGGATCTCGAAGGGGCCGATAAATCTCGGACTCAACTTCCCTTTCTTCCCGAAACGAAAAACTCCTTTCGTCGGCGACACCTTTAGCAAAACGTGGTCTCCCACCTCAAATTCCAAAGGTCGACGACGGACGTCGGCATACGACTTCGCCGACTCTGGGCAGTCAACATCCGTTCTCGAATTAACTCTATCTTCCGCCTCGTCTCTAAAACGACATCCGGCTCGGTCCCGACCAAATCGGACGCCTCATTCCAACAAATCGGTGATCGACATCGCCGCCCGTAAAGTGCCTCATACGGTGCCATCCGAATCGACGCGTGCCAACTATTGTTATACGTGAATTCGATCACGGCAAATGTTCCTCCTCCTACTACTACTCCAATCGAGAGCACGGGCACGCAATAAGTCCTCGAACGTCTGGATAGTGCGTTCCGACCGCCCATCTGTCTGGGATGAAAAGAGGTACTCAAACGCAACCGGGTACCTAACGCCTTATGCACCGCCCGCCGAAGTGCGATACAAAACGGCCGTCACGATCCGAAACAATAGACTTCGAGTACCGTGAAGTCTCACGATCTGCGCAATAAACACACGAGCTAACTTCTCCGGCCCCAAGTGTCCTTGATGCCCGAAAATGTGCCGACTTGGTCAAGCGATCAACAATCACCCATACCATATTCATGCCCGACCTCGATCTCGGCAAACTCGTAACGAAATCCATCGATATATCTTCCCATTTCCATTCCGGAATGGGAAGTGACTAATAACCCAGCCGGTCTCGATGCTCGATTTTGACCTGTGACAAGTCAAACATCTCGCTACAAACCGTGCGACCTCATCCTTCATGTCATTCCACGTAAATTTCTCCTCGTGTCCTTGTACATCTTACTCGTACCAGGATGAACGGAATAAGGTGTAGCATGGGCCTCCCGTAAAATACTCTGCCTCAACTCTAAGTCGTTCGGCACACAAAGCCGACTCTGGAATCTCAAAACACCATCCTCGTGAATCACAAATCCAGGAGACTTCCCTTTAAGAACGTTCTCTCGGATTTGAGTAATCATCGGATCCTCTAACTGCTTCAGCTTAATTTCATCGATCAAAGACGACGAAATCTCTAAAGCACAAAGTTGCCCGACGGCTCCCGGCAACAAGACCTCAACATCTAACTCGATCAAAGCCCTCCGAAGCTCAGACTGAGATGTAAGGATCTCAAGCGTTCGCAACGCAACTGGTTTCCGACTCAAGGCGTCGGCCACAACGTTCGCCTTGCCCGGATGATAAAGGATTTCGAGGTCATAATCCTTAATCAACTCTAACCACCTCCTCTGCCTCATATTCAACTCTCGCTGAGTAAATATGTATTTCAGACTTTTATGATCAGTAAAAATCTGACATGTGGAGCCGAAAAGATAGTGACGCCAAATCTTGAGCGCAAAAACGACTGCCGCTAACTCCAAATCATGAGTAGGGTAGTTCATCTCATACGGCCTCAACTGTCTCGACGCATAGGCAATGGTCTTGCCGTGCTGCATTAATACACACCCAAGACCCTGGCCCGAAGCATCGCTATAAACGGCAAAACCCTCGTTGCCACATGGCAACGCCAAACCGGGTGAAGTCAAACGCTTCTTCGATTCCTCAAAACTCGATCGCCTCGTCCTTCCGCATTTAACTTCTGATTTCGGAGCAATCTGCGTAAGTGGTCGAGCCGCCGAGAAACCTCGGCGAACCTACGGTAGTAGCCACCAAACCCAAGAAACTACGGACCTCCTTCACATTTTTGGGCGGTGCCCAATCCAATACGGCCTCAATCTTCATGATCCACACGAACCCCTACCAAATCACGTGACCTAAAAACATCACTTCTTTCAAATTAACTCACATTTCGAGAACTTTGCATAGAGTTGCTCGGTCCTTAAAATATCTAATACTATCCGCAAATGATGGGCATGCTCTTCCTCATTCCTCGAATAAATAAGAATATCGTCAATAAAGACGACGACGCACTTATCCAAATACTCGATAAAAACTTTGTTCATCAATTGCATGAACACCGCCGTGCATTAGTTAACCCGAAAGGCATGACTACGAACTCATAATGTCCGTACCTCGTCCGAAAGGTCGTTTTGGCACATCGGACTCTCTCACCCGAGCCGATAGTACCCGATTTCAAATCAATTTTCGAGAATACCGCAGCCTCGCAATCGATCGAACAAGTCATCAATTCTCGGCAAAGGATACTTGTTATTGATGGTCACCTTGTTTAGTTCGCGATAGTCGATACACAAACGTAGCGAACCATCCTTCTTCCGCACAAACAGACCGGTGCGCCCAAGGCGAGGCACTCGGTCGAACATACCCCGACTCAAGAAGCTCACTCAACCGCTTCTTCAACTCGGACATCTCTCAAGGTGCCATGCGATAGGCGCCTTGAAATAGGAGCCGCACCCGGCTCTAACTCTATAGTGAACTCGACCTCACGATCCGGTGGCAATCCCTGAATTCGTCAGAAATACATCAGAAACTCATTAACGACCGGAATCGACGAAAGCTCGACTCCACCATCCTCCGCCTTCAAGGTGTAACACCAATATCCAAGACACCCCTTTCGCAGAGACTCATCGCCTTCAAGGCATTAATGACGACTGTTTCCCCTCTTCGCCCGCGAAAGAGTGCTCGATGCCGTCCTCGGCTAACATAGTGATGATTCTCGTGCGGTAGTTCATGATCGCACCATGCCGCTCGAGCTACCATCACCAAGAATCAAATCCTCACCTCGATACTCACAACAATAAGATTAGAGGGCCAAGTCCTCTCACAAATAAGCACAGTAATGCCTTGAACCTCCCGATCACCAACGATCCTATCACCGCTAGGAAGCTTAACGATGAAGGGCTCACAAGGTGTCAAACGGTCGAGACTCAAACGACGCACACAATCCAGAGATATGAATGAATGCGTAGCACCGGAATCGAAAAGCACACCGACAGATGAGAAAGAATATAAACGGTACTGCCGCCACGGTAGCCGCCGGATCATCGGCTCTCCGCATCTCATAGACACGCGGGTGGGCGGAGCCAACACTGGAAGCTCCTCTTGAGGGCTGACCCCGACCTCTTCCCCGACTAGCACTCGGCGGATATTGAGTAGCAAACGACCCCCGATTCACACTTGGCTCCAACGGGGCCGGTTGAGAAGAACGGGTGCCGCGAAGCCGTTTGATCTGCTCACAAAAAGGGGCCTTGTGGCCTAGTCCCACAAGTATGACAGTAAGCTTGGACGAGAACATTGCCGGCTCCTATGGCCTTGCACACCACAGCTTAAAACATGTGAGTTCATGAGCGGAGGTTCCGCGGCACCCCGAAAGCTCCTGGAGAAACGAGCCGAACCGCCGTTGAAAAATTTGCACTTGAGATTTCGCCGGCCTCCACTCTTGGGACCGAAAAATTTCCACCGACTTCGCTTCTTACTCTCGCGGCCGCCTCACTCGCCGTCACAGACATATCATAAGCAAGGGCCCTACTCTGATAATCCTTCAATGTAGTACATACGAGCCCCGACATATAGTCCCGAATCGGCAACTTCATCCGCCTGGAGAAATGGAAAATCTTGTCACTCTCCTCGACAACTTGGGTCTTCACATAACCCAACTCTTTGTTAAAATCAGCAATAGCTTGAGCTACGGGGATATCCCGTGGTTGAGCGTCATAAAAAGCATGTACCCGAGCCTGTCTGACTGGCCACGGGCAATATTCAGTCTCCATCGACTCTTGAAACTCAGCCCACGTAGCAGCATGGTCTTTGGGCCCAACGGCCTCCCACCAGTCCGTAGCGTCCCCAGTGAGGAAATATTGAGCAATAGGGACTTTACGGTCCTCGGGACGATTAGTGGCAACGAAGACCTTAGACACCTCCTTGATCCACCCTTCCCGGCCAATCGGGTCCAAGCTCCCGAAACCGAGGAGGATGCATCTTGATAACATCTTGGAGCCAACGATCCGCTCCGCCCGATTAGCGTGGGCCTCGATCCGGCTCGAACCGCCCGAGCTATCGCTGCCATTTGGTTTACCATTTGTTGCATTACGGCCGCGATACCAAGATCGGCACGCTCGAGAAGAAGCATGGCTATGACGGCCGCCAGATCGCGGCCTCAAGATCGTGGACGTGGCCGCCCCACCGGCCGCCCCACGCCCCCGGCCAAGGCCCACGACCACGACCGCGACCACGACCTCTTCCAGATCCATGCCGGAGTTAAACAAGTAGCAAAAGCCATACGAGGGTAAGTACGAGAGAAGAACAATTACAAGTCGAGAATCAAAGGTACGATACAAGGAAATAATGAACAGAGGAAGGAAAACTTACGGACACTGGTAGTACCGGAATCATGGCAGCGTGACGATGATGTGCAAAACAAAACACCACAAGACCCAATAAACCAACAAGCCTAGGTATCCATAAACCTAGAGCTCTGATACCATTTTCTGTAACACCCCCAGGATATCCGAGGTATATTACAGCGCCGTGAATCCCTATATGGGACCCACCAGGCTGAACAGCATCATACACAACGACTCACAGAAACGATAAAATAACACCACGTCATAAAGACGCAAAACAGAACAATTCACCCGGTTCAACCGGTCAATATAACGTCATCATCCAACACAACATAATAAGCAACAATACAATTCAAACGAACAAGAACCACCTAAGTACTCGAGTACAACTATTAGTTCAAAACCACAAAAGACAAAAAGGTAAAGATACTAAAACATCACTCGTGCACCATCATCACGCACGACCATCATCCGTGTACTGGTCCAGCGCCCCCTCGTCTCGATGAACCTGACCTGAAATTCATAAAACGAATTTCCCCAAAACGGGTCCCCAGAGGGGTTAGCAATTACGCTAGTACAAGTATTCAAGGCAAACCAATCGCTTACACATTTCATAGTACATGCACCAAAAATCATTTCGAAAACCAAAACGAGACATGTCTTTTTCCGGAAAATAAACAATCGAACAATTAGCCTTGAGAACAGGGCGGCGGATACATTCTCACTCGGGGCCTCACAGGACCCTAACGAGTTGGCTACAAATACAGAAAAACAAAACTACGCACACGCTAAGCCGTGAGAACAGGGCGGCAACATACATTCTCACTCGAGGCCTTGCAAGGACCCTAACGAGTTGGCTAGCGGTACGAAACTCGTGAAATCCAGGGCGGCAGCATAGATTTCCCTCCTTGACCCCGTCGGGCCAACACGAGGTGAGTTACACACAAATAACATACATCACCATTTCATGTTAAGCTTAAAGGTTTCCAAAAATACTTGCCTCGATTAATAGACGGTGCCGCGAACGGAACGGAAGAACCAAGCACGACCGTGAGGAACCGACGATTGAACCTAACGATTCGAATAACACAATCACAACCAACTCTAGACGATTACGGAAATGGAATACACCCGGAAACCCGCCTACGATTCATGTATATTCGAATAAAATAACAACGAGGGCGGATCACAACCAAACCCTCTCGATTCCGTAAAAATCCACAAAATATCCATGAATCCATAGGAAACTAAAGATACTAACAATATCAATCGTATACATCATGAGTCCACCATCAAAACGGAACGAATCGGAAGAAAATCCCAAAACCCCCAAATTATTCAAAAGTAGGGTTCTAAGAGATTACCTTGGATTTAGGATGAGAAACACAAGTGGATGATGTTAGTCTTACACCAAGAACTCAAGCACAAGAATCTCTGAAGTGATTGGAGGAAGAAAATCGCCTCAAATCGCTTCGGGAGTCGCTCGTCCGCGAAAGAGGAAGAAATGAGATTTTTGTGATTATCTCGGTCAACTCCCCGGTTTATATAACCAGGAGTGTTAGCGCGCGCTAAGACCTCAAGGTTAGCGTGCGCTAACGGATAGGTTACCAACCCTCCCGTTAGCGTCCGAGTCCGTAAACCGGGGTTTTTGCCGTTAGCGTGCGCTACCATGCATGCGTAGCGTGCGCTAATAACCTATCGGTAGCGCGCGCTATCGACCAATAGCGTGCGCTACCCGAACATCAGCCGAGTCCAGAGCTAACCGCCCAAACCTCACCGACCCGTTAGCGTGCGCTACCATACCAGCCAGAAGCGTGCGCTAACTAGAATCGATTGAATTCGAGTAAAGCGCCCAAGATCGACAAATCACACTAGCGCGCCATCGAACAACTTAACGTGCGCTAGTCTCCCGACATTAGCGTGCGCTAGACAAGGTAGCGTGCGCTAATCCGATAGTCCAGAGGCCTGGGAGTTAAACTGCCACTCCCAGGGCTAAATCGTTAGCGTGCGCTACGAATTAATCGTAGCGTGCGCTACTAATGGATTTCTAGCGTGCGCTATACAGGAAATATAGCGTGCGCTAGATATAGGATATAAACGACCCAAAATACCGGATTATGAATGAAACGTCAAACGGAACACCTCAAAACGCATCATAGCATACAATGAATCCACGGCAACCCCGAAACGGCGGTTCCGCACAACAATTACGAGAATCAGATCAGAAGATACGGAAAAGTTACACTGAAGGATACACGAAGGTCACTAAAATCGAGAATTACACCGGAAATACAATTACGAGGGAAAGAAAAATGCGGATATTACACCGACTTTCCCAAACCCGAATCAAATCCAAAATTTTTGCAACACCATTCAATTTCACCTCAACCCAAACTCAAATTCAGACATCAAATTCGATTTGCATTACCTTCAGTCGGCTAAGCTCGAACACGGTATTCAAACCCCCAAATTGGGCCAAGCCAGACCAACCCATGACCCGAACCCGTTTCAAATTTTTGGATGTGGGTCGAAACCTTCGAGCCCGAACCCATACCTGACCGGAATAGGAGCTTGGCGACGAGCTGCCGTCGATGAACGGCCACCCACAGCGATTTCAGTCGCCGCCTTGTAGTCCGCCGCCGCCGCCGATTACTAGAGGGCAGAAACCCGGACCCTGGACTGATGCACCTGAGCCGATCCACCGGCGATTTGCAATTTTTCGTCCACCGTGGCCTATGTGTGTGCGTGTGTGATTTACTGTGTGTGCGTGTGTGAATTTTTTTACTTCCGGCCGATTTTAGAGAGAGAGAGGCCGGCTGGTAAGGTGCAGAGAGAGAAGAGAGAAGAAAGAACGGGAATAGTAGGGTGAGAAATGAAGGTGATGTCGGCTGAGATGAAGGATAAGGGTTTATATAACCGCGATTATTAGGGCTTTGCAATTTAGTCCTCCCAATTTTCAGAAATTTTTAATTCAGCCCCATCCAGTTTTAGTTAATTCGATTTCAACCCAGTCAGCTTCTCAAGTCTTACAATTTGACCCCAGCCAACATTCAAACTTCAATTAAATCCTAATTTTAACCGAAACATTAAAACGTTTACTTTCCATTTATATTAATAATTAATCCGAATTATTTCCCAAATATTTTAATTTCGGTCATTAATAATATTAACTCTTCGATTAATATAAATAAGCTATTGTAGTTCATTTTTAGTTATTATCTTTTATTTATGATATAAATAATAGATTGTAAGGATTATAATAATTATTATTATTATATATAGACTTTATCAAGGATTTACAGGCTTAGGACTGTGAGTCGAGCATCTTCATTTCAAGTCAGACATCATCATTTATTCAGGTGGAAATTTTCACTATCACTTTAATTGCTTTAATTGGATTGTATATATGATATTCTATTCATGTTTAAAAATTTATGATGCACGTTGTAAATCAGGCTCACTTGTATTCGTGTAAGAGGTTATCTTAAGATTCATGTTGTGTGGGGACACCTGCACAACCCAATATTCATATACGTGCTCGATTCATGTTATATGTGGTATTGCGTGTATGTTTCATGTTGTTGCAGGGGTACCTGCGCAACCTCAATATTCGTGTTATGCGTGCTCGATTCATGCTGTACGTAATGTTGTGAGTATGCTTTCATGTTGAGGAAAATATGGTAGATTAAATGCATTTAAGTCATATAATGAAAAACTAACTTTAGAGAGAGAGAGAGTGCGGGCGATTTAGGGCTATGTGCGGGCGATTTTCACGCACTCTAGGTGCGATCGCTTAAGGGCGTCTTTTTCTCCCTTCTGTTCGGCCGATTTCCTCCTCTTTCCTTTTATCTTGAGATTTTTTCAGATATTTTGCCTTCTCGTTGGTTGTTCGGGAGTTCTTTTCTTTTCTATCCATATAATTAGTCGATTTTTGTGGTTGGTTTGTTGTGCGGGTTGTCGCATTCCTCTGTCGGGTCTTGAAGATCTCTTTTATGTTATCTGGCGATTCTAATGTTCCGATGGATTCATCTAATTTGCCTAAGTCCTCATCATTCATCCCCAAGTCCAGTTTGAGTGGTGATGCTCCCATTTTGAAATCGATTTTGAGGCGTTCTGCTGCTGCTGGCATTAATCCTTCGAATGTCTCCCATGAGGCTTTTCCTTCCGGTGGGCTTCAAGAGGGCGTTGGGAAAGATTCATTTCTCAGTGGTCTTGATTCTAAAATTAAAATCGTGGATAGTAAGATTTTGGGTAAGGAGGGCGAGCTTTGTATTGTTAAATCCGCTGATCAGGCGGAGGATTCATCTTTGAATCATCAAATTGAGGATGTGGCTGTTCATGGGTTGTCGGTTGGGGCTGAGGAGAATTTGCCTGGTATTACGGCCTCATATCAGCCTTTGAATGATGCTGTTGTAAGTAGCAATGTTCTTTCTAATGATAAGGCTTCTAATGGGGTTGCTTCAGCCCCGAAACTCTCTTTTGCTTCTATTTTTAAGACTAAGAATGCCACTAAATCTGTAAACATTTCTGAGTTACATAATGATGAGCGTGTGGAAGGTGCGCATGTCACAATTCCGTTAAAAGAGATTGTTGAAGTTTCGTCTAGGTTTGCTAATACTGTCTACGGGTATTTTATAGGGAAGCGTCTTGCTTTCCCTATCGTGGAGAATTATGTGAAGAATTCATGGGCTAAGTTTGGTTTGGAACGTGTTATGTTGAATAATGGTTTCTTTTTATTTCTATTCTATACTAAGGAAGGTATGGATCAAGTTTTGGAGACTGGTTCATGGTTTATCCGTTCGGTTCCTATCTTTTTGAACGTTTGGACTCCGAATACTAAGCTTACAAAGGAAGAGATAACCTCAGCGCCCGTATGGCTGAAGTTACACAATGTGCCAATTGTTGCTTATACGGAGGTCGGTTTAAGTTTAATTACGACTCAAATTGGTAAGCCTTTCACGCTGGACTCGTACACTAGTTCTATGTGTGTCAATTCTTGGGGTAGAAATTCATATGCTCGGGCTCTTGTTGAAGTGTCCTCTCTTAACGAGTTAATGGATCATGTGGTTGTGGTTGTACCGTTTCCTGATGGTTCAGGTCACTCGCTGGAATGCACCGAAGTTGAGTACGAATGGAAGCCTCTGTGGTGTGCATTGTGCAAAATATTTGATCATAATGATGTTGCATGTCCTAAGAATGTTAAACAACCTACTGGGAAGTCAAATGTTGATGATGAGGGTTTTGTTGAAGTTACTAAGTGTAAGGGTAAGGGAAAGATGCCAACTCATGAGAAGGTTATTGATGGAGTTCGGTTTGCTAAACCTAAGGTTACTATAAACTATCGTTGGCAACCGGTTTCTAAGTCCAAGGCTGTACCGGATGGTGTGTCATCTTCTAAGGTAAATGTTACAAATAAGGAATCTAGTTCATCTACTAAGGTTCCTGTTCCTAATGAGTATGATGATATGTCGCTTTCTCTTAGTGAGAAGCCGAGTAATTCTTTGGTTATCCTGGCTAATAGTGATGGTATTGCCCCAAAAAAGGTTATTAATGAGGATGTTAACTATATTTCCACTAAGAATTCTTTTGAAGCGCTCAGTGCTAGTTATTTGGAAACGTGGCATGAGGATACACCGTCTTTGGTGGATAAAGGTGGTCATGAAATGGATACTGACAGTGAGGTTGATGAGGTTATTGATTTTGGTAAACTCAACATGGCTACTAGTTCTCGTAAGGAAGCAAGCACTTCCTCTGTTGATGTTTCTCATGTGTAGTATTGCTTCATGGAATATCAGGGGAATGAACCAATCCCCTAAACAAAATGAGGTTCGACAGGTTATTGGTGAGAATCAACTTTCTATTTGTGCTATTTTGGAATCGCATGTTCCTAACTCTCGTCTTCCCAAGTTATGCTTGAGGGTGTTTAAGGATTGGCATTGGATTTCTAATGGTAGTTTATGTGATAGGGGTTCTCCTATCATTTTGGGCTGGAATGTGGATGCGGTTGATTTGAATGTGGTTGCTATGTCAGATCAGGTGGTCCATACTTTCATTCGGTTTAAGGCGGATAAAAAGGAGTTGTTTTGTTCTTTTGTTTATGCTCATAATAGGTACACGCATAGGAGACCCCTTTGGGATAATCTTGGCTTTCATAATCAGCTGGTTCGTAATCGACCTTGGTCTGTTCTTGGGGATTTCAATTCGGCTCTTAATTTAGAAGATAAAGTCGAGGGTTCTTCGGTTATTGATATTGCGATGCGGGAATTTCAGGAGTGTGTGGATGCTAATGAGTTAGTGGTATCAACCGTTCGGGGCTGCAATTTACTTGTGTAACACCCCAAACTAGGCGGATATTACAGTGCCGTGGACCCACGACTGGGACCCACAAGGCGAATGAAAATGAATGAATTACACAGGTAAATGTAGTACCGAACCACATTACAACATCAATTACTCCGACGAGGAGTTTTATACAACACACCCAGGATAAAATAGAATACATGTGTATTTTATATGACGATAAAATACACAACACTGAATGAATTGAACACTCAAACGGAATGTCTGCAGCGGAATAAATAAAGGGAACACAAATGATCGAATAAATGACGAATGCATCGGGGCCCCTACTAGTATCACTGACTCGCCGTCACCGTGCTCTCCGTGCCTTAGCCTTGCCATGACTAAAAACAAGATCCCCAACGGCCGGGCCATACGTAACAACAATCCTCAAGGGTTGAAAATACACAATCATGATATATCCGAAATTATGAATTATTCTCAAAACATACGCAATCAAACATGCTATATGAATCGACTAATCAAGACGGCTCAAAGGAATGGCGCCACACTACGCCCGGGATGGAAATGTGTCCGTGCACAAGCCACCAACGATCAAACACGCGTGGTCTTGTACCTAATCGGTCTCACGAGCAATCGACTCGTGTGCACACCCAATGTGAGGCCTCCAACCAACACACGACTATAAAGTGCCCGACATGAAAATCCTACACATACCAACCGGCACGCCAAGATGACCCGGAATGCCACAATATGACAAAAGTGACAATGAAAATGAATAATGACTCACCAAGATTGAATGATGGTGAAATGAATGATAGCTCAATGAAATGATCGGAACCGCTGCTCCTTATGACTGAGGTGATTAATTGATAATGACGAGTTTTGATACGATTAATACAATGATGAATGAGTTATGATTATGAATGAACAACGACAAAAGGAATGAATATCCTTTTAACCGAGTAAGAATTAACTTACTCAATACCGATGATGAATGTCCGTCCACGAACAACGTCCTAAATGAAATATCGGTCGCCGAACAACCTTGAACAATAATAGATACCAACAACCGATCAATACATGAATCAAATACGATCATAACCGACCCAAACGTCGATACAACAATATCCGAACTCGTATGAATCGAAACCAACTCCAAGATGAGTATTTCAAACCATCAAAACACTTTCAAGGATATCAATAATCCATTAGGAATCCATAACTCATGATTACAACAACATCAATCGGAAAATCCCCAATTAATCAAGTCAACCCCAAGGGTTCTTGGAATAATTCCGAAAATAACCGTTTAAATCCGTAGGAATATATTTATCCAAGTTAGATAATCCATAACTAACATATTCCAATGATAATCCAAGCTTACACGAAGAAATCGGAAGGAAAACCCAAAAATCCGAAATTCTAGATCCAAGAGTTTAATACCTTTGATTCGATGTGATGAAGATGATGAAATGATGATCAATCCGAAAAATGAGCTTGAAGATGATGATTGATGATTACACCTCGAAGAATCCTCTCCGAATCGCTTGAAATCGCCCAAAACTACCGAAGGAATTAAATGAGATGGAAAATGACGAACTCTGACTAAACTGTCCAATTTATACTCAGTCCATGTTAGCGTGCGCTAGCCCTTGTGCATAGCGTGCGCTAACGTGCAATTTGGGTAGTCCAGTACCCCCTGTCCGAACACGGTAGCGCGCTACGTACCTATTTGTAGCGTGCGCTACGGCCATATTACTAGCGTGCGCTAATATCCATTGTTAGCGTGCGCTAGCGAAATATTCGACGCCCGATCTCGAGTCCAGAAAACCGACTGCCCACTGATCTAACCTCGATAGCGTGCGCTACAACAACCGGTTAGCGTGCGCTATAATATTGATTGCGTACGCTAAACATAACTCATAGCGTGCGCTAAGAATTAATCCGGTGCAGTCCAGTAGCCACTGGACTCAACCTGATCCATCCCTAGCGCGCGCTACTCCACACATATAGCGTGCGCTACTACAACCCGTTAGCGCGCGCTACTCACCACTCGTAGCGTGCGCTACAAATATTCTCACCTGCAGTCCAGTACCTTCTGGACTGCAGCCAAGGTAGCCTTAGCGTGCGCTAAAGCTGAGCGGTAGCGTGCGCTACCTATACCCAATTAGCGTACGCTAAAAGGAGTATGTAGCGTGCGCTACCCTCAAGCACAGCTTGCAACGAAAATGACAATGATGATAAACACGGCACGAAACTCCAATCAGATTAGTGATGAATGACGATTGATACACGATACAATTACTCTGAATGATGAATACCATGACTGAATCTGAGTGATAAATGATCAATAATGAATGAAATTACTGAGTATCAAATACTGAATGATAATTACTGAGTGATAATTCTTGAATGATAATTCTTGAATGATAATTCTTGAATGATAATTCTTGAATGATAATTACTGAATTACAACTGGGTATTACATACACCCCCCCCTTAAAAGAGTTTCGTCCCCGAAACTAAGGGTCAAACAACTCGGGATAACTCTCCCGCATACTATCCTCGGTTTCCCAAGTAGCCTCTTCGACTCCGTGTCTAGACCACTGAATTTTAACCAAAGGAATCGTCTTATTTCTCAACTGCTTGATTCGCCGCTCTAAAACTCGTATAGGACGCTCCTCATATGAATGATCGTCGGCAATCTCGATTTCGTCGAACTGAAGTATGTGACTCGGGTCGGCAACATACTTCCGCAACTGGGAGACATGAAACACATTATGAATTCGGCTCAACGCCGGAGGTAAAGCCAATCGATAAGCTAACTCGCCTACTCGATCCAAAATCTCAAACGGTCCAATGAATCTTGGACTCAACTTCCCTCTCTTCCCAAAACGGAAGATACCACGACTCGGGGATACCTTGACCAACACGTGGTCACCAGCCTCGAACTCTAATGGTCGACGACGGTTATCTGCATATGATTTACGCCGACTGAGTCATCAACAAACGACTCGATCAAAGCTACCTTCTCACGGCGGCTATAAGCATATCGGGCTCGGTGCCCAATGATTACGATAAGTCGTCCCAACACAACGGAGATCGACAACGACGACCATACAAGGCCTCGTAAGGTGCCATCTTGATCGAAGCATGCCAACTATTATTATACGTGAACTCGATCAATGGTAGTTGGGCTTCCCAATCGTCTTTCCAATCGAGGACGCATGCCCTCAACATGTCCTCTAAGGTCTGAATCGTCCTCTCGATTGTCCGTCGGACTGAGGATGAAAAGTCTTGATATTGAGTGAGTTCCCATAGCACGATGAACGATTTCCAAAATGAGACACGAACCGTCCGTCACGATCGGAAACGATACTTTTAGGAGTACCGTGCGGTCGACTATCTCTTTAATGAACAATGGGCAAGTCTCTCGGGACCCCACGTATCCTTGATCTCAAGGAAATGAGCTGATTTGGTTAAGCGGTCCACGATCACCGGATCGTGTTCATGCCTGACGACTCGTCGGCAAACTCGTGATGAAATCCATAGAAATGTCTTCCCACTTCCACTCGGGAATAGGAAGAGGTTTCAACATACCACTTGATCGGCGATGTTCAATCTTAACTTGTTGTGAGTTAAGCATCTCGAAACAAATTCTGCGACTTCTCGCTTCATATTACTCCACCGGTAATTTTGTTTCAAGTCCTTGTACATCTTACTAGACCCCGGATGCACGAGAATAAGGGTAGCATGAGCTTCTTTCAAAATCGAGTTTTTCAACTCGTCATTCGCGATACGCACAACCGATTCTTAAACCTCAAAAGTCCATCCTCGTGGACCACAAATCGAGGGCTTTCCCAGGCCACATCCTCTCGGATGCGCAACAATGTTGGGTTCGAACCACGATTCTCTCGGATTTCCTCCTCGAGTGACGATGAAATCTCTAACATACAAAGCGCCCCGAACTCGCCAAGCCGGACCTCGATCTCGGGTCTAAGGAATTCCCTCTGAAGCTCCTTCGAATTGTTAAACGGGCAAGCATCTGCTCTGAACGGACTTACGACTCAAGGCGTCGGCGACAACATTCGCCTTGCCGGGTGGTAAAGGATCTCGATATCATAATCTTTGATTAATTCCAACCACCGTCTCGACGCATATTTAACTCATACGAGTAAATATATACTTTAAGCTCTTATGATCGGTGAATATCGACGGTGACGCCATAAAGGTAATGACGCCAAATCTTCAAAGCGAACACCACGGCTGCTAGCTCCAGTGTCGTGGGTCGGATAATTAACCTCGTAAGGTCTCAATTACCGTGAAGCATAGGCAATAACCTTCCGTTACGCATGAGCACACATCCGAGACCTGTCCGACGCATCACTATAGACCACAAATCCTTCCGTCCCCTGCGGCAAGGAAAGTACAGTCTTGACATTAACCGGCTCTTGAGTTCCTCAAAACTCACGACACGCGTCGGACCACGTGTATTTCTTATCCTTCCTCAAAAGGTTCGTTAAGGGTTGAGCGATTCTAGAAAATACCTCTACAAATCGCCGATAATAACCCGCTAATCCGAGGAAACTTGGATTTCCTTAACGATCTTCGGAGGTAGCCAATCTCGAATAGCCTCCGTCTTCTGAGGATCGACCCGAACTCCGTCTGATGAAATTACATGTCCGAGAAAAGTCACTTCGGACATCCAGAACTCACATTTGGAAAACTTCCCATAAAGTTGTTCTCGTCTCAACACGTCTAGCACTTGATGAAGGTGAAACTCGTGTTCCTCCCGGTCACGAGAATAAATCAAAATGTCGTCGATGAAGACAACAACAAACCGATCCAAAAAGTCGATGAACACCCGATTCATTAACTCCATGAATACCGCAGGTGCATTAGTCAATCCAAACGGCATAACCACAAACTCATAGTGACCATAGCGTGTTCGAAACGCCGTCCTCGCGATGTCCGACTCTCGGATCCGCAACTGATGATATCCAGACCTTAAGTCGATCTTTGAAAACACTGAAGCTCCCTGAAGTTGATCTAAGAGATCATCAATACGGGGTAAGGGATACTTATTCTTGATCGTCACCCTGTTCAACTCCCGATAATCAATACATAAGCGGAATGAACCATCCTTCTTCTTGACAAACAACACTGGTGCTCCCCACGGGGGCCTTTTCGGTCGGATATAACCTTTCTCGAACAACTCCTCAAGTTGGTTCTTTAATTCTGCATTTCGGTCGGGGCCATCCGATGCGGTGCCTTCGATATCGGGGCGTACCGTGCTCCAACTCAATCGTGAATTCCACATCCCTCTGTGGAGGCAAACCAGTAACTCGTCGGAAAAACATCGGCATATTCCTCACCACCGAATATCCGTTAACATTCTTGATGATTTCTCGGTTTTGGCCATAAAGCACCAATAACCGACACATCCCCGATTGAGTAATCTTCTTGCTTTCATCAAATTAATGACTTTGCGAGCAGTAGGGATTACCTCCACGAAACACATATTCAACTCCATAAATGCGAAATGATAGTGACCAAACGCTTTGGACACTAATGATGGCATCATGACGATCCATCCAATCAATACCCAAGATGATGTCGTCCCTCGGTAAATCTACTACGATTAGGTCCGGCGGCCATACACGACCATGGCCCAGATCGGACAATTACGAATCTCACGGTTACCGATAATGCGTCTACCATCGGGTAGGCGATGACATATGGCTCACAACTAGTAGCACTACCCGACGTAGTCTACTCAAACATGACTCGGAAATGAATGAATGAGATGCACCCGGTATCAAAAAGGGTACACACGAAGTTGAGATAGAATATCGAGTGTACACGAGATCATCCGGCCTCGGGATCATCGGTCTTCTTCATCTCATAAATTCGGGGCTTGCCGCCCCGAACCGGATGCTCCGTCGATAGCTCTTGGCTCCGCCTTTAGCTCCTGTCGTCTTGAACGACGCCGAGTGAGTGGCTTTGATTACGCACCCTGAATGACACAGGGCTTGAGATGACGCCGGAGTGGGTTTAGAGTCCCTACGGCAAAAACGGGCCCTATGCCCGGCAATCCACGATTGTGGCACGTGATGACGCCGGACACTTGGTGCTGAAATGACCCTGTTCCTCACAGTTGAAATAGGTGATGGCCGAAGGCCGCTCGCGACCGAGATTCCGCGGGTTTAGACGCCGGAGGTCGCTCGAAAAAGTAGAGCCCGCCCGCGGTTTCTTGAAATCCACGACTTCCGTCGACCGATGACAGTTCTTGGACTTGTTGCTAGCAGACGAAGGTTGCCGCTTAGCAATTTCATAAGCCTTAAGCTCTTAAGTAAGATCATTCTCAATGAACTCGGCCAGAGTGGCACAGTTATGATTAAGTAACTGAAGTCTCATACGGGGTTTCAGCCTCTTGCTGAAATACTTGATCTTGTCCGCTTCCGAGTGAATGATAGATGAGGCGAACGGAAGAAGTTCCTGAAATTTTTCGGCGATGGCGAGAATGTCATCATCCGCCGAAAGGTCGGGAGTGAGTAATTCCGACAACTTGGCCTCCCTGAGTGGGGCCGGATAGTACCTCTCCATCATGAGAGTCTTGAACTGATCCCAAGTACATGTTCCGTCTGTGGGCCTCAACGATAACCACCATGAATGAGCGCTCTTACCGAGATAGTAAGCCGCAATCAAACTTTATGCCCTTCGGGGCAATCCACCATAGCAAATAACTTCTCAAAATGCTCAAGCCGGTGAACAATATCCGGCTCGGATGAGCCCTCAAAAGTAGGTGGTCGGCGAGAGATATCGCTAATGATATTGCTTACACCCCTCTCTTGCCTCTGAGGTGGCGGCGGAGGAGCCTGCTGATTTTGATTGACGGAGTTATGCATCGTCTCCATCAACTGAGCCATCTGAGTCATTTGGGCCATCATGCCCTGCATAAATGCGAGTGGATCAACCCGGACACCCTCTGACTGAGCCGTGTCCCGGGTACGACTCCCCGATAATGAATGATCGCGTCCAGGTGAATGAGTGGCAGCGTCGCTGCTCGATGAGTTAGCATTATTCCTGGCATTTGCACGGGTATTCGCACGAGTTCTCGGGATTCGGCCCGCTCCACGGCCTCGTCCTCCACGTCCTCTGCCAGCCCTTTCCATACTGAAGTGGAAAGTCATATGATGGTTATATATCTCGCATGAGTATCACATTATGATTATATTATGAAATGATGAAAATGAGCATACGCGCTCAAATACAGCGATTACATGAATGATTGATTGACGTGACATGATTTCTGATGATATTACTGGAATGATTATCTTGAACAATTTAACAAGACTGATGATATGATCTTCAAGATCAACAACTGAGTAATGAAATGAATTGAGTGATTAATGAGTTAACATTATCGACTTGATCACAATTGAAATTGATGAATGAGGATTGTTAACTGATGAATTATGAATGAATGATTAATGCCAGAAATTATACCATGGCATTAGAAATCTTACAGTTCTTGGTCTGATTGGCTCGGCATTTGCACAGGTCACACGTGACGCGAAAGTCCAATGATACTAGTCCGATGACGATGATTTCAAATGAGACATGACTTGGAGGGTAGTATTCAAAACCACGCTCCGATACCAACTCTGTAACACCCCAAACTAGGCGGATATTACAGTGCCGTGGACCCCCATTTGGGACCCACCGGGCGAATGAAAATGAATGAATTACAGTAAATGTAGTACCGAACCACATTACAACATCAATTACTCCGACGAGGAGTTTTATACAACACACCTGTGATAAAATAGAATACATGTGTATTTTATATGACGATAAAATACACAACCGAATGAAATGAACACTCAAACGGAATGTCTGCAGCGGAATAAATAAAGGGAACACAAATGATCGAATAAATGACTGAACAGATCGGGCCCCCTACTAGTATCACTGGGACTCCTCGCCGTCACCGTGCTCTCCCGTGCCTTAGCCTTGCCATGACTAAACAGCAGATCCCCAACGGGCCGATTTACGTAACAACAATCCTCAAGGGTTGAAAATACACAATCATGATATATACGAAATTATGAATTATTGTCAAAACATACGCAATCAAACATGCTATATGAATCGACTAATCGATGCGGCTCAAAGGAATGGCGCCACACTACGCCGGGATGGAAATGTGTCCGTGCACAAGCCACCAACGATCAAACACGCGTGGTCTTGTACCTAATCGGCCTCACGAGCAATCGACTCGTGTGTGCGATCCAATGTGAGGCCTCCAACCAACACACGACTATAAAGTGCCCGACATGAAAATCCTACACATACCAACCGCACGCCAAGATGACCCTAATGCCACAATATGACAAAAGTGACAATGAAAATGAATAATGACTCACCAAGATTGAATGATGGTGAAATGAATGATAGCTCAATGAAATGATCGGAACCGTCGTTCCTTATGACTGAGGTGATTAATTGATAATGACGAGTTTTGATACGATTAATACAATGATGAATGAGTTATGATTATGAATGAACAACGACAAAAGGAATGAATATCCTTTTAACCGAGTAAGAATTAACTTACTCAATACCGATGATGAATGTCCGTCCACGAACAACGCCCTAAATGAAATATCGGTCGCTCGAACAACCTTGAACAATAATAGATACCAACAACCGATCAATACATGAATCAAATACGATCATAACCGACCCAAACGTCGATACAACAATATCCGAACTCGTATGAATCGAAACCAACTCCAAGATGAGTATTTCAAACCATCAAAACACTTTCAAGGATATCAATAATCCATTAGGAATCCATAACTCATGATTACAACAACATCAATCGGAAAATCCCCAATTAACCAAGTCAACCCCAAGGGTTCTTGGAATAATTCGAAAATAACCGTTTAAATCCGTAGGAATATATTTATCCAAGTTAGATAATCCATAACTAACATATTCCAATGATAATCCAAGCTTACACGAAGAAATCGGAAGGAAAACCCAAAAATCCGAAATTCTAGATCCAAGAGTTTAATACCTTTGATTCGATGTGATGAAGATGATGAAATGATGATCAATCCGAAAAATGAGCTTGAAGATGATGATTGATGATTACACCTCGAAGAATCCTCTCCGAATCGCTTGAAATCGCCCAAAACTACCGAAGGAATGAAATGAGATGGAAAATGACGAACTCTGACTAAACTGTCCAATTTATACTCAGTCCATGTTAGCGTGCGCTAGCCCTTGTGCATAGCGTGCGCTAACGTGCAATTTGGGTAGTCCAGTACCCCCTGTCCGAACACGGTAGCGCGCGCTACGTACCTATTTGTAGCGTGCGCTACGGCCATATTACTAGCGTGCGCTAATATCCATTGTTAGCGTGCGCTAGCGAAATATTCGACGCCCAGTACTGGAGTCCAGAAAACCGACTGCCCACTGATCTAACCTCGATAGCGTGCGCTACAACAACCGGTTAGCGTGCGCTATAATATTGATTGCGTACGCTAAACATAACTCATAGCGTGCGCTAAGAATTAATCCGGTGCAGTCCAGTAGCCACTGGACTCAACCTGATCCATCCCTAGCGCGCGCTACTCCACACATATAGCGTGCGCTACTACAACCCGTTAGCGCGCGCTACTCACCACTCGTAGCGTGCGCTACAAATATTCTCACCTGCACCCGGTACCTTACGGATCGCAGCAAGGTAGCCTTAGCGTGCGCTAAAGCTGAGCGGTAGCGTGCGCTACCTATACCCAATTAGCGTACGCTAAAAGGAGTATGTAGCGTGCGCTACCCTCAAGCACAGCTTGCAACGAAAATGACAATGATGATAAACACGGCACGAAACTCCAATCAGATTAGTGATGAATGACGATTGATACACGATACAATTACTCTGAATGATGAATACCATGACTGAATCTGAGTGATAAATGATCAATAATGAATGAAATTACTGAGTATCAAATACTGAATGATAATTACTGAGTGATAATTACTGAATGATAATTACTGAATGATAATTATTGAATGATAATTACTGAATTACAACTGGGTATTACAACTTGGAACCAAAAGCCGCGAGGTTTGGGTGGTACTTTAAGGAAGATTGATCGTATTATGGCTAACCTTGGTTTTTTGGATTCTTTTGCTGGGGCTCACGCCATTTTCCAACCGTACCGTGTTTCTGATCACTCCCCGGCTATTCTTCATATTCCTATGATGGGTAAGTTTAAACCTAGGCCGTTTAAATTTTTTAACATTTTGGTTCAGAATTCAAGGTTTAAATCGCAAGTTGAAGAGTGTTGGGGCTCATCTGTCAGTGGTTTTCATATGTTTAAAGTTGTTAGTAAATTGAAGGCTCTTAAAAAGCCTTTTCGGAGCATGATTTTTCGTGAGGGGAATATTCATGAAAAAGTTTCTAAGCTTCGCCATGAATTGGATGCGGTTCAACGTGCTCTTGATGTGGATCCTTTTAATGTTGATTTGCGTGAGGAGGAAGCTTGTTATCTTAATTCGTTCAATGAAGATGTATTGAAGGAAGAATATTTTCATAAGGTTGTGAAGAGTAGGAAAGCTAGGAGTCGGATTGACTCTATTTGTGATGGTAATGGCGTGCTATTGGTGGATGACCAGGTTCCTAATGCTTTTGTTTCGTACTTTACTTCCTTTCTTGGTCAAGAGGGGTCTTTGTTGCCGTTGGATGATTCTAATCTTTTCACATCGACTCTTGATCCTAATGTGGCTTTATATATGGTTCGTGCTGTTACGTCCCGTGAGGTCAAAGATGCTATTTTTTCTATGGGTGATGATAAGGCGCCTGGACCTGATGGTTTTTCGGCTGCGTTCTTTAAGGGGGCTTGGGATATTATTTCGGATGATGTTACTATGGCGGTGCAAGAATTTTTTGTTAATGGTAAGTTGTTGAAAGAGATTACTCATACTACTATTGCTCTTTTGCCTAAGATCAATAATCCCTCCCAGATTACTGATTTTAGGCCTATTTCTTGTTGCAATGTGATTTTCAAGTGTATTAATAAGATTATTGCCAACCGGATTAAAGAGAGCCTTAGCACTTTGGTTAGTCCGAATCAGTCTGCGTTTGTCCCTGGTAGACGGATTGCCAATAATATTCTTCTTACTCATGAGATCATGCATAATTATCACCTCAATCGTGGTCCTTCAAGGTGTGCTTTTAAGGCTGATATTCAGAAGGCGTACGACACGGTAAATTGGCAATTTTTGAGGTGTATTTTGGTTCAGTTTGGCTTTCATCCGCGAATGATTCACTGGATTACGAAATGCGTTACTACCACCTCATTTTCGATTAGTGTTAATGGCTTCCTGCATGGTTATTTTAAGGGTAAGCGTGGTTTAAGTCAAGGGGATCCGTTATCTCCTTACCTTTTCACGCTTGTTATGGAAGTGCTTACCCTTATTCTAAGGCGTCGTGTTCGGGATGCTGAGATGTTCTTGTTCCATCATAAATGCTCTCAGCTCAACATTATTAATATCTGTTTTGTTGATGATTTGTTCTTGTTTGCCCATGGTGATGCCCATTCGGCTGGTGTTATTATGGATTCTCTTGAGGAGTTTAAAGATGTTTCGGGGCTGTCTCCTAGCTTACCCAAAAGTACTGCTTATTTCTGTAATGTCCTCAATCATGTTAAACTTGCTATTTTACAGATTCTTCCTTTTGTTGAGGGGGTATTGCCTGTGAAGTATCTTGGAGTGCCTTTGGTTACTATAAGATTGATTTTTAGAGATTGTAAGGAATTGGTTGAGAAGCTATCTAAGCGCATCAATGATTGGAGGAATAAATCCCTCTCTTTTGCTGGCCGGCTTCAGCTCATTCATTCGGTTCTGTCTTCCATGCACATTTATTAGGCTTCTGTCTTTATTCTTTCGGCTCGTATTATTCATGATCTTGAGCATCTTATGCGTCGTTTCCTTTGGAGATCCGGTGATGGTCGGAATGGTAAGTCTAAAGTTGCTTGGGAGGTTGTGTGCTTGCCTAAACATGAGGGTGGGCTTGGGATCCGTAGACTTGTGTCGTTTAATAATGCTCTTATTGCTGCTCATATTTGGCGCCTTTTTTCTTCTGCGGATTCTTTGTGGGTTAAATGGATTCATACGTATAGGTTGCGGGGACGTAATTTTTGGGATGTTCCTTGTCGGGGTAATATGACTTGGAGTTGGCGGAAGATACTTCAGATTAGGCCTCTTGTTCGGCAATTCTTTTGGTATAAGATTGGTAATGACTCGAAGGCTTCAGCTTGGTTTAATCAGTGGTGTTCGATTGGTCCTCTTAATCTTATTGTGTCCTCTAGATATATTCATCGGGCTAGTTTCTCATCTAATTCTTTGGTTCGGGACATTATTTTGGAGGACTCTTGGGCTTGGCCTCATAGTTGGGGGACTCGGTTTCCGATTCTTACGTCGATTTCTACCCCTATTCTTTGTGACAATGTGGACGATCGGTTAGTCTGGAAAACGGTGGATGGCCATGATAAGTCGTTCTCTGTTTCTTCTGTGTGGGATTGCATTCGGCCGCGTGGTCATGTTGTTAATTGGTTTCATCTTGTTTGGTTTTCGCATCGTATTCCGAGGCATGCTTTTCATTTGTGGCTTGTTATGAGAAGGAGGCTTCGGACTCAGGATTTGATGCGTTCCAATGATCCCTCTAATGACTCTCTTGTGTGCCCCCTTTGTAAAGTTCAACAGGATTCTCATGATCACCTTTTCTTTGAGTGTTTGTTTTCTTTTCAGGTTTGGGGCTCTTTGAAGGCTTTTGCTGGTCTGTCGGATATTCCCTCTTCTTTAGAGGATGTGGTTCGCTATATGATTCCTATATCTAAATCTCGTTCCGTAAGGAGTGTTGTTTCTAAGCTTTTATTTGCGGCGACCTCTTATTTTATTTGGCAAGAAAGGAACAATAGGATCTTCAAGCAGCAGTGTCGGTCTAAGAGTCAAGTGATCGATGTGATTAAATCAACGGTGCGTCTGAAGCTCCTTACGTGCAGATTTAAGAGGAGGGCGAATGTCCTTAAGTTGTTGCGTGATTGGCAATTGCCTCCGTCTCTTATGCATTCTTAATGGCTAGTCTTCATATTGCTAGTTATGTGTGCTGGTTGCGTGAGGCTGGTTATGTGTCCCTGGTTGATGCTTTTTGCCGTGGCGGAAGTTCGTTGGAGACTCGGGTGAGTGCTGTACTCTTTTTCCCTACTCCAAGGTTTTCCCATTGGGTTTTTACTTAGAAAGGGTTTTTAAGGAGGCAGGCTCATCTGGTGCATCAATCTCCTTCGAAGAGATGGGCGGATGTCTGTGGTCATTCTTGTGTCATTAGGTGGTTATTTCCTGTTGGGGTTTTGGTTATTGTATGTATTTATTCGTGTAACGCTTAGTGGCCCGTCACAAGCGACTCTTGTTAGATGTTCAAGCGTTGCTTGAGGTTAATGTGGTACCTCAGCCACATTCCATTGTACTTAATCGTTTTTTGGTGTTATATATTTTACCGGGTGTAATGCCCTTTACCCAAAAAAAAATATGGTAGATTATTCATGTTATGCTTTCCATGAGATTGTATATTTCTGTGATCAGTGAGATTTCCACGAGCTGAAGGAAGCTCACCCCCACCTTTATTGATCCTGCAGGTTAAACCGAGTCGGATGGACGAAGGAGCGATTCGAGAGGGCATATGAAAGAGAAATTATTATATGACGTTTCTTTATGTCTAATGTTTTGGAACTCATTTGGGGAAACTTCGATTTGAAAATTTATAAATTATGAATTATTCTTCCGCCGCAATTTTTTACCTCGTAATTATGATGAAATGTTACCTTATTTAAAGGTATTTATTTTTATGTCATTGTAGCGACTCGACTTTGTAGGCGAGAATTTTTATATTCTCAAGAAAATTATTTTTCGTCAAATTTACTTTTTATTTATTTTTCCCAATATTTACCCTAGAAAGTCGGGGCGTTACATAGTGGTATCAGAGCGGGTTTTACCTTTCTGTAGACTCGCTAAAATGTAAATGTATCATATGCTCTCAGCTTCGCCACTTCGTCACTTCGTCCTAGGTACCAAAGTTTTAGTCATTATTCATGCATATGTCATTTCATTTTATTTACATAATTATTTATGTATGTACGAATTGTTAGAATGGCCAAACCTAGAATGACGCCACGTAAGAAAGTCCCAGCTACTTTTGACTCACGTCTTCTAGCACATAAAGACTGATGGGACGACCCTAGTCTACCAGAAAATGCACCACACTACGTCATTAATAGGCTGAGTAAGTGGCTGCAATCTGGGAAACAAGGTTCCGTCACTCGACAGCTAGAGCACCTGATAGATAAGTTATCGGAAGACTGGAGTTGATGCATCTTCCGACTTTGGAAAAAGGCCATCAATAGATCGCTAGAAGAGCGAGAGGCCGCTGATGATTTCCAGTTCGTCGCTAGACGCTTATTGGATTTGTTCGCTCGAGAGGCGATTCCAGCTGCAGATTGGGATGCCAACTCTACGGACGAGAAAGACTCAGAGGAGGATCCTGAAGAAGATCCAGAAGAAGATCCAAAAGAATTTCCTGATGAAAGCTCAAAGATGGATCTCGCCGAAAATATGAAGGACGTGTTAATGGCAGATATCGAGTCTGAAGATGAAGTCATTTCGTGGATTGAGCCATGACCCCCTATTCTCGTTGTAGAGATTATTAGCAACGACTATGAGGAGTAGTCGTAGACTCAGTTCATTTTATTATATCTATTATTGTTGAAACTTCCAGTGGATGTTCCCAAACATATTATATTAATGAAATTCAGTTCTTTTATTGCATTTATATTTTTCTATTTGTTGCGACTATTATCTGCGTTCTACCTATCTCCTCATTTTTTATTTCTCACACTGCGTCGACTAATGGGATTTACAACTCGTTGGCAGACTCATGGCTAACCGCGGAAACCGCAATGCTCCACCAACCCAAGATCAACTTTTGGCTGGATTGGCCACCTTACTTCAAGGCGCGACCATCTTACCGCCTAATAACCCTGAGCAAGCTCAAGCTCAAGTTATTAAGCGGTTCAACTACTTCAAGCCGCCTGTTTTTCTTGGTTGTGAGGGACCAGCAGCCATAGAAGAGTGGTTCTTGAATCTAGATAGCATCTTTGACTACATGGCGTCCACCAATGCTCAGAAGGTGTCATGTGTCGTGTTCCAGCTCAAGGAAGATGCTAGGACATGGTGGATTGGAGTGTGGAGGCTCAAAACTCAAGATGAAAAGGACACATTCACTTGGGACCAGTTCAAAGAGACACATTCACCGTAGGCTTGAGCACCAATCCACAAGGGTCTATGATCTTCGAAATCAAGCTAGGACGATGATATGAGGGATAAATTGTAATATCCGCAATTTCGGATTTCCGGTAATTTTCTTTTTTCAGTGGAGGTCCGTTTTGACGACTCGCTTGGGACCGTTTCATCATTCTGAGAATGATTAATTCTTCACTTTTTGTCATCCGAGTTCGTTTCGGTATTTTTTTGTTGAGTCCCGTGTTTCTTAACGACTTTTCCGCACTCGAGTTTGATTCTTGTGAATCTCGTCCAAAATTACTGTTTCGAGTTTCCCGTAAGTCCGTTTAACTTTGTTAGATGTGTTGTGAACTTCGGTTTGGTTATTCGATCACGTATTGTGATTTTCGGACATTTTGGGCCATTTTCGTAATTTTACAAAGTTTGGGGTAATTACCCTCCATTGTCGAATTTCGAGCCTTCGGGTGGTCGGAATCATGTGTTCTCTTAGCTCTTAGATTCGTCTTTGCGAGTACTTCATAACGGTATCTTCGATTCGTATTCAGGCTCGGGTTTCGGGGTCGTTCGGATCGTCGTTGTGATTCTTCATTTCGTGCCTGGAGGCTGCTGGCCAGACCTGGGCGAAACGGCCCTGAAAACGGCGTTGCCGAGCGTCGTGTCCTGCGCCGGGTCGGCCAGGACCGGCAGCCTGCCGAGACACGGCCGAGACACCCGGCGCTGGTGTGGGCCGTTTGTTGCGCCGTGTCCGGCAGGCGTATAAATATGGCCGAGCAGTCGTTTTTTTTCACTCGTTTCATTTCCTATCCTTCCTGTCCGCGAATGTATTCTTTGGGAAGTCGAACACATGTTGTTATACTATGAATCCACGAAGTTTTGGAGTTCATAACATCAATTGATCATCACGTAACATCCTTCAATCCAGCGAATCAAGGCAAGTTTTCTTAAGATCTAGTTTTGGGGATTTTGTTCGATTTGTCCGTTTAATCCGTTTTAATACATAATAGTGATGGATTTATGATTGTTAAACAATATCATGTCGAATTCCTTGCTGTTCCACGGTTGAATCACCGAGGATTCGTCGTTTTATTGAGTATCTTATCGACGCCTTGAAGGTGTTCGATAAAATGTCGCAAAGAGGATTCGAGCATTCTACGATTATTCTTCCTCGTTCGTTCATTAATTTATTGATGGTATGATTTTGGGGTCATATTTCTCGCAAAGAATTCGAGTCGGAACCCTTCCGTTCGTTGTCTTCTTCGGGGTCCGAGCTTCCCGGTCGAATCGTGTTCTTCGGAGTATTCGGTAGCGGTTATTAAGGCAAGTATTTTACTATACGAATTGTGTCTTGTGAATAGGTACGTCGTGTTTTGGTTGTGATGAATTTGGTTTACTTTCATGAATATGCATCGTAAGAATTAATTATTATGAATGATTGATGGTAGCGATAATACCCTCACTTAGCTAACGTTGTGAAATTGTGTTGGTCGTGTTGATCATCTAAGTTTGTGCCGGGTATGGTTGGTCATTGTTGAGTTATTGTGATGATTATGATAATTGTGTTGTTTTGGTTTACATACTTGATTATACATTTCGGTGTAATGTGGAATGGCTTGATATTTGATGATTATGAGTTGTGTCGTGTCGATGTGTGTGTGTGTGTGTTCCAGGTAGGGTCTGACGAGGCCTCTGGAGTTCGGTACATGATGTGTACGAACAAGGTGTGTGATCCAAGTAGGGTCTGATGAAACCTCTAGAGTTCGGTACATGATGTGTACGAACGATGTTTGTGGCCGGGTAGGGTCCGTTGAGGCCTCCGGAGTTCGGTACATGATGTGTACGAACAGTGTTTGTGGCCGGGTAGGGTCCGTCGAGGCCTCCGGAATTTGGTACATGATGTGTACGAACAATGTGTGTGGTCTGGGTAAGGTCCGTCGAGGCCTCCGGAGTTCGTTACATGATGTGTACGAACAATGATCGTGTAGCAGTGATTGTTTGGGTAACATTTTAAATATGGGTCTCGGACTCATAATGATATATTATATAGTGTGCTTTGAAACGAGAATCGGGCTAAGGCCCTAATGTTTACGAAAAGGTTTTGTAAATAGGGACTCGAGGTCCAAAAGAATTTCTGCTTTAAAAATCCCCGAGATGATGTGTTTTCTTTTCAAATATCTCTTACTTGAGTTCGAAATTCTAAAACTTCTCGGGAACATTTTGATAATTGTTTTCCATATTAAATTCGTTGTTGCTATTTACTTGTTGCATTTCGTATCGTTTTATACTTGCACTAGTAAAAAGTGGAGTTTTACTAACCCCCGAATAATCGGGGGGTGGATGTCTGTTCTGCGTCCAGGTACATGCGAGTTCGGGAGCGATAGTGAGTTAGCACAAGGGGATGACGAGTGCGATACTAATCGAGTCGAGAGTTGGTAGAGTTTGGTTGTATTGCTAGAGTTGATTCGGTCTTCCATTTGTATTGTGTTTCGACCCTGTGTGGGTAATGTTGTTAGTCGATTCATTGATAGAGTTGTGTGACCTCATCGGTCTGTGTGTTTATGTGTAAGTGACCTTAACGGTCTGTATTATTATATTGTTTGACCCTGGCCGGGAAAGCATTTGGTTGTTTATGGATGTTTAGCCTGGTAGATCCTTGTGGAAAGGGTCTATGGCGTGTAATATTCCCATACGGTTTCGGGGGTGTTACATTTATGGTATCGGAGCCTTGGTTGTGGAAACCTAGGCTGTCGGGTCGAGTCGAATCGTGGTTTGTCGAGTAATGTATTGTCTTGTCGTTCGAGTCATCAGGTGACAAGATGAGTTGTGCGTAGTCACAACGTGTCGGATATGTTGTCGGATGAGATTAGTATCGTGGGCGACCGTCATCTCCGTGCGTCCTGTGGACGTAAGTCTCCTCTTTTATGCGAAGTACCTGTGTATCATGATTTTATCTAAATGAGTTAATTGCGGTACATAATTTTATTTGCACGGTGTTGTGAATATAGTTGTATTTAATACGTGTGACATATAGTATATGTATAAAACTAGGCCAATTGTTGTTTTACCTTTGAACCACTGTGAGGGGTGGTATGGTGTGAAAATTGAGAACCTTGTTGGGTTTCGAATAAGGTATCGACGATTGAGTTTGTGAGAAACTCCGAGGAATGGTTTTGTTGTATGTTTAAACTAGATGTTGTGAGATGTATTCAATTGGGTTGTGCATGTTGGACTGTATTCCTTTTTCTGCTGCGTGAGTTCTTTTGTAATAGCTTTCGGTATTTTACCGGCTGAGTTTTATTTCGAAAACCGATTCCCTTAACCGAGTTTATGGCATTATGGCCTTGATCGTTTTGGCGAAATTCTTATGACGGTATTTAGTATTTTCTAAATGGCTTTTGTGAGTTTTTGAAATATTACCGTCATCGACCTTTTTGGCATTTTGTAAACGGTTTTTAGCCTGGTGGGTTCCGGCGCGGGACCCACGGCGCTATAATGTTCCGTGTAATTATCTGAAATTTTTGGGCATTCTAGCCCATTGAATTATCTTTGAAAACTTTGAGTACCTTAGAAAATAAATTTCGAGACGTACTTTTAAAATGAATTATTTGCTCGTGGTACATCCAAGGTGCCACAATATGTTTCAAGATTCTTCTACCTCGAGGACCAAAATGTTTTGAGATATTTCCAATATTTTAGAAACACTTTTACTTAGACCCGAGGGTCGAATATTTCCGAAAGTTTTTCACGAAAAGAAAGTGTCCTCATTTTTATTGAATGTGAAATAGTTTTCCAAAGTCCCGATAACGATGTTTCACGATTGTACTTTTTTTGAAGGGTGATACTCAAGATCAATCGGTGTTTCCAAAATTATTTTCAAAAGGAGGTTTTCGTTTTTAAAACCTATCCATTTCCGTTTGAGGGCTGGGTATGTATGTATGATGTTCGCGTTGTCGTTATGATGTTTGCTCCCGAGTATGATCGAATTGGCACTACTACAAAACTGGGCTTTTAACAGCGGTTCTGGAGCCACATTAACAGCGGTTCCGGAACCGCTGTTAAAGGTGGTGCTGTTAATTTAACAGCGGTTCCCTTAAAAACCGCTGTTAATTTTACAGTGTACATTTAACAGTGGTTTTTATCTGGAACCGCTGTTAAATGTCCAGTTTAACAGCGGTTTCAACTAGAACCGCTGTTAATTTAGCTGGAACCGCTGTTAAACTGGACATTTAACAGTGGTTTCAACGAGAACCGCTGTTAAATCTGGACATTTAACAGCAGTTTTCGGTAGAACCGCTGTCAAATCTGGACATTTAACAGCGGTTTCAACTAGAACCGCTGTTAAATTTTCACTGTAAAATTAACAGCTGTTTCTCCTTAGAACCGCTGTTATTATTATTATTTTTTTAAATACCAGTTTTTTTTTTATTTCCAACCTGCTAAACATACACATAAAACAGTATCCTAAACACCAAAAACAGCATCCAACCAAAAACATCAAATAAAACCTCAACAACACAACTTTATTTCATTCATTCACCAATACAACTAAACAATTTTTATCCAACCATCCAATACAATAACATTCTATCCAATACAAAAAAAATACAACACAATTCAAGTACAGCGGCAACAAACAACCACAAGCAAAATCAAGCACAAGTAAAAGGAGAAAATGAAGAAGAAGAACACAACAACGAATACACTGCAACCATGAACAAAACATGAATCAGAAAAAGGATATCCCTACAACGATGAACCAGAAAAGAAACTGAATCTTCAGGTACAACAATGGTATTCTTACAAATTAAATGTCAAAGGTCTACGCACATAAACGGTCCCTAACCTCCAAAAATTGTTTTGCCCATTCGATTCGAATTGCACGAATACTCTCTATAGTAAGTGCCGCAACATCATCAAACATTTGTACATATAAACATATATATAAATTAACAAACTCATCAACTTAAACGAATCACTTTTAAACTGAAATAATTTAAAAAACTGAAATTAATTTAAATAATTTAATAAACTGAAATAAAAGTTTATCACCTCCATCCATCCATCGATAATACGAGCTTGGACAATAGTCGACATCCAGTGCATGACGTAATACCCACACTCCCAACCTCCGTTTTGTTTATTACACTAAAAAGAATATGTTGCTCAATTATATAATATATAATATTTAATAATATATACTTATATAGCTAATATATATATATATATATTGAATGTATTACTTACTTTGGGATATATCCACGTAATCGTCTGTTTGGATCTATTTGTACGCATACCCCCCATCACCTTAAACGCGGTCACGGCACTGTTTAAAAGAAGTAATAATGTATTATGAAATGAAAACATTAATATGAGGAATATTTTTGCAGTGCTGGAGGCTGCCAAATTCATATTTTAATATGAGGAATATTTTTGCACAAAAGTTCACACTTCAATTTGCTACAAAATCAGAAATTAGAACCTAAGCAGTTGATAAAATTCGTCTGAAATTTCCTAAGGCAAAAACTCGATCGACAGTAAAACTTGGTAAAAAAATCAGGTGTATAACTATACATCTTCATCAATGAAATGTGCGACAGCATGTAATTTTTTTGCAAGGAGGAATATACATTAGGTCTCAAGGCTGAGGCAGATGATTTCACATAACAAAAGCTCAACTGAAACTCAATACTCTGCTGGTGTCCGACGGGCAGATAAAACAAAACAGTCAAGAAATTTTTGCACAGATGAAAATCACTTAGTTTGTACACTTGAAATGGATGAAATTTTTAAGGTGGTCGGAGGAATCTATTTTATGATATATAAACAGCCTTGTCAATACTAAAAAAATTCATCAGTTAACAATCTTGCATTCATTATAAAAAACTTACAAATATGATAAATTTGGTACATAGATTTTGATTAAATTGATGACCAATATTTATTCACATGAAAACTTATGCATATAATGCATTGTTTTAATGCATCGATATTTTGATGCATATAATATTTAGTGCTTAACATTTTATTGCATGATATGCATATTTTTTATGCATAGTCTAATATGGACCATAGATCACACATAAATCGATGGTTCGAATTTATTTTTATTTTTTACTCAAAAAATCATTACCAGTGGATCCATCTTCTCTCCATATATAGATGAGGGTGACAATAACTCAACTCAACTTTGGAATTATTGAGAAACACAAACCTAACAGGCTAACACCATACAAATTCGACTAGCCCGAATCTAACGTAATTTCAGAAATTTATTATAAATGTAGTCATATCATATACTTATTGTATATTGGCATATATTGGGCATAACGCAAAACGTCCTGAAACAAAACACAAACTCGATCGAATAACCCAAAACGCCACATCCAGCTAATGGATTATATTGCTAATCGGGATTTTTCACTTGGTAACCTTGAGTTTTAATCTAGTCCACATACTAGATTTTTAAGTTTCAAATTTCACATAATAATCCTAAAGTTTCAATAAATTTCAAACTCTAACCTTCCTACTTCACTCCGTTAAAAAGACCTGTTGAATCGTGTGTGAAAGTTTCAAAATACCCCTGATATCTGTCTATCCCCTCCATACCCTGATATCTCTCTTTCCCCTACGGATGATTAATGGCTGCCATGATGAGTCATACTGTTTCTTGCCCAAGTACTGCCATATGGTTAAAGAAACCAACCCAAATTCTACTGCCCACTGTATTTTGGAACTTTCACATGTGATTTAACGGGTTTTTTTAACGGAATGAAGCGGAAGGTTAGAGCTTGGAATTTATTGAAATTTTAAGATTACTATGTGAAATTTTAAACTTAAAAATCTACCGTATAGAATAGATTAAAACTCAAAGTTAGCAAGTGGAAAATCCATTGCTAATAAAGTGCTTAATTTGCTAATCACTAAGTAATTTGTAAGTTTTTTATACTGTAAGACGTACTAATTAAAAAATATCTTATTTGATGGAATTGGTAGTAAAAAATTCATCAGTTAACCATTAGTTAAAAAATATCTTATTTGATGTAATAAAATACCTTCAAATAACTTAGCAAATATGTCCCATAAATGCTACAAGTTAATATAATATATATTTTTCAAGTAAATGCTACAAGTTAAAACTTACTTCTGGACTACGGCCTTAATGCGATTGTCGGGCTTACGGTGTAGTGAGCAAAACCACACAACTTCGGCTTTTGCCGGAATAACGACCAAAAGTTGCCAATGCTCACTGCATTAACAAACGAAATATTTAATTTTTCCATAATCAATCTAAATACATCTACTTACATAATTATTAATATATAATAATCTACAAAGACAAGAAAGAAATATTATGACTTTTAGAGAAAAAAAGAGAGTAGCTAGACGAATATGTTAGATCTTACTCATGATGGTAAGCTCCAAGGTATATCTGTTTTCTGGCATCCGACATACGCGAAGCGATGTATCTGGAGGCCTCCTCTCCCTTATTTTCCATATTTTGTATGGATTGAGGATCAAAATATCCATACAAATCCTCGTCCATCGTGCCCACGTTCAATTTAGATAAGTACCTAATTTGTTAAACAAAATATTACTACCTTATTTACGTTTCAAACTATGAATTTTTGATAAAAATACATAAATATGCATGTAAAGAATTACTTACAAAGTCCAAAACTGTAGAATCGATAAGGTGAGCCACTGCTTGTCTTGAATGATTTCCAAAAGATCATTGTAACTTATGTACAAGGGAACATCATCACCACCACAACCAAAGGAAGTTGTATCCCATGGCACCTGTAACGGCTCACTAAAGAGAGTCGCTGCAACACTAAATAACTCTCTCAACGTGTCACTGTCACTCGACCGGTCATCTTGACGAGCATGTTTCTTAGGTGGCTCGGGTCGCTCAATATCCTAAATCATATAGAAGAAACATGAAAACTGTAAAAAACAACTGTAAAACCAATTGTAAACGAAGTATCTTTTATTTAGATTTTAATATTAAAAACTACTACAAATTTTATTCTTAATTTTCTAAATTCTAAATATTCTAAATTTTCAGCTAGTTTCTTGAGGACAAGCAGTGTAAAAACCAACTATTTTACATCTTTTTTTCTATCCTTGATGGTATTGAATTAATGGTAAAGTTACAAAAATTACCCCAAGGTCTTAGTCTAATTACAGAAAAACCCATTAATCTTTCAAAGTTAGTTACCCCATTGACATTTTTCCTATTCTACGAGTTGTACTCTCAATAGGGGATATTTGTTTAGATAAATACAGATCTAGGTATGTTTGATCCCTTGAGAGGTAATTGGAATTTTTTGTAATTAGGCTAAACATTAGATGTATATTTTATTTAGATTTAATATTAAAACATGAAAGAAATATACCTTGATAAAGTCGGCAACGACAAGATCCTTTGGCCATGCAATAAAGGTACCTAGAGCTTCCCTCACTAAGCTTACCTCTTCAGTAGGTATAGGAACTTCGGCACCGCCATCTACGGCCTCCTCGACTACTACCTTAACCAAATGAGCTGGTAAAGGTGCACAGTGCACGGTAGAATCACCATGATGAACTCGACCGATAGCGACTAGACGAGGCGCACGCTCGTCCACATAAAATCCAAATCGACCAGTGTCCCCAGGCGGAGTCTTCCCTCGTGAAGGGCCAGAAACATCATCGGCACAACTCCCCTTCGTACTGACACGGGTAACATGATGATCATCAGGTGTACGTAGATCGGTGTGGGGCTGCTGTGAATGGCCAAATGTCTTCATCAAATTTTGTGTCACATCATATGTGATCTTCTTCGTTAGTTCCTCCAACACACTTGATGATGCAGATCGACGTGAAGATCGTCCAAAATAATCTAGAATGCCTACACCAAATCCAATCCCACGAACACGACCAGGGTGCTCCGGTCTCCCAATAGCCTCAGCCAATATATCATGTCGTCCCTCGGGAGTGAAGCTGCCCTGTGTACACTGTGCCTCCAACTCATCCTACAAAAGAACGTTTTTCGTAAGTGTAACACAAATGTGAAGCACATAAATGAACAGTTAATATTTTTCTTGTATGGATAAAAAAAACTTTGTTTCATAAGTGAAACATAAAAGTGAACTTTAAAATTTTATTCACAACCTTTCATAAGTTAATATTACGACTTTTATTTTTTTCAACAACAAAAATTTAAGTTATAGAATTTAATTGCAAAACAAAAATTTCCAGAATCAACTTTTGAAAAGATAAGAAAACTAAGTTTATTTAATTTTAAGTACATTGACAAATATTAAATAATTTTTTAAACTTATGATCTTAGTAATAATCTCTCGTGCTGCATCTGATGACACTCCTCCAGATCTTTTTTGGCGACCAAGTTTCCACCTCTAATGACGTGAAGGAGGAGATGGAGGATCAATAATAACATCTTCTCCAGGCTTTGACGCTTCTTCTTTACGCTCCTTCATCTTTCTCTCCATCTCCTGTACCTCCACAAAATCATATCCGCCTCTAGCCATAGTATGAGGAGCATTGTTCATCTTCGCTATATCTTGTTTCTTGATTCTCTTTTCCTGGAAAAAAATATTTGCAAGGAATGGAAATAATATTTGTACTATCAATGTGTTCATAGGTCAAGTACAATGTGATGCAACAAATATGAATAAAGTCTTCCCAATCCTTTGTCACAAAATAACTATCAGAAGAGAAGACAAACTGACATAAAAAATAGATAGAAAGAGTAGATAACATGGTAGCTCTTAAATAATATCTCTATCAACAGTTTCACAACTTCGTATTGACATTCAGTATTTTTAGCAATGCAACACGTCCTGCATAATTGTTTGGACTGCTCACAGCCTTCATTAGCGGAAATGAATCGATCGGCATTTTTCTTTCTTTTGGTGAGAATCGATCGGCTAACATCTCAAAGACAACGGGGACAAGATTTATTCACAATGCGGCTAAAAATACACACGTAAAATCTGCTGACTCAATTAGGAACCCCCTCCCCCGACTTTCTTTTACTCTTGCTTCATCTCAATTAGGAAACCCCCGACTTTCACATTACTCTTACGCTTCATTTTCACATCAAATGTACTCTAACAATATCTCGACATAAACACAATATACCCGAGGTGAAAACATTAGAATACGAGGGGAAAATCGAATTTGAGCACCAAAATCATGTCCTTTAATCGGATGATAATTTAATGATAGGCCCGTTGTAGGTCGATTACTCGTAAGATTACACGATGAATCAACAAATTTACGGTTTCACATCAAAGAATCACAGATGAATCAACTCAAACGCATTCACTAAGCACATACATCATGCGAACCACACATACCCACTAAAATTATATATACCTTTGATTTGAAATCATAAAAAAACCCATGTGTTTGTTTCGTTTACATATTCTTTGTCTCATGATATTTTTTTCTCATGTAACTCGAAAAACATATGATGTTCCGTTTTTTTAGAATTTCATCTCATTTCTGCTTTGTATGAAAATTGCGACACGAAGTAATATGTAAGGAAATATCTGCAAGTAATCGAGCTACAGAAAATGTCTTTTGAATTCAGAATTTACCTCCCAAGTAGGGTCCTCACGAGTCTTTTTGAATTCTTTCCAATCGTCCTCCGATATACCATATTTTTCGCAAGGAGACAACCCTTTCGACGGACCATATATATACTCGCCGGTCAAATCAGTCTTAAATTGCCTCCACATCCTGCCAATAAACTGCAGTGTCTTCGTGCGAAATTGACCAATATTGCTAATTTGACTGACATCAAAGTTGGCCTACATTGACAATTCAAATTGAAACGTTATCAATAATATAATTTTAAATTATTTGCTATAATTTAAGTTTTTATAGAATAATTTGATCAAATAATGTTTTTTCATAAATTTTAATTTTATTCCAGATTATTTATATTTAATTCAATTTTTTAAATTATTTTATTTAATTTCCGTTTTTAGAAAATAAATTACTTAAATTAAGGTTTTTTTTAATAAATTTCACTTTTAATCCATATTTATATTTAATTCAGTTTTTTAAATTATTTTATTTAATTTCAGTTTTATAGAATAATTTAATTTAATTTAAGCACAAAGTGAAACACATAATTAATCACAAAAGTAATGCACGTACCAATACATCCTGCCATAGCATTTCCTTATCGGGCTTGTCCGGTACGTGATTCCATCGATCGTACAATATAGAAACATGATCTTTCGCAAGTTTACCCAAATACGTACTCAACTTGACTTTGTGCTCGTACTTAAGTTTTCCCCTGACTAGATCGATATCAAGAGGTAGCTTTTTCCCATCTATACGCCGTTTGGCCATACTTCTACATCTTGTAGGATTTCTCGATGTAGTAGTCTGCGTATGAGGAGAAGCGGCGGAATGAGGAGGGGAATGGCGAGGAGAATGAGGAGAATGAGAAGGAGAATGAGAAGGATGCCGAGGAGAAGTCATGTGCCTGTATAGACAAATGAAAATATTGTCAAACACAACATAAACCAAAAAAATAATATTTGTCAAACACAACATACACCAATAATATTTTTTGTTTGAAAAACTCTCTGTCAAAAAACTAATACTTGTCAAACACAACAGTAATATTTTTTTTTTGAAAAACTCTTTGTCAAAAAACTAATACTTGTCAAACACAACAATAATATTTTTTTTTTTTGAAAAACTCTTTGTCAAAAAACTAATACTTGTCAAACACAACGTATTACCTAGTTGTCTAAATTCACTCTTATTATAACTTAACATCTAATTACCTACATTTTGATTAGTAAGTACAAAATCTACCGATTTCTAAGTGAACACCTACTCACTTTATAAGACGAGAATAAATTAATTCGGTTAGACTTAGAATGAGGACAAAAATGACATATGTATCTATGCAAAACTTAGATGTATTCATTCATGTACCTGATTTTTATTTATCTTTTGAGATCATAGTTCTCCCATAAACCTTCATCATGGTCATTTCGAATGGCATGTATGTCGTCAGCTTCATTTTCTTCAACGATAGTGGGCAACCGTGTTGACAAAGGAATAAATTCACAATTGTCAAACGTTGATTCTTCAGTTTCATTCATATCCACACATCTACCAGGAATAACCACGGACAATCTTTCATTACATGGATTGTTGACATAGAACACCTGTTTTGCTTGGTGTGCCATGATAAAAGGCTCGTCTTTGTAAGCTACCTTGTGAAGATCTACCAAAGTAAATCCTAACTCATCGGTTTCCACACCTGTAATACCCGGATTTTCAGTATAAATTTTTCGCGTTATTTTATCTGAGATATACTGTATGGTTTGGTATCTATACAGTATGGATAAAATAAATTGAGAACCGAGACAGCTATACTGGTGTGATTATCGTTTTGATTGTGAGATATATTCAGATATGTTGTATCGAGTTAAATGATTTGGATATCAGGTATACCGTATGAGAATATTTTTGGATTCAGTATGTGTATTCAGTATGCCGTATGTTTGTATTTTGTACGTCGAGACGTCAGACAGGAACAGTTGGATTTATGGCTAAGTATGGAAGCCATTACGTACGTTATGTGTTGAAGCTTACGTACGTTAAATTGGTAGAGTTACGTACGTTATGGCCGAGACATTACGTACGTAACAAGGGAATCGACGATCGAGTCTTGGCCGGCAGTGGGACCTCGTGGTCGGCATTTTCAATGGAAGGATGTTGACAGCGAGTCAACTACGTATTACGACGTTATACGGGATGTATTACGACGTAATATAAGTTTTATCAGAGCGAGTCAACGCATATGTTACGACGTTATGAAGGAAACATTACGTACGTAAGCATGTTAACAAAACAGGACAGTTAGTTTTGGGATTAGCATCACGTACGCTATCAAGGATGGCTAACGTACGTAATGCGTGTTACGTACGTTAACCTTGGTGTGTTACGTACGTAACGAACAGAAATGTTTTATAAGTAGATGCCCGTCTTTCATTTCCTTCGACGTTTCTTTTCGTTTTTCGTCTTCAAACATTGAGAGAGGGATACTTTGGCTCTCCTAATCCGATTTTGAGCTTGAGGGCTTGGATTTGGAGCTCGGATATGGAGTCATTGATGATTCTTGAAGTAATTTCTTGAGTATTCCATCTTCTAAGAGGTATGTTGGATAATCCTCTCTTGAATTTCGGATTTTTGATGTTGTTGTTGATAAATGATTCGTATGAAGATGATTAAGATGTTGTTGTTTCGATTCTTGAGGTTATATGAGGTGTATGTTGAAGGAAGATGATGATATGTTGAATTAAGTCTTGATTATGTTGTTATGATTATGGAATCATAATATTCTTGATGTTCTTGGTAGTATTGCTTCGATTTCTGATGTTAAGTAGATCATATGTTGAAGAACATGATTATATACACCTTGAATTATGATTAAGGGTTGTTTAGATGTTAGAAAACATCGGGTTATGTTGTTTTATGGATTATGAACGTGAATTTGGATAATTCGTGTTCTTAAAGAACTCTTGAGTTACATGTTATGATTTTGGAAGGATTTCGGATATTTTTGGAATGTGATTATTCACGATAATAATCGGTAAATTGTTTTCTACGAATTTACAAGTATGAACAAGAAGGAGTTTTGTCTTCGTATTTGGAGTTGAAGTTGGAATCGAATATGTTATAAAATCCTTAATGTCGAGATGAATTGATCATTGATTTGATGAATACGTTTTAAGGTGTTGGTGTTTTAGATATGAATATGGAATATTCATATCTAGAACTAAGTTATGTATTTGGTACAATATTCGTATAGGAATACGAATATGATTTCGAGTTTGATGAGAATTATTATCCATGTTTGAATTTGGAAATTCATACTTATTCAATAAGTGTTCAATTCGGATAATGGAATTATTTGAAACCTTTGGAATATGGTTATCTATAATGTTGAATTGATCGGATTGTCCGGATTGATGATGATAACCGGTAATTGGATTTTATTATGATTATACAAGGAGGAAACTTGTAATTGTTTTTAAGATTGAATTTGGAATCGGTAATGTTAGACCCTTGTTGGTTTAAATAGATTATGGATATGATATTCGGATTGTGGAATCGTATTGTGGTTTTGAATTCGTGATCGATTGATTTGGTTGTTGGATATGTGTTTATCGGGATATTGTAGAACCGTTGTTGATCGGTTATTGATTGTTATTTGTGATCATCAAGTTACGGATTGTATTGTGGATATGAGTTCGTATTTGTTGAGTTGGATTATTTGGTATTATGTATATGATCGAGGTTTCGTTGAACCGTTGAGTTTGTTGGTTGAGTATGTCGGTTATTGATTTTTATCGAATGTGTGTTAATCGGTTATTGCAATAGGTTGATATTTTGATCATGGATTATGACCGTTGAGTTGCGGTTGAGGCTAAAGAGTTCGTAGATTGCTTTTGGTCGGGGCTAAGGAGCTCGTAGACAAAGGCAATGGATTTTGGTAATGGCTTCGTGGTATCGGTATCGAGGCAAGTTTATACTTGTTCGATTTATAATATTTGATGAATGGTTTCGTTTTCATTTCATTTATAATTCATATAGCAATGTTGTTAGAAAGGACTATTGTTGGTATTAATGGTTGTGTTGATCGTCTCATTGGGGATGTTGATGGATATGGTCCTCGGCTTTGAGGTAATCTAAGTATTTGTTCAATCATGTGGACAATTAGTATGTTGAGTTGTTGTATATGTTGAGGTTTCGTAGTGAGTTTCAGATCGGTTATTCATTGAGGGATGTTGATCCCGTGACTATTGTATTGAGATCGTAGATGTTTTGGTCATTCATTTGGGGATGGTGATCCCGTGATTGATGTTTTGGATATTGATTAGTCGTGTCGACTTTTCATTGTCGACTATTGTTGTTCACTTGGTGAGTCTTTTGATCCTTATCGATATGTGTTTCTTTGAGTTTCGTTGTCATGTTGCATCGTGACATATCTGAGTCATATCTGCGTTCCGATTGGATATTGTGTAGGATTTTTAGCCGGGCACATATATAGTCATGCGTGAATATTTTCCGTGAAAGGTCGTGCACACGAGACGTAGTTCGTTGAGGCTAATTAGGTACATTGTCCCACGTATATCCTGGATTCCGTATACGGGGTGGACATGTGCACCGACACATATTCGGATCGGGCGTACTATGATTTCCATCTTTGAGCCATATTGTTTGGTCGCTCATCCTCCATTTTATGGTTGGGTATGTTCGACGGTTTGTGACTGGTTGTTCATATGCCCGAGGGGTATGTTCGACGATCGAGTTATTTCTTTGAGATCCATTATTGTTGATCATTTGGAGTTTACCTTGTTGATGGTATTCTGCTATTGTTGATCCTTTGTTGATCGTGGTCGAGCTATCATGTTGATGGTATTCTTAGTTATCGTGATCCTTTATTGGTCGTATTGGAGTTATCATGTCGATGATATTCTCAGTTGATTTATCGGTTGATCTGGTTATTGATTGTATAAGCATTCGGACTATATGTCGATGTTTTCGGGATTTGTATTCATTGTCAAGTGGTAGTTGATCTACAGATATGTTGTGTATTATTGGTTTATACATGTTGAGATTTGATTGTGTAATCCGACGGACAGGATTTGGCATGATTGGATTATTTCCACACTTATGAGTTATGATGATGTTTTGAGGATTGTCGTATTTTTGGAATACAATAGAGATGATTGTTGTTGAATTCATTTCGTCATTTGAGAATATGAAATGTGGAATATGTCAAGGATTGATTTAGTATGGATTGTTATGGATTGGTAAGGTATGACGGTAAGATTACTTTGGTAGTATTCTTACAATATTATTACATTGGTATGTAATTATTTATGATGATGTGATCGATATCATTATTGAGTATTGTGGCTGACCCCGTCGTGGGCTTTATTTTTAGGTACTTGAGATCGAGCTAGTAGCGGTCGTGAAGGGATGAGCTTCCCGATGTGATACTGGTGGTGGCATGTTTTTGAGTATTTATTTCTGGTTGTTTTATTTCCGCTGCAAATGTGTATTTTGAACTGCATTTATCCGCTGCGTGTGTATATTTCAAAATGGCTTTTCGGTATCTTTATCCGCTGCGTGTGTGTATTTTAAATGGCCCTTTTGGCACTTAGCGAACTTGGGTTATTTCGTTAAACCTTTTCCTAAACTATTTTATCGGTACGTTTAAGCAGTGTCTTAACGTACATTTTGAACTATCGAGATTTGGCACTTCGCCTTGTATTTTCAAATGGTATTTTATGACGGTATTTCAAAATTATGTTTTTGAAAATATTTGAGTATTTGCAAAATATTACCGTCATCATCCTTTTGGCGTTTTTGAATTGGTTTTGTAAATGGTTTTTAGCCTGGTGGGTTCTGGCGCGGGACCCACGGCGCTGTAATATCCCGGATGGTTTTGGGGGTGTTACAGAAGATGGTATCAGAGCTTGGGTTTTGTGAAACCCAGGCGTGTGTGTTATGTGGCTCTACCGGTACGGTAGTAGCGTGATTTTTGAAAATGAGCTTTTCTGACTTTTGAGTCAAATCGATTTTTGGGGTTTCCAAAATTTTTGAGATTCTTTTCAAACTGCTATGTGTGATATTGGTGTGTGTTGGTATTGTTTTGAGACTTCATGTGGGAGTCGTGTGCTAGTATCACGGGAGATCATCGGCTTCACGCACCTGTAAGTATATCATTTTGGTTGTTCGCTTGTGGCGACGCTTGATTGTTTTTGTGATGAGTTGGAAATTTTGGATTTATCTGTTGTTGGTGACTGGTTGCAAGTTTCGAGGACGAAACTTATTTTAAGGGGGGTAGTATGTAATACCCGGATTTTCAGTATAAATTTTTCACGTTATTTTATCTGAGATATACTGTATGGTTTGGTATCTATACAGTATGGATAAAATAAATTGAGAACCGAGACAGCTATACTGGTGTGATTATCGTTTTTGATTGACAGATATATTCAGGATATGTTGTATCAGGTTAAACAGATTTGGATATCAGGTATACCGTATGAGAATATTTTTGGATTCAGTATGTGTATTCAGTATGCCGTATGTTTGTATTTTGTACGTCGAGACGTCGGACAGGAACAGTTGGATTTATGGCTAAGTATGGAAGCCATTACGTACGTTATGTGTTGAAGCTTACGTACGTTAAATTGGTAGAGTTACGTACGTTATGGCCGAGACATTACGTACGTAACAAGGGAATCAGACGATCGAGTCTTGGCCGGCAGGTGGGACCCTGTGTCGGCAGCTTTCGGCGGAAGGATGTTGACAGGCGAGTCAACTACGACACGACGTTATACGGGATGTATTACGACGTAATATAAGTTTTATCAGAAGCGAGTCAACGTACATGTTACGTACGTTATGAAGGAAACATTACGTACGTAAGCATGTTAACAAAACAGGACAGTTAGTTTTGGGATTAGCATCACGTACGCTATCAAGGATGGCTAACGTACGTAATGCGTGTTACGTACGTTAACCTTGGTGTGTTACGTACGTAACGAACAGAAATGTTTTATAAGTAGATGCCCGTCTTTCATTTCCTTCGACGTTTCTTTTCGTTTTTCGTCTTCAAACATTGAGAGAGGGATACTTTGGCTCTCCTAATCCGATTTTGAGCTTGAGGGCTTGGATTTGGAGCTCGGATATGGAGTCATTGATGATTCTTGAAGTAATTTCTTGAGTATTCCATCTTCTAAGAGGTATGTTAGATAATCCTCTCTTGAATTTCGGATTTTTGATGTTGTTGTTGATAAATGATTCGTATGAAGATGATTAAGATGTTGTTGTTTCGATTCTTGAGGTTATATGAGGTGTATGTTGAAGGAAGATGATGATATGTTGAATTAAGTCTTGATTATGTTGTTATGATTATGGAATCATAATATTCTTGATGTTCTTGGTAGTATTGCTTCGATTTATGATGTTAAGTAGATCATATGTTGAAGAACATGATTATATACACCTTGAATTATGATTAAGGGTTGTTTAGATGTTAGAAAACATCGGGTTATGTTGTTTTATGGATTATGAACGTGAATTTGGATAATTCGTGTTCTTAAAGAACTCTTGAGTTACATGTTATGATTTAGGAAGGATTTCGGATATTTTTGGAATGTGATTATTCACGATAATAATCGGTAAATTGTTTTCTACGAATTTACAAGTATGAACAAGAAGGAGTTTTGTCTTCGTATTTGGAGTTGAAGTTGGAATCGAATATGTTATAAAATCCTTAATGTCGAGATGAATTGATCATTGATTTGATGAATACGTTTTAAGGTGTTGGTGTTTTAGATATGAATATGGAATATTCATATCTAGAACTAAGTTATGTATTTGGTACAATATTTGTATAGGAATACGAATATGATTTCGAGTTTGATGAGAATTATTATCCATGTTTGAATTTGGAAATTCATACTTATTGAATAAGTGTTCAATTCGGATAATGGAATTATTTGAAACCTTTGGAATATGGTTATCTATAATGTTGAATTGATCGGATTGTCCGGATTGATGATGATAACCGGTAATTGGATTTTATTATGATTATACAAGGAGGAAACTTGTAATTGTTTTTAAGATTGAATTTGGAATCGGTAATGTTAGACCCTTGTTGGTTTAAATAGATTATGGATATGATATTCGTGTAACACCCCCAAGATATTCGAGGTGTATTACAGCGCCGTGGACCCCTACATGGGACCCACCAGGCTAACACAAGAAAACACCACTCGACTAACCATCTCGGTTACCAAGGAAACAATTATCAACCACAAGAACATAAAACAACACGCCCGGTACAACCGGCATAATAAACATCAACCGACAATTACATTAACTCCAACGAAGACAATTCGCAACCCGAAAGGAAAAGCCTAAGTACTCGCGAGTACAATCTATAAGTTTACAATTTGTAAAACAACCACATCAAAAGAGACGGTAGAAATTAACAAGACTCGATTTCACATGTCAACAACCTTGGCCGACATCCTCGTACCATCCCAAATAGCCGCTCTGACTGAACATAACCTGAAATCCATAATAAGAATTTCCCCGACAACGGGTCCCCAGAGGGGTTAGCAATTACGCTAGTACAAGTATTCAAGTCAAACCAATTGCTTACACATTTCATAGCATATGCACCAATATCATTTCGAAAACCAAAACAAGACATGTCTTTTTCCGGAAAATAAACAGTCAAACAATTAGCCTTGAGAACAGGGCGGCAGCATACATTCTCACTCGGGGCCTCACAGGGACCCTAACGAGTTGGCTACAATTACAGAAAAACAAAACCACGCACACGCTATTCCGTGAGAACAGGGCGGCAGCATACATTCTCACTCGGGGCCTTGCAAGGACCCTAACGAGTTGGCTAGCGGTACGAAACTCGTGAAATCCAGGGCGGCAGCATAGATTTCCCTCCTTGACCCCGTCGGGCCAACACAAGGTGAGTTACAAACAAGTAATATACATAACCATTTCATGTTAAGCTTAAAGGTTTCCAAAAATACTTGCCTCGATTAATAGACGGTGACGCAAACGGAACGGAAGAATCAAGCACGACCGTGAGGAACCGACGAATGAACCTAACGATTCGAATAACACAATCACAACCAACTCTAGACGATTACGGAAATGGAATACACCCGGAAACCCGCCTACGATTCATGTATATTCGAATAAAAATAACAACGAGGGCGGACCACAACCAAACCCTCTCGATTCCGTAAAAATCCACAAAATATCCATGAATCCGTAGGAAAACTAAAGATACTAACAATATCAATCGTATACATCATGAATCCACCAACAAAACGGAACGAATCGGAAGAAAAACCCAAAACCCCCAAATTAAATCGAAAATAGGGTTTTAGAATATTACCTTAGGAGATTCAAGAACTAAGATCCGTAGAACACGCGTTAGATTGATTATCCGAGCCTCACAACCGAAAAGAAATGATGAAAATCGACCCCCGGATGAAGAACTCTCCCCCTCTATATCCTCTCTCTCGCGATGCAGTGGAAAAATGGGGAAGGAGACGACCGATCTCGTCTAATAAGGACGAGTCTGCGCAATTACCGCTTCGTGTGCCGCGGCACAGCAGAAGTGTGCCGCGACACAGGCCGAAAATCGACTCCCAGGTTTTAGCATTGTGCCGCGGCACAGCCTGCGTGTGCCGCGGCACACGGTACAGTTGGGTTTGGTCGCGGAAGACACACGAGTGTGCCGCGGCACCGGATAGGCACTGTGCCGCGGCACCGGATGGGTGTGCCGCGGCACACGATGCTTGTTCGACATATTACATGCACCTTTCGGCGATTGCCCAACTTCCAAGCGCCGCACCGGTCCGGCCATTGCTCGGCCGCCACGACCCGATGCCTCGATTTCCAAAACGCCGCGAACGAACACGGCGAAAAGTTCGCGGACGACATCAACGACTCGAGATGAAAATGTAATGCAATAATTAATCATACGCGACCAAGAAAAGGGTCAAGATGACAAATACAGATATGGATACCCGTAACTTTCAAGAAATTACAAAATGGCCCAAAACGCCCAGAAATCACGATACGTGATCGAATAACCAAACCGAAGTTCACAACACGTCTAACAAAGTTAAACGGACTTGCGGGAAATTAAACAATAGCTTTGACGAGATTCGCAAGAATCGAACTCAAGTGCGAAAAAGTCGCTAAAAGCACGTAACTCAACAAAACAACACCCAAACGAACTCGGATGACAAAAAGTGTAGAATTAATCATTCTCAGAATGACGAAACGGTCATGAGCGAGCCGTCAAAACGGACTCCGGCCGAAGAAGAAATTTACCAAAAATCGAAAATTGCGGATATTACATTCTACCCTCCTTAATAGAAGTTTCGTCCCGAAACTTAAAATAAGTAGGGAGAAGCAATATCCCTTGCCAAGAAAACTCGACGAGATACAAAAAACCGAAGACTCGCGCCCGACGGTGAAACGCTGCAAGGAACGCAAAGAGACATACGGCGAGAAAATACGCTCTAGGGCGACTAACACGACGTCACCGGTAGAGATAATAAAATCAATGAGTGACAAGCGTCATTAAACGGATAATACAATCAGTCAATTATCCGAGCAATCACAAAACACAACGAACGAAAATCAATATGATTGACCAACCCAACGGTTCATCAAACAAAATGCGAGCCAAACGCTGAACAAATGCGGAATTCCACCGCCTAAAGATTGGAAGATCGAAAACGAGACTAATTTCCCGAGCTTAAGGGAATTACGAAGGAGCCTAAACGCTCAACAATCACGACGGGAACAAAAGCGAACACACAAACGATTGAGATAACAAAAATCGAATGATCATGTCCAAACACGTAGGGTAATAAAATTCAAACAACAACTCCTGGGTAATCGGTGAGAATACAAGACGTGCATTCCCATAAGATCCACAGGAAAGGGAATAGCGATTGAAAAGTCACAACGACAAACGAGTCATTCCGAAACAATACCACCCTCGTTCGATCAACAAAAGCAAGGGATAGGGAAAGTTCAGAAATGTTAACGAGCATAAACGAGTTGATAGAGCCGAAAATACAGAAGTTCAAAATCCGATCCACTTTGAATAAAAGAACTATTAGAACCAAAAGATGTTACTTCCGAACAAGATTCACAATAGTCGAACCAGATTCGGAAAAGTCACAGCGATAACCAGATCGACTCAAAACCAGATTACAGCTCGTTCGAATGGTGAAACCAAGGTATAGATCAAGTTCAGAAGGTATCAATGAACACGAGCGGATCGATAGGCTGGAGAAGGAGAAGATATAGAAGTCAAAATAGTACGGGTATTACTTTTGACCTCGCCCCCGAAACTCACAACAACGAAACCAAGGTAACAGTACAATAAGCAACCGACACAATGCGGCCCACTCACCGATGCACACAATCATACCAACCCGAGCTCTAACAGCTCGCATATATGCGATAACGCATTAACCGCTATGAGGCGACAACATCCGATACCAATATCACACCCCTCACAGAGGCTACCACGACGATTGTGTGGCGAACTACTCAACGCTCACACCGCCAATTCAACAACTCGGGGGTTAACACCCTAACGATAGCACGAACATTACACATATATTCCCGGACCACAATTAGGAATGATAGATTTTAAAAACGAAAACCATCTTTTGAAAATAACTTGCAAGCATCAGTTGATCTTGAGTATCATATATCAAAAAGTAGTACAAACATCGTCATCGAGACTTTCAAAAGAAGTCAACTTGCGTTTAATAAAAAAAATGAAGACACCTTTCGTTAAATTAAAATTTTTCAGCTATTTTGACCTTCGGGTCTAAACGAATGCGTTTCTAAATCATTAGAAATATCTCAAAATGTTTTGATCCTCAAAGTAGAATAATTTTGAAACATAGCGTGGCACTAGTAGGCATCTTGAGAGCATTGTGAGAAAATAATTCATTTTAAAAGTACGTCTCGAGTTTTATTTTCTAAGATACTCAAGGTTTTTCAGAAGTACAATAGGCCAAAATGCCCAAAATTCGCACGTATCAACATTCACTTAAACACATCATATCACACGCATCAAATCGCTCAAAATCACGACGGTAATATACGATCCTCAGGATATATTTAACAACATCGTTAAAACAACAATCGGTTTATCAAAACTGGATGGAAAACGATATCAAGAACAAAACTCCAAAGAGTCAACTCTAGGGATTCAAGAAAATACCTAGATTCGGCGAAGAACAATGGATTAGATGATGTTAAAATCATCTAGGATACTCCAAAACACCTTTGGATGGAAGAGAAATCAGCCCAGATGCGAAACCGAGTCGCTACGTCTCAAACTCATGGAGGAAGAAGAAGGAATGAAGAAAAATGCAACTTCTAGACTGGTGTCCAAGATTTATATCGACACAATTAGCGTGCGCTAATCATTAAGGTTAGCGTGCGCTATCACGGCACCAAACAAAACTCGACCAAAAATACACCGTTAGCGTGCGCTAACGAGAACTTGAGCCCGATCCGGTAGCTCTGATCGCCCGAACTACCGTGTAGCATGCGCTATCCTCCCCTTAGCGTGCTACAAAAGCACTCTTTCGCGCGATAGCTGCATATCGTATCGTGCGATTACGACCCACAGAGACTACAACGGAACATATCTGAATAATTACAGTCCGTAAACCTTTCTCACAAGGATTTACCAGGCTAAGCACAATTTCCCATGTCATTTCGAAAATGCTAAAAAGACCAATGACGGTAATATTTTTCCAAAGCTCACAAAATCATTTGTCAAACCATCATGAAATATTCAAGTCCAAAATGCCAAAACTTGATTCAAGGAATCAGTTTTACGAAATAAAACTCAGTTTGCAAAATACCGAAAGCCGTTTTGAAAGAACTCACACAGCGGATAAAATACGGTTCGAAAATACATCAGCAGTGACGACACTCCTCATATAAACCAAATACGAGAGTCTAATAAACACATATCGTGAAATCGAAATCTATATAAGGATTCCATCATTCAACGACTAATCATACAATTAACTCGTGTCACGCGAGGCACAACACAAGGAAGGGAGTTTAACACCCATAGGTCGCACGTAAGTGACGACCACCCCTCGATACTAATCACGACCAATGATCTCAAACGACGCGTCGCGATGTGACTAAGTCAGACAAAATCCGACAAGACAAAACTCAACAAACACAACTTGACTCGACAACCTAGGTTTCCCCAGGCTAATCTGATTTTAAAATCGTATACTCTAGTTATTCGAAAATAAAACCAATAAGTTAAAAATCGTTTTCAAGACCCCTTCAAACAAGACAAGGGCTTAACAGCGGTAGCATTTTATAAAATATCCTAAAACACTTTTAAACACAACCTTTAAATACCGACACAAGGTTTTATTTGAAAATACAAGGCTGGCTCGCCCAAATTCATGTCACTTTTCAAAAACCCACAATACGATCAAGTCTATGAAATTTTCAAGCATGCACGCCGCATGTATTATTATTAATAGAAACACATTGGTTGTAAATAACAATAATTAGCCAAGTACCAACAATTCCCGGACACACTCATATACGACATTCAAAAATTACCGATTCAAAAGCGCAACTCGGAAATACTAATTCCAAGAATATGTCAAACTATCTCTTCAAGTTTGACAACGTAACTAAAGATCACCGTTTTGGACGTATGTCGAAACTACTATGTGAGTTTCTCAACAAACTCTGCCATCAATACCTATACCGGAACATATCAATGTTCAAAACTTCTACATCATACTGCACCCTTCGGTGTCCAACTCATCGGTACATTCGGCTCAACATACATTTAGTATATCGCAATTACCAAACACAGATTCCATCATACAACAAAAGACTAGAGAGTCAAGCCCTCTCACAATATACCACGGAGCAAAACTCGGATCTTTCGATCACCAACGATCCCACCAATGCTAGGAAGTTTAGCGATGGAGGGCTCGCAAAACGACAAACGGTTAAGCCCAGAACGGCGCACATATTCCAGAGAGATAAAGGACGGCGCAATACAAAAATCAAAAGTACACAAACCGGATGGGTCGAGAAACAACTCGACGATAAGTACGAGAGAGGCAATCACAGTTCAAGAAGTGGAATTTCAATACGAGAAAACAAGAGAATCGAGTAAGGAGAACTTACGAGCACTGGATGTACTGAGATGCCGGCAGCGGTGTGACAATGTGCAAAACAAAACACAACTAGACCCAAATAACCAACAAGCCTAGGTATCCATAAACCTAGGGCTCTGATACCATTTTCTGTAACACCCCCAAGATATTCGAGGTGTATTACAGCGCCGTGGACCCCTACATGGGACCTACCAGGCTAACACAAGAAAACACCACTCGACTAACCATCTCGGTTAGCAAGGAAACAATTATCAACCACAAGAACATAAAACAACACGCCCGGTACAACCGGCATAATAAACATCAACCGACAATTACATTAACTCCAACGAAGACAATTCGCAACCCGAAAGGAAAAGCCTAAGTACTCGCGAGTACAATCTATAAGTTTACAATTTGTAAAACAACCACATCAAAAGAGACGGTAGAAATTAGCAAGACTCGATTTCACATGTCAACAACCTTGGCCGACATCCTCGTACCATCCCAGCGCCCGCTCGTCTGACTGAACATAACCTGAAATCCATAATAAGAATTTCCCCGACAACGGGTCCCCAGAGGGGTTAGCAATTACGCTAGTACAAGTATTCAAGTCAAACCAATTGCTTACACATTTCATAGCATATGCACCAATATCATTTCGAAAACCAAAACAAGACATGTCTTTTTCCGGAAAATAAACAGTCAAACAATTAGCCTTGAGAACAGGCGGCAAAGATACATTCTCACTCGGGGCCTCACAGGACCCTAACGAGTTGGCTACAATTACGTAAAAACAAAACCACGCACACGCTATTCCGTGAGAACAGGCGGCAAAGATACATTCTCACTCGGGGCCTTGCAAGGACCCTAACGAGTTGGCTAGCGATGCGAAACTCGTGAAATCCAGGCGGCAGATAGATTTCCCTCCTTGACCCCGTCTGCCAACACAAGGTGAGTTACAAACAAGTAATATACATAACCATTTCATGTTAAGCTTAAAGGTTTCCAAAATACTTGCCTCGATTAATAGACGGTGGCCAAAGCGGAACGGAAGAATCAAGCACGACCGTGAGGAACCGAATGAACCTAACGATTCGAATAACACAATCACAACCAAGTCTAGACGATTACGGAAATGGAATACACCCGGAAACCCGCCTACGATTCATGTATATTCGAATAAAAATAACAACGAGGGCGGACCACAACCAAACCCTCTCGATTCCGTAAAAATCCACAAAATATCCATGAATCCGTAGGAAAACTAAAGATACTAACAATATCAATCGTATACATCATGAATCCACCAACAAAACGGAACGAATCGGAAGAAAAACCCAAAACCCCCAAATTAAATCGAAAATAGGGTTTTAGAATATTACCTTAGGAGATTCAAGAACTAAGATCCGTAGAACACGCGTTAGATTGATTATCCGAGCCTCACAACCGAAAAGAAATGATGAAAATCGACCCCCGGATGAAGAACTCTCCCCCTCTATATCCTCTCTCTCGCGATGCAGTGGAAAAATGGGGAAGGAGACGACCGATCTCGTCTAATAAGGACGAGTCTGCGCAATTACCGCTTCGTGTGCCGCGGCACAGCAGAAGTGTGCCGCGACACAGGCCGAAAATCGACTCCCAGGTTTTAGCATTGTGCCGCGGCACAGCCTGCGTGTGCCGCGGCACACGGTACAGTTGGGTTTGGTCGCGGAAGACACACGAGTGTGCCGCGGCACCGGATAGGTGTCTGCAGCGGCTGCAGCGTGCGCGGCACGGATGGGTGTGCGCGGCACACGGCGATTTGTTCGACATATTACACTGGCACCTTTCGGCGGTGCCGGCCGACTTCCGATTGCGCCGCGGTCCGCCGATTGCTCAGCCGCCACGACCCGATGCCTCGATTTCCAAAAACGCACGGAACGAACACGACGAAAAGTTCGCGGACGACATCAACGACTCGAGATGAAAACGTAATGCAATAATTAATCATACGCGACCAAGAAAAGGGTCAAGATGACAAATACAGATATGGATACCCGTAACTTTCAAGAAATTACAAAATGGCCCAAAACGCCCAAAAATCATGATACGTGATCGAATAACCAAACCGAAGTTCACAACACGTCTAACAAAGTTAAACGGACTTGCGGGAAATTCGAAACAACAGTTTCGGACGAGATTCGCAAGAATCGAACTCAAGTGCGAAAAAGTCGCTAAAAAGCACAGAACTCAACAAAACAACACCCAAACGAACTCGGATGACAAAAAGTGTAGAATTAATCATTCTCAGAATGACGAAACGGTCATGAGCGAGCCGTCAAAACGGACTCCGGCCGAAGAAGAAATTTACCAAAAATCGAAAATTGCGGATATTACAATTCGGATTGTGGAATCGTATTGTGGTTTTGAATTCGTGATCGATTGATTTGGTTGTTGGATATGTGTTTATCGGGATATTGTAGAACCGTTGTTGATCGGTTATTGATTGTTATTTGTGATCATCAAGTTACGGATTGTATTGTGGATATGAGTTCGTATTTGTTGAGTTGGATTATTTGGTATTATGTATATGATCGAGGTTTCGTTGAACCGTTGAGTTTGTTGATTGAGTATGTCGGTTATTGATTTTTATCGAATGTGTGTTAATCGGTTATTGCAATAGGTTGATATTTTGATCATGGATTATGACCGTTGAGTTGCGGTTGAGGCTAAAGAGTTCGTAGATTGCTTTTGGTCGGGGCTAAGGAGCTCGTAGACAAAGGCAATGGATTTTGGTAATGGCTTCGTGGTATCGGTATCGAGGCAAGTTTATACTTGTTCAGTTTATAATATTTGATGAATGGTTTCGTTTTCATTTCATTTATAATTCATATAGCAATGTTGTTAGAAAGGACTATTGTTGGTATTAATGGTTGTGTTGATCGTCTCATTGGGGGATGTTGATGGATATGGTCCTCGGCTTTGAGGTAATCTAAGTATTTGTTCAATCATGTGGACAATTAGTATGTTGAGTTGTTGTATATGTTGAGGTTTCGTGTAGTGAGTTTCGTATCGGTTATTCATTGAGGGATGTTGATCCCAGGACTATTGTATTGAGATCGTAGATGTTTTGGTCATTCATTTGGGGATGGTGATCCCAGGATTGATGTTTTGGATATTGATTAGTCGTGTCGACTTTTCATTGTCGACTATTGTTGTTCACTTCGGTGAGTCTTTTGATCCTTATTGGATATGTGTTTCTTTGAGTTTCGTTGTCATGTTGCATCGTGACATATCCGAGTCATATCTGCGTTCCGATTGGATATTGTGTAGGATTTTTAGCCGGGCACATATATAGTCATGCGTGAATATTTTCCGTGAAAGGCTGTGCACACGAGACGTAGTTCGTTGAGGCTAATTAGGTACATTGTCCCACGTATATCTTGGATTCCGTATACGCGGTGGACCTGTGCACTGACAAATATTAGGATCGTGCGAACTAAGATTTCCATCTTTGAGCATTATTGTTTGGGCGTTCTTCCTCCATTTGATGGTTGGGTATGTTCGACGGTTTGTGACTGGTTGATCTTACGCCCGAGGGGTATGTTGGCCTTTATGAGTTATTTCTTTGAGATCCATTATTGTTGATCATTTGGAGTTTACCTTGTTGATGGTATTCTCGGTTATTGTTGATCCTTTGTTGATCGTGTCGGAGCTATCATGTTGATGGTATTCTTAGTTATCGTGATCCTTTATTGGTCGTATTGGAGTTATCATGTCGATGATATTCTCAGTTGATTTATCGGTTGATCTGGTTATTGATCGTATAAGCATTCGGACTATATGTCGATGTTTTCGGATTTGTATTCATTGTCAAGTGGTAGTTGATCTACGTATATGTTGTGTATTATTGGTTTATACATGTTGAGATTTGATTGTGTAATCCGACGGACAGGATTTGGCACAGATTGGATTATTTCCACACTTATGAGTTATGATGATGTTTTGAGGATTGTCGGTATTTTTGGAATACAATAGAGATGATTGTTGTTGAATTCATTTCGTCATTTGAGAATATGAAATGTGGAATATGTCAAGGATTGATTTAGTATGGATTGTTATGGATTGGTAAGGTATGACGGTAAGATTACTTTGGTAGTATTCTTACAATATTATTACATTGGTATGTAATTATTTATGATGATGTGATCGATATCATTATTGAGTATTGTGGCTGACCCCGTCGTGGGCTTTATTTTTAGGTACTCGGAGATCGATCTAGTAGCGGTCGTGAAGGGATGAGCTTCCCGATGTGATACTGGTGGTGGCATGTTTTTGAGTATTTATTTCTGGTTGTTTTATTTCCGCTGCAAATGTGTATTTTGAACTGCATTTATCCGCTGCGTGTGTATATTTCAAAATGGCTTTTCGGTATCTTTATCCGCTGCGTGTGTGTATTTTAAATGGCCCTTTTGGCACTTAGCGAACTTGGGTTATTTCGTTAAACCTTTTCCTAAACTATTTTATCGGTACGTTTAAGCAGTGTCTTAACGTACATTTTGAACTATCGAGATTTGGCACTTCGCCTTGTATTTTCAAATGGTATTTTATGACGGTATTTCAAAATTATGTTTTTGAAAATATTTGAGTATTTGCAAAATATTACCGTCATCATCCTTTTGGCGTTTTTGAATTGGTTTTGTAAACGGTTTTTAGCCTGGTGGGTTCTGGCGCGGGACCCACGGAGCTGTAATATCCCGGATGGTTTTGGGGGTGTTACAACACCCGTATTATTATCAGCCCACTTGCACTTAAACACAGGCACTCTAAACTTAACATAATCAAGTTCCCAGATCTCTTCTATAACTCCATAGTAACTCGTCGATGCCAAAACTGGGTTTTTGTCTTTTGAGCTTGAAAAGTGCATAGACTCGGCTTGAAGAGTAACTCCACTATTTTGAATCGTACTCTTGTCATCTTGTGACTTTGTATAGAATGAGTACTTATTAATATCGTATCCACTCTAAGTTACGACATCAGATTTGGGTCCGTAAGCTAGCCATTGTAATGTGTCAGATGCACTGCTAGAAATTTGTTCCTTAAACCATCTCAAGAAAGTCGTATTATGTTCGATCAACAACCATTTTTCACTCATTCGGGGATTCTTTATCTTCAAATGATTCTTGTGAGCTGACAAGTAGGGAAGAACATCATCAGTGTTATTCAAAATGTACAAATGTGCTTGAAGCACCTCATCTCGACTCTTGGTTACAACTTTAACACCTCGTGTACCCTTTCCTCTAATTCTATCATCATGTCGAGACTTAGGAAGCCCTACAGATTCCACTTGTGACATGTAATCTGTGTAAAACTCGATAGCTTCTTCTGCAATGTGCCTCTCCACAATAGATGCTTCGGGACGAAATGGGTTTTTGGTATACCCTTTGAAAATCTTCATGTATCGCTCAATTGGGTACATCCATCTCAAATAAACAGGGCCACACTCTTCAATCTCTCTAACTAGATGGACAAGTAAGTGAACCATGATATCGAAAAAAGAAGGAGGAAAATACATCTCCAATTGGCATAAGATAACAACAGCCTCATTTTTCCACTCATCCAAAACTAGAGGATCTATCACTTTGCTACATATAGCATTGAAAAAAAAAGCACAAGCGAGTTATGCCATGCCTCACTTTTTTAGGCAAAACATCATGTATAGCCACTGCTAGAAGTTGTTGCATCAAGATATGACAATCATGGGACTTTAAGCCAACCAATTTAAGAGTTTGCAACGACACAAGACTCTTAATATTTGAAGAGTAACTTTGTGGCACTTTAATGCCTTGTAAACATTTACAAAAGCTGATTTTCTCCCTTTTGATAAAATATAACATGCTGGGGGGAGATAAGTGTAACACCCCCAGAATACGTCCGGGAATATCACACGCCGTAGACCCTTCTCACAAGGATCTACCAGGCTACACTCCAATAGACTACTTAATTGATTAACCGACCGGGGTTAATCTAATTACAAAGCAGACCGACAAGGTCATTAAACAATTCAGAACTAAAGAAACTCACCTCACAATGACAAGAATAAACTGCAATACAGAAAGAAATGACAACTCATTTTAATAAATGAAAACTACACCCATGCAAGGGTGAATACTCGACCAAAAAGGGGAATGCCGACCAAAGTGAAAACAAATGGAAAGACTCTGACTCTTGTGTGATTAGCATCGTCGTCTTCCATCTTCTTCCAAGCCAATCCCGTGACTGCTCCCGAGCTGCCAAAACCTGAGCGCATAACAGGCACCCACCCCCCGAAAACTCGGGGGTTAGCAAACTGGAATTTTGCTAGTGCAAGTACATAATATACAAGATATACGAATAATAACAACACAAAACTCAACAGCCGCGAAGCCTTAACACAAACCATACATTCCCATAGTCAACACTGTATAGCACTCGCATACACAAGGTGAGAAATAATCACATAGTCATATTCTCTATATGGAACGTAACACCAATTAAACTTTAAACGAACCTAAGGAGTCAAAAGATTTACTTTGTAAATCTATTCTTATAAAGGGAAAAGTATTTTGATAAGATAGTTTGAAAACATTATTAATGACTCGGGTCGTCTTGGGGTTTTAAACAAAAATCGAATGGGGATGCTTTTAGAAAATAATTTCAAGAGCTCTCGGGTTCTCGACCCAAGATATGGAAAATGATTGCACGAAAATATGTCAACATTATTCAGGATCCTCAATCCAATTTATAGAACACAGTCACAAACGAAATCATTACAACATCTCACGGGTTTCTCAACCCAATCCAATTAACATCATCACGAGATCAATCATCTCAACGTTTCACAGGGCCCTCGACCCAATACACAGAATAGCACCACAATACAATCAAAGGCACAATCTCTCATTCGACATATTTCGTCAAACCTCCTTGGTTAATTAACCCTGATACCAACGCTTTAAAAACAAGTGAAACAAACCTTTCAAAAACGCGAATCGCAGTCTATATCAAGACAAACGTTTAAGAGAGAGTTTGAAAGATTTTAGATACGAACATCGTTCGGTAACGGGGTCTTAGCTATCACTCAAATACCCGAAACCAATAAGCCTGCCAGGCGCCTCTCTTGCGCACCTGTGTACCGGCGTTCACTTCCATCATGTTGGCCGCTCATTGAACATGTCACCGCACCGGCGTCACTCCCGCAAGAGCCGCCCCTTGCGCGCGCATTAGGTAACACCGGCGTTCACCACCCATATGGAGCCGCACATTGCAGCATACACCAGGCCGGAGTGCACGCCCCGCCCTCAGAGGTTCCCGGATACGACGTTTCTCACAACAAGTCTCCACATTATTTCAATCATCAAGCACACAGACAAACATCACAACAATTATCAACTCAGTACATCATGTCACACAATTTCTCCGCCAGTCCATAACCACACAAATAAACAATAACACGCACGTTATTAATCAAGACTCAACACAATAAGTCTTCGGTAAAACCCCAACACTACACATGTATCCTTAATATATATATATATATATATAACCTTACTATATTACATCTATAAGTATAGTTCATCCATCAATCCAAGTTGAGTACGTCAACTAGTGTTAGTATTCATCACTCGTCATTCACCAATATAGGCGCTTATGTCAATATATGTATATACATACATATATTTAACATATAAATATATATACATGTATAAAACTAGATATATATATATATACATGCACATATATATATTCACACATTTATACATCCGTATAAATTCATATACTTCGACAACAATGATTTCACGTAGTTATAATTCGTATATCAAGGTACTTGCCTTGGTAATCTCTCACAAATACTTCGGAAAAAATGCGGTTGATTGGAGAAATTCGGAACTCCAATGAAAACGGCGATCGGAAAGGCTCAACACTAGATTTTTGTAGGGAATTCGTCCCTAGTATCCTATCATCAAATAAACAACAAATCACACGAGTAAAAACATCACAAAACGACCAATTTACTCTCTGCGGCATTTTCCCGGACACCTTGAAGGCGTCAAACGAAAGTTCATATAAACGACGAATCGGAAATGGTAAAACCGTGGAAAGATGATGAAAATGATAGAATACTACTTAATCTACAATTATCCATCAGAAATATGAGTTAAAACGATCAAATCGGACAAAGTCAACTAAGACCCCCAAAACTAGATTTTAGGAAATCATACCTTTATTCGATCGATCGGAGCAAGTTATGGAAGGATTAATTGATGATATGGACTCACTAATCTCGTGGATTTATAGTGGAACAACATGCCCTCATGTTCTCCAAGCTCCAGCCGCGGAAAGATGGGAAGAAGGAGTAGAACAATGGGTGTAAACCCGTCTGTCCCGTCATATTTATACTCGTGCAGGACACGGCGCAACAAACGGCCCAGTCCAGCGCCGTGTTTACCGCCGTGTTGCGGGTCAGCGCGCGACCTGACCGACACGGCACAACAAACGGCCCAGTCCAGCGCCGTGTTGCGGGTCAGTACACGACCTGACCGACACGGCGCAACACCCGGCGCAAGACACTTGCGCGTGTGTCTCGGCCGTGTCCGACACGGCGCAACACCCGGCGCAAAACTTGCGCGGGTTCTCGACCGTTTATCGGCAGGCCTGCTAGTCCTGGCCGACCCGGCGCAGGACACGGCGCTCGGCAGCGCCGTTTTCACCACCGTTTCGTACAGGTCCGGCCAGCGAAGCTCTGGTTGAAAAATGATTCCGGCACAATCCGAAAATTACAATAGGACCACAACGGCGATCCGGAAGGAGACGGAAAATAATAAAACAGGACATACGATTAGCTCGACTCCCACAGTGATAAGTCGTACCCGACGAATATCACAACACGGTACATCACGCCGTACCAAGAAGTCGTCCGCAGAACAAAATGACCGGTGCAACCGGCAAAATTCGAAAATAACCGGATGTAAATCTCGAGTATTGCAACTATAACGTACCGGTTATGATCCAAAACGATAACAAGCGAATTACAAAGCATGAAATGTCCCAAGCACGGAACGAACACGACGAAAAGCTCGTGGACCGCATCAATGCTTCGAAATGAAAATAATGATATACAACAATTCACCACATATGGCCCTAAATACAAAATCGATCGCCGAGAGGGAGAAATAATTAAATGCTGACACTCGACAGTTGAGAAATTTCCGTTCTACAAAGAGAATTTCAAATTAAACCGGAAATGAAAAATCTCGGGTATTACATTCTACCCCCCTTAAAATAAGTTTCGTCCCGAAACTTAAAGTGAGGAGCGATGGGAAAAAAAATCAAGGAAAAGTAATTACGTGCTCAGCCCAAAACATCACGAGCAACGCGAGAACGTAAGGTTCCAGAAGTATGATGAACTGACCTAGCAGGTACAAGGCAATTTAAAATGATCGAAAGGTTCGCAGATGAATTACCAACAATGAAAGTCATCCCATACTGAAAATACTAAGAAGAGTACGGGTAATACATTCCCCCGTCTAAGAGGACATTCAATCCCGAAACTTAGAACAACAAAAGATGGAAATGCAAATCAACGAAACGAAAAACGATCGAAGTTACGATTGTTGGAATCAGCAACAATTAGGACATATTACAAAATATTCATTCTCCCATGTTAGGCTCCTCAAAAGGAGACGTAGGGTTTCGGGACATTCTCCGGTCACTTACTCTGTTCGCCAACAGGGTAGCATTCATTGCCAGTTCGGAAATTATCTCACAATGCTTCTCCCGATGACCTTCACACCCGCACCGGTAACAAGTCAAGAGTGGAAAGGGACAATTTGCACGAACATGTCCCTGACGATTGCAGTTGAAGCACCCTCCCTTCTTACCGAGAGTCACCGATGCTGGCTTGGGATTCCCAGAGCTCACTCCCGATCGCGAAGACGACGCGTTCGAACGACGTGGGGGTTTGGGAGCCTTAGACTCTTCACCGACCAAAAATTTCTCAGATGTCCTCGGTCTCTTGGCTTCGCTCGAGGGCTTGACTACAGAGGAGATTTCATAGGATATCGTTTGATTTTGATACTCCTTCACTGTAGCATGAATCGTTGTCGTACGAACCAGCTCGCCGCTTCCATTCCCATCATCACGTCTACGTCTGCCGAGGCTCGACATACTAATACAGGTAATACCGTTCAACAATATTAATTTATCATTTGTACAATATACCACAATTATCACCCGACTATTAGTTAGCATCCTTAGAATAATGGTAATATCGTAAAGCACAAAGTTTTATGAAGTCAATTTCGAGTCCTTCGACGAGGACGGTCATTATATGTATGCACTTAACGAAAACAAATTTTTGAAAAAAGAAAAGGGGCTAGTCACGTTGCGCCCAAAACTTGTAAATACTGTTTTTGTTTCGGAAGAGGAAGTTTATATAACGATTCTAAAAATTATTTTCGAGTGATGTATAAAATGGGAATTGAAAATTGAATTGTAACTAATTTGAAGTATTTCAAAAGTGTTGAGTCCCAAATACCATAATTTTGAAAATATTTCCTCTTCTACCAAAACGTTTATCCGAAAGAATTTTCCGCCGAGATACGTGACCATTTGACATGACGACATTAAATCACGGCTTTTCACAATGTTAGAAAATTTCAAAGTACCACTTAAAATATTCATGATACTATAGCTCCGTGGGCCCCGTGCCGGAAGCCACCTGGCTAAAAATCATTTTCAACAAAAATGTCCAAAAAGCCAAAAAGGCCGATGTCGGTAATATTCTCAAATACTCACAAAAGTCATTTATAAAATATCAAAAACCATCATAAGAATACAATCAAAACGTGAAAAATCAAAATATCAAAACTCGGTTTGCAAGACACCAAAAGCCATCTCAAAATATTCACGCAGCGGATAAATTTAACATTCATAAATTTATTCTAATAAAGTGCAAGAACAAATAAATATGCTCGACTTCCGAAGCATATTACATAACCATTTTTACTCGGACCGCATACGCATGTTATATCTTAAAACAATAATATCACCAACAAGTTCCAATTCCTAGTTCACATTAAACATATTAGCACAATATAATCAAATACGTATATAAGGGGACTTACGATCGGGAGGCTTACCATCACGGATTGCCGGAAGATGATGTCGGAACCACGATACTAATCACAACTCTGATGCGCGCGACTTACACCGGACATGGACTTGACCCAACGGCCTAGGTTTTTCGCAAACCTAAGCTCCGATACCATAAATGTAACACCCCCAGAATACGTCCGGGAATATCACACGCCGTAGACCCTTCTCACAAGGATCTACCAGGCTACACTCCAATAGACTACTTAATTGATTAACCGACCGGGGTTAATCTAATTATAAAGTAGACCGACAAGGTCATTAAACAATTCAGAACTAAAGAAACTCACCTCACAATGACAAGAATAAACTGCAATACAGAAAGAAATGACAACTCATCTTAATAAATGAAAACTACACCCATGCAAGGGTGAATACTCGACCAAAAAGGGGAATGCCGACCAAAGTGAAAACAAAAGGAAAGACTCTGACTCTTGTGTGATTAGCATCGTCGTCTTCCATCTTCTTCCAAGCCAATCCCGTGACTGCTCCCGAGCTGCCAAAACCTGAGCGCATAACAGGCACCCACCCCCCGAAAACTCGGGGGTTAGCAAACTGGAATTTTGCTAGTGCAAGTACATAATATACAAGATATACGAATAATAACAACACAAAACTCAACAGCCGCGAAGCCTTAACACAAACCATACATTCCCATAGTCAACACAGTATAGCACTCGCATACACAAGGTGAGAAATAATCACATAGTCATATTCTCTATATGGAACGTAACACCAATTAAACTTTAAACGAACCCAAGGAGTCAAAAGATTTACTTTGTAAATCTATTCTTATAAAGGGAAAAGTATTTTGATAAGATAGTTTGAAAACATTATTAATGACTCGGGTCGTCTTGGGGTTTTAAACAAAAATCGAATGGGGATGCTTTTAGAAAATAAGTTCAAGAGCTCTCGGGTTCTCGACCCAAGATATGGAAAATGATTGCACGAAAATATGTCAACATTATTCAGGATCCTCAATCCAATTTATAGAACACAGTCACAAACGAAATCATTACAACATCTCACGGGTTTCTCAACCCAATCCAATTAACATCATCACGAGATCAATCATCTCAACGTTTCATAGGGCCCTCGACCCAATACACAGAATAGCACCACAATACAATCAAAGGCACAATCTCTCATTCGACATATCCTGCTCAAGACCCCCGATTAATTAACCCTCGGAGATTTCGTCAAACCTCCTTGGTTAATTAACCCTGATACCAACGCTTTAAAAACAAGTGAAACAAACCTTTCAAAAACGCGAATCGCGGTCTATATCAAGACAAACGTTTAAGAGAGAGTTTGAAAGATTTTAGATACGAACATCGTTCGGTAACGGGGTCTTAGCTATCACTCAAATACCCGAAACCAATAAGCCTGCCAGGCGCCTCCCTTGCACTGTACCGGCGTTCACTTCCATCATGTTGGCCGCTCATTGAACATGTCACCGCACCGGCGTCACTCCCGCAAGAGCCGCCCTTGCGCGCGCATTAGGTAACACCGCGTTCACCACCCATATGGAGCCGCACATTGCAAGATACACCGTGCCGGAGTGCACGCCCGCCCTCAGAGGTTCCCGGATACGACGTTTCTCACAACAAGTATCCACATTATTTCAATCATCAAGCACACAGACAAACATCACAACAATTATCAACTCAGTACATCATGTCACACAATTTCTCCGCCAGTCTATAACCACACAAATAAACAATAACACGCACGTTATTAATCAAGACTCAACACAATAAGTCTTCGGTAAAACCCCAACACTACACATGTATCCTTAATATATATATATATATATAACCTTACTATATTACATCTATAAGTATAGTTCATCCATCAATCCAAGTTGAGTACGTCAACTAGTGTTAGTATTCATCACTCGTCATTCACCAATATAGGCGCTTATGTCAATATATGTATATACATACATATATTTAACATATAAATATATATACATGTATAAAACTAGATATATATATACATGCACATATATATATACACACATTTATACATCCGTATAAATTCATATACTTCGACAACAATGATTTCACGCAGTTATAATTCGTATATCAAGGTACTTGCCTTGGTAATCTCTCACAAATACTTCGGAAAAAATGCGGTTGATTGGAGAAATCCGGAACTCCAATGAAAACGGCGATCGGAAAGGCTCAACACTAGATTTTTGTAGGGAATTCGTCCCTAGTATCCTATCATCAAATAAACAACAAATCACACGAGGAAAAACATCACAAAACGACCAATTTACTCTCTGCGGCATTTTCCCGGACACCTGGAAGGCGTCAAACGAAAGTTCATATAAACGACGAATCGGAAATGGTAAAACCGTGGAAAGATGATGAAAATGATAGAATACTACTTAATCTACAATTATCCATCAGAAATATGAGTTAAAACGATCAAATCGGACAAAGTCAACTAAGACCCCCAAAACTAGATTTTAGGAAATCATACCTTGATTCGATCGATCGGAGCAAGTTATGGAAGGATTAATTGATGATATGGACTCACTAATCTCGTGGATTTATAGTGGAACAACATGCCCTCATGTTCTCCAAGCTCCAGCCGCGGAAAGAGGGGAAGAAGGAGTAGAACAATGGGTGTAAACCCGTCTGTCCCGTCATATTTATACTCGTGCAGGACACGGCGCAACAAACGGCCCAGTCCAGCGCCGTGTTTACCGCCGTGTTGCGGGTCAGCGCGCGACCTGACCGACACGGCGCAACAAACGGCCCAGTCCAGCGCCGTGTCTACCGCCGTGTTGCGGGTCAGTACGCGACCTGACCGACACGGCGCAACACCCGGCGCAAGACACTTGCGCGTGTGTCTCGGCCGTGTCCGACACGGCGCAACACCCGGCGCAAAACTTGCGCGGGTTCTCGGCCGTTTATCGGCAGGCCTGCTAGTCCTGGCCGACCCAGCGCAGGACACGACGCTCGGCAGCGCCGTTTTTACTGCCGTTTCGTACAGGTCCGGCCAGCGAAGCTTCGGTTGAAAAATGATTCCGGCACAATCCGAAAATTACAATAGGACCACAACGGCGATCCGGAAGGAGACGGAAAATAATAAAACAGGACATACGATTAGCTCGACTCCCACAGTGATAAGTCGTACCCGACGAATATCACAACACGGTACATCACGCCGTACCAAGAAGTCGTCCGCATAACAAAATGACCGGTGCAACCGGCAAAATTCAAAAATAACCGGAACAGAAATCTCGAGTATTGCAACTATAACGTACCGGTTATGATCCAAAACGATAACAAGCGAATTACAAAGCATGAAATGTCCCAAGCATGGAACGAACACGACGAAAAGCTCGTGGACCGCATCAATGCTTCGAAATGAAAATAATGATATACAACAATTCACCACATATGGCCCTAAATACAAAATCGATCGCCGAGAGGGAGAAATAATTAAATGCTGACACTCGACAGTTGAGAAATTTCCGTTCTACAAAGAGAATTTCAAATTAAACCGGAAATGAAAAATCTCGGGTATTACAATAAGTTCGTTTACCAGCTGATTGCGGATGCAACTGAGGACAAATACCCTTATCCTCTAGGTCTAGACGAGCCTGGACACCATCTTTTGTTTTGTCTTTAATATTGAGAAGTGTGTCGATCACACTATCGCACACATTTTTTTCGACATGCATAACATCTATGCAATGTCTAACATCTAGTTTGCTCCAGTATGGAAGATCAAAGAATATGGACCTCTTCTTCCATATATTTGTCGCAACGGACTTTTTTGTAGCTTTCCCAAACACAGTATTGATATTCTTAATGCGATCGTAAACTTGCTCACCTGTTAATGGTATCGGTGCAAATCCCTCTTCCTGGTATCCATTAAAAGCTTTTCTCAATCTACGATATGGGTGATAGCGCTTGAAAAACCTCCGATGTTGAGTGTAAACTGTTTTTTTTTCGTGTTTCAACTGAACGTAACTTGTGTTTTCTTCACATATAGGACATGCATGATGCCCCTTCACACTATACCCGCTCAAGTTTCCATATGCCGGAAAGTCATTAATGGTACAAAATAACATTGCACGTAGCTTGAAACTTTGTTGGTGGTACCCATCAAACACGTCAACCCCTTCAACCCACATCATTTTCAAATCATCAATCAACGGACTTAGATAAACATCTGTCATTTCCTGGCTGATTTGGGCCTGAAATCATCATTGACAACATAACATATCTCCGCTTCATACATAACCAATGAGGTAAATTATAGATCACAAGTAGGACGGGCCATGAGCTATGCTTAGTGCTTAAATTACCAAACGGATTCATCCCATCTGTGGCAAGTCCAAGCCTAAGGTTTCTTGCCTCACCCCCAAAATCCGGAAATAAATGATCTATTTTCTTCCACTGCATGTAATCAGCAGGATGACGAATTAGTCCGTCGCATTTTCTCCCTTTTGCGTGCCATATGAGATTCTTTGCGTCATCCTTATTAGCAAACAGTCGCTTGAACCTTGGAATAATTGGAAGATACCACAACACCTTCGCTGGAGGCCCTCGTTGTGTGCTCTCTCCATCACTAGAATCATCATGCTTCACTTTGTAGCGTGATGCCCCGCACACAGGACACTTATGCAATAATTCAAACTCTTTTCGGTACAATATGCAATCATTAGGGCAGGCGTGTATTTTCTTATACGCTAAACCCATCGGACACAAAACCTTCTTCGCCTCATAAGTACGGTTAGGCAATTTATTACCTTCTGGAAGTATCTCCTGTATCAACTCGAGTAATTCGGTGAAACTTTTATCACTCCACCCATTTTTTGCTTTCACATTAACCAACTTCAACACGGCAGACAAGCGTGTGAAATTTTTACAACCCGGATATAAAGGAGTCTCTGAATCTCTTTTCAATGCATCATAAACATGCGCTCGTTGGAATAATTCTTCTCCAACATCACGAATCATGTCTTCAAATTGATCACCATCTATATCTACGTGTGTGTCTTCAGTTGGAATGTCTACTAGTTCGCCATGCCATATCCAAATCGTATAGTTCGTATTTATTCCCTCACAAATAAGATGTTCACGAATTATGTCAGCTTCATATCATCTCCCGTTCATACACTTGACACAAGGGCAAAAATATCTTTCATCGGGTTCCGGGCGATTTTTTCGGGCGAACTCAAGAAATTGTTCGATTCCATTATCATACTCAGCACTGTTACGACTTGCATTCATCCAACTTCGATCCATTTTTCTTCTTTTCTGTTGTACACATAGTGAAATTCAATTTGCAATTCCTTTAGTTAGAATCAGCCACATTTAATGTTATTTTAATCTTCTACCAAAATCATGTACGACAACTAAGACTTAGTCCATACTATTTATAGGATATGTAATGTCTTTGAGTCTTCAGACTACAAATCATGGAAATCATCTTAAGTAATAATGTACTATTTGTATAAATTATAATTTCCTAATCAAAACAGCGTCAATTGCTTTTTTTATATATGATAAGCGACGGGAAGGGCGGACAAAGAGAACTTAGAAACGAAAAAATAGGAAAAAATAGGAAAATTTTAGAAAGCGCTATGGTACAAAAACAATTGCAGGTGTTGCTTTTGAATGAAAATTCGGTTTGGATTTCTATTGGAAATTTCCACAAGGATATATACCATTTCAAAGTTGTGAATGAAAGAAACCACACAAATAACAAAGAATAAAGTAATTTTGACCAACCGAGACTTCAAGAGAAAACACTCTTATTTTTCTATAAACTCGTAATTAAAACCTAAACCTATTACATTTACTTAATAATGTAAAAGTGTCTTAAAAGAGAATCAAGACTCGCTAGTAAAATTTAAATAAAGAAAACCATTTTCCAGATTGCATATGCCACATGTGTTTGAGTTGCAGTATGTAGTCATTCATTCATACAAAAAGGAAAGCAATAAAGCAATTTAAGCACAAGACTGCTATAAAATAAACATTATTATATACATGTTCTGATTCCAAATTAAGAATCATGGTCATTCATAACCTCACATGACCTTTTATTAACCTCTATTCTGAACTTAGTACATTAAACGGATAGTTTGGATCCATTATGATAAATACTTTTTTTCTTCTTTTTGTAAGTTTATAACCATTAATGTGTTAACCATGATGATTAAAAAAAAGTATATAGTTGCAATTGGTTATTGGCTAAACATCTTTTCAATATATACATTTGGAAGAATTCCAACTTGTTTGACATGCTCAACTAATTTCCTGTTATATCTTTTAGCTTAGACATCGAACAGGGTCCAAATCAACCCATATGCAGTATACAAATGGACTAAACATGCCAACTTTTTTGAAAACCAATAACTACATTATGCAGAAAACAGCTAATTTAGTACTTCAGGTGATCCCAAAATATATTAAGCAATACTTCCGAGTCACAGAACCTGAACAGGGAAAACCTCGTCCGTTTACGGGTTTACTTTAACATACCAAGATCAAGTAAAGTTTACAAAACCTAACATTTTTACAAAACCCAGTTCATATCAAGCATAAAGTCGATAAATTTTAATACGAATAAAATTTTCACAAAACCAGTTAGATTATATACATATAAACCTTAATATCAATAAATTTGAACACTTTAACACACCAAAATAAAGAAAATGCAATCTTTTACAAAACCCATTTCAATTATCATATATAAAAAAGCAATTGAATTTAATAAGATCAAGAATCAAGATTCCCAAACCCTAATTATGTAAATTAAGGATAAAAAAAGGGTGATTAATGTAATACTTACTTGAATTATGTTTTGATTATAACGGTGGGAAGGGCGGATCCAGCGACGGGAAGGGCGGACAAGGCGACGGGAAGGGCGGAAACAGCGACGGAAACGGCGGACAACGGCGACGGGAAGCAGCGACGGGAACGGCGGACAACGACGACGGGAAGCAGCGACGGGAAGGGAGGAAGGGCGGCGACGGGAAGGGCGGCGACGGGAAGGGCGAACGGCGACGGAAAAATATGGAGGTGTATTCAGGGTAGAGAGAGGCGGAGGAAGAAAAATAAAACCGTAACTCTGGAGACACAGGTTGTGTAGGCTCTGAAAGACCATTCTTTCCTTATTCACGACTGGGATAGTTTTGGATACAGACTTTTCTTCTCCGGTCGAAAGGACTGGACTTCTTCTCAAACAAATAGGCTCTGCGAAGGCGAGGCTACTGCTTAGACGCACAGACCGCGGGTTTTTAATGAATCAACAACAGCGGTTGTTGCTTAACAGCGGTTATTAACTAAAACTGTTGTTAAATATATATTTTTTTTAGAAAAACATTAACAGCGGTTATAGTTTAAACCGCTGTTAATTGTCACTTTTTTAACATCGGTTTTCCTTAACAACCGATGTTAAATTGCAAGTTCATTTTTTTTTAATTTTTTGGGATAAATTTAACATCGGTTATTATAAAACCGCTGTTAAGTTGCTGTTTTAACATCGGTTATTTAAATAACCGCTGTTAATTTATTTACACTATTTATAAGTATGCCACCGCGTCATTTTAACAGCGGTTTTCGAACAACCGCTGTTAAAAGGGCGCTGTTAAAGGCTAGTTTTGTAGTAGTGTGGTGGCATGAATGTCGAGGTGTTGCCACGCATTTGTTGTACTAGCCCTCTGTGAGAGGTGTGAACTGGTGTTTACTGTTTATCACCCCGTGGTGATTTGCGTGTTGTCGCACGAGTGTGAGCTGTTGAAGCTTGGGTTTGTACGTTTGTGTACATGTGTGATTGTTTCATAATGTTTGTAATTATGTGCTGGTTATCATTCGGGTCGTTGAGGTCGCCGAACGATACCGTCGTTGTTGTAGTGTTTGTGTGTGTATTACTTTATGATGGTAATTGTTGTATATGATATGTGTTATGATTCTTTGTTGTGCTGAGCTGGCATCTCCGCTATATTGTTTTGCGACGTTATGCCCCATTGTATCTAGCATTTGTATTTTCGGTATGCCGAGCCGAGGTGTTTCAACCGTGATGTGCTGGGGCATGCACGTGTAAATTATCCTTCTCGTCAGTAACGCGTTTCAAGTGCGGACTCGAGGGACACCGAATTCAGTTTTGCGAATTAGCTACTGAGACTTTCGGAGTTCGCGCTTCAGCACAGATATCAGGATCAACTCTGAGAGACCCATGGGAGATTTTCATGTCGGATGATTTTTGTGTTGTTACCTTGTTTCCGTTGTTGTGAGTTGCAGGGACGACATTTCTTTTATAAGAGGTCGGATGTAATACCTGTACTATATTTGACTTCTGCAGTTTCTCCTTCTAAATTCTATCGACTTGCACGTGTTCGTCGATACTTTTTGAACTTGTTTGATGTCTCAGTTGTCATTGTTCGAACTGGTTGTGACCTTGTTTCATATCGACCTGTTTGTCATCGTGACCTTTCCAAGTTTGGTTCGATTCTTGTGAATCTTGTTTGGAAGTAACATCTTTCACTTTCTACCAGTTCTTTTAATGTCTGGAGTTGAAGTGGGGACTTCGGAATCATTGTTCGACTGTTGTCATTCGATCATTGTTGTTCGATCGTTGTTATTCGATCAATGTTATTTGATCATTATTGTTCAATCATTGTTATTTGATCGTTGTTGTTCGATCATTGTTATTTGATCGTTGTTGTTCGATCATTGTTATTTGATCATTGTTGTTCGATCATTGTTATTTGATCATTGTTGTTCGATCATTGTTATTTGATCGTTGTTGTTCGATCGTTGTTGTTCGAACGGGGTTGTCTGACTGTTGTTGCCTGATCTCGTACTGCGAAGAATTGTCGTTCACCGTTAGTCAACTGTTTCGAGTGTGGCCAAGTGGGTCACCGAGCGGTGCATTGTGAGACCGTTGCCAAGATGTTCGGGAATTGGGTTTTCGTTCCTACTCGGGGAGTGCCTGGTGGTGTCCCGTGATGTAGTTGTGTATCGTACTTCGTGCTGTAATTCGTGTAGAAATTGATATTTGTTGCGTGAACTTTTTGGTTTTGTTTGTATTCTACCATGATGTTTTATTTTAAGTTTCGGGACGAAACTTATTTTTAATAGGATAGAATGTAATGTCCGGTATTCTCGTTTTCTGTTATCTTGAATTGTTTGTGTCTTGATGTCGGACATTTTCTTGTTGACGAGAATCGGAGTGAATTATATCATAATACTATATTTGTTTATACCGCATAGTCGTTGTGGTCGGGTGCGACTTGTTGTCGCGTGCGTTTCTTTGATTAAATGTGTGCATGTGATGCGTCGTTAATTGCTCGTTATTGTTTTGAATCATTGTCGGTGGCGTTGTTATGGTCGTCGTGGGGCGTGTTTTCACGCTGTATCTTCTTTCGCGTTGCTTGTAACGTTTCGCCGTTGGGCGCGATTTTTTTTCGGTTCTTGTGTATCTCGTTGAGTTTTCCTGGTGGGATATTGCTTCTCCCTACTTGATTTAAGTTCGGGGACGAAACTTCTTTTAAGGAGGGTAGAATGTAATATCCACAATTTCGGATTTCCGGTAATTTTCTTTTTTCGGCGGAGGTCTGTTTTGACGATTCTCTTGGGACCGTTTCATCATTCTGAGAATGATTAATTCTGCACTTTTTCTCATCCGAGTTCGTTTCGGTATTGTTTTGTTGAGTCCCGTGTTTCTTAATGACTTTTCCGCACTCGAGTTCGATTCTTGTGAATCTCGTCCGAAATTACTGTTTCGAGTTTCCCGTAAGTCCGTTTAACTTTGTTAGACGTGTTGTGAACTTCGGTTTGGTTATTCGATCACGTATCGTGATTTTCGGACGTTTTGGGCCATTTTCGTAATTTCCCAAAGTTTGGGGTAATTACCTTCCGTTGTTGAATTTCGAGCCTTCGGGTGGTCAGAATCGTGTGTTCTCTTAGCTCTTAGATTCGTCTTTGCGAGTACTTCGTAACCGTATCTTCGATTCGTATTCAGGTTCGGGTTTCGGGGTCGTTCGGATCGTCGTTGTGATTCTTCATTTCGTGCCTGGAGGCTTCTGGCCGGACCTGGGCGAAACGGCCCTGAAAACGGAGCTGCCGAGCACCGTGTCCTGCGCCGAGTCGGCCAGGACCGGCAGCCTTCCGAGACATGGCCGAGACACCCGGCGCTGGTGTGGGCCGTTTGCTGCGCCGTGTCCGGCAGGCATATAAATATGGCCGAGCAGTCGTTTTTTTTCACTTGTTTCATTTCCTATCCTTCCTGTCCGCGACTGTATTCTTTGGGAAGTCGAAGACATGTTGTTATACTATGAATCCACGAAGTTTTGGAGTTCATAACATCAATTGATCATCACGTAACATCCTTCAATCCAGCGAATCAAGGCAAGTTTTCTTAAAATCTAGTTTTGGGGATTTTATTCGATTTGTCCGTTTAATCCGTTTTAACTCAGAATAGTGATGGATTTATGATTGTTAAAATTTATGTCGAATTCCTTGCTTTTCCACGGTTGAATCATCGAGGATTCATTGTTTTATTGAGTATATTATTGACGCCTTGAAGGTGTTCGATAAAATGTCGCAAAGAGGATTCGAGCGTTCTACGATTATTCTTCCTCGTTCGTTCGTTAATTTATTGATGGTATGATGTTAGGGTCATATTTCTCGCAAAGAATTCGAGTCGGAACCCTTCCGTTCGTTGTCTTCTTCGGGGTTCGAGCTTCCCGGTCGAATCGTGTTCTTCGGAGTATTCGGTAGCGGTTATTAAGGCAAGTATTTTACTATACGAATTGTGTCTTGTGAATAGGTACGTCGTGTTATGGTTGTGATGAATTTGGTTTACTTTCGTGAATATGCATCGTAAGAATTAATTATTATGAATGATTGATGGTAGCGATAATACCCTCACTTAGCTAACGTCGTGAAATTGTGTTGGTCGTGTTGATCATCTAAGTTTGTGCCGGGTATGGTTGGTCATTGTTGAGTTGTTGTGATGATTATGATAATTGTGTTATTTTGGTTTACATACTTGATTATACATTTCGGTGTAATGTGGAATGGCTTGATATTTGATGATTATGAGTTGTGTCGTGTCGATGTGTGTGCGTATATATTCCAGGTAGGGTCTGACAAGGTCTCTGGAGTTCGGTACATGATGTGTACGAACAAGGTGTGTGATCCAGGTAGGGTCTGACGAGACCTCTGGAGTTCGGTACATGATGTGTACGAACGATGTTTGTGGCCGGGTAGGGTCCGTTGAGGCCTCCGGAATTCGGTACATGATGTGTACGAACAGTGTTTGTGGCCGGGTAGGGTCCGTCGAGGCCTCCGGAGTTCGGTACATGATGTGTACGAATAGTGTGTGTGGTCCGGGTAAGGTCCGTAGAGGCCTCCGAAGTTCGGTACATGATGTGTACGAACAATGATCGTGTAGCAGTGATTGTTTGGTTAACATTTTAAATATAGGTCTCGGACTCATAATGATATATTATCTAGTGTGCTTTGAAACGAGAATCGGGCTAAGGCCCTAATGTTTACGAAAAGGTTTTGTAAATAGGGACTCGAGGTCCAAAAGAATTTCTGCTTTAAAAATCCCCGAGATGATGTGTTTCTTTTCAAATATCTCTTACTTGAGTTCGAAATTCTAAAACTTCTCGGGAACATTTTGATAATTGTTTTTCGTATTAAATTCGTAGTTGCTATTTACTTGTTGCATTTCGTATCGTTTTATACTTGCACTAGTAAAATAGTGGAGTTTTACTAACCCCCGAGTAATCGGGGGGTGGATGTCTGTTCTGCATCCGGGTACATGCAGGTTCGGGGGAGCAATAACAGGATTGGCACAAGTGGATGACGAGCTGCGATACTAATCAAGAGTCGAGAGTTGGTAGAGTTTGGTTGTATTGCTAGAGTTGATTCAGTCTTCCGCTGTATTGTGTTTCGACCCGTGTGTGGGTAATGTTGTTAGTCAGTTATGTTGATAGAGTTGTGTGACCTCATCGGTCTGTGTGTTTATATGTAAGTGATCTTAACGGTCTGTATTATTATATTGTTTGACCCTGGCTGGGCAAGCATTTGGTTGTTTATGGATGTTTAGCCTGGTAGATCCTTGTGGAAAGGGTCTACGGCATGTAATATTCCCATACGGTTTTGGGGGTGTTACATAAATGGTGATGGATAGTCTCCAGATTACAAAAATCGGTCAAGGTGTAAGGAAGAAATGAAATGGGGGTTGAGGTCTATAAATAGAAATCCAACCATTACGTACGTTATTAAAATCCATTACGTACGTAACAGCCTTAGCGTACGCTATACTCGAATATTAACGTATGTTAATGTCTGGCCAGAGCTCACTGACTTGATTCCGGCATTAGCTTATGTACGTTAGCCCTGCGGTATACACACGTAACACCACGCACTTAGCATGTATTAACACTCCTCTTTAACATACGTTAAGCCCAGTTGACTTGCTTAGCTGGAAAGTCGTCCAGGTTCATGCGAGCAATCTCCACGAATCTTCGTCGGGTCCCCACACGCCGACCCTTGTTTGATATCAAATTGACTGACCCTTACGTACGTAACACACCAACTCTAACGTACGTTATCTTAAACACGTACCATGCGTAATGCTTATGTTTTAGCATGCGTAATGACGTGCAGAGTTATGCATGCATGAATGTTTGGAAGAATACAAAAACGTAGGGATAGGAATATGAGAAACCAATCATTGATTAATACATCACAAAGCCGAAACTTACAAGATCGAATACAATATAAATACACGTTAATTATCCAGGAATTACATACTACCCCTCTAAAAAGAAGTTTCGGCCCGAAACTTAAAACAAAAACAATTCCAGGTATCTCGTTTCATACTATATTCAGTCTCCCAAGTTGGTTCTTCGACTCCATGTCGAGACCACTGAACTTTAACCAAGGAGATCGGTTTATTCCTCAATTGCTTGACTCAGCTCTCGAGTATCTTGATTGGTTTTTCATCGAACATACCATCATTAGCCACTGCAATCTCGCCAAAATCAATGATATGACTGGGATCTAGTACATATTTCCATAACTGGGATACGTGGAATACATTATGAACATGACTCAGCGATGGCGGTAAGGCCAACCTATACGCAACTCCCCAACTCTTTCGAGGATCTCAAATGGTCCGATATATCTCGGACTCAGCTTTCCTTTCCTCCCTAAATGGAAAATTCCCCGAGTAGGAGAAACCTTCAGTAGTACATGGTCCCCGATATCAAACTCCAACGGGCGACGGCGCACATCCGCATAAGACTTTTGTCGACTCTAGGCAATTAACAGCCTTTCACGAATCAGAGATACCTTCTCTTGAGTTTGAACTATCAACTCTGGTTTCGTCCCGATCAAGTCAAAAGAATCATCGCAACACAGGGGCGATCTGCATCTTCTCCCATACAACTCTTCAAACGGTGCCATATTAATGGAAACATGCCAACTATTGTTGTATGTGAATTCAATCAACGACAAATGAACCTCCCTATCGGTTGACCAATCTAAGGCACAAGCTCTAAGCATATCTTCTACTGTCTGTATAGTCCTTTCGGACTGTCCGTCCATTTGAGGATGATAAGCCGTGCTAAAGTTCAGCTCGGTTCCCAAGGCCTTATGAACTGCCTTCCAAAAGTGCGACACGAAGTGACCATCCCGATCCAAAATAATGGTCTTCGGTGTACCATGCAATCGGACTATTTCCGCAACAAACACTCGTGCTAACTTCTCGAGTCCCCAAGTGTCCTTATTACCCAAGAAATGAGCCGACTTGGTTAGTCGATCAACTATCACCTAAATCATGTTCATTCCTGCCCCGGTCCTTGGCATATTGGTGATGAAGTCCATCGATATGTCCTCCCACTTTCACTTAGGAATCGAAAGTGGCTTCAACATTCCGGCAGGTCATTGATGTTCAATCTTAACCTATTGACATGTTAGACACCTTGAGACATATTCCGCTACATCCTTCTTCATATTTCCCTACCAGAAATTTTGCTTTAGATCCTTGTACATCTTACTGGTGCCAGGGTGAATAGAATAGGGCACGCTGTGAGCTTCCTTCATGATTGTTTGTCTCAAAACATCATCATCAGGGATGCAAAGTCGACTCTGAAATCTTAGAACTCCATCATCCTGCATCACAAATCCTGGGGCCTTCCCTTTGTTCACATCATCATGTAACCGAATAATCAGAGGATCATCCAATTGCTTAGATTTGATTTCCTCGATCAACGACGAAGTTAATCCCATCATACATAGCTGTCCTTGGACTCTTTGCGACCATACTTCAATTCCTTCGCGGATTAATTCTCGTTGAATGCTGGACTGTGACGTAAACACTTCCAACATTCAAAGAGAAACAGGTTTGCGGCTTAGTGTATCAGCTACTACGTTTGCTTTGCCTGGATGGTAAAGAATTTCTAGCTCGTAATCTTTGATCAATTTCAGCCATCTCCTCTGCCTCATGTTTAATTCCTTCGACTGAAAATGTATTTGAGACTTTTATGATCTGTGAATATCTGACAATGAGTGCCGTACAAATAATGTCGCCAAATCTTCAGGGAAAAGACTACAACTTCTAACTCTAAATCATGAGTCAGGTAGTTAGCCTCGTACGGTTTCAACTATCGAGAGGCATAAGCAATCACCCTATCCTTTTGCACCAATACGCAACCCATCCCCTGATTTAAAGCATCGCTGTATACCATGAAGCCATCGGTTCCATCTGGTAATGCTAGTATATGTGTCGTTGTCAGTTTTCTCTTAAGTTCATCAAAGCTGGCCTGGCATTTCTCGTTCCACATAAATTTCTGAGTCTTCTGCAACAGCTGAGTAAGTGGACGACCAATTTTGGAAAATCCTTCTACAAAACGACGATAATATCCAGCAAGTCCTAAGAAACTTCGGACTTCTTTCACGTTATTAGGAGCTTCCCACTCCAAGATTGCCTCAACCTTCTTCGGGTCTACCTGAACTCCGTCAGTCGATATCACATGCCCAAGGAATGTTACTTCCTTAAGCCAGAATTCGCATTTAGAAAGTTTCGCATAAAGCTGTTCATTCCTCAAAGTATTCAAAACGATAAGCAAATGCTCTGCATGCTCCTCTGGGTCTTTCGAATAGATTAAGATGTCATCAATGAAAATGACCACGAATTTATACAAGTATTCTAAGCATACCCAATTCATCAATTGCATAAACACCGCAGGTGGATTAGTAAGTCCGAATGGAATCACCACAAATTCATAGTGCCCGTACCGGGATCTGAAAGCAGATTTTGGTATATCTGATTCCATAATTCTCAACTGATGGTATCCTGATCTCAAGTCGATCTTCGAGAATACCTTTGCCCCCTGCAATTGATCAAACAAGTCGTCGATCTGAGGTAATGGGTACTTGTTCTTGATCGTCACCTTATTTAGCTCCCTGTAATCAATGCACAAAATCAAACATATCCATAATCATGTGTATATCACTTCATACAACATGATCTTAACATCCAAAACGTCATAACTCAATACAAAATCGAAATCCAAGATGTTGAAGAAATTACCTCTTGGAGATCCAAGCACTTTGATCCGAACAACACGTGTTAGATCAACAATCCGAGCTTCATGATCGAAAGGAGATGAAGAAAATCACACAATCAAGTGATAGATGAAGGAAAGTCTCCCTCTCAAGCCTCTCTCTCTCTCGTATGGTGGATGGAATGAGAAAAATGAGTAAATCTCGCTGAAAAAAATGCAGTTATAGAGTTGACTGCCCTGTGTGCCGCGGCCCAGCCGAAGTGCGCCGCGGCACAGGGCCAAAACTGCGCCCAGTGATCGGCAGTGTGCCGCGGCCCGGACGAATGTGCCGCGGCAGTGACTCGGTGTCTTTGCGGCCGTCGGCATGTGCCGCGCACACGGTCTGAAGGTTTGGCCGATAAGTGCAACACGAGTGTGCCGCGGCCCGGACGAGTGTGCCGCGGCAAGAAGCCGCACTGCCGGCATGTGCCGCACCACGGCATGCATCGCCGCCAGAATCGACAATGTGTGTGCCGCGGCGCACATTCCTTGTGCCGCGGCCCACACCCCCCCTTGGGTCCCAAAATGATGAAAAATGATCCGGGAAGAGAATAAAAGCAATAGGAATCGATATTTGGGAAACAATAATACGTAATGGAAGTACGGAAACCCCAAAACGGTCCGAGGTACACAACCAAAATCGAACAAGGAACAAATTCCCTAAACTTATAGGAAATTACAAAAACAACCCAAACATCCGAAAATTACGATACAACATCGGATTTACAATCCGAAACTCACAACATGCTCTACTCAACCATACGAACTCATGGAAACATGAAAATGATGAAATCGAACGAGTTTAACGAGAATCGAATACACATGCGATAAAATATAACTCAAGATGAAATTACGTAAAAACATCATCGAGACTCATCCCAATGGAGAAACTAGAAGAACAAAATAGATTCAGAATTCCAAAACAGTGCCAAGCGAGTTGTCCGAAACGAATATACACCGAAAATAGAAATTACCAACAATAGAAAACACGGATATTACATTATCTCCCCCTAAAAATAAGTTTCGTCCCGAAACTTACAACACGAATAACTCGGGGTATCTCGATCTCATACTCTCTTCCGTCTCCCACGTGTCTTCCTCGGACCCATGCCTCGATCATTGCACTTTAACCAAAGGAATGGTTTTGTGCTTGAGTTGCTTCACCCGACGCTCTAAGATCTGAATCGGCCTCTCCTCGAAGGTAATGTCGGGCCCCAACTCGATCTGTCCAAAATCAATAATATGGCTAGGGTCCGGTACGTACTTCCTAAGCTGGGAAACATGAAATACGTTATGCACGTGTCTCAGGGACGGCGGAAAACCTAACCGATATGCAAGCTCTCCAACTCTCTCTAGAATCTCGAACGGCCCAATAAATCTCGGACTAAGTTTACCCTTCCGACCGAAGCGGTAAACTCCCCGTGTCGGCGACACCTTAAGCAACACATGGTCTCCCACCTCAAACTCCAACGGTCGGCGACGTGTATCGGCATAAGACTTCTGCCGGCTCTGGGCCGTCACCAATCTATCGCTAATCAGGGCAACCTTCTCTCTAGTCTCAACTACCATATCGGGCTCGGTAGCAATCAGCTCGGATGCATCATCCCAACACAACGGCGATCTGCACCTCCTCCCATACAATGCCTCGAATGGTGCCATTTTGATCGAGGAATGCCAACTATTGTTGTACGTGAACTCGATCAATGGCAAGTGCGACTCCCAATCATTCTTCCAATCTAAGGCACATGCTCTCAACATATCCTCCAACGTCTGGATCGTCCGTTCTGACTGTCCGTCAGTCTGGGGGTGGTAAGACGTACTGAGTCTCAACTCAGTCCCCAAAGATCGATGAACCGCCTGCCAAAAATGTGATACAAACCGGCCATCTCGATCTGAAACAATACTCCTAGGAGTCCCATCCAATCTCACGATCTCTGCAATAAACACTCGCGCCAGCCTCTCCGGTCCCCAAGTGTCCTTAATACCCAGGAAATGAGCTGATTTGGTTAGTCGATCAACAATAACCCAAATCATGTTCATTCCAGTCCAAGTCCTAGGCATCCCGGTAAGGAAATCCATAGAGATGTCTTCCCATTTCCATTCCAGAATGGGAAGTGTTCGTAGCAACCTCGCGGGCCGCTGATGCTCAATATTAACCTGCTGACAGGTCAAACACTTCGCCACAAACTCGCTAACGTCCGATTTCAAATTACTCCACCAATAGTTACTCCTCACATCCTTGTACATTTTGCTCGTACCAGGATGTATGGAATAAGGCGTAGTATGAGCCTCACTAAAATCTTCTGTCTCAACTCAATGTCATTCGGTACACATAATCTGCCGCGAAATCTCAGAACGCCATCATCCTGAACCACAAATCCAGGGGCTTTACCCTTCCTCACATCCTCACTCAACTGGACTAAAAACGGATCATCATACTGTTTCGCCTTGATATTATCAGTCAAGGACGAAGTGATCTCCAACGCATATAACTGACCCTAAACTCTCTGAACCCAAACCTCGATATTCTGACAAATAAAATTCCGACGGATCCTGCTTTGTGGCGTGAGTACCTCTAACATCTGTAACGCCACCGGTTTTCGGCTCAATGCATCAGCCACTACGTTAGCCTTACCCGGATGATAAAGTATCTCGAGGTCGTAATCATTAATTAGCTCCAACCACCTTCGCTGTCTCATGTTCAACTCTTTTTGACTGAAGATATACTTCAAACTCTTGTGATCTGTAAATATCTTACACGATGACCCATAGAGATAATGCCTCCAGATCTTTAAGGCGAAAATGACCGCAGCTAACTCCAAATCATGCATGGGGTAATTCGCCTCATACGGTTTTAACTGGCGGGACGTATAAGTAATAACTCTATCTCTCTGCATCAAAATGCATCCGAGTCCGAGGCCCGAAGCATCACTATATACCACGAAATATTCGTTCCCCTGAGGCAATGCTAACACGGGTGCGCTAGTTAGTCGTCTCTTCAACTCGTCAAAACTATTCTGTCTGTCTGCGGTCCACTCGAATTTCTGAGTCTTCTGGAGCAACTGAGTGAGCGGTTTAGCAATCCTAGAAAATCCCTCAACAAATCGACGGTAATAGCCGGCAAGACCCAGAAAACTTCTCACCTCCTTCACATTATTAGGCGGCTCCCAAGCCAACACTGCCTCTATCTTCTGCGGATCTACCCGAACTCCCTCTGCTGAAATCACATGCCCAAGGAACATCACTTCCTCGAGCCAAAACTCACACTTAGAGAACTTCGCATACAACTACTCAGCTCTCAAAATGTCTAATACAATCCGAAGATGTAAGGCGTGCTCCTGCCGACTCCGTGAATAGATCATAATGTCATCGATAAAGACGACTACGAATTTGTCCAGATACTCAATAAAAACTTTGTTCATCAACTGCATGAACACTGCTGGGGCATTGGTTAGCCCGAAAGGCATAACCACAAACTCGTAATGGCCATATCTCGTCCGAAAGGCAGCTTTCGGTATATCGATGTCCCGAATCCTCAACTGGTAGTAGCCCGATCGCAAATCAATCTTCGAAAAGACTGTCGCCCCCTGAAGCTGATCGAACAAATCGTAAATCCGGGGCAAAGGGCATTTATTTTTGATGGTCAACTTGTTTAATTCTCAATAAACGATGCATAAACAAAGCGATCCATCCTTCTTCTTTACAAAAAGTACGGGCACACCCCAAGGCGATGCGCTCGGTCGAATATACCCTTTATCTAACAACTCTCCCAACTGATTCTTCAACTCTAACATCTCCGACGGTGCCATACGGTACGGCGCTCGAGAAATAGGGGATGCATTCGGCTCTAGATCAATAGGAAACTCCACCTCTCGATGTGGTGGTAATCCCGGCAAGTCATCCAGAAATACGTCGGGGTATTCACTAACAACTGGAATAGACGACAAATAAACTCCACCATCTTCCGCCTTCAGAGCGTAACACCAGTAACCAACACAACCCTGGTTCAGAAGTTTCATCGCCTTCAAGGCGCTAATCACACTCCCCGACCTACCCGGCTTACGACCGACGAGGGTATGCTCGGTGCCGTCCTCGGCCACTATCGAGATGGTACGAGTCTGATAGTTCATGATAGTACCGTGACGATCCAACCACTCATCTACGAGGATCAAATCCTCACCCTTAAGGTCTATAACAATGAGATTTGAGGGCCAATCCCGGCTATCGATCCTCACTGGGCAATCCCTAACCTCCCGGTCCCCAACCATACGATCCCCGCTGGGCGTACTCACTACAAACGGTTCACACTCAAACAAGCAGTCAAAACCAATGCGACTCACACAATCCGATGCAATAAAGGAATGGGTAGCACCCGAATCAAAAAGCACTGAAACTGAATGAGTAAGGATCTGAGTTGTACCTGACGCCACCAGAATGTCTGCCTCCTCTGTGCGCCTCATCTGATACAATCAGGAGTGAACTGAACCCGAACTCGATGCTGCACGGCTATCCGGCTGACCTCGACCCCTACCACGACCCGAATTCTGCGGAACACGAGTAGCTGGAGTGCTGTGATCCCTCTGATCGGCAGTGGTAGTCGAAACTCTAGCGGCCCTAGTGGCCCTCTCACAATGAGCTGCCCGATGCCCAGTCTGCCCACAAGTAAAGCAAGTAACTGGAGGAGAAGGGCAATCCTTCATCAAATGCTCATATTGGTTGCAGTTAAAACAAACCCTGCCCCCAGAAGCAACGGACTGGACTGAACGATTACCCTGAGATCCCCCAGCCTGATGAAACGGTCTCTTCCTAGGTGTAGGGGCAGACTGTTCTTTCGAAAATCGGCCACTCTTGCCGGCTGAAAAACTGCCAACCGTTTTCTGTTTCTTGGCTTCGGTACCCAACTCTGATTCCTGTGCGGCCATCTCGATCGCTAGAGCGCGATCCTGATACTCCTTCAAAGTGGCACATATGAGCGGTGCCATACTCTGTCTGATATGCGGCTTCATGCGCATATTGAGGTAACGGATTTTATCAGCCTCTGATCGCACTTGATCTCTCATGAAACCCAACTGCTGATTGTAAGTAATGATGGCCTGAGAAATAGGCACATCCTGAGGTGTAGCGGTGAAGAACTCCACAATTCTGCACTCCTTAACTGGCGGTAGAAAATATTCTGCTTCCATAGTAGCCCTGAACTCCTCCCAAGTAGCTCGACGGTCTCTGGGCGCAACGGCCTCCCACCATTCCGCAGCTTCCTTATCCAGGAGGTACTGGGCAATATGTACCCTCCTGTCTTCAGGACAAGCTACGGCATCAAAGGTCCTGGACAACTGAAAGAGCCAATTCTCCCAACCAAGTGAGTCAGAAGATCCGGAGAAACGAGGAGGGTGCATCTTAGTCACCGTCTGAAGCCACTTACTAGCTTCCTCTTCAGGTGTCGGGGGCGGATTCTGGCGTCCACCCTGAGCTATCTGAGCAAGCTGGGCTACTAACTGGCAAGTACGGCAAGAGCCTGCCGGCATTATTACCCGACGGCACTGAGTGAGAGGATGAGTCCGCAGAGGACTGAGAAAGTGAGCCCTCTTCATTATCAGCACCCCGACCATGGCCTCGGCCGCGTCCCCTAGATGGTCTACCACGACCTCTCAACATACTAAAGGAAGAATGAAAGAACAAGATCAGAAAGATTCACAATTGACAAAGTTGGTATCACAATTCATAATTCGGAACAACGCAAGAAAACGAATTACATAAATATAAGAGTTCGAGGAGACTTACAGCCACGGGTCGCACGAAAAGATGGTAGCATGATGATATTAGGCTCGACGACTGATTCTAATGACGCAACTGACAGACCCAAAAATTTACCGACAGCCTAGGTATTCAAAATCTAAGCTCTGATACCATAAATGTAACACCCCAATTCACAAATGGGACATTACACGCCGTAGAACCCTCGTGAGGTATACAGGATAACGCATGACACATAACCACAATGAAATCCCAAAATATGCACTCAAAAGTAAATAAGGCCGTGGCCTCGGCCAAAACATTTCAACGGAGTACATGAAACATAAAGTAAATATCAATTCATTGCCCACGCAGGGGACTTAAACCAAGTTTAGAAGTAAACAGTCTAACTCCAGTACTCGACAAATGCAATGACAAAACATAAAAAAAAATACAGACTCGAGCCACATCATCAAGCCATCCCATCCTTTGCGTGCATGTCCCGTGCCTGCTCCTCAGCTCTCCCGGTACCAGAAATGCATAAGACGCATTTCCACCATTTAAGGGGTTAGCATTCTAATAGCTAGTGCAAGTACACAATTACACAACATTATATACAAATACGGTTTTACACGATCATCTCAATCAGATATCATTTGCCATAAATATTCCGGAATACTACATTGGCAATCAATTCAGTTTCAATCATCACGATATCACAAAATCACAATTGGTATCCCGTGGCCGTACCGCTTAGTATCGACCCCCAGACATCCCGTCGAACGCTCCGGGTGGGATACCACTTCCGCGGCCGTACCCCTTAGTATCGACCCCCAGACATCCCATCGGACACTCCGGGTGGAAGTTCAACCACACACGCACCCAAGTCCACTTCCTCGGCCGTACCCCTTAGTATCGACCCCCAGACATCCCGTCGGACACTCCAGGTGGAAGGAACACAACTCACGCACTCGAAAACCACAATTCATTAATCATTTCAAAAACACAACATACATAATGAAATGTAATACATATACTTGCCTTGAATAAGACGAAACGAAGGAAACGACGAAGGAATGGGTTTTGGTCCGAACAATCCTCCCAACTCCGTTCCTACTCATAATAACGGTATACAACAAGTCTCATTAATGCGGAAAGGTAAGAATTAATCCTAATTCTACCCGCTGGAACAATTGGTCCGTCATGACTTGGGTATCGTCGACTATAAGCGACGAACAATGGAAAACTTGGAGTTCAAAATCACAAATCATCTTCAATACGATCAATAATCCAATATGAATACTCAAATTCGTGATTACAACAACGATTAATCGAAAATCCCCAAATCCAATTCAATATTCAAAGTGTTCTAGAATAATCCTTCAATAATCCAATGAATAATCAAACATATACATAATCATGTGTATATCACTTCATACAACATGATCTTAACATCCAAAACGTCATAACTCAATACAAAATCGAAATCCAAGATGTTGAAGAAATTACCTCTTGGAGATCCAAGCACTTTGATCTGAAGAACACGTGTTAGATCCACAATCCGAGCTTCACGATCGAAAGGAGATGAAGAAAATCACATAATCAAGTGATAGATGAAGGAAAATCTCCCTCTCAAGCCTCTCTCTCTCGTATGGTGGATGGAATTAGAAAAATGAGTGAATATCGCTGAAAAAAACGCAGTTATAGAGTTGACTGCCCTGTGTGCCGCGGCCCAGCCGAAGTGTGCCGCACGGGGCCAAAATCGCGCCGATTATCGGGCAGTGCCGCGGCCCGGACGAATGTGCCGCGGCAGTGACTCGGCAGTGTGCCGCGGCCCCGTCGGCATGTGCCGCGACACACGGTACAGAAGGTTTGGTCGATAAGTGCAACACGAGTGTGCCGCGGCCCGGACGAGTGTGCCGCGGAAGTGACTCGGTAGTGTGCCGCGGCCCTGCCGGCATGTGCCGCCACTTGCATGCATCGCCCGCCGTAAATCGACAATGTGTGCCGCGGCGCACATTCCTTGTGCCGCGGCCCACACCCCCCCTTGGGTCCCAAAATGATGAAAAATGATCCGGGTAGAGAATAAAAGCAATAGGAATCGATATTTGGGAAATAATAACACGTAATGGAAGTACAGAAACCCCAAAATGGTCCGAGGTACACAACCAAAATCGAACAAGGAACAAATTCCCTAAACTTATAGGAAATTACAAAAATGGCCCAAACATCCTAAAATTACGATACAACGTCGAATTAACAATCTGAAACTCACAACATGCTCTACTCAACCATACGAACTCATGGAAATAGGAAAATGACAAAATCGAACGAGTTTAACGAGAATCGAATACACATGCGATAAAATATAACTCAAGATGAAATTACGTAAAAACATCATCGAGACTCATCCCAACGGAGAAACTCCAAGAACAAAATAGATTCAGAATTCCAAAACAGTGCCAAGCGAGTTGTCCGAAACGAATATACACCAAAAATAGAAATTACCAAAAATAGAAAACACGGATATTACACATAGTACATCCGGTTTGGATTTCAATTTCCCGAAAACTCGATGGAGGGAAGGAAAACCTTGAAACCTTATAAACTTAATAATTTATCGTGGGAGAATTTTCGCGATTTACGTTACACTTTGCACATTAATCGTTTAAGCGCGTTTGTGGTATTCATACAATATGAAACAACCATTCACAACCTAGTTGCTACCAACATGTGGTTCATGGACCATTCCTAGAAAACAAAAACTCCGTAATCTAATTACAAGTCTTCGTCTTGAATCTTCGTCTTCTCGAAATGGATCTTCCTCCGGTCTTCGTCATTACATATAAATTTTACATCGAAAATTGCATCCTAGATACAAACATTTCTAGTAAAATAAATAGGCTCAAAACGGCCTTTACAACCCAATCGAATAAAACGAACGATTCAAAAACTAAGTCCACGAACCACATCCCCATTCAAAAGCATTCATCCAATAAATACTAAATAAATGGTAAGCATAGAGATACATTGATCCAATCAACAATACGAACCGATCAAATCGATTCACACAATCGGTAATATGAAAACGTTCAAAATAATTCGGTCGACCATAAATATTCCAATTGATCAAATTTCCCTTATAAAATGAAATACCATAAATCATTTTAATCATGTTAAATCCAATTTAACATGCGGGAGATTAATTTTCAAGAATACACGGAAAAATCGAGCCGGGGCGAAAATGGCCTGCCATGGCCGAGTCACCCTCGGCAGCATGCCGGCAAACAGGCCTGGCATGGCCGAGTCACGCTCGGCAGCTGCCGGCAAGGAGGCCTGGCATGGCCGAGTCACGCTCGGCACTGGCAGTGCCGCTCGAGCTCGGCCGCGGCCCCAGTGCACTGGCCGCCTGTGCCGGCCGCATAGCTGGCCGCGGCCCCCGAGCCCTGGGCCACGGCCCCCGAGCCCTGGGCCGCGGCCCCCTTCTCCCGGACCCCTCCCGGACCGTCCAACGACATTTCGGGGCTAGTTTTTCGACCGGATATCCAATATCTATATTCTCCAACATTCATATCTTCAATATAAATCATATTTCCAAGAAATTAAGATTTATATTTAGACATAAACTTACGAAAAATATAACTACAACGAACGTAAAAATATATACCACGATTATGACTAAAATGATTCCAAATCATTCACCATCTAATCGAGCATTCCAAATGCCAATATCGTATATACGATCGCAAGACCTACGCTCTGATACCACTGTTGGCATTCAGTGCCTAAAATGAAAGGCCCAGCGGAAGCGGTAAAATGAAAATTAATTCGATCCGAATCCCTATGAGGATCGATCGAGCTACGTATATACGAATATCAAAAAACGAATTCACAAGAGATATATAAACTCACCCTTGTAGTCCGTTGATTAGATGGATAACCTTTTCTTGAGCTATTCTCCAATCTTTGCTTGATCTCTACGAATTTATTCCGCTTCAAGTCCTTGAACGATCCAACGCCGAAAGCACCGCGTCTCTACTTGCCACGCGCCGGAAAAACGAACGGAATGACAACACCTTGCTATCCTCCGAGGATACGGCTAGAGTTAGGTGATGAAGCTATTGATTTTGATGAATATACTCCAAGTATGTTTATCAAAATTCTCTCAATATTTTTTCTCTCAATTTTCTCCAAGAAAAATGAAGAAGAAGTTAGTGAAGAAGATGAAGATGAGTATGAACACCATGAAAATGAACTCTAAGTTCTTTTCTCTCTCTATCTCAACTTCTCTCACGTTGGAAGTGGAATCAATTTAAGAAATGAGATGTCTTCTTCCCTTTTTTCAACTCTTCACATGTTACATCTCATTATTATGAGATTCAAAGCCCCACCACCTCAATGATCAAAACATTAAAGAATGGAACAAGGGTCCATATGAAAGTGGGTGGAAATGTGGGGGGCGTCCCATGTAGAAATCGGACAAGTTCAGTTCGTTTCGGACTCCCGCGAGTCCAAATAGATAAACTCCGATTCCGTTCTGATGTATTTGTGTCGTTTAATTAATCCAATTAATTAAACATATCAAATACAAAATAACATAATTAATTTCTCCAAGAAATAATCATATTCATGAATTAAATTAATCACCCAGTGAAATATTTAATTCATTAGGCCGTAAATCAATTTATCCAATAAATCGATTTAGACATCTAATGTCCCAAATTTAGATATCCAATATCTAATACACATAATGAGATAATAAGCTTGATACATTCCATCGTCAATCCTATTGCGCGACTCGGTAGGTCCGTCTCAGTCAGCAATGGGAGGAACCAAAGAGTAGTAGCACCACCTAGCCAGCCTGGCGGCCTACACTGTACCCCAACTGAGAACGAATGATGGGATCATTCAAGAACCATTCTGTTGTGAATACCAGTATACGTATAAACCCTTCTTTCAAATGTCCCGATCAAGTTATAGGGTCACGGTAAGTCAAACCCTATCTGTACTTGACGCTATGCATTCGTTAATGCAAATCGAGATCATCGAGCTCTCGTGTATCTAATACAGCTAGCTCCAATGATTTGGCCAAAGACTTATGATCTCATCTTCCAATAAATGCATATGACATATAACCTGTTCACTAACAGGAGAAAGAATTCTATCTTGGAATTCTGTATGACTTGCTACTTGCCCATCAAGATGCACGTCGAGGTTGACCCCTTCCTTCCGGTTTATAGGGTCGAACTAAAAATCTTGATGTCACAAGCACATCCCTACTACATCCTCAAGTCGAAGGTTCACGAATACCTATCACAACCTTTCGATTCCATCATTGACTGTCCCGGAGTGAAATCCGTGTGATGAATCGAGGGTGAGTCGGTTCGAGTATACTAATCCAATTAGCATACCTATAACGTGTGCTCCCACTAACCATTAGCGTTCGACAGGCACTCTCCATGTCAAATAACACGTCATATAAGTCTTCACATAAACTTAACGCCCAGTTAAGTTTCATCGACTTGAACGATTAAGTATTTGAGCTATAAACCTTTCCAGTGCCAACCCCCTTATCCAATAAGGAGTGGAACGTTTTGCTCTCAAATACACGGACTAGTTTCTATATGTTTATTTATGAGTTAGGAATGTCAGTAACTACCAGTAAATAAAGAAACATTTCTTTGCCTTATATAAATGGTTTGCATAATTAAAAGTACAATGCTCTCACTCAACAACCTCTGAGTGGCATTCGAGGGCATACTCCTAACACAGATATCTGTCATGTCGTAGGCATGGCTGCTATATATTAGTCAAACCCAGGACAGGACACCGGATTGATGTTAAGCACATACTCAAGTACCTGTGAAGGACTAGGGAGTATATGCTTGTATATAGTCAGACGACCTGTGTTCCGGTTGTAACACCCCCAAATCTTATTGGGTTATTACAGTGCCGTGGACCCCACGCCAGGAGATCCACCAGGCGAACACGACTAAAATACATCAAATTAACCAACAAGGGAAATCACAGTCCCTACTATGATATCCGACGCAATATTCCGATAAGGAATTTCAACGACAGCAATGGGCCTGCGTAGCCAAAATGAAAATATAACACCCACGAACATCTCCTCGGGTAATACATAATGACAATGACTGACAAACTGCAGAACACTCCAACTGACTGACCAACATGAACAACTCGGACTAGTATCGCTTGAATGCCTCGTCGCCATCGTCATGCCCCTGTGTCTCAACTCTCTCATCACAAGCACCTAAAATATGAAAACATGTTCCGCCCCCACGGGGTCAGTCATCCAGATAATGAACATCAAATACATGTATAAGATGATATTCATCTAAAGGCAGAATGAAACGGTACAATGATAATAATAATACTAGATGCTCACAAACCAAGGTGAGAACCGAGCATTCGTGAAACACTATGCCCACGGCATACTATTAATACCTGCTCAACAGGTTAGAACATATATGCCCAATGGCAAATCATAATTATAAAACACCACAATGAATTACGCGAACATGAACCAAACTAGAACTGAATTAGATATGAACCACAATGCCCGGAGGCTCCAATGAAAATACCAAGACACCACAAAGGCCTGAAAGCCACCCAGCTGAAGCTGTCAATTATCACAATCACCTTAAACCAAAACAGCCCGAAGCTGTATCAATGAGGGCCGAAGCCACGACACGAAGTCGTACCACAATAAGACCATCCAATGGTCGTGACCTACTGAACTGTAGGTGTTGGGAAACCAACCGCGAAGGTTCAAGCCCCAAACTTACCCATAATGAGATCGTGAACCTGACCGTGACCTACTGAGCTGTAGGTGTTGGGAAACCAACTGCGAAGGTTCAAGCCCCAAGCTTACCCATAATAACATCACCCACTGACCGTGACCTGCTAAATTGCAGGTGCTGGGAAACCAACCGCAAGGGTTCAAGCCCCATACTTACCCATAATAAGATCATCAACATGACCGTGACCTACTGAGCTGTAGGTGTTGGGAAACTAGACGCAAAGGTTCAAGCCCCAAGCTTACCCATAATAAGATCATAAGCACAATTAACCACAAACGGCAACGATTCAAAGATTATCGAATTCACAAGGATGATAGTGTGCTGCCTTGAGTAAGCCAACACGATGACAGAAATTCACGGATGGGCACCGTCCTCGACAGTCCTAATTCAATACCTCGTTTGCCTTAGAATGGCGAACACGGATCACAATGATGCAGCAGATGATTCAATACCTCGATTGCCTGAAAATGGTCAATCGATAACAATGATACCACGAATGATTGAGCACCTCGATTGCCTTAGAACGGCCAATCGATAACAATAATACAATGAATGAATGAGCACCCCGATTGCCTTAGAACGGCCAATCGATAAGAATGATATAATGAATGCCTAGGCACCTTTAATCGGTTACCGACGACGAAGATGAGAACGAATACGACAATGCCTTCAATCGGCCAATACAACATGAACGACAGGACGCCAACATTAATAACGATGATTACAACAATGTATTAGACCGAAATCAATATTAACAACAACAATCGATACATCGATACCACGAACCAGCTATTGACAACAACATTAACAACGAGTACCCCAATGCCTTGAACCGGCCATTAATTAACAATAATAAACATTTGGCATAATTGCCGAAGAGTATCGTATCGAACGATCCCTTTAATATCAATGAACTCATGAAGAGACTAAGTCTTGGAATTATACAACACATTCATACACATGTATGATAACATTAATCTCATTGACTAGTACAAGTATAAAACTTGCCTCAAACCGACGGCGAGAAAGTCCTTCCACGAACAACGTCCTTGAAGTGATTATCGGTCCTCCAAATAACCTTGAATAACACAATTACCAACAATTCGCTTAATATACGAATCAAGCATGATCACAAGCAACTCAAAAGTCGATACAACAATACCCAAACTCATTAAAGCAATTCAACAAACACGTTGTAGATAACCTCCAATTGTTTACAACCAATCTCAATTATATCAATACCAAACCTCCAATGAATGATTCAATCCAACAAAACATCTTATATACAATTAATATTCTCATAGGAATACACAATTCAAGATTACGACAACATCAAATCGAAACCCCCAAATTTCAAAATCAACATTCGAAATGTTCTTGAATAATCCCAATTAATCCGATGATAATCCATAACAATTCATAATTACAAGTATATCACTTTATATATCCTGATTATAACATCTAAAACATCATATCCCAACTCAAAATCGAAATCCAAGATGTTGAAGAATTTACCTTTGAAGATCCAACACTTCGATCCGATGAATTCGTGTTTAAACGACTATCCAAACTTCCCAATCCAAGATGTATGCTAAGAACACTAATACACAAGTGTTGTGATGAAGAAAATCTCTCCCAAGAACTTCTCTCTCGGAACTCAAGTGAAGGAATGAGAAAATAAGCATGAAAACCCGACCAGGTACTTAAGTACCACCGAATGTTACGGCCGTAACTCGGCCTCCATACGGCCGTAACTCTCCAAGTCAACGGCCTTACGGCCATGACTAGCCATATCGTACGGGCGTAACCCTATTTCGTCGAAAGTCTGCCGACAGACATACGGCCGTGACCGCACCTGCCTTACGGGCGTAACTCGACTCATACGGCCGTACTCGGCATATTCTTACGGGCATATGAAGCCTATGTCGAAACTGACTGGACATACTTCTCGATCATATGGCCGTAACCTGCCAAGTCTTACGGCTGCAGATGCCTCAACTTACGGCCGTACGCCGCAACCCTTACGGCCTTAAGTCCTCTTCGTCCGACATGACCTGAAAACAACGAACGTATGTTACGACCGTAACGCAAGCATGTTACGGCCGTAACTCGCTGTTTGGACGTCAACAAAATGACAACTCCATCTACTCGACACAAATCGCTGAATGATCCGACATACCATACTTGTATGAATAATTAAGTTCAATCATATGCAATAATGATACTCCCAACACAAGGCTACCCATCACGATGATGATTATGAAAATATTCTCGTCTCAATCCCGAACAGTGATGAATGATGAATAACAACTGATACATGACTCCAAGATACGCCGAACGATGAACATGAAATGAATGAATACGAATGATGAATGATTATTACTGAATGAAAAATTTCTGAGTGGCAATTACTGAATGATAATTAATGAATTCACAACCATGTATTACATACTCCCCCCCTTAAAAGAGTTTCGTCCCCAAACCTAAGGGTAAACAACTCGAGATATGAACTATTTATCCATCACGATCTGAAAACAACATCTCCAGGAATACTCCTCCACGCGAAACACTCCGTCGGAAATCAGCCAGAAAGTCGTACCAACCACATGATTCAAAAAACCGGTGTACACATCCCGAGGGAGCCGCTCATTGTACATGTCTACAATCCATCGGTGTACACTTCCCCGTCCCCATCAGCATCGGATTCCCATGCAAGCACTGACTCGCGCCTCAAAAGAAAAGCAACAACGCACATATAGTCCTCGGAACCATATCAATCGTACGCCAAAGTTATCATGACTTGACGTCTCGCATCAAAATGAACAATTACCCGGATCATCACAAAGTCTCGAGTACAACACCCAAAGGGGAGAAATCCCAACCAATGACCCAAATTTCAAGATTCTCAAATACCATAGTTACAAGATAAATAAACAACAGATGGTTCACAACCACAATACTACGATGCAGAATAAGTTAAACAGTAGTCCGGAACACAAGGCTACATCTCAAATGTACCCAACATCGATATCCTTCAGATCATCGATCCCCCCAATCTCAACCATTCAAGGAAGACCCAATTCTGAACTCACCGCTTAACATGATCCTGGAAGGTCACAAGAACAGTAATGATCGCAATGAATGATAATGAATCGAAATCTAACAAGGATCAAGAATGACTCACCGAGGTGAAATAATAACGCAATGAGTGATAGCTCAGATGAAATGATTGGAACCAGCGTTCCCCGTGAAGTGAATGATTAGTTTGATAATTATAAGTCTCAATATGATTGATGCATGATGAATGAATTATATGAATGAATGAACGACAATGAAATGAATGATTATCCTATTACCGAGCAAGAATTAACTTGTTCAAAACCAGTGTTGAAGGTCCTTACCTCTGCCTCTCGAAGCCTGATAGGACCCCTTAGATGATGCACAGGCTGGAGCAACAAAGTCTCTCGAGGCTTGTGAGCCCTCTCTAGATCTAGCGGCACTAGAACTCCTGCAATATTTCTAAAGGTGTCCCTGCCTCCCACACAGAAAACAAACAACGGCCTGCATCGAGCACTGTGCATGTGATGTCTCATCAGTATCACGCTTAAAACAAACAATACCAAACTCGTAAATGCAGAAATGAAGATGCTTTCTCAGCATGAAGACGACTAGAAAATGAACTCTTGGGCGCCGGAGCCCGATGTCCCTCTGAACGAACCGACATCCCTGTCCTCCCACCAGAAGAAGCTAAAGGATGTTTTCGAGTAAGCTCCTTGATCAAAAGCTCTACTCCAAGAGCCTTCTCGATGAACTCACTAAGTGAATTACAATTGTGATTGAACAAGTGCATCCCCAACTGCAGATTTAGCCTCTTGCTAAAATATTTGATCTTATCCGCTTCAGTATGGATAAAAAACGAACCAAACTGAAGTAGTCCCTGAAACTTCTCAGCAATGACAATAACACCCTCGTACTCGATGGGTTCGGGGTTCAAAACCTCTGATAACTTGGCTTCAAGAAGTGGAGACGGATAATACCTCTCTAACATGAGAGTCTTGAACTCACTCCAACAACAATCATGATCGGTGGGTTTCATAGAAAGCCACCACGAATAAGCGCCCTTACTCAAGTAGTAAGCCACTACTGCCACTTACTCTTTTCTAGACACTAAACCATGTCGAAGAGTGTATCAAAATGCTCAAGCCAATGAACAATATCAGCTGGTTCTGATGAACCCTCAAAAGTAGGTGGCCTTTGATGAGAGATATCACCGATAATCTGACACACTCCTCCAGTCTGTCCATGAAACTGCACCTGGTATCCCTGCTGTGGGGGACCACGAACCATTGAGGTCTGCATGGTCTGCATCAGACGCGTCATCTGAGTCATTTGGGCCATCATGTCCTGCATGAATATGAATGGGTCCACCCGAACACCTGACAGTGAATGAGTAACATAGCTAACTGATGAACACATGTTATCCCTCGTAGTCACGCGGGTATTCACACGAGATCCCGGGTTTCGGCCCGCACCGCAGCCTCTTCCCCTGCGTTCTCTGACAGCTCTATCCATACTGAAGCAAGAAGGTCACATGATAATTATAGATCCCGTATGGAGATTGCATTATGATAACGTTACAGAATGATAATAATGAGAATACATATTTATCACAATGAATGTATTAATAATGTAGTAAAATGATCGTCCACATGATGCCGGAATATGATAAGATTGTATGAAAGATCAAGTAAGGTGACATGATTATCTGATGAAATTCCTAAAATGATTATCCTGAACAAGTTAATAAGGTTGGTAATTCGATCTGCAAGATCACAACTGAGCAATGAGATTGACTGAGTTATTAATGAATTAACATGATCGACAAGATCAAAATGATGATTGAGGATTGTTGACTGATGAATGAGTTGATCCTTAGCACTTACACAGGTCACACGTGCTCCAACATAATTAGTCATGAATCAATCATAACACTAATGTCACATATAGGTTTCAACAAAGTATGTATAATTAATGACATGATGAATGTATGAACATACAGAGAATCGAGTCCTTACACAGGTCATATGAAGCTTAGAGGTCTCACGATACTAGTCTTCACTGACGACGACTCGATGAATGAATGACTCGTGCAGTCGTACAAATATCACGACTCAAAAAACCCGACTGTCCAGATTGTCATAACTTGACAGTCCCACTACTACCGCATCGGTAGAGCCACATAACTCACATATCAGGGTATCTCGCAACCCAACTCTCTGATACCATCTTCTGTAACTCACCCCAAATCCTATTGGGTTATTACAGTGCCGTGGACCCCACGCCAGGAGATCCACCAGGCGAACACAACTAAAATACATCAAATTAACCAACAAGGGAAATCACAGTCCCTACTATGATATCCGAAGCAATATTCCGATAAGGAATTTCAACGACAATGATGAGCCTACATGGCCAAAATGAAAATACAACAACACCTACGAGCATCTGCTCGGGTAATACATAATGACAATGACTGACAAACTGGAGAACACTCCAACTGACTGACCAACATGAACAACTCGGACTAGTATCACTTGAATGCCTCTTCGCCATCGTCATGCCCCTGTGTCTCAACTCTCTCCTCGCAAGCACCTAAAACATGAAAACATGTTCTGCCCCCATGGGGTCAGTCGAACATCAAATACATGTATAAGATGATATGCATCCAAAGGCAGAATGAAACGGTACAATGGTAATAATAATACGACATGCTCACAAACCAGGGTGAGAACCGAGCATTCGTGAAACACTATGCCCACGGCATACTATTAATACCTGCTCAACAGGTTAGAACATAAATGCCCAATGGCGAATCATAATTATAAAACACCACAATGAATTACGCGAACATGAACCAAACTAGAACTGAATTAGATATGAACCACAATGCCCGGAGGCTCTAATGAAAATACCAATACACCAAAAACGCCTGAAAGCCACTCAGCCGAAGCTGTCAATTATCACAATCACCTGAAACCAAAACAGCCCGAATCTGTATCAATGAGGGCCGAAGCCATAGCATGAAGCCGTACCACAATAAGACCATCCAATGGCCGTGACCTACTGAACTGTAGGTGTTGGGAAACCAACCGCGAAGGTTCAAGCCCCAAACTTACCCATAATGATATCGTGAACCTGACCGTGACCTACTGAGCTGTAGGTGTTGGGTAACCAACCGCGAAGGTTCAAGCCCCAAGCTTACGCATAATAAGATCACCCAATGACCGTGACTTGCTGAATTGCAGGTGCTGGGAAACCAACCGCAAAGGTTCAAGCCCCAGACTTACCCATAATAAGATCATCAACATGATCGTGACCTACTGAGCTGTAGGTGTTGGGAAACCAACCGCAAAGGTTCAAGCCCCACCATAATAAGATCATAAGCACAACTAACCACAAACGGCAACGATTCAAAGATTACCGGATTCACAAGGATGATAGTGTGCTGCCTTGAGTAAGCCAACACGACGACAGAAATTCACGGATGGGCACCGCCATCGACAGTCCTAATTCAATACCTCGATTGCCTTAGAATGGCCAACTAATCACAATGATGCAGCGGATGATTCAATACCTCGATTGCCTTAGAATGGTCAATCGAAAAAAATGATACCATGAATGATTGAGCACCTCGATTGCCTTAGAACGGCCAATCGATAACAATGATACAATTTATGATTGAGAACCTCGATTGCCTTAGAACGGCCAATCGATAACAATGATACAATGAATGATTGAGCACCTCGATTGCCTTAGAACGGCCAATCGATAACAATGATACAATGAATGCCTCGGCACCTTTAATCGGTTACCGACGACGAAGATGAGAACAAATACGACAATGCCTTCAATCGGCCAACGCAACATGAATGACAGGATGCCAACATTAAGAACAATGATTACAACAATGTCTTAGATCGGCATTAATATTAACAACAACAATCGATACATCGATACCGCGAACCGGATATCGACAATAACATTAACAACGAGTAGCCTAATGCCTTGAACCGGTCATTAATGAACAATAATAAACATTTGGCATAATTGCCGAAGAGTATCGTATCGAACGATCCCTTTAATATCAATGAACTCATGAAGAGACTATGTCTCGGAATGATACAACACATTCATACACATGTATGATAACATTAAACTCATTGACTAGTACAAGTATAAAACTTGCCTCAAACCGACGGCGAGAAAGTCCTTCCACGAACAACGTCCTTGAAGTGATTATCGGTCCTCGAAACAACCTTGAATAACACAATTACCAACGATTCGCTTAATATACGAATCAAGCATGATCACAACCAACTCAAAAGTCGATACAACAATACCTAAACTCATTGAAGCAATTCAACAAACACGTTGTAGACAACCTCCAATTGTTTACAACCAATCTCAATTATATCGATACCAAACCTCCAATGAATGATTCAATCCAACAAAACATCTTATATACAATCAATATTCTCATAGGAATACACAATTCGAGATTACGACAACATCAAATCGAAACCCCCAAATTCCAAAATCAACATTCGAAATGTTCTTGAATAATCCCAATTAATCCGATGATAATCCATAACAACTCATGTATATCACTTCATATATCATGATTATAACATCCAAAACATCATATGCCAAATCAAAATCGAAATCCAAGATGTTGAAGAATTTCCCTTTGAAGATCCAACACTTTGATCCGGTGAATTCATGTTTAAACGACTATCCAAACTTCCCAATCCAAGATGTATGCTTAGAACACTAACACAAGTGTTGTGATGAAGAAAATCTCTCCCAAGAACTTCTCTCTCGGAAATCAAGTGAAGGAATGAGAAAATGAGCACAAAAACCCGACCAGGTACTTAAGTACCGCCGAATATCACGGCCGTAGCTCGGCCTACATACGGCCATAACTCTCCAAGTCAATGGCCTTATATCGCACGGGTGTAACCCTATTTCGTCGAAAGTCTGCCGACAGACATACAGCCATAACCGCACTGCCTTACGGGCGTAACTCGACTCATACGGCCATACTCAGCAAATTCTTATGGGTGTATGAAGCCTACGTCGAAACTGACCGGACACATTGCTCGATCGTACGGCCGTAACCGGACAAGTCTTACGGCCGTACCTGCCTCAATTTACGGCCGTATGCCGCAACCCTTACGGCCTTAAGTCCTTTTCGTCTGACATGACCTGAAAACAATGAACGTATGTTACGGACGTAATGCAAGCATGTTACGGCCGTAACTCGCTGTTGGATGTCAACAAAACGACAACTTCGTCTACTCGACACAAATCGCTGAATGATCCGACATACCATACTTGTATTAATATAATTAAGTCCAATCATACGCAATAATGATACTCCCAACACAAGGCTACCCATCACGATGATGATGATGAAAATATTCTCATCTCGATCCCGAACAGTGATGAATGATGAATAAGAATTGGTACACAACTCCAAGATACGCTGAACGATGAACACGAAATGAATGAATACGAATGATGAATGATTATTACTGAGTGAAAAATTTATGAGTGGCAATTACTGAAGGATAATTAATGAATTCACAACCGGGTATTACACCAGTGGGTTACACTGACTCAGATTTTTCATCGGACAAAGAAAAGTCCAAGTCTACTTCGGGTTATGTGTTTAGCCTAGGAGGTGGAGCCATTAGTTGGAGGAGTGTGAAGCAGACATGCATCTCGGACTCTACCATGGAAGCCAAGTACATGGAAGCCTCTGAGGAAGCCAAGGAGGCGGTGTGGCTCAAGTACTTCCTGCAGGACTTAGATGTGATTCCCGATTTACCAAAGAGCATTACACTTTATTGTGATAATACTGGTGCAGTCGCAAATTCGAGGGAACCATGAGCCCACAAGGAAAGTAAACATATCAACCGCAAGTATCACATCATATGACACTTCGTAAAGTAAGGAGACGTAGTTGTAGCCAGGGTTGCATCGGAAGATAATCTTGCTGACCCTTTCAACGAAAGGCCTACCCTCAAAAGTTTTTGAAAGGCATGTGGAAGGAATGGGATTACGGTGCATGGCAGCATTGCTTTGAGTATAAGTGGGAGAAATGAGAGACTATGTAATAGAGTAGTATACTTAAAAGCATGCTTAGGGTATAAGTGGGAGATTGTTAGGATTGTATACTGCAAAGCATACTTTATGCTTGTATTACCTAATTTCCCTATAACTACCTATGAGAATATTAATTACATTTAATCACATGTTTTGCATATTTATTCACGTTATGGCTATGCAAATAAAATGTCTAATTATTTTATATTGTAGATAATGTGGTGTGTTGGTGTCACACGGAAGATCACATTATCGGTACCTTATAAAATAATATAATAGTTCACAACCTATATAATTATTAGGCAAATTATATAAAAGGTTGTAGTGTATGCTTGAGATTATTTGGTCTTGACTATTAGCACACACTAGCGTATTTGCATACGTTGAATTGGATCGAGGTGTGATAGTGTCTTCTGTACTGACTGTAAGAAAAGCGTAAATCTCGGATAGTTATTTTTTCTTAATTCTAAGTATATAATATTTAATTGTGTATTTATAATACTTATTACTTTTATTTACCATGGGTGAGAGTCAAAATGATCGACTCAATAAGCCTCGTATCTTGGGCAATAATATTGTTTATATGACAGTTATTATTACTGCTAGAAATTGTGTCCCGACTCGTGCGTGTTGATGATGTACCCTTGAGGAGCTCGATAATGATTATTATATTAAACCCTGCAGGTGAATTTAATTCTGATATAATAATAAGGTTCGAATGGTACTACTCTTGGATAAGATATTAATTAATTAAAGTTGTCAGTAGCTTATAATTAATTAATGGACATTCGATATCTTAAACACTGGAAATAATATATTTAATAAGGAGCCCAATTTGGTAATTTGGGATTTTGGTAGGCAGTGCAATATCAATTTTTTAGTGGAATAAGTTGATATTAATAGATTCATTATAGTAGGAAGAGTCTTAATATGATAAGATGAAATCTATTGGGAGTCCTTCCATAATCCTCCTTAAGATCCCTAGTAGTAGTCCAAGAGCCTATAAATAGGACAATAGGGGGCCGATTTTGTACTCCTTTTGCAAGGTTGTGAGATCATATTTTTTGTCTTGTGTTTAATTGTAGATCTAGACTTGTGTCTTTGATTCTACAATTTAGATAATACATTAATTTGCTAAGAGTGTTCATAAAATACTAGAAAGCAAAGAAAAGTTGAGTGACCACACAAAAGGAATTTCGGCCGATCCATATTATGTCCAAGCAAGATCCGGTAGCTCGTTGCCCACACAACATCCGGGTTAAGGCGGATCATACTCTAGAAGGTCTAAAGGTAGAAATACAAGGTGATCAAGACGAAAGCAACCAATTCGCTTCAAAGGTAATATCCTATGATCTTTTAGATCTAGATTAGGATATTTCAATAACCAACATATTTGATTAATAAATAATAAATAATATTTAAATTGCTTATTAGTCTTAGTAATTAATTAACTAGCATGCCTAAATTGATCTTACGCTCGTGGATGCGTAAAACACGATTATCAAACTTTTCCAAACTTCGCTTCCGCTGCGTTTTACTTCCAACGCCCAAGTCCCTGACCTGAAGCTTCACAGTAAATCGAATACCCATCATTTCCTTGAGGCGGGATAAAACTGGCGCTGTAGTCAAACGCCTTTTGAACTCCTCAAAACTCTGATGGCTCTCAGCATTCCACTCGAACTTCTCGGTCTTCTGGAGTAATCGTGTAAGTGGTCGAGCTAGTTTGGAAAGTCCCTCAATGAACCGACGATAATACCCAGCTATACCCACAAAGATACGAAATTCTTTCACATTTCTAGGCGGTGCCCAATCTAGCACTGCCTCGATCTTCTGAGGGTCTACACGAACTCCTTCAGCCGAAATCATATATCCGAGAAACATAACTTCCTTCAACCAAATTTCACATTTGGTGAGCTTCGCATAAAGATGCTGGGTTCTCAAAATACTCGATACCAATTGCAAGTGCTGAGCATGCTCCTCCACATTGCGAGAATAAACCAAGATGTCATCGATAAAAATGACTACACATTCATCGAGATACTCGATAAATATCTTATTCATCAACTGCATAAATACTGCTGGCGTATTGGTTAGCCCAAATGGCGTAACCATAAATTCATAATGTCCGTACCTCGCCCGAGAGGCAGTCTTTGGAACGTCGGACTCCTTTATCCGAAGTTGATAATACCCCGACCTCAAATCGATCTTCGAAAATATAGTTGCTCCCTGCAACTGATCAAACAGATCATCAATGCGTGGAAAGGGGTATTTATTCTTAATGGTCACTTTGGTCAGTTCTCGATAATCGATGCACAAACACAGTGAACCATCTTTCTTCTTCACAAACAAGACTGGCGCACCACAAGGCGAAGCGCTAGGTCTAATGTATCCTTTCTCCAACAATTCCCCCAACTGACTCTTCAATTCCTGCATTTATGAGGGTGCCATACGATACGTCGCCTTAAAAATTGGAGTTGCACTTGGTTCTAAATAAACCGAGAACTCCACTTCACGCTCCGGTGGTAGTCCCGACAACTCATCTGGAAAAACATCCGAAAATTCCTTTACCACTGGAATTGAGGAAAGTTCAACTCCCTCGCTATCCACTCTCGCAGCATAGTACCAATAACCCATACAACCTTCTTGAAGGATCTTCACTACCTTCATGGCACTGATTAAAAGTTTCTGACCTTTTCTTCTATGCCCTTCAAATGAATGTTCGGTGCCATCCTATGCCAACATCGAAATAACTCTCATGCGATAATTCACTACCGTCCTATGTCTATCAAACCAATCATCCCCAAGAATCAAATCCTCGTCAATTATATCCACTGTGATCAAATTCGAAGTCCAAACTCTCCCGACAATTCTCACGGGAGAATCTCTAACCTCCCAATCTCCCACAATCCTATCACCGCTAGGCAATTTAACCACAAAAGACTCCTAAACAAACAAACAATTAATATCCAAATGAACGCAATCCAACGAAATAAATGAGTGTGAAGCACCTGAATCGAAAAGCACTCTAATTGGATGAGAGAGGACATAAACGGTACATGTGGCAACCGTAGCCTCTGGATCATCCGCCCTCCTCATCTCATAAATGCGTGGCTGCGCAGAACCGGCACTGGAAATTCGCCCTCTAACGGTCTGACCCCGTCCTCTGCCTCTGCCGAAACTCTGAGATGGATGACCACTTGTGATTTCTGATTCAGACTGTGTTCTCCAAGCGCCGCAACGGATGCCTGAGATCCAATTATCCTCTCTATATCCGCATAAAATGCAGCTTTGTGGCCCACCTGACCACAATTGTAACACTTCAACAGAGGTAGGTTACACTCACGACTCATATGCCCCTGCTGGCTACAGTTGAAGCACGTCACAACCCGATTGGACAAACCAGGGCTGGCTCCAAAATTTCAGTTGCCCCCGAATGCACGGGATGACCATCCAGATGAAAAATTGGCGGACTGTGATTTCTGCTGTTGCCACCTTTTCCGCCAGAAAAATTTCCAGAAGTCTTTTGCTTCTTACTCTCGCCCGCCGTCTCGGTAGCATTTTAGGACATATCATAGGCCAAAGCTTTGCCTTAATACTCCTTCGGAGTGGTGCAAGTGAAACCCATCATGTAATGTCGGATTATCGGCTTCATCCGCATGTCAAAATGACGGATCTTATCTTTCTCTTCCTTCATCTGGTCCTTCACATGATTGAGCTACTGTTATAATCAATAAACGCCTGGGATACAGAAATATCCTGCAGCTTAGCCTCGTAAAAGGCTCGGACCCTGGCCTTCTGAACAGGCCGCGGACAATACTCGGTCTCCATCAGCTCCTTAAACTCATCCCACGAAACCGCATGGTCTTGTGGTGCAGTTGCCTGCCACCAACCAGAAGCATCTCTCGTCAGGAAGTACTGAGCAATCGACACCTTACGTGCCTCTGGACAAATCCAGCGAGTTTCAATGTCACAAAATCTTGTTTTTGGTGTAGTGTGCCTCTGGACAATTCACCCCTACAAAAACATTGTTCATATCATTGATCCAATCCTCCCAGCCGACTGGATCCGTAGCACCAATGAACTGGGGAGGGCGCATTCGGATCACATCTTGCAACCATTTCTCTTCCCCCGTGCTAGCCGCTGGAGGTGGATTGTTGAGCTGAACCGCCTGGGTTAACAAAGTCATCTGATTTGCCACTTGTTGCAATATGGTTGCAACACCTACATCCGCATTATTCGCGGAGGAATTTCCTAAGATAGCGGACTGGTCCTAACGACCCTCGGCACTTGGCTACACTGTGTTCGACAAAATAGGGGTAGTCGAACCATCTTCCGAACTGAGGGACATGGCTGCTCCACCAGCCATACCACGCCCTCGACCACATCCGCGACCGCGTCCGCGTCTTGTAATCGTCGACATACTAAGGAAGGGAAAGAAACATGTAAGCACATTTTAGAATAAGGGAAAGAAGAGAACTTATAAGTACCGATCGTACTAAGATGATGGCAGCACAATGATCTGTGTTCACAAAATAACGCAACAAGACCCAAAAGACCAACAACCTAGGTATCCATAAACCTAATCTCCGATACCATATTCTGTAACACCCACAAGATATTCGAAGTATGTCATAGCACCGTGAATCTTGTCTAGGAACCCACAAGGCTAATTCTCACGCACAACACAACAAATCTCAATATATTCAAACATGGATCAAACAGATCGGAACAACCGATAAAACTCCAAATACAATACATAGCAACTCAAGGAAATGACAAGAGTCCAACACAAACAACCGGAAGGAGAACTCCTATAATAGTCGAGTACCAACTATTAATACATGACCAACAATAGTCCAAAAGACAAGACTCGAAAGGACACAACCGCCACAATATCACGCCTGGCCCTCATCGTCGTACTAACCCGGTCCTCGCTCGCTTGGAATCTTTGAACCTGAAATACATGAAACGTATTTTCCCCAACAGGGATTAGCCATGGAATAGCTAGTACAAGTAATACAAATGAACCATTATATCTTACACACTAAAGTACAAGCATTCACTTCAAAACAAATAATGATTTTTGGAAATACAAAATCCAATAAGTTAGACCTCAAGCCAAAAATACCCCCTGATTAACTGTGGACCCAACCTCAGTGGATCCCTCCAAGGCTCCGTCGGACCCCTCGGAGTGGTTAACCTCAAAGTTCGTGGACCCAACCACAGTGGATCCCTCCAAGGCCCCGTCGAAATAGGAGAAAACGGAAGGAACGACAAAATACCACGATCGAAGGAACTCGACAACTCCGAACCTAAACAAGTTCGTAACCAACTGTCAATAAACAATCTATAGACAACAAACTGAAATACACCCGAAAATTCCACCTACGATACATGTAATTGACACGTTCTAAGTGTAACTATCGCAAGTGCACGATATCGTATCAAGTAGTAAGTAGACTTTTTGAGTCCGGTTTATCGATCCCACGAGGAAGTTTGGTTATAATTTGAATTATACACTATTAGTCTATTTTTATAGATACTAAGATGAGTGAAACACACAATTAAAGAGTTTGGTTTAATAATTGCAAAAAAAATGCAATAATAGTTCTAATATTCAAGGAAATAAAAGATTTCACTAATAATAGATTAATAAAAGATAAAATAAAATAGTTGGGATTACAAACTTAGTTCATCATTAGTTATAGAAGATGTATAGGAGATCATAAGATGAATTTACTTATTATGTTGTGTAGATTCGATTTTCCTTAAAAAGACGGTTTCTCTTTCGAACTATAAAACGCCCCTTATATATTGAATCAATCCACTATATTTCTATGTTGATTGGCTTCAATACATAGCATTAAGATTTATGAAAATAACTCAAAGAATCATCTAAGGTCTAGAGGTATATTTCTATCCCCTTGAACAACTTAGAGTGAAGATCATTTGATCTAATCAAACATATTTTCTTTCGAAACATATGAAGACCATAAATATCGTCATTTATTGGCCAAATAAATAAAGATTGTTAAAACAATGAAAATCACACACAATAATAAGTAATTCACAATAGATCTTTATACAAACTTAAATAACATGACTAACCTTGTTTATAATCCCAACTAAGGTAACTTAGCCTATGAAGGGTTTAATATACATAATACAAGAGAGTGGTCATTATTAGTTGAAAAAGAAAGAATTGATCCTAACTCCCTTAGTAGATAAAGGAGAAAGAAGCAATAAACTCTCTGAACAACATATGTTATACCACTATTACACAAATCACTCAAGAACACAAGTGTGTTCTTCACACAAAAAGAAAATATTACAAAAGGTGGAAAAATTATAAGATGAATGATGAATGATGATGGATCTAAGGGGTCTATTTATACACCTAAAGTCATCTAATAGCTCCAAAACTCCAGCATTATTACAATAGATCGGATCTGTAATACCCGTAATTTTGATTTCCGGTAATTTCTTTTTTTCGGAGGAAGTCCATTTTGGCGACTCGCTAATGACCGTTTCATCATTATGAGAATGATTAATTCTACACTTTTTATCATCCGAGTTCGTTTCGGTGTCGTTCTGTTGAATTCCGTGTTCTTTAGCGACTTTTCCGCACTTGAGTTCGATTCTTGCGAATCTCGTTCGAAACTGCTGTTTCGAGTTTCCCGTAAGTCCGTTTAACTTTGTTAGACGTGTTGTGAACTTCGGTTTGGTTATTCGATCACGTATCGTGATTTTCGGGCGTTTTGGGCCATTTTCGTAATTTCCCAAAGTTTGGGGTAATTACTTCCGTTGTCGAATTTCGAGCCTTCGGGTGGTCGGAATCGCGTGTTCTCTTAGCTCTTAGATTCGTCTTTGCGATTACGTCGTAACTGTACCTTCGATTTATACTCAGGTTCGGGTTTCGGGGTCGTCCGGGCCGTCGGAGTGGCCACGGCCGAGTCACGGCCGGAGCAGGGCCTGGCCTGGCCGAGTTACGGCCGTAAGGGCCGAGAGTTACGGCCGTATGGCGCCTGGCAGCTTCCGGACGAATGCCAGTTACGGCCGTAAGGCGTGATCGGGTACGGCCGTACGTGCGCTGGGCATCTTCCTGACGAAGGCCGGTTACGGCCGTAATGTGTGCCAGTTACGGCCGTAAGTGTCCGACAGTCTTTGGCGATTTTTGTGAATGCGGTTACGGACGTAAGGCCCGGCCAAATACGGCCGTATGGGCGAGTTACGGCCGTAAGGCACCGCTTCTGATTTGTAAGTGTCCGTGATGGCCAGCTATATAAGGCACAGCGGCCGTTTTTACTCATTTCTTCACTTTTCTTGCGGCTATCGGACGGGTGCGACGGGAAATAAGGTTCTTGGTCGATTCTACTCAATTCCAAGACGTTTTGGAAGATTCTTGTTGATTATATCATCATCCAATCCGTGTTTTTCGTCGAATCAAGGTATATTTCTTGATTTTTCCTTCAAATTGACTTTTTGGAGAATTGTCTTTGATTTCGATTCTAGTCCGATTTGGATACATGGGTTGGTGTAATATGATGTTATTAGTCGTGTTCTATGGGTTGTATATCCATACTTCAAGTTTGTTCAACTCGATTAGTGATTCGAGTGTTCTTGGGAGTTATCGAACATTGAGTATTCGATTAAATGTCCCAATGAGTTTCCCTTCGATAATTGTTGGGATTTTCGTTGTTTTTTGCTTTGATTCTCGTTGTAATCATGTTTTATTGTTCCTTCCGGAGGATTATAGGTGCTCTAGGATTCCGAGTTGAATCTCGTTGGTGTTTGATGATTCGTGTGGTGTTATTCCGTCGTAAATTTAGGTGCTATCGCATTCTAGATAGTGTTCGGGAATTTGAGGGATACCCGACCGTATCTGTTCATTTTTCCATCTGCTCGTGGTATCGAGGCAAGTACCTTGCTCATACATTTCTTATTTTGTGGATATGATGATCAGTGATCGTCTTGGTGTGTTTGTTTGGTTGTTTGAAATGAAGTTTCAAAAGATTTCAGTTTGGCCTCGTTAAAGGCTCTCTTTCAAAACGCGTGTGTGTTTTGTGAACGGTGTGTTTTGGGAATTCTTTATGATTTGATCATTTTGAACATGAAGGCTTTGATGATATCCCTGCTGTTTAATGTTATGGAATTGTGTATTCCGTGTTTAATCTTGTCACTGTGTTTTGAAGAGTTTGATAATGGTGTCGGATTAGTGGCCATCTCTAGTAAGTATTCTTGATGAACTTACATTCTTAGGATATTAGTATTGCATGAGTAACGTGTGTGTGTGTGTGTGTATGCTCACTATGGGTTAGATCCGACGGGGTCTCGGTAGGGGTCCACGGAGGGGTGGATCCGCGAGCTTGCTTTTAACCACTATGGGTTAGATCCGACGGGGTCTCGGTAGGGGTCCACAGAGGGGTGGATCCACGGTTAATTGTGGTGCATTTTACAAATGTGATTTGATTATGGCATTTCCGGAAATGAGTGCTTTCGAATGGTTTTAATGATTGCATGCATCGACTAAGTGTGTAAGAGGTAAGTGTTCGTTTAGCTTACTTGGCTAGGATGGCACTAGAGTATTTTGTTGTTTGCGTTAAATCCTTTAATTGTAGATTTTGATGTTGGAAGACGAACCTTGTGATCGTTCTTGTGTACTGTGAGTTGATGAGATTTGGGGCTAAAATCCCAATGGTTTTGTAAAAGTCATTTTATGGATTTGGGGCTAAAATCCCAATGGTTTGGTAAAGGTCATTTTTCGGAAAGTAAACCTTTGGGGCGGTGACCCCTTTTGTCTTTTGGATTTTGAAAAGTAGGATTTGATAATCCTAAATTGTTTTCTATTAAAACTCTCGATGGCATTCTAAACTGTTTTTATAAATTTTTCCATTGATTTGTGATCTTTCGATTTTAGAACGTTTTCTCAAATTCTTGCCTCGGGAAGTGCTATTCGTTTCGTTTGGATCTTTGAGGATCCTTGGTGATTGTTATTCGTGGAATGTGAATTGTATGGCTCGTATTTGCACTTTGTTCTTGCACTAGCAAAACAGTGGAGTTTTGCTAACCCCTGAGTATTCGGGGGGTGGATGTCTGTTTTTGCATTCAGGTTTTGGAGCATAACACAGGGTCGGCACGAAGGATGATGAAAGATGATCGATACTAATCACACGAGGAACCGTACATCGTGTATTGGTTTTGTTGTACTTTATTTTCCGCTGCTATATTTTTCCCGTTGTACGGGTGTGGTTGTGTTTTGACCCCTGCGTGGGCATGAGTTGTATTTGAGTTGTATGTATTTATTGAAAGACCAAATTGGTCTACTGAGTCATTTTAGCCTTAAAGGCATGGTTGAGTTGTTATACGTCGTTACCGGCCTGGTAGATCCTTGAGGAAAGGTTCTACGGCGTGTAATATCCCTGAGCGGATTGGGGGTGTTACATAAATGGTATCGGAGCTTAGGTTGTGGAAACCTAGGCTGTCGGGTCAAGTGGTGTCTGTTGAGTTTTGTCTCGTCGGATTTTGTCTGACTGAGTCGTGTCGCGACGCGTCGTCTGAGTTTGTTGGTCGTGATTAGTATCGTGGGGCGATCATCATCTTCGTGCGACCTGTGGATGTAAGTCTCCCTTCTTTGTGTTTGTGCCTCGTCTGATGCGAGCTATTTTTATGATTATTTGTTAAGCAACGGAATCCTCTTATGGATTTTGATTTCTTGATATGCGGTTATTTGACCCTCATATTTCGTTTATATGAGGAGTAGTGTTGCAGGATTGTGCATGTTTGACTTTATTTCTTTTATCCGCTGCGTGAGTTCCTTTGTAATGGCTTTTGGTACTTCACCGACTGAGTTTTATTTCGAAAACCGATTCCCTTAACCGAGTTTTTGGCATTATGGCCTTGATCGTTTTGGCGAAATTTTTATAATGGTAATTGGTATTTTGTAAATGGCTTTTGTAAGTTTTGAAATATTACCGTCATCGGCCTTTTTGGCGTTTTTGAAAATGGTTTTTAGCCTGGTGGGTTCCGGCGCGGAATCCACGGCGCTATATTGTTTCGTGTATTTACCTGAAATTTTTGGGCATTCTAGCCCATTGAATTATCTTTGAAAACCTTGAGTATCTTAGAAAATAAATTTCGAGACGTACGTTTAAAATGAATTATTTTCTCATGGTACATCCAAGGTGCCACACTATGTTTCCAAATTCTTCTACCTCGAGGACCAAAATGTTTTGAGATATTTTCAATGTTTTAGAAACACTTTTATTTAGACCCGAGGGTCGAATATTCTTAAAGTTTTCACTAAGAGAAAGTGCCCTCATTTTTATCAAATGCGAAATGGTTCTCCAAAGTCTCGATAACGATGTTTCACGTTTGTACTTTTTGAAAGGTGATACTCAAGATCAACCAGTGTTCTTCTAAAATTGTTTTCAAAAAAATTGGTTTTCGTTTTTAAAAACCTATCATTCCTGTTTACGGAACGGAAATGTATGTATGATGTTGGTATTGTCGTTAGGGTGTTAACCTTCCGAATTGTGATTGAATTGGCGGTGTGAGCGTTGAGTCGTTTTCCACACATTTGTTGTGTCTCTGTGAGAGGTGGGATGTTGGTATTGAATGTTGTCGCCTCGTAGTGATTTCTGCGTTGTCGCGCATGTGCGAGCTATTAGATCTTGGTTTGGTATGACCGTGTGCATCGGTGATTGTTCCGTTATGTGTCGGTTGTTTAATGTCTTGTTACCTTGCTCCCGTTTTTGTGAATTTCGTGGACGAGGTCGAAGGTAATACCCGTACAATTTTGACTTCTGTATTTTCTCTTTCTCCAGTCCATCGATTCGCTCATGTTCGTTGACACTTTATGAACTTGTTCTGTATTTCGTTTTCATCGTCCGAACGAACTGTGATCTTGTTGTGGGTCGACCTGGTTATCACTATGACTTTTTCGAGTTCGGTTCTATTCTTGTGAACCTTGTTCAGGAGTGACATCATATGGTTCTATTAGTTCTTTTATTCGAAGTAGATCGGATTTGGAACTTTTGTGTTTTCGACTTCGTCGACTCATTTATCTTCGTTGACATTTCTGAGCTTGTCGTGCCCCTTGCTTTTGTTGATCGAACGAGTGTGGTATTGTTTTGGAATAACTCGTTTGTCGTTGTGACTTTTCAATCGCTATTCCCTTTCCTGTGGATCTTATGGGAATGTATGTCTTGTAGTTCTCACCAGATCATCCTGGGAGTTGTTGTTTGAGTTTTATTATCCTTCGTGTTTCGGACATGATTGTTCGATTTTTGTTGTCTCGATCGTTTGTTTGTTCGGTTTTTGTTCTCGTTTTGTGATTGTTGAGCGTTCAGGCTCCTTCCTAATTCCCTTAAGTTCGGGAAATTAGTCTCGTTTTCGATCTTCCAACCCTTGGGCAATGGAATTCCGTATTTGTTCAGCGTTTGGCTCGCGTTTTGATTGATGTACCGTTGGGTCGGTCAATCATATTAATTTTCGTTCGTTGTGTTTTGTGATTGTTCGGATAATTGACTTGACTATATTATCCGTTTGATGACGCTTGTCATTTGTTGGTTTTATTATATTCCTAACGGCGATGTTGTGTTGGTCGTCGTGGAGCGTGTTTTCACGCCGTATGTCTCTTTGCGTTCTTGCAGCGTTTCGCCGTCGGGCGCGAGTTTTCGGTTTTTGCATATCTCGTCGAGTTTTCCTGGCAGGGAATATTGCTTCTCCCTACTTATTTTAAGTTTCGGGATGAAACTTCTTTTAAGGAGGGTAGAATGTAATACCCGTAATTTTGATTTCCGGTAATTTATTTTTTTGGCGGAAGTCCGTTTTGACGACTCGCTCATGACCGTTTCATCATTCTGAGAATGATTAATTCTACACTTTTTGTCATCCGAGTTCGTTTCGGTGTCGTTCTGTTGAATTCCGTGTTCTTTAGCGACTTTTCCGCACTTGAGTTCGATTCTTGTGAATCTCGTTCGAAACTGTTGTTTCGAGTTTCCCATAAGTCCCTTTAACTTTGTTAGACGTGTTGTGAACTTCGGTTTGGTTATTCGATCACGTATCATGATTTTCGAGCGTTTTGGACCATTTTCGTAATTTCCCAAAGTTTGGGGTAATTACTTCCGTTGTCGAATTTCGAGCCTTCAGGTGGTCGGAATCGCGTGTTCTCTTAGCTTTTAGATTCGTCTTTGCGAGTAAGTTATAACCGTACCTTCGATTTATACTCAGGTTCGGGTTTTGGGGTCGTCCGGGCCGTCGGAGTGGCCACGGCCCAGTAACGGCCGGAGCAGGGCCTGGCCTGGCCGAGTTACGGCCGTAAGGGCCGAGAGTTACGGCCGTATGGCGCCTGGCAGCTTCCGGACGAATGCCAGTTACGGCCGTAAGGCGCGATCGAATCGGCCGTCGTGCGCTGGGCATCTTCTCGACGAAGGCGATTACGGCCGTAATGTGTGCCATTTACGGCCGTAAGTGTCCGACAGTCTTTGGCGATTTTTTGACGAATGCGATTCTACGGCCGTATGGGCCGAGTTACGGCCGTAAGGCATCGCCGATTCTGGCCGTAAGTGTCCGGCGATGGCCGGCTATATAAGGCACAGCGGCCGTTTTTACTCATTTCTTCACTTTTCTTGCGGCTATCGGACGGGTGCGACGGGAAATAGGGTTCTTGGTCGATTCTACTCAATTCCAAGACGTTTTGGAAGATTCTTGTTGATTATATCATCATCCAATCCGTGTTTTTCGTCGAATCAAGGTATATTTCTTGATTTTTCCTTCAAGTTGACTTTTTGGAGAATTGTCTTTGATTTCGATTCTAGTTCGATTTGGATACATCGGTTGGTGTAATATGATGTTATTAGTCGTGTTCTATGGGTTGTATATCCATACTTCAATTTTTTTCAACTCGATTAGTGATTCGAGTGTTCTTGGGAGTTATTGAACATTGAGTGTTCGATTAAATGTCCCAATGAGTTTCCCTTCGATAATTGTTGGGATTTCCATTGTTTTTTGCTTTGATTCTCGTTGTAATCATGTTTTATTGTTCCTTCCGGAGGATTATAGGTGCTCGAGGATTCCGAGTTGAATCTCGTTGGTGTTTGATGATTCGTGTGGTGTTATTCCGTTGTAAATTTCGGTGCTATCGCGTTCTAGATAGTGTTCGGGAATTTGAGGGCTACCCGGCCGTATCTGTTCATTTTTCCATCTGCTTGTGGTATCGAGGCAAGTACCTTGCTCATACATTTCTTATTTTGTGTATATGATGATCAGTGATCGTCTTGGTGTGTTTGTTTGGTTGTTTGAAATGAAGTTTCAAAAGATTTCGGTTTGGCCTCGTTAAAGGCTCTCTTTCAAAACGCGTGTGTGTTTTGTGAACGGTGTGTTTTGGGAATTGTTTATGATTTGATCATTTTGAACGTGAAGGCTTTGATGATATCCCTGCTGTTTAAAGTTATGGAATTGTGTATTTCGTGTTTAATCTTGTCACTGTGTTTTGAAGAGTTTGATAATGGTGTCGGATTAGTGGCCATCTCTAGTAAGTATTCTTGATGAACTTACATCTTAGGATATTAGTATTGCATGAGTAACGTGTGTGTGTATGCTGACTATGGGTTAGATCCGACGGGGTCTCGGTAGGGGTCCACGGAGGGGTGGATCCGCGAGCTTGCTTTTAACCACTATGGGTTAGATCCGACGGGGTCTCGGTAGGGGTCCACAGAGGGGTGGATCCACGGTTAATTGTGGTGCATTTTACAAATGTGATTTGATTATGGCATTTCCGGAAATGAGTGCTTTCGAATGGTTTTCATGATTGCATGCATCGACTAAGTGTGTAAGAGGTAAGTGTTCGTTTGGCTTACTTGGCTAGGATGGCACTAGAGTATTTTGTTGTTTGTGTTAAATCCTTTAATTGTGGATTTTGATGTTGGAAGACGAACCTTGTGATCGTTATTGTGTACTGTGAGTTGATCAGATTTGGGGCTAAAATCCCAATGGTTTTGTAAAAGTCAGTTTATAGATTTGGGGCTAAAATCCCAATGGTTTGGTAAAGGTCATTTTTCGGAAAGTAAACCTTTGGGGCGGTGACCCCTTTTGTCTTTTGGATTTTGAAAAGTAGGATTTGATAATCCTAAATTGTTTTCTATTAAAACTCTCGATGGCATTCTAAATTGTTTTTATAAATTTTTCCATTGATTTGTGATCTTTAGATTTTAGAACGTTTTCTCAAATTCTTGCCTAGGGAAGTGCTTTTCGTTTCATTTGGATCTTTGAGGATCCTTGGTTATTGTTATTCGTGGAATGTGAATTGTAGGGCTCGTATTTGCACTTTGTTCTTACACTAGCAAAACAGTGGAGTTTTGCTAACCCCCGAGTATTCGAGGGGTGGATGTCTGTTTTTGCATTCAGGTTTTGGAGCATAACACAGGGTCGGCACGAAGGATGATGAAAGTTGATCGATACTAATCACACGAGGAACCGTACATCGTGTATTGGTTTAGTTGTACTTTATTTTCCGCTGCTATATTTTTCCCGTTGTACGGGTGTGGTTGTGTTTTGACCCCTGCGTGGGCATGAGTTGTATTTGAGTTGTATGTATTTATTGAAAGACCAAATCGGTCTACTGAGTCATTTTAGCCTTAAAGGCATGGTTGAGTTGTTATACGTCGTTACCAGTCTGGTAGATCCTTGAGGAAAGGTTCTACGGCGTGTAATATTCCTGAGCGGATTGGGGGTGTTACAGGATCAATGCCAGCCATCCCCTCAATAATAGACCACAACAACAACAACATCTAAGCCTTAGTCCGAAAATGATTTGGGGTAGGCTAACACGAATCAAACTTTGAAACCGTCAATAATCGTTACATAAATAACATAAAAGGAAAAAAGAGGGAAAAAGTAGAGAAAAAAGCAAATAAAAAAAGAGAATGAATGTAAAAAAAGAAAAAAGAAAAAAAGAAAAAAAAAAGATAACATGAAATAAAGAAAATAGGAAAAAAAAGAATTAGACTCCATCCACCATCCGTATTCTTTCCCGCCACATTTGCCTCTCTATCGCCATACTTTCTCCAATTCCAAGAAACCGCATATCATTTTCAATCATCTTTATCCAAGTTTTCTTGGGTCTTCCTCTACCTTTCACAACATTACTTGTTCCCCAACTTTCTAGCCTCCTCACTGGGGCATCAATAGGTCTTCTTCTCACATGACCAAACCATCGTAATCGATTCTCCATCATCTTGTCTTCTATAGACGCAACTCTTACCTTCTCTCTGATCACCTCATTTCTGAGCCGATCCTTTTTTGTATGACCACACATCCATCGTAGCATACGCATATCTGCCACATTCATCTTTTGAACGTGACACTGTTTTACAGCCCAACACTCGGTGCCATATAACAGCGCAGGCCTAATTGCCGTGCGGTCAAATTTACCCTTTAATCTATGAGGCATGCCAGGATCACATAAAACCCCTGTGGCACTCTTCCACTTCAACCACCCTGCCTTTATTCTGTAAGCCACATCGCCATCTAGCTCTCCATCTTTTTGGATAATAGATCCAAGATACCGAAAGAAAGTGGATCCATGAACAACTTTCCCATCAAATGTGATCATCCCCGCCTCTCTATCACTGTTTTTGCTAAACCTACACTCCATATATTCAGTCTTACTTCTGCTCAGCCTAAAGCCTCGAGCTTCCAAAGTATCCCTCCAAAGTTCCAATTTCTGTTGCACTCCAACCTTCGTTTCATCAATCAACACAATATCATCTGCGAACATCATACACCACGGAACGTCATTTTGAATTTCTCTTGTCAATTCGTCCATGACTATGGCAAAGAGAAAATGACTAAGAGCAGATCCTTGATGCACCCCAATCGTAATATGGATTTCTTCTGTCCTCCCAACATTAGTACGTACACTTGTACTAGCTCCCTCATACATGTCCTTTATAATGTCAATATATTTCCGTGATACACCCTTCTTTGCTAAGGCCCACCAAAGTACTTCTCTTGGTACTTTATCATATGCCTTCTCTAAATCAATAAAAACCATATGCAGATCTTTCTTTTTATCTCGATAATGTTCCATCAACTGCCGGATAAGATAAATTGCTTCCATGGTCGATCTTCCAGGCATAAATCCAAACTGATTTTCTGTTATCTTCACGCATTTCCTGATCCTTTGTTCAATCACTCGTTCCCACAACTTCATGGTATGACTCATTAGTTTAATTCTGCGATAATTAGAACAATCTTGAACATCACCTTTGTTCTTATACAAAGGGACGAGAATACTTTTCCTCCATGCTGATGGCATCTTATTACTTCTCCAAATCTTATTGAAAAGCATAGTTACCCATTCGATCCCTCTCTCCCCCAAACACCTCCAAACTTCAATAGGTATACCATCTGGTCCTTCTGCTTTCTTTGACCCCATCTTCTTCAATGCAATTGTCACTTCACCCTTTTGGATTATTCTCTTAAACTCTCGGTTAACCATACTTGAGGGGATGTTTAAATTCCCAATATCTTGTTCTTGATGGCCATTGAATAGGGTATCAAAGTATGACCTCCATCTCTCTTTTATCTCTTTATCTTGAACCAAAACTTTTTGGTCAGTATCTTTTACACATTTAACTTTTCCAATATCTCGCGTCTTCTTGTCTCTCATTCGAGCAAGTTTATAGATATCTTTTTCCCCTTCTTTAGTATCTAATCTTGCATATAATTCTTGATTGACCTTTGATCGGGCATTTCGCACTGCCTTTTTAGCTTCTGTTCGAGCTTTCTTGTACTTCTCATAATTCTCATCGCTCGAGCATTTACCCAGTACCTTATAACATTCACGTTTGGTCTTTATCGCTTGCTTAACTTCATCATTCCACCAAGAGGTGTCCTTGATGGCCTGTTTCCTTTAGATTCTCCTAGGACTTCTTTTGCAACTTCCTTTATGTTATGCTCCAACAAGTTCCACATCGAATCTATATCCATCTCCGTGCAATCAGACCAAATACCACTATCAGCAATCTTAGCCACAAAAGTATGTCGACTCTGTAATATCCGGATTTATTACTGTATATTTCATCTGTATTCAGACCCTGTATTATTCGGATTTGTGGTTTTGATTATTGGAGTATGATATTTCTTGCATTGGCATCCTTGTACTTAAGTATAACATCATGCAAAATTTTCTCATGCAAACTCGTGATAGCGCACGCTAAGAATGTAGCTTAACGCGCGCTATCGGTTATTACTATCGCACGCTACGTATAGGAGTTGCGTGCGCTAGACACTGAATTATTGAGGTAGGTGGCTAACACATGCGCCAGCCGGGACATGGGTCCGGATAAGATTCCCGCGGACGAACCTGGACAGTTTGGAGTCAACGCTCATTAGCGCGCGCTAAGTATGTATTGTAGCGTGCGCTAATTAGCTAAAATGCAGAATATTATAAATGGGACAACAACCCATTTTGGCTTTCATTTCTTTCGCCCGTTCTTCATTCTTGAGAGGCCAGAGAGCTTTAATCATCCCTCTAACACACTTAGAACATATATTAGTGATACTTGAATATTGGTTATCACTTGTGAGTGATCATTGAAGAGAAGTAACACCTTGGAGTGGCACATAACCAACTGGAGTCGGATTCTACCTTGTGGTTCAGTGATTTCGGCATATTAAGGTATGTTCAACCTATCACCAGTCTTAGATTTGGATTCCAAGGGATAAGATGATCATGTTAACGAGATATTGAATTTCATTAGTGAATTATTCAACAACATCATGTTTAGAAGATTGGAATGTCTACAATTACGATATTATTGTTGGAACCTTGAAGTCGGAATCCTAGTACTTCAAATGATGAGAGAAACATTCTGAAGTTAACAATCCGTATGATTTATGTTATCTTTGTGATCATGAATTGGAGGTGATATTATAAGAACTTAAAGGAAGAATCATCTTAGGAAATATTCTTTCATATAAGTTGGAATTGTTAGTTCACCTCAAGATGAAGTCTGAATATGTATAATGATAGTAGAATCTAATACATCAACCGGAGATCACCAACTTCGCATGAGAATTGTAATCAAGATGGATTATGGTGTTATGATGATTATACGTATACTTGCATCTTGAAGTTGTTATTATTATCCTTGAGATCATACGGACAACAAACATCAAATCACTGAGGAATTCGCTTACTTCATCACAATTTGTATAATCTGCTGCCCTCCAGTGAACTGCCATGCACTCTTAGCGTGCGCTAAGCTACGTGAATTAACGTGCGATATCGTGTATGTTTAGCGTACGCCACATTTGCAACTTAGCGTGCGCTAAGTCATCAGGCGAGTCAGTCGGCTGACGAGTGAGGTACTGACCGTGCATGGTTAGCATACGCTAGCCTGTGTGTATTGCGTGCGCTAACGAGTAGCATTAACGTACGCTACATAAGATGCATAGCGTGCGTTAAGCTATCCAGACAGATTGCATATTAAGGACTTCCTACCGTAATTGTTGAATTGTTAGACGTTCGTACGGCATGAAATGAATTATGTGCTATTTCTTTTGTTAAGGTTCGAGCTTAACACGTGATTGATTGAAGGGGACGACCTTCGAGTATTTTGATATTCGTGGAAGTTTATTCTTGTCAACGAGCCGAGGCAAGTACTCTAATTAGAATTGTTTATATTATGACAATGTGATTGTATCGTGTAAATATGTTGTGATTATATGTCCACCATGCGTTTATCCGACGGGAATCATCATGGGAATCTATAGCTGTGTGCGCTGGATCGTTGGACAGGTAGTTCCACCATGTGTTGGTCCGACGGGATCATCATGGGAATCTATATCTGTGTGCGCTGGATCGTTGGAATACCAACAGTATGTTGAAACTGTTATGATATGATGTGTGTTGTGAATATTTCTCGTTGGAGAAACTTGTTACGATATAATTGTTGATTATATCATTGTTGTATGATTATTGTACTTGTACTAGCATCATTGTGCTAACCCCTTCGGGGGTGAACATTTGTGTATGTTCAGGATCCAGGAGAGCGGGGAAACAACCATTGGAGATGCATGACGACGAGGGTGCAGAGTGATGTTCCGGCCGGGTTTAGTGTCTGTTGGTTGTTGGTTATTTCATTAAGTACTCGAGTACGTCGTCCGTTTATAATGATTGGATTTTAGTGATGTAATAATAACTCTTCATTGGATATTTGTATTCTCGGTTTTGAACCAGACGGTTGTATTTTATTTCAGAAATTTCATAAATCGGTATCTGTTATTGTCTTTTCCTTTAATCAGCCTTGTAAATTCTTATGTAAAGGATTTACGGCGCTGTAATATTCCTGAATATATCGGGGGTGTTACAGAATATGGTATCGGAGCTAAGATTGTGGATATCTTGGCCGTTGGGTTAAAATAGGGGTCATTTATGTCTTTCGAGGTAACCGGCCGTGAATGACATCACTGTACTGCCTACGTCTTCATGCGAACGGTGGTTGTAAGTTCCTAAACTCTATCTCATTCTTTACATGTTGTACTTTTTATACTTGAACATTAGAACAATGTTGTTTCCTGTATATTAAATACTTGTGCTTACAGTATGTTGAGAGGCGGACATGGACGTGGTCGCGGTCGTGGACGCGGATGAAGGAATGCTGAAAGGGAGGTGTCGCCTTCTAATCAGGCTAGTCATAGCTCAGGCGAGCCGCAACAATCCATCAATAACGAACCGGAACCGGGTGTACCAGAAATCCTTCGTCAAGTCGTGAACCATATGATTCAGTTCGCTCAGGTCGTGGACCGAATGCAAGTGGCGGCAGGAATTCAGCAGGGAGATGGACAACAAATGTAACACCCCAATCCGCTCAGGGATATTACACGCCGTAGAACCTTTCCTCAAGGATCTACCAGGCTGGTAACGACATATAACAACTCAACCATGCCTTTCAGGCTAAAATGATTCAGTAGACCGATTTGGTCTTTCAACAATTACATACAACTCATGCCCACGCAGGGGTCAAAATACAACCACACCGCATAACGGAAAATATACCGCAATGAAAAGAAAATACAACTAGACCAATCCGACATCAACGGATCCTCTTGTGATTAGTATAGTTCATCTTTCATCATCCTTCGCCGACCACTCGTGCTATGCTCCAAAACCCGAATGCAAAATAGACATCCACCCCCGAATACTGGGGTTAGCAAACTCCACCGTTTTGCTAGTGCAAATACAAAGTGCAAATACGAGCCATACAATTCACATTCCACGAATAACAATAACCAGAATCCTCAAAGATCTAAACGAAACGAAAAGTACTTCTCGAGGCAAGGGTTTGAGAAAACCTTTAAAAATCGAAATACCATAAATCAATGGAAATAATTTATAAGACGGTTTAGAATGCCATCGAGAGTTTTAATAGAAAACCATTTAGTATTATCAAATCCTACTTTTCAAAATCCACAAGACAAAAGGGGTCGCCGCCCAAATCTTTACTTTCCGAAAATGACATTTACCAACCCGTTGGGATTTTAGCCCCAAATCCATAAAATGACTTTTACAAAACCATTGGGATTTTAGCCCCAAATCTCATCAACTCACAAGACACAAGAACGACCACAAGGTTCGTCTCCCAACATCAAAATCCACAAATAAAGGATTTAAAACAAACAACAAAATACTCTTGTGCCATCCTAGCCAAGTAAGCCAAACGAACAACTTACCTCTTACACACTTAGTCGATGCATGCAATCATGAAAACCGTTCAAAAGCGCTCATTTTAAAATGCCAATATCAAATCACATTTGTAAAATTCACCACAATTAACCGTCGATCCACACCTCCGTGGACCCCTACCGAGACCCCGTCGGATCTAACCCGTAGTGGTTAAAAGCAAAGCTCGTCGATCCACACCTCCGTGGACCCCTACCGAGACCCCGTCGGATCTAACCCGTAGTGAGCATACACACACACACGTTACTCATGCAATACTAATATGCTAAGAATGTAAGTTCATTAAGAATACTCACTAGAGATGGCCATTAACTCGACACCATTATCAAACTCTACAAAAATACAATAACAAGATTAAATACGGAATACACGATTCCATAACTTAAACAATAGGAGTATCAGCATAAAAGCCTTCAACGTTCAAAATAACCAAATCATAATCAATTCTCAAAACACCGTTCACAAAACACACGCGTTTTGAAAGAAAGCCTTTAACGAGGCCAAACCGAAATCCTTTGAAACTTCATTTCAAACAACCAAACAAACACACCAAGACGATCACCGATCATCATATCCACAAAATAAGAAGAGTATGGGCAAGGTACTTGCCTCGAAACCACGATCGCAATAAGACGACGGATAGGACGCGGTCGAATAGCCCCGAACCCCCGAACAATATCAAGAACGCGATAGCACCACGAGTATTACGAGAATAACACCACACGAATCATCAATCACCAAACGGAATTCAACATCGGAATCCTCGAACACCTATAAACCTCCGGAAGTAACAATAACACATGGTTACGACGAGAATCAAGGCCAAAACAACGGAAATCCCAACAAACTATCGAAGGGAAACTCATTGGGACATTTAATCGAACACTAAATGTTCAATAATTCCCAAGAACACTCGAATCGTCGATCGAGTTAAACAAACTTGATATATGGATATACAACCCATAGAACATGATTAATAACATCATACTACACCAATCGATGTATCAAAATCGGACCAGGACCACTAAAAATGCCCAGGAATCAGCATAGTGCCGCGGCACAGCCTGAGTGTGCCGCGGCACACGGTACAGCCCCCTTCAACACCAAAAAGGCACACCGTGCAGTCTTCGCTATTTCGACCATAACTCCTTCGTCTGGACTCCGATTGACTCACCGTTTGAACCATTGGAAAGCTAACTTGATTCTCGATAATGTTGCAAAGATTCAGAATTTTTGGAGTTTCCAAGAATTAATGGTGACTTTACAAAGTCGAACTCCCACGTGAAAAAGTCGATCAAGGACACGGAACTCAACAAAACGTCACCGAAACGAACTCGGATGACAAAAAGTGCAGAATTAATCATTCTCGGAATGACGAAACGGTCATGATAGAGTTGTCAAAACGAACTTCCTCCGAAAAAAGAAAATTACCGAAATTCAAAATTGCGGATATTACATTCTACCCTCCTTAAAAGAAGTTTCGTCCCGAAACTTAAAACAAGTAGGGGGGAGAAATATACCCGCCATGAAAACTCGGTGAGATACACCAAAAACAGAAAATTCGCGCCCAACGGCGAAACGTTGCAAGAAACGCAAAGAGACATACGGCGTGAAAACACGCTCCACGACGACCAACACAACGTCGCCGTTAGGGATACAATAAAACCAACAAATGACAAGCGTCATCAAACGGATAATATAGCCAAGTCAATTATTCGACAATCACAAAACACAACGAACGAAAGTCAGTACGATTGACCAACCCAACGGTACATCAATCAAAACGCAAGCCAATCGCTGAACAAATACGGAATTCCACCGCCCAAGGGTTGGAAGATCGAAAACGAGACTAATTTCCCAAACTTAAGGGAATTAGGAATGAGCCTGAATGCTCAACGATCACGAAACGAGGACAAAAACCGAACAAACAAACGACCGAACCACAACGGTCGAGACAACAAAAAGCGAACAATCATGTTCGAATCACGAAGAACAATAAAAATTCAAACAACAACTCCAAGGTTCACATCTCGACTCGAGACAATATATGATCCGGTGAAAACAACAACGTATGCATTCACATAAGATCCACATGAAAGGGAATAGAAATTGAAAAGTCACAACGACAAACGAGTTATTCCGAAATGATGCCACACTCGTTCGATAAACAAAAACAAGGGGTAGGACAAGCTCAGAAATGTCAACGAACATAAATGAGTCGACAAAGTAGAATATACAGAAGTTCAAAATCCGATCCCTTCGAATAAAAGGACTAGTAGAACCAAATGATGTTACTCCCGAACAAGGTTCACAAGAATCGAACCGAACTCGAAAAAGTCACACCGATAACCAGATCGACCCACAACAAGATCACAGTTCGTTCGGATGATGAAACCGAAATACAGAACAATTTCATAAAGTCTCAACGAACATGAGCGAATCGATAGACTGGAGAAAGAGAAAATACAGAAGTCAAAATAGTACGGGTATTACCCCCGACCTCATCCACGAAATTCACAAAACAGGAGCAAGGTAACAAGACGTTAAACAACCGACACGTAACGGAACGATCACCGATGCACACGACCATACCAACCCAAGCTCTAACAGCTCGCACATGCGCGACAATGCAGAAATCACCACGAGGCGACAATATTCAACACCAACATCCCACCTCTCACAAGGGGCTAACACAACAAATGTGTGGAAAACGACTCAACGCTCACACCGCCAATTCGGTCATACTCGGGAGCAAACATAAAAATGACAACGCGAACATCATACATATATACCCCGCCCTCAAACGGGAATGGATAGGTTTTAAAAACGAAAACCTCATTTTGAAAATAATTTAGAAGAACACCGATTGATCTTGAGTATCACCTTTCAAAAAGTACAAACGTGAAACATCGTTATCGAGACTTTGGAGAACCGTTTCGCATTTGATAAAAAATGAGGACAATTTCTCTTAGTGAAAACTTTCGAATATTCGACCTCGGTCTAAATAAAAGTGTTTCTAAAACATTGAAAATATCTCAAAACATTTTGGTCCTCGAGGCGTAAAAATTTTTGAATATATTGTGGCACTGGATGTACCACAAGGAAATAACTCATTTGAAAAAAATATGTCTCAAATTTATTTCTAAGATACTCAAGTTTTCAAAATAATTCAATGCCAAAAAGGACGATGCCAAAAAGGCTAAAATGCCCAAAATTTCTGTAATCACACGGAACATCATAAGCGCTTGGTCCCGTCGGAACCCCAGGCTAAAAACCATTTACAAAAATGCCAAAAAGGCTGATGACGGTAATATTTCAAAAACTCACGAAAGCCATTTACAAAATACTAATTATCGTCATAAGAATTTCGCCAACGCGATCAAGGCCATAATGCCAAAAACTCGGTCAAGGGAAGCGGTTATCGAAATAAAACTCGGTCGGTAAAATACCGAAAGTCATTACAAAAGAACTCACGCAGCGGATAAAAGAAATACAACAACATGCACAATCCAAAGAACACTACTCCTCATAAGAACAAAATATTAGAGTCAAATAACCACATTCAGAACAAAACCACTGGCCCCATTCGAGGCCTCTAAAGACCCTACCGCACTGGCTAGTGAACAAGTCGAACGTGTATAAGCACAAAGCTTCAACAAGAGAACTTGTAAAACGTGCAAATCGATTCGAAAATCATCAGCAACGGACAAAAACAACAATAAAAAGACATCACAAGCGACGACACTCCTCGTATAAATCAAATACGAGAGTCGATTAAATACATATCGTGAAATCAAAATCCACATAAAGATTCCATCACTTAACAAATAATCATAAAAATAGCTCGTGTCACACGAGGCACAACACAAAGAAGGGAGACTTACTTCCACAGGTCGCACGAAGATGATGATCGCCCCACGATACTATTCACGACCAACAAACTCAAACGACGCGTCGCGACACAACTCAGTCAGACTAAATCCGACGAGACAAAACTCAATAGACACCACTGACCCGACAGCCTAGGTTTCCACAACCTAATCTCTGATACCATTTATGTAACACCCCCAATCCGCTCAGGGATATTACATGCCGTAGAACCTTTCCTCAAGGATCTACCAGGCTGGTAACGACATATAGCAACTCAACCATGCCTTTCAGGCTAAAATGACTCAGTAGACCGATTTGGTCTTTCAACAATTACATACAACTCATGCCCACGCAGGGGTCAAAATACAACCACACCCGCATAACGGAAAATATACTGCATGAAAAGAAAATACAATAGACCAATCCGACATCAACGGATCCTCGTGTGATTAGTATCGTTCATCTTTCATCATCCTTCGTGCCGACCACGTGCTATGCTCCAAAACCCGAATGCAAAATAGACATCCACCCCGAATACTCGGGGGTTAGCAAAACTCCACTGTTTTGCTAGTGCAAATACAAAGTGCAACTACGAGCCATACAATTCACATTCCACGAATAACAATAACCAGGAATCCTCAAAGATCCAAACGAAACGAAAAGTATTTCTCGAGGCAAGGGTTTGAGAAAACCTTTAAAAATCGAAATACCATAAATCAATGGAAATAATTTATAAGACGGTTTAGAATGCCATCGAGAGTTTTAATAGAAAACCATTTAGGATTATCAAATCCTACTTTTCAAAATCCACAAGACAAAAGGGGTCGCCGCCCCAAATCTTTACTTTCCGAAAAATGACATTTACCAACCCGTTGGGATTTTAGCCCCAAATCCATAAAATGACTTTTACAAAACCATTGGGATTTTAGCCCCAAATCTCATCAACTCACAGTACACAAGAACGACCACAAGGTTCGTCTCCCAACATCAAAATCTACAAATAAAGGATTTAAAACAAACAACAAAATACTCTTGTGCCATCCTAGCCAAGTAAGCCAAACGAACAACTTACCTCTTACACACTTAGTCGATGCATGCAATCATGAAAACCGTTCAAAAGCGCTCATTTACGGAAATGCCAATATCAAATCACATTTGTAAAATTCACCACAATTAACCGTCGATCCACACCTCCGTGGACCCCTACCAAGACCCCGTCGGATCTAACCCGTAGTGGTTAAAAGCAAAGCTCGTCGATCCACACCTCCGTGGACCCCTACCGAGACCCCGTAGGATCTAACCCGTAGTGAGCATACACACACACGTTACTCATGCAATACTAATATGCTAATAATGTAAGTTCATTAAGAATACTCACAAGAGATGGCCATTAACTCGACACCATTATCAAACTCTACAAAAATACAATAACAAGATTAAATACGGAATACACGATTCCATAACTTAAACAATAGGAGTATCATCATAAAAGCCTTCAACGTTCAAAATAACCAAATCATAATCAATTCTCAAAACACCGTTCACAAAACACACGCGTTTTGAAAGAAAGCCTTTAACGAGGCCAAACCGAAATCCTTTGAAACTTCATTTCAAACAACCAAACAAACACACCAAGACGATCACCGATCATCATATCCACAAAATAAGAAGAGTATGGGCAAGGTACTTGTCTCGAAACCACGATCGCGATAAGACGACGGATAGGACGCGGTCGAATAGCCCCGAACCCCCGAACAATATCAAGAACGCGATAGCACCACGAGTATTACGAGAATAACACCACACGAATCATCAATCACCAAACGGAATTCAACATCGGAATCCTCGAACACCTATAAACCTCCGGAAGTAACAATAACACATGGTTACGACGAGAATCAAGGCCAAAACAACGGAAATCCCAACAAACTATCGAAGGGAAACTCATTGGGACATTTAATCGAACACTAAATGTTCAATAATTCCCAAGAACACTCGAATCATCGATCGAGTTAAACAAACTTGATATATGGATATACAACCCATAGAACATGATTAATAACATCATACTACACCAATCGATGTATCAAAATCGGATTAGAAACGAAATCAAGAACAATTTCTCCAAAAAGTCAACTTGAAGGATAATCAAGAAATATACCTTGATTTGGATGAAGGATTCAAGTAGAGGTCGAAAATCTACAACAAGACTTTAGGTAGATGATCTCTACAAGTTTGGGAGCACTCAAAACCGCCCAAAAATCGCCCACAATCGCCTAAGATGAAGGAGGAAGAAGAGAGGAGAAAAAATGAAGTTTTTCTCCTCGCAAATCTGTTAAAAAACGCAGAAAAAGCCCGTGTGCCGCGGCACAGGACAAGTGTGCCGCGGTACAGGACCACTAAAAATGCCCAGGAATCAGCTTAGTGCCTCGGCACAGCCTGAGTGTGCCGCGGCACACGGTACAGCCCCCTTCAACACCAAAAAGGCACACCGTGCAGTCTTCGCTATTTCGACCATAACTCCTTCGTCTGGACTCCGATTGACTCACCGTTTGAACCATTGGAAAGCTAACTTGATTCTCTATAATGTTGCAAAGATTCAGAATTTTTGGAGTTTCCAAGAATTAATGGTGACTTTACAAAGTCGAACTCCCACGTGAAAAAGTCGATCAAGGACACGGAACTCAACAAAACGTCACCGAAACGAACTCGGATGACAAAAAGTGCAGAATTAATCATTCTCGGAATGACGAAACGGTCATGATAGAGTTGTCAAAACGAACTTCATCCGAAAAAAAAAATTACCGAAATTCAAAATTGCGGATATTACATTCTACCCTCCTTAAAAGAAGTTTCGTCCCGAAACTTAAAACAAGTAGGGGGGAGAAATATACCCGCCATGAAAACTCGGTGAGATACACCAAAAACAGAAAATTCGCGCCCAACGGCGAAACGCTGCAAGAAACGCAAATAGACATACGGCGTGAAAACACGCTCCACGACGACCAACACAACGTCGCCGTTAGGGATACAATAAAACCAACAAATGACAAGCGTCATCAAACGGATAATATAGCCAAGTCAATTATCCGACAATCACAAAACACAACGAACGAAAGTCAGTACGATTGACCAACCCAACGGTACATCAATCAAAACGCAAGCCAATCGGCCGAACAAATACGTAATTCCACCGCCCAAGGGTTGGAAGATCGAAAACGAGACTAATTTCCCAAACTTAAGGGAATTAGGAATGAGCCTGAATGCTCAACGATCACGAAACGAGGACAAAAACCGAACAAACAAACGACCGAACCACAACGGTCGAGACAACAAAAAGCGAACAATCATGTTCGAATCACGAAGAACAATAAAAATTCAAACAACAACTCCAAGGTTCACATCTCGACTCGAGACAATATATGATCCGGTGAAAACAACAACTTATGCATTCACATAAGATCCACATGAAAGGGAATAGAAATTGAAAAGTCACAACGACAAACGAGTTATTCCGAAATGATGCCAAACTCGTTCGATAAACAAAAACAAGGGGTAGGACAAGCTCAGAAATGTCAACGAACATAAATGAGTCGACAAAGTAGAATATACAGAAGTTCAAAATCCGATCCCTTCGAATAAAAGGACTAGTAGAACCAAATGATGTTACTCCCGAACAAGGTTCACAAGAATCGAACCGAACTCGAAAAAGTCACAACGATAACCAGATCGACCCACAACAAGATCACAGTTCGTTCGGACGATGAAACCGAAATACAGAACAATTTCATAAAGTCTCAACGAACATGAGCGAATCGATAGACTGGAGAAAGAGAAAATACAGAAGTCAAAATAGTACGGGTATTACCCCCGACCTCATCCACGAAATTCACAAAACAGGAGCAAGGTAACAAGACGTTAAACAACCGACACGTAACGGAACGATCACCGATGCACACGACCATACCAACCCAAGCTCTAACAGCTCGCACATGCGTGACAACGCAGAAATCACCACGAGGCGACAATATTCAACACCAACATCCCACCTCTCACAAGGGGCTAACACAACAAATGTGTGGAAAACGACTCAACGCTCACACCGCCAATTCGGTCATACTCGGGAGCAAACATAAAAATGACAACGCGAACATCATACATATATACCCAGCCCTCAAACGGGAATGGATAGGTTTTAAAAAACGAAAACCTCATTTTGAAAATAATTTAGAAGAACACCGATTGATCTTGAGTATCACCTTTCAAAAAGTACAAACGTGAAACATCGTTATCGAGACTTTGGAGAACCGTTTCGCATTTGATAAAAAAATGAGGATACTTTCTCTTAGTGAAAACTTTCAGAATATTCGACCCTCGGGTCTAAATAAAAGTGTTTCTAAAACATTGAAAATATCTCAAAACATTTTGGTCCTCGAGGCAGAAAAATTTTTGGAATATATTGTGGCACTGGATGTACCACAAGGAAATAACTCATTTGAAAAAAATATGTCTCAAATTTATTTCTAAGATACTCAAGTTTTCGAAAATAATTCAATGCCAAAAGGACGATGCCAAAAAGGCTAAAATGCCCAAAAATTTCGAGTAATCACACGGAACATCATAGCTACTGTCGGTCCCGCGGAACCCTGTGCTAAAAACCATTTACAAAAATGCCAAAAAGGTGATGACGGTAATATTTCAAAAACTCACGAAAGCCATTTACAAAATACTAATTATCGTCATAAGAATTTCGCCAACGCGATCAAGGCCATAATGCCAAAACTCGGTCAAGGGAAGCGGTTATCGAAATAAAACTCTACGGTAAAATACCGAAAGTCATTACAAAAGAACTCACGCAATGGATAAAGAAATACAAGTCAACATGCACAATCCAAAGAACACTACTCCTCATAAGAACAAAATATTAGAGTCAAATAACCACATTCGTAACAAAACCACCGCCCCATTCGAGGCCTCTAAAGACCCTACCGCACCGGCTAGTGAACAAGTCGAACGTGTATAAGCACAAAGCTTCCACAAGAGAACTTGTAAACGTGCAAATCGATTCAAAATCATCAAGAATGGACAAAAACAACAATAAAAAGACATCACAAGCGACGACACTCCTCGTATAAATCAAATACGAGAGTCGATTAAATACATATCGTGAAATCAAAATCCACATAAGGATTCCATCACTTAACAAATAATCATAAAAATAGCTCGTGTCACACGAGTCACAACACAAAGAAGGGAGACTTACTTCCACAGGTCGCACGAAGATGATGATCGCCCCACGATACTATTCACGACCAACAAACTCAAACGACGCGTCGCGACACGACTCAGTCAGACTAAATCCGACGAGACAAAACTCAATAGACACCACTGACCCGACAGCCTAGGTTTCCACAACCTAATCTCTGATACCATTTATGTAACACCCCCAATCCGCTCAGGGATATTACACGCCGTAGAACCTTTCCTCAAGGATCTACCAGGCTGGTAACGACATATAGCAACTCAACCATGCCTTTCAGGCTAAAATGACTCAGTAGACCGATTTGGTCTTTCAACAATTACATACAACTCATGCCCACGCAGGGGTCAAAATACAACCACACCCGTACAACGGGAAAATATACTGCAGCGGAAAAGAAAATACAGCTAGACCAATCCGACATCAACGGATCCTCGTGTGATTAGTATCGTTCATCTTTCATCATCCTTCGTGCCGACCCTGTGCTATGCTCCAAAACCTGAATGCAAAAATAGACATCCACCCCCCGAATACTCGGGGGTTAGCAAAACTCCACTGTTTTGCTAGTGCAAATACAAAGTGCAAATACGAGCCATACAATTCACATTCCACGAATAACAATAACCAGGAATCCTCAAAGATCCAAACGAAACGAAAAGTATTTCTCGAGGCAAGGGTTTGAGAAAACCTTTAAAAATCGAAATACCATAAATCAATGGAAATAATTTATAAGACGGTTTAGAATGCCATCGAGAGTTTTAATAGAAAACCATTTAGGATTATCAAATCCTACTTTTCAAAATCCACAAGACAAAAGGGGTCGCCGCCCCAAATCTTTACTTTCCGAAAAATGACATTTACCAACCCGTTGGGATTTTAGCCCCAAATCCATAAAATGACTTTTACAAAACCATTGGGATTTTAGCCCCAAATCTCATCAACTCACAGTACACAAGAACGACCACAAGGTTCGTCTCCCAACATCAAAATCCACAAATAAAGGATTTAAAACAAACAACAAAATACTCTTGTGCCATCCTAGCCAAGTAAGCCAAACGAACAACTTACCTCTTACACACTTAGTCGATGCATGCAATCATGAAAACCGTTCAAAAGCGCTCATTTACGGAAATGCCAATATCAAATCACATTTGTAAAATTCACCACAATTATGTAATATCCGCAATTTTCGATTTCCGGTAACTTCTTTTTTTTTTTTTTTTTTTTTTTTTTTCGGTCGGAGTCCGTTTTGACAACTCGCTCATGACCGTTCCGTCATTCTGAGAATGATTAATTCTACACTTTTTGACATCCGAGTTCGTTTCGGTATCGTTTCGTTGAGTTCTGTGCTTTTTAGCGACTTTTCCGCACTTGAGTTCGATTCTTGCGAATCTCGACCGAAACTGCTGTTTCGAGTTTCCCGCAAGTCCGTTTAACTTTGTTAGACGTGTTGTGAACTTCGGTTTGGTTATTCGATCACGTATGGTGATTTTCGGGCATTTGGGCCATTTTCGTAATTTCCCAAAGTTTGGGGTAATTACCTTCCGTTGTCGAATCTCGAGCCTTCGGGTGGTCGGATTTGTGTGTTCTACTAGCTCTTAGATTCGTCTTTGTGAGTACTTCGTAACCGCATCTTCTGGTTCGTATTCAGTTCGGGTTTCGGTGTCGTTTTGTTGAATTCGGGATTACTAAACGACTTTTCTAAGTATGAGTTCGTCTTTGTTAGATCATCATTAATTTTTGGTAACTCCAAAAATTATAAATCTTTGCAATATTATAGAACATCGAGTTAGCTTTCCAATGGTTCAAACGGTGAGTCAATCGAGTCCTGACGAGAGAGTTATGGTCGTTTTAGTGAAAGACTCACACCGTCGGGCACCTTCCAGAGCCTTTCGGCCGATAGGGGGTCGATAGACCCTACCGCGGCATTTCGTATGGCTATCGGTTAGCCTATCGGCCGATAGGCCGGCCGATAGTGGTCTGGTGTGTTGCACTATAAATGTGGTTTTGAGCGTGAATGTACTCATTCTTTCCCATTTTTTTCCACCGAGTCGCGAGAGAGAGAGATAGAGAGGGAGAGAGTTCTTCATCCGGGTCGATTTTCATCATTTCTTTTCGGTTGTGAGGCTCGGATAATCAATCTAACGCGTGTTCTACGGATCTTAACACTTGAATCACTCAAGGTAATGTCTCTTGAAACCCTACCTTTTTGGATAATTGGGGATTTTGGGGTTTTGTCCGATTCTTTCCGCTTTGTTGATGGATTGATGATTATTTAGATGTATTATATCATTTCCTTGTTATTCCATGGTTGGATCGTATCGATTCGTTGTTTGAGTTGAGTTCTTGACCGACGCCTTGAAGGTGTCCTAAAATGCCTTAGAGGGGTTTTCGGGCGTTCTACGATTATTCTTCCTCGTATGGTCGATGATTTAGTGATTGTATGATGTTGTGGTCGTGTTTCTTGCGAAGAAACCGCTGAACCCTTTCGTTCGTCGCCGTCTTCCGCTTCGATAGCATTGGGCGTTTGAAGCTTTCCGTTGAGCCGTGTCCGCTAATACTTGCGCATCGATTTTGAGGCAAGTATCTTGTCCATACATTTCATGTTTCGTAGGCATAATTATTGATAAATGATTTTATGCGAAATCCAATGTTTAATGAACGTAAAAAGGGATCGGTATGTTCTCGATAAATGTTGTCTTTCAACAATAATTCTTGTAATTCGTGAATATATGTGTTCTCGGAATATATGTGTTGGTTTTGTATGTTGAAAGATGCTACGATCACTTTGAGTGAGTTTAATAGACCGTAATCCTTTGCCGGGATTACGTAATGTTATGTGTACTTGTTCGGTAAGAGACCGTAATGTGTGCGATATTGGTTGTTATTCCTTCGTGAGGAGATTGTGACACTTGGTGTTGTTTGGTATTGGTATTTGCTTGTGGTTGTGTGACATTAGTTGTGAGTGTACGTCGACTATAGTGGCCATTCTAGCGAAGTACCTAACATTTGTATGCATATTCTAGTATTCGAATTATGGCTTCCCGTGGCGTTGTGGATGATATGTGTATGTTCACCTAGGGACGGTCTGACGAGGCCTCTAGGGATACGTTGCCGTGAGTTTCGTATCGCGAACTATGGTTAACCACCGGGGATGTCCGACGGGCTCTGCGGTACGGTGGCCGTGAGTCTCGTACCAAGGTTAACTTTGAAGTGTTTTGTTGAGAACCGTGATCTTTGGCGCATATTTCGTCTCGATTAGAATGGCGGTTCAAATGGTATCGTACTTGGTGGAATGGCACTAATAAATGTGTTGTGAATGAATTGTCTCTTGGTTGTGATAATTTGGTATGGGTACGTGAGTCATGTGGTTGCTCATGCATTGTAGCTCGTGGTATGATGAGTGAGACCGTTGTCATGGTAATGTTGGATACGGTGTAATTTCCACCGGTATTCTTGCGAGTATGTGATGTGGATGATTTGGGTCGTGGACCGTGTTGTGATTGGAATGTTATAATTGGGTCGTGGGCCCTGTTATCTGCTATCGGACTTGTATTTTGAAATAAACGATTGTTGGGCTATGTCCCTAAGCATTTCGAAAGGCTTGAAAATTCTTAAATCCCAAACGTTTTCAAAAACTCCCGAGATCGTAAAATGTTTTGTAAGTTGTAAAATGGTTTTATTCTTATCTTTCGTAATCTAAATTGTTTTGATCAAGTGAATTATCTCGGAAGTATATTCATGAATTCTATGATATTGGATTATGATAAGTATGGCCTCTCTTTGTATTAATACTTGAACTAGCAAAACAGTGGGGTTTTTCTAACTCCCGAATATTCGGGGTGGATGTCTCAGATTGCGTCCGTGTATTTGCAAAGTTCTTTGGGAGCAATTCACGGGATCGTTACGAAGGATGATGGAAGACGGCGATACTAATCACATGAAGACCGGTGTTGAATATTTGGTGATGTTTTGTTTTGTCTTTCCGTTGTGTTTACTTTCCCCTATGCGGGATTGTTGATTTATGTTAACCCCTGCGTGGGTATGAGTTACGAGAAAGAGTAATGTATGTTCGATGTGTATGTTGTGGTAAAAGACCAAATCGGTCTAATGGTTCGTTTGTTAGCCATGTCGGCATGTATAGTGTTAATGTGTTTTCTGTATTTAGCCTGGTAGATCCTCACGGAGGGGGTCTGCGGCGCTGTAATATTCCCGAAGGGTTTGGGGGTGTTACAGAATATGGTATCAGAGCTTAGGTTGCGGAAACCTAGGCTGTCGGGTCAGGTTGTGTGTTGTTGGGTCTTGTCTTGTCTTGTCTTGTCAGATTTTGTCTGGCTGAGTCGTGTCGCGACGCGTCGTCTGAGGTGTCGGTCGTGATTAGTATCGAGGTGCGGCCATCATCTTCGTGCGACCTGTGGAAGTAAGTCTCCCTTCTTTGTGTTGTGCCTCGTGTGACACGAGCTATTTTTATGATTATTTGTTAAGTGGTGGAATTTTATGTGAATTTTGATTTTCACGATATGTATTTAGTCAACGCTCGTATTTGATTTATACGAGGAGTGTCAGCTTGTGATATCTTTTATTGTTGTTTTTGTTCGTTGTTGATGATTTTCGAATCGATTTGCACGCTTTACAAGTCTCTTGTGGAAGCTTTGTGCTTATACGCGTTCGACTTGTTCACTAGCCATGGAGGGTATTTTATCGGTGGTTTTGTTCAAGGTGGTATTTTATCGTTTATTTTCGTTTAAAGACATGTATTGTCTTGATTTTAAACGTTTTGATGCGTGTGCTAGGAGTTGTTTTAGTGAACGTCGGTATGTGTGAGTTTTGGGCATTCTCGCCTATGGATTTTGAAAACCTTGAGTATCTTAGAAAAATAAATTTCGAGACATACTTTTCAAATGAGTTATTTTCTTGTGGTACATCCTAGATGTCACAATATATTTCAAAATTTTTCTACCTCGAGGACCAAAATGTTTTGAGATATTTTCAACACTTTTATTTAGACCCGAGGGTCGAATATTTTGAAAGTTTTCACTAAGAGAAAGTGTCCTCATTTTTATCAAATGCGAAATGGTTCTCCAATGTCTCGATAACGATGTTTCAAGTTCGTACTTTTTGAAAGGTGATACTCAAGATCAACCGGTGTTCTTCTAAATTATTTTCAAAATGAGGTTTTCGTTTTTAAAACCTATCCATTCCCGTTTGAGGGTCGGGTATGAATGTATGATGTTCGCGTTGTCATTTTGATACTTTCTCCCGAGTATGATCGAATTGGCGGTGTGAGCGTTGAGTCGCTTTCCACACATGGGTTGTGCTAGCCCCTGTGAGAGGCGGGATGTTGGTGTTGAATGTTGTCGCCTCGTGGTGATTTCTGCGTTGTCGCGCATGTGCGAGCTGTTAGAGCTTGGTTTGGTATGACCGTGTGCATCGGTGATGGTTCCGTTTTGTGTCGGTTGTTTAATGTCTTATTACCTTGCTCCCGTTTTGTGAATTTCGTGGACGAGGTCGGTGGTAATGCCCGTACTATTTTGACTTCTGTGTTTTCTCTTCCCCAGTCTATCGATTCGCTCATGTTCGTTGGTACTTTATGAACTTGTTCGGTATTTCAGTTTCATCGTTCGAACGAGCTGTGATCTTGTTGTGGGCCGATCTGGTTATCGGTGTGACTTTTTTCGAGTTCGGTTCGATTCTTGTGAACTTTGTTCGGGAGTAACATCATTTGGTTCTACTAGTCCTTTTATTCGAAGGGATCGGATTTTGAACTTCTGTATTTTCTACTTTGTCGACTCATTTATGTTCGTTGACATTTCTGAGCTTGTCCTGCCCTTGTTTTTGTTTATCGAACGAGTGTGATATCATTTCGAATAACATATTTGTCGTTGTGACTTTTCAATCGCTATTCCCTTTCTGTGGATCTTATGGGAATGCATGTCTTGTAGTTCTCACGATCATCCTGGGAGTTATTGTCGAACTTTATTGTTCTTCGTGATTCGAACATGATTCTTCGATTTTGTTGTCTCGATCGGTTGTTTGTTCGGTTTTTGTTCTCGTTTCGTGATTGTTGAACGTTCAGGCTCCTTCGTAATTCCCTTTAGTTCGGGACATTAGTTTCGTTTTCAATCTTCCATCCCTTAGGCGATGGGATTCCGTGTTTGTTCACGGTTGACTCGCTTTGATTGATGTACCGTTGGGTTGATCAATCATATTGATTTTCGTCGTTGTGTTTTGTGATTATCGGATAATTGACTTGGCTATAGTATCCGCTTGATGACGCTTGTCACTTTTCGGTTTTATTATATCCCTAACGGCGACGTTGTGTTGGTCACCGTGGAGCGTGTTTACACGCCGTATATTCCTTTGCGTTGTTTGTAACATTTCGCCGTTGGGCATTAGTTACGCATTCTTGTGTGTCTCGTTGAGTTTTTCCTGGCGAAATATTTCTTCTCCCTACTTGTTTTAAGTTTCGGACGAAACTTCTTTTAAGGAGGGTAGAATGTAATATCCGCAATTTTCGATTTCCTAGAACTTTTTTTTTTTTTTTTTTTCGGAGTCCGTTTTGACAACTCGCTCATGACCGTTCCGTCATTCCGAGAATGATTAATTCTACACTTTTGACATCCGAGTTCGTTTGGTATCGTTTCGTTGAGTTATGTGCTTTTTAGCGACTTTTCCGCACTTGAGTTCGATTCTTGCGAATCTCGACCGAAACTATTGCTTCGAGTTTCCCGCAAGTCCGTTTAACTTTGTTAGACGTGTTGTGAACTTCGGTTTGGTTATTCGATCACGTATGGTGATTTTCGGGCATTTGGGCCATTTTCGTAATTTCCCAAAGTTTGGGGTAATTACCTTCCGTTGTCGAATCTCGAGCCTTCGGGTGGTCGGAATTGTGTGTTCTACTAGCTCTTAGATTCGTCTTTGTGAGTACTTCGTAACCGCATCTTCGGTTCGTATTCAGGTTCGGGTTTCGGTGTCGTTTTGTTGAATTCAGGATTACTAAACGACTTTTCTAAGTATGAGTTCGTCTTTGTTAGATCATCATTAATTTTTGGTAACTCCAAAAATTATAAATCTTTGCAATATTATAGAACATCGAGTTAGCTTTCCAATGGTTCAAACGGTGAGTCAATCGGAGTCCGGACGAGAGAGTTATGGTCGTTTTAGTGAAAGACTGTCAGCTGTCGGGCACCTTCCAGGAGCCTTTCGGCCGATAGGGGGGTCGATAGACCCTACTGCCGGCATTTCGTATGGCTATCGGTTGGGCCTATCGGCCGATAGGCCGGCCGATAGGGTCTGCTGTGTTGCACTATAAATGTGGTTTTGAGCGTGAACAGCTCATTCTTTCCCATTTTTTCCACCGAGTCGCGAGAGAGAGAGATAGAGAGGGAGAGAGTTCTTCATCCGGGGGTCGATTTTCATCATTTCTTTTCGGTTGTGAGGCTCGGATAATCAATCTAACGCGTGTTCTACGGATCTTAACACTTGAATCACTCAAGGTAATGTCTCTTGAAACCCTACCTTTTTGGATAATTGGGGATTTTGGGGTTTTGTCCGATTCTTTCCGTTTGTTGATGGATTGATGATTATTTAGATGTATTATATCATTTCCCTTGTTATTCCATGGTTGGATCGTATCGATTCGTTGTTTGAGTTGAGTTCTTGACCGACGCCTTGAAGGTGTCCAGAAATGCCTTAGAGGGGTTTTCGGGCGTTCTACGATTATTCTTCCTCGTTTGGTCGATGATTTAGTGAATGTATGATGTTAGGGTCGTGTTTCTTGCGAAGAAACCGCGATGAACCCTTTCGTTCGTCGTCGTCTTCAGGTTCGATAGCATTGGGCGTTTCGAAGCTTTCCGTTGAGCCGTGTCCGTCGAATACTTGCGTCGATTTTGAGGCAAGTATCTTGTCCATACATTTCATGTTTCGTAGGCATAATTATTGATAAATGATTTTATGCGAAATCCAATGTTTAATGAACGTAAAGGGTTCGGTATGTTCTCGATAAATGTTGTCTTTCAACAATAATTCTTGTAATTCGTGAATATATGTGTTCTCGGAATATATGTGTTGGTTTTGTATGTTGAAAGATGCTACGATCACTTTGAGTGAGTTTAATAGACCGTAATCCTTTGCCGGGATTACGTAATGTTATGTGTACTTGTTCGGTAAGAACGTAATGTGTGCGATATTGGTTGTTATTCCTTCGTGAGGAGATTGTGACACTTGGTGTTGTTTGGTATTGGTATTTGCTTGTGGTTGTGTGACATTAGTTGTGAGTGTACGTCGACTATAGTGGCCATTCTAGCGAAGTACCTAACATTTGTATGCATATTCTAGTATTCGAATTATGGCTTCCCGTGGCGTTGTGGATGATATGTGTATGTTCACCTAGGGACGGTCGACGAGGCCTCTAGGGATACGTTGCCGTGAGTTTCGTATCGCGAACTATGGTTAACCACCCGGGGATGTCCGACGGGCTCTGCGGGGTACGGTGGCCGTGAGTCTCGTACCAAGGTTAACTTTGAAGTGTTTTGTTGGAGAACCGTGATCTTTGGCGCATATTTCGCCTCGATTAGAATGGCGGTTCAAATGGTATCGTACTTGTGGAATGGCACTAATAAATGTGTTGTGAATGAATTGTCTCTTGGTTGTGATAATTTGGTATGGGTACGTGAGTCATGTGGTTGCTCTGTGCATTGTAGCTCGTGGTATGATGAGTGAGACCGTTGTCATGGTAATGTTGGATACGGTGTAATTTCCACCGGGTATTCTTGCGAGTATGTGATGTGGATGATTTGGGTCGTGGACCTGTGTTGTGATTGGAATGTTATAATTGGGTCGTGGCCCTGTTATCTGCTATCGGACTTGTATTTTGAAATAAACGATTGTTGGGCTATGTCCCTAAGCATTTCGAAAGGCTTGAAAATTCTTAAATCCCAAACGTTTTCAAAACTCCGAGATCGTAAAATGTTTTGTAAGTTGTAAAATGGTTTTATTCTTATCTTTCGTAATCTAAATTGTTTTGATCAAGTGAATTATCTCGGGAAGTATATTCATGATTTCTATGTTCTTGGAGTATGATTTGTATGGCTGTCTTTGTATTTATACTTGCACTAGCAAAACAGTGGGGTTTTGCTAACTCCCGAGTATTCGGGGTGGATGTCTCAGACATTGCGTCCGGTATTTGCAGGTTCTTTGGGAGCAATTCACAGGATCGTTACGAAGGATGATGGAAGACGGCGATACTAATCACATGAAGACCGGTGTTGAATATTTGGTGATGTTTTGTTTTGTCTTTCCGTTGTGTTTACTTTCCCCTATGCGGGATTGTTGATTTATGTTAACCCCTGCGTGGGTATGAGTTACGAGAAAGAGTAATGTATGTTCGATGTGTATGTTGTGGTAAAAGACCAAATCGGTCTAATGGTTCGTTTGTTAGCCATGTCGGCATGTATAGTGTTAATGTGTTTTCTGTATTTAGCCTGGTAGATCCTCACGGAGGGGGTCTGCGGCGCTGTAATATTCCCGAAGGGTTTGGGGGTGTTACAAATTAACCGTCGATCCACACCTCCGTGGACCCCTACCAAGACCCCGTCGGATCTAACCCGTAGTGGTTAAAAGCAAAGCTCGTCGATCCACACCTCCGTGGACCCCTACCGAGACCCCGTCGGATCTAACCCGTAGTGAGCATACACACACACACGTTACTCATGCAATACTAATATGCTAAGAATGTAAGTTCATTAAGAATACTCACTAGAGATGGCCATTAACTCGACACCATTATCAAACTCTACAAAAATACAATAACAAGATTAAATACGGAATACACGATTCCATAACTTAAACAATAGGAGTATCATCATAAAAGCCTTCAATGTTCAAAATAACCAAATCATAATCAATTCTCAAAACACCGTTCACAAAACACACGCGTTTTGAAAGAAAGCCTTTAACGAGGCCAAACCGAAATCCTTTGAAACTTCATTTCAAACAACCAAACAAACACACCAAGACGATCACCGATCATCATATCCACAAAATAAGAAGAGTATGGGCAAGGTACTTGCCTCGAAACCACGATCGCAATAAGACGACGGATAGACGCTCGAATAGCCCCGAACCCCGAACAATATCAAGAACGCGATAGCACCACGAGTATTACGAGAATAACACCACACGAATCATCAATCACCAAACGGAATTCAACATCGGAATCCTCGAACACCTATAAACCTCCTAAGTAACAATAACACATGGTTACGACGAGAATCAAGGCCAAAACAACGGAAATCCCAACAAACTATCGAAGGGAAACTCATTGGGACATTTAATCGAACACTAAATGTTCAATAATTCCCAAGAACACTCGAATCGTCGATCGAGTTAAACAAACTTGATATATGGATATACAACCCATAGAACATGATTAATAACATCATACTACACCAATCGATGTATCAAAATCGGATTAGAAACGAAATCAAGAACAATTTCTCCAAAAAGTCAACTTGAAGGATAATCAAGAAATATACCTTGATTTGGATGAAGGATTCAAGTAGAGGTCGAAAATCTACAACAAGACTTGAGGTAGATGATCTCTACAAGTTTGAGAGCACTCAAAATCGCCCAAAATCGCCCACAATCGCCTAAGATGAAGGAGGAAGAAGAGAGGAGAAAATGAAGTTTTTCTCCTCGCAACCGCTAAAAACGCAGAAAAAGCCCGTGTACCGCGGCACAGGACAAGTGTGCCGCGGCCCAGGACCACTAAAAATGTCCAGGAATCAGCTTAGTGCCGCGGCACAGCCTGAGTGTGCCGCGGCACACGGTACAGCCCCCTTCAACACCAAAAAGGCACACCGTGCAGTCTTCGCTATTTCGACTATAACTCCTTCGTCTGGACTCCGATTGACTCACCGTTTGAACCATTGGAAAGCTAACTTGATTATCTATAATGTTGCAAAGATTCAGAATTTTTGGAGTTTCCAAGAATTAATGGTGACTTTACAAAGTCGAACTCCCACGTGAAAAAGTCGATCAAGGACACGGAACTCAACAAAACGTCACCGAAACGAACTCGGATGACAAAAAGTGCAGAATTAATCATTCTCGGAATGACGAAACGGTCATGATAGAGTTGTCAAAACGAACTTCCTCCGAAAAAAAAAATTACCGAAATTCAAAATTGCGGATATTACAACAAAGGATTCCAGAAATGGGAAATCGAGGTGATCGATGGTTACAAGAGGTGGCAAAGATGCAACCACCCAAATTTGACGGCTTTTCCGAGACTCCCACTTGGGACCATTGGTTGAAGGAACTGGAGAAAATTTTTGCTGGAATTAATTGCCCGGACGACAGGAGAGCTTCTATTGCCCAGTACTTTCTGATAGGGGAAACATCCGAGTGGTGGGAAGCTATCCGACCTGCAGATCATGATGCCGATTGGACGGAATTTAAAATGATGATGGAAGCTCAGTATTGCCCTCGTCCTGTGAGGGAAGCCAAAATTCGGGAGTTTTTCTCCGCTCAGCCATCAGATGAACCCGTATCCCAGACGATTAAGACGTTTAACCAGCAGTTAGCATTTGTTCGACATCTGGTCAGAACAGATGCGGAGATGATGATTCATTTTGAAATGAGGATAAAACCAGAAATCCAGAGGTACATGTCCGGTTTTGAATGTACCACTCTCCGCCAATACCAGGATAAGGCGTTGGCGTACGAAATAAAAGAAGCAGCAATGGAGAAGTTTATGGAGTCAAAGAAACAGAAAGTCTCTGGTACTTTTACAGAGCACAAGAGCAGTGGGCCCCGCAAGGCCCAGTCTTCTTTTTCTTTCAAGAAACCTCCGCACCCATCTAAGAGCGGAAAGAATTACGGAACAATGTCAGCCACGACGGATACAGCTAGGAAGTGCTTTAACTGTGGTCGCCCAGGCCACCTTTGGCGTGATTGTTTGCGCACTCCAATTACATGTTTTTAGTGCGGACAGGAAGGGCACCGTGCGACGTTTTGTAAGGACGCCACTAAGTACAATGGAACCCGTTCATCACAGCCAGTTCAGAAGGAAGCCAGTATCCAACAGACGCAGCAAAGTGTTCAGATGCCTCAGAATTTTGGCCGCGGACGAGGCAGAGGACAATGGGACCGAAAGGGGACATCGAGTGCCGGATCTGTTCCCCCACGTCTGTATGAGATGAGGAGGACAAACGATCAGGATGCTGCTGTCGCATCAGGTACTGTCCAGATCCTTTCCCAGCCAGTTAGCGTTTTATTCGATACAGGAGCTACGCATTCTTTTATATCTTTGTCTTGTGTAAATCGTTTGAATATTTCCGGTTTTCATACTTGTGAACCTTATGTTGTTGGTTTACCGAGTGGAGAGAGGATTGTGGGGAACTTAGAGACTAGAGATTTTCCTGTATTATTTGGGGGTTGGGAGTGGCTCTCAAATCTAATTGTGATTGAAATGCAAGGAGATGACCTAATACTCGGAGACGATTGGCTTAATCGATATGGAGCAATTGTAAATTACCGAAGGAGGAATATTTCGCTGATCGCTGATGATGGCTCCGAAGTACTGTTTGAAGGATGGAAACCAGGAAGCTCAGGAAAGTTGATCAAAGCAATGAAAGCTGTCAAATTGTTGAAACAGGGCTGTACAGGGTATTGGTGCTATGCAATGAAGAAAGAAGATGAAATTATGAAACTTTCATCCATTCCTGTTGTGAATGAATTTCCAGATGTATTTCCTGACGAGTTACCTGGACTACCTCCATGAAGGGATGTAGAATTTACCATTGGTGGAACCCGAGCTACACCAATTTCGAGGCGCCGTATCGTATGGCACCTACCGAGATGTACGATCCAAGAAGCAATCGGAGGAGTTCTTGGACAAGGGCTATATTCAGCCAAGCGTTTCACCCCGGGAGCGCCGATTCTTTTGTCCGAAAGAAGGATGGATCGCTTCGACTGTGTATTGACTATCGAGAGCTGAACAAGATGACGATTAAGAACAAGTATCCGTTTCCACAGATTGATGATTTGTTTGACCAGTTGCAAGGGGCAACAGTATTTTCTAAAATCGATCTGAGATCAGGATACCATCAGCTGAGGATTAAGGAATCTGATGTTCCAAAGTCAGCATTCAGAACTCGCTACGGACACTATGAGTTTGTAGTGATGCCATTTGGTCTCACTAATGCACCTGCTGTATTCATCCAGTTGATGAACCGAGTGTTCATCGAATATTTGGATAAATTTGTGGTCGTGTTCATTGATGACATCTTGGTGTATTCTAAGAACCCGGAAGAGCATGCACAGCATTTGCGGATTGTATTGGAACTTTTGAGAAGCGAGCAATTGTACGCCAAACTCTCTAAGTGTGAATTCTGGCTAAAGGAAGTAATGTTCCTCGGCCATGTGCTGTCAGCTGAAGGAGTCCGAGTAGATCCTCAGAAGATCGAAGCAATTATGGATTGGAAGCCTCCAAAGAACGTGAAAGAAGTCCGAAGCTTCTTAGGACTTGCTGGATATTATCGTCGATTCGTGGAAGGGTTTTCCAAAATCTCCCGCCCACTTACTTGACTCCTGCAGAAAACTCAAAAGTTTGAGTGGAACGAGTCGTGTCAGACTAGTTTTGATGAATTGAAGAAGAGATTGACGACAGCACCAATTTTATCACTTACTCAAGGGTCTGGAGGTTTGATTGTTTTGTGTGATGCTTCGAACCAAGGACTCGGTGGTGTTTTGATGCAGAATGATAAGGTGATCGCTTATGCTTCACGACAGCTGAAACCTTATGAAGTGAATTACCCAACACATGATTTGGAGCTAGCAGCAGTAGTTTTTGCTTTGAAGATCTGGAGACATTACCTGTACGGGACTCATTGTCAGATCTTTACGGATCACAAGAGTCTCAAATACATCTTCAGTCAGAAAGAGTTGAACATGCGGCAAAGAAGATGGTTAGAATTGATTAAGAACTATGACTTGGAGATTTTGTATCATCCAGGCAGAGCGAATGTAGTAGCCGATGCACTCAGCCGCAAGCCTGTTTCTATTCAGATGCTAGAGACGCTGACCTCCCAACTTAGCCTTCAACGAGAGATGATTCGAGAAGGAATTGAAGTGTGGTTACAAAGAGTCCAAGGACAACTGTGCGTAATGGAATTAACTTCGTCATTAACCGAAGAAATCAAATCTAGACAGGCATATGATCCTCTGATGATTCGGTTACGTGATGAAGTGATCAAAGGAAAGGCCCCCGGATTCATAATTCATGATGATGGAGTTTTGAGATTTCAGAACCGACTCTGCGTTCCCGATGATGATGTTCTGAAACAGACGATTATGAAGGAAGCTCACAGTTCGCCCTATTCTATCCACCCGGGCACCAGTAAAATGTATAAGGACTTGAAGCAAAATTTCAGGTGGGGCAACATGAAGAAAGATGTAGCGGACTATGTTTCGAAATGCTTGACTTGTCAGCAGGTTAAGATCGAGCATCAACGGCCTGCCGGAATGTTGAAGCCGCTCCTAATTCCTGAATGGAAGTGGGAGGACATATCGATGGACTTTATCACTAATATGTCGAGAACCAGGACAGGAATGAACATGATTTGGGTGATAGTTGATCGTTTAACCAAATCAGCTCATTCCCTAGGCATTAAGGATACGTGGGGACCAGAGAGGTTGGCACGAGTATTTATTTCGGAGATAGTTCGATTGCATGGTACGCCGAAGACCATTGTTTCTGATCGAGACGGCCGTTTTGTGTCTCACTTTTGGAAAGCAGTTCATAAGGCCTTGGGGACCGAATTGAACTTGATCTGACTTATCACCCGCAGACTGACGGACAATCCGAGAGGACCATTCAAACGGTGGAAGATATGCTGAGGGCTTGTGCCTTAGATTGGTCAACCGATTGGGAAATTCATCTACCATTGATTGAATTTACCTACAATAATAGTTGGCATGCTTCCATTAAGATGGCACCGTTCGAGGCATTATACGGGAGGAGATGTAGATCGCCCCTATGTTGGGATGATTCATCAGACTTGATCGGGACAGAACCAGAGTTGATCGTACAGACTCGAGAGAAGATAGCCTTGATTCGTGAAAGGCTGTTAACCGCCCAAAGTCGCCAGAAATATTACGCAGACGTACGCCGTCGCCCTTTGGAGTTCAGTACGGGAGACCACGTACTTTTGAAGGTTTCTCCTACTCGGGGAATCTTTCGTTTCGGAAGGAAAAGAAAGCTGAGTCCGAGATATATCGGACCATTTGAGATCCTTGAAAGAGTTGGAGAATTGGCATACAGATTAGCATTGACGCCGTCATTGAGCCATGTTCATAACGTGTTCCACGTATCCCAGTTATGGAGGTATATACCAGATCCCAGTCATATCATTGATTTCGGCGAGATCGAAGTCGCGCAGGATGGGACGTTTGAAGAAAGACCGGTCAAGATACTCGAGAGTCGAGTTAAGCAGTTGAGGAACAAACCAATCGTTTTGGTCAAAGTTCAATGGTCACGTCACGGAATGGAAGAAGCCACCTGGGAAACGGAAGCTGATATGAAGTCTAGATATCCCGAGTTATTTTCGTCTTGAGTTTCGGGACGAAACTCCTTTTTAGTAGGAGAGTATGTAATATCCGGATTTATTACTGTGTATTTCATCTGTATTCAGACACTGTATTATTCGGATTTGTGGTTTTGATTATTGGAGTATGATATTTCTTGCATTGGCATCCTTGTACTTAAGTATAACATCATGCAAAATTTTCTCATGCAAACTCGTGATAGCGCACGCTAAGAATGTAGCTTAACGCGCGCTATCGGTTATTACTAGCGCACGCTACGTATAGGAGTTGCGTGCGCTAGACACTGAATTATTGAGGTAGGTGGCTAACACATGCGCCAGCCGGGACATGGGTCCGGATAAGATTTCCGCGGACGAACCTGGACAGATTTGGAGTCAACGCTCATTAGCGCGCGCTAAGTATGTATTGTAGCGTGCGCTAATTAGCTAAAATGCAGAATATTATAAATGGGACAACAACCCGTTTTGGCTTTCATTTCTTTCGCCCATTCTTCATTCTTGAGAGGCCAGAGAGCTTTAATCATCCCTCTAACACACTTAGAACATATATTAGTGATCCTTGAATATTGGTTATCACTTGTGAGTGATCATTGAAGAGAAGTAACACCTTGGAGTGGCACATAACCAACCGGAGTCGGATTCTACCTTGTGGTTCAGTGATTTCGGCATACTAAGGTATGTTCAACCTATCACCAGTCTTAGATTTGGATTCCAAGGGATAAGATGATCATGTTAACGAGATATTGAATTTCATTAGTGAATTATTCAACAACATCATGTTTAGAAGATTGGAATGTCTACAATTACGATATTATTGTTGGAACCTTGAAGTCGGAATCCTAGTACTTCAAATGATGAGAGAAACATTCTGAAGTTAACAATTTATGTTATCTTTGTGATCATGAATTGGAGGTGATATTATAAGAACTTAAAGGAAGAATCATCTTAGGAAATATTCTTTCGTATAAGTTGGAATTGTTAGTTCACCTCAAGATGAAGTCTGAATATGTATAATGATAGTAGAATCTAATACATCAACCGGAGATCACCAACTTCGCATGAGAATTGTAATCAAGATGGATTATGGTGTTATGATGATTATACGTATACTTGCATCTTGAAGTTGTTATTATCCTTGAGATCATTCATAAGGGTTATGATCATAACATGAAGTCGGACAACAAACATCAAATCACTGAGGAATTCGCTTACTTCATCACCATTTGTATAATCTGCTGCCCTCCAGTGAACTGCCATGCACTCTTAGCGTGCGTTAAGCTACGTGAATTAACGTGCGCTATCGTGTATGTTTAGCGTACGCCACATTTGCAACTTAGCGTGCGCTAAGTCATCAGGCGAGTCAGTCGGCTGACCAGTGAGGTACTGACCGTGCATGGTTAGCGTACGCTAGGCTGTGTGTATTGCGTGCGCTAACGAGTAGCATTAACGTACGCTACATAAGATGCATAGCGTCGTTAAGCTATCCAGACATATTACATATTAAGGACTTCCTACCGTAATTGTTGAATTGTTAGACGTTCGTACGGCATGAAATGAATTCTGTGCTATTTCTTTTGTTAAGGTTCGATCTTAACACGTGATTGATCGAAGGGGACGACCTTCGAGTATTTTGATATTCGTGGAAGTTTATTCTTGTCAACGAACCGAGGCAAGTACTCTAATTAGAATTGTTTATATTATGACAATGTGATTGTATCGTGTAAATATGTTGTGATTATATGTCCACCATGCGTTGATCCGACGGGAATCATCATGGGAATCTATAGCTGTGTGCGCTGGATCGTTGGACAGGTAGTTCCACCATGTGTTGGTCCGACGGGATCATCATGGGAATCTATAGCTGTGTGCGCTGGATCGTTGGAATACCAACAGTATGTTGAAACTGTTATGATATGATATGTGTTGTGAATATTTCTCGTTGGAGAAACTTGTTACGATATAATTGTTGATTATATCATTGTTGTATGATTATTGTACTTGTACTAGCATCGTTGTGCTAACCCCTTCGGGGGTGAACATTTGTGTATGTTCAGGATCCAGGAGAGCGGGAAAACAACCACTGGAGATGCATGACGACGAGGGTGCAGAGTGATGTTCCGGCCGGGTTTACTGTCTGTTGGTTGTTGGTTATTTCAATAAGTACTCGAGTACGTCGTCCGTTTATAATGATTGGATTTTAGTGATCTAATAATAACTCTTCATTGGATATTTGTATTCTCGGTTTTGAACCAGACGGTTGTATTTTATTTCAGAAATTTCATAAATCGGTATCTGTTATTGTCTTTTCCTTTAATCAGCCTTGTAAATTCTTATGTAAAGGATTTACGGCGCTGTAATATTCCTGAATATATCGGGGGTGTTACAGACTCTCCCCTTGGAGCTTCCACCACTTAATTCGAGGGTCAACTTGTGGTCTTCTCTTTCTTAAGTGCCTCTTACCTCGAAAGTCAAGCACCACAACCCTATGCTGTGTTGCAGCTCTCTCACCGGGTATTACCTTGCAATTAGTAAAACTTTTCCTCCAAACATTCCTTACTAAAAAAGTATAAAAAATTATACAATGATCAAAATCTGCCAAGAGTTACGGCCGTAACAGTCAGGAGTTACGGCCGTAACATGGATGACTTACGGCCGTAATGTACATAAGTTACGAACGTAAGTAGGCTACGGCTTTTTGTTTTGTGAGTTACGCCCGTATGTTATGATGTTACGCCCGTATGGAGTTTCAGACTTCATTCTATGCCCAAATTTTCTCAGACTTTGCGTTTTTGTCCCAAATCTTCTTCGGATGGTAACTTTTGATATATAACTCTGATTTTGAATCCGGAAAGACTGCCGAACTCGTCTTGGAAAGCCCTACAACATGAATACATAAAAATTCAACAAATAGAATTTTTTATAAACATGTTATTTCTTGAGTAAATCAGTAATTCAATCCGATTAAGACTAGATTTACATCATCATCCGATAAAAATAAAATTATTAAAAACTAATTAATTAAAAGCAAAAAAAGAGTAGACTAGCTCAATTATGGGTGAAATTTATCGATACAAACCATGGATAAGTGTATAAAACTGACACTTATCACACCCCCAAACTTGAATTCTTGCTAGTCCCGAGCAAGACTCTTTATTATACACGCTCAAAAAAAAATAAAAAAATATAAAAATAAGACAAAAATAAAAAAATTAATACACACATAAATTAAAATATAAAAAGAGAAAAGGAGATCAAAATGCCATTAATACACAACAACCAGCTTTATACAGTAGATAGAAATGAATCAAGATTCAAAATAAATCTACTAATGATTTTGAAGTTAAAACACGGTTTTATTTTGTAATTCCAAATTCAAGGTTTTCCCCCCAAAAGGTTGATTATTTCTTTCCCACTTGTGATACACACGATTCCCTTTAATGGTTGCTCTCGATCACTCGTTTATTTTTCGACTCAATATGAAGAAGAATTTCATTGGCGTCATCAAATATTGTGATTTTTCACGAAATTGAGTGTATTGAAATTCAGCCGCTAATTAATTCAGATATGCTCGTAAACTACATCCCTTAGTGATAGCTTTTACACCGTTATTTGCTAACGTGTAGCTCTTTTCACCAATTTTTCTGTGAGACGGCAGCTACGCACCAATAATGGTTAGCCCTTTATTTTTCGCAAAATTTTAAGACCCCCAAAATTAGGCAGCTGTTGCTGCTCAACACTTCTCATTTTTGTCATTTTTTTAGGTGATAGCTTTCACACCGTTATTTGCTAACGTGTAGCTCTTTTCACCAATGACTCCTCTTTTTTTTTAGGGAATAGAATTTTTGCAAAAAAATCGTTTATTAGCTAAGTATGAAAAATCAAAAACTCCACAAATTAAGTAAATTTCAGTTCTATTTTTCAGCAACTGACTGATTCTTCTTTTCTCAAGGTAACGAATGACTCGATTTTATATGATAACTACAAGGCTTGGAAAGAGAGATTAAGGCTCAAAAATTTTTGAAATATACAATTTTTTAACCGGTTTAAAATGATTTTAGAAGCTTGTATATAACTAACTTATTGGTGTTATGGCCAGATCTAGAAATCTCACAAATCAAAATAATATATATGTATATGTGTGTATATATATATATAGTTGTAATTAATGTATTTATTAATGAATGACATTTATACCCCCGAAACCCTAGATGTGTACCTATAAATAAAGGCCTTTGGCCCTCATAAGAATACACACATTATTCTTCTTCTCTTCCAATTTCTCTCTTTTTCTCTCAAGTTTATAACACGTTATCAGCACGATACTCTACAAGTAATTTTTTTTTTCTCTCCGATTTTCGAAATCCAAAAAAAAAAAAAAAAAAAACGAGCAGCTTTTCTGCGCTGCGAGATCGTGCCAAAATCGCGATTCTCACTTTGTTAACCGTCGGATCATCATGAAATTTTTGCAGTATCTTCCTGACAAGCAGATCTACAAATTCAACGGTGGAGATCGGATTCTAAAATATATTATATGCATAAAAAAAAGTCCGAACAGAAATAGTCTTTTTTTTACATTGTATCTTCAATTATGGATCTTAAAATTATTGCTCCCGAAGTAGCACAATTAATTATAATATTCTTGAAGAATATTACTATTCTAAATGAATAATTCTTATTTATACATGAATTATGTGATAATACAATATTCCTGAAGAATATTGATTTGTTATTTATAAATATAATAGCATAATTAAATCATTATGCCCTTGATGTAGCATGATATTATCCCTGAAGGAAAATATAACTTATATCTCAAATAAAAAATATTAATATGATTTGAGAATATCCTCTATCGGGATTGTACAAGATATGATATACTCCACAATCATAATCCGACTGTGCTCCAATGATAGCAAGATTAGTAAGTGGTCGAATATTCCTATCAAGTTGTTCCCGGAAGTGAACAATATTAAATTAAAAACTTCAATATTACATGGCTTAAATTTTATCTCCCGAAGTAGATAAAATTTAGAGTTTATCCTTGTAGGAGATAATTATTTATAAATTTTATCTCGTGGAGTTGATATATCAACGGTTAATCATAAGGACACGAAAATGATAATCTTAAGATTATATGTCAATATATAATCTTATATATTGTATAGTTTAATATTTTATTATCTCTTATGATATATTGTGAGTTTTTATCAATATAAGATATGATGTCATACCTGGAGTATGATTTGAATTGATCGTTGCTATATAATTAGGGTCAAATATCCTGAAGATATTTGTATCATTCAAATTCTTGGCTTATCTTGTTTCTTCTTTTTGTGAATAGAATGTCAAGTTCTTGGGATTAAATAGTGGTCATGATTTATTGTCTCATCAAAGTGCAAATATGCATGATATCTTTAGAATGATACTTTTCGTATGGAAAAAAAAAGGTAGTGCTAAATTTATTGACAGTTCATGAAGAACAACTAAATTTCTTCCTGCAGAGTCGAAGATTTTGCACTATTATCTTCTAAGTATCGATAAATCTATGGATTTCTAAACTATCACTTGAAATATGTATGATTCCGCGATAACAAGTGAGACAAATGACATATACAATTTCTGAAGAAAAGAAATTGGTATTAGAAAAAATATCAATGTAAATAATTTTCACCACTTATTAGACCAGAAGTCTATTAATCCCAATACTTTCAATATTTACATGTTTAAATTTACGTGTTTGGTGTTAAAGTCTATTTATATTATTTTTATATATTATTTAACTATATGTTTATTTATGATATATATCCTGAAGATATATTAATACAAATTCACACATATTGTATGATAAATATCACAAATTACTAGTAAATATCATGAAGTACATTTATACACTTAAAATTGTATTATTTTGAGTTGACCAATTTTCATCAACGTCTTATAGATGTTGGATTAATTGCATAATAATTATTACACTTTCTTCTGGAAGAAGAGTAATAATGATAGTTATTACATATTATATTGATGATGATACTTGTATCATTGATATAAAATTATTTGTAATGATTCTTTTAATACATTACATTAATATATTTTCATGGTTTCCTAAAGAAACATGAATTTGTAATTTTAATAATCCAGAAGATTATTAAAAAGAAATTGTTGATATTCTTGATAAAACACAACGATATATAGTCATATTTTTATGATAGTATTTATGATAAACACATCAATTAAAGTTAATATTCCTGAAGAATATTAAACAAAAAAAGGCATTATTTTGAATATTTTCTATATGACCTTGTGTTATTGAATTGCTTTTATTATCACCATATTGATATAAATTGTTGCTCATGACGTAGCACAATTAATACTTTTAATTAATATTTACATACTCTTTGGAGTAATTTATATTTTGGGTATTATATGCTTATAAATTATTGCTCCCAAGGTAGCATAATTGATACTTTTAAAAAATATCACATACTCTTGATGAGTACTTCATATTTTCGGTAATATATGATTGTTTTTTATTTAAATTATTGCTCCTGAGTTTAGCATAATTAATATTTTTGAAGAAAAATACATGCTCCTCGAGAGCAATTTACATTTGAAGTTGCATGTATTTATTTCAAATGAAAAATACATAACTTTATGTCATATTGATTTGTTCAATTTCTACTAGAGGAATGGAAAGACAATCCCCGAAGGATTGGTATAATTTCATATGGCAATATTCTTATTGTCGGTCTAAAAGGAGCTTTATTCAATGAGTATCGAATTAATTATAAGCGATATAATATTTTATCCAATGATCATGTTGCGATGAATTTCAAATTTAAGTATCCATATCAAAGGCACAATATTTGGGTCACGCCCTCTGTTATTAGTGCACCTCCTGAAGATGATTGATTTTATAATCCAATTCCAACTATCTCCGACATTAGGGGAGATATAAAATATAAATAAGAGAAAGTCAGAAAATTCTCGTTGAGTTGGATATTTAGATTTACGCACTATGAACTCGAAGTTCAACAAGTTATTGATTGCCAAAGGAGTGATGAAATCTCATATACCAGTTGTATATGTACCATAAAGAATTAAAGTCGAATGTGAACGAAATATATTTGTTGATACTCCTCGACGCCAGAAGCGTGAGAGACGTATTCTTTATTGGTATTAAAGATAAAATCTGCGGAATACAAATAGATTAAACTATAACATCACTTCAAAAACCTCATGAAGAGGATCGTCCCGAAGATGAGAATCTCAATACCTTAATTTGCACGTGCACTAAATAATTACAGTATTGGATTATGGGACGACCAAATCAAATGTTATGGGAAATGTTGAACATTTGATTTTGTTGAAGTTGTCATTGACTTTGTGAATATGGGAGCATTGTTTATAAGAATGATAGTTGTCGACAACACTTTGTGTCTCAATAATTGCTAGTGGAGTGCCTGAAGCACTAAATATAATATAAGCAATTGAGACAAAGCTTAACTCGCAAAATAAAATAAAGTGGTGAAAGATAAGCGAGATTAGCATATCAAGGGTTTAAGCGCATACCCAAAACATATTCTCCCATTGGCACTAAATTTCGTCATTTAATATACATATGACAATTATTATGAATATAGATATTCAATTAGTGATGTCATCACCACATTTTTCTATGGGTCATTGGACGCGAATATCTATATGAAAGTCCTTGACGGACTTGAGGTTCCTAAAGTAATAGGAACGTGAAATTCGCAACAAGTACTATTTTGAGTTATAAATATTTATACATTTTGAAATAGTCTGGTGGATCAACCGACTAAGTGAATTCCTCCTGCAGAGGATATATGTGAATTATTTGAACTCGTGTCTAAATACAAGTTCAAAATGAAAAACTTAGATAAAACTAAGTATTAGTATTGTCTCGACTTGTAGATCGAGTATATATGATGGAAAGCTTTTATCCATTTAGCTACATAAAGGTTGTCTTACCACTTGAAGTGGATACCGACTCATATAGATCTCAAGAAAACAACAAAGATATAAGAGGACCAGAAGTTCCGTACTTGTATGCTATTGAAGCATTACATTATCAGGCCTGATATACAATTTCAAGTTAACATGCTAGCAAAATTTAATATTTCTCCAGGAAGGAGAATGTGGAATGGTGTTAACCATATTGGTTTATTACATGAAAGAGATCGAGATTCGATATTGGTGGCTATTAGGGATTATGATCTCATATTTGTTCTCATACTGCCTATTTATTATGATGATAAATATTCTCCATTTATGTGTTGCATACAATGTTTGGGCAAGTAATTTCCACACGAGCTTCAAAAGAGCAATAATGATAATCTAGCAGATTTATTCACTAAATCTCTCCATGTCTGAAAATTATATTCATGGTATTGGAGTGCAAGATTGTTATCTTGAGGGGGAGAAGTGATAACTTTTAAATCAGTTTGAAGATTATGTCGACCCTGAAGGTCAAAAGGTCCTGAAGACCAAATGGTTGTACTCTTTTTCCCTTTCTAAGTTTTTTTCCCACCGAGTTTTCTTAGTTAAGGTTTTTAACGAGGCAACCAATGTAACACATGAGCAAATTTATACTATGTACTCTTTTTCTCTATCGGTTTTTTCCCACAGGGTTTTTCCGAAGGAGTTGATTAGGCATGAACATCATAATATTCAAGAAGAAATATTGTATGAAGACGATGTCACTTGTATCTCAAAAGGTAGATACATCAATATTCACTTAAGTGATTAGTCGGCAAACTTATTCACAAAGGCATTGCCGACATCAACATTCAGAAGACTAGTATACAAGATCGGAATGCGTCAACTCAAAGATCTTATGTAATCGATTTCAGGGGGAGTAGCTGTACTCTTTTTCCTTCGATCGGGTTTTTTCCCACTGGGTTTTCCCTACAAGGTTTTAATGAGGCAGCATGTATTAAAGGTCATTCAAGGGGGAGTGTTGTAATTAATGTATTTATTAATAAATGACATTTATACCCCCGAAACCCTATATCTGTACCTATAAATAAAGGCCTTTGGCCCTCATAAGAATACACACATTATTCTTCTTCTCTTCCAATTTCTCTCTTTTTCTCTCAAGTTTATAACATATATATATATACACACACACTAAACCTAAAAAATCAATGCCAAATAATAAAAAAAACACCACACACTACAATAATCAAAACATACCACAATCATATGATTCAAAGCAAAATAAACATCAAAAAACAAACAAAATAAACACACAAGTTCCAAAATACCCCCAAACTTGAAAATAAAACTGCCATCAGTTTTAAAAAAATAGAAAAAAAATAAATAAATAAAATAAAAAGCAATGGAGAAAAGTAGAATACTCCCTGTTGATGAAAGTTTTGCTTGAGCTAACGCCTTTTAGAATCTGCAAGAGAATAAATATACGAGGCAAACAACAAATGAAAATAAAATATACTCGGAAGTATAACACAATTTTTAAGATGCGCTTCAAGAAAGTCTGAAGAGTCGCCTTACGCTGCCATCAATGCTTTTATAAAAAAAACAAACAATAAAAATTACAGCAATAAAACAATACATAAATCGCGAATAGATGCGCGTCAAGAAATCAAGAAGAAACTCCTTAAGCTGCCACCATTTAACACGATTATTACACACGACAGAAAGTAAAAATACAAGAGGTCCGACATGGGTTATCAAAGGGAGAGGAATGAATCCACTTTTCGTTTTCTCACGGTAAAATCTTCCATCCAGACAATTTTAACTAGAGCTGGATCTGGTTGAGGAACAAATCCATTGAGTTTTTGATTAGTTCTTCTGGTGTTGTTGCAACGACTATGATTCGTTTAGCACGCTCGGAAATAAAACCCTTTTCAGTAGAGTAGTCGATGAAAGATAGTAAACCATCAAAGAAACCATTGACATTAAGCAGACCTATTGTTTTTGATGAATATTTAGCTGGGCTCTGGTAACCACATGAAAAAGTTCCTCAAGGGTGCCAAAACCACCGGGAAGGGTGATAAAGGCGCTAGAATTATTTATCATGTGAATTATGCGATCTTGCATATTTACAGATCTAAACCCATCTCCAATAGTTGCCGGTGATTTTACTTTCAGCCAGAGGTTTTGGAATTATTCCCAACACTCTTACTCCTTCCATATAGGCAGTGTAATACCCGGTTGTAATTCATTCATTTTCATTCAGTAATTATCAGTCTGTAATTGTCGCTCAGTAATTTTCACTCATTAATAATCACTCATCATTCATGAATCATTCATTCGCGTTCACTGTTGGCATGTTGTAATCGTATATCAATTACCGATCGCCATTTCATCTCCGTATAGATCGAGACGGGAGTATTATCATTTTCATTGTGATTGATAGCCTTGTACTGGGAGTATCATCTTTGGCTCGTGTTAGACTTGTTCACTTTCACATTCGTATGGTATGTCGGATCATTCATCAGTCGTAACGAGGAATCGGAGTTATCGGTTTTATTCACCTTGGCCAGCATTGAGTTACGGCCGTAAGGTTCCGGGATACGGCCGTAAGTTGGCGGCCGGCCGTAAGGTCGGCGATTCGGCCGTACGTGGTCCAGAGCGCCTGCATTTTGGCTGAAGGCGAGTTACGACCGTAAGAAGGGGAGGATACGGCCGTAAGTGGTGTTCGTAAATTTCAGGTGTTGTCGACCAAGGGTGACTTACGGCCGTAAGGGTTGCGGCATACAGCCGTAAGTCAAGGCAGGTACGGCCGTAAGGCTTGGCTGGATACGGCCGTACGCTGCAGGCAGGATGCCTGGTCGTTTTGACAAAGGCGGGTTACGCCCGTAAGTTTGGCCGGATACGGCCGTATCATCCGAGTTACGGCCGTAAGGTGTGCGGTACGGCCGTAAGGATGTCGGCGGATGTTTTTGATGAAGGCGGGTTACGCCCGTAACTCAGGGGCGGTTACGGCCGTAAGTCTGTCGGCAGGCTTTCGGACGAAGCCGAGTTACGGCCGTACGAGTTGGCCGGTTACGGCCGTAAGGCCGTTGACTTGGAATGTTACGGCCGTAAGAGGGCCGAGTTACGGCCGTAACTTCCGGCAGTATTTAAGGACTCGGCCGGGACATTTTTCCTCATTTTCATTCCTTTCCTTCATCTTGTCCGAGAGAGAGCTTGAGGGAGATATTTTGTCATCATCAATCACTTGTGTTTTCGGATTTCATCATCTTATTTCGTTGGGAAGCTTGGATAGTCGATTTAACACATTTTCATCGGATCGAAGTGTTTGGATCTTCAAAGGTAATATTCTTCAACACCTTGGATTTCGATTTTGTGTTGAGATATGATGTTTTGGACGTTATAATCATGTTATATGAAGGGATATGTATATGATTATGAGTTTGTATAAGGATTCATTGGATTATTGAGGAATTATTCAAGAACACTTTGAATATCGAGTTGAAATTGGGGGTTTTCGATTAATTGTCGTTATAATCACGTTTTTGGATATTCGTTTTGGATTATTAATCGTATTGAAGATGTTTTGTTGGTTTGAAACATTTCTTGGGGGATTTGATATTGGTATATTGAGGTTTGATTGTAAACAATCGGAGTTTGGACGCAACGTGTTTGATTTAATGCCTCAATGGACTTGGTTTAGTCGTATTGGCGTTTTGAGTTCGTTATATTCGTGTTTGATTCGTATATTGAACGGATTGTTGGTAATTGAATTATTCAAGGTTGTTCGAGCGACCGATATCTCAATTAGGACGTTGTTCGTGGAAGGATAATTGTCACCGGCGTTGAGTAAGTTAATTCTTACTCGGTTAAAAGGATATTCATCCCTTTTGTTGTTGTTCATTCATAATCATAACTCATTCATCATTGTATTAACCGTATCAAACTTGTTATTGTCAATTAATCACTTCAGTCATAAGGAACGACGGTTCCAATCATTTCGTTGAGCTGTCATTCATTTCACTATCATTCCATCTCGGTGAGTCATTATTCATTTTCGATGTCACTTTTGTTATATCGTGGCATTCCGGGTCATACTGGCGTGCCGGTTGGTATGTGTTGGATTTTCATGTCGGGCACGTTTTAAGTCGTGTGTTGGTTGTTGGCCTCACATTGGACTGTGCACACGAGTCATATTGTCTCGTGAGACTGATTAGGTACAAGACCACACGTGTATTCGATCGATACTCGTTGGTGGATTGTGCACGGACACATTTCCATCCCGGGCGTAGTGTGGCGCCACCCTTTGAGCTATACTGTTAGTTGATTCATATAGCATGTTTGATTGCGTATGTTTCGACAGGATATTTCATAACTTCTTATATAATCATGATTGTGTATTTTCAACCCTTGAGGATTGTTGTTCTGTGTAACTGACCCCGTTTGGGGATTCTGCTGTGTCTTGGCAAGGCAAAAGTACAGGAGAACACGACGTCGAGGAGTCAGTGATACTAGTAGGGGCCCCGATCTTTCGATTATTCATGTTATTGTCCTTTATTTTCCGCCGCAGACTTTCATTCGATACTCCATTTCATTCGGTCGTGTATTTTATCTTCATATAAAATATACTAGTATTGATATTGTCTGGTGTGTTGTACTTAAACTCCTCATCGGAGTATTTGGTAATATAATGTGGTTCGGTACTACAATTATATTATTTAATTCATCATTTTCATTCGCCCGGTGGGTCCTACTGGGGATTCACGGCAGACCGTAATATCCGCCTAGTTTGGGGTGTTACAGAGTTGGTATCGGAGAGTGGTTTTGAATACTACCTTCCGAGTCATGTCTCATTTGAAATCATCGTCACGGACTAGTATCATTAGACTTTCGCCACGTGTGACTGTGCAAATGCCGAGCCAATCGACCGAAAGAACTGTAAGATTTCTAACGCCATGGTATAATTTCGGCAATAGTCATTCATTCATCATTCATCAATTAACAATCCTCAAACATCATCATTCATTGTGATTAGGACGATCATGTTAACTCATTAATCACTTAATTCATTTCATTACTCAGTTAATGATCAGGACGATCATGTTAATTCATTAATTACTCAATTCATTTCATTATTCAGTTGTCGATCTGGATGATCATATTATTAATCTTGTTAAGTTATTCAAGATAATCATTTCAAGAATTTCATCAGATAATCATATCACTTCAGTAAATCATTCATATAATCACTAAGTTAGAGCATGTATACTTATTTTCATCATCTCATGACATAATCATAACGTGATAATCATGCGAGAAATATAATCATTATGTGACATTCCTACTTCAGTATGGGGAGAGCTGTCGGGGGATGCACGGGGAGAGGCCGCGGTGCGGGCCGAAACCCGGGTAATAACCATTCACTGTCGGGAAATCGTGCCCAGGACTCGGCTCGATCAGAATATGTTCGGGTTGATCCACTCACTTTTATGCAGGCCATGATGACCCATGTGCAATTGCTCAATCATCATTGCGCCACTCTGGCCGGATTAATCGAGAGAACTCTCCCGTATGATCCAGCTGCTAAGGAAAGTGCTGAACAACAACCTTCATCTGTCAGCAAGAAATCAGCGAAGCGTAGTCGATCCGAAGGCGGTCAGTCAACCTTCAAGAAGCCTCGTGTGAGTCCTATCGTTTCTGAACGACCTCCTACGGTGCATAATCGTGCGGGATCTCAATCCCGAGCGGCCAGTTCGGCCATCATCTGTTTTAATTGTGGAGAACCGGGTCATGTCAGCACCAAGTGTCTGAGACCGTCTATCACGTGCTATAATTGTGGGAATTTTGGGCATAAGGCCCGTTTTTGCCGAAAGGACTCCAAGACGGCATCCCAGGCCCCGAAGCAATTAGCGATTCCGAATCAGACTGCTCTGTCAACGTCGTTTAAGACAATGGAAGCAAGTAGAGTTGGGGCTCATATTTATCAGACGGGAGCGTCCGGTTCGGGGGCCGGCAAGTCCCAGATTCATGTGATGAGGAGGATCGACGATCCGGTGGCCCGAATGACCTCAGGTATACTCGTAATTTTATTTCAACCTGTGTGTACCTTTTGGATACTGGTGCACCGCATTCATTCATTTTCGAATCATGTTTTAATAGACTTATTTTGGGATAGTCCTATTGCTTGTGGACCTCATACCATCGGTCTGCCTGACGATGGAAGAATTTTCGGAATCATACCGAAGTAAGCTTAGTGACCGCGATTGGTTGATGGACCTAATCATGGTGAATTTTATCTTAGGACGATGTAATTTTCGGTATTAGTTGGTTTGATCGTTTTGATACTATCCTTAGTGTTTGTTAGCGTTTGGTCGCTACCTTTCCGTTGTTGGTTGTCGAATGTGTGCTTCAGGGAAGTAATCCCCGTTGTTCCAGTAGAATTATTATTAGGGCGGAAGCAGAGAGATTCCGCAATCGATCTATTCAATCATTCATTGTCTCATTTTCATCGATTGGCCTTTCTAAGGCAATCGAGTCATTCAATCATTCATTGTTTCATTTTCATCGATTGGCCTTTCTAAGGCAATCGAGTTATTCAATCATTCACTGCGTCATTTTCATCGATTGACCTTTCTAAGGCAATCGAGCTATTCAATCATTCATTGTGTCATTTTCATCGATTGGCCTTTCTAAGGCAATCGAGTTATTCAATCATTCATTGTATCATTTTCATCGATTGGCCTTTCTAAGGCAATCGAATTATTCAAACATTCATTGTATCACTTTTTATCGATTGACCATTCTAGGGCAATCGAAATGTTCGATCATTTGTGGTATCATTGTCATCGATTGATGTATTTCCGCACGAGTTATCTGGTTGCCTTCACATAGAGTAGTGGAGTTCGGGAGTGAGTTGGAGCCAGACGCCCCTTTATCGAAAGCACCGTATCGGATGGCCCCGACCAGAATGCAAGAGTTGAAGATTCAACTTGGGGAATAGTTCGAGGAAGGTTATCTCCGACCGAGTGCGTTCCCGTGAGGAGCACCAGTGTGATCTGTCAAGGAGAAGGTTAGCTCATCTCGTGTGTGTATTAATTATCAGGAGTTGAACAGGGTGATGGTCAAGATTAGTATCCTCCACCCCGTATTGATGATCTCTTAGATCAACTTCAGGGAACTTCAATATTTTCCCAGATCGACTTGAGATCTGGATATTATCAGTTGCGAATTCAAGAGTCGGGTATTGTAAGGACGGCATTTCGTATACGCTATGGTCATTATGAGTTCGTAGTTATGCCGTTCGGGCTAACTAATGCACCTGCGGTATTCATGGAGTTAATGAATCGGGTTGTCATCGACTTTTTGGATCAGTTGTTGTTGTCTTCATCGATGACATTTTGATTTATTCTCCTGATCGATAGGAACGCGAGGTACGTTTTCATCAGGTTCTCGACGTGTTAAGACGCGGGCAACTTTATGGAAAGTTTTCTTAATGTGAGTTCTGGATGTCCGAAGTGACTTTTCTCGGGCATGTAATTTCATTTGCCAGAGTTCGTGTCGACCCTCAGAAGATGGAGGCTATCCGAGATTGGCAACCTCCGAAAGATGTTAAGGAAATCCGAGGTTTCCTCGGATTAGCTGATTAATTATCCGACCCCGACCTAGAGCTAGCAGCCGTGGTTTTCGCGTTGGAAATTTGGCGTCGTTACCTTTATGGCGTCACCTGTCAGATCTTCACCGATCGTAAGAGTTTAAAGTATATATTTACTCAGAAGGAGTTAAATATGAGACAGAGACGGTGGTTGGAATTAATCAAAGATTATGATATCGAGATCCTTTACCACCCTGGCAAGGCGAACGTTGTCGCCGACGCCTTGAGTCGTAAGTCCGTGCAGGAGCATATTCTTGCTCGTTTAACAGTTCAGAAGGAGCTGCAGCAGGAATTCCTTAGACCCGAGATCGAGGTCTGGCTTCAGCGAACTCAGGGACAGCTTTGTATGTTAGAGATTTCATCGTCACTTGAGGAGAAAATCAGGGAGAATCAGGGTTCGACTCAAGATTGTTGCGCATCCGTGAGGATGCGGCTCAGGGGAAAGCCCCTGGATTCGTGGTCCACGAGGATGGACTTTTGAGATTTAAGAATCGGTTGTGCGTACCGGCGAATGACGAGTTGAAAAACTCGATTTTGAGAGAAGCTCATGCTACCCCTTATTCTGTTCATCTGGGATCCAGCAAGATGTACAAGGACTTGAAACAAAATTACTGGTGGAGTAATATGAATTGAGAAGTCGCAGAAATTGTTTCGAGATGCTTAACCTGTCAACAAGTCAAGATTGAACATCAGCGACCGGCGGGTATGTTGAAACCTCTCCCTATTCCAGAGTGGAAGTGGGAAGACATTTCTATGGATTTCATCACGAGTTTGCCGACGAGTCGTCATGGCATGATTACGATCTGGGTGATTGTGGACTGCTTAACTAAATCAGCTCATTTCCTTGGGATCAAGGATACGTGGGGTCCCGAGAGACTGGCTCAGTTGTTCATCAAGGAGATAGTGAGACTGCAAGGTACTCCTAAGAATATCGTTTCCGATCGTGACGGACGATTTGTGTCTCATTTTTGGAAATCAGTTCATCGTGCTATGGGAACTCAGCTCAATCTCAGTACTACCTTTCATCCTCAGTCCGACGGACAATCAGAGAGGACTATACAGACATTAGAGGACATGTTGAGGGCATGCGTCCTCGATTGGAAGGACGATTGAGAAGCCCAGCTACCACTGATCGAGTTCACGTATAATGATAGTTGGCATGCCTCCGTTTAGATGGCACCTCACGAGGCCTTGTAAGGTCGTCGTTGTCGATCTCCTTTGTGTTGGGATGACTTGTCATAATCAATCGGCACCGAGCCCGATATGCTTATAGCCGCTCGGGAGAAGGTAGCTTTGATCAAGAGTCGCATGTTAACAGTTCAGAGTCGACAGAAATCATATGCATATAATCGTCGTCGACCACTAGAGTTCGAGACGGGTGACCATGTTTTGGTCAAGGTATCCCCGAGTCGAGGTATTTTCCGTTTCGGAAAACGGGGGAAGTTGAGTCCGAGATTCATTGGACCGTTTGAAATTTTGGATCGAGTAGGCGAGTTAGCTTATCGATTAGCTTTACCTCCGGCAATGAGCCGAATTCATAATGTGTTTCACGTCTCTCAGTTGCGGAAGTATGTTGCCGACCCGAGTCACAGACTTCAGTTCGACGAAATCGAGATCGCAGATGATCATTCGTACGAGGAGCGTACTGTACGAGTGTTGGAGCGGCGAATCAAACAGTTGAGGAACAAGACGATCCCTTCGGTCAAGATTCAGTGGTCCAGACACGGAGTCGAAGAGGCCACTTGGGAAACCGAGGAGAGTATGCGGGAGAGTTATCCCGAGTTGTTTGACCCTTAGTTTCGGGGACGAAACTCTTTTTAAGGGGGGGAGTATGTAATACCCGGTTGTAATTCATTCATTTTCATTCAAGAATTATCATCTGTAATTGTCGCCGAATTTTCACTCATTAATAATCACTCATCATTCATGAATCATTCATTCGCGTTCATTGTTGGCATGTTGTAATCGTATATCAATTACCGATCGTCATTTCATCTCCGTATAGATCGAGACGGGAGTATTATCATTTTCATTGTGATTGATAGCCTTGTACTGGGAGTATCATCTTTGGCTCGTGTTAGACTTGTTCACTTTCACATTCGTATGGTATGTCGGATCATTCATCACCGTAACGAGGAATCGGAGTTATCGGTTTTATTCACCTTGGCCAAGATTGAGTTACGGCCGTAAGGTTCCGGATACGGCCGTAAGTTCACGTACGGCCGTAAGGTCGGCCGATTATGGCCGTGACGTGGTCCAAAGTGCCGCCTGCATTTTGGCCGAAGGAGAGTTACGGCCGTAAGAAGGGGAGGATACGGCCGTAAGTGGTGTTCGTAAATTTCAGGTGTTGTCGACCAAGGGTGACTTACGGCCGTAAGGGTTGCGGCATATGGCCATAAGTCAAGGCAGGTACGACCGTAAGGCTTGGCCGGATACGGCCGTACGCTGCAGGCAGGATGCCTGGTCGTTTTTGATGAAGGCGGGTTACGCCCGTAAGTTTGGCCGGATACGGCCGTATCATCCGAGTTACGGCCGTAAGGTGTGCGGTACGGCCGTAAGGATGTCGGCGGATGTTTTTGACGAAGGCGGGTTACGCCCGTAACTCGAAGCGGTTACGGCCGTAAGTCTGTCGGCGAGCTTTGACGGCCGAGTTACGGCCGTCGAGTTGGCGATTACGGCCGTAAGGCCGTTGACTTGGAATGTTACGGCCGTAAGAAGGCCGAGTTCTACGGCCGTAACTTCCTAGCGATTTAAGGACTCGGCGGGACATTTTTCCTCATTTTCATTCCTTTCCTTCATCTTGTCCGAGAGAGAGAGCTTGAGGGAGATATTTTGTCATCATCAATCACTTGTGTTTTCGGATTTCATCATCTTATTTCGTTGGGAAGCTTGGATAGTCGATTTAACACGTTTTCATCGGATCGAAGTGTTTGGATCTTCAAAGGTAATATTCTTCAACACCTTGGATTTCGATTTTGTGTTGAGATATGATGTTTTGGACGTTATAATCATGTTATATGAAGGGATATGTATATGATTATGAGTTTGTATAAGGATTCATTGGATTATTGAGGAATTATTCAAGAACACTTTGAATATCGAGTTGAAATTGGGGATTTTCGATTAATTGTCGTTATAATCACGTTTTTGGATATTCGTTTTGGATTATTAATCGTATTGAAGATGTTTTGTTGGTTTGAAACATTTCTTGGGGGATTTGATATTGGTATATTGAGGTTTGATTGTAAACAATCGGAGTTTGGACGCAACATGTTTGATTTAATGCCTCAATGGACTTAGTTTAGTTGTATTGGCGTTTTGAGTTCGTTATGTTCGTGTTTGATTCGTATATTGAACGGATTGTTGGTAATTGAATTATTCAAGGTTGTTCGAGCGACCGATATCTCAATTAGGACGTTGTTCGTGGAAGGATAATTGTCACCGGCGTTGAGTAAGTTAATTCTTACTCGGTTAAAAGGATATTCATCCCTTTTGTTGTTGTTCATTCATAATCATAACTCATTCATTATTGTATTAACCGTATCAAACTTGTTATTGTCAATTAATCACTTCAGTCATAAGGAACGACGGTTCCAATCATTTCGTTGAGCTGTCATTCATTTCACTATCATTCCATCTCGGTGAGTCATTATTCATTTTCGATGTCACTTTTGTTATATCGTGGCATTCCGGGTCATACTGGCGTGCCGGTTGGTATGTGTTGGATTTTCATGTCGGGCACGTTTTAAGTCGTGTGTTGGTTGTTGGCCTCACATTGGACTGTGCACACGAGTCATATTGTCTCGTGAGACTGATTAGGTACAAGACCACACGTGTATTCGATCGATACTCGTTGGTGGCTTGTGCACGGACACATTTCCATCCCGGGCGTAGTGTGGCGCCACCCTTTGAGCCGTACTGTTAGTTGATTCATATAGCATGTTTGATTGCGTATGTTTCGACAGGATATTTCATAACTTCTTATATAATCTTGATTGTGTATTTTCAACCCTTGAGGATTGTTGTTCTCAGGTAATCGACCCGTTTGGGGATTCTGTTTTTCAGGTCTTGGCAAGGCAAAAGTACGGGGAGAACACGCTGATGTCGAGGAGTCCCAGTGATACTAGTAGGGGCCCCCGATCTTTCAGGTATTCATGTTATTGTCCTTTATTTTCCGCTACAGACTTTCATTTGGATACTCCGTTTCATTCAGTGTCGTGTATTTTATCTTCATATAAAATATACTAGTATTCGGTATTGTCCTGGTGTGTTGTACTTAAACTCCTCATCGGAGTATTTGGTAATATAATGTGGTTCGGTACTACAATTATATTATTTAATTCATCATTTTCATTCGCCTGGTGGGTCCCAGTTGGGGATTCACGGCACTGTAATATCCGCCTAGTTTGGGGTGTTACAGGCAGAAGCAGCAGCTCGTCCCATTAATCCTAGACTTCCTCCTCCGTAAACTATATGAATGCATTTTTCTCCTAGGGTACGACCCAAGTTGTGGGCTGCTTCAGTAAAGCATGCCTCTTTTCCATAACTAGCTCCACCAAAAATGCAGACTGTGCTAAATTTTTTTGTGGAAGATGATGATTCCATTTTTGAAAAGAAATTTATTAGAGAGAAAAAGAGAAAAGTACAAGTTTGATGGATGAATAAAAGAAACAAACACAAAGTTTATTTATAGAAGAGAAATTAGGAAAAATTGTTTAACAAGCTTGTGATTGCGTTGATTGCGCTTCAACTACTCAATAGAATAATGAATGCATTTATCGCATATCACTTTTTTTATTCAGAAAATCTTACCATACGACAAAAATTAAAGATACTCACGTGTATGTACAGTAGTTGTGATTGTGGCTCACATCTTCCTCTGATTTTACGTTCAGAAATGGCCTAAACGCCTTCTATGAGTCGGGGAGAAGCTTCCCATCCAATTTTCTTGCAAATTGGCAAACATGGTCTTTTAACGTCAGATTCCCAAGACGTTGTTCATATTCTGGTTTGAATTTATTCCACAAACATCGAATTCCGTAATGTACGAGTCCACTAGGATGCGTGTCAAGAGAAATCTCGATATCATCTAAATTCTCTTTATTCAGACCATCCTTAATGAATTGAATTTTATCTTCACTGTTTGTAGATGGAATTCCTAAAGATCGACATTTTAAATTACAGTTCCATCTAGCATATTTATAGCAAACGGCTATCATCTTTGCTCGTCGTTTCTTGGCATATGAACTTTTTCCTAGCCCTGGTAAAAATCTAGTAGGTATTTCTGTGAATTCACCTGCTATTCTCGCTTTGGCTTCAATTATGAATCTAATATCAAAAGGTATGCTTTTATTTATAACAACCTCATCCTTTCAATTCTTGCTTTGTAGATTTTTAAAATTACTTTTTTGCTCAGAAAGGGAAATATTTTTTTCAATATTATTCAAACTTTCGTCCACGACTAAAAAAAAATAAAAAAGGATAAAATATCTACAAATATCAGTTGTTGTGGGAAACTGAAAAATCCGACTTTAATAGTCACGGAGTACCGTTATCCGCCACTTGACCCGACAAACACAATTGAGTACTAAGTTACAACGTCGAGAAATTTGTATCTATAAAAATAGTTTACAATGTAAGATTTCAAAAATAACACTTATACTTACTTCCATGGCAACGGCGCCAAAAACTTGACACGTTCTAAGTGTAACTATCGCAAGTGCACGATATCGTATCAAGTAGTAAGTGGACTTTTTGAGTCCGGTTTATCGATCCCACGAGAAAGTTTGGTTATAATTTGAATTATACACTATTATTCTATTTTTATAGATACTAGTGAAACACACAATTAAAGAGTTTGGTTTAATAATTGCAAAGAAAATGCAATAATAGTTCTAATATTCAAGGAAATAAAAGATTTCACTAATAATAGATTAATAAAATATAAAATGAAATAGTTGGGATAACAAACTTAGTTCATCATTAGTTATAGAAGATGTATAGGAGATCATAAGATGAATTTACTTATTATGTTGTGTAGATTCGATTTTCCTTAAAAAGATGGTTTCTCTTTCGAACTATAAAACGCCCCTTATATATTGAATCAATCCACTATATTTCTATGTTGATTGGATTCAATACATAGCATTACGATTTATGAAAATAACTCAAAGAATCATCTAAGGTCTAGAGGTATATTTCTATCCCCTAGAACAACTTAGAGTGAAGATCATTTGATCTAATCAAATATATTTTCTTTCGAAACATATGAAGACCATAAATATCGTCATTTATTGGCCAAATATATAAAGATTGTTAAAACAATGAAAATCACACACAATAATAAGTAATTCACAATAGATCTTTATACAAACTTAAATAACATGACTAACCTTGTTTATAATCCCAACTAAGGTAACTTAGCCCATGAAGGGTTTAATATACATAATACAAGAGAGAGTGGTCATTATTAGTTAAAAAAGAGAAAGAATTGATCCTAACTCCCTTAGTAGATAAAGGAGAAAGAAGCAATAAACTCTCTCAACAACATATGCTATACCACTATTACACAAATCACTCAAGAACACAAGTGTGTTCTTCACACAAAAAGAAAATATTACAAACGGTGGAAAAATTATAAGAGGAATGATGAATGATGATGGATCTAAGTGGTCTATTTATACACCTAAAGTCATCTAATAGCTCCAAAACTCCAGCATTATTACAATAGATCAGATCAATGCCAGTCATCCCCTCAATAATAGACCAAAAGTATAAAAAATTATACAATGATCAAAATCTGCCAAGAGTTACTGGCCAGAATCGGGAGTTACTACGTAACATGGATGACTTACGGCCGTAATGTACATGAGTTACGGCCGTAAATAGGCTACAACTTTTTGTTTTGTGAGTTACGCCCGTATGTTATGATGTTATGCCCGTATGGAGTTTCAGACTTCATTCTATGCCCAGATTTTCTCAGACTTTGCGTTTTTGCCCCAAATCTTCTTCGGATGATAACTTTTGATATATAACTCTGATTTTGAATCCGGAAAGACTGCCGAACTCGTCTCGGAAAGCCCTACAACATGAATACATAAAAATTCAACAAAAAGAATATTTTATAAACATATTATTTCTTGAGTAAATCAGTAATTCAATCTGATTAAGACTAGATTTACATCATCATCCGATAAAAATAAAATTATTAAAAACTAATTAATTAAAAGCAAAAAAGGAGTAGACTAGCTCAATTTTGGGTGAAATTTATCGATACAAACCATGAATAAGTGTATAAAACTGACACTTATCAGTAATCCGACAACAAAACTCCTAGAAGGTGGATCTCAACCAAACCCTCTCGATTCTCCACAAAATCTGAAACACACCAATAACTCACAAGAAAAATATGTATCAGAAGTAGATAATCCAAACTCAACATGAATCCACTAAAACCACAAGCTAAAATAGTTAAAACCCGAATAAACCCCCAAAACCCGGAAAAACTAGGGTTCTAAGAACAATACCTCGATTCGACACGGTGGAGAAGATTAAACGACGTATAATCCGAACTAATCTCTTGAGGAAGTTAGAAGATGATGAAATCTAGCTTGGATCTTCACAAATCGCCCGGAATCGCGGGAAATCGCCCAATAGAAGAGATGAAAGGTTAAAATGATGAAAAGTGACCGGAAGCATCCAATTTATACAAAATGCAGGCTAGCGTGTGCTAATACTAGGATTAGCGCGTGCTAACGGTTTAAATGCAGAAACCTGCTACTCACTCGTTAGCGTGCGCTACGGACAATACTTAGCGCGCGCTAACTACTCGCCTAGAAACGCAAATCCAAAACCTCCTACAATCTACAATGACCGATCATTAGCGCGCGCTACTGGCAATGTTATCGTGTGTTACTCAACCCGAATAGCGTGCGCTAGCTCATTGCCTAACTTGCGCTAACTGCTCCACAAATACAACTACGAAGTCCGATCAACACGAACAAACTACGAAACAGAACTCCAAGATCTACAACATGCTCACTAAGGCTTACAGAGCGACAAAAACGAAAAAAAATACCAAAGCCAAAATTAACGAAAAGTACGAATATTACAGAGTAAAAATATATGTTGATTTTAAATATTTATTTAGGTTCCCCAATGGACAGAGTCTCATTTAAGATCGTTGCGATATTCAAAATTTTAGATAATTATGATTAATGCAAATTCAATAATTTGCCAAATTAGATTCTCCCATAAAAAAATAAAGTAATTTATTTGGGTGACTTAATAATTGATATTATTAATACTAAAATTTTCAACTAACATAAAACTACTAAATAAAACAGACGTGAGATTCAAATTTTAGATAAATAGACTTTTTGTAAATTTAATAATTTGCCAAATTAAATTTTCACTAAAAATTAATTTTTTATTTGTCCAACTTAATAATTGGCCAACTTAAACACAGTAAAAATAAAATTCTTATGCTTGTGTGTAAAATAACTATGTGGTTGAAAAATACATTGAATTCTAAGTATTTATTTAGGTTTTTCATTGGTGGAGTTCTATTATAAATCGATGTGCGATTCAATACATTGAATTCTATTTATTTTAAGTTATCCATCGGTTGAGTATCATTTTAAATCGACGTGGAATTTAAAATTTTAGATAAATAAAAATTTAAAGTTAAGAGAATGCCACATAAAAAAGAGAGTTAATATTGTACCTCAAATCCATAATGGTATTATATATATAGATTATTAACATTGAATTTAAAATGTTGGCTTGAAATGTGGTTTTTTATAAATACTATATTGATATGTCTGCGTGCGAGATTTTATTGTATGATGAGGCTTTCGTACGTATCCACACCTCTGCATATCGCGTATCCGTATGACACGGAACAGAAACCAAATGTGAATAAAATGAGTTGCACCAGAGCACTCGCATCATAAATCTTAAAAAATCACATCTAAATTTGCTTATAAAACCATCTTATAAGAAATATTCAAGCTCCTATTTCATAGAAAAGTGTTGCATCAACTCTTTAATAGAAAAATTATTGAGTGTATTGCGGGGTGCAATATGAAAACCAAATCAAATCAAACCAAACCAAACATACCCAGTATATCCCGCTCAGAGCAGGGTTTGGGGAGTAAGATGACATGCACTACGCCCTACTTATTACTTAGAGATACAAGCTTCGTGAAGACTTAGTGCACAGCAGAATCTTGTGTGATAAATACAAAGGAAAACATATGATTCGAAAACGCTCGAGACCATACCTGAGCCCATGACTTGATCCACATGGGACTTACCTAAGCGGAATTTGGCTACTTCACTCCCGATGAACGCTGCTCTAACAAAAGAGAGGTTGGCTCTGCGCACAGCTCCCTATCAAAAATACACCACACGCAAAAACAATAGGATAAAATATACAATAAAGGTAAAAATGCAATGCTCTAGGTCAAAACTAACCGAGACAACTCAACCCTGAGGCTCTCAACTACAGCACCGCTCCCTACAAAAGAATCCACAACTCTGATCTGGCGCCTCCAAGCGCACGTATCAACAGTCATGGTCTCGGACAACTACTAAACTCAGTTGCTCCTCCCACGTCCTCCTTGGTCTGCCTCTCCTCCTCTCCCCGACAACTACTAAACTCTCGACCCTCCTCACCGGAACAGATGTCTGCCTCCTGCGGCCGTGGCCAAACCATCTCAATCTCCCTTCCCTAACTTTCGCTGAAATGGGCGCCACTTCCAGCGCGTTCCTGAAAACCCCGTTCGCAATTCTATCTAACATTGTGCGACCACACGACCAACGTAACATTCTCATTTCAGCCACTTCCAACTTGCTCTCAAGCGATTTCTTCATCGCCCAACATTCGGAGCCATACAACATTGCAGGTCGAATTTCCGCTCTATAGAATTTACCCTTCAACTTTATAGGGACTTTCTTGTCGCATAGGACCCCTGTCGCTGCTCTCCACCTTAGCCACTCCGCCTTGATGCGATGCGTGACATCATCTTCACACTCACCTTTCTTCTGAATGATCAAACCCAAATACTTGAACTTATCCGTACGGGGTACGATCTGATCCGCAATCATTACCTCAACATCTTCCTCGTTGGCCTTACCTGTAACACCCCCAATCCATTCAGGGATATTACACGCCGTAGACCCTCTCCTCGAGAATCTACCAGGCTGGTAACAACATTTAACATCTCGACAATGCCTTAAAGGCTAAATGACTCAGTAGACCGATTTGGTCTTTCAATAAATACATACAACTCGAATACAACTCATGCCCACGCATGGGTCAAAATACAACCACACCCGTACAACGGGAAAAAATATAGCAGCGGAAAATAAAGTACAACTAAACCAATACGACATCAACGGGTCCTCGTGTGATTAGTATCGTTCATCTTTCATCATCCTTCATGTCGACCCTGTGCTCTGCTCCAAAACCTGAATGCAATACAGACATCCACCCCCCGAATACTCGGGGGTTAGCAAAACTCCACTGTTTTGCTAGTGCAAGTACAAGTGCAAAAATACGAGCCATACAATTCACATTCCACGAATAACAATAACCAGAAAATCCTCAGAGATTCAAACGTAACGAAAAGTACTTCCCGAGGCATGAGTTTGGGTAAAACACTCCAAAACCGATAGAGCATAAATCAAGGGAAACAATTTATAAAACCGTTTAAAATGCCATCGAGAGTTTTAATAGAAAATTTTTTTAGGATTATCGAATCCTTCTCTTTCCAAAAATCAACGAATTCGCAGAAAGGTTTTGTTTTCGCAAATAGGAAACCACCAACAATTTACAGGGTCAGAGCCCAACATCACGTGTCCTCAACGGACGTAAAACCAACGAAGCATAATCACGCACGCGCATCGCCTAGGACCGGGACGCTACCACCGACATCCCACTCGAGGCCTCGAAGGACCCTCCCGAGCTGGCTAGCGAAACAAATCACACACATCTCACGGTTGGATCAATCGCTTGTTGCATCCTGGCCACATGATCGCATGCCATGTGCCACCGTAGATTATCTCAGGCTCTCACGGTTGGATCAATCACTTGTTACATCCTGACCACATGATCACGTGCCATGTGTCACCGTAGACCTTCAACCATATCCATACATTCACACAAATAACATATCACATCAAGGATATTCAAATAATTCGCCCAGAGACATCAAACACTTAGCAAAACACCACGTCAATCCACAACACACCGAAATGAAATAATATACGTCCACACACAATGCCAAGTGCAACATTAACACCAAGCATATACATAGAATTCACATAGTTATTCACAAACCACACCATTCACAAAACACACGCATTTTGAAAGAGGGCCTTTAACAAGGCTAAACCGAATCTTTTGAAAGTTCAATTCAAACGACCAAACAAGCACATTTAGACGATCACTAATTATCATATCCATAAAACAAGAATAGTATGGGCAAGGTACTTGCCTCGAAATCACGATCGCAACGAGACGACGAATAGAACTCGGTCGAATAGCTCCGAACCCCCGAACAATATCAAGAACGTGATAGCACCACGAGTATTACGAGAATAATACCACACGAATCATCAATCACCAAACGGGATTCAACATCGGAATCCTCGACCACCTATAAACCTCCGGAGGGAAACAATAACACATGGTTACGATGAGAATCAAGGCCAAAACAACGGAAATCCCAACAAACTATCGAAGGGAAACTCATTGGGACATTTAATCGAACACTAAATGTTCAATAATTCCCAAGAACACTCGAATCGTCAATCGAGTTAAACAAACTCGATATATGGATATACAACCCATAGAACACGATTAATAACATCATATTACACCAATCGATGTATCAAAATCGGATTAGAAACAAAATCAAGAACAATTTCTCCAAAAAGTCAACTTGAAGGAAAATCAAGAATATACCTTGATTTGACGAAGAACACGGATTGGATGATGATATAATCCACAAGAATCTTCCAAAATGCCTTGGAAATGATTAGAATCGGCCAAGAACTCGATTTCCCGAGCCTCCGCCGCGACGCCAAAAAGGAAGAAAATCGCCTGGAAAATGAAATCGCCGAGCCAAAGCTATATATAGCCTATAGGTTACGGCCAGAATCGGCAGCCTTACGGCCGTAACTCGGACACCTTACGGCCAAGATTTCGCAGCCTTACGGCCGTAATCGACATTCGTCAAAAATCGCCAAAGACCAAATGGACACTTACTACCGTAACTCGCACACCTTACGGCCATAACCGCCGTTCAAAATCCGCCAGCCAGACGGCGTGCATTCGATCACGCTTACGGTCAGAATCGGACACCTTACGGCCAGAATCGCACCTTACGGCCAGAACTCGCCAAAGCAGCCTGCTCCGGCCGTGACTCCGTGGCCACTCCGACGGCCTGACGACCCCGAAACCCGAACTCGAGTAAAAATCAAAGATACTACGAAGTACTCGCAAAGACGAATCCAAGCACTAAGTGAACACACGATTCGACCATCCGAAGTGTCGAATTCGACAACTAAATAATTACCCCAAACTTTGGGAAATTACAAAAATGGCCCAAAACGTCCGAAAATCACGATACGTGATCGAAACACCGAACCAAAGCTCGCAACATGAATAATAACATTAAATGAACTTGCGAGAAACTCAAACAACAGCTTTGGACGAGATTCGCAAGAATCGAGCTCTGGCGAAAAGTCGCTAAAAAGCACGGAACTCAACAAAACGATACCGAAACGAACTCGGATGACAAAAAGTGCAGAATTAATTATTCTCGAAATGACGAAACGGTCATGAGCGAGTCGTCAAAACGGACTTCCGCCAAAAAAAAGAAAATTACCGAAATTCGAAATTGCGGATATTACATTCCACCCTCCTTAAAAGAAGTTTCGTCCCGAAACTTAAAACAAGTAGGGGGAAACAATATACCCGCTAGGAAAATTCGACGAGATACACAAAACCCGAAAACTCGTGCCCAACGGTGAAACGCTGCAAGAAACGCAAAGAGACATCCGGCGTGAAAACACGCTCCACAACGACCAACACAACGCCACCGGTAGAGACATAATAAAACCAACAAGTGACAAGCGTCATCAAACAGATAATATAATCAAGTCGATTATCCGAACAATCACAAAACACATCCAACGAAAATCAATACGATTGACCAACCCAACGGTATATCAATCAAAACATGAGCCACACGCCGAACAAATACGGAATTCCACCGCCCAAGGGTTGGAAGATCGAAAACGAGACTAATTTCCCGAACTTAAGGGAATTACGAAGGAGCCTAAACGTTCACCAATCACGGGACGAGATCAAGAAAAACCGAACAATCAAACGATCGAACCACAACGATCGAGACAACAAAAATCGAACGATCATGTTCGAATCACGAAGAACAATAAAAATTCAAACAACAACTCCAAGGTTCACATCTCGACTCGAGACAATATATGATCCGGTGAAAACAACAACATATGCATTCACATAAGATCCACAGGAAAGGGAATAACAATTGAAAAGTCACAACGACGAACGAGTAATTCCGAAATAATACCACCCTCGTTCGATCAACAAAAGCAAGGGGCAGGACAAGCTCAGAAAATGTCAATGAACATAAACGAGTCGACAGAGTCGAAAATACAGAAGTTCTAGATCCGATCCACTTCGAATAAAAGAACTTGTGGAATCAAAAGATGCTACCTCCGAACAAGGTTCACAAGAATCGAACCGAACTCGGAAAAGTTACAGCGATAACCAGATCGACCCAAAACAAGATCACAACTCGTTCGAACAATGAAACCGAAATACAGAACAAGCTCAGACAGTATCAACGAACACGAGCGAATCGATAGACTGGAGAAAGAGAAAATGAAGAAGTCCAAAAACAATACGGGTATTACATTCGACCTTTTATAAAAGAAGGTCGTCCCCGCTACTCACAATAACGAAATCAAGGATACGACACAACAGCAAATGATGTAAACATCCTTCAAAGGCCTTTCAAAGCCGATTCGATATCTGGCCAAGCGCGAACTCCGAAAGTCTCGAGCTAATTCGCAAAATCAATTCGGTGACCTCGAGTCCACACTCGAAATATGTTACCGACGAGAAGGACAAAATTGCACGTACATTCCCTAAGACATCACGGCCGAAATGCCTCGGCAAGATACCGAAAATACAAATGCTAGATACAATGGAACATAACACCGCAAAACAACATACTGAGATGCCAACTCAAGACAACAGGAATCATAACACATATCATATACAACGATTACCATCGTAAGGTAATACACACACAAACACTACAACAACAATCTGCAGACTGCTTGGCGACCTCAATGGCCCGAACGATAACCAAGACGTAATACAAACATCATGAAACAATCTCATATGTACACCAACGTACAAACCCAAGCTTAAACATCTCACACTCGTGTGGGACACGCAATCCACCACGAGACGACAACCATTAAGTACTCACCACACCTCTCACAGAGGGCTAGTACAACAAATACGTGGCAACGCCTCAACGCTCATGCCACCAACTCGATCATATTCGGAGTTAACATCATAGCGACAAAACCAACATCATACATACATACCTGACCCTCAAACGGAATGGATAGGTTTTAAAAACGAAAACCTCATTTGGAAAATAATTTAGAAAAACACCTACGATCTTGAGTATCATATTTCCAAAAAGTAAAAACGTGAAACATCATTATCGAGACTTTGGAAAACCATTTCGCATTTGATAAAAATGAGGACACTTTCTTTTAGTGAAAAGCTTTCAGAACATTCGACCCTCGGGTCTAAGTAAAAGTGTTTATAAAACATTGAAAATATCTCAAAACATTTTGGTCCTCGGGGTAGAAGAATTTTGAAACATATTGTGGCACCCTGGAAGTACCGCGAGAAAACAATTCATTTTAAACGTACGTCTCGAAATTTATTTCTAAGATACTCAAGTTTTTCAAAGCTAATTCAATGCCAAAAAGAAAGGACGATGCCAAAAAGGCTAGAATGCCCAAAAATTTCAGGTAATTACACGGAACATTATAACGCCGTGGGCCCCACGCCAGAACCCACCAGGCTAAAAACCATTTACAAAAATGCCAAAAAGGCCGATGACGGTAATATTTCAAAAACTCACAAAAGCCATTTACAAAATACTAAATACCGTCATAAGAATTTTGCCAAAACGATCAAAGCCATAATGCCAAAAACTTGGTTAAGGGAATTAGTTTTCGAAATAAAACTCAGTCGGTAAAATACCGAAAGCCATTACAAAAGAACTCACGCAGCGGATAAAAGAAATAAAGTCAAACATGCACAAGACAGCAATACTACTCCTCATATGAACGAAAAATGGGAGTCAAATAATCACATATCACGAAATCAAAATCCATAAGAGGATTCCGTCAATTAACTCATAATAATAAAAATAGCTCGTGTCACACGAGGCACAACACAAAGAAGAGAGACTTACATCCACAGGTCGCACGAAGATGATGATCGCCCACGATACTAATCACGACCAACAAACTCAGACGACGCGTCGCGACACGACTTAGTCGGACAAAATCCGACAAGACCAAACTCAACAGACACCACTGACCCGACAGTCTAGGTTTCCTCAACCTAAGCTCTGATACCATTCTGTAACACCCCCAATCCATTCAGGGATATTACACGCCGTAGACCCTCTCCTCGAGGATCTACCAGGCTGGTAACAACATTTAACATCTCGACAATGCCTTAAAGGCTAAATGACTCAGTAGACCGATTTGGTCTTTCAATAAATACATACAACTCGAATACAACTCATGCCCACGCAGGGGTCAAAATACAACCACACCCGTACAACGGGAAAAAATATAGCAGCGGAAAATAAAGTACAACTAAACCAATATGACATCAACGGGTCCTCGTGTGATTAGTATCGTTCATCTTTCATCATCCTTCATGCCGACCCTGTGCTCTGCTCCAAAATCTGAATGCAATACAGACATCCACCCCCCGAATACTCGGGGGTTAGCAAAACTCCACTGTTTTGCTAGTGCAAGTACAAGTGCAAAAATACGAGCCATACAATTCACATTCCACGAATAACAATAACCAGAAAATCCTCAGAGATTCAAACGTAACGAAAAGTACTTCCCGAGGCATGAGTTTGGGTAAAACACTCCAAAACCGATAGAGCATAAATCAAGGGAAACAATTTATAAAACCGTTTAAAATGCCATCGAGAGTTTTAATAGAAAACAATTTTAAGATTATCGAATCCTTCTCTTTCCAAAATCAACAGGTCACACCAAAGGTTTTGTTTTCGCAAATAGGAAACCACCAACAATTTACAGGGTCAGAGCCCAACATTACGTGTCCTCAACGGACGTAAAACCAACGAAGCATAATCACGCACGCGCATCGCCTAGGACCGGGACGCTACCACCGACATCCCACTCGAGGCCTCGAAGGACCCTCCCGAGCTGGCTAGCGAAACAAATCACACATCTCACGGTTGGATCAATCGCTTGTTGCATCCTGGCCACATGATCGCATGCCATGTGCCACCGTAGATTATCTCAGGCTCTCACGGTTGGATCAATCACTTGTTGCATCCTGACCACATGATCACGTGCCATGTGTCACCGTAGACCTTCAACCATATCCACACATTCACACAAATAACATATCACATCAAGGATATTCAAATAATTCGCCCAGAGGCATCAAACACTTAGCAAAACACCACGTCAATCCACAACACACCGAAATGAAATAATATACGTCCACACACAATGCCAAGTGCAACATTAACACCAAGCATATACATAGAATTCACATAGTTATTCACAAACCACGCCATTCACAAAACACACGCATTTTGAAAGAGGGCCTTTAACAAGGCTAAACCGAATCTTTTGAAAGTTCAATTCAAACGACCAAACAAGCACATTTAGACGATCACTAATTATCATATCCATAAAACAAGAATAGTATGGGCAAGGTACTTGCCACGAAATCACGATCGCAACGAGACGACGAATAGAACGCGGTCGAATAGCTCCGAACCCCCGAACAATATCAAGAACGTGATAGCACCACGAGTATTACGAGAATAATACCACACGAATCATCAATCACCAAACGGGATTCAACATCGGAATCCTCGAACACCTATAAACCTCCGGAGGGAAACAATAACACATGGTTACGATGAGAATCAAGGCCAAAACAACGGAAATCCCAACAAACTATCGAAGGGAAACTCATTGGGACATTTAATCGAACACTAAATATTCAATAATTCCCAAGAACACTCGAATCGTCAATCGAGTTAAACAAACTCGATATATGGATATACAACCCATAGAACACGATTAATAACATCATATTACACCAATCGATGTATCAAAATCGGATTAGAAACGAAATCAAGAACAATTTCTCCAAAAAGTCAACTTGAAGGAAAATCAAGAATATACCTTGATTTGACGAAGAACACGGATTGGATGATGATATAATCCACAAGAATCTTCCAAAATGCCTTGGAAATGATTAGAATCGGCCAAGAACTCGATTTCCCGAGCCTCCCGTCGCGACGCCGAAAAGGAAGAAAATCGCGTGGAAAATGAAATCGCCGCCGAGCTATATATAGCCGGCAGGTTATGGTCAGAATCGGCAGCCTTACTACCGTAACTCGGACACCTTACGGCCGCACTCGGCAGCCTTACGCCGTAATCGCATTCGCTGCAAAAATCGCCAAAGACCAAATGGACACTTACTACCAGTAATCGCACACCTTACGGCCAGAATCGCCTTCACAAAATCCGCCTGCCAGACGGCCAGATTCGATCACGCTTACGGCCAGAATTTGACACCTTACGGCCAGAATCAGACCTTACGGCCAGAATCGCCAAAGCTCTGGCCGTGACTGGCCGTGGCCACTCCGACGGCCGGACGACCCCGAAACCCGAACTCGAGTAAAAATCAAGATACGGTTCACAAGTACTCGCAAAGACGAATCCAAGCACTAAGTGAACACACGATTCCGACCATCCGAAGTGTCGGAATTCGACAACGGAAATAATTACCCCAAACTTTGGGAAATTACAAAAATGGCCCAAAACGTCCGAAAATCACGATACGTGATCGAAACACCGAACCAAAGCTCGCAACATGAATAATAACATTAAATGAACTTGCGAGAAACTCGAAAAAACAGTTTCGGACGAGATTCGCAAGAATCGAGCTCAAGTGCGGAAAAGTCGCTAAAAAGCACGGAACTCGACAAAACGATACCGAAACGAACTCGGATGACAAAAAGTGCAGAATTAATTATTCTCGAAATGACGAAACGGTCATGAGCGAGTCGTCAAAACGGACTTCCGCCGAAAAAAAGAAAATTACCGAAATTCGAAATTGCGGATATTACATTACCACTAAAGTTACACCAGAGATACTCGGTCTTAAACCGGCTCACACGCAAGCCCTGAGATTCTAACTTATCCCTCCAAAGCTCCAACTTCGAGTTCACCTCCCTCCTCGACTCCACCACTAACACAATGTCGTCAGCAAAAAGCATGCACCACGAGATGCCATCTTGAATCCCTCGCGAAATGACGTCAAGGATTAGAGCGAAGAGAAGTGGGCTTAGCGCCGACCCCTGGTGTAGCCCTATCTCAACCGGAAAAAACTGGGTGTCACCAATGGGGTCCTAACGCACGTCCTAGCTTGGGAGTACATGTCTTGGATCGCCCTAACGAACGGCAACGACACCCTCCTCTCTACTAGGCTCCTCCAAATAACATCGTGCGGAATGCTATCATAAGCCTTCTCTAGATCTATGAACACCATATGGAGGTCCTTACGCCGCTCTCTAAACTTCTCCATAAGGCGTCTGACGAGATGAATGGCCTCAGTCGTGGACCTCCCCGGCATGAAGCCAAATTGGTTCTCTGAGATCTCAACTTCTCTTCTAACCCTGCATTCCAAAAAAACACATCCGTATATGAAGCCACATTAGTGTAATGTTAAGTTAATTAATTTTCATAAGTAGTATATGAATAAATTTGTGGAACATACCAAAAAGAAAAGATAGAAACAAATTTGGGGAACCGAGGGAATATTACTAAAATTTTATCAACTCATCTTCTATATGTTAGTAAGCCCAACTAAAATATTTGTGAATGGTGAAAAATTCCAGAAATTATTTTTGAAATAGTGTAAATTCAAGAAACTGTTTTAATATGTGTAAATATTTTTGGGGCACAACTAAATTTACGAGATAGCTTCGTATATCATTTTTACTCTCTTAGTCTAAACTAGTGTACCAGCCGTATAATACACATAAACATAAAAAAACACATGTAAATGCATAATACGTACACTATTCACCATAAATTTTGTAGCACTTTATAAATTACATTAGTTGTTTTATTTACGTTTACAGCATTCTTGTCGCAATAAAAATTTTTAAGTATTTTGTGCTCTTCACTTTTATATGGCTACATAAAGCTTACCATGATTGGATACGGTTCTTGGCAGATGCATGTCGACATGAGACAATGCATAACCATGAGAAAGCATAATTAGTGGAAATTATCATTTTTGAAATTTATATGCTGATCTACTATTTTATGAGTTTAATATCATTCGTGGAATAAATACGTTACTGCTAAATTGTGTAGTATAATAAAAAAAACTCATTACCTAATATATATAAATCTTATGGGAGCAATTGTACCAAAAGAGTGCAAATGTACATCATTTAAAGCATAATAGAAAACAAAGTAAACAATGCTAAACTCCGTCATATAGTTAGTTGTTGCAATTTTCACAATCAAATAATTTCCTTCTTTCCTCACACAAATTTCCTATTTTTTGAGTGATTGAAAACTAAACATAATTAAATTATTTATCGAGATACATTTTTTTTGGTAAATAGAAGCTTTTCTTTAACTAAATTAGCAATTCAAAATACAAACTTCAAAAGTCAACAACTCACAATCTAGATTCTAGACCTGCCTATTACGACTTCAAATACTGCATAATTTTTTCATATTGAGCACCACTCATCGCAATTTGAAGTTGGAATTGTCTCAGCACTTGGTCCACAGTGCATGAGGTGTTTCGAAATCTTCGCATGTTCCTCTCCTTCCAAAGATTATACACCAAAATTGACACCACAAGCCTATATAAGAGCTGCTTTCCCATTTTAGATCGGCACTGTGTGATCATAAAACACAGCTCCTCTTCCCAGTTGTTACTCTGCTCATGCATTCCACTCCATCTTGCAATCCTTATCCATACTTACGCTGAAAAAGCACAATCAAAGAACAAGTGATTCAAAGTCTCATCCTTTGCCTTACACAGTATACACTCTTGATCACATGCTATCTTCATCTTCAGCAGTCTGTCACATGTTGCCAACCTCCCCCAAATAGCTAACCATGTAATGAAAATAGCCTTCAGAGGAGCTACATTCTTGCAAGTCATCTTGTGCCAAGGCACATTTACTACTGTACCTACCATCTTCAAGTAAAGCTGTTTAATGGAGAAGTAAGGTTGTGCCAACAGACTAGCTCCACCAGTCACATGAACAAAATATTTCACAACTCTCAAAATTTTCTTAATTATCCATGAAGCTTGAGTTGGAACAGGGAGTGTGAGAAGGTTCTGGCCTTTTATATAGTATTCATGCACCGACTTAATCCAGATTTTATCCTTCGTTTTGGCCACACACCATAGTAGTTTCCTAATAGCAGCTTTGTTCCAGTTCTTGATGTCAATAAGGTTCCATCCACCAGCTGCCTTTGGTAAACACGTTTGATCCCAAGCCACCAAATGCCAGATTTCCCGATCCATAGGAATGACCTGCATGCTCCTTGAATCACTTTTAACACTTTATGAGGCAATAAAAAGATCTGACACCAGTACGATTGTTTGCTAAACAGCACAACCTTGATCAATTGTATTCTACCAGCATAAGAAAATAGTTTTGCATACGAACAATCTATTCTTGCCATTATTTTCATGATCAGAGGTTGACACTGCATTAGTGTTAGTTTCTTAGATGAGAGTGGCACTCCTAGGTATTTAAATGGCAACTCTCCTTTGCTCATCCCAAATCCCCTCAGAATAACCTGTTGCTGCTCTTCTCTCACTTCCCCAAAATATATACAATTCTTGGCCTCATTAGCTTTTAAACCATATGCATCAGAAAATCTTGAAAACCTTTCATAGGTTTCCTAACTAATTCTACATCACCTCTTGTGAAGAGGAGAAGATCACCAGCAAAGCACACATGTATTAGCCTCATTCTTTTACATTTGGGGTGGTATTGAAAAGTTCTATCCTCCTTCAACTCAATTAAATATCTATTGAGATATTCTATGCACAATACAAACAAATAAGGTGAAATTGGATCACCTTGTCTGAGGCACCTCTTAGCTTGAAATGGCTCTGATACTTCACCATTTACATTCAGAGAATAGGCAACGATTTGGAGGCAGGCCATGATCCACTCAACAAAATGGTAAGGAAATCCCAATTCCACCATTAGATGCTTCATAGAAGTCCACTCAACCGAATCATATGCCTTCTGAATATCTATCTTGATCATACACCTAGGTGAAGTGCCTTTTCTCCCATATCCCTTTACAAGTTCATGACTGAGAATAATGTTGTCAAATATTACCCACCCCTCGACAAATGCAGACTTATTGTCACTAATGAGCTCATCCAGAACACCTTGCATTCTATTTGTCATGGTTTTAGAAATAATCTTGTATAAAACATTGCCACATGCAATGGGTTTAAATCCTTCACAGTAGATGCTGAAGTAACTTCAGGCAGTAGAGTAAACAGTGTAGTGTTAAGAGAACTTGGCAACCAACCTGTGGTGAAGAACTCTTGCATAGCTTCAATATTGTCTTGCCCTACAATCCCCCAAACATGCTGAAAAAAAAACATTGAATCCATCTAATCCAGGAGCTTTCAATGGATTCATGCTAAACAAAGCATCTTTGATTTCCTTGTCAGAAAAGGGAGCACAGAGCCGCAACTGTTGATTATAGCTAAGAACTGCACCCTTGGCAATAATGTCTTTATCCACCATGGGAAGGGAAGTAGCAACACTTCCCATTAAATTCATACAGAAACCTCTAATTTCTACTTTAATATGTTGTTGAGTGGAGCACCTTGATCCATCTGATCAGACTAAGAGTTTTATAGTGTTTGAGCTTGTCTGGCTTTAGTATAAGCCCGAAAAAACTTTGTGTTGGCATCTCCCATTCATATCCAATCAACTCTAGATTTTTGTTGCCATACTCTTTCCTCTACTCCACTCCATTTTTCCAAATCTTCTAATAACTTATTCTCTTGGTCAATGAACTCCTGATTAAGTTTGTCCAGGATGAACTGTTGTTGAGTATTGCTCAAATCTTCCCTGGCTTTAGCAATCTTCTAACTAATACCTTGGAATTGATTCACATTTAACTGCTTGAGAGGCCCCTTAATCTTCTTCAGTTTAAACCAGATATTGAGAAGTTTATTCTCATGACAATGCTGGTCCCAAACTGATTCAACTATCTTGGTGAACTCCACATGCTCAGTTAGTAGATTGAGAAATCTAAAAGGAGTATTTCTCACTCTTATATCTGGATCCAATGTTATAACCTGAGGACAATGATCAGAAACACCCTTATCCAGTAACTCCACCACCACAGAGGGATATTCATTGTACCAAGCGGAGTTTTCTATTGTTCTGTCTATGAGTGAATTTATCCTCCACTCTGATCCAGGGGCGGACCTATATGATGGCATGGTGGTGCACGTGCACCGCCAAAATTTTGTAAAAAAAAGGAATGTCCACTTAATCCCCACTTTTAGCAATTGTGTATAGGTATGCATGGTTATGTACGTATGCGTCTATCATTTTTGTATTTTTTATCTATCCCGTCATTTTTATTTAAGAGTTAAATTATTTCTACTATTTCTTTTATCAAATTATAAAGAATATTTATATTTATATTCTATTATTGTCAGCACTTTCTTTTTTAATTATTTGGCAATGCCAGCCCTGAGTTACTCGAGGCCGTGTGTGGAATCTAAGATGTGTCCCTATAAAAAAATGTTTGAATAAAATTTGATGTACTTATCAAAATCTTATTACTAAATACATAAATAAATAAAGCATAGATTATATATATAAGAGCATATAACAATCATAAACAAAAATTGACAAAAAAAAATCATAAACAAGGTTAAAAGAGAAAGTTCACTATTGAATTAAATAATTCTTATCAAATTAGATAACCTTTTTAAGTTTGTTAGTATTTTGTATTAAATAGAACTTTACGGGATTCAAACTTGGACCTATTAATAAACATAATATTTAAATACATTTTCCGATTCAACCATAATACAAGATTTGAATCTGATAGTATTTTTTTACATTATATTTATAAGAAAAAAATATTTATAGGCTCTAGAAAATTGAAGATCCTATATGGGCACAAGTCGCACCTTATATATATATTGTACCAACCGTGTTCGTCGGGTGCATCACTAGAAATTTGGTGCTGGATCCGCCTATGCTCCGATCACTCTAATTATTGCACCAGGAGAATTCATACCCAACATTTCTAATAGCACTTAGCTCATTAATACTCAAACAATCAGCAAAATCTTTATAATCACTCTCAGTGACTACACTTCCTTGAAATCTATCAGCAGCACTCAATATTGAGTTAAAATCACCTCGTATGATGAGAGGTGTTTGCACATCATTACAAACATCACTAATAAACCTCCACAAACTCTCCCTCTGGTCACGCGTTAAAAACATACACAGCAACAACATGAACACTTTCCCTGTTCTAATCTCTGTAATTTCACAGTGTAATGCTTGCGCCTGATTTGCAATCCATGTGCCACTCACTGTTCTAGGATTCCAGCAAAACTAAATTCTGCCGCTACTAGTATGCGTGTAGTTAGGTTAAACTTCCTAGTTCTTAAACATTTTCTCAGCAATCTTCTTACACTTCTCACTCTTCACCCTTGTTTCCAGCAAAGCAACACAATCCAGTTTACTTTTTTGCAAAAAACTTCTAATCTCCTTTTGCTTAAAGGGTTTGTTACAACACTGACATTCCAAAACATGATTTTCATCTTGCACTAGAGGGGATTGGGTCCCCGCCCTTTCCATCATTCTTCTTATCACTATCTTGCTCACTTAAAGCTTCATATACATTCCTTGTTTTCATATTCTCAACCTGATTAGCTCCCAAGGTTTTGGTTGCCACCGTCCTTGGTTTGGACCATTCCTCTACTATTATAGGTGTGCATGTGTTTCCTCCCACTTTCTTAGTATGAGAGGGCCCCTCTGCTTGAGTTAAGATCTGAGATGAACCAGCAACTTTCTTCTGCACAATAATCTTCTCATTTGCCTTCTCTTGTGCTTTTGGCTGCCAATGCTTTCTCTTTATAGCATCTTGATAGGATAATGGTCTTCTTGGCTCATTACAATTATGTCCTGCAATTTGACACACTTTACAGAATGGTAGGATCCAATCATATACCACCTTCTGTTCCACTCGTTTCCCAGCTGCATCCTCTATCATTATTTTATACAAGAGGTGTTCATAACCGGGTACCCAGATTTTCGGGTACCCGAATTTAGGGTACTCAGTTATGCGGGTAGTTGAAAATTCGGCCCGTGACCCAACCCGAAAAAATTGGGCACCCAAAAAACAGGTACCCAATTTTTTCGGGTAGGGTCATAGGGTACCCGGCGCAAAAATTTAATACCACTAATTTGACAGTTTATATAAATAATTTGTAATTTTAATATAAATTTATTTTAAAATTTATTACATAAATTAATTTCACAAGTACTATATACATTGTAAATATTTTCTGTACAATAAGTACGCAGACATGCGCTGTCGCCCGTTAGATTTTGAAATTGGGGACCACGTGCTCTTAAAGGTTTCTCCTACTCGGGGAATTTTCTGTTTTGGGAAGAAAGGAAAGCCGAGTCCGAGATATATCGGACCATTCGAGATCCTTGAAAGAATTGGGAAGTTGGCGTACATGTTGGCCTTACCGACATCGCTGAGTCATGTTCATAATGTATTCCACATATCCCAATTACGGAAATATGTACCGGATCCCAGTCATATCATCGCTTATGGCGAGATTGAAGTGTCTAATGATGGCACGTTCGAAGAAAAGCCAATCAAGATACTCGAGAGTCGAGTCAAACAATTGAGGAATAAACCAATCTCCTTTGTTAAGTCAGTGGTCTCGACATGGAGTCGAAGAAGCAACTTGAGAAATTGAGAATAGTATGAAGTCGAGATACCCGGAATTGTTTTCGTCTTAAGTTTCGGGACGAAACTTCTTTTTAGAGGGATAGTATGTAATGCCCAGATAATTATGGTGTATTTTACCTGTATTCGAACTTGTAACATTTGATTATGTGGTGTTATTAATCGAGGTGTGGTTTCCCGTATTCGTATTCTTGCGTTTTTTAATTTCCAACACATTCATGCATGCATGCATCTGCACGTCATAACGTACGCTAGACGTTGATCATAACGTACGCTAGACGTTGAGCATAACAGACGCTATGTGTTGAATATAACGTACGTTAGAGTTGTAGCGTAGCGTACGTAAGCTTCAGTCAGAGGAAGATCAGATAAGGTCGTCACACAAATGTGTTATGAATTGTAAGATTAGACGAACCATACATTTATTGGAATTAGAAATCAAGATTGAGGTTTGGATTGTGGTAACATTTATATCCATGAATACGTAGACGTCGTCATTTCATCTTCGATATGGTCGTTCGATTCGTATGAAGTACGGCATTGTTTCCTGCTTAGCTTTCATCGAGTGGATAAACCGTGAGCCGGCCTTACGTTAATGTTAACTCGAATATGACTTAGGGCGTTCGGTGCTCGTACGTTAGTTTTGAGAAGTATGTTTAATCCCTTGTTATTTCTTTTGAACAAGGTCCGAGCCTTGCAAGGTGAACGATCGAAGGGTGGCGACCTTCGGGCGTATTGACAGCCGTTGGAGTATTTAATTCTTGCCATTTTTAAGGCAAGTATCGTAATTTGAATATTGGTTTAATGTTGATGATTTTGATCATGCATATTGTTATTCATATTGTTGAACATGAGATCATTCAAGTTGAATTGTCATGATGTCGTTCAGGTTATTGATTCATATGTTGTTCATGTTGATGGACATATCGATTTGCATATGTGTATGCATAGTTGTATTGTATATGTTGTATTGATCCAAAGGGATCGTGTGATCTATGCTGAGGGCGCTGGATCAGTTGGCCACCTCGTGTTGGTCCGACGGGACCATCTTGGGATCTATGCTGAGGGCACTGGATCATTGGACGGGTTTTCCACCTCATGTTGGTCCGACGGGATCATCTTAAGATCTATACTGAGGACGCTGGATCATTGGATTACCCTGTGTTGTGTTGATGGAATCATGTGGATTCGCATCGTTGGATTCCAGTAGAGGAAGTCTGCGTTTTGTATTTTGCTATGCATCGTTGTTGCATATCTGATTTTGTATATTATGATACTTTTACTAGCATCGTTTTGCTAAGCCCTGCAGGGGTGGACATTTGTTTTGATGTTCAAGTAGCCGAGGAGCGGGGAAGCAACCACAGTACCGACATGATGATGAAGGGGCTCAGCGATGTTATCCGTTGTATTGTTTTGGTATTCTGGCTTGGTATTTTGTACCCGAGTAGGTGTGTTCTTTTGATGATTTGAGAAGTTTGTAATAATGGATTGTTTCGGGTTGTTTGGATGATTAAACTGGTTACTAAATTACTCTTATTGGTGGTACTTCCGTATTGTTCAGCATTTCTTTTAATTTAGCCTTGTAAATTCTTATATAAAGGGTTTACGGCACTGTAATTATTCCGAATATCTCGGGGTGCTATAAATGTGATATTCCGAAATATGATTTTCAAATGTTTTCCAAATAATGTGACTGTATTGAATCGTATCTGTATATAATGTAGTGTAATTGTGTTATTACACTAGCTATTCGAATGATAACCCCTTAAATGGGGGAAATGCGTCTTATGCATTTCAGATATCGAGCGAGCTGAGGAGCCGGCACGGGACATGCATATAAAGGATGGCCCAGCATGATGATGAGGCTCGAGTCGGTGTTATTTTTTTAACTATATATATTTATATTTATTCAGTTATTGGTTAATGATGTCGTTGAAGTCCCCTGCGTGGGCATTGAATTCATTTCACTCTCTATTTTATTGGTATTGAATTAAAATATTTTGGCCGAGGCCACGGCCCTACTTATTATTACTAATGTGTCTTATGGGATTTCTTTTGTGGACTATGTGTCATGTGTTAGCCTGATAGACCTTGTGAAGGTTATACGGCGTGTAATGTCCCTTATGAGATTTGGGGTGTTACAGTTTGCACATTAAGCAAATATTACTAAGGTAACAAATTACTTTTCCACACATTTGAAAATGTATTATAATTACCGCATCGAACAACTAACTCGGACAAGGCTGCAACTTCTATTTTAGTGTGTTTTTAAAGTAATTGTATTGATCTGACTATTGGTTGTTTTGTGAAATTCTTGCATCGAGGTTTAGAGTAACTTCCAAACTCATTCTCATTTGGAATTAAGGTAATTTTTTGAAATGTTAGAGTATTCAGAGGAAGTCATTCATTCATGTTTTACAGAGTGAGGTTTTAAATTTCAGCCTTTCCAGCGTAACCTGCTTATGTTTTAAAACTCTCGGTAACTTCACATATAATGTGTTCCTATGGTTGAGTTTATTATGTTAACTTGCTATAAATGATCTATACCCTCTTTTTTATGAATGATTCTATGTGTACGTTGTTGTACATTCATAAGTCCTGTACTGTGTGGTGTTTGTGAGCTCTGATTTTTGTGTCACGAAATAGGTATGCAGTGTGTTTAGGTGTATGTGTGTGGTTGTGTTTGTAACTAGGTACTATACGGCATTACGATCTTCTCAGGTATATTTTTTTCTAAACAGCTACCTGCCACGTCAGAGACTCTTGAGATTTCTTTGGTAAATACCCAAAAACTAAAGGGTGTTGTTTGTATTTATTCCTTTTTTTATAGTCTTTCTATTACCTTTTCTTGTAGTTTTGTATTGATACGCTTTGTAACTAAATCTATTAATTTTTTATATGTATATCCGACTAGAACATGAATGCGTATTAATTTAGCAAATTGTAAATTCAGACATTTATTGTAGCCATGTAATATTTTTTTACGTCTATTTTTTGTATTTAATATTTTATTGCACAAGACTTTTTTTAGGTTTACAAATTTTTACAATTGTAAGTTTCTGCACTTTGTCTACTCAACTGAATTACAATATTTTGAGTCATTTCTTCCAACCAATGTAATATATTCATATCATGTACATAATATCCTAACAACAAAGTGGCAAAAAGAAATGAGCAAGCCATGGAAAATGAACCCGCTGAGTGATGATTTCACATTCTAATACCTTATTTCACTTGACTATCTGCCAAGTATAACCTCGGAGCACTTAAAAAGATAGCAAACTTCGATCTACTTCTTGCTTTTCGGTTACTAACATCATTTGTGCAATCAATAAAAGTTAGAAACACATACATACATGAACAACAATCTAAAAATTAAATAACCTCTATTTTAAATATATTTTGAAAAAATATTTATCTATTTCATTTAATTAAGTGTTTATAACATGAATATACTAAATATCTTGATTCATATAATTTAAAAATCTCGTTTAAAAAAATTCTAATTTAAAAATCTACAAATTTATTGGTTTAACAATTCCAATACGAAAAATTATGAAACGTAAAATCCAAGTTATAAATGAACGTAAATTATTAAATATAAATGATTTCTCGAATAAACTTCACACATTATGTAAAGTTTATAAAATAAAAAATCAAAATATATTTCGTGCACGAGGACAATAATTTTACAAAATCAAAAACAAAAAGCTAAAACATGTTTAATATAATATTTGCTAAATACCTGTCATGAATAGTAAAATATATGTTGTCCGATGCTGCAACATATAACAAACTCATAAAATATGTAAAATATCCAAACTCCACACCATTGCATACCCACAAATTTTCATCAAAATTTTACATCCACGTTTTTCTTCCTTTATTATAATTTGCGAACAATTTTTTCAGTTATTACTACTTCCGTTCATGTGTTTTTAAAGTAACTCTAAAAATACAATATAAGTATCTAAAGAGAATTTATTCTACTAATATAAAACTTAAATGATAATAATGAACATAAAACAACATCTATGGACAACCCCGTGCATCGCACGGGGTAAAAAACTAGTCCTAGTATAAGGTATTACCAATTGGATGGGTGACAATTGATGAATTATGAGTTGTTATTTCGTGGACCAAAGTTCGTGAGACAATATGAACTCAAAACAATACACAACGAATAAGTGAGATGAATCGACCAGAGTATTTATGTCATTTACTCATTTATCTTTTATACATTTATTATGGATTCATAATGCATTATGGACTCATGTCGATGATATAAATTGGTACCAATGATTGACTTGTCAAAGTATGAAAATCCAAAATACGCCATTTGTATTTATCTTAATCGTCAAACTTTTTCTAGCTTCATTAGTCATCATTGAAAATTATTATTCCCTCCGACCCATTTAATTATTTTTCTAGAGGAAATTAATCTAAAGAAATGAAGTATTATATCCCAGTTTTGCCCTTCTACCTATTACATGGAGCGTACATATTATCACTATCATTACTGCATATTGTTATGGTTGTATACTGTAAAGTACTCCCTCCGTCCACGATCTTCCTTTACAGTTTGACCCGGCACGGGTTTTAATAATGCTTATTGACTTTGAGTAGATATATGTAGTGAGTGTAATTTGGGTCCCACTTGGGTGTATGTTTATTAGTAATTTAGTGTAGATAAAGTAATGATGTTGATGTGTGAAGATAAATGTGGAATTAAAAAAATAATGATGTTGATGTGTAAGGATAAAAGTGAAATTAAAAAGTTTACTTATTTAGAAAAAGTGAAGTGTAAAGAAAGATTATGGACAGACGAAAATGGCAAATGTAAAGAAAGATCGTGGACGGAGGGAGTATATTTTATGCTTGTATTACTTTGTCTTCCTATATCATCCATGAGATTATTAAATTTATTTTATCACATTATTTGTATATTAATTCACGTTATAGTTAATAAATATTATTTAATTATATAGTGCAGATAATATGGTGTACTGGTGCCACACAGAAGATTACTTTATTGTAGTTTGCCTAGTATTTTTTGTGTAATTTTTATATGTTTGTTGAAAGAATTTTTTAATGTAACAGTATCAAAAGATAATAGAGGAAGGAGATAAGGGAAAAGGGAGAAGAGAGAGAAGGATATCAAAAAAAAATCTCATTGGTTGCTCTTTTTTGTATGAGTAGCAAGGGCTAATATACTTGATGGTCCCAACACAAACAATTACAACCTGGAAAATACTGGAAGTAAAATACTTAATCAACATAAAGGATAAAACACATTTCCTATAAAGAAGTGTTACTTGTATTCTGGCCACATAGCCACGTATAACAATATTATTGTATTTCCCCAAAACTAACTCAGTCACATGGCATCGCCTTTCCCAACTTCATCCCACAAGACTTCACAACTCCGAGCCCTAATTCCTCTTTCACACCAACGATGACCAATAACTCCTCTCCACCTTCTTCCTTAACCATCTTCAGATCTGTAACAATACCCCTCGGAGAAGATGATCCTCGCCCACAAGGGTCAAAATGAGGAAATTTCTGGCGAATAAAAGTGGAATCCTCCCACGTAGCAAGCGCAAAGTCCTGATTCACCGTGCACCAACATCTGAAGAACGGACAGCCGTTGCGGAAAATCACACGTGACTCCAGGATCGATAAAGGCTCCACCTTGCAATTCCCTTCGTCATTCACATCAGGTATATCTGAAACAGGTAACAACTCTCTGTTGATGCATTTCTTGAGTAGTGATACGTGAAAAACCAGGTGGATTCTTGAGGAATCTGGTAAATCCAAACGCTAAGCCACTGAACCAATCTTCTCTAGGACAGTATTAGGGTCCGTAATAGCGGGTAAATAGTTTTAAATTCTTCTGAAGAGATAGTGAAGTTTGTTTGTAGGGATGTAGTTTAAGATAGACCTTATCCCCCACCTGAAAAATGCGATCTTGTTGCTTCTTATCAGCATAAAACTTCATCCGACTCTGAGCTTGAACCATATTGTCCTTGAGAGATTGTATAAATTTCCTCCTTTCTTCCCACACATCCTTAACCTCTGCATTAATAGTGTCGGGATATGCACCCAGACCCAGTTGGTTAGGGGGAAAACCATATAGAGCACAGGCAGGGTACACTTCAAGCTTGGGTGAAAATTAGTACTCCTTCGTATTGCTAAAGATGGCACCTTTGCCATGTTGGGCAATTTCTTTTAAGTTGTCACCTTTGCCAAAATGGCAAAAATCGGCCCAATTAGTAAATCCGATTAGGGATTAGGGTTAACCAAAACTTCCTAATCACTCACATTCTCTCTCTCGCACCTTAGGCGCCGCATTACTCTGCTCCTCTCGCAACAACCCTCACTCCACCTGCAATCCTATGCCCCCTCTATCTCCTGAAACGCCATCTTACGCCATCGATTTCGACTTGAATGATGATTCACACACTAAATCGACATGTTTCTTTCTCTCTCGTAAAAAACCCTAGCCGATGACGATTTCGTGATCGAGGCCATGAGATCTTGTCTCGATCGCTATTCGGCCTTAAATCGAGATCTCTTTGGTGATTCCATGTCGGACTCCCTCCTCTCCGACTCGTTTCTTCATGAATCGATGGTCCATGAAACCCTCCTCCCATATTCGCTTCTTGAAGTCGAATCGATGGTGCTGAAACCCTCCTTCCGGCTTCGCTTCTTGAAGTCGAATCGATAGATTCTGAAACCCTAATCCCGATTCGCTTTGGGTAGGCGCGATAGTGCTGAGACTCCAAATCGATATGAACTCTCTTGCCACATTTGTTTTTCTTTGTATTTTGAAATGCTATGACTTGACCTTGTTGTTTCTTTGTCAGCCCAAACCCTAGAGATGGTCCTCTTCGTAGAGTTGAAGAACACGACGGCTTGTGCTCTTTTGCCTTTGGCCATCGTGCCGCTTTGGCTCCCTTTGAGGAGGAATTGCACAACATGATTTTTGATTTTTTCGTAAACTCCTTTCTTCTCACCATTGAATGCTTTTTTGGTTGTAATGAATGTGATATTCAATGAAGTTAGGTTGGCATATTTATTGCCTTTTGTAATGAATTTTAGAGGGAAACTTTCAAAATTTTGGTTTATAAGTTTAGAATTTGAATTTTTCAGATTGTAAACTGTTTTGGCTCCCTTTTGAAATGGAATGGAAGTTTGCTTTATGCAATACGTGCCAGCTTTAAGTTTCACTTTTTCAACTTTGTTCTTAGAATTTTGGAGTACAAATTTGAAGTTTAATTCTGAAAACACACGCACACCTTTAGTTAACAAAATTAATTAAAGCACCAAGTATGGTGGGGTCTTATCTTTTCACACTAATTAAAGCCCTCCTTATTCTCCGTGCCCAAAAGTTGGGTGCCATCTTTAGCAATACGGTGGGAGTATTATACTAATATTCTGCCAACACAAGCCATTTCACCCATTGTTTAGGACTAGAACTGACCATACAGCGCAATAGTTCTCTAGGCATTGGTTGAGTCTCTCTGTTTGGCCATTAGATTGGTAATGATAAGCAGTAGATAGGGCTAACTTAGTACCCATGAGTCTGAATAGATCCTTCCAGAAGAAGCTGGTGAATATCTTATCCCTACCCTATCATAAACATCACTTTAGGAGCCCATGTAACTTGTAGACATTATCTAAGAAAAGTATAGCAACAGATTGAGCAGTATAAGGATGTGACAAGGCAATAAAGTGTCCAAACTTACTGAGTCTGTCAATAACCACCATAATAACACTTTTGCCATAAGATGTAAAAACCTTCCACAAAATCCATAGAAATTGCTGACCAGGCTTGATCAGGAATTGGGAGAGGTTGCAGCAATCCAGGATAACTTCCAACATCAGTTTTGTGCCTTTGACACGCATCACAGCTTTGCACATATCACGGTACATCAGCCTTCATCTTAGGCCAGTAAAAATAACACTTGATTCTCATGTAGGTTCCTTGAATTCCAGAATGTCCCCCATAGGATGATCCATGCATTTCCTCGATCAATTTCAATCTCAACGTGTAATTAGCACCAATAACCACCCTACCCTTATACTTGAGTAGGTCTGCAGTAACTTTCATAATCAGTATAGGCTTCCTTGTCAACAACCTTGGCTGTTATAATTTGGAAGATGGTAGTATCGTCATGATAACTCTGAACAACTTCTTGTATCCATCGAGGAGTTATGACTGTGAGTGCAGCATATTCATCCTTGTCAGATAAACATATGGATAAGGCATCTACCACCTTTGTGATCCCTTCTTGTAGTTAATAACATAATTAAATCCCAATAGCTTGGTAAGCCACCTCTATCGTACAAGATTGATAGATTTCTGATCCAACAAATGTTTCAAAGCCTGCTGGTCGGTGTTAATGATGAACTGCTGGCCTTGTAGATATTATTTCCATTTTTGTACTGCCATAACAACTACCAAAAACTCCCTTTAATAAAGAGAGAGTGCTTGATTTTTAGGACACAGGAATTTACTCATGTAGGCAATGTGTTTTCCTTGCTGCACAAGAACAACCTCTACTCCATTACCACTAGAATCTGTCTCAAGAACAAATGGCTCATTAAAATCAGGTTGAGCCGATACAGGAGTTGTAGACATAGCTTGTTTCAAGAGATTAAAGCCTTCTCAGCTTCATCACTCCACTTAAACCCATCATTCTTCAATAATAGAGTTAGTGATCAGCTGATTTGACCATAAACCTTCACAAACTTCCTGTAATAACTTGTAAGTCCCAAAAAAACCTCAATTGCTTGAGTGTTCTTGGAATTGCCCAATTAAGCATACTAGAGATCTTTTCTAGATCAGTAGAAACCCCCTCTGGAGTTATGACATGCCCTTGATACTCAATTCTTCCCTGTCCAAACTGGCACTTGCTTCTTTTGGCATATAAGGTATGTTGCCTCAGTAATAGAAGTACATCCATCAAATGTAGCAGATGTTCTTCCTAAGTTTTGCTATACACCAATATGTCATCAAAAAACACCAGCACACTCTTTCTTAGCTGTTTCTGGAAAACCACGTTCATCAAGTATTGAAATGTGGCAGGTGCATTACACAATCCCAAAGGCATGACAAGAAATTCATAGTGGCCTTGATGTGTACAAAATGCTGTGAGGTATCTATTTAAGGGTGAACTAGAATTTAAAAATACCCAGACCTCATATCTAGCTTAGAGAAATACTCAGCTCCATGCAACTCATCCAATAATTCATCTATAGTAGGGATTGGATAGTCATGTTTCACTGTCAAAGAATTGAGGTATCTGTAATGAACACACATCCTTCAAGTGTTGTCTTTTTTCTTAACAAGTATAACAAGTGCAGCAAATGAACTTCTGCTGTGATGTATTACACCATCTCTTAATAATTCTCCCACTATCCTTTCAATTTCGTTTTTGCAGTTATGATAAGTCTTGTAAGGATGTTGTTGTTTAGGAATACTATTAGGCTTCAACCTAATATGATGTTCTGCTCCTCTCACAGGTGGCAAATCCTCTGCAAAAATATCCTCAAACTTATCAAGAAGAGTATTGAGCTGACACTACAAAAAACAAAGACTTTACCGACGCCAATTCCCATTGGTAAAATTAGCATGGACATCGGTAAAATAAATATCGATGCCTTTATCGATGGACCTTGGCCGTTGGAAAAATGCTCGACGATAAAATATTACCAATGCATTTTCAGGCCGTTGTTAATTTCCCAATGGCTTCCCGACGCCTTCGCCGTCGGGCGACGCTCCTGATGTCTAAAGTTGCCATCCGCGAAATAATTATGACATTTAATGACGGCTAAGGTTCCATCGGTGAATTTCCGACTACAGTGGGCATCGGCAACAGCGTCGACAAATTTCGCGGAAAGGCGACCGTAAAATGGCATCATTAACACCGTCGACGATCGTCCAAATCCACGGGTGTCGGTAATGACGTTGTTAAGTTTTAAAAATACGAACGGTGCTCACGGGCATCGGTAAACAGCATTGGTAAATCCTGGCTTTTCTGTAGTGTGAGAATTCTCAACAGACTTAACCACAGCAGGAGTGATCAGGTAGGATTCTTCAATCCCTTCAGCATGTTTGTGCACCATAGAATGCAGCATAGGTCCAGATATCAATTGGCACTCAGCATCTTTTGTCACAACATGCATCTTAACTCTCTTCCTTCCCAAATGCGCAGTACATGTCATTCTCTTGTAGTCAAGGAATATAGGAGTGCAAAACTCAAGCCAGTCACTCCCTTATATAATATCATATCCTCATGTTCCAGAATTCTGAGTGAGTAGGTACACTCATGTTCCTGTACCTTCTAAGTAAAGTTATTAACGACCTGTGTACTGTCGAACTGCTGTCCATTGTTCATCTTTACCAATAAAAGAGAGTCAGTGTCCACTTTATAACCCAGTACCCTGGTTGTACTCTTCCTAATGAAACTTAGGGAACTCCAGTATCCAACAAAATCTGCAACACGTGCCCATTGAATTCACCAATTGCCCTCATGAATTTGGATCATGTTGTGCCAATGATGGCATTCACGGAAACCTCAGACTCATTTATTACCTCATTATCAGCCAACATTAATTCTACAAACTCAGGTTCATGTTGAATATGAGCCAATTCCTGCTCCTCTGACATAGCCATATAGAAGACTTTGGGCTTACATTTATGCCCAAACACAAAAGACTCATTATAATTATAGCACAAACCCTTCTCTCTCCTTGCTGCCATTTCAGCACTAGATAACAGCTTAATTGGCAACTTTATGGTAGTAGAAGTGTTTGGTTTATGTGTTGCCATTCCCTTAGGCTTCCTGTAGTTGGTTTATGGATAGGATAAAGTTTAGTAGCAGGTTTAACCCTCTTAGCCAAGGCATCTAGAGTTAATACCTGCTTCTTCCCAACCTCAATAGCATGTTGCAGTGTCTGTGGTTTAAACAACAACAAAAAACTCTGCATCTCTTCAGTCAAACCACTGATAAAACTGGCAAAAAAGTATTCCTCTGAGTAAACCATATGGTTACTCAGCACCAAACAGGACCTCAGTTTTTCAAACCTCTCAATATATTCGGAGTAAGTTCCAGTCTGCTTAAGGTTCTTAAATTGCATAATAATTTTAACATCACTTATATCATCAAACCTAGCAGCAACCACCTCCAAAACTGCTCCTAACTGACATCTAATATGTTCTCATAACCAAAGTTTTGAAACCACTGCAGTGTTTTTCCCTCAAAGTTGTGAATAGCTAACTTGACCATTTGTTCATCACTGATTGCAGAAGTAAGCTTAAAATAGGTGTTACATTTAATAATCCATGATCTAGGGCCGGAACCACCAAATCTGGGAAAATCAACTCTATGAAAGGAATTTCTCATACTTGTTTGCGACTGATCTGACTTAAACTTAGACGAATGAGAAGTAGATGCAGATTTTGTACCTTTCCGAGACCACATATTCAGTGGTGTCTTGCCCAATATAGAATTCCCCTCCTTGCCTTGGTCCTTGCCCATGTTCAGCAATTGCAACTGAATATCAGCCAGAAGTGTGTATAGCTGATCAAACTTTTGGTTGATACTAAGCATTTTCTGTTATGATCAAACTTTTGGTCGATACTAAGCATTTTCGGTTCAACCTTCAGATCCATCGCAGAGAACTAACTAAAAAATTTATATATATCATTTCTTTTTATTATATAATTATGCTTAATTCAAAATTCAATTATATATGAGAGATTATATTATTTATTATTTAACGATTTTATCTTCTTGTAAATTTCCAAACTAGTGAGAATAAATATCATTACTAAAAGCACATTAACATGAATTCTCATACTAAATATAATTCATATTATTTAAAAGATAAAGTTTCATACACTTACAAATTAAATAGTTAAATTTATATAAAAAATGACTAAAAAATAATCGGGTTTTCGGGTACACCGGAATAAGCAACAAGTCGGCTCATGACCCAGCCCAATTATATGATTTTTTTCAGGGTCGGGTACCCGGCCCGAAAAAATTTAAAAAATATCCGGAATTTTTAGTTCGGATCGGGTATTTTTTAACACCCCTACTTTATACTTTATAGGCCGCGTGATGTCAATCTCTACAAGTATTCTGGCATAAGAACTGCAACTCTGCGAGTGCACTCATCTGCAAACAAAGGCTTCCTAAAGGCACTCCCAATTCTACTCAAAGAGTTAGGCCCTGTTTACTTTTTACTTAATGGGCTGAGTACTTAATGAGCTGAATCGCTCAGATTTTTTAGATGTTTATTTTTTACTGAATGAGCTGAAATGTATCTTTCTGATTCAGCTATGAAAATGGTGTGGTTCCCATTCAGCCCAAAAAATTACCTCTGCTGCCCTTACCTACCCCCTCCCTCTTTCTTCTATCTCCACTTTCATTTCTCCCTTCTCTCTGTCCCGTTCCTTTCTCCCGTTCAATTTCTTTTCTCCCTTCTCTCTCTCCCGTTCAATTTCTTTTCTCATCTCGTCCATTCTCTCTCTCCCGTTTATCTCTCCCGTTCCTTTCTCCCGGCCCTTCTCTCTCTCTCGAGTTCCTTTCTCCCGTTGCCCGCCTCGCGTCGCCCGCCTCCCGTCGCCCGTCTCCCGTCGCCCGCATCCCGTCGCCTTTCTCGCCGCCGCCGTCGCCTTTCTCCCCAGGTTCAATTTATGATTTTTCAGGTTTCAGATTTCCCCAAATTTACATGCTTCTTCGTTGCCAAACAACATTACAATCTTGATGTTGCAGTAATGAGTGATCTATTTGTTGTTGGGTAGTTTTAAATCAGCTAGGTTAGATGTTCTGTGTTGAGAAATGCAAAAGTTGCTAGGTTAGATGTTCTGTCTTCCTCTCCAGATTCTTCACATTATTTCACCAATTTGTTTTAACTGCTCTTTTTGATTTCAGATTCTTCCAGATTCCAGATGAAATGTATGCTTGTTATGATGTTATGATTTATATTTTTTTTTTTTCATTTCTTCAAGATAAATATCAGTTGCCTTTTTATTGTTGTTTTGATGATTTCATCTTGTTTTACTTTATGATAGAGATAAAGGGCAGTTAATTTCATCTTGTTTTGGGTATGGAACAAATTGGTGAAACACAACCAAATAAACGAACTAGGATAAGTTGGAGGGACCCCAATGTTATGAAGACCTTTTTGGAAAGTTGTATTCTTGAGGTTTCATTGAACGGGAAGGAAGGTAGTGCATTAAAGCCGAATTCATGGATCAAAGTTGCTGAAACCCTCAAAGCAACTCATAATTTTACCGTTGACAAGAAACAGATGCGTAATAAATTTGATTATCTAAAGGGAAAATATGGAGCCTGGTTGAAATTAAAAAACAAAACTGGCAATTTGTATGATCCTTCAACCAACACGTTCAATTTAACACCTCAAGAATGGGAATTGGAGAGTGAGGTATATACATAACTGGCAATTTATTTTCATTATTTTATTTGATTTGTATATTGATAACTTTATTTTTTACCACAGTCCAATAAATATGTTGAATATTTGAGGACGTCAAGTCTACTATACCCTGAGTTATGCGCACAACTATTTGAGGGTGGTGTGTGTACGGGTATTAAAGGCTATGGACCGACATCAAAAGACCCAATGCCAACCGTTGAGCCTTTCACAGCTTTCGAAGACCCTATATCAAGTGAACAAGCTCCCATGTCGTCAACACCTTGTTCCTCTCGTACCCATGTTGACAAGAAAAAAATAAAGGCTAGAGAAGTAACCTCGGATTTAGATGAAAAACTTATGATTTTTCTAGATAATATGGCATTAAAACACACGAAACCCGATCCTTTCTCGTATGAAGCATGCATGAAAAAATTGAACGACCTTGGATGGGGAAAAGAAGATTCATTGTTTCGCATTGCTTTTTCTCTTCTTACGGATAGCCGGAATAGAGAAGCATGGATTGGAATACCGTCAGAGTTTGCTAAGGATTGGGTTAAAACGGTTGGAGCAAAACAAGAATACCACTAGTTCACGATTTGGTCTTTTTTACTAGTTTTGCTGTTTTTGAATGATATTTGGGACTTGTTTTTTATTGGGACTGTTTCTGTTTTTGAATGAGTAGTCTTCTTTCCGTCATTTTTACTTTCTGGTGCTATCTGTTGTAAACTTGTTATGTTTCATATGGTAAGATTTTCTGTTATGTTTCTGTTTCTGTTGTAAAGTTTTTACTTTCCCCCATGTCTGTTGGGTTTTCTATGCATCGAATACAAAATAATCGGAGTAAAAACGCAGCGGAATAATAAATAAGAAAACCCAATTTAGGATCTCATACAGTAATTTAATTGTTTAATTAAAGAGTTAATCGAATTACCTTAATCCGATTGAACAATTCTAGATCCGGACTAGAAGCAGATGAATATCTCCTTCCTCTTTTGGTGATCCACACACGAACAATTCCATAAGCCGGATTGCTAGATCCTTACGAATAATATTGATAAATAGTACAACACAAGTTCCTTACTAGAAGGATTGTACTATTGATCAAGATCAACTAAGGGAAGAGGGTTAGACGACCGACTTCGTTCTCCTACAGTATGAGGAAGAGGTCGACTTTTTCTTCTTCTTGGAGAGGGAGGCGTTTTTTTGATTGAGTTCTTATGACAACTCCTTGTCATGGATCTCTTATTTATACTAAGTAATCCCTAGATTCAATAATCTAGTATTTGCTTAGTTGCCCCTCAACTTATTAAATAATACAATATATAATATCCAATATTATATATATTACTTATTATTTAATCTCCTTATAAATATAATATCCAATATTATATTTATTTATTCCCAGTTGATATTTATTCCTACTTGTCTATAATTGTCGTACGTGCGACCCAAAAGGCTTATATTATGTTGGCAATTATTTAATACCTTATTAAATAATAAATCATAAGCGGCCTCTAGCAAGACATTATGATTACCCAAATAATATAAGTTAATAGTCCATTAAACTTTTTAACGTGTCAAATCCCTTTGTCACGCGATATCATATTTGAACTAAGTCATGGAGTCTGTCATACTTATTTATATTCAAATGCTTTCTCGATCTTAAGTAGACTGATTGAATCAAATGACTCTTCATTTGAACATGGCCATGCATTTCCTTCAGTCCTACTTATCGAGGGGCCCAACAGATATCTCTCTCACTTAAGAGAGGGACAAATCCCCATCTCGATTATTCATTGCCCTCTACATGACTCTCACTAATCCCGATCGCTAACCTTTATGATCACCATGTTTCAGATGACGTTGGATTACGTCAAGTCATAGCAGTTATCATGTTGGACTCTATGATAATTTCAGGTTCAAGGATTTATTGACATACTGTTATATTGAGATTCACTTATGACATTTCCATGCAGTGATCTCAATGCGGGTCGGTCCAGTATTAGTTCTCCAACCAATACCCATAAGATTGATCCGTACCATACGCATAATCATTCGATGATTATCAATCAAACTTATACTAGTATATTAATCACTTGAGTCTCTACTCAACGCGATTTTACCAGGGACGTTTGAATAATCTTATTATTCGTGAATAACTATTATTCGATTATTATAATATTAAAACATGCACACATTATAATAATCAACGAGAAATAAATGATATCAAATAACTTTATTTAAATGTGACAATTACAAATCTAGGCACATCGAATGTCCTAGGGCACTATTCCCAACAGTTTGATATGTAGTGCATTTTATTTCGCTGCATCTATACATTTTTCCTTGTTTTTTGTCCTAAAAGTTCCACTTTTGATTTTGTGATTTTTGTTTGCTGTTATGATTATTTTTAAACTGTTTGTGTTGTTTTGTGATAATTTGTGATGTTTTTACGAATAGATATGCCGACTCTCGAGGAAGAAATTCTTTCTGTAATTCTAATACATATATACTTAAGACGAAGAAGAGTTGCTTCAACAAGACGAGAAAGGATACGCGATAATACTTCGACATTGAGTGGATATGCATACACCCAAGAGCTACTAAATGGATCCAGTACGCAATGTCAAGAATTGATGCGACTATCTCGTGAAGCATATATACTATTATGCCAACATTTTAGACAAAACAATTGGGTGAAAGATAGTAAACATGTTAGCGTCGAGGATAAGATGGCAATGTTTTTAACAATTCTTGGACATAATGAACGTTATAGAGTAATTAAACGTAGATTTCAACACTCTACAAGAACCGTTCATGTTTATTTTCATGAAGTTCTGCAAGGAATGATGGAATTCGCAAAAACCATTATAGTACCAACAAATTCAGAGGCAACTTCGAACATGTCAAATCATCATAGGCGCTTGAGAGAAAAATTTCCGGTATGTTTTACCGTTGTGGTTTGGTAAAAATTCTTGACATTAGTAAGGTAATTTATTTATTTATTTTTTATTAATCAAGGGGGCAATAGGCGCACTAGACGGTACTCTTATACATGCGGTTGTCTTTGGCTAGTCATCGATCGCTTATAGGGAAGAGGTGGTAGTCGATGCTTTCAAAACGTTCGGGAATTTGTGATTTCAATATGATATTCACTTTTGTTTGGTGGATGGGAAGGTATAGCACATGATTCCAGTACTTAGGAAGTTGCTTTTAACCCGAATCGCTTTCCCTTTCCACCACAAGGTATACATCATTCTCAAATTATACTTTTGCTTTTTTATTTGTATGTTATACATTTAATGTTTTTAATTTTCGGACAAATATTATCTTTGCGATCTTGCATATGCCAATTCCCGTGGATTTTGCTCCATATCGTAACACGAGGTATTGGTTAGCATTTCCGACGCCGACGTGCTTTGACTAAAGAAGAATTGTTCAATCATGCACATGCCCACTTAGGAATGTTATTGAACGTGCTTATGGTGTCTTGAAATTAAGATTTCCAATTAAAGCAGATGGCTCCTTTTCCATTTACAATACAAAGAAATGTGGTCATTGCTTGCTTTGCGATACATAATTTTATCAGGAAATGCAATATTCAGGACCAGTTGTTTCTGGAGTGCAATGAGGATACTATATTTAACAATAAAGAAGAAGGTGAAGGAAGTGGAGAAGAAGGGCTCGACATAACACAATGGGGTGCTAATAGCACACAATATATGGCTAATTTGCGTGATGAAATTGCAAATAGTTTGGTTTCTAATGCTTAATTTTAAGAATTGTGTTCAAAATAAGATGTTGAAGTATTTTATTTATAAGTACTTATTATTGTTGTTTTTGATGATATCAATAAAGTTTGACATTATGGTTTGATGTTTAACTAGTTTATGTCATTCAAGTAAGTAATCGTTGGTGATTCCCCCACCACATACAAGATAAGAGCATTCCTCCATTTTTCCGCTTCAATCTCAATATCATTCTTCTCCAAACAAGCAGTAGGTACACCATTCTTAAGCATATGAGGTATGTAAGAGAGTTTCATACCTGTTTTAGCTGGCTTCCTTTCCACGCTCTCTTGCACAAGCTTTGGATCTGGCCTTTTCTGAGTTTCCTCCAGTCGACAATTTACCCCTTTCAGAGCTAGGCTCTGCTGCTCGATACTCGCCTCTGATTCCACTTCCACTTTTTCATTAGTTTTCTATTTCCCCTTCGATGAACCTTGTGTTTGTTGTTGCGTGTTCTTACTTTGCTCCCCCCTTCTTCATCATCACCATGTTTGGCGTCTTATTTTTCCTTGGCCGGCCCCGATTCTTCATGTTGTACACCGGCGGCACACGTTAACGCGAAACACTAACGTGCGCTAAGGGTTTCCGTTCTCTCCTGGCCTATGTTCTCCAGATACATTTTTAATTTTTTTTTTCGGATACATTTTTTATAAGATTTACAATATATTATTAACTAAAAAATAACTGCTTACATATTATAAGGGGGAAAATTGCAACTTGGGTCCTATGAGAATTTTTAGAAATAGATTTGATCCCACATTTTTCTTGTCTTTTTTCTTTGGCAAAAATGGTATAAATCGTTGAGTATTTAACATTTCCGTTAAATGGTCAAAAGGGAGGTAATTCAATCCTTATTTAGAATAAAAAGTAATTTTTGATATCATTTAAAAATACAAAAGTAAATCCAAAATTTACAAAATTATATAGTTGATTTCAAAAGTAATTAAATTAATAAAATCATTTAACACTAAAAATAAAATAAAAAACACTTAAAACTAAATAAAAATTAAAAAATATTCAAAATACTAAATAAATCTTAAAAAATTAAATTAAAAAGTCTGAAAGCTAAATAAAATTTATTTAAGTTCCTAGCAAGGATTGATATCATCTAATCCATCGTTTTTCGTCAGATCGAAGGTAATCTCTTGAAATCTCCTAGGGTTGACCTTCGGGATTTCACCTTGCTTCGATTCTTGTCCGTTTTGATATTTCTATTGGTATGTTATGAGGTTGTTGAATATATGTTACGGATTGTACATCCGTATCTCGAACTTGTTTGGGCTCAATCATGATTCTTATGTTCTATAGAAGTCTCGAACATTTAATGTTCGATTAAATGTCTCAATGGGTTTTCCTTCGGATCTTAGGTGCGTTTCCTGTTGTTTTCAATTGGTGTTCCCGTGGTGATTTCATTGTTGCCGTTCTCGTGTGGAGGATATAGGTTTGCGGACTTTCGGCCGAGCTACGTCCTTCGGAGATATTCGTGTATAAATCATCGAGGCAAGTATTCTAGCCTATACGACTTATATCTCGTGAATTGATGTTATGTAACGTGTTATCGACGGTTTACTCGTATTTATTAATTGTGTATTGTGGGATTGAGTTGTTGTGATGAGTTGATTGGTTTGTATACTTGTTGATGGATAAAGATGCGTTTAGGATGGTTAGGTTGTTGTGAAGTCTTGTCGGTCGTGTGATTTCGGAAATCGTTTCCTATATCGTATACTAGAGATGATTTATAGTGGTGTCAGACTTTGGTCGTAGTTATGTGTCAGTGAGTGGTCATTCTAGCAAGGTACCTTGACGATATATATTGGAATTAACGTTCGAGGCCTGTGTTTTTGCAACTAGAAAAATGTGAATTTTGATTTTATGTGTGCGCGGTATTCTCACCCGAGGATCACACGGGGACCTGGCTAAGGGGCCTTGTCACGAGAATTACCATCAGGCGCTATATTCCCACCCCGGGATTGACTCAATGGGGTCACACAGGGACTTAGCTAAGGGGCCTTGTCACGGGGAATACCTCCGAAAGATTTTATTGGTGATTAATTGTGATATGTCCGGAATATCACAATTTTATTCTCGATGTTATGATACAGTATGTATAAAGTCTTGGTACTTGACTAGAATGGCACTAGAATAAGTGTTGTATGTGTTTGTTCCTTGGTTGTAATGTTTTAGCGTCGGAGTGTGGACGTTGTTATTGCTTCTGGGCATTGTGATTTGAAAAGGATTAGGGTTGAGACCCTAACGACTTTGTAAAGGTTGTTTTTATGGAAAATGACTTTGGGCCGAGACCCAATTATTTTGGCAATGAAAAAGTTTTGTAATCTTGGACTTTAAGTTTCGTCTTCTAAAACCCTGAGTTGATGAATTATTTCCGAAGACTTGAGTTTATACTTTAAACATTAAAAACCACTCGGGATCTTATTGATGGTTTGACGTTGTCTGATTATAATTGATATATGCGTGGTATATTTTGTATGACCTGAATACTTGTACTAGCAATTCGTATTGCTAACCCCTTCAATGGGGTGGAATGCATTCCATGCATTTCAGGTGCAATTAAATGGAGAGAGCTTTCACAGGACCGACATGGAGAATGATGGACCACGATACTACTCAAGAGCTAAGAGAACACTCGGTGTTGTATTATTGTTGAGTTAGATTCAATTTTCATCGTGTTGTATTCCGGTCCCTGCGTGGGTATATTCAGTAACGAGTTATGTCTGGATTGTTTAAGTTGTGTGACCTCATCGGTCAGTGTATTTTGAATATTTGACCTTATCGGTCCGTATTGTTATGTAGTTTGACCCCGGTCGGTCAAACGATTTGTTGTCTTTTGATGGTTAGCCTGATAGATCCTTGTGGAGAAGGGTTTGCGGCGTGTACCCGATGGATTTCAGGGGTGTTACAAGTGCGATCCGCGAACATTCTATGGAAAGTATATGTGATGTGTATGATGAGATGTTCACTCCGGGATGGGGCCGATGAGTCATCTGAGGGGTTGTTGCTTCTGGTGCGATCCATTGAATATCTTATGTGTATGATTACATGTTCACTTCGGGATGGACCGACGGGTCCTCTGAGGGGTCGTTGCTTCTGGTGCGATCCATTGAACATTTTGGGTTAACCACTCCGGGATGGACCGACGGGTCCTCTGAGGGATCGTTGCTTCTGGTGCGATCCACGGTTAATCACGTATATGTTGAAATGTGATATGATATGGGATATGATATAAGATATGAAATGAGTATGTAATGAGATATGATATGAGGTTGAGTATGCGGATTTCTAATCCGAAGATTTGTGAACATGAGGTTATGATTACTTTATCGTTTAAGAATTATCATTTCATATTCGATATGTTTGTACTAGCTACTCATGGCTAATCCCTTTTTGGGGGAAATACGTTTCATGTATTTTAGGATCAAAGAGAGTAGTTGGGCGAGTACCGGGTTGACGCGATGATGGGCAAGAGTGATATTGAGTCTTGTCTTTTATTGTACTATCATGTATTATTCATTCGAGAAATATTGTACTTCGAATGTTTTTCTAGTACTCGTGTACTAAGTGATGTTTACTTGCGATGTTGCATTATTAAAACTTAATTATTACTTAGAAGTCAATTTTTATTTTCGTTCCGTTAATTATGCCTGGACCGTAACGGTCAAAGTTCATGGTTCCGCATATGTATAGCCTTGTGGGTCCCACGGAGGCGATCACGGCGCTGTAATATACCCTGAATATCTTGGGGTGTTGCAGAATATGGTATCGGAGCTTAGGTTTATGGATACCTAGATTGTCGGTCTCTTTGGGTTGATCTGAGTCCTCATTTGTGTCTACGTTGCCATCATCTCAGTACGACCGGTACTTGTAAGTCCTTTTACTCTTCGATTTGAACTGTATTCATGTATTATATGCGTTTTCCTCAGAATGTTTGCTGATAGAGGATGCGAACGCGGTCGTGGACACGGGTGAGGATGTGGTGCAGCCGTTTTCCTTAACTCTTATGCGAGTTCGGCTACTCCTACCTTATCGGACTCAGTGCATCCGGATACAGACATTCATCAGGACCAGTCAGTCGGGCAAGGCAATAAGGCGGATGTTGGGGTTGCGAATATTCTTCAGTAAGTGGCAAATCAAATGGGCCTCTTGACCCAAGCTATTCAGCTAAACACCCCTAATCCGATGACGGACGCGATGCTTCAGACTGTAATCCGTATGTGACCTCCGCATTTCAGTGGTGTCATCTGTAATACCCCGATTTTTCAGATATATTTTTCGTTTATATGTTGGATATCGTTGATGGATATTTGTGCTTGAGAACGTTCTGAACGTTTGATAATGTTATTGAATGCGTATATGTATTCATTGTGCCGTAAGTTTGATTGGTATGTCGAGATATTGGTTGACGATAGCTGAACATGGCTAGGCACAGCAACGTTAGCGCACGCTATAAGTGTTTCATTAGCGCACGCCATCGAGCAGGTGTAGCGCACGCTACGAAGTATTGATAGCGTATGCTAAGAGGTTCGATTCACGCTAAGGAGGACCCCTAACGTGCGTAACGACTTGCTAGGTTAGTTCCTAAGGTGGCCGGCGAGTAGGCCCAGGTTGATTTTTATATTCAGTTAGCGCACGCTAACGCATGTTGGTTAGCGCACGCTAACATCAGATCGCCAATAATGGAATCTTAGCTTTCGGCGGGTGGACCCGACCATGTTCGACGCGTGTCCAGATAAGGTCAGCGAGTGTTTGTCGTGTATATCTAGCGCACGCTAAAACCGTATGATTAGCGCACGCTAATTCCAGATCAGGCAGAGGGAATCTTGTCCTTGTCCTATGCTGTCGGCATGTGGGGGCACGAGTGGTAGGTGAACACTGTAGCAAGTCAACTTCGGATAGCGCACGCTAATGTCAAGGATTTGCATACGCTAGGCAGGATGTTTTACGTACGTTAATGCATGGGCATTACGTACGTAAGCTAGTTTACGAAGCAAGGCAGTAGCCTCTGGACTGCGATAGCGCACGCTAACAAAGTCAGTTAGCGCACGTTAAGGCTGTAGCGCACGCTAAACATGAGATGTTAGCGCACGCTAATAGTGTTTATTATAAAAGGAGGACAAACGGGTATTGTGAGGCATTTCGTCCATTCTTCTTCCTTTAGTCGGGAGAGAGAGAGTTGAGAGTTATTTGGGATTCCCAAACACTGTATAATGATAATATTTAACAACATTAGATTGAGAGCTTGGATTCAAGCCTTGTTCTTCAAGTTGTTCATGATTCTTTGGATGGAGTTCTAGTATTCTTCTTTTTGGTTCGTCTAAACCAGGTAATCTTCATACTCCTTTGTTAATGGTTCGTTTTTCTTGGATGATTACATGTGAGGAACATGTTGGATAATCATATAACGATGTTATATGGGATTTTATGGATTTTGATAAGAACTTCGAATGTTTCTTCATATTATTAAAGATGATGATTCGTTTAAACCGTTTTGAGATGGATTTCTGGATCATAATACCAGGTTGAATTCCAGATTGTGCATGTTATGATCCTTGTTACCGAGTTGGTCCGATTATTGATATGATTATTGTTCTAGGTTGATTAACCAATAGGTATAATCGTTTTGCCGCGGTGAAAGGCCGTAGATTCCGTCCAGTCGGGGCTGAAGAGCTCGTAGACGAGGGCGATGAGTTCGGTGTTGGTTTTGTCATGTTGGTATCCAGACAAGTGTTTACTTGTTCGGTTGTAATGTTTTGATGAGTAATTCCATTTACATTTCATAAGTATTTTATGTTGTATTGCATATTAACGAATGTTCAGTGATGTTCTAAAAGGATTAGGATGCAAGGTTGATGATTGTTGAGATACTTGGACAATCTTGGGAAGATTGTAGTATTCGTATATTGTTGATGTCATTTTGGATATTCTTGGTCTGTGTATGCATTCCGGAAGGAAGTCTGGGTAGAGGTATGTTTTATGGTAATCGTACATAGAGGATTATGTACGAGAAAGTATTCGGTATTGAGGTATTATACGGTATTGTTGTGATAGTGGGATTTTTATGGTATTATCGTGATATTGGGATTTTGACGAGAATCGTTGGATTACCGGAAGTGGTAAGGTTATCGATGAGGTTATTATTCTCATGATGCATGGCATGTGAATATTTATGTTTATGTACTTGCGGTTATTTGTCGGGCATTATTGCTGACCCCGTTGTGGGACTTGTTTTTCAGGTATTGAGGACTTTGATGGTAGCGGTCGTGAGGCGAGGATTCCGGACGATACTGGCTATGGCATATTGTTGGGGAATCATGTATTTTATTTGTGTATATCATTATTGATGTATATGTATCTTGGACTGTGTTTTTATCCGCTGCGTGAGTTCTTTCAAATGGCTTTCGGCTTTTTGCCAACTGAGTTTGATTTCGAAAACCAATTCCCTTAACCGAGTTTTTGGCCTTGTTTGTCTTGACGGTAGTTGGTGTTTTCAAATAATTTTGTGAGTTTTGGAAAATACTACCGCCTTTTTTGCCAGGCGTTTTGTAAATGGTTTTTAGCCTGGTGGGTTCCAGCGTGGGGCCCACGGCGTGTAATATTCCCGGTTGGATCTGGGGGTGTTACAAATATGGTATCGGAGCCCATGGTTTTGTGATAACCGGGCATGTGTGTTATGTGGCTCTACCAGTGTGGTAGTTGCGTGATTTTTGTGTAGCTGGATTTATGGCTATTTTGAACTGTGTTGTTTTGGTTCTGTGTGATTTTCTTTAGTACTGTCGTGGTGATGTGTGGGTTTGGGGATTGTTGGTGCTCCCGAGACCGACGAGGCAGGGAGTGAACGCCGGTGCCGTGGTCATGTGCAAGGTGCGGCTCCAATCGGGAAGTGAACGCCGGTGCGAGGCACGTGCAATGTGTGGCTTTCAATGTGGAGTGGAACGCCGGTGATACGTGCATCTGACAAGGAGCGGCTCATGCGCTTTAGGTAAGGAGACACAGCGTCACAGATCCCACAAAACTCGACAGTGCTCTAAACTTGTTGTGGTCTTGGCGGAGACCAATCGTTTTCAAATTGTGATTATTCCTATTTTGGCATTCTTGTTGTGTCGAGATTTTTGAAATGGTGTCATATGCTAGTATCACGGGAGATCTTCGTCTTCACTGACCTGTAAGTATGTTGTTCGAATTATTCGATAATTCTTGGTTATCTTGGTGATTTTGGATTTTCTGTTGAATTGTTGTTTGTGCGAGTGACTGCAAGTTTCGAGGACGAAACTTATTTTTAAGGAGGGTAGAGTGTAATACCCCGATTTTTCGGATATATTTTTCGTTTATATGTTGGATATCGTTGATGGATATTTGTGCTTGAGAACGTTCTGAACGTTTGATAATGTTATTGAATGCGTATATGTATTCATTGTGCCGTAAGTTTGATTGGTATGTCGAGATATTGGTTGACGATAGCTGAATATGGCTAGGCACAGCAACGTTAGCGCACGCTATAAGTGTTTCATTAGCGCACGCTACTGAGTACAGTTAGCGCACGCTACGAAGTATTGATAGCGTACGCTAAGAGGTTCGGTTACGTACGCTAAGGAGGACCCCTAACGTACGTAACGACTTGCTGGGTTAGTTCCGGAAGGTGGCCGACAGGTAGGCCTAGGTTGATTTTTATATTCAGTTAGCGCACGCTAACGCATGTTGGTTAGCGCACGCTAACATCAGATCGCCAATAATGGAATCTTAGCTTTCGGCGGGTGGACCCGGCCATGTTCGACGCGTGTCCAGATAAGGTCAGCGAGTGTTTGTCGTGTAGATCTAGCGCACGCTAAAACCGTATGATTAGCGCACGCTAATTCCAGATCAGGCAGAGGGAATCTTGTCCTTGTCAGATGCTGTCGGCATGTGGGGGCACGAGTGGTAGGTGAACACTGTAGCAAGTCAACTTCGGATAGCGCACGCTAATGTCAAGGATTTGCGTACGCTAGGCAGGATGTTTTACGTACGTTAATGCATGGGCATTACGTACGTAAGCTAGTTTACGAAGCAAGGCAGTAGCCTCTGGACTGCGATAGCGCACGCTAACAAAGTCAGTTAGCGCACGCTAAGGCTGTAGCGCACGCTAAACATGAGATGTTAGCGCACGCTAATAATGTTTATTATAAAAGGAGGACAGACGGGTATTGTGAGGCATTTCGTCCATTCTTCTTCCTTTAGTCGGGAGAGAGAGAGTTGAGAGTTATTTGGGATTCCCAAACACTGTATAATGATAATCTTTAACAACATTAGATTGAGAGCTTGGATTCAAGCCTTGTTCTTCAAGTTGTTCATGATTCTTTGGATGGAGTTCTAGTGTTCTTCTTTTTGGTTCGTCTAAACCAGGTAATCTTCATACTCCTTTGTTAATGGTTCGTTTTTCTTGGATGATTACATGTGAGGAACATGTTGGATAATCATATAACGATGTTATATGGGATTTTATGGATTTTGATAAGAACTTCGAATGTTTCTTCATATTATTAAAGTTGATGATTCGTTTAAACCGTTTTGAGATGGATTTCTGGATCATAATACGAGGTTGAATTCCAGATTGTGCATGTTATGATCCTTGTTACCGAGTTGATCCGATTATTGATATGATTATTGTTCTAGGTTGATTAACCAATAGGTATAATCGTTTTGCCGCGATGAAAGGCCGTAGATTCCGTCCAGTCGGGGCTGAAGAGCTCGTAGACTAGGGTGATGAGTTCGGTGTTGGTTTTGTCATGTTGTATCCAGGCAAGTGTTTACTTGTTCGGTTGTAATGTTTTGATGAGTAATTCCATTTACATTTCATAAGTATTTTATGTTGTATTGCATATTGACGAATGTTCAGTGATGTTCTAAAAGGATTAGAATGTACGGTTGATGATTGTTGAGATACTTGGACAATCTTGGGAAGATTGTAGTATTCGGATATTGTTGATGTCATTTTGGATATTCTTGGTCTGTGTATGCATTCCGGAAGGAAGTCCGGATAGAGGTATGTTTTATGGTAATCGTACATAGAGGATTATGTACGAGAAAGTATTCGGTATTGAGGTATTATACGGCATTGTTGTGATAATGGGATTTTTATGGTATTATCATGATATTGGGATTTTGACGAGAATCGTTGGATTACCGGAAGTGGTAAGGTTATCGATGAGGTTATTATTCTCATGATGCATGGCATGTGAATATTTATTTTTATGTACTTGCGGTTATTTGTCGGGCATTATTGCTGACCTCGTTGTGGGACTTGTTTTTCAGGTATTGAGGACTTTGATGGTAGCGGTCGTGAGGCGAGGATTCCGGACGATACTGGCTATGGCATATTGTTGGGGAATCGTGTATTTTGTTTGTGTATATCATTATTGATGTATATGTATCTTGGACTGTGTTTTTATCCGCTGTGTGAGTTCTTTCAAATGGTTTTGGCTTTTTGCCAACTGAGTTTGATTTCGCAAACCGATTCCCTTAACCGAGTTTTTGGCCTTGTTTGTCTTGACGGTAGTTGGTGTTTTCAAATGATTTTGTGAGTTTTGGAAAATACTACCATCACGGGCCTTTTTGGACATTTTTGTAAATAGTTTTTAGCCTGGTGGGTTCCAGCGCGGGGCCCACGACGTGTAATGTTCCCGGTTGGATCTGGGGGTGTTACATCATCGACCCAGTGGGCTGGGAGAGTTGGCTTTTTGAATTGGAGAAAGTGTTTGAAGTTGTTAACTGTCCGGAAACAAGGAAGGTACCTATTGCCCAATACTTCCTTGCTAAGGAAGCCGCGATTTGGTGGAAAGTAGTTAAGCCACAGGATCATGATGCTTCTTGGGATGAATTTATACATCTGGTAGAGGCCGAGTTTTTCCCTTGGCCAGTGCAAGAAAGCAGAATCCGAGCATTTTTCGAGGCTAAACTGCAGAACATCCCAGTCTCATAAGCAATAGTAGAGTATAATCAACAGCTTGTTTATGTGAAGAATCAGGTTCGAGATGAACGTGACAAGGTCCGTCATTTTGACATATGAATGAGCATGGAATTGCGGCGTTACATGGCCGGGTTTGCCTGCACTACTCTAAACTAGTATCAAGACAGGGCATTGCATACGATATGTTATGTGCTAATACTGATACTCTAATGAGCAGAAGAAGTAGAAGACCATCGGTAACTATTCGGGTAGTAAGGGTGGTAATTTCCAGAGACCGCAGTCGGCTAACCGTGCTGTCGGGCAGTCGTCGTGTTCTTTTAGGGGCATAAAAAGTTTTTGTTCTGATTCGGGCACCTCATCGCGTGCGGTGACATGCTTTAATTGTAGCCGTGCTGGTCACAACAACCACGAGTGCCATTTTCCACCTCTGAAATGTAACAATTGCGGCGAGATGGGCCCTGTAACACCCCAAATAGGCAGATATTACAGTGCCGTGGACCCCCAACTAGGACTCACCAGGCGAATGAAACTTAATAAATTAAATAATATAATTGTAGTACCAAACCACATTACATCATTAATTACTCCGATGAGGAGTTTCAAGTACAACACACCTAGGAAAATACCGAATACATGTATATTTTATATGAAGATAAAATATACAACACTGAATGAAAATGATTATCCAAATGGAAATCTGCAGCGAAAATATAAATGAAGAAACATGAATGACTGAAAAAGGACTGGGGGCCCCTACTAGTATCACTGGGACTCCTTGACGTCAACGTTCTCTTCCCGTGCTTTAGCCTTGCCATGACCTGAAAACAACATCCCCCAACAGGATTAGTTACACAGAACAACAACCCTCAAGAGTTGAACAATATACAACAATCACATATCTTAGTTATGAAATCCAGCTGAAGATGGGCATCATAGTACGCCTGTAATGGTATGTGTAAGTGCACAAGATGAGTGTTCGGACACACCCGCCCTTGTACCTAATTAGTCTCACGGAGGTACGTTACCGTGTGCACAGTCCATTGTGTCAGTGAACCCGATCACATGACTATCAGGTGCCCGACTAAAAATTCCACACATCCCCACCCAGCCACGCAATATGAACCCAGAAGTCCACAAGGACAAAATTGACCAATGAATATTAATGAATAATAATTCGACAAGGGTCAAGAATGACTCACCGAGATAAAATAACAATTAAATGAATGGTAGCTCATTGAAATGATTGGAACCGTCATTCCTCGTGAATTGAATGATTAAATGACAATTACAAGTCTCGACATGAAAGTTGTATTATGAGTGAATTACATGTATGAATGAACAACAACATAAGGAATGAATATCCCTTTAACCGAGTAAGAATTTACTTACTCAACACCGGTGAAGAAATTCCTTCATCGAACAAACGTCCTAAAAGAGATGTTGGTCGCTCGAACAACCTTGAATAACACAATTATCAATAATCCGCTTAATAAATGATTCAAACATGAGCACAACCCACTTCAAAAGTCGATACAACAATATCCAAAGTCATTGGGGCATTATGACAAACACTTAGCAACATTCATCATTTGATTATAATCAACCCCAACTATATCGGGACCAAACTCCAAAATGAGTAGTTCAATCCAACAAAACACCTTCAATGATATCAATAATCCCATAAGAATCCACAAATCGAGTTAACGACAACATTTAATCGAAAACCCCCAAATTATCAAAGTCAACTCTAAAGTGTTCTTGAATCAAACCCCAACATTCATGAAATCCGAAATATATGCCAATAAATCCGTAGGAATACATTTATCCAAGGTAGATAATCCATATCTAACATATTCCAACTTAAAACCAAGCTTCCACGAAGAGATCGGAAGGAAAACATTCAAAATCCGAAATTCCAGATTCAAGAATCATTTACCTTGATTTGATGTATCGGAGCGGATGAAATGATGATTAATCTGAATAATAAGCTAGAAGATGTTGATAGGTGGATGCAGCTCGAAGAGATCTCTCCAAAACATCCGAAATCGCCCAAAACCGTCGAAAGAATGAAGTGGAATGAAAAAATGACGAATCTGGACTGGACTGTCCAATTTATACTGTTCCAGTTTAGCGCACGCTATGACCTGATATGTAGTGTGCGCTAGCGGGTTAACCGGACAGTCCAGTGATCCCTGACTGCCTCGTTAGCGTACGCTACGAACTTGGTAGCGTGCGCTAACGCCTTCCCGATAGCATGCGTTAACCCAAAATGTTAGCGTGCGCTAACTGAATATCTGATGCCCAGTAACTGAAGTTCAGAACCTTCTGTACTCTGACCTGTTCGCGATAGCGCGCACTACACCCATAACTCAGCGTGCGCTACTACACCATTATCGTACATTAATATCTACTCATAGCGTGCGCTATGAATTATTCCAATTCAGTCCAGTACCCACTGGACTCTGCCTGATCGACCTTAGCGCGCGCTACACCGATTGTATAGCATACGCTACCCCAAACTACTAGCACGCGCTACTTACCATTCGTAGCGTGCGCTACTACAACTCGAATGTCGTCCAGTGCCTTCTGGACTGTCAGCCTGAACCACCGTAGCATGCGCTAATGCTGAGAGGTAGCGTGCGCTACCCGTACTCAATTAGCGCGCGCTAAGAAGAGTACGTAGCGTGCGCTACTCCTCACACATAGCCCACTACAAAGATGACAATGATGATACGCTCGGCCCGACTCTCCAACCGGGTTGAAAAACGAAATAATACTGATACACGATGCAAATTACTCTGAACGGTGAATACAATGAATGAGTATGAATGATGAATTATTAATAATGAGTGAAAATTACCGAGTGACAATTACTGAATGATAATTACTGAATGATAATTACTGAATTACAACCGGGTATTACAAGACCGATGGCAATTTACTGTACTGAGAGCGATACCCGAGCTTCGGCCCCAGTACTTAGGGAGCCGAGTGTGAATCAGCGGCAAGCAGCTAACCAGCCGCAGCAAAATTTCATCAGAGGCCGAGGAAGTGGTCAACCCGTTAGAGGGGGAGATTCTAGCGTGGGGTTAGCACATCCACGAGTTTACAAGATGTGCCGAGCGGATGATCCCGATGAGATGATGGCCTCAGGTACAGTTCACGTCCTATCTCATCCAATTAGAGTACTTTTTTATTATGGTGCTACGCATTCTTTCATCTCTTTGGATTGTGTACATCGTTTGAGTATTGATTGTATGACTGCTTGTGAACCTTTTTTGGTGAAACTACCTAGTGGGGATAAAATTATAGGTAATCAGGAGATTAGAGATTATCCAATGCGCATAGCGGGTTTTGATTGGCTATCTAATTTGATTGTGGTTGATATTGAGGGCGAGGATTTAATCCTCTGTAATGATTGGCTTGAGAGTCATGGAGTGATTATGAACTATCGCACTAAAGTTATCACTATAATGACTGAAGATGGTTTCGAATACTCTTTCGTGGGCCATAAGCAAAATCATCATAAATTACTTATCAATGCCATGAAAGCCGTGAAGCTCTTGAATAAGGGTTGCGCGGGCTATTGGTGTTATGCTTTGAAGTCAGAAGAAGGTGGAGTCAATTTCTCTTCGATTCCGATGGTTAATGAATATCCAGATGTTTTTCCAGATGATCTTCCGGGATTATTGCCAGATCGAGAAGTAGAATTTTCTGTTGTTTTAGAGCATGACGCGGCTCCGATATCTAAGGCGTCGTATTGCATGGCACCTTCAGAATGCAAGAATTGAAGAACCAGTTAGGAGAACTGTTGGAGAAGGGGTACATTAGATCAAGCACTTCACCTTGGGGCGAACCGGTCCTATTTGTGAGAAAGAAGGATGGTTCATTGCGTTTATGCATTGATTACCACGAGCTAAACAAGGTAACTATCAAGAAAAAGTATCCGTTACCCCGTATAGATGATCTGTTCGATCAGTTGCAGGGAGCTACAGTATTCTCGAAAATTGATTTGAGATCGGGATACTATCAGCTTTCGAGTGACAGAGTCCGATGTACCGAAGACTGTTTTTCAGACAAGATATGATTGGTCAAAACTTGTCCTAAAAATATGAGTTTTTGAATCGCTCGCAAATATATACGAGGTAGAAGTAGTTGTGGTAAGTTCTACCAAGGTCTTTCTCTCAAGGACTGTTTAACAGGGCTACTTATAATATTTGTTTAGATCACAAGAAATAAAAAAATAGATTATTGAGTTTTATATTAACTAAATTAAATGTACTACTTCAATTAGGAACTAAGTAAATATTATTTGGAATTCAATCTATTGGAAAATACAAAAGCCATATTATTTAGAAACTATTAAAAAAAATACTCTTATAAATAATAGACTATTTTTAAAGGACTATTTTTAACTAGTGGAAATGAATAGAACTAAAATTAATTGGAAATTTATTTAATAAAATATAGGGGATTATGGGTTCATTAAATTAGGTTTTTAATTAAGTAGATGAACTGATTTACACGGATATAAAAGAAAAAAGGATCGTTTATCGAGTAATCAACTTTTCACCTCAAAACTTGTATTCATAGGTGTTTTAATCACTTTCGTAACCTTAAGATGTTGATAACAAGATAAACTCTTGATAGATTGAAAAGATATGTTTCTAATTCACTTAAGAATCAATCAAGGAGGTTTCATTAGTAGAAATAGGATATGATCAGTCACTATTTAAACCAATTAATCCCTTCTAAATGAAATAGTGTAAATCAATCAAATACTTTATATAAAAACCTAATTGAAATCCCCCCCACTAGGAAGAAAGATTAGCTACTCATTGGTTTGTATAAACTATAAATATAATAGAAATGATTGATATACATAACATATAAAAAAGATAATAACTAGAACTTAATGACAATAGATGAAAACTTACTTGAATATGATGTATCAAAGTGAAAAAAACAATCTCCAAAATACAACTTCACACTTGATTCCAAGCTATGAAAAATGGAAGTAAAGTACTAAATGCTTATTGATCAAGCACCTTTTGATTACAAACTAAATGAAAGAACAACTTCAAACTAAAAATAAAAATGTATACAAAAACTATAGTATAGAGTTCTTTTCTAGGAAGAGATGTCTTGCCAAAGGAAAGGGTGTTTCTTGGCAAGAAGAGGATGATCTTATTCATGAATGAGAGTATCCTTTTATAGGTGATTTTCAAGAATACTACGGATTATTAAATTCAAAGGATGTGTTGTAGTATCTTGATTTTTTCTTTGGTATTTGATTCACACTTGATCTTCCATGCATGTCTTTGTTTTCAGATCATTAACCTCCAAATAAAATACATGGTTGTTGAACTCACAAGATGGTCAAAAGTGGAATATTAGAAAAAAAAACCCTGCTTGAACACGACGCTGAAAAACGGTCCAACTTTGCGCCGTGTTGTATCGCCGTGTTGTAGGGTGAGTCGGTGTATCCGTAACACATGCAAGGACACGACACAAAATGTCCACCGTGTGCGAAATGGTGCAAGACACGGCTAATTTTTGCGCCGTGTGATAAACGGCTGAAGGAAACAGCCCACTTTTACGTCATGTTGTATGACCGTGTTGTAGGTTTTGTCCTTTGAAAAATTCTAATTTTGATTTCGACTTTGCTTTCCATCCTTTTTTGACGTTTCATGTCAATAATTTATAAAATAAACATTATTAGCTCATGTCTTGATATTTCTTTAAAGCAATTAAATTCAATCACAAATCAGTATGATTATGCCAGAAAAAGGGATATTTTGTAATTTTTAGATCAAAAATGCAGTAGTAAAATACCCCACACTTAGAACATTTGCTTGTACTCAAATAAACACTAGATATGGTACAATAGAACATACCAATTAATTTATTTTTTACCACACCTTAAGGGATAAATTAGACCAAGTTGTTAATAGTTTGTCAAATCTCAATAAAGTTTCCTTTTAATCAAAAGCATGAATTCATAAAACTCGCCGGATAAGTATATCACTCACTCTCAAGTGTATATGAGACATGTTTTCGCTCAAGCTTATTCAATGAAGTGAAAACTTCCATACGCGTGTAAATCGTCTTTTATCTCTACCACTTGTTGTGTATGTCTTGGGAATAGTGCCCTAGGACATTCGATGTGCCTAGATTTATAATTGTCATATTTAAATAAAGTTATTTGATATCATTTATTTCTCGTTGATTATTATATTGTGTGCATGTTTTAATATTAGTATAATCGAATAATAGTTATTCATGAATAATAAGATTATTCAAATATCCCTGGTCCAATCGCGTTGAGTAGAGACCCAAGTGATTGACATATTAGTATAAGTCTGATTGATAATCATCAGATGATTACACGTATGGTACAGATCAATCTTATGAGTATTGATTGGACCAATATTGGACAGACCCGCATTGAGATCACTGCATGGAAATGTTATAAGCAAATCTCAATATAACAGTATGTCAATAAATCCTTGAACCTAAGATTATCATCGAGTCCAACATGATAACTGCTATGCCTTGACGTAATCCAACTTCATCTGAAATATGGTGATCAGAAAGGTTAGCGATCGGGATTAGTGAGAGTCATGTAGAGGGCAATGAATAATCAAGATGGGGATTTGTCCCTCTCTTTAGTGAGAGAGATATCTGTTGGGCCCCTTGATAAGTAGGACTGAAGGAAATGCATGGTCATGCTCAAATGAAGAGTCATTTGATTCAATTAGTCTGCTTAAGATCGAGAAAGCATTTGAACATAATAAGTATGACAACATCCATGACTTAGTTCAAATATGATATCGCAGAACAAAGGGATTTGACACGTTAAATGGTTTAATGGACTATAAACTTATATTATTTAGGTAGTAATAATGTCTTGCTAGAGATCGCTTATGACTTATTATTTAATAAGGTATTAAATAATTGCCAACATAATATAAGCCTTTTGGATCACACATACGACAATTAAAGACAAGCAAGAATAATTAATAGATATAATATTTGATATCATATTTATTAAAGAAAATAAATAATGAGTAATATATAATATATGATATTATATATTATATTATTCAGTTATATCAACTGGGAAAGATAAATGTAATATTAGATATTATATTTAATATAGTATTAAATAATAACTAATATATAATATAAGATATTATATGTATTGTATTATTTAATAAGTTGAGGGGCAACTAAGCAAATACTAGAGTTTGACTCTAGGGTTTACTTAGTATAAATATACGGTCTTGGACAAGAATTTGTCAAAAGAAAAATTGCACAATCCTAGTTTTTCAAGAGCCAATATCGTCCCCCTTCTCCAACAGATCGCCCGAACAATTTTCACTCCGGAGATTCGTTTCGGCCATCTCCGTCCTCTTCCCTTAGTTGATTTTGATCAACAGTACAAATCCTTCTAGCAAGGAATTAAATTATGTACTTTTTATCGACATTATTCACAAGGATCTAGTAATCCGGCTTGTACCAGTTGTTCATGTGTGGATCACCGAAAGAGGAAGAGGATTTAATCAGCTTCAAGTCCGGGTTCAGATATGTCCTTCGAATTAAGGTAATTCGAGGAATCATTAATAAATAAATTAAATTACTGCTTGTAGATCCTAGTGTGGGTTTTTCGTTATTTTATTCCACTGCGTTTGCTCATATTTATTGTATTAGATACATGATAATCCCAACAGTGGTATCGGAGCCAACTTGCAGTAATTTAATTGTTTATGTAGTAAATGTTTATATATTTTGAATATATAAAATTATGTTCTTAATCATATTTATGAAATAGAGATTTTATAAATATTTTTCTGATTTAATTTGATTAAATTGGATCGCTAAAAAATATTATATTTGTACTGTTTTTGCTATTTTCTGTACTGTTAAAACCCAGAAACTATTCTGGAGAAAACTGCCCAGAAACGGGCCACAAACCGGGCCAACCCGCGGGGTCTGGGATAGGGTTACTTGATGACCGAACTGGGTCGAACCGCGCCCGCGCCCCGCACCTGTGCGAAAATAGGTAATAAATTGTGCAAAATGTTGCGCGTCCCAGGTTTTGAACTGGGTGGCCGGGGTGTTGTTCATCCATCCGGCCACTGCGCTGTTTTTTTGTTCAATTCGGACGCTATATATTATTTATTTGTTATCTTCCAGCTTTAAATTGATTGTATGATAATTAATTATGGTTTACGTATGGTGTATGGCATGACCATAAATTGACCAATGTGATTGGATGTTTTCAATTTTTTATTGGGTTGGTTTTACGGCCTGCATGTCGTTTAATAATAATTGGTTTTTACAGCCTGCGAGTCGTCTTTTAATTTATTGTTATAATTCTCAGCCTGCGTGTCGTTTGTCCTCTTGTAATTTAATTTTACTAGTATAGTATTTTTCATTAATGTAATGAAGACAAGAAGGAGACGAAGGACGGACTCGAGGGGCCAATTGATCGTGTATGACGTTCCAAGGAGTCGGAAGATCAATGAAGACCAATTTCACCCTTTAGATTGACCATTGTGATTTCATGTTGGCTCATGAAAATCACGTTAGGATTATGGTCATGCTATACACCTAAGTTTACTATGTCATGTGATGCTATGTATGTTTAAATTTATGCATGTATGTGATGCGATGTATGTTTAGATGTATATTAGCCGACATAGATATGATACATATGATAAAACCCATCGTTAAAATTTTTTTAATGCCGTTCAATTAAAACACCTATATATTAGCCGACATAGACATGATACATATGATAAAACCCATCGTTAAAATTTTGTTTAATGCCGTTCAATTAAAACACCTATCAAGACTTCGATCATCTTGAGCAGGTCATGCCAAAGCTGGGTGCTCGGATTATCTTAGTAAGGTGGGATGGGTAATGGTGATACCTATATGTTTTAATGAACTAAAAATTCAATAGAGTTTTAAACCTTAAGGCATAAGATGGGATTATAACATGCTTGGGCATAAGATACCAAATCCCATAAATATAATTGAAGAGTAACATATGATGTAATCGATAAAGAGTTATCCACCTAAAGTAACTCAATTCTAGGCGTCATACCAAAGCTGAGTTTAGAATTGTGCAAAATGGGGCCTTAGACCACTAAAATTACAATTGTTGTAAATTGAGGGTACTTTGTTTTAGTGGGAGTATTTTTCGAGAAATAAAATAATATGACTAAATACTTTGCATATTGAATTTTGTAGATAGTAGAATGACATCAAACAACACGTCCACCATTTCATGCGATCCGTCCTTGAGAAGGACAAGCTCAAAGAAAATGGCAGCAACTATCTGGATTGGATCCGGAGCTTGAGAATAGTTCTCGAGCAAGAAAGAAAGTTGTATGTTCTCGAGGAATAAATCCCCGATGAGCCTGCTGACAATGCAAACAAAGCAACAAAGACAAATAGAAGAAACATTATGATGATTCCATTTATGTCAGTTGTCTTATGTTGGCTACAATTTATCCAGAACTTCAGAAGAATCTGGAAGTAATGGAAGCTTATGAGCTTAATGCTCACCTCAAGGAAACTTTCTCGAAGCATGTTAGGTAAGAGAGGTATAAGACTTTTCAAGCCTTGTATGCTTGCAAGATGATTAAGGGAACATCTGTAGCGCTCATGTACTCAATATAAAAGGAGATATTGATCATCTTGATAGGCTTGGTTTTCCACTTTCTAAGGAGCACTCCACGTATATGATCCTAAACTCATTACCCGATAGTTTCGGTCACTTCATAATGAACTATAATATGAATGAGATTGAGAAGTCCATTGCTGAGCTGCATGTGATGCTTAAAACGGTTGAGCAGAATATAAAGAAGAAACCAAGCCACGTATTGATGGTCAACAAAGGGAAGTCCTTCAAGAACAAAAGCAAGGGCAAGGGTAAGGCAAAAGATGCCAAATTTAAAGACTCTACTAAGCCAGTTTTCAAGGCTAAAGCTCCCAAAGATGAAAATTCCCATCATTGCAATAAACCAGGACACTGGAAAAGAAATTGCAAGGTTTACTTGGAAGAGCTAAAACGTACCAAGGATAGTGAGACTGCCACAGGTATATTTGTTATAGAAGTTAACTTATCTACTTCTAATTCCTAGGTATTAGATTCTGGATGTAGATCTCACATTTGTACAAATGTGCAGGGCTTGAGAAACAGTAGAGTGCTGAAGAAAGGGGAAGTGGATTTAAGGTTCGACAATGGAGGAAGAGTTGCTGCACTAGCCGTAGGAACTTGTATTATCCTGATAATTGTCGAGTATTTTCATCTGTATACCTTGTAATATTAGACTTTGTGGTATCTATAATCGAAGTATGATTTTTCCTGTATTCGTATTCCAAACAGTCATGAGCATATTAGGAAGATTTTGCAAATTCATGCATGCAACTACGTCATAACGTACGTTAGCAGATGAGATTAGCGTATGCTATGAGTTGAGGATAGTGTACGCTATGGACGAAGCATAGAGTACGTAACAGGCAATCAGGCAGATAAGGTTGGTCGGCCCATGGGTCATCTTGGGACGGGGACAAGGATAAGATTCCCCGCATGGCCCGGACAGCTTTTCGAAAAAGCAAGTCAACGAGGTTTAACATACGCTAAGGACTAAGATAGAATACGTTAAATAGAGCTTATTACGTACGTAAAAGGTAAGGTTTAATGTACGTTAAGAAGGTCAAAAATGAGGCAGTATCTACTGTCGGACGATAACGCACGCTAAAGATTTTAGATAGCGTACGTTAAGGAGATAACGTACGTAATGCTGTGAGGTTAACGCACATAAAGGTCTGAGTTTTATAAATATGGCAGCACCCAATTTCATTTCAACTCGTTTTTTTCATTCTTTATCCCATTTATGAGAGTCCAGAGAGCTTTATCACCCATACATAATACTTATATAGCCTCTCTACCTGGTTTAGAAGATCGTAGACATCTCGGACCAGGGACGGAGGCCCAATGGGGCCTTTAGGGGCTAAGGCCCCTGGGCTTTTTTTGCAAAAAATTAGTAGTAAATAGATATAATACCCCAAAGCCCGTAGCCCAGTCCACAACCCTGCACCCTCATCCTTCTTCAGTTCTTCCAAAATCCATTCATCGGCTCGGCTTCTTCTGGAACCCAATTTATTTACAAACCCTTTCTTCTTTAAACAAGATCTCTCTTTGTTTTTTTTCTATCTCCTGCTCCCCTCTCTCTCTCTCTCTCTCTCTCTCTGTGTGTGTGTGTGACCTCTATCTCTCTCCATAATCGTCCCCTCTCTCTCCATCTTCATTTCTTTTTTTCTCCCCCAAAATCTTTCTTATCTCAACATTCAATAAAAAAGGGGAAGTTTAGTTCCATTAAAAATAAAATCTAGAAGAAAATTCCAACTCAGGTGATGGATTTGTGTCTCTTTTGCTGTATTTTATTTCTTCATGTTTCAAATTTATGATTGACAATCAAATTGGATTGATGAATTCGCTGATTAATTAGGCTTGTCGTATTTCTGTTTTGTTCAGTTTTTTTTTACCAATTTTGTTTCTAATTAGTTGTGTGAATCTTGAATGTTGATTCATGGGACCTTAGCTATGCTGATATTAGTTTTGTTGGTATTCTGCTCATGCCCGAATCAGGGTGGATCTGGATGGCAAACAAACTCTCCAGTGGACCAGTAGGAAGAAGACGGCCATCCGCCATCGATTCGGTTTTGCCCTCTGCTCTCACTCTTTGTCTCTTTTGTTTTAATACTTTGATAGTTCAATTGGTAATTTGGTTTAAAATGTGAAAAAATTGTTAATTTTATTTGACACGTAGATCAGTAGATGAAGGAAACTCAATCTACTATTCATGGGTTTTTTAAAAGAAAACATGTTAGTTCTTCTTCTCAAGATACCGAAGAGACAACAAATCTAGATGATAATACCCCTTCACCTAGTGTTCCGGTTACCAAAAACCCTTGCAAAAAAGATCAAGTAAATAGTAATGATATTGATCTTAGTGCATTAGAATGAGACCCTGGCTTGCGTCATCAAATTTATGATTATCATATCAAGCAACAAGATATAATTCGACGAGCTTATATGAATCTTGGTCCTCTTCAACCAACACTTTCCGTCTTTCCAAAATCTGGGCCAGAAACACATAAACGTAGTTTTCAAGCTTCGTGGTTTAAGTTATATGATTGGGTTGAATATTCACAAAGTTTAGATGCATCTTTTTGTTTTCCATGTTTTTTTATTTAACAAGCCATCTGGACTCGGACACTATGGTTAACAAGCATTTACTATAGATGCGTTTCAAAATTAGAAAAAAATGGGTGGGAAAAAATGTGTCTTATTGATGCATATGGGAACCGAATGTACATCTTTCCACAATGTTGAATGAGGCACAAGATCAGTCTCACAAAGAACAAATGTCTGTTGTTTTGAGATTTGTTAATAAAGAGGGCTTTATTATAGAGCGTTTTTTTGGACTTGTTCATGTACGTGACACTATGGCACAAACTCTCAAAGATGGAATCTATTCTTTATTGTCACATTACAACCTTGATGTCAAGTCTATTCGTGGGCAAGGGTATGATGGTGCAGGAACTATGCGAGGTCAGTTCAAAGGTTTGCAAGCCTTGATTTTAAAAGATTGTAAATACGCTTATTATGTTCATTGCCTTGCTCATCGGTTGCAATTGGCATTAATGGCTGCCTCTCAAGGAGTTATAGCATTGCGTAAGTTTTTTACGAAGTTGTCTTTTATTGTCAATGTTGTTAGTGCTTCCTCCAAACGCACTGACCAATTACGAGATGCACAAGTCGACCAAATTGCATACTTGATTTCGATTGATGAATTGGAGATCGGTAGTGGTCTCAATCAAATTGGTACATTACAACGAGCTGGAGATATCAAATGGAGTTCACATCTCAGATCAGTTTCTAGCCTAATTAAGATGTTCAGTCCAACTTGTCAGGTTTTACTCAAAATTGTTGAGGAAGGAACTGGTTCAATCAGAGGAGATGCAGATTCGGCATATGAGGCTATGATGACCTTTGACTTCGTATTTGTCTTATTTCTTAAAAAAGAAATAATGGAGATCACTGATTTACTTTGTCAGGCTTTATAAAGACAAGATCAAGATATTTTTAACGCATTGAGGCTAGTTGCATCTACCAAACTGTTATTGCAAAAAATGAAAGATGAAAGCTGGAACGATTTGCTTCCGTTGTTAAGTCATTTTGTCATGTATATAACATAGTGATTATACACTCTAACATTGTTATCAAGTGAATCTTCCTAACTTGTCTTCTTTCTGACTTGTTCTTTTGTCAGGTACGCAATATAGATATTCCCAACCTGTCTTCTTCCTACCGCAGTAGAGGACCTCAGGCTCGTAATGAGCAGAGTGATCATACACTTGAGCATCATTATCGAGTGGATATTTTATATGAAGCAATTAATTGTCAATTATTGATCAGATTGGTCGGCACATGGGCCACCTTGAGACGGGGACAAGATAAGATTCCCCCGCGTGACCCGGTAAGTTTTTAATATTAAACAGGTCAACGGAGATTAGCGCACGCTAAGGGATGTGCATAGCGTACGCTAAGTATGTGTATTACATACATAACTTTGAGGATGTAGCGTACATAAGATAGTACAGAATGAGGCAGTAAGTTATCAATGGACGATAGTGTACGCTAAGTATCACACATAGCGTACGCTAAGTTTAAAACATTATAAATGGGACAGCACCCAATTTCATTTGTCTACGTTTTCTTCACTTGTCCTTCACTTCTTTAAAGTCCAGAGTGCCTCCCCCTTCTACATAAACACCCTTATACCACCTATACTCGATCATTGGAGATTGGATATCACTTATATTGATCATTGAAGTTGAGAAGCATCTTGGATTAGCACACAAGCAATCGGAGTTGGACTCTACATATTGTTTCGGTGTTTTCTTCATCTTAATGTATGTTAATTGTAATATCCGACTGTAACTTTTTATTTTTACCTGTCATTATATTATTCGGATAATCTGATTATCATGAATCGTTGCATTTAGTATTACGTCGTGGTATTATAGATTTGAATATCATATCGTTGTTATTTCATTTCATATGTGATGATTCGATGTTAATTAGAATGTTGCATTTTCGAATTTTTCTGTTTATGTAGCGCACGCTACACAGTAAGATTAACGTATGCTAATCCTGTGCATTAGCGTGCGTAAGGTTTCCCCGGTTGCGTACGCTAAGAGGGAATCTGGCAGCAGTTGACTTCAGCACGTGAACTCCTTAGCCGTTAGCATGCATGTGATCTAAGTCTGAGCTATCGTGTCGGTGAGAATCTACTTTTATTAGCGTGCGTAACCCATTTATCATTAGCGTGCGCTAACGGCTTGCGATAATTCAAGACAGTAGCCACTGTAAGCCGCTTACGTACGTAATATCGACCGGATAGCGTACGTAAGTTCATTAGCGTACGCTAATCTGCCCCGATACCGTGCGCTAAGTCTGCACAGTCTATTTATAGGACCAGCCTGTTTTTCATTTCTTCACAACCCCAAACCGAATTTCTCTCTTCACATATCATACCTATGCACTACCAAAACGATATCAACCTTCACCAACTTGTTTCTAAGCCTTGAATCTCGGAGTGGAGCTCATTTCCTTGGAGATTTGGAGTTGTTTTTAAGCTTGGAATATATTCTCTCATAGCTTTGAAGTTGTTCTTCATTTCTGGAGGTTGGTGTGCTTTCTTCTCTGCATTATTTTCTTATGTTGATGATTAATGACGAATTATACTTCACCTAGAGTTAGATTAAGCAAGTAAAACATGGTTATAATTAAACTCTTTAAACACTTCTTGATGAATATGATAAATGAGGGTTTAGATTAGAGGAGTTCTTGATATTGTAGTAATGGTAACCATGTTTGTAGTTGTCATTACTCACCTTCTGGATGAATTTAGCTCAGTAGGACAGTGTTGGATCGGTTAGCTTCATCATAACTGGATTTAGTCAAGAACTTGATATCATAAAGTGTTTAAACACCATTCTAGGTATTTATTTACCTTGAGAAGAACTTGATAATATTAAAGATGAGATTAGATGATCTAGTTCAGAAATCTTAGAAGCTTTAGCAATCATTTTGTTCAGTTTCACAAGTCTTTGAAGAATGATAAGGATCTTACAACAATAACTTTTCATTAATCTATGGTATTGATAACTTAGAATGTGGTTCATCATCATGCTAAATAGATAGTGTTCTTAAGTAGATGATGCTGATTATGAATGATACTATCATGGTAGATTGAGTATCAAATTCATTATGACTATCCTTTTATAATAAGAGATGTTGAATAACATGAGAATTTGATTTAAACCAATTTTATTGGTAAATTGAAGATGTTTTTGTTCATGGAATAACAAGAGAATTACCGGACACTTTTGGTATGGTAATCCGATTTTGAGAGATGAATTAGTTGTTTTGAAACCTTTCATTAATCGTTAAGGTATTCATCAGGGTGGAATAAATTATTCGAGTAGGTTGCGGGCGTCGTTTCCTACAAATCGATATTAATATTATGTGAATATGTTATTGAATGAATTACGTTTCATTCAAGGTTGCTTGTTCGATTGAGTGTTTAACCGAGGATACCGTCCGTTTGATCATTTGGAGAAGGACTATCTTTCGCTTACGGATTTGAGGCAAGTTATCTTGGTTGGTTATAATGATGATTAGATTCTTCTGATGGTTATATTTTTCATATATATGAATTGTTCATGAAATGTTTGTCGTGATTTGACATTGTCCTTGACGTTATTCCGTTTCCTTCATGGGGTTGCATTCCCAAGTACGTCGTTTTGAATCATTGATCTCGTTGGCCTTATTTTCACTTCGGTGGGTTTTCTTGATCCTTAATCGGATATGTGTTTTGTTGAATTCGTTGTCATGTTGTATCGTGACATATCCGGAATCATATCTGTGTTCTGATTGGTTATTGTGTAGGATTTTTAGCCAGGCACGTGTAGTCATTGGTGGATATTATTCTGCATTGGACTGTGCACACGGGACGTAGTTTCGTGAGGCTAATTAGGTACATTGTCCCACGTATATTTATGGATTCCGTATACGGGGCGGACATGTACACGGACACATTTCCGGATCGGGCGTACTGTGATGTCCATCTTTGAGCCATACTGAAAATCGTCCATAGTATTGGATGCTTGTGACTGTTCGTTTCATACGCCCGAGGGGTATGATTGATAGTCGGAATGATTTCTTTGAAATCTATATATGTGAATTGTATATGTCAGAAGAATTGATTTTCATGTATATCTGACCCTGTGTTGGGAGAAATACTTGTATTGTATTTTAGGTCGAGGCAAAGGCAAGGCACGGGAAGAGCAAGTCGACGGCGAAGGGTTCGAAGGATACTAGTTCGGGGGCCCCACATCTCTTGTTGTCCGGTTATGTTAAACCGTGTTATGTTATTTCCTGTTTCATTTAAATTGCTATTTGGTTGTATTTGACATTTGAAGTATTTTCCATCTCCATATGGTTTATACTTGTTTTTGGATCCTGTGTATTGTAAGGACGTTGGCCATATTTTAATAAACTCCTAATCGGAGTAATGACTATTCATTGTGGTTCGGTATCACAAATAATATTTGTTTAATCTGTTTTGAATATCGCCTGGTGCATCCCAGTGTGGGATTCACGGCACTGTAATAGCCGCTTTTCGGGGTGTTACAGAAGATGGTATCAGAGAGTCGTTTTTTTTATTATGAGTCATTGAGAAATGAACTAGTATCAAGAGACCTTCGTGTCACGTGTGACCTGTGCAAGCGCCTGACCCTACGAGCCAACTACGGTATGTACTTTATGAGCCACGATTTAATTACTGGCATGATATTGATATCAGTATGGGTCTCCTTGTTGATCATGTTATTTCGAGGAATTGTGACCGGATTTATCTGATTGATAATCCGAGGTAAATGCTGAATTTATTTTGAAATTGTTCGACTTGACACCGATGTGATATTCGGTGCGACATTTGTGGTATCGCTAACCGTTTTCCTTGAATATGTGATGTAATATCCGCGTTTTTCTTTCCCTTGTAATTGTATTTCCGGTGTAATTCTCGATTGTAGTGACCCTCGTGTATCCTTCAGTGTAACTTTTCCATCATCTTTTGATCTGATTCTCGTAATTGTTGTGCGGAACCACCGTTTCGGGGTTGCCGTGGATTCATTCTATGCTATGATGCGTTTTGAGGTGTTCCGTTTGACGTTTCGTTCATATTCCGGTATTTTGGGTCGTTTATATTCTGTATCTAGCGCACGCTAAATTTCCTGTATAGCGCACGCTAGAAATCCATTAGTAGCGCACGCTACGTTTAATTAAATAGCGCCGCTAACGATTTAGCCACAGGAGTGGCACTTCACTCGGCCCTGCGGACTATCGGATTAACGCACGCTATCTCGTCTAGCGCACGCTAATGTCGGGAGACTAGCGCCACGTTAAGTTGTTGATGGCGCGCGCTAGTGTGGCATCGATCGGGCGTTTACTACTGAACTCAATCAGATGCTAGTTAGCGCACGCTACGCTGGTATGGTAGCGCACGCTAACGGGTCAGGTGAGTTTTGGGCATTTGGCTACTGGACTCGGCTGATGTTCAGGTAGCGCACGCTATTGGTCGATAGTGCGCGCTACCGAGAGGTTATTAGCGCACGCTACGCATGTATGGTAGCGCACGCTAACGGCCAAAAAACCTGGTTTCTGGACTGGGACGCTAACAGGAGGGTTTGTAATCCTATCCCGTTAGTGCACGCTAACCTTGAGGTTTTAGCGTGCGCTAACACTCCCTGGCTATATAAACCAGGGAGTTGACCGAGATAATCACAAAATCTCATTTCTTCCTCTTTCCGCGGCCGAGCGACTCCAGAGACGATTTGAGGCGATTTTCTTCTTCCAATCACTTCAGAGATTCTTTTGCTTGAGTTCTTGGTGTAGACTAACATCATCTACTTGTGTTTCTCATCCTAAATCCAAGGTAATCTCTTAGAACCCTACTTTTGGATAATTTGGGGTTTTGGGATTTTCTTCCGATCCGTTCCGTTTCGTTGATGGATTGATGATGAATATGATTAATCTTGTTGGTATTCTTAGTTTCCCTACGGATTCATGGTATATTTCGTGATTTTTACGGAATCGAGAGGGTTTGGTTGTGGTCCGCCCTCGTTGTTGTTTATATACGAATATACATGAATCGTAGGCGGGTTTCGGGTGTATTCCATTTCCATAATCGTCTAGAGTTGGTTGTGATTGTGTTATTCGAATCGTTAGGTTCATTTCCGCCGGTTCCTTGCGGTCGTGTTCAACTCTTCCGTTCCGTTCGTGTCATCGTCTAATTAATCGAGGCAAGTATCCTTATGAACTTACAATCTTGACATAGTAGTTTTGTATGAGAAATTGTGTGCGTGTGTATGCTCACTACGGGTTAGACTCGACGGGGTCTCGGTAGGGGTCCACGGAGGTGTGGATCGACGAGCTTTGCTTTTAACCACTACGGGTTAGATCCGACGGGGTCTCGGTAGGGGTCTACGGAGGTGTGGATCGACGGTTAATTGTGGTGAATTTTACAAATGTGATTTTGATATTGGCATTTCCGGAAATGAGTGTTTTCGAACGGTTTTCTCTATTGCATGCATTACTATATGTGTAAGATGTAAGTTGTTCATCTGGTTACTTGTACTAGCGTAAATGCTAACCCCTCTGGGGACCCGTTTTGGGAAATTCGTTTTATGAATTTGGTCGGAGTTCATCGAGACGCAGGCTGGACCAGTATGCGGATGATGGCGAGCGTGATGATTGTGCTTTTGTGACGTCTTAATGTCTTTTTGTCTTTTCATCTTTTGTGGCTTTTGAACTTATAGTTGTACTCGAGTACTTAAGTGTTCTTGTTCGTCCGGTTTGTGTTGTTGCCTATATGTTTGTGTTGATTGATGTTGTTATGTTTGGCCAGGTTGAGCAAGGTGGATTATTCTTTTGCGTCTTTATGACGTGGTGTTGGTTTGTCGTTTATGTGAGTCGACGAGTATGATCTTTATTCGGCTGGTGGGTCCCATATAGGGATTCACGGCTGTAATATACCTCGAATATCTTGAGGCGTTACGAGAAAATGGTATCGAGCACTAGGTTTATGGATACCTAGGCTTGTCGGTTTATTGGGTCGTGTGGTGTTTTGTTTTGCACATCATCGTCACGCCGCCATGATTCCTGTACTACCGGTGTCGTAAGTTTTCCTTCCTCTGTTCATTAATTCCTTGTATCGTACCCTTGATTCTCGACTTGTGATTGTTCTTTTCTTGTCGATCCTCGTATGGCTTTTGCTACTTATTTAACTCCAGTATGGATCTTTGGAAGAAGAGGTCGTGGTCGCGGTCGTGGTCGTGGACCGGCCGGGGACGTGGGCGGCCCGGTGGGCGGCCACGTCACGCGATCTTCGAGGCAGCGTGCGGCGACCGTCATAGCCATGCTTCTTCTCGAGGCGTGCCGATCTTGGTATTGCGGCCGTTATGCAACAGATGGTGAACCAAATGGCGGCAATAGCTCAAGCGGTTCGTAACCCGGATCAGGCCCATGCTAATCGGGGCGTAGCGGACCGATGGCTCCCAGATGTCATCAAGATGCATCCTCCTTAGTTTTCGGGAGCTTCAGACCCGATTGGCTGGGAAGGGTGGATCAAGGAGATATCTAAAGTCTTCGTTGCCACTAACTGTCCCGAGGACCGTAAAGTCCCTATTGCTCAATATTTTCTCACCGGGACCCTACGGATGGTGGGAGGCCGTTGGGCCCAAAGACCATCTTTGCCGTGGTGAGTTTCAAGAGTTGATGGAGATCGAATATTGCCGTGGCGATCGGACGTGCTCGGGTACATGCTTTTATGATGCTCAACCACGGGATATCCCGTAGCTCAAACTATTGCTGATTTTAACAAAGAGTTGGGTTATGTGAAGACCCAAGTTGTCGAGAGAGTGACAAGATTTTCCATTTCTCCGCACGGATGAAGTTGCCGATTTGGGACTATATGTCGGGGCTCGTATGCACTACATTGAAGGATTATCGAGTAGGGCCCTTGCTTATGATATGTCGTGACGGCAGTGAGGCGGCCCGCGAGTAAGAAGCGTAAGTCCAGGAACTTTTCGGGCCACAAGAGTGGGGGTCAGCAGAGATCCCAATCTGCTAACTTCCCCGCCGGCGGTGGTCCAGCTCGTTCCGCTGGGGGTCCTCGTGGAACTACTAGTGCTCCTTTTCGTGATGTGAAGTGTTTCAATTGTGGTCGTACGGGCCACATCAGTCGTACTTGTTTGAGCCCTTTGCTGACGTGTAATCAGTGTGGCCAGCCGGGCCACAAGGCTGCTTTCTGTGCTGAGAGGGAGAAAATTCTTGGTGCCCGGGCTTCCATTCCAGCGCCTAAGGAACCAAGTGTGAATCAGGGATCGTTTACTCCTCAATCTCCGCCGAGTGCTAGTCGGGGGAGAGGTCGGGGTCAGCCCTCTAAGGGGGGAGCTTCCAGTGTCGGCTCAGCCCACCCGCGTGTCTATGAGATGCGGAGAGCCGATGATCCAGCGGCTACCGTGGCGACAGGTACCGTTTATATTCTTTCTCATCCTGTCAGTGTGCTTTTCGATTCCGGTGCTACGCATTCGTTCATATCTCTAGATTGTGTGCGTCGTTTGAGTCTCGACCGTTTGACGCCTTGTGAGCCCTTCATCGTTAAGCTTCCTAGCGGCGATAGGATCGTTGGTGATCAGGAGGTTCGAGACTGCTCTGTACTTATTTGTGAGAGGACTTGGCCCTCTAATCTTATTGTTGTGAGTATCGAGGGTGAGGATTTGATTCTTGGTGATGATTGGCTCGAGCGGTATGGTGCGATCATGAACTACCGCACGAGAATCATCACTATGTTAGCCGAGGACGGCACCGAACACTCTTTCGCGGGGCGAAAGAGGGGAAACCAGAAATTCGTTATTAACGCCTTGAAGGCGATGAGACTCCTGCGAAAGGGGTGTACTGGATATTGGTGCTACGCCTTGAAGGCGGAGGATGGTGGAGTCGAGCTTTCGTCGATTCCAGTCGTTAGTGAGTTTCCTGATGTATTCCCTGACGAGTTACCGGGATTGCCACCGGAACGTGAGGTTGAGTTTGCTATAGAGTTAGAGCCGGGCGCGGCTCCTATTTCGAAGGCGCCGTATCGCATGGCACCTTCAGAGATGGCGAGTTGAAGAAGCGATTGAGCGAGCTTCTTGAGTCGGGGTATATTCGACCAGCGCCTCGCCTTGGGCGCACGGTCTGTTTGTGCGGAAGAAGGATGGCTCACTACGTTTGTGTATCGACTATCGCGAACTAAACAAGGTGACCATCAAGAACAAGTATCCTTTGCCGAGAATTGATGACTTGTTCGATCGGTTGCGAGGCTGCGGTATTCTCGAAAATTGATTTGAAATCGGGGTACTATCAACTCCGGGTGAGAGAGTCGATGTGCAGCGACTTTTCGGACGAGGTACAGACATTATGAGTTCGTAGTCATGCCCTTCGGGTTAACTAATGCGCCGGCGGTGTTCATGCAGTTGATGAACAAAGTTTTTATCGAGTATTTGGATAAGTGCGTCGTCGTCTTTATTGACGATATTCTTATTTATTCGAGGAATGAGGAAGAGCATGCCCATCATTTGTGGGTAGTATTAGACATTTTGAGGACCGAGCAACTCTATGCAAAGTTCTCGAAATGTGAGTTCTTGAAGGAAGTGATGTTTTGAGGTCACGTGATTTCAGCCGAGGGGGTTCGTGTGGATCCGCAGAAGATTGAGGCCGTGTTGGATTGGGCACCGCCCAAGAATATGAAGGAGCTCCGTAGTTTCTTGGGTTTAGCTGGCTACTATCGTAGGTTCGTCGAGGGTTTCTCGAAACTAGCTCGACCACTTACGCAGTTGCTCCGTAAATCCGAGAGGTTCGTGCGGAATGACGAGAGCGGATCGAGTTTTGAGGAATCAAGAAGCGTTTGACTTCAGCCCTAGTTTTGGCGTTGCCATGTGGCAACGAGGGTTTTGCCGTTTATAGCGATGCTTGGTCGTGGTCTTGGGTGTATATTAATGCGGACGGCAAGACCATTGCCTATGCGTCGAGACAGTTGAGGCCGTATGAGCCGAACTACCCTACTCATGATTTGGAATTAGCGGCGATCGTTTTTGCGCTCAAGATTTGGCGTCACTATCTTTTCGGCTCTACATGTCGATTTTTACCGATCATAAAAGTCAAATACATATTTACTCGGAGAGTTGAATATGAGGCGGAGGAGGTGGTTAGAGTTGATTAAGGATTATGACCTCGAAATCCTTTATCATCCGGTAAGGCGACGTCGTGGCCGACGCCTTGAGTCGGAAACCGATTGCGTTGCGACGCTTGAGATCCTTACACCTCGGTCCGAGCTTCGGAGGGCTTTGATCGAGCTAGACGTTGAGGTCTCGTTGCCAGGAGCCGTCGGGCAACTTTGTGCTTTAGAGATTTCATCACCTTTGATCGATGAAATTAAGTCAAGCAATCGTAGGATCCGATGATTACTCAAATCCGAGAGAACGTTCTTAAGGGAAAGTCTCCGGGTTTGTGATTCACGAGGATGGTATTTTGAGATTCCAGTCGGCTTTGTGTGCCGAACGACTCGAGTTGAGGCGAGTATTTTACGGAGGCCCATGCTACACCTTATTCCGTTCATCCTAGTTCGAGTAAGATGTACAAGGACACGAGAAGAAATTTCGTGGAATGATATGAAGGATGAGGTCGCACAGTTTGTAGCGAGATGTTTGACTTGTCGTGAGTCAAAATCGAGCATCGGCCATTTGAGTTATTGCGATCACTTCCGTTCCGAATGGAAATGGGAAGATATATCGATGGATTTCGTTACGAGTTTGCCGAGATCGAGGTCGGGCATGAATATGGTATGGGTGATTGTTGATCGTCGACCAAGTCGGCACATTTTCTGGGCATCAAGGACACTTGGGGCCCGGAGAAGTTAGCTCGTGTGTTTATCGCGCAGATTGTGAGACTTCACGGTACTCAAGTCTATTGTTTCGGATCGCGACGACCGCTTTGTATCGCACTTCGGCGGGCGGTGCATAAGGCGTTGGGTACCCGTTTACATTTGAGTACCTCTTTTCATCCCCATCGGATGGACAATCGGAACGCACTATCCAGACGTTCGAGGACTTGTTGCGTGCCTGTGCTCTCGATTGGAGTAGTATTTGGGAGGAACATTTGCCGATCGAATTCACGTACAACAACGGTTGGCACGCGTCGATTCGGATGGCACCGTATGAGGCACTTTACGGGCGCGATGTCGATCACCGATTTGTTGGAATGAGGCGTCCGATTTGGTCGGGACGAACCGGATGTCGTTTTAGAGACGAGGCGGAAGATAGAGTTAATTCGGGAACGGATGTTGGCGCCCGAGTCGGCCAGTCGTATGCGGCGTCGTCGTCGACCTTTGGAATTCGAGGTGGGAGACCATGTTTTGCTAAAGGTGTCGCCGACGAAGGGAGTTTTTCGTTTCGGAAGAAAGGGAAGTTGAGTCCGAGATTTATCGGCCCCTTCGAGATCCTCGAGCGAGTAGGTGGGTTGGCATACCGTTTGGCGTTACCTCGGCCTTGAGTCATGTTCATAGCGTTTTCCATGTTTCCCGATTGAGGAAATATGTAGGATCCTAGTCACATCATCGATTATGGAGAGATTGATGTCGCCGAAGATGTTACTTTCGAAGAGCGCCCTTTGAAGATTTTGGAGTATCGTGAGAAACGATTGAGGCATAAGACCATACCTTTGGTCAAGGTGCAGTGGTCGAGACACGGTGTCGAGGAGGCAACTTGGGAAACCGAGGATAGCATGCGTGCTAGGTACCCCGAGTTGTTTGTTTCTTAAGTTTCGGGACGAAACTTATTTTTAGAGGGGTAGAATGTAATATCCGCGTTTTTCTTTCCCTTGTAATTGTATTTCCGGTGTAATTCTCGATTGTAGTGACCCTCGTGTATCCTTCAGTGTAACTTTTCCATCATCTTTTGATCTGATTCTCGTAATTGTTGTGCGGAACCGCCGTTTCGGGGTTGCCGTGGATTCATTCTATGCTATGATGCATTTTGAGGTGTTCCGTTTGACGTTTCGTTCATATTCCGGTATTTTGGGTCGTTTATATTCTGTATCTAGCGCACGCTAAATTTCCTGTATAGCGCACGCTAGAAATCCATTAGTAGCGCACGCTACGTTTAATTCGTAGCGCACGCTAACGATTTAGCCACAGGAGTGGCGATTCGGCTCGACCCTGCGGACTATCGGATTAACGCACGCTATCTCGTCTAGCGCACGCTAATGTCGGGAGACTAGCGCCGCGTTAAGTTGTTGATGGCAGCGCGCTAGTGTGTATCGATCGGGCGGTTTACTGCGAACTCAATCGGATGCTAGTTAGCGCACGCTACGCCTGGTATGGTAGCGCACGCTAACAGGTCGAGTGAGTTTTGGGCATTTGGCTACCGGACTCGGTGATGTTCAGGTAGCGCACGCTATTGGTCGATAGCGCGCGCTACCGAGAGGTTATTAGCGCACGCTACGCATGTATGGTAGCGCACGCTAACGGCCAAAAACCTGGTTTCTGGACTGGGACGCTAACAGGAGGGTTTGTAATCCTATCCCGTTAGCGCACGCTAACCTTGAGGTTTTAGCGTGCGCTAACACTCCCTGGCTATATAAACCAGGGAGTTGACCGAGATAATCACAAAATCTCATTTCTTCCTCTTTCCGCGGCCGAGCGACTCCAGAGACGATTTGAGGCGATTTTCTTCTTCCAATCACTTCAGAGATTCTTTTGCTTGAGTTCTTGGTGTAGACTAACATCATCTACTTGTGTTTCTCATCCTAAATCCAAGGTAATCTCTTAGAACCCTACTTTTGGATAATTTGGGGTTTTCTTCCGATCCGTTCCGTTTCGTTGATGGATTGATGATGAATATGATTAATCTTGTTGGTATTCTTAGTTTCCCTACGGATTCATGGTATATTTCGTGATTTTTACGGAATCGAGAGGGTTTGGTTGTGGTCCGCCCTCGTTGTTGTTTATATACGAATATACATGAATCGTAGGCGGGTTTCGGGTGTATTCCATTTCCATAATCGTCTAGAGTTGGTTGTGATTGTGTTATTCGAATCGTTAGGTTCATTTCCGCCGGTTCCTTGCGGTCGTGTTCAACTCTTCCGTTCCGTTCGTGTCATCGTCTAATTAATCGAGGCAAGTATCCTTATGAACTTACAATCTTGACATAGTAGTTTTGTATGAGAAATTGTGTGCGTGTGTATGCTCACTACGGGTTAGACTCGACGGGGTCTCGGTAGGGGTCCACGGAGGTGTGGATCGACGAGCTTTGCTTTTAACCACTACGGGTTAGATCCGACGGGGTCTCGGTAGGGGTCCACGGAGGTGTGGATCGACGGTTAATTGTGGTGAATTTTACAAATGTGATTTTGATATTGGCATTTCCGGAAATGAGTGTTTTCGAACGGTTTTCTCTATTGCATGCATTACTATATGTGTAAGATGTAAGTTGTTCATCTGGTTACTTGTACTAGCGTAAATGCTAACCCCTCTGGGGACCCGTTTTGGGGAAATTCGTTTTATGAATTTCAGGTCAGGTTCATCGAGACGAGGCAGGCTGGACCAGTATGCGGATGATGGCCGAGCGTGATGATTGTGCATAAGTGACGTCTTAATGTCTTTTTGTCTTTTCATCTTTTGTGGCTTTTGAACTAATAGTTGTACTCGAGTACTTAAGAGTTCTTGTTCGTCCGGTTTGTGTTGTTGCCTATATGTTTGTGTTGATTGATGATGTTATGTTTGACCGGTTGAACCGGGTGGATTATTCTGTTTTGCGTCTTTATGACGTGGTGTTGGTTTGTCGTTTATGTGAGTCGACGAGTATGATGCTGTTCAGCCTGGTGGGTCCCATATAGGGATTCACGGCGCTGTAATATACCTCGAATATCTTGAGGGCGTTACATGTGATTCTTGTTGCTATTAACTTAGCATGAATTTTAGTATCTTGAACTGTACTTATGGTTATCATTATGATTGATTCTTTCAGTATGGAAAGAAACCTGAGGGGTCGTGGCAGAGGGGGACGAGGCCGCGGAAGGGGCCGAATCCCGATACCTCGAGCCAACAGACGCGCGAATGCAGATCAGAGTTCCACAGACAGTGGTTCACTTTCTAGGGAACAATCGCACCACAGTGGGCGCGGGGATGCGCGTGTCGATCCTTACGTCGTAATGCAGGGCATGATGACACAGATGACCCAGATGGGTCAACTAATGGAAGCTATGCAGAGGGCCGCTACTGGCCAGCAGCAGGGGGCCCATCCTCCTCCTGTGATTGGCGGACCCGTGAGTCGGATTATCAGCGACATCTCTCGCCAGCGACCACCGACTTTTGAAGGCTCCTCTGAGCCTGCTGACATTGTACATTGGATCGAGCATTTTGAGAAACTTTTCCAGATGGTGGACTGCCCGGAAGAGAATCGCGTTTCAGTAGCGCGTATTACCTTGGCAAAGGCGCTCACACAGTGGCTTTCGATAAGGCGGTGATGGTGTTTGCACTTGGGAGGAATTTAAAAACCTCATGCTAGACCGTTACTATCCAGGGCCACTCCGCGAGGCCAAACTGTCGGAACTATTGAACCCCGACCCGTCTGAAGACGATGGTGTATTATCTGTTGCTGAGAAATTCCAGGCACTTCTTCCTTTTGCCACGACAATTATCCGATCAGAGGCCGATAAGATCAAATACTTTCTCAAGAGGCTTAAACCCCGAATGAGAATGCAGCTGTTGAATCACCACTGTACTACCTTACCGGAGTTTATCGAGAAGGCTCTGGAGTACGAGCTCACCGCGAAGGAGATTTCCAAGAAACAACCCCAGTCCAACAACAAAAGGTCCAAGAACCAGAACCAGACTGAGAGTAATCGGGGGACATTCAGGAAGCCCCAGTCATTGCCAAACCCTTCTGATCGACCACCGATGGCGTCAAAGCCCGCCGGATCGCACTCTCGAGCGGTCCCCTCTTCCGTGGTGTGCCACAACTGTGGGGGCCAGGGGCATATCAACTTCAATTGCCCAAAGCCTGCCATCACATGCCATACTTGTGGGAAGAATGGTCACCGTGCTCGTTTTTGTAGGAGTGGGCCCGGACATGATCCAGTGGCGTCTCATGCTCCAGTTCAATCTTCTGTCCAGAACCGGACGCCTCCGTCCGCTTCCTATCAGACCACCGGGGCGAATAGGGGAATGGGCCGTGGGAATCAAAGTGGTACACAGTGCGTCTGCGAAACCCGGGATTTACGAGATGAAGAAAGGCGATGATCCGAGGCGGCATGATTTCAGGTATACTCGAGATCCACTCCCAGCCTGTATGTGTTCTTTTTGATACCGGTGCTTCACACTCCTTTATATCTTCTTCTTGTTTAAGTCGTTTGCCTCTAAACCATGTTATCGATTGTGAGCCCTATGTGATTGGTCTACCTGATGGTAGAAGAATTATTGGAAATCGTGAAGTCGGAATTTGTCCAGGTCGTTTGAACGACCGTGAGTGGTTGTCAAATCTGATTGTAGTCGATCTACCTAAGGATGATATAATCTTGGGTATCGATTGGATGGATCGTCACGATGCAATACTCAGTGTCCGCAAGCGGATGGTTACCGTCACTTCTGATGATGGATTCGAGTGTATTTTTCGAGGTGATAATCCAGATCGTTACGGGAGAGTCATCAGCTATGAAAGCAAGTGAAAGCTTAATCAAGGGTGTATTGGTTATTGGTGCTACATGACCAAAGCAATGATCGACGATTGAATTGGCCGACATTCCGGTAGTCCGAGATTACCCCGATGTATTTCCGGACGAGTTACTGTGCTTACCTCCTCATCGTGACGTGGAGTTTATTATTGAGTTAGAACCAGTACGTCCCGCTCTCAAAATCACCGTGCCGTATGGCTCAGTGAGATGCAAGAATTGAAGAACCGGCTCGAGTTGGTGACAAAGGCTATATTCGACCTAGTGCGTCCTTGGGGAGAACCAGTGTTATTAAATGCGGAAGAAAGATGGATCTCTACGCTTATGTATTGATTACCGTGAGTGAGCAGGTAACCATCAAGAACAAGTATCCCTTGCCTCGTATTGATGATTTATTGGACCAACTTCGGGAGCTGCCGTGTTTTCTAAGATCGACTTGAGATCTGGTTATCATCAGTTGAGGATTCGAGAGTCTGACATTTCGAAGACAGCATTCCGTACTCGCTATGGGCATTATGAGTTCGTGGTGATGCCATTTGGACTGACTAATGCACCGGCAGTATTCATGGAGTTGATGAATCGAGTTTTTATTAACTATCTGGATCGCTTTGTAGTCGTTTTCATTGACGACATTCTGATTTACTCTCGCGATCACGAAGAGCACGAGCGTCACCTTCACCAAGTTCTCGATACATTGAGGCGGGAACAACTTTATGGGAAATTTTCTAAGTGTGAATTCTGGATGCCTGAGGTTGTCTTTCTCGGGCATGTGATATCAGCCGAAGGGGTGAGAGTGGACCCACAAAAGACGGAAGCCATTCGAGATTGGCTACCACCGAAGAACGTGAAGGAAGTTCGTAGTTTCCCTCGCAAAGTTACTACCGACGATTCGTAGAAGGATTCTCTAAAATTGCACAACCAATGACTAACTTACTGCGAAAGGACAAGAAGTATTTGTGGTCAGAAACATGTCAAAAGAGTTTTGATGAGCTCAAGAGTCGATTGATTTCGGCCCCTCTTTTGGTCTTACCAAAAGGAACAGAAGGATTTGTGGTATATAGTGACGCGTCGAGACAGGGTCTGGGATGTGTACTAATGCAGGAAGGGAAAGTGATTGCCTATGCAACGAGACAATTACGACCCTATGAAGTTAACTATCCGACCCATGACTTGGAGTTAGCAGCCGTGGTGTTTGCTTTAAAAATCTGGCGTCACTATCTTTATGGAATTTCCTGCCAGATCTTTACAGACCACAAGAGCCTAAAATACATTTTTACTCAGAAGGAGTTGAACATGAGGCAGAGAAGGTGGCTAGAATTAATCAAGGACTATGATATCGAGATCCTTTATCATCCAGGTAAAGCTAATGTGGTTGCCGACGCATTGAGCCGTAAAACCGTGCAGGAGCAGATGCTGAGCCGTTTGACAGCACAGAGAGAGTTGCAGTTGGACCTTATGAGGTCAGAAATTGAAGTTTGGTTACAGTGTGTTCAGGGACAACTTTGCACCCTTGAGATTTCTTCATCTCTTGATGATATGATCAAATCAAAGCAAGTTACGAACCCGTTCTTATCTCGAGTTCGGGATGAAGTAAACCAGGGGAAAGCCCCTGGATTCGTGATCCACGAGGATGGATTGATACGTTTTAGAAATCGAGTTTGTGTACCCGCTGACGAAGAGTTGAGGAACTCTATCATGAGAGAAGCCCATGCTACCCCGTACTCAATTCACCCGGGCTCTAGCAAGATGTATAAGGATTTGAAGCAGAATTATTGGTGGGGAAATATGAAACGTGAGGTTGCCGAATTCGTTTCGAGATGTTTGACCTGTCAGCAGGTTAAGATTGAGCACCAGCGACCCGCAGGAATGCTGAAACCACTCCCGATTCCTGAGTGGAAATGGGAGGACATATCTATGGATTTTATCACTAGTTTGCCGACGAGTCGTCGAGGAATGAATACGATTTGGGTGATTGTGGACCGTCTGACCAAATCAGCCCACTTCTTGGATATTAAGGACACGTGGGGCCCCGAGAGATTGGCCCAGTTGTTTATTAAGGAAATTGTGAGACTACGCGGTACCCCCAAGAGCATTGTATCAGACCGTGACGGGCGATTTGTGTCACACTTCTGGAAGGCAGTTCATCGTGCGATGGGTACGCAGTTGAATTTCAATACGGCTTTTCATCCACAGACTGATGGTCAGTCGGAGAGAACCATCCAGACTCTAGAGGATATGTTGAGAGCATGTGCTCTTGATTGGAAGGACGATTGGGAAGACCAGCTACCTTTGGTGGAATTCACTTATAATAATAGTTGGCACGCTTCGATTCAGATGGCACCATATGAGGCATTGTATGGCCGTCGCTGTAGGTCCCCTTTGTGTTGGGACGATCTGTCAGAATCTTTGGGTACGGAACCCGATATGTTGTTAGCCGCCCGTGAGAAGATCACTTTGATTAAGAGTCGGTTGTTAACGGCTCAAAGTCAACAGAAGTCTTACGCTGACCACCGTCGACGACCGCTTGAGTTCGAGGTTGGTGACCATGTGTTAATGAAGGTGTCTCCTACTCGAGGTGTTTTTCGTTTCGGAAAAAGGGGCAAGCTGAGCCCAAGGTACATTGGGCCGTTTGAGGTTCTGGAGCGTGTAGGTGATCTGGCCTATCGACTAGCCTTGCCACCAACCTTGAGTAAGATTCATAACGTGTTTCATGTCTCCCAGTTGAGGAAATATGTTGCTGATCCAAGCCACGTACTTCAATTCAAAGATATTGAATTAGCAGAGGATCATTCGTACGAGGAGCGTCCTGTACGGATACTCGAGAGGAGGATCAAGCAGTTGCGGAACAAGACGATTCCCCTACTGAAAGTTCAGTGGTCACGACACGGAGTCGAGGAGGCTACGTGGGAGACCGAGGTTAGTATGCGAGCGAGATACCCCAAGTTATTTACCCCTTAGTTTCGAGGACGAAACTCTTTTTAAGGGGGGAGTATGTAATATCCGACTGTAACTTTTCATTTTTACCTGTCATTGTATTATTCGGATAATCTGATTATCATGAATCGTTGCATTTAGTATTACGTCGTGGTATTATATATTTGAATATCATATCGTTGTTATTTCATTTCATATGTGATGATTCGATGTTAATTAGAATGTTGCATTTTCGAATTTTTCTGTTTATGTAGCGCACGCTACACAGTAAGATTAACGTACGCTAATCCTGTGCATTAGCGTGCGTAAGGTTTCCCCGGTTGCGTACGCTAAGAGGGAATCTGGCAGCAGTTGACTTCAGCACGTGAACTCCTTAGCCATTAGCATGCATGTGATCTAAGTCTGAGCTGTCGTGTCGGTGAGAATCTACTTTTATTAGCGTGCGTAACCCATTTATCATTAGCGTGCGCTAACGGCTTGCGATAATTCAAGACAGTAGCCACTGTAAGCCGCTTACGTACGTAATATCGACCGGATAGCATACGTAAGTTCATTAGCGTACGCTAATCTGCCCCGATAGCGTGCGCTAAGTCTGCACAGTCTATTTATAGGACCAGCCTGTTTTTCATTTCTTCACAACCCCAAACCGAATTTCTCTCTTCACATATCATACCTCTGCACTACCAAAACGATATCAACCTTCACCAACTTGTTTCTAAGCCTTGAATCTCGGAGTGGAGCTCATTTCCTTGGAGATTTGGAGTTGTTTTTAAGCTTGGAATATATTCTCTCATAGCTTTGAAGTTGTTCTTCATTTCTGGAGGTTGGTGTGCTTTCTTCTCTGCATTATTTTCTTATGTTGATGATTAATGACGAATTATACTTCACCTAGAGTTAGATTAAGCAAGTAAAACATGGTTATAATTAAACTCTTTAAACACTTCTTGATGAATATGATAAATGAGGGTTTAGATTAGAGGAGTTCTTGATATTGTAGTAATGGTAACCATGTTTGTAGTTGTCATTACTCACCTTCTGGACGAATTTAGCTCAGTAGGACAGTGTTGGATCGGTTAGCTTCATCATAACTGGATTTAGTCAAGAACTTGATATCATAAAGTGTTTAAACACCATTCTAGGTATTTATTTACCTTGAGAAGAACTTGATAATATTAAAGATGAGATTAGATGATCTAGTTCAGAAATCTTAGAAGCTTTAACAATCATTTTGTTCAGTTTCACAAGTCTTTGAAGAATGATAAGGATCTTACAACAATAACTTTTCATTAATCTATGGTATTGATAACTTAGAATGTGGTTCATCATCATGCTAAATAGATAGTGTTCTTAAGTAGATGATGCTGGTTATGAATGATACTATCATGGTAGATTGAGTATCAAATTCATTATGACTATCCTTTTATAATAAGAGATGTTGAATAACATGAGAATTTGATTTAAACCAATTTTATTGGTAAATTGAAGATGTTTTTGTTCATGGAATAACAAGAGAATTACCGGACACTTTTGGTATGGTAATCCGATTTTGAGAGATGAATTAGTTGTTTTGAAACCTTTCATTAATCGTTAAGGTATTCATGAGGGTGGAATAAATTATTCGAGTAGGTTGCGGGCGTCGTTTCCTACAAATCGATATTAATATTATGTGAATATGTTATTGAATGAATTACGTTTCATTCAAGGTTGCTTGTTCGATTGAGTGTTTAACCGAGGATACCGTCCGTTTGATCATTTGGAGAAGGACTATCTTTCGCTTACGGATTTGAGGCAAGTTATCTTGCTTGGTTATAATGATGATTAGATTCTTCTGATGGTTATATTTTTCATATATATGAATTGTTCATGAAAAGTTTGTCGTGATTTGACATTGTCCTTGACGTTATTCCGTTTCCTTCATGGGGTTGCATTCCCAAGTACGTCGTTTTGAATCATTGATCTCGTTGGCCTTATTTTCACTTCGGTGGGTTTTCTTGATCCTTAATCGGATATGTGTTTTGTTGAATTCGTTGTCATGTTGTATCGTGACATATCCGGAATCATATCTGCGTTCCGATTGGTTATTGTGTAGGATTTTTAGCCAGGCACGTATAGTCATTGGTGGATATTATTCTGCATTGGACTGTGCACACGGGACGTAGTTTCGTGAGGCTAATTAGGTACATTGTCCCACGTATATTTCTGGATTCCGTATACGAGGCGGACATGTACACGGACACATTTCCGGATCGGGCGTACTGTGATGTCCATCTTTGAGCCATACTGAAAATCGTCCATAGTATTGGATGCTTGTGACTGTTCGTTTCATACGCCCGAGGGGTATGATTGATAGTCGGAATGATTTCTTTGAAATCTATATATGTGAATTGTATATGTCAGAAGAATTGATTTTCATGTATATCTGACCCTGTGTTGGGCGAAATACTTGTATTGTATTTTAGGTCGAGGCAAAGGCAAGGCACGGGAAGAGCATGTCGACGGCGAAGGGTTCGAAGGATACTAGTTCGGGGCCCCCACATCTCTTGTTGTCCGGTTATGTTAAACCGTGTTATGTTATTTCCTGTTTCATTTAAATTGCTATTTGGTTGTATTTGCCATTTGAAGTATTTTTCATCTCCATATGGTTTATACTTGTTTTTGGATCCTGTGTATTGTAAGGACGTTTGCCATATTTTAATAAACTCCTAATCGGAGTAATGACTATTCATTGTGGGATTGATATCACAAATAATATTTGTTTAATCTGTTATGGCAAACAATAAGAGTGGGATTGATAATCAGAATTGAATGGTATTACCATAATGATCGTAAACTTGACATTGATATCACTTTTGTTATACGGACTTAAGAAAAGAATCATCGAAGGTTGTATCATTTCTAATAAGTTGGATTGGTTAATTAATCTTCATGATTAAGTTTGAATGTATTGATGATATTGGTAACAAGTGTATCAACCTTAGATTACCCGAACTACGTAAGAGAATTTGTAATAAAGATTGGAGTATGACATCATGATGATATGCTTATCCTTGAAGTTGGAAAACATTGAACATCATTAGATGATTCAAGTTTGCATGAGTGTAATATGTATGAAGATAACGTATGTTAAACACTGAGAATCTCGTAAGTTATATCATCAGACGAGTCAGTCGTCTGATCAGGGAGGATACTGTCAGATGCATGTTTAGCGTGCGCTAGGCTCTGTAGCTTACGTACGCTAACGGGTAGACTTAACATACGCTACGTTGGGTATGTAACGTATGTTATATCATCAGACGAGTCAGTCATATGATTAGAGAGATACTGTCATATGCATGCTTAGCGTGCGCTAGGTTTCGTAGCTTACGTATGCTAACGAGCAGGCTTAACGTACACTACGTTGGGTACGTAACGTACGTTATGCCGATCAGACAGGATATGTTTTGTTGAACTTTCGGCCATAGTTGTATTGTTAGATGTTCGTACGTTAGTTATTCGACGTGAGATGAACTCTATATTATTTCTTCTATTTAAGGTTCGAGCTTTGCAACATAATTAATCAAAGAGGCGACCTTCGAGTGTATTGACATTCGTCGAAGTTTTATCCTTGTCATCAATTCGAGGCAAGTACCCTAATTATAGTTGTTCGTATTATGTCGGTTATGTATTTGTTGTAATGTGCATATGTGTTGTGATTAATTGTCCACCATGTGTTGGTCCGACGAGATCATCATGGGAATCTATAGTTGTGTGTGCTGGATCGTTGGACAGGTAATTCCACCTTGCGTTGGTCTGACGGGATCATCATGGGAATCTATAGTTGTGTGCGCTGGATCATTGGAATACCATCAGTATGTTGAGATTGTCATAATGTGTTATGTGTTGCTATTATTTCTCGTTGGAGAAACTTGTCATGATTATTGTTGAATAAATCATTGTTGCATAATTATCGTACTTGTACTAGCATCGTTGTGCTAACCCCTTCGGGGGTGAACATTTTTTTATGTTCAGGATCCAGGAGAGCAGGAAAACAACCACTAGAACTGCATGACGACGAGGGTGCAGAGTGATGTTCCGACCGAGTTTAATTATCTGATGTTTGTGTTGTTTTAATAAGTACTCGAGTATATCTTTGTTTGTGATGTTGGATTTGGTTATGTATTAATATTCTTCATTTGGACGTTTGTATTTTCAGTATTGGCCCAGAACTGTTGTATTTTATTTCAGTTACTTTCATATATTGGTATCTATTATTGTCTTTTCATTTCTTCATCCTTTTAAATTCTTATGTAAAGGATTTACGGCGTTGTAATATTCCTGAATATATCGGGGTTGTTACAGAATATGGTATCAGAGCTAAGATTATGGATATCTTGGCCATTGGGTTAAAATAGGGGTCGTATAAGTCTTTTGAGGTAACCGTCCGTGAATAACATCACTGTACTGCCTACCTCTTCGTGCGAGCGGTGGTTGTAAGTTCATAAACTCTATATCGTTCTTTACATGTGATACCTCTTTATACTTGAACGTTAGAACGATATTGTTACCCGTATATTGAGTATTTATGCTTACAGTATGTTGAGAGGAGGACGTGGACGTGGTCGCTGTCGTGGACGCGGACGAAGGAATGCTGAGAGAGAAGCTTCATCTTCAAATCAGGCTAGCCACAGCTCAGACGAGCCACGAGAGTCTATTAACAACGAACCAAAACTTTTTGTTCCCGACATCCTTCGTCAGGTGGTCAACTAGATGACTCAGTTTGCTCAGGTTGTGGACTGAATGCAAGTGGCAGTAGGATTGCAACAGGGAGAGAGACAACAAGGCATCCCAGACTTGGGAAATCGAGGAGGCCGATGGCTCTAGGAGGTGGCGAAAATGCATCCACCAAAGTTTGACGGTTTCTCGGAGACGCTGACGTGGGATCACTGGCTTAGTGAGTTGGAGAAAGTATTCGCAGGGATTAACTGCCCAGACGACCGAAGAGTTCCCATAGCCCAGTACTTTCTGACAGGGGAAGCGTCCGAGTGCTGGGAAGCCATCCGGCCTATAGATCATGATGCCAACTGGGGAGAATTTAAATTGATGATGGAAGCTCAGTACTGCCCTCGTCCAGTGAGGGAAGCCAAAGTTCGATAGTTTTTCTCCGCGCAGCCTTCGGATGTGCCAGTATCTCAGTTGATTAAGACGTTTAACCACCAGCTGGCATTTGTTCGACACCTGGTCAGGACAGATGCAGAAATGATGATCCATTTCGATATGAGAATGAAACCGGAGATACAGAGGTACATGTCTGATTTTGAATGTACCACTCTCTATCGGTATCAGGACAAAGCGTTGGCATATGAGATTAAAGAAGCAGCGATGGAAAAATTCTCAGAATCCAAGAAACAGAAAGTGTCTGGTAATTTCATGGAGCACAAGAGCAGTGGCCCCTGAGGACCCATCATCCTATCATTCATTCAAGAAACCTCCGCATCCATCCAAGAGCGGAAAGAACTTCAGAGCAGTATCAACAACGACAGATGTGGTCAAGAGTTGTTTTAATTGTGGTCGCCTAGGACACCTTTGGCGTGATTGTTTCCATTCCCGAGTAACATGTTATGATTGCGGACAGGAAGGGCATCGTGCCATGTTCTAAAAGTATGCCACGAATTTAAATAGAGCTCGTACTTTGCAACCAGTTCAGAAAGAAGCAAGTGTTCAACAGATGCAGCAGAGTGTTCAGCTACCCAGAGTTTTGGTCGCAGACGAGGCAGAGGACAGTTCGACCGAAAGGGGACATCGAGTGCCGGATCCATTCCTCCACGCCTGTATGAGATGAGGAGGGCAGACGATCAGGATGTTGCTGTCGCATCAGGTACCATTCAGATCCTTTCACAACCAGTTAGCATTTTATTCGATACAAGGGCTACACATTCATTTATATCATTGTCTTATGTAAATCGTTTGAACATTTCTGGTTTTCATAATTGTGATCCTTATGTTGTGGGTTTACCGAGTGGAGAGAGAATTGTGGGGAACTTAGAAACTAAAGACTTTCTTGTATCAATTGGAGGCAGAGAGTGGCCCTCAAATCTGATTGTGATAGAAATGCAACGAGATGACTTGATCCTCGGATATGATTGGCTTAATCGATATGGAGCTATTGTAAACTACTGGAAGAGGAATATCTCGATGATAGTTGAAGATGGTTCCAAAATACTGTTCGAGGGATGGAGACCAGGAAGCTCAGGAAAGATGAGCAAAGCAATGAAAGCTGTCAAACTGCTAAAACAGGGCTGTACTGGATACTGGTGTTACGCTATGAAGAAGGAAGACGAAAAAGTAAAACTTTCATCCATTCCTGTGGTGAACGAATTTCCGGATGTGTTTCCTGACGAATTGCCTGGACTACCTCCACGACGAGATGTAGAATTCACCATCGAGCTGGAACCAGGAGCTACACCAATTTCTCAGTATCGTATGGCACCTATTGAGATGTACGAATTAAAGAAGCAACTGGAAGAGTTACTGGAAAAAAGGCTATATTCAACCAAGCATTTTGCCCTGGGGTGCACCAGTTCTTTTTGTCCAGAAGAAAGATGGATCGCTTCGATTGTGTATTGACTATCGAGAACTGAACAAGATGATGATCAAGAACAAGTATCCGTTGCCACGGATTGATGATTTGTTTGACAAGTTACAAGAGGCAACAATGTTTTCTAAGATCGATATGAGATCGGGATATCATCAGTTGAGGATTAAGGAATCTGATGTTCCGAATTCAGCATTCAGAACTCGCTACGGACACTATGAGTTTATAGTGATGCCGTTTGGTCTCACTAATGCACCTGCTGTGTTCATGCAGTTGATGAATCGAATGCTCATAGAGTATTTAGACAAATTCATAGTTGTGTTTATTAATGATATTCTGGTTTATTCCAAGAGCTCGAAAGAGCATGCACAACACTTACAGATCGTTTTGGACCTCTTGAGAAACGAGCATTTATATGCCAAACTTTCTAAGTGCGAATTCTGGCTAAAGGAAGTGATGTTCCTCGGTCATGTGGTATCAGCAGAAGGAGTCTGAGTAGATCCCCAGAAAATTGATGCAATTATGGATTGGAAGTCTCCTAAAAACGTGAAAGAAGTCAGGAGTTTCTTAGGACTTGCTGGGTGTTATCGTCGATTCGTGGAAGGGTTTTCCAAAATTAGTCGCCCACTTACTCGATTACTGCAGAAAACCCAAAAGTTTGAGTGGAACGAGATGTGCCATACCAGCTTTGATGAATTGAAGAAGAGATTGACGACGACACCGATTTTAGCACTACCACAGGGAACTTGAGGATTCATAGTTTACAGTGACGCTTCAAACCAAGATCTCGGGTGTGTACTGATGCAGAATGAGAAGGTGATCGCCTACGCATCATGACAGTTGAAGCCCTATGAAGTAAATTATCCAACGCATGATTTGGAGTTGGCAGCTGTGGTGTTCGCCTTGAAAATTTGGAGACATTATTTGTACGGGACTCACTGTCAGATCTTCACGGATCATAAGAGTCTCAAATACATATTCAGTCAGAAAGAGTTAAATATGGGACAAAGGAGATGGCTGAAATTGATTAAGGACTATGACTTGGAGATTCTTTATCATCCAGGCAAAGCAAATGTAGTGGCCGATGCACCGAGCTGCAAGCCTGTCTCTATTCGAATGTTGGAGACTCTCACCTCCCAGACCAGCATTCAACGGGAATTGATTCGCGAAGGAATTGAAGTATGGTTGCAAAGAGTCAAAGGACAACCGTGTGTGATGGAATTAACTTCATCGTTAACTGAAGAAATCAAATCTAAGCAATTAGATGATCCTCTGATGGTTCGGTTATGTGACGAAGTGAGCAAGGGACGACTTTGTGTTCCCGATGTTGATGTTTTGAAGCAGACAATTCTGAAGGAAGCTCACAGTACGCCCTATTCTATCCACCCGGGCACCAGTAAGATGTATAAGGATCTGAAGCATAATTTCTGGTAGGGCAAAATGAAGAAAGATGTATCGGATTATGACTCGAAATGCTTGATTTGTCAGCAGGTTAAGATTGAACATCAACGACCTACCGGAATGCTGAAGCCGCTCCCGATTCCTGAATGGAAGTGGGAGGACATATCGATGGACTTTATCACTAATATACTGAAGACCAGAACAGGGATGAACATGATTTGGGTGATAGTTGACCGTTTAACCAAATCGGCTCATTTTCTAGGCAATAAGGACACTTGGAGACCAGAGTAGTTGGCACGAGTGTTTATTACAGAGATAGTCCGATTGCATGGTATGCCGAAGACCATTATTTCTGACCGAGATGGTCGCTTCGTGTCTCATTTTTGGAAAGCAGTTCATAAGGCCTTGAGAACTGAGTTGAACTTTAGCATAGCTTATCATCCGCATACATACGGACAGTCTTAGAGAACTATTCAACCAGTGGAAGACATGCTAAGAGCTTGTGCCTTAGATTGGTCGACTGAGTGGCTAGTTCATTTGCCTCTGATTCACTTACAACAATAGTTGGCATGTTTCCATTAAGATGGCATTGTTTGAAGCATTACACGGGAGGAGGTGCAGATCGCCCCTGTGTTGGGATGATTCATCAGACTTGATCGGGACGGAACCAGAGTTCATCATACAGATGCGAGAGAAGATATCTTTGATTCGTGAAAGATTGTTGACCGCCCAGAGTCGACAGAATTCTTATGCAGACATGCGCCGTCTCCCATTAGAGTTCAATATTGGAGATCACGTGCTTTTGAAGATTTCTCCTACTCGGGGAATCTTTCATTTTGGGAAAAAGGGAAAGCTGAGTCCGAGGTATATCGAACCGTTCGAGATTCTTGAAAGTGTTGGAGAGTTAACATACAGGTTGGCATTACCGCCGTCGCTGAGCCATGTTCATAACGTATTCTATGTATCCCAGTTACGGAAATATATACCGGATCCCAGCCATGTCATTGATTTCGGCGAGATTGAAGTCGCTAAGGATGGCACGTTTGAAGAAAGACCGATCAAGATACTCGAAAGTCGAGTCAAACAATTGAGAAATAAACCAATCACTTTGGTTAAGGTGCAGTGGTCACGCCACGGAGTTGAAGAAGCCATTTGAGAAACGGAAGATAGCATGAAGTCCAGATACCCAGAGTTATTTTCGTCTTGAGTTTCGGGACGAAACTCCTTTTTAGAAGGAGAGTATGTAATATCCGGATAAATTGTTGAGTATTTTCATCCGTATTTGAACCCTGTATTATTCGAATTTGTGATATCAATAATCGAAGTATGATCTTTCCCGTATTCGTATCTACGCGCATGATAATATCAATCTTGTAAATTTATTCATGCAACTACATCGTAGCGTACGCTAGCTTGTAAGCATAGCGTACGTTACGAGTCGCAGGTAGTGTACGCTATTGTCAAGGCATAGCGTACGTTAAGTAGTCAATTATTGATCAGATTGGTCGGCACATGGCCCACCTCGAGATGGGGACAAGATAAGATTCCCCTGCGTGGCCCGGTCAGTTTTTAATATTAAACAGGTCAATGGAGATTAGTGCACACTAAGGGATGTGCATAGCGTACGCTAAGTATGTGTATTACGTACGTAACTTTGAGGATGTAGCGTACGTAAGAGAGTACAGAATGAGGCAGTAAGCTATCAATGGACGATAGCGTACGCTAAGTATCACAGATAGCGTACGCTAAGTTTAAAACATTATAAATGGGACAACACCCCATTTCATTTGTCTACATTTTCTTCACTAATCCTTCACTTCTTTGAAGTCCAGAGAGCCTCCCCCTTCTACATAAACACCCTTAGACCACCTATACTCGATCATTGGAGATTGGGTATCACTTATATTGATCATTGAAGTTGAAAAGCATCTTGGATTGACACACAAGCAATCGGAGTTGGACTCTACCTATTGTCTCGGTGTTTTCTTCGGCTTAAGGTATGTTAATGCTATCTCCAACCTTAGATTCGTGATTCTTAAGGATGTTATGATCACACTACCGAGAATATTAGGTTCCATATATGATTTATACAACCAAACATCATGTTTAGAAATTGGGATGATTATGCTTAAGCTACCACTACAGTTGGAATCTTGTTATGGCAAACAATAAGAGTAGTGTGCTGAGATTGATAATCCATATTGAATGGTATAACCATAATGATCGTAGACTTTATATTGATATCACTTTTGTTAGACGGACTTAAGAAAAGGATCATCGAAGGTTGTATCATTTTTTATAAGTTGGATTGGTTAATTAATCTTCATGATGAAGTTTGCATGTATTGATGATATTAGTAACAAAGGTATCAACCTTAGATTACCCTGTTGTTACCCAAAATATTATCCGGAGACGATATTGCTGGAATGGTCGAGTAACAAACAAATGCGAGAGCACGTCCGTGGGGAAAGTAAATAACACAAGATTTGATGGGGTTGTTAGTCCCGGGCTTGAATGCTCTCGCGAGATATTATTAATACAAATACTTTGGAGTACAAATATTCATGTTAGAGTACAATTACAATGAGTGTAAAGACCCTAGTTATCTTAGCTATTGAGCGTGAAGATTGTCGGAAGAACCAGATATGATGCTCTGTGAGTTCTTGTAACAACGATGGAGTCTTTGTGGACCCGTGAGAAATCGACGGTCTCTCACAGTGTGTATTAGCTGTATGTCTGAGCTCCTGGACTTGTGAATCTCTTCAAACCTGAACTATAGGGAGTTCTTGCCTCTGTCGACCGTCTTTTGGTGAAGAGGTGCTGAGAGAGAAATCCTAAATGGGTTCGAGAGAGAAAGCCTGAGAGGAGAGAGTTGTGAACTTTCATGGATGTATTTACCAATGTTTTTCTGAACCTTTTTCTAGTTGCTGGAGGTTCTCTATTTATAGGACTGGGAGTCGCTGGGCGATCGCCCCTGCTGTATTATAATAAGCGGGGCGATCGTGTTTAGCACATGGGATGGTCTCCTTAAAGTCCACAGAAGTTGCTGGCTGCCAGAAGTGCGAACCAATGAGAGGCCAACACGTGTATGTGTCGCTGTCTTGGGAGGCCCTACTGAGGACCTTTCGGCGGGTCTGTCGGTAGGTGAGGTCGTCCTTGTCACTGACAGCTGTTGATGGGCTGGAGTCAACGATCCACGTTCTGCGGTGCCTTTCGCGGATCTGCACATGGGTGCTTGCTTCGTGATCCAGTCTTCGTAGACTTTGACGGACGATGGCCTTGTTCGTGGCACAGGCCGGTCGTCCTTGGTCGGGCACTAGAGTCAATCGCTAGGTGCCAAAAGGCGATCGCCTTGGGAGTCGATCGCTAGATATTCGAAGGTGGATTGCTACCTCCATTTTGGCAAGTTCGCCGTAGCTCGTTTGGTCGTGAACTCGGTCGCTCGGCCCTTATACCGATCGCCGTCGAGGCATATAAATTGCCGCACAACAATTGCCCCCCAGCTCGCTCCGATGTTGGAAACGTGGGGTGAGGTGGTTCTACTGGCAATCGCTTAACTTTGACGAGTGACTTGGTATTTTACGGAACTGGCGATCGTCTTTGAGCGGATTGGTTTTGAATTTGGACAAGCTGGTCGGTCGCTGAAATGAGCGGGAAATGATAGCGGTCGTGAAAAAGTCTCCAGGGCACGTGTCAGGTTCCTGTTGGGGGAGACCGACGGAAGCCCCTGCCTTTTCCTATATTTGCATGGAAGCCCCTGCCTTTTCCTATAAAAAGGGGCTAGGTTACAGTGTTAAGAACCTTATGCGTTTTCACCGAAGAAGAAGATAGTCGAAAATTTTCTGAAGCTTCGTCTGCCGATCATCGATCGACTCAACCCCTCAGTAAGAAACACTCCTTTTTCTCCTCTTCTTTTTTCGAGAATGTCTGGAGTACCTTCATCATCTGTAATGGACATCGCCTCTGCCGCTGGGACTTCGACTGTCCGGGGAGGATCCTCCACGGAATTACATATGGAGACGGCCGCCGAGGCTATCCACGCTGGTATTAATCCCGTGGAAGTCGAGGCATTATTCAACGAGGACGACGATGCCAGGGAGGCGGCGGATGAGCAGAAACGTTTGCTGGCGGAGAAGGATATGGTGGTGAAGGTTTATTGGGAGCAGCATAGTGCTTTTGGCCTAGCCTATTTGGCCTTCGCAGAAATCATGGAGAGGTTGGCTGGTCCGAGTCCCAAGTTCGACTATCGGGAGTACTCGATCGCCCATCCCTATCAATCCACGAAGCGGTCGCTGTTTCGGGCCGCACAATGCTCTCAGTGGTCCTTAGGCCAGATCAGGAGCTCGGCGACCAGGAAGGACCTGGCCGTCTGGAGGGCGAGGTATCATGTCCCCTCCGATGTGGATATTTTCGCGTCGGCCAAGAATGAGTGAGTCGACCAACCCTTGGAGTGTATGGTCGCCGTGAATGAGGAAATAATGGAGGCCGGGCTGCGGTTCCCTCTGGCGTTTGCTGTCTCCCATCTGTTGGTCGCCTGGAATGTGGCGCCGCTTCAACTAATGCCGAACGCCTGGCTTCAGATCGTCTGTGCCCTCACCTTGTTCGGCGATCACCGGCTGTACCGCCTTCCCTCACCGTTGGATATGAACCACCTTTTCAAGCTGACGGTTCAAAAGGGGCCGTCGGAGGCTATCATATCCAGGGCTATTCCGGTCGAGTGATCCTTGGGGTCCCGAACAAGGTGCGGGGCGATCCGGCGAAGTGGTTCTGGGTCGGCGTTGCATGGAAGGCATCAGCGAGCGACAACCCCACGGGCGAGCTGGATATTCCCACTAGCTTTTGGGAGAGGAATCCGAGTAAGGGTTTTGACTCTCCCTTTGTTTGGATATGTTCTGAACTGATCTAATTTGGTCTTCCTTTTGTAGGTTTCCATATTCCGGTGGTCGACGAGCTATCTTTCGATTTTTTGGTCGTCTAGGAGCGGATACGAAGTCTTCCGGACGACGACTTAGACGCTCGATGGATTAACAAAGAGAGCTGTTGGCTGTCTGCTCGGCTATTCTGTTTCCCGCGACACCTTTCGGTCCAAGCTATGACTTTCTCCGATCTCCTTTTGCTCGGCGATTGTCCTATTTGAAGAATGTGTTTAACTGTTGTTTGATCGTTTCTTATTGCAGAGGTCCGCTTCCCTAGCTTCTTGGAGCCTCCACCGGAGATTGCTATGTCGAACCCCGGAGTTTTGAGTCGCCTGCGCCAGAAGAAGTTGAGTAGAGTTCCTCCGGTGGCGTTACCTCTTATTCCGGAGGTGAGGCCTAATGTAGAGCCGATCGCAGCAGTGGGAGAGGTTCGGGAGGAGGGACTCCGGCTGAACCGCAAGTGACAAAGGTTGGGGGAGCCCCCAGTCTCTGCCCCTGTTGGTGAGCCGCCGATCGCCTTGCCTCCGCTCACCGCGGTCCCCCTGGTGGATGAGCCTACGCCTTCATCGGCTTTCTTGCAAGCCATGGCGATCGCCGAGGCCGAGACCCCTCGCGGGAAACCGTACTTTGGTCGCGACCCCGGGAAAGCCGAGAGGTAAACTTTGCTGGTTTGCTGAGTTTTGTCACTTGCATAGGAGATGTGCTAACTCTTCTATTCTTGATGCAGGATCCGAAGCACTAATCCGGCTTGCCCGCCGCTGGTATTGGATTTCCTCGCGAGCCTATCTCCTTGCGAGGCCTGTGATGTCCCTCAATACGTCAACCAGGCTGTTTTTGCTTTGCGGAAGGCCTAGACGACCGACTTGGATGTGATCGCCCACCAGCGATCCGGGAACACGATGCAGGCTGCTTTTGCTCTCTCTCCAGGCGGCGACGATGGCTGCCCAGGCTGTGAAGGAGTTCGAAGGGCGTCCTTCTACTTCCCGTATTCAGGTGGACCTCGAGGCCGCTCGGAAATAGAACTCCGAGTTTGCCGACATGATCGTGGCTATGGAGAAGGACTCTTTGGATGCGGCTAAGCGGGCAAGTCAGGATCTTGAGCTGGCGAGATAGGATTCTGAGCGAGCCAGGGCGACGGTCGACTAGCTTCGAGATCAGATGACAGACGCCCGTCGGTCGTATGCGACTGCTCAGAAGGAAGCCGATCAGCTGAAGGTGACTGTCGCTCGGATAACTAGCGAGCTGGCATCGTCGAGGGGGGAGACGGCTGCTAAGGAGTCCGAGCTTCAGGGTGCGCAATAGGCGGTTGCGGAGTTGAAAGGGAAGCTGGAGGCGACCGAGGCTGATCCGTTTCACAACGTGGAGTTCGTCAGCGAGTTTGCCTATTACATGGCATTCGCTGACTCGCTTCGCGCCGCTAAGAAAGGAGGGCTGGAGGTTGGCTCTCTGGCTGAAAACTTCAAGGCATACGCGCTGAAGCATCCTCTTCATTCTGCCTTCTCCGTGCCGATCTTGGACCTCTCGGAAATCGGCGTAGACCTGAGCTGGTACCCAACTGCCGAAAATCTTGTTCATCAATGCCCAGGAGGATGGGGAGGCAGCTCCGGAAGCTGGAAAAGGGTTGTGGGCCGATCCAGTGGTCGAAAGTGAAGGCCAGGCAGGGGCAGCATGAGGCTCTACGTCCTTCTTTTGTTTTTGTTTTTGACTTGTAATTTTTGTAGCTTTGTTGTACTTAGGTCTACGGGCGACCATGTATGTACTTTGATATTCCAAGTAATGAAATGAGACTTTGATTCTTCGATTTATTGCTTGAATGACTGCTTTTTTGAGTCTTTGCATGACTTTGTACAAATGTGTGAGGAGAGATTGTTGCGTGTATAGCTCCAAGTGAATTGATAAACTCATATAGATAACTTTTACAACAAAATCGATCGCTGCACATACATCTGAAAACTGTCGATCTCCGTATGTAATTGAATAGGGACGATCGTCGTATATATAGCTCCGCCCTTCCCCCTTGTTTTTGTTCACTTAGTGAAAGTAAGGGGACGAACATAAATCGTTGAGTGAGTGGTCTTTAATTTTCCAGATTCCTCGAGGAAGGCCGTCCATCTCGGTCTAGAGGAACCGTGCACGATCGTGGAGTTCGATGGAACCGACCTCCACGACCATGTCTTGTGCGTGAGCGACATTCCGTCCGATGGCTAAGTTCTCGCGACTCACTTAATTGTGAGGGTCTTCCGTAGGCTGCGCCTCGCCTCGTACTTAAACGAAGGGCGTGCGGTCTTGGTCTGGAGGAGTCCTTGCGCGGGCTGTCGTTGGATTAATCGACTCCACGGCCGAGGCTTGTTAGCACTTTTGATGGCGATCCTCGACGGTATAGGTTGTGACGGGGGGAGGGACGCATCGCATTGTCCGTATCCACCATGTTAAGTGATGGACCTTTGAGGGCGGGCAAACGTGTTCACAGATCTGTTTTGGAGGGCCCTTTGGCTACGCCCGCCTCGTATTTAAACGAAGGGCGAACAATCGTGGCCCAAAGGGACCTTGCACGGGCACAGAGAACGGTTCCATCGTCCTCCACAGCCATGTCGACACTCTTCTACCTCGGACCATCATGTCAGATGACGATCCTCGACGGTATACGTTGTGTAAGGGGACACGATCGCTTGCCTAGGTTCTTCATGCTGATGACGAACTTTAGAGGGCGAGCGAGTCCTCTTTTGATTTGTTTTTGGAGGGTCCTTTGGCTACGCCCGCCTCGTATTTAAACGAATGGCGAGTGATCGAAGCCCAAAGGAACCTTGCATGGACGGATCGTCGGTTTCATCGATTTTCACGACCATGGCGGCACTTTTCTACCTCGGACCATCATGTCAGATGACGATCCTAGACGGTATACGTTGTGCTAGGGGAGGCGATCGCTGCCTAGGTCCATCATGTTGATGACGAACTTTAGAGGGCGAGCGAGTCATCCTCTTTTTCGAAGCGTTTGCTTAGGCAGTAGCCTTTGGTTTGATGAGGTGGGAATCGGGGAGAGACTTTCGAAGTTCCTCCCTCTTGATTGAAGTATATAGATCCAGTCGCTGAGTTTGATCGAGGGGTTGGCTCGTATGAGCCTTCCGGCCTGTTCGTGTTCGACTCTGGGGACCGTATCGGGAGATTGATGGGGCTCCGGCTAAGCCAATAAGCTGTCCAACTTGCCCTCCTCGAACAATCTCCAGAGTTGTCTGAGGAGGTCGCGGCATTGGTTGGTGCTGTGGCTGGGACTCTTTTGGTAAGCACAATATTGATTGTGGTCCAGATGACCGTGGTCCCATATTGCCTTTGGCTTGTTTAGCGGTTTGCGCCTCTTGATGGCGTAAAAAATGTGGGCCGGAGTTCGGTTGAACTTGTGGAGGAGATGAGGTTCCACATCCTCGAAGGCCTTGAGATCGTCGGGTGGCTTGGCGACCGCCATTTTGGTTTTGGCGATCGCCGTCTTTCGGACGGGAGGTGGCGTTCCCTCGCCTAGGCGGAGGGTAAGCAGCCTCTGCCTGGCCAGAAAGTCGGCAGCCTTAGCGCGGAAGATCGCGTAGGTTAGGGGGATGTCCTTCGTGAGGTGCCTAAACATGGGCGAATGACCGTAGAATCCCCCCAGGACCGAGTAGAGAGCGAGCTCGTCGCTGTTGGGCTCGCCGTTAAGGACTATTTCATCCACCCAGTTGATGTAATCTGCGTCGGATTCATCTTCCCCCTGCCTGATTTTCATCATGCGGTGGGGGCCTTCTGGTCTGGCGACCTTGGCGGCGAAGTATGACGTGAAGTCATTCGCCAGTTTCTCAAAGGAGATGATTGATCGCGGTGGTAGTGAGACGTACGAACTATGGGCCAGCTCGCCCAATGTTAATGGGAAGATTCGGCACTTGGTCGCGTATGATGCCCCACACCCGGTCATGTAGATCCGGAACTTGCTGAGGTGGGTCTCGGGGTCCGATCTCCCTTCGTACAAAGGTGTTTTGGGAGGAGTGATTCTTGGTTGCACGAGGGCAAGCTCGATGTGGACTGCGAGTGGCTCAGTCGGTCCGATGATCTTTCTACTGGCGCTTACCCCAGTATCCAAGAGCACTTTCATCTCGTCGAGCTGATGCTACATAGCGGCCATCGCCGCGGCCTGGCTGCTCGCGGCTAGACGCTCGGAGCGGGAGCCGAGGCGATCAAGTACTGACCCTCTGGCGCTCGGAGCGGGAGCCAGACGGATGACCTGTAATCAGTTCGGATTTGGGTAGACCGAACTCCTGGTGATGGACTCGGATTCCGTCGTCTCGTGGTTGGGGCCAGAATGCCCCGGTCGCCATGATGGATCGCTTCCCAAGCGACTGAATACGGAACCGTCCTGCCTAGCGAGAGCCTTTTCTCGCGAATCGGGGCTTTCTGACAATCGCTCGCCCAGTAGCCCCTTGAACTTCCGTTTGCCCACGCGGCGGATGGCCGAGGGGGTTATAGCGGGCGCAGCGCATGCTCTCCGTCGCTCCTTTAGGATGGCCATAGCCTCCTCGATCTGTTCCGTGGTTTGGAACTGGTCGAGCAAAAGGCTGGGGCCGTCCCTCAGGTGCGGGATCGAGAGTCTCGCGTCGCCGCGGCTACCCTCTGCCGCCGGCTGGGGATCGGATCGAGTCGGTATATGATGTTCGGCGGTTCGGAGAGTGGCTCTCTTCGATGTGGTGGCAAATGTCATTATTCTGAAGGCTTTTCTTTGAAGAACAATGAGTGTTTCTTCAAGTATATGCCCCGGAGAACAGTGAGTGTTCTTCGGGACGGTAGGAATGAAAATGTAGGTTAAGATGCCCCTTCTTCTAGCGCCAATTGTTGTTACCCAAAATATTATCTGGAGACGATATTGCTGGAATGGTCGAGTAACAAACAAATGCGAGAGCACGTCCGTGGGAAAAGTAAATAACACAATATTTGCCGGGGTTATTAGTCCCGGGCTTGAATGCTCTCGCGAGATATTATTAATACAAATACTTTGGAGTACAATTATTAATGTTAGAGTACAATTACAATGAGTATAAAGGCCCTAATTATCTTAGCTATTGAGCGTGAAGATTGCCGGAAGAACCAGATATGATGCTCTGTGAGTTCTTGTAACAACGATGGAGTGCTGTGACGACTGTGAGAAATCGACGGTCTCTCACAATGTGTATTAGTTGTATGTCTGAGCTCATGGACTTGTGAATCTCTTCAAACCTGAACTATAGGGAGTTCTTGCCTCTGTCGACCGTCTTTTGGTGAAGAGGTGCTGAGAGAGAAATCCTAAATGGGTTCGAGAGAGAAAGCCCGAGAGGAGAGAGTTGTGAAATTTCGTGGATGTATTTGCCAATGTTTTTTTTGAACCTTTCTCCAGTTGCTGGAGGTTCTCTATTTATAGGACTGGGAGTCGCTGGGCGATCGCCCCTGCTGTATTATAATAAGCGGGGCGATTGTCTTTAGCACATGGGCTGGTCTTCTTAAAGTCCGCAGAAGTTGCTGGATGCCAGAAGTGCGAACCAATGAGAGGCCAACACGCATATGTGTCGCTGTCTTGGGAGGCCCTACTGAGGACCTTTTGGCGGGTCTGTCGGTAGGTGAGGCCGTACTTGCCATTGACAGCTGCTGATGGGCTGGAGTCAACGATCCACATTCTGCGGCGCCTTTCGTGGATCTTCCCATGGGTGCTTGCTTCGTGATCCAGTCTTCGTAGACTTTGACGGACGATGGCCTTGTTCCTGGCACAGGTCGGTCGTCCTTGGTCGGGCACTAGAGTCAATCGCTAGGTGCCAAAAGGCGATCGCCTTGGGAGTCGATCGCTAGATACTCGAAGGTGGACTGCTACCTCCTTTTTGGCAAGTTCGCCGTAGCTCGTTTGGTCGTGAACTCGATCGCTCGGCCCTTATACCAATCGCCGTCGAGGCGTATAAATCGCCGCACAACATACCCGAACTACTTAAGAGAATTTGTAATCAAGATTGGAGTATGACATCATGATGATATGCTTATCCTTGAAGTTGGAAGACATTGAACATCATTAGATCATTCAAGTTTGCATGAATGTAACATGTATGAAGATAACGTACGTTAAACACTAAGAATTTCGTATGTTATATCATCATACGAGTCAGTTGTCTGATCAGGGAGGATACCGTCAGATGCATGTTTAGCGTGCGCTAGGCTCTGTAGCTTACGTACGCTAACGGGCAGACTTAACATACAATATGTTGGGTAAGTAACGTACGTTATATCATCAGACGAGTCTGTCACCTGATCAGAGAGAAACTGTCATATGCATGCTTAGGCTTCGTAGCTTACGACGCTAACGAGCAGGCTTAATGTACGCTACGTTGGGTACGTAACGTACATTATGCCGATTAGACAGGATATGTTTTGTTGAACTTTCAGCTGTGGTTGGATTGTTAGATGTTCGTACGTTAGTTGTTCGATGTGAGATGAACTCTATATTATTTCTTCTGTTTAAGGTTAGAGATTTGCAATGTGATTAATCGAAGGGGCGACCTTCAAGTATATTGACATTCATCGAAGTTTTATCCTTGTCATCAATTCGAGGCAAGCACCCTAATTATAGTTGTTCATATTATGTCAGTTATGTATTTGTTGTAATGTGCATATGTGTTGTGATTAATTGTCCACCATGTGTTGGTCCGACGGGATCATCATGGGAATCTATAGCTGTGTGCGCTGGATAGGTAATTCCACCATGCGTTGGTCCAACGGGATCATCATGAGAATCTATAGTTCCACGGATATTTTGGGTTAACCACTCTAGGAAGGACCGACGGGTCCTCTGAGGGTTCCGTAGCCTCTAGTGCGGTTCCGAGGTTAATCATGTATGTATTGAATGTGATGCTATGAGATTTAGTTATTCCGGAATACTAGTCTTGAAATGATGAGATGATGATTACATTTACTTATTGTGTTTCATATTTGTTATACTTCCATTAGCTATTCGACGGCTAACCCCTTTGTGGGGGAAATAATTATCATGTATTTCAGGATCCAGGAGAGCGGATAGGCATGTACCGGGTCGGCATGAAGATGATGGGCAAGTGTGATGCTGTGTCTTGTCTCTGATTATGTTTTATATTTCATCCATTCAGTGTTGTTGTCCTTGAATGGTTTCTGAATACTCGAGTACTATTTTCGGTTTCCTTGATGTTCCGGCCTGTATTGCTGTGGTATTGAATTGAGATGTGTTGTATTTGGATATATATTGGATATGGTTTGAATACTATTTTTATTGTCCTTCATTTCATTGTATTGGACCTTCTCGGTCAGAGTTCATATGTTCCGCATATAAATAGCCTTGTGGGTCCCAAGGCGGGACTTACGGCGCTGTAATATACCCTGAATATCTTGGGGGGTGACAGGTTCGTCGAGTAGTTGAACCGTGGACCGGCCAACTTAGAATGTTAACTCGGCGTAGTAGATGTTAGATGCTCGTACGTTAGAATTGTTACGTAAGTTGAGTTGTCATTATTTCTTTTTGTGTAAGGTTCGAGGTTTGCGAACGGTTGAAAGAAGGAGTGGCCTTCGAGTTTGTTGAAGTCATGAAATATTTATTTCTTGCCATCTTTCAAAGGCAAGTATTTTAATTATTTTTTATGTATTGATGATATACATGTTGTCGTGCATTTGTGTCGTTGTTGCATGTCCACCTCGTGTTGGTATGACGGGATCATCTTGGGATCTATGCTAGCGTGCGCTGGATCAATGGACAGGTTTTTCCACCTCGTGTTGGTCAGACGGGATCATCTTGGGATCTATGCAGTGAATGCTGGATCATCGGAATTACCATGTGTATGTTGTATCATGTTGTGGTTATCATATTGTGTATATTATTGTGAGTTTTCTCGTAGTAGAGACTCGTTGTTATTATTGTCATTGATGATGTTGTCTTTATTCTTCATGAGATGTTGAATAATCTGTTGTTGTATAATTATCATACTTGTACTAGAATCGTTGTGCTAACCCCTTCGAGGGTAGACATTTGTTGTATGTTCAGGATACAGGAGGATGGGGAAACAACCACTAGAGCTATATGAGGACGAGGGTGCGGAGTGATGTTACGGTCGGGATGATTTGTCAGATTGTGTTTTGTTTTAATAAAGTACTCGAGTACGCTGTTGTTTTGTTTGTATTTTGAGGTTGTATTCGGATGTTGGCTTATTTGAACGTTTTAGACTAGTGATGTAATACTTATTTTTACAGTTGGTATTCAATAATGTTGTTTTTAAATTCTTAGCCTAGTAAATCCTTATATTAAGGATTTATGGAGCTGTAATAATACTGAATATCTCGGGGTGTTACAGAATATGGTATCAGAGCTAAGATTATGGATATCTTGGCCATTGGGTTAAATTAGGGTCCAGGTGTGTCTTTTTGAATTAACCGGCCGCGAATAACATCACTGTACTGCTTACGTCTTCATGTTAGCGGTGGTTGTAAGTTTCCTAAACTCTATCTTGTCCTTTACATGTCATGTACTTTTTGATAATTGAACATTAGAACGATATGTATGCTTACAGTATGTTGAGAGGAGGACGTAGACGCGGTCGTGCTCGTGGACGCGGACGTAGAAACGTTGAGAGGGAAGTTTCAGCCTCTATACCTGATTTGTTGTCAAATCAGGCTAGCCACAGCTCGGGCGAACAATAAGAGTCCGTCAACAATGAACGAGAGCAAACCGTGGACACGAATGCCGAGCCTGCTGTTCCCGACATCCTTCGTCGGGTGGTCAACCAAATGACCCAATTTGCTCAAGTTGTAGATAGAATGTAAGTGGCGGTAGGATTGCAGCCGGGAGAGAGACAGCAAGGCATCCCAGACTTGGGAATTCGAGAAGATAGCACCAGAGGCTATGGAACCCTCAGAGGACCCGTTGGTCCGTCCAGAGTAGATATAAACCATTACACAATTGATATACCGTACTTTCAAAGTCGAGAATGCACAATCATAACATATACTTGCCTTTGAGACATCGAGAATTCGGAAGGAAAAGTGTATAAGTTCGGTAGGTCCAAGAACGCATTCCGGACACCTAAACGATTCGTAAGGAATACGATAATCAATAATCCATACTCAAATCACATGAAGAAACTCCCGAAACCCGCCTACGATTCACGAAACTACACGGATAATCATCTAGAGGTTTGAAAATCACCCAAACCCTCTCAAGTCCGAACAAGGTACAAAACAATCCATATAATCGTAGGGGAAGCATGGGTACGGGGTAGATGCATCATATTCTCAAAGATCTCAATCTCCAAAATATAACACCCCCAATCTGCTCAGGGATATTACACGCCGTAGAACCTTTCCTCAAGGATCTACCAGGCTGGTAATAACGTTAAACGTCTCGACAATGCCTTTAAGGATAAAATGACTCAGTAGACCGATTTGGTCTTTCAATAAATACATACAACTCAATCACAACACATGCCCATGCAGGGGTCGAGTACAACACACTCCCGTACAATGGGAAGAGAATACTGCAGTGGAAAATAAAATACAACTAAACCAATATGACATCAACGGGTCCTCGTGTGATTAGTATCGTTCATCTTTCAACATCCTTCATGTCGGCCCTATGCTATGCTCCAAAACCTGAATGCAATACAGACATCCACCCCCCGATTTCTCGGGGGTTAGCAAAATTCCACAATTTTGCTAGTGCAAGTACAAAGTGCAAAAATACGAGCCATACAATACAAGTTCCAAGGACAATAATAACCAGGAATCCTCAAAGATTTAAACATAACGAAAATACTTCCCGAGACAAGAGTTTAGGTAAAGCTTTCCAAAATTGAAAGATCCCAAGTCTGTAATACCCGGTTGTAATTCAGTAATTATCATTCAGTATTTATCATTCAGTAATTGATACTCAGTAATTTCATTCATTATTGATCATTTGTCACTCATATTCAGTCATGGTATTCATCATTCAGAGTAATTGTATCGTGTATCAATCGTCATTCATCACTAATCTGATTGGAGTTTCGTGCCGTGTTTATCATCATTGTCATTTTCGTTGCGAGCTGTGCGTGAGGGGTAGCGCACGCTACGTACTCCTTTTAGCGTATGCTAATTGGGTATAGGTAGCGCACGCTACCACTCAGCCTTAGCGCACGCTAAGGTTACCCTGGCTGCGATCCGAAGGTACCGGACCGCAGTGAGTTATAAGTAGCGCACGCTACGAATGGTAAGTAGCGCGCGCTAGTGAGTTGTAGTAGCGCACGCTAATATGTGGTGTAGCGCGCGCTAAGGACAGATCAGGTTGAGTCCAGTGGCTACTGGACTGCATTGGATTAATTCTTAGCGCACGCTATGTGTTGTTTTTAGCGTACGCAATCGATACTATAGCGCACGCGAAATAATGGTTGTAGCGCACGCTATCGAGGTCAGATCAGAGAACAGGCGCTTACGGATTCCGATCGGGCATCAAATTATTCGTTAGCGCACGCTAACTATGAGTATTAACGCACGCTAATGTTATGGCCGTAGCGCACGCTACAAAAAGGTACGTAGCGCGCGCTACCGTGTTCGGACAGTGGGTACTGGACTACCCAAATTACCCGTTAGCGTACGCTACGCTCAAGGGCTAGCGTACGCTAACCTGGTTTGGCTATATAATGGACAGTCAGCTGGAGTTCGTCATTTATCACCCTATTATCATTTCTCTCGTCGGTTCTAGGCGATTTGGGCGATTTTAGAGAGTATTCTTCAAGGTGTAATCATCAATCATCATCTTCAAGTCATTGAGTTGGATTATCATCACTTCATCACCTCCTAAACATCGAATCAAAAGGTATTAATTTCTTGGATCTAGAATTTCGGATTTTTGGGTTTTCCTTCCGATTTCTTCGTGTAAGCTTGGATTATCATTGGAATATGTTAGATATGGATTATCTACCTTGGATAAATATATTCCTACGGATTTAATGGTTATTTTCGGAATTATTTCAAGAACCCTTGGGGTTGACTTCGGTTAATTGGGGATTTTCCGATTGATGTTGTTGTAATCATGAATTATGGATTCCTAATGGATTATTGATATCATTGAAGTGTTTTGTTAGTTCGAAATACTCATTTTGGTGTGGGTTTCGACATATTCGGAATTGGATATTTCCGAAGTTGTGTGGTTGGTTATGTATTCGTTAGAATGCCCCTATGAGTTTGATTATTGTTGTTTCGACCTTTGGGTTAGTCGTGTTTTGTTGTTTGATACGTGTATTGAGCGATTGTTGGTAATTATTGTTATTCAAGGTTGTTCGAGCGACCGGTATTTCACTTAGGACGTTGTTCGTGGACGGACATTCTTCATCGGTATTGTGTAAGTTAATTCTTACTCGGTTAAAAGGATACTCATTCCTTTTGTTGTTGATTGCTCATAATCATAATTCATTCATCATAATATTAATCATTTTGAGACTTGTAATTGTCGAATAATCATTTCATTCACGAGGAACGACGGTTCCAAATCATTTCATTGGGTTATCAATCACGTCACAATTACTTTCATACCGGTGAGTCATCTTGGCCTTGTCTAATTATTATTCATTGATATTCATCATGGTCATTCTCGTTCATGTGACCTTCCGGGTTCATATTGCGTGGCCGGGTGTGGCTGTGTGGAATTTTTAGTCGGGCACACGATGGTCATGTATTGGGTTCACCGATACATCGGACCGTGCACACGGTAACGCTTACCTCCGTGAGACTAATTAGGTACAAGGACGGGTGTGTCCGGTCATTCGTCTTGTATACTTGCACAGAACATTACGGGCGTACTATGATACTCCTCTTCAGCGTAATTCATAATTAAGAATATTTCATAACTTCAGTTAATTCACGATTGTGTAATTTCAACTCTTGAGGATTGTTGTTACGTATGGCGACCCGTTGGGGATTTTGTTTTCAGTCACGGCAAGGCAAAGGCACGGAAGAGCATGTTGGCGGCGAGTCCCAGTGATACTAGTAGGGGCCCCAGTCATTTCGTTTGTTTGATCATTTGATCATTTCATTATTCCGTCATTTGTATTTTTCACGCAAATTCCGCTTGAGATGCTTATTTGTTCAGGTGGTGTATTTTATCTTCAAATAAAATACACTAGTATTGTATTGTCTGGTGTGTTGTACTTAAACTCCTCATCGGAGTACTTGGTAATATAATGTGGTTCGGTACTACAATTATATTATTTAATTCATCATTCTCATTGCACGGTGGGTCCCGATCGGGGATTCACGGCCTTTGTAATATCCGCCTAGTTTGGGGTGTTACGAGTTGGTATCGGAGCGTGGTTTTGAATACTACCCTCCAAGTCATGTCTCGTTTGAAATCATCGTCATCGGACTAGTATCATTGGACTTTCGCGTCACGTGTGACTGTGCAAATGCCGAGCCAATCGAGACCAAGAAGCGTAAGATTTCTAATGCCATGGTATAATTTCGGCATTAATCATTCATTCATAATTCATCGATTAACAATCCTCAATCATCATTGTCACTTTGACCAGACGGTCGAGTTAACTCATTAATCACTCAATTCATTTCATTATTCAGTTGTTGATCAGGAAGATCAAATCATTAATCTTGTTAACTCATTCAAGATAATCATTTCAGTAACTTCATCAGATAATCATGTCACGTCAATTAATCATTCATGTAATCGCTGTATTTGAGCGCGTATGCTCATTTTCATCATTTCATAATATAATCATAATGTGATACTCATGCGAGATATATAATCATCATATGACTTTCCACTTCAGTATGGAAAGGGCTGGCAGAGGACGTGGAGGACGAGGCCGTGGAGCGGGCCGAATCCCGAGAACTCGTGTGAATACACGTGCAAACGCGAGGAATAATGCTAATTCATCGAGCAGCGACGCTGCCACTCATTCACCTGGACGCGATCATTCACTATCGGGGAGTCGTACCCGGGACACGGCTCAGTCAGAGGGTGTCCGGGTTGACCCACTCGCTTTTATGCAGGGCATGATGGCCCAAATGACACAGATGGCTCAGTTGATGGAGACGATGCATAACTCCGTCAATCAAAATCAGCAGGCTCCTCCGCCGCCACCTCAGAGGCAAGAGAGGAATGTGAGTAATATCATCGGCGATATCTCTCGCCAGAGGCCACCTACTTTTGAGGGCTCGTCTGAGCCGGCAGATATCATTCATTGGCTCGAGCATTTCGAGAAGCTGTTTGCTATGGTAGAGTGTCCCGAGGGACACAAAGTTTCTGTTGTGGCCTACTACCTGGGTAAGAGCGCACATTCTTGGTGGTTGTCGTTGAAGCCCACCGAAGGATCTTATACTTGGGATCAGTTCAAGACTCTCATGATGGATAGGTATTATCCGGCCCCACTCAGAGAGGCCAAGCTGTCAGAATTACTCACCCCCGACCCCTCAACAGACGAGGATGTTCTCGCCATTGCCGAGAAATTTCAGGAACTTCTTCCTTTCGCCTCATCCATCATTCATTCGGAGGCGGATAAGATCAAGTATTTCAGAAGAGGTGAAACCCCGTATGAGACTTGATTACTTAATCATAATTGCACCACGTTGGCCAAATTCATTGAAAGCTCTCTCCTACGAGCTTCTTGCTAAGAAATTGCTAAGCGGCAACCTTAAATCGCTAGCAAGAAATCGAAGAATCGTAATCGATCAAGGCGGTGGACAACTTTCAAGAAACCCCGTGCGGGCTCGCTTTTCGAGCGACCTCCTGTGTCGTCTAAACCCACGGAATCTCGGTCTCGAGCGGCCGTTCGGCCATCACTGTTTAATTGTGGGGATCTTGGTCACCTCGGTACCAAGTGTCCGAGACAGGACTATCACATGTCATAATTGTGGAATTGCTGGGCATAAGGCCCGTTTTGCCGTAGGGACTCCAAACCTACTCGGACGTCATCTCGGGCACCTAAGCGGTCGGCCGTTCGAGAATCGAGGCCACTCAATCGGCATCGTTTAAAAGCAGCGGGAAGCGACTAAAGGTGGAGCTTTTAGCCATCGAGGAGGGCGTCCTGGTGCAGGACTAGCAAGCCCCGGATTTATGAGATGAAGAAGACCGATGATCCAGAGGCCGAATGATCTCGAGTAAACTCGATATTCTATCTCAACTTTGTGTGTACCCTTTTTGATATCTTGGTGCATCGCATTCATTCATTTCCGAGTCATGTTTGAGTAGACTACGTGCAGGTAGTGCTACTAGTTGTGAGCCTTATGTCATTGGCCTACGATGGTAGGCGAATTATCGGTAATCGTGAGATTCGAATTGTCCGATTCAGTTTCATGGTCGTGTATGGCCAGCGGACCTAATCGTGGTAGATTTGCCGAGGGACGACATCATCTTGGGTATTGATTGGATGGATCGTCATGATGCCATCATTAGTGTCCGTAAGCGTATGGTCACTATCATTTCGCACGATGGGGTTGAATGTGTGTTTCGGAAGGTAATCCATTTACTGCGGTAAGGTCATTAATTCGATGAAAGCAGTGAGATTACTCAATCAGGGGTGTGTTGGTTATTGGTGCTTTATGACCAAAACCGAGAAATCATCAGTAATATTGGCGGATATTCCGGTAGTGAGGGAATATGCCGATGTTTTCCAGACGAGTTACCTCGTTTGCCTCCTGAGAGGATGTGGAATTCACGATTGAGTTGGAGCACACGTCCCGATATCGAAGGCACCGTCTGGATGGCCCGACCGAAATGCGGGAATTAAAGAACCAACTTGAGGAGTTGTTCGAGAAAGTTTATATCCGACCGAGTGCGTCCCGTGGGAGCACCAGTGTTGTTTGTCAAGAAGAAGGATGGTTCATTCCGCTTATGTATTGATTATCGGGAGTTGAACAGGGTGACGATCAAGAATAAGTATCCCTTACCCCGTATTGATGATCTCTTAGATCAACTTCAGGGAGCTTCAGTATTTTCCAAGATCGACTTAAGGTCTGGATATCATCAGTTGCGGATCCGAGAATCGGACATCGCGAGGACGGCGTTTCGAACACGCTATGGTCATTGTGAGTTTGTGGTTATGCCGTTCGGATTGACTAATGCACCTGCGGTATTCATGAAGTTAATGAATCGGGTTTTCATCGACTTTTTGGATCAGTTTGTTGTTGTCTTCATCGATGACATTTTGATTTATTCTCGTGACCGGGAGGAACACGAGTTTCACCTTCATCAAGTGCTCGACGTGTTGAGACGAGAACAACTTTATGGGAAGTTCTCCAAATGTGAGTTCTGGATGTCCGAAGTGACTTTTCTCGGACATGTAATTTCATCAGACGGAGTTCGTGTCGACCCTCAGAAGACGGAGGCTATTCGAGATTGGCTACCTCCGAAGAGCGTTAAGGAAATCCGAAGTTTCCTCGGATTAGCGGGTTATTATCGGCGATTTGTGGAAGGATTTTCTAAAATCGCTCAACCCTTGACAAACTTATTGCGGAAGGATAAGAAATACACGTGGTCCGACGCGTGTCAACGGAGTTTTGAGGAACTCAAGAGCCGGTTAATGTCAGCACCTGTACTTTCCTTGCCGTAGGGGACGGAAGGATTTGTGGTCTATAGTGATGCGTCCGGACGGGGTCTCGGATGTGTGCTCATGCGAAGCAGGAAGGTTATTGCCTATGCTTCACGGCAATTGAGACCTTACGAGGTTAATTATCCGACACACGACCTGGAGCTAGCAGTAGTGGTGTTCGCTTTGAAAATTTGGCGTCATTATCTTTATGGCGTTACCATCACGATATTCACCGATCATAAGAGTTTAAAGTATATATTTACTCGAAGGAGTTAAATATGCGTCGAGAGACAGTGGTTGGAATTAATCAAAGATTATGATATCGAGATCCTCTATCACCCGGGCAAGGCGAACGTCGTCGCGACGCCTTGAGTCGTAAGTCCGTTCAGAGCAGATGCTTGCCGTTTAACAATTCGGAAGGAGCTTGGCGGGAATTCCTTAGACCCGAGATCGAGGTCCGGCTTCAGCGAGTTCGAGGCGGCTTTGTATGTTAGAGATTTCATCGTCACTCGAGGAGGCAATCCGAGAGAATCGGGGTTCGGACCCATCATTGTTGCGCATCCGAGAGGATGTGGCTCGAGGAAAGCCCACGGATTTGTGGTCCACGAGGATGGACTTTTGAGGTTTAAGAATCGGTTGTGCATACGGCGATTGTCGAGTTGAAAAACTCGATTTTGAAAGAAGCTCATGCTACCCCTTATTCATTCATCCGGGTCTCGCAAGATGTACTAGGACTTGAAACAAAATTACTGGAGTAGAAATATGAAGCGAGAAGTCGCAGAAATAGTGTAGAGATGCTTAACCTGTCAACAAGTTAAGATTGAACATCGGCCGGCAGTATCTTTGAAACCTCTTCCTATTCCCGAATGGAAGTGGGAAGACATTTCTATGGATTTCATCACGAGTTTACCGACGAGTCGTCGCGGCATGAATACGATCTGGGTGATCGTGGACCGCTTAACTAAATCAGCTCATTTCCTTGAGATCAAGGAGACATGGGGTCCCGAGAGACTTGCTCAACTGTTCATCAAAGAGATAGTCAGACTGCACGGTACTCCTAAAAGTATCGTTTCCGATCGTGACGGACGGTATGGGTCTCATTTTTGGAAATCAGTTCATCGAGCTATGGGGACCCAGCTTAATCTCAGTACCGCTTTTCATCCTCAGTCCGACGGACAATCAGAGAGGACCATTCAGACATTAGAGGACATGTTGAGGGCATGCGTCCTCGATTGGAAAGACGATTGGGAAGCCCAACTACCATTGATCGAGTTCATGTATAATAATAGTTGGCATGTTTCGATCAAGATGGCACCTTACGAGGCCTTGTATGGTCGTCGTTGTCGATCTCCGTTATGTTGGGACGACTTATCAGAATCAATCGGCACCGAGCCCGATATGCTTATAGCCGCCCGTGAGAAGGTAGCTTTGATCAGGAGTCGTTTGTTGACCGCTCAGAGTTGACAGAAATCATATGCAGATAACCGTCGTCGACCATTAGAGTTCGAGGCTGGTGACCATGTGTTGGTCAAGGTATCCCCGAGTCGTGGTATCTTCCGTTTTGGGAGGAGGGGAAAGTTGAGTCCGAGATTCATTGGACCGTTTGAGATTTTGGATCGAGTAGGCGAGTTAGCTTATCGATTGGCTTTACCTCCGGCGTTGAGCCGAATTCATAATGTGTTTCACGTCTCTCAGTTGCGGAAGTATGTTGCCGACCCGAGTCACATACTTCAGTTCGACGAAATCGAGATCGCCGACGATCATTCATATGAGGAACGTCCTATACGAGTTTTAGAGCAGCGAATCAAGCAGTTGAGGAATAAGACGATTCCTTTGGTTAAAATTCAGTGGTCTAGACACGGAGTCGAAGAGGCTACTTGGGAAACCGAGGATAGTATGCGGGAGAGTTATCCCGAGTTGTTTGACCCTTAGTTTCGGGGACGAAACTCTTTTAAGGGGGGGTGTATGTAATACCTGGTTGTAATTCAGTAATTATCATTCAATATTTATCATTCAGTAATTGATACTCAGTAATTTCATTCATTATTGATCATTTGTCACTCATATTCAGTCATGGTATTCATCATTCAGAGTAATTGTATCGTGTATCAATAGTCATTCATCACTACCCTCGGTTGATGGAGACGATGCATAACTCCGTCAATCAAAATCAGCAGGCTCCTCCGCCGCCACCTCAGAGGCAAGAGAGGAATGTGAGTAATATCATCGGCGATATCTCTCGCCAGAGGCCACCTACTTTTGAGGGCTCGTCTGAGCCGGCAGATATCATTCATTGGCTCGAGCATTTCGAGAAGCTGTTTGCTATGGTAGAGTGTCCCGAGGGACACAAAGTTTCTGTTGTGGCCTACTACCTGGGTAAGAGCGCACATTCTTGGTGGTTGTCGTTGAAGCCCACCGAAGGATCTTATACTTGGGATCAGTTCAAGACTCTCATGATGGATAGGTATTATCCGGCCCCACTCAGAGAGGCCAAGCTGTCAGAATTACTCACCCCCGACCCCTCAACAGACGAGGATGTTCTCGCCATTGCCGAGAAATTTCAGGAACTTCTTCCTTTCGCCTCATCCATCATTCATTCAGAGGCGGATAAGATCAAGTATTTCAGCAAGAGGCTGAAACCCCGTATGAGACTTCAGTTACTTAATCATAATTGCACCACGTTGGCCAAATTCATTGAGAAAGCTCTCTCCTACGAGCTTACTGCTAAGGAAATTGCTAAGCAGCAACCTTCGTCTGCTAGCAAGAAATCGAAGAATCGTAATCAGTCTGAAGGCGGTCAGACAACTTTCAAGAAACCCCGTGCGGGCTCTGCTTTTTCTGAGCGACCTCCTGTGTCGTCTAAACCCACGGAATCTCAGTCTCGTGCGGCCAGTTCGGCCATCACCTGTTTTAATTGTGGGGATCTTGGTCACCTCAGTACCAAGTGTCCGAGACAGACTATCACATGTCATAATTGTGGAATTGCTGGGCATAAGGCCCGTTTTTGCCGTAGGGACTCCAAACCTACTCAGACGTCATCTCAGGCACCTAAGCGATCGGCCGTTCAATCGAGCCACTCAATCAAGATCGTTTAAAACGACAGAGCGACTAAAGGTGGAGCTTTTAGCCATCGACGGAGCGTCGGTCGGACTAGCAAGCCCGGATTTATGAGATGAAGAAGACCGATGATCCAGAGGCCCGAATGATCTCGGGTAAACTCGATATTCTATCTCAACTTTGTGTGTACCCTTTTTGATCTTGGTGCATCGCATTCATTCATTTCCGAGTCATGTTTGAGTAGACTACGTGCGGGTAGTGCTACTAGTTGTGAGCCTTATGTCATTGGCCTACCCGATGGTAGACGAATTATCGTAATCGTGAGATTCGATTGTCGATTGGTTTCATGGTCGTGTATGGCCAGCGGACCTAATCGTGGTAGATTTGCCGAGGGACGACATCATCTTGGGTATTGATTGGATGGATCGTCATGATGCCATCATTAGTGTCCGTAAGCGTATGGTCACTATCATTTCAGACGATGGGGTTGAATGTGTGTTTCAGGAAGGTAATCCCGGCTGTTCTGGTAAGGTCATTAATTCGATGAAAGCAGTGAGATTACTCAATCAGGGGTGTGTTGGTTATTGGTGCTTTATGACCAAAACCGAGAAATCATCAGTAATATTGGCGGATATTCCGGTAGTGAGGGAATATGCCGATGGTTTTCCAGACGAGTTACCTCGTTTGCCTCCACAGAGGGATGTGGAATTCACGATTGAGTTGGAGCCTGGTACGTCCCCGATATCGAAGGCACCGTACCGTATGGCCCCGACCGAAATGCAGGAATTAAAGAACCAACTTGAGGAGTTGTTCGAGAAAGTTTATATCCGACCGAGTGCGTCCCCGTGGGGAGCACCAGTGTTGTTTGTCAAGAAGAAGGATGGTTCATTCCGCTTATGTATTGATTATCGGGAGTTGAACAGGGTGACGATCAAGAATAAGTATCCCTTACCCTGTATTGATGATCTCTTAGATCAACTTCAGGGAGCTTCAGTATTTTCCAAGATCGACTTAAGGTCTGGATATCATCAGTTGCGGATCCGAGAATCGGACATCGCGAGGACGGCGTTTCGAACACGCTATGGTCATTATGAGTTTGTGGTTATGCCGTTCGGATTGACTAATGCACCTGCGGTATTCATGAAGTTAATGAATCGGGTTTTCATCGACTTTTTGGATCAGTTTGTTGTTGTCTTCATCGATGACATTTTGATTTATTCTCGTGACCGGGAGGAACACGAGTTTCACCTTCATCAAGTGCTCGACGTGTTGAGACGAGAACAACTTTATGGGAAGTTCTCCTTTTGTGAGTTATGGATGTCCGAAGTGACTTTTCTCGGACATGTAATTTCATCAGACGGAGTTCGTGTCGACCCTCAGAAGACGGAGGCTATTCGAGATTGGCTACCTCCGAAGAGCGTTAAGGAAATCCGAAGTTTCCTCGGATTAGCGGGTTATTATCGGCGATTTGTGGAAGGATTTTCTAAAATCGCTCAACCCTTGACAAACTTATTGCGGAAGGATAAGAAATACACGTGGTCCGACGCGTGTCAACGGAGTTTTGAGGAACTCAAGAGCCGGTTAATGTCAGCACCTGTACTTTCCTTGCCGTAGGGGACGGAAGGATTTGTGGTCTATAGTGATGCGTCCGGACAGGGTCTCGGATGTGTGCTCATGCAGAACGGGAAGGTTATTGCCTATGCTTCACGGCAATTGAGACCTTACGAGGTTAATTATCCGACACACGACCTGGAGCTAGCGTAGTGGTGTTCGCTTTGAAAATTTGGCGTCATTATCTTTATGGCGTTACATCGAGATATTCACCGATCATAAGAGTTTAAAGTATATATTTACTCGTAGGAGTTAAATATGCGTCGAGACGGTGGTTGGAATTAATCAAAGATTATGATATCGAGATCCTCTATCACCCGGCAAGGCGAACGTCGTCGCCGACGCCTTGAGTCGTAAGTCCGTTCAGAGCAGATGCTTGCCCGTTTAACAATTCGGAAGGAGCTTCAATAGGAATTCCTTAGACCCGAGATCGAGGTCCGGCTTCAGCGAGTTCAAAGGGCCTTTGTATGTTAGATATTTCATCGTCACTCGAGGAGGCAATCCGAGAGAATCAGGGTTCGGACCCATCATTGTTGCGCATCCGAGAGGATGTGGCTCAGGGGAAAGCCCCTGGATTTGTGGTCCACGAGGATGGACTTTTGAGGTTTAAGAATCAGTTGTGCATACCGGCGATTGTCGAGTTGAAAAACTCGATTTTGAAAGAAGCTCATGCTACCCCTTATTCTGTTCATCCGGGGTCTAGCAAGATGTACAAGGACTTGAAACAAAATTACTGGTGGAGTAATATGAAGCGAGAAGTCGCAGAATTTGTTTCAAGATGCTTAACCTGTCAACAAGTTAAGATTGAACATCGGCCGGCGTGTATGCGAAACCTCTTCCTATTCCCGAATGGAAGTGGGAAAACATTTCTATGGATTTCATCACGAGTTTGCCGACGAGTCGTCGTGGCATGAATACGATCTGGGTGATCGTGGACCGCTTAACTAAATCAGCTCATTTCCTTGAGATCAAGGAGACATGGGGTCCCGAGAGACTTGCTCAACTGTTCATCAAAGAGATAGTCAGACTGCACGGTACTCCTAAAAGTATCGTTTCCGATCGTGACGGACGGTATGTGTCTCATTTTTGGAAATCAGTTCATCGAGCTATGGGGACCCAGCTTAATCTCAGTACCGCTTTTCATCCTCAGTCCGACGGACAATCAGAGAGGACCATTCAGACATTAGAGGACATGTTGAGGGCATGCGTCCTCAATTGGAAAGACGATTGGGAAGCCCAACTACCATTGATCGAGTTCATGTATAATAATAGTTGGCATGTTTCGATCAAGATGGCACCTTACGAGGCCTTGTATGGTCGTCGTTGTCGATCTCCGTTATGTTGGGACGACTTATCAGAATCAATCGGCACCGAGCCCGATATGCTTATAGCCGCCCGTGAGAAGGTAGCTTTGATTAGGAGTCGTTTGTTGACCGCTCAGAGTTGACAGAAATCATATGCAGATAACCGTCGTCGACCATTAGAGTTCGAGGCTGGTGACCATGTGTTGGTCAAGGTATCCCCGAGTCGTGGTATCTTCCGTTTTGGGAGGAGGGGAAAGTTGAGTCCGAGATTCATTGGACCGTTTGAGATTTTGGATCGAGTAGGCGAGTTAGCTTATCGATTGGCTTTACCTCCGGCGTTGAGCCGAATTCATAATGTGTTTCACGTCTCTCAGTTGCGGAAGTATGTTGCCGACCCGAGTCACATACTTCAGTTCGACGAAATCGAGATCGCCGACGATCATTCATATGAGGAACGTCCTATGCGAGTTTTAGAACGACGAATCAAACAGTTGAGGAATAAGACGATTCCTTTGGTTAAAATTCAGTGGTCTAGACACGGAGTCGAAGAGGCTACTTGGGAAACCGAGGATAGTATGCGGGAGAGTTATCCCGAGTTGTTTGACCCTTAGTTTCGGGGACGAAACTCTTTTAAGGGGGGGTGTATGTAATACCCGGTTGTAATTCAGTAATTATCATTCAGTATTTATCATTCAGTAATTGATACTCAGTAATTTCATTCATTATTGATCATTTGTCACTCATATTCAGTCATGGTATTCATCATTCAGAGTAATTGTATCGTGTATCAATAGTCATTCATCACTAATCTGATTGGAATTTCGTGCCGTGTTTATCATCATTGTCATTTTCGTTGCGAGCTGTGCGTGAGGGGTAGCGCACGCTACGTACTCCTTTTAGCGTACGCTAATTGGGTATAGGTAGCGTACGCTAATTGGGTATAGGTAGCGCACGCTACCACTCAGCCTTAGCGCACGCTAAGGTTACCCTGGCTGCAGTCCAGAAGGTACTGGACTGCAGGTGAGTTATAAGTAGCGCACGCTACGAATGGTAAGTAGCGCGCGCTAGTGAGTTGTAGTAGCGCACGCTAATATGTGGTGTAGCGCGCGCTAAGGACAGATCAGGTTGAGTCCAGTGGCTACTGGACTGCATTGGATTAATTCTTAGCGCACGCTATGTGTTGTTTTTAGCGTACGCAATCGATACTATAGCGCACGCTAAATAATGGTTGTAGCGCACGCTATCGAGGTCAGATCAGAGAATAGGCAGTTTCTGGATTCCAGTACTGGGCATCAAATTATTCGTTAGCGCAAGCTAACTATGAGTATTAACGCACGCTAATGTTATGGCCGTAGCGCACGCTACAAAGAGGTACGTAGCGCGCGCTACCGTGTTCGGACAGTTGGTACTGGACTACCCAAATTACCCGTTAGCGCACGCTACGCTCAAGGGCTAGCGTACGCTAACCTGGTTTGGCTATATAATGGACAGTCAGCTGGAGTTCGTCATTTATCACCCTATTATCATTTCTCTCGTCGGTTCTAGGCGATTTGGGCGATTTTAGAGAGTATTCTTCAAGGTGTAATCATCAATCATCATCTTCAAGTCTTTGAGTTGGATTATCATCACTTCATCACCTCCTAAACATCGAATCAAAAGGTATTAATTTCTTAGATCTAGAATTTCGGATTTTTGGGTTTTCCTTCCGATTTCTTCGTGTAAGCTTGGATTATCATTGGAATATGTTAGATATGGATTATCTACCTTGTATAAATATATTCCTACGGATTTAATGGTTATTTTCGGAATTATTTCAAGAACCCTTGGGGTTGACTTCGGTTAATTGGGGATTTTCCGATTGATGTTGTTGTAATCATGAATTATGGATTCCTAATGGATTATTGATATCATTGAAGTGTTTTCTTAGTTCGAAATACTCATTTTGGTGTGGGTTTCGACATATTCGGAATTGGATATTTCCGAAATTGTGTGGTTGGTTATGTATTCGTTAGAATGCCCCTATGAGTTTGATTATCGTTGTTTCGACCTTTGGGTTAGTCGTGTTTTGTTGTTTGATACGTGTATTGAGCGATTGTTGGTAATTATTGGTATTCAAGGTTGTTCGAGCGACCGGTATTTCACTTAGGACGTTGTTCGTGGACAGACATTCTTCATCGGTATTGTGTAAGTTAATTCTTACTCGGTTAAAAGGATACTCATTCCTTTTGTTGTTGATTGCTCATAATCATAATTCATTCATCATAATATTAATCATTTTGAGACTTGTAATTGTCGAATAATCATTTCATTCACGAGCAGCGGTTACAAATCATTTCATTGGGTTATCAATCACGTCACTATTACTTTCATATCGGTGAGTCATCTTGGCCTTGTCTAATTATTATTCATTGATATTCATCATGGTCATTCTCGTTCATGTGACCTTCCGGGTTCATATTGCGTGGCCGGGTGTGGCTGTGTGGAATTTTTAGTCGGGCACACGATGGTCATGTATTGGGTTCACCGATACATCGGACCGTGCACACGGTAACGCTTACCTCCGTGAGACTAATTAGGTACAAGGACGGGTGTGTCCGGTCATTCGTCTTGTACACTTGCACAGAACATTACGGGCGTACTATGATACTCCTCTTCAGCGTAATTCATAATTAAGAATATTTCATAACTTCAGTTAATTCACGATTGTGTAATTTCAACTCTTGAAGATTGTTGTTCTGTGTAACTGACCCCGTTGGGGGATTTTGTTTTCAGGTTACGGCAAGGCAAAGGCACGGGAAGAGCATGTTGACGGCGACGAGTCCCAGTGATACTAGTAGGGGGACCCAGCATTTCGTTTGTTTCAGTCATTTCAGTCATTTCAGTTATTCCGTCATTTGTATTTTTCCGCTGCAAATTCCGCTTGAGATGCTTATTTGTTCAGGGTGGTGTATTTTATCTTCATATAAAATATACTAGTATTCGGTATTGTCCTGGTGTGTTGTACTTAAACTCCTCATCGGAGTACTTGGTAATATAATGTGGTTCGGTACTACAATTATATTATTTAATTCATCATTCTCATTGCCTGGTGGGTCCCAGTCGGGGATTCACGGCACTGTAATATCCGCCTAGTTTGGGGTGTTACAAAGTCAAGGGAAACAATTTATAAAGTGATTTAAAATGCCATCGGGAGTTTTGATAAAAACAACTCAGGATTTTCGAATCCTTCTCTTTCCAAAATCAACAGGGGTCACATCCCAAAGGTTTCATTTTCACAAATAGAACCAACAACAATTCACAGGGCCAGAGCCCACATCAAGTGTCCTCAACGGACATAAAATCAACACAACATAATCACATACAAACATCGCCTAGGACCGGGACGAAGCCACAAATTCCACTCGAGGCTCTAAGGACCCTCCCGAGCTGGCTAGCGAAACAAATCACACACTATATCTCACGGTTAGATCAATCACTTGTTGCATCCTGACCACATGATCACAAGCCATGTGTCACCGTAGATTATATTAGGCTCTCACGGTTGGATAAATCGCTTGTTGCATCCTGACCACATGATCACATGCCATGTGTCACCATAGACCTTCAGCTATATCCACACATTCACACAAATAACATATCACATCAATAAGATCTAAGTAATTCACTCAATGGCAACAAACACAATGCACGGCGCAATGGTCAAATCACAACACACCGATATGAGATAATATATACATATATATTATCAAAGCACAACGACAACACCAAGTGTATTCATAGTAATTCACGTAACCATCCACGAATACAATGTTCACAAAACACACGCGTTTTGAAAGAGGGCCTTTAACAAGGCTAACCGAATCTTTGAAAGTGAAATTCAAACGATCAAATAAACATAAGGAGATGATCACTAATTATCATATCCTAAACCCACTAATTTTCATATCCATAAAACAAGAATTGTATGGACAAGGTACTTGCCTCGAATAACCACAACGCGGAGAATCAACCGAAGTAGGTTGGTATGAACCGACTACGAACCTGCCGACTCCACCGAACGCCAACTCACGATAATAAACTACGAAGGACAATAACAACAACGAAAATGAATTCCAATGTACGACCCAAAGCCGTTGAATTCAAGTAACAAACGACGAAAGTTCAAGGGATTCCCACAAAATGGCCAACAACACGAATCGACCTGACAAAACATGAAAATGGAATTCCCAACCGAAATATGGATATTCAATCCATAGGATATGTTTAAAAACATCATTTTACAATAATCGGTTCATCAAAAACGGATGGAAAACGAAATCAAGAACAAATCCCCGAAAAAGTCAACTCGAAGGAAATCAAGAAATATACCTTGATTCGACGAAGAACAATGGATTAAATGATGTTAAACACATGCATAATATTAAGATTAATCATACCCATCATGGATGAATCAACAATACGGAACGAATCGGACAAAAACCCGAAAACCCCAAAATTTCCCAATGATAGGGTTCTAGAGATCTAACCTTGATTCGCTGGATCAAAGGATGTTATAGGATGATTAATCAATGATATAAGCTCTACAACTTCGTGGATTCGTTATTTAACAACATTGCTTCGCCTCCTCCGAACCAGCCGTGGATAGAAAAGAAAGGAAATGAAAAACGAGTGAAAATGCGACTGCTCTGTCACATTTATACTGGGCCGGACTAGCGTGTGCTAGCCTTCCCGGACTACCGTGCGCTATCGGCCAGTATCGGCCTAGAACCCTCGGCCAGGGGACCGCACGACTCGGCTTGCCGACAAAACTCCGACCAAGACCCCGCCCGACCCCGATAGCTTGCTCTGCGCGGACGCTAGAGTGCGCTAGCCAACCTGTCCAGAACCCTCTGGACTAAACTGCTCGCCCAGGTAACGTGCGCTAGCCGGCCGACAGCGTGCGCTACACCTGCCGGTTAGCGTGCACTACCTGCCGATCCTTCCCGAGTCCAGAACCTTAGAAACCCCTCTGCCCAAATCCGATAGCGTACGCTGGCCGGTCGGCACCGTGCGCTACACCTGCCGAGCTAGCGTGCGCAGCCTTCTGGCACTAGCGTGCGCTACTCCGGTTCCTGCCGGGCCTGCCCGGCCGATTGCCAAGACTTCCGACGATGCCTGCGCACTGTCGGCTAGTGCTCAGCCGTCATGACCCGACGACTCGATTTCCGAAAATGCACGGAACGAAGAAGACGAAAAGCTCGAGGAGAACATCATCGACCCGAAATGAAATGCCATGCAACAATTAATTGAACGCGACCTTGAAAAGGGTCAAGACAACAAATACGAATGCGGATACCCACAACTTTAGGTAAATTACAAAATGGCACAAAACGCCTGAAAATCACGATATGTGATCGAATAACCAAACCGAAGTTCACAACACGTCTAACAAAGTTAAACGGACTTACGGGAAACTCAAAACAGTAGTTTCTAACGAGATTCGCAAGAATCGAACTCGAGTGCGGAAAAGTCGCTATGAAGCACAGAACTCAACAAAACAACACCGAAACGAACTCGGATGTCAAAAAGTGCAGAATTAATCATTCTCAGAATGATGAAACGGTCCCAAAAGAGTCGTCAAAACGGACTTTCGCCAAAAAAAGAAAATTACCGGAAATCGAATTTGCGGATATTACATACTACCCTCCTTAAAAGAAGTTTCGTCCCGAAACTTAAAACAAGTAGGGAGAAGCAATATCCCGCCAGGAAAACTCAACGAGATACACAAGAAATGCGTAACTTTCACCCAACGGCGAAACATTACAATCAACGCAGAGGAATATACGACGTGAAAACACGCTCCATGACGGCCAACACAACGCCACCGGTAGAGACATAATAAAACCAACAAGTGACAAGCGTCATCAAACAGATAATACAATCAAGTCGATTATCCAAACAATCCCAAAACACAAAGCACCTATCACAAGGAAACACGCACAATCGAGAAAACATAAATAAATACAAAACGATCCACAAGGACAATCACAAACAATTCGGACTACGCCGAAATCCTCAAAACCATAATAGGCATCTACGTGTCCTTTTAGAGTAGGGACGCAACCTCGATCCCCCAAATATCTCAGTTACCGTCTCGCATTGCACGGCTCGGTGGCCCATCTGGCCACACCCGAAACAACAAACTAACGGTGAACAACGATTCTTCGCGGTACGAGATCAGGCAACAACAGTTAGACAACCCCGATCGAACAACAACGATCGATCAACAACGACTGAACAATAACGATAGAACAAAAACGATCGAACAACAACAATCAGATAACAATGATGGAACAACAACGGTCGAAAAATAACTCCAAAGTTGATAATTCAACTCAAGACATTAAAAGAGCTGGTAAAAATTGGAAGATGTTACTTTCGAACAAGGTTCACAAGAATCGAACCGAACTCATAAAAGTCACAACGATAAACAGATCGATCCGAAACAAGGTCATAACCCGTTCGAACGATGAAACCGAAATACAAAACAAGTTTAGAAAGTATCAACGAACACGAGCGAGTCGATAGACTTGAGAAAGAGGAAATGCAGAAGTCTAAAAATAATACGGGTATTACATTTGACCTCTTATAAAAGAAGGTCGTCCCCGCAACTCCCAATAACGGAAACAAGGCAACAACACAAAAGCAGTCGATGGAAACATTTCCCATAGGCCTATTAGAGCCGATCCTGATATCTGATCAAGTTCGCGCCCCAAAAGACTCGGAACCCAACTCGCAAAACCGGATCCTGTGTCTCTCAGTCCACAAACGCGTTACGGATGAGAAGGGCAATTGTACGTACATGCCCCCGGCACACCACGGTTGAAAGACCTCGACTCGTCATACCAAATATACAAATGCTAGATACAATGGAACATAACATCACAAAACAACAAACCGGAGATGCCAACTTGGCATAACATATAAACACATACTAAAATCACATCAACCACGGCATCGTTCGACGATTACAACAGCCCGAACGATAACCAACACATAATCACAAAACAGCATGAAACAATCATGCATTTACACAAACGTGCAAACTCAAGTTCCAACAGCTCGCACTGGTGCGATAACACACAAATCATCACAAATCGACAACAATCAATACTAACATCTCACCTCTCACAGAGGGCTAATCACAACAAATGCATGGAAAACGACTCAACGTTCACGCCACATATTCCATCATACCCGGGAGCTAACATTCTAACGACAATGCGAATATCACATATACATTCCCGAACCGCAAACAGGAATAATAGGTTTTAAAAAAACGAAAACCACCTTTTGAAAACAGTTTGGAAACACCAGTTGTTCTTGAGTATCACATTTTCAAAAAGTTTTACAAACACCATTATCGAGACTTTGAAAACCATCTTGTGTTTGATAAAATGAGGACACTTTCCTTTAAATTGAAACTTTAAGAAATATTCGACCCTTGGGTATAAGCAACTGCACTTCAAAAAAAATAATTGAAAATATATCAAAATATTTTGGTCCTCAAAGTAGAAGAATTTTGAAATAGATAGTTGCGCTAGTAGGCGCCCCGAAAATACAATCCATTTAAAAGTACGTCTCGAATTTTATTTTTTAAGACACTCAAGATTTTCAAAAATCCAATAGGCCAGAATGACCAAAACTCACATCGACATTCACTTACATACAATCATAATACACGCATCAACTCATTTAAAACCAAGACAACATCTGTCTTTTACCGGAAACAAACAGTCAAATATCCTAGTCAAAAAGACATAAATAATGACAACATTCCTCATATAAACATAACATGAGAGTCGCATAAATGCATCACGAAACCAAGAATCTATATGAAGGTTCCATCACTTAACAAATAATCAAACAAATAGCTCGTGTCACACGAGGCACAATACAAAGAAGGGAGACTTACGGCCACAGGTCGCACGAAGATGATGATCGCCCCACGATACTAATCACGACCAACAAACTCAGATGACGCGTCGCGACACGACTCAGTCAGATAAAATCTGACGAGACAAAAACTCAACAGACACCACTAAACCCGACAGCCTAGGTTTCCACAACCTAAGCTCCGATACCATTTATGTAACACCCCCAATCCGCTCAGGATATTACATGCCGTAGAACCTTTCCTAAAGGATCTACCAGGCTGGTAACAACTTTAAACATATCCATAATGCCTTTAAGGCTAAAATGACTCAGTAGGCCGATTTGTTCTTTAAATAAATACATACACCACAAGCACACCACTTCCCCACGCAGGGTACGAGTACAAAACACTCCCGTACAACGGGAGAGAATACTGCAGCGGAAAATAAAATACAACTAAACCAATACGACATCAACGGGTCCTCGTGTGATTAGTATCGTTCATATATCATCATCCTTCATGCCGACCCTGTGCTATGCTCCAAAACCTAAATGCAATACGGACATCCATCCCCTGATTTCTCGGGGGTTAGCAAAATTCCACTATTTTGCTAGTGCAACTACAAAGTGCAAAAATACGAGCCATACAATACAAGTTCCAAGGACAATAATAACCAAGAATCCTCAAAGATTTAAACATAACGAAAATACTTCCCGAGGCAAGAGTTTAGGTAAAGCTTTCCAAAATCGAAAGATCCCAAGTCAAGGGAAACAATTTATAAAGTGATTTAAAATGCCATCGGGAGTTTTGATAGAAACAACTCAGGATTTTCGAATCCTTCTCTTTCCAAAATCAACAGGGGTCACAGACCAAAGGTTTCATTTTCACAAATAGAACCAATAACAATTCACAGGGCCAGAGCCCGCATCAAGTGTCCTCGACGGACATAAAATCAACACAACATAATCACATACAAGCATCGCCAGACCGGGATGAAGCCACAAATCCCACTCGAGGCCTCTAAGGACCCTCCCGAACTGGATAGCGAAACAAATCACACACCATATCTCACGGTTGGATCAATCACTTGTTGCATCCTGACCACATGATCACAAGCCATGTGTCACCGTAGATTATCTTAGGCTCTCACGGTTGGATCAATTGCTTGTTGCATCCTGACCACACGATCACATGCCATGTGTCACCGTAAACCTTCAACCATATCCACACATTCACACAAATAACATATCACATCAATAAGATCTAAGTAATTCACTCAATGGCTACAAACACAATGCACGACGCAATGGTCAAATCACAACACACCGATATGAGATAATATATACATATATATTATCAAAACACAACGACAACACCAAGTGTATTCATAGTAATTCACGTAACCATCCACGAACACAATGTTCACAAAACACACGCGTTTTGAAAGAGGGCCTTTAACAAGGGTAACCAAATCTTTGAAAGTGAAATTCAAACGATCAAATAAACATAAGGAGATGATCACTAATTATCATATCCCAAACCCACTAATTATCATATCCATAAAACAAGAATTGTATGGACAAGGTACTTGCCTCGAATAACCACAACGCGGAGAATCAACCGAAGTAGGTTGGTATGAACCGACTACGAACCTGCCGACTCCACCGAACGCCAACTCACGATAATAAACTACGAAGGACAATAAAAACAACGAAAATGAATTCCAATGTACGACCCAAAGCCGTTGAATTCAAGGAACAAACGATTTAAAGTTCAAGGGTTTCCCACAAAATGGCCAACAACACGAATCGACGACAAAACATGAAAATGGAATTCTAACCGAAATATGGATATTCAATCCATAGGATATGTTTAAAAACATCATTTTACAATAATCGGTTCATCAAAAACGGATGGAAAACGAAATCAAGAACAAATCCCCGAAAAAGTCAACTCGAAGGAAATCAAGAAATATACCTTGATTCGACGAAGAACAATGGATTAAATGATGTTAAACACATGCATAATATTAAGATTAATCATACCCATCATGGATGAATCAACAATACGGAACGAATCGGACAAAAACCCGAAAACCCCAAAATTTCCCAATGATAGGGTTCTAGAGATCTAACCTTGATTCGCTGGATCAAAGGATGTTATAGGATGACTAATCAATGATATAAGCTCTAGAACTTCGTGGATTCGTTATTTAACAACATGGCTTCGCCTCCTCCGAACCAGCCGCGGATAGAAAAGAAAGGAAATGAAAAACGAGTGAAAATGCGACTGCTCTGTCACATTTATATCGGGCCGACTAGCGTGTGCTAGCCTTCCCGGACTACCGTGCGCTATCGGCCAGTATCGGCCTAGAACCCTCGGCCGGGGACCGCACGACTCGGCACTGCTGACAAAACCTGCCGACCAAGACCTGCCCGCCCGACCCCGATAGCTTGCTCTGCGCGGACGCTAGAGTGCGCTAGCCAACCTGTCCAGAACCCTCTGGACTAAACTGCTCGCCCAGGTAACGTGCGCTAGCCGGCCGACAGCGTGCGCTACACCTGCCGGTTAGCGTGCACTACCTGCCGATCCTTCCCGAGTCCAGAACCTTAGAAACCCCTCTGCCCAAATCCGATTGCGTACGCTGGCCGGTCGGCACCGTGCGCTACACCTGCCGAGCTAGCGTGCGCAGCCTTCTGGCACTAGCGTGCGCTACGCCGGTTCCTGCCGGGCCTGCCCGGCCAGTGCCCAGCACTTCCGACAGTGCCTGCCGCACCTGTCTGGCTAGTGCTCAGCCGTCATGACCCGACGACTCGATTTCCGAAAATGCACGGAACGAAGAAGACGAAAAGCTCGAGGAGAACATCATCGACCCGAAATGAAATGCCATGCAACAATTAATTGAACGCGACCTTGAAAAGGGTCAAGACAACAAATACGAATGCGGATACCCACAACTTTAGGTAAATTACAAAATGGCACAAAACGCCTGAAAATCAGGATATGTGATCGAATAACCAAACCGAAGTTCACAACACGTCTAACAAAGTTAAACGGACTTACGGGAAACTCAAAACAGTAGTTTCGAACGAGATTCGCAAGAATCGAACTCGAGTGCGGAAAAGTCGCTATGAAGCACGTAACTCAACAAAACAACACCGAAACGAACTCGGATGTCAAAAGTGCGAATTAATCATTCTCGAATGATGAAACGGTCCCAAACGAGTCGTCAAAACGGACTTTCGCCAAAAAAGAAAATTACCGGAAATCGAATTTGCGGATATTACATACTACCCTCCTTAAAAGAAGTTTCGTCCGAAACTTAAAACAAGTAGGGAGAAGCAATATCCCGCCAGAAAACTCAACGAGATACACAAGAAATGCGTAACTTTCACCCAACGGCGAAACATTACAATCAACGCAGAGGAATATACGACGTGAAAACACGCTCCATGACGGCCAACACAACGCCACCTAGAGACATAATAAAACCAACAAGTGACAAGCGTCATCAAATGATAATACAATCAAGTCGATTATCCAAACAATCCCAAAACACAAAGCACCTATCACAAGGAAACACGCACAATCGAGAAAACATAAATAAATACAAAACGATCCACAAGGACAATCACAAACAATTCGGACTACGCCGAAATCCTCAAAACCATAATAGGCATCTACGTGTCCTTTTAGAGTAGGGACGCAACCTCGATCCCCCAAATATCTCGCCACTGCCTCGCATTGCACGGCTCGGTGGCCCATCTGGCCACACCCGAAACAACAAACTAACGGTGAACAACGATTCTTCGCGGTACGAGATCAGGCAACAACAGTTAGACAACCCCGATCGAACAACAACGATCGATAAACAACGACTGAACAATAACGATAGAACAAAAACGATCGAACAACAACAATCAGATAACAATGATGGAACAACAACGGTCGAAAAATAACTCCAAAGTTGATAATTCAACTCAAGACATTAAAAGAGCTGGTAAAAATTGGAAGATGTTACTTTCGAACAAGGTTCACAAGAATCGAACCGAACTCATAAAAGTCACAACGATAAACAGATCGATCCGAAACAAGGTCATAACCCGTTCGAACGATGAAACCGAAATACAAAACAAGTTTAGAAAGTATCAACGAACACGAGCGAGTCGATAGACTTGAGAAAGAGGAAATGCAGAAGTCTAAAAATAATACGGGTATTACATTTGACCTCTTATAAAAGAAGGTCGTCCCCGCAACTCCCAATAACGGAAACAAGGCAACAACACAAAAGCAGTCGATGGAAACATTTCCCATAGGCCTATTAGAGCCGATCCTGATATCTGATCAAGTTCGCGCCCCAAAAGACTCGGAACCCAACTCGCAAAACTGGATCCTGTGTCTCTCAGGTCCACAAACGCGTTACGGATGAGAAGGGCAATTGTACGTACATGCCCCCGGCACACCACGGTTGAAAGACCTCGACTCGTCATACCAAATATACAAATGCTAGATACAATGGAACATAACATCACAAAACAACAAACCGGAGATGCCAACTTGGCATAACATATAAACACATACTAAAATCACATCAACCACGGCATCGTTCGACGATTACAACAGCCCGAACGATAACCAACACATAATCACAAAACAGCATGAAACAATCATGCATTTACACAAACGTGCAAACTCAAGTTCCAACAGCTCGCACTGGTGCGATAACACACAAATCATCACAAATCGACAACAATCAATACTAACATCTCACCTCTCACAGAGGGCTAATCACAACAAATGCATGGAAAACGACTCAACGTTCACGCCACATATTCCATCATACCCGGGAGCTAACATTCTAACGACAATGCGAATATCACATATACATTCCCGAACCGCAAACAGGAATAATAGGTTTTAAAAAAACGAAAACCACCTTTTGAAAACAGTTTGGAAACACCAGTTGTTCTTGAGTATCACATTTTCAAAAAGTTTTACAAACACCATTATCGAGACTTTGAAAACCATCTTGTGTTTGATAAAATGAGGACACTTTCCTTTAAATTGAAACTTTAAGAAATATTCGACCCTTGGGTATAAGCAACTGCACTTCAAAAAAAATAATTGAAAATATATCAAAATATTTTGGTCCTCAAAGTAGAAGAATTTTGAAATAGATAGTTGCGCTAGTAGGCGCCCCGAAAATACAATCCATTTAAAAGTACGTCTCGAATTTTATTTTTTAAGACACTCAAGATTTTCAAAAATCCAATAGGCCAGAATGACCAAAACTCACATCGACATTCACTTACATACAATCATAATACACGCATCAACTCATTTAAAACCAAGACAACATCTGTCTTTTACCGGAAACAAACAGTCAAATATCCTAGTCAAAAAGACATAAATAATGACAACATTCCTCATATAAACATAACATGAGAGTCGCATAAATGCATCACGAAACCAAGAATCTATATGAAGGTTCCATCACTTAACAAATAATCAAACAAATAGCTCGTGTCACACGAGGCACAATACAAAGAAGGGAGACTTACGGCCACAGGTCGCACGAAGATGATGATCGCCCCACGATACTAATCACGACCAACAAACTCAGATGACGCGTCGCGACACGACTCAGTCAGATAAAATCTGACGAGACAAAAACTCAACAGACACCACTAAACCCGACAGCCTAGGTTTCCACAACCTAAGCTCCGATACCATTTATGTAACACCCCCAATCCGCTCAGGGATATTACATGCCGTAGAACCTTTCCTAAAGGATCTACCAGGCTGGTAACAACGTTAAACATCTCGATAATGCCTTTAAGGCTAAAATGACTCAGTAGGCCGATTTGGTCTTTCAATAAATACATACAACTCAATCACAACACATGCCCACGCAGGGGTCGAGTACAACACACTCCCGTACAACGGGGAGAGAATACTGCAGCGGAAAATAAAATACAACTAAACCAATACGACATCAACGGGTCCTCGTGTGATTAGTATCGTTCATATATCATCATCCTTCATGCCGACCCTGTGCTATGCTCCAAAACCTAAATGCAATACGGACATCCATCCCCTGATTTCTCGGGGGTTAGCAAAATTCCACTATTTTGCTAGTGCAACTACAAAGTGCAAAAATACGAGCCATACAATACAAGTTCCAAGGACAATAATAACCAAGAATCCTCAAAGATTTAAACATAACGAAAATACTTCCCGAGGCAAGAGTTTAGGTAAAGCTTTCCAAAATCGAAAGATCCCAAGTCAAGGGAAACAATTTATAAAGTGATTTAAAATGCCATCGGGAGTTTTGATAGAAACAACTCAGGATTTTCGAATCCTTCTCTTTCCAAAATCAACAGGGTCATGCATCAAAGGTTTCATTTTCACAAATAGAACCAATAACAATTCACAGGGCCAGAGCCCGCATCAAGTGTCCTCGACGGACATAAAATCAACACAACATAATCACATACAAGCATCGCCTAGGACCGGGATGAAGCCACAAATCCCACTCGAGGCCTCTAAGGACCCTCCCGAACTGGATAGCGAAACAAATCACACACCATATCTCACGGTTGGATCAATCACTTGTTGCATCCTGACCACATGATCACAAGCCATGTGTCACCGTAGATTATCTTAGGCTCTCACGGTTGGATCAATTGCTTGTTGCATCCTGACCACACGATCACATGCCATGTGTCACCGTAAACCTTCAACCATATCCACACATTCACACAAATAACATATCACATCAATAAGATCTAAGTAATTCACTCAATGGCTACAAACACAATGCACGACGCAATGGTCAAATCACAACACACCGATATGAGATAATATATACATATATATTATCAAAACACAACGACAACACCAAGTGTATTCATAGTAATTCACGTAACCATCCACGAACACAATGTTCACAAAACACACGCGTTTTGAAAGAGGGCCTTTAACAAGGGTAACCAAATCTTTGAAAGTGAAATTCAAACGATCAAATAAACATAAGGAGATGATCACTAATTATCATATCCCAAACCCACTAATTATCATATCCATAAAACAAGAATTGTATGGACAAGGTACTTGCCTCGAATAACCACAACGCGGAGAATCAACCGAAGTAGGTTGGTATGAACCGACTACGAACCTGCCGACTCCACCGAACGCCAACTCACGATAATAAACTACGAAGGACAATAAAAACAACGAAAATGAATTCCAATGTACGACCCAAAGCCGTTGAATTCAAGGAACAAACGACGAAAGTTCAAGGGTTTCCCACAAAATGGCCAACAACACGAATCGACCTGACAAAACATGAAAATGGAATTCCCAACCGAAATATGGATATTCAATCCATAGGATATGTTTAAAAACATCATTTTACAATAATCGGTTCATCAAAAACGGATGGAAAACGAAATCAAGAACAAATCCCCGAAAAAGTCAACTCGAAGGAAATCAAGAAATATACCTTGATTCGACGAAGAACAATGGATTAAATGATGTTAAACACATGCATAATATTAAGATTAATCATACCCATCATGGATGAATCAACAATACGGAACGAATCGGACAAAAACCCGAAAACCCCAAAATTTCCCAATGATAGGGTTCTAGAGATCTAACCTTGATTCGCTGGATCAAAGGATGTTATAGGATGACTAATCAATGATATAAGCTCTAGAACTTCGTGGATTCGTTATTTAACAACATGGCTTCGCCTCCTCCGAACCAGCCGCGGATAGAAAAGAAAGGAAATGAAAAACGAGTGAAAATGCGACTGCTCTGTCACATTTATACTGGGCCGGACTAGCGTGTGCTAGCCTTCCCGGACTACCGTGCGCTATCGGCCAGTATCGGCCTAGAACCCTCGGCCGGGGACCGCACGACTCGGCACTGCTGACAAAACCTGCCGACCAAGACCTGCCCGCCCGACCCCGATAGCTTGCTCTGCGCGGACGCTAGAGTGCGCTAGCCAACCTGTCCAGAACCCTCTGGACTAAACTGCTCGCCCAGGTAACGTGCGCTAGCCGGCCGACAGCGTGCGCTACACCTGCCGGTTAGCGTGCACTACCTGCCGATCCTTCCCGAGTCCAGAACCTTAGAAACCCCTCTGCCCAAATCCGATTGCGTACGCTGGCCGGTCGGCAGCGTGCGCTACACCTGCCGAGCTAGCGTGCGCAGCCTTCCGGCAGTAGCGTGCGCTACGCCGGTTCCTGCCGCGCCTGCCCGGCCAGTGCCCAGCACTTCCGACAGTGCCTGCCGCACCTGTCTGGCCAGTGCTCAGCCGTCATGACCCGACGACTCGATTTCCGAAAATGCACGGAACGAAGAAGACGAAAAGCTCGAGGAGAACATCATCGACCCGAAATGAAATGCCATGCAACAATTAATTGAACGCGACCTTGAAAAGGGTCAAGACAACAAATACGAATGCGGATACCCACAACTTTAGGTAAATTACAAAATGGCACAAAACGCCTGAAAATCAGGATATGTGATCGAATAACCAAACCGAAGTTCACAACACGTCTAACAAAGTTAAACGGACTTACGGGAAACTCAAAACAGTAGTTTCGAACGAGATTCGCAAGAATCGAACTCGAGTGCGGAAAAGTCGCTATGAAGCACAGAACTCAACAAAACAACACCGAAACGAACTCGGATGTCAAAAAGTGCAGAATTAATCATTCTCAGAATGATGAAACGGTCCCAAACGAGTCGTCAAAACGGACTTTCGCCAAAAAAAGAAAATTACCGGAAATCGAATTTGCGGATATTACATACTACCCTCCTTAAAAGAAGTTTCGTCCCGAAACTTAAAACAAGTAGGGAGAAGCAATATCCCGCCAGGAAAACTCAACGAGATACACAAGAAATGCGTAACTTTCACCCAACGGCGAAACATTACAATCAACGCAGAGGAATATACGACGTGAAAACACGCTCCATGACGGCCAACACAACGCCACCGGTAGAGACATAATAAAACCAACAAGTGACAAGCGTCATCAAACAGATAATACAATCAAGTCGATTATCCAAACAATCCCAAAACACAAAGCACCTATCACAAGGAAACACGCACAATCGAGAAAACATAAATAAATACAAAACGATCCACAAGGACAATCACAAACAATTCGGACTACGCCGAAATCCTCAAAACCATAATAGGCATCTACGTGTCCTTTTAGAGTAGGGACGCAACCTCGATCCCCCAAATATCTCAGTTACCGTCTCGCATTGCACGGCTCGGTGGCCCATCTGGCCACACCCGAAACAACAAACTAACGGTGAACAACGATTCTTCGCGGTACGAGATCAGGCAACAACAGTTAGACAACCCCGATCGAACAACAACGATCGATCAACAACGACTGAACAATAACGATAGAACAAAAACGATCGAACAACAACAATCAGATAACAATGATGGAACAACAACGGTCGAAAAATAACTCCAAAGTTGATAATTCAACTCAAGACATTAAAAGAGCTGGTAAAAATTGGAAGATGTTACTTTCGAACAAGGTTCACAAGAATCGAACCGAACTCATAAAAGTCACAACGATAAACAGATCGATCCGAAACAAGGTCATAACCCGTTCGAACGATGAAACCGAAATACAAAACAAGTTTAGAAAGTATCAACGAACACGAGCGAGTCGATAGACTTGAGAAAGAGGAAATGCAGAAGTCTAAAAATAATACGGGTATTACATTTGACCTCTTATAAAAGAAGGTCGTCCCCGCAACTCCCAATAACGGAAACAAGGCAACAACACAAAAGCAGTCGATGGAAACATTTCCCATAGGCCTATTAGAGCCGATCCTGATATCTGTACTGAAGTTCGCGCCCCAAAAGACTCGGAACCCAACTCGCAAAACTGGATCCTGTGTCTCTCAGGTCCACAAACGCGTTACGGATGAGAAGGGCAATTGTACGTACATGCCCCCGGCACACCACGGTTGAAAGACCTCGACTCGTCATACCAAATATACAAATGCTAGATACAATGGAACATAACATCACAAAACAACAAACCGGAGATGCCAACTTGGCATAACATATAAACACATACTAAAATCACATCAACCACGGCATCGTTCGACGATTACAACAGCCCGAACGATAACCAACACATAATCACAAAACAGCATGAAACAATCATGCATTTACACAAACGTGCAAACTCAAGTTCCAACAGCTCGCACTGGTGCGATAACACACAAATCATCACAAATCGACAACAATCAATACTAACATCTCACCTCTCACAGAGGGCTAATCACAACAAATGCATGGAAAACGACTCAACGTTCACGCCACATATTCCATCATACCCGGGAGCTAACATTCTAACGACAATGCGAATATCACATATACATTCCCGAACCGCAAACAGGAATAATAGGTTTTAAAAAAACGAAAACCACCTTTTGAAAACAGTTTGGAAACACCAGTTGTTCTTGAGTATCACATTTTCAAAAAGTTTTACAAACACCATTATCGAGACTTTGAAAACCATCTTGTGTTTGATAAAATGAGGACACTTTCCTTTAAATTGAAACTTTAAGAAATATTCGACCCTTGGGTATAAGCAACTGCACTTCAAAAAAAATAATTGAAAATATATCAAAATATTTTGGTCCTCAAAGTAGAAGAATTTTGAAATAGATAGTTGCGCTAGTAGGCGCCCCGAAAATACAATCCATTTAAAAGTACGTCTCGAATTTTATTTTTTAAGACACTCAAGATTTTCAAAAATCCAATAGGCCAGAATGACCAAAACTCACATCGACATTCACTTACATACAATCATAATACACGCATCAACTCATTTAAAACCAAGACAACATCCGTCTTTACCTAAACAAACGATAAATATCCTAGTCAAAAAGACATAAATAATGACAACATTCCTCATATAAACATAACATGAGAGTCGCATAAATGCATCACGAAACCAAGAATCTATATGAAGGTTCCATCTCTTAACAAATAATCAAACAAATAGCTCGTGTCACACGAGGCACAATACAAAGAAGGGAGACTTACGGCCACAGGTCGCACGAAGATGATGATCGCCCCACGATACTAATCACGACCAACAAACTCAGATGACGCGTCGCGACACGACTCAGTCAGATAAAATCTGACGAGACAAAAACTCAACAGACACCACTAAACCCGACAGCCTAGGTTTCCACAACCTAAGCTCCGATACCATTTATGTAACACCCCCAATCCGCTCAGGGATATTACATGCCGTAGAACCTTTCCTAAAGGATCTACCAGGCTGGTAACAACGTTAAACATCTCGATAATGCCTTTAAGGCTAAAATGACTCAGTAGGCCGATTTGGTCTTTCAATAAATACATACAACTCAATCACAACACATGCCCACGCAGGGGTCGAGTACAACACACTCCCGTACAACGGGGAGAGAATACTGCAGCGGAAAATAAAATACAACTAAACCAATACGACATCAACGGGTCCTCGTGTGATTAGTATCGTTCATATATCATCATCCTTCATGCCGACCCTGTGCTATGCTCCAAAACCTAAATGCAATACGGACATCCATCCCCTGATTTCTCGGGGGTTAGCAAAATTCCACTATTTTGCTAGTGCAACTACAAAGTGCAAAAATACGAGCCATACAATACAAGTTCCAAGGACAATAATAACCAAGAATCCTCAAAGATTTAAACATAACGAAAATACTTCTCGAGGCAAGAGTTTAGGTAAAGCTTTCCAAATTCGAAAGATCCCAAGTCAAGGGAAACAATTTATAAAGTGATTTAAAATGCCATCGGGAGTTTTGATAGAAACAACTCAGGATTTTCGAATCCTTCTCTTTCCAAAATCAACAGGGGTCACAGACCAAAGGTTTCATTTTCACAAATAGAACCAATAACAATTCACAGGGCCAGAGCCCGCATCAAGTGTCCTCGACGGACATAAAATCAACACAACATAATCACATACAAGCATCGCCTAGGACCGGGATGAAGCCACAAATCCCACTCGAGGCCTCTAAGGACCCTCCCGAACTGGATAGCGAAACAAATCACACACCATATCTCACGGTTGGATCAATCACTTGTTGCATCCTGACCACATGATCACAAGCCATGTGTCACCGTAGATTATCTTAGGCTCTCACGGTTGGATCAATTGCTTGTTGCATCCTGACCACACGATCACATGCCATGTGTCACCGTAAACCTTCAACCATATCCACACATTCACACAAATAACATATCACATCAATAAGATCTAAGTAATTCACTCAATGGCTACAAACACAATGCACGACGCAATGGTCAAATCACAACACACCGATATGAGATAATATATACATATATATTATCAAAACACAACGACAACACCAAGTGTATTCATAGTAATTCACGTAACCATCCACGAACACAATGTTCACAAAACACACACGTTTTGAAAGAGGGCCTTTAACAAGGCTAACCAAATCTTTGAAAGTGAAATGCAAACGATCAAATAAACACAAGGAGACGATCACTAATTATCATATCCTATACCCACTAATTATCATATCCATAAAACAAGAATTGTATGGACAAGGTACTTGCCTTGATTAACCACAACGCGGAGAATCGACCGAAGTAGGTTGGCATGAACCGACTACGAACCCGCCGACTGCACCGAATGCCAACTCGCGATAATAAACTACGAAGGACAATAACAACAATGAAAATGAATTCCAAAGTACAACCCAAAGCCGCTGAATTCAAGGAACAAACGACAAAAGTTCAAGGGTTTCCCCCAAAATGGCCAAGAACACGAATCTACCCGACAAAACATGAAAATGGAATTCCCAACCGAAATATGGATATTCAATCCATAGGATATATTTAAAAACATTATTTTACAACAATCGGTTCATCAAAAACGGATGGAAAACGAAATCAAGAATAAATCCCCCAAAAAGTCAACTAGAAGGAAATCAAGAAATATACCTTGATTCGACGAAGAACAATGGATTAAATGATGTTAAACACATGCATAATATTAAGATTAATCCTACCCATCATTGATGAATCAACAATACGGAACGAATCGGACAAAAACCCAAAAAACCCAAAATTTCCCAAAGATAGGGTTTTAGAGATCTAACCTTGATTCGCTGGATCAAAGGATGTTATAGGATGATTAATCAATGATATAAGCTCTACAACTTCGTGGATTCGTTGTTTAAAAACATGGCTTCGCCTCCTCCGAAACTCTAGCCGCAGACAGAAAAGAAATGAAATGAAAAACGGTGAAAATGCGACTGCTTTGTCACATTTATCCTGGGCCGGACTAGCGTGCGCTAGCCTTCCCGGACTAGCGTGCGCTATCGGCCAGTATCGGCCCAGAACCCTCGGCCAGGGACTGCACGACTTGGCACTGCTGACAAAACCTGTCGACCAAGACCTGCCCGCCCGACCCCGATAGCGTGATCTGCGCGGACGCTAGAGCGCGCTAGCCAACCTGTCCAGAACCCTATGGACTAAACTGCTCGCCCAGGTAACGTGCGCTAGCCGGCCGACAGCGTGCGCTACACCTGCCGGTTAGCATGCACCGCGACCGACAGTAGCGTGCGCTACGTGCCGATCCTTCCCAAGTCCAGAACATCAGAAACCCCTCTGCCCAAATCCGATAACGTACGCTGGCCGGTCGGCAGCGTGCGCTACACCTGCCGAGCTAGAGTGCGCAGCCTTCCGACAGTAGCGTGCGCTACGCCGGTTCCTACCGCGCCTGCCCGGCCAGTGCCCAGCACTTCCAACAGTGCCTGCCGCACCTGTCCGGCCAGTGCTCAGTCGTCATGACCCGACGACTCGATTTCCAAAAATGCACGGAACGAACACGACGAAAAGCTCGCCGACAACATCATCGACCCGAAATGAAATACCATGCAACAATTAATTGCACGCGACCATGAAAAGCGTCAAGACAACAAATACGAATGCGGATACCCACAACTTTAGGTAAATTACAAAATGGCCCAAAATGCCCGAAAATCACGATACGTGATCGAATAACCAAACCAAAGTTCACAACACGTCTAACAAAGTTAAACGGACTTACGGGAAACTCGAAATAGTAGTTTCGAATGAGATTCGCAAGAATCGAACTCGAGTGCGGAAAAGTCGCTACGAAGCACGGAACTCAACAAAACAACACCGAAACAAACTCGGATGTTAAAAAACGCAGAATTAATCATTCTCGGAATTATGAAACGGTCCCAAGCGAGTCATCATAATGGACTCTTGCCAAAAAAGAAAATTACCGAAAATCGAATTTGCGGATATTACACAAAATGGATAAATCGGACGAATCTAAGAAAATCCCCAAAAATTCCCAAAACTAGGATTCTAACGAATTTACCTTGATTTGGAAGATAGAAATGAATTAGATGTTGTGTAATCTTTGTTATTCAACCAAGGATAATGATAGCTGAAGAAGGATCACCTCAAAATCGCTCCAAATCGCCCAACCCAGTGCTCCCATCGGAAAAAGGAAAGAAATGATGAAAATGACGATTTCAGGGGTTGACTGCCCCTTATATAAAATGCCAGGTTAGCGCATGCTAAGAATCGGGGCTAGTGTGCGCTAACGGGCTCACCCGGTAGTCCAGCGGCTTTTGTTCTAAGGCGTTAGCGTGCGCTACCACACCTTAGCGTGCGCTAACTGTTGTTCCACAAAAGTTTCAGTTTACTACCCGACTCTGATAGCTTGCGCTATGACTGGGCATTAGCGCGCGCTACACAACACCTTTAGCGTGCGCTAGCTGCTACCTAGCGTGCGTTACCTGCTAGTTCAGAAAGTAGAAATACCTTACTGCATTTGCCGACTCAGCACGTTAGCGTGCGCTACGGACGATGTTAGCGCGTACTACTGACCATGAATAGCGTGCGCTAGAGAACTCCTAGTGTGCGCTAACTACTAGTTCAGAGAGCAGAATTAGCTACTGCCTCTGCAAACACTGGACCGTTAGCGTACGCTAAGGATTAAAGCTAGCGTGCGCTACTCAAGTAGAAATAGCGTGCGTTAGCCTAGGCCTAGTGCGCGCTATCTGCCTGTAACACCCCCAGATCAAACCGGAAATATTACACGCCGCAGACCCTCTCCGTGAGGATCCACCAGGCTAGACATCAAAAAAACACATTACATTACATACTGACGAATCAAAATAACGAATCAATAGACCGATTTGGTCTTCCGTCACTGACTTACAAATCAAAATACATAAACTCATCCAGACTCATACACATGCAAGGGTAAAATACTTGCAACAACGAACAATAAGACAGCGGAAAAGACAATACAATGGACTCCGACTAACTGAAGTCAAAACTGGCCTTCGTGTGATTAGTATCATTCGTCTTTCATCATCCCTCGCACCAATCCTGTGTCTTGCTCCCGAAAACCTGCATGTACCTGGACACAATACAGATATCCACCCCCGATTACTCGGGGATTAGCAAAACTCCACTGTTTCGCTAGTGCAAGTATAAAGTGCAAATACGAGCCATACACAACACATTCCGAGAATACAATGAAAGACTTCCCGAGATATATTTAGTTAAAAATAGTTCAAGTCTTGAAAGTAGAAACGAAGCAAGTAAGCACTTTGAAAACATTTCCAAATCTCGGGAGTTTTGAAAACATTAGAACTTAAAAAGTTCTTAATTCCTCGAAAGTCATTTAGGGTCACAGCCCCAAAGTTCATTTTCCAAAATGCAAATCCGTTAACAAAACACGGGGTCCACGACCCAACCATTCCGGTCACAAAACACAGGGCCTACGACCCGATCATCCACTGCAATTCACTTACAAGGACACATTACACATAACACATTATTCTTATGCCATTCTAGCCAAGCACCAAGACTCGATATATAATGTCTCTCGACCTCGAGCACAAAGCATTGTGATACTCCGGACAATATCACAATTAACGAAAACATCAACGTCATCCTCAAGATGAAAACCACAACTGGTAACCTGCGGCCGTACCCCTTAGTATCGACCCCCAGATATCCCATCGGACACTCCGGGTGGGAAACCACTTCCGCGGCCGTACCCCTTAGTATCGACCCCCAGACATCCCGTCGGACACTCCGGGTGGAAGTTTATCCACACACGCACCCAAGTCCACTTTCGTGGCCGTACCCCTTAGTATCGACCCCGAGATATCCCGTCGGACACTCCGGGTGGAAGGAACAACACATACACACGTTCTAAAATCACAGTTGCAAACCACAAGCCTCGAAGGTCAATCACAGTATATATAGTCTAGGTACCTTACTAGAATGGCCAGTTCATCCAACATATACTCACGACCAAGTAATGATACGATTCATGCTAGAATTTCAACGATGCATCTAGTACCAATAACATAGCAACGAGGGAAAATACCTATCCAACCACGCCGAACGACACAATGAGACAGGATCATCAATAGGCATACGTTCCATACATATCTCAAGGAAAGGTTAAGCTATAAATCCACAACGTCATAATCACACAATACGATACCCCACACATACTTAGACAAGCATATTTAACAACGAATTCATACGAGTCATCTTTTAAGGAAGTATTGAAAAGCATATCAATTCCTTTGAAAGTTAGTTATAGACACTCATAGATCACGTATCGTAAATCACTAACTAATATATCCACAAAACACGTAATGTATGGGCAAGATACTTGCCTCGAATAACCACAACACAGAGATTCGGCCGAAGTAGGTTGGCACGAACTGACTACGAACTCACCGACTCCACCGAACGACAATCCGCAACAATGAACTACGAACGAAAACAATAACAACGAAAATAAATTCCAAAGTACGACCCAAAGCCGCTGAATTCAAAGAACGAATGACGAAAGTTCAAGTGTTTTCCCCAAAACGGCCAAGAACACGATTCGTCCCGACAAAACACGAAAACGGAATTCTAAGTCGAAATATGGATATACAATCCATAGAATATGTTTAACAACATCATTTAACCACAATTTATCCAACAAAAAACGGATGGAAAACGAGATCGAGAACAAATCCCCCAAAAAGTCGATTCGAAGGAAATCAAGAAATATACTTCGATTCGACGAAGAACAATGGATTAAATGATGTTAAACACATGAATACTACCAAGATTAATCATACCCATCAAGGATTAATCAACAACACGGAACGAATCGGATAAAAATGCAAAAACCCCCAAATTCGCGAAATTAGGGTTCTAAGGAAGATTACCTTGATTCGCTGGATCAATGGATGATAACGGATGATTGATTGATGTTATAACCTCAAGAACTTCATGGATTTGTTGTTAAACAACATGGCTTCAAGATTCCCAAGACCACATCCGCGGAAGAGAAAGGGAAGATTGAGAAAAATGGACAAAAACCCGTCTGCAGTGCCATAAATAGGCTGCACAGTGTGCCGCGGCCCAGCGGGAGTGTGCCGCGGCACAGGGCCAAATCTGCGCCCAGTGATCGGCAGTGTGCCGCGGCCCGGCCGACATGTGCCGCGGCACCAGGTACAGACGGTTTGGCCGAAAAAAATGCACGAGTGTGCCGCGGCCCTGCCGGCATGTGCCGCGGCCCACGGTACGGCCTGCTCGGCCAGAAGCTGCCGAGCACTACCGGCCATAACTCGGCCAGTGCCGGCCTGGGCCCAGATTGCCCGGCCATGACTCGGCCGGGGCCAACTCCGACGGCCCGAACGACCCCAAAACCCGAACCTTAATACGAATCGATGATACGGTTACGACGTACTCGCAAAGACGAATCTAAGAGCTAAGAGAAGATACAATTCCGACCACCCGAAGGCTCGGAATTCGACAACGGAAGTAATTACCCAAAACTTTGGGAAATTACGAAAATGGCCCAAAACGTCCGAAAATCACGATACGCGATCGAAACACCAAACAAAAGCTCGCAACATGAATAATAACATTAAATGAACTTACGAGAAACTCAAAACAACAGTTTCGGACGAGATTCTCAAGAATCGAACTCAAGTGCGGAAAAGTCGCTAAAAAGCTCGAAACTCAACAAAACGATACCGAAACGAACTCGGATGACAAAAACTGCAGAATTAATCATTCTCGAAATGACGAAACGGTCATGAGAGAGTCGTCAAAACGGACTCCGGATGAAAAAGAAATTTACCGAAAATCGAAAATTGCGGATATTACATTCTACCCTCCTTAAAAGAAGTTTCGTCCCGAAACTTAAAACAAGTAGGGAGAAGCAATATCCCGCCAGGAAAACTCAACGAGATACGCAAGGAAACGCGTAACTTCGCCCATCGGCGAAACGTTATAAGCAACGCAAAGGAATATACTGTAACACCCCCAAGACATTTAGGGTATATTACAGCGCCGTGGACCCCACACTGTGGAATCCACCAGGCTAACGTACCAAACAAGACATTCGACAGCGACAAACAATCATTAATAAAAAGACAATTCAAATAAAAGACTACAAATCGACAGATGAAATCTGACATCAAATCCATTTCCCAAAACGAGAACACAACATTAACAATTTCAAACAAGAAGTACTCGAGTACTTAAACCGATTTTTATAATACAGAAACCCCAAAATCAGACATCAATAATAACCGACAGACATAACACCGATAATCAACTGCTGGACAATATCATGCTTGCCCATCATCCTCATACGGCTCGAGTGCTCGCTTGTCCCCACGATCAATACCGAAAATACAAAAAGTATTTCCCCCATTTAAGGGGTTAGCGACAACTGCTAGTGCAAGTACTTTACATTTGTTTACATGTTCTAGTATTTGAATTATGGCTATATGTGGTTGTCGTGGGAGGATATGTGTATGTTCACCTAGGGACGGTCCGACGGGGCCTCTAGGGATACGTATTGCCGTGTGTGTGCGTATCACGAACTGTGGTTAACCACCCAGGGATGTCCGACGGCTCATGGGGTACGGTGGCCTTGAGTCTCGTACCAAGGTTAACTTTGAATTGTTTTGATTGGAGAAAATGTGTTTTATGCTTGTGCATCGTAAATATTCCGGAATATAAAATGTTTTCTAAAATGATTTTTGGCGCATATATTCATCTGATTAGAATGTAGTTCAAATGGATTGTACTTGCACTAGCGATTGTCGCTAACCCTTAAATGGGGAAATACTTTTTGTATTTCAGGTATTGATCGTGGGGACAAGCGAGCACTCGAGCCGTATGAGGATGATGGGCAAGCATGATATTGTCCAGCAGTTGATTATCGGTGTTATGTCTGTCGGTTATTATTGATGTCTGATTTTGGGGTTTCTGTATTATAAAAATCGGTTTAAGTACTCGAGTACTTCTTGTTTGAAATTGTTAATGTTGTGTTCTCGTTTTGGGAAATGGATTTGATGTCAGATTTCATCTGTCGATTTGTAGTCTTTTATTTGAATTGTCGTTTTATTAATGATTGTTTGTCGCTGTCGAATGTCTTGTTTGATACGTTAGCCTGGTGGATTCCACAGTGTGGGGTCCACGGCGCTGTAATATACCCTAAATGTCTTGGGGGTGTTACAGAATATGGTATCAGAACTTAGGTTTATGGATACCTAGGCTGTCGGTTATTTGGGTCTAGTTAAGTGTCGTTTTTGGGACAGTATCACTGCTATGCCATCATCTCAGTACGCCGGTGCTCGTAAGTTTTTTTTCCTAACTTGACTCGTTTCACCGTTATGTTCTATTCATGTCTTAGTATCTATTTGCGTTTTGTGTTTGATTTGTACTTACCCATTGCTTCCTCAGAATTCCTGCTGGTAAAGGACGCGGACGCGGTCGCGGACGCGGTAGGGGACGTGGCGCAGCCGGTGGGGCGGCCATGTCCGATCACTCGGGAACTGATTCGGCGATGCCTTCTTTGTCGAACAGTGTTCCCCCTAGTTCCGGAGGTCAGCAGACCGATCCGCTAGCTCCGTGTGCACGAGAATGTTGGAGTGGCCAACATTTTGCAACAAGTAGCGAACCAGATGACGCTACTGACTCAGGCCGTTCTGGTCGGCAATGCTAATGCCAACCCGGTTCCGCCTACTGGATCCGGTAATGATAAGCTACTTCAGGACGTGATTCGTATGCGTCCTCCGCAGTTTGATGGTGCTTCTGACCCTTCCGGTTGGGAGAGTTGGTTGTTTGAGATGGAAAAGGTGTTCGAGGCTGCTAACTGCTCTGAGGAGAGGAAGGTACCCATCGCTCAGTACTTCCTCGCCAAGGAGGCAGCAACGTGGTGGCAAGTGGTGAAACCGCGTAACCGGGCAGCTACGTGGGCAGAGTTTCGAGATCTGATGGAAGATGAATACTGTCCTTGGCCTGTGAAAGAGGGGAGGATCCGAGCCTTATTTGAGGCTAAGCCCCAAGATGTTCCTATTTCTCAAGCTATCAAGGACTACAATCAACAGCTGCATTATGTGAGGAACCAAGTCCGAGATGAGCTTGATAAGATCCGCCACTTTGATATGCGGATGAAACCGAGGGTGCGCCACTACATGTCTGGTCTAGGGTGCACGACTTTGAAAGAATATCAGAATAAGGCGATGGCTTATGAGATGTCGTTTTCTGCGACAGAGACGGCAACCGAAGGAAAGAAACAGAAAACCGCCGGTCAGTTTTCGGGAGGCAAGTCAGGAGGGTATCCGAAGACTCAGTCTGGTTCGCGAGTCTTCGGGAGTCAGTCGCCATCAGTTGGTCGAGGAAACGGTTCTAGGTCTGCTCCTGCTGGTTCCGTTCGTGGTCATACGTGCTTCAACTGTAGCCGTCCGGGCCACATGATGAGTGAGTGTGATAGGCCTCCGATTCAGTGTCTTTCCTGTGGTCGGATGGGTCATCGTGCTAAGTTTTGTACGGATGCAGCTCGGGCTCCAGTTACTCAGATATCAGCCCCAGCCGCGGGAGAGCCGAGTGTGAATCAGGCACCGACAGTTCCTCAGCCGCAGCAGAGTTTTGGTAGAGGTCGAGGTCGTGGTCAGCCTTCTAGAGGGGGAGCTTCTAGTGCGGGTGCATTCCGCCCGAGTGTACGAGATGAGAAGAGCAGAGATCCCGACGCGACGGTGGCCAGTACCGTCCACATCCTTGATCATCCTGTTTCCGTATTGTTCGATTCGTGCTACGCATTCTTTTATATCTATGGATTGTGTGCGTAAATGCATGTTGATTGCCTTGTTGCTTGTGAGCCTTTTGTTGTTAAACTTCCTAGTGGGGATAGCATCGTGGGGGATCGTGAGGTTAGAGATTTTCCAGTGAGTATCGCGGGAAAGGTTTGGCCTTCTAATCTGATTGCGGTAGATATTAGAGATGAGGATTTGATTCTGGGTGAGGATTGGCTGGACCGTCATGGGGCGATCATGAATTATAGAACGAGAACCGTTTCAATGTTAGCCTCTGACGGTACCGAGCATTCTTTTGTGGGGCGTAAGCGGAGTAGCCAGAGCTTACTGATCAGCGCCTTGAGGGCCGTGAGACTGCTTCGAGGAGGTTGCACGGGCTATTGGTGTTACGCTTTGAGATCGGAGGAAGGGGGAGTCGAACTCTCGTCTATTCCGGTAGTATGTGAGTATATTGACGTTTTTCCAGATGAGTTGCCGGGTTTGCCGCCGGACCGAGAGGTTGAGTTTACCGTCGACTTAGAGCCGGGGGCAGCCCCGATTTCTAAGACGCCATACCATATGGCGCCTGCCGAGATGCTTGAGTTGAAGAAAGCATTGGGAGGATTCTTTGGACATGGGGTATATTCGACCGAGCGCTTCACCTTGGGGCGCACCGGTCCTGTTTGTGAAGAAGAAGGACGGGTCACTTCATTTGTGTATCGACTACCGAGAGTTGAACAAAGTGACCATCAAAAACAAGTATCCGCTCCCGAGGATTGATGACTTGTTTGACCAGTTGCAAGGGGCAACCGTATTTTCGAAGATTGATTTGAGAACGGGGTATTATCAGCTCCGAGTGAAGGATACTGATATTCCGAAGACAGCCTTTCGGACGAGATACGGTCACTACGAGTTTTTGGTTATGCCTTTTGGGCTAACCAACGCACCAGCCGTGTTCATGCAGCTTATGAACAAAGTCTTTATCGAGTACCTCAATAAGTGTGTAGTCGTTTTTATCGAGGAAATCCTGATTTACTCGAGGAGCGAGGAGGAGCACGCCCGTCATTTGCATACGGTGTTAGACATTTTGAGAGCTCAGCATCTTTTTGTGAAGTTCTCAAAGTGTGAGTTTTGGTTGCGGGAGGTTATGTTTCTCGGTCATGTGATCTCGGCCGAGGGTGTTCGTGTGGACCCACATAAGGTAGAGGCAGTGTTGGATTGGGCGCCGCCCAAGAACGTGAAGGAGGTCCGCAGTTTTCTGGGATTAGCCGGGTATTACCGTAGATTCGTCGAGGGGTTCTCTAAGCTTGCTCGACCGCTGACTCAGTTATTACAGAAGTAAGAGAAGTTTGTGTGGACCGATGAGAGGCAGAATAGTTTTGAGGAGTTGAAGAAGCGGTTGACGACCGCTCCTGTTTTGGCCTTACCGAGTGGTAATGAGGGTTTTTCAGTTTTCAGTGATGCTTCGGGCCAAGGGCTCGGATGTGTACTTATGCAGCACGGGAGGACGATTGCTTATGCTTCCCGTCAGTTGAAACCGTATGAGTTGAATTACCCTACGCACGATCTTGAGTTGGCCGCAGTTGTATTTGCGTTGAAGATTTGGCGTCATTACTTGTATGGCTCGTCGTGTCAGATTTTCACCGATCACAAGAGCCTAAAGTACATTTTCACCCAGAAAGAGCTTAATATGAGACAGAGGAGATGGTTGGAGTTGATTAAGGACTACGACCTCGAGATTCTATATCATCCGGGTAAGGCAAATGTGGTGGCAAATGCCTTGAGCCGGAAATCGGTAGCACTTCGGACGCTTGAGCTACTTACGGCCCAGTCGGGACTTCAGCGAGAGTTTATGAGGTTGAGCATTGAGGTTGTACTACCAGAGAGTTCCGGGCAGTTGCATACTCTTGAGCTTCATCTCTGGTCGATGATATTAAATCGGGACAGTTGGAGGACCCGATGTGTATACAGCTCCGAGAGAGTGTAGGAAAGGGGAAAGCCCCGGGATTCGTTATTCATGAGGACGGAGTGTTGAGATTCCGAGGTCGGTTGTGCGTTCCGAACGACTCGGAATTGAGACAGAGTATCATGCGAGAGGCTCATGCGTCACCTTACTCAGTCCATCCGGGCTCGAGTAAAATGTAATAAGATCTGAGGAAAAATTTCTGGTGGAACGACATGAAGAAGGAGGTAGTTCAATTTGTGGCTAAGTGTTTGACTTGTCAGCAAGTCAAGATTGAGCATCAGCGGCCAGCTGGGTTATTGAAACCACTTCCCATTCCGGAATGGAAGTGGGAGGACATCTCTATGGATTTTGTCACGAGTTTGCCGAGGACGAAGACTGGTATGAATATGGTGTGGGTGATTGTAGACCGACTAACTAAGTCGGCACATTTTCTGGGCATCAAGGATACTTGGGGTCCAGAAAAGTTGGCTCGTATTTTTATCGCTCAGATAGTGAGGCTTCATGGTACGCCGAGGACCATTATTTCAGACAGAGATGGCTGATTTGTATCGCATTTTTGGCAGGCGGTACATAAGGCATTGGGGACACAGTTGCGTTTGAGCACTTCATTCCTTCCCCAGACCGATGGGCAGTCCGAACGTACCATTCAGACGTTCGAGGATTTGTTGCATGCGTGTGCGTTAGATTGGAGTAGTGACTGGGAGGATCATTTGGCTTTAATTGATTTTACTTATAATAATAGCTGGCACGCGTCGATTAAGATGGCACCGTATGAGGCACTTTATGGCCGACGTTGCCGATCACCGATATGTTGGGATGAGCCGTCCGATTTGGTTGGCACCGAGCCGGACCTTGTGTTGGAGACGAGGGAGAAAGTTGAATTGATTAGAAAGAGAATGTTGGCTGCTCAGAGTCGACAAAAGTCTTATGCGGATGTTAGGCGTAGACCGTTAGAGTTTGAAGTGGGAGATCATGTTCTGTTGAGAGTATCCCCGACGAAGGGAGTTTTCCGTTTTGGGAAAAAGGGGAAGCTCAGTCCGAGGTATATTGGGCCCTTCGAGATATTGGAGAGTCGGTGAGTTGGCATACCGTTTAGCTTTACTCCCGTCGTTGAGTCATGTTCATAGCATATTTCACGTCTCCCAGCTGAGGAAGTATGTTCCGGACCCGTCCCACATTATTGATTTTGGAGACGTGGAGATCGAGAAGGGTGTTACGTTCGAGGAGAGGCCCGTCAGAATTTTGGAGCGTCGTGACAAATAGTTAAGACACAAAACCATTCCTTTGGTTAAGGTGCAGTGGTCGAGGCACGGAGTAGAAGAAGCGACGTGGGAGCTAGAGGAGGATATGCGTTCGAGATACCCCGAGCTTTTTGATTCTTAAGTTTCGGGACGAAACTTTATTTTAGAGGGGGAGAATGTAATATCCGTAATTTTCCATTTTTAGCAGTTTCCATTTTTGGTGTATGTCCATTTTTATCGACTCGCTTGTAACCGTTTCAACATTTCGAATCTACTTTGTTCTTGGAGTTTTTCCGTTTGGACGAGTTTTGATGATGTTTTCACGTAATTTCATTTTATGACATGTTTTGCCGTATGAACGTTCGATTCTCGTTAAACTCGTTCGTTTTCGTTGTTTCCTGGCTTGTACAAGTTCGTATGGTTGAGTTGGTCATGTTGAAACTTTCGGTTTGTAAATCCGACGTCGTTTCGTGACTTTCGGTCACTTGGGTCATTTCCGTAATTTCCTATAAGTTTAGGGAATTTCTTATTCGTTGTCGTATTTCGGATTCCCGGGTAGTCGGATTGATATTTTCTTGTGATGGTTAGACTCGTCATCGAATATTCTTCGTAGTCGTATTTTTGGTTCGATAGCAGGTCCGGGTTTCGGGGTCGTCCGGACTCGTTTGGGCAAGGTACGCCAATACTGCCCGGTAGGTGTTACGGCCGTAACACCCGAAGTTACGGCCGTAAGTTGGCCATGTTACGGCCTTAAGTTGGCCATGTTACGGCCGTAAGTGTCCCTATTCAGTGGCCATGTACTGTTTTAAAACAGCGGGCAGAGGTCCAATACCTCATTTTCTATCTCTTCTCTCGTTTTTTCTTCATGGGGAGACTCCAGAGGCGATTCCTCCAGTTTTGATCGAAGAATCTTTCGTGTTCCATCACCGTAGAATCATAGTAGCATATCACCATCAGCGTAATCATCCTCCATCGTCCGAATCCGAGGTATCTTCTTCAGGAACCCTAACTGGTATAAATTGGGGGTTTTTCGGGTTTTTCGTGATTGACTCCGAATTGTTCATGTATGTTGCGAAACTTATTATCATTTGTTGTTATTGGGTGATTCCCAATTCGTTTTTCCTCGAATTAATCCATGTATTGTTGATACAGGGAGATTTTGCACAAACCCTCGCCCGTATCGATTGAACGTCTATTGTCGTGATTTGTAATCGGGGTTTTGGGAGTATTCCTTTCGTTTATTGATGTCCGTTGGGACTGAGTTATGCTAATTCTTCGTTTAGGAACCGTCGTTTTCCATTCGGATCATCCTTAGTCATTTTTCACTTCCGATTCTTCGAAGATGTCTCAAAGGCAAGTACTTTACATTTGTTTACATGTTCTAGTATTTGAATTATGGCTATATGTGGTTGTCGTGGGAGGATATGTGTATGTTCACCTAGGGACGGTCCGACGGGGCCTCTAGGGATGCGTATTGCCGTGTGTGTGCGTATCACGAACTGTGGTTAACCACCCAGGGATGTCCGACGGGGCTCTGCGGGGTACGGTGGCCGTGAGTCACGTACCAAGGTTAACTTTGAATTGTTTTGATTGGAGAAAATGTGTTTTATGCTTGTGCATCGTAAATATTCTGGAATATAAAATGTTTTATAAAATGATTTTTGGCGCATATATTCATCTGATTAGAATGTAGTTCAAATGGATTGTACTTGCACTAGCAGTTGTCGCTAACCCCTTAAATGGGGGAAATACTTTTTGTATTTCAGGTATTGATCGTGGGGACAAGCGAGCACTCGAGCTGTATGAGGATGATGGGCAAGCATGATATTGTCCAGCAGTTGATTATCGGTGTTATGTCTGTCGGTTATTATTGATGTCTGATTTTGGGGTTTCTGTATTATAAAAATCGGTTTAAGTACTCGAGTACTTCTTGTTTGAAATTGTTAATGTTGTGTTCTCGTTTTGGGAAATGGATTTGATGTCAGATTTCATCTGTCGATTTGTAGTCTTTTATTTGAATTGTCGTTTTATTAATGATTGTTTGTCGCTGTCGAATGTCTTGTTTGGTACGTTAGCCTGGTGGATTCCACAGTGTGGGGTCCACGGCGCTGTAATATACCCTAAATGTCTTGGTGGTGTTACATATACGGCGTGAAAACACGCTCCACGACGACCAACACAACGTCGCCGTTAGGGATATAATAAAACCAACAAGTGACAAGCGTCATCAAATGGATAATATAATCAAGTCAATTATCCGAACAATCACAAAACACAACGAACGAAAATCAATACAATTGACCAACCCAACGGTACATCAATCAAAATGCGATCCAATCGCTGAACAAATACGGAATTCCACCGCCCAAGGGTTGGAAGATCGAAAACGAGACTAATTTCCCGAACTTAAGGGAATTAGGAAGGAGCCTGAATGCTCAACAATCACGAAACGAGGACAAAAACCGAACAAACAAACGACCGAGACAACAAAAATTGAACAATCATGTCCGAAACACGAAGGATAATAAAATTCAAACAACAACTCCCAGGATGATCTGGTGAGAACTATAAGACATGCATTCCCACAAGATCCACCGGAAAGGGAATAGCGATTGAAAAGTCACAACGACAAACGAGTTATTCCGAAACAATACCACACTTGTTCGATCAACAAAAGCAAGGGGCAGGACAAGCTCAGAAATGTCAACAAACATAATGAGTCGACAAAGTCGAAAACACAAGAGTTCCAAATCCGATCCACTTCGAAAAAAAAAGAACTAATAGAACCAAATGATGTCGCTCCCGAACAAGGTTCACAAGAATCGAACCGAACCCGAAAGAGTCACAGCAATAACCAGATCGACCCACAACAAGATCACAGCTCGATCGGATGATGAAACCGAAATACAGACCAAGTTCATAAAGTATCAACGAACATGAGCGAATCGATAGAATTGAGAAATAGAAAATGCAGGAGCTAAAAATAATACGAGTATTATATTCGACCTCTTATAAAAGAAGTGTCGTTCCTGAAACTCACAACACGAAATCAAGGTGACAACACAACAAGCAACCGACAGAAACATCCTTCAAAGGCCTCTCAAAGCCGATTCTGATGACTGTGCTAAGCGCGAAATCCGGAAGTCTCGGTAACCAATTCGCAAAACTGAATTCTGTGTCCCTCGAGTCCACACTTGAAATGTGTTACCGATGAGAAGGACAATTTACATGTGCATGCCCCGACACATCACGGTTGAAACGCCTCGGCTCGGCATACCAAAAATACAATGGGGCATAACATCGCAAATCAACATAGCGGAGATGCCAACTCAGCACAACAAAGAATCATAACACATATCATATATAAAGATTACCATCGTAAAGTAATACACACACAAACACTACAGCAATGACGGTATCGATTGGCGACCTTAACGGCCCGAACAATAACCAGCACACAATTACAAACATCATGAAACAATCACACATGTACACAAACGTACAGACCCAAGCTTTAACAGCTCACACAGGTGCGATAACACGCAAGCCGCCAAGAAATGACAACATTAAAGATCGTCATCACACCTCCCACAAAAGGGCTAACAAAACATATGCGTGGCGAACGACTCAACGTTCACACCATTAATTCAAACACAATTCGGAGGGCTAACACCCTAACAACAATACCAACATCATACACACCTTCTCCGACCACAAGCAGGAAATGATGGGTTTTAAAAACGAAAACCACCTTTTGAAAAAAAAAATTTAGAAAAACACCGATTGATCTTGAGTATCACCTTTCAAAAAGTACAAACGTGAAACATCGTTATCGAGACTTTGGAAAACCATTTCGCATTTGTTAAAAATGAGGACACTATCTTTTAGTGAAAAACTTTCAGAGTATTCGACCCTCGGGTCTAAGTAAAAGTGTTTATAAAACATTGAAAATATCTCAAAACATTTTGGTCCTCGAGGTAGAAGAATTTTGAAACATATTGTGGCACCTTATGTAATACCCCGATTTTTCGGATATATTTTTCGTTTATATATTGGATATCATGGATGGTTAATTATGCTCGAGGACGTTGTGAACGTTTGATAATGTTATTGAATTGAGTATATGTATTGATTTTGCCGTATTTTCGTATTTAGTATGTCGTGACGTCGGACAGGAACAGTTGAATTTTTGGCTAAGTATAAAAGCCATTACGTACGTTAAGCCTTGGAGCTTACGTACGTAAAATGTGTTAGCTTACGTACGTTATATAGTGTACATAACGTACGTAACAAGAGGAATCAGACAGTTGGGGCCCGTGGTCGGCGGCTTTCGGCGTAGATGTGGACAGGTGAGTCAACGGATGGATTTACGTACATTATACAGGGTGTATTACGTACGTAATACGAGTATAATACTGTAGCAAGTCAACGTACGTATTACGTACGCAACGGAATAAGTGTTACGTACGTTACGGGGCGGCTGGCCGAGTCGTGGCCGAGAGGACCTGTAGTGGCCGAGCATGGTCGGCAGTGACTCGCTGGGATGGCCGATCATGGTCGGCAGTGACTCGCATGGATGGCCGATCGCGATCGGCAGTGACTCGCTGGGGGCTAGGACTGGCCGATAACGTACGTAAGGTACCGACCGGTTACGGCCGTAAGGGACCGTTACGTACGTAAGCAGCTGCCGGTTACGTACGTAAGGATGTCGGCCAAACTGGGCAGTAGGGTAGGCCACGGCCGGCTACGTACGTAAGCACCTGCCGGTTACGTACGTAAGGTGCCGGCAGGGCTCGGCCTATATAAGGCCTGGACCGAGTCATCTTGGGCATTTTTCATTCTTTTTCGTTTTTTCGCGATTCCTTCAGCAAAAGTGGATGGATTTGAGTAAGATCATCATGTAACAACATGTTTTGGAAGTTTTATTCGTGGATTAACATCATCTCCACCCGGATCGAAGGTAAGAACACCTAAACTTTTGGTTTTTGGATGTTCTTGAGGTTTCTTGGTGTTTTGGCCGATTTGATTCGTTTTGATTCAGATTATTGATGGAAATTTGTTGTAAACTCGTAATCATTCATTAACCTTGAAGTTTTGTGGAACAAATTCGAGTATTCCTTTGAATAATCGATTGAATTGGACTATGCCTTCAAAGTGTTCGATGAAATGTCTCAATGAGTAGAACTTGGAAAATTCTGCACGTTTTCGTATGAATGATGGTTGAATTGATATTGTTGTGATGATTCTTGGTATTTACGAGAATTTTGTTAAGGGAAGATAATGAATTGATGATCAAATGCCTTGATTATGATGATTATGATTATGGAATCATAGAGTTCTTGATGTTCTTGAGGCCATATGATGACTATGATGATTTGATAATTCGTTTAACCGATTTAAGATGATATTCTAAATCATAGTGATGATAGTGGTTCATTTAGATGAGATGAATCTTGATTTGAGGTTGAATTCCAGATTGAATATGTTATGATCATTGTTACCAAGTTGGTTTGATTATTTATATGATTATTGTTCTAGGTTGATTAACCAATAGGTATAATCATTTTGCCGCGGTGAAAGGCCGTAGATTCCGTCCAGTCGGGGCTGAAGAGCTCGTAGACGAGGGCGATGAGTTCGGTGTTGGTTTTGTCATGTTGGTATCCAGGCAAGTGTTTACTTGTTCGGTTGTAATGTTTTGATGAGTAATTCCATTTACATTTCATAAGTATTTTATGTTGTATTGCATATTGACGAATGTTCGGTGATGTTCTAAAAGGATTAGAATGCACAATTGATGATTGTTGAGATACTTGGACAATCTTGGGAAGATTGTAGTATTCGGATATTGTTGATGTCATTTTGGATATTCTTGGTCTGTGGTATGCATTCCGGAAGGAAGTCCGGATAGAGGTATGTTTTATGGTAATCGTACATAGAGGATTATGTACGAGAAAGTATTCGGTATTGAGGTATTATACGGTATTGTTGTGATACTGGGATTTTTATGGTATTATCGTGATATTGGGATTTTGACGAGAATCGTTGGATTACCGGAAGTGGTAAGGTTATCGTTGAGGTTATTATTCTCATGATGCATGGCATGTGAATATTTATGTTTATGTACTTGCGGTTAATTGTCGGGCATTATTGCGACCGTTGTGGGACTTGTTTTTCAGGTATTGAGGACTTTGATGGTAGCGGTCGTGAGGCGAGGATTCCGGACGATACTGGCTATGGCATATTGTTGGGGAATCGTGTATTTTGTTTGTGTATATCATTATTGATGTATATGTATCTTGAACTGTATTTTTATCCGCTGCGTGAGTTCTTTCAAATGGCTTTCGGCCTTATGCCATCTGTTTGATTTCGAAAACCGATTCCCTATACCGAGTTTTTGGCCTTGATTGTCTTGACGGTAGTTGGTGTTTTCAAATGATTTTGTGAGTTTTGGAAAATACTACCGTCATCGGCCTTCTTGTCGTTTTTGTAAATGGTTTTTAGCCTGGTGGGTTCCGGTGCGCGGAATCCACGGCGTGTAATATTCCCGAGCTGAACCGGGGATGTTACAAATATGGTATCAGAGCCCATGGTTTTGTGATAACCGGGCATGTGTGTTATGTGGCTCTACTAGTGTGGTAGTTGCGTGATTTTTGTGTAGCTGGATTTCTGGCTATTTTGGACTGTGTTGTTTTGGTTCTGTGTGATTTTCTGAGTACTGTTGTGGTGATGTGTGGGTTTGGGGATTGTTGGTGTTTCCGAGACCGATGAGGCAGGGAGTGAACGCCGGTGCCGTGGTCATGTGCAATGTGCGGCTCCAATCGGGAAGTGAACGCCGGTGCAAGGCACGTGCAATGTGCGGCTTTCGATGTGGAGGGGAACGCCGGTGATACGTGCATGTGACAAGGAGCGGCTCATGCGCTTTAGGTGAGGAGACACAGCGTCACAGATCCCACAAAACTCGACAGTGCTCTAAACTTGGTGTGGTCTTGGCGGAGACCAATCGTTTTCAAATTGTGATTATTCCTGTTTTGGCATTCTTGTTGTGTCGAGATTTTTGAAATGGTGTCATATGCTAGTATCACGGGAGATCTTCGTCTTCACTGACCTGTGAGTATGTTGTTCGGATTATTCGATAATTCTTGGTTATCTTGGTGATTTTGGATTTTCCGTTGAAATGTTGTTTGTGCGAGTGATTGCAAGTTTCGAGGACGAAACTTATTTTTAAGGGGGGTAGAGTGTAATACCCCGATTTTTCGGATATATTTTTCGTTTATATATTGGATATCATGGATGGTTAATTATGCTCGAGGACGTTGTGAACGTTTGATAATGTTATTGAATTGAGAATATGTATTGATTTTGCCGTATGTTCGTATTTAGTATGTCGTGACGTCGGACATGAACAGTTGAATTTTTGGCTAAGTATAAAAGCCATTACGTACGTTAAGCCTTGGAGCTTACGTACGTAAAATGTGTTAGCTTACGTACGTTATATAGTGTACATAACGTACGTAACAAGAGGAATCGGACAGTTGGGCCCCGTGGTCGGCGGCTTTCGGCGTAGATGTGGACAGGTGAGTCAACGGATGGATTTACGTACGTTATACAGGGTGTATTACGTGCGTAATACAGTATATCTTGTAGCAAGTCAACGTCGTATTACGTGCAACGGAATAAGTGTTACGTGCGTTACGGGGCGTGGCGAGTCGTGGCCGAGAGGACTGTAGTGGCCGAGCATGGTCGGCGATGACTCGGCTGGGGCTAGATCGCCGATAACGTGCGTAAGGTACCGACCGATTACGGCCGTAAGGGACCGTTACGCACGTAGCACCGCCGATTACGGACGTAAGGATGTCGGCCAAACTGGGCAGTAGGGTAGGCCACGGCCGGCTACGTACGTAAGCACCTGCCGGTTACGTACGTAAGGTGCCGGCAGGGCTCGGCCTATATAAGGCCTGGACCGAGTCATCTTGGGCATTTTTCATTCTTCTTCGTTTTTTCGTGATTCCTTCAGCAAAAGTGGATGGATTTGAGTAAGATCATCATGTAACAACATGTTTTGGAAGTTTTATTCATGTATTAACATCATCTCCACCCGGATCGAAGGTAAGAACACCTAAACTTTTGGTTTTTGGATGTTCTTGAGGTTTCTTGGTGTTTTGGCCGATTTGATTCGTTTTGATTCAGATTATTGATGGAAATTTGTTGTAAACTCGTAATCATTCATTAACCTTGAAGTTTTGTGGAACAAATTCGAGTATTCCTTTGAATAATCGATTGAATTGGACTATGCCTTCAAAGTGTTCGATGAAATGTCTCAGTGAGTAGAACTTGGAAAATTCTACACGTTTTCGTATGAATGATGGTTGAATTGATATTGTTGTGATGATTCTTGGTATTTACGAGAATTTTGTTAAGGGAAGATAATGAATTGATGATCAAATGCCTTGATTATAATGATTATGATTATGGAATCATAGAGTTCTTGATGTTCTTGAGGCCATATGATGACTATGATGATTTGATAATTCGTTTAACCGATTTAAGATGATATTCTAAATCATAGTGATGATAGTGGTTGATTTAGATGAGATGAATCTTGATATGAGGTTGAATTCCGGATTGAATATGTTATGATCATTGTTACCAAGTTGGTTTGATTATTGATATGATTATTGTTCTAGGTTGATTAACCAATAGGTATAATCATTTTGCCGCGGTGAAAGGCCGTAGATTCCGTCAGATCGGTGAAGAGCTCGTAGACGAGGGCGATGAGTTCGGTGTTGGTTTTGTCATGTTGGTATCCAGGCAAGTGTTTACTTGTTCGGTTGTAATGTTTTGATGAGTAATTCCATTTACATTTCATAAGTATTTTATGTTGTATTGCATATTGACGAATGTTCAGTGATGTTCTAAAAGGATTAGAATGCACAGTTGATGATTGTTGAGATACTTGGACAATCTTGGGAAGATTGTAGTATTCGGATATTGTTGATGTCATTTTGGATATTCTTGGTCTGTGGTATGCATTCCGGAAGGAAGTCCGGATAGAGGTATGTTTTATGGTAATCGTACATAGAGGATTATGTACGAGAAAGTATTCGGTATTGAGGTATTATACGGTATTGTTGTGATACTGGGATTTTTATGGTATTATCGTGATATTTGGATTTTGACGAGAATCGTTGGATTACCGGAAGTGGTAAGGTTATCGTTGAGGTTATTATTCTCATGATGCATGGCATGTGAATATTTATGTTTATGTACTTGCGGTTAATTGTCGGGCATTATTGCTGACCCCGTTGTGGGACTTGTTTTTCAGGTATTGAGGACTTTGATGGTAGCGGTCGTGAGGCGAGGATTCCGGACGATACTAGATATGGCATATTGTTGGGGAATCGTGTATTTTGTTTGTGTATATCATTATTGATGTATATGTATCTTGAAATGTATTTTTATCCGCTGCGTGAGTTCTTTCAAATGGCTTTCGGCCTTATGCCATCTGTTTGATTTCGAAAACCGATTCCCTATACCGAGTTTTTGGCCTTGATTGTCTTGACGGTAGTTGGTGTTTTCAAATGATTTTGTGAGTTTTGGAAAATACTACCGTCATCGGCCTTCTTGTCGTTTTTGTAAATGGTTTTTAGCCTGGTGGGTTCCAGTGCGCGGAATCCACGGCGTGTAATATTCCCGAGCTGAACCGAAGATGTTACACCTTAGAAGTACCACGATAAAATAATTCATTTTAAACGTACGTCTCGAAATTTATTTTCTAAGATACTCAAAGTTTTCGAAAATAATTCAATGGGCTAGAATGCCCAAAAATTTCAGGTAAATACACGGAACAATATAGCGCCGTGGGTCCCACGCCAGAACCCACCAGGATAAAAACCATTTACAAAAACGCCAAAAAGGCCGATGACGGTAATATTTCAAAAACTCACAAAAGCCATTTAGAAAATACTAAATACCGTCATAAGAATTTCGCCAAAACGATCAAGGCCATAATGCCAAAAACTCGGTTAAGGGAATCTGTTTTCGAAATAAAATTCAGTCGGTAAAATACCGAAAGCCATTACAAAAGAACTCACGCAGCGGATAAAAGAAATACAGTCCAACATGCACAATGCAGCAACACTACTCCTCACATGAACGAAATATGAGAGTCAAATAATCACGTATCAAGAAATCAAAATCCATAAGAGGATTTCGTCACTTAACAAATAATCATAAAAATAGCTCGTGTCACACGAGGCACAACACAAAGAAGGGAGACTTACATCCACAGGTCGCACGAAGATGAAGATCGCCCCACGATACTAATCACGACCAACAAACTCAGACGACGCGTCTCGACACGACTCAGTCAGACAAAATCTGACAATACAAGACTTACCAACACATAACTCGACTGGATAGCCTAGGTTTCCTCAACCTAAGCTCCGATACCATAAATGTAACACCCCCAGATCAAACCGGGAATATTACACGCCGCAGACCCTCTCCGTGAGGATCCACCAGGCTAGACATCAACAAAACACATTACATTACATACTGACGAATCAAAATAACGAATCAATAGACCAATTTGGTCTTCCGTCACTGACTTACAAATCAAAATACATAAACTCATCCAGACTCATACACATGCAAGGGTAAAATACTTGCAACAACGAACAATAAGACAGCGGAAAAGACAATACAATGGACTCCGACTAACTGAAGTTAAAACTGGCCTTCGTGTGATTAGTATCATTCGTCTTTCATCATCCCTCGCACCGATCCTGTGTCTTGCTCCCGAAAACCTGCATGTACCTGGACACAATACAGATATCCACCCCCCGATTACTCAGGGGTTAGCAAAACTCCACTGTTTTGCTAGTGCAAGTATAAAGTGCAAATACGAGCCATACACAACACATTTCGAGAATACAACGAAAGACTTCCCGAGATATATTTAGTTAAATATAGTTCAAGTCTTGAAAGTAGAAACGAAGCAAGTAAGCACTTTGAAAACATTTCCAAATCTCGGGAGTTTTGAAAACATTAGAAATTGAAAAGTTCTTAATTCATCGAAAGTCATTTAGGGTCACAGCCCCAAAGTTTATTTTCCAAAATACAAATCCGTTAACAAAACATGGGGTCCACGACCCAACCATTCCGGTCACAAAACACAGGGCCTACGACCCGATAATCCACTGCAATTCACTTACAAGGACACATTACACATAACACATTATTCTTATGCCATTCTAGCCAAGCACCAAGACTCGATATATAATGTCTCTCGACCCCGAGCACAAAGCATTGTGATACTCCGGACAATATCACAATTAACGAAAACATCAACGTCATCCTCAAGATAAAAACCTGGCCCGGTAACCCGCGGCCGTACCCCTTAGTATCGACCCCGGACATCCCGTCGGACACTCGGTGGAAACCACTTCAGCGGCCGTACCCCTTAGTATCGACCCCGGACATCCCGTCGGACACTCGGTGGAAGTTCATCCACACACGCACCCAAGTCCACTTTCGTGGCCGTACCCCTTAGTATCGACCCCGGACATCCGTCGGACACTCGGTGGAAGGAACAACACACACACACGTTCAAAATCACGATTTGCAAACCACAAGCCTCGAAGGTCAATCACAGTATATATAGTCGAGGTACCTTACTAGAATGGCCAGTTCATCCAACATATACTCACGACCAAGTAATGATACGATTCATGCTAGAATTTCAACGATGCAGCTAGTACCAATAACATAGCAACGAGGGAAAATACCTATCCAACCACGCCGAACGACACAATGAGACAGGATCATCAATAGGCATACGTTCCATACATATCTCAAGGAAAGGTTAAGCTATAAATCCACAACGTCATAATCACACAATACGACACCCCACACATACTTAGACAAGCATATTTAACAACGAATTCATACGAGTCATCTTTTAAGGAAGTATTGAAAAGCATATCAATTCCTTTGAAAGTTAGTTATAGACATTCATAGATCACGTATCGTAAATCACTAACTAATATATCCACAAAAAACGTAATGTATGGGCAAGATACTTGCCTCGAATAACCACAACGCAGAGAATCGGCCGAAGTAGGTTGGCACGAACCGACTACGAACTCACCGACTCCACCGAACGACAATCCGCAACAATGAACTACGAACGAAAACAATAACAACGAAAATAAATTCCAAAGTACGACCCAAAGCCGCTGAATTCAAAAGAACGAATGACGAAAGTTCAAGTGTTTTCCCCAAAACGGCCAAGAACACGATTCGTCCCGACAAAATACGAAAATGGAATTCTAAGTCGAAATATGGATATACAATCCATAGAATATGTTTAATAACATCATTTAACCACAATTTATCCAACAAAAAACGGATGGAAAACGAGATCGAAAACAAATCCCCTAAAAAGTCGATTCGAAGGAAATCAAGAAATATACTTCGATTCGACGAAGAACAATGGATTAAATGATGTTAAACACAAGAATACTACGAAGATTAATCATACCCATCATGGATTAATCAACAACACGGAACGAATCAGATAAAAATGCAAAAAACCCCAAATTCACGAAATTAGGGTTCTAAGGAAGATTACCTTGATTCGCTGGATCAAAGGATGATAACGGATGATTGATTGATGTTATAACCTCAAGAACTTCATGGATTTGTTGTTAAACAACATGGCTTCAAGATTCCCAAGACCACATCCGCGGAAGAGAAAGGGAAGATTGAGAAAAATGGCCAAAAACCCGTCTACAGGGCCATAAATAGGCTGTACAGTGTGCCGCGGCACAGGGCGAAATCTGTGCCCAGTGATCGGCAGTGTGCCGCGGCCCGGCCGACATGTGCCGCGGCACCAGGTACAGACGATTTGGCCGAAAAAAAATGCACGAGTGCGTCGTGGCCCTGCCGGCATGTGCCGCGGCCCACGGTACGGCCTGCTCGGCCAGAAGCTGCCGAGCACTACCGGACATAACTCGGCCACTGCCGGCCTGGGCCCAGATTGCCCGGCCATGACTCGGCCGGGGCCAACTCCGACAGCCCGAATGACCCCGAAACCCGAACCTGAATACGAATCGATGATACGGTTACGACGTACTCGCAAAGACGACTCTAAGAGCTAAGAGAACACACAATTCCGACCACCCGAAGGCTCGGAATTTGACAACGGAAGTAATTACCCAAAACTTTGGGAAATTACGAAAATAGCCCAAAACGTCCAAAAATCACGATACGCGATTGAAACACCAAACCAAAGCTCGCAACATGAATAATAACATTAAATGAACTTACGAGAAACTCGAAACAACAGTTTCGGATGAGATTCGCAAGAATTGAACTCAAGTGCGGAAAAGTCGCTAAAAGCTCGGAACTCAACAAAACGATACCGAAACGAACATACATTATGCTCAACTGCTAGCATACATTATGACGTGCAGATGCATGCATGCATGTTTTTGGAAACTCATGAATGTAGGAATATGAATACGGGAAAATCACACTTTGATTATTGATACCTCATAATGAAATGCTACAAGTTTCAAATACAGATGAAATAGATGATAATTATTCGGGTATTACAAATAACTATAATCCGATTATTATAATATTAAAATATGCACACATTATAATAATCAATGAGAAATAAATGATATCAAATAACTTTATTTAAATGTGACAATTACAAATCTAGGCACATCGAATATCCTATGGCACTATTCTCAACACTTATCGGGTCTTGGCTATTGTTTCTGAACCTTTTGTTATAGATATGTACTATGCTGTCGAGTTAGTTTACATATATGATTTAGTATAGCTAATGGCGTGGTTTGCTACTTTATGTAATGTTAATAAGGTTTTAGAACTTAATAGTTTGTTTAAATATGGGATTTATCTCTGTGAGAGGATTGGACTTGGGTAACTATTGGTGTTTGACATGCGGTTATAATGCTATATCAAGGAGATGAGTTTGATTCGGGTTGAGATGGGATGTCTCTATGTGATGGTGATGTTATGTTTGTCATGGGTTTTGGGATAGGTCTTATGTTAGAGGAATCCCCGTTAAAATTCAACCATGTTTTATGAATATTATTTTGATAGGTTGTGCGAGTAGTTAAAAGTGGATCGTGTCAAAAATGCAGGTAGTCCAGCGAATGTGGGCAAGGTTTGTTTGACCGGTCTTTGTCCACCTAAAGTACTAGAAATCAATTTGGAAATTGAAACGGTTTGTGCCTGTGTTCAAATTAAAACTCTTATATATTGTATGTATTGTGAGTATTCTGACAAGAATTTAGTTCGTCGAGACATAAGATGGTTCCGTGAAATTTATAATCAATTAAATCACAATTAAATTTAATTAATTTAAAATTAATTAAATAAATAATAAATAAATTCAGTTTAACTAAATTGTCATAGATTAAGTAGCTTAATTAGATATGCGTGCTTTATATGATTTAGAATCATATAATTAATTGTACTATAATGCCATTCATAGTTAGTGAATGGATAGATGTACTGTTTTGAATGCGATTCATTGCAGGGATTATGGTGAACTAGTTTGGCCAAAATGTTTGGGTTTTATGAGTCTGCGTAATGATTATATGTTTTGTTGTCTGAATACTGCCTAAAATCATGTAATTTAAATGGTCTGCATAACGCCCTATTTCTTGCATTTTTTATTTATTTATATTTATATGGTTTGTGTACTATTTAAAACATGTAAAAGTTGCGGAGCCTGAAGGATGGATACGATGATGGATGGGATCCAAAATTGCACCAAGACTATTGAAGATTGGATCTTTAAAGGCCATATTAGTAGCACCTTACACGTCTTTCGGTTTTTGTGCTTGTGACGTTTTATATATGTTGTAGATTTAGATTTATTCACTATTTAATCGAAGCAACATAATAAAACATAAGTCCCACTAATAATAAGTAAATGACTTTTCAAAATTAAAAATACTATTAATCCCTCGATCACTAATGATCGATTTTGCCAAAGCAATTATATCGCTTCTAATCTTGGAATAATGTGGGTAGGTATATTGAAAGAAATCTACAAGCTTTTTGGTTTTCTCATCAATATTAGTAAGGAGTCCTTAGATGTTGAGGTAACGTAATATATGACATTAGATGTAACCTATCAACCGAGAGTACTATTGGATACTATTAGTAACGGGATTACTTACCTTTTTCAAAAACTAACAAGTGAAAAGGCAAAACTTGCTTAAAAGTTTTGTAACAAAGGATCTTGGAATCATTTTATTCAAAAGGGACCTAAATAATGTTGAATAAAATGTGAAATAACTAGAATGTATGTTTACTATAGAGTTATTAAGATGAATGGTTTGCTTACTATATTTTCCTTTCTATTTGTAGTAATCATGCCTGTTAATAGCAATCTTGTTACTGTTCAAACTACCTCTTTCAACATAATAAGATTAATCCTTGAGAAGGAGAAACTTAGTGGCTCTAATTTCCGGGACTGGCACAGAAATCTGAGAATAGTTCTTAGACAGGAAAAGAAAGAGTCAGTTCTTGATAACCATATCCCTTTTCTGGGTCCAAATGCCACTAACGCCCAAAGGCAGACTGAGAGTCGTGCCAAAGAATAGTCATTTGATGTCACTTGATTGATGTTGGCAACTATGAACTCCAACTTGCAAAAGTAGTTTCAGAACATGGACGCATATAACATAATTCAGCAGCTCAAGAATATGTTTCAAGAGCAAGCTAGAATTGAGAGGTTTGAGACCTCGAAAGCAATCCTCGATGATAAGCTCGAGAAAGGGAAGCACGTTGGGCCTCATATGTTTAAAATGATTGGATACATTGACAACATAAAGAGGTTAGGTTTTCCTATAGCCAAAAGTTGGCTATGACATTATCCTCTATTCGCTTCATGATGGTTATGATACTTTTAAGATGAACTATAACATGAACGTAATGGGGAATCATTGAATGAGCGGCATGGTATGCTTTAGACTACTGAGCCAATAATTGAGGTGGAGCCTAAGCATGAGGTTCTCCATAAACATAGCAATAGTTTCAAGAAAAAGAGCAATAAAAGGAATATCCAAAAGGCAAAAGCAAGAAGACTGCGCTCAAACCACAACCAACTTTTGGGAAGGCAAAGGCTAAAACTCCCATTGAGATTTCCTGCTTCTACTGCACTAAAACTGGGTCTTGGAAGAGAAACTACCCTAAGTTTCTAGAAGATCAGAAGAATGGGAATGTTGCTACGATCTTAGATATTTATGTTATAGACTGTCATTCTACTAGTCCAACTTCACGGTTATTGGACATCGGATGTGGTTCTCACATATGTTCAAATGTGCAAAGACTAAAAATAAGTAGAAGACTAGAGAAAGGCAAAGTGGACCTACGTATGGGGAGTAGAGCAAGAGTTGATGCATTAGCCATTGGAACTTTTGTCTTGAATGTGCCCTTGGGGCTTGTTTTGGAACTAAATAATTATTATTGTGTTTCTGCCGTTACAAAGAATATTATATCTATTTCAGTATTAGTCATTTAAGGTTATGAATTTAGGATCAAAAGGGGCTTATGCAATATTTATGTTGACACATATCCTTTGGACAAGCATAATTATATAATAGTTTGTATGAACTAAATACGGATTGAGAAATCTACAACATAAATTCCCAAAAGGCTAAACCAAATGAATTAAATCCAACTTACCTCGGGCATTATTGTGTGGGTGACACTAACAAAAAATGCATGGAGAAACTCCTCGATGAGGGGATTCTAAATTTATTTGACTTAGAGCCATTTGAGACATACGAGTCATGTTTAATGGGAAAGATGATAAAATCGCCATTCACTGGGATGGGCGAAAGAACAAATGACCTATTGGGACTCATTCAAACAGATGTTTGTGGACCTATGAGTTCAAACCCAAGAGGTGGATTTAGCTACTTAATTACTTTTACTGACGTCGTAAGTAGATAAGGGTACGTCTATTTAATGAGGCATAAGTCCGAATCTTTCGAGAAATTCAAGGGATTCCAAAATGTACACTATAAAAAAGACATTTAACATCCCTCGTTTAACATCGATTTTGGAAAAACCGATGTTAAAAACGACTCGGTGGCATAATTGAAAACTTTAAAGCAAATTAACATCGGTTATGTTAAAAATCAATGTTAAATTATCATTTAACATCGGTTTTTAGGAAAACCGATGTTAATTTTTCATTTAAAACTGTTTTCCAGAACCGATGTTGTATCACTTTTTAAATATATAATATAACTTTATTTTAAATTCATAAATTATATTATACTTTTCAGTTATATTTAAATAATCAGATAATATTTATATTTTTATATATATATATATATATTAATTTATATTTTAATATATATATATATATATATTGTTATATGAATTTTTTATCAATAAATAGTTTATATATTTATGACTTTATATATATTATTAATATATATTTAGAATTTATATTATGATATGTAGATATAAATTTATATTATATATACTCAACTATAATTATAATTATATGATAATATATATATATATAAAGTTATATAAGATATATATATATATGTTATATTATATTTATATTTGTATATATTTAAACTTATGTTATAATATATAGTTATACTATATATTCAATTATATTTAAAGTTATATGATAATATTTACGTATTTAAAGTTATATGATTATATTTACATATTAAGTTATATTATATTATAGATTTAAAGTTACATTATATTATGTATACATATAATTATATTATAATATATATAGTTATATAATTTTTATTAATAAATAGCTTTATATATTTATTACTTTTAAATAATTAATGTTAATATATATCTCTAAGTTATATTATGATATTTAGATATAAATTTATATTATATATACTTAGTTAATTAAATTTATATTATGATATGTAGATATAAATTTATATTAAATATATTCAATTATATGTAAAATTACATTACATAAAACCTAGTTACTTTCTTAATCAATAAATAATATTATATTAATATCATTTTATATAATATAATTAATATATATATATATATATATTTATATTATTATATGTATATGAAAATTTATATATTATATATGTATTCAATTATATTTAAATTTATATATATTTATACATATATAATTATATTATACATATTCAAGTATATACAAAGTTATATGATATATATATATATTAAATTATCTTATATCTATATAAATTTATAAATGTATATAATATATAAATATAACACATAAATATATATTAAGTTATTATATTTATATAAATATATATAGTATTTAAATACAACACATAGCGAAAAATGAACAAGAAGTTCATCTGGCGGAGTGGTAACATCACACTTCCACAAGAAAAAGGTCGTGAGTTCGAAACCCACCAACAACAAAATTTAATGGTATTTGTTGCAGGTTGGTGGGTGACTGGTGCAGGTGGTTGGGGCGGGTGACCGGGCGAGTGGCTAGGTTGGGGCTGCGTTGGGCTAGCTGGTTAGCTGCGGTCCGATAACATTTTAAAATTGCGAAATTTAACATCGTTTGTCCCAGAACCGATGTTAAATTTCATGATGTTAAAATTATCATCGGTTGTCCCAGAACCGATGTTAAATTTCATGACATTAAAATTAACATCGGTTGTTATAAGAACTCATGTTAAAGTCGAAGTTTAACATCGGTTATTAGAAACCAATGTTAAATTTAACATCGCGACATTTAACATCAGTTCCAAAACCGATGTTAAGTGTAAAAAAGCCGGTGTTAAATGTCTGTTTTGTAGTAGTGGTAGTAGAAAATCAACTTGCCAAAAGGATCAAAGCACTTCGATCAGATTGCAGTGGCGAATATATAAGCCAATAGCTTGATGACCATCTAAAGAGTTGTGGAGTTATATCCCAATTCACCCTTCCGGAACACCACAATGGAATGTATGTCAGAAAGGAGGAATTGAACACTATTAGATATGTTTCGATCCATGATGGTTCAAGCTAATCTTCTTATCTCCTTCTGGGGACATGCTCCGTCAACTGCTACAATTAAACTAGATCACACCATCCAAAGCTGTAGAAAATACATCATATGAGATATGGACTGAGAAGGTTCCCAAACAATCTTTCCTCATAGCCTGGGGATGTGAAGCATACGTGAAACGCCTAGTTTCTAATGGGTTATCCAAAAGAGACAAAGGGGTACTACTTCTACATCCCTTCTAACAACAAATTGTTTGTTGCTCGAGAAGGTGTCTTTCTGGAAAAAGAATATCTTTCCAAAAAGACAAGTGGGAGTAAAGTCCATCTCGAAGAAATTTAAGAATCGCAACAAATAGAAAAGAAAACTCCTATTTCTTTTGAAACACCTGGTTCATACGATATTGTTCCAGATAATCCAGAATCAGTTTTGGAAACTGCTACAAAAGTTGCTCAACCCCTGCGTAGGTCTCAAAGATATAAAATTCAGCCAAAAGGATACTTCGGTATAAATCTAGATGAAAGTTCTCAGATCATGCTTTTAGAAAGCAATGAACCAAGCACCTAGAAAGAAGCTGAGAAAAGCCTAGATTCCGAGAAATTACGCAAAGCCATGAAATCCAAATTAGAATTCGTGTATGAAAATTAAGTATGTATGTTGGTTGACACTTCCATTCCATAATTGCCTCGACTTTCTGGGGATCTACTCGGACCGTTCCGCTGACACCACGTGACCAAGATACATCACTTCCTTTAGACAGAATTCACATTTAGAAAGTTTGGCATATAACTGCTCGCTCCTCAAGAGGTTCAAAACGATCTGTAAGGGCTGCTCATGCTCTTCCGGACTCTTAGAGTAGACCAAGATATCATCGATAAACACAACTACGAATTTGTCCAAGTACTCTATGAACATGCGATTCATTAACTGCATAAACACAGCAAGTGCATTAGTGAGACCAAACGACATCACTACAAACTCATAGTGTCTGTAACGAGTCCTGAATGTTGACTTCGGGACATGTGATTCTTTAATCCTCAATTGATGGTATCCCGATCTCAAATCGATCTTCGAAAACACTGTCGCTCCTTGTAACTGTTCGAAAAAATCATCAATCCATGGGAACGGGTACTTATTCTTGACCGTCATCCTATTTAGCTCTCAGTAGTTGATGCACAATCGAAGCGATCCATCTTTTTTTTGAATAAAAAGAACTGGTGCTCCCAAAGGCGAAACACTTGGCTGAATATAACCTTTGTCCAGTAATTCTTCCAGTTGCTTTTTCAGTTCATACATCTCGGTGGGTGCCATTCGATACGGTGCCTTAGAAATTGGTGTATCTCCGGGCTCTATCTCGATGGTAAACTTTACATCATGTTGTGGAGGTAGTCCAGGTAATTCGTCAGGAAACACATCTGGAAATCCGTTCACTACCGGAATATACGAAAGCCCTACTCTTCCTTCTTTTTGTAACACCCCCAAAACCATTCGGGGACATTACAGCGCCGTGGGCCCCACGCCGGAACCCACCAGGCTAAAAACCATTTTCGCAAACGTTTCAAACACGCCAAGAGGCGAAAGATGGTAATGTATTTTAAATAATTTCCAAAAATACATATTCCAAATACCATCACAAAATAAAATCATTTAAAAGTTGAAGGCCAAAATGCCAAAACTCGACAGTTGCAAAATGTACGTTAAGCCACCACTTGTAATGCCCGGATAATTAATGAGTATTTATCCTGTATTCGATATTGTAAGTTTCGATTTTGGGATGTATTATCAATGATTGGTTTCCCATATTCGTATCCCTACGTTTTTGTATTCTTCCAAACATTCATGCATGCATAACTCTGCACGTCATTACGCACGCTAAAACATAATCATAACGATGCTACGTGTTTAAGATAACGTATGTTAGAGTTGGTGTGTTACATACGTAAATGTAACACCCCCAGATCAAACCGGGAATATTACACGCCGCAGACCCTCTCCGTGAGGATCCACCAGGCTAAACATCAAAACAACACATTACATTACATACCGACGAATCAAAATAACGGACCAATAGACCGATTTGGTCCTTCGTCACTGACTTAAAAATCAAAATACATAAACTCATCCAGACTCATACCCACACAAGGGTAAAATACTTGCAACAACGAACAATAAGACAGCGGAAAAGACAATACAATGGACTCACTAATCAACCCAAAGCGGCCTTCGTGTGATTAGTATCATTCGTCTTTCATCATCCCTCGTGCCGATCCTGTGTCTTGCTCCCGAAAACCTGCATGTACCTGGACACAATACAGATATCCACCCCCCGATTACTCGGGGGTTAGCAAAACTCCACTGTTTCGCTAGTGCAAGTATAAAGTGCAAATACGAGCCATACACAACACATTCCGAGAACACAACGAAAGACTTCCCGAGGTATATTTAGTTAAAAATAGTTCAAGTCTTGAAAGTAGAAACGAAGTAAGTAAGCACTTTGAAAACACTTCCAAATCTCGGGAGTTTTGAAAACATTTGAAATTGAAAAGTTCTTAATTCCTCGAAAGCCATTTAGTGGTCACATTCCAAAGTTCATTTTTCAAAATACAAATCCGTTTAACAAAACACGGGGTCCACGACCCAACCATTCCGGTCACAAAACACAGGGTCCACGACCCGATCATCCACTTCAATTCACTTACAAGGACACATTACACATAACCCATTATTCCTATGCCATTCTAGTCAAGCACCAAGACTCGATATATAATGTCTCTCGACCCCAAGCACAAAGCATTGTGATACTCCGGACAATATCACAATTAACGAAAACATCAACGTCATCCTCAAGATGAAAACTACAACTGGTAACCCGCGGCCGTACCCCTTAGTATCGACCACCAGACATCCCGTCGGACACTCCGGGTGGGAAGCCACTTCCGCGGCCGTACCCCTTAGTATCGACCCCCAGACATCCCGTCGGACACTCCGCGTGGAAGTTCATCCACACACGCACCCAAGTCCACTTCCGTGGCCGTACCCCTTAGTATCGACCCCCAGACATCCCGTCGGACACTCCGGGTGGAAGGAACAACACACACACACGTTTCAAAATCACAGTTGCAAACCACAAGCCTCGAAGGTCAATCACAGTATATATAGTCGAGGTACCTTACTAGAATGGCCAGTTCATCCAACATATACTCACGACCAAGTAATGATACGATTCACAAGGAAGCACAAGATTTCAACAGCACCGACCGACACAACCAATATCACATAAACTCCCATATTCATCCATAACCACGTGACTCCAAGCACATAATTTGACAAAAGAATTACACTTTACATTTACCAACGACATAATCATACACAATGACATCACAAGAAAGTAAGGTGATCCTATACTCGACACTAGCACACATATTCAACTAAGCATATTAATTCCCGACACACACGGGTCACCTTTACGAAAACCATGATAGTAAATATACCGATTCTTTTGAAAAATGGTTATAAATATTTATTTAGCACATATCGACGATTAACAACCATAATATCCACAAAACACGAAATGTATGGGCAAGATACTTGCCTCGAAATCAATTTGTGAATACTCCGACGAAAGCGGCTCGGCCGAAACAGCCCCAAAATAGTCCCGAAACAGCCCGGCCGAAACAGCCCCAAAACAGTCCCGAAATAGCCCGGCCGAAACAGCCCCAAAACAGTCCCGAAATAGCTCGGCCGAACCAGCCCCAAAACAGCCCCGAAACAGCCCCAAAAACCGGCCACCTTCGCGAGAAATCAATAACAACACAATCACTACGAGAATAACACCGCTACGAATCAACAACACTAAACGAAATCTCAATCGACACTAAGAAACTACAAGGGTTCAAGGGTTCGTTCCAAGAAAGCCAAAATCATGTTCCGGGTGAAACGAAATCGATAAACAAGTTTCTAATCCGTAGATTACAACCAATACAACAAGAATTACATGACCAATTCATCATAATCGGTCCAGAATTGAAATCAAGAAGAAAACCCCAAAATAGTTGAAAAAATGATTTTCGAAGAATTACCTCAATCCGACGAAGAACAATGGATTAGATGTTGTTAAACATGATCAAGACTTCAAGAATATGATGATAATCTACTCAGGGATTGAATCCCCATCAAATCGCCCAAAAACCGAGAGAGAGAAGTGAAAATGGGCTGAAAAACGCGATTGTCCTATTTATACCACTGGACAAAACGGCTCAGAACACGGCCCAAATTAGAGCCGTATTCCAGCGCCGTGTTATAAACGACTCAGCAAAAACGGTGCAAACAGCGTCTTATTCCAGGGCCGTATTCTGACAGTGTAGATTTTGTCATTATGACCATAACTTCTCCATCCGGACTCCGATTGACTCGCCGTTTGAACCATTGGAAAGCTAATTTGATGCTCTATCACATTGTAAAGTTTCAGAATTTTTAGACTTTATAAGCGCCGGTGGTGATCTTACAAAGTCGACCAAATGCACAAAAATGATACTCCTCGACAAAACAATAATTATTCAACATGCAACGAAACACTAACAGACAATACCAACGATCCAAATCGAAAACGAACACATAACAAAGCAAGACATACTATTAGCTCGACTTACGCAACGATAAGTCGTACTCCGATTAACACCACAACACGGTACATCGTGCACTACCCAACATAGGGAAAAATCTCAAAAAATGCATGTGAACAAAATGAGCAGCCTTGATGACAAAATTCAAAAATAACCGAACCGAGAATCTCGGTATTACATTCTACCCTACTAAAAATAAGTTTCGTCCCGAAACTTAAAACAAGAGCAAGACGATTCTAGATAACACACGTTATCTGATATTTACAGTGCACACGAGCTCCATGCAGTACAGAGCTACTGCGGTCCGAGTCAATACGCAAGTATGTTTACAAAAAGCAACGAACATGAACCACTACGGTTGATAAATCCGAGCAGTACAACAACCCAAACACAAGTCCAACGTTGAACAAGAATGTAATTCCAATAACCTCAGATGTTTGAAAGATCAAATACGGAAACAATTTCCCAACACTTATGGAAATTTCGAAGTGGCCCAGATGTTCAATAATCACGATTACGAGAGCAAACAATAATGATTGGACAACGACGAACGAATAGCAATGATCGAACAACAACGATCAACTCTGAAGTTCACGTCTTAATCAAGACATTAATAAACTTGTAGGAACCACAAGGTGTTAATTTCGCACACGGTTCACAGGATATCGATCCGAACTTGGAAAGATCACAACGATATATAGATCAATTTGGGACAATATCAGAACTCGCTTGAATGACAAAGGTGAGAAACAACACAAGGTCAGAAGCACCAACTAACACAATCGAGTCGATACGATCGAACGAAATGGAAGCGAAAAAAGAAGAAAAATATGGGTATTACATCATATCACTTTTAAAAGAGGTTTCGTCCCCGAAACCTAAACAACGAACAAAGTCTTTGGAATAGCAACCTTCCCGGCCATATCCTCTTGGTCCCGCATATGATCTCTATGACCAACTGTACCGCCGTCATGACCGCGTCCTCTGCCCCTCGGCATACGAAGCGGATTCTCACTCGATACGATGACACAAATTCGCAAAAATAAATACTAAAATACCAACTCAGCATGAGATATCACATAAGGTAACTAATAACAACTTGATAAGATAATCCACGAAGTATCCTTTTAAATGATGTAATACCCGTCATTTTTATAATGCAATATTATTAATTATAATAATATTATAATGCATTTCATGTTATTTAATTCCATTTAGGGAATCATGAACATTTATTTCGACATATCACAAGTCCTAGCCCGAATCATTTTTGTCAGTTATATTATAGTAGTCATTTACTGGTGATAATATTAATAATGCATTTATTTCATTTAATCTCATTTCATCACCGAGTGAGTAATTGTTGTATAATTACTTTCACCGCACGTACAAATCAACTTCATGTAATATCATTTAATAAGATCAGATATTTTCATGATATATCTTATGTTCTAAACCCGAGTCAATTTCTCAAGTTAATTTCAGAACATTTAATATTAGTCATTTTTTTTTGTTAATATGATAATTAAAGGTATTATTATTATTACTAATAATAATAATATTTAGGGTATTAATATTTTTACCAGTATCATTTCTATAACATCATTTATATTACTATCGATATTACTATTAGTATCGATGTTATTAATACTACTGTTATTATTAATTTTATCATTATTGTTATTATTATTATTATTATTATTAGTAGTAGTATTATTATCAATGGCCCAAACACATGCTGACCCAGAATAATATTAAAGCCCAAAATTATACCTTAACCCTAATTCGATACAGTATAAATACACTGTATCTGATAATAAAAAAATATACAGAATACAACTTTCTTGTTGATCGTCCCCAACCCTAACTTTCCTAGCCGTCGTTCAAAGATCCAAAGATAAAAAAAAGCAGAGAAAAATACAATACAAGTCGTAACGGCCAAGGTTCATCGTGTTTCTTATTCAAGAGTTCTTAGGAGTCCAATCTTGAATCGGGAGTTCAACCCCTTGAACATCGACTTTTCTTTGAAAAGGTAAAATCGTAAAAAAACTCGACTTCTCCATATTTTGTGTTTTATCATCCTTTTGTCGGTTAATTCATCGCAAACCACACCAATTTTACATCAAATATACACTACCCAATTAACAATCAAAAACCCAATAATTTATCTGAACAAAAAAAGTAAATTCAAAGCTTAATGAGAGCAGCAGAATCCAGAAATTTCACAAATCCGAAAATCAATTTCGGGAACCAAACTTCAAACCCAGATTCCATAATCAACAACACCAAAATCGAACATCACCGTTTCAAATCCGATAACCCAGTCTCCCCAAACCAGAATTCATCAAGTTTGACATACCTTTTCAACCCACAAATAGAACCCATTTTTCGGCCGACCCAAATCCACCAAATTCAGAAATTGAATCAGAAAAACTCCAGATAATCAAACCCTTACCTGCTCCTTCAGCCATCGTCGCCGAACCTGCGGACATAGCCGCATCAGGAACTGATTTTCCATGTCAGAACCGGAACCTCCCATGTCTGAACCTCCGGGAAGGACCGAGCCAGAACCGCCGCTGCAGTCGGCGCCTTGTGTTCGTACGCCGCGGGCCTTGTGATTGGTGTGCGTGTGTTCTATTCGATGTGTGTGTGTGTGTTTCTGCATAGCTGCGGCCGAGAAGAAAATTTTATTGAGAGAGCTAGAACCGATCGGAGGTAAGAAGAAGGAAGTCCAGTCGACTTTTCTTTAGAGAGAGAGAATTTTGGAGAGAGAGGAACTGGGAAGAAGAAGTGAGTTTTGTTTTGTCGGTGACCGTGAGAAAATAAGGGTTTTATATCCAAATTTTTTTAGGGTTGTGCAATTTTAACCCTGATTTCTAGACTCTTCGATTTAGTCCCCTCTTTTTCCAGTGACTTTCAATTCAAATTAAACAGTTTAGATTAATTCAATTTTAACCCAGTCAGCTTCTCAATTCTTACAATCTAACCCCAATCAACTTTAAAACTTAAATTCAATCTTAATTTTGACCGATAGATTAAAATATTGACTTTCAATTAATATTAATAATTAATCTGAAATTATGCATAAACATTTTAATTTCAGTCATTAATAATGTTAATTCTTCGGTTAATATTAATAAGCAATTAAAATTTATCTTCAGTTATTATTTAGTGATGCGTATCTTTTCATTTATTATATAGCTAGTAAATTGTAAGTTTATAATTATTATTATCATATGTAGACTTTATCGAGGATTTACGGGCTTAGGACTGTGAGTCGAGCACATTCATTTCAGTCTGACATCATCATTTATTCAGGTGGGAATTTTCACTATCACTTTAGTTGCTTTAATTGGACTGCATATGTGATATTCATTTCATGTTTATAAATTATGATACACGTTGTAAATCAGGCTCACCTGTATTCGTGTAAGAGGTTATCATGTTGTGTGGGGACACCTGCTCAACCCAATATTCACATATGTGGTATTGCGTGTATGTTTCATGTTGTGTGGGGACACCTGCTCAACCCAGTATTCACATACGTGCTTGATTCATGTATATGTGGTATTGCGTGTATGTTTCATGTTGTTGCGGGGGCACCTGCGCAACCTCAATATTCGTGTTATGCGTGCTCGATTCATGCTGTACGTAATATTGTGAGTATGCATTCATGTTGAGGAAAGATATGATATTGTTTATTCATGTTATGTTTTCCATGAGATTGTATATTACTGTGATCAGTGAGATTTCCACGAGCTGAAGGAAGCTCACCCCCACCTTTATTGATCCCGCAGGTTGAATCGAGCCGGATGAACGAATGAGCGAGCCGAGGGAGCATATGAAAAGAAATTATTAAATGTTGTTTTCTTTGTGTCAACTGTTTGAAACTTTTGGGGAAACTTTGACTAGAAATATTAAATTACGATTTATTTTCTTCCGCCGCAAATTTTTACCTCGCATTTATGATGTAATGTCACCTTATTTAAAAGTATTTAATTTTCACGACATTGTAGCGACTCGACTTTGTAGGCGAGAATTTTTATATTCTCAAGAAAATTATTTTTCTCAAAATTTATCTTTTATTTATTTTATTTTTCCCCATTATTTACCCTAGAAAGTCGGGGCGTTACATAGTGGTATCAGAGCGGGTTTTACCTTTCTGTAGACTCGCTAAAATGTAAAAGTATCATATGCTCTCAGCTTCGCCACTTCGTCACTCTGTCTGAGGTACCAAATTTCAGTCATTATTCATGCATATGTCATTTCATTTTATTTACATAATTATTTATGCATGTACGAACTGTTAGAATGGCCAAACCTAGAATGACTCCACGTAAGAAGATCCCAGCTACTTTTGACTCGCGTCTTCTAGCGTGTAAGGACTGGTGGGACGACCCTAGTCTACCAGAAAATGCACCACACTACGTAATTAATAGACTGAGTAAGTGGCTAAAATCTGGGAAACAAGGTTCCGTCACTGCTTGACTAGAGCACTTGATGGAGAATTATCCGAAGATCGGAGTTGTTGCATCTCCCGGCTTTGGAAAGAGGCCATCAAGAGATCGCTTGAAGAACGAGAGGTCATTGATGATTTCCAATTTGTCGCTGGACGCCTATTGGATTTATATGCTCAAGAGGAGTTTCCAGCTGCAAATTGGGATGCCGACTCTACGGATGAGGAAGACTCGGAGGAGCATCCCGAAGAAGATCCAGAAGAAGATCTAGAGGAAGTTCCCGATGATAGCTCAAAGGTGGATCTCACCGAAAGTATGAAGGATGTTTTGATGGCAGATATCGAGTATGAAGGTGAAGTCACTTCATGGATTGAGCCGCGACCCCTTATTCCTGTTATATAGATTATTAGCAGTGACGATGGGGAGTAGTGCATGTAGACTCTATAGTTGAATGCTCCAAAAGGAGAGTAACTTTATGTCCGTCTGTTGATGTCAAGACCGTATTCGAGGGAGTTAGACACAGCAGTACACCGAAGGTGATTTCTGCCATGAAAGCTGTGAAAATGTTGAAGAAGCGAAGTTGCCAAGGATTCTTGGTGAACGTGATGGGAAAACAACCCGGAGAAGACGGTAGCTGATGTACCTATCGTCAAAGAGTATCCAGATGTCTTTCCCGAAGACTTGCCCGGAGTTCCACCGAATCGTCAAGTTGAGTTCTCGATTGATCTAGTGCCAGGAGCGGCACCAATATCGAAGGCTCCCTATAGGATGGCGCCTAAGGAGTTACAAGAGTTGAAGGTACAACTCCAGGAACTGCTCGACTCTGGATTCATCCGACCGAGTGTTTCGCCATGGGGTGCGCCAGTGCTCTTCGTGAAGAAAAAGGACGGAAGTTTGAGGATGTGCATTGACTATCGTGAACTTAATCGACTCACGATAAAGAATAAATATCCACTTCCTAGAACAGAGGACCTATTCGATCAACTTGGAGGGTCGGGAGTATTTTCGAAGATAGATTTGAGATCCGGATATCACCAGCTGAGGATTAAGGGTGATGATATCCCGAAGACCGCATTTCGAACTCGTTATGGACACTATGAATTTATAGTGATGCCATTTGGTTTGACTAATGCGCCAGCGGTATTCATGGACCTCATGAACCGTGTATTTCAACCTTATTTGGATAAGTTTGTCATTGTGTTCATATATGACATACTTGTATATTCAAAGAGCAAGGTTGAACATGAGCAGCATCTTAGAACGGTTATTGGGAATACTGCGCAAGGAGAAGTTATATGCGAAATTCAACAAGTGCGAATTTTGGCTTAACCGAGTTGCATTTTTGGGTCATGTGGTCACTTCTAAAGGAATCGAGGTTGACCCGATTAAAGTTGAGGCAGTCAATGATTGGAAAGTACCAAGTAATGCGAATGAAGTTCGAAGCTTCTTGGGATTAGCCGGTTATTATCGGAGATTTATCGAGGGATTTTCGAAGATTACTGCACCTATGACTAGATTGACTCGAAAGGGAGAAACTTTCTTATGGAATGAGAAATGCGAAAGGAGTTTCCAAGAACTTAAGCAAAGATTAACTGCTGCACCAGTGTTGACGATTCCCGATCCGACGAAAGAATTTGTCATCTACAGTGATGCATCCAAACAAGGTTTGGGATGTGTATTAATGCAAGAGGGCAAAATAGTTGCCTATGCTTCGAGACAGTTGAAACCGCACGAGCTGAACTACCCTACTCATGATTCGGAATTAGCAGCGGTAGTTCATGCCCTGAAGATTTGGATACATTACCTTTACGGAGGTAAGTGTGAAATTTATACAGACCACAAAAGTTTGAAATATATTTTCACACAGAAGGAATTGAATATGAGGCAGCACAGATGGCTTGAGTTGGTCAAAGACTACGATTGTACAATTCATTACCACCCCGGTAAGGCAAATGTAGTTGCTGATGCACTAAGCCGTAAGGCAAGAGGAGATCTAACTTGTTTGTTGACCAAGGAGGAACACTTGGTCAAGGAATTTGCAAGGATGAACCTTGAGGTGGCTACACCATCGAGACCAGCTGAGTCATTATTGGCTAGTTTGGTGGTACAACCAACCTTGAGGGAACAAATCAAAGAAGGTCAAGGACAGGACGACTTCTTGGTCAAGATGAAAGAACGTACTCTTTCAGGTGAGGATAAAGGTTTTAGCGTGTCCGATGATGGCACAATGTATTATGAAGGGAGGATTTGTGTGCCCAATGTTGTTAAGTTGAGAGAAGCTATATTGAAGGAGGCACATAGTACTCGTATACAAAGACACCCAGGAGTACAAAGATATACCAAGATCTTAAGGGGACATTTTGGTGGGAAGGTTTGAAAAGAGATGTGGCAGACTTTGTCAGAAAGTGTATAGTTTGTCAACAAGTGAAGGCAGAACACGCCCATTTGGATTACTTAAATCACTTCATATTCCAGAATGGAAATGGGAACACATTACGATGGACTTTGTGGTAGGTTTGCCTCGAACGGAAAGAGGAAACCACGCTATTTGGGTTGTTGTCGACCGCCTCACAAAGTCAGCTCATTTTATCCCAGTTAAGATGAACTTTCGAATGGATCAGTATGCTCAACTTTATATCAGGGAGATTATTAAGTTGCATGGAGTGCCAGTCTCTATAGTATCTGACAGGGATACTCGTTTCACGTCGCGTTTTTGGGAGAGTTTGCAAGAAGCCTTGAGAACGCAGTTGAATTTTAGTACGGCCTATCATACTCAGACTGATGGTCAGTCCGAGAGGACCATGCAGATCCTTGAGGATATGTTGCGAGCATGTGTGCTAGATATGGGAAATAATTGGGAACGACTGTTGCCTTTGGTAGAATTTGCTTACAACAACAGTTACCAGTCGACGATCGGTATGGCACCGTATGAAGCCCTATATGGTAGGAAGTGTCGATCACCACTGTATTGGGATGAGGTAGGTGAAAGGAGGATTTTGGGTCCCGATATGATCGAACAGACAGTTGGCATGGTGGATAAGATTTGTGAGAGGATCAAGATAGCACAAGATCGTCAGAAGTCTTACGCCGACAAACGTAGGAAAGATCTCGAATTCTGTGTTGGCGACAAAGTATTCCTGAAGGTATCCCCTACCAAGGGAATTGTTCGTTTTGGTCCAAGGAGCAAGTTGAGACCGAGATATATTGGACCGTTCGTAATTCTCGAGCGGATTGGAGAGTTAGCTTACCGTTTGGCTTTACCCCCAGAACTTTCGGCTGTGCACAACGTCTTCCACGTATCATTGTTAAGAAAGTATGTGCACGATCCCAGCCATGTCATCAACTATACCGCCGTGGAGTTGAACAAAGACCTTACCTATGAAGAACAACCAGAACTGATTCTCGATCGATCAGTCCGGCAATTGAGGAATAAAGAGAAGGTGTTTGTCAAGATCCAATGGCGTAACCACAGCAAGGATGAAGCCACTTGGGAGCGCGAAGAGGAACTTCAAGCTCGTTATCCGAGTTTCTTCAATCGAGGTATACCATTTATTTTCGAGGACGAAAATTTTTCTAAGAGGGGTAGGATGTAATACCCGTCATTTTTATAATGCAATATTATTAATTATAATAATATTATAATGCATTTCATGTTATTTAATTCCATTTAGGGAATCATGAACATTTATTTCGACATATCACAAGTCCTAGCCGAATCATTTTTGTCAGTTATATTATAGTAGTCATTTACTGGTGATAATATTAATAATGCATTTATTTCATTTAATCTCATTTCATCACCGAGTGAGTAATTGTTGTATAATTACTTTCACCGCACGTACAAATCAACTTCATGTAATATCATTTAATAAGATCAGATATTTTCATGATATATCTTATGTTCTAAACCCGAGTCAATTTCTCAAGTTAATTTCAGAACATTTAATATTAGTCATTTTTTTTTGTTAATATGATAATTAAAGGTATTATTATTATTACTAATAATAATAATATTTAGGGTATTAATATTTTTACCAGTATCATTTCTATAACATCATTTATATTACTATCGATATTACTATTAGTATCGATGTTATTAATACTACTGTTATTATTAATTTTATCATTATTGTTATTATTATTATTATTATTATTATTATTAGTATTATTAGTATTATTATCAATGGCCCAAACACATGCTGACCCAGAATAATATTAAAGCCCAAAATTATACCTTAACCCTAATTCGATACAGTATAAATACACTGTATCTGCATTACAATAAAAATATACGAGAATACAACTTTCTTGTTCATCGTCCCCAACCCTAACTTTCCTAGCCGTCGCTCAAAGATCCAAAGATAAAAAAAGCAGAAAAATACAATACAAGTCGAATGCAAGGTTCATCGTGTTTCTTATTCGAAGAGTTCTTCCGGAGTCCAATCTTGAATCGGGAGTTCAACCCCTTGGAACATCGACTTTTCTTTGAAAAGGTAAAATCGTAAAAAAACTCGCTTCTCCATATTTTGTGTTTTATCATCCTTTTTGTCGGTTCGAATTCATCCGCAAACCACACCAATTTTACATCAAATATACACTACCCAATTAACAATCAAAACCCAATAATTTATCCGAACAAAAAAGTAAATTCAAAGCTTAATGAGAGCGTGAGAATCCAGAAATTTCACAAATCCGAAAATCAATTTCGAACCAAACTTCAAACCCGATTCCATAATCAACAACACCAAAATCGAACATCACCGTTTCAAATCCGATAACCCGGTCTCCCCAAACCAGAATTCATCAAGTTTGACATACCTTTTCAACCCACAAATAGAACCCATTTTTAGTGACCCAAATCCACCAAATTCGAAATTGAATCAAAAACTCCAGATAATCAAACCCTTACACCTGCTCCTTCACCATCGTCGCGAACTGCGGACATATCCTCATCAGGAACTCATTTTACAGGTCAGAACCGGAACCTCCCATGTCCGAACCTCCGGAAGGACCGAGCCGATCCGCCGCTGCGATCGGCCGCTGCTTGTGTGTTAAATGCCGCGGGCCTTGTGATTGGTGTGCGTGTGTTCTATTCGATGTGTGTGTGTGTGTTTCTGCATAGCTGCGGCCGAGAAGAAAATTTTATTGAGAGAGCTAGAACCGATCGGAGGTAAGAAGAAGGAAGTCCAGTCGACTTTTCTTTAGAGAGAGAGAATTTTGGAGAGAGAGGAACGGGGAAGAAGAAGTGAGTTTTGTTTTGTCGGCTGACCCGTGAGAAAATAAGGGTTTTATATCCAGCCTTTTTTTTAGGGTTGTGCAATTTTAACCCCAGATTTCTAGACTCTTCGATTTAGTCCCCTCTTTTTCCAGCAGCTTTCAATTCAGCCCCAAACAGTTTAGATTAATTCAATTTTAACCCAGTCAGCTTCTCAATTCTTACAATCTAACCCCAATCAACTTTAAAACTTAAATTCAATCTTAATTTTGACCGATAGATTAAAATATTGACTTTCAATTAATATTAATAATTAATCTGAAATTATGCATAAACATTTTAATTTCAGTCATTAATAATGTTAATTCTTCGGTTAATATTAATAAGCAATTAAAATTTATCTTCAGTTATTATTTAGTGATGCGTATCTTTTCATTTATTATATAGCTAGTAAATTGTAAGTTTATAATTATTATTATTATCATATGTAGACTTTATCGAGGATTTACGGGCTTAGGACTGTGAGTCGAGCACATTCATTTCAGTCTGACATCATCATTTATTCAGGTGGGAATTTTCACTATCACTTTAGTTGCTTTAATTGGACTGCATATGTGATATTCATTTCATGTTTATAAATTATGATACACGTTGTAAATCAGGCTCACCTGTATTCGTGTAAGAGGTTATCATGTTGTGTGGGGACACCTGCTCAACCCAATATTCACATATGTGGTATTGCGTGTATGTTTCATGTTGTGTGGGGACACCTGCTCAACCCAGTATTCACATGTGCTTGATTCATGTATATGTGGTATTGCGTGTATGTTTCATGTTGTTGCGGGGGCACCTGCGCAACCTCAATATTCGTGTTATGCGTGCTCGATTCATGCTGTACGTAATATTGTGAGTATGCATTCATGTTGAGGAAAGATATGATATTGTTTATTCATGTTATGTTTTCCATGAGATTGTATATTACTGTGATCAGTGAGATTTCCACGAGCTGAAGGAAGCTCACCCCCACCTTTATTGATCCCGCAGGTTGAATCGAGCCGGATGAACGAATGAGCGAGCCGAGGGAGCATATGAAAAGAAATTATTAAATGTTGTTTTCTTTGTGTCAACTGTTTGAAACTTTTGGGGAAACTTTGACTAGAAATATTAAATTACGATTTATTTTCCTCCGCCGCAAATTTTTACCTCGCATTTATGATGTAATGTCACCTTATTTAAAAGTATTTAATTTTCACGACATTGTAGCGACTCGACTTTGTAGGCGAGAATTTTTATATTCTCAAGAAAATTATTTTTCTCAAAATTTATCTTTTATTTATTTTATTTTTCCCCATTATTTACCCTAGAAAGTCGGGGCGTTACAAATGATATCATTTGAAAATCCTTAGATTTGTGTCCTCTACAAAGTAAAACTTTAAAAGTATTTTTGGTACCACGGGTTGCTTCGTCAAAACTTTTAAACAACAGACTTTAACCGTCTCATTTTGAAATCATTGGCTAAATAATATTTTCTGGGCAACCGGCATTGTCAAAATCACCACGCTACTACACACCAGCATTACGTTAATAACGACAAGGTAGCTACGCAAGGTCATCAAACCATTCGTACATACTTTAATGAATACAGGAAACTTTCTCAAATCCGAGTTTGAAGTTTACATCGAGTGAGATTTTTCATCTTTCACTATATATTTTTGAAAATAAATTCGAATTATGGTGTGAAAGATTTTTGATGTACTCCAATTATTTAAAAATACAACAACATGTTAAAATCATATTCGAAAATCCTCCCAACACCACATGAAAAATCAACGACAGTAACATTTTACAAAATGCCTACATGTACTTTAAAACAACTCTTTCAAATACCATCGAGGTTTTATTTGAAAATCCAAGGCCGGCTCGCCAATTTCAAATAATTTTCAAAGTATACACGGAGCCGCCGATTAATCGAACCGTCAAAACTTTGTGAAGTTTCCAGGAAAGTGTTTTGAACACACACACACAGCAGACATAATTTATAAATTCATCAAACACAATCAAATATCACCTAGCAATACGAAAAGTCTTAACACACATTCACGCACAACAGTTGTTATCACTAGACACCACGTAGAGAATACAACTACATGTGATTGGCCGCAAAAGTTAGACCTGACGGCTATAATGCGGTTCCATAGCCTCTGCCCAGGTTGATTAGCGCGCATTACAACAAAGATTAACGTGCGCTAAACACGCCACGTTAGCGCGCGTTAGGCTCGTACTAAGCCTGTGCTAACTGCTCTAATCACCAACTCGATTGCAAACATATATGAGGTAATACTAGACTCGAAGGTTACAAGTAAGCAACAACATACGAGTCTAAATGTCATCGACTCACATAATTATAACATCTCACAAGCAACCATCAAAAGAAAATCATCCTACAAAAACGAAAATTTTACTTCTCAATATAGAGGACTATCTCAACACATACATACCGATGGACTCAACATTCACGTTACTATTTTAATCATAAAACTGACACCACTGCTCAACAACGAGAGCATCATCAATACACATCTTCTGACTAACATTCATGAAACCGGAAAGTTACAAACGAGAGTCACGTCTTGAGTATATTTTGTAGACCTTATTTGAGTTAAAACCTCGAGTTTTGAAAACTTATAGTATGAGATGAAAATGAAATATCGGTAGTTGAAGTCTCAAAAATTTTGACCTTGAGGTCATCATACAGAAATCATTTTTTTTTTTCTTTGGAGAACATTTTAAAAATTTACGTGGCTCCCTGGAAGCCTTCGAAACTAAAAATTCCAAGGTTGTTACTATTATAAGAAAAACAGTTCATACAAGGATACATTTAGCATTATCATTCTTCATTCTAGCACAAAACGGAAATTAACAGATATATGTCACTTACTCACGATGCACCTTCAAATACTACTACATATCACAGAATCATACAGGCTCGTATAGCTCGTGGCTGCACCTTGATACTAATCACGGCCGACATCCCAGACGACGCATCGCGACACGACTCAATCAGACAAAATCTGACAATACAAGACTCAACAACACATAACTCGACCCGACAGCCTAGGTTTCCTCAACCTAAGCTCCGATACCATAAATGTAACACCCCCAGATCAAACCGGGAATATTACACGCCGCAGACCCTCTCCGTGAGGATCCACCAGGCTAAACATCAAAACAACACATTACATTACATACCGACGAATCAAAATAACGGACCAATAGACCGATTTGGTCCTTCGTCACTGACTTAAAAATCAAAATACATAAACTCATCCAGACTCATACCTACACAAGGGTAAAATACTTGCAACAACGAACAATAAGACAGCGGAAAAGACAATACAATGGACTCCGACTAACTGAACCCAAAACTGGCCTTCGTGTGATTAGTATCATTCGTCTTTCATCATCCCTCGTGCCGATCCTGTGTCTTGCTCCCGAAAACCTGCATGTACCTGGACACAATACAGATATCCACCCCCCGATTACTCGGGGGTTAGCAAAACTCCACTGTTTCGCTAGTGCAAGTATAAAGTGCAAATACGAGCCATACACAACACATTCCGAGAGCACAACGAAAGACTTCCCGAGGTATATTTAGTTAAAAATAGTTCAAGTCTTGAAAGTAGAAACAAAGTAAGTAAGCACTTTGAAAACACTTCCAAATCTCGGGAGTTTTGAAAACATTTGAAATTGAAAAGTTCTTAATTCCTCGAAAGCCATTTAGGGTCACAGCCCCAAAGTTCATTTTTCAAAATACAAATCCGTTTAACAAAACACGGGGTCCACGACCCAACCATTCCGGTCACAAAACACAGGGTCCACGACCCGATCATCCACTTCAATTCACTTACAAGGACACATTACACATAACCCATTATTCCTATGCCATTCTAGTCAAGCACCAAGACTCGATATATAATGTCTCTCGACCCCAAGCACAAAGCATTGTGATACTCCGGACAATATCACAATTAACGAAAACATCAACGTCATCCTCAAGATGAAAACTACAATCAGTAACCCGCGCCGTACCCTTAGTATCGACCCCGGACATCCCGTCGGACACTCCGGTGGGAAACCACTTCGCGGCCGTACCCCTTAGTATCGACCCCGGACATCCCGTCGGACACTCCGGTGGAAGTTCATCCACACACGCACCCAAGTCCACTTAGTGGCCGCCCTTAGTATCGACCCCGGACATCCCGTCGGACACTCCGGTGGAAGGAACAACACACACACACGTTTCAAAATCACGGTTGCAAACCACAAGCCTCGAAGGTCAATCACAGATATATAGTCGAGGTACCTTACTAGAATGGCGATTCATCCAACATATACTCACGACCAAGTAATGATACGATTCACAAGGAAGCACAAGATTTCAACAGCACCGAACGACACAACCAATATCACATAAACTCCCATATTCATCCATAACCACGTGACTCCAAGCACATAATTTGACAAAAGAATTACACTTTACATTTACCAACGACATAATCATACACAATGACATCACAAGAAAGTAAGGTGATCCTATACTCGACACTAGCACACATATTCAACTAAGCATATTAATTCCCGACACACACGGGTCACCTTTACGAAAACCATGATAGTAAATATACCGATTCTTTTGAAAAATGGTTATAAATATTTATTTAGCACATATCGACGATTAACAACCATAATATCCACAAAACACGAAATGTATGGGCAAGATACTTGCCTCGAAATCAATTTGTGAATACTCCGACGAAAGCGGCTCGGCCGAAACAGCCCCAAAGTAGTCCCGAAACAGCCCGGCCGAAACAAATTTCCGAAATAGCCCTACTAAATGACCCCAAAACAGTCCCGAAATAGCTCGGCCGAACCAGCCCCAAAACAGCCCCGAAACAGCCCCAAAAACCGGCCACCTTCGCGAGAAATCAATAACAACACAATCACTACGAGAATAACACCGCTATGAATCAACAACACTAAACGAAATCTCAATCGACACTAAGAAACTACAAGGGTTCAAGGGTTCGTTCCAAGAAAGCCAAAATCATGTTCCGGGTGAAACGAAATCGATAAACAAGTTTCTAATCCGTAGATTACAACCAATACAACAAGAATTACATGACCAATTCATCATAATCGGTCCAGAATTGAAATCAAGAAGAAAACCCCAAAATAGTTGAAAAAATGATTTTCGAAGAATTACCTCAATCCGACGAAGAACAATGGATTAGATGTTGTTAAACATGATCAAGACTTCAAGAATATGATGATAATCTACTCAGGATTGAAATCCCCATCAAATCGCCCAAAACCGAGAGAGAGAAGTGAAAATGGGGTGAAAAACGCGATTGTCCTATTTATACCCTTTGGACAAACGGCTCAGAACACGGCCCAAATTAGAGCCGTATTCCAGCGCCGTGTTATAAACGACTCAAGAAAAACGGTGCAAACAATACGTATTCCGGCCGTATTCGGCAAAGGTAGACTTTGTCATTATGACCATAACTTCTCCATCCGGACTCCGATTGACTCGCCGTTTGAACCATTGGAAAGCTAATTTGATGCTCTATCACATTGTAAAGTTTCAGAATTTTTAGACTTTATAAGCGCCGGTGGTGATCTTACAAAGTCGACCAAATGCACAAAAATGATACTCTTCGACAAAACAATAATTATTCAACATGCAACGAAACACTAACAGACAATACCAACGATCCAAATCGAAAACGAACACATAACAAAGCAAGACATACTATTAGCTCGACTTACGCAACGATAAGTCGTACCCGACGAACACCACAACACGGTACATCGTGCCGTACCCAACATAGGGAAAAATCTCAAAAAATCGCCAACAGAACAAAATGAACGACGCAATCGACAAAAATTCAAAAATAACCGGAACCGAGAATCTCGGGTATTACAGTAATGGTCAGTTAATTCGAGTTCAGACAAGGGTCGGCATGTGGGGACCCGACGAAGATTCATAGAGATTGATCGCATGAACCTGGACGGCTTTCCAGCTAAGCAAGTCAACTGGGCTTAACGTACGTTAAGGAGGAGTGTTAACGCACGCTAAGTGCATGGTGTTACGTACATAAACCATAGGGCTAACGTACGTAATCTAATGCCAGAATCAAGTCAGTGAGCTCTGGCCAGACGTTACCGTACGCTAATATTCGAGTATAGCATACGCTATGGCTGTTACGTACGTAATGGATTTTACGTAACATACGTAATGGTTGGATTTCTATTTATAGACCTCAACCCCCATTTCATTTCCTCCTTACACCTTGGCCGATTTTCGTAATCTGGAGACTATCCATCACCATTTATCCCTCATATCATCATCCTAGCTTAATTTTGAAGATCATAGACCCTTGTGGATTGGTGTTCAAGCATACGGTGTTGAGTTTCTTCAAGTTCTTCGTTGTTCGTCACTATATTGAAGTATGTGATCCTTCACTAATTGGTTTAGAATGTTCTTAGTGATGTTTTGGACCTGTTTTAAGTTTACCAAATCAGTTATATTCGTGAGGAGTCTTACATCATGGTTTTAGAAGATTAAATTCTGTTATAGTTCGGTTCCCTTTGGTTGTTGAACATGTTGAATGAACCTTATAGTGAATAGATTCTTGAATATAGCATCCTGAGATTATGAACCCAATTATAACAAGTTTTCGGAGATTATCTAAGTTCTTAGGAATGGTATGATCGAGCATTTCGTTGGAGAAATTAATGGATTGAGCTTAAGGTTAATTCTTAGAAGAAGATGATAATCAAGATGAACCTAGTGAATAAATCCTTATGATGGTTAATCGAAGTATTTTCGATATCTTGTTATTGAAGAACATGATTAGAATCCTTCTAAGATGAATTTCATTTCATATTGTATCATTCGACTGAAGAAATGTGTTTGAACTTGGATAGTATTCTATGAGATTGTTGCCCGGACGAATAGCGTAGTGTCGGTTCAACCGAATGAATTAGGGCAGAATAGTTCCATCGCCATAATAGAGTATAGCATGCCTTTTGTTGATTCGTTTGATGATTAGAATGATTATCTGGAACCATTAGTTATACCGGTATTATTGTTCGATGAAGGTTTGGATTTTGGTGAGCTGGTCGAGTGAGAATTCTCCGAGCAGATTGAAGTCTATTCGTAGTAGCAATTCTTATCGCCATTTCTGAGGCAAGTATCATATTTTGGAATTGTTAACATTGGTGATTTTGATCATTTATGCTATTTGTTCATGTTGTTGAACATAAGGTTATTTTCGTTGAAATATCATGATATTCATTATCAATTACTCATATGTTCATGTTGATGGACATAGCGATTTTGCATATATGTATGCATAGTTGTGTTTGTGTATGTTGTGTTGATCCGAAGGGATCAAGCGATCTATGCTGAGGGCGCTGGATCGGATGTCCACCTCGTGTTGGTCCGACGGGATCATCTTGAGATCTATGCTGAGGGCGCTGGATCATTAGACGGGTTTTTCCACCTCGTGTTGGTCCGACGGGATCATCTGGGGATCTATGCTGAGGGCTATGGATCATTGGAATACCCATGTTGTGTTGATGGAATCTTGTGGATTCGTATTGTTGGATTCCGGTAGCGGAAGTCCGTATTGTGTATTTTATTATGCATTGTTGTTGCATATTCGATTTGTGTATTATTATACTTGTACTAGCATCGTTTTGCTAACCCCTTTGGGGGTGGACATTTGTTTTGATATCCAGGTCGCCGAGGAGTGGGGAAGCAGCCACAGTATCGACATGACGACGAAGGGGCTCAGTGATGTTAATTGTTGTTGTCTTGTCTTTATGGTTTATTTTCAGTACTGGAGTACGCTTGTCTTGTGATGTTTTGAGACGCTTGTAATAAAGAACTCATTTGAATTGTTTGAACCAGTTCTGTATTCTAAACTTTAAAGGTGTTTTTGTATTATTTCTACTTTTTTTTCATAATTAGCCTTGTAAATTCTTTTATAAAGGATTTACGGTGCTGTAATTATTCCGAAGATATTGGGTGTTGCAGAATATGGTATCGGAGCTAAGATTCATGGATATCTTGGAAGTCGGGTTTTAGTTGGTTCTGTTGACGTTGTTCGATTTATTGGTTGTTTATAACATCACTGCTCAGCCAGTGTCGTCATGTGGACCGTGGTTGTAAGTTTCCTAATCTCATATACTACCGTTTTATTTAATTGTGTTTTGTGAATATTGACGGACTTTCTTTTAGAAGATTTTGCCCTGGATATTGAGTATTTGTGTTTACAGTATGTTGAGAGGAGGTCGGGGATGCGTACGCGGTCATGGACATGGTAATGCGAGACAAGAAGATTCAGCATCCACCCCGGATGCATTGACTAATCGAACTGATTCCCATTCCGGAGGACAACAGGAATCAGTAAATGATGATGCGAATCCTAACATGCCGGGAGTGCTTCAACAGGTGGTCGCTCAGATGACCTAGTTTGCTCAGGTAGTTGACCGCATGCAGACGGCGATGGGCCAGCAGCGCAACGAGGATAATCGGGGAGACAAGTGGCTTACGGATGTGGTCAAATTGCACCCACCAAAATTTGATGGTTCTGCAGAGATGCCTACTTGGGATCACTGGTTGAAGGAGTTAGAGAAGTTATTTGCGGGGAGTAACTGTCCCGATGACCGAAAAGATCCGATCGCCCAGTATTTTATGAGTAGGGAGGCTTTCGACTGGTGGGAGGCCATTCGACCTGAGGATCATAATGCTGACTATACGGAATTCAAATTAATGATGGAAGCACAATATTGTCCTTGCCCAGTTAGAGAGGCTAGAGTCCGAGAGTTTTTCTCACCACAAAATCTGGAGGCATCTGTGACAGACGTGATCAAGACTTTTAATCACCAGCTGACCTGCGTGCAACACTTGGTCAGGACCGAGGCGGAGAAGATTTTCCATTTTGACATGCGGATGAAACCTGAAATTCAACAATATATGTCCGGATTTGAATGTACTACCTTGCGACAGTATCAGGCCAAAGCACTGGCCTACGACATGAAAGATGCAGCGGTGGAGAAATCGATGAAAGCAAAGAAGCAGAAAGTAACTTTACGGAGAACAAGAGTAGTGGGCCCCAGAAGGGCCAGTCCTCTTTTCATTCATCCAGGAAACCTCCGTATCCTTCTCGAGGTGGAAAGAAGTTCCAGACAACATCAACGGTTTCAGGCGCATTGAAGAAATGTTATAATTGTGGTCGAGCAGGGCATGTTCGGCGTGACTGCATCGCACCTTCTGTGACCTGTTTCGAATGCGGACTGAAAGGGCACCATGTGATTTTTTGTGGAAATGTGACTAGATCATTTGGTACTCGCACTCCAGCACCAGTTCCGAAAGAGACAAGTGTGAACCAGACACAGCAAAGTGGTTTTCAGCAGCAGAATGTTGGGAAAGAGAGGCGTCTAGTGCGGGATCTGTTCCTCCACGCCTTTACGAGATGAGGAAGTTATACGATCAGCACACTGCTGTTGCATCAGGTATGATTCAGATCCTTTTACAACCAGTTAGTGTCTTATTCGATTCGGGAGCTACGCATTCTTTCATATCATTGAACTGTGTTAATCGTTTGAAAATCTCGTGTTTACATGATTGTGAGCCTTATGTTGTGGGTTTACCGAGCGGAGAGAGAATTGTGGGAACCCTAGAAATTAGAGATTTCTCTGTGTCTATAGGAGGGAGAGATTGGCCATCAAAACTTATTGTGGTCGACATCCATGGTGACGATTTAATTCTCGGGGACGATTGACTCAATCGTTATGGGGCTATTTTGAATTACCAGAAGAGAGTTATTTCGATCATTGCTGATGACGGATCTGAACATTTATTCAAAGGATGGATACCGGGAAGCTCAGGAGAATTGATCAAAGCCATGAAAGCAGTTAAATTGCTAAAGCAGGGTTGTCACGGATTTTGGTACTATGCCATGAAGAAAGAAGGAGTGGAGCTCTCATCTATTCCAGTGGCGAACGAATTCTCAGACGTATTCCCTGACGAACTAACTGGGTTACCTCCGAAGAGAGAAGTAGAGTTTAATATCGAATTAGAGCCTGGAGCCGCACCTATTTCCAGAGCACCATACCGTATGGCACCAACCGAGATGTATTAATTAAAGAAACAGCTCGAGGAGTCATTGCAGAAGGGTTTCATTCAACCTAGTGTTTCCCCTTGGGGAGCACCTGTTCTCTTTGTCCGGAAGAAAGATGGTATTCATTGGAATATTGAAGGATTATTCTAGAACACTTTGAATATTGAATTGGATTTGGGTATTTTCGATTAATCGTTGTTGTAATCACGAATTTGAATATTCATATTGGATTATTGATCGTATTGAAGATGATTTGTGATTTTGAACTCCAAGTTTTCCATTGTTCGTCGCTTATAGTCGACGATACCCAAGTCATGACCGACAAATTGTTCCATCGGGTAGAATTAGGATTAATTCTTACCTTTCCTCATTAATGAGACTTGTTGTATATTGTTATTATGATTAGGAATGGAGTTGGGAGAATTGTTCGGACCAAAACCCATTCCTTCGTCGTTTCCTTCGTTTCGTCTTATTCAAGGCAAGTATATGTATTACATTTCATTATGTATGTTGTGTTTTCGAAATGATTAATGAATTGTGGTTTTCGAGTGCGTGAGTTGTGTTCCTTCCACCCGGAGTGTCCGACGGGACATCTGGGGGTCGATACTAAGGGGTACGGCCGAGGAAGTGGACTTGGGTGCGTGTGTGGTTGAACATCCACCCGGAGTTTCCAACGGGATGTCTGAGGGTCGATACTAAGGGGTACGGCCGCGGAAGTGGTATCCCACCCGGAGCGTTCGACGGGATGTCTGGGGGTCGATACTAAGGGGTACGGCCACGGGATACCAGTTGTGATTTTGTGATATCGTGATGATTGAAACTGAATTGATTGCCAATGTAGTATTCTGGAATATTTATGGCAAATGATATCTGATTGAGATGATCGTGTAAAACCGTATTTGTATATAATGTTGTGTAATTGTGTACTTGCACTAGCTATTCGAATGCTAACCCCTTAAATGGGGGAAATGCGTCTTATGCATTTCAGGTACCGGGAGAGCTGAGGAGCAGGCACGGGACATGCACGCAAAGGATGGGCTGGCTTGATGATGTGGCTCGAGTCTGTATTTTTTTTATGTTTTGTCGTTGCATTTGTCGAGTACTGAAGTTAGACTGTTTACTTCTAAACTTGGTTTAAGTCCCCTGCGTGGGAAATGAATTGATATTTACTTTATGTTTCATGTACTCCGTTGAAATGTTTTGGCCGAGGCCACGACCTTATTTACTTTTGAGTGCATCTTTTGGGATTTCATTGTGGTTATGTGTCATGCGTTATCCTGGTAGACCTCACGAGGGTTCTACGGCGTGTAATGTCCCATTTGTGAATTGGGGTGTTACATTTATGGTATCAGAGCTTAGGTTTTGAGTACCTAGGCTGTCGGTAAATTTTTGGGTCTGTCAGTTGCGTCATTAGAGTCAGTCGTCGAGCCTAATATCATCATGCTACCATCTTTTCGTGCGACCCGTGGCTGTAAGTCTCCTCGAACTCTTATATTTCTGTAATTCGTTTTCTTGCGTTGTTCGGAATTATGAATTGTGATACCAACTTTGTCAATTGTGAATCTTTATGATCTTGTTCTTTTCATTCTTCCTTTAGTATGTTGAGAGGTTGTGGTAGACCAGCTAGGGGACGTGGCCGAGGCCGTGGTCGGGGTGTTGATAATGAAGAGGGCTCACTTTCTCAGTCCTCTGCGGACTCAACCTCTCACTCAGTGCCGTCGGGTAATAATGCCGACGCCGGGGATACTTCCGTACTTCAGAAGTTAGTAGCCCAGCTTGCTCAGATAGCTCAGGGTGGACGCTAGAATCCGCCCCCGACACCTGAAGAGGAAGATAGTAAGTGGCTTCAGACGGTGACTAAGATGCGCCCTCCTCGTTTCTCCGGATCTTCTGACTCCCTTGGTTGGGAGAATTGGCTCTTTCAGTTGTCCAATACCTTTGATGCCGTAGCAGGAGGGTACATATTGCCCAGTACCTCCTGGATAAGGAAGTTGCGGAATGGTGGGAGGCCGTTGCGCCCAGAGACCGTCGAGCTACTTGGGAGGAGTTCAGGGCGACTATGGAAGCAGAATATTTTCCACCGCCAGTTAAGGAACACAGAATTGTGGAGTTCTTCACCGCTACACCTCAGGATGTGCCTATTTCTCAGGCCATCATTACTTACAATCAGCAGTTGGGTTTCGTGAGAGATCAAGTGCGATCAGAGGCTGATAAAATTAGTTACTTCAACATGCGCATGAAGCCGCATATCAGACAGAGTATGGCACCGCTCATATGTGCCACTTTGAAGGAGTATCAGGATCGCGCTCTAGCGATCGAGATGGCCGCACCAGAATCAGAGTTGGGTACCGAAGCCAAGAAACAGAAAACGGTTGGCAGTTTTTCAGCCGGCAAGAGTGGCCGATTTTCGAAAGCACAGTCTGCCCCTACACCTGGGAAGAGACCGTTTCATCAGGATGGGGAATCTCAGGGTAATCATTCAGTCCAGTCCGTTGCTTCTGGGGGCAGGGTTTGTTTTAACTGCAACCAATATGAGCATTTGATGAAGGATTGCCCTTCTCCTCCAGTTACTTGCTTTACTTGTGGGCAGACTGGGCATCGGGCAGCTCATTGTGAGAGGGCCACTAGGGCCGCTAGAGTTTCGACTACCACTGCCGATCAGAGGGATCACAGCACTCCAGCTACTCGTGTTCCGCAGAATTCGGGTCGTGGTAGGGGTTGGGGTCAGCCGGATCGCCGTGCAGCATCGAGTTCGGGTTCAGTTCACTCCCGATTATATGAGATGAGGCGCACAGAGGAGGCAGATGTTCCGGTGGCGTCAGGTACAACTCAGATCCTTACTCATTTAGTTTCAGTGCTTTTTGATTCGGGTGCTACCCATTCCTTTATTGCATCGGATTGTGTGAGTCGCATTAGTTTTGACTGCTTGTTTGAGTATGAACCGTTTATAGTGAGTACGCCCAGCGGGGATCGTATGGTTGGGGACCGGGAGGTTAGGGATTGCCCAGTGAGGATCGGGAGCCGGGATTGGCCCTCGAATCTCATTGTTATAGACCTTAAGGGTGAGGATTTGATCCTCGGAGACGATTGGTTGGATCGTCACGGTACTATCATGAACTATCGGACTCGTACCATCTCGATAGTGGCCGAGGACGGCACCGAGCATACCCTCATCGGTCGTAAGCCGGGTAGGTCGGGGAGTGTGATTAGCGCCTTGAAGGCGATGAAACTTCTGAACCAGGGTTGTGTCGGTTACTGGTGTTACGCTCTAAAGGCGGAAGATGGTGGAGTTTATTTGTCGTCTATTCCAGTTGTTAGTGAATACCCCGACGTATTTCCGGATGACTTGCCGGGATTACCACCACATCGAGAGGTGGAGTTTCCTATTGATCTAGAGCCGAATGCAGCCCCTATTTCTCGAGCGCCGTACCGTATGGCACCGTCGGAGATGTTAGAGTTGAAGAATCAGTTGGGAGAGTTGTTAGATAAAGGGTATATTCGACCGAGCGCATCGCCTTGGGGTGCGCCCGTACTTTTTGTAAAGAAGAAGGATGGATCGCTTCGTTTATGCATCGATTATCGAGAATTAAACAAGTTGACCATCAAAAATAAATACCCTTTGCCCCGGATTGACGATTTGTTCGATCAGCTTCAGGGGGCGACAGTCTTTTCGAAGATTGATTTGCGATCGGGCTACTACCAGTTGAGGATTCAGGACATCGATATACCAAAAGATGCCTTTTGGAAGAGATATGGCCATTACGAGTTTGTGGTCATGCCTTTCGGGCTAACCAATGCCCTAGCAGTGTTCATGCAGTTGATGAACAAAGTTTTTATTGAGTATCTGGACAAATTCGTAGTCGTCTTTATCGATGACATTCTAATCTATTCACGGAGTCGGGAGGAGCACGCCTTACATCTCCGGATTGTATTAGACATTTTGAGAGCTGAGTAGTTGTATGCGAAGTTCTCTAAGTGTGAGTTTTGGCTCGAGGAAGTGATGTTCCTCGGGCATGTAATTTCAACAGAGGGAGTTCGGGTAGATCCGCAGAAGATATAGGCAGTGTTGGCTTAGGAGCCGCCTAAGAATGTGAAGGAGGTGAGAAGTTTTCTGGGTCTTGCCGGCTATTACCGTCGATTTGTTGAGGGATTTTCTAGGATTGCTAAACCGCGCACTCAGTTGCTCCAGAAGACTCATAAATTCGAGTGGACCGGAGACAGACAGAATAGTTTTGACGAGTTGAAGAGACGACTAACTACCGCACCCGTGTTAGCATTGCCTCAGGGGAACGAAGATTTCGTGGTATATAGTGATGCTTCGGGCCTCGGACTCGGATACGTTTTGATGCAGAGAGATAGGGTTATTGCTTATACATCGCGCTAGTTGAAACCGTATGAGGCGAATTACCACACGCACGATTTGGAGTTAGCTGCGGTCGTTTTCGCCTTAAAGATCTGGAGGCATTATCTCTATGGGTCGTCGTGTAAGATATTTACGGATCACAAGAGTTTGAAGTATATCTTCAGTCAAAAAGAGTTGAACATGAGACAGCGAAGGTGGTTGGAGCTAATTAAAGATTACGACCTCGAGATACTTTATCATCCGGGTAAGGCTAACGTAGTGGCTGATGCATTGAGCCGAAAACCGGTGGCGTTACAGATGTTATAGGTACTCACGCCACAGAGCAGGATCCATCGGGATTTTATTTGTCAGAATACCGAGGTTTGGGTTCAGAGAGTTCAAGGTTAGTTATATGCGTTGGAGATCACTTCGTCCTTGACTGATGATATCAAGGCGAAACAGTATGATGATCCGTTTTTAGTCCAGCTGAGTGAGGATGTGAGGAAGGGTAAAGCCCCTGGATTTGTGGTTCAGGATGATGGAGTTCTGAGATTTCGCGGCAGATTATGTGTACCGAATGACATTGAGTTGAGACAGAAGATTTTGAGTGAGGCTCATACTACGCCTTATTCCATACATCCTGGTACGCGCAAAATGTACAAGGATGTGAGGAGTAACTATTGGTGGAGTAATTTGAAATCAGACGTTAGCGAGTTTGTGGCGAAGTGTTTGACCTGTCAGCAGGTTAAGATTGAGCATCAGCGGCCCGCGTGGTTGCTACGACCACTTCCCATTCTGGAATGGAAATGGGAAGACATCTCTATGGATTTCATTACTGGGATGCCTAGGACTCGGACTAGAATGAACATGATTTGGGTTATTGTTGATCGACTCACCAAATCAACTCATTTCCTGGGTATTAAGGACACTTGGGGACTGGAGAGGATGGCGCGAGTGTTTATTGCAGAGATCGTGAGATTGGATGGGACTCCTAGGAGTATTGTTTCAGATCGAGATGGCCGGTTTGTATCACATTTTTGGCAGGCGGTTCATCGAGCTTTGGGGACTGAGTTGAGACTCAGTACGTCTTACCACCCTCAGACTGACGGACAGTCAGAACGGACGATCCAGACGTTGGAGGATATGTTGAGAGCCTGTGCCTTAGATTGGAAGAATGATTAGGAGTCGCACTTGCCATTGATCGAGTTCACGTACAACAATAGTTGGCATTCCTCGATCAAAATGGCACCATTCGAGGCATTGTATGGGAGGAGGTGCAGATCGCCGTTTTGTTGGGATGATGCGTCCGATCTGATTGGTACCGAGCCCGATATGGTAGTTGAGACGAGAGAGTAGGTTGCCCTGATTCGTGATAGATTGGTGACGGCCCAGAGCCGACAGAAGTCTTATGCCGATACACGTCGCCGACCGTTGGAGTTTGAGGTGGGAGACCATGTGTTGCTTAAGGTGTCGCCGACACGGGGAGTTTACCGCTTCGGTCGGAAGGGTAAACTTAGTCCGAGGTTTATTGGGCCGTTTGAGATTCCAGAGAGAGTTGGAGAGCTTGCATATCGGTTAGGTTTGCCGCCGTCCCTGAGCCACGTGCATAACGTATTTCATGTTTCCCAGCTTAGGAAGTACGTACCGGACCCTAGCCATATTATTGATTTTGGAGAGATCGAGTTGGGGCCCGACATTACCTTCGAGGAGAGGCCGATTCAGATCTTAGAGCGTCGGGTGAAGCAACTCAAGCACGAAACCATTCCTTTGGTTAAAGTGCAATGGTCGAGGCATGGGTCCGAGGAAGCCACGTGGGAGACGGAAGAGAGTATGAGATCGAGATACCCCGAGTTATTCGTGTTGTAAGTTTCGGGACGAAACTTATTTTTAGGGGGAGATAATGTAATATCCATGTTTTCTATTTTTGGTAATTTCTATTTTTGGTGTATATTTGTTTTGGACAACTCGCTTGGCACTGTTTTGGAATTCTGAATCTATTTTGTTCTTGGAGTTTCTCCGTTGGGATGAGTCTCGATGATGTTTTTACGTAATTTCATCTTGAGTTATATTTTATCGCATGTGTATTCGATTCTCGTTAAACTCGTTCGATTTCGTCATTTTCCTGTTTCCATGAGTTCGTATGGTTGAGTAGAGCATGTTGTGAGTTTCGGATTGTTAATCCGACGTTGTATCATAATTTTCGGATGTTTGAGCCATTTTTGTAATTTCCTATAAGTTTAGGGAATTTGTTCCTTGTTCGATTTTGGTTGTGTACCTCGGACCGTTTTGGGGTTTCCGTACTTCCATTACGTGTTATTGTTTCCCAAATATCGATTCCTATTGCTTTTATTCTCTTCCCGGATCATTTTTCATCATTTTGGGACCCAAGGGGGGGTGTGGGCCGCGGCACAAGGAATGTGCGCCGCGGCACACACATTGTCCAGTTTCTGGCCGAGCAGTCTGTACCGTGGGCCGCGGCACACTGCCGAGTCACTGCCGCGGCACACTCGTCCGGGCCGCGGCACACTCGTGTTTCACTTATCGGCCAAACCTTCTGTACTGTGTGCCGCGGCACATGCCGACGGGGCCGCATCACCTTGCTGAAGTCATCGCTGCGGCACATTCGTCGGCCGCGCACACCGCGATCGCGGCGTAAGTGGCCCCGTGCCGCGCACACTTCGGGCCGGGTCATGCACACAGGCGCCAACTCTATAACTGCATTTTTTTTCAGCGAGATTCACTCATTTTTCTCATTCCATCCACCATACGAGAGAGAGAGAGAGGCTTGAGAGGGAGATTTTCCTTCATCTATCACTTGATTGTGTGATTTTCTTCATCTCCTTTCGATCGTGAAGCTCGGATTGTGGATCTAACACGTGTTGTTCGGATCAAAGTGCTTGGATCTCCGAGAGGTAATTTCTTCAACATCTTGGATTTCGATTTTGTATTGAGTTATGACGTTTTGGATGTTAAGATCATGTTGTATGAAGTGATATACACATGATTATGGACATGTTTGATTATTCATTGGATTATTGAAGGATTATTCTAGAACACTTTGAATATTGAATTGGATTTGGGGATTTTCGATTGCTCGTTGTTGTAATCACGAATTTGAGTATTCATATTGGATTATTGATCGTATTGAAGATGATTTGTGATTTTGAACTCCAAGTTTTCCATTGTTCGTCACTTATAGTCGACGATACCCAAGTCATGACCGATAAATTGTTCCAGGCGGTAGAATTAGGATTAATTCTTAGCTTTCCGCATTAATGAGACTTGTTGTATACTGTTATTATGATTAGGAACGGAGTTGGGAGAATTGTTCGGACCAAAACCCATTCCTTCGTCGTTTCCTTCGTTTCGTCTTATTCAAGGCAAGTATATGTATTACATTTCATTATGTATGTTGTGTTTTCGAAATGATTAATGAATTGTGGTTTTCGAGTGCGTGAGTTGTGTTCCTTCCACCCGGAGTGTCCGACGGGATGTCTGGGGGTCGATACTAAGGGGTACGGCCGAGGAAGTGGACTTGGGTGCGTGTGTGATTGAACTTCCACCCGGAGTGTCCGACGGGATGTCTGGGGGTCGATACTAAGGGGTACGGCCGCGGAAGTGGTATCCCACCCGGAGCGTTCGACGGGATGTCTGGGGGTCGATACTAAGGGGTACGACCACGGGATACCAGTTGTGATTTTGTGATATCGTGATGATTGAAACTGAATTGATTGCCAATGTAGTATTCCGGAATATTTATGGCAAATGATATCTGATTGAGATGATCGTGTAAAATCGTATTTGTATATAATGTTGTGTAATTATGTACTTGCACTAGCTATTCGAATGTTAACCCCTTAAATAGGGGAAATGCGTCTTATGTATTTCAGGTACCGGGAGAGCTGAGGAGCAGGCACGGGACATGCACGCAAAGGATGGGTGGCTTGATGATGTGGCTCGAGTCTGTATTTTTTTTTATGTTTTGTCGTTGCATTTGTCGAGTACTGGAGTTAGATTGTTTACTTCTAAACTTGGTTTAAGTCCCCTGCGTGGGCAATGAATTGATATTTACTTTATGTTTCATGTACTCCGTTGAAATGTTTTGGCCGAGGCCACGGCCTTATTTACTTTTGAGTGCATCTTTTGGGATTTCATTGTGGTTATGTGTCATGCATTATCCTGGTAGACCTCACGAGGGTTCTACGGCGTGTAATGTCCCATTTGTGAATTGGGGTGTTACATTTATGGTATCAGAGCTTAGGTTTTGAATACCTAGGCTGTCGATAAATTTTTGGGTCTGTCAGTTGCGTCATTAGAGTCAGTCGTCGAGCCTAATATCATCATGCTACCATCTTTTCGTGCGACCCGTGGCTGTAAGTCTCCTCGAACTCTTATATTTCTGTAATTCGTTTTCTTGCGTTGTTCGGAATTATGAATTGTGATACCAACTTTGTCAATTGTGAATCTTTCTGATCTTGTTCTTTTCATTCTTCCTTAAGTATGTTGAGAGGTCGTGGTAGACCAGCTAGGGGACGTGGCCGAGGCCGTGGTCGGGGTGCTGATAATGAAGAGGGCTCACTTTCTCAGTCCTCTGCGGACTCAGCCTCTCACTCAATGCCGTCGGGTAATAATGCCGACGCTGGACCGCCATTTCAGCTTAGTAGCCCAGCCTTGCTCGAATAGCTCAGTGGTGGACGCTTGATTCGCCCGACACCTGAAGAAGAAACTAGTAAGTGGCTTCAGACGGTGACTAAGATGCACCCTCCTCGTTTCTCCGGATCTTCTGACTCTATCGATTGGGAGAATTTGCTCTTTCAGTTGTCCAGGACCTTTGATGCCGTAGCTTGTCCTGAAGACAGGAGGGTACATATTGCCCAGTACCTCCTGGATAAGGAAGCTGCGGAATGGTGTGAGGCCGTTGCGCCCACAGACCGTCGAGATACTTGGGAGGAGTTCAGGGCTGCTATGGAAGCAGAATATTGTCCACCGCCAGTTAAGGAGCGCAGAATTGTGGATTTCTTCACCGCTACACCTCAGGATGTGCCTATTTCTCAGGCCATCATTACTTACAATCAGCAGTTGAGTTTCGTGAGAGATCAAGTGCGATCAGAGGCTGATAGAATCCGTTACTTCAATATGCGCATGAAGCCGCATATCAGACAGAGTATGGCACCGCTCATATGTGCCACTTTGAAGGAGTATCAGGATCACGCTCTAGCGATCGAGATGGCCGCACCGAAATCAGAGTTGGGTACCGAAGCCAAGAAACAGAAAACGGTTGGCAGTTTTTCAGCCGGCAAGAGTGGCCGATTTTTAAAAGCACAGTCTGCCCCTACACCTGGGAAGAGACCGTTTCATCAGGCTGGGGGATCTCAGGGTAATCGTTCAGTTCAATCCGTTGCTTCTGGGGGCAGGGTTTGTTTTAACTACAACCAATATGAGCATTTGATGAAGGATTGCCCTTCTCCTCCAGTTACTTGCTTTACTTGTGGGCAGACTGGCATCGGGCAGCTCATTGTGAGAGGGCAAACCAGGGCCGCTAGAGTTTCGACTACCACTGCCGATCAGAGGGATCACAGCACTCCAGCTACTCGTGTTCTGCAGAATTCGGGTCGTGTTAGGGGTTAGGGTCAGCCGGATCGCCGTGCAGCATCGAGTTCGGGTTCAGTTCACCCCCGATTGTATCAGATGAGGCACACAGAGGAGGCAGACGTTCCGGTGGCGTCAGGTACAACTTAGATCCTTACTCATTCAGTTTCAGTGCTTTTTGATTCAGGTGCTACCCATTCCTTTATTGCATCGGATTATGTGAGTCGCATTGGTTTTGACTGCTTGTTTGAGTGTGAACCGTTTGTAGTGAGTACGCCCAGCGGGGATCATATGGTTGGGGACCGGGAGGTTAGGGATTGCCCAGTGAGGATCGGGAGCCGGGATTGGCCCTCGAATCTCATTTTTATAGACCTTAAGGGTGAGGATTTGATCCTCGAAGACGATTGGTTGTATCGTCACGGTACTATCATGAACTATCGGACTCATACCATCTCGATAGTGGCCGAGGACGGCACCGAGCATACCCTCGTCGGTCGTAAGCCGGGTAGGTCGGGGAGTGTGATTAGTGCCTTGAAGGCGATGAAACTTCTGAACCAGGGTTGTGTCGGTTACTGGTGTTACGCTCTGAAGGCGGAAGATGGTGGAGTTTATTTTTCGTCTATTCCAGTTGTTAGTGAATACCCCGACGTATTTCCGGATGACTTGTCGGGATTACCACCACATCGATAGGTGGAGTTTCCTATTGATCTAGAGCCGAATGCAGCCCCTATTTCTCGAGCGCCGTACTGTATGGCACCGTCGGAGATGTTAGAGTTGAAGAATCAGTTGGGAGAGTTGTTAGATAAAGGGTATATTCGACCGAGCGCATCGCCTTATGGTGCGCCCGTACTTTTTGTAAAGAAGAAGGATGGATCGCTTCGTTTATGCATCGATTTGTCGAGAATTAAACAAGTTGACCATCAAAAATAAATACCCTTTGCCCCGGATTGACGACTTGTTCGATCAGCTTCAGGGGGCGACAGTCTTTTCGAAGATTGATTTGCGATCGGGCTACTACCAGTTGAGGATTCGGGACATCGATATACCGAAAGATGCCTTTCGGACGAGATATGGCCATTACGAGTTTGTGGTTATGCCTTTCGGGCTAACCAATGCCCCAACAGTGTTCATGCAGTTGATGAACAAAGTTTTTTAGTGAGTATCGGGACAAATTCGTAGTCGTCTTTATCGATGACATTCTGATCTATTCACGGAGTCGGGAGGAGCACGCCTTACATCTCCGGATTGTATTAGACATTTTGAGAGCTGAGCAGTTGTATGCGAAGTTCTCTAAGTATGAGTTTTGGCTAGAGGAAGTGATGTTCCTCGGGCATGTGATTTCAGCAGAGGGAGTTCGGGTAGATCTGCAGAAGATAGAGGCAGTGTTGGCTTGGGAGCCGCTTAAGAATGTGAAGGAGGTGAGAAGTTTTCTGGGTCTTGCCGACTATTACCGTCGATTTGTTGAGGGATTTTCTAGGATTGCTAAACCGCTCACTCAGTTGCTCCAGAAGACTCAGAAATTCGAGTGGACCGCAGACAGACAGAATAGTTTTGACGAGTTGAAGAGACGACTAACTACCGCACCCATGTTAGCATTTCCTCAGGGGAACGAAGATTTCGTGGTATATAGTGATGCTTCGGGCCTCGGACTCGGATGCGTTTTGATGCAGAGAGATAGGGTTATTGCTTATGCGTCCCGCTAGTTGAAACCATATGAGGCGAATTACCCCACGCACGATTTAGAGTTAGCTGCGGTCTTTTTCGCCTTAAAGATCTGGAGGCATTATCTCTATGGGTCGTCGTGTAAGATATTTACGGATCACAAGAGTTTGAAGTATATCTTCAGTCAAAAAGAGTTGAACATGAGACAGCGAAGGTGGTTGGAGCTAATTAAAGATTACGACCTCGAGATACTTTATCATCCGGGTAAGGCTAACGTAGTAGCTGATGCATTGAGCCGAAAACCGATGGCGTTACAGATGTTAGAGATACTCACGCCACAGAGCAGGATCCGTCGGGATTTTATTTGTCAGAATATCGAGGTTTTGGTTCAGAGAGTTCAGGGTCAGTTATGTGCGTTGGAGATCACTTCGTCCTTGACTGATGATATCAAGGCGAAATAGTATGATGATCCGTTTTTGGTCCAGCTGAGTGAGGATGTGAGGAAGGGGAAAGCCCCTGGATTTGTGGTTCAGGATGATGGCGTTCTGAGATTTCGCGGTAGATTATGTGTACCGAATGACATTGAGTTGATACAGAAGATTTTGAGTGAGGCTCATACTACGCCTTATTCCATACATCCTGGTACGAGCAAAATGTACAAGGATGTGAGGAGTAACTATTGGTGGAGTAATTTGAAATCGGACGTTAGCGAGTTTGTGGCGAAGTGTTTGACCTGTCAGCAGATTAAGATTGAGCATCAGCGGCCCGCGGGGTTGCTACGACCACTTCCCATTCTGGAATGGAAATGGGAAGACATCTCTATGGATTTCATTATCGGGATGCCTAGGACTCGGACTAGAATGAACATGATTTAGGTTATTGTTGATCGACTAAACAAATCAGCTCATTTCCTGGGTATTAAGGACACTTGGGGACCGGAGAGGCTGGCGCGAGTGTTTATTGCAGAGATCGTGAGATTGCATGGGACTCCTAGGAGTATTGTTTCAGATCGAGATGGACGGTTTGTATCACATTTTTGGCAGGCGGTTCATCGAGATTTGGGGACTGAGTTGAGACTCAGTACATCTTACCACCCTCAGACTGACGGACAGTCAGAACGGACGATCCAGACGTTGGAGGATATGTTGAGAGCCTGTGCCTTAGATTGGAAGAATGATTGGGAGTCGCACTTGACGTTGATCGAGTTCACGTACAACAATAGTTGGCATTCATCGATCAAAATGGCACCATTCGAGGCATTGTATGGAAGGAGGTGCAGATTGCCATTGTGTTGGGATGATGCATCCGAGCTGATTGGTACCGAGCCCGATATGGTAGTTGAGACGAGAGAGAAGGTTGCCCTGATTCGCTATAGATTGGTAATGGCCCACAGCCGGCAGAAGTCTTATGACGATACACGTCGCCGAACGTTGGAGTTTGAGGTGGGAGACGATGTGTTGCTTAAGGTGTCGCCGACACGGGGACTTTACCGCTTCGGTCGGAAGGGTAAACTTAGTCCGAGATTTATTGGGCCCTTCGAGATTCTAGAGAGAGTTGGAGAGCTTGCATATCGGTTAGGTTTGCCGCCATCCCTGAGCCACGTGCATAACGTATTTCATGTTTCCTAGCTTAGGAAGTACGTACCGGACCCTAGCCATATTATTTATTTTGGAGAGATCGAGTTGGGGCCCGACATTACCTTCGAGGAGAGGCCGATTCAGATCTTAGAGCGTCGGGTGAAGCAACTCAAGCACAAAACCATTCCTTTGGTTAAAGTACAATGGTCGAGGCATGGGTCCGAGGAAGCCACGTGGGAGACGGAAGAGAGTATGAGATCGAGATACCCCAAGTTATTCGTGTTGTAAGTTTCGGGACGAAACTTATTTTTAGGGGGAGATAATGTAATATCCGTGTTTTCTATTTTTGGTAATTTCTATTTTCGGTGTATATTCGTTTCGGACAACTCGTTTGGCACTGTTTTGGAATTCTGAATCTATTTTGTTCTTGGAGTTTTTCCGTTGGGATGAGTCTCGATGATGTTTTTACGTAATTTCATCTTGAGTTATATTTTATCGCATATGTATTCGATTCTCGTTAAACTCGTTCGATTTCATCATTTTCCTATTTCCATGAGTTCGTATGGTTTAGTAGAGCATGTTGTGAGTTTCGGATTGTTAATCCGACGTTGTATCGTAATTTTCGAATGTTTGGGCCGTTTTTGTAATTTCCTATAAGTTTAGGGAATTTGTTCCTTGTTCGATTTTGGTTGTGTACCTCGGACCGTTTTGGGGTTTCCGTACTTCCATTACGTGTTATTGTTTCCCAAATATCAATTCCTATTGCTTTTATTCTCTTCCCGGATTATTTTTCATCATTTTGGGACCCAAGGGGGGGTGTGGGCCACGGCACAAGGAATGTGCGCCGCGGCACACACATTGTCCAGCCGCCGAGCATGCAGTGGGCCGCGGCACATGCCGGGCAGGTCGCGACACCGCTGAAGTCATCTGCCATGCACACTCGTCCGGGCCGCGGCACACTCGTCCGGGCCGCGGCACACTCGTGTTGCACTTATCGGCCAAACCTTCTGTATCGTGTGCCGCGGCACATGCCGACGGGGCCGCGGCACACTGCCGAGTCACTGCCGCGGCACATTCGTCCGGGCCGCGGCACACTGCCGATCGCTGGGCGCAGTTTTGGCCCTGTGCCGCGGCACACTTCGGCTCGGCCACAGCACACAGGGTAGTCAACTCTATAACTGCGAGATTCACTCATTTTTCTCATTCCATCCACCATACGAGAGAGAGAGAGAGGCTTGAGAGGGAGATTTTCCTTCATCTATCACTTGATTGTGTGATTTTCTTCATCTCATTTCGATCGTGAAGCTCGGATTGTGGATCTAACACGTGTTCTTCGGATCAAAGTGCTTGGATCTCCAAGAGGTAATTTCTTCAACATCTTAGATTTCGATTTTGTATTGAGTTATGATGTTTTGGATGTTAAGATCATGTTGTATGAAGTGATATACATATGATTATGGATATGTTTGATTATTCATTGGATTATTGAAGGATTATTCTAGAACACTTTGAATATTGAATTGGATTTGGGGATTTTCGATTAATCATTGTTGTAATCACGAATTTGAGTATTCATATTGGATTATTGATCGTATTGAAGATGATTTGTGATTTTGAACTCCAAGTTTTCCATTGTTCGTCGCTTATAGTCGACGATACCCAAGTCATGACCGACAAATTGTTCCAGCGGGTAGAATTAGGATTAATTCTTACCTTTCCGCATTAATGAGACTTGTTGTATACCGTTATTATGATTAGGAACGGAGTTGGGAGGATTGTTCGGACCAAAACCCATTCCTTCGTTGTTTCCTTCGTTTCGTCTTATTCAAGGCAAGTATATGTATTACATTTCATTATGTATGTTGTGTTTTCGAAATGATTAATGAATTGTGGTTTTCGAGTGCGTGAGTTGTGTTCCTTCCACCCGGAGTGTCCGACGGGATGTCTAGGGGTCGATACTAAGGGGTACGGCCGAGGAAGTGGACTTGGGTATGTGTGTGGTTGAACTTCCATCCGGAGTGTCCGACGGGATGTCCGGGGGTCGATACTAAGGGGTACGGCCGCGGAATTGGTATCCCACCCGGAGCGTTCGACGGGATGTCTGGGGGTCGATACTAAGGGGTACGGCCACGGGATACCAGTTGTGATTTTGTGATATCGTGATGATTGAAACTGAATTGATTGCAAATGTAGTATTTCAGAATATTTATGGAAAATGATATCTGATTGAGATGATCGTGTAAAACCGTATTTGTATATAATGTTGTGTAATTGTGTACTTGCACTAGCTATTCGAATGCTAACCCCTTAAATAGGGGAAATGCGTCTTATGCATTTCAGGTACCGGGAGAGCTGAGGAGCAGGCACGGGACATGCACGCAAAAGATGGGATGGCTTGATGATGTGGCTCGAGTCTGTATTTTTTTTTATGTTTTGTCGTTGCATTTGGCGAGTACTAGAGTTAGACTGTTTACTTCTAAACTTGGTTTAAGTACCCTGCGTGGGCAATGAATTGATATTTACTTTATGTTTCATGTACTCCGTTGAAATGTTTTGGCCGAGTCCACGGCCTTATTTACGTTTGAGTGCATCTTTTGGGATTTCATTGTGGTTATATGTCATGCGTTAGCCTGGTAGACCTCACGAGGGTTCTACGACGTGTACTGTCCCATTTGTGAATTGGGGTGTTACACTATGCTTCCGAGTTATCGGGGTAGTTGTTCGGGGAGGACGGATAAATTACTGGGAGTGCATTGGATGCCTTCGGTTGGAGCAAATTTTATCCCTAGAAACCTGATAGGTTTCCGGATAAGATTCAATTGTGAAACTGATTTGCGCCGATGGTATAAACTTAACTTGTTCACGAACCATAGAAACCGTATAGGTTGAGGGGAGTGAACAAGGGGAAAAAGAAGATCGAATCATCCATTAGATGGGTTGGTGTTGGACACCACTTTATGAAAATTAATAGACTAGAAACCTGTTCGGTTGCCCTCTATTAAGATTTATAAAGAACTCGATCACCACTATGAAGTAGTGCGACGATACTTCCGGATATCACATGGGAGTGTGTTATTCTGATAAAAATAGTGGGAGCTGGGTAACAAGAATAGAAAAGACCTTAATTCTATACTCAGAACATAATTGAATGAGTCACTAATTAATCTATCGTACTTAATGCAGACTCAAATCTCAATATGACAATGAATCCACTCGCAATTCTACTCGAAAAGAACACCTTAATGGGACCTAACTTTGTGGATTGGCTCCGCAATCTGATGATTGTCCTCAGTATAGAGGCACTGGGATACGTCTTGGAGACGGACATTCCGGCGCCTCCTGTGCAGACCAGAGCCAATCAGGAAGAGATCGAAAACCACGAAAAGTGGGTTAAGGATGACGTAAAAGTCCGTGCATACATGATGTCTTCTATGTCTAATGAGCTTCAGAGAGCTCATGAAAAAATGACTTCTGCTAGGCAGATTCTATCTCACTTAACCGAACTTTATGGTGAGCACAACAGAACTGCTAGATATGAGATATCCAAGCAATTGTTCGGTGCAAGGATGAAGGAAGGTGAGAAAGTTGGGGAACATGTCCTCAAAATGATATCTATGATCGAGAGATTGGAGGCTCTTGATTTTAAAATGGATACTTCTCTCCAAACCGACCTTATCCTACAGTCTCTTCCTGATTCCTCCTCAGAGTTTGTTATGAACTTTAACTGTAATGAGATTGCATGTAACTTAGATGGGTTAATGAACAAACTGGTGACCGCTCAGTCTCATATGAAGACTCCGCGAATGAAGGAGCCTACCCTTGTGATTTATTCTGGACCTCGGAAGTCTAAGAATAAGAAGAAAAAGACCAAGAAGCAAACTGGACCACAAGTTAAGGACCTTAAGGGTAAGGGCAAGGCCCTGATGGTTCCGAAGAACAAGAAGAAGAAGGATGCTTGTCTCAAGTGCGGTGAGCTGGGCCACTGGGCTAGAGACTATCCGATTCTTCATGGCACTTCGTGCGTAACTTTTAGTTTTGGAAACAAATTGTTCTGCTACTGTATTTTCTACTTCCTGGATACTGGATTCTGGTGCTAGTTCTCATATTTGTACCGTGAATCAGGATCTGGAACAAAGTAGGAAGCTTGGAGCTGGAGAAGTTATGATCACATTCAGAAGCAGGCATAGTGTCGAGGCGACCGACATAGGATCACTTCTTTTGGGTTTAGAATCCAGCTTTGTCTTGACTTTAGAAGATGTACCTGTTTTGCCCAAGGGGCACAAAAACATTGTATCCATTCCGGTCATGGACCGAAAAGGCTTTTCATTTTTCATTGGTGATGGTTCTTGCAAAATTTATTTTAGAAATAAACTAGTGGGTACTGCTACATTGTTAAATGGATTGTATCATCTAAATCTCAACAACAAAGTAGTTGTGAATACTATGACTAGAAAACGTGGTAGGGATGAAACCAATCAAGTTTTGAAATGGCATCTTAGACTTGGTCATGTTGGTCAGACCAAGGTTTACAAGATGGAAAAAGATGGACTTATGGGTCCATTGGGATTAGATCCCTTTCCTACTTGTGAATCTTGCCTTAAAGGCAAAATGACCAAGTCCCCCTTCACAGGGACATTTGAAAGAGCCGCTGATAAACTGGGATTAATCCATACCGACGTATGTGGTGCTTTGAAAGCAGCACGTCACGGATATCAATATTTCATTACGTTTACAGATGATCATACTAGGTATGGTCATGTATACTTAATGAAACATAAATCCGAGGCCTTTGAGAAATTCCAGGAATCCAAGGCCATAGTCGAGAAACAAACTGGTAATCATAGCAAAGCACTTCGGTCGGACCGATATGGTGAGTATATGAGTATGGAGTTTGACGAGTTCCTTAAGGAACATGGAATAGTTTCACAACTAACACCTCCAGGTACTCCTTAGTTAAATGGTGTGTCAGAAAGAAGGAACAGGACCCTGTTGAACATGATCCGTTCCAAGCTGGGCTATACTGACTTGCCGATTTACCTGTGGGGGTATGCAATCCTGACTGCCACGTATATCTTGAACAGATGTCCTTCCAAATTCGTTCCTATAACTCCATACGAGATGTGGGAAGGAAGGAAACCAAGTCTTAATCATATTAGGATTTGGGGATGTCCCGCCTATGTCAAGAAGACTAAGGTGGAAAAGTTGGAAGTTAGGTCTACGAAGGGACGTTTCATTGGATTCCCATCTGAGATGATGGGATATCTATTCTACATGCCCGAAGATCGAAAGATCGTTGTTGCTTTACAAGCACACTTCCTGGAAGATGAGTTCATTCAGGAAGGCGGAGAAGGTAGAAGTATTTCTTTAGAAGAATACAATGAAACTCCTCGGGAGACACCTGTGCAAGAAACTAGAACCGAACTTTCTGAAACACAAGTACAACCACCTCGTAGGTCTAGTAGGGTGTCTCAATTACCTGAGAGGTATAGTTTTATGCACTTAGAGGAACTGGGTTTCCTCAAGGTTCCAAGTGATAAACAAGAGACCGACCCACGACCAATGACCTAGCAATGGTGGATGTAGACTCCATGAAATGGACTGTAGCAGTCTTCATGTAGTTGGGACCATCATTTTGACGAGACGGTTAAAGAGTTTGAATTTGTGCAAAATGAAGAGGAATCTTGTGTATATAAGAGGGTTAGTGGGAGCAAGATCACATTCTAAGTACTATATGTAGATGACATTCTACTAATAGGAAATGATGTGGGAATGCTCAGTTCTAGGAAAGCTTGTTTTTCGAGTAATTTCTCCATGAAAGACTTGGGAGAAGAAACTTATATTCTTGGGATTTGATTCTACTGGGATAGATTGAAGAGAATGATAATTTTTTCCCAAGCCCTATATATAGATTAGATCTTAAAGAGGGTTCCTTATGATGCGACATGGAATAAAACTCACCTTGAAGATGTGTCCTCATAGTGAGGAACAATGAAAGGAAATGAGTTATATACCATATGATTCGGCAGTGGGTAGCCTCACATATGCTTTATTGTGTATGAGACCTGACATTGCGCATGCTGGGAGCGTGGTAAGTAGGTTTCGGGCTAACCCAGTTCGGGAACATTAGACCGCCATAAAGAACGTTCTCAAGTACTTTAGAAGGACTAGAGATCTGGTTCTTATATATGGTGGTGGAGAACTGAATGTGATGGGATTCACTGTATAGGACTTCCAAGGACAGAAAGACGATTCTATGTCTACTTCTGGCTATATTTACTCTTAATGGAGGAGCAGTATCATGGCATAGTGCCAAGTATAGCGCGACTGCTAATTCCTCCTGTTAGGCTGAGTATAAAGCGGCCTCGGAGGTTTCCAAAGGAAGAATTTAGAAGTTACTGGGTAAACTTCACGTGACACCTTGTGCTGCGCTGCCAGAGCAGTAGCACAGGACTAGGAGCCGAGGTTTCACAACAGTACAAAACATATTGAGATAGAGTATCATCTCGTAAGAGAATTTGATCGCATAGAGATACATTGTGTTGCATAGAGTAGAGTCAGCCGACTACGTCGCTGATCCACTGACCAAGCCACTTTCTCAGATTAGCTTGGGGCGTCATCTGGAGAACATGGGTATTAGATACCATAGTGTGTGGCATTGAGTGTAAGTGGGAGATTGTTAGGAGTATGCCCTCGAATGCCACTCAGAGGTTGTTGAGTGAGAGCATTGTACTTGTAATTATGTAAACCATTTATATAAGGCAAAGAAATGTTTATTTATTTACTGGTAGTTACTGGCATTCCTAACTCGTAAATAAACATATAGAAACTAGTCCGTGTATTTGAGAGCAAAATGTTCAACTTCTTATTGGATAAGGGGGTCGGCACTGGAAAGGTTTATAGCTCAAATACTTAATCGTTCACAAGTCGATGAAACTTGACTGGGCGTTAAGTTTATGTGAAGACTTGTATGAAGTGTTCTTTGACATGGAGAGTGCCTGTCGAACGCTAATGGTTAGTGGGAGCACACGTTAAAGGTATGCTAATTGGATTAGTATACTTGAACCGACTCACCCTCGATTCAACACACGGATTTCACTCCAGGACAGTCAATAATGGAATCGAAAGGTTGTGATAGGTATTCGTGAACCTTCGACTTGAGGATTTAGTAGGGAAGTGCTTGTGACATCAAGATTTTCATTAGAGTAGTTCGACCCTATAAACCGGAAGGCGGGGGTCAACCTCGACGTGCATCTTGATGGGCAAGTAGCAGGTCCTACTGAATACCAAGATAGAATTCTTTCTCCTGTTAGTGAACGGGTTATATGTCCTATGCGGTTATTGGCAGATGAGATCATAAGTCTTTGGTCAAAGCATTGGAGCTAGCTGTATTACATACACGAGAGCTCGATGATCTCGATTTGCATTAATGCATGCATAGCGTCAAGTACAGATAGGGTTTGACTGACTGTGACCCTATAACTTGATCGGGACATTTGAAAGAAGGGTTTATAGGTATACTGGTATTCACAACAGAATGGTTCTTGAATGATCCCATCATTCGTTCTCATTCGCGCAATAGGATTGACGATGGAATGTATCAAGCTTATTATCTCATTATGTGTATTAGATATTGGATATCTAAATTTGGGACATTAGATGTCTAAATCGATTTATTAGATAAATTGATTTACGGCCTAATGAATTAAATATTTCACTGGGTGATTAATTTAATTCATGAATATAATTATTTCTTGGAGAAATTAATTATGTTATTTTGTATTTGATATGTTTAATTAATTGGATTAATTAAACGACACAAATACATCGGAACAGAATCGGAGTTTATCTGTTTGGACTCGCGGGAGTCCGAAACGAACCGAACTTGTCCGATTTCTACATGGGCCGCCCCCATATTTCCACCCACTTTCATATGGACCCTTGTTCCATTCTTTAATGTTTTGATCATTGAGGTGGTGGGGCTTTGATTCTCATAATAATGAGATGTAACATGTGAAGAGTTGAAAAAAGGGAAGAAGACATCTCACTTCTTAAATTGATTCCACTACCAACGTGAGAGAAGTTGAGATAGAGAGAGAAAAGAACTTAAAGTTCATTTTCATGGTGTTCATACTCATCTTTATCTTCTTCACTAACTTTTTCTTCATTTTTCTTGGAGAAAATTGAGAGAAAAAATATTGAGAGAATTTTGATAAACATACTTGGAGTATATTCATCAAAATCAATAGCTTCATCACCTAGCTCTAGCCGTATCCTCGGAGGATAGCAAGGTGTTGTCATTCCGTTCGTTTTTCCGGCGCGTGGCAAGTAGAGACGCGGTGCTTTCGGCGTTGGATCGATCAAGGGCTTGAAGCGGAATAGATTTATAGAGATCAAGCAAAGATTGGGGAATAGCTCAAGAGAAGGTTATCCATCTAATCAACGGACTACAAGGGTGAGTTTCTATATCTCTTGTGAATTCATTTTTTGATATTCGTATATACGTAGCTCATCGATCCTCGTAGGGATTCGGATCGAATTAATTTTCGTTTTACCGCTTCCGCTGGGCCTTTCGTTTTAGGCACCGAATCCCAACAATCTGGTCTAGTGCAAAGCATAACATACATGAGGCTTCCCACAGCTGACGCATAAGGGACCATCTTCATGTCATCTATCTCCTTTTGTGTCTTCGGACACATATCTTTAGATAGTTGAATTCCATGTCTGTAAGCTAGAAAACCTTTCTTGGAATTCTCCATGCTAAACCGCTTTAGCACTGTACCAATATAGGATGCCTGGGATAAGCACAACATCCTTTTCTTCCGATCACGAAAGATCCTAATTCCAAGGATGTGTCCTACTTCTCCCAGATCCTTCATATCGAACTGCTCATATAGCCATACCCATACGTCCGACAATTCCTTCACGTTGTTTCCAATCAGAAGGATATCATCTGCATACAGTACAAGAAACACCAACACGTTTCCATCGCATTTCTTATACACACAACTCTCACTCGGACATTGGACAAATCTATATGACTGGACAACCTCGTCAAAACCAGTGTTCCAAGATCTAGATGCTTGCTTAAGTCCATAAATGGATCTCTTATGCTTGCACACCAAGTGCTCTTCTCCTTCAGCAATGAATCCCTCTGGTTGGTGCATATAGATTTCCTTGTCTAGACTCCCATTCAAGAATGCAGTCTTGACATTCATTTGCCAAATCTCTAGATCCAAATGCACAGCTATGGCTAAAAAAATTCGGATTGACTTAAGCATGGCTACCGGTGAAAAGGTTTCATCATAATCGATACCCTCTTTCTGAGTGTAACCTTTTGCAACAAGCCTCGCTTTGAATATTTCAACCTTGCCGTCACCTCCTTTATTTCGCTTGTAGACCCATTTACTCCCAATGGCTTATACACCATCAGGTAGCTCTACTAGCTCCCACACTTGATTGGAATCCATAGATCCCATTTCTGATTCCATTGCTACTTTCCAGGAGTCAGCATCTTTATCTTGGACTGCCTCCTTGTAGGTCCAGAGATCTGATTCATCTTCGCCTGGGATTGAGTCCGAAGACTTTACCACGCCTATGAATCATTCTGGCTAATGAACAACCCTCCCATTATGACGAGGCAAATCCTGAGTTGGTGTAAAAGTCTCAGAATCGATACGTGGTGCAGTGTTAGTTGGCGCTTGTACGATTGGTATAGACGGACTCTCGCCCCTCAGCTCTTCCAAAATTATCTCGCTCATGGGCTTGTGACTAATCATATAATCCTCCTCCAGAAATCGGGCATTGGCGCTAACAACGACTTTTGATCCTGGGGACTACAGAACAAGCCACCCTTCGTTCCCTTATGATATCCTACAAACACTCGCACTTCTGTACGAGATGCCAACTTGTCAGCTTCCTTATTCAGCACATGTGCTGGAGTACCCCAAATCCGAGCATGTCCTACACTGGGCTTTCGCCCACTCCATAGCTCTGTGGGTGTTTTTGGAGTTGATTTAGAAGGCACCAGGTTTAGAATGTATGCCGCTGTTTCTAAGGCGTATCCCCAAAACGAAATAGGTAAATCCGAATAACTCATCATTGATTTAACCATTTCTAGAAGAGTTCTATTCCTTCTTCCATCCACACCATTTTGTTGTAGAGTTCCCGACGCGGTGAGCTGGGACGAAATCCCCTCATTCTCCAAGAAATCCAAAACTTCTCGACTAAGGTATTCGCCACCATGATCAGATCGTAGTGACTTGATACTCTTCCCATGACGCTTCTCCGTTTCAGCCTTGAAGTCTCTAAACTTGTCAAAGGCTTCAGACTTACGTCGCATCAAATAGATGTATCCATATCTCGAATAATCATCTATAAACGTGGTGAAATATTCGAAACCACCCCTAGCCTGGATATTCATTGGACCATATACATCCATATGAACCAATTCTAACACATTCTGAGCATGGTTTCCCTTGGTTTTAAAAACCCTTTTGGTCATCCCACCTTCCAGACAGGATTCACAAATTGAAAATGACTCAACTTGGAGATCATCCAATGGGCCATCATCTACCAATCTTTGAATCCCCCCAAGGTTTACATGCCCTAACCGTAAATGCCACAGATATGTTTGGTTTATGCTTGAAGGTTCTTTTCTCTTTTTAGGTTTAGACAAATAGTTAAGTGATTATGCATAGGAGTTTGTGTAGTATTAATGGCATGTAGTCCATCATTAAAAATACCTTTGCAAATATATTCACCGTTTATTTTCCTAATAATGGCATCATCATCAAAATAAACTGAATAACCATCACATTTTAATTAAGAAACCTAAATTAAATTTATTCTAAAATCCGGTACTAATAATACATTATTGAGGACTAATAATTTATCATTAATCTTCAACTGCGCGACTCCCACTGCAACAGCCATAAGCCTGGAATAATCGCCCCAGTTGATGGTAATCTCGCCCGCACTAAGCTGCTTGGTTACCTGAAAACCATGCGAGTCAAAGCAAACATGATCAGTGGAGCCTGAACCAACTATCCACGAAGTGGAAGAACAAGCTGCCAAACATGTTTTGACTACTAGTGTACGAGACATACCTTTCTTAAGAGTGGTGCAGTCCGCTTTAAAATGTCCTTTCTGACCGCACTTGTAGCACTTTCCTTTTGGCTTTTTGTTCGCCTCGGGGTGAGGATCCTTGCTTTTCACCTTGAGAGTTGCCACTTGCTTCTGGACAACCTGGTTTTTCTTCTTTCTCCATTTGAGTTTGGAAGAAGTAGCACCGGTTGCTACAAGAATCTGATGATAACATTGTTTAAGAGACCTTCAGTAGATTGAAGCTCTGTCATAAGTTCCGCCAAAGTATGTGTCCTACGGTTCATATTGTAGTTAAGGCGGAATTGCTCAAAGCTTCTTGGTAAGCTGTCCAAGATAATATTGACCTGCGATTCCGCATCAATAGTAGCCCCTAGTATGCTCAGTTCATTCAAATGAGATATCATTTTCTTTGAGAATAATAGCTAGTATATTGAAAGACATCTGAGATAAAAATTAAAAACATCCATCACATAATGCATAGCCACATATATCGAAAATCCTCAAAACACAATATACATGCTAGCAACCAACACCTCGAAATATCCGCATATGCAAGCCACGACCGTCTGGACGTTTACACATATTTTTCAAGTAGAGTTTTACGTCTTTAATTTTACTATCTAGTCAACTTACGTTATGACAATTAAAATCAATAGTTGGTTCCTCTTGGCCATGTATTAATTAACATAGATTCTGATGGGGAGCTTATTAATTAATACACCTAAGTGAATACCATAATTTAACATCCTTAAAATATTATCTTTTAAATAATAGTCCTACAGATGGAGAGGGTCTATCATAAAAAAATAATATTTACCTTATGTTATCATTTTGAAATTTAAAACTAGTGAACCTATAATTAGCACATCCGATATGGAGGAAGACGCTAATGTCAATGCGCATACTAATTACTTCACAATTTAAATTAATTATGGAGGCCAATTTGAATTTATTTTAAAAAATAAATCAATTTAATCACTTAGTTATTTTAGCCTTAAGTTTTTTAATTTTCTCGTCCTAACATGCAGAAAACATATCACGCATACATTCATACATGCCATACATCAAAACAATAAAAACCAAAAATAAAGCATGGATAATTAAATTATCCAATTATCATGGTCTTCTTCCTTGAGTTGAATCCGAGATAATCTTCGACTCGATCTCTCCCACTGAATCAAGCATCTCGACGCTCCTCCCCGGCTGGGCCGGGCCGTGGATTTTCAAAATTAAAATTTCACTTTTATGCAAAATTAATTACCAAAATTTTTTTTAATCCCGACTCTCCAGCGGACGCAACGAACGGTGGCGAAACGGGTCAGATCAAAACTGGACGACCCAACCCGAACAAGCAAACCGGACCGACCAGTGCCGCCTCACGGTAGCATGCTCAGCGGCCTTTGCTGTTGTCGGCGCCGTGCCATCCAGTTACGCTCTATTTCTTCGTGATCCCGTCTTTTCCGAATTCGATTACAATTTGTTACAAAATAAAATACATCGAAATTGCAGCAAGATTACATGAAAAATAAAACACTTAGAACTACCAGCGGATTTTTTCACAGGAAAAAACATTACATGCCTCAAAACCGGGCCAAAACCAACAATTGCATAAATAATAAAAATAAATAAATAAACCATTCACATAAACCATTATAATGGGATCATATCACCTGCAAGAACACATCTAGCAAAATATTCCAACATCAAAATATATGAATATTTAAATTGCTATCAATTAATCACCAAAATTAATTAAAATAGCAAAAAGCCTAAAAATTCATCTCCGATACCAATTGTTGGAAGTAAAACGCAGCGGAAGCGAAGTTTGGGAAAGTTTGATAATCGCGTTTTACGCATCCACGAGCATAAGATCTATTTAGGCATGCTAACTAATTAATTACTAAGACTAATAAGCAATTTAAATATTATTGATTATTTATTAATTAAATATGTTGGTTATTGAAATATCCTAATTTAAATCTAAAAGATCATAGGATATTACCTTTGAAGCGAATTGGTTGCTTTCGTCTTGATCACCTTGTATTTCTACCTTTAGACCATCTAGAGTATGATCCGCCTTAACCCGGACGTTGTGTGGGCAACGAGCTACCGGATCTTGCTTGGACACAATATGGATCGGCCGAAATTCCTTTTGTATGTGGTCACTCAATTTTTCTTTACTTTCAAGTATTTTATGAACACTCTTAGCAAAATGTGTTATTTAAATTGTAGAATCAAAGACACAAGTCTAGATCTACAATTAAACACAAGAGGAAAAATTTGATCTCACAACCTTGCAAAAGGAGTACAAAATCGCCCCCCCATTGTCCTATTTATAGGCTCTTGGACTACTACTAGGGATCTTAAGGAGGATTATGAAAGGACTCCCAATAGATTTCATCTTACTATATTAGGACTCTTCCTAATATAATGAATCTATTAATATCAACTTAGTCCACTAAAAAGTTGATATTGCACTTTCTACCAAAATCCCAAATTATGAAATTGTGCTCCTTATTAAATATATTATTTCCCGTATTTAAGATATCAGATGTCCAGTAATTATTTATAAGCTACTGACAGCTTTAATTAATTAATATCTTATCCAAGAGTAGTACCACTTGAACCTTATTATTATATCGGAATTAAATCCACCTGCAGGGTTTAATATAATAATCATTATCGAGCTCCTCAAGGGGACATCATCAACCCGCACGAGTCGGGACACGATTTCTAGTAATAATAATAACTGCCATAAAAATAATATTATTGCCCAAGATACGAGGCTTATTGAGTCGATCATTTTGACTCTCACCCATGGTAAATCAAAGCAGTAAGTATTATAAATACACAATTAAATGTTATATACTTAGAATTAAGAAATAATAATTATCTGAGACTTACGCTCTTCTTACAGTCAGTACATAAGACATTATCTCACCTCGATCTAGTTCAATGTATGCAAATACGCTAATGTATGTTAATAGTCAAGACCAACTAATCTCAAGCATACACTACAACCTTTTATATAATTTATTTAATAATTATATAGGTTGTGAACTATTATATTATTTTATAAGGTGCCGATAATGTGATCTTTCGTGTGACACCAACACACCACATTATCTACAATATAAAATAATTAGACATTTCATTTGCATAACCATAACGTGAATAAATATGCAAAATATGTGATTAAATGTAATTAATATTCTTATAGGTAGTTACAGGGAGATTAGGTAATACAAGCATAAAGTATGCTTTGCAGTATACAACCCTAACATTGGGTGCATTCTCCTACAGCATGATAAGACTATAGCTTTTGCTTCACGACAATTGAAACCGTACGAGTTGAGACCTGGAGTTAGCTACAGTTGTGTTTGTGATAAAAATTGGCGTCATTATTTATACGGCTCTTTGTGTAGGATTTATACCAACCACAGGAGTTTGAAGTATATTTTCAGTCAGAAGGAACTGAATATGAGACAGCATAGATGGTTGGAGTTTATAAAGGAATACGACCTGGAGATCCTTTACCATCCAGGGAAAGCCAACGTGGTGGCAGACGCTTTGAGCCGAAAGCCGGTATCTCTTCAGATGCTTGAGGTTCTCACACCTCAAAAGAAGATTCGATGGGAATTTATTGAGCAAGGAATCGACGTATGGCTTCAGCGAGTGCAAGGTCAGTTGTGTACTCTCGAGATTACTTCATCATTAGTTGATGACATTCAGGAGAAGCAGTTGAATGACCCGATGATCATTCAACTGAAAGTGGATGTAGTGTTAGGGAAAGCCCCTGGTTTATGGTCAGTGAGGACAGTGTTTTAAGATTTCAGGGCAGGCTTTGTGTTCCCTATGATTTGGAATTGAGACAGAGGATACTCCGAGAGGCTCACGATACTCCATACTCAATTCATCCATGATCGATTAAGATGTACAAGGATCTTAGAATGACCTTTTGGTGGAGTAATTGAATAAAGATGTTGCAGAGTTCGTGCTGCGGTGTTGACTTGTCAGCAAGTCAAGATAGAGCACCAACGACCGGCTGGGCTGTTGAAACCACTTCCTATTCCCGAATGGAAGTGGGAAGGTGTCTCTATGGACTTTATTAATGGAATGCCAAGGACTAGAGCGTGAATGAATATGATTTGGGTGATCGTGGATCGCTTAACTAAGTCAGCACACTTTCTTGGTATTAAGGACACTTGAGGACCAGAGAGACTGGCTCGGGTATTCATAGTAGAGATTATGAGGTTTCATGGTACTACTAAAACTATAGTATCTGATCGAGATGGCCATTTTGTGTCCCATTTCTGGCAGGCGGTTTATCAAGCCTTGGGTACTGAGCTGAGATTGAGTACAGATTTCCATCCGCAATTGGACGGTCAAATCGAGCGGACAATTCAGATGCTAGAAGATATAGTTCTGGCATGCGCTTTGGACCGGAGTAATGACTGGGAGCTTCATTTGCTTTTGATCGAGTTTGCCTATAATAATAGTTGGCATGCGTCAATCAAGGTGGCACCTTTCGAAGCGCTATATGGTAGGTGGTGTAGGTCGCCGTTGTGTTGGGATGAAGGTTCAGAGCTTGTTGGAACAGAATCGGATATGTTGCTGGAAACTAAGGAGAAAATATTCTATCATTCGAAGCAGATTGTTGACTGCTCAGAGTCGACAAAAATCCTATGCAGATGCTTTTTCATGGGCCCTTAGAGTTTAAAGTGGGAGACCATGTTTTGCTCTAGGTGTCACAGACGAAGGGAGTTTTCCACTTTTGGAAATAAAAAGAAACTTAGTCCGAGGTTTATCGGGCCATTTGAGATTTTGGACAGAGTTGGTGAGTTGGCCTATCGTTTGGCGTTGCCTCCATCCCTGAGTCGTGTTCATAATGTGTTTCACGTTTCTCATCTGAGAAAGTATGTTTCGGACCCGACTCACATTATCGATTATTGGGACATCGAGTTAGCTGGAAGATGTTACATTCAAGGAAAGGCCGTTGAAGATCCTCGAGCGCCGTGAGAAACAGCTTCGACACAAAATCATTCCATTGGTTAAGGTGTAATGGTCGAGACATGGAGTTGAGGAAGCAACTTGGGAAACCTAGGATAGCATGCATGCTAGATACCCTGAGTTAATCATTTCTTAAGTTTCGGGATGAAACTTTATTTTAGAATGTAATATTTGTACTAGTATTAGGACGCTTCCGGCCACTTTTCATCATTTTAAGATTTCATCTCTTTTATTGGGTGATTCTGGGCGATTTGTGAAGATCCAAGCTAGATTCATCATCTTCTAACTTCCTCAAGTAATTAGTTCAGATTATACGTCGTTTAATCTTCTCCACCGTGTCGAATCGAGGTATTGTTCTTAGAACCCTAGTTTTTTCGGGTTTTGGGGTTTCTCCGGGTTTTGTCCATTTTAGCTTGTGGTTTTAGTGGATTCATGTTGAGTTTGGATTATCTACTTCCGATACAAGTTTTTCCTACGAGTTGTTGGTGTGTTTTGGATTTTGTGGAGAATCGTGAGGGCTTGGTTAAGATCCACCCTCTAGGAGTTTCGTTGTCAGATTACACGTATCGTAGGTGGGATTTTCGGGTGTATTTCAATTTTTTGTCTATCGATTGGTTATTGATAGCTAGTTACGAACTTGTTTAGGTTCGGAGTTGTCGAGTTCCTTCGATCGTGGTAATTTGTCGTTCCTTCCATTTTATCCTACTCCAGGCAAGTAATGCTTATGAAGGTTATATTTTTAAATGTGAAAAGTAATGCATAAGAGATTATTTATGTTCACTCTGAGAGGGTCCGATAGGGATCCACTATGATTGGGTCCGCGAACTTTGAGGTTAACCACTCCGAGGGGGTCCAACGGGGCCATGGAGGGATCCACTGTGGTTGGGTCCACAGTTAATCAGGAGGTATTTTTGGCTTGAGGTTTAACTTATTGAATTTTGTATTTCCGGAAATCATTATTTGTTTTGAAGTGAATGCTTGTACATTAGTGTGTAAGATGTAATGGTTCATTTGTATTACTTGCACTAGTTATTCCATGGCTAGCCCCTATTGGGGAAAATACGTTTCATGTATTTCAGGTTCAAAGATTTCAAGCGAGCGAGGACCGGGTTAGTACGACGATGAGGGTCAGGCGTGATACTATGGCGGTTGTGTTATTTATTTTCCAGTCTTGTCTTTTGGACTATTGTTGGTCATGTATTAATAGTTGGTACTCGAGTACTATAAGAGTTCTCCTTCTGGTTGTTTCTATTGGACTCTTGTCATTTCCTTGAGTTGTTATGTATTGTATTTGGAGTTTTATCGGTTGTTCCGATCTGTTAGATCCATGTTTGGATATATTGAGATTTGTTGTGTTGTGCGTGAGAATATGCCTTGTGGGTCCCTAGACGGGATTCACGGCACTGTGACATACTCCAAATGTCTCGGGGGTGTTACGTATTCGGATCTATCTTTTGTAATATCAAACCATAAAAGTAACAAGTTATATATCCTCATTCATAAGAATATAAGTTTTTTATACCAAAATATGTTAAAAGACATTAGTACCCTTAAATCTATCACTAAAAGATAAAAAAAGATAAAAAAAATAAAAAAATATAAAAAAATATAATTAGTTATCAACCCACTCTTTCTCTCTCTTCCAAAAAAAACTCTCACTCTCTCGTAAGAACCCGACGGTCCCCCACCAGAAACCCATCGCCGGCAAGAAAGTGGACGGCTCCGACTACGACATAGAATCCGAACACGATAGAAATTACGCACACGATAGTGACATCCAATCTGAAGAGTCTTTCGCTAATGATCCACCGGTTAGTGCCCTGAGTTTGCTATTTTTTTTGAAAAATTAATCTTTTAAAATTTTTCTTTGTATATGCTTAATTGTAGCAGGGATGTATATATATTGCTTGTATGAGTTTAGGTAGCGTTGTTTTGAAGTTTGAGCATTGCAAATTGGTGTAACTTAGTCAAACACGATCGCACCCATGTTCATCGTCTCACGATGGTGCTGAAGATGATGACTCCATCATGTGCACACGATGTTGTTTTGTGGGCACGATGGTTTACACACGACGAGCATCCATCGTGTGAACCGTCGTGGGCAACAAGACCAAAGGCCTCTGCCTTGCACACGATGGTCTACACAAGACGGGCATCGATCGTGTGCAGACCATCGTGTGCAAGGCAGAGGGCTTTTTTAAATAAATTGCAAAAAGAAAAGAAAGTCAACATCTGAAGGACATTTTAGTATTTTTAAGCAAAATGGTATCAATAACTTATACTCTTATGAATGAGGATATATAATTTTATGGTTTGGTATTAAAAAATTAATTCTCACATTTCTACTCCATAATTATTTTGCACCATGAGTTTAATAGCTTTATTTTTATTGAGAAAATTAATTTGGCTAATATTAATTTGGTCGATTATTAAGCCAAATGAATAGTTTTATTTTTATTAAAAATTTAATTTTGCCATTTATTAGGTTTGTATTAATAGTGTTTATACATAAATTTGAATCCCATATTGGTTTTAAACAAGACTTCATAGAATGGATAACCTACATAAGTACTCAGAATCAATATGTATTTTTTCACTTCACAATTATTTTGCACCACCAGTTAATACTTTTATTTTTATAGGAAAACTTAAGTTGATCAATATTTTTTCTGCCCAAGCTTAACAACTTTGGCTAATTTTCTGTGTTGACCAAATAAATAGTTTTATTTATATATAATAAAAAAATATATTTGAAGCGCTATTTTAATTCTCTCTCATACGTGGTCTTTTCTAATTATTAGATTCTTTTTATCTAAAATATTTCATGTCACATTGATTTTGAATGAGACTCAACTGATTAGAGAACTAAATAAGTACTTATAATCAATATGTATTTTACCATCACATTTCTCATAGTCAATTAATTTGACTAATTATTGAGTTGACCAAATAAATAGTGTTATTTTTAGTGAAAATGAAATTTAGCCAATCATTTAGTTGGTCAAATAAATAATTTTATTTTTATTGGAAAATTTAATTTGACTTATTTATTTTTATTTTATTTAATTTGTCCAATGTATCAAAGTCTAATAATTTGAGCGAATCTGAATTTTTTTTAAAGTCAGACGTCACAACTTATTATTGTAATAATTTATATTTGATTATGTAGATTTTACATGTTTTAATAGATTTGGGTAATTAGTGAATATAACTATATAAATTTGCGAGGGAAATACGTATTAAAATTATCTTTTAAGCGAGTTTGAGATGGGTAGGTATATAATATCTAAATGGATTTCAGATGGCTGAACCCTAGCTGTATTGTCTCGGGTATCACTATATGGATTTGGAATGAAAACTAGTAGTAAATTCACCTTTAAATCAGATTTTAGATGGGTACGGTTATACAAACTATAAATGGGTTCGAGTTGTTGAATTCTTGCCTCATCTTTTTATTTTTTTTCGTTGTGTTCTGCCGCGGTAATGAACTCCGAGTGGCCGAACCTAACTAATAAGTGTAACTGGCCAGTTTTTGTGTTAATAAATTTGATTAAAAAAAATATAATTTTTTATATATTTATATATATATATATATGTGTGTGTGTGTGTGTGATATTGTTACGCATTCGGAGCACCATGTTAACTCTCTCATGCATAGTATTTTTTATTTTTTAAATTCTTATTTGTTTAAATCTTCTATCCCACCTTGATTTTCAATGACACTCCACTGATTGAATAACTAAATTAATATTTACAATAAATGTGTATTTTACCAACCCATAATTATTCTACATCATCATCTTAATTTGATCATCTATTGAGCTGGCCAAATGAATTGTTTCATCCTTATTAGAAAATTTAATTTGACAGTAAACCTTAATGGCCCAAATATGTACGTATTTATTTTTTTAATATCTAATTTATTTATGTATAAATATTATGTTTATATTATTTATATTTTTTTAATAAACTCAATTCTCTTCACTTCTAAATAAATATATAAAGTATCTAATATCAATACAGATTCGGAATACCACATTAACTATCTATTCTACATAATTTTTTTATTTTTTTATTCTTATTTATCTAAATCTTGAATCCCACATCAAAATCTAGGTATATAAATTGTAAAGGGTTTTTGAAGATTGTATAATTCCAAAATTATATTAAGAATTTAATTTTTAATCTTTTGTCATTATAATATTTATTCTTAACCTTTACTTTACATTGTCTGAGTTTTATTGAGATGGATTAACCAATTACTATAGCACCTTATGTTTAGTTATTTAAATTGTATAGATTTATATTTGTTGAGTAATTAACGGATATTATATAGGGGCATGGGAATGTAAATGGGTAATAAAGTCATCTTTTAATCGAGTTTATGATGAATACGGGTATATTGATTTTAAACGAGACTGAGTGGCTGAATCATACTTTCATTGTTTCATGTGTTACTATACCAGTTTTGAACTGGAACAAGTAGTATATTATCTTTCAATGGAGTTTAGGACGAGTCACTAGTGGAAAAATACCATTTTACATCGCACTTTCTAGATCGGTTGCAGTATAACCGATTTAAAAAGTGATTAGGTTTCATTTTACATCGGTTATTTGGGAACCGATGTAATATATCAGTTTTTTACATCGGTTAATAGAGAACCGATTTAATATATCAGTCTTTTATATCGGTTAATAGAGAACCTATTAATATGTCTATGTTTCACATTGGTTTATAAAGAACCGATCTCATATACCAACACATTAAACGGCCCCACACTGCCAATTTAGGTCATTCAACCTTCTCCTCCACTTTCAACCTTCTCCTCCGCGATTAATCTCCTCCCCTCACCATACTACACCCTTTATTATAATTTATATATATATATATATATATAAATATATATATATATTATGTTCCTTATCTCTGCCGGTGAATAAAGGAGGTGGAGTAATGGGATCCAAAAGCCCCACCACCGCAGGCTGGAACTTGTAGAGAGAAAGGGGGTTTAGGAATAGACCATTAAGGATTAACCCCCCCCCCCTGATCATTGGTGCGCATCCTCATCGATCAACCTTATCTTTCCCCGTAAGCCGTAACACTCGCGCCACACCTTATCTCTAACTTCCATCACCGCCATCAAACTTCTGTTCTGCAATATCTCCAGCCAAGAGGTAAGTATTCTTTTAATATTTGTTGCCATTTTCTCTCGCTAGATTCGCAAATAGATTTTTTTCGTTCTTGTTAAAAAATTGGTGATTCATAAACTAAAACTGAAAGAAAAGAGTATATACTGTGATAAAATTTGATTCCATGATTTTTAATCTATCATGCCCTGAGCTGCACTAGACAATTGGTATTTCCATTAATTAAAGCATCATGTTCTGTAAATATTTTGTTGTGATTTTTCTCTTATATGGTGTAGATTAACATGGCGCAACCTCCTTTTAACTGTAGAAGACGTAAGTTTATATTCAATTGTATCATTATTCATATAGAGTATATTACGAAGTAGTCTTTGTCAAATAAAAAGTAAGTAAGAAAAGGAGAATGACCGAATGAATGGGATATTTAGCCTGACAAAAGAAAGTGATGCAGTTTGTATTAGTGAACTTCGAATGGATGGGAGAACATTTTCCAAATTATGTGAACTAGTTAGAGATGTTGGAGGTTTAAAAGATAAAAGAAATGCATCTGTTGAGGAAATACTATCATTGTTTATATATACCCTTCATTGCACATCATAAGGAAAATAGAACGATTAGTAGACTTTTTCAAATAAGTCAAGAGTCTATGGGTTGATTCAATACATATCTTCGAGCGATTTTGCAGTTATACAATATATTGCTAAAGATACCAGAACCAATATCAGATGATTGCCCACCATACGTAATTGAAAAGGTATAAGAGTATACTTTCATGTGAATCTGGTCTCATGAGCTCATTCTAGGTAAAAGTCTGTCAGAATGGGTGATTATTAATCTGGGTCAGATATAATGTTTAACCAAAATCAAGAAATATGTTGTAAATGAAGTATAATGTATAAAAGTGTTACTACTTGCCATGAACAAAGTGCATGAGACTTGGTTAGAATAGATGGAAAGTATGTGGTTAGATAGTAGAAACTAGCCGAAACTTATGTGCCAAAGTTATTAAGTGAATGAATGCGTTTAGTCGTAAAATCTAGCCCGTAGGTATGATGTGCAGTTTTATGCAGTTTTATAGTATTAGTATAAAATCAACAGTATTAATGTTTTGAAAATGTTATAAAATGGTGCTGTTTTGAATTTTGGGGCTGTTTTGTAATTTCTACAAAATTGGGCTGTTTTATTTGCCCAACTTTTATATATAACTTAACGCATAGATTTTATCTTAAAAGTAGATAACATTGGTCTAGCATTTGTTAGTGGTTTCTTGACAAGTACTTTAAAATGCATTTAGTACCTCCAAACCTATTTCTTGGCTCTTTGTGTTACTTATTCCATTTATTGATGATTGGTGTATTTTTTTACAGGTGAATGGAAGAATCTAGAGCTGATGATGAAAACACCACGAAAAGAACAAAGCGGAAGAGAACACGAATGAAGAAGCTTACCCTTAAAAGGGGTACTAGTCAGAAGATAAAGATGGTTTTTGATAATCATTTGGAGCCAATCGGACCCGACAAAGAAAGCGCCGACAACTTTATCAGTTATATCTCTTTCTTAGCACGAAGCAAAATCAATATATTGATTAACGACTGAGATAATGTACCCGATACGAATAAGGAACAGATTTGTCAAGCGTTGCTGGTAACATATTTTTCCCCTATATGTTGCCATAATATGTTCTCTCTTCCCTTTTTTTTTTCTTATGGTAATCACGTAGTACCTTTCTCATTGAAAACCAACTTGTTTTTATCCATAATTATTGTAGGAGATATTTGACGTGCCTGATCAGGATAAATTGAAGGATAAGTGGATAAAATATGCTGGGACGCGTTGGAGGGCCTTCAAGACTAGCCTGGGAAGATATATTTTTGGAGATCTCCAGGGCATGCTTCCGTACGTGGAGGATTATAAGTTCCTTGATCAGGAATATTTGGGAGGCTTTTGTTAGATCGCGTTAGACTCCAGAATTTTTGGTAACTTAAATTGTTGAGTTGTTGATGATTGGTGTTTTTTGTATGTTTCTCTTCCAAAAATATAAATGATATACACTTATTTCACTATATTTTATTTTTATATTTCTAGGCAAAATGAAATAAAGCTCAAGATATCCAAGCAAATAATAATTGTCCACACAGATTATCTCGTGGAGGCAACAAGAATTTGAAGAAAAAATTAATTGATGAGAAATTCAAGTCAAGGAAAGAGGCTTCGTCGGATCCATCTGTTGTTCTCTCCCCTCCATCTCCTCCCTCTCGTCATGAGACTTGGAAGAGAGCACGCATTAACCTGAAGGAAAGTTCGTCAATGAGGATGCCCGTGTTGTTTGTGATAAGATTGTAAGTATTGATTTTACTATATTTAGCTAACATAAATATTAAAAACAATTCGGATATATTACAAATAATTTTAAATGCATACATAAATAAAATATTATAAGATAAACTGTACCATGTTGTTTTTTGTGATAATTATTGTCGTCCTGTTTTATTTTGGTTCATATCAATTCTTAACAAGCTTGATAACTACTTCAAAAGGACAGTGATGTGTTGAAGCATTGGCAAAAGAAGTGAGCTTATATATATGATAATGTTTTCTGCAAGATTTGAATCATTTATGTAATGCCCCTTAAGCTTTCATCAGTTTGGATTAAAACTGAGCTGTTCACATTAAATGTTTCTAGTGCTGATAAAATGAGACATAGGGAATGTTTGCGGTCCGATGCTTCTGCTTTCAGAAGAAGTGATGTATTGCTGCAAAAGCTAAAACTAGATGCGAATTAGAAGTTGGTAGTGCTTGTAGATTGAAGCTACATGTTGAAAAAATCAAAGTTGCAGATAAGTGTTTGGGAAGAAGAATAAAAAGCAGTTTTTTGAAAAAAAATGAGTATTTGTAATAATGATCTTATTATTATTATTATTATTATTATTATTATTATTATTTATTATTATTATTATTATTATTATAACAAGAAGAAACTCATAGGGTTTACAAGAAATTAGTGGGGAGCCGAGAAACAATCTGAGCACCCACTCCTCTAGCTATAGCGAAGCTAACCCTACTAAAAATATGAGCAGCAGCACGTGCTCCAATGTCTTGAGTCACCGAGAATCTTCGGATACGTTTTAGTAAGGCCACCGCATCCTTCTCAAGTTCTTCAAAAGAAGAGAATGAAAAGGGGAGAACCCCATATCCCATATCCGAGCATTTAGCCTCGTACTTGACGCGTTTACGTTGTGCGGCTTCAATCACTGCACGACCCGGTACAAAGTCAACCATGCCAGTTTGCGTCAAGGGCGATGACCCTGTCAGATCAACACATATATCAAGCCCACCAACCCATGAGTAAAGTAACATATCAGCTGGATGTAAGGGTTTGTCCCTTTCCCCAATAAGCCCAATATCAACCTCCTTACGTGCCGAAATCCCGGACCGAGAACATATGTCAACAAGAACACCACGCACAACATTATGCCGATGTTTAATACCAATAATACCCGCGCACGATACAGCATGGTCCCCATAAATATCCCCAGTAAAGACCTTGGAACAAGCTGAGCACGGCATCTGAAAAGAAAAAAGGGGAACACCTAGTCGATAGCACAACACACATCGGTAAGTCCTGGTTGCAACCACTCTGAGCCAATCTGAAGTGTAGTCCTCCTTTTGTGAATTCCATAACGCCAACTGTCGAGGAGATAGGCGAAAGGTGGATTCAACCATTTGGGTAACCCGTACGAAATGTATATCTGCCAATTTCTTCATGAGTTTGGGGTAGCGATCTCACTCGGGTTATTATTATTATTATTATTATTATTATTGTAATTATTATTATTAGGGCAATATTCTGGAGACAGGACATTTTTGGATTACGACATGGAAATTGTTGGTTGGTATGTCAATAATATGCGAGTTAAAAAGTGATGCTGGCGATTTCAATGTGGAGCCAGCAAATTATTCTGTGGAAATAACATTTCTGTATTGTTATCCTTACCTGAACGATAAAAAAATTGGGCAACAATCCTGTTGCCTTCCTATATTAGATTGTGATAATATAATCCATTTATGAACAATTTGGATTAGATAAATTTGCGTTGTTTAATTTTCTTCTCTATTATTTATTTTTACATAGAGATTTTTTTCAAGAATCATTGATTTAAACGTGTCATGAAATTATAATCCAATTTTTCGAAGAGGTTTATTAACCTATAAAACAGTCTTGAATTATTTAAACACTTTTCACAAAAATATTTGAACTTTCCTGTAATCCATCACGTACAATAATTGTTTTAATGTTTTCTGCACATGATTCTTTAGGAGAGCAGTGCTCCGAGGGTAGCTTCACACCTAGTGTGAGGAACAACATACTTACAGTTGCAATAGGAAAACCAGAACACCCTGGTCGTGTAAGAGGTGTTGGGAAGGGAGTTGGCATTAAGGACTATTTCGTTCGGCTACACCAATCTAGAGGTTCAGGAATGGTGTCACGAGAGGAGTTGGATGTTATCATTAAGCAAGTGAAGCAACAAACACAACAAGAATTGCAGAAAGATTGAGAAAAGATGAAGGAACAAATGAAAGAAGAGGTAATGAGGATGATAGGCTCACATAGGGAAGCTATACCAAGCTCTCCAGCAGTCCAGAGGACAAAAGGGAGTTGCGCTCCACGTCCGATATCAGAAGGTGCTCGCAACGAAGATGACGAGTATGAGTTATATGTGGAGGATCCTCGAAGGCGACTAGTTGCATATGCTCTCATCCACAATTTGGGGCCAACCATACACTACCGACAAATGAATGGGGATGAGGCTAGGGTGGTGGTGGTTCGTGTTGTAGTGGGAGATGCACGAGTGCCATGTCCGACGGATGAGGTCAGTGTCGTGGCGGAAGCGCCGAACGAGTTCATTGCTTGGCCAAGGAGATTGATACAGAATGTTACAAAATAAGGTATCTCTCTCTCTCTCACACACACAGACACACACACACATATATATATATATATAAATATAATTGTGGTTGTTTTGTAATTTATAAAATATTTGGTCTGTTGTGTAATTTCTTAAAATTGGGTGTATTTTGTAATATCTACAAAATGGGGCTGTTTTGTAATTTCTATAAAATGATGTTGTTTTGAAGGTTTTTAAAAAATTGGGGCTGTTATAAAATTTCTAGAAATTTGGTCAATTTTGTAATATATACAAAATTGGGCTGTTTTGTAATTACTATAAAATAGTGTTGTTTCTAAAAAATTAGGATTGTATTTCAATTTCTAAAAAATGGTGCTGTTCTGTAATTTCTACAAAATGGGGCTGTTTTGGAAAGTTTGTAAAATTGTGTTGTTTTGAAATTTGGGGCTGTTTTGTAATTTCAACAAAATTAGGTTGTTTTGAAAATTTTATAAAATGGTGGTTTTGAATTTTGGGGCTGTTCTATAATTTTTACAAAATGGAGCTGTTTTGAAAAGTTTATAAAATGATGCTGTTTTGAATTTTGGGGCTGTTTTGAAAATTTTATAAAATAGTGTTGTTTTGAATTTTGGGGTTGTTCTGTAATTTCTACAAAATGGGGATGTTTTTAAAAGTTTATAAAATGGTGTTGTTTTGAATTTTCGGGTTGTTTTGTAATTTCTACAAAATTGGGTTAGTGTTGAAAATTTCAAAACACCACCATTTTATAAAATTTTCAAAACAACTCAATTTTGATAGAAATTACAAAACATCCCGAAAATTCAAAATACCACCATTTTATAAAATTTTCAACACAACCCAATTTTGTAGAAATTACAAAACAGCCCAAAATTCAAAACAACACCATTTTATAAACTTTTCAAAACAACCCCATTTTGTAGAAATTACAGAACAACCCCAAAATTTAAAACACCACCATTTTATAAAATTTACAAAATAGCCCCAAAATTCAAAGCAGCACCATTTTATAAACTTTTCAAAACAGCCTCAGTTTGTAAAAATTACAGAACAGCCCCAAAATTCAAAACACCACCATTTTATAAAATTTTCAAAACAACCCAATTTTGTTGAAATTACAAAACAACTCCAAATTTCAAAACAGCACAATTTTATAAACTTTCCAAAACAGACCCATTTTGTAGAAATTACAGAACAACACCATTTTTTAGAAATTGAAATACAATCCTAATTTTTTAGAAACCGTCAAAACAGCACTATTTTAGAAAAATTATAAAATAGCCCAATTTTGTATATATATTACAAAATAGACCCAATTTCTAGAAATTTAAAACAGTCCCAATTTTTTGAAAACCTTCAAAACACCATTTTATAGAAATTACAAAACAGCCCTATTTTGTAGATATTATCAAATAGACCCAATTTTAAGAAATTACACAACAGATCAAATATTTTATAAATTACAAAACAGCCACAATTACATATATATATATATATATGTGTGTGTGTGTGTGTGTGTGTGTGTGTGTTACCTTATTTGTAACATTCTGTATCAATCTCCTTGGCCAAGCAATGAATTGGTTCGGCGCTTCCGCCAAAACACTAACCTCATCCGTCGGGCATGGCATTCATTTGTCGGTGGTGTATGGTTGGCCCCAAGTTGTAGATGCGAGCATATGCAACTAGTCGCCTTCGAGGATCCTCCACATATAACTCATACTCGTCATATTCGTTGTGAGCACCTTCTGATATCGGACGTGGAGCGCAACTCCCTTTTGTGCTCTGGACTGCTGGAGAGCTTGGTATAGCTTCCCCATGTGAACCTACCATCCTCATTACCTCTTCTTTCATTTGTTCCTTCATCTTTTCTCAATCTTTCTACAATTTTTGTTGTATTTGTTGCTTCACTTGCTCAATGATAACATCCAACTCCTCTCGTGACACCATTCCTGAACCTCTAGATTGGTGTAGCCGACCGAAATAGTCCTTAATGCCAACTCCCTTCCCAACACCTCTTACACGACCAGGGTGTTCCGGTTTTCCTATTGCAACTGTAAGTATGTCGTTCCTCCACTAGGTGTGAAGCTATCCTCGGAGCATTGCTCTCCTAAAGAATCCTGTACAGAAAACATTAAAACAATCATTGTACGTGATGGATTACAGGAAAGTTCAAATATTTTTGTGAAAAGTGTTTAAATAATATAGGACTGTTTTATAGGTTAATAAACCTCTTAAAAAAATTGGATTATAATTTCATGACACGTTTAAATCAATGATTCTTGAAAAAATTCTCTATGTAAAAAAAATAATAGAGAAGAAAATTAAACAACGCAAATTTATCTAATGCAAATTGTTCATAAATGGATTATATTATCACAATCTAATAGAGGAATGCAACAGGATTATTGCCCAATTTTTTTTATCGTTCAGGTAAGGATAACAATACAGAAATGTTATTTCCACAGAATAATTTGCTGTCTCCACATTGAAATCGCAAGCGTTACTTTTTAACTCGCATATTATTGCCATACCAACCAACAATTTCCATGTCGTAATCTAAAAATGTCCCGTCTCCAGAATATTGCCCTAATAATAATAATAATAATAATAATAATAATAATAATTACAATAATAATAATATTTGTTATTGCAAAAGGAGTGGGGGCCCAAACAGTATCTCGGCTTCCCTTTAATTTCTTGTAAAATGTTATTCATCTAATAAAATTTGTTTTTTAAAAAAAAAAAATAATAATAATAATAAGATCATTATTACAAAAACTCATTTTTTTCAGAAAAACTGCTTTTTATTCTTCTTCCCAACACTTATCTCCAACTTTGATTTTTTCAACATGTAGCTTTAATCTACAAGCACTACCAACTTCTAATTCGCATCTAGTTTTAGCTTTTGCAGCAATACATCACTTCTTCTGAAAGCAGAAGCATCGGACCGCAAACATTCCCTATGTCTCATTTTATCAGCACTAGAAACAATTAATGTGAACAGCTCAGTTTTAATCCAAACTGATGAAAGCTTTAGGGGAACTACATAAATGATTCAAATCTTGCAGAAAACATTATCATATATATAAGCTCACTTCTTTTGCAAATGCTTCAACACATCACTGTCCTTTTCAAGTAGTTATCAAGCTTGTTAAGAATTGATATGAACCAAAATAAAATAGGACGACAATATTTATCACAAAAAAAACATGGTACAATTTATCTTATAATATTTTATTTATGTATGCATTTAAAATTATTTGTAATATATCCGAATTGTTTTTAATATTTATGTTAGTTAAATATAGTAAAATCAATACTTACAATCTTATCACAAACAACACGAGCATCCTCATTTACGAACTTTCCTTCAGGGTTAATGCGTGCTCTCTTCCAAGTCTCATGACGAGAGGGAGGAGATGGAGGGGAGAGAACAACAGATGGATCCGACGAAGCCTCTTTCCTTGACTTGAATTTCTCATCAATTATTTTTTTCTTCAAATTCTTGTAGCCTCCACGAGATAATCTGTGTGGACACTTATTATTTGCTTGGATATCTTGAGCTTTCTTTCGTTTTGCCTAGAAATATAAAAATAAAATATAGTGAAATAAGTGTATATCATTTATATTTTTGGAAGAGAAACATAAAAAAAACACCAATCATCAACAACTCAACAATTTAGGTTACCAAAAATTCCGGAGTCTGACGCGATCTAACAAAAGCCTCCCAAGTATCCGGATCAAGGAACTTATAATCCTCCACGTACGGAAGCATGCCCTGGAGATCTCCAAAAATATATCTGCCCAGGCTAGTCTTGAAGGCCCTCCAACGCGTCCCAGCATATTTTATCCACTTATCCTTCAATTTATCCTGATCAGGCACGTCAAATGTCTCCTACAATAATTATGGATAAAAACAAGTTGGTGTTCAATGAGAAAGGTACTACGTGACCACCATAAGAAAAAAAAAGGGAAGAGAGAAAATATTATGGCAACATATTGGAGAAAAATATGTTACCATCAACGCTTGCCAAATCTATTCCTTATTCGTATCGGGCACACTATCCCAGTCGTTAATCAATATGTTGATTTTGCTCCGTGCTAAGAAAGAGATATAACTGATAAAGTTGTCGGCGGTGTCTTTGTCGGGTCCGATTGGCTCCAAATGATTATCAAAAACCATATTTACCTTTTGACTGGTACCCCTTTTAAGGGTAAGCTTCTTCATTCGTGTTCCCTTCCGCTTGGTTCTTTTCGTGGTGTTTTCATCATCAGCTCTAGATTCCTCCATTCACCTGTAAAAAAAATACACCAATCATCAATAAATGGAATAAGTAACACAAAGAGCCAAGAAACAGGTTTGGAGGCACTAAATGCATTTTAAAGTACTTGTCAAGAAACAGGTAACAAATGCTAGATCAATGTTATCTTCTTTTAAGATAAAATCCATGCGTTAAGTTATATATAAAAGTTGGGCAAATAAAATAGCCCAATTTTGTAGAAATTACAAAACAGCCCTAAAATTCAAAACATCATCATTTTATAATATTTTCAAAACATTAATACGGTTGATTTTATACTAATACTATAAAACTGCATAAAACTGCACATCGTACCTACGGGCTAGATTTTACGACTAAACACATTCATTTATTTAATAACTTTGGCACATAAGTTTCGGCTAGTTTCTACTATAAAACCACATACTCTCCAACTATTCTAACCAAGTCTGATGCACTTTGGTCATGGCAAGTAGTAACACTTTTATACATATACTTCATTTACAATATATTTCATGATTTCGGTTAAACACTAAAGCTGACCCAGATTAATAATCACCCATTCTGACAGACTTTTACCTAGAATGAGCTCATGAGACTAGATTCACATGAAAGTAGACTCTTATACCTTTTCAGTGACGTATGGTGGGCAGTCATCTGATATTGGTTCCGGTATCTTTAGCAATATATTGTATAACTGCAAAATCGCTCGAAGACATGTATTGAATCGGCCCATAGTCTCTTGACTTCTTTGAAAAAGTCGACTAATCGTTCTATTTTTCTTATGATGTGCAAGGAAGGGTATGTATAAAAATGATAGTATTTCCTCAAGAGATGTATTTTTTTTATCTTTTAAACCTCCAACATCTCTAACTAGTTCACATAATTTGGAAAATGTTCTCCTATCCATTCGAAGTTCACTAATACAAACTGCATCACTTTCTTTTATCAGACTAAATATCCCATTCATTCGGTCATTCTCCTTTTCTTACTTACTTTTTATTTGACAAAGACTACTTCGTAATATACTCCATATGAATAATGATACAATTGAACATCAACTTACGTCTTCTACAGTTAAAAGGAGGGTGCGCCATGTTAATCTACACCATATAAGAGAAAAATCACCACAAAATATTTACAGAACATGATGCTTTAATTAATGGAAATACCAATTGTCTAGTGCAACTTAGGGCATGATAGATTAAAAATCGTGGAATCAAATTTTATCACAGTATATACTCTTTTCTTTCAGTTTTAGTTTATGAATCACCAATTTTTTAACAAGAACGAAAAAAATCTATTTACGAATATAGCGAGAGAAAATGGCAACAAATATTAAAAAAATACTTACGTCTTGGCTGGAGATATTGCAAAATAGAAGTTTGATGGCGGCGATGGAAGTTAGAGATAAGGTGTGGCGTGAGTGTTACGGCTTACGGGGAAAGATAAGGTTGATCGATGAGAATGCGCACCAATGATTGGGGGGGGGGGGGGTTATCCCTTAATGGTCTATTCCTAAACCATCTTTCTCTCTACAAGTTCCAGCCTGCGGTGGTGGGGATTTTGGATCCCATTACTCCCACCTCATTTATTCACCGGCAGAAATAAGGAAAATAATATATATATATATATATATACATATATGTATAAATTATAATAAAGGGTGTGGTATGGTGAGGGGAGGAGATGAATCACGGAGGAGAAGGTTGAAAGTGGAGGAGAAGGTTGAATAAAGGTTGAATGACTTAAATTGGGCAGTGGGGGGCCGTTTAATGTGTTGGTATATGAGATCGGTTCTTTATTAACCGATGTGAAACATAGACATATTAAATCGGTTCTCTATTAACCGATGTAAAAGACTGATATATTACGTCCGTTCCCAAATAATCGATGTAAAAAACTGATATATTACATCGGTTCCCCAATAATTGATGTAAAATGAAACCTAATCACTTTTTAAATCGGTTATACTACAACCGATCTAAAAAGTGCAATGTAAAATGGTATTTTTCCACTAGTGGTATTGTATGAGAATATTTTGGGATGAGTATATGTATTCAATATGTGAGTATATGTATCCAGTATGTCGAACGGACAGGAACAGTTGGACTTGGCTAAGTACAAAAGGCCATTACGTACGCTAAACTGGTAAGCATAACGTACGTTATGTATCATGCATTACGTACATTATCAGGGGAATCGGACAGGATCGAGCTGTGATCAGCTAGTGGGCCCGTGGTCGGCAACTTTCGGCGCGGATGTGGACATGTGAGTCAACCTCGAGCTTTACGTACGTTAAGGACAACTCATTACGTACGTAAACAAGTATGGTATTATAGCAAGTCAACGTACGTATTACGTACGCTATGGATTAAGTGTTACGTACATTATGCAAGATACGAACTGAGGCAGTGAACTCTGGATGACTATTACGTATGCTATGTTGGACATGTAGCGTACACTATGGAGCATTACATGTTAAAGATGGGTTATAACATACGTAAAGGGTGTGCAGATTATAAAATAAGGACTGTTCTTTCATTTCTTCACGAGAAGAAACCGATGTTTTCCTCCCACTTCGTCCCCCTGCATATGTAAGGTGAGGATAAGCCTCTTCTAACTTGGTTATAATCTTGGAAACATGGATTTGAGGTTCGGATATGAAGATATTGGTGATTCTTGAAGAGCTTGATTGTGTTATTCATGTTCTTAAGGTATGTTGACCAACTCTACACCTTGGATTCGGATTTTTGATGCTGTTGTTGAGGAATAATTCGTATGAAGATGATAATGGTGTTGTTGTTGTGATTCTTGAGGTTATGTGAATTGTATGTTGAAGAATACGATGATATATGTAATCGATTATGTTATTTGTTATAATCATGATTATGGAATCATGGTATTCTTGGTGTTCTTGGTATATATATCACATCAAAGAGGAATATGTGATATGATACATAATGGTTTTTAAGTATAATCATGGATTTGATGATTGAAACCAATACTATGTTGATTGTAGTGGTAGAATTCGTATGTTCTTGACGAAATATGAATCATGATAACAAGTTTGAATCTGGAAAGATTACGGTTAGTCTTAGAATAATATTATCAATATTATTGAACTATTAGGGTAGTTTGGATTGTCTATTATGTCGATAATATTGTTTTACTATGAAATTTACAAGTATAAACAAGAAGGAATCTTGTTGATTCGTGTTTAAAGTTGAAGTTGGAATTGAATATGTTATGAAATCCTTAATATCGAGACGAACTAATCATTGATATGATGAATGTGTTTAATAGGTGTTGGTGTTTTGGATATGAATATGGAATATTCATATCTAGAACTAGGTTATGTGTTTTGGTACAATATTCGTATAAGGATACTGTTGGCCACTAAGTATACTGGATACAGCCTGGAAAGTGTTTTAAACAACAAGCTGTACGGTTTTTAAATCTGACTGCGTAGCGGAAGTCTTTAATACAGTAAGTTGCTGAGGATACAGCAACTCGGTGTGCAGTGTATACTTAAATAATCACAGTTAATAAAACAATAAAGGCCGAAGGTAAATAACACAATATTTAAAGTGGCTCGAGGTAAACCCCTCTACGTCCACTGGTCCTCCACACTGGAGTAAAAAGTTTATTATAATTACTGCATACACAACTACATAATTATAACAACACCTAATCAATATATCGTTCACACGGATTGATATAAAGATCTTAGCTTTCAACCGTTCACACATATTGGTTTGAGCTAACACTTGACTAGCTTCTTCACACACAGTTCTGAAGCTTCGTCTTCTTCAATGCAAGTCCGTCACACACAGTTCGGGAGTAGCAAGGATTCCTCAGTCCACACAGGGCTGATATGAGTTTGTTCAAAGATAGAACAGGGTTTGAACAACAGCTATGACTTTCTGGGCTTTAAGCTGATAATGTGTTTTTCAAGGTTTGAGCACTGTATATCTCTTCTATCAGAAAGCTTAGGGAGATATGTTTTGCTCTGAATATTTCTTGTAAGCTTTGTTCGTTTTTAAGTCATGAATACTGTATATTTTCTATAGATTTTCAGTAGATCTTGATCTTCAAACTCTGGAGATATATATAGCCTCTGAAATATATCCGTTTGAAATATATCCGTTGAGCAAGATTCTGCGACAACTTGATATTTGACTGGGATCCGGATATTGCGGGATTTGAAGATCTTCTGATGACTTATAGTATTTAAATACTTTATCCTATAGTATTTAAATACTTCTTCTTCAAACGGGACTTGACTTCTAGCGAATACTAAAGATTCCTTCTTGTCCTGTTTGAGGGCTGTATGGAAGGATTGCTGTATTGATATTTCGAGACAACTTCCATACTTAGCTTTGCGGGACTCTTTGCTGTATGATAGGTTTACTATATGGTTTGGACTGCGAGAAGTCTTCGATACAGGTTGATACTTGATCAGCTTTTCGATACAGCTATTGGCGGTATTCAGGATTTGGCATATTGTCAAAATATTCTAACAATACGATCGATATAGGGATTGTTTATCCTAACAATTTCGATACAGGGTTTTTGTTATCCCAACAATTTCCCCTTTTTGATAATTTGCCAAGTCCTTTCGAGTCTTCTTTTTAAAACCTTATGATGTTATCCAAACACCTAGATGATGCCAAAACTTTGACACTTAGCGGTTTGAAGTGGGGCAGACTTCTTGGTCTTCTTTCGAATGTTCTGGCCTTCGGCAGTTGGCTTAACACTAAGAACTGCTCGTAGGCAAGTTCAGCTTTTATCAAAAGAATGTTACATTGAAAACTTATGATTGGCGCGCAGGCACAATCTTACATTGTTTTCTAGGTGCATACAACTTAAACTATGAACTGTTCGCAGACAAGTTCTTACAGCTTGTGTATGAGATAGGTTTCATAATATTGTAACACCCCCAATCCACTCAGGGATATTACACGCCGTAGACCCTCTCCTCGAAGATCTACCAGGCTGGTAACAACATTAAACATCTCGACAATGCCTTCAAGGCTAAATGACTCAGTAGACCGATTTGGTCTTTCAATAAAATATACAACTCAATTACAACATATACCCACGCAGGGGTCAAAGTACAATAAACTCCCGTACAACGGGGAAAAGATACTGCAGCGGAAAAGAAAATACAACTAGACCAATACGACATCAACGGATCCTCGTGTGATTAGTATCGTTCATCTTTCATCATCCTTCGTGCCGACCCTGTGTTATGCTCCAAAACCTGAATGCAAAAATAGACATCCACCCCCCGAATACTCGGGGGTTAGCAAAACTCCACTGTTTTGCTAGTGCAAATACAAAGTGCAAATACGAGCCATACAATTCACATTCCACGAATAACAATAACCAGGAATCCTCAAAGATCCAAACAAAACGAAAGTACTTCTCGAGGCAAGGGTTTGAGAAAACATTTCAAAATCGAAATACCATAAACCAATGGAAATAATTTATAAGACGGTTTAGAATGCCATCGAGAGTTTTAATAGAAAACAATTTAGGATTATCAAATCCTACTTTTCAAAATCCACAAGACAAAAAGGGGTCACCGCCCCAAATCTTTACTTTCCGAAAAATGACATTTACTAACCCGTTGGGATTTTAGCCCCAAATCCATAAAATGACTTTTACAAAACCATTGGGATTTCAGTCCCAAATCTCATCAACTCACAGTACACAAGAACGATCACAAGGTTCGTCTCCCAACATCAAAATCCACAAATAAAGGATTTAAAACAAACAACAAAATACTCTTGTGCCATCCTAGCCAAGTAAGCCAAACGAATAACTTACCTCTTACACACTTAGTCGATGAATGCAATCATGAAAACCGTTCAAAAGCGCTCATTTCCGGAAATGCCAATATCAAATCACATTTGTAAAATGCACCACAATTAACCGCGGACCCACAGCTTCGTGGATCCCTACCGAGACCCCGTCGGATCTAACCCGCAGTGGTTAAAAGCAAGCTCGCGGTTCCACAGCTTCGTGGAGCCCTACCGAGACCCCGTCGGATCTAACCCGCAGTGAGAATACACACACACACGTTACTCATGCAATACTAACATGCTAAGAATGTAAGTTCATTAAGAATACTCACTAGAGATGGCCATTAACTCGACACCATTATCAAACTCTTCAAAACAAAATAACAAGATTAAATACGGAATACACGATTCCATAACTTTAAACAATAGGAGTATCATCATCAAATCCTTCAACGTTCAAAATAATCAAATCATAATCAATTCCCAAAACACGCCGTTCACAAAACGCACACGCATTTGAAAGAAAGCCTTTAACGAGGCCAAATCAAATCTTTTGAAACTTCATTTCAAACAACCAAACAAACACACCAAGACGATCACCGATCATCATATCCATAAAATAAGAAAAGTATGGGCAAGGTACTTGCCTCAAACCACGATCGAAATAAGACGACGGATGAAATACGGTCGAACGGCCCCGAACTTCCGAACATTAACAAGAACGCGATAAAGACCAAATTACTACGTGAATAACACCACACGAATCGTCAATCACCAAACGGAATTCAACATCGGAATCCTCGAACACCTATAAACCTCCTAAGGAACAATAACACATGGTTACGACGAGAATCAAGGCCAAAACAACGGAAATCCCAACAAACTATCGAAGGAAACTCATTGGGACATTTAATCGAACACTAAATGTTCAATAATTCCCAAGAACACTGAATCGTCGATCGAGTTAAACAAACTCGATATATGGATATACAACCCATAGAACATGATTAATAACATCATACTACACCAATCGATGTATCAAAATCGGATTAGAAACGAAATCAAGAACAATTTCTCTAAAAAGTCAACTTGAAGGATAATCAAGAAATATACCTTGATTTGGATGAAGTATTCAAGTAGAAGTCGAAAATCTTCAACAAGACTTGAGGAGGATGATCTCTACAAGTTTTGGAGCACTCAAATCGCCCAAAATCGCCATCAAATCGCCTAAGATGAAGGAGGAAGAAGAGAGGAGAAAAATGAAGTTTTTCTCCTCGCAACTGCTAAAAACGCAGAAAAGCCCGTGTGCCGCGGCACAGGATGAGTGTGCCGCGGCCCAGGGACACCAAAAATGCCCAGGAATCAGCTTAGTGCCGCGGCACAGCCTGAGTGAGCCGCGGCACACGGTACAGCCTCCTTCAACACCAAAAAGGCACACCGTGCAGTCTTCGCTATTTCGACCATAACTCCTTCGTATGGACTCCGATTGACTCACCGTTTGAACCATTGGAAAGATAACTTGATTCTCTATAACGTTGCAAAGATTCAGAATTTTTGGAGTTTCCAAGAATTAATGGTGACTTTACAAAGTCGAACTCTCACGTGAAAAAGTCGATTAAGGGCATGGAACTCAACAAAACGACACCGAAACGAACTCGGATGACAAAAAGTGCAGAATTAATCATTCTAGGAATGACGAAACGGTCATGATAGAGTTGTCAAAACGAACTTTCTCCGAAAAAAGAAAATTACCGAAATTCAAAATTGCGGATATTACATTCTACCCTCCTTAAAAGAAGTTTCGTCCCGAAACTTAAAACAAGTAGGGAGACGCAATATACCGCCAGAAAACTCAACGAGATACACCAAAAACAAAATTCGCGCCAACGGCGAAACGCTGCAAGAAACGCAAAGAGACATACGGCGTGAAAACACGCTCCACGACGACCAACACAACGTCGCCGTTAGGGATACAATAAAACCAACAAATGACAAGCGTCATCAAACGGATAATATAGCCAAGTCAATTATCCGACAATCACAAAACACAACGAACGAAAGTCAGTACGATTGACCAACCCAACGGTACATCAATCAAAACGCAAGCCAATCGCTGAACAAATACGGAATTCCACCGCCCAAGGGTTGGAAGATCGAAAACGAGACTAGTTTCCCAAACTAAGGGGAATTAGGAAGGAGTCTGAACGCTCAACAATCGCGAAACGAGATCGATAAAAACCGAACAATCAAACGATCGAACCACAAAGATCGAGACAACACAAATCGAACGATCATGCTCGAATCACGAAGAACATTAAAAATTCAAACAACAACTCCAAGGTTCACATCTCGACTCGAGACAATATATGATCCGGTGAAAACAACAACATATGCATTCACATAAGATCCACATGAGAGGGAATAGAAATTGAAAAGTCACAACGACAAACGAGCTATTCCGAAACAATACCACCCTCGTTCGATCAACAAAAGCAAGGGGCAGAACAAGCTCAGAAAATGTCAACGAACATAAATGAGTCGACAAAGTCGAAAACACAAGAGTTCCAAATCCGATCCACTTCGAATAAAGAACTAATAGAACTCGATGATGTCACTCCCGAACAAGGTTCACAAGAATCGAACCGAACACGAAAAGTCACGGCGATAATCGGATCGACCCATAACAAGATCGCATTTCGTTCGGACGATGAAACCGAAATACGAACAAGTTCATAAAGTATCAACGAACATGAGCGAGTCGAAAGAATCGAGAAAGAGAAAATATACAAGTCAAAAAAGAACTTTCATTACCTCCGACCCCTACCACGAAATTCAAAAAAACGGCAGCAAGGTAACAAGACATTAAACAACCGACACATAACGGAACAATCACCTATGCACACGGCCATACCAACCCAAGATCTAACAGCTCGCACATGCGCGACAACGCAGAAATCACCACGAGGCGACAATATTCAACACCAACATCCCACCTCTCACAAGGGGCTAACACAACAAATGTGTGGAAAACGACTCAACGCTCACACCGCCAATTCAGTCATACTCGGGAGCAAACATAAAAATGACAACGCGAACATCATACATATATACCCAGCCTTCAAACGGGAATGGATAGGTTTTAAAAACGAAAACCTCATTTTAAAAATAATTTAGAAGAACACCGATTGATCTTGAGTATCACCTTTCAAAAAGTACAAACGTGAAACATCGTTATCGATACTTTGGAGAACCGTTTCGCATTTGATAAAAAAAATGAGGACACTTTCTCTTCGTGAAAAACTTTCGGAAATATTCGACCCTCGCGTCTAAGTAAAAGTGTTTATAAAACATTGAAAATATCTCAAAACATTTTTGGGCCCTCGAGGTAGAAGAATTTTGAAACATATTGTGGCACCTTGGATGTACCACGAGAAAATAATTCATTTAAAAAAAAAAATATGTCTCGAAATTTATTTCTAAGATACTCAAGTTTTCGAAAATAATTCAATGCCAAAAGGACGATGCCAAAAAGGCTAAAATGCCCAAAAATTTCAGGTAATCACACGGAACATCATAGCGCTGTGGGTCCCGCGTCGGAACCCCAGGCTAAAAACCATTTACAAAAATGCCAAAAAGGCTGATGACGGTAATATTTCAAAAACTCACGAAAGCCATTTACAAAATACTAATTACCGTCATAAGAATTTCGCCAAAATGATCAAGGCCATAATGCCAAAAATTCGGTTAAGGGAATTGGTTTTCGAAATAAAACTCGGTCGGTAAAATACCGAAAGTCATTACAAAAGAACTCACGCGATGGATAAAAGAAATACGATTCAACATGCACAATCCAGCAACACTACTCCTCATAAGAACAAAATATTAGAGTCAAATAACCACATTCAGAACAAAACCGCTGGCCCCATTCGAGGCCTCTAAAGACCCTACCGCACTGGCTAGTGAACAAGTCGAACGTGTATAAGCACAAAGCTTCCACAAGAGAACTTGTAAAACGTGCAAATCGATTCTAAAATCATCAGCAACGGACAAAAACAACAATAAAAAGACATCACAAGCGACGACACTCCTCATATAAATCAAATACGAGAGTCGATTAAATACATATCGTGAAATCAAAATCCACATAAGGATTCCATCACTTAACAAATAATCATAAAAATAGCTCGTGCCACACGAGGCACAACACAAAGAAGAGAGACTTACTTCCACAGGTCGCACGAAGATGATGATCGCCCCACGATACTAATCACGACCAACAAACTCAAACGACGCGTCGCGACACGACTCAGTCAGACTAAATCCGACGAGACAAAACTCAATAGACACCATCGACTGACGGCTAGGTTTTCACAACCTAAGCTCTGATACCATTTATGTAACACCCCCAATCCACTCAGGGACATTACACGCCGTAGACCCTCTCCTCGAAGATCTACCAGGCTGGTAACAACATTTAACATCTCGACAATGCCTTCAAGGCTAAATGACTCAGTAGACCGATTTGGTCTTTCAATAAAATATACAACTCAATTACAACATATACCCACACAGGGGTCAAAGTACAATAAACTCCCGTACAACGGGGAAAAGATACTGCAGCGGAAAAGAAAATACAACTAGACCAATACGACATCAACGGATCCTCGTGTGATTAGTATCGTTCATCTTTCATCATCCTTCGTGCCGACCATGTGTTATGCTCCAAAACCTGAATGCAAAAATAGACATCCACCCCCCGAATACTCGGGGGTTAGCAAAACTCCACTGTTTTGCTAGTGCAAATACAAAGTGCAAATAAGAGCCATACAATTCACATTCCACGAATAACAATAACCAGGAATCCTCAAAGATCCAAACAAAACGAAAGTACTTCTCGAGGCAAGGGTTTGAGAAAACATTTCAAAATCGAAATACCATAAACCAATGGAAATAATTTATAAGACGGTTTAGAATGCCATCGAGAGTTTTAATAGAAAACAATTTAGGATTATCAAATCCTACTTTTCAAAATCCACAAGACAAAAAGGGGTCACCGCCCCAAATCTTTACTTTCCGAAAAATGACATTTACTAACCCGTTGGGATTTTAGCCCCAAATCCATAAAATGACTTTTACAAAACCATTGGGATTTTAGCCCCAAATCTCATCAACTCACAGTACACAAGAACGATCACAAGGTTCGTCTCCCAACATCAAAATCCACAAATAAAGGATTTAAAACAAACAACAAAATACTCTTGTGCCATCCTAGCCAAGTAAGCCAAACGAATAACTTACCTCTTACACACTTAGTCGATGCATGTAATCATGAAAACCGTTCAAAAGCGCTCATTTCCGGAAATGCCAATATCAAATCACATTTGTAAAATGCACCACAATTAACCGCGGACCCACAGCTTCGTGGATCCCTACCGAGACCCCGTCGGATCTAACCCGCAGTGGTTAAAAGCAAGCTCGCGGTTCCACAGCTTCGTGGAGCCCTACAGAGACCCCGTCGGATCTAACCCGCAGTGAGCATACACACACACACACGTTACTCATGCAATACTAACATGCTAAGAATGTAAGTTCATTAAGAATACTCACTAGAGATGGCCATTAACTCGACACCATTATCAAACTCTTCAAAACACAATAACAAGATTAAATACGGAATACACGATTCCATAACTTTAAACAATAGGAGTATCATCATCAAATCCTTCAACGTTCAAAATAATCAAATCATAATCAATTCCCAAAACACGCCGTTCACAAAACGCACACGCATTTGAAAGAAAGCCTTTAACGAGGCCAAACCGAAATCTTTTGAAACTTCATTTCAAACAACCAAACAAACACACCAAGACGATCACCGATCATCATATCCATAAAATAAGAATGGGCAAGGTACTTGCCTCGAAACCACGATCGAAATAAGACGACGGATGAAATACGGTCGAACGGCCCCGAACATCCGAACATTAACAAGAACGCGATAACACCGAAATTACTACGTGAATAACACCACACGAATCGTCAATCACCAAACGGAATTCAACATCGGAATCCTCGAACACCTATAAACCTCCGGAAGGAACAATAACACATGGTTACGACGAGAATCAAGGCCATAACAACGGAAATCCCAACAAACTATCGAAGGGAAACTCATTGGGACATTTAATCGAACACTAAATGTTCAATAATTCCCAAGAACACTCGAATTGTCGATCGAGTTAAACAAACTCGATATATGGATATACAACCCATAGAACATGATTAATAACATCATACTACACCAATCGATGTATCAAAATCGGATTAGAAACGAAATCAAGAACAATTTCTCTAAAAAGTCAACTTGAAGGATAATCAAGAAATATACCTTGATTTGGATGAAGGATTCAAGTAGAAGTCGAAAATCTTCAACAAGACTTGAGGAGGATGATCTCTACAAGTTTTGGAGCACTCAAATCGCCAAAAATCGCCATCAAATCGCCTAAGATGAAGGAGGAAGAAGAGAGGAGAAAAAATGAAGTTTTTCTCTCGCAAATGCTAAAAACGCGAGAAAAGCCCGTGTGCCACGGCACAGATGAGTGTGCCGCGGCCCAGGGACACCAAAAATGCCCAGGAATCAGCTTAGTGGCGCGGCACACTGAGTGTGCCGCGGCACACGGCACACCTCCTTCAACACCAAAAAGGCACACCGTGCGATCTTGATATTTCGACCATAACTCCTTAAATGCGGACTCCGATTGACTCACCGTTTGAACCATTGGAAAGCTAACTTGATTCTCTATAACGTTGCAAAGATTCAGAATTTTTGGAGTTTCCAAGAATTAATGGTGACTTTACAAAGTCGAACTCCCACGTGAAAAAGTCGATTAAGGGCACGGAACTCAACAAAACGACACCGAAACGAACTCGGATGACAAAAAGTGCAGAATTAATCATTCTAGGAATGACGAAACGGTCATGATAGAGTTGTCAAAACGAACTTTCTCCGAAAAAAGAAAATTACCGAAATTCAAAATTGCGGATATTACATTCTACCCTCCTTAAAAGAAGTTTCGTCCCGAAACTTAAAACAAGTAGGGAGAAGCAATATACCTCCAGGAAAACTCAACGAGATACACCAAAAACAGAAAATTCGCGCCCAACGGCGAAACGCTGCAAGAAACGCAAAGAGACATACGGTGTGAAAACACGCTCCACGACGACCAACACAACGTCGCCGTTAGGGATACAATAAAACCAACAAATGACAAGCGTCATCAAACGGATAATATAGCCAAGTCAATTATCCGACAATCACAAAACACAACGAACGAAAGTCAGTACGATTGACCAACCCAACGGTACATCAATCAAAACGCAAGCCAATCGCTGAACAAATACGGAATTCCACCGCCCAAGGGTTGGAAGATCGAAAACGAGACTAGTTTCCCAAACTTAAGGGGAATTAGGAAGGAGTCTGAACGCTCAACAATCGCGAAACGAGATCGATAAAAACCGAACAATCAAACGATCGAAGCACAAAGATCGAGACAACACAAATCGAACGATCATGCTCGAATCACGAAGAACAATAAAAATTCAAACAACAACTCCAAGGTTCACATCTCGACTCGAGACAATATATGATCCGGTGAAAACAACAACATATGCATTCACATAAGATCCACATGAGAGGGAATAGAAATTGAAAAGTCACAACGACAAACGAGCTATTCCGAAACAATACCACCCTCGTTCGATCATCAAAATCAAGGGGCAGAACTAGCTCAGAAAATGTCAACGAACATAAATGAGTCGACAAAGTCGAAAACACAAGAGTTCCAAATCCGATCCACTTCGAATAAAAGAACTAATAGAACCAGATGATGTCACTCCCGAACAAGGTTCACAAGAATCGAACCGAACTTGAAAAGTCACGGCGATAATCAGATCGACCCATAACAAGATCGCATTTCGTTCGGACGATGAAACCGAAATACAGAACAAGTTCATAAAGTATCAACGAACATGAGCGAATCGAAAGAATGGAGAAAGAGAAAATATAGAAGTCAAAATAGTACGGGTATTACCTCCGACCCCGTCCACGAAATTCACAAAAACGGGAGCAAGGTAACAAGACATTAAACAACCGACACATAACGGAACAATCACCTATGCACACGGCCATACCAACCCAAGATCTAACAGCGCACATGCGCGACAACGCAAAATCACCACGAGGCGACAATATTCAACACCAACATCCCACCTCTCACAAGGGGCTAACACAAAAAAAGTGTGGAAAACGACTCAACGCTCACTCCTCCAATTCGGTCATACTCTGGAGCAAACATAAAAATGTCAACGAGAACATCATACATATATACCCAGCCTTCAAACGGGAATGGATAGGTTTTAAAAACGAAAACCTCATTTTAAAAATAATTTAGAAGAACACCGATTGATCTTGAGTATCACCTTTCAAAAAGTACAAACGTGAAACATCGTTATCGATACTTTGGAGAACCGTTTCGCATTTGATAAAAAAAATGAGGACACTTTCTCTTCGTGAAAAACTTTAGGAAATATTCGACCCTCGCGTCTAAGTAAAAGTGTTTATAAAACATTGAAAATATCTCAAAACATTTTTGGGCCCTCGAGGTAGAAGAATTTTGAAACATATTGTGGCACCTTGGATGTACCACGAGAAAATAATTCATTTAAAAAAAAAATATGTCTCGAAATTTATTTCTAAGATACTCAAGTTTTCGAAAATAATTCAATGCCAAAAGGACGATGCCAAAAAGGCTAAAATGCCCAAAAATTTCAGGTAATCACACGGAACATCATAGCGCTGGGTCCCGCTGGAACCCCGGGCTAAAAACCATTTACAAAAATGCCAAAAAGGCTGATGACGGTAATATTTCAAAAACTCACGAAAGCCATTTACAAAATACTAATTACCGTCATAAGAATTTCGCCAAAATGATCAAGGCCATAATGCCAAAAATTCGGTTAAGGGAATTGGTTTTCGAAATAAAACTCGGTCGGTAAAATACCGAAAGTCATTACAAAAGAACTCACGCAGTGGATAAAAGAAATACAGTTCAACATGCACAATCCAGCAACACTACTCCTCATAAGAACAAAATATTAGAGTCAAATAACCACATTCAGAACAAAACCGGCCCCATTCGAGGCCTCTAAAGACCCTACCGACCGGCTAGTGAACAAGTCGAACGTGTATAAGCACAAAGCTTCCACAAGAGAACTTGTAAACGTGCAAATCGATTCGAAAATCATCAAAGAACGGACAAAAACAACAATAAAAAGACATCACAAGCGACGACACTCCTCATATAAATCAAATACGAGAGTCGATTAAATACATATCGTGAAATCAAAATCCACATAAGGATTCCATCACTTAACAAATAATCATAAAAATAGCTCGTGTCACACGAGGCACAACACAAAGAAGGGAGACTTACTTCCACAGGTCGCACGAAGATGATGATCGCCCCACGATACTAATCACGACCAACAAACTCAAACGACGCGTCGCGACACGACTCAGTCAGACTAAATCCGACGAGACAAAACTCAATAGACACCACTGACCCGACAGCCTAGGTTTTCACAACCTAAGCTCTGATACCATTTATGTAACACCCCCAATCCACTCAGGGATATTACACGCCGTAGACCCTCTCCTCGAAGATCTACAGCCGGTAACAACATTTAACATCTCGACAATGCCTTCAAGGCTAAATGACTCGATGACCGATTTGGTCTTTCAATAAAATATACAACTCAATTACAACATATACCCACGCAGGGGTCAAAGTACAATAAACTCCCGCATAACGGGGAAAAGATACCGCAATGAAAAGAAAATACAACTAGACCAATACGACATCAACGGATCCTCGTGTGATTAGTATCGTTCATCTTTCATCATCCTTCGTGCCGACTCGTGTTATGCTCCAAAACCCGAATGCAAAATAGACATCCACCCCGAATACTCGGGGTTAGCAAAACTCCACCGTTTTGCTAGTGCAAATACAAAGTGCAAATACGAGCCATACAATTCACATTCCACGAATAACAATAACCAGGAATCCTCAAAGATCCAAACAAAACGAAAGTACTTCTCGAGGCAAGGGTTTGAGAAAACATTTCAAAATCGAAATACCATAAACCAATGGAAATAATTTATAAGACGGTTTAGAATGCCATCGAGAGTTTTAATAGAAAACAATTTAGGATTATCAAATCCTACTTTTCAAAATCCACAAGACAAAAAGGGGTCACCGCCCCAAATCTTTACTTTCCGAAAAATGACATTTACTAACCCGTTGGGATTTTAGCCCCAAATCCATAAAATTACTTTTACAAAACCATTGGGATTTTAGCCCCAAATCTCATCAAATCACAGTACACAAGAACGATCACAAGGTTCGTCTCCCAACATCAAAATCCACAAATAAAGGATTTAAAACAAACAACAAAATACTCTTGTGCCATCCTAGCCAAGTAAGCCAAACGAATAACTTACCTCTTACACACTTAGTCGATGCATGTAATCATGAAAACCGTTCAAAAGCGCTCATTTCCGGAAATGCCAATATCAAATCACATTTGTAAAATGCACCACAATTAACCGCGGACCCACAGCTTCGTGGATCCCTACCGAGACCCCGTCGGATCTAACCCGCAGTGGTTAAAAGCAAGCTCGCGGTTCCACAGCTTCGTGGAGCCCTACCGAGACCCCGTCGGATCTAACCCGCAGTGAGAATACACACACACACGTTACTCATGCAATACTAACATGCTAAGAATGTAAGTTCATTAAGAATACTCACTAGAGATGGCCATTAACTCGACACCATTATCAAACTCTTCAAAACAAAATAACAAGATTAAATACGGAATACACGATTCCATAACTTTAAACAATAGGAGTATCATCATCAAATCCTTCAACGTTCAAAATAATCAAATCATAATCAATTCCCAAAACACGCCGTTCACAAAACGCACACGCATTTGAAAGAAAGCCTTTAACGAGGCCAAACCGAAATCTTTTGAAACTTCATTTCAAACAACCAAACAAACACACCAAGACGATCACCGATCATCATATCCATAAAATAAGAAAAGTATGGGCAAGGTACTTGCCTCGAAACCACGATCGAAATAAGACGACGGATGAAATACGGTCGAACGGCCCCGAACTTCCGAACATTAACAAGAACGCGATAGCACCGAAATTACTACGTGAATAACACCACACGAATCGTCAATCACCAAACGGAATTCAACATCGGAATCCTCGAACACCTATAAACCTCCGGAAGGAACAATAACACATGGTTACGACGAGAATCAAGGCCAAAACAACGGAAATCCCAACAAACTATCGAAGGGAAACTCATTGGGACATTTAATCGAACACTAAATGTTCAATAATTCCCAAGAACACTCGAATCGTCGATCGAGTTAAACAAACTCGATATATGGATATACAACCCATAGAACATGATTAATAACATCATACTACACCAATCGATGTATCAAAATCGGATTAGAAACGAAATCAAGAACAATTTCTCTAAAAAGTCAACTTGAAGGATAATCAAGAAATATACCTTGATTTGGATGAAGTATTCAAGTAGAAGTCGAAAATCTTCAACAAGACTTGAGGAGGATGATCTCTACAAGTTTTGGAGCACTCAAATCGCCCAAAATCGCCATCAAATCGCCTAAGATGAAGGAGGAAGAAGAGAGGAGAAAAAATGAAGTTTTTCTCCTCGCAAATCTGCTAAAAAACGCAGAAAAAGCCCGTGTGCCGCGGCACAGGATGAGTGTGCCGCGCCCGGGGACACCAAAATGCCCAGAATCAGCTTAGTGCCGCGGCACACTGAGTGAGCCATGCACACGGTACACCTCCTTCAACACCAAAAAGGCACACCGCGCCTTCGCTATTTCGACCATAACTCCTTCGTATGGACTCCGATTGACTCACCGTTTGAACCATTGGAAAGATAACTTGATTCTCTATAACGTTGCAAAGATTCAGAATTTTTGGAGTTTCCAAGAATTAATGGTGACTTTACAAAGTCGAACTCTCACGTGAAAAAGTCGATTAAGGGCATGGAACTCAACAAAACGACACCGAAACGAACTCGGATGACAAAAAGTGCAGAATTAATCATTCTAGGAATGACGAAACGGTCATGATAGAGTTGTCAAAACGAACTTTCTCCGAAAAAAGAAAATTACCGAAATTCAAAATTGCGGATATTACATTCTACCCTCCTTAAAAGAAGTTTCGTCCCGAAACTTAAAACAAGTAGGGAGAAGCAATATACCGCCAGGAAAACTCAACGAGATACACCAAAAACAGAAAATTCGCGCCCAACGGCGAAACGCTGCAAGAAACGCAAAGAGACATACGGCGTGAAAACACGCTCCACGACGACCAACACAACGTCGCCGTTAGGGATACAATAAAACCAACAAATGACAAGCGTCATCAAACGGATAATATAGCCAAGTCAATTATCCGACAATCACAAAACACAACGAACGAAAGTCAGTACGATTGACCAACCCAACGGTACATCAATCAAAACGCAAGCCAATCGCTGAACAAATACGGAATTCCACCGCCCAAGGGTTGGAAGATCGAAAACGAGACTAGTTTCCCAAACTAAGGGGAATTAGGAAGGAGTCTGAACGCTCAACAATCGCGAAACGAGATCGATAAAAACCGAACAATCAAACGATCGAACCACAAAGATCGAGACAACACAAATCGAACGATCATGCTCGAATCACGAAGAACAATAAAAATTCAAACAACAACTCCAAGGTTCACATCTCGACTCGAGACAATATATGATCCGGTGAAAACAACAACATATGCATTCACATAAGATCCACATGAGAGGGAATAGAAATTGAAAAGTCACAACGACAAACGAGCTATTCAAACAATACCACCCTCGTTCGATCAACAAAAGCAAGGGGCGTAACAAGCTCAGAAAATGTCAACGAACATAAATGAGTCGACAAAGTCGAAAACACAAGAGTTCCAAATCCGATCCACTTCGAATAAAAGAACTAATAGAACCAGATGATGTCACTCCCGAACAAGGTTCACAAGAATCGAACCGAACTTGAAAAGTCACGGCGATAATCAGATCGACCCATAACAAGATCGCATTTCGTTCGGACGATGAAACCGAAATACAGAACAAGTTCATAAAGTATCAACGAACATGAGCGAATCGAAAGAATGGAGAAAGAGAAAATATAGAAGTCAAAATAGTACGGGTATTACCTCCGACCCCGTCCACGAAATTCACAAAAACGGGAGCAAGGTAACAAGACATTAAACAACCGACACATAACGGAACGATCACCTATGCACACGGCCATACCAACCCAAGATCTAACAGCTCGCACATGCGCGACAACGCAGAAATCACCACGAGGCGACAATATTCAACACCAACATCCCACCTCTCACAAGGGGCTAACACAACAAATGTGTGGAAAACGACTCAACGCTCACACCGCCAATTCGGTCATACTCGGGAGCAAACATAAAAATGACAACGCGAACATCATACATATATACCCAGCCTTCAAACGGGAATGGATAGGTTTTAAAAACGAAAACCTCATTTTAAAAATAATTTAGAAGAACACCGATTGATCTTGAGTATCACCTTTCAAAAAGTACAAACGTGAAACATCGTTATCGATACTTTGGAGAACCGTTTCGCATTTGATAAAAAAAATGAGGACACTTTCTCTTCGTGAAAAACTTTCGGAAATATTCGACCCTCGCGTCTAAGTAAAAGTGTTTATAAAACATTGAAAATATCTCAAAACATTTTTGGGCCCTCTAGGTAGAAGAATTTTGAAACATATTGTGGCACCTTGGATGTACCACGAGAAAATAATTCATTTTAAAAAAAAAAAAATATGTCTCGAAATTTATTTCTAAGATACTCAAGTTTTCGAAAATAATTCAATGCCAAAAGGACGATGCCAAAAAGGCTAAAATGCCCAAAAATTTCAGGTAATCACACGGAACATCATAGCGCTGTGGGTCCCGCGTCGGAACCCCAGGCTAAAAACCATTTACAAAAATGCCAAAAAGGCTGATGACGGTAATATTTCAAAAACTCACGAAAGCCATTTACAAAATACTAATTACCGTCATAAGAATTTCGCCAAAATGATCAAGGCCATAATGCCAAAAATTCGGTTAAGGGAATTGGTTTTCGAAATAAAACTCGGTCGGTAAAATACCGAAAGTCATTACAAAAGAACTCACGCAGTGGATAAAAGAAATACAGTTCAACATGCACAATCCAGCAACACTACTCCTCATAAGAACAAAATATTAGAGTCAAATAACCACATTCAGAACAAAACCGCTGGCCCCATTCGAGGCCTCTAAAGACCCTACCGCACTGGCTAGTGAACAAGTCGAACGTGTATAAGCACAAAGCTTCCACAAGAGAACTTGTAAAACGTGCAAATCGATTCGAAAATCATCAGCAACGGACAAAAACAACAATAAAAAGACATCACAAGCGACGACACTCCTCATATAAATCAAATACGAGAGTCGATTAAATACATATCGTGAAATCAAAATCCACATAAGGATTCCATCACTTAACAAATAATCATAAAAATAGCTCGTGTCACACGAGGCACAACACAAAGAAGGGAGACTTACTTCCACAGGTCGCACGAAGATGATGATCGCCCCACGATACTAATCACGACCAACAAACTCAAACGACGCGTCGCGACACGACTCATCGGACTAAATCCGACGAGACAAAACTCAATAGACACCATCGACCCGACACCTAGGTTTTCACAACCTAAGCTCGATACCATTTATGTAACACCCCAATCCACTCGGGGATATTACACGCCGTAGACCCTCTCCTCGAAGATCTACCAGTGGTAACAACATTTAACATCTCGACAATGCCTTCAAGGCTAAATGACTCGATAGACCGATTTGGTCTTTCAATAAAATATACAACTCAATTACAACATATACCCACGCAGGGTCAAAGTACAATAAACTCCCGTACAATGGGGAAAAGATACTGCAGCGGAAAAGAAAATACAACTAGACCAATACGACATCAACGGATCCTCGTGTGATTAGTATCGTTCATCTTTCATCATCCTTCGTGCCGACCACGTGTTATGCTCCAAAACCCGAATGCAAAATAGACATCCACCCCGAATACTCGGGGTTAGCAAAACTCCACCGTTTTGCTAGTGCAAATACAAAGTGCAAATACGAGCCATACAATTCACATTCCACGAATAACAATAACTGTGAATCCTCAAAGATCCAAACAAAACGAAAGTACTTCTCGAGGCAAGGGTTTGAGAAAACATTTCAAAATCGAAATACCATAAACCAATGGAAATAATTTATAAGACGGTTTAGAATGCCATCGAGAGTTTTAATAGAAAACAATTTAGGATTATCAAATCCTACTTTTAAAAATCCACAAGACAAAAAGGGGTCACCGCCCAAATCTTTACTTTCCGAAAATGACATTTACTAACCCGTTGGGATTTTAGCCCCAAATCCATAAAATGACTTTTACAAAACCATTGGGATTTTAGCCCCAAATCTCATCAAATCACAGTACACAAGAACGATCACAAGGTTCGTCTCCCAACATCAAAATCCACAAATAAAGGATTTAAAACAAACAACAAAATACTCTTGTGCCATCCTAGCCAAGTAAGCCAAACGAATAACTTACCTCTTACACACTTAGTCGATGCATGTAATCATGAAAACCGTTCAAAAGCGCTCATTTCCGGAAATGCCAATATCAAATCACATTTGTAAAATGCACCACAATTAACCGCGGACCCACAGCTTCGTGGATCCCTACCGAGACCCCGTCGGATCTAACCCGCAGTGGTTAAAAGCAAGCTCGCGGTTCCACAGCTTCGTGGAGCCCTACCGAGACCCCGTCGGATCTAACCCGCAGTGAGCATACACACACACACGTTACTCATGCAATACTAACATGCTAAGAATGTAAGTTCATTAAGAATACTCACTAGAGATGGCCATTAACTCGACACCATTATCAAACTCTTCAAAACACAATAACAAGATTAAATACGGAATACACGATTCCATAACTTTAAACAATAGGAGTATCATCATCAAATCCTTCAACGTTCAAAATAATCAAATCATAATCAATTCCCAAAACACGCCGTTCACAAAACGCACACGCATTTGAAAGAAAGCCTTTAACGAGGCCAAACCGAAATCTTTTGAAACTTCATTTCAAACAACCAAACAAACACACCAAGACGATCACCGATCATCATATCCATAAAATAAGAAAAGTATGGGCAAGGTACTTGCCTCGAAACCACGATCGAAATAAGACGACGGATGAAATACGGTCGAACGGCCCCGAACTTCCGAACATTAACAAGAACGCAATAGCACCGAAATTACTACGTGAATAACACCACACGAATCGTCAATCACCAAACGGAATTCAACATCGGAATCCTCGAACACCTATAAACCTCCGGAAGAACCAATAACACATGGTTACGACGAGAATCAAGGCCAAAACAACGGAAATCCCAACAAACTATCGAAGGGAAACTCATTGGGACATTTAATCGAACACTAAATGTTCAATAATTTCCAAGAACACTCGAATCGTCGATCGAGTTAAACAAACTCGATATATGGATATACAACCCATAGAACATGATTAATAACATCATACTACACCAATCGATGTATCAAAATCGGATTAGAAACGAAATCAAGAATAATTTCTCTAAAAAGTCAACTTGAAGGATAATCAAGAAATATACCTTGATTTGGATGAAGGATTCAAGTAGAAGTCGAAAATCTTCAACAAGACTTGAGTAGGATGATCTCTACAAGTTTTGGAGCACTCAAATCGCCCAAAATCGCCATCAAATCGCCTAAGATGAAGGAGGAAGAAGAGAGGAGAAAAAATGAAGTTTTTCTCCTCGCAAATCTGCTAAAAAACGCAGAAAAAGCCCGTGTGCCGCGGCACAGGATGAGTGTGCCGCGGCCCAGGGACACCAAAAATGCCCAGGAATCAGCTTAGTGCCGTGGCACAGCCTGAGTGTGCCGCGGCACACGGTACAGCCTCCTTCAACACCAAAAAGGCACACCGTGCAGTCTTCGCTATTTCGACCATAACTCCTTCGTCTGGACTCCGATTGACTCACCGTTTAAATCATTGGAAAGCTAACTTGATTCTCTATAACGTTGCAAAGATTCAGAATTTTTGGAGTTTCCAAGAATTAATGGTGACTTTACAAAGTCGAACTCCCACGTGAAAAAGTCGATTAAGGGCACGGAACTCAACAAAACGACACCGAAACGAACTCGGATGACAAAAAGTGCAGAATTAATCATTCTAGGAATGACGAAACGGTAATGATAGATTTGTCAAAACGAACTTTCTCCGAAAAAAGAAAATTACCGAAATTCAAAATTGCGGATATTACAAATATGAATACAGTAAGAATAAATAAAGTGACTGTACATATAAGAACACAGTAGATTACGAGTTGTAATCTTTCGAGACAAGTAAAAATTTTATTGATGTTGAAATGTGGAGCACAAAATTTTGCTGTTCGTAAGATAAGATTACAAAAACTATAATACAAGGAAATTTAACTCCTATAGTCTGAATGCCTCCATGGTCTTTTTGGGTCATTCATGGTGTTTTTCCACCAGTATTGATGGGCTTCCTTGTCTCGATTTTGATAATGGCTCGACCTTCATATGATTTATCAAAGACAAGGATCCAGTCCTCTGGGTGGGTCACCAAGTCACCATTCTTGTGCTTTGATTTCATCTACAGTTGTAGCGGGAGCGTTCCACCTTCCAGCTTCGTCTTGAATTCCTCTGCGGCTTCCTGCACCGTTCTGCATCTATTGAATAAAGGGGAATCCTTGATAAGTACAACAAAGTAGCTTAACAGTTCATTTCTCCTCCAATTCTTGATCTCTGCAGCGGTAGGTTGTCGGTCTGCCAAGAGGTTCATAGATTGCGGCTTTTGGACTAGGCTTTTCCAAGGATACTTAGGATCCTGGAATTCTGGTATTTCTCCCTATATCCTCACGTTCTGCGTTGAGATACGGGCTATGTCTGCAGTGATGGAGTCTTCAAACGGAGCTAACAACTCTTTCTCTTGCTCCAACCTCATTCTCCTAGCGGCTTCCCTTGATTCTTCCCCCTTTTTGGCGTCATCAATATGTTCCAAGATTTGCAAAGAGGCATCCTATTTTGTCTCAATATTAGACATTCTCTCAAAAAGGGAGGAGAGCACCTGCGACATATCTTTTATGTTCTTGTCATGGGTTCGCAGTTGGGAACCGGATTCGATTAGAGCAGATGCGGTCTTGGCCTAAGACACGCAGAGTTTTTATTGCACTTCTCTCAGGTTCTGTTCTTGTTTATCTTGCAGTTGGCTCAGAGCTTGCTTGAAGACATGTGGCAAGACAGTGAAGGCTTAGACTACTCGAGAGACTTCATGCCTTAATCCGGTCATTTCTTCAATAGTAGATGTGTGAAGCCAATCAAAAGCCTTTTCTACAGAGTGTAGAGCATTGACTGTGTCCTGAATAAAGACAGTTTGGAGGCCAAGAGCACGCAATCACTCTTTTCTTGCTTTGGTGCTGGGAGAGTCTGACTGGGCAATGTCCTCGACTCCATTTAACCTTCTCAAATTCACAATAGGGCGTGAAATGAGTTGGACATCCTCAGGTATAGCACCGTCGTCGAATTCCAAGGCGGTTTATGGGGCGGGAATAACTGTTTCGGGTTCGGCGGCAGGGGGTGTGGCATCCTCCTGTGTCGAAGTGGTTTTTGTAGACATGGATACAGGAGGGACCAATTCCTCCTGGTGTCTCTCATAATCTGCCTGTTCCGGCAGAGGGATTGATTCCTCTTGCTGGATGGCGCTAGATCTTTCTTCGGCGGGGGCAACGACAGGCTCGGGTGCCTGTTGCGAAACATGTTGTTCCTCCTCGACATGAGGGACTGAATCCTCATTGTCGGGAACATTGGCATGCTTTTGCGACTGATGGGTAGATGTCCTTTCATCTTTCTTTGCTTGGACTTCCTATCGACTCATCTGTAGACCAGCCTGGAGTGCATCGTCATCGTCATCGAAATCAGGATCGGACTTTGGACTATCGGGAGTTTCCATGGACGAAGCTTTCCCTTTCCTTCGAGCTTCAGCCTTATCAAGCATATGACTCTCAATGAGCTCCTTAACGAATAAGTTATCCCATTGGATCAGGACAACAATTTCTTGAGTGTCCGTCACTTCCAAAGTTTCGTACGGAGTAAGTCTAAAGCTTTTCCATTGGAGAAACCGCTCGAAAGACTGTTCAATCTGCGGAAAGCAGGGTCTTGGGAATTATTTTGTCCGGGGAGGGACTCCGTACAACACCTGGGTTTGCTGTAGGAAGGGGTTCCTCTACATGTGTGGGATCTTGTATTGGAGAGGGATTCCTTACAGGGGATGGTACCCTGAAGGAAGATGGATCCTGAACGGATGTGGAATCCTATATAGGAGAGGTAGCTATTGGCTCCAAACAGGCAGCCGACTCGCCAGAGTCTTTTGAGTTGGCAGATGTCCTAGTATCCATCGTAGATGCCAAGGGCTCGGGATCTACTGTATAGACAGTAGCGGGCATCTCTTCCACAGGGGTTGGGCCCTGGGGTAGTTGATCAGTGGGTTGCACCACGAGAGGATCATCTTCGGAGGGTTCTGTAGCTTTAACTTTGTAAGCCTCCTTAGCTTCCTTTTCGGCTTCTCAACAGCAACGGGTGTTTTGCTGTGAGATCTTTTTCTCTTCTTCGAAGATTCTACACTTTGGGACTTAGAAGAAACGTCCCTCGGATCTTCAAACAGCGGCAAATTCCGGATAAAAGGTCTGTTGGCAATCAGGATGCTCTGGTTGAAGACAGTGGGCCTGGCGCCTCCTCAGAATATCCGTGAACTGATCTTCTTTGCTTCTGCGGTTTGCTGAAGTCCGCACTTCATCAAAACATGGTTAAAAAACAAACCAACGATTTCTTGTGCGATGCAGGTTTAGACACCTCTTCCTGCAAACTCTTAAGGATGACCTGACACCAATTGACCTTCTCGCAGGTTATTATAGCAACCATTATCCTGAATCTGAGATTGGTGCACATCTCAAAAGCACCTGTACGATTCACAATAATACGGCAGCAAAAATCATGTAAGTAAACGAAAGGTAAACAAAAATTCTTCTTATGGAATGTGGTGTGAACGACTTCCACCGTTGCTGAACCGGTGAATAAGCCATAGTACTGAGTTAGCAGTTCTTGGGACCCAAAGGTCTCAAGTTCTTCCATAGTCAGGCTGAAGATGTTTTGGAGAAGCTCTTGGTCAACGCGGATCTCCACTCCACGGATAACGGCTGTGATATCAGCAACATGACCTCATTGAGCCAGAGACAGAAAATGAACTACGGCATTGAGGTGGAATTCCTCAACCAGATGAGCGCCATAGTTCTTGGCGATGTGGCTCCCAAGGCGGTAGAGGCCTTGCTGAAGAATTCTTGTAGTGACGACCTCCATGGCATCGACGTCATCACCTTCAGCGTGAGTACGTTCCATCATGATAGATCTGGAGAAGATCCGTCCGTCGATGAAGTTGAGTGACTTCTTGAGAGAGGTGGAATATGTCTGGGTAGACGCTATTGATGATTCTCAAGAAACGGTGAAAAAGATACAAAAAATTATGCAGTAAGCACAGAAAAATCTTGTAGGCTGAAAGCTCGAGTGCTCTTAAAATATGCATAAGGCGTAAAGAGTCTCAAATGGCATTTACAGTCCTTTTATAGTAGGCGGAGAAGAAGGGTTTTCAGAGAACGAATGGTCAGATTTAAGGGATGGGAACCGGTGTTTAAAATTAATGGTCACGATGGACTGAGTGTAACTGGTACACTTATCCATTGAATTTTTAAAATAGGAGCGGGTCCCACTTCTGACATTTCATATTACCCTTAATGCCTGAAAAGGCGGTATTAAATATTAAACAATTTGAAAACATCACATCTTTTGAGATTCGATTGTCCAAATGTCGTGTAAGGCATTTAATGTAAATGACGTTTGACATGAAAATAGGGAACATGGAACATTATAATATATAATGAATCGAATTCCCATAGTATGTGCTGTATCCACGACGATACAGCTTCCCCCTTAAAAGGTACATATAGGTTTCAATTCCATACAGCAACTTTTGGATCAATGTTGTATTCATGGGTCATACTGTATTCCCCCTTAATTATTGCACATGTCATCTGTAGGATGATTCATATCGCTTTGTTCCCTACAGTACTGTATTGAAGGCTCTGAGTGTACAGATAATTAATGGTGGATACTATATTCTTGGGTCTTACAGCATTCCCCCTCAATTATTGAGTAAAAATAGTAAATACTTACAGGGAGTCAGGCTGTAGCAATCCCAATTCTTGTCGAAGCATGTTGAATCTTGCTGTGTCGAGAGGCTTGGTGAAAATGTCGGCCAACTGAATATCTGTATGAACTTTTTCCAGCTGAACATTCTTGTTCTTGACATGATTCCTAATGAAATGATGCTTCATGTGGATATGCTTAGTGCGCGAGTGCAGTACAGGGTTGTGCGTTATTGAAATGGCACTCGTGCTATCGCACATGATGGACGTTTCCTTGGCTTAAATCCCATAATCTGACAATTGTTGCTGCATCCAAAGGATCTGCATACAGCAACTACCAGCAGCATAGTACTCTGATTTAACCGTGGAAAGTGAGTTTTCCAATTGCTTCTTACTGAACCAAGACACAAGTCTAGGTCCAAGAAAGTGACAAGTTCTACTTGTACTCTTCCTATCTAGCTTGCAGCCTCTGACATCCGAGTCGCTGTAGCCAACTAAATCGAATCCGTCTTTTTTAGGATACCATAGTCCTACATCGACTGTTCCTTTAATATACTTCAGGATTCGTTTAGCTGTATTGAAGTGTGATTCTTTGGGTGCTACTTGATATCTCGCACACACTCCTACAGCAAACTGGATATCGGGCCTGCTAGCTGTTAGGTACAGGAGAGATCCAATAAGCTTCCTGTTGAGTGATTGGTCAACCGGCTTTCCGTCTTCATCAGCACTAATTTGTATGAAAGTGCTCATGGGGGTTGACGATGATTTGGAAGTATTCATTCCAAATTTGTTGAGAAGCTCCTTGCTGTATTTTTGCTGGTTGATGAATATCCCTGTAGGCAATTGCTTTACCTACAAACCTAGGAAATAACTAAGTTCTTCCATCATACTCATTTAAAATTTACTTTGCATGAGATGAGAGAACCTTTGACATAAAGCAAGGTTAGTTGAACCAAATATAATGTCATCTACATAGATTTGAACCATTAGAATATCATCGCCTTCATCTATTTTGAACAAGGTCTTGTCCACAACACCTTTCTCAAATCCATTATCGGTTAGATACTGGGACAGGGTCTCATACCATGCTCTAGGGGCTTGCTTAAGTCCATACAGTGCTTTCCTTAGCCTATATACTAGATCTATGCCGTCTGTGTTGGCAAAACCTGGTGGTTGTTCAACGTAAACTTCTTCGGCAAGGTCTCCATTTAGGAATGCACTTTTGATGTATATTTGGTATATAATGAAGCTCTTATGGGCGGCAAAGGCTAAAAATATCATAATAGCTTCTAGTCTGGCTACAGGGGCAAACGTTTCATCGTAGTCTATGCCTTCTTCCTGTCTATAGCCTTGTGCGACTACTCTGGATTTATTCCTTATAATTAGTCCATTTCGATCCTTCTTGTTTCTGAATACCCATTTGGTTCCAATAACTGATTGATGCGTAGGTCTGGGTACAAGATACCATACATTGTTTCTTTCGAAACCGTTAAGCTCTTCTTCCATAGATGTTATCCAATGAGAATTATTGAGAGCTTCTATGGTAGAAACAGGTTCGGACTGGGCTAAGAATACAACAATAGTGCACATATTGATTCTTCTAAGCTCGGATTGAGATTTCCATTCAGGAAATGGTGATATCTCAGTATCTGGTTCTTCTTGTGCACACAGTACATTTCCTTGTGTACTCTGTATTCTCCTACGGGTAGAAACACCAGCATTAATGTTTCCAATGATCAGCTCTTGCGGGTGATCTCTCAACCATCTTCGGTCGGGTTCTAATTCGGGGTTCCGTACTGTATCTTGAGTTGCTGTAGTTTTGACTTCAGCTTGTACAGCATCGGCTTCATCTACGTTGATTCTTACAGCTGCGGGGTTGATTTCTAGGTCAACAACAGGTTCTATGGGAGTTGGTGGATCTAAAATGGAAAGTTGTTGGATGTTCTCAGTAACAGCTTCTACTCCTGTAGGGTCATGGTGAGGTTCGTCGAACACTACATGAACTGATTCCTCGATCGTCAGCTTCCTTTTATTAAAGATCCTATAAGCTTTGTTGACGGAGGAATATCCTACAAATATTCCTTCATCCGACTTCTCATCAAAGATTCTAAGTTGATCCTTCCCATTATTCAACACATAGAACCTGCATCAAAAAATGTGAAAATACGAAACTAACGGAGTTTTGTTGTTCCATACCTCGTATGCTGTTTTGTTGTGGTGCTTGTTGACGATACAACGGTTTTAAGTGTAGCATGCTGTATTGGTTGCTTCACCCCAGAAACGTTGTGGCAACTTGCTTGCGGCAATCATTGTCCTTGTTGCTTCCTTCAGCGTCCTATTCTTTTGCTCGGCAACACCATTTTGTTGAGGTGTACGGGCAGCTGAGTATTCGTGCTATATCCCATTTTCCGAACAGTATTGCTCTATAAAGCAGTTAGTAAATTCTGTTCCTTTGTCGGAATGAATGGACACGATACTCGATCCTTTTTCATTTTGAAGCTTTCTCAGGAGCTCGGGCAGCTTTGATGTTGTTTCCTTCTTCTTGCTTAGGAAAATTGTCCAAGCATACCCGGAATAATCATCAACAACGAGACAGTATTTCTTACCTCCCAAACTTACCAGGTCTACAGGACCATAGAGATCCATGTGTAGCATTTCCAACACTCTGTGGGTTGAAAGGTAGGATTTGCTCTTCAGGGTGGACTTGATTTGCTTGCCTTTTTGACATGGTCCACAGACACTGTCTTTTTGGAATGATACATTCGGCAATTGATGAGTCGATTTTTGATCATCTCATTCTGTTCTATCGAGTCGCACTTTCATTTGTTTTCGAGTGTTTTTGCTCTTTTTACGCGTGGTATGTTGTGTTTTTGTTTTGTAGGTATCCGGACGAAGATTGTGGTGAAATATGCGCTTTTATGGCCAATATTGGAGTTTATGACGATCAAGAGCTAAAACGGGGCCTAAAAAGATTGAAGCAATATCGGTCGTATCTTCTAAATTCCAGAATCACCACTCCGAATTGAGATGTGTTATACTTTGATATAAATTCCTCGTGAAATTAGCTTCGAAACTGTATATCATATGTTAAATTCCGAGGTGTATTGATACAAGAACGAAGGATCAAGCCGAAGAAGCCCAAAAACTGGAATCAGAACATAAGAAGGCAACTCGGCTGCACCAGGCAACTCGGCTGTGTCACATGCACGGACGGGTCTCGTTCCAGTAAAAAATTCTATTTCCGGATGAGTACAACACGATCGTGTCTTTTATGACACGGCCGAGCCCTATCCAGCCCAAATGCTATTTCTTGTGCAGTACAACACGACCGTGTCATGGGACACGGCCGGGTCCGTGGACAGTGGGATTTTCTTCTTTCCAGGGTAGTACGACACGGCCGTGTCCCAGGACACGGGCCGTGTCACTTTTCGGTGCAAGTCATTTTCTTTGACATTTTTGCACAACTTTGAGCCCTTTTCTTGATCTTTTGGCTATAAAATAAGGTGTGGAGACCATTTGTGAGATATGCTTATCTTGTGGGAGATATTTTGGGGTGGAAAAACATAAGATTGAGGGAGAAAACACCAAAAAGTGAGGAAAAAGTGAGATTGTTTCATCATCTTCCTTGTATGTTCTTGGAGTGAAAAATACATTTGTGAGATATTACATTTCCTTGTATCAATTGTCATGCGTTTTTGAAGGAAGATCATCAAACCTTCATCAGGAATTCAATTTCGGCATTTATAAGGGAAGTTTCTACCTTGCTTTGTTTTACAATTTCCATTATTGTTGTTGAAATAATCATGTGTAGCTAAACATTTCATATGGGTTTTTAGATATAGCCACACACATGTTATCGATTGTTAGTTCCTTTCGATTTTCCGGGTAAAAGTTTGGGATTGTTCCTCTTGTTCGTTCTTCGTATAAGAACTTTTGATTTAGATCATCAAACCTTTTTCATTGTTGTTATTATTATTCAAATCGAGGGTTTTTGTTGGTGTTCGCCATCAAACGACCCGATAGAAACGATTGTGAATGTTCTCAAGCTTTTTCGCGTGATCTTTTAATGATTTACCTCATCAAAAGTAGTCGGTTAATTGATTGTTAGTTAGGGATTCATCCCATCAAATGAGGTTTTTTTATTTTCGTTGAGAACAATCGTGATTTTTAGAATTACCGCCATCAAACGGATTTCTTTTAATCGTGAGCAATCGATAATTCCAAACCTTATTTGTTTGAGTATCAGAACTAATAATTGATTACGTGTGTGTCGTTGACTCTAAATTCCCATATCAATCTCATTATTGTTATCTCTCATTTATCAGACAATCAAATTGGTGTTGTTATCACTTAGTTTATTTTAAATTTTATGCGTTAGTAATTGTAATCCTATAAACCAATGATGTATTTTAATTTATTTTACTTTTGTTCATTCGACTATTTGCCGAAGAATATCGAACTTTAAACCGTTTCCGATTCCTCGAGAGATCGACCTCGGAGTTACTTGCCGCTTCCTACAAAAGCGATTCGTACACTTGCGAGTATTTAATTTGTCCATCAAGTTTTTGGCGCCGTTGCCGGGGAATTGGCGTTTAATTTTTAATCTTGTTCTAATAGTAGTTGGATTGTTATTCTTGATCAATTTTATTTCGATAATATTCGCTCTTAGTTTCTTTGTTTATGCTTGGTAGGAGATCGTTGGGTAACCCAATTCTTCCGCCCATAGACGAAGTTCAAAGGATTAGAGCACCAAAAATAATGGCCACAATATCAATGGCAAACGACGATGTGAATACGTATCTTGAAGAGCGACTTTTGCTCCAAGAAGATAACCCTCGTCAACCGAGGGTTGAAAATGTTGCATAAAATATAGATGAGGAAGACATTCGTCAACCAAGGTTTCCGAGATATGAGAATGTTGGGCGCAATCAAGGGATACCCGAAGCTCAACAAGGGAGATACTTTTATCCGAGACAACCACCCGTTGGAGTGCAATATGGAGCGAATTATTATCCCGGACCTCAATATGGGATGGAAGCAAACTATAACATGCTGCAACAACCTCCGGTCGAACATCTAATGAGAGACTATGCAAAGCCCGTGGTGAACACCGCCATTTCATGCATCCAATTAGCACCGGCCGCAAGGAACTACCACATAAGCGGATTTCACATCGAGCAATTACCCTCATTTCATGGATTATAACGTGAGGATCCGTTATCATTCATCCGAGACTTCTATGTGGCGATTGACAATTTCCCATTAAATGGGTTGAGCGAGGATCAACTAAGAATGAAGTGCTTCCCTTATACACTCAAGGATGGGGCAAAACAATGGTTGATGACTTTGGCACCGGGCTCCCTAAGAACATGGGATGAAGTTTACGATAAATTCATCACCAAGTACTTCTCTCATTCAAAGACTACGCAATTGAGAACTCAAATCTCAACTTTCGGACAACAAGACGGAGAGGCATTTCACGAAGCATGGGAACGATTCAAAATGCTCCTCATTCAATGCCCACACGATCACTTTCTGCTTTAACTACTTAATCAATTCTTCTATGACGGATTGACTCAATATTGCCAAGGAGCGGTAGATAACGCCACCGGTGGTTCGTTTTGGGGGTTAACGGAGAGACAAGCTTATGACGTATTTGAAATATTGGGAGCTAATTCTCAACAAAAAATGTGCGTGTTCGTAGGGGAGTTGTGAACCAAGTAAGCGAGAAGGACGAGATGCAATCTAAAATCGATGAGTTAACGAAGGAACTAAGACAACTCAAGACTCAAAATAAATCTTCGAGCTCACGAGTTTGCAAAATTTGTTGGGGACCCGGACATCATGCTAATTCTTGCCCACATACAAACAAGTGAATTGGGCTATGGGACAAAGCACGGGAAGGCCCGAGTGGGAGGAGAGGAGAAATAATTATGGCGGAAATACAAGAAATGTTCCTCTCCCGAACACTTATCATCCTGGGCTAAGAAACCATCCGAATTTTTCATGGAGAAACAACAACCCAATGCCATACGACACAAGCACCCAAGTTCAATACAACGGAGGAAACCGAACCCAACAATCAATGCAAAGTGAACCACCTCCACAACAAAAGAACTTTCTTGAGGAGAGTATTGCGGCATTCATTAAGGAGAGCAAGGAAAACCGAGCGGAGAACAATAAAAGGTTCGAATCTTTAGAAGCTTCAATGAAGAAGATGGAGATTCAAATTGGGCAACTTGCTACCGAGGCATGCAAACAAGAAAGGGGTAAACTAACAAGTCAGCCCGAGCAAGGTCAATCTATTATCACCCTCCGAAGTGGTAAAGTGATAAATAAAGAGATAATTTCCGAAGTGAAAGCGTGAGGCGGTGGGAAAGAAGAATTGCGGAGTCAATCAGAGATATCTAAAGATCCAATCAAGAAGCCAATTGAACAGAATAAGATTGAACCAGTCGAATCAATGCATCAAAAGGAGGACCTAGAAAGCTTTGATATGGAAGTTCTTTACGTGGAGAAAGAAGTTCCCATTGTGAACTTAGGAGCGAGTATTAATTTAACACAAAAACCAATATACCCGCCACTAGATTTGGGGGAGGTGATAGCCCCAATGGATTTCGTGATACCAAACATAGAAGAAACATCACCAACAAAAATCACGTCACTTATTCTTCAAGGAAGACATTTCATGGTGACGATGATAATGAAAATTGAAATGGTGACAAAAGCGCTCACAATGGAAATCCATGGAACCACTATCCATATCCTGACAAAGGAAAATGAGCGAAAAATGACGAGCTATGTGGATGGACCTAGCACATTTCTATTTAATCCAGGATAGAAGAAGCCGAAGAAGTCGAGCTAAAGACTATAAAAAAGCACTGCTTGGGAGACAACCCAAGGGAGTTTTTTTTTTAATTTTTATTGCTTTTATTATTATTATTATTGCATTAATTTTGTTTTTTTTGGCGTGTGTAGATAATCTAAAAAAGAGGTATTCATCAGAGGAAGAAGCCTAGCCTATTGAAAGTTGAGACCCGAGCACAAAAGCATGGTGCCCCGCGATCAAAAACCACACTTATTAATCCGGTATTTTTATTTTCTTTCTTTTTAATTTGCGTTTTTTTTATTTTTCCTGACTTAATCTTTTTGCTTGTGGACAAGCAAAGGTTTAGGTTTGGGGGAGGGGGGTGCAACTTCTTCGATTTTTATTTGTTTTTAGTCTGCGTGATGTTTGTTTCCTTTCTTTATTTTTTTTCTTGCGTGATGTCGTAGTTGGATTGCAATAACCTTGTTAACTGTTGGGTATATGGATGATTAATCGTGTTTGTACTTGGATCGTAGAGTTTTATAAATATATTTGATTGTTTGACCTTGCGTGTGAATGTATAGTTTTGGTTACTTAATTTGACATGTAAGGAATGAGTATGGTAGTCCAAAAGCCGTGAGTTCTTGTGCCTAATTGAACCGTTCACCTTTAGCGGTAAAATTCTTTCATGTGTGATTTCTCTTCTTATGGTTTGTATTATTTAAAACTTGCATGATTCTGTCGGATGATGTGTTGATATTTACATACACGAGAAATGATTAGGACTGCCCATTTTTTTGTCTTGAACCAACTTATCTAAGAATACCCACCATTTCATATCAATATGCTTTGCTAGCCCCGTTGAGCCTTCAGCCGTATTTTGTTCGAAAAACACGCATCTTATAGCTCCATATCCAAAAGCCATAACTTACCCAAGTATTGGTCCTTGTAAGAGCATGAGAGGGTATATTAGAAAAACGAAGGTGTGCAAAGTTTGTGGTGTATAGAGGCAAAAATCTTCTCTCCCGTTCCCCTGAAAATAATAAGCCCCACAAAAAAAAGTGATCCTAATAATAATAGTGGGATAGAAAAGATAGGGGAGGAGAGGAGTGAGCCTAAGAAAAACAAAAAGGAAGTCGATGGTTGTGAGAAATAGGCCAATATCATAAGAATTGCACTTAACAAAGGCCTAAAAAAGAAAGATATATATATATATATATATATATATATATATATATATATATATATATATATATATATACGGGAGAATTGAAGTAGAATGATCGATCTTGCTTTGAGTGTTTATTTCATATATGTGAGGATCGTATATGCTCTACTTGGACTGAACTTGTAACTACTAGCCAAATTTTCCCAAACTGAGCCACAGCCCCATTACAACCCAAAGTAAGACCATATGACTCGTGTTTTGTAAATATTGATGCGTTTGATGAAGAGAAGAAGTGCAAGCATATAGTAGAACTTTCCATTTGAATCGAGTTGAGCGTATTGACCTATCTAAACACTTGAGAGATGAGTGAATCGGTATAATTCAGTGAGGGACTATTAAGACTTGTTTTCTTGCATGTTCGATCAAGTGCCATTGCTTTCCTTTCATTTGTGAGTTTAGCCTTCCATGATGAATTACGAGACTTTATGATACTTTTGATTGTATGTATAACCGATGATTAACTTGATTATTCAATCCTTCTCGTTTATTTGTCGTGTTTTTTTTTTTTGCTTGAGGGCAAGCAAAGTTTAGGTTTGGGGGGATTTGATTAGTCGATTTTTGATCGTCTCATTCTGTTCTATCGAGTCGCACTTTCATTTGTTTTCGAGTGTTTTTGCTCTTTTTATGCGTGGTATGTTGTGTTTTTGTTTTGTAGGTATCCGGACAAAGATTGTGGTGAAATATGCGCTTTTATGGCCAATATTGGAGTTTATGACGATCAAGAGCTAAAACGGGGCCTAAAAAGATTGAAGCAATATCGGTCGTATCTTCTAAATTCCAAAATCACCACTCCGAATCGAGATGTGTTCTCCTTTGATATAAATTCCTAGTAAAATTAGCTTCGAAACGGTATATCATATGTTAAATTCCGAGGTGTATTGATACAAGAACGAAGGATCAATCCGAAGAAGACCAAAAACAGGAATCAGAACATAAGAAGGCAACTCGGCTGCACCAGGCAACTCGGCCGTGTCACATGACACGGCCGGGTCTCGTTCCAGTAAAAAATTCTATTTCCGGATGAGTACAACACAACCATATCTTTTATGACACGGCTGAGCCCTATCCAGCCCAAATGCTATTTCTTGTGCAGTACAACACGGCCGTGTCATGGGACACGGCCGGGTCCGTGGACAGTGGGATTTTCTTCTTTCCAGGGTAGTACGACACGGCCGTGTCCCAGGACACGGGCCGTGTCACTTTTCGGTGCAAGTCATTTTCTTTGACATTTTTGCACAACTTTGAGCCCTTTTCTTGATCTTTTGGCTATAAAATAAGGTGTCGAGACCATTTGTGAGATATGCTTATCTTGTGGGAGATATTTTGGGGTGGAAAAACACAAGATTGAGGGACAAAACACCAAAAAGTGAGGAAAAAGTGAGATTGTTTCATCATCTTCCTTGTATGTTCTTGGAGTGAAAAATACATTTGTGAGATATTACATTTCCTTGTATCAATTGTCATGCGTTTTTGAAGGAAGATCATCAAACCTTCATCAGGAATTCAATTTCGGCATTTATAAGGGAAGTTTCTACCATGCTTTGTTTTACAATTTCCATTATTGTTCTTGAAATAATCATGCGTAGCTAAACATTTCATATGGGTTTTTAGATATAGCCACACACATGTTATCGATTGTTAGTTCCTTTTGATTTTCCGGGTAAAAGTTTGGGATTGTTCCTCTTGTTCGTTCTTCGTATAAGAACTTTTGATTTAGATCATCAAACCTTTTTCATTGTTGTTATTATTATTCGAATCGAGGGTTTTTGTCGGTGTTCGCCATCAAACGACCCGATAGAAACGATTGTGAATGTTCTTGAGCTTTTTCGCGTGATCTTTTAACGATTTACCTCATCAAAAGTAGTCGGTTAATTAATTGTTAGTTAGGGATTCATCCCCATCAAAGGATGTTTCCTTATTTTCATTGAGAACAATCTTGATTTTTAGAATTACCGCCATCAAACGGATTTCTTTTAATCGTGAGAAATCGATAATTCCAAACCTTATTTGTTTGAGTATCGGAACTAATAATTGATTACGTGTGTGTCGGTGACTCTAAATTCCCATATCAATCTCATTATTGTTATCTCTCATTTATCAGACAATCAAATTGGTGTTGTTATCACTTAGTTTATTTTAAATTTTATGCGTTAGTAATTGTAATCCTATCAACCAATGATGTATTTTAATTTATTTTACTTTTGTTCATTCGATATTTGCCGAACAATATCGAACTTTAAACCGTTTCCAATTCCTCGGGAGATCGACCTCGGAGTTACTTGCTGCTTCCTACAAAAGCGATTCGTACACTTGCGAGTATTTAATTTGTCCATCAGCAATCCTCTAACCAGTCTCTGTCTTGAGATCTTGTTAGTTGACGTGTGACATCCTCTTGTGCCATAGCCAGCTTAGATCTGCAGTCCCTTTGGCAACTAAACAAGGAATTGTGGATCTCGTAGCATCCAGTCAGCAATATACATATTACCTGATCTGCTTCCTGTGAGCACAACTTCTTTGGTCAGGATGTTCTTGACTCTACAATGATCTATATAGAATTTCATCGAGAACTGTTTGTCACAGAACTGGCTAATACTAAGTAGATTGTACTGTAAGCCTTCAACATGAGCTACATCGGTGACTTTAAATTTTCCGACAAGAAGGTTTCCTTTTCCTCTTGTTCTTCCTTTAGATTTATCACTGAAGCGCACTTTTGGACCGCGACCTTCTACGAAATCTGATAGTTTGCTTCTATCTCCTGTCATGTGCCGGGAGCATCCGCTGTCGAAGTACCATATGTCCTTCTCCAAAATGTCCTGTAGCACACAAATTAGGTAGATTTAGGTCCCCTTTGATTGTTGGGTCCGTGAATGTTAGTGCCTTTTGGTACCCAAATTTTCCTGACAGCAATTGGTTTATTGTAGGTTACTTTGGTACAGATTTGCGATATCTACGTGGGGCATGTACGTAGTTGAAGTATCCATGATAATCATTATGCATGTAAAAATTAGGTTTATTATTATTAATCCAGTACGTATGCCATCTCGGAGGTGGAGCCATTTTCTTTGGCCTTACAACTTGCCTTCTGGGTTTCCAGTTAGATTCCCAAAGCTGTTGTCGATGCAGTGCGGACACCTGCTTTCTTGATGGATAATGAGCCTCCCATATCCAGTACCTAGGCGTCCTGTACTGAAAGTACTGCCGTGCGGGCGTTTGGTATTTGGATACAACCTTCTTTCTGAACGGCTGTTGGCGCTGTTGATATGCTCGGGGAGCATGCTGTTGCGTGCGCCTTACAGGTTGGAATGGCTTATGATTCTGCTGTCTCGAATAGGATTGCGGGGGCGGAATGGCAGCCTTTGCTTTTCGCGGTGCAGCAGGTTCCTTCACAGGACTTGGAGTTTCTTCCGATACAGGAATGTGTTCCACACTCTTGACGAACACAGTACTAGTTTTCCCTTTGTTGGAAAATGAGCTGTATCCTAAGCCACTTTTATCATGAGCATGTTACCTAGTGCTTAGAATTTCTTCCATTCTTTTAGATGATTTCTCGAAAGATTTCAGAATGGTCTCAAGTTCGCTTTCTTGCTTTTCGAGAGTATTAAATTTTGCTTGAAGTAGAACAAAATCATTTGTCTTGCTTCCATTTTGAGACTTAGTCTCACTTAGTTCATGAGCAAGTTGATGATTGCTCTCCACGAGGTTTTCATGCTCGACCTTGCTGTTTTCATAATCAATTGACATATTTTCATAGTTTATCTTCAGCAAGTCGTTTTCTTCTTTCAGCTCTATGTTGGAATGTTGAAGCTGAATGTTTTCATTTTTCAAAGTCTTGTGGGCTTTTTGAATGTTCTTAAATTCATTCATCATGTTTTCGAAAGTATGCGACGCATTTACTAGAATAATTGAGGTTGAGCTTACCTCATCATCGCTATCTTCTTCTTCCAGAATGTCCTTTGCCATAAAGCATATATATGCCTTATCTTCGAATTCATCGTCAGATGAGTCACTTTCAGTGACTACCTGTTCGCTATATTTTTAAACAATCCGCTAGTGTACGGAGAATATGTAGAAAGCGGCGAGCAAGGTCGTATTCCACAGAGATTAATTATTCTTATTGTGTTGAGTAATAGATTATAGTGTTTCCGGTTTAATCTAGACGATCGAAAGGTAAAATGGATGATTAACGAAATAACATACAATGATCACAATAAATTAAAACAATTGAAAATAGCCGAATGGAAGCGAATTGAAAGAGTTTAGAAAGGTATATTTCAAGGCTAGGTTTCCGTTGATTACCAAATTTAGTCGGGATTGGTTTCAAAAGATTCTAAGTGCGTCTCTAAAACGATGATCACTACAATATTCTAAAGTCTCTCTCGAGATGCATTAAAACATAGATTAAACAACCTATAACAACGTCTCCGTCTATTATAAATTATCTAACTCCAAAATATTCATAAGATTAAATATCATCATAGTTCATCACCGATATCTCAATCTCGTAATTTACTACGTCAAATACTCGAAACCTATTAATGGCCTCTTCTCTCGAATTATGAGCAATTAAGTTTAACATGTAAAAACATTGATCAAGTGTCTAAACATGAATCAAAACCAAGTAATTGATAAAGAAATCACACTAGATAAATATAATCATCAATCCCTCAAAATCATAGCAAATCAACGTACTCCCATGCCCGGAATCTAACGAGTTTAGCCGGACATGGTAATGAAAGAAAGATTAATAATCATCATGTTCATCATGTTCATGCTAAATAAAACAACAAAAATAAGTAAAAGATAGGGAGAAGTTAAAACTCGAATGGTGTCTTGAATGGATGTAGGATCAAGCCTTCAAAATGTTCTTCAAGAGTTCATCATTTTCTTCCTCCAAGTCTCCTTCTTTTGGTAGGTTTCTTCTTTAATCTTGTGTTTTTCTTCCCTCACCAACTCTCCAAGAGTCTCTAAATCAAGATTCCCTCTCAAGTCCAGCCCCAAGACCTTTTTATAAAGCCAAAATATCATCTTTTTCATGTTCAAATATTCAAAAATGTCAAAAAATGATTTTTCCACCGAAAAGTGACACGGCCCGTGTCATACTGTCCCAGAAAATGCAAAAAGTTTCTGGACAGCAGACTCGGTCGTGTCATTTGACACGGCCCGTGTCATACTGTCCCAGAAAATGCAAAAACTTTCTGAACTGTGAAGTCGTGGTCTAGAAGCCATATCTCCCTCAATACACCACGGAATTTAGCGTATGATATACCGTTGCGAATCTTATTTCATGAGGAATCCATATATATATATATATATATATAGAAAACATCCTGATTCGAAGTAACGAATCTGGAAATTAGAAAATACGACAGGTAGTGTTTCAATCTTCATCGTTTTAGGCCTCGTACTCTCGTTTCTGCATTGCTTGATATGTATTTGGGGATTGAGACTTCGGTCTTGCTTGATAATGTCCTTAAAACACCTATAAAATCAAATAAAATATAACCAAGCGTGATCGAGTCCAACAAACATAATATGAGTACAAACGACACAATTCTACATATTTTAGGATCTTAAAATCCGGAAAAACCTTATAGAAATATGTGTAAAAATGAGTGTTATCAAAATCCCCTAAACTTGAACGTTGATCGTCCCGATCAATGCACTTCAAAATAACCACTCTTAAGGGAACTCATCCCTCAACACACCTCAAAGGATCATTATGAAAATTCATCAATACGCCTCAAGTAATAAATAAGTCGAGTTCTATAACGTATTCAAATCTCTGGGGTGCTTCCTTAACATCATAATCAATACTTAGAAGATATAAACCTCACCGGTCAAGTGTATTCCCTCACTCTCGAAGTGTATAATGGGATAATTGACGCTCAAAACTCATTCAATGAAATAATAATCCCCATAGGCTTGCCAATCGTCTACATCTCTACCACTAGTTGTGCATGTAAATTTGGTGAATCAAAAAAGACTTTATTGGTTGTAATGTAGGCTTTCTGGTCGGGGTAGGATAAGTATGGCTTAAAGTGACTTGACTTGAGCAAATTAGAACATCATCTTATTAATCACTTCGCTCAATTAGAAGCTCAATAATCCCTTGGAATTTGCTTCCTTCAACCCCTTGATTTCAATATAATCGCACTAAGCGCTTTTGAAAGTGAGAATCACAACTTTATTCCCTCTTATCGCTCCAATACATCTCATTTCTTTTGTGTCCACAAACTTTTTTTCTTTTTATGTTTTCATGTGGTGGACAACATCATCATTAAATCACATCATTCTTCCTTCAAATTTATTTTGATAAATCATTGCATTTGAACCAACAATCTTCCCAATCGCTTCCACACGTCTTTTCATTCTTTTGCCAATTTGTTCTAAATAGCTCAAGTATAGGGACAAAAGTTTATAATGGAACGGAAAGCTCATAATGTGGCTAACAAGAAATAGGCTTTAAGCTCAATCGGGCTAACTAGGGAAATAAATTTATTCAATTCCACACCCTATTGATTATTCTACAATTTTTCCTTTTCAAATTATCCTCGATTTGTATATCAAAATAACAAAATAAATCCCGAGGTATCCAAGACAAGATTTCATTCTTTCGAGTTTCATACAAGTACATGATACTCAAAACACACCAAATTCAAAAACAACAATCCACACCAAAATCCAAGCAAATCTTCACACTAAAATTCGAAAAAAAATAGAAACAAACAAATAATAAAACAAACAAACAAAACAAGGTGTTAAAAAAATAAAAAAAAATAAACGAACAATATAAGTATATCTTGACCCAATATCTCCCCCCAAACTTGAATTAAAGAATGTACACATGAAGGGGGTATAGTATTTAAGCAATAAAAACTTCGCGTCAAGAAATACCTACAACCGGTCATATTGATTGGGCGGAGGGAAGTGGCCTTGTTGGACATGCCACGTGTCACACCTGCTCAGATTTGCCAAAAATCGTCTGCCCACCTGACCCGACCGTGTCAAATGACACGGCCCGTGTCATACTTGCCCAGAAACTCAAAAAACGTCTGGATGGCCAACCCGACCGTGTCGAATGACACGGCCCGTGTCGTACTAGCCTGGATAGTGCGCTTCTGGTCTCCGGATCTTTTTCCTGCGAATTGGACAGCTACAGTTGAACCGGTCAGTTCCTCATCAAGTAAAAATAGAAATAAAATGCGAATAAGAACAAAATAAACTAACAAGAACCATTGGGTTGCCTCCCAATTAGCGCTAAGTTTAACGTCTTCAGCCGGACGCAAGTGTTGGGTTGCCTCCCAACCAGCGCTAAATTTAACGTCTTCAGCCAGATGCATGTTTCCTTCATCCCGAATCATTCAACAAGCTCTTATAATCCGGTTTACGTGCAATTTTATCGGGAGGAGTCATCAAAAATACAACATTTCGACTATGCATCCTAATCGTTAATTCTCCTCGATCCACATCAATTAATGGTAGTGCAGTGGCTAAGAACGGACGTCCAAGTATTACTAGACCATTTTGCTTCTCATCATCACCAAGCACTATAAAATCAACGGGGAAGGCGAACTTATCAATTTTTAAAATTACATCCTCCACAATTCCCTTTGGGTAAGCTAAAGATCGATCTATGAATTGTAAGCTCATTGGAGATGGTCTCAACTCTCCTAATCCAAGTTTCCGGAAAATAGACAAAGGCAATATATTGACACTTGAACCATGATCAACAAATACAACATTTAATGAACAACCCAAAATAGAGCAAGGAATTGAAAAACTCCCTGGATCCCTAAGCTTAGTCGGTAGGCGCTCCAATTCTTATTTCTTTGATGCCATGTCTTGCACGAAAACCTCAAAAATTTTCTTCTCCTCGATATGCTCAATTTCAGATCGATCTTTCTCCTCATCAGCATTATTACACAACACGATTGCATCTTCGTCTTCATTCTCCGATTCCGGTAGCACTTCATTCATGGTGCACGAAAAAATGGCATTGCATTGTGCTTTTGGATTTTCTTCGGTGTTGCTTGGAAATTGGCCCTTTTGATGTTGGCTCCCCACAATCTTAGCCAATTGACCGATTTGCGTTTCTAAGTTTCTCATTTGAGCTCCAACGGTGGTTGCTAATGTAATATCCGGTATTCTCGTTTTCCGTTATCTTGAATTGTTTGTGTTTTGACGTCAGACATTTTCTTATTGATGAGAATCGGAATGATTTCTATCGTGATACTCTATTTGTTTCTATCGCATAGCCATTTTAGTCGGGTGCAACTTGTTGTCGCGTACGTTTCTTTGATTAAATGTGTGCATATGATGTGGTATGTGATGCGTCGTTAATTGATTGTTATTGTTTTGAATCATTGCCGGTGGCTTTGTTATGGTCGCCGTGGGCGTGTTTCCACGCCGTATATTCTTTCGCATTGCTTGTAACGCTTCGCCACTGTGCGAAAGTTATGCGTTCTTGTGTATCTCGATGATGTTTCCTGTTGGGATATTGCTTCTACCTACTTATTTTTAGTTTCGCGAAGAAACTACTTTTCAGGAGGGTAGAATGTAATATCCGCAAATTCGGACTTCCTAATTTTCATTTTTCGGAGGTCCGTTTCAAAACTCGCTTTTGACCGCTTCGTCATTCGGAGAATATTTAATTCTGCACTTTTTGTCATCCGAGTTCATTTCGTATCGTTTTGTTGAGTTCCGAGCTTTTAGCGACTTTTCCGCACTTGAGTTCGATTCTTGCGAATCTCGTCCGAAATCGCCGCTTCGAGGTTCCCGTAAGTCCGTTTAACTTTGTTAGACGTGTTGTGAACTTCGGTTTGGTTATTCGACCACGTATCATGATTTTCGGATGTTTGGGCCGTTTTGTAATTTCCTATAAGTTTAGGGAATTTGTTCCTTGTTCGGTTTTGATTGTGTACCTCGGACCGCTTTGGGTTAATTGGTTATTGTTTCTCGTTGTGTATTTTCCTGACCGTTGGGTCGGCATATCGTGTTTTGGTGATCGTCTTTTTCGCTTTTGGTAGCGTTGTTTTCATCCCGAATCTTTGCCGCGGCAGACTGTGCAAAACGGCGCAAGACCCGCGGCATTTTGCGCCGTGTTCAGGCGCCGTGTCGCCAGTGGGGTCGCATCGTCCGAGAAACGGCGCAAGACCCGCGGCATTTTGCGCCGTGTGCGTGGCGCGTGTCGCACAGGGTCGCCGCCGACCAAGAACACGGCGCCGAACACGGCGCTATTTGGACGTTTGTTGCGCCGTGTTCTCGCCCAAGATATAAAGGACAGACGGGTGTTTTAACCCCATTTCTTCCTTTCTCTCCGTTTCTCCACTCTCTCCTCGCGACTTTGGGCGATTTCAACCAGATATTGCGATCAGCATCTTATAACTCGGATTTGGACATTCTAACACGAATCAATCATCTTCCTTCCACCATTCCATCGTTGAATTGAGGTAATTGGTCATTATACCTAATTTTAGGGTTCTTGGCTATAATTCATTTTTCCTTTCGTTTTTGCTTCGATTGATGATGAACATTAGTCGGGTAATCATGATGTTATGTTTTCCTAGAACTTTAGCGGATAAATTCCAAGTTTTTCCCCTTCGTTGATCGAATTTGAACTTTATGCCTCAATAGTGTTCGGCGGATGGTCCCTTAGGATAGAACGTCGATTAATTCGTGGTTTCTCAGTGGAATTATAGTTGATTGAGTCTTTATGTTGTTAGGGTCGAATTCTTGTGAAGAACTCGAGTCGGGACCCTTCCGTTCGTTGTCTTCTTCGGGGTCCGAGCTTCCCGGTCGAACCGTGTTCTTCGGAGCGTTCGGTAGCGGTTATTAAGGCAAGTATCTTACTATACGACTTGTATCTTGCGACTAGTAATTACGTATGAGATGTATAATGACTTTGCTTGCCTTCGTAAATATGTTCCGTTTGAGTTGGTTGTGTTTTCCGCAATTTGAAGGCTTTGTGATAATAGTGTTATATCAGTATACGTGTTAGGCGTTGTGCCATTTGTGCAGGAATGCGACGTACATATGGGATGGTTGTACACTTGGTTGTACAATGTATTGTGTACCGAATGTGTGTTATGTTGGTTAAATGTCGTTGATTGATGATAGTTGTTGCGAGTGTCGAGGTTGTGTTATTTGCGTGCAATGTACGATTTTGTGGTGATCAAGGTGATTGATTAATTGTCCTTGTTGTTGTATGTAATGTGAATGTGAATATGTGTGTGACCGCTAAGTTCACTCGTGTTGGTTCGACGGGACCTACGAGGATTCGTGGCAGTGGACTACGGGATCAGAACTTAGTGAGGTACTGAGGTCCAATCGTGCTGGTCTGACGAGGCCTACGATAACACATGGCAGTGGACCATGAGTTTCGGACACAAAGGCCCAACCGGGTGAGCTCGACGGGCTTACGGTGACACATGGCGGTGGACTACGGTGTCGACTGTGTGTGTGATTGTTGTGATTGATATAGTCCGTGCGGGTTGTTATGCCTACGGAGACACGTGATGATGGATCACGGTGTCGGAATTGGTTATGATTGGTTAATAGTCCGTGTGGGTTGTTGAACCTACGGAGACACGTGATGTGGATCACGGTGTCGGAATTGATTATGTTTGTTTAATTATGCGTGATGTAGTCCGTGCGGGTTGTTGAACCTACGGAGACACGTGACAGTGGATCACGGTGTCATGAGCATGATACTTTTCAAATCAAAGTTTTTACAGGAAAAGTTTTAAGAAAGAATGTCGGGCCGAGCCCCACGAGATTTATGGAAATGTTTCCGGTATTGTAAACGGTTGAATTATGAATCGAGTTTTGGGTTAAGGCCCTTAAGTTTTTCGAAAGGTTTTGTGAATCAGGACTTGAGGTCTTAAGGTTTTGAAATATTAAAAATTCCCGAGATGATAATCTTATTTTCGAATGCTTCATAGCTTATCTTCTCTTGTGAAAACCTCCCGGGAATATTTGATACTTGATTATTATATTTGATCACGATTATTAATTGCTTGTTACATTTCGTATGATTTGATACTTGCACTAGTAAAACAGTGGAGTTTTACTAACCCCCGAGTAATCGGGGTGGATGTCCTGCTTGCCCGTGTACATGCGCATTCGGGAGCAACACAGATTGGCACAAGAGGATGACGAAATGCGATACTAATCATGAGTCGAGAGTTGTTTTGATTTTTGTTGTGTTGTCGAGTTGATTTCGTCTTCCGTCAGATTGTATTTCACCACCGTGTGGGTAATGTTATTTAAGTCGCTTTGTCGATTGGGTTGTGTGACCTCATCGGCGTGTATTCACGTGTAAGTGACCATATCGGTCTGTATCATTTTATTGTTTGACCCTGGCTGGGCAAGCATTTGGTTGTTTATGGATGTTTAGCCTGGTAGATCCTTGTGGAAAGGGTCTACGGCGTGTAATATTCCCATACGGTTTTGGGGGTGTTACATTTATGGTATTGGAGCTTAGGTTGCGGAAACCTAGGCTGTCGGGTCGAGTCGAGTCGTGGTTTGTCGAGTAATGTGTGGTCTTGTCGTTCGAGTCGTCAGGTGACAAGTTGAGTTGTGCGTAGTCACAACGTGTCGGATATGTTGTCGAACGAGATTAGTATCGTGGGCGACCGTCACCTCCGTGCGACCTGTGGATGTAAGTCTCCTCCTTTATGCGTAATACCTGTGTATCTCGATTTTATCTTAGTGAGTTAATTGCGGTGCATAATTTTATTTACACAGTATTGTGTAATATAGTTGTGTTTAACACTTGTGACACATAGTATGTGTATAGAACTGGGCACGTTATTGTTTAATCTTTGAACCACCGGGTGGGGTGGTAGGTTGTGAAAGTTTTAAACCTTGATGGGTTTCGAATAGGTACCGACGGTAGAGTTTGTGAGAAACTCTGATAAATGATTTTGCTGTGTGTTTAAACTTGGTACTACGAGATGCATTTGATTGAATTGGCGACCCTGGTTTCCGTTTGAGTATATGGTTTTAAATTCGACTGTTTTTGGAATGTTGTAATTTTTGTCCGCTATGGGTAAGTTTGAGAATGTTTCCTGAAGGACTTTACAGTTTGAGAATTTTGTAGAAATTGATTTTTGGAAAATATTTTGGTGGTGCGGTCAAACCATGGTTTATATGGATTTTTAAAATTTGTTAAATTTTGACAAATGAGCCGTGTATTTTCAAATGACACAATCAGACGGTATTTGAAAAATGTGTTTTAAAATACTTCGGACATTGTAAAATATTACCGGTGTTGGACCACAATGGTATGCTTAATGTTTTAACCGTGTATGCTGAGGTATAGGTCGTTCATCTTTGTCAATGTGAACGTGTGAATATTGCATTGTGCTGCTGATTTTGGGCTTATGTCGATTATGTGAGGTTTTTTTTTTATCTTGTTATTCTGATTGGATGTCCGTTCAGTATGCTAAGGGGTCGAGGTCGAGGCCGTGGTCATGGTCGTGGTCGTAATCGGGAGCAGGAGAGGGCGACTCCCTCCTTGCCGAGTACCAATCACTCGGTCTGATCGGGGATATTCGACTAGCGTTAATGTTGACGTTGGCGCCGCCACCATCCTTCGTCAGTGGTTGATCGGTAAGTGCGTATGAATCAGCCGTACGTCGGGATAAGAACCCAAATAGGGATAACGGAACTAGTAAGTGGTTACGAGATGTGATGAAGATGCACCGCCCGTTTTGTGGGTTCGTCGACTTGTTAGGTTGGGAAAACTCGGCTCTTCCAATGGGATGTAATATTTGATGCCGTAGCTTGTCCGATGATAGGAGGGTACCCATTGCTCAAGACCTACTCGACAAAGAAGCTGCAGATCGGTGGCACGCCGTAGTGCCTGCAGATCATACACCTACATGGGCTGAGTTTAAGACCGCCATGGAGGCAGCAGTATTGCCTGCCTCGCTCTGCAACGCAATCGTTAAATTTTTCTCGCTACGCCCCAAGATGTGTCAATATCCCGGGCGATAGTCGATTATAATCGACAGTTGGCTTATGTTCGTGATCAAGTGAGAAGTGAAGCGGACAAGGTCTGATACTTCAATATGCGCATGAAACCCCATATCCGTGAGAGTATGGCTCCGCTCATGTGTACCACCCTGAAGGAATATCGGGACCGAGCTTTAGCCATTGAGATGGCCGTTTCGTGACGGAATCTGGTTTAGAGAGTAAGAGACAAGACCTCGAGGAATTTTTCAAGAGGCCGGAGGAGTGAGATCCGTGAGCCTGTTGCTTGCAGCTTCCTTCCGGGAGCACTCCTCGTTCGGTTGACCAGTCTAAGAACCTTACCCCGAGGCGAGTAAGACGATCGGTGTGAAGACCTGCTTTAAGCTGCAATGTGTAGGCCATGCGAGACAATTGTCGTCGCCACCGGTTAATTGTTTTAAGTGCGGCCAATCGGGCACCAAGCGGTGCATTGTGAGTCCGTTGCCGGGATGTTCGGGAATCGGGTTTTCGTTCCTACTGGGAGGGCCGGTGGTGTCCAAAGTGATGTAGTTGTGTATCGTACTTTGTCCGTAATTCGTGTAGAGATTGATATTTGTTGCGTGAACTTTTGGTTTGGTTTCTATTCTATCATGATGTTTTATTTTAAGTTTCGGACGAAACTTAATTTTAATAGGATAGAATGTAATATCCGTATTCTCGTTTTCCGTTATCTTGAATTGTTTATGTTTTGACGTCATACATTTTCTTATTGATGAGAATCAGAATGATTTCTATCGTGATACTATATTAGTTTCTATCTCATAGCCGTTTTAGTCGGTTGCGACTTGTTGTCGCGTACGTTTCTTTGATTAAATGTGTGCATATGATGTGGTATGTGATGCGTCGTTAATTGATTGTTATTGTTTTGAATCATTGCCGGTGGCTTTGTTATGGTCGTCGTGGGGCGTGTTTCCACGCTGTATATACTTTCGCATTTCTGGTAACGTTTCGCCAATGGGCGAAAGTTATGCGTTCTTGTGTATCTCGTTGAGGTTTCTGTTGGGATATTGCTTCTCCCTACTTATTTTAAGTTTCGGGACGAAACTTCTTTTAAGGAGGGTAGAATGTAATATCCGCAATTTCGGACTTCCGGTAATTTTCATTTTTCGGCGGAGGTCCGTTTCGAAAACTCGCTTTTGACCGTTTCGTCATTCGGAGAATATTTAATTCTGCACTTTTTGTCATCCGAGTTCATTTCGGTATCGTTTTGTTGAGTTCCGAGCTTTTTAGCGACTTTTCCACACTTGAGTTCGATTCTTGCGAATCTCGTCCGAAACTGCTGTTTCGAGGTTCCCGTAAGTCCGTTTAACTTTGTTAGACGTGTTGTGAACTTCGGTTTGGTTATTCGACCACATATCATGATTTTCGGATGTTTGGGCCGTTTTTGTAATTTCCTATAAGTTTAAGGAATTTGTTCCTTGTTCGGTTTTGATTGTGTACCTCGGACCGTTTTGGGTTACTGGTTATTGTTTCTCGTTGTGTGTATTTTCCTCGGACTGTTGGGTCGGCATATCGTGTTTTGGTGATCGTCTTTTTCGTTTTTGGTAGCGTTGTTTTCTGTCCAGAATGCTGTCTGGCAGGACCTGTGCAAAACGGCGCAAGACCCGCGGCATTTTGCGCCGTGTCTGTGCGCCGTGTCGCCCAGGGGGTCGGGCACTGTCCGAGAAACGGCGCAAGACCCGCGGCATTTTGCGCCGTGTCTGTGCGCCGTGTCGCACAGGTCGCCACGACCCGAACACGGCGCTGAACACGGCGCTATTTGGACCGTTTGTTGCGCCGTGTTCTGCCCAGTATATAAAGGACAGACGGGTGTTTTAACCCCATTTCTTCCTTTCTCTCCCGTTTCTCCACTCTCTCCTCGCGACTTTGGGCGATTTCAACCAGATATTGCAATCTAGCATCTTATAACTCGGATTTGGACATTCTAACACGAATCAATCATCTTCCTTCCACCATTCCATCGTTCAATTGAGGTAATTGGTCATTATACCTAATTTTAGGGTTCTTGGCTATAATTCATTTTTCCTTTCGTTTTTGCTTCGATTGATGATGAACATTAGTCGGGTAATCATGATGTTATGTTTTCCTAGAACTTTAGCGGATAAATTCCAAGTTTTTCCCCTTCGTTGATCGAATTTGAACTTTATGCCTCAATAGTGTTCGGCGGATGGTCCCTTAGGATAGAACATCGATTAATTCGTGGTTTCTCAGTGGAATTGTAGTTGATTGAGTCTTTATGTTGTTAGGGTCGAATTCTTGTGAAGAACTCGAGTCGGGACCCTTCCGTTCGTTGTCTTCTTCGGGGTCCGAGCTTCCCGGTCGAACCGTGTTCTTCGGAGCGTTCGGTAGCGGTTATTAAGGCAAGTATCTTACTATACGACTTGTATCTTGCGACTAGTAATTACGTATGAGATGTATAATGACTTTGCTTGCCTTCGTAAATATGTTCCGTTTGAGTTGGTTGTGTTTTACGCAATTTGAAGGCTTTGTGATAATAGTGTTATATCAGTATACGTGTTAGGCGTTGTGCCATTTGTGCATGAATGCGACGTACATATGGGATGGTTGTACACTTGGTTGTACAATGTATTGTGTACCGAATGTGTGTTATGTTGGTTAAATGTCGTTGATTGATGATAGTTGTTGCGAGTGTCGAGGTTGTGTTATTTGCGTGCAATGTACGATTTTGTGGTGATCAAGGTGATTGATTAATTGTGCTCGTTGTTGTATGTAATGTGAATGTGAATATGTGTGTGACCGCTAAGTTCACTCGTGTTGGTTCGACGGGACCTACGAGGATTCGTGGCAGTGGACTACGGGATCGGAACTTAGTGAGGTACCGAGGTCCAATCGTCCGGTCAGACGAGGCCTACGATAACGCATGGCGGTGGACCATGAGTTTCGGACACAGTGCGTCCAACCGGGTGAGCTCGACGGGGCTTACGGTGACACGTGGCAGTGGACTACGGTGTCAGGACTGTGTGTGTGATTGTTGTGATTGATATAGTCCGTGCGGGTTGTTATGCCTACGAGACACGTGACAGTGGATCACGGTGTCGGAATTGGTTATGATTGGTTAATAGTCCGTGTGGGTTGTTGAACCTACGGAGACACGTGATGTGGATCACGGTGTCGGAATTGATTATGTTTGTTTAATTATGCGTGATGTAGTCCGTGCGGGTTGTTGAACCCACGGAGACACGTGACAGTGGATCACCGTGTCATGAGCATGATACTTTTCAAATCAAAGTTTTTACAGAAAAGTTTTAAGAAAGAATGTCGGGCCGAGCCCCACGAGATTTATGGAAATGTTTCCGGTATTGTAAACGGTTGAATTATGAATCGAGTTTTGGGTTAAGGCCCTTAAGTTTTTCGAAAGGTTTTGTGAATCAGACTTGAGGTCTTAAGGTTTTGAAATATTAAAAATTCCGAGATGATAATCTTATTTTCGAATGCTTCATAGCTTATCTTCTCTTGTGAAAACCTCCCGGAATATTTGATACTTGATTATTATATTTGATCACGATTATTAATTGCTTGTTACATTTCGTATGATTTGATACTTGCACTAGTAAAACAAAGGAGTTTTACTAACCCCCAGTAATCGGGGTGGATGTCTGCTTAAGGCCCGGTACATGCAGATTCGGGAGCAACACAGGATTGGCACAAGAGGATGACGAGCTGCGATACTAATCATGAGTCGAGAGTTGTTTTGATTTTTGTTGTGTTGTCGAGTTGATTTCATCTTCGTCAGTATTGTATTTCGACCCCTGTGTGGGTAATGTTATTTAAGTCAGTTTTGTCGATTGGGTTGTGTGACCTCATCGGTCTGTGTATTCACGTGTAAGTGACCATATCGGTCTGTATCATTTTATTGTTTGACCCTGGCTGGGCAAGCATTTGGTTGTTTATGGATGTTTAGCCTGGTAGATCCTTGTGGAAAGGGTCTACGGCGTGTAATATTCCCATACGGTTTTGGGGGTGTTACAGCTAATTGAGTCACATGATTTTCAATCCGATCAAGTTTTTCTTCATCTCGGGTAAATCGGCTTTTCGTCTCCATCATGAAGGTAGCTAGAATATTCTCGATATTTGACGTCGGATTTGCTTCTTTAATTATCTCACCATTCGACACCTTGAATCCCGTCGGTGGTTGAAACACATTTCTCAAATTCCCGTAGCTAAGATTCTCGTGATTCCTATTTGAAGGATGATAAAACCCCGGATGAGGATTATTTCGATAGTTATTGAAATTATGGTTATTGATATAATGAGCTTCCTACAACGGGTCCGGTGGTGGTGCACTTCCTTTTGGATTTATTTTTTCATTTGCACTCTTCGTCAGAATTCCCAAATGGTTGGTCAAAATCGACATTTGTGCAGTTAAAGCCTTTATAGGATCCGAGTCTGAAACCTCAGCCACTCTACGAATATTACTCCTCTCGGTAGGCCATTGATAGCTATTCATGGCCATCTCCTCGATCAATTCATATGCTTCCTCTGCACTTTTAGCTAGCAAAGCTCCTCCGGCCGAAGCGTCAACAAGATTTCTCGTCTCTCTGGCCAACCCATTATAAAAGAAACACATTTGTTGGTCTTCCGGAAACCCATGACGAGGACATCGTCTTAACAAATTTTTGAATCGTTCCCATGCCTCATATAACATCTCTGAATCCATTTGTTGGAATTGTATTATTTCGCTCTTCAATCTCATGGTCTTGTTGGGCGGGAAGAATTTGAAAAGAAACTTTTCACCCAACTCGTCCCATGTACTTATGCTCCCCGAAGCAAGAGTTCCAATCCAACTACGAGCCTTTTCTCTCAAGGAGAACGGAAATAGCTTCAATCTTATTGCATCGTTTGGCACCCCATTCATTTTAATGGTATCACACATTTGAATAAAGTGTAATAAATGGGCGTGCGGATCTTCTGTGGTAAATCCCCCAAACTGATTTTGTTGAACCATCGATATTAATGAAGGTTTCAACTCAAAATTGAGGGCGTTGATAGGAATATAAAAAATTCCCCCATAATTTTGGTCAAGCCTAGGCCGAAATCCGTCCCGAATCGATTGAATTCGGACTGCGGACTGCTCAGCCCGTACGCCTCCATTGTTTGGATTGTGGGCTATTGTATTATCATTGCCCATGTCGGCAATCATGTCTCCCGCTCTTTCCATTTCGTCAGATAGATCCCTTCGTAATTTCCATGTAGAAACACTTGTTCTTCGAGCAAATGCCTCTACTTCGGGAATAAAGTTTTCCAAAGGTTCTCGAGAGGAGCGGGTGTTCATGTATGTCCTGCAACACGGCCAAAAACAATACGGAAGTAACAAAATAAAATAAAACAGAAAAATATGTCTAAAGTAAGACCGGAAACACTTATCGTAATATCAATACAAACAAAAGTAAATTAGTCCCCGGCAACGGCGCCAAAAACTTGTTCGCTATATTTTTAAACAATCCGCTAGTGTACGGAGAATATGTAGAAAGCGGCGAGCAAGGTCGTATTCCACAGAGACTAATTATTCTTATTGTGTTGAGTACTAGATTATAGTGTTTCCGGTTTTATCTAGACGATCGAAAGGTAAAATGGATGATTAACGAAATAACATACAATGATCACAATAAATTAAAACAATTGAAAATATCCGAATGGAAGCGAATTGCAAGAGTTTAGAAAGGTAGATTTCAAGGCTAGGTTTCCGTTGATTACCAAATTTAGTCGGGATTGGTTTCAAAAGATTCTAAGTGCGTCTTTAAAATGATGATCACTACAATATTCTAAAGTCTCTCTCGAGATGCATTAAAACGTAGATTAAACAACCTATATCAACATCTCCGTCTATTATAAATTATCTAACTCCAAAATATTCATAAGATTAAATATCATCATAGTTCATTACCGATTTCTCAATTTCGTAATTTACTACGTCAAATACTCGAAACCTATTAATGCCCTCTTCTCTCGAATTATGAGCAATTAAGTTTAACATGTAAAAACATTGATCAAGTGTCTAAACATGAATCAAAACCAAGTAATTGATAAAGAAATCACACTAGATAAATATAATCATCAATCCCTCAAAATCATAGCAAATCAACGTACTCCCATGCCCGGAATCTAACGAGTTTAGCCGGACATGGTAATGAAAGAAAGATTAATAATCATCATGTTCATCATGTTCATGCTAAATAAAACAACAAAAATAAGTAAAAGATAGGGAGAAGATAAAACTCGAATGGTGTCTTGAATGGATGTAGGATCAAGCCTTCAAAATGTTCTTCAAGAGTTCATCATTTTCTTCCTCCAAGTCTCCTTCTTTTGGTAGGTTTCTTCTTTAATCTTGTGTTTTTCTTCCCTCACCAACTCTCCAAGACTCTCTAAATCAAGATTCCCTCTCAAGTCCAGCCCCAAGACCTTTTTATAAAGCCAAAATATCATCTTTTTCATGTTCAAATCTTCAAAAATGTCAAAAAGTGATTTTTCCACCGAAAAGTGACACGGCCCGTGTCATACTGTCCCAGAAAATGCAAAAAGTTTCTGGACAGCAGACCTGGTCGTGTCATTTGACACGGCCCGTGTCATACTGTCCCAGAAAATGCAAAAACTTTCTCAACTGTGAAGTCGTGGTCTAGAAGCCATATCTCCCTCAATACACCTCGGAATTTAGCATATGATATACCGTTGCGAAGATTATTTCATGAGGAATCCATATATATGTAGAACACATCCTGATTCGAAGTAATGAATCTGGAAATTAGAAAATACGACAGGTAGTGCTTCAATCTTCATCGTTTTAGGCCTCGTACTCTCGTTTCTGCATTGCTTGATATATATTTGGGGATTGAGACTTCGGTCTTGCTTGATAATGTCCTTAAAATACCTATAAAATCAAATAAAATATACCCAAGTGTGATCGAGTCCAACAAACATAATATGAGTACAAACGACACAATTCTACATATTTTAGGATCTTAAAATCCGGAAAAACCTTATAAAAATATGTATAAAAATGAGTGTTATCACTACCTGAAGACATTCTTCGGATTTGGATGTTGTGGGGGAGGATTCGGATTCTCCTATCAGTGCCTTGAGCTTGTTTTTCCAAGCACGTCTTCGCTCATCCCTCTCTTGTTGCTCGGCTTCCGGCAACCTTTGAACTTTGGGATGAGGACATTTGTTTGCATAATGTCCTGGTTTCCTGCACTTATAGCACAGGTTAGTGTCACCAGAGGAAGTTTCAGTACTTACCTTGTGAATAGGTTTGGACCTGTAGGGAGTCTTTCCAGACTGCTTGATGAACTTTTTGAACTTGTGCATGAGGAGCGCCATTTCATCTTGTGACAGGATATCGTCGTCACTGTCAGCATTCTTGTAATTTGGCTTTGATGGGTTGGGCATGCTGTGTCGACGGTTGGATACAGTGGCTAAGGCTGTAGTCCTAGCGGGAGATTCTTCAGCTTTCTCTCTCCTGTCTATATCGTACTCAAATGCTTTGAGGTCAGAAAAGAGATCAAAGGTAGATATTTCACTACGGTTACACGACACACGCATAGCTGTGGTCTTAATGTCCCATCGGGCAGGGAGAGATCTGAAAATCTTTAGGTTTTTCTCCCTTTGAGTTTAAATTTTGCCCAAAGCTTCAAGTTCACCAACAATTCCAGTGAATCTGAGGTCAAGTTCCTCAAATGTTTCAGTTGGTTTCATTTCAAAAGATTCAAATTGCTGAGTTAATTTGGAAATCTTGTTTTCTTTTGAGAGATCAGTTCCCTCATAAATCAACTTGAGTTTATCCCAGATATCCTTGGCTGATTTACAGCTCTTTACCTTAGACAATGTGCCTTTGTCAAGGGTGACAAACAACGCATTCTTCGCAACATTATCGAGGTTGGCGTGCTTTTGTTTCGTCAGAAGTCCATTGTTCGTGCTCTTTTTCAAGCATCTCAGCATGAGCTTGGCCTTCAATCCTAGGGGCCGGATTAACCTTCATTAGCTTGATGGGCCATCATGTATAACAAAAATCATTTCTTCGTGCATTGCTGCAAGATGAGACTCCATCCTAATTCTCCAATCATCAAACTCATTAATAGAGAACATAGGAACTTTGTTGATCATTGATGTATCCATATGATAATGTAGGAATGAAAAAGACTGTTTTATAAAAATAAGTGATTTTGGATCTAATTCGGTTAAAAATACGACTGATTCTTTTTAAAATCAACCGCTCCGATACCACTTGTTGGCCACTAAGTATACTGGATACAGCTTAGAAAGTGTTTTAAACAACAAGCTGTACGGTTTTTAAATCTGAGTGCATAGCGGAAGTCTTTAATAGAGTAAGTTGCTGAGGATACAACAACTCGGTGTGCAGTGTATACTTAAATAATCACAGTTAATAAAACAATAAAGGCAGAAGGTAAATAACACAATATTTAAAGTGTTTCGAGGTAAATCCCTCTACGTCCACTGATCCTCCACACAGGAGTAAAAAGTTTATTATAATTATTGCGTACACAACTACATAATTATAACAACACCTAATCAATATATCGTTCACACGGATTGATATAAAGATCTTAGCTTTCAACCGTTCACACAGATTGGTTTGAGCTAACATTAGACTAGCTTCTTCACACACAGTTCTGAAGCTTCATCTTCTTCAATGCAAGTCCGTCACACACAGTTCGGGAGTAGCAAGGATTCCTCAGTCCATACAGGGATGATATGAGTTTGTTCAAAGATAGAACAGGGTTTGAACAACAGCTATGACTTTCTGGGCTTTAAGCTGATAATGTGTTGTTCAAGGTTTAAACTCTGTATATCTCTTCTATCAGAATAGCAGAAAGCTTAGGGAGATATGGTTTGCTCTGAATATTTCTTCTAAGCTTTGTTTGTTTGTAAGTCGTGAATATTCTGTATATTTTCTATTGATTTTCTGTAGATCTTGATCTTCAAACTCTGGAGATATATATAGACTCTAAAATATGTCCATTTGAAATATATCCGTTGAGCAAGATTCTGCGACAACTTGATATTTGACTGAGATCCGGATATTGCGGGATTTGAAGATCTTCTAATAACTTACAATATTTAAATACTTTATCCTTTAGTATTTAAATACTTCTTCTTCAAACGGGACTTGACTTTTAGCGAATACTGAAGATTCCTTCTTGTCCTGTTTGAGGGCTGTATAGAAGGATTGCTGTATTGATATTTCGAGACAGCTTCCATACTTAGCTTTGCGGGACTCTTTGCTGTATGATAGGTTTACTGTATGGTTGGGACTGCGAGAAGTCTTCGATACAAGTTGATACTTGATCAGCTTTTCGATACAGCTATTGGCGGTATTCAGGATTTGGCATATTATCAAAACATTTTGACAATACGATCGATACAGGGATTGTTTATCCCAACAATTTCGATATAGGGTTTTTGTTATCCCAGCAGATACGAATATGATTACGAGTTCGATGAGTTTATTATGCATCTTTGAGTTTGGAAGTTCGTACGTATTGAATAAGTGTTCAAATCGAATGATTAAATTATTTGACACCCTTGGAATAATGTTGAACTAATCGGATTGTCCGAATTGATGATGATAATCGATAATTGGTTTTCATTCTGAAATTTAAGAGGAGAGAACTTATATTCGTATTGGAGATTGGATTTGGAATCAGTTAAGACCATTGTTATTGGTTTAAATTGATTATTGATATGATTTTCGTATTGTGGAATCGTATTATGGTTATGAGTTCATGATCGATTGATTTGGGTTGTTGGATTTGTATTTAATCGGGATATTGTGGAACCGTTGGGTTTGTTGATCGGTTATATTAATTGTTATTTATGAGTTGTCGAGTTGCGGTTTGTATTGTGGATATGAGTTCATAATTGTTTGAATTGTATTGTTCGGTTTTGTGTGTGATCGAGGTATTATTGATCCGTTGAGTTTGATTGGTTGGCTATGTCAGTTATTGATTGCTACCGGATTGTTGTTGATTGATTACTTCAATAGGTTGAGATGTTTGATCGTGGATTATGACCATTATGTTGCGGTTGAGGTTGAAGAGTTCGTAGATTGCTTTTGGTCGGGGCTGAGGAGCTCGTAGATGAAGGCAATAGATTTTGGTATTGGCTTCGTGGTATCGGTATCGAGGCAAGTTTGATTTTGGTAACGGCTTCATGGTATCGGTATCGAGGCAAGTTTATACTTGTTCAGTTTATAATACTTAATGAATGGTTTCGCTTTCGTTTCATTTATAATTCATATAGCAATGTTGTTATAAATGTAAATTGTTGAGATGATGGTTTGTATATCATGCTCTAGTTTGGATTAAATCATAATGTATATTATTTAATTGTGTTCAAGGAAGACGTGAGTTATCTTTGGTCAAGGATATGGAATATCGGATATCGAGGATAGTTATCGTGTCGATATTGATGTCGGGATGGTGGTTTGTTGAAATTAATGGATTGTACCTCATTCGAGATTATTCCTATAACTGTGTATTCGTTCAGGGATGTTGTTCATGAAAGAATATTGTCTTCGGCTTTGAGGTAATTTAAGTATTGTTCAGTTATGGGGATAATTATTACGTTGAGTTGCTGTATATGTTGTATGTTGAGGTTCTTATAATGAGATTCATATTGACTGTTCGTTGAGGCATGTTGATCCCAGAACCAGTGTTTGGTAGTAAGGGTTGTATTGGTTGTTCGTTGGGGGGGATGTTGATCCCAGGACTGTTTGTTGATTATGTTGATCATTCATTGGGGATGGTGATTCCAGGATTGTTGTTTTGGATATTGATTGGTCGTGTCGACTTTTCATTATCAGTTTGTCATTGTTCACTTCAGTGAGTCTTTGATCCTTATTGGATACGTGCTTCTTTGAGTTTTGTTGTCATGTTGCATCGTGACATATCTGGAGTCATATATGCATTCCGATTGGTTATTGTGTAGGATTTTTACCTGGGCACACTATGGTCATGTATTGATATTTCCACATTGGACCGTGCACACGAGACGTAGTTCGTGAGGCTAATTAGGTACATGTCCCACGTATATCCTGGATTCCGTATACGGGGTGGATATGTTCACGGACACATTTTCGGATCGGGCGTACTATGACGTCCATCTTTGAGCCATATTGATTGTTCATTCATCCTCCATTTATGGTTGGGTATGTTCGACGGTTTGCGACTGGTTGTTCATACGCCTGAGGGGTATGTTCGACAGTCAGGGTTATTCCTTTGAGATCCATTATTGTTGAACGTTTAGAGTTTACCTTGTTGATGGTATTCTCGGTCGTTGATTGATCCTTCATTGATCGTGTTTGGAGTTTACCTTGTTGATGGTATTCTCGGTCGTTGTTGATCCTTCATTGATCGTGTTTGGAGTTTACCTTGTTGATGGTATTCTCGGTCATTGTTGATCCTTCGTTGATCGTGTTCAGAGTTTACCTTGTTGATGGTATTCTCGGTCGTTGTTGATCCTTTGTTGATCGTGTTGGAGTTTATGATGTTGATGGTATTCTCGATTATTGTTGATCCTTCGTTGGTAGTATCAGAGTTATCATGTCAATGATATTCTCGGTCGATTGATTGGTTGGTCATTGTTATTGGTCGTATGAGTATTTGGACTGTACGTCGATGTATCGGAACTTGTTATCTTTGTCTTGTGGTAGTTGATATACAAATATATTGTGTTATATTGTTTTTTATCCAGATTGAGATTTGACGGTTCAAATCCGACGGACAGGATTTGGCACCAATGAATTATTTCATGCTTATGAGTTATGATGATGTTTTGAGGATTCTTGGTATGGTTTAAATACAGTACAGATGGTTGTAGTTGAGTTCATTTCGTCATTTGAGGATGCGAAATATGGATTATGGCAAGGATCGATTTGATATGGATTGCTATGGATTGGTAAGGTTATGACGGTAAGATTACATCGGTAGTATTCTTACTTGTAATTACATTGGTATGTAATTATTTATGTGATGTGATCGTTATCATTATTGAGTATTGTGGTTGACCCCGTCGTGGGATTTATTTTTAGGTACCCGCAGATCGAGCTAGTAGCGGTCGTGAAGGGATGAGCTTCCCAGGTGATACTGGCTGTGGCATGTATTTGAGAATTGAGTATTCCTTCTGGTTGTTTATTCCACTACAATAGTGTATTTTTGAACTGTGTTCTTATCCGCTACGTGGGTATATTTCAAAATGGCTTTTCGGTATTTTTACCAACTCATGTATATTTCAAAATTGCCTTTTTGAGTATTTCGTAAACTTGGGTTAGTTCGTTAAACCCTTTTTCCTTAAACTATTTTGTCAGTACATTTAAGTGGTGGCTAGCGTACATTTTGAGACTGTCGAGATTTGGCATTTTGGCTTGTACTTTCAATTGGTATTTTATGACGGTATTTGGAAAATAGATTTTTGAAGACTATTTGAGTTTTTCCAAAATATTACCGTCTTGGCCTCTTTGGCGTGTTTGAAACGTTTGCGAAAATGAGTTTTAGCCTGGTGGGTTCCGGCGCGGGGCCCACGGTGCTGTAATATTCCCGGTTGGTTTTGTGGGTGTTACAAGAGATGGTATCGGAGCTTGGGTTTTGTGAAACTCGGGCGTGTGTGTTATGTGGCTCTACCAGTACGGTAGTAGCGTGACTTTTGAAAATGATTTTCTGACCTTTGAGTCAAACTGATTTTTGGAGGTTCCCAAATTTTTGAGATCTTTTCAAATTGCTAATTGTGATATTAGTGTGTGTTGGTGTTGTGTTGGTACTTCGTATGGGAGTCATGTGCTAGTATCACGGGAGATCATTGGCTTCACGCAACTATAAGTATATTGTTTTGGTTATTCGCTTGTGGCGACAATTGATTGTTTTTGTGATGAGTTTGGAAATTTTGGATTGATCTGTTGTTTGTGACAGGATTGCAAGTTTCGAGGACGAAACTTATTTTAAGAGGGGGTAGTATGGAATATCTGGATTTTCAGTATAAATTTTTCGCGTTATTTTATTTGAGATATATTGGATAGCTTGGTGTCTATACAGTATGGATAAAATAAATTGAAGACTGAGACAGTTGTATTTGTATAATTGTCGTACTTGGTCGACAATTGTATTTGAGGATATCGTGTATCAGAGGTATCGTATGAGAATATTTTTGGATGAGTATATGTATTCAGTATGTGAGTATACGTATCTAGTATGTCGAGACGGACAGGAACAGTTGGATTTGGCTAAGTACAGAAGGCCGTTACATACGCTAAGCTTAGGAACTTACGTACGCTAAACTAGTAAGCATAACGTACGTTATGTATCATGCATTACGTACATTATGAGGGGAATCGGATAGGACCGAACTGTGATCGTCTAGTGGGCCCGTGGTCGGCAACTTTCGGTGCGGATGTGGACAGGCGAGTCAACCTTGAGCTTTACGAACGGTAAGGACATCTCATTACGTACGTAAACAAGTATGGTATTGTAGTAAGTCAATGTACATATTACGTACGCTATGGATTAAGTGTTACGTACGTTATGCAAGATACGAACTGAGGCAATGAACTCTGGATGACTATTACGTACGCTATGTTGGACATGTAGCGTACGCTATGGAGCATTACGCACGTTAAAGATGGGTTATAACGTACGTAAAGGGGTTTGCATATTATAAAATAAGGACTGTTCTTTCATTTCTTCACGAGAAGAAATCGATGTTTTCCTCCCAACTTCGTCCCCTGTATATGTAAGGTGAGGATAAGCCTCTTGTAACTTGGGACATCTGATGAAGGGTCTATACGTATGTGGTATTCACGACATAATGGTTCTGGAATGATCCCTTCATTCGTTCTCAGTTGGGGTTTACAGTGCGGCCCGCTTGGCTGGCTAAATGTTGCCCGATCTCATTGATTCCTCCCAATGCCGACTGAGATGGACCTACGGAGTCGCGCATCAGGAACGTTGACGGATAAATGAGAATTAATGATCTCTCTATTAATAATAGATATTGGATATCTAAATTATGATTTATTGGATAAATCAAATTTGCGGTCTTATGAATCGAAATTAAGTTACCTTGTAATTAATTTAATTCATAAATTATATTTTTTATAGAAATATATTTGTATTTGATATAATTAATTAATTGGATTAATTAATTTATATAAATACATTGGTGATTAAACGGAGTGTTTTTAATGGAATCGTTTGACGAACGTCCGGTACACGAGCCGAGTGGCTCAACTCGTTTTCTAGGAAACTTCCTTCTCCCCCTCCCCACCTCACATGGAATGATTTCCATGCATGTGTGTTGTAGTTGTCTTGATTGATGACCATGTGTTGAGATTGCTTATTCATATAATACATGTTCATGATGAGTTGTTGATATATATATATATATATATATATATATATATATATATTATCACCTTCACATGTGAGGGTGTGACTTGAGACAACACACATTACACACACATTTGCAGCTGCCCAGCCGTGAGTTTAAGTGAGGAGAGAGAAAAAAAAAATTTCCTTCTTCATTTTGTTCATCTTTGAGGTGAAAAGAAGTAAGAAAAATTAAGAAAGAAAAAATTCCTACAACACTTTCTAGCCGTGTTTTTCATATAACGGAGTTTTGTAGATTTTTCCGGGCAACTTCCGAAGCGTGTGAAGTAGAGGCTTCAAATTTTCGGTGCTTGGAACGAAGGGATTTCGTGTTCGGGACGGGGTTCGTGATCGTCATCTATATTTACAAAGATTTATTTCAAAGGCTTCAAGGGTATGATCCTTTATCTTCGTATTTAATTTTGTTCCGTATATACGTTACTTGATCGATCCTGTTTGGGATTCGTATTTATTTCCGTTGCGTATTTCATTTTATTTTCGGAATCGAAATATCATCATAACTCATACGCGGGAAATAATCCATCTGTGCCAAATCCTATCCGTCGGATCGCACAATCAAATACCAATCCTGATAAGAACCAAACATACACAATACATCTGTAGATCAACTACCACCAAATAATGATAACAAGTCCCTAAACATCGACGTACAGTGCGAATGTTCATACGATCAATAACCAGATCAACCAATACATCAACTGAGAATATCACCATCATGATAAACTCCAAACAAGACCAATAAAGAATCAACATCGACCAAGAATATCATCAACATGATAACCTCCAACATGACCAACAAGGATAAACGATGACTGAGAATACCATCAACATGGTAAACTCCAACACGAACAACACAAGATCAACAACGACCGAGAATACTATCAACATGGTAACTCCAACACGACCAAATATAATGGATCTAAAAGATATAACCCCGATTGTCGGACATACCCCTCGGGCGTATGAACAACCAGTCGCAAACTGTCGAACATACCCAACCATACATGGAGGATGAACGACCAAACAATATGGCTCAAAGATGGACGTCACAGTATGCCCGATCCGGAAATGTGTCCGTGCACAAGCCACCTCGTGTATCGATCAAATACACGTATGGTCTTGTACCTAATTAGTCTCATGAAGTAATCTTCTCGTGTGCACAGCCCAATGTGAGGACATGACCCCATCACACGTCTATATGTGCCCGCCCTGAAAATTCTACACATTACCGATCGGCACGCAGATATGACTCCAGATATGTCACGATGCAACATGACAATGAAACTCAAGGAATCACATATCCAATAAGTATCAAAATACTCACCGAAGTGAATAATGACAAACGGATAATGGAAGATCGACACGACCGACAATATCCAAGACAACCACCCGGAGATCATCATCCCTCAACGATCGATCAACATAATAACCCTTAATACCCAACAATAGCCCTGGGATCAACATCGCGCATCGAACAACCAATATGAAACTCATTATACGAAACCTCAACTTACAACATATACACAACTCGATCATAATAATTATCCTCATAACTGGACAATACTTAAATTACCTCAAACCGACGATAATATCCTTTCCACGAACAAACTATCATCCCAACAAATTACATTTATAATATCATTGCTATATGAATTATAAAGGAAATGACAGCAAAACCATTGATTTATTTCAATTTAATTTTCGTTATTCTTAAGTACTTAAGAATGTTCTTCACGATAGTTCAATGTTCCCTTCCTGGGTTTGCTTGAAATTAACTTACCATACTCATAGCATAGGCTAAGTCTGCTCTCGTACACAACATAGCATACATGAGGCTACCCACTGCCGAGGCATAGGGTACCTTACTTATATCTCTCGTGCCTTCCTCACTTTGAGGACACATTTTCGTGGTGAGATGAATTCCATGTTGCTGGGAAGGAAACCTCATTTAGATTCATCCATCTTGAATCTTCTCAGGATTTTATCTATATAGAGGGCTTGGTAAAGTCCTATCATTCTTCACGGTCTATCTCTATAAAGACGGATCCCTAGAATATAGGAAGCTTCTCCCAAGTCTTTGTTGGGATTCCGAAAATAAAACGAAATACGCAGCGGAAATAAATACGAATCCCAAACAGGATCGATCAAGTAACGTATATACGAAAAAATAAATACAAAGATAAAGATTCATACCCTTGAAGCCTTTGAAATAAATCTTCGTAAAATGTAGACGATGATCACGATCCCGTCCCGAACACGAAATCCCTTCGTTCCAAGCACCGAAAATTCGAAGCCTCTACTTCACACGCGTCGGAAGTTGCCCGGAAAATTCGACGTAACTTCGTTCTCCAAGAACACGGCTAGGAAGTTACCGTAGGAATTTTCTCTCTATTTTTTCTTGAATTTCTTTCACCTCTAAGATGAAAATAACTTGAAAATAAAATTTTTCTCTCTCCCTCAAGAATACTTCACGAAGTAGTAGCAAGAAAGTATGTGTGTGTGTTTATAGTTGTTATCATGTGTGTTTAATATATATCTCTCAAACATATAATTAATATGCCTAATAATGAGATAAAATGTCAACACATAATAACAAAATACAACTAACACATACACATGCATGGAAATGATTCCATGTGATGTGGGGAGAGGAAGGTGGCCCATGGTGGAAGTTTCCTAGAAAACGAGCCGAGTCACTCGGCTCGTGTGCAGACGTTCGTCAAACGACTCCGTTAAATACACTCCGTTTAATCACCAATGTATTTATATTAATTAATTAATCTAATTAATTAATAATATCAAATACAAATATATTTCTCTAAGAAATATAATTTATGAATTAAATTAATTACCCAGTAACTTAATTTTAATTCATAAGACCGCTATTTTGATTTATCTAATAAATCATAATTAGATATCCAATATCTAATATTAATAGAGAGATAATAAATTCACATTTATCCGTCAACGCTCCTGATGCGTGACTCCGTAGGTCCGTCTCACCGGCATTGGGAGGAACTAATGAGTGCGGGCGGCACTTAGCCACTTAGCGGGCCGCATCAGTAAACCCCAGGCGAGAACGAATGAAGGGATCATTCCGGAACCATTATGTCGTGAATACTATATACGTATAGATCCTTCATCGATGTCCCGGTCAAGTCTTCGGGTCACGGTAAAGTCAAACCCTACTATTGACTAAACTCTATACATGTGTTAATGCAAATCAAGACCGATCGATTAATAGTGTATCTAATACGACTATATCGTAATGCTTTGGCCAAAGACTTATGATCTTATTTGCCATTAACCGTATAGACATTCGCCTGCTCACTAACAGAGATAGAATCCTTTCTTGGCGTACAGTAAAGACTGCTACCGCCCGTATAGTCCGCACTTCGAGGTCGACTCGGCAATTAAGCAAATGAGTCTAACTACTCTAATGACAAACTAAACATCACAGCACATCTTCTCGAACCCTCAAGTCAAAGGTCCACGTATACTATCACAACCTTTCGATTCGTCATCGACTCTCCGAGAGTGAATACCGTGGTAGATCGAGTATGAGTCGTGTTCGAGTATCTTGGCCCCACCAATATACTTATAACTATGCTATCAAGACGTGCACGTCCTAGCATCGATTATACAAGTCATATTAAAACTTAATGCCCATTTTAAGTTTATTGACTTGCGAACAATTTACGTAAATAAACTTTAAACACTTCCAAGACATTTTCTCTTATCCCATAACGAGAATGGAATGTTCGATTTATTTACATGGACTTCACTTCAATGTTTACCAAGTCAAGAATGCAATTGAAATACAATAAACGGTGAATGAATCGTATTGCCTTTTTATTAATTATTCCATAATTACAAGTACAATGCCCTACTCTCTCATCCCCGAGTGGAATTCGAGGGCATATTCCTAACAATCTCCCACTTGCACTCAATGCCACATATCATGGTATCCAATACCCATGTTCTTGGATGTCTTTCTAAGACGGCTGAGATAATGGCTTAGTCGGTGGTCGAGACATTGTCTTCGAGTCTACTCTTTCCAATGAAACATATCCTTTTTCCACCATCTCGAACGATGTGGTACTTTCTCTCTATATGATTGGTGTTGTGGTGAGCCCTCGGCTCCTTGGCTTGGGCGACAGCTCCATCATTATCACGAGAATAGTGATATAGGCAACTCCGCGTTAGGCACCACTTGAAGTTCTTGTATAAACTTACGCATCCAAAATGCTTCTTTGCTAGCCTCGAGGCGACTTGATACTCTGCTTGGCAGGTGGAATCTGCAGTAGCGGTTTGCTTGGAGCTTCTCCAAGATACTGCTCCTCCATTGAGAGTAAATAAATACCCAGATGTCGACTTAGAGTCGTCATTGTCTCCTTGAAAATCAGAATCGGTGAATCCAATCACCTTCAGTTCTCCACCACCATAAGTAAGAACTAAATCTCTAGTTCTTCTTAAGTACTTAAGAATGTTCTTTACAGCAGTCCAATGTTCCCTTCCCGGGTTTGCTTGAAATCGACTTACCAAAGTCTGGTCTCGTACACAACATAGCGTACATGAGGCTACCCACTGCCGAGGCATAGGGTACCTTACTCATCTCTCTCTTGTCTTCCTCACTTTGAGGACACATTTTCGTGGTGAGATGAATTCCATGTCGCATGGGAAGGAACCCTCTTTTAGATTCATCCATCTTGAATCTTCTCAGGATTTTATCGATATAAAGGGCTTGGGAAAGTCCTATCATTCTTCGTGGTCTATCTCTGTAAAGACGGATCCCTAGAATATAGGAAGCTTCTCCCAAGTCTTTCATGGAGAACGCTTTAGAAAGCCAAGCTTTCACGGTCTTGAGCATTGCTACGTTATTTCCTATAAGCGAATATCATCTACATATAGTACTAAGAACGCAATGTTGCTCCCATGACCTTTTTGTAAACACACGGTTCCTCCTCATTTCGCTCAAGTCAAAGTCCTTAACTTCGTCAAATCGAAGGTTCCAACTCCGAGAAGCTTGCTTCGCACCATAAATGGCTCGTTGCGGCTTACACACTTTACGAATATTAGCTTTGGACACAAAACCTTTAGCCGTTCCATATAGATTTCCTCCTCGAGGTATCCATTTATAAAAGCCGTTTTGACATCCATTTGCCATATTTCATAATCATAATAGCGGCAATGGCAAGCATCATGCGAATCGACTTTATCATAGCTACGGGCGAGAAGGTATCATTATAATCGATTCCTTCCCTTTGGGTATAACCCTTTGCCACAAGCCCGGCCTTATAGGCATCAACCTTGCCATCCCCATCAGTCTTTCTCTTATAGATCCATTTATTTCCAATAGTCCTCATGCCGGTTGGAAGATCTACTAGAGTCCAGACTGATTGGTATGCATCGAGTCTATCTCGGCTTTCATTGCTTCTTGCCATTTATCGGAGTCTACATCCACTATCGCTTGGTCATAGGTGACAGGTCGTTTTCATTGCTATCGGGTATGTCGTGGAGACCCGGTTCCTCGACATGTGTATAGCCATACCTCTCGAGTAAGTGAGATACCCTATCGGACCTTGAAGTGGAGGTTGTGTTGTGTTACAATAGGTTCGGTTCTTGATCCGATCTATGTCTCCTTAGGACTTTCATTATGCTCTTCCAAAGAGATATTTCTACCCGAGCCACCTTCCTGAATGAATTCATCCTCAAGGAAGTGCGCTTGTAATGCCACAACGACCCTATGGTCTTCTGGCATGTAGAATAGATAACCCATCGAGTCCTCTGGGTATCCTATGAAATGTCCTTTTATGGACCTCGCTTCCAGTTTGTCCACCTTAGCCTTTTTGACATAGGCTGGACATCCCCAAATCCTTATGTGATTAAGGCTTGGTTTCTTACCCTTCCACATCTCATGCGGAGTGATAGGAACAGATTTGGAAGGACATCTATTTAGGATATAGGCAGCGGTTAGTAAGGCATATCCCCACAGTAAATAGGTAAATCGGTGTAATTTAACATGGAGCGAACCATGTCCAACAAAGTCCGATTTCTCCTTTCTCAAACACCATTTAACCGTGGGGTTCTGGAGGCGTGAATTGTGAAACTATTCCATGTTCCTTAAGGAACTCATCAAACTCGGTGCTCATATATTCGCCACCTCGGTCCGACCAAGTGCTTTGATATGACATCCAGTTTGTTTTTCAACTAGGGCCTTAAATTCTTTGAATTTAACAAAGGCTTCATTTATGTTTCATTAAGTACACAATCCCATACCTAGTATGATCATCTCGTGAACGTTATGAAATATTGATATCCGTCTCGGGCTACTTCTAAAGCACCACAAACATCGGTATGCACCAATCCAAGTTTATCTGACCCTTTCAAAAGTCCCTGTGAAGGGGAACTTAGTCATTTTGCCTCTAAGGCAAGATTCACAAGTTGGATAGGGTTCTACACCCAATGGACTTAAAAGTCCATCTTTTCCATTTTCTCAACCTTGGTCCGACCAACATGACCAAGTCTAAGGTGCCATTTAAGAGCTTGCTTAGTATCTTGCCTACCACGTTTCCTAGTTATAGTGTTCACCTTTGTTTTATTTTGCATGTTCGGATGATATAAACCATTCAACAATGTAGTCGTTCCAACCAATTTATTTGAAAATAAATTTTACAACCGCCATTGCCAATGAAGAAACAAAATCCTTTCCGGTCCAAGACTGAATGGATACAATGTTTTTATGCCCCTTGGGCAAAACAAGTACTTCATCTAATGTCAAAATAAACCAGATTCTAAACCCTGAAGGATTGATCCAATATCGGTTGGCTCGACACTTTGTCCGCTTCCAACAGTGATCATTATTTCCCGACTTCAAGTTTTCTACTTCGTTCCAGATCCCGATTCATAGTACAAATGTGAGAAGTGGCACCTGAATCCGTAATCCACGAAGGAATATACGATAGCGGAACAATTAGTTTCAAAAACAAAAGTTCCGTGCACTGATGCGCCATTAATCTTGGGACAAGTCCTTCGCGATGGCCGATTCACCGCATTCAAGGCATTTGTCTGTAGGTTTTGGACCGCCTACCTTTTGAACCTTTCGGGCCTTGCCCTTTCCTTTTGCACCCCTTTCTTGGGTTTGTCTTGCTCGTAGGTCTTTTCTTCTTGTTCTTGGACCTCTTAGGCCCAAGAAATCACAAGAGCAAACTCTCTCGGTTTAGTCTTCATGTTAGATCGCCGTCACCGGCTTATTCATTAGCCGGCTAATGTGCATGTAATTTCATTACAGTTGAAATTCATTACAAACTGCGTGAAAGAGTCAGGTAGAGATTGAAGGATGAGATCAATTTGAAGGGATAAATCCATATTAAAGTTGAGCACCTCGAGCCTCTCAATCATAGAGATCATCTTGAGGACGTGGTCTCCCACTTTCTACCCTTCTTTCATCCTAGCACCGAACAACCGCTTTGATATCTCATATCTAGCGATCTACTGTGCTCTCCATAAAGTTCGGTCAAGTGTGCGAATCTGCCTAGCAGAAGTCATTTTCTCGTGCGCTCTCTGCAGCTCATTAGTCATTGAGCCCATCATAAAACCACGGACTAGCACATCATCCTTGACCCATTTTTCATGGACATCAATGTCTTCCTGATTACCCCTAGTCCGGATTGGAGTCGGTGGAATGTCCGCCTCCAAGACGTATCCCAGAGACTCCATACGAGTACAATCATCGATTCCGCAACCATCAACAAAGTTAGGGCCGATTAGGAGATTCTTTTCAAGTAGTATTGCAAGTGGGTTTTTAGCCATTTTAGAGAGATTCAATTTCGTTTTCTGCAAAGATTTAGACAAGATTGAATTAGTGACTTGTTTAATTATGACCGAGTATAGAACTTAAGGGCTTGTATAATTCTTGTCTCGGCTCCCACTAATTTTATCGGAATTATACACTCCCATGTTATAATCCGGAAATCATGGTTAGATCGATTTCTTAGTGGTGATCAAGTTCTTTACAAATTCTAACAGACGCAACCTATCGGGTTTCTTGCCAATTAATTTCGTAAAGTGGTGTCTAACACCAACCCGTCTTTTGGATGATTTGATCTTCTTTTACCCCTAGTCTTCATGCCCTCAACCTATCCTGTTTCTTGGCAATCCAGACTATCTAAGTTGTTGACCATCAACGTCTATCGGTTTGACTATTGAATCTCACCCGGCAACCTATCAGGTTTCTAGGGGCGAAATTTATCACCAACCGAAGGCATCTAATGCACTCAAGAATTTTTCAACCTCTACCAAATGTACTACCCCGATAACTCGGAAGCATAGCACACCAGCTCGGGTATCAATTTTCTACGAGTTTGATGGAGGGTAGGAAACCTCGTAACCTTTTTCAAACTTAGTCTGTTTGTTGTCGGGAGAATTTCGCGATTAATGTTACACTTTGCACATTAATTCATTTATACGCGCGTTTGTATGTTTGTCAATCATTCAAAATGAAAAAAAACAGAAAATAGTAACCTAGTTACTACCAACATATAGCTCATGGACCTAATTCCTAAGTACTGGGCCAAGCGAATGACCCAATAAATAAAAAAAACAGTCTTCAATTCTTCGTCTTCTCGGTCGGTTGTCTTCGGTCTTCTTCATACCCAAAATAATAATTACATCATTGAAAAATTGCATCCTATACAAGTTTTTCTAGTAAATATAAATAGGCTCAAAACGGCCTTTACAACCCAATCGAATCGAACAAATCAAAAACTAAGTCCACGAGCTATATCACCATCACATAAGGATTCCATACAACATGTAATGGAAACGAAATTAAACAATTAATTTTAATATAAATTAATCTAATTAATCTTTAAAATTAATCTATTCAATTTCTACTATATTAATCCAATTAATATAAAGTGGCATTAAAATTAAATAATCAATTAATATATATTAATCCAATCAATATAAAATTAATCTATTCAATTTTAATGGTATTAATCAAATTAATACTAATAATCATCATTTTAATTCGCTCAAGTAATCCGCCAAAAATAATATTCTCGTTTAATTTATTTCCTTAACTCAAAAATATTCCAAATATTAATTTAGTCAAATTAAAATCCAATTAAAAATTCGGGAAATAATTACAACGAAATATAAACTTAAACCGGAGTCCCGGACAATCCGGTTTAGGCCCAGCCCGCGGCCCGATTCAAAATCGGGCCAAAAACCCGAGGGCTGCCTGGCCGAGCCACTGCTCGGCAGGCTGGCCGATCATTCTCGGCCCCCTGGCCGAGCACTCTCAGCCCCTGGCCGAGTCATGGCCGAGCATGCTCGGCAGCCTGGGCAGGCAGCCCAGGCAGTGCTGCCGGCACCCTGCCGACAGCCCCGTTTCTTCGTTTTTCGGCCCGTTTCAAAAAACGTGATGCTACAACGAACAATTTAAAATCTACAATTATTCCAAACATGATTCTAAATCATAATCATCATTCAAAAGCATTCAAAATGCACAAATAATCGTATATACGGAAACATTGATCTCGCTCCGATACCACTGTTGGGATTCCGAAAATAAAACGAAATACGCAGCGGAAATAAATACGAATCCCAAACAGGATCGATCAAGTAACGTATATACGAAAAAATAAATACAAAGATAAAGATTCATACCCTTGAAGCCTTTGAAATAAATCTTCGTAAAATGTAGACGATGATCATGATCCCGTCCCGAACACGAAATCCCTTCGTTCCAAGCACCGAAAATTCGAAGCCTCTACTTCACACGCGTCGGAAGTTGCCCGGAAAATTCGACGTAACTTCGTTCTCCAAGAACACGGCTAGGAAGTTACCGTAGGAATTTTCTCTCTATTTTTTCTTGAATTTCTTTCACCTCTAAGATGAAAATAACTTGAAAATAAAATTTTTCTCTCTCCCTCAAGAATACTTCACGGCTGAAGTAGTAGCAAGAAAGTATGTGTGTGTGTTTATAGTTGTTATCATGTGTGTTTAATATATATCTCTCAAACATATAATTAATATGCCTAATAATGAGATAAAATGTCAACACATAATAACAAAAATACAACTAACACATAGACATGCATGGAAATGATTCCATGTGATGTGGGGAGAGGGAAGGTGGCCCATGGTGGAAGTTTCCTAGAAAACGAGCCGAGTCACTCGGCTCGTGTACCGGACGTTCGTCAAACGACTCCGTTAAATACACTCCGTTTAATCACCAATGTATTTATATTAATTAATTAATCTAATTAATTAATAATATCAAATACAAATATATTTCTCTAAGAAATATAATTTATGAATTAAATTAATTACCCGATAACTTAATTTTAATTCATAAGACCGCTATTTTGATTTATCTAATAAATCATAATTAGATATCCAATATCTAATATTAATAGAGAGATAATAAATTCACATTTATCCGTCAACGCTCCTGATGCGCGACTCCGTAGGTCCGTCTCAGCCGGCATTGGGAGGAACTAATGAGTGCGGGCAGCACTTAGCCAGCCTAGCGGGCCGCACTGTAAACCCCGACTGAGAACGAATGAAGGGATCATTCCAGAACCATTATGTCGTGAATACTATATACGTATAGATCCTTCATCAGATGTCCCGGTCAAGTCTTCGGGTCACGGTAAAGTCAAACCCTACTATTGACTAAACTCTATACATGTGTTAATGCAAATCAGGACCGACTGATTAATAGTGTATCTAATACGACTATATCAGAATGCTTTGGCCAAAGACTTATGATCTTATTTGCCATTAACCGTATAGGACATTCGCTTTGCTCACTAACAGAGATAGAATCCTTTCTTGGCGTACGGTAAAGCTACTGCCCGTATAGTCCGCACTTCGAGGTCGACTCGGCAATTAAGCAAATGAGTCTAACTACTCTAATGACAAACTAAACATCACGGGCATATCTTCTACCTGAACCCTCAAGTCAAAGGTCCACGTATACTATCACAACCTTTCGATTCGTCATCGACTCTCCGAGAGTGAATACCGTGTGATCGATCGAGTATGAGTCGTGTTCGAGTATCTTGGCCCCACCAATATACTTATAACTATGCTATCAAGACGTGCACACGTCCTAGCATCAGTTATACAAGTCATATTAAAACTTAATGCCCATTTTAAGTTTATTGACTTGCGAACAATTTACGTAAATAAACTTTAAACACTTCCAGTACATTTTCTCTTATCCCATAACGAGAATGGAATGTTCGATTTATTTACATGGACTTCACTTCAATGTTTACCAAGTCAAGAATGCAATTGAAATACAATAAACAGTGAATGAATCGTATTGCCTTTTTATTAATTATTCCATAATTACAAGTACAATGCCCCTACTCTCTCATCCCCTGAGTGGCATTCGAGGGCATATTCCTAACAGTCTTTCATGGAGAATGTTTTAGAAGGCCAAGCTTTCACAGTGCTGAGCATTGCTACGTTATTTTCTATAAATAGAATATCATCTACATATAGTACTAAGAACGCAATGTTGCTCCCACTGACCCTTTTGTAAACACATGGTTCCTCCTCATTTCGCACGAAGTCAAAGTCCTCTGACTGCTTCATCAAATCAAATGGGTCATCCTCACAGCTATTAGGTGCGTCGTGGATACCCAATTCCTCGACATGTGTAAAGCCATACCTCTTTGGTAAGTGAGACACCTTATCTTGTAGCACCCCCAATCCGCTCAGGGATATTACACGCCGTAGAACCTTTGCTCAAGGATATACCAGGCTGGTAACAACAACGAACAACTCGACAATGCCTTTAAGGCTAAAATGACTCAGTAGACCGATTTGGTCTTTCAATAAATACATACAACTCAAACTCATTACATGCCCACACATGGGTCGAATACAACATACTTCGTACAACGGGAAAGAATGCTGCAGCGGAAAATAAACTATAACTAAACCAATGACATCATACGGATCCTCGTGTGATTAGTATCGTTCATCTTTCATCATCCTTCGTGCCGACCCTGTGTTATGCTCCCAAACCTGAATGCAAAAACAGACATCCACCCCCGAATAATCGGGGGTTAGCAAAACTCCACTGTTTTTCTAGTGCAAGAACAAAGTGCAAATACGAGCCATACAATTCATATTCCACGAATAACAATAACCAGGAAATCCTCAAAGATCCAAACGTAACGAAAAACACTTCCCGAGGCAAGAGTTTGGTAAAACATTCTAAAACCGAAAGGTCACAAATCAAGGGAAAACAATTTATAAAACCGTTTAAAATGACATCGAGAGTTTTAATAGAAAACAACTTAGGATTACCAAATTCCTTATCTTTCCAAAATCAACAGGGGTCACAGCCCAAAAGTTTTGTTTTCACAATTGAAACCAACAACAATACACAAGGTTAAAACTCACGTCACGTGTCCTCGACGGACATAAAGTACACACGCACCCGTGAAGTTTTACTCATGAACCCAGAGTGATGTCATAGATTCCCCCGGGGCCCCGTCGGACCCTCCCAGGGTGAGCAAACACATTCACAAAACATACACACCAACCTGTGAAGTTTTTACTCATGAACCCAGAGTGATGTCATAGATTCCCCCGAGGCGACGCTGGATCCTCCCAGGGTGAGTAAAACACATTCACTAAACATACACGCACAGGCATCGCCTAGGACCAGGACGCTACCATGAATCCCGCCCGAGGCCTCGAAGGACCCTCCCGAGCTGCTAGTGGAACAATCAAGCATAGGCATCGCCTAGGACCAGGACGCTACCATGAATCCCACCCGAGGCCTCGAAGGACCCTCCCGAGCTGGCTAGCGAAACAATCAAGCACAAATAACATATCACAACAAGGATATCCGAACAATTCACCCAGAGGCATCAAACACTTAGCAAAACACCACGTCAAACCACAATGCACCGAAATGAAACAATATACGTCCATACGCGAATACCAAGTGTATAATCAATACCAAACATATTCATAGGACTCAGATAGTCACTTACAACCCACACAATTTATAAAACACACGCGTTTGAAAGTGAGCCTTTAACGAGGCTAGCCGAATCTTTTGAAAAACTCGTTTCAACAAACACACAAACATACCAAGGTGATCACCAATCATCATATCCACAAAACATGAAATTTATGGACAAGGTACTTGCCTCGATACCATGAGCACGGAACCACGAACGGACACGGCTCAACCGGGAATCTTCGGAATGCCCGATGCTAACGAAAAGGAAGACGACAACGAACGGAAGGGTTCAACACGGTTTCTTCGCAAGAAACTCAACCCTAACATCATATAATCAATAAATCAACGATCATACGAGGAAGAATAATCGTAGAACGTCCGAAAACCCCTCTAAGAAATTCTACCGGACACCTTGAAGGCGTCGATCAAAAACTCGACCAAAACAACGATTCGATACGATCCAACCATGGAATAACAAGGGAAATGATATAATACATCTAAATAGTCATCAATCCATCATAATCCTAAGTTAAATCGGATTAAACGGACGAAATCAACCAAAATACCCAAATTTCCCAAAACTAGATTTCTAGAAATCTAACCTTGATTCGCTCGATCAAAGGATGTTATAGGATGGATGATTGATGATATGAACTCCAAGACTTCATGGATTGATTGCCCAACAACATCTCTCCATGATTCCCATACCACCAGCCGCGGAAGAGAAGGAAGAGAATGAGAAAATGGGTGAAAAACCCGCTGTCAGGCCTTAAATAGGCTGCCTGCCGGCAGGGTTATGTACGTAACCGGCCAAGGCTTACGTACGTAACCGAGTCACTGCCCCAAATCTGCCGGCCCGTTACGTACGTAACCGGCCACGGCCTTACGTACGTAACCGGCCTTACGTACGTAACTGCCGAGCACTAACAGTCGTAACTCGGCCAGTGTCGGCCCGGGGCCCAGACTGACCGGCCATGACTCGGCCGAACGACCCCGAAACCCGAACGACCCCGAAACCCGAACCTGAATACGAATCGAAGATACGGTTACGAAGTACTCGCAAGGACGAATTCGAGCACTAAGAGAACACACGATTCCGACCACCCGAAGGCTCGAAATTCGACAACGGAAAGTAATTACCCCAAACTTTGGGAAATTACGAAAATGGCCCAAAACGCCCGAAAATCACGATACGTGATCGAATAACCAAACCGAAGTTCACAACACGTCTAACAAAGTTAAACGGACTTACGAGAAACTTGAAACAGCAGTTTTGAACGAGATTCCCAAGAATCGAACTCAAGTGCGGAAAAGTCGCTAAAAAGCACGAAACTCAACAAAACGGCACCAAAACGAACTCGGATGTCAAAAAGTGTAGAATTAACCATTCTCAGAATGACGAAACGGTCATGAGCGAGTCATCAAAATGGACTTCTGCCGAAAAAAAAGAAATTACTGGAAATCGAAATTACGGGTATTACATATCTGACCTTCGAAGTGGAGGTTGTGTTACAATAGGTTTGGTTCCTGATACCTGATTAGATGTCTCCTTAGGACTTTCATTATGCTCTTCCAAAGAGATATTTCTACTCGAGCCACCTTCCTGAATGAACTCATCCTCAAGGATGTGTGATTGTAGAGCCATAACGACACTATGGTCTTATGGCATGTAGAATAGATAACCCATCGAGTCCTATCGGTATCCAATGAAACATCCTTTGATGGACTTCGCTTCCAGTGTGTCCACCTTAGCCTTCTTGACATAGGTTGGACATCCCCAAATCCTTATGTGATTAAGGCTTGATTTCTTACCTTTCCACATCTCATGCAGAGTGATAGGAATGGATTTGGAAGGATATCTATTAAGGATATAGGCAGTGGTTAGTAAGGCATACTCCCACGGGTAAATTGTTAAATCAGTGTAATTTAACATAGAGTGAACCATGTCCAACAAAGTCCGATTTCTGCTTTCTCAAACACAATTTAACTGTGGGGTTCTTGGCGGCATGAATTGTGAAACTATTCCATGTTTCTTGAGGAACTCATCAAACTCTATGCTCATATATTTGCTACCTCGATCCAACCGAAGTGCTTTGATATGACATCCAGTCTATTTTTCAACTAGGTTCATAAATTCTTTGAATTTAGTAAAGGCTTCGGATTTATGTTTCATTAAGTACACAATCCCATGTAACACCCCCAAATCCGCTCAGGGATATTACACGCCGTAGACCCTCTCCTCGAGGATCTACCAGGCTGATAACTAAAATCAAACATCTAAACCTCGCCTTTAAGGCTAAAATGACTCAGTAGACCGATTTGGTCTTTCAACAAATACATACAACTCAATTCCAAACACATACCCACGCAGGGGTCAAAATACAATAAACTCCCGTACAACGGGGAAAAGATACTGCAATGAAAAGAAAATACAACTAGACCAAAACGACGTCAATGATCCTCGTGTGATTAGTATCGTTCATCTTTCATCATCCTTCGCGCCGACCCGTGCTATGCTCCAAAACCCGAATGCAAAATAGACATCCACCCCCGAATACTCGGGGGTTAGCAAAACTCCACTGTTTTGCTAGTGCAAGTACAAGTGAAAAAATACGAGCCATACAATACAAGTTCCAAGAACAATAATAATCAGAAATCCTCAAAGGTTCAATCGTAAGGACAAGTACTTCCCGAGGCAAGAGTTTGGGTAAACATTTCCAAAGCGAAAGATCGCAAATAAGGGAAACAATTTACAAAAAGTTTAAAATGCCGTCGAGAGTTTTAATAGAAAACAATTTAGGATTATAAAATCCTTCTCTTTCCAAAAATCAATAGGGTCACGGCCCAAATGTTTTGTTTTCGCAAATAGGAAACCACCAACAATTTACAGGGTCCAAGCCCAACATCACGTGTCCTCAACGGACGTAAAATCAACGAAACATAATCACGCACGCGCATCGCCTAGGACCGGGACGCTACCACCGACATCCCACTCGAGGCCTCGAAGGACCCTCCCGAGCTGGCTAGCGAAACAAATCACACACATCTCACGGTTGGATCAATCGCTTGTTGCATCCTGGCCACATGATCACATGCCATGTGCCACCGTAGATTATCTCAGGCTCTCACGGTTGGATCAATCACTTGTTGCATCCTGGCCACATGATCACATGCCATGTGCCACCGTAGACCTTGTTCTTTATCAACACATTCTCACAAATAACATATCACTTCAAGGATATTCAAACATTTCGCCTATAGGCATCAAACACTTAGCAAAACACCACGTCAATCCACAACGCACCGAAATGAAATAATATACATCCACACACAATACCAAGTGCAACATGAACACCAAGCATATACATAGAATTCACATGGTTATTCACGAACCACACCAATCACAAAACACACACGGTTTTGAAAGAGGCCTTTAACGAGGCTAACCAAAACTTTTGAAAACTCATTTCAAACAAACAAACAAACCAAGACGATCACCAATCATCATATCCGCGAAACAAGAAAAGTATGGACAAGGTACTTGCCTCGAATGACCACAACGCGGAGAATCGGCCGAAGTAGGTTGGCACGAACCGACTACGAAATCGCCGACTCCACCGAACGCCAACTCACGTTCATAAACTACGAAGGACAAATAATAACAATGAAATGAATTCCATAACACGACTCAAAGCCGTTGAATTCAAAGAACGAATGACGAAAGTTCACGGATTTCCCCAAAACGGTCAAGAACACGATTCGTCCCGACAAAACCCGAAAACGAAATTCCAAGTTGAAATATGGATATACAATCCATAGAATATGTTTAACAACATCATTTAACCATAATCGATCCATCAAAACGGATGAAAACGAGATCGGGACAAATCCCCGAAAAGTCAACTCGAAGGAAATCAAGAATTATACTTCGATTCGACGAAGAACAATGGATTAAATGATGTTAAACACAAGAATACTATCAAGATTAATCATACCCATCATGAATTAATCAACAACACGAACGAATCGGACGAAATTGCAAAATCCCCAAATTCCCAAATTAGGGTTCTAAAGAAGATTACCTTGATTCATGAATCAAAGGTTGATAACAGACGATCGATTGATGTTATGGACTCAGAACTTCATGGATTTGTTGTTAAACAACATGGCTTCGCCGCCATGAATCGCCACTCGCGGATGGAGAAGGAAGGAAATGAAAACGAAGTGAAATGTGATCGCCACCATATTTATATCGCCGGACTAGCGCGTCGCTAGCCTTCCCGGACTAGCGTGCGCTATCGGCTGAGATCGCCGAGCATCCTCGGCCAGGCCCACACGACCCGGCATCACCGACCAACCCCGCCGACCAAACTGCCGACCCGACTCCGCTAGCGTGCGCTACGGCCAAGCTCGCGACGCTAGCCGACTCCGGCCCGGTAGCCATCGATCAATCGCCGCCAGTAACGACGCTAGCCGGCCGACGGCGTGCGCTACGCCGCCGACTAGCGCGCGCTTACGCTCGCGTAGCGTGCGCTACTCGCCGATCATGACCGAGTCCAACCTCGAAACCCCCATCGCCTGTGCCCGAGCAAGATACGCTAAGTTACCCGGCGGCGTCGCTACACTGCGAAGCGCGCGCAGCCTTTCTTCCGGCCAGAAGGCGTCGCTACGCCGGTTCTCGCGCACCCGTCCGGCCGGTGCGCAATCGTCCGCCGGGCCCCGCAACCGTCCGGCCAGCCCCGCAACCGCGTGGCTCGGCGACCCGATTTCAAAACGTCACGGAACGAACACGGCGAAAAGTTCGCGGACAACATAAACGACTCGAAATGAAAGCGTAATACCATAATTAGTCATACGCGACCAAGAAACGGGTCGAGACAACAATTACAGATACGGATACGTAACTTTCAAGAAATTACAAAATGGCCCAAAACGCCTGAAATCACGATACGTGATCGAATAACCAAACCGAAGTTCACAACACGTCTAACAAAGTTAAACGGACTTGCGTGAAACTCGAAACAACAGTTTCGGACGAGATTCGCAAGAATCGAACTCAAGTGCGGAAAAGTCGCTAAAAAGCACAGAACTCAACGAAACGACACCGAAACGAACTCGGATGTCAAAAAGTGTAGAATTAATCATTCTCAGAATGACGAAACGGACATGAGCGAGTCGTCAAAACAGACTTCCGCCGAAAAAAAGAAATTACCGGAAATCGAAAATTGCGGATATTACATTCTACCCTCCTTAAAAGAAGTTTCGTCCCGAAACTTAAAACAAGTAGGGAGAAGAAATATTCCGCCAGAAAACTCAACGAGATACACAAGAATGCGTAACTAACGCCCAACGGCGAAATGTTACAAACAACGCAAAGGAGTATACGGCGTGAAAACACGCTCCACGGCGACCAACACAACGTCGCCGTTAGGGATATAATAAAAACCAACAAGTGACAAACGTCATCAAACGGATAATATAGCCAAGTCAATTATCCGACAATCACAAAACACAACGAACGAAAATCAATATGATCGACCAACCCAACGGTACATCAATCAAAACGCGAGTCAACCGCTGAACAAACACGAAATCCCACCGCCTAAGGGCTGGAAGATCGAAAACGAAACTAATTTCCCGAACTGAAGGGAATTACGAAGGAGCCTGAATGTTCGCCAATCACGGAACGAGGTCAATATAAACCGAACAATCAAACGATCAAACCACAACGATCGAGACAACAAAGATCGAAGAATCATGTTCGAATCACAAAGAACAATAAAGTTCAAACAACAACTCCCGTGATGATCCGTGAGAACTACAAGACATGCATTGCCGAAGATCCACAGAAAGGGAATAGCGATTGAAAAGTCACAACGACAACGAGTTATTCAAATAACACCACACTCGTTCGATCAACAAAAGCAAGGAGCGGGACAAGCTCGAAATGTCAACGAACATAAACGAGTCGACAGAGTCGAAAATGTAAAAGTTCAAGATCCACCACTTCAATAAAAGAACTAGTAGAACCAAAGATGTTACTTCCGAACAAGGTTCACAAGAATCGAACCGAATTCGGAAAGTGACGATATCCAGATTGACCCAAAACAAGATCACACTGCTCGAATGATGAACCCGAAATACAAAACAAGTTCGATACAAGATCAACGAACACGAGCGAATCGATAGATCGGAGAAAGAGAAAATACGAAGTCTAAAAACAACACGGGTACTACATTCGACCTCTTATAAAAGAAGGTCGCCCCGCAACTCACAACAAAGAAATCAAGGTGACGACACAACAAGCAACCGACGAAACATCCTTCAAAGGCCTCTCAAAGCCGATTCTCGATATCCGTGCTAAAGCGCGAACTCCGAAAGTCTCGGTAGCCAAATCACAAAATCAATTCGGTGTCCTCGAGTCCACACTTAAAATGTGTTATCGACGAGAAGGACAATTTACACGTGCATGCCCGGCACTTCACGATTGAAACGCCTCGGCTCGGCATACCGAAAATATAAATGCTCGATACAATGGATTAAAACACCGCAAAACAACATACCGGAGATGCCAACTCGGATAACATATCAACGCATACAAAAATCACAACAACAACGGCATCATTCAAGATTACAACATCCCGAACGATACCATCACACAATCACAAACATCATGAAACAATCACCCATGTGTATAACGCATAAAAATCCGTGCTTTAACAACCCACACTAGTGCGACAATACGCAAATCGCCACGAGGCGATAAACAAGAAACACCGGTTCACACCTCTCACGGAGGGCCAACAAAACATATGCGTGGCGACCGACTGACGCTCACGCCACCAATTCAATCACAATTCGGGGTTGACACCGTAATGAAAGTTCGAAAACCATACACGCATTTCCGGTCCGCAAACAGAATGATAGGTTTTAAAAACGAGAACCACCTTTTGAAAACAGTTTGGAAACAACGGTTGATCTTGAGTATCATTTTACAAAAAGTAGTGCAAACACCATTATCGAGACTTTGAAAATCATCTTGCGTTTGAACAAAAATGAGGACACCTTTCCTTTAGTGAAAAACTTTCAAAAATATTCGACCCTTGGGTCTAAGCAATCGCATTTGAAAATATCTCAAAAATATTTTTGGTCCTCAACCGAAATTTTTGAAATGTATTGCGGCATTAGAAGACACCTTGAAAACACCGCAAGAATATAATTCGTTTTAAAAGTACGTCTCGAATTTTAATTTTCTAGGATACTCAAGGTTTTCAAAATAATTCAATGGGTTAGAATGCCCCAAAATTTTCGAGTAATTACAAGGAACAATATAGCGCCGTGGGTCCCGCGCCGGAACCCACCAGCTAAAAACCAATTACAAGAATGCCCAAAAAGATCGATGACGGTAGTACTTATCAAAACTCACAAAATCATTTGAAAACACCCAACTACCGTCAAAGCGGTCAAGGCCAACAACTCGGTTAAAGGAATCGATTTTCGAAATAAAATTCATCGGTAAGATACCGAAAGCTATTACAAAGGAACTCACGCAATGGAAAAAAGAAATAGAGTCCAACATGCACATTCCTGCAACTACTCCTCACATGAAAGAAATATGAGAGTCAAATAGTCACGTATCAAGAAATCAAAATCCATAAGAGGATTCCGTCACTTAGCAAATAAATCATAAAAATAGCTCGTGTCACACGAGGCACAACACAAAGAAGGGAGACTTACACCACAGTCGCACGAAGATGATGATCGCCCCACGATACTAATCACGACCAACAAACTCGGACGACGCGTCGCGACACGACTCGATCGGATAAAATCCGACGAGACAAAAACTCGATAGACACCATCGACCCGACACCTAGGTTTCCACAACCTAAGCTCCGATACCATTTATGTAACACCCCCAAATCCGCTCGGGGATATTACACGCCGTAGACCCTCTCCTCGAGGATCTACCAGGTGATAACTAAAATCAAACATCTAAACCTCGCCTTTAAGGCTAAAATGACTCGATGGACCGATTTGGTCTTTCAACAAATACATACAACTCAATTCCAAACACATACCCACGCAGGGGTCAAAATACAATAAACTCCCGTACAACGGGAAAAGATACTGCGGCGGAAAAGAAAATACAACTAGACCAAAACGAGCGTCAACAGATCCTCGTGTGATTAGTATCGTTCATCTTTCATCATCCTTCGCGCCGACCCCGTGCTATGCTCCAAAACACGAATGCAAAATAGACATCCACCCCGAATACTGGGGTTAGCAAACTCCACTGTTTTGCTAGTGCAAGTACAAGTGCAAAAATACGAGCCATACAATACAAGTTCCAAGAACAATAATAATCGAAATCCTCAAAGGTTCAAACGTAAGGAAAAGTACTTCCCGAGGCAAGAGTTTGGGTAAACATTTCCAAAACGAAAGATCGCAAATAAGGGAAACAATTTACAAAAAGTTTAAAATGCGTCGAGAGTTTTAATAGAAAACAATTTAGGATTATAAAATCCTTCTCTTTCCAAAATCAATAGGTCACGGCCCAAATGTTTTGTTTTCGCAAATAGAAACCACCAACAATTTACAGGGTCCAAGCCCAACATCACGTGTCCTCAACGGACGTAAAATCAACGAAACATAATCACGCACGCGCATCGCCTAGGACCGGGACGCTACCACCGACATCCCACTCGAGGCCTCGAAGGACCCTCCCGAGTGGCTAGCGAAACAAATCACACACATCTCACGGTTGGATCAATCGCTTGTTGCATCCTGGCCACATGATCACATGCCATGTGCCACCGTAGATTATCTCAGGCTCTCACGGTTGGATCAATCACTTGTTGCATCCTGGCCACATGATCACATGCCATGTGCCACCGTAGACCTTCAACCATATCCACACATTCACACAAATAACATATCACATCAAGGATATTCAAACAATTCGCCCAGAGGCATCAAACACTTAGCAAAACACCACGTCAATCCACAACGCACCGAAATGAAATAATATACATCCACACACAATACCAAGTGCAACATGAACACCAAGCATATACATAGAATTCACATGGTTATTCACGAACCACACCAATCACAAAACACACACGGTTTTGAAAGAGGCCTTTAACGAGGCTAACCAAAACTTTTGAAAACTCATTTCAAACAAACAAACAAACCAAGACGATCACCAATCATCATATCCGCGAAACAAGAAAAGTATGGACAAGGTACTTGCCTCGAATGACCACAACGCGGAGAATCGGCCGAAGTAGGTTGGCACGAACCGACTACGAACTCGCCGACTCCACCGAACGCCAACTCACGTTCATAAACTACGAAGGACAAATAATAACAATGAAATGAATTCCATAACACGACTCAAAGCCGTTGAATTCAAAGAACGAATGACGAAAGTTCACGGATTTCCCCCAAAACGGTCAAGAACACGATTCGTCCCGACAAAACCCGAAAACGAAATTCCAAGTTGAAATATGGATATACAATCCATAGAATATGTTTAACAACATCATTTAACCATAATCGATCCATCGAAAACGGATGAAAAACGAGATCGGGGACAAATCCCCCGAAAAGTCAACTCGAAGGAAATCAAGAATTATACTTCGATTCGACGAAGAACAATGGATTAAATGATGTTAAACACAAGAATACTATCAAGATTAATCATACCCATCATGAATTAATCAACAACACGGAACGAATCGGACGAAATTGCAAAAATCCCCAAATTCCCGAAATTAGGGTTCTAAAGAAGATTACCTTGATTCGCTGAATCAAAGGTTGATAACGGACGATCGATTGATGTTATGGACTCCAGAACTTCATGGATTTGTTGTTAAACAACATGGCTTCGTCGCCCATGAATCGCCACTCGCGGATGGAGAAGGAAGGAAATGAAAAACGAAGTGAAATGTGATCGCCACCATATTTATATCGCGGACTAGCGTGCGCTAGCCTTCCCGGACTAGCGTGCGCTATCGGCCGGTATCGGCCGAGCATCCTCGGCCAGGGCCCACACGACCCGGCATCACCGACCAACCCTGCCGACCAAACCTGCCGACCCGACTCCCGCTAGCGTGCGCTACGGCCGGAAGCCTGCGCACGCTAGCCGACCTGTCCAGTAGCCACTGGACTGAACTGCCCGGCCAGGTAACGTACGCTAGCCGGCCGACAGCGTGCGCTACGCCTGCCGACTAGCGCGCGCTACGCTCGGCGTAGCGTGCGCTACCTGCCGATCATGACCGAGTCCAGAACCTCAGAAACCCCACTGCCCAGGCCCGATAGCGTACGCTAGGCCACCCGGCAGCGTACGCTACACCTGCCGGTTAGCGCGCGCAGCCTTCCGGCCGTAGCGTGCGCTACGCCGGTTCCTGCCGCACCCGTCCGGCCGGTGCCCGCAATCGTCCGGCGATCCATAACCGTCCGGCGATCCGCGCGAGCTCGACGACCCGATTTCCTAAAACGTCCGGAACGAACACGACTAAATGTTCGCGGACAACATAAACGACTCGAAATGAAAGCGTAATACCATAATTAGTCATACGCGACCAAGAAACGGGTCGAGACAACAATTACAGATACGGATACCCGTAACTTTCAAGAAATTACAAAATGGCCCAAAACGCCCGGAAATCACGATACGTGATCGAATAACCAAACCGAAGTTCACAACACGTCTAACAAAGTTAAACGGACTTGCGGGAAACTCGAAACAACAGTTTCGGACGAGATTCGCAAGAATCGAACTCAAGTGCGGAAAAGTCGCTAAAAAGCACAGAACTCAACGAAACGACACCGAAACGAACTCGGATGTCAAAAAGTGTAGAATTAATCATTCTCAGAATGACGAAACGGACATGAGCGAGTCGTCAAAACAGACTTCCGCCGAAAAAAACAGAAATTACCGGAAATCGAAAATTGCGGATATTACATCCCATACATAGTATGATCATCTGTGAATAATATGAAATATTGATATCCATCTCGGGTCACTTCTAAAGCACCACAAACGTCGGTATGTACTAATCCAAGTTTATCGGCAGCCCTTTCAAAAGTCCCTGTGAAGGAGGACTTAGTCATTTTTGCCTCTAAGGCAAGATTCACAAGTTGGATAGGATTCTACACCCAATGCACTTAAAAGTCCATCTTTCTCCATTTTCTGAACCTTGGTCTGACCAACATGACCAAGTCTAAGGTGCCACTTAAGAGCTTGATTAGTATCTTGCCTGCCACGTTTCCTAGTTACAGTGTTCACTACTGTTTTATTTTGCATGTTCAGATGATATAAACCATTCAACAATGTAGCTGTGCCAACCAATTTATTTTGAAAATAAATTTTACAACTACCATTGCCAATGAAGAAACAAAACCCTTTCCGGTCCAAGACTGGAATGGATACAATGTTTTTATGCCCTTGGGCAAAACAAGTACTTCATCTAACGTCAAAATAAAACCGGATTCTAAACCCAGTAGGATTGATCTAATATTAGTTGCCTCGACACTTTGTCCGCTTCCGATAGTGATAATACTTCCCCAGTTTCAAGTTTCCTACTTTGTTCCAGATCCTGATTCATAGTACAAATATGAGAAGTGGCACCTGAATCCAGAATCCATGAAGCAGAAAAATAGTAGCGGAACAATTAGTTTCAAAAACAAAAAGTTCCGTACCTGATGCACCATTAATCTTTGGACAAGTCCTTCGCCAGTGGCCCAACTCACTGAATTCAAGGCATTTGTCCGTAGGTTTTGGACCGCCTACCATTTGAACCTTTCGGGCCTTGACCTTTCCTTTCTACACCCCTTTCTTGGGTTTGTACTGCTCGTAGGTCTTTGTCTTCTTGTTCTTGGACCTCCGAGGCCCAAAAGAAATCCCAAGAGCAGCCTCTCTCGGTTTGGTCTTCATGTCAGACTGCGACGTCACCAGTTTATTCATTAGCCCAGCTAATGTGCATGAAATTTTATTACATTTGAAATTCATTACAAACTACGTGAAAGAGTCAGGGAGAGATTGAAGGATGAGATCAATCTGAAGGGATAAATTCATATTAAAGTTGAGCATCTTGAGCCTCTCAATTATAGAGATCATCTTGAGGACGTGGTCTCCCACTCTCTCCCCTTCTTTCATCCTAGCACTGAACAACTGCTTCGATATCTCATATCTAGCACTCATAATATGCTCTCCATAAAGTTCGGTCAAGTGTGCGAGAATCTGCCTAGCAGAAGTCATTTTCTCGTGCGCTCTATGCAGCTCATTAGTCATGGAGCCCATCATAAATCCACGGACTAGCACGTCATCCTTGACCCATTTTTCACGGACGTCAATGTCTTCCTGATTACCCCTAGTCTGGATTGGAGTCGGTGGAATGTCCATCTCCAAGACGTATCCCAGAGACTCCAAACTAAGTACAATCATCAGATTCCGTAACCAGTCAATAAAGTTGGGTCAAGTTAGGAGATTCTTTTCAAGTAGTATTGCAAGTGTATTTTTAGCCATTTTTAGAGAGATTCAGTTTCGTTTTCTGCAAAGATTAGACAAGATTAAATTAGTGATTAAATTAGTGACTTGTTTTATTATGACCGAGTATAGAATTTAAAGGGCTTGTATAATTCTTGTCTCAGCTCCGACTAATTTTATCGGAATTATACACACCCCTATTATAATCCGGAAATCATGATTAGAATGACTTCTTAGTGGTGATCAAATTCTTTACAAATTTTAACAGACGCAACCTATCAGATTTCTTGCCAATTAATTTCTGTAAAGTGGTGTCTAACACCAACACGTCTAACGGATGATTTGATCTTCTTTTACCCCTAGTCTTCATGCCCTCAACCTATCAGGTTTCTTGGCAATCCAGACTATCTAAGTTTTTGACCATCAACGTCTATCGGTTTGACTATTGTATCTCACCCGGCAACCTATCAGGTTTCTAGGGGCAAAATTTATCACCAACCAAAGGCATCTATTGCACTCAAGATTTTTTCAACCTCTACCAAATATACTACCCCGATAACTCATAAGCATAGCACACTAGCTCGGGTATTAATTTTCTACAAGTTTGATGGAGGGTAGGAAACCTCGTAACCTTTTTCGAACTTAGTCTGCTTGTTGTCGGGAGAATTTCGCAATTAATGTTACACTTTGCACATTAATTCATTTATATGCGCGTTTGTTGGTTTGTCAATCATTCAAAATGAAAAACAGAAAACAGTAACCTAGTTACTACCAACATATAGCTCACGGACCTAATTCCTAAGTACTGGGCCAAGCGAATGACCCAATAAATAAAAAAATACAGTCTTCGATTCTTCGTCTTCTCGGTCGGTTGTCTTCGGTCTTCGTCATACCTAAAATAATAATTACATCATTGAAAAATTGCATCCTATACAAATTTTTCTAGTAAATATAAATAGGCTCAAAACGGCCTTTACAACCCAATCGAATCGAACAAATCAAAAACTAAGTCCACGAGCTATATCACCATCACAGAAGGATTCAATACATGTAATGGCAATGAAATTAAACAATTAATTTTAATATAAATTAATCCAATTAATTTATAAAATTAATCTATTCAATTTCTACTATATTAATCCAATTAATATAAAGTGGCATTAAAATTAAATAATCAATTAATATATTAATCCAATCAATATAAAATTAATCTATTCAATTTTAATGGTATTAATCCAATTAATACTAATAATCGACATTTTAATTCGTTCGAAGTAATCCGACCAAAAATAATATTCACATTTAATGTATTTCCCTTAACTCAAAAACATTCCAATATTAATTTAGTCAAATTAAAATCGAATTTAAATTTCATGAAATAATTACAATGGAATATAAACTTAAAACGGAGTCCCGGACAATCTGATTTAGGCCCAGCCCGCGGCCCGATTCAAAATCGGGCCAAAAACCCGAGGGGTGCCTGGCCGAGCCACTGCTCGGCAGCCTGGACGAGTCTTGCTCGGCAGCCTGGACGAGTCCTGCTCGACAAGCAGGGCAGCTCCCTCGGCAGTCTGTCCGAGACATGGCCGAGCATGCTCGGCAGCCTGGGTAAGCAGCCCAGGCGGTGCTGCCGGCACCATTGCCGGCATCCCCGTTTCTTCGTTTTTCGGCTCATTTCCAAAAACGTGATGTTGTGCGGCGATTAATACGCCTCGATAGGTGATCGACATCATGATCAGAGAATCCAACCATGGAAGACATACTCTGGACAAACGCCTAGAGTTCGGCACAATACAGCGACCGTTTTTTGGTACCCAGCGATCGTCTTTTGATATCTGACGATCGTCTTTAATGAGCGAACCAGAGGCGATCGTCTCGTGCCATGTATGGATCCAGCATCCGTCAAAGTCGTCGAAGACCGAATCTTAGACGGTGGCCCACGTGCGGATCTTCAAAGGATACCGACAGATAGGACCTTTGACCCCAGCCTGTCACCTACCACACCTACCGACAAGGCCGCCGAAAGGTACAAAGTGGGTCCTCCCTGGACAGCTACCCAGGACCCGTGCTGGCCTCCCATTGGCTCGCACAGCTGGCACCAGCAGCGGCCCTAGACTTTAAGGGAACAGCCCCATGTGACGGGACGATCGGCCACCTTATTATAATATAGAAAACGGCGGTCGCCCGCGATCGCCTGAGGGGTCCCAACTACCTTGTCCCCTATAAATAGAGGACTCACTGCAGTGGCCAAAGGGGGACGCGAATTTACTACGAATTCAGTGCAAAATACACACAAAAAGAGAATCAAAGACTCTTTTGGCAACCACATATACATTCATAGTGATATTCATACACATTTTATCATATATCACAAGCAAGAACTCACAGATTTACTTATCTGGTTCTTCCGGCAATCTACGCGCTCTACAGCCTAGATAACTAGAAGTCTTTACACTCTTTGTAATAGATTCTAACATTAATATTTGTACTCGACATTATATTTATTAATAACATCTCGCGAGAGCATTCAAGCCCGGGATTAACAACCCCGGCAAATCTTGTGTTACTTATTTTCTCACGGAAGTGTTCTCGCATTTGTTTGTTACTCGATCATTCCAGCAATACTATCTCCGGATAATATTTTGGGTAACAACAATTGGCGCTAGAAGGAGGGCATCTAAACCTTCATTTTTATTCCTACCGTTTCGAAGAACACTCACTGTTCTCCGGACATATACTTGAAGAAACACTCACTGTTCTTCAATAGAAAAACCTTCAGAAAATGACATCTACAACGACCTCCAAGAGAGCCACCCTAAGATCCGCCAGAAATCTCGTTCCGGCCCGGACCTAATCCCAGTCCACGGCGGAAGGAGACCGTGGCGACGCTAGGCTCTCACTCCCGCCCCCGAGAGACGGTTCTAGCCTCTCACTCGATCAGTTCCAGACCGCAGAACAGATTGAGGAGGCTATAGCCATCCTCAGGGAGCGACGGAAGGCCTACGACTCGCCCACCATCACTCCATCGGCCGTCCGTCGGGCAAGCAAACGGAAGCTCAAGGGGATCTATGTTGAGAAATCGACAGAAAGCCCCGAGCCACAGGAGAAGGCTCTCGTAAGGCAGGACGATTCCGTCTTCAGCCGCCTGGGGAGTGATCCCTCATTGCAACCTGGGCACTCAGGCCCCAGCCGGGAGACATCGGTATCCGAATCCTTTACCAGGAGTTCGGCATATCCGACTCCCAGGAGACAGTCCGGTCAGCGAGCCCCTGCTCGCCCAAGAAAGGAACCCACTGGCAGGGAGCTCGTCATTCACCACGGGGCTAGGGGATCGGTACACGATCGCCTTGGTTCGCGCTCTGAGAGCCAATCGGCGAGCAGTCAAGCGACGGCGATGGACGCCATGCAACGCCAGCTCGACGAGATGAAGGCGCTCCTGGAAAATGGGGCAGGCGCCAGGAGATCGATCATTGGATCAAGCGAACCACTCACGACTCAGATCGAGCTCGCTCCAGTCCAACCAACGATCAATCCCCCACAAACACCTCTATATGAGGGGAGATCGGATTCGGAAACCCACTTGAGCAAATTCCGGATCTACATGACCGGATGCGGAGCATCAGATGCGACGAAGTGTCGAATGTTCCCGTTAACTCTGGGCGACCTCGCCCACAGGTGGTACATCTCACTACCACCTCGCTCAATAAATAGCTTTGAGAAGCTGGCGAGCGACTTCACGTCGTACTTCGCCGCAAAAGTCGCTCGCCCTGAAGGCCCCCACCGCATGATGAAAATCAAGCAGGGGAAGGACGAGTCAGACGAAGATTACATCGACCGGGTAGACGAGATAGTCCTCACCGGAGAGCCCATCAGCGACGAGCTCGCTCTCAACTCAGTCATGAGCGGATTCCACGGACGCTCGCCCATGTTCAGGCACCTCACAAAGGATATCCCCCCGACCTACTCGGTCTTCCGCGGCAAAGCCGCCGGTTTCCTGGCCAGGCAGAGGATTCTCTCACTCCGCTTAGACGAGGGATCTGCCGGAGAAGGAAAGGTGCCATCCCATGTCCAGAAGAAGGCGGTCGCCAAGCCCAGAAAGGCGGCCGCCAAGCCGCCTGGCGAGTTCAAAGCCTTCGAAGATGTAGAGGTCCACCTCCTCCACAACCTCAACTTATCTCCGGCCCACATCTTCAACGCAATCAAGGGTCGCGAGTGGCTTTCCAAACCAAAGCCGATAAGGGACCACGGTCATCTAGACCGTAGCAAATTATGTGCCTACCATAAGAGTCCCGGCTACAACACCAGCCAATGCCGCGACCTCCTCAGACAGCTCTGGCGACTGTTTGAGGAAGGCAAACTGGACAATTTGATCACCAATCCAGAACCTAGGATGGAGAGAGCCGGAGGGCGCGAGCGCCGACCAAACGAAAGAACTCCTCCCAATCCGGTCGCCAGAATCGAGCATGAGCCGGAATACTCTGATGATTCGATCCCTCCGATCAACCCGGGCGGTCGGATTAACATGCTTCAAGCAGGAGATGGAAACCTCGGGGGTCTTTCCCCGGTTTCCACCATGTCAAACAGGAAGCGAAAGGCCGAGCTGAGGGCGTTCTCCGGGGTCCATACCGTGGTACCTCCGGAGCCGACCATCTCTAAAGACGCACTCATCACCTTCTCCAACAAAGACAGGGAGGGAGTGCAATGCCCCAAAGAGGATGTACTGGTGATCTCCGCCTGTATCCTTGGGAAGACGGTCGATCGCGTGCTGGTCGACAATGGGAGTTTCTGCAACATCATATTCAAATCCGCCCTAGACCAACTCGACAACTTAGTCAAATTCATCAAGCCGTTCGACACCGTGCTCCAAGGGTTCGGCGACAACACAGTCCAAGCCTACGGGAGGATCAAGCTCTCCGTCGAGCTAATATGCTTTTATGATCCCAAGTTTAGGATTACTAGGAACCTAAGTTTTGTAATCATAGATAGGCCCAGCATCTATAATGGGTTCCTAGGTCGCCCCTTTTTAGAAACCTTTGAGGCGGTCGCCTCATCTTTCTTTTACTGTATCAAATTCCCCACTGCCGATGGGACGGTCGGTACTGTAAAAGGAGATCAGCTAATGGCAAAAAGATGTTTGAATTATTCCTATGTTGTTACTTCTTTCAATACTTCCCATACTATATGTAACATTGAAGCGATCGACGATCAACCCATGGAGATCGACGAGCCGAGCACATCATACCAACCCGACTCAGGGGACGCCATCTCTCATCAATTGACGGACGACATCGAGCCAAGGATCGGTTTCGAGCCAAGTCTCGACATCGATCCAAGGACGGAGTCCGGAGATCGTACCAAATGAGAGGCGACCGTCCCTGTCGAAGAGTTGGAAAGCATTACGATGGATCCGGTTCATCCAGAACGGAAAGTACAGATCGGCACAAGCATCGACCACGAATTAAAGGGGGATCTGATCAACTTGCTACGTAGGAACATCGGAGTCTTTGCCTGGTCGCATCAAGATATGGTTGGCATAAGTCCCGAACACGCTTGCCATTATCTGAAGATCGACCGAGCGATGAAGCCTGTTCACCAGAAGCGTAGGAAGTTCGGTCCCGAGAAATACGCGGCGCTCGACATAGAAGTCCAGAAGTTACTCAACAACAAATTAATCGGATTAGCCACAGACGAACCACAGTGGATCGCCAATGCGGTGCTCGTCAAAAAGCCAACTGGCTCCTGGAGGTTATGCATTGACTACACCGAACTCAACGCGGCATGTCCAAAAGATCACTTTCCGATGCCTCATATTGATCACTTGGTCGATAGTACGGCAGGTTGCGAAATGATGTCATTTATGGATGCCTTCACCGGATATCATCAAATCCCAATGGCGGAGGAAGACATAAAACACACATCTTTCCACACAGAAAAAGACATATACTTTTGGGTCCGAATGCCGTTCGTTAGGCGTATTTTTTATACACTTATTTATCATTATTTTGTAGTGTTTTGGTGAGTGAAATCATCTAAATGAGCTTTTAATGCCTTGATTTTGTATGATTGACAGGAAATTGAAGTCCGGGAGCTAAAACGAGGCAAAACGGTAGCAGCAAAAGCGGGACGATGAGCCGCGGCGCAAGGAATCTGAGCCGCGGCACAGGAAGGCACCAGCCGAAGGGCAGAGTAGGCTGTACTCTGTGCCGCGGCATAGCCCAGGTGAGCCGCGGCACAGAAGAATTTGTTTACGCCAGTGTATTGACTTTTGGCGATGTGCGCGGCACAGTTGATGAGCGGCACACTTAGCGGGTTTGGTACATCTGCGCGGATTACGGGCCGTTTGGCTTGATTTTCAACCGATTAATACGGACGCGATTTGTGGAGGTGCTGAGCTATAAATAGGGCTTAAGACCCTAATTTAATTATCTTGGAATCATTGAATCTAAACCTAGGAGAGCTTAAGCTTGGAGACAGAGAAGAGGAGGAAGCGGAAGAATTCAAGGCGAGGCGGGAGGCGAAGAACGGAGGAATCCGAGCTTCATCTGCGTTTGAATTTTATGCTTTCGTTTATTTATTCTGTATTTTCGGTTTTTAGTATGTCGCTAAAGCCCTAATCTAGGGTTTTGATGAAACCTTTGTTTTGACGAATTGATTAAGATTATCCAATTTATTACCTTTTTATTGAGTTTTCCCAATTATGTTTAATGCTTGCAATTATCTGGCCAATAGTTGTATAGATTTAATCATTCACTTCGAATCGGGAGAGGAGATTTGGTGAGGAACTATTGGTGAGGACCGTTTTATTCTGTGAGATAGGAATATACTCATAGAAACTACGTGGCCTTTAGGAGATTTCATGCTTTTTGCCTATCGACGAGATAATTCACCTAGGGATAGAGTGCGTTAGTCGTCGTTAGATAAATCTATTGACCTCGGGAGAGGCGGTAGAATATATTAGCAATCTCCTCCTTCAGTAAATTGGGAAAATTATTTATTACGGATAATTGAGAGTAAATTCGGATAAACTAAGGTGGATTCAGAACCCTAGACGTATTCATCATTTGATTTCCTTAATCCAACATATTGTTTTCTACTGCTTAGTATTTTAGAAATTCTTTTAGTTATTAATCCAAAAACCCAACTTCGTTTGTTCAAATAAAATTGGAATACGAAAACGTCGGTAGTTAGAGATTCAATCCTCGTGGGAACGATACTCTACTTATCACTTTATTACTTGTAAACGATGACGTGCACTTGCGTGTAGGAAATATCGCAACAAGTTTTTGGCGCCGTTGCCGGGGATTGAAATTTTTCTAATATCGATTTAAGTATTTCCAGTCTTAATTTGAACGTTTTATTTTTATTTTTGTGTATTTATTTTCGTTTATTTGTTTTTCCTTTCAGGACCTTTTGTGTAGTGCATGAGAAGACTCGGTAACGAAGGCCTACTACCTTTGGACACCGAGCTCGAGCGCACGCTAAGAAGGAACAAAAAGGAGAAAAGAGAGTTGCAGACGACGGTCAACATGGCCGAGAATATTGAAATCCAAGGAGGAGACAACCGAGTGCGGCAAGTTCAACCGGAACTCGCTCTTCGAGATTATGCCATGCCGCAGGTCAACGCTAATTTTTCGGGAATCCGGCGTCCCACTATCCAAGCAAATAACTTTGAGATCAAGCCCGCCATTATTCAGATGGTGCAGGCGAGCCCATTCTGTGGATTGCCGAAGGACGACCCGAATGCCCACATTGCGTCTTTCCTTGAGATATGCGATACTTTCAAAACTAATGGTGTCACCGACGATGCCATCCGATTGAGGCTTTTCCCTTTCTCTTTGAGGGATAAAGCAAAGTTTTGGTTAAATTCCTTACCGCCGGGGAGGTTAGCGCAAGCCTTCCTTGCCAAATTTTTCCCACCAGCTAAGACGGCGAGGTTGAGAAATGAAATAACCACTTTTGCCCAGTACGATATGGAATCGCTCCACGAGGCGTGGGAGCGATATAAAGAATTGCGACGAAGATGCCCTCATCACGGTATTCGTGATTGGCTTCAGCTTCATACATTTTATGGTGGTTTGAGTGCTTCTACACGCACTTTAGTGGATGCGGCCTCCGATGGGACATTCATGGCAAAATCTATGGCCGAGGCTCACGTGCTTTTGGAAGATATGGCCGAAAACGCATACCAATGGCCATCAGAAAGATTGACACCGAAAAGAGTAATGGAAGTTTCAAGCAATGATCCGATCTCCACCTTGACAGCTCAAGTCGCCGCTTTGACACAACAGCTCCAGACATTTTCGCACGCACCAGCCCCCGTTACCATTGAGACATGTAATTGGTGTAACGGATCACACCCGAGCGCGGAGTGTCAATTTGGAAATCCGTTCGAGCAACATCAGATGGAGCAGGCTCAATTCGTAGGAAATGGGAATCGACCGAATAACCCGTACTCCAATACTTATAATCCGGGGTGGCGCAATCATCCCAACTTTTCATGGAGAAACGGACAGAACGCACACCAGCCCCCTTTCGCTCAGAATCAACAGCAGCCCCCTTCCGCTCCCAAAGTGTCTCTCGAGGAAGCGCTTGCAAAATTGGCGGCAAATACGAGTCAATTTATGACTCGGACGGAAGCTACACTACAAAATCATTCTGCTTCCATTCGGAATTTGGAGGTCCAGCTGGGCCAAATCGCTAATGTGTTGACAGCTCGTCCGGAGGGAGCATTGCCGAGTACAACAGAGACTAATCCTAGAGAGAGTCTAAACGCAGTTAGCTTGAGAAGCGGGAGAGAGTTGCTGGATCAGCCGGAGCTGGGTAAAGAGAAGAAAGTGATTGAGGAAGAGATGGATTTAAAGCCAGAGGAGTCAAAGGATGTGAAGCCGGATAACTTGAAGACATGTGTTCCCCCCGTTCCGTTTCTGCAGAGACTACAGCAAAGAAGGGCGGACAAACAATTTTCTAAATTCCTTGATGTGTTCAAAAAGCTTCACATAAATATTCCGTTCGCCGACGCATTGGAGCAAATGCCGAGTTATGTCAAATTCATGAAAGAGATATTATCTAAGAAGAGAAAACTTGAAGAGTTTGAAACGGTCACCTTGACAGAGGAGTGCAGTGCAATTCTTCAAAAGAAGCTCCCACCTAAATTAAAAGATCCGGGAAGCTTCAACATACCTTGCACCATGGGGAATTTTTCATTTAATAAGGCACTATGCGATCTTGGTGCGAGTATCAACCTCATGCCTCTGTCGATTTTCCAAAAGCTGAATATTGGGAAAGCTAAGCTAACCACAGTCTCATTACAATTGGCGGACCGATCGATAAAGTATCCGAGGGGAGTGATCGAGGATGTATTAGTTAAGGTTGACAAGTTCATCTTTCCATCCGACTTCATCGTACTAGACATGGAGGAAGATGACAATATTCCGATCATCTTGGGACGACCATTTCTAGCGACGGGCCGAACCCTTATAGACGTGGAAAAGGGAGAGCTAACTCTGAGGGTCCAAGACGAGGAAGTTACTTTTCAAGTATTCAAGTCATTCCCATGTCCAGGAAGTGCTGATAAAGGATCACAAATTGAGAGGGTGAATGCCGTTGAAAGAGGAAAGCACCGAAAACATCGTCGGTGGGAAAATTCAGATGTTGTGTTAAATGGCCCGAGTTTTAAGAAGGATGTAGAACAAGTGGCGTTCCTCGAGCATGAGGAGAAATCTGCTGCAATCGTGGGTTCGTTTGTGAAGGAGGAAAGTGAGCCAAAAGCCAAGCGAAAAATTAGTCATGGAGAAATCGGGTGTTTCGGAAAATTTTTCAAGTCGAAACCTTTTCACAAACAACATTTGATGACCGAACCGAAACTCGAACCACTGATGACCAATGGTCATAATTTTAACCAAAATATAAACGGTTCGATGAACGGGGCGGAAGCCAAATGGAGTTTGCGAAAAGCGAACTAACGTTGTCCAATAGGTCCGGCTGAAGACTATAAACTTAGCGCTTCTCGGGAGGCAACCCGAGTTCGTAGTTGTAGATTTTTGCATTTCTTTATTTTTCTTGTATTCGTGATTCTTCTTTTTCATCATTTTTGTGCTTCTGATTGCTTCTGCCTCTCGTTTTTAACGTCTTCTTCTATAAATTCTGTGCAGGAAAGTCCGAGGGAAGAAATTGGAGTATGAGCCGCGGCACAGATATTGTGAGCCGCGGCACAGATATTGTGAGCCGCGGCACACATCAATCGCCAGGGAAGGCAAAACCGACTGTACTTTGTGCCGCGGCACGGCATAAATGAGCCGCGGCACACTTGAGCAATGAGCCGCGGTACACGGAATTTGAGCCGCGGCACACGAAAAAACGAGAACACAGGTCATAGGGACTGTACCTTGTGCCGCGGCTCACTTTAGCTGTGCCGCGGCACACTATGCGGAATTTGAAAAGCCAGGTAGCATATAACGAGCATTCGGCCGGCATTTCCAGGTAAGCTTTCCTATTTCCTTGGCTTCCCTCCCCAGCGCGAACCGGCCGAAGCGATTCTTCAATCTTTTTCCTGCGATTTTTCTTGAAATATTCAAAAAGGTACGTTTGAATCTTGAATTCTTATTTGCTTATGGTTGATAGATGGAAGTTGTTTATGCTTTGAATGATTGGAACATGCGTATTTTCCTTCAAATAGTTTTATGATTGTTAGAGTATAACAGGGTAGTTTCATCGAATTTTCTTGATTAAATTGGAATATCAATGAATTGATTGTGTTAAGTTGTTACTGATTGAATTGTATTTCTGTTTTTGGGGGTTGAATCGAGCTAGAACTATATTTATTCTTCAAGTAAACATGCGCCCTCAAGGTGTCTGATATATTGCCCAAATGAAAAGTTTTCTTTGAAAAAGCAATCGTTTTGAATTTTCGTGCAACGTATACGTTTTGATTCTGACAAGCCCAACCCTTACATCCAGGTTAGATGTTTAAGTCCAAATTCATCTTTCTCTCTCGTATGTGCTAGTGTCTTAAATTCGGAATTTCTGGTTTGATGTCCTTAGCCGCGCATAGATCATTGTTATCATTTTTTGCGTGAATTAACCCTCGTGTTTTCACTTTTCAGGATTGATTATGGCGCGCACGAAGAAGCTGACAAAGCGTGCTAGGACCGAGTCATCCCCTACAAGAGGGGAGACCTCTCGGGGTCGGGCCGAGGCGGAGGGGCACCAATTTTCGGACCCCGAAATTCACAAAATATTCAACGAAAAGATCCGTCCACGACCACTTATTCCCGAGAGGGGTTTTACTCCAGATCCTCAGGACGGGGAGTTGCTCACCATGATCGACGAGATGGGATGGGCTGATTCTGACACCTCCCGAACCGGTCATCTCGATCGTCCCAGAGTTTTACGCGGCCTTCTGTGAAGCATATCCGGCAGGCATTCGTTGCCATCTTTAGAGTCCCGGACTCAGTCGACGTCCGAGGGGTCACGGTGGATTTCTCCCCGAGCTATTCGAGGCTTTTTGGGTTTCCGGCGGTTGTGACGACTATGACCGCGTGATGACCGGCCTCACTAAGGAGGCCACGCTTGAGACGATTGCACGGCCGGTACCGGCCCGGGAGCGGCGAGCACGAGCTCATCCACTTTTCACTTCAGAGCTCGCGCCTCGGCCTCGGGCGAGCTTTACTTTATTTGCGCACGCGTGACCCCACCTCCCGAGATCCGTGCAGTTTTCTCTCCGCGCCGGATACTTTTGCTATCACCTCCGGCCGCATTTCGATGTGGCCCCCATTACGGTCCGATCTATCTTCCGCAGTATCCGAGGGGCAAGACGGGTTGAAGCACCCCTCCCTCATCTGCGCTTTATGCCGTGATCGGGCGACGTGGTCGGTCGACGAGCCGATGCTTGCCCCGAGCCCCGATCGACCACCGCATCATATCGCACTTTGACCGGTGGGGCGGAGCGCCGGCTGCGCTTCGGGGCGAGGATTTTTGCTCGAGGAGGCTCACAAGGGATCCCAGGCCGCTTTGTTGACGCACGGAGAGGCCGGCCCGCCCGGCAGAGCGAGGTTGGATGAGCTGTTTGATGGGCTGCGGGAGGATATGAGGAGACAGAGAGACGAGCATAGGGAGGAGTTGAGGAGAGAGAGAGATGAGACGAGGAGAGAGAGAGTTGAGATGAGGAGAGAGAGAGAGCTGGATGGTCGCTATGCGGGAGGAGCAGCGGCGGCGAGAGAGTGTTGTTCTTTGCCGCGAGCCGAGATGAGAGAGCAGGCCGCCGGCCGACGAGCGGCTAGGTGTCTTCCGCGAGGATGCTTATCATCGAGAGCACCTCGCCGCATGGACGGCCCACATCATGCATCCCGACGGGCCATTTATTGCGCCCGCCCGGCAGCCACCACCCTCCTCACCGGACGATGCCGGCACGGCTCTGAGCGGCGGGAGAGTACTTGACCTTTTACTTTTCTTGCATTTCATTTTTTTGTCCATTGAGGTCAATGTACGTCCTAAGTTTGGGGGATTCACATTCGCCTACATTCATTCTTTGTACTCTATTTTCTTGTTGTACATTATATTCTTGCACTTTTCATTTCTTTGCATAAAATTTTTTTTTTTCGATAGCCTTGCTTGTCGTAGTTTTTCTTTATTCGTGAATTTTCGTGCTTCTATTTGTGTGATCGATGTTACGACACTGTCTTTCTCTCGAAGAAGCGGGCGAGTTTTAGTCGAGTTGTAGTCGATTATTTCTATTCGCTTAGTATTCAATTAGGTCCAAATTTTTCGTGATTGTAGAGGTCTTGGCGAGATAAGAGACGATACATACTTGTTTAAAATCCCCATCAATACGTTTGGCTACATTTTCCCGGATAGTGAGTCGTCTTGTTTCTTGATCGTGTTAGCACTTAGTTTGAGTTTTGAGTCGGTCGCTTTTCCCTAAAAGTCGAGATAAAGTGTACTATGAAGGGAAGTCTAGTAAACGGGGGCATTCGCGTGACCGTTGTTTACTCTCGCGTAAAGCAGCGACCCCGATTAGACTAGTGATTTAGTGATCTCACATGTGCCAATGATAGGAAGCCTAGTAAGGGGTATTCGCGTGACCATTGTTTACTCTCGCGTAAAACGGCAACCTTGATTCGGACATGCGGAAATTATGTATTCGAGTTGTTTCTCCGCTGTAAACGGGAACTTAGTAACTAGAAGCATCCTTGTGCCCCATGAGTGTCTTTTACGTCAAACGGTTTCCGAATACATGAGAATGGAAGTTCCTCCCTAGGATTATCCCGATGAAACATCCCGAGATCCTAACCTAGTGGTCGACTCGAATCAAATTTTTGAGCATATATATAAGGGGATACTGTCCGAGGTTTATTTATTATGAGACTCATGAAAATTGTGCCTTTAGACTGTGGAACGCGACGAACTAGCTTGTTTATGTTAGCCTTTCATATTGACGGTCGATTTGACTCATGTTTTGTTAATCTTTGAGCTGAGTTTTCTTCATGAACGAATGATTAGGACTGAACTGGATTACTTTGCGGAATCATTATTCTGAGTGCAACTCGCTTTTATGACACTCGTATTATTTAGAGAGAATGGCAGGATAGTATTGATTAGAGTTAACACTATGAGTTGCACAATTATTCACGACATTCTTTTATTGACTTTAATTCTTTTTGCTTGAGGACAAGCAAAGGCTTAAGTTTGGGGGTATTTGTTAGGCGTATTTTTTATACGCTTATTTATCATTATTTTGTAGTGTTTTGGTGAGTGAAATCATCTAAATGAGCTTTTAATGCCTTGATTTTGTATGATTGACAGGAAATTGAAGTCCGGGAGCTAAAACGAGGCAAAACGGGCGAAACGGCAAAATCGATGAGCCGCGGCGCAAGGAATCGAGCGCGCACAGAAGGCACCACCAAGGGCGAGTAAGTCAGATGCGTGCGGCACAACCTGTGAGCAGCGGCACGTAAGAATTTATTTACGCCTGTGTATTGACTTTTGGCGATGTGCGCGGCACGAGTTCGATGAGCCGCGGCACACTTAGCGGGTATGGTACATCTCGCGCGGATTCTCGGGCCGTTTGGCCGATTTTCAACCGATTAATACGACGCGATTTGTGGAGGTCTTGAGCTATAAATAGGGCTTAAGACCCTAATTTAATTATCTTGGAATCATTGAATCTAAACCTAGGAGAGCTTAAGCTTGGAGACAGAGAAGAGGAGGAAAGCGAGAAGAATTCAAGGGCAGAAGGCGGGAGTCAAGAACGGAGGAATCCGAGCTTCATCTGCGTTTGAATTTTATGCTTTCGTTTATTTATTCTGTATTTTCGCTTTAGTATGTCGGGCTAAAGCCCTAATCTAGGGTTTTGATGAAACCTTTGTTTTGACGAATTGATTAAGATTATCCAATTTATTACCTTTTATTGAGTTTTCCCAATTATGTTTAATGCTTGCAATTATCGGATAGTTGTATTGATTTAATCATTCACTTGAATCGGGAGAGGAGATTTGGTGAGAACTATTGGTGAGGACCGTTTATTCTGAGATAGGAATATACTCATAGAAACTACGTGGCCTTTAGGAGATTTCATGCTTTTGCCTATCGACGAGATAATTCACCTAGGGATAGAGTGCGTTAGTCGTCGTTAGATAAATCTATTGACCTCGGGAGAGGCGGTAGAATATATTAGCAATCTCCGCCTTCAGTAAATTGGGAAAATTATTTATTACGGATAATTGAGAGTAAATTCGGATAAACTAAGGTGGATTCAGAACCCTAGACGTATTCATCATTTGATTTCCTTAATCCAAGATATTGTTTTCTACTGCTTAGTATTTTAGAAATTCTTTTAGTTATTAATCCAAAAACCCAACTTCGTTTGTTCAAATAAAATTGGAATACGAAAACGTCGGTAGTTAGAGATTCAATCCTCGTGGGAACGATACTCTACTTATCACTTTATTACTTGTAAACGATGACGTGCACTTGCGTGTAGGAAATATCGCAACAGCTTGAAAAACGCAGGGGCGACCTACCAGCGACTAGTCAACAGAATGTTCGCTAATCAGATCGGCAAGACCATGGAGGTCTATATTGACGATATCGTAGTCAAAAGCCTCAAGAAGGAGGATCATCTCAACGATCTCGCCGAGACGTTCGCCATCCTCGAGAAGTTCAACATGAAACTGAACCCCAAGAAATGCAACTTCGGAGTAGGCTCCGGGAAATTCCTGGGGCACATCGTGAGCCAAAGGGGGATCGAGGCAAACCCCACCAAGATTCAGGCGATCCTCGACATGCAGGAGCCGCGAAACATCAAGCAGGTGCAACGCCTCACAGGTTGTATAGCCTCCCTCAACCGTTTCATATCACGGCTCGGCGATAAAAGCAAGCCTTTCTTCGCAACCATCAAGAACAAGAAGTTTGCATGGACGAAGGAAAGCCAGATAGCGTTCGCCAAAATAAAGGAATATCTATCTAACCCCCAGATCCTGGCAAAGCCGATCCCGGTGAGAAACTATTCCTTTACCTGGCAGCCTCGGAGGTCGCACTAAGTGCCGTTCTGGTGCGAGCGGAGGGACAAGCCCATTTGCCCATCTATTATGTTAGTCAAGCGCTCCACGACGCTGAAACACGTTATACACCATTGGAGAAGATCGCCTACGCCCTTGTCATGAGTATTCGTAAGCTGAGGGCTTACTTCTTCGATCACCAAGTGGAAGTCCTAACAACTCTACCTCTAAGGCAAGTCCTACACCGACCGGACACCAACGGGCGACTCCTCAAGTGGTCGCTGGAGATCGCCCAATACGGTATCACTTACGCTCCTCGCACGGAGATCAAGGGCCAAGCTCTGGCGGACTTCGTGGTGGAATTAACTTTCCCTCACCCGGCCAGGCCGGGCCCGACTGAAATTATATGTGGATGGCTCGGCGACCAATTCGCGAGCAGGGGCAGGGATTGTCCTCATCAGCCCCGACGGTCAAAGTTTCACAAATGCTGTACGTTTCGGTTTTCGTGCGACCAACAATGAAGCTGAATACGAAGCTTTGGTAGGCGGGCTTGATCTAGCCCTCGCCCTAGATGTTCGTTGCCTCCATATCTTCATGGACTCCCTTTTGGTCGTGAACCAAGTCAAGGGAGAATATTAGGCGCGCGGCGAACAGATGGTCAAATACCAAGAGCTGGTCGCCAAAATATGCACAAAATTTGAAGAAGTGCTAATCGAGCAAGTCCCGAGAGAGCACAACTCCCAGGCCGATGCTCTTTCCAAACTAGCATCATCGGATGGGGCAGCCGACTTCTCCAATATCCAAATCACAAAGTCAGCAAGGCCGGCGATCGACAGAAGCCTGGTTACCACGATTGCCATCGCCGAGGAGAACTGGATGACTCCATTCATCAAATACTTAAAGGATGGAATGGTCCCTGACGACCGTGTTAAATCTCGCTAACTCCAGCTCCGTGCGACCAGATATACCCTATTGGACGACCATCTTTACAAGCGAGCCTTCAGCCTTCCCCTCCTCAAGTGTATTACACCGGAGGAAGTTCGGCTCGTTTTAGCCGAGATCCATGATGGGATTTGCAGAAACCATGCGGGCGGGCGAGCTCTCATCCATAAGACAACCAGGCAATGTTTTTTCTGGCCATCACTTCAGAAGGATGCGATCGCCTATGCCAGATCGTGTCACAGGTGCCAGATAATGGGCCCAAACATCAAACTCTCCCCCGAACAGCTCACCTCCATGTACAGCCCTTGGTCATTTGCGCAATGGGGCATTGACCTTATTGGTCCCCAGCCGACGGCTCCTGGGGGCTGTAAATTTGCTATCGTAGGGGTCGACTATTTCACCAAGTGGGCAGAGGCCGAGCCACTAAACAAGATCGGCCAGGAACAGGTGATCAAGTTTATCTGGAAAAACATCATATGCCGATTCGATGCCCGTGCCATCATCTCCAACAATGGAAAATAATTCGACGGCACAGAAGTCATGCAATTATGTGAAAAGTGGGAATCAAAAGGTTATTCTCGGCGCCCTATCACCCTCGGACGAGCAGGCGGTAGAGGCGGTGAATAAGATCCTCAAACACACGATTAAAGCGCGACTCGAATCCGAGGCAAGGGCGATGGGCGGCGAGCTCTCGACGTTTTGTGGTCCTACCGACGGCGACCCGCAACTCAACCGCGAAACCCCATTCGCCCTTGCCTTGAGCGAAGCGGTGATTCCTTCAGAGATCACCGTCCTCGGCCATCGAACCCAACAGAGATGACGACCGACAACGATGTGGCCCGACGAATCGACCTAGACATGCTCGAAGAACGGCGGTGACCTCGAAATGAAGAACACAATCCACAAAGGAGAGCGAGAAGTTCTTCAATTCAAAGGTCAAAGAAAGAAGGTTTCAAGTGGGCGATCTCGTCCTCAAGAAGATCCAAACCCACACGGGCGTTTTCGGTCCGAATCGAGGGACCTTTCGGAGTATCCAGATGGCTAACTAAAGGAGCCTCTGACTGGAACATCTGACGGTACTCGGATCAATACCCACAGGCGCCGTGCATCTGAAAAAATACTACCAGTGATAATTTTGTATTCAATTTCAATGATGTACATGGAATATAATAAGATTTTTTCCTATCCCATCTATTCTGGCGATCGCCCCACCAGGCATATCGCATACCGCCGACGATCGTTGATCATGACGATCCGAGGTAAAATCAATGCAGCCATGGTCCTGGAGGTCGATGGAACTGACAGCTTCGCCCATGCAAGGTTCCTTTGGGCTGAGATCGCCCGCCCTTCGTTTAAATACGAGGCTGGCGTAGCCGAAGGACCCTCCAAAATAATCAGTAGACACGATCGCACGTCCTCAAGGTACATCATCTAACATGGTGAACCCGGACAATGCGACGTGCCACTACCACCGTCTCAACGTACACCATCGAGGGTCGCCATCTTCATGGCGGGCCGAGGTGGAAGCAGAGCTGACAAGCCGCGGACATGGAGTCGAATAAGCCGACGACGCCCCGCGCAAGGGCTCCTCCAGACCAAGATCGCCCGCCTTTCGTTTTAACACAAGGCAGGCGTAGCCTAACGGAGGACCCTCACAAAAAGTGAGTCGCGGGATACACAATATACCTCGCACACAAAGACACGATTGGGGAGGTCGGTCCATCGAACACCCCAACCGTAGATGATTCTTCAGAATCGGCAAAACTGAAGATAGCTCGCCAGACAAACTAGTTTTTGTTTCCTTACTTACAATAAGTAAACAAAAACAAGGGGCAGAGATGGGTCGAGCTAATCCCAAATACGATCGAACAAAAAGGAACCACGCACGATCGGCTTCGCTCAAACACACGCAGGACGATCAGAGTCATTCGACAAAAATTACAAGTAAGAATTCCGATTCAAAACATATCAATGCTTTCAACACTCAGACAATCGGTCGGATGAACAAAACGTCGAAAGCAATCATACACGTACTTGTAAAAACTCCACGCAAACATTCAAAGGCGATCGTATGTAAAGAGACAGTATGAAAAGAGGAACATTTTATTCATAACGCAAGTTTCGTACATTACGGGGCCCGAAGGCATTACAAAAGGAAAACAAAAAAGTACAAGTTACAGAGGAAAACAAAAATGTCTCTCAAGGCCCCGCCGGCTGGTCATCGCCCTCAGGTTGCGGATCGGCTTGGGCCCCCCCATCGGCCTCGGGATGAATGAGTTTACCAGTATACCAACTCAAGTCGATCCCGAAGTCGACAAAGTCAAGGATCGGCAAGGAGAACTCCGGGTGCAGAGGATGCTCGAGGGCATAGGATTTGAAGCTCTCCATTAAGGGACCGATCTCGATCCTTGCCTTTTTAGCGGCTCGAACAGCGTCAGCATAGGCCAAGTAATAAGCGAACTCGCCGACGAGCGCAACGTTGAGGTAGGGATCGGCCTCGATCGCCTTCAGCTGCCCCTTCAACTCCTCGGCCGTCTTCTCAACCTCCGCCAGCTCGACCACCTTGGCGGCATTCTCGCCCTTGGCCTTCTCCAGCTCCTTCTTCGCCGCCTCCAGCTCACCGCTGAGCCGATCCACCATCGCCTTGAGCCCGGCCGCCTCCTCATGCGAAGCCGCATACTTCTAGTGGGTTTCTTTCTCCTTATCACAGGACCGGTCGGCAGCCTCCTTAGAGCGGCTCAGCTCCTGCTTCAATCGGTCAACGTCCTGTTTAGCCCTTTTGGCCGTCTCCTCATACTCCTTCTCCATAGACTGGATCCGGTTAGCAAATTCAATGTTTTTATTCCGGGCGGCCTCGAGGTCGCTATGGAGACAAGCAGTGGAGGGTCGCCCCTCAAAATCCCTAGCGGCTTGGACGGCCATCGTCGCCGTCTGGAGAGCCAGGGCAACGGTCGCCTGCAGGGCATCTCCAGATCACCGACGAGTGATCGCATCAAGATCGGTCATCCAGGCCTTGGGCAGAGAGGTGATAGCCTGATGGACGTAAGTAGGGACGTCGAGAGATGTTTGCGGAGCCTTACTCGACAAAAAGTCCAGCACCATAGGAGCGACGTCCGGATCGGCGAGACGAACCCTGCGGCACAAACCAAAGAAACCAAGGAGTTAGCCTATACCTTACTCAGAATGCCTAACTCAGAAAATTTTGATCCTTTCTTACCTATTGACCAGCTCGGGATCGCGACCAAAATAAGGCTTGCCCCGAGAGGTTTCCGCCTCAGCGATCGCCACCTTCTTCGTAGGGCCGCCCGATGACCGGGAGCCGGTCGCCGAGGGCCTAGGGCCTGATCGCTCCATCATCGGGATGGCAGAAATAGGAGCCGTAGCAACCGGAGGCTCAAGAATGGATACATACGCCTCAGTAATCGGCATGGACTCCTCCGACCCCCGCCTCTTGCGGCGCTGAAGCTGTTCCTCTTCCTGAACTACCGGTTCGGCGACCGGCACCTCAGCAGGCCTCGTCACCGGAGCAGGGCGAGATGTCGTCGCAGGAACGCGACCAGTCTTCTTACCCAAGTGGAGGTGACCGATGAGTCCTGGATTCGACATAGCAATCTCTGATGGTGGCTCGGCAAGTCGGGGAAAATGAACCTCTGTCAAAGGAGAAGTACAAACAAGTTAGACAGCAACTTAAACGCTACGACCTCCTGGAGACGATCGTCAAGCAAGGAAACACCACTTAAGCTCATACCTGGAACTTTCAAGTGACGAGGGAAGCGAAACAACCGAGCCCCCAATCGATGAATTTCATTACCAAGCGAGCGAACGTCAATAAAGGAATCCGGCAAGGCACAAATCCGCTCCCAAACGATCAAGAAATTGAAAGGGAGATCGCCGATCGCTGGAACGAGAGGTCCTGCAAAAAGAAAACAAAATTAGATCAGTCCAAGACAAGCTCGATCAAGGGGAGAAGTAAAATCCTTACTCGGATTCCTCTCCCGAAAAGTGGTGGGGATCTCCAACTCATCATCCGGCCGGTCACTCGATGTCGATCGCCACGCTCCGCCGACCCAGCACCACTTCGCCAGGTCGCCTCGGAACTTGCTCGGCACATTGAGGACCACTCTCCCCATTCGGCCTTGGATATGGTTTCCGCCGATCGATCCTTTCTGCGCGGCCAGTTTAAACAGATAATTCATCTCCAGCGCAGTAAGGTGGCGGAACAACCGGTGGCCGCCAAACAGTGTCAGCGTGCAGATGACCTGTAGCCAAGCGTTCGGCGTCAGTTGGAGTGGCGCAAATTTCAGGCGATCAGCAAGTAGGAGACGGCGAATGGCAGAGGTAATCGCAGGCCGGCCTCCATAATCATCTCACTGACGGCAACCATATCCTCGGGCGGTTGATCGGCACGTTCATTCTCCGAGGGCACGTGCAGAGAAACGTCAGAGGGGATGTGATATTTTGCCCTCCAGCGGCTCAGGTCCTTCTTGGTCGCCGAACTCCGGATCTTACCGAGAGTCCACGAAGACGGGTCGGCGGCCCGAAAAACCATCCGCTTCACATGTTCATAAGGATGAGCGGCGGAGTAGGCTTTGAAGTCAAATTCCAGACAGGGTCCGGCGATCCCCTCCATAATCTTGGCAAAAGCCATATAGGCGGGGCCAAAAACACTCTGCCGTTCCCAGGTTAGCCACTTCTGTTCGTCCTCATCCGCCGGCGAGCCCCCCTGCTCCGCCGTCGCCGCCGTCTTCGCCACTGCGGCCTCATTGAAAATCTCTTCGAGTTCTGCGGGTGCAATCCCCGCACGAATGGCCTCAACGGCCGTTTCCATGTCGACTCCAACGGGAATCTCCTCCCGGTCAGGCGAAGCCGTGGCGGCAGAAGAACTTCCGGCGTCGAAGGTCTTGAATCCTCCCGACATATTATAAAAAGAAGAGGGAGATAGAAGATTGATTTTTTCTTACCTAGAGAAAAGAAGAAGATCGGCACAAGAAGCTCCAGAAATTTTTGCAGAGTTTCGGCTATGGATGCAAGGACGCGTAAAGAGTGAAGGAGAAGAAGCCCTGGCCCTTTTATAGATGGAGGCGGGGGTCTAAATGCAAATAGGAGAAATCTCGAGGGCTGGATTGCAACCGTCACGTGGGGACACATTAAATGCTGCCCTCGAATCCCGCGTACGCGTCGTTTCGAGGGCACGCCAACCGACAAGTCTGACAAACCGTCAGACTCTCCCAACCGTGGCGCGACGCGTGTCCTTGCCACTTTTAGAGAGCCCGCCTTCAATTCCCGCTGCTCCTGGCGCGAAAGGAGATCGTCCGGATTTGAATTCAGATCGGCTGATCAGCTAAACATTGGCGATCGCCAACAGTGCCACCTCACCCCGTGTTTTCAACATCGAGGCGAGCTGGGGGGCAATTGTTGTGCGACGATTAATACGCCTCGATAGGCAATCGGCATCACGATCAGAGAAGCCAACCATGGAAGACATACTCTGGACAACCGCCTAGAGTTCGGCACAATACGGCGACCGTCTTTTGGTACCCAGCGATCGTCTTTTGATATCTGACGATCGTCTTTAATGAGCGAACCAGAGGCGATCGTCTCGTGCCACGTATGGATCTAGCATCCGTCAAAGTCGTCGAAGACCGAATCTTAGACGGTGGCCCACGTGCGGATCTTCAAAGGATACCGACAGATAGGACCTTTGACCCCATCCTGTCACCTACCACACCTACCGACAAGGCCGCCGAAAGGTACAAAGTGGGTCCTCCCCAGACAGCTACCCAGGACGCATGCTGGCCTCCCATTGGCTCGCACAGCTGGCACCAGCAGCGGCCCCAGACTTTAAGGGAACAGCCCCACGTGACGGGACGATCGGCCACCTTATTATAATATAGAAAACGGCGGTCGCCCGCGATCGCCTGAGGGGTCCCAACTACCTTGTCCCCTATAAATAGAGGACTCACTACAGTGGCCAAACGGGGACGCGAATTTACTACGAATTCAGTGCAAAATACACACAAAAAGAGAATCAAAGACTCTTTTGGCAACCACATATACATTCATAGTGATATTCATACACATTTTATCATATATCACAAGCAAGAACTCACAGATTTACTTATCTGGTTCTTTCGGCAATCTACGCGCTCTACAGCCTAGATAACTAGAAGTCTTTACACTCCTTGTAATAGATTCTAACATTAATATTTGTACTCGACAGTATATTTATTAATAACATCTCGCGAGAGCATTCAAGCCCGGGATTAACAACCCCGGCAAATCTTGTGTTACTTATTTTCTCACGGAAGTGTTCTCGCATTTGTTTGTTACTCGATCATTCCAGCAATACTATCTCCGGATAATATTTTGGGTAACAACACGTGATGCCACAACGAATAATTTAAAAATATACGATTATACCATACATGATTATAAATCATAATCATCATCCAAAAGCATGCAAAATGCACAAATAATCGTATATACGGTATCATTGACCTCGCTCCGATGCCACTGTTGGGATTCCGAAAATAAAACGAAATACGTAGCGAAAAATAAAAACGAATCCCAAACAGGATCGATCAAGTAACGTATATACGAAAAATAAATACGAAGATAAAAATCATACCCTTGAAACCTTTGAAATAAATCTTCGTAAAAATGGATGACGATCACGAACCCCGTCCCGAACACGAAATCCCTTTGTTTCAAGCACCAAAACTTCTAAGCCTCTGCTTCACACGCGTTGGAAGTTGCCCGAAAAAATTCGATAGCAATCTGTTCTCCAAAAACACGGCTAGGAATTACTATAGGAATTTATATCTCTTTTTCTTTCTTAATTTTGTATCACCTCAAAGATGATAAATTGAAAAAAAAAATCCTCCCTCACTCAAAAAATTGCTCTCGGCCAGCTCTATTCAGCAGGTCAGTATGTGTGTGTGTGTGTGTTGTCACAAAGTCTCCTTTGTTATTGATGTGTTGATGATTATTTATCTACAAAAACAGCTCACATGAAGATATAATAATTCATCAAGCATTTCAACACATGATGACTTAATCAAGACAACCACAACACACATGCATGCAATAATACCATATGAGGTAGGGAATGTAACACCCCCGAAATCAAACAGGGAATATTACACACCGCAGACCCTCTCCGTGAGGATCCACCAGGCTAGACATCGAAACCACGCAATAAATTACATACCGACATGATAAAATACCAAATCCGTAGACCAACTTGGTCTTTCGTCACTAACATACAAGTCAAAAATACACATTTCTATATCGACTAATACCCATGTAAGGGTAAAATACACTCACAAATAAAAAGTACGACAGCGGAAAAGACCATACACGTACTCCGACTAACTGCACCCAAAACTGGACTTCATGTGATTAGTATCATTTGCCTTCCATAATCCTTCGCGCCGATCCTGTGTTTTGCTCCCAAACCTGCATGTACCTGGATGCAAAAACAGACATCCACCCCCCGAATACTCGGGGGTTAGAAAAACTCCACTGTTTTGCTAGTACAAGTATAAAGTGCAAATACGAGCCATATAAAATGTAATATCCGGATTTATTACTGTGTATTTCATCTGTATTCGAACCCTATATTATTCGGATTTGTAGTCTTGATTATTGGAGTATCACATTTCTTGCAATGGCATCTTTGTACATAAGTATAGCAACATGCAAATTTTCTCATGCAAACTCGTGATAGCACACGCTAAGAATGTAGCTTAACGCGAGCTATCGGCTACTACTAGCGCACGCTACATATGTAGGAGTTGCGTGCGCTATACACTAAATTATTGAGCTGGGCGGCTAGCACATGCGCCAGCCAGCACATGGGTCCGGATAAGATTCCCGCAGACGAACCTGGATAGATTTGGAGTCAACGCTTATTAGCGTGCGCTAATTATGTATTGTAGCGTGCGCTAATTAGCTAAAGTGCAGAATATTATAAATGAGACAACAACCCATTTTGGCTTACATTTCCTTCGTCCATTCTTCATTCTTGAGAGGCCAGAGAGCAATAATTATCCTTCTAACACACTTAGAACACATCTTCTTGATCCTTGAAAATTGGTTATTACTTGTGAGTGATCATTGAAGAGAAGTAACACCTTGGAGTGGCATATAACCAACCGGAGTCGGATCTTACCTTACGGTTCAGTAATTTCGGCATATTAAGGTATGTTCAATCCATCTCCAACCTTAGATTTGGATCCTAAGGAATTAAAAGATCATGTTAATGAGATATTGAATTTCATTAGTGAATTATTCAACAACATCATGTTTAGAAGATTGGAATGTCTACGATTACGATATTATTGTTGTAACCTTGAAGTTGGAATCCTAGTACTTCAAATGATGAGAGAAACATTTTGAAATTAGCAATCCGTATGATTTATGTTATCTTTGTGATCATGAATTCGAGGTGATATTATTTTCGGTTATAAGAACTTAAAGGAAGAATCATCTTAGGAAATATTCTTTCGTATAAGTTGGAATTGTTAGTTCACCTCAAGATGAAGCCTGAATGTGTATAATGATAGTAGAATCTGATACATCAACTGGAGATCACCAAACTTCGCATGAAAATTGTAATTAAGACGGATTATGGTGTTATGATGATTATACGTATACTTGCACCTCGAAGTTGTTATTATCCATGAGATCATTCATAAAGGTTATGAACATAACATGAAGTCGGATAACAAACATTAATCAATGAGGAATTCGCTTACTTCATCACCATTTGTATAATCTGCTGCCCTCAAGTGAACTGCCATGCACGCTTAGCGTGCGCTAAGCTACGTGAATTAGCATGCGCTATAGAGTACGTTTAACGTACGCCACGTTTGGAACTTAGCGTGCGTTAAGTCATCAGGCGAGTCAGTCGGCTGATCAGTGAAACCGACCATGCACGGTTAGCGTCGCTAGCGTGTGTATCTTGCATGCGCTAACGAGTAGCATTAACGTACGCTACATAGGATTCGTAGCGTGCGTTAAGCGATCCAGACAGATTGCATATTAAGGACTTCCTACCGTAATTTTTGAATTGTTAGACGTTCGTACGACATGAGATGAATTCTATGCTATTTCTTTTGTTAAGGTTCGAGCTTAGCACGTGATTGATCGAAGCGGATGACCTTCGAGTATTTTGATATTCGTGGATGTTTTATTCTTGTCAACGAACCGTGGCAAGTACTCTAACTAGAATTGTTTATATTATGACTGTTATGATGTGATTGTATTGTGTTAATGTGTTGTGATTATATGTCCACCATGCGTTGATCCGATGGGAATCATCATGGGAATCTATAGCTGTGTGCGCTGGATCGTTGGACAGGTAGTTCCACCATGTGTTGGTCCTACGGGATCATCATGGGAATCTATAGCTGTGTGCGCTGGATCATTGGAATACCATCAGTATGTTGAAACTGTTATGATATGATATGTGTTGTGGATATTTCTCGTTGGAGAAACTTGTTATGATATAATTGTTGATCATATCACTGTTGTATGATTATTGTACTTGTACTAGCATCGTTTTGCTAACCCCTTTCGGGGTGAACATTTGTGTATGTTCAGGATCCAGGAGAGCGGGGAAACAACCACTGGAGATGCATGACGACAAGGGTGCAGAGTGATGTTCCGGCCGGGTTTTATTGTCTGTTGTTTGTTGGTGATTTCAATAAGTACTCGAGTACGTCGTCAGTTTATAATGTTTGGATTTTATTGATGTATTTATAAATCTTCATTGGATATTTGTATTCTCGGTATGGAACCATACGGTTGTATTTTATTTCAGTGATTTCATAAGTTGGTATCTGTTATTGTCATTTCATTTATTCAGCCTTGTAAATTCTTATGTAAAGGATTTACGGCGCTGTAATATTCCCGAATATATCGGGGGTGTTACAGAATATGGTATCAGAGCTAAGATTATGGATATCTTGGCCATTGGGTTAAAATAGGGGTCATTTACGTCTTTTGAGGTAACCGGCCGTGAATAACATCACTGCACTGCCTACGTCTTCATGTGAACGGTGGTTGTAAGTTCCTAAACTCTATCTCGTTCTTTACATGTTGTACCTCTTTATACTTGAACATTAGAACGATGTTGTTTCCTGTATATTGAGAATTTGTGCTGACAGTATGTTGAGAGGCGGACGTGGACGTGGTCGCGGTCGTGGACGCGGACGAAGGAATGCTGAATGGGAGGTGTCGCCTTCTAATCAGGCCAGTCATAGCTCAGGCGAGCCGCAACAATCCATCAATGACGAATCGGAGCCTGCTGTACCAGAAATCCTTCGTCAAGTAGTGAACCAGATGACTCAGTTCTCTCAGGTCGTGGACCGAATGCAGGTGGCGGTGGGATTTCAGCAGGGAGATGGACAACAAAGGATTCCAGAAATGGGAAATTGAGGTTACCGATGGTTGCAAGAGGTAGCGAAAATGCAACCACCCAAATTTGACGGCTTTTCCGAGACTCCCACTTGGGATCATTAGTTGAAGGAATTGGAGAAAATTTTTGCTGGAATTAATTGCCCAGACGACAGGAGAGCTCCTATTACCCAGTACTTTCTGATATGGGAAGCATCCGAGTAGTGGGAAGCTATCCGACCTGCAGATCATGATGCCGATTGGACATAATTTAAAATGATGATGGAAGGTCAGTATTGCCCTCGTCCTGTGAGGGAAGCCAAGATTCGAGAGTTTTTCTCCGCTCAGCCATCAGACGAACCCATATCCCAGATAATTAAGACGTTTAACCAGCAGTTAACATTTGTTTGACATCTGGTCAGAACAGATGCAGAGATGATAATTCACTTTGAAATGAGGATGAAACCAGAAATCCAGAGGTACATGTCCGGTTTTGAATGTACCACCCTCCGTCAATACCAAGATAAGGCGTTGGCGTACGAAATTAAAGAAGCAACAATGGAGAAGTTTATGGAGTCGAAGAAACAGAAAGTCTCTGGTACTTTTACAGAGCACAAGAGCAGTGGGCCCCGCAAGACCCAGTCTTCTGTTCATTCTTTTAAGAAACCTCCGCACCCATCTAAGAGCGGAAAGAATTTCAGAACAATGTCAGCTACGACGGATACAGCTAGGAAGTGCTTTAACTGTGGTCGCCCAGGCCACCTTTGGCGTGATTGTTTGCACACTCCAGTTACATGTTTTGATTGCGGACAGGAAAGGAACCGTGCGATGTTTTGCAAGGATGCCACCAAGTACAATGGAACCCGTTCATCGCAGCCAGTTCAGAAGGAAGCTAGTATCCAACAGACGCAGCAAAGTGTTCAGATGCCTCAAAATTTTGGCCGCGGACGAGGCAGAGGACAATGGGACCGAAAGGGGATACCGAGTGCTGGATCTGTTCCCCCACGTCTGTACGAGATGAGGAGGACAGACGATCGGGATCTTCTTTGTCGCATCAGTCTTGTCCAGATCCTTTCCCAGCCAGTTAGCGTTTTATTCGATACAGGAGCTACGCATTCTTTTATATGCTTGTCTTGTGTAAATCGTTTGAATATTTCTGGTTTTCATACTTGTGAACCTTATGTTGTTGGTTTACCGAGTGGAGAGAGGATTGTTGGGAACTTAGAGACTAGAGATTTCCCTGTATCATTTGGGGGTAGGGAGTGGCTCTCAAATCTAATTGTGATAGAAATGCAAGGAGACGACCTGATACTCGGAGACAATTGGCTTAATCGATATGGAGCTATTGTAAACTACCGAAGGAGGAATATTTCACTGATCACTGACGATGGCTCCGAAGTACCGTTTGAGGGATGGAAACCAGGAAGTTCAGGAAAGTTGATCAAAGCAATGAAAGTTGTCAAATTGTTGAAACAGGGCTGTACCGGATACTGGTGTTATGCAATGAAGAGAGAAGATGAAATTGTGGAACTTTCATCCATTCCCGTTGTTAATGAATTTCCAGATGTATTTCCTGACGAGTTACCTGGACTACCTTCACGACGGGATGTAGAATTCACCATTGAGCTGGAACCCGGAGCTGCACCAATTTCTAAGGCGCCGTATCGTATGACACCTACTGAGATGTATGAACTGAAAAAGCATCTGGAGGAGTTACTGGACAAAGGCTATATCCATCCAAGCGTTTCGCCCTGGGGAGCGCCAGTTCTTTTTGTCCGAAAGAAGGATGGATCGCTTCGACTGTGTATCGATTATCGAGAACTGAACAAGATGACGATTAAGAATAAATATCCGTTGCCACGGATTGATGATTTATTTGACCAGTTGCAAGGAGCAACTGTATTTTCTAAAATCAATCTGAGATCAGGATACCATCAGCTGAGGATTAAGGAATCTGATGTTCCAAAGTCAGCATTCAGAACTTGCTACGGACACTATGAGTTTGTAGTAATGCCGTTTGGTCTCACTAATGCACCTGCTATATTCATGCAGTTGATGAACCGAGTGTTCATCGAATATTTGGATAAATTTGTGGTCGTGTTCATTGATGACATTCTGGTGTATTCTAAGAGCCAAGAAGAACATGCGCAGCATTTGCGGATTGTGTTAGAACTTTTGAGAAACGAACGACTGTACGCCAAACTCTCTAAGTGTGAATTCTAGCTAAAAGAAGTAATGTTCCTCGGTCATGTGGTATCAGCTGAAGGAGTCCGAGTAGATCCTCAGAAGATCGAAGCGGTTTTGGATTGGAAGCCTCCAAAGAACGTGAAAGAAGTCCGAAGTTTCTTAGGACTTGCTGGGTATTATCGTCGGTTCGTGGAAGGGTTTTCCAAAATCTCCCGCCCACTTACTCGACTCCTGCAGAAAACTAAAAAGTTTGAGTGGAACGAGTCGTGTCAGACTATTTTTGATGAATTGAAGAAGACATTGACGACAGCACCAATTTTATCACTTCCACAGGGGACTGGAGGATTCATAGTTTATAGTGATGCTTCGAACCAAGGACTCGGATGCGTATTGATGCAGAATGATAAGGTGATCGCTTATGCTTCACGACAGCTGAAACCTTATGAAATGAATTACCCAACACATGATTTAGAGCTGGCAGCAGTAATTTTTGCTTTGAAGATCTGGAGGCATTATCTGTACGGGACTCACTGTCAGATCTTTACAGATCACAAGAGTCTCAAATACATCTTCAGTCATAAAGAGTTGAACATGCGGCAAAGAAGATGGTTATAACTGATTAAGGACTATGACTTGGAGATTTTGTATCATCCAGGCAAAGCGAATGTAGTGGCCGATGCACTCAGCAGCAAGCCTATTTCTATTCGAATCTTTGGAGGCTGACCTCCCAACTTAGCCTTCAACGAGAGATGATTCGAGAAGGAATTGAAGTGTGGTTACAAAGAGTCCAAGGACAACTGTGCGTGATGGAAATAACTTCATCATTAACCGAATAAATCAAATCTAGACAGGCAGATGATCCTCTGATGATTCGGTTACGTGATGAAGTGATCAAGGGGAAGGCCCCTGGATTCGTAATTCATGATGATGTAGTTTTGATATTTCAGAACCGAATCTGCATTCCCGATATCGATGTTCTGAAACAGACAATTATGAAGGAAGCTCACAATTCGCCCTATTCTATCCACCCGGGCACCAGTAAGATATATAAGGACTTGAAGCAGAATTTCTGGTGGGGCAACATGAAGAAATATGTAGCGGACTATGTTTCGAAATGCTTTACTTGTCAGCAGGTTAAGATCGAGCATCAACGGCCTGCCGGAATGTTGAAGCCGCTCCTGATTCCTGAATGGAAGTGGGAGGACATATCGATGGACTTTATCACTAGTATGCCGAGAACCAAGACAGGAATGAACATGATTTGGGTGATAGTTGATCGTTTAGCCAAATCATCTCACTTTCTAGGCATTAAGGACACGTGGGGACCAGAGAGGTTGGCACGAGTATTTATTTCGGAGATAGTTCGATTGCATGGTACGCCGAAGACCACTGTTTCTGATCGAGACGGCCATTTTGTGTCTCACTTTTGGAAAGCAGTTCATAAGGCCTTGGGAACCGAACTGAACTTCAGCACGGCTTATCACCCGCAGACTGATGGACAATCCGAGAGGACTATTCAAATGGTGGAAGATATGCTGAGGGCTTGTGCCTTAGATTGGTCAACTGATTGGGAAGTTCATCTACCGTTGATTGAATTTACCTACTACAATAGTTGGCATGTTTCCATTATGATGGCACCATTTGAGGTATTATACGGGAGGAGATGTAGATCACCCCTATGTTGGGACGATTCATCAGACTTGATCGGGACAGAACCAGAGTTGATCATACAGACTCGAGAGAAGATAGACTTGATTCGTGAAAGGTTGTTGACCACCCAAAGTCGCCAGAAATCTTATGCAGATGTACGTCGTCGCCCATTGGAGTTCAATACTGGAGACCACATACTTTTAAAGGTTTCTCCTACTCAGGGAATCTTCCGTTTTGGAAGAAGGGGAAAGCTGAGTCCGAGATATATCGGACCGTTCGAGATCCTTGAGAGAGTTGGAGACTTGGCATACAGATTGGCATTGCCACCGTCATTGTGCCATGTTCATAACGTGTTCCACGTATCCCAGTTACGGAAATATATACCAGATCCTAGTCATGTCATTGATTTCGACGAGATCGAAGTCGCTCATGATGGGACATTTGAAGAAAGACCGGTCAAAATACTCGAGAGTCGAGTTAAGCAGTTGAGGAACAAACCAATCATTTTGGTCAAAGTTCAATGGTCACTTCACGGAGTGGAAGAAGCCACATGGGAAACGGAAGATGGCATGAAGTCCAGATATCCCGAGTTATTTTCGTCTTGAGTTTCGGGACGAAACTCCTTTTTAGTAGGAGAGTATGTAATATCCGGATTTATTACTGTGTATTTCATCTGTATTCGAACCCTGTATTATTCGTATTTGTAGTCTTGATTATTGGAATATCACATTTCTTGCAATGGCATCTTTGTACATAAGTATAGCAACATGCAAATTTTCTCATGCAAACTCATGATAGCGCACGCTAAGAATGTAGCTTAACACGCGTTGTCGGCTACTACTAGCGCACGCTACGTATGTAGGACTTGCGTGCGCTAGACACTGAATTATTGAGCTGGGCGGCTAGCACATGCGCCAGCCGGCACATGGGTCCGGATAAGATTCCCGCGGACGAACCTGGACAGATTTGTAGTCAACACTTATTAGCGTGCGCTGATTATGTATTGTAGCGTGCGCTAATTAGCTAAAGTGCAGAATATTATAAATGAGACAACAACCCGTTTTGGCTTACATTTCCTTCGTCCATTCTTCATTCTTGAGAGGCCAGAGAGCAATAATTATCCTTCTAACACACTTAGAACACATCTTGTTGATCCTTGAAAATTGGTTATTACTTGTGAGTGATTATTGAAGAGAAGTAACACCTTGGAGTGGCATATAACCAACCGGAGTGGGATCTTACCTTACGGTTCAGTAATTTCGGAATATTAAGGTATGTTCAATCCATCTCCAACCTTAGATTTGGATCTTAAGGAATTAAATGATCATGTTAATGAGATATTGAATTTCATTAGTGAATTATTCAACAACATCATGTTTAGAAGATTGGAATGTCTACGATTACGATATTATTGTTGGAACCTTGAAGTTGGAATCCTAGTACTTCAAATGATGAGAGAAACATTCTGAAGTTAGCAATCCGTATGATTTATGTTATCTTTGTGATCATGAATTCGAGGTGATATTATTTTCGGTTATAAGAACTTAAAGGAAGAATCATTTTAGGAAATATTCTTTCGTATAAGTTGGAATTGTTAGTTCACCTCAAGATGAAGCCTGAATGTGTATAATGATAGTAGAATCTGATACATCAACTGGAGATCACCAAACTTCGCATGAAAATTGTAATCAAGACGGATTATGGTGTTATGATGATTATACGTATACTTGCACCTCGAAGTTGTTATTATCCATGAGATCATTCATAAAGGTTATGAACATAACATGAAGTCGGATAACAAACATTAATTAATGAGGAATTCGCTTACTTCATCACCATTTGTATAATCTGCTGCCCTCAAGTGAACTGCCATGCACGCTTAGCATGCGCTAAGCTACGTGAATTAGCATGCGCTATCGAGTACGTTTAACGTACGCCACGTTTGGAACTTAGCGTGCGTTAAGTCATCAGGCGAGTCAGTCGGCTGATCAGTGAGGCACTGACCATGCCTGGTTAGCGCACGCTAGACTGTGTGTACTGCGTGCGCTAATGAGTAGCATTAACGTACGCTACATAGGATTCGTAGCGTGCGTTAAGCGATCCAGACAAATTGCATATTAAGGACTTCCTACCGTAATTTTTGAATTGTTAGACGTTCGTACGGCATGAGATGAATTCTATGCTATTTCTTTTGTTAAGGTTCGAGCTTAGCACGTGATTGATCGAAGGGGACGACCTTCGAGTATTTTGATATTCGTGGAAGTTTTATTCTTGTCAACGAACCGAGGCAAGTACTCTAACTAGAATTGTTTATATTATGACCGTTATGATGTGATTGTATTGTGTAAATGTGTTGTGATTATATGTCCACCATGCGTTGATCCGACGGGAATCATCATGGGAATCTATATCTATATGCGCTGGATCGTTGGACAGGTAGTTCCACCATGTGTTGGTCCGATGGTATCATCATGGGAATCTATAGCTGTGTGCGCTGGATCGTTGGAATACCATCAGTATGTTGAAACTGTTATGATATGATATGTGTTGTGGATATTTCTCGTTGGAGAAACTTGTTATGATATAATTGTTGATTATATCACTGTTGTATGATTATTGTACTTGTACTAGCATCGTTGTGCTAACCCCTTCGGGGGTGAACATTTGTGTATGTTCAGGATCCAGGAGAGCGGGGAAACAACCACTGGAGATGCATGACGACGAGGGTGCAGAGTGATGTTCCGGCCGGGTTTTATTGTCTGTTGTTTGTTGGTGATTTCAATAAGTACTCGAGCACGTTGTCAGTTTATGATGTTTGGATTTTATTGATGTATTTATAACTCTTCATTGGATATTTGTATTCTCGGTAAGGAACCACACGGTTGTATTTTATTTCAGAGAATTCATAAGATTGTATTTGTTATTGTCATTTCATTTATTCAGCCTTGTAAATTTTTATGTAAAGGATTTACGGCGCTGTAATATTCCCTAATATATTAGGGGTGTTACACAAAACACATTCCGAGAATACAACAAAAGACTTCCAGAGACATCTGATAATTAAAATAGTTCAAGTCTTGAAAGTAGAAACCACAACAAGAAAGCACTTTGAAAACATTTTCAAATCTCGGGAGTTTTCGAATACATTTGCGATAGTAAAGTTCTTAATTCTTCAAAAGCCTCTTAGGGTCACCGCCCCAAAGTTCATTTTCCAAAAATGCAAAACCGATTAACAAAACACGGGGTTCACAACCCAATTCATTCCAGTCACAAAACACAAGGTCCACGACCCAACCATTTCGATCACCAACACAGGGTCCACGACCCGTTCATTCACTTCAATTTACTTCCAAAAATACATTACACATAACACATTATGTTTATGCCATTTTAGCCAAACACCAAGACTCGATATATAATGTCTCTCGACTCCGAGCAACAAGCATTGTGATACTCCGGACATATCACAATTAATCATCGTTACAAACATTCTGGCAATTCTCGCGACCCGGTCCGGCCCTCAAGCCACCAAGTCCCTGTGTGCCCCGTCGAGCAATCCCGAGGTGAGAATGCTCACTCGAAGTAACCCTCGCGACCCGGTCCAGCCACTAAGCCACCAGGTCCTCGTGTGACCCCGTCGAGTCAATCCCCGAGTGAGAGTACCCGAGAAAAACTTACAACTCTCATCAATTCTCATTTCCAAAACCGCAATCCTCAAGAGTCAATCACAATATATATATATAGTCGAGGTATTTTGCTAAAATGGCCATATTATCCAACACATACTCACGACCCAAAATTAATACTGTCCACAAATAAACACACTTATCTCAACAACACCGAACGACACAACCAATATCACACAACTCATATATCCACCGATAACCACATGAATCCACGCACAATTTATAACAAAAGGATTTAACTACAAATTACCGACGACATATTCACACATAATGACATCATCCGAAGGTAGGAAGTTCCTATACTCAACACTAACACACATAGTCAAATAAGCACATTAAGTCTCGAACACAAGATTCGTCCTTTAAGAAAACCATAATTGTAAATATACTGAATCTTTTGAGAAAAGGTTGTAAATATTCATTTAGCACATATCGTCAATTTTCAACCACTATATTCACAAAACACGTAAAGTATGGGCAAGATACTTGCCTCAGTATTTGATACCGGACACTCCGACGAACATGGCTTAACCGGAAAACCTCGAATGCCCACAACTCTCCGGCGGAAACGACGGTAACACCACCGATCGGAAAAAGGCGAACGAAAGGGTTCCAGATCGATTTCTTCGCAAGGAACCTGACCCCAACATCATACCATGAATAAATTGATGATCGAACGAGGAAGAATAATCGTAGAACGCCCGAATCCCCTTTGTGACATTTTATCGAACACTTTCAAGGTGTCGATTCGAAACTCAATAAAACGATGAATCCTCGGCAATCCAACCGTGGAAAAACAAGGGATTCGATATGACACAACTTAATAATCATCAATCCATCACTATTCTAAGTCATAACGAATCAAACGGACGAAATCAACAAAATCCCCAATTTTTCTCAAAACTATGATTTTAGGAAAACTAACCTTGATTCGCTGGATTGAAGGATGTTATGGAGTGATTAGTCGATGATATGAGCTCCCAAACTTCATGGATTAATTGCATAACAACATGCCTTCATGATCTCCAAGGATACAGCCGCGGAAGAGAAAGGGAGAAAATGAAAAATGAGTGCAAACAGGACTGCTCGGTCATATTTATACTTGTGCAGCCTAGCGTGCGCTAGACTGCCGAGCTAGCGTGCGCTAGCGGGCTGTCATGGTCGAGAATGTTCGTCCGGGGCCCGCCATCATGTGCTGAACACGTGCGCTGTCGGCTCGGGCCACAACCCAGAGACTTCCTGGCTCGGCCAGGTAGCGTGCGCATCCTTCCGGCCGTAGCGTGCGCTACCTGCCGGCCGTAGCGTCTTGATGTCCGGCGATGGCGTGCGCTACATGCCGATCCTCCCGAGTCCATAACCTTTCTACCCCTACTGCCTCGACCGACTAGTGCGCGCAGCCAACCGGCCGTAGCATGCGCTGCCTCCTGGCCGTAGCGTGCGCTATCTTCCGGTCGTAGCGTACGCTATGCCGGTTCTTGCCGCACCCGCCCGGCCAGTGCCCGCAACCGTCCGGCCAGTGTCCGACCACCATGATTCGACGACTCGATTTTCCGAAATCGCACGGAACGAACACGACAAAATACTCGGGGACAACATCATCGGTCCGAAATGAAAACAACGGATAACAAATCATCACCTACGGTCTTAAACACCAAAGTCAGTTGTCGAGAAAATAATACCGGGACTCGACAACCGGGAAATATCTGAGAAAAAATCCAAAATAACCGGAACGAAAATCGTGGGTATTACATTCTACCCCCCTAAAAATAAGTTTCGTCCCAAAACTTAAAACAAAAGCAAGGCGACTTGCGACAACACACCAGAACTCCATGCAGTATAAAGCCACTACGATCCGATTCAATACGCAAGAATGCTTACGAAAAGCAACGAGCATGAATCGCTGCGGTTGATAAAACCGATCAATACAAAAATCAAATCACGATTCCAATGCTGAAGGGTATGAAATTCCAGTAACTCAAATACGAAGACAATTTCTCAACACTTATGGAAATTACGAAATGGCTCAGATGTTCAATAATCACGATTACGAGATCAAACAATAATGATTGTGTTGTGTCAAGATTTAACACCTTCCGACCGGCGATCGCCTCCCAGGCCGAGCGACCAACTTTCTGCCAAGCGGCCAAGGCAGATCTGCCGAGCAGCAACCAGGCGACCAAGCCTCAACCCAGCGGACCAGCTAAATCGGCCAAAGGAAGGTCCCAGGACAAGTCCGTGCGAGCGATCGACCTCGAATACGATCATCACTCGGCACTCGGCGGCCGACTCTGGCGATCGACTAGCGGACGATCCTCTCTGGGCATCTGCCGATCGACCTTTGGTGGCCGACCTCTCGGGCATGCGATCGACCCATCATGACGATCTCCACCGATGACCATCCGGTCGGCAAAGACCAAGTCTCAAAAGCCCGACCCCACGTGCGAGATCCCCAAAGGCGCCGACAAAACCTGTCTCCTACCTCACCTACCCGGCATGGCCCGGACTGCGAAAGGAGTTGGCGGACAAGACATGTGACTACGATCTGTCACCTACGACAAAGTCCGCGAAAGTAGCTAAGTGGGACCTCCTGTGGCGGTGCTTCGGACGCGTCTTTGGATCCTCATTGGACCGCACGGCCGCCACAGTGTAACTTTGGACTTTTGGCGGGCGGCCACGTGCCCTTTAGGACGATCGCCCGGCACATTAAATGCCGAAAGACGATCGCCCACTAGGGACAGGGCCTCTCGGCCTCTATATATACAAAGCGCCTTCACTTGTAAAAGGGACGAACTTCTACCACCGAAACTCTTACGCACAAATCGAGATTCGACTCTCTAAACACTCGGCAATATCACGATACGAAGCAAATCATTAAGCACTTGGCTAACATCCAACTCTTGGCATGACTTTCTTTCGGTCTTACTTCTCCGGCCTTTTCTCCTCGAGCAGTTACCGGGACGAAGAACACCTAGCTTCGCTCAAGAGCCGGATCAACAGAGTCTTTTTACACTCATTGTACTTAGATTTCTCTAATTAATACTTGTATCCACGAATATTTGTGTTAATAACATCTCGCGAGAGCATTCAAGCCCGGGCCTAACAAACCCGGCAAATCTTGTTTTATCAACCATCTCTCGGAAGTGCTCCCGCATTTGTTTGTTGTCCGTCTCCAGCAGTATTTAATCTTCGGATAGATATTTTGGGCAACAACAATTGGCGCTAGAAGAAGGGGCATCCAACCCTCGAATTTTTACACCTACCGTCCCGAAGAACACTCACTGTTCTCGGGCGGATATTTGAAGTGACACTCACCGCACTTCAAAAGAAATCCTTCGAAATCATGTCTTCCGCATCCGCGTCGAAGAAAGCCGTGGTCACCGGCCGGACCCTGTTCCGTCGGTCAGAGCCGCAACCGATGGTGGAAGGTAGCCGCCGCGGCCGGGCGCTTCGACCACGTCCGGGAAGGCGGCCCGAGCCTCTCGCTCGATCGGTTCGAACCAAGGAACAGATCGAAGGGAGCCTGGCCGTCCTACAGAGCGACGGAGTGCTCTCGACGCGCCTCCGGCTCACCCCCGGTCTCTCGCCGGGAGATCAGCGGAAGCTCAAGGCACTCTTGGCGAGCAATCGCCAGAGGCTCCGTCCGAGGAAGAGGCGCTCGCCACCGGGCACCTCTGTCTTCGATCGCTGGCGGTGACCCGAGCTCTACGGGCGGTCACCCGGCTACGAGGCAGCGGAGTTTGAGTCCGTCACCGGGAGCTCGGCTACCCGAATCCCGGAGCGGCTGGCCGTCAGCTCCCCCTCGCCGAATTGCCGAGGTCGGCGCGGCGGAGCCGGAGATCGGTACACGATCGCCTCGGCTCCTGCTCCCAAAGCCGATCGGCAAGCGACCAAGCCACGGCGATGGCCGCAATGCAACGCTCAATGACATGAAGGCGCTCCTGGAATCTGTGGCGGGCGCCAAGAAGACGATCGCCGAGCCGCTCGCGATCGACATCGAGCTCGCCCCGTGCGGCACAGATCGCTCCCCGCAAACACCGTGTACGTGGGGCGATCGGACCCCAAGTGCACCTAAGGAAGTTTAACATCTACATGATAGGTGCGGGGCATCGGACGCGACCGGATGCCGAATGTTCCCCTCGGCCGGACGACCTCGCCCGGCCGGTGGTACACTTCATTGCCACCTCGGTCCATTGGCTCCTTCAACGAGTGGCGCATGGCTTCACCGAGTACTTCGCCACCGTGGTCGTCGGCCGAAGGTCCCCTTCGCATGATGCAAATCAAGCGGGGAGAAGAAGAGTCCGACTCGGACTACATCGACCGGTAGACGTAATCATCCTCAATGGCGAGCCCATAAGCGATGAGACCGCCTCTACGCGGTCCTAGGAGGTTTTCGTGGTTTTTCGCCTATGTTCGGGCATCTTACGAAGACCCAACCTCGACTCCACGCAGCCTTCCGGCTAGAGCCGCAGATTTTCTCGCCGTGCAAAGGTTTCTTCTTAGCTCGTGAGCGCGATCGGCACCGGACGACGATCTCCCGCCCGATCGCCAATATCGACCTACGAATAAGCGATCGGCCGAGCGACGATCGCCACTCTTCCAGGCCGATCGCCGATCATCACGCTATATCATCCGCAGTTCGGAGGACACGATCGCCATCTACATCCGGATATAACATGACGGACTAAGGCATAAGATCGCCTCCACCGCACATCATAAAGCCATGGCCCTGTCGATGGAACTGGGCCGTCTGCCATGCAAGGTCCTTTCGGCCAAGATCGCCCGCCCTTCGTTTAAATACGAGGCCGGCGTAGTCGAGGGCCCTCCAACATTAATGGACTCATTCCACAACCCCGTCTCAACGCACACACTGCCGAGGTCGGCCATCTCCATGGATGGCCGAGGTGGAAGCAGAGCTAACAAGCCGCGGGCGTGGAGTTGATTCATCCGACGCTGCCCCGCGCAAGGACTCCTCTAGACCGAGACCGCACGCCTTTCGTTTAAAAACAAGGCGAGGCGCAGCCTAACAGAGCACCCTCATAATAAAGTGAGTCACGAGACACTCATTGTCTTCGCGCACCAAGACACGGTCATGGGGTCGGTCCATCGATCTCCGCGACTGTGCACGATTCCTCAAGCAAGCGAAACCACCAAGTTTCCATGGGGGATCGGCCAATGTTGTTTTTTGCAGGTACAAGACCGAAAGATAGCTAAGCCAATCGACTATGTTAGCCCAAGTCCGAGTCCTAAGTCGGCTCAGGTCGCCCGTCCTCATCCAGACGCGATCACCAGCAAGAACCACCTCGCCCCATGTCTTCGACATAGGAACAAGCTGGGGGGCAATTGTTGTGTCAAGATTTAACACCTTCCGACCGGCGATTGCCTCCCAGGCCGAGCGACCAACTTTCTGCCAAGCGGCCAAGGCAGATCTGCCGAGCAGCGACCAGGCGACCAAGCCTCAACCCAGCGGACCAGCTAAATCGGCCAAAGGAAGGTCCCAGGACAAGTCCCGGTACCGAGCGATCGACCTCAGATACGATCATCACTCGGCACTCGGCGACCGACTCCTGGCGATCGACTAGCGGACGATCCTCTCTGGGCATCTGCCGATCGACCTTTGGTGGCCGACCTCTCTGGGCATCTGCCGATCGACCCATCATGACGATCTCCACCGATGACCATCCAGTCGGCAAAGACCAAGTCTCAAAACTGACCCCACGTGCAGATCCCCAAAAGGCGCTGACAAAACCTGTCTCCTACCTCACCTACAAGCATGGCCCAGACCTGCGAAAGGAGTTGGCGGACAAGACATGTGACTACGATGTCACCCATCGACAAAGTCCGCCGAAAGTAGCTAAGTGGGACCTCTGTGACAAGTGCTTCGGACGCGTGCCGGATCCTCATTGGACCGCACGGTGGCCACCACCCGTAGCTTTGGACTTTTGGCAAGCGGCCCACGTGCCCTTTAGGACGATCGCCCCGGCACATTAAATGCCGAAAGACGATCGCCCACTAGGGACAGGGCCTCTCACCTCTATATATACAAAGCACCTTCACTTGTAAAAGGGACAACTTCTACCACCGAAGCTCTTCTGCACAAATCGAGATTCTGACTCTCTAAACACTCAGCAATATCACGATACAGAAGCAAATCATTAAGCACTTGGCTAACATCCAACTCTTGGCAACAACTTTCTTTCGGTCTTACTTCTCCCGGCCTTTTCTCCTCGAGCAGATTACCGGCGGGACGAAGAACACCTAGCTTCGCTCAAGAGCCGGATCAACAGAGTCTTTTTACACTCATTGTACTTAGATTTCTCTAATTAATACTTGTATCCACGAATATTTGTGTTAATAACATATCGCGAGAGCATTCAAGCCCGGGCCTAACAAACCCGGCAAATCTTGTTTTATCAACCATCTCTCGGAAGTGCTCCCGCATTTGTTTGTTGTCCGTCTCCAGCAGTATTTAATCTTCGGATAGATATTTTGGGCAACAACAATTGGCGCTAGAAGAAGGGGCATCCAACCCTCGAATTTTTACACCTACCGTCCCGAAGAACACTCACTGTTCTCGGGGCAGATATTTGAAGTGACACTCACTGCACTTCAAAAGAAATCCTTCAGAAATCATGTCTTCCGCATCCGCGTCGAAGAAAGCCGCTGGTCAGCCGGCCAGACCCCCTGTTCCGTCCCAGTCCGAGCCGCAACCGATGGTGGAAGGTAGCCGCCGCGGCCGGAGGCGCTCGACCACGTCCCGGGAAGGCGGCCCGAGCCTCTCGCTCGATCGGTTCCGAACCAAGGAACAGATCGAAGGGGCCCTGGCCGTCCTACAGGAGCGACGGAGTGCTCTCGACGCGCCTCCAGCTACCGCCCCCCCGGTCTCTCGCCGGGAGATCAAGCGGAAGCTCAAGGCACTACTGGCCGATGCTGAACATTTGTGTATGTTCAGGATCCAGGAGAGCGGGGAAACAACCACTGGAGATGCATGACGACGAGGGTGCAGAGTGATGTTCCGGCCGGGTTTTATTGTCTGTTGTTTGTTGGTGATTTCAATAAGTACTCGAGCACGTTGTCAGTTTATGATGTTTGGATTTTATTGATGTATTTATAACTCTTCATTGGATATTTGTATTCTCGGTAAGGAACCACACGGTTGTATTTTATTTCAGTGATTTCATAAGTTGGTATTTGTTATTGTCATTTCATTTATTCAGCCTTGTAAATTTTTATGTAAAGGATTTACGGCGCTGTAATATTCCCTAATATATTAGGGGTGTTACACAAAACACATTCCGAGAATACAACAAAAGACTTCCAGAGACATCTGATAATTAAAATAGTTCAAGTCTTGAAAGTAGAAACCACAACAAGAAAGCACTTTGAAAACATTTTCAAATCTCGGGAGTTTTCGAATACATTTGCGATAGTAAAGTTCTTAATTCTTCAAAAGCCTCTTAGGGTCACCGCCCCAAAGTTCATTTTCCAAAAATGCAAAACCGATTAACAAAACACGGGGTTCACAACCCAATTCATTCCAGTCACAAAACACAAGGTCCACGACCCAACCATTTCGATCACCAACACAGGGTCCACGACCCGTTCATTCACTTCAATTTACTTCCAAAAATACATTACACATAACACATTATGTTTATGCCATTTTAGCCAAACACCAAGACTCGATATATAATGTCTCTCGACTCCGAGCAACAAGCATTGTGATACTCCGGACATATCACAATTAATCATCGTTACAAACATTCTGGCAATTCTCGCGACCCGGTCCGGCCCTCAAGCCACCAAGTCCCTGTGTGCCCCGTCGAGCAATCCCGAGGTGAGAATGCCCACTGGCAACCGTCGCGACCCGGTCCAGCCACTAAGCCACCAGGTCCTCGTGTGACCCCGTCGAGTCAATCCCCGAGTGAGAGTACCCGAGAAAAACTTACAACTCTCATCAATTCTCATTTCCAAAACCGCAATCCTCAAGAGTCAATCACAATATATATATATAGTCGAGGTATTTTGCTAAAATGGCCATATTATCCAACACATACTCACGACCCAAAATTAATACCGTCCACAAATAAACACACTTATCTTCAACAACACCGAACGACACAACCAATATCACACAACTCATATATCCACCGATAACCACATGAATCCACGCACAATTTATAACAAAAGGATTTAACTACAAATTACCGACGACATATTCACACATAATGACATCATCCGAAGGTAGGAAGTTCCTATACTCAACACTAACACACATAGTCAAATAAGCACATTAAGTCTCGAACACAAGATTCGTCCTTTAAGAAAACCATAATTGTAAATATACTGAATCTTTTGAGAAAAGGTTGTAAATATTCATTTAGCACAGATCGTCAATTATCAACCACTATATTCACAAAACACGTAAAGTATGGGCAAGATACTTGCCTCAGTATTTGATACCGGACACTCCGACGAACATGGCTTAACCGGAAAACCTCGAATGCCCACAACTCTCCGGCGGAAACGACGGTAACACCACCGATCGGAAAAAGGCGAACGAAAGGGTTCCAGATCGATTTCTTCGCAAGGAACCTGACCCCAACATCATACCATGAATAAATTGATGATCGAACGAGGAAGAATAATCGTAGAACGCCCGAATCCCCTTTGTGACATTTTATCGAACACTTTCAAGGTGTCGATTCGAAACTCAATAAAACGATGAATCCTCGGCAATCCAACCGTGGAAAAACAAGGGATTCGATATGACACAACTTAATAATCATCAATCCATCACTATTCTAAGTTATAACGAATCAAACGGACGAAATCAACAAAATCCCCAATTTTTCTCAAAACTATGATTTTAGGAAAACTAACCTTGATTCGCTGGATTGAAGGATGTTATGGAGTGATTAGTCGATGATATGAGCTCCCAAACTTCATGGATTAATTGCATAACAACATGCCTTCATGATCTCCAAGGATACAGCCGCGGAAGAGAAAGGGAGAAAATGAAAAATGAGTGCAAACAGGACTGCTCGGTCATATTTATACTTGTGCAGCCTAGCGTGCGCTAGACTGCCGAGCTAGCGTGCGCTAGCGGGCTGTCATGGTCGAGAATGTTCGTCCGGGGCCCGCCATCATGTGCTGAACACGTGCGCTGTCGGCTCGGGCCACAACCCAGAGACTTCCTGGCTCGGCCAGGTAGCGTGCGCATCCTTCCGGCCGTAGCGTGCGCTACCTGCCGGCCGTAGCGTGCGCAGTGTCCGACAGTAGCGTGCGCTACATGCCGATCCTCCCGAGTCCATAACCTTTCTACCCCTACTGCCTCGACCAACTAGTGCGCGCAGCCAACCGGCCGTAGCATGCGCTGCCTCCTGGCCGTAGCGTGCGCTATCTTCCGGTCGTAGCGTACGCTATGCCGGTTCTTGCCGCACCCGCCCGGCCAGTGCCCGCAACCGTCCGGCCAGTGTCCGACCACCATGATTCGACGACTCGATTTTCCGAAATCGCACGGAACGAACACGACAAAATACTCGGGGACAACATCATCGGTCCGAAATGAAAACAACGGATAACAAATCATCACCTACGGTCTTAAACACCAAAATCAGTTGTCGAGAAAATAATACCGGGACTCGACAACCGGGAAATATCTGAGAAAAAATCCAAAATAACCGGAACGAAAATCGTGGGTATTACATTCTACCCCCCTAAAAATAAGTTTCGTCCCAAAACTTAAAACAAAAGCAAGGCGACTTGCGACAACACACCAGAACTCCATGCAGTATAAAGCCACTACGATCCGATTCAATACGCAAGAATGCTTACGAAAAGCAACGAGCATGAATCGCTGCGGTTGATAAAACCGATCAATACAAAAATCAAATCACGATTCCAATGCTGAAGGGTATGAAATTCCAGTAACTCAAATACGAAGACAATTTCTCAACACTTATGGAAATTACGAAATGGCTCAGATGTTCAATAATCACGATTACGAGATCAAACAATAATGATTGTACAACGACGAACAAATAGCAATTATCGAACAACAACAATCAACTATGAAGTTCACACCTCAAATCAAAACATCAATAAACTTGTAGGAATCACGAGGTGTTAATTTCGAACACGGTTCACAAGAAATCGATCCGAATTTGGAAAGATCACAACGATATACACATCAATTTGGAACAATATCAGAACTCGCTCGAATGACAAAGGTGAGAAACAATACAAGGTCAGAAGCATTAACGAACACAATCGCCTCAATACGATCGAACGAAACGGAAACGAGAAGAAAAAAAACATGGGTATTACATCATATCACCTTTAAAAGAGGTTTCGTCCCCAAAACCTAAACAACGAAAGCGAAGTGCTTGAATATCAACTTTCCCGGCCATATCCTCTTGGTCCCGCATCTAATCTCCATAACCATCTGTACCGCAGTCATGGTCGCGTCCGCTGTCCCTCAGCATACTAAGCGGATTCTCACTCAATACGATTGCACTACTTCGCGAAAACAATATGCTAAAGTACCAACTTAGCATGACATATCACATAAGGTAACCAATAACAACTCAAAAAGAAAATCCACAAGGTATCCTTTTAAAGGAAATCTTTTGAAAATTCTAGGATTTGTATGCTATTCAAAATAACTTTAAAAGTACTTTTGGTACCTCGGGTTGTTTAATCAAAACTTGTAAACAACATACTTTAACCGTCTCATTTGAAATCATTTGCCAAAATAATAATTCCTTGAAACTGGCGTTATCAAAATCATCATGCCTCTATGCATCATCATCACCGTTAACAACCAACAAGTTAACCATGCAAGACCATGAAACCATTCTTACATACTCTAACATTTCCAAATCCGAGTTTAAACTTTACATCGAGTGAGATTTTTCATCTCTCACTATATATTTTTGAAGAAGAAATCGTATTGTTTTTTTTTTGAAAAAATAATTTGTGTGAAAGATTTTTGAAAATCATGTACTCGAATTATTCAAAAATATAATAGTACGTTAAAAGTCATTTCCGAAAATTCTCCCAACACTAGACAAGAATCAACGACGGTAATATTTTACAAAATGTTTAAGGTACTTTAAAACAACTCTTTCAATACCGTCGAGGTTTTATTTGATAATCCTAGGCCGGCTCGCAAATTTCAAACAATTTCCAAAGTTCATACGAAGCCGCCGAATTAATCAAAACGTCAAATTAGTTTCAAAAATTGATTTCCGCAACTTGCACAAACTTATGAAAGTTTCAGGAAAACATTTTCGAACACACACACACAACAGACATAATTTATCAACTCACCGAACAAAATCAATTATCACTTAGAACGAATGAAAGGTCACAACACACGTTCACACAACACGGTTGTCATCACTAGACAATGCACATAGAATACAGTTACGGGCGATCGACTGTCAAGGTTAGGCCTAATAGTTAAAAGAAATGTGGTTCTCTAGCCTTTGTCCCGGCTAACTAACGCGCGCTACAACAATTATTTAGCGTGCGCTATCCATGCCGCATTAGCGCGCGCTAGCCTCGCACTCAGCGTGCGCTAGCTTCTCCAACCCAGCAACATGATCGCGAACATATATATAAGACATTACTAGAATCGATGGTCATAAATAATCAACAACACGTTCGAATCTCAAAGCCATCGATGTAACACTTCATGAGCAACCATCAAAAGACAATTGTCATTCAAAAACCGAAATCTCACCACTTATTAAAGAGATCTATCTCAATGTACACAAATCGAACGACTCAGCATTCACATCATAGTTTTAATTTAAAACTGGCAACACTGCCCGAACAACAAGAACATCATCACGTATTTGCCGACTAACAACCATAAAACCGATACGTTGAAAACGAGAGTCACGTCTTGTCTACATTTTGTAGACTTCACTTGGGTTCAAAAATCGTGTTTTGAAAACTTATAATACAAGATGAAAATAAAATATCGGTAGTTTGAATTCTTAAAAAAAAATTGACCTTGAGGTCATCATATGAAAATCAAACTTTTTCCTCCCTTTGGAGGATGTTTTAAAATAAAAATATACGTGTCTCTCCAAAAATATGTAAAGTTTTAAAATATCACATTGATGAATTTTTCTTTGCGTAACCTCACCCAGGCTATTACTCTTGTAAAAACGACTTATATCAGGATGTGTGTATATATACATATACGTTGGTACCACTTTCATTCTCGCATCATACGAGGATCAAACAACATAGGTCACATAATCACAAATCACCTTTAAACTCCACGTCATAACACAAAATCATACAAGCTCGTATATCACAAGGCACAGTATAGTAGGGAGACTTACAATCCACAGGTCGCACGAAGATGATGGCGGTACCTCGATACTAATCACGGCCGACATCACAAACGACGCGTCGTGACACGACTTAGACAGACACAATCTGACAGAACAAGACATGACAATACCCGACTGGACCCGACAGCCTAGGTTTCCGCAACCTAAGCTCCGATACCATAAATGTAACACCCCCTAAATCAAACCGGGAATATTACACGCCGCAGACCCTCTCCGTGAGGATCCACCAGGCTAGACATCGAAACCACGCAATAAATTACATACCGACATGATAAAATACCAAATCCGTAGACCAACTTGGTCTTTCGTCACTAACATACAAGTCAAAAATACACATTTCTATCTCGACTCATACCCATGCAAGGGTAAAATACACTCACAAATAAAAAGTACGACAGCGGAAAAGACCATCACGTACTCCGACTAACTGCACCCAAAACTGGCCTTCATATGATTAGTATCATTTGCCTTCCATCATCCTTCGCGCCGATCCTGTGTTTTGCTCCCAAACCTGCATGTACCTGGATGCAAAAACAGACATCCACCCCCCGAATACTCGGGGATTGGCAAAACTCCACTGTTTTGCTAGTACAAGTATAAAGTGCAAATACGAGCCATACAAAACACATTCCGAGAATACAACAAAAGACTTCCCTAGATATTTGATAATTAAAATAGTTCAAGTCTTGAAAGTACAAACCACAACAAGAAAGCACTTTGAAAACATTTTCAAATCTCGGGAGTTTTCGAATACATTTGTGATAGTAAAGTTCTTAATTCTTCAAAAGCCTCTTAGGGTCACCGCCCCAAAGTTCATTTTGCAAAAATGCAAAACCGATTAACAAAACATGGGGTTCACAACCCAATTCATTCCAGTCACAAAATACAGGGTCCACGACCCAACCATTTCGATCACCAATACATGGTCCACGACCCGTTCATTCACTTCAATTTACTTCCAAACATACATTACACATAACACATTATGTTTACGCCATTTTAGCCAAACACCAAGACTCGATATATAATGTCTCTCGACTCCGAGCAACAAGCCTTGTGATACTCCGGACATATCACAATTAATCATCGTTACAAACATTCTCGCAATTCTCGCGACTCGGTCCGGCCCTCAAGCCACCAAGTCCCTGTGTGCCCCGTCGAGCAATCCCGAGGTGAGAATGCCCACTCGAAGTAACCCTCGCGACCCGGTCCAGCCGCTAAGCCACCAAGTACCCGTGGGACCCCGTCGAGTCAATCCCCGAGTGAGAGTACCCGAGAAAAACTTACAACTCTCATCAATTCTCATTTCCAAAACCGCAATCCTCAAGAGTCAATCACAATATATATAGTCGAGGTATTTTGTGTAACACCCCCAAATTTAACCGGAAATATTACAGCGCCGTGGGCCCCGAGATGGAACCCACAAGGCTAAAAGAATTTTCGCAAACATTAACAAATGCCCAAGAGGCCAACGATGGTACTATCTTTAAAAATTCAAGAAGACTTATAAAATCCATTTATCGAAAACCGTCGTAAAAACTCATTTGAAATCGCAAGGCCAAACTGCCGACACTCAAAAGTTTAGAAAATGATTTCCAAAGTAACCTCAGTTACCAGATACCAAAAGAGCATTTCAGAATACTCACGCAGCGGAAAAAGACCAACCATAAAGATACTCTAGCATTGGAACACGAGAACCAATCAAGAAACTCAATACACAAAACATGTCATAGCCAGTATCCTCCGGGAAGCTCATCTCTTCACGACCGCTACAAGCTCGATACTCCAAGAACCTAAAAATAAATCCCACGACGGTCACCATAATATCCAACAATGATAACCGTCACATCACATTAATAATTACATACCAATGAGAATACAAAATAAGAATACGACCAACGTAATCTTACCGCCATAACTTTACTTACTCAAGTAATTCTCATCAGAATAACCATTATCACATTTCACATCCTGTACTCGATTAACCAATAAACTCGAACATAATATCTGTATTGTACCTCAAACAATACTCAAGATTCTCAAACTATCATAACCAACTCACGATACGGAAATATACCATTTCTGACCAATACGATCCATCGAATAATATCATCAAATCCCAAGACGATAACCGATTGTCCATCAACGACAAATACCAAAGGAAAATACGGGACATACCTTGAGATATGAAGTGCCAAGACAATCATATCGCCTAATCCGAGATCGAACAATGCAATACGGACACGGTCCTAACACAAGACCTACAAATGCATACTCATATGACCGCCAATATGATCACAACAATAACAATCATGTATACTCAATGGAAATCCGACGATCCAGCGCCCTCAAAGATAGATCCCCTTGATGATCCTATCGATCATCATAAGGTGGATAACCAACAATACACATATGAACAACAACACATGATAAAATCAATGATGCGAATTCACAAGATTCCATCAACACAATACTGTAATCCAATGATCCAAGCGCCAAAGATAGATCCCCATGATGATCCCGTCGAACCAACGCATGGTGGAAAACTCCCAACGATCCAGCTTCTCGGATAGATCCTCATGATGATCCCGTCGAACCAACGTATGATGGACATTCGATCCAGCGCCCTCAGCATAGATCCTCATAATCCCGTCGGATTATTTACACAACATAAACAACACAATATGCATTCAAATATGCAAATCAACACGTTCATCAACATGAACAACATAACATGCACGACAACATGACAATTTACTAGGACGACTTCATGTTCAACAACATGAAAGAAAATGTACGAGACCAAAATAAATAACATTAAACCATAATCAATATGGAATACTTGCCCCGAGTCCTTCGGGAGCAACCTCGATGTCCAATCATCACCGACGATTATCCTCAATGCTCGGCGATCCAAACGTACAATGAACTATAGATACTCATATCCTCGTCTTTACCATAATGTAACATCGATACTCGAACATACCAATAACTGAGATAAAGCATATACATTATGATTTACCTCCCAGAATCGAAAGAACGATATGCGATCCGAATACCCAGAGTTCACAATAATAATCATCGCTATATGCATTATAAACGAAATGAAACTGAAACCATTCATTAAATATTATAACTGAGCAAGTAATAACTTGCCTCGATACCGATACGATGATGATGAAGCCGCTACCAGTCACAATGCCTTCGTCTACGAGCTCCTCGGCCCTGACCATGCAATTCACGAACACGCTCGAACATGACCGCAACATCCGGTTATAATCGCCGATCAATAATCTCAACCTATCGAAGTAAGCAAATAACATACATCCGATAACAATCAACAACCGACAAAACTAACCAATCGAACTCAACGGTTCAACACAACCTCGAATAAACGCAGTCAGAACAAACTAAATCAAACCATCACGAATTCATAAAAGAAACAGAATATATTACCCTGCCTGTTGACTTAGCGCACGTTAATCTCTTACAGTAGCGTGCGCTAAGTTGTTCCCGATAGCGTGCGCTAGCCAGTAGACTTAGCGTGCGCTAATGACGTGCAGTTACATGCATTCCAAAGATCGACTCACATATTGCGACTACGAATCCGAATGAAGGGAGACATAAATCTCCATATCTCTTGAAGATAAACGACCCCATAATTATCACAATGATCATGTCAATGTCCACATATCAATAACAACATCAACAATCAAACTTACTCGATAACAAGGATCGTATCATGCTAAATCCGAAATTCAACCTAGTATCATGATTCATCTCATCTAAATCGACCAATATAATTACCAAGATTCAGAAATCCTTCTTAGATCGGGTTAAATGAATCAACATCCTTATGGTATGAAGAATCTTAACTAACATCCGAAACTCTTTTTAAAATTCCATTGAATCTCATATAACATCATCATATGATTATCCAACATGCTCCTTGCATGAAATCATCCAAGAAAAATGAACCACTAACGAAGGAATACGAAGATTACCTGGTTTAGATGAACCAAAAAGAAGAACACTAGAACTCCATCCAAAGAATCATGAACACCTTGAAGGACAAGGCTTGAATCCAAGCTCTCAATCTAATGTTGTTAAAGATTATCATTATACATTGTTTGGGAACCTCAAATATATCCCAACTCTCTCTCTCTCTCTCTCTCTCTCGACTGAAAGAAGAAAATGACGAAATGCTTCTCATCACCCTTCTGTCCCCTTTTATAATATTCATTATTAGCGTGCGCTATCATCTCATGTTTAGCGTGCGCTACCGCCTTAGCATGCGCTAACTGACTTTGTTAGCATGTGCTATCGAAGACCAGAGGCTACTGCCTCGCTTCGTAAACTAGATTACGTACGTAATGCCCATGCATTAACGTACGTAAAACATCCTGCTTAGCGTACGCAAGTCATTTACCTTAGCGTGCGCTATCCGAAGTTGACTTGGTACATTACACACCTACCACTCATGCCCCCACATGCCAAAAGCATCCGCGATTATCGGGATTCCTTTGACCGATCTGGAATTAGCGTGCGCTAACCATACGGTTTAGCGTGCGCTAGCCCTACATGACAAACACCCGCTGACCTTATCTGGACACGCGTCGTAAGTAGCCGGGTCCACCCGCCGAAAGCTAAGATTCCATTATTGGCGATCTGATGTTAGCGTGCGCTAACCAACATACGTTAGCGTGCGCTAACTGAATATAAAAATCAACCTGGGCCTACCTATCGGCCACCTTCCGGAACTAACCCAGCAAGTCGTTACGTATGTTAGGGGTCCTTCTTAGTGTACGTAACTGAACCTCTTAGCGTACGCTATCAATACTTCGTAGCGTGCGCTACCTGTACCTAGTAGCGTGCGCTAATGAACACTTAGCCATTTTCCGCAATTTCTGTCCAACATCTTGACGTACCAAAAACGAACATAAGACACACTGAACACAAACACTGAATCCAATAATATTCTTATATGATATACTCTATATCGAAAGTATGCTAACCTGATGCACAATATCCTCAAATGTAACTGTCGACCAGATACGACAATTATACCGATACTGACATCTCAGTCCTTTATTTATTTTATCCCTACTGTACAGATTCCACGCTGTACAATATAACTCGGATAAAATAATATCAAACAGCTGTAGTAGAAATTCCGGATATTACATTCTACACCACTTAAAATAAGTTTCGTCCTCGAAACTTGCAATCCGTCATAAAAACAAACATACTGTTCAACCAAAATATCACAAGCCATCACGACAACGATCAATCATCATCATTACTGAATAACCAAGAGAGTACACTTACAATACGCAGGTCGTCGATCTCCTGAGATACTGGCAAGCGATCTCACTGTACAGTCCCAATACGCTTACAATCACGATTCCTTGAGTCTCAACAACATTATATCATTGTCAGATGAAATAATCTATCCGTGACAAATCCTGTTTGCCTGATCACATGATCAAATTCCAATTCCGATAAAACGAATAATATCCGATATATCTGTGAAACAACTACCCAAAACGACACGAATCCTGAGACACCGACACAAAATCTGAACGCTCAGATGATCACCAACAATAATCAACAATCAACCGAATTTATCATCGACATGATAAATTTCAATATGACCAACCAGAGGTCAAAACACACTCGAGAATATCATCAATGTGATAAACTCCAATATTACCGACGAACGATCAACGAAAATCGAGAATACCTTCACACGGTAAACTCCAACACGATCAACACAGAACCACAAAAACAGATATACGAAAGAATAACATTCTCAAAACGACAAATCAATCACTTACAGTAGATCTCAATAAACATACCCAACTGGCGAACATTTCCCTCGGCATACGAATAACGAATCGCAAATCGACGAACATATCAATTCATACAAGGAGTGGGAACGACCACTCAATATCCAAAACAACCAGCATGGGGTCACCATCCCCAAATTTACACTTACAAAGAAATCATTCAAAGATCACTATGGTAAGATTGTGCTACTACCGCACCCATGGACTCACATAGCACGTATGTCCCGGTTTTACAAAGTCCAAAGTTCCAAATTTACATCCTGCACATGAATCTACAACACGCAGTATATTTCTCTTATCTGATCAAACAACCGATCATCCTTGCATAACCAATCCACCATACTAAACTTCGAATCTCTTTTCCTTGTACCCTCGATATGATATGCCCGATGCACTAAATGCGTATGTACATCAATCACATTTCCAAAGCCAGTTTGAAATCATATATTCTTGTCACGAAGACAATTTTCGAAAGTTCTTTCAAGAGTTTGAAAACTCAAAACATAAATTTTCGTAAGACCACGAAATCAATTTTAAAAATTAAATCGGCTCGCTGGTGCCAAGTTCTCGATCAAAATTCTTTTCGAATAGACACGATTAAATAAAATGGAATTTATGCAAATGCTTGTGCATATCCATACTCCTGTATACCACTTCGGCTCGTCACCAATATCCACTGATATTCAATCAGAAAACCACACGATAGAGTTCCAAAATCTCAAATATATAGACTCTGATAAAAACTCCTCTCTACATACTACTCGCAACGTCAATCCTTATTCCATCCTGGATCACCTCAAATATGATATGACAAAACATTGAAACAAATCAACAAATCAAACACAACGAAAGACTTCCCGAGAAGTTCCATTTGAACAAGTGAACCAAAAACCTCAAAAGGTAGGAACAAAATAAATAAACGATTGATAAAGAGTTTTACAAATCTCGGGAGTTTTAGAAAACAGAAAAGCTTTCTTTTGAAACATTAGGGTCTCAGCCCGTATCTTGTTCCGCATTACAAGAAGTTTAAAAAGTAGAAAACTCTTTTCGGACTCCAAGTCCTGAGTTACAGAACTATTTCAAAATCGATTGGGTCTCGGCCCAAAAATCATTTTCCGTAAAACATCCGTAAAACATTCATTTTGAAAGGTATCATTTTCAAATGATCAAAAGCAGTTCATATATCTCAAAATGAATTAACATGCTACATGTTCTTCTCAACCATGCACAATATTTCTCCCCAAATGCACAATTCCGTTCCAAAATCTAACCAACATATTGATTTCCAAAATCATAGTTTCTCAAGATCATCAATCCTGTCCCACTCTGGCATCTCATACTGTAACGCATGATATCTGCGGAATCTCAAAACATATCAATTTAGAACGGCAATAAATCTCAATGAAATTCAAAAATCCAAATACTTACAGATCGTGAAGCTGACGATTCCCCGTGATACTGGCACATGTCTCAACTCTAGAAAATACTCGACATGGATATTTTTAAAACACATGTTTGCCAAATCAGTTCGACTCAAGAACACAATACATCTCATTCCAGAGAATCTCATTAACATCATTTGGAAAAGTTATAACAAGCCCAGTACGATACTGGCAAATCCGATAACGCACAAGCCTGAGTGAACAACAAAGACTAACGGATCTAACATTTGCCAATCGACAACTCGAATGACGCAACAAAAACACGACCCAACTCGACCCAAATGCCTAGGTTTTCTCAACCTAAGCTCTGATACCATATTCTGTAACACCCCCAGATTTAACCGGAAATATTACAGCGCCGTGGGCCTCGAGATAGAACCCACAAGGCTAAAAGAATTTTCACAAACATTAACAAATGCCCAAGAGGCCAACGACGGTACTATCTTTAAAAATTCACGAAGACTTATAAAATCCATTTATCGAAAACCATCGTAAAAACTCATTTGAAATCGCAAGGCCAAACTGCCGACACTCAAAAGTTTAGAAAATGATTTCCAAAGTAACCTCAGTTACCAGATACCAAAAGAGCATTTCAGAATGCTCACGCAGTGGAAAAAGACCAACCATAAAGATACTCTAGCAGCGGAACACGAGAACCAATCAAGAAATTCAATACACAAAACATGTCATAGCCAGTATCCTCCGGGAAGCTCATCTCTTCACGACCGCTACAAGCTCGATACTCCAAGAACCTAAAAATAAATCCCACGACGGGGTCAGCCATAATATCCAACAATGATAACCGTCACACCACATTAATAATTACATACCAATGAGAATACAAAATAAGAATACGACCAACGTAATCTTACCGCCATAACTTTACTTACTCAAGTAATTCTCATCAGAATAACCATTATCACATTTCACATCCTGTACTCGATTAACCAATAAACTCGAACATAATATCTGTATTGTACCTCAAACAATAATAAAGATTCTCAAACAATAAAAACCAACTCACGATAAGAAAAAATTCCATTTCTGACCAATACGATCCATCGAATAATATCATCAAATCCCAAGACGATAACCGATTGTCCATCAAGGACAAATACCAATGGAAAATACGGGACATACCTTGAGATATGAAGTGCCACGACAATCATATCAGTCTAATCCGAGATCAGAACAATGCAATACGGACATGGTCCTAACACAAGACCTACAAATGCATACTCATATGACCGCGTCAATATGATCACAACAATAACAATCATGTATACTCAATGGAAATCCGACGATCCAGCTCCCTCAGCATAGATCCCCTTGATGATCCTATCAGATCATCATAAGGTGGATAACCAACAATACACATATGAACAACAACACATGATAAAATCAATGATGCGAATTCACAAGATTCCATCAACACAATACTGGTAATCCAACGATCCAGCGCCCTCAGCATAGATCCCCATGATGATCCCGTCGAACCAACGCATGGTGGAAAACCTGTCCAACGATCCAGCGCCCTCAGCATAGATCCTCATGATGATCCCGTCGAACCAATGCATGATGGACATTCGATCCATCGCCCTCAGCATAGATCCTCATAATCCCATCGGATTATTTACACAACATAAACAACACAATATGCATACAAATATGCAAATCAACACGTTCATTAACATGAACAACATATCATGCACGACAACATGACAATTTACTAGGACGACTTCATGTTCAACAACATGAAAGAAAATGTACGAGACCAAAATAAATAACATTAAACCATAATCGATATGGAATACTTGCCCCGAGCCCTTCGGGAGCAACCTCGATGTCCAATCATCACCGACGATTATCCTCAATGCTCGGCGATCCAAACGTACAATGAACTATAGATACTCATATCCTCGTCTTTACCATAATGTAACCTCGATACTCGAACATACCAATAACTGAGATAAAGCATATACATTATGATTTACCTCCCAGAATCGAAGGAACGATATGCGATCCGAATACCCAGAGTTCACAATAATAATCATCGCTATATGCATTATAAACGAAATGAAACTGAAACCATTCATTAAATATTATAACTGAGCAAGTAATAACTTGCATCAATATCGATACGATGATGATGAAGCCGCTACCAGTCACAATGCCTTCGTCTACGAGCTCCTCGGCCCTGACCAGGCAATTCACGAACACGCTCGAACACGACCGCAACATCCGGTTATAATCACCGATCAATAATCTCAACCTATCGAAGTAATCAAATAACATACATCCGATAACAATCAACAACCGACAAAACTAACCAATCAAACTCAACGGTTCAACACAACCTCGAATAAACGCAGTCAGAACAAACCAAATCAAACCATCACTAATTCATAACCGAAACAGAATATATTACCCTGCCTGTTGACTTAGCGCACGTTAATATCTTACCATAGCGTGCGCTAAGTTGTTCCCGATAGCGTGCGCTAGCCAGTAGGCTTAGCGTGCGCTAATGACGTGTAGTTACATACATTCCAAAGATTGACTCACATCTTGCGACTACGAATCCGAATGAAGGGAGACATAAATCTCCATATCTCTTGAAGATAAACGACCCCATAATTATCACAATGATCATGTCAATGTCCACATATCAATAACAACATCAACAATCAAACTTACTCGATAACAAGGATCGTATCATGCTAAATCTGGAATTCAACCTAGTATCATGATTCATCTCATATAAATCGACCAATATAATTACCAAGATTCAGAAATCCTTCTTAGATCGGGTCCTTATGGTATGAAGAATCTTAACTAACATCCGAAACTCTTATCAAAATTCCATTGAATCTCATATAACATCATCATATGATTATCCAACATGCTCCTTGCATGAAATCATCCAAGCAAAACGAACCACTAACGAAGGAATACGAAGATTACCTGGTTTAGATGAACCAAAAAGAAGAACACTAGAACTCCATCCAAAGAATCATGAACAACTTGAAGGACAAGGCTTGAATCCAAGCTCTCAATCTAATGTTGTTAAAGATTATCATTATACATTGTTTGGGAACCTCAAATATATCCCAACTCTCTCTCTCTCTCTCTCGACTGAAAGAAGAAAATGACGAAATGCTTCTCAGCACCCTTCTGTCCCCTTTTATAATATTCATTATTAGCGTGCGCTATCATCTCATGTTTAACGTGCGCTACCGCCTTAGCGTGCGCTAACTGACTTTGTTAGCGTGCGCTATAGAAGCCTGCAGGCTACCGCTCGCCAGAACTAGCTTACGTACGTAATGCCCATGCATTAACGTACGTAAAACATCCTACTTAGCGTACGCAAGTCATTTACCTTAGCGTGCGCTATCCGAAGTTGACTTGCTATAGTACACACCTACCACTCGTGCCCCCATATGCCGAAAGCATCCGCAATTATCGAGATTCATTTGACCGATCTGGAATTAGCGTGCGCTAACCATACGGTTTAGCGTGCGCTAGCCCTACATGACAAACACTCGCTGACCTTATCTGGACATGCGTCGTAAGTGGCCGGGTCCACCCGCCGAAAGCTAAGATTCCATTATTGGCGATCTGATGTTAGAGTGCGCTAACCAACATACGTTAGCGTGCGCTAACTGAATATAAAAATCAACATGGGCCTACCTGTCGGCCACCTTCCGGAACTAACCCAGTAATTCGTTACGTACGTTAGGGGTCCTTCTTAGCGTACGTAACCGAACCTCTTAGCGTACGCTATCAATACTTCATAGCGTGCGCTACCTGTACCCAGTAGCGTGCGCTAATGAACACTTAGCCATTTTCCGCAATTTCTGTCCAACACCTTGACGTACCAAAAACGAACATAAGACACACTGAACACAAACACTGAATCCAATAATATTCTTATACGATATACTCTATATCGAAAGTACGATAACCTGATACACGATATCCTCAAATGTAACTGTCGACCAGATACGACAATTATACCGATACTGACATCTCAGTCCTTTATTTATTTTATCCCTACTGTATAGATTCCACACTGTACAATATAACTCGGATAAAATAATATCAAACAGCTGTAGTAGAAATTCCGGATATGACATTTTGCTAAAATGGCCATATTATCCAACACATACTCACTACCCAAAATTAATACTGTCCACAAATAAACACACTTATCTCAACAACACCGAATGACACAACCAATATCACACAACTCATATATCCACTGATAACCACATGAATCCACGAACAATTTATAACAAAAGGATTTAACTACAAATTACCGACGACATATTCACACATAATGACATCATCTGAAGGTAGGGAGTTCCTATACTCAACACTAACACACATAGTCAAATAAGCACATTATGTCTCGAACACAAGATTCGTCCTTTAAGAAAACCACAATTGTAAATATACTAAATCTTTTGAGAAAAGGTTGTAAATATTCATTTACCACATATCGTCAATTTTCAACCACTATATTCACAAAACATGTAATGTATGGGCAAGATACTTACCTCAGTATTTGATACCGGAGACTCCGACGAACGTGGCTTAACCGGAAAACCTCGAATGCTCACAACTCTCCGACAGAAACGACAGTAACACCACCGATCGGAAAACGGCGAACGGAAGGGTTCCGGCTTGAGTTCTTCACAAGGAAACTGACCCCAACATCATACCATGAATAAATTGACGATCGAACAAGGAATAATAATCGTAGAATACCCGAATATGACACAACTTAATAATCATCAATCCATCACTATTCTAAGTTATAACGAATCAAACGGACGAAATCAACAAAATCCCCAATTTTTCCCAAAACTATGATTTTAGGAAAACTAACCTTGATTCGCTGGATTGATGGATGTTATGGAGTGATTAGTCGATGATATGAGCTCTCAAACTTCGTGGATTAATTGCATAACAACATGCCTTCATGATCTCCAAGGATCCAGTCGCGGAAGAGAAACGGAGAAAATGAAAAATGAGTGCAAACAGGACTGCTCGGTCATATTTATACTGGTGCAGCCTAGCGTGCGCTGGACTACCGAGCTAGCGTGCGCTAGCGGGCGGTCATGGTCAAGAATGTTCGGCCGAGACCCGCCATCATGTGCTGAACACGTGCGCTGTCAGCCCGGGCCATAATCCAGAGACTTCCTGGCTCGGCCAGGTAACGTGCGCAGCCTTCCGGCCGTAACGTGCGCTACCTGCCGGCCGTAGCGTGCGTAGTGTCCGACAGTAGCATGCGCTACATGTATATCCTCCCGAGTCCAGAACCTTTCTGCCCCTACTGCCTCGGCCGACTAGCGCGCGCAGCCAACCAGCCAAAGCGTGCGCTGCCTCTTGGCCGTAGCGTGCGCTATCTTCCGGCCGTAGCGTGCGCTACGCCGGTTCTTGCCGCACCCGCCCGGCCAGTGCCTGCACTTGTCCGGCCAGTGCCTCCACTCGTCCGGCCAGTGCCCGCAACCGTCCGGCCAGTGTCCGACCACCATGATTCGACGACTCGATTTTCTGAAATCGCACGGAACGAACACGACAAAATATTCGGGGACAACATCATCGGTCCGAAATGAAGACAACGGATAACAAATCATCACCTACGGTCTTAAACGCCAAAATCAGTTGTCGAGAAAATAATACCGGGACTCGACAACCAGGAAATATCCGAGAAAAAATCCAAAATAACCGGAACGAAAATCGTGGGTATTACTGGGAAGGAGCAGCCCATTTAGGAAGTTTCCTAGAAACGAGCCGAGCCACTCGGCTCGTGTACCGGACATACGTCAAACGACTCCGTTTAATCATCAATGTATTTATATTAATTAATTAATCTAATTAGTTAATTATATCAAATACAAATATATTTCTCTAAGAATATAATTTATCAATTAAATTAATTACCCGGTAACTTAATTTTAATTCATAAGACCGCTATTTGATTTATCCAATAAATCATAATTAGATATCCAATATCTAATATTAATAGAGAGGTAATAAATTCATATTTATCCGTCAACGCTCCTGATGCGCGACACCATAGGTCCGTCTCAGCCGGCATTGGGAGGAATGTGCGGGCAGCACTTAGCCAGCCTAGCGGGCCGCACTGTAAACCCCAACTGAGAACGAATGAAGGGATCATTCCAGAACCATTATGTTGTGAATACTATATATGTATAGACCCTTCATCAGATGTCCCGGTCAAGTCTTCGGGTCACGGTAAAGTCAAACCCTACTGTTGACTAGACTATATACCTGTGTTAACGCAAATCAAGACCGACTGATTAATAGTGTATCTAATACGACTATATCAGAATGCTTTGGCCAAAGACTTATGATCTTATTTGCCACTAACCGTATAGGACATTCGCCTGCTCACTAACAGGAGATAGAATCCTTTCTTGGCGTACAGTAATGACCGCTACCTGCCTGTATAGTCCGCACTTTGAGGTCGACTCAGCAATTAAGCAAATGAGTCTAACTACTCTAATGACAAACTAAACGTCACAGTCACATCTTCTACTGAGCCCTCAATTCAAAGGTCCACGTATACTATCACAACCTTTCGATTCATCATCTGTTGGATTCGTACCGCCACTAGAAGGGGGGTTGAATAGTGCGGATAAGAGTTTTGAACTCTTTTTATGTGGAAGCTAAATATCGGAGTAAATAAAATACGGAAAAGAAAGAACACAAGAAATTGTTCAAGAGGTTCGGCTATTAACGAAGCCTACGTCCCCTACCTAGTTTTATCGACTAGGACTTTTCTAGAAACTTTGAATGCACTTTCTAGTTTAGTGCCAACTCTTACAATTTCTTGATTTTCGGGCTCAAGAACAACCTCACTAAAACACTCTTGTTTTTCCGGGTACAAGACAACCTTACAATAAACAATTGCGAGTAGGAACTCGACTTTACAAGATATATCGCTCGTTGATACAAGAATATAGATAAGAAATGATAGAACAATTCTTCTCGTATCACAATGTGGAATGTGTATATCTCTCGAAATATATGCTTGATATAGCTTGAGTATGCTTATACATTCAGATGAGTTGTGTATCTTCCAAATCCTTGAATGGTACTATTTATAGCCTTAATGAGGTAAGTTTCACGTTGGAGCAGTGGCACAACTTACGTACGTTATATGTGACAGTTTACATACGTTATCAATTTTGCGTACGTTACACATCTTGTGTAACGACCGTAATGAACGCCTAAAAATAGTTCAGTGGCATATGATGAAACTCATTACGTACGTTATGGAAACGTTCATTACGTACGATATACATTTGTCAAAGAGCCGTTGGATGTGTAGACTTGGTGTAACGGCTGATGACTTTTTGTGTTGACTTGCAATGGGCAGAATTTCGAACCTTACGTACATTATACAGGATGTATTACGTACGTTACCTGCAGAAAAATGCTTGCCAAAATTGTGAGGATTACGTACGTTAAGTGTAGAAAAATATGTAAAGTAAATTTTGGTTAAGTAACTCATCATCAAAATGTATAAAATGAATTATGAAAAAATATTGTACCAACAATCTCCCCCTTTCTGATGATGACAAAATTTATATGGGAGTTTTTGAAAAAGACGAGTTTTAGAGAATCGAAAGATTTTAAGTAAACTCTCCCCCTGAATAATACTCCCCCTGAAACGAACAAGGGATATTTCTAGGGATATCAATGGGTCGAGTAGGGCATGGGTATGCCTCCTCCATACCCTACCCTATTTGATTCGGATCGGGCTCGGGTATTGCCCATCGGATAATCGGGTACCCAATGGGTATTCGGGTACCCGTATACCTTATATTTAAGAATGTAAATATTTTTTAATATATATCATATATACATATAATGTAATTAATAAATTCAATTTAGTATAGTACATGTTTAAAATATAAAATTTTATATAATAATATATATAATATATAATATAATATAATATTTATGTATAATATATAATAAAATTATATTTATATAATTCAAACGGGTACGTGGGTCGGGTAATCGGGTCGGGTAATCGGGTAATATACTATACCCATACTGTAATACCCACGATTTTCGTTCCGGTTATTTTGGATTTTTTTCGGATATTTTCCGGTTGTCGAGTGCCGGTATTATTTTCTAGACAACTGATTTTGGCGTTTAAGACCGTAAGTGATGATTGGTTATCCGTCGTTTTCATTTCGGACCGATGATGTTGTCCCCGAGTGTTTTCTCGTGTTCGTTCCGTGTGATTTCGAAAAATCGAGTCGTCGAATCATGTTGGTCGGGCACTGGACGGACGGTTGCGGGCACTGGCCGGACGGGTGCAGGCATCGGCCGGGCGGGTGCGGCAGGAACCGGCGTAGCGCACGCTATGGCTGGTTGGTTGCGCGCGCTAGTCGGCCGAGGCAGTAGGGGCAGAAAGGTTCTGGACTCGGAGGATCGGCAGGTAGCGCACGCTACTGTCGGACACTGCGCACGCTACGGCCGGCAGGTAGCGCACGCTACGGCCGGAAGGCTGCGCACGCTACCTGGCCGAGCCAGGAAGTCTCTGGATTGTGGCCCGGGCCGACAGCGCACGTGTTCAGCGCATGATGGCGGGGCCCGGCCGAACATTCTCGACCATGACCGCCCGCTAGCTCGGCAGTCTAGCGCACGCTAGGTTGCACCAGTATAAATATGACTGAGCAGTCCTGTTTGTACTCATTTTTCATTTCCTCTCTTTCTCTTCCGCGGCTGGATCCTTTGGGAACTTGAAGACATGTTGTTATACAACTAAGCCACGAAGTTTGTGAGCTCAGATCATCGATTAATCACTCCATAACATCCTTCAATCCAGTGAATCACGGTTAGTTTTCCTAAAATCATAGTTTTGGAAAAATTGAGGATTTTGTTGATTTCGTCCGTTTGATTCGTTATAACTTAGAATAGTGATGGATTGATGATTATTAAGTTATGTTATATCGAATCCCTAGTTTTCCCACGGTTGGATTGCCGAGAATTCATCGTTTTATTGAGTTTCTAATCGACACCTTGAAAGTGTTCGATAAAATGTCACAAAGGGGATTCAGGCATTCTACGATTATTCTTCCTCGTTTGATCGTCAATTTATTCATGGTATGATGTTGGGGTCAGGTTCCTTGCGAAGAACTCGAGCCGGAACCCTTCCGTTCCCCATTTTCCGATCGGTGGTGTTACCGTCGTTTCCGCCAGAGAGTTGTGGGCATTCGAGGTTTTCCGGTTAAGCCACGTTCGTCGGAGTGTCCGGTATCAACTATTGAGGCAAGTATCTTGCCCATACATTATGTTTTTTGTGAATATGATGGTTGAAAATTGACGATACGTGCTAAACGAATTGTTTACATCCATTTTTCTAAAGAATCGGTATATTTACAATTATGGTTTTCTTAAAGGACGAATCTTGTGTTCGAGACTTAATGTGCTTATTTGACTATGTGTGTTAGTGTTGAGTATAGGAACTCCCTACCTTCGGATGATGTCATTATGTGTGAATATGTTGTCGGTAATTTGTGGTTAAATCCTTTTGTTACGAATTTTGCATGGAATCATATGGTTATCGGTGGATATATGAGTTGTGTGATACGGGTTGTGTCGTTCGGTGTTGTTGAGATAAGTGTGTTTCTTTGTGGATAGTATTAATTATGGGTCGTGAGTATATGTTAGAATAATATGGCCATTTTAGCAAAATACCTCGACTATAAATTTTGTGATTGACTCTTGAGGATTTCGGTTTTGGAAATTGTGAATTGATGAGAGTTGTAAGTTTTTCTCGGGTACTCTCACTCGGGGATTGACTCGACGGGGTCACACGGGGACCTGGTGGCTTAACGGCTGGACCAGGTCGCGAGAGTTACTTCGAGTGGGCATTCTCACGTGGGGATTGCTCGACGGGGCACACAGGGACTTGGTGGCTTGAGGGCCGGACCGGGTCGTGAGAATTGCCAGAATGTTTGTACTGATGAATAATTGTGATATGTCCGGAGTATCACAATGCTTGGTGCTCGGGGTCGAGACACATTATATTTCGAGTCTTGGTGTTTGGCTAAAATGGCATAAACATAATGTGTTATGTGTAATGTATTTTTGGAAGTGAATTGAAATGAATGAACGGGTCGTGGACCCTGTGTTGGTGATCGAAATGGTTGGGTCGTGGACCCTGTGTTTTGTGACTGGAATGAATTGGGTTGTAAACCCCGTGTTTTGTTAATCGGTTTTGCATTTTTGGAAAATGAACTTTGGGGCGGTGACCCTAAGAGGCTTTTGAAGAATTAAGAACTTTACTATCGCAAATGTTTTCGAAAACTCCCGAGATGTGAAAATGTTTTCAAAGTGCTTTCTTGTTTTGGTTTCTACTTACAAGACTTGAACTATTTTAATTATCAAATTTCTCGGGAAGTCTTTTGTTGTATTCTCGGAATGTGTTATGTATGGCTCGTATTTGCACTTTATACTTGTACTAGCAAAACAGTGGAGTTTTGCTAACCCCCGAGTATCTGAGGGTGGAAGTCTGTTTTTGCATCCAGGTACATGTAGGTTCGGGAGCAAAACACAGGATCGGCGCGAAGGATGATGGAAGGCGAATGATACTAATCACACGAAGGCCATTATTGGATGCAGTCAGTCGGAGTTTGTGTATGGTCTTTCTTCTGTCGTACTTTTGGTTTGCGAGTGTATTTTGCCCTTGCATGGGTATGAGTCGAAATAGAAATGTGCATTTTGACGTGTATGTTTGTGATGAAAGACCAAGTTAGTATGTTGATTTGGTATTTTATCATGTTGATATGTAATGAGTTGTGTTGTTTGGATGTCTAGCCTGGTAGATCCTCATGGAGAGGGTCTGCGGCGTGTAATATTCCCAGTTTAATTATGGGGGTGTTACATTTCTGGTATCAGAGCTTAGGTTGCGGAAACCTAGGCTGTCGGGTCTAGTCGGGTATTGTCGTGTCTTGTTCTGTCAGATTGTGTTTGTCTAAGTCGTGTCGCGATGCGTCGTCTGTGATGTCGGCCGTGATTAGTATCGAGGTGCAGCCATCATCTTCGTGCGACCTGTGGATGTAAGTCTCCCTACTATATTATGCCTGGTGATATACGAGCTTGTATGATTTTGTGTTATGACGTGGAGTTTAAAGGTGATTTGTGATTATGTGGCCTATGTTGTTTGATCCTCGTATTATGCTAGAATGAAAGTGGTACCAACGTATATGTATATATACACACATCTTGATATAAGTCGTTTTTACAAGAGTAATACCCTTGGTGTGGTTACGCAAAGAAAAATTCATCAATGTGATATTTTAAAACTTTACATGTTTTTGGAGAGACACGTATATTTTTGTTTTAAAACATCCTCCAAAGGGAGGAAAAAGTTTGATTTTCGTATGATGACCTCAAGGTCAATTTTTTTTTTAGAATTCAAACTACCGATATTTTATTTTCATCTTGTATTATAAGTTTTCAAAACACGAATTTTGAACTCAAGTGAAGTCTACAAAATGTAGACAAGACGTGACTCTCGTTTTCAACTTGTCGGTTTTATGACTGTTAGTCGAGAAATACGTGATGATGTTCTTGTTGTTCGGGCAGTGTTTCCAGTTTTAGATTAAAACGGTGATGTGAATGCTAAGTCGTTCGGTATGAGTTAAGACAGTTCTCTTTATTAATAGACGAGATTTCGATTTTGGATGACAGTTGTCCTTGATGGTTGCTCGCGAAGTGTTGTAAGCATGTGAATCGATGGCATTTAGATTCATATGCTGTCGTTGTTCATTTGTAACTATCGGTTTTAGTAATGACGTATATATGTTCGGAATCACGTTGCTGAATTTGAGCTGTTAGCGCACGCTAAGTATGAGGCTAGCGCGCGCTAATGCAGCATGAATGGCGCACGCTAAATAATTGTTGTAGCGTGCGTTGGTTAGCTGGGACAGAGGATGTGGAACCGCATTTTAGCCACTAGGTCTAACTTTCTGCAGTCAGTCATCTGTGATTGTATTCTATGTGCATTGTCTAGTGATGACAATCATTTTATGTGGATGTGTGTTGTGACCTTTCATTCGCGCTAAGTGATAATTGATTTTGTTTGGTGAGTTGATAAATTATGTCCGCTGTATGTGTGTGTTCGAAATGTTTTCCTGAAACTTTCATAAGTTTGTGCAAGTTGCGAAAATCAATTTTTGAAACTAATTTGACGTTGCGATTAAGCCGGCGGCTTCGTATGAAACTTGGAAATTATTTGAAATTTGCGACCCGGCCCAGGATTCTCAAATAAAACCTCAACGGTATTGAAAGAGTTGTTTTAAAGAACCTTGAACATTTTGTAAAATGTTACCGTCGTTGATTCTTGTGTAGTGTTGGGGGAATTTTCGGAAATGACTTTTAACGTACTATTGTATTTTCGAATAATTCGAGTATATGATTTTCAAAAATCTTTCACTCATATTTTTTTTTTTCAAAAACCAATACGATTTTTTATTTTCAAAAATATATAGTGAAAGATGAAAAATCTCACTCGATGTAAAGTTCAAACTCGGATTTGGAAATGTTAGAGTATGTAAGAATGGTTTGATGATCTTGCATGTTTAACTTGTTGGTTGTTAACGGTGATGATGATGCGTAGAGGCATGACGATTTTGAAAACACCGGTTACACAGAAATATTATTTTGGCAAATGATTTCAAATGAAACGGTTAGAGTATGTTGTTTACAAGTGTTGATGAAATAACCCGAGGTACCAAAAGTACTTTTAAAGTTTATTTTGAATAGCATACAAACCCAAAGATTTTCAAAAGATTTCCTTTAAAAGGATACCTCGTGAATTTTCTTTTCGAGTTGTTATTGGTTACCTTATGTGATATGTTTTGCTAAGTTGGTACTTTATCATATTGTTTTCGCGAAGTGGTGCAATCGTATTGAGTGAGAATCCGCTTAGTATGCCGAGGGACAGCGGACGTGACCATGACCGCGGTACAGTTGGTTATGGAGATTAGATGTGGGACCAAGAGGATATGGCCGGGAAGGTTGATATTCAAGCACTTCGTTTCGTTGTTTAAGTTTCGGGGACGAAACCTCTTTTAAAGGTGATATGATGTAATACCCACATTTTTTTTCTTTTCTTCTCTTTTTCGTTTCGTTCGATCGTATTGAGGCGATTGTGTTCGTTAATGCTTCTGACCTTGTATTGTTTCTCACCTTTGTCATTCGAGCGAGTTCTGATATTGTTCCAAATTGATGTGTATATCGTTGTGATCTTTCCAAGTTCGGATCGATTTCTTGTGAACCGTGTTCGGTGTTAACACCTCGTGATTCCTACGAGTTTATTGATGTCTTGATTTGAGGGGTGAACGTCACAGTTGATCGTTGTTGTTCAATCATTCCTATTTGTTCGTCGTTGTACAATCATTTTTGTTTGATCTCGAAATCGTAATTTGATTTTTGTATTGCTCGGTTTTATCAACCGCAGCGATTCATGCTCGTTGCTTTTCTTAAGCATTCTTGCGTATTGAATCGGATCGTAGTGGCTTTATACTGCATGGAGTTCTAGTGTGTTGCCGAGAGTCGCCTTGCTTTTGTTTTAAGTTTCGGGACGAAACTTATTTTTAGGGGGGGTAGAGTGTAATACCCACGATTTTCGTTCCGGTTATTTTGGATTTTTTTCGGATATTTCTCGTTTGTCGAGTGCCGGTATTATTTTCTTGACAACTGATTTTTGCGTTTAAGACCGTAAGTGATGATTGGTTATCCGTCGTTTTCATTTCGGATCGATGATGTTGTCCCCGAGTGTTTTGTCGTGTTCGTTCCATGCGATTTTGGAAAATCGAGTCGTCGAATCATGGTGGTTGGGCACTGGCCGGACGGGTGCAGGCACCGGTCGGGCGGGTGCGGCAGGAACCGGCATAGCGCACGCTATGGCCGGAAGGTAGCGCACGCTACGGCCGGGAGGCAGCGCACGCTATGGCCGGTTGGTTGCGCGCGCTAGTCGGCCGAGGCAGTAGGGGCAGAAAGACTCGGAGGATCGGCAGGTAGCGCACGCTACTGTCGGACAGTGCGCACGCTACGGCCGGCAGGTAGCGCACGCTACGGCCGGAAGCCTGCGCACGCTACCTGGCCGAGCCAGGAAGTCTCTGGATTGTGGCCCGGGCCGACAGCGCACGTGTTCAGCGCATGATGGCGGGCCCCAGCCGAACATTCTCGACCATGACCGCCCTCTAGCGCACGCTAGCTCGGCAGTCTAGCGCACGCTAGGCTGCACCAGTATAAATATGACTGAGCAGTCCTGTTTGTACTCATTTTTCATTTCCTCTCTTTCTCTTCCGCGGCTGGATCCTTTGGGAACTTGAATACATGTTGTTATACAACTAATCCACGAAGTTTGTGACCTCAGATCATCGATTAATCACTCCATAACATCCTTCAATCCAGCGAATCAAGGTTAGTTTTCCTAAAATCATAGTTTTGGAAAAATTGGGGATTTTTTTGATTTCGTCCGTTTGATTCGTTATAACTTAGAATAGTGATGGATTGATGATTATTAAGTTATGTTATATCGAATCCCTTGTTTTTTCACGGTTGGATTGCCGAGAATTCGTCGTTTTATTGAGTTTCTAATCGACACCTTGAAAGTGTTTGATAAAATGTCACAAAGGGGATTCGGGCGTTCTACGATTATTACGTCAATTTATTCATGGTATGATGTTGGGGTCAGGTTCCTTGCGATGAACTTGAGCCGGAACCCTTCCGTTCGCCATTTTCCGATCGGTGGTGTTACCGTCATTTCCGCCGGAGAGTTGTGGGCATTCGAGGTTTTCCGGTTAAGCCACGTTCGTCGGAGTGTCCGGTATCAAATATTGAGGCAAGTATCTTGCCCATACATTACGTGTTTTGTGAATATGATGGTTGAAAATTGACGATACGTGCTAAACGAATTGTTTACAACCATTTTTCTAAAGAATCGGTATATTTACAATTATGGTTTTCTTAAAGGACGAATCTTGTGTTCGAGACTTAATGTGCTTATTTGACTATGTGTGTTAGTGTTGAGTATAGGAACTCCCTACCTTCGGATGATGTCATTATGTGTGAATATGTTGTCGGTAATTTGTGGTTAAATTCTTTTGTTATGAATTGTGCGTGGAATCATGTGGTTATCGGTGGATATATGAGTTGTGTGATACGGGTTGTGTCGTTCGGTGTTGTTGAGATAAGTGTGTTTCTTTGTGGATAGTATTAATTCTGGGTCGTGAGTATATGTTAGAATAATATGGCCATTTTAGCAAAATACCTCGACTATATATATTGTGATTGACTCTTGAGGATTTCGGTTTTGGAAATTGTGAATTGATGAGAGTTGTAAGTTTTTCTCGGGTACTCTCACTCGGGGATTGACTCTACGGGGTCACACGGGGACCTGGTGGCTTAGCGGCTGGACTGGGTCGCGAGAGTTACTTCGAGTGGGCATTCTCACCTGGGGATTGCTCGATGGGGCACACAGGGACTTGGTGGCTTGAGGGCCGGACCGGGTCGTGAGAATTGCCAGAATGTTTGTACTGATGAATAATTGTGATATGTCCGGAGTATCACAATGCTTGGTGCTCGGGGTCGAGAGACATTATATATCGAGTCTTGGTGTTTGGCTAAAATGGCATAAACATAATGTGTTATGTGTAATGTATTTTTGGAAGTGAATTGAAGTGAATGAACGGGTCGTGGACCCTGTGTTGGTGATCGAAATGGTTGGGTCGTGGACCCTGTGTTTTGTGACTGGAATGAATTGGGTTGTGAACCCTGTGTTTTGTTAATCGGTTTTGCATTTCTGGAAAATGAACTTTGGGGCGGTGACCCTAAGAGGCTTTTGAAGAATTAAGAACTTTACTATCGCAAATGTTTTCGAAAACTCCCGAGATTTGAAAATGTTTTCAAAGTGCTTTCTTGTTTTGGTTTCTACTTTCAAGACTTGAACTATTTTAATTATCAAATTTCTCGGGAAGTCTTTTGTTGTATTCTCGGAATGTGTTATGTATGGCTCGTTTTTGCACTTTATACTTGTACTAGCAAAACAGTGGAGTTTTGATAACCCCTGAGTATCCGGGGGTGGATGTCTGTTTTTGCATCCAAGTACATGCAGGTTTGGGAGCAAAACACAGGATCGGCGCGAAGGATGATGGAAGGAGAATGATACTAATCACACGAAGGCCACTATTGGATGCAGTCAGTCGGAGTTTGTGTATGGTCTTTCTTCTGTCGTACTTTTGGTTTGCGTGTGTATTTTGCCCTTGCATTGGTATGAGTCGAAATAGAAATGTGCATTTTGACGTGTATGTTTGTGATGAAAGACCAAGTTAGTATGTTGATTTGGTATTTTATCATGTCGGTATGAAATGAGTTGTGTTGTTTGGATGTCTAGCCTGGTGGATCCTCACGGGGAGGGTCTGTGGCGTGTAATATTCCCGGTTTGATTCTAGGGGTGTTACACATACCCTACTCGTACCCGATCATAAAATTTTGGGTTCGGCTAATACCCGACCCAATTTCGGGTTTATCCGACGGGTAGGATCGAGTATAGATAAAGTTGACATCCCTAGATATTTCAAAAATGAAACATATTTTTCTCCCCCTTTTTGTCATTAACAAAAAGATAAGAGAACCTGTAGGAACAAGTCATTTAAACACAAAATATACAACGAATAGAAATAAAATAGCAACGGATAGCAACAAATAGCAATGAAATCATCAAAACGAAAAACAACACAATCATTCAAGCAAAACAAAGGTAGCAAGAGTTTATGACAAAAACATAATAAAATGCATGGAATGTTGGTCTTAACAAAACAGAATAATCATCATGCTAAAGGAAATCTGATAGTCAAGGTCGGCTTCTGGAGGTGTAGGAGGGATTCCGAAATGAGTACAGAGACTTTTAACCATGATTTTGATTTCGCTCATTTCTTTCTCCAGCTTATTCATACGAGCGATTATCTTCGAAGAAGAACTCTCCTGTCTCGGTCAAGAAGGCCCTGTCTGGGTAGTAAGATGAGGCCTATCATGAGCAATGCCCCGAGATGTGATTCTCTCCTCTGGACGCGATAACACACCACCATATACTAAACGATCTTCGTCCTTTAGGTAGGCGAAGTACACCCATCCACGGTTCTGAGTTCGAAGATATTTCATTGTTCGGATGGTACTCTCAGTGACTAGGCTACCCCTCGGGATGGCGACCCCGTGCAGCCTTGAAAGATCAACTCCTCAACTCTCAAAAATCTCCATCAAAATGGATTCGAAAGGCATTCCTGACTTGCATTTACGATCGACCTTGGCCTAGCTTTTCTTGTGGAAAATCATTCCTTTTTCCACGAACCATCTTAGCACAATCGAAACAAAATTTACTTGGTGGTCTTTCCAAACATGGTATATGATTTCCATGTCGATATTTACTAGACGCTGCTGAGCATTGACCTTAGGCATAAGGCATCTAGTAATAGCATCATGGAGTAATCCTATATTGATTCCAAAATCATTATTTTCAAACCGACCAGTATTCACTTCAAGTACAGCTTTGTCTGTCAAGAAATCACGGACTTTAACTTCATGCACACCATAGCTTTCATCATCAGAAAAATTATTAATGACTTCTTCGGGAGCAGCAAATTGACCCTTACAACAAAATCCCTCATTAGGGAGGCCAAAAGTCTCAGATAATTTAGCGGCATCAAACATGATTGGTTTACAACGAACAATGGAGTTAACAATAGTAGACCATCAGAGTCATACGAAACAAAAAAATTTACGTAGAATTCTCGTACACAATCCACAAAAATCGGGCGAGCAAGACTAACGAAACGTTTTATACCAAGCATATCAAAGAATTCCTTAATTCCAATACCTACTGAATTCAAAGATTCAAAGTCGAAATGGTGACTCGGAGTTACCTCTTCGTCGATTAACACTTGCTTGAAGATCTTTGCGGCTAGAGCATTCTGGAAAATCGGTTATCCAGAGGGTGTAGATGAGGTTTGGGAGGTTTCTCCCTTTCGTTTCTTGTTTTTCCTGGTGGCCATGGATGAAATCGACTGGAAATTAGAGAAATTGGACAGATTTTGTGAGGGATGCGACGGAGGCGATTAGGGATTTGAGATGAAATGAAGAGATGTCACGCCCCCACACCGGGGTTGGACGAGAACGCGACAGTTAACGTAATAAATAACATTTGTGATAATACATTCCAGTAAAGCATTCATATACCAGATCTCAGCCCGGTGAACTAAGACTGGTTGTTCCATAGAAAAGAAATATTCAAGGGTACAACGGAATTATTACATCGAGTGCAAAAGAGTACATCGGAAACCAAAATACATGTTGACACAGGAATAAAAGAAGCGTTAAAGCAGCATCCTAATTCCTACGTCTTGGCAATACTTTAAGGATGGTCTTCAGTGGTCATCAACATCTATCCCTCCTTCTTCTTGGTTCTCTTCATCTAGTGGGGTTTTAGAAAATAATTCAAAATGGGGTGAGAATAATGGATTCTCAGTGAGTTTGGTTTGAGTATTTTCTATATTTATATGTATGCAACTATTTTGAAATATAATATATTTTCTCCCACTTTTGAAAATGATATTGTTTAAAAATTGGTGCAAGTTTTCAAGAAAAATATTATGAATTATGACATGAGTGTACAGCCAAACTCTGTAGATTACTGTTGAGTATGAAGAATATATGGCGTCGAGCGCCCAATGAGTATTTAGCTTCGGGAGGTCGTCTACAAGACTAATCCCTTAGCCTCCTTATAACGTCTTAGACCGTTATCAGTATTTGGCCTTTGACTATCGGTACGACCTTTGGTTTGATAACCGTAGCCTTGGGCATTTGTCGGACCGTCACTATAACATTGGCCTTTGAGCTTTATCGCTCTCACGCTTGGTGACGTGCTGCCTTATCTCTTATCTGGGCTCGATATGTCCTTAGCTTGGGTCTATGCCCAGATCATATCATAATCGCGACTATACCCGAATTCTACGACCTAGTCACCTTTGTAACACCCCCAAACGACTCGGGAATATTACAGCGCCGTAGACCCTCTCCGCGAGGATCTACCAGGCTAAATACAAAACAATGCATCACTTCACATGCCGACATGGCTACGTAAAGGACCGTTAGACCGATTTGGTCTTTTATCACAACACACACAACATTACATGCATGATTCTTTCCCAAAACTCATACCCGCACAGGGGCTGGAATACAATAACGCTCCCATAAATCGGGGTAACAACACATAGGAAAAATAACCAACAAGACTATCCAACATATTCTACGATTGGTCTTTATGTGATTAGTATCGTCGTCTTCCATCACCCTTCGTACCGATCCTGTGGTTCGATCCCCAGCAACCTGCAAGTACCTGGACGCAATATAGACATCCACCCCCCGAACACTCGAGGGTTAGCAAAACTCCACTGTTTTGCTAGTGCAAGTATAAAACAGAAATACAAGCCATACACAACGTGCTTCAAGAATATAATAATCTTGAATATATTTCCCGAGATAATTCACTTTATCAAAACAGTTTGATTTAGAAAAGGTAGGAATAGAACCATGTATCTCATACAAAATATTTTACGATCTCGGGAGTTTGAAAACATTTGGAATTAAGAAATTCTCAAGTCTTTCGAAAACACTTGGGGACATGGCCCAAAATCATCTTTCCAAAATACGTTTCCAATAATAAAACGCGGGTTCACAACCCAATTCACAACACATTGGGTCCAAGACCCAGATCATAAGCCACAGGGTCCACGATCCAAATCACAGAACACAGGGTCCACGACCTAAGACACATAACACATGTTCCTAAGGATTATTCGCGTCCCGTGCTAACAAGCCACGAACCTCAGATGCTCCCTTAGAACATACCCGAGTGAATAACCCAATAGGAAACCATACCAAATCACATGTCCTCGTGACAACAGTCACGAAACCATTCCAAACCACAACCATAAGTTATCCCGGCATCGCGCTAACAAGCCACGAACCTCGGAGTCCCGACAAGACATACCCGATGATAACCCCCACAAGTTATCCCGGCATCGGGCTAGCAAGCCCCGAACCTCGGAGTCCCCGCAAGACATACCCGGATTGGATAACCCTACGGTCACGCCTGACCCATACTAACAAGTATGGATCCCGAAGATTCAACAATCCTACCCGGAGGCACATCACTTTCAACGATCACATAACAATGAGCAGAACATCAAGCCAAGCAACACTTAAACATCACAACCTCCTTTCAAAGGAGTAACAACTAATATCACACACAATATGTTCTTACCGAACAAGTACACATAACATTACGTAATCCCCGCCAAAGGATTACGGTCTAATAAACTCACTCAAAGTGATCATAGCATCTTTCAACATACAAAACCAACATACATATTCCGAGAACACATATATTCACGAAGTACACGAATTATCGTTGAAAGACAACATTTATCGAGAACATACTGATCCCTTTTTACGTTAATTAAACATTGGGTTTCGCATAAAATCATTTATCAATAATTACGCCTACGAAACATAAAACGTATGGACAAGATACTTGCCTCGATATCACGAGCGATGAAACGACGAACGGGCACGATCAGGTAGCCTTCGAACTTCCAAAAATGACCAAGACTTCGACAGCCCACGAATACCACGAAAATAGTACCACCATGAATCAACAATACTTCGAAAATATAGGAATCATCCTAATTTCTACCCATTGGAGCATTTCGCCGGACATCTCAAAGGCTCATACTAACATAATCGACGAACATAAGAATTTACGAAGTTCATACCACAAGGTCTCAACATTAACAAAGGATCTCGAGTATACAACGAAGATCTTACAAAAATCTGGTCTAAATCAGTTTAAATAGGCTGAAACCTCACAAACCCCCAAAATTCAAGAACTAGGGTTCTAAGAAGAGATTACCTTGATTTAGACCAAGAAGACGATTAGATGTTGTTAAACATCTACAAATCTGCTCGAAGATGAAGCTAGAAGAAGAAGATCGCTCAAAATCGCCTCTGGAGCTCACTCCCGTCGGAAGGGGTGAAGAAAAGTGGGAAATGACGACTTAATACTGTTGTCCACTATTTATACTGGACAGTTATTAGTGCGTGCTAAACACCCTGCATTAGCGTGCGTTAATGGGGTCAACGCTCCAGAGAATCCGCCTATAACACAGTTAGCGCGCGCTAGCCAAAAGCCGTAGCGTGCGCTAATGGGTCACAAAACCAGTCCAGTAGCACCTGGATAGATCTGCACCTACCAAGTTATAATACCCGGTTGTAATACATTCATTATCATTCAGTAATTATCAGTCAGTAATTGTCACTCAGTAATTTTCACTCATTAATAATCACTCATCATTCATGATTCATTCATTTGCGTGCATTGTTGGCATGTTATAATCATGTAGCAGTTACCGATCGTCATTTCATCTCCGTTTGAGTGTCGGGACGGGAGTATTATCATTATCATCGTGTTTGGTAGTCTTGTGCTGGAAGTATCATCTTTGGCATGTGGTGGACTTGTTCACTTTCACATACGTATGGTATGTCGGATCATTCATCAATCATAGCGAGAAATCGGAGTTGTCGGATTTTCATCTTGTCCAGCAGCGAGTTACGGCCGTAACTACTCAGGCATTACGGCCGTAACATGCATTCGTTGGTTTAAGGGTGTTTTAGCCGAAGGTGAGATACAGACGTAAGGTAGACAGGCTACGGCCGTAAGGTGTGTTCGTGACTTCCAGGCAATGTCGGACGAAGAGGACTTACGGCCGTAAGGGTTGCGGCATACGGCCATAAGTTGAGGCAGGTACGGCTATAAGGCTTGGCCGGTTACGGCTGTATGTGTCGAGCAGCGTGCCCAGGCAGTTTCCGACGAAGGCTTTATATGCCCGTAAGTTTGGCCGGTTACCGCCGTATCGGTCGAGTTATGCCCGTAAGGTGTGCGAGTACGGCCGTATGGATATCGGCAGGTGTTTTGGACGAGGGCGAGTTACGCCCGTAAGACAGGTGCGGGTACGGCCGTATGGCTGTCGACAGTTTCTGGACGAACCCGAGTTACGGCCATACGAGATGGCTGGTTACGGCCGTAAGGCCGTTGACCTGGGATGTTACGGCCGTAAGTAGGCCGAGTTACGGCCGTAACTTCCGGCAGTTTATATATGTCTTGGACGGGACTTTGAGTTCATTTTCTCATTTCTTCACCTTGTATCCGAGAGAGAGGGTTTGAGGGAGAGATTTTTCATCATCAATCACTTGGGTGTTCGGTTTTCATCATCTTAATTCGATTGTGAAGCGTGGATAGACGATCTAATGCGTTTTCTTCGGATCAAAGTGTTTGGATCTTCAAAGGAAAAATTCTTCAAACATCTTGGATTTCGATTTTGTGTTGAGATATGATGTTTTGGACATTATAATCATGTTATATGAAGAGATGTACGCATGATTATGGATGTGTTTGATTATTCTTTGGATTATTGAAGGGTTATTCAAGAACACTTTGAATCTTGAGTTGGAATTGGGGGTTTTGATTAATTGTTGTTGTAATCACGAATTTGGATATTCATTTTGGATTATTGATTGTATGGAAGATGTTTTGTTGGTTTGGAATACTTCTTGGGGTTTTGATATTGGTATAGTTAAGGTTTGGTTGTAAACAATCGGAGTTTGGTCACAACGTGTTTGATATAATGGCCCAATGAACTTGGTTTAGTCGTATCGACGTTTTGAGTTAGATATCATCGTGTTTGATTCGTATGTTAAGCGGATTGTTGGTAATTGTGTTATTCAAGGTTGTTCGAGCGACCAACATCTCATTTGGGACATTTGTTCGTGGAAGGACATTTGTCACCGGTGTTGAGTAAGTTAATTCTTACTCGGTTAAAAGGATATTCATTCCTTTTTTTGTTGTTCATTCATAATCATAACTCATTCATCATTGTATTAACCGTATTGAGACTTGTAATTGTCGAATAATCACTTCATTCACGAGGAACGACGGTTCCAATCATTTCATTGAGCTATCAATCACTTCACTATTATTTTCATCTCGGTGAGTCATTCTTGACTTTGTCGGATTATTATTCATTGATATTCATTATATTCATTCTCGTTCACATGACCTTCTGGGTTCATATTGCGTGGCCGGGTGCGGATGTGTGGAATTTTTAGTCGAGCACACGATGGTCATGTATTGGGTCACCGATACATTGGACTGTGCACACGGTAACGTTTACCTCCGTGAGACTAATTAGGTACAAGGACGGGTGTGTCTGGTCATTCATCTTGTACATTTGCACAGAACATTACGGGCGTACTATGATGCTCCTCTTCAGCTTAAATTTAGAACTAAGGATATTTCATAACTATAGATATATCATGATTGTGTATTTTCAACCCTTGAGAATTGTTGTTCTGTGTAACTGACCCTGTTGGGGGATATTGTTTTCAGGTCATGGCAAGGAAAAAGCACGGGAATAGAACGTTGACGGCGAGGAGTCCCAGTGATACTAGTAGGGGCCCCCAATCCTTTCAGTCATTCATGTTGTTGTCATTTATTTTCCGCTGCAGATTTCCATTTGGATACTCCGTTTCATTCAGTGTTGGGTATTTTATCTTCATATAAAATATACATGTATTCGGTATTATCTTGGGTGTGTTTTAATGAAACTCCTCATTGGAGTTATTGATGATATAATGTGGTTCGATACTACAATTATATTATTTAATTCATTAATTGTCATTCGCCTGGTGGGTCCCAGTTGGGGGTCCACAGCACTGTAATATCCGCCTAGTTTGGGGTGTTACAGAGTTGGTATCAGAGCGTGGTTTTGAATACTACCTTCCGAGTCGTGTCTCATTTGAAATCATCGTCATCGGACTAGTATCATTGGATTTTCGCGTCGCGTGTGACCTGTGCGAATGCCGAGCCCATCAGACCGAAAGAACTGTAAGACTTCTAACGCCATGGTATAATTTATGGCAATAATCATTCATTTATAATTCATCAGTTGACAATCCTCAAACACCATTTTCATTTTGATCATGTTGATCATGTTAACTCATTAATCACTCCGTTCATTTCATTACTCCGTTGTGGATCTTGAAGATCATATCATTAATCTTGTTAACTTGTTTAAGATAATTATTTCAAGAATATCATCAGATAATCATGTCACCTCAGTTAATCATTCATGTAATCACTTTGTTAGAACACGTATGCTCATTTTCATCATTTCATGATGTAAATCATAATGCGGTACTCATACGAGATCTATGATTATCATGCGACCTTCCTACTTTAGTATGGAGAGAGCTGTCAGGGGACGCACGGGGAGAGGCCGCGGTGCGGGCCAAAACTCGGGAAATAATCACTCACTGTCGGGAATTCGTACCCAGGACTCTGCTCGATCGGAAGATGTTCGGGTTGATCCACTCACTTTTATGCAGGTCATGATGACCCATATGCAATTGCTCAATCATCATTGCGCCACTCTGGCCGATTTAATCGAGAGAACTCTCCCGTATGAGCCTGCTGCTAAGGAAATTGCTGAGCAACAACCGTCATCTGTCAGCAAGAAATCAACGAAGCGTAATCAGTCTGAAGGCGGTCAGTCAACCTTCAAGAAGTCTCGAGTGGGCTCTACTTTTTCTGAGCGACCTCCTACGATGCCTAATCCTACGGGATCTCAGTCCCGAGCGGCCAGTTCGGCCATCACCTGTTTCAACTGTGGAGCGCCGGGTCATTACAGCACTAAGTGTCCGAAACCGGCTATCTCGTGCCATAATTGTGGGATTATTGGGCATAAAGACCGTTTTTGCCGAAGGGACTCCAAGCCCACTCCAGTGGCATCTCAGGCCCCGAGGCAATCAGTGATTCATAATCAGACTGCTCTGTCAGTGTCGTTTAAGATGACGGAAGCGAATAAAGGCGGAGCTCATATTTATCAGACGGGAGCGTCCGGTTCGGGGGCCGGCAAGTCCCGGATTCACACGATGAAGAGGACCGACGATCCGGAGGCCCGAATGATCTCAGGTATACTCGTAATTATATCTCAACCTGTGTGTACCCTTTTTGATACTGGTACATCGCATTCATTCATTTCCGAATCATGTTTGAATAGGCTTCACTTGGTTAGTCCGATTAATTGTGGACCTTATATCATTGGTCTACCTGACGGTAGAAGAATTTTCGAAAATCATGAGGTTAAGAATTGACCGAATTAAGCTTAATGACCGCGATTGGTTGGTGGACCTAATCGTGGTGGATTTACCTAAGGACGATGTAATATTGAGTATTAGTTGGACGGATCGTCATGATACCATCCTCAATGTTCGTAAGCGCATGGTCACTATCATTTCCGTCGTTGGAGTCGAGTGTGTATTTCAGGGAGGTGATCCCCGTTGTTCCGGAAGAATCATTAATATGATGAAAGCAGTAAAATTACTCAACCAGAGTTGTTCAATCATTCATTATATCATTGTCATCGATTGACCGTTCTAAGGCAATCGAGATGTTCAATCATTCATTATATCATTGTCATCGATTGACCGTTCTAATGTAATCGAGATGTTCAATCATTTATTATATATCATTGTCATCGATTGACCATTCTAAGGCAATCGAGATGTTCCATCATTCCTTATATCATTGTCATCGATTGGCCGTTCTAAGGTAACCGAGGTGTTCAATCATTCATTGTATCATTGTCATCGATTGGCCGTTCTAAGGCAATCGAGGTGTTCAATCATTCATTGTATCGTTGTCGTCGATTGGCCATTCTCAGGCAATTGAGGTGTTTAACCATTCGTGGTATCATTGTTATCGTTTGACGATGTACTCCCAGACGAGCTACCTGGTTTACCTCCACCGAGGGATGTGGAATTCACGATAGAGTTGGATCCTGGTACGTCCTCAATATCGAAGGCACCGTATCGGATGGCCCGACCAAAATGCAGGAATTGAAGAGTCAATTAGAGGATTTGACCGAGAAGGGTTATATCCGACCGAGTGCGTCCCGGTGGGGAGCACCAGTGTTGTTTGTCAAGAAGAAGCATGGTTCGTTTCGTGTGTGTATTCATTATTGGGAGTTGAATAGGGTGACGATCAAGAATAAGTATCCTCTACTCCGTATTGATGATCTCTTAGATCAACTTCAGGGAGCTTCAGTATTTTCCAAGATCGACTTGAGATCTGGATATCATCAGTTGCGAATTCAAGAGTCAGATATCGCAAGGACAACGTTTCGTACATGCTATGGTCATTATGAGTTCGTGGTAATGCCGTTTGGGTTAACTAATGCACCTGCGGTACTCATGGAGTTATGAATCGGGTTTTCATCGACTTTTTGGATCAGTTTGTGGTTGTCTTCATTGATGACATTTTGATTTATTCTCGTGACCGGGAGGAGCACGAGTTTCACCTTCATCAGGTGTTCGACGTGTTGAGACGAGAGCAACTTTATGGAAAGTTTTCCAAATGTGAGTTCTGGATGTCCGAAGTGATGTTTCTCGGACATGTAATTTCATCAGATGGTGTGCATGTTGATCCTCAGAAGACGGAGGCTATCCAAGATTGGTTACCTCCGAAGAACGTTAAGGAAATCCGAAGCTTTCTAGGAGTAGCCGGTTATTATCGGCGATTTGGGGAAGGACTTTCTAAAATCGCTCAATCAATGACGAACCTTTTGCGAAAGGATAAGAAATACACGTGGCCCAATGCGTGTCAGTGGAGTTTTGAGTAACTCAAGAGCCGGTTAATTTCAGCACCTGTCCTTTCCTTGCCACAAGGGACGGAAGGATTTGTGGGTTATAGTGACACGTCCGGACACGGTCTTGGATGTGTATTGATGCAGAATGGGAAGGTTATTGCCTATGATTCACGACAATTGAGACTTTACGAGGTTAATTATCCGACCATGACCTGGAGCTAGCAGCCATGGTTTTCGCGTTGAAGATTTGGCGTCATTACCTTTATGGCGTCACCTGTCAGATATTTACCGATCATAAGAGTTTGGAGTATATATTTACTCAGAAGGAGTTAAATATGCGAAAGAGGCGGTGGTTGGAACTAATCAAAGATTATGATATTGAGATCCTGTACCCCGGGCAAGGCGAAGGTTGTCACCGATGCCTTGAGTCGTAAGTCCATTCAGGAGCAAATGCTTGCTCGTTTGACAGTCCATAAGGAGTTTCAGCAAGAATTTCTTAGACCCGAGATTGAGGTATGGCTTCAGTGAGTGTAAGGGCAACTTTGCATGTTAGAGATTTCATCGCCACTTGAGGAGGCAATCAGAGCGAATCAGGGTTCAGACCCATCATTGTTGTGCATCTGTGAGGATGTGGCTCAGGGGAAGCCCCTGAATTTGTGGTCCACGAGTATGGACTATTGCGATTCAAGAATCGGTTATGCGTACCGGTGGATGACGAGTTGAAAAACTCGATTTTGAGAGAAGCTCATGCTACCCCTTACTCCATTCATCCGGGGTCCAGCAAGATGTACAAGGACTTGAAACAAAATTACTGGTGGATTAATATGAAGCGAGAAGTCGCAGAATTTGTTTCGAGATGTTTAACCTGTCAGCAAGTCAAGATAGAACATCAGAGACCGGCAGGTATGCTGAGACCGCTCCCTATCCCAGAGTGTAAGTGGGAATATATTTCTATGGACTTCATCACGAGTCTGCCGACGAGTCATCATGGCATAAATACAATCTGGGTGATTATGGACCGCTTATCTAAATCAGCTCATTTCCTTGAGATTAAGGATATGGGGTCCCGAGAGACTTGCCCAGTTGTTCATCAAAGAGATAGTGAGACTGCATGGTACTCCTAAAAGTATCGTTTCCGATCGTGACGGACGGTTCGTGTCTCATTTTTGGAAATCAATTCATCGTGCTATGGGAACTCATCTTAATCTCAGCACAGCTTTTCATCCTCAGTCCGACGGACAATCAGAGAGGACTATTCAGACTTTGGAGGACATGTTGAGGGCATGTGTTCTCGATTGGAAAGATGATTGGGAAGCCCAACTACCGTTGATTGAACTCACGTACAATAATAGTTGGCATGCTTCGATTAAGATGGCACCTTACGAGGCCTTGTACGGTCGTCGTTGTCGATCTCCTGTATGTGGGACGACTTATCAGAATCAATCGGCACCGAGCCCGATATGCTTATAGCCGCCTGTGAGAAGGTAGCTTTGATCAGGAGTCATTTGTTGACCGCTCAGAGTCGACAGAAATCATATGCTGATAATCGTCGTCGACCATTAGAGTTCGAGACAGGTGACCATGTTTTGGTCAAGGTATCCCCGAGTCGAGGTATCTTCCGTTTTGGAAAGAGGGAAAGAGTCCGAGATTCATTGGAACATTTGAGATTTTGGATCCAGTAGGCAGTCTGGCTTATCGATTGGCTTTACCTCCGGCGTTGAGCCGAATTCATATTGTATTTCGCATCTCTCAATTGCGGAAGTATGTTTCCGACCCGAGTCACATATTTCAATTCGAAAAAATCGAGATCGCGGATGATCATTCGTATGAGGAGCGTCCTATATGAGTTTTAGAGCGGCGAATCAAACAGTTGAGGAACAAGACGATTCCTTTGGTCAAGATTCAGTGGTGTAGACACGGAGTCGAAGAAGCTACTTGGGAAATCGATCATAGTATGCGGGAGAGTTATCCCGAGTTATTTGACCCTTAGTTTCGAGGACGAAACTCTTTTTAAGGGGGGAGTATGTAATACCCGGTTGTAATTCATTCATTATCATTCAGTAATTATCAGTCAGTAATTGTCACTCAGTAATTTTCACTCATTAATAATCACTCATCATTCATGATTCATTAATTTGCGTGCATTGTTGGCATGTTTTAACCGTGTAGCAGTTACCGATCGTCATTTCATATCCGTTTGAGTGTCGGTACGGGAGTATTATCATTATCATCGTGTTTGGTAGTCTTGTGCTGCAAGTATCGTCTTTGGCATGTGTTGGACTTGTTCACTTTCACATACGTATGGTATGTCGTATCATTCATCAATCGTAGCGAGAAATCGGAGTTGTCAGATTTTCATCTTGTCCAGCAGCGAGTTACGACCATAACTACTCAGGCATTACGGCCGTAACATGCATTCGTTGGTTTAAGGGTGTTTTGGACGAAGGTGAGATACGGCCGTAAGGTAGACAGGCTACGGCCGTAAGGTGTGTTCGTGACTTCCAGGCAATGTCGGACGAAGAGGACTTACGGCTGTAAGGGTTGCGGCATACGGCCGTAAGTTGAGGCAGGTACGGCCGTAAGGCTTGGCCGTACGTGTCGAGCAGGGTGCCCAGGCAGTTTCCGACGAAGGCTTCATACGCCTGTAAGTTTGGCCGGTTACGGCCGTATCGGTCGAGTTACGCCCGTAAGGTGTGCGAGTACGGCCGTATGGCTGTTGGCAGGTGTTTTGGACGAGGGCGAGTTACTCCCGTGAGACAGGTGCGGGTATAGCCGTATGGCTATCGATAGTTTCTGGACGAAGCTGAGTTACGGCCATATGAGATGGCTGGATACGGCCGTAAGGCCGTTTACCTGGGATGTTACGGCCGTAAGTAGGCCGAGTTACGACTGTAACTTCCGGAAGTTTATATATGTCTTGGACGAGACTTTGAGTTCATTTTCTCATTTCTTCACCTTGTATCCGAGAGAGAGGGTTTGAGGGAGAGATATTTCATCATCAATCACTTGGGTGTTCAATTTCATCATCTTCATTCTATTGTGAAGCTTGGATAGACGATCTAACGCGTTTTCTTCGGATCAAAGTGTTTGGATCTTCAAAGGTAAAATTCTTCAAACATCTTGGATTTCGATTTTGTGTTGAGATATGATGTTTTGGACGTTAGAATCATATTATATGAAGATATTTACGCATGATTATGGATGTGTATGATTATTCTTTGGATTATTGAAGGGTTATTCAAGAACACTTTGAATATTGAGTTGGAATTGGGGGTTTCGATTAATTGTTGTTGTAATCACGAATTTGGATATTCATTTTGGATTATTGATTGTATGGAAGATGTTTTGTTGGTTTGGAATACTTCTTGGGGTTTTGATATTAGTATAGTTAAGGTTTGGTTGTAAACAATCGGAGTTTGGTCACAACGTGTTTGATATAATGTCCCAATTAACTTAGTTTAGTCGTATCGACATTTTGAGTTAGTTATCATCGTGTTTGATTCGTATGTTGAATGGATTGTTGGTAATTATGTTATTCAAGGGTGATGGAGCGACCGACATCTAATTTGGGACGTTTGTTCGTGGAAGGACATTTGTCACCGGTGTTGAGTAAGTTAATTCTTACTCGGTTAAAAGGATATTCATTCCTTTTGTTGTTGTTCATTCATAATCATAACTCATTCATCATTGTAGTAACCGTATTGAGACTTGTAATTGTCGAATAATCACTTCATTCACAAGGAACGACGGTTCCAATCATTTCATTGAGCTATCAATCACTTCACTATTATTTTCATCTCGGTGAGTCATTCTTGACTTTGTCGGATTATTATTCATTGATATTCATTATGGTCATTCTCGTTCATATGACCTTCTGGGTTCATATTGCATGGCTGGGTGTGGATGTGTGGAATTTTTAGTCGAGCACACGATGGTCATGTATTGGGTCACCGATACATTGGACTGTGCACACGGTAACGTTTACCTCCGTGAGACTAATTAGGTACAAGGACGGGTGTGTCCGGTCATTCATCTTGTACCCTTGCACAGAACATTACGGGCGTACTATGATGCTCCTCTTCAGCTTAAATTCATAACTAAGAATATTTCATAACTAAAGATATATCATGATTGTGTATTTTCAACCCTTGAGGATTGTTGTTCTGCGTAACTGGCCCCGTTGGGGGATATTGTTTTCAGGTCATGGCAAGGTAAAAGCAAGGGAATAGAACGTTGATGTCATTCATGTTGTTGTCATTTATTTTCCGCTGCAGATTTCTATTTGGATACTGCATTTCATTCAGTGTTGTGTATTTTATCTTCATATAAAATATACATGTATTCGGTATTATCTTGGGTGTGTTTTAATGAAACTCCTCATCGGAGTAATTGATGATATAATGTGGTTCGGTACTACAATTATATTATTTAATTCATTAATTTTTATTCGCCTGGTGGGTCCCAGTCGGGGGTCCACGGCACTGTAATATCCACCTAGTTTGATGTGTTACACAAGTAGTGTGCGCTAGGAATAATGATTAGCGTGTGCTAAGCAGTTGATAGTGTGCGCCAGCTATCGACCTTAGCGTGCGCGAACAAAGCCCCAGTCCCAGTCCAGTAGCTCCTGGACTGCCCCTGGACTGCCAGTTAGCGTGCGCTACACATTCGGTAGCGTGCGCTAACCACAACGCCGTAGCGTGCACTATGCCACAAGCATTAGCGTGCGCTACACCACAAAAACCCAGAAACTCACATAGTGATCCGAAACGCCTCCAAACACATGTCCCAACAAGGCACACCCAACATGGCACAAAAATTCCAACGATGAGGACAATAACAATCCGATAAAATACAGAAAACTCAACAAATCCGGAACAAAGATCTCGGGTATTACAACCTTAGGATCACTCCGTCCTTCGGCTTCAAGGGAATAGGATACGACTGTAGCTTTGCCTAGAACCGCAGCCACGCTTCTCGATTCATGTCTTAGACTAACCGCCCCTCATGCATATAAATAGAAAAGGCGACTCTAGAGGTACTCGTACGGATTCTAGCAGTGGCTCCCGCCCGAAGGTCGTAGCACTTAGCTCCGCACAGCACTTACTCCCGATTTCTATTGAATAACAATTATTGTCGTGTTTATCGACGATTATGCATATTATAAAATATCAATATGATTATTTGGTAATAAAGAGACTTAGGTAAACTAGAGGAATTAGTTCAACCGGTTGATGGTTAGATTGCTATTGTGCGAGTCTTAGCATAATCTTATAATAAATTCATATATTTGAATAGTTCGGTACGAAATATTTATACGTCCAAAAATTTTGAACTTTATTGCGAAAAGTCCATTATGATGTGAGGATTGAAGGTCAGAAGTTGCCTAAAAGTTTTACCTTTCGAAAATTACAATGCTGCCCTTCAGTCTTTTAAGTACTATCATTATTATTTTTACTATAATTGTAGGAATTTGGATAATTCGGTACGGATTGATTATACGTCCAAAAATTATGAACTTTATTGCAAAAAGTCCGTTATGATGTGAGGATTGAAGGTCGGAAGTTGCATGAAAGTTTTACCTTTCTAGAATTACAATTCTGTCCTTCCGTCTTTTAAATACTATCATTATTATTTTTACTATAATTGTATGAATTTGGATAATTCAGTACGGATTGATTATACGTCCGAAAATTACGAACTTTATTGGAAAAAATCCATTATAATGTAAGGATTGAAGTCCAGAAGTTGCATGAAAGTTTTACCTTTAGAGAATTATAATTCTGCCCTTCCGTCTTTTAAGTATTATCATTATTATTTTTACTATAATTGTATGAATTTGGATAATTCGGTACGGATTGATTATACGTCCGAAAATTACGAACTTTATTGCAAAAAGTCCGTTATGATGTGAGGATTGAAGGTCAGAATTTGCATGAAAGTTTTACCTTTCAGAAATTATAATTCTGCGCTTCCGTCTTTTAAGTACTATCATTATTATTTTTACTATAATTTTATGAATTTGGATAATTCGGTACGGATTGATTATACGTCCGAAAATTACGAACTTTATTGCGAAATTCCTTTATGATGTGAGGATTGAAGATCAGAAGTTGCATGAAAGTTTTATCTTTCGGAAATTACAATTCTGCCCTTCCGTCTTTTAAGTACTATCATTATTATTTTTACTAAAATATGATAAATTTGATTAAGTCGGAACGGTTTGATTGTAGTCTGAAAAATATGAAATTTATGGCGAAAAGTCCATTATAATATAAGGTTTTGAGATCATAAGTTGCACGGAGGTTTTTTCCTTCCATAAATTACAATTCTGCCCTTCCGAAATTAAAGTACTATTATTATTATTATTATTATTATTATTTTTATTTAGTTTTGTCTTATAATTTTGATTAATTTGTTTGGATTCATTTGAACCCCGAAAATTATAAATTCAGTTGCGATTTGAACCTTATGAATTGTATTTTTAGATTACGTTCAGTTTTAATTTTTGTTCTCTTAGAAACTATAATTTCACCCCTTCATTTTGCCTTTGGTATATTAGTATTCTTGACATATCTTTTTCATTTCTTGTCGGATTGACCTAAAATTTTCGGGGTAAGTTCTTTATGTTATTACGAGTCCAGTGAGCTCAACTTTTATGAAAATTTTACTTTCGAAACAGTAAGTTTCTGGAAATTACAGTTTTGGCCCCGAATTCTTGAAATTTATATTTTTGCCCCGATTTTCTATCTTAATACATTCCGATTTAGGTGAAATTTTATAGAGAACTTATTTTTGATATATTAAGACTTAATTTCAGGATATAATACCAGAATTATGGATTTTAACAATTTTACTACAAAATTTATCTTAATTAAATTATTTTAGTTATCCTTCGAATTTAGGTTCGAATTATCAAATCTTCCGGTGACTAATTATCCTCTTACCATAGTCCAGTTTATACTCATATATTTTTGGAGTTTTAATAATCAAAGTTCGATTTGCCATATTAAACCAAAATTTCCACCAATTAATTAATTTGCACATATAATCAAAATATGACAAACTAAAATTCAACAATTACAAAGATCATTACATGCATGGTAATGAATGTCATTTTTAATCAAGTATAGCTAAATAAAGTCATAATACTTGCATGCACCATATATATTTAACTTGTAATAATTTTAAATAAGAGAAAAGAAGAAAATAATTTTACCCACTTTTGAATTCTTCAAAGAGATGTTAAAGATGATGGCTTAGACAAGATGACTCCACTCCTTGAATATATGTGGCTGATCAAAGGAAGATTTCAAGGATGATTAGTTTATTTCTAAGTTTAGAATAATAGGAAAAAAAAGAAATGCACCAAGTTCTAAGGTTGGCTCATTACCTTTCTTTTCCCCCTCTTTCTTCTTCTTCTTCTTCTTCCTTTCTATTTTTTTTTGTTTCTTCTCTCCTCACTTCAGCCCTCTCTCTCTCTCTCTCTCTCTCTCTCTCTCTCTCTCTCTCTCTCTCTCTCTCTCTCTCTCTCTCTTAGGTGCATATTTTTTGTGTGTGTTGTGAAATGGGAGGAGTTTACAAGGAGAAAGTATTTATAGGTGAGGTGTTAAGGTGGAGGTGTGATCAATGCTTGCATATAAGGGTACAAGTGTCTTGGAACATGCTTGAAATTATGACAACACAAGTCTCCTTTGTTTTAATTGTGTAGGCAGATTTTTTTGTGTATTTATACATGTATGGTGTATTTTAGTTGTATTTGTTAAGTATTAGGTAGTAAGTTTAAGTTGGGTTGGGTCATGAGTGTTTTGGGCTAGGTGTAATATTTTAGGTGATAGGTGGTTTATTATTTAAGTGGTCATAAGCCCATAATGCATCTAAGTTCAAATTTTAATAATAAGCCCACTAATTAAGTTATACTATTAGATTAAATAGCCCATTTAGCTAATAAATTGAAATTTACTAAAAATTTAAGTTAATTAAACTTATATGATATTATTATTTTTATTTATTAAATTGAAGTAATAAAAATAATTAGGTTGTTGAACTTATAGAATTTATTTAGCTAATGTAACTATGCATAAGGTAAGAACTAATTTTATTCGATAATGAAATAATGTAAATTTTATTTTATTTATTAAAAATTAATAATCTAATCTACATACAAAATAATGGGGTCTCACATCCTACCCACCTTGGGAGAATTTGGTCCCCAAATTCCTATCTGAATAGTTCTGGAAAAGTCTTCTTCATCTCATCCTCTGCTTCCCATGTGGCGTCTTCTTCTCGGTCGTGGTTCTGCCATACAAGTTTAACCAATGGTATCTTCTTATCTCTTAGTTCACGTACTTGCTGATCCACGATCCTGGTCGGCTTCTCGACATAATTTAAATCCACTTTGATCGGTGGTACGTCGTACGTGATGATATGCTCAGGATCCGAATGATATTTCTTCAATCTTGAGACATGAAATACGTTGTGCGTTCTGACAAGATCGGTTGGTAGCTCGAGATGATATGCTAATTTCCAAATTCATTCTAGGATTGTGAGAGGTCCGACATATCTGGGGCTAAGCTTTCCTCCATTCTCCGGGTTGATCAATCCCTTACGTGGGGATAAATGAAGGAATACTTTGTCTCCAGTGTCGAATTCCAAATCCTTCCTTCTACGGTCTGCATAACTCTTCTGTCAGCTCTGAGCAGTGTGAATTTGATCCCGAATGATTCGAACCTTATCCATGGCATCTTCTACTAGATCAACTCTCGTTATCGGGTTTCGGTTCTGCTTGCCCTTTGGTGTCCATCGGTCATCAATCTCCCAGTGTATTGGTGATCAACACTTTCTTCCGTATAATGCTTCATATGGAGCCATCCTGATAGTTGCCTGATAGCTGTTGTTGTAAGCAAACTCAGCTAAGGGTAGGTGGTGACTCCAACTCTTTTGAAAATCCAGTGCACATGCCCGCAACATATCCTCAAGGACTAGTATCGTTCGCTCGGATTATCCGTCCGTCTGAGGGTGTGTAGCAGTACTGAAACTTAATGCCGTCCCAAGTTCTTGATGAAGGCTCTTCCAGAATCTGGAGACAAAATATGGGGTCACGGTCTGACACAATGTCTACAGGTACTCCATGTAATCTAACGATTTCTCGGATATACGTCCTTGCTAGCTTCTGCAGACTATCATTCTTTCTTACGGGTAGGAAGTGAGCTGACTTTGTAAGTCTATCCACGACTACCCAGATTGTGTTATATCCTCCACTGGTTGTTGGCATATCCGTCACGAAGTCCATCGTAATTAGTTCCCATTCTCATTCGGGAATCTTGAGTGGTTGTAGCAATCTTGATGGTCTCTGGTGTTCAGCCTTCACTCTTGGACAGGTTAAACACATTTGCTACGAATTCTTTAACTTGGTTCTTCATATTCACCCACCAGTAGTGTTTCTTTAGATCCTTATACATCTTATTACCACCTGGATGAATTGTATACTGAGAGTAGTGAGCTTCTGCCAAAATTTTCTTTTTGAGTTCGTCATTATTGATAACACATATACGGTGTTTGAAGTTTAGGGTTCCATCTTCCGACATGCTAAACTTAGATTTCTCACCTTATGCGACCCTTTCCTTAAGTTTACACAACTTCCCGTCTTGAGTCTATGCTTCTTGGATTTCCTTAAGTAAGTCCGGCTTCATTGACAAATTAGCGCACACAACGTGTGTCTTAGACTCTCTTGGGTTCCATTGGGTTATTTCTCTTAGGGCATCCCATTCCCTTATCATGAGTCTAGCCCCACTCGCTTTCCTACTTAAGGCGTCTGCGACGACATTGGCAATGTCCAGATGATGCTGAATGGTGAGGTTATAATTTTTAATAAGTTCTATCCACCGTCTTTGTCTTAGATTCAAGTCCTTCTGAGAGAACAAATATTTGAGACTCTTGTGGTCGGTAAAGATGGTGAATGTAGCTCCATACGGGGTAGTGTCTCCATTTCTTCAAAGCAAACACTTTTGCTGCTAGTTCTAGGTCATGGGTCAGATAATTCTTCTCGTGGATTTTCAGCTTTCGTGATGCATAAGCCACAACCTTGCCATTTTGCATCAGCACAGCTCCTAATCCTTCCTTGGATGCATCGCTGTAAACCACAAATCCTTCACTCCCTTCGAGAAGTGTTAGTACAGGTGCGGTAGTGAGTTTTCTCTTGAGTTCTTGGAAGCTCAACTCACACTTATCGTTCCACTCAAATTGGACGTGCTTCTGCGTCAGTCTTGTCAGTGGTCCTGCGATTTTAGAAAAATCTTTAATGAATTTTCGGCAGTAACACGCAAGTCCAAGAAAGCTTCGTATCTCCGTGACTGTTTCTGGCCTCTTCCAGTCCAGAATAGTCTCCAGCTTTTATGGATCTACTGCGAATCCATCTCCAGATATTATGTGTCCTAAAAATGCTACCTCTCTTAACCAGAATTCATAGTTGCTGAATTTGGCGTACAATTTATGCTTCCTTAGTGTCTCTAGTACCAATCTTAGGTGAGTTTCGTGATCTTGGTCCGACTTGGAATAAATGAGTATGTCATCAATAAATATCACTATGACTTGATCTAGATACGGTTGGAATGCACGGTGCATTAAATCCATAATGCAGCCGACGCATTGGTCAATCCAAAAGGCATTACCACGAATTCATAATGACCATACCTAGTTTGAAAGGCAGTCTTCGGTATGTCATTCTCTTTGATCCTCAATTGGTAATATCTTTGTTGAAGAACGAACTTTGAGTAAACTGTTGCTCCTTGTAGTTGGTTGAATAGTTCGTCGATCCTGGGAAGTGGATACTTGTTTTTAACAGTAATATTGTTAAGTTCTCGGTAATCGATGCACAATCTTAGTGTGCCATCTTTCTTCTTTACGAATAGCACTGGTGCTCCCCAAGGAGATATACTAGGTCGGATAAATCCAACCTCTAGCAATTTCTGCAACTGAATCTTCAGTTCTTGCAGTTCCAGTGGGGCCATTCGATATGGCATTCTAGCCACAGGTGCCTTCCCCGACAAGATATCAATGCTGAATTCAACTTCCCTATCTGGAGGTAGAGAAGTGAGTTCCATGGGGAAAATATCATGGTATTCTGATACTACCGGTGTAGCTTCAATCTCCATTTTACTCTTGGGTTTGTTAATGAGAAAAGCCAAATATCCCGTTGCTCCCTTCGATATGGCCCTTCTCGTCTTCGTGGCTGATATGATTGGGGCTGAGTTAATTCTAGCATCCCCATGTAGTTCAAATACTGGGTGATCGGGTTTGCAGAATCGAACTATTTTAGAATGGCAGTCGAGTTGTGCAAAGTGTTTAGATAGCCAATCCATCCCAAGTATGAGGTCATACTCAGGTATGGGAAGAAGAATTAGGTCGGCAGGAAAACAATGACCCTCAACTATTACTTCATAATCCTTAATACCAAATCCGTTTCTTGTCTCGCACCCATAGGTGTGGATATTTTTAATCTTACGGGTAGTGATTATTGAAGTGAGTGTTAATTAAGATGCTTGCATTTGGTTGTTGAGAATTAAGAAATGTTATCATTATTCAACATTATTATTACATTCGCAATGCCGTTTCATGAAAAATACAGCATTGGATAAGGAAAAGTAGGTTTTCCTTACCAACTATCGATAGTAGGTAACATCTCAAAGAGACAGCTCATAGGACGGAACACAGATAATTATTAAGGAAATATGTCTTAATAATTCAAATCAAACTATAAGTTTTTGCAAGGTTTAGATTTCGCCCCATTCGGATGGGTCGAATATTTTGAATAATCCCTTGCAATATTAGCGTTACGCCTTCCAAACGAATAACGTTGCTAAGTTGATTACGATGTACGTGGAAACACAGAACTTTAATGAGTTGAACTTAGTCATCACTATTCCAAGTGAATAGTATAGCGACTCAATTAATTTAGACAGTGCTAATTGGCGACGCTTACTCTGAATGAATAGCAAATGGATTGAAATATCCAATAATAAAACTCTATTAAGCATGAATTATCATCAAGGTTGTGAACTCAATGACTCAACAAATATGCTTATACGACATCAACGACCAAGAAATAATAATACCCCATTTTGAAAAGTAATGAGATTTAGTGGAGTTCAGAGGATCTGATAAGTGAAATAAGCTATGTCCGTTTCAAGAGTTCAATAGGAGAATTGATTTGATCGGGGAATGTAGTGGATACTTAATCAAGTACCTTGGCCAATGACTTAGGAATTTTGAATTTGACTACGCATATCCCAAGTGAATAGCGAAAAGTCGAAAGAGATCTTAATGAGAATTGACTCGAGAAATCTACATTAGGTCTCAATCCTATGGTTCACTTCGTCCTAGGTGGAATTCCCATCTAAGTCCGAAGAATCTTATCCTGGAAAAGCTCGTTGTAAGTGTCCTTCTTACAAAGCGAGCTCTGATACTGTAACACCCCCAAACCACTCGAGAATATTACAGCGCCGCAGACCCTCTCCGCGAGGATCTACCAGGCTAAATACAAAACAATGCATCACTTCACATGCCGACATGGCTACGTAAAGGACCATTAGACCGATTTGGTCTTTTATCACAACACACACAACATTACATACAGGATTCTTTCCCAAAACTCATACCCACGCAGGGGCTGGAATACAATAACGCTCCCATAAATCGGGGTAACAATACATCGGAGAAATAACCCACAAGACTATCCAACATACTCTACGATTGGTCTTTATGTGATTAGTATCGTCGTCTTCCATCACCCTTCATACCGATCCTGTGATTCGCTCCCCAGCAACCTGCAAGTACCTGGACGCAATACAGACATCCACCCCCCGAATACTCGGGGGTTAGCAAAACTCCACTGTTTTGCTAGTGCAAGTATAAAATAGAAATACAAGCCATACACAACGTGCTTCAAGAATATAATAATCTTGAATATATTTCCCAAGATAATTCACTTAATCAAAACAGTTTGATTTAGAAAAGGTAGGAATAGAACCAAGTATCTCATACAAAATATTTTACGATCTCGGAAGTTTGAAAACATTTGGAATTAAGGAATTCTCAAGTCTTTCGAAAACACTTGGGGACATGGCCCAAAATCATCTTTCCAAAATACAATGCCAATAATAAAACGCGGGTTCACAACCCAATTCACAACACCCGGGGTCCAAGACCCAGATCATAAGCCACAAGGTCCACGACCCAAATCACAGAACACAGAGTCCACGACCCAAGTCACATAACACATGTTCCTAAGGATTATTCGCGTCCCGTGCTAACAAGCCACAAACCTCAGATGCTCCCGTAGAACATACCCGAGTGAATAACCCAATAGGAAACCATACCAAATCACATGTCCTCGTGACAACAGTCACGGAACCATTCCAAACCACAACCATAAGTCATCCTGGCATCGCGCTAACAAGCCACGAACCTCAGAGTCCCTGCAAGACATACCCGATGATAACCCCCACAAGTTATCCCGGCATCGGGCTAGCAAGCCCCGAACCTCGGAGACCCCGCAAGACATACCCGGATTGGATAATCCTACGGTCACGCCTGACCCATACTAACAAGTATGGATCCCGGAGATTCAACAATCCTACCCGGAGGCACATCACTTTCAACGATCACATAACACTGAGCAGAACATCAAGCCAAGCAACACTTAAACATCACAACCTCCTTTCAAAGGAGTAACAACTAATATCACACACAATATGTTTTTACCGAACAAGTACACATAACATTACGTAATCCCCGGCAAAGGATTACGGTCTATTAAACTCACTCGAAGTGATCATAACATCTTACAGCATATAAAACCAACACACATATTCACGAAGTACACGAATTATCATTGAAAGACAACATTTATCGAGAACATACCGATCCCTTTTTACGTTTATTAAACATTGGGTTTTGCATAAAATCATTTATCAATAATTACGCCTGTGAAACATGAAACGTATGGACAAGATACTTGCCTCGATATCACGAGCGACGAAACGACGAACAGGCACAATCGGGTAGCCTTCGAACTTCCAAAAATGACCAAGACTTCTACATCCCACGAATACTACGAAAATAGTACCACCATGAATCAACAATACTTCGAAAATATAGGAATCATCCTAATTTCTACCCATTGGAGCATTTCGCTGGACATCTCTAAGGCTCATACTAACATAATCGATGAACATAAGGATTTAGAAGTTCATACCACAAGGTCTCAACATTAACAAAGGATCTCAAGTATACAACGAAGATCTTACAAAAATTCTGGTCTAAATCGGTTTAAATCGGCCGAAACCTCACAAACCCCCAAAATTCAAGAACTAGGGTTCTAAGAAGAGATTACCTTGATTTGGACCAAGAAGACGATTAGATGTTGTTAAACATCTACAAATCCGCTCAAAGATGAAGCTAGAAGAAGAAGATCGCTCAAAATCGCCTCTGGAGCTCACTCCCGTCGGAAGGGATGAAGAAAAGTGGGAAATGACGACTTAATGTTGTTGTCGAGTATTTATACTGGACAGTTATTAGCGCACGCTAAACACTGTAAAACCCGAGATTTCTGTTATGTAATTGGAACTTGCAATATTGTAATGATTGTACTTTTGTCTGAGTACTATTCTCCGTATTTCATAATCCGATGTTGTCGAGCGTTTAATTTCGTGGTTGTGATTTAAAGATTGTAAATCTGCGCATGTAGCGCACGCTATCGGCTATGTTTAGCGTGCGCTAACGTGGATTCATAGCGCACGCTACTGAGGGTCTTTAGCGCACGCTATGCGTGGTCAAATTGATTGGGACGTGCGGTAGGTGAGATCTGGCCGGGGGACCCCTGTCGGATAGTGTCGGGATGTACCTGGACGGCTTTCGGGGAAAAGCCGAGTCAACGCCTTAGCGCACGCTACAGGTATATGCGTAGCGCACGCTAAGTGCCGAGTACAGTTTAGTCCAGTGAGCCGTTAGCGCACGCTACGAGCAGGGTCTAGCGCGCGCTAATAGCCATTTATTATAAATAGGACAGCATCCTATTCGTGATTTCAGTTCTCTCTTCTCCCATTACCCGAATTCCTACACTTAGAACATAACTTCCTTCATCCTAAACACTTCATATCAACACCCTAGTTCGTGATTGAAGATCGTATATCATTGGAGATTGGTATTCAAGCTTTCGGTGTTGGATTGCTTCAACTTCCTCCGTGTTCTTCACTACTTTGAGGTAGGTGATTCTTCACCGATGTTAGTAATGTTCTTAAGGACGTCTGATCATGTTTAGATAACCAGTTACTTCATTTACGATCGGTCATCACATGTTAGAAGGATACTTTGACGTATCAGCACTATTTATCGTATGAACCTTTGAACCATCTTAGTAGTATGGACTCCTAGGCGTTTTCTAATCGATTTATGATCAGTAATCGGAGATTACCTAGTTCGTATGTTTTACGTAAGGCATCATATGTTGTGGGACTTGAAATAATCGGAACTTAGAATATTTCTTGAAGATCGAAGATAAGATATGATGTTGAGTTGATTATCCGTATATTTGAACCTCATGATCATGGAACTTCCACAAAACCTTTTTAGCATGTCATGCTTGAGGATGACTTGTTGTATCAACATAGAATTCGTGAATTCACCACCCTTCAACCCAGTTTTTCCGGTAGCAGTATTCTGCCATGCAAGGTTAGCGCACGCTAACATATGTGAGTTAACGTGCGCTATCGAGGGTCAGTTAACGCACAATACGTACGTAGCGTGCGTTATGTATCGGCCGGTTCAAACTGTCAGTTCGTAACTAGCGCACGCTAGTCTTACCCGATAGCGTACGCTAACAGGCCTGCTTAGCGCACGTTACGTAGAGTATGTAGCGCACGCTAAGCAGTCCAGGCAGATTGTTTATTTTGAGCTTTTCGGCCGTAGACCGAATTGTTAGGCCATCGTTCGACTTGAGATGATTTGTATATCGTTCCTTTTGTTAAGGTTCGAGCTTGTTACGTTGATCGAAGGAGGCGGCCTTCGAGTGTGTCGAGATCATTGAAGTGTCTCGTCCTTGTCATTTTCGAGGCAAGTATCATATGTCGAGTTTGATTTATCATGCTTGTGGTTTTGTTCATATTGTTGAATATGAGATGCATTTCTGGAAATTCTCGTGATATTCGTTGTTATTGGTTCGTATTGATGAACATATTGAAATGCATATGTGTATGCATAGTTGATTGATTTATGGTATAAATGATCCGAGGGGATCATGAAGATCTATGCTGAGGGCGCTGGATCGAATGTCCACCATGCGTTGGTCCGACGGGATCATAATGGGGATCTATGCTGAGGGCGCTGGATCATTGGACGGGTTTTCCACCATGCGTTGGTCCGACGGGATCATCATGGGGATCTATCTTTGAGGCCGGATCATTTGGATTACCTTGTATTGTGTTGATGGAATCGTGAGGATTCGCATCGTTGGATTCCGGTGGCGGAAGTCCGTTTTGCATGCTTTATGATGCATTGATGATTTATTGTATGATGATACTTGTACTAGCATTGTTTTGCTAACCCCTTCGGGGGTGGACATTGTTTTGATGTTCAGGTAGCCGAAGAGCGGGAAGACAACCACAGTACCGACAGGACGATGAAATGGCTCAGTGATGTGATTGATGTTATTGTTATTGTGATCTGTCTTCTTGGTTCGTTTAGTACTCGAGTACGTCTGTTTTAATTAAGTCAATTCGATATGGTTGTATAAGTTAACTCATTTGATCGGTTGAATCAAATCTGTATTTGGACTTCAGTTGTACTATTGAATTATTTTTACAATTCTTTTAAAATTAGCCTTGTAAATCCTTATCTAAAGGGTTTACGGCGCTGTAATTATTCCGAATATCTCGGGGTGTTACAGAATATGGTATCGGAGCCAAGATTTATGGATATCTTGGCAGTCGGGTTAGTTGGGTCTGTTTACGTTATTTGATTATCGGTCGTTCGTAACATCACTCCTGAGCCAGCATCGTCGTGTGGACAGTGGTTGTAAGTTTCCTAATCTCGAATACTACCGTTTTATTTAATTCATGTCTTGTAAACTTTGATGGATGTACTTTGAGAAAGTTTGTCCTGGATATTGAGTATTTATGTTTACAGTATGTTGAGAGGAGGTCGTGGACGCGGACGCGGTCGTGGACGCGGACGTGGAAATGCGAGGCAAGAAGAGTCGGTATCTACCCCAGAGATAGCCGCTAGTCGAACGGATTCACATTCCAGGGGACAACATGGATCGGCAAATAATAATGCAGATCCTAACGTGCCGGGAGTGCTTCAGAAGGTGGTTGCCCAGATAAACCAGTTTGCTCAGGTTGTGGATCGCATGCAGATGGCGATGGGACAGCAGCACAACGCGGATAATCGGGGAGATAAATGGCTCACCGAGGTGGTCAAATTGCATCCTCCGAAATTTGACGGTTCCGCTGAGACGCTTTCGTGGGATCATTGGCTGAAGGAATTGGAAAAGATTTTTGCAGGGATTAACTGTCCCAACGATAGGAAGGTTCCGGTCGCCCAGTATCTTTTGACCGGGGAGGCTTTCGACTGGTGGGAGGCCATTCGACCGGAGGAGCACATTGTTGACTAGACGGAATTCAAATTGATGATGGAGGCACAGTATTGTCCTCGTCCAGTTAGAGAAGCCCGAGTTCGAGAGTTTTTCTCACCACAAAATTCAGAAGTATCTGTGACGGACGTGATTAAGACTTTTAATCACCAGCTGACTTATGTGCGCCACTTGGTCAGGACCGAGGCGGAGAAGATTTTTCATTTTGACATGCGAATGAAGCCGGAAATTCAGCAGTATATGTCCGGATTTGAATGTACCACCTTGCGACAGTATCAGGACAAGGCATTGGCCTATGACATGAAGGAAGCAGCAGTAGAAAAGGCGACAGAAGCAAAGAAACAGAAAGTGTCTGGCAACTTCACGGAGGATAAGAGTAGCGGACCTCGTAGGGGTCAGTCCTCTTTTCATTCATCCAGGAGACCTCCGCATCCTTCTCGAGGTGGAAAGAAGTTCCGGACAGCACCAACTGTTTCAGACGCAGGAAAGAAGTGTTACAACTGTGGCAAGGCGGGACATGTTCGACGTGATTGTTTCGCGCCCGCTGTGACCTGTTTCGAGTGTGGACAGGAAGGACATCGCGCAACATTTTGTGGGAATGCGACCCGATCTTTTGGTACTCGCACTCCAGCTCCAGTTCCGAAGGAGACGAGTGTGAACCAGACACAGCAGAGTGGATTTCAGCAGCAGAACGTTGGGAAGAGGGAGACATCCAGTGCTGGGTCCGTTCCTCCGCGCCTGTACGAAATGAGGAAATCTGATGATCAGAACACAGCTGTTGCATCAGGTACGATTCAGATCCTTTTGCAACCAGTTAGTGTCTTGTTCGATTCAGGAGCTACGCATTCTTTTATATCGTTGAACTGTGTTAATCGTTTGAAAATCTCGTGCTTGTATAATTGTGAACCTTATGTTGTGGGATTACCGAGCGGAGAGAAAATTGTGGGAACCCTAGAAGCTAGGGATTTCCCAGTATCTATAGGAGGAAGAGAGTGGCCATCGAATCTCATTGTAGTCGACATCTACGGTGACGATTTAATTCTCGGAGATGATTGGCTCAACCGTTATGGAGCTGTGCTGAATTACCGAGAGAGAGTCATTTCCATCATTGCTAATGACAGATCCGAACACTTATTCCGAGGATGGAGACCGGGAAGCTCGGGAAAATTGATCAAGGCAATGAAAGCTGTGAAATTACTGAAGCAGGGATGTCACGGACTTTGGTGCTATGCCATGAGGAAAGAGGAAGGAGTAGAGCTCTCGTCCATTTCAGTTGTGAATGAGTTCTCAGATGTATTTCGTGACGAACTACCTAGGTTACCTCCGCAGAGGGGAGTGGAATTCACTATCGAGTTAGAGCCTGGAGCAGCTCCTATTTCCAGAGCACCTTACCGCATGGCGCCAACCGAGATGTATGAATTCAAGAAGCAACTGGAGGAATTGTTACAAAAGGGCTATATCCAACCTAGTGTTTCTCCTTGGGGAGCGCCCGTTCTCTTTGTCCGGAAGAAAGACGGATCCCTCCGACTGTGTATTGATTACAGGGAGCTCAACAAGATGACGATCAAGAATAAGTATCCTATACCTCGGATCGACGACTTGTTTGATCAACTGCAAGGGGCAAGGATATTCTCGAAGATTGACTTGCGATCAGGATACCACCAGTTGAGAATTAAGGAATCGGATATACCGAAATCTGCTTTCAGATCCCGGTATGGGCATTATGAATTCGTAGTTATGCCGTTTGGACTTACCAATGCTCCTGCAGCATTCATGCAATTGATGAATCGGGTATTCTTGGAATACTTGGATAAATTTGTGGTCGTCTTCATTGACGACATCTTGATATATTCGAAGGACGCAGAGGAGCATGCCGAACATCTGCGTGTGGTTTTGAACACCTTGAGGAAGGAGCAGCTGTATGCAAAACTTTCGAAATGCGAGTTCTGGCTCAAGGAAGTAACCTTCCTTGGGCATGTGATATCAGCCGACGGAGTTCAGGTGGACCCGAAGAAAGTCGAAGCAATCTTGGACTGGGAAGCTCCTAAAAACGTGAAAGAAGTCCGAAGCTTCTTAGGACTTGCTGGGTATTATCGCCGCTTTGTAGAGGGATTTTCCAAAATTGCTCGTCCGCTCACCCAGCTGTTACAGAAAAATCAAAAGTTCATGTGGAATGAGAAGTGCCAGGCTAGTTTTGACGCACTTAAGAGGAGGCTGACGACAGCACCTATATTAGCGCAGCCAGAGGGAACTGACGAATTTATGGTATACAGCGACGCTTCGAATCAGGGTCTGGGTTGTGTATTGATGCAGAAGGATAAAGTGATTGCTTATGCTTCTCGGCAATTGAAACCGTACGAGATTAATTACCCGACTCATGATCTGGATCTAGCAGCTGTGGTCTTTGCCTTGAAAATTTGGCGACATTATTTGTACGGAACTCATTGTCAGATCTTTACAGATCATAAGAGCCTCAAGTACATTTTCAGTCAGAAAGAGTTAAACATGAGGCAGAGAAGGTGGCTGGAATTGATCAAGGATTACGACTTGGAGATTCTCTATCATCCGGGGAAAGCAAACGTAGTAGCTGATGCTTTGAGCCGTAAACCTGTTTCTCTTCGAGTGTTGGAAGCACTTACGTCCCAAACCAGTATTCAACGAGAACTGATCCGCGAGGGGATTGAGGTATGGGCACCAGGAATCCAAGGGCGACTTTATGTGATGGAACTGACTTCATCATTAGTCGAGGAGATCAAGTCTAAACAATTGAACGATTCTCTGATCCTTCGATTATATGACGAAGTAAAGAAAGGAAAAGCCCCAGGATTCGTGATACAAGACGATGGGGTTCTGAGATTTCAGAGTCGACTTTGCGTTCCCGAGGATGATGATTTGAGACGGACAATTTTAAAGGAAGCTCATAGCGCGCCCTATTCTATTCACCCAGGCAGTAGTAAGATGTATAAAGATTTAAAGCAAAACTTCTGGTGGGGGAATATGAAGAAGGACGTAGCGGAGTACGTTTCGAAGTGTTTGACTTGTCAGCAGGTTAAGATTGAACATCAACGACCTGCCGGAATGTTAAAACCGCTTCCGATCCCTGAGTGGAAGTAGGAGGATATCTCGATGGATTTTATCACTAGTATGCCGAGGACTAGAACGGGAATGAACATGATTTGGGTTGTAGTTGATCGACTAACCAAGTCGGCTCATTTCCTGGGAATTAAAGATACATGGGGACCCGAGAGATTGGCACGAGTATTTATTGCAGAGATAGTCAGATTGCATGGGACGCCGAAGACCATTATTTCGGATCGAGATGGCCGTTTCGTGTCACATTTCTGGAAAGCAGTTCACAGGGCTCTGGGGACTGAGCTCAACTTTAGCACAGCCTATCATCCCCAAACGGACGGTCAGTCCGAAAGGACTATTCAAACTGTAGAAGACATGCTTAAAGCTTGTGCTTTGGATTGGTCAACTGATTGGGAAGTTCATTTGCCATTAGTTGAATTCACCTACAATAATAGTTGGCATGCTTCAATTAAGATGGCACCATTTGAATCTTTGTACGGGAGAAGATGCCGATCACCCCTATGTTGGGATGATTCTTCGGATTTGATCGGGACGGAACCAGAATTGATTATTCAGACTCAAGAGAAGATAGATTTGATTCGAGAGAGACTGTTGACTGCCCAGAGTCGACAGAAGTCTTATGCAGATGTACGTCGTCGCCCTCTAGAGTTCGACGCTGGGGACCATGTACTATTGAAGGTGTCTCCTACACGAGGGATTTTCCGTTTTGGGAGGAGAGGCAAGCTTAGTCCGAGATATATCGGACCATTTGAGATCCTCGAGAGAGTTGGAGATTTAGCATACAGGTTGGCCTTACCGCCATCGCTGAGTCACGTTCACAATGTGTTTCACGTATCCCAACTGCGGAAGTATGTACCGGACCCCAGTCACGTCATTGATTTCGACGAGATCGAGATAGCTAAAGATGGCACCTTCGAAGAGAGACCAATCAAGATACTAGAGAGCCGGATCAAAAAATTGAGGAATAAACCAATACATTTGGTTAAAGTACAATGGTCACGACATGGAGTCGAAGAGGCCACTTGGGAAACGGAGGACAGTATGAAGACTAGATATCCGGAGTTGTTTTCATCTTAAGTTTCGGGACGAAACTTCTTTTTAGGGAGGAAGGATGTAATACCCGAGATTTCTGTTATGTAATTGGAACTTGCAATATTGTAATGATTGTACTTTTGTCTGAGTACTATTCTCCGTATTTCATAATCCGATGTTTTCGAGCGTTTAATTTCGTGGTTGTGATTTAAAGATTGTAAATCTGCGCATGTAGCGCACGCTATCGGCTATGTTTAGCGTGCGCTAACGTGGATTCATAGCGCACGCTACTGAGGGTCTTTAGCGCACGCTATGCGTGGTCAAATTGATTGGGACGTGCGGTAGGTGAGATCTGGCCGGGGGACCCCTGTCGGATAGTGTCGGGATGTACCTGGACGGCTTTCGGGGAAAAGCCGAGTCAACGCCTTAGCGCACGCTACAGGTATATGCGTAGCGCACGCTAAGTGCCGAGTACAGTTTAGTCGAGTGAACCGTTAGCGCACACTACGAGCAGGGTCTAGCGCACGCTAATAGCCATTTATTATAAATAGGACAGCATCCTATTCGTGATTTCAGTTCTCTCTTCTCCCATTACCCTAATCCATACACTTAGAACATAACTTCCTTCATCCTAAACACTTCATATCAACACCCTAGTTCGTGATTGAAGATCGTATATCATTTGAGATTGGTGTTCAAGCTTTCGGTGTTGGATTGCTTCAACTTCCTCCGTGTTCTTCACTACTTTGAGGTAGGTGATTCTTCACCGATGTTAGTAATGTTCTTAAGGACGTCTGATCATGTTTAGATAACCAGTTACTTCGTTTACGATCGATCATCACATGTTAGAAGGATACTTTGACGTATCGGCACTATTTATCGTATGAACCTCTGAACCATCTTAGTAGTATGGACTCCTAAGCGTTTTCTAATCGATTTATGATCAGTAATCGGAGATTACCTAGTTCGTATGTTTTACGTAAGGCATCATATGTTGTGGGACTTGAAATAATCGGAACTTAGAATATTTCTTGAAGATCGAAGATAAGATATGATGTTGAGTTGATTATCCGTATATTTGTACCTCATGATCATGGAACTTCCACAAAACCTTTTTAGCATGTCATGCTTGAGGATGACTTGTTGTATCAACATAGAATTCGTGAATTCACCACCCTTCAACCCAGTTTTTCCGGTAGCAGTATTCTGCCATGCAAGGTTAGCGCACGCTAACATATGTGAGTTAACGTGCGCTATCGAGGGTCAGTTAACGCACAATACGTACGTAGCGTGCTTTATGTATCGGCCGGTTCAAACTGTCAGTTCGTAACTAGCGCACGCTAGTCTTACCCGATAGCGTACGCTAACAGGCCTATTTAGCGCACGTTACGTAGAGTATGTAGCGCACGCTAAGCAATCCAGGCAGATTGTTTATTTTGAGCTTTTCGGCCGTAGACCGAATTGTTAGGCCATCGTTCGACTTGAGATGATTTGTATATCGTTCCTTTTGTTAAGGTTCGAGCTTGTTACGTTGATCGAAGGAGGCGGCCTTCGAGTGTGTCGAGATCATTGAAGTGTTTCGTCCTTGCCATTTTCGAGGCAAGTATCATATGTCGAGTTTGATTTATCATGCTTGTGGTTTTGTTCATATTGTTGAATATGAGATGCATTTCTGGAAATTCTCGTGATATTCGTTGTTATTGGTTCGTATTGATGAACATATTGAAATGCATATGTGTATGCATAGTTGATTGATTTATGGTATAAATGATCCGAGGGGATCATGAGGATCTATGCTGAGGGCGCTGGATCGAATGTCCACCATGCGTTGGTCCGACGGGATCATCATGGGGATCTATGCTGAGGGCGCTGGATCGTTGGACGGGTTTTCCACCATGCGTTGGTCCGACGGGATCATCATGGGGATCTATGCTGAGGGCGCTGGATCGCTGGATTACCTTGTATTGTGTTGATGGAATCGTGAGGATTCGCATCGTTGGATTCCGGTGGCGGAAGTCCGTTTTGCATGCTTTATGATGCATTGATGATTTATTGTATGATGATACTTGTACTAGCATTGTTTTGCTAACCCCTTCAGGGTGGACATTGTTTTGATGTTCAGGTAGCTGAGGAGCGGGAAGACAACCACAGTACCGACAGGACGATGAAATGGCTCAGTGATGTGATTGATGTTATTGTTATTGTGATCTGTCTTCTTGGTTCGTTTAGTACTCGAGTACGTCTGTTTTAATAAAGTCAATTCGATATGGTTGTATAAGTTAACTCATTTGATCGGTTGAATCAAATCTGTATTTGGACTTCAGTTGTACTATTGAATTATTTTTACAATTCTTTTAAAATTAGCCTTGTAAATCCTTATCTAAAGGGTTTACGGCGCTGTAATTATTCCGAATATCTCGGGGTGTTACAAACACCCTGCATTAGCGTGCGCTAACGGGGTCAACGTTCCAGAGAATCCGCCTATAACACAGTTAGCGCGCGCTAGCCAAAAGCCGTAGCGTGCGCTAACGGGTCATAAAACCAGTCCAGTAGCCCCTGGACAGATCTGCACCTACCAAGTAGCGTGCGCTAGAAACAACAATTAGCGTGCGTTAAGCAGTCGATAGCGTGCGCTAGCTATCGACCTTAACGTGCGCTAACAAGGCCCCAGTCCCATCCCAGTAGCTCCTGGACTGCCTCTGGACTGCCAGTTAGCATGCGCTACACATTCGGTAGCGTGCGCTAACCACAACACCGTAACGTGCGCTATGCCACAAGCATTAGCGTGCGCTACACCACAAAAACCCAGAAACTCACATAGTGATCCGAAACGCCTCCAAACACATGTCCCAACAAGGCACACCCAACATGGCACAAAAATTCCAACGATGAGGACAATAACAATCCGATAAAATACAGAAAACTCAACGAATCCGGAACAAAGATCTCGTGTATTACATTCTACCCCTCTTAAAAGAAGTTTCGTCCCCGAAACTTAAAACATAGGATGATCAACACAAAACAATTCCAGATGACATAAGCTATCTGTTGCCGACAGCTTGTAACGAATCACATGCAGCACGTGGCTGCTAACATTCACATCACCATTTCAGAATGATAACAAAACGCATGGACAAAAATCAGTATGGTTGAACAACCCAAACAGTACATCAATAAGAATGCGATCTAATCGCTGAAAAAATACGAAATTCTACACACAAGGATTGGGAGATCGAGAACGAAGTTAATATCCCGAGCTCAAGGAAATTACGAAGAAATCTAAACGTTCAAAGATTACGATACAAGACCAACATGACTGGACAACAAGCGATCGAACCACAACGATCGAGAAACATCGGTCGAACGATCATGTTCGAATCACGACGAACAATAATACTCGAAAGACAACCCCAAAGTTCACATCTTGCCTCGAGACAATATACGATCCGGTGAAGACAATAAGATGTACATTCACATAAGATCCATAGGAAAAGAGGATAGCAATTGGAAAGTCATAACAACAAATGGGTTATTCTGAAACAATACCACATCTCGTTCGATCAACAAAAGCACAAGAAAGGACAAGTTCAGAAAATATCAACGAACATAGACGAGTCGACAGAGTCGAAAGTATAGGGTTCAAAATCCAATCCACTTCAATTAAAAGAAGTTAATCTCTGAAATTCGAAACAACAAAACAAGGGAAATAACTCAACATACAACTGATAGACCACGCCCCTCCGGGATACTCAGAGTCGATCGTATTATCAGTGCTCAAGTCCGTGCCTCGGAAGATTCGGTGCCGAACTCGCAAAACTGAACCCGTTGTCCCTCGAGTCCGCACCTGTAACACGTTACTGGCGGGGAAGGACAATGTGCACGAACATGTCCCGCCACATTACAGTTAAAACATCTCCTGGCCTTACCAGGAGTCAAAGCATACGACTTGGAACTCTCAGTTCCACGCATCGAGCAATGGGGCTTCACAGCGGAAAGGCTACGACATTGAAAACTAGAAACACCAACTCCTGCACCGTCCACACGGTCATCGAACTTCTTCTGTTTCTTCGACTCGGGCACACACTCCGACGATAACGAAGCTAGTTCACAGGCTAATACTCGATCTTGATAGTCCCTCAACAAAGTGCAATTGAATCCCGACATATACACGTGAATATCCGGCTTCATCCATCTGTCAAAGTGCAGGATCCTCTTTTCCTCGGTTCTCACCCGGTCTCGCACATAACTGAGTTGTTTGCTATAATCAATGATAGCTTGCGACACCGATATATCTTGCGGTTCTGCCAAGTAGAATTCGCGAATCCTCTTCTCTCTAATCGGTTTCGGATAGAACTCAGCTTCCATAAATGCTTGGAACTCCGCCCACGTGACATCACGATCACGAGGTTTAATAGCTTCCCACCAATTAGCGGCATATTTGTCATGAAGGTGCTGAGCGATAGGTACCTTCCGCTCTTCAGGACATCTGACAGCCTCGAAAACCTTTCCCAACTGGAAAATCCAACCATCCCAGCTCAATGCATCCGCAACACCGGCGAATCGAGGGGAATTCATACGAACTACCTCGCGAAGCCATTGATTTACACCGACGTTCTGACTTGCGTCAATGCTACGTTGGACCACCTGCGTCAACTGAGTCATCTGAGTCGCTACTTGTTGCAATATAGTAGCAACACCTAAACTAAAATCATTCCCAGCGACATTCTCTCGATTCCGCATTTGATCCCCGTGGCTATCATCACCACGGTTACGACCATGATCTCTGCCCCTCGGCATACTAACAAACAACAACATATGGCAACGAAAGATCATAACATATAGAAAGATATTCACATCTCCGTGTTTAATCAAACACCATTAAATCATATACATATTACGATTTAATTCAAGCTAGAGCACAAATATACAAACTATTATCCCGACAAACTTCATTTATAATGCCGTTGTTATGTGAATTATAAATGCCATAAAATTAAAGTCATTCATTATATCAAAAATCATTTTCTGTACGGGTTCCGTGTTGGAACTCACCAAGTTGAAAACCATTTTAAAAAACATTCAAAAATGCCAAAAAAAAGGCCGATGACGGTAATACTTTCCAAATACTCACCAAAAGTCATTTTCCAAATACCAAATACCGTCATAAAATACCATTTGAAATTACAAGGCGAAGACGCGAAAACTCAATAGTTCAAAATATACGTTAAGTCACCGGACAAAAGAGTTAGGAAAAAGGGTCAACGAGATAACTCAAATTTACGAACCCGAAAGGTCATTTTAAAACACACTCTATTTGATAAAAGTACCAAAAAGTCATTTTGAACTTTACACACGCAGCAGACAAGAACACAGTTCAAATTACACATAACCACACACAACAATTGTTATTCATGAACAACACACATAGAGTACGGTCTCACACGGTCAGCCTAACAATCGCAAAAATTAGACTTACGGCCAAAATGTAGTTTCCGAGCTTCTGCTCAGACCGATTAGTGTATGATTTAACAGAGACTTAGCGTGCGCTAGCCATGCCACGCTAGCACGCGCTAGCCAATCTAATCCAGCAGCAAATTCATGAGCATATATTAAATGATACCAAAAGTCGAAGGTTAAAATAAACAGCAACATACAAATCCAAACGCCAACAATTTACATCCTCACTACATAACTTTTAACCGAAATTCCTGAAACCGAAAAATCAAAGGCGAAAGTCACGTCTCAAGTAAACTTTTGATAGACCTTGTTTGAGCATTTAAAAATCAAACTTTAAAAAATTTTCAATACAAGATGAACAAAAATATATGTTGTTGAATTCCCAAAATATTTGGTCCCGAGGTCATCATACAAAAATTAAATCATTTTTCCTCCTCGAAGGATGTTTTTAAATAGAATTTACGTGACTTCCCCAAAACATTTGAAGTTTAAAATACCACATTGATAAACGTTTATTGAATAACCAATCCAAAATATCGCTCCTGTAAAAACAATTTCACACAAGGTTGTATATATATATATATATATATACATACAAACATACATACCAGTACTACTCTCTATCCCAACACAATACGAGAATCAAACAAGTATGGTGCAAGTATTCACGAGGCACAGTTAAACTCCACAAAATAACACAGAATCACATAAACTCGTATAACACGAGACACAGCAAAGCAGGGAGACTTACATCCATAGATCGCACGAAGATGATGGTTGCGCCTCGATACTAATCACGACCGACAACTCAGACGACGCGTCGCGACACCACTCAGTCAGACCAAATCTGACAAGACAAGACCCGACAACACACAACTCAACCGACGGCCTAGGTTTTCTCAACCTAATCTCCGATACCATATTCTGTAACACCCCCAAACCACTCGGGAATATTACAGCGCCGCAGACCCTCTCCACGAGGATCTACCAGGCTAAATACAAAACAATGCATCACTTCACATGCCGACATGGCTACGTAAAGGACCATTAGACCGATTTGGTCTTTTATCACAACACACACAACATTACATACAGGATTCTTTCTCAAAACTCATACCTGCGCAGGGGCTGGAATACAATAACGCTCCCATAAATCGGGGTAACAATACATCGGAGAAATAACCAACAAGACTATCCAACATACTCTACGCTTGGTCTTTATGTGATTAGTATCGTCGTCTTCCATCACCCTTCGTACCGATCCTGTGATTCGCTCCCTAGCAACCTGCAAGTACCTGGACGCAATACAGACATCCACCCCCCGAATACTCGGGGGTTAGCAAAACTCCACTGTTTTGCTAGTGCAAGTATAAAACATAAATACAAGCCATACACAACGTGCTTCGAGAATATAATAATCTTGAATATATTTCTCGAGATAATTCACTTAATCAAAACACTTTGATTTAGAAAAGGTAGGAATAGAACCAAGTATCTCATACAAAATATTTTACGATCTCGGGAGTTTGAAAACATTTGGAATTAAGGAATTCTCAAGTCTTTCGAAAACACTTGGGGACATGGCCCAAAATCATCTTTCCAAAATACAATCCCAATAATAAAACGCGGGTTTACAACGCAATTCACAACACCCGGGGTCCAAGACCCTGATCATAAGCCACAGGGTCCACGACCCAAATCACAGAACACAGAGTCCACGACCCAAGTCACATAACACATGTTCCTAAGGATTATTCGCGTCCCGTGCTAACAAGCCACGAACCTCAGATGCTCCCGTAGAACATACCCGAGTGAATAACCCAATAGGAAACCATACAAAATCACATGTCCTCGTGACAACAGTCACGGAACCATTCCAAACCACAACCATAAGTCATCCCGGCATCGCGCTAACAAGCCACGAACCTCGGAGTCCCCGCAAGACATACCCGATGATAACCCCCACAAGTTATCCCAGCATCGAGCTAGCAAGCCCCGAACCTCGGAGTCCCCGCAAGACATACCCGGATTGGATAACCCTACGGTCACGTCTGACCCATACTAACAAGTATGGATCCCGGAGATTCAACAATCCTACCCGGAGGCACATCACTTTCAACAATCACATAGCAATGAGCAGAACATCAAGCCAAGCAACACTTAAACATCACAACCTCCTTTCAAAGGAGTAACAACTAATATCACACACAATATGTTCTTACCGAACAAGTACACATAACATTACTTTATCCCCGGCAAAGGATTACGGTCTATTAAACTCACTCGAAGTGATCATAACATCTTACAGCTTACAAAACCAACACATATATTCACGAAGTACACGAATTATCATTGAAAGACAACATTTATCGAGAACATACCGATCCCTTTTTACGTTCATTAAACATTGGGTTTCGCATAAAATCATTTATCAATAATTATGCCTGTGAAACATGAAACATATGGACAAGATACTTGCCTCGATATCACGAGTGACGAAACGACAATCGGGCACGATCGGGTAGCCTTCGAACTTCCAAAAACGACCAAGACTTCTAAAGCCCACGAATACTACGAAAATAGTACCACCATGAATCAACAATACTTCGAAAATATAGGAATCATCCTAATTTCTACCCATTGGAGCATTTCGTCGGACATCTCAAAGGCTCATACTAACATAATCGATGAACATAAGGATTTACGAAGGTCATACCACAAGGTCTCAACATTAACAAAGGATCTCGAGTATACAACGAAGATCTTACAAAAATTCTGGTCTAAATCGGTTTAAATCGGCCAAAACCTCACAAACCCCCAAAATTCAAGAACTAGGGTTCTAAGAAGAGATTACCTTGATTTGGACCAAGAAGACGATTAGATGTTGTTAAACATCTACAAATCCACTCGAAGATGAAGCTAGAAGAAGAATATCGCTCAAAATTGCCTCTGGAGCTCACTCTCGTCGAAAGGGATGAAGAAAAGTGGAAATGACGACTTAATGCTGTTGTCCAGTATTTATACTGGACAGTTATTAGCGCGCGCTAAACACCCTGCATTAGCGTGTGCTAATGGGGTCAACGCTCCAGAGAATCCGCCCATAACACAATTAGCACGCGCTAGCCAAAAGCCATAGCGTGCGCTAACGTGTCTCAAAACCAGTCCAGTAGCCCCTGGACAGATCTGAACCTACCAAGTAGCGTGCGCTAGAAACAACGATTAGCGTGCGTTATGCAGTCGATAGCGTGCGCTAGCTATCGACCTTAGCGTGCGCTAACAAGGCCCCAGTCCCAGTCCAGTAGCTCCTGGACTGCCTCTGGACTGCCAGTTAGCGTGCACTACACATTCGGTAGCGTGCGCTAACCACAACGCCGTAGCATGCGCTACACCACAAAAACCCATAAACTCACATAGTGATCCGAAACGCCTCCAAACACATGTCCCAACAAGGCACACCCAACATGGCATAAAAATTCCAATGATGAGGACAATAACAATCTGATAAAATACAGAAAACTCAATGAATCCGGAACAAAGATATCCGGTATTACAGATACCACTCCTGTCACGCCCCTACACCCGGGGTTGGACGAGAACGCGACAGTTAACATAATAAATAACGTTTGTGATACATTCCAGTAAAGCATTCATATACCAGATCTCAGCCCAGTGAACTAAGACTGGTTGTTCCATAGAAAACAAATATTCAAGGGTACAGCGGAATTATTACATCAAGTGCAAAGGAGTACATCGGAAACCAAAATACATGTTGACACAGGAATAAAAGAAGCGTTAAAGCAGCATCCTAATTCCTATGTCTTGGCAATACTTTGAGGACGGTCTTCAGTGGTCGTCAGCATCTGTCCCTCCTTCTTCTTGGTTCTCTTCATCTAGTGGGTTTTAGAAAATAATTCAAAATGGGGTGAGAATAATGGATTCTCAGTGAGTTGGGTTTGAGTATTTTCTAAATTTATATGTATGCAACTATTTTGAAATATAATATATTTTCTCCCACTTTTGAAAATGGTATTGTTTAAAAATTGGTGCAAGTTTTCAAGAAGAATATTATGAATTATGACATGAGTGTACAGTCAATCTCCGTAGATTGCTGTTGAGTATGAAGAATATACGGCGTCGAGCGCCCAATGAGTATTTAGCTTCGGGAGGTCGTCTACATGACAAATCCCTTAGCCTCCTTATACCGTCTTAGACCGTTATCAGTGTTTGGCCTTTGACTATCGCTAAGACCTTTGGTTTGACAACCGTAGCCTTGGGCGTTTGTCGGACCGTCACTATAACATTGGCCTTTGAGCTTTATCGCTCTCACGCTTGGTGACGTGCTGCCTTATCTCTTATCTTTGCTCGATATGTCCTTAGCTTGGGTCTATTCCCGGATCATATCATAATCGCGACTATACCCGAATTCTACGACCCAGTCACCTTAGGATCACTCCGTCCTTCGGCTTCAAGGGAATATGATACGACGGTAGCTTTGCCTAGAACCGCAGCCACGCTGCTCGATTCATGGCTTAGACTAACCGCCCCTCATGCATATAAATCGAAAAAGGGACTCTAGAGGTACTCGTACAGACTCTAGCGGTGGCTCCCACCCGAAGGTCGTAGCACTTAGCTCCGCACAGCACTAACTCCCGATTTCTATTGAATAACAATTATTGTCGTGTTCAACGATGATTATGCATATTATAAGATATTAATATGATTATTTGGTAATAAAGAGACTTGGGTAAACTAGAGGAATTAGTTCAACCGGTTGATGGGTAGATTACTATTGTGCGAGTCTAAGCATAATCTTATAATAAATTCATAAATTTGAATAGTTCGGTACGAAATATTTATACGTCCGAAACTTTTGAACTTTATTGCGAAAAGTCCGTTATTGTAATATCCGCAATTTTCGATTTTCGGTAAATTTCTTTTTTTTCGGCGGAAGTCCGTTTTGACGACTCGCTCATGACCGTTTCGTCATTCCGAGAATGATTAATTCTGCACTTTTTGTCATCCGAGCTCGTTTCGGTGTCGTTTTGTTGAGTTCCGTGCTTTTTAGCGGTTTTTCCGCACTTGAGTTCGATTCTTGCGAATCTCGTCCAAATCGTTGTTTCGACTTTCTCGTAAGTTCATTTAATGTTAATATTCATGTTGCGAGCTGTGGCTTGGTGTTTCGATCACGTATCGTGATTTTCGGGCATTTTGGGCCATTTTCGTAATTTCCCAAAGTTTGGGGTAATTACTTTCCGTTGTCGAGTTTCGAGCCTTCGGGTAGTCGGAATCGTATGTTCTATTAGTGCTCGGATTCGTCTTTTCGAGTACTTCGTAACCGTATCTTCGATTCGCATCGTGTTCGGGTTTCGGTCGCTCGGGCCGTCGGAGTTGGTCCCGCCGAGTCATGGCCGGGCATGATCGGGCCAGCCACTCGCCGAGTAACGCGGCGGTAATGATCGCCATTACGCACGTAATTCCGTTACGACGTAAGGCCCTGGCCGTAACGTACGTAACGCCCGGCATTTTCCAGCAGGGGTTCGCCATGGCCGTTACGTGACGTAAGCCATGGCCGGTTACGTGACGTAACCCTACGGCCACCTTATTTAAGGCCTGGCGCTGCTTTCTTCAGCCATTTTCTCATTCGCTCTTCCCGTGACGCGGGTCAGGTGTGTGAATCTTGTAGAGATGTTGTTGGACAATGAATTCATGAAGATTGGAGGTTCATATCATCAATCATCCGTCCTATAACATCCTCCAATCTACCGACCGTCGATTTCCTAGAAATCTAGTTTTGGGGAATTTGGGTATTTTGGTTGTTTTCGTCCGATTAATCCGATTTAACCGAGGATTATGATGGATTGATGATTATTTAGATGTATTATATCATTTCCTTGTTATTCCATGGTTGGATCGTATCGATTCGTTATTTGGGTCGAGTTCTTGACCGACGCCTTGAAGGTGTCCAAGAAATGTCTTAGAGGGGTTTTCGGGCGTTCTACGATTATCCTTCCTCGTATGATTGTTGAATTATGGATTATATGATGTTAGGGTCGAGTTTCTTACGAAGAAACCGAGTTGAACCCTTCCGCTCGTTGTCGCCTTCCTTTTCGATAGCATCGGGCGTTTGAAGCTTTCCGTTGAGCCGTGTTCGCCGGAATACTTGCGTATCGATTTTGAGGCAAGTATCTTGCCCATACATTTCATATTTCTTAGGCATAATTATTGATAAATGATTTTATGCGAAATCCAATGTTTAATGAACGTTAAAAAGGATCGGTATGTTCTCGATAAATATTGTCTTTCAACGATAATTCGTATACTTCGTGAATGGATATGTTCTCGGAATATGTGTGTTAGTTTCAGACGTTGAGAGACGTTATGATCGCATTGACCATAATTGTTTGCCGAGGATTGTGCATTGAATTGTATATTTGTTCGGTGGGTATTCGACATGATGTGATGTTAGTCGTTACTCCTTTGAAAGGAGGTTGTGATGCTTAGTGTTGCTTGTCTTGATAATCGGTTATTGTTGTGTGCTTATTGTATGTGATGTGCCTCCGGTAGGATTGTTGAATTCTCCGGATCCATACTTGCTAGTATGGGTCGGGCGAAACCGTAGGTTATCCAATACGGGTATGTCTTGCGGGGACTCCGAGGTTCGGGGCTTGCTAGCCCGATGCCGAGATAACTTGTGTGGTTATCATCGGGTATGTCTTGCGGGGACTCCGAGGTTCGTGGCTTGTTAGCACGATGCCGGGATAACTTATGGTTGTGGTTTGATTATGTAAGTATATATGCTTTTAGTCACGTGATCAAGGTTACGGTGACATGTGATTTGATATAGTTTCCTGTGGGTTATTCACTCGGTTTGTTCTACGGAGCATCCGAGGTCCGTGGCTTGCTAGCACGGACGCGAATAATTTGTGGAAACAGTTGTTATGGTATGATCGGGTCGTGGACCCCACTTGTTGTTATCGAATTTATGTTTTGGGAAAATGACTTTTGGGTTGTGTCCCTAAATGTTTTCGAAAGCCCTGAGGATTTTTAAATCCCAATGTATTCAAAACTCCCGAGGTCGTAAAATGTTTTTCACAAGATGTTTATCGGGTTTACCCCATCTTTCGATTTAATCGTTTAATTAAGTGAATCACCTCGGGAAGTATGTTTATGATTAACATGTTTCGTGGAGTATGATATGTATGGCTCGTTGTATTTTATACTTGCACTAGCAAAACAAAGGAGTTTGCTAACCCCCAGTATTCGGGGTGGATGTCTATTTTTGCATTCAGGTTTTGGAGCATAACACAGGTCGGCACGAAGGATGATGAAAGATGAACGATACTAATCACACGAGGATCCGTTGATGTCGTATTGGTCTAGTTGTATTTTCTTTTCCGCCGCAGATCTTTTCCCCGTTGTACGGGAGTTTATTGTATTTTGACCCCTGCGTGGGTATGTGTTTGTAATCGAGTCGTATGTTTTATTGAAAGACCAAATCGGCTCATCGAGTCATTTTAGCCTTGAAGGCATTGTCGAGATGTTAAATGTTGTTACTGCACTGGTAGATCCTCGAGGAGAGGGTCTACGGCGTGTAATATCCCCGAGTGGATCGGGGGTGTTACGGAATGGTATCGGAGCTTAGGTTGTGGAAACCTAGGTCACGGGTCGATGGTGTCTATTGAGTTTTTGTCTCGTCGGATTTTGTCCGACTAAGTCATGTCGCGACGCGTCTGCCCGAGTTGGTTGGTCGTGATTAGTATCGTGGCGATCATCATCTTCATGCGACCGTGGTTGTAAGTCTCCTTCTTTGTGTTGTGCCTCGTGTGAGACGAGCTATTTTTATGATTATGAGTTAATTGACGGAATCCTCTTATGGATTTTGATTTCGTAATATGTGATTATTTGACTCCCATTTTTCGTTCATATGAGGAGTAGTGTTGATGTCTTGTGCATGTTTGACTTTATTTCTTTTATCCGCTGCGTGAGTTCTTTTGTAATGGCTTTCGGTATTTTACCGACTGAGTTTTATTTCGAAAACCGATTCCTTAACCGAGTTTTTGGCATTACGGCCTTGATCATTTTGGCGAAATTCTTATGACAGTATTTAGTATTTTGTAAATGGCTTTTGTAAGTTTTTGAAATATTACCGTCATCAGCTTTTTGACGGTTTTGTAAATGGTTTTTAGCACAGTGGGTTCTCGTGGGGCCCACGGCGCTATATTGTTCCTTGTAATTACCTGAAATTTTTGGGCATTCTAGCCCATTGAATTATTTTTGAAAACCTTGAGTATCTTAGAAAATTAAAATTCGAGACGTACTTTTAAAACGAATTATTTTCTTGCGGTGTTTTCAAGGTGTTTTCTAATGCCGCAATACGTTTCAAAAAAATTTCCGGTTGAGGACCAAAAATATTTTGAGATATTTTCAAATGCAGTTGCTTAGACCCAAGGGTCGAATATTTTTGAAAGTTTTTCACTAAAAGAAAGGTGTCCTCATTTTTGTTCAAAGGCAAGATGATTTTCAAAGTCTCGATAATGGTGTTTGTACTACTTTTTGTAAAATGATACTCAAGATCAACTGTTGTTTCCAAGCTGTTTTCAAAAGGTGGTTTTCGTTTTTAAAACCTATCATTCCTGTTTGCGGACCGGAAATGCGTGTATGGTTTTCGAACTTTCATTACGGTGTTAACCCCGAATTGTGATTGAATCGGTGGTGTGAACGTTGAGTCGTTCGCCACGCATATGTTTTGTTAGCCCTCTGTGAGAGGTGTGAACTGGTGTTTACTGTTTATCGCCTCGTGGTGATTTGCGTGTTGACACGCGAGTGTGAGCTGTTGAAGCTTGGGTTGGTATGTTCGTGTATATGTGTGATTATTCCATGATGTTTTGTGATTATGTGCTAGTTATCGTTCGGGCCGTTGAGATTGGCCGAACGATACCGCTGCTATGATTTTAGTATGCATGTTGCTTTACGATGGAAATTGTTGTATGTGGTATATGTTATGATTTTTCTCACAGCCGAGTAATTACTTATTCAAGATGCCGAGGGGCCGAGGTCGTAGTCGTGGCAATCGACGCGTGGTCGAGATCATGCCGCCATGATGATGCCAGATCGGTGTCGCTACTATTTTACAGCAGTAGCTACACAGATGACTCGATTGACTCAGCAGCTCAGCGCATTACGATGTGACTCGAACACCGTGCAAACCAGTGGCTTCGGAGGTAATTCGTATGAACCCCCTCGATTCGCCTGTTGCGGATGCGTTGGGTCGATGGTTGGCTTTTCCACTGGGAAAGATATTCGAGGTCATCGATTGTCCTGAAGAGCGAAAGGTACCTATTGCGCAGCACCTTCTTGACAAAGATGCCGCTAATTGGTGGGAGGTCATAAGCCTCATGATCGTGATGTCACGTGGGCGGAGTTCCATGCATTTATGGAAGCCGAGTTCGTCCAAACCGATTAGAGAGCAGAGGATTCACGAATTTTATTCGCGTAACCGCAAGATGTTTCAAAGGTCACAAAGCTATCATCGACTATAGCAAACAACTCGATTATGTGCGAGATCGGGTGAGAACCGAGGAAGAGAGGATCTTTCATTTTGACAGACGAATGAAGCCGAGAGATTCGTGTGTATATGTCGGGACTCACTTGCACTTCGTTGAGGGACTACCAAGATCGAGCCTTGGCCCGTGAACTAGCTTCATTATCGCCGAGCGCAGCCCGATTCAAGAAGCAGAGGAAGTCCGATGACCTTGTGGACAGCAGGAGTTGGTGTTTATAGTTCGCAACGCCGTAGTCTTTCTACCGTGAAGCTCACGCTCGCTGCGTGGGACCGAGAGTTCCAAGTCTTCGCTTTGACTCATGGTAAAGCCGAGGTGTTTTAATCGCAATGTGGCGGGCATGTCCGTGCACATTGCCCTTCTCCGCTAGTAATGTGTTACAAGTGCGGGCTTGAGGGACACCGAGTTCGCTTTGCGAGTTGGTCACCGAGCCTTCCGAGGCACGGATTTGAGCATCGAAATCGGGACCAACTCCGAGGAGTCCCCGAGGGCGTGGTCTATCGGTTGTATGTTATGTTATTTCCTTACCCGGTTGTTTCAATCTCGAGATTAAGTTCTTTTATTCAAGTGGATCGCTTTTGTGTTTATTTTTCGCTTTCTCGATTGTGCTCGGTGCTTAGTGTTTTGTAATTGTGCGGATAATTGACTTGATTGTATTATCTATTTGATGATGTTTGTCACTTGTTGGTTTTACTATGTTTCTACCGGTGGCGTTGTGTTGGTCGTCAGAGAGCGTGTTTTCACACCGTATATTCCTTTGCGTTGTTTGTAACGTTTCGCCGTTGGGCGTTAGTTACGCACTTCTTGTGTATCTCGTTGAGTTTTTCCTGACGGGATATTTCTCCCTACTTGTTTTAAGTTTCGGACGAAACTTCTTTTAAGGAGGGTAGAATGTAATATCCGCAATTTTCGATTTTCGGTAAATTTCTTTTTTTCGGCGGAAGTCCGTTTTGACGACTCGCTCATGACCGCTTCGTCATTCCGAGAATGATTAATTCTGCACTTTTGTCATCCGAGCTCGCTTCGTGTCGCTTTTGTTGAGTTCCGTGCTTTTTAGCGGTTTTTCCGCACTTGAGTTCGATTCTTGCGAATCTCGTCCGAAACTGTTGTTTCTACTTTCTCGTAAGTTCATTTAATGTTAATATTCATGTTGCGAGCTGTGGCTTGGTGTTTCGATCACGTATCGTGATTTTCGGGCATTTTGGGCCATTTTCGTAATTTTCCAAAGTTTGGGGTAATTACTTTCCGTTGTCGAGTTTCGAGCCTTCGGGTAGTCGGAATCGTATGTTCTATTAGTGCTCGGATTCGTCTTTTCGAGTACTTCGTAACCGTATCTTCGATTCGTACTCGAGTTCGGTTCGGGGTCGCTCGGGCCGTCGGAGTTGGTCCCGCCGAGTCATGGCGGGCATGATCGGGCCAGCCACCGCCGAGTAACGCGGCGGTAATGATCGCCATTACGCACGTAAGTCCGTTACGCACGTAAGGCCTCGGCCGTAACGTGCGTAACGCCCGGCATTTTCCAGCAGGGTTCGCCATGGCCGGTTACGTCGTAAGCCATGGCCGTTACGACGTAACCCGCCGGCACACTCTATTTAAGGCCTCGGCGTGTTTTTTCTTCACCATTTTCTCATTCCTTCTTCCCGTACGCTGTCAGGTGTGTGAATCTTGTAGAGATGTTGTTGGACAATGAATTCATGAAGATTGAGGTTCATATCATCAATCATCCGTCCTATAACATCCTCCAATCTACTGACCAGTCGATTTCCTAGAAATCTAGTTTTGGGGAATTTGGGTATTTTGGTTGTTTTCGTCCGATTAATCCGATTTAACTGAGGATTATGATGGATTGATGATTATTTAGATGTATTATATCATTTCCTTGTTATTCCATGGTTGGATCGTATCGATTCGTTATTTGGGTCGAGTTCTTGACCGACGCCTTGAAGGTGTCCAGAAATGTCTTAGAGGGGTTTTCGGGCGTTCTACGATTATCCTTCCTCGTATGATTGTTGAATTATGGATTATATGATGTTAGGGTCGATTTTCTTACGAAGAAACCGAGTTGAACCCTTCCGCTCGTTGTCGCCTTCCTTTTCGATAGCATCGGGCGTTTGAAGCTTTCGGTTGAGCCGTGTTCGCCGGAATACTTGCGTATCGATTTTGAGGCAAGTATCTTGCCCATACATTTCATATTTCTTAGGCATAATTATTGATAAATGATTTTATGCGAAATCCAATGTTTAATGAACGTTAAAAAGGATCGGTATGTTCTCGATAAATATTGTCTTTCAACGATAATTCGTATACTTCGTGAATGGATATGTTCTCGGAATATGTGTGTTAGTTTCAGACGTTGAGAGACGTTATGATCGCATTGACCATAATTGTTTGCCGAGGATTGTGCATTGAATTGTATATTTGTTCGGTGGGTATTCGACATGATGTGATGTTAGTCGTTACTCCTTTGAAAGGAGGTTGTGATGCTTAGTGTTGCTTGTCTTGATAATCGGTTATTGTTGTGTGCTTATTGTATGTGATGTGCCTCCGGGTAGGATTGTTGAATCACCGGATCCATACTTGCTAGTATGGGTCGGGCGAAACCGTAGGGTTATCCAATACGGGTATGTCTTGCGGGGACTCCGAGGTTCGGGGCTTGCTAGCCCGATGCCGAGATAACTTGTGTGGTTATCATCGGGTATGTCTTGCGGGGACTCCGAGGTTCGTGGCTTGTTAGCACGATGCCGGATAACTTATGGTTGTGGTTTGATTATGTAAGTATATATGCTTTTAGTCACGTGATCACGGTTACGGTGACATGTGATTTGATATAGTTTCCTGTGGGTTATTCACTCGGGTTTGTTCTACGGAGCATCCGAGGTCCGTGGCTTGCTAGCACGGACGCGAATAATTTGTGGAAACAGGTTGTTATGGTATGATCGGGTCGTGGACCCCACTTGTTGTTATCGAATTTATGTTTTGGGAAAATGACTTTTGGGCTGTGTCCCTAAATGTTTTCGAAAGCCCTGAGGATTTTTAAATCCCAATGTATTCAAAACTCCCGAGGTTGTAAAATGTTTTTCACAAGATGTTTATCGGGTTTACCCCATCTTTCGATTTAATCGTTTAATTAAGTGAATCACCTCGGGAAGTATGTTTATGATTAACATGTTTCGTGGAGTATGATATGTATGGCTCGTTTTCGTATTTTATACTTGCACTAGCAAAACAGTGGAGTTTTGCTAACCCCCGAGTATTCGGGGGGTGGATGTCTATTTTTGCATTCAGGTTTTGGAGCATAACACAGTGTCGGCACGAAGGATGATGAAAGATGAACGATACTAATCACACGAGGATCCGTTGATGTCGTATTGGTCTAGTTGTATTTTCTTTTCCGCTGCAGTATCTTTTCCCCGTTGTACGGGAGTTTATTGTATTTTGACCCCTGCGTGGGTATGTGTTTGTAATCGAGTTGTATGTTTTATTGAAAGACCAAATCGGTCTACTGAGTCATTTTAGCCTTGAAGGCATTGTCGAGATGTTAAATGTTGTTACCAGCCTGGTAGATCCTCGAGGAGAGGGTCTACGGCGTGTAATATCCCTGAGTGGATTGGGGGTGTTACAGTTATGATGTGAGGATTGAAGGTCAGAAGTTGCATGAAAGTTTTACTTTTTGGAAATTACAATTCTGCCCTTCTGTCTTTTAAGTACTATCATTATTATTTTTACTATAATTGTATGAATTTGGATAATTCGGTACGGATTGATTATACATCCGAAAATTACGAACTTTATTGCAAAAAATCCGTAATGATGTGAGGATTGAAGGTCAGAAGTTTCATGAAAGTTTTACCTTTCGAGAATTACAATTTTGCCCTTCCATCTTTTAAGTACTATCATTATTATTTTTACTATAATTTTATGAATTTGGATAATTCGGTACAGATTGATTATACGTCCGAAAATTAAGAACTATATTGCGAAAAGTCTGTTATGATGTGAGGATTGAAGGTCAGATGTTGCATGAAAGTTTTACCTTTTGAGAATTATAATCCTGCCCTTCCGTTTTTTAAGTACTATCATTATTATTTTTACTATAATTGTATGAATTTGGATAATTCGGTACGGATTGATTATACGTCCGAAAATTACGAACTTTATCGCGAAAAGTCCTTTATGATGTGAGGATTGAAGATCAGAAGTTGCATGAAAGTTTTACCTTTCGTAAATTACAATTCTGCCCTTCCGTCTTTTAAGTACTATCCTTATTATTTTTACTAAAATATGATAAATTTGATTAAGTCGGAACGGTTTGATTGTAGTCCGAAAATTATGAACTTTATGGAGAAAAGTCCGTTATATTATAAGGTTTTGAGATCATAAGTTGCATGGAGGTTTTTTCTTTCCATAAATTATAATTATGCCCTTCCAAAATTAAAGTACTATTATTATTTTTATTTAGTTTTGTCTTATAATTTTGATTAATTTGCTTGTATTCATTTGAAATCCAAAAATTATAAATTCAGTTGCGATTTGAACCTTATGCCTTGTACTTTTAGATTACGTTCAATTTTAATTTTTATTCTCTTAGAAACTATAATTTCATTCCTTTATTTTGCCTTAATTGGTATTTTAGTATTCTTGACATATCTTTTTCATTTCTTGTCGGATTGACCTCAGATTTTCGGGGTAAGTTCTTTATGTTATTACGAGTCTAGTGAGCTCAACTTTTCTGAAAATTTTATTTTCGAAACAGTAAGCTTCTGTAAATTATAGTTTTGGCCCCGAATTCTTGAAATTTATATTTTCGCCCCGATTTTCTATCTTAATAAATTCCGATTTAGGTGAAATTTTATAGAGAACTTATTTTTAATATATTAAGACTTAATTTCAGGATATAAGACCAGAATTATGGATTTTAACAATTTTACCCCAAAATTTATCTTAATTAAATTATTTTAGTTATCCTTCGAATTTAGGTTGGATTTATCAAATCTTCCGGTAACTAATTATACTCTTACCATAGTCCAGTATATAGTCATATATTTTTGGAGTTTTAATAATCAAAGTTCAGATTTGCCATATTCATCCAAAATTTCCACCAATGAATTAATTTGCACATATAATCAAAATATGGCAAACTAAAATTCAACAATTACAAAGATCATTACATGCATGGTAATGAATGTCATTTTTAATCAAGTATAGCTAACTAAAGTCATAATACTTGCATGCACCATATATATTTAAATTGGAATAATTTTGAATAAGAGAAAAGAAGAAAACAATTTTACCCATTTTTGAATTCTTCAAAGAGATGTTAAAGATGATGGCTTAGACAAGATGACTCCCCCTCCTTGAATATATGTGGTTGATCAAAGGAAGAGTTCAAGGATGATTAGTTTATTTCTAAGTTTAGAATAATAGAAAAAAAAAAAAGAAATACCCCAAGTTCTAAGGTTGGCTCATTACCTTTCTTTTCCCCCTCTTTCTTCTTCTTCTTCTTCTTCTTCTTCTTCCTCTCTATTTTTTTTGTTTCTTCTCTCCTCACTTCAACCCTCTCTCTCTCTCTCTCTCTCTCTCTCTCTCTCTCTCTCTCTCTCTCTATCTCTTAGGTGCAGATTTTCTTTTTGTGTGTTGTGAAATGGGAGGAGTTTACAAGGAGAAATTATTTATAGGTGAGGTGTTAAGGTGGAGGTGTGATCAAGGCTTACATGTAAGGGTACAAATGTCTTGGAACAAGCTTGAAATTATGACAACACAAGTCTCCTTTGTTTTAATTGTGTAGACAGATTTTTTTTTGTATTTATACATGTATGGTGTATTTGAGTTGTATTTGTTAAGTACTAGGTAGTAAGTTTAAGTTGGGTTGGGTCATGAGTATTTTAGGCTAGGTGTAGTATTTTAGGTGATAGGTGGTTTATTATTTAAGTGGTCATAAGCCCATAATGCATCTAAGTTCAAATTTTAATAATAAGCCCACTAATTAAGTTATACTATTAGATTAAATAGCCCATTTAGCTAATAAATTAAAATTTACTAAAAATTTAAGTTAATTAAACTTATATGATATTATTATTTTTATTTATTAAATTGAAGTAATAAAAATAATTAAGTTGTTGAACTTATAGAATTTATTTAGCTAATGTGACTATGCATAAGGTAAGAACTAATTTTATTCGATAATGAAATAATGTAAACTTTATTTTACTTATTAAAAATTAATAATCTAATCTACATACAAAATAATGGGGTCTCACAAGAGAAATCTGCCGATCGGGGTATTTAAGTAACAGGGTCAAAGGGTGTTACGTACGTTATATGTTTTTCGTAACGTACGTAATGAAAAGTCCAAAACTACCTGTCCAAAAACCTGGGTTCCGTTACGTACGTAGTCCAATGTCGCGTTACGTACGTAATGTCCTCTTACGTACGTAATTTTCCAGTTGTAACGGCCGTAAGCCCGACTAAATGAACAGTGAATTCCTTCGATGATATCCGATTTTTAATGACCATTTTAATGTAGATATGATGACTATGCAAAACTTAAAAATGATCAACATGTCCCATTCCTAAAGTTATTCGAATAAAATTGAAAGCATATTCGGGTAATGGTTTTGTAAAAATATCCGTCAATTGTTCATTTGTACCAATAAATTGGAGACGTACGTTCCCGTTCTGGACATGGTCACAAATAAAGTCGTGACGAGTTTCTATATGCTTAGTCCTACTATGCAATATGGGATTTTTGCGACACTAGTCTGTTTCTTACTCCCCCATGAAATTAAACAAGAACTCATGAAGTGACAAGTTCCGGTGGTGCTTTTTCTATCAATTTTGCATCCACCGAAATTTGGCATCACTATATGCAAAAAGTTGGAAATCAATGCTCGATGGATACCATAGTCCTAAGCCAGCAGTACTTTTTAAATAACGAAAAATCCTTTTGCATGCAATGAGATGGGATTCTTTAGGACTTGCTTGAAAACGAGCACATAAGCAAGTAGCAAATATTTTATCGGGTCTAAATGCAGTTAAATAAAGCAAAGAACCGATCATACCTCGATACTGTTTTTGGTCAACAGACTTACCTTTTTCATCTTTGTCGAGTTTAAGAGTGGAATACATAGGAGTAGATATTTCTTTGCAATCTTCCATCTTAAATTTCTTTAAGAGCTCATTGACGTACTTTGATTGGTGAATGAATATTCCGTCATTGAGTTGCTTAATTTGGAGTTCGAGAAAGTTTTTCAACTCTCATACTCATTTCGAATTCTCCCTTCATAAGATTTAAAAATTCTTGGGACAGAGATTCGTTAGTTGCACCAAAAACAATGTCGTCCACATAAATTTGGCAAATAAGCATATCATCACCTAAATTCTTAATAAATAGGGTATTATCAACATTACCTCTTTTATACCCATTTGAAATAAAAAAAGTGCTTAAACCATCATACCATGCTCTCGGAGCTTGTTTTAATCCATATAGAGCTTTATGGAGCTTGTACATATGATCTGGATGATCATAGTCTTCAAAATCCGGCGGTTGCTTGACATACACCTCCTCCTGGATGATTCCATTTAGGAACGCACTCTTTACATCCATTTGATGGAGTTTGATTTTCTTGTACGCAGCAAAGGCACAGAGAAGACGAATTGCCTCAAGTCGAGCAACAGGAGCAAATGTTTCCTCAGAATCCAAGCCTTCCTCTTGATTATAACCTTGGGCGACCAATCTCGATTTATTCTTAATTGGGAGACCATCATCATCGGTTTTAATTTTATGAACCCATTTAGTACCAATGATTGATTTGTCTACCGGTGCCGGAACCAATTCCCAAACATTATTTCTTTCGAATTGATTTAGCTCTTCTTGCATAGCAATAGCCCAATTCTCATCATTAATGGCTTCATCGATATTCTTTGGTTCTGTAAGAGAAATAAATGCAATATTGTTAATACAATCATTTATATTTCTCCTAGTTCGTACACCTTCATCGATTTTCCTGATAATTTGTTCCATCGGATGGTCTTTCACATTAGCCCAATCTTTTGGAAGGTTGAAAGAATTCTCCTCCTGCTTGTCCGAGCTTAAGTCGAGCTTCTCCAACTCTTTTGACGCTTCTGACACTTCTTTAGCCGGAACCATACCTGCATTATCATCATAAAAAACAACCTTTCTCGGGGGTAAAACTGTATCATCGAATTTTACATGAATTGACTCTTCTACCGAGCCTATTCTACAACTAAATACACGATAAGCTTTACTATTAGTCGAATAACCAAGAAATATTCCAATATCCGATTTAGAGTCAAATTTTCCCAAATTATCTTTACCATTATTATGAATAAATACTTTACAACCAAATGGATGGAAATAATATAAATTGGGCTTTTTACCTTTAAATATCTCATATGGAGTTATCATTTTGTTCCTCTGGAGATGGACTCGATTAATAACATAGCAAGCGGTGTTAACGGCTTCGGCCCATAAATATTTAGGAAGCCCATATTCATTGAGCATTGTTCGGCTCATTTCTTCTAGAGAGCAATTCTTCCTATCGACAACTCCATTTTGTTGAGGTGTTCGAGGTGTCGAAAAACTGTGCCCAATACCATAATTATCGCACCAATCTTCAAAAATATTTGAATCAAATTCTCTACCATGATCGAATCTGATGGCGATAATTGGTAACTCTTTTTCCTTCTGGGTAACCTTACACCACTTAACAAACTCGTTAAATGCATCATTTTTATTTGTTAAGAATTTTACCCAAGTAAATCTCGAAAAATCATCAACAAGAACTAAAGTATATAGTTTACCTGTTAAGCTAGCATGTCGACATGGACCAATCAAATACATATGAATTAATTCAAGAATGCGACTAGTGGAAATTTCCATTTTTGATTTAAACGAGCCTCTAGCATGTTTACCTTTAATACAGGCCTCACAAATGTGGTCTTTTCTGAAATTTAAGAGTAAATTGCAAAAATTGTCCTTGTGGTTTGGCCAAATTGCACGTTTTATCCTCGTGGTTAATTAAGTGCAAAGATCGTCCTTATTTTGCACTGTTACATGCACTTTTGGTCCTTCAACAGTGAAATTTGGCAAACCACAAGGACGATTTTTGCAATGATGGAGGACCAAAAGTGCACGTAACAGTGCAAAATAAGGACGATCTTTGCACTTAATGAACCACAAGGACGAAACATGCAATTTGGCCAAACCACAAGGGCGATATTTGCAATTTACTCGAAATTTAATTTTGGTAGACCACAGACAATATCGTTTTTGGCCAATTTTGAAAGAAGTGGTAAAGAGGCATGAACTAATTTCGGTGCCAAATAACGGCATTTTCATCGTATGAAAGTAAACATCTTTCATTGAAAGAAGATTCATCTTGAAGATCAACAACATAAATATTTCCATATCGCAATCCAATAAAACAAACTTGGTCTTTTCTCATTGCAGTGTAATATGTACTTTCAAAAATTAATTTAAGACCAGTGTCACAAAGTTGGGAAACACTTGGAAGATTATGGAAAAGACCATCAACAAATAGAACATTTTCAATAGTAGGTAAAGGTTTCTTACCTATTTTACCTGTCCCTTTTATTTGGCCCTTTTTGTTATCGCCAAATGTTACACAACCACGATCTTCCTTTTTCAGCTCAGTGAAGAGATGTTCATTTCCACTCATGTGATTTGAACATCCACTATCAACATACCATTTATTTGACACTGTTGTCTTCCTTGCTTGTACCTACAAAAACAATTTTCTTCTGTTTTATAGGTACCCAGGCTAATTTGGGTCATGTGGAGTTAGATATAAAAACTTGATTTTGAACAATGGTCCCTTTAGGTACCCAAATCTGTTTGACTTTTATAGTTCGTCTAGAACTTCTACAGTAAGTTTTGGTATGTCCTGGTTTTAAACATTTTGGACATGATGGAATTCTCGTTTTTAAAGTGTCCGAATCTTTCGTGGTAATTTCTAAGGACTTTTTCATTGGAAATGAATTATACCCGAGTCCTTGTTTTGAAAGAGAAAATTTTTGACCAAATAAGAGTTGTTCAAATTTATCATTACCACACGAGAATTTTCTAACGTAAAGTTTCAATTCTTTCTGAGTTTTGTGTAAATCATCTCTCAGAATTTTCTCGTTTCCAGACAATTTGTATGATCAATCGACACATCCTTGTTTTTCAATAATTTTGAATTTTCAGTTTCAAGAGATTTTATTTTATTTTTCAAATCTTTATTAATATTGCAAACTTTTTCGTATTCATTATTTAAAGATTCGAAAGCATTAAGAAGTTCTTCATGAGAAGAATCACTAACCTCGGCTTCTTCATTGCTATCTTCGGATGCGCGATCCACTAGAGCAAGATTGGTTTGAACTTGAGGTTCATCATCCTCATCATCATCGCTCCATGTAGCGACATAGACTTCCTTCTTTTTGAACTTTTCGTGAGGTGGTTTTGAAGAACTCATTGGAGCAGCAGCACGACAATCTTTAGCAAACTAGCCTGGAACGCTGCACCTTCGACAAGTATTGTCGAACTTTTTATTTTGTGGGAAGTGATTCTTTTTTAATTCATCCATCGGTTCTTGTTTGATGTCTCTCCGGCGCCTTTGTAGAAGATTTTTGAATTTCCTTATATTTTTGGCATAAAAGGATGTTTCTTCACCCTCTTCTTCGATAGGTTCATCTTCCAGATCGCTATCTTCTTTGGCTTTGAAGGCGATCGTCCTTTCTCTCTCCTTGAGATTTAGTTTCGAACTTCGAGATTTAATTACAATCTCGTAATTGATGAGAGATCCACTGAGAGAACTGAATTCTATGGTGTTGATATCTTTCGACTCCATGATAGCTGTAACAGTAGCGTCCCATTCTCTTGGTAGAGATTGAAGGATTTTCTTGGCTTTATCACTACTTGATATCGGTTTCCCGAAGGAAGCTATCCCATTTGTGATAGCCGAGAAGCGGTCAAGCATAGTAATAATGCTTTCTTCTTCTTTCATAGTGAAGAGTTCATAATCGTGAAGAAGCATATTGATTTTGGTTTCTTTCACTTGACTCGTACCTTCGTGGGTGATCTCGAGCATTTTCCAGATCTCTTTGGCCGTCTCGCAAGAAGAGTTCTGTTGTGATCTTCTGGGTTGAGAGCACACTAAAGCATTTGAGTAGCTTTACTATTGAAGTGATCGTTCTTCCAGTCAGCATCATCGTACTCTTCAAAGCTTTTGATCGAGCCATCTGTCTTCTTTGGAATGGTAGGTCCAAGAGCAATGACCTTCCAAATTTCAATATCGTGAGCTCGGATGAAGATATACATTTTATTCTTCCACTTCATAAAGTTTGAACCATTGAAGAAATGAGGGCGATTGAGAGCGTTGCCTTCAAGAGAAGAGTGGATAAAGTCTATCTCTGGATCTCTTCTCTAGCGGGTGTTAATCCGGTGAAAAAGAGACTGCTCCGATACCAATTGTTGGATTGGTACCGCCACTAGAAGGGGGGTTGAATAGTGTGGGTAAGAGTTTTGAACTCTTTTTGTGCGGAAGTTAAATATCGGAGTAAATAAAATACGGAAAAGAAAGAACACAAGAAATTGTTTGAGAGGTTCGGCTATTAACGAAGCCTACGTCCTCTACCTAGTTCTATCGACTAGGACTTTTCTAGAAACTTTGAATGCACTTTCTAGTTTAGTGCCAACTCTTACAATTTCTTGATTTCCATGCTCAAGAACAACCTCACTAAAACACTCTTGTTTTTCCGGGTACAAGACAACCTTACAATAAAACAATTACGAGTAGGAAATCGACTTTACAAGATATATCGCTCGTTGATACAAGAATATAGATAAGAAATGATAGAATAATTCTTCTCATATCACAATGTGGAATGTGTATATCTCTCGAAATATATGCTTGATATAGCTTGAGTATGCTTGTAAGTTCAGATGAGTTGTGTATCTTCCAAATCCTTGAATGGTGCTATTTATAGCCTTCATGAGGTGAGTTTCCCGTTGGAGCAGTGGCACAGCTTACGTACGTTATATGTGATAATTTACGTACGTTATCAATTTTACGTACGTTACACATCTTGTGTAACGGCCGTAATGAACGCCTAAAAATAGTTTAGTGGCATATGATGAAACTCGGTACGTTCGTTATGGAAATGCTGATTACGTACGCTATACATTTGTCAAAGAGCCATTGGATGTGTAGACTTGGTGTAACGGCTGATGACTTTTTGTGTTGACATGCAATGGGCAGAATTTCGAACCTTCCGTACGTTATACAAGATGTATTACGTACGTTACCTACAGAAAAACGCTTGCCAAAATTGTTTTTACAAAACGACAAAATGTTTGCCCAGCCAGGGTCAAACAATAAAATAATACAGACCGTTGAGGTCACTTACACAAAAGTACACTGACCGATGAGGTCACATAACTCCATCAACAGACTGACTAAAATAACATTACCCATACGGGGGTCGAAACACAATACAGTGGAAGATTGTAATCAACTCTGACAACACAACAAAAACCAAAAAAACTCTCAACTCTTGATTAGTATCACAGCTCGTCATCCACTTCTGCCGATCCCGTGACTGCTCCCCCGAACCTGCATGTACCTGGATGCAAAACAGACATCCACCCCCGATTACTCGGGGGTTAGTAAAACTCCACTGTTTTACTAGTGCAAGTATAATACGATACGAAATGCAACAAGTAAATAGCAACTACGAATTTAATACGGAAATCAATTATCAAAATGTTCCCGAGAAGTTTTAGAATTTTGAACTCAAGTAAGAGATATTTGAAAAGGAACACATCATCGGATTTTTAAAGCAGAAATTCTTTTGGACCTCGAATCCCAATTTACAAAACCTTTTCGTAAACATTAGGGCCTTAGCCCGATTCTCGTTTCAAAACACACTAGATAACATATCATTATGAGTCCGAGACCCATATTTAAAATGTTACCCAAACAATCACTGCTACACGATCATTGTTCGTACACATCATGTACCGAACTCCGGAGGCCTCGACGGACCTTACCCGAACCACACATACTGTTCGTACACATCATGTACCGAACTCCAGAGGCCTCGTCAGACCCTACCTGGATTACACACCTTGTTCGTACACATCATGTACCGAACTCCAGAGGCCTCGTCAGACCCTACCTGGAACACACACACACACATTGACACGACCAAACTCATAATCATCAAATATCAAGCCATTCCATATTACACCGAAATGTACAATCAAGTCTGTAAACCAAAACAATACAAATATCATGATCATCACAACTCAACAATGACCAAACACGCCCGGCACAAACTTAGATGATTTGCACATCCAACACAATTCCACGATGTTAACTAAGTGAAGGTATTATCGTTACCATCAATTGTTCGTAATAATCAATTCATACGAAGCATATACAAGAAAGTAAACTAATGCATCACAACCAGAATACGACGTCCCTATTCACAAGACACAATTCGTATAGTAAAATACTTGCCTTAATAACCGCTACCGATTACTCCGAAGAACACGGTTCGACCGGGAAGCTCGGACCCCGAAGAAGACAACGAACGGAAGGGTTCCGACTCGAGTTCTTCACAAGAATTTCGTCCCTAAGTCATACCAATGATAAATCAACAATCGTACGATGGATAATAATCATACAACGCCCAATTCCCCCCTCTAAGTCCTTTTGTCGGACACCTTCAAGACGTCGACTAAGAACTCGACCAAAATAACGAATCGATACGATCCAACCATGGAATAACAAGGGAAATGATATAATACATCTAAATAATCATCAACCCATCATAATCCTAAGTTAAATTGGATTAAACGGATGAAATCAAACAAAATACCCAAAAATCCCCAAAATTAGATTTCTAGAAAATCTGACCTGATTCGCTCGATCAAAGGATGTTATAGGATGGAAGATTAATGATATGAACTCCAAGACTTCATGGATTGATTTCCCAACAACATCTCTCCATGATCAACACACCTCCAGCCTCGGAAGGGAAGAGAACGAGTGAGAAAATGGCTGAAGAAAACGTCTGCTGGCCTTAAATAGGCTGACTGCCGGCCACGTAACGTACGTAATCGGCCATGGCTTACGGCCGTAACCGGCCATGGCTGAACCCACTACCCCAAAACTGCCGGCCCGTTACGTACGTTACCGGCCATGGCTTTACGTACGAATCGCCCTACGGCCAGAATCGCCGCCATAGTGGTCGTTACTCGCCAGTCCTCGCCAAATGACTCGGTCGATCCGACGGTCCGAAAAATCCCAAAACTCAGACCTGAACGTAAACCGAAAACACGGTTACGAAGTACTCGTAAAGACGAATCCGGACACTAAGAGAACACACGATTCCGACCACCCGAAGGCTTGAAATTCGACAATGGAAAGTAATTACCCCAAACTTTGGGAAATTACGAAAATGGCCCAAAACGTCCAAAAATCACGATACGTGATCGAATAACCAAACAAAAGCTCGCAACATGAAAAATAACATCAAATGAACTTACGAGAAACTCGAACCAACAGTTTCGGACAAGATTCGAAAGAATCGAACTCAAGTGCGGAAAAGTCGCTAAAAAGCACGGAACTCAACAAAACAACACAAAAACGAACTCGGACGTCGAAAAGTGCAGAATTAAACATTCTTAGAATGGCGAAACGGTCACAAGCGAGTCGTAAAAATGGACTGCCGCCGAAAAAAGAAAAATTACCAAAATCCGAAATTGCGGATATTACAGCACCGTCACTAGTTTATTCATTAGCCCAGCTAATGTGCATAAAATTTCATTACAGTTGAAATTCATCACAAACTGCGTGAAAGAGTCAGGGATGTAATATCCGCAATTTGGATTTCCTGGAATTTTATTTCTTTGGTAGAAGTCCATCTTAGCGACTCTATTGTTACCGTTTCGTCATTCCAAGAATGATTAATTCTACACTTTTTGTCATCCGAGTTCATCTCAGTGTCGCTCTGTTGAGTTCCGTGTTCTTAAGCGACTTTTCCACGTATGAGTTCGACTTTGTAAAATCACCATTAATTTTTGGAAACTCCAAAAATTTGAAATCTTTTCAATATTATAGAGCACAAAGTTAGCTTTCCAATGGTTCAAGCGGTGAGTCAATTGGAGTCCGGACGAGGGAGTTATGGTCGAAATAGCTAAGACACACATATTTTCTAGTTTTGGCCGACCAGCCTATACCGGGGGCCGCGGCTCCTGCCGGAAGGGCCGCGGCACGCTGCCGAGTCACTGTGCACATTTTCTAGCCTGTGCCGCGACACACTCGGCCGGGCCGCGCACACCGCGAGCACCGGGGCGATTGGCCCTGTGCCGCGGCACACTCGGCCGGGCCGCGGCACACAGTGCAGTCTGCACCATAACTTCGTTTTTTGAGAAGAAAAACTCATTTCTTCATCCTACTTCCGAGAGAGAGGATTTGTGGGAGAAATTTTCATCATCAATCACTTGAATACTCGATTTTTCATCAATTTCATTCGGTTGTGAAGCTCGGATCATCGATCTAACGCGTATTCATCGAATCAAAGTGTTTGGATCTTCAAAGGTAATATTCTCAAACCTCTTGGATTTCGATTTGTGTTGAGATATGATGTTTTGGACGTTATAATCATGTTGTATGAAGAGATATACATATGATTATGAGTATGTATGAATATTCATCGGATTATTGAAAGGTTATTCAAGAACACTTTGAATATTGAGTTGGATTTGGGGGTTTTCGATTAATTGTTGTTGAAATCACGAATTTGGATATTCATATTGGATTATTGATCGTATTGAAGATGTTTTGTTGGTTTGAAACACTTCTTGGGGATTTGATATTGGTATTAATGAGGTTTGGTTGTAAACAATCGAAGATTGGCCACAACGTGTTCGATATAATGCCCCACTGAACTTGGTTTAGTCGTATCGACGTTTTGAGTTAGTTATACTCGTGTTTGATTTATGTGTTGAACCGGATTATTGGTAATTGTGTTATTCAAGGTTGTTCGAGCGACCGACATCTCATTTAGGACGTTGTTCGTGGAAGGACATTCTTCATCGGCGTTGTGTAAGTTAATTCTTACTCGGTTAAAAGAATATTCATTCCTTTCGTTGTTGTTCATTCATAATTATAGTTCATTCATAATGTATTAATCGTATTGAGACTTGTAATTGTCAAATAATCACTTCATTCACGAGGAACGACGGTTCCAATCATTTCATTGAGTTATCAATCACTTCACTATTATTTTCATCTCGGTGAGTCATTCTTGACCTTGTCGGATTATTATTCATTGATATTCATTGTGGTCATTCTCGTTCATATGACCTTCTGGGTTCATATTGCGTGGCCGAGTGCGTATGTGTGGAATTTTTAGTCGAGCACGCGATGGTCATGTATTGGGTCACCGATACATTGGACTGTGCACACGGTAACGATTACCTCCGTGAGACTAATTAGGTACAAGGATGAGCGTGTCCGGTCATTCGTCTTGTACACTTGCACAGAACATTAGGGGCGTACTATGATACTCTTCTTCAGCTTTATTTCATAACTAAAGATATATCATGATTGTGTATTTTCAACCCTTGAGGATTGCTGTTCTGTGTAACTGACCCTGTTGGGGGATTTTGTTTTCAGGTCATGGCAAGGCAAAAGCACGGGAATATAACGTTGACGGCGAGGAGTCCCAGTTATACTAGTAGGGGTCCCCAATCCTTTCAGTCATTCATGTTGTTGTCATTTATTTTCCGCTGCAGATTTCCATTTGGATACTCCGTTTCGTTCGGTGTTGTGTATTTTATCTTCATATAAAATATACATGTTTCCGTTATTATCTTGGGTGTGTTATAATGAAACTCCTCATCGGAGTAGTTGATGATATAATGTGGTTCGGTACTACATTTACCCTATGTATTTCATTCATTTTCACTCGCCTGGTGGGTCCCAGTCGGGGGTCCATGGCACTGTAATATCCGCCTAGTTTTGCGTGTTACAGAGTTGGTATCGGAGCGTGGTTTTGAATACTATCTTCCGAGTCATGTCTCATTTGAAATCATCATCATCAGACTAGTATCATTGGACTTTCGCGTCACGTGTGACCTGTGCAAATGCCGAGCCCATCAGACCGAAAGAACTGTAAGACATCTAACGCCACGGTATAATTTCTGGCAATAATCATTCATTCATAATTCATCGGTTAACAATCCTCAAACATCATTTTTCATTTTGATCATGTTGATCATGTTAACTCATTAATCACTCAGTTCATTTCATTACTCAATTGTTAATCTTGAAGATCATATCATTAATCTTGTTAACTTGTTCAAGATAATCATTTCAAGAATATCATCAGATAATCATGTCACCTCAGTTAATCATTCATGTAATCACTGTGTTAGAGCGCGTATGCTCATTTTCATCATTTCATGACGTAAATCATGATGCGGTACTCATACGAGATCTATGATTATCATGCGACCTTCCTACTTCAGTATGGAGAGAGCTGTCAAGGGATGCACGGGGAGAGGCCGCGGTGCGGGCCGAAATCCGGGAAATAATCACTCACTACCAGGAAGTCGTACCCAGGACTCAGCTCGATCAGAAGATGTTCGGGTTGATCCACTCACTTTTATGCAGGTCATGATGACCCATATTGCAATTGCTCAATCATCATTGCGCCACTCTGGCCGAATTAATCGAGAGAAGTCTCTCGTGTGAGCCTGCTGCTAAGGAAATTGCTGAGCAACCACCTTCATCTGTCAGCAGGAAATCAACGAAGTGTAATCAGTCTGAAGGCGGTCAGTCTACCTTTAAGAAGCCTCGTGTGGGCCCTAACATTTCTGAGCGACCTCCTACGGCGCATAATCGTGCGGGATCTCAGTCCTGAGCGGCCAGTTCGGCCATCACCTGTTTCAACTGTGGAGCGTCGGGTCACTATAGCATTAAGTGTCTGAAACCGTCTATCACGTGCCATAAATGTGGGATTTTTGGGCATAAGGCCCGTTTTGCCGAAGGGATCCCAAACCGACTCCGGTGGCATCTCAGGCCCCGAAGCAATCAGCAATTCAATCGATCGCTCTGTCGGCTGCTTAAGACAGAAGCGAATAAAGGCAGAACTCATATTTATCAGAGGGGAGCGTCCGGTTCGGGGGCCGGCAAGTCCCGGATTCATGCGATGAAGAGGACCGACAATCCAAAGGCCTGAATGATCTCAGGTATACTCGTAATTTTATTTCGACTTGTGTGTACCTTTTTGATACTGGTGCACCGCATTCATTCATTTTCGAATCGTGTATGAATAGACTTAACTTGGATAGTCTTATTAATTGTGGGCCTTATATCATTGGTCTACCTGGCGGTAGAAGAATTTTCGAAAATCATGGGGTTAAGAACTGACCGAATTAAGCTTAATGACCGCGAGTGTTTGGTGGACCTAATCGTGGTGGTTTTACCTAAGGACGATGTAATATTGGGTATTAGTGGGGTGGATCATCATGATACCATTCTCAATGTTCGTAAGCGTATGGTCACTATCATTTCCGTCGTTGGAGTCAAGTGTGTATTTCAGGGAGGTGATCCCCGTTGTTCCAGAAGAATCATTAATATGATGAAAGCAGTAAAATTACTCAACCAGGGTTGTTCAATCATTCATTATATCATTATCATCGATTGACCGTTCTAAGGCAATCGAGATGTTCAATCATTCATTATATATCATTGTCATCGATTGACCATTCTAAGGCAATCAAGATGATCCATCATTCTATATATCATTGTCATCGATTGACCATTCTAAGGCAGTCGAGGTGTTCAACCATTTGTGGTACCATTGCTATCAATTGACGATGTACTCCCAGACGAGCTACCTGTTTTACCTCCACCGAGGGATATGGAATTCACGATAGAGTTGTAGCCTGGTACGTCCCCATTATCGAAGGCACCGTACCGGATGGCCCCGACCGAAATGTAGGAATTGAAGGATCAATTAGAGGATTTGACCAAGAAGGTTTATATCCGACCGGGTGCGTCCCCGTGGGGAGCACCAGTGCTGTTGTCAAGAAGAAGATGGTTCGTTTCGTGTGTGTATTAATTATCGGGAGTTGAACAGAGTGACGATCAAGAATAAGTATCCTCTACCCCGTATTGATCATCTCTGAGATCAACTTCAGGGAGCTTCAGTATTTTCCAAGATCGACTTAAGATCTGGATATCAATAGTTGCGCATTCGAGAGTCAGATATCGCGAGGGCGGCGTTTCAAACACGCTATGGCCATTATGAGCTCGTAGAGTTAATTAATGCACTAATGCACCTGCGGTATTCATGGAGTTAATAAATCGGGTCTTCATCGACTTTTTGGATCAGGTCGTGGTTGTCTTTATTGATGACATTTTAATTTATTCTCGTGACCGGGAGGAGCACGAGTTTCACCTTCATCAGGTACTCGACGTGTTGAGATGAGAGCAACTTTTTGGAAGGTTTCCCAAATGTGAGTTCTGGATGTCCGAAGTGATGTTTCTCGGGCATGCAATTTTATAAGACGGAGTTCGTGTCGACCCTCAGAAGACGGAGGCTATCCGATATTGGCAACCTCCGAAGAACGTTAAGGAAATCCTAAGCTTTCTCGGAGTAGCCGGTTATTATCGGCGATTTGTGGAAGGATTTTCTAAAATCGCTCAATCAATGCCGAACCTTTTCGAAAGGATGAGAAATACACGTGGTCCGATGCGTGTCAATAGAGTTTTGAGGAACTCAAGAGCCGGTTAATTTCAGCACCTGTCCTTTCTTTACCACAAGGGACGGAAGGATTTGTGGTTTAAAGTGATGCGTCCGGACAGGGTCTCGGATATGTACTCATGCAGAACGGGAAAATTATTGCTTATGCTTCACGGCAATTTAGACCTTACGAGGTTAATTATCCGACCCACGACCTGGAGCTAACAGCCGTGGTGTTCGCATTGAAGATTTGGCGTCATTATCTTTATGGCGTTACCGGTCAGATACTCACCGATCATAAGAGTTTAAAGTATATATTTACTCAGAAGGAGTTAAATATGCGGCAGAGACGGTGGTTGGAACTGATCAAAGATTATTATATCGAGATACTTTACCACCCGGGCAAGGCGAACGTTGTTGCCGATGCCTTGAGTCGTAAGTCCATTCAGGAGCAGATGCTTGATCGATTAACAGTTCAGAAGGAACTTCAACAGGAATTTTTGAGACCCGAGATCGAGGTCTGGTTACAGCGAGTACAAGGGCAACTTTGTACGTTGGAGATTTCATCGCCACTTGAGGAGGCGATCAGGGAGAATCAGGGTTCGGACCCATTTTTGTTACGCATTCGAGAGGATATGACTCAGGGGAAAGCCCCAGGGTGGTCCATGAGGAAGGACTTTTGCGTTTTAAGAATCGGTTGTGCGTACCGGCGAATGACGAGTTGAAAAACTCGATTTTGAGAGAAGCTCATGCTACCCCTTATTTCGTTCATCCGGGGTCTAGCAAGATGTATAAAGACTTGAAACAAAATTACTGGTGGAGTAATATGAAGCGGGAAGTCATGGAATTTGTTTCGAGATGTTTGACCTGTCAGCAAGTCAAGATAGAACATCAGCGACGGACGGGTATGCTGAAACCTCTCCCTATTCCAGAATGGAAGTGGGAAGATATTTCAATGGACTTCATCACGAGTTTGCCGACGAGTCGTCGTGGCATGATTACAATCTGGGTAATTGTGGATCGCCTAGCTAAATCAGCTCATTTCCTTGAGATTAAGGATACGTGGGGTCCCGAGAGACTTGCCCAGTTGTTTATCAAAGAAATAGTGAGATTGCACGGTACTCCTAAGAGTATCGTTTCTGATCGTGACGGATGATTCGTGTCTCATTTTTGGAAATCAGTTCATCGTGCCATGGGAACTCAACTTAATTTCAGCACAGCTTTTCATCCTCAGTCCGACGGACAATCAGAGAGGACTATTCAGACATTGGAGGACATGTTGAAGGCATGCGTCCTTGATTGGAAAGACGATTGGGTAGACGAGGATAGTATGTGGGAGAGTTATCCCGAGTTGTTTGACCCTTAGTTTCGGGGACGAAACTCTTTTAAGGGGGGGTGTATGTAATACCCGCTTGTAATTCATTCATTTTTCATTCAGTAATTGTCACTCAGTGGATTTTCACTCATTAATAATCGTTCATCATTCATGTTAATTCATTCGTGTTCACCATTCGGACTAATGTTGAGTCTTGTATTGATATCGTTCATTGTTTCAACCTTGCTTGAGAATCGAGATGAGAATATTATCTTGATCGTTATAATTACTTCATTAATCGATATTGATATTGGAGTTCATACCATTTCAAATTTCCTTCTTGTTCGAATCATGCTATTGTTGGGTACATTTGCGGTTCTTGTGTACCTCGTTGAGTTTTTCTAGCGGGATATTGCTTCTCCCTACTTGTTTTAAGTTTCGGGACGAAACTTCTTTTAAGGAGGGTAGTATGTAATATCCGCAATTTGGATTTCCGGGAATTTTATTTTTTTGCTGGAAGTCCATCTTAGCGACTCTATTGTTACCGTTTCGTCATTCCAAGAGTGATTAATTCTACACTTTTTGTCATACGAGTTCGTCTCGGTGTCGTTCTGTTGAGTTCCGTATTCTTAAGCGACTTTTCCACGTATGAGTTCGACTTTGTAAAATCACCATTAATTTTTCTAAACTCCAAAAATTCTGAATCATTTCACTATTATAGAGCATCAAGTTAGCTTTCCAATGGCTCAAGCGGTGAGTCAATCGGAGTCCTGACGAGGGAGTTATGGTCGAAATAGCTAAGACACACATATTTTCTAGTTTTGGCCGACCAGCCTGTACCGGGAGACGCGGCTCCTGCCGGAAGGGCCGCGGCACGCTGCCGAGTCACTATGCACATTTTCTAGCCTGTGCCGCGGCACACTCGGCCGGGCCGCGGCACACTGCCGAGCACTGGGGGCAGATTTTGGCCCTGTGCCGCGGCACACTCGGGCCAAGCCACTGGCACACAGGGTCGCACTATAACTTCGTTTTTTGAGAAGAAAAACTCATTTCTTCATCCTACTTCCGAGAGAGAGGGTTTGTGGGAGAAATTTTCATCATCAATCACTTGAATACTCGATTTTTCATCAATTTCATTCAGTTGTGAAGCTCGGATCGTCGATCTAACGCGTATTCATCGAATCAAAGTGTTTGGATCTTCAAAGGTAATATTCTCAAACCTCTTAAATTTCGATTTGTGTTGAGATATGATGTTTTGGACGTTATAATCATGTTGTATGAAGATATATAGATATGATTATGAGTATGTATGAATATTCATCGGATTATTGAAAGGTTATTCAAGAACACTTTGAATATTGAGTTGGATTTGGGGTTTTCAATTAATTGTTGTTGAAATAACGATTTTGGATATTCATATTGGATTATTGATCGTATTGAAGATGTTTTGTTGGTTTGAAACACTTCTTGGGGATCTGATATTGGTATTAATGAGGTTTGGTTGTAAACAATCGAAGATTGGCCACAACCTGTTCGATATAATGCCCCAATGAACTTGGTTTAGTCATATCGACGTTTCGAGTTAGTTATACTCGTGTTTGATTCGTGTGTTGAACCGGATTATTGGTAATTGTGTTATTCAAGGTTGTTCGATCGACCGACATCTCATTTAGGACGTTGTTCGTGGAAGGACATTCTTCATCGGCGTTGTGTAAGTTGATTCTTACTCGGTTAAAAGGATATTCATTCCTTTCGTTGTTGTTCATTCATAATTATAGTTCATTCATAATGTATTAACCGTATTGAGACTTGTAATTGTCAAATAATCACTTCATTCACGAGGAACGACGGTTCCAATCATTTCATTGAGTTATCAATGACTTCACTATTATTTTCATCTCAGTGAGTCATTCTTAACCTTGTCGGATTATTATTCATTGATATTCATTGTGATCATTCTCGTTCATATGACCTTCTGGGTTCATATTGCGTTGCCGGGTGCGGATGTGTGGAATTTTTAGTCGAGCACGCGATGGTCATGTATTGGGTCACCGATACATTGGACTGTGCACACGGTAATGATTACCTCCGTGAGACTAATTAGGTACAAGGACGAGTGTGTCCGGTCATTCGTCTTGTACACTTGCACAGAACATTACGGGCGTACTATGATACTCCTCTTCAGCTTTATTTCATAACTAAAGATATATCATGATTGTGTATTTTCAACCCTTGAGGATTGTTGTTCTGTGTAACTGACCCCGTTGGGGGATTTTGTTTTCAGGCCATGGCAAGGCAAAAGCACGGGAATATAACGTTGACGGCGAGGAGTCCCAGTGATAGTAGTAGGGAGGCCCAATCCTTTTAGTCATTCATGTTGTTGTCATTTATTTTCCGCTGCAGATTTCCATTTGGATACTCCGTTTCGTTCAGTGTTGTGTATTTTATCTTCATATAAAATATACATGTTTCCGTTATTATCTTGGGTGTGTTATAATGAAACTCCTCATCGGAGTAGTTGATGATATAATGTGGTTCGGTACTACATTTACCCTGTGTATTTCATTCATTTTCACTCGCCTGGTGGGTCCCAGTCGGGGGTCCACGGCACTGTAATATCTGCCTAGTTTGGGGTGTTACAAGGGAGAGATTGAAGGATGAGATCAATTTGAAGGGATAAGTCCATATTAAAGTTGAGCACCTCGAGCCTCTCAATCATAGAGATCATCTTGAGGATGTGGTCTCCCACTTTCTCCCCTTCTTTCATCCTAGCACTGAACAACTGCTTCGATATCTCATATCTAGCAGTCCTATTGTGCTCTCCATAAAGTTCGGTCAAGTGTGCGAGAATCTGCCTAGCAGAAGTCATTTTCTCGTGCGCTCTATGTAGCTCATTTGTCATTGATCCCGTCATAAAGCCATGGACTAGCACGTCATCCTTGACCCATTTTTTATAGACGTCAATATCTTCCTGATTACCCCTGGTCCGGATTAGAGTCGGTGGAATATCCGCCTCCAAAACGTATCCCAGAGACTCCATACTGAGTACAATCATCAGATTCCGCAACCAATCAACAAAGTTGGGGCCAGTTAGGAGATTCTTTTCAAGTAGTATTGCAAGTGGGTTTTTTAGCCATTTTAGAGAGATTCGGATTCGTTTTATGCAAAGATTTAGACAAGATTAAATTAGTGAATTGTTTAATTATGACCGAGTATAGAATTTAAGGGCTTGTATGATTCTTGTCTCGGCTCCCACTAATTTTATCGGAATTATACACTCCCATGTTATAATCCGGAATCGTGGTTAGATCGACTTCTTAGTGGTGATCAAGTTCTTTACAAATTTTAACAGACGCAACCTATCAGGTTTCTTGCCAATTAATTTCTGTAAAGTGGTGTCTAAAACCAACCCGTCTAACGGATGATTTGATCTTCTTTTACCCCTAGTCTTCATGCCCTCAACCTGTCAGGTTTCTTGGCAATCCAGACTATCTAAGTTTTTGACCATCAACATCTATCGGTTTGACTATTGAATCTCACCCGGCAACCTATCAGGTTTCTAGGGGCGAAATTTATCACCAACCAAAGGCATCTAATGCACTAAATAATTTTTTAACCTCTACCAAAGGTACTACCCCGATAACTCGGAAGCATAGCACATCAGCTCGGGTATCAATTTTCTACGAGTTTGATGGAGGGTAGGAAACCTCGTAACCTTTTTCAAACTTAGTCTGTTTGTTGTCGGTAGAATTTCACGATTAATGTTACACTTTGCACATTAATTCATTTATACGCGCGTTTGTATGGTTTGTCAATCATTCAAAATGAAAAACAGAAAACAGTAACCTAGTTACTACCAACATATAGCTCATGGACTTAATTCCTAAGTATTGGGCTAAGCGAATGACCCAATAAATAAAAAAATACAGTCTTCGATTCTTCGTCTTCTCAGTCGGTTGTCTTCGGTCTTCTTCATACCCAAAATAATAATTACATCATCGAAAAATTGCATCATATACAAACTTTTCTTGTAAATATAAATAGGCTCAAAACGGCCTTACAATCCAATCGAATCAAACAAATCAAAAACTAAGTCCAAGAGCTATATCACCATCACATAAGGATTCCATACAATATGTAACGGCAACAAAATTAAACAATTAATTTTAATATAAATTAATCCAATTAATCTATTCAATTTCTACTATATCAATCCAATTAATATAAAGTGGCATTAAAATTAAATAATCAATTAATATATTAATCCAATAAATATAAAATTAATCTATTCAATTTTAATGGTATTAATCCAATTAATACTAATAATCATTATTTTAATTCTTTCGAAGTAATCCGGCCAAAAATTATATTCTCGTTTAATTTATTTCCCTTAACTCAAATAAATATTCCAAATATTAATTTAGTTAATTTAAAATCCAATTTAAATTTTGGGAAATAATTACAACGAAATATAAACTTAAAACGGAGTCCCGATTAATCCGGTTTTAGGCTCAGCCGGCGGCCCGATTCAAAATCGGACCAAAAACCCGAGGGCTGCCTGGCCGAGCCATGCTCGACAGCCTGTGGCCGAGTCATGGACGAGCATGGCCGAGCATGCTCGGTAGCTCCGGGCAGTGGCCGCCAAAGACCACCGCCGGCACTTTTCTGCTTTTCGCCTCGTTTCAAAAAACGTGATGCTACAACGAACAATTTAAAAATCTATGATTATACCAAATATGATTCTAAATCATAAACATCATCCATAAGCATTTAAAATGCACAAATAATCATATATACGGAAACATTGACCTCGCTCCGATACCACTATCTAGAAAAGCTGTTTTGACATCCATTTGCCATATTTCATAATCGTAATAGGCAGCAATGGCAGGCATCATGCGAATCGACTTGATCATAGCTACGAGCGAGAAGGTATCATGATAATCGATCCCTTCCCTTTCGGTATAACCCTTTGCCAGAAGCCTGGCCTTATAGGCATCAACCTTGCCATCCCCATCAGTCTTTCTCTTATAGACCATTTATTTCCAATAGTCCTCATGTCAGTTGGAAGATCTACTAGAGTCCAGACCTGATTGGTATGCATCGAGTCAGGCTTTATGATGGGCTTAGTCCAAGCTTTCACAGTGTTGAGCATTGCTATGTTATTTCCTATAAATAGAATATCATCTACATATAGTACTAAGAATGCAATGTTGCTCCCACTAACCCTTTTGTAAACACATGGTTCCTCCTCATTTCGCACGAAGTCAAAGTCCTCTGACTGCTCCATCAAATCAAAGGGGTCGTCCTCACGGCTATCAGGTGCATCGTGGATACCCAATTCCTCGACATGTGTATAGCCATACCTCTTAGGTAAGTGAGACACCTTATCTGACCTTCGAAGTGGAGGTTGTGTTACAATAGGTTTGGTTCTTGATCCCTCATCAGATGTCTCCTTAGGTCTTTCATTATGCTCTTCCAAAGAGATATTTCTATTCGAGCCACCTTTCTGAATGAACTCATCCTCAAGGAAGTGTGCTTGTAAAGCCACAACGACCCTATGGTCTTCTGTCATGTAGAATAGATAACCCATCGAGTCATCTAGATATCCAATGAAACGTCCTTTGATGGACCTCACTTCCAGTTTGTCCACCTTAGCCTTCTTGACATACGTTGGACATCCCCAAATCCTTATGTGATTAAGGATTGGTTTCTTAGCTTTCCACATCTCATGCGGAGGGATAAGAATAAATTTGGAAGGACATCTATTAAGGCTATAGGCAGCGGTTAGTAAGGCATACTCCCACGGGTAAATTGGTAAATCAGTGTAATTTAACAAAGAGCGAACCATGTCCAACAAAGTCCGATTTCTCCTTTCCAAAACACAATTTAACTATGGGGTTCCTGGAGGCATGAATTGTTAAACTATTCCATATTCCTTGAGGAACTCATCAAACTATGTGCTCATATATTTGCTACCTCGGTCCGACCTAAGTGCTTTGATATGACATCCAGTCTTTTTTTCAACTAGGGCCTTAAATTCTTTGAATTTAGTAAAGGCTTCGGATTTATGTTTAATTAAGAACACAATCCCATACCTAGTATGATCATCTGTGAATGTTATGAAATATTGATATCCGTCTCAGGTCACTTCTAAAGCACCACAAATGTCGGTATTGTAACACCCCAAACGAGGCGGATATTACAGTGCCGTAGATCCCTGACTGGGACCCACCAGGCGAATGAAAAATGATGAATTAAATAATATAATTGTAGTACCGAACCACATTATATTACCAAATACTCCGATGAGGAGTTTAAGTACAATACACCAGGACAATACCGAATACTAGTATATTTTATATGAAGATAAAATACACCACCCTGAATAAATAAATATCTCAAACGGAATTTGCAGCGGAATTACAATGAAGAGAAACAAGAATGACTGAAATGACTGGGGCCCCCTACTAGTATCACTGGGACTCCTCGCGGTCAACATGCTCTTCTTGTGCCTTTGCCTTGCCGTGACTTGAAAACAAAATCCCCCAACGGGGTCAGTTACACAGAACAACAATCCTCAAGGGTTGAAAATACACAATCATGATATATCTCTAGTTATGAAATATCCTTAGTTATGAATTACGCTGAAGAAGAGTATCATAGTATGCCCGTAATGTTCTGTTCAAGTGTACAAGACGAATGACCGGACACACCCATCCTTGTACCTAATTAGTCTCACGGAGGTAATCATTACCGTGTGCACAGTCCAATGTATGGATCCCAATACATGACCATAGCGTGCTCGACTTAAAATTCCACACATCCGCACCCGGCCACGCAATATGAACCCAGAAGGTCATATGAACGAGAATGACCAAAATGAATATCAATGAATAATAATCCGACAAGGTCAAGAATGACTCACCGAGATGAAAATAATAGTGAAGTGAATTATAGTTCAATGAAATTATTGGAACCGCCGTTCCTCGTTAATTAAGTGATTATTCGACAATTACAAGTCTCAATACGGTTAATATAATGATGAATGAGTTATGATTATGAATGAACAACAACAAAAGGAATGAATATCCTTTTAATCGAGTAAGAATTAACTTACACAACACCGATGAAGAATGTCCTTCCACGAACAAACGTCCTAAATGAAATGTTGGTCGCTCGAACAACCTTGAATACACAATTACCAACAATCCTCTCAATATACAAATCAAACACGATTATAACGAACTCAAAACGTCAATACAACTAAACCAAGTTCATTGCGGCATTATATCGAATACGTTGTGGCCAATCTTCGATTGTTAACAACCAAACCTCAATTATACCAATATCAAAACCCCAAGAAGTGTTTCAAACCAACAAAACATCTTCCAAATGATCAATAATCCAAAATAAATATCCAAATTCGTGATTACAACAACAATTAATCGAAAACCCCCAAATCCAACTCAATATTCAAAGTGTTCTTGAATAATCCTTCAATAATCCATTGAATCTTAATACAAACTCATAATTATATGCATATCCCTCCATATAACATTATTATAACGTCCAAAACATCATATCTCAATACAAAATCAAAATCAAAGATGTTGAAGAAATTACCTCTTGAAGATCCAACCACTTCGATCCGATGAACACGAGTTAAATCGAGTATCCAAGCTTCCCAAATGAATGAAGATGATGAAAATCTAACACTCAAGTGATTGATGATGGAAAATCCCTCCCTCAAGTTCTCTCTCTCGGAACAAAGTGAAAGAAATGGTGAAAATGATGAAAAAGTCCCGGCCAACTCCTTATAAACTGCCGGAAGTTACGGCCGTAACTCGGCCTTCTTACAGCCGTAACATCCCAGGTCAACGGCCTTACGGCCGTAGCCGGCCAACTCGTACGATCGTAACTCGGCTTCGTCCAAACACCTGCCGACAGCCTTACGGCCGTATCCGCTCCTGACTTACGGGCGTAACTCGCCCTCGTCTAAAACACCTGCCGACATCCATACGGCCGTACCCGCACACCTTACGGGCGTAACTCGGACGATACGGACGTATCCGGCCAAACTTACAGGCGTAAGCCCCCTTCGTTGAAAATGACCAGGCACCCTGCCTGTAACGTACGGCCTTATCCGGCCAAGCCTTACGGCCGCACCTTCCTCGTCTTACGGCCGTATGCCGCAACCCTTACAGCCGTAAGTCCCTCTCGTCCGACAAAACCTGAAATTTACGAATACCACTTACGGCCGTATCCTAACCATCTTACGGCCGTAACTCGCCTTCGGCCAAAAATGCCTGGGCACCCTACTGGACATGAACAGTCGTAACCGGCCAAGCCTTACGTCCGTACCTGCTCAACTTACGGCCGTATGTCGCAACCTTACGGCCGTAAGTTCCGTTCGTCTAAAATGGCCTGAAAACAACGTACACCTGTTACGGCCGTAACCTACAATCCTTACGGCCGTAACTCGTTGCTGGACAAGGTGAAAAATCCGATAACTCCGATTCCTCGCTACGAGATGAATGATCCGACATACCATTTGTTGTGTCAAGATTTATTCATCCCGACAGGCGATCGACTATAAGGCCGAGCGACCAAGTCAACACCAGTCAAACTATGGCTAGCTCGCTTAATGCATAAGGTACCTAGCGAGCGACTCCCAAGGCGATCGCCCTTTGGCAGCTGGCGATCTACTCTAGTGACTGGCTAAGGGCAATCGACCTACGCCCCGAGCAGAGATGATCGCCTGTCAAAGTCATCGAGGACTGGATCTCATAAAATCACCCACGTGCAGATCCACAAAAGGCGCTGACAGACAAGATCTTCGCTGACAGACAAGATCTTTTGCTGACAGACAAGACCTTTGACCACAGCCTATCACCTACCTCACCTACCGGCAGGCGCGCCGAATGTTGTCAGTGGGACCGCCCGTGACAGCAACTCAGGACGCGTGCATGCTCCCCATTGGACCGTACAGTTGACTGCCAGCAACTCCTGCAGACTTTAAGGAGATGAGCCCATGTGCTAAAAGACGATCGCCCGATTATTATAATACAGAAAAGGCGATCGCCCGGCGTATCCAAGTCCTATAAACAGAGAACCTCCTCCTACTGGAAAAAGGTTCGGAATTCATTTCACCAACAGTTGAGAACTCGTTCACTTACGTTCCGAAAGGTTCGGAATTCATTTACTTACGTTCACAACTCATCCACCTACATTCCGAATACTTTCACGGAAATACAGTAGAACACACATACCATCAAGCTCCCTGCTTTCTCGCCGGAATCCATCTCAGGACTTCTCCCTCCGAATCTCTCGTCCAGAAGACGATCGGCAGAGGCAGCAAGTCTCCACTAGACAGATTCCAAGAGATTCATAAGCCCAGGAGCCCGAGCATCCAGCTAAATACTCGCCGTGAGAGACTGTCGATCTCTCGCCGCCGCGAATGTTCATCTCTTTTGTTACAAGAACTCAGAGAGCATCAAATCTGGTTCTTCCGGCAATCTACACGCTCACTAGCTAAGATAACAAGAATCTTTACACTCATTGTAATTGTATTCTTACATTAGTACTTGTATCCCCGAATATTAGTATTAATAATATCTCGCGAGAGCATTCAAGCCCGGGACTAACAACCCCGACAAATCTTGTGTTATTTATCTTTCTCATGGAAGTGCTCTTGCATTTGTTTGCTATCCATCCTTCGACGGTGTACGTTGTGCGGGGGAGGCGATCTCGTGCCTTAGTCCATCATGCTTTAATCAAGAGAAGGGAACCCCGGAAGTCTCCCCGATCTCCATCCTTATTTAGGAAACTGGAGGACTCGATCGCCATCTACGGTTCACCATCTAACATGATGGACTAAGGCACGAGATCGCCTCCCCCGCACAACGTACACCGTCGAAGGTCGGCATCTACATGACGATCCAAGGTGGAAGAGTGCAGCCATGGTCCTGGTGGTCGATGGAACCGACTGCTTAGGCCATGCAAGGTCCCTTTGGGCCAAGATCGCCCGCCCTTCGTTTAAATACGAGGCCGACGTAGTCTGAGGGCCCTCCAAAATTAATCAGTGGACACGATCGCTCGCCCTCAAAGGTTCATCATCTAACATGGTGAACCCAGACAATGCGACGTGCCACAACCCCCGTCTCAACGTACACCGTCGAGGTTTGCCATCTTCATGGTGGGCCGAGGTGGAAGCATAGCTAAACAAACCGCGGGCGTGGAGTTGAATCATCCGACGCTGCCCCGCGCAAGGACTCCTCTAGACTGAGACCGAACGCCCTTCGTTTAAATACGAGGCGAGGCGCAGCCTAACAGAGGACCCTCATAATAAAGTGAGTCACGAGGCGCTCAATGTCTACGCGCATCAAGACATGATCAGGGAGTCGGTCCATCGAACTCCGCGATCGTGCACGGTTCCTCAAGACGGACGACCGTCCCCGAGGATTCGACAAAGTTGAAGACCGCTCACTTAACGAATTATTTTCATCCCCTTACTTCCACTAAGTGAATAAAAACAAGGGGGAAGAGTGTGGACTACCTATACGACGATCGTCGCTATTCAACCACATACGGAGATCGTCATTTTTTCAGATGTTGTGCATCGATCGAATTTGTTGTAAAAGTTATCTTTATGAGTTTGTCAATTCATTTGGAACTACCCTCGCAACGATCTCTCCTCACACATTTGTACAAAGTCAAACAAAGACTCAAAAATAACAATCATTCAAGTAATCGAAGATAATCAAACATTCAGTTCATTGCTTGAAAAGATCAGAGTACATGGTCGCCCGAAGGCCTAAATACTACAAAAGAAAGCTACAAAACTACAAGGAAATAAGCTAAAACATCAAAAATGAAGTGCCTCAGGCCCCTGCCTGGCCTTCGCCATCAGCATCCGATGCGGTCCCCTCATCTTCCGGAGCGTCGGGATGAGCAAGATTGGCCGAGACGGATACTACCAAATCCACGCCGATGTCCGCAAGATCCAAGATCGGCAAGGAGAAAGCTGAATGGAGAGGATGCTCCAACGCGTACGCCTTGAAGTTTTGCAAGAGGCCCGACCTCCAAACCTCCTTCTTAGTCGCTCGGATCGAGTCGTGAACGCCAAATAATAGGCGAACTCGCCGACAAACTCCAAGTTTTGAAAGGGATCAGCCCGGTCGCCTCTACCTCTCCTTTCATCTCCGCCATCGCCCGTGCGACCCCTGGAGCTCGGCCTCCTCGCAAAGAACCTTCTCCTTCGACTCCGCCACTTGGCCGGTCACCGAGCGATCGTCACCTTCTGGCGATCGGCCTCATCCTCAGCAACCTTCTGCGCCCGGACGGCATTCAGCATCTGGTCCCGAAATCGATCAACCGCCAGACGAGACAACTCGGTCTCCTTCTTCGCCAGCTCAAGCTCATGGCTCGCCCGCTTGGCCGCCTCCAGAGAGTCCTTCTCCATCGCCACGATCTTATCAGCAAACTCGGCGTTCTCTTTCCGAGCCGCCTCGAGATCCGCCTGCAGGCGAATAGTGGAGGGCCGCCCCTCAAACTCTTGAGCAGCCTGGACAACCATGGTCGCCATCTGGAGAGAAAGGGCGAGAACAGCCTGCATTGAACTCCCCGATCGCTGACGAGCGATCGCATCCAGATCGGTCATCCATGCCTTCGGCAGAGCAGAAGCGGCCTTGCTAACATATGGAGGGATGTCGCAAGACTGGCGAGGAGATCGGCTCGCTAGGAAATCCACGACCATCGGCGGGCAAGACGGATCTGTGTGATGGATCCTACATCAATACAACAAAGTTAGCACAACTCCTACGCAGTTGCAAGTTTCAACACAAAAATGCAATCTACCTCTCAGCCTTCTCGGGGTCCCGACCGAAATACGGTTTCCCTCGAGGGGTCTCAGCATCCGCGATCGCCATCTCCCGCATAAAAGCCGCAGAGGGCGGCTCATTCTCCAGAGCGACAATGGTGATCGGAGGCGCGGCGATCGGCACTTCATTGCCAGGGGCAGGAACCGAAGTTTCTTCCGGCCTCGGCCTTTTACGATTCATTCGAAGCCCCTCCTCCGGAACTACCTCCTCAGCCACGACCGGCTCCACGTGAGGCTCCGCCTCCGGAACTATTGGCAGCGCAACAGGTGGGGCCCGAGACGATTTCTTGTGGCGGAGACGGCCTAGAACTCCAGGATTCGATATGGCGATCTCCGGCGGGGGCTCCAAAAAGCGAGGAAAGCGAACCTCTGCAGTTAAGACAATCGACCAACAGTCAGACACTTTCCTCAAGTAAGGCGATCGCCTAGAAAGTGAAGGTCGCATAAACTCATACCTGGCACCGAGAGATGTCTCGGGAAACGGAATAGCCGAGCCGACAACCAACGACTCTCCTTATTGATCCGGTTGGCATCAAGGTCGTCGTCCGACAAGCTCCGAATCCGCTCCCAGACAACCAGGAAGTCGAAAGGCAGCTCCTCGACCGCCGGAATGTGAAAACCTGCAAAACCGAAATCAAATTAGATCAGTCCAAAACGCATCTGAACGAAGGGAGAGTCTAAACCCTTACCGGGATTCCTCTCCCGAAACTCAGTGGGGATCTCCAGCTCGCCCGAAGGATTGTCGCTCGCGGAAGCCCTCCACTTGCCGGCGACCCAGAACCACTTCGTCTGATTGCCCCGCATCTTATTCGGGACTCCGTGAATTACCCGACCAGATCGGCCCTGAATATGGTAACCGCCGACCGACCCTTTCTGAGCCGTCAGCTTGAACAAATGGTTCATCTCCAACGGCGATGGGAGGCGGTACAGGCGGTGACCGCCGAAAAGAGTGAGAGTGCAGATAATTTGGAGCCAGGCGTTCGGCGTCAGCTGAAGTGGCGCCACGTTCCAAGCGGCCAGCAGGTGGGAGACAGCAAAAGATAGTGGGAAGCGCAGCCCGGCCTCCATAATCGCCTCATTCACGGCGACCATGCCCATCGGAGGCTGATCGGCTCGCTCATTCTCCGCCGGCGCGAACATGTCCACACATCTGAAGGAACATGGAACCTTGTCCTCCAGACGGCCAGATCTTTCCGGGTCGTCGAACTCCGTATTTGGCCAAGCGACCACAACGATCGCTGCGCAACCCGGTACTGCGACCGTTTGGGAAGCTGATAAGGGTAGGCGACCGAGTATCCCCGGAAATCGAATCTCGGAGTCGGACCGGCCAGCTTCTCCATTATCTCAGCAAGGGCCTTATAGGCCCGGCCAAAAGCGCTATGCTGCTCCCAGTAAGCCCAAATCGCCAGATCTCTCTCTATCTGCGATCGTCTTTCTTCAGCAGCCGCCTCCTTAGCAACATCGGCTTCGTTAAATAAAGCCTCGACTTCAGCAGGGTCGATTCCGGCCCGAATAGCTTGGGCCCGTCTCTGTGGAAGACGGAAGAAAGTTCTCCTGACAAATAATGTCCCGGGCGTAATCGGTACCCACTCTGCGTGATGATGAGGTTCCGGCCATTCTCAAAGACAGAAAAGGAGAAAAGGATTTTTTCTTACCCGAAGGTGAAATCGAACGACGATCGGCACTAAGATCTTCAGAAAAATCTTCAGCAAGTCCTTCTTTCTCCAATAAGTACGCGTGAGTATGAAATCGCAAAGATCGCGCCCTTTTATAGGAGAAGGCAGGGACTCGTTTGCAGTAAGGGAAAATCTCAGGGGTCGAATCTCAAACGACACATTAATTGACTCCCTCGAGACCCGCGTACGCGTCTTTTCAAGGACGCGTCAGCCGAGGAGTCATTAATGACCGTTGGTGTCCTCCAATAGAAGCCCGACACGTGCGCGGAGACTTTTCCACGCCCATTGCCATTTCCCGCACAGTTTAGCGGCCCACCAGGTCGCCCAAACTCGGGATATATCAGCTCAAAGACGATCGCCATTGATCGGATACGTAGTCGCTCGTCAAAAATTCAGCGATCGCCAAGAGAACCACCTCACCCCACGTTTCCAACGTATGAGTGAGCTGGGGGGCAATTGTTGTGTCAAGATTTATTCATCCCGACAGGCGATCGACTATAAGGCCGAGCGACCAAGTCAACACCAGTCAAACTATGGCTAGCTCGCTTAATGCATAAGGTACCTAGCGATCGACTCCCAAGACGATCGCCCTTTGGCAGCTGGCGATCTACTCTAGTGACCGGCTAAGGGCAATCGACCTACGCCCCGAGCAGAGATGATCGCCCGTCAAAGTCATCGAGGACTGGATCTCAGAAAAGCACCCACGTGCAGATCCACAAAAGGCACTGACAGACAAGATCTTCACTGACAGACAAGATCTTTTGCTGACAGACAAGACCTTTGACCACAGCCTGTCACCTACCTCACCTACCGGCAGGCGCGCCGAAAGTTGTCAGTGGGACCGCCGTGATAAAGAATCTCAGACGCATGCAGTTCTATCGACTGCATACTGATCACAAAGAACTCCTGCAGACTTTAAGGAGACAAGCCCATGTGCTAAAAGACGATCGCCCGGCGTATCCAAGTCCTATAAATAGAGAACCTCCTCCTACTGGAAAAAGGTTTGGAATTCATTTCACCAACAGTTGAGAACTCGTTCACTTACGTTCCGAAAGGTTCGGAATTCATTTACTTACATTCACAACTCATCCACCTACATTCCGAATACATTCACGCAAATACAGTAGAACACACATACCATCAAGCTCCCTGCTTTCTCACCGGAATCCATCTCAGGACTTCTCCCTCCGAATCTCTCGTCCAGAAGACGATCGGCAGAGGCAGCAAGTCTCCAGTAGACAGATTCCAAGAGATTCATAAGCCCAGGAGCCCGAGCATCCAGCTAAATACTCGCCGTGAGAGACTATCGATCTCTCGCCGCCGCGACTGTTCATCTCTTTTGTTACAAGAACTCACAGAGCATCAAATCTGGTTCTTCCGGCAATCTACACGCTCACTAGCTAAGATAACAAGAATCTTTACACTCATTGTAATTGTATTCTTACATTAGTACTTGTATCCCCGAATATTAGTATTAATAATATCTCGCGAGAGCATTCAAGCCCGAGACTAACAACCTCGGCAAATCTTCTGTTATTTATCTTTCTCACGGAAGTGCTCTTGCATTTGTTTGCTATCCATCCATTCCAGCAATATCTATCTCCGGATAATATTTTTGGTAGCAACACCATTCGAATGTGAAAGTGAACAAGTCCAACACATGCCAAAGATGATACTCCCAGTACAAGACTACCAATCACGATGAAAATGATAATACTCCCATCTCGATTTATAAACGGAGATGAAATAACGATGGGTAACTGATATACGGTTACAACATGTCAACAGTGAACGCAATTGAATGAATCACGAATGATGAGTGATTAATAATGAGTGAAAATTACTGAGTGATAATTACTGACTGATTATTACTGAATGAAAATGAATGAATTACAACCGGGTATTACATACTCCCCCCCTTAAAAAGAGTTTCGTCCCCGAAACTAAGGGTCAAACAACTCGGGATAAATCTCCCGCATACTCTCCTCGGTTTCCCAAGTAGCCTCTTCGACTCCGTGTCTAGACCACTGAATCTTGACCAAAGGAATCGTCTTGTTCCTCAACTGTTTGATTTGTCGCTCTAAAACTCGTATAGGACGCTCCTCATACGAATGATCATCCGCGATCTCGATTTCGTCGAACTGAAGTATGTGGCTCGGGTCGGAAACATACTTCCACAATTTAGAGACGTGAAACACATTATGAATTGGGCCCAACGCCAGAGGTAAAGCCAATCGATAAGCTAACTCGCCTACTCGATCCAAAATCTCAAACGGCCCAATGAATCTCGGACTCATCTTTCCCCGCTTTCCGAAACGGAAAATGCCTCGACTCGGGGATACCTTGACCAACACGTGGTCACCTGTCTCGAACTCTAGTGGTCGATGACGATTATCTGCATATGATTTCTGTCGACTCTGAGCAGTCAACAGACGACTCTTGATCAAAGCTACCTTCTCACGGGCGGCTATAAGCATATCGGGCTCGGTGACGATTAACTCTGCTAAGTCGTCCCAACATAAAGGAGATCGACAATGACGACCGTATAAGGCCTCGTAAGGTGCCATCTTAATCGAATCATGCCAACTATTATTGTACGTGAACTCAATCAACGGTCATTGGGATTCCCAATCGTCTTTCCAATCGAGTACGCATGCCCTCAACATGTCCTCTAATGTCTGAATAGTCCTCTCTGATTGTCCGTCGGACTGAGGATGAAAAGCGGTACTGAGATTAAGCTGAGTTCCCATAGCACGATGAACCGATTTCCAAAAATGAGACACGAATCGTCCGTCACGATCGGAAACGATACTTTTAGGAGTACCGTGCAGTCTCACTATCTCTTTGATGAACAACTGGGCAAGCCTCTCGGGACCCCACGTATCCTTAATCTCAAGGAAATGAGCCGATTTAGTCAAACGGTCCACAATTACCCAGATTGTATTCATGCCACGACGACTCGTCGGCAAACTTGTGATGAAATCCATCGAAATGTCTTCCCACTTCCACTCTGGAATAGGGAGAGGTTTCAGCATACCCGCCGGACGCTGATGTTCAATCTTGACTTGCTGACAGGTTAAGCATCTCAAAACAAATTCTGCGACTTCTCTCTTCATATTACTCCACCAAGAATTTTGTTTCAAGTCCTTGTACATCTTGCTAGACCCCGGATGAACAGAATAAGGGGTAGCATGAGCTTCTCTCAAAATCGAGTTTCTCAACTCGTCATTCGTCGGTACGCACAACCAATTCTTAAATCGCAAAAGTCCATCCTCGTGGACCACAAATTTAGGGGCTTTCCCCTGAGCCACATCCCCACGGATGCGCAATAATGATGGGTCTGAACCCTGATTCTCTCTGATTGCCTCCTCCAGTGGCGACGAAATCTCTAACATGCAAAGTTGCCCTTGCACTCGCTGAATCCAGACCTCGATCTCGGGTCTAAGCAATTCCTGCTGAAGCTCCTTCTGAACTGTTAGACGAGCAAGCAATTGCTCCTGAACGGACTTACGACTCAAGGCATCGGCAACCACGTTTGCCTTACCTGGGTGATACAGGATCTCGATATCATAATCTTTGATTAGTTCCAACCACCGTCTCTGTCACATATTTAACTCCTTCTGAGTAAATATATACTTCAAACTCTTGTGATCGGTGAAAATCTGACAGGTGATGCCATAGAGGTAATGACGCCAAATCTTCAACGCGAAAACCACGGCTGTTAACTCCAGATCGTGGGTCAGATAATTAACCTCGTAAGGTCTCAATTGCCGTGAAGCATAGGCAATAACCTTCCCATTCTGCATTAATACACATCTGAGACCGTGTCCGGACGCGTCACTATAAACCACGAATCCTTCCATCGCTTGTAGCAAGGAAAGTACAGGTGCTGAAATTAACCGGCTCTTGAGTTCCTCAAAACTCCGCTGACACGCGTCAGAGCACGTGTATTTCTTATCCTTTCACAAAAGGTTCGTCAAAGCTTGAGCAATTTTAGAAAATCCCTCCACAAACTGCCGATAATAACCGGATAATCCGAGAAAGCTTCGAATTTCCTTAACATTCTTCGGAGGTAACCAATCTTGGATAGCCTCCATCTTCTGAGGATCAACACGCACTCCATCTGATGAAATTACATGTCCGAGAAACGTCACTTCGGACATCCAGAACTCACATTTGGAAAACTTTCCATAAAGTTGTTCTCGTCTCAACACGTCGAGAACCTGATGAAGGTGAACCTCGTGCTCCTCTCGGTCGCGAGAGTAAATCAATATGTCATCGATGAAGACAACAACAAACTGATCCAAAAAGTCGATGAAAACCCGATTCATTAACTCTATGAATACCGCAGGTGCATTAGTTAACCCGAACGGCATTACCACGAACTCATAATGACCATAGCGTGTACGAAACGCTGTCCTTGCGATATCCGACTCTCGAATTCGCAACTGATGATATCCAGATCTTAGGTCGATCTTGGAAAATATTGAAGCTCCCTGAAGTTGATCTAAGAGATCATCAATACGGGGTAGAGGATACTTATTCTCCGATAATCAATACACAAACGAAATGAACCATCCTTCTTCTTGACAAACAAAACTGGTGCTCCCCACGGGGATGCACTCGGTCGGATATAACCTTTCTCGAACAATTCCTCAAGTTGATTCTTCAACTCCTGCGTTTCGGTCGGGGCCATCCGGTACGGTGCCTTCGATATTAGAGACGTACCAGGCTCCAACTCAATTGTGAATTCCACATCTCTCTGTGGAGGCAAACCGGGTAACTCGTCTGGAAATACATCGGCATATTCCCTCATTATTGGTGATTTCTCGGTTTTGGTCATATAGCACCAATAACCAATAGACCACTGACTGAGTAATTTCACTGCTTTCATCAAGTTAATGACCTTACCAGAACAGCCGGGATTACCTCCCTGAAAAACACATTCGACCCCATCATCTGAAATGATAGTGACCATACGCTTACGGACACTAATGATGGCATCATGATGATCCATCCAGTCAATACCCAAGATGACATCATCTCTAGGCAAATCTACCACAATAAGGTCTGCTAGCCATACACGGCCATGAAGCTGAATCGGAAAATTCTGAATCTCACGATTCCCGATAATTCTTCTACCATCAGGTAGACCAATGACATAAGGCTCACAACTAGTAGCACTACCCAGACGTAGTCTACTCAAACATGACTCGGAAATGAATGAATGCGATGTACCAGTATCAAAAAGGGTATACAAAGGTTGAGATAGAATACCGAGCATACCTGAGATCATCCGGGCCTCTACATCGTCAGTCTTCTTCATCTCATAAATTCGGGGCTTGCTAGTCCCGGCAACGGATGCTCCTGTCTGATGAGTAAAGGCTCCACCTTTATTCGCTCCTGTCGTCTTGAACGACGCAGACTGAGTGGCCTGATTATGAACAGCTGATTGTTTCGGGGCCCGAGATGACGCCGGAGTAGGTTTGGAGACCCTTCGGCAAAAACGGGCCTTATGGCCAACAATCCCATAGTTATGACACGTGACAGTCTGCCTCCGGCACTTGGTGCTGACATGACCAAGATCCCCATAGTTAAAATAGGTGATGGCCGAACTGGCCGCTCTGGACTGCGATTCCGTTGGTCTGGGCACCACAGGAGGTCGCTCAGAGAAAGTAGTGCCCGCATGAGGCTTCTTAAAGGTTGTCTGACCACCTTCAGACTGATTACGATTCTTCGATTTCTTGCTAGCAGATGAAGGTTGCTGCTTAGCAATCTCCTTAGCAGTGAGCTCATAAGTAAGAGCCTTCTCAATGAATTTGGCCAGAGTGGTACAATTATGATTAAGTAACTGTATCCGCATCTGGGGTTTCAGCCTCTTGCTGAAATACTTAATCTTATCTGCCTCGAAGTGAATGATAGATGAGGCGAATGGAAGAAGTTCCTAAAATTTCTCGGCAATGGCGAGAACATCCTCGTCTGCTGAGGGGTCGGGAATGAGTAATTCTGATAGCTTGGCCTCCCTGAGTGGGGCCGGACAATACCTCTCCATCATGAGAGTCTTGAATTGATCCCAAGTACATGATCCGTCGGTGGGCTTCAACGACAACCACCAAGAATGAGCGCTCTTACCCAAATAGTAAGCCGCAACTGAAACTTTGTGTCCTTCGGGACACTCTACCATAGCAAATAACTTCTCGAAATGCTCGTGCCAATGAACAATATCTGCCGGCTCAGATGAGCCCTCAAAAGTAGGTGGCCTTTGGCGAGAGATGTCGCCGATGATACTGCCCACACTCCTCTCTTGTCTTTGAGGTGGCGGCGGAGGAGCTTGTTGATTTTGATTAGCTGAATTATGCATCGTGTCCATTAGTTGTGTCATCTGAGTCATCTGGGCCATCATGCCCTGCATAAAAGCGAGTGGATCAATCTGAACACCTTCTGACTGAGCTGTGTCCCGGGTACGACTCCCCGATAGTGAATGATCACGTCCAGGTGAATGAGTGGCAGCATCGCTGCTAGATGAGTTAGCATTATTCCTCGCGTTCGCACGTATATTAACGCGAGCTCTCGGGACTCGGCCCGCACCACGGCCTTGTCCTCCGCGTCTTCTGCCTGCTCTCTCCATACTGAAGTAGGAAAGTCACATGACGATTATATCTCTCGCATGATTATCACATTATGATTACGTCATGAAATGATGAAAATGAGCATACGCGCTCTAGCACCATGATTACATGAATGATTAACTGAGGTGAAATGATTATCTGATGAAATTCTCGAAATGATTATCTTCAAAAAGTTAACAAGATTAATGATATTATCCTCCAGATCAACAACTGAACTGTGGAATGAACTGAGTGATTAATGAGTTAACATGATCGTCCTAATCAAGATGAATGATGATGAGGATTGTTGACTAATGAATGATGAATGAATGATTCTTATTGCCAGAAATTATACCATAGCGTTAGAAATCTTACAGTTCTTGGTCTGATTGGCTCGGCATTTGCACAGGTCACACGTGACGCGAAAGTCCAATGATACTAGTCCGATGACGATGATTTCAAATGAGACATGACTCGGAAGGTAGTATTCAAAACCTGTCTCCGATACCAACTCTGTAACACCCCAAACTAGGCGGATATTACAGTGCCGTGGATCTCTGACTGGGACCCACCAGGCGAATGAAAACTGATGAATTAAATAATATAATTGTAGTACCAAACCACATTATATTACCAAATACTCCAATGAGGAGTTTAAGTACAATACACTAGGACAATACCAAATACTAGTATATTTTATATGAAGATAAAATACACCACCCTGAATAAATAAATATCTCAAACGGAATTTGCAGCGGAATTACAATGAAGAGAAATAAGAATGACTGAAATGACTGGGCCCCCCTAATAGTATCACTGGGACTCCTTGCCGTCAACATGCTCTTCCCGTGCCTTTGCCTTGCCGTGACCTGAAAACAAAATCCCCCAACGGGGTCAGTTACACAGAACAACAATCCTCAAGGGTTGGAAATACACAATCATGATATATCTCTAGTTATGAAATATCCTTAGTTATGAATTACGCTGAAGAAGAGTATCATAGTACGCCCATAATGTTCTTTGCAAGTGTACAAGATGAATGACCGGACACACCCGTCCTTGTACCTAATTAGTCTAACGGAGGTAATCATTACCGTGTGCACAGTCCAATGTATCGATCCCAATACATGACCATAGCGTGCTCGACTAAAAATTCCACACATCCGCACCTGGCCATGCAATATGAACCCAGAAGGTCATATGAACGAGAATGACCAAAATGAATATCAATAAATAATAATCCGACAAGGTCAAGAATGACTCACCGAGATGAAAATAATAGTGAAGTGAATGATAGTTCAATGAAATGATTGGAACCGCCGTTCCTCGTTAATGAAGTGATTATTCGACAATTACAAGTCTCAATACGGTTAATACAATAATGAATGAGTTATGATTATGAATGAACAACAACAAAAGGAATGAATATCCTTTTAACCGAGTAAGAATTAACTTACACAACACCGATGAAGAATGTCCTTCCACGAACAAACGTCCTAAATGAAATGTCGGTCGCTCGAACAACCTTGAATACAAAATTACCAACAATCCTCGCAATATACGAATCAAACACGATTATAACGAACTCAAAACGTCAATACGACTAAACCAAGTTCATTGAGGCATTATATCGAATACGTTGTAGCCAATCTTCGATTGTTAACAACCAAACCTCAATTATACCAATATCAAAACCCAAAGAAGTGTTTCAAACCAAAAAACATCTTCCAAATGATCAATAATCCAAAATGAATATCCAAATTCGTGATTACAATAACCATTAATCGAAAACCCCCAAATCCAACTAAATATTCAAAGTGTTCTTGAATAATCCTTCAATAATCCATTGAATCTTAATACAAACTCATAATCATATCCATATCCCTCCCTATAACATGATTATAACGTCCAAAACATCATATCTCAATACAAAATCGAAATCCAAGATGTTGAAGAAATTACCTCGTGAAGATCCAACCACTTCGATCCGATGAACACGAGTTAAATCGAGTATCCAAGCTTCCAAAATGAATGAAGATGATGAAAATCTAAAACTCAAGTGATTGATGATGGAAAATCCCTCCCTCGAGTTCTCTCTCTCGGAACAAAGTGAAAGAAATGGTGAAAATGATGAAAAAGTCCCGGCCAACTCCTTATAAACTGCCGGAAGTTACGGCTGTAACTCGGCCTTCTTACGGTCGTAACATCCCAGGTCAACGGCCTTACGGCTGTAGATGGCTAACTCGTACAGCCGTAACTCGGCTTCGTCCAAACACCTGCCGACAGCCTTACGGCCGTATCCGCTCCTGACTTACGGGCGTAACTTGCCCTCGTCTAAAACACCTGCCGACATCCATACGGCCATACACGCACACCTTACTAGCGTAACTCGGACGATACGGCCGTATCCGGCCTAACTTACGGGCATAAGCCCCCTTCATCGAAAATGACCAGGCACCTTGCCTGTAACGTACGGCCATATCCGGCCAAGCCTTACAGCCGTACCTTCCTCGTCTTACGTCCGTATGTCGCAAACCTTACAGCCGTAAGTCCCTCTCGTCCGACAAAACCTGAAATTTACGAATACCACTTACGGCCGTATCCTACCCATCTTACAGTCGTAACTCGCCTTCGGCCAAAAATGCCTGGGCACCCTACTGGACACGTTCGGCTGTAACCGGCCAAGCGTTACGGCCGTACCTGCTCAACTTACGCCCGTATGTTGCAACCTTACGTCCGTAAGTCCCATTCGTCCAAAATGGCCTGAAAACAACGAACACCTATTACGGCTGTAACCTACAATCCTTACGGCCGTAACTCGTTGCTGGACAAGGTGAAAAATCCGATAACTCTGATTCCTCGCTACGATTGATGAATGATCCGACATACCATACGAATGTGAAAGTGAACAAGTCCAACACATGCCAAAGATGATACTCCCAGTACAAGACTACCAATCACGATGAAAATGATAATACTCCTATCTCGATTTATAAACGGAGATGAAATGATGATGGGTAACTCATATACGGTTACAACATGTCAACAGTGAACGCAATTGAATGAATCACGAATGATAAGTGAATAATAATGAGTGAAAATTACTGAGTGATTATTACTGACTGATTAATACTTAATGAATTACAACCGGGTATTACAGGTATGTACTAATCCAAGTTTATCGGCGGCCCTTTCAAAAGTTCCTGTGAAGGGGGACTTAGTCATTTTGCCTCTAAGGTAAGATTCACAAGTTGGATAGGGCTCTACACCCAATGGATTTAAAATTCCATCTTTCTCCATTTTTTAAACCTTGGTCTGACCAACATGACCAAGTCTGCCACTTAAGAGCTTGATTAGTATCTTGCCTGCCACATTTCCTAGTTATAGTGTTGAGTGCTGTTTTATTTTGCATGTTCAGATGATATAAACCATTCAACAATGTAGCTATTCCAACCAATTTATTTCGAAAATAAATTTTACAACTACCATTGCCAATGAAGAAACAAAATCCTTTCGGGTCCAAGACTGGAATGGATACAATGTTTTTATGCCCCTTGGGCAAAACAAGTACTTCATCTAACGTCAACATAAAACCGGATTCTAAACCCAGTAGGATTGATCCAATATCGGTTGCCTCGACACTATGTCCGCTTCCGACAGTGATCATAACTTCCCCAGCTTCAGGTTTCCTACTTCGTTCCAGATCCTGATTCATAGTACAAATGTGAGAAGTGGCACTTGAATCCAGAGTCCATGAAGCAGAATATACAGTAGCAGAACAATTGGTTTCAAAAACAAAAAGTTCCGCACCTGATGCGTCATTAATATTAGAACAAGTCCTTCGCCAGTGGCCCAGCTCACTGCATTCAAGGCATTTGTCCGTAGGTTTTGGTCCCCCTATATTTTGAACCTTTCGGGCCTTACCCTTTCCTTTCTGCACCCCTTTCTAGGGTTTGTACTGCTCGTAGGTCTTTTTCTTCTTGTTCTTGGACCTCCGTGGCCCAGAAGAAATCACAAGAGCAGTCTCTCTCGGTTTAGTCTTCATGTTAGACTACGCCGTCACCAATGTATTCATTAGCCCAGCTAATGTGCATGAAATTTCATTACAGTTGAAATTCATTACAAACTGCGTGAAAGAGTCAGGGAGAGATTGGTATGCATCGAGTCTACCTCAGCTTCCATTGCTTCTTGCCATTTATCGGAGTCTACATCCACTATCCCTTGGTCATAGGTGACATGGTCATTTTCACTGCTATCAGGTATGTCATGAAGACCCAGTTCCTCGACATGTGTATAGCCATACCTCTCAGGTAAGTGATATATCCTATCAGACCTTCGAAGTGGAGGTTGTGTTACAATAAGTTCGGTTCTTGATCCCTAATCAGATGTCTCCTTAGGACTTTCATTATGCTCTTCCAAAGAGATATTTCTACCCGAGCCACCTTCCTGAATGAATTCATCCTCAAGGAAGTGCGCTTGTAATGCCACAACGACCCTATGGTCTTCTGGTGTAACACCCCCAAAACCAACCGGGAATATTACAGCATCGTGGGCCCCATATTGGAACCCACAAGGCTAAAATCATTTTCGCAAACGTTTAAAAATGCAAAAAGGCCCTTTGAAAGTACACACATGCGCAGCGAATGAAAACTCAATTCAAAGAATACCGAAAGCCATTTTAAAATATACACGCGCAGCGGATAAAAACATAATTAAATACATTTGCAGCGGAATTAGAAAAACCAGAAAAGATTACACAATCCCAACAATCATGCCATAGCCAGTATCACCGGAAAGCTCATCCCTTCACGACCGCTACTAGCTCGAACTCCGAGTACCTAAAAGATAAATCCCACGACGGGGTCAGCCATAATACTCAACAATGATAACGATCACATCACAAAAACAATACATATCAATGTAATCACAAGGTAAGAATAATTCCAATGTAGTCTTACCAACATAACCTTACCAACCCATCACAATCCATATCAAATCGATCCTTACCATAATTACATCTCGCGTCCTTAAGTAATGAACGAATTCAAAAGTAATCACATGTACTGTATCTGAAACACTACCAAGATTTCCAAACATAAATATATCTCGAGTATAGAATAATCTGGCCAAGTCCGATTCTGCTGGCTGGGTCACACAATTGGATCCCAATACTGATATAAACCGATATCGCACGATACATCTGCAAATCAACTGTCCCGAAACAATGGCAAGTCCCGGATATCAATACAAAGCATGAATGCTCACACAATCAATAATGATAAACAATCAATGCTTCACAACGGAAATATCAATGACATGATAGTTCCACACAAGATCGACAAAGGATCAACCACGAACGAGAATACCATGATGTGGTAACTCCAACAAGATCATTGAAGAATCAAAAACCAGGAATACCGGAAATATGGCAAACCCCAACAAGATCAATAAAAGGTCGACAACCGAGAATACCGACGACACAGTAAGGATCAACGAAGAATCGATAACCGAGAATACCGACGATACGATAAGGATCAATGAAGAATCAATAACCGCGAATACCGACGACATGGTAAACTCCAACAAGATCAATAAGAGTCGACAACCAGAAATACTGATGGTACGATAAACTCCAATAAGATCAATAAAGGGTCAACAACCGAGAATACTGACGACACAGTAAACTCTAGCAAGATCAATAAGGACCAACAATCGGGAACACCAACGATACGATAAACTCCAACAAGAGCAATAAGGAATCGACAATCGAGAATACCGACGACACGGTAAACTCCAATAACATCCATCAAGGACTAATAACCAAGAATACCAACGGTGAGAACTCCCAAACGGAATCAATAAGGATCAATAAGAACGATATTACCAATGACACGATGAACTCCAAACGAGATTTATAAGGATCGATATCAATGAGTTGACCATTGATATGGTAACTCCGAACGAGATTAGTAAAGGTTCAACGGCGACAGATACACGAGAGAATAAAATCGTCAACCATATACAAATCATATATACGGGATATCAAAGAAAACCCGAGTATCGAACAGATCCAATTATACATGGACTGTGAACGACCAATCAATAAGACTCAAGATGGACGTCACGATACGCTTGATCCGGACATGTGTCCGTGTACAAGCCAACCACGGGTATTGATCAGGTAGTCGTCTGGTCTCGTACCTAATCAGCCTCACGAAGTACATCTCGTGTGCACGGTTCAATATGAGGTCGAAACCAACACATGCTACACGTGCCCATCCCAAAAATCCTACACATGAACGATCAGAACGTATCTGACTCCAGATATGCCACGATACAACATGACAACCAATCTCCAAGAAACGCATATCCAACAAGGATCAGAAGATTTTCCAAGAGGGCAACAATAACTCGATCATGAAATACCGACACGACCACAATGTCGTATTTCCATCAGACAACAGTCCACTTCATGCTCAACAATGCATATAATATTAACACATAAACCCCAAGGCCGCAGCCAAGGGTCACGGAAGCATCTCACATGAATACCCCGGAACATTGGTGCCATTTAGGTCTTATCCCCTAACACAGTTCATGCAATCACAAAATACCTCCAAGGTCGCAACCAAGGGTCACGAAAGTATCCACACAGGAATACCCCGGAACATAGGTGCCATTTAGGTCTTATCCCCTAACACAGTTCATGCAATCACAAAATACCCCAAGGTCGCAACCAAGGGTCACGAAAGTATCCACACAGGAATACCCCGGAACATAGGTGCCATATAGGTCTTATCCCCTAACACATCAGCCCAACAGATTACATCTCAAAGAAAGAGCACATCACAAAACGTAACAAACAATGATGCACACTCACCGCATGAAATATCAACACACACATGCAATAATGCAACCGGATGATTATCATAATCCAACAATATTGATTTACCTCAAGCTGGAGACGCTAACCTTTCCACAACCAACCGCCCTGAACGAATACACGGTTTATCCGAAAAATCCAAAATGAAGTACAGTCCATAAATAATACCAAACCACCATCCCGAGTTCAATATCGAGACGATAACTAACCTTGATATCCAACTTCTCATGCAATAGACCAAATTTAATTCACATCTCCGTTTCCTCTAGACGTCTTAAAATCATATACATTATGATTTATCTTAGTCCAAAAATACCATACATACCACCATTCCGACAATTCTTATTCCATAATACCATTGCTATATGAATCATAAATGAAATGAAAACAAAATCATTTATTAACATTATGAACTGAGCAAGCATAACTTGCCTTGATACCAATTCGACGAAGCTGCTATCAATCCCGCCGTCTTCATCTACAAGCTCCGCAGCCCCGGCTCATCCGCAGCATAACGGTTAACTCCAACGATCACTAACGCAACCTAATGCAATAATTAATTAACGATACGTTCAATAAAAATCAACAACCGAAATGACCAACTAATCAAACTCGATGGTTCAACGACATCTCGATCATACGAAACCAAACCGTATCAACTCTTAACAATACGAACACAAGACGAAATCCGGTGTTCAATGGTCCTAACAATGTCTTCAACATATATACTTCTCATATCATCATAAATCGCAACAAACTACGAAGAACATCGAGAATATTATGATTCCATAATCATAACAACATAATCGAATCATTTGATCACCAATTCATTATCTCCCCTTAACAAAATTCTCGTAAATACCAATAATCATCACAAAAATATCAATTCAACCTTCATTCATACGAAAACTTGTAGAACTTTCCAAGTTCTACTCATTGAGACATTTCATCGAACACTTTGAAGGGATAGTCCAATTCAATCGATTATTCAAAGAAATACTCAAATTCGTTCCACAAAACTTCAAGGATAATGAATGATTACGAGTTTACAATCAAGTTCTATCAATAATCTGAATCAAAACGAAGCAAATTGTCCAAAACACCAAGAAACCTCAAGAACATCCAAAACCCAAAAGTTTAGGTGTTCTTACCTTTGATCTGGGTGGAAAATGATGTTAATCCATGATTCCAACTTCCAAAACATGTTGTTATAAGTTTCTCTTACTCAAATCCATCATTTTTGCTGAAGAAATCGCGAAAGAAATGAAGAAAAGTGAAAAATGCCGGATGTCACTCGGTCCAGGCCTTATATAGGCGGGACCTGCCGGCACGTTACGTACGTAACCGGCCATGGCCTACGGGCGCACCAGGATGCGTGGAAGGCTGCGCGCCCAGGGGGCGAACTTTGCCGAGATGGTGCAGCACCAAATCAATGCAAGGAGGAAAAGCGTGAAATGAGGTTCTGTGGCAAGATGTTAGGGACTTTGCACGGAAGGGTCATGCGGGACTTGCATTGGATGTGAAAAATTGGGCAGACATTGAGTTGAGGTTATTTGTGGACTCCTCAGTTTTTCAGTATCTAGTGCTATCACAAGGGAAAATCTTTCTAAGCCTATTATAGGGGGGAGGTGCTCCAGTGAGCTGGCTGCGAGCTGGTCGAGTGACGGTTATCGGCCAAGGCCTTGTGGGAAGTTTCGGACATGATGTGGCTCGGGTCAAAAACGGGTCACGGGTCGGTACAGGGATCCAAACCCATAATCCGGGTTGGGTCGACCGATGCGGGTATTCGAGGACGATGTACGAGTCATGTGGACTCGGACTACTTGTGGGCAACAATGATCGGAAATGTGAGCTGGTTCGACACTTAGCGAGTTGGATGCCCCGCGCGCAAGGGAACGCAAGATATTGGCGCGCGCGGGACATAGACAGGTGTTGGGCGACGGTTACGCCTTTCCAACGTGGCATTGACGGTTATTCCTCGAGCGATTATCTGAAGGAACTTCCAGGAGCGTGCATGCGGCATACGGATACATGTGTCCGATAACAAAACGAGCGGTTGGTGACGGTTATTCGATGTATGCGGTTAACGATGGTTAATCGATACGTGGCACGAAGTGAGACATAACCATGCGGGCGGTTATGTAGGATACTGGACACGCAGCATAACCTTGCGGACGGTTATGCCACGTGTTTGTTTTATGTTTGTCCATTTGTCCCAGCAGTTGGGGGATTGTCCTCTGCATACCTTAGGCCTACATATAGTCTAAGGGCACTCGGTATTGAGATAGAGGAAAACGAGTGCAGGAAAAACGAAGTGCATTTTGTGAGCACTGAGTTGAGTGAGCCATTGTGTGTGTAAACTTTGGCCAATTTGGTCTTTGTACGAATTGTTGGAAGTAGTGCAAAGTTGGGAGGATTTCTCCTGTAAACTTGTGTGTGCTTATGCTGTTTTTCCATTGTGCTTGTGGTGAGCTTTACTTTTCATATTTTCCAGTTTCATATAAACACGAGGGTTTGAAAGGGAAAAGGGCTGACTGATTGGTGTACAATCAGGCCGCACAGGCGTGTAAATTTGCGAAAAATTTAACCTCGAAATTTAACCCTGTGACAAGTGGTATCAAAGCCCAATTTGGGTTCTGACGAAATTTCTTTGAGAAGAAATGGCTGATCCGAAGACACGAGAGGAACGTGTGGTGTCCTTGGAAGCACGAGTTCTCAGGTTGGAAAACTTGGTGGGACCACCTCCACAAACTTCATTTGTTACGGGGATCTTTCAACGGTTTCAAGCGATCGATGAGTCCGTTGAAGCGATTCAAAAGTTGGCAGAGAGTACCCAGAAATCATTGGATGGGTTACCTGAGTTTGTTGAAGGAAAGATTGTTGGGTGTCAAGAGGATATTAGTATTCTCTGTGACATGCTCGATACCAAGTTGATGGGAATCAAAGATGATGTGAAAGTCTTGAAGAAGGTCGTTGGATCGAGTTCCAGCGAAGACCGTCCTTCTTCATCCAAGGTGAAAGTTCCTGAACCCAAGCAATTTGGCGGTGTGCGGAGCGCCAAAGAGTTAGAAAACTTCTTGTGGGACATGGAGGCGTATTTTAACGCGGCTCATGTTCCCGATAAGGAAAAGGTGCAGATTACTAGCATGTATCTCACGGGAGATGCAAAGTTGTGGTGGCGTGCACGTCTATCAGACGATGCTAGTGCGAATCGTGAACCTATTGAGACTTGGGAAACTCTGAAGAAAGAGTTGAAGGATCAGTTCCTTCCTTTCAACACATAGTGGTTGGCAAGGAGTGCGCTGCGTAATTTGAGACAGACGGGGGCTGTACGTGAGTATGTTAAGGAATTTAGTTCCTTGATGCTGGATATTCGTGACATGTCGGAAGGAGACAAATTGTTCAACTTCTTGGCGGGATTGCAGTCTTGGGCCCAAATTGAATTGCGGAGGCAAGGAGTCAAAGACTTACCATCAGCCATTACTGCGGCAGACTGACTTGTGGATTATAAGGTCATTGGTTCTCCAGACCAGAATCGGAATAAAAAGGATTCCGGGAAGGAGAAATTCGTTAAGAGCAAGAAGGATAAGAATGGGAAGCATAAGAAGAAGAAAGGCTATGAAGGAAATGCCAGAAAGCCAAGGGAAGTGTCCAAACAACAACCTATTCTGACAAAACAAACCGCAGTTGCTTCTTATGCGGTGGAGACCATCGGATGCGAGATTGCTCGAAACATGGGAAGTTGAATGCAATTGTGGCCGAGGATGACGCGAAAAGTGAGGATGATGGCCCGTGCAGGGTTAATCATATGCAGTTGCTTTGTGCGATTCAAAGCAAGCCCCAGAAGTCGAGTCTGGTGTATGTGAAGGCTCTCGTGAATGGAAAAGAGGTAATGGCACTCATTGATTCAGGTGCTACTCATAACTTTGTGGCCGATCATCAAATTCATAGGCTCGGATTGAATTTTATGAATAAGAGTAGTAGCCAGATGAAGACCGTGAATGCACCGGCTCAAATCGTCAAGGGCGTTGCGGAAGTGGATCTTGCGATTGGACCGTGGAAAGGACGGTGTCCTTTGAGACCCACTCACCTTGATGATTTTGATCTCATCCTAGGAATGGAATTCCTTTTGTCGACGAAAGTCGCTGTGATGCCGCATTTGGGAGGTATACTCATTTCAGATGAAAGCTGTCCTTGCTTTGTTAAGGGTTCATTTGTGTCGTTGGAAAAAGCTGATGGGAAGAAGACGAGTTTGCTCTCAGCCATACAGGTCAAGTATGGGATAATACATGGCGAATCCACCTACCTTGCTGTATTGGTTGAGATCAAACAGGATGTATACTAGGATGTGCCCAATGTTGTTGCGGATTTGCTTGAGGAATTCGGGGATATCATGCCACCTGAATTGCCGAAAGTATTACCACCAAGACGTGCTTGTGACCATAAGATCGAGTTGGAACCTAGTGCGAGACCTCCTGCGCAAGCACCTTACAGGATTCCACCAGCGGAGTTGGCTGAGTTAAGGAGATAGTTGGACGAATTGTTGGAGGCAGGATTGATCCAGCCTTCCAAAGCTCCATATGGGTCGCCGATTCTATTCCAGAAAAAGCAAGATGGTACGCTGAGGATGTGTGTGGATTATAGGGCTTTGAATAAGGTTACTATCAAAAATAAGTACCCTATTCCAAACGCTCTCGATCTGTTTGATAAGTTGGCACGAGCAAGATGGTACACAAAGATTGATCTAAGGTCGGGCGGGTTGCCCCGGGAGATGAGGCAAAGACTACCTTCCTGACGAGATATGGGTCGTTCGAATCATTAGTGATGCCTTTCGGCTTAACTAATGCCCCTGCTACATTCTGTAATCTCATGAATGATGTTTTGTATGAGTTCATTGATCGTTTTGTGGTTGTTTATTTGAATGATATCATTGTTTATTCGGAGTCTTTAGAGGACCATTTGGCGCACCTACGGTCGGTTTTCATAAAGCTGTGGGAAAATAAGCGTTATGCTAAAAAGGAGAAGTGTGAATTTTGTCGGGACAAAATCACTTTTCTTGGTCACATTATTAGCCAAGAAAAAATCTGCATGGACCCTAAGAAAATAAAGGTTGTTGTGGATTGGCCGGTTCCATCAAAGGTTGCGATGTTACGGTCGTTCTTGGGATTAGCGAACTATTATCGTCGGTTCGTGAAGGGATATTCCATGATCGCCAACCTTTTGACGGACTTACTTAAGAAGGACAAGCAGTGGGAATGGACATTGGAATGTCAGGAAGCCTTGGAGAGATTGAAACAGGCCATTACATCTGAACCTGTTCTCAAGCTCCCAGACTTCGATAAACCGTTTGAAGTACAAGTGGACGCGTCGGACCAGGCTCTTGGGGGTGTCTTGGTGCAGGACAAGCACCCGGTTGCATTCAAAAGTCGGAAGCTGAAGGATGCCTAGCAGCTGTATAGTACCCATGAGAAGGAAATGTCAGCAGTGATCCATTGTTTGGAAGTGTGGCGCCACTACCTACTCGGTACGAAATTCACTGTGGTGACGGAAAATGTTGCTAACACATATTTTAGGACACAGAAGAAGCTGTCCCCGAAACAGGCTCTTGGCAAGAACTCTTGGGCGAGTTTGATTTTACTTGGGTACATCGACCTGGCAAGCATAATGACGTGGCAGATGCTCTTAGTCGAAAAGTGTTGGAGGACTATGTTGCTGCCATTATGTTGGTTGAGACGGATTTCTTGAGGAGAATCCGAGAAGTGTCCCAGAATGATTCGGTTTATTTGAAGCTGCTTGAACAAGTAAATGAGGGCGAGTTGCGGAAATATTGGCAAGATGATGGCATACTCTATGCCAAGGGTGGACGAGCATATGTACCAGCAGGTTCGTTGCGACGGGAACTGCTGAGGGAAACACATGACCCTCAGTGAGATGGACATTCGGGTGTGGAACGGATGTATGCATTGTTGTCCCAGAAGTATTATTGGCCAAAGATGGTAGAAGACGTTGAAGCTTATGTTCGGACGTGTCTTGTATGCCAACAAGACAAGCTGGAGAGAAAGAAGGAAGGTGGCTTGCTGCAGCCACTGCCCATTCCGGACAAACCTTTAAAATCACTATCGATAGATTTTATCTCGGGCTTTCCAAAGGTGAACGGTATGGCTTCGATTTTTGTAGTGGTTGATCGGTTCTCTAAATATGGCATATTTGTTGCTACCCCGAAGGCATGTCCTGCGGATGTTGCTGCCGCATTATTCTTTAAGAACGTAGTGAAGTACTTTTGTGTCCCGTAAGATATTGTGAGTGACAGGGATACTCGTTTTACGGTAAGGTTTTGGACATTGTTATTCAAGATGATGGGAACTCAATTGAAATTTTCGACGCCAAACCATCCCCAGACTGATGGTCAGACCGAACGGATGAATCAGTTGCTGGAGGAGTACTTTAGACACTATGTTATGGCGAGTCAACGAAACTGGGTTGAGCTGTTGGACATGGCACAATTTTGTTATAATTTGCACAAGTCATCAGCTACCAATATGAGCCCGTTTGAGTTGGTGTACGGTCAACAACCTCAAACACCGCATGAGATCGTTGTTCAGAGGACTGGGGGAAATTGTCCGGCTGCTTATCGGTATGCCCGGACGCAACAAGAATTGTTGGATGATGCCAAGGAGAGTTTGCAGAAAGCACAGCGTCGCATGAAAAGGTACACCGATGTGGGAAGGCGTCACGTGGAGTTCAGTATGGGTGATCAAGTTTTGTTGAAACTTACTCCACAAATCTGGAAGAATATTTCTTCTAAGGCAGTACATCGTGGCTTAATTCCTAAGTACGATGGTCCATTTGAAGTTATTAGTAAAGTGGGCAATGTAGCTTATCGTTTGATATTGCCGGATAGGTTGAAAATACATCCGACATTTCATGTCTCTTTTCTGAAAAAGTATAGTGAGGATACACTTGACGCTTATCGGAACGAATCGAGAAGGGCTCCACCCGTTGTACGTCAACAGTTCACTAAGGAGGTTCACAAGATCTTGGACGGACGGACCCGAGGACAGAGTGTGAAAAACTGGAGGACGGATTACTTAGTCCATTGGAAGGGCGAGTCCGAGGCAGATGCTACTTGGGAACGGAATGTGAATTTGTGGCAGTTTGGAAAGGAGATTGAGGATTTTATAAGAACGAAGGAAGCTACGATGAGGACGCCGTCCGATTTAGGTGGGGGAGGTTTGTTAGCCCCTTAGACAATGACTCGGCCCCGGGTGCACCAGGACGCGGGGAAGGCTGCGTGCCCAGGGGGCGAAGTGTGCCGAGATGGTGTGGCACCAAATCAATGCAAGGAGGAAAAGCGTGAAATGAGGTTCCGTGGCAAGATGTTAGGGACTTTGCTCGGAAGGGTCATGCGAGACTTGCATTGGAAGTGAAAAATTGGGCAGACATTGAGTTGAGGTTATTTGTGGACTCCTCAGCTTTTCAGTATCCAGTGCTATCACAAGGGAAAGTCTTTCTAAGCCTATTATAGGGGAAGGTGCTCCAGTGATCTGGCTGGGAGCTGGTCGAGTGACGGTTGTCGGCCAAGGCCTTGTGGGAAGTTTCGGACATGATGTGGCTCGGGTCAAAAATCGGTCACGGGTCGATACAGGGATCCAAACCCATAATCCGGGTTGGGTCGATCGATGCTGGTATTCGAGGGCGATGTACGAGTCATGCGGACTCGGACTACTTGTGGGCAACAATGATCGGAAATGTGAGATGGTTCGTCACTTAGCGAGCTGGATGCCCCGCGCGCAAGGGAACGCAAGATATTGGCGCGCGCGGGACATAGATAGGTGTTGGGCGACAGTTACGCCTTTCCAACGTGGCATTGACGGTTATTCCTCGAGCGGTTATCTGAAGGAACTTCCAGGAGTGTGCATGCGGCATGCGGATACAGGTGTCCGGTAACAAAGCGAGCGGTTGGCGACGGTTACTCGATGTATGCGGTTAACGATGGTTAATCGATACATGGCATGAAGTGAGACATAACCATGCTGGCGGTTATGTAGGATACTGGACACGCAACATAACCTTGCAGACGGTTATGCCACGTGTTTGTTTTATGTTTGTCCATTTGTCTCAGCAGTTGGGGGATTGTCCTCTGCATACCTTAGGCCTACAAATAGTCTAAGGGCACTCGGTATTGAGATAGAGGAAAACGAGTGCAGGAAAAACGAAGTGTATTTTGTGAGCACTGAGTTGAGTGAGCCATTGTGTGTGTAAACTTTGGCCGATTTGGTCTTTGTGCAAATTGTTGGAAGTAGTGCAAAGTTGGGAGGATTTCTCCTATAAACTTGTGTGTGCTTATGCTGTTTTTCCTTTGTGCTTGTGGTGAGCTTTACTTTTCATATTTTCCAGTTTCATATCAACACGAGGGTTTGAAAGGGAAAAGGGCTGACTGATTGGTGCACAATCAGGCCGCACAGGCATGTAAATTTGCGAAAAATTTAACCTCAAAATTTAACCCTGTGACACCTACCATACTGTCCAGTTTGGCGGACAGCCTTACGTACGTAACCGGTGGGTCCTTACGTACGTAACCGTCCCTTACGACCGTAACCGGCCATAGACTACGTACGTAATCGGCCAGTCCTAGCCCCCAACGAGTCACTGCCGACCGTGATCGGCCACCCCAGCGAGTCACTGCCGACCATGCACGGCCACTACAGGTCCTCTCGGCCACGACTCGGACAGCCGCCCCGTAACGTACGTAACACTTATTTCGTTGCGTACGTAATACGTACGTTGACTTGCTACAGTATTATACTCGTATTACGTACGTAATACACCCTGTATAATGTACGTAACTCCATTCATTGACTCACCTGTCCACATCCGCGCCGAAAGCTGCCGACACCGGCCCCAACTGTCCGATTCCTCTTGTTACGTACGTAATACCTTACGCATAACGTACCTAACACGTACCACTTTGCGTACGTTATCTCAAAGTCTCAACGTACGTTAACATATCCATACTTAGCCATTTCCAGCAATTCCTGTCAAACGTCTCGACATAACAAATATGAACATACGACATACTGAACACATATACGAAATCCCAAAAATATTCTCATACGGTACGTCTGATGCACGATATCCTCAATTACAACTGTCGACCAAGTACGGAAATCATACAAATGCTCATACAGTATATCCGACATCGAAAACACACCAAGCATGTAATATCCTAGAATCAAAATAACCTTGATAGACATACTAGCACGGCTGTCACGGTTTCCAAAATTATCCACTCATATCGTGTCGGTCCCACTCTGTGCAGTACATCCCAGATAAAATAATGCGAAAAATTTATATTGAAATTCTAGGATATTACATCTGGCATGTAGAATAGATAACCCATTGAGTCCTCTGGGTATCCAATGAAACATCATTTTATGGACCTCACTTCCAGTTTATCCATCTTAGCCTTTTTGACATATGCTGGACATCCCCAAATCCTTATGTGATTAAGGCTTGGTTTCTTACCCTTCCACATCTCATGCGGAGTGATAGGAACGGATTTAGAAGGAGATCTATTAAGGATATAGGCATCGGTTAGTAAGGCATACCCCCACAGGTAAATAGGTAAATCAGTGTAATCATGGAGCGAACCATGTCCAACAAAGTCTGATTTCTCCTTTCTGAAATACCATTTAACTGTGGGGTTCCTCGAGGCGTGAATTGTGAAACTATTCCATGTTTCTTAAGGAACTCATCAAACTATGTGCTCATATATTCGCCACCTCGGTCCGACCGAAGTGCTTTGATATGACATCCATTTTGTTTTTCAACAAGGGCCTTAAATTCTTTGAATTTAGTAAAGGCTTCAGATTTATGTTTCATTAAGTACACAATCCCATACCTAGTATGATCATCTGTGAACGTTATGAAATATTGGTATCCATCTCGGTCTACTTCTAAAGCACCACAAACATCGGTTTGTACCAATCCAAGTTTATCGGCAGCCCTTTCAAAAGTCCCTGTGAAGGGGGACTTAGTCATTTTGCCTCTAAGGCAAGATTCACGAGTTGGATAGGGTTCTACACCAATGGACTTAAAAGTCAATCTTTCTCCATTTTATGAACCTTGGTCTGACCAACATGACCAAGTCTAAGGTGCCATTTAAGAGCTTGATTAGTATCTTGCCTGCCACGTTTCCTAGTTATAGTGTTCACTTCTGTTTTATTTTGCATGTTCAGATGATATAAACCATTCAACAATGTAGCTGTGCCAACCAATTTATTTTGAAAATAAATTTTACAACTACCATTGCCAATGAAGAAACAAAATTCTTTCCGGTCCAAGACTGGAATGGATATAATGTTTTTATGCCCCTTGGGCAAAACAAGTACTTCATCTAATGTCAAAATAAAACTGGATTCTAAACCCAGAAGGATTGATCCAATATCGGTTGCCTCGACACTTTGTCTGCTTCCGACAGTGATCATTATTTCCCCAGCTTCAAGTTTTCTATTTCGTTCCAGATCCTGATTCATAGTACAAATGTGAGAAGTGGCACCTGAATCCAGAATCCATGTGTAACACCCCCAATCCGCTCAGGGATATTATACGCCGTAGAACCTTTCCTCAAGAATCTACCAGGCTGGTAACAACATCGAACAACTCAACAATGCCTTCAAGGCTAAAATAACTCAGTAAACCGATTTGGTCTTTCAATAAAAACATACAACTCGATAACTATACTTGCCCACGCAAGGGTCTAAATACAACAAACTCCCGTATAACGGGGAAAATACTACAGCGGAAAATAAAGTACAAGCGAACCAATACACAACGTACGGTCCCACATGTGTTTAGTATCGATCATCTTTCATCATCCTTCATGCCGACCCTGTGATTTGCTCCCCAGTAACCATCAAGTACCTAGACGCAATACAGACATCCACCCCCCGAATACTCGGGGGTTAGCAAAACTCCACTGTTTTGCTAGTGCAAGTATAAAAGAGGAAAACAAGCCATACATATCATACTCCAAGGACTTATAAATCATAAACATACTTCCCGAGGTAAATCACTTGATCAAACTGTTCAAAATGAGAAAGGTGGGAATAAACCCAATATACATCTTACAAAACATTTTACGATCTTGGGAGTTTGTAAAAAAAACATTTGGGATTAAAGAATTCTCAAGTCTTTCGAAAACGCTTGGGGACGTGACCCAAAAATCATCTTTCCCAAAATACAATTCCAATAATAAAACACAGGTTCACAATCCAATTCACAAAACACGGGGTCCAAGACCCAAATCACGAAACATAGGGTCCACGACCCAAATCATAAATCACAGGGTCCACGACCCAAATCATAAACCACAGGGTCCACGACCCAAATCATCAAACACATATTCCTAAGGATTATTCGCGTCCCGTGCTAACAAGCCACGAACCTCAGATGCTCCCACAGAACATACCGTAGTGAATAACCCAATAGGAAGCCATACCAAATCACATGTCACCATAACAACTGCCACGTGACCACAAGCACAGATACATTCATAACCAAATCACAACCATAAGTTATCCCGGCATCGTGCTAACAAGCCACGAACCTCTAAGTCCCCGCAAGACATACCCGATGATAACCCCACAAGTTATCTCAGCATCCGGATAACAAGCCATGAACCTCGGAGTCCCCTCAAGACATACCCGGATTGGATAACCCTACGGTCACGCCCGACCCATACTAACAAGTATGGATCCCGGAGATTCATCAATCCTACCCGGAGGCACATCACTTCCAACGATCACATAACAATGAGCAGAACATCAAGCCAAGCAACATTTAAACATCACAACCTCCTTTCAAGGAGTAACAACTAATATCACACACATTACGTTCTTACCGAACAAGTACACAATAAAAATTCGTAATCCCCGTCAAAGGATTACGGTCTATTAAACTCACTCGAAGTGATCATATTATCTTTCAACATATAAAACCAAAACACATATTCCGAGAACACATATTCATGAAGTATACGAATTATCGTTGAAAGACAACATTTATTGAGAACATACCGAACCCATTTTATGTTCATTAAACATTGGATTTTGCATAAAATAATTTATCAAAATTATGCCAACGAAACATGAAACGTATGGTCAAGATACTTGCCTCGATACCACGAGCACGGAACCACGAACGGACACGGCTCAACCAGGAAGCTTCAGAACGCCCGACGACGATGAACGGAAGGGTTCAACACGGTTTCGTCACAAGGAACTCGACCCCAACATCATATAATCTATAAATCAATGATCACACGAGGAAGAATAATCGTAGAACGTCCGAAAACCCCTCTAAGACATTCTATCGGACACCTTCAAGGCGTCGATCAAGAACTCGACCAAAACAACGAATCGATACGATCCAACCATGGAATAACAATGGAACTGATATAATACATCTAAATAATCATCAATCCATCACAATCCTAAGTTAAATCGGATTAAACGGACGAAATCAACCAAAATACCCAAATTCCCCAAAACTAGATTTCTAGAAAATCTGACCTGATTCGCTCGATCAAAGGATGTTATAGGATGAATCAGTGATGATATGAACTCCAAGACTTTATGTATGGATTGTCCAACAACACCTATCCATGATAACCACACCTACAGCCGCGGAAGATAAGGAAAAGAATGAGAAAAATTGTGAAAAACCCGTCTGCAGGGCCTTAAATAGGTTGCCTGCCGGTCGCCTTACGTACGTAACCGGACATGGCTTACGTACGTAACCGGCCATGGTCGACTCACTGCCTAGAAATGCCGGCAGCGTTACGTACGTAATCAGCCAAGGCTTACGTACGTAACCGTCCTTACGTACGTAACTGCCGAGCACTACCGGCCATAACTCGTCGATCTGGGCACAGCCTGCATCGCCGCCATGACTCGGCCGGGACCAACTCCGACGGCCCGGACGACCCCAAAACCCGAACCTGAATACGAATCGAAGATACGATTACGAAGTACTCGCAAAGATGAATTCGAGAACTAAGAGAACACACGATTCCGACCACCCAAAGGCTCGAAATTCGACAACGGAAGGTAATTACCCCAAACTTTGGGAAATTACGAAAACGCCCCAAAATGTCCGAAATACACGATACACGATCGAAACACCAAACCAAATCTCGCAACATGAATAATAACATTAAATGAACTTACGAGAAACTCGAAACAACAGTTTCGGACGAGATTCGCAAGAATCGAACTCAAGTGCGGAAAAACCGCTTAAGAACACGAAACTCAACAAAACGATATCGAAACGAACTCGGATGACAAAAAGTGCATAATTAATCGTTCTCGAAATGACGAAACGGTCACGAGCAAGTCGCCAAAACGGACTCCCGCCGAAAAAAAGAAAATCACTGAAATCCGAAATTGCGGGTATTACACCATGAAGCAGAATATACAATAGCGGAACAATTAGTTTCAAAAACAAAAAGTTTCGTACCTGATGCGCCATTAATCTTGGGACAAGTCCTTCTCCAGTGGCCCAGCTCACCGCGTTCAAGGCATTTGTCCATAGGTTTTGGACCGCCTACCTTTTGAACCTTTCGGGCCTTGCCCTTTCCTTTCTGTACCCCTTTCTTGGGTTTGTACTGCTCGTAGGTCTTTTTCTTCTTGTTCTTGGACCTCCGAGGCCCAGAAGAAATCACAAGAGCAGCCTCTCTCGGTTTAGTCTTCATGTTAGACTGCACCGTCACCAGTTTATTCATTAGCCCAGCTAATATGCATGAAATTTCATTATAGTTGAAATTCATTACAAACTGCATGAAAGAGTCAGGGAGAGATTGAAGGATGAGATCAATTTGAAGGTATAAATCCATATTAAAGTTGAGCACCTCAAGCCTCTCAATCATAGAGATCATCTTGAGGGCATGGTCTCCCACTTTCTCCCCTACTTTCATCCTAGCACTGAACAACTGCTTCGATATCTCATATCTAGCAGTCCTACTGTGTTCTCCATAAAGTTCGGTCAAGTGTGCGAGAATCTGCATAGCATAAGTCATTTTCTCGTGCGCTCTCTGCAACTCATTAGTCATTGAGCCCATCATAAAACTACGGACTAGCACGTCATCCTTGACCCATTTTTCATGGACATCAATATCTTCCTGATTACCCATGGTCCGGATTGGATTCGGTGGAATGTTCGCCTCCAAGACATATCCTAGAGACTCCATACTGAGTACAATCATTAGATTCCGCAACCAGTCAACAAAATTGGGGCCAGTTATGAGATTTTTTTCAAGTAGTATTGCAAGTGGGTTTTTAGCCATTTTAGAGAGATTCAATTTCTTTTTCTGCAAAGATTTAGACAAGATTCAATTAGTGACTTGGTTAATTATGACCGAGTATAGAATTTAAGGGCTTGTATAATTCTTATCTCGGCTCCCACTAATTTTATCGGAATTATACACTCCCATTTGATAATCCGGAAATCATGTTTAGATCGACTTCTTAGTGGTGATCAAGTTCTTTACAAATTTTAATAGACGCAACCTATCAGGTTTCTTTCCAATTAATTTCTGTAAAGTGCTGTCTAACATCAACCCGTCTAACGGATGATTTGATCTTCTTTTACCCCTAGTCTTCATGCCCTCAACCTATCAGGTTTCTGGGCAATCCAGACTATCTAAGTTGTTGACCATCAACGTCTATCAGTTTGACTATTGAATCTCACCCGGCAAGCTATCAGGTTTCTAGGGGCGAAATTTATCGTCAACCGAAGGCATCTAATGTACTCAATAATTTTTTAACCTCTACCAAATGTACTACCCCGATAGCTCAGAAGCATAGCACATCAGCTCGGGTATCAATTTTCTACGAGTTTGATGGAGGGTAGGAAACCTCGTAACCTTTTTCAAACTTAGTCTGTTTGTAGTCGGGAGAATTTCGCGATTAATGTTACACTTTGCACATTAATTTATTTATACGCGCATTTGTTTGTCAATCATTCAAAATGAAAATCAAAAAATAGTAACCTAGTTACTACCAACATATAGCTCATGGACCTATTCCTAAGTACCGGGCCAAGCGAATGACCCAATAAATAAAAAAAATTACAATCTTCAATTCTTCGTCTTCTCGGTCGGTTGTCTTCGGTCTTCGTCATACCCAAAATAATAATTGCATCATTGAAAAAATTGCATCATATATAAATTTTTCTAGTAAATATAAATAGGCTCAAAACGGCCTTTACAACCCAATCGAATCGAACAAATCAAAAACTAACTCCACGAGCTATATCACCATCACATAAGGATTCCATACAAAATGTAATGACAACGAAATTAAACAATTAATTTTAAAATAAATTAATCCAATTAATCTATAAAATTAATCTATTCAATTTCTACTATATTATCCAATTAATATAAAGTGGCATTAAAATTAAATAATCAATTAATATATTAATCTAATTAATATAAAATTAATCTATTCAATTTTATCGTCATTTTAATTCGTTCGAAGTAATCCGGCCAAAAATAATATTCTCGTTTAATTTATTTCACTTAAATCAAAAATATTCCAAATATTAATTTAGTCAAATTAAAATCCAATTTAAATTTCGGGAAATAATTATAATGAAATATAAACTTAAAACGGAGTCCCGGACAATCCGGTTTTAGGCTCAGCCCGCGGCCCAATTCAAAATCGGGCCAAAAACCCGAGGGCTGCCTGGCCGAGCAGGCCGAGTCCTGGCCGAGCATGCTCGGCAGCCTGGGCAGGCAGCCCAGTCATTGCTGCCACCACCACTGCTGGCAGCCCCGTTTCTTCATTTTTCGGCTCATTTCCAAAAACGTGATGCTACAACGAACAATTTAAAATCTACGATTATACCAAACATGATTCTAAATCATAAACATCATCCATAAGCATTCAAAATGCACAAATAATCGTATAAGAGAATAGAACAAGAGTCCAAAAGGAAGGTGGGTGGAAATGTGGGGGGGGGGGCATGCAGAAATCCGGACGAGTTTGGTTCGTTTCGGACTCCCGTGAGTCCAAACAGATAAACTCCGATTCCGTTCAGATGTACTTATATCGATCAATTAATCCAATTAATTAATCATATCAAATACATAATAACATAATTAATTTCTCTAAGAAATAATTATATTCGTTAATTATATTTATCACCCAGTAATTAATTTAATTCATTAGGCCGTAAATTAATTTATCCAATAAATCAATTTAAACATCCAATGTCCCAAATTTAGATATCCAATATCTAATATTCATTATGAGAGAATTATCTTGATTCATTCCGTCATCAATCCTATTACACGACTCGGTAGGTCCGTCTCAGTCAGCAATGGGAGGAACCAAAGAGTAGTAGCACCACCTAGCCAGCCTGGCGGCCTACACTATACCCCAACTGAGAACGAATGATTGGGATCATTCAAGAACCATTCTGTTGTGAATACCAGTATACGTATAAACCCTTCTTTCAAATGTCCCGATCAAGTTGTAGGGTCACAGTCAGTCAAACCCTATCTGTACTTGACGTTATGCATGCATTAATGCAAATCGAGATCATCGAGCTCTCGTGTATCCAATACAACTAGCTCCAATGCTTTGGACAAAGACATATGATCTCATCTGCCAATAACCGCATAGGACATATAACCCGCTCACTAACGGGAGAAAGAATTCTGTCTTGGTATTCAGTAGGACCTGCTACTTGCCCGTCAAGATGCACGTCGAGGTTCACCCCCGCCTCCCTGTTTATAGGGTCGAACTACTCTAATGAAAATATTGACGTCACAAGCACATCCCTACTAAATCCTCAAGTTGAAGGTTCATGAATACCTATTACAACCTTTCGATTCCGTCATTGACTGTCCCGGAGTGAAATCCGTGCAACGAATCGAGGGTGAGTCCGTTCGAGTATACTAATCCAATTAGCATACCTATAACGTGTGCTCCCACTAACCATTAGCGTTCGACAGGCACTCTCCATGTCAAGGAACACGTTATACAAGTCTTCACATAAACTTAGCACCTAGGCAAGTTTTATCGACTTGCGAACGATTAAGTATTTGAGCTATAAACCTTTCTAGTGCCGACCCCCTTATCCAATAAGGAGTGGAACATTTTTCTCTCAAATATATGGACTAGTTTCTATATGTATATTTATGAGTTAGGAATGCCAGTAACTACCAGTAAATAAAGAAACATCCATTACCTTATATTAATGATTTACATAATTACAAGTGCAATGCCCTCACTCAACATCCTCTGAGTGGCATTCGAGGGCATACTCCTAACAATCTCCCACTTGCACTCAATGCCACACACTATGGTATCTAATACCCATGTTCTCCAGATGACGCTCCAAGCTAGTCTGAGAAAGTGGCTTGCTCAGTGGATCAGCGACGTTGTCGGCTGAGTCTACTCTATACAGCACAATGTATCCCTTGCGAACAAATTCTCTTACAAGATGATACTTCATCTCAATGTGCTTGGTACTGTTGTGAAACTTCGGATCCTTGACATGTTCTACAGCTCCGTCATTTTCGCAGTAAAGCGGAACAGGCAGCTCAGCACATGGTATCACTTGAAGTTCTCCCAGAAACTTCTTAATCCAGAACCCTTCCTTGGAAGACTCCGAGGCTGCTTGATACTCAGCCTGATAGGTGGAATCAGCAGTCGCACTTTGCTTGGCGCTATGCCAAGATACTGCTCCTCCATTAAGAGTAAATATATAGCCAGAAGTAGACATTGAATCGTCCTTCAGACCTTGGAAGTCCGAATCAGTGAATCCCACCACATCCAATTCTCCACCGCCATACATCAGAACCATATCTCTAGTCCTTCTTAAGTACTTTAGAATGTTCTCTATGGCAGTCCAATGTTCCCTACCTGGGTGTCACGGGGTGCGGCTCCTTGAGGTTCAAGCCGATGAATTCGTGCAGCGGGTCACGAGTCACCCGTGCGCCTAGGAGACTTCCGAGTCTCCGTCCGGATACCATCAATGAGTTTACATATAATTCCTTCCACAGAGATATCCTGCATTGTTCCATTGTGCTGCATAAAACGCTAGGCACCCGCCTGTCCTTTGCCTCCAACCAACTAAGGGTCGGTATATCATACCACAATGGCACTCGGCACTAAGGGTCATTCGCATGCCCAAAGTGTAATTCCTCGTGCTCGACACTCACTCGGTATTTCCTAGGTGCGGTACCTTGGCGCCCTTGAGAGTACCTCACTCAAGACAGAAAACCTTTTAGATCTTGGCTTAGATTCATGCCATCAATAGATATTTGCCCCTCACGATGCTTGGGAATACTTCGCATGTAATACCCGGTTGTAATTCAGTAATTATCATTCAGTAATTGTCACTCAGTAATTTTCACTCATTATTAATCATTCATCATTGATATTCATTCATTGTATTCACCTGTTCAGAATAATTTTCATCGTGTATCAGTTATTATTCGTCTTTTAACCCAGTTGGAGAGTCGGGCCGAGCGTATCATCATTATCATCTTTGTAGTGGGCTGTGTGTGAGGAGTAGCGCACGCTACGTACTCTCCTTAACGCGCGCTAATTGAGTATGGGTAGCGCACGCTACCTCTCAGCATTAGCGCACGCTATGGTGGTTCAGGCTGACAGTCCAGAAGGCACTGGACTGCAGTCGAGTTGTAGTAGCGCACGCTACGAATGGTAAGTAGCACGCGCTAGTAGTTTGGGGTAGCGCACGCTATACAATCAGTGTAGCGCGCGCTAAGGTTGATCAGGCAGAGTCCAGTGGATACTGTGCTGAATTGGAATAATTCATATCGCACGCTATGAGTAGTGATTAGCATACGCTAATGGTGTAGTAGTGCATGCTGAGTTTTGGGTGTAGCGCATGCTATCGAGAGCAGGTCAGAGGACAGAAGGTTCTGGACTTCAGTTACTGGGCATCATATATTCAGTTAGCGCACGCTAACATTTTGGGTTAACGCACGCTATCGGAAAGGCGTTAGCGCACGCTACCAAGTTCGTAGCGTACGCTAACAAGATAGTCAGAGCTCACTGGACTGTCCGGTTGACTCGCTAGCGCACGCTAAATATAAGGTCTTAGCGTGCGCTAAACGGGAACAGTATAAATAGGACAGTCAGCCCAGGTTTCGTCATTTCTCACTTCGCATTTCGTTTTCGGGCGATTTCGGACGATTTGGAGAGATCTCTTCGAGCTGCATCCACCTATCAACATCTTCAAGCTTATAATCCTGATTAATCATCATTTCATCCTCTCCAATACGTCAAATCAAGATAAACATTTCTTGGATCAAGAATTTCGGATTTTGAATGTTTTCCTTCCGATCTCTTCATGTAAGCTTGGTTTTAAGTTGGAATATGTTAGATATAGATTATCTACCTTGGATAAATGTATTCCTACGGATTTAGTGGCGTACATTTTGGATTTGATGAATGTTGGGGTTTTATTCAAGAACACCTTAGAGTTGACTTTGATATTTTTGGGGGTTTTCGATTAGATGTTGTCGTTAACTCGATTTGTGGATTCCTATGGGATTCCTTTGGAGTTTGGTTTCGTTACTTTTGGGGTTGATGTAACCAAAGGGATGAATGTTTACAAAGTATCCGTTAGAATGCCCCAATGAGTATGATTATTGTTGTATCGACGTTTGAGTTGGTTATTATCGTGCTTGATGCATATATTGAGTGTTTGTTGGTAATCATGTTATTCAAGGTTGTTCGAGCGACCTGATATTTTTCCTTAGGAATATTATTCGAGAGAGGACATTTTATCACCGTTATTGAGGTAAGTTAATTCCTACTCGGTTAAAGGGATATTCATTCCTTATGTTGTTGCTCATTCATACATTTAATTCACTCATAATATATCATTCATGTCGAGACTTGTACTTATCAATTAATCATTCCATTCACAAGGAACGACGGTTCCAATTTCAATGAGCTACCATTCATTTCATTGTTATTTCATCTCGGTGAGTCATTCTTGACCCTTGTCGGATTATTATTCATTAATGTTCATTGGTCACTTTTGTCCTTGTGGCCTTCTGGGTTCTTATTGCGTGGCCGGGTGGGGATGTGTGGAATTTTTAGTCGGGCACTTGATAGTCATGTGATCGGGTTCACCGATATAATGGACTGTGCACACGGTAACGTACCTTTGTGAGACTAATTAGGCACAAGGGCGGGTGTGTCCGGACACTCGTCTTGTGCAGTTGCACATACCATTACGGGCGTACTATGGTGCCCCTCTTCAGCTGGATTTCATAACTAAGATATGTGATTGTTGTATATTGTTCAACTCTTGAGGATTTTTTTCTGTGTAACTGACCCCGTCGGGGAATGTTGTTTTCAGGTCATGGCAAGGCTAAAGCACGGGAAGAGAATGTTGATGGCGAGGAGTTCCAGTGATACTAGTAGGGGGGCCCAATCATTTTCAGTCATTCATGTTCCTTCATTTCTATTCCGCTGCAGATTTCTGTTTGGATATTCATTTTCATTTAGTGTTGTATATTTTATCTTCATGTAAAATATACATATATTCCGTATTTTTCCTGGGTGTGTTGTACTTGAAACTCCTCATTGGAGTAATTAATGATATAATGTGGTTCGGTACTACAATTATATTATTTAAGTCGTTAATTTTCATTCGCCTGGTGGGTCCCAGTTGGGGGTCCACGGCACTATAATATCCACCTGATTTGGGGTGTTACAGAGTTGGTATCGGAGCGTGGTTTTGAATACTACCTTACGAGTCATGTCTCATTTGAAATCATCGTTCATCAGACTAGTATCATTAGACTTTCGCGTCACGTGTGACCTGTGCAAGAGCCGAGCCCCTCAGACCAAAGAACAGTAAGATTCCTGACGCCATGGTATAATTTTTGGCAATAAGAATCACTCATTCATCATTCAACAGTCAACAATCCTCAATCATCATTTTCATTTTTGATATTGTCGATCATGTTAACTTATTAATCACTCAGTTCATTTCATTGCTCAGTTGTTGATCTTAATGATTGTATCATTTATCTTGTTAACTGTTCAAGATAATCATTTCAAGAATTTCATCAGATAATCATGTCACCTCAGTTGATCATTCATGTAATCATTGTATTAGAGTGTGTACGCTCATTATTATCATTTCATGACGTAATCATAATGCGGTATTCATGCGAGATCTATAACCATCATGTGACTTTCCTACTTCAGTATGGAGAGAGCTGGAAGAGGATGCGGGGGAAGAGGCTGTGGTGCGGGCCGGAACCCGAGAGCTCGTGTGAATTCATGCGCGAATGCGAGGAATAATGCAAATTCATCGAGCAGCGACGTAGCCACTCATTCACCCAGAAATGATCATTTACTGTCAGGGAGTCGTACCCGAGACACATCTCAATCAAAAGGTGTTCGGGTTGATCCCCTCGCTTTTATGCAGGGCATGATGGCACACATGACACAGATGGCACGCCTCATGGAGACGATGCAGAACTCAACCGCCTAGAATCAGCAGGCTTCTCCGCCGCCACCTCAGGGGGAAGAGAGGAGTGTGAGCAGTATTATTGGCGACATCTCTCGCCAAAGACCACCTACTTTTGAGGGATTGTCTGAGCCGGAGGATATAGTTCACTGGCTTGATCATTTAGAGAAGTTGTTTGCTATGGTGGAGTGTCCCGAAGGGCACAAAGTTTCAGTCGTGGCTTACTATCTGGGTAAGAGCGCTCACTCTTGGTGGTTATCGTTGAAGCCCACCGATGGATCTTGTACTTGGTATCAATTCAAGACTCTCATGATGGAGAGGTATTATCCAGCCCCACACAGAGAGTCCAAGTTATTAGATTACTCATTCCCGACCCCTCAGCGGACAATGATGTTCTCGCCATCGCCGATAAATTTCAGGAATTTTTTCCTTTCGCCTCATCTATTATTCACTCTGAGGCGGACAAGATCAAGTATTTCAGCAAGAGATTGAAACCTCATATGCGGATGCAGTTGCTTAATCAAAATTGCACCACTCTGGCCGAATTCATCGAGAAAGCTCTTACTTTTGAGCTTACTTCTAAGGAGATTGCTAAGTAGCAACCTTCATCTGCTAGCAAGAAATCAAAGAATCGTAATCAGTCTGAAGGCAGTCACGCAACCTTCAAAAAGCCTCGTGCGAGCCCTACTTTTTCTGAGCGACCTCCTATGGTGCCTAGACCTGTGGAATCTCAGTCCCGAGTGGCCAGTTCGGCCATCACCTGTTTCAACTGTGAAGAACAGGGTCATTTCAGCACCAAGTGTCCGAGGCAGACTATCACGTACCATAACTGTGGGATTGTTGGGCATAAGGCCCGTTTTTGCCGAAGAGACTCTAAACCTACTCCGGCGATATCTCAGGCCCCGAGACAGTCAGCGGTTCAGAATTAGGCCACTCAGTCCGCGTCGTTCAAGACGACGGGAGCAAACAAAGGCGGACCCAAAATCTATCAGGCGGGAGCATCCGGTTCAGGGGCCGACAAGCCCCAAATTTATGAGATGAAGAAGGCCGATGATCCGGGGGATCGGATGATCTCAGGTACACTCGTAATTCTATATCAACCTGTGTGTACCCTTTTTTATACTGATGCATCGCATTCATTCATTTCCGAGTCATGCTTGAGTAGACTTCATCTGGATAGTGCTACTAGTTGTGAACCTTTTATCATTGGTCTACCTGACGGTAGAAGAATTATCGGGGATTGTGAGATTGAGAATTATCCGATTCAGCTTAATGGCCGTGTTTGGTTGGCAAACCTGATCGTAGTAGATTTACCGAGAGACGATGTTATCTTGGGTATTGATTGGATGGATCGTCACAATTCCATCATTAGCGTCCGCAAGTATATGGTCGCTATCATTTCAGAGAATGGAGTCAAATGTGTATTCCAGGGAGGTAATCCCAGCTGTTCCGGTACAGTAATTAATATAATGAAAGCAGTGAAATTACTTAGTCAGGGTGTGTTGGTTATTGGTGCTATATGACCAAGATCGAGAAATCATCAATAATGTTGGAGGATATTCCGGTAGTGAGAGAATATGCCGATGTATTTCCAGACGAGTTACCTGGTTTGCCTCCACAGAGAGATGTGGAATTCACAATAAAGTTGGAGACTGGTACATCCCCAATATCGAAGGCACCGTATCGGATGGCCCCGACCGAAATGTAAGAACTGAAGAATCAATTGGAGGATTTGATCGAGAAAGGTTATATCCGACCGAGTGCGTCCCCGTGGGGAGCACCTGTGTTATTTGTCAAGAAGAAGGATGGTTCGTTACGCTTGTGTATTGATTACCGAGAATTGAACAGGGTGACGATCAAGAATAAATATCCCCTACCCCGCATCGATGATCTTTTGGATCAACTTCAGGGAGCTTCAGTATTTTCCAAGATCGATTTAAGATCTGGGTATTATCAGTTGCGAATTCGATAGTCGGATATTGCTATAACAGCATTTTGAACACGCTATGGTCATTATGAGTTTGTGGTAATGCCGTTTGGGTTAACTAATGCACCTGTGGTATTCATGGAGTTAATGAATCGGGTTTTCATCAACTATTTGGATCAGTTCATGGTTATCTTCATTGATGACATTTTGATTTATCTCATGACCGAGAGGAGCACGAATTTCACCTTCATCAGTTTCTCGAAGTGTTGAGACGAGAGCAACTTTATGGGAAGTTTTCCAAATGTGAGTTTTAGATGTTCGAAGTGACGTTTCTCGGACATGTGATTTCATCATATGGAGTACGCGTCGACCCTCAGAAGACGGAGGCTATCCGAGATTGGCAACCTCTGAAGCATGTTAAGGAAATCCGAAGCTTTCTCGGATTAGCTGGTTATTATCGGCGATTTGTGGAAGGATTTTCTAAAATCGCTCAACCCATGACGAACCTTTTGCGGAAAGATAAAAAATATGAGTGGTCCGATGCGTGTTAACAGAGTTTTGAGGAACTCAAGAGCCGATTAATTTCAGAACCTATCCTTTCCTTGCCACAAGGGATGGAAGGATTTGTGGTTTATAGTGACACGTCCGGACACGGTCTTGGATGTGTATTAATGTAGAATGAAAAAGTTATTGCCTATGCTTCACGGCAGCTGAGACCTTACGAGGTCAACTATCCGACCAACGACCTAGAGTTAGTGGTCGTGGTATTCGCGTTGAAGATTTGGCGTAATTATCTTTATGGCGTCACCTATCAGATTTTCACCGACCATAAGAGTTTGAAATATATATTTACTCAGAAGGAGTTAAATATGCGACAGAGGCGGTGGTTGGAACTAATCAAATATTGTGACATTGAGATACTATACCACCCGGGCAAGGCGAATGTTGTCATCGACGCCTTGAGTCGTAAGTCCGTTCAGGAGCAAATGTTTGCTCATTTGACTGTTCAAAAGAAACATCAATAGGAATTCCTAAGATCCAAGGTCGAGGTTTGGTTACAACGAGTACAAGGGCAACTTTGTACGTTAGAGATTTCATTGCCACTTGAGAGGTGATCAGAGTGAATCAGGTTTCGGACCCATCTTTGTTGCTCATTCGAGATGATGTGACTCAGGGGAAAGCCCCTGGATTTGTGGTCCACGAGGATGGACTTTTGCGATTTGAGAACCGGTTATGCGTTCCGGTGAATGACGAGTTGAAAAACGCGATTTTGAGAGAAGCTCGTGCTACCCCTTATTTCATTCATCCGGGGTCTAGCAAGATGTACAAGGACTTGAAACAGAATTACTGGTGGAGTAATATGAAGCGAGAAGTCGCAGAATTTGTTTCAAGATGTTTAACCTGTCAGCAAGTTAAGATAGAACATCAGCGACCAGCGGGTATGCTGAAACCGCTCCCTATCCCAGAGTGGAAGTGGGAAGATATTTCTATGGACTTCAGCATGAGCTTGCCGACGAGTCTTCGTGGCATGAATATAATTTGGGTAGTTGTGTACCATTTAACTAAGTCAGCTCATTTCCTTGAGATTAAGGATACATGGGGTCATGAGAGACTTGCCCAGTTGTTCATCAAAGAGATAGTGAGACTGCACGGTACTCCTAAGAATATCGTTTCTGATCGTGACGGGCGATTTGTGTCACATTTTTGGAAATCAGTTCATCGTGCAATTGGATCTCAGCTTAATCTCAGCACATCTTTTTATCCTCAGTCCGATGGACAATCAGAGAGGACTATTCAGACATTGGAGGACATGTTGAGAGCATGTGTCCTCGATTGGAAAGACGATTGGGAAGCCCAACTACCGTTGATTGAGTTTACGTACAATAACAGTTGGCATGCTTCGATTAAGATGGCACCTTAAGAAGCCTTGTACGGTCGTCGTTGTCGATCTTCTTTGTGTTGGGATGACTTATCAGATTCAATCGGCACCGAGCCTAATATGCTCATAGCCACCTGTGAGAAGGTAGCTTTGATCAGAAGTCATTTGTCGACCGCTCAGAGTCGACATAAATCATATGCAGATAATCGTCGTCGACCATTAGAGTTCGAGGCAGGTGACCACATTTTGGTCAAGGTATCCCCGAGTCGAGGTATCTTCCGTTTCGGGAAGCGGGGAAAGTTGAGTCCGAGATTTATTGGACCGTTTGAGATTTTGGATCGAGTAGGCAGTATGGCTTATCGATTGGCTTTACCTCCGGAGTTGAGCCTAATTCATAATTTGTTTCACGTCTCTCAGTTTCGGAAGTATGTTGCCGATCCGATGTCACATAATTCAGTTCGACGAAATCGAGATCGTCGATGATCATTCGTATGAAGAGCGTCCTATACGAGTTTTAGAGCGGCGAATTCAACAGTTGAGGAACAAGACGATTCCTTTGGTTAAAATTCAGTGGTCTAGACATGGAGTCGAAGAGGTTACTTGGGAAACCGAGGATAGTATGCAAGAGAGTTATCCCGAGTTGTTTAACCCTTAGTTTCGAGGACGAAACTCTTTTAAGGGGGGAAGTATGTAATACCCAGTTGTAATTCAGTAATTATCAATCAGTAATTGTCACTCAGTAATTTTCACTCATTATTAATCATTCATCATTCATATTCATTCATTGTATTCACCGTTCAGAATAATTTGCATCGTTTATCAGTTATTATTCGTCTTTCAACCCGGTTAGAGAGTCAGGCCGAGCGTATCATCATTGTCATCTTTGTAGTGGGCTGTGTGTGAGGAATAGCGAACGCTACGTACTCTCCTTAACGCGGGCTAATTGAGTACGGGTAGTGCACGCCACCTCTCAACATTAGCCCACGCTATGGTGGTTCAGGCTGACAGTCCAGAAGGTACTAGACTGCAGTCGAGTTGTAGTAGCACACGCTACGAATGGTAAGTAGTGCGCTCTAGTAGTTTGGGGTAGCGCACATTATGAAATTGGTGTAGCGTGCGCTAAGGTTGATCAGGCAGAGTCCAGTGGGTACTCGACTGAATTGGAATAATTCATAGCGCACCCTATGAGTAGTGATTAGTGTATGCTAATGGTGTAGTAGCGCAGGCTGAGTTTTGGGTGTAGCGCACGCTATCGCGAGAAGGTCAGAGGACAGAAGGATCCGGACTTCAGTTACTGGGCATCAGATATTCGGTTAGTGCACGCTAACATTTTGGGTTAACTCATGCTATCGGGAAGGCGTTAACGCATGCTACCAAGTTCGTAACATATGCTGACGAGACAGTCAGAGCTCACTGGACTGTCCGGTTAACTCTCTAGCGCACGCTAAATATCAGGGCTTAGCGTGCGCTAAACTGTTACAGTATAAATAGGACAGTCAGCCCAGGTTTCATCATTTCTCACTTCGCATTTCGTTTTTGGGCGTTTTCGGGTGATTTCGGATGATTTGGAGAGATCTCTTCGAGCTGCATCCACCTATCAACATCTTCAAGCTTATAATCCGGATTAATCATCATTTCATCCTCTTCAATACATCAAATCAAGGTAAACATTTTTTGGATCTAGAATTTCGGATTTTGAATGTTTTCCTTCCGATCTCTACGTGTAAGCTTGGTTTTAAGTTGGAATATGTTAGATATGGATTATCTACCTTGGATAAATGTATCCCTATGGATTTATTGGCATATATTTCGGATCTCATGAATGTTGTGGTTTGATTCAAGAACACTTTAGACTTGACTTTGATATTTTTGGGGGGTTTTGATTAGATGATGTCGTTAACTCGATTTGTGGATTCCTATGGGATTATCAATATCATTGAAGGTGTTTTGTCGGATTTTATTACTCACTTGGAGTTTGGTTTTGTTACTTTTGGGGTTGGTGTAACCAAAGGGAAGAACGTTTATAAAGTATTCGTTAGATTGCCCCAATGAGTATGATTATTATTGTATCGACGTTTGAGTTGGTTATTATCGTGCTTGATGCGTATATTGAGCGTTTGTTGATAATCATATTATTCAAGTTTGTTCGAGCGACCGGTATTTTTCCTTAGGACGATTATTCGAGAGAGGACATTTCATCACCGGTATTGAGGTAAGTTAATTCTTACTCGATTAAAGGGATATTCATTCCTTATGTTGTTGTTCATTCATACATGTAATTCACTCATAATATATCATTCATGCCCAGACTTGTAATTATCAATTAATCATTCAATTCACAAGGAACGACGGTTCCAATTTCAATGAGCTACCATTCATTTCATTGTTATTTCATCTCGGTGAGTCATTCTTGACCCTTGTTGGATTATTATTCATTAATGTTCATTGGTCACTTTTGTCCTTGTGGCCTTCTGGGTTCATATTGCATGGCCGGGTGGGGATATGTCGAATTTTTAGTCAGGCACTTGATAGTCATGTGATCGGGTTCACCGATACAATGGACTGTGCACACGGTAACGTACCTCCGTGAGACTAATTAGGCACAAGGGTGGGTGTGTCCGGACACTCGTCTTGTGCACTTGCACATACCATTACGGGCATACTATGGTGCCCCTCTTCAGCTGGATTTCATAACTAAGATATGTGATTGTTATATATTGTTCAACTCTTGAGGATTTTTTTCTGTGTAACTGACCCCGTCGGGGAATGTTGTTTTCTGGTCATGGCAAGGCTAAAGCACAGGAAGAGAATGTTGATGGCGAGGAGTCCCAGTGATACTAGTAGGGGGCCCCAATCCTTTTCAGTCATTCATGTTCCTTCATTTTTATTCCGCTGCAGATTTCCGTTTGGATATTCATTTTCATTTAGTGTTGTATATTTTATCTTCATATAAAATATACATGTATTCCATATTTTTCCTGGGTGTGTTGTACTTGAAACTCCTCATCGGAGTAATTAATGATATAATGTGGTTTGGTACTACAATTATATTATTTAAGTCGTTAATTTTCATTCGCCTGGTGGGTCCCAGTTGGGGGTCCACGACACTATAATATCCACCTGATTTGGGTGTTACATCGCATACTGACATATTACCTTCAATCCGCAATGTGGTATTGTCTCGCAACTACATGAACAAGCCAGCGATCCCCCGCAGCATAGCCGGAACCGATAGCTAATGCTTACGAGTCAGCTCACGAGGCTTATGATTTAGATGAGTGCCTCGATTGCCCAATCGACATGGAGGAAGTGTTATATGGCCGACGGCATCCCCCCGGTCACACTAGAGCCTCCATGCCAACCGAAAGCCCAACGCAGACCCCATAGATCCCACGCCGCCCTCACGATTTCCAACTCGATCGGGAACTCTTCGCACACTTCGAATGCTTAGACTTAGCTCCCTAGAGGCCCCCCTTTACCTCTAGGAAGATTGCACGCTTGGTTCTCGACAACACGAGGAAGACTGGACGCTTTTCCACCATTGCTCATCTAAGGACTGTCCTCCCTATAATAAGCTTAGAGAAATATTCCCTTGTAAATGCACTAGACATTGATCGGCCAAAGAAGCACATCGGGTGTAACTTCCTCATACGAACTCCAAATCCTTATCCACTTGAACCATAGAGTATATTACGACATTATATATATGTCCTCAAAGTTTTAGCCCCATATGATACTCGAGGAGTGAGGAATTGCCTCTGCAATATTCTGAAACTACGACAATGCCACTGCACTGCAGCATCTCGATCCTTCGCATCGTTCGCTACTCAAACGGAACCGTCTAGCTGTGAAACTTGGTGTACACCTTACCAACATTCCAAGGAACTCCCAAATCCAAGAATTCCACTAAACTCTTCGTCTAAAGCCCTCTTCTCAATGTCTCAATGTCCTGCTCGTGCACGGACACTCTTCGGACGCCAACCACTGTCGTACGTCCCCAACCTTATTCATGTCGCAGGGTTAACTATCCAACATAATCCTTTGTTAGTACGGGGCAATCCCGGGTACTCCGGATATTATATAAATCGCCTTGTGACATCCTCCCCATCTCGATCCATTGACGTCCTCGTCTACGAATGCACACACAACCTGCTCTATGCACATGCGCTGCCCATCTCATCATGAAAATACTTGGGCAACGAACCCGACACTCTACCTCCATATCCTCAACTTGTGTGCTTCAGAACAGCACTCTCAGTTCCATAAAGTGGCACCTGCTTGTAAAGTCGGAGGCCCAATTCGAAGAACGCCTGCACGGCAACTCGATGATCGCAATTTCTCGCCGCTCGCTCAGCACCTCTTGCGCATCGCGCATTCAAACTCATTGCTCGTATGGATGCAGTGCACGCGATCAATGCACTCTCCCTCCACTCGGATGTTGTCGCTCTCAGCACACACCCACACTCTAATCTTGGCAGGAATCGTTCTCTCCATGCCTCGATATAACCAAAAACCAACCGATGGTGTCAGATCGTCACTCTAGCTCAAATTAAGTTATTCCATCACTATCAAGTCCGAGACTAGCGACAAGTTCTCCGAATTAAACCGGGTCAATTTGCTTGAACATCTGGAGTACATGATACTTTTCAGAATGCTCACTAATACCAAGAACCCATCTAAAGGAGCCTTGCGCTCCGCTCAAATAGCACCGCGGCTACCCTCTCAAAAATCCTTACTAACCATACCCCATAATATGGATTTCAAATTCTATCAAGGACGAGCCAAACCCAATATGAAACTCTGTAAGACAAGTGCCCTCTAGCATAAGTCGAAAGAGGCCTGCACAGTTGTTCGCAGATCACTAAACTCTCGGCCCTCAGGCCACCGCACTTCTACGGCAAGGAGCTTGAAGGCTATGCGCGTGATGAACGCACCCTCCCCTAGTCTAAGGTGATGCCTAACTCTCGGCACACCGCGTCATCGACCCTCTAACCTGGCCTGACGAAAAATCGTGGGCTGTTCTCGCTGGTCCTCCGACTCAGATGATGACATTGAACCCAGGTCCTCTGGCCTAACTCGTAACCTGGACATCTGCCCTTATTGCTCAACGCGCGATTGTGTAATCCATACGAGCACACCTCATTAGGCTTGCTCCTATCAGAAATCCTTCGACCAACAGTTCCCATAATATTGGCTTCCAAATCACTTCCAAGAACAGCCACCTCAAAACCGCTCACGTGTGTGTCCTGGATGGACACACCTCATCGGTAACCAAGGAGCCCAATGCTCCATATATCTCAATCCCTTTCAAAAAATTCCTTAACCATAGAGCCTATACTCCTGGCTTTGGAATCCCCTTACGGAACATCATTCTCGAATCAGCCCATTGTGTGCTCTTAAGTGACGCATTTCCTCTCGAGATTCTGGCCCTCCCCCACTCATGTTGGAGGCCAGACCCAAATCTCTTGTCCCTCATAGATGGCTGGGACATGAAACACTACACTTGGAGCGTGCCCATTCTCATATCTACCTGACTCAAACCAGGAAGACTGAACACTCCACTCTTGCAACTTCCGTGGTGGATGTGTTATGATTGCACCTCATGTGCGAAAGCGCTTTATGCATAACAATTCAAATCTCATGTAACCAACGTAACCGATGCACCTTAAGTGCTATGATTCTTGCGCGCACTAAAATTCAGCCCAAGTTTTGCACCTGAATGTGCTGTGACGGTTTCCCGCACTGAAGTTCTCGCACAAATAGGTCTCAAACCCAAATCACCTCTCAATCTGCGGCGCTACGCAAACATGGATGCAACTTGGCAGACGTGGCTACTGCACACCACCCGGCTCACTGGCATGTCTCCTTCTAGGAGATCTAGATGTCTTATAAGCCCACAAAAAGGCTAACATAGCTTCCGATTGGATTACACCAACACCGTTACTCACGCATCAGCAATTTACCAATGAGAATGTTCACCTCACATTAACCAACTGCCAACCGTACTCGCAGAGAATAAATAGCCATTAGACACATCGTAACCCGATTACTACCATTAGCCAAAATCACTAATGCCAACAACTCGCACCGAACAAAGCCTTCGAACATCACTGACAGAAACCAAACAACCAGGGTACTACCATTTGCCCAATTGCAAAGCCAACTCGAGGTACTACCATTCGCTCAAGTCACACTGCCAACTTAATTCTCAACTCTACCACAATACGTAAGAACGCCCTGCGAGCCCTTTGCTGAAATGCCACTACAATGGCTAACAAGAAAAATTCAGCACAATTTGATATCCGGTTCACAAGGGAAAGCAAGATATTCAACAATCCTCAACGCTCAACTAAACCTGGATGTGACATTCCGGGCTCCGATACCTCCTGTCATGGGGTGCGGCTCCTTGAGGTCCAAGACAACGAATTCGTGCAGCGGATCACGAATCACCCGTGCGCCTAGGAGACTTCTGAGTCTCCGTCCGGATACCATCAATGAGTTTACATATAATTCCTTCCACAGAGATATCCTGAACTGTTCCATTGTGCTGCGTAAAACGCTAGGCACCTACCTGTCCTTTGCCTCCGACCAACTAAGGGTCGATATCTCATACCCTTCAAGCTCATCCCGCAATGGCACTCGGCACTAAGGGTTACTCGCATGCCCAAAGTGCAATTCCTCATGCTCGACACTCACTTGGGACTTCCTAGGTGCAGTACCTTGGCGCCCTTGAGAGTACCTTACTCGAGACGGACAACCTTTTAGATCTTGTCTTAGATTCATGCCATCAATAGATATTTGCCCCTCATGACGTTTGGGACTACTTCGCATACCGACATATTACCTTCAATCTACAATGTGCTGTTGTCTCGCAACCACATGTACAAGCCAATGATCCCCCGCAGCATAGCCGGAACCGATAGCTAATGCTTACGAGTCAGCTCACGAGGCTTATGATTTAGATGAGTGCCTTGATTGCCTAATCGACATAGAGGAAGTGTTATATGGCCGACGGCATCCCTCCAGTCACACTAGAGCCTCCATGCCAACCAAAAGCCCAACGCAGACCCTATAGGTCCCACGCCGCCCTCACGATTTCCAACTCGATCGGGAACTCTTCGCACACTTAGAATGTTTAGAGTTGGCTCCCTAGAGGCCCCCCTTTACCTCTATAAAGATTGCACACTTAGTGCTCGACAGCACGAGGAAGACTGGCCGCTTGTCCACCATTGCCCATCTATAGACTGTCCCCCCTATAATAGGCTTAGAGAAATATTCCCTTGTAAATGCACTAGACATTGATCGGCCGAAGAAGCACATCGGGTGTAACTACCTCATACGAACTCCAAATCCTTATCCGCTTGAACCGTATAGTAGCTTACGACATTATATATATGTCCTAAAAGTTTCAGCCCCATCCGATACTTGAGGAGTGAGGAATTGCCTCTGCAATATTCTGAAACTATGACAATGCCACTGCACTGCAGCATCTCAATCCTTCGCATCGTTCGCTACTCAAAAGGAACCGTCTAGCTGTGAAACTTGTTGGATACCTTCCCAACACTCCAATAAACTCCCCAATCCAAGAATTCCACGAAACTCTTCGTCTAAAGCCCTCTGCGCAACGTCTCAAGGTCCTGCTTGTGCACGGACACTCTTCGGACGCCGGCCACTGTCGCACGTCCCCAACCTTATTCATGTCGCAAGGTTAACTATCCAACATAATCCTTTGTTAGTACGGGGTAATCTCGGGTACTCCAGATAATATGGAAAGCGCCCGGTGACACTGGGTTTGCCTGAAACCTACTCACCACGCTTACAGCATGCGCAATGTCAGGTCTCGTATACAACATAGCATACATAAGGCTACCCACGGCCGAACCATATGGTATATTACTCATTTTATTTCGTTGTTCCTCACCTTGAGGACACATCTTCAAGGAGAGTTTTATTCCATATCGCATCGGTAGGAACCCTTTTTTAGAATCATCCATCTTAAATCGCTTTAAGATTTTATCTATATAGAGGGCTTGGGAAAGACCTATTGTTCTCTTCGCTCTATCCCGGTAGAGCCGAATTCCAAGAATATAGGTTGCTTCTCCCAAGTCTTTCATGGAGAAATTACTCGAAAGCCAAGCTTTCACGGAACTGAGCATTCCCACATCATTTCCTATTAGAATGTCATTCACATATAGTACTAAGAATGCGATCTTGCTCCAATTAAACCTCTTGTATACACAAGGTTCTTCTTCATTTTTCACGAAGTCAAACTCTTTAACCGCCTCATAAAAATGAAGGTTCCAACTACGCGACGCTTGCCTCAGTCCATAAATGGAAAGCTGAAGCTTGCACACTTTCTGATTATCGACTTCGGACACAAAGCCTTTAGGCTTCTCTATATAGATTTCCTCCTCGAGGAATCCATTAAGGAAAGCCGTCTTTACGTCCATTTGCCATATCGCATAATCGTGGTAGGCAGCTATAGCAAGCATCATGTGAATAGACTTGACCATATCTATGGGCGAGAAGGTATCGTGGTAGTCGATCCCTTCTTTCTGGGTATAACCCTTTGCCACATGCCTGGCCTTATAGGCATCAACCTTGCCATCACCATCAGTCTTTCTCTTGTAGATCCACTTGTTCCCAATAGGCACTATGACCTTGGGGCGGTCTACTAGAGTCTAGACCTAATTGACATGCATCGAGTCTCTCTCAGCTTCCATAGCTTCACGCCATTTCGTGGAGTCTACATCCACCATCGCTTGGTCATAGGTTGTTGGGTCGGTCTCTTGGCTATCACTTGGAACCTCATGGAGACCTAGTTCCTCCAAGTGCACAAGCCCATACCTCTCAGGTAAATGAGACACCCTACTAGACCTACGAGGTGGTTGTACTTTTGTTTCAGAAGGCTCGGTTCCAGTTTCTTGCACAGGTGTCTCCCAAGGAGTTTCATTATATTCTTCTAAAGAAATACTTCTACCTGCTCCGCCTTCCTGAATGAACTCATCTTCCAGGAAGTGTGCTTGTAAAGCGACAATGATCTTTCGATCTTCGGGCATGTAGAATAGATATCCCATCGTCCCAGACAGGAATCCAATGAAACGTCCCTTCGCGGACCTAGCTTCCAACTTCTCCACCTTAGTCTTCTTGACATAGGCGGGATATTCCCAAATCCTAATATGATTAAGACTTGGCTTCCTGCCCTCCCACATCTCATGTGGAGTTTGAGGAACAAATTTGGAAGGACATCTGTTCAAGATGTAAGCGGCAGTCAGGAGTGCATACCCCCACAGGTAAATCGGTAAGTCAGTATAGCCCATCATGGAACGGACCATGTTCAACAAGGTCCGGTTCCATCTTTCTGACACACCATTTAACTGAGGAGTACCTGGAGGTGTTAGTTGTGAAACTATTCCATGTTCCTTCAGGAACTCTTTAAACTCCATACTCATATACTCGCCACCTCGGTCCGACTGAAGTGCTTTGATATGATTACCAGTTTGTTTCTCGACTACGGCCTTGAATTCCTGGAATTTCTCAAAGGCCTCGGATTTATGTTTCATTAATTATACATAACCATACCTAGTATGATCATCTGTAAACGTAATGAAATATTGATATCCGTCATGTGATCCATCCAAAGCACCACATACGTCAGTATGGATTAATCCCAGTTTATCAGCGGCTCTTTCAAAAGTCCCTGTGAAGGGGGACTTAGTTATTTTGTCTTTAAGGCAAGATTCACAAGTAGGAAAGGGATTCGATCCCAATGGACCCATAAGCCCATCTTTTTACATCTTGTAAACCTTGGTCTGATCAACATGACCAAGTGTTAGATGCCATTTCAAAACATGATTGGTTTCATTCCTACCACATTTTCTAGTCATAGTATTCACAACTACGTTGTTGCTGAGATTTAGATGATACAATCCATTTAACAATATAGCAGTACACACTAGTTTATTTCTGAAATAAATTTTGCAGGAACCATCACCAATGAAAAATGAAAAGCCTTTTGAGTCCAAGACCGGAATGGATACAATATTTTTGTGCCCCTTGGGCAAAACAAGTACATCATCTAAAGTCAAAACAAAGCTAGATTCTAAACCCAAAAGAAGTAATCATATGCCGTTCGCCTCGACACTATGCCCGCTTCTGACTGTGATCATAACTTATCCAGCTCCAAGCTTCATACTTTGTTCCAGATTCTAATTCACTGTACAAATATGAGAACTAGCACCAGAATCCAGTATCCAGGAAGTAGAAAATATAGTAGCAAAACAATTTGTTTCCAAAACTAAAAGTTCTGTACCTGAAGTGCCATGAAGAATTGGACAGTCTCTAGCCCAGTGGCCCAGCTAACTGCACTTGAGACAAGCATCATTCTTCTTCTTGTTCTTCGGAACCGTTAGGGCCTTGCCCTTTCCCTTGAAGTCCTTGACTTGTGGTCTTGTCTGCTTCTTGGTCTTTTTCTTCTTGTTCTTAGACCTCCGAGATCCAGAAGAAATCACAAGGGCACACTCCATCCGCGGAGTCTTCATCTAAGACTGAGCGGTCACAAGTTTGTTCATTTGCCCAGCTAAATTGCATGCAATCTCATTGCAGTTGAAGTTCATAACATACCGTGAGAAGGAATCAGGGAGAGATTGTAGGATAAGGTCGGTTTGGAGAGAGGTATCCATTTTAAAATCAAGAACCTCGAATCTCTCGATCATGGATATCATTTTGAGGACGTGGTCCCCAACCTTCTCATCTTCCTTCATCCTTGCACCGAACAGTTGCTTGGATATCTCATATCTAGCAGTTTGACTGTGCTCACCATAAACCTCGGTTAAGTGAGATAGAATCTGCCTAGCAAAAGTCATTTTCTCATGAGCTCTGTGAAGCTCATTAGACAAGGAAGCCATCATATAAGCACGGACTTTTACGTCCTCCTTAACCCACTTTTTGTGGTTTTCAATCTCTTCCTGATTGGATCTTGTCCACACCGGAGGCGCCAGAATATCCGTCTCCAAGACATATCCCAGTGCCTCTATACTGAGGACTATCATCAGATTGCGGAGCCAATCCACAAAGTTAGGTCCATTCAAGGTGTTCTTTTCGAGTAGAATTGCGAGTGGATTCATGGTCATATTGAGAGTTTTGTCTGCATTTAAGTACGACAGATTAATTAGTGACTCGTTTAATTATGTTCTGAGTATAAAATTAAGGTCTTTTCTATTTTTGTTACCTATCTCCCACTATTTTTATCAAAATAACACACTCCCATGTGAAATCCGGAAGTATCGTTCACTCTACTTCATAGTGGTGATCGAGTTCTTTATAAATCTTAATAGAGGGCAACCGAACAGGTTTGTAGTCTATTAATTTTCATAAAGTGGTGTCCAATACCAACCCATTTAATGGATAATTCGATCTTATTTTTTTCCCTTGTTCACTCCCCTCAACCTATACGATTCCTATGGTTCATGAACAAGTTAAGTTTACACCATCGACGCAAATCAGTTTCACAATTGAATCTTATCCGGCAACCTATCAGGTTTCTAAGGATAAAATTTGCTCCAATCGAAGGCATCCAATGTGCTCCTGGTAATTTATCCATCCTCCCCAAACGACTACCCCGATAACTCGGAAGCATAGCACATCCGGTTTGGATTTCAATTTCCGAAAGCTCGATGGAGGGAAGGAAAACCTTATAAACTTAATAATTTGTCGTGGGAGAATTTTCACGATTAATGTTACACTTTGCACATTAATTCATTTAAGCGCGTTTGTGGCATTCATACAATATGAAACAACCATTCACAACTTAATTGCTACCAACATGTGGTTCATGGACAGTTCCTAGAAAATAAAAACTCCGTAATCTAATTACAAGTTTTCGTCTTGAATCTTCGTCTTCTCGAAACGGATCTTCCTCCGGTCTTCGTCATTACATATAAATTTTACATTGAAAATTGCATCCTAGATACAAATATTTCTAGTAAAATAAATAGGCTCAAAATGGCATTTACAACCCAATCGAATAAACCGAACGATTCAAAACTAAGTCAATGAACCACATCCTCATTCAAAAGCATTCATCCAATAAATACTATATAAATGGAAAGAATAGAGATACATTGATCCAATCAACAATAGGAACCGATCCAATCGATTCATCCAAAACGAATTAATCCAATTAATTCAAACAGCCGTCATCTTAACTTGTTCCGGAGTTTGGGATTTGTTTTTATTCAGTCAACAATACCCTTGAAGCCTTTAAAATAAATCTTCGTAAAAATGGATGATGATCACGAACCCCATCACGAACACGAAATCCCTTCGTTCCAAGTACCGAAACTTCGAAACCTCTACTTCACATGCATCGGAAGTTGCCCGGAAAAATTCAATAGCAATCCGTTCTCTAAGAACACGGCTAGGAATTACTATAGGAATTTATATCTCTCTTTTTTCTTGATTTTGTATCACCTCAAAGATGATAAATTTCAGAAAAAAAATTCTCCTCCTCACCAAACTGCTCTCGGGCAGAAGCTCAGCAGGAAAAATTTGTGTGTGTGTGTCTAGTTCATCACCCTTTTTAGTTGGTCATTTCCATCATACATATAACAACTAATATATGTAATTATAATTAGAGAAAGAATCTCCAACTAATGATTTCACTAGACAACTCAACACATAACATGCACAAAAAAATGGCCATGTGAGGTGTGGGGGGCAGCCCATAAGGAATTTTCCTAGAAAACGAGCCGAGCCACTCGGCTTGTGTACCAGACGTTCGTCAAACGACTCCATTAAATACACTCCGTTTAATCACAAATGTATTTATATTAATTAATTGATCTAATTAATTAATTATATCAAATACAAATATATTTCTCTAAGAAATATAATTTATAAATTAAATTAATTACCCGGTAACTTAATTTTAATTCATAAGACCGCTATTTGATTTATCCAATAAATCATAATTAGATATCCAATATCTAATATTTGTAGAGAGATAATAAATTCACATTTATCCGTCAACGCTCCTGATGCGCGACTCCGTAGGTCCGTCTCAGCCGGCATTGGGAGGAACCAATGAGTGCGGGCAGCACTTAGCCACCCTAGCGGGCCGCACTGTAAACCCCGACTGAGAACGAATGAAGGGATCATTCCAGAACCATTATGTCGTGAATACTATATACGTATAGACCCTTCATCTAATGTCCCGGTCAAGTCTTCAGGTCACGGTAAAGTCAAACCCTACTATTGACTAGACTCTATACATGTGTTAATACAAATCAAGACCGACTAATTAATAGTGCATCTAATACGAATATATCAGAATTTTTTGTAATATCCGGAATTTCTACTACTGTGGTTTAATATTATTTTATCCGAGTTATGTTGTACGGCGTGGAATCTGTACAGTATGGATACAATAAATGAAGGACTAAGACATCTGTATCGGTATAATTACTGTACTTGGTCGACAATTGCAGTTGAGGATATTGGGTATATCATATGAGAATGTTATCAAATTGAGTATATGTATTCGGTATGCCATATGTTCGTATTCTGTATGTCGATACGTTAGACGAGAATAGCTGAAAATGGCCAAGTGTAACATTATTAGCGCACGCTAATATACATGCCTAGCGCACGCTATCGTTCTGGTTTAGCGCACGCTAGAGGCAAAAGATAACGGACGCTAGTACAGACCAGATCAGAATGAATCTTTGTGTGGACCCAGTCACTTTCGGTGCATGTGCCGACAAGGTCAACGGATGTTTGTTGTGAATGATTAGCGCACGCTAATGTATATTTATAGCGCACACTAATCAGATCGGACCAAAGGAATCTTGGATTTGTCAGCTTACTTTCGGTATGTGGGGACACGAGGGTAGGTGCAGACTGTAGCAAGTCAACTATGTGTAGCGCACGCTATGATGGAAGGTTTGCGTACGCTAAATACAGGCCTTTACGTACGCTATTGCATGGGCATTGCGTACGTAAATCATTTCATGCAAGAAGGCAGTAGCCTCTGGACTTCGATAGCGCACGCTAACAAAGAATGTTAGCGCACGCTAAACTGGTAACCTACGTTAAATGAAGAGGTTAGCGTACGTTAATAATGTACAGTGTATATATATGAGTAGTTGGCTGTCATTCCTCATTTCATCCATTCTCCTCTTGCAACCGCTAGAGAGAACCTTGGGAGGACATTTGGAGTTCCCAAACACTGAGGGATGATCCTCTTTAACAATATTAAAGAATAAAATCATGGATTAAAGTTTTGTTCTTGAAGTTATTGATGATTCTTGGAATGAAGTTGATTGTTCTCCTTCATGGTTCGTCTATACAAGGTAATCACTCTTCACCTTTGGATTTTGTTTTGAAGATTGATGTTCTTGAGTTAATGATTATCATATAAACAAGTTGACAAGCATGATTATGAGATGGATTACCAGAGCATGATGATATTAATATGCTTCGTGTGATTTGAATCGTGTAGTTCGTTTTCGTGAGATAAGCTGGTTAATCCTTCTTCTCCTTTGCGGATGTTGATGTCATTGTTGATGATTAATCTCTGTAATGATAGATTATGGAAGTGTTGTTACGTTCTTAATGTTTCATGATGTTGATATAGAGGAAGATGATATATGGATATAGGACTTGGATTATAAGTTGAATGATTGTTTGTATGTTAAAAGATATCGGACTTCGTTGTTTTGATAGCTTTGAACATGGTTCAGAATCACTTAGTGTTCTTGATAATCGCCATATGTTGATCGGTATCCGAAATACATGCAACTGCATGTCATTAGCGCACGCTAAGCCTACTGGCTAGCGCACGCTAACGGGAGCAACTTAGCGCACGCTACGTTAAGTAATCAACGTGCGCTAAGTCATCAGGCAGGGTAGTATATTCTGTTTTGGTTGTGAATTCGTGATTGTTTAAGTTGGTTTGATCAGACTTGTGTTTAATCGAGATATTGTCAAGCCGTTGGGTTTGTGAATTGGTTTTATCGATTGTTGATTGTTATCGAACTTGTTGTTTATCGAATTACTGTAATAGGTTGAGAATATTGATCGGTGATTATAACCGTGTGTTGCGGTCGAGTTCGAGGATGTTCGTGAATTGCTTTGGTCGGAACCGAGGAACTTGTAGATGACGACAATGAGATTGGTAACGGCTTCATCGGTATCGAGGCAAGTTATTACTTGCTCAATTTATAATATTTAATGAATGGTTTCAGTTTCATTCGTTTATAATTCGTATAGCAATGTTTATAAATCGTAATCACAGGAGATTTGGGATTATAGGTTGTATTCGAGTTTTGGGAATTTAAATCATAATGTATATGATTTATAATTGTCGTTGGTATACTTGTTATCGAGGATACATCATGGTATTGACGAAAACATGAATTATCTACCGTCCGTGATGTTTTGGATCGGTGAATATTCAGAATAATGGTTGGTGATGGTTTAGATATCGAGATTGCTCTCGAAGGACTCGGAGCAAGTATTTTAATCATTTCTGTCATTTGTGTCGATCATGTTGTGATACATTCGTGTATCTTTGTTGTCATGTATTGGTGTATTGTTGTTGCCGTGTATTGTGTACTATTGTCTTGTGCAGTCGTGCATTGTTGTCGTATGTCCACCATGCGTTGGTCCGACGGGACCATCATGGGAATCTATAGTTGTGTGTGTTGGATCGCTAGAAAGGTAATGCCACCATGCGTTGGTCCGACGGGATCATCATGGGAATCTATAGCTGTGTGCGCTGGATCGTTGGATTACCATATGTGTTGTTGTTATTGTGCATATGTATATTATGGGTTGCGATAAGTATACATTGTTGTTATTGATGTGAACATATTGACGTTGTCATATGAGTATGCATTTGTAGGTCTTGTGTTAGGACCATGTCCGTATGTTGTGTTGATTTGATCTTGGATTAGACTGACTTGGTTTCGTTGTGGCACTTCATACCTTGAGGTATGCTTCGTGTTCACTTTGATGTATGTCTTTGATGGACAATCGATTTTCGAGTTGAGATTTGATAATGATATCCGATGGATTTGTTGTGACAGAGTTAGTGAATTTCGTAACAGTGAATTATGATAATGTTTTGAGAACTTTGGACATTGTTGAAATGTAGTACGGATATCCTGGTATTAGTTTATTATTGTTGAGGATACGAATCGTGGACTTTCGTAAAGTTATGGCGGTAAGATTACATTGGTTGTATTCTTACTTAATATTTTCATTACTATGTAATTATTGACGTGATGCGATGGTTATCATTGTTGGATATTATGGTTGATCCCATTGTGGGATTTCTTTTTAGGTTCTTGAGATATCGAGCTTGTAGCGGTCGTGGAGAGATGAGCTTCCCGGAGGATACTGGCTAGGGCATGTAATTGTGTATTGAGTTTTCTGTTCAGTTGTTGTATTCCGCTGCTAGAGTATTTTAAATTATGTCTTCTCCGCTGCGTTAGTATTTTAAAATGGTCTTTTGGTATCTGGTAACTTAGGTTACTTTGGCAACCATTTTCTAGACTATTCTGCCGGTACGTGCAAGCGATAGCTCAACGTATGTTTTTAAACTGCTGAGTTCTGGCATGTCAGGCCTTCTCCTTTCAAACGAGATTTGTACGACGGTTTTGATAAACAGATTTTATATAGTCTTCAAATGTTTTTTTTAAGATAGCACCGTCGTTAGCCTCTTGGGTGATTGTAAATGTCTACGAAAATTTCTTTTAGCCTTGTGGGTTCCACCTCGGGGCCCACGGCGCTGTGATATTTCCGGTTAAATCTGGAGGTGTTACAGAATATGGTATCGGAGCTTAGGTTGTGAAAACCTAGGCAGTCGGGTAGAGTTGGGTCGTGCTTTTGTTGTGTCATTCGAGTTGTCGGTTGACAAATGTTTGAGCTCTGAGTTTTGTTATTCACTCGGGCTTGTGCATTATGTGATTTACCAGTGTAGTACTGGGGTTGTTGTAAACTTTTTCAAATAGTGTTAACATGTTTCTTCGGATAGAGTTGTGTTGTGTTCTCGAGTTGAGCTGAGTTTGCAAAATGTGTGTTTTGTAAATGTCTGTGTCGAGTATTTTCTAGAGTCGAGACATGTGCCAGTATCACGGGGAATCGTCGGCTTCACGATCTGTAAGTATTCGGATTTTTGAATTGCATTGAAATTAGATCCGTTCTAAGTTGATATGCTTTGAGATTCAGCAGAATATTATGCATTACAGTATAAGGTGACAGAGTTGGGACAGGATTGACGATCTTGAGAAGTTATTATTTTGGAAATCAATATGCCGATTAGATTTTGGAGCAGAGTTGTGCATTTGAGAGAAATATTGTGGATAGTTGAGAGGAACATGTAGTCATGTTAGTACATTTTGAGAATTATGAACTGTTTTTGAGCATTTGAAAACGATACTTTCAAAATGAATTTTTATGGATGTTTTACGGAAAATGATTTTGGGCCAAGACGTAATAGATTTTTGAAATAGTTTTATAACTCAAGACTTGGGGTCCGAAAGAGAGTTTTCTACTTTTTAAACTTCTTGTAATACGGAACGAGATGCGGGCTGAGACCCTAATGTTTCAAAAAGCTTTTCTGTTTCCTTAAAACTCCCGAGATTTGTAAAACACTTTATCAAACGTTTATCTACTTTATCACTACCTTTCGGGGTTTTGATTTATTGGTTCAAATGAAACCTCTCGGGAAGTCTTTCGCTGTGTTGATTTGTTTCAATGCATTGTCATAGCATAATTGAGGTGATCCAGGATTAAAAATGGTCGACGTTGCGAGTCATATGTGGAAAAGGAGTTTTTAGTCGGAGTTTATATATTGAGATTTTGGAACTCTATCGTGTGGTTTTCCGATGGAATATCAGTGGCTATTGGTGACGAGCCGAATTGGTATACAGGAGTATGGATGTGGTCAATCATTTGCACAATTTCATTTTATTTAATCATGCGTATTCGAAAAGAATTATTATCGAATACTTGGCATTAGCGAGCCAATTTAACTTTTCGAAAATTTATCTCGTGGTCTTACGAAAATTTATGTTTTGAGTTTTGAAAATTTTGAAGGAACTTTCGAAAATTTGTCTTCTTGATAAGATATATGATTTCAAACTGGTTTTGAAAATGTGATTGATATACATACGCATTTAGTGCATATTGCATATCATGGTGAAGTTATGAGTGTGACTCACGAACTGAATAATACATCGGTATGGTACGATGTAAGAGAAATATGATGTTGTTGTAGATTCATACACAAAATGTAATTTGGGAACTTTGGATTTCGTGAAATCGGGACATATGTGCTATGGGTTTCCATTGGTATGGTAGTAACGCGATTTTACCATAGTGATTTTTTTTGAATGATTTCTTTGTAAGTATAGACTTGGGGACGGTGACCCCATGCTGGTGGTTTTGGATATTGAGTGGTGGTTCTCACTCCATGTATGATTGGATATGTTCATCGATATGTGATTGGTGTGTCGTTTTGAGAATTTTGTTAGTTCGTATATCGGTTTTTGTGGTTCTGTGTTGATCGTGTTGGAGTTTACCGTGTGAAGGTATTCTTGATTTTCTTTGATCGTTCGTTGGTAATATTGGAGTTTATCATGATGATGATATTCTCGACTGTGTTTTGACCTTTGGATTGGTCGTATTAGAGTTTATCATGTTAATGATATTCTCGGTTAATTTATTGGTTGATTATTGCTGGTGATCATTTGAGCGTTTAGATTGTCTGTCGATGTTTCGGGATTCGTTGCCATTGTGTTGAGCAGTTGTTTCACAGATGTTTCGTGCATTATTGGTTTTTAGCAGATTGGGATTTAATTGTGCGATCAAGCAGACATATTTTGACACGGATAGATTATTTCATCCGAAGATGATATATTTTGTTGAGACTCATGGAATTGTTATTGTAAGCGTATTGAGGCTTTACAGTGAAGTCACTTGCTAGTACCTCAGGAGATCGTCGACTTGGCGCATATATAAGTGTACTATGTTGGTTATTCGTTAATGATGATGATTGATCGTTATTGTGATGGTTTCGGAATATTTTGGTTGAACGGTTTGTTGGTTTTTCTACAACGGCTTGCAAGTTTCAAGGACGAAACTTATTTTAAGTGGTGTAGTATGTAATATCCGGAATTTCTACTACTGTGGTTTAATATTATTTTATCTGAGTTATGTTGTACAGCATGGAATTTGTACAGTATGGATAAAATAAATGAAGGACTAAGACATCTGTATTGGTATAATTACTGTACTTGGTCGACAATTGCAGTTGAGAATATTGGGTATATCATATGAAAATGTTATCGAATTGAGTATATGTATTCAGTATGCCGTATATTCGTATTCTGTATGTCGATACGTTGGACGAGAATAGCTGAAAATGGCTAAGTGTAACATTTTTAGCGCACACTAATATACATGCCTAGCGCACGCTATCGTTCTGGTTTAGCGCACGCTAGAGGCAAAAGATAACGCACGCTAGTACAGACCAGATCAGAAGGAATCTATGTGTAGACCCAGTCACTTTCGGTGCATGCGCCGACAAGGTTAACGGATGTTAGTTGTGAACGATTAGCACACGCTAATGTATATTTATAGCGCACGCTAATCAGATCGGACCAAAGGAATCTTGGCTTAGTCAGGTTACTTTTGGCATGTGGGGACACGGGGGTAGGTGCAGATTGTAGCAAGTCAACTATGAGTAGAGCACGCTATGATGGAAGGTTTGCGTACGCTAAATACAGGCCTTTACGTACGCTATTGCATGGGCATTGCGTACGTAAATCATTTCATGCAGTAAGGCAGTAGCCTCTGGACTTCGATAGCGCACGCTAACAAAGAATGTTAGCGCATGCTAAACTGGTAACGTACGTTAAATGAAGAGGTTAGCGTACGTTAATAATGTACAGTGTATATATATGAGTAGTTGGCTGTCATTCCTCATTTCATCCATTCTCCTCTTGCAACCGCTAGAGAGAACCTTGGGACGACATTTGGAGTTCCCAAACACTGAGGGATGATCCTCTTTAACAAGATTAAAGAATGAAATCATGGATTAAAGTCTTGTTCTTGAAGTTATTGATGATTCTTGGAATGAAGTTGATTGTTCTCCTTCATGGTTCGTCTATACAAGGTAATCACTCTTCACCGTTGGATTTAGTTTTGGAATGAAGATTGATGTTCTTGAGTTAATGATTATCATATAAATAAGTTGACAAGCATGATTATGAGATGGATTACCGGAGCATGATGATATTAATATGATTCGTGTGATTTAAATCGTGTAGTTCGTTTTCGTGAGATAAGCTGGTTAATCCTTCTTCTCCTTTGTGGATGTTGATGTCATTGTTGATGATTAATCTCTGTAATGATAGATTATGGAAGTGTTGTTACGTTCTTAATGTTTCATGATGTTGATATAGAGGAAGATAATATATGGATATAGGAATTGGATTATAAGTTGAATGATTGTTTGTATGTTAAAAGATATCGGACTTCGTTGTTTTGATAGCTTTGAACATGGTTTAGAATCACTTAGTGTTCTTGATAATCGCCATATGTTGATCGGTATCCGAAATACATGCAACTGCATGTCATTAGCGCACGCTAAGCCTACTGGCTAGCGCACGCTAACGGGAGCAACTTAGCGCACGCTACGTTAAGTAATCAACATGCGCTAAGTCATCAGGCAGGGTAGTATATTCTGTTCCGGTTATGAATTCGTGATCGTTTAAGTTGGTTTGATCAGACTTGTGTTTAATCGAGATATTGTCAAGCATTGGGTTTGTGAATTGGTTTTATCGATTGTTGATTGTTATCGAACTTGTTGTTTATCGAATTACTGTAATAGGTTGAGAATATTGATCGGTGATTATAACCGTGTGTTGCGGTCGAGTTCGAGGATGTTCGTGAATTGCTTTGGTCGGGACCGAGGAACTTGTAGATGACGACAATGAGATTGGTAACAACTTCATCGGTATCGAGGCAAGTTATTACTTGCTCAGTTTATAATATTTAATGAATGGTTTCAGTTTCATTCGTTTATAATTCGTATAGAAACGTTTATAAATCGTAATCATAGGAGATTTGGGATTATAGGTTGTATTCGAGGTTTGGGAATTTAAATCATAATGTATATGATTTACAATTATCATTGGTATACTTGTTATCGAGGATACATCATGGCATTGACGAAAACATGAATTATCTACCGTCCGTGCTGTTTTGGGTTGGTGAATATTCAGAATAATGGTTGGTGATGGTTTAGATATCGAGATTGCTCTCGAAGGACTCGGAGCAAGTATTTTAATTATTTCTGTAATTTGTGTCGATCATGTTGTGATACATTCATGTATCTTTGTTGTCATGCATTGGTGTATTGTTGTTTTCGTGCATTGTGTACTATTGTCTTGTGCAGTCGTGCATTGTTGTCGTATGTCCACCATGCGTTGGTCCGACGGGATCATCATGGGAATCTATAGCTGTGTGCGCTGGATCGCTAGACAGGTAATGCCACCATGCATTGGTCCGAGAGGATCATCATGGGAATGTATAGCTGTGTCTGCTGGATCGTTGGATTACCATATGTGTTGTTGTTATTGTGCATATGTATATTATGGGTTGCCATAAGTATACATTGTTGTTATTGATGTGAACATATTGACGTTGTCATATCAGTATGCCTTTGTAGGTCTTGTGTTAGGATCGTGTTCGTATGTTGTGTTGATCTGATCTTGGATTAGACTGACGTGGTTTTGTTGTGGCAGTTCATACCTTTAGGTATGCTCCGTGTTCACTTTGATGTATGTCTTTGATGGACAATCTATTTTCGAGTTGAGATTTGATAATGATATCCGATGGATTTGGTGTGACATAGTTAGTGAATTTCGTAAAAGTGAATTATGATAATGTTTTGAGAACTTTGGACATTGTTGAAATGTAGTACGGATATCCTAGTATTAGTTTATCGTATTGTTGAGGATACGAATCGTTTACTTTCGTAAAGTTATGGCGGTAAGATTACATTGTTCGTATTCTTACTTAATATTTTCATTGGTATGTAATTATTGAAGTGATGCGATGGTTATCATTGTTGGATATTATGGCTGATCCCGTCATGGGATTTCTTTTTAGGTTCTTGAGATATCGAGCTTGTAGCAGTCGTGGAGAGATGAGCTTCCCGGAGGATCTGGCTAGGGCATGTAATTGTGTATTGAGTTTTCTGTTGAGTTGTTGTATTCCGCTGCTAGAGTATTTTAAATTGTTTGTCTTCTCCGCTGCGTGAGTATTTTAAAATGGCCTTTTGGTATCTGGTAACTTAGGTTACTTTGGCAACCGTTTTCTAAACTATTATGTCGGTGCGTGTAAGCGATAGCTCAACGTATGTTTTTAAACTGCTGAGTTCTGGCATGTCAGGCCTTGTCCTTTCAAACGACATTTGTACGACGGTTTTGATAAATAGATTTTATATAGTCTTCAAATATTTTTTTAAGATAGTACCATCGTTAGCCTCTTAGGCGATTGTAAATGTATGCAAAAATTTCTTTTAGTCTTGTGGGTTCCATCTCGGGGCCCACGACGCTGTGATATTTCCGGTTAAATCTGGGGGTGTTATAGTTTTGGCCAAAGACTTATGATCTTATTTGCCATTAACCATATAGGCCATACGCCTGCTCACTAACAGGAGATAGAATCCTTTCTTGACGTACAGTAAAGACTGCTACCTGCCCGTATAGTCCGCACTTTGAGGTCGACTCAGCAATTAAGTAAGGGCATGCTTGGTAGGGGGTTATGGTGGGTGAGGAATGGGAAAGATAATGAAAAAAAGTGCTTGGTAAAATATAATGCAATGACCCATTACCCAATAGTAGGTAATAAGACATTACCCAATGAATTGGGGGGAATGCTTTTCTTTCCCTTTTTCTTTCCCCACATTTATCATTGTCTTTCCCTTTCCCTTTTCCGAGTTTGAACCAAGCATACCCTAAATGAGTCTAACTACTCTAATGACAAACTAAACGTCATAGGCACATCTTCTACTGAACCCTCAAGTCAAAGGTCCATGTATACTATCACAACCTTTCGATTCGTCATCGACTCTCCGAGAGTGAATACTGTGTGACTGAATCAAGTATGAGTCGTGTTCGAGTATACTGGTCCCACCAATATACTTATAACTATGTTATCAAGACATACACATGTCCTAGAATCATATGGATGATGTTTGTGATTAAATATGAAAAAAATTAAATAGGAAGATAAAGAATCATACCCTTGAAGCCTTTGAAATAAATCTTCGTAAATATAGATGACGATCACGAACCCCGTCCCGAACATGAAATCCCTTCGTTCCAAGCACCGAAAATTCAAAACCTCTAGTTCACACGCATCAGAAGTTGCCCGGAAAAATCTACAAAACTCCGTTCTATGAAGAACACGGCTAGGAAGTGTTGTAGGAATTTTTTCTCTCTTAATTTTTCTTACTTCTTTTCACCTCAAAGATGAACAAAATGAAGAAGGAATTTTTTTTCTCTCCTCACTTAAACTCACGGATGGGCAGCTGCAAATGTGTGTGTAATGTGTGTTGTCTCAAGTCACACTCTCACATGTGAAGGTGATAATATATATATATATATATATATATATATATATATATATATATCAACAACTCATCATGAACATGTATTATATGAATAAGCATCTCAACACATGGTCATGAATCAAGACAACTACAACACACATGCATGGAAATCATTCCATGTGAGGTGGGGAGGGGGGGGGCAAGGAAGTTTCCTAGAAAATGAGTCGAGCCACTCGGCTCGTGTACCGTACGTTCGTCAAACGATTCCGTTAAAATCATTTCGTTTAATCACCAATGTATTTATATAAATTAATTAATCCAATTAATTAATTATATCAAATACAAATATATTTCTCTAAGAAATATAATTTATGAATTAAATTAATTGCCCGGTAACTTAATTTCAATTCATAAGACCGCAATTTTGATTTATCCAATAAATCATAATTTAGATATCCAATATCTAATATTAATAGAGAGATCATTAATTCACATTTATCCATCAACATTCCTGATGTGCGACTCCATAGGTCTGTCTCAGCCGGCATTGGGAGGAACTAATGAGTGCAGGCAGCACTTAGCTAGCCTAGCGGTCCGCACTGTAAACCCCGACTGAGAACGAATGAAGGGATCATTCCAGAACCATTATGTTGTGAATACCACATACGTATATACCCTTCATCAGATGGCCCGGTCAAGTCTTCGGGTCATGGTAAAGTCAAACCCTACTGTTGACTAGACTCTATACATGTGTTAATGCGAATCAAGACCGACTGATTAATAGTGTATCTAATACGACTATATCAGAATGCTTTGGCCAAAGACTTATGATCTTATTTGCCATTAACCGTATAGGACATACGCCTGCTCACTAACAGGAGATAGAATCCTTTCTTGGCGTACAGTAAAGACTGCTACCTGCCCGTATAGTCCTCATTTCGAGGTTGACTCAGCAATTAATCAATTGAGTCTAACTACTCTATTGACAAACTAAACGTCACAGGCATATCTTCTACTGAACCCTCAAGTCAAAGGTCCACGTATATTATCACAACCTTTCGATTCGTCATCGACTCTACGAGAGTGAATACCGTGTGACTGAATCGAGTATGAGTCGTGTTCGAGTATACTGGTCCCACCAATATACTTATAACTATGCTATCAAGACATGCACATGTCCTAGCATCAGTTATACAAGTCTTATTAAAACTTAATGCCCATTTAAGTTTACTGACTTGCGAACGATTTACGTAAATAAAATTTAAACACTTTTAGTGCATATTCTCATATCCCATAACGAGAATGGAATGTTTGATTTATTTATATGGACTTCACTTTAATGTTTACCAAGTCAAGAATGCAATTGAAATATAATAAACAATGAATGAATCGTGTTGCCTTTTTATTAATTATTCCATAATTACAAGTACAAAGCCCCTACTCTCTCATCCCGTGAGTGGCATTCGAGGGCATATTCCTAACAATCTCCCACTTGCAGTCTGGCCGAGACATGGCCGAGCATGCTCGGCAGCCTAGGCAGGCAGCCCAGGCAGTGCTGTCGGCACCACTGCCGGCAGCCCCGTTTCTTCATTTTTTGGCTCGTTTCCAAGAACGTGATGCTACAACGAACAATTTAAAAAACCTGCGATTATACCGTACATGATTCTAAATCATAAACATCATCCAAAAGCATTCAAAACGTGCGTATAAATGAATGAATGTGCAAAGTGTAACATTAATCGCGAAATTCTCCCGACTACAAACAGACTAAGTTTGAAAAAGGTTACGAGGTTTCCTACCCTCCATCAAACTTGTAGGAAATTGATACCCGAGCTGGTGTGCTATGCTTCTGAGTTATCGGGGTAGTACACCTGGTAGAGGTTGAAAAATTCTTGAGTTCATTGGATGCCTTCGGTTGGTGATAAATTTCGCCCCTAGAGACCTGATAGGTTGACGGGTGAGATTCAATAGTCAAACCGATAGACGTTGATGGTCAAAAACTTATATAGTCTGGATTGCCAAGAAACTTGACAGGTTGAAGGCATGAAGACTAGGGGTAAAAGAAGATCAAATCATCCGTTAGACGGGTTGGTGTTAGACACCATTTTACAGAAATTAATTGGTAAGAAACCTGATAGGTTGCGTCTGTTAAAATTTGTAAAGAATTTGATCACCACTAAGAAGTCGATCTAACCATGATTTATGGATTATAACATGGGAGTGTATAATTCTGACAAAATAAGTGGGAGCCGAGACAAGAATTATACAAGCCCTTAAATTCTATACTCGGTCATAATTAAACAAGTCACTAATTTAATCTTGTCTAAATCTTTGCAGAAAACAAAACTGAATCTCTCTAAAAATGGCTAAAAACCCACTTGCAATACTACTTGAAAAGAATCTCCTAACTGGCCCCAAGTTTGTTGACTGGTTGCGGAATCTGATGATTGTACTCAGTATGGATTCTCTTGGATACGTCTTGGAGGCGGACATTCCACCGACTCCAATCCGGACCAGGGGTAATCAGGAAGATATTAACATCCATGAAAAATGGGTCAAGGATGACGTGCTAGTCCGTGGCTTTATGACGGGCTCAATAACAAATGAGCTGCAGAGAGCGCAAGAGAAAATGACTTCTGCTAGGCAGATTCTTGCACACTTGACCGAACTTTATGGAGAGCACAATAGGACTGCTAGATATGAGATATCGAAGGAGTTGTTTAGTTCTAGGATGAAAGAAGGGGAGAAAGTGGGAGACCACATCCTCAAGATGATATCTATAATTGAGAGGCTCGAGGTGCTCAACTTTAATATGGACTTATCCCTTCAAATTGATCTCATCCTTCAATCTCTCCGTGACTCTTTCACGCAGTTTGTAATGAATTTTAACTGCAATGAAATTTCATGCACATTAGCTGGGCTAATGAATAAGCTGGTGACGGCGCAATCTAACATGAAGACTAAACCGAGAGAGGCTGCTCTTGTGATTTCTTATGGGCCTCGGAGGTCCAAGAACAAGAAGAAAAAGACCTACGAGCAGTACAAACCCAAGAAAGGGGTGCAGAATAGAAAGGGCAAGGCCCGAAAGGTTCAAAAGGTAGGCGGTCCAAAATCTGCGGACAAATGCCTTGAATGCGGTGAGCTGAGACACTGGAGAAGGACTTGTCCTAAGATTAATGGTGCATCAGGTACGGAACTTTTTGTTTTTGAAACTAATTGTTCCGCTACTATATATTCTGCTTCATGGATTTTAGATTCAGGTGCCACTTCTCATATTTGTACAATGAATCAGGATCTGGAACCAAGTAGGAAACTTGAAGCTGGGGAAATAATGATCACTGTCGGAAACGAATAAAGTGTCGAGGCAACCGATACTAGATCAGTCCTACTGGGTTTAGAATCTGGTTTTATTTTGACATTAGATGAAGTACTTGTTTTGCCCAAGTGGCATAAAAACATTGTATCCATTCCAGTCTTGGACCGGAGAGGATTTTGTTTTTTCATTGGCAATGGTAGTTGTAAAATTTATTTTCGAAATAAATTGGTTGGCACAGCTATATTGTTGAATGGTTTATATCATCTGAACATGCAAAATAAAATAGCAGTGAACACTATAACTAGGAAACGTGGCAGACAAGATACTAATCAAGCTCTTAAATGGCGCCTTAGACTTGGTCATGTTGGTCAGACCAAGGTTCAAAAAATGGAGAAATATGGACTTTTAAGTCCATTGGGTCTAGAACCCTATCCAACTTGTGAATCTTGCCTTAGAGGCAAAATAACTAAGTCCCCCCTTCACAGTGACTTTTGAAAGGGTTGCCGATAAACTTGGATTGGTACATACCGACGTTTGTGGTGCTTTAGAAGTGGCCCGAGATAGATATCAATATTTCATAACGTTCACAGATGATCATACTAGGTATGGGGTTGTGTACTTAATGAAACATAAATCCGAAGCCTTTACTAAATTCAAAGAATTTAAGGCCCTAGGTGAAAAACAAACTGGATATCATATCAAAGAACTTCGGTCGAACCGAGGTGGCGAATATAAGAGCAAAGAGTTTGATGAGTTCCTTAAGGAACATGGAATAGTTTAACAATTCACACCGCTAGGAACCCCACAGTTAAATGGTATTTCAGAAAGGAGAAATCGGACTTTGTTAGACATGGTTCGCTCCATGTTAAATTATACTGATTTACCAATTTACCTGTGGGGGTATGCCTTACTAACCGCTGCCTATATCCTTAATAGATGCCCTTCCAGATCCGTTCCTATCACTCCGCATGAGATGTTGAAGGGTAAGAAACCAAGACTTAATCACATAAGGATTTGGGGATATCCAGCCTATGTCAAGAAGGCTAAGGTGGACAAACTGGAAGCGAGGTCCATCAAAGGACGTTTCATTGGATACCTAGAGGACTCGGTGGGTTATCTATTCTACATGCCAGAAGACCATAGGGTCGTTGTGGCATTACAAGCACACTTCCTCGAGGATGAGTTCATTCAGGAAGGTGGCTCGGTTAGAAATATCTCTTTGGAAGAGCATAATGAAAGTCGTAAGAAGACATCTGATCAGGGAGAAGGAACCGAACCTATTATAACACAACCTCCACATCGAAGGTCTGATAGGGTGTCTCACTTACCTGAGAGGTATGGCTATACACATGTCGAGGAACTGGGTCTCCACGACAAACCTGATAGCAGTGAAAATGAACTTATCACCTATGACCAAGCGATAGTGGATGTAGACTCCGATAAATGGCAAGAAGCAATGGAAGCTGAGATAGGCTCGATGCATACAAATCAGGTTTAGACTCTAGTAGATCTTCCAACTGGCATGAGGACTATTGGAAATAAATGGATCTATAAGAGAAAGACTGATGGGGATGGCAAGGTTGAAGCCTATAAGGCCAGGCTTGTGGCAAAGGGTTATACCCAAAGGGAAGGGATCGATTATCATGATACCTTCTCCCCCGTAGCTATGATCAAGTCGATTCGCATGATGCTTGCCATTGCTGCCTATTATGATTATGAAATATGGCAAATGGACATCAAAACGACTTTTCTAAATGGATAACTCGAGGTGGAAATCTATATGGAACAGCCTAAGGGTTTTGTGTCAAAAGCTAATATTCATAAAGTGTGTAAGCTGCAATGAGCCATTTATGGGCTGCAGCAAGCTTCTCGGAGTTGGAACCTTCGATTTGACGAAGCAGTCAAGGACTTTGACTTCGTGCGAAATGAGGAGGAACCATGTGTTTACAATAAGGTCAGTGGGAGCAACATTGCGTTCTTAATACTATATATAGATGATATTCTACTTAAAGGAAATAACGTAGCAATGCTCAGCACTGTGAAAGCTTGGCTTTCTAAAACTTTCTCCATGAAAGACTTGGGAGAAGCTTCGTATATTCTAGGGTTACATCTTTACAGAGATAGACCACGAAGAATGATAGGACTTTCCCAAGCCCTCTATAGAGATAAAATCCTAAGAAGATTCAAGATGGATGAATCTAAAAGAGGGTTCCTTCCCATGTGACATGGAATTCATCTCACCACGAAAATGTGTCCTCAAAGTGAGGAAGACAAGAGAGATATGAGTAAGGTACCCTATACCTCAGCAGTGGGTAGCCTCATGTATGTTATGTTGTGTACGAGACCAGACTTAGCCTATGCTATGAGTATGGTAAGTCAATTTCAAGAAAACCCAGGAAGGCAACATTGGACTGCCATAAAGTACATTCTTAAGTACTTAAGAAGAACTAGAGATTTGGTTCTTACTTACGGTGGTGGAGAACTGAAGGTGATTGGATTCACCAATTGTGATTTTCAAGGAGACGATGACGACTCTAAGTCGACATCTGGGTATTTGTTTACTCTCAATTGAGGAGCAGCATCTTGGAGAAGCTCCAAGCAAACAGCTACTGCAGATTCCACCTGCCAAGCAGAGTATCAAGCTGCCTCAGATGCTAGCAAAGAAGCATTTTGGATGCAGAAGTTTATACAAGAACTTAAAGTGGTGCCTAATGCGGAGTTGCCTATATCACTATTCTGTGATAATGATGGATCTGTCGCTCAAGCCAAGGAGCTGAGGTCTCACCACAACACCAAGCATATAGATATAACGTACCACAACGTTCAAGAGATGGTGGAAAAGGGATACTTCCTCCGTTCTTTTATTATTGCAACGTGTTGACTATTACACTATTCACATACTCTCTTTTGACCATCTTTTGTGATTTATACATATGAAAAATATAGTCATGTGGGATCTTGTTAGATTCATCTCGAAGTATACATTCAAAATATCAACTTTTTATAATTTTTAAAAGTAAGGAATTGAAGATATTAATAATCAAAGTTGTGCATTGGCAAACGTGAAAGTCCAGATGTTGCAGTTATAAGAGAACGGAGGTAATATGTTTCATTGCAAAGAGTAGACTCCGAAGACAATGTCTCTGACCTGCTGACTAAGCCATTATCTCAGGCTGTCTTGGAAAGACATCTAAAGAACATAGGTATTGGATACCATGATATGTGGCATTGAGTGCAAGTGGGAGATTGTTAGGAATATGCCCTCGAATGCCACTCAGAGGATGAGAGAGTAGGGGCATTGTACTTGTAATTATGGAACAATTAATAAAAAGGCAATACGATTCATTCACTGTTTATTGTATTTCAATTGCATTCTTGACTTGGTAAACATTGAAGTGAAGTCCATGTAAATAAATCAAGCATTCCATTCTCGTTACGGGATAAGAAAATATGCACTGGAAGTGTTTAAAGTTTATTTACATAAATCGTTCGCAAGTCAATAAACTTAAATGGGCATTAAGTTTTAATAAGACTTGTATAACTGATGCTAGGACATGTGCATGTATTGATAGCATAGTTATAAGTATATTGGTGGGACCAGTATACTCAAACACGACTCATACTCGATTCAGTCACATGGTATTCACTCTCGGAGAGTCGATGATGAATCGAAAGGTTGTGATAATATACGTGGACCTTTGACTTGAGGGTTCAGTAGAAGATGTGCCTATGACGTTTAGTTTGTCATCAGACTAGTTAGACTCAATTGATTAATTGCTGAATCAACCTCGAAGTGCAGACTATACGGGCAGGTAGCAGTCTTTACTGTACGCCAAGAAAGGATTCTATCTCCTGTTAGTGAGCAGGTGAATGTCCTATACGGTTCATGGCAAATAAGATCATAAGTCTATGGCCAAAGCATTCTGATATAGTCGTATTAGATACACTATTAATCAGTCGGTCTTGATTTGCATTAACACATTTATAGAGTCTAGTCAACAGTAGGGTTTGACTTTACCGTGACCCAAAAACTTGACCGGGACATCTGATGAAAGGTCTATACATATGTGGTATTCACGACATAATGGTTTTGGAATGATCCCTTCATTCGTTCACAGTCGGGGTTTACAGTGCGGCCCGCTAGGCTGGCTATGTGCTGCCCGCACTTATTGGTTCCTCCCAATGCCAGCTGAGACGGACCTACGGAGTCGCGCATCAGGAACGTTGACGGATAAATGTGAATTAATGATCTCTCTATTAATATTAGATTATAGGAGCTTGAATATAAAGATTATTACACTCTAAGTGTTAATCTATATTCTCTCTATTTTTCTCTCAATCTTTCTCTAAGAAAATTGAAGAAAAATGGAAGAAGATGAATATGAAGTTGAATACATGAAAATGAACTCTAAGTTCTATATCTATCTCTCTCTCTCCTTTAAACATATGGAATCAATTGTATAGGAGAGAGATGAAGTCTTCCATATTTTATATTCTACTCCCACATGAAAACAACTCATACATATGAGTATCTAACCCCACCAACACATGTTCTTCCATTTAAAATGGAAAACAAAAGACAAAGTTAAAGGTGGTGGAAATGGGGGGGCGGTCCATAAAAAATCGAACGAGTTCGGCTCGTTTCGGACTCCCGAGAGTCCAAACAGATAAACTCCGATTCTGTTTCGATGTATTAATATTGATTAATTAATCCAATTAATTAAACATATAAAATACAAAATAATATAATAAATTTCTCCAAGAAATAATTATATACATGAATTAAATTAATCACCCAGTAATTTATTTAATTTATTAGGCCGTAAATCAATTTATCCAATAAATCGATTTAGACATCTAATGTCCCAAATTAGATATCCAATATATAATATTCATAATGAGAGAATTAGCTCGATTCATTCCGTCGTCAATCCTATTGCGCGACTAGGTAGGTCCGTCTCAGTCAGTAATGGGAGGAACCAAGGAGTAGTAGCACCACCTAGCCAGCCTGGCGGCCTACACTGTACCCTAACTGAGAACGAATGATTGGGATCATTCAAGAACCATTCTGTCATGAATACCAGTATACGTATAAACCCTTCTTTCAAATGTCCTGATCAAGTTATAGGGTCACGATTAGTCAAACCCTATCGGTACTTGACGCTATGCATGCGTTAATGCAAATCGAGATCATTGAGCTCTCGTGTATCCAATACAACTAGCTCCAATGCTTTGGCCAAAGACTTATGATCTCATCTACCAATAACCGCATAAGACATATAACCCGCTCACTAACGGGAGAAAGAATTCTATCTTGGTATTCAGTAGGACCTGCTACTTGCCCGTCAAGATGCACGTCGAGGTTGACCCCCACCTCCCGGTTTATAGGGTCGAACTACTCTAATGAAAATCTTGATGTCACAAGCACATCCCTACTAAATACTCAAGTCGAAGGTTCACGAATACCTATCACAACCTTTCGATTCCGTCATTGACTGTCCCGGAGTGAAATCCGTGTGACGAATCGAGGGTGAGTCAGTTCGAGTATCCTAATCCAATTAGCATACCTATAACGTGTGCTCCCACTAACCATTAGTGTTCTATATGCACTCTCCATGTCAAAGAACACGTCATACAAGTCTTCACATAAATTTAACGCCCAGTCAAGTTTCATCGACTTGCGAACGAGTAAGTATTTGACCCCCTTATCCAATAAGGAGTGGAACGTTTTGCTCTCAAATACACAGACTAATTTCTATATATATATTTACGAGTTAGGAATGCCAGTAACTACTAGTAAATAAAGAAACATGCATTGTCTTATATTAATGATTTACATAATTACAAGTACAATGCCCTCAATCAACAACCTCTAAATAGCATTCGAGGGCATACTCCTAACAATCTCCCACTTGCACTCAATGCCACACAATATGGTATCTAATACCCATATTCTCCAGATGACGCTCTAAGCTAATCTGAGAAAGTAGCTAGTGTTGTGCGGCGATTTAAACGCCTCGAAGGCGATCGGCATAATGGTCAAGTGCCAACCGAAGAAGACAGATCATGGTCAAGTGCATAACAGTTGACGTCCAGGGCGATCGTCTCTTGGCACTTGGCGATCGCCTCTAGTACCCGATCGGGGACGACCGTCCCATGCCACGTGTAAAACCCACATCCGTCAAAGTCTGCAAAGACTGAATCTCGGGATGAAGGCCCATGTGCAGATCCGCAAAAGGAGCCGCAAGAACAGGCTTGACTCCAGCCCGTCAGCAGTTGTCAGTGACAAGGACGGACTCACCTACCGACAGACCCGCCGAAAGGTCCTAGGTGGGACCTCCCAAGACTGCGACATGAGGCACATGTTGCCTCCTCATTGGTTCTCGCATCCGGCTGCCAGCAGCAGCTGCGGACTTTAAGGAAACAGTCCCATGTGCTGGGACGATCGCCCGCTTAATTTAATGCGGGAACGGCGATCGCCCATGTGGGACAGGGACATCCCAACAACCTCCTCTTCTATAAATAGGAGACCTCCAGCATTGGAAAAGGGGATGTTAACACGATTACATACAGTAAACAATACAGAGAACACTTCATCTTTGTAACAAGAACTCACAGAGCTTTAACTCTGGTTCTTCCGGCAATCAATAGCACTCAAGAGCTAGATACTAGGGGCATTACACTCATTGTAATTGTACTCTAATATTAATATTCATACTCTAAAGCATCATCTGTATTAATAATATCTTGCGAGAGCATTCAAGCCCAGGACTAACAACCCCGACAAATCTTGTGTCATTTACTTTCCCTCGTACATGCTCTCGCATTTTGTTTGTTACTCACCCGTAGCCATATCCAGCAAACCGTTACGTATAATATTTTGGGTAACAACAATTGGCACTAGAAGAAGGGGGTTCTACCTTTATTTTCTCTCCGACCGTTTCAATAAACACTCGTTGTTCTCCAGAATATCTACTTGAAGCAACACTCACTGTTCTTCAAAGAAAAACCTTCAAGATAATGACGTCTACCACGACCTTGAAAAGAGCCACTTTACGATCCACCGGATGTCTTATTCCGGCCCAGGCCGAGTCCCAACCTGCGACGGAGGGCAACCACGGCGACGCTAGACTCTCACTCCCATCCCCGAGGGATGGCCCCAGCCTCTCACTCGATCAGTTCCAAACCGTGGAACAGATCGAGGAGGACATGACCATCATAAGGGAGCGACGGAGAGCATGCGACACGCCCACTATTACTCCATCAGCCATCCGCCATGCAGGCAAGCAAAAGCTCAAGGGGTTATATGTCGAGAAATCATCAGAAAGCCCCGATCCATAGGAAAAGACGCTAGCAAGGCGGGACGATTCCATCTTCATCCGCCTAGGGAGTGACCCTCATGGCGACCTAGCCATTCTGGACCCAGCCGTGAGAATTCGGAGTCCGAATCCGTCACCAGGATTTCGGCATACCCAACTCCCAGAAGACAGGCCGGCCATCTGGCTCCCACTTGCAAAGAATTGAGCTCGACGGTAGAGACCTCGTTGCCTACAACGGAGCCGGGAGTTTGGTACATGATCGCCTCGGCTCCCACTCCGAGAGCCAGACCTCGAGCAGCCAGGCTACGGCGATGGCCGCAATGCAGCGCCAGCTCGATAAAATGAAGGCGCTCATAGAAACTGGGACAGGCCCCAGGAGAAATGTCGCCGGAGCAAGTGAGCCGCTCACGATCCAGATCGAGCTGGCCCCCGTGCAACCAAAGATCGCTCCTCCTCAAACACCTCTGTATGAGGGGAGATCGGACCCTGATACCCACTTGAGCAAGTTCCGGATCTACATGACTGGATGCGGGGCATCAGACGCGACGAAGTGTCGAATGTTCCCAGTAATGTTGGGAGATCTTGCCCATAGGTGGTACATCTCATTGCCACCACGCTCAATCAACTGTTTTGAGAAGCTGGCGAACCACTTCACGTCAGAATTCGCCGCTAAAGTCGCTCGGCCAGAAGGTCCCCACCGCATGATGAAAATCAGGCAGGGGAAAGACGAGCTTGATGAAGACTACATCGACCGGGTTGATGAAATAGTCCTCACCGGTGAGCCCATTAGCGACGAGCTCGCCCTCTACTCGGTCTTGGGGGGATTCTATGGTCATTCACCCATGTTCAGGCACCTCACGAAAGACATCCCCCCGACCTACTCGATCTTCCGCATCAAGGCCGCCGACTTTTGGCCAGGCAGAGGTTGCTCACCCTTCGCCTAGGCGAGAGGGCAACCGAAGAAAGGGAGACGCCATCTCCCATCCCAAAGAAGGCGGTTGCCAAGCCCACAAAGGTGGTCGCAAAACCGCTCGGTGAGTTCAAGGCCTTCGAGGATGTGGAAGTTCACCTCCTCCGCAACCTCAATCTATCTCCGGCCCATATCTTCAATGCCACCAAGGGGCACGAATGGCTCAGGCTCAGCAAGACAAAGCTAATGAGGGACAACGGTCATCTGGACCGTAGTAAATTTTGTGCCTACCACAAAAGTCCCGGCCACAACACCAGCCAATGTCGCGATCTCCTCAGACAACTCTGGAGATTGTTCGAGGAAGGCAAGTTGGACAATTTGGTGACCAAGCCGGAGCCCAGGGCTGAAAGGACCGGGGGCTGCGACCGCCAACCTCCTAATCTGGTTACTAGGATCGAGCAAAATGAGCTGGAATACTCAGACGAGTCGATCCCTCCGAACAACCCTGGCGGTCGGGTCAATATGCTTCAATTGGGAGGTGGAAACTTTGGAGGTCTTTCCCCGGTTTCGACCGTGTCAAATAGAAAGCGGAAGGCCAAACTGAGGGCATTCGCCGGAGTCCAGGTCGTGGTGTCCCCCAGAGCCAACCATCTCCAAAGATGCACTCATCTCCTTCTACAACAAGCATAGGGAGGGGGTGCAGTGCCCCAAAGATGATGCATTGGTGATCTCTGCATGTATCCTTGGGAAAATGGTCGACCGCGTGCTGGTTGACAATGGGAGCTTTTGCAACATCATATTCAAATCTGCTCTGGACTAGCTCGACAACCTGACCAAGTTCATCAAGCCATTCGATACCATGCTTCAAGGGTTCGGGGACAACACGGTCAAAGCCTATGGAAGGATCAAGCTCTCCGTCGAGCTAGTCTGTTGTTACGATCCCGAGGTTAAGATCACTAGGAACCTCAATTTTGTAATCATAGATAGGCCCAACATCTATAATGGGTTCCTAGGTCGCCCCTTTCTAGAAACCTTTGAGGCGGTCGCCCCTTCTTTCTTTTACTGTATCAAGTTTCCCACTACCGATGGGACAGTCGGTACTGTAAAAGGAGACCAGCTAATGGCAAAGAAATGTTTGAATTACTCCTATGTCGTAACTTTTCCTTTAAATATTTCTTGTACTGTGTAACATTGAGACGATCGACAATCAACCGATGGAGATCGACGAGCCAAACACCTCATACCAGCCCAACTTAGAGGACGACATCTCACATCAATTGTCGGACGACATCGAGCCAAGGATCGGCTTCGAGCCAAGCCTCGACGTTGATCCAAGGATCGGGTCCGGCAATCATTCCAAACGAGAAGCAACCGTCCCCATCGAAGAGTTGGAAAGTATAACAATCGATCCGGCTCGCCCGTAGCGGGAAGTGCAGATCGGCTCAAGCATCGGTCCCGAGTAAAAATATGATCTTATCAATTTACTACGAGAGAACATCGGAGTCTTTGCCTACTCGCATCAAGATATGGTCGGCATCAGTCCTGAACATACTTGCCACTATCTAAAGATCGGCCCAGCAATAAGGCTTGTTCACCAGAAACGTAGGAAATTCATTCCAGAGAAATATGCTGCGCTCGACGCAGAAGTCAAAAAGCTGCTCGACAACAAACTAATCGGGGTAGCTACCAACAAGCCATAGTGGGTAGCCAATGTGGTGCTCGTCAAAAAGGCGAGCGACTCCTGGAGGTTATGCATCGATTTCACTGACCTCAATGCGGCGTGTCCAAAAGTTCACTTTCCAATGCCTCATATTGACCACTTGGTCGATAGCATGACAGGTTGCGAAATGATGTCGTTTATGGATGTCTTCGCCAGGTACCATCAGATCCCAATGGCGGAGAAAGACGTGAAACACGCGTCATTCCACACGGAAAAAGATGTGTACTTTTGGGTCCGAATACCGTTCGGTCTGAAAAATGCGGGGGCAACCTACCAACGACTAGTCAAGGGGATGTTCACCGATCGGCTCAGCAAGACTATGGAGGTTTACATTGACGACATCGTGGTCAAGAGTCTCAAAAAGGAAGATCACCTCAGAGACCTTGCCGAGACGTTCGCCATCCTCGAGAGGTTCAACATGAAACTGAACCCCAAGAAATGCAACTTCGGAGTAAGCCCCGAAAACTTTCTGGGGCACATCATAAGCCAAAGGGGGATCGAAGCGAACCCCACCAAGATCAAGGCGATCCTCGACATGAAAGAGCCACGGAATGTCAAGTAGATGCAATGCCTCACGGGGTGTCTGGCAGCCCTTAACCGTTTCATTTCTCGGATCGGAGACAAAAGCAAGCCATTCTTCGCCACCATAAAGAATAAGAAATTTGCGTGGGCCAAGGAAAGTCAAATGGCGTTCGCCAAAATCAAGGAGTATCTATCTAACCCCCAAATTTTGGCGAAACCAATCCCCGGCGAAAAGCTATTCCTTTACCTGGCAGCCTCGGAGGTCGCGCTGAATGCCGTTTTAGTGCGAGCAGAGGGGCAAGCCCACTTGTCGATCTACTTCATCAATCAAACGCTTCATGACGCGGAAATGCGTTACACGCCTCTTGAGAAGATCGCCTACGCACTAGTCATGAGTGTTCGAAAGTTGAGGGCCTATTTCTTCGAACACCAAGTGTAAGTTCTGACGACCCTCCCTCTAAGGCAAGTTCTGCACCAGCCAGACACCAACGGGCAACTCCTCAAGTGGTCACTGGAGATCGCCCAATATGGTGTCACGTATACTCCTCGCACGGCAATCAAAGGCCAAGCTCTGGCAGATTTCGTGGTGGAATTAACATTCCCGCCTAGTCCGACTCAGATCAGCCATCCCGCATGGAAACTGTACGTAGATGGCTCGGCGACCAGCTCACGAGCAGGGGCAGGGATCATCCTCGATGGCCAGAGTTTTACAAATTCTGTGCGTTTGTGGTTCCGAGCGACCAACAATGAAGCTGAGTACGAGGCCTTGGTAGGCGGGCTCGATCTAGCACTCGCCATGGACGTTCATCGCCTTCACATATTCATGGACTCCCTCTTGGTCGTGAACCAAGTCAAGGGAGAATATGAGGCGCGCGGTGAACAAATGATCAAATATCAAGAATTGGTCGCCGAAATGTGCACAAAGTTTGAAGAAGTGCTGATCGAACAAGTCCCGAGAGAGCACAACTCCCAGGTCGATGCCCTATCCAAACTCGCATCGTCGAATGGGGCGGCAGACTTCTCTAACATCAAAATCACTAAGTCGGAAAGATCGGCGATCGACATAAGCCTAGTCGCCACTGTTGCCATCGCCGAAGAGAACTAGATGACTCCGTTCATTTAGTACTTGAAGGACGGAACGGTCCCCGCAGATTGGATCAAGGCTTGCCAGCTTCAGCTCCGAGCTACCAGATACACCCTATTGGACAACCAGCTTTAAAAGCGAGCTTTCAGCCTTCCTCTCCTCAAATGCATTATGCCGGAGGAAGGCCGACTTGTTTTAGCCAAAATCCATGACGGGATCTGTGGAAATCATGCTGGAGGGAGATCTCTCATCCACAAGACGACCAGGCAAGGTTTTTTCTGGCCATCCCTGCAAAAGGACGTGATCGTCTACGCCCGATATTATCACATGTGTGAAGTAATGGGTCCGAATATCAAGCTCTCCCCCGAACAGCTCACCTCTATGTACAGTCCGTGTCCGTTCGTCCAATGGGGCATCGACCTTATTGGACCTTTGCCGACGGTGCTAGGGGGATGTAAATTTGCCATCGTGGGGGTCGATTATTTCACGAAATGGGCAGAGGCCGAACCACTCAACAAGATCGGCCAAGAACAAGTGATCAAGTTCATTTGGAAGAACATCGTCTGCTGATTCGGTCTACCTCAAGCTATCATCTCCGACAACGGAAAGCAGTTCAATGGTTTGGAAGTTATGTAATTCTACGAAAAATGGGGAATTAAAAAGTTGTTCTCGGCCCCTTACCACCTTCAAACAAACAGGCAGGTAGAGGCTGTAAACAAGATTCTCAAGCACACGATCAAAGCAAGACTCGAATCTAAACAAGGACGATGGGTGAGCGAGCTCCCAGATGTTTTGTCGTCCTACCGAACGACGACCCGAAATTCAATCGGCGAAACCTCATTTGCCCTCGCCTTCAGAACAGAAGCAGTGATCCTATCGGAGATCGCCGTCCTCAGCCACCGAACTGCACAACAAATGACGACGGACAACAATGTTGCTCGGCGGATCGACTTGGATATGCTCGAGGAACAACGACTGACCTCGGAAATGAAGAACACAATCCACAAAAGGAAATCCGAAAAATTCTTCAATATGAAGGTCAAGGAAAGGCGATTCCAAGTGGGCGACCTGGTCCTCAAAAAGATCCGGACCTACACGGGAGTATTTGGCCCGAATTAGGAGTGCTTGTTCAGGATATCCAAGCCTGATTAGCGCACGCTAATATTAAAGCTTAGCGCACGCTATCTTGCAGGTTTAGCGCATGCTAAAGGTAAAGGATAGCGCACGCTAGTGAAGAACAGATCATAAGGAATCTACGTGTGGACCCGGCCACTTTCGGCGCATGTGCCGACAAGGTCAACGGATGTTTGTTATGAAGGATTAGCGCATGCTAATGCATATTGTTAGCGCACTCTAATATCAGATCAGTCCAAAGGGAATATTATCATTGTCAGAGATTTTGGCGTGTGGACCCGTCTTCGGAGCATAAAGACAAATGAGTCGACTATGAGTAGCGCACGCTATGACCGGACACTAGCGTATGCTAAATAGAGGCAATTACGTACGCTATTGCATGGGCATTGCATACATAAATCATTGTACAAAGTAAGCCAGTAGCCTCTGGACCTCGATAGTGCACGCTAACAAAGTAAGTTAGCGCACGCTAATAATGTACAGTATATATATGTGCAGTTGGGCATTATTCGTCATTTCCATCCATTTCTTCATGTGAACTGATACAGAGAGTTCTTAGAGAGATGTTTGAAGTTCCAAATACTGGATTATGGTGGAGTTATTCATTCATAACAACATTTAAAGCTTGGAAGTGATTAAGAATGGATTCAACCTTGGGATTCAATCCATTCCTTCAAAAAGGTAATTACTCTTCACCTTTGGATTTCGTTTTGGATTGAATGTTGATGTTCTTGAGTAGATGATTATTACATAAACAAGATGATGAGCATGATTATGAGATGGATTACCGGATTATGATGATATTGTTGTTGATATATGGATATTGACATGATTCTTGTGATTTGAATTGTGTTGTTCGTCTTCTTGAGATAAGTTGGTTAATCCTTCTCCTTAATTTCGGATGTTGATGTTATTGTTGATGATTACTCTCTGTAATGATAGATTATGGAAGTGTTGTTATGGTTCTTGGTGTTCATGATGTTGATATTTGAGGAAGAATATGATATGTGAATATATGAATTGGATTATGAGTTGGATGATTACCTATATGTTAAAGGATATCAGATTTCGTTGTTTTGATAGCTATGAACATGGTTTCGAATCACTTAGTGTTCTTGATAATCGCCATATGTTGATCGGTACTTGTAAGTCATGCAACTGTACAGCATTAGCACACGCTGGTATTACTAGCTAGCGCACGCTAACGGAAGCGACTTAGCGCACGCTACGTTAAATGATTAACGTGCGCTATGTCAACAGACAGTGTAGTATATAGTGTTGTGGTTATAAATTCGTGATCGTTTAAGTTGGATTGTTGAGACTTATGGTTAATCTTGATATCATAGTACCGTTGAGTTTGATTTATTGGTTAGATCGGGAATCGATTATTATCGAATATGTGTTAATTGATTACTTCAATAGGATGAGAGTATTGATTGGTGATTAGAACCTTGCTTTGCGGTTGTGTTCAAGAATGTTCGTGAATTGCATTGATCGGGGCCGAGGAGCTTATAGACGACGACAAGGAATTGGTAACGGCTTCATCGGTATCGAGTCAAGTTATTACTTGTACAATTTATAATATTTAATGAATGATTTCAGTTTCATTCGTTTATAATTCGTATAGCGATGATTATAATTGTGAGCTCTGGAGATTTGGATTTTATGTGGTCTTCCGATTTTTGGGAGTTAAATCATAATGTATATGATTTACATTTTATTATTGGTATACTTGGGTATCGAGGATACATTGTGATAAAGACGAAGATATGAATTATCTGCGAGAAACCCTCGACGAACCTACGGTAGTAGCCAGCTAAACCCAAGAAACTACGGACCTCCTTCACGTTCTTAGGCGGTGCCCAATCTAACACTGCCTCAACCTTCTTCGGGTCCACAAGAACTCCATCGGCGGAAATCATGTGACCTAGAAACATCAGTTCCTTCAGCCAGAACTTGCATTTCTAGAACTTTGCATAGAGCTGCTTGGTCCTCAAAATGTCTAACACCACACGCAGATGATGGGCGTGTTCCTCCTCGTTCCTCGAATAAATAAGGATATCGTCAATGAATACGACGACACACTTATCCAAATACTCAATAAAAACCTTGTTCATCAACTGCATGAACATGGCTGGTGCATTAGTTAACCCGAAAGCCATAACTACAAACTCATAGTGTCTGTATCTCGTCCGAAAAGCTGTTCTCGGAACGTCAGACTCCTTCACCCGAAGCTGATAGTACCCCGATCTCAAGTCGATCTTCGAGAATACTGCAGCTCCCTGCAACTAATCGAACAAGTCATCAATCCTCGGCAGAGGATACTTATCCTTGATGGTCACCTTGTTTAGCTCGCGATAGTCGATACACAAATGTCGTGAACCATCCTTCTTCCACACAAACAGGACCGGTACGCAGCAGAAAATAAAAAACGAATCCCAAACAGGATCGATGAAGTAATGTATATACGAAAAAAAACACGAAGAGAAAAATCATACCCTTGAAGCCTTTGGAAAAATCTTCGTAAAAATGGATGACGATCACGAACCCCATCCCGAACACGAAATCCCTTCGTTCCAAGCACCGCAACTTTGAAGCCTCTACTTCACACGCGTCGGATGTTGTCCGGAAAAATTCGACGAGACTTCGTTCTCCAAGAACACGGTTAGGGAACTCGTAGGAATTTTTCTCTCTCAATTTATCTCTTATTTTTCCTCAACTCAAAGTGAAAGAAAATAAGATGAAAATTTTCTCCCTCCACTCTCTAATCTCACGGCTGCCACAGCATACAAATGAAGATGAAAAGTTAAATTGTCATGTGAGTTGTCTTTGTACTTTTTATATTATAACCAAGTCACAATAATGTGATATTAAAAATATCATAAATTATCACTTAATCAAATGAAAATGACAAGATAACATGCATGATGAACATGCCATGTGAGGGTGGGGCGGCCCATTAGGAAGCTTCCTAGAAAACGAGCCGAGCCACTCGGCTCGTGTACCGGACGTTCGTCAAACGATTCTGTTAAATACACTCCATTTAATTATAAATGTATTTATATTAATTAATTAATATAATTAATTAATTATATCAAATACAAGTATATTTCTCTAAGAAATATAATTTACGAATTAAATTAATTACCCGGTAACTTAATTTCAATTTATAAGACCGCAATTTTGATTATCCAATAAATCATAATTTAGATATCCAATATCTATTATTAATAGAGAGATAATATATTCACATTTATCCGTCAACGGTCCTGATGTGCGACTCCGTAGGTCCGTCTCCGCTGGTATTGGGAGGAACCAGTGAGTGCGGGTAGCACTTAGCCAGCCTAGCGCGCCGCACTGTATACCCCGACTGAGAACGAGTGAAGGGATCATTCCAGAACCATTATGTCGTGAATACTATATACGTATAGACCCTTCATCAGATGTCCCGGTCAAGTCTTCGGGTCACAGTAAAGCCAAACCCTACTGTTGACTAGACTCTATACATGTGTTAATGCAAATCAAGACCGACTGATTAATAGTGTATCTAATACGACTATATCAGAATGCTTTGGCCAAAGACTTATGATCTTATTTACCATTAAACGTATAGGACATACGCCTGCTCACTAACAGGAGATAGAATCCTTTCTTGGCATACAGTAAAGACTGCTACCTGCCCGTATAGTCCGCACTTCGAGGTCAACTCAGCAATTAAGCAAATGAGTCTAACTACTCTAATGGCAAACTAAACGTCATAGGCACATCTTCTACTGAACCCTCAAGTCAAAGGTCCACGTATACTATCACAACCTTTCGATTCGCCATCGACTCTCCAAGATTGAAAACCGTGTGACTGAATCAAGTATGAGTCGTGTTCGAGTATACTGGTCCCACCAATATACTTATAACTATGCTATCAAGACATGCACATGTCCTAGCATCAGTTATACAAGTCTTAATGAAACTTAATTCCCATTTAAGTTTATTGACTTGCGAACGATTTATCTAAATAAACTTTAAACAGTTCCAGTGCATTTTCTCTTATCTCATAACGAGAATGGGATGTTCGATTTATTTATATGGACTTCACTTCAATGTTTACCAAGTCAAGAATGCAATTGAAATACAATAAACAGTGAATGAATCTAATTGCCTTTTTATTAATTATTCCATAATTACAAGTACAATGCCCCTACTCTCTCATCCACTGAGTGGCATTCGAGAGCATATTCCTAACAATCTCCCACTTGCACTCAATGCCACTCATCATGGTATCCAATACCCATGTTCTTCAGATGTCTTTCTAAGATAGCCTGAGATAATGGCTTAGTCAGCGGGTCAGAGACATTGTCTTCTGAGTCTACTCTTTACAATGAAACATATCCTTTTTCCACCATCTCTCGAACGATGTGGTACTTTCTATCTATATGCTTGGTGTTGTGGTGAGACCTAGGCTCCTTGTCTTAGGCAACAGCTCCATCATTATCACAAAATAACGTGCTAGTCTGTGGTTTTATGATGGGATCAATGACAAATGAGCTGCAGAGAGTGCACGAGAAAATGACTTCTGCTAGGCAGATTCTCGCACACTTGACTGAACATTATAGAGAGCACAGTAGGACTGCTAGATATGAGATATCGAAGCAGTTGTTCAGTGCTAGGGGAGAAAGTGGGAGACCACATCCTCAAGATGATCTCTATGATTGAGAGGCTCGGGGTGCTCAACTTTAATATAGATTTATCCCTTCAAATTGATATCATCCTTCAATCTCTCCCTCACTCTTTCACGCAGTTTGTAATAAATTTCAACTATAATGAAATTACATGCACATTAGCTGGGCTAATGAATAAACTGGTGATGGCGCAGTCTAACATGAAGACTAAACTGAGGAGGCTGCTCTTTTGATTTCTTCTGGGCATCGGAGGTCCAAGAACAAGAAGAAAAAGACCTACGAGCAGTACAAACCTAAGAAAGGGGTGCAGAAAGGAAAGGGAAAGGCCCGAAAGGTTCAAAAGGTAGGTGGTCCAAAACCTATGGACAAATGCCTTGAATGCGGTGAGCTGGGCCACTGCGAAGGACTTGTCCTAAGATTAATGGCGCATCAGGTACGGAACTTTTTGTTTTTGAAACTAATTGTTCCGCTACTATATATTCTGCTTCATGGATTTTAGATTCAGGTGCCACTTCTCATATTTGTACTATGAATCAGGATCTGGAACGAAGTAGGAAACTTGAAGCTGGGGAAATAATGATCACTGTCGGAAACGAATAAAGTGTCGAGGCAACCGATACTAGATCAATCCTACTGGTTTAGAATCCGGTTTTATTTTGACATTAGATAAAGTACTTGTTTTGCCCAAGGGGCATAAAAATATTGTATTCATTCCAGTCTTGGACCAGAAAGGATTTTGTTTCTTCATTGGCAATGGTAGTTGTAAAATTTATTTTCGAAATAAATTGGTTGGCACAGCTACATTGTTGAATGGTTTATATCATCTGAACATGCCAAATAAAACAGCAGTGAACACTATAACTAGAAAATGTGGCAGACAAGATAGTAATCAAGCTCTTAAATGGCATCTTAGACTTGGTCATGTTGGTCAGACCAAGGTTCAGAAAATGGAGAAAGATGGACTTTTAAGTCCATTGGGTGTAGAACCCTATCCAACTTATGAATCTTGCCTTAGAGGCAAAATCACTAACTCCGCCTTCACATGAATTTTGAAAGGGCTGCCGATAAACTTGGATTGGTACATACCGACGTTTGTGGTGCTTTAGAAGTGGACCGAGATGGATATCAATATTTCATAACGTTCACAGATGATCATAATAGGTATGGAATTGTGTAATTAATGAAACATAAATCCAAAGCCTTTACTAAATTCAAAGAATTTAAGGCCCTAGTTGAAAAACAAACTGGATGTCATATCAAAGCACTTCGGTCGGACCGAGGTGGCGAATATATGAGCACAGAGTTTGATGAGTTCCTTAAGGAACATGGAATAGTTTCAAAATTAACGCTGCCAGGAACCCCACAGTTAAATGGTGTTTCAGAAAGGAGAAATCGGACTTTGTTAGACATGGTTTGCTCCATGTTAAATTATACTGATTTACCAATTTACCTGTGGGGGTATGCCTTACTAACCGCTGCCTATATCCTTAATAGATGCCCTTCCAAATCCATTCCGATCACTCCGCATGAGATGTTGAAGGGTAAGAAACCAAGACTTAATCACATAAGGATTTGGGGATGTCCAGCCTATGTCAAGAAGGCTAAGGTGGACAAACTGGAAGCGAGGTCCATCAAAGGTCGTTTCATTGGATACCTAGAGGACTCGGTGGGTTATCTATTCTACATGCCAGAAGACCATAGGGTCGTTGTGGCATTACAAGCACACTTCCTCGAGGATGAGTTCATTCAGGAAGGTGGCTCGGGTAGAAATATCTCTTTGGAAGAGCATAATGAAAGTCGTAAGAAGACATCTGATCAGGGAGAAGGAACCGAACCTATTGTAACACAACCTCCACATCGAAGGTCTGATAGGGTGTCTCACTTACCTGAGAGGTATGGCTATACACATGTCGAGGAACTGGGTCTCCACGACACACCTGATAGCAGTGAAAACGAACCTATCACCTATGACCATGTGATAGTGGATGTAGGCTCCGATAAATGGCAAGAATCAATGAAAGTTGAGATCGACTTGATGCATACAAATTAGGTCTGGTCTCTAGTAGATCTTCTAACTGGCATGAGGACTATTGGAAATAAATGGATATATAAGAGAAATACTGATGGGGATGGCAAGGTTGATGCCTATAAGGCCAGGCTTGTGGCAAAGGGTTATACCCAAAGGGAAGGGATCGATTATCATGATACCTTCTCGCCCGTAGTTATGATCAAGTCGATTCGCATGATGCTTGCCATTGCTGCCTATTATGATTATGAAGTATGGCCAATGGACGTCGAAATGGCTTTTCTAAATGGGTACCTCGGGGAGAAAATCTATATGGAACAGATGCAACGAGCCATTTATGGGCTGAAGCAAGCTTCTCGGAGTTGGAACCTTCGATTTGACGAAGCAGTCAAGAACTTTGACTTCGTGCGAAATGAGGAGGAACCATGTGTTTACAAAAAGGTCAGTGGGAGCAACATTGCATTCTTAATACTATATGTAGATGATATTCTACGTATAGGAAATAACGTAGCAATGCTCAGCATTGTGAAAGCTTGGCTTTCTAAAACATTCTCCATGAAAAACTTGAGAGAAGCCTCCTATATTCTAGGGACCCGTCTTTACAGAGATAGACCGTGAAGAATAATAGGACTTTCCCAAGCCCTCTATATAGGTAAAATCCTGAGAAGATTCAAGATGGATGAATCTAAAAGAGGGTTCCTTCCCATACAACATGGAATTCATCTCACCATGAAAATGTGCCCTCAAAGTGAGGAAGACAAGAGAGAGATGAGTAAGGTACCCTATGCCTTGGCAGTGGGTACCTTCATGTACACTATGTTGTGTACGAGAACAGACTTAGCCTACGTTGTGAGTATGGTAAGTCGATTTCAAGCCAACCCGAGAAGGGAACATTGGACTGCTGTAAAGAAGATTCTTAGGTACGTAAGAAGAACTAGAGATTTGGTTCTTATTTACGGTGGTGGATAACTGAAGGATGATTGGATTCACCGATTTTGATTTTCAAGGAGATAATGACGACACTAAGTCGACATCTAGGTATTTGTTTACTCTCAATAGGGGAGCAGTATCTTGATTAAGCTCCAAGTAAACCGCTACTGCTGATTCCACCTGCCAAGCAGAGTACCAAGCTACCTCAGAGGCAAGCAAAGAAGCATTTTGACTGCAGAAGTTTGTGCAAGAACTTCAAGTGGTGCCTAATGCGGAGCTGCCTATATCACTATTTTGTGATAATGATGGAGCTTTCTCCCAAGCCAAGGAGCCTAGGGTTCACCACAACACCAAGCATATAGAGAGAAAGTATCACATCGTTCGAGAGATGGTTGAAAAATGATAAGTTTTGTTGCAAAGAGTAGACTAAGAAGACAATGTCTCTGACCCGCTGACTAAGCCATTATCTGAGGCTGTCTTGGAAAGACATCTAAAGAACATGGGTATTGGATACCATGATATGTGGCGTTGAATGCAAGTGGGAGATTGTTAGGAATATGCCCTAGAATGCCACTCAGGGATGAGAGAGTAAGGGCATTGTATGTTGGAATATTTATTCCACACATTATTTAATTTGTGTTTTGATGATTAAAGTTACTAAACAACAAAACAACATAGAGGCGAAGCAAAACGACGAAGCAGACGAAGACGCGAAAAGCTGAGTAAAATACATGTCTAGTGCACGCTAAGACATATATGTTAGCGCACGCTAACGGGGAGTAATCTGCATATCATCCAAGTCCGAAGTAAGATGAAGTGAAGTCAGCTGATGAGATAGCGCACGCTACACGTTATCATTAACGCACGGTATCGAAGTCTTGTTACAGTTGTGAAGGAATTCAAACACAGAATGTCATATGCAATGAAGTAAGCATTAGCGCATGCTACAAATAAGGTATAGCGCACGCTAAGCAGTTTGAATCAAGTCAATCAGAACGTTGGGAAAAGCAAGTCAAAGTCAGCATATCAAACGGATACTTTGACAAGTCATGCAACGGATATATTGTATTAGTGCACGCTACAATGTGTTATTAATGCACGCTAATACAAGATGGTTACGTACGTAAGGAAGAAGGCATAACGTACGTTAAAGAAGAAACGAAGCTACTAGACTAAAACTATGAACAGTCTAACGCACGCTACATGAAAGACATTACGCATGCTAAAGCAAAAATGTGCGATAGTGCATGCTAAGAAGGAAGAGCTAGCGCACGCTAGCTAGTCAACTGGCAGCAATGGCTAGTTTGTGGGAAATGCCTTTACATACCATTCCTATGGTATTGTTTGAGAATAACAACTTCAAGAAAATGAGTCATACATCTGAGAATCATATACTTACATTGTTGTTGTAATATTGAGCTTATATTGTTAGTTTGAGTGTTTATACATTCAACATTATACACGAGAGGTAAAAGAAAAGATACGATTGGATTCGGTGTTATTAAGATCAAGTATCCGGCATTGTTAGAATCGCAATCGATATCTAAGTGAGGTTTATCTAGTACCCAAAGAAAGCTAGAGTGGTTGATTCCTTATCCAATAGAAAAGGAAAAACGGTTTTACTCGGACCGATAGAAGACGAGCTTGTAACGGTAATCCCTCAACCGATTGAAGAGAGGTGCAGAGGTTTTGATCTTAAACCTATAGAAAAAGATCTTAAGAGAGAGGACGTAGGCACGTTTGGCCGAACCTATATAAATCGCTGTGTCATTTGTTTTCCGCACCTTATTTACGCTTCCGCACAAACGGCGCAATATCCGATTTCCTACCAACAATTGGTATCGGAGCGGTACTCCAATATGCGGCTTAACATCCGAGGAGAAAAAGATCAAAAATGGCGTTTCAAATTTCTCCAGCCGAAGGCCTTGCTCTCAACCGACCACCATTTTTTGATGGTGCAAACTTCATGACTTGGAAGAAGAAGATGTCGATATTCATTCTGTAACACCCCCGATATATTCAGGAATATTACAGCGCCGTAAATCCTTTACCTAAGGATTTACAAGGCTAAAGAATTGAACAGACATTAAGAGGTACTGACGAATGGAAATAACGGAATTAAGATACAACAGTTCTGACCAAATACTGAAAAATACAAATGTTAAACAGAAACTTATTAATACATCGCCAAATTCAAATTCATCATAAATGACTTTGTACTTGAGTACTTATTGAAATAACCAATAAACAACGGACAAATAAACCCAGCCGAAACATCACTCTGCACCCTCGTCGTCATGCAGCTCCAGTGGTTGTTTTCCCGCTCTCCTGGATCCTGATCATAAACAAAATGTTCACCCCCGAAGGGGTTAGCACAACGATTGTAGTACAAGTACCAAAATATATTATTCATATTTCACGAAGAATAATAATGTAAACGACAAAAATACCAACAAGTCTTGTCCTACGAGAAACTCATAAATGACCTACATAACTGATAATCACAACATGATATCACAACATACACATGGTAATTCCGACGATCCAGTGTTCACTGCCTAGAACCCACGATGATCCTGTCAGACCAACCCGTGGTGGAAAAACCCGTCCGATGATCCAGCGCACGCTAGCATAGATCCCCCGATGATCCCGTCGGACCAACACGAGGTGGACATACAACAACGACATACATGCACGACAATATATATAACATCAATACATAAAACAAATAAGGTACTTGCCTCGATTCGAAGATAAGAACAATACTTCCACGAAAACGAACACTCGAAGGTCGCCTCCCCTCAATTAATCACGTAACAAGCTCGAACCTTAACAAAAGAAATAATATAGAATTTATCTCACGTCGTACGAATGTCTAACAATTCGATTTACGTACAAAATCTCATAAAATGTAATCTGCCTGAACTTCTTAGCGCACGTTAAGTACTCTGTGTAGCGTGCGTTGAGTCTACTCGATAGCGCACGCAAACAACAAAGCCTAGCGTACGCTAACTATGCATGGTCAGTACTTCACTGATCGGCCGACTGACTCGTCTGATGGCCTAACGTACGTTACATACCAAACGTAGCGTACGTTAACTCATGCTCGATAGCGCATGTTAATCTACATAGCTTAGTGTGCGCTAACTGTGCATGGCAGTTTACTACTGGGCAGTAGACTGATCTCAACATGATCAAACCAAATGAAATCTTCAGTGTTAATTCATGTTACCTCCATGAATATCATGTTCATACGGTTATGAATGATCTTACGGATAACAAGTTCGGATTCAAGAATATGTATACTATTATGAAACCATATTCCATTTCAATTACAATTCCTCATGCGATAATTCGGAAGGATTAACGGTCGATATCAATACCTTTATATCAATCAAAAACTATCATTCTATAGTTTGATTAACATTCCATCTTTACAAGATAAATCCTTCCATGATCAATCCTTTAGATTCGTCTAACAATAATGATGTTAAAGTCAAGTTCATGATTGCTATGAAGACACTAACTAGATTCGGATTTATCAATGATAGAAGTTTCCTCTACTTGTTCAATGTAATAAGATTCTAATCATGATGTTCATAATCAAGGTACTCAAGGCATAATCATCTCAATATTCCAAACATGGTGTGCTTTGGATAATTCACCCAAGAAGATCAATATTTGCTAACATGACTATCTTATTCTCCATAACACGAATCTAGAGTTGAAGATAGAATCAACATACCTTAATATGACGAAATCATTGAACCACAAGGTAGAATCCGACTCCGGTTGGTTATATGCCACTCCAAGGAGTTACTTCTCTTCAATGATCACTCACAAGTAATATCCAATGTTCAAGGATCAAAAAGATGTGTTCTAAGTGTGTTAGGAGGATAATTATTGCTCTCTAGTCTCTCAAGACTGAAGAATGAACGAAGGAAATGGGAATAAAATGGAGTGCTGGCCCATATATAAACTTTCCGCACAAAGCAGATTAGCGCACGCTACTAAGCATCCTTAGCGTGCGCTAATAAGGGTTGACTCCAAAGCTGTCCAGGTTCATCCGCGGGAATCTTATCCGGTCCTACGTCCTGCTGGCGCATGTGTTAGCCGCCTATCTCAATAATTGATTTCCTAGCGCACGCAAGTCCTACATTCATAGCGTGCGCTAGTAGTAGCCGATAGCGTGCGTTAAGCTACATTCTTAGCGTGCGCTATCACGAGTTTGCATGAGAAAATTTGCATGATGATATACTTATGTACAAAGATACCAATGTGAGAAATAACATACTCTGATTATCGAGATCATAAATCCGAATAATACATGGTTCGAATACAGATGAAATACACAATAATAAATTCGGATATTACATACTCTCCTACTAAAAAGGAGTTTCGTCCCGAAACTCAAGACGAAAATAACTCTGGATATCTGGACTTCATACTATTTTTCGTTTCCCATGTGGCTTCTTCCACTCCATGACGTGACCATTGAACTTTGACCAAAACGATTGGTTTGTTCCTCAACTGCTTAACTCGACTCTCGAGTATCTTGACCGGTCTTTCTTCAAACATCCCATCCTGAGCGACTTCGATCTCCCCAAAATCAATGACATGACTAGGGTCCGGTATATATCTTCGTAACTGGGATACGTGGAACATGTTATGAACAAGGCTCAACGACGGCGGCAATGCCAATCTATATGCCAAATCTCCAACTCTTTCAAGGATCTCGAATGGTCCGATATATCTCGGACTCAGCTTTCCCTTGCTTCCAAAACGAAAAATTCCTCGAGTAGGAGAAACTTTTAAAAGTACGTGGCCTCCCGTACTAAACTCCAAAGGGCGACGGCGTACGTCTGCATAAGATTTATGGCGACTCTGGGCGGTCAACAGCCTTTCACAAATCAAGGCTATCTTCTCTCGAGTCTGTACGATCAACTCTGGTTCTGTCCCGATCAAGTCTGATGAATCGTCCCAACATAGGGGCGATCTACATCTCCTTCCGTATAATGCCTCAAACGGTGCCATCTTAATGGAAGCATGCCAACTATTGTTGTAGGTAAATTCAATCAACGGTAGATGAACTTCCCAATCAGTTGACCAATCTAAGGCACAAGCCCTCAGCATATCTTCCACTGTTTGAATAGTCCTCTCGGATTGCCCATCAGTCTCCGGGTGATAAGCTGTGCTGAAGTTCAATTCAGTTCCCAAGTCCCTATGAACTGCTTTCCAAAAGTGAGACACAAAACGGCCGTCTCGATCAGAAACAATGTTCTTCGGCGTACCATGCAATCGAACTATCTCCGAAATAAATACTCGTGCCAACCTCTCTGGTCCCCACGTGTCCTTAATGCCTAGAAAATGAGCTGATTTGGTTAGACGATCAACTATCACCCAAATCATGTTCATTCCTGTCTTGGTTCTCGGCATACTAGTGATAAAGTCCACCGATATGTCCTTCCACTTCCATTCAGGAATCGGGAGCGGCTTCAACATCCCGGCAGGTCGTTGATGCTCGATCTTAACCTGCTGACAAGTCAAGCATTTCGAGACATACTCCGCTACCTCTTTCTTCATGTTGCCCCACCAAAAGTTCTGTTTCAGGTCCTTATACATCTTACTGGTGCCCGAGTGGATAGAATAGGGCGTGCTGTGAGCTTCCTTCATAATCGTCTGTTTCAGAACATCGATATTAAGAACTCAGAGTCGTTTCTGAAATCTTAAAACTCCATCATCATGAATTACGAATCCGGGGGCCTTTCCCTTAATCACTTCATCACGTAACCGAATCATCAGAGGATCATCCGTCTGTCTAGATTTGATATCTTCGGTTAATGATGAAGTTATTTCCATCACGCACAGTTATCCTTGGACTCTTTGTAACCACACTTCAATTCCTTCTCGAATCATCTCTAGCTGAAGGCTAAGTTCGGAGGTCAGAGTCTCCAGCATCTGAATAGAAACAGGCTTGCGGCTGAGTGCATCGGCCACTACATTCGCTGTGCCTGAATGATACAAAATCTCTAAGTCATAGTCCTTAATCAGTTCTAACCATCTTCTTTGCCGCATGTTCAACTCTTTATGACTAAAGATGTATTTGAGACTCTTGTGATCCATAAAGAACTGACAGTGAGTCCCGTACAGATAATGCCTCCAAATTTTCAAAGCAAAAATCACTGTTGCCAGCTCCAAATCATGTGTTGGGTAATTCACTTCATAAGGTTTCAGCTGTCGCGATGCATAAGCGATCACCTTATCATTCTGCATCAATACGCATCCGATCCCTTGGTTTGAAGAATCATTGTAAACTATAAATCCTCCAGTTCCCTGTGGAAGTGATAGAATCGGCGCCGTCGTCAATCTCTTCTTCGATTCATCAAAGCTAATCTGACACAACTCGTTCCACTCCAATTTTTGAGTTTTCTGCAGGAGTCGAGTAAGTGGGCGGGAAATTTTGGAAAACCCTTCCACGAACTGACAATAATACCCAGCAAGTCCTAAGAAACTTCGGACTTCTTTCACGTTCTTTGGAGGCTTCCAATCCAAAATCGCTTCAATCTTCTGAGGATCTACTCGGACTCCTTCAGCTGATACCACATGACCGAGGAACATTACTTCCTTTAGCCAGAATTCACACTTAGAGAGTTTGGCATAAAGTTGCTCGCTTCTTAAAAGTTCTAATACAATCCGCAAATGCTGTGCATGCTCTTCCGGGCTCTTAGAATACACCAGAATGTCATCAATGAACACGACCACAAATTTATCCAAATATTCTATGAACACTCGGTTCATCAACTGCATGAATATAGCAGGTGCATTAGTGAGACCAAACGGCATCACTACAAACTCATAATGTCCGTAACGAGTTCTGAACGCTGATTTCGGAACATCAGGTTCCTTAATCCTCAACTGATGATACCCTGATCTCAGATCAATTTTAGAAAATACTGTTGCTCCTTGCAACTGGTCGAACAGATCATCAATCCGTGGCAACGGATACTTGTTCTTAATCGTCATCTTGTTCAGCTCTCGATAGTCAATACACAGTCGAAGCGATCCATCCTTCTTTCGGACAAAAAGAACCAGCGCTCCCCAGGGCGAAACGCTTGGCTGGATATAGCCTTTGTCTAGTAACTCCTCCAGTTGCTTCTTCAGTTCGTACATCTCAGTAGGTGCCATACGATACGGCGCCTTAGAAATTGGTGTAGCTCCGGGTTCCAGCTCAATGGTAAATTCTACATCCCTTCGTGGAGGTAGTCCATGTAACTCATCAGGAAATACATCTGGAAATTCGTTCACAACAGGAATGGATGAAAGTTCCACAATTTCGTCTTCTTTTTTCATTGCATAGCACCAGTATCCGGTGCAGCCCTGTTTCAACAATTTGACAGCTTTCATCGCTTTGATCAACTTTCCTGAGCTTCCCGGTTTCCATCCCTCAAACAGTATTTCGGAACCATCGTTAGCGATCAGCGAGATATTCCTCCTTCGGTAGTTTATAATTTCTCCATATCGATTAAGCTAATCGTCTCCGAGTATCAGGTCGTCTCCTTGCATTTCTATCACAATCAGATTTGAGAGCCACTCCCTGCCCCCAAATGATACAGGGAAATTTCTAGTCTCTAAGTTCCCAATAATCCTCTCTCCACTCGGTAAACCAACAACATAAGGTTCACAAGTATGAAAACCAGAAACATTCAAACGATTTACACAAGAAAAAGATATAAAAGAATGAGTAGCTCCTGTATCGAATAAAATGCTAACTGGCTGGGAAAGGATCTGGACAGTACCTGATACGACAGCAGCATCCTGATCGTCTGTTCTCCTCATATCGTACAGACGTGGGGGAACAGATCCGACACTCGATGTACCCTTTCGGTCCCACTGTCCTATGCCTCGCCCGCGGCCAAAATTCTGAGGCATCTAAACACTTTGCTGCGACTGTTGGATACTGGCTTCTTTCTGGACTGGCTGTGGTGTACGGGCTCTAAAAGACTTTGTAGCCTCTTCACAGAACACCGCACGATGTCCCTCTCGACCACAATCAAAACAAGTCACGGCAGGTAGGGGCAATTCCGTCGATAGTGCCCCGTCTGGGCGCAGTTAAAGCATTTCCTGGTAACATCAATCATGGTTGATGTTGCTCCAAAGTTCTTTCCGCTCCTAACTGGGTGCGGAGGTTTCTTGAAAGAATGAAAAGATGATTGGGCCTTGCGGGGCCCGCTTCTCTTGTGCTCTGTAAAAGTACCAGAGACTTTCTGCTTCTTGGATTCCGTAAATTTCTCCATAGCTGCTTCCTTGATCTCATACGCCAACGCCTTATCCTGGTATTGACGGAGTGTGGTACATTAAAAACCGGACATGTACCTCTGGATTTCTGGTTTCATCCTCATATCAAAATGGATCATCATTTCTGCATCTGTTCTAACCAGATGTCGAACAAATGCCAGCTGTTGGTTAAACGTCTTAATTGCCTGAGATACTAGCACATCTGAAGGCTGAGTGGAGAAAAACACCCGAACCTTGGCTTCCCTAACAGGATGAGGGCAGTACTGAGCTTCCATCATCAATTTAAACTCTGTCCAATCAGCATCATGGTCTACAGGCCGGATGGCTTCCCACCATTCGGACGCTTCCCCTATCAGAAAGTATTGAGCGATAGAGGCTCTCCGGTCGTCTGGGCAGTTAATTCCGGCAAAGATTTTCTCCAGTTCCTTCAAACAATGGTCCCAGGTGGGAGTCTCAGAAATACCGTCGAATTTAGGTGGTTGCATATTCGCCACCTCTTGCAGCCACCGGTCACCTCGATTTCCCATGTCTCGGATCCCTTGCTGTCTCTCTCCCTACTGTAGTCCCACCGCCACTTGCATTCGGTCCACTACTTGGGCGAACTGAGTCATCTGGTTCACCACCTAATGAAGGATTTCTGGTACAGCAGGTTCCGGTTCGTTATTGATAGATCTCTGTGGCTCGCCTGAGCTATGACTGGCCTGATTAGAAGGCGACGCTTCCCTTTCAGCATTCCTTCGTCCGCGTCCGCGACCGGGACCACGTCCACGTCTGCCTCTCAACATACTGTAAGCATAAATACTCAATATACCGGAAACAATACCATTCAAATGCTCAAGTAAAAAGGAATATAACATGTAAAAGATGAGATAGAGTTTAGGAACTTACAACCACTGCCCGCACGAAGACGTAGGCAATACAATGATGTTATTCGCGGCCTGTTACCTCAAGAGACATCAATGACCCCTATTTTAACCCAATGGCCAAGATATCAATAATCTTAGCTCCGATACCATATTCTATAACACCACCGATATATTCAGGAATATTACAGCGCCGTAAATCCTTTACATAAGGATATTAAGAGGTACTAACGAATGGAAATAACGGAATTAAGATACAATAGTTCTGACCAAATACTGAAAAATACAAATGTTCAACATAAAATTATTAATACATCGCCAAATTCAAATTCATCATAAACGACTTTGTACTCGAGTATTTATTGAAATAACCAATAAACAACAGACAAATAAACCCGGCCGGAACATCACTCTGCACCCTCGTCGTCATGCAGCTCCAATGGTTGTTTTCCCGCTCTCCTGGATCCTAAACATAAACAAAATGTTCACCCCCGAAGGGGCACAACGATGCTAGTACAAGTACCACAACATATTATTCATATTTCACGAAGAATAATAATGTAAACGACAAAAATACCAACAAGTCTTCTCCTACGAGAAACTCATAAATGACCTACATACTGATAATCACAACATGATATCACAACATACACATGGTAATTCCGACGATCCAGCGTTCACTGCCTAGAACCCACGATGATCCTGTCAGACTAACCCGTGGTGGAAAAACCCGTCCGATGATCCAGCGCACGCTAGCATAGATCCCCCGATGATCCCGTCGGACCAACACAAGGTGGACATACAACAACGACATACATGCACGATAATATGTATAACATCAATACATAAAACAAAGAAGGTACTTGCCTCGATTCGGAGACAAGAACAATACTTCCATGAAAACGAACACTCGAAGGTCGCCCCCCCTCAATCAATCACGTAACAAGCTCGAACCTTAACAAAAGAAATAATATAGAATTTATCTCACGTCGTGCGAATGTCTAACAATTAGATTTACGGCCAAAAGCTCATAAAATGTAATCTGCCTGAACTTCTTAGCGCACGTTAAGTACTCTGTGTAGCGTGCGTTAAGTCTACTCGATAGCGCACGCAAACAACAAAGCCTAGCGTATGCTAACTATGCATGGGCAGTACTTTACTGATCAGCCGACTGACTCGTCTGATGGCCTAACGTACGTTATGTACCAAATGTAGCGTACGTTAACTCATGCTCGATAGCGCACGTTAATCTACATAGCTTAGCGTGCGCTAACTGTGCATGGCAGTTTACTACTAGGCAGTAGACTGATCTCAACATGATCAAACCAAATGAAATCTTCAGTGTTAATTCATGTTACCTCCATGAATATCATGTTCATACGGTTATGAATGATCTTACGGATAACAACAACTTCGGATTCAAGAATATGTATACTATTATGAAACCATATTCCATTTAAATTACAATCCTTTAGATTCGTCTAACAATAATGATATTAAAGTCAAATTCATGATTGCTATGAAGACACTTACTAGATCCGGATTTATCAATGATAGAAGTTTCCTCTACTTGTTCAATGTAATAAGATTCTAATCATGATGTTCATAATCAAGGTACTTAAGGCATAATCATCTCAATATTCCAAACATGGTGTGCTTTGGATAATTCACCCAAGAAGATCAATATTTGCTAACATGACTATCTTATTCTCCATAACACGAATCTAGAGTTGAAGATAGAATCAACATACCTTAATATGACGAAATCACTGAACCACAAGGTAGAATCCGACTCCGGTTGGTTATATGCCACTCCAAGGAGTTACTTCTCTTCAATGATCACTCACAAGTAATATCCAATGTTCAAGGATCAAAAAGATGTGTTCTAAGTGTGTTAGGAGGATAATGATTGCTCTCAGGTCTCTTAAGACTGAAGAATGAACGAAGGAAATGGGAATAAAATGGAGTGTTGGCCCATATATAAACTTTCTGCACAAAGCAGATTAGCGCACGCTACTAAGCATCCTTAGCGCGCACTAATAAGGGTTGACTCCAAAACTGTCCAGGTTCATCCGCGGGAATCTTATCCGGTCCTACGTCCTGCTGGCGCATGTGTTAGCCGCCTTGCTCAATAATTGATTTCCTAGCGCACGCAAGTCCTACATTCATAGCGTGCGCTAGTAGTAGCCGATAGCGTGCGTTAAGCTACATTCTTAGCGTGCGCTATCACGAGTTTGCATGAGAAAATTTGCATGATGATATACTTATGTACAAAGATACCAATGTGAGAAATAACATACTCCGATTATCGAGATCATAAATCTGAATGATACATGGTTCGAATACAGATGAAATACACAATAATAAATCTGGATATTACACATTCGAGCTTACGACATCGAACTTTGGAAGGTGATTTGTCTTGGTCCAAAAATTCCAACGAATTCCAACGGTATGCCTAAAACTTTTGAAGAATATGACGACTCTGATTGGAAAAACGACCATTTCAATTATAAGGCAACTCAACTTCTCTATTGTGCCTTAAATCCGGAAGAACACAACTGGATATCATCGTGTGATAGTGCCAAAGAAATCTGGAAAATGCTTGAGGTAACACACGAAGGTACGTCTCAAGTCAAAGAGATGAAGATAAACATGCTCCTTCACGATTATGAATTATTCCAAATGAAGGACGACGAATCCATCTCGATTATGCTCGACCGATTTTCGGTCATCACTAATGGATTAGCATGTTTCGAAAAACCACTTTCGAGTAGTGAGAAAGTAAAGAAAATTCTCCGATCACTACCTCGAGAATGGGACGGTACGGTTACGGCAATAATGGAATCAAAAGATTTAAATACTCTCAATTTTAGTGCTCTCGTTGGTTCTCTTATCAACTACGAGATCGTTCTAAAATCTCGGAATGCCAAACCGAAACCGAAGGAAAGATCGTTAGCCATGAAGGCTAAGATGTCGAAAAAGAAAGAAGAATTCCCGGTGGACGAAAGTGATGAAGAAATGGCATATTATGCCAAGAATATTAATAAGTTCCAACACTTATTAAAATGGAGAAAGAAGGACATTCAAGCGAGCGAACCTAAGAAATTCGACAACACTTGTCGATTATGTGGTAAACCAGGCCACTTTGCTAAGAACTGTCGAGTAAAGCAAAAGGAGGTTTTAATCGCAACATGGAGTGACGAAGATCCCGATGAAGATTTTCTTGACCAAAATAATCTCGCTCTCATGGCCCGGAGTTCATTCGATGATAGCGACGTCGAAAGCCAAGTAAGTAACTCCTACGACGAACTCTTTGAAGCATTCGAGTTATTACATGCGAACTATCAAAATGCTTTAAATGAAATTAAATCCCTCAAGTCTAAATATAAAACTTTGGAAATTGAAAATTCCAAAAATCTTGAAAAAGGGAAATTTGTGGAAATCGATCATTCGAAATGCATTGAAAATGAGAATATTTTAAAGAATGATTTTTAAAAGCTCAAGATGAACTAAAAACTTTGACAAATAAATTCTCGTGCGGCAACGATAAATTTGAACAAATGTTATGTGTTCAAAAATATACTCTAAATAAAGAGGGGTTAGGATTCAAACCACGTTCGAAAAACGAATCCGTCAATTTCAAAATACCCCGATGTGAAAAATATTTGAAAATTGGGCATCATATTTCTAACTGTAAAAGCTCAAGACGAACGATAAAAATTAAAAAGATTTGGGTTCCTAAAGGAACAAACGTTTCAAATATCGTTCACGTTTCAAAAGAAAAGCCAACTATAGGTTGGATCCCCAAAAATAAATTTTAACAATTGATATTTTAAAAAAGGGGGAGATAATACTTTCAGGGGGAGTATTAATGCACAAATTGGTATCATGCATATTTATATTCCATTTGATACATTCTATATTTTTTCACTTTTTGATGAAGACAAAAAGGGGGAGAAGGAGATGAATTGAGATAAAAATGAGAAGGAGAATTGAGATAAAAATGAGAAAAATCGAAAAAGTCGAAAAGAAAAGAAAAGCATTCAAACAGGGGGAGTTGAAAAATAAGGGAGATGTTGAAAACAAAAGAGAATTGGAGAAACTAACAAAAGGATCAAAGCCGAAAACTTTGATTCGTATATATATACATATATTTTATTTTTACAGATTTTATCCAATTCAAGAGTTGTTTTGTAATCATCAAAAAGGGGGAGATTGTTGGAATATTTATTCCACACATTATTTAATTTGTGTTTTGATGATTAAAGTTACTAAACAACAAAACAACATCGAGGTGAATCAAAATGACGAAGCAGACGAAGACGCGAAAAACTGAGTAAAATACATGTCTAGCGTACGCTAAGACATATATGTTAGCGCACGCTAACGGGGAGTAATCTGCATATCAGCCAAGTTCGAAGTAAGCTGAAGTGAAGTCAGCTGATGAGATAGCGCACGCTAGACGTTATCATTAACGCACGCTATCGAAGTCTTGTTACCGTTGTGAAGGAATTCAAACACAGAATGTCGTATGCAATGAAGTCAGCATTAGCGCACGCTACATAGAAGGTATAGCGCACGCTAAGCAGTTTGAATCAAGTCAATCAGAACGTTGGGAAAAGTAGGTCAAAGTCAGCATATCAAAAGGATACTTTGACAAGTCATGCAACGGATATATTGTATTAGCGCACGCTACAATGTGTTATTAACGCACGCTAATACAAGATGGTTACGTACGTAAGGCAGAAGGCATAACGTACGCTAAAGAAGAAACGAAGCTACTGGACTGAAACTGGGAACAGTCTAACGCACGCTACATGAAAGACATTACGCACGCTAAACCAAAAATGTGCGATAGCGCACGCTAAGAAGGAAGAGCTAGCGCACGCTAGCTAGTCAACTGGCAGCAACGGCTAGTTTGTGGGAAATGCCTATAAATACCATTCCTATGGTATTGTTTGAGAATAACAACTTCAAGAAAATGAGTCATACATCTGAGAATCATATACTTACATTGTTGTTGTAATATTGAGCTTATATTGTTAGTTTGAGTGTTTATACATTCAACATTATACACGAGAGGTAAAAGAAAAGATACGATTGGATTCGGTGTTATTAGGATCAAGTATCCGGCATTGTTAGAATCACAATCGATATGTAAGTGAGGTTTATCTAGTACCCATAGAAAGCTAGAGTGGATGATTCCTTATCCAATAGAAAAGGAAAAATGGTTTTACTCGGACCGATAGAAGACGAGCTTGTAACGGTAATCCCTAGACCGATTGAAGAGAGGTGCAGAGGTTTTGATCTTAAACCTATAGAAAAAAATCTTGAGAGAGAGGACGTAGGCACGTTTGGTCGAACCTCTATAAATCGCTGTGTCATTTATTTTCCGCACCTTATTTACGCTTCCGTACAAACGGCGCAATATCCGATTTCCTACCAACATTGTACTTGTAATTATGGAATAATTAATAAAAGGCAATTCGATTCATTCACTGTTTATTGTATTTCAATTGCATTCTTGACTTGGTAAACATTGAAGTGAAGTCCATGTAAATAAATCGAACATTCCAGTCTCGTTATGAGATAAGAGAAAATGTACTGGAAGTGTTTGAAGTTTATTTACGTAAATCGTTCGCAAAACTTAAATGGGCATTAAGTTTTAATAAGACTTGTATAACTGATGGTATGACATGTGCATGACTAGATAGCATCGTTATAAATATATTGGTGGGACCAGTATACTCGAACACGACTCATACTTGATTCAGTCACACAGTATTCACTCTCGGAGAGTCGATGACGAATCGAAAGGTTGTGATAGTATACGTGGACCTTTACTTGAGGGTTCAGTAGAAGATGTGCCTATGACGTTTAGTTTGTCATTAGAGTAGTTAGACTCATTTGCTTAATTGCTGAGTCGACCTCGAAGTGCGGACTATACGGGCAGGTAGCAGTCTTTACTGTATGTCAAGAAAGGATTCTATCTCCTGTTAGTGAGCAGGCGTATGTCCTATACGGTTAATGGCAAATAAGATCATAAGTCTTTGGCCAAAGCATTCTGATATAGTCATATTAGATACACTATTAATCAGTCGGTCTTGATTTACATTAACTCATGTATAGAGTCTAGTCAACAGTAGGGTTTGACTTTACCGTGACCCGAAGACTTGACCGGGACATCTGATGAAGGGTCTATACATATATGGTATTCACGACATAATGATTCTGGAATGATCCCTTCATTCATTCTCAGTTGGGGTTTATAGTGCAGCCCACTAGGCTGGCTAAGTGCTGCCCGCACTCATTGGTTCCTCCCAATGCCGGCTGAGACGGACCTACGGAGTCGCGCATCAGGAACGTTGACGGATAAATGCGAATTTATTATCTCTCTAATTATATAAGATATTGAATATCTAATTATGATTTATTGGATGAATCAAATGGCGGTGTTATGAATTAAAATTAAGTTACCGGGTAATTAATTTAATTCATAAATTATATTTCTTAGAGAAATATATTTGTATTTGATATAATTAATTAATTGAATTAATTAATTTATATAAATACATTGGTAATTAAACGGAGTGTATTTAACGGAGTCATTTGACGAACATCCGGTACACGAGCCGAGTAACTCGGCTCGTTTTCTAGGATACTTCCTACCATAGCCGCCTTCCCCCCCCCCCCCCCCACATGTCCACCTTGCATGTGTGTTGTCATGTTTTAATTATAAGTTGAGATTCTTATTCTCAAAATAATTACTACATGATATGTGATTATTATATGCGATATAATATGACAAACACATATGAGGAGAGAAGTAGACTTCATAACTCCATCTTCAATTTCTGGAGCAGACTTCTGCCGTGAGACATCTTGAGGGAGAGAGAGTTATGTAACACCCCCAATCCACTTAGGGACATTACACGTCATAGATCCTTTCCACAAGGATCTACCAGGCAAGAAACCACAAAACAAACCCACACGTGGTCAGTTCGTCCAAAACATAAAACCGTAGACCGATTAGGTCTCTCAAAATACAACATAGAAGTACAACCGACAAACCAAAATACATCTCGATCACAATTTACACAACATGTCCATCCTCTTAAGGATGACAAAGAACTAGAGATAAATACTTGGTCCGACAGATCACTGAAGGACAACCGACCACAACTGTGACTAGTATCACTGCTTTACATCATCCTCCATGCCGATCTTGTGGTTGCTCCCTCTCAAATCGGAATACCTGAAAAACATAATATAATCCCCTAACGAGGGGTTAGCGATGGAAATCACTAGAAAGTAACCAAGCTATACAATTATACATCAAGAATACAACTGTTATGAAAATAACATCTCGACAAGGTAGTAACACGATCCCCGAGTCTAAAGTCTTTTGAAAATTATTTCCTTTAAAACAAATCATGTGAATTACTCCAGAAATCACTATAAGAGTATATGTATAGACTTCGGGGGTCTCAGTGTAAAATCAGGGAAAGATTTATAATTCTTCCTTTCGAAAGGGGTTTCTCTCAAAACCATATAATTGCTTCAATTCTCAACCAAGCCTCAAGAGCAAAACCATATTCATCAATTTAACCGGGATTTGAGATTCAAACATAAACAATTCAGAAATGTTAAATCAACAGTCAAATCATCTCCGTGTCCCCGAAGGGTCCCATCCGGATTAGCTCATCGAAAATAAATTTAAGCACACCCATAAGTTATCTTGACATTGCACTCGCAAGTGAAGATTCTCGGAGCCCTCTTCAGACTTATTAGATTAGATAACCTTATGGTCAAATAGTAACGTCTAGCCGTACTCACAAGCACGCGCCTCCGGAGGCCTCGACGGACCTTACCCGGATAACATCATTCAAATACGCCCATAAGTTATCATGACATCGCACTTGCAAGTGATGATTCTCGGAGCCCTCCCCAGACCTACCCGAATTGATAACCTTATGGTCACAACGTAACGTCTGGCCGTACTCGCAAGCACGCGCCCCCGGAGGCCTCGACGGAACCCTACTAGGGCAACATCTCAATTCCCCAATTAAACACAACAACAAAGATATAATATTCACCACAACCGCAAACACATAACACATAAGTTAATGCATCATAACTTCCACAAGGGCACAACATTCAGCACACCGTCATTCAAGAAAAAGGCTAACGAGCGAATAATACAAGTATTACGTGATTCCACAAATCCTCGATTAACTACTCATTTCTAGTATCCACTTTAAGCACGGAATAATATGAAATGGTTGTTATCATTCTTCATGAAACTCAAGTTTACGTTCGTAATTACTTTCATAAAATCACATCTTCGTTAAAAATAAGTTACGATTAAATATACCGTCACTAAAAAGTCCATGCTAAATTCACGACACATCAAATTCTCAAAGTATAAGGAATATAGATGAGATACTCGCCTCAAGTCTAAATCACGCGAAGCAACGGGAAGCTCGACCGGAAACCCTCGAATCCTCCAACTAGGTTGAAAACATAAGAACAACATAATTACTATGAAATCGATCACAAGGGAGATGGAAAACAAACGAAATTCTCAACAAGAACTCGTAGAGACATAGGATCGAACACTTGGGGTTCAATACCTCCCCAAGGACATCAAGAACTTCACCCGAACCCGAATTCGATAATAAATATGAATCAAATCGTTGGAATATATTCAATACAACCGAATAATGATACACAACTCTGCGATTCATGAAGAACGACTCGAATCCTAAAGATTCTCAAAATACATAGAAAAGGGTTTCCAAGAGATTTACCTCGAATCAATGATGAATAACACGAATTGATGATGTTAATCAACACCAAGAACTCACGAAAGATGAAGGCTTGGAGTTACAAGACTTCAAAATCGCCCCCTGAAGAACTCTTGCGTCGCCCGACGAACAAAAACGAAGAGGAGTGAAAATGAGGGCTGCTGTCCTCTGCCCGCTGTTTTAAAACAGTGGGTTGTTACGGCCGTAACAGCAAGAGGATTACGGCCATAACATTAGGCCTATTATGGCCGTAAGTAGTGGGGTGTTTAACACCCTGCTAGACAGCAGCTTGGGAAGGCTGCTGTCCGAACCGCCCCGAACGACACCGAAACCCGAACCTGCTAATAATCCGAACATATGGTTACGAAGCATTCCCGATGATGAATATAAGCGCTAAAAAGAAACACAATTCCGACTGTATGAAGGTTCGGAATAACGACAACAAAAGTAATTATCCCAAACTTCGGAAAATTACAAAATGGCCTAAAACGTCCGCAAATCACAATATGACATCAAACAACCAAACCGAAGCTCATAGCACGCATAACTAAGCTCAACAGACTTATAGGAAACATGAAACCATAGTTTCGAACCACCATCACACGAAATGAACCAAATTGCGGAAAAAGTCGCTCAAAACACAGATTCGGTAAAACAACCCCGGAACAAACTCGGATGACCAAACACGCAGAACAAAACATTATCAAAATGTCAAAACGCTCGCATGCGAGTCCTGGAAATCAAAAAAATGCCAAAAGTGAAAAATTATCGAAAGAGAAATTCACGGGTATTACATTCTACCCCTCTAAAAAGAAGTTTCGTCCAGAAACTTAAAAAGAAAGGAATGGTGAAGTCACAAACAACAAATCACGACCGATAAAATCTCAGTGATACCGATGAATCGATCCCGATACCGATGCCGAAGCACAATTCTGGGAAACTTCATGGAACATTTCACAATACTGAACTTTGTGGCCCTCAAGTTCACAATTATAACAAGTAATCCGTTGCGAAGGGAAATTAATTGGATTAATTTATATTAAAATTAATTGTTTAATTTCGTTGCCGTTACATGTTGTATGGAATCCTTATGTGATGGTGATATAGCTCGTGGATTTAGTTTTTGAATTGTTCGATTCGATTGGGTTGTAAAGGCCGTTTTGAGCCTATTTATATTTACTAGAAAAATTTGTATAGGATACAATTTTTTGATGACGTAATTATTATTTTGGGTATGACGAAGACTGGAGACAACTGACCGAGAAGACAAAGAATCGAAGACTGTATATTTTTTTATTGGGTCATTCACTTGGCCCAGTGATAAGTGTCAGTTTTATACACTTACCCATGGTTTGTATCGATATATTTCACCCATAATTGAGCTAGTCTACTCATTTTTGCTTAGAATTAATTAGCTTTTAATAATGTTAATATTTATCAGATGAAGATGTAAATTTAGTCTTAATCGGATTGAATTACTGATTTACTCAAGAAATAACATGTTTATAAAATAATCTCTTTGTTGAATTTTTTATGTATACATCTTGTAGGGCTTTCAGAGACAAGTTCGACAGTCTTTCCGGATTCAAAATCAGAGTTAAATATCAAAAGTTATCATCCGAAGAAGATTTGGGGCAAAAACGCAAAGTCTAAGAAATTCTGGGCTGAAAATGAAGTCTGAAACTCCATACGGGCATGTACGGGCGTAACTCACAAAAATGAAAATTTACGAAGCCATATTACGGCCGTAACTCCTCAATGTTACGGCCGTAAGTCATCATAGTTACGGCCGTAACTCTTGACAGATTGTGATCATTGTCTAATTTTTTATACTTTTGGTCTATTATTGAGGGATGGCTGGCATTGATCCGATCTAATGTAATAATGCTGGAGTTTTGGAACTATTAGATGACTTTAGGTGTATATATAGACCCCTTAGATCCATCATTATTGAATCATTCATCTTATATTTTCTCACTTTGTAATACTTTTTCTTTTTGTGGGAAGAACACACTTGTGTTCTTGAGTGATTTGTGTAAGTGTGGTTTAGCTTATGTTGCTGAGGAAGTTTATTGCTTCTTTCTCCTTTATCTACTAAGGGATTTAGGATCAATTCTTTCCCCTTTTCAACTATTAATGACCACTCATGCTTGTAATATGTTGAATAAACCCTTAATGGGCTAAGTTACCTAAGTTGGGATTATAAACAAGGTTAGTCATGTTATTTAAGTTTGTATAAAGATCTATTATGAATTACTTATTATTATGTGTGATTTTCATTGTTTTACCAATCTTTATTTATTTGGCCAATAAATGACGATATTTATGGTCTTCATATGTTTCGAAAGAAAATATGTTTGATTAGATCAAATGATCTTCACTCTAAGTTGTTCTAGGGGATAGAAATATACCTCTTGATAAGTGTCAGTTTTATACACTTATCCATGGTTTGTATCGATAAATATCACCCATAAATGAGCAAGTCTACTCGTTTTTTGCTTTTAATTAATTAGTTTTTAATAATTTTATTTTTATCGGATGATAATGTAAATCTAGTCTTAATCGGATTGAATTACTAATTTACTCAATAAATAACATGTTTATAAAATATTCTCTTTGTTGAGTTTTTTATGTATTCATGTTGTAGGGCTTTCCGAGACGAGTTCGGCAGTCTTTCCGGATTCAAAATCAGAGTTATATATCAAAAGTTATCATACGAAGAAGATTTGGGGCAAAAACGCAAAGTCTGAGAAATTCTGGGCTGAAAACGTAACTCACAAAGCAACCAGTGAGCAAATTTACGAAGCCATGTTACGGCCGTAACTACTGAATGTTACGGCCGTAAGCCATCCAAGTTACGGCCGTAACTACTGAATGTTACGGCCGTAACTCTTGACAGATTGTGATCATTTGTCTAATTTTTTATACTTTTTGTGTATTATTGAGGGGTTGGCTGGCATTGATCCGATCTATTGTAATAATGCTAGAGTTTTGGAGCTATTAGATGACTTTCGGTGTATAAATAGACCCCTTCGATCCTTCATCATTCATCATTCATCTTATAATTTTTCCACTTTTTGTAATATTTTCTTTTTGTGTGAAGAACACACTTGTGTTCTTGAGTGATTTGTGTAATAGTGGTATAGCATATGTTGTTCAGAGAGTTTATTGCTTCTTTCTCCTTTATCTACTAAGGGAGTTAGGATCAATTCTTTCTCTTGTTCAACTAATAATGACCACTCAAGCTTGTATTATGTATATTAAACCCTTCATTGGCTAAGTTACCTTAGTTGGGATTATAAACAAGGTTAGTCATGTTATTTAAGTTTGTATAAAGATCTATTGTGAATTACTTATTATTGTGTGATTTTCATTGTTTTAACAATCTTTATTTATTTGGCCAATAAATGACGATATTTATGGTCTTCATATGTTTCGAAAGAAAATATGTTTGATTAGATCAAATGATCTTCACTCTAAGTTGTTCTTGGGGATAGATATATACCTCTAGACCTTGTATGGTTCTTTGAGTTATTTTCATAAATCCTAATGCTATGTATTGAAGCCAATCAACATAGAAATATAGTGGATTGATTTAATATATAAGGGGCATTTTATAGTTCGAAAGAGAAACCGTCTTTTTAAGAAAAATCGAATCTACACAACATAATAAGTAAATTCATCTTATGATCTCCTATACATCTTCTATAACTAATGATGAACTAAGTTTGTAATCCAACTATTTCATTTTATCTTCTATTAATCTATTATTAGTGTAATCTTTCATTTCCTTGAATATTATAACTATTTTCTTTGCAATTATTAAACCAAACTCTTTAATTGTGTGTTTCACTCATCTTAGTATCTATAAAAATAGACTAATAGTGTATAATTCAAATTATAACCAAACTTTCTTGTGGGATCGATAAACTAGACTCAAAAAGTCCACTTACTACTTGATACGATATCGTGCACTTGTGATAGTTACGCTAAGAACGTGTCAAGTTTTTAGCGCCGTTGCCGGGGAAGTAAAAGTGTTCTTTTTGAAATCTTATATTGTAAACTATTTTTATAGATACAAATATCTCGACGTTGTAACTTATTACTCAATTGTGTTTGTCTGGTCAAGTGGCGGATAACGGTACTCCGTGACTATTAAAGTCGGATTTTTCAGTTTCCCACAACAACTGATATTTGTAGATATTTTCTCCATTTATTTTCATTTTTATTTTTTTTTATCATGGAAGAAACTTTGAATAAAATCGAAAAACGATTTCCCTTTCTGAGCAAAAATGTCATTTTAAAGATTTATAAGACGAGACTTGAAAGGATGAGGTTACGTATGACTAAAAGCATACCTTTTGACATAAGATTCATTATTGAAGCCAACGTAAGAATAGCAGGTGAATTGACAGAAATACCTACTAGATTTTTACCAGGGCTAGGAAAAAGTTCATATGCCAAGAAACGACGAGCAAAGATGATAGCCGATTGCTATAAATGTGTTAGATGGAACTATAATTTAAAATGTCGATCTTTAGGAATTCCATCTACAAGCAGAGAAGATAAAATTCAATTCATTAAGGATTGTCTGAATAAAGAGAATTTAGATGATATCGAAATTTCTCTTGACACGCATCCTAGTGGACTCGTACATTACGGAATTCGATGTTTGTTGAATAAATTCAAACCAGAATATGAACAACGTCTTGGGAATCTGACGTTAAAAGACCCTGTTTGCCAATTTGTAGGAAAATTGGATGGGAAGCTTCTCCCTGGCTCATAGAAGGCGTTTAGGCCGTTTCTGAACGTAAAATCAGAGGAAGATGTGAGCCACAATCAAAACCACTGTACATACTCGTGAGTATCTTTAATTGTTGTCGTGTGATGAGATTTTCTGAATAAAAAATGTGATACGCGATAAATGCATTCATTATTCTATTGAGTAGTTGGAGCGCAATCAACGCAATCACAAACTTGTTAAACAGTTTTTACCTTCTTTTTCTTCTTTAAATAAACTTTGTGTTTGTTTATTTTATTCATCCCTCAAACTTGTACTTTTCTCTTTTTCTCTCTAAAAAAAATTCTTTTCAAAAATGGAGTCATCATCTTCAACAAAAAAAATTAGCACAGTCTGCATTTTTGGTAGAGCTAGTTATGGAAAAGAGGCTTGCTTTACTGAAGCAGCCCCCAATTTGGGTCTTACCTTAGGAGAAAAATGCATTCATGTAGTTTACGGAGGAGGAAGTCTAGGATTAATGGGACGAGCTGCTGCTTCTGCCTATATGGAATGAGTAAGAGTGTTGGGAATAATTCCAAAACCTCTGGCTGAAAGTAAAATCACCGGGGCAACTATTGGAGATGAGTTTAGATCTGTAAATATGCAAGATCGCATAACTCACATGATAAATAATTTTGGCGCCTTTATCACCCTTCCCGATGGTTTTGGCACCCTTGAAGAACTTTTTCATGTGGTTACCAAAGCCCAGCTAAATGTTCATCAAAAACCAATAGGTCTGCTTAATGTCAATGGTTTCTTTGATGGTTTACTATCTTTCATCGACTACTCTACTGAAAAGGGTTTTATTTCCGAGCGTGCTAAACGAATCATAGTCATTGCAACAACACCAGAAGAACTAATCAAAAAACTCAATGAATTCGTTCCTCAACCAGATTCAGTTCTAGCTAAAATTGTCTGGATGGAAGATTTTACCGTGAGAAAACGAAAAGTGGATTCATTCCTCTCCCTTTGATAACCCATGTCGGACCTCTTGTATTTTTACTTCCTGTTGTGTGTAATAATCGTGCTAAATGGTGGCAGCTTAAGGAGTTTCTTCTTGATCTCTTGACGCGCATCTATTCGCAATTTATGTATTGTTATTTTATTGCTGTAATTTTTATTATTTTTTTATTAAAGCATTGATGGCAGCGTAAGGCGACTCTTCGGACTTTCTTGAAGTGCATCTTAAAAATTGTGTTATACTTCCGAGTATATTTTATTTTCTTTTGTTGTTTGCCTCGTATATTTATTCTATTGCAGATTCTAAAAGGCGTGAGCTCAAGCAAAACTTTCATCAACAGGGAGTATTCTACTTTTCTCCATTGCTTTTTATTTTATTTTTTTTCTATTTTTTTTAAAACTGAGGACAGTTTTATTTTCAACTTTGGGGGTGGTATGTTTTGGTGTGCCGGTATTTTGGTGTGTTTTGATTATTTTGGTTATTTGCCTTAAAAATTTTTTAGTATATATATACACACATATATATATATATAGTATTTTGATTTATGATATTTCTAGATCTGGCCATAACACCAATAAGTCAGCTATATACAAGCTTCTCAAATCATTTTAACCGGTAAAAAAAATTGTATATTCCAAAATTTTTGAGCCTTAATCTCTCTTTCCAAGCCTTGTAGTTATCAAATAAAATCGAGTCATTCATTACCTTGAGAAAAGAAGAATCAGTCGGTTGCTGAAAAATAGCACTGAAATTTACTTAATCTGTGGAGTTTTTGATTTTTCATGCTTAGCTAATAAACGATTTTCTGCAAAAATTCTATTCCCTAAAAAAAGGAGTCATTGGTGAAAAGAGCTACATGTTAGCAAATAACGGTGTGAAAGCTATCACCTAAAAAAAATGACAAAAAGGAGAAGTGTTGAGCAGCAACAGCTGCCTAATTTTGGGGATCCTAAAATTTTGCGAAAAATAAAGGACTAACCATTGTTGGTGTGTAGCTGCCGTCTCACAAAATAGTTGGTGAAAAGAGCTACACGTTAGCAAATAACGGTGTGAAAGTTGTCACCTTAAAAAAAAAAGATAGAAATTGTGTTGGTGAAAAGAGCTACACGTTAGCAAATAACGGTGTGAAATCTATCACTAAGTGATGTAGTTTATGAGCAGATCTGAATTAATTAGCGGCTGAATTTCAATACATTCAATTTCGTGAAAAATCACAATATTTGATGACGCCAATGAAATTCTTCTTCATATTGAGTCGAAAAATAAACGAGTGATCAAGAGCAATCATTAAAGGAAGTCGTGTGTATCACGAGTGGAAAAGAAATAATCAACCTTTTGGGGGGGAACCTTGCATTTTGGAATTACAAAAATAAAACCGTGTTTTAACTTCAAAATCATTTATAGATTTATTTTGAATCTTGATTCATTTATATCTACTGTATAAATCTGGTTTTTGTGTATTAATGGCATTTTGATCTCCTTTTCTCTTTTTATATTTTAATTTATGTTTGTATTAATTTTTCTTATTTTATTTTAGAGCATGAATAATAAAGAGTCTTGCTCGGGACTAGCAAGAATTCAAGTTTGGGGGTGTGATAAGTGTCAGTTTTATACACTTATCCATGGTTTGTATCAATAAATATCACCCATAAATGAGCAAGTCTACTCGTTTTTTGCTTTTAATTAATTAGTTTTTCATAATTTTATTTTTATCGGATGATGATGTAAATCTAGTCTTAATCGGATTGAATTACTGATTTACTCAATAAATAACATGTTTATAAAATATTCTCCTTGTTGAGTTTTTTATGTATTCATGTTGTAGGGCTTTCTGATACGAGTTCGGCAGTCTTTCCGGATTCAAAATCCAAGTTATATATCAAAAGTTATCATTCGAAGAAGATTTGGGGCAAAAACGCAAAGTCTGAGAAATTCTGGGCTGAAAACGTAACTCACAAAGCAACCAGTGAGCAAATTTACGAAGCCATGTTACGGCCGTAACTACTGAATGTTACGGCCGTAATCCATCCAAGTTACGGCCGTAACTACTGAATGTTACGGCCGTAACTCTTGACAGATAGTGATCATTTGTCTAATTTTTTATACTTTTTGTGTATTATTGAGGGGATGGCTGGCATTGATCCGATCTATTGTAATAATGCTAGAGTTTTGGAGTTATTTGATGACTTTAGGTGTATAAATAGACCCCTTAGATCCTTCATCATTCATCATTCATCTTATAATTTTTCCACTTTTTGTAATATTTTCTTTTTGTGTGAAGAACACACTTGTGTTCTTGAGTGATTTGTGTAATAGTAGTATAGCATATGTTGTTCAGAGAGTTTATTGCTTCTTTCTCCTTTATCTACTAATGGAGTTAGGATCAATTCTTTCTCTTGTTCAACTAATAATGACCACTAAAGCTTGTATTAAGTATATTAAACCCTTAATGGGCTAAGTTACCTTAGTTGGGATTGTAAACAAGGTTAGTCATGTTATTTAAGTTTGTATAAAGATCTATTGTGAATTACTTATTATTGTGTGTGATTTTCATTGTTTTAACAATCTTTATTTATTTGGCCAATAAATGACGATATTTATGGTCTTCATATGTTTCGAAAGAAAATATGTTTGATTAGATCAAATGATCTTCACTCTAAGTTATTCTAGGGGATAGAAATATACCTATAGACCTTGGATGATTCTTTGAGTTATTTTCATAAATCCTAATGTTATGTATTGAAGCCAATCAACATAGAAATAGAGTGGATTGATTCAATATATAAGGGGCGTTTTATAGTTCGAAAGAGAAACCGTCTTTTTAAGGAAAATCGAATCTACACAACATACTAAGTAAATTCATCTTATGATCTCTTATACATCTTCTTTAACTAATGATGAACTATGTTTGTAATCCCAACTATTTTATTTTATCTTCTATTAATCTATTATTAGTGTAATCTTTCATTTCCTTGAATATTATAACTCTTTTCTTTGCAATTATTAAACCAAACTCTTTAATTGTGTGTTTCACTAATACTAGTATCTATAAAAATAGACTAATAGTGTATAATTCAAATTATAACCAAACTTTCTCGTGGGATCGATAAACCGGACTCAAAAAATCCACTTACTACTTGATACGATATCGTGCACTTGCGATAGTTACACTAAGAACGTGTCACCTCTAGACCTTAGATGATTCTTTGAGTTATTTTCATAAAACCTAATGCTATGTATTGAAGCCAATCAATGTAGAAATATAGTGGATTGATTCAATATATAAGGGGCGTTTTGACATTCGAAAGAGGAACCGTCTTTTTAAGGAAAATTGAATCTACACAACATAATAAGTAAATACATCTTATGATCTCCTATACATCTTCTATAACTAATGATGAACTAAGTTTGTAATCCCAACTATTTCATTTTATATTTTATTAATCTATTATTAGTGCAATCTTTCATTTCCTTGAATTTTAGAACTATTATTGCATTTTCATTGCAATTGTCAAACCAAACTCTTAAATTGTGTGTTTCAATTATATAAATCTCTATAACAAATAGTTAAAGTGTATAATTCATATATAACCTAACTTTCTCATGGGATCGATAAACCGGACTCAAAAAGTCCACTTACTACTTGATACGATATCGTGCACTTGCGATAGTTACACAAAAGACGTGCCACCCAGTACTTAGGAATTAGGTCCATGAGCTATATGTTGGTAGTAACTAGGTTACTATTTTCTGTTTTTCATTTTGAATGATTGACAAACATACAAACGCGCGTATAAATGAATTAATGTGCAAAGTGTAAAATTAATCGCGAAATTCTCCCGACAACAAACAGACTAAGTTTGAAATATGTTACGAGCTTTCCTACCCTCCATGAAACTCATAAAAAATTGATACCCGAGCTGGTGTGTTATGCTTTCGAGTTATCGGGGTAGTACATTTGATAGAGGTTGAAAAATTCTTGAGTGCATTAGATGCCTTCGGTTGGTGATAAATTTCACCCCTAGAAACCCGATAGCTTGCCGGGTGAGATTCAATAGTCAAACCGATAGACGTTGGTGGTCAAAAACTTAGATAGTCTGGATTTCCAAGAAACCTGATAGGTTGAGGTCATGAAAACTAGGGGTAAAAGAAGATCAAATCATCCGTTAGACGGGTTGGTGTTAGACACCACTTTACAAAAATTTATTGGCAAGAAACCTGATAGGTTGCGTCTGTTAAAATTTTTAAAGAACTTGATCACCACTAAGAAATCGATCTAATCATGATTTCCGGATTATAACATGGGAGTGTATAATTCCGATAAAATTAGTGGGAGCCGAGATAAGAATTATACAAGCCCTTAAATTCTATACTCGGTCATAATAAAACAAGTCAATAATTTAATCTTGTCTAAATCTTTGCATAAAACGAATCTGAATCTCTCTAAAATGGCTAAAAACCCCACTTGCAATACTACTTGAAAAGAATCTCCTAACTCGCCCCAACTTTGTTGACTGGTTGCGGAATTTGATGATTGTACTCAGTATGGAGTCTCTGGGATACGTCTTGGAGGCGTACATTCCACCGACTCCAATCCGGACCTGGGGTAATCAGGAAGATATTAACGTCCATGAAAATTGGGTCAAGGATGACGTGCTAGTCCGTGGATTTATGACGGGCTCAATGACAAATGAGCTGCAGAGAGCGCACGAGAAAATGACTTCTGCTAGGCAGATTCTCGCACACTTGACCGAACTTTATGGAGAGCACATTAGGATTGCTAGATATGAGATATCGAAGTAGTTGTTCAGTGCTAGGATGAAAGAAGGGAGAAAGTGTAATACCCGTGATTTCGATTTCCGGAAATCTCTTTTTTTTCGGCGGAAGTCCGTTTTGACGACTCGCTCATGACCGTTTCGTCATTCCAAGAATGATTAATTCTGCACTTTTTGTCATCCGAGCTCGTTTCGGTGTCGTTTTGTTGAGTTCCGTGCTTTTTAGCGGTTTTTCCGCACTTGAGTTCGATTCTTGCGAATCTCGTCTGAAACTGTTGTTTCGACTTTCTCGTAAGTTCATTTAATGTTATTATTCATGTTGCAAGCTTCGGTTTGGTTATTCGATCACGTATCGTGATTTTGGGGCGTTTTGGGCCATTTTGGTAATTTCCCAAAGTTTGGGGTAATTACTTTCCGTTGTCGAATTTCGAGCCTTCGGGTAGTCGGAATCATGTGTTCTATTAGTGATCGGATTCGTCTTTTCGAGTACTTCGTAACTGTATCTTCGATTCGTATTCAGGTTCGGGTTTCGGGGTCGTTCGGGCCGTCGGAGTTGGTCCCGGCCGAGTCATGGCCGGGCATGCTCGGGCCAGCACCGCCGAGTAACGCATTTTAGTGCTCGGCGATACGTATGTAAGGCCGATTACGTAAGGCCCTGGCTGGTAACGACGTAACGCCCAAAGATTTCCAGCGATGAGTTCGGCCATGGCCGATTCGTCGTAAGCCATGGCCGATTACGTCGTAACCCCGGCACGACCTTATTTAAGGCTCCGGCAAGATTTTCTTCAGCCATTTTCACTCGGTTTTTCTTCTCTTCCGTGGCTGGAGGTGTTGGAATCATGGAAGGATGTTGTTAGACAATCAATCCATGAAGTCTTGGAGTTCATATCATCAATCATCCATCCTATAACATCCTCCGATCTACCGAATCAAGTCAGATTTCCTAGAAATCTAGTTTTGGGGAATTTGGGTGTTTTGGTTGTTTTCATCCGTTTTAATCCGATTTAACTTAGGATTGTGATGGATTGATGATTATTTAGATGTTTTATATCTTTTCCCTTGTTATTCCATGGTTGGATCGTATCGATTCGTTGTTTTGGTCGAGTTCTTGATTGACGCCTTGAAGGTGTCCGGTAGAATGTCTTAGAGGGGTTTTCGGGCGTTCTACGATTATTCTTCCTCGTATGATCGATGATTTATTGATTCTATGATGTTAGGGTCATGTTTCTTGCGAAGAAACCATGTTGAACCCTTTCGTTCGTCGTCGTCTTCCGTTTCGATAGCGTCGGGTGTTTCGAAGCTTCCCGGTTGAGCCGTGTCCGTTCGTGGTTCCGTGCTCGTGGTATCGAGGCAAGTATCTTGCCCATACGTTTCATGTTTCATAGGCATAATTGTTGATAAATGATTTTTATACGAAATCCAAATGTTTAATGAACGTAAAAAGGGATCGGTATGTTCTCGATAAATGTTGTCTTTCAACGATAATTCGTATACTTCGTGAATATGTGTTCTCGGAATATGTGTGTTGGTTTTGTATGTTGAAAGATAATATGATCACTTTGAGTGAGTTTGATAGACTGTAATCCTTTGTTGGGGATTACGTATTGTTATTATGTACTTGTTCGGTAAGAACGTAATGTGTGTGATATTAGTTGTTACTCCTTGAAAGGAGTTTGTGATGCTTAATGTTGTTTGGCTTGATAAGTGATTATTGTTGTGTGCTTGATGTATGTGATGTGCCTCCGGGTAGGATTGTTGAATCTCCGGGATCCATACTTGCTAGTATGGGTCGGGCGTGACCGTAGGGTTATCCAATCCGGGTATGTCTTGCGGGGACTCCGAGGTTCGTGGCTTGTTAGCCCGATGCCGAGATAACTTGTGGGGTTATCATCGGGTATGTCTTGCGGGGACTCCGAGGTTCGTGGCTTGTTAGCGCGATGCCGGGATAACTTATGGTTGTGGTTTGATTATGTACGTATATCTGCTTGTAGTCACGTGACTGCGGTTACGGTGACATATGATTTGATATAGTTTCCCTGTGGGTTATTCACTCGGGTTTGTTCTACGGGAGCATCTGAGGTCCGTGGCTTGCTAGCACGGGACGCGAATAATCTGTGGAAACAGGTTGTTATGGTATGATCGGGTCGTGGACCCCATTTGTTGTTATCGAATTTACGTTTTGGGAAAATGACTTTTGGGCTGTGTCCCTAAATGTTTTTGAAAGGTTTGAGAATTCTTACAATCCCAAATGTTTTCAAAACTCCCAAGATCGTAAAATGTTTTCACAAGATGTATATCGGGTTTACCCCTATCTTTCGATTTAACCGTTTTGATTAAGTGACTTACCTCGGGAAGTATTTTTATGATTAACATGTTCCGTGGAGTATGATATGTATGGCTCGTTTTCGTATTTTATACTTGCACTAGCAAAACAGTGGAGTTTTGCTAACCCCCGAGTATTCGGGGGGTGGATGTCTGTATTGCATTCAGGTTTTGGAGCAGAGCACAGGGTCGGCATGAAGGATGATGAAAGATGAACGATACTAATCACACGAGGACCCGTTGATGTCGTATTGGTTTAGTTGTATTTTATCTCCATTAAGATTTCTTTCCCGTTGTACGGGAGTGTGTTGTATTCGACCTGCATTGGGCATGTAATGAGTTTGAGTTGTATGTATTTTTTTGAAAGACCAAATCGGTCTACTGAGTCATTTTAGCCTTAAAGGCATTGTTGAGATGTTTGACGTTGTTTACCAGCCTGGTAGATCCTTGAGGAAAGGGTCTACGGCATGTAATATCCCTGAGTGGATTGGGGGTGTTACATAAATGGTATCGGAGCTTAGGTTGTGGAAACCTAGGATGTCGGGTCAGTGGTGTCTATTGAGTTTTTGTCTCGTCGGATTTTGTCTGACTGAGTCGTGTCGCGACGCGTCGTTTGAGCTTGTTGGTCGTGATTAGTATCGTGGGCGATCATCATCTTCGTGCGACCTGTGGATGTAAGTCTCCCTTCTTTGTGTTGTGCCTCGTGTGACACGAGCTATTTTTATGATTATTTGTTAAGTGACGGAATCCTCTTATGGATTTTGATTTCTTGATATATGGTTATTCGACCCTCATATTTCGTTCATATGAGGAGTAGTGTTGATGGATTGTGCATGCTGAACTGTATTTCTTTTATCCGCTGCGTGAGTTCTTTTGTAATGGCTTTCGGTATTTTACCGACTGAGTTTTATTTCGAAAACCAATTCCTTAACCGAATTTTTGGCATTATGGCCTTGATCATTTTGGCGAAATTCTTATGATGGTATTTAGTATTTTGTAAATGGCTTTTGTGAGTTTTTGAAATATTACCATCATCGGCCTTTTTGGCGTTTTTGTAAATGGTTTTATCTTGGTGGGTTCCGGCGCGGGACCCATGGCGCTATAATGTTCCGTGTAATTACCTAAAATTTTTGGGCATTCTAGCCCATTGAATTATCTTTGAAAACCTTGAGTATCTTAGAAAATAAATTTCGAGACGTACTTTTAAAATGAATTATTTTCTCGTGGTACATCCAAGGTGCCACAATATGTTTCAAAATTCTTCTACCTCGAGGTCCAAAATGTTTTGAGATATTTTGAATGTTTTATAAACACTTTTACTTAGACCCGAGGGTCGAATATTCTGAAAGTTTTTCACTATCAGAAAGTGTCCTCATTTTTAACAAATGCGAAATGGTTTTCCAAAGTCTCGATAACGATGTTTCACGTTTTTACTTTTTTTTTTGTGAGATGATACTCAAGATCAACCGGTGTTTTTCTAAATTATTTTCAAGAGGTGGTTTTCATTTTTTTTAAAACCTATCAATTCCCGTTTGTGTTTGGGAATGTATGTATGATGTTTGTATTGTCGTTATGGTGTTTGCTCCCGAGTATGATCGAATTGGTGGCATGAACGTCGAGGCGTTGCCACGCATTTGTTGTACTAGCCCTCTGTAAGAGGTGTGAACTGGTATTTACTGTTTGTCGCCTCGTGGTGATTTGCATGTTGTTGCACGGGTGTGAGCTGTTGAAGCTTGAGTTTGTACGTTTGTGTACATGTGTGATTGTTTCATGATGGTTGTAATTATGTGCTGGTTATCGTTCGGGCCGTTGAGGTCGCTGAACGATACCGTCGTTGCTGTAGTGTTTGTGTGTGTATTACTTTACGATGGTAATCGTTGTATATGGTATGTGTTATGATTCTTTGTTGTGCTGATTTGGCATCTCCGCTATGTTGTTTTGCGACGTTATGCCCCATTGTATCTAGCATTTGTATTTTCGGTATGCCTAGCCGAGGCGTTTCAATCGTGATGTGCCGGGGCATGCACGTGTAAATTGTCCTTCTCGTCGATAACACATTTCGAGTGTGGACTCGAGGGACACTGAATTCAGTTTTGCGAATTGGCTATCGAGACTTTCGGAGTTCGCGCTTCAGCACAAGTATCAGAATCGGCTTTGAGAGGCCTTCGAAGGATGTTTCTGTCGGTTGCTTGTTGTGTCGTCACCTTGATTTCGCTGTTGTGAGTTGCGGGGGCGACCTTCTTTTATAAGAGGTCGAATGTAGTACCCGTGTTGTTTTTAGACTCCTGCATTTTCTCTTTCTCGATTCTATCGACTCGCTCGTGTTCGTTGATACTTACTGAACTTGTTCTGTATTTCGGTTTCATTGATCAGACGAGGTGTGATCTTGTTTTGGGTCAATCTGGTTTTCGCTGTGGCTTTTCCGAGTTCGGTTCGATTCTTGTAAATCTTGTTCGGAAGTAACATCTTTTGGTTCTACTAGTTCTTTTATTCGAAGTGGACTGGATCTTGAACTTTTGTATTTTCGACTCTGTCGACTCGTTTATATTCGTTGACATTTTCCGAGCTTGTCCTGTCCCTTGTTTTTGTTGATCGAACGAGTGTGGTGTTTCGAAATAATTCGTTTGTCGTTGTGACTTTTCAATCGCTATTCCCTTTCCTGTGATCTTATGTAAAGGCACATGTTGTTATTTTCACCGGATCATATATTGTCTCGAGTCGAGATGTGAACCTTGGGGTTGTTGTTTGAATTTTATTGTTCTTCGTGATTCGAACGTGATTGTTCGATTTTTGCTGTCTCGATCGTTGTGGTTCGATCGTATGATTGTTCGGTTTTTTTTATCTCGTTTCGTGATTGTTGAACGTTCAAGACTCCTTCCTAATTTCCTTATGTTCAGTAAATTAGTCTTGTTTTCGATCTTCCAACTCTTGGGCGGTGGAATTCCGTATTTGTTCAGCGATTGGCTCGCGTGTTGATTGATGTACCGTTAGGTTAGTCAATCGTGTTGATTTTCGTTCGTTGTGTTTTGCGATTGTTCGGATAATCGACTTGATTGTATTATCTGTTTGATGACGCTTGTCACTTGTTGGTTTATTGTGTCTCTATCGGTGGCGTTGTGTTGGTCGTCGTGGAGCGTGTTTTCACGTCGTATGTCTCTTTGCGTTTCTTGCAACGTTTCGCCGTCGGGCGCGAGTTTTCGGTTTTTGTGTATCTCGTCGAGTCTTCCTGACAGTGGATATTGCTTCTCCCTACTTATTTTAAGTTTCGGGACGAAACTTCTTTTAAGGAGTGTAGAATGTAATACCCGTAATTTCGATTTCCGGAAATTTCTTTTTTTTCGGCGGAAGTCCGTTTTGACGACTCGCTCATGACCGTTTCGTCATTCCGAGAATGATTAATTCTGCACTTTTTGTCATCCGAGCTCGTTTCGGTGTCGTTTTGTTGAGTTCCGTGCTTTTTAGCGGTTTTTCCGCACTTGAGTTCGATTCTTGCGAATCTCGTCTGAAACTGTTGTTTCGACTTTCTCGTAAGTTCATTTAATGTTATTATTCATGTTTCAAGCTTCGGTTTGGTTATTCGATCACGTATCGTGATTTTGGGGCGTTTTGGGCCATTTTCGTAATTTCCCAAAGTTTGGGGTAATTACTTTCCGTTGTCGAATTTCGAGCCTTCGGGTAGTCGGAATCATGTGTTCTATTAGTGCTCGGATTCGTCTTTTCGAGTACTTCGTAACCGTATCTTCGATTCGTATTCAGGTTCGGGTTTCGGGTCGTTACGCCGTCGGAGTTGGTCCGGCCGAGTCATGGCCGGGCATGCTCGGGCCAAAGCCACTGGCCGAGTAACGCACGGTAGTGCTCGGCGATTCGTATGTAAGGCGATTACGACGTAGGCCCTGGCCGGTAACGCACGTAACGCTCCGGCATTTCCAGCTGAGTTCGCCATGGCGATTACGTCGTAAGCCATGGCGATTACGTACGTAACCCACCTGATCGGCTTTATTTAAGGCCTGGCAGCGTTTTCTTCAGCCATTTTCACTCGGTTTTCCTTCTCTTTCGTGGCTGGAGGTGTTGGAATCATGGAAGGATGTTGTTAGACAATCAATCCATGAAGTCTTGGAGTTCATATCATCAATCATCCATCCTATAACATCCTCCGATCTACCGAATCAGGTCAGATTTCCTAGAAATCTAGTTTTGGGGAATTTGGGTGTTTTGGTTGTTTTCATCCGTTTTAATCCGGTTTAACTTAGGATTGTGATGGATTGATGATTATTTAGATGTTTTATATCTTTTCCCTTGTTATTCCATGGTTGGATCGTATCGATTCGTTGTTTTGGTCGAGTTCTTGATCGACGCCTTGAAGGTGTCCGGTAGAATGTCTTAGAGGGGTTTTCGGGCGTTCTACGATTATTCTTCCTCGTATGATCGATGATTTATTGATTGTATGATGTTAGGGTCATGTTTCTTGCGAAGAAACCCTGTTGAACCTTTTCGTTCGTCGTCGTCTTCCGTTTCGATAGCGTCGGGTGTTTCGAAGCTTCCCGGTTGAGCCGTGTCCGTTCGTGGTTCCGTGCTCGTGGTATCGAGGCAAGTATCTTGCCCATATGTTTCATGTTTCATAGGCATAATTGTTGATAAATGATTTTTATACGAAATCCAAATGTTTAATGAACGTAAAAAGGGATCGGTATGTTCTCGATAAATGTTGTCTTTCAACGATAATTCGTATACTTCGTGAATATGTGTTCTCGGAATATGTGTGTTGGTTTTGTATGTTGAAAGATAATATGATCACTTCGAGTGAGTTTGATAGACCGTAATCCTTTGCTAGGGATTAAGTATTGTTATTATGTACTTGTTCGGTAAGAACGTAATGTGTGTGATATTAGTTGTTACTCCTTGAAAGGAGTTTGTGATGCTTAATGTTGTTTGGCTTGATAAGTGATTATTGTTGTGTGCTTGATGTATGTGATGTGACTCCGGGTAGGATTGTTGAATCTCCGGGATCCATACTTGCTAGTATGGGTCGGGCGTGACCGTAGGGTTATCCAATCCGGGTATGTCTTGCGGGGACTCCGAGGTTCGTGGCTTGTTAGCCCGATGCCGAGATAACTTGTGGGGTTATCATCGGGTATGTCTTGCGGGGACTCCGAGGTTCGTGGCTTGTTAGCGCGATGCCGGGATAACTTATGGTTGTGGTTTGATTATGTACGTATATGTGCTTGTAGTCACGTGACTGCGGTTACGGTGGCATATGATTTGATATAGTTTCCCTGTGGGTTATTCACTCGGGTTTGTTCTACGGGAGCATCTGAGGTCCGTGGCTTGCTAGCACAGGACGCGAATAATCTGTGGAAACAGGTTGTTATGGTATGATCGGGTCGTGGATGTAATATCCGCAATTTTTCCATTTTTAGCAGTTTCCATTTTTGGTGTATATCTATTTTTATCGACTCGCTTGTAACCGTTTCGACATTTTGAATCTATTTTGTTCTTGGAGTTTTTCCATTTGGACGAGTTTTGATGATGTTTTCACGTAATTTCATTTTATGACATGTTTTGCCGTATGAACGTTCGATTCTTGTAAAACTCGTTCGTTTTCGTTGTTTATTGGTTTGTACAAGTTCGTATGGTTGAGTTGGTCATGTGGAGACTTTAGGTTTGTAAATCCGACGTCGTTTCGTGATTTTCGGGCACTTGGGCCATTTTTGTAATTTCCTAATAGTTTAGGGAATCTTAGTTTCGTTGTCGCATTACGGACCCTCCGGTGGTTGGAATTGTATTTTCTTTCAGCGCTTAGCTCCATCGTCTTGTATGCTTCGCGTCTATGTTTCTGGATTCTGGTCTCGTCGTACGTTTCGTGTTTTAGACCTCGGCAAAGCTTCATCATTGGTGTGACATCGCAGGTTGTCAATCGCTGTAGGTAGCGCATGCTACCCTCGTTCCTTGCGAGCGCTACTTAGAAGCAGTTAGAGTACGCTAACACCTATTGTTAGCGTACGCTCACGAATCCAGGCACTAGACACTGGACAATCACGGCCCAGTTAGCGCAAGCTACATATGGCAGATAGCGTGCGCTAACTTCACTATTATATAAGCCCAATGGACGCCAGAGCAGTTAGCTTCATTCTTTTCCCTTCGTTTCTTCGACGTGCGACTCGAGGCGATTTCCATCACCCGGTCGGGCGTTCTATTCACATTCCATCACCGTAGAGTCGTGCTAACATATTATCATCAGCATAATCGTCATCCATCATCCGAAATCAAGGTATTTTCGCTAGAACCCTAACTCGTCAAATTTGGGGTTTTTCCGGTTTTGCTAATTGGAACCGAATTATTCCAGATGTTATGATATTCTTCACCGATTGTGATTGTTGAATGATTCCAAATCCAATTTCCTTGATTTTAATTCGCGAATTATCGATACGGGAGATTTTGCGTAAACCCTTGCCCGTATCAATTGATCGCCTATTGTCGTATATTGTAACCGGGTTATGGGTGTATTCCAATAGGGTATTGTTGTCCGTTGGGACTGAATCGTACTAATTCTTCATTTAGGAACCGCTGCTTTCCACCCGACCGTTCGTAGTCGTGTTTCACTTCCGTTTCTTCAAGAATGTCTCAAAGGCAAGTACTTTACATTTGTTTACATGTTCTAGTATTTGAATTATGGCTATATGTGGTTGTTGTGGGAAGATATGTGTATGTTCACCTAGGGACGGTCCGACGGGGCCTCTAGGGATACGTATTGCCGTGTGTGTGCGTATCACGAACTGTGGTTAGCCACCCAGGGATGTCCGACGGGGCTCTGCGGGGTACGGTGGCCGTGAGTCTCGTGCCAACGGTTAACTTTGAATTATGATTTGTCGGAGATAATGTGTTTTGTGTTTGTACATCATAAATATTCCGGAATATAAAACGTTTTCAAAAATGATTTTTGGCGCATTATTCATCTGATTAGAATGTAGTTCAAATAGATTGTACTTGCACTAGCAGTTGTCGCTAACCCCTTAAATGGGGGAAATACTTTTTGTATTTCGTACGATCGTGGGGACAAGCGAGCACTAGAGCCGTATGAGGATGATGGGCGAGCATGATACTGTCCAGAAGTTGATTATTGGTGTTCTATCTGTCGATTATTTTGATATCTTGTTTTGGGGATTTTGTTTTATAAAAATTGGTTTAAGTACTCGAGTACTTCTTTAAAAAAATTGTTAATGTTGTGTTCCTGTTTTGGGAAGTGGATTAATGTTGGATTTTATTGTTGGATTGTAATCTTATTTGAATTGTCGTATTATTGGTGATAGTTGTCGTTGTCGAACGTCTTGTCTGGTATGTTAGCCTGGTGGATTCCACAGTGTGGGGTCCACGGCGCTATAATATGCCCTGAATGTCTTGGGGGTGTTACAGAATATGGTATCAGAGCTTAGATTTATGGATACCTAGGCTGTCGGTTATTTGGGTCTAGCAAAGTGTCGTTTTTGGGACAGTATCACTGTTATGCCATCATCTCAGTACGCCGGTGCTCGTAAGTTTTCCTAACTTGACTCGTTTCACCGTTCTGTTCTATTTCTGTCTTAGTATCTTTTGCGTTTTGCGTTTAAATTGTACTTACCCGTTGCTTCTTCAGAATTCCTGCTGGTAGAGGACGCGGACGCGGTAGGGGACGTGGCGCAGCCGGTGGGGCGGCCATGTCCGATCATTCGGGAACTGATTCGGCGATGCCTTCCTTGTCGAACAGTGTTCCCCCTAGTTCCGGAGGTCAGCAGGACTACCGCTAGCTCCTAATGCTCATGAGAATGTTGGAGTGGCCAACATTTTACACAGGTAGCGAACTGATGACGCTATCGACTCGAGCCGTTCAGTCGGCCATGCTAATGCTAACCCGGTCCCGCCACTGGGTCCGCAATGATAAGCTACTTCAGACGTGATTCGTATGCGTCCTCCGCAGTTTGATGGTGCTTCCGACCCTTCTGGTTGGGAGAATTGGCTGTTCGAGATGGAGAAAGTGTTTGAGGCTGCTAATTGCCCCGAGGAGAGGAAAGTACCCATTGCTCAGTATTTCCTCGTCAAGGAGGCAGCGACGTGGTGGCAAGCGGTGAAACCGCGTGACCGGGCAGCTACGTGGGCAGAGTTCCGGGATCTCGATGGAAGACGACTGCGTCCGTGGCTGAAAGAGGAGGATCCGAGCCTTCTTTGAGGCTAAGCCCCAAGATGTACCTATATCTCAAGCCATCAAAGACTACAATCAACAGTTACACTATGTGAGAAACCAAGTCCGCGATGAGCTCGATAAGATCCGCCACTTTGACATGCGGATGAAACCGAGGGTGCGCCACTACATGTCTGGTCTGGGGTGCACGACTTTGAACGAATATCATAATAAGGCGATGGCTTATGAGATGTCGTTTTCTGCGACAGAGACGGCAACCGAAGGAAAGAAACAGAAAACCGGGTCCGGGCGGGAGGCAAGTCAGAGGGTATCCGAAGACTCGGCCTGCTTCGCGAGTCTCGGAGTCGGGCCGCCATCGTTGGTCGAGGAAACGGTTCTAGGTCTCGCTCTCGCCGGTTCCGTTCGTGGTCCTACGTGCTTCAACTGCAGTCGTCCGGGCCACATGATGAGTGAGTGTGATAGGCCTCCGATTCAGTGCCTTGCTTGTGGTCGTATGGGTCATCGTGCTAAGTTTTGTACGGATGCAGCTCGGGCCCAAGCATGATATCACCACCGCGGAGAGCCGAGTGTGAATCGAGCACCGACAGCTTCCTCACCAGCAGAGTTTTGGTAGAGGTCGAGGTCGTGGTCACCTTCTAGAGGGGAGCTTCTAGTGCGGGTCCATTCCGCCCCGTGTGTACGAGATGAGACGAACAGGAGATCCTGACGCGACGGTGGCCACAGGTACCGTCCACATCCTTGATCATCCTGTTTCCGTATTGTTCGATTCTGGTGCTACACATTCTTTTATATCTATGGATTGTGTGCGTCGTCTGCATGTTGATTGCCTTGTTGCTTGTGAGCCTTTTGTTGTTAAACTTCCTAGTGGGGATAGCATCGTGGGGGATCGTGAGGTTAGAGATTTTCCAGTGAGTATCGCGGGGAGGGTTTGGCCTTCTAATCTGATTGCGGTAGATATTAGAGATGAGGATTTGATTCTGGGTGAGGATTGGCTAGACCGTCATGGGGCGATCATGAATTATAGAACGAGGACGGTTTCGATGTTAGCCTCTGACGGTACCGAGCATTCCTTTGTGGGGCGTAAGCGGAGTAGCCAGAGATTACTGATCAGTGCCTTAAAGGCGGTGAGACTTCTTCGAGGAGGTTGCACGGGTTATTGGTGTTACGCTTTGAGATAGGAAGAAGGGGGAGTCGAGCTCTCGTCTATTCCGGTAGTATGTGAGTATCCTGACGTTTTTCCAGATGAGTTGCTGGGTTTGCCGCCGGACCGAGAGGTTGAATTTACCGTCGGTTTAGAGCCGGGTGCAGCACCTATCTCTAAGACGCCATACCGGATGGCACCTGCCGAGATGCTTGAGTTGAAGAAACAGTTGGGAGAGTTGCTAGACATGGGATATATTCGACCGAGCGCTTCGCCTTGGGGCGCACCGGTCCTATTCGTAAAGAAGAAGGATGGGTCACTTCGTTTGTGTATCGACTACCGAGAGTTGAACAAAGTGACCATCAAGAACAAGTATCCGCTCCCGAGGATTGATGACTTGTTTGATCAGTTGCAAGGGGCAACCGTGTTTTCGAAGATTGATTTGAGATCGGGGTATTATCAGCTCCGAGTGAAGGATACCGATATTCCGAAGACGGCCTTTCGGACGAGATACGGTCACTACGAGTTTGTGGTTATGCCTTTTGGGCTAACCAACGCACCAGCCGTGTTCATGCAGCTTATGAACAAAGTCTTTATCGAGTACCTTGATAAGTGTGTAGTTGTATTTATCGACGACATCCTGATTTACTCGAGGAGCGAGGAGGAGCACGCCCGTCATTTGCATATTGTGTTAGATATTTTGAGAACTCAGCATCTTTTTGCGAAGTTCTCAAAGTGCGAGTTTTGGTTACGGGAGGTTATGTTTCTCGGTCATGTGATCTCGGCCGAGGGTGTTCGTGTGGACCCACATAAGGTAGAGGCAGTGTTGGATTGGGCGCCGCCCAAGAACGTGAAAGAGGTCCGCAGTTTTCTAGGATTAGCCGGGTATTACCGTAGATTCGTCGAGGGGTTCTCTAAACTCGCTCGACTGCTGACTCAGTTGTTACAGAAGTCGGAGAAGTTTGTGTGGACCGATGAGAGGCAGAATAGTTTTGAGGAGTTGAAGAAGCGGTTGACGACCGCTCTCGTTTTGGCTTTACCGAGTGGTAATGATGGTTTCTCAGTTTATAGCGATGCTTCTGGCCAAGGGCTCGGATGCGTACTTATGCAGCACGGGAGGACGATTGCCTATGCTTCCCGTCAGTTGAAACCGTATGAATTGAATTACACTACGCACGATCTTGAGTTGGCCGCAGTTGTGTTTGCGTTGAAGATCTGGCGTCATTATTTGTATGGCTCGTCGTGTCAGATTTTCACCGATCACAAGAGCCTGAAGTACATCTTCACGCAGAAGGAGCTTAATATGAGACAGAGGAGATGGTTGGAATTGATTAAGGATTACGATCTTGAGATCCTTTATCATCCGGGCAAGGCTAATGTGGTAGCAGATGCCTTGAGCCGGAAATCGGTATCACTTCGGGCGCTTGAGTTACTCACGGCCCAGTCGGGACTTCAGCGAGAGTTTATGAGGTTGAGCATTGAGATTGTACTGCCAGGGAGTTCCGGGCAGTTGCGTACTCTTGAGATTTCTTCATCTCTGGTCGAGGACATTAAGTCGGGACAGTTAGAGGACCCGATGTTTATTCAGCTCCGAGAGAGTGTAGGAAAGGGGAAAGCCCCGGGATTCGTTATTCATGAGGACGGCGTGTTGAGATTCCAAGGTCGGTTGTGTGTTCCGAACGACTCGGAACTGAGGCAGAGCATTATGCGAGAGGCTCATGCGTCACCATACTCAGTCCATCCGGGATCGAGTAAGATGTATAAAGATCTGAGGAAGAATTTCTGGTGGAATGATATGAAGAAGGAGGTAGTTCAGTTTGTAGGTAAGTGTTTGACTTGTCAGCAAGTCAAGATTGAGCATCAGCCGCCACCAGATATTGAAACCACTTCTGCTCCGAATGGAAGTGGGAGGACATCTCTATGGATTTTGTCACGAGTTTACCGAGGACGAAGACCGGTATGAATATGGTATGGGTGATTGTAGACCGATCGACTAAGTCGGCACATTTTCTGGGCATCAAGGATACTTGGGGTCCGTAAAAGTTGGCTCGTATTTTTATCACTCGGATAGTGAGGCTTCATGGTACGCCGAGGACCATTATTTCGCAGAGATGGCCGATTTGTATCGCATTTTTGGCAAAGGCATAAGGCATTGGGGACTCGGCTACGCTTGAGCACTTGCTCCATCCTGCATCGATGGGCAGTCCGAACGTACCATTCAGATGTTTGAGGATTTGTTGCGCGCGTGTGCGTTAGACTGGGGTAGTAACTGGGAGGATCATTTGGCCTTGATTGAGTTTACTTATAATAATAGCTGGCACGCGTCGATTAAGATGGCACCGTATGAGGCACTTTATGGCCAACGTTGCCGATCACCGATATGTTGGGATGAGCCGTCCGATTTGGTTGGCACCGAGCCGGACCTTGTGTTGGAGACAAGGGAGAAAATCGAATTGATTAGAAAGAGGATGTTGGCTGCTCAGAGTCGACAAAAGTCTTACGCGGATGTTAGGCGTAGACCTTTGGAGTTTGAGGTGGGAGATCATGTTCTGTTGAGAGTGTCTCCGACGAAGGGAGTTTTCCGTTTTGGGAAGAAGGGAAAACTCAGCCCAAGATATATTGGACCTTTCGAGGTATTGGAGAGAGTCGGTGAGCTAGCGTACCGTTTGGCTTTACCTCCGTCGATGAGTCATGTACATAGCGTATTTCACGTTTCCCAGTTGAGGAAGTACGTTCCGGACCCGTCCCACATTATTGACTTTGGGGACGTGGAGATCGAGAAGGATGTTACGTTCGAGGAGAGGCCCGTCAGAATTTTGGAGCGTCGTGACAAACAGTTAAGGCACAAAACTTTATTTTAGAGGGGGAGAATGTAATATCCGTAATTTTTCCATTTTTAGCAGTTTCCATTTTTGGTGTATGTCTATTTTTATCGACTCGCTTGTAACCGTTTCGACATTTTGAATCTATTTTGTTCTTGGAGTTTTTCCATTTGGACGAGTTTTGATGATGTTTTCACGTAATTTCATTTTATGACATGTTTTGCCGTATGAACGTTCGATTCTTGTAAAACTCGTTCGTTTTCGTTGTTTCTTGGTTTGTACAAGTTCGTATGGTTGAGTTGGTCATGTGGAGACTTTCGGTTTGTAAATCCGACGTCGTTTCGTGATTTTCTAGCACTTGGGCCATTTTTGTAATTTCCTAATAGTTTAGGGAATCTTAGTTTCGTTGTCGCATTACGGACCCTCCGTGGTCGGAATTGTATTTTCTTTCAGCGCTTAGCTCCATCGTCTTGTATGCTTCGCCTATGTTCCCGGATTCTCGGTCTCGCTGTGACGCTTCGTGTTTTAGACCTCGACAGCAGCCTTCACTGGTGTGACATCAGCAGTTGTCAATCTGCCGTGTAGGTAGCGCACGCTACCCTCGCTCTTGCGTGCGCTACCGAGCAAGCGCTAGCGACGCTAACCCCTATTGTTAGCGTACGCTAACGAATGGTGGCGAGAGCCACCGGACTGCCACGGCCCCGTTAGCGCACGCTACATATGGCGATTAGCGTGCGCTAACTTCACAATTATATAAGCCCAATGACGCTTTTGAGCAGCAGTTTCATTCTTTTCCCTTCGTTTCTTCGACGTGCGACCTCAGAGGCGATTTCCATCAGTCGGCGTTCTATTCACATTCCATCACCGTAGAGTCGTGCTAACATATTATCATCAGCATAATCGTCATCCATCATCCGAAATCAAGGTATTTTCGTCTAGAACCCTAACTCGTCAAATTTGGGGGTTTTCCGGGTTTTGCTAATTGGAACCGAATTATTCCAGTATGTTATGATATTCTTCACCGATTGTGATTGTTGAATGATTCCAAATCCAATTTCCTTGATTTTAATCCGCGAATTATCGATACGGGGAGATTTTGCGTAAACCCTTGCCCGTATCAATTGATCGTCTATTGTCGTATATTGTAACCGAGGTTATGGGTGTATTCCAATAGGGTATTGTTGTCCGTTGGTACTGAACTGTACTGATTCTTCATTTAGGAACCGTCATTTTCCACCCGGACCGTTCGTAGTCGTGTTTCACTTCCGTTTCTTCAAAAATGTCTCAAAGGCAAGTACTTTACATTTGTTTACATGTTCTAGTATTTGAATTATGGCTATATGTGGTTGTTGTGGGAAGATATGTGTATGTTCACCTAGGGACGGTCCGACGGGGCCTCTAGGGATACGTATTGCCGTGTGTGTGCATATCACGAACTGTGGTTAGCCACCCAGGGATGTCCGACGGGGCTCTGCGGGGTACGGTGGCCGTGAGTCTCGTGCCAACGGTTAACTTTGAATTATGATTTGTCGGAGATAATGTGTTTTGTGTTTGTACCTCATAAATATTCCGGAATATAAAACGTTTTCAAAAATGATTTTTGGCGCATTATTCATCTGATTAGAATGTAGTTCAAATGGATTGTACTTGCACTAGCAGTTGTCGCTAACCCCTTAAATGGGGGAAATACTTTTTGTATTTCAGGTACTGATCGTGGGGACAAGCGAGCACTAGAGCCGTATGAGGATGATGGGCGAGCATGATACTGTCCAGAAGTTGATTATTGGTGTTCTATCTGTCGATTATTTTGATATCTTGTTTTGGGGATTTTGTTTTATAAAAATTGGTTTAAGTACTCGAGTACTTCTTTAAAAAAATTGTTAATGTTGTGTTCCTTTTTTGGGAAGTGGATTAATGTTGGATTTTATTGTTGGATTGTAATCTTATTTGAATTGTCGTATTATTGGTGATAGTTGTCGTTATCGAACGTCTTGTCTGGTATGTTAGTCTGGTGGATTCCACAGTGTGGGGTCCACGGCGCTGTAATATGCCCTGAATGTCTTGAGGGTGTTACAGTGGACCCCATTTGTTGTTATCGAATTTACGTTTTGGGAAAATGACTTTTGGGCTGTGTCCCTAAATGTTTTTGAAAGGTTTGAGAATTCTTACAATCCCAAATGTTTTCAAAACTCCCAAGATTGTAAAATGTTTTCACAAGATGTATATCGGGTTTACCCCTATCTTTCGATTTAACCGTTTTGATTAAGTGACTTACCTCGGGAAGTATGTTTATGATTAACATGTTCCGTGGAGTATGATATGTATGGCTCGTTTTCGTATTTTATACTTGCACTAGAAAACAAAGGAGTTTGCTAACCCCGAGTATTCGGGGTGGATGTCCAGATTGCATTCGTGTTTTGGAGCAGAGCACGTGGTCGGCATGAAGGATGATGAAAGATGAACGATACTAATCACACGAGGACCCGTTGATGTCGTATTGGTTTAGTTGTATTTTATCTCCGCTGCAGTATTTCTTTCCCGTTGTACGGGAGTGTGTTGTATTCGACCCCTGCGTGGGCATGTAATGAGTTTGAGTTGTATGTATTTTTTTGAAAGACCAAATCGGTCTACTGAGTCATTTTAGCCTTAAAGGCATTGTTGAGATGTTTGACGTTGTTTACCAGCCTGGTAGATCCTTGAGAAAAGGGTCTACGGCGTGTAATATCCCTGAGTGGATTGGGGGTGTTACAGAAAGTGGGAGACCACATCCTCAAGATGATCTCTATGATTGAGAGGCTCGAGGTGCTCAACTTTAATATGGACTTATCCCTTCAAATTGATCTCATCCTTCAATCTCTCCCTGACTCTTTCACGCAGTTTGTAATGAATTTCAACTGCAATGAAATTTCATGCACATTAGCTGGGCTAATGAATAAACTGGTGACGGCGCAGTCTAACATGAAGACTAAACCGAGAGAGACTGCTCTTGTGATTTCTTCTGGGCCTCGGAGGTACAAGAACAAGAAGAAAAAGACCTACGAGCAGTACAAACCCAAGAAAGGGTGCAGAAAGGAAAGGGCAAGGCCCGAAAGGTTCAAAAGGTAGGCGGTCCAAAACCTATGGACAAATGCCTTGAATGCGGTGAGCTGGGCCACTGGCAAAAGACTTGTCCTAAGATTAATGGCGCATCAGGTGCGGAACTTTTTTTTTTTGAAACCAATTGTTCCGCGACTATATATTTTGCTTCATGGATTCTGGATTCAGGTGCCACTTCTCACATTTGTACTATGATTCAGGATCTGGAATGAAGTAGGAAACTTGAAGCTGGGGAAGTTATGATGACTGTCGGAAGTGGACATAGTGTCGAGGCCACCGATATTAGATCAATCCTACTGGGTTTAGAATACGGTTTTATTTTGACATTAGATGAAGTACTTGTTTTGCCCAAGGGGCATAAAAAAATTGTATCCATTCCAGTCTTGGATCGGAAAGGATTTTGTTTCTTCATTGGCAATGGTAGTTGTAAAATTTATTTTCGAAATAAATTGGTTGGCAAAGCTACATTGTTGAATGGTTTATATCATCTGAACATGAAAAATAAAACAGCAGTGAACACTATAATTAAGAAACGTGGCAGGTAAGATACTAATCAAGCTCTTAAGTGGCACCTTAGACTTGGTCATGTTGGTCAGACCAAGGTTCAAAAAATGGAGAAATATGGACTTTTAAGTCCATTAGGTGTAGAACCCTATCCAACTTGTGAATCTTGCCTTAGAGGCAAAATGACTAAGTCCCCCTTCACAGGGACTTTTGAAAGGGCTGCCGATAAATTTAGATTAGTACATACCGACATTTGTGGTGCTTTAGAAGTGATCCGAGAAGGATATCAATATTTCATAACATTCACAGATGATCATACTTGGTATAGGATTGTGTACTTAATGAAACATAAATCCGAAGTCTTTACTAAATTCAAGGAATTTAAGGCCCTAGTTGAAAAACAGACTGGATGTCATATCAAAGCACTTCGGTCAGACCGAGGTAGCAAATATATGAGCACATAGTTTGATGAGTTCCTCAAACAACATGGAATAGTTTCACAATTCATGCCGCTAGGAACCCCACAGTTAAATTGTGTTTCAGAAAAGAGAAATCGGACTTTGTTGGACATGGTTCGCTCTACGTTAAATTACACTGATTTACCAATTTACCCATGGGAGTACGCCTTACTAACCGCTGTCTATATCCTTAATAGATGTCCTTAAAATCCATTCCTATCACTCCGCATGAGATGTGGAATGGTAAGAAACCAAGCCTTAATCATATAAGGATTTGGGGATGTCCAACGTGTAATATCCGCATTTTTCTTTCCCCTTGTATTTTCTTTTTCGGTGTATTTCTCGGTCATAGTGACCCTCGTGTACCTTACAGTGTATCTTTCCCGTCATCTATTGATCTGATTCTCGTTATTGTTGTGCGGAACCGCTGTTTCGGGGTTGTCGTGGATCCATTCTATGTTTTGATGCGTCTTGAGATGTTTCGTTTGACATTTCGTTCATATTCCGGTGTTTTGGACCGTTTATATTTCGTACCTAGCGCACGCTATCTTTTCTACATAGCGCACGCTAGGGGTCACTTAGTAGCGCACGCTACGACTGCTTCGTAGCGCGCGCTAGAGAGCAAGCCCTGGGAGTGGCAAGGCTGCTTTCCACTGGATCGCGAATTAGCGTATGCTACGTAGTCTAGCGCACGCTAATGTCAGGGGCTAGCGCACGCTGAGATTCCCGGTAGCGTGCGCTAGCGTGAGTGTACAGTACTGGACAGTTTGCTATTGGACTCAATCTGTTGTCCAGGTAGCGCACGTTATTGGTCGATAGCGCGCGCTACCGATACACTTTAGCGCACGCTACGTTTGGTGGATAGCGTGCGCTAACTGGATCAGGTGTGTACTGGAAAGTTGCTTCCGGACTCGGCTGATGTCCAGGTAGCGCACACTATTGGTCGATAGCGCACGCTACTGAGAGATTATTAGCGCACGCTACGTTTCGAGTAGCGCACGCTAACGGCCAAAAATCTGGCTACTAGACTGGGACGCTAACTGTATGGCCTGTAGTTTTATCCCGTTAGCGCATGCTAACCTTGAGGATTAGCGCGCGCTAAACTCCCTGGCTATATAAACCAGGGAGTTGACCGAGATGAACACAATTTCTCATTTCTTCCTCCTCTCCGCAGCTAAGGCGATTCCGGGCGATTTTCTTGGCGATTTCTTCATCCAATCATCTCATCCAACATCTTCCTTGAGTTCTTGGTATATTATAACAACATCAACACAAATCTTTCATCCTAATCCAAGGTAAAATCTCTTAGAACCCAACTTTTAGATAAATTGGGGGTTTTGGGATTTCCGTCCGATTCGTTCCGTTTTGTTGGTGGTTTCATGATGAATATGGTTAATCTTGTCGATATCATTAGTTTTCCTATGGATTCATGGTATATTTTCATGGTTTTGCAAAATCGAGAGGGTTTGGTTGTGGTCCGCCCTCGTTGTTATTTTTGTACGAATATACATGAATCGTAGGCGGGTTTGCGGGTGTATTCCATTTCCGTATTCGTCTAGAGTTGGTTGTGATTATGTTCTTCGAATCGTTAGGTTCGGTTCCATTGATTCCTAGCGTTCGTCGGTGATTATCCTTTCCGTTCGTCGCGTCATCAATTATTCAAGGCAAGTATTTTTGGAAACCTTTATGCTTAACATGGAATGGTAATGTATTTTGTGTGTGATTTGCTCACCTCGGAATGGTCCGACGGGATCACGGAGGGAATCCAAAGGGTTGAGTCCTGGATTCATGAGTTTGTTTAGCTAGCCAGCTCGGGAGGGTCCTTAGAGGCCTCGGGCGGGATCAATGGTATTACCCTGTTCCCAAGGCGATGCATGTGCGTGTTTTGTTTGATGATATGGCCATCTCGGGAGGGTCCTTGGATGCCTCGGGCGGGATCAATGGTATTATCCAATTCCCAAGGAAAATTGTTTGACTGTTTGTTTCCGGAAAAGACATGTCTAGTTTTGACTTTTGAAATTGATTTTGGTGCATTGTACTATGAAATGTGTAAGCGATTGGTTTGCCTTGATTACTTTTACTAGCGTAATTGCTAACCCCTTTGGGGACCCGTTTTGGGGAAATTCTTGTTATGGATTTCAGGTTATGATTATCCGGACGAGCGAGCACCGGGACAGTACGAGGATGTTGGCCAGGGTCGTTGACATGTGCATTTGGGTCTTCTTATTTCTTTTGTCCATTTCGATATGGTTGTTCCCACAGTTATAAACTTATAGATGGTACTCGCGAGTACTTAGGCTTTTCATTTAAAACTCCGTATTGTATTACTTTAAATTGTTACATTGTCGATTGATGCTTATTTCGCCGGTTGCTCCGAGCGTATCTTTATATGTCATATTATTTAAATGTGTGTCCTCGCTAACCGAGATGGTTAGTCGAGTGGAGTTTTCTTGTTGTAGCCTGCTGGGTCCCATGTAGGGGTCCACGGTGCTGTAATATACTCCGTAAATCGTTCGCAAGTCAATAAACTTAAATGGGCATTAAGTTTTAATAAGACTTGTATAACTGATGCTAGGACATGTGCATGTCTTGATAGCATAGTTACAAGTATATTGGTGGGACCAGTATACTCGAACACGACTCATACTCGATTCAGTCACACGGTATTCACTCTCGGAGAGTCGATGACGAATCAAAAGGTTGTGATAGTATAAGTGGACCTTTTACTTGAGGGTTCAGTAGAAGATGTGCCTGTGACGTTTAGTTTGTCATTAGAGTAGTTAGACTCATTTGCTTAATTGCTGAGTCGACCTCAAAGTGCGAACTATACGGGCAGGTAGCAGTCATTACTGTATGCCAAGAAAGGATTCTATCTCCTGTTAGTGAGCAGGCGAATGTCCTATACGGTTAATGGCAAATAAGATCATAAGTCTTTGGCCAAAGCATTCTGATATAGTCGTATTAGATACACTATTAATCAGCCGGTCTTGATTTGCGTTAACACATGTATAGAGTCTAGTCAACAGTAGGGTTTGACTTTACCATGACCCGAAGACTTGACCGGGACATCTGATGAAGGGTCTATACGTATATAGTATTCACGACATAATGGTTCTGTAATGATCCCTTCATTCATTCTCAGTCGGGGTTTACAGTGCGGCCCGCTAGGCTGGCTAAGTGTTGCCCACACTCATTGGTTCCTCCCAATGCCGGCTAAGACGGACCTACGGAGTCGCGCATCAGGAGCGTTGACGGATAAATATGAATTTATTATCTCTCTATTAATATTAGATATTGGATATCTAATTATGATTTATTGGATAAATCAAATAGCGGTCTTATGAATTAAAATTAAGTTACCGGGTAATTAATTTAATTCATAAATTATATTTCTTAGAGAAATATATTTGTATTTGATATAATTAAATAATTATATTAATTAATTAATATAAATACATTGATGATTAAACGGAGTCGTTTGACATACGTTCGGTACACGAGCCGAGTGGCTCGGCTCGTTTCTAGGAAACTTCCTAAATGGGCCGCCCCTTCCCTACCTCACATGGTATTATTTCATGCATGTGTGTTGTGGTTGTCTTGATTAAGTCATCATGTGTTGAGATGCTTGATGAATTATTATATCTTCATGTGAGTTGTTTTTGTAGATAAATAATCATCAGCACATCAGAAACAAAGAAGACTTTGTGACAACACACACACATACTGACCTGCTGAATAGAGCTGGCCGAGAGCAATTTTTCGAGTGAGGGAGGAATTTTTTTCTTCAATTTATCATCTTTGAGGTGATACAAAATTAAGAAAGAAAAAGAGATATAAATTTCTATAGTAATTCCTAGCCGTGTTCTTGGAGAACGGATTGCTATCGAATTTTTCCAGGCAACTTCCGACATGTGTGAAGTAGAGGCTTCGAAGTTTACGTGCTTGGAACGAAGGGATTTCGTGTTCGGGATGGGGTTCGTGATCGTCATCCATTTTTACGAAGAGTTATTTCAAAGGCTTCAAGAGTATGATTTTTATCTTCGTATATATTTTTCGTATATATGTTACTTGATCGATCCTGTTTGGGATTCGTTTTTATTTTCCGCTGCGTATTTCGTTTTATTTTCGGAATCCCAACAGTGGTTATTTCAATTGCATTCTTGACTTGATAAACATTGAAGTCAAGTCCATGTAAATATATCGAACATTCCATTCTTGTTATGGGATAAGAGAAAATGTACTAGAAGTGTTTAAAGTTTATTTACGTAAATCGTTCGCAAGTCAATAAACTTAAATGGGCATTAAGTTTTAATAAGACTTGTATAACTGATGCTAGGACATGTACATGTCTTGATAGCATAGTTATAAGTATATTGGTGGGACCAGTATACTCGAACACGACTCATACTCAATTCAGTCACACGGTATTCACTCTCGGAGAGTCGATGACAAATCAAAAGGTTGTGATAGTAACGTGGACCTTTGACTTGAGGGTTCAGTAGAAGATGTGCCTGTGACGTTTAGTTTGTCATTAGAGTAGTTCGACTCATTTGCTTAATTGCTGAGTCGACCTCGAAGTGCGGACTATACGGGCAGGTAGCAGTCTTTACTGTACGCGAAGAAAGGATTCTATTCATCTTCTGTGAGTTCTTGGTGTTGATTAACATCATCAAGTCATGTTCTTCATCATTGATTCGAGGTAAATCTCTTGGAAACCCTTTTCTATGTATTTCTTGACTTTGTGTAGATTGTTACATTTTTGGGCTAGAATTTCTGTGTTTAACGTATGCTAAGGCTTTAACCTAGCATATGCTATTTCATTGGCGTTACGTACGTAATGGAGTGTTGGTTACGTACGTAATGCTTGAATCTTATCTGATCTCACTTTCGGCGTGGGGGGGCGGACATGATCCGGATAGATGGCCTTTTCGAGGCAGCCAGGTTGACATACATTACGTACGTAATGCCGTAGCCCATAATGTACGTAATGATGTTAGTGTTTTGAGATAGTAACATCTGGAAGCAGATTACGTACGTAACACTTTCGGTGTAGCGTACGTAAAGGGGTTAACGTACGTTATCTTTATGCGATAACGTACGTAACGAGCTGTGCAGTTTATAAAAAGACAGCTTGTTTCTTTCATTTGCACGTCCAAACTCCGATTTTTCTCACCAACAATCATCCCTCTGCCTCACTAGACCATTTTTACACCCTTCCAACTTGTGTTTGAGCTTTGCATCTTGGATTGGAGCTTGTTGATTGGAAGTGTAGAGTTGTTCTTGTAGCTTGGAGTGTGTTATTGTGTTCTTGGTGGTGTTTCTTCATTTCTGAAGGTATGTTGTACGATTCTACTCTAGATTTTTGTAGTTATGATGTTAGTAATATAGTATACTACACCTAGTGTTGAATTAATTAAGTAAAACATGTTTGTAGTTAAGCTTTTTAACACTTATTGATGAATATGGTAATTAAGGGTTTGGAATGAGGTGTTCTTGATGTTTTAATGGTAATGATCATGTTTAATAGAATCAAACTCTTCCTGCTAGATTATTAACATCCTTAAGACAATAATAATCCTTAATTTCACCATAGTTAAGTGAAATCAATAGAATTGTTGACATAAAATGTATTGGAACACCTTGATGAATGTTAGAAATTAAAGTGTTGTTCTTGAACCTAAACTTCAACTTCATTTATGTTTTTGGCTTAGCCAAGCCTTTGTAAGATGATAAAACATATTGTTTAAGACAACCAAACTCTTATATGTTCATGATAATCGGTCGTATTGATGCCTTAGAAATATATTGAACATCATAATAAGTTGATAATGTTCTTGGGAAGATATTGTTGATCATTGGTGATGTTCTTGAAAAATTAAACGATATAAGATGATGAAAGAATATAAATGATTGTTTAAACATGTTCTTGATAAATTCTTATTCATAAAGAATCATGCGAATATTTGAGAATATCTTGTAAACCGATCATAAGAATGAATTGAGGTAAATAGAGTTCTTGAAATAGAATTATGATATTTTGAGATAGGTGAACTATTCAAATTGAATTTAGGGTGTCGTCTCACTGAATTTGATATCGATGATTATATGGATGTGTTATTGAGTGAAATGTATTTCATTCAAGGTCGATTGTTCGAGTAACCGATATTAGCCGAGAACCGTCCGTTCGTTCGACAAGGGAGGATTATTCTCGTCTCCGTATTGAGGCAAGTTATCTTGCTTGGTTATAATGATGATTGGATTCTTGTAATGGTTATACGTTTCGTGTATATAAAACATTTATTTAATTTGTGATTCGTAGTTCGATATTGTTCTTGATGATGTTCTGTTTCTCATCATGGGATTGCATTCCCAAGTTCGTCACTCTGAATCGTTGATCTCGTTGATCCTTATTATCACTTCGGTGAGTTTCTTGATCCTTAATCGGATATGTGATTTGTTAAATTCATTGTCATGTTGTATCGTGACATATCTGGAATCATATCTGCGTGCCGATTGGTTATTTTGTAGGATTTTTAGCCAGGCATATATACAGTCAAACGTGGATGTTTCCGTATTGGACTGTGCACACGAGACGTAGTTCGTGAGGCTAATTAGGTACATTGTCACATGTATATTCTGGATTCCGTATACGGGGTGGACATGTACACGTACACATTTCCGGATCGGGCGTACTGTGATGTCCATCTTGAGCCATATTGTTTGATCGTTCATAGTCCATGTATGATTGGATATGTTCGACGGTTTGTGACTGATTGTTCATACGCTCGGGGGGTATGTTCAATAGTCGGGATGTTTTCTTTGAGATCTATTATATATGAATTATATAATGTCTGGAGAATCATTTATCATGTATATCTGACCCTGTGTTTTGGGTGAAATACTTGTGTTGTATTTTAGGTCGAGGCAAAGGCAAGGCACGGGAAGAGCATGGTGATGGCGAAGGGTTCGAAGGATACTAGTTCGGGGGCCTCAAGTCTTTTGTTGTCCGATTATGTTCAAACCGTGTAATGTTACTTTATTCCGCTTCATTTAAACTATTGTCCGATTGTATTGTTATTTGAAGTATATTCCATTTCCATATGGTTTATACTTGTGTTTCGGATCCTGTGTATAATAAGGTTGTTGGCCATACTATCAATAAACTCCTAATCGGAGTAATGACTATTGATTGTGGTTCGATATCACAAGGTAATACATATTTAATTTGTATTTTGGTATCGCCTGGTGGGTCCCACTGTGGGGTCCACGGCACTGTAATAGCCGCCTTTTGGGGTGTTACACTTCTCACCTTCCTTCATCCTAGCACCGAAAAGCTCTTTAGATATCTCATATCTAGCAGTTCGACTGTGCTCACCATAAATCTCGGTTAAGTAAGATAAAATCTGCCTAGCAGAAGTCATTTTCTCATGAGCTCTCTCAAGCTCATTGGACATAGAAGCCATCATATAAGCACGGACTTTTATGTCATCCTTAAACCACTTTTCGTGGTTTTCAATTTCTTCCTGATTAGCTTTAGTCCACACCGGAGGTGCCGGAATGTCCACCTCCAAGACGTATCCCAGTGCCGCTATACTGAGTACTATCATCAGGTTGCGGAGTCAGTCCACAAAGTTAGGGCCAATTAAGGTGCTCTTTTCGAGTAGTATAACGAGTGGGTTCATTGTCATATTGTGAGTTATGTTTGTCTGCATTAAGTACGACAGATTTGTTAGTGACTCATTCAATTATAATCTCAGTATAGAATTTGTAACACCCCCGATATATTCAGGAATATTACAGAGCAGTAAATACTTTACATAAGAATTTACAAGGCTGAAAAATGAAAGGACAATAACAGATACTAAATTATGAAATCACTGAAATAAAATACAACAGTTCTGGTTCAATACCGAGAATACAAATATTCAAATGAAGATTATTAATACATCAATGAAATCCAAACATCACAAATTACGATGTACTCGAGTACTTATTAAAATAACCAACAACAGACAATAAACCCGGCCGGAACATCACTCTGCACCCTCGTCGTCATGCAGCTCCAGTGGTTGTTTCCCCGCTCTCCTGGATCCTGAACATAAACAAATTTTCACCCCCGAAGGGGTTAGCACAACGATGCTAGTACAAGTACAATAATAATATAATAGTGATGTAATCAACAATCATCATAACAAGTTTCTCCAACGAGAAATGTAATATCCGGATTTATTACTGTGTATTTCCTCTGTATTCAAACCCGGTATTATTCGGATTTGTGGTTTTGATTATTGGAGTATGATATTTCTTGCATTAGCATCCTTGTACTTAAGTATAGCAACATGCAAATTTTCTCATGCAAACTCGTGATAGCGCACGCTAATAATGTAGCTTAACGCACGCTACGTATGTAGAAGTTGCGTGTGCTAGACACTGAATTATTGAGGTAGGTGTTAGCACATGCGCTAGCCGGGACATGGGTCCGCATAAGATTCCCGCGGACGAACCTGGACAGATTTGGAGTCAACGCTTATTAGCGTGCGCTAAGTATTGCATGCTAGCGTGCGCTAATTAGCTAAAGTGCAGAATATTATAAATGAGACAACAACCCGTTTTGGCTTACATTTCCTTCGTCCATTCTTCATTCTTGAGAGGCCAGAGAGCTATATTAATCCTTCTAACACACTTAGAACACATCATATTAATCCTTGTATATTGGTTATCACTTGTGAGTGATCATTGAAGAGAAGTAACACCTTGGAGTGGCACATAACCAACCGGAGTCGGATTCTACCTTGTGGTTCAGTGATTTCATCATATTAAGGTATGTTGATTCTATCTTCAAACTCTAGATTCGTGTTATGGAGAAAAAGATGATCATGTTAGCAAATATTGATCTTTGTGGATTAATTATCCAAAGTACCTCATGTTTGGAATATTGAGATGAATAGGCCTTAAGTACCTTGATTATGAACATCATGATTCGAATCTTATTACATTGAACAAGTAGAGGAAGCTTCTATCATTGGTAATCCAAATCTAGTAGATGACTTCATAGCAATCATGGACTTGACTTTAACATCATTATTGTTAGATGAATCTAATGGATTGATCATGGAAGGATTTATCTAGTATAGATGGAATGTTAAACAACTACAGTATGATAATTTTGATTGATATAAAGGTGTCGATATCAACCGTTAAGCCTTTCGAATTGTCGTATGAAGAGTTGTAGTCGAAATGGAATATGGCTTTATAATAGTATACATATTCTTGAATCCGAAGTTGTTGTTATCCGTAAGATCATTCATAATCGTATGAACATGATATTCATGGAGGTAACATGAATTATCACGGAAGATTTCACTGTTTTGATCATGATGAGAACGGTCTTCTGCCCAGTAGTGAACTGCCATGCACAGTTAGCGCACGCTAAGTTATGTAAATTAACGTGCGCTATCGAGCATTGGTTAACGTACGCTATGTTTGGTACGTAACGTATGCTAGGCCATAAAACGAGTCAGTCTGCTGATCAGTGAAGTACTGACCATGCATAGTTAGCGTACGCTATGCTTTTTTGTTTGCGTGCGCTATCGAGCAGACTTAACGCACGCTACACAGAGTACTTAGCGTGCGCTAAGAAGTTCAGGCAGATTACATTTTATGAGCTTTTGGCCGTAAATCGAATTGTTAGACATTCGTACGATGTGAGATAAATCCTATATTATTTCTTTTGTTAAGGTTTGAGCTTTTACGTGATTGATTGAGGGGGACGACCTTCGAGTGTTCGTTTTCGTGGAAGTATTGTTCTTGTCTTCGAATCGAGGTACGTACCTTATTTGTCTTACGTATTGATGTTATACATATTGTCATGCATGTATGTTGTTGTTGTATGTCCACCTCGTGTTGGTCCGACGGGATCATCGGGGGATCTATGCTAGCGTGTGCTGGATCATCGGACGGGTTTTTCCACCATGGGTTGGTCTGACGGGACCATCGTGGGTTCTAGGCAGTGAACGCTGGATCGACGGAATTACCATGTGTATGTTATGATATCATGTTGTGATTATCAGTTGTGTATGTCGTTTATGAGTTTCTCGTAGGAGAAGACTCGTTGGTATTTTTTTGTCGTTTATGTTATTATTCTTCGTGAGATATGAATAATATGTTGTGGTACTTGTACTAGCATCGTTGTGCTAACCCCTTCGGGGGTGAACATTTTGTTTATGTTCAGGATCCAGGAGAGCGGGAAAACAACCACTGGAGTTGCATGACGACGAGGGTGCAGAGTGATATTTCGGCCGGGTTCATTTGTTTGTTGTTTATTGGTTATTTCAATAAGGACTCGAGTACGAAGTTATTTATGATGAATTTGAATTCGGTGATGTATTATTGAGTTTCTGTTGAACAATTGTATTTTCGGTATTTGGTCAGAACTGTTGTATCTTAATTCCGTTATTTTCATTCGTTAGTACCTTTTAATGTCTGTTCAATTCTTCAGTCTTGTAAATCCTTATGTAAAGGATTTACGGCGCTATAATATTCCTGAATATATCAGGGGTGTTATAGAATATGGTATCGTAGTTAAGATTATGGATATCTTGGCCATTGGGTTAAAATAGGGGTCATTTACGTCTTTTGAGGTAACCGGCCTTGAATGACATCACTGCACTGCCTACGTCTTCATGCGAATGGTGGTTGTAAGTTCCTAAACTCTATCTCGTTCTTTACATGTCGTGTCTCTTTATACTCGAATATTAGAACGATGTTGTTTCCTGTATATTGAGTATTTATGCTTACAGTATGTTGAGAGGCGGACGTGGACGTGGTCGCGGTCGTGGACGCGGACGAAGAAATGCTGAAAGGGAAGTGTCGCCTTCTAATCAGGCCAGTCATAGCTCAGGCGAGCCACAGCAATCTATTAATAACGAACCAGAACCTGCTGTACCAGAGATCCTTCGTCAAGTGGTGAACCAGATGACTCAGTTCGCCCAAGTCGTGGACCGAATGCAATTGGCGGTGGGACTACAGCAGGGAGAAGGATAGCAAGGGATCCCGGGCATGGGAAATCGAGGTGACCGGTGGCTGCAAGAGGTGGCGAAGATGCAACCACCCAAATTCGATGGTATTTCTGAGACTCCCACCTGGGACCATTGGTTGAAGGAACTGGAGAAAATCTTTGCCGGAATTAACTACCCAGACGACTGGAGAGCCTCTATCGCTCAATATTTTCTGATAGGGGAAGCGTCCGAATGGTGGGAAGCCATCCGGCCAGTAGATCATGATGCTGATTGGACAGAGTTTAAATTGATGATGGAAGCTCAGTACTGCCCTCATCCTGTGAGGGAAGCCAAGGTTCGGGAGTTTTTCTCCGCTCAGCCTTCAGATGTTCCGGTATCGCAAGCAATTAAGACGTTTAACCAACAGCTGGCATTTGTTCGACATCTGGTCAGAACAGATGCAGAGATGATGATCCATTTCGATATGAGGATGAAACTAGAAATCCAGAGGTACATGTCCGGTTTTGCATGTACCACACTCCGTCAATACCAGGATAAGGAGTTGGCGTATGAGATCAAGGAAGCAGCTATGGAGAAATTTTCGGAATCCAAGAAACAGAAAGTCTCTGGTACTTTTACAGAGCACAAGAACAGTGGGCCCCATAAGGCCCAGTCATCCTTTCACTCTTTCAAGAAACCTCCGCACCTAGTTAGGAGCGGAAAGAACTTCGGAGCGACATCAACTATTACTGATGTTACCAGGAAATGCTTTAACTGCGCCCAGACGGGGCACTATCGACGGAATTGCCCCTTGCCGTGACTTGTTTTGATTGTGGTCGAGAGGGATATCGTGCGGTGTTCTGTGAAGAAGCTGCAAAGTCTTTTACAGCCCGTACACCACAGCCAGTCCAGAAGGAAGCCAGTATCCAACAGACGCAGCAAAGTGTTCAGATGCCTCAAAATTTTGGCCGCGGACGAGGCAGAGGACAATGGGACCGAAAGGGGACATCGAGTGCTGGATCTGCTCCCCCACGTCTATACGAGATGAGGAGGGCAGACGATCAGGATGCTGCTGTCGCATCAGGTACTGTCCAGATCCTTTCCCAGCTAGTTAGCGTTTTATTCGATACATGAGCTACGCATTCTTTTATATCTTTGTCTTGTGTAAATCATTTAAATATTTCCGGTTTTCATACTTGTAAACCTTATATTGTTGGTTTACCGAGTGGAGAGAGGATTGTCGGGAACTTAGAAACTAGAAATTTCCCTATATCATTTGGAGGCAGAGAGTGGCTCTCAAATTTGATTGTAATAGAAATGCAGGGAGACGACCTGATACTCGAAGACGATTGGCTTAATCGATATAGAGCAATTGTAAACTACCGAAGGAGGAATATCTCGCTGATCGCTTACGATGGTTCCGAAATTCTGTTTGAGGGATGGAAACCGGGAAGCTCAGGAAAATTGATCAAGGCGATGAAAGCTGTCAAATTGTTGAAACAGGGCTGTACTGGATACTGGTGCTATGCAATGAAGAAAGAAGACGAAATTTTGAAACTTTCATCCATTCCTGTTGTGAACGAATTTCCAGATGTATTTCCTGACGAGTTACCTGGACTACCTCCACGAAGGGATGTAGAATTTACCATTGAGCTGGAACCCGGGGCTACACCAATTTCTAAGGCACCGTATCGTATGGCACCTACTGAGATGTATGAACTGAAAAAGCAGCTAGAGGAATTACTGGACAAAGGCTATATCCAGCCAAGCGTATCGCCCTGGGGAGCGCCAGTTCTTTTTGTCCGAAAGAAGGATGGATCGCTTCGACTGTGTATCGATTATCGAGAACTGAACAAGATGACGATTAAGAATAAATATCCGTTGCCACGGATTGATGATTTATTTGACCAGTTGCAAGGAGCAACAGTATTTTCTAAAATCGATCTGAGACCAGGATACCATCAGCTGAGGATTAAGGAATCAGATGTTCCAAAGTCAGCATTCAGAACTCGCTACGGACACTATGAGTTTGTAGTGATGCCATTTGGTCTCACTAATGCACCTGCTATATTCATGCAGTTGATGAACCGAGTGTTTATCGAATATTTGGATAAATTTGTGGTCGTGTTCATTGATGACATTATGGTGTATTCTAAGAACCCGGAAGAACATGCACATCATTTGCGAATTGTATTAGAAATGTTGAGAAGCGAGCAACTGTACGCCAAACTCTCTAAGTGTGAATTTTGGCTGAAGGAAGTAATGTTCCTCGGCCATGTAGTATCAGCTAAAGGAGTCCGAGTAGACCCTCAGAAAATCGAATCAATTATGGATTGGAAACCTCCAAAGAACGTGAAAGAAGTCCGAAGCTTCTTAGGACTTGCTGGGTATTATCGTCGATTCGTGGAAGGGTTTTCTAAAATTTCCCGCCCACTTACTCGACTCCTGCAGAAAACTCAAAAGTTTGAGTGGAACGAGTCGTGTCAGACTAGTTTTGATGAGTTAAAGAAGAGGTTGACGACGGAACCGATTCTATCACTTCCACAGGGAACTAGGGGATTTATAGTTTACAGTGATGCTTCGAGCCAAGGACTCAGGTGCGTATTGATGCAGAATGACAAGGTGATCGCTTATGCGTCGCGACAGCTGAAACCTTATGAAGTGAATTACCCAACACATGATTTGGAGCTAGAAGCAGTAGTTTTTGGTTTGAAGATCTAGAGGCATTATCTATACGGGACTCACTGTCAGATCTTTACGGATCACAAGAGTCTCAAGTACATCTTCAGTCAGAAAGAGTTGAACATGCGGCAAAGAAGATGGTTAGAACTGATTAAGGACTATGACTTGGAGATTTTGTATCATCCAGGCAAAGCGAATGTAGTGGCCGATGCACTCAGCCGCAAGCCTATTTCTATTCAGATGCTGGAGACTCTGACCTCCCAACTTAGCCTTCAACGAGAGATGATTCGAGAAGGAATTGAAGTGTGGTTACAAAGAGTCCAAGGACAACTGTGCGTGATGGAAATAACTTCATCATTAACCGAAGAAATCAAATCTAGATAGGCAGATGATCCCCTGATGATTTGGTTACGTGATGAAGTGATCAAAGGAAAGGCCCCCGGATTCATAATTCATGATGATGGAGTTTTGAGATTTCAGAACCGACTCTGCGTTCCCGATGTCGATGTTCTGAAACAGACGATTATGAAGGAAGCTCACAATTCGCCCTATTCTATCCACCCGGGCACCAGTAAAATGTATAAGGACTTGAAGCAGAATTTCTGGTGGGGCAACATGAAGAAAGATGTAGCGGACTATGTTTCGAAATGCTTGACTTGTCAGCAGGTTAAGATCGAGCATCAACGGCCTGCCGGAATGTTGAAGCTGCTCCAAATTCCTGAATGGAAGTGGGAGGACATATCGATGGACTTTATCACCAGTATGCCGAGAACCAAGACAGGAATGAACATGATTTGGGTGATAGTTGATCGTTTAACCAAATCAGCTCATTTTCTAGGCATTAAGGACACGTGGGGACCAGAGAGGTTGGCACGAGTATTTATTTCGGAGATAGTTCGATTGCATGGTACGCCGAAGACCATTATTTCTGATCGAGACGGCCGTTTTGTGTCTCACGTTTGGAAAGCAGTTCATAAGGCCTTGGGGACCGAATTGAACTTCAGTACAGCTTATCACCCGCAGACTGACGGACAATCCGAGAGGACCATTCAAACGGTGGAGGATATGCCGAGGGCTTGTGCCTTAAATTGGTCAAATGATTGGGAAGTTCATCTACCATTGATTGAATTTACCTACAACAATAGTTGGCATGCTTCCATAAAGATGGCACCATTCGAGGCATTATACGGGAGGAGATGCAGATCGCCCCTATGCTGGGACGATTCATCAGACTTGATCGGAACAGAACCAGAGTTGATTTTGCAGACTCGAGAGAAGATAGCCCTGATTCGTGAAAGGCTGTTGACCGCCCAAAGTCGCCAGAAATCTTACGCAGATGTACGTCGTTGTCCATTGGATTTTAGTACTGGAGACCACGTACTTTTGAAAGTTTCTCCTACTCGAGGAATTTTTCGTTTTGGAAGGAAGGGAAAGTTGAGCCCGAGATATATCGGACCATTTGAGATCCTTGAGAGAGTTGGAGAGTTGGCATACAGGTTGGCATTGCCGCCGTCATTGTGCCATGTTCATAATGTGTTCCACGTATCCCAGTTATGGAGGTATATACCGGATCCCAGTCATATCATTAATTTCGGCGAGATCGAAGTCGCGCAAGATGGGACGTTTGAAGAAAGACCAGTCAAGATACTCGAGAGTCGAGTTAAGCAATTGAGGAACAAACCAATCGTTTTGGTCAAAGTTCAATGGTCACGTCACGGAATGGAAGAAGCCACATGGGAAACGGAAGCTGGTATGAAGTCCAGATATCCCGAGTTATTTTCGTCTTGAGTTTCGGGACGAAACTCCTTTTTAGTAGGAGAGTATGTAATATCTGGATTTATTACTGTGTATTTCCTCTGTATTCAAACCCTGTATTATTCGGATGTGTGGTTTAGATTATTAGAGTATGATATTTCTTGCATTAGCATCCTTGTAATTAAGTATAGCAACATGCAAATTTTCTCATGCAAACTCGTGATAGCGCACGCTAAGAATGTAGCTTAACGCGCGCTATCGGCTATTACTAGCGCACGCTACGTATGTAGAAATTGCGTGTGCTAGACACTGAATTATTGAGGTAGGTGGCTAGCACATGCGCCAGCCGGGACATGGGTCCGGATAAGATTCCCGCGGACGAACCTGGACAGATTTGGAGTCAACGCTTATTAGCGTGCGCTAAGTATTGTATGCTAGCGTGCGCTAATTAGCTAAAGTGCAAAATATTATAAATGAGACAACAACCCGTTTTGGCTTACATTTCCTTCGTCCATTCTCCATTCTTGAGAGGCCAGAGAGATATATTAATCCTTCTAACACACTTGGAACACATCATATTGATCCTTGTATATTGGTTATCACTTGTGAGTGATCATTGAAGAGAAGTAACACCTTGGAGTGGCACATAACCAACCGGAGTCGGATTCTACCTTATGGTTCAGTGATTTCATCATATTAAGGTATGTTGATTCTATCTTCAAACTCTAGATTCGTGTTATGGAGAAAAAGATGATCATGTTAGCAAATATTGATCTTTGTGGATTAATTATCCAAAGTACCTCATGTTTGGAATATTTAGATGAATAGGCCTTAAGTACCTTGATTATGAACATCATGATTCGAATCTTATTACATTGAACAAGTAGAGGAAGCTTCTATCATTGGTAATCCAAATCTAGTAGATTACTTCATAGCAATCATGGACTTGACTGTAACATCATTATTGTTAGATGAATCTAAGGGATTGATCATGGAAGGATTTATCTAGTATAGATGGAATGTTAAACAACTACAGTATGATAATTTTGATTGATATAAAGGTGTCGATATCAACCGTTAAGCCTTTCGAATTGTCATATGAAGAGATGTAGTCAAAATGGAATATGGCTTTATAATAGTATACATATTCTTGAATCCGAAGTTGTTGTTATCCGTAAGATCATTCATAATCGTATGAACATGATATTCATGGAGGTAACATGAATTATCACGGAAGATTTCACTATTTTGATCATGATGAGAACGGTCTTCTGCCCAGTAGTGAACTGCCATGCACAGTTAGCGCACGCTAAGTTATGTAAATTAATGTGCGCTATCGAGCATCGGTTAACGTACGCTACGTTTGGTACGTAATGTACGCTAGGCCATCAGACGAGTCAGTCTGCTGATCAGTGAAGTACTGACCATGCATAGTTAGCGTACGCTATGCTTTGTTGTTTGCGTGCGCTATCGAGCAGACTTAACGCACGCTACACAGAGTACTTAGCGTGCGCTAAGAAGTTCAGGCAGATTACATTTTATGAGCTTTTGGCCGTAAATCGAATTGTTAGACATTCGTACGATGTGAGATAATCCTATATTATTTCTTTTGTTAAGGTTTGAGCTTGTTACGTGATTGATTGAGGGGGACGACCTTCGAGTGTTCGTTTTCATGGAAGTATTGTTCTTGTCTTCGAATCGAGGCAAGTACCTTATTTGTCTTACGTATTAATGTTATACATATTGTCATGCATGTATGTCGTTGTTGTATGTCCACCTCGTGTTGGTCCGACGGGATCATCGGGGGATCTATGCTAGCGTGCACTGGATCATCGGACGGGTTTTTCCACCACGGGTTGGTCTGACGGGATCATCGTGGGTTCTAGGCAGTGAACGCTGGATCGACGGAATTACCATGTGTATGTTATGATATCATGTTGTGATTATCAGTTGTGTATGTCGTTTATGAGTTTCTCGTAGGAGAAGACTCGTTGGTATTTTTTTGTCGTTTACATTATTATTCTTCGTGAGATATGAATAATATGTTGTGGTACTTGTACTATCATCGTTGTGCTAACCCCTTCGGGGGTGAACATTTTGTTTATGTTCAGGATCCAGGAGAGCGGGAAAATAACCACTGGAGCTGCATGACGACGAGGGTGCAGAGTGATGTTTTGGCCGGGTTCATTTGTTTGTTGTTTATTGGTTATTTCAATAAGTACTCGAGTACAAAGTTATTTATGATGAATTTGAATTCGGTGATGTATTATTGAGTTTATGTTGAACAATTGTATTTTCGGTATTTGGTCAGAACTGTTGTATCTTAATTCCATTATTTCCATTCGTTAGTACCTTTTAATGTCTGTTCAATTCTTCAGTCTTGTAAATCCTTATGTAAAGGATTTACGGCGCTGTAATATTCCTGAATATATCGGGGGTGTTACAAGAAATAATAACAACACATATCACATCATAACAGTCTCAACATACTGATGGTATTCCAATGATCCAACGCACACAGCTATAGATTCCTATGATGATCCCGTCGGACCAACGCATGGTGGAATTACCTGTCCAACAATCCAGCGCACACAGCTATAGATTCCCATGTTGATTCCCATCGAATCAACGCATGGTGGACATTTAATCACAACACATGTACATAATACAATCATAATATTACTGACATAATATAAACAATTCTAATTAAAGTACTTGCCTCAGTTTGATAACAAGAATAAAGCTTCCACGAATATCAAAACACTCGAAGGTTGTCCCCTTCGATCAATCACGTTGTTAAACCCGAACCTTAACAAAAGAAATAATATAGAATTCATCTCAAGTCGTACGAACATCTAACAATCCAAATTACGGTCGGAAGTTCATAAAATGTAACCTGTATGACTTGCTTAACGTACGTTACGTACCTTTGGTAGCGTACGTTAAGCCTACTTCGTTAGCGTACGTAAACAACAAGGTCGCGTACGCTAACTATGTATTTGACAGTTCCTCTCTGATCAGTCGAATTGACTCGTCTGATGATATAATGCATGTTACGTTCCAAGCGTAGCATACGTTAACTTATGCCCGATAGCGCACGTTAACTATAAAGCTTAGCGCATGCTAAACACGTATGACAGTTCTTCCCTGTGTAACACCCCCAAGTTATTCAGGGTATATTACAGCGCCGTGAGCCCCGCCGTGGGACCCACAAGGCTATTCATCCGCGGAACTATAAAATTTGACCGAGAAGGTCTAGATACAACGAAAAGAAGGACAATACAAATGGTATTCAAAACCATAACCAATGAAACCATAGACATCACAACACAATTCGATACCTCGGCAAACACAGGGTGGAACATCAAGAAAAATGAAAAACAATACTTGAGTATTCAATAACCATTCCAGTACAACAACACTGAATGGAAAACTCAAAACATAACCGGAGGAAAGACACAGTATCACTCTTGCCCACCATCTTCATGCCGACCCGATACCCGCCTGTCCGTTCTCTTGGAACTTGAAATACATAAAAAGTATTCCCTTAAGGTTGGTTGTTCCACCAAACTAGCCAATAATGACTCAGCTGGTCTCGATGGTGTAGCCATCTCAAGGTTCATCCTTGCAAATTCCTTGACCAAGATTTCCACCTTGGTCAACAAACAAGTTAAGTCTCCTCTTGCCTTCCGGCTCAGTGCATCAGCAACTACGTTTGCTTTACCGGGGTGGTAATGAATTGTACAATCGTAGTCTTTGACCAACTCAAGCCATCTGCATTGCCTCCTATTCAATTCCTTCTGTGTGAAAATATATTTCAGACTTTTGTGGTCTGTATAAATTTCACATTTACCTCCATAAAGGTAATGTCTCCAAATCTTCAGGGCATGAACTACCGCAGCTAATTCCAAATCACGAGTAGGGTAGTTCAGCTCGTGCGGTTTCAACAGTCTCGAAGCATAGACAACTACCTTTCCCTCTTGCATTGTACACATCCCAAACCTTGCTTGGATGCATCACTGTAGATGACAAATTCTTTCATCGGATCGGGAATCGTCAAAACTGGTGTAGCAGTCAATCTTCGCTTAAGTTCTTGGAAACTCTTTTCGCATTTCTCATTCCATAAGAAAACTTCTCCCTTTCTAGTAAACTTAGTCATCGGTGCAGCTATCTTCGAAAATCCCTCAATAAATCTCCGATAATAACCAGCTAATCCCAAAAAGCTGCGAACTTCATTCGCATTACTCGGTACTTTCCAATCATTGACTGCTTCTACCTTAATCGGGTCAATCTCAATTCCTTTAGAAGTGACCACATGTCCCAAAAATGCAACTCGGTTGAGCCAGAATTCACACTTGTTGAACTTCGCATATAACTTCTCCTTGCGCAGTATTCCCAATACTATTCTAAGATGCTGCTCCTGTTCAACCTTGGTCTTTGAATATACAAGTATGTCATCTATGAACACAATGACAAACTTATCCAAATAAGGTTGAAATACACGGTTCATGAGGTCCATGAATACCGCTGGCGTATTAGTCAAACCAAATGGCATCACTATAAATTCATAGTGTCCACAGCGAGTTCGAAATGCGGTCTTCGGGATATCATCACCCTTAATGCTCAGATAGTGATATCCGGATCTCAAATCTATCTTCGAAAATACTCCCGATCCTCCAAGTTGATCGAATAGGTCCTCTATTCTAGGAAGTGGATATTTATTCTTTATCGTGAGTCGATTAAGTTCACGATAGTCAATGCACATCCTCAAACTTCTGTCCTTTTTCTTCACGAAGAGCACTGTCGCACCCCATGGCAAAACACTCGGTCGGATGAATCCAAAGTCGAGCAGTTCCTGGAGTTGTACCTTCAACTCTTGCAATTCCTTAGGCGCCATCCTATAGGGAACCTTTGATATTGGTGCCGCTCCTGGAACTAAATCAATCGAGAAATCAACTTGACGATTCGGTGGAACTCCGGGCAAGTCTTCGGGAAAGACATCTGGATACTCTTTGACGATACGTGCATCCGCTACCGTCTTCTCCGAAGTCGTTTTCCCCACCACATTCACCAAGAATCCTTGGCAATCACTCTTCTTCAGCATCTTCACAGCTTTCATGGATGAAACCACCTTCGGGGTACTGCTGTGTCTAACTCCCTCGAATACGGTCTTGACATCAATAGACGGACATAAGGTTACTCTCCTTTCGGAGCATTCGACTACAGCTCTATGCTTGTCCAACCAATCCATACCCAAAATGACATCAAAATCGCTAAGTTCCACTATGTGCAAGGTGGCTAAGAAGCTATGTTCATTAATCTCTATCTTCACATTGGTAGTTATCGAGTATACACGCACTACTCCCCCCGCAGGCATGCTAACTAACAAAGATCTAGGGGCTTTACTACTTCTACAACCAATCATAGTATAAAGCTTCCTAGAGATGAATGAATGAGACGCACCCGTATCAAACAACACTAAAGCAGGAATATTTGCAACTAGCAACATACCTGACATGGTTTGGGGTTCAGTCTCAGCTTCAGCCTCGGCCATACTGTACACTCGAGCTCTGCCTCCGGAGCCTTGACCTTGTACATTATTGCTTGGGCCTTTTCCCTTCTTCGGACACGCTGAGTCCATGTGTCCTTCCTCATGGCAATAGTAGCACTGCCTCTGACCAAGCATACATGCACCTTTATGCCCTTTGCCACAAGTAGCACATGTGGGGTTATCGAACCGTGGTTTCACCCCCGAAGATCCAGTCTTAACAATCTTCTTACTACCACCTCATTGATCGTGCCCCTTGCGCTTGTTATTTGTTGCAACTGGTGATGCCCTTGCCTTCTCCACGTCTAAACTAGCAGAAATGTCCTCGGCCCTTGAAACGGCTTCGTTGTAACTCAAACGACCATGACCAGTCAAATGGTGGCGAATCTGGTCACGAAGTCCATCCTGGAATTTCTGAGACTTCATGTCATCCGTCTCGACCATGTGGGGAGCGAAACGGCACATGTGGTTAAACTTGCGCTCATACTCGGTGACCGACATTCCACCTTGGGTCAGGTCGAGGAACTCCTTTTGCATTTTGATTTTGTATGCCCTCAGGTAGTATTTCTCCATAACCGTCTCCTTGAATTGGTCCCAAGTAAATGTGTACTTCTCATCTTGGGTTTTGAGCCTCCACACTCCCATCCACCATGTCCGAGCATCTTCCTTAAGCTGGAACACGGCACATGACACCTTCTGAGCGTCGGTGCACTCCATGTAGTAAAAAATGCTATCTAGATTCATCAACCATTCCTCTATGGCTGCTGGTCCCTCACGACTAAGAAAGACGGGCGGCTTGAAGTGGTTGAACCGTTTAATAACTTGAGCTTGAGCTTTCTCAGGGTTATTAGGCGGTAAGATAGTCGCGCCATGAAGCAAGGTGGCCAATCCAGCCAAGAGTTGATCTTGTGTGGGTGGAGCATTGCGATTTCCGCGGTTAGCCATAAGTCTGCCAATGAGTTGTAAAACTCATTAGTCGGCGCAGTACGATATATAAAGAATGATTAGATATGTAGGACACATATAATAGTCGCAACACATAGACAATATAAGTGAAATAAAACAACTGCTTTTCCATTAATATAATATGTTTGGAACATCCATGGAAAAATTTCAATAATAATAGATATCATAAAATGAACTGAGTCTACGACTACTCCTCATCACTACTAATAATCTCTACAATGGGAATAGGGGCTCGTGGCTCAATCCAGGAAATGACCTCATCTTCAGACTCGACATCCGCCATTATCACGTCCTTCATTTTCGGCGAGATCCACCCTTGAGCTTTCATCAGGAATTTCTTTCGGATCTTCTTCTGGATCTTCTTCAGGATCCTCCTCTGGTTCTTCTTCTGGATTTTCCTCGGGATCTTCTTCGGGATCCTCCTCTGGTTCTTCTTCTGGATTTTCCTCGGGATCTTCTTCGGGATCCTCCTCTGAGTCTTCCTCGTCCGTAGAGTCGGCATCCCAATTTGCAGTTGGAATCTCCTCTCGAGCATATAAATCCAATAGGCGTCCAACGACAAATTGGAAATCGTCCACAGCCTCTCGCTCTTCAAGCGATCTCTTGATGCCTTTTTACAAAGCCGGAAGATGCAGCAACTCCAGTCTTCGGATAATTTCTCCATCAAGTGCTCTAGCTGGAGAGTGACGGAATCTTGTTTCCCAGATTTTAGCCACTTACTCAGTCTATTAATGACGTAGTGTGGCGCATTTTCTGGTAGACTATGGTCGTCCCACCAGTCCTTACACGCTAGGAGACGCGAGTCAAAAGTAGCTGGACCTTCTTACGTAGAGTCATTCTAGGTTTGGCCATTCTAACAGTTCGTACATACATAAATAATTATATAAGTAAAATGAAATGACATATGCATGATTAATGAATAAAATTCGGTACCTCAGGCGGAGTGACGAAGTGGCGAAGCTGAAAGCATATGATACTTTTACATTTTAGCGAGTCTACAGAAAGGTAAAACCCGGCTCTGATACCACTATGTAACACCCCGACTTTCTAGGGTAAATAATGGGGAAAATAAATAATAGGTAAATTTTGAGAAAAATAATTTTCTTGAGAATATAAAAAATTCTCGCCTACAAAGTCGAGTCGCTACAATGACATAAAAATTAAATACCTTTAAATAAGGTAACATTTCATCATAAATACGAGGTAAAAATTTGCGGCTGAAGAAAATAAATCATTATTTAATATTTCTAGTCAAAGTTTCCCCAAAAGTTTCAAAACAGTTGACATAAAGAAACCAACATTTAACAAATTATTTTTCATATGCTCTCTCGGCTCGCTCCTTCGTCCATCCGGCTCAGTTCAACCTGCGGGATCAATAAAGGTGGGGGTGAGCTTCATTCAGCTCGTGGAAATCTCACTGATCACAGTAATATACAATCTCATGGAAAACATAATATGAATATACTATCATATCTTTTCTCAACATGAATGCATACTCACAATATTACGTACATCATGAATCGAGCACGCATAACACGAATATTGAGGTTGCGCAGGTGGCCCCGCGACAAGATGAAACATACACGCAATACCACATATACATGAATCAAGCACATATGTGAATAATGGGTTGAGCAGGTGTCCCCACATAACATGAAACATACACGCAATACCACATATAACATGAATCGAGTACGTATATGAATACTGGGTTGTGCAGGCGTCCCCACACAACATGAATCTTAAGATAACCTCTTACACGAATACAGGTGAGCCTGATTTACGACGTGTATCATAATTTATAAACATGAATTGAATATCACATATGCAGTCCAATTAAAGCAATTAAAGTGATGGTGAAAATTCCCACCCGAATAAATGATGATGTCTGTCTTGAAATGAAGATGCTCGACTCACAGCCCTAAGTCCGTAAATCCTTGATACAGTCTGCATATAATAATAATAATAATTATAATCCTTACAATTTATTATTTATATAATAAATGAAAGATACGAATATCACTATATAATAACTGAAAATAAATTATAATTGCTCATTAATATTAACCGAAGAGTTAACATTATTAATGACTGAAATTAAAATACTTATGCATAATTTCAGATTAATTAGTAATATTAATTGGAAGTCAGCATTTTAATGATTGGGTCAAAATAGGATTGGAAGTGAAGGTTTTAAAATTGACTGGGGTCAAATTGTAGGAGTTGAAAAGCCGACTGGATTAGAATCGAATTAATTAAAACTGTATGGGGCAGAACCCTAAAATTTTGGGGGTATAAATACCCCTAATCCAAACCTAGCCGTCAGAATTCATTTCTTCTACTACCCGTCTTTCTCCTCCCGTCTCCCTTCTCTCCAACTCTCTCTCTCTCTCTCTCTCCAAACATCTTCTTCTCGGACGGGAGAAGAATCCCGCAAAAAAAATAACACACACCCACACAGTAGTTTATACACACACTGAAAACGGCGGAAGAACACACACTGATTCACGACGACCACCAATTGAATAACTCATGGTGGTGTGCAGTGGCGCGGGCACAAGAGCCGAACGGCGACAATCGGCGATTATCTATGGCTACATGAGTCATATTTCGGGTAAGTTTCGATTTGAGCGATAAAATTGGTACATACACAAGAGCTAGTTGGACGAGAGGTTCGATTTCCAGCTTGCAGAGGGTAGCGATCGGAAAAAGGACCGATTTCCGGCTGAGTTCGATTTGGTGTTTCATAATTTAGGTAAAAGTTCCGATTTTTCTGAAAATGGATTTGAGTCTGATTATGGGTTGGAAGAGCTGAGTTGGGATCGATGGTGGTTGAAAGTGCATAACTGAAATGGGGTTTGGGACTGGTTTCGGGTTTCGGTTGATTCTTCTGTAAATTGAGTTTTGATGTCTGAATTTCACAAAACTCACTGGATGCTTTAATTTGTTTTTTAAGTACGTATTTTAGTTTACTGTGAGTGGAGGGTTGATTCTCATGTGTAAAAGATTAAAGTTTGCAGAAGGATGCTAAAGACAGAGAAACATGAGATCCGATTATCTTGCTCATAGAGATGGAGAAAAGAACGCACTACTCTGTGTAAGATGGTAAATTGAATCTGAGAAGAATTATAGTGAAGCTAGCGGATGAATTTACCTCTTGTTGAGCAAAGGAGAAGGTGAGGATCTCGAGTGAGTTGCAGATTCGCGGCTGGGACTTATTGTGCAGAAAAGTTGATGTATTCTTCTCCCTCTGTTGAAAATTTCTGGCGATGAACTGTGTTGTAGAGTTTGTGTATTGTATTCCTCTTTTTTTTTTTTGAACGATGGGAAGAACTGGGTTTGGGGACGGCTGTAAAAGTTAGGGTTGTATTCTGTATTGTGTATTCTTGTACTGCAGAGACAATATATTTATACTGTATTGAATTAGGGTTAGGGTATAATTTTGGGCTTTAATATTATTCTGGGTCAGCACATGTTTGGGCCATTGATAATAATAATAATAAGAATAATAATAATAAGAATAATAATAATAACAATAATGATAAAATTAATAATAACAGTAGTATTAATAACATCGATACTAATAATAATATCGAGAGTAATATAAATGATGTTATAGAAATGATACTTTTAAAAAATATTAATACACTAAATATTATTATTAATAATAATAATACCTTTAATTATCACATTAACAAAAAAATGACTAATATTAAATGTTCTGAAATCAACTTGAGAAATTGACTCGGGCTAGGACTTGTGATACGTCGAAATAAATGTTCATGATCCTTTAAATTGAATTAAATAACATGAAATGCATTATAATATTATTATAAAATAATAATATTGCATTATAAAAATGGTGGGTATTACATCCTACCCCTCTTAGAAAAATTTTCGTCCTCGAAAATAAATGATATACCTCGATTGAAGAAATTCTGATAACGAGCTTGAAGTTCTTCTTCGCGCTCCCAAGTAGCTTCATCCTTACTGTGGTTACGCCATTGGATCTTGACAAACACCTTCTCTTTGTTCCTCAATTGCCGGACTGATCAGTCGAGAATCAGTTCTGGTTGTTCTTCATAAGTAAGGTCTTTGTTCATCTCTACGGCGGTATTGTTGATGACGTGGCTGGGATCGTGCACATACTTTCTCAACAATGATACGTGGAAGACGTTGTGCACAGCCGAAAGTTCTGGGGGTAAAGCCAAACGGTAAGCTATCTCTCCAATCCGCTCGAGAATTTTGAACGGTGTAATGTATCTCGGTCTCAACTTGCTCCTCGGACCAAAACGAACAGTTCCGTTGGTAGGGGATTGATCGCTTGGATTCGCGTAGTATGGTTTTCAAATCCGATCAATTTTAAAATTTGTAAAACCTCGGAGTATTTCCAAGGTGTCGAACCCAAGGGAATTGATGTGTCGAAAATAAAGGAATTAACTCTACTCAAAATTTGACTGCTATTTAGGAATCCGAAAAATTGTTTTGATTCTAATTATCTAATTTTAAAAATCGAAGAACAAAAATTAAATAAAAGATGAAATATCTAAATTAAGCAAATAAAGCAAATTAGCAAGATAAAATCACAAGTCGAAAGGTAATTGATCCTAGGGTAGTATCATCTAATTGAGTTCACACCATCCATTCACTTGATTCCTTCTCCCCAAAATTTAATTCAATCCTAGAAATAATCACTCTACGATCTAGAATTCTGTCAAGGCAACCTAGAAAGATAGTTAATTAAAACCCTTTTCCCTTGGCTCAAAGAATTAAAATCACTTAAAAAGCACCAACTTATTTATCTATGATTTATCTTTCTCCGCTAGGTCTCAAGATAAAATCATATTGTGCATCAAGTATTTCCACTAATCAATTACTCCTTAGGACAAAATCAATTAGCTAACATGCATCGATTAAGGGCCCTTTAATCTAACATGAGATTTAACACAACTTGAACACGAGCCTAGGATGAAAGGTCAAAAGGTAATCAAAAGAACATCATGTGAACATCAATTAAAATTACTAACCCTAGAATCAATCAATGAATTAGCCAGACATACTTGAAATTAAACAAGAAATAGATGGAGAATGCATATTATTAATATGAAAAGAGAGATTACAACCCGTTCGTATGAACTCCGAGTCTTCAATAATAATTCTCCTCCAAAAAGTTCTTGAATCAAAGGAATAAATCTTGCTAAAAAGTGTAAAAATCTGCTTAATATGATAAAAGAGTGATAAAGGCTGATGGAAGATGATAAGATGATAAAAGCTAGGTCTAAAAACAGGTATATATAGCCTAAGGGGTTAAAATCCCGATTAGCCCTAATCTAGGAAATAAATAATATCCAAAAGAGTCAAAATCCGTCCAAAAACGAGAGCCCGCTGGGAAGCCTTTCGGCCTGGCCTATCGGCCGATAGGCTGGCCGATAGGTGGTTCGTCGATTTCTTCACTCGATAGGTAGGAGCTCCTTTCGGACGGCCCTATCGGCCGATAGGCTGGCCGATAGGGTCTTCTGTTTGGCGCAAAAATCCGTTTCTTCGTCCGTTTGACTCGACTCTCGGTCCTTTGTCTCGTTTTGGGTCCTTTTGGCTCTAAAAAACTGCAAACACACTAAAACCAACCCAAACGCGTAATACGGCTCGACTAATCATAAATAAGCCAAATACGAGCACATTAATCACGAAACGAGATAAAAACCTAGTATAAAATCCTAGAAATAAGTGGTAAAATTACCACTTATCAAACCCCCCCAAACTTAAGCCTTGTTCGTCCCGAACAACAAAAAGAAAAGAAAAAGAAAATCGTGAATCATCGTGCAACTCATAGTGTTCAACCTAATCAATACTACCCTGTAATTCTCTCTAAATAATCCGAGTGTCGTAAAAGCGAGCCGCACTCGAATAATGATTCCACAAAGTAGTCAAGTTCAGTCTAATCATTCGTTCATGAAGAAAATCCATTTCAAAGATTAACAAAACGAGACTAAAATCGACCTTCAATATGAAAGGCTAAAAAAAACAAGATAGAACGTCCCGTTACAAAGTCGAGTGGCACAATATTCACGAGTTTCATAACAAATAAAACTCGTTCAGTATACCATTATATATATGTTCACGAATTTAATTCGAGTTGACCACTAGGTTAGGATCTCGGGATGTTTCATCGGGGTAATCCTAGGGTGGAACTTCCATTCTCATGTATTAGGAAACCGTTTGACGTAAAAGACACTCATGGGGCACATGGATGCTTCTAGTTACTAAGTTCCCGTCTACAGCGGAGAAACAACTCGAATATATAATTTCCGCATGTCCGAATCAAGGTCGCCGTTTACGCGAGTAAATAGCGGTCACGCGAATACCCCGGTTACTAGGTTCCCTATCATTGGCACATGTGAAATATCTAAATCACTAGTCTAATCGTAGTCGCTGCTTTACGCGAGGGTAAACAACGGTCACGCGAATGCCCCGGTTACTAGACTTCCCTTCATAGAACAACATTATCTCAACTTTTGGGAGAAACCGGCCGACACTAAACTCAATCTAAGTGCCAACACGATCGACGAAACAAGATCGACTCACTATCCTAAGATGTAACCAAAACGTATTGACGGTGATTTTAAAACAAGTATGTATCGTCTCTTATCTGCCAAGACCTCTACAATCACGAAAAATTTTGGACCTAAATAAATACTATGCAAAACAGAAATAACTGACTACAACTCGACTAAAACTCGGCCGTTTCTTGAGAGAAAACAAAGTGTCGTAACATCGGTTTCACACAAATATAATCACGAAAAATTCACTAATAAAGAAAAACTAAGACAAGCAAGGCTATATAAAACAAACAACGAAAAGCAAATAAAAGCAAACACGAAATCTAAAAAAAAAACTACTACGACCAAAAAAAAAAAAAAAAAAAATAGAAAATAGAAACTAGCAAACACACCAAACGAAAATGAATAAAAAAAATCTAAAAACTAAGCAACCAAAAGCCAAATCCACGCAACACCAATAAGATAAGCACAAATAAAAACAACGGGCACCAACACACACAAGCAAATAATGATACAAGGCAAACAAGGTACTCACACGTAAAAAAATTAACAAAGCCGCACTTCTTCCCCCAAACTTATTTCGCATCCCAAAGGAGGAATAAGTTTGAAAAGAGAAAGAAGTGGCTTTGTTAATGGAGTACCTGATCACAGTGGCGGAAATGGCGGGTTTGTCGGCGAGCTCGGATCATAGCGGGCATGTGAATCGGGGAAAGGAGCAAAGTGGTACATCTCATGTAGCATTCGGTGGTAGTGGTCCTCCCGTGCCCACCTATCTTCCCTGTCTCTTCCTCTCTTGCTCCCTCCAAGCAATCTCCTCTTGTCGCCACACTCTGTCCTCTTCGGCGCGTCTCTCCACGAGCTCGTACAACTCATTGACCCGAGTGGCAACAACACCCACCCGAGTCTCAACTCGCCCAACCGAGTTCCCAAAGAACCAAACTCGGTCCAAAGAACGATACTCGCCAAGTGATAATTATCTTGCGCTTGCATACTCGTCGTGCATCTCTCTCTCTCTCAAAAATCTCGTCTCAAAAGCATCAAACTCCTGAGCCCTCATCCAAAACTAGTACCTCCACCGGTGGGAATCTCGTCACGGCTACCCCCCTCGGGTATATCATCCATCTCCTCCTCGGCTCCCTCTAAGAACGGCTCATCAATGGTCACCTCCCGGCGTTGCCTCTTACGAGGCGCATCTAACGGTCGGATAAGTGCCACATGAGCCGCGGAGCTCATACTCCACCTCGCATATACATCGGGCGCGTCTCCCATCACAGTGGTCAAGGTCGGAGAGGGGAGTCAGAAGAGGGACACGGTTTTGTTCCGACCGTGCAATTTCCAGTCGAACCCCTCGGTGAAGGCAAGCATCTCTTGCCTCTGTAGTGTCGGTTTATCCAAATAGATGTCTCGGGACACCGGCTCTCTGCTAATGCGCACCCCAAGATGCTCCGCGATAGGGGTTACGAACGCCCCAATCCCAATCCTCTGCTTCCGGCCACCGGCTTATTTCTCCATATGCTCAATCGTAAAACATCCGGCGTGCTTCCGCACTGCTCAAGGCCGACCATAAAAGATGAAGATCGGTGGACAAGCACGTCCCGAGTCGGTACGGCTCAAAATCGTCGATGTGAACAAAGCGGTGGACATAACGGAGAACCGGGTTCCTGATCGAGCGAGCTTTGGCATATGTCGGATTATAAATAAGAAGCGTCTCCTCCTCGCGGAAATCATCTTGGACCACACTCTAAGTTTTCTTTGGCATGATCGCCTGCCGAATGATCCGTCCTCGGCCCCGTTGATAATGGCATTAACTTCATCGGCCGAGAGCTCCTTTCTATGTTGTCGAGATTGAAGCGAATAGACGCGAGTCCCGTTCTCCCTAAAACCTCAAGTGTGGACGAAACTCCACGGTGAGCACGTGGTAAGCGAGGTAGTTCGCCCAAAGATTTGCTCAAACCCGCACCGCCTCGCTAGTAGCACAATATCATCGTAAACACCCATACCCCGAGCCGTCTCCTCATGCGTAAATCGGCAATGCTTGTGTGACATGCCGATAAGGTGCGACCACCTTCTTTTAGACTCGCCCGGTCAATCTCGGCTTGAACTTCTTCGGTCGAGTGCAATGGATCGGAATAGCCGGCACTACCTTCATCGAGCCTTTTCCTTTTCTCGTGGTTGCCTTAGATTTTCCTAGCATTTCGGATTCGACTTCTTGCTTTGCTTTCCCATTTCAACGTTCCTACAAAACAACCATCCAATTAAAATCCAATAAACACTCATAATACAAACATTCAACGAGCATCGACATAATCCCATAATCCCACATTATCAAGAGCCCTCTATAAATCACACAATCTCCCCCAAACTTAGACTCCCCCATTTCATATTCAAAGGATCAAAATCACCACCCATAATAACAAAACAACACACTACAATCAAACTCTCTCCAATCCAATCTAATTCATCAACAATTCAACTCCTATCAATCCCAATTAACAATTCAATTCAACAAATCCACCCAATTTCAACAAAATGCGAAATTAGGGTTCTTCAAATTTGGGGTTTTTTCAAAATTCGTTCAAGTTCATCAAATAATCCCCCAATTCGAAGTACCCATGAATAATCAAGCCTAGATAACATGTTTCCCTCAAGATTCTATCAACAATCGGGCATAAAATTCAAAGAACATCAAAGTTTAGCAAAAGCCCCAAAAAGTGGATCCCAATTCGATTTTCATCAAAACTCCAAAAAGAATCCGTCAAAGTACTTCAAAACATGTATAGAATTGAAAAACAAAAGGATTAAGCGTCGAAATTACGTACCTTGATCGAGTTTGAAGGAAGAAAAGTAGAAAAAAAATTCGCCCCTTTCGTTCTTGTGTTCTATCGGCCGAGAGTTGTGTAAGTGTGTGAGAAAATTGGGTGTGAAGTGTTTAAAAGGGGTATAAAATAACCGGGTCGAAGTGGATACTGGGCCGGGTATGTTCCTATCGGCCAGGCCTATCGGCCGATAGGCTGGGCCGATAGGAACTTCTGTCTCTTACCATGCTCATATCGGGTGGGATATCGGTCGATAGGCATACCCTATCGACCACTGCTTGTAATCAATAAAAATTTGTTTATTTTTCTCAGCCTATCGGCCGGGCCTATCGGCCGATAGGCTCGCCCGATAGGATTTCCTGTCTCAAAAATTTTTTCAGCTCGTTCTACTTCACATACTTGGTCCCGTTTTTGTTTGGATATGGCGATGAAAGACCTGCAGGTATTCAAAACTCGGCATGCATGGATTAGAACTTAACAAAAACTAACAAAGCTACTACGAAATTAGAAACTACAAAAATCACGCAAACGAAAAATCGAAAATAAATGAATAAAACGAACTAATATACATACATACGTTGGGTTACCTCCCAACAAGTGCTACGTTTAACGTCTTTAGCTAGACGATACCTCATTCAACCCGGGTCTTCAGTGACAACTCCCCCTTGAACGGGTTTGTTGATATCAAGATAGCACACGCTCCTCTCATTAGGTCGAGACTCGTCGCCTCCAACATTCGAACATACTCCGCAAATCCTCGGAAATTTCATCAACCTCGAATGTGAGTAAATGGAGTGTGAAATACAATGCTCCAACAAGTCGGTCGGGCGGCATAATAGACTCAATTTCAAAACATTCCTGGGCGCATCGTCGGGCTTCTTCATCACGTCATAGATGGAAATTTTGATTTTGATCGTTAACCCAAGGTAAGATCACCCTCCTGGACGTCTATAAGTGCTCTCCCCGTTGCTAGAAACGGTCTCCCAAAGATCAATGGTTGATTCTCATCCTCGGGCATATCAAGAACTACGAAATCGGCCGGGAAGACCAAGTGTTGGACTCTAACGAGCACATCCTCCACAATTCCCCTCGGATAAGTGATCGACCGGTCCGCCATGAGTAGAGAAATGGTAGTCGGCTTCATCTCCCCAATCTTCAACCTCTTAAAGATGGATAGAGGCATAAGATTGATGCTTGCCCCGAGATCACACAACCCATTACGTAACGTTTGGTCGGCAATCATGCATGTCAAAGTAAAACGTCCCGGATCCTTCTTCTTGAGTGGGAGTTTTTTTTGAATGATAGCGCTACACTCCTCTGTCATATTTATTGTTTCAAACTTCCTCAACTTCCTCTTGCTTGCCACAAATCTTTCAAGAATTTCACGTACTCGGCATGTCTCTCAAAGCGTCTAGAAGTGGAATGTTGATATTCACCTTTTGAAACATGTCGATAAATTGTTGAAGCTTTTCATCATATCTCGACTTGGCCAAAGGTGTGGAAATGGAGCTTTTTCCTCAAAATCTTTCATATTCGAACTTCCAGAGCCTTTCGGCCGATAGGTGGGTCGATAGGCTTCACCGCCGGCATCTTTGTATGGGTATCGGTTGGGCTTTATCGGCCGATAGGCTACCCGATAGGTTCTCGTATTCCATCTTCTTTCTCGTTTTCTGCTCCCGTTTCTAGTACATCTTTGTTTCCGAGTTTCTCAACTTCAGCCCCATGATTACTGTACCTCGTTCCACTCCGAAGCTCGATTGCGTTGCATTGTTGCGTCTTCGGGTTGGTCTCGGTCTTTGCTCGGAAAATGCCCCGCTTATGAAATCCGGCAGGCGTTCGCCATTTGACTCATTTGGGTCTCCACCATCGACATCTCGCTTTGTCAAGGCTATCACCGAGTTTCCAATAGATGTCACACTATGCTCGAGAGCCCCGAACCTCTTGTCTACTTTATAAATAAACTCTTTTTGACTCGCCTCCAACCGTTCCAACATCTCTTCCATAGGTGTCTTAGCAATCGGCTCTTGAATAACCCCATTTTTCACGTTAAATCCGGTGGTGGCCGGAGAGCATTGTTCGGATTGGCATGGGAGAAATTAAGGTGGTTTCGATTGTTCGGATAAGAGTTCCCCAATTTCCCCTTGCCTAAGTTTCCTCCTTGCATGTAGTTCACATCCTCCTTAATCGCAATCGGCTCGTTTAACTCTTCAAAACCGAATTGACTCCCAAAGTATTCTTTCTTAGCATCTCGAGCTCTTTTTGTTGTTTTTCAAATTTTGCCTTTAAATCACCGTAGGCGTCCTCGTCACCGGATGGAACCTTTCTTCTCGTCATCTTCCTATCGGTCACCTCCTCGTAATCATTGTTGACTGCTAGCTCAATGAGATTCTTGGCCTCTTCATAATCGTTAGCCAGAAATCCCCCTTTCGATGAGTAGTCCAACTCTCTTCTAGCCTTCCTCGTCAAACCCCGATAAAACCGAATATAGATTTCCTCTTTGTCAATTCCATGCTGTGGGCATTTGCGAAGTAGCTTCTTAAATCGGATCCATGCCTCGTATAAGTATTCATCCTCATATTGCTCGAATTGCAAGATATCGTTGATTTGTTTTCGCACCTTCGAGGGAGGATAGAACTGTGCTAAGAACAACCGGGTCATCTCTCTCCAAGTACCAATTTCCTTCCGATCTAGGCTCTTGTACCAATCTAGCGCATCGTCTTCTAAAGAAAACCGGAATAGGCGGAGCTTAATGACATCTGGAGGCACTCCGTTTTGCTTAATGGTGGCACATATATCCAAAAACGACTCAAGATGAGCGTTTGGATCTTCATTAACTCCTCCTCCGTATGTTTGAGACTTCACTGTAGCAATGAGGGACGGCTTAAGCTCGAAATTGTTGGCATCAATCTTTCCCCAACCTCCTTCTTGATAATCGTCCAGCTTAGGTCGGCGGGCATTCAAAGGGATCTTCTCGACGAGCGAGTTCTCGTGGTTGGTCAACAATGCCGGCCATGGTATCAACGAAAGGTATAGTAATAGTCTCGGTTCTCGCTTCTTGCTTCTTCCTCCTCAAAGACTTCTCGATTTCCGGGTCCAAAGGAAATAAGTTCTTTCCTTGGGATCTCGTGATCATGCACCGCCTACAAGGAAAAGAAAACAAGATGTGAGGAAACGAGATCGAATATTAATAATAAAAGTAAACTACCTAAAGTAACAATCTCTTCTTTTTCGAATTATTCCCTTAAATTTTCTATCAATTCCCCGGCAACGGCGCCAAAAATTGATCGCTTGGATTCGCGTAGTATGGTTTTCAAATCCGATCAATTTTAAAATTTGTAAAACCTCGGAGTATTTCCAATGTGTCGAACCCAAGGGAATTGATGTGTCGAAAATAAAGGAATTAACTCTACTCAAAATTTGACTGCTATTTAGGAATCCGAAAAATTGTTTTGATTCTAATTATCTAATTTTAAAAATCGAAGAACAAAAATTAAATAAAAGATGAAATATCTAAATTAAGCAAATAAAGCAAATTAGCAAGATAAAATCACAAGTCGAAAGGTAATTGATCCTAGGGTAGTATCATCTAATTGAGTTCACACCATCCATTCACTTGATTCCTTCTCCCCAAAATTTAATTCAATCCTAGAAATAATCACTCGGTCGATCTAGAATTCCTGTCAAGGCAACCTAGAAAGATAGTTAATTAAAACCCTTTTCAAAGCCAGGGCTCAAAGAATTAAAATCACTTAAAAAGCACCAACTTATTTATCTATGATTTATCTTTCTCCGCTAGGTCTCAAGATAAAATCATATTGTGCATCAAGTATTTCCACTAATCAATTACTCCTTCCGGACAAAATCAATTAGCTAACATGCATCGATTAAGGGCCCTTTAATCTAACATGAGATTTAACACAACTTGAACACGAGCCTAGGATGAAAGGTCAAAAGGTAATCAAAAGAACATCATGTGAACATCAATTAAAATTACTAACCCTAGAATCAATCAATGAATTAGCCAGACATACTTGAAATTAAACAAGAAATAGATGGAGAATGCATATTATTAATATGAAAAGAGAGATTACAACCCGTTCGTATGAACTCCGAGTCTTCAATAATAATTCTCCTCCAAAAAGTTCTTGAATCAAAGGAATAAATCTTGCTAAAAAGTGTAAAAATCTGCTTAATATGATAAAAGAGTGATAAAGGCTGATGGAAGATGATAAGATGATAAAAGCTAGGTCTAAAAACAGGTTTATATAGCCTAAGGGGTTAAAATCCCGATTAGCCCTAATCTAGGAAATAAATAATATCCAAAAGAGTCAAAATCCGTCCAAAACGAGAGCTCGGGAAGCTCTTTCGGCCTATCGGCCGATAGCCGCCGATAGGTGGTTCGCCGATTTCTTCACTCGATAGGCGGAGCTCCTTTCGGACGGCCCTATCGGCCGATAGCCGCCGATAGGTCTTCTGTTTGGCGCAAAAATCCGTTTCTTCGTCCGTTTGACTCGACTCTCGGTCCTTTGTCTCGTTTTGGGTCCTTTTGGCTCTAAAAACCTGCAAACACACTAAAACCAACCCAAACGCGTAATACGGCTCGACTAATCATAAATAAGCCAAATACGAGCACATTAATCACGAAACGAGATAAAAACCTAGTATAAAATCCTAGAAATAAGTGGTAAAATTACCACTTATCAGGGATACCTTGTCGCCAACACAGAATTCGAGATCCTTCCTACGCTTGTCGGCGTAAGACTTCTGACGATCCTGTGCTATATTGATCCTCTCACGAATCTTATCCACCATGCCAACTGTCAGTTCGATCATCTCGGGACCCAAAATCCTCCTTTCACCTACCTCATCCTAATACAGTGGTGATCGACACTTCCTACCATATAGGGCTTCATACGGTGCCATACCGATCGTCGACTGGTAACCGTTGTTGTAAGCAAATTCTACCAAAGGCAACAGTCGTTCCCAATTATTTCCCATATCTAGCACACATGCTCGCAACATATCCTGAAGGATCTGGATGGTCCTCTTGGACTGACCATCAGTCTGAGGATGATAGGCCGTACTAAAATTCAATTGTGTTCCCAAGGCTTCTTGAAAACTCTCCCAAAAACGCGATGTGAAACGTGTATCCCTGTCGGATACTATAGAGACTGGCACTCCATGCAACTTAATAATCTCCCTGATATAAAGTTGAGCATACTGATCCATTCGAAAGTTCATCTTAACTGGGAGAAAATGAGCTGACTTTGCGAGTCGGTCGACAACAACCCAAATAGCGTGGTTTCCTCTTTCCGTTCGAGGCAAACCTACCACAAAGTCCATCGTAATGTGTTCCCATTTCTATTCTGGGATATGAAGTGACTTAAGTAATCCAAAGGGGCGTTGGTGTTCTGCCTTCACTTGCTGGCAAACTATACACTTTCGGACAAAGTCTGCCACATCTCTTTTCAAACCTTCTCACCAAAATGTCCCCTTAAGGTCTTGATACATCTTTGTACTCCCAGGGTGTGTTGTATACGGAGTACTATGTGCCTCCTTCAATATAGCTTCTCTCAACTTGACAACGTTGGGCACACAGATCCTTCATTCATAGTACATTGTGCCATCATCAGACACACTGAATCCCTTATCCTCACCTGAAAGAGTACGTTCTTTCATTTTGACCAAGAAGTCGTCCTGTCCTTGACCTTCTTTGATTTGTTCCCTTTGTAACACCCCAATTCACAACTGGGACATTACACGCCGTAGAACCCTCGTGAGGTCTACCAGGCTAACACATGACATATAAACCACAATGTAATCCCAAATGATGCACTCAAAAGTACATAAGGCCGTGGCCTCGGCCAAAACATTTTAACGGAGTACATGAGCAGAAGTTAAATATCAATTCATTGCCCACGCAAGGGACTTAAACCAAGTTTCAAAAATAAACAGTCTAACTTCATTACTCGACAATGCAATGACAAAACATAAAAATGCATACTCGAGCCACATCATCAAGCCAGCCCATCCTTTGCGTGCATGTCCCGTGCCTGCTCCTCAGCTCTCCCGGTACCCGAAATGCATAAGACGCATTTCCCCCATTTAAGGGGTTAGCATTCGAATAGCTAGTGCAAGTACACAGTTACACTACATTATATACAAATACGGTTTTTACACAATCATCTCAATCAGAAATCATTTGCCATAAATATTCCGGAATACTACATTGGCAAACAAATCAGTTCCAATCATCTCGATATCACAAAATCACAACTGGTATCCCGTGGTCGTACCTCTTAGTATCGACCCCCAGACATCCCGTCGAACACTCCGGGTGGGATACCACTTCCGCGGCCGTACCCCTTAGTATCGACCCCCAGACATCCCGTCGGACACTCCGGGTGGAAGTTCAATCACACACGCACCCAAGTTCCCTTCCGCGGCCGTACCCCTTAGTATCGACCCCCAGACATCCCGTCGGACACTCCGGGTGGAAGGGACACAACTCACGCACCCAAAAATCACAATTCATCAATCATTTCGAAAATCACAACATACATAACGAAATGTAATACATGTACGTGCCTTGAACAAGACGAAACGAAGGAAACAACGAAGGAATAGGTTTTGGTCCGAACAATCCTCCCAAATCCGCTCCTAACACAATAACGGTATACAACAAGTCTCAATAATGCGGAAAGGTAAGAATTAATCCTAATTCTACCCGTTGCGGCAATTCATCGGACACCAAGAGTGCATAAGGAAATGAAATCGGTCAACGGTGTAATAACGGGATTTCATCCCATCCAATAACAAGAAAACCAAGGGTCACGAGTATATTATCAAAATCTAACAACAACATCGGTTAAATCGGATTAAAATACAAGATCACCACCAAACCCTCCCCAAAATCATACTAGGGTTAAAGGAGTTCTTACCTCTTGAAGATTCAAGCACTATAATCCGAAGAACACGTATTAGATCCACAATCCGAGCTACACGATAGAAAGGAGATGAAGAAAATCACACAATCAAGTGGTAGATGGAGAAAAATCCCCCTCTCAAACCTCTCTCTCTCGTACGGTGGAAGGAAGGAAGAAAAAATGACTGAACTCGCTGGAAAAACGCAGTTATATCGCTTGACCGCATTGTGTGCCGCGGCCCAGCTGAAGTGTGCCGCGGCACAGGGCCAAAAATTGCGCCCAGTGATCGGCAGACCGCTCGGTGTGCCGCGGCCCAGCTGGAGTGTGTCGCGGCACGCGGTACAGTAGGTTTGGCCGATAAGTGCAACACGAGTGTGCCACAGCCCGGACGAGTGTGCCGCGGTAGTGACTCGACAGTGTGCCGCGGCGCTGCCGGCATGTGCCGTGGCACACGGTACAGTCTGCTCGGCCAGGAACTGGGCAATGTGTGTGCCGCGGCGCACAATCCTTGTGCCGCGGCCCACACCCCCCCTTGGGTCCCAAAATGATGAAAAATGAACCGGGAAGAGAATAAAAGCAATAGGAATCGATATTTGGGCATCAATAACACGAAATGGAAGTACCGAAACCCCAAACGATCCGAGGTACGCCACCACAATCGAACAAGGAACAAATTCCCTAAACTTATAGGAAATTACAAAAACGGCCCAAACATCCGAAAATCACGATACAACGTCGGATTAACAATCCGAAGCTCACAACATGCTCTACTCCACCATACGAACTCATGGAAATAGGAAAAATGATAAAATCGGACGAGTTTAACGAGAATCGAATACACATGCGATAGAATATAACTCAAGGTGAAATTACGCAAAAACATCATCGAGACTCATCCCAACGGAGAAACTCCAAGAATAAAAATAGATTCAAAATTCTAAAACAGTGCCAAGCGAGTTGTCCGAAACGAATATATATCGAAAGTAGAAATTACCAAAAGTAGAAAACACGGATATTACATTATCTCCCCCTAAAAATAAGTTTTGTCCCGAAACTTACAACACGAATAACTCGGGGTATCTCGATCTCATACTCTCTTCCGTCTCCCACGTGGCTTCCGCAGACCCATGCCTCGACCATTGCACTTTAACCAAAGGAATGGTTTTGTGCCTGAGTTGCTTCACCCGACGCTCTAAGATCTGAATCGGCCTCTCCTCAAAGGTAATGTCGGGCCCCAACTCGATCTCTCCAAAATCAATAATATGGCTAGGGTCCGGTACGTACTTCCTAAGCTGGGAAACATGAAATACATTATGCACGTGGCTCAGGGACGGCAGCAAACCTAACCAATATGCAAGCTCTCCAACTCTCTCTAGAATCTCGAACGGCCCAATAAATCTCGGACTAAGTTTACCCTTCCGACCGAAGCGGTAAACTCCCCGTGTCGGCGACACTTTAATCAAGACGTGATCTCCCACCTCAAACTCCAACGGTCGGCGACGTGTATCGGCATAAGACTTCTGCCGGCTCTGGGCCGTCACCAATCTATCGCGAATCAGGGCAATCTTCTCTCTCGTCTCAACTACCATATCGGGCTCGGTACCAATTAGCTCGGACGCATCATCCCAACACAACGGCGATCTACACCTCCTTCCATACAACGCCTCGAATGGTGCCATTTTGATCGAGGCATGCTAACTATTGTTGTACGTGAACTCGATCAACGGCAAGTGCGTCTCCCAATCATCATTCCAATCTAAGGCACAGGCTCTCAACATATCCTCCAACATCTGGATCGTCCGCTCCGACTGTCCGTCAGTTTGAGGGTGGTAAGACGTACTGAGTCTCAACTCAGTCCCCAAAGCTCGATGAACCGGCTGCCAAAAATGTGATACAAACTGGCCATCACGATCTGAAACAATACTCTTAGGAGTCCCATGCAATCTCACGATCTCCGCAATAAACACTCGCGCTAGCCTCTCCGGTCCCCAAGTATCATTAATACTCAGAAAGTGAGCTGATTTGGTTAGTCGATCAACAATAACCCAAATCATGTTCATTCCAGTCCGAGTCCTAGGCATCTCGGTAATGAAATCCATAGAGATGTCTTCCCATTTCCATTCCGGAATGGGAAGTGGTCGTAGCAACCCCGCAGGTCGCTGATGCTCAATCTTAACCTGCTGACAGGTTAAACACTTCGCCACAAACTCGCTAACGTCCGATTTCAAATTACTCCACCAGTAGTTACTCCTCACATCCTTGTACATTTTGCTCGTACCAGGATGTATGGAATAAGGCGTAGCATGAGCCTCACTCAAAATCTTCTGTCTCAACTCAATGTCATTCGGTACACATAGTCTGCCGCGAAATCTCAGAACGCCATCATCCTGAACCACAAATCCAGGGGCTTTCCCCTTCCTCACTTCCTCCCTCAGCTAGACTAAAAACAGATCATCATACTGTTTCGCCTTGATATCATCGGTCAAGGACGAAGTGATCTCCAACGTACATAACTGACCTTGAACTCTCTGAACCCAAACCTCGATATTCTGACAGATAAAATCCCGCTGGATCCTACTCTGTGGTGTAAGTACCTCTAGCATCTGTAATGCCATCGGTTTCCTGCTTAACGCATCAGCCACTACGTTAGCCTTGCCCGGATGGTAAAGTATCTCGAGGTCGTAATCTTTAATTAGCTCCAACCACCTACGTTGTCTCATATTCAGCTCTTTCTGACTGAAGATATACTTCAGACTCTTGTGGTCCGTAAAAATCTTACACGACGATCCATAGAGATAATGTCTCCATATCTTTAAGGCGAAAACGACCGCGGCTAACTCTAAATCGTGCGTGGGGTAATTCGCCTTATACGGTTTCAACTGGCGGGACGCATAAGCAATCACCCTGTCTCTCTGCATCAAAACATATCCGAGCCCGAGGCCCGAAGCATCACTATATACCACGAAATCCTCGTTCCCCTAAGGCAATGCTAACACGGGTGCGGTAGTTAGTCGCCTCTTCAACTCGTCAAAACTACTCTGTCTGTCTGCGGTCCACTCGAACTTCTGGGTTTTCTGGAGTAACTGAGTGAGAGGTCTAGCGATCTTAGAAAATCCCTCAACAAATCTACGGTAATAGCCTGCAAGTCCCAGAAAACTCCTCACTTCCTTCACGTTTTTGGGCGGTTCCCAAGCCATCACCGCCTCTATTTTCTGTGGATCTACCCGAACTCCTTCTGCTGAAATCACATGCCCGAGGAACATCACTTCCTTTAGCCAAAACTCACATTTAGAGAACTTCACATACAACTGCTCAGCTCTCCGGAGATGTAAGGCGTGCTCCTCCCGACTCCGTGAGTAGATCAGAATGTCATCGATAAAGACGACTATGAATTTGTACAGATACTCAATAAAAACTTTGTTCATTAACTGCATGAACACTGATGGGGCATTGGTTAGCCCGAAAGGCATAACCACAAACTCATAATGGCCATATCTCATCCTAAAGGCAGCTTTCGGTATATCGATGTCCCGTATCCTCAACTGGTAGTAGCCCGATCGCAAATCAATCTTCGAAAAGACAGTCGCCTCCTGAAGCTGATCAAACAAGTCGTCTATCCGGGGCAAAGGGTATTTATTTTTGATGGTCAACTTGTTTAATTCTCGATAATCGATGCATAAACGAAGCTATCCATCCTTCTTCTTAACAAAAAGTACGGGCGCACCCCAAGGTGATGCGCTCGGTCGAATATACCCTTTATCTAACAATTCTCCCAACTGATTCTTCAACTCTAACATCTCCGACGGTGCCATACGGTACGGCACTCGAGAAATGAGGGCTGCATTCGGCTCAAGATCGATAGGAAACTCCACCTCTCGCTGTGGTGGTAACCCTGGCAAGTCGTCTGGAAAAACGTCGGGATACTCACTAACAACTGGAATTGACGACATGTCAACCCCATCATCCTCCGCCTGCAGGGCGTAACACCAATAGCCGACACAACCCTGGTTCAGAAGTTTCATCGCCTTTAAGGCGCTAATCACACTCCCCGATCTCCCGCCACGACCGATGAGGGTATGCTCTGGCCGCCTCGGCTACTATCAAGATGGTACGAGTCCGATAGTTCATGATAGCACCGTGACGCTCCAACCGCCGTCCCTGGGATTAAATCCTCACCCTTAAGGTCTATAACAATGAGATTCGAGGGCCAATCTCGGCTCCCGATTCTCACGGCAATCCCTAACTTCCCGGTCCCCAACCATACGATCCCGCTAGCGTACCCACCACAAATGTTTCACACTCAAACAAGCGCTAAAGCCAATACGATTCACACAATCCGATGCAATAAAGGAATGGGGTAGCACCAATCAAAAGCACTAAACTGGATGAGTAAGGATCTCGAGTGGTACTGACGCCACCGAACGCCTCTCTCGTGCGCCTCACCGATACAATCGGGGTGAATCAACTCGAACTCGAGGCTGCGCGGCGATCCGGCTGACCCCGACCCCTACCACGACCCGAACCCTGCGGAACATGAGTAGCTGGAATACTGTGATCCTTCTGGTCGGTAGTGGTAGTCGGAACTCTAATAGCCCTGGTGGCCCTCTCACAATGAGTTGCCCGATGCCCGGTCTGCCCGCAAGTAAAGCAAGTGACTGGAGGAAAAGGGTCATCCTTCATCAAGTGCTCATATTGGTTGCAGTTAAAACAAACCCTGCCACCAGAAGCAACGGACTGGACTGAACGATTACCCTGAGATCCACCGGCCTGATGAAACGGCCTCTTCCCCGGTGTAGGAGCAGAACGAGACCTCGAAAACTGACCACCCTTACCGGTCGAGAATCCGCCGGTAGTCTTCTGCTTCTTAGCTTCCGAAACCGACTCTGATTCCGGGACGGCCATCTCGATCGCTAGAGCGCGATCCTGGTATTCCTTCAAAGTGGCACACATGAGCGGCGCCATACTCTGCCTAATATGCGGCTTCATGCGCATATTGAAGTAACGGATTTTATCAGCCTCCGTTCTCACTTGATCTCTCACGAAACCCAACTGCTGATTGTAAGAAATGATGGCCTGAGAAATAGGCACATCCTGAGGTGTAGCGGTGAAGAACTCCACAATTCTGCGCTCCTTGACTGGCGGCGGACAATACTCTGCTTCCATAGCAGCCTTGAATTCCTCCCAAGTAGCTCGACGGTCTCTGGGCACAACGGCCTTCCACCATTCCGCAGCCTCCTTATCCAGGAGGTACTGGGCAATATGTACCCTCCTGTCTTCAGGACAAGCTACGGCATCAAAGGTCCTGGACAACTGAAAGAGTCAATTCTCCCAACCGAGGGAGTCAGAAGATCCGGAGAAACGAGGAGGGTGCATCTTAGTTACCGTCTGAAGCCACTTACTAGCTTCCTTTTCAGGTGTCGGAGGCGGATTCTGGCGTCCACCCTGAGCTATCTGAGCAAGCTGGGCTACTAACTGCTGAAGTACGACAGTAGCCCCGGCGTCGGCATTATTTCCCGACGGTACTGAGTGAGAGGCTGAGTCCGCAGAGGACTGAGAAAGTGAGCCCTCTTCATTATCAGCACCCCGACCACGGCCGCGTCCCCTAGCTGGTCTACCACGACCTCTCAACATACTAAAGGAAGAATGAAAAGGACAAGGTCATAAAGATTCACAATTGACAAAGTTGGCATCACCATTCATAATTCCGAGCAACGCAAGAAAACGAATTACAGAAATATAAGAGTTCGAGGAGACTTACAGCCACGGGTCGCACGAAAAGCAGGTAGCATGATGGTATTAGGCTCAACGACTGACTCTAATGACGCAACTGAAAGACCCAAAAATTTAAAAACAGCCTAGGTATTCAAAACCTAAGCTCTGATACCATAAATGTAACACCCAATTCACAACTGGGACATTACACGCCGTAGAACCCTCGTGAGGTCTACCAGGCTAACACATGACATATAAACCACAATGTAATCCCAAATGATGCACTCAAAAGTACATAAGGTCGTGGCCTCGGCCAAAACATTTTAACGGAGTACATGAGCAGAAGTTAAATACCAATTCATTGCCCACGCAGGGGACTTAAACCAAGTTTCAAAAATAAACAGTCTAACTTCATTACTCGACAATGCAATGACAAAACATAAAAATGCAGACTCGAGCCACATCATCAAGCCAGCCCATCCTTTGCGTGCATGTCCCGTGCCTGCTCCTCAGCCCTCCCGGCACCTGAAATGCATAAGACGCATTTCCCCCATTTAAGGGGTTAGCATTCGAATAGCTAGTGCAAGTATACAATTACACTACATTATATACAAATACGGTTTTTACACAATCATCTCAATCAGAAATCATTTGCCATAAATATTCCGGAATACTACATTGGCAAACAAATCAGTTCCAATCATCTCGATATCACAAAATCACAACTGATATCCCGTGGTCGTACCCCTTAGTATCGACCCCCAGACATCCCATCGGACACTCCGGGTGGAAGTTCAATCACACATGCACCCAAAAATCACAATTCATCAATCATTTCGAAAATCACAACATACATAACGAAATGTAATACATGTACTTGCCTTGAACAAGACGAAACGAAGGAAACAACGAAGGAATAGGTTTTGGTCCGAACAATCCTCCCAAATCCGCTCCTAACACAATAATGGTATACAACAAGTCTCAATAATGCGGAAAGGTAAGAATTAATCCAAATTCTACCCGTTGGGGCAATTCATCGACACCAAGAGTGCATAAGGAAATGAAATCGGTCAACGGTGTAATAACGGGATTTCATCCCATCCAATAACAAGAAAACCAAGGGTCACGAGTATACTATCAAAATCTAACAACAACATCGGTTTAATCGGATTAAAATACAAGATCACCACCAAACCCTCCCCAAAATCATACTAGGGTTAAAGGAGTTCTTACCTCTTGAAGATTCAAGCACTATAATCCGAAGAACACGTATTAGATCCACAATTCGAGCTACACGATCGAAAGGAGATGAAGAAAATCACACAATCAAGTGGTAGATGGAGAAAAATCCCCCTCTCAAACCTCTCTCTCTCTCGTACGGTGGAAGGAAGGAAGAAAAAATGACTGAACTCGCTGGAAAAACGCAGTTATATCGCTTGACCGCATTGTGTGCTGCGGCCCAGCTGAAGTGTGCCGCGGCACAGGGCCAAAAATTGCGCCCAGTGATCGGCAGACCACTCGGTGTGCCGCGGCCCAGCTGGAGTGTGCCGCGGTAGTGACTCAGCATTGCGCCGCGGCCCTGCCGGTATGTGCTGCGGCACGCGGTACAGTAGGTTTGGCCGATAAGTGCAACACGAGTGTGCCACGGCCCGGACGAGTGTGCCGCGGCAGTGACTCGGCAGTGTGCCGCGGCCCTTCCGGCATGTGTCGCGGCACACGGTACAGTCTGCTCGGCCAGGAACTGGGCAATGTGTGTGCCGCGGCGCACAATCCTTGTGTCGCGGCCCACACCCCCCCTTGGGTCCCAAAATGATGAAAAATGAACCGGGAAGAGAATAAAAGCAATAGGAATCGATATTTGGGCATCAATAACACGAAATGGAAGTACCGAAACCCCAAACGATCCGAGGTACGCCACCACAATCGAACAAGGAACAAATTCCCTAAACTTATAGGAAATTACAAAAACGGCCCAAACATCCGAAAATCACGATACAACGTCGGATTAACAATCCGAAGCTCACAACATGCTCTACTCCACCATACGAACTCATGGAAATAGGAAAAATGATAAAATCGGACGAGTTTAACGAGAATCGAATACACATGCGATAGAATATAACTCAAGGTGAAATTACGCAAAAACATCATCGAGACTCATCCCAACGGAGAAACTCCAAGAATAAAAATAGATTCAGAATTCTAAAGCAGTGCTAAGCGAGTTGTCCGAAACGAATATATATCGAAAGTAGAAATTACCAAAAGTAGAAAACACGGATATTACACCCTTAAGGTTGGTTGTACCACCAAACTAGCCAATAATGACTCAGCTGGTCTCGATGGTGTAGCCATCTCAAGGTTCATCCTTGCAAATTTCTTGACCAAGATATCCTCCTTGGTCAACAAACAAGTTAAGTCTCCTCTTGCCTTACGGCTCAGTGCATCAGCAACTACGTTCGGTTTACCGGGGTGGTAATGAATTGTACAATCGTAGTCTTTGACCAACTCAAGACATCTGCGTTGCCTCATATTCACTTCCTTCTGTGTGAAAATATATTTCAGACTTTTGTGGTTTGTATAAATTTCACATTTACCTCCATAAAGGTAATGTCTCCAAATCTTCAGGGCATGAACTACCGCTGCTAATTCCAAATCATGAGTAGGGTAGTTCAGCTCGTGCGGTTTAAACTGTCTCGAAGCATAGGCAACTACCTTGCCCTCTTGCATCAGTACACATCCCAAACCTTGCTTGGATGCATCACTGTAGATGAAAAATTCTTTCGTCGGATCGGGAATCGTCAAAACTGGTGCAGCAGTCAATCTTCGCTTAAGTTCTTGGAAACTCTTTTCGCATTTCTCATTCCATAAGAGAACTTCTCCCTTTCTAGTCAACTTAGTCATCGGTGCAGCTATCTTATAAAATCCCTAGATAAATCTCCGATAATAACCGGCTAATCCCAAGAAGCTGTGAACTTCATTCGCATTACTCGGTACTTTCCAATCATTGACTGCTTCTACCTTAATCGGGTCAATCTCAATTCCTATAGAAGTGACCACATGTCCCAAAAATGTAACTCGGTTGAGCCAGAATTCACACTTGTTGAACTTCGCATATAACTTCTCCTTGCGCAGTATTCCCAATACTATTCTAAGATGCTGCTCATGTTCAACCTTGGTCTTTGAATATACAAGTATGTCATCTATGAACACAATGACAAACTTATCCAAATAGGGTTGAAATACACGATTCATGAGGTCCATGAATACCGCTGGCGCATTAGTCAAACCAAATGGCATCACTATAAATTCATAGTGTCCATAGCGAGTTCGAAATGCGGTCTTCGGGATATCATCACCCTTAATCCTCAGATGGTGATATCCGGATCTCAAATCTATCTTAGAAAATACTCCTGATCCTCTAAGTTGATCGAATAGGTCCTCTATTCTAGGAAGTGGATATTTATTCTTTATCGTGAGTCGATTAAGTTCACGATAGTCAATGCACATCCTCAAACTTCCGTCCTTTTTCTTCATGAAGAGCACTGGCGCACCCCATGGCGAAACACTCGGTCGGATGAATCCAGAGTCGAGCAGTTCCTGGAGTTGTACCTTCAACTCTTGCAATTCCTTAGGCGCCATCCTATAGGGAGCCTTTGATATTGGTGCCGCTCCTGGCACTAGATCAATCGAGAAATCAACTTGACGATTCGGTGGAACTCTGGGCAAGTCTTCAGGAAAGACACCTGGATACTCTTTGATGATAGGTGCATCCGCTACCATCTTCTCCGAAGTCGTTTTCCCAACCACATTCACCAAGAATCCTTGGCAATCACTCTTGTTCAGCATCTTCACAACTTTCATGGCTGAAATCACCTTCGGGGTATTGCTGTGTCTAACTCCCTCGAATACGGTCTTGACATCAACAGACGGACATAAGATTACTCTCCTTTCGGAGCATTCGACTACAGCTCTATGCTTGTCCAACCAATCCATAGCCAAAATGACATCAAAATCGCTAAGTTCCACTATGTGCAAGTTGGCTAAGAAGCTATGTTCATTAATCTCTATCTTCACATTGGTAGTTATCGAGTCTACACGCACTACTCCCCCCGCAGGCATGCTAACTAACAAAGATCTAGGGGCTTTACTACTTCTACAACCAATCATAGTATAAATCTTCCTAGAGATGAATGAATGAGATGCACCCGTATCAAACAACACTAAAGCAGGAATATTTGCAACTAGCAACATACCTGACATGGTTTGGGGTTCAGTCTCAGCTTCAGCCTCGGCCATGCTGTACACTCGAGCTCTGCCTCCAGAGCCTTGACCTTGCACATTATTGCTTGGGCCTTTTCCCTTCTTCGGACACGCTGAGGCCATGTGTCCTTCCTCATGGCAATAGTAGCACCGCCTCTGACCAAGCATACATTCACCTTTATGCCCTTTGCCATAAGTAGCACATGTGGGGTTATCGGACTGTGGTTTCACCCCCAAAGATCCAGTCTTAACAATCTTCTTACTACCACCTCATTGATCGTGCCGCTTGCGCTTGTTATTTGTTGCAACTGGTGATGCCCTTGCCTTCTCCACGTCTAAACTAGCAAAAATGTCCTCGGCCCTTGAAACGGCTTCGTTGTAGCTCAAACGACCATGACCAGCCAAATGGTGGCGAATCCGGTCACGAAGTCCATCCCGGAATTCCTGAGACTTCATGTCATCCGTCTCGACCATGTGGGGAGCGAAACGGAACATGTGGTTAAACTTGCGCTCATACTCGGTGACCGACATTCCACCTTGGGTCAAGTCGAGGAACTCCTTTTGCATTTTCATCTTGTATGCCCTCGGGTAGTATTTCTCCATAACCGTCTCCTTGAATTGGTCCCAAGTAAATGTGTCCTTCTCATCTTGGGTTTTGAGCCTCCACACTCCCATCCACCATGTCCGAGCATCTTCCTTAAGCTGGAACACGGCACATGACACCTTCTGAGCGTCGTTGCACGCCATGTAGTCAAAATTACTATCTAGATTCATCAACCATTCCTCTATGGCTGCTGGTCCCTCACGACCAAGAAAGACGGGCGGCTTAAAGTGGTTGAACCATTTAATAACTTGAGCTTGAGCTTGAGCTTGCTCAGGGTTATTAGGTGGTAAGATAGTCGCGCCTTGAAGCAAGGTGGCCAATCCAGCCAAGAGTTGATCTTGTGTGGGTGGAGCATTGCGATTTCCGCGGTTAGCCATGAGTCTGCCAACGAGTTGTAAAACTCATTAGTCGGCGCAGTACGAGAAATAAAGAATGAGGAGATATGTAGAACGCATATAATAGTCGCAACACATAGACAATATAAGTGAAATAAAAGAACTGTTTTTCCATTAATATAATATGTTTGGAACATCCATGGAAAAATTTCAATAATAATAGATATCATAAAATAAACTAAGTCTACGACTACTCCTCATCACTACTAATAATCTCTACAATGGGAATAGGGGGTCGTGGCTCAATCCACGAAATGACCTCATCTCCAGACTCGATATCCGCCATCATCACGTCCTTCATATTTTCGGCGAGATCCACCCTTGAGCTTTCATCAGGAATTTCTTCCGGATCTTCTTCTGGATCTTCTTCAGGATCCTCCTCTGGTTCTTCTTCTGGATTTTCCTCGGGATCTTCTTCAGGATCCTCCTCTGGTTCTTCTTCTGTATTTTCCATGGGATCTTCTTCGTGATCCTCCTCCGAGTCTTTCTCGTCCGTAGAGTCGGCATCCCAATTTGCAGTTGGAATCTCCTCTCGAGCATATAAATCCAATAGGCGTCCAGCGACAAATTGGAAATCGCCTGCAGCCTCTCGCTCTTCAAGCGATCTCTTGATGGCCTTTTTCCAAAGCCGAAAGATGCAGCAACTCCAGTCTTCGGATAATTTCTCCATCAAGTGCTCTAGCTGGCGAGTGACGGAACCTTGTTTCCCAGATTTTAGCCACTTACTCAGTCTATTAATGACGTAGTGTGGCGCATTTTATGGTAGACTAGGGTCGTCCCACCAGTCCTTACGCGCTAGGAGACGCGAGTCAAAAGTAGTTGGGACCTTCTTACATGGAGTCATTCTAGGTTTGGCCATTCTAACAGTTCGTACATACATAAATAATTATATAAGTAAAATGAAATGACATATGCATGATTAATGAATAAAATTCGGTACCTCATGTGGAGTGACGAAGTGACGAAGCTGAGAGCATATGATACTTTTACATTTTAGCGAGTCTACAGAAAGGTAAAACCCGGCTCTGATACCACTATGTAACGCCTCGACTTTCTGGGGTAAATAATGGGGAAAATAAATAAAAGGTAAATTTTGAGAAAAATAATTCTCTTGAGAATATAAAAATTTCTCGCCTATAAAGTCGAGTCGCTACAATGACATAAAAATTAAATACCTTTAAATAAGGTAACATTTCATCATAAATACGAGGTAAAAATTTGCGGCGGAAGAAAATAAATCATAATTTAATATTTCTAGTCAAAGTTTCCCCAAAAGTTTCAAAACAGTTGACATAAAGAAAACAACATTTAATAAATTCTTTTTCATAAGCTCCCTCGGCTCGCTCCTTCGTCCATCCTGCTCGGTTCAACCTGCGTGATCAATAAAGGTGGGGGTGAGCTTCCTTCAGCTCATGGAAATCTCATTGATCACAATAATATACAATCTCAAGAAAAACATAACATGAATAAACTATCATATCTTTCCTCAACATGAATGCACACTCACAATATTACGTACATCATGAATCGAGCACGCATAACACGAATATTGAGGTTGCGCAGGTGCCCCCGCGACAACATGAAACATACACGCAATACCACATATACATGAATCAAGCACGTATATGAATAATGGGTTGAGCAGGTGTCCCCACACAACATGAAACATACACGCAATACCATATATAACATGAATCGATCACGTATGTGAATATTGGGTTGTGCAGGTGTCCCCACACAACATGAATCTTAAGATAACCTCTTACACGAATACAGGTGAGCCTGATTTACGACGTGTATCATAATTTATAAACATGAATTGAATATCACATATGCAGTCCAATCAAAGCAATTAAAGTGATGGTGAAAATTCCCACCTGAATAAATGATGATGTCTGTCTTGAAATGAAAATGCTCGACTCACAGTACTAAGCCCGTAAATCCTTGATACAGTCTACATATAATAATAATAATCCTTACAATTTATTATTTATATAATAAATGAAAGATACGAATATCACTATATAATAACTGAAAATAAATTATAATTGCTAATTAATATTAACCGAAGAGTTAACATTATTAATGACTGAAATTAAAATACTTATGCACAATTTCAGATTAATTAGTAATATTAATTGGAAGTCAGCATTTTAATGTTTGGGTCAAAATAGGACTGGAAGTGAAGATTTTAAAATTAACTGGGGTCAAATTGTAGGAGTTGAAAAGCTGACTGGACTAGAATCAAATTAATTAAAACTGTATGGGGCGGATTTGAAAGTTTCTGAAAATTTGAAGGGCTAAAGTGCATAACCCTAAAATTTCGGGGGTATAAATACCCCTAATCCAACCCTAGCCGTCAGAATTCATTTCTTCTACTACCCGTCTTTCTCCTCCCGTCTCCCTTCTCTCCAACTCTCTCTCTCCAAACATCTTTTTCTCGGCCGGGAGAACATACACACTGGTTTATACACACACTGAAAACGGCGGAAGAACATACACACTGATTCACGACGACCACCAATTGAATAACTCATGGTGGTGTGCAGTGGCGCGGGCACAAGAGCCGAACGGCGACAATCGGCGATTATCTATGGTTACATCAGTCAGGTTTCGGGTAAGTTTCGATCTGAGCGATGAAATTGGTACATACACAAGAGCAGGTTGGATCAGAGGTTCGATTTCCATCTTGTAGAGGGTATCGATCGGAAAAAGGACCGATTTCCGGCTGAGTTCGATTTGGTGTTTCGTAATTTAGGTAAAAGTTCCGATTTTTCTGAAAATGGATTTGAGTCTGATTATGGGTTGGAAAAGCTGAGTTGGGATCGATGGTGGTTGAAAGTGCATAACTGAAATGGGGTTTGGGACTGGTTTCGGGTTTCGGTTGATTCTTCTGTAAATTGAGTTTTGATGTCTGAATTTCACAAAACTCCCTGGATGCTTTAATTTGTTTTTTAAGTACGTATTTTAGCTTACTGTGAGTGGAGGGTTGATTCTCATGTGTAAAAGATTAAAGTTTGCAGAAGGATGCTAAAGACAGAGAAACATGAGATCCGATTATCTTGCTCATAGAGATGGAAAAAAGAACGCACTACTCTGTGTAAGATGGTAAATTGAATCTGAGAAGAATTATAGTGAAGCTAGCGGATGAATTTACCTCTTGTTGAGCAAAGGAGAAGGTGAGGATCTCGGGTGAGTTGCAGATTCGCGGCTGGGACTTATTGTGCAGAAAAGTTGATGTATTCTTCTCCCTCTGTTGAAAATTTCTGGCGATGAACTGTGTTGTAGAATTTGTGTATTGTATTTCTCTTTTTTTTTTTTTTGGTTTGAACGATGGGAAGAACTGGGTTTGGGGTCGGCCTGAAAAGTTAGGGTTGTATTATGTATTGTATATTCTTGTACTACAAAGACAATATATTTATATTGTATTGAATTAGGGTTAGGGTATAATTTTGGGCTTTAATATTATTCATTAGGGTTAGGGTATAATTTTGGGCTTTAATATTATTCTGGGTCAGCACGTGTTTGGGCCATTGATAATAATAATAATAAGAATTATAATAATAACAATAACGATAAAATTAATAATAACAGTAGTATTAATAACATCGATATTAATAATAATATCGAGAGTAATATAAATGATGTTATAGAAATGATACTGGTAAAAAATATTAATACCCTAAATATTATTATTATTATTAATACCTTTAATTATCATATTAACAAAAAAATGACTAATATTAAATGTTTTGAAATCAACTTGAGAAATTGACTCGGGCTAGGACTTGTGATACGTCGAAATAAATGTTCATGATCCTTTAAATTGAATTAAATAACATGAAATGCATTATAATATTATTATAAAATAATAATATTGCGTTATAAAAATGGCGGATATTACATCCTACCTCTCTTAGAAAAATTTTCGTCCTCGAAAATAAATGATATACCTCGATTGAAGAAATTCGGATAACGAGCTTGAAGTTCTTCTTCGCGCTCCCAAGTAGCTTCATCCTTACTGTGGTTACACAATTGGATCTTGACAAACACCTTCTCTTTGTTCCTCAATTGCCGGACTGGTCGGTCGAGAATCAGTTCTGATTGTTCTTCATAAGTAAGGTCTTTGTTCATCTCTACGACGGTATAGTTGATGACGTGGCTGAGATCATGCACATACTTTCTCAACAATGATACGTGGAAGACGTTGTGCACAGCCGAAAGTTCTGGGGGTAAAGCCAAATGGTAAGTTAACTCTCCAATCCGCTCGAGAATTTCGAACGGTCCAATGTATCTCGGTCTCAACTTGCTCCTCAGACCAAAACGAACAATTCCCTTGGTAGGGGATACCTTCAGGAATACCTTGTCGCCAACACAGAATTCGAGATCCTTCCTACGCTTGTCGGCATAAGACTTCTGACGATCCTGACCTATCTTGATCCTCTCACGAATCTTATCCACCATTCCAACTGTCTGTTCGATCATCTCGGGACCCAAAATCCTCCTTTCACCTACCTCATCCTAATACAGTGGTGATCGACACTTCCTACCATATAGGGCTTCATACGGTGCCATACCGATCGTCGACTGGTAACTGTTGTTGTAAGCAAATTCTACCAAAGGCAACAGCCATTCCCAATTATTTCCTATATCTAGCACACATGCTCGCAACATATCCTCAAGGATCTGGATGGTCCTCTCGGACTGACCATCAGTCTGAGGATGATAGGCCGTACTAAAATTCAACTGTGTTCCCAAGGATTCTTGCAAACTCTCCCAAAAACACGATGTGAAACGAGTATCCCTGTCGGATACTACAGAGACTGGCATTCCATGCAACTTAATAATCTCCCTGATATAAAGTTGAGCATACTGATCCATTCGAAAGTTCATCTTAACTGGGAGAAAATGAGTTGACTTTGTGAGTCGGTCGACAACAACCCAAATAGCGTGGTTTCCTCTTTCCGTTTGAGGCAAACCTACCACAAAGTCCATAATGTGTTCCCATTTCCATTATGGGATATGAAATGACTTAAGTAATCCAAAGGGGCGTTGGTGTTCTGCCTTCACTTGCTGGCAAACTATACACTTTCAGACAAAGTCTGCCACATCTCTTTTCAAACCTTCCCACCAAAATGTCCCCTTAAGGTCTTGATACATCTTTGTACTCTCAGGGTGTGTTGTATACGGAGTACTATGTGCCTCCTTCAATATAGCTTCTCTCAACTTGACAACATTGGGCACACAGATCATCCCTTCATAGTACATTGTGCCATCATCAGACATACTGAATCCCTTATCCTCACCTGAAAGAGTACGTTCTTTCATTTTGACCAAGAAGTCATCCTGTCCTTGACCTTCTTTGATTTGTTCCCTTAAGGTTGGTTGTACCACCAAACTAGCCAATAATGACTCAACTGGTCTCGATGGTGTAGCCATCTCAATGTTCATCCTTGCAAATTCCTTGACCAAGATTTCCTCCTTGGTCAACAAACAAGTTAAGTCTCCTCTTGCCTTACGGCTCAGTTCATCAGCAACTACGTTTGCTTTACCGGGGTGGTAATGAATTGTACAATCGTAGTCTTTGACCAACTCAAGCCATCTGTGTTGCCTCATATTTAATTCCTTCTATGTGAAAATATATTTCAGACATTTGTGGTCTCTATAAATTTCACATTTACCTCCATAAAGGTAATGTCTCCAAATGAACTACCACTGCTAATTCCAAATCATGAGTAGGGTAGTTCAGCTCGTGCGGTTTCAACTGTCTCGAATCATAGGCAACTACCTTGCCCTCTTGCATCAGTGCACATCCCAAACCTTGCTTGGATGCATCACTGTAGATGACAAATTCTTTCGTCGGATCGGGAATCGTCAAAACTGGTGCAGCAGTCAATCTTCGCTTAAGTTCTTGGAAACTCTTTTCGCATTTCTCATTCCATAAGAAAACTTCTCCCTTTCTAGTCAACTTAGTCATCGGTGCAGCTATCTTCGAAAATCCCTAGATAAATCTCCGATAATAACCGGCTAATCCCAAGAAGCTGCGAACTTCATTCGCATTACTCGGTACTTTCCAATCATTGACTGCTTCTACCTTAATTGGGTCAACCTCAATTCCTTTAGAAGTGACCACATGTCCAAAAAATGCAACTCGGTTGAGCCAGAATTCACACTTGTTGAACTTCGCATATAACTTCTCCGTGCGCAGTATTCCCAATACTGTTCTAAGATGCTGCTCATGTTCAACCTTGGTCTTTGAATATACAAGTATGTCATCTATGAACACAATGACAAACTTATCCAAATAAGGTTGAAATACACGGTTCATGAGGTCCATGAATACCGCTGGCGCATTAGTCAAACCAAATGGCATCACTATAAATTCATAGTGTCCATAACGAGTTCGAAATGCGGTCTTCGGGATATCATCACCCTTAATCCTCAGCTGGTGATATCCGGATCTCAAATCTATCTTCGAAAATACTCCTAATCCTCCAAGTTGATCGAATAGGTCCTCTATTCTAGGAACTGGATATTTATTCTTTATCATGAGTCTAATAAGTTCACGATAGTCAATGCACATCCTCAAACTTCCGTCCTTTTTCTTCACGAAGAGCACTGGCGCACCCCATGGTGAAACACTCGGTCGGATGAATCCAGAGTCGAGTAGTTCCTGGAGTTGTACCTTCAACTCTTGCAATTCCTTAGGCGCCATCTTATAGGGAGCCTTTGATATTGGTGCCGCTACTTGTAATATCCGCATTTTTCTTTCCCTCGTAATTGTATTTTCGGTGTAATTCTCGATTTTAGTGACTCTCGTGTATCCTTCAGTGTAACTTTTCCGTTATCTCTTGATCTGATTCTCGTAATTGTTGTGCGGAACCGTCGTTTCGGGGTTGCCGTGGATTCATTCTATGCTATGATGTGTTTTGAGGTGTTCCGTTTGACGTTTCGTTCATAATATGGTATTTTGGGTCGTTTATATTCTGTATCTAGCGCACGCTAAATTTTCTGTATAGCGCACGCTAGAAATCCAGTGGTAGCGCACGCTACGTTTAATTAAATGGCGCGCTAACGATTTAGCCACAGGAGTGGCGGTTTCACTCCCGTGCCTGCGGACTATCGAATTAGCGCACGCTATCTTGTCTAGCGCACGCTAATGTCGGGAGACTAGCGCACGTTAAGTTGTTCGATGGCGCGCGCTAGTGTATTTGTCGATCTTGGGCGGTTTACTCACGAATTCAATCAAATTCTAGTTAGCGCACGCTACGCTGGTATGGTAGCGCACGCTAACAGGTCGTGAGGTTTGGGCGGTTGGCTCTGGACTCGGCCGATGTTCGAGTAGCGCACGCTATTGGTCGATAGCGCGCGCTACCGATAGGTTATTAGCGCACGCTACGCATGCATGGTAGCGCACGCTAACGGCAAAAACCCCGGCTTCGGACTCGGACGCTAACGGGAGGGTTGGTAACCTATCCGTTAGCGCACGCTAACCTTGAGGTCTTAGCGTGCGCTAACACTCCCGGTTATATAAACCGGGGAGTTGGCCGAGATAATCACAAAATCGCATTTCTTCATCTTTCCGCGGCCGAGAGACTCCCGAGCGATTTGAGGCGATTTTCTTCCTCCAATCACTTGAGAGATTCTTGTGCTTGAGTTCTTGGTGTAAGACTAACATCATCCACTTGTGTTTCTCATCCTAAATCCAAGGTAATCTCTTAGAACCCTACTTTTGGATAATTTGGGGGTTTTGGGATTTTCTTCCGATCCGTTCCGTTTCGTTGATGGATTCATGATGAATATGATTATTCTTGTTGGTATTCTTAGTTTCCCTATGGATTCATGGTATATTTCGTGATTTTTACGGAATCGAGAGGGTTCGGTTGTGGTCCGCCCTCGTTGTTGTTTATATACGAATATACATGAATCGTAGGCGGGTTTCCGGGAGTATTCCATTTCCATAATCGTTTAGAAGTGGTTGTGATTGTGCTATTCAAATCGTTAGGTTCATTTCCGCCGGTTCCTTGCGGTCGTGTTCAACTCTTCCGTTCCGTTCGTGTCATCGTCTAATTAATCGAGGCAAGTATCCTTATGAACTTAAAATCTTGACATAGTAGTTTTGTATGAGAAATTGTGTGTGTGTGTATGCTCACTACGGGTTAGACTCGACGGGGTCTCGGTAGGGTTCCACGAAGCTGTGGACCGCGAGCTTGCTTTTAACCACTGTGGGTTAGATCCGACGGGGTCTCGGCAGGGATCCACGAAGCTGTGGGTCCGCGGTTAATTGTGGTGCATTTTTTTTCAAATGTGGTTTGATCATTGGCATTTCCGGAAATGAGCGTTTTGGAAACTATGATTTCTTGATGGCATGCATTACTATATGTGTAAGATGTAAAATGTTCATTTGGTTACTTGTACTAGCGTAATTGCTAACCCCTGAGGCGACCCGTTTTGGGGAAATTCGTTTTATGAATTTCAGGTCAGGTTCATCGAGACGAGCGGGCGCTGGACCAGTACACGGATGATGGCCGTGCGTGATGATGGTGCACGAGTGATGTTTTAGTGTCTTTTACCTTTTTGTCTTTTGTGGTTTTGAACTAATAGTTGTACTCGAGTACTTAAGGGGTTCTTGTTCGTTTGAATTGTATTGTTGCTTATTATGTTGTGTTGGATGATGATGTTATATTGACCGGTTGAACCGGGTGGATTGTTCTGTTTTGCGTCTTTATGACGTGGTGTTATTTTATCGTTCCTGTGAGTCGTTGTTTATGATGCTGTTCAGCCTGGTGGGTCCCATATAGGGATTCACGGCGCTGTAATATACCTCGGATATCCTGGGGGTGTTACAGAAAATGGTATCAGAGAACTAGGTTTATGGATACCTAGGCTTGTTGGTTTATTGGGTCTTGTGGTGTTTGGTTTTGCACATCATCGTCACGCTGCCATGATTCCGGTACTACCAGTGTCCGTAAGTTTTCTTTCCTTTGTTCATTAATTTCTTGTATCGTACCCTTGATTCTCGACTTGTAATTGTTCTTTTCTTGTACTGATCCTCGTATGGCTTTTGCTACTTATTTAACTCCAGTATGGATGCTGGAAGAGGTCGTGGTCGCGGTCGTGGTCGTGGGCCTTGCCGGGGCGTGGGCGGCCGGTGGGGCGGCCACGTCCACGATCTTGAGGCCGCGTGACTGCGACCGTCATAGCCATGCTTCTTCTCGGGAGCGTGCGATCTTGGTATTGCGGCCGTTATGCAATAGATGGTGAACCAAATGGCGGCAATAGCTCGGGCGGTTCGAACCCGGATCAAGCCCATGCTAATCGGGCGGAGCGGACCGTTGGCTCCAAGATGTCATCAAGATGCATCCTCCTCGGTTTTCGGGAGCTTCGGACCCGATTGGCCGGGAAGGGTGGATCAAGGAGATGTCTAAGGTCTTCGTTGCCACTAATCGTCCCGAGGACCGTAAAGTCCCTATTGCTCAATATTTTCTCCTTTGGGGGCCTACGGATGGTGGGAGGCCGTTGGGCCCAAAGACCATCTTTGCCGTGGGCCGAGTTTCAAGAGTTGATGGATCGAATATTGCCGTGGCGATCGAGACGAGGCTCGGGTACATGCTTTTTATGATGCTCAACCACGGGATATTCCCGTAGCTCAAGCCATTGCTGATTTTAACAAAGAGTTGGGTTATGTGAAGACCCAAGTTGTCGAGGAGAGTGACAAGATTTTCCATTTCTCCAGACGGATGAAGTTTCCGATCCGGGACTATATGTCGGGGCTCGTATGCACTACATTGAAGGATTATCGAGTAGGGCCCTTGCTTATGATATGTCGGTGGCGAGTGAGGCGGCCCGCGAGTAAGAAGCGAAGTCCGCTGGAACTTTTCGGGCCACGAGAGTGGGGGTCGGTAGAGATCCCAATCTGCTAACTTCCCCGCGGCGGTGGTCCAGCTCGTTCATTGGGGGTCCTCGTGGAACTACCAGTGCTCCTTATCGTGATGTGAAGTGTTTCAATTGTGGTCGTACGGGCCACATCAGTCGTGTTTGTCCGAACCCTTTGCTGACGTGTAATCAGTGTGGCCAGTCGGGTCACAAGGCTGCTTTCTGTGCCGAGAGAGAGAAAATTCTTGGTGCCCGGGCTTCCATTCCAGCGCCTAGGGAACCAAGTGTGAATCAGAGATCGTTTGTTCCTCAGTCTCCGCCGAGTGCTAGTCGGGGGAGAGGTCGGGGTCAGCCCTCTAAGGGGGGAGCTTCCAGTGTCGGCTCCGCCCACCCGCGTGTCTATGAGATGCGGAGAGCCGATGATCCAGCGGCTACCGTAGCGACAGGTACCGTTTATATTCTTTCTCATCCTGTCAGTGTGCTTTTCGATTCTGGTGCTACGCATTCGTTCATATCTCTGGATTGTGTGCGCCGTTTGAATCTCGACCGTTTGACGCCTTGTGAGCCCTTCATCGTTAAGCTTCCTAGCGGTGATAGGATCGTTGGTGATCAGGAGGTTCGAGGCTGCAATGCTTATTTGTGTGAGGACTTGGCACTCTAATCTTATTGTTGTGAGTATCGAGGGTGAGGATTTGATTATTGGTTATGATTGGCTCGATCTGCATTGTGAAATGATGAACTACCTCTAGAGTATCATCACCATGTTGGCCGATGATGGCAGAGCACTCTTTCGCGGGCGAAAGAGGGGGAACCAGCTTCGTTATTAACGCCTTGAAGGCGATGAAACTCCTGCAAAAGGGATGTATTGGTTATTGGTGCTATGCCTTGAAGGCGGAGAGTGGTGGAGTCGAGCTTTCGTCGATTCCAATCGTTAATGAATTTCCTGATGTTTTTCTTGACGAGTTACCGGGATTACCACCGGATCGAGAGGTCGAGTTCACTATAGAGTTAGAGCCGGGTGCGGCTCCTATCTCGAAGGCGCCCTATCGCATGGCACCTTCAGAGATGTCCGAGTTGAGAAGCAGTTGAGTGAGCTTCTTGAGTCGGGGTATGTTCGACCGAGCGCCTCGCCTTGGGGCGCACCGGTCCTGTTTGTGCGGAAGAAGGATGGTTCGCTACGTTTGTGTATCGACTATCGCGAACTAAACAAGGTGACCATCAAGAACAAGTATCCTTTGCCGAGAATTGATGACTTGTTCGATCGATTGCGAGGAGGCTGCGGTATTCTCGAAAATTGATTTGAAATCGGGATACTATCGGCTCCGGGTGAGAGAGTCCGATGTGCCGCGGACCTTTCGGACGAGGTACGGACATTATGAGTTCGTAGTCATGCCTTTCGGGTTAACTAATGCGCCGGTGTTCATGCAATTGATGAACAAAGTTTTTATCGAGTATTTGGATAAGTGCGTCGTCGTCTTTATTGTGATATTCTTGTTTATTCGAGGAATGAGGAAGAGCATGCCCATCATTTGCGGATAGTGTTGGACATTTTAAGGACCGAGCAACTCTATGCAAAGTTCTCGAAATGTGAGTTAAGGTGAAGGAAGTGATGTTTTTAGGTCACGTGATTTCGGTAGGGGGTTCGTGTGGATCCGCGAAGATTGAGGCCGTATTGGATTGGGCACCGCCCAAGAATGTGAAGGAGCTCCGTAGTTTCTTGGGTTTGGTGGCTACTACCGTAGGTTCGTAGAGGGTTTCGAATCGCCGGCCACTTACGCAGTTGCTCCAGAAATCCGAGAAGTTCGTCTGGAATGACGAGAGGCAGTCGAGTTTTGAGGAACTGAAGAAGCGTTTGACTTCAGCCCCAGTTTTGGCGTTGCCATGTGGCAACGAGGGTTTTGCCGTTTATAGCGATGCTTCGGGTCAGGGTCTTGGGTGTGTATTAATGCAGCACGGCAAGACCATTGCCTATGCGTCGAGACAGTTGAGGCCGTATGAGCTGAACTACCCTACTCATGATTTGGAGTTAGCGGCAGTCGTTTTTGCGCTCAAGATTTGGCGTCACTATCTTTTCGGCTCCACATGTCAGATTTTTACTGATCATAAAAGTCTGAAATACATATTTACTCAGCGAGAGTTGAATATGAGGCAGAGGAGGTGGTTAGAGTTGATTAAGGATTATGACCTCGAAATCCTTTATCATCCGGGCAAGGCGAACGTTGTGGCCGACGCCTTGAGTCGGAAACTAGTTGCGTTGCGAACGCTTGAGATCCTTACATCTCAGTCTGAGCTTCGGAGGGCTTTGATCGAGTTAGATGTTGAGGTCTTGTTGTCGGGAGCCGTCGGGCAACTTCGTGATTTAGAAATTTCGTCGTCTTTGATCGATGAAATTAAGCTGAAGCAGTTAGAGGATCCGATGATTACTCAAATCCGAGAGAACGTTCTTAAAGGAAAGTCTCCTGGATTTGTGATTCACGAGGATGGTGTTTTGAGATTCCAGTCGGCTTTGTGTGCGAACGACTCGAGTTGAGGCGAGTATTTTACGGGAGGCCCATGCTACACCTTATTCCGTTCATCCTGATACGAGTAAGATGTACAAGGACACGAGGAGAAATTTCTGGTGGAATGATATGAAGGATGAGGTCGCACGGTTTGTAGCGAGATGTTTGACTTGTCACAGTGTCAAAATCGAGCATCGAGACCTACTGAGTTATTGCGATCACTTCCGTTCTAATAGAAATGGGAAGATATATCGATGGATTTCGTTACGAGTTTGCCGAGATCTAGTTCGGGCATGAATATGGTATGGGTGATTGTTGATCGCCTGACCAAGTCGGCACATTTTCTGGGCATCAAGGACACTTGGGGCCCGGAGAAGTTAGCCCGTGTGTTTATTGCGCAGATCGTGAGACTTCACGGTACTCCGAAGTCTATTGTTTCGGATCGTGACGGCCGTTTTGTATCGCACTTCTGGCAGGCGGTGCATAAGGCGTTAGGTACCCGGTTGCGTTTGAGTACCTCTTTTCATCCCCAGACAGATGGACAGTCGGAACGCACTATCCAGACGTTCGAGGACTTGTTGCGTGCCTGTGCTCTCGATTGGAGTAGTGACTGGGAGGAACATTTGCCGCTGATCGAATTCACGTATAACAATAGTTGGCACGCGTCGATTCGGATGGCACCGTATGAGGCACTTTACGGGCGGCGATGTCGATCACCGATTTGTTGGAATGAGGCGTCCGATTTGGTCGGGACCGAGCCGGATGTCGTTTTAGAGACGAGGCGGAAGGTAGAGTTAATTCGGGAACGGATGTTGACTGCCCAGAGTCGACAGAAGTCGTATGCCGACGTCCGTCGTCGACCTTTGGAATTCGAGGTGGGAGACCACGTTTTGCTAAAGGTGTCGCCGACGAAGGGAGTTTTTCGTTTCGGGAAGAAAGGGAAGTTGAGTCCGAGATTTATCGGCCCCTTCGAGATCCTCGAGTGAGTAGGTGGGTTGGCATACCGTTTGGCGTTACCTCCGGCCTTGAGTCATGTTCATAGCGTTTTCCATGTTTCCCAGTTGAGGAAATATGTCCCGGATCCTAGCCACATCATCGATTATGGTGAGATTGATGTCGCCAAAGATGTTACTTTCGAAGAGCGCCCTTTGAAGATTTTGGAACATCGTGAGAAACGATTGAGGCATAAGACCATACCTTTGGTCAAGGTGCAGTGGTCGAGACACGGTGTCGAGGAGGCAACTTGGGAAACCGAGGATAGCATGCGTGCTAGGTACCCCGAGTTGTTTGTTCCTTAAGTTTCGGGACGAAACTTATTTTTAGAGGGGTAGAATGTAATATCCGCATTTTTCTTTCCCTCGTAATTGTATTTCCGGTGTAATTCTCGATTTTAGTGACTCTCGTGTATCCTTCAGTGTAACTTTTCCGTTATCTCTTGATCTGATTCTCGTAATTGTTGTGCGGAACCGTCGTTTCGGGGTTGCCGTGGATTCATTCTATGCTATGATGCGTTTTGAGGTGTTCCGTTTGACGTTTCGTTCATAATATGGTATTTTGGGTCGTTTATATTCTGTATCTAGCGCACGCTAAATTTTCTGTATAGCGCACGCTAGAAATCCAGTGGTAGCGCACGCTACGTTTAATTCGTAGCGCACGCTAACGATTTAGCCCTGGGAGTGGCAGTTTCACTCCCAGGCCTCTGGACTATCGAATTAGCGCACGCTATCTTGTCTAGCGCACGCTAATGTCGGGAGACTAGCGCACGTTAAGTTGTTCAGTAGCGCGCGCTAGTGTGACTGTCCAGTACTGGGCAGTTTACTACTGAATTCAATCAAATTCTAGTTAGCGCACGCTACGCTGGTATGGTAGCGCACGCTAACGGGTCAGGTGAGGTTTGGGCAGTTGGCTACTGGACTCGGCTGATGTTCAGGTAGCGCACGCTATTGGTCGATAGCGCGCGCTACCGATAGGTTATTAGCGCACGCTACGCATGCATGGTAGCGCACGCTAACGGCAAAAACCCTGGCTTCTGGACTCGGACGCTAACAGGAGGGTTGGTAACCCTATCCCGTTAGCGCACGCTAACCTTGAGGTCTTAGCGTGCGCTAACACTCCCTGGTTATATAAACCAGGGAGTTGACCGAGATAATCACAAAATCTCATTTCTTCCTCTTTCGCGGCCGAGCGACTCCCGAGCGATTTGAGGCGATTTTCTTCCTCCAATCACTTCAGAGATTCTTGTGCTTGAGTTCTTGGTGTAAGACTAACATCATCCACTTGTGTTTCTCATCCTAAATCCAAGGTAATCTCTTAGAACCCTACTTTTGGATAATTTGGGGGTTTTGGGATTTTCTTCCGATCCGTTCCGTTTCGTTGATGGATTCATGATGAATATGATTATTCTTGTTGGTATTCTTAGTTTCCCTACGGATTCATGGTATATTTCGTGATTTTTACGGAATCGAGAGGGTTCGGTTGTGGTCCGCCCTCGTTGTTGTTTATATACGAATATACATGAATCGTAGGCGGGTTTCCGGGAGTATTCCATTTCCATAATTGTTTAGAAGTGGTTGTGATTGTGCTATTTAAATCGTTAGGTTCATTTCCGCCGGTTCCTTGCGGTCGTGTTCAACTCTTCCGTTCCGTTCGTGTCATCGTCTAATTAATCGAGGCAAGTATCCTTATGAACTTAAAATCTTGACATAGTAGTTTTGTATGAGAAATTGTGTGTGTGTGTATGCTCACTACGGGTTAGACTCGACGGGGTCTCGGTAGGGTTCCACGAAGCTGTGGACCGCGAGCTTGCTTTTAACCACTGTGGGTTAGATCCGACGGGGTCTCGGCAGGGATCCACGAAGCTGTGGGTCCGCGGTTAATTGTGGTGCATTTTTTTTTTTTCAAATGTGGTTTGATCATTGGCATTTCCGGAAATGAGCGTTTTGGAAACTATGATTTCTTGATGGCATGCATTACTATATGTGTAAGATGTAAAATGTTCATTTGGTTACTTGTACTAGCGTAATTGCTAACCCCTCTGGGGACCCGTTTTGGGGAAATTCGTTTTATGAATTTCAGTCGTTCATCGAGACGAGCTGGCTACTGACCAAGATACGGATGATGGCCGTGCGTGATGATGGTGCACGAGTGATGTTTTAGTGTCTTTTACCTTTTTGTCTTTTGTGGTTTTGAACTAATAGTTGTACTCGAGTACTTAAGGGGTTCTTGTTCGTTTGAATTGTATTGTTGCTTATTATGTTGTGTTGGATGATGATGTTATATTGACCGGTTGAACCGGGTGGATTGTTCTGTTTTGCGTCTTTATGACGTGGTGTTATTTTATCGTTCCTGTGAGTCGTTGTTTATGATGCTGTTCAGCCTGGTGGGTCCCATATAGGGATTCACGGCACTGTAATATACCTCGGATATCCTGGGGGTGTTACACTACTGGCACTAGATCAATCGAGAACTCAACTTGATGAGTTGGTGGAACTCTGGGCAAGTGACACGTCTTTAGTGTAACTATCGCAAGTGCACGATATCGTATCAAGTAGTAAGTGGACTTTTTGAGTCCGGTTTATCGATCCCACGAGGAAGTTAGGTTATATATTGAATTATACACTGTTTAACTATATGTTATAGAGATTTATAAGATTGAAACACACAATTAAATAGTTTGGTTTAACAATTGCAAAGAAAATACAATAATAGTTCTAATATTCAAGGAAATGAAAGATTACACTAATAAAAGATTAATAAAAGATATAATGAAATAGTTGGGATTACAAACTTAGTTAATCATTAGTTATAGAAGATGTATATGAGATCATAAGATGAATTTACTTATTATGTTATGTAGATTCGATTTTCCTTAAAAAGACGGTTTCTCTTTCGAACTATAAAATGCCCCTTATATATTGAATCAATCCACTATATTTCTATGTTGATTGGCTTCAATACATAGCATTAGGTTTTATGAAAATAACTCAAAGAATCATCTAAGGTCTAGAGGTATATTTCTATCCCCTAGAACAACTTAGAGTGAAGATCATTTGATCTAATCAAACATATTTTCTTTCGAAACATATGAAGACCATAAATATCGTCATTTATTGGCCAAATAAATAAAGATTGGTAAAACAATGAAAATCACACACAATAATAAGTAATTCATAATAGATCTTTATACAAACTTAAATAACATGACTAACCTTGTTTATAATCCCAACTTAGGTAACTTAGCCCATTAAGGGTTTATTAAACATATTACAAGCTTGAGTGGTCATTATTAGTTGAAAAAGAGAAAGAATTGATCCTAACTCCCTTAGTAGATAAAGGAGAAAGAAGCAATAAACTCTCTGAACAACATATGCTATACCACTATTACACAAATCACTCAAGAACACAAGTGCGTTCTTCACACAAAAAGAAAATATTACAAAAAGTGGAAAAATATAAGATGAATGATGAATGATGATGGATCTAAGGGGTCTATTTATACACCTAAAGTCATCTAATAACTCCAAAACTCCAGCATTATTATAATAGATCGGATCAATGCCAGCCATCCCCTCAATAATAGACCAAAAGTATAAAAAATTATACAATGATCAAAATCTGCCAAGAGTTACGACCGTAACAGTCAGGAGTTACGGCCGTAACATGGATGACTTACGGCCGTAATATACATGAGTTACGGCCATAACATGGATTCGTAAATTTGTACACTGGTTGCTTTTTGAGTTACGTTTTCAGCCAAAAATTTCTCAGATATTGCGTTTTTGCCCCAATTCTTCTTCAGATGATAACTTTTGATATATAATTCTGATTTGAATCCGGAAAGACTGCCGAACTCGTCTCGGAAAGACCTACAACATGAATACATAAAAACTCAACAAAGAGAATATTTTATAAACATATTATTTCTTGAGTAGATCAGTAATTCAATCCGATTAAGACTAGATTTACATCATCACCTGATAAAAATAAAATTATTAAAAACTAATTAATTAAAAGCAAAAAACGAGTAGACTACTTCAATTATGGGTGAAATATATCAATACAAATCACGGACAAGTGTATAAAACTGACACTTATCACACCCCCAAACTTGAATTTTTGCTAGTCCCGAGCAAGACTCTTTATTAATCACGCTCAAAATAAAAAAAATAAAAATAAGACACAAAATAAGAAAAATAATACACACACAAATTAAGAATTATAATTACATAAAAAGAGAAAAGGAGATCAAAATGCCATTAATACACAACAACCAGCTTTATACAGTAGATAGAAATGAATCAATATTCAAAATAAATATACTAATGATTTTTAAGTTAAAACACGGTTTTATTTTGTAATTCCAAATTCAAGGTTTCCCCCCCAAAAGGTTGATTATTTCTTTCCCACTCGTGATACACCCGAATCTCTTTAATGGTTTCTCTCGATCACTCATTTATTTCTCGACTCAATAAGAAGAAGAATTTCATTGGCGTCATCAAATATTGTGATTTTTCACGAAATTGAGTGTATTGAAATTCAGCCACTAATTAATTCAGATATGCTCATAAACTACATCCCTTTTAGTGATAGCTTTCACACCGTTATTTGCTAACGTGTAGCTCTTTTCACTAACACAGTTTCTATCTTTTTTTAAAAGGTGATAGCTTTCACACCGTTATTTGCTAACATGTAGCTCTTTTCACCAATTTTTCTGTGAGACGGCAGCTACGCACCAACAATGGTTAGTCCTTTATTTTTCGCAAAATTTTAAGACCCCCAAAATTAGGCATTTGTCGCTCAACACTTCTCTTTGTTCATTTTTTTAGGTGATAGCTTTCACACGCTTATTTGCTAACGTGTAGCTCTTTTCACCAATGACTCCTTTTTTTTAGGGAATAGAATTTTTGCGTAAGATCATTTCTTAGTTTAAGCATGAAAAATCAAAAACTCCACAAATTAAGTAAATTTCAGTTCTATTTTTCATCAACCGACTGATTCTTCTTTTCTCAAGGTAACGAATGATTCGATTTTATATGATAACTACAAGGCTTGGAAAGAGAGATTAAGGCTCAAAATTTTTTTGGAATATACAATTTTTTTAACCGGTTTAAAACGATTTTAGAAGCTTGTATATAGCTAACTTATTGGTGTTATGGCCAGATCTAGAAATCTCACAGATCAAAATAATATATATATATATTAAAAAAAATTAAGGCAAATAACCAAAATAATCAAAACACACCAAAATACCAACACACCAAAATAATTAAACAAACCACCCCCAAACTTGAAAATAAAACTGTCCTCAGTTTTTAAAAACATAAAATAAAATAAAAAGCAAGGAGAAAAACAGAATACTCCCTGTTATGAAAGTTGATGCTTGAGCTAACACCTTTTAGAATCTGCAAGAGAATAAATATACGAGGCACACAACAAAAGAAAATAAAATATACTCGTAAGTATAACACAATTTTTAAGATGCGCTTCAAGAAAATCCGAAGAGTCGCCTTACGCTGCCATCAATGCTTTTATAAAAGACAAACAATAAAAATTGTAACACCCCCAAAAACATCCGGGATATTACAGTGCCGTGGGCCCCGCGCCGGAACCCACCAGGCTAAAAACCGTTTACAAAACCAATTCAAAAACGTTCAAAAAGCCAAAGAGGCCGAGGACGGTAATATTTTGCAAATACTCAAATATTTTCAAAAACAAAGTTCTCAAATACCGTCATAAAATACCATTTGAAAATACAAGGCGAAGTGCCAATTCTCGACAGTTCAAAATGTACGTTAAGCTACCACTTAAACGTACCGATAAAATAATTTGGGAAAAAGAGTTTGACGAAAATAACCCAAGTTCGTAAAATACCAAAAAGGCCATTTGAAAAATACACACGAGTTGGTAAAGATACCAAAAAGCCATTTTGAAACATACACACGCAGCGGATAAATACACAGTTTAAAATACACATTTGCAGCGGAAATAAAACAACCAGAAATAAATACTCAATACTCAAAAACATGCCACCGCCAGTATCACATCGGGAAGCTCATCCCTTCACGACCGCTACTAGCTCGATCTCCGAGTACCTAAAAATAAAGCCCACGACGTGGTCAGCCACAATACTCAATAATGATACCGATCACATCATCATAAATAATTACATACCAATGTAATAATACTGTAAGAATACTACCAACGTAATCTTACCATTATAACCTTACCAATTCATGGCAATCCAAACCAAATCGATCCTTACCATAATTCACAATTTCGCATCCTCGAATGACGAAATGAACTTAACAACAATTATCTGTATTGAATTTCAAAAATACCAACAATCCTCAAAACATCATCATAACTCATAATCATGAAATAATTCATCCGTGCCAAATCCTATCCATCGGATTACACAATCAAAACTCAACCTGGATAAATCAACAGTACACAACATATCTGTAGATCAACTACCATATGATAATGATAACAAATCCCGAACATCGACGCATACCGAATGCTTATACGATCAATAACCAGATCAACCCAAACATCACTGAGAATATCATCGACATGATAACTCCAATACGACCAATAAAGGATCACGATAATTGAGAATACCATCAACAAGGTAAATCTCGAATGCAATCAATGAAGGATCAACAATAACCGATAATACCATCAACAAGGTAAACTCCAAATGATCAACAAAGGACCAACCATAACCGAGAATACCACCAACAAGGTAAACTCCAAATGATCAACAATAATTGATCTCAAGAAATAACTCCGACTGTCGAACATACCCCTCGGGCGTATGAACAACCAGTCACAAACTATCGAACATACCCAACCATAAATGGAGGATGAACGACCAAACAATATAGCTCAAAGATGGAAGTCATAGTACGCCCGATCCGGAAATGTGTCCGTGCACAAGCCACCCCGGGTATTGATCACATACACGTGTGGTCTTGTACCTAATTAGCCTCACGAACTACGTCTCGTGTGCACGGTTCAATGTGGAAATATCAACACATAACCATCATGTGCCCGGCTAAAAATCCTACACAATAACCAATCGGCACGCAGATATGACTCCAGATATGTCACGATGCAACATGACAACGAAACTCAAAGAAACACATATCCAATAAGGATCAAAAGCCTCACCGAAGTGAACAACAACAGACCGACAATGAAAAGTCGACATGACTAATCAATATCCAAAACATCAATCCTGGGATCATCATCCCCAAATGAATGACCAACACGATCTACGATCTCAATACAACAGTCCTGGGATTAACATCCCTCAATGAATAACCGATACGAAACTCATTACACGAAACCTCAACATATACAACAACTCAACATACTAATTATCCACATGACTGAACAAATACTTAGATTACCTCAAAGCCGAGGACCATATCCATCAACATCCCCCAATGAGACGATCAACATAACCATTAATACCAACAATAGTCCTGGGGTCAACATCCCTCAACGAACAACCAGTACGAATCTCAATATACGAAGCCTCAACATACAACATATACAACAACTCAACATAATAATTATCTCATAACTGAACAATACATAAATTACCTCAAAGCCGAAGACAACATCCTTTCCACGAACAACATTCCTGAACGAATACATAGTTATACAAATAATCTCAAATAAGGTACCATCCATTCAATACCAATAACCCTTTATCCCGATACTTATGTCATCACGATAACTATCCTCGATATCCGATATTCTATATCCTTGACCAAAAATAAATCATGTCTTCCTTAAACACAATTAAATCATATACCTTATGATTTATTACAACCAGAGCACGATATACAAACCATTATCCCGACAACTTACATTTCTAACAACATTGCTATACGAATTATAAATGAAATGAAAACGAAACCATTCATCAAATATTATAAACTGAACAAGTATAAACTTGCCTCGATACCGATACCACGAAGTTGTTACCAGAATCCATTGCCTTCGTCCCCGAGCTCCTCAGCCCCGACCAAAAGCAACCTACGAACTCTCCAACCTTGACCGCAACACAATGGCCATAATCAACGCTCAATTATCGCGACCTAATGCAATAATCAAATGACAACACATCCGATAATAATCAATAACCGGTATAACCAACCAATCAAACTCAACGGTTCAATAATACCTCGATCATTTACAAAACCGAACAATACAACTCAAACAATTACGAACTCATGTCCACGATACAAGCCGTAACTCGATGTTCACAATTAACAATCAATAACCGATCAACAACGGTTCTACAATATCCCGATTAAACACATATCCAAACAACCCGAACCAATCAAACACGAATTCAAAACCACAATACGATTCCAAAATCCGAAGATCATATCAATAATCAATTTAAACCAACAAGGGTCTAACATTACCGATTCCAAATTCAATATGTAATACGGATACAAGTTTCCTCGTAAATTCATAATATAAACCAATTACCGGTTATCATCATCAATCCGGACGATCCGATTAATTCAACAATATAGATAACCATATTCCAAAGGTTTCAAATAATTCCATTATCCGAATTGAACACTTGTTAAATACCTATGAATTCTCAAACTCAAAAGTGAATCATAAACTTATCAAATCCGAAATCATATTCGTATTCCTATACGAATATTGTACCAAAACACATAACTTAGTTCTAGATATGAATATTCCATATTCATATATAAAACACCAACACCGTAAAACGTATTCATCAAATCAATGATCAATTCATCTCGACATTAAGGATTTTATAACATATTCGATTCCAACTTCAACTCCAAATACGAAGACAAAACTCCTTCTTGTTCATACTTGTAAATTCGTAGAAAACAATTTACCGATTATTATCGTGAATAATCACATTCCAAAATTATCCGAAATCCTTCCAAAATCATAACATGTAACTCAAGAGTTCTTTAAGAACACGAATTATCCAAATTCACGTTCATAATCCATAAAACAACATAACCCGATGTTTTCTAACATCTAAACAACCCTTAATCATAATTCAAGGTGTATATAATCATGTCCTTCAACATATACTTCTCATAACATCATGAATTGCAACAAACCACCAAGAACATCGAGAATACTACGATTCCATAATCATAACAACATAATCGAATCATTTGATCACCAATTCATTATCTTTCTTTAACAAGATTCCCATAATTACCAAGAATCATCACAACAATATCATTTCCATCACCATTCATACGAAAACGTGTAGAATCTTCCAAGTTCTACTCATTGAGACATTTCATCGAACACTTTGAAGGCATAGTCCAATTCAATCGATTATTCAAAGAAATACTCGAATTCTTTCCACAAAACTTCAAGAATAATGAATGATTACAAGTTTACAATCAAGTTCAATCAACAATCAGAATCAAAACGAAGCAAATCGGCCAAAACACCAAGAAATCTCAAGAACATCCAAAAACCAAAAGTTTAGGTGTTCTTACCTTCGATCCGGGTGGAAGATGATGTTAATCCATGATTCCAACTTCCAAAACATGTTGTTATAAGTTTCTCATACTCAAATCCATCAATTCTTGCCGAAGGAATTGCGAAGAAACGAAGAAAAACGAAAAAATGAGTAGGTGACTCGGTCCAGGCCTTATATAGGCCGAGACCTGCCGGGCCATTACGTACGTAACCGGCGGGTCCTTACGTACGTAGCCGGCCGCGGCCTACCCTACTGCCCAGTTCTGTCGGAACCCTTATGTACGTAACCGGAAGCTGGCTTACGTACGTAACTGGCCCTTACGGCCGTAACCAGCCACTGCCTTACGTACGTAATCGGCCAGTCCTAGCCATCCCTGCGAGTCACTGCCGACCGTGATCGGCCACCCCCACGAGTCACTGTCGACCATGCTCGGCCATTCCAACGAGTCACGACCGGCCATGCTCGGCCATCCAGGTCATCTCGGCCACGACTCGGCCAGCCGCCCCGTAACGTACGTAACACTTAATCCGTTGCGTACGTAATACGTACGTTGACTTGCTATAGTATTATACTCGTATTACGTACGTAATACACCCTGTATAACGTACGTAACTCCATCCGTTGACTCACCTGTCCACATTGGCGCCGAAAGCTGCCGACCACGGGCCCCACTGTCCGATTCCTCTTGTTACGTACGTTATGTACACTATATAACGTACGTAAGCTAACACATTTTACGTACGTAAGCTCCAAGGCTTAACGTACGTAATGGCTTTTATACTTAGCCAAAAATCCAACTGTTCCTGTCCGACGTCTCGACGTACAAAATACAAACATACGGTATACTGAATACACATACTGAATCCAAAGATATTCTCACACGGTATACCTAATATCCAAATCAGTTCAATCTGATATAACATATCCTGAATATATTTGTCAATCAAAAACGATAATCACACCAGTATAACTGTCTCGGCTCTCAATTTATTTTATCCATACTGTATAGATACCAAACTATACAGTATATCTCAGATAAAATAACGCGAAAAATTTATACTGAAAATTCGGGTATTACATACTACCCCCCTTAAAATAAGTTTCATCCTCGAAACTTGCAACCCATCACCAACAACAGATAAATCCAAAATTTTTCAACTCATCACAAAAACAATCAAGCGTCGCCACAAGCGAAATAACCAAACCAATATACTTACAGGTGCGTGAAGCCGATGATTTCCCGTGATACTAGCACACGACTCCCATACGAAGTCTCAACACAACCAACGCACACCAATATCACAAATAGCAGTTTGAAAAGAATCTCAAAAATTTGGAAACTCCAAAAATCGATTTGACTCAAAAGTCAGAAAACTCATTTTCAAAAGCCAAGCTACTACCGTACTGGTAGAGCCACATAACACACACGCCTGGGTTTCACAAAACCCAAGCTCCGATACCATCTTCTGTAACACCCCCAAAAACATCCGGGATATTACAGCGCCGTGGGCCCCGCGCCGGAACCCACCAGGCTAAAAACCATTTACAAAACCAATTCAAAAACGTTCAAAAAGCCAAAGAGGCCGAGGACGGTAATATTTTGCAAATACTCAAATATTTTCAAAAACAAAGTTCTCAAATACCGTCATAAAATACCATTTGAAAATACAAGGCGAAGTGCCAATTCTCGACAGTTCAAAATGTACGTTAAGCTACCACTTAAACGTACCGATAAAATAATTTGGGAAAAAGAGTTTGACGAAAATAACCCAAGTTCGTAAAATACCAAAAAGGCCATTTGAAAATACACACAAGTTGGTAAAGATACCGAAAAGCCATTTTGAAACATACACACGCAGCGGATAAATACACAGTTTAAAATACACATTTGCAGCGGAAATAAAACAACCAGAAATATATACTCAATACTCAAAAACATGCCACCGCCAGTATCACATCGGGAAGCTCATCCCTTCACGACCGCTACTAGCTCGATCTCCGAGTACCTAAAAATAAAGCCCACGACGTGGTCAGCCACAATACTCAATAATGATACCGATCACATCATCATAAATAATTACATACCAATGTAATAATACTGTAAGAATACTACCAACGTAATCTTACCATTATAACCTTACCAATTCATGGCAATCCAAACCAAATCGATCCTTACCATAATTCACAATTTCGCATCCTCGAATGACGAAATGAACTTAACAACAATTATCTGTATTGAATTTCAAAAATACCAACAATCCTCAAAACATCATCATAACTCATAATCATGAAATAATTCATCCGTGCCAAATCCTATCCATCGGATTACACAATCAAAACTCAACCTGGATAAATCAACAGTACACAACATATCTGTAGATCAACTACCATATGATAATGATAACAAATCCCGAACATCGACGTACAGTCTGAATGCTTATACGATCAATAACCAGATCAACCAAAACATCACTGAGAATATCATCGACATGATAACTCCAATACGACCAATAAAGGATCACGATAATTGAGAATACCATCAACAAGGTAAATCTCGAATGCAATCAATGAAGGATCAACAATAACCGAGAATACCATCAACAAGGTAAACTCCAAATGATCAACAAAGGACCAACCATAACCGAGAATACCACCAACAAGGTAAACTCCAAATAATCAACAATAATTGATCTCAAGAAATAACTCCGACTGTCGAACATACCCCTCGGGCGTATGAACAACGATCCTGGCCATCGAACATACCCAACCATAAATGGAGGATGAACGACCAAACAATATAGCTCAAAGATGGAAGTCATAGTACGCCCGATCCGGAAATGTGTCCGTGCACAAGCCACCCCGGGTATTGATCACATACACGTGTGGTCTTGTACCTAATTAGCCTCACGAACTACGTCTCGTGTGCACGGTTCAATGTGGAAATATCAACACATAACCATCATGTGCCCGGCTAAAAATCCTACACAATAACCAATCGGCACGCAGATATGACTCCAGATATGTCACGATGCAACATCACAACGAAACTCAAAGAAACACATATCCAATAAGGATAAAAAGACTCACCGAAGTGAACAACAATAGACCGACAATGAAAAGTCGACATGACTAATCAATATCCAAAACATCAATCCTGGGATCATCATCCCCAAATGAATGACCAACACGATCTACGATCTCAATACAACAGTCCTGGGATTAACATCCCTCAACGAATAACCGATACGAAACTCATTACACGAAACCTCAACATATACAACAACTCAACATACTAATTATCCACATGACTGAACAAATACTTAGATTACCTCAAAGCCGAGGACCATATCCATCAACATCCCCCAATGAGACGATCAACATAACCATTAATACCAACAATAGTCCTGGGGTCAACATCCCTCAACGAACAACCAGTACGAATCTCAATATACGAAGCCTCAACATACAACATATACAACAACTCAACATAATAATTATCTCATAACTGAACAATACATAAATTACCTCAAAGCCGAAGACAACATCCTTTCCACGAACAACATTCCTGAACGAATACATAGTTATACAAATAATCTCAAATAAGGTATCATCCATTCAATACCAATAACCCTTTATCCCGATACTTATGTCATCACGATAACTATCCTCGATATCCGATATTCTATATCCTTGACCAAAAATAAATCACGTCTTCCTTGAACACAATTAAATCATATACCTTATGATTTATTACAACCAGAGCACGATATACAAACCATTATCCCGACAACTTACATTTCTAACAACATTGCTATACGAATTATAAATGAAATGAAAACGAAACCATTCATCAAATATTATAAACTGAACAAGTATAAACTTGCCTCGATACCGATACCACGAAGCTGTTACCAGAATCCATTGCCTTCGTCCCCGAGCTCCTCAGCCCCGACCAAAAGCAACCTACGAACTCTCCAACCTTGACCGCAACACAACGGCCATAATCAACGCTCAATTATCGCGACCTAATGCAATAATCAAATGACAACACATCCGATAATAATCAATAACCGGTATAACCAACCCATCAAACTCAACGGTTCAATAATACCTCGATCATTTACAAAACCGAACAATACAACTCAAACAATTACGAACTCATGTCCACGACACAAGCCGTAACTCGATGTTCACAATTAACAATCAATAACCGATCAACAACGGTTCTACAATATCCCAATTAAACACATATCCAAACAACCCGAACCAATCAAACACGAATTCAAAACCACAATACGATTCCAAAATCCGAAGATCATATCAATAATCAATTTAAACCAACAAGGGTCTAACATTACCGATTCCAAATTCAATCTTAAATACGGATACAAGTTTCCTCCTTGTAAATTCATAATATAAACCAATTACCGGTTATCATCATCAATCCGGACGATCCGATTAATTCAACAATATAGATAACCATATTCCAAAGGTTTCAAATAATTCCATTATCCGAATTGAACACTTGTTAAATACCTATGAATTCTCAAACTCAAAAGTGAATCATAAACTTATCAAATCCGAAATCATATTCGTATTCCTATACGAATATTGTACCAAAACACATAACTTTAGTTCTAGATATGAATATTCCATATTCGTATATAAAACACCAACACCTTAAAACGTATTCATCAAATCAATGATCAATTCATCTCGACATTAAGGATTTTATAACATATTCGATTCCAACTTCAACTCCAAATACGAAGACAAAACTCCTTCTTGTTCATACTTGTAAATTCGTAGAAAACAATTTACCGATTATTATCGTGAATAATCACATTCCAAAATTATCCGAAATCCTTCCAAAATCATAACATGTAACTCAAGAGTTCTTTAAGAACACGAATTATCCAAATTCACGTTCATAATCCATAAAACAACATAACCCGATGTTTTCTAACATCTAAACAACCCTTAATCATAATTCAAGGTGTATATAATCATGTCCTTCAACATATACTTCTCATAACATCATGAATCGCAACAAACCACCAAGAACATCGAGAATACTACGATTCCATAATCATAACAACATAATCGAATCATTTGATCACCAATTCATTACCTTCCTTTAACAAGATTCCCATAATTACCAAGAATCATCACAAAAATATCATTTCCATCACCATTCATACGAAAACGTGTAGAATTTTCCAAGTTCTACTCATTGAGACATTTCATCGAACACTTTGAAGGCATAGTCCAATTCAATCGATTATTCAAAGAAATACTCGAATTCTTTCCACAAAACTTCAAGAATAATGAATGATTACAAGTTTACAATCAAGTTCAATCAACAATCTGAATCAAAACGAAGCAAATCGGCCAAAACACCAAGAAATCTCAAGAACATCCAAAAACCAAAAGTTTAGGTGTTCTTACCTTCGATCCGGGTGGAAGATGATGTTAATCCATGATTCCAACTTCCAAAACATGTTGTTATAAGTTTCTCATACTCAAATCCATCAATTCTTGCTGAAGGAATCGCGAAGAAACGAAGAAAAATGAAAAAATGAGTAGGTAACTCGGTCGTGCCTTATATAGCCGAGACCGCCGGCCATTATGTACGTAACCGGCGGGTCCTTACGTACGTAGCCTGACGCGGCCAACCCTACGCCCGCCTACGCCGGAACCCTTACGTACGAATCGGCACTGCTTACGACGAATCGCCCTTACGGCCGTAACAGGCCACTGCCTTACGTACGTAATCGGCCAGTCCTAGCCATCCCTGCGAGTCACTGCCGACCGTGATCGTCCACCCCCACGAGTCACTGTCGACCATGCTCGGCCATTCCAACGAGTCACGACCGGCCTGTAATAATCGTACCTTTTATCGCTTATAATTATGAATTCATGAACTTTGTAGTTTGGTTCGTAAATTTTTCGAACATTGATATCATGTGTTTTATTCGAAATTGAGCCTGTATGTTGTGTTTCTTATTAATATTCCATTAATATCCGTTATCGTGGTGTCGAACCGCTTGCATCGCTTCTGCAACCCAGGATCAGCGTGCGCTACTTTATATGGGTAGCGTACGCAACGGAAGTTGTAGGCTAGCGCGCGCTACTACAATAGGTTACGCACGCTAACCGGCAGCATGGGGAAGTCCAGAGAGCACTGGACTGGGACTAAAATTGAGCTAGCGCACGCTAAGGCATCACAGTAGCGCACATTAGGGGAACAGGTAGCGCATGCCACTGTTGGGTGTTAACGCACGCTAAGTGACCCGGACAGTAAGGATAGTGAGGTCTGGACTCTGGCCAGACCAACAGGTAACGTGCGCTAATACGGTCGTTGCGTGCGCTAACTCGCCGGTTGTAGCGCACGCTATTCCGTCGTAACGCACGCTACCGGTGTGGACAGAAGGGTTTCTGAACAGGGCAGAAGGTTCTGGACTTAGACTGGACACCAGATAGCGCACGCTAAGGCGGAAACTGCACGCGCTAACTCGGCGATACAGCGCACGCTAACTCGATTGAGTAGCGCACGCTATCGGATGTGGTGCACACCAACTCGGCTGGGCAGAAGGGTCTGGGCTGTAGACCTAGGCCGATAGCGCGCGCTATTTGGTAAGCGTTAGCGCGCGCTAAGGCGCACTTATATAAATACATGTGTTGCGGTCAACACTCGCCATTTTTCATCTTCTCTCCTCTTCTTCAAGCTTCTAGACGACTCCAGGGCGGTGTAGGCGAGGCTTTCGGCGGAGCACGGTTGAAATTAAAATCTTTTCAACTTCAAGTAAAGATCTATCAATATTACATCGTATTTACCAAGGAATTGAGGTAATCCTCCCGTAGAACCCTAACTTTGGGGAGATTTGGGGATTTTGGGGATCTCGTTTCCCCAGCTGTTTTAGCTCTAAATTATGATGGATTGTGGTTGAAAATGGTTGCATAGGTATGATTTCATGATTTCCTTAAGGTTTTGCGGATTAATCCCAAATCTCCTTTTGTAAATCGAGCAAAACCCATTATGCCCTCGTAGGGCTCGATTAAATGGTCCTAAGGGTAGAACTTAGGATGGATTTTTGTGTTTTCCAACAAACTTATAAACGATTAAGCCTCAATGTTTGTTAGGAGCGGGATTCGGAAGATAGTTCGGACCGTAGCCTTGTTCGTCGTTTGTTCCTTTGAGAGTAAGAAGTTCAGGCAAGTACTTTATTGCATTAGTTTATGGCATGCATTTCTGTGGTGATTTAGAGAATGATGAGAGTTGAAAGGTTATTCTCGGGTACTCTCACTCGGGGATTGACTCGACGGGGTCACACGGGACTGGTGGCTTAGCGGCCGGACCGGTCACGATAGATACTTTGAGTGGACATCCTCACTGGGATTGCTCGACGGGCACACAGGACTTGGTGGCTTGAGGGCCGGACCGGGACGCGAGGGGTTTCGGAGAGTTTTTACAGGTGATAGATAATGATATTCCGGAATATCGTGAATTGAACTGTTTTGGGATTTTGAAATGATTTGGAAATGCCTGTGGATTAAAATAATTGTAATACTGTACTTGCACTAGCGGTTGTGGCTAACCCCATTGTTGGGGTGGAATGTTTTGTACATTTCAGGTATTCTCGAGGGACAGGAGCCCCCATGTGGCGCACACGGAGTTGACAAGCACACTGGATGTTAGAGAGCTCAGACGTCTTTGTATTTGTGATGTTGAGTCAGTTTTATATATTGTATTATGGTTGGTTTTGAGTTGTACTTTGTCGTGTAATGTTTGCATTCAGTGATGACTTGAAATATACTATTTTGGCCGCGGCCGAGGCCTAACTTGTGTTTTGTATCCTTGGTTGGACTATTATGTCATGGTTGTTATGTATTGAATTGTGGTTTAATCTTGTGCGTCGTCAGCCTGGCGGGACCCTTGTGTGTCCTGTGGCGTGTAATAACCCAAAGTGAAATTGGGGTGTTACATTTATGGTATAGGAGCCTAGGTTTCGGAAATACCTAGGCCTTTGGACATTCGATTGTCAAGTCGTAAGAGTCGTATAAACTGATCGAGCTCAACACCGTGTGTTGCTGTCGAGCCGTGTGACCCATGGTGGTAAGACTCCTTAACTCTCTTTGTGCCTTGTCGCTTTCATAGTAAGGTAGATTTAAGTTCCTTGAATTATGAGCTGTTCTGATAATTTTAATCCTTCTATATCTCAGTATGCTGAGAGGCTGTAGTGGACGTGGCGGACGTGGACGCGGCAGAGGCCGTGGTCGTGGTACCGCTAACGAATCTGGCACACATTCTAATGATGCATCTGATTCGGCATCCCATACGGAGCCGAACACCGCTTCTCCGAACCCGAGCGGTCAGTTAGATCCTACTGTAAGTCAAGAACCGTCGGCTGACACTAACGTGAATGCTGGCATAGCTGCTATACTCCAGCAGGTAGCAGCACAATTAGTCAAGTTGAATGAATCCGGACATCATGATCAACCAACAGATGAGAGTAAATGGCTTCAGGGGGTGATGAAAATGCAACCTCCTCGTTTTACTGGTGCATCTGATACGTTGGGATGGGAAGGATGGTTGTTTCAGTTTGGCAGAACTTTTGACGCCGTTGCGTGCCTCGAAGAAAGACGGGTCCCTATTATACAGTATTTCCTTGACAAGGAGGCTGCGGATTGGTGGGAAGCTGCGAAACCTGCGGATCGTGTGGCCACTTGGGCCGAGTTTAAAGCTGCGATAGAGGAAGAGTATTGCCCTTGGCCTATTAGAGAAAAACGAATTGCAGATTTCTTTACGGCAACACCTCAGGATGTACCTGTCACCGAGGCCGTTGTTACGTATAATCAGCAACTCAACCATGTTCGTGAGCAAGTAAGGACCGAAGCGGATAAAATCCGTTACTTTGATTTGAGAATGAAGCCCAGGATTCGTGAGGCTATGGCGGGTTTCAGATGCGTTACGTTGAAGGAATATCAGGATCGTGCTTTGGCTATCGAGATGGTTATTTCCGCGTCAAGGTCGGGTACCGTGATGAAGAAGACAAAGACGACCGGTGGTTTTTCAGAAAGTAAAAGTGGTGGGTTTCACAAATCCCAAGCTTCTCACTCTGCTATCGGGAAACTGCTCAAAGAAGCCGAGTGCTCGAGTTTACGACCGGGCCGCTTACGCCTTTGGTAGAGGATAATGTTTCAATTGTAATCAAACAGGCCATCAGTGTCGAGAGTGTCCACTTCCTCCCATTATTTGTTTCACATGCGGCCAAGCCGGTCATCGGGCGGCTCATTGCGAGGCTGCCACCAAAATTGTTAAACAGCAGAGTTCGGCACCAACTCCGAATGTGAACCCGGGGACTACATCTAATCAGCCGCAACAGACTCTGGGACGTGGAAGAGGTCGAGGTCGGTTGGATCGTCAAGCTACATCAAGTGTGGGTTCGGTGCAGCCAAGAGTGTACCAGATGAGGCGTGCAGACGAAACAGAGGCTTCGGTAGCTGCAGGTATCACACAAATACTTTCTCAACCTGTATCGGTGTTATTTGATTCGGGAGCTACCCATTCGTTCATTGCTCTTGATTGTGTGAAACGTTTGAGTCTTGGGTGTTTGATTGAGTGTGAACCATTCGTAGTAAGTACTCCTAGTGGAGAGCGTTTGATTGGGAACCAAGAGATTAAAAATTGTCTCGTGTATATCGGGAGTCGAGATTGGCCTTCAGACCTCATAGTGGTAGATCTGAAAGGAGAGGATGTAATTCTCGGAGATGATTGGTTAAATCATCATGGTGCTATCATGAACTATAGAACGCGTAACTATTTCTATAATAGCGGAAGATGGTGTCGAGCACACTTTCTTGGGTCGTAAACCGGGTAGTTCAGGTGGAGTGATTTCCGCCGTTAAGGCGATAAAATTGTTAAAACAAGATTGTATTGGTTATTGGTGTTACGCCATGAGCACAAATGACGGTGAATCCGATTTATTATCCATTCCAGTTGTAAATGAATACCCAGATGTATTTCCGGATGACCTACCGGGGTTACCTCCGTCTAGAGAAGTAGAGTTTCCTATTGATCTTGTGCCAAGCGCAGCACCTGTTTCCCGAGCGCCTTATCGTATGGCACCCTCCGAGATGTTAGAACTGAAGAAACAATTGGGCGAACTCCTGGATAAAGGGTACATCCGACCTAGTGCATCGCCTTGGGGTGCGCCGGTCCTTTTCGTTAAGAAGAAGGACGGATCGTTCCGTCTATGCATTGATTATCGGGAATTGAATAAGTTAACTATTAAGAACAAATATCCTTTACCTCGGATAGATGATTTGTTCGACCAACTTCAGTGCCACGGTGTTCTCTAAAATTGACTTGCGATCGGGATATTACCACCGAGGATTCGGATTTTGACATTCAAGACCGCTTCAGACTGCACGGCCATTACGAATTTGTGGTTATGCCATTTGGCCTAACCAACGCTCCTGCCGTGTTTATGCAGTTGATGAACAAAGTTTTCATTGACTATCTTGATAAATTTGTGGTCGTTTTCATTGATGATATCCTTGTCTACTCCCGGAATGAGGAAGATCATGCTAAACATCTCCGAGTGGTGTTGAACACTTTGAGAGTGGAGAAACTTTACGCTAAATTCTCAAAGTGCGAATTCTGGCTTAAAGAGGTGATATTTCTTGGTCACGTAATTTCGGTTGATGGAGTTCGAGTGGATCCCCAAAAGATAGCGGCCATTATTGAGTGGGAACCCCCTAGGAATGTGAAGGAGACCAGGAGCTTTCTAGGGCTTGCCGGATACTATCGCAGATTCGTCGAAGGATTTTCAAAAATCGCCCGACCACTTACTCAGTTGCTCCAGAAATCTCAGAAATTCGAGTGGACAGACGAGAGGCAAAATAGTTTTGATGAGCTTAAACGACGATTAACTTCGGCGCCCGTGTTATCGTTACCTCAGGGCACCGACGATTACGAGGTGTACAGTGATGCTTCCGGACTTGGATTGGGTTGTGTTTTGATGCAGAGAGGTAGAGTGATTTCATATGCGTCCCGACAATTGAAACCATATGAAATGAATTACTCTACCCATGATTTAGAGTTATCGGCGGTTGTATTCGCGCTAAAAATTTGGAGGCATTATCTTTATGGTTCCCCGTGTAAAATCTATACGGATCACAAAAGTCTAAAATATATATTTAGCCAAAAGGAGCTAAATATGAGACAACGTCGATGGTTGGAGTTGATTAAGGATTACGACCTTGAAATATTATATCATCCAGGAAAAGCTAATGTGGTAGCGGACGCATTAAGTCGGAAACCCGTAGCCCTCCAAATGCTGAGTATGCTTACATCTCAACACGAGATCCGTCGAGACATAATTAGGCAAGATATAGAGATTTGGCTCCCGAAAGTTCAGGGCCAATTATGTACTTTGGAGATCACGTCGTCCTTGATCAACGAAGTCAAGTCGAAGCAATTTGAGGATCCGTTACTAGTCCAGCTAAGGAAGGATGTGATGAGAGGAAAAGCTCCAGGATTTATGATTCAGGATGATGGTGTTTTAAGGTTTAGAGGTAGACTTTGTATACCTGCAGACGTCGAGCTTAAGGCACCATATTGAGGGAAGCGCACACTACACCGTATTCTCTTCACCCCGGTACGAGCAAAATGTATAAGGACGTGAAGAATAACTATTGGTGGAGCAATATGAAGAATGATGTAGAAGAGTTCGTTTCAAAATGCTTGACGTGTCAACAAGTCAAGGTTGAACATCAACGGCCAGCGGGGTTGCTTAAATCGCTACCAATCCCAGAATGGAAATGGGAGGATATAACGATGGATTTTGTCACCAACATGCCGAGCACGCGAACAGGAATGAATATGATTTGGGTTATTATCGATCGACTAACCAAGTCAGCTCACTTTCTGGGAATTAAGGATAATTGGGGGCCCGAAAAACTAGCTCGTGTATTCATCGCGGAAATTGTAAGTTTACACGGGACTCCTAAGAGCATTATTTCCGATCGAGATGGTAGATTTGTGTCGCACTTTTGGCAATCCGTTCATCGAGCTTTAGGGACGGAACTGAGGCTCAGTACATCGTACCATCCTCAGACTGATGGGCAGTCTGAACGGACAATTCAGACTCTTGAGGACATGCTGCGAGCATGTGCCCTAAATTGGAAGCAGGACTGGGAGTCGCTTTTGCCACTAATCGAATTTGCCTACAATAATAGTTGGCATGTGTCGATTAAGATGGCACCGTTTGAGGCTTTATATGGACGGAAATGTAAGTCACCATTGTGTTGCGATGATTCCTCTGAACTGATTGGGACAGAGCCATATATGTTAGTGGAGACCCGGGAAAAGATCTCTTTGATTCGCGAGAGGCTCTTGGCCGCCCAAAGCCGACAGAAGTCCTATGCCGATAATCGACGTCGACCGTTAGAGTTTGAAGTCGGCGATCATGTGTTGATAAAAGTATCGCCAACCCGGGGAGTTTATCGCTTTGGGAAGAAAGGTAAACTCAGTCCGAGATATGTTGGGCCATTCGAGATTATAGAACGGATTGGCGAACTTGCTTACCGAGTGGGCCTTCCGCCTTCACTGGGTCATGTGCATAATGTATTTCATGTTTCGCAGTTGAGGAAATACGTACCGGACCCTAAGCATATCATTGATTTTGGGGAGATTGAATTAAATTCCGATGTCACCTTTGAGGAAAAACCAATCCAGATTTTGGAGCGTCGGGTAAAACAACTTAAGCGTAAAGTTATTCCCTTGGTTAAAGTACAATGGTCGAGACATGGATCGGAAGAAGCCACGTGGGAGACAGAAGAGCAGATGAAGTCTAGATACCCCGAATTATTCACTTCGTAAGTTTCGGGACGAAACTTATTCTTAGGGGGAGAGAATGTAATAATCGTACCTTTTATCGCTTATAATTATGAATTCATGAACTTTGTAGTTTGGTTCGTAAATTTTTCGAACATTGATATCATGTGTTTGATTCGAAATTGAGCCTGTATGTTGTGTTTCTTATTAATATTCCGTTAATATCCGTTATCGTGGTGTCGAACCGCTTGCATCGCTTCTGCAACCCAGGATCAGCGTGCGCTACTTTATATGGGTAGCGCACACGGAAGTTGTAGGCTAGCGCGCTACTACAATAGGTTACGCACGCTAACCGGCAAGATGGGGCGCCCGCAGAGCACCGGATCGGGACTAAAATTGAGCTAGCGCACGCTAAGGCATCACAAGAGCGCACGTTAGGGAACAGTAGCGCACGCCACCGTTGGGTGTTAACGCACGCTAATCGACCCGGACGAGAAGTGTAACACCCCAAGATATTCGAGGTGTATTACGCCGTGGACCCCTACATGGGACCCACCAGGCTAACACAAGAAAAACACCACTCGACTAACCGTCTCGGTTAGCAAGGATACAACTGTTAACCACAAGAACATAAAACAACACGCCCGGTACAACCGGCATAATAAACATCAACCGACAAATACAGTAACTCCAACGAAGACAAATCACAACCCGAAAGGAAAAACCTAAGTACTCGCGAGTACAATCTATAAGTTTACAATTTGGAAAATATCCACATCAAAAGAGATGGTAGAAATTAACAAGACTCGATTGCACATGTCAAAAACCTTGGCCGACATCCTCGTACCATCCCAGCGCCCGCTCGTCTGGCTGAACATAACCTGAAATCCATAACAAGAATTTCCCCAACAACGGGTCCCCAGAGGGGTTAGCAATTACGCTAGTACAAGTATTCAAGGCAAACCAATAGCTTACACATTTCATAGTACATACACCAATATCATTTCAAAAACCAAAACTAGACATGTCTTTTCCGGAAACAAACAGTCAAACAATTTGCCCAGGACCGGGACGAAGCCACGAATCCCACCCGAGGCCTCTAAGGACCCTCCCGAGCTGGCCATTTCATAAAACAAATCACGCACAGGCATCGCCTAGGACCGGGACGAAGCCACGAATCCCACTCGAGGCCTCTAAGGACCCTCTCGAGCTGGCTAGCGAAACAAACTCATGAATCTAGAGTGAAGTCATAGATTCCCCCGAGGCCCCGTCGGACCCTCCCACGGTGAGAAAAGCACACACAATATACATTACCATTTCATGTTAAGCATAAAGGTTTCCAAAAGAATACTTGCCTTGAATAATAAACGACGCAACGAACGGAAGGAAAAACACCGGTGACCGATAGGAGCCGATAATCACGAACCTAACGATACGAAGAACACAATCACGACCAATCCTAAATGAATACGGAATTGGAATACACCCGAAAACCCGCCTACGATTCATGTATATTCGTATAGAGACAACGACGAGGGCGGACCACAACCAAACCCTCTCGATTACAAAATTACTACGAAATATACCATGAATCCGTAGGGTAACCAATGAAATTAACAAGATTAATCATGTACATCATGAATTAATCTAACATACGGAACGAATCGGACGAAACATGAAAACCCCTTCAATTACCCAAAACAAGGTTTTAGGAGTTTACCTTGAATAATGACGAAGAACACGATTAGAGGTTGATGCTATGCTCCAATAACTCGAAGAAGATGATGGCTCGGAGTTATCAAGCTTCAAATCGCCGGAAATATGAAGGAGATCGCCTAGGAGTCGGATGGGGAGGAGAAGGAGTGAAAATGGCCGAAATCGGTCAACCCCTGGGTTTATAAACCCAGGCCTCGTTACGTACGTTAGCCACCACATGCTAACGTACGTAAGCCGTATTACGTACGTAAGCCATAAGGGCCTTACGTACGTAACCAAAAAGGCAGAATCGCCTGAACTGATATACATCAAGCGCATACGTAACCAAAAAGGGTGTTACGTACGTAACCAAAAAGGCAGAATCGCCTGAACTGAATTACACTAGGACGTTACGTACGTAACCAAAAGGGTGTTACGTACGTAACATTCCTTTCTGTGGAGCACAGGCCAGAAATGAAAGAGGGGGGTACCGAAAAAGAATCGAAATACAATGGTGAACAATTCACGATGGTACGGACGTAAGGGGCCTGAAACGACGAACTTAAGTGCCGAAGGAAAACATATTCCCGACTACTCAAAGGTTCAGAAAAGCAACATCAAACGTAAATTTCCCAAAAGTTTGGGAAATTTACAAAACGGTCCAAACATGCGAAATGTACGAAACATGGTCAAAACACCAACAAAAGCTCGCAACGCCCATAATAACATGAGATCGATCTTCGGCAACCCCGAAACGGCGGTTCCGAACAACGATTACGATAATATGCGAAATAACAACATGAAACATCAAATCGAGTAAAACGAGTCCGAATCAAGCTCGAACGACAAAAAGTTCAATATTAAATGTCCTCAAAATGACAATACGATTACAAGCAAGCTGTTAAAAACGAAAATGCACTAAAATGAGAATAATAAGAGAAGGGAAAAATGCGGATATTACATTCTACCCCTCTAAAAACAAGTTTCGTCCCGAAACTTACGAAATAAACAACTCGGGATACTTAGCACGCATGCTATCCTCGGTTTCCCAAGTCGCCTCCTCGACACCATGTCTCGACCACTGCACTTTGACCAAAGGAATGGTCTTATGCCTCAGTCGCTTCTCACGGTGCTCCAAAATCTTTAAGGGACGCTCCTCGAAGGTAAAATCTTCGGCAATCTCGACCTCGCCAAAGTCGATGATGTGACTAGGATCCGGAACATATTTCCTCACCGGGAAACATGAAAACGCTATGAACATGACTCAAGGCCGGGGGTAACGCCAAACGGTATGCCAACTCACCGACTCGCTCGAGAATCTCAAAGGGTCCAATAAATCTCGGACTCAACTTCCCTTTCTTCCCGAAACGAAAAACTCCCTTCGTCGGCGACACCTTTAGCAAAACGTGGTCTCCCACCTCGAATTCCAAAGGTCGACGACGGACGTCGGCATACGACTTCTGTCGACTCTGGGCAGTCAACATCCGTTCCCGAATCAAATCCACCTTCCGCCTCGTCTCTAGGACAATATCCGGTTCGGTCCCGACCAAATCGGACGCTTCATTCCAACAAATCGGCGATCGACAGCGCCACTCGTAGAGCGCCTCATACGGTGCCATCCGGATCGACGCGTGCCAACTATTGTTGTACGTGAATTCGATCAATGGCAAATGCTCCTCCCAGTCACTACTCCAGTCGAGAGCACAAGCACGCAACATGTCCTCGAATGTCTGGATAGTGCGTTCCGACTGTCCATCTGACTGGGGATGAAAAGAGGTACTCAACTGCAAACGGGTACCCAACGCCTTATGCACCGCCTGCCAAAAGTGCGATACAAAACGGCCATCACGATCCGAAACAATAGACTTTGGAGTACCGTGAAGTCTCACAATCTGCGCGATAAACACACGCGCCAACTTCTCCGGGCCCCAAGTGTTCTTGATGCCTAGAAAATGTGCCGACTTGGTCAGACGATCAACAACCACCCACACCATATTCATGCCCGACCTCGATCTCGGCAAACTCGTAACAAAATCCATCGATATATCTTCCCATTTCCATTCCGGAACGGGAAGTGGCTGCAATAACCCAGTCGGTCGCTGATGCTCAATTTTGACCTGCTGACAAGTCAAACATTTTGCTACAAATTGCGCGACCTCCTCCTTAATATCATTCCACCAGAAGTTCCTCCTCAGGTCCTTGTACATCTTACTCAAACCAGGATGAACGGAATAGGGTGTAGAATGGGCCTCACGCAAAATACTCTGTCGCAATTCTGGATCGTTCGGCACACAAAGCCGACTCTGGAATCTCAAAACACCATCCTCGTGAATCACAAACCCAGGAGACTTTCCCTTAAGAACGTTCTCTCGGATTTGAGTAATCATCGGATCCTCTAACTGCTTCAGCTTAATTTCATCGATCAAAGACGACGAAATCTCTAAAGCACGAAGTTGCCCGACGGCTCCAGGCAACAAAACTTCAACATCTAACTCGATCAAAGCCCGCCGAAGCTCAGATTGAGACGTAAAGATCTCAAGCGTTCGCAACGCAACCGGTTTCCGACTCAAGGCGTCGGCCACGACGTTTGCCTTGCCCGGATGATAAAGGATTTCGAGGTCATAATCCTTAATCAACTCTAACCACCTCCTCTGCCTCATATTCAACTCCCGCTGAGTAAATATGTATTTCAGACTTTTATGATCGGTAAAAATCTGACATGCAGAGCCGAAAAGATAGTGACGCCAAAAACAACTGCCGCTAACTCCAAATCATGAGTAGGGTAGTTCAGCTCATACGGCCTCAACTGTCTCGACGCATAGGCAATGGTCTTGCCGTGCTGCATCAATACGCACCCAAGAACCTGACCCGAAGCATCGCTATAAACGGCAAAACCCTCGTTGCCACATGGCAACGCCAAAACCGGGGCTGAAGTCAAACGCTTCTTCAGTTCCTCAAAACTCAACTGCCTCTCGTCATTCCATACGAACTTCTTGGATTTCTGGAGCAACTGCGTAAGTGGCCGAGCTAGTTTCGAGAAACCCTCGACGAACCTACGGTAGTAGCCAGCCAACCCCAAGAAACTACGGAGCTCCTTCACATTCTTGGGCGGTGCCCAATCCAACACTGCCTCAATCTTCTGCGGATCCACACGAACCCCCTCGGCTGAAATCACGTGACCTAAAAACATCACTTCCTTCAGCCAGAACTCACATTTCGAGAATTTTGCATAGAGTTGCTCGGTCCTCAAAATGTCTAATACTACCCGCAAATGATGGGCATGCTCTTCTACATTCCTTGAATAAATAAGAATATCGTCAATGAAGACGACGACACACTTATCTAAATACTCGATAAAAACTTTGTTCATCAACTGCATGAACACCGCCGGCGCATTCGTTAACCCGAAAGGCATAACCACGAACTCATAATGTCCGTATCTCGTCCGAAAAGCTGTTTTCGGCACATCGGATTCTCTCACCCGGAGCTGATAGTACCCCGATTTCAAATCAATCTTCGAGAATACCGTAGCTCCCTGCAACTGGTCGAACAAGTCATCAATTCTCGGCAAAGAATACTTGTTCTTGATGGTCACCTTGTTTAGTTTGCGATAGTCGATACACAAACGTAGTGAGCCATCCTTCTTCCGCACGAACAGGACCGGTGCGCCCCAAGGCGAGGCGCTCGGCGAACATACCCCGACTCAAGAAGCTCACTCAACTGCTTCTTCAACTCGGACATCTCTGAAGGTGCCATGCGATAGGGCGCCTTCGAAATAGGAGCCGCGCCCGGCTCTAACTCTATAGCAAACTCGACCTCACGATCCGGTGGCAATCCCGGTAACTCGTCAGGAAATACATCAGGAAACTCGCTAACGATTGGAATCGACGAAAGCTAGACTCCACCACTCTCCGCCTGCAAGGCGTAGCACCAATAGCCAGTACACCCCTTACGCAGGAGTCTCATCGCATTCAAGGCGTTAATAACGAACTTCTGGTTTCCCCTCTTTCGCCCCGCGAAAGAGTGCTCGGTGCCGTCCTCGGCTAACATAGTGATGATTCTCGTGCGGTAGTTCATGATCGCACCATGCCGCTCGAGCCAATCATCCCCAAGAATCAAATCTTCACCCTCGATACTCACAACAATAAGATTAGAGGGCCAAGTCCTCTCACAAATAAGTACAGAACAGTCTCGAACCTCCTGATCACCAACGATCCTATCACCGCTAGGAAGCTTAACGATGAAGGGTTCACAAGGCATCAAACAATCGAGACTCAAACGGCGCACACAATCCAAAGATATGAACGAATGCGTAGCACCGGAATTGAAAAGCACACTGACAGGATGAGAAAGAATATAAACGGTACCTGTCGCCACGGTAGCCGCTGGGTCATCGGCTCTCCGCATCTCATAAACACGCGGCTGGGCAGAGCCGACACTGGAAGCTCCTCCCCTAGCGGGCTGAACCCGACCCCTACCTCGACCGGCACTCGGAGGTGGCGGCAGAGCAAATGAGCCCTGGTTCACACTCGGCTCCAAAGGTGCTGGAAAAGAAGCCTGAGCACCAAGAAGCTTTCTTACCCGCTCACAAAAGAAGGCCTTGTGGCCCGACTGACCACAAGTGTGACAAGTTAGGGGCGGACGAGGACACTCCCGGTTCCGATGGCCCTGCTCGCCGCAGTTAAAGCATTTAGCATCCCGAACGGAGGCACCGGCGGTACCCCGATAGCCCCCAGAGAAACGAGCCGAATTACCTCCAGGAATATTCACAGACTGAGACTTCTGCTGACCTCCACCTCTGTGACCCGAAAAATTTCCGGCGGATTTCTGCTTCTTACTCTCCCGAACCGCTGCACTGGCTGTCACCGACATGTCATAGGCAAGGGCTCGACTCTGATAATCCTTCAGGGTAGTACAGACGAGTCCAGACATATAGTCCCGAATGGACAGTTTCATCCTCCTGGAAAAATGGAAAATTTTGTCGCTCTCAGCGACAACTTGGGTTTTCACATAACCCAACTCCTTGTTAAATTCGGCAATAGCTTGGGATACGGGAATATCCCGTGGTTGAGCATCATAGAAAGCATGCACTCGAGCCTGTCTGACCGGACACGGACAATATTCGGTCTCCAGCAATTCTTGAAATTCGTCCCACGAAGCAACATGATCTTTGGGACCAACGGCCTCCCACCAATCCGTAGCATCTCTCGTGAGAAAGTATTGAGAAATAGGGACCTTACGGTCCTCGGGGCAGTTAGTAGCAGTGAAGACTTTGGATATCTCCTTGATCGACCCTTCCCAGCCGATCGGGTCCGAAGCTCCCGAAAACTGAGGAGGATGCATCTAGATGACATCCTAAAGCCAGCGATCCGCTCCGCCCCGATTAGCATGGGCCTGATCGGGGTTCTGGACCACCTGAGCTATAGCCGCCATCTGGTTAACCATTTGCTGCATAACAGCCGCAATACCAAGATCGGCGCGCTCCTAGGAAGAAGCATGACTGTGACGGTCACCGGCACTGCCGGCTCCCGAAGAATGCGACGTGGCCGCCCCACCGGCTGCCCCACGTCCTCGGCCGCGTCCACGACCACGACCACGACCACGACCACGGTTTCCTCCGGCATCCATACTGGTGTTAAGAGATAACAGAAGTATATTGATGATGAGTAAGGGAGGGAAAGGTAATCACGATTCGAAAAGCGGAAATGCTATGCAAGAAAACAAAAGACCGAATAAGAAAACTTACGAGCACTGGAAGTACCGAGATGCTGGCAGCGGTGTGACAATGTGCAAAACAAAACACGACTAGACCCAAATAACCAACAAGCCTAGGTATCCATAAACCTAGAGCTCTAATACCATTTCTGTAACACCCCCAAGATATTCGAGGTGTATTACAGCGCCGTGGACCCCTACATGGGACCCACCAGGCTAACACAAGAAAAACACCACTCGACTAACCGTCTCGGTTAGCAAGGAAACAATTGTTAACCACAAGAACATAAAACAACACGCCCGGTACAACCGGCATAATAAACATCAACCGACAAATACAATAACTCCAACGAAGACAAATCACAACCCGAAAGGAAAAACCTAAGTACTCGCGAGTACAATCTATAAGTTTACAATTTGGAAAACATCCACATCAAAAGAGACGGTAGAAATTAACAAGACTCGATTGCACATGTCAAAAACCTTGGCCGACATCCTCGTACCATCCTAGCGCCCGCTCGTCTGGCTGAACATAACCTGAAATCCATAACAAGAATTTCCCCGACAACGGGTCCCCAGAGGGGTTAGCAATTACGCTAGTACAAGTATTCAAGGCAAACCAATCGCTTACACATTTCATAGTACATGCACCAATATCATTTCAAAAACCAAAACTAGACATGTCTTTTCCGGAAACAAACAGTCAAACAATTTGCCCAGGACCGGGACGAAGCCACGAATCCCACCCGAGGCCTCTAAGGACCCTCCCGAGCTGGCCATTTCATAAAACAAATCACGCACAGGCATCGCCTAGGACCGGGACGAAGCCACGAATCCCACACGAGGCCTCTAAGAACCCTCCCGAGCTGGCTAGCGAAACAAACTCATGAATACAGAGTGAAGTCATAGATTCCCCCGAGGCCCCGTCGGACCCTCCCAGGGTGAGCAAAGCACACATAATATACATTACCATTTCATGTTAAGCATAAAGGTTTCCAAAAGAATACTTGCCTTGAATAATAAACGACGCAACGAATGGAAGGAAAAACACCGGTGACCGATAGGAGCCGATAATCACGAACCTAACGATACGAAGAACACAATCACGACCAATCCTAAATGAATACGGAATTGGAATACACCCGAAAACCCGCCTACGATTCATGTATATTCGTATAGAGACAACGACGAGGGCGGACCACAACCAAACCCTCTCGATTACAAAATTACTACGAAATATACCATGAATCCGTAGGGTAACCAACGAAATCAACAAGATTAATCATGTACATCATGAATTAATCTAACATACAGAACGAATCGGACGAAACATGAAAACCCCTTCAATTACCCAAAACAAGGTTTTAGGAGTTTACCTTGAATAATGACGAAGAACACGATTAGAGTTTGATGCTATGCTCCAATAACTCGAAGAAGATGATGGCTCGGAGTTATCAAGCTTCAAATCGCCGGAAATATCAAGGAGATCGCCTAGGAGTCGGATGGGGAGGAGAAGGAGTGAAAATGGCCGAAATCGGTCAACCCCTGGGTTTATAAACCCAAGCCTCGTTACGTACGTTAGCCACCACATGCTAACGTACGTAGTCAGACACGACGTAAGCCATAAGGGCCTTACGACGTAACCAAAAAGGCGTAATCGCCCGAATCGATATACATCAGGCGTTACGTGCGTAACCAAAAAGGGTGTTACGTACGTAACCAAAAAGGCGTAATCGCCGAATCAATTACACTAGGACGTTACGTACGTAACCAAAAGGGTGTTACGTACGTAACATTCCTTTCTGTGGAGCACATGCCAGAAATGAAAGAGGGGGGTACCGAAAAAGAATCGAAATACAACGGTGAACAATTCACGATGGTACGGACGTAAGGGGCCTGAAACGACGAACTTAAGTGCCGAAGGAAAACATATTCCCGACTACTCAAAGGTTCAGAAAAGCAACATCAAACATAAATTTTCCAAAAGTTTGGGAAATTTACAAAACGGTCCAAACATGCGAAATGTACGAAACATGGTCGAAACACCAACAAAAGCTCGCAACGCCCATAATAACATGAGATCGATCTTCGGCAACCCCGAAACGGCGGTTCCGAACAACGATTACGATAATATGCGAAATAACAACATGAAACATCAAATCGAGTAAAACGAGTCCGAATCAAGCTCGAACGACAAAAAGTTCAATATTAAATGTCCTCAAAATGACAATACGATTACAAGCGAGCTGTTAAAAACGAAAATGCACTAAAATGAGAATAATAATAGAAGGTAAAAATGCGGATATTACAGTAAGGACAGTGAGGTATGGACTCTGGCCAGACCAACAGGTAACGTGCGCTAAGACGGTCGTTGCGTGCGCTAACTCGCCGGTTGTAGCGCATGCTATTCGGTCGTAACGCACGCTACCGGTGTGGATAGAAGGGTTTCTGAACAGGGCAGAAGGTTCTGGACTTAGACTGGACACCAGATAGCGCACGCTAAGGCGGAAACTGCGCGCGCTAACTCGGCGATACAGCGCACGCTAACTCGATTGAGTAGCGCACGCTATCGGATGTGGTGCACACCAACTCGGCCGCGTAAGGGTCTGGGCTGTAGACCTAGGCCGATAGCGCGCGCTATTCGGTAAGCGTTAGCGCGCGCTAAGGCGCACTTATATAAATACATGTGTTGCGGTCAACACTCGTCATTTTTCATCTTCTCTCTTCTTCTTCAAGCTTCTAGACGACTCCAGGGCGATGTAGGCGAGGCTTTCGGCGGAGCACGGTTGAAATTCAAATCTTTTCAACTTCAAGTAAAGATCTATCAATCTTACATCGTATTTACCAAGGAATTGAGGTAATACTCCCGTAGAACCCTAACTTTGGGGAGATTTGGGGATTTTGGGGATCTCGTTTCCCCAGCTGTTTTAGCTCTAAATTATGATGGATTGTGGTTGAAAATGGTTGTATAGGTATGATTTCATGATTTCCTTAAGGTTTTGCGGATTAATCCCAAATCTCCTTTTGTAAATCGAGCAAAACCCATTATGACCTCGTAGGGCTCGATTAAATGGTCCTAAGGGTAGAACTTAGGATGGATTTTTGTGTTTTCCAACAAAATTGTAAACGATTAAGCCTCAATGTTTGTTAGGAGCGGGATTCGGAAGATAGTTCGGACCGTAGCCTTGTTCGTCGTTTGTTCCTTTGAGAGTAAGAAGTTCGTGCAAGTACTTTATTGCATTAGTTTATGGCATGCATTTCGTGGTGATTTAGAGAATGATGAGAGTTGAAAGGTTATTCTCGGGTACTCTCACTCGGGATTGACTCGACGGGTCACACGGGACCTCGTGGCTTAGCGGCCGGACCGGGTCACGAGAGATACTTTGAGTGGACATCCTCACCGGGATTGCTCGACGGGCACACAGGACTTGGTGGCTTGAGGGCCGGACCGGTCGCGAGGGTTGTCGGAGTGTTTTTACCGGTGATTGATATTGATATTCCTAATATCGTGAATTGAATCAAGCTTTGGGATTTTGAAATGATTTGGAAATGCCGGTGGATTAAAATAATTGTAATACTGTACTTGCACTAGCGGTTGTGGCTAACCCCATTGTTGGGGTGGAATGTTTTGTACATTTCAGGTATTCTCGAGGGACAGGAGCCCCCATGTGGCGCACACGGAGTTGACAAGCACACTGGATGTTAGAGAGCTCATATCAGTCTTTGTATTTGTGATGTTGAGTCAGTTTTATATATTGTATTATGGTTGGTTTTGAGTTTTACTTTGTCGTGTAATGTTTGCATTCAGTGATGACTTGAAATATACTATTTTGGCCGCGGCCGAGGCCTAACTTGTGTTTTGTATCCTTGGTTGGACTATTATGTCATGGTTGTTATGTATTGAATTGTGGTTTAATCTTGTGTGTCGTCAGCCTGGCGGGACCCTTGTGTGTCATGTGGCGTGTAATAACCCAAAGTGAAATTGGGGTGTTACACGGCCATGCTCGGCCATCCAGGTCATCTCGGCCACGACTCGGCCAGCCGCCCCGTAACGTACGTAACACTTAATCCGTTGCGTACGTAATACGTACGTTGACTTGCTACAGTATTATACTCGTATTATGTACGTAATACACCCTGTATAACGTACGTAACTCCATCCGTTGACTCACCTGTCCACATCTGCGCCGAAAGCTGCCGACCACGGGCCCCACTATCCGATTCCTCTTGTTACGTACGTTATGTACACTATATAACGTACGTAAGCTAACACATTTTACGTACGTAAGCTCCAAGGCTTAACGTATGTAATGGCTTTTATACTTAGCCAAAAATCCAACTGTTCCTGTCCGACGTCTCGACGTACAAAATACAAACATACGGCATACTGAATACACATACTGAATCCAAAGATATTCTCACACGGTATACCTGATATCCAAATCAGTTCAATCTGATATAATATATCCTGAATATATCTGTCAATCAAAAACGATAATCACACCAGTATAACTGTCTCGGCTCTCAATTTATTTTATCCATACTGTATAGATACCAAACTATACAGTATATCTCAGATAAAATAACGCGAAAAATTTATACTGAAAATTCGGGTATTACAAAAATTACAGCAATAAAATAACAATACATAAATCGCGAATAGATGCGCGTCAAGAGATCAAGAAGAAACTCCTTAAGCTGCCACCATTTAGCACGATTATTACACACAACAGAAAGTAAAAATACAAGAGGTCCGACATGGGTTATCAAAGGGAGAGGAATGAATCCACTTTTCGTTTTCTCACGGTAAAATCTTCCATCCAGACAATTTTAGCTAGAGCTGGATCTGGTTGAAGAACAAATTCATTGAGTTTTTTTATTAGTTCTTCTGGTGTTGTTGCAACGACTATGATTCGTTTAGCACACTAGGAAATAAAACCCTTTTCAGCAGAGTAGTCGATGAAAGATAGTAAACCATCAAAGAAACCATTGACATTAAGTAGACCTATTGGTTTTTGATGAACATTTAGCTAGGTTCTGGTAACCACATGAAAAAGTTCCTCAAGGGTGCCAAAACCACCAGGAAGGGTGATAAAGGCGCCATAATTATTTATCATGTGAGTTATGCAATCTTGCATATTTACAGATCTAAACTCATCTCCAATAGTTGCCCCGGTGATTTTACTTTCAGCCAGAGGTTTTGGAATTATTCCCAACACTCTTACTCCTTCCATATAGGCAGAAGCAGCAGCTCGCCCCATTAATCCTAGACTTCCTCCTCCGTAAACTACATGAATGCATTTTTCTCCTAAGGTACGACCCAAGTTGTGGGCTGCTTCAGTAAAGCATGCCTCTTTTCCATAACTAGCTCCACCAAAAATGCAGACTGTGCTAAATCTTTTCGTTGAAGATGATGACTCCATTTTTGAAAAGAAATTTTATTAGAGAGAAAAATAAAAAAAAGTATAAGTTTGAGGGATGAATAAAAGAAACAAACACAAAGTTTATTTATAGAAGAGAAATGAGGAAAAATTGTTTAACAAGCTTGTGATTGCGTTGATTGCGCTTCAACTACTCAATAGAATAATCAATGCATTTATCGCGTATCACCCTTTTTTATTCAGAAAATCTTACCATACGACAAAAATTAAAGATACTCACGCGTATGTACAGTAGTTGTGATTGAGGCTCACATCTTCCTCTGATTTTACATTCAGAAATGGCCTAAACGCCTTCTATGAGTCGGGGAGAAGCTTCCCATCCAATTTTCTTACAAATTGGCAAACAGGGTGTTTTAACGTCAGATTCACAAGACGTTGTTCATATTCTGGTTTGAATTTATTCCACAAACATCGAATTCCGTAATGTACAAGTCCACTAGGATGCGTGTCAAGAGAAATTTCGATATCATCTAAATTCTCTTTATTCAGACCATCCTTAATGAATTTAATTTTATCTTCTCTGTTTGTAGATGAAATTCCTAAAGATCGACATTTTAAATTACAGTTCCATGTAGCACATTTATATCAAACGGCTATCATCTTTGCTCGTCGTTTCTTGGCATATGAACTTTTTCCTAGCCCTGGTAAAAATCTAGTCGGTGTTTCTGTGAATTCACCTTCTGTAACACCCCCAGATTTAACCGGAAATATTACAGCGCCGTGGGCCCCGAGATGGAACCCACAAGGCTAAAGGAAATTTTCGTAAACATTTTACAAACGTCCAAGAGGCCAACGACGGTACTATCTTTAAAACATTTGAAGACTATATAAAATCTGTTTATCAAAACCGTCGTAAAATCTCGTTTGAAAGGACAAGGCCTGAAATGCTAGAACTCAACAGTTTAAAAACATACGTTAAGCTATCGCTCACACGTACCGACAAAATAGTTTAGAAAACGGTAGCCAAAGTAACCTAAGTTACCAGATACCAAAAGGCCATTTAAAAACACTCACGCAACGGAAAAGACAAACAATTAAAAATACTCTAGCAGCGGAATACAACAACTGATCAGGAAACTCAGTACACATTTACATGCCCTAGCCAGTATCCTCCGGGAAGCTCATCTCTCCACGACCGCTACAAACTCGATATCCAAAGAACCTAAAAAGAAAGCCCACGACAGAGTCAGCCATAATATCCAACAATGATAATCGTCACATCACATCAATAATTACATACAAATGAGAATACAAAATAAGAGTAAAACCAATGTAAACTTATCGTAGTAACTTTACTTACTCAAATAATTCTCATCAGAATAACCATTATCATAATTCGCATCTCGTACTCGATTAACCAATAAACTCGAACATATTATTTGTATTGTACCTCAAACAATACTCAAGATTCTCAAACTATCATAACCAACTCACGATACGGAAATATACCAGTTCTGACCAATACGATCCATCGGATAGTATCATCAAATCCCAAGACGATGACCGATTGTCCATCAAAAGACGAATACTAAAGGAAATACGGAACATACCTCAAGATGCAAAATACCACGACGATCATGTCAGTCTAATCCGAGATCAGATCAATGCAATACGGACACGGTCCTAACACAAGACCTACAAATGCATATTCATATGACCACGTCAATATGCTCAAAACAATAACAACATTGTATACTCAATGGAAATCCCATGATCCAGCGCCCTCAGCATAGATCCCCTGATGATCCTACTAGATCAACATGAGGTGGATAACCAACAATATACATATGCACAAAAACACATATAAAACCAACGATGCGAATCCACATGATTCCATCAACACAATACTGGGTAATCCAACGATCCAGCGCCCTCAGCATAGATCCCCATGATGATCCCGTCGGACCAATGCATGGTGGAAAACCTGTCCAGCGATCCAGCGCCCTCAGCATAGATCCCTATGATGATCCCGTCGAACCAATGCATGATGGACATCCGATCCAGCGCCCTCAGCACAGATCCTCATGATCCCATCGGATCATTTACAACATAAACAATACAATTATGCATACACATATGCAACTCAATATGTTCATCAACGTGAACAACATATGAATTAAAACATGAACGACACTATGATGAAACAACAAGGACGACTTCATGTTCAGCAACATGAATGACAACCTGCATGATCAACATCATTAACACTAAACCGAATCAAACTAAGATACTTGTCCTGAGTCCTTCAGGAGCAATCTCGATGTCAAATCATCACCGACAATTATCCTCAATGCTCGGTGATCCAAACGTACAATGAACTTTAGATACTCATATCCTCGTCTTTACCATAATGTAACCTCGATACCCAAATATGCCAATAACCGAAATAAATCATATACAGTACAATTTAACTTCCAGAATCGGAAAGACAACATATAATCATTGCTATATGCATTATAAACGAAATGAAACTGAAACCATTCATTAAACATTATAATTGAGCAAGTAATAACTTGGCTCGATACCAATACATGATGATGAAGCCGTCACTAATCTCATTATCTTCATCTACGAGCTCCTCGGCCCTGACCAACGTAATTCACGAACATATTCGGACATGACCGCAACATATGGTTATAAACACCGATCAATAATCTCAACCTATTGAAGTAATCAAATAGCAATGATTCGATAACAATCAATAACCGACATAGCCAACCAATCAAAATCAACGGGTCAATGATACCTCGATCATATATAAAACCAAATAATATACTCAAACCATTTTATGAACTCATATCCATCATATGAACCGAAATCCGATAATTACTAATCAATATAACCGATCGACAAACTCAACGATTTCACAATATCCCGATTAAACACAATTCCAAACAATCCAACTCAAACAATTACGAATTCATAACCAAAATACGATTACGGATATGAAAGTAAAGGAAATCATATTCGGTGATCAATCGAAATCTTTCCGGATTCCAAATTGATATCATAATTCGTATTTCATCAAGAATATACGAATTCTACCACTACAATCAACGAACATTCGATCTTCATATCTAAAGATACCGATAATTCAACCTACGATCGTCTTGCTATGTTCAATTCATCAAGGAGTTCTTCAAGAACACTAAAAGATTCGAAACCTTGTTCATAGCCATCAAAACAACGAAATTCGATATCCTCTAACATCTAAATAATCCTCATTCATGATTCAAGGTGTATGTTATCATATTTTCCAATATATGATCCTCCTAACATCAAGAATCGAAACAATCCTACCAAGAACACTATGAATCTATAATCATAACCGGCATAATCAAGACATAAACCATCATATCCTTCAACATATAGTTCATATAACATCAAGAAGCGTAACAACAACATCATAATCATATTTATACGAACGAATATGGATAGTAATACCAAAAATCCGAAATCAAGGTGTAGAGTTCATCAACATACCTCAAGAACATGAATAGCACAATCAAACTCTTCAAGAACCATTTATATCTTCACATCGAAGCCTTTAATCCATGCTTCAAGGTTATAATCAAGTTGGAAGAGGTTTATCCTCACTAACACACTCATAGGGATGAAGTTTGAAGGAGGAAATAGCGTTTCTCTCGTGGAGAAATGAGAAGCCGACCTTCATTTTATAAAATGCATTGTTCATTACGTGCGTTACCTATACTCCATTACGTACGTAAAAGGCTTGGCGTACGCTATACTCAAATCCTTAGCGTACGCTAACGTCTGGCCAAATCTCACTGCCCTGTTTCGTTCACTTGCTTACGTTATTCTGTAACACCCCCAGATTTAACCGGAAATATTACAGCGCCGTGGGCCCCGAGATGGAACCCACAAGGCTAAAAGAAATTTTCATAAACATTTTACAAATGCCCAATAGGCCAATGACGGTACTATCTTTAAAACATTTGAAGACTATATAAAATCTGTTTATCAATACCGTCGTAAAATCTCGTTTGAAAGGACAAGGCCTGAAATGCCAGAACTCAACAGTTTAAAAACATACGTTAAGCTATCGTTCACATGTACCGACAAAATAGTTTAGAAAACGGTTGCCAAAGTAAGCTAAGTTACCAGATACCAAAAGGCCATTTAAAAACACTCACGCAACGGAAAAGACAAACAATTAAAAATACTCTAGCAGCGGAATACAACAATTGATTAGGAAACTCGGTACACATTTACATGCCCTAGCCAGTATCCTCAAATGTAATTGTCGACCAAATACGACAATTATACCAATACTGACATCTCAGTCCTTCATTTATTTTATCCATACTGTACAGATTCCACGCTGTACAACATGACTCGGATAAAATAATATTAAACAACCGTAGTAGAAATTTCGGATATTACATACTACACCACTTAAAATAAGTTTCGGCCTCGAAACTTACAATCCGTCATAAAAAGAAACAAACCATTCAACCAACATATTCCGAAAGCATCACAACAACGATCAATCATCATTATTACTGAATAATCAAAATAGCATACTTACAAATGCGCAAAGTCGGCGATCTCCTGAGATACTAGCAAGTGACTTCACTGTAAAGCCTCGATATGCTTACAATCACATTCCATGAATCTCAACAAAAATATATCATCTTCGGATGACATAATTTATCCGTGTCAAATCCTGTCTGCCTGATTACCCAATCAAATCCAAATCCTGCTAAAAATCAATAATGCATGATACATCTGTGAAACAACTGCCTAAATCAACGACACAAATCCCGAAACATCGGCACAAAGTTCGAACGCTCAGATGATCACCAGCAATGATCAACCAATAAATTAATCGATAATATCATCGACATGATAAACTCTAATACGACCAATCCAAAGGTCAACACGCAGCTGAGAATATCATCAACATGATAAACTCCAATATGACCAACCAGAGGTCAAAACACAATCGAGAATATCATCATCATGATAAACTCCGATATTACCAACGAACGATCAGTGATAATCGAGAATACCTTCACACAGTAAACTTCGGCACGATAAACATAGAACCACAGAAACTGATACACGAAAGAGCAAAATTCTCAAAACGACACACCAATCACATACAACGGATCTCAATAAACATACCCGACTCGTGAACATACCCCTCGGCATACGAACAACTAATCACAACCTGTCGAACATATCCAAATAATACCTGGAGTGGGAACGACCACTCAATATCCAAAACCACCAGCATTGGGTCACCATCCCCAAATCTACACTTACAAAGAAATCCTTCAAAAATCATTATGGTAAAAATTACACTACTACCATACCAATGGAATCACATAGCACATATGTCCCGATTTCACGAAATCCAAAGTTCCAAAATTACATCATGTGCATGGATCTACAACACGCAGCATATTTCTCTTATCTGATCGACCGATCTTCCCTGGATAACCAAGCTACCATATTAAAATTCGAATCTCTTTTCCTCGTACCATCGATATGATATCCAGTTTGTGAGTCACACTCATAACTTCACCATGATATGCAAAATGCGTATGTATATCAATCACATTCTCAAAAATAAGTTTGAAATCATGCAATCTTGTCAAGAAGACAAATTTTCTAAAGTTCTTTCAAAATTTGCAAAACTCAAAACATAAATTTTCGTAAGCTACGAAATCAATTTTCGAAAAAAAAATTAAATCGGCTCGCTGGTGCCAAGTATTCGATAACAACGTCCTTCGAATCCACATGATTTCGAAGTTTGAAAATGAAAACTATGCAAATGATTGACTACATCCATATTCCTGTATACCAATCCGGCTCGTCACAAATTCCACTGACATTCCATCGGAAAACTACACGATATAGTTCCAAAATCTTAATATATAAACTCCGACCAAAAACTCCTTTCCCCACTTATGACTCGCAACATCAACCATTAACCCATCCTGGATTACCTCAGCCATGCTATGACAAAACATTGACATATGAACAAGTCAAACACAGCGAAAGACTTCCCGAGAAGTTTCATTTGAACAAGTAAACCAAAACCTCGAAAAGCAGAAACGAAATAGATAAACGATTGATAAAGTGTTTTACAGATCTCGGGAGTTTTAAGAAAACAGAAAAAGCCTTCTTTTGAAATATTAGGGTCTCAGCCCGTATCTTGGTCCGTATTACAAGAAGTTTAAAACGTATAAAACTCTTTTCGGACTCCCAGTCTTGAGTTACAAAACTATTTCAAAGTCAATTGGGTCTCGGCCCAAAAATCATTTCCAATAAAACATCCATGAAACATTCATTTTGAAAAGTATCATTTTCAAATGCTCAAAAGCAGTTTCATATATTTCAAAATGACTTAACATGACTACATGTTCTTCTCAACAATCCACAGTCCTTCTCCCGATTACACAACTCCGTTTCCAAAATCTAACTTACATAATGATTTCCGAAATCGTAATTTCTCAAGATCATCAATCCTGTCTCACTCTGTCATCTCATACTGTCAAGCATAATATCTTTCTGAATCTCAAAACATATCAACTTAGAACGGCAATAAATCTCAATGAAATTCAAAAATCCAAATACTTACAGATCGTGAAGCCGATGATTCCCCGTGATACTGGCACATGTCTCAACTCTAGAAAATACTCGACACAGATATTTTCAAAACACACGTTTTGCAAACTCAGTTCAACTTGAGAACACAACACATCTCTTTCAAGAGAATCACGTTAGCACCATTTGGAAAAGTTTACAACAATCCTAGTACCACAATGATAAATCACATAATGCACAAGCCCGAGTGGACAACAAAAACTCACGACTCCAATATTTGTCAATCGACAACTCGAATGACGCGACAAAAACACGACACAAATCGACCCAAATGCCTAGGTTTTCTCAACCTAAGCGCCGATACCATATTCTGTAACACCCCCAGATTTAACCGAAAATATTACAGCGCCGTGGGCCCCGAGATGGAACCCACAAGGCTAAAGGAAATTTTCGTAAACATTTTACAAATGCCCAAGAGGCCAACGACGGTACTATCTTTAAAACATTTGAAGACTATATAAAATTTGTTTATCAATACCGTCATAAAATCTTGTTTGAAAGGACAAGGCCTGAAATGCCAGAACTCAACAGTTTAAAAACATACGTTAAGCTATCGCTCACACGTACCGACAAAATAGTTGTAATACCCTCGCCTTTAATATTGTATTTCATGATTTAAGTTAAGTATTGTTGCACCATATCTGTGATGTGTAGCATGTACCGACAAATTATGTTAAGTTGGATTCATGGTCATTCATACTATATTAGTTGTTGGGTGATATTGCGAAAATTCCATTTATACTCGTTATAGTACTTAACGTACGTTAACATGTATTCTTAACGTACGCTATGAAGGCCGCCTTACGTACGTAACACCGATACGTTAACGTACGTAATGCGGAAGATTCTCCGAGAATCCGCCTTTCGCGGGTGGGGTCGAGCAAGGGTAGCCGGTCGGGAGTCGATCGCGACAGCCAAGTCAACGCCACTACGCACGTAATAGCCGCTTGGTTACGTGCGTAACGAATCGCGTGTTTTTAGGCGGTGAGTTTGATGAAATTGGTTAAGTACGGAATGATCATAAGATTACGACGTAAAGGCTATAACGCACGTTAACCACGTTCGTTAACGCACGTAATGTCGATTCAGATTATAAATGTAGGACTTGCCATTCATTTCCTACTCGGCCTTTTTCAATCTCCCGACTAAGGAACGATTCCCTTCCTCCAACTTCGTTTCTAAGCCTTTCTAACTTGTGTTGGAGCCTCAACACTTGATTGGTGACTTGGAGAAGCTAGAGATTGAAGTATATTCCTTGAAGTGTTGGTGTTGTTCTTCATTTTAAGGTTGGTCTTTCTTTAACTCATATCAATTCCATGTTTCTGATGATGTTAGTAGATAAATACTTCACATAATGATAGTATAGATTAGTGTAAACATGATAAGTTAATTGAATCATACTCAAATCAAGTGAAGATTAATTTTGAAGGTATTAGTATTGCTTCTTGAGGTAAATAACTTCATAATATGATTGTGTTGATAATGATATACATAAAACCCGAGGTATAGCATGATAATCGGAAGTTGATTTTAGTCTCTACACTAGGAACATGTTAGAGATGATGTCCTTAATGATTAAAAGTGGGAAATGTTAAGATTGTCTTGAACATTCTATTGATCCTTAAAGGTTGCATGAAACCATGATTTTGGCATTTAAAACCTTTGTGATGGAATTGTTGGAAAGATGATATTAACCCTTTGAAGATGATCTTTGTTAGATGGATGAAATTACTTCAAAAATCTCAAGTATCCAATGGTATAACTAGGCATTTAATAAATTCTTCAAAGTAAAACAATGAATGTTGATAGGAGGAAGTTGTAATCTCCGTGCGTTGAATTTATCGATTTCACCAAAGAGTGTTAATCACTACATTAATAGGTTAATAATGTTCTTAAGAGAGTCGTGTTGAATATGACGATACAAATACGGTAGATGAATAGCCGAATTCCATTTCATTAATCCGCATGTCTAGAGGAGTAAATTAAGATAATGTTCTTAACTCATTAAAGACTTGAACTTACGTTTCATATGATAATCAAGTTTTGAATGGAATCGTGTAAATAATGAAGAATGTAATTAAACACAACTTATATCGTAATTAGAAGTGTCGATGATTTGAAACGATATCCTCACGATATTACATTGATGATAAATGGACATCAAGAATTTGACATCAAGATTAGAATATGTAATGAACATGATAAACATGCGATGATTTGTAATAAGAACATTAAAATGGTCAATAGGATAATCTATTTATTCAAAGTGAATTCACGAATATTGTTCATGCGATAATACCATTATCATACGAATGTGTTGTTGAATGGATTATATTTCATTCAAGGTTGCTTGTTCACGTGACTATTGTTAGACGAGGATACCGTTCGTTTGACCATTCAAAGAAGGATTATTCGTCTACGGAATTGAGGCAAGTTATCTTGCTTGGTTATAGTGATGGTTGAATTCTTGTGATTATTATGCAGTTCGTGTGTATGAAATGTTCTGATAATCTATGATTCGTGATATGGTGATACCCTTGATCGTATTGTCATGGTGTTGGGGATGATACCCCCGGAATTACCGTCCTTATTACCGTTAGTTCTTTTGAGCTTTGTTGACATTTCGGTGAGTTGTTCGATTCCCTCGTAAAAGTGTAATTCGTTAAGTTTCGTTGTCATGTTGTATCGTGACATCTCTGGAGTCATATCTGCGCGCCGATTGGTTATGTGTAGGATTTTTAGCCGGGCACTTGATGATCATGCGTGGATGTTATCCGCATTTAGATCGTGCACACGAGACGTAGTTCGTGAGGCTAATTAGGTACATCGTCCCACGTATATTCTGGATTCCGTATACGGGGTGGACATGTGCACGGACACATTTCCGGATCGGGCGTACTGTGACGTCCGTCTTGAGCCATAGTATGTGGTCGTTCGTATACTTGATTATGTTTCGACAGTTGGGACTGATTGTTTATACGCCTTCGGGGTATATTCAGTAGTCGGTGGATTTCTTTGAAATCAGTATATATATGAATTGTATAATGCCATGAGAATTATTATCATGTATAGCTGACCCTGTGGATTGGGGCGAAATACTTGTATTTCAGGGCGAGGGAAGGGCAAGGCACAGGAGGAGCACAATGGTGATGGAGGATTCTGATGTATGCTATTTCGGGGGCCCCGAGTCTTTTGGTTGTTCGGTTATGTTTTAAGCGTGACTTTCGTTTTTATTTTTGTGTCGGATGAATGTACTAAAACTTGTTAGGTACTGCCCATCGTCATATGGTCTGTACCGTGTTTGGATCCTGTGTATGTTTGCTTGTATTTAAAAATATGAATAACTCATACTCCACACCGGGGTTTTGATAAATATCGTGGTACGGTGCCACGTTGTCGGATTTTAAGTGTATTTTGTGATATTGCCTGGTGGGTCCCAAGAGGGATCCACGACACTGTAATGGCCACTGTTTTTGGGCTGTTACAGAAGATGGTATCAGAGACGATGTGTGTTTTTATTTTGAGTCATTGTAGGATCGAAATAGCATCAAGAAAACTTCGTGCCACGTGTAACCTGTGCAAGCGCCTGACCCGTCGAATACGGTATGTTCTCATGAACCATAATTTGATTTCTGGCATGATATTGACGATGTATTGGTCTCCTTACTTATCTTGGCATCTTGCTACCATGAGGCAAAATTCATCTATTGAAGAGAACCTAAATTAATTATGTGATTGGAATTGTTTCGACTTAATGTTGATATGATATTGAGTGTGTAACACTTGTAGTGCCAGTGACTCTTTACAACTGCTTTATTGGATAGGAAATTCCCTGTTGTTATTAACTTAGCATGAATTGTGATTGATAAATCAAACTGTACTTGTGACTTGATTCTTTCAGTATGGAAAGGAACCTTAGGGGCCGTGGCAGAGGGGGACGAGGCCGCGGAAGAGGCCGAATTCCGATACCACGAGCTAACAGACGCGCGAATGTGGAACAGAGTTCCGCAGGCAGTGATTCGCCTTCTCGGGACCAATCACACCATACTGGAGAGAATGCACGTGCCGATCCTTACACCGTGATGCAGGGCATGATGGCCCAAATGACCCAAATGGGTGGTGATGGAAACTATGCAAAGGAATACTACTGGTCAACGGCGGGGGCAACACCTCCGCCCACAGTACTGGCGGGATCGTGAGCCGGATTATTAGCGACATATCACGTCAGCGACCTCCGACTTTTGAAGGCTCATCTGAGCCTGCCGACATTATACACTGGATAGAACATTTCGAGAAACTGTTCGAGATGGTGGAGTGCCCGGAGGAAAATCGAGTTGCTGTGGCAGCCTACTACCTTAGTAAGAGTGCCCATACTTGGTGGCTTTCTGTGAGGCCTGCCGAAGGCGCGAGTACTTGGGAGGAATTTAAGACTCTTATGCTAGATCGTTACTATCCTGCACCCCTCCGTGAAGCCAAACTGTCCGAATTATTAAACCCCGACCCATCGGAAGACGAAGATGTGTTAGCAATTGCTGAAAAATTCCAAGCACTTCTCCCTTTTGCTACGCGGTTGTCCGTTCGAAGCCGATAAAATCAAATATTTCCTCAAGAGGCTTAAACCCCGAATGAGGATGCAATTACTCAATCACCACCATGCGACCTTACCGGAGTTTATTGAGAAGGCTTTGGAGTATGAACTTACTGCGAAGGAGATTTCTAAGAGACAACCTCGGTTTTCCAACAAGAGATCCAGAACTGCACCCAAGGAGACAAAGAACCGGGGTATTCAAGAAACCCCACTGTACCAAATCCTTCCGAGCGGCCACCTATGGCACCAAAACCGGCGAACGCACTCTCGGGCAATCGGCTCACCTGTCGTGTGTTATAACCGTGGGGACCAGGCATATCAGCTCCAAGTGTCCGGCCGGCCGTTACTGTCACACTTGCGGGAAGATCGGTCATCGCGCTCTGTATTGGCGGTGTGGAATCGGGCGTGCCCCAGCAGCATCTCTTGCTCGATCTCGTCTTGTTTAGGAACGTGCTCCTCCATCCGCTTCTTACCAGACTACCGGGGCGAACAAAGGGATAGGCCGTAGAAACCAAGTTGGTACACCTGCTTCCGGGGTTGCAAAACCCAGAGTTTACGAGATGAAGAAAGCCGATGATCCCGAAGCCAGCATGATTGTAGGTACTCTCGAGATCCACTCTCAGCCCGTTTGTGTTCTTTTTGATACTGGTGCTTCACACTCCTTTTTGTCTAGTTCTTGCTTGAGTCGTTTGCATTTGAATCATGTTATCAATTGTGAACCTTATGTAATTGGTCTACCCGATGGTAGAAGAATTATTGGGAGTCGTGAAGTACGTAATCGTCTGACAGCATAAACAACCGTGAGTGGTTGTCGACTTGATTGTGGTGGATTTACCTAAAGATGATGTAATCTTGGGTATTGACTGGATGGATCGTCACGATGCCGTCCTTAGCGTCCGTAGCGAATGGTGACCGTCACATCGGATGATGGCGTCGAGTGTATTTTTCGGGTGATAATCCCAATCATTCGGGAGAGTCATCGCGCTATGAAGGCTATGAGATTACTAAACCAGGATGCATTGGTTATTGGTGTTACATGACTAAGACATTGACCGGCCATCAAATTGATTGATAATCCAAGAGTTCGAGATTATCCAGATGTATTTCCGGACGAGCTTCGGGAATACCCCCACAGAGAGGTGGAATTCACCATTGAGTTGGAGCCAGGACGTCCCCACTTTCGAAAGCACCATACCGTATGGCCCCGACCGAGATGCAGAATTAAAAAGACAACTCGAAGAATTAATCGAGAAAGGGTACGTTCGACCCGGTGCATCCCCTTGGGGAGCGCGGTGTTATTAAATGCGGAAGAAGGACGGATCATTTGCGTTTGTGTATTGATTACGGAGCTGAACAAGGTAACAATTAAGAACAAGTATCCTTTACCTCGCATCGATGACCTATTGGATCAGCTCCAGGAGCCGCCGTATTTTCCAAGATCGACTTGAGGTGGTACCACCAATTGCGGATTCGAGAGTCCGGCGTCCCGAAGACGACTTTTCGCACTCGCTATGGGCATTATGAGTTCGTTGTCATGCCATTCGACCGACTAATGCACCTGCAGATTCATGGAATTGATGAATCGGGTTTTATTAATTATCTGGATCGTTTTGTAGTCGCTTTTATTGACGATATCTTGGTCTACTCGTGATCATGAGGAGCATGAGTGTCACCTCCGCCTGTGTTCTCGATGCGTTAAGGCGAGAACAACTCTATGGAAAATTTTCCAAGTGTGAATTCTGGATGTCCAAGTTATTTTTCCGGTCATGTGATATCAGAGGGAGTAAGAGTAGACCCACGTAAGACGGAAGCTATCCGAGAATGGCTACCCCGAAGAACGTGAAGGAAGTTCGTAGTTTTACGGGTCTAGCAGGCTATTACGACGATTCGTGGAAGGATTTTCCAAAATTGCTCAACCGATGACTAATCTGTGAGAAAAGATAAGAAGTACTTGTGGTCGGAAGCATGTCGAAAGTTTTGATGAACTCAAAGGTCGATTAATTTCAGCACTGCTTTGGTACTACCTAGAGGGACGGAAGGATTCGCGGTATACAATGATGCATCGAGGCGGGGCCTTGGTCGTATTAATGCGGGACGGGAAAGTGATCGCCTATGCGTCCAGACAGTTGCGTCCTTACGAGGTCAGCTACCCGACTCATGACTTGGAGTTAGCATCCGTAGTGTTTGCTTTAAAAATGGCGCCATTATCTGTATGGAGTTACCTGCCAGATTTTTACGGACCACAAGAGCCACAAGTATATTTTTACCCTGAAGGAGTTGAATATGAGACAAAGGAGGTGGTTAGAGCTAATCAAAGACAATGATATCGAGATCCTTTATCATCCATGCAAGGCAAACGTGGTTGCCGATGCCTTGAGCCGCAAGACGGTGCAGGAGCAGATGCTAGCTCGTTTGACCGCCCAGAGGGAGTTGCAGTTAGAGTTCATGAGACCAGAGATTGAGGTCTGGATACAACGCATTCAGGGACAGCTGTGCATGCTTGAGATTTCACCATCCATTGATGAGACGATCAGGACGAAACAGATGTCGGACCCATTCTTATCCGTAATTCGAGGAGAAATCGATCGGGGAAGGCCCCTGGATTTGTGGTTCACGAGGATGGACTATTACGCTTTAAAAATCGAGTGTGTGTACCAGCGGACGAAGAGTTGAGGAATACTATTCTCAAGGAGGCTCATGCTACCCCGTATTCCATACACCCGGATCAAACAAAATGTATAAGGATTTGAAGCCGTATTATTGGTGGGGTAATATGAAACGGAGGTTGCCGAGTTCGTTTGAAATGTCGACCTGTCGGCAGTCAAGATTGAGCATCAACGACCGGTGGCATGATGAGACCGCTTCCTATTCCCGAGTGGAAGTGGGAAGACATATCGATGGACTTTATTACTAGTTTGACGAGCCGCCGAGGCATGAATACGATTTGGGTGGTTGTGGATCGATTGACTAAATCAGCCCACTTCTTGGAGATCAAGGATACTTGGGGCCCCGAGAGATTGGCCCAATTATTCATCAAAGAGATTGTGAGACGCATGGCACCCCTAAGAGTATTGTATCGATCGACGGACGGTTCGTGTCGCACTTCGGAAGGCGGTTCATCGTGCTATGGGTACACAGTTGAACTTCAAGACGGCTTTTCATCCTCAGACCGACGGCCACCCGAGAGGACAATTCAAACTCTAGAGGATATGTTGAGGGCATGTGCTCTCGATTGGAAGCTTGATCGGGAAGCCCAACGCCGTTGGTAGAATTCACATACAATACAAATGGCACGCCTCGATCATGATGGCACCTTATGAGGCACTATATGGTCGTCGCCGTAGGTCCCCATTGTCTTTGGGACGAATTATCTCGAATCTATTGGTACGGAACCCGATATGTTATTGGCGGCCACGAGAAGATTTCCCCGATCAAGAGCCGTCTATTAACGGCCCAAAGCCGCCGTAAATCATATGCGATAATCGTCGACGACCACTCGAGTTTGAAGTTGGTGACCATGTAATGGTCAAAGTATCTCCTACTAGAGGTGTTTTCCGATTCGGGAAGAGAGGCAAATTGAGCCCAAGGTATATTGGTCCGTTTGAGATCCTGGAACGAGTAGGCGACCTAGCCTATCGTTTAGCATTACCACCACTTTGAGTCGGATTCACAACGTATTCCATGTATCTCGATTAAGGAAGTATGTTGCTGATCCAAGTCACGTTATTCAATTCGACGAGGTCGAAATAGCCGACGACCATTCGTATGAGGAGCACTGCAGATACTCGAAAGGAGAATTAAACAATGAGGAACAAGACGATTCCCTTATTAAAAATTCGGTGGTCAAGACACGGAGTCGAGGAAGCTACGTGGGAGATCAAGATAGCATGCGAGAGAGATACCCGAATTGTTTACCCCTTAGTTTCGGGGACGAAACTCCTTTTTAAGGGGGGGAGTATGTAATACCCTCGCCTTTAATATTGTATTTCATGATTTAAGTTAAGTATTGTTGCACCATATCTGTGATGTGTAGCATGTACCGACAAATTATGTTAAGTTGGATTCATGGTCATTCATACTATATTAGTTGTTGGGTGATATTGCGAAAATTCCATTTATACTCGTTATAGTACTTAACGTACGTTAACATGTATTCTTAACGTACGCTATGAAGGCCGCCTTACGTACGTAACACCGATACGTTAACGTACGTAATGCGGAAGATTCTCCAGCAATCCGCCTTTCGGCGGGTGGGGTGGAGCAAGGGTAGCTGGTCGGGAGTCGATCGCGACAGCCAAGTCAACGGCCACTACGTACGTAATAGCCGCTTGGTTACGTACGTAACGAACTGCGTGTTTTTAGGCAGTGAGTTTGATGAAATTGGTTACGTACGTAATGATCATAAGATTACGTACGTAAAGGCTATAACGTACGTTAACCACGTTCGTTAACGTACGTAATGTCCAGTTCAGATTATAAATGTAGGACTTGCCATTCATTTCCTACTCGGCCTTTTTCAATCTCCCGACTAAGGAACGATTCCCTTCCCCTCCAACTTCGTTTCTAAGCCTTTCTAACTTGTGTTGGAGCCTCAACACTTGATTGGTGACTTGGAGAAGCTAGATATTGAAGTATATTCCTTGAAGTGTTGGTGTTCTTCTTCATTTTAAGGTTGGTCTTTCTTTAACTCATATCAATTCCATGTTTCTGATGATGTTAGTAGATAAATACTTCACATAATGATAGTATAGATTAGTGTAAACATGATAAGTTAATTGAATCATACTCAAATCAAGTGAAGATTAATTTTGAAGGTATTAGTATTGCTTCTTGAGGTAAATAACTTCATAATATGATTGTGTTGATAATGATATACATAAAACCTGAGGTATAGCATGATAATCGGAAGTTGATTTTAGTCTCTACACTAGGAACATGTTAGAGATGATGTCCTTAATGATTAAAAGTGGGAAATGTTAAGATTGTCTTGAACATTCTATTGATCCTTAAAGGTTGCATGAAACCATGATTTTGGCATTTAAAACCTTTGTGATGGAATTGTTGGAAAGATGATATTAACCCTTTGAAGATGATCTTTGTTAGATGGATGAAATTACTTCAAAAATCTCAAGTATCCAATGGTATAACTAGGCATTTAATAAATTCTTCAAAGTAAAACAATGAATGTTGATAGGAGGAAGTTGTAATCTCCGTGCGTTGAATTTATCGATTTCACCAAAGAGTGTTAATCACTACATTAATAGGTTAATAATGTTCTTAAGAGAGTCGTGTTGAATATGACGATACAAATACGGTAGATGAATAGCCGAATTCCATTTCATTAATCCGTGCATGTCTAGAGGAGTAAATTAAGATAATGTTCTTAACTCATTAAAGACTTGAACTTACGTTTCATATGATAATCAAGTTTTGAATGGAATCGTCGGTAAATAATGAAGAATGTAATTAAACACAACTTATATCGTAATTAGAAGTGTCGATGATTTGAAACGATATCCTCACGATATTACATTGATGATAATCTGGACATCAAGAATTTGACATCAAGATTAGAATATGTAATGAACATGATAAACATGCGATGATTTGTAATAAGAACATTAAAATGGTCAATAGGATAATCTATTTATTCAAAGTGAATTCACGAATATTGTTCATGCGATAATACCATTATCATACGAATGTGTTGTTGAATGGATTATATTTCATTCAAGGTTGCTTGTTCACGTGACTATTGTTAGACGAGGATACCGTTCGTTTGACCATTCAAAGAAGGATTATTCGTCTACGGAATTGAGGCAAGTTATCTTGCTTGGTTATAGTGATGGTTGAATTCTTGTGATTATTATGCAGTTCGTGTGTATGAAATGTTCTGATAATCTATGATTCGTGATATGGTGATACCCTTGATCGTATTGTCATGGTGTTGGGGATGATACCCCCGGAATTACCGTCCTTATTACCGTTAGTTCTTTTGAGCTTTGTTGACACTTCGGTGAGTTGTTCGATTCCCTCGTAAAAGTGTAATTCGTTGAGTTTCGTTGTCATGTTGTATCGTGACATCTCTGGAGTCATATCTGCGCGCCGATTGGTTATGTGTAGGATTTTTAGCCGGGCACTTGATGATCATGCGTGGATGTTTTCCGCATTTAGATCGTGCACACGAGACGTAGTTCGTGAGGCTAATTAGGTACATCGTCCCACGTATATTCTGGATTCCGTATACGGGTGGACATGTGCACGGACACATTTCGGATCGGGCGTCTTGTGACGTCCGTCTTGAGCCATAGTATGTGGTCGTTCGTATACTTGATTATGTTTCGACAGTTGGGACTGATTGTTTATACGCCTTCGGGGTATATTCAGTAGTCGGTGGATTTCTTTGAAATCAGTATATATATGAATTGTATAATGCCATGAGAATTATTATCATGTATAGCTGACCCTGTGGTTTGGGGCGAAATACTTGTATTTCAGGGCGAGGGAAGGGCAAGGCACAGGAGGAGCACAATGGTGACGGAGGATTCTGATGTATGCTATTTCGGGGGCCCCGAGTCTTTTGGTTGTTCGGTTATGTTTTAAGCATGACTTTCGTTTTTATTTTTGTGTCGGATGAATGTACTAAAACTTGTTAGGTACTGCCCATCGTCATATGGTCTGTACCGTGTTTGGATCCTGTGTATGTTTGCTTGTATTTAAAAATATGAATAACTCATACTCCACACCGGGGTTTTGATAAATATCGTGGTACGGTGCCACGTTGTCGGATTTTAAGTGTATTTTGTGATATTGCCTGGTGGGTCCCAGGAGGGATCCACGGCACTGTAATGGCCACTGTTTTTGGGATGTTACAATAGTTTAGAAAACGGTTGCCAAAGTAACCTAAGTTACCAGATACCAAAAGGCCATTTAAAAACACTCACGCAACGGGAAAGACAAACAATTAAAAATACTCTAGCAGCGGAATACAACAACTGATTAGGAAACTCAGTACACATTTACATGCCCTAGCCAGTATCCTCAAATGTAATTGTCGACCAAATACGACAATTATACCAATACCGACATCTCAGTCCTTCATTTATTTTATCCATACTGTACAGATTCCATGCTGTACAACATGACTCGGATAAAATAATATTAAACAACCGTAGTAGAAATTTCGGATATTAAACCTTCTATTCTTACTTTGGCTTCAATAATGAATCTTATGTCAAAAGGTATGCTTTTATTCATAAGCAACCTCATCCTTTCAAGTCTCGTCTTATAAATCTTTAAAATGACATTTTTGCTCAGAAAGGGAAATCTTTTTTCGATTTTATTCAAAGTTTCTTCCATGATAAAAAAATGAAAATAATTGAATAAAATATCTACAAATATCAGTTGTTGTGGGAAACTGAAAATTCCGACTTTAATAGTCACGGAGTACCGTTATCCGCCACTTGACTGGACAAACACAATTGAGTACTAAGTTACAACGTCGAGAAATTTGTATCTATAAAAATAATTTACAATGTAAGATTTCAAAAATAACACTTATACTTCCCCGACAACGGCGCCAAAAACTTGACACGTCTTTAGTGTAACTATCGCAAGTGCACGATATCGTATCAAGTAGTAAGTGGACTTTTTGAGTCCGGTTTATCGATCCCACGAGGAAGTTAGGTTATATATTGAATTATACACTGTTTAACTATATGTTATAGAGATTTATAAGATTGAAACACACAATTAAAGAGTTTGGTTTAACAATTGCAAAGAAAATGCAATAATAGTTCTAATATTCAAGGAAATGAAAGATTACACTAATAAAAGATTAATAAAAGATATAATGAAATAGTTGGGATTACAAACTTAGTTCATCATTAGTTATAGAAGATGTATATGAGATCATAAGATGAATTTACTTATTATGTTATGTAGATTCGATTTTCCTTAAAAGGACGGTTTCTCTTTCGAACTATGAAACGCCCCTTATATATTGAATCAATCCACTATATTTCTATGTTGATTGGCTTCAATACATAGCATTAGATTTTATGAAAATAACTCAAAGAATCATCTAAGGTCTAGAGGTATATTTCTGTCCCCTAGAACAACTTAGAGTGAAGATCATTTGATCTAATCAAACATATTTTCTTTCGAAATATATGAAGACCATAAATATCGTCATTTATTGGCCAAATAAATAAAGATTGGTAAAACAATGAAAATCACACACAATAATAAGTAATTCATAATAGATCTTTATACAAACTTAAATAACATGACTAACCTTGTTTATAATCCCAACTTAGGTAACTTAGCCCATTAAGGGTTTATTAAACATATTACAAGCTTGAGTGGTCATTATTAGTTGAAAAAGAGAAAGAATTGATCCTAACTCCCTTAGTAGATAAAGGAGAAAGAAGCAATAAACTCTCTGAACAACATATGCTATACCACTATTACACAAATCACTCAAGAACACAAGTGCGTTCTTCACACAAAAAGAAAATATTACAAAAAGTGGAAAAATATAAGATGAATGATGAATGATGATGGATCTAAGGGGTCTATTTATACACCTAAAGTCATCTAATAACTCCAAAACTCCAGTATTATTACAATAGATCGGATCAATGCCAGCCATCCCCTCAATAATAGACCAAAAGTATAAAAAATTATACAATGATCAAAATCTGTCAAGAGTTACGACCGTAACAGTCAGGAGTTACGGCCGTAACATGGATGACTTACGGCCGTAATATACATGAGTTACGGCCGTAACATGGCTTCGTAAATTTGTACACTGGTTTCTTTTTTAGTTACGTTTTCAGCCCAGAATTTCTCAGACTTTGCGTTTTTGCCCCAATTCTTCTTCAGATGATAACTTTTGATATATAATTCTAATTTTGAATCCGGAAAGACTGCCGAACTCGTCTCGGAAAGACCTACAACATGAATACATAAAAACTCAACAAAGAGAATATTTTATAAACATATTATTTCTTGAGTAAATCGGTAATTCAATCCGATTAAGACTAGATTTACATCATCATCTGATAAAAATAAAATTATTAAAAACTAATTAATTAAAAGCAAAAAACGAGTAGACTACCTCAATTATGGGTGAAATATATCAATACAAATCACGGATAAGTGTATAAAACTGACACTTATCACACCCCCAAACTTGAATTTTTGCTATTCCCGAGCAAGACTCTTTATTATTCACGCTCAAAATAAAAAAAATAAAAATAAGACACAAAATAAGAAAAATAATAGACACACAAATTAAAAAAAATAATTACATAAAAAGAGAAAAGGAGATCAAAATGCCATTAATACACAACAACCAGCTTTATACAGTAGATAGAAATGAATCAAGATTCAAAATAAATCTACTAATGATTTTTAAGTTAAAATACGGTTTTATTTTGTAATTCCAAATTCAAGGTTTCTCCCCAAAAGGTTGATTATTTCTTTCCCACTCGTGATACACCCGACTCCCTTTAATGGTTGCTCTCGATCACTCGTTTATTTTTCGACTCAATAAGAAGAAGAATTTCATTGGCGTCATCAAATATTGTGATTTTTCACGAAACTGAGTGTATTGAAATTCAGCCGCTAATTAATTCAGATCTGCTCATAAACTACATCCCTTTTAGTGATAGCTTTCACACCGTTATTTGCTAACGTGTAGCTCTTTTCACTAACACAATTTCTATCTTTTTTTTTTAAAAGGTGATAGCTTTCACACCGTTATTTGCTAACATGTAGCTCTTTTCACCAATTTTTCTGTGAGACGACAGCTACGCACCAACAATGGTTTGTCCTTTATTTTTCGCAAAATTTTAATACCCCCAAAATTAGACAGCTGTTGCTGCTCAACACTTCTCTTTTTGGTCATTTTTTTAGGTGATAGCTTTCACACTGTTATTTGCTAACGTGTAGCTCTTTTCACCAATGACTCCTTTTTTTAGGAAATAGAATTTTTGCAGAAGATCATTTCTTAGTTTAAGCATGAAAAATCAAAAACTCCACAAATTAAGTAAATTTCAGTTCAATTTTTCATCAACCGACTAATTCTTCTTTTCTCAAGGTAACGAATGACTCGATTTTATATGATAACTACAAGGCTTGGAAAGAGAGATTAAGGCTCAAATTTTTTTTGGAATATATAATTTTTTTAACCGGTTTAAAACGATTTTAGAAGCTTGTATATAGCTAACTTATTGGTGTTATGGCCAGATCTAGAAATCTCACAGATCAAAATAATATATATATATATATATATATATATTAAAAAAAATTAAGGCAAATAACCAAAATAATCAAAACACACCAAAATACCAACACACCAAAATAATTAAACAAACCACCCCCAAACTTGAAAATAAAACTGTCCTCAGTTTTTAAAAACATAAAATAAAATAAAAAGCAAGGAGAAAAACAGAATACTCCCTCTATATGAAAGTTGATGCTTGAGCTAACACATTTTAGAATCTGCAAGAGAATAAATATATGAGGCACACAATAAAAGAAAATAAAATATACTCGTAAGTATAACACAATTTTTAAGATGCGCTTCAAGAAAGTCCGAAGAGTCGCCTTACACTGCCATCAATGCTTTTATAAAAGACAAACAATAAAAATTACAGCAATAAAATAACAATACATAAATCGCGAATAGATGCGCGTCAAGAGATCAAGAAGAAACTCCTTAAGCTGCCACCATTTAGCACGATTATTACACACGACAGAAAGTAAAAATACAAGAGGTCCGACATGGGTTATCAAAGGGAGAGGAATGAATCCACTTTTCGTTTTCTCATGGTAAAATCTTCCATCCAGACAATTTTAGCTAGAGCTGGATCTGGTTGAAGAACAAATTCAATCAGTTTTTTTATTAGTTCTTCTGGTGTTGTTGCAACGACTATGATTCGTTTAGCACGCTCGGAAATAAAACCCTTTTCAGCAGAGTAGTCGACGAAAGATAGTAAACCATCAAAGAAACCATTGACATTAAGTAGACCTATTGGTTTTTGATGAACATTTAGCTGGGCTCTGGTAACCACATAAAAAAGTTCCTCAAGGGTGCCAAAACCACCAGGAAGGGTGATAAAGGCGCCATAATTATTTATCATGTGAGTTATGCAATCTTGCATATTTACAGATCTAAACTCATCTCCAATAGTTGCCCCGGTGATTTTACTTTCAGCCAGAGGTTTTGGAATTATTCCCAACACTCTTACTCCTTCCATATAGGCAGAAGTAGCAGCTCGCCCCATTAATCCTAGACTTCCTCCTCCGTAAACTACATGAATGCATTTTTCTCCTAAGGCACGACCCAAGTTGCGGGCTGCTTCAGTAAAGCATGCCTCTTTTCCATAACTAGCTCCACCAAAAATACAGACTGTGCTAAATCTTTTCGTTGAAGATGATGACTCCATTTTTGAAAAGAAATTTTATTAGAGAAAAAAAAAGAAAAGTACAAGTTTGAGGGATGAATAAAAGAAACAAACACAAAGTTTATTTATAGAAGAGAAATGAGGAAAAATTGTTTAACAAGCTTGTGATTGCGTTGATTGCTCTTCAACTACTCAATAGAATAATGAATGCATTTATCGCGTATCACCTTTTTTTATTCAGAAAATCTTACCATACGACAAAAATTAAAGATACTCACGTGTATGTATAGTAGTTGTGATTGAGGCTCACATCTTCCTCTGATTTTACGTTCAGAAACAGCCTAAACGCCTTCTATGAGTCGGGGAGAAGCTTCCCATCCAATTTTCTTACAAATTGGCAAACAGGGTCTTTTAACGTCAGATTCCCAAGACGTTCATATTCTGGTTTGAATTTATTCCACAAACATCGAATTCCGTAATGTACGAGTCCACTAGGATGCGTGCCAAGAGAAATTTCGATATCATTTAAATTCTCTTTATTCAGACCATCCTTAATGAATTTAATTTTATCTTCTCTGTTTGTAGATGAAATTCCTAAAGATCGACATTTTAAATTACAGTTCCATCTAGCACATTTATAGCAAACATCTATCATCTTTGCTCGTCGTTTCTTGGCATATGAACTTTTTCCTAGCCCTGGTAAAAATCTAGTCGGTGTTTCTGTGAATTCACCTTCTATTCTTACTTTGGCTTCAATAATTAATCTTATGTCAAAATGTATGTTTTTATTCATAAGCAACCTCATCCTTTCAAGTCTCGTCTTATAAATCTTTAAAATGACATTTTTGCTCAAAAAGGGAAATCTTTTTTAGATTTTATTCAAAGTTTCTTCCATGATAAAAAAAATGAAAATAATTGAATAAAATATCTACAAATATCAGTTGATGTGGGAAACTGAAAATTCCGACTTTAATAGTCACGGAGTACCGTTATCCGCCACTTGACCGGACAAACACAATTGAGTACTACGTTACAACGTCGAGAAATTTGTATCTATAAAAATAGTTTACAATGTAAGATTTCAAAAATAACACTTATACTTCCCCGACAACGGCGCCAAAAACTTGACACGTCTTTAGTGTAACTATCGCAAGTGCACGATATCGTATCAAGTAGTAAGTGGACTTTTTGAGTCCGATTTATCGATCCCACGAGGAAGTTAGGTTATATATTGAATTATACATTGTTTAACTATATGTTATGGAGATTTATAAGATTGAAACACACAATTAAAGAGTTTGGTTTAACAATTGCAAAGAAAATGCAATAATAGTTCTAATATTCAAGGAAATGAAAGATTACACTAATAAAAGATTAATAAAAGATATAATGAAATAGTTGGGATTACAAACTTAGTTCATCATTAGTTATAGAAAATGTATATGAGATCATAAGATGAATTTACTTATTATGTTGTGTAGATTCAATTTTCCTTAAAAAGACGGTTTCTCTTTCGAACTATAAAACGCCCCTTATATATTGAATCAATCCACTATATTTCTATGTTGATTGGCTTCAATATATAGCATTAGGTTTTATGAAAATAACTCAAAGAATCATCTAAGGTCTAGAGGTGTATTTCTATCCCTAGAACAACTTAGAGTGAAGATCATTTGATCTAATCAAACATATTTTCTTTCGAAACATATGAAGAACATAAATATCGTCATTTATTGGCTAAATAAATAAAGATTGGTAAAACAATGAAAATCACACACAATAATAAGTAATTCATAATATATCTTTATACAAACTTAAATAACTTGACTAACGTTGTTTATAATTCCAACTTAGGTAACTTAGCCCATTAAGGGTTTATTAAACATATTACAAGCTTGAGTGGTCATTATTAGTTGAAAAAGAGAAAGAATTGATCCTAACTCCCTTAGTAGATAAAGGAGAAAGAAGCAATAAACTCTCTGAACAACATATGCTATACCACTATTACACAAATCACTCAAGAACACAAGTGCGTTCTTCACACAAAAATAAAATATTACAAAAAGTGAAAAAATATAAGATGAATGATGAATGATGATGGATCTAAGGGGTCTATTTATACACCTAAAGTCTTCTAATAGCTCCAAAACTCCAGCATTATTACAATAGATCGGATCAATGTCAGCTATCCCCTCAATAATAGACCAAAAGTATAAAAAATTATACAATGATCAAAATCTGCCAAGTGTTACGGCCGTAACAGTCAGGAGTTACGGCCGTAACATGGATGAATTACCGCCGTAATATACATGAGTTATGGCCATAACATGGCTTCGTAAATTTGTACACTGGTTGCTTTGTGAGTTACGTTTTCAGCCCAGAATTTCTCAGACTTTGCGTTTTTGCCCCAAATCTTCTTCGGATGATAACTTTTGATATATAATTCTTATTTTGAATCCGGAAAGACTGCCGAACTCGTCTTGGAAAGCCCTACAACATGAATACATAAAAACTCAACAAAGAGAATATTTTATAAACATATTATTTCTTGAGTAAATCAGTAATTCAATCCGATTAAGACTAGATTTACATCATCATCTGATAAAAATAAAATTATTAAAAACTAATTAATTAAAAGCAAAAAATGAGTAGACTACCTCAATTATGGGTGAAATATATCAATACAAATCACGGATAAGTGTATAAAACTGACACTTATCAGCAAGTCTTCGGGAAAGACATCTGGATACTCATTGACGATAGGTACATCCGCTGTCGTCTTCTCCGAAGTCGTTTTCCCCACCACATTCACCAAGAATCGTTGGCAATCACTCTTCTTCAGCATCTTCACAACTTTCATGGCTGAAATCACCTTCGGGGTACTGCTGTGTCTAACTTCCTCGAATACGGTCTTGACATCAACAGACGGACATAAGGTTACTCTCCTTTCAGAGCATTCGACTACAGCTCTATGCTTGTCCAACCAATCCATACCCAAAATGACATCAAAATTGCTAAGTTCCACTATGTGCAAGTTGGCTAAGAAGCTATGTTCGTTAATCTCTATCTTCACATTGTTAGTTATCGAGTCTACATGCACTACTCCCCCCACAGGCATGCTAACTAACAAAGATTTAGGGGCTTTACTACTTCTACAACCAATCATAGTATAAAGCTTCCTAGAGATGAATGAATGAGACGCACCCGTATCAAACAACACCAAAGCAGGAATATTTGCAACGGGCAACATACCTGACATGGTTTGGGGTTCAGTCTCAGCTTCAGCCTCGGCCATGCTGTACACTCGAGCTCTGCCTCCGGAGCCTTAACCTTGCACATTATTGCTTGGGCCTTTTCCCTTCTTCACACACGCTGAGGCCATGTGTCCTTCCTCATGGCAATAGTAGCACCGCCTCTGACCAAGCATACATGCACCTTTATGCCCTTTGCCACAAGTAGCACATGTGGGGTTATCGGACTGTGGTTTCACCCCCGAAGATCCAGTCTTAACAATTTTCTTACTACCACCTCCTTGATCGTGCCACTTGCGCTTGTTATTTGTTGCAACTGGTGGTGCCCTTGCCTTCTCCACGTCTAAACTAGCATAAATGTCCTCGGCCCTTGAAACGGCTTCGTTGTAGCTCAAACGACCATGACCAGCCAAATGGTGGAGAATCCGGTCACGAAGTCCATCCCGGAATTTCTGAGACTTCACGTCATCATCTCAACCATGTGGGGAGCGAAACAACACTTGTGGTTAAACTTGCGCTCATACTCGGTGATCGACATTCCACCTTGGGTCAGGTCAAGGAACTCCTTATGCATTTTGATCTTGTATGCCCTCGGGTAGTATTTCTCCATAACCGTCTCCTTGAATTGGTCCCAAGTAAATGTGTCCTTCTCATCTTGGGTTTTAGGCCTCCACACTCCCATCCACCATGTCCGAGCATCTTCCTTAAGCTGGAACACGGCACATGACACCTTCTGAGCGTCGGTGCACGCCATGTAGTCAAAAATGCTATCTAGATTCATCAACCATTCCTCTATGGCTGCTGGTCCCTCACGACCAAGAAAGACGGGCGGCTTGAAGTGGTTGAACCATTTAATAACTTGAGCTTGAGCTTGCTCAGGGTTATTAGGCGGTAAGATAGTCGCACCTTGAAGCAAGGTGGCCAATCCAGCCAAGAGTTGATCTTGTGCAGGTGGAGCATTGTGATTTCTGCGGTTAGCCATGAGTCTGCCAACGAGTTGTAAAACTCATTAGTCGATGCAGTACGAGAAATAAAGAATGAGGAGATATATAGAATGCATATAATAGTCGCAACACATAGAAAATATAAGTGAAATAAAAGAACTACTTTTCCATTAATATAATATGTTTGGAACATCCATGGAAAAAATTCAATAATAATAGATATCATAAAATGAACTGAGTCTACGACTACTCCTCATCACTACTAATAATCTCTACAATGGGAATAGGGGGTCGTGGCTCAATCCAAAAAATGACCTCATCTTCAGACTCGACATCCGCCATCATCACGTCCTTCATATTTTCGGCGAGATCCACCCTTGAGCTTTCATCAGGAATTTCTTCCGGATCTTCTTCTGGATCTTCTTCAGGATCCTACTCTGGTTCTTCTTCTGGATTTTCCTCGGGATCTTCTTCTAGATCCTCCTCTGGTTCTTCTTCTAGATTTTCCTCGGGATCCTCCTCCGAGTCTTCCTCATCCGTAGAGTCGGCATCCCAATTTGCAGTTGGAATCTCCTCCCGAGCATATAAATTTAATAGGCGTCCAGCGACAAATTGGAAATCGTCCGCAGCCTCTCGCTCTTCAAGCAATCTCTTGATGGCCTTTTTCCATAGCCGGAAGATGCAGCAACTCCAATCTTCGGATAATTTCTCCATCAAGTGCTCTAGCTGGCGAGTGACAGAACATTGTTTCCCAGATTTTAGCCACTTACTCAGTCTATTAATGACATAGTGTTGCACATTTTCTGGTAGACTAAGGTCATCCCACCAGTCCTTACGCGCTAGGAGACGCGAGTCAAAAGTAGCTAGGAGCTTCTTACGTGGAGTCATTCTAGGTTTGGCCATTCTAACAGTTCGTACATACATAAATAATTATATAAATAAAATGAAATGACATATGCATGATTAATGAATAAAATTTGGTACCTCAGGCGGAGTGACGAAGTGGCGAAGCTAAGAGCATATGTTACTTTTACATTTTAGCGAGTCTACAGAAAGGTAAATCCCGGCTCTGATACCACCATGTAACGCCCCGACTTTCTAGGGTAAATAATGGGAAGGTATATTTTGAGAAAAATAATTTTCTTCGAGTCGCTACAATGACATAAAAATTAAATACCTTTAAATAAGGTAACATTTCATCATAAATACGAGGTAAAAATTTGCGGCGGAAGAAAATATATCATAATTTAATATTTCTAGTCAAAGTTTCCCCAAAAGTTTCAAAACAGTTGACATAAAGAAAACAACATTTAATAAATTCTTTTTCATATGCTCCCTCGGCTCGCTCCTTCGTCCATCTGGCTCGATTTAACCTACAGGATCAATAAAGGTGGGGGTGAGCTTCCTTCAGCTCGTGGAAATCTCACTGATCACAGTAATATACAATCTCATGGAAAACATAACATGAATAAACTAACATATCTTTCCTCAACATGAATGCATACTCACAATATTACGTACAACATGAATCGAGCACGTATAACACGAATATTGAGGTTGCGCAGGTGCCCCCGCAACAACATGAAACATACACGCAATACCACATATACATGAATCAAGCACGTATGTGAATACTGGGTTGAGCAGGTGTCCCCACACAACATGAAACATACACGCAATACCACATATAACATGAATCGAGCACGTATGTGAATACTGGGTTGTGCAGGTGTCCCCACACAACATGAATCTTAAGATAACCTCTTACACGAATACAGGTGAGCCTGATTTACGACGTGTATCATAATTTATAAACATGAATTGAATATCACATATGCAGTCCATTTAAAGCAATTAAAGTGATAGCAAAAATTCCCACCTGAATAAATGATGATGTCTGTCTTGAAATGAAGATGCTCGACTCACAGTTCTAAGCCCGTAAATCCTTGATAAAGTCTACATATAATAATAATAATAAATATAATCCTTACAATTTGTTATTTATATAATAAATGAAAGATACGAATATCACTATATAATAACTAAAAATAAATTATAATTGCTAATTAATATTAACCGAAGAGTTAACATTATTAATGACTGAAATTAAAATACTTATGCATAATTTCAGATTAATTAGTAATATTAATTGGAAGTCAGCATTTTAATGTTTGGGTCAAAATAGGACTGGAAGTGAAGGTTTTAAAATTGACTGGGGTCAAATTGTAGGAGTTGAAAAGCTAACTGGATTAGAATCGAATTAATTAAAACTGTCTGGGGCGAAATTGAAAGTTTCTGAAAATTTGAAGGGCTAAAGTGCAGAACCCTAAAATTTCGGGGGTATAAATACCCCTAATCCAACCCTAGCCGTCAGAATTCATTTCTTCTACTACCCGTCTTTCTCCTCCCGTCTCCCTTCTCTCCAACTCTCTCTCTCTCTCTCTCTCTCCAAACATCTTCTTCTCGGCCGGAAGAAGAATCCCGCAAAAAAAAATCACACACACCCACACAGTAGTTTATACACACTGAAAACGGCGGAAGAACACACACTGATTCACGACGACCACCAATTGAATAACTCATGGTGGTGTGCAGTGGCGCGGGCACAAGAGCCGAACGGCGACAATCGGCGATTATCTATGGCTACATCAGTCAGATTTCGGGTAAGTTTCGATCCGAGCGATGAAATTGGTACATAGACAAGAGATGGTTGGATCAGAGATTCGATTTCCAGCTTGTAAAGGGTATCGATCGGAAAAAGGACCGATTTCCGGCTGAGTTCGATTTGGCGTTTCGTAATTTGTAAAAGTTCCAATTTTTCTGAAAATGGATTTGAGTCTGATTATGGGTTGGAAAAGCTGAGTTGGGATCGATGGTGGTTGAAAGTGCATAACTGAAATGGGGTTTGGGACTGGTTTCGGGTTTCGGTTGATTCTTCTGTAAATTGAGTTTTGATGTCTCTGTAACACCCCCAATCCGCTCGGGGATATTACACGCCGTAGAACCTTTCCTCAAGGATCTACCAGGCTGATAACAACATATAACAACTCAACCATGCCTTTAAGGCTAAAATGACTCAGTAGACCGATTTGGCCTTTCAATAAATACATACAACTCAAATACAACTCATGCCCACGCAGGGGTCAAAACACAACCACACCCGTACAACGGGAAAAATATAGCAGCGGAAAATAAAGTACAACTGAACCAATAAACAATGTACGGTTCCTCATGTGATTAGTATCGATCATCTTTCATCATCCTTCGTGCCGACCCTGTGTTATGCTCCAAAACCTGAATGCAAAAATAGACATCCACCCCCCGAATACTCGGGGATTAGCAAAACTCCACTGTTTTGCTAGTGCAAGTACAAGTGCAAAAATACGAGTCATACAATTCACATTCCACGAATGATAATAATCCGGAATCCTCAAAGATCTATACGAAACGAAAAGTACTTCCCGAGGCAAGAGTTTGAGAAAACATTTCAAAATCGAAAACTCACAAATCAATGGAAATAATTTATAAAACGGTTTAGAATGCCATCGAGAGTTTTAATAGAAAACAATTTAGTATTATTAAATCCTACTTTCCAAAACCCAAAAGACGAAAGGGGTCACCGCCCCAAAGGTTTACTTTCCGTGAAATGATATTTACCAAACCATTGGGATTTTAGCCCCAAATCCGTAAAATGACTTTTACAAAACCATTGGGATTTTAGCCCAAATCTCATCAACTCACAGTACACGAGAACGACAACAATGTTCGTCTTCCAACATCAAAATCCACAATTAAAGGATTTAACACAAACAACAAAATACTCTAGTGCCATCCTAGCCAAGTAAGCCAAACGAACAACTTACCTCTTACACACTTAGTCGATGCATGCAATCATGAAAATCGTTCAAAAGCACTCATTTCCGGAAATGCCATAAATAAGTCACATTTGTAAAATGCATCACAATTAATCGTCGATCCACGTCTCTGTGGACCCCTACCGAGACCCCGTCGAATCTAACCCGTAGTGGTTAAAAGCAAGCTCGTCGATCCACGTCTCTGTGGACCCCTACCGAGACCCCGTCGGGTCTAACCCGTAGTGAGCATACACACACACACGTTACTCATGCAATACTAATATGCTAAGAATGTAAGTTCATTAAGAATACTCACTAGAGATGGCCACTTACTCGATGCCGTTATCAAACTCTTCAAAAACACAATAACAAGATTAAATACGGAATACACGATCCCATAACTTTAAACAATAGGAGTATTATCATCAAAGACTTCAAAGTTCAAAATAATCAAATCATAATCAATTCTCAAAACACACGCGTTTTGAAAGAAAGCCTTTAACGAGGCCAAACCGAAATCTTTTGAAACTTCATTTCAAACAACCAAACGAACTCACCAAGACGATCACCGATCATCATATCCACAAAATAAGAAATGTATGAGCAAGGTACTTGCCTCTAATAAGAACAACACGGAGAATCGACCGAAGTAGGTTGACACGAACCGACTACGAACCCGCCGACTCCACCGATCGCCAACTCGCAATAATAAACTACAGGACAAATACAACAACGAAAATGAATTCCATAACATGACTCAAAGCCGTTGAATTCAAAGGACGAATGACGAAAGTTCAAGTGTTTTCCCCAAAACGGCCAAGAACACGATTCGTCCCGACAAAACACGAAAACGAAATTCCAAGTCGAAATATGGATATACAATCCGTAGAATATGTTTAACAACATCATTTAACCATAATTTATCCAACAAAAACGGATGGAGAACGAGATCGAGAACAAATCCCCCAAAAAAGTCGATTCGAAGGAAATCAAGAAATATACTTCGATTCGACGAAGAACAATGGATTAAATGATGTTAAACACAAGAATACTACCAATATTAATCATACTCATCATGAATTAATCAACAACACAGAAAAAATCGGACAAAAATGCAAAAACCCCCAAATTCACGAAATTAGGGTTCTAAGGAAGATTACCTTGATTTGCTGGATCAAAGGATGATAACGGATGATTGATTGATGTTATGAACTCAAGAACTTCGTGGATTTGTTGTTAAACAACATGGCTTCATCACCTCCGAAGCTCCAGCTGCGGATTGAAAAGAAAGGAAATGAAAAATGAGTGAGAATGAGGCTGCTCTGCCATATTTATACTGGGCCGGAGTAGCGCGCGCTAGGCTGCCGAGCTAGCGTGTGCTATCGGCCCAGGTCGCGATCAAGTGGCCTTCTGGACTAAACTGCTCGGCCAGGTAGCGTGCGCAGCCTTTGTAACACCCCCAGATCCGACCGGAAATATTACAGCGCCGTGGGCCCCGAGATGGAACCCACAAGGCTGAAGGAAATTTTCGAAAACATTTACAAACGCCCAAGAGGCTAACGACGGTATTATCTATTAAAAACATTCGAAGATTTATAAAACTCGTTTATCAAACCGTCGTAAAAACTCATTTGAAACCACAAGGCCCAAAATGCTAAAACTCAACAGTTTAAAAACATACGTTAAGCTATCGCTTACACGTACCGACAGAACAAATTTAGAAAACGATTTCCCAAAGTAACCTAAGTTACCAGATACCAATAGGTCATTTTAAAAATACTCACGCAACGGATAAAGACAAACAATTAAAAATACTCTAGCAGCGGAAATACAAAAACTGTTCAGGGAACTCAATACACAAATACATGCCCTAGCCAGTATCCTCCGGGAAGTTCATCTCTCCACGACCGCTACAAGCTTGATAATCCAAGAACCTAAAAAGAAAGCCCACGAAGGGGTCACCCATAATATCCAACAATGATAACCATCACATCTCGTCAATAATTACATATCAATGGAAATACTAAGTAAGAATACGACCAATGTAATCTTACCGTCGTAACTTTACGAGAATCCACGATTCATATCCTTAACAACACATTAAGATAATACCGAAATATCTGTACGGTATCTCAATAATACTCAAGGTTCTCAAAACATTATCATAACTCGGGATACGGAAATTTTACCAACTCTGGCCAATTCAATCCATCGGATAACGTCGACATTTCCAATACGATAATCGATTGCCAATCAAAGACAAGTATCAAGGAAATATGGAACATACCTCAAGATATGAAATACCATTACCATCACGTCAGTCTAATCCGAGATCAGATCAACACAACATACGAACATGGTCCTAACACAAGACCTACAAATGTATACTCATATGACAACGTCAATATGATCACAACAATAACGACAATGTATACTTATGGCAACCCATAATATACATATGCACAATAACAACAACATATGGTAATCTAACGATCCAGCGCACACAACTATAGATACCCATGATGATCCCGTCGGACCAACGCATGGTGGCATTACCTGTCCAGCGATCCAGCGCACACAGCTATAGATTCCCATGATGATCCCGTCGGACCAACGCATGGTGGACATATGACAACAATGCACAACTGCACAGAACAACAGTGCACAATACACGACAACAACAATGCACAAATGCATGACAACAATGATACACGAATGTATCACGACATGATCGACACCAATGACAGAAATGATTAAAATACATGCTCCGAGTCCTTCGAGAGCAATCTCGATATCTAAACTGTAATATCCGCAATTTTGAATTTTGGTAATTTTTTTTTCGGAGGAAGTTCGTTTTGACAACTCTATAATGACCGCTTCGTCATTCCGAGAATGATTAATTCTGCACTTTTTGTCATCCGAGTTCGTTTCGGTGTCGTTTTGTTGAGTTCTGTGTCCTTAATCGACTTTTTCACGTGGGAGTTCGACTTTGTAAAGTCACCATTAATTCTTGGAAACTCCAAAAATTCTGAATATTTGCAACATTATAGAGCATCAAGTTAGCTTTCCAATGGTTCAAACGGTGAGTCAATCGGAGTCCGCATTTAAGGAGTTATGGTCGAAATAGCTAAGACTACACGATGTGCCTTTTTCGTGTTGGAGTGGACTGTACCGTGTGCCGCGGCACACTTCAGCTGTGCCGCGGCACTAAGCTGATTCCTGGGCATTTTTCTTGGCCCTGGGCCGCGGCACACTTGTCCTGGGCCGCGGCACACTTGTCTTGTGCCACGGCACACGGGCTTTTTCTGCGTTTTTTAGCAGATTTTCGAGGAGAAACATTCATTTTCTCCTCTCTTCTTCCTCCTACCATTCTAGGCGATTCTAAGGGCGATTTTAGGCGATTTGAGTGCTCCCAAACTTGTAGAGATCATCCACCTCAAGTCTTGTTGTAGATTTTCGACCTCTACTTGAATCCTTCATCCAAATCAAGGTATTTTGGCTTGAACCCTTGTTTTTGTAGATTTGGGGATTTTCCTTTTTGATTTCGATTCCAATCCATTTTTGATCAATTAATTGTTGTATAAACGTTGTTTTGAACATGTTCTATGGATTGGATACTCGTATCTTTGGTTCGTTCGACCCGAGGGGTGATTTCTTTGTTCTTGAAGGGTCTTGAACATTTAATGTTCGATTAAATGTTCGAATGAGTTCCCTTTGATAGTTTGTTGGGATTTCCGTTGTTTTCGGCCTTGATTCTCGTCGTAATCATGATTTATTATTCCTTATGGAGGATTATAGGTGATCGATGATTCCGATGTTGAATTCCGTTGGTGATTGATGATTCACGTGGTGTTTTCCCGTAGTAATTTCGGTGCTATCGCGTTTTAGATAGTGTTCGGGAAATTGAGGGCTACCCGGCCGTATCCGTTCATTTTTCCATTGCTCGTGATATCGAGGCAAGTACATTGTCCATACTATTCTTGTTTTGTGAATATAATAATTGGTGATCGTCTTTATGTGGTTGTTTGATTGTTTGAAATGAGTTTTCAAAAGATTCGGTTTAGCCTTGTTAAAGGCTTGCTTTCAAAACGCGTGTGTTTTGTGAATGGTGTGGTTTGAGAATGACTATGTGAACTCTATGGATATGTTTGGTGTTGATGTTGCACTTGGTATTGCGTGTGGGCGTATATTATTTCATTTCGGTGCGTTGTGGTTTGACGTGGTGTTTTGCTAAGTGTTTGATGCCTCTTGCGAATTGTTTGAATATCCTTGATGTGATATGTTATTTGTGTGAATGTGTGGATATGGTTGAAGGTCTACGGTGACACATGGCACGTGATCATGTGGTCAGGATGCAACAAGTGATTGATCCAACCGTGAGAGCCTGAGATAATCTACGGTGGCACATGGCATGCGATCATGTGGTCAGGATGCAACAAGCGATTGATCCAACCGTGAGATGTGTGTGATTTGTTTCGCTAGCCAGCTCGGGAGGGTCCTTCGAGGCCTCGAGTGGGATTTGTGGCTTCGCCCCGGTCCTAGGCGATGCGCGTGTGCGATTATGTTTTGTTGATTTTATGTCCGTCGAGGACACGTGATGTTGGGCTCTGGCCCTGTGAATTATTGTCGGTTTTCTATTTGTGAAAACAAAACCTTTGGGCTGTGACCCTGTTGATTTTTTGGAAAGATAAGGATTTGAAAATCCTAAGTTGTTTTCTATCAAAACTCTCGATGGCATTTAAACGGTTTTATAAATTGTTTTCCCTTGATTTGTGACCTTTCGGTTTTAGAATATTTTACCAAACTCTTGCCTCGGGAAGTGCTTTTCGTTACGTTTGGATTTTTTTTTGAGGATTCCTGGTTATTGTTATTCGTGGAATGTGAATTGTATGGCTCGTATTTGCACTTGTACTTGCACTAGCAAAACAGTGGAGTTTTGCTAACCCCCGAGTATTCGGGGGGTGGATGTCTATTTTTGCATTCAGGTTTTGGAGCATAGCACAGGATCGGCGCGAAGGATGATGAAAGATGAACGATACTAATCACACGAGGTTCCGTTGATGTCGTATTGGTCCAGTTGTATTTTCTTTTCCACTGCGGTATCTTTTCCCCGTTGTACAGGAGTTTATTGTATTTTGACCCCTGCGTGGGTATGTGTTTGGAATTGAGTTGTATGTTATTATTGAAAGACCAAGTCGGTCTACTGAGTCATTTTAGCCTTAAAGGCGATGTTTAGATGTTTGATTTTAGTTATCAGCCTGGTAGATCCTCGAGGAGAGGGTCTACGGCGTGTAATATCCCTGAGTGGATTGGGGGTGTTACATAAATGGTATCGGAGCTTAGGTTGAGGAAACCTAGGCTGTCGGGTCAAGTCGTGTTGTTTGAGTCTTGTTTCGTCGGATTTTATCTGACTGAGTCGTGTCGCGATGCGTCGTTTGAGTTTGTTGGTCGTGATTAGTATCGTGGGCGATCATCATCTTCGTGCGACCTGTGAATGTAAGTCTCCCTTCTTTGTGTTGTACCTCGTGTGACACGAGCTATTTTTATGATTATTTGTTAAGTGACGGAATCCTCTTATGGATTTTGATTTCGTGATATGTGGTTATTTGACTCTCATATTTCGTTCATATGAGGAGTAGTGTTGCTGGATTGTGCATGTTGAACTGTATTTCTTTTATCCGCTGCGTGAGTTCTTTTGTAATGACTTTCGGTATTTTACCGACCGAGTTTTATTTCGAAAACCGATTCCCTTAACCGAGTTTTTGGCATTATGGCCTTGATCGCTTTGGCGAAATTCTTATGACGGTATTTAGTATTTTGTAAATGGCTTTCGTGAGTTTTTGAAATATTACCGTCATCGGCCTTTTTGGCGTTTTTGTAAATGGTTTTTAGCCTGGTGAGTTCCGGCGCGGGACCCACGGCGCTATAATATTTTGTGTAATTACCTGAAATTTTTGGGCATTCTAGCCCATTGAATTATCTTTGAAAAACTTGAGTATCTTAGAAAATAAATTTCGAGACGTACTTTCAAAATGAATTATTTTCTCGTGGTACATCCAAGATGCCACAATATGTTTCAAAATTCTTCTACCGCGAGGACCCAAAATGTTTTGAGATATTTTCAATGTTTTATAAACACTTTTACTTAGACCCGAGGGTCGAATATTTCCGAAAGTTTTTCACGAAATGAAAGTGTCCTCATTTTTATCAAATGCGAGATGGTTCTCCAAAGTCTCGATAACGATGTTTCACGTTTGTAATTTTTCTTGAAAGGTGATACTCAAGATCAACCGGCATTTTTCTAAATTATTTTCAAAAGGATGTTTTCATTTTAAAAACCTATCCATTCCCGTTTGAGGGCTGGATATGTATGTATGATGTTTGCTTTGTCGTTATGATGTTACTCCCGAGTATGATCGAATTGGTGGCATGAATGTCGAGGCGTTGCCACGCATTTGTTGTACTAGCCCTCTGTGATAGGTGTGAACTGGTGTTTACTGTTTATCACCTCGTGGTGATTTGCGTGTTGTCGCACGAGTGTGGGTTGTTAAAGCTTGGATTTTTGTGCGTTTATGCACATGTGTGATTGTTTCATGATGTTTGTAATTATGTGCTGGTTATCGTTCGGGCCGTTGAGGTCGCCGAACGATACCGTCGTTGTTGTAGTGTTTGTGTGTGTATTACTTTACGATGGTAATCGTTATATATGATATGTGTTATGATTCCTTGTTGTGCTGAGTTGGCATCTCCGGTATGTTGTTTTGCGGTGTTATGTTCCATTGTATCTAGCATTTGTATTTTCGGTATGCCCAGCCGAGGCATTTCAACCGTGATGTGCCGGGGGAATGTACGTGCAAATTGTCCTTCTCGTCAAGAACACATTTCGAGTGTGGACTCGAGGACACCGAATTCAGTTTTGCGAATTGGCTACCGAGACTTTCGGAGTTCGCGCTTCAAAGACAGATATCGAATCGGCTTTGAGAGGCCTTTGAAGGATGTTTCGTCGATTGCCTGTTGTGTCGTCTCCTTGATTTCGTTATTGTGAGTAGCGGGACGACCTTCTTTTAGAAGAGGTCGAATATAATACCCGTATTAATTTTGGCTTCGCATTTTCTCTTTCTCAATTCTATAGACTCGCTCGTGTTCGTTGATACTTTCGAACTTGTTCTGTATTCCGGTTTCATCGTTCGAACGAGCCGTGATCTTGTTTTGGGTCGATCCGGTTATCGCCGTGACTTTTCTGTTCGGTTCGATTCTTGTGAACCTTGTTCTAAGTAACACCCTTTGGTTCTACTAGCTCTTCTATTCGACGTGGATCGGATTTTGAATTTCGTATTTTTAATTCGTCGACTCGTTTATGTTCGTTGACATTTCTGAACTTTCCCCATCCCTTGCTTTTGTTGATCGAACGAGTGTGGTATTGTTTTGGAATAACTCGTTTGTGGCTGTGACTTTTCAATCGCTATTCCCTATCCTGTGGATCTTATGGGAATGCATGCCTTGTAGTTCTCACCAGATCATCCTGGGAGTTGTTGTTTGAGTTTTATTATCCTTCGTGTTTCGGACATGATTGTTCGATTTTTGTTGTCTCGATCGTTTGTTTGTTCGATTTTTGTTCTCGTTTTGTGATTGTTGAACGTTCAGACTCCTTCGTAATTCCCTTAAGTTCGGGAAATTAGTCTCGTTTTCGATCTTCCAACCCTTGAGCGGTAGAATTCCGTATTAGTTCAGCGATTGGCTCGCGTTTCGATTGATGTACCGTTGGGTTGGTCAATCATACTGACTTTCGTTCGTTGTGTTTTGTGATTGTCGGATAATTGACTTGGCTATATTATCCGTTTGATGACGCTTGTCATTTGTTGGTTTTATTGTATCCCTAACGGCGACGTTGTGTTGGTCGTCGTGGAGCGTGTTTTCACGCCGTATGTCTCTTTGCGTTTCTTGCAGCGTTTCGCCGTGGGGTGCGAGTTTTCTATTTTTGTGTATCTCGTCGAGTTTTCCTGGCGGGTATATTGCTCCCCCCTACTTGTTTTATGTTTCGGGACGAAACTTCTTTTAAGGAGGGTAGAATGTAATATCCGCAATTTCGAATTTTGGTAATTTTCTTTTTTCGGAGGAAGTTCGTTTTGACAACTCTATCATGACCGCTTCGTCATTCCGAGAATGATTAATTCTGCACTTTTTGTCATCCGAGTTCGTTTCGGTGTCGTTTTGTTGAGTTCTGTGTCCTTAATCGACTTTTTCACGTGGGAGTTCGACTTTGTAAAGTCACCATTAATTCTTGGAAACTCCAAAAATTCTGAATCTTTTCAACATTATAGAGCATCAAGTTAGCTTTCCAATGGTTCAAACGGTGAGTCAATCGGAGTCCGCATTTAAGGAGTTATGGTCGAAATAGATAAGACTACACGATGTGCCTTTTTCGTGTTGGAGTGGACTGTACCGTGTGCCGCGGCACTAAGCTGATTCCTGGGCGTTTTTCTTGGCCCTGGGCCGCGGCACACTTGTCCTGTGCCGCGGCACACGGGCTTTTTCTGCGTTTTTTAGCAGATTTTCGAGGAGAAACATTCATTTTCTCCTCTCTTCTTCCTCCTACCATTCTAGGCGATTCTAAGGGCGATTTTGGGCGATTTGAGTGCTCCCAAACTTGTAGAGATCATCCACCTCAAGTCTTGTTGTAGATTTTCGACCTCTACTTGAATCCTTCATCCAAATCAAGGTATTTTGGCTTGAACCCTTGTTTTTGTAGATTTGGGGATTTTCCTTTCGATTTCGATTCCAACCGCTTTTGATCAATTAATTGTTGTATAAACGTTATTTTGAACTTGTTCTATGGATCGATACTCGTATCTTTGGTCTGCTCGACCCGAGAGGTGATTTCTTTGTTCTTGAAGGGTCTTGAACATTTAATGTTCGATTAAATGTTCGAATGAGTTCCCTTTGATAGTTTGTTGGGATTTCCGTTGTTTTCGGCCTTGATTCTCGTCGTAATCATGTTTTATTATTCCTTACGGAGGATTATAGGTGCTCGATGATTCCGATGTTGAATTCCGTTGGTGATTGATGATTCATGTGGTGTTTTCCGTAGTAATTTCGTGCTATCGCTGCCTAGATAGTGTTCGGGAAATTGAGGGCTACCCGGCCGTATCCGTTCATTTTTCCATTGCTCGTGATATCGAGGCAAGTACATTGTCCATACTATTCTTGTTTTGTGAATATGATAATTGGTGATCGTCTTTATGTGGTTGTTTGATTGTTTGAAATGAGTTTTCAAAAGATTCGGTTTAGCCTTGTTAAAGGCTTGCTTTCAAAACGCGTGTGTTTTGTGAATGGTGTGGTTTGAGAATGACTATGTGAACTCTATGGATATGCTTGGTGTTGATGTTTCCCTTGGTATTGCGTGTGGGCGTATATTATTTCATTTCGGTGCGTTGTGGTTTGACGTGGTGTTTTGCTAAGTGTTTGATGCCTCTTGCGAATTGTTTGAATATCCTTGATGTGATATGTTATTTGTGTGAATGTGTGGATATGGTTGAAGGTCTACGGTGACACATGGCACGTGATCATGTGGTCAGGATGCAACAAGTGATTGATCCAACCGTGAGAGCCTGAGATAATCTACGGTGGCACATGGCATGCGATCATGTGGCCAGGATGCAACAAGCGATTGATCCAACCGTGAGATGTGTGTGATTTGTTTCGCTAGCCAGCTCGGGAGGGTCCTTCGAGGCCTCGAGTGGGATATGTGGCTTCGTCCCGGTCCTAGGCGATGCGCGTATGCGATTATGTTTTGTTGATTTTATGTCCGTCGAGGACACGTGATGTTGGGCTCTGGCCCTGTGAATTATTGTCGGTTTTCTATTTGTGAAAACAAAACCTTTGGTCATGACTCGTTGATTTTTTGGAAAGATAAGGATTTGAAAATCCTAAGTTGTTTTCTATCAAAACTCTCGATGGCATTTAAACGGTTTTATAAATTGTTTTCCCTTGATTTGTGACCTTTCGGTTTTAGAATATTTTACCAAACTCTTGCCTCGGGAAGTGCTTTTCGTTACGTTTGGATTTTTTTGAGGATTCCTGGTTATTGTTATTCGTGGAATGTGAATTGTATGGCTCATATTTGCACTTGTACTTGCACTAGCAAAACAGTGGAGTTTTGCTAACCCCCGAGTATTCGGGGGGTGGATGTCTATTTTTGCATTCAGGTTTTGGAGCATAGCACAGGGTCGGCGCGAAGGATGATGAAAGATGAACGATACTAATCACACGAGGTTCCGTTGATGTCGTATTGGTCCAGTTGTATTTTCTTTTCCGCTGCGGTATCTTTTCCCCGTTGTACGGGAGTTTATTGTATTTTGACCCCTGCGTGGGTATGTGTTTGGAATTGAGTTGTATGTTATTATTGAAAGACCAAGTCGGTCTAATGAGTCATTTTAGCCTTAAAGGCGATGTTTAGATGTTTGATTTTAGTTATCAGCCTGGTAGATCCTCGAGGAGAGGGTCTACGGCGTGTAATATCCTTGAGTGGATTGGGGGTGTTACATAAACCATCACCAACCATTATTCTGAATATTCACCGATCCAAAACATCACGGACGGTAGATAATTCACGCTTTGTCAATACCATGATGTATCCTCGATAACAAGTATACCAACGACAATTGTAAATCATATACATTATGATTTAAATTCCCAAAGCTCGAATACAACCTATAATTCCAAATCTCCTGTGATTACGATTATAAACATTGCTATACGAATTATAAACGAATGAAACTGAAACCATTCATTAAATATTACAAACTGAGCAAGTAATAACTTGCCTCGATACCGATACGATGCTGAAGCCGCTACCAGTCACATTGCCTTCATCTACGGGCTCCTCGGCCCCGACCGAAGCAATTCACTAACATACTTGAACATGGCCGAAACATACGGTTATACTCACCGATCGATAATCTCAACCTATTGAAATAATCGATTAACATAAAATCCGATAATAATCAATGACCGACATAGCCAACCGATCAAACTCAACGGCTCAACAATACCTCGATCATACACAAAACCAAACAATACAACTCAAACCAATCAAACACGAATTCAAGACAACACTACGATTCCACATTCAATCTTAAATACTTACAAGTTTCCTCCTTGTATATTCGTAATAAAACCAATTATCATCATCAATCCGGACAATCCAATTAATTATAGATAATCATATTCCAAGAGTTCCACAACTTATTCCGAAATCACATTCAAAGTCCCCAAACGGCATAATCCGATGTGTTCTAACATCTAAACAATCCTTATTCACAATTCAAGGTGTATGTAATCATGTTCTTCAACATATATACTTCTCATAACGTCATGGATTGCAACAAACTATCAAGAACATCGAGAATACTACGATTCCATAATCATCATGACATAATCAAGACATTTGATCATCAATTCATTATCTTCCCTTAACAAAATTCCCATAATTACCAAGAATAATCATAACACAATCAATTCCATCACCATTCATACGAAAACATGTAGAATTTCCCAAGTTCTACTCATTGAGGCATTTCATCGAACACTATGAAGGCATAATCCAATTCAATCATTTTAACGAAGAAATACTCGAATTCGTTCCACAAAACTTCAAGGATAATGTATAATCTCAAGAATACAACAAGGTTCCATCAATAATCTGAGTTAAAATGAATCAATTCGGCCAAATCATCAAGAAACTCCAAAAATATCCAAAACCAAGTGTTTAGGTGTTCTTACCTTCGATCCGGATGGAAGATGATGTTAATCCATGATTCCAACTTCCAAAACATGTTGCTACATGATGTTCTTACTCAAATCCATCAACTTTGTCAAGAAATCGCGAAAGAAACGAAGAAAATGAAAATGACAAGGGTGACTCGGTCTGTGCCTTATATAAAGCCGAGACTGCCGGACCATTACGCACGTAATCGTCGGGTCCTTACGCACGTAGCCGGCCGCGACTACCCTATCGCGCCTGCCGGAACCCTTACGTACGTAACCGCCACCGGCTTACGACGTAATCGCTCTTACGGCCGTAACCGGCCACTGCCTTACGTACGTAATCGGCCAGTCCTAGCCATCCCTGCCTGTCACTGCCGACCGTGATTGGCCACCCCCACGAGTCACTGTCGACCATGCTCGGCCATTCCGACGAGTCACGACCGGCCATGCTCGGTCATCCAGGTCATCTCGGCCACGACTCGGCCAGCCGCCCCGTAACGTACGTAACACTTATTCCGTTGCGTACGTTACACGTACGTTGACTTGCTACAAGATATACTCAGACACGCACGTAATACACCCTGTATAATGTACGTAACTCCATCCGTTGACTCACCTATCCACATCTGCGCCGAAAGCCGCCGACACCGGGCCCAACTGTCCGATTCCTCTTGTTACGTACGTAATGTCTCGGCCATAACGTACGTAACTCTTGTGATTTAGCGTACGTAAGTCTTCAACATTAGCGTACGCTAAGTATTCTATACTTAGCCAATTTCAACTGTTACCGCCTGTCTCGACATACCAAAAACACATATACACTTACTGAATACATATACTGAATCCAATAACATCCTTATACGATATAGTCTATATCGAAAGTACGATAACCTGATACACAATATCCTCAAATGCAACTGTCGACCAGATACGACAATTATACCGATACTGACATCTCAGTCCTTTATTTATTTATTTTATCCATACTGTACAGATTCCACGCTGTACAATATAAATTGGATAAAATAATATCAAACAACAGTAGTAGAAATTCTGGATATTACATACTACACCACTTAAATGAAGTTTCGTCCTCGAAACTTGAAATCCGTCATAAAAGAAACAAACCGTTCAACTAAAATATCCCAAAACCATCACGACAACGATCAATCATCATCATTACTGAATAATCAAAAGATTACACTTACAAATACGCAGGTCGACGATCTCCTGAGATACTAGCAAGCGATCTCACTGTACAGTCCCAATACGCTTACAATCACAATTCCTTGAGCCTCAACAAAATTTTATCATCGTCAGATGAACGTGACAAATCCTGTTTGCCTGATCGCATGATCAAGTTCCAATTCCGATAAGACGAATAATATCCGATATATCTGTTAAACAACTGTCCAGAATAATGGCAACCAATCTCGAAACATCGACACAAAATTCGAACACTTATACGATCATCAACAATGATCAACCAACAACTTAACTGAGAATACCATCGACATGATCAACTCCAATATGACCAACCAGAGATCAAAGCACAATCGAGTATATCATCAACATGATAAACTCTAATATGACCAACGAAGGAGCAATAATAATCAGGAATACCCTCACACGGTAAATTCCAACACGATACACATAGAACCATAGAGACATATATACGGACGAATAAAGTTCTCAAAACGACACACCAATCACATACCGTGGATCTCAATAAACATACTCGACTGGTGAGCATACTCCTCGGCATACGAACAACCAATCAATTCGACGAAAATAACCAATCATACCTGGAGTGGAAACGACCGCTCGACATCTAAAACAACCAACATGGGGTCACCATCCCCAAATCTACAAAAGAAATCATTCAAAATCATTATGGTAAAGTCACAATATTACCATACCAATGGAATCACATAGCACATATGCCCTGCCACAAAATCCAAAGTTCCAAAATTATATTATATGCATGATTCTACAACACACGACATATTTACTTTATCCGATAAATCAATTGATCATCCTTGCATAACCAAACGACCATACCAAAGTTCGGATCCCTATTCATCGCACCATAGGAATGTCATAACCAGTTCGTGAGTCACACTCACAACTTCACCATGATATGGAATATACACTAAATGCGTATGGTTATCAATCACATTTTCAAAACTAGTTTGAAATTATATAGTCTTCTCAAAAGACAAATTTTCGAAAATTCTTTCAAAATTTTGAAAACTCAAAACATAAATTTTCGTAAGACCACAAAATCAATTTTCGAACCAACCGGCTCGCTCGTGTCAAGTTCTCGATAAAAATTCTTTTCAAATACACACGATTAAATAAAATGGGATTTATGCAAATGCTTGACCATATCCATACTCCTGTATACCATTTCAGCTCGCCACCAAATTCACTGATATTCCATCGGAAAACCACACGATGAAATTCCAAAATCTCAATATACTGATAAAAAGTCCTCCTCCACCTACTACTTGCAACGTCAATCTTTAATCCATCCTGGATCACCTCAAATATGATATGACAAAACGTTGAAACAATTCAACAAATCAAACACGGCGAAAGACTTCCCGAGAATTTCCATTTGAACCAATAAATCAAAACCCCGAAAGGTAGTGATAAAGTAGATAAACAATTGATAACGTGTTTTACAAATCTCGGGAGTTTTAGAAAACAGGAAAGTCTTTTGAAACATTAGGGTCTCAGCCCGTATCGCATTCCACATTACAAGAAGTTTAAAAAGTAAAAAAAAAAAACTCATTTCGGACCCCAAGTCCTGAGTTATAAAACCATTTCAAAATCGATTGGGTCTCGGCCCAAAATCATTTTCCATAAAACATCAGTAAGACATTCATTTTGAAAAGTATCATTTTCAAATGCTCAAAAGCAGTTTCATGTATCACAAAATGATCTATCATGACTACATGTTTTTCTCAACCATCCACAACCTTCTCCCAAATGCACAATTCCGTTCCAAAATCTACTCAACATATTGATTTCCAAAATCATAGTTTCTCAAGATCATCAATCCTGTCCCAAATCTGTCATCTTATACTGTAACGCATAATATCTTTCTGAACCTCAGAACATATCAACTTAGAACGGCAATAAATCTCAATGCAATTCAAAAATCCAATACTTACAGATCGTGAAGCCGACGATTCCCCGTGATACTGGCATATGTCTCGACTCAAGAAAATACTCGACACAGATATTTTCAAAACACACATTTTGCCAACTCAGTTCAACTCGAGAAAACAACACAGCTCTATCTGAAGAAACACGTTAACACCATTTGAAAAAGTTACAACAATCCTAGTACCACACTGGTAAATCACATAACGAACAAGCCCGAGTGAACAACAAAAACCCAGAGCTCAAACACTTGTCAACCGACAACTCGAATGACATGACAAAAGCACGACCCAACTCGACCCGACTACCTAGGTTTTCACAACCTAAGCTCTAATACCATATTCTGTAACACCCCCAGATCTGACCGGGAATATTACAGCGCCGTGGGCCCCGATATGGAACCCACAAGGCTGAAGGAAATTTTCGAAAACATTTACAAATGCCCAAGAGGCTAACGACGGTATTATCTATTAAAAACATTCGAAGATTTATAAAACTCGTTTATCAAACCGTCGTAAAAACTCATTTGAAACCACAAGGCCCAAAATGCCAAAACTCAACAGTTTAAAAACATACATCAAGCTATCGCTACACGCATCACGTAACAAATTTAGAAAATGATTTCCCAAAGTAACCTAAGTTACCGATACCAATAGGTCATTCTAAAAATACTCACGCAATGGATAAAGACAAACAATTAAAATACTCTAGCAAATGAAATACAAAACTGCTCAGTGAACTCAATACACAAATACATGCCCTAGCCGATCCTCCGGAAGTTCATCTCTCCACGACCGCTACAAGCTTGATAATCCAAGAACCTAAAAAGAAAGCCCACGACGGGGTCAGCCATAATATCCAACAATGATAACCATCACATCTCGTCAATAATTACATATCAATGGAAATACTAAGTAAGAATACGACCAATGTAATCTTACCGTCGTAACTTTACGAGAATCCACGATTCATATCCTTAACAACACATTAAGATAATACCGAAATATCTGTACGGTATCTCAATAATACTCAAGGTTCTCAAAACATTATCATAACTCGGGATATGGAAATTTTACCAACTCTGGCCAATTCAATCCATCGGATAACGTCGACATTTCCAATACGATAATCGATTGCCAATCAAAGACAAGTATCAAGGAAATACGGAACATACCTCAAGATATGAAATACCATTACCATCACGTCAGTCTAATCCGAGATCAGATCAACACAACATACGGACATGGTCCTAACACAAGACCTACAAATGCATACTCATATGACAACATCAATATGATCACAACATTAACGACAATGTATACTTACGGCGCTTGTCGGTGTAGGACTTCTGACGATCTTGTGCTATCTTGATCCTCTCACGAATCTTATCCACCATGCCAACTGTCTGTTCGATCATCTCGGGACCCAAAATTCTCCTTTCACCTACCTCATCCTAATACAGTGGTGATCGACACTTCCTACCATATAGGGCTTCATACGGTGCCATACCGATCGTCGACTGCTAACTGCTGTTGTAAGCAAATTCTACCAAAGGCAACAGTCGTTCCCAATTATTTCCCATATCTAGCACACATGCTCGCAACATATCCTCAAGGATCTGGATGGTCCTCTCGGACTGACCATCAGTCTGAGGATGATAGGTCGTACTAAAATTCAACTGTGTTCTCAAGGATTCTTGCAAACTCTCCCAAAAAAGCGATGTGAAACGAGTATCCCTGTCGGATACTATAGAGACTGGCACTCCATGCAACTTAATAATCTCCCTGATATAAAGTTGAGCATACTGATCCATTTGAATGTTCATCTTAACTGGGAGAAAATGAGCTGACTTTGTGAGTCGGTCGACAACAACCCAAATAGTGTAGTTTCCTCTTTCCGTTCGAGGCAAACCTACCACAAAGTCCATCGTAATGTGTTCCCATTTCCATTCTAGGATATGAAGTGACTTAAGTAATCCAAATGGGCATTGGTGTTCTGCCTTCACTTGCTGGCAAACTATACACTTTCGGACAAAGTTTGCCACATCTCTTTTCAAACCTTCCCACCAAAATGTCCCCTTAAGTTCTTGTAACCGTCAATTCAATCAATTCAAGACTAGTATTCCGAAATAACTAAATCTCATAGCATCACATCAAGACGTATATGAATACCATGGAAACGGTTCGTTCATATCATCCGTCATCAATACATATATGAATACGGTGGAAACGGTTCGTTCATATCATGCCATCAATACATATATGAATACCGTGGAAACGGTTCATTCATATCATGCCATCAATACATATATGAATACCGTGGAAACGGTTCGTTCAAATCATGCCATCAATACATATATGAATACCGTGGAAACAGTTCGTTCATATCATGCCATCAATATATCTTACTTTCAAAGTCTAGAGCGTACAATCATAAATATATACTTGCCTTAATAACCGCTACCGAATACTCCGAAGAACACGGTTCGACCGGGAAGCTTCGAAACGTCCGATGCTATCGAAAGGAAAGATGACAATGAACGGAAGGGTTCAACTTGGTTTCTTCACAAGAAACTCGACCCTAAAAACATATAATCAATAAATCATCGATCATACGAGGAAGAATAATCGTAGAACGCCCGAAAACCCCTCTATGACATTTTACCGAACACCTTTAAGGCGTCGATCCAGAACTCGACCAAAACGACGAATCGATACGATCCAACCACGGAATAATAAAGGAAATGATATAATACATCTAAATAATCATCAATCCATCATAATCCCTAGTTAAATCGGATAAAACGGATGAAATCAACCAAAATACCCAAATTCCCCAAAACTAGATTTCTAGGAAATCTGACCTGATTCGGTAGATCGGAGGATGTTATAGGATGTATGATTGATGATATGAACTCCAAAACTTCATGGATTGATTGTCCAACAACATCTCTCCATGATTAACCAAGCTCCAAATGGAAGAGAAGGAGAAGAAGGAGAAAATGGCCAAAAACCCGATCATAGGCCTTAAATAGCCGATCGCACGTGTGCCGCTGCCGATCGGAGTGTGCCATGGCACAGGGCCGAATCTGCCCGGTGATCGGCAAGGTGCCGCGCCCTCGCCGGCATGTGCCGCGCATAGGTACAGCCGCCGCCAACTGAAAATGAGAGTGACTTAGCTATTTCGACCATAACTCCCTCGTCTGGACTCCGATTGACTCACCGTTTGAACCATTGCAAAGCTAACTCGATGCTTTATAATATTGCAAAGATTCAGAATTTTTGGAGTTTCCAAAAATTGATGGTGATCTAAAAAAGTCGAACTCATACGTGGAAAAGTTGCTAAAGAACACGGAATTCAACAGAACGACACCGAAACGAACTCAGCTGACAAAAAGTGTAGAATTAATCATTCTCAGGATGATGAAACGGTCTCAAGCAAGTCGTCAAAATAGACTTCCGCCAAAAAAGAAAAATTACCGGAAATCGAATTTGCGGATATTACATTCTACCCTCCTTAAAAGAAGTTTCGTCCCAAAACTTAAAACAACTAGGGAGAAGCAATATCCCACCAGGAAAACTCAACAAGATACACAATAAACGCGTAACTTACGCCCAACGGCGAAACGTTACAAGTAACACAACAATACATTACCCGAAGGTAATCCAAGCCAACGCTGAAGTAAATACGAATCACAATGTCTGAAGGCTCCAACAGAAATACCAATACATCGCAATGGCTTAAAAGCCCCTCAACCGAAGCTGTATATCATGATGGCTCGAAGCCGAATGCCCCAAAGTCAGAATCATCACAATACAGATCTCAAAGAAGCAAACCTGACTGTCGGACATACCCCTCGGTGTAAGAACAACCAGTCGCAAATCGTCGGACATATCCAATACAACATGGACTACGAACGACCAAACAATAAGGCTCAAGAGGGACATCACAGTACGCCCGATCCGGAAATGTGTCCGTGCACATGTCCACCTCGTATACGGAATCCAGAATATATGTGTGACAATGTACCTAATTAGCCTCACGAACTACGTCTCGTGTGCATGGTCCATTGCGGAAACATCCACGCATGGCCATCGTGTGCCGGGCTAAAAATCCTACACATAACCAATCGGCACGCAGACATGATTCCAGATATGCCACGATACAACATGACAACGAACTCAAAGGATAACATATCCAATACGGATCATACGACTCACCAAGTGAACGATGACACACGAATAATGAAAGATCGACACGACCAACAATATTCAAAACAACCAGCCTGGGATCAAAATCCTTAAGGACCGATTATTACGAGCAACAATCACAACACAACAATTCGGGAAATCCTCAACCCTCAACGATCACAAAATTACCGAGTTCACAAGAATAATAGTGTGCTGCCTTGAGTCGGACAACACGACAATAATAATTCAACGGATGGGAACTATACTCGACAGTCCCAATTCAATACTTCGATTACCGTAGAATGGCCAATCGATAACAACGATACAACGGATGAGAATATTTTTGACAACAGATGGGAATTATCTTTGATAATCCCAATTCAATATATCGATTACCTTTAGAGCGGACAATCGATAACAATTATACAACGGATGTCTCGGCACCTTTAATCGGTTACCGATAACGAAGATGATAATCGAATACGTCAATGCCTTTAATCGGCCAAAACGACATCAATAGAAAAACACTGATATCAATAACGACGATCACCACAATATCTCAATGGAACATCAGTCACGATAACAATCGATACGTCGATACCGCGAACCGGCTATCGACAGTAGCTTTACTAACAAGTATCGCAATGCCTTGAACCGGCCATTTACGAACAACAATAACATTTGGCATAATTTACCGACGGGTGTCGTATCAAACAATCCCCTGATATCAATACAATCATAAAGAGGCCAAGTCTCGAAATGATACACACATTCGTACACCTACACGATAACATTAATCTCATTGATTAGTACAAGTATAAAACTTGCCTCGATATCAATACAACGAATCGTTACCAATTCGCTTGATTTCACATACGAGTTCCTCGATCCACCAAGGTAATCTACGAACTCTTCAACCTCAACCGCAACACAACAGTCATAATCCATGATCAAACATCATATCTTATTGTAAAACGAAGGATTAATAATCAACAGGTTCGATGACGACCAATATCAACACCACCAAACCACAAACTCAACCGTTTCACCATATCTCGACTAATCACAGTCTGAACAATCCAACTCAGACACTTACAAATCCTGTCCACAATACGAGTCGAGATATGATGATCATACCAGCAACCAAGTCGGGCCAATAATAAGGGTCTAAATGTTCCAAACTCAATTCTTAAATACGAATTGACAAGGTTCCCTTCTTGTAAATCCATCGTTAAAATTTACTTATGACCGTCATCAATTCGAATCATTCGACTGGTTCAAAACAATAGATAATCATATTAAAAAGGTTATCAAACAATCCAATCATTCGACTTGAATATTTGCTCCATACGTATGGGCTTCAAAATTCAGAGATGAATAATAGTCTCATCAAACTCATAACCACATTCGTATTCCTATACGAATATTATTTCAAACACATAGTTTAGCTCTAGATATGAATATTCCATATTCATTTTCAAAACATCAACACTTCTTAAAAATTTTCATCACCTAGTATAATTCAAGAGTTCTTCAAGAACATGAAGTATCCAAAATCACGTTCAGAACAACATATCCGAGGTATATATCTCCATGTTACCATTTTCTTGATCATGCCATTCATACAACCTCAAGAATCGCAACAAAACCCTTATCATCATATGAAGAAGATCTCAATAATCATATCAACATCCGAAATCTCTTATTACAATTCCAATAAATCTCGTATAATATTATCACATGATACCATAATTGTAACACCCCAGATCCTCCTGGGAATATTACAAGCCGTAAACCCTTCTCACAAGGATTTACCAGGCTAAGCACAATTTTCCACGTCATTTCAAAAATGCCAAAAAGACCGATGACGGTAATATTTTTCAAATACTAAAAAAAATCAATTTCCAAATACCGTCAAAATGATCAAGGCCAAAATGCCAAAAACTCAGGCTAAAAACCATTTACAAAAACGCCCTAAAAGGCCGATGACGGTAGTATTTTCCAAAACTCACAAAAGCCATTTACAAACACCAACTACCGTCAAGACAATCAAGGCCAAAAACTCGGTTAAGGGAATCAGTTTTACAAAATAAAATTCAGTTGGCAAAATACCAAAAGCCATTTCAAAATACTCACGCAGCGGAGAAAAGTACAGTCCAATTTATGCATTTACATTGAAATAAGACGAACATCAAAATACACGATTCCCAACATACTCCCTCCCAAGTAGTAATCCTTAAAAAAAACGAACCACTATCAAAGGGATACGAGGATTACCTTGTATGGACGAACCACGAAGAAGAATAATTGAACTCCATTCCAAGAATCATCAAAAACTTCAAGAACAATACTTAAATCCGAGCTCTCCAATCTTAATCTTGTTTAAGAGAATCATCTCTCAATGTTTAGGAACTTCAAGTACTTCCGAAGGCTCTCTCTATTGACTGAAAGAAGGAGAATGGAAAAAATGCCTCTCAGCACTCGTCTATCCTCTCTATAAAACACATCACTAGCGCGCGCTAGACCTTATATTTAGCGTGCGCTACAGGACTAGCGTGCGCTATCCTTCCTTGATAGCGTGCACTATCGGGCAGTCCAGAAGCTACTACATTGCTTCGAAATTCGTCTAACATACGTAATGCCCATGCATTAGCATACGCAAACAGGCGTTGACTTGCTACAGTATCGTGCCCCCACATGCCAAAAGCATCCGCGATTACCGGGATTCCTTTGACCGATATGGAATTAGCGTGCGCTAATCATACGGTTTTAGCGTGCGCTAGCTCTACACGACAAACATTCGCTGACCTTATCTGGACACGCGTCGAACATGGCCAGGTCCACCCGCCGAAAGCTAAGATTCCATTATTGGCGATCTGATGTTAGCGTGCGCTAACCAACATGCGTTAGCGTGCGCTAACTGAATATAAAAATCAACCTGGGCCTACCTGTCGGCCACCTTCCGGAACTAACCCAGCAAGTCGTTACGTACGTTAGGGGTCCTCCTTAGCGTACGTAACCGAACCTCTTAGCGTGCGCTAAGTATGCACCGTAGCGTACGCTAAGTATATATCTTAGCGCGCGCTAGGCATACCCTGTAGCGTGCGCTAATGTAGCTGTACTTAACCATTTTCCGCTATTCTCGACCAACATCTCGACATACCAAATGATCATACGGCACAATGAATACATATACGCATTCAACAACATTGTCATACGTTCACATCATCCTCAAGCACAATTATCCATCAACGACATCCAACATATAAACGAAAAAAATATATCCGAAAAATCGGGGTATTACACTCTACCCCCCTTAAAATAAGTTTCGTCCTCGAAACTTGCAATCACTCGCACAAACAACATTTCAACGGAAATTCAAATTCACCAAGAATTATCGAGTAATCCGAACAACATACTTACAAGTCTGTGAAGTCGAAGATCTCCCGTGATACTAGCATGCGACTCCTAAACAAAGTCTCAACATAATACCGATACACACCAATATCGCAGTTAGCAATTTAACAAAATCTCAAGGAAGAGTTCACGTCCGTGACCACGGCCACGATTCTTCCTACTTTCAGCCAACATTCTGAAGGGCACATACGTGCGTAAGTATAATCCAAATCTCACATTCTCGAAGTGACCAATTCCTAAGAATACCAAGCTATAAACGAAACGATTAAGAAAAATACAAGAAGAGTGAGAGGACTTACAAGTACCGGTCGCACTGTGATGATGGAAGAGTAGTGATACTGTGGACAAATGACGACTCAATCGACCCAAAAGACCGACAACCTAGGTATCCATAAACCTAAGCTCTGATACCATATTCTGTAACACCCCCAAGTTATTAAGGGTATATTACAGCGCCGGGAGCCCCGCCGTGGGACCCACAAGGCTATTCATGCGCGGAACTGTAAAATTTGACTGAGAAGGTCTAGATACAACGAAAATAAGGACAATACAAATGGTATTCAAAACCATAACCAATGAAACCATAGACATCACAACACAATTCGATACCTCGGCAAACACAGGCCGGAACATCAAGAAAAATGGAAAACAATACTCGAGTATTCAATAACCATTCCAGTACAACAACACTGAATGGAAAACTCAAAACATAACTGGAGGAAAGACACAGTATCACTCTTGCCCACCATCTTCATGCCGACCCAATACCCGCCTGTCCGTTCTCTTGGAACCTGAAGTACATAAAAAGTATTTCCCCCATAAAGGGGTTAGCCGTCGAATAGCTAGTGCAAGTATATCAAGTATGAAACACAATACTCCTCGACAATAAAGTAAATGCAACCATCAATTCAATCAATTCAAGACTAATATTCCGGAATAACTAAATCTCATAGCATCACATCAAGACGTATATGAATACCATGGAAACGGTTCGTTCATATCATCCATCATCAATACATATATGAATACCGTGGAAACGGTTCGTACATATCATGCCATCAATACATATATGAATACCATGGAAACGGTTCGTTCATATCATGCCATCAATACATATATGAATACCGTGGAAAAGGTTCGTTCATATCATGCCATCAATACATATATGAATACCGAGGAAACGGTTCGTTCATATCATGCTATCAATATATCTTACTTTCAAAGTCGAGAGCGTACAATCATAAATATATACTTGCCTTAATAACCGCTACCGAATACTCCGAAGAACACGGTTCGACCGGGAAGCTTCGAAACGTCCGATGCTATCGAAAGGAAAGATGACAACGAATGGAAGGGTTCAACTTGGTTTCTTCACAAGAAACTCGACCCTAACAACATATAATAAATAAATCATCGATCATACAAGGAAGAATAATCGTAGAACGCCCGAAAACCCCTCTATGACATTTTACCGGACACCTTTAAGGCGTCGATCCAGAACTCGACGAAAACAACGAATCGATACGATCCAACCATGGAATAATAAAGGAAATGATCTAATACATCTAAATAATCATCAATCCATCATAATCCTAAGTTAAATCGGATAAAACGGATGAAATCAACCAAAATACTCAAATTCCCCAAAACTAGATTTCTAGGAAATCTGACCTGATTCGGTAGATCGGAGGATGTTATAGGATGGATGATTGATGATATGAACTCCAAGACTTCATGGATTGATTGTACAACAACATCTCTCCATGATTAACCAAGCTCCAGCCGCGGAAGAGAAGGAGAAGAAGGAGAAAAATGGCCAAAAACCCGATTGCAGGGCCTTAAATAGCCGGGACGCAGGTGCCGCGGCCCGAGTGTGCCGCGGCACAGGGCGAATCGCCCCGGTGATCGGCGGTGTGCCGCGCATGTGCCGCATGTGCGGCACAGTGGTACAGCTCGGCCAAATCTGGAAAATGAGAGTGACTTAGCTATTTCGACCATAACTCCCTCGTCTGGACTCCGATTGACTCACCGTTTGAACCATTGGAAAGCTAACTCGATGCTTTATAATATTGTAAAGATTAAGAATTTTTGGAGTTTCCAAAAATTAATGGTGATCTAACAAAGTCGAACTCATACGTGGAAAAGTCGCTAAAGAACACGGAATTCAACAGAACGACACCGAAACGAACTCGGATGACAAAAAGTGTAGAATTAATAATTCTCAGGATGACGAAACGGTCCCAAGCAAGTCGTCAAAACAGACTTCCGCTAAAAAAGAAAAATTACCGGAAATCGAATTTGCGGATATTACACCCTCGGCAGTCGACTGTTCTAACGGTGATGAAACTTACGAAATCCTCAGTGTTTAATATATGTTATCTCCATGCATATCACGTTCATCTCATTACAAATGATCTCACGGATTCAAACATCTTCGAGATACAAGAATACGCATAATTATCACAACACCATATTTCATCTTGATTTACAATTCAATCAATTCAAGACTAGTATTCCGAAATAACTAAATCTCATACCATCACATCAAGACGTATATGAATACCATGGAAACGGTTCGTTCATATCATCCGTCATCAATACATATATGAATACGGTGGAAACGGTTCATTCATATCATGCCATCAATACATATATGAATACCGTGGAAACGGTTCATTCATATCATGCCATCAATACATATATGAATACCGTGGAAACGGTTCGTTCATATCATGCCATCAATACATATATGAATACCGTGGAAACGGTTCGTTCATATCATGCCATCAATATATCTTACTTTCAAAGTCGAGAGCGTACAATCATAAATATATACTTGCCTTAATAACCGCTACCGAATACTCCGAAGAACACGGTTCGACCGGGAAGCTTCGAAACGTCCGATGCTATCGAAAGGAAAGATGACAATGAACGGAAGGGTTCAACTTGGTTTCTTCACAAGAAACTCGACCCTAAAAACATATAATCAATAAATCATCGATCATACGAGGAAGAATAATCGTAGAACGCCCGAAAACCCCTCTATGACATTTTACCGAACACCTTTAAGGCGTCGATCCAGAACTCGACCAAAACAACGAATCGATACGATCCAACCATGGAATAATAAAGGAAATGATATAATTCATCTAAATAATCATCAATCCATCATAATCCTAAGTTAAATCGGATAAAACGGATGAAATCAACCAAAATACCCAAATTCCCCAAAACTAGATTTCTATGAAATCTGACCTGATTCGGTAGATCGGAGGATGTTATAGGATGGATGATTGATGATATGAACTCCAAGACTTCATGGATTGATTGTCCAACAACATCTCTCCATGATTAACCAAGCTCCAGCCGCGGAAGAGAAGGAGAAGAAGGAGAAAAATGGCCAAAAACCCATTGCAGGGCCTTAAATAGCCGAGTGCACGGTGTGCCGCGGCACAGGGCGAATCGCCCCGGTGATCGGCAAGGTGTGCGGCCTCGCTGCATGTGCCGCGGCACAGGTACAGCCGCTCGCCAAATCTGGAAAATGAGAGTGACTTAGCTATTTCGACCATAACTCCCTCGTCTGGACTCCGATTGACTCACCGTTTGAACCATTGGAAAGCTAACTCGATGCTTTATAATATTGCAAAGATTCAGAATTTTTGGAGTTTCCAAAAATTAATGGTGATCTAACAAAGTCGAACTCATACGTGGAAAAGTCGCTAAAGAACACGGAATTCAACAGAACGATACCAAAACGAACTCGGATGACAAAAAGTGTAGAATTAATCATTCTCAGGATGACGAAACGGTCCCAAGCAAGTCGTCAAAACAGACTTCCGCTAAAAAAGAAAAATTACCGGAAATCGAATTTGCGGATATTACACCTGGGCAGTCGACTGTTCTAACGGTGATGAAACTTACGAAATCCTCAGTGTTTAATATATGTTATCTCCATGCATATCACGTTCATCTCATTACAAATGATATCACGGATTCAAACATCTTCGAGATACAAGAATACGCATAATTATCACAACACCATATTTCATCTTGATTTTCAATTCTTATGTGAAGTTTGGTGTTCTTAAGATCAATGCACTAGATTCCGATATCATCATTACATACCGATTAAACCATGAAGATGAACTAACAATTCCAACTTATGCAAAACTTCTACGATTCTTTCTAAGTCCGTTTAGCAAAAGTGATAACAACTTTACGTCTACGAATTATGGTAACGTCATCAATACGGATAATCAATCTCAGAATATTTCTCTCATTATTCGACGTGGTAAGATGCTAGTCATGATGTTTCCAACGATGATATCTTAAGTATAAACATTCCAACTTATACACATGATGTTGTTTGGATAATTCGCCAATGGAACTCAATATCTTGATAGCATAATCCTCATATCGTTAATAACACGAATCCAAGGTAGGAGATAGTATTAACATACCTTATGATGAAGAAAACACTGAAACAATAGGTAGACTTCAACCCCGGTTGCTTGTGTGTCACTTCAAAGTGAGTTTCTTCTTCAACGATCAAGTGTAAGTAATCTCCAATCTTCAATGATCATGTAAGGAGGGTTTATATGTGTTTAAGAAGTAGGGAAGGCTCTCTGGACTTCCAAGGAACGAATAACAAGTGAAGGAAACGTAAACCAAATGAAATGAGGATGTTATCCCTTATATAATGTTTCTGCACATTAGCTGATTAGCGCACGCTATCCTACTATCCTTAGCGCACGCTAATAAGCGTTGACTCCAAAATTGTCCAGGTTCACCCGCGGAATCTTATCCGGACCCATGTCTGGTCGGCACATGTGCTAGCCGCCTAGCTCAATAATTGACTGCCTAATGCACGCAATTCCTCATTCGTGGCGTGCGCTAGTTTTAGCCGATAACTCACGTTAAGCTACGTTCTTAGCGTACGTTATCACGAGTTTGCATGAGAAAATTTACATGTTGTTATACTCATGTACAAAGATACAAATATGAGAAATATCATACTCCAATTATCAAGATCACAATTCCGAATAATACACCATATTCATGAAGGTTATCAAAATCTTTCTTTACAAGGCTAGAAGATCCATTAACATCATGATGAATTCACCATCTATCTAGTATGAGTATACTAATCTCATTAGCATACCTATAACGTGTGCTCCCACTAACTATTAGTGTTCGACAGGCACTCTCCAAGTCAAAGAACACGTCATACAAGTCTTCACATAAACTTAACGTCCAGTCAAGTTTCATCAATTTGTGAACGATTTAAGTATTTGAGCCATAAACCTTTCCAGTGTCGATCCTCTTATCCAATAAAGAGTGTAATATTTTGCTCTCAAATACAGGGACTAGTTTATATATATATATATATACGAGTCAGGAATGCCAGTGACTACCAGTAAATAAAGAAACATACAATTGCCTTCTAATAATGATTTACATAATAACAAGTACAATGCCCTCACTCAACATCCTCTGAGTGACATTCGAGGGCATACTCCTAACAAGCGTTTGAGAGGGCTTCGGGAAGAGATGGGGACAACTTTGTGATCCTTGTCATGTGCGCCTATCACGCATGCCCCGATGATGTTTATCCGTTACATGGTCGGTTCTAGGATCGGTCCCCGCCCCTAACGGCTCTGCCCAGTCATGTATTGATGGGGTCCTTGAGCTTGAATGGTCTGGCTCTGGTCGGACCTCCATGTGATTTTCTTGCTCGGTCGCTCGAGCCGAGATCCGGTTATTGCCTTCCAGCTCGGGCGGACTGGTACCCAGTCGGACCTCTACGTGGCCTGTGTGCTCGGTCGGACGCCAGGTCGGATCGGTCGTCATCAGGGGCGAAGCAGGAGCCGATGATCTAGAGCAGCCCCATCAACGGGAGCAGCTGAAGCAGGCAGCTCGGCCGGAGGAAAAAAAGAAAAATAAATTAGAAAATGGAGCAGGAGAATTTGCCAGATCGGAGCACGGTTCTTCGGATTGGCCAGATCGGCTGGGGGAAAGATGAGGGCTTCTTATATATGGTTTCTGGTCGCCGCCGATTTGAGCCACCAGGGCGGCTGGAGAATCGAAATCGACCTCCTGTGTATGTGCGTGTTGTTGTGCGGTCGAGGAATTTACACAGGATGCAGTGTGTGTTTTTTTTCGAAGGTGCAATGTATTTTTAATTTTACAAGGAGGATGAAAGAGAGGAAAATGAGCAGAGGTGGAAATCGCAGAAGAAATAATGGGCAGAAAATAACTTATTATTATTTATTTTAATGTTTGTCCTACCAAATAAGTATCCAGCAAGTAATTTTTTTTAATGTCCGCCAACTCATGTTAAAAAAAAAAACATCTACATCAGCAAACAAGGCTACATAAGCAAGTGGCTCCATGTGAAATTTGGATCTAAATGTAGTTGTTCAAACCGTGAGTACTAATATGTAATTGAACCAAGCAATAAGAACACTATATGTAATTGCCTTTAATGTATATTTGTACTTATATGTATAATAAAAAGACATTAATGTGTATTTATATGAATATTAAAAAGACATTAATAAAAGTTATGTATATTAAAAAGAGAATATTTTAACACATTATAAAAATCATTTGCAATGGATCTTTTGATTGAATTTCTATTTTTAAAATCAATATTTAGGAGTTTCATGATTTCAACTGGATCGGTAATATTTCAACAAAACAAATAAAATAATTAAATAATGTGGATTTAAATTTAATTGACAAAAAATCATATCAATAATAATAATTTTATAATTATTTCATTATCATTTTAAATAGTCATATTTTTTTTTGATGGATTGTATGGTTTCCTAAAAACCAAATAAGGTAAACGAATTACTTGGGACTGATTATTAATTTAACAGAGCTCAATTTATATATTAACTTAGAGGGGTATATATTCAATTGAGATTTTGTGGGATTTTTTTTTATTTTAGAAATCCTAGGGTATTCAGTTTGGATTGTTTTGAATCCATTAAAATTTTGAGGTATTCAATTTGGATTTCAAAATGTTATTTAAAATCTTTCAATTAGGATTTCAAAATGTCATTTAAAATTTTGGTGTATTCAATCTGGATTTAAAATAATCCATTAAAATCTGAGGGTATTCAAAAATCCATGGGTTTTTTTGGATTCAATAAAATGGTGGATTTTGATGGATTTGTTAGCGTTTTATGTAAGTTTTGAAATCTCACCAAAATCAATGATATTTTAAAGGATTTCTAGAAATCCATTTATAAATCCGAAAGACTCTCCATCAACTTTACAAGATTATACGATGATTATTAATCCATGCATTATTACCAATCCAAAATCTTTAGAAAACCATGAATTATTATTAATCCACTAAAATCTGAATTGAATACACTCCTCTTAATTTAAACAAAATTTACATAGATTTTTAGCTAAAACCGCATAATCCTAAACAACATAATATTTTGATTGGAAATTCTTTTTACACTTTTTTTTATAGATTATTCTGTTTTTAAACATAGATAAATATAAATATTAAATAGATTATATATAACAAGTACTCAATTTTTAGGTTTTATTAACAAAATATTAACATGTACTAATACATACCAAAATAAAAAATAAGTTAAATGTATTGAATGGTCACAACTATTAATTACTAAATTGTCATATTTTTAGTTAATCAATTTATACACAAAATAAATTAATGAGACTTCTTGTCATAATTAATGGTTGAAAATAACAAAAATTACGTCTAGTATCAGCATTATGTGTTTAATTTTAATTAATAATTCAAACTACTATTTCATAATGTTATTTGGATGATAACATATTCTGATTACTACTTTAAGAATTGATTCTATTTATAAATATCGTCCATATATATCATAATGTTATGATTACTATTTTAAAAATGAGTTCTCTCTTTATTATCTAGCAAAACCTCAATAGTCTTATGTAGATTGATCTCCTAAATATCACGAATGCAAAATTATAAATTAGGACAATATTTTGCTGATTTTGTTAATGAAATCATTACTTACAAAAATGACGACCAACTATAGTCCATATATAATAAATCATTTCCCATAAATTATGTTACGAGTTTCTTTATTTAACATACTTTGCATTTACTATAAAGTTACGTAATTGAAAAAAAATATCTAAATAATAAAAATATAGTATCATGAATCATTCTAGGAGATGTATTTGAATACATTTTTAAACAAATTTATTTGATTTAGAAACTATCTTTACAAATCAAGTCATACCATAAAATTAAATGTAACGTCCCAATTTTCGAGCATGTATTTAATTTATAATTTATAGAAAACGCATGAATGATTTTAAATGTCCAATAATTTATTTACAAATTTTATTTTCATTTATTAAATAAGGTCAAAATTTTCCTTATTCGCATATCATGATTGTAGTTTACGCTCCAGGCTCGAGTCCAAGTTCTCATATTATAATGGCCCGAGTCATTTCGTCATGTATATATATCTAAGTGGTCATTATTTATTTTATGATAATGTTATTAATTATTCGAGTATAATACTAACACTACTATCAATAATGTTATCTTTATTATTAATAATATTATTAATACCGTTTTATTAAGTATTGATATTATTATTATTATTGTTATCATTATCATTTTTTAGATTTATTTCATGATCAATATTACCAATTTATTATTCTACATTTACTATTATTAGTATTATTATTATACCATTTATATTTAACATTGTGTCTTAATTTAACCAACTATGATTAAAATAAACTAATCATAATTAAGAATTCTCCCAATCCATCGTTCCCTGCCATTCCCCTCACTCCATAAGTCTCTCAATACTTATCCAACACAAATTCTAATGCTACTCAAACACTTAAAAACCTACCTATAAATATACTATTAATCCTACTGCAAAATTCTTTGCAAATCGATCAACATCTTGAAAAAAAATACAACACAAAATACAATTCTCTTCTCGGCCGATCAGTCCAGCAAATTTAGTTCTGCGGGGGAATCAGTTCCAACAGCAAATCCATTCTCCTTGCATATCTCATCTTCACGTGCGCTCCAAAACTCATCCCAACACAAAGTCTTCCCAAGAATTCTCAGTTGTAAATCGCCGCTCTGGAATCCTTCTACAAGAGGAGGTAATTTCATTTCTTTTTATTTTATGATAATCTGTTAGTATAAACCACAATCCAAGCGAAGAACGTAAATCATATTTCACAATTTCAGCCTTTACCGTCCTCAAATTCAAGGTATGAATTCGAAGCATATAGGAAATTTCCCAAATAGATTTTAAATCATAATAAACCAAACCCTCCGGATAACATATCAAAACTTCAAATCAACTCCCCACCGATCCAAATCAAAACTAGTTTCAAACCCGACCAAAATTATTTTCCGACTTCTTTGAACCGTACCAAAGAACTCAAAAACTTAAACCAACGAGCCTACCTTTAGATAACCAGAATCCGAATTCATCATCCTGACTTGAACTCAAAACTCGGAGACGCCGTTAATGGCGAGCTTCTGTCGCCACTGCCGGAATCGTCGGAGCCTTCACCTTGATTCTTCCGCACCACCGTTCTGCCGGACACTCCCCTTTCCCAATTCGTGCGAAGTTCTTTGCGAGTATCTATGAGTGTGTGTGTGTGTGTGTGTGTGTGTGTGTGTGTTATTGTAGGGAGAGGGGGATTATGGAGGGAGAGATGGGCGACCCGACTAGAGAGGGAGAGGTGGGCGACCCGACTAGAAAGAGAGAGATGGGCGACCCGACTAGAGAGGGAGAGATGGGCGACCCGACTAGAGAGGGAGAGATGGGCATGTAATACCCGAGATTTTTACTTTCAAGTTGCGCAAAATTAATTGTTGTTTGGTTCCGGTTATTTTGTTTGGTTATGATTATGTGGGATATTTTTTTTATGATGTATTGATGTGTTCTGTTGTAAAGTTCGTCGTGTGAGACTTGGGTCGCCAGCATTTCTTTGATTAAATGTGTGCTTGGGTTGTGGCATGTTACATTTCATGGTTGGATCGTTATTGTGTTGAATCATAGCAGGTGCATTAGTGTATCCGAGTCGTCGTAGCTTTAGGTGCATAAGGTCCATATGTAATATCCGCAATTTTGATTTCCGGTAATTTCCTTTTTTTGATGTAAGTCCATCTTAGTGACTCTATTGTGACTATTTCGTCATTCCGATAATGATTAATTCTACACTTTTTGTCATTCGAGTTCATTTCGGTGTCCTTTTGTTTAGTTCCGTGTTCTTAAGCGACTTTTTCAAGTATGAGTTTGACTTTGTAAAATAACCATAAATTCTTGGAGACCCCAAAAATTCTGAATCTCTCCATTATTATAGAGCATTAAGTTAGATTTCCAATGGTTCAAACGGTGAGTCAATCAGAGTCCGTACGAAGGAGTTATGGTCGAAATAACTAAGATTGCACCATGTGCCTTTTGATGCTGGAGCGGGCTGTGCCGCGTGCCGCGGCCCCTGCTGGCTGGGCCGCGGAACTAAGCCAGTGCTGGGTAGTATATATTGGTCGGGCAGGCTACTTCTTCACTCATTTTCTCACTCAATTCATCTCCTCCGCGTCCGATACTCTGAGATCACGAAGACATGTTGTTCAACTACCAATCCATGAAGTTCTTGAGTTTCTAACGTCGATTAATCATCACATAACATCCTCCAATCGACCGAATCAAGGTTAGATTTCCTAAAAATCTAGTTTTGAGAAAATTGGGGATTTTGTTTGATTTCATCCATTTAATCCGTAGTAACTTATATTAGTGATGGATTAATGATTATTGAGCCGTATTATATCAATTTCCTTGTTGTTCCATGGTTTGATTGCCGAGGATTCATCGTTTTGTTGGGTTCCTAATCGACACCTTGAAGGTGTCTGGTAGAATGTCATAGAGGGATTCGAGAGTTCTATGATTATTATTCCATCGTTCGGTCGTTGATTTATTAATGATATGATGCTAGAGTCGAGTTTGTTGCGAAGAGCTCATACCGAACCCTTTCGTTCATCGTCGTCCTCATCAAGGATTTCCAGTCGAGCCTTCCCGTTGCTTCGCGTGCTTTGGACTTGAGGCGAGTATCTCGTCTATAATCTTTATACTTTGAGAATGTGACATGTTGTGAATTTAACGTGGACTTGTTAGTGATTGAACGTTTAACGATAACTCACTTCTAAATGAATATGTGATTCTATGAAAGTAAATACGAGCGTAAACTTGAAATTCTTGGAGAATGACAACCATCATGTCATGTTGTATTATGTTCGAGATGGATATTTTGAAGTGAGTAGTTATCCGAGGAATTGTGGAATATTTGTATTGTTCACTTGTTAGAAGGTGTACTAGATGACGGTATGACGTGAATGTTACGCTTTGTGAAAGTGTTTGTTGAATTAACTCCTAATTTCATGTGTGTGGCAAATATTATACCTTGTTGTTGTGTAATCGGTGATTGAGATATTACCAGGTAGGGACCCGTGAGGCCTCCGGTGGCGCGTTATTTGCGAGTATGGCCAGTTGATATGATTTGACCATAAGTTTATCTAATCGGGTAGGTCTGGAGAGGGCTTCGAGAATCGTTACTTGCGAGTACAATGTCAAGATAACTTATGGGCGTGTTTGAATGATGTTAATCGGGTAGGGACCCATGAGGCCTCCGGCGGCGCGTTACTTGCGAGTACGGCCAGTTGATATGATTTTACCATAAGGTTATCTAATCGGGTAGGTCTGGAGAGGGCTCCGAGAATCGTTACTTGCGAGTATGATGTCAAGATAACTTATGGGTGGGTTTGAGCTTGTTTTTCGGTAACTAATCCGGGATGGGTCCCATCGAGGCCACGGAGGTGATTTGAGTATTTTTTTGACTGGATTTCTGAATTGTGATTGTGTGAATCCTGGATTCCGGTTATTTTGGTGTTTGTGTTTCTTCCTTTGAGGATTGTTTGAGAATTGAATCGTCTTCATGTTTTTGAAAGAAAATCCTTTTGAATAGGAGAATTGCAAATCTTTTCATGATTTTACACTTAGACCCCCGACGTCCTCCTTTATTCTTTCAAACGTGTTTTGAAGTTGTTTCTATGATCCTCCCTTGAGGGAAATGTTTTTCGAAAAGACTTTAGACTCGGGGATCGTGTTACTACCTTGTCGAAAGGTTATTTTCATAATGGTTATATTCTTGATGTATAACTTTATAGCTTGGTTACTTTCTAGCGATTCCATCGCTAACCCCTCGTTGAGAATTTTGTTATTTATTCCAGGTGTTTTGACTGGAGAGTGTGCAACCACAGGATTGACTCGGAGGATGATGCAAAGCAGTGATACTAGTCACAGTTGTAGTCTGTTGTCCGTCGGTGATCTGTCGGTTTGAGTTATTGTCATCCTTGAGGGGATGGACATTTTATGTATTATGTGATCGAGTTGTATTTTGGTTTATCATATTTTTCGGTTATGCTGTGTTTTGAGAGACCTAATCGGTCTACGGTATTATGTTTTGGTCAAGTTGACCGCATGTGGGTTTTGTTTTGTAGTCTCCCGCCTGGTAGCTCCTTGTGGAAAGGGGTCTACGGCGTGTAATATCCCTGAGTGGATTGGGGGTGTTACATAAATGGTATTGGAGCTTAGATTTGCAAAAATCTTGGCAGTTGGGTCTTGTCGAGTCGTGTCTTGTCATGTCACCCGGGTGAGCAATTGTGAACAAGTGTGATCGTGGTGATCCGTTGTGATCAATTATGTTAAGTTGTGATTAGTATCGTGGTGCAGCCATCATATCTGTGCAGCATGTGGACGTAAGTCTCCTCTTTTATGCGAGGTATCTGTATTTCATGATTCCATCTGTGCGAATTAATTATGGTGCACGATTTTATTTGTACGGTGTTGTGTAATGGAGTTGTATTCGATACTTGTGATGCACTGTATGAGTATACAGCTGGACGTATTAATGTATGGACTTTGAACCGCCGTGAGGGGTGGTATGATGTGAAATCTATGAACCTTGATGGGTTTCGAAAAGGGCACCGACGGTAGAGTCGGTCAGAAACTCAGATGAATGGTTTTGTTGTATGTTTAAACTTGATGCGCATGAGATGTATTTGGTTGAATTTATGATTCTGTTTGCTTTCTGGGCATGTGGTTTTAAGTTCGATTATTTTTGTGTGGACTGTCGTAATTGTGCCGCTGCGGGTAGGTTTGAGAACGTGTTTCTGAGGTTCTTTAAGGTTCTAAGCATTTTGTGAAAATCGAATTTTTATTTTATATTTTGATGGTGCGATTAAACAACAACCTTTATGAATTTTGAAATCGGTTGGGTTTTGTCAAATAGATCGGGTATTTTCAAACTACACCATCAGATGGTATTTGGAAAAATGTATTTTAATGTATTTTGGGCACTGCAAAATATTACCGTCATCTTCGATTGTGATCAAAAGAATTTTGAAAAATTCTATTTTGCCAACGACTTTGGGTTTCAAAATTTAAAACCTTATGTGTTCGTTATGCTGTTATGCCCATCGGAAGACTTTCACCATACTTTCTAAGTGTCGAGATACATTGTTAGGAGTCGATCATTAACCTTCGGAGCCATTTTGAAAATGTTGAGTTGATTCTTTCCATCTTACAGTTAGTGTTACGACTGTAAGCTTCTAACTGTCTTGGCAGTACCTTTGTTGTTACAATTCTCCCTATACTCATTATCTGTCGTTTAATCCCTATCGACCTAGTCATATGGTCCGTCTGTGACGATTGTGAACTCTGACTGCGGTATCAGTATTGCACTTAATTGCTTATCCTGTGTGGATATTATTGACATATTATAAGTTGTCACCGTTCTTGTTAGCAAGTTACGGGTGTACGCCCGGATGTTATGATTTCATAGTTCGGTTAAATTATATTATTCTTTGACGTTATCCGGATGTGGTAGTTGATTGATAGTTATGATCATATACATTGACAAGGTTATTTTGATGATATCGTTTATCGAATACACTGGTGTAAGACATTTGCAAATGATTTTCAAACGAAATAGATATGATAATGAGTTCATAGTTTTGATCAAATGACCGAGGTATTAAAAACATTTTTTTTCAAAAATCCATTTTAGCAAAAATTTTCAAATTCAGGAATTTTAAAATGCTATCATTTGATCAAGTGCCTCGAAATATTTTTTTTTAAATATTACCCATATTTGACCGCGATGGTGTGTTTGTGATTTTGACCGTGATTGCTTTGGTAAAGGTCGTACGTTGTGTTGCCATAGCTAAGCAAATGATTTATGAATTTGAATTCTATCGTTGCGGTGATAGTTCGTGTATTCGTGTTATGACTCAGAATGAGTATTTTATTGTGCTACTACTGTTTGCCCTATATTGATTATGTGGTGTTTGTTTTATCCTTCTGAACGGTTGTCCGTTCAGTATGCCGAGAGGTCGGGGTCGTGGTAATCAGTCGCGTGATCAGGATCATGCTACCGGTAATGGAATTAGTATCGGTGTTGCTACTATACTCCAGCAGGTGGCAGACCAGATGACTCATTTGGCTCAGGCGGTTCAGCGTAACAATGCCGCGAATGAGGATGTCGGGTCGACTCAGTGGCTTAGAGAAGTGGTTCGTATGCACCCTCCTCGCTTTGCGGGCGCAGGTGATACTTTGGGCTGGGACGGTTGGCTTTTCTAATTGGAGAAGATCTTCAAGGCAGTTGCTTGTCCCGAGGAGCGAAGAATTCCTATCGCTCAGTTCCTTCTTGTTGGTGACGCTGCTAATTGGTGGGAGGCAGTTGAGCCTCAGGATCATGCTGTTTCTTGGGAAGATTTCAAGAAGTTGATGGAAGCGGAGTTCTGCCCGAAGCCGATCCAGGAGCAGAGGATCCGAGATTTTTACCTAGCCGAGCCGCAGGATATACTCGTGTCGCAGGCTATTATTGATTATAGTCGACAGCTCGCTTACGTGAAGAGGCAGGTGAGGACCGAGGAAGACAAAATCCGTCATTTCGACATGCGGATGAGATAAGAGATTCGACAGTATATGTCGGGTTTCACTTGTGCTACATTGAGAGAGTACCAGGATCGAGTCATGGCGTACGATATGGCATCATTGTCTTCTGGGCCTTTGCATGAGCCGAAGAGACAGAGGACGTCTGGAGATTTTTCGGATGGTGTGAGAATAGGAAATTCTTCCAATTGAGTTTCGCGTAGTCATGCAGCGAAACCTTCCCTTTCTTCGTTTGGTGGAACCAAGAGTTCCAAGTTATCTTCTTTGACTCCTAGTCAGACTGGGAGGTGTTTCAATTGCAACGTTGTAGGCCATGTGCATGCCAATTGTCATTCACCGTCGATTACTTGTTATAACTGTGGACTCGAGGTACCGAGGGTTCAGTATTGTGAATTATTCCATGAGATTTCCCAGAATCGAGCTTCAGCACCCTTGTCGGGATCGACTCGTGTGGATCGTTGAGACTTATTTGTTCGTTCCTTTTGCTTACTTCACCCTTCTTTTTAAGTTTCGGGACGAAACTTCTTTTTAGAGGGGTAGAATGTAATACCCGAGATTTTTACTTTCAAGTTGCGCAAAACTAATTGTTGTTTGGTTCCGGTTACTTTGTTTGGTTATGATTATGTGGGATATTTTTTTATGATGTATTGATGTGTTCTGTTGTAAAGTTCGTCGTGTGAGACTTGGGTCGCCAGCGTTTCTTTGCTTAAATGTGTGCTTGGGTTGTGGCATGTTACATTTCGTGGTTGGCTCGTTATTGTGTTGAATCATAGCAGGTGCATTAGTGTATCTGAGTCGTCATAGCATTAGGTGCATTAGGTCCATATATAATATCCGCAATTTCGATTTCCGGTAATTTTATTTTTTTAACGGAAGTCCATCTTAGCGACTCTATTGTGACCGTTTTGTCATTACGATAATGATTAATTCTACACATTTTGTCATTCGAGTTTATTGCGGTGTCGTTTTGTTTAGTTCCGTGTTCTTAAGCGACTTTTTCAAGTATGAGTTTGACTTTGTAAAATCACCATAAATTCTTTGAGACTCCAAAAATTCTGAATCTTTCCATTATTATAAAGCATCAAGTTAGCTTTTCAATGATTCAAATGGTGAGTCAATCATTTTCTCACTCAATTCATCTCCTCCGCGGCCGATACTCTGAGATCACGCAGACATGTTGTTCAACTACCAATCCATGAAGTTCTTGAGTTTCTAACGTCGATTAATCATCACATAACATCCTCCGATCGACCGAATCAAGGTTAGATTTCCTAAAAATCTAGTTTTGGGAAAATTGGGGATTTTATTTGATTTCATCCATTTAATCCGTAGTAACTTAGATTAGTGATGGATTAATGATTATTGAGCCGTATTATATCAATTTCCTTGTTGTTCCATGGTTTGATGGCCGAGGATTCGTCGTTTTGTTGGGTTCCTAATCGACACCTTGAAGGTGTCCGGTAGAATGTCATAGAGGGATTCGGGCGTTCTATGATTATTATTCCATCGTTCGGTCGTTGATTTATTAATGATATGATGCTAGGGTCAAGTTTGTTGCGAAGAGCTCATACCGAACCCTTCCGTTCATCGTCATCCTCATCAAGGATTTCCGGTCGAGCCTTCCCGTTGCTTCGCGTGCTTTGGACTTGAGGTAAGTATCTCGTCTATAATCTTTATACTTTGAGAATGTGATGTGTCGTGAATTTAACGTGGACTTGTTAGTGATTGAACGTTTAACGATAACTCACTTCTAAATGAATATGTGATTCTATGAAAGTAAATACGAGCGTAAACTTGAAATTCTTGGAGAATGACAACCATCATCTCATGTTGTATTATGTTCGAGATGGATATTTTGAAGTGAGTAGTTATCCGAGGAATTGTGGAATATTTGTATTGTTCACTTGTTAGAAGGTGTACTAGATGACGGTGTGACGTGAATGTTACGCTTTGTGAAAGTGTTTGTTGAATTAACTCCTAATTTCATGTGTGTGGCAAATATTATACCTTGTTGTTGTGTAATCGGTGATTGAGATATTGCCGGGTAGGGATCCGTGAGGCCTCCGGTGGCGCGTTACTTTCGAGTACGGCCACTTGATATGATTTGACCATAAGTTTATCTAATCGGGTAGGTCTGTAGAGGGCTCCGAGAATTGTTACTTGCGAGTACAATGTCAAGATAACTTATGGGCGTGTTTGAATGATGTTAACTGGGTAGGGACCCATGAGGCCTCCGGCAGTGCGTTACTTGCGAGTACGGCCAGTTGATATGATTTGACCATAAGGTTATCTAATCGGGTAGGTTTGGAGAGGGCTCCGAGAATCATTACTTGCGAGTACGATGTCAAGATAACTTATGGGTGTAATACCCGAGATTCCTGATGTGTAATTGAACCTTGTGATATGGTATTGTTGTATTTTGATCTGAGTATTATTCTCCATGATCCGGTGTTGTTGAGCGCATGATTGCATGATTGTGTTCAATATTGTGATTTTTCACTTGTAGCGCACGTTATCGACTAGGCGTAGCGTACGCTAATTTGGGTTTAGTAGCGCACGCTATATGTAAACCTTAGCGCGCGCTATACGTAGTCAGCATGATTGAGACGTGTTGGTAGGTGAGATCAGGTCGCGGATCTTGGTCGGATTATGTCGGGATGAACCTGGACGGCTTTCGGGAAAAAGTCAAGTCAACGCGGTAGCGCACGCTAATGATATGAGGATAGCGCACGCTAAATGCTGAGTACAGTGAAGTCAGTAAGTTTCGTATAGCCATTAGCACACGCTATGAATATGGACTAGCGCGCGCTAATAATCATTTTCTATATATAGGACAACACCCTTTTTCATTTTTTTTTCAGCTTTCATCACTTTCCAAACCCGAATTCTGAGACAGAGAGTCACTCTCTCCATCCTGAACCCTTCATACCATCATCCTAGCCCGAGTTGAAGATTGTAGATCATTGGAGATTGGTGTTCAAGCTCTCGGTGTTGGATTTCTTCAAGTTCCTTCGTGTTCTCGCTACTTTGAGGTAGGTGATCCTTCATCAATATTAGTTGTATTCTGAAGGATGTTTTGATCATGATTTGGGATTATCTAGTCAGTTAAATTCGTAAGTAGTCGAACATCATATGTTAGAAGGATATTTTCGATGTTTCGGTACTTCTTCATCGTATAAACCATTGAACCCTTTTAGTGTTTGAACTCATAGCATATTTATGAAGCTGCAAACCGATTGTGACCAGTATATGGAGATTATCAAGTTCTTAAGTCTTTACATAATGGAATCATACGTTTTGGGGATATGAAATGGATTGAACTTAAGATATTTTCTTGAAGATCAAGATGAATTAAGATATTGTGATGGTTATACGTATCCTTGTACCTTGAAGTCGTTTAATCCGTAAAGATCTTTCACAAACCGTATGAACATAGCATGCACGGAGATGACATGTTTTATCACTAAATATTTCATGAGTTTCATCACCATCAGATCAGTTTTCTGCCCAATAGTAATCTGCCATACACAGGTAGCGCACGCTAAGATGTATATATTAACGTGCGCTATCGGGAATGAATAACGTATGCTACGTTTGGTACGTAACGTACGTTATGTCATCAGGCGAGTCAGTCGGCTGGTCAGAGAGGACTGCCGGTACATAAGTTAGCGTATGCTAGACTTCGTCGTTTACGTACGCTAACGGGCAGGCTTAGCGCACGTTACGTAGAGTACGTAGCGTACGCTAAGTAGTTCAGACAGATTGCATTTTTAGAGCTTTCGGCCGTAGACCGGGTTGTTAGATATTCGTACGACTTAAGATAAATTCTATATTATTTCTTTTATTAAGGTTCGAGCTTGCTACGTTGATCGAATGAGATGGCCTTCGAGTGTGTTGAGGTTCGTTGGAGTGATTTGTTCTTGCCATCTTTGAGGTAAGTATCGTATTTTAAGTTTATTGATATTGTATTGTTGATCGTGTGTACGATTTATTCGTGTTGTTGAACATGAGATTATATTCTTTGAGTTGGCATGATATTTACGTCGATGAACGTGTTGATTTGCATATGTGTATGCATAGTGGTATTGTTTGTGTTGTAAATGATCTGAGGGGATCATGAGGATCTATGCTGGGGGCGCTGGATCGAATGTCCACCATGCGTTGGTCCGACGGGATCATCATGGGGATCTATGCTGAGGGCGCTGGATCGTTGGACGAGTTTTCCACCATGCGTTGGTCCGACGGGATCATCATGGGGATCTATACCAAGGGCGCTGGATCGTTGGATTACCCTGTATTGTGTTGATGGAATCGTGAGGATTCACATCGTTGGTTTCAGATGACGGAAGTCTGTTGTGTATGTTTTATGATACATTGATGATTTGTGTATTGCGATACTTGTACTAGCATCGTTTTTCTAACCCCTTCGGGGGTGGACATATGTTTTGATGTTCAGGTAGCCGAGGAGCGGGGAGGCAGCCACAGTACCGGCATGACGATGAAATGGCTCAGTGATGTGGTTGATATTTGTTGTTTTTGTGATTTGTCTTCTTGGTTCATTTTCAGTACTCGAGTACGCGTGCCTTATTATTATCATTTCGATATGGTTGTATTAATTATCTCAATGGATCAGTTGGAACCGGTTTTGTAACTTTTTGTAGTATTGTTGTATTGTAATCACATTTTCTTTTAATTAGCCTTGTAAGTCCTTACTTAAAGGGTTTACGGCGCTGTAATTATTCCGAATATCTCGGGGTGTTACAGAATATGGTATCGGAGCTAAGACTCATGGATATCTTGGCAGTCGGGTTTTAGTTGGGTCTGTTTACGTTATTTACGGGTCGTTCGTCACAGCACTGCTGAGCCAGCATCGTCGTGTGGACCGTGGTTGTAAGTCTCCTAATCTCAGTTACTACCATTTTATTTAATTCCTTTTTGTGAATATTGACGGACTTTCTTTTAGAAAAGTTGCCCTGGATATTGAGTATTTGTGTTTACAGTATGTTAAGGGGAGGTCGTGGACGCGGACGCGGTCGTGGACGCGGACGCGGTCGTGGACGCGGACGCGGAAATGCGAGTACAGGAAGATTCGGTGTTTACCCCAGAAATAACCGCTAGTCGAACAGATTCACATTCCGGAGGACAGTAAGGATCAGCAAATAATGATGCAAATCCTAACGTGCCGGGAGTGCTTCAACAAGTGGTTGCCCAGATAAATCAGTTTGCTCAGGTTGTTGATCGCATGCAGACGGCGATGGGACAGTAGCATAACGAGGATAACCGGGGAGACAAATGGCTTACTGAAGTGGTCAAATTGCATCCTCCAAAATTTGACGGTTCTGCTGAGACGCTTTCTTGGGATCATTGGCTGAAGGAGTTAGAGAAGATCTTTGCAGGGATTAACTGTCCCAATGACAGAAAGGTTCCGATCGCCCAGTATCTTCTGACGGGGGAGGCTTTCGACTGGTGGGAGGCCATTCGACCTGAGGAGCATAATGTTGACTGGCCGGAGTTCAAATTAATGATGGAAGCGCAGTATTGTCCTCGCCCAGTTAGAGAGGCACGAGTCCGGGAGTTTTTCTCACCACAAAATTTAGAGGCATCTGTGACCGACGTGATTAAGACTTTTAATCACCAGTTGACTTATGTGCGCCACTTGGTCAGGACCGAGGCGGAGAGGATTTTCCATTTTGACATGCGGATGAAGCCGGAGATTCATCAATATATGTCCGGATTTGAATGTACCACCCTACGACAGTATCAGGACAAGGCGCTGGCCTATGATATGAAAGAGGCGGCAGTAGAGAAATCAGCGGAAGCAAAGAAGCAGAAGGTGTCTGGCAACTTCACAGAGAATAAGAGTAGTGGGCCCCGCAGAGGCCAGTCCTCATTTCATTCATCCAATAGGCCTCCGCATCCTTCTCGAGGTGGAAAGAAGTTCCGGGAAGCACCGACCGATTCAAACGCAGGGAAGAAATGTTATAACTGTGGCAAAATGGGGCATGTTCGACGTGACTGTTTCGCACCTGCTGTGACCTGTTTCGAGTGTGGACAGGAAGGGCATCGCGCAACATTTTGTGGAAATGCGACTCGATCTTTTGGTACTCGCACTCCTGCACCGGTTCCGAAGGACACTAGTGTAAACCAGACGCAACAAAGTGGTTTCCAGCAGCAGAATGTTGGGAAAAGAGAATCATCTAGCGTTGGGTCCGTTCCTCCACGTATTTATGAGATGAAGAAGTCAGACGATCAGAACACGGCTGTTGCATCAGGTACGATTCAGATCCATTTGCAACCAGTTAGTGTCTTATTCGATTCAGGAGCTACGCATTCTTTTATATCTTTGAACTGTGTAAATCGTTTGAAGATCTCGTGCTTGTACGATTGTGAACCTTATGTTGTGGGATTACTGAGCGGAGAGAAAATTGTGGGAACCCTAGAAACTAGAGATTTTCCAGTGTCTATAGGAGGGAGAGATTGGCCATTGAATCTTATTGTAGTTGACATCTATGGTGACGATTTAATTCTCGGAGACGATTGGCTCAACCGTTATGGAGCTATTATGAATTACCGAAAGAGGGTCATTTCTATCATTTCTGATGATAGATCTGAACACTTATTCAGAGGATGGAGACCGGGAAGCTCGGTAAAATTAATCAAGGCGATGAAAGCAGTGAAATTACTGAAGCAGGGATGTCATGGAATTTGGTGCTATGCCATGAAGAAAGGAGAAGGAGTAGAACTCTCATCTATTCCAGTTGTGAATGAATTTTCAGATGTATTCCCTGACGAACTACCTAGGTTACCTCCGCAGAGAGAAGTTGAGTTCACTATAGAATTAGAGCCTGGAGCCGTTCCTATTTCCAGAGCACCATACCGTATGGCGCCAACCGAGATGTAAGAACTAAAGAAGCAACTGGAGGAATTATTGCAGAAGGGTTATATTCAACCTAGCGTTTCTCCTTGGGGAGCACCCGTTCTCATTGTCCGGAAGAAAGATGGATCCCTCCAATTATGTATTGATTACAGGGAGCTAAACAAGGTGACGATCAAGAACAAGTATCCTATACCTCGGATCGACGACTTGTTTGATCAACTGCAAGGGGCAAGGGTATTCTCGAAGATTGACTTGCGATCAGGATATCATCAGTTGAGAATTAAGGAATCGGATATACCGAAATGCTGCATCCCTGATGCACTATGAATTCATGGTAATGCCATTCGGACTTACCAATGCTCCTGCAGTATTTATGCAATTGATGAATCGGGTATTCTTAGAATACCTAGACAAGTTTGTGGTCGTTTTCATTGATGACATCTTGATCTATTCGAAAGACACAGAGGAGCATGCCGAGCATTTGCGTGTGGTTTTGAGCATCTTGAGAAATGAGCAGCTTTATGTGAAGCTTTCCAAATGTGAGTTCTGGCTTAGGTAAGTAACCTTCCTTGGGCATGTGATATCAGCTGACGGAGTTCAGGTGGACCCGAAGAAAGTCGAAGCAATCTTGGAGTGGGAAGCTCTTAATAACGTGAAGGAAGTCCGAAGCTTCTTAGGACTTGCTGGATATTATCGCCATTTTGTAGAGGGATTTTCCAAAATTGCTCGTCCACTCACCCAGCTGTTGCAGAAAACTCAAAAGTTCACGTGGGATGAGAAATACCAGGCTGGTTTTGATGAACTTAAGAAGAGACTGACTACAGCACCTATATTAGCATTACCAGATGGAATTGATGGCTTCATGGTATACAGCGACGCTTCAAATCAAGGTCTGGGATGTGTGTTGATGCAAAAGGATAAGGTGATTGCCTATGCTTCTCTTCAATTAAAACCGTATGAAGTTAATTACCCGACTCACGATCTGGAGTTAGCAGCTGTGGTCTTTGCCTTGAAAATTTGGCGATATTATTTATACGGCACTCATTGTCAGATCTTTACAGATCATAAAAGCCTCAAGTACATTTTCAGTCAGAAAGAATTAAACATGAGGCAGAGAAGGTGGCTGGAATTGATCAAGGATTATGACTTGGAAATTCTCTATCATCCGGGTAAAGCAAACGTAGTAGCCGATGCATTGAGCCGTAAACCTGTTTCTCTTAGAGTGTTGGAAGCACTTACGTCCCAAACCAGCATTCAACGAGAACTGATCCACGAAGGGATTGAATTATGGTCACCAGGAATCCAAGGGCAACTATATATGATGGAACTGACTTCGTCCCTAGTCGAGGAAATCAAATCTAAGCAGTTGAACGATTCTCTGATCCTTCGGTTATGTGACGAAGTAAAGAAAGGAAAGGCCCCAGGATTCGTGATACAAGATGATGGAGTTCTGAGATTTCAATGTCGACTTTGCGTTCCCGATGATGATGATTTGAGACGGACAATCTTGAAGGAAGCTCACAGCGCTCCCTATTCTATTCACCTAGGCAGCAGTAAGATGTATAAGGATCTAAAACAAAACTTCTGGTGGGGGAAATATGAAGAAGGACATAGCAGAGTACGTTTCGAAGTGTTTGACTTGTCAGCAGGTTAAGATTGAATATCAGCGACCTGCCGGAATGTTAAAACCACTTCCGATTCCTGAGTGGAAGTGGGAGGATATCTCGATGGATTTCATCACCAGTATGCCAAGGACCAAGACGGGAATGAACATGATTTGGGTCGTAGTTGATCGACTATCCAAGTCGGCCCATTTCCTATGAATTAAAGATACTTGGGGACCCGAGAGATTGGCGCGAGTATTTATTGCATAAATAGTCAGATTACATGGGACACCGAAGAACATTATTTCAGATTGGGATGGTCATTTTGTGTCGCACTTTTGGAAGGCAGTTCACAGGGCTTTGGGGACCAAGCTGAACTTTAGCACGGCTTATCATCCTCAGACGGACGGTCAGTCTGAAAGGACTATACAAACAGTAGAAGACATGCTGAGAGCTTGTGCTTTGGATTGGTCCACTGATTGGGAAGTTCACTTGCCATTGATTGAATTCACCTACAACAATAGTTGGCATGCTTCTATTAAGATGGCACCATTTGAAGCTTTGTACGGGAGAAGATGCCGATCGCCCCTATGCTGGGATGATTCTTCGAACTTGATCGGGACGGAACCGGAATTGATAGTTCAGACTCAAGAGAAGATAGGTTTGATTCGGGAAAGACTGTTGACTGCCCAGAGTCGACAGAAGTCTTATGCTGATGTGCGTCGTCGCCCGCTAGAGTTCGAGATTGGGGACCACGTACTATTGAAGGTATCTCCTACACGAGGAATTTTCCATTTTGGGAGGAAAGGTAAGCTAAGTCCGAGATACATCGGACCATTTGAGATCCTCGAGACAGTTGGGGATTTAGCATATAGGTTGGCCTTATCGCCATCGCTGAGTCACGTTCATAATGTGTTTCACGTATCCTAATTATGGAAGTATGTACCGGATCCTAGTCATATCATTGAGTTCGATGAGATCGAGATAGCTAATGATGGCACCTTCGAAGAGAGACCAATCAAGATACTTGAAAGTCGGGTCAAACAATTGAGGAATAAACCAATACACTTGGTTAAAGTACAATGGTCACGACATGGAGTTGAAGAGGCCACTTGGTAAATGGAGGATAGTATGAAGACTAGATATCCATAGTTGTTTTCATCTTAAGTTTCGGGACGAAACTTCTTTTTAGGGAGAGAGGATGTAATACCCGAGATTCCTGATGTGTAATTGAACCTTGTGATATGGTATTATTGTATTTTGATCTGAGTATTATTCTCCATATTCCATGATCCGGTGTTGTTGAGTGCATGATTGCATGATTGTGTTCAATATTGTGATTTTGCACTTGTAGCGCACGCTATCGACTAGGCGTAGCGTACGCTAATTTGGGTTTAGTAGCGCAAGCTATATATAAACCTTAGCGCGTGCTATACGTAGTCAGCATGATTGAGACGTGTTGGTAGGTGAGATCAGGCCACGGATCCTGGTCGGATTATGTCGAGATGAACCTGGACGGCTTTCGGGAAAAAGCCAAGTCAACGCGGTAGCGCACGCTAAGGATATGAGGATAGCGCACGCTAAATGCTGAGTACAGTGAAATCAGTAAGTTTCGTATAGCCGTTAGCGCATGCTATGAATATGGACTAGCGCGCGCTAATAACCATTTTCTATATATAGGACAGCACTCTTTTTCAATTTTCTCCAGCTTTCATCACTTTACAAACCCGAATTCTGAGACATAGAGAGTCACTCTCTCCATCCTGAACCCTTCATATCATCATCCTAGCCCAAGTTGAAGATTGTAGATCATTGGAGGTTGGTGTTCAAGCTCTCGGTGTTGGACTTCTTCAAGTTCCTTCGTGTTCTCGCTACTTTGAGGTAGGTGATCCTTCACCAATATTAGTAGTATTCTGAAGGATGTTTTGATCATGATTTGGGGTTATCTAGTCAGTTAAATTCGTAAGTAGTCGAACATCATATGTTAGAAGGATATTTTCGATGTTTCGGTACTTCTTCATCGTATAAACCATTGAGCCCTTTTAGTGTTTGAACTCATAGCATATTCATGAAGCTGCAAACCGATTGTGACCAGTATATGGAGATTATCAAGTTCTTAAGTCTTTACATAATGGAATCATACGTTTTGGGGACATGAAATGGATTGAACTTAAGATATTTTCTTGAAGATCAAGATGAATTAAGATGTTGTGATGGTTATACGTATCATTGTACCTTGAAGTCGTTTAATCCGTAAAGATCTTTCACAAACCGTATGAACATAGCATGCACGGAGATGACATGTTTTATCACTAAAGATTTCATGAGTTTCATCACCATCAGATCAGTTTTCTGCCCAATAGTAATCTGCCATGCACAGGTAGCGCACGCTAAGATGTATATATTAACGTGCGCTATCGGGAATGAATAACGTACGCTATGTTTGGTACGTAACGTACGTTATGTCATTAGGCGAGTCAGTCGGCTGGTCAAAGAGGACTGCCGGTACATAAGTTAGCGTACGCTAGACTTCGTCATTTACGTACGCTAACGGGCAGGCTTAGCGCACGTTACGTAGAGTACGTAGCGTACGCTAAATAGTTTAGGCAGATTGCATTTTTAGAGCTTTCAGCCGTAGACTGAGTTGTTAGATATTCGTACGACTTAAGATAAATTCTATATTATTTCTTTTGTTAAGGTTCGAGCTTGCTACGTTGATCGAAGGAGACGGACTTCGAGTGTGTTGAGATTCGATGGAGTGATTTGTTCTTGCCATCTTTGAGGTAAGTATCGTATTTTAAGTTTATTGATATTGTATTGTTGATCGTGTGTACGATTTATTCGTGTTGTTGAACATGAGATTATATTCTTTGAGTTGGCATGATATTTACGTCGATGAACGTGTTGATTTGCATATGTGTATGCATAATGGTATTGTTTGTGTTGTAAATGATCTAAGGGGATCATGAGGATCTATGCTGAGGGCGCTGGATCGAATGTCCACCATGCGTTGGTCCGATGAGATCATCATGGGGATCTATGCTGAGGGCGCTGGATCGTTGGACGGGTTTTCCACCATGCGTTGGTCCGACTGGATCATCATGGGGATCTATACCAAGGACGCTAGATCATTGGATTACCCTGTATTGTGTTGATGGAATCGTGAGGATTCACATCGTTGGTTTCCAATAATGGAAGTCTGTTTTGTATGTTTTATGATGCATTGATGATTTGTGTATTGCGATACTTGTACTAGCATCATTTTGCTAACCCCTTCGGGGGTGGACATTTGTTTTGATGTTCAGGTAGCCGAGGAGCGGGGAGGCAGCCACAGTACCGGCATGACGATGAAATGGCTCAGTGATGTGGTTGATATTTGTTGTTTTTGTGATTTGTCTTCTTGGTTCATTTTCAGTACTCGAGTACGCGTGTCTTATTATTATCATTTCGATATGGTTGTATTAATTAACTCAATGGATCAGTTGGAACCGGTTTTGTAACTTGAAATTTGTAGTATTGTTGTATTGTAATCACATTTTCTTTTAATTAGCCTTGTAAATCCTTACTTAAAGGGTTTACGGCGCAGTAATTATTCCGAATATCTCGGGGTGTTACAATGGGTGAGTTTGAGCTTGTTTTTCGGTAACTAATCCGGGATGGGTCCCATCGAGGCCACGGAGGTGATTTGAGTATTTTTTTGACTGGATATTTCTGAATTGTGATTGTGTGAATCCTGGATTTCGGTTATTTTGGTGTTTGTGTTTCTTCCTTTGAGGATTGTTTGAGAATTGAATCGTCTTCATGTTTTTGAAAGAAAATCCTTTTGAATAGGAGAATTACAAATCTTTTCATGATTTTACATTGAGACCCCCGACGTCCTCCTTTATTCTTTCAAACGTGTTTTGAAGTTGTTTCTATGATCCTCCCTTGAGGGAAATGTTTTTCGAAAAGACTTTAGACTTGGGGATCGTGTTACTACCTTGTCGAAAGGTTATTTTCATAATGGTTATATTCTTGATGTATAACTTTATAGCTTGGTTACTTTCTAGCGACTCCATCGCTAACCCCTCGTTGGGGATTTTGTTATTTATTCCAGGTGTTCTGACTGGAGAGTGAGTAACCACAGGATTGGCTCGGAGGATGATGCAAAGTAGTGATACTAGTCACAGTTGTAGTCTGTTGTCCGTCAGTGATATGTCGGTTTGAGTTCTTGTCATCCTTGAGGGGATGGACATTTTATGTATTATGTGATCGAGTTGTATTTTGGTTTATCATATTTTTCGGTTATGCTGTATTTTGAGCGACCTAATCGGTCTACGGTATTATGTTTTGGTCAAGTTGACCACATGTGGATTTTGTTTTGTAGTCTCCCGCCTGGTAGCTCCTTGTAAAAAGGGGTCTACGACGTGTAATATCCCTGAGTGAATTGGGGGTGTTATAGGGTAGATTTTGATTCTACGTTTTCTTTCTGAGTTGGAGCGAGATGTTAGAGAGAGTGAGAAGTAGAGAGAGGGTCTTCTGAGGTTAGAGAGAGAAGGAGTGAGGCGAGAGGTAAGGGAGGAAGTGTTGTCGGCTGAGGGATGATTAAGGGTATTTATACTCATGATAATTTAGGGTTTTGCATTTAAGTCCCCTCATTTTCCAGCAGACTTTAATTCAGCTCTAGACAATTTTAATTAACTCAATTTAACCCCAGTCAGTTTTCAATACTTTTAAGTTGATCCCAGCCAGTTTCCAATATTTAAATCAGATTCCTTTTACTCAATTATAAATTCAATAATTTATATTAGTTTATTTTGGGAGCTATATTAATATTAAAATTTAAATGTTATTTTAGGAGACGAGGACTTGGAGCCTAGGACTTGAACTGCATACTCATCTCAATTTTCAAGGATAATCATCGTATTTCGAGGTGGAGATTTTACGCTTATTTTATTTAATGCATGATGTTACTTGTATATATGCTTGTTTCTTGCCAAATATTTATATGCTCAAAGTTTGCATATTAATTACGTTGTAACCTCCAATGAGTAGTAGGCATAATGTGCTCAAAGTTTGTATATTAATAACGTTGTAGCCTCCAATGAGTAGTGGGCATAATGTGCTCAAAGTTTGCGCATTATTTACTTTGTAGCCTCCAATGAGTAGTAGGCAGTATGCACAAAGTTTGCATATTAATGGCCCTCGGGCAATCACCAAGTTCAAGCATGTCATATTTACTTGGCAACATGTATGTATTTAAATTTAACAAAGCGTTCCCTCCTCACTGAGCGAGTTGAAAGCTCACCCCATTATTTAAACATTTCAAGTTGAGGAGTCTGGTGTGGCGGGCAAAGGCGTGGCATGATAATAATAATTATCAGCTTTATTATTTATTTCGTTCATTTAAAGTTTTAACGTTGGCTTCAATATCATGTTGGATATTATGGATGTTTGAAATATTGAGAATTTATTTTTATTTACTTGCGAAATGGTTGACCTTATTTCAATTTCCGCTGAAATTATTCAATTAAAATTTTTTTGGGATATTTAATCTCCCTTGAAATTATTTTAAAAAGACATTTTAAAAGGTGGTCGCTACATAAGTGGTATCGGAGCGGATTTATGGTTCTCTAAACTCGTTAAACTAATTTCTTCTTCAAACTAAAGTTCCTTTTTCGCAAGTAGTTAAAACTTTAATGGCATCTATGATTATTATCAGCCACCGTCGCCGCTCCACGTCGACTCCAAGGTACACATTTCAAGTTATGTTTATGTTGTAATCGTAACAAAATTTTACGGTTATGAGATTCAACTCATTTTTAAATCATGTTGCAACACCATGTTTATATTTTAGAGATGATATGCTATTGAGATTCATAATAAATGTTGGACATATACGCGCTTTCTTATAAATTTATAAATATATTTAAATGCGTTAGTATAGCACTGCTTGAACGTCTATTAGGAGCAGTTGACCCTTAGACGCGATGTATTCTTTTATTCCATCCTTTATGAGGAGATTCCTAAGAAGTCATTGGCTATAATGCACCCTAGGACCATGACAACTCATGGTCGTGGACGTCCAGCTAACCAAGGTGCTGATAATCTTGGAGGTCAGAATACCAACGCTGGAGCTGGTGGTGATGGTAACGGAGGTCAAGATAACCACAATAATAATGGGTCAGCTCTTACCCAAGCACAAGTTGTGCAATAGTTCCGACGTTTCACACCACTATCATTTAATGGTCAAGAAGGACCAGCTTTTGTCGACGAATGGTTGATGTCGTTGGAGCGTACCCTCGAGCTCATTGGGTGCACTGATGCGCAAAAGATTCTTTGCGCCTAGTATCAAATGGTAGAAGATGCTGGACGTTGGTGGATGAGCTATTGGCGTTTGAGGCCGGCAGCCGAGCATGCTGCATTAACTTGGGATCGGTGCAAGCAACTAGTGATGGAACAGTACTATCCACAACACTACCGAGAGAAGATGGAGAGAGATTTCTGGAACCTTGAGCAAGGGAGCTTATCGGTTGGAGAATATGAGATAAAATTCAACCAAATCAGCTTTTTTGTGGAGCACATGGTGGATACTGACCGCAAGAGGGCCCTTAAGTTCCGGAGTGGTTTACGTCCGAGTATTCGGCACATTGTGGCTGGTCATGGGGTGCTACCATATACCGAGACAGTATTCAGAGCTCAAGAGAATTTGACGCTAGTCTGCATTTGATTAACTCGATGGATTTTGACGTGATCCTTGGTATGGACTGGCTCGATAGACATGATGCCGATATAAACTGCCACGAGAAGAAGGTGACATTGAGGTGTTTCGAAGACGAGTCCATCACCTTTTATGGTACTAAGAGTACGGCAGTACCAAGAGTAATCACAGCCATGAAGGCACTAAGAAGTCTAAGGAATGAGGACTGTCAGGGTTACTTGGTGAGTTTGGTCGACACTCGTACTAATGAGGTGTCTCCTACAGACGTACCAATAGTACAGGAGTTTTTGGATGTGTTTCCAGAAGATTTACCTGGAGTCCCACCCGACCGACAAGTGGAGCTTAGTATTGATTTGGTCCCTGGGGCGGCCCCAACATCCGAAGCGCCATATAGAATGGCTCCAAAGGAACTTCAAGAATTGAAGGTCCAAATACAAGAGCTGCTGGAACTCGGATTTATTCTTCCTAGTTTGTCACCATGGGGTGCACCAGTGCTGTTTGTAAGAAAGAAGGATGGGTCACTTCGGATGTGTATTGATTACAGGGAGCTGAATCGACTCACGGTAAAGAACAAGTACCCATTACCGACAATCGAGGATCTATTCGATCAACTGAGGGGAGTTGAAACCTTTTCGAAGATCGATTTGAGGTCAGGGTACCATCAACTGAAGATTAAGGAGTGTGATATTCCCAAGACGGCTTCCAGGACCCAATGGGAATTTTGAATTTGTAGTGATGCCATTTGGTTTGAGTAGCGCACCTGCAGTATTTATGGATTTGATGAACAGGGTGTTTCAACCTTACTTGGATAAATCCGTGATCATCTTCATAGATGACATCTTGGTGTATTGTGAGGACAAGGAACAACACCAAGAGCATTTGAAGATTTCATTGGAGACACTTCGCAAGGATAAGTTGTATGCCAAGTTCAAGAAATGTGAGTTTTGGTTGAAAAGAGTTGGATTTCTTGGACATGTGGTGACTTCTAAAGAAATTGAGGTAGATCCCGATAAGGTCGTAGCAGTGAGTAGTTGGGGAGTACCAAAGAATGCGAGCGAAGTTCGTAGCTTTCTGGGCTCAGTTGGCTATTATAGAAGATTTATCGAAGGATTTTCTAAAATCGCCACTCCTATGACCCAATTAACAAGGAAGGGAGTGAGCTTTGAATGGAGTGAGAGGTGCGAGGAAAGTTTTCAAGAGTTGAAAAGGAGACTGACCTCGGCACCAGTATTAACGATTCCTGATCCGACAGACGACTTTGTTATTTATAGTGATGCCTCAAATCAGGGTTTGGGTTGTGTTCTGATGCAACATGGTAAAGTAGTAGCCTATGCATCGAGACGGCTTAAACCACATGAGTTGAACTATCCAACACATGATCTGGAGTTGGCTGCTGTAGTACATGCGCTGAAGATTTGGCGTCACTATCTCTATGGAGGGAAGTGTGAGATATACACAGACCATAAAAGTCTGAAGTATCTTTTCACCCAGAAGGATCTTAACATGAGGCAAAGGAGATGGTTAGAATTGGTGAAGGACTACGATTATACTATTCATTACCATCCTGGTAAGGCTAATGTGGTAGTTGATGCCTTGAGTCGAAAGACTAGAGGCGAGTTAGCTTGCTTGACCGCTCAGGAGAGTTTGATAAAGGAGTTCTCCCAGTTGAGGATTGAGGTAGTTGACTCTTCAAACGTTCGAAAGCAATCCTATCATCTTTGGTCTTACAACCAAACTAGAGGGATAAGATTAAGGAGGCTCAACCACGTGATAAGTTCTTGTGTAAGATGAAAGATCGAGCGCAAGATGGGAGTATTTATGATGGGAGGTTATGTGTTCCTAAGGATCCATCCCTTAGGAAACAAATCCTTGAAGAAGCTCACAATGCACCATACTCCGCCCACCCAGGAGGTACAAAGATGTACCACGACCTGAAGAAGTTCTTTTGGTGGAGAGGAATGAAACGGGACATTGGTGTATTTGTGGGGAGGTGTATGATATGTCAGCAGGTAAAGGCAGAACACCAACGGCTAGGAGGTTTACTTCAACCGTTGGAAATCCCAGAATAGAAATGGGAGCATATCATAATAGATTTCGTGGTTGGTCTGCCACGAACCGTGAGGAAGAACGATGCTATATGGGTGATAGTAGATCGTTTGACGAAGTCATATCATTTTCTACCTGGGAGAATGATTTACAGTATGGAACAGTATGCGAAGATTTATATTCGGGAGATTTTGAGGTTACATGGTGTTCCAGTGTCGATCGTCTCGAATAGAGATCCGCAATTTACATCGAAATTTTGGAAGAGTCTTCAGAGTGCATTGGGCACTAAGTTGAATATAAGTACTGCATATCATCCGCAGACCGATGGTCAATGAACGGACTATCAAAACACTCAAAGATTTATTGAGGGCGTGTGTTCTTGATAGTGGTGAGAATTGGGAAAATAGTTTGCCGTTAGTAGAGTTTGCTTATAACAATAGTTACCAAGCAACTATACAGATGGCCTCGTATGAGGCTTTGTACGGAAGAAAATGTCGATCGCCTCTTTATTGGAGTGAGGTTGTAGAAGGAAAGATTTTGGGTCCAGAATTGATCGAACAAACTGTAGAGAAGATAGCCGAGATCAGAAGTAGGATTAAGACCGCCCAGGATCGACAGAAGTCTTACGCTGATAAACGAAGGAAAGATATCCAATTTGAGATTGGAGAAAATGTGTTCTTGAAGGTAGCGCCGATGAAACGAGTGATACGATTCGGTAAAAAGGGAAAGCTACAGCCTCGTTATATCGGACTTTTTGAGATTTTGGGTCGTGTTGGTGATCTTGCTTATAGTTTGGCATTGCCGTTGGAGTTATCGAGAGTGCACAATGTCTTTCACATCTCCATGCTGAGATCATGTATGCAATTTCAAAGAGTTGCACATAGCCAAGAACCTGACTTATAAGGAAGTGCCTACGGCTGTTTTGGAGCGTAAGGTACATCAATTACGAACCAAAGAGGTTAAACTGGTGAAAGTTCAGTGGAGCCGTCATGGACCGAACGAAGCGACTTAGGAACATGAAGAAGAGATCTGTTCTAAGTATCCGACGTTCGCTATTGAAGGTACATGATTTAATTTTCAAAGACGAAAATTCATTTAAGAGGGATAGGTTGTAACGCCCTGATTTTCGAGCATGCATTTAATTTATAATTTATAGAAAGCGCATGAATGATTTTAAATGTCCAACAATTGATTTACGAATTTTATTTCTATTTATTAAATAAGGTCAAAATTTTCCTTATTCGCATATCATGATTGTAGTTTACGGTCCAGGCTCGAGTCCAAGTTCTCATATTATAATGGCCCGAGTCATTTCGTCATGTATATATATTCAAGTGGTCATTATTTATTTTATGATAGTGTTATTAATTGTTCGAGTATAATACTAACACTACTATCAATAATATTATCTTTATTATTAATAATATTATTAATACCATTTTATTAAGTATTAATATTATTATTATTGTTATCATTATCATTTTTCATATTTATTTCATGATCAATATTACCAATTAATTATTATTCTACATTTACTATTATTATTAATATTATACCATTTATATTTAACATTGTGTCTTAATTTAACCAACTATGATTAAACTAAACTAATCATAATTAAGAATTCTTCCGATCCATCATCCCCTGCCATTCCCCTCACTCCATAAGACTCTCAATACTTATCCAACACAAATTGTAATGCTACTCAAACACTTAAAAACCTACCTATAAATATACTATTAATCCTACTGCAAAATTCTTTGCAAATCGATCAACAAAAAAAAAATACAACACAAAATACAATTCTCTCCCCGGCCGATCGTTCCAGCAAATTTAGTTCTACGGAGGAATCAGTTCCAGCAGCAAATCCATTCTCCTTGCATATCTCATCTTCACCTGCGCTCCAAAACTCATCCCAACACATAAAGTCTTCCCAAGAATTCTCAGTTGCAAATCACCACTCTGGAATCCTTCTACAAGAGGAGGTAATTTCATTTCTTTTTGTTTTATGATAATTTGTTAGTATAAACCACAATCCAAGCGAAAAACGTAAATCATATTTCACAATTTCAGCCTTTACCATCCCTCAAATTCAAGGTACGAATTCGAAGCATATAGGAAATTTCCCAAATAGATTTTAAACCATAATAAACCAAACCCTCCGAATACCATATCAAAACGTCAAACCAACTCCCCACAGATCCAAATCAAAACTAGTTTCAAACCTGGCCAAACTTATTTTCTGACTTCTCGAACCGTACCAAACAACTCAAAAACTTAAACCAACGAGCCTACCTTTAGATAACCAGAATTCGAATTCATCATCCTGACTTGAACTCAAAACTCGGAGATGCCGTTAATGGCGAGCTTCAATCGCCACTGCCGTAATCGTCGGAGCCTTCACCTTGATTCTTCCGCACAACCGTTCTGACGGACACTCCCCTTTCCCGATTCGTGCGAAGTTCTTTGCGAGTATCTGTGAGTGTTTGTGTGTGTGTGTGTTTTACTGTAGGGAGAGGGGGACTGTGGAGGGAGAGATGGGCGACCCGACTAGAGAGGGAGAGATGGGCGACCCGACTAGAAAGAGAGAGATGGGCGACCCGACTAGAGAGGGAAAGATGGGCGACCCAACTAGAGAGAGAGAGAGAGATGGGCAGATTTTGATTCTACATTTTCTTTCTGAGTTGGAGCGAGATGTTAGAGAGAGTGAGAAGTAGAGAGAGGGTCTACTGAGGTTAGAGAGAAAGAGTGAGGCGAGAGGTAAGGGAGGAAGTGTTGTCGGCTGAGGATGATTAAGGGTATTTATACCCGTGATAATTTAGGGTTTTGCATTTAAGTCCCCTCATTTTCCAGCAGCCTTCAATTCAGCTCTAGACAGTTTTAATTAACTCAATTTAACCCAGTCAGTTTTCAATTCTTTTAATTTGATCCAGCCAGTTCCCAATATTTAAATCAGATCCCTTTTACTCAATTATAAATTCAATAATTTATATTAGTGTTTGAGGAGAAAGTAAAGACAGCAAATTAATTGTATTCATAACACTGATAGAGGGGCCTTTATATAGGCATTACAATGAGAGTCCTTCCATACATAGGATTCCTAGATAAGGTAAGACATCTAATAGGATCCTACTACCTCTAGAAGGATCTAGAACCTTCCATCTATGTATCTACAATCAGTATTAGGTAAGACACATCACGGGAATAATAATTCCCGGAACACTCCCCCTGTGTCGAGCACTAATACAACAATGGTGCAAAAGATGTTGCCTTCGTAAAAACCTATTCCAAGCCAAAACAAAACCCCATGGGAAAAACAAAGGCTTGATGAGGAAAAGATTGCAACGCACCAACATAACATGTCATATATACTCCCCCTGATGTATACATAACGACTCCCCTGATGAGTACCTCAAATCATAGGAGTCAGATGCCAAGTTGCCCTCACAACTATACCAAGGAAAAACTCAGTGGGAAAAATTCCTCTTGGTTTAAGTTGAACAGAAGTACAACGCATCATTGTATGGATGTTCTCATATGTCGCCTCGTTAAAAACCTTATCAAGTGAAAACCCAGTGGGAAAAACAAACCTTGGTTTAAGGACAAAAAGAGCGCGACACATCCAAAGTGCAGAGTCGCTAAAGATTTATCAAGTTTTCTAAAGTCTTGACCTCCATGCACTAAATCAGTCATAACTTCTTCGATTCAATAGGTATCAACGAAACTGTAAGAACGTATGAAAACTAGACACTCATAGCTTTTCATTCACATACAGTACGTAACCTAGATCGACTGAGCATCACAAAGCTCTATCGAAGTTGACTCAGCAAATTACCGGACATATCCTGTCCTACTTTGCAACAATAGTCCTATGTCACTCAACATGATGGATGTGATCAAATGGTTGGTTTCCTTGGAAAGTAGACACAAACCTTTCCAATGTCACCAATTTCACCATTTTCCATCAAGTGAGCTGCCCTGTAGGTCATATGGGAGATAGACCAACACATTCAGGCGTATCTGCATCGCTTTCAAGTGTCATTTTTATCGAGATAGAGCGAGCTTCAAGCTTCTTGTCAATCACAGACATTGCGTGAGCGCATCCTAGGCCATCATCACAGTGGCTTTACCGGATTATTACGAATGAGTGCATCGAGTCAAACATGAGTACATAATACCGTACTTTTCTCTTAAGACTGCATCATCACTTAAGTGAGCAAAGTCTTATTATGACTTCGACTAGTCATTGGGAATCATATAGGCATTACTTTATCGTCTCTTAGGGAAACCGTCCCTTAGATTGCCTTAAACGGATCGATGAATACGCATCATCAAGTGTCCCCAAGATCCTTTCATTCTTAACTTTGGATTTAGCGGAATCTCTTAGTCTCACAAGAGTACATCACTATAAACCCTTAGTTTTACACGCAAAGCTTCATATCTCTTTCAAATCAAGTATATACTTAGTATGCGTTCCCGACAATCACTTGTCGACGCGCTCCGTGGTCGAGCCACTTGATTTGAGTCCGATCCACCACGAGATCTTTTTATCACTTAACTTAGTTCCCACTAAGATAAGATTTAACCACAAGCCGCACGTCGCTTTTGGAAAACTATCTAACTAAAAGATAGTGGATGCTATAACATCCATTACGATAGCACAACTAAGTTTCGTGTCATCGTAGTCGATTCCAGATGCTCATGAGAAACCTCGCGCCATGAGGTGAGTTTAACTCTTTCTCTCACTCGCTTTAACAAGTATACGGATAGATCTTATCTTTGGAGTGTCGGTACCACTTCAACAAAGGGCTATCACTTTGTTCATACCGAGTCGCATATGTTTCCATTTTAGGCCAAGGCTACAACGTTGTAGATTTTCAACGAAGTATGGTTCGATTAAACTCACATTCCACGTCCTCATGAACCAGCTTTATTCATAGAGTACTCTTTATGGATTGGCATTCATTGAGGCGTCCCCAATGATGACCGTAATCCGTAATCACATGAGACGGATGAGTTCATTTGATCATATGATCAAGTTTCATGTACCAAGCTCGCATACATTCTTAGCGAGAGTATTTATCGAACCAAGTGGCATCCCAATACTCGATGAGATCCACGGCCTAGTAACACCATCTACCACAATTTGTGATGTTACCATATCACCATTTATAGGTGACGAACGTCCATGACCGGACACAATCCTTGCAGACATGTTTACGATGTATTTAATCTCGTCACTTTAGGGAACTTGGTGAGGCACAGTAGGGACAAACTACGACAATTCCAAGTCGTTCTACTCGAACATGATCGTTCGCATCTCCCCCTAACGACGGGAAGACTGGCTCATCAAAGTGGCTTACGAGATCGTCTGCCAAGGTACATTTTAAGCGGACTATGAGTGAAAGCGCATGTCATATTCATCATTTATAACCCGTCATAATGCGTTGTGGTGACGCACTTTGGCACATGAATATGTGGACGATAAAGGTTTTCATTGTTAACAATATCCAGTTAACAAAATGCATACTGTTACACTCGTAACTAAGCATTTGAATGATGATAGGTATAGGTGAATATGACATGTTGACCTATGCTACATAGCCATAGCTACTGGTCTTGAGAATTCAACAAAACCGCCACCATGCACCACCGGGATCGAACATGAAGAAACGATTGAACCGATGATAGGCCGTTGGTTTTATCGAGCCTCTAGTGCTTTCTTGAAGAGTTCACTCCCTTCACCAGCCCCAAACACCTCAAAATTTTCGTGAGCATGTATAAACGGGTGTTTAGGATTCCAAAACCATCAACCTTGTGGTTAAAAACCGATCGAAATGACATCGAACTAGTTGTTGGGACGGCTGGTGGTATGTGAAAACTTCATTTAAGTGGTTCACCTCCTTCCAAGTTTCCAAATGGTACCGAAGTTTGTGAGAAGGTAGCCTTGGATGTTAGGAAGTACTTGTTAAAATTTCACTTTAAGACTTGGTCTAAAAGTGGGTGAACCGACCTTTACAATGACTGGTCCACAAGTTGGACAACCATAACTCAGGTTTCATCAACTTATCAATCATTGTCAAAGGAACAACATAACATATAAATGTTATTACTTGAGTACGACCATTTGTGGACACCATCATAGCATCATAAGCCACCCAGGCTAATACTTATGATCATGTATGTATAAGGACTCGGTGAAAAGGGAGGACTCAGCACCATGCTTATGCGAGTTGCTACATTATTCTCTTTAGCATAGGAGTGTGTCATCTCCTAATCGTGCCAAAGAATAGGCTTTAATAAATGAACATGGCTAAGAAGGATCATCGGGGGGGTCTTTGGCGTCACACATGCTTATGAAAGCAAGACGCGGATGACATAAATATCATCATCGGTCATGAGCCCTGTTCACGACTCCACCAATGTACTTTGGTGTCTTTGATCCAACTAGTTTCTTTGTTCAAAGAAAATGATGTCCATGACAATACCGTGGTATATGGATCATCAAACTGTCCAAACTCCGGACTATTAAAGCCTAAATGTGTCAATGTCCTAATACATCTTCTGGTTACCAAAACCGATGCAAGCCGGACCATATTGACTCATGAATATTTTTCTTTTCACATATCCAATACAAGTGATGCATAAGATTTTATTCTCACAAATCACAATGAGATGCTATGAGTGATACACTTTGGCATATATATCATCGAGTCATAACATGGTTCAATTGTTACGGAACATATGTGACTAGAAAATGCCATTCGGCATTCAACAACTTGAGCATCATACCGCTCATTGATTGTGATGACCTACTCATCATAGTCACAATGGATTTATAAACCGAAATCCAAAAATATCATGTTCCTTGAAAATAGCTTAATACGCACTCAATTTCTCTTGCAAAATTTTACAAACATGAGCATAGCGAACACTCTAACAACATAGAGATTTTATACTTGATATGATCAAAATGATCTATCATATTGAGTGCACAACATGGCAAGGTTTTATGCCTAAGGGGCAAAATTACGACACAAGCATGGTGTAAAACTACCATGCACACGCTCGACCTTCTTATAAGGGTGTGTGTTTTGGGCTTCCCCAAGGAAACTGTTTTTCAACATTTGAAAGATGATAGTTTAGCGTACAACGCATACCAAAAACTGCATCATCTATGGCAAATTCGGCCAAAAAGAGGTTGAAAAACATGTGTCATAAGACCACTTGCAAATTCAAGATGAGAACCAAGTTGGTTGGGACAAAAGTTAGCACAATCGCTGGAAATAAAATTCCGCGCAGCTTGACCTTTGTTCACTAAAATAGCGATAACTCCCTTGTTAGGAAGGCTATGGATGAACGGTCAGATGTTCTGGAAACTAGACTTCCGTATCTTTCTATCCATATATTGTGCACCACACGGATCATTAAACTCAGATCACAGTGCATGTTTTAATTGACTGCTTTAGTATTTCCCAAGATTAGTGAGAAAACAAGGTTGAGACCATATCCAATGGCATAAGTGTTGATGCAAAAACCATGGCAATAACAGCCATAGGTGCGTTTAAATGCAGCAGGTGTTCGATTTCTTATCTCGACTAATGATCCTTTCGGTAACTCCACCTTGGTAGACTTGCAGAGAAAGTAGGAATGTCGGTACAACTAAGGCTGTTTAAAAACCACTTATTCCGTTTGAACTTTCAAAGCATAAACAAATACCAAGGAGGATGCGCCTAGTCATGATCAAAAGTGTAGACAAAATCCACCAAAGTGCATCAATCAACCAAGTATTTTAATTCTCAATTTGCAAGCATACGTCATAATAGCCATGTTATATGGATGCAATGCGGTGCATCATAATTAAGCATTTTGAACCATGAGACATAATGAATATACCATAACAAACTCGTCTTGACCATCCAATAAGATCGACTAAACATAGTCAAATGTATAAGGCACATGCCTTTACAAATACTCGGAGAAGTATTCGGACCTATAGTCATACGAACTATAATCGAGGTCAACGAATTCATGTATTTACCGCAATATGCCATTGCTTTACATGTTGAAACTCATGAGAATTACTCGTACATTCTTTCATATATCATGTTGCAAGGAGACGATATAAGTCTACACCCACATGCAATATTTTATTTTAATAAGATGAAAGATGGAGTTTTCCAAGTATGGGATTGGGTCAAGACCAACGTGGTGGTCGCTCAATTCAACGTGACAATTCCGTCACAAATCGATTTTAACCACGACATATCCGTCGCAATCGATGTTTGTCCCATTTGTATGTCACAAATCCGTGACTAATTATGAACGAGTCATAACTTTACCGTTACCGACAATGTTCATTTTTTTTTTTCAATTGTTGGTTTAAAATCGACAAAACAGCGACATCAAATCGCACCCAAAACGTGGTGTATGCAACAACCACAAATATCGACTTTCAACAATTATCCGTGACTCCCCCAGGACCGTCACACAGTTTACTTCGACATTCGAGAGTGATACCATCTCTCATTGTCTCATCCACCGCAAAGTAGCGTGGGAGATAAAGAACCCAAATACCCAATTCCCCAAAAAGAAAATTTCCCAAAAGAGAGGAATTGAAAAACGGAAACTTTAATAAAGTCTTACGGGTACTTGGTTCCATATATGCTTTGATCCTTGAACGGGAGATTCTCTCCATATGAGCAACATATTTACGTGGGTACTCCGTTCTATATTTACTTTGATCCTTGAACGGGATAAATATGGCTTTTTCTCCATAGCGTGCACATCATCATGAGTGACGTATTTTCCTATATACACGTAAAACATAAACATGTAAGATTCATAAGTGTACAAATCAATGAACAAATGAATCATTAATTAGGAAAAGATGGAGAGTTTAGAAACGCCCGAATAGGGCTACTGGGCTCGATAATTTGGCCAAAAAAGGACTCGAGCGCGGCGGTGCAGTAGCTCGGTATTGGATGAGGTCAGATCTCCAAATTTCCTCGTAAAAATCTGCTTCTGTTCGGCGGCAGATTCAGTATTCAATATTACTCAGAATCCGATCTCCACCGTTGAATATACAGATATTTGTGTTGGGAAGCTGCTGCCAAAATTTCACACCGATCCGACGGTTAACGAATCGGGAAACATGATTTTGGTACGACTGCGCTGTGCAGAAAATTTACGCGCGGAAATTCTCGTCTTTCGTTTTTTTTTTTTTTTGGGATTTCTGAATTTCGGACGAATTTTTCCTACTCAGTTGAGATACTACGTGCTGATAACGTGTTTGAGGAGAAAGTAAAGACAGCAACTCAATTGTATTCATAACACTGATAGAGGGGCCTTTATATAGGCATTACAATGAGAGTCCTTCCATACATAGGATTCCTAGATAAGGTAAGACATCTAATAGGATCCTACTACCTCTAGAAGGATCTAGAACCTTCCATCTATGTATCTACAATCAGTATTAGGTAAGACACATCACGGGAATAATAATTCCCGGAACACTCCCCCTGTGTCGAGCACTAATACAACAATGGTGCAGAAGATGTTGCCTTCGTAAAAACCTATTCCAAGCCAAAACAAAACCCCATGGGAAAAACAAAGGCTTGATGAGGAAAAGATTGCAACGCACCAACATAACATGTCATGTATACTCCCCCTGATGTATACATAACGACTCCCCTGATGAGTACCTCAAATCATAGGAGTCAGATGCCAAGTTGCCCTCACAACTATACCAAGGAAAAACTCAGTGGGAAAAATTCCTCTTGGTTTAAGTTGAACAGAAGTACAACGCATCATTGTATGGATGTTCTCATATGTCGCCTCGTTAAAAACCTTATCAAGTGAAAACCCAGTGGGAAAAACAAACCTTGGTTTAAGGACAAAAAGAGCGCGACACATCCAAAGTGCAGAGTCGCTAAAGATTTATCAAGTTTTCTAAAGTCTTGACCTCCATGCACTAAATCAGTCATAACTTCTTCGATTCAATAGGTATCAACGAAACTGTAAGAACGTATGAAAACTAGACACTCATAGCTTTTCATTCACATACAGTACGTAACCTAGATCGACCTGAGCAGATCACAAAGCTCTATCGAAGTTGACTCAGCAAATTACCGGACATATCCTGTCCTACTTTGCAACAATAGTCCTATGTCACTCAACATGATGGATGTGATCAAATGGTTGGTTTCCTTGGAAAGTAGACACAAACCTTTCCAATGTCACCAATTTCACCATTTTCCATCAAGTGAGCTGCCCTGTAGGTCATATGGGAGATAGACCAACACATTCTGGGCAGATTCGGGTATCAGTTTTCAAGTGTCATTTTTATCGAGATAGAGCGAGCTTCAAGCTTCTTGTCAATCACAGACATTGCGTGAGCGCATCCTAGGCCATCATCACAGTGGCTTTACCGGATTATTACAAATGAGTGCATCGAGTCAAACATGAGTACATAATACCGTACTTTTCTCTTAAGACTGCATCATCACTTAAGTGAGCAAAGTCTTATTATGACTTCGACTAGTCATTGGGAATCATATAGGCATTACTTTATCGTCTCTTAGGGAAACCGTCCCTTAGATTGCCTTAAACGGATCGATGAATACGCATCATCAAGTGTCCCCAAGATCCTTTCATTCTTAACTTTGGATTTAGCGGAATCTCTTAGTCTCACAAGAGTACATCACTATAAACCCTTAGTTTTACACGCAAAAGCTTCATATCTCTTTCAAATCAAGTATATACTTAGTATGCGTTCCCGACAATCACTTGTCGACGCGCTCCGTGGTCAGGAGCCACTTGATTTGAGTCTGATCCACCACGAGATCTTTTTTATCACTTAACTTAGTTCCCCACTAAGATAAGATTTAACCACAAGCTGCACGTCAGTTTTTGGAAAACTATCTAACTAAAAAGATAGTGGATGCTATAACATCCATTACGATAGCACAACTAAGTTTCGTGTCATCGTAGTCGATTCCAGTGCGTTCATGAGAAACCTCGCGCCATGAGGTGAGTTTAACTCTTTCTCTCACTCGCTTTAACAAAGTATACGGATAGATCTTATCTTTGGAGTGTCGGTACCACTTCAACAAAGGGCTATCACTTTGTTCATACTGGAGTCGCATATGTTTCCATTTTAGGCCAAGGCTACAACGTTGTAGATTTTCAACGAAGTATGGTTCGATTAAACTCACATTCCACGTCCTCATGAACCGGCTTTATTCATAGAGTACTCTTTATGGATTGGCATTCATTGAGGCGTCCCCCAATGATGACTGTAATCCAGAATCACATGAGACGGATGAGTTCATTTGATCATATGATCAAGTTTCATGTACCAAGCTCGCATACATTCTTAGCGAGAGTATTTATCGAACCAAGTGGCATCCCAATACTCGATGAGATCCACGGCCTAGTAACACCATCTACCACAATTTGTGATGTTACCATATCACCATTTATAGGTGACGAACGTCCATGACCGGACACAATCCTTGCAGACATGTTTACAGCATGTATTTAATCTCGTCACTTTAGGGAACTTGGTGAGGCACAGTAGGGACAAACTACGACAATTCCAAGTCGTTCTACTCGAACATGATCGTTCGCATCTCCCCCTAACGACGGGAAGACTGGCTCATCAAAGTGGCTTACGAGATCGTCTGCCAAGGTACATTTTAAGAGGACTATGAGTGAAAGCGCATGTCATATTCATCATTTATAACCCGTCATAATGCGTTGTGGTGACGCACTTTGGCACATGAATATGTGGACGATAAAGGTTTTCATTGTTAACAATATCCAGTTAACAAAATGCATACTGTTACACTCGTAACTAAGCATTTGAATGATGATAGGTATAGGTGAATATGACATGTTGACCTATGCTACATAGCCATAGCTACTGGTCTTGAGAATTCAACAAAACCGCCACCATGCACCACCGGGATCGAACATGAAGAAACGATTGAACCGATGATAGGCCGTTGGTTTTATCGAGCCTCTAGTGCTTTCTTGAAGAGTGCACTCCCTTAACCAGCCCCAAACACCTCAAAATTTTCGTGAGCATGTATAAACGGGTGTTTAGGATTCCAAAACCATCAACCTTGTGGTTAAAAACCGATCGAAATGACATCGAACTAGTTGTTGGGACGGCTGGTGGTATGTGAAAACTTCATTTAAGTGGTTCACCTCCTTCCAAGTTTCCAAATGGTACCGAAGTTTGTGAGAAGGTAGCCTTGGATGTTAGGAAGTACTTGTTAAAATTTCACTTTAAGACTTGGTCTAAAAGTGGGTGAACCGACCTTTACAATGACTGGTCCGCAAGTTGGACAACCATAACTCAGGTTTCATCAACTTATCAATCATTGTCAAAGGAACAACATAACATATAAATGTTATTACTTGAGTACGACCATTTGTGGACACCATCATAGCATCATAAGCCACCCAGGCTAATACTTATGATCATGTATGTATAAGGACTCGGTGAAAATGGAGGACTCAGCACCATGCTTATGCGAGTCGCTACATTATTCTCTTTAGCATAGGAGGGTGTCATCTCCTAATCGTGCCAAAGAATAGGCTTTAATAAATGAACATGGCTAAGAAGGATCATCGGGGGGGTCTTTGGCGTCACACATGCTTATGAAAGCAAGACGCGGATGACATAAATATCATCATCGGTCATGAGCCCTGCTCACGACTCCACCAATGTACTTTGGTGTCTTTGATCCAACTAGTTTCTTTGTTCAAAGAAAATGATGTCCATGACAATACCGTGGTATATGGATCATCAAACTGTCCAAACTCCGGACTATTAAAGCCTAAATGTGTCAATGTCCTAATACATCTTCTGGTTACCAAAACCGATGCAAGCCGGACCATATTGACTCATGAATATTTTTCTTTTCACATATCCAATACAAGTGATGCATAAGATTTTATTCTCACAAATCACAATGAGATGCTATGAGTGATACACTTTGGCATATATATCATCGAGTCATAACATGGTTCAATTGTTACGGAACATATGTGACTAGAAAATGCCATTCGGCATTCAACAACTTGAGCATCATACCGCTCATTGATTGTGATGACCTACTCATCATAGTCACAATGGATTTATAAACCGAAATCCAAAAATATCATGTTCCTTGAAAATAGCTTAATACGCACTCAATTTCTCTTGCAAAATTTTACAAACATGAGCATAGCGAACACTCTAACAACATAGAGATTTTATACTTGATATGATCAAAATGATCTATCATATTGAGTGCACAACATGGCTAGGTTATATGCCTAAGGGGCAAAATTACGACACAAGCATGGTGTAAAACTACCATGCACACGCTCGACCTTCTTATAAGGGTGCGTGTTTTGGGCTTCCCCAAGGAAACTGTTTTTCAACATTTGAAAGATGATAGTTTAGCGTACAACGCATACCAAAAACTGCATCATCTATGGCAAATTCGGCCAAAAAGAGGTTGAAAAACATGTGTCATAAGACCACTTGCAAATTCAAGATGAGAACCAAGTTGGTTGGGACAAAAGTTAGCACAATCGCTGGAAATAAAATTCCGCGCAGCTTGACCTTTGTTCACTAAAATAGCGATAACTCCCTTGTTAGGAAGGCTATGGATGAATGGTCAGATGTTCTGGAAACTAGACTTCCGTATCTTTCTATCCATATATTGTGCACCACACGGATCATTAAACTCAGATCACAGTGCATGTTTTAATTGACTGCTTTAGTATTTCCCAAGATTAGTGAGAAAACAAGGTTGAGACCATATCCAATGGCATAAGTGTTGATGCAAAAACCATGGCAATAACAGCCATAGGTGCGTTTAAATGCAGCAGGTGTTCGATTTCTTATCTCGACTAATGATCCTTTCGGTAACTCCACCTTGGTAGACTTGCAGAGAAAGTAGGAATGTCGGTACAACTAAGGCTGTTTAAAAACCACTTATTCCGTTTGAACTTTCAAAGCATAAACAAATACCAAGGAGGATGCGCCTAGTCATGATCAAAAGTGTAGACAAAATCCACCAAAGTGCATCAATCAACCAAGTATTTTAATTCTCAATTTGCAAGCATACGTCATAATAGCCATGTTATATGGATGCAATGCGGTGCATCATAATTAAGCATTTTGAACCATGAGACATAATGAATATACCATAACAAACTCGTCTTGACCATCCAATAAGATCGACTAAACATAGTCAAATGTATAAGGCACATGCCTTTACAAATACTCGGAGAAGTATTCGGACCTATAGTCATACGAACTATAATCGAGGTCAACGAATTCATGTATTTACCGCAATATGCCATTGCTTTACATGTTGAAACTCATGAGAATTACTCGTACATTCTTTCATATATCATGTTGCAAGGAGACGATATAAGTCTACACCCACATGCAATATTTTATTTTAATAAGATGAAAGATGGAGTTTTCCAAGTATGGGATTGGGTCAAGACCAACGTGGTGGTCGCTCAATTCAACGTGACAATTCCGTCACAAATCGATTTTAACCACGACATATCCGTCGCAATCGATGTTTGTCCCATTTGTATGTCACAAATCCGTGACTAATTATGAACGAGTCATAACTTTACCGTTACCGACAATGTTCATTTTTTTCAATTGTTGGTTTAAAATCGACAAAAGCAATGACATCAAATCGCACCCAAAACGTGGTGTATGCAACAACCACAAATATCGACTTTCAACAATTATCCGTGACTCCCCCAGGACCGTCACACAGTTTACTTCGACATTCGAGAGTGATACCATCTCTCATTGTCTCATCCACCACAAAGTAGCGTGGGAGATAAAGAACCCAAATACCCAATTCCCCAAAAAGAAAATTTCCCAAAAGAGAGGAATTGAAAAACGGAAACTTTAATAAAGTCTTACGGGTACTTGGTTCCATATATGCTTTGATCCTTGAACGGGAGATTCTCTCCATATGAGCAACATATTTACGTGGGTACTCCGTTCTATATTTACTTTGATCCTTGAATGGGATAAATATGGCTTTTTCTCCATAGCGTGCACATCATCATGAGTGACGTATTTTCCTATATACACGTAAAACATAAACATGTAAGATTCATAAGTGTACAAATCAATGAACAAATGAATCATTAATTAGGAAAAGATGGAGAGTTTAGAAACGCCCGAATAGGGCTACTGGGCTCGATAATTTGGCCAAAAAAAGGACTCGAGCGCGGCGGTGCAGTAGCTCGGTATTGGATGAGGTCAGATCTCCAAATTTCCTCGTAAAAATCTGCTTCTGTTCGGCGGCAGATTCAGTATTCAATATTACTCAGAATCCGATCTCCACCGTTGAATATACAGATATTTGTGTTGGGAAGCTTCTGCCAAAATTTCACACCGATCCGACGGTTAACGAATCGGGAAACATGATTTTGGTACGACTGCGCTGTGCAGAAAATTTACGCGCGGAAATTCTCGTCTTTCGTTTTTTTTTTTTTTTTGGGATTTCTGAATTTCGGACGAATTTTTCCTACTCAGTTGAGATACTACGTGCTGATAACGTGTTTGAGGAGAAAGTAAAGACAGCAAATCAATTGTATTCATAACACTGATAGAGGGGCCTTTATATAGGCATTACAATGAGAGTCCTTCCATACATAGGATTCCTAGATAAGGTAAGACATCTAATAGGATCCTACTACCTCTAGAAGGATCTAGAACCTTCCATCTATGTATCTACAATCAGTATTAGGTAAGACACATCACAGGAATAATAATTCCCGGAACAATTAGTTTATTTTGGGAGCTATATTAATATTAAAATTTAAATGTTACTTTAGGAGATGAGGACTTGGAGCCTAGGACTTGAACTGCACACGCATCTCAATTTTCAAGGATAATCATCGTATTTCAAGGTGGGGATTTTACGCTTGTTTTATTTAATGCATGATGTTACTTGTATATATGCTTGTTTCTTGCCAAACATTTATATGCTCAAAATTTGCATATTAATTACGTTGTAGCCTCCAATGAGTAGTGGGCATAATATGCTCAAATTTTGCATAATATTAACGTTGTAGCCTCCAATGAGTAGTAGACATAATGTGCTCAAAGTTTGCATATTATTTACGTTGTAGCCTCCAATGAGTAGTAGGCAGTATGCACAAAGTTTGCATATTAATGGCCCTCGGGCAATCACCAGGTTCAGGCATGTCATATCTACTTGGCAACATGTATGTATTTAAATTTAACAAAGCGTTCCCTCCTCACTGAGCGAGTTGAAAGCTAACCCCATTATTTAAACCTTTCAGGTTGAGGAGTCTGGCGTGGCGGGCAAAGGCGTGTCATGATAATAATAATTATCATCTTTATTATTTATTTTGTTCATTTAAAGTTTTAACATTGGCTTCAATATCATGTTGGATATTATGGATGTTTGAAATATTGAGAATTTTTATTTACTTGCGAAATGAATGACCTAACTTCAATTTCTGCTGAAATTATTCAATTAAATTTTTTTTGGGATATTTAATCTCCCTTGAAATTATTTTAAAAAGATATTTTAAAAGGTGGTCGCTACACTAAACCTCTAAAAAATACAAGCAAAATCATAAATCTTTGTTGCAAGCAATAATCTTCTCCTCCCACCTTTGCCTTTGATAAATAATTGTCACAAATAATTTAAAGTCAAATACATTACAATTCTTTATATCATATGCCATAAATATTTATTATACTTATTATGTCATTTCAGATAAATCTGTAATTATTTGAAATAAATATATGTATGTCTCAAATAAATTTGTTGTTGGTCTTCTCTGAATTTCCAATAATGTAATTACAATAAAATTACAAATAAAGCAATCTATTACAATTCTAATAAATTAAAAAGTTGAATAAAAATAATACAACTTTAGCATATGCGAGTAGAACTCTTTTCGTAAGACAATTTTGCCCTCGTATAAGAGCTGACGACTCAGGCAAGATGCCCCCAAGATACAACTGCTACGTTTCTGAGTTAGGTACTCTCCAAAATTCAGAACTCCGGCGAACGTTCAATTGCTGGAAACTGGGCACGAAAAACAAGAAGAAAATATGCTACAATACGTGGTATGCCTGTATTTCGTTTTATGTTATTGTATATGAAATGAAATGCATAAGACCTCCTTTTATAGGGTCCAATTCCACTCCATCAGGTGGTGGGGAGTTACGACATATTAAAGCGCTATTAATTCTCTTTAATCATTCAGCTGAATAGTTATCTCCATAAATAGTCTCATTTTATTCGGTCATTACATTATGGAGTGTGAAGAGACATATTCGAGAAGCTGGGTTCTCAACCTGGCTCATTTCAGCCGCTACCAAATATCAGCTGGGTTTTTAGCCTCCAAAATTCAACTGGGTTTTCAACCACCAAAAGTTGGCTGAGTTTTTGTCCGCTAAACAGCAACTGGGTTTCTATCCTTGGCTGCTTGCAGCTGGGTTTCTAACTAAGCCCACAAGGCCCCAGTCGCCCAAGTCCAGCCCAAAGTCCAAGAACCAAGAACCAAGAACCACGACCCACGGCCCGTGCCCGAGCCCCAGTCGGCCGGCGGGCGGGCGACGGCGGTGCACGTGTGGGCTTTGCATCGACCCACTAGTGTATACTACTAGCTTGTTGGACTACCCATACACTTTCTCACTAATAAACTAGTCAAGAAAGCTTTAATTTCCCAATGTGGGATAACCTTTCATATCCACTTTAACTCTTCACCATTTCAATTGAATGGTCAATTTTAATCATTTATTCTAACTCACCGGAAATCGATTTTGAGAAAATTAAAATCCTACATTTATCTCCTCGAAACGAGGGTTCACATTTTAATATTTAATTCCCAAAATTAAATATTTTATTATCATTAAATTAGTTTGAGTTAAACTCATTTTTCTAAAACCAATTTCCAACATTTGTGATATAAAAATAAATAATCACATTATACTAAATATTCGTAACCATATTTATTAACATGATTTTAAAATAATTTCATATTTTTTGAATCATATTATCATTTTTATTATGATGTTCGAAAATAATTATATATTCAAGCTAATACTAATTTAAATTCGGCTTTATTATAATTAATTATATATATCATATGCATAAATATTTGTTATTGTTGAAAATATATTATTTTATGGACATAACTTGCAGGATAAGACATTTAATGGGCTAAGATGCCTAGTAGGCTTTTAGAGTTACATCCCTATTTGTTAGTATAAATATTTCTCTTTTGATTGTATTCTTGTACTCAGAAACACACAAATTATAGTGAACACTCTCCTGGCTTGGTATGCCCCCAGATGTAGTCATTATTGACGAACTGGGTCAATAAATCTGTTCTTTTTATTTTTATATTTTATAACACGTGTAGGTCACAAGTCATCCAGGAATAAGTCTAGAGGGGGGTGAATAGACTTATTGAAACTCTTAAACTCTTTTCTCCGAAGAGTGAGTTTCTCAGCTGATAGATATACGGAAATCAGTTGATGACGAAAACAAAGCTAATCAATGGAACAGTAAAGTATGAATGCAACAGTTAAGTATGATGTTGAAAACAGTAAAAAACGCAGGCAGTTATAGTGGTCTCAGAGGTGGGGTAATCCTCTACTAATCCACTTTCTACAAACCAGTTGGATATGAATCCACTATAATTCTCAACCAGTGATTCTTTTACTTAGCTACAACAACTTCCAACCAGTGGAAATCCCGTCGTTGCAACTCCTCTTTGACTGCCTAGCACCACTTGATTCTTCAAATACTTGGATGTCTATCAGTCTCGCAACTTCAACCAGTGAAGTACCCTGAACTTAGGTTTTAAGACAAGAGTGTTTGTCTTCTCCAACTAAGAGCTTTCTTCAAATAAGAACTTCGAGTACTGCTCTTTTCACGATGCTATATGATTGCTTTGATTGCTTTGATAACTTTGATCACTTGAGAGTTTTGTTCGCATCATACTGCTCATCTTCAAATCTTCGGATATATATATAAGTGTCGATCCTTGACCATACTTCATAGCTATTGCAAATCTTGTAACAAATCCGTCCTTTGGAGAGACTTCTTTGTTTATTTTTCTGAACGTTGCAAGGCTGGATTCCCATATTTTAATCCATCGTTCGACCGTTGTGAAGACTTTGTATGTGAGTCGCCGAATCTTTTTGAATATAATAAGATTAAAGTCTTCAGTGGTAGGTCTGGATGAATTATTTTAATTCATATCCTTTGCGGGAATCTCTCCAATTTGTCCCTTCACGCTTACATGTGACTTTCCGTAAGTATTGACTATTCAACGCATGCTGACGTGTACTTGGAGTACTTGGATGATCTCTTATAAGTCAAGTTGTCTGATGTCTAGTCAGCTTCTCTGCAGTTTGGACTTCTCTGCTGATGACTTCTCTGATGTCCTGTTGAGACTTGCCTGATCAGATGACTTGTCTGAAGTCTTCCGTCTTGATGGATTTTGAATTATCTATTAATCAGACTTCAGATGTCTCGGTCTGATGATAACTCGACTGCAGTCTGGTCAACCATCACTGATGAATTTGTTTCTGTGATTTAGACTTGACTGTGACTTCGGCTTTACTGCAGTGTTTGGTTTACACTTCTCTGAAGTACTTATCTGTACTTTTGTACTTAGCCGTTTTTTAGCCTAACTTAAATGGCCTATAGAAGATACTCATTTGGTTCTTCTTTACATTTTGCCAAGTATTTAACTTAACATAATTTGGCCTATGGAAGATACTCATCTGGTTCTTCCTTGCATTTTTGCCAAGTAATAAACATTTGAATTATAATAATGACATCATCAAAATCTAACAAGTATTCCTAACAAATTCCCCCTATTTTGATGAAGGCAAAACTTAAGCAAATTATTCAAATGAACAAGTCTGCACTTGACTGCTAGACACAAACTAAAATCAGTCTAGTTTTGAGACAATGGGGGTTGTCATTCAAAAGACTGTTATATTAATTTTTTTATATTGTTTTACAAGTACATGGATTTCAATGATCAACACAAATACAGGAAAATTACAAGTACAAAATTTACATCAAACAAAAAATATGAGTACAAACAAATCATCTGGCTCTGCCTCTGCCTCTGCGGATAGGCTGCTTGGCAGGTCTGATAGGCTTAGCTCCAATTGGCCTTCTCTTGATGGGGGCTAGGCCGTATTTTCTCCTGACAACGAGGGCAGCAAAGTCTTGTTCTTCTTGTGAAAAGAACTTATGTTCGTCACACAGCTTCTTTATCTTCCTCTACAGTGCTAATTCATCCAAATTATTATTTGGTAAGGTGGGAGGATCTTTAGGCCTGAAGGGAGGAATCATGGGGTATGCGTTATATCCTTTTGCATGTTTTAGTAGGACGACCCAGAGATTTGAATGTGCTGTTTCCATGAAGTTAATAAAAGCCTGCTGTGGGGAGCAATTTTTATCCTGGAGTAACTCCCAGATATAAAAATCTCTGACGAACTTTTTCTTTGCAGATCCCCACATAGGTGCAGCTTCGACAGGAAGGAAATCTTCAACATACCACAACTCTTTGCCTTCCCATTCTAGTGTTGGCTCGTCCCCAATTCTGGTCCTCCTTCTTTTGGCTGCAGGCTGATCATCAGTCTGCTCTCGGTCAGCTTCTTCCTTCCACTTTGCAGATGATGTCCCAACTGTAATTAATTGGACATCTTGCTTCCTCTTCGTCCTCAGCTCCTGAACTCCTCTTACTTCCCCCTGCCTACTTCCTTCCCCCTGTAACCTCTCTTCCCCTTTTTTGCCAGCACCAACTAATAAAGTTAACTGCTGCTCCATTCTGTGCATCCAGTCAGATATGCCAAAGGGCATTATGTTGTTTGTAGGAGGAGGTGGTTGAGAGATATTCCGCTGCAGCAAGGTATCTATCTTGGCATTAATGGACTACAGGTCAGGAGTGATTTGAGTGGCAAGCATCTCTCCAACAGTGTATTTCACAATTTTTCGTATCAGCTCAGACATCACAGGTGTAATGTGTGATGTCTGCGGAGAGTGCTCACCTGAGCCTTCGACGCCTGCAGGTAGGTGTGCGGATGACCCACCTGTCTGCAGACTCCTGTCTGCAGGTGGCTTACCATATGGGGTCTGCTCTGGGGTCCCCGATCTGTCATCCTCAGCCAGGTCTGCGTCTAGGAGTGAGTATAGCGGGCGGTGTGCCCGACCTTGTCTCGATACAACTCTAACTTCCTTTTCTTAAATGCCTTCTTTTCCTTTTCTCCTTCTGCCTCTTTCTCTTTGTCCTCCTCTTTTTCTCCTTCCTCCTTTTCTTCTTCCTTTTCTTCCTCTTCATCATTATCCTTTTCTTTCTTAGCCTCCTTATCGTCATCCTTACCATCATCATCATCATCGTCATTTTTTTCTTCATCATTAGCATCATTTTTATCATCATATTTCTTTTCAACTTCTTCATCCTCAACTTCTTCTCCTTCTTCTTCTTCTTCATCCACCAACTCCACAGTTTTTTCGACTTCTTCTTCTCCTGAATGTTTTTTAACTAAGATATTTTCTTCTTCTCTTTCATCCTGTCTCTCCTCTTCATCCTCAACAATAATAAATTCTTTTTCAACTTCTTCATCCACTAACTCTTATATCCTTATCTCTTTCTCTTCAACTTCTCCTTCTTCATCAATAGATTCATCAAATATATTGTACATAATAGTATAGATAAATTGGTCCATGTTGGTTTTAAAATTGGACATGAACCAATTTTCCTGAAGTAACAAAATCGCGTCTGACTCGTTGCAAAAGTGTATCAGCGCTTCTTTAGTAGCTTGGGGATACTCACAGATACTCACTTCAATGTAGGATTGCAGTTGAGCGAAAGAAAATGATTTTAAAATTTTCCATTCCTCATAAATATATACAAAGGAATGTTTTAGAGCAAGGGGTTTTACCAATTTGAGCTGCTCTATTGACAGGTTGAAAGTATTGTTGTCAAGCAGGTTGAAGGTGTAGTTTGCTTCAGGTATGTGAATTATCAACCCTGCTTCTTCTTCTTCTGACATGTACTGGGGAGTGAGAAGAGGGACAATCTGGGTCTCCAGGCTGGCAGGAGCAGGCTGGTCTTCCATATGAATAGGTGACCTAGCTGCAGGGCTGAAATATTGCTCTGGCTGCTCCTCTTCACTAAACTGCAAATGCCTGGGCCTCTTCGGAGATGGTTCTGGGGAGGAGTGGATGACTGATGGTTCGCCAGGGGCAGGTACCCTTCTTTTGAAACGGAGGGCTAGAGGGGTATTATCTGATTCCGTCTCGGACTGAACTGCAGGTGAGTCGCGGGCTGCAGCGTGGTCTGACTCATCTGATATAGACGGGTGTCTGTAGGGAGTTCGTCCTACAGTCATGTCCTTCAGCATTTGGGCTGCTTTCCGTTCTCCACCTAATCTCCTCAGAGTCTCTTGGTCTAAGTGACCAAGTCTTTTGTTGATATGGAAGGGGTCAACACTTCCCTTTGCCACACCAAGCTTCTCTAGCATCCAATTGAGTTGCGTCCCGTATGCAAGCTTTGTCTTGAACCTCTTCTCGTCATCAAGCCATTCGGCCTTGTTGACTTCTCGCACCAACTGTCTGTAGATGTAGTCAGCCCAGTCAATTGGTTCGTCGTGAATTAGTGCTACCAGCACCATGAACTTTGTTGATGAGAGTTGGTCATAGCTTCCTGCCATTCCCATTACTATTTTGTTGGTGATATCCAACGCATAGCGATATTCTTTCTTTAATTCGCTCCTCTTGGCAGTCAGCTTCAATTTAGATGGCTGGTCTTGGGCCTTGATTTTCAGCCATGTGTCAACTGCATTTTGTTTTTGGGCTTCGACCGCCACGCCATGGGACTCCATCCCAAAGGTTCTTCCGACTGTTTCACGGGTGATATCCACTTGGACACCACAGATTGAACTCCTTATGCCCGATTCAAGAACTCGAGCCTCTCGATAGAACGCGATAACAGCCTCCTTGTAAAGATGTCGGGGGCTGATATCCAGGAATGGGTATATCCCATTCGTCTTCATCGCTTGGATGAGGTAGCGCACGTCGTTCTCCAGATTGGATTCCAGCAATCCTTCAAAGTCAACGACCAAAGAGAAAATGATCTGGTCTTTCACCGCCTTGAGGTTCACTCAGTCAAAGTAAGATTCCATTTCTGCACAGTAAGAGATTTCTGAGTGTATGTAGAGTTCGTATGAATTTCTAATCTGAAGATTTAGGGTTTTGCGAGATTGAAGAAGGTAAAGTGAAAAGGCTTTTCCCGTCTTTAAAAAGAAAATGAAACGACGTTTGTAATTAAATATTCATTTATTTTAAATGGTGGTCCACCTTTTGAGGCTTTTAAAATTCAAATTAGTAATCGGTGGTCCAGCTTTTGAAAATTTGAAAATGGACGGTTGGATTTTGATTGGTCACAGTGGAGGTCGATTGAACTCGTAGTTGCCACGTGTATTTTAAACATATAGTATTATGCCACTTTTGATCCAAATAGTAATATGATATCATACAAATAATAATATAATATTCAGAAGTCGGTCAGGTATAGAAAACTTAGCTGGTTGACTGTTTGACTGTTTGACTCTTGACTACTCTGTATCAGGTGAGTTGACTCCTTTGACTTCTCGCCTGTGGTTTGATCAGCTAAGTTCCTTCGTCTGTCCTTCGTCTTCTTGTCTGCATCATGTAGGGTCTGATTCCTGTGATCAGCTTAGTCCGTCCTTCGTCTGATCTGCTTCAGCTAGCTTTTTCATCTGTACTAGATTCTCAATCTAGTAATCCAAGTTCCCTGCTTAGCTCTAAAAACCTTTCTTCTGGCAAAGGTTTGGTGAAAATGTCAGCAATTTGGTAGTTTGTACTGACTCTTTCAACTCCGACTCTCTTCTTAAGCACGTGATCTCTTATGAAGTGATGCTTAACACCAATGTGCTTTGTCCTTGAATGTAATACCGTATTGTTGGTTATTACAATACCACTATTGTTGTCACACCAAATTGGAACTTCATTGGCAATAATGTTGTTGTAATACCCGGTTGTAATTCATTCATTTTCATTCAGTAATTATCTGTGTGTAATTGTCACTCAGTAATTCTCACTCATTAATAATCACTCATCATTCATGAATCACTCATTTGCGTTCAATGTTGGCATGTTGTAATCGTATATCAGTTACCGATCGTCATTTTATCTCCGTTTTTTCAGATCGAGACGGGAGTATTATCATTTTCATTGTGATTGATAGCCTTGTACTGGGAGTATCATCCTTGGCTCGTGTTAGACTTGTTCACTTCCACATTCGTATGGTATGTCGGATCATTCATCAGTCGTATCGAGGAATCGGAGTTATCGGATTAATCCACCTTGGCCAGCATTGAGTTACGGCCGTAAGGTTCTGGGATACGGCCGTAAGTTAACGGGTACGGCCGTAAGTCATTTGATTCTGCCGTAAGTGGTCAAAGGTGCCAGGCATTTTGGCCGAAGGTGAGTTACGGCCGTAAGGTGGGTTGGATACGGCCGTAAGTGGTGTTCGTAAATTTCGGGTGTTGTCGACCAAGGGTGACTTACGGCCGTAAGGGTTGCGGCATACGGCCGTAAGTCGAGGAAGGTACGGCCGTAAGGCTTGGCCGGTTACGACCGTACACTGCAGGCAAGGTGCCTGGTCATTTCGACGAAGAGGGCTTACGCCCGTAAGGTTGGCCGGATACGGCCGTATCATCCGAGTTACGGCCGTAAGGTATGCGGGTACGTCCGTAAGGATGTCGGCGGATGTTTTTGACGAAGGCGGGTTACGCCCGTAACTCAGGAGCGGTTACGGCCGTAAGTCTGTCGGCAGGCTTTCGGACGAAGCCGAGTTACGGCCGTACGAGTTGGCCGGTTACGGCCGTAAGGCCGTTGACTTGGAATGTTACGGCCGTAAGAGGGCCGAGTTACGGCCGTAACTTCCGGCAGTATTTAAGGACTCGGCCGGGACATTTTTCACCATTTTCTTCCTTTCTTCATTTTGTTCCGAGAGAGAGACTTGAGAGAGGGATTTTTCCATCCTCAATCACTTGAGTGTTAGACTTTCATCATCCTCATTCATTTGGGAAGCTTGGATACTCGTTTTAACTCGTATTCATCGGATCGAAGTGGTTGGATCTTCAAGAGGTAATTTCTTCAACACCTTGGATTTCGATTTTGTGTTGAGAGATGATGTTTTGGACGTTATAATCATGTTATATGAAGGGATATGTATATGATTATGAGTTTGTATAAGGATTCATTGGATTATTGATGATTATTCTAGAACACTTTGAATATCGAGTTGAGATTGGGGGTTTTCAATTAATTGTCGTTATAATCACGTTTTTGGATATTCGTTTTGGATAATTAATCGTATTGAAGATGTTTTGTTGGTTTGGAACACTTCTTGGGGGATTTGATATTGGTATATTGAGGTTTGATTGTAAACAATCGGAGTTTGGACGCAACGTGTTTGATTTAATGCCTCAATGGACTTGGTTTAGTCGTATCGACGTGTTGAGTTCGTTATATTCATGTTTGTTACGTATGTTGAACGGATTGTTGGTTATTGTATTATTCAAGGTTGTTCGAGCGACCGATATCTCTATTGGGACGTTGTTCGTGGAAGGATAATTGTCGCCGGTGTTGAGTAAGTTAATTCTTACTCGGTTAAAAGGATATTCATCCCTTTTGATGTTGTTCATTCATAATCATAACTCATTCATTATTGTATTAACCGTATCAAAACTTGTTATTGTCAATTAATCACTTCAGTCATAAGAGCAGCGGTTCCAATCTTTTCGTTGAGCTATTATTCATTTCACTATCATTTTATCTCGGTGAGTCATTATTCGTTTCCGATGTCACTTTTGTTATATCGTGGCATTCCGGGTCATACTGGCGTGCCGGTTGGTATGTGTAGGATTTTCATGTCGGGCACGTGATGGCCATGTATTGGGAGTGATACATTGGACTGTGCACACGAGTTATATTGTCTCGTGAGACTGATTAGGTACAAGACCACATGTGTATTTGATCGATACTCGTTGGTGGCTTGTGCACGGACACATTTCCATCCCGGGCGTAGTGTGGCGCCACCCTTTGAGCCGTACTGTTAGTTGATTCATATGGCATGTTTGATTGCGTATGTTTCGACAGGATATTTCATAACTTCTTAAATAATCATGATTGTGTATTTTCAACCCTTGAGGATTGTTGTTCTTTGTAACTGACCCCGTTTGGGGATTTTGTTTTTCAGGTCTTGGCAAGGCAAAAGTACGGGGAGAACACGCTGACCTCGAGGAGTCCCAGTGATACTAGTAGGGGGCCCCGATCTTTCAGTTATTCATGTTATTGTCCTTTATTTTTCCGCTGCAGACTTTCATTTGAATACTCCGTTTCATTCAGTGTTGTGTATTTTATCTTCACATAAAATACACTAGTATTCGGTATTGTCCTGGTGTGTTGTAACTAAACTCCTCATCGGAGTAATTATTGTTGTAATGTAGTTCGGTACTACATTTATCCTGTGTAATTCATTCATCTTCATTTGCCTGGTGGGTCCCAGTTGGGGATCTACGACACTGTAATATCCGCCTAGTTTGGGGTGTTACAGAGTTGGTATCGGAGAGTGGTTTTGAATACTACCTTCCGAGTCATGTCTCATTTGAAATCATCGTCATCAGACTAGTATCATTGGACTTTCGCGTCACGTGTGACCTGTGCAAATGCCGAGCCAATCAGACCGGAAAAACTGTAAGATTTCTAACGCCATGGTATAATTTCTGGCAATAGTCATTCATTCATCATTCATCATTTAACAATCCTCAAACACCATCATTCATTGTGATTAGGACGATCATGTTAACTCATTAATCACTTAATTCATTTCATTACTCAGTTAATGATCCGGACGATCATGTTAATTCATTAATTACTCAATTCATTTCATTACTCAGTTGTTGATCTGGATGATCATATTATTAATCTTGTTAAGTTATTCAAGATAATCATTTCAAGAATTTCATCAGATATTCATGTCACTTCAGTAAATCATTCATATAATCACTAAGTTAGAGCATGTATACTCATTCTCATCATCTCATGACGTAATCATAACGTGATAATCATGCGGGAAATATAATCATTATGCGACCTTCCTACTTCAGTATGGAGAGAGCTGTCAGGGGATGCACGGGAAGAGGCCGCGGTGCGGGCCGAAACCCGAGAATTAATCACTCGCTGTCGGGAAATCGTGCCCAGGACTCGGCTCGATCAGAAGATGTTCGGGTTGATCCACTCACTTTTATGCAGGCCATCATGACCCATGTGCAGTTGCTCAATCATCATTGCGCCACTCTGACCGGATTAATCGAGAGAACTCTCCCGTATGAGCCAGCTGCTAAGGAAAGTGCTGAACAACAACCTTCATTTGTCAGTAAGAAATCAACGAAGCGTAATCAATCCGAAGGCGGTCAGTCAACCTTCAAGAAGCCTCGTGTGAGTCCAATCGTTTCTGAGCGACCTCCTACGGTGCATAATCGTGCGGGATCTCAATCCCGAGCGGCCAGTTCGGCCATCATCTGTTTTAATTGTGGAGAACCGGGTCATGTCAGCACCAAGTGTCTGAGACCGTCTATCACGTGCTACAATTGTGGGAATTTTGGGCATAAAGCCCGTTTTTGCCGAAAGGACTCCAAGTCGGCTCAGGCGGCATCTCAGGCCCCGAAGAAATTAGCGATTCAGAATCAGACTGCTCTGTCAACATCGTTTAAGACAATGGAAGCAAAGAGAGTTGGGGCTCATATTTATCAGACGGGAGCGTCCGGTTCGGGGGCCGGCAAGTCCCAGATTCATATGATGAGGAGGATCGACGATCCGGTGGCCCGAATGATTTCAGGTATACTAGTAATTTTATTTCAACCTGTGTGTACCTGTTGATGCTGGTACACCGCATTCTTTCATTTTCGAATCATGTTTGAATAGACTTATTTTGGGATAGTCCTATTGCTTGCGGATCTAATACCATCGGTCTACCTGACGATGGAAGATTTTTTTCGGAAACCATACCGAATTAAGCTTAATGACCGCGATTGGTTGATGAATCTAATCGTGGTGAATTTATCTTAGGACGATGTAATTTTCGGTATTAGTTGGATTGATCGTCTTGATACTATCCTCAGTGTTTGTTAGCGTTTGGTCGCTATCTTTCCGTCGTTGGTTGTCGAATGGGTGCTTCAGGGAAGTAATCCCCGTTGTTCCAGTAGAATTATTATTTTGGCGGAAGCAGAGAAATTCCGCAATCGAACTATTCAATCATTCATTGTATCATTTTCATCGATTGGCCTTTCTAAGGCAATCGAGTTATTCATCGATTGGCCTTTCTAAGGAAATCGAGTTATTCAATCATTCATTGTATCATTTTCATCGATTGGCCTTTCTAAGGCAATCGAGTTATTCAATCATTCATTGTATCATTTCCATCGATTGGCTTTTCTAAGGCAATCGAGTCATTCAATCATTCATTGTATCATTTTCATCGATTGACCTTTCTAAGGCAATCGAGTTATTCAATCATTCATTGTATCATTTTCATCGATTGACCTTTCTAGGGCAATCGAGTTATTCAATCATTCATTGCATCATTTTCATCGATTGGCCTTTCAAAGGCAATCGAGTTATTCAAACATTCATTGTATCATCTTCATCGATTGGCCTTTCTAAGGCAATCGAGTTGTTCAATCATTATTGGTATCTCTTTTTATCGATTGACCATTCTAGGGCAATCGAAATGTTCAATCATTCGTGATATCATTGTCATCGATTGACGATGTATTTCCAGACGAGTTATCTGGTTGCCTTCACGTAGATTAGTGGAATTCAGGAGTGAGTTGGAGACGGTACGTCCCCTTTATCGAAGGCATCGTATCGGATGGCCCCGACCAGGATGCAGGAGTTGAAGATTCAACTTGAGGAATGGTTCGAGAAAGATTATCTCCGACCGAGTGCGTCCCCGTGAGGAGCACCAGTGTGATCTGTCAAGGAGTAGGATGGCTCGTCTCGTGTGTGTATTAATTATCAGGAGCTGAACAGGGTGATGATCAAGATTAGTATCCTCTACCCCGTATTGATGATCTCTTAGATCAACTTCAGAGAGCTTCAATATTTTCCTAGGTCGACTTAAGATCTGGATATCACCAGTTGCGGATTCGAGAGTCGGATATTGCGAAGACGGCGTTTCAAAAACGCTATGGTCATTATGAGTTCGTAGTTATGCCGTTCGGGCTAACTAATGCACCTACGGTATTCATGGAGTTAATGAATCGGGTTTGTATCGACTTTTTGGATCGGTTTGTTGTTGTCTTCATCGATGATATTTTGTTTTATTCTCGTGATCGAGAGGAACACGAGGTACGTCTTCATCATGTTCTCGACGTGTTAAGACGCGAGTAACTTTATGGAAAGTTTTCTTAATGTGAGTTATAGGTGTCCGAAGTGACTTTTCTCGGACATGTAATTTCATCAGACGGAGTTCGCGTCGACCCTCAGAAGATGGAGGCTATCCGAGATTGGCAACCTCCGAAAGATGTTAAGGAAATCCGAGGTTTCTCATTAGCCGACATTATCCGACCCACGACCTGGAGCTATCAGCCGTGGTGTTCGCATTGAAGAATTGGCGTCATTATCTTTATGGCGTTACTTGCCAGATATTCACCGATCATAAGAGTTTAAAGTATATATTTACTCAGAAGGAGTTAAATATGCGACAGAGGCGGTGGTCAGAACTAATCAAAGATTTTGATATCGAGATCCTTTACCACCCGGGCAAGGCGAATGTTGTCGCCGACGCCTTGAGTCGTAAGTCCGTTCAGGAGCAGATGCTTGCTCGTCTAACAGTTCAGAAGGAGCTTCAGCAGGAATTCCTTAGACCCGAGATCGAGGTCTGGCTCCAGCGAGTTCAGGGACAGCTTTGTATGTTGGAGATTTCATCGTCACTGGAGGAGGTAATCCGAGAGAATCAGAGTTCAGACCCTTCATTGTTGCGCATCCGTGAGGATGTGGCTCAGGGGAAAGCCCCTGGATTCGTGGTCCACGAGGATGGACTTTTGAGATTTAAGAATCGGTTGTGCGTACCGGAGAATGACGAGTTGAAAAACTCGATTTTGAGAGAAGCTCATGCTACCCCTTATTCTGTTCATTCGGGGTCCAGCAAGATGTACAAGGACTTGAAACAAAATTACTAGTGGAGTAATATGAAGCGAGAAGTCGCAGAATTTGTTTCGAGATGCTTAACCTGTCAACAAGTTAAGATTGAACATCAGGGACCGGCGGGTATGCTGAAACCTCTCCCTATTCCAGAGTGGAAGTGGGAAGGCATTTCTATGGACTTCATCACGAGTTTGCCGATGAGTCGTCGTGGCATGAATACGATCTGGGTGATTGTGGACCGCTTAGCTAAATCAGCTCATTTCCTCGAGATCAAGGATACGTGGGGTCCCGAGAGACTGGCTCAGTTGTTCATCAAGGAGATAGTGAGACTGCACGGTACTCCTAAGAGTATCGTTTCCGATCGTGACGGACGATTTGTGTCTCATTTTTGGAAATCAGTTCATCGTGATATGGGGACTCAGCCCAATCTCAGTACCGCCTTTCACCCTCAGTCCGACGGACAATCAGAGAGGACTATTCAGACATTAGAGGACATGTTGAGGACATGCGTCCTCGATTGGAAGGACGATTGGGAAGCCCAACTACCATTGATCGAGTTCACGTATAATAATAGTTGGCATGCTTCCATTAAGATGGCACCTTACGAGGCCTTGTACGGTCGTCGTTGTCGCTCTCCCTTGTGTTGGGACGACCCATCAGAATCAATCGGCACCGAGCCCAATATGCTTATTAGCCGCCCGGGAGAAGGTAGCTTTGATCAAGAGTTGTATGTTGACAGCTCAGAGTCGACAGAAATCGTATGCGGATAATCGTCGTCGACCACTAGAGTTCAAGACGGGTGACCATGTTTTGGTCAAGGTATCCCCGAGTCGAGGTATTTTCCGTTTCGGAAAACGGGGGAAGTTGAGTCCGAGATTCATTGGAACGTTTGAAATTTTGGATCGAGTAGGCGAGTTAGCTTATCGATTGGCTTTACCTCCGGCTTTGAGTAGGATTCATAATGTGTTTCACGTCTCTCAGTTGCGGAAGTATATTGCCGACCCGAGTCACATACTTCAGTTCGACGAAATCGAGATCGCAGATGATCATTCGTACGAGGAGCATCCTGTACGAGTGTTAGAGCGGCGAATCAAACAGTTGAGGAAAAAGACGATCCCTTTTGGTCAAGATTCAGTGGCCTAGACACGGAGTCGAAGAGGCCACTTGGGAAACCGAAGCGGATATGCGGGAGAGTTATCCCGTGTTGTTTGACCCTTAGTTTCGGGGACGAAACTCTTTTAAAGGGGGGGAGTATGTAATACCCAGTTGTAATTCATTCATTTTCATTCAGTAATTATCTGTGTGTAATTGTCACTCAGTAATTCTCACTCATTAATAATCACTCATCATTCATGAATCACTCATTTGCGTTCAATGTTGGCATGTTGTAATCGTATATCAGTTACCGATCGTCATTTTATCTCCGTTTTTTTAGATCGAGACGGGAGTATTATCATTTTCATTGTGATTGATAGCCTTGTACTAGGAGTATCATCCTTGGCTCGTGTTAGACTTGTTCACTTCCACATTCGTATGGTATGTCGGATCATTCATCAGTCGTATCGAGGAATCGGAGTTATCGGATTAATCCACCTTGGCCAGCATTGAGTTACGGCCGTAAGGTTCTGGGATACGGCCATAAGTTAACGGGTACGGCCGTAAGGCTGGCCGGTTACGGCCGTAAGTGGTCCAGCAGGCTGCCCAGGCATTTTGGCCGAAGGTGAGTTACGACCGTAAGGTGGGTTGGATACGGCCGTAAGTGGTGTTCGTAAATTTCGGGTGTTGTCGACCAAGGGTGACTTACGGCCGTAAGGGTTGCGGCATACGGCCGTAAGTCGAGGAAGGTACGGCCGTAAGGCTTGGCCGGTTACGACCGTACACTGCAGGCAAGGTGCCTGGTCATTTCGACGAAGAGGGCTTACGCCCGTAAGGTTGGCCGGATACGGCCGTATCATCCGAGTTACGGCCGTAAGGTGTGCGGGTACGGCCGTAAGGTGTGCGGGTACGGCCGTAAGGATGTCGGCGGATGTTTTTGACGAAGGCGGGTTACGCCCGTAACTCAGGAGCGGTTACGGCCGTAAGTCTGTCGGCAGGCTTTCGGACGAAGTCGAGTTACGGCCGTACGAGTTGGCCGGTTACGGCCGTAAGGCCGTTGACTTGGAATGTTACGGCCGTAAGAGGGCCGAGTTACGGCCGTAACTTCCGGCTGTATTTAAGGACTCGGCCGGGACATTTTTCAACATTTTATTCCTTTCTTCATTTTGTTCCGAGAGAGAGACTTGAGAGAGGGATTTTTCCATCCTCAATCACTTGAGTGTTAGACTTTCATCATCCTCATTCATTTGGGAAGCTTGGATACTCGTTTTAACTCGTATTCATCGGATCGAAGTGGTTGGATCTTCAAGAGGTAATTTCTTCAACACCTTGGATTTCGATTTTGTGTTGAGAGATGATGTTTTGGACGTTATAATCATGTTATATGAAGGGATATGTATATGATTATGAGTTTGTATAAGGATTCATTGGATTATTGATGATTATTCTAGAACACTTTGAATATCGAGTTGAGATTGGGGGTTTTCAATTAATTGTCGTTATAATCACGTTTTTGGATATTCGTTTTGGATAATTAATCGTATTGAAGATGTTTTGTCGGTTTGGAACACTTCTTGGGGGATTTGATATTGGTATATTGAGGTTTGATTGTAAACAATCGGAGTTTGGACGCAACGTGTTTGATTTAATGCCTCAATGGACTTGGTTTAGTCGTATCGACGTGTTGAGTTCGTTATATTCATGTTTGTTACGTATGTTGAACGGATTGTTGGTTATTGTATTATTCAAGGTTGTTCGAGCGACCGATATCTCTATTAGGACGTTGTTCGTGGAAGGATAATTGTCGCCGGTGTTGAGTAAGTTAATTCTTACTCGGTTAAAAGGATATTCATCCCTTTTGATGTTGTTCATTCATAATCATAACTCATTCATTATTGTATTAACCGTATCAAAACTTGTTATTGTCAATTAATCACTTCAGTCATAAGGAACGACGGTTCCAATCTTTTCGTTGAGCTATTATTCATTTCACTATCATTTTATCTCGGTGAGTCATTATTCGTTTCCGATGTCACTTTTGTTATATCGTGGCATTCCGGGTCATACTAGCGTGCCGGTTGGTATGTGTAGGATTTTCATGTCGGGCACGTGATGGCCATGTATTGGGAGTGATACATTGGACTGTGCACACGAGTCATATTGTCTCGTGAGACTGATTAGGTACAAGACCACACGTGTATTTGATCGATACTCGTTGGTGGCTTGTGCACGGACACATTTCCATCCCGGGCGTAGTGTGGCGCCACCCTTTGAGCCGTACTATTAATTGATTCATATGGCATGTTTGATTGCGTATGTTTCGACAGGATATTTCATAACTTCTTAAATGATCATGATTGTGTATTTTCAACCCTTGAGGATTGTTGTTCTTTGTAACTGACCCCGTTTGGGGATTTTGTTTTTCAGGTCTTGGCAAGGCAAAAGTACGGGGAGAACACGCTGACCTCGAGGAGTCCCAGTGATACTAGTAGGGGGCCCCGATCTTTCAGTTATTCATGTTATTGTCCTTTATTTTTCCGCTGCAGACTTTCATTTGAATACTCCGTTTCATTCAGTGTTATGTATTTTATCTTCATATAAAATACACTAGTATTCGGTATTGTCCTGGTGTGTTGTAACTAAACTCCTCATCGGAGTAATTATTGTTGTAATGTAGTTCGGTACTACATTTATCCTGTGTAATTCATTCATCTTCATTTGCCTGGTGGGTCCCAGTTGGGGATCTACGGCACTGTAATATCCGCCTAGTTTGGGGTGTTACAGTTGTAGTCCCTTAGCTGTTGTCTGATCCATAAGATCTGGGAACAACAACTACCTGCATCTAGGTATTCTGACTCTGTTGTGGAGATAGAGTTAGAAACCTGCTTCTTACTAAACCAGGATATCAGTTTTGTTCCTAGGAATTGGCACATTCCACTAGTGCTTTTCCTATTTATTTTACATCCTGCGAAATCTGCATCTGAATATCCTGATAGCTCGAAGTTATCATCCTTAGGATACCATAGTCCAACATTGACTGTAGACTTAAGGTATTTGATTATTCTCTTGGCTGCATCTTGGCGAGACTGCTTTGGCTTTGATTGAAATCGTGCTCATACTCCTACGGCATAAGATATAGGCTAAAATGCTCCTGGGGTCCCTTAACTTAATTTCAGATAACGATTTAGTCCTTTATATTTTTTTTGTCCCAACTAAGTCCTTTATATTTTTATTTTTAAGCAAATTTAGCCTTTTCCGTTGGTATCCGTTAACTATTGTCCAGGTGGCTGTTAAGTTGCCTACGTGGCTATAAACATACCTGCGTGTCAAATCCTTAACCTATGTGTCAAATTCCTAAACTATGTGTCCATTTCCTAACCTCTATTTCCTAATTTTACCTGAATATATATATATATATAAATTTTTTCTCAAAATTTTCAGATGATGGGTTTTCTGTAGCGGAGGAGCTGCCGCCGCAAAACGTATTGGAAAATAGAAAAACCGGCCCTGCTCTTCGTGAAAAACAAGAGCCGCCGCCACCGACGGCGAACATTTCTCTCTCTACCGGAGACGATTTTGGGTCTCTCCGAGAAAGCGAACTCAGCGTTCAGGTAAAAAAATGTCCGATTTTTTTTTATTAATTTTTTTTAGGGGAATAATTAAAAGTTTAATAAAAATGTTATTATTACAGGTTGAAGGTTTGGAGAGTTTAGAATGGTTGTCGCAAATTGTGGACGACTCGTTTCGAGATTATGCGTTCGCCGGAAAATTCCCACCTCAGCCGACGGGAAACTGGACCATGCCGGCGGCGGGAGCACAAGAGAATCCATGTTTCCCCACTCCTGTTCAAACCAAGGCGAGAACAAAGCGAGCGCGGGCCGGGGTCCTGGTCCGTCCCGTTCTGTCGTCACCTTCCGCCGAGACATCATCCTCATCTTCGACGTCCTCCACGACGTTGTTTTCAGCGCCGAACGGTAAGAGGAAGAAGCTGGTTGATGGAGACGGAGATGTGCCGGCGCCGCCGCGAAGGTGTACCCATTGCGGCATCACGAAGACACCACAGTAGCTTATGCCTGAAGCCTCTTTCTCTCTCATCTTCGCTTTTCTCCTGTTGGTTTTAATGAAAAATGGAATGAAAATGTAATTGTGGCATCTCAATATTTATACTACTAATAAGCTGAGGAAATTAAGGAGAAGACTTTGTGGTTGTTGACTTTGTTCTCCACACAGGTATGTTTATAGCCACGTAGGCAACTTAACAGCCACCTGGACAACAGTTAACGGAGACCAACGAAAAAGGTTAAATTTGCTTAAAAATAAAAAGATAAAGGACTTAGTTGGGACAAAAAAAAGACAAAGGACTAAATTGTTATCTGAAATTAAGTTAAGGGACCCCAGGAGTATTTTAGCCTAAGATATATCTGGTCTGCTTGCAGTGAGGTATAGCAATGATCCAATGAGTCCTCTGCAATGGGTTGAGTCCACTGATATGCCTCCCTCATCTGCATCTAGATGAGTGCTTGTGCTCATAGGAATTCTTGCTGGTTTGGCTGATTCCATTTCAAATCTTTTGATTAGATCTCGGGTATATTTGGCTTGATTGATGAAAATTCCATTTTCCATCTGCTTGACTTGTAATCCAAGAAAGAAGTTAAGCTTTCTCATCATACTCATCTCAAATTCTCCTTGCATGAGATTTGAGAATTTCTCACACAGTTCTGGGTTGGTTGAGCCAAATATGATGTCATCTACATATATCTGAACTAGTAATATGTGGCCTTCGTGCTCTATTCTGAATAGGGTCTTGTCCACTTTCCCTTTGCAGAAATCGTTCTTCTCAAGAAATACAGATAAGGTTTCATACCAAGCTCTTGGGGCCTGCTTGAGTCCATATAGAGCTTTCAATAGCTTGTAGACTTTGTCTCCTTTGACAAATCCTGGGGGTTGCTCCACATAGACTTCTTCTAGGATTCCATTAAGAAAAAAACTCTTTATATCCATCTGATAGACATCAAAATCCTTGAATGCAGCATATACGAGGAATAGTCTGATGGCTTCTAATCTTGCAACAGGTGCATAGGTTTCATCAAAATCTATTCCTTCAAACTGTGCATATCCTTTAGCAACAAGTCTGGCTTTATTCCTAACAACAGCTCCATCTTCATCGCAATTGTTTTTGTACACCCATTTGGTGCCAATAACCTTCTTATGATCTGGTCTGTCTGTTAGTTCCCAAACATTGTTCCTTTCCATTTGATTGAGCTTTTCTTGCATTGCATTGATCCAAGATTAGTCTTCCAGGGCTTGCTCTGTTGTCTTGGGTTCTATTTGAGACATAAAGCATGAAAACATTGCTATTCCTACGGGTAGAATAGACTGTCTTGTCTTGAATCCATCAGTCAGCTTCCCAATGATCTGTTGGATAGGGTTATCTTTGAGCCACTTAGGAATGTCTTCTTCTTCAGGGTCTCTTCCCCCTGTAGATTTGCTTTGGTGGATTTCCTCTCTGTCTGCATCATCTTGGTTCTGATCTCCTTGGTCTGCAACTGGATCAGCTATCATCTTGTCATCTGCAGGTTGGGATCTGGTCTAGTCTGCAGATGAGTCTTTATCAGCTATAGTTTGGTCTTTATCAGCAGCAACTGGATCAGGTAGGTTTGGTGGTCATGTCTGATCTGCAGTTGGGTCTTCATCAGCTAGAGATGGGTCTTTAGGCTGCTATGCAGGTGAGTCCATCATTCCTGTGTCATGAACAATGACTTCTTCTACGATTGCGGATTTGAGCTTATCCTCAATTAGTTCCACTTGTTTCATGTAGTCAACGGTAGATTCATCAAATAGAACATGAGGTGTTTCCTCTACAACTAAGGTTCTTTTGTTAAAAACTCTATATGCCTTGCTTCTTTGTGAATATCCCATAAAGAGACCCTCATCAGTTTTAGCATCAAAGGCATTTAGTTGGGTTTTACCATTGTTGTGGATGAAACACTTACAACCAAAAATATGAAAATAAGCAACTGTAGGTGTTCTGCCATTCCAAACCTCATAGGGAGTTTTGCCATGTCTCCATACTATCATACACCTGTTCTGAGTGTGGTATGCTGTGTTGACAGCTTCAGCCCAGAACCTCTTGGGCAGGTCTGCTTCTGCAATCATAGACCTGGCTGCTTCCTTTAAGGTTCTATTTCTTCTTTTGGAAACACTATTCTGCTGGGGGGTCCTGGCTGCAGAGAGCTCATGTTGGATTCCATTCTGATAGCTGTAATCAATGATCGCCTTGTTGAGAAATTCACCTCCTCTATCTGATCTGATCTTGATGATTGAGAGGGATTTCTCATTTTGGATCCTTCTCAGCAGCTCAGGTAACTTGGTCAAGGTTTCACTCTTCTTATACAAAAAGATAATCCATGTGTACCTTGAGTAGTCATCTACTACTACTACTAGAGCATGCTTTCTGCCACTTAGAGTCCTTGGCTTGATAGGGCCAAATAGATCCATATGAAGTAGATCTAAGATCCTTTATGTGAGAGTTGTAGGCTGGACAGGCTTGAATGATGCTCTGGTCTGCTTTCCTTTCTGACATGCATCACAGAGAGCTTCCTTCTTGAATGCTTCTTCTGGAAGTCCTCTGACCAGCTTCTGAGAACTAATCTTGTTGATGGCTTTGAAATTTAGATGACATAATCTTTTGTGCCACAACCATCCATTCTCATCTATTGTTTTAGATAGAAAACAGGTATTAGGGGTTACTGTGTTCCAATCTATCATGTAGACGTCTCTCCTTCTGAATCCTTGTAACTTCACCTCTCCAGATAGGATATCTATCACCATACATTTCCAAATGGTGAAGACTACTAGATTCTTTTCATTACAAAACTGGCTTATGCTCAGGAGATTATACTTGAGCCCTTTGACATAATGAACTTTGGATATAGTGATATTTCCTCGGTGCAACTCTCCAAAGCCTTTTGTTTGTCCTCTAGAGCTATCTCCAAAGGTTACGTTTGGACCTCTTTCTTTGGTATATTTTGTCAGCACCTTCTTGTTCCCGGTCATGTGCCTTGAGCATCCGGAATCTACAAACCATTCTTCACCTCCAATGTTTGAATTTGTGGAGATGTGGTAGTAGTCCTTCCACCTTTTCTACAATCATACAAGCAGAGATTTAGGTACCCAAATCTGTGTGGGTCCTCTGGGGTTAGATGGGTTCCTGGAGAATTGATTTCTCCCTGGATTGTGAAAACTAGATTGATTGCCCATATAGGGTGTGTAAGGTCTGGGCCTATATCCTCTGTTAGGATTATGTACCGGATATGCCTCATAAAACTAGTGGTGTGGGCCATGCCTAAATCTTGGCTGAGACCATTTGTTAAATCTTTGAGGTCTCCACACTTGTTCGTTTTGAAAAATAGGATAACCTTGAGGTTTCCATTTGCCCCTTCCATTTTGAAATATGTTTTTGGGGAGTTTTTGATAATAGTGGGCATGTTGTCTGGGCTGCTGCTTCTGCCTTGGCCATTGCCTAGTCTCATGTCTAGGTGGCTATCTTGTATACCTTGGCTGCAGCCTAGACCTGTGACTTGGCTGTTGCCTATTTTGAAATACCGGTTTGTATATTGGCTCAGCAGTTGAGACAATTGTTTCTCCCTTGATGAAAGTGGTTTTAGAACTAGAGGGAGTGTGTGTGTAACACCCCCAATACACTCAGGGATATTACATGCTGTAGACCCTCTCCTCGAGGATCTACGAGGCTGATAACTAAAATCAAACATCTAAACATCGCCTTTAACGCTAAAATGACTCAGTAGACCGATTTGGTCTTTCAATAATAACATACAACTCAATTCCAAACACTTACCCACGCAGGGGTCAAAATACAATAAACTCCCGTACAACGGGGAAAAGATACTGCAGCGGAAAAGAAAATACAACTAGACCAATACGACATCAACGGATCCTCGTGTGATTAGTATCGTTCATCTTTCATCATCCTTCGTGCCGACCCTGTGCTATGCTCCAAAACGTGAATGCAAAAATAGACATCCACCCCCCGAATACTCGGGGGTTAGCAAAACTCCACTGTTTTGCTAGTGTAAATACAAAGTGCAAATACGAGCCATATAATTCAAGTTCCAAGAATAAGAATAACCGGGAATCCTTAAAGATTCAAATACAATGAAACGAATACCTCCCGAGGCAAGAGTTTGAGTAAAACTTTCCAAATCCGAAAGATCACAAATAACGAGAACGGTTTGCAAAATGGTTTAAAATACCCTCGGGAGTTTTAATAGAAAACAATTTAGGATTATCAAATCCTTCTCTTTCCAAAATCAACTGGGTCACAGCCCAAAGGTTTTTGTTTTCACACATAGAAAACCGACAACAATTCACAGGGCCAGAGCCCAACATCACGTGTCCTCGACGGACATAAAAATCAAAAAAAATCGCAAACGCGCATCGCCTAGGACCGGGACGAAGCCACAAATCCCACTCGAGGCCTCTAAGGACCCTCCCGAGCTGGCTAGCTAAATAAACTCAAACCACCCATAAGTTATCTTAACATCGTACTCGCAAGTACCGATTCTCGGAGCCCTCTCCAGACCTACCCGATTAGATAACCTTATGGTCAAATCATATCAAATGGCCGTACTCGCAAGTAATGCGCCACCGGAGGCCTCACGGGTCCCTACCCGGTAAACATCAAGCGAATATACCCACAAGTTATCGTGACATCGCACTCGCAAGTGACGATTCTCAGAGCCCTCTCCAGACCTACCCGAATTGATAACCTTGTGGTCGAATCATCAATGCATATAGTTCACAACGACAAGGGTTTCACATTTGCCACAATCACAAATATGTCAAATCATGAGTTAATGCCAACAACACTTAGCAGAACACCACGTCAAACCATAACGCACCGAAAAGAAACCATATACGTCCACACGCAATACCAAGGGAAACATCAACACCAAACATATCCATAGAATTCACATAATTCACAAACCACACCATTCACAAAACACACGCGTTTTGAAAGAGGGCCTTTAACAAGGCTAATCAAATCTTTTGAAAGTTCAATTCAAACGACCACACAAACACATTTAGACGATCACCAATTATCATATCTACAAAACAAGAAATATATGGACAAGGTACTTGCCTCAAAATCGGCACGCAAGTATCCCGACGAACACGGCTCAACCGGAAAGCTTCGAAACGCCCGATGCGATCGAAAAGAAAGACGACAACGAACGGAAGGGTTCAACTCGGTTTCTTCGCAAGAAACTCGACCCTAACAATATATAATAAATAAATCATCGATCATACGAGGAAGAATAATCGTAGAACGCCCGAAAACCCCTCTAAGACATTTTACCGGACACCTTCAAGGCGTCGGTCAAGAACTCGACCCAAATAACAAATCGATACGATCCAACCATGGAATTAGAAGGGAAAAGATATAATACATCTAAATATTCATCAATACATCATATTCCTAAGTTAAATCGGATTAATCGGACGAAAACAACCAAAACACCCAAATTCCCCAAAACTAGATTTCTAGGATATCTGACCTGATTCGGTAGATCAGAGGATGTTATAGGATGGATGATTGATGATATGAACTCCAAGACTTCATGGATTTATTGTCCAACAACATCTCTCCATGATGAACTAATCTCCCGCCGCGGAAGGGAAGAAAATGAGTGAGAAATGGCTGAAGAAAAACGCTGCCAGCCCTTAAATAGGCCGACTGCCGGCCGCCTTACGTACGTAACCAGCCATGGCTTACGTACGTAACCGGCCATGGCCGACTCACTGCCTAGAAATACCGGAAACGCACGACGCACGCCAGGCCTTATGTACGTAATCGCCTTACGTGCGTAATCGCCGAGCATTACCGCCAGAACTCGCCAATGCCGCCTGGCCCAGACGCCACCATGATTCGCCGGCCAACTCCGACGGCCCGAACGACCCCGAAACCCGAACCTGAGTACGAAACGAAGATACGGTTACGAAGTACTCGCAAAGACGAATCCGAGCACTAAGAGAACACACGATTCCGACCATCCGAAGGCTCCAAATTCGACAACGGAAAGTAATTACCCTAAACTTTGGGAAATTACGAAAATGGCCCAAAACGTCCGAAAATCACGATACGTGATCGAATGACCAAACCGAAGTTCACAACATGTCTAATAAAGTTAAACGGACTTACGGGAAACTCGAAACAGCAGTTTCGAACGAGATTCGCAAGAATCGAACTCAAGTGCGGAAAAGTCGCCAAAAAGCACGGAACTCAACAAAACGACACCGAAACGAACTCGAATGACAAAAAGTGCAGAATTAATCATTCTCAGAATGACGAAATAGTCATGAGCGAGTCGTCAAAACGGACTTCCGCCGAAAAAAAAGAAATTACTGGAAATCGAAATCACGGGTATTACATTCTACCCTCCTTAAAAGAAGTTTCGTCCCGAAACTTAAAATAAGTAGGGAGAAGCAATATCCACTGTCAGGAAAACTCGACGAGATACCCAAAAACCGAAAACTCGCGCCCGACGGCGAAACACTACAAGAAATGCAAAGGAACATACGACGTGAAAACACGCTCCACGACGACCAACACAACGCCACCGATAGAGAAATAATAAAACCAACAAGTGACAAGCGTCATCAAACAGGTAATACAACCAAGTCGATTATCCGAACAATCACAAAACACAACGAACGAAAATCAATATGATTGACCACCCCAACGGTACATCAATCAAAACGCGAGCCAATCGCTGAAGAAATACGGAATTCCACCGCTCAAGGGTTGGAAGATCGAAAACGAGACAAATTTCCCGAATATAAGGAAATTAGGAAGGAGTCTGAACGCTCAACAATCACGAAACGAGATCAACAAAAACCGAACAATCAAACGATCAAACCACAACGGCCGAGACAACAAAAATCGAACAATCATGTTCGAATCACGAAGAACAATAAAATTCAAACAACAACTCCCAGGTTCACGTCTCGGCTCGAGACAATATATGATCCGGTAAAAGCAACAAGATGTGATTCACATAAGATCCATAGGAAAGGGAATAGCAATTGAAAAGTCACAACGACAAACGAGTAATTTCGAAACACCACACTCGTTCGATCAATAAAAGCAAGGGATAGGGCAAGCTCAGAAAATGTTAACAAACATAAACAAGTCGATAGAGTCGAAAATACAGAAGTTCCAAATCCGATCCACTTCGAATAAAAGAACTAGTAGAACCAAAAGATATTACTTCCGAACAAGCTTCACAAGAATTGAACCGAATTCGGAAAAGTCACAGCAATAACCAGATCAACCCAAAACAAGATCACAGCTCGTTCGAACGATGAAACCGAAATACATAACAAGTTCAGACAGTATCAACGAACACGAGCGAATCGATAGACTTGATAGAGAGAAAATGCGGAAGTCAAAAATGATACGGACATTACATTCGACCTCTTATAAGAGAAAGTCGTCCCCGCAACTCACAATAACGGAAACAAGGTAACAACACAAAAAGCAACCGACGGAGAAATCTCCCATGGGCCTCTCAGAGCCGATCCTGATATCTCGTGGCCGGGCGCGAACTCCGAAAGTCTCGGTAGTCAATTCGCAAAACTGAATTCGGTGTCCCTCGAGTCCACACTCGAAATGTGTTACTGACGAGAAGGACAAATTGCACGTACATTCCCCCGGCACATCACGGTTGAAATGCCACGGCTCGGCATACCGAAAATATAAATGCTAGATACAATTGAACATAACACCGCAAAACTACATAGCGGAGATGCCAACTAAGCACAACAAAGAATCATAACACATATCATATACAACGATTACCATCGTAAAGTAATATGCACACAAACACTACAGCGACGACGGTATCGTTCGGCGACCTTAACGGCCCGAACAATAACCAGCACATAATTACAAACCTCATGAAACAATCACCCATGTGCATAAATGCACAAAAATCCAAGCTTTAACAACTCACACTCGTGCGACAACACGCAAATCACCACGAGGCGACAATTAGTAAATACCAGTTCACACCTCTCACAGAGGGCTAGTTCAACAAATGCGTGGCAACGCCTCAACGTTCATGCCACCAATTCGATCATACTCAGGAGCAAACACCAATACGACAACGCGAACATCATACATACATTCCCAAACGCAAATGGGAATTGATAGGTTTTTAAAAAAATGAAAACCACCTTTTGAAAATAATTTAGGAAAAACACCGGTTGATCTTGAGTATCACCTTTAAAAAAAAAAGTAAAAACGTGAAACATCGTTATCGAGACTTTGGAAAACCATTTCGCATTTGATAAAAATGAGGACACTTTCTTTTAGTGAAAAGCTTTTAGAATATTCGACCCTCGGTTCTAAGTAAAAGTGTTTATAAAACATTAAAAATATCTCAAAACATTTTGGTCCTCGAGGTAGAAGAATTTTGAAACATATTGTGGCACTTAGAAGTACCACGAGAAAACAATTCATTTGAAACGTATGTCTCGAAATTTATTTCTAAGATACTCAAGTTTTCGAAAATAATTCAATGCCGAAAAGGACGATGCCAAAAAGGCTAGAATGCCCAAAAATTTCAGGTAATCACACGGAACATCATAGCGCTGTGGGTCCCGCGTCGGAACCCACCAGGCTAAAAACCATTTACAAAAATGCCAAAAAGGCCGATGACGGTAATATTTCAAAAACTCACAAAAGCCATTTACAAAATACTAAATACCGTCATAAGAATTTTGCCAAAACGATCAAAGCCATAATGCCAAAAACTCATAAGGGAATCAATAAATAAAACTCACGGTAAAATACCGAAATCCATTACAAAAGAACTCACACAAATGGATAAAAGAAATACAATTCGACATGCACACCCAAAGAACAATACTCCTCATACGAACGAAATATGAGAGTCAAATAGTCACGTATCAAGAAATCAAAATCCATAAGAGGATTCCGTCACTTAACAAATAATCATAAAAATAGCTCGTGTCACACGAGGCTCAACACAAATAAGGGAGACTTACATCCACAGGTCGCATGAAGATGATGATCGCCCACGATACTAATCACGACCAACAAACTCAGACGACGCGTCGCGACACGACTTAGTCAGACAAAATCCGACGAGACAAAAACTCAATAGACACCACTGAACCGACAGCCTAGGTTTCCACAACCTAAGCTCTGATACCATTCTGTAACACCCCCAATACACTCAGGGATGTTACACGCCGTAGACCCTCTCCTCGAGGATCTACCAGGCTGATAACTAAAATCAAACATCTAAACATCGCCTTTAAGGCTAAAATGACTCACTAGACCGATTTGGTCTTTCAATAATAACATACAACTCAATTCCAAACACTTACCCACGCAGGGGTCAAAATACAATAAACTCCCGTATAATGGGGAAAAGATACTGCAGCGGAAAAGAAAATACAACTAGACCAATAAGACATCAACGGATCCTCGTGTGATTAGTATCGTTCATCTTTCATCATCCTTCGTGCCGACCCTGTGCTATGCTCCAAAACCTGAATGCAAAAATAGACATCCACCCCCCGAATACTCGGGGGTTAGCAAAACTCCACTGTTTTGCTAGTGCAAATACAAAGTGCAAATACGAGCCATATAATTCAAGTTCCAAGAATAACAATAACCGGGAATCCTCAAAGATTCAAATACAATGAAACGAATACCTCCCGAGGCAAGAGTTTGAGTAAAACTTTCCAAATCCGAAAGATCACAAATAACGAGAATGGTTTGCAAAATGGTTTAAAATACCCTCGGGAGTTTTAATAGAAAACAATTTAGGATTATCAAATCCTTCTCTTTCCAAAATCAACTGGGTCACAGCCCAAAGGTTTTTGTTTTCACACATAGAAAACCGACAACAATTCACAGGGCCAGAGCCCAACATCACGTGTCCTCGACGGACATAAAAATCAAAAAAACATAATCGCAAACGCGCATCGCCTAGGACCGGGACGAAGCCACAAATCCCACTCGAGGCCTCTAAGGACCCTCCCGAGCTGGATAGCTAAATAAACTCAAACCACCCATAAGTTATCTTCACATCGTACTCACAAGTACCGATTCTCGGAGCCCTCTCCAGACCTACCCGATTAGATAACCTTATGGTCAAATCATATCAAATGGCCGTACTCGCAAGTAACGCGCCGCCGGAGGCCTCACGGGTCCCTACCCGGTAAACATCAAGCGAATATACCCACAAGTTATCGTGACATCGCACTCGCAAGTGACGATTCTCGGAGCCCTCTCCAGACCTACCCGAATTGATAACCTTGTGGTCGAATCATCAATGCATATAGTTCACAACGACAAGGGTTTCACATTTGCTACAATCACAAATATGTCAAATCATGAGTTAATGCCAACAACACTTGGCAAAACACCACGTCAAACCATAACGCACCGAAAAGAAACCATATACGTCCACACGCAATACCAAGGGAAACATCAACACCAAACATATCCATAGAATTCACATAGTTCACAAACCACACCATTCAACAAACACACGCGTTTTGAAAGAGGGCCTTTAACAAGGCTAATCAAATCTTTTGAAAGTTCAATTCAAACGACCACACAAACACATTTAGACGATCACCAATTATCATATCTACAAAACAAGAATTATATGGACAAGGTACTTGCCTCAAAATCGGCACGCAAGTATCCCGACGACCACGGCTCAACCGGAAAGCTTCGAAACGCCCGATGCGATCGAAAAGAAAGACGACAACGAACGGAAGGGTTCAACTCGGTTTCTTCGCAAGAAACTCGACCCTAACAATATATAATCAATAAATCATCGATCATACGAGGAAGAATAATCGTAGAACGCCCGAAAACCCCTCTAAGACATTTTACCGGACACCTTCAAGGCGTCGGTCAAGAACTCGACCCAAATAACAAATCGATACGATCCAACCATGGAATTAGAAGGGAAAAGATATAATACATATAAATATTCATCAATACATCATAATCCTAAGTTAAATCGGATTAATCGGACGAAAACAACCAAAACACCCAAATTCCCCAAAACTAGATTTCTAGGAAATCAACTCGATCTTAGATCGGAGGATGTTATAGGATGGATGATTTATGATATGAACTCCAATACTACATGGATTTAATGTCCAACAACATCTCTCCAAGATGAACTAATCAACCGCCGCGGAAGGGAACAAAATGAGAGAGAAATGGTCAAGAAAAACGCCGCCAGCCTTAAATAGCCGATCGCCGGCCGCCTTACGACGTAATCGCCACGGCTTACGACGAATCGCCATGGCCGACTCATCGCTAGAAATGCCGGAACGCATTACGCACGCCGTGGCCTTACGACGAATCGCCTTACGACGAATCGCCGAGCACACGGCCGTAACTCAGCCAATGCCGGCCTGGGCCCAGATCGCCCGGCCATGACTCGGCCGGGGCCAACTCCGACGGCCCGAACGACCCCGAAACCCGAACCTGAGTACAAAACGAAGATACGGTTACGAAGTACTCGCAAAGACGAATCCGAGCACTAAGAGAACACACGATTCCGACCATCCGAAGGCTCGAAATTCGACAACGGAAAGTAAATACCCTAAACTTTGGGAAATTACGAAAATGGCCCAAAACGTCCGAAAATCACGATACGTGATCGAATGACCGAACCGAAGTTCACAACACGTCTAATAATGTTAAACGGACTTACGGGAAACTCGAAACAGCAGTTTCCAACGAGATTCGCAAGAATCGAACTCAAGTGCGGAAAAGTCGCCAAAAATCACGGAACTCAACAAAACGACACCGAAACGAACTCGGATGACAAAAAGTGCAGAATTAATCATTCTCAGAATGACGAAACGGTCATGAGCGAATCATCAAAACGGACTTTCGCCGAAAAAAAGAAATTACCAGAAATCGAAATCACGGGTATTACAGTGTGGGTCATATCCAAGGCCTGATCTGGAATACAATGGCCTTTTATTTGTACACAATTCGTCTAGGGTTAGAGATGCCTTCAGGGAGGTTATTTCCTTCGCCTGATTTTTACTTAGCTTAGTCAGTTTTGCAAACTCAGCTTTTACATGAGCGAGTGCAGCTGATTTTTCACTATTTAAAGCAGTTAATCGTTATATCTCAGCTGTGGTATTATCAGCCTGGTTTGTGGAGTTATCTGCAGCCTATTTTTCAAGATCAGTTTTGGTTTTATTAAATTCTAGGCTGAGTTTTTCAAAGTCATTTTTCAGCTGCCCATTCTCATCTTGCAGTTGAGTCCTCTCGGCTGATACAGTTTGGTGTGCAGTTTTTAATCTCACAAAATCTTTAAGAAGCTGATTACAGACTCGTGTAAGTCCATGTCTTGTGACATGACTGAGCTGTTATTATTTGATACTGAGGGTTTAGATGTTACCTCTTCATCAGCTAGGTTGACCATCAGACAATCATATTCTTCATCATCATCAGATAAGAATCCACGGCTTGATTCTACTCACTCTTGATCTTCTCCGATGAGGGCCTTCCTTCGGTCTTCTTTTCTGCTCACCTCCTTCTTGCTCTCGTCCTTCTTGAGATCAGGATAGTCAATTTGAATGTGTCCTGTCTTGTTGCAATTATAACATTCCACCTTCCAGCTTCCATCTTTTTGATTTCTCCTTGGATTCTCCTTATAATTCTTTTTGTATTTGGAGTAATTCTTTATGAAGTTGCTGAATCTTTGCATTATGAATGCCATTTCTTCCACAAAATCAAGTGGATTTGGAGGTTTTACATCAGATAGGCTCTTGGCGGGGGACTCGGCTGCAAAGGCTATTCCCTTCTCTGCAGGCTCTGTTTATGATGAACTTGGAAGCTCAAACTCATAAGCCTTCAGATTAGAGAACAGCTGTTGGATCTTTATTTTGTTAAGATCCTTGGATTCTCTCATGGCCACTGCCTTCATAGTCCATTCAGGATTGAGAGATCTTAAGACCTTCAGCGCCATTTCCCTGTTCCCATATGATTTTCCCAGGGAGTTAATCTCATTGATGATTTCAGTGAACCTTGTGTCCACTTGGTCTATGGATTCGCCATTATTCATTTTGAAGTTGTCAAATTTTTGGGTAGCAATTGACAACTTGTTTTCTTTTATCAGCTCCGTTCCCTCACACATTAAGGCTAATGTGTCCCATATTTCTTTGGCATTTTTGCAGTTCTTGATCTTGACCATTGTTGATTTGTCAAGAGTTTGGTACAGCACGTCTCTGGCCCGGTTGTCAAGGTTGGCCAGCTTTCTTTCTTCCATGGTCAGATCCGTCCTCTTCTTTGGGATCTTCTCTGGCTTTCTGGCTGCAATCTCCTCAGGAGTTTTGTCCTTCTCGGAGATGAAGGGACCGTCTTCTATGATGCACCGCATGTCGTCATGGATCGAAGATAAGTGTGCCTGCATCCTTATCTTCCAAAGATCATACTCGTCAACTGAAAAAATAGGTAATCTAGAATGCATGTGTTCCATTTCTAAAATGAGCTTAAAATATATCCTCGATATATGGATCTGGTTCTTGAAATATTGAACCAACCTCTCCGATACCACTTGTAGGTCACAAGTCATCCAGGAATAAGTCTAGAGGGGGGGTGAATAGACTTATTCAAACTCTTAAACTCTTTTCTCCGAAGAGTGAGTTTCTCAGCTGATAGATATGAGGAAATCAGCTGATGACGAAAACAAAACTAATCAATGGAACAGTAAAGTATGAATGCAACAGTCAAGTATGATGTTGAAAACAGTAAAACACGCAGGTAGTTATAGTGGTCTCAGAGGTGGGGTAATCCTCTACTAATTCACTTTCTCCAAGCCAGTTGGAGATGAATCCACTATAATTCTCAACCAGTGATAAATATTACAGTGATTCTTCTACTTAGCTACAACAACTTCCAACCAGTGGAAATCCCGTCGTTGCAACTTCTCTTTGACTGCCTAGCACCACTTGATTCTTCAAATACTCGGATGCCTATCAGTCTCGAAACTTCAACCAGTGAAGTACCCCGAACTCTGGTTTTCAGACAAGAGTGTTTTATCTTCTCCAACTAAGAGCTTTCTTCAAATAAGAACTTCGAGTACTACTCTTTTCACGATGCTATATGATTACTTTGATTGCTTTGATAACTTTGATTGCTTGAGAGTTTTGTTCGCATCGTACTGCTCATCTTCAAATCTTCGGATATATACAAGTGTCGATTCTTGAGCATACTTCATAGCCGTTGCAAATCTTATAACAAATCCGTCTGTTGGAGAAATAGACTTCTTTTTTTATTTTTCTGAACGTTGCAAGCTGGATTCCCATATTTCAATTCATCTTTCGACCGTTGTGAAGACTTTGTATGTGATGCGCCGAATCTTTTTGAATATAATAAGATTAAAGTCTTCAGTAGTAGATCTGGATGAATTATTTTAATTCATATCCTTTGCGGGAATCTCTCCAATTTGTCCCTTCACGCTTGCATGTGACTTTCTGTAAGTATTGACTATTCAACGCATGCTGACGTGGACTTGGAGTACTTGGCTGATCCCTTATAAGTCAAGCTGTCTGATGTCCAGTCAACTTCTCTGCAGTTTGGACTTCTCTGCTGATGACTTCTCTGATGTCGTGTTGAGACTTGCCTGATCAGATGACTTGTCTGAAGTCTTATGTATTGATGGATTTTGACTTATCTGTTAATCAGACTTCAGATGTCTCGGTCTGCTGATCACTCGACTGCAGTCTGGTCAACCATCACTGATGAATTTGTTTCTGTGATTTAGACTTGACTGTGACTTCGGCTTTACTGCAGTGTTTGGTTTACACTTCTCTGAAGTACTTATCTGTACTTTTGTACTTAGCCGTTTTTGAGCCTAACTTAAATGGCCTATAGAAGATACTCATTTGGTTCTTCTTTACATTTTGCCAAGTATTTAACTTAATATAATTTGGCCTATGGAAGATACTCACCTGGTTCTTCATTTTTGCCAAGTAATAAACATTTGAATTATAATAATGACATCATCAAAATCTAACAAGTATTCCTAACAACACGTTATCAGCATGATACTCTAACAGTAGGTTTTTTTCCTTCTGATTTTCGAAATTCGCAAAAAAAAAAAACGCGAGCAATTTCTACACTGTGAGGCTGTGTAAAAATTGCATTTTTCGCATCGGTAACCGTCAGATCAGCTTAAAATTTTGACAGCAACTTCCTAACATAAATATCTATATATTCAATGGTGGAGATAGGATTTTGTCTAGTATTTCTTACTAACTCTGTTGCCGAACAAAAGCAGATTTTTACGAGGAAATTTGAAGATCCAGCCTCATCCAACACCGAGTTGCTGTACCGCCGCGCCCGAGTCCTTTTTCGGCCAATTATCGAGCCCAGTGGCCGCTTTTCCGGGCATTTCTCAACTCTCCATCTTTTTTAATTAATGATTCATTTGTCCATTGATTTGTACACTCATGAATCTAACCATATTTATGTTTTACGTGCATATAGGAAAATATGTTGTCCATGATAATGTGCATGCTATGGAGAGAAACCGTATTTTAGTATCCCGTTCAAGGATCAAAGATCTGGAATTATTTATGGAGTAAGTAAGCGTACCAAAGCATTTAATTTTATATATATTGAAATTGATTCATAGCATATTTTAATTTGTGAATATGCTTTGATTTTGTGAATTATGAAAAATATATTTTATTGCAAGATGTATTTCATATATCATGTTGTATTGATGTAATAATCGTATTTGTTACGATTTATATATAATATTTATGGTTATATATCGTTGCTCCCGAAGTAGCACGATTCATATATAGTTATGATTTATGATAATCACAAATATTACATATCGTTGCTCCCGAAGTAGCAAGATTGATATTCCTTACGAATATAACATGCTCTTAAGAGCAAATTAAGTCTATGGAAAATATATTAATATTAATCCATGCATAAATGAAAGATAAAAGTGAAAATTGAGTTCACTATGTGATAGTTCTCACGAGAACTATATTATTATCATCTTGATATGATAAACGTAGTTTCAAGTTGAAACTCTCAAATAAACTTAAGAATTATTTCACATAGTTGCTCCCGAATGAGCAATTGATATTATTGATGCATATTAATATTATAGATTATTGTTTATCGTTGCTCACGAGTGTAACACCCCCAGAATACATCCGGAAATATTACACGCCGTAGGCCCTTCTCACAAGGATCTACAAGGCTAAACTCTACTAGACTACAAAATGATTGACCGACCGGGGTCAATCTAAATACAACACAGACCGACAAGGTCATTAAACAATTCAGAAACTAATGAACTTTACATCTCAATGACAAAAATAAACTTGAACACGGAAAAGAATGTCAACTCAATTTAATAAAATGAAACTACACCCATGCAGGGGTGAATACTCGAATGACATAGAATTACCGACCAAAATGAAACAAAAGAAAAGACTCTGACTCTGGTGTGATTAGTATCATTGTCCTCCATATCCTTCCCAGCCAATCCTGTGACTGCTCCCGAGCTGCCAAAACCTGAGCGCATAACAGGCACCCACCCCCCGAAAACTCGAGGGTTAGCAAACTGGAAATTTGCTAGTGCAAGTACATAATATACAAGATATACGAATAATAACAATACAAAACTCAACAGTCGTGAAACCTTAACACAAACCACACATTTAAATGGTCAACACAGAATAGCATCACAATACACAAGGTGAAAGATAATCACATTATCATATTCTCGGAACATAACACCAATGAAGCTTTAAACGAGCCCAAGGAGTCAGAAAAATCCCTTTTTATAAAAAGGAAAAGTATTTTGATAAGAAAGTTCGAAAACATTAATATTGACTCGGGCCATCTTGGGGTTTTGAAAATCAAATGGAAATACTTTAGAAAATACTTCAAAAGCTCTCGGGTCCTTGACCCAACATGTGGAAAACAATTTGCAAGAAAACCAGGACAACGTTATTCGGGGTCCTCGACCCAAATGATAAAACACTATCACAAGCAAATCATTTCAACATCTCACAGGGTTCTCGGCCCAATCCAAATAATATCATCACGAGATCAAATCTCAACATCCCATGGGGTCCTCAACCCAATACACAAAATAAGCAACACAGAATAATCAAAGGCACAGCCTCTCATTCGACAAATCCTGCTCAAGACCGCTGATTAATTAACCCTCGGAAATCTCGTCAAATATCCTTAGTTAATTAACCCTGATGCCAACATTTAAAACAAGTTGGAACGAACTTCAGAAATACGAATCGCGGTCTACATCAAGACCAACATTTAAAAACAAGTTGCAAGAATTTTGAGTTACGAAAATCATTTGGAAATGGGGTCTTAGCTATCACTCAAATATCCGTTACCAATAAGCCTGCCAGGCGCCTCCCTTGCACACCTGTGTACCGGCGTTCACTCCACTATATTGGCCGCCCATTGCGCATGTCACTGCGCTGGTGTTCACTCCCATAGGAGCCACCCCTTGATCGTGCATTAAGTAACACCGGTGTTCACCAATCATATGGAGCCGCTCATTGCAGCGTACACCAGGCCGGAGTGCACGCCCCGCCCTCAGAGGTACCCGGATATGACGTCTCTCATAACAAGTATTCACGTTGTGACAAATACCAAGCACACAGTCAACCGTTACAACAATTATCAAATCAGTTCATCAATTCACATAATTCATTCGCCAGTACGTAACTACGCAAAATAAACAATAATGTAACACCCCAAACTAGGCGGATATTACAGTGCCGTAGATCCCCAACTGGGACCCACCAGGCAAATGAAGATGAATGAATTACACAAGATAAATGTAGTACCGAACTACATTACAACAATAATCACTCCGATGAGGAGTTTAGTTACAACACACCAGGACAACACCAAATACTAGTGTATTTTATATGAAGATAAAATACACAACACTGAATGAAACGGAGTATTCAAATGAAAGTCTGCAGCGGAAAATAAAGGACAATAACATGAATAACTGAAAGATCGGGGCCCCCTACTAGTATCACTAGGACTCCTCGACATCAACATGCTATTCCCGTGCGTTTGCCTTGCCATGACCTGAAAAACAAAATCCCCAAACGGGGTCAGTTACAAAGAACAACAATCCTCAAGGGTTGAAAATACACAATCATGATTATATCTGAAATTATGAAATATCCTGTCGAAACATACGCAATCAAACATGCTATATGAATCAACTAACAGTACGGCTCAAAGGGTGGCGCCACACTACGCCCGGGATGGAAATGTGTCCGTGCACAAGCCACCAACGATCAATACACGCGTGGTCTTGTACCTAATCAGTCTCACGAAATAATCAATCTCGTGTGCACAGTCCAATGTGAGGCCATCAACCAACACACGACTATAATGTGCCCGATATGAAAATCCTACACATACCAACCGGCACGCCAGTATGACCCGGAATGCCACGTTATGACAAAAGTGACATCGAAAATGAATAATGACTCACCGAGGTGGAATGGTAATGAAATAAATGACAGCTCAATGAAAAGATTGGAACCGTCGTTCCTTATGATTAATTGATAACAACAAGTTTTGATACGGTTAATATAATGATGAATGAGTTATGATTATGAATGAACAACAACAAAAGGCATGAATATCCTTTTAACCGAGTAAGAATTAACTTACACAACAACGATGAAGAATGTCCTTCCACGAACAACGTCCTAATTGAGATATCGGTCGCTCGAACAACCTTGAATAAATATAATTACCAACAATCCGTTCAATATACGAATCAAACACGAATATAACGAACTCAAAACGTCGATACGATTAAACTAAGTCCATAGAGGCATTAAATCAAACACGTTGCGACCAAACTCCGATTGTTTACAATCAAACCTCAATATACCAATATCAAATCCCCCAAGAAGTGTTTCAAACCAACAAAACATCTCCAATACGATCTATAATCCGTTATGAATATCCAAAAACGTGATTATAACAACAATTAGTCGAAAATCCCCAATTCCAACTCGATTTTCAAGGTGTTCTCGAATAATTCCTCAATAATCCAATGAATCCTTATACAACCTCATAATCATATACATATCCCTTCATATAACATGATTATAACGTCCAAAACATCATATCTCAACACAAAATCGAAGTCCAAAGTGTTGAAGGAATTACCTCTTGATGATCCAAGTACTTTAATCCGAAGAACACGCGTTAGATTGATTATCAAGCTTCACGATCGAAAGGAGATGAAGAAAATCAAACACCCAAATGATTTGTGAAGGAAAAACCCTCCCTCAAGCTTACTCTCTCGGTTGAAGGTGAAGAAAAGGGGAAAAATGGTGAAATCTGAAAAAAATGAATTTAAGGAGTTGATCTGCCGGACACGGCCGTGCCGATCGGCACGGCCGTGTCGCATACCGGCCGACGGTTGGCGACAGGACTCGACCGTGTCTGCTTGACACGGTCGCGGCGCGAGGGCCTCCCGACAAAGGACCCGTCCGACAGACTTCGGCATGACTCGGCCGTGCTGCGACACGGTCGGGCGTGTCGGCGATCGCTCGGCTTATCCGGAAGGGTTCGACTCGGCCGTGCTGCACGACACGGTCGGGTCTGGCGGTACACTTCGGCACTTTCCGGACGAGTACGGCACGGGCCGTGTCGGACGACACGGCGAGTTCGCTCGGCAAAGATCGCCAAAATCAAAATGAGCGGTTGAGCTAAAACAACCATAACTCTCTCGTCCGACTCCGATTGACTCACCGCTTGAACCATTGGAAAGCTAACTCGATGCTCTATAATATTGCAAGATTTAGAATTTTTGGAGTTACCAAAAATTAATGGTGATCTAACAAAGTCGAACTCATATGAGGAAAGTTGAAACAATGAACAATAACGATACACAACTCGAAGTTTTTCCGAACGGTGAACACGGCGAATGAACATGATTGATGAATGATTATAATTGAGTGAAAATCCACTGGGTGACAATCACCGAATGAAATTACTGAATGATAATGACTGAATTACAACCGGTATTACATACACTTCTTAAAAGAGTTTCGTCCCCGAAACTAAGGGTCAAACAACTCGGGATAACACTCCCGCATATTCTCCTCGGTTTCCCAAGTGGCCTCTTCGACTCCGTGTCTAGACCACTGAATCTTGACCAAAGGGATCGTCTTGTTCCTCAACTGTTTGATTCGCCGCTCTAACACTCGTACAGGACGCTCCTCGTACGAATGATCATCCGCGATCTCGATTTCGTCGAACTGAAGTATGTGACTCGGGTCGGCAACATACTTCCGCAACTGAGAGACGTGAAACACATTATGAATCCTGCTCAAAGTCGGAGGTAAAGCCAATCGATAAGCTAACCTGCCTACTCGATCCAAAATTTCAAACGGTCCAATGAATCTCGGACTCAACTTCCCCCGTTTTCCGAAACGGAAAATACCTCGACTCTGGGATACCTTGACCAAAACATGGTCACCCGTCTCGAACTCTAGTGGTCGACGACGATTTACTACATATGATTTCTGTCGACTCTGAAATGTCAACATACGACTCTTGATCAAAGCTACCTTCTCCCGGGCGGCTATAAGCATATCGGGTTCGGTGCCGATTGATTCTGACAAGTCATCCCAACACAAAGGAGATCGACAACGACGACCGTACAAGTCCTCGTAAGGTGCCATCTTAATGGAGGCATGCCAACTATACTGTACGTGAACTCGATCAGTGGTAGTTGGGCTTCCCAATCGTCCTTCCAATCGAGGACGCATGCCCTCAACATGTCCTCTAATGTCTGAATAGTTCTCTCTGATTGTCCGTCGGACTGAGGATGAAAGGCAGAACTGAGATTAAGATGAGTTCCCATAGCACGATGAACTGATTTCCAAAAATGTGACACAAACCGTCCGTCACGATCGGAAACGATACTTTAAGGAGTACCGTGGAGTCTCACTATCTCTTTGATGAACAACTGGGCCAGTCTCTTGGGACTCCTCATATCCTTGATTTCAAGGAAATGAGCTAAATTAGTAAAGCATCGCGATCACTCGGATCGTATTTATGCCCCGACGACTCGCCGGCAATTCGTGATGAATTCCATAGAAATGTCTTCCCACTTCCATTCTCGAATAGGAGCGGTATCAAGATACTCTCCTGCCGAGGTTCCATCTTGACTTGTTGACAGTTAAGCATCTCGAAACAAATTCTCGCGACTTCTCGCTCATATTACTCCACCAAGAATTTTGTTTCAAGTCTTTGTACATCTTGCTGGACCCCAGATGAACAGAATAAGGGGTAGCATGAGCTTCTCTCAAAATAGAGTTTTTCAACTCGTCATTCGCCGGTATGCACAACCGGTTCTTAAACCTCAAAAGTCCATCCTCGTGGACCACGAATCCAGGGGCTTTCCCCTGAGCCACATCTTCACGGATGCGCATCAATGCTGGGTCTGAACTCTGATTCTCTCTGATTGCATCCTCAAGAGATGATGAAATCTCTAACATACAAAGTCGTCCCCGACTCACTGAAGCTGCACTCGATCTCGGTCTAAGGAATTCCCGCCAAGCTTCTTCTCGAATCAAGTTAAACGAGCAAGCATCTCGCTCCGCACGGACTTACGACTCAAGGCGTCGGCGACAACATTCGCCTTGCCCGGTGGTAAAGGATCTCAATATCATAATCCTTGATTAGTTCTAACCACCGCCTGCCGCATATTTAACTCCTTCGAGTAAATATATACTTTAAACTCTTATGATTGGTGAATATCCGATGTAACGCCATACGTATAATGACGCCAAATTTCCAACGCGAAAACCACGGTTGCTAGCTCCGGATCGTGGGTTGATAATTGACCAACTAATCCGAGGAAACATCGGATTTACTTAATATCTTTCTGAGGTTGCCAATCTCGGATAGCCTCCGTCTTCGAGGGTCGACACGAACTCGCTGATGAAATTACATGTCCGAGAAAGTCACTGACCTCCGTAACTCAATTTGGAAAACTTTCCATAAAGTTGCTCTCGCCTCAACACGCCGAGAACTCGATGAAGATGAACCTCGTATTCCTCTCGCTACGAGAATAAATCAAAATGTCGTCGATGAAGAAAACAACAAACCGATCCAAAAAGTCGATGAAAACCGATTCATTAACCCCCATGAATACCACAGTGCAATAGTTAGCCCGAACGGCATAACTACGAACTCATAATGACCATAGCGTGTATGAACGCTGTCCTCGCGATATCCGACTCTCGAATCCGCAATCGGTGATATCCAGATCTTAAGTCGATCTTGGAAAATACCAAGCTCCCTCAAGTTGATCTAAAAGATCATCAATACGAGGTAAAGGATACTACTCTTGATCATCACCTGCTCAACTCCTAGTAATTAATACACACACGAGACGAGCCATCCTTCTCCTTGACAGATCACACTGGTGCTCCTCACGGGGACGCAATCGGTCGGAGATAACCTTTCTCGAACTATTCCTCAAGTGGAATCTTCAACTCCTGCATTCTGGTCGGGGTCATCCGATACGGTGCCTTCGATAAAGGGGACGTACCGGCTCCAACTCACTCCTGAATTCCCTTACTCTATGTGAAGGCAACCAGATAACTCGTCTGGAAATACATCGTCAATCGATGACAATGGTACCACGAATGATTAAACATTTCGATTGCCCTAGAATGGTCAATCGATAAAAAGAGATACCAATAATGATTGAACAACTCGATTTCCTTAGAAAGGCCAATCGATGAAGATGATACAATGAATGTTTGAATAACTCGATTGCCCTAGAAAGGTCAATCGATGAAAATGATACAATGAATGATTGAATAACTCGATTGCCTTAGAAAGGCCAATCGATGGAAATGATATAAGGAATGATTGAATAACTCGATTGCCTTAGAAAGGCCAATCGATGAAAATGATATAATGAATGATTGAATAGCTCGATTGCGGAATTTCTTCGCTCGCCATAATAAAAATTCTATGGAACAACGGGATTACTTCAAGCACACATTCGACAACCAACGACGGAAAGATAGCGACCAAACGCTAACAAACACCGAGGATAGTATCGAGACGATCAAACCAACTAATACCGAAATTACATCGCCCTAAGATAAATTCACCACGATTAGATCCATCAACCAATCGCGGTCATTAAGTAGGACTATCCCGAAATAAGTCTATTCAAGCATGATTCGAAAATGAATGAATGCGCACGTAATCAAAAGGTACACACAAGTTGAAATAAAATTACGAGTATACCCAAATCATTCGCCACCGGATCGTCGATCCTCCTCATCATATGAATCTGGGACCCGCTGCCTCGAACCGCACGCTCCGTCGATAAATACGAGCTCCAACTCTATTTGCTTCCATTGCCTTAAACGACGATGACAAAGCACCGATTCAAACGCCGGTTGCTTCGGGCCCGAGATGCCACCGAGCCGACTTGGAGTCCTTTCGCAAAAACGGGCCTTATGCCCAAAATTCCCACAATTATAGCACGTGATAGACGGTTTGCACACTCAGGCTGAAATGACCTTGCTCCACAATTGAAACAGGATGGCCGAATCGCCGCCGGGAATGAGATCCCGCACGATTATGCGCCGTAGAAGGTCGCCGAAACGATAGGGCTCACACGAGGCTTCTTGAAGGTTGATCGACCGCCTTTGGGTTGATTACGCTTCGTTGATTTCTTGTCAAAGATGAAGGTTGTTGTTCAAGACTTTCCTTAGCAATGCCTCATACGGAGAGTTCTCTCGATTAATCCGGCCGAGTGGCGCAATGATGATTGAGCAATCGCACATGGGTCATCATGGCCTCGCATAAAAGTGAGTGGATCAACCTAACATCTTCTCGATCGAGCCGAGTCCCGGGCACGATTTCCTACAATGCAGTGATTATTTCTCGGTTTCGTCCGCACCGCGCCTCTCCCCGTGCATCTCTCGACACTCTCTCCATACCGAAGTAGGAGGTCGCATAATGATTATATTTCCCGCATGATTAGCACGTTATGATTATGTCATGAGATGATGAAAATGAGTATACATGCTCTAACTTAGTGATTATATGAATGATTTAATCAAGTTAAATGATTATCTCGATGAAATTCTTGAAATGATTATCTTGAATAACTTAACAAGATTGATAATATGATCATCCGATTGACAACCGAGTAATGAAATGAATTGAGTAATTAATGAGTTAACATGATCGCCGATTATTAACTCAAGAATGAAATGAATTAAGTGATTGATGAGTTAATATGATCGTCCCGATCATAATGAATGATGATGTTTGAGGATTGTTAAATGATGAATGATGAATGAATGACTATTGCCGTAAATTATACCATGGCGTTAGAAGTCTTACGCTCTTCTTCTCGATTGGCTCAAGATCTCGCACAGTCACACGTGACGCGAAAGTCCAATGATACTAGTCCGATGACGATGATTTCAAATGAGACATGACTTGGAGGGTAGTATTCAAAACCACTCTCCGATACCAACTCGTAACACCCCAAACTAGGCGGATATTACAAAGGCCGTAGATCCCCAACCTGGGACCCACCAGCAAATGAAGATGAATGAATTACACAAGATAAATGTAGTACCGAACTACATTACAACAATAATCACTCCGATGAGGAGTTTAGTTACAACACACCAGACAACATCAATACTAGTGTATTTTATATGAAGATAAAATACACAACACCGAATGAAACGGAGTATTCAAATGAAAGTCTCAGCTGAAAATAAAGGACAATAACATGAATAATCGAAAGATCGGGGCCCCTACTAGTATCACTAGGACTCCTCGACATCAACATGCTATTCCCGTGCGTTTGCCTTGCCATGACTAAAAACAAAATCCCCAAACGGGTCACATAAAGAACAACAATCCTCAAGGGTTGAAAATACACATGATTATATCTCAAATTATGAAATATCCTCAAAACATACGCAATCAAACATGCTATATGAATCAACTAACAAGACGGCTCAAAGGGTGGCGCCACACTACGCCCGGATGGAAATGTGTCCGTGCACAAGCCACCAACGATCAATACACGCGTGGTCTTGTACCTAATCGGGCCTCACGAAACAATCAATCTCGTGTGCACACCAATGTGAGGCCATCAACCAACACACGACTATAATGTGCCCGATATGAAAATCCTACACATACCAACCGGCACGCCAAGATGACCCGAATGCCACGTTATGACAAAAGTGACATCGAAAATGAATAATGACTCACCGAGGTGGAATGGTAATGAAATAAATGACAAATCAATGAAAAGATTGGAACCGCTGCCTTATGATTAATTGATAACAACAAGTTTTGATACGGTTAATATAATGATGAATGAGTTATGATTATGAATGAACAACAACAAAAGGCATGAATATCCTTTTAACCGAGTAAGAATTAACTTACACAACAACGATGAAGAATGTCCGTCCACGAACAACGCCCTAATTGAGATATCGGTCGCCGAACAACCTTGAATAAATATAATTACCAACAATCCGCTCAATATACGAATCAAACACGAATATAACGAACTCAAAACGTCGATACGATTAAACTAAGTCCATAGAGGCATTAAATCAAACACGTTATACCAAACTCCGATTGTTTACAATCAAACCTCAATATACCAATATCAAATCCCCCAAGAAGTGTTTCAAGCCAACAAAACATCTCCAATACGATCAATAATCCGTTATGAATATCCAAAAACGTGATTATAACAACAATTAGTCGAAAATCCCCAATTCCAACTCGATTTTCAAGGTGTTCTCGAATAATTCCTCAATAATCCAATGAATCCTTATACAACCTCATAATCATATACATATCCCTTCATATAACATGATTATAACGTCCAAAACATCATATCTCAACACAAAATCGAAGTCCAAAGTGTTGAAGGAATTACCTCTTGATGATCCAAGTACTTTAATCCGAAGAACACGCGTTAGATTGATTATCCTAAGCTTCACGATCGAAAGGAGATGAAGAAAATCAAACACCCAAATGATTTGTGAAGGAAAACCTCCTCAAGCTTACTCTCTTGGTTGAAGGTGAAGAAAAGGGGAAAATGGTCAAATGTCAAAAAACGAATTTAAGGGAGTTGATCGCCGGACACGGCCCGCGCCGATCGGGCACGGCCGTGTCGCATACCGGCCGATTGGCCGACAGGACTCGACCGTGTCCTCGCTTGACATGGTCGCGGCGCGAGGGCCTCCCGACAGGACCCGTCCGACAGACTTCGGCATGACTCGATCGCGCTGCACGACACGGCCGCGGGCGTGGCAGCCGCTCGCTTATCCTAAGGGTTCGACTCGCCGCGCTGCATTTACATGGTCGGGTCCTGAGGCGTACACTTCGCACTTTCCGGACGAGTACGCACGGGCCGTGTCGGAGGACACGGCCGAGTTCGTTCGGCGTTGATCGCCAAAATCAAAATGAGCGGTTGAGCTAAAACGACCATAACTCTCTCGTCCGGACTCCGATTGACTCACCGTTTGAACCATTCGAAAGCTAACTCGATGCTCTATAATATTGAAAAGATTTAGAATTTTTGGAGTTACCAAAAATTAATGGTGATCTAACAAAGTCGAACTCATATGAGGAAAGTTGAAACAATGAACAATAACGATACACAACTCGAAGTTTTTCCGAACGGTGAACACGGTGAATGAACATGATTGATGAATGATTATAATTGAGTGAAAATCCACTGGGTGACAATCACCGAATGAAATTACTGAATGATAATGACTGAATTACAACCGGGTATTACAAATAACTCGCACGTTATTCATCAAGACTTAACACATTAAGCCTTCAACACTACCAATCAACACTTCATACATATCCTTATATCGTAACTCAACCGAAAATACAACATTACCATATTACCTCTATAAATGCTATTCGTACTATAGTCTCAGTTGAGTACGTCGACTAATATTGATATGAATCACCCAACATTTATCTCCATATGTATATTTATATACATATACATATATCTATACATATATCCACACATATCTATATATATATATATAATATAAATATATATATATATTCATAACATGATTCATACACTTCAGCAACAATGATTTCACATTATTATAATTCGTATATCAAGGTACTTGCCTTGGTAATCTCTTGCGAATACTCTGGAAATACGGTTGATTGGAACAATCCGGAACTCCAACGGAAACGACGATCGGAAAGGCTCAACACTGGATTATCGTAGGAAATTCGTCCTTAATATCCTATCATTAAATAAACAATCAATCACACGAGGAAAAGCATAGAAAGATGGCCGAACCCTAACTGTTCTCTTCGTAACGTACGTTACACACCTACGTAACGTACGTTACGTCTGCACGTTAGCGCACGTAAGCTACAAGGATTAACGCACGCTAAGCATGCATTGGACAGTTCTTCTCAGTTCAGATGACTGTCTGGCCTGAGGGTATAACGTACGTAATACATAGAGCTTAATGTACATTATATTCACACATATTATACTCATGTGAATCAGAATGATCCTATGGTGTTGATGTCTACGAATTCCCGATTAATCCTCCCATCATAAGACTTAACCCAAAACTCGATTATAGATCCTTAAAGGTAGTTCGGAAAATCTGAGGTTGTTATCAACATTAAGTCTACGATAATTATGGAAACACCATACAATATGGTTTATTAATGTCAGAAAATTTCCTTACTTGATCATCATAACAAGAATCGGACTATAACGTTCTTAACTCGGGTAACTAAAGCATGGACATTCTAACTTCCAAAAACATGGTGTTCAGACAAAAATTATCTGTGGAGCTTAATAATCCCGGTGGTATGTTCATAACATCCTTAGGAACACGAATTCAAGGTTGAGGTAGCATTAACATACCTTAATATGAAAGAAACGCAGAGACAAGAGGTAGCATCCAACTCCGATTGCTTGAATGTCAATCCAAGATGTTTCGTAACTTAAATGATCGAGTTTGTGTGATTTATAGGTGTTTTAGAGGGCTGGAGACTCTCTAGAAATGAAGAAAAACGAAGTACAAGTGAAAGGGACGAAGTGAAATGAAATGGGGTGTTGTCCATATATATATATAATATCTTAAGATTTACGTACGTTAGCCTTAGCCATCTACGTACGTAATCGACATAGCGCACGCTACCATTCGATCTTAGCGTACGCTATCGTTCACTGATAGCTTACTGTCTCGTTCTGTACTAGCTTACGTACGTTACACCCTAAGCATTACGTACGTAAGTTGCACACATTAGCGTATGCTAGTTACAAACCTTAGCGTACGTTAACATCCGTTGACCCCAAAACTGTCCAGGTTCATCTGCGGGAATCTCTCCGAGCCCCACCACCAGCCGTCCATGTGCTAGCCAGCCTATTCAATTATTAACCTCCTTACGTACGCTACGTCTAGCTCGTAGCGTACACTATCTCTAGTTCGTAACGTACGTTACGCTTACCTGTTAGCGTGCGTTACGACGTAGTTGCATGTGAAGGATTAAAAGTTGATATTATCATGCATGAGGATACGAATACGGAAACGATCGTACTTCGATTATTGATAGCACAAATTCAGATAATACAGGGTTCAAATACGGACGAAAATACCCAACAATTTATCCGGATATTACATACTATCCCTCTTAAAAGAAGTTTCGTCCCGAAACTTAAAGTAGAGTGGTGGAACGACCAAGGAAAAATAACTACTTGTCCAGACCCAAAATATCACGAGCGATGCGCGAATACAAGGTTCTAAAAGTACAATGATTGGACCTAGGAAGTATCTGGCACGTCAATTGAGGCGATAAATTACACGTGAACATGAGAAGTTAGAGTGGAGAAGTAAAAGCTCACAGAATTAAGGAAATTCACCAGCGGCTCAGACGTACTAAAATCGCGTGTCGAGCTCGACCCACCGTATTCAAGTTCATGACACATTGAAAATATTAACCGCACGAGTGGAAACAAATAGTTTCGAACAAAATTTTGCAAAGATTACGTTCAGATGTGAATAGACCACAATAATTCATGGAGTCTAACAAATTGGTTCTGAAATTCGTTCAAATGACGGTAGGTTCAGTAGAACATGGTAGTTTAAAATTGTCAAGAGGATCACAGATGAATCATCAACAATGAAAGTCTCCCAACACCGAAAATACTAAGAAGAGTATAGGTATTATGTTTCCCCATACTAAGAAGACATTTCAGCCCCGAAACTTAAAATAGCAGGAGTTGGAAATGGGAAGCAATTAAAACAAAAAACGATCAAAGTCACGATTGTTGGAAACAGCAACGACTAGAACATATTACAAAATCTTCATTCGCCTATGTTAGGCTCTTCAGCAGAAGGCATAAGGTTTCGGGACATTCTCCGGCCACTTGCTCTGCTCACCGACAGAGTAGCATTCTTTGCCAATTCGGAAATTATCTCACAATGTTTCTCCCGATGGCCTTCACACCCGCAACGATGACAAGTCAAGAGTGGGGAGGTACAGTTTACACGGATATGTCCCGTACGGTTGCAGTTGAAGCACACTCTCTTCTTACCGGGAGTCACCGATGCTGGCTTGGGATTCCCAATGCTCATTCTCGACTGCGAAGAAGACGCATTCGAACGACGTGGGGGTTTGAGAACCTTAGTCTCTTCACCGCCCAAAAATTTTTCAGATGTCCTCGGTCTCTTTTCTCCGCTCGTTGGCTCGGTCACTGAGGAGGTTTCATAGGTTATTGTCTGATCTTTATATTCCTTCACCGTAACATGAATCGTTGTCGTACGAACCACCTTACTGCTTCCGCTTCCTATATCACGTCTACGTCCGCCAAGGCTCGTCATGCTAATGCAGATAGTACCGTTTATTGTTATCACATAGTCGTTTGTACGGTATACCACAATTATCAGTACAAGGTTTAATCAGCATCCTTAGAATAACGGTAATATCGTAAAGCACGAAATTTTCTGACATCAACTTCCAGTCCTTTGTCTAGGACGATCATTATGCGTATGCTCTTAATAAAAAAAAAATTGAAACAAAAGCCGAGTCACGTTGTGCTCAAAACTTGTAAATACTGTCCTTTGTTTTCGGAAGAGGAAGTTTATACAATGACTCTAAAATTTTATTTTCGAGTAATGCCTACAAGAAAATTGAAAATAAAATTGTAACTAATTTGAAATATTTCAAAAATGTTGAGTCCCAAATACCACAATTTTGAAAATCCTTCCTCTTCTACCAAAATGTTTATTTGAAAGAATTTTTCACCAAAATACGTGACCATTCGACATGACTACATTAAATCATGAGGTTTACAATGTTAGGAAAATTTCAAAATACTACTTTAAAATGTTCGTAATTCGGCCCAGAAATATTACATGCCGGGGATTCTGCGCCGGAACCTACCAGGCTAAAAACCATTTAAAAATCATTTCAAAATACGCCAAAAAGCCGATGACGGTAGCATTTTCCAAAACTTACAAAATCATTTGTAAAATACCAAATACTGTCATAAAAATACAGTTAAAACGTGCAAGACTAAAATGCCAGAACTCGGTTTAGGGAATCGGTCTTATGAGATAATAATTCAGTTTGCCAAGATGTCAAGAGTCATTTCAGAATACTCACGCAGCGGATAAAATTAATACTCAAAGATTTATTCTACTGAAATGCAGAAACTGATAAATAAGTTCGACTACCGAAGTATACTACATAACCATTCTCACTCGAACCGTATACGCAGGTGATATCATAAAACAATATAATCTCTAACAAGTTCAAACCCTAGGTTCACGTTAAGCACAATATAATCAAATACGTATATAAGGGGACTTACGATTCGGGAGGCTTACCATCACGGATTGCTTGAAGATGATGTTGGAACCACGATACTAATCACAACTCTGACACGCGCGACTTACACAAAACATGGACTTAACCCAACGGCCTAGGTTTTTCGCAAACCTAAGCTCCGATACCATAATGTAATGCCCCCAGAATACATCCGGAAATGTTACACGCCGTAGGCCCTTCTCACAAGGATCTACAAGGCTAAACTCTACTAGACTACAAAATGATTGACCGACCGGTGTCAATCTAAATACAACGCAGACCGACAAGGTCATTAAAAAATTCAGAAACTAATGAACTTTACATCTCAATAACAAAAATAAACTTGAACACGGAAAAGAATGACAACTCAATTTAATAAAATGAAACTACACCCATGCAAGGGTGAATACTCGAATGACATAGAATTACCGACCAAAATGAAACAATAGAAAAGACTCTGACTCTGGTGTGATTAGTATCATTGTCCTCCATCTCCTTCACAGCCAATCCTGTGACTGCTCCCGAGCTGCCAAAACCTGAGTGCATAATAGGCACCCACCCCCGAAAACTCGGGGGTTAGCAAACTAGAATTTTGCTAGTGCAAGTACATAATATACAAGATATACGAATAATAACAACACAAAACTCAACAGTCGTGAAACCTTAACACAAACCACACATTTAAATGGTCAAAACAGAATAGCATCACAATACACAAGGTGAAAGATAATCACATTATCATATTCTCGGAACATAACACCAATGAAGCTTTAAACGAGCCCAAGGAGTCAGAAAAATCCCTTTTTATAAAAAGGAAAAGTATTTTGATAAGAAAGTTCGAAAACATTAATATTGACTTGGGCCATCTTGGGGTTTTGAAAATCAAATGGAAATACTTTAGAAAATACTTCAAAAGCTCTCGGGTCCTTGACCCAACATGAAGAAAACAATTTGCAAGAAAACCATTACAACGTTATTCGGGGTCCTCGACCCAAATGATAAAACACTATCACAAGCAAATCATTTGATCATCTCACAGGGTTCTCGGCCCAATCCAAATAATATCATCACGAGATCAAATCTCAACATCCCACGGGGTCCTCAACCTAATACACAGAATAATCAACACAGAATAATCAAAGGCACAGCCTCTCATTCGACAAATCCTGATCAAGACCCCTGATTAATTAACCCTTGAAAATCTCGTCAAATATCCTTAGTTAATTAACCCTGATGCCAACATTTGAAACAAGTTGGAACGAACTTCATAAATACGAATCGCGGTCTACATCAAGACCAACATTTAAAAACGAGTTGCAAGAATTTTGAGTTACGAAAATCATTTGGAAATGGGGTCTTAGCTATCACTCAAATATCCGTTACCAATAAGCCTGCCAGGCACCTCCCTTGCACACCTGTGTACCGGCGTTCACTCCACTATATTGGCCGCCCATTGCGCATGTCACCGCGCCAGCGTTCACTCCCATAGGAGCCGCCCATTGATCGTGCATTAAGTAACACCGGTGTTCACCAATCATATGGAGCCGCTCATTGCAGCGTACACCAGGCCGGAGTGCATGCCCCGCCCTCAGAGGTACCCGGATATGACGTCTCTCATAACAAGTATTCACGTTGTGACAAATACCAAGCACACCGTCAACTGTTACAACAATTATCAAATCAGTTCATCAATTCACATAATTCATTCGCCAGTACGTAACTACGCAAAATAAACAATAACTCGCACGTTATTCATCAAGACTTAACACATTAAGCCTTCAACACTACCAATCAACACTTCATACATATCCTTATATCGTAACTCAACCGAAAATACAACATTACCATATTACCTCTATAAATGCTATTTGTACTATAGTCTCAGTTGAGTACGTCGACTAATATTGGTATGAATCACCCAACATTTATCTCCATATGTATATTTATATACATATACATATATCTATACATATATCCACACATATATATATATATAATATAAATATATATATTCATAACATGATTCATATACTTCAGCAACAATGATTTCACGTTATTATAATTCGTATATCAAGGTACTTGCCTTGGTAATATCTTGCGAATACTCCGGAAATACGGTTGATTGGAACAATCCAGAACTCCAATGGAAACGACGATCGGAAATGCTCAACACTGGATTATCGTAGGAAATTCGTCCTTAATATCCTATCATTAAATAAACAATCAATCACACGAGGAAAAGCATAGAAAGATGGCCGAACCCTAACTGTTCTCTTCGTAACGTACGTTACACACCTACGTAACGTACGTTACGTCTGCACGTTAGCGCACGTAAGCTACAAGGATTAATGCATGCTAAGCATGCATTGGACACTTCTTCTCAGTTCAGACGACTGCCTGGCCTGAGGGTATAATGTACGTAATAGATAGAGCTTAATGTACGTTATATTCACACATATTATACTCATGTGAATCAGAATGATCCTATGGTGTTGATGTCTACGAATTCCCGATTAATCCTCCCATCATAAGACTTAACCCAAAACTCGATTATAGATCCTTAAAGGTAGTTCGGAAAATCTGAGGTTGTTATCAACATTAAGTCTACGATCATTATGGAAACACCATACAATATGGTTTATTAATCTCATAAAATTTCCTTACTTGATCATCATAACAAGAATCGGACTATAACGTTCTTAACTCGGGTAACTAAAGCATGAACATTCTAACTTCCAAAAACATGGTTTTCGGACAAAAATCATCTATGGAGCTTAATAATCCCGGTGGTATTTCATAACATCCTTAGGAACACGAATTTAAGGTTGAGGTAGCATTAACATACCTTAATATGAAAGAAGCGCAGAGACAAGAGGTAGCATCCAACTTCGATTGCTTGAATGTCAATCCAAGATGTTTCGTAACTTAAATGATCGAGTTTATGTGATTTATAGGTGTTTTAGAGGGCTGGAGACTCTCTATAAATGAAGGAAAACGAAGTACAAGTGAAAGGGATGAAGTGAAATGAAATGGGGTGTTGTCCATATATATAATATCTTGAGCTTTACGTACATTAGCCTTAGCCATCTACGTACGTAATCGACTTAGCGCACGCTACCATTCGATCTTAGCGTACGCTATCGTTCACTGATAGCTTACTGTCTCGTTCTGTACTAGCTTACGTACGTTACACCCTATGCATTACGTACGTAAGTTACACAATTAGCGTACGCTAGTTACAAACCTTAGCGTACGTTAACATCCGTTCACCCCAAAACTGTCCAGGTTCATCCGCGGGAATATGTCCGAGCCCCACCACCAGCCGTCCATGTGCTAGCCAGCCTATTCAATTATTGACCTCCTTACGTACGCTACCTCTAGCTTGTAGCGTACGCTATCTCCAGTTCGTAACATACGTTACGCTTACCTGTTAGCGTGCGTTACGACGTAGTTGCATGTGAAGGATTAAAAGTTGATATTATCATGCATGAGGATACGAATACGGAAACAATCGTACTTTGATTATTGATAGCACAAATTCAGGTAATACAGGGTTCAAATACGGACGAAAATACCCAACAATTTATCCGGATATTACAACGAGTAGCACACTTAATGTTTATCGAGCATATATTAAATGTTCTTTATAAATTTGAAATTATTGTTGCTCCTGATGTAGCACAATTTGATATTCTTTATTGATATTACATGCTCTGGAAAGAGCGATTAATATTTTGAATAATATATGAAATACTGTCGAAAGTTATCGACTATTCACGCAGATGAACTTAAAGTTCAAGAAATATTACTGCTAAACGAGTGATTGTATTTCATATACCTGTTGTATATGCACCACAAGAGAATTAAAGTTCTTTGTGAACTAAATGAATTAAGTGATGATCCTTTACGCTGGAGCGAGGGAGACTCGTTGGTGATTAAGATCCAAATCCGCAGAATACAAATAAATGGATCACATCACGTTATCAGCACCATAGTTCTACCCCATCTTCTCTAATTCTTTCTAGATCTATGGTTCTACCTTCTTCATTCTTTTGGGGGATCGACTTCCTAAAGGTATGAAAGCTATAGATTTAAATTTGATATTGTATTAATATTATTACCGATCGAAAGTTATGAAAATTGAAAGAATTTTTCAAAAATAACTTTTGATGATATTTTGATTGAATAATTATGGATTAACATACTTTACAATTTAAAATATGGTATGAATATTTTGGTTTAGTGCTTGATCAATTATCTACGAATGGTTTAAAATATGACAGAATCAATTGATTCGTCTTCTTATGATTCTACTATAGAAGTATGTTGTGTCATAATTCTAGAAAAAAATCCAATGGATATAAAAACTAATGTTAATAATATATACATTTCATAAACAGCAAATCATGATATTAAAATGGAAGTACTTTGTTACTTGTGCATAAATTGTGATTTGCTCAACTGAATAGACATGTTTTGGTTATTATAAACTTTTTGTAATGCATGTATTTGTGTTGCTACATGATTTGATTATGAAATCAATTATATTGCATTAATTTTATATTTTCTAGAAGAAATATAAATTGCAATATTCCTAATAATCTTGAAGATTTTAAGAAATAAATAGTTGATGTTCTTAATGAGCACAACAATATCTTATCATATTAAAAACAACGTGTTTATGATGAACGCATTAAATAAGTTAATATTCCTGAAGAATATTAAATATTGAGGTTGTAATTTTTTAAAATTTACTTTGAGCATTTGTACTCCTTCCCGTTATTGAATTATTTTTATAGTTATTATTATATTGATTTAAATTGTTGCTCCTGAAGTAGCACAATAAATATTCTTGATGAATATTACAAATTCTCGAAGAATAATTCATATTATAGGTTATATATGTTTATCCCTATAACTAGTTTCGCGAAGAAACATAAATTTGCAATCTCAATAATCTTGAAGATAATTAAAAATAAATAGTTGAAGTTCCTGAAGAACAACACAATGATATTTCATCATAATTTTATAATATGTTTATGATGATCACGTCAAATAAATTTAGTATTCCTGAAGAATATTAAAAAATTGAGATTGCATTTTTCTATGCTTTATTTCGAGCATTTTTATCTTCCATTCTAATTATTTAATTATTTTAATTATTATCCTTATATTATTTTAAATTATTGCTCCCAAAGTAGCACAATTCTTGAAGAATATTACATGCTCTTGAAGAGCCATTAATATTTTAGGTGATATGTTTATCTCCAATGAAAAAATGTAATATGTCATATTAACATTGATTTGATCAATCTTATTTGTGGAATGATATTGAAATTGATTTGCAATATCTTATTAAAACAATCCCTGAAGGATTGGTAGAATTTCAAATGATAATATTCTTATTATTGTCTCTCGAAGAGCTTCATTGATCCTTCGACGAGTATCATATTGATTCTACAATGAGTATCAAACTAATTACATGATGTATTTTGCATCCAATGACCATGTTGCGATGAATTTATAATTCAAGGATCCAAATTATTACCAGGACATGAATATTTGGATCAATATGTAATTAGTGCGTGATTAAAAAAAAATACCTCCGGAAGAGGATTTCTCATATGATAATTTCACGTATCTATATGATCTACATGAAAAATACATATATACTTTGTCAAAATACATATTGTGAGCCCAAAATTGGGGTCAATTGATCATTTGATACGCTGATTTTATAATCTAACTCAAATTATCGACGACATTAGGGGGAGATATGAAATATAAATAAGAGAAAATTCTCGTTGGGTTGGATATCTAAATTTAAGCACTATGAACTCGAAGTTCAACAAATTATTGATTTCCAAAGGAGTGATGAAATCTCATATACCAGCTGTATATGTACCATAAAGAATTAAAGTCGACTGTGAATGAAATATATTTGTTGATACTCCTCGACGCCAGAAGCATGAGAGACGTATTCTTTATTGGTATTAAAGATAAAATCCGTGGAATACAAATAGATTAAACTATAACATCACTTCAAAAACCTCCTGAAGAGGATCGTCTCGAAGACAAGAATCTCAATACCTTAATTTGCACGTGCACTAAATAATTACAGTATTGGGATTATGGAACGACCAAATCAAATGTTAGGGGAAATGTTGAATATTTGATTTTTCATGGACTTTGTGAATATGGGAGAATTGTTCATAAGAATGATAGTTGTCGACAACACTTTGTGTCTCAACAATTGAAGCACTAAATAAAATATAAGCAATTGAGACAGAACTTAACTCGCAAAATAAAATAAAGTGGTGAAAGATAAGCGAGATTAACATATCAAGGGTTTAAGCGCATACCCAAAACATATTCTCCCATTGGCACTACATTTCGTCATTTAATATACATATGACAGTTATTATGAATATAGATATTCAACTAATGACGTCATCACCACATTTTTCTATGGGTCATTGGACGCGGATATCTATATGAAAGTCCCTGACGGATTTGAGATTCCTAAGATAGTAGGAACATTAAATTCGCAACATATATTATTTCAGTTAGAAATATCTCAAAATAGTCTGGTGGAACAACCGACTAAACGAATTCTTTCTGAAGAGGATATATGAATTATATGATGGAGAAATTTTATCCATTTAGATACCTAACGGTTGTCTTGCAACTTGACGTGGACAAGAACTCATGTAGACCTCAAGAAGATAACAAAGATATACAGGACCAGAAGTTCCTTACTTGTGTATCATTGAAGCACTACTCTTATCAAGCTTGATATTGAAGTTAACTTGCTAGCAAGATTTAATGTTTCTCCAAGGAGAATTTGTAATGGTGTTAACCATAGTGGTCAATTACATGAAAGAAATCGAGATTTAATATTGGTGGCTATTTGGATGTTATTATATGATCTCCATAACATTTCATGTATGACTTGATATATATTCTCCTATTTCGTGTTGCAGATCATGTTTGGATAAGTAAGAGGAGAATATATTTGTTTCCACATGAGCTCCAGAAGAGCGGTAGTGATAACCTAGCAGATTCATTCACTAACTATCTTTATGTATGAAAAGTATATTCATGATATTGGAATACAAGATTGTTATCTTGAGGCGAAGATACAAGATTGTTATCTCTATGTTCATATTATCCTCAATTTTATGAATGAATATTATTAAAATTCATATACCTGTTATCTCTATGTTCATTCATATACCTGGAAGACTATTGTCTTCAGGGGGAGTGTCAACATCGAAAGAATCTTGTAGATTGGATCCTGAAGATCAATGATGGTACTCCTTTTTCGTTTGAATAAGTTTATCCCTCTAGATTTTTCTATCGAGGTTTTCATTCAGCATGAACATTAAAGAGTAATGTCCAAGGGGGAGTATTGTAAATATATTATTTTATGGACATTACTTGCAGGATAAGACACTTAATGGGCTAAGATGCCTAGTGGGCTTTTAGGATTACATCTCTTTGTTAGTATAAATATATCTCTTTTGATTGTATTCTTGTACTCAGAAACACACAAATTATAGTGAATATTCTCCTGGTTTGGTATGCCCCCAGATGTAGTCATTATTGACGAACTGGGTCAACAAATCTGTTATTTTTATTTTTATATTTTATAACAGTTATCACATATATCATAATATAGAATCATTAATCTATATTATATAACATGAAAGTTTTTTCATAATTTAATAAATCATTTTAATTATTTTTTATTTTTTTCTTCATTATTTTTTGGAGTTTTCCCGCCCAAATATTTTTTACCGTATTTTATTATATTTTTTTCCTAATCTTCTTTCCCCAATATTCGGTCGATTTCTTTCCTTATCTGCCTTCCCCAAATTCGGTCGATTTCTTCATTTTTACCCTTTTTGCTGTCTTCCCCTTTTATTTCTTCTTTGCCTCTTATCCCTCTTCAGATTGGCTTTGTTTTTTTCTTCCGTATCTTCCCCTCTTCTCCTTTTTCTTTCTTAGCAGATTTCTTCTCATCACTCTTCTTCATTCCGCGGCTCCGTTGGTGAATTATACTTATCGCCTTCGCATTCTCTCTCCCACTAATCATATATCTTGTCTCTATATCGATATATTTTTCCCAACCCCTAACCCCACATATTGAAATTCATTCAAACATGCTCTTTTATTTCAGATCATCTTTTGAGCGGAAAATAAGGGGCATGTTTTTTTAGATAACCACCGGCTATCTACGGTGATAGGCTTTCCTTAGCCTGTTGCGTAACATGGTGTCTTTGGTGCTCCTCTTCCACCCTCTTAGTATTATTTTCATGATCGTCAAGTTGTTCCAGGTATTTTCTTCATACCTCCATTTTTTTCCGAATAATTTTGTCTTTACGCTTAATTCTTTTCAGATTCTTCTATTCTTGGTATTATCTTAAGAAATTTAGTTCAGTTCTTCTTCCCTTTTATTCATTATTATTTGTTTCTTATTATTTATGTCAATTTTTTGTCCTTAATTTGGGCTTTCGGGAGAAATATATTTGTTGTTGTCAAATCGGGAAATTGGAATATCTTTTTGGGAGAATCTGTTTGAGATTTTTTTTCTAATTATATGTTTCGTAATATATAATGTTTCTGAACATACCCCTGTTATATATGTCGCGAGAATTAGAGAAAACATGTTATTTATTTGGGAGAAACATTATGAGTCGGGAGAAGAAAATCAGTTATATATATTTTTTGTTGCCAATTCTTTTATGATTTTACTGCTTTTTCAAAAAAAAAATTTCAATTGTATCTTCTTCCAATCTTCATTGTACATTGTATTCAATTTAAATCTTTAGTCTGCTTTTTTTTTTTTCATTTCTCACACTTTTCTTTTTCATGGTTCTGTGAATGTAGAAAGCACGGATTTATGTTCAAAAGCCCAAACAATGGTTCATCTCTTTCTTCGGTGTACATTTCAGTGTTTCTTTATTTCATTTTTGATTTGATAAATTTGTTATTATTAATAAAAATACTACTCCCTCCCCTCCCTCACATTATAAGTTGTTCACTTTCCTTTTATGGATCTCTCATAATAAGTTGCTCATACCAAAAATGGCAAACACTTTATATTATTTTATTATATTTCATCAATTATTTTATTCAACTCCATCTATTATTTTCCCCCTCCCAGTCACATTATTGTACTATATCTATTATTCTATCATATTTCTTAAACAAATCAACCAAAAATTCTGGGCAACTTATCCTGGGACAGAGGGAGTATTTTTTGCGTCAATGTCATTATTTTGTTGTTAGAAAGGATGCTAGTATTATTGCGTTGTTGTTGATCATATTTGTTCAATAGATTCTGATGTTACATTAGATGTGTAGGTACTTGCGTGTCATAAGCAATACCGAATATTGGAAAACTTACTAACGTTTATCTAATGCCTACATTTTTTCTTTTGCCCACTAAAGTATCTTATGTACTTCTATGTAGTTGATGAGATGTGCCTAGCTTCTCTAATCAACAAAGTGCCAGAAGTTTTTGAAAAAGAAATCAATAGATCCTCATATTGAGCGAAAATCTTTGGGGATATGGGATCACTTATAAGTTTTTTTGGGTAAGTTTTTATTCAAAAAACTTTTTCTCGCTTCCATTTTCGAACATTAAGTGTGGTTATGTATTTTTTCTATTTACTTTCTTGATTTAAATGGCATTGATGCAGGTTGATATTGATCTTCATGATGTTGTTTTTACAGTTTTTATTAAATCATTTCCTTCTCTGACTGAAAATTTGCAATTCAAGGCATCAATAGATTTTGGTTGTTGATTATTAAGTTTTAAATAATATAGTTACTGTAACACCCCCAAGATATTCGAGGTATATTACAGCGCCGTGAATCCTACATGGGACCCACCAGGCTAAACGACCAAACATACTCAACGACTTGTGAAAACAACATAACAACCCATCATCATAAAGACGCAAAATAAAATGATTCACCCAGTTCAACCGGTCAAACACACCCCACACGTCCAACACAAACATAACGGACAAATATCACAACCTGAACAAACGAAACTTCCTAAGTACTCGAGTACTTCTATTAGTTTACAAATGGATAAATGCATCAAAAGAAAGGACAACCATAAAAACACACTCATGCACAATCATCACGCCCGGCCATCATCCGCGTACTAGTCCAACGCCCGTTCGTCTCGATAGACCTGACCTGAAATTCATAAAACGAATTTCCCCAAAACGGGTCCCCATAGGGTTAGCAATTACGCTAGTACAAGTAACCAAATAAACAACTTACATCTTACATATATAGTCAAGGCATGCAATAATAAAAACATCGGTTGAAACACATATTTCCAGAAATGCCATAATCCAAAACACATTTGTAAAATGCACCACAATTAACCGCGGACCCACCCCTCCGTGGACCCCTACCGAGACCCCGTCAGATCTAACCCGTAGTGGTTAAAAGCAAGCTCGCGGATCCACCCCTCCGTAGACCCCTACCGAGACCCCGTCAGGTCTAACCCATAGTGAGCATACACATACACACACAATTCTCATGCAATACTACTACGTTAAGATTGTAAGTTCATAAGGGTACTTGCCTCGGTTAATAGACGGTGACACGAACGAAAAGGAAGAACCGAGCACGACCGCGAGGAACCGGTAGAAACGAACCTAATGATTCGAAGAACACAATCACAACCACAACTAAACGAATACGGAAACGGAATGCACCCGAAACCCCGCCTACGATTCATGTATATCCGTTTAACAACAGCAACGAGGGCGGACCACAACCAAACCCTCTCGAATACGCAACAACTATGAAATATACCATGAATCTGTAGGAAAACCAATAATACCAATAAGATTAATCATATTCATCATGAATTAATCTATCATACGGAACGAATCGGACGAAAATCTAAAAATCCCCAATTTACCCAAAAACAAGGTTCTAGGAGTTTACCTCGAATTAATGACGAAGAACACGATTAGATGTTGATAATATACTCCAAAAACTCGAAGAAGATAATGGCTCGGAGTTACAAAGCTTCAAATCGCCGGAAGTGCCAAGAAAATCGTATAGGAGTCGGATGGGGAGGAGGAGAAGTGAAAATGGCCGAAATCGATCAACTCCTGGGTTTATAACCCAGGCCGCGTTACGTACGTTAGCCACAGGTAGCTAACGTACGTTAGCTTGTTAACATACGTAAGCTATCCCATGCTTACGTACGTAACGAAAATCGCAGAATTCCCTGTACTATTTTACACACACCGTTACGTACGCAACGGCAACATGCATTACGTACGTAATGCTCCTTCCTGGGGAGTACAGGCCAACCACTGACAAGGAAGGAACCGAAACAAAATCGAAATGCAACGGTGAATGACTCGCGATGGTACGAACGTAAAGGATTCGAGGCAACGAACTTAAGTGTTGAATGAAAACCTATTCTCGACTACCCAAAGGTTCAGAAAAACAACAATAAACGTAGTTATCCCAAAACTCTGGGAAATTACAAAACGGCCCAATACATCTGAAATGTATGATACATGATCGAAACATCAAACAAAGCTCACAACATGCGTAATAACATGAGATGGATCCTCGGCAACCCCGAAACGGCGGTTCTGAACGACGATTTACGAGAATACACGAAATAGCGACGAAAACGACATAAAACACCGAATCGAGTAAAACGATTCCGAAACAAGCTCGAACGACAAAAGGTCCAATATTAAATATCCTTGAAATCTCAATACGGTTACAAGCGAGTTTCCAAAGATGAAAATACACCGAAATGAGAATATCAAGTGAAAGGAAAAATGCGGATATTACATCCTACCCCTCTAAAAACAAGCTTCGTCCCGAAACTTAAGAGACAAACAACTCGTGGTACCTAGCACGCATGCTATCCTCGGTTTTCCAAGTTACTTCCTCGACACCATGTCTCGACCACTGCACTTTGACCAAAGGAATGGTCTTATGCCTCAGTCGCTTCTCACGGTGCTCCAAAATCTTCAAGGGACGCTCCTCGAAGGTAATATCCTCGGCAATATCGATCTCACCATAATCGATGATATGACTAGGATTCGGGACATATTTCCTCAGTTGAGAAACATGGAAGACGTTATGAACGCGACTCAAGGCCGGAGGTAGCGCCAAACGATATTGTAACACCCCCAATTCACTCAGGGATATTACACGCCGTAGACCCTCTCCTCGAGGATCTACCAGGCTAGTAACAACATTTAACATCTCGACAATGCCTTCAAGGCAAAATGACTCAGTAGACCGATTTGGTCTTTCAATAAATACATACAACTCGAATACAACTCATGCCCACGCAGGGGTCAAAATACAACCACACCCGTACAACGGGAAAATATATAGCAGCGGAAAATAAAGTACGACTATACCAATACGACATCAACGGGTCCTCGTGTGATTAGTATCGTTCATCTTTCATCATCCTTCATGCCGACCCTGTGCTCTGCTCCAAAACCTGAATGCAATACAGACATCCACCCCCCGAATACTCGGGGGTTAGCAAAACTCCACTGTTTTGCTAGTGCAAGTATAAAATACGAAAACGAGCCATACATATCATACTCCACGGAACATGTTAATCATAAACATACTTCCCGAGGTAAATCACTTAATCAAAACGGTTAAATCGAAAGATAGGGGTAAACCCGATATACATCTTGTGAAAACATTTTGCGATCTCGGGAGTTTTGAAAACACTTGGGATTTTAAGAATTCTCAAACCTTTCAAAACATTTAGGGACACAGCCCAAAAGTCATTCTCCCAAAACATAAATTCGATAACAACAAATGGGGTCCACGACCCGATCATACCGTAACAACCTGTTTCCACAGATTATTCGCGTCCCGTGCTAGCAAGCCACGGACCTCAGATGCTCCCGTAGAACAAACCCGAGTGAATAACCCACAGGGAAACTATATCAAATCACATGTCACCGTAACCGCAGTCACGCGACTACAAGCACATATACGTACATAATCAAACCACAACCATAAGTTATCCCGGCATCGCGCTAACAAGCCACGAACCCCGGAGTCCCCGCAAGACATACCCGATGATAACCCCACAAGTTATCTCGGCATCGGGATAACAAGCCACGAACCTCGGAGTCCCCGCAAGACATACCCGGATTGGATAACCCTACGGTCACGCCCGACCCATACTAGCAAGTATGGATCCCGGAGATTCAACAATCCTACCCGGAGGCACATCACATACATCAAGCACACAACAATAATCACTTGTCAAGCCAAACAACATTAAGTATCACAACCTCCTTTCAAGGAGTAACAACTAATATCACACACATTACGTTCTTACCAAACAAGTACACAATAACAATACGTAATCCCCGGCAAAGGATTACGGTCTATCAAACTCACTCGAAGTGATCATATTATCTTTAAACATACAAAACCAACACACATATTCTGAGAACACATATTCACGAAGTATACGAATTATCGTTGAAAGACAAGATTTATCGAGAACATACCAATCCCTTTTTGCGTTCATTAAATATTGGATTTCGCATAAAATCATTTATCAAGAATTATATCAACGAAACATGAAATGTATGGGCAAGATACTTGCCTCAAAATCGGTACGCAAGTATTCCGACGAACACGGCTCAACCGGAAAGCTTCGAAACGCCCAATGCTATCGAAACGGAAGACGACGACGAACGAAAGGGTTCAACACAGTTTCTTCGCAAGAAACACGACCCTAACATCATACAATCAATAAATCATCGATCATACGAGGAAGAATAATCGTAGAACGCCCGAAAACCCCTCTAAGACATTTTACCGGACACCTTCAAGGCGTCGGTCAAGAACTCGACTCAAACAAAGAATCGATACGATCTAACCATGGAATAATAAAGGAAATGATATAATACATCTAAATAATCATCAATCCATCAAAATCCTAAGTTAAATCGGATTAATCGGACGAAAACAACCAAAACCCCCAAATTCCCCAAAACTAGATTTCTAGGAAATCTGACCTGATTCGGTAGATCGGAGGATGTTATAGGACGGATGATTGATGATATGAACCTCCAAACTTCATGGATTCATTGTCCAACAACATCTCTAGAAGATTCACACACCCACAGCCGCGTATGGGAAGAAAAGAATGAGAAAATGGAAGAAAACGCCGCTGTGCCTTAAATAGCCGACAGACTCGACCGTGTCCGCCCGACACGGTCGTGGCGCGCAGCTGACCGGGTAGGACTCGACCGTGTCCTGCTAGACACGGTCGCGCGCGGAGGGGCCTTCCGATAGTGACCCGTCCGACAATGACTCAAGACGACTCGACCGTGTCCCGGAACACGGCCGCGCCCGGGCGCTTCGGCTCGCCTATCCGGAAGAGTTCGACTCGGACGTGCCAGACGACACGGTCGGGTCCTGAGGCAGAGACTCCGGCATTTCCGGACGAGTACGGCACGGGCCGTGTCGGACGACACGGCCGAGTTCGGCCGGCAGTGATCGGCCAATAACGAGCGGGTGAGCTAAAACGACCATAACTCTCTCGTCCGGACTCCGATTGACTCACCGTTTGAACCATTGGAATGCTAACTTGATGCTTTATAATATTGCAAAGATTCAGAATTTTTGGAGTTTCCAAGAATTAATGGTGACTTTACAAAGTAGAACTCCCACGTGAAAAAGTCGATTAAGGACACAGAACTCAACAAAACGACACTGAAACGAACTCGGATGACAAAAAGTGCAGAATTAATCATTCTCGGAATGACGAAACGGTCATGGTAGAGTTGTCAAAACGAACTTCCACCGAAAAAATAAAATTACCGAAATTCGAAATTGCGGATATTACATTCTACCCTCCTTAAAAGAAGTTTCGTCCCGAAACTTAAAACAAGTAGGGGGGACCAATATACCCGCCAGGAAAACTCGACGAGATACACAAAAATAGAAAACTCGCGGCCAACGGCGAAACGCTGCAAGAAACGCAAAGAGACATACGGCGTGAAAACACGCTCCACGACGACCAACACAATGTCGCCGTTAGGGATACAATAAAACCAACAAATGACAAGCGTCATCAAACGGATAATATAGCCAAGTCAATTATCCGACAATCACAAAACACAACGAACGAAAGTCGATGATTGACCAACCCAACGGTACATCAATCAAACGCGAGCCAATCGAACTAATATCAATTCCACCGCCCAAGGGTTAGAAGATCGAAAACGAGACTAATTTCCCAAACTTAAGGGAATTAGGAAGGAGCCTGAATGCTCAACGATCACGAAACGAGGACAAAAACCGAACAAACAAACGACCGAACCACAACGGTCGAGACAACAAAAGCGAACAATCATGTTCGAATCACGAAGAACAATAAAATTCAAACAACAACTCCAAGGTTCACATCTCGACTCCAGACAATATATGATCCGGTGAAAACAACAACGTATGCATTCACATAAGATCCACATGAAAGGGAATAGAAATTGAAAAGTCACAACGACAAACGAGTTATTCCGAAATGATGCCACACTCGTTCGATAAACAAAAACAAGGGGCAGGACAAGCTCAGAAATGTCAACGAACATAAATGAGTCGACAAAGTAGAATATAGAGAAGTTCAAAATCTGATCCACTTCGAATAAAAGAACTAGTAGAACCAAAAGATGTTACATCCGAACAAGTTTCACAAGTATCGAACCGGACTCGGAAAAGTCACAATGATAAATGAAAAACAAGATCACACTCGTTCGAACGATGAAACCGAAATACGAACAAGTTCAGAAAGTGTCAACGAACACGAGCGAGTCGATAGACCTGAGAAAGAGGAAATGCAGAGTCCAAAATAATACGGGTATTATATTCGACCCCTTCTAAAAGAAGTGTCGTTTCCAAACTTACAACACGAAATCAAGGTGACAACACAACAAGCAACCGACAGAAACATCTTTCAAAGGCCTCTCAAGGCCGATTCCGATGATCGTGTCTTTGAGCGCGAACTCCAAAAGTCTCGGTAGACAATTCGCAAAATCAATTCGTGTCCTCGAGTCCACACTTGAAATGTGTTACCGACGAGAAGGACAATTTACACGTGTATGCCCCGGAACATCACGGTTGAAATGCCCTGCTCGGCATACCGAAAATACAAATGCTAGATACAATGGGGCATAACGTCGCAAAACAACATAGCAGAGATGCCAACTCAAAGACAACAAGGAATCATAATACATATCATATACAACGATTATCATCGTAAAATAATACACACAAACACTACAAAGAACGACGGTATCGTTCGCCACCTCAACGGCCCGAACAATAACCAAAGACATAATTACAAACATTATGGAACAATCACACATATACACGAACATACCAACCCAAGCTTCAATACCACACTCGCGTGTCAACACGCAAATCACCACGAGGCGATAAACAAGAACACCAGCCACACCTCTCACAGAGGGCTAACAAAACATATGCGTGGCGAACGACTCAACGCTCACACCACCAATTCAATCACAATTCGGGGTTAACACCGTAACGAAAGTTCGAAAACCATACACGCATTTCCGGTCCGCAAACAGAATGATAGGTTTTAAAAACGAGAACCACCTTTTGAAAACAATTTGGAAACAACAGCTTGATCTTGAGTATCATTTTACAAAAAGTAGTACAAACGCCATTATCGAGACTTTGAAAATCATCTTGCGTTTGAACAAAAATGAGGACACCTTTCCTTTAGTGAAAAACTTTCAAAAATATTCGACCCTTGGGTCTAAGCAACTGCATTTGAAAATATCTCAAAAATATTTTTGGTCCTCAACCAGAAAATTTTTGAAATGTATTGCGGCATCAGAAAACACCTTGAAAACACCGCAAGAAAATAATTCGTTTTAAAAGTACGTCTCGAATTTTAATTTTCTAAGATACTCAAGGTTTTCAAAATAATTCAATGGGCTAGAATGCCCAAAAATTTCAGGTAATTACAAGGAACAATATAGCGCCGTGGGTCCCGCGCCGGAACCCACCAGGCTAAAAACCATTCACAAAAATGCCAAAAAGGCCGATGACGGTAATATTTCAAAAACTCACAAAATCCATTTACAAAATACTAAATTCCGTCATAAGAATTTCGCCAAAATGATCAAGGCCATAATGCCAAAAACTCGGTTAAGGGAATTGATTTTCGAAATAAAACTCAGTCGGTAAAATACCGAAAGCCATTACAGAAGAACTCACGCAGCGGATAAAAGAAATACGGTTCAACATACACAATCGAGCAACACTACTCCTCATATGAACGAAATATGAGAGTCAAATAACCATATATCACAAAATCAAAATCCATAAGAGGATTCCGTCACTTAACCGATAATCATAAAAATGGCTCGTGTCACACGAGGCACAACACAAAGAAGGGAGACTTACATTCACAGGTCGCACGAAGATGATGATCGCCCCACGATACTAATCACAACAAACCAACTCAGACGACGCGTCGCGACACGACTCAGTCAGATAAAATCCGACGAGACAAAACTCAACAGACACCACTGACCCGACAGCCTAGGTTTCCACAACCTAAAGCTCTGATACCATTCTGTAACACCCCCAATTCACTCAGGGATATTACACGCCGTAGACCCTCTCCTCGAGGATCTACCAGGCTAGTAACAACATTTAACATCTCGACAATGCCTTCAAGGCAAAATGACTCAGTAGACCGATTTGGTCTTTCAATAAATACATACAACTCGAATACAACTCATGCCCACGCAGGGGTCAAAATACAACCACACCCGTACAACGGGAAAATATATAGCAGCGGAAAGTAAAGTACGACTATACCAATACGACATCATCGGGTCCTCGTGTGATTAGTATCGTTCATCTTTCATCATCCTTCATGCCGACCCTGTGCTCTGCTCCAAAACCTGAATGCAATACAGACATCCACCCCCCGAATACTCGGGGGTTAGCAAAACTCCACTGTTTTGCTAGTGCAAGTATAAAATACGAAAACGAGCCATACATATCATACTCCACGGAACATGTTAATCATAAACATACTTCCCGAGGTAAATCACTTAATCAAAACGGTTAAATCGAAAGATAGGGGTAAACCCGATATACATCTTGTGAAAAAACATTTTACGATCTCGGGAGTTTTGAAAACACTTAGGATTTTAAGAATTCTCAAACCTTTCAAAACATTTAGGGACACAGCCCAAAAGTCATTCTCCCAAAACATAAATTCGATAACAACAAATGGGGTCCACGACCCGATCATACCGTAACAACCTGTTTCCACAGATTATTCGCGTCCCGTGCTAGCAAGCCACGGACCTCAGATGCTCCCGTAGAACAAACCCGAGTGAATAACCCACAGGGAAACTATATCAAATCACATGTCACCGTAACCGCAGTCACGCGACTACAAGCACATATACGTACATAATCAAACCACAACCATAAGTTATCCCGGCATCACGCTAACAAGCCACGAACCTCGGAGTCCCCGCAAGACATACCCGATGATAACCCCACAAGTTATCTCGGCATCGGGCTAACAAGCCACGAACCTCGGAGTCCCCGCAAGACATACCCGGATTGGATAACCCTACGGTCACGCCCGACCCATACTAGCAAGTATGGATCCCGGAGATTCAACAATCCTACCCGGAGGCACATCACATACATCAAGCACACAACAATAATCACTTGTCAAGCCAAACAACATTAAGTATCACAACCTCCTTTCAAGGAGTAACAACTAATATCACACACATTACGTTCTTACCGAACAAGTATACAATAACAATACGTAATCCCCGGCAAAGGATTACGGTCTATCAAACTCACTCGAAGTGATCATATTATCTTTAAACATACAAAACCAACACACATATTCCGAGAACACATATTCACGAAGTATACGAATTATCGTTGAAAGACAAGATTTATCGAGAACATACCAATCCCTTTTTACGTTCATTAAATATTGGATTTCGCATAAAATCATTTATCAAGAATTATATCAACGAAACATGAAATGTATGGGCAAGATACTTGCCTCAAAATCGGTACGCAAGTATTCCGACGAACACGGCTCAACCGGAAAGCTTCGAAACGCCCAATGCTATCGAAACGGAAGACGACGACGAACGAAAGGGTTCAACACGGTTTCTTCGCAAGAAACACGACCCTAACATCATACAATCAATAAATCATCGATCATACGAGGAAGAATAATCGTAGAACGCCCGAAAACCCCTCTAAGACATTTTACCGGACACCTTCAAGGCGTCGGTCAAGAACTCGACTCAAACAACGAATCGATACGATCCAACCATGGAATAATAAAGGAAATGATATAATACATCTAAATAATCATCAATCCATCAAAATCCTAAGTTAAATCGGATTAATCGGACGAAAACAACCAAAACCCCCAAATTCCCCAAAACTAGATTTCTAGGAAATCTGACCTGATTCGGTTGATCGGAGGATGTTATAGGACGGATTATTGATGATATGAACCTCCAAACTTCATGGATTCATTGTCCAACAACATCTCTAGAAGATTCACACACCCACAGCCGCGTATGGGAAGAAAAGAATGAGAAAATGGCTGAAGAAAACGCCGCTGGGCCTTAAATAGCCGACAGACTCGACCGTGTCCGCTCGACACGGCCGTGGCGCGCAGCTTGACCGGCAGGACTCGACCGTGTCTGCTAGACACGGTCGCGGCGCGGAGGGGCCTTCCGATAGTGACCCACCGACAATGACTTCGCACGACTCGACCGTGTCCGGAACACGGCCGCGTCCCGGGCGCTTCGGTGCCTATCCGGAAGAGTTCGACTCGGCCGTGCCAGACGACACGGTCGGGCCCTGAGGCAGAGACTCCGGCATTTCCGGACGAGTACGGCACGGGCCGTGTCGGACGACACGGCCGAGTTCGGCCGACAGTGATCGGCCAATAACGAGCGGGTGAGCTAAAATGACCATAATTCTCTCGTCCGGACTCCGATTGACTCACCGTTTGAACCATTGGAAAGCTAACTTGATGCTTTATAATATTGCAAAGATTCAGAATTTTTGGAGTTTCCAAGAATTAATGGTGACTTTACAAAGTCGAACTCCCACGTGAAAAAGTCGATTAAGGACACGGAACTCAACAAAACGACACTGAAACGAACTCGGATGACAAAAAGTGCAGAATTAATCATTCTCGGAATGACGAAACGGTCATGATAGAGTTGTCAAAACGAACTTCCGCCGAAAAATAAAATTACCGAAATTCGAAATTGCGGATATTATAGATATGCCAAATCACCGACTCGCTCAAGAATCTCAAAGGGTCCAATAAATCTCGGACTCAACTTCCCCTTCTTCCCAAAGCGAAAAACTCCTCTCGTCGGCGACACCTTTAGCAAAACGTGGTCTCCCACCTCGAATTCCAATGGTCGACGACGGACGTCGGCATACGACTTCTGTAGGCTCTTAGCGGTCAACATCCGTTCTCGAATCAAATCCACCTTCCGCCTCGTCTCTAAAACAATATCTGGTTCGGTCCCAACCAAATCGGACGCTTCGTTCCAACAAATCGGCGATCGACAACGCCGCCCATAAAGCGCCTCGTACGGTGCCATCCGAATCGACGCGTGCCAACTATTGTTGTACGTGAATTCGATCAATGGAAAATGCTCCTCCCAGTCACTACTCCAGTTGAGAGCACAAGCGCGCAACATATCCTCGAACGTGTAACACCCTCAAGATGTTCGAGGTATATTACAGCGCCGTGAATTCCCTATATGGGACCCACCAGGCTGAACAAACATCATACTCATCGACTCACAGAACAACAGAATAACACCTCGTCATAAAGACGCCCAACAAAATAATCCACCCGGTTCAACCGGTCAAACATAACACCATAATTCGACACAAACATAATAAACAACAATACGATCCAGACGAGTAAAAATTCTTAAGTACTCGAGTACTTCTATTAGTTCAAACAAAACCACAAAAGATAAAAAAATAGAAGACACTAAGACATCACTCGTGCACAATCATCACGCACGACCATCATCCGCATACTGGTCCAACGCCCGTTCGTCTCGATGAACCTGACCTGAAATTCATAAAACGAATTTCCCCAAAACGGGTCCCCAGAGGGGTTAGCAATTACGCTAGTACAAGTAACCAAATGAACAACTTACATCTTACACATATAGTAATGCATGCAATCAAGAAAACATAGTTCCAAAACACTCATTTCCGGAAATGCCATAGTCAAATCACATTTGTAAAATTCACCACAATTAACCGTCAATCCACACCTCCGTGGAACCCTACCGAGACCCCGTCGGATCTAACCCGTAGTGGTTAAAAGCAAAGCTCGTCGATCCATACCTCCGTGGACCCCTACCGAGACCCCGTCGGATCTAACCCGTAGTGAGCATACACACACACAATTTCTCATACACTACTACTATGTCAAGATCGTAAGTTCATAAGGATACTTGCCTCGATCAAAAAGACGGTGACACGAACGGGAATGGAGGATCAAAACACGACCGCGAGAAACCGACGGAAATGAACCTAACGATTTGACTAACACAATCACAACCACTTCTAAACGATTATGGAAATGGAATACACCCGGAAACCCGCCTACGATTCATGTATATTTGTATAAAAATAACGACGAGGGCGGACCACAACCAAACCCTCCCGATTTCGCAAAACTATGAAAATATACCATGAATCCGTAGGAAAACTAATGATATTAACAAGATAATTCATATTCATCATGAATCCACCAACAAAACGGAATGAATCGGACGAAAATCCCAAAACCCCCAATTTATCCAAAAGTAGGGTTCTAAGAGATTTTACCTTGGATTAGGATGAAAGATTCGTGTTGATGTTGTTATAATACACCAAGAACTCAAGGAAGATGTTGGATGAAATGATTGGAGGAAGAAATCGCCAAGAAAATCGCCCGGAATCGCCTTATCCGCGGAGAGGAGGAAGAAAAGAGAAATTGTGTTTATCTCGGTCAACTCCCTGGTTTATATAGCCAGGGAGTGTTAGCGCGCGCTAAAACCTCAAGGTTAGCGTGCGCTAACGGGATAAAATTCCAATCCATACAGTTAACGTCCCAGTCCAGTAGCCAGATTTCTGGCCGTTAGCGTGCGCTACTCGAAACGTAGCATGCGCTAATAACCTCTCGGTAGCGCGCGCTATCGACCAATAGCGTGCGCTACCTGGACATCAGCCGAGTCCAGAAGCTAACTGCCCAAAACTCACCTGACCCGTTAGCGTGCGCTAGCGTACAAACGTAGCGTGCGCTACCTGGCGCCTGACCGAGTTCAGTAGTAAACTGTCCAGTACTGGACAGTCACGCTAGCGCGCGCTACCGAACAACTTAACGTGCGCTAGTCTCCCAACCTTAGCGTGCGCTAGACAAGGTAGCGTGCGCTAATCCGATAGTCCAGAGGGCTGGGAACAGAACTGCCACTCCCAGGGCTAACTCGCTAGCGCGCGCTACGAAGTAAACATAGCATGCGCTATAAAGGGACTTCTAGCGTGCGCTATGCAGAAAAATTAGCGTGCGCTAGGTACGGAATATAAACGGTCCACTACACCGAAACACGAACGAAACATCAAACGGAACACCTCAAAACGCATCATAGCATAGAATAGATCCACGGCAACCCCGAAACGGTGGTTCCGCACAACAATTACGAGAATCAGATCAATAGATGACGGAAAAGTTACACTGAAAGATACACGAGGGTCGCTACAATCGAGAAATACACCGAAATGAAAATACAAGGGAAAGAAAAAATATGCGGATATTACATTCTACCCCTCTAAAAATAAGTTTCGTCCCGAAACTTAAGAAACAAACAACTCAGGGTACCTAGCACGCATGCTATCCTCGGTTTCCCAAGTTGCCTCCTCGACACCGTGTCTCGACCACTGCACCTTGACCAAAGGTATGGTCTTATGCCTCAGTCGTTTCTCACGATGCTCCAAAATCTTCAAAGGACGCTCTTCAAAAGTAATATCCTCGGCGACATCAATCTCACCATAATCGATGACGTGACTAGGATCCGGGACATATTTCCTCAGCTGGGAAACATGAAAAACGCTAAGAACATGACTCAAGGCCGGAGGTAATGCCAAACGGTATGCCAACTCACCGACTCGCTCGAGAATCTCAAAGGGTCCAATAAATCTCGGACTCAACTTCCCTTTCTTCCCGAAACGAAAAACTCCCTTCGTCGGCGACACCTTTAGCAAAACGTGGTCTCCCACCTCGAATTCCAAAGGTCGACGACGGACGTCGGCATACGACTTTTGTCGACTCTGGGCAGTCAACATCCGTTCTCGAATTAATTCTATCTTCCGCCTCGTCTCTAAAACGACATCCGGCTCGGTCCCGACCAAATCGGACGCTCATTCCAACAAATCGGTGATCGACATCGCCGCCCATAAAGTGCCTCATACGGTGCCATCCGAATCGACGTGTGCCAACTATTGTTGTACGTGAATTCGATCAATGGTAAATGCTCCTCCCAGTCACTACTCCAATCGAGAGCACAAGCACGCAACAAATCCTCGAACGGTCTGGATAGTGCATTCCGACTGTCCATCTGACTGGGGATGAAAAGAGGTACTCAACTGCAAACGGGTACCCAACGCCTTATGCACCGCCTGCCAGAAGTGCGATACAAAACGGCCATCACGATCCGAAATGATAGACTTCGGAGTACCGTGAAGCCTCACAATCTGCGCGATAAACACACGAGCTAACTTCTCCAGGCCCCAAGTGTCCTTAATGCCCAGAAAGTGTGCTGACTTGGTCAGACGATCAACTATCACCCATACCATGTTCATGCCCGACCTCGACCTCGGCAAACTCGTAATTAAATCCATCGATATATCTTCCCATTTCCATTCCAGGACGGGAAGTGACTGCAACAACCCAGCCGGTCGCTGATGCTCGATTTTGACCTGCTGACAAGTCAAACATCTCGCTACAAACTGTGCGACCTCCTCCTTCATATCATTCCACCATAAGTTCTTTCTCAAGTCCTTGTACATCTTACTCGAACCAGGATGAACGGAGTAAGGTGTAGCATGGGCCTCCCGCAAAATACTCCGTCTCAACTCTGAGTCGTTCGGCACATAAAGCCGACTCTGGAATCTCAAAATAACATCCTCATGAATCACAAACCCAGGAGACTTTCCCTTAAGAACATTCTCTCGGATTTGAGTAATTATCGGATCCTCTAACTGCTTCAGTTTAATTTCATCGATCAAAGACGACGAAATCTCTAAGGCACAAAGTTTCCCGACAGTTCCCGGCAACAAAACCTCAACATCTAACTCGATCAAAGCCCGCCGAAGCTCAGACTGAGACGTAAGGATCTCAAGCGTTCGCAACGCAACCAGTTTCCGACTCAAGGCGTCGGCCACGACGTTCGCCTTGCCCGGATGATAAAGGATTTCGAGGTCATAATTCTTAATCAGCTCTAACCACCTCCTCTGCCTCATATTCAATTCCCGCTGAGTAAATATGTATTTCAGACTTTTATGATCGGTAAAAATCTGACATGCAGAGCCGAAAAGATAATGACGCCAAATCTTGAGCGCGAAAACGACTGCCGCTAACTCCAAATCATGAGTAGGGTAGTTCAGCTCATACGGCCTCAAGTGTCTCGACGCATAGGCAATGGTCTTGCCGTGCTGCATCAATACGCACCCAAGACCCTGACCCGAAGCATCGCTATAAACGGAAAAACCCTCGTTGCCACATGGCAACACCAAAACCGGGGCTGAAGTCAAACGCTTCTTCAGTTCCTCAAAACTCGACTGCCTCTTGTCATTCCAGACGAACTTCTCGGATTTCTGGAGCAACTGCATAAGCGGCCGAGCTAGTTTCGAGAAACCTTCGACGAACCTACGATAGTAGCCAGCCAAGCCCAAGAAACTACGGAGTTCCTTCACATTCTTGGGCGGTGCCCAATCCAACACTGCCTCGATCTTCTGCGGATCTACACGAACCCCCTCGGCTGAAATCACGTGACCTAGAAACATCACTTCCTTCAGCCAGAACTCACATTTCGAGAGCTTCGCATAGAGTTGCTCGGTCCTCAAAATATCTAACACTACCCGCAAATGATGGGCATGCTCTTCCTCGTCCCTCGAATAAATAAGAATATCGTCAATGAAGACGACAACACAATTATCCAAATACTCGATAAAGATTTTGTTCATCAACTGCATGAACACCGCCGGTGCATTAGTTAACCCGAAGGGAATAACTACAAACTCATAATGTTCGTATATCGTCCAAAAAGCTGTTTTCGGCGCATCGGACTCCCTCACCCGGAGCTGATAGTACCCCGATTTCAAATCAATCTTCGAGAACACCGCAGCTCCCTGCAACTGATCGAACAAGTCATCAATTCTCGGCAAAGGATACTTGTTCTTGATGGTCACCTTGTTTAGTTCGCGATAGTCGATACACAAACGTAGTGAACCGTCCTTCTTCCGCACAAACAGGACCGGTGCACCCCAAGGCGAGGCGCTCGGCCGAACATACCCCGACTCAAGAAGCTCACTCAACTGCTTCTTCAGCTCGGCCATCTCTGAAGGTGCCATGCGATATGGTGCCTTCGAAATCGGAGCCGCACCCGGCTCTAACTCTATAGCAAACTCAACCTCACGATCTGGTGGCAATCCCGGTAACTCGTCAGGAAATACATCAAGAAACTCGCTAACAACTGGAATTGATGAAAGCTCGACCCCACCGTTCTCCGCCTTCAAGGCGTAATACCAATAACCCGTACACCCCTTCCGTAGGAGTCTAATTGCCTTCAAAGCGTTAATAACAAGTTTCTGGTTTCCCCTCTTTCGCCCCGCGAAAGAGTGCTCGGTGCCATCCTCGGCTAACATAGTGATGATTCTCGTACAGTAATTCATGATCACACCATGCCGTTCGAGCCAATCATCCCCAAGAATTAAATCCTCGCCCTCAATTCCCACAACAATAAGATTAGAGAGCCAAGCCCTCCCACAAATTGTCACAGCACAATCTCGAATCTCACGGTCACCAACGATCCTATCGCCGCTAGGAAGTTTAACGATGAAAGGCTCGCATGGCGATAAACAATCAAGACCCAAATGGTGCACACATTCCAAAGACACGAACGAATGCGTAGCACCAGAATCAAAAAGCACATTGACAGGATGCAAATAGATGTGAGCGGTACCTGTGGCAATGGTAGCGGCTGGGTCATCGACCCTCCTCATCTCATAAACGCGCGGGTGGCCGGAGCCGACACTGGAAGCTCCTCGGTGGCTGACCAGGCCTCTCCTCGGCCAAGACTCGGTGGAGATCATGAGCAAACGAACCTTGATTCACACTTGGTTCCCTAGGCGCTGGGATGGAAGCCTGGGTACCAAGGATTCTCTCTCTCAGCACAGAAAGCAGCTTTGTGGCCTGGCTGGCCACACCGATTACACGTCAGCAAAGGACTCAGACATGTACGGCTAATGTGGCCCGGTCGACCACAGTTAAAACACTTCATATCCCGATAAGGAGTATTGGTAGTTCCGCGAAAACCTGCAGTAGAACGGGCGGGACCACCGCCAGCAGAAAAGTTAGCAGACTGAGACTTCTGCTGACCCCCACCTTTGTGACCCGAAAAATTTCCGGTGGACTTTTGCTTCTTGCTCTCGCGAGCCGCCTCACTCGCCGTCACAGACATATCGTAGGCAAGGGCCCTACTCTGATAATCCTTTAAGGTAGTGTAAACTAGTTCGGACATGTAATCACGAATCGACGGTTTCATCCGCCTGGAGAAATGGAAAATCTTATCGCTCTCTTCCCTAACTTGGGCCTTCACGAAGCCCAACTCCCGATTGAAATCGGCAATGGCCTGGGAAACAGGGATATCCCGAGGCTGAGCATTAAAGAAGGCATGGACTCGGGTTTGTTTGACCAGCCACGGGCAATACTCGGTCTCCATCAGGTCCTTAAACTCATCCCATGAAGCAGCACGGTCTCTTGGCTCAACGGCTTCCCACCAGTCGGTAGCATCCCCAGTGAGAAAATACTGGGCAATAGGTACCTTGCGGTCCTCGGGACAGTTGGTGGAGACAAAAACTTTGGATATCTCCTTGATCCACCCCTCCCAGCCAATCGGGTCTCAGGGTCCTGAAAACTGGGGAGGGTGCATCTTGATGACATCCTGTAGCCAACGATCTGCTCCGCCCCTAGCAGCTTGGGCCGGATCCGGGTTCTGAACCGCCTGAGCTATTGCCGCCATTTGGTTCACCATTTACTGCATAACGGCCGCAATACCAAGGTCGGCGCGCTCCTGAGAAGAAGCATGACTGTGATGGTCGCCGGTACTGCCGGCTCCCGAAGACTGCGACGTGGCCGCCCCACCGGCTGCCCCATGTCCCCGGCCGCGTCCACGACCACGACCGCGACCACGACCTCTTCCAGCATCCATACTGGAGTTAAATAAGTAGCAAAAGCCATACGATGGTAAGTACAAGAAAAGAACAATCACAAATCGAGAATCAAAGGTACGATACAAGGGAATAAGGAACAGAGGAAGGAAAACTTACGGGCACTGGTAGTACCGGAATCATGGCAGCGTGACAATGATGTGCAAAACAAAACACCACAAGACCCAATAAACCGACAAGCCTAGGTATCCATAACCTACTGCTCTGATACTATTTTCTGTAACACCCTCAAGATGTTCGAGGTATATTACAGCGCCGTGAATTCCCTATATGGGACCCACCAGGCTGAACAAACATCATACTCATCGACTCACAGAACAACAGAATAACACCTCGTCATAAAGACGCCCAACAAAATAATCCACCCGGTTCAACCGGTCAAACATAACACCATAATTCGACACAAACATAATAAACAACAATACGATCCAGACGAGTAAAAATTCTTAAGTACTCGAGTACTTCTGTTAGTTCAAACAAAACCACAAAAGATAAAAAGATGGAAGACACTAAGACATCACTCGTGCACAATCATCACGCGCGACCATCATCCGCATACTGGTCCAGCGCCCGTTCGTCTCGATGAACCTGACCTGAAATTCATAAAATGAATTTCCCCAAAACGGGTCCCCAGAGGGGTTAGCAATTACGCTAGTACAAGTAACCAAATGAACAACTTACATCTTACACATATAGTAATGCATGCAATCAAGAAAATATAGTTCCAAAACACTCATTTCCGGAAATGCCATAGTCAAATCACATTTGTAAAATTCACCACAATTAACCGTCGATCCACACCTCCGTGGACCCCTACCGAGACCCCGTCGGATCTAACCCGTAGTGGTTAAAAGCAAAGCTCGTCGATCCATACCTCCGTGGACCCCTACCGAGACCCCGTCGGATCTAACCCGTAGTGAGCATACACACACACAATTTCTCATACACTACTACTATGTCAAGATCGTAAGTTCATAAGGATACTTGCCTCGATCAAAAAGACGGTGACACGAACGGGAATGGAGGATCAAAACACGACCGCGAGAAACCGGCGGAAATGAACCTAACGATTTGAATAACACAATCACAACCACTTCTAAACGATTACGGAAATGGAATACACCCGAAAACCCGCCTACGATTCATGTATATTTGTATAAAAATAACGACGTGGGCGGACCACAACCAAACCCTCCCGATTTCGCAAAACTATGAAAATATACCATGAATCCGTAGGAAAACTAATGATATTAACAAGATAATTCATATTCATCATGAATCCACCAACAAAACGGAATGAATCGGATGAAAATCCCAAAACCCCCAATTTATCCAAAAGTAGGGTTCTAAGAGATTTTACCTTGGATTAGGATGAAAGATTCGTGTTGATGTTGTTATAATACACCAAGAACTCAAGGAAGATGTTGGATGAAATGATTGGAGGAAGAAATCGCCAAGAAAATCCCCCGGAATCACCTTAGCCGCGGAGAGGAGGAAGAAAAGAGAAATTGTGTTTATCTCGGTCAACTCACTGGTTTATATAGCCAGGGAGTGTTAGCGCGCGCTAAAACCACAAGGTTAGCGTGCGCTAACGGGATAAAATTCCAATCCATACAGTTAACGTCCATCCAAGGTAGCAGTTACGGCGTTAGCGTGCGCTACTCGAAACGTAGCGTGCGCTAATAACCTCTCGGTAGCGCGCGCTATCGACAAATAGCGTGCGCTACCTGGACATCAGCCGAGTACAGAAGCTAACTACCCAAAACTCACCTGACCCGTTAGCGTGCGCTAGCGTACAAACGTAGCGTGCGCTACCTGGCGCCTGACCGAGTTCAGTAGTAAACTGTCCAGTACTGGACAGTCACGCTAGCGCGTGCTACCGAACAACTTAACATGCGCTAGTCTCCGACCTTAGCGTGCGCTAGACAAGGTAGCGTGCGCTAATCCGATAGTCCAGAGGGCTGGGAACAGAACTGCCACTCCCAGGGCTAACTCGCTAGCGCGCGCTACGAAGTAAACATAGCGTGCGCTACAAAGGGACTTCTAGCGTGCGCTATGCAGAAAAATTAGCGTGCGCTAGGTACGGAATATAAACGGTCCACAACACCGGAACACGAAAGAAACATCAAACGGAACACCTCAAAACGCATCATAGCATAGAATAGATCCACGGCAACCCCGAAACGGTGGTTCCGCACAACAATTACGAGAATCAGATCAATAGATGACGGAAAAGTTACACGGAAAGATACACGAGGGTCGCTACAATCGAGAAATACACCGAAATGAAAATACAAGGGAAAGAAAAAAAATGCGGATATTATAGAACGTCTGGATAGTGCGCTTAGACTGTCCATCGGACTGAGGATGAAAAGAGGTACTCAAACGCAAATGAGTACCCAACGCCTTATGCACCGCCTACCAAAAATGCGATACAAAACGGCCATCACGATCCGAAACAATAGACTTTGGAGTACCGGGAAGCCTCACAATCTGCGCAATAAACACACGAGCCAGTTTCTCCAGGTCCCAAGTATCTCTGATGCCCAGAAAATGTGCCGACTTGGTCAGACGATCAACAATAACCCAGACCATATTCATGCCCGACCTCGATCTTGGCAAACTCGTGATAAAGTCCATCGATATACCTTCCCATTTCCATTCTGGGATGGGGAGTGACTACAATAATCCTGTCGGTCGCTGATGCTCGATTTTGACCTGCTGACAAGTCAAACATCTTGCTACAAACTGTGCGACCCCCTCCTTCATATCATTCCACCAGAAATTCCTCCTCAGGTCTTTGTACATCTTACTTGAACCAGGATGAACAGAGTAAGGCGTAGCATGGGCCTCACGCAAAATACCCTGCTTCAATTCCGAGTCATTCGGCACACACAGTCGACTCTGGAATCTCAATACTCCATCTTCATGAATCACAAATCCAAGAGACATTCCCTTAAGAACATTCTCTCGGATTTGAATAATCATCGGATCCTCCAGCTGCTTCAGTTTAATTTCATCGATCAGAGACGATGAAATCTCTAAAGCACAAAGTCGCCCTACGGCTCCAGGCAACGGAATCTCAACGCTCAACTCAATCAAATCCCGCTGAAGCTCTGCTTGAGACGTAAGGATATCAAGTGTCCGCAACGAGATTGGTTTCCGACTCAAGGCGCCGGCCACGACATTCGCCCTGCCCGGATGATAAAGGATTTCGAGATCATAATCCTCAATCAACTCTAACCACCTCCTCTGCCTCATATTCAACTCCCGCTGAGTAAATATGTACTTCAGACTTTTATGATCGGTAAGAATCTGACATGCGGAGCCGAAAAGATAGTGATGCCAAATCTTGAGCGCAAAAACAACTGCCGCTAACTCCAAATCGTGAATAGGGTAGTTAAGTTCATACGGCCTCAACTGCCTCGACGCAAACGCAATAGTCTTGCCGTGCTGCATCAACACGCACCCAAGACCCCGACCCGAAGCATCGCTATAAACGACAAAACCCTTGTTGCCACATGGCAACGCCAAAATCGGGGCTGAAGTCAAACGCCTCTTCAGCTCCTAAAAACTCGACTGCCTCTCGTCATTCCAGACGAACTTCTCGGACTTCTAGAGCAACTGTGTAAGTGGTCGAGCTAGTTTCGAGAAACCCTCGACGAACCTACGGTAGTAGCCAGCTAAACCCAAGAAACTACGGACCTCCTTCACGTTTTTAGGCGGTGCCCAATCCAACACTGCCTCAACCTTCTGCAGGTCCACACGAACACCCTCGGCTGAAATCACGTGACCTAGAAACTGTTAGGAATATGCCCTCGAATGCCACTCAGGGGATGAGAGAGTAGGGGCATTGTACTTGTAATTATGGAATAATTATTAAAAAGGCAATACGATTCATTCACTGTTTATTGTATTTCAATTGCATTCTTGACTTGGTAAACATTGAAGTGAAGTCCATGTAAATAAATCGAACATTCCATTCTCGTTATGGGATAAGAAAAAATGCACTGGAAGAGTTTAAAGTTTATTTACGTAAATCGTTCGCAAGTCAATAAACTTAAAATGGGCATTAAGTTTTAATAAGACTTGTATAACTGGTGCTAGGACGTGTGCACGTCTTGATAGCATAGTTATAAGTATATTGGTGGGACCAGTATACTCGAACATGACTCATACTCAATTCAATCACACGGTATTCACTCTCAGAGAGTCGATGACGAATCGAAAGGTTATGATAGTATACGTGGACCTTTGACTTGAGGGTTCAGTAGAAGATGTGCCTGTGACGTTTAGTTTATCATTAGAGTAGTTAGACTCATTTGATTAATTGCTGAGTCGACCTTGAAGTGCGGACTATACGGGCAGGTAGCAGTCTTTACTGTACGCCAAGAAAGGATTCTATCTCTTGTTAGTGAGCAAGCGAGTGTCCTATACGGTTAATGGCAAATAAGATCATAAGTCTTTGGCCAAAGCGTTCTGATATAGTGTATTAGATACACTATTAATCATTCGGTCTTGATTTGCATTAACACATGTATAGAGTCTAGTCAACAGTAGGATTTGACTTTACCGTGACCCGAAAACTTGACCGGGACATCTGATGAAGGGTCTATACGTATATAGTATTCACGACATAATGGTTCTGGAATGATCCCTTCATTCATTCTCAGTCGGGGTTTACAGTGCGGCCCGCTAGGTTGGCTAACTGCTGCCCGCACTCATTGGTTCCTCCCAATGCCGGCTGAGACGGACCGACGGAGTCGCGCATCAGGAACGTTGACGGATAAATATGAATTTATTATCTCTCTATTAATATTAGATATTGGATATCTGATCATGATTCTTATGAATTAAAATAAGTTACCGGGTAATTAATTTAATTCATAAATTATATTTCTTAGAGAAATATATTTGTATTTGATATAATTAATTAATTAGATTAATTAATTAATATAAATACATTGATGATTAAATGGAGTGTATTTAACGGAGTCGTTTGACGAACGTCCGGTACACGAGCCGAGTGGCTCGTCTCGTTTCTGTAATATCCGCAATTTCAGATTTCCGGTAATCTTCTTTTTTCGGCAGAGGTCCATTTCGACGACTCGCTTGGTACCGTTTCATCATTCTGAGAATGATTAATTCTGCACTTTTTGTCATCCGAGTTCGTTTCGGTATTGTTTTGTTGAGTCCCGTGTTTCTTAACGACTTTTCCGCACTCGAGTTCGATTCTTGTGAATCTCGTCCGAAAGTACTATTTCGAGTTTCCCGTAAGTCCGTTTAACTTTGTTAGACTTTTTGTGAACTTCGGTTTGGTTATTCGATCACGTATCGTGATTTTCGGACGTTTTGGGCCATATTCGTAATTTCCCAAAGTTTGGGGTAATTACCTTCCGTTGTCGAATTTCGAGCCTTCGGGGTCGGAATCGTGTGTTCTCTTAGCTCTTAGATTCGTCTTTGCGAGTACTTCGTAACCGTATCTTCAATTCGTATTCAGGTTCGGGTTTCGGGGTCGTTCGGATCGTCGTTGTGATTCTTCATTTTGTACACAGAGGTTCTTGGCCGGACACAGGCAAACGGCCACAACGGCGCTGCCGAGCGCCGTGTCCTGCGCCGGGTCGGCCAGGACCGGCAGCCTGCCGAGACACGGCCGAGACACTGTAATATCCGTACTTTTTATTTTTAGTAATTTCTATTTTTGGTGTATATTCGTTTCGGACAACTCGCTTGGCACCATTTTCGAATTCTGAATCTATTTTGTTCTTGGAGTTTCTCCGTTGGAACGAGTCTCGATGATGTTTTTACGTAATTTAATCTTGAATTATATTTTATCACATGTGTATTCGATTCTCGTTAAACTCGTTCGATTTCGTCATTTTCCTATTTCCATGAGTTTGTATGATTGAGTATAGCATGTTGTGAGTTTCGGATTGTTAATCCGACGTTGTATCGTGAATTTTCGGATGTTTGGGCCATTTTGTAATTTCTTAAGAGTTTGGGGTGCCTTTACCCTCCTTGTCGTATTGTGGATTCCTCGGTAGTTAGTAGTGCATTTTCTTTCAACACTCAGCTTCGTTGTTATGGTTACCCCATGTTTATACTTTTGATTCTATCCTTGCGTTGCGTTTCGTCGTTGTATCGACTGTGCAGAATTAAGTGTTTGGCAGCGTGGGACTGCTGCATGCATAACGTACGTTATGCATGCTTCTTTACGTACGTTATATAGGCATCATAACGTACGTTATACCCTATTGGTAACGTACGTTATGGTTTCGCAAAAAAAGTCCAGATTGTTCGTTACGTACGTTAACCTGTGAGAGGTTACGTACGTAACCTTCATAACGTACGTTAACAACTCGCGTTAACGTACGTAACGCGCAGTCAGGCCTTTTAATTCCTGACTTATCCTCAGTCGCCTCATTTCATTTCTTCTCTTTCTTTCTCGCGACGTGAGTTCCTTTGGAGCGATTTGAAGCGATTTGTCCGGTGCAATCCGTAGAAACCCTCTCAAGGTTGATTATTGCGTTCCAAGGAAGATTAATCATCATCATTCTCCGTCTGAATCGAGGTATAATTCCTTAGAACCCTAACTTTTGGAGATTTTGGGGTTTTGTTTTAGGTTTCACCCTTCTAGTCCGATTTGCCCCTTACGATTGTTAGATTTCGATAGCGTAATCACCATCCCTTGCTTCTCTTGTGGTTTTGCGGATTAAACTCGATGTTTTTCCCCGTTGATAGTTGGGATTCGGTTTTGACCTTGTATGACCGACAAATTGTTCCAACGGGTAGAATTAGGATGAATTCTTACCTTTTCGCATTATTGAGACTTGTTGTATACCGTTATTGTGTTAGGATCGGATTTGAGACGATTGTTCGGACTTAAAAACCTATTCCTTCGTCGTTTCCTTCGTTTCGTCTTATTCCAGGCAAGTACATGTATTACATTCCGTTATGTGCGTATGATTTTGATGCGAATGATGTAAATGGTATTATTTAACGAATGTGATTGTTTCTCTTCCACCTGGGGATGGCATGTGGCCTCTGGGGGCCGATACTAATGGGTACGGCCATGGAAGTGGACTTGGGTGCGTGTGTTGATGTTCTTCCACCTGGGGACGGTTCGACGGGACCTCTGGGGGCCGATACTAATGGGTACGGCCGCGGAAGTGGTTTCTCACCTGGGGACGGTCCGACGGGACCTCTGGGGACCGATACTAATGGGTACGGTCGCGAGTTACCAAGTGTGGATAATTGTGATGTGGAAAACTTGTTGATATACTGTTTTGGTGTTAATGTGATATTCCGGAATATTGATTTTCAAAATGATTTTTCCTAATGATTTGTTTGCGTTGAATCGTGTATGTATATAATATTGTGTAATTGTGTACTTGCACTAGCCATTCGAATGCTAACCCCTTAAATGGGGGAAATGCGTCTTATACATTTCAGGTACTGGTCGAGCTGAGGAGCTGGCACGGGATGCGCATGCAAAGGATGGGTTGGCATGATGATGTGGCTCGAGTCTATATTTTTCTTCTGTTTTGTCATTGCATCTGTTGAGTACTGGAGTTAGACTTTTTATTTTTAAACATGGTTTAAGTCCCCTGCGTGGGAAATAAATTGGTATTTAACTTATGTTTCATGTACTCTGTTAAAATGTTTCGGCCGAGGCCACGGCCTTATTTACTTTTTGGGTGCATCTTTTGAGTTATGATTGTGGTTTACGTGTCATGAGTTAGCCTGGTAGACCTCACGGGGGTTCTACGGCGTGTAATGTCCCATTTGTGAATTGGGGTGTTACATTTATGGTATCGGAGCCTAGGTTTTGAATGTCTAGGCTGTCGGTTAATGTTGGGTCTGTCAGTTGTGTCGTTAGAGTCAGTCGTTGAGCCTAATATCATCGTGCTACCATCTTTTCATGCGACCCGTGGCTGTAAGTCTCCTTGAACTCTTATATTTCTGTATTCGTTTTCTTGCGTTGTTCGGAATTGAGAATTATGAGACCAACCTGGTAGATTGTGAATCTTTCTGATCTTGTTCCTTTCGTATTTTCTTCAGTATGTTGAGAAGTCATGGTAGACCAGCTAGGGGACGCGGCCGAGGCCGTGGTCGGGGTGCTGATAATGAAGAGGGCTCACTTTCTCAGTCCTCTGCAGACTCAGCCTCTCACTCAGTGCCATCGGGTAATAATGCCGATGCCGGGGCTACTGCCGTACTTCAGCAGTTAGTAGCCCAGCTTGCTCAGATAGCTCAGGGTGGACGCCAGAATCCGCCCCCGACACCTGAAGAGGAAGCTAGTAAGTGGCTTCAGACGGTGACTAAGATGCACCCTCCTCGTTTCTCCGGATCTTCTGACTCCCTCGGATGGGAGAATTGGCTCTTTCAGTTGTCCAGGACCTTCGATACCATAGCTTGTCCTGAAGACAGGAGGGTACATATTGCCCAGTACCTCCTGGATAAGGAAGCTGCGGAATGGTGGGAGGACGTTGCGCCCAGAGACCGTCGGGCCACTTGGGATGAGTTCAGGGCTGCTATGGAAGCAGAATATTGTCCGCCGATCAAAGAACGCGACTGTGGAGTTCTTCACTGCCACACCCCAGGATGTACCGATTTCCCAGGCCATTATCTCTTACAATCAACAGTTGGGTTTCGTGAAAGATCAGGTGAGGACGGAGGCTGATAAAATCCGTTACTTCAATATGCACATGAAGCCGCATATCAGGCAGAGTATGGCACTGCTCATGTGTGCCACTTTGAAGGAATACCAGGATCGCGCCCTGGCGATCGAGATGGCTGTCCCAGAATCAGAGTTGGTTTCGGAAGCTAAGAAGCAGAAGACTACTGGCGGGTTCTCGGCCGGTAAAGGTGGTCAGTTTTCGAGGTCTCGTTCTGCTCCTACACCTGGGAAGAGGCCATTTCATCAGGCGGGTGGATCTCAGGGTAACCATTCGGTCCAGTCTGTGGCACCTGGCGGGAGAGTTTGTTTTAATTGCAGTCAGCCCGAGCATGTTATGAAGGATTGCCCATTTCCGTTAGTTACTTGCTTTACTTGCGGACAGACCGGGCATCGGGTAGCTCATTGTAAGAGGGCCACCAAGGCCGCTAGAGTTCCGACTACCACCGCCGATCAGAGGGATCAGAGCACTCCAGCTACTCATGTTCCGCAGACTTCGGGCCGCGGTAGGGGTCGGGGTCAGCCGGATCGCCGTACAGCGTCGAGTTCGGGTTCAGTCCATCCCCGATTCTATCAGATGAGGCGCACAGAGGAGGCATACATTCCGGTGGCGTCAGGTACCACTCAGATCCTTTCTCATCCAGTTTCAGTGCTTTTTGATTCGGGTGCGACCCATTCCTTTATCGCTTCGGATTGTGTGAGTCGTATTGGCTTTGACTGCTTGTTTGAGTGTGAGCCGTTTGTAGTGGGTACGCCCAGCGGGGATCGTATGGTTGGGGACCCGGAAGTTAGGGATTGCCCAGTGAGGATCGGGAGCCGGGATTGGCCCTCAAATCTCATTGTTATAGACCTTAAGGGTGAGGATTTGATCCTCGGGGATGATTGGTTGGATCGTCACGGTGCTATCATGAACTATCGGACTCGTACCATCTCGATAGTTGCCGAGGACGGCACCGAGAATACTCTCGTCGGCTGTAATCCGGGTAGATCGGGGAGTGTGATTAGCGCCTTGAAGGCGATGAAACTTCTGAACCAGGGTTGTGTCGGCTACTGGTGTTTCGCTCTGCAGGCGGAAGATGGTGGGGTTGACATATCGTCGATTCCAGTTGTTAGCGAGTATCCCGATGTATTTCCGGATGACTTGCCGGGATTACCACCACATCGAGAGGTGGAGTTCCCTATTGATCTTGAGCCGAATGCGGCCCCTATTTCTCGAGCACCGTACCGTATGGCACCGTCGGAGATGCTAGAGTTGAAGAATCAGTTGGGAGAGTTTTAGATAAAGGGTATATTCGACCGAGCGCATCGCCTTGGGGTGCGCCTGTACTTTTTGTTAAGAAGAAGGATGGATCGCTTCGTTTATGCATGGATTATCGAGAATTAAACAAGTTGACCATCAAAAATAAATACCCTTTTCCCCGAATTGACGACTTGTTTGACCAGCTTCAGGGGGCGACAGTCTTTTCGAAGATTGACTTGCGATCGGGCTACTACCAGTTGAGGATTCGGGATAGCGATATACCGAAAGCTGCCTTTCGGACGAGATATGGACATTACGAGTTTGTGGTTATGCCTTTCGGGCTAACCAATGCCCCAGCAGTGTTCATGCCGTTGATGAACAAAGTTTTTATTTGAGTATCTGGACAAATTCGTAGTCGTCTTTATCGATGACATTCTTATCTATTCACGGAGTCGGGAGGAGCACGCCTTACATCTTCGGATTGTATTAGATATTTTGAGAGCTGAGCAGTTGTATGCGAAGTTCTCTAAGTGTGAGTTTTGGCTCGAGGAAGTGATGTTCCTCGGGCATATGATTTCAGCAGAGGTAGTTCGGGTAGATCCGCAGAAGATAGAGGCGGTGATGGCTTGGGAGCCGCCTAAGAATGTGAAGGAGGTGAGGAGTTTTTTGGGTATCGCCGGCTATTACCGTAGATTTGTTGAGGGGTTTTCTAAGATCTCTAGACCACTCACTCAGTTGCTCCAGAAGACTCAGAAATTCGAGTGGACCGCAGACAGGCAGAGTAGTTTTGACGAGTTGAAGAGACGACTAACTACCGCACCTGTGTTAGCGTTGCCTCAGGGGAATGAAGATTTCGTGGTATATAGTGATGCTTCGGGCCTCGGGCTCGGATGTGTTTTGATGCAGAGAGATAGGGTCATTGCGTATGCGTCCCGCCAGTTGAAACCTTATGAGGTGAATTACCCCACGCATGATTTGGAATTAGCTGCGGTCGTTTTCGCCTTAAAGATCTGGAGGCATTATCTCTATGGTTCGTCGTGTAAGATTTTTACGGATCACAAGAGCTTGAAATATATCTTCAGTCAGAAAGAGTTGAATATGAGACAGCGTAGGTGGTTGGAGCTAATTAAAGATTACGACCTCGAGATACTTTACCATCCGGGTAAGGCTAACGTAGTGGCTGATGCGTTGAGCCGGAAGCCGATGGCGTTACAGATGTTAGAGGTATTTACACCACATAGTAGGATCCAGCGAGATCTTATTTGTTAGAATATCGAGGTTTGGATTCAGAGAGTTCAGGGTCAGTTATGTGCGTTAGAGATCACTTCGTCCTTGACTGATGATATCAAGGCGAAGCAGTATGACGATCCGTTTTTGGTCTAGTTGAGGGAGGATGTGAGGAAGGGGAAAGCCCCTGGATTTGTGGTTCACGATGATGGAGTTTTGAGATTCCGCGGTAGACTATGTGTACCAAATTTTGTTGAGCTGAGAAAGAAGATCTTGAGTGAAGCTCATACCACACCTTACTCCATACATCCTGGTACGAGTAAAATGTATAAAGATGTGAGGAGTAACTACTGGTGGAGTAATTTGAAGACAGACGTTAGCGAGTTTGTGTCGAGGTGTTTGACCTGTCAGCAGGTTAAGATCGAGCATCAGCGACCCGCGGGGCTTTTACGACCACTTCCTATCCCGGAGTGGAAATGAGAGGATATTTCTATGGATTTCATTACCGGTATGCCTAAGACTCGGACTGGAATGAACATGATTTGGGTCGTTGTCGATCGACTAACCAAATCAGCTCATTTTCTGAGTGTTAAGGACACTTGGGGGCCAGAGAGACTAGCGCGAGTGTTTGTTGCGGAGATAGTGAGGTTGCATGGGACCCCTAAGAGTATTTTATCGGATCGTGATGGCCGGTTCATATCACATTTTTGGCAGGCCGTTCATAGAGCTTTGGGGACCGAGTTGAGACTTAGTACATCCTACCACCCTCAGACAGACGGACAGTCTGAGCGGACGATACAGACACTGGAGGATATGTTGAGAGCCTGTGCCTTAGATTGGAAGGATGATTGGGAGTCGCACTTGCCATTGATCGAGTTCACGTACAACAATAGTTGGCACGCCTCGATCAAAATGGCACCATTCGAGGCATTGTATGGGAGGAGGTGCAGATCGCCATTGTGTTGGGACGATGCGTCCGAGCTGATTGGTACCGAGCCCGATATAGTAGTTGAGACGAGGGAGAAGATTGCTCTCATTCGCGATAGGTTGGGGACGGCCCAGAGCCGACAGAAGTCTTATGCCGATACACGTCGCCGGCCGTTGGAGTTTGAGGTGGGAGACCATGTGTTGCTTAAGGTGTCGCCGACACGGGGAGTTTACCGCTTCGGTCGGAAGGGTAAACTTAGTCCGAGATTTATTGGGCCGTTCGAGGTCCTAGAGAGAGTCGGAGAGCTTGCATATCGGTTAGGCTTGCCGCCGTCCCTGAGCCACGTGCATAATGTATTTCATGTTTCCCATCTTAGGAAGTACGTACCGGACCCTAGCCATATTATTGACTTTGGGGAGATCGAGTTGGGGCCCGACATTACCTTCGAGGAGAGGCCGATTCAGATCTTAGAACGTCGGGTGAAGCAACTCAGACACAAAACCATTACTTTGGTTAAAGTGCAGTGGTCGAGGCATGGATCCGAGGAAGCCATGTGGGAGACGGAAGAGAGTATGAGGTCGAGATACCCCGAGTTATTCGCATTGTAAGTTTCGGGACGAAACTTATTTTTAGGGGGAGAGAATGTAATATCCGTACTTTTTATTTTTAGTAATTTCTATTTTGGTGTATATTCGTTTCGGACAACTCGCTTGGCACCATTTTGGAATTCTGAATCTATTTTGTTCTTGGAGTTTCTCCGTTGGGACGAGTCTCGATGATGTTTTTACGTAATTTAATCTTGAGTTATATTTTATCGCATGTGTATTCGATTCTCATTAAACTCGTTCGATTTCGTCATTTTCCTATTTCCATGAGTTCGTATGGTTGAGTATAGCATGTTGTGAGTTTCGGATTGTTAATCCGACGTTGTATCATGAATTTTCGGATGTTTGGGCCATTTTGTAATTTCTTAAGCGTTTGGGGTGCCTTTACCCTCCTTGTCGTATTGTAGATTCCTCGGTAGTTAGTAGTGCATTTTCTTTCAACACTCAGCTTCGTTGTTATGGTTACCCCATGTTTATACTTTTGATTCTATCCTTGCGTTGCGTTTCGTCGTTATATCGACTGTGCAGAATTAAGTGTTTGGCAGCGTGGGACTGCTGCATGCATAATGTACGTTATGCATGTTTCTTTACGTACGTTATATAGGCATCATAACGTACGTTATACCCTATTGGTAACGTACGTTATGGTTTCGCAAAAAAAGTCCAGATTGTTCGTTACGTACGTTAACCTGTGAGAGGTTACGTACGTAACCTTCATAACGTACGTTAACAACTCGTGTTAACGTACGTAACGCCGATCGAGCCTTTTAATTCCTGACTTATCCTCAGTCGCCTCATTTCATTTCTTCTCTTTCTTTCTCGCGACGTGAGTTCCCTTGGAGCGATTTGGAGCGATTTGTCCGGTGCAATCCGTAGAAACCCTCTGAAGGTTGATTATTGCATTCCAAGGAAGATTAATCATCATCATTCTCCGTCTGAATCGAGGTATAATTCCTTAGAACCCTAACTTTTGGGGATTTTGGGGTTTTGTTTTAGGTTTCACCCTTCTAGTCCGATTTGCCCCTTACGATTGTTAGATTTCGATAGCGTAATCACCATCCCTTGCTTCTCTTGTGGTTTTGCGGATTAAACTCGATGTTTTTCCCCGTTGATAGTTGGGATTCGGTTTTGACCTTGTATGACCGACAAATTGTTCCAACGGGTAGAATTAGGATGAATTCTTACCTTTCCGCATTATTGAGACTTGTTGTATACCGTTATTGTGTTAGGATCGGATTTGAGAGGATTGTTCGGACTAAAACCTATTCCTTCGTCGTTTCCTTCGTTTCGTCTTATTCCAGGCAAGTACATGTATTACATTCCGTTATGTGCGTATGATTTTGATGCGAATGATGTAAATGGTATTATTGAACGAATGTGATTGTTTCTCTTCCACCTGGGGATGGCATGTGGCCTCTGGGGGCCAATACTAATGGGTACGGCCATGGAAGTGGACTTGGGTGCGTGTGTTGATGTTCTTCCACCTGGGGACGGTCCGACGGGACCTCTGGGGACCGATACTAATGGGTACGGTCGCGAGTTACCAAGCGTGGATAATTGTGATGTGGAAAACTTGTTGATATACTGTTTTGGTGTTAATGTGATATTCCGGAATATTGATTTTCAAAATGATTTTTCCTAATGATTTGTTTGCGTTGAATCGTGTATGTATATAATGTTGTGTAATTATGTACTTGCACTAGCTATTCGAATGCTAACCCCTTAAATGGGGGAAATGCGTCTTATGCATTTAGTCTTGTCGAGTCGAGCCGGGATGCGCATGCAAAGGATGGGTTGGCATGATGATGTGGCTCGAGTCTGTATTTTTCTTCTGTTTTGTCATTGCATCTGTTGAGTACTGGAGTTAGACTTTTTATTTTTAAACATGGTTTAAGTCCCCTGCGTGGGAAATAAATTGGTATTTAACTTGTGTTTCATGAACTCCGTTAAAATGTTTTGGCCGAGGCCACGGCCTTATTTACTTTTTGGGTGCATCATTTGAGTTATTATTGTGGTTTACGTGTCATGAGTTAGCCTGGTAGACCTCACGGGGGTTCTACGGCATGTAATGTCCCATTTGTGAATTGGGGTGTTACAGACACCCGGCGTTGGTGTGGGCCGTTTGCTGCACCGTGTCCGACAGCAGTATATATATGGCAGGACAGCCGGATTTTTCATCATTTTTCTCACTCGTTTCATCCTCTTCCACAGCTGGAGCTTTTATGATCATGGAGGGATGTTGTTAGGTGTTAAATCCATGAAGTTCCTGAGTCAATAACATCGATTAATCATTCCATAACTTGCTCCGATCGGCCGAATCAAGGCAAGTTTTCTTAAAATCTAGTTTTGGGGATTTTGTTTGATTTGTCCGTTTAATCCGTTTTAACTCATAATAGTGATGTATTGATGATTGTTAAGCTATATTATATCAAATTCCTTGTTATTCCTCGGTTGGATTGCCACGGATTTATCGTTTTATTGAGTATCTTATCGACGCCTTGAAGGTGTTGACAAAATGTCACAAAGAGAATCCGAGCATTCTACGCTTATTCTTCCTCGTTCGTTCGTTAATTTATTGATGTTATGATGTTAGGGTCAGATTCCTTGTGAAGAACGCGAGTCGGAACCCTTCCGTTCGTTGTCTTCTTCGTGGTACAAGCTTCCCGGTCGAACCATGTTCTTCGGGGTATTCGGTATCGGTTATTAAGGCAAGTATCTTATTATACGACTTGTATCTTGCGACTAATAATCACGTATGAGATTTATAATGATTTTGCTTGCCTTCGTAAATATGTTCCGTTTGAATTGGTTGTGTATTCCGCAATTCGAAGGCTTTGTGATAATAGTGTTATTTTGGTATACGTGTTAGCTGTTGTGCAATGTATTGCATACCGAACGTATGTTATGTTGGTTGTGTGTCGTTGATTGATGATAGTTGTTGAGAGTGTTGAGATTATGTTATGTGCGTGTGACGTACGATTTTGTGGTGATCAACGTGATTGATTAACTGTGCTCATTGTTGTATGTAATGTGAATGTGAATGTGGTGTGCTGGAACGCTAAGTTCACTCTTGTGGGTTCGACGGGGCCTACGCGGATTCATGGCACAGGTCCATGGGATCAGAACTTAGTGTGTGGTGCTGAGGTCCAATAAATGCAGATGCAGCGAGGCCTACGATGATTCATGGCACATGTCCATTGAATCAGGACACAGTACGTCCAACCGTGCGGGTTCGACGGAACCTATGGTGACACGTGACACAGGTTCACGGGGTCGGGACTGGTTGTTGTGATTGTTGTGTTGGCTCAATCCGTGTGGGTTGTTGAACCTACGGAGACTCGTGGCAAGCGATCAAGGAGTCATGAGCATGATTGATTGTTGTGATTGTTGTGTTGGCTCAATCAATGTGGGTTGTTGAACCTACGAAGACTCGTGGCAAGCGATCACGGAGTTATGAGCATGATTGATTGTTGTGATTGTTGTGATTGGTTAAGTCCGTGCGGGTTGTTGAACCTACGGAGACACGTGACAGGGGATCACGGTGTCACGAATCATGTTTTGTAAATCAAACTTTTTCTAAGAAAGTTTTAAGAAAAGAATGTTGGGCCGAGCCCCACGAGATTTATGGAAATGTTTTCGTACTGTAAATTGTTGAAATACAATTTGAGATTTGGGTCTGCACTCCAACCAAGAGCTTCCTCCTCCTGTCCATTTCAAACAGCAGGGAGAACTTACTGTGTGTGTGTCTGTTTTGTGAGAGTGAGCGGAGCCCTAAGGTTTGAGAGAGCTTCCTCCTTCCTTTTATATACTCCCTCCGTCCCACCCATCTTGAGCATTTGCTTTTCGTCACGAGATTTAAGAAAAGCTGAAAAATAGTGTCTAAAGTGATAGTATGAATATATATTATTTAAAATTGTGAGAGATAAAGATGTCTTAAAAAGGAAATGACCAAGTATCTTGGGACGACCCAAAAAAGAATATGAACCAAGATCGATGGGACGGATGAAGTATTAATTAATGTTTAAAATGAGAAAAATATACATATAGGGGTCTAAGTAGGTGTGTTATCGGTCCGGTCTGGTCCGGTATTTACTTAACGGAACAGATTCAGTAACTTTAATGGGTATACTCGAGATTGGACCGATAAGCTAACGGGTCCAGTGTGGGAACCAGAACCGGCTTGATAAGCTTTCGTTAAGGATCGACCCGTTAAGGACCTGAAAAGATTTGGCCCGTTAAGTGTTCGGACCGACCTGTTAAGTAAACGGGTCAGTTGACCTAAAATTGCCCCAAAATATAAAAAAATTTAACATCAATAAAGAAGAACCAAAATAGGGGGGGAAAATGAAGAACAATAAAGAATAACACTGACTCAAATTTGGATTAATATAATTAACTTCAATAAATTAAAATTGTTGGGAAATTGAAATACAAATCATCACAGTCTTGGATTGTGCATTAGATTGAGGTTGAAATCATCTTAGAATTGAGAAAAATCTCTTAGAATTGGACTCCTGATGAATGATCTCGAATCGGAATCGCTTTGAATCTGTTGACAGTTCTAAGTAATCATTAATCACTTCAAATTACTTGCAACTTGCAAGAAATGAAGGATAGATAAGAAAATGAGGGAGTTGCAATAAATGGAATGAATAAGCGAAAGAATTAAGGTTGGCTGCCTAATTGGATTTGAGGATGAATTTGAGGTAGAGTTCTTTTATACTCAATTACTAAGACTGTTTGGTAACGTAGTCAGTGAAAAGTTATCGATTTTTTTATCGGGTTAACGATTCGGTCCTTATCGGCTTCGGTTTCGGTTTCAGTATCGAATAGTTAACATTTTGGGTGAATATCAATTCTGGGTATTATAGGATGATTTTCGGGCGGATCTCGAATACACTTAGACCGCTAATAGCCCTATGTGTAAGTGAGCGGAGCCTAAGCGAGCCGAGCTTGTGCTTGTAAATACTCCATCATTCGTGAATGAGCTTGTAAAGTAAGTTGACCTAAAAATTACAAGTATTAATCTGATACATCTTTTAATTTTATATTATAATAATCTATAAAAGTATTATTTAACTTTTATATATTACAAGAAATAAAGAATTCAAGTAAATATATTATACTTGTCGTGAGTAAAATAATTTTATATTTAGAGGTATATTTCTATGTTATCATATTTAAATTCAAATTTGGTCACTTCCAAGGATCACTTCGACAGTATCAAATGCAATTTGAATAATATCCCAACAAGTATGGAGTACGCCTTGTTGCTTATCAAATCACTAGGAGTGTTCAAAATCGGATATCCGAAAGTTCGGATAGTAGATTTTGATATCCGATATCCATATCCGAAATTTCGGATATCCGATTTTCGAATATTCGAAATTTCGGATACGGGTATCGGATATCCGAATATCCGGAAAAGATATGAATTTTATTCGGATATCCTTATATTCGAAAAAAAATATTCGCATTTGGATATCGGATATCCGAAAAAAACTTTGGATATGGATATCGGATATCCGAATATCCGAATACCTTATATTATTAAAATATAAAAAAATAAAAAATTTAGGATTTTTCGGATATTTCGGATATCCGAATATCCGATTTTTCTGAAAAGTACTATCCGATATCCGAATCCGAAGTTTCGGATATCCGAATTTTCGGATATCCGGAACTTCGGATTTTCCGATATTTCGGATCGGATATCGGATATCGGATATTTTTGAAAACCCCTACAAATCACTGCAATTGTTTTGTTGTATCAAATAGAGAAAAATCCGATTTTGGTCCTTTATAGATGTATGTGTTCGATTTTGGTCCTTTATTGGTGTTATGTCTGATTTTGGTCCTTTATAGATGTATGTGTCCGATTTTGGTCCTTTAAGTTATAATATTGTCCGATTTTGGTCCTGCAATGGAAGAGGGTCGGCTGGAAAAAGGCATGTGAACTACACTCTCCGGTTGAGGACCAAAATCGGACAATATTATAACTTAAATGACCAAAATCAAACAACTGTATACTTAGAGGACTAAAATCGGACAAGCATACTTAAATTGGATGTTCCTTTTTCTTATTTGTATTATGGGCTCTGTTTTTTTATGATAAAGTTGAATTCTTGGTCTCAATTGGGGTTGATTATATGAATGGGAAAGAGAAAATAACTACCCTTGGGACTTTTCGAGACCAGGGAGAAAAATACAGAAACTGGAACCGAACAGCATAGTTTTTTCGTGGTTCGGTTTTGCCAGTTTTTTTTATCCGAACCGACTCAGAACCGAACCGAACCGGAACCGATTTTGTATGGTTCGGACGGAATATATTATATTATGTTTTATTTTATTAAAATTAATATAATATAATATAATATAATTTTAATAAAATAAAATATAATATAATATATTCCGTCCGAACCATACAAAATCGGTTCCGGTTCGGTTCGGTTCCGAGTCGGTTCGGATAAAAAAACTGGCAAAACCGAACCGCGAAAAAACTATGCGGTTCGGTTCCGGTTTCTGTATTTTTCTCCTGGAATCGAAAAGTCTCAGGCCTACTTATTTTCTCTTTCCCATTCATATAATCAACTCCAATTGAGACCACGAATTCAACTTTATCATCAAAAAACAGAGCCCATAATGCAAATAAGAAAAAGGAATATCCAATTCAAGTATGCTTGTCCGATTTTAGTCCTCTAAGTATACAGTTGTTTGATTTTGGTCATTTAAGTTATAATACTGTCCGATTTTGGTCCTCAGTCGGAGAGTGTAGTTCACATGCCTTTTTCTAGTCGACCCTCTTTCATCGCAGGACCAACATCAGACAATATTATAACTTAAAGGACCAAAATCGGACACATACATCTATAAAGGACTAAAATCGGACAGAGCGTCAATAAAAGACCAAAATCGGACACATACATCTATAAAGGACTAAAATCGGATTTTTCTCGTATCAAATACATCCCGTGTTCGCGTTACACTTGGACAAGGCTTAAGGTAATATTCATGATTTGTTAAACTTCTTGGAAAAAATATAATATATCGTTAGTTATGAAGAAATAGTTAGACAAAAAGTTCGATAAATGCTTCGGTGTTGTAAATATATTTTTTAGATATATCTTAGTGTGTTGACCAAGAAATCTACCCTAAAACCCTAACCCCTACTTGTATAAATTGAGGCATTTAGCCCTCATATTGAAGATATAGAATTCTCATTCTCTTCTCTATTCTCCCAATCCCTTTAGTTCATACACGTTATCAGCACGATAGTTCTTCTCCCTTATTCCCCCCTTCGATCTCTTCAATCGAAGAAGGTAGTTTCTGTTGGAATATTTATTCCACACATTATTTAATTTATGTTTTGATGATTAAAGTTGCTAAACTACAAAACAACATCGAGGCGAAGCAAAACAACGAAGCAGACGAAGACGCAAAAAGTTGCAATCTGGACTGCATTAGCGCACGCTAAGGCATGTATGTTAGCGCACGCTAACGAGGAGTAAGCTGCATTCCAGCCAAGTTTCGGAGTAAGCTGCAGTGAAGTCAGCTGTTGAGATAGCGCACGCTACGCGGTAGCATTAACGCACGCTATCGAGCCATGTTACTGTTGTGGAAGAATTCAAACACAGAATAACGTATGCAATGAAGTCATCATTAGCGCACGCTACACAGTATGATTAGCACACGCTAAGTTGTTTGAATCTAGTCAATCCGAACGTTGGGAAAAGCAAGTCAAAGTCAAGCATCAAACGAATAGTTTGACAAGTAAAGGCAACGGATATATTACGTTAACGCACGTTACTCAATCATGGTTAACGTACGCTAAGTAAGTGAAATAACGTACGTAAGGCAGGAGGCATAACGTACGCTAAAGAAGAAACGAAGCTCTTGGATGGCGGAAAGATCTAGCGCACGCTACGAAAGAAGGCTAGCGCACGCTAGCAAGTCAAAACAGCCAGCAACGGCTAGTTTGTGGGAAATGCCTATAAATACCATTCCTATGGTATTGTTTGAGTACAACAACTTCAAGCAAACGAGATATTCATCTGAGAATCATATACTTACATTGTTGTTGTAACATTGAGCTTACATTGTTAGTTTGAGTGTTTATACATTCAACATTATACACGAGAGGTAAAAGAAAAGATACGATTGGATTCGGTGTTATTAGGATCAAGTATCCGACATTGTTAGAATCACAATCGATATCTAAGTGAGGTTTATCTAGTACCGATAGAAAGCTAGGGTGGTTGATTCCTTATCCAATAGAAAATAAAAAACGGTTTTACTCGGACCGATAGAAGACGAGCTTGTAACGGTAATCCCTCGACCGATAGAAGAGAGGCGTAGAGGTTTTGATCTTAAGCCTAAGGAAAAAGATACATCGAGAAAGGACGTAGGCTTCGTTAATAGCCGAACCTCTATAAATCCTTGTGTGATTTATTTTCCGCAATTTTATTTACGCTTCCGCACAAACGGCGCAAATATCCGATTTGGTACCCAACAATTGGTATCGGAGAGGTACTCCAATACGCGGCTTAACATCCGAGGATAAGATCCAAAATGGCGTTTCAAATGGCTCCCGTCGAAGGCCTTGCTCTCAACCGACCACCATTTTTCGATGGCTCAAACTTCATGACGTGGAAGAAGAAGATGTCTATATTCATCCGAGCATATGACATCGAGCTTTGGAAGGTGATTTGTCTTGGTCCCAAAATCCCGACGAACTCAAACGGAACTCTCAAAACCTTTGAAGAGTATGACGATGCGGATTGGAAAAACGACCATTATAATTGCAAAGCGACGCAATTATTATACTGTGCTTTAAATCCGGAAGAACATAACCGGATAACATCGTGTGATAGTGCCAAAGAAATCTAGAAAATGCTTGAGGTAACACACGAAGGTACGTCTCAAGTTAAAGAGACGAAGATAAACATGCTCCTTCACGATTATGAATTATTCCAAATGAAGGACGACGAATCCATCTCGATTATGCTTGACCGATTTTCGGTTATCACTAATGGATTAGCATGTTTTGGAAAACCACTTTCGAGTAGTGAGAAAGTAAAGAAAATTCTCCGATCACTATCTCGAGAATGGGACGGTACGGTTACGGCAATAATGGAATCCAAAGATTTAAATACTGTCGATTTTAGTGCTCTCGTTGGTTCTCTTATCAACTACGAGATTGTTCTAAAATCTCGGAATGCCAAACCGAAACCGAAGGAGAGGTCGATAGCCTTCAAGGCTAAAATGTCGAAAAAGAAAGAAGAAACCCCGGTGGACGAAAGCGATGAAGAAATGGCATATTATGCCAAAAATATTAATAAGTTCCAACACTTATTAAACCGGAGAAAGAAGGACATTCAAGTGGGCGAACCTAAGAAATTCGACAACACTTGTCGATTATGTGGTAAACCAGGCCACTTTGCTAAGAACTGTCGAGTAAAGCAAAAGGAGGTTCTAATCGCAACATGGAGCGACGAAGATCCCGATGAAGATTTTCTTGATCAAAATAATCTCGCGCTCATGGCGCGGAGTTCATTCGACGACAGCGACGTCGAAAGCCAAGTAAGTAATACTTACGACGAACTTTTGGAAGCATTCGAGTTATTACATACGGATTATCAAAATGCTTTAAATGAAATTAAATCCCTCAAGTCTAAATATAAAACTTTGGAAATTGAAAATTCCAAAATACTTGAAAAGGGAAATTTGTTGAAATCGATCATTTGAAATGCCTTGAAAATGAAAATATTTTGAAAAATGATCTTTTAAAAGTTCAAGATGAACTAAAAATTTTGACAAAGAAATTTTCGTGCGGCAACGATAAATTTGAACAAATGTTATGTGTTCAAAAATACACTTTAAATAAAGAGGGGTTAGGATTCAAACCGCGTTCGAAAAACGAATCCGTAAATTTCAAAATACCCCGATGTGAAAAATGTTTGAAAATTGGGCATCACATTTCAAACTGCAAAAGCCCAAGACGGGCGATAAAAATTAAAAAGATTTGGATTCCTAAAGGAACAAACGTTTCAAACATCGTCTATGTTTCAAAAGATAAACCAACTATCGGTTGGATCCCCAAAAATTAAAATGATATTTTACAAAGGGGGAGAAGGAAATAATATTTTCAGGGGGAGTTTTATACCCTATTAATGCATAAATTGGTATCATGCATATTTATATTTCATTTGGTATCCTTTATATTTTTTTTACTTTTTGATGAAGACAAAAAGGGGGAGAAAGATATGAATTGAGATAAAAATGAGAAAAATCGAAGCAAGTCGAAAAGAAAAAGAAAGCATACAAAAAGGGGGAGTTAAAACGAAGGAGTTGAAAAATTGAAAAATGAAGAAGTCGAAAATGAAGAAAAAGAAAAGGATTGGAGAAACTAACGAAACGATCAAAGCCGAAAACTTTGATTCGTATAAATATACATATATTATTTTTTACAGATTATCCAATTCAAGGGTTGTTTTGTAATCATCAAAAAGGGGGAGATTGTTGGAATATTTATTCCACACATTATTTAATTTATGTTTTGATGATTAAAGTTGCTAAACTACAAAACAACATCGAGGCGAAGCAAAACAACGAAGCAGACGAAGACGCAAAAAGTTGCAATCTGGACTGCATTAGCGCACGCTAAGGCATGTATGTTAGCGCACGCTAACGAGGAGTAAGCTGCATTCCAGCCAAGTTTCGAAGTAAGCTGCAGTGAAGTCAGCTGTTGAGATAGCGCACGCTACGCGGTAGCATTAACGCACGCTATCGAGCCATGTTACTGTTGTGGAAGAATTCAAACACAGAATAACGTATGCAATGAAGTCATCATTAGCGCACGCTACACAGTATGATTAGCGCACGCTAAGTTGTTTGAATCTAGTCAATCCGAACGTTGGGAAAAGCAAGTCAAAGTCAAGCATCAAATGGATAGTTTGACAAGTAAAGGCAACAGATATATTACGTTAACGCACGTTACTCAATCATGGTTAACGTACGCTAAGTAAGTGAAATAACGTACGTAAGGCAGGAGGCATAACGTACGCTAAAGAAGAAACGAAGCTATTGGACTGAAACTGGAAAGATCTATCGCACGCTACGAAAGAAGGCTAGCGCACGCTAGCAAGTCAAAACAGCCAGCAACGGCTAGTTTGTGGGAAATGCCTATAAATACCATTCCTATGGTATTGTTTGAGTACAACAACTTCAAGCAAACGAGATATTCATCTGAGAATCATATACTTACATTGTTGTTGTAACATTGAGCTTACATTGTTAGTTTGAGTGTTTATACATTCAACATTATACACGAGAGGTAAAAGAAAAGATACGATTGGATTCGGTGTTATTAGGATCATGTATCCGGCATTGTTAGAATCACAATCGATATCTAAGTGAGGTTTATCTAGTACCGATAGAAAGCTAGGGTGGTTGATTCCTTATCCAATAGAAAAAGAAAAACGGTTTTACTCGGACCGATAGAAGACGAGCTCGTAACGGTAATCCCTCGACTGATAGAAGAGAGGCATAGAGGTTTTGATCTTAAGCCTAAGGAAATAGATACATCGAGAGAGGACGTAGGCTTCATTAATAGCCGAACCTCTATAAATCCTTGTGTGATTTATTTTCCGCAATTTTATTTACGCTTCCGCACAAACGGCGCAAATATTCGATTTGGTACCCAACAATTGGTATCGGAGAGGTACTCCAATACGCGGCTTAACATCCGAGGATAAGATCCAAAATGGCGTTTCAAATGGCTCCCGTCGAAGGCCTTGCTCTCAACCGACCACCATTTTTCGATGGCTCAAACTTCATGACGTGGAAGAAGAAGATGTCTATATTCATCCGAGCATATGACATCGAGCTTTGGAAGGTGATTTGTCTTGGTCCCAAAATCCCGACGAACTCAAACGGAACTCTCAAAACCTTTGAAGAGTATGACGATGCGGATTGGAAAAACGACCATTATAATTGCAAAGCGACGCAATTATTATACTGTGCTTTAAATCCGGAAGAACATAACCGGATATCATCGTGTGATAGTGCCAAAGAAATCTGGAAAATGCTTGAGGTAACACACGAAGGTACGTCTCAAGTTAAAGAAACGAAGATAAACATGCTCCTTCACGATTATGAATTATTCCAAATGAAGGACGACGAATCCATCTCGATTATGCTTGACCGATTTTCGGTTATCACTAATGGATTAACATGTTTTGGAAAACCACTTTCGAGTAGTGAGAATGTAAAGAAAATTCTCCGATCACTACCTCGAGAATGGGACGGTACGGTTACGGCAATAATGGAATCCAAAGATTTAAATACTCTCGATTTTAGTGCTCTCGTTGGTTCTCTTATCAACTACAAGATTGTTCTAAAATCTCGGAATGCCAAACCGAAACCGAAGGAGAGTCGATAGCCTTCAAGGCTAAAATGTCGAAAAAGAAAGAAGAAACCCCGGTGGACGAAAGCGACGAAGAAATGGCATATTATGCCAAAAATATTAATAAGTTCCAACACTTATTAAACCGGAGAAAGAAGGACATTCAAGCAGGCGAACCTAAGAAATTCGACAACACTTGTCGATTATGTGGTAAACCAGGCCACTTTGCTAAGAACTGTCGAGTAAAGCAAAAGGAGGTTCTAATCGCAACATGGAGCGACGAAGATCCCGATGAAGATTTTCTTGATCAAAATAATCTCGCGCTCATGGCGCGGAGTTCATTCGACGACAGCGACGTCGAAACCCAAGTAAGTAATACTTACGACGAACTTTTTGAAGCATTCGAGTTATTACATACGGATTATCAAAATGCTTTAAATGAAATTAAATCCCTCAAGTCTAAATATAAAACTTTGGAAATTGAAAATTCCAAAATACTTGAAAAAAGGGAAAGTTGTTGAAATCGATCATTCGAAATGCCTTGAAAATGAAAATATTTTGAAAAATGATCTTTTAAAAGTTCAAGATGAACTAAAAATTTTGACAAAGAAATTTTCGTGCGGCAACGATAAATTTGAACAAATGTTATGTGTTCAAAAATACACTTTAAATAAAGAGGGGTTAGGATTCAAACCGCGTTCGAAAAACAAATCCGTAAATTTTAAAATACCCCGATGTGAAAAATGTTTGAAAATTGGGCATCACATTTCAAACTGCAAAAGCCCAAGACGGACGATAAAAATTAAAAAGATTTGGATTCCTAAAGGAACAAACGTTTCAAACATCGTCTATGTTTCCAAAGATAAACCAACTATCGGTTGGATCCCCAAAAATTAAAATGATATTTTACAAAGGGGGAGAAGGAAATAATATTTTCAGGGGGAGTTTTATACCCTTATTAATGCATAAATTGGTATCATGCATATTTATATTTCATTTGGTATCCTTTATATTTTTTTTACTTTTTGATGAAGACAAAAAGGGGGAGAAAGATATGAATTGAGATAAAAATGAGAAAAATCGAAGCAAGTCGAAAAGAAAAAGAAAGCATACAAAAAGGGGGAGTTAAAACGAAGGAGTTGAAAAATTGAAAAATGAAGAAAAAGAAAAGGATTGGAGAAACTAACGAAACGATCAAAGCCGAAAACTTTGATTCGTATAAATATACATATATTATTTTTTACAGATTATCCAATTCAAGGGTTGTTTTGTAATCATCAAAAAGGAGGAGATTGTTGGAATATTTATTCCACACATTATTTAATTTATGTTTTGATGATTAAAGTTGCTAAACTACAAAACAACATCGAGGCGAAGCAAAACAACGAAGCAGACGAAGACGCAAAAAGTTGCAATCTGGACTGCATTAGCGCACGCTAAGGCATGTATGTTAGCGCACGCTAACGAGGAGTAAGCTGCATTCCAGCCAAGTTTCGGAGTAAGCTGCAGTGAAGTCAGCTGTTGAGATAGCGCACGCTACGCGGTAGCATTAACGCACGCTATCGAGCCATGTTACTGTTGTGGAAGAATTCAAACACAGAATAACGTATGCAATGAAGTCATCATTAGCGCACGCTACACAGTATGATTAGCGCACGCTAAGTTGTTTGAATCTAGTCAATCCGAACGTTGGGAAAAGCAAGTCAAAGTCAAGAATCAAACGGATAGTTTGACAAGTAAAGGCAACGGATATATTACGTTAACGCACGTTACTCAATCATGGTTAACGTACGCTAAGTAAGTGAAATAACGTACGTAAGGGAGGAGGCATAACGTACGCTAAAGAAGAAACGAAGCTACTGGACTGAAACTGGAAAGATCTAGCGCACGCTACGAAAGAAGGCTAGCGCACGCTAACAAGTCAAAACAGCCAGCAATGGCTAGTTTGTGGGAAATGCCTATAAATACCATTCATATGGTATTGTTTGAGTACAACAACTTCAAGCAAACGAGATATTCATCTGAGAATCATATACTTACATTGTTGTTGTAACATTGAGCTTACATTGTTAGTTTGAGTGTTTATACATTCAACATTATACACGAGAGGTAAAAGAAAAGATACGATTGGATTCGGTGTTATTAGGATCAAGTATCCGGCATTGTTAGAATCACAATCGATATCTAAGTGAGGTTTATCTAGTACCGATAGAAAGCTAGGGTGGTTGATTCCTTATCCAATAGAAAAGGAAAAACGGTTTTACTCGGACCGATAGAAGACGAGCTTGTAACGGTAATCCCTCGACCGATAGAAGAGAGGCGTAGAGGTTTTGATCTTAAGCCTAAGGAAAAAGATACATCGAGAGAGGACGTAGGCTTCGTTAATAGCCGAACCTCTATAAATCCTTGTGTGATTTATTTTCCGCAATTTTATTTACGCTTCCGCACAAACGGCGCAAATATCCGATTTGGTACCCAACAGTTTCTTCTTAAACCTCGGTGCCTATTTCGTTGTGAATCATATAAGAGTGTAGTTAATTAAATAACTTCATCTCTATTTGATTTCACAAAAACTTTCATGTTTTTTTGTGCCGTCATTCTCTTTTTATAAATCTTTGGATTGATACAATATATTACTAGTTGCAAAACTTTGATTTAATCATTATTCATGACGAGGCATTATCCAACCCGTGCGATGCACGGTCTTTGGTTGAATATCTACGTGTTTTGTACGTAATGTTGGGGCAGACGGTTGAATGAGCAGATGGTAGAATTTAAATGCCTTTTAGAGAAGTTTATATGTTTTTTTTATTGTTATTGTCCTTTTATTTTAGTCTATGTAATTAGTTATATGAAATGAGACTTTACTAACCCGTATGTTGCTCCGGGGTTGTTTTTGGTTTATTCAACTCGTGCGATGCACCGATTGTATCTAAGATTTCATAACTAAAATTTAACCATCTTGTAATTTATACTATCATTTAAAAGTTCATTTTAATCACCTTGTGTATTAGAAGGTGCATTTGCATTGTGATGTTTATCATAACTTTTGTATTTAAATTAGTTTATTTACAATAAAAGTTACAATTAAAATAGTCTCTTCATATATTTACAATTAAAAGTTACAATTAAATCCCTCTTTCATATTAAATTAAGGGGGATAAGTATTATACATCTACTAAACATGGGGATTGGTTTTGTTCACTTGTTAAAAGAGATAATAGCTCCACATAGGTAAAATTGAGGCGTCAAGTTAAGCCGACAACACTTATTTGATTGTTTATATAGAAACTAACATACTAAATCCATATAATCTACAAATAATACTTGACTTATTTCTAATAAGTCACATCAAATATTATACTACTTGAGAACATGGTTTCGTCATTATAATTCATTATTTCGTACAATGCTATTCATTTGTCTTTTACTTCAAATAAAATTTTATAAAGTTAGTCACAAACAAATATCTGAAATATATGAATAACTAATACCCTGTAACATGATTATTAGTTATTCAAAAAACTTCATAATTGAGATATATTAAGAGATTGAGCAATATCTAATCGTCCTTGTTGTTTGTCGGGTATCACGGATTTAATTCATGAATTTTTTGGACGGATATTTTCCTCGTGATTTTGACCCGTCACGATTTAAGTAATTAATTCGAAACTAAATAAAGTAAAAAAAAGGCTTTAGAATATCCTAGAAACAAATTTATCAATAATATATTAATATTTATGACAAATTTATCAAAACTGGATAACCATCTCCTATGCGAAAAGATTGATTTAGTCTTTCTTCAGAAAAAGAACAAAATAAACGAACTTTATCTTTTATATATAGTTTATAGGCCAAAATATAACCATAGGTAATGCAACATTTGTGATCTAAAAATATCACGTATTAGAGCAAGTATTTTGTTTACTCAACCCAAAACTCAATTGAGCTCAGTCCAATATGAATTATATACCCGATCCAATATCCAATCCTACCAAAATGATAAACCCAGGTATTAGATAGTTACCCTAATCCTTGCATATCACATGACCTAATCCCACAAACACACTTCGGTTTATCCGCCACCCACCTTCTCCTCTCCCATCAAATAACTCATCTCCTTCATCTTATCAAAATACATTCTTTTCATCTCCCATCCCATCATCATCAAAAACCGAACACACACCTAAATAAATCAGCCCACTCACCTGTTTGATGTTTCTGCTCAATTTGTTAGTCGACGTATTTGGATTCAAGATCCTTTAAAAGGGCCTCGGGTAAGGTTTTGCATGTTGTGTCTCGTTTTGTTGTGGCAAGATCAATGATGGGTATGTTCAAACTTTAAAGATTTGCAACAAAGTTTGACAGATCTGGGATTTTTGTTTATTTTTTTTCATTTTGGAAGATATTTATTGATCTTGGTGATAGTTTCAGTGAATCGAAGTGGTTTTTTTTTTGTGCTGAAAAAAAAGATTAATGGTTGGTTTTAAAAGATTGAACTGTGAAAACACTTGAGAGGAAGCAGGGAATGCACGAAAAAAGAGAACCTTTTCCGAAAGAAGATCTGAAGGAGATTGTGCGCATAGCAATTCCCTCAGTTATCGACAAACAATGATAAAACGGATGGGAATTATCTTCGATAATCCCAATTCAATACATCGATTGCCTTAGAATGGTCAATCGATCAAAGGTTCGGTATCAGTTATTGAGGCAAGTATTCTTGTCTATACGATTTATATTGCGTGAATTGAACTTGTTTAACGAATATGTGATGGTTGCTCATTTTGTCAATTGTGTGTTATGGAAATCGTCGTAGGTGTTACGTTATTAGATCGAGTTAGTGTCAGTTGTTGCTTGACGTAGAAGTACGTCATTGGAGGCGAGATGTTGGTTAGATAGTACACTTAGAAATGTCTAGAGAATCATTGTGTCGTGTGGATTAAATCGTGTAAAGTCATCAGTCATATTAAAGTGGTGATAGTTTGTAATCGTGAAAAGGAGTTGAGTCGTTAATAATGATTTGATTTAGTTGATTTTACTTATCAATGTGTATTGAAGCATCGAGGATTGTTTGGTTGTTGTGAAGTCATGTCGGTTGTGTCGTAAGTGCTGTTTGTGGTGATTGTTGTGTGATGCCGTTTAATAGGGAAAGTTGTTGTGTCAAATCCTTGGTCGTAGTTACGTATTGGTAATGACCAATTCTAGCAAGTGCCTTAATTATATATATTATGACTAGAAATCGAGACTTTCCGTTTTGTAACGTGTGAATGTGTTGTCGTTCTTCCACCCGGGAATGGCATGTGTGGCCTCTGGGGCCGATACTAATGGGTACGGCCATGGAAGTGGACTTGGGTGCGTGTGTTGTTGTTCTTCCACCCGGGATGGTTCGATGGGTCCTCTGGGCACCGATACTAATGGGTACGGCCGCGGAAGTGGTTTCCCACCCGGGGACGGTCCGACGGGGCCTCTGGGGGTCAATACTAATGGGTACGGCTGCGGGTTACAAACTGTGGATAGTTGTGATGTGGAAACATGATAATATACTGTTTGATGTAATTGTGATATGTCCGGAATATCACAATGGTTTGGTTCTCGACGTTGATGTACATTATATATTGAATTTTGGTACTTGGCTAGAATGGCACTAGGTTATGTGTCGTAAGAGTTTAGCTCTTTGATCGTGAGGTTTTGGTATTGGAAAACAATCCTTGATATTGATTTTGTGTATTTTAGTTTGAAGAAATCTGGGCCGAGATCCCAACGATTGTGTAAAGATTATTCTGCGGAAAATGACTTTGGGCCGAGACCCATTTGTCTTGAAATGGTTCTTCAACTAAGGACTTGAGGTCCATGAAGATTTTCTAATTATATAAATGTTTGTTACATAAAAGAGATTTGGGCCGAGACCCTATTGTTTTGGAAAGGTCTTATAATCTCGGACTTGAAGTACCAAACGACTTTCGGTCGTTTTCTAAAACCCCCGAGTTGATATATATTGATTTCATAGACTTGTGTTGTACCTTAAATATTGAAAACCTCTCGGGAATTTCTTTCACGACTGTTGTTATTTTATTATAACTGATATTGGCGTGATATATTTTCATAGACTGAATACTTGTACTAGCCATTCCAATGCTAACCCCTTAAATGGGAGAAATGTGTATCATGCATTTCAGGTGTGCTTAGTTCGTTGGAGCAACCACAAGGACGACGTGGAAGAAGACGAGCCGCGATACTAATCAAGTGTTAGAGTCCAGTTTGAGGTTGTCATATTGTTGAGTTATCTTCTGTCTTTCGCTGTATTGTATTTTGACCCCTGTGCGGGTATGAGATTTGTAAAAGAGATGTATATGAACTTTAAGTCATATGTTTGCGGCAAAAGACCTAATCGGTCTAATGGTTCGTTATTTAGCCATGTCGGCAAGTAATGTGATGTCTTGTTTCTATAATTATCCTGGTAGATCCTCACGGAGAGGGTCTGCGGCGTGTAATATCTCTAGATAGTTTCTGGGGGTGTTACATTTATGGTATCGGAGCTTAGGTTGTGGAAACCTAGGCTGTCGGGTCTAGTCGAGTCGTGTTTTGTCGACTCTTGTTTTGTTGCGTCGTCCGAGTTGTCAGTTAACAAGTCGACTTGTGCGTTGTCATATCATGTCATTCGTGTTGTTCATGGAGATTAGTATCGTGGGCGACCGTCATCTTCGTGCGACCTATGGAGATAAGTCTCCCCTTATATATATATATATATATATATTATATTTTGGTGATATACGATTTTGTTTGCTAGAAAGTAGTAATGTAGAAACCGTATTTGATACTTATGATATATTACATGTATGACAATCGGGATATACTAGTAGATTGTGTTTTGATTGGTACAACGTGTTGTGGAAGTCTCTGGACATTAAGGTGTCCAGGAGGCGTATTGACTACAGAGATTTTCGAAAACACAAACGGATGGTTTCGACGTATGTTTTAATATGATATTATATTCGTGAGTGGTATCGATTAGTATGATGATTTAAATGCTAGATGGGCATGTGTTTGAGAACCGAATATGCTTGACATTGTTGCTAATTGCTACAAATGTGATTTTTATTTTCAAAAATTTAAAAATGGTGAAAGATGGAGAGTCTTACTCGGCTTAAACTTTAAAACTCGGAATTGGAGTAATTTTCTGAGTAGAGTCAATCAGCACACACCAATATTGTGCCTAATTGTTATGTTGTGTGGTTTCGGTTGGTTTTGTAGCCTATGTAATGTTATTTTGACATGATTCCTCTTGACGACGACGTGTTAATGAATTTTAATATTCCGAGCCATGGTTTTGCAAATGATTTCAGAAAGAAACAATTTCGATCTATTCTTTATAGTTTTGGTAAAACAGCCCGAGATGCCGAAAGCGTTTTCCAATCTTATTTCGGAAAAATTTATGAACTCGGACTTTGAAATGTTGTTATTTAAACAAATGTCTCGGGGACTATTTGAAAAAGAATGTTATCAATGATTTACTACTATGACGTATGATTTATGGCGGTCGTGTCTGTTTTTGTATCGGCATTGAACGTAAATTTTCTGTGATATGGTCATGTGGTCCATCAGTTACGACTGTAAATTCCATTTCTTGCAATTGTAATTATTGTACTCGTGTAACCTTCGTGATTGAATGTTTTGTATGATGCTATCATTGCCTTATGTCGGTACGTTGCGCTGAATCGGCGTTATGGGTATCGTTTGTGATGTTATGTTCCATAGAGCTGAGCGGGTGAGTGTTCAGTATGCCGAGAAGACGAGGTCGGGTTGGTAATTTGGACGCATTCAGGAGCAGGGTGTGGCTCGTGATCAGAGGCAAGTAGCCGAAGTGAACGACCATGTTGGCCGAAATCCAACGTTCGTAATAACTCTATCGTTGACGAACACCATGTCCGTAGAAATGGAGTGTAAGAGTTCAGAGGATTTATCGAGAAGTAAGGGAACAGGGGCTCATAAGCCTCAACCCCCGTATCAATCGGTTGCGGAACCTTCCAGATCAGCTGGAAAATCCAGGAGATCCAAGGCGGTATCGTTGACTGTGGGTAACTTGCCTAGATGCTTCAACTGTAATGTTCCGGGTCATGAACGCGCGAATTGTAAGAAGCCACCAGTAGCTTGCTATAATTGTGGACACGAGGGGCCTCGCATGCAGTACTGCGATGAAGTATCCATATCAAACATGACCACTGAGAGAGCCATTCCTAGGATAGAGACGGGTCCAGAAAGTAAGAGGCAGAAAACCTCGGGTAACCTTTCCAGAGGTCAGAGGAGTGATTTTCGTGAGCCCGCTGCTTTGCATTGTCCTTCTGGGAGCACCCCTAGTTCATTTGGTTGGTCCAAGAATCTTACCCCAGAGGTGAGTAAGGTGAGCGGTGTGAAGGTGTGTTTCAACTGTAGCCGTGTGGGCCATACCCGACAGAATTGCCGCTCGCCGCAGGTTAACTGTTTCAAGTGTGGTCATTTGGGACATCAAGCGGTGCACTGAGAGACCGTCGATGAGATGTTCGGGAACCGGAGACCCACTCCTGCCCGTGGAGGGTCCAGTACGGCCCAATGATATTATTGCGTGTTGTACTGTGGCTACGTCTCATGTGGAGATTTAATATTAGCTGTGTGAACCTTTTTGCTCCGTTTGCATTCTACCGCATTATTTTGTTTAAGTTTCGGGACGAAACTTATTTTTAGTGGGGTAAAATATAATACTCGAGATTTTTATTTCGGTTGCCTTGAACTATGTGTCAGTTGTTGGCAGTTATTTCGTGTCGTTGTGATTATGTGGAATTCGTTTTTCTATCAGGAACGGGTTGCTACACTCTGTTGTAGTATTTGTCGAGTGCGACTTTTTGTTGCGTGTGTTTCTTTGATTAAATGTGTGCGTAAGGTGTGGTATGTTATGTTTCGTAATTTGCTCGTTATTGTTTTGAATCATAGCAGGTGCATTAGTGTGACTGAGACGTTGTCGAACTGTTGGAACGATCGAGTCCCGAAGCAGGGCCTGGCCGACTTACGACCGCAATGCAGTGCCTGTTACAGACGCAATGCATGGCCAGTTATGGCCGTAAGGCACCCGCACAGATTGGGCAGTAGCCTAGGGTTGATCGGTTACGGCCGCAATGCCCTGCCGGGTACGGCCGTAATGCCCTGTTACTGTAACACCCTCAGATCTGACCGGAAATATTACAGCGCCGTGGGCCCCAGAATGGAACCCACAAGGCTAAAGGAAAATTTCGCAAACATTTACAAATGCCCAAGAGACCAACGACGGTACTATCTTTAAAACATTTGAAGACTATAAAAATCTGTTTATCAAAATCGTCGTAAAATCTCGTTTGAAAGGACAAGGCCTGAAATGCCAGAACTCAATAGTTTAAAAACATACGTTAAGCTATCGCTTACACGTACCGACAAAATAGTTTAGAAAACGGTTTCCAAAGTAACCTTAGTTACCAGATACCATTAGGCCATTTAAAAATACTCACGCAGCGGAAAAGACACACAATTAAAAATACTCTAGCAGCGGAATACAACAACTAATCAGAAAACTCAATTTACAAAAACATGCCCTAACCAGTATCCTCCGGGAAGCTCATCTCTTCACTACCGCTACAAGCTTGATATCCAAGAACCTAAAAAGAAAGCCCACGATGGGGTCAGCCATAATATCCAACAATGATATCAATCACATCACATTAATAATTACATACCAATGGAAATACTAAGTAAGAATACGAACAATGTAATTGTTACACCCCCAAGATATTCGAGGTGTATTACAGCGCCGTGGACCCCTACATGGGACCCACCAGGCTAACACAATAAAACACCACTCGACTAACCATCTCGGTTAGCAAGGAAACAACTATTAACAACAAGAACATAAAACAACACGTCCGGTACAACCGGCATAATAAACATCAACCGACAAATACAGTAACTCCAACGAAGTCCAAACACAATCCGAAAAGAAAAGCCTAAGTACTCGCGAGTACAATCTATAAGTTTACAATTTGGAAAACATCCACATCAAAAGAGACAGTAGGAAATAACAAGACTCAATTGCACATGTCAACAACCTTGGCCAACATCCTCGTACCATCCCAGCGCCGCTCGTGCATTGAACATAACCTGAAATCCATAACAAGAATTTCCCCAACAACGGGTCCCCAAAGGGGTTAGCAATTACGCTAGTACAAGTATTCAAGGCAAACCAATCGCTTACACATTTCATAGTACATGCACCAAAATCATTTCGAAAACCAAAACAAGACATGTCTTTTTCCGGAAAATAAACAGTCAAACAATTAGCCTTGAGAACAGGGCGGCAGCATACATTCTCACTCGAGGCCTCATAGGGACCCTACCGAGTTGGATACAATTACAGAAAAACAAAACCACGCACACGCTAAGCCGTGAGAACAGGGCGGCAGCATACATTCTCACTCGGGGCCTTGCAAGGACCCTAACGAGTTGGCTAGCGGTACGAAACTCGTGAAATCCAGGGCGGCAGCATAGATTTCCCTCCTTGACCCCGTCGGGCCAACACGCGGTGAGTTACACACACATCCCATACATCACCAGTTCATGTTAAGCTTAAAGGTTTCCAAAAATACTTGCCTTGAATTATTGGCACGACGAACGGAAAGGAAGTCACCGACGAACGCTAGGAACCAATGAAACCGAACCTAACGATTCGAAGAATACAATCACAACCATTTCTAAATGAATACGGAATTGGAATACACCCGAAAACCCGCCTACGATTCATGTATATTCGTATATAAACAACAACGAGGGCGGACCACAACCAAACCCTCTCGATTCCGTAAAAATCACGAAATATACCATGAATCCGTAGGGAAACTAAGAATACCATCAATATTAATCATATTCATCATGAATTAATCGACAAAACGGAACGAATCGGACAAAAGCGAAAATCCCCAAATCTACCCAAAAGTAGGGTTCTAAAGATCTAACCTTGATTATTTGGATCGAAGGATGTTATAGGATGATTGATCAACGATATAACCCCAAGAACTTCATGGATTTGTTGTTCAACAACATGGTTTCGTCTCCTCAGAAACCCCGACCATGAACCGAAGAGAAATGAAATGAAAAATGACGGAGAAAGTCAGTCTGTCATTTTTATCTTGGGCGGAACTAGCGTCGCTAGCCTTCCCGGCCTAGCGTGCGCTATCGGCCCAAAGACGGCCGAGCACACTCGGCCATGGCCCGCACGACCCGGCACCACCGACCAATCTGCTGCCGTAGTGACTCGCCCGACTCCGCTAGCGTGCGCTACTGGGGAAGCTTTGCGCGCGCTGGCTGGCCGATAGCCACCGGACTAACAACTCATCCCGTAGCGTCGCTAGTCGGCGGCGGCGTCGCTACCCCTGCCGGTTAGCGCGCTACGACCGACGATGGCGTGCGCTACCGCCGATCTGGCCGAGTCGAGAACCTCGAATACCTCTGCCCGGGCCGATAGCGTCTGGCCGACTCGACAACGTGCGCTTACACTGCCGAGCTAGCGCGCGGCCCCGGCCGTGGCGTGCGCTCGCCGGTTCTGCCGTGCTGCTTTCGGCGATGTCCAAGACTCGTCGGCGATCCCGCACCGTCCGGCGGTACTTTCGGCCCGCGACCCGACCTCGATTTAAACGCCGCAGGCGGACACGGCGAAAAGTTCGCGGACGACGTCAACGACTCGAGATGAAAACGTAATGCAATAATTAATCATACGCGACCAAGAAAAGGGTCAAGACGACAAATACGATATGGATACCCGTAATTTTCAAGAAATTACAAAATGGCCCAAAATGCCCTAAATCACGATACGTGATCGAATAACCAAACCGAAGTTCACAACACGTCTAACAAAGTTAAACGGACTTATGGGAAACTCAAACAAATAGCTTTGGACGAGATTCGCAAGAATCGAACTCAAGTGCGGAAAAGTCGCTAAAAACCACGTAACTCAACAAAACAACACCGAAACGAACTCGGATGACAAAAAGTGTAGAATTAATCATTCTCGGAATGACGAAACGGTCATGAGCGAGCCAAAACGGACTCGGTCGAAAAAGAAATTTACCGAAAATCGAAAATTGCGGATATTACATTCTACCCTCCTTAAAAGAAGTTTCGTCCGAAACTTAAAATAAGTAGGAGAAGCAATATCCTTTGCCAGGAAACTCGACGAGATACACAAAACCGAAGACTCGCGCCCGACGGCGAAACGCTGCAAGGAACGCAAAGAGACATACGGCGAGAAAATACGCTCTAGGGCGACTAACACAACGTCACCGGTAGAGACATAATAAAATCAACGAGTGACAAGCGTCATCAAATAGACAATCCAATCGAGTCGATTATCCGAACAATCACAAAACTCAACGAACGAAAATCAATACGATTGACCAACCCAACGGTTCATCAACCCAAAACGCGAGTCAACGCTGAACAAATACGAAATTCCACCGCCCAAGGGTTGGAAGATCGAAAACGAGACTAATTTCCCGAACTTAAGGGAACTACGAAGGAGCCTGAACGCTCAACAATCACGAAACGAGAACAAAAACCGAACAAGCAAACGATTGAGACAACAAGAATCGAACAATCATGTCCGAAACACGTAGGATAATAATATTCAAACAACAACTCCCAGGATGACCTGGTGAGAACAGCAAGACGTGCATTCCCACAATATCCACAGGAAAGGGAATAGCGATTGAAAAGCCACAACGACAAACGAGTTATTCCGAAACAATACCACCCTCGTTCGATCAACAAAAGCAAGGGATAGGGAAAGTTCAGAAATGTTAACGAGCATAAACGAGTTGATAGAGCCAAAAGTACAGAAGTTAAAATTCCGATCCACTACGAATAAAAGAACTATTAGAACCAAAAGATATTACTTCCGAACAAGGTTTACAATAGTCGAACCGAATTCGGAAGGTCACAAATGATAACCAGATCGACTCAAAACCAGATTACAGCTCGCTCGAACGATGAAACCAAGGTACAGAACAAGTTCATAAGGTATCAATGAACACGAGCGAATCGATAGACTGGAGAAAGAGAAGATATAGAAGTCAAAATAGTATGGGTATTACTTTTGACCTCGCCCCCGAAACTCACCACAACGGAACCAAGGTAACAATACAACAAGCAACCGACACAACGTGGAACAATCACCGATGCACACAATCATACCAATCCGATCTCTAACAGCTCGCATATATGCGATAAAGCATAAACCGCCACGAGGCGACAACATCCAATACCAATATCACACCCCTCACAGAGGCTACCACGACAACTGTGTGGCGAACGACTCAACGCTCACACCACCAATTCAACAACAACTCGGGGATTAACATCCTAACGAGAGTACGAACATCTCACATATATTCCCGGACCACAAATAGGAATGATAGGTTTTGAAAACGAAAGCCACCTTTGAAAATAACTTGTAAGCACCAGTTGATCTTGAGTATCATATATCAAAAGTAGTACAAACATCGTCATCGAGACTAAAAAAAATCATCTTGCGTTTGAAAAAAAGAAATGAAGACACCTTTCGTTAAATTAAAACTTGTCAGCTATATTCGACCTTCGGGTCTAAGCGAATGCATTTCTAAATCATTAGAAATATTTCAAAATATTTTGATCCTCAAAGTAGAATAATTTTGAAACATAGCGTGACACTAGTAGGCATCTTGAGAGCACTGTGAGAAAATAATTTATTTTAAAAGTACGTCTCGAGGTTTATTTTCTAAGATACTCAAGGTTTTTCAGAAGTACAATAGGCCAGAATGCCCAAAATTCGCACGTATCAACATTTACTTAAACACATCATATCACACGCATCAAATCGCTCAAAATCACGACAGTGATATACAATCCTCAGGATATGTTCAACAACATCGTTAAAACAACAATCGGTTTATCAAAACTGGATGGAAAACGATATCAAGAACAAAACTCCAAAAAAGTTAACTCTAGGGATTCAAGAAAATACCTAGATTCGGCGTAGAACAATGAATTAGATGATGTTAAAAATCGTCTAGGATACTCCAAAACACCTTTGGATGGAAGAAAAATCAGCCCAGATGCGAAACCGAGTCGCTACGTCTCAAACTCATGGGGGAAGAAGAAGAAATGAAGAAAAATGCAACTTAGATCGGTGTCCAAGATTTATATCGACACAATTATCGTCCGCAAATCATTAACGTAAGCGTGCGCTAAAACGGAACCAAACAAAACTCCCGACCAACAATACACCGTTAGCGTGCGCTAACCCCAAGTGTTTAGCGTGCGCTAACGAGAACTTCGGACCACCCGTAGCTCTGGATCGCTCGAACTACTGTGTAGCGTGCGCTATCCCCCCCTTAGCGTGCTACCAACGCACTCTTGCGCGCGCTAGCCGCAAAGCATAGCGTGCGCTAATGACCCACAGAGACAACAACAGAACATATCAGAAAAATTACATGCCGTAAACCTCTCTCACACGTGTTTACCAGGCTAAGCACAATTTCCTACGTCATTTCGAAAATGCTAAAAAGACCAATGACGGTAATATTTTCCAAAGCTCAGAAACTCATTTGTCAAACCGTCATAAAATGTTCAAGGCCAAAACGCCAAAACTTGATTTAGGGAATCGGTTTTACGAAATAAAACTCAGTTTGCAAAATACCGAAAGCCGTTTGAAAGAACTCACGCAGCGGATAAAATGCAAGATTTAAAATACATCAAGAAGGATTTACACTCCTCGTATAAACCAAATACGAGAGTCGAATAAACACATATCGTGAAATCAAAATCCATAGAAGGATTCCCTCATTTAGCAACAAATCATACAAATAACTCGCGTCACACGAGGCACAACATAAAGAAGAGAGTTTTACAACCATAGGTCGCACATAAGTGACGACCGCCCCTCGATACTAATCACGACCAATGATCTCAAACGATGCGTCGCGATGCGACTAAGTCAAACAAAATCCGACGAGACAAAACTCAACCAACACAACTTGACTCGACAGCCTAGGTTTCCCCAGGCTAATCTGATTTTTAAAATCGTATACTTTAGTTATTCGAAAATAAAACCGATAAGTTAAAAATCGTTTTCAAGACCCTTTCAAATACGACAAGGGCTTAACAGCGGTGGCATTTTATAAAATGTCCCAAACACTTTGAAACACGACCTTTAAATACGACGCAAGTTTTTATTTGAAAATACAAGGCTGGCTCGCCCAAATTCATGTCACTTTTCAAAAACCCACAATACGATCAAATCTCAGATATTTTCAAGCATGCACGCCGCATGTATTATTATTAATAGAAACACATTGGTTGTAAATAACAATAATTAGCCAAGTACCAACAATTCCCGGACACACTCATATACGACATTCAAAAATTACTAGTTCAACAAGCGCAACTCGGGAATACTAATTCCAAGCATATGTCAAACTATCTCTTCAAGTTTGACAGCTTAACCAAAGATCACCGATTTGGACATATGTCGAAAAATATGTGAGTTTCTCAACAAACTCGCCATCAATACCTATACCGAACATATCAATGTTCAAAACTTCTACATCATACCGCACTTTCGGTGTCCAACTCATCGGTACATTCGGCTCAACATACATTTAGTATATCGCAATTACCAAACGCAGATTCCATCACACAGCAAAAGACTAGAGAGTCAAGCCCTCTCACAATATACCACGGAGCAAACTCGGATCTTTCGATCACCAACGATCCCACCAATGCTAGGAAGTTTAGCGATGGAAGGCTCGCAAAACGACAAACGGTCAAGCCCAGAACGGCGCACATACTCCAGAGAGACAAAGGACGGCGCAATACTAGAATCAAAAGTACACAACCGGATGGATCGAGAAACAACTCGACAATAAGTACGAGAGAGGCAATCACAGTTCGAGAAGTGGAATTTCAATACGAGAAAACAAGAGAATTGAGTAAGGAAAACTTACGAGCACTGGATGTACTGAGATGCCGGCAGCGGTGTGACAATGTGCAAAACAAAACACAACTAGACCCAAATAACCAACAAGCCTAGGTATCCATAAACCTAGTGCTCTGATACCATTTTCTGTAACACCCCCAAGATATTCGAGGTGTATTACAGCGCCGTGGACCCCTACATGGGACCCACCAAAGCTAACACAATAAAACACCACTCGACTAACCATCTCGGTTAGCAAGGAAACAACTATTAACAACAAGAACATAAAACAACACGTCCGTACAACCGCATAATAAACATCAACCGACAAATACAAGAATCCAACGAAGTCCAAACACAATCCGAAAAGAAAAGCCTAAGTACTCGCGAGTACAATCTATAAGCTTACAATTTGGAAAACATCCACATCAAAAGAGACAGTAGGAAATAACAAGACTCAATTGCACATGTCAACAACCATGGCCAACATCCTCGTACCATCCCAAATACCAGCCCTGGCTGAACATAACCTGAAATCCATAACAAGAATTTCCCCAACAACGGGTCCCCAAAGGGGTTAGCAATTACGCTAGTACAAGTATTCAAGGCAAACCAATCGCTTACACATTTCATAGTACATGCACCAAAATCATTTCGAAAACCAAAACAAGACATGTCTTTTTCCGGAAAATAAACAGTCAAACAATTAGCCTTGAGAACAGGCGGCGGATACATTCTCACTCGAGGCCTCATAGGGACCCTACCGAGTTGGCTACAATTACGAAAAACAAAACCACGCACACGCTAAGCCGTGAGAACAGGGCGGCGGATACATTCTCACTCGGGGCCTTGCAAGGACCCTAACGAGTTGGCTAGCGGTACGAAACTCGTGAAATCCAGGCGCGGCATAGATTTCCCTCCTTGACCTCCGGCCAACACGAGGTGAGTTACACACAAATAACATACATCACCATTTCATGTTAAGCTTAAAGGTTTCCAAAAATACTTGCCTTGAATTATTGACGACGCAACGAACTAAAGGAAGTCACCGACGAACGCTAGGAACTAATGAAACCGAACCTAACGATTCAAGAATACAATCACAACCATTTCTAAATGAATACGGAATTGAATACACCCGAAAACCCACCTACGATTCATGTATATTCGTATATAAACAACAACGAGGGCGACCACAACCAAACCCTCTCGATTCCGTAAAAATCACGAAATATACCATGAATCCGTAGGGAAACTAAGAATACCAACAATATTAATCATATTCATCATGAATTAATCGACAAAACGGAACGAATCGGACAAAACGCGAAAATCCCCAAATCTACCCAAAAGTAGGGTTCTAAAGATCTAACCTTGATTCATGGATCGAAGGATGTTATAGGATGATTGATCAACGATATAACCCCAAGAACTTCATGGATTTGTTGTTCAACAACATGGTTTCGTCTCCTCCGAAAACCCCACCATGGATCAAGAGAAATGAAATGAAAATGACGGAGAAAGTCGCCGTCTGTCATTTTTATATCGGGCGGAACTAGCGTGCGCTAGCCTTTCCTAGCGCGGCGCTTATCGGCCAAGATCGGCCGAGCACACTCGCCATGGCCCGCACGACCCGGCACCACCGACCAAACCGCCGACCGTGACTCGACCGCCGACTCGCTAGCGTGCGCTACGGCCGGAAGCCTCGCGCGCGCTAGCCGACTGGCCCAAAGAGCCACCGGACTAACAACTCATCCCGTGAGCGTCGCTAGTCGGGCCGGCAGCGGCGCTACCCTCGGTTAAGCGCGCTTCGACCGACAGATGGCGTGCGCTACCCGCCGATCCCGACCGAGTCCGTAACCTCGTAATACCTCCGCCCGTGCCCGATAGCGTCACTGGCCGACTCGACAGCAGGCGCTTACATCGCTGAAGCTAAGGCCCAGCTGGCCCTGGCCAGAGCGTGCGCTACGCGGTTCTCGCCGTGCTCGCTCGGCGATGTCCAAAGACTCGTCCGGCCATCCCGCACCAGACGGCCACTTTCAGCCGCCACGACCCGACGCCTCGATTTCCGAAAACGCACTGAACGGACACGACGAAAAGTTCGCGGACGACGTCAACGACTCGAGATGAAAACGTAATGCAATAATTAATCATACGCGACCAAGAAAAGGGTCAAGACGACAAATACAGATATGGATACCCATAATTTTCAAGAAATTACAAAATGGCCCAAAACGCCCTTAAATCACTATACGTGATCGAATAACCAAACCGAAGTTCACAACACGTCTAACAAAGTTAAACGGACTTATGGGAAACTCAAACAAATAGCTTTGACGAGATTCGCAAGAATCAAACTCAAGTGCGGAAAAGTCGCTAAAACCACGTAACTCAACAAAACAACACCGAAACGAACTCGGATGACAAAAAGTGTAGAATTAATCATTCTCAGAATGACGAAACGGTCATGAGCGAGCCGTCAAAACGGACTCCGGTCGAAAAAAGAAATTTACCGAAAATCGAAAATTGCGGATATTACAATAATCTTACCGTCGTAGCTTTATTTACTCAAATAATTTTTCATCAGATTAACCATCATCACAAGCACATCTCACAATCTCGATTAATTAATAAACTCAAACATAACATCACACGGTACCCCAAGAAGTACCCAGGATTCTTAAAAAATCATCATAACTCGTAGTACAAAAATATACCAACTCCAACCAATTCGATCCATCGAATAGCATCATCAAATCTCAAGACGATAACCGATTGCCCATCAAATGACAAATACCAAAAGAAATACAGAACATACCTCAAGATATGAAATGCCACGACAATCATGTCAGTCTAATCCGAGTTCAGATCAATACCACACACGGACATGGTCCTATCACAAGACCTACAAATGCATACTCATATGACAACGTCAATATGCTCAAAACAATATCAACAGTGTATACTCAATGGAAATCCCATGACCCAGCGCCCTCAGCATAGGTCCCAAGATGATCCTACCAGATCAACACGAGGTGGATAACCAACAATATACATATACACAACACATGATAAAACCAATGATGCGAATCCACATGATTCCATCAACACAATACTGGGTAATCCAACGATCCAGCGCCCTCAGCATAGATCCCCATGATGATCCCGTCGGACTAACGCATGGTGGAAAACCTGTCCAACGATCCAGCGCCCTCAGCATAGATCCCCATGATGATCCCGTCGGACCAATGCATAGTGGACATTTGATCCAGCGCCCTCAGCATAGATTACATGATCTCACAGGATCAACACAACATAAACAATACAATTATGCATACACATATACAACTCAATATGTTCATCAACATGAACAACATATGAATCAAAACATGAACGACACTATGATGACACAACTAGGACGACTTCATGTTCAGCAACATGAATGACAACCTGCATGATCAACAACATTAACACTAAACCGAATCAAACTAAGATACTTGTCCCGAGTCCTTCAGGAGCAATCTCGATGTCAAATCATCACCGGCGATTATCCTCAATTCTCGGTGATCCAAACGTACCATGGACTATAGATACTCATATCCTCGTCTTTATCATAAAGTAACCTCGATACCTAAATATGTCAATAACTGAAATAAATCATATACATTATGATTTAACTCCCAGAATCGGAAAATAACATAAAATCCAAATCTCCAGGGTTTTACAATAATGATCATTGCAATATGCATTATAAACGAAATGAAATTGAAACCATTCATTAAACATTATAACTGAGCAAGTAATAACTTGCCTCGATACCGATACGACGACGATGAAGCCGCTACCAATAACATTGACTTCGTCTACGAGCTCCTCGGCCCTGACCCATGCAATTAACGAATATACTCGACACGACCGCAACATACGGTTATAATCACCTATCAATAATCTCAACTTATTTAAGTAATCAAATAGCAACTGTAACACCCCAAACTAGGCGGATATTACAGTGCCGTGGACCCCCGACTGGGACCCACCAGGCGAGTGAAAATGAATGAAATACACATGGTAAATGTAGTACCGAACCACATTACATCACTAATTACTCCGATGAGGAGTTTTATACAACACACCCAAGGAAATGACCGAATACAAGTATATTTTATATGGAGATAAAATATACAACACTGAATGAACTCAAAATCCAAACGGAAATCTGCAGCGGAAATAAAATAAGGAAACACTGTGAATGAAAGGACTGGGGTACCCCTACTAGTATCACTGGGACTCCTCGCCGTCAACGTTATCTTCCCGTGCCTTATCCTTGCCACGACCTGAAAAACAAAATCCCCCAACGGGGTCAGTTTCACAGAACAACAATCCTCAAGAGTTAAATAAACACAATCATATATATGCTGTATAAACCACAAGTTCAATAAAAAATGAATCGGTTAGATTATAACCCAATATTGTTGAAAACATACGCAATCAAACATGCTGTATGAATCAACTAACGGTACGGATCAAAGGGTGGCGCCACACTACGCCCGGGATGGAAATGTGTCCGTGCACAAGCTACCATCGAGTATCGATCGAATACACGTGTGGTCTTGTACCTAATCAGTCTCACGAAGTGATCTTCTCGTGTGCACAGTCCAATGTGAGGCCAACAACCAACACACGACTTAATATATGCCCGACATGAAAATCCTACAGCACCAACCGCACGCCAAGATGACCCTAATGCCACGAGATAACAAAAGTGACATCGAAATCAATAATGACTCACCGAGATGAAATGACAAAGGAAATGAATGATAGCTCAATAAAATAATTGGAACCGCTGCTCTCGTGGATCAAGTGATTAATTGACAATGACAAGTCTCGATACAGTTAATACAATATGAATGAATTATGATTATGAATGAACAACAATGAAAGGAATGAATATCCCTTTAACTGAGTAAGAATTAACTTACCTTAACACCGGTGATGATACAATCTCTCTCGAACAACGTCCTAAGGAAACTACTGGTCGCTCGAACAACCTTGAATAACACAATTACCAATAATCCGTTCAACATACGAATCAAACACGAATATAACTAACTCAAAACGTCGATACGACTAAACCAAGTTCATTGGGGCATTATATCGAACACGTTGAGGCCAAACTTCGATCGTTTACAACAAAACCTCAATAATACCAATATCAAATCCCCAAGAAGTGTTTCAAACCAACAAAACATCTTCAATACGATCAATAATCCAATATGAATATCCAAATTCGTGATTTCAACAATAATTAATCGAAAACCCCCAAATCCAACTCAATATTCAAAGTGTTCTTGAATAACCTTTTAATAATCCGATGAATATTCATACATACTCATAATCATATGTATATCTCTTCATACAACATGATTATAACATCCAAAACATCATATCTCAACATAAATCGAAATCCAAGAGGTTTGGGAAAATTACCTTTGAAGATCCAAACACTTTGATTCGATGAACACGCGTTAGATCGACGATCCGAGCTTCACAACCGAATGAAAATGATAAAGAATCGAGTATTCAAGTGATTGATGATGAAAATTTCTCCCACAAACCCTCTCTCTTGGATGTAGGATGAAGAAATGAGTTTTTCTTCTCAAAAAACGAAGTTATAGTGCAGACTGCACTGTGTGCCGCGGCCCGACCGAGTGTGCCGTGGCACAGGACCGAAATCTGCCCCCAGTGCTCGACAGTGTGTCGCGGCCCGGCCGAGTGTGCCGCGGAAGTGACTCGGCAGTGTGCCGCGGCCCTACCGGAAGGATCCGCGGCCCCCGGTACATGCAGGTCGGCCAAAATTGCAACATGTGTGTGTCTTAGATATTTCGACCATAACTCCCTCATCCGGAGTCCGATTGACTCACCGTTTGAACCATTGGAAAGCTAACTTGATGCTCTATAATATTGAAAAGATTCAGAATTTTTGGAGTTTCCAAAAATTAATGGTGATTTTACAAAGTCGAACTCATACATGAAAAAGTCGCTTAAAAACACGGAACTCAATAGAACGACACCGAGACAAACTCGGATGACAAAAAGTGTAGAATTAATCATTCTAGGAATGACGAAACAGTAACAATAGAGTCGCTAAGATGGACTTCCGCCAAAAAATAAAATTACCGAAAATCCAAATTGCGGATATTACATACTACCCTCCTTAAAAGAAGTTTCGTCCCGAAACTTAAAACAAGTAGGGAGAAGCAATATCCCGCTAGAAAAACTCAACGAGATACACAAGAACCGCAAATGTACCCAACAATAGCATGATTCGAACAAGAAGGAAATTTGAAATGGCATGAATTCCAATATCAACATCGATTAATGAAGTAATTATAACGATCAAGATAATACTCTTGTCTCGATTCCCAAGTAAGGTTGAAACAATAAACAATATCGATACACAACTCGAAGTTATTCCAAACGGTGAACATGGATGAATGAATGTGGATGATGAACGGTTATTAACAATTGAAAAATTACATAGAGACAATTACCGAATGAAATTACTGAATGATAATGACTGAATTACAACCGGGTATTGCATACACCCCCCCTTAAAAGAGTTTCGTCCTCGAAACTAAGGGTCAAACAACTCGGAGTAACTCTCTCGTATACTATCCTCGGTTTCCTAAGTAGCCTCTTCGACTCCGTGTCTAGACCACTGAATTTTAACCAAAGGAATTGCCTTATTCCTCAACTGTTTGATTCGCCGCTCTAAGACTCGTATGGGACGCTTCTCATACGAATGATCATCTGCGATCTCGATTTCGTCGAACTGAAGTATGTGGCTAGGGTCGGCAATATACTTCCGCAACTGAGATACGTGAAACACATAATGAATTCGGCTCGACGCCGGAGGTAAGGCCAATCGATAAGCTAGCTCGCCTACTCGTTCCAAAATCTCAAACGGTCCAATAAATCTTGGACTCAACTTTCCCCGCTTCCCTAAACGGAAGATACCTCGACTCGGGGATACCTTGACCAACACGTGGTCACCTGTCTCGAACTCTAATGGTCGGCGCCGATTGTCTGCATAAGATTTCTGTCGACTCTGAGCGGTCAACAAACGACTCTTGATCAAATCTACCTTCTCACGGGCGGCTATAAGCATATCGAGATCGGTGCCGATTGATTCTGATAAGTCATCCCAACACAAAAGAGATTGACAACGACGATCGTACAAGGCCTCGTAAGGTGCCATCTTAATCGAAGCATGTCAACTATTATTATACGTGAATTCGATCAATGGTAGTTGGGCTTCCTAATCATCTTTCCAATCGAGAACACATGCCCTCAACATGTCCTCCAATGTCTGAATAGTCCTCTCCGATTGCCATCGGACTGAGGATGAAAAGCTGTACTGAGATTAAGCTGAGTTCCCATAGCACGATGAACTGATTTCCAAAAATGAGACACGAATCGTCCGTCACGATCGGAAACAATACTTTTAGGAGTACCGTGCAATCTCATTATTTCTTTGATGAACAACTGGGAAAGTCTCTCGGGACCCCAAGTATCCTTAATCTCGAGAAAATGAGCTGACTTAGCTAGGCGATCCACAATTACCCAGATTTTATTCATGCCACGACGACTCGTTGGCAAACTCGTGATGAAGTCCATTGAAATATCTTCCCACTTCCATTCTGGAATAGGGAGAGGTTTCAGCATACCCGCCGGTCGCTGATGTTCTATCTTGACTTGCTGACAGGTCAAACATCGCGAAACAAATTCCGCGACTTCCCGCTTCATATTACTCCACCAGTAATTTTGTTTCAAGTCTTTATACATCTTGCTAGACCCCGGATGAATGGAATAAGGGGTAGCATGAGCTTCTCTAAAAATCGAGTTTTTCAACTCGTCATTCGCCGGTACGCACAACCGATTCTTAAAACGTAAAAGTCCATCCTCGTGGACCACAAACCCGGGGGCTTTCCCCTGAGTCACATCCTATCGAATGCGTAACAAAAATGGGTTCGAACCCTGATTCTCCCTGATCTCCTCCTCAAGTGGCGATGAAATCTCCAACGTACAAAGTTGCCCTTGTACTCGCTGTAACCAGACCTTGATCTCGGGTCTCAGAAATTACTCTTGAAGTTCCTTCTGAACTATTAATCGAGCAAGCATATGCTTCTGAACGGACTTACGACTCAAGGCGTCGGCGACAACGTTTGCCTTATCCGGGTTGTAAAGTATCTCGATATCATAATCTTTGATCAGTTCCAACCACCGTCTCTGCCGCATATTTAACTCCTTCTGAGTAAATATATACTTTAAACTCTTATGATCGGTGAATATCTGACAGGTAACGCCATAAAGATAATGACGCCAAATCTTCAGTGCGAACACCACGGCTGCTAGCTCCAGGTCGTGGGTCAGATAATTAACCAGCTAATCCGAGGAAACTTCGGATTTCCTTAACATTCTTCGGAGGTTGCCAATCTCGGATAGCCTCCGTCTTCTGAGGGTCGACACGAACTCCGTCTGATGAAATTACATGCCCGAGAAACGTCGCTTCGGACATCCAGAACTCACATATGGAAAACTTTCCATAAAGTTGCTCTCGTCTCAACATGTCGAGAACCTGATGAAGGTGAAGCTCGTGCTCCTCCCAGTCACGAGAATAAATTAAAATGTCATCAATAAAGACAACCACGAACTGATCCAAAAAGTCGATGAAGACCCGATTCATTAACTCCATGAATACCGCAGGTGCATTAGTGCATTAATTAACTCCACGAACTCATAATGGCCATAGCGTGTTTGAAACACCACCCTCGCGATTTCCGACTCTCGAATGCGCAACTGGTGATATCCAGATCTTAAGTTGATCTAGGAAAATATTGAAGCTCCCTGAAGTTGATCTAAGAGATCATCAATACGGGGTAGAGGATACTTATTCTTGATCGTCACCCTATTCAACTACCGATAATTAATACACACACGAAACGAAACATCCTTCTTCTTGACAAACAACACTGGTGCTCCCCACGGGGACGCACTCAGTCAGATATAACCCTTCTCGGTCAAATCCTCTAATTGATTCTTTAGTTCCTTCACTTCCGTTGGGGCCATCCGATACGGTGCCTTCGATAATGGAGACGTACCAGGCTCCAACTCTATCGTGAATTCCATATCCCTCGGTGGAGGTAAAACAGGTAGCTCGTCTGGGAGTACATCGTCAAACGATAACAATGATACCACAAATGGTTGAACACCTCGATTGCCTTAGAACGGCCAATCGATGGAAATGATACAATGAATGATTGAACACCTCGACTGCCTTAGAATGGTCAATTGATGACAATGATATATAATGAATGATTGAACATCCCTGGTTGAGTAATTTACTGCTTTCATCATATTAATGATTCTTCCGGAACAACGGGGATCACCTCCCTGAAATACACACTCGACTCCAACGATGGAAATGATAGGGACCATACGCTTACGAACATTGAGCATGGTGTCATGACGATCCATCCCACTAATACCCAATATTACATCTTCCTTAGGTAAATCCACCACGATTAGGTCCACCAACCACTCGCGGTCATTAAGCTTAATTCGGTCAGTTCTTAACCTCATGATTTCCGGAAATTCTTCTACCGTCAGGTAGACCAATGATATAAGGTCCACAATTATTAGGACTGTCTAAGTGAAGTCTACTCAAACATGATTCAAAAATGAATGAATGCGGTGCACCGGTATCAAAAAGGGTACACACTGGCTTAGATAAAATTACGAGTATACTTGAGATCGTTCGGGCCTCCGGATCGTCGGTCCTCTTCATCTCGTGAATCCGGGACTTGCCGGCCCCCGAACCGGACGCTCCCGTATGATAAATATGAGCTCCGCTTTTATTCGCTTCCGTCGTCTTAAACGACGCTGACAAAGCAGTCTGATTCTGAGTCGCTTATTGCTTCGGGGCCTGAGATGCTACCAGAGTCGGCTTGGAGTCCCTTCGGCAAAAACGGGCTTTATGCCCAACAATCCCACAATTATGGCACGTGATAGACGGTTTCAGACACTTAGTGCTGAAATGACACTGTTCTTCACAGTTGAAACAGGTGATGGCCGAACTGGCCGCTCGGGACTGAGATCCCGCACGATTATGCGCCGTAGGAGGTCGCTTAGAAACATTAGGGCCCACACGAGGCTTCTTGGAGGTTGACTGACCGCCTTCGGACTGATTACGCTTTGTTGATTTCTTGCTGACAGATGAAGGTTGTTGCTCAGCAATTTCCTTAGCAGAAGGCTCACACGGGAGACTTTTCTCGATTAAATCGGCCAGAGTGGCGCAATAATGATTGAGCAATTGCATATGGGTCATCATGACCTGCATAAGAGTGAGTGGATCAACCCGAACATCTTCCGAACGAGCTGAGCCCTGGGTACGACTTCCTGGCAGTGGGCGATTATTCCCCGGGTTTCGGCCTGCACCGCGGCCTCTCCCCGTGCATCCCCTGATAGCTCTCTCCATACTGAAGTAGGAAGGTCGCATGATAATCATAGATCTCGTATGAGTACCGCATTATGATTTACGTCATGAAATGATGAAAATGAGCATACGCGCTCTAACACCGTGATTACATGAATGATTAACTGAGGTGACATGATTATCTGATGATATTCTTGAAATGATTATCTTGAACAAGTTAACAAGATTAATGATATGATCTTCAAGATCAACAACTGAGTAATGAAATGAATTGAGTGATTAATGAGTTAACATGATCAACATGATTAAAATAAAAATGATAAATGAAGAAATCTTACTGTTCTTTGGTCTGAATGGCTCGGCTCTTGCACAGGTCACACGTGACGCGAAAGTCCAATGATACTAGTCTGATGAACGATGATTTCAAATGAGACATGACTCGGAAGGTAGTATTCAAAACCACGCTCCGATACCAACTCTGTAACACCCCAAACTAGGCGGATATTACAAAGGCCGTGGACCCCGATCGGGACCCACCAAAGCAGTGAAAATGAATGAAATACACATGGTAAATGTAGTACCGAACCACATTACATCATTAATTACTCCGATGAGGAGTTTCATACAACACACCCAAGGAAATGACCGAATACAAGTATATTTTATATGGAGATAAAATATACAACACTGAATGAACTCAAAATCCAAACGGAAATCAAGTGAAATAAAATAAGGAAACACGGTGAATGAAAGGACTGGGTCCCCTACTAGTATCACCTGACTCGCCGTCAATGTTATCTTTCTGTGCCTTAGTCTTGCCACGACTGAAAAACAAAATCCCCCAACGGCCGGCCATACGTAACAACAATCCTCAAGAGTTGAATAAACACAATCATATATATGCTGTATAAACCACAAGTTCAATAAAAAATGAATCGGTTAGATTATAACCCAATCTTGTTGAAAACATACACAATCAAACATGCTGTATGAATCAACTAGTACGGCTCAAAGGGTGGCGCCACACTACACCCGGGATGGAAATGTGTCCGTGCACAATCCACCATCGAGTATCGATCGAATACACGTGTGGTCTTGTACCTAATCAGTCTCACGAAGTGATCTTCTCGTGTGCATAGTCCAATGTGAGGCCAAAAACCAACACACGACTTAATATGTGCCCGACATGAAAATCCTACACATACCAACCGGCACGCCAGTATGACCCGGAATGCCACGAGATAACAAAAGTGACATCGAAATCAATAATGACTCACCGAGATGAAATGACAGTGAAATGAATGATAGCTCAATGAAATAATTGGAACCGTCGTTCCTCGTGACTGAAGTGATTAATTGACAATGACAAGTCTCGATATGGTTAATACAATATGAATGAGTTATGATTATGAATGAACAACAACGAAAGGAATGAATATCCCTTTAACTGAGTAAGAATTAACTTACCTTAACACCGGTGATGATACATTCTCTCTCGAACAACATCCTAAGGAAACTACCGGTCGCTCGAACAACCTTGAATAACACAATTACAAACAATCCGTTCATCATACGAATCAAACACGAATATAACTAACTCAAAACGTCGATACGACTAAACCAAGTTCATTGGGGCATTATATCGAACACGTTGAGGCCAAACTTTGATTGTTTACAACAAAACCTCAATAATACCAATATCAAATCCCCAAGAAGTATTTCAAACCAACAAAACATCTTCAATACGATCAATAATCCAATATGAATATCCAAATTCATGATTCCAACAACAATTAATCGAAAACCCCCAAATCCAACTCAATATTCAAAGTGTTCTTGAATAACCTTTCAATAATCCGATGAATATTCATACATACTCATAATCATATGTATATCTCTTCATACAACATGATTATAACATCCAAAACATCATATCTCAACACAAATCGAAATCCAAGAGGTTTGGGAAAATTACCTTTGAAGATCCAAACACTTTGATTCGATGAACACGCGTTAGATCGACGATCCGAGCTTCAGAACCGAATGAATATGATGAAGAATCGAGTATTCAAGTGATTGATGATGAAAATTTCTCCCACAAACCCTCTCTCTCGGATGTAGGATGAAGAAATGAGTTTTTCTTCTCAAAAAACGAAGTTATAGTGCAGACTGCACTGTGTGTCGCGGCCCGGCCGAGTGTGCCGCGGCACAAGGCCGAAATCTGCCCCCAGTGCTCGGCAGTGTGCCGTGGCCCAACTGAGTGTGCCACGGCAGTGACTCGGCAGTGTGCCGCGGCCCTGCCGATAGGAGCCGTGGCCCCCGGTATAGGCGGGTCGGCCAAAATTGCAACATGTGTATATCTTAGCTATTTCGACCATAACTCCCTCGTCCGGACTCCGATTGACTCACCGTTTGAACCATTGTAAATCTAACTTGATGCTCTATAATATTTGAAAGATTCAGCATTTTTGGAGTTTCCAAAAATTAATGGTGATTTTACAAAGTCGAACTCATACGTGGAAAAGTCGCTTAAGAACACGGAACTCAACATAACGACACCGAGACGAACTCGGATGACAAAAATTGTAGAATTAATCATTCTCGGAATGACGAAACGGTAACAATAGAGTCGCTAAGATGGACTTCTGCCAAAAAAATAAAATTACCGGAAATCCAAATTGCGGATATTACATACTACCCTCCTTAAAAGAAGTTTCGTCCCGAAACTTAAAACAAGTAGGGAGAAGCAATATCCCGCTAGAAAAACTCAACGAGATATATAAGAACCGCAAATGTACCCAACAATAGCATGATTCGAACAAGAAGGAAATTTGAAATGGCATGAATTCCAATATAAACATCGATTAATGAAGTAATTATAACGATCAAGATAATACTCTTGTCTCGATTCCCAAGTAAGGTTGAAACAATAAACAATATCGATACACAACTCGAAGTTATTCCGAACGGTGAACATGGATGAATGAATGTGGATGATGAACGGTTATTAACAAGTGAAAAATTACATAGAGACAATTACCGAATGAAATTACTGAATGATAATGACTGAATTACAACCGGGTATTACATATTATCATATTTTCCAATATATGATCCGCCTAACATCAAGAATCGAAACAATTCTACCAAGAACACCAAGAACACTATGATTCTATAATCATAACCAACATAATCAAGACATAAACCATCATATCCTTCAACAAATAGTTCATATATCCTCAAGAATCATAACAACAAAACCATAATCATCTTCGTACGAATCGTTCATCAACAACAACATCAAAAATCCGAAATTCAAGAAGGGATTATCCAACATACCTCTTAGAAGATAAAATAAACAAGTAACCACCTCAAGAATCATCACTATCTTCATATCTCAAGCTCCAATCCCATGTTCCCAAGCTCAAAATCGACTTAGAAGAATCAAAAATCCATTTCTGAGAGTTGGAGGTGAAAAACGAAGTGAACTTCTGGAGAGAAATGAAATGACGGGCGTCCTCTTATAAAATATTTATGTTCGTTACGTACGTAACATGTCCATGTTAACGTACGTAACAACCTATTACGTGCGCTATCTTTCCTTGGTAGCGTACGTAATGACAGTCAAGAGTTAACTGACTCATTTCGTTCAATGCCTTACGTACGTAACTCTTGCTCCATAACGTACGTAATACGTACGTTGACTTGCTACAGTAACATACTTGTTAACGTACGTAATGATCCTTCCTTAGCGTACGTAATGGTCGGGGTTGACTCGCCTGTCCACATCCGAAAGTTGCCGACATGAGGTCCCACCTGCCGACCACAGCTCGCCATGTCTGATTCCCTTGTTACGTACGTAATGCCTTGGCCATATCATACGTAACACTAGCAACTTAGCGTACATAAGTCCTTAAGATTAGCGTACGTTAAGGGTTCTATACTTTGCCAAACCCAATTGTTCCTGTCCGTCTCGACATTTTGGATACGTATACACACATACTGAATACACATATTCAATCCAATAATATTCTCATATGATATACCCAATATCAAAAGCACGATAACCTGATACACGATACCCTCAAACGTAATTGTCGACCAACTACGACAATTATACCAATACAACTGTCTCAGTTCCGAATTTATTTTATCCATACTCTACAGATTCCACGCTGTACAACATAACTCGGATAAAATAACATTAAATAACAGTAGTAAAATTTCTGGATATTACATACTACACCACTTAAATTAAGTTTCGGCCTCGAAACTTGCAATTCATCATAAAGAAACAAACAAACCGTTCAACCAAAATATTCTGAAACCATCACAACAACGATCAATCATCATCATTACCGAATATCATACTTACAAATGCACAAAGTCGACGATCTCCTGAGATACTAGCAAGTGACTACACTGTAAAGCCTCAATACGCTTACAGTCACAATTCCATGAGTCTCAACAAAATATATCATCTTCGGATGAAATAATCTATCCGTGTCAGATCGTGTCTGCCTGATTACACAATCAAGTCCCATTCTGCTAAAAACGAATAATGCACAATTCATCTGTGAAACAACTGCCCGGAACAATGCCACAAATCCCGAAACATCGACACAAAATCCGAATGCTAAGATGATCACCAGCGATGATCAAATCAACAAATTAACCGAGAATATCATCGACATGATAAATTCTAATACGAGCAATCCAAAGGCCAACAAGTAGTTGAGAATATCATCAACACGATAAACTCGTATATGACCAACCAGAGATCAAAACACAATCAAGAATATCATCAACATGATAACCTCCAATATTACCATCGAACAATCAACGATAATCGAGAATACCTTCACACGGTAAGCTCCAACACGATCAACACAGAACCACAGAAACCGATATACGAACGGATAAAGTTCTCAAAACGTTAAACAAATCACATACAGTGGACCTCAACGAAACACAACCTACTGGTGAACATACCACTCGGCATACGAACAACCAATCACAAACCGACGAACATATCCAATTATACAAGGAGTGGGAATGACCACTCAATATCCAAAACAACCAGCATGGGGTCACCATCCCCAAATATACACTTACAAAGAAATCATTCAAAAATCACTATGGTAAAATCGTACTACTACCATACCAATAGAATCACATAGCACATATGTCCTGGTTTCACGAAATCCAAAGTTCCAAAATTACATCTTGTGCATGAATCTACAACATGCAGCATGCTTCCCTTATCTGATCAACCAATCGGTCATCCCTGGATAACAAACTACCATACTGAAGTTCGAATCTCTATTCCTCGTACCATTAGTGTGATCCAGTTTGTGAGTCCCACTTAGAACTTCACGACGATATGCATTAGGCACTAACTGCGTATGTACATCAATCACATTTTCAAAACCAGTTTGAAATCATATAGTCTTGTCAAAAGATAAATTTTCGAAAGTTCTTTCAAGAGTTTGAAAACTCGAAACATAAATTTTCGTAAGATCACAAAATAAATTTTCGAAAATTAAATTGGCTCGCTGGTGCCAAGTATTCGATAATAGTTTCCTTCGAATCCACGCGATTTCGAATTTTTAAAAATGAAAACCATGCAAATGCTTGACCACATCCATACTCCTGTATACCAATTCGGTTCGTTACCAATATTCACTGATATTCTATCGGAAAACCACACAATAAAGTTCCACAATCTCAATGTATAGACTCTGAAAAAAACTCCTTTTCCACATATAACTCGCAACGTCAACCATTATCCCATCCTGGATCACCTCAATTATGCTATGACAAAACATTGAATAATTGCAGATCAAACACAATGAAGGACTACCCGAGAAGTTTCATTTGAACCAATGAACCAAAACCCCGAAAGGCAGTAATAAAATAGGTAAACGATTGGTAAAGTGTTTTACAAATCTCGGGAGTCTTAGAAAACAGAAAAGATTTCTTTTGAACATTAGGGTCTCAGCCCGTATCTCGTTCCACATTACGAGAAGTTTAAAAAGTAGAAAACCCTTTTTGGACCTCAAGTCCTGAGTTATAAATCTATTTCAAAATCGATTGGGTCTCGGCCCAAAAATTATTTTTCATAAAACATCCGTGAAACGTTCATTTTGAAAAGTATCATTTTCAAATGCTCAAAAACAGTTCATATATCACAAAATGAACTAACATGACTACATGTTCTTCTCAACAATTCACAGTCATTCTCCCGAATACACAATTCCGTTCCAAAATCTAACCAACATACTGATTTCCAAAATCATCAATCATGTCCCAACCCTGTCACCTCATATGGTAACGCATAACATCTACTGAATCTCAAAGCATATCAACTTAGAACGGCAATAAATCTCAATGCAATTCAAAAATCCAAATACTTACAGATCGTGAAGCCGATGATTCCCCGTGATACTGGCACATGTCTCAACTCTAGAAAATACTCGATACAGACATTTTCAAAACACACGTATTGCAAAGTCAGTTCAACTCGAGAACACAACATAGCTCTATCCGAAGAAACACGTAATACTATTTGGAAAAGTTTATAACAAGCCCAGTACTACACTGGAAAATCACATAATGCACAAGCCCGAGTGAACAACAAAAACTCGGAGCTCAAACAGTTGTCAACCGACAACTCGAATGACACGAAAAAAGCACGACCCAACTCGACCCGACTGCCTAGGTTTTCTCAACCTAAGCTCTGATACCATATTCTGTAACACCCCCAGATCCGACCGGGAATATTACAGCGCCGTGGGCCCCAGAATGGAACCCACAAGGCTAAACGAAATTTTCGCAAATATTTACAAATTCCCAAGAGGCCAACGACGGTACTATCTTTAAAACATTTGAAGACTATAAAAATCTGTTTATCAAAACCGTCGTAAAATCTCGTTTGAAAGGACAAGGCCTGAAATGCCAGAACTCAATAGTTTAAAAACATACGTTAAGCTATCGCTTACACGTACCGACAAAATAGTTTAGAAAACGGTTGCCAAAGTAACCCTAGTTACCAGATACCAATAGGCCATTTAAAAATACTCACGCAGCGGAAAAGACACACAATTAAAAATACTCTAGCAGCGGAATACAACAACTGATCAGAAAACTCAATTTACAAAAACATGCCCTAGCCGGTATCCTCCGGGAAGCTCATCTCTTCATGACCGCTACAAGCTTGATATCCAAGAACCTAAAAAGAAAGCCCACGATGGGGTCAGCCATAATATCCAACAATGATATCAATCACATCACATTAATAATTACATACCAATAGAAATACTAAGTAAGAATACGACCAATGTAATCTTACCGTCATAGCTTTATTTACTCAAATAATTTTTCATCAGATTAACCATCATCACAAGCACATCTCGCAATCTCGATTAATCAATAAACTCAAACATAACATCACACGGTACCCCAAGAAGTACCCAAGATTCTCAAAACATCATCATAACTCGTAGTACAGAAATATACCAACTCCAACCAATTCGATCCATCAGATAGCATCATCAAATCCCAAGACGATAACCGATTGCCCATCAAAAGACAAATACCAAAGGAAATACGGAACATACCTCAAGATATGAAATGCCACGACAATCATGTTAGTCTAATTCGAGGTCAGATCAATACCACACACGGACATGGTCCTATCACAAGACCTACAAATACATACTCATATGACAACGTCAATATGCTCAAAACAATATCAACAGTGTATACTCAATGGAAATCCCATGACCCGGCGCCCTCAGCATAGGTCCCAAGATGATCCTACCAGATCAAAACGAGGTGGATAACCAACAATATACATATACACAACACATGATAAAACCAATGATGCGAATCCACATGATTCCATCAACACAATACTAGGTAATCCAACGATCCAGCGCCCTCAGCATAGATCCCCATTATGATCCCGTCGGACCAACGCATGGTGGAAAACCTGTCCAACGATCCAACGCCCTCAGCATAGATCCCCATGATGATCCCGTCGGACCAACGCATAGTGGACATCCGATCCAGCGCCCTCAGCATAGATCACATGATCTCACAGGATCAACACAACATAAACAATACAATTATGCATACACATATGCAACTCAATATGTTCATCAACATGATCAACATATGAATCAAAACATGAACGACACTATGATGACACAACTAGGACAACTTCATGTTCAGCAACATGAATGACAACTTGCATGATCAACAACATCAACACTAAACCGAATCAAACTAAGATACTTGTCCCGAGTCCTTCAGGAGCAATGTCGATGTCAAATCATCACCGGCGATTATCCTCAATGCTCGGTGATCCAAACGTACCATGGACGATAGATACTCATATCCTCGTCTTTATCATAAAGTAACCTCGATACCCAAATATGTCAATAACTGAAATAAATCATATATATATTATAATTTAACTCCCAGAATCGGGAAATAACATAAAACACAAATCTCCAGGGTTTTACAATAATGATCATTGCTATATGCATTATAAACGAAATGAAACTGAAACCATTCATTAAACATTATAACTGAGCAAGTAATAACTTGCCTCGATACCGATACGACGATGACGAAGCTGCTACCAATCACATTGCCTTTGTCTACGAGCTCCTCGGCCCTGACCCATGCAATTCACGAACATACTCGACACGACCGCAACATACGGTTATAGTCACCGATCAATAATCTCAACCTATTGAAGTAATCAAATAGCAACGATCCGATAACAATCAATAACCGACATAGCCAACCAATCAAATGCAACGGGTCAACGATACCTCAATCATATATAAAACCAAGTAATATACTCAAACCATTTATGAACTCATATCCATCATATGAACCGAAATCCGATAATGACTAATCAATATAACCGATCGACAAACTCGACGATTTCACAATATCTCGATTAGACATAAGTCCGAACAATCTAACTCAAACAATTACGAATTCATAACCAAAATACGATTACGGATACGAATGTAAAGGAAATCATATTCGATGATCAATCACAATCTTTCCGGATTCCAAACTGATATCATGATTCATATTTCATCAAGAACATACGAATTCTACCACTACAATCAATGAACATTTGATCTTCATATCTAAAAATACCGATAATTCAACATACGATCGTCTTGCTATGTTAAATTCAGCAAGGAGTTCCTCAAGAACACTAAATGATTCGAAACCTTGTTCATAGCCATCAAAACAACGTAATTCGATATCCTCTAACATCTAAACAATCCTCATTAATAATTCGAGTTGTATATTATCATATTTTCCAATATATGATCCGCCTAACATCAAGAATCGAAACAATTCTACCAAGAACACCAAGAACACTATGATTCTATAATCATAACCAACATAATCAAGACATAAACCATCATATCCTTCAACATATAGTTCATATATCCTCAAGAATCATAATAACAAAACCATAATCATCTTCGTACGAATCATTCATCAACAACAACATCAAAAATCCGAAATTCAAGAAGGGATTATCCAACATACCTCTTAGAAGATGAAATACACAAGTAACCACCTCAAGAATCATCACTATCTTCATATCTCAAGCTCCAATCCCATGTTCCCAAGCTCAAAATTGACTTAGAAGAATCAAGAATCCATTTGTGAGAGTTAGAGCTGAAAAGCGAAGTGAACTTCTGGAGAGAAATGAAATGACGGGCGTCCTCTTATAAAACATTTATGTTCGTTACGTACGTAACATGTCCATGTTAACGTACGTAACAACCTATTACGTGCACTATCTTTCCTTGGTAGCATACGTAATGACAGTCCAGAGTTAACTGACTCATTTCGTTCAATGCCTATCTTTCCTTGTAGCGTACGTAATGACAGTCCAGAGTTAACTGACTCATTTCGTTCAATGCCTTACATACGTAACTCTTGCTCCATAACGTACGTAATACGTACGTTGACTTGCTACAGTAACATACTTGTTAACGTACGTAATGATTCTTTCTTAGCGTACGTAATGGTCGGGGTTGACTCGCCTGTCCACATCCACGCCGAAAGTTTCCGACACGAGGTCCCACCTGCCGACCACAACTCATCATGTTTGTGTTAGGAATATGCCCTCGAATGCCACTCAGGGGATGAGAGAGTTTGGGCATTGTACTTGTAATTATGGAATAATAAATAATAAAAAGGCAATTCGATTCATTCACTGTTTATTGTATTTCAATTGCATTCTTGACATGGTAAACATTGAAATGAAGTCCATGTAAATAAATCGAACATTCCATTCTCGTTATGGGATAAGAGAAAATGCACTGGAAGTGTTTTAAGTTTATTTATGTAAATCGTTCGCAAATCAATTGTAATACCCGAGATTTCTGATATGTAATTGAACCTTGTGATATTGTAATTGTTGCATTTTGATCTGATTATTATTCTCCGTATTTCATGATCCGGTGTTGTTAAGCGCATGATTTCATGAATGTGATCTAAATTTTGATTCTACGCATGTAGCGCACGCTATCGACTATATGTAGCGTACGCTAATTTGGATCCGTAGCGCACGCTATGTATGAACCTTAGCGCGCGCTACACGTAGTCAACATGATTGAGACAGGGCGGTAGGTGAGATCGGCTACGAATCTCGGTCGGATTATGTCGGGATGAACTTGGATGGCTTTCGGGAAAAAGCCAAGTCAACCCTGTAGCGCACGCTACCCTTATGAGGATAGCGCGCGCTAAATGCTGAGTATAGTGAATTCAGTAAGCCGTTAGCGCACGCTATGAATATGGACTAGCGCGGGCTAATAACCACTTTCTATAAATATGACAGCATCCTTTTTCGTATTTTCAGTCTTTTCACTTCCCACATCAGAATCCTTATACTTAGAGAATTACTCTCTTCATCCTAAACCCTTCATATCATCATCCTAGCCCGAGTTGAAGATTTTAGATCATTGGAGATTGGTGTTCAAGCTCTCGGTGTTGGATTTCTTCAAGTTCCTTCGTGTTCTTCACTACTTTGAGGTAGATGATTCTTCACCAATATTAGTAATATTGTGAAGGACGTTTTGATCATGATTTTGGATTATCTAGTCAGTTAAATTCGTTAGTAGTCGAACATCATGTGTTAGAAGGATATTTTTGACGTTTCAGCACTTATTCATCGTATAATCCATTGAACCTTTTTAGTATATGGACTCCTAAGCATATTCATGTATCTTCAAAACCGATTATGACCAATATATGGAGATTACCAAGTTCTTATGTCCTTACATAAAGGAATCATATGTTTTGGGACATGAAATGGATTGAACTTAAGATATTTTCTTGAAGATCAAAGATGAATTATGGTGTTGTAATGATGATACGTATCCTTGTGTATCGTAGTCATTTGATACGTAAAGATCTTTTAAAAACCGTATGAGCATGATATGCACGGAGATGACATGTATTAGCACTGAAGATTTCATGAGTTTCATCACCTTTAGCTCAAGTTTTCTGCCCAGTAGTAAACTGCCATGCACAGTTAGCGCACGCTAAGATGGGCATATTAACGTGCGCTATCGGGAATGAATAACATACGCTACGTTTGGTACGTAACGTACATTATGTCATCAGGCAGATACGGCCGATCGAGAGGATCACAAGACACAACTAGCGTACGCTAGACTTGGTCATTTGCGTACGTTAACAGGCAGGCTTAGCGCACGTTACATAGAGTACGTAGCGCGCGCTAAGTAGTTCAGGCAGAATTCATTTTTAGAGCTTGCGGCCGTAAACCGGATTGTTAGACATTTGTACGACATGAAAGGAATTATCTATTATTTCTTTGGTCCGAGCCTTGCATAGGGGACGATTGAAGGGCGGTGGCATACGGACGCGTGTCATTTGTTGGAGTATTTCATTCTTGCCATTTTCGAGGCAAGTATCATATGTTGAGTTTGATTTATATTGGAACTTTGATCATGCTTATGGTTTTGTTCATGTTGTCGAATATGAGATTTATTTCTTTAATTTCTCGTGGTATTCATTGTTAATTGTTCGTATTGATGAACATATTGAAATGCATATATGTATGCATAATTGATTGGTTTATGGTATAAATGATCCGAGGGGGTCATGAGGATCTATGCTGAGGGCGCTGGATCGAATATCCATCATGCGTTGGTCCGACGGGATCATCATGGGGTCTATGCTGAGGGCGCTGGATCGCTGAACGGGTTTTCCACCATGTGTTGGTCCGACGGGATCATCATGGGAATCTATACCAAGGGTGCTGGATCGCTGGATTACCCTGTATTGTGTTGATGGAATCGTGAGGATTCACATCGTTGGATTCCGATGACGGAAGTCCGTTTTGCATGATTTATGATGCACTGATGATTTATGTATTATGATACTTGTACTAGCATTGTTTTGCTAACCCCTTCGGGGGTGGACATTGTTTTGATGTTCAGGTAGCCGAGGAGTGGGGAAGCAACCACAGTACCGACAGGACGATGAAATGGCTTAGTGATGGGGTTGATGTTTATTGTTTTTGCGATTTGTCTTCTTCGTGCACTTTAGTACTCGAGTACGTGTGTTTTAATAATGTCATTTTCGATATGGTTGTACAAGTTAACTCTTTGGATCAGTTGAATCAGTTCTGTATTTTGAACTTCAGCTGTTAGGTTGAATTATATTTACATTTCTTTTATTTAGCCTTGTAAATCCTTACTTAAAGGGTTTACGGCGCTGTAATTATTCCGAATATCTCGGGGTGTTACAGAATATGGTATCGGAGCTAAGATTCATGGATATCTTGGCAGTCGGGATAGTTGGGTCTGTTTATGTTATTTGATTATTGGTCGTTTGTAACATCACTGCTGAGCCAGCATCGTCGTGTGGACCGTGGTTGTAAGTTTCCTATCTCAAATACTATCGTTTTATTTAATTCATGTTTTGTGAACATTGATGGACTTTCTTTTAGAAAGTTTGCCCTGGATATTGAGTATTTGTGTTTACAGTATGTTGAGAGGAGGTCGTGGACGCGGACGTGGTCGTGGACGCGGACGTGGAAATATGAGACAGGACGATTCGGCATCTACCCCGGAGATATCTGCTAGTCGAACCGATTCCCATTCTGGAGGACAGCAGGGATCAGCAAATAATAATGCAGATCCTAATGTGCCGGGAGTGCTTCAACAGGTGGTTGCCTAGATAAACCAGTTTGCTAAAGTTGTTGATCGCATGCAGACGGCGATGGGACAGCAGCATAACGTGGATAATCGGGGAGACAAATGGCTTACTGAGGTGGTCAAATTGCACCCTCCGAAATTTGACGCTCACGAGACGCTTTCTTGGGATCACCTGAAGGAGTTAGAGAAGATTTTTGGGATTAATCGCCCCAACGATAAAGGTTCCGGTCGCCCAGTATCTTCTGACGGGGGAGGCTTTCGACTGGTGGGAGGCCATTCGACCTGAGGAGCATAATGTCGACTGGACGGAGTTCAAATTAATGATGGAAGCGCAGTATTGTCCTCGCCCAGTTAGAGAGGCCCGAGTCCTGGAGTTTTTCTCACCACAAAATTCAGAAGCATCTGTGACAGACGTGATTAAGACTTTTAATCACCAGCTGACTTATGTGCGCCACTTGGTCAGAACTGAGGCGGAAAGGATTTTCCATTTCGACATGCGAATGAAACTGGAAATTCAGCAATATATGTCCGGATTTGAATGTACCACCTTGCGACAGTATCAGGACAAGGCTCTGGCCTATGACATGAAAGAGGCGGCAGTAGAAAAGTCAACGGAAGCAAAGAAACATAAGGTGTCTGGCAACTTCACGGAGAATAAGAGTAGTGGGCCTCGCAGGGGCTAGTCCTCTTTTCATTCATCCAGGAGGCCTCCGCATCCTTCTCGAGGTGGAAAGAAGTTCCGGGCAGCACCAATCGTTTCAGACGCAGGGAAGAAATGCTATAACTGTGGCAAAGCGGGGCATGTTTGACGTGACTGTTTCGCGCCTGCTGTGACCTGTTTCGAGTGTGGACAGGAAGGGCATCGCGCAATATTTTGTGGAAATGCGACTCGATCTTTTGGTACTCGCACTCCTGTACCGGTTCTGAAGGACACTAGTGTAAACCAGACGCAGCAAAGTGGTTTCCAGCAGCAGAATGTTGGAAAAAGAGAAGCATCTAGCGCTGGGTCCGTTCCTCCGTGTATTTACGAGATGAAGAAGTCAGACGATCAGAACACAGCTGTTGCATCAGGTACGATTCAGATCCTTTTGCAACCAGTTAGTGTCTTATTCGATTCAGGAGCTACGCATTCTTTTATATCTTTGAACTGTGTTAATCATTTGAAAATCTCGTGCTTGTATGATTGTGAACCTTATGGTGTGGGATTACCGAGCGGAGTGGGAACCCTAGAAGTTAGAGATTTTCCAGTGTCTATAGGAGGGAGAGATTGGCCATCAAATCATATTGTAGTTGACATTCATGGTGATGACTTAATTCTCAGAGACGATTGGCTCAACCGTTATGGAGCTATTCTGAATTACCGAAAGAGGGTCATTTCTATCATTGCTGATGATGGATCTGAACACTTATTCAGAGGATGGAGACCGGGAAGCTCGGTAAAATTAATCAAGGCGATGAAAGCAGTGAAATTACTGAAGCAGGGATGTCATGGACTTTGGTGTTATGCCATGAGGAAAGAGGAAGGAGTAAAGCTCTCATCTATTCCAGTTGTGAATGAATTCTCAGATGTATTTCCTGACGAACTACCTGGGTTACCTCCGCAGAGAGAAGTGGAGTTCACTATCGAATTAGAGCCTGGAGCCGCTCCTATTTCCAGAGCACCATATCGCATGGCGCCAACCGAGATGTATGAACTAAAGAAGCAACTGGAGGAATTATTACAGAAGGGTTATATTCAACCTAGCATTTCTACTTGGGGAGCGCCCTTTCTCTTTGTCCGGAAGAAAGACGGATCCCTCCGATTATGTATCGATTATAGGGAGCTCAACAAAGTGACGATCAAGAATAAGTATCCTATACCTCAGATCGACGACTTGTTTGATCAACTGCAAGGGGAAAGGGTATTCTCGAAGATTGACTTGCGATCAGGATACCATCAGTTGAGAATTAAGGAATCGGATATACCAAAGTCTGCTTTCAGATCCCGGTACGGGCATTATGAATTTGTAGTGATGCCATTTGGACTTACCAATGCTCCTGCGGTATCCATGCAATTGATGAATTGGGTATTCTTAGAATACTTAGATAAATTTGTGGTCGTCTTCATCGATGACATCTTGATATATTCGAAAGACACAGAGGAGCACGCTGAGCATTTGCGTGTGGTTTTGAGGATCTTGAGGAAGGAACAGCTGCATGCAAAGCTTTCCAAATGCAAGTTCTGGCTTAGGGAAGTAACTTTCCTTGGGCATGTGGTATCAGCTGATGGAGTTCAGGTGGACCCGAAGAAAGTCGAAGCAATCTTGGAATGGGAAGCTCCTAATAACGTGAAAGAAGTCTAGAGTTTCTTGGGACTTGCTGGATATTATCGCCGCTTTGTAGAGGGATTTTCCAAAATTCCTCGTCCGCTCACTCAGCTATTACAGAAAACTCAATAGTTCACGTGGGATGAGAAATGCCAGGCTGGTTTTGACGAACTTAAGAGGAGACTGACGACAGCACCTATATTAGCGTTACCAGATGGAACTGATGGATTCATGGTATACAGCGACGCCAGGGTCTGGGATGTGTGTTGATGCAAAAGGATAAGGTGATTGCCTATGCTTCTCGGCAGTTGAAACCATACGAGGTTAATTACCCGACTCATGATCTGGAGCTAGCAGCTGTGGTCTTTGTCTTGAAAATTTGGCGACATTATTTGTACGACACTCATTGCCAGATCTTTACAGATCATAAGAGCCTCAAGTACATTTTCAGTAAGAAAGAATTAAACATGAGGCATAGAAGGTGGCTGGAATTGATCAAGGATTACGACTTGGAAATTCTCTATCATCCAGGTAAAGCAAACGTAGTAGCCGATGCATTGAGCCGTAAACCTATTTCTCTTCGAGTGTTGGAAGCACTTACATCCCAAACCAGCATTCGACGGGAACTGATCCGCGAAGGGATTGAAGTATGGGCACCAGGAATCCAAGGGCAACTATATGTGATGGAACTGACTTCATCACTAGTCGAGGAGATCAAATCTAAGCAGTTGAACAATTCTCTGATCCTTCGGTTATGTGACGAAGTAAAGAAAGGAAAGGCCCCAGGATTCGTGATACAAGATGATGGAGTTCTGAGATTTCAAAGTCGACTTTGCATTCCCGATGATGATGATTTGAGACGGACAATTCTGAAGGAAGCTCACAGCGTGCCTTATTCTATTCACCCGGGCAGCAGTAAGATGTATAAGGATCTAAAACAAAACTTCTGGTGGGGGAATATGAAGAAGGACGTAGCAGAATATGTTTCAAAGTGTTTGACTTGTCAGCAGGTTAAGATTGAACATCAGCGACCTGCCAGAATGTTAAAGCCGCTTCCGATCCCTGAGTGGAAGTGGGAGGATATCTCGATGGATTTCATCACCAGTATGCCAAGGACTAAGACGGGAATGAACATGATTTGGGTTGTAGTTGATCGACTAACCAAGTCGGCTCATTTCCTAGGAATTAAAGAATACTTGGGGACCCGATAGATTGGTGCGAGTATTTATTGCAGAGATAGTCAAATTACATGGGACACCGAAGACCATTATTTCAGATCGAGATGGTCGTTTCGTGTCGCACTTCTGGAAGGCAGTTCACAGGGCTTTGGGGGCCGAGCTAAACTTTAGCACGGCTTATTATCCTCAGACGGACGGTCAGTCCGAAAGGACTACAAACAGTAGAAGACATGCTTAGAGCTTGTGCTTTGGATTGGTCAACTGATTGGGAAGTTCATTTGCCGTTGATTGAATTCACCTACAATAATAGTTGGCATGCTTATATTAAGATGGCACCATTTGAAGATTTGTACAGTAGAAGATGCCGATCACCCCTGTGCTGGAATGATTCTTCGGATTTGATCGGGACAGAACCGAAATTGATAGTTCAGACTCACGAGAAGATAGCTTTGATTCGAGAAAGCTGTTGACTGCCCAGAGTCGACAGAAGTCTTATGCTGACGTACTTCGTCGCCCTCTAGAGTTCGATATTGGGGACCACGTACTATTGAAGGTGTCTCCTACATGAGGAATTTTCCGTTTTGGGAGGAAAGGCAAGCTAAGTCCGAGATATATCGGACCATTTGAGATCCTCGAGAGAGTTGGGGATTTAGCTTACAGGTTGGCCTTACCACCATCGCTGAGTCACGTTAACAGTGTGTTTCACGTATCCCAATTGCGGAAGTATGTACCAGACCCCAGTCACGTCATTGATTTCGACGAGATCGAGATAGCTAATGACGGTACCTTCGAAGAGAGACCAATCAAGATACTTGAGAGTTGGATCAAACAATTAAGGAATAAACCAATACACTTGGTTAAAGTACAATGGTCACGAAACGGAGTTGAAGAGGCCACTTGGGAAACGTAGGACAGTATGAAGACTAGATATCCAGAGTTGTTTTCATCTTAAGTTTCGGGATGAAACTTCTTTTTAGGGAGGAAGGATGTAATACCCGAGATTTCTGATATGTAATTGAACCTTGTGATATTGTAATTGCTGCATTTTGATCTGATTATTATTCTCCGTATTTCATGATCCGGTGTTGTTAAGCGCATGATTTCATGAATGTGATCTAAATTGTGATTCGGCGCATGTAGCGCACGCTATCGACTATATGTAGCGTACGCTAATTTGGATCCGTAGCGCACGCTATGTATGAACCTTAGCGCGCGCTACACGTAGTCAGCATGATTGAGACAGGGCGGTAGGTGAGATCGGATGCGGATCTCGGTCGGATTATGTCGGGATGAACCTGGACGGCTTTCGGGAAAAAGCCAAGTCAATGCGGTAGCGCACGCTACCCTTATGAGGATAGCGCACGCTAAATGCTGAGTACAGTGAAGTCAGTAAGCCGTTAGCGCACGCTATGAATATGGACTAGCGCGTGCTAATAACCACTTTATATAAATATGACAACATCCTTTTTCGTATTTTCAGTCTTTTCACTTCCCACATCCGAATCCTTGGACTTAGAGAATTACTCTCTTCATCCTAAACCCTTCATATCATCATCCTAGCCCGAGTTGAAGATTGTAGATCATTGGAGATTGGTGTTCAAGCTCTCGGTGTTGGATTTCTTCAAGTTCCTTCGTGTTCTTCACTACTTTGAGGTAGGTGATTCTTCACCAATATTAGTAATATTTTGAAGGACGTTTTGATCATGATTTTGGATTATCTAGTCAGTTAAATTCGTTAGTAGTCGAACATCATGTGTTAGAAGGATATTTTTGACGTTTCAGCACTTATTCATCGTATAATCCATTGAACCTTTTTAGTATATGGACTCCTAAGCATATTCATGTATCTTCAAAACCGATTATGACCAATATATGGAGATTACCAAGTTCTTATGTCCTTACATAAAGGAATCATATGTTTTGGGACATAAAATGGATTGAACTTAAGATATTTTCTTGAAGATCAAAGATAAATTATGGTGTTGTAATGATGATACGTATCCTTGTGTATCGTAGTCATTTGATACGTAAAGATCTTTCAAAAACCGTATGAGCATGATATGCACGGAGATGGCATGTATTAGCACTGAAGATTTAATGAGTTTCATCACCTTTAGCTCAAGTTTTCTGCCCAGTAGTAAACTGCCATGCACAGTTAGCGCACGCTAAGATGGGCATATTAACGTGCGCTATCGGGAATGAATAACGTACGCTACGTTTGGTACGTAACGTACGTTATGTCATCAGGCAGACGGCGATCGATCGAGAGGATCACAAGACACAACTATCGTGACGCTAGACTTGGTCATTTGCGACGTTAACAGTAGCTTAGCGCACGTTACGTAGAGTACGTAGCGCGCGCTAAGTAGTTCAGGCAGAATTCATTTTTAGAGCTTGCGGCCGTAAACCGGATTCTTAGACATTCGTACGACGTGAAAGGAATTCTTTATTATTTCTTAGGTCCGAGCCTTGCATAGGAGACGATCTAAGGGCAGTGGCATACGGACGCGTGTCATTTGTTGGAGTATTTCATTCTTGCCATTTTCGAGGCAAGTATCATATGTTGAGTTTGATTTATATTGGAACTTTGATCATGCTTATGGTTTTGTTCATGTTGTCGAATATGAGATCTATTTCTTTAATTTCTCGTGGTATTCATTGTTAATTGTTTGTATTGATGAACATATTGAAATGCATATATGTATGCATAATTGATTAGTTTATGGTATAAATGATCCGAGGGGGTCATGAGGATCTATGCTGAGGGCGCTGGATCGAATGTCCACCATGCGTTGGTCCGACGGGATCATCATGGGGATCTATGCTGAGGGCGCTGGATCGCTGGATGGGTTTTCCACCATGTGTTGGTCCGACGGGATCATCATGGGGATCTATACCAAGGGCGCTGGATCACTGGATTACCTTGTATTGTGTTGATGGAATCGTGAGGATTCACATCGTTGGATTCCGATGACGGAAGTCCGTTTTGCATGATTTATGATGCACTGATGATTTATGTATTATGATACTTGTACTAGCATTGTTTTGATAACCCCTTGGGGGTGGACATTGTTTTGATGTTCAGGTAGCCGAGGAGCGGGGAAGCAACCACAGTACCGACAGGATGATGAAATGGCTCAGTGATGTGGTTGATGTTTATTGTTATTGCGATTTGTCTTCTTGGTTCACTTTAGTACTCGAGTACGTGTGTTTTAATAATGTCATTTTCGATATGGTTGTATAAGTTAACTCTTTGGATCAGTTGAATCAGTTCTGTATTTTGAACTTTAGTTGTTAGGTTGAATTATATTTACATTTCTTTTATTTAGCCTTGTAAATCCTTACTTAAAGGGTTTACGGCACTGTAATTATTCCGAATATCTCGGGGTGTTACATTAATAAACTTAAATGGGCATTAAGTTTTAATAAGACTTGTATAACTAATGTTAGGACATGTGCATATCTTGATAGCATAGTTATAAGTATATTGGTGGGACCAGTATACTCGAACTCGACTCATACTCGATTCAGTCACACGGTATTCACTCTCGGAGAGTCGATGACGAATCGAAAGGTTGTGATAGTATAAGTGGACCTTTGAATTGAGGGTTCAGTAGAAGATGTACCTGTGACGTTTAGTTTGTCATTAGAGTAGTTAGACTCATTTGCTTAATTGTTGAGTCGACCTCGAAGTGCGGACTATACGGGCAGGTAGCAGTCTTTACTGTACGCCAAGAAAGGATTCTATCTCCTGTTAGTGAGCAGGCGAATGTCCTATACGGTTAATGGCAAATAAGATCATAAGTCTTTGGCCAAAGCATTCTGATATAGTAGTATTAGATACACTATTGATCAGTTGGTCTTGATTTGCATTAACACATGTATAGAGTTTAGTCAACAGTAGGGTTTGACTTTACCGTGACCCGAAGACTTGACCGGGACATCTGATGAAGGGTCTATACGTATATAGTATTCACGACATAATGGTTCTGGAATAATCCCTTCATTCGTTCTCAGTCGGGGTTTACAGTGCGGCCCGCTAGGCTGGCTAAGTGCTGCCCGTACTCATTGGTTCCTCCCAATGCCGGCTGAGACGGACCTACGGAGTCGCGCATTAGGAGCGTTGACGGATAAATGTGAATTTATTATCTCTCTATTAATATTAGATATTGGATATCTAATTATGATTTATTGGATAAATCAAATAGCGGTCTTATGAATTAAAATTAAGTTACCGGGTAATTAATTTAATTCATTTATTATATTTATTAGAGAAATATATTTGTATTTGATATAATTAATTAATTGGATTAATTAATTTGTATAAATACATTGATGATTAAACGGAATGTATTTAACGGATTCGTTTGACGAACGTCCGGTACACGAGCCGAGTTATTCGACTCGTTTCTAGGAAAATTCCTCCATGCCCCCCCTCACATGGCTCATCAGTTTTGCATGTTGTAGTGATTGTCTTGTCTTTGTAATAATGTATGGAGATTCTTTTCTCTCATAATTATTATTACATTATGAGTTGTTATTATAGAGATATAATATAACCAACTCACATGTTTAAAAAGAAGACTTCACATCATATTCCTGTGATTGAGAGCAGCTGCCGAGAGGTTCTTATGTGAGAGAAAGAGAAAAAAAATTTTTCTTCAATTTTCATCTTAGAGGTGATATAAAAGTTAAGAAAAAATAGAGATATAAATTCCTACGATAACTTCCTAGCCGTGTTCTTGAAGAACGGAGTTACGTCGAATTTTTCCAGGCAACTTCCGACGCGTGTGAAGTAGAGGCATCGTATTTTTGGTGCTTGGAACGAAGGGATTTCGTGTTCGGGACGGGATCGTAATCATCGTCTACATTTTACGAAGATTTATTTCAAAGGCTTCAAGGGTATGAACCTTTATCTTTGTATTTTTTTTCGTATATACGTTACTTGATCGATCCTGTTTGGGATTCGTATTTATTTCCGCTGCGTATTTCGATTTATTTTCGGAATCCCAACAGTCTGATTCCCTTGTTACGTACGTAATGCCTTGGCCATACCATACGTAACACTAGCAACTTAGCGTACATAAGTCCTTAAGCTTAGCGTACGTTAAGGGCTCTATACTTAGCCAAATCCAATTTTTCCTGTCCTTCTCGACATTTTGGATACGTATACACACATACTGAATACACATATTCAATCCAATAATATTCTCATATGATATACCCAATATCAAAAGCACGATAACCTGATACACGATACCCTCAAACGTAATTGTCGACCAACTACGACAATTATACCAATACAACTGTCTCAGTTCCGAATTTATTTTATCCATACTGTACAGATTCCACGTTGTACAACATAACTCGGATAAAATAACATTAAATAACAGTAGTAAAAATTCCGGATATTACATACTACACCACTTAAAATAAGTTTCGGCCTCGAAACTTGCAATTCTTCATAAAGAAACAAACAAACCGTTCAACCAAAATATTCCGAAACCATCACAACAACGATCAATCATCATCATTACCGAATAGCATACTTACAATGAACAAAGTCGACGATCTCCTGAGATACTAGCAAGTGACTACACTGTGTTGTGCGGCGATTTATACGCCTCGATGGCGATCGGCATGGTGGTCAGGAGCCAGCCAAAGAAGACAGACGCTGGGCAAGCACCTAGTGATCGGCGTCCAAGGCGATTGTCTGTAGGCATCTGGCGATTGACAATGATATCTGACTATAGACGATCGTCCCATAATGCATGTGAATCCGACACTCGTCAAAGTCTTTGAAGACCAAATCTCGAACGTAGACCCACGTGCAGATCCACAAAAGGCGCCACAAGATAAGGCCTTTGACCCCAACCTGTCACCAACCTCACACCTACCGACAGGCCCGCCGAAAGGTACAAGGTGGGTCCTCCCCAGACAGCGACTCAGGACGCATGCAGGTTTCCCATTGGCTCACACAGCTGGCTGCCAGCAGCAGCCTCGGACTTTAAGGGAACAGTCCCAAGTGATAGGACGATCACCCACCTTATTCTAATATAGAAAACGGCGGTCGCCCGCGATCGCCGGAGAGGACCCAAAAACCTTCTCTCCTATAAGTAGGAGGCCTCCAACAGTGGCCAAAGGGTAGAAAAATGTACAGAGAGAAATACATACACATACACAGTGAAATCCATCGGTAGTGAAAGTCATTCACATATCTAGAACACCAAAAGCAAGAACTCACAGAGCATCACATCTGGTTCTTCCGGCAATCTTTACGCTCATTACCTAATATAACTAGAATCTTTACACTCATTGTAATAATATTCTAACATTAATATTTGTACTCCAAAGTATTTATATTAATAACATCTCGCGAGAGCATTCAAGCCCGGGACTAACAACCCAGGCAAATCTTGTGTTATCTACTTTCCCACGGAAGTGTTCTCGCATTTGTTTGTTACTCGACCATTCCAGCAATATCATCCCCGAATAATATTTTAGGTAACAACAATTGGCGCTAGAGGAAGGGGATCTTAACCTTCATTTTTATTCCGACCGTCTCGAAGAACACTCACTGTTCTCCGGGGCATATACTTGAAGAAACACTCAATGTTCTTCAAAGAAAAACCTTCAGAGACATGACATCTGCCACGACCTCCAAAAGAGCCACCCTGCAATCTGCCGGACATCTCATTCCGGCCCAGACCGAATCCCAGCCTATGGGGGAAGGTGACCGCAGCGACGCTAGACTCTCACTCCCGCCCCCGAGGGACGGTCCCAGCCTCTCACTCGATCAGTTCCAGACTGAGGAACAGATCGAGGAGGCTATAACCATCCTCAGAGAGCGACGGAGGGCATGCGACTCGCCCACCATTACTCCGTCAGCCATCCTCCGAGCAGGCAAGTGGAAGCTTAAGGGGCTATACGTCGAGAAATCGTCGAAAAGCCCCGAGCCGCAGGAAAAGGATCTCGTAAGGCGGGATGATTCCGTCTTCAGCTGCCTAGGGAGCGATCCCTCATGGCGACCCGGGCATTCAGGCCCCAGCCGGGAGACATCGGAGTCCGAATTCGTGACTAGGAGTTCGGCATATCCGACTCCCAGAAGACAAGCCGGCCAACGGGCTCCCGCTCGCCCAAGAATTGAGCCCGGTGGCAGAGAACTCGTCACCTACCATAGGGCCAGGAGATCAGTACATGATCGCCTTGGCTCCCGCTCCGAGAGCCAATCAGCGAGCAGTCAGGCTACGGCTATGGCCGCCATGCAGCACCAGCTCGACGAAATGAATGCGCTCCTAGAGACTGGGGCAGGCGCCAAGAGATCGATCGTTGGACCGAGTGAGCCACTTGTGGCCCAGATCGAGCTCGCCCCAGTGCAACCGAAGATCGCTCCCCCTCAAACACCTCTATACGAGGGGATATCGGATTCTGAGACCCATTTGAGCAAATTCTGGATTTACATGACCGGATGTGGAGCATCGGACGCAACGAAGTGCCGAATGTTCCCATTGACATTGGGCGATCTCGCCCATAGGTGGTACATCTCACTGCCACCTCGCTCGATCAATTGTTTTGAGAAGCTAGCGAACGAATTTACGTCGTATTTCGCCGCCAATGTTGCTCGGCCAGAATCCCCCCATCGCATGATGAAAATCAGGCAGGGGAAGAACGAGCCCGATGAAGACTACATCGACCGGGTGGATGAAATAGTCCTCACCGGCGAGCCTATTAGCGACGAACTCGCTCTCTACTCGGTCCTAGGGGGATTCTACGGCCACTCGCCCATGTTCAGGCACCTTACAAAGGACATCCCCCCGACCTACGCGATCTTCCGCGTCAGGGCCGCTAATTTCCTAGCTAGGCAGAGGATGCTCACCCTCCGCTTAGGTGAGGGATCTACCGGGGAAGGGAAGGCGCCATCTTCCATCCCAAGAAAGGCGGTCGCCAAGGCCAGAAAGGCGATCACGAAGCCGCCCGGTGAATTCAAAGCTTTCGAGGATGTGGAGGTTCACCTCCTCCGCAACCTCAACCAATCTCTGGCCCACATTTTCAACGCCATCAAGGGATGCGAATGGCTTAGCAAACCAAAGCCGATGAGGGACCACGGTCATCTAGACCGCAACAAATTTTGTGCCTACCACAAGAGTCCCGACCACAACACCAGTCAATGCCGCGACCTCCTCCGACAACTCTGGAGACTGTTTGAGGAAGGCAAGTTGGATAACTTGGTTACTAAGCCAGAACCCCGGGCCGAAAGGACCGAGGGACGCGATCGCCGACAGAACGATAGAATCCCTCCCAATCCGGTTGCAAGGATCGAGCAGAATGAGCCGGAGTACTCTGATGAATCTATCCCTCCGATCAACCCTGGCAGCCGGATCAATATGCTTCAGGCGGGAGGTGGAAACCTCGGAGGCCTTTCCCCGGTTTCCACTCTGTCGAACAGAAAGAGGAAGGCCGAATTAAGGGTGTTCGCCGGAGTCCATGTCGTGGTACCCCCAGAGTCGACCATCTCCAAAGACGCGCTCATCACTTTCTCCAACAAGGATAGGGAGGGAGTGCAGTGCCCCAAAGAGGATGCATTGGTGATCTCTGCATGTATCCTTGGAAAAATGGTCGATCGCATGCTGGTTGACAATAGGAGCTTTTGAAATATCATATTCAAATCCGCTCTTGACCAGCTCGGCAATCTGACCAAGTTCATCAAGCCATTTGACACCGTGCTCTAAGGGTTCGGCGACAGCACAATCCAAGCCTACGGAAGGATCAAGCTCTCTGTCGAGCTAACATGTTACTACGATCCCAAGGTTAGTATTACTAGGAACCTAAATTTTGTAATCATAGATAGGCCCAGCATCTATAATGGGTTCCTAGGTCGTCCATTTCTAGAAACCTTCGAGGCGGTCGCCTCTTCCTTCTTTTACTGTATCAAATTCCCCACTGCCGATGGGACGGTCGGAACTGTAAAAGGAGACCAACCAATGGCTAAGAAATGTTTGAATTACTCCTGTGTCATAACTTCTTTCAATACTTCCCATGCTATTTGTAACATTGAGGCGATCGATAATGAACCGATGGAGATCGACGAGCCAAGCACCTCGTACCAACCCGACTCAGAAGACGGCATCTCACATCGATTAACGGACGACATCGAGCCAAGGATCGGTTTCGAGCCAAGCCTCAACATCGATCCAAGGATTGAGTCCGGAAATCATTTCAAACGAGAAGCGACCGTCCCCATTGAAGAGTTGGAATGTATAACAATAGATCCGGCTCACCCAGAGCGGGAAGTACAGATTGGCACGAGCGTCGACCTCAAATTAAAAGATGATCTGATCAGCTTACTATGTAATAACATCGGAATCTTTGCCTGGTCGCATCAAGATATGGTCGGCATAAGTCCTGAACATGCTTGCCACTATCTAAAGATCGACCTGGCAAGGAAACCTATTCACCAGAAACGTAGGAAATTCGGTCCTGAGAAGTACGCAGCGCTCGACATAGAAGTCAAGAAGCTACTCGATAATAAACTAATTGGAGTAGCTACCGACGAGCCACAGTGGGTAGCCAATGCGGTGCTCGTCAAGAAGCCGAGCAACTCCTGGAGGTTATGCATCGACTTCACCGATCTTAATGCGGCATGCCCGAAAGATCACTTTTCGATGCCTCATATCGACCACTTAGTCGATAGTACAGTAGGTTGCGAAATGATGTCGTTCATGGATGCCTTTTCCGGATACCATCAGATCCATATGGCGGAGAAGGACATAAAGCACACATCGTTCCACACGGAAAAAGACATATACTTTTGGGTCCGAATGCCGTTCGGCCTGAAGAATGCATGGGCAACCTACCAACGGCTAGTCAACGGGATGTTCGCCAACCAGATCGGCAAGACCATAGAGGTCTACATTGACGACATCGTGGTCAAAATCCTCTAAAAGGAAGATCACCTCAATGACCTTGCCGAGACGTTCGCCATCCTCAAGAGGTTCAATATGAAGCTGAACCCCAAGAAATGCAACTTCGGTGTGAGCTCCGGAAAATTCCTGGGGCACATAGTGAGTCAGAGGGGGATCGAGGCGAACCCCACCAAGATCCAGGCGATCCTTGACATGCAGGAGCCACGGAATGTCAAACAGGTGCAACGCCTCACTAGTTGTCTAGCTGCCCTCAACCGTTTCATATCTCGGCTTGGGGATAAAAGCAAGCCATTCTTCGCGACCATAAAGAACAAGAAGTTCGCATGGACAAAGGAGAGTCAATTAGCATTCGCCAAAATTAAGGAGTACCTGTCTAACCCCCAGATCTTGGCAAAGCCGATCCCCGGCAAAAAGCTATTCCTTTACCTGGAGGCCTCGGAGGTCACGCTGAGTGCTGTTTTAGTGCGAGCAGAGGGGCAAGTCCACTTGCCGATCTACTTCGTTAGCCAAGCGCTCCATGATGCGGAAACGCGATACACGCCTCTGGAGAAGATCGCCTACGCTCTAGTCATGAGTGTTCGCAAGCTAAGGGCCTACTTCTTCGAACATCAAGTGGAGGTTCTGACGACTCTCCCCTTAAGGCAAGTCCTGCACCGGCCAGACACTAACGGGCAACTCCTCAAGTGGTCACTGGAGATCGCCCAATACGGTATCACGTACGCTCCTCGCACGACGATCAAAGGCCAGTCTCTGGCGGACTTCGTGGTGGAATTAACATTCCCTCACCCGGTCAGCCGCCCGCTTGAAGTCAGTATGTGGATGGCTCGGCAACAAACTCGCGAGCAGGGGCAGGGATTGTCCTCATCAGCCCCGACGGGAAAAGTTTCACAAATGCCGTGCGTTTTGGTTTCCATGCGACCAACAATGAAGCCAAGTACGCAGCCTTAGTAGGCGGGCTCGATTTAGCCCTCGCCCTAGATGTTCGCCGTCTCCACATTTTCATGGACTCCCTCTTGGTCGTGAACCAAGTTAAGGGAGAATATGAGGCGCGCGGCGAACAAATGGTCAAATACCAAGAATTAGTCGTCGAAATGTGCACAAAGTTTGAAGAAGTGCTCATCGAACAAGTCCCGACAGAGCACAACTCCCAGGCCGATGCCCTATCCAAACTAGCGTCGTTGGATGGGGCGGCCGATTTCTCTAACATCCAAATCACAAAATCAGCAAAGCCGATGATCGACAGAAACCTGATTACCACGGTCACCGTCGCCGAGGAGAACTGGATGACTCCTTTCATTAAATACTTGAAGGACCGGACGGTCCCCGACGACCGTATCAAAGATCACCAGCTCCAACTCCGTGCAACCAAATATACCCTACTGGACGACTGGCTTTACAAGCGAGCTTTCAACCTTCCCCTTCGCAAGTGCATTACGCCGGAGGAAGGCCGGCTCGTTTTATCCGAGATCTATGACGGGATCTGTAGAAACCATGCTGGCGGGCGAGCTCTCATCCACAAAACAACCAGGCAAGGTCTTTTCTGGCCTTCGCTTCAGAAAGATGCGATCGCCTATGCCAGATCGTGTCATAGGTGTCAAGTGATGGGCCCAAACATAAAGCTCTCCCCCGAGCAGCTCACTTCAATGTACAGCCCATGGCCATTCGCCCAATGGGGCATCGACCTTATAGGTCCCTTGCGACGGCGCCAGGGGGCTGTAAGTTTGCCATCGTGGGGGTAGATTATTTCACGAAATGGGATGAGGCCGAGCCGCTCAACAAGATCGGCCAAGAACAAGTAATCAAGTTCATTTGGAAGAACATCATATGCCGATTCGGTCTGCCCCAGGCTATCATCTCCGACAACGGAAAGCAGTTCGACGGCTTGGAAGTCATAGAATTCTGCGAGAAGTGGAGAATCAAAAAGTTGTTCTCGGCCCCTTACCACCCTAAGACGAACGGGAAGGTAGAGGCTGTAAACAAGATCCTCAAAAACACGATCAAAGCAAGACTTGAATCCAAACAAGGACGATGGGCGAGCGAGCTCCCAAATGTTTTGTGGTCCTACCGAACGACGACCCGAAACTTGACTGGTGAAACCCCGTTCGCCCTCGCCTTCGGAATAGAAGCGGTGATCCCTTCGGAGATCGCCGTCCTGAGCCACCAAACTGAACAAGAGATGACGACGGACAATGATGTGGCCCGGCGGATCGACTTGGACATGCTCGAAGAATGGAGACTGACTTCGGAAATGAAGAACACAATCTACAAAAGGAGATCCGAGAAGTTCTTCAATTCGAAGGTCAAGGAAAGATGGTTCCAAATAGGCGACCTAGTCCTCAAAAAAGTCCAGACTCACACAGGAGTCTTTGGCCCGAATTGGGAAGGCCCCTTCAGGATATCTAAGTGGCTAACTAGGGGAGCATACGAACTTGAACACCCTGACGGCCCTCCGGACCAATATCCCTGAAACGCCGTACATTTGAAGAAATACTACCAGTGAAAACTTTGTATTCAGTTTCAGTTACCCAATGTACAAAGAGTATAATGATATTTTCCTATCCCATCTATATGATTCGCCTCGACGAAAACGATACAAATAAAAAGAGGACGACTCGATCGCCCCACAAAAGATCGTCATCTAACATGACAGACCTATGCAAGCGATCGCCCCTCCAAGCACCACGTATACCGTCGAGGGACGCCATCTAACATGGAGATCCGAGGTAGAAAAAGTGCAGCCATGGTCCTGGAGGCTGATGGAACCGACAACTTCGTCCATGCAAGGTTCCTTTGGGCTGCAATCGCTTGCCCTTCGTTTAACTACGAGGCGGGCGTAGCCGAAGGACCCTCCAAATAAATATGTGGACACACTCGCGCGCCCTCAAAGTACATCATCCAACATGATATACCCGGACAAGGCGACGCGTCCCTACCCCGTCACAACGTATACCGTCGAGGGTCGCCATCTAACATGGCGACCTGAGGTAGAAAAGTGCTAACAAGCCGCGGACGTGGAGTCGAATAAACCGATGACACCCCGTGCAAGGACTCCTCCTGACCAAGACCGCTCGTCTTTCGTTTAAATACAAGGCGGGTGCAGCCTAACGGAGGACCCTAACAATAAAGTGAGTCGTGGGACAGACCTACGGATAGAATGTCCCTCGCACATAAAGACACGGTTACGGAGGTCGTCAAACATACTATTTTCGATCGGGACAGACCAACGGATGGAACTCAGGGACCGTGCACACAGTCGTCCTCCCTCAAAGAATCGGTAAAACTCAAGATAGCTCGTCAAACATACTATTTTCGTTCCCTTACTTACACTAAGTAAACAAAAACAAGGGGCAAAGTGGAGCTATTCCTAAAATGCGATCGGGAGGAAGGAACCATACACGATCGGCTTCGTTCGAATACACACATGACGATCGGTTTTGTTCAAGAAGTTTACAAGTAAGAATTTTCAAGTGTATCAATATAATCGGATCCATTCAACATTCAAACATTCGATCGTACAAACAAGGCATCAGGTGCAATTGTGTAAACACTTGTACAAATTCATATGGCTTCATTCAGAAGAGACGATCGTACATATAAAGAATCAGATGCGAAGAAGAAGTATTTTATTCCATTCAAAACGATCGTACATACAAGCCCGAAGGCGATACAAGAGAAAACTGGAAATTACAACGCAAAGGAAAACAAAATAAACTCCAACATCATTCAGGCCACCCCGGACTGGCCTTCGCCTCCAGCTGACGGATCGGCGCGCACTTCCTCACCGGCTTCAGGATAAACAAGTTTATCCGGAAACGGATACCAGCTCAAATCGATCCCTAAGTCGGTGAGGTCTAGGATCGGCAGGGAAAAGTCCGGCTGCAGGGGATGCTCGAGTACATAGGCCTTGAAGGTTTCCATCATAGGGCCGACCTCGATCCCTACCTTCTTGGCTGCTCGGATAGCATCTGTGTAGGCCATATAGTAGGCGAACTCACCGACGTATTCCACATTAAGGTAGGGATCGGTCTCGATCGCCTTTAACTGCTCCTTCAAACCCACAGTCATCTTGTCAGCATCCGCAAGCTCGGCTACCTTGGCGGCCAGTTCTCCCTTCGCCTTCTCCAGCTCACCATTGAGACGATCCACTGTCGCCCGCAGCCCAGTCACCTCCTCCTGCGAGGCCACGTGCAACCGACGAGCATCCGTCATCTGGTCGCGGAACCGATCAGCCACCTCCTTGGACCGTCCAAGCTCTTACTTCATCCGGTCGAGGTCTTGTTTGGCCTGTTTGACCGTCTCAATATGTTCCTTCTCCATGGCCATGATCCGGTTAGCGAACTCGGCATTCTGGTTACGAGCAACCTCGAGATCTTGATAGAGGCGAGCATTAGAGGGTCGCCCCTTGTAATCCTTAACGGCTTGGGAGACCATCGTCGCCGCCTGGAGAGTCAGGGAGAGCGTCGCCTGCATGGCATCTCCAGACCGCCGACAAGCAATCGCGTCGAGGTCGGTCGTCCAGGCCTTAGGAAGAGAGGTGATGGCCCGGAAGACGTAAGAAGGGACGTCGAGGGACTGGCGCGGAGACTTGCTCGCCAAGAAATCCAACACCATCGGCGAGGTGTCCGGTCGGCAAGACAGATCCTGCAACACAAACAAAAAAGAAACAAAGGAGTTAGTATACATCCTACATAAATAGCCTAACTCAGAAAGATCAAACCGATCTTACCTGTTGACCAACTCGGGGTCGCGGCCGAAAAAGGGCTTGCCCCGAGGAGTTTCGGCTTCGGCGATCGCCGCAGTTTTCAGGAAGGCAGCAGAGGGCCTGGACCCCTCCGCCATCGGAACAGCCTAGATAGGTGGCGCGGCAACCAGCGGTTCCAAAATGGATACCTCCGCCTCAGCAGTCGGTAGGGGCTCCTCCGACCTCCGCCTCTTGCGGTTGCGCTGGAGCTCCTCCTCCTCCCGAGCTTCTGGCTCGAGGACCGGCACTTTAGTAGGTCTCCCCTCGGGGATGGGACGGGACGTCGTTGCAGGGGCACGACCCGTCTTCTTTCCCTGGTGAAGACGACCCAAAAGACCGGGGTTCGACATTGAGATCTCTTTCGGAGGCTCGGTATAACGGGGAAAATGGATCTCTGTCAAAGAAGAAATTCAGACAAGTTAGACATCTCTTTCAAATAGATGATCGTCAAGCAGAAAAGAAGAAGTAAAAATTTATACCTGGAACCATCACATGATGAGGGAAGCGAAACAATCGAGCTTCCAACCGATGAGTTTCGTGGTTGAGTGCACGAATGTCGATGTAGGAGTCCGGCAAACTACGAATTTGCTCCCAGACGATCAAGAAGTCGAAAGGAAGGTCGCCGATCGCTGGAACGAGGGAACCTGCAAAAAGGAAACCAAATTATATCAGTCCAAGATGTATCCGAACAAAAGGAGAGTTAAAACCCTTACTCGGATTCCTATCCCAAAAACTGGTGGGGATATTCAACTCTTCCTCCGGCTTATCGCTCGATGCCGACCTCCACGTTCCGCCGACCCAGCACCATTTTTCCAGGTCGCCCCGAACCTTGTTTGGCACCCCAAGGACCACCCTTACCAGGCGACGTTGTATGTGATAACCGCCGACCGATTCCTTCTACGCAGTCAGTTTGAAGAGAGTTTATTTCCAGCGCAGAAGGTAGACGGAACAACCGACGACCGCCAAAAAGTGTCAAGGTGCAAATGATCTGCAGCCAGGCATTCGGTATCAGCTGGAGCGGCGCCACATTCCAGGCGGTCAGCAAATATGACACGACAAACGGAAAGGGAAACCGCATGCCGGACTCTAGAATCATTTCATTGACGATGACCAAACCCTCGGGAGGTTGGTCGGCACGATCATTCTCCGAGGGCACATACAACGAAACATCAGAAGGAATATGGTATTTCGCACTCCAGCGACTCAAGTCTTTCGTGGTCGCCGAACTCTGAATCTGACCTAGGGTCCACGGGGAGCGGTCCGCAGCCCGAAACTCCGTCTGTTTCACGGGCTCATAGGGGTGGGCGGCAGAATAGGATCCGTAGTCAAACTGGGGGCACATCCCGGCAATCCCCTCCATAAGACCGGCGAAATCCAAAAAAGTAGGGCCGAACACGCTGTTCTGTTCCCAGTACAGCCTCACTGCTTCATCCTCATCCGCCGGCGAGCCCCTCTGCCCCACCGCCGCCGACCTCGCCACGTCAGCTTCATTGAAAAGCTCTTCAATCTCCGCGGGTGCAATCTCCGCACGAATGGCCTCGACGGCCGTTTCCATATGAAGATCCACGGGGGTTTCTTCCCGGTCAGGTGAATCCGGGGCGGCGTAAGAGCTACCAACCTCGTATGTTTTAGATCCTCCTCCAGACATGTTCTTAAAAGTAAATGAGGAGAGAAAATTTTTGTTCTTACCTAGAAAGAAAGACGGTCGGCACAAGGAGCTTCAAAGAAATTCAGCAGAGTCTTCGTCTAAAAAGCAAGGGCGCATAAAGAGTTGAACTGAAATGGCCCTAGCCCTTTTTATAGGCTGGAGCAGGGGCCTCTGTGCAAATAGGCGGAATCCCAGGGGCTGGAGTGCAACCATCGGGGGGACACATTAAATGCAGCCCTCGAAACCCGCGTACGCGTCGTTCCGAGGGCACGCCAGACGACAAGTCTGACAAAACCGTCGGACTCCCCCAACGATAGCGCGACGCGTGTCCCTGCAACGTTTCAAGAGCCCGCCTCCATTTCCCGCTATTTCCAGCGCATAAGGAGATCATCCGGATTCGAAATCAGATCGTCCGGATTCGAAATCAGATCGTCCTTGTCATAAGCAGACGAGCCAATCGTCTAGAACAGGTGATCGCCAACAGTGCCACCTCACCCCATGTTTTCAACGTCGGAGCGAGCTGGGGGGGTAATTGTTGTGCGGCGATTTATACGCCTCGATGGCGATCGACATGATGGTCAGGAGCCAGCCAAAGAAGACAGACGCTGGGCAAGCACCTAGCGATCGGCGTCCAAGGCGATCGTTTGTAGGCATCTGGCGATCGCCAATGATATCTGATTGTAGACGATCGTCCCATACTGCATGTGAATCCGACACCCATCAAAGTCTACGAAGACCGAATCTCGGACGTAGACCCAGGTGCAGATCCACAAAAGGCGCCGCAAGATAAGGCCTTTGACCCCAGCCTGTCACCAACCTCACACCTACCGACAGGCCCGCCGAAAGGTACAAGGTGGGTTCTCCCCAGACAGCGACTCAAGACGCGTGCATGTTTCCCATTGGCTCGCACAGCTTGCTGCCAGCAGCAGCCTCGGACTTTAAGGGAACAGTCTCACGTGACGGGACGATCGCCCACCTTATTCTAATATAGAAAATGGCAGTCGCCCGCGATCGCCGGAGAGGACCCAACAACCTTCTCTCCTATAAATAGGAGGCCTCCAACGGTGGCCAAAGGGTAGAAAAACGTACAGAGAGAAATACATACACATACACAATGAAATCCATCGGCAATGAAAGTCATTCACATATCTAGAACACCAAAATCAAGAACTCACAGAGCATCACATCTGTTTCTTCCGGCAATCTTCACGCTCTATAGCTAAGATAACTAGAATCTTAACACTCATTGTAATAGTATTCTAATATTAATATTTGTACTCCAAAGTATTTATATTAATAACATCTCGCGAGAGCATTCAAGCCCGGGACTAACAACCCCGCCAAATCTTGTGTTATCTACTTTCCCACGGAAGTGTTCTCGCATTTTATTGTTTACTCGACCATTCCAGCAATATCATCTCCGGATAATATTTTGGGTAACAACACACTGTAAAGCCTCAATACGCTTACAGTCACAATTCCATTAGTCTCAACAAAATATATCATCTTCGGATGGAATAATCTATCCGTGTCAGATCCTGTCTGCCTGATTACACAATCAAGTCCCATTCTGCTAAAAACGAATAATGCACGATTCATCTGTGAAACAACTGCCCGGAACAATGCCACAAATCCCAAAACATCGACACGAAATCCGAATGCTCAGATGATCACCAACAATGATCAAATCAACAAATTAACCGAGAATATCATCGACATGATAAATTCTAATATGAGCAATCCAAAGGCTAACAAGTAGTTGAGAATATCATCAACACGATAAACTCCTATATGACCAACCAGAGGTCAAAACATAATCGAGAATATCATCAACATGATAACCTCCAATATTACCATCGAACGATCAACGATAATCGAGAATACCTTCACACGGTAAGCTCCAACACGATCAACACAGAACCATAGAAACCGATATACGAACGGATAAAGTTCTCAAAACGTTAAACAAATCACATACAGTGGACATCAACGAAACACAACCGAATGGTGATCATACCACTTGGCATACGAACAACCAATCACAAACCGACGAACATATCCAATTATACAAGGAGTGGGAACGACCACTCAATATCCAAAACAACCAGCATGGGGTCACCATCCCCAAATCTACACTTACAAAGAAATCATTCAAAAATCACTATGGTAAAATCGTACTACTACCATACCAATGGAATCACATAGCACATATGTCCTGGTTTCACGAAATCCAAAGTTCCAAAATTACATCTTGTGCATGAATCTACAACACGCAGCATATTTCCCTTATCTGATCAACCAATCGGTCATCCCTGGATAACAAACTACCATACTGAAGTTCGAATCTCTATTCCTCGTACCATTAGTGTGATCCAGTTTGTGAGTCCCACTTAGAACTTCACCACGATATGCATTATGCACTAAATGCGTATGTACAATAATCACATTTTCAAAACCAGTTTGAAATCATATAGTCTTGTCAAAAGACAAATTTTCAAAAGTTCTTTCAAGAGTTTGAAAACTCGAAACATAAACTTTTGTAAGATCACAAAATAAATTTTCGAAAATTCAATTGGCTCGCTGGTGCCAAGTATTCGATAACAGTTTCCTTTGAATCCACGCGATTTTGAATTTTTAAAAATGAAAACCATGCAAATGCTTGACCACATCCATACTCCTGTATACCAATTCGGTTCGTTACCAATATTCACTGATATTCCATCGAAAAGCCACACAATAAAGTTCCACAATCTCAATGTATAGACTCCGACAAAAACTCCTTTTCCACATATGACTCGCAACGTCAACCATTATCCCATCCTGGATCACCTCAATTATGCTATGACAAAACATTGAATAATTGCAGATCAAATACAATGAAAGACTACCCGAGAAGTTTCATTTGAACCAATGAACCAAAACCCCGAAAGGCAGTAATAAAATAGATAAATGATTGGTAAAGTGTTTTACAAATCTCGGGAGTCTTAGAAAACAGAAAAGCTTTCTTTTGAACATTAGGGTCTCATCCCGTATCTCGTTCCACATTATGAGAAGTTTAAAAAGTAGAAAACCCTTTTTGGACCTCAAGTCCTGAGTTATAAATCTATTTCAAAATCGATTGGGTCTCGGTCCAAAAATCATTTTTCGTAAAACATCCGTGAAACGTTCATTTTGAAAAGTATCATTTTCAAATGCTCAAAAACAGTTCATATATCACAAAATGAACTAACATGACTACATGTTCTTCTCAACAATTCACAGTCCTTCTCCCGAATACACAATTCCGTCCCAAAATCTAACCAACATACTGATTTCCAAAATCATCAATCATGTCCCAACCCTATCACCTCATATGGTAACGCATAACATCTACTGAATCTCAAAGCATATCAACTTAGAACGACAATAAATCTCAATGCAATTCAAAAATACAAATACTTACAGATCGTGAAGCCGACGATTCCCCGTGATACTGGCACATGTCTCAACTCTAGAAAATACTCGATACAGACATTTTCAAAACACACGTATTGCAAATTCAGTTCAACTCGAGAACACAACATAGCTATATCTGAAGAAACATGTAATACTATTTGGAAAAGTTTATAACAAGCCCAGTACTACACTGGAAAATCACATAATGCACAAGCCCGAGTGAACAACAAAAACTCGTAGCTCAAACAGTTGTCAACCGACAACTCGAACGACACGATAAAAGCACGACCCAACTCGACCCGACTGCCTAGGTTTTCTCAATCTAAGCTCTGATACCATATTCTGTAATACCCACAGATCCGACCGGGAATATTACAGTGCCGTGGGCCTCAGAATGGAACCCACAAGGCTAAACGAAATATTCGCAAACATTTACAAATGCCCAAGAGGCCAACGACGGTACTATCTTTAAAACATTTGAAGACTATAAAAATCTGTTTATCAAAACCGTCGTAAAATATCGTTTGAAAGGACAAGGCCTGAAATGCCAGAACTCAATAGTTTAAAACATACATTAAGCTATCGCTTACACGTACCGACAAAATAGTTTAGAAAACGGTTTCCAAAGTAACCCTAGTTAGCAGATACCAATAGGCCATTTAAAAATACTCACGCAGCAGAAAAAACACACAATTAAAAATACTCTAGCAGTGGAGTACAACAACTGATCAGAAAACTCAATTTACAAAAACATGCCCTAGCCAGTATCCTCCGGGAAGCTCATTTCTTCACGACCGCTACAAGATTGATATCCAAGAACCTAAAAAGAAAGCCCACGATGGAGTCAGCCATAATATCCAACAATGATATCAATCACATCACATTAATAATTACATACCAATGGAAATACTAAGTAAGAATACGACCAATGTAATCTTACCGTCATAGCTTTATTTACTCAAATAATTTTTCATCAGATTAACCATCATCACAAGCACATCTCGCAATCTCGATTAATCAATAAACTCAAACATAACATCACACGGTACCCCAAGAAGTACCCAGGATTCTCAATACATCATCATAACTCGTAGTACAGAAATATACCAACTCTAACCAATTCGATCCATCGGATAGCATCATCAAATCCCAAGACGTTAACCGATTGCCCATCAAAAGACAAATACCAAAGGAAATACGAAACATACCTCAAGATATGAAATGCCACGACAATCATGTCAGTCTAATCCGAGGTCAGATCAATACCACACACGGACATGGTCCTATCACAAGACCTACAAATGCATACTCATATGACTACGTCAATATGCTCAAAACAATATCAACAGTGTATACTCAATGGAAATCCCATGACCCAGCGTCCTTAGCATAGGTCCCAAGATGATCCTACCAGATCAACACGAGGTGGATAACCAACAATATACATATACACAACAACACATGATAAAACCAATGATGCGAATCCACATGATTCCATCAACACAATATTGGGTAATCCAATGATCCAGCGCCCTCAGCATAGATCCCCATGATGATCCCGTCGGACCAACGCATGGTGGAAAACCTATCCAACGATCCAGCGCCCTCAGCATAGATCCCCATGATGATCCTGTCGGACCAACGCATAATAGACATCCGATCCAGCACCCTCAGCATAGATCACATGATCTCACAGGATCAACACAACATAAACAATACAATTATGCATACACATATGCAACTCAATATGTTCATCAACATGAACAACATATAAATCAAAACATGAACGACACTATGATGACACAACTAGGACGACTTCATGTTCAGCAACATGAATGACAACCTGCATGATCAACAACATCAACACTAAATCGAATCAAACTAAGATACTTGTCCCGAGTCCTTCAGGAGAAATCTCGATGTCAAATCATCACCGGCGATTATCCTCAATGCTCGGTGATCCAAACGTACCATGGACTATATATACTCATATCCTCGTCTTTATCATAAAGTAACCTCGATACCCAAATATGTCAATAACTGAAATAAATCATATACATTATGATTTAACTCCCAGAATCGGGAAATAACATAAAATCCAAATGTCCACGGTTTTACAATAATGATCATCGATATATGCATTATAAACAAAATGAAACTGAAACCATTCATTAAACATTATAACTGAGCAAGTAATAACTTGCCTCGATACCGATACGACGATAATGAAGCCGCTACCAATCACGTTGCCTTCGTCTATGAGATCCTCGGCCCTGACCCATGCAATTCACGAACATACTCGACACGACCGCAACATACAATTATAATCACCGATCAATAATCTCAACCTATTGAAGTAATCAAATAGCAATGATCTGATAACAATCAATAAACGACATATCCAACCAATCAAACTCAATGGGTCAACAATACCTCGATCATATATAAAACCAAATAATATACTCAAACCATTTACGAACTCATATCCATCATATGAACCGAAATCCGATAATGACTAATCAATATAACCGATCGACAAACTCGACGATTTCACAATATCTCAATTAGACATAAGTCCGAACAATCTAACTCAAATAATTATGAATTCATAACCAATATACGATTACGGATACAAATGTAAAGAAATCATATTCGGTGATCAATCACAATCTTTACGGATTCCAAATTGATATCATGATTCGTATTTCATCAAGAACATACGAATTCTACCACTACAATCAACAAACATTTGATCTTCATATCTAAAAATACCGATAATTCAACATACGATTGTCTTGCTATGTTAAATTCATCAAGGAGTTCCTCAAGAACACTAAATGATTCGAAACCTTGTTCATAGCCATCAACACAACGTAATTCGATATACTCTAACATCTAAACAATCCTCATTAATAATTCGAGGTGTATATTATCATATTTTCCAATATAGGATCCGCCTAACATCAAGAATCGAAACAATTCTACCAAGAACACCAAGAACACTATGATTCTATAATCATAACCAACATAATCAAGACATAAACCATCATATCCTTCAACATATAGTTCATATATCCTCAAGAATCGTAACAACAAAATCATAATCATCTTCGTACGAATCATTCATCAACAACAACATCAAAAATCCTAAATTCAAGAAGGGATTATCGAACATACCTCTTAGAAGATGAAATACACAAGTAACCACCTCAAGAATCATCACTATCTTCATATCTCAAGCTCCAATCCCATATTCCCAAGCTCAAAATCGACTTAGAAGAATCAAGAATCCATTTCTGAGAGTTGGAGGTGAAAAACGAAGTGAACTTCCGGAGAGAAATGAATGACGGGCGTCCTCTTATAAAAAATTTATGTTCATTACGTACGTAACATATCCATGTTAACGTACGTAACAACCTTTTACGTGCGCTATCTTTCCTTGGTAGCGTACGTAATGACAGTCCAGAGTTAACTGACTCATTTCGTTCAATGCCTTACGTACATAACTCTTGCTCCATAACGTATGTAACACGTACGCTGACTTGCTACAGTAACATACTTGTTAACGTACGTAATGATCCTTCCTTAGCGTACGTAATGGTCGGGGTTGACTCGCCTGTCCACATCCACGCCGAAAGTTGCCGACACGAGGTCCCACCTGCCGACCACAGCTCGTCATGTCTGATTCCCTTGTTACGTACGTAATGCCTTGGCCATAACGTACGTAACACTAGAAACTTAGCATACATAAGTCCTTAAGCTTAGCGTACGTTAAGGGCTCTATACTTAGCCAAATCCAATTGTTCCTATCCCTCTCGACATTTTGGATATGTATACACACATACTGAATACACATATTCAATCCAATAATATTCTCATATGATATACTCAATATCAAAAGCACGATAACCTGATACACGATACCCTCAAACGTAATTGTCGACCAACTACGACAATTTTACCAATACAACTGTCTCAGTTCCGAATTTATTTTATCCATACTGTACAGATTCCACGCTGTACAACATAACTTGGATAAAATAACATTAAATAACAGTAGTAAAAATTACGGATATTGCAGTTACGACCGAGCGTTATGGTCAGTAGGCCCGGGAAGGCCGATTATAGCTGTAATACACTGCCGATTACGGCCGTAATGGCTCGGCAGTTTGGGTATATAAGGGCTGGGCATGGGTGCAGTCGGCATTTTTCCTCATATCTTCATCTCTTTCGCGATCCTTCGACAAGAGCCATGGGTTTTGACTAGCACATCCTTGAGGATCATTTGGGAAGCTTGCTTGGTGTCTATTATCATCATCTTCCAAACCCTTGTTGTCCGGATCGAAGGTAATCCCTTGTAATTTCCTAGAATTGATTTTTCGGAGGTTCTTTCTTGATTTCGTCGATTCATCCAATTCTGATGGAAAGGATGATGTTGTTGGGCATTGTGGATCATGATTTACGGATTGTATATCCGTATCTTGAATTCGTTTGAGTCCAACCTTGATTTTCCTGTTCATAGGGAGCCTTGAGCATTTAATGTCCGATTAAATGCCTCTAAGGGTTTTCCCTTGGTTCTTGGGTGCGTTTCTCGTCGTTGTTAACCGTTATACTTGTAGTGATCATGTTTTCGTTGTTTTCTCTGGAGGATTTTAGGTGTTCGAGGTTTCCCGGTTGAGCCGTGTTCGTCGGAGGGTTCGGTATCGGTTATTGAGGCAAGTATTCTCGTCTGTATGATTTATATTGCGTGAATTGAAGTTGTTTAACGAATCTGTGATAGTTGTTCATTTTGTCAATTGTGCATTATGTAAATCGTCATAGGTGTTACGTTATTAGATCGAGTTAGTGTCAGTTGTTGCTTGATGTATAAGTACGTCATTGGAGGCGAGATATTGGTTAGATAGTACACTTACACGTGTGTTGAAATGTCTAGAGGATCATTGTGTCGTGTGGATTAAATCATGTAAAGTCATCGGTCATATTTAAGTGGTGATTCGTAATCGTGAAAAGGAGTTGAGTTGGTAATAATGATTTGATTTAGTTGATTTTACTTATCAATGTGTAGTGAAGCGTCGAGGATTGTTCGGTTGTTGTGAAGTCGTGTCGGTTGTGTTGTAAGTGCTGTTTGTGGTGATTGTTGTGTGATGCCGTTTAATAGGGATAGTTGTTATGTCAAATCCTTGGTCGTAGTTACGTACTGGTAATGGCCAATTCTAGCAAGTGCCGTAATTATATATATTGTGACTAGCAATCGAGACTTGCCGTTTTGTAATGTGTGGATGTGTTGTCGTTCTTTCACCCGGGGATGGCATGTGTGGCCTCTGAGGGGCGATACTAATGGGTATGGCCACAGAAGTGGACTTGGGTGCGTGCATTGTTGTTCTTCCACACAGGGATGGTTCGACGGGACCTCTGGGGCCGATACTAATGGGTATGGCTGCGGAAGTAGTTTCCCACTCGGGGACAGTCCGACGGGGCCTCTGGGGGTCGATACTAATGGGTACGGCCGCGGGTTACCAAGTGTGGATAATTGTGATGTGTAAACATGATGATATACTGTTTGATGTAATTGTGATATGTCCGGAATATCACAGCGGTTTGGTTCTCGATGTTGATGTACATTATATATTGAATTTTGGTACTTGGCTAGAATGGCACTAGGTTATGTGTCGTAAGATATTAGCTCTTGGATCGTGAGGTTTTGGTATTGGAAAACAATCCTTGATATTGATTTCGTGTATTTTAGTTTGAAGAAATCTGGGCCGAGATCCTAACGATTGTGTAAAGATTATTCTGCGGAAAAGGACTTTGGGCCGAGACCCATTTGTCTTGAAATAGTTCTTCAACTAAGGACTTGAGGTCCATGAAGATTTTCTGATTATATAAATGTTTGTTACATTAAAGAGATTTGGGCAGAGACCCTATTGTTTTGGAAAGGTTTTATTATCTCGGACATGAAGTCTCAAAAGACTTTCAGTCGTTTTCTAAAACCCCCGCGTTGGTATATATTGTTTTTGTAGACTTGTGTTATACCTTAAATATTGAAAACCTCTCGGAAATTTTTTCACGACTGTTGTTATTTTATTGTAACTGATATTTCGGGATATGTTTTCTATAGACTGAATACTTGTACTAGTCATTCCAATGCTAAACCCCTTAAATGGGGGAAATGTATATCATGCATTTCGGGTGTACTTAGTTCGTTGGAGCAACCACAGGGACGACGTAGAAGAAGACGAGCCGCGATACTAATCAAGAGTTAGAGTCCAGTTTGAGGTTGTCATATTGTTGAGTTATCTCCTGTCTTCCGCTGTATTGTATTTTGAACCCATGTGCGGGTATGAGTTTTGTAAAAGAGATGTATATGAACTTTAAGTCATATGTTTGCAGCAAAAGACCTAATCAGTCTAATGGTTCGTTATTTAGCCATGTCGGCAAGTAATGTGATGTCTTGTTTCTATAATTAGCCTGGTAGATCCTCACGGAGAGGGTCTGCGGCGTGTAATATCTCCAGATAGTTTCTGGGGTGTTACAGAGACGTCGTATCCGGGAGCCTCTGAGGGCGGGGCGTGTACTCCGGCCTGGTGTACGCTGCAATGAGCAGCTCCATATGGTTGGTGAATACCGGTGTTACCTAATGCGTGTGCAAGGGGCGGCTCTTGCGGGAGTGAACACCGGTGCGGTGATATGTTCAAGGGGCAGCCAACATAGTAGAGTGAACGCGGGTGCATAGTTGTGCAAGGGAGGCGCCTGGCAGGCTTATTGGTTACGGATATTCGAGTGACAGCTAAGACCCCATTACCGAATAATGTTCGTAATTCAAAGTTCTTTCAAATCGTTTTAAATATTGGTCTCGATATAGACTAAGACTCGTGTTTCCGATAGTTTGTTTCAACTTGTTTAAAATGTTGGTATCAGGGTTAATTAACCAAGGATATTTGACGAGATCTCCGAGGGTTAATTAATCAAGGGTCTTGAGCAGGATTTGTCGAAATGAGAGGTTGTGTCCTTGATTGTGCTGTTATGATATTCTTTGGAATTGGGTCGAGAACCTCGTGAAATGTTGAGATGATTGATCTCGTGATGATATTATTTGTATTGGGTCGAGAACCCCGTGAGATGTTGTAATGATTCGCTTGTGACAGTGTTCTATAAATTGGGTCGAGGACCCCGAATAACATTGAAATGGTTTTCTTGTAAGATTGTTTTCCACATGCTGGGTCAAGGACCCGAGAACTCTTGAAGTTATTTTCTAAACCCATTCAATTTTCAAAACCCCAAGACAGCTCGAGTCAACAATAACATTTTCAAACTATCTTATCAAAATATTTTCCTTTTAAAAAGGGGTTTTCAAACTAGATCTTTTGACTTATTGGGCTCGTTTAAAGATTCATTGGTGCTATGTTTCGTAAACAAAGTTGATGGTATGAATATCTTTCCCTTGTGTAAGTGAATACTCTTCTGTGCTGGTTGTGTGAATGTGTGGAGCATGTTAAGGCTTCACGGCTATTGAGTTTCCGTGTTGATATTTTTTGTATATCTGGTATATTATGTACTTGCACTAGCAAAATTCCAGTTTTCTAACTCCCGAGTTTTCGGGGTGGGGGGTGGGTGGGGGTGGGTGGGTGGGTGGGTGCCTGTTATGCGCTCAGGTTTTGCAGCTCGGGAGCACTTGCGGGATTAGCTTGGAAGGAGATGGAGGACAATGATTCTAATCACACAAGAGTCAGAGTCTTTTCTTTTGTTTCATCTTAGTCGGTATTTTCTCTTTTGGTCGAGTATTCACCCTTGTACGGGTGTAGTTTTCATTTATTAAATTGAGTTGTCATTCATTTCCGTGTTCAAGTTCATTATTGTCGTTGAGTTGTGAATTACGTTGGTTTTTGAATTGTTTTATGACCTTGTCGGTATGTTTTGTAATTATTTTGACCCCGGTCGGTCAATCATTGAGTAGTCTTTTGGAGTTTAGCCTGGTAGATCCTTGTGAAAAGGGTCTATAGCATGTGACATTCCCGGTCGAATTCTGGGGGTGTTACAGATATGGTATCGGAGCTTAGGTTTGCGAAAAACCTAGGCCGTTGGGTTAGAGGTGTATTAGTATCGTGGTTCCGACATCATCTTCGGGCAATCCGTGATGGTAAGCCTCCCGATCGTAAGTCCCCTTATATACGTATTTGATTATATTGTGCTAATGTGTTTAATGTGAACAAGGGGTTGGAACTTGTTGGTGATATTATTGTTTTAGGATATAACATGCGTATACGGTCCGAGTGAGAATGGTTATGTAGTATGCCCTGGAAGTCAAGTGTACTTATCGATTTCTACATTTCATTAGAATAAATTTTTGAGTGTTAATCGTATCCGCTGCACGAACATTTTAAAGTGGTGTTTTGACATTTTCTAACATTATAAAAACCTACGATTTAATGTCGTCATGTTGAATGGTCACGTATTTCGGTGAAAAATCCTTTCGATTAAACATTTTGGTAGAAGATGAAAGATTTTCAATTTGTGATATTTGGAACTCAATACTTTTGAAATATTTCAAATTAGTTACGATTCAATTTTCAATTTTCTTTTATATATTACTCGATATTAATTTTTAAAGTCGATGTATAAACTTTCTCTTCCAAAATAAAGGACAGTATTTACAAGTTTTGGGCATAACGTGACTCGCCCTCTTTTTCAAAAATTTGTTTTCATTGAGTACATACATATAATGATCGTCCTAGTCGAAGGACTGGAAATTGACTTCAGAAAACTTTTTGCTTTACGATATTACCGTTATTCTAAGGATGCTAACTAAACCTTGTGTTGATAATTGTGGTATACTGTACGACTGATTTTTTTTGATAATGCTGAATGGTACTATTTGCATTAGCATGATGAGCCTTGGAGGACGTAGATGTGATGATGGAAGTGGAAGCGGTGAGGTGGTTCGTACGACAACGATTCATGCTACGGTGAAGGAGTATCAAGATCAAACGATATCCTATGAAATATCCTCAGTGATCGAGCCCACGAATGAAGCGAAGAGACCGAGGACATCTGGAAAATTTTTGGGCGGTAAAGAGACTAAGGTTCCCAAACCCCCACGTCGTTTGAACGCGTCGTTTTCACAGTTGGGAGTGAGCGCTGGGAACCCCAAACCAGCATCGGTGACTCTCGGTAAGAAGAAATGGTGCTTCAACTGCAACTGTCAGGGACATATTATTGCAAATTGTCCCTTTCCACTCTTGACTTGTTACCGATGCGGGTGTGAAGGTCATCGGGAGAAACACTGTGAGAAAGTTTCCGAATTGGCAAAGAATGCTACCCTTTTGGCAAGCAGAGTAAGTGACCATAGAGTGTCCCGAAACCCTATGTCTCCTTCTGAAGAGCCTAACATGGGAGAGTAAGGATTTTGTACTACGTCCTAATCATTGCTGTTTCCAACAATCGTGACTTTGATCATTTTTCGTTTCATTGCTTTACGTTTCCAACTCTTGTTGTTCTAAGTTTTGGGATCGAAATGTCTTCTTAGTATGGGGAAATGTATTACCCATACTCTTCTTAGTATTTTTGGTGTTGGCTGACTTTCATTGTTGGTAATTCATTGTGATCCTCTCGACAATTTTAAACTACCATGTTCTACTTAGCCTGCCGTCCTCCGAACGAATTTCAGAGCTGTTTTGTTAAACTTCGTGGATTATTGTGGCCTTTCCACATCTGAACTTGATCCTTGCAAAATTTTGTTCGAAACTATTGTTCCCACACGTGCAATTAACATTTCCGAATGTGTTATGAACTTGGATGCGGTTGGTCGAGCTCGACACATGATTTCAGGACGTCTGAGCCGTTTTGCGATTCTCCTTAACTCTTGGAGCTTTTATTTCCAAACTCATACTCCTCCACCTCGACTTCTCATGTTCACATATAATTTATCACCTCGACTCACGTACCAGATACTTGCTAGGTCCGATCATTGTATTTCTAGAACCTTGCATCCGCGCATTGCTCGTGATGTTTTTGTAATACCCCCAGATCCGACCGGGAATATTATAGCGCCGTGGGCCCCGAGATGGAACCCACAAGGCTGAAGGAATTTTTCGCAAACATTTACAAATGCCCAAGAGGCTAACGACGGTATTATCTATTAAAAACATTTGAAGATTTTATAAAACTCGTTTATCAAAACCATCGTAAAATCTCATTTGAAACCACAAGGCCTGAAATGCTAAAACTCAACAGTTTAAAAATATACGTTAAGCTATCGCTTACACGTATCGACAGAATAGATTTAGAAAATGATTGCCAAAGTCACCTAAGTTACCAGATACCAAAAGGCCATTTAAAAATACTCACGCAGCGGATAAAGACAAACAATTAAAATACTCTAGCAGCGGAATACAACAACAGATCAGAAGCTTAATACACAAATACATGTCCTAGCCAGTATCCTCCGGGAAGCTCATCTCTTCACGACCGCTACAAGCTTGATAATCCAGGAACCTAAAAAGAAAGCCCACGACGGGGTTAGCCATAATATCCAACAATGATAACCATCACATCACGTCAATAATTACATATCAATGGAAATACTAAGTAAGAATACGACCAATGTAATCTTACCGTCGTAACTTTACGAAAATCCACGATTCGTATCCTTAACAACACAATAAGATAATACCGAAATATTTGTACGGTATCTCAACAATACTCAAGGTTCTCAAAACATTATCATAATTCGCGATGCGGAAATTATACCAACTCTGGCAATTCAATCCATCGGATAACATCGACAATTCCAATACGATAATCGATTGTCCATCAAAGACAAGTACCAAGGAAATACGGAACATAACTCAAGATTACGAAATACCATGACAATCACGTCAGTCTAATCCGAGATCAGATCAACATAACATACGGACATGGTCCTAACACAAGACCTACAAATGCATACTCATATGACAACGTCAATATGATCACAACAATAACGACAATGTATACTTATGGCAAACCCATAATATACATATGCACAACAACAATACATGGCAATCCGATGATCCAGCGTTCACTGCCTAGATCCCCCGATGATCCCGTCAGACCAACCCGAGGTGGAAAACCCGTCCGTTGATCCAGCGCACGCTAGCATAGATCCCCCGATGATCCCGTCGGACCAACCCGAGGTGGACATACAACAACAATGCACAAATGCATATAACAATGATACACAATGCATGACAACAACGATACACGCATGTATCACAACATGATCGACATGAAATGACAAAAATGATTAGAGTACTTGCCCCGAGTCCTTCGAGAGCAATCTCGATGTCCAGACCATCACGAACCATTATTCTGAATATTCGACGATCCGAAATGTCACGGATGGTAAATAATTCACGCCTTTGTCTATACCATGATGTATCCTCGATACCATGTATGCCAACAAGAATGTAAATCATATACATTATGATTTAATTTCCCAAAACTCAAATACAACCTATAATCTCAAATCTCCTGTGATTACGATTTATAAACATTGCTATACGAATTATAAACGAATGAAACTGAAACCATTCATTAAATATTATAAACTGAGCAAGTAATAACTTGCCTCGATACCAATGAAGCCGTTACCAATTCCTTGTCGTCGTCTACATGTCCCTCGACCCTGATCAAAGCAATCTACGATCATTCTTGAATACGACCGCAAAGCATGGTTCTAAACATCGATCAATAATCTCAGCCTATTATAATAATCGATTTAACACACATTCGATAACAATCAACAATCGATATAACTAATCCACAAACCCAACGATTCCAAAATATCTCGATTAAACACAAGTCCGAACAATCTAACTCAAACAATTACGAATTCATTCCCATGATTCAACAAAGCCCACATATCGATTCGATAAGGCGAGTGTACAAACTTAACCGAAATATTCCAATCAATTTCTCTTTCAAAACTTCAATCAAACACCTTGAAGGCGGAATTCAAAGGTATATTCGAATCATCAATCAACAAACACCAACCACATCAAGAACACGAAAAACATAATCACAAACATATATATATATCCTTCAACATTACATGATTCTAGCCATCGATACGAACTAAACCACCAAAATATATCATGAATCTCAAACATCCCAAAATATTAGAGTTCAAGCCAATTACCTTCAATCCGGCAAAAGAATCAATAATGATGTTATAATCCTTGTTCCAAGCTTTCCTAGATGTTATCACTTGATAAACCAACTCAAAAGCTGAGGTTTAGGGGTTAAAAACCGAGTTTGGGTGATTTGGGACGAAAGGGGATCGTGTAGGATGGGTTGGGAAATGAAATTCCCGACTGCTTTACGTTTTTATACGCCCAGGCATGTTAGCGTACGCTAACTTCATCAATAGCGTGCGCTACCTGTTCCCAGAATACAGACAATATAGTTTTTGCCATTTTGAGCATAACTCACTCATCCGGACTCCGATTAACTCACCGTTTGAAACATTAGAAAGCTAACTCGATGCTCTATTATACTGTTATGTTTCAGAATTTTTGGAGTTTTCAAGAATCGGTGGTGATTTTCCAAAGTCGAACCTTATACACATTACTTTTCAAACAAGTGTCCAAATCTTATTTCCACTAACATTTCAACATATAGTCTTCTTAATCATATCATATACACCAAGAATCATAATCACTTGCATGTTCATCATCATACGAAGTAAACAATAACAACAACATTAAAACCCCGAAATGAAGGGAAATATTAACCAACATATCTCTTGAAGAAAAACAACACTGTTCAAAACCACACGAATCATATCAATATCCGCATATCAACCATATTATCAACATAACTCAGTAATCCATCTCATAACCATACTCATCAACTCATAAACATGACGATCATCAACTCAAGAACATCATATACAATCCAAAATGAAATCCCAAAGTGGAGAGTAATTACCTCTATGAAGGAATGGATTGAATCCCAAGGTTGAATCCGTTTTCAATCACTTCCAAGCTTCAAATGTTGTTAGGAATGATCAACTCAAGTGTTTGGAACCTCAACTTCTCTCTAAGACCTCTCTCTATCGGTTCACATGAAGAAATAGACGGAAATGATGAATAATGGCCAACTGCACTTATATATATACTGTACAATACTAACGTATGCTAACATCTTCAGTTAACGTACGTTACACACTTAGCGTGCGCTAACTGTCTTTGTTAGCGTGCGCTATCGAAGTCCAGAGGCAACTGTCTTACTACATGAAGTGATTTACGTACGCAATGCCCATGCAATAGCGTACGTAAATGCCTCTATTTAGCGTACGCAAGTGTCCTACCTTAGCGTGCGCTACTCATAGTTGACTCGTTTGTTTGTATGCTTCCGAAGACAGGTCCACACGCCGAAAGTGCTGACGAGGATAAGATTCCTTTTTGTCCGATATACAGTTAGCGTGCGCTAATCAACATGCATTAGCGTGCGCTAATCAACATGCATTAGCGTGCGCTATCACTACATTACAACATCCGTTGACTTATCAGAACGTGCGTCGAAAGTAGCCTGGTCCACACGCAGATTCCTTCCGATCTGACTGCATTAGCGTGCGTTATCTTATATCTGTAGCGTGCGCTAAACCTGCACGATAGCGTGCGCTACTCATGATTATTAGCGTGCGCTAATAATATTACACTTAGCCATTTTCAGCTATTCTTGTCCAACGTCTCAACATACAGAATACGAACATACGGCATACTGAATACATATACTTCTTACATCCAATTGTCGACCAAGTACGACAATTATACAAATACAGATGTCTCGGTCCTTCAGTTATTTTACCCACACTGTACAGATTCCACGCTGTACAACATAACTCGGATAACATTAAACAATAGTAATAGAAATTCCGGATATTACATACTACACCACTTAAAATAAGTTTCGTCCTCGAAACTTGCAATCCGTCATAAAAACAAATAAACCGTTCAACCAAAATATCCCGAAATAATCACGACAACGATTAATCATCATTATTACCGAATAACCAAAATAGCATACTTACATATGCGCCAAGTCGACGATCTCCTGAGATACTAGCAAGTGACTTCACTGAAAAGCCTCAACACGCTTACAATAACAATTCCATAAGTCCCAACTAGATATATTATCGTCAGATGAAATAATCTATCCGTGTCAGATCTTGTCTGCCTGATCGCACAATCAAATCCCAATCCGGATACAAATCAATAATACACAATACAACTGTGAAACAACTGTCCAAAATAATGACAACAGACCCCGAAATATCGACATAATGTCCGAACGCTCATACGATCGTTAACGACGATCAATCAACAAATTAGCCAAGAATATCATCGACATGATAAACTCTAATTCGACCATCCAAAGGTCAAAACACACTTCGAGAATACTTTCACACGGTAAGCTCCAACATGGTCAACACAGAACCACGAAAACAGATATACGAAAGAATAACATTCTCAAAATGACACACCAATAACGTACAGTAGATCTCAATAAACATACCCGACTGGCGAACATATCCAATCCTATATGGAGTGGGAACGACCACTCAATATTCAAAGCAACCAGCATGGGGTCACCATCTCCAATGTCTCAGTTTCACAAAACCCACAGTTCCAAAATTACATCCTGTGCATGAATTCTACATCCTGTAGCATATTCTTCATATCCGATCAATCGACCGATCATCCCTAGATAACCAACTACCATACTGAAGTTCGAATCTTTATTCATCGTACCGTACTGATGCCTTATCCAGTTTGTGAGTCACACTCATAACTCCATCATGATATGCATTATGCACTAAATGCGTATTTATATCGATCATATTTTCAAAACTAGTTTGAAATCATATAGTCTCGTCAAAAGACAAATTTCTGAAAGTTCTTTCAAAATTTTCAAAACTCAAAACATAAATTTTTCGTAAGTCCACGAAATCAATTTTCGAAAAAATTAAATCGGCTCGCTGGTGCCAAGTATTCGATAACAGTTTCCTTCGATTCTACACGATTTCGAAGTTTCAAATGAAAACTATGCAAATGCTGGACTACATCCATATTACTGTATACTAATTCGGTTCGCTATTCCATCGGAAAACCACACGATAAAGTTCCGAAATTTTTAATATATAAACTCTGGCTAAAAACTCCTTTTCCACATATGACTCGCAACGTCAATCATTTTCCATCCTGGATCACCTCAATTATGCTATGACAATGCATTGAAACAAATCAACACAGCGAAAGACTTCCCGAGAAGTTTCTTTTGAACAAGTAATCCAGAACCCCGAAAGGCAGGAACGACATAGATAAACGATTGATAAAGTGTTTTACAAGTCTCAGGAGTTTTTAAGAAAACAGAAAAGTCTTTTGAAATATTAGGGTCTCAGCCCGTATCTCGTTCCGCATTACAAGAAGTTTAAAAAGTAGGAACTCTTTTTCGGACCCCAAGTCCTGAGTTATAAAACAATTTCAAAAATCTATTGGGTCTTGGCCCAAAAATCATTTACGGTAAAACATCCGTAAAACATTCATTTTAAAAAGTATCATTTTCAAATGCTCAAAAACAGTTCATATATCTCAAAATGAACTAACATGACTACATGTTCTCCTGAACAATCCACAATATTTCTCCCAAATGCACAGCTCCGTTCCAAAACTTAATCGACATATTGATTTTCAAAATCATAACTTCTCAAGATCATCAATCCTGTCCAAACTCTGTCATCTTATACTGTAACGCATAATATCTTTCTGAACCTCAGAACATATCAACTTAGAATGACAATAAATCTCAATGCAATTCAAAAATCTAATACTTACAGATCGTGAAGACGACGATTCCCCGTGATACTGGTACATGTCTTGACTCAAGAAAATACTCGACACAGATATTTTCAAAACACACATTTTGCAAACTCAGTTCAACTCGAGAAAACAACACAGCTCTATCTGAAGAAACACGTTAACACCATTTGAAAAAGTTACAACAATCCCAGCACAACACTGGTAAATCACATAATGCACAAGCCCGAGTGAACAACAAAAACCCAGAGCTCAATCACTTGTCAACCGACAACTCGAATGACACGACAAAAGCACGACCCAACTCGACCCGACTGCCTAGGTTTTCACAACCTAAGCTCCGATACCATATTCTGTAACACCCCCAGACCCGATCGGGAATATTACAGCGCCGTGGGCCCCGAGATGGAACCCACAAGGCTGAAGGAATTTTTCGCAAACATTTACAAACGCCCAAGAGGCTAACGACGGTATTATCTATTAAAAACATTTGAAGATTTTATAAAACTCGTTTATCAAAACCATCGTAAAATCTCATTTGAAACCACAAGGCCCGAAATGCTAAAACTCAACAGTTTAAAAACATACGTTAAGCTATCGCTTACACGTATCGACATAATAGATTTAGAAAATGATTGCCAAAGTAACCTAAGTTACCAGATACCAAAAGGCCATTTAAAAATACTCACACAGCGGATAAAGACAAACAATTAAAATACTCTAGCAGCGGAATACAACAACAGATAAGAAGCTCAATACACACATACATGTCCTAGCTAGTATCCTCCGGGAAGCTCATCTCTTCACGACCGCTACAAGCTTGATAATCCAAGAAACTAAAAAGAAAGCCCACGACGGGGTTAGCCACATATCAATGGAAATACTAAGTAAGAATACGACCAATGTAATCTTACCGTCGTAACTTTATGAAAATCCACGATTCGTATCCTTAACAACACAATAAGATAATACCGAAATATTTGTACGGTATCTCAACAATACTCAAGGTTCTCAAAATATTATCATAATTCGCGATGCGGAAATTATACCAACTCTGGCCAATTCAATCCATCGGATAACATCGACAATTCCAATACGATAATCGATTGTCCATCAAAGACAAGTACCAAGGAAATACGGAATATACCTCAAGATTACGAAATACCATGACAATCACGTCAGTCTAATCCGAGATCAGATCAACATAACATACGGACATGGTCCTAACACAAGACCTACAAATGCATACTCATATGACAACGTCAATATGATCACAACAATAATGACAATGTATACTTATGGCAAACCCATAATATACATATGCACAACAACAATACATGGCAATCCGATGATCCAGCGTTCACTGCCTAGATCCCCCGATGATCCCGTCAGACCAACCCGAGGTGGAAAACCCGTCCGTTGATCCAGCGCACGCTAGCATAGATCCCCCGATGATCCCGTCGGACCAACCCGAGGTGGACATACAACAACAATGCACAAATGCATATAACAATGATACACAATGCATGACAACAACGATACACGCATGTATCACAACATGATCGACATGAAATGACAAAAATGATTAGAGTACTTGCCCCGAGTCCTTCGAGAGCAATCTCGATGTCCAGACCATCACGAACCATTATTCTGAATATTCGACGATCCGAAATGTCACGGATGGTAAATAATTCACGCCTTTGTCTATACCATGATGTATCCTCGATACCAAGTATGCCAACAAGAATGTAAATCATATACATTATGATTTAATTTCCCAAAACTCAAATACAACCTATAATCTCAAATCTCCTGTGATTACGATTTATAAACATTGCTATACGAATTATAAACGAATGAAACTGAAACCATTCATTAAATATTATAAACTGAGCAAGTAATAACTTGCCTCGATACCAATGAAGCCGTTACCAATTCCTTGTCGTCGTCTACATGTCCCTCGACCCTGATCAAAGCAATCTACGATTATTCTTGAATACGACCGCAAAGCATGGTTCTATACATCGATCAATAATCTCAACCTATTATAATAATCGATTTAACACACATTCGATAACAATCAACAATCGATATAACTAATCCACAAACCCAACGATTCCAAAATATCTCGATTAAACACAAGTCCGAACAATCTAACTCAAACAATTACGAATTCATTCCCATGATTCCACAAAGCCCACATATCGATTCGATAAGGCGAGTGTACAAACTTAACCGAAATATTCCAATCAATTTCTCTTTCAAAACTTCAATCAAACACCTTGAAGGCGGAATTCAAAGGTATATTCGAATCATCAATCAACAAACACCAACCACATCAAGAACACGAAGAACATAATCACAAACATATATATATATCCTTCAACATTACATGATTCTAGCCATCGATACGAACTAAACCACCAAAATATATCATGAATCTCAAACATCCCAAAATATTAGAGTTCAAGCCAATTACCTTCAATCCGGCGAAAGAATCAATAATGATGTTATAATCCTTGTTCCAAGCTTTCCTAGATGTTATCACTTGATAAACCAACTCAAAAGCTGAGGTTTAGGGGTTAAAAACCGAGTTTGGGTGATTTGGGACGAAAGGGGATCGTGTAGGATGGGTTGGGAATTGAAATTCCCAACTGCTTTACGTTTTTATACGCCCAGGCATGTTAGCGTACGCTAACTTCATCAATAGCGTGTGCTACCTGTTCCCAGAATACAGACAATATAGTTTTTGCCATTTTGAGCATAACTCACTCATCCGGACTCCGATTAACTCACCGTTTGAACCATTAGAAAGCTAACTCGATGCTCTATTATACTGTTATGTTTCAGAATTTTTGGAGTTTTCAAGAATCGGTGGTGATTTTCCAAAGTCGAACCTTATACACATTACTTTCCAAACAAGTGTCCAAATCTTATTTCCACTAACATTTCAACATATAGTCTTCTTAATCATATCATATACACCAAGAATCATAATCACTTGCATGTTCATCATCATACGAAGTAAACAATAACAACAACATTAAAACCCCGAAATGAAGGGAGATATTAACCAACATATCTCTTGAAGAAAAACAACACCGTTCAAAACCACACGAATCATATCAATATCCGCATATAAACCATATTATCAACATAACTCAGTAATCCATCTCATAACCATACTCATCAACTCATAAACATGACGATCATCAACTCAAGAACATCATATACAATCCAAAATGAAATCCCAAAGTGGAGAGTAATTACCTCTTTGAAGGAATGGATTGAATCCCAAGGTTGAATCCGTTTTCAATCACTTCCAAGCTTCAAATGTTGTTAGGAATGATCAACTCAAGTGTTTGGAACCTCAACTTCTCTCTAAGACCTCTCTCTATCGGTTCACATGAAGAAATGGACGGAAATGACGAATAATGGCCAACTGCACTTATATATATACTGTACATTACTAACGTACGCTAACATCTTCAGTTAACGTACGTTACACACTTAGCGTGCGCTAACTGTCTTTTTTAGCGTGCGCTATCGAAGTCCAGAGGCAACTGTCTTACTACATGAAGTGATTTACGTACGCAATGCCCATGCAACAGCGTACGTAAATGCCTCTATTTAGCGCACGCAAGTGTCCTACCTTAGCGTGCGCTACTCATAGTTGACTCGTTTGTTTGTATGCTTCCGAAGACAGGTCCACACGCCGAAAGTGCTGACGAGGATAAGATTCCTTTTTGTCCGATATACAGTTAGCGTGCGCTAATCAACATGCATTAGCGTGCGCTATCACTACATTACAACATCCGTTGACTTATCAGAACGTGCGTCGAAAGTGGCCTGGTCCACACGCAGATTCCTTCCGATCTGACTGCATTAGCGTGCGTTATCTTATATCCGTAGCGTGCGCTAAACCTGCACGATAGCGTGAACTACTCATGATTATTAGCGTGCGCTAATAATATTACACTTAGCCATTTTCAGCTATTCTTGTCCAACGTCTCAACATACAGAATACGAACATACGGCATACTGAATACATATACTTCTTACATCCAATTCTCGACCAAGTACGACAATTATACAAATACAGATGTCTCGGTCCTTCAATTATTTTACCCATACTGTACAGATTCCACGCTGTACAACATAACTCGGATAACATTAAACAATAGTAATAGAAATTCCGGATATTACAGTTTTGGGCCTGAGCAAGTAGTTATTTTTCCTTGATTGTTCCACCGCTCTCTATTTTAAGTTTCGGGACGAAACTTATTTTAAGGGGGGTAGAATGTAATACCCGAGATTTTCATTCTGATTAATTTAAATTTTTCTTTTTAGACTGGAAATTTCTCGGTTGTCGAGCGTTGGTATTATTTTCTTTGACGATCAATTTTGTATATTATTTTCATTTCGGATCGATGTTGTTGTCCGCGAGCGTTTCGTCATGTTCGTTCTGTGCGTTTTTGGCAATCGAGTCGTCGGGCCATGGCAGCTGGGCGCTGGCCGGACAGGTGCGGCAGGAACCGACACTGCGGCTGGGCAGTGGCCAGAGGGGTGCAGCAGGGATCGGCATAGCACACGCTACTGCCGGAGGACTGCGCACGCTAATAGGAAGGAGTAGCACACGCTATTCGGTAGCCATCGCATGCTACCTCGGCTGGGCCGAGAGGCTTCTGAGGTTCTGGACTCCGGAAGGTTGGCGGGTAACGCACGCTACTGCCGGTCACTGCGCGCGCTAACTGGCAGGTGTAGCGTATGCTGCTTGGCAGCCAGCACACGCTACCTGGCCGAGTGGGTCAGTCCAGCGGGTTCTGGAAGAGTTGACTGGACCAAGGCCGACCCGTTAGCGCACGTTTTCGGCACTCTGGCGCACGCTAATGCGCCTGTCTATATATATGATTGAGCAGCCCTGTTTCCACCCATTTTTCACTTCTATCCTTTCCCTTCCGCGGCCAGGGCTTTGGTGACCATGGAGACATGTTGTTAAACAACAAATCCAGGAAGTTCCTGAGTTCATATCATTGATTGATCGTCCCATAACCTCCTCCGATCGACCGAATCAAGGTTGGTTTTTCCTAAAATCTAAACTTTGGGAAAGTTGGGGATGTTGATAGATTTCATCCGTTCGAACCATATTAACCCGACACCCGCTTATATGTCCTCCTGGAACCTGAAATACATGAAATGTACTTTCCCCGAATGGGGTTAGCCGGGGAATAGTTAGTGCAAGTATATAGATTACGAAACAATATTTCTTGAACGATAAAGTAAGCATATCATCATTTCCCAAAATTCGAGACTACTATTCCGGAATAACTAAATCTCATATCATTTCAAATTTCAAGTATATACGTGATTAAACGTGGATCGCACCAAAATCAACGACCCCTCAGAGGACCCGTCGGCCCGTCCCAGAGTGCTTAACCCGAAGATGTTCATGGACCGCACAAGAAGCGACGACCCCTTAGAGGACCCATCGGCCCATACCATAGTGAGCATATACTCACACACACACACACACATATACTTCACTTTGAAAGTCAAGAACCTATAATAATAAACATATACTTGCCTTTGAGACACATTGGAATCGAGGGGAAAAGGTATTCAAGTTCGGTTGGTCCAAGAACGCACTATTGGCCCTAAACGATTCGTAAGGAATATAATAATCAACAATAAATACTAAATTCACAAGAAGGCACTCCCGAAACCCCGTCTACGATTCATAATAATCAAAGGATATTCACATAGAGTTTGGAAATCATCCAAATCCTCTCAAATCCGAGTAATACACGAAAGTATTCATGTATTCATATAAGGAAAACTGTGGGTACGGAGTAGATACTTCATAATCTCAAGGATTTCAAGCTTCAAAACGAATTAAACAGATGAATCTAAGAAAACCCCCCAAATTCCCCAAACTAGGGTTCCAAGGAATTTACCTTGGTAGGGAGAAATGGATTAGACGTTGTTTAATTTTTGTTATTAAATCAAAAATGGTGATAGATGATGAAGTATTGCACCAAATTACCTCTAGATTGTCTACATCGCACTCTATCGTCGGTAGGATTGGGAAAATAATAAAAAATAAGAAGAACACGGACGACCAAACTTATATACTGGACTCAGTTAGCGCGCGCTCGCTGCCAAATTAGCATGCACTAATAAGCCTTAAATGAAATGGTCATTCTGCATCAGCCCGTTAGCATGTGCTAATACTATCCTTAGCATGCGCTAATGAGGTAGTCCAGTGAAAGACATAATGTTCTATTCATACCAGTTAGCGTGTGCTAATTGTGCCTTAGCATGCGCTAACGAGGCAATACAGAGAGTATGAGACGTTCTGCCTCAACTCATTAGCGTGTGCTAACAGCTTTAATAGCATGTGATAATGATACACACTGGCACACGCCATCACTATACTTTAGCGTGCGCTAATCCTTCTGCACAGCAGCTCAGTTGTGCAGCCCAATCAGTCCGAACAAGCCCCGGATGATACAAAACTCGAAGATTAACAATATCCAATGAAGCGCTTATGAAGAGCGTCAACATACGGACATAAGCGCTAAACAAACACGTGATTTTGACCACCCGAATGTACGGAAAAACAAATACAGGAAAATACACCCGAAACTTTTGGGAATTACAAAATGGACTAAACAATATTACCAAAACTCACAACATATCTAAAAATATTAAACGAGCTTGTAGAAACATCGAAATGACAGTTTCAAACAAGATTACAGAAATCGAACCTAAATGCGGAAAGTCGTAATGTTTCACGGATTCAACTAAAACAGCCTCGAAACTAATTCAAATGGCAAAAAGTGCAAAATAAGATAGTTCCAAAATATCAAAACGATTACAAGCGAGTCGCCAAAATCGGAAAAGTACAAAAATGAAAATTATCAAAAGTAGAAAAATACGGACAGTGGAAAAATACAAATAGTAGAAAAATATGGATATTACAGAGGTAATCCCAGAAGATCATCTGGAAAAACATCTGAATACTCATTAAAAATTGGAATCGAAGAAAAGTCGACTCAGCCTTCCTCCGACTTTAAAGCATAACACCAATAACCTGTGCAACCCTTATCAGAAGTTTCACGGCCTTTATGGCACTGATAAGCAATTTATGCTGACTTAGTTTTTGGACCAGAAAAGAGTACTTGAAACCATCCCCAGTCATCATAGTGATAACTCTAGTGCAATTGTTCATAATGACTCCGTAACTATGGTCGGGATGGCCAGTCGTATGATCTGAGGCAGACGACGGGGGGTAATGTTAATGTGGAAGCCACTACCATTATTCAGCAGGTGGCGACCCAATTAGCGCAGATGAATCAGAATGTGCAACGGAATGAACCTCCAGATGGGAATAACAAATATAGTGAGTGGCTACGAGACGTGATGAAGATGCATCTACATCTTTTTGTGGGTTCCTCTGATTTAATAGGTTGGGAGAATTGGCTATTCTAGTTGGAAAGAACATTCGATGATGTAGCCTGTCCTGACGAGAGGAGGGTACCCATTGCTCAGTACCTCCTCGACAAGGAAGATGTAGACTGGTGGGAGGCAGTAGCGCCTATAAATCCTACGGCTACATGGGACGAGTTCAAGACCGCTATGGAGGCCGAATATTGTCCGTCGCCTGTTCGAGAGCGCAGGATTGTTGAGTTTTTCTCGGCTACACCCCAGGATGTGTCGATATCTCAGGCTATAGTCGATTATAATCGATAACTGTGTTATGTTCGGGATCAAGTGAAAAGTGAAGCGGACAAGGTTTGTTATTTCGATATGCGTATAAAACCTCATGTCCGACAGTGTATAGCTCCTTTCATATGTACCACTCTGAATGTTTATTAAGATCGAGCCTTGGCATTTGAGATGGCTTTATTGTTGGTAGAACTTACAACTGTGACAAAGAAGCTGAAGATTTCTGATAATTCATCGGGAAGTATGGGGACTGGTATTCCTAAACCTCAACCCTCGTATCATTCGGTTGTGGATCCTTCTAGGTTAGTTGGAAGATCTAAGAGATCCAGATCGGTATCACTAACTATTGATAACTTGCCTAGATGTTTTAACTGTAATGTTCTGGGCCACGAGCGTGCGAATTGTAAGAAGCCATCGGTGACTTGTTATAGTTGTGGACACGAGGGGCATCGAGTTCAGTATTGCGAGATAGTATCTGGTTTAATCGCTACTCAGGCTTCGACGCTAGTGTTGAGATCAGCTCGTGGAGATCATTGATTGTAGATTTTCTTGCTTTTGGTTGTTTCATGTTGTGGTTCATTTTCAGTTTCGGGACGATGTTTATTTTTATTGGGGGAGAATGTAATACCCGAGATTTTTACTTCTGGTTATCTTGAATTGTTTGTCATTTTCTTCAGTATATTATTTGTCTGTTGTTGAGTGGTTGGTATTATTTACTCGTCGATTAATACGTGTTGCTATCGTGCTTTCGTATTACGATGTAAAACGTATATGTGGTGCTTGTGTTTATGTAATCATATGTCATGCTTTGTTATTTGTTTGTTTTCGATTGGGATCATTGATGTTGTCCATTAGTGTTTCGTTGCATGTTGAATGATCGTTGTTTTATCGAGGAGTATCATTGTGCATTTGGGTCGATTTTGTAAGATCACCACCGGCACTTATAAAATCTAAAAATTCTGAAACTCTACAATGTGATAGATCATCAAGTTTTCTTTCCAATGGTTCAACCGGTGAGTCAATCGGAGTCTGGACGAAGGAGTTATGGTCGAAATAGCAAAGACTACACAGTGAGCATATAGTGTAAGCACACGCTAAACTCACCCATTAGCGCGCGCTAACGAAGACTGGAAGAAGGTTTTGGACTGAATTTTTCAGACAATAGCACACGCTACACATTCCATAGCGTGCGCTAACTGTTGACAGTATATATAGGACTGTATAGGTCAACTTTCGTCATTTCTTCCTCTCCTTTCTTCCTTCTGGCGATCTGGGCGATCTTGAGGGTGTGTAAGCGTGGACTTTGGCCTGATATCCTCATACATCAACATCTTTGAGTTCCTAGTACGGATTTAACATCCCAACATATTTCACCATTTTAATCAAGGTAAAATTCTTAGAACCCTAATTTTGGGTATTTTTTGGGGTTTTCCTCTTGATTTCAATTCTGGTTCGATTATGATGAAACGACTATGTAATTCTTGTTGTATTTGTTGTAATCTATGGATTAGAAACTTGTTTATTGATTTCATTTCATCCGGAACATGATTTTGGATTTCTTGGAACAAACCCTTGAACCATTGTTGTTCTTAGTGTCGATTTGTATTTTATTTAGTGTTGTTAATTCGTGGTGGTATTATTCTCGTAGTGTTCGTGGGGCTGTTGGGTTCTTGGAAGTTTCGGGGTTGCTCGGTTGCGTCCATTCGTCATTTCATTCGCTCGTGGTTTCGAGGCGGGTATCTTGCCCATACACTTCGTGTTTCGTAGATGTAATAGTTGGTAATTGACTATGTATGTTTTTAATGAGCTTTCAAAAGAATCGGTATGTTCTCGATAAAGATTTTATTCGAAATCAACCCGTGTGTTTGTAAATGAATGTGTCGTTCTGAGAATTTTTATTAGTGTTGTATGTTGGAATGCCTTGTTTACGTGTGGTATCGTTGTGTGTGACTATATCGCTAGTGGACTTAAGGTTATATCCTTTCGGCAAGGTGTGTGTGTGTGGATATGTGTGCTTATTGATGAGTATTGTGATGTGTGATATTGATTGTATTGTTTGATGAATCTTTTGTAAGGAGGTAGTGCTATTTGGTGTTGTTCGAGAAGTATATCTCCTTGAGGTATGTGAATGTGGTGTTATTGATATGCGCTGTGGATTGTTGTGTTGATGTGTGGAACCAGGTAGGGTCCGACGGGGCCTCTGGGGTTCGTTACTTGATGAGTACGAACAGTATATGTGTGGAACCAGGTAGGGTCCGATGGGGCCTCTGGGGTTCGTTACTTGATGAGTACGAACAGTATATGTGTGGAACCAGGTAGGGTATGACGGGGCCTCTGGGGTTCGTTACTTGATGAGGACGAACAGGATATGTGTGGAACCAGGTACGGTCCGACGGGGCCTCTGGAGTTCGTTACTTGAGGAGTACGAACCATATTTGTGTGATGCCAGGTAGGGTCGGTTGAGGCCTCTGGAATTCGTTACTTGATGAGTACGAATAACATTTTATTGTCGGATTTGCATGACTCGTGTTTATATTCTAGTTGTCGGGAACCGAGTAAATCTTTGGGTTGTGACCCTAAGTGATTTATGAAAAGATGAGGACTCTTTAGTCCCAAAATCTTTTCCCCTAAAAACTCCCGAGACCTATAAAACAGTTTAAAAATTGTTTACTTACCTTATTCGTGCCTTTCATGGCTTCGGATTATTTTGCTCAAGTGAATTATCTCGGGAAGTCTTTTGCTACGTTTAACTGGTTGGATGTTCTCGATTATTATGTTCTCAGAGTATGTTGTGTATGACTCATATTTTCAATTTATAATTGCACTATCAAAATAGTGGAATTTTGCTAACCCCGACTAATCGGGGGGTGGATGTCTATATTGCGTCCAGGTACATGCAGGTTCTTGGGGAGCAAAACACAGGAACGGTATAAAGGATGATGGAAGACGAATGATACTAATCACATGAAGGCCAGCTCTGAGAGCAGTTAGTCGGAGTTCATTGTATTGTTCTTTCCGCTGTCGTATTTTCTGTTGTGTGCGCTTGTGAGTGTATTTGACCCATGTGCGGGTATGAGTTTTGAACAAGAGATGTATTTGAAGTTTTAAGTTGTATGTTTGTGGTGAAGACCAAATCGGTCAAATGGTTCGTTATTCAGCCATATTGTATGTAATGTGATGTTTTGTTTCTGTATTTAGCCTGGTAGATCCTCACAGAGAGGGTCTACGGCGCTGTAATATTTCCGAGGGGATCGGGAGTGTTACAATTCCCTTGACCGACCGACTAGCTCAGATGACCATCGGTACTTGGATACACTGAGTTCGGCAAGGTAGGGGTAGTTGAACCCGTATCAGAGCTGATGGAAATGGCTACCCCAATGGCTGTGCCACGTCCGCACTCGCGTCCGCGACCTCTATCAGCAGATATTCTGAGGAACATAGAGATAATCCAAGAGTACAGTTCAGATATATGTCATCGAGGTGATCGATTCCCAGAAACATGAATTTACAGGCGAAGCATTTAAGAAAAATAATTAGAGGTAAGAGAACTTACGAGTACCGATCGCACCGAGATGATGGCAATTTAGTGATACTGTATACAAACGATGACTCAATTGGACCCAAAGAGACCGACAGCCTAGGTATCCATGAACCTAAGCTCTGATACCATATACGTAACACCTACAAGATATTCAGGGTATATTACAGCACCGTGAAGCCCTACCATGGGACCCACAAAGCTATACTCATACATAACCATAACATTCAACCGACAATGCCTAAATATAACAAATGAGAAACACAATAGATGGTAACATTCATGATAATACTGAAAATCAATGAATAAGAGTCAACGAGAATTTAACCCATGCAAAGGAACATCATGACATCAACGAAATATCCTTTAGTACTCGAGTACCAAAACTATCCAAAGTACAAAATTACAAAGGAAATACTTAAACAATAAAGACAAAGGGAATGACACAACATCACTCTTGTCTATCATCTTCACGCCGACCTCGTACCCGCTCGTATGCCCACCTGGAACCTGAAAAAATCTCTACAATCGTGTGCGGGTACACGTGCGTGCGTCCGCATGTAATAGTATGTGCATACGTACGTGCGTGGTAGGTGTGTATGCATGTATGAAATGTATTTCCTCCGAATGAGTTTAGCCGTGGAATAGCTAGTGCAAGTATATCGATTATGAAATAATATTTCTTGAACAATAAAGTAAGCATAACATCATTTCATCAAACCCAAGACTAGTATTTTGGAATAACTAAATCTCATATCGTATCACATTTCAAATATATACGTGATTAACCGTGGATCGCACAAGAAGCAACCACCCCTCAGAGGCCTCATTGGACCGTCCTGGAGTGGTTAACCCAAAAATTCGTAGTCCACAGTCCACACCAAAGGCAACGAACCCTTAGAGGGCCCGTCAGCCCATCCCTGAATGAACTTATACTCATACACATCACATATACTTCACTTTAAAGGTCAAGAAAATATAATCACAAACATACACTTGCCTTTGAGACATCGCGAAAAGCTACAAGATGAAAAATGACTGCGGTTGGAAGGAACCGAAGATTCTGAACCTAAATAATCCGAGAAATATCTATCAACAACAATAGAAACGAATTCGAAACTGAATTATACCCGAAACCCCACATATGTTTCGTATAAAACAACATTCAATAAGGTATATGGCGGACCATAAACAACCCTCTTGATTCTTACTAAAATATGGAAATCATAACATGAATTTGTATGGGAAATATGTATTCGGGATAGATAAGCCATACTCAACATGATTCGAAGAGTAATACAAGTTTAATCGTACGAAATCATGAAGAAACCCCCAAATCCCGAAATTTAGGTTTCTAAGAAAGAGTACCTTGTTTTGGAAGGGAAGAATGGACTAGATGTTGCATAATCTTCATTAACAACTCAAAATGGGGATAAATGATGAAGGATTACACCAAATTGCCTCCAAATCACCCTTCTCCTGTTCTATCATCGGTTAGGGTTATAAAATGAGAAGAGATGCTGAAAAACGCCGATGTCTGAACTTATATACTGGACTCAGTTTGCGCACGCTAGCTCCATCAATTAACGTGCGCTAATGAGCCTAAAAAATAACTGGACATTCTGCCTCAGCCCGTTAGCGTGCGCTAATGAATCATCCCAGTGAAGGTTAGACGTTCTGTCCATGCAGGTTAATCTATGCTAGTCCATGCCTTATCATGCTCTAATGAGGCAATATAGTGAAGAATAGGGCCTTTTGCCTTGTCCAGTTAGCACGCGTTAGTCCAAACCTTAGCACGCACTAATGTCTTCTGCACAGCAGCACACCTGTGCAGCCTGGACTATCCGAACATGGCCCAGATGATACAAAACTCGAAATTCAACAACAAATAATCAAAACATTTATGAAGAGCATAAAAATATGAATTCAAATGATAAACAAACACATGATTCCGACCACCAAAATGTACAAAAAAAGAGTACATAATCATATGCCCAAAACATTGAGAAATTACAAAACGGCCCAAAACGTCCGAAAAACATGATTCACGATCGAATAACTATACCAAGGTTCACAACACGTCTAATTATGTTTAATGAACTTATAGGAACAACGAAATGATGGTTTTTTAATAAGATTTACAAGAATCGAACCAAAGCACGATAAATTCACAATGTTACACGGATTCAACTAAAACGCCTCTGAAACTCGTTCAAATTACAAAAAATTCAGAACACGATAGTTTTAAATTATCGAAATGATTACAAGCGAGTCACCAGGTGTAGTCAACGGTACCCCGACCTGGGAGAAAGGTCGATTGGGTCGGGCTAATGTAAGTAGCAAACCATGGGCAGAAGCATTGTACAATCAATTTAGTGATGATTTTATACAGGACGGTACATAGACTAATGGGTAGAAGGTGTGTTGTAATATCCGTATTTTTCTACTTTTGGTAATTATCATTTTTGATGCTTTTCAAGAAATTATCTCGTGTTTGTGAAGTGATAAGGAGGCTAACCTGGCTGTTGCAATCAAAATAGATTTGGCTAAGGCGTATGATAACATTTCTTGGGACTTCCTTGAATCATGTTTAAATGAGATGAACCTCCTGGAACACTTACGGAAAATCATTATGTATGGTGTTCGTTCCACACGTTATATGCTTCTATGAAATGGATCCCCTCTTCCAGCCTTTACCCCGAGCCATGGCCTTCGACAAGGTGATCCTCTTTCACCTTGCCGCTTTGTAATTGTCATGGAAAAGCTATCCCGATGGATTGATGAGGCTATAAATGCTTCCTTATGGCTCCCGATTTCTTTGAATAATCTTGGTCCAGCTGTTATCCATTTGATATATGCGGATGGCGTAGTTTTTCTTAGTGTTGTATCCCAGAGTATTGACTTTGTGCGATAGCTGCTAAATATTTTTGCTGAAAAATCCGGTCTTCGGTTGAACTTAACAAAATCGGTCTACTACTTCTCGAAATCTGCATCTGCTGACCTGCGTGAAGAACTCAGTACTCTGATGAATATTCCAGTTGTAACTGATATGGGATGATACCTTGGCTACCCAATGATTTCTGGTTGTGTTACCCTGCTACACTTCTAGAATATAGTTGATAGGATGCACAAAAAGCTGAGTGGCTGGATAATATGCTTGCTCAATAAGGCTGGACGTCTTACACTGGCCAAGGTTGTTCTAGCAGCCATTCTGACATATTTTATGCAGCTTTTCTGGCTCCCTCCTTCAATATGTAATGATATTGATGTTAGGAATATGCCCTCGAATGCCACTCAGAGGATGAGAGAGTGAGAGCATTGTATTGTAATTATGAACATTAATTGTATAAGGCATTTATTATTGCTATATTATTGTATATCACTGGCATCATGATTTGGTATATAGAATAATAGTCCTTGCATTTGAGAGCAAAAATTCCACTTCTTATGAAGATAAGGAGAAAGGCAGTGGAGTTGTTTAGGGATCGAATGCTTAACTGGTTCGCAAGTCGATAAAACTTAACTGGACATGAAGTATAGACAAGACTTGTATAAGGTGTACTTTGACATATAGAGTGTCTGTCTTCACTAAGGGTTAGTGGGAGCACACGTTATAGGTATGTTAATGGGATTAGTATACTCGGACATGCTCACCTCGATTCGATCACATGAATTTCACTCTGGGATAGTCAATGACTGAATCGAAAGGTTGTGATAGGTATACGTGAACCTTTGACTTGAGGATTCAGTAGGAAATGTGCTTGCGACATTAAGTTAGTCATTAGATTAGTTCGATCCAATTACCGGTTGGTGGGGTCAACCTCGAAATGCAACTTAGCGGACAAGTAGCAGTCTCTACTGGATACCAAGATAGGATTCTTTCTCCTGTAAGTGAGCAGGTAAATGTCCTATGTGGTTAATGGCATATGAGATCATAAGTCTTTGTCCAAAGCATCTGGAGCTAATTGTATTTGATACATGATAGCTTGGTGATCTCGGTTTCTATTAACCAATGCATAGTGTCAGTTATAATAGGGTTTGACATTGTCGTGACCCTAATACTTGATCGGGATATTTGATTGAAGAGTTTATACGTATACAATATTTATAACCTATAGGTTTTTCCTTTCATGTGAATCATTTTGTAATGATGTCATATGTTGTGTGGACTAGAATATATAATCAACATAAATGAGGAGAGAAAATGAGTAGTTTTAGGCTGCAAAACTCACGGCAGAAAGGTGAGAAAGGAGAGAAAGAGAGAGAAAAGAGAAAGAAAGGAAAAGGGAAGAAATAGTTTCTTCTCGTTTAATTTTCTTTGAGATGTAATTTGTACTTCAAATTTAATTCTTTGAGAGTTAAAATTATAAGAAAAATTTATCTTATAACTTCCACACATTAGCCCTCCACCTTGGAGGTATCATGGTGGTGGTTGTATTATTCCGGTCATCTTTCCGACGTGTGATACGTAGAGGCATGGTGTTTTCGGTGCTCGGAATGTTACGAAAACTTGGATTGATTTTCGTTAATATTTAATGAAAGGACTTCGAAGGTATGATTTCTGATTCATACTTTGTATTTATATTCGAATATCCGATGCATGAACGGTCTTCTTAGGGGTTCGGTTTTTATCCGGTTTGACCAGTTTTATTTTCAGCTGCGTAATTCGTTTTTACCATCTAATCCCAATAATGGTATCGCAGCAAGGTCTATGCTATCGTATATACGATATTAGCATTTGGAATGTTTGATTAAATATTTTATGATTTAGAATCATAATTGATTTATCATTATTTTTTAATTGTTCATCTAAATTGTTTTTTTCATGATTTTATGTTATGATATAATTTTTTTTTGAAAAACTGAACTAAATGTGTAATATAAAAATTAAAAAAATATTATTTTTGGATACGGGACGAAAAGACGAGCCGACAAAATGGCCGAGCTGCCGGGAGGCTGCCGTGCGGTCCGAACCGTGAGACCGCGGTCTGAAGTTATTAGGGACCGCAGTCCAGACCTTCAGACCGCGATCCAGAGCCGCGGGCTTGGCCCGGTCCTTGTATTTTCCTGAGGATAGTCCTCAGTATGGAGACATTGGGATACGTCTTGGAGGCGGACATTCCACCAGCTCCTGTAAGGACCAGGGCTAATCAGGAAGAGGTTGAAGCCCATGAGAAATGGGTCAAAGATGATGTCAGGGTTCGAGCTTTCATGATGGCATCTATGAATAATGAGTTTCAGAGGCCCCATGAGAACATGCCCTCTTCAAGGGCGATTTTGGCTCATCTTACTGAACTGTACATGCAGTACAATCGAACTGCTTGGTATGAGATATCGAAGTAGTTGTTTGGTGCTTGGATGAAGGAAGGTGAGAAAGTTGGGGACCATGTCCTCAAAATGATATCTATGATCGAGAGATTGGAGGCTTCTGATTTTAGTATGCATGCTTCTCTCCAGACCGACCTTATCCTACAGTCACTTCCTGGCTCCTTCTCTCGGTTTGTAATGAACTTTTACTGCAATGACATTGCATGAAACATGGCTGGGCTAATGAACAAACTGAGTACGGCACAGTCTCAAATGAAGACTAGTCTGAATGTGGCTTCTCTTGTTATTTCTTCTGGGCCTTGGAGGTCCAAGAACAATAAGAAGAAGGGCAAGAAGCAATTCAAGTCCAAATGAGGGGTACAAAAAGATAAAGGCATGGTCTCAATGTTTCCAAAGAGTAAGGTGCCCAAAAGGGCAGATGTTTGCCTCAACTGCAGTGAGCTAGGCCACTAGAGGAGGCATTGTCCCAAAATTGATCGCAATGCGCCTTCAGGTACGAAACTACTAGTTTTGGAAATGAATTGTTCTATAATTATTTATTCTAATTCATGGATGCTTGATTCTGGTGCAAGCTCTTATATATGTACAATAAATCAGGATCTGGAACGAAGTAGAATGCTTAGAGATGGAGAAGTGATGATGACAGTTGGCAGGAGGCATGGTGTCGAGGCTACTGGCATCGGATCGCTAATGTTGGATTTAGAATCCAGTTTTATTATTACTTTAGAAGATGTACTTGTTTTGCCAAAAGGGCACAAAATATTGTATCAATTCCTGTCTTGGACCACAAGGGATTTTATTTTTTTTATAGGAGATAGATCTTGTCGAATTTATTTTAGAAATAAATTGATTGGTACTGCTACATTGTTAAATGATTTGTACCATTTGAACCTAAAGAATAAAACCACTGTGAACATTATAACTAGGAATCGTGGTAGGGATGAAACAAACTAAGCACTTAAGTGGCATATTAGACTTGGTCATGTTAGTCAGACTAAGGTTCATAAAATGGAGAAAGATAAGCTTACGGGTCTATTGGGATCGAATCCCTATCCAACTTGTGAATCTTGCCTTCAAGACAAAATGACTAAGTTACCCTTCATAAGGACTTTTAAAAGAGCTGCTGAAAAACTTGGATTAATCCATACCGATGTTTGTGGCCCTTTTGAAGTGGCACGAGATGACTTCACTATTTCATTACATTCACTGATGACCATACTAGGTATGGGTTCGTGTAATTAATGAAACATAAATCTGAAGCTTTCGAAAAATTCAAGGAGTTTAAAGCCCTAGTTGAAAACCAAACAGGTAACCGTGTTAAGGCTCTTCGGTCGGACCAAGATGGCGAGTACATGAGTACCGAGTGTGACGAGTTCTTAAAAGAACTAGGAATAGTGTCACAATTTACTCCTCCAACTACTCCACAATTAAATGGTGTATCATAAAGAAGGAACCGAACCTTGTTGGACATGGTTCTCTCCATGCTTAACTATACTAATCTACCAATTTATCTGTAGGGTCACGCGCTCCTTACTACTACACATATCTTGAACAGATATCCTTCCAAGTCCGTTCTTAAGACTCCACATGAGATGTGGAGAGGTAGGAAACCAAGTCTTAATCACATTAGGATTTTGGGATGTCCTTCTTAAGTCAAGAAGACTAAAGTAAAGAAATTAGAAGTTAGGTATGTGAAGGGTCGTTTCGTAGGATATCTAGGAGATTCCATGGGATATCTGTTCTACATGCACAAAGATCTTTATACTTTTACTCATCAATTGAGGGGGAATGCTGTAAGACCCAAGAATACAGTATCCACCATTAATTAACTGTACACTCAGACAGTCAGACAACACTGTAGGATAAAGAATGCATGAAACCTTCCTACAACTGACGTGTGCATTAATTAAGGGGGAATACAGTACGATCCATGAATACAGTATTAATCCAAACATTGATTTAAGAATTGAATCATGTATGTACCTTTTAAGGGAGAACGCTGTACTACTCGCTGATACAGCACATACACTATGGGACATTAATTAATAAATATTATTATTCTATTCGCACTTAAAAACAGTTTCAGTCCACATGCCCTATTTTAAAATTCAAATGTTTTATTCTTTAATGCTTTACATGACATCTGGACTTCACTATAACAAACGCCGCGATTTTAAGATATTTTTAACCACCGTCTAGTGCAATGAGGGAAGTCGAATTGTCAGAAGTGGGATCAATTGTCATTTTCAAAATCATATGGATAAGATGTACTAGTTATGCTTGATTCATCCTGTTCGTTCATTTAAAAGACGGCTCTCATCCCTTAAATCTAACCGTTCACTATTTATAACACTAGTCTTCCCTATACACTATAAAAGGACTTTGTCTTGCTCCCTTCGACTCTTTATGCTTTCTGCATATTAAACGAGTCTAAGAGCGTACAATCTACTGCACTTTACTGCTTTCAGTTTAATTCTTTTCTGCAAACAATGGCATCTTCTCAGACTTCCTCTTAATCAATGATGAAAAGGGACATCATCATTGATGGACGTCTCTTCGTTCGATCTATTATCATGGAAAGGATTCAAACTGAGGCTGAGGACCTTGAAGGCATGGAACTTGTCGTTTCCAGGATTAAGCAGCAAGGCCTATACCGACTTGGAAGCCAGCACTCTGACTTCTATGATGAATGCATCGTGGAAGAATTCTACCTTGATGCTTCTATCAAGTTTCTTTTCTCTGAAAAGAGGAGGAGATGTGTCCGACATTACTACTACCATCCGCAAAGTTCAGATCCGCGTTGATCGTAAACTTCTGGAATACATCTTCATGCTGCCGTCCGAGGGCCTGAAAATGAAGGAGCTTGAGACCTTAGGGTCGGAGGAACTTCTCCCCGCCTACTGGGGATGTTGGGATAAACAATCATGTACCTTGTTTTGATAATTGCCAACATACAGCAAGATTAGTCATCATACAACAAAGGATTCAAAATACCGCTAAGTATGGAAACTGTCTGGAATCTCCATACAACACCCTTCCATACAGCACTGAAGTTAGCCTACAACATTGGAGTGTATAGCTACAACAACATAGTCGTATCATGTTGGATAGAGCATACAGGCTGAAGGTGTTAGGAAAACAAACACTTATCCAACAGGACTGAAGACCGTTGTGAAGGAATCTACTTTATTCACTAAAGTGAAATGCTATTTGAAAGAATTATTTAAATACTGAGCGGATAAAGTATTTAAATACCAACCGACGAGGATCTTCAGATAAAGAGCAAAATTTGGATCTAGCATCTTGAAAGTCAATCGACCAATCAGAATGGATCTTTTCTCACCAACCAGCCAACGGACATATTTATAACAGATCTATTCCAAGTTATAAATAGTCCATGCAAGAGGACATTGCAAGCAGAGATACATATACGGAGATATACTGAACTTCATACGTGATCCAAACACAGAAACCATTATATCAAGATTGCAAGGGCAGACATATTTCTTCGAGCATACTGCAAAACCTAAGTGAAGAAATATATATAAGTGCTCAGCATGAACAACACATCATCAGCCTAAAGCTCATCAAGCATTCAAGCTGTTGTTCAAACTTGTGATTTTACCTTACCTTTAAAGAAAACCCTCAGCCCTGTGTGGACTGAAGAAGCCTTGCTCATTCAGAACTGTGTGTGAAGAATAAGCATTGTAGACGAAGCTTCCAACTGTGTGTGAAGAAGCAGGTCAAAGAACAAGCTCTAGCCAATCTGTGTGAATGGCGAAAAACTTCAACCCTTGTATCAATCTGTGTGAATGATACTTTTGGAGGTTTAGTTATAGTCAGGTAGTTGTGTATGTAGTGATTATAATAAATATTTTACTCCTGTGTGGAGGACCAGTGGACGTAGAGGGGTTTACCTTGTACCACTTTATATTGCGTGTTATTTACCTTCTGCCTTTAGTATTTTGATAACTGTGATTATATGTAAGTATACATTGCAAAACCATGTACGCACAAACTTAACAGGAGAAAGACTAGTTGTTGTATTTACAGCAACTCACTTAAACGAACTTCCGCTACGCACTCACATTCGAAAATCGTACAGCTTGTTGTACTAACACTTTTCCAAGTTGTATTCTGTATACTTAGTGGATAGTGGCCAACAAGTGGTATCAGAGAGGTTGATTCCAAAAAGAATCTGTCGTATTTTGAACTGAATTAGATCCAAAAATCATACATTTTTTTAAAACAGTCTATCTTTCCTATTCTCTACATGGATACCTCAATGATAAACAAGGTTCCTATATTTTCTATTAACGAATTTGATAATTGGAGAATTAGGATAGAAGCACATCTTGCTGCCATGCACGAGGAGATGATTTTTGTCATCCAAGATGGCCCCATCAAGATAATTAAGGTTAATACTGCCGCAAGGATAGAGGGAAAATGACACGTCTTTTGTGTAACTATCGCAAGTGCACGATATCGTATCAAGTAGTAAGTGGACTTTTTGAGTCCGGTTTATCGATCCCACGAGGAATTTAGGTTATATATTGAATTATACACTATTTATCTATTTGTTATAGAGATTTAGATGAGTGAAACACACAATTTAAGAGTTTGGTTTGACAATTGCAAGGCAAATGCAATAATAGTGCAAAAATTTAAGGAAATGAAAGATTGCACTTAATAATAGATTAATAAAAGGTAAAATGAAATAGTTGGGATTACACACTTAGTTCATCATTAGTTATAGAAGATGCATAGGATATCATAAGATGTATTTACTTATTATGTTTTGTAGATTCGATTTTCCTTAAAAAGGCTGTTCCTCTTTCGAATGTCAAAACGCCCCTTATATATTGAATCAATCCACTATATTTCTATGTTGATTGGCTTCAATATATAGCATTAGGTTTTATGAAAATAACTCAAAGAATCATCTAAGGCCTAGAGGTATATATCTATCCCCTAGAAAAAATTAGAGTCAAGATCATTTGATCTAATCAAACATATTTTCTTTCGAAATATATGAAGACCATAAATATCATCATTTATTGGCCAAATAAATAAAGATTGGTAAAATAATGAAAATCACACACAATAATAAGTAATCCATAATAGATCTTTATACAAACTTAAATTACATGACAAACCTTATTTATAATTCCAACTAAGGATAACTTAGCCCATGAAGGCTTTATTCAACATATTACAAGCTTGAGTGGTCATTATTGGTTGAAAAAGGGAAAGAATTGATACTAACTCCCTTAGTAGATAAAGGAGAAAGAAGCAATAAACTCCCTCAACAACATAAACTAAATCACTCTTACATAAATCACTCAAGAACACAAGTGTGTTCTTCACACAAAGAAAAAAATATTATAAAGTGAGAAAATAATAAGATGAGTGATGATTAATGATGGATTTAAGGGGTCTATTTATACACCTAAAGTCATCTAATAGCTCCAAAACTCCAGTATTATTACATTAGATCGGATCAAGGCCAGCCATCCCCTCAATATTAGACCAAAAGTATAAAGATTAAAAAATGATCAAAAATCTGTCAAAAGTTACGGCCGTAACTTTGAGGAGTTACGGATGTAACTATGAGGACTTACGACCGTAACATTCAGATGTTACGTCCGTAACATGGCTATAGCTTTTGCACATTAGTTTCTATGTGAGTTATGCCCGTAACTTTATGATGCTACGCCCATATGGAGTTTCAGACATCATTTTCAGCCTAGAATTTCTTAGACTTTGCATTTTCGTCAGAAATCTTCTTCGGATGATAACTTTTGATATATAACTCTGATTTTGAATCCGGAAAGAGTGCCGAACTCATATCAGAAAGCCCTACAACATGAATCATAAAAATTCAATAAAGAGAATATTTTATAAACATCTTATTTCTTGAGTAAATCAGTAATTCAATCCGATTAAGACTAAATTTACATCTTCATCCTATAAAAATAAAATTATTAAAAACTAATTAATAAAAAGCAAAAATGAGTAGACTATCTCATAATTATGGGTGAAATATATCAATACTAATCACGGATAAGTGTATAAAACTGACACTTATCAGACAACCTCATGCAGAGGTGCTCGAGAAGGAGCGTGAGCAATAGACAACCGATGAACGCAAGCGCGCGAACCTCGACAACATTGAATGCGCAATTTGTCACTCTTGACAAAGACACATTCTCAAAGGTAAAGAGCTATAAGACAGCCAAGGAAATCTGGGATAAACTAAAGATAATTTGTAAGGGAACTGAGCGCTCAAAAGAAAACAAAATTTCAAAACTCACTCAGGAATTTGAATCGTTTGAAATGAAATAATCTGAAACTCTTGAGGAACTTGACCTCATATTCACTGGCATTGTTAGTGAACTTGAAGCATTGGGTAAAGTGTATACCCAAGGGGAGAAAAATTTGAAAATTTTTAGATCACTCCCTGCCCGATAGGACATAAAAACCACAGCTATGCGTGTGTCATGTAATCTCAATGACATTTCTACTTTTGACCTCTTCTCTGACCTAAAAGCTTTCGAGTATGATATTGACAGGAGAGAGAGAAGGCCGAAGAGTCACCTGCTAAGATTACAGCACTAGCCGCTGTATCTAACAGGAGACACAGCATGCCCAACACATCAAAATCTGCCTATAAGAATGCTGACAGTGACAATGATACTCTGTTACAAGATCAAATGGCCCTGCTCATGCACAAATTCAAAAAGTTCATAAAACAGTTTGGAAAGACTGCATACAGGCCCAAACCTTTTCACAAGATAAGTTTTGAATCTTCTCCATCTAGTGATTCTAACCTATGCTACAACTGTAGGAAACCAGGATATTATGCAAATAAGTGTCCGCATCCTAAAGTCCAAAAGTTGCCGGAAGCCGAGCAACAGGAAAAAGATGAAAGGAGGCGTGCTTGGGAAAACAAGCTCAAGGCCCTCATTGACGAATTAGAAGCCTCGTCCGTTCAAACCAAAACCGAGGAATGTCTTCACGCAGTCACTGACAGTGACTCGTCCGATGATGAGCTCGAAGATAAAGCATATATGTGCTTTATGGCCAAAGATATAGGTAGCGATGATGAGGTAAGCTCAACATCCAATATACCTATAAATGCATCTCATACTTTCAAAAATATGATGAATTAATTTAAGAACATTCAAAAGGCCCATGAGACATTGAAACGAGGAATCATACAGCTCGAAATATCTAACTTAGAGCTGAAAGATGAAAATGACTTGCTGAGAAATAATTAGGAAAATATGTCCATTGATTGTGAAAACAGCAAAGTCTCACTTGAAAAACTCATGGAGAGCAATCACCAACTTGGCCACGATCTAAATGAGACTAAGTCTCATAATGAGAGCAAGACAAATGATTTCACTCTACTTGAAGCTAAAGTAAAAACTCTTGAGAAACGAGAAGGAGAACTAGGACCATCTTGAAATCTGTAGAGAAATCATCTAAAAGGATGGAAGAAATTCTAAGCACCGGGCAACATGCTCATGATAAAATTGGCTTAGGATATAACTCATTCTCCAATAAAGAAAAAACTAGTACAGTATTCGTCAGGGGTGTGGAACCCATTCCTGTACCTGAAGTACCCCGAGTCCCACCAAGGTAACAGCTGACCCGCGTACAGCAAAGGCTGCCATTCCGCCACCAAAGTCATCACAGACAGCGGAATCCTCGGCCACCCAGACCTGTAAGGGGTAACCAGCAGCATGCTCCCTGAGCATATCAGAAGCGCCAACAGCCATTCAGAAAGAAGGCTATATCTAAATATCAACGGCATGCACAGCAGTACCTCCAATTGTACAGTGCGCCTAGATATTGGATACAGGAGCCCCGTTATCTATCAAGAGAACAGGCTGCCGCGCAATATCTGCAACATCTTTGGGAATCCAACTGGAGACCCAGGAGGCAAGCTGTAAGGCCAAAGAAAATGGCTCCACCTCCAAGACGGCATTCGTACTGGATAAATAATAATAACCCTGAATTCTACATGCATCACAATTACCAAGGTTACAGCGACTACGTGCCTGCCCCATGTAGACATTATAAGAATGGACCAAAATTAACCTACAGCAAGCCAATTGCTGTCAGGTAAATATGGGTACCTAAAGGCACTAACATCCATGGACCCAACATATAAAGGGGGCCTAAATCTACTTAATTTTTTTGCTTACAGGACATCAAAGAGAAGGACATCTGGTACTTTGACACCGGATGTTCTCGGTATATGACAGGAGATAGAAGAAAGCTGTCAAATTATGTAGAAGGTCGCAGTCCGAAAGTGCGCTTTGGTGATCAATCCAAATGAAGAACAAGAGGGAAGGGAACCCTGCTTGTAGGAAAATTCAAAGTCACCGATGTAGCTTATGTTGAAGGCTTACAGTATAATCTACTTAGTATTAGCTAATTCTGTGACAAACAGTTCTTGGTGAAATTCTATATAGATCACTATAAGTCAAGAACATTCTGACCAAAGAAGTTATGCTCACAGGAAGCAGGTCAGGTAATATGTATGTTGCTAACTGGAAACTTATGAGCTCCACAATTCCGTGTTTTGTTGCCAAAGGCACTGCCGATCAAAGCTGGCTATGGCACAAGAGAATGTCGCACGTCAACTTCAAGACAAGCAACAAGCTCGCTAGACAAGGAATGGTTAGAGGTTTGCCCGATGTGTCATTACAAAAAGACAGCGTCTGCGGACCTTGACAGAAAGGCAAACAAGTCAAAACCACCCTATAAAGCAAATCATACCTGCCCACTCACAGAGTTCTGGAAATGCTATATATGGTTCTCTATGGTCCTGTAGACCCTGTATGTTTGGGAGGTAATAAATATTGTCTCGTTATTGTTGATGATTATTTCGGTATGCTTGGACAATCTTCATGAGCAAGAAGAAGGAAACTACAACAAAGCTGCCCGAGCACCTGAGAAAGCTTCAGATTGAGAAAGGGTTGAGTATCGTGTCCATTCGTTCCGACAGAGGTACTGAATTCACTAACCGCTTTGTAGAGCAATACTGTTCCAACAATAGAATACAACATGAATACTCAGCTGCCCGAACACCTCAACAAAATGGTGTTGTCGAGCAAAAGAACAGGGCGCTCAAATAAGCAACAAGAACCATGATTGCCGCAAGCAAGTTGTCGCAGCGCTTCTGGGGTGAAGCAACAAATACAGCGTACCATACACAAAACCGTTGTATCATCAACAAGCATCACAACAAAACAGCATACGAGGTATGAAACATCAAAACTCCATTAGTTTCATACTTTCACATATTTGGATACATGTGTTATGTTCTGAACAATGGGAAAGACCAACTTAGAACCTTCTAAGAAAAGTCGGATGAAGGGATATTTGTAGGATATTCCTCTGTCAGCAAAGCTTTCATGATCTTTAACAAATGGAGGCGGACAGTCGAGGAATCTGTACATGTAGTGTTCGACGAACCTCACCATGATCCTACAGGAGTAGAATATCTGACTCAGAATATCCAAACACTCTCCATTAATGACCCTCCAACTCCAACAAAGCCTGTCGTAGACTTAGCGATCAACCCCGCAGCTGTAAGATCAGAGGTAGTTGAAGCTGATGCTGTAGAAATTGAAGCTGAAACTATAGTACCACAAGATACAGTACGGGACGCCGAACTAGAACCCGACAGAAGATGGTTGAGAGATCACCCACAGGAGTTAATCATAGGAGACATTGATGCTGGAGTATCTACCCGTAGGAGAATACAGAGTACACAAGGAACTGTACTGTGTGCGTAAGAAGAACCCGAATCTGAGAAATCTCCATTCCTGTATGGAAATCTCAAGCAGAACTTAGAAGCCTTGCCATGTGCACACTTTCTATATTCTTAGCTCAATCCGAACCTGTTTATACTAATGAATCTTTAAACAATTCTCACTGGATCACTTCTATGGAAGAAGAGCTCAATGGTTTCGAAAGAAACAACATATGGTATCTAGTACCCAGACCTGAGCATCAAGCTTTAATTGGAACCAAATGGGTATTTAGAAACAAGAAGGCTGAGAATGGACTTGTTATTAGGAACAAATCCCCTCTAGTCGCACAAGGCTACAAACAAGAATAAGGCATAGACTCCGATGAGACATTTGCCCCTGTTGCCAGACTAGCAGTCATTAGGATATTTTTAGCGTTTGCCGCCCGTAAGAGCTTTATTGTATATCAAATGCATGTAAAGAGCGCATTCCTGAATGGAGACCTCGCCGAAGAAGTCTATGTTGAACAACCACCAGGTTTTACCAACACAAAAGGCGGAGACCTAGTATACAGGCTACGAAAAGCACTGTATGGACTTAAGCAAGCACCTAGAGCGTGGTATGAAACCCTGTCCCTATACCTAACCAATAATGGATTTGAGAAAGTTGTTGTGGACAAGACTCTATTTAAGATACAGGAAGGTGATGACCTATTAATGGTTCAAATATACATAGATGATATTATATTTGGTTCCACTTACATTGCTTTATGTCAAAGATTCTATCATCTCATGCAAAGTAAATTTGGAATGAGTATGATGGGAGAACTTAGTTATTTCCTAGGATTGCTGGTAAAGCAGTTGCCTACAGGAATTTCATCAACCAAGAGAAGTACAACAAGGAGATACTCAACAAGTTTGGGATGAATAACTCCAAATCCTCGTCGACCCCCATGAGCACTTCCGTGCAAACTAGTGATGGCAAAGATGGAAAGCCGGTTGATCAATCACTCTACAGTAAGCTAATAGGCTCACTCCTATATCTAACAGCTAGCAGACCCGATATCCAGTTTGCTGTAGGAGTGTGTGCTCGGTATCAAGTAGCACCTAAAGAATTACACTTCACAACAACTAAACGAATCCTTAAGTACGTTAAAGGAACAGTCGATGCAGGACTGTGGTATCCTAAGGAAGGCGGATTCGATTTGGTTGGCTATAGCGACTCATATCTCAGAGTCTGCAAGCTAGATAGGAAGAGTACAAGCGGTACGTGTCACCTTCTTAGACCTAGACTTGTGTCCTGGTTCAGTAAGAAACAATTGGCAAACTCGTTTTCAACAGCTGAATTGGAATACTATGCTGCTGGAAGTTGCTGTATGCAGATTCTCTGGATGCAACAGCAGTTATCTGATTATGGAATCATTGCCAAGGAAACACCGATCACATGCGATAGCACGAGTGCAATTGCAATAATGCACAATCCTGCATTGCACTCGCGAACTAAGCATATTAATATGAAGTATCATTTCATCCAGAATCATGTTGAGAATAAGGATGTACGGATCGAGAAAATTCATACAGACATTCAGTTAGCCGACATCTTTACCAAACCTCTCAGCACCACCAGATTCTGTATGCTTCGGCAAGAATTGGGAATGCTACAGCTTGACTCCCTGTAAGTGTTTATGCTTTTACTCATCAATTGAGGGGGAATGCTATAAGACCCAAGAATACAGTATCCACCATTAATTAACTGTACACTCAGACAGTCAGACAGCATTGTAGGAAAAAGAAGGCATGAAACCTTCTTACAGCTGACGTGTGCATTAATTAAGGGGAATACAGTACGACCCATGAATATAATATTAATCCAAACATTGCTGTAAGAATTGAATCCCGTATGTACCTTTTAAGGGGGAACGTTGTATTATTCACAGATACAGTACATACAATATGAGACGTCAATTAATATTTTATTATTATTCTATTCATAATAAAATCATTTTAGTCCACGTGCCCTATTTCAGAATTCATACGTGTTATCACTTAATGCTTAACATGACATCTGGACTTTATTATCTCAAACACTAGGGTTTTAGTTAATTCAAACCGCTATTTAGTGCAATGAGGGACGTCGAATTGTGAGAAGTGGGACCGGTTATCATTTCAAAAACAGATGGATAAGATATACAAGTTAATCTCAGTTCATCCTGTTCGTTCTTTTAAAAGACGGTTTCCATCCCTTAAATCTGACCGTTCACTGTTTTGTAACCCTAATCTTCCCTGCACACTATAAAAGGACTTTTCTTGCTCCCTTCGACTCTTTACGATTTCTGCATATTAAACGAGTTTAAGAGCAAACAGCCTACATTGCTTACTGCATTTTACTGCTTTTTTTTGCTACATCACTTACTCTTTTTATTCAGTAATCAATGGCATCATCACATACATCTTCTCTAAAGTACTCGATGGATTATCTTAAAAGGGGGCTTGTCCCTTAAGAAGAGAGACTCCATCATCGACGCGCGTATCTTCGCCAGATCTGTCATGCTTGAAAGAATCCACATCGAGTCCGAGGATGCTGACGCTATGGAACCCATTGTTTCCAGAATCCGACAATAAGGCCTCTACCGCCTTAGAAGTCATCACGCTGAGCTCTATGATGAGCGTATAGTCTAGGAATTCTATCTCGATGCTTCTGTCAAATTCCTCTCTCTGAAAATAGGAGGAGATGTATTCGATATATCTGCTACCATTCGCGGAGTTCAGATCTGCGTTGACTGAGATCTTTTGTCAAACATTTACAGGCTGCCATCTGATGGCCTGACCATGGAAGAAGTTGAGACCTTTGGGTCATAAGAACTCCTTACTTCCTATTGGGGATTGTTTACTGTCGATGCTTCGGACAAAAATGTCCATGCATCTTGCCGCAAAAATAGATTTTGCTTACCTTTTGTTTACTTGCACGATTTCTGTTGTCGTGTTGTTGAGAACAGGACTGGCTCATTCGATATGTGCACTAACCCGCGTTTCACAATGATGGTCGCCATCATGTCTGGTGAACACGTAAACTGGTTCCGGATCGTTCTGAAGAGGCTACAGGAAGAGGCTTCTAAGCCTGCTACTCGGAAGAAGTCCTTTGGCCTCATCCTCAACAACATTCTCACCAAGTGTGATGTGCCGCAATCAAAATGATCCAAGAAGATTGGCCCTGGCAAGTACATAGGTAGAAGCAAACCATCTGCCTACAACAGAGACGGACTCATTACACAAGACCATTTGCAAGATATCTGCCCCTTTCTGATGATCCAAGAGATGTCACCTTCTTAGACCTAGACTTGTGTCCTGGTTCAGTAAGAAACAATTGGCAAACTCGTTTTCAACAGCTGAATTGGAATACTATGCTGCTGGAAGTTGCTGTATGCAGATTCTCTGGATGCAACAGAAGTTATCTGATTATGGAATCATTGCCAAGGAAACACCGATCACATGCGATAGCACGAGTGCAATTGCAATAATGCACAATCCTGCATTGCACTCGCGAACTAAGCATATTAATATGAAGTATCATTTCATCCAGAATCATGTTGAGAATAAGGATGTACGGATCGAGAAAATTCATACAGACATTCAGTTAGCCGACATCTTTACCAAACCTCTCAGCACCACCAGATTCTGTATGCTTCGGCAAGAATTGGGAATGCTACAGCTTGACTCCCTGTAAGTGTTTATGCTTTTACTCATCAATTGAGGGGGAATGCTATAAGACCCAAGAATACAGTATCCACCATTAATTAACTGTACACTCGCATAAATGACAAAGATTGTAGGAAAAAGAAGGCATGAAACCTTCTTACAGCTGACGTGTGCATTAATTAAGGGGAATACAGTACGACCCATGAATATAATATTAATCCAAACATTGCTGTAAGAATTGAATCCCGTATGTACCTGTTAAGGGGGGAACGTTGTATTATTCACGGATACAGTACATACAATATGAGACGTCAATTAATATTTTATTATTATTCTATTCATAATAAAATCATTTTAGTCCACGTGCCCTATTTCAGAATTCATACGTGTTATCACTTAATGCTTAACATGACATCTGGACTTTATTATCTCAAACACTGGGGTTTTAGTTAATTCAAACCGCTATTTAGTGCAATGAGGGATGTCGAATTGTGAGAAGTGGGACCGGTTATCATTTCAAAAACAGATGGATAAGATATACAAGTTAATCTCAGTTCATCCTGTTCGTTCTTTTAAAAGACGGTTTCCATCCCTTAAATCTGACCGTTCACTGTTTTGTAACCCTAATCTTCCCTGCACACTATAAAAGGACTTTTCTTGCTCCCTTCGACTCTTTACGATTTCTGCATATTAAACGAGTTTAAGAGCAAACAGCCTACATTGCTTACTGCATTTTACTGCTTTTTTTTGCTACATCACTTACTCTTTTTATTCAGTAATCAATGGCATCATCACATACATCTTCTCTAAAGTACTCGATGGATTATCTTAAAAGGGGGCTTGTCCCTTAAGAAGAGAGACTCCATCATCGACGCGCGTATCTTCGCCAGATCTGTCATGCTTGAAAGAATCCACATCGAGTCCGAGGATGCTGACGCTATGGAACCCATTGTTTCCAGAATCCGACAATAAGGCCTCTACCGCCTTAGAAGTCATCACGCTGAGCTCTATGATGAGCGTATAGTCTAGGAATTCTATCTCGATGCTTCTGTCAAATTCCTCTCTCTGAAAATAGGAGGAGATGTATTCGATATATCTGCTACCATTCGCGGAGTTCAGATCTGCGTTGACTGAGATCTTTTGTCAAACATTTACAGGCTGCCATCTGATGGCCTGACCATGGAAGAAGTTGAGACCTTTGGGTCATAAGAACTCCTTACTTCCTATTGGGGATTGTTTACTGTCGATGCTTCGGACAAAAATGTCCATGCATCTTGCCGCAAAAATAGATTTTGCTTACCTTTTGTTTACTTGCACGATTTCTGTTGTCGTGTTGTTGAGAACAGGACTGGCTCATTCGATATGTGCACTAACCCGCGTTTCACAATGATGGTCGCCATCATGTCTGGTGAACACGTAAACTGGTTCCGGATCGTTCTGAAGAGGCTACAGGAAGAGGCTTCTAAGCCTGCTACTCGGAAGAAGTCCTTTGGCCTCATCCTCAACAACATTCTCACCAAGTGTGATGTGCCGCAGTCAAAATGATCCAAGAAGATTGGCCCTGGCAAGTACATAGGTAGAAGCAAACCATCTGCCTACAACAGAGACGGACTCATTGCACAAGACCATTTGCAAGATATCTGCCCCTTTCTGATGATCCAAGAGATGTCACTCTGAAGTCCGGGAGTGAAGAGAAACCGAAGAATAGAAAGAGAACATCTCACAGCAAATTACCTCTTGCTGTCGAGAAGTAGACGAATAAGCTAAGGAAGGCTTCAAAAGCTAAGGCTATAGAGGTTACATCGATATCTGTGGATGCCCCATCTACGGCACAACCCGCTGAAACAAACCCACATGGCACAACCCCTGCGGAAGAAATAATTGATGCACGTGCTGCAAATCCCGAGCCTCTGGCGGCTATGACGAATGATCAATTATTTGACAAATTAGAAGGAACTGGCGAATCGGCTGCCCGTTCGGAGCCGACTGTCGCCTCTCCTATAAGGGAACCCACACCCGTACAGGATCCCTCTCCCATCAGGGTACCAACCCCTGTTCGGGATCCCTCTCCAAAACAGGCTCCCACACCTGTTGTGGATCCTATTCCTACAGTAGACCCACATACTGTATGGAGCCCCTCCCCCATTGCTATCATTAACGAAACTATCCTTCAAGTGCAGATTGGGCAAGCATTTGAACATTTTGTACAATAGAAGTCTTATAGGGTTGCACCTTACGACGTCCTGTACAATTGGGCGGAGTGGAAAGAAGAAGAGGTTTTTGCCCTGGAAGTCACGGACACTCAAGATATCTAAATCTTGATTTAATGGGATAACGACTTTTGCCGAGAGCTCATCTCAAATTACTATCTGGCAAAAGAACAGGACCGATTGAAGGGAAAGTCCGAGTCCGTTGACATAGTTCCTAACAGTCCCAAATCTGATCCCGACTTAGACGACGCCTTACAGGCAGGTCTGAGAATGAGTCGAGAGGAAGCTCATGAATAGGAACTATCCAGAATGCAAGACCAATAGGATCAGGGGACCTTGGACAGACATCAATCCCCTCCCCAACAACAATAAGAAGCTGCGAAGGACATCATAAAGGAGGAATCAGTCCCTCCCATATTGCATGAAGCTTCAGCACAGGAACCCCAACCTAAACAAGAAGAAGCCTGCACCATCCCGCAAGAGGAATCAGTCCCTCTGCCGGAGCCGGCGGAAGCTGAGAGTCAGCAGGAGCAATTAGTCCCTCCTGTATGTATAACTACAGAAACCCAACAGGAATAGGAGGAATCAGTCCTCCTGTCGCCAAGACTGACGATGCTGCCCAACCATCTGCCGAGACTGCACCTGATGCCCCCGCATCACCTATCTCTATCATCTCCAAATCTGATGAAGGATTCCTACCTGACGAAAGACCACGTCCTCATATGGTCATGCGTCAACTCAATGGAGCAAAGGATGAGAGAATAGCGCACCCCGGCTCTCCGCGAACAGAGGTCCGAATAGAGCAACTACAAGCCATCGGCCGCCAAACAGTGTTCATGTAGGATGCCATGAAGGCACTGTATGATGTTGGCAAAGAGCTCAATTGGATGAGAGAAACTACAATTGATGAGATGACTGGCCTGAAGAGAAAAGTTACAAATGTTGAAGAAGCTTTTCGCATAGTGCCTAGTGCATTACGGCAAGCACTCTCTCAACTTCAACGGCACAAGGAACAAATTCTCAAATAAGAGCAGGAAAAGCTCAGGATATCCGCAGCCAAGACTGTCGCCGCCCTAACTGGCTCCAGGCTCTTAGGACATGAATAAAAGATCGATGACATGTCTCTGGTGCTCAATTCTCCGGTTGACAAATCTCGAAAATAGAGACCAAACAGGATAACATGATGAAACTCCTGGAAAGCATTAATGCTAAGGTCACTTACCTTGATGATGCCAAAAGGGGGAGAAGCGAGAGAGGCTGGAAGGCAATGGAGGATTGAGAAAGAAAGAGTGATTGACGCTGCATTAGAGGACAGTGTCACTGCTGTAATAGGCCGTCTGGCCTGGCCTGCACAAGGATACAGGGTAACTGGTTCTCGCCCAGAGTTCCACGATCCCAATGTACCCTGGGAAAATAATGTGCAGGGTCCATTGGAGATTTGTCTGCCTGCCAACCGTCAGCCTACACCTGATGAAGTGAATAAATGGAGGAAGAACGAACTGATGAGACACTCTGTTAAGCTTATCAGGGAGTCCGCCATCTTCAATAAGTGCAAGACACTGGTGGAGGCTGCTGATGAATTTGCAAGGATGCAGGAAAAAGTATTGCTCCCCATGCAAATTTTAATGAAATCAAGGCACCGGAAAGGTGATCGGCTCACTCACCCCGACGACTGGATACTTGCCTTCGACAAATCAGCTGAAGGAAGAGCGATCTATCTAGATCGAGACAAGGATTCCTTGGAAAATTAGTGGAGAGGAACCGACAATGATCCTGACAGGAGGCCTTGGAGACATGCTCATTACAGGAGTTAGCATGGATGATCCTTTATCATTGTACTTAGCAGTATGCAATCTCTGTATCTTTCTTAATCAAGCATTGTAATATTTTGATCTTTATCAATAAAATTCTATTTTTGAATGAAAGATTACAGCTCGTAATCTACACTTACTGTTTGATTACGAAATCAATTCATTTGCTGCAAACAACAAGTATAAAACTTGTTAATACTAAAGCTGTAAGAACTTGTCTGCGAACAGTTCATAGGTTAAGAGTATTCAACCTAGATCACACTATAAGATTGTTCTTGCGCGCCAATCATAAGTTTAAGTTGTAATACACAGCCCTGTAGATGTTTACGAATTCTTAGAACTTGCCTGCGAGAAGTTCACATTTTTAGACTAAGTGTTGAAGACCAAATATTTCGATAGAAGACCAAGAAGTCAGCCAATCTGAATCAAGATATTATTTTTTAAAGAGGTTTTGGCATTATCAAAAAGGGGGAAATTTTTGGGATAAACAATCTTGTACCTTGTTTTTATAGTTGCCAACATATAGCAAGATTAGTCATCATACAGCAAATGATTCCGAATGCCACTAAGTATGGAAACTGTCTGGAATCTCCATACGGCACCCTTCCATACAGCATTAGAGTTATCCTACAGCGTTGGAGTCTACAGCTACAGCAACATAGTTGTATCATGTTGGATACATCATACAGGCTGAAAGTGTTAGGAAAACAAACACTTATCCAACAGGACTGAAGACCGTTGTTAAGGAATCTGCTTTATTCACTAAAGTCAAAACGCCGTTTGAAAGAAGTATTTAAATACTGACTGGATAAAGTATTTAAATACCAACCGACAAGGATCTTCAGACAAGTAGAAAAACCCAAATCTAGCATCTTGAAAGTCAATCGACCAATCAGAATAGATCTTTGGTCACCAACCAGCCAACGGACATATTTATAACGGATCTATTCCAAAGTTATAAATAGTCCATGCAAGAGGACATTGGAAATAGAGATACATATACAGAGATATACTGAAGTTTATACATGATCCAAACACAGAAAGCATTATATCAAGCTTGCAAGAGCAGACATATTTCTTCGACATACTGAAAAACCTGAGTGAAGAAAAATATATAAGTGCTCAACGTGAACAACATATTATCAGCCTAAAGCTCATCAAGCATTCAAGCTATTGTTCAAACCTGTGATTTTACCTTATCTTTAAAGAAAACCCTCATCCATGTTTGGACTGAAGAAGCCTTGCTCATTCGGAACTGTGTGTGAAGAATAAGCATTGTAGACGAAGCTTCCAACTGTGTGTGAAGAAGCAAGTCAAAGAACAATCTCTAGCCAATCTGTGTGAATGGCGAAAAGCTTCAACCCTTATATTAATCTGTGTGAACGATACCTTGGGTGGTTTAGTTATAGTCACGTAGTTGTGTACATAGTGATTATAATAAACATTTTTCTCCTATGTGGAGGACTAGTGAATGTAGAGGGGTTTACCTCGAACCACTTTATATTGCGTGTTATTTACCTTCTGCCTTTAGTGTTTTCATAACTGTGATTATCTATAAGTATACATTACAAAACCCTGTACGCACCAAGCTAACAGGAGAAAGCCTAGTTGCTGTATTTACAGCAACTCACTTAAACGAATTTCCGCTACACACTCACATTCGAAAATCGTACAGCTTGTTGTACTAACAGTTTTCCAAGCTGTATTTTGTATACTTAGTGGCTAGTGGCCAACATGGGACTCTTCACCGGCAACGACTCTGACAAGAGTGTCCACCCTTCTTGTCATAAGAAGAAATTTTACCTGCCATATATGTATTTAAACTATTTTTGTTGTAGTGTTGTTGAGAACAGGACTGGTGCATTCGAGATGTGCACAAATCTGCATTTTAGAATGATAGTCGCCATCATGTTTGGTGAACCTGTGGACTGGTGCCAGATCATTCTGAAGAGATTACAGGAAGAGGCCGCCAAGCTTGCCACTTAGAATAAATCGTTTGGCCTCATTCTCAAAGCGGAGTTCATTATGGAAGTTACGGACTCTCAGAACATAGAGGCCTTGATTCAATGGGAAAATCGCTTTTTCCACGAGCTCATATCAAATTATTTTCTGGCAAACGAACATGACCGACAGAAGGGATAATCGAAGTCCGATGACACAGTTCCTAACAGCCCCAAATTTGAACCCGACTTAGACGATGATGACGACTTGCTTCAGGCAGGTCTGAGAATGAGTCGAGAGGAGGCTCGAGAACAAGGACTGTGCAGAATGCAAGACCAACAGGGTCAGGGGACCTCAAACAGCCGACAATCCCCTCCCCAACAACAAGACGCTGCCGACAATGTACAAGATGAATCAGTCCCTCCTGTACAGCATGAAGCTTCTGAATAGGAAGCCCAACCTGTTCATCCCGAAGAAGAAGCCCGCGCCATCCCACAAGAGGAATCAGTCCCTCTTCCGGAACAGGCGGAAGCTGAGAGTCAGCAGGAGGAATTAGTCCCTCCTGTATGCTTGATTATAGAAACTCAACCGGAACAGGAGAAATCAGTCCCCCTATCCACGAGAATGAAAATATTGTTCAACCATCTGCCGAGCCTGCACCTGATGCCCCCGCATCACCTATCTCTGTGAGCTCCAAATCCGAGTCTGATGGCGTATTCTTACCTGACGATAGACCACAACGCCCTAGTCACAATGTGGTCACGCGTCAACTTGTTGCGGATTTTTCGTTAACGCAAGTGCACGTTATCGTTGACAAGTAATAAAGTGATGAGTGAGTATCGTTCCCATGAGGACTAAGTCACTAACTACTGATTTTTATATATTCTAGTTTTATTTGAACAATCGAACTTTGGGTTGCAATTAATTACTAAAAGAATTAATAAAGACTAAACAGTATAAAAGATCGATCAAAGAAGGAAAATCAAATGATGAATAATTCTAGGATTATGAATCCACCTCAGTTTATCCGAATTTACTCTCGATTATCTGAAATTAATGATTTTCCAAATTTATTGAAGGCGAAGATTGCTAAAATACTCTACCGCCTCTCCCGAGGTCAATAGATTTTTCTAAAGGCGAATAACGCACTCTATCCCTAGGTGAATTAATTCGTCAATAGGCAAAAAGCATAAAATCTCCAAAAAGGCCACGTAGTTCCTATGAGTATATTCATATCTCACAGAATAAAACGGTCCTCACCAATAGTTCCTCACTAACTCTCCTCTCCCGATTCGAGTAACGTAATTAAAACAATCCAATTATTGGCCAGACAATTGAATGCATTAAAATCAATTGGGAAAACTCAATAGAAAAGGGAATTATATAGATAATCTAAAGCAAATCCGTCAAAACTTAGGTTTCATCAAAATCCTAGAACAAGGGTTTTAGCCTGACATGCTGAATAATGAAAATACAGAATTAATAAATAAAAGCATGAAAATCAAACGCAGATGAAGAGCTCGGATTCCTCCGTTCTTCTGGCTTCCGCCCTCCGCCTTTGATGTATTCTGCTTCTCTCGTCTGCGATGGTCTTCTGTGATCCTCCTTTTCCCAATCCTCCAAGATCATTAATTAGGGTCTTAAACCCTTATTTATAGCTCCCAATAGCCTCCAAATCGCGTCTGTGTGAGTAGGTCGAGAACTGGCTTCAAAACGGCCCAAACCCGCGCGGAGCACGCCAAAACCGCCCTGTGTGCCGCGGCGCACTTAATCTGTGCCGCGGCACATAGCGTGCAAATTAAAACCTGGGCGCTGTGACTTTCTTCTGGGCCGCGGCTCACCTGGTCTGTGCCGCGGCTCAGAGTACAGTCTACTCTGGTGCCCGCTGGTCCTGTGCGTGTGCCGCGGCCCACTTTCCTTGTGCCGCGGCCCATGGCCAAAATTCGCCGTTTTCGCCCGTTTTGCCTCGTTTTAGCTTCCGGACTCCAATCTCCTGTCAAACATGCGAGAATAAGACATTAAAAGCTCATTTATGCAAATTTACTCGCCCAAATAATACAAAATAATGATAAATAAGCACATAAAAATACGCCTAACAGATACCCCCAAACTTGAGCCTTTGCTTGTCCTCAAGCAAAAAGAGTTAATTTCAACAAAAGAATATCGTGAATAATCGTGCAACTCATAGTGCTCAACCTAATCAATACTACCCTGAAATTCTCTCTGAATAGTACGAGTATCGTAATAGCGAGCTACACTCAGAATACTGATTCCACAAAGTAACCAAGTTCAGTCCTAATCACTCGTTCATGAAGAAAATCCAGCTCAAAGATTAACAAACATGAATCTAATCGACCGTATATATGAAAGGTTAAAATAAACAAGCTAGTTCGCCCCGTTCCACAGTCTAATGGCAAAATTTTCACGAGTTTCATAAAAAATAACCCTCGGACAGTGTTCCCTTATATGTATGCTCAAGAAATTGATTCGAGTTGACCACTAGGTTCGGATCTCGGGATGTTTCATCGGGATAATCCTACGGTGGAACTTCCATTCTCATGTATTGGGAAACCGTTTGACGTAAAAGACACTCATGGGGCACATGGATGCTTCTAGTTACTAAGTTCCCCTCCACAGCGGAGAAACAACTCGAATAGTTATTCCCGCATGTCCGAATCAAGGTCGCTGCTTTACGCGAGAGTAAACAACGGGTCACGCGAGTACCCCCGGTTACTAGGCTCCCTATCATCGGCACATGTGAAATTTCTAAATCACTAGTCTAATCAGGGTCATCGTTTTACGCGAGAGTAAACAACGGGTCACATGAATACCCCCGGTTACTAGACTTCCCATCATAGAACAAAAATATCTCGACTTTTGGGAAAAACTGACTAACTCTAAACTCAATCTAAGTGCCAACATGACTTATGTAACTGGACGACTAGCTAACCAAAAAATGTAACCATACGTATCGACGATGATTTTAAAACACGTATGTATCCTCTCTTATCCGCTAAGACCTCTACAATCACGAAAAAAATTTCGGACCTAAATGAAGACTTAGCAGAAACAGAAATCACTGACTACAACTCGACTAAAACTCGACCGTTTCTTCAGAGAGAAAAACAGTGTCGTAACATCAGTATTACACAAATAGAAGCACGAAAAATTCACGAATAAGAGAAAAATCATGACAAGCAAGGCTATCGACAAAAATATAACTAAAAATAACAAAAAGTGCAACGAAATAAGTACAGCAGTGAATGTAGCAACAGAAATACACCCCCCCAAACTTAGGACGTACATTGACCTCAATGGACACAATATAATATGCAATAAAAGTGAAAGGTCAAGTACTCCCCTCCAGTCCTCTCACGAGCTGGTGCCGGCGTCATCCGGTGAGCTTGCACGCTTCTCGACTACATCATGCGGAGCGTGAATAAATGAGCTTGCATCATCAAAGAGGAAGTTAAGTACGAGCTCTCAAGTTTAACATGATGTAAGGGTTGGGGACAATGTAATTCGATAAAATGATTCGTTGCATATAATTTGAAAATGCTTGGCTTACCAATTTTTCATTGCTGCAATTTATCAAACACTTGGTATGCACAAGTTAAAATGAAGAACAAGAATTTTAATGGTTAACTCCAAATCCCAAAAATAATAACACAGATAATAGCCATGAAAAACGACAACTAACATCATCAATTCGTTCACCAATCCCATCACAATCAAATAACATGATCACCATATTCTAACTCCATTTTTGAGAAAACATTGAAGAACAACTAGCAACATATAACTTTAATTCACTTTTCAAATCGTGTATCAATTATGCTTAAGAGATCGAGATTTACCTGAAGAATTTGAGAAGAAGACTAAGAGAAGGGTATCGACTGACCTCATTCTGCGAAGGAAGGAAGGAAGGAAGGAAGGGAACTTGTGCTGGCCGATCGAATGTATGAAGTATACCTGGGCATCCTTATATTGCGACGGGGGCCGCGGCACAACATAAGTGAGCCGCGGCCCAGAGTACAGTCAGCCTGGGACTTTTTTGTAATACCGCCGGGTGTCACGGCTCACTTTAGGCGTGCCGCGGCTCAACGTGTTAGTGTGCCGCGGCTCATTTGGTTCGTGCTGCGGCACAGAGTACAGTCTCCTGGGCATTTCTTGAACCTTTGGTGTGCCGCGGCTCAGGGAATGTGTGCCGCGGCTCAGTGACCTGGTGTGCCGCGGCTCAGTAAGATCGTGCCGCGTCACATAGTACAGTTTGTTTGGCCTTGTTCCATCAACTGGTGCGTGCCGCGGCTCACTATTATTGTGTCGCGGCCCATCACTGATTTCCTCCCCTGGGGTGATTCCTGCACAGAATTTTTAAACGAAAACATCAAGACGAGAGGGATAGACGGATCAAAGAAAAATGACGACAAAAAAAGACTCTAAAAATGCAAGAAAACAATAAAGATTCTACAACCAATACTCGAGTTGCCTCCCGAGAAGCGCTAAGTTTATAGTCTTCAGCCGGACTTTTCTCGCATTCATCCGGCGGTGGATAAGACGACACTCGTTTTCTGCGTGTCTATTGGATTTCTCAAGTATGCCTTCAACCGTTGTCCATTAACTTTGAATTTTCGGTCATCTTTTTGTACTTCTACCGCACCATGTGGGAACACTTGAACTACGGTGAACGGTCCCGACCATCGTGAATGCAATTTCCCGGGAAATAACTTTAAGCAAGAATTAAATAGCAACACCTCTTGTCCCGGGACAAACTCTCTCTGCGTGATGTGCTTATCATGCCAAGTCTTTGTCCGCTCCTTATAAAGTTTCGCATTTTCGTATGCGTCGTGGTGAATTTCTTCCAACTCGTTCAGCTGCAAACAACGCTTTTCACCAGCAGATTTCAGGTCAAAGTTTAGTTTCTTTATCGCCCAGTAAGCACGATGTTCCATCTCTACGGGTAAATGGCAACCTTTCCCATAAACCAATCTGTAGGGCGACATTCCGATAGGTGTTTTATACGCAGTCCAGTACGCCCAAAGTGCATCATCGAGTTTAAACGAACAATCTTTTCGAGACGAGCTGACCATCTTTTCTAGGTTCCACTTCAGCTCTCGATTTGATATCTCGACTTGACCGCTCGTCTGAGGATGGTATGCTGTAGCAACACGATGAGTGACTCCGTATTTTCTCAAACCGCATCAAGAAATTTGTTGTCGAAGTGTGACCCACCATCACTGATAATAGCACGTGGAGTCCCAAAACGTGTGAAGATATATTGTTTTATAAACTTGATTACGACATTGGACCCATTCGTAGGTAGTGCCACCGCTTCAACCCATTTTGAGACATAATCCAAGGCTACCAAAATATAGAGATTCTTATTTGATGGAGGAAATGGGCCCATGAAGTCGATCCCCCATACATCGAACAATTCAACTTCAAGTATGGTGTTCAGCAGCATTTCGTGTCGTCTTGAGATGTTTCCCGTCCGTTGACACCGATCACACGCGGACACAAAGGAGTGAGCATCCTTGAATAATGACGGCCAATAGAACCCCGATTGTAAGACCTTCGCCGCTGTTCTATTTCCACTAAAATGTCCACCGTAGGGTGATGCATTGCAATGGTTTAGCACACTGTGGATTTCCTCATCTGGAATACATCTACGAATGATTTGATCGGGGCATCTCTTGAATAGAAAAGGATCGTCGCACAAATAATACTTAGCGTCTGAGATTAGCTTCTTCTTTTGATGGCGTGAGAGGTCGTTTGGAATTGTTTTACTTGCCAAGTAGTTCACTAGATCAGCATACCAAGGCGCGTGTTTTGAACCCAACTTGTTGAGCTGCTCGTCGGGGAAGGTTTCCATGATTTGTGGCTGACTTTCTCCCTTCTCAAGGGGACTCTCTAATCGTGAAAGGTGATCGGCTATAACATTTTCAGTCCCTTTCTTGTCCCGAATCTCCAAGTTGAATTCTTGAAGGAGAAGCACCCACCGAATCAACCTTGGTTTAGCATCCTTCTTCTCCAAAAGGTATTTTATTGCTGAATGGTCGGTCCACACTATCACTTTCGTTCCCAGTAGATACGCCCGGAATTTATCAAATGCAAAGATCACCGCCAACAATTCCTTCTCCGTTGTGGCATAATTTCTTTGGGCGTCGTCGAGTGTTCGGCTCGCATACTATATGACATGGAACACCTTCCCTCGTCTCTGCCCCAAAACAGCCCCAATGGCAAAGTCGCTTGCATCACACATTAACTTGAACGGAAGGTCCCAGTCCGGAGCGACTATCACCGGTGCCGTGCTTAGAGCTTTTTTCAATGAATCGAAACTTTCTTTACATGACTTGTTAAAAGTAAATGGAACATCCTTCATGAGTAGATTGCACAGCGGCTTCGTGATCTTCGAAAAATCCTTAATAAATTGGCGATAGAAACCGGCATGTCCCAAAAAACTTGTAATCCCTTTGAACGAATTAGGTGGAGGCATCTTCTCAATTGTTTTGATTTTCACCCGGTCGACTTCAATTCCATGTGAGGATATTCAATGGCCAAGCACTATGCCCTCCTGCACCATAAAATGACACTTCTCCCAGTTCAAGACCAAATTTGTCTCTTCGCATCTTTTCAAGACTTTCTGCAAATTTTTCAAACAAATGTCAAACGAATCTCCAAAAACATAAAAATCATCCATAAAAATCTCAATACACTGCTCTACCATGTCAGAAAAAATAGCCATCATACACCGTTGAAAAGTAGCCAGCGCATTACATAATCCAAAAGGCATGCGCCTATAAGCAAAAATGCCATAAGGATATGTAAACGTCGTTTTCTCTTGGTCTTTGGGGGCTATATAAATATGATTATACCCCGAGTAACCATCGAGAAAGCAATAGAAATCGTGTCCGGCTAATCTATCTAACATCTGATCAATAAAAGGTAAGGGGAAATGATCTTTTCTAGTGGCCTTATTTAATTTCCTATAATCTATGCACATACGCCACCCCGTGACATTCCTAGTGGGAATTAATTCATTATTATCATTTTGAACAACCGTTATCCCACCCTTCTTCGACACAACTTGGACCGGACTTACCCACTTGCTATCAGAAATCGGAAAGATCATACCTGCGTCAAGGAGTTTTAAAACCTCGACTTTTACCTTCTCCTTCATGTTTAGATTCAACCGGCGTTGATGCTCCACGGATGGTTTGTAGTCTTCCTCCATCAAAATCTTGTGCATGCAAATTGACGGGCTGATCCCCTTAATATCCGCAATAGACCATCCAAGAGCACATTTGTACTCCCTCAAAACTCTCAATAATTTCGCCTCTTGATCACCCGCTAAAGTGGCCGAAAGAATAACTGGAAGGGAGTCGTCGGGCCCCAAAAATGCATATTTTAAATGAGGCGGCAACTTCTTGAGTTCCAACTTTGGAGGTTTTTCGATTGATGGGATTGGTCGAGTTAGTGAACTTCCGAGCTCCTCGAATGGTTGACGAATGAAAATTGGCGGGGAAGCATCCATGTGGCGTACGTAGGCTGCATGCTCTGCATTTTGTTCGGAAACAGCCCCAATCAAAACGGACTCCAATGGATCGGGTGGATAATTCTCTCGAAAGGTTCTACTCACGCACGATTCAATGACGTCAACTTGGAAATAATTTTCAGCATCACTCGGATATTTTACGGATCGAAAGATATTGAATGTTACTTGCTCCTCTTGAACACGTAGAGTCAGCTTCCCCTTTTCCACATCGATCAAAGTTCGGCCGGTTGCCAAAAATGGTCTTCCCAAGATAATTGGGATATCTTGATCTTCCTCCATGTCGAGCACAATAAAATCGGCTGGGAAGATAAATTTGTCAACCTTTACTAACACGTCCTCTATTACTCCCCTCAGATATTTGATGGACCTATCGGCCAATTGTAAGGAGACCGTCGTCGGCTTGGCTTCCCCAATATCCATCTTTTTAAAAATAGAAAGGGGCATAAGGTTTATGCTGGCTCCGAGATCACATAGGGCTCTTTCAAAAGACGAATTTCCAATGATGCACGGGATGGTAAAACTTCCTGGATCTCTCAATTTAGGTGGGAGCTTCTTTTGTAAAATAGCACTGCACTCCTCCGTCAAGGCGACTGCCTCAAACTCCTCGAGTTTTCTTTTCTTTGACAAGATCTCTTTCATGAATTTAACGTAGCTTGGCATTTGTTCCAACGCGTCGGCAAATGGAATGTTAATATGAAGCTTCTTGAACACGTCGAGGAACTTAGAGAATTGCTTGTCCGCCTTTTTCTGTTGTAATCTCTGCAGAAACGGGACGGGTGGCACATATGCTTTCGGATTATCCGGAAACGTTATCGAGGGTCTCCAATCTTGTGATTCCTCCGTCGCTAAATTTTTCTTCTCCTCAATTGCACTTCTCTTTTCACTTCTCTCGAGCTGGTCACACACCTCCTTCCCGCTTCTCAAACTGATCGCATTTAGACTTTCTCTAGGATTTGTCTCGGTCGTACTTGGCAATGCTCCCTCCGGGCGGGCTGTCAACACATTAGCTATCTGGCCCAGTTGGACTTCCAAGTTGCGAATGTAGGCGGAATGATTTTGCAATGTTGCTTCAGTACGGGTCATGAATTGACTCGTATTCGCTGCCAATTTCGCAATTGCTTCCTCGAGAGAAACTTTTGGAGCGGGAGGAGGCTGCTGTTGGTTTTGAGTGAACGGAGGCTGGTTCGAGTTCTGTCCGTATGAGAAGTTGGGATGATTACGCCATCCCGGATTATACGTGTTGGAGTACGGATTATTTTGCTAGTTTCCGTTTCCTACGAACTGAGCTTGTTCAATTGGGGGCTGCTCGAATGGGTTTCCGACTTGGCACTCCGCGCTAGGGTGAGATCCGTTACACCAATTGCAAGACTCAATGGTAACGGGGTAAGGAGCATGCCAAAATGCTTGAAGCTGCTGTGTTAGTGCTGCTACTTGGGTTGACAATGTAGAGATTGGATCATTATTTGAAATCTCCATAACTCGCTTCGGATTAACTCTTTCGGATGGCCATTGATAAGCATTAGCGGCCATAGCTTCTAACAAAGAGTGTGCCTCGGCCATAGTTTTTCCCATTAAATCTCCTCCAGCGGCTGCATCCACGAGAGTGCGTGTAGAGGCACTCAAACCATTGTAGAATGTCTGAATCTGAAGCCAGTCCGGAAGGCCGTGATGTGGGCATCTCCTTAGCAAATCTTTGTATCGCTCCCACACCTCGTGCAGCGACTCCATATCGTATTGACCAAAAGTGGTGATCTCGTTTCGTAATCTCGCCGTCTTCGAAGGTGGGAAGAATTTAGCAAGGAAGGCTTGTGCTAATTCTTCCCATGTCGTGATCGAGCCCGGCGGCAAAGAATTCAACCAAAATTTCGCTTTGTCCCTCAAAGAGAAAGGGAAAAGCCGTAAACGGATAGCATCGTCGGTGACACCATTGTTCTTGAACGTGTCACAAATCTCGAGAAAAGACGCGATGTGTGTGTTGGGGTCATCGTTTGTCAAACCACAGAACTGGCTCGATTGTACCATCTGAATAATTACAGGCTTGATTTCGAAGTTGTTCGCCTGAATGGTGGGACGCCGAATCCCCGAAAAGTTTGCATTAATCTGCGGCATCACATAATCTCGAAGTGCCATTTCCGGTTGAGCTTGCTGCACAATATTATTTCCTCCGTGATTTTCGATATTCTCGGCCAAGTTGACTTTCGCTGGTAACTGTCGTTTCGCCTTCTTGTTTCTTTGAAGAGTGCGCTCGAGTTCGATATCCATAGGTAGTAGGCCTTCGTTACCGAATTTTCTCATGCACTACCCGAAAGATCCTGAAAGGACAAACAAATAAAATAAAATAAAATACAATAAAATAAATAAAACAAAATGTTCAAACTAAGACTAGAAATACTGAAATCGATATTAGTAAAAATTTCAGTCCCCGGCAACGGCGCCAAAAACTTGTTGCGGATTTTTCGTTAACGCAAGTGCACGTTATCGTTGACAAGTAATAAAGTGATGAGTGAGTATCGTTCCCACGAGGACTGAGTCACTAACTACCGATTTTTATGTATTCTAGTTTTATTTGAACAATCGAACTTTGGGTTGCAATTAATTACTAAAAGAATTAATAAAGACTAAACAGTATAAAAGATCGATCAAAGAAGGAAAATCAAATGATGAATAATTCTAGGATTATGAATCCACCTCAGTTTATCCGAATTTACTCTCGATTATCTGAAATTAATGATATTCCCAATTTATTGAAGGTGAAGATTTCTAAAATACTCTACCGCCTCTCCCGAGGTCAATAGATTTTTCTAAAGGTGAATAACGCACTCTATCCCTAGGTGAATTAATTCGTCAATAGGCAAAAAGCATAAAATCTCCAAAAAGGCCACATAGTTCCTATGAGTATATTCCTATCTCACAGAATAAAACGGTCCTCACCAATAGTTCCTCACCAACTCTCCTCTCCCGATTCGATTAAGGTAATTAAAACAATCCAATTATTGGCCAGACAATTGAAAGCATTAATATCAATTGGGAAAACTCAATAGAAAAGGGAATTATATAGATAATCTAAAGCAAATCCGTCAAAACTTAGGTTTCATCAAAATCCTAGAACAAGGGTTTTAGCCTGACATGCTGAATAATGAAAATACAGAATTAATAAATAAAAGCATGAAAATCAAACGCCGATGAAGAGCTCGGATTCCTCTGTTCTTCTGGCTTCCGCCCTCCGCCTTTGATGTCTTCTGCTTCTCTCGTCTGCGATAGTCTTCTGTGATCCTCCTTTTCCCAATCCTCCAAGATCATTAATTAGGGTCTTAAACCCTTATTTATAGCTCCCAACATCCTCCAAATCGCGTCCGTGTGAGTAGGTCGAGAACTGGCTTCAAAACGGCCCAAACCAGCACGGAGCACACCAAAACCGCCCTGTGTGCCGCGGCGCACTTAATCTGTGCTGCGGCACATAGCATGCAAATTAAAACCTGGGCGCTGTGACTTTCTTCTGGGCCGCGGCTCACCTGGTCTGTGCCGCGGCTCAGAGTACAGTCTACTCTGGTGCCCGCTGGTCCTCTACGTGTGCCGCGGCCCACTTGCCTTGTGCCGCGGCCCATGGCCAAAATTTGTCGTTTTCGCCCATTTTGCCTCGTTTTAGCTTCCGGACTCCAATCTCCTGTCAAACATGCGAGAATAAGACATTAAAAGCTCATTTATGCAAGTTTACTCGCCAAAATAATACAAAATAATGATAAATAAGCGTATAAAAATACGCCTAACACAACTCAACGGAGCAGAGGATGAGAAACTAGCGCACCCTAGCTCCCTGCAAACAAAGGCCTAGATAGAGCAACTTCAAGCAATCGGCCGCCAAACAGTGTTCATGCAGGATGACGTGAAGGCACTATATGATGTTGGCAAAGAGCTCGATCTGATGCAAGAGACTACAATCGATGAGATGACTGGTCTGAAGAGAGAAATCACAAAAGTTGAAGAGGCAATTCGCATATTGCCTAGTGCATTAAGGCAAGCACTTGCTCAACTTCAACAGCGCCCGGAACAGATTCTCAAAAAAGAGCAGGAAATGCTCTGCATATCCGAAGCTAAAACTGTCGCTGCCCTACAGGAAACTGGCTCAAGGATGTCTGGACATGACCAGAAAATCAATGACATGTCCTTGATACTCAGTTCTCTTGTTGACAAAATCTCTAGTAGAGAGACCAAACAGGATAACACGATGAAGCTCCTGAAAAGCATTGATGCTAAGGTCACTTACCTTGATGATGCTAAAAAGGGGGGAGAAGCCAGAGAGGCTGGAAGGCGATGGAGGAGTGAAAGAGAAAGGGAAGTTGACGCTGCATTAGAGGAAAGCATTACTGCTGCGATAAGCCGCTTGGCCTCGCCTGCAAATGGATACAGGGTAACTGGTTCTCGCCTAGAGTTCCACGACCCCAACTATCCCTGGAAGAACAATGTGCAGAGACCACCAGAGATTCGTCTACCTACCAACCATCAGCCTAAAGTTGATGAAGTGAAGAAATGGAGGAAGAACGAACTGATGAGATACTTTGTTAAGCTCATCAGGGAGTCCGCCATCTTCAATAAGTACAAGACACTGGCGGAGGCTACAGGTAAATATGCAAGGATGTTCGAAAGAGGACTGGTCCCCTTGCAAATTTCTATGAAATCAAGGCCTTGAAAAGGTGATCGGCTCACTCATCCCGACGACTGCATACTTGCCTTCGACCAATCAGCTTAAGGAAGAGTGATCTATCAAGATCGAGGTACGGATTCCCTAGAGAACTGGTGGAGAGGAACCGACAATGATCACAGGCCTTGGAGGCATGGTAATTATAGAAATTAGCAAGGATGCTCCTTTTTATCACTATACTTGTTCTGATTTTTTCAGTGTGCTTTTCCTGTATCTTTCTCTTCAAAACATTATAATTCTATGTTTCACATCAATAAAATTCAATAGTTCTAAAGATTACAGCTCGTAATCTACATTTACTGTTTCACTGTTTGATTATGAAATCAATTTATTTGCTGTAAACAAACAAGTATAAAACTTGTTAAGTATAAAGCTGTAAGAACTTGTCTGCGAACAGTTCATAGGTTAAGTTATATTCAACCTAGATCACACTGTAAAATTGTATCTGCGCGCCAATCATAAGTTTGAAGATGTAATACACTTCCGTGTTAGATGCTATCATTATTTTTAGAACTTGCCTTCGAGCAGTTCACATTTTTAGACTAAGTGCTGAAGACTAGATCATTCAACAGAAGACCAAGAAGTCAGCCTCTCTGAATCAAGATGTTATCTTTAAGAGGTTTTGGCATTATCAAAAAGGGGAAAATTATTGTGATAAACAATCTGTAACACCCCCAAATCCTATTGGGTTATTACAGTGTCGTGGACCCCACCCCAGGAGATCCACCAGGCGAAAATGACTAAAATACATCAAATTAACCAACAAGGGAAATCGCAGTCCCTACTATGATATCCGACACAATATTCCGATAAGGAATTTCAATGACAATGATGGGCCTACATGGCCAAAATAAAAATATAACAACATCCACGAGCATCTGCTCGGAGGATACATAATGACAATGACTGACAAACTGGAGAACACTCCAACTGACTGACCAACATGAACAACTCGGACTAGTATCGCTCGAATGCCTCCTCACCATCATCATGCCCATGTGTCTCAACTCTCTCCTCGCAAGCACCTAAAACATGAAAACATGTTCCGCCCCCACGGGGTCAGTCATCCAGCTAATGAACATCAAATACATGTATAACATGATATGCATCCAAAGGCAGAATGAAATGGTACAATGATAATAATAATACGAGATGCTCACAAACCAAGGTAAGAATCGAGCATTAGTGAAACCACTATGCCCACGGCATACTAGTAATTCATGTTCAACAGGTTAGAACATAAGTGCCCAACGGCGAATCATAAGTATAGAACATCACAATGAATTACACGAAGATGAACCAAACCAGAACTGAATTAAATATGAATCACAATGCCCGAAGGCTCCCACGAAAACACCAAGACATCACAAAGGCATGAAAGTCGTTCAGCCGAAGCTGCCGAATATCACAATCATCATAATGGCCCGAAGCCAAACCAGCCCGAAGCTGTATTAATGAGGGCCGAAGCCACGACACGAAGCCGTATCACAATGAGGGCCGAAGCCACAGCACGAAGCCGTATCACAATGAGGGCCGAAGCCACAACACGAAGCCATATCACAATGAGGGCCGAAGCCACAACACAAAGCCGTATCACAATGAAACAATCAAATGGCCGTGACCTACTGAACTGTAGGTGTTGGGAAATCAACCGCGAAGGTTCAAGCCCCAAACTTACCCATAATGAGCACTAGCCGAGACTAGCCTCCCAAAACACAATTAATCATAAACGGCAACGATCTACAGATTACCGAATTCACAATAATGATAGTGTGCTGCCTTGAGTCAGCCAACACGACGACAGTGACTCACGGATGGGCACCGTCCTTGACAGTCCCAATTTAATACCTCGATTACCTTAGAATGGCCAATCGATAACAACGAACAATGGATGGGAACTATCCTGGACAGTCCCAATTCAATACCTCGATTGCCATAGAATGGCCAACCGATAACAATGATGCAGCGGATGATTCAATATCTCGATTGCCTTAGAACGGCCAACTGATAACAATGATACAACGAATGATTCAACACCTCGATTGCCTTAGAACGGCCAATCGATAACAATGATACAACAAATTCCCCGGCACCTTTAATCGGTTACCGACGACGAAGATGAGAAACGAACACGCCAATGCCTTCAATCGGCCAATACAACATCAATGACAAAACACCAACATCAATAGCAATGATTACAACAATGTCTTAGATCATCAATATCAACAACAACAATCGATACATCGATGCCGCGAACCGGTATCGACAATAATATTAACAACGAGTATCCCAATGCCTTGAACCGGCCGTTAATGAACAATAATAGACATTTGGCATAATTGCCGAAAAGTATCGTATCGAACGATCCCTTAATATCAATGAACTAATGAAGAGACTACGTATCGGAATGATACAACACATTCATACACAAAATTGATAACATTAATATCATTGACTAATACAAGTATAAAACTTGCCTCAAGCCAAGGCGAGAAAGTCCTTCCACAATCAACGTCCTTGATGGAATTATCGGTCGTTTGAACAACCTTGAATAACACAATTACCAATGATTGGCTTAATATTCTTGTGGGAAAATCCCTCACAATATGCCGCAAGTGCACTGTGTCAACAAGTAATAAAGTGATAAGTAAAGTATCGTTCCCACGAGGACTGATTTCACTAAGTACCAAAATTTAGTCAACTCACAATTTTATTTGAAGAACAATTAAATGGAGTTTATATCTAAACTAAAGCAGAAAGTAAATAATAGTACTATTACTACTAATAATAATAATAATACTAATAAGGGGTAGGATTATGATTTTCAACTCAAACAATCGGGAATGATATTTATTCGATTCAATTTACTGCTATTCAATTGATTGTAAGCCAGGAATTCCTAAATTATTCTAAAGCCTTTCCCAAGGTCGATAGAAAATACTACGAATTACTAACTCGATATATCCCTATTCGAATCAGATGATTAATAGCTAAAACAGTTCAAGAATTCCCACACAAACAGGCTTCACAATTCGCATGAGTATATCCCTATCTCACGAAAATTATGATTCGTCTAACAAGAACTATGCCTAAATTTCATCTCCCGAATCCATAAAGACATTCAAAACAAATTAACTGTTGGCCAGACAATTAAAAAGCATTAAGAACAGTAAGAAGAATCCAATTCAATAGAATAACGAGTAAATTGAAATAATAATAAATAATCAAACCGTCATGAAATTGGCTACAATCAAAATCCTACTCGAATAAATCTAAAAATTAAGATGCAGAAAAACCGTAGGGATCCGTGTTCCTGTCGTCCCCCAGAAATCTACACCTTGGTCGCCTTTATTCCTTCCGCCGAAATAATCCCTGCTCTCCAATCCTCGCTGCCCTTTTTATTTGCTGTGCCCCTTTTTTATATTGTTTCTTTTCTTTCCTTCAGTGAGTTTCTCCTCTTCCCAGTAAATCAATTCCTTTCCTCACTTCAACCACCTCACGGCCCCACACACACACCAAAAGCCCAAGCGGCCCAAAAGTTTATTACCTCCGCGGTCAGCATACTTTTGTCAGAAGCAGTGGCTTCTTTTTGCGCTTTGTGTGCCGCGGCTCACTTAATGTGTGCCGCGGCACACAGTACAGTGTGCACATTATTCGCTGATTGTCTTCGTGTGCCGCGGTTCACTTGGTGTGTGCCGCGGCTCATGACCAAAAACTGCTGTTTTCGTCCGTTTTTCATCGTTTTGGCTTCTGGACTCTGATTTCCTGCACAACAAATAAAAATAATGCATTAAAAGCTCATTTATGCTGATTTAGGCTCAAGATGGATATAAAATAATGATATAAAAGCGCATAAAAATACACCTAACAAATACCCCCAAACTTGAGTCTTTGCTTGTCCTCAAGCAAAAAATTATAATTTTAAACAAAATGCATCGTGAGTAATCATGCAAATCCATAGTGCAAAACTTAATCAATACTATCCTGAAAATATCAAAGAATAATACAAGTATCGTAATGGTGAGTCACGTCCCGGACACTGATTCCACTAAGTAACCAATTTCAATCCTAATCAATCGTTCATGGAGAAAATCAAGCTCAAAGATTAACAAGCGTGAATTTAACCGACCGTCAATATGAAGGGTTAAATTAAACAAGCCAATTCGCCCAGTCTCAGAGTCTAGTGGCGAAATTCAAGAGTTTCATTATCAAAATTACGCCTAGGACAGCATTCCCTTATGTACGATCAATAATATGATTCGAGTAAACCACTAGGTTTCGGCTCTCGGGATATTTCATCGGGATGATCCTAGGGTGGATTTCCATTCTCATGTATCGGGGAACCATTTGACGTAAAAGACACTCATGGGGCAGATGGATGCTTCTAGTTACTAAGTCCCCCTCTACAGCGGAGAAAAAAACTCGAATAGCAATTCCCGCATGTCAAGGTTGCCGTTTTACGCGAAAGTAGACAACGGGTTACGTGAATACCCCCGTTTACTAGGATTCCCATCATCGGTAATGCGATATTTCTAAATTATTAATCTATTCAGGGTCGTCGTTTTACGCGAGAGTAAACAACGGGTCACGTGAATACCCCCGGTTACTAAACTTCCCATCATAGAACAATTAATATCTCGACTTTTTCTTGGGAAAAACTGTCCGACTCTAAACTCAATTTAAATGCCAACAAGACTCATGGTACTGGACGACGAGCTACGCGAAAAGTTTAACCAAACGTATAAACGGTGATTTGAAAACACGTATGTCTCTTTTCTTATCTGCTAAAATTTCTACAAAAACGATAAAATTTCGGGCCTAATTGAATACTCAACAGAAACAGATATCTCTGACTGCAACTCGACCAAAAGTCAACCGTTTCTTCCAAGAGAAATCAGTATCGTAACATCAGTTTTACACATGGAAGCATGGAAAATTCACGAAAAATTCAAGCTTGCAAAAACCATCAACAGCATGCAAAATAAAGTCCACTACACATAACATTATCAATAATAAAACTCATGTGAAAATAAAAGAGATAAGGAAAAGTGAAACTTATTTCAAATGTCTTCTTGAACACCCGCACATGTCTGAGTGAAAACGTCGATCAATCCATACTTCAAATAACGACCAACATCACGAGGCACCCCCAAACTTAGTCTCTAGTCATGAGATAACAATAGACATTAAATCAAGAAAGACTAGAATATGAAGAATAATAACTCATAGGGGTCATAAAGAAATATCAGAGAAATAAGGGCCAACAAGAATACACGAATCCAAATGAAATAACAAAAACAAAGAAAAAAATTAATAACGAAAAATCAAATAAAAACAACTAACTAGAAAGCAAGTAAAAATGATGGGTTGCCTCCCATCCAGCGCTCTATTTTACGTCTTGAGCACGACTTGGCAAAAAGAATTTAACGTGGCTTCTTTCTAGGGAGATTGCCAAATGCCCCCTTCTTGCAATCTATAAGCCTCTTATTCCATAGGGGAGGCTTTGGCTCATGCCCGGTTGCCAAAAATGATGAATAAGAATAATTATGCGGACAACCAAAAAATGATGGAAGATTATAATAATGATAAGGCATGAAAATAAGCAGAGTTCGAATGGGCAAATAATAAAGAATTATCATGCACAACCTCATTAGAACTCAAGAATCACCAACAAAATCATGAGTAATGGGGTCAATCTCTCCCATTATGGATTTAGGAAAAATTATGCGTGGCACCGTTAATAAAATTTTTGACACAAAAGTATTCACCTTATTAGTCGAAGTTTGATGACAATTTAATGGAATTTCTTTGGAAACATCATCAATGATAACTTCTTCTCTAGGCTCATCACACTTTATGAACTCATTGGGTGCTGGGGGATCGACCCTAAAACTCAACATGTCATTCTTCTCAACCTCCCCCTCAACTTCACTACTAAATAAATGAGCTGGAAAATAACCGTAGTGACCCTCAAGACCACGATGTGCGCATTGTAGCTCAAAAAGGGTACTATCAGGATTTTTAAGAACGTCTACATAAATTTCAAGCATGGTCTTTTCTTTTGGGGGAGGGGGCTGACTGACCCTAAAACTCAACATGTCATTCTTCTCAACCTCCCCCTCAACTTCACTACTAAATAAATGAGCTGGAAAATAACCGTAGTGATTCTCAAGACCACGATGTGCGCATTGTAGCTCAAAAAGGGTACTATCAGGATTTTTAAGAACGTCTACATAAATTTCAAGCATGGTCTTTTCTTTTGGGGGAGGGGGCTGACTGACCCTAAAACTCAACATGTCATTCTTCTCAACCTCCCCCTCAACTTCACTACTAAATAAATGAGCTGGAAAATAACCGTAGTGATTCTCAAGACCACGATGTGCACATGATAGCTCAAAAATGCTACTATCAGGATTTTTAAGAACGTCTACATAAATTTCAAGCATGGTCTTTTCTTTTGGGGGAGGGGGCTGACTGACCCTATTTGGCAAATTATTAAGAGCATCGAAATTTATGAAATGCCAAGGGTCACGATACTCATAGGAAAACATAATGAAGAAAAAAAAATAAAGAGACTAAAAAAAAAAAAAAAACTTCAAATTAAAATTAGAGTCGCTTGGTATTGATATTAGCGAAAAATCAGTCCCCGGCAACGGCGCCAAAAACTTGTTGTGGGAAAATCCCTCACAATATGCCGCAAGTGAACGGTGTCAACAAGTAATAAAGTGATAAGTAAAGTATCGTTCCCACGAGGACTGATTTCACTAAGTACCAAAATTTAGTCAACTCACAATTTTATTTGAAGAACAATTAAATGGAGTTTATATCTAAACTAAATGCAGAAAGTAAATAATAGTACTATTACTACTACTAATAATAATAATACTAATAAGGGGTAGGATTATGATTTTCACCTCAAACAATCGGGAATGATATTTATTCGATTCAATTCACTGCTATTCAATTGATTGTAAGCTAGGAATTCCTAAATTATTCTAAAGCCTTTCCCAAGGTCAATAGAAAATACTACGAATTACTAACTCGATATATCCCTATTCGAATCAGATAATTAATAGCTAAAACAGTTCAAGAATTCCCACACAAACAGGCTTCACAATTCGCATGAGTATATCCCTATCTCACGAAAATTATGATTCGTCTAACAAGAACTATGCCTAAATTTCATCTCCCGAATCCATAAAGACATTCAAAACAAATTAACTGTTGGCCAGACAATTAAAAAGCATTAAGAACAATAAGAAGAATCCAATTCAATAGAATAACGAGTAAATCGAAATAATAATAATAAATAATCAAACCGTCATGAAATTGGATACAATCAAAATCCTACTCGAATAAATCTAAAAATTAAGATGCAGAAAAACCGTAGGGATCCGTGTTCCTGTCGTCCCCCAGAAATCTACAACTTGGTCGCCTTTATTCCTTCCGCCGAAATAATCCCTGCTCTCCAATCCCCGCTGCCCTTTTTATTTCATGTGCCCCTTTTTTATATTGTTTCTTTTCTTTCCTTCAGTGAGTTTCTCCTCTTCCCAGTAAATCAATTCCTTTCCTCACTTCAACCACCTCACGGCCCCACACACACACCAAAAGCCCAAGCGGCCCAAAAGTTTATTACCTCCGCGGTCAGCATACTTTTGTCAGAAGCAGTGGCTTCTTTTTGCGCTTTGTGTGCCGCGGATCACTTAATGTGTGCCGCGGCACACAGTACAGTGTGCACATTATTCGCTGATTGTCTTCGTGTGCCGCGGTTCACTTGGTGTGTACCGCGGCTCATGACCAAAAACTGCTGTTTTCGTCCGTTTTTCATCGTTTTGGCTTCTGGACTCTGATTTCCTGCACAACATATAAAAATAATGCATTAAAAGCTCATTTATGCTGATTTAGGCTCAAGATGGATATAAAATAATGATATAAAAGCGCATAAAAATACACCTAACAAATATACATATCCACGTATAATCAAATCAACTCAAAAGGTCGATACAACACTTCCCAACTCATTGGGGCAATTTAACAAACACGTTGTCAACAATCTCCCATTGTTTACAACAAATCCCAATTATACCGAAAACCAACCTCCAACGAATGATTCAATCTAACAAAACATCATCAATACACTCAACAATCCAAAAGGAAGACACAATACGAGATTCCAACAACATCTAATCGAAACCCCCAATTCCAAAAACAACATTCAATGTGTTCTTGAATAATCCTCCAATAATTCAATGATAATACATAAAAACCTATAATCAATCGCATATCCTTCACATATCATGATTATATCCTCCAAAACATCATACTCCAACTGAATATCGAAATCTAGGGTTTGAAGAAATTACCTTCGATTTAGGATGAAGAATCATAGTAGGTGTTGTTAATCCACACCAAGAACTCAAGGAGGAAGAAATCTCCGAGATTTATGATGCTAAATCACCCACAAATTTGCCCAAGAATCGCCCAAGGAGAGGAGGAATGAAGAAAATGATGAAATGAACTTCTCTCCTCAAAAATCCGCTGAAAAAGAGGAAATCTGACTCGCGTGCCGCGGCTCGGCCTGAGTGTGCCGCAGCCCACGGACGAAAATTGCTCCCAGCTCCCAGCTGGTGCCGCGGCCCGGCCAGCAGTGGGCCGCAGCGCACGGTAGAACCGCGCCAGGCTGCTTCTGCAAGATGTGTGTGCCGCGGCGCACATTCCCTTGTGCCGCGGCGCACGCTGCTCGTGCCCAAAAATGATGACCCTGGAAAGAGAATAAACGTAATAGAACTCAAAACTTGGGAATAATAACATGAAATGGAATTGCGGGAATCCTAAAACGGTGGCTCCGAGCAGTGATTACGAGTGTTGGTCCAAAATAGCACGAACCGAACAAAAAGAGTAAATTCGAATTGATATGAACTCCAAAATCAACATCAACTTACTGAACACTTACAACGATTATGATAATATTCTCATCTCGATTTTTAAATAGGGTCGAACAATGAACGTTAATTGATACACGATTCCAAAGTACGCCGAATGGTGGACACAAATGAATGAACATGAATGATGAATGATTATTACTGAGTGAAAACAAAAAATCTGAGTGACAATTACTGAATGATAATCAATGAATTCACAACCGGGTATTACATACTCCCCCCTTAAAAAGAGTTTCATCCCCGAAACTAAGGGTACACAGCTCGGGATATAAACTATCCATCAGGATCTGAAAACAACATCTCTAGGAATACTCCTCAACGTGAAACACTCCGCCGGAGACCAGCCAGAAAGTCGTACCAACCGTATGATTCGAAACACCGGCATACACATCCCGAGGGAGCCGCTCATTGTACATGTCTACAATCTATCGGTGTATACTTCCCCATCCTCATCGGCGTCGGACGCCCATGCCAGCACTGACTCGCGCCTCAAAAGAAAAGCATCAATGCACATATAGTCCTCAGAACCATATCAATAGTACGCCAAAGTTCTCATGACTTGACGTCTCGAACCACAATGAACAATTACTCAGATTATCACGAAATCTCGCGTACAACGCAAAAGGGAAGAAATCCCAACCAATGACCCAAATCTCAAGATTCTCAAATACTATAGTTAAAAGATAAATCAACAGCAGATGGTTCACAACCATAATACTACGATGCATATTAAGTTAAACAGTAATCCGGAAAACAAGGCTACATCTCAAATGTACCTAACATCGATATCCTCCAGATCATCGATCACCTCGATCTCATCGATTCAAGGAAGACCCAAATCTGAACTCACCGCTTAATATGATCCCGAAAGGTCACAAGAACGAGAGTGACTACGATGAATGATAAATGACTAGAAATACGACAAGGATCAAGAATGACTCACCGAGGTGAACTAATAACGCAATGAGTGATAGCTCAAATGAAGTGATTGGAACCGTTGTTCCTCGTGAATTGAATGATTAATTTGATAATTACAAGTCTCAACATGATTGATGTATGATGAATGAATTATGTGAATGAATGAACGACAATGAAGTGAATGATTATTCTATTACCGAGCAGGAATTAACTTGCCCAAAACCGGTGATGAATGTCCTTACCTATGGCTCTCGAAGCCTGATAGGACCCCTCGGATGATGCACCGGATGGAGTAACAAAATCCCTTGAGGCTTGTGAGCCTTCTCGATATCTACTGGCACTATAACTCCTGCAGTATTTCCGTAGGTGTCCCTGCCTCCTACACAGAAAACAAAAAATAGCTGGCACCGTACACCGAGTACTAATGTGCCCTGCTGAATCACAGTTAAATCAAACAATAGTTGAATTCGTCGTCTTAGAGGAAGATGCTTCCCCAGCATGAAGACGACTAGAAAATGACCTCTTGGACGCTGGAGCCCGATGTCCCTCTGAACGAACCGACATCCTAGTCCTCCCACTAGAAGAAGCTGAAGGATGCTTCCGAGTAAGCTCCTTGATCAAAAGCTCTACTCCAAGACCCTTCTCGATGAATTCACTAAGTGAATTACAATTGTGATTGAACACTGCATCCTCAACTGCGGATTTAGCCTCTTGCTAAAATATTTGATCTTATCCGCCTCAGTATGGATAACAGACGAAGAAAACCGAAGAAGTCCCTGAAACTTCTCAGCAATGATAATAACACCCTTGTCCTCGATGGGTTCGGGGTTTAAAACCTCTAAAAACTTGGCTTCATGAAGTGTAGCCGGATAATACCTCTCTAACATGAGAGTCTTGAACTCACTCCAAACATAATCACGATCGGTGGGTTTCACAAAAAGCCACCAAGAATAAGCACCCTTACTCAAGTAGTAAGCCACTACTGCCACCTTACTCTCTTCCGGACACTGAACCATGTCGAAGAGTTTATCAAAATGCTCAATCCAATGAACAATATCAGCTGGTTCCGACGAACCCTCAAAAGTAGGCGGTCTCTGACGAGAGATATTGCCAACAATCTGACTCACTCCTCCAGTCTGTCCATGAAATGGCACCTGGAATCCCTGCTGTGGTGGACCATGAACCATCAAGGTCTGCATGGTCTCCATCAGACGCGTCATCTAAGTCATCTAGGCCATCATGCCCTGCATGCATATGAATGGGTCCACCCAAACACCTTCTGATTGAGCTGTATCCCAGTTACGACTCCCTGACAGTGAATGATTATTTGACAGTGAATGAGTAGCATAGCTAACTGATGAACACATGTTATCCCTCGCATTCGCGCAGGTATTCACACGAGATCCGGGGTTTCGGCCCGCACCGAAGCCTCTTCCCCTGCGTCCCCTGACAGCTCTACCCATACTGAATCAGGAAAGTCACATGATAATTATAGATCCCGCGGGAAAATCGCATTATGAATAAGTTACGGAATGATAATAATGAGCACACACGCTCTATCACAATGAATGCATTAATAATGCAATAAAATGATCATTGACATGACGCCGGAATATGATAAGATCGCATGAAAGGTCAAGTGCGGTGACGTGATTATCTGATGAAATTCCTGAAATGATTATCTTGAACAAGTTAACAAGGTTGATAATTCGATCCACAAGATCACAACTGAGCAATGAGATTGACTGAGTGATTAATGAATTAACATGATCGACAAGATCAAAAATGATGATTGAGGATTGTTGACTGATGAATGAGTTGATTCTTATCGCTTGGACAGGTCACACGTGCTCCAACACAATTACTCATGAATCAATCGTAATCACTAATATCATATATAGGTTTCAACAAAGCATGTAAAATTAATGACATGATGAATGTATGAACATAAAGAGAATCGAGTCCTTACACAGGTCATACGAAGCTTCGAGGTCTTGCAATACTAGTCTTCACTGACGATGACTCGATGTATGAAAGACTCGTGCAGTCAAACAAATTTCACGACTCACAAAACCCGACTGTCCAGATTGTCATAACCTGACAGTCCCACTATTACCGCATCGGTAGAGCCACATAACTTACATATCAGGGTATCTCACAACCCAACTCTCTGATACCATCTTTTGTAACACCCCAAATCCTATTGGGTTATTACAGCGCCGTGGACCCCACCCCATGAGATCCACCAGGCGAAAACGACTAAAATACATCAAATTAACCAACAAGGGAAATCACAGTCCCTACTATGATATCCGACACAGTATTCCGATAATGAATTTAAATGACAATGATGGGCCTACATGGCCAATGCCTCGTCGCCATCATCATGCCCCTGTGTCTCAACTCTCTCCTCGCAAGCACCTAAAACATGAAAACATGTCCGCCCCCAAGGGGTCAGTCATCCAGATAATGAACATAAAATACATGTATAACATGATATGCATCCAAAGGCAGAATGAAACGGTATAATGATAATAATAATAATAATACGAGATGCTCACAAACCAAGGTAAGAATCGAGCACTCGTAAAACCACTATGCCCACGGCATACTATTAATTCCTGTTCAACAGGTTAGAACATAAGTGCCCAACGACGAATCATAAGTATAAAACACCACAATGAATTACACGAAGATGAACCAAACCAGAGCTGAATTAAATATGAATCACAATGCTGGAAGGCTCCCACGAAAATACCAAGACATTACAGCCGAAGCTGCCGAATATCACAATCATCACAATGGCCCGAAGCAAAACCAGCCCGAAGCTGTATTAATGTGGGCCGAAGCCACGACACGAAGCCGTATCACAATGAGGGCCGAAGCCACGGCACGAAGCCGTATCACAATGAGGGCTGAAGCCACAGCACGAAGCCATATCACAATGAGGGCCGAAGCCACAACACGAAGCCGTATCACAATGAAACCATCTAATGGTCGTGACCTACTGAACCGTAGGTGTTGGGAAATCAAACGCGAAGGTTCAAACCCCAAACTTACGCATAATGAGCACTAGCTGAGACTAGCCTCCCAAAATATAATTAATCATAAACGACAACGATCTACAGATTACTGAATTCACAATAATGATAGTGTGCTGCCTTGAGTCAGCCAACACGACGACAGTGACTCACGGATGGGCACCATCCTTGACAGTCCCAATTTAATACCTCGATTACGTTAGAATGACATATCGATAACAACGAACAATGGATGGGAACTATCCTCGACAGTCCCAATTCAATACCTCGATTTCCTTAGAATGGCCAACCGATAACAATGATGCAACGGATGATTCAATATCTCAATTGCCTTAGAACGGCCAACCGATAACAATGATACAACGAATGATTCAACACCTCGATTGCCTTAGAATGGCCAATCGATAACAATGATACAACGAATGCCCCGGCGACGAAGATGAGAAAAGAACACGCCAATGCCTTCAATCGGCTAATACAACATCAATGACAAAACACCAAAATCAATATCAATGATTACAACAATGTCTTAGATCGACATCAATATCAATAACAACAATCGATACATCGATACCACGAACCGGCTATCGACAATAATATTAACAACGAGTATCCCAATGCCTTGAACCGGTCGTTAATGAACAATAATAAACAGTTGGCTTAATTGCCGAAAAGTATCGTATCGAACGATCCCTTAATATCAATAAACTCATGAAGAGACTACGTCTCGGAATGATACAACACATTCATACATATATATGATAACAATAATCTCATTGACTAGTACAAATATAAAACTTGCCTCAAACCGAAGGCGAGAAAGTCCTTCCGCGATCAACGTCCTTGATGAAATTATCGGTCGCTCGAACAGCCTTGAATAACATAATTACCAACAATTCGCTTAATATACATATCCACGTATAATCAAAATCAACTCAAAAGGTCGATACAACAATTCCCAACTCATTGGGGCAATTTAACAAACACGTTGTGAACAATCTCTCCCATTGTTTACAACCAATCTCAATTATACCAAAAACCAACCTCCTAGGAATGACTCAATCCAACAAAACATCATCAATACACTCAACAATCCAAAAGGAAGACACACTATGAGATTCCAATAACATCTAATCGAAGCCTCCAATTCCAAAAACAACATTCAATGTGTTCTTGAATAATCCTCCAACAATTCAATGATAATACATAAAAACCCATAATCATATGTATATCCTTCACATATCATGATTATATCCTCCAAAACATCATACTCCAACTGAAAATTGAAATCTAGGGTTTGAAGAAATTACCTTAGATTTAGGATGAAGAATCCAAGTAGGTGTTGTTAATCCACACCAAGAACTCAAGGAGGATGAAATCTCCGATATTGATAATGCTAAATCGCCCACAATTCGCCCAAGAATCGCCCAAGGAGAGGAGGAATGAAGAAAATGATGAAATGAACTTCTCTCCTCAAAAATCCGCTGAAAAAGAGGAAATCTGACTCGCATTCCGCGGCCTGGCCTGAGTGTGCCGCGGCCCATGGCCAAAAATTGCTTCCAGCCTCCAGTGTGCCGCACTGGCCAAAGAAGTGGGCCACGGCCCGCATGTACCCACGCCTGCATCGCTCCCGCAAGATGCTCAGCCGCGGCGCACAATCCCCTGCGCCGCGGCGCACGCTGTTCCTGCCCAAAAATAATGAAATTGACCTGGAAAGAGAATAAAGGTAATATAACTCAAAACTTGGGAATAATAACATGAAATGGAATTGCGGGAATCCCAAAACGGCGGCTCCGAGTAGTGATTACGAGAGTTGGTCCAAAATAGCATGAACCGAACAAAAAGAGTAAATTCGAAATGATATGAACTCCAAAATCAACATCAACTTACTGAACACTTACAACGATTATGATAATATTCTCATCTCGATATTCAAACAGGGTTGAACGGTGAACGTTAACTGATACATGATTCCAAAGTACGCCTAACGATGGACAATAATGAATGAACATGATTGATGAATGATTATTACTGAGTGAAAAAATATTCTGAGTGACAATTATTGAATGATAATCAATGAATTCACAACCGGGTATTACACAATCCTGTTTTGATAATTGCCGAACATACAGCAAGTTGTCTCAAGAAGCCGGAAGAATCAAAATGACACTAAGTATGGAAGCTGTCTGAAACCTCCATACAGCACTGAAGATAGCCTACAGCGTTGAAGTCTACATCTACAGCTACATCATTAAAAATGCAACATGTTGGATACAGCATACAGGCTGAAAGTGTTGGGAAAATAAATACTTATCCAACAGAACTGAAGATCGTTGGGACGGAATCTGCTTTATTCACTAAAGTCAAAACACCATTTAAAAGAAGTATTTAAATACTGACTGGATAAGTATTTAAATACCAACCGACAAAGAATCTTCAGACAAGGAGCAAAATCCGGATCAAGTATCCTGAAAGTCAATCAACCAATCAGAAAGGACCTTTGCTCACCAATCGGTCAATGGACATATTTATAACGGATCTATTCCAAAGTTATAAATAGTCCATGCAAGAAGACATTAAAAAGAGGAACTGACTGACAGACATAGATGCTCATATTGAAATACAGATTCATACGTGAGCAAAAACACAGAGCATTATATCAAGCTTACTAGAGAAAACATATTTCTTCGAGCATACTGTAATACCTGAGAGAAAAATATACAAGTGCTCAACTTGAACAACACATCATCTGCCTAAGCTCAAGCATTCAAGCTGTTGTTCAATCCTGTGATTTTACCATTGAAGAAAACCATCAGCCTTGTGTGGACTGAAGAAGCCTTGCTCATTCGGAACTGTGTGAAGAATAAGCATTATAGACGAATCTTCCAACTGTATGTAAAGAAGCAAGTCAAGAACAATCTCTAGCCAATCTGTGTGAACGGTGAACAGCTTCATCCCTTATATCAATCTGTGTGAACGATATATTGGGAGGTTTAGTTATAGTCACGTACTTGTGTATGTAGTGATTATAATAAACGTTTTCACTCCTATGTGGAGGACCAGTGGACGGAGAGGGGTTTACCTCGAACCACTTTAAATTGTGTGTTATTTACCTTCTGCCTTCATTATTTCCATAAACTGTGATTTATATAAGTATACAATGCATAACCCTGTACTCACTAAGCTAACAGGAGATAAGCCTAGTTGCTATATTTACAGTAACTCACTTAAACAAACTTCTGCTACACACTCATATTAAAAAATCATACAGCTTGTTGTACTAACACTTTTCCAAGATGTATCCTGTATACTTAGTGGCAAACAATTGGTATCGGAGTAGGCCACGGGTGCGGATGCCCTCGGAATATCTTACAGTGGAGGCTGCCAGAGTGTTGGATGAGAGGCGGGCATGCAACAGATGTTGCCACTTGGCCAGAACTGAGATGATGGTGTAGTGGAGGTTGGCAGGTGCTGGAGGGCTATGTGATCAAATCTAGAATGTTGGAACTGAGATACTGGCGCAGTGGAAGTAAACGGAGGTGGAACAGATGCTGATGTCAAGTGTTGGAGGACTGTGTGAATGAATTCAACCGCTAGAGGGCTGTGTGGTCAAATCTAGTTCGCGGAGGTTTCCAGACTCTGGGGCTGAATTGCTGGCAGGTACTGGGAGGGGGAGTATTGGGCATTGGTCCAGTATCCTAGGAAGAATGATTAGCTACTCATTGGTTTATACATATTATAATTAAAATGTGAATAGTTGATATACATAATATATAATATAACCTTTTAATATCTAGAACTTAATAATAAATAAAAACTTACTTGATTATGATGTAACAAAGTGCAAGAAACAATCTCCAAAAATAGAAATCCAAACTTGGTTCCAAAGGTTACAAGTTACGAAGGATGGAAGTAAAATACTAGTGCTTATTGATCAAGCATTTTTGCTTTCAACTAAACGAAAGGACAAATTTAAACTATAAAAATGGATTCAAAACTTGAATAGACAGTTCTTTTCTAAGGATAGATGTCTTGCGAAAGGAATGAGTGTTTCTTAGCAAGAATTAAAGTGATTTTCTTCATGGATGAAGGTGTCCTTTTATAGGTGATTTTCAAGAATACTATGGATTATTTAATTCAAAAAATATGTTGTAGTATCTTGATTTTTCCTTTGGTATTTGATTCAAACTTGATCCTTCATACAACCTTGATTTTCAGATCATTGACCTCCCAATAAAATAGATGGTTGTTGAGTTCACAAGATGGTCAAAAATGGAAAATTCAGCAAGGCCTTCTGCTTAAACATGGCGAAAAACGGTCCAGTTTGTGCCGTGTTATACGCTGTTTGTAGGTGATTCGGTCTATCCGGAACACGGTAAGGACACAGCGCAAAATTCGTGCCTTGCGCGAAACTGTGCAAGACACGACCCATTTTTGCGCCGTGTGAAAAACGACTGAAGGAAACGGCCATATTTGCGCCGTGTTTTATCACCATGTTGCAGGTTTTGTCCTTGAAAAACTTCTGATTTTGATTTCGACTTTGCTTTTCGTCCTTTTTGACGTTTCATATCAATAACCTATAAAATAAACATTATTAGCTCATGTCTTGATATTTCTTTAAAACAATTAAATTCTATCACAAATCAGTATGATTATGCCCGAAAAAGGGATATTTTGTATATGAATCTTTAGATAAAAAATGCACTAATCAAATACCCCACACTTGAACATTTGCTTGTCCTCAAGTAAACACTAGATATGGTACAATTAAACATACCAATTAAATTTTACCACACCTCAAGGGATAAATTAGACCAAATTTTTTTATAGTTTGTCAAATCTCGATAAAGTTTTCTTTTTTATCAAAAGTATGAATTCATAAAACTCACCGGATAAGTGTATCGCTCACTCTCAAGAGTATATGTGACATGTTTTCGCTCAAACTTACATAGGCGTGCAAATCGTCTATTATCTCTACCACTTGTTGTGTATGCAATATCTTGAATAAAAAAGGACTATTATTAGGTTGTAATGTAAGCTCTTTGGTTAAGGTCGGAAAAGTATAGATAAAGTGACTTGACTTGAGCAATATAGAACCACAATAAGTGACAATCACTTACTCGCATACTTGTATATCATATACCGTTCATTTTTCTTCAAAACAATCATAAGAACAATAGACGATAAAACCATAATAATATTAGCCATTTTTTTTGCGCTACTGCCATTAATTAACTGTACACTCAGACAGTCAGACAGCACTGAAGGATAAAGAATGCATGAAACCTTCCTACAGCTGACGTGTGCATTAATTAACGGGGGATACAGTACGATCCAAGAATACAGTATTAATCCAAACACTGCTTTGAGAATTGAATCATGTATGTACCTTTTAAGGGAGAATGCTGTACTACTCGCGGATACAGCACATACACTATGGGACATCAATTAATATATATTATTATTCTATTCGCACTTAAAAATAGTTTCAGTCCACGAGCTCTATTTTAAAATCCAAATGTTTTATTCTTTAATGCTTTACACGATGTCTGGACTTCACTATCTCAAACACCGTGATTTTAATACATTTTTAACCGCCGTCTAGTGCAATGAGGGAAGTCGAATTGTCAGAAGTGGGACCGGTTGTCATTTTCAAAATCAGATGGATAAGATGTAATAGTTATGTTTGATTAATCTTGTTCGTTCATTTAAAATACGGCTCTCATCCCTTAAATCTGACCGTTCACTATTTGTAACCCTAGTCTTCCCTGCACACTATAAAAGGACTGTGTCTTGCTCCCTTCGACTCTTTATGCTTTCTGCATATTAAGCGAGTCTAAGAGCATACAACCTACAAAGCTTTCTGCACTTTACTGCATTCAGTTTAATTCTTTTCTGCAAACAATGGCATCTTCTCAGACTTCCTCTTAATCAATGAAGAAAAGGGACAACATCATTGATGGACGTCTCTTCGTTCGATCTATTATCATGGAAAGGATTCAAACTGAGGTCGAGGACCTTGAAGTCATGGAACTTGTCGTTTCCAGGATTAAGCAGCAAGGCCTGTACTGACTAGGAAGCCAGCACTCTGACTTCTATTATGAATGCATCGTTGAAGAATTATACCTTGATGCTTCTATCAAGTTTCTTTTCTCTCAAAACAGGAGGAGATGTGTCCGATATTACTACTACCATCCGCAGAATTCAGATCCGTGTTGATCATAAACTTCTGGAATACATCTTCATGCTGCTGTCCGAGGGCCTGAAAATGAAGGAGCTTGAGACCTTAGGGTCGGAGGAACTTCTCCCCGCCTACTGGGGATGTTGGGATAAACAATCATGTACCTTGTTTTGATAATTGCCAACATACAACAAGATTAGTCATGATACAACAAAGGATTCAAAATGCCACTATGTATGGAAACTATCTGGAATGTCCATACAACACCCTTCCATACAGCACTAAAGTTAGCCTACAGCGTTGGAGTCTATAACTACAGCAAGATAGTCGTATCATGTTGGATAGAGCATACAGGCTGAAGGTGTTAGGAAAAAAAACACTTATCCAACATGACTGAAGACCGTTGTGAAGGAATCTACTTTATTCACTAAAGTGAAATGCTGTTTGAAAGAATTATTTAAATACTGATCGGATAAAGTATTTAAATACCAACCGACAAGGATCTTCAGACAAGGAGCAAAATCCGGATCTAGCATCTTGAAAGTCAATCGACCAATCAGAATGGATCTTTTCTCACCAACCAGCCAACAGAAATATTTATAACATATCTATTCCAAGTTATAAATAGTCCATGCAAGAAGACATTGCAAGCAGAGATACATATACGGAGATATACTGAACTTCATACGTGATCCATACACAGAAAGCATTATATAAAGCTTGCAAGAGCAGGCATATTTATTTGAGCATAGTTCAAAACCTCAGTGAAGAAATATATATATATATATATATATATATATATATATAAGTGCTCAACATGAACAACACATCATCAGCCTAAAGCTCATCAAGCATTCAAGCTGTTGTTCAAACCTGTGATTTTACCTTACCTTTAAAGAAAACCCTCAGCCCTATGTGGACTGAAGAAGCCTTGCTCATTCGGAACTGTGTGTGAAGAATAAGCATTGTAGACGAAGCTTCCAACTGTGTGTGAAGAAGCAGGTCAAAGAGCAAGCTCTAGCCAATCTGTGTGAATGGCGAAAAACTTCAACCCTTGTATCAATCTGTGTGAATGATACTTTGGGAGGTTTAGTTATAGTCACGTAGTTGTGTATGTAGTGATTATAATATATATTTTACTCCTGTGTGGAGGACCAGTGGACGTAGAGGGGTTTACCTTGAACCACTTTATATTGTGTGTTATTTACCTTCTGCCTTTAGTGTTTTCACAACTGTGATTATTTGTAAGTATACATTGAAAAACTATGCACGCACCAACTTAACAGGAGAAATCCTAGTTGTTGTATTTACAACAACTCACTTAAACGAACTTCCGCTACACACTCACATTCGAAAATCGTACAGCTTGTTGTACTAACACTTTTCCAAGTTGTATTCTGTATACTTAGTGGATAGTGGCCAACAAGTGGTATCAGAGAGGTTGATTCTAAAAATAATATGTCGTATTTTGAACTGAATCAGATCCAAAAATCACACATTATTTTAAAACAGTCTATCTTTCCTATTCTCTACATGGATACCTCAATGATAAACAAGGTTCCTATGTTTCCTATTAACGAATTTGATGATTGGAGAATTAGGATAGAAGCACATCTTGCTGCCATGAACGAGGAGATGATTTTTGTCATACATGATGGCCCCATCAAGATAATGAAGGTTAATACCACCTCAAGGATAGAGGGACAATGACACGTCTTTTGTGTAACTATCGCAAGTGCACGATATCGTATCAAGTAGTAAGTGGAGTTTTTGAGTCCGGTTTATCGATCCCACGAGGAAGTTAGGTTATATATTGAATTATACACTATTTATCTGTTTGTTATAGAGATTTAGATGAGTGAAACACATAATTTAAGAGTTTGGTTTGAAAATTGCAAGGAAAATGCAATAATAGTACAAAAATTTAAGGAAATGAAAGATTGCACTTAATAATAGATTAATAAAAGGTAAAATGAAATAGTTGGGATTACAAACTTAGTTCATCATTAGTTATAGAAGATGCATAGGAGATCATAAGATGTATTTACTTATTATGTTGTGTAGATTCGATATTTCTTAAAAAGACGGTTCCTCTTTCGAATGTCAAAACGCCTCTTATATATTGAATCAATCCACTATATTTCTATGTTGATTGGCTTCAATATATAGCACTAGGTTTTATGAAAATAACTCAAAGAATCATCTAAGGTCTAGAGGTATATTTCTATCCCCTAGAACAACTTAGAGTGAAGATCATTTGATCTAATCAAACATATTTTCTTTTGAAACATATGAAGACCATAAATATCATCATTTATTGGCCAAATAAATAAAGATTGGTAAAACAATGAAAATCACACACAATAATAAGTAATCCATAATAGATCTTTACACAAACTTAAATAACATGACAAACCTTGTTTATAATCCCAACTAAGGATAACTTAGCCCATGAAGGCTTTATTCAACATATTACAAGCTTGAGTGGTCATTATTGGTTGAAAAAGGGAAAGAATTGATACTAACTCCCTTAGTAGATAAAGGAGAAAGAAGCAATAAACTCCCTCAACAACATAAACTAAATCACTCTTACATAAATCACTCAAGAACACAAGTGTGTTCTTCACACAGAAAAAAAATATTACAAAGTGAGAAAATAATAAGATGAATGATGATTAATGATGGATCTAAGGGGTCTATTTATACACCTAAAGTCATCTAATAGCTCCAAAACTCCAGCATTATTACATTAGATCGGATCAAGACCAGCCATTCCCTCAATAATAGACCAAAGTATAAAAAATTAAAAAATGATCAAAAATCTGTCAAGAGTTACGGCCGTAACTTTGAGGAGTTACGGTCGTAACTATGAGGACTTACGGACGTAACTTTCAGATGTTATGGCCGTAACATGGCTATGGCTTTTGCACATTAGTTTCTGTGTGAGTTACGCCCGTAACATTATGATGTTACGCCCGTATGGAGTTTCAGACTTCATTTTCAGCCTAGAATTTCTTAGACTTTGCATTTTCGCCCCAAATCTTCTTCGGATGATAACTTTTGATATATAACTCTGTTTTGAATCCGGAAAGACTGCCGAACTCATATCGGAAATCCCTACAAAATGAATACATAAAAATTCAATAAAGAGAATATTTTATAAACATGTTATTTCTTTAGTAAATCAGTAATTCAATCCGATTAAGACTAAATTTACATCTTCATCCTATAAAAATAAAATTATTAAAAACTAATTAATTCAAAGCAAAAACGAGTAGACTAGCTCATAATTATGGGTGAAATATATCAATACTAATCACAGATAAGTGTATAAAACTGACACTTATCAGACAACCTCATGCAGAGGTGCTCGAGAAGGAGCGTGAGCAATAGACAACCGATGAACGCAAGTGCGAGAACCTCGACAACATTGAATGCACTATTTGTAACTCTTGAGAAAGGCACAATCTCAAAGGTAAAGAGCTGTAAGACAGCCAAGGAAATCTGGAATAAACTCAAGATAATTTGTGAGGGAACTGAGCTCTAAAAAGAAAACAAAATTTCAAAACTCACTCAGGAATTTGAATCGTTTGAAATGAAATCATCTGAAACTCTTGAGGAACTTGACCTCAGATTCACTGGTATTATTAGTGAACTTGAAGAATTGGGTAAAGTGTATACCCAAGAGGAGAAAATTTTGAAAATTTTTAGATCACTCCCTGCCCGATAGGACATAAAAACCACAACTATGCGTGTGTCATGTAATCTCAATGACATTTCTACCTTTGACCCCTTCTCTGACCTAAAAGCTTTTGAGTATGATATTGACAGGAGAGAGAGAAGGCCGAAGAGTCACCTGCTAAGATTACAGCACTATCCGTTGTATCTAACAGGAGACACAGCATGCCCAGCACATCAAAATATGCCTATAAGAATGCTGACAGTGACAATGATACCCTGTTACAAGATCAAATGGCCCTGCTCATGCACAAAGTCAAAAAATTCATCAAACAGTTTGGAAAGACTGCATACAGGCCCAAGCCTTTTCACCAGGTAAGTTCTGAATCTTCTCCATCTGATGATTCTAACCTATGCTACAACTGCAGGAAACCAGGACATTATGAAAATAAGTGTCCGCATCCTAAAGTCCAAAAGTTGCCGGAAGCCGAGCAACAGGAAAAAGATGAAAGGAGGTGTGCTTGGAAAAACAAGCTCAAGGCCCTCATTGACGAATCAGAAGCCTCGTCCATTCAAACCAAAACCGAGGAATGTCTTCAGGCAGTCACTGACAGTGACTCATCCAATGATGAGCTCGAAGATAAAGCATATATGTGCTTTATGGCCAAAGATATAGATAGCGATGATGAGGTAATCTCAACATCCAATATACCTATAAATACATCTCATACTTTCGAAAATATGATGAATTAATTTAAGAACATTCAAAAGGCCCATGAGACATTGAAACGAGGAATCATACAGCTCGAAATTTCTACCTTAGAGCTGAAAGATGAACATGACTTGCTGAGAAATAATTAGGAAAATATGTCTATTGATTGTGAAAACAGCAAAGCCTCACTTGAAAAACTCATGGAGAGCAATCATCAACTTGCCCATGATCTAAATGAGACTAAGTCTCATAATGAGAGCAAGACAAATGATTTTGCTCTACTTGAAGTTAAGTAAAAACTCTTGAGAAACGAGAAGGAGAACTAGAGACCATCTTGAAATCTTTCGAGAAATCATCTAAAAGGATGGAAGAAATTCTAAGCACCGGGCGACATGCTCATGATAAAATTAGCTTAGGATACAACTCATTCTCCAATAAAGGGAAAACTAGTACAATATTCGTCAGGGGTGTGGAACCCATTCCTGTACCTGAAGGACCCCGAGTCCCGCCAAGGTAACAGCTGACCCGCGTACAGCAAAGGCTGCCATTCCACCACCAAAGTCAAATCACAGACAGCGTAATCCTCAGCCACCCAGACCTGTAAGGCGTAACCAGCAGCATGCTCCCCGAGCATATCAGAAGCGCCAACAGCCATTCAGAAAGAAGGCTGTATCTAAATATCAACGGCATGCAAAACAGTACTTCCAATAGTGCAGTGCACCTAGATATTGGATACAGGAGCCCCGTTATCTATCAAGAGAACAAGCTGCCACGCAATATCAGCAACATCTTTGGGAATCCAACTGGAGACCCAGGAGGCAAGCTGTAAGGCCAAAGAAAATGGCTCCACCTCCAAGACGACATTCGTACTGGATAAATAATAATAACCCTGAATTCTACATGCATCATAATTACCAAGGTTACAGCGACTACGTGCCTGCCCCACGTAGACATTACAAGAACGGACCAAAATTAACCTACAGCAAGCCAATTGCTGTCAGGTAAATATGGGTACTAAGATCCATGGACCCAACATATAAAGGGGACCTAGATCTACTTAATTTTTTGGCTTATAGGACATCAAAGAGAAGGACATCTGGTACTTTGACACCGGATGTTCTCGGTAACTGATAGGAGATAGAAGCAAGCTGTCAGATTATGTAGAAGTTCGCGGTCCGAAAGTGTGCTTCGGTGATAAATCCAAATGAATAACAAGAGGAAGGGAATCCTACTTGTAGGAAAATTCAAAGTCACCGATGTAGCTTATGTTGAAGGCTTACAGTATAATCTACTTAGTATTAGCCAGTTCTGTGACAAACAGTTCTTGGTGAAATTCTATATAGATCACTGTAAGTCAAGAACATTATGACCAAAGAAGTTGTGCTCACAGGAAACAGGTCAGGTAATATGTATATTGCTGACTGGAAGCCTATGAGCTCCACAATTCCGTGTTTTGTTGCCAAAGGCACTGCCGATCAAAGCTGGCTATGGCACAAGATGATGTCGCACGTCAATTTCAAGACGAGCAACTTGATCGCTAGACAAGGAATGGTTAGAGGTTTGCCCGATATGTCATTCCAAAAAGACATTGCCTGCGGACCCTGTCAGAAAGGCAAACAAGTTAAAACCACCCTAAAAAGCAAATCATACCTGCCCACTCACAGAGTTTTGGAAATGCTACATATGGTTCTCTATGGTCCTGTAGACCCTGTAAGTTTGGGAGGTAAGAAATATTGTCTCGTTATTGTTGATGATTATTCTGGTATGCTTGGACAATCTTCATGATCAAGAAGAAGGAAACTACAACAAAGCTGCCCGAGCACCTGAGAAAGCTTCAGATAGAGAAAGGGTTGAGTATCGTGTCCATTCGTTCCGACGGAGGTACTGAATTCACTAACCGCTTTCTAGAGAAATACTGTTCGGACAATGGAATACAACACGAATACTCATCTGCCCGAACACCTCAACAAAATGGTGTTGTCGAGCAAAAGAACAGGACGCTCAAAGAAGCAACAAGAACCATGATTGCCGCAAGCAAGTTGCCGCAGCGTTTTTGGGGTGAAGCAACAAATACAGCGTGCCATACACAAAACTGTTTTATCATCAACAAGCATCAAAACAAAATAGCATACGATGTATGAAACATCAAAACTCCATTAGTTTCATACTTTCACATATTTGGATGCAGGTGTTATGTTCTGAACAACGGGAAAGACCAACTTAGAACCTTCTACGAAAAGTCAGATGAAGGGATATTTGTAGGATATTCCTCTCTCAGCAAAGCTTTCATGATCTTTAACAAACGGAGGCTGACAGTCGAGGAATCTGTACATGTAGTGTTCGACGAACCTCACCATGATCCTACAGGAGTAGAATATCTGACTCAGAATATCCAAACACTCTCCATTAAGACCCTCCAACTCCAACAGAGCCTGTCGTACCCGCAGCTGTAAGATCAGAGGTAGTTGAAGCTGATGCTGTAGAAATTGAAGCTTAAACTACAGTACCACAAGATACAGTACAGAACGCCAAACTAGAACCCGACAGAACATGGTTGAGAAATCACCCACAGGAGTTAATCATAGGAGACATTGATGCTCGAGTATCTACCCATAGGAGAATACAGAGTACACAAGGAACTGTACTGTGTGCACAAGAAGAACCCGAATCTGAGAAATCTCCATTTCCTGTATGGAAATCTCAAGCAGAACTCAGAAGACTTTCCATGTGCACACTTGCTATATTCTTCGCTCAATCCGAACCTATTAATACTAATGAATCTCTAAACAATTCTCACTGGATCACTTCTATGGAAGAAGAGCTCAATGGTTTCGAAAGAAACAACATATGGTATCTAGTACCCAGACCTGAGCATCAATCTATAATTGGAACCTAATGGGTATTTAGTGGAGAGGAACCGACAATGATCCTGACAGGAAGAGCGATCTATCTAGATCGAAGCAAGGATTCCTTGGAGAATTAGTGGAGAGGAACGACAATGATCCTGATAGGTGGCCTTGGAGACATGCTCATTACAGGAGTTAGCATGGATGATTCTTTATCGTTGTACTTAGCAGTATGCAATCTCTGTATCTTTCTTAATCAAGCATTGTAATATTTTGATCTTTATCAATAAAATTCTATTTTTGAATGAAAGATTACAGCTCGTAATCTACACTTACTATTTGATTATGAAATCAATTCATTTGCTGCAAACAACAAGTATAAACCTTGTTAATACTAAAGTTGTAAGAACTTGTCTGCGAACAGTTCATAGGTTAAGTTGTATTCAACCTAGATCACACTGTAAGACTGTGCTTGCGCGCCAATCATAAGTTTAAGTTGTAATATACATCCCTGTAGATGTTTACGAATTCTTAGAACTTGCCTGCTAGTAGTTCACATTTTTAGACTAAGTGTTGAAGACCAAATCTTTCGACAGAAGACCAAGAAGTCATCCACTCTGAATCAAGATAATATTTTTTAAAGAGGTTTTGGCATTATCAAAAAGGGGGAAATTTTTGGGATAAACAATCTTGTACCTTGTTTTGATAGTTGCCAACATATAACAAGATTAGTCATCATACATCAAAGGATTCGAAATGCCACTAAGTATGTAAACTGTCTGGAATCTCCATACAGCACCCTTCCATACAGCATTAGAGTTATCCTACAGCGTTGGAGTCTACAGCTACAGCAACATAGTCGTATCATGTTGGATACATCATACAGGCTGAAAGTGTTAGGAAAACAAACACTTATCCAACAGGACTGAAGACCGTTGTGAAGGATTCTGCTTTATTCACTAGAGTCAAAATGCCGTTTGAAAGAAGTATTTAAATACTGATCGGATAAAATATTTAAATACCACCCAACAAGGATCTTCAGACAAGGAGCAAAACCCGGATCTAGCATCTTGAAAGTCAATCGACCAATCAAAATGGATCTTTGGTCACCAACCAGCCAACGGACATATTTATAACCGATCTATTCCAAAGTTATAAATAGTCCATGCAAGAGGACATTGAAAGTAGAGATACATATACAGAGATATACTGAACTTCATACATGATCCAAACACAAAAAGCATTATATCAAGCTTGCAAGAGCAGACATATTTCTTCGAGCATACTGCAAAACCTGAGTGAAGAAAAATATATAAGTGCTCAACGTGAACAACATATCATCAGCCTAAAGCTCATCAAGCATTCAAGCCGTTGTTCAAACCTGTGATTTTACCTTATCTTTAAAGAAAACCCTCAGCCCTATGTGGACTGAAGAAGCCTTACTCATTCGGAACTGTGTGTGAAGAATAAGCATTGTAGGCGAAGCTTCCAACTGTGTGTGGAGAAGCAAGTCAAAGAACAAGCTCTAGCCAATCTGTGTGAATGGTGAAAAGCTTCAACCCTTGTATCAATATGTGTGAACGATACCTTGGGAGGTTTGGTTATAGTCACGTAGTTGTGTATGTAGTGATTATAATAAACATTTTACTCCTATGTGGAGGACCAGTGAACGTAGAGGGGTTTACCTCGAACCACTTTATATTGCGTGTTATTTACCTTCTGCCTTTAGTGTTTTCATAACTGTGATTATCTACAAGTATACATTGCAAAACCCTGTACGCACCAAGCTAACAGGAGAAAGCCTAGTTGCTATATTGACAGCAACTCACTTAAACGAACTTCCGCTACACACTCACATTCGAAAATCGTACAGCTTGTTGTACTAACATTTTTCCAAGCTGTATTCTGTATACTTAGTGTCTAGTGGCCAACAGGGGACTCTTCACCGGCAACGGATCTAACAAGAGTGTCCACCCTTCTTGTCATAAGAAGAAATTTTACCTGCCCTATATGTATTTAAACTATTTTTGTTGTAGTGTTGTTGAGAACAGGACTGGTGCATTCGAGATGTGCACAAATCTGCATTTTACAATGATAGTCGCCATCATGTCTGGTGAACCTGTGAACTGGTGCCAGATCATTCTGAAGAGATTACAGGAAGAGGCCGTCACGCCTGCTAGTTAGAAGAAATCGTTTGGCCTCATTCTCAACAACATTCTCACCCACTGTGGCGTACCGCAACCTCGCGATGCTAAGAAAATCGGCCATGGAAAGTTCATCTGTGGGAGCAAGCCTACCACTTTCAACAGAGCTGGACTATTCTCCAACAGACCCCATGGCAACACTATGCCCATCTCTGATAACCCCAGGGATGTTACCATTCGTATTGCATGTGAAAAGAAGAGGAAAAGGAGCGCATCTCACAGAAAATCACCCCTTGCTGTGGAGAAACCGAAGAAGAAGCTTAAGAGAGCTTCTAAAGCTAAGGCTACAGAGATTACAACGATCTCTGTGGATTCCCCCATCTATTGCACAATCCGCTAAAATAAACCCACAGGGCGCAACCCTTACGGAATAGATAATTGCTGCATGTGCTGCAGATCCCGAGCCTCTGGTGGCTATGACAGATAATCAATTATTTGCCACACTTGAAGGAACTGGAGATTCGGCTGCACATTCTGAGCCTACTGCCGCCTCTCCTGTACAGGAACCCACACCCATATAGGATCCCTCTCCCATCAGGGCACCAACCCCTGTTCGGGATCCCTCTCCAAAACAGGCTTCCATACGTGTCAAGGATCCCATGCCTACAGTAAACTGTTAGGCGTATTTTTATGCGCTTTTATATCATTAATTTATATCCATCTTGAGCCTAAATTATCATAAATGAGCTTTTAATGCATTATTTTTATATGTTTTGCAGGAAATCGGAGTCCTAAGCCAAACGATTTAAAAACGGGCTAAAAAGAGCTTTGGTCATGAGCCGCGGCACCCATGTGCTGAGCCGCGACACACGCAGGAGACTAGCAGAGTGCCGAGTAAACTGTACTCTGTGCCGCGGCACAGATATAGTGAGCCGCGGCACAGAAGAAATAAACAGTGCCCAGGCATCCCGCTGAGCCCCGTGAGCCGCGGCACAGATTAAGTGAGCCACGGCACACGGGGCGGTTTTGACAGAAAGTGCCGCGGTTCTGGGCCGTTTTGGAGCCTGTTCTCGACCTAATCACACGGACGCGTTTTGGAGGCTTAGGACTGATATAAATAAGCATGGTAGGGCTGAAGAAGAGGGGGGATCGATTAGAAGGAATTCGGAGGTGGATTAGATCAAGGGCGAAGAACACAAGGAGGAGATTTGTTGGCGACGACAAGACCACGGATCCCTACGGTTTTTTTGCATCTTAGTTCCTAGATCTATTCGAGTAGGATTTTGATTGTAGCCGATTACATGACGGTTTGAGTATTTATTATTATTTCGATTTACTCATTATTCTATTGAATTGGATTCTTCTTACTGTTCTTAATGCTTTTTAATTGTCTGGCCAACAGTTAATTTGTTTTGAATGTCTTTATGGATTCGGGAGATGAAATTTAGGCATAGTTCTTGTGAGACGAATCATAATTTTCGTGAGATAGGGATATACTCATGCGAATTGTGAAGCCTATTATTGTGGGAATTCTTGAACTGTTTTAGCTATTAATTATCTAATTCGAATAGGGATATATCGAGTTAATAATTCGTAGTATTTTCTATCGACCTTGGGAAAGGCTTTAGAATAATTTAGGAATTCGTGGCTTACAATCAATTGAATAAAAGTGAATTGAATTGAATAAATATCATTCCTGATTGTTTGAGGTGAAAATCATAATCCTACGTCCTTATTAGTATTATTATTATTATTAGTATCATTGTTAATTAGTTTAGGTATAAACTCCGAATAATTGTTCTTCAAATAAAATTGTGAGTTGACTATATTTTGGTACTTAGTGAAATCAGTCCTCGTGGGAATGATACTCTACTTATCACTTTATTACTTGTTGACATCGTGCACTTGCGGAATATTGTGAGGGATTTTCCCACAACAAGTTTTTGGCGCCGTTGTCGGGGACTGGTTTTTCGCTAATATCAATACCAGGCGACTCTAATTTTAATTTGAAGTTTTATTTTGTCTCTTTATTTTTATTATGTTTTCCTTTGATTATCGTGGCCCTTGGCATTTCCACCACCTAAACAGTAGAATCAGAATGCTATGTCATATGCCATCAATCAGAAGCAACCCTAGAAGGATAAGGGTAAGTTGGAAGTTATGGGAAAACTTCTTAACCTACCTATAATTGTTTTGTTTGATACTGGATCATCGCATTCATTTATTGCTAGAGCATGTGTGGATAATCTTAACATTATACCAGAACGTGCTACTCATGTCTTGAGAGTATCTACACCACCAGGAGGAATTTCAACTACCACGCATGTTTGTTCTAATCTGGAAATAGAACTCGAAAACCTTAAAGTGGTAACTAATAATGTAAATGTTATGGCGATGTGGAATGTCGGTATAATCCTAGGAATGGATTGGTTAGCCGAGAATTATGCCACAATTCTTTGTCATTAGAGGGAAACTTCTTCCCAACCACTGGGAAAGGAGCCCACAGACTTTCACGGCATTAGAATGGGTAGAGGAGCACCCGTTATCTCTGCCCTTCAAGCCAGGAACATGATGAGGAAGAAGAATTGTCAGACTTTCCTTGTTCACTTGCATGGGGAAGCTGTAGAATAGAAGACGATAGGAGATGTGCTAATTGTGCGGGAATTCGAGGATGTATTCCCATAAGTGTTACCGGGTTTACCACCAGATAGACAAGTGGATTTCAACATCGACCCAGAGCCAGGGTCAGCCCCATGGCGAAAGCACCATACAGGATGGCACCGAAGGAACTATAGGTATTCAAGGTCCAACTTCAAGAGCTATTAGATTTAGGTTTCATCAGACCGAGTGTTTCTCCATGGGGAGCACCTGTCCTTTTTGTGAAGAAGAATGATGGTATGCTGAGAATGTATATAGATTACAGGGAGCTGAACAAGCTCACACTCAATAACAAGTATCCTCTGCAAAGGATAGATGACTTATTTGACCAACTCAATGGAAAAACTTTGTTTTCTAAGGTAGACCTTAGGTCTGGGTATCACCAGTTGAAGATTCGACCTGAAGATATACCCAAGACAGCATTCGGAACAAGATATGGACACTATGAATTTATAGTCAAGACATTCGGATTAACTAATGCTCCCACAGTATTCATGGATCTTATGAAATGAGTGTTCCACACGTACTTGGATAAGTTTGTCTTGGTGTTCATAAACGACATTCTCATTTACTCTAGAAGCGAGAAAGAGCATGAAGAACATCTCAGGATAGTGTTGGAAATACTGAGCACTGAGAAACTCTTTGCCAAATTCAGTAAGTGCGAATTTTGGTTGAAAGAAGTAATGTTTCTTGAGCACATTGGGTCAACAGGTGGTATTAAAGTGGACCCAGTTAAAGTGGAAGCAGTACGTGACTGGAAGTCACTAACCAACCCTAATGAGATTAGGAGTTTCTTGGGTCTAGCCGGGTACTATTGAAGGTTCCAATTTCTCGCAACTGCGATTGTTTCATACCGTCTTTTCGTCGTGATAATCGAGGCAAGTACCCTTAATGAACTTACATGCTTAACATGGTAGTATTGCATGAGTAACGTGTATGTGTGTATGCTCACTACGGGTTAGATCCGACGGGGTCTCGGTAGGGATCCACAGAGGCATGGATCGACGATCTTTAATTTTAAACACTACGGGTTAGATCCAACGGGGTCTCGGTAGGGGTCCACAGAGGCGTGGATCAACGATTAATTGTGGTGCATTTTACAAATGTGTTTTGGATTATGGCGTTTCCGGAAATGTGTGTTTCAAACTGATGTTTTATCATTAGCATGATTTGATTCGAATATATGAGAATATCATCAATAAACACAATAACAAACTTATTCAGGAAGTCTTTAAACACTCTATTCATTAAATCCATAAATGCTGCTGGGGCATTTTTTAGGCCAAACGGCATCACCAAAAACTCATAGTGTCCGTACCTCGTACTGAATGCCGTTTTTGGGATGTCCTCTTCCTTTATCTTCAATTGATGGTACCCTCACAGATCAATTTTGGAAAAGATAGCTGCGTCTTGAAGTTGATCAAACAAGTCATCAATTCGAGGTAAAGGATACTTGTTCTTGATTGTAACTTTGTTGAGCTCTCGATAGTCTATACACATCCTCAAGGAACCATCCTTCTTACGAACAAACAATATTGGCGCTCCCCATGGTGAATAACTAGGCCTAATGAGGCCTTTATCTAACAACTCTTGCAACTGGGTCTTTAATTCCTTTAATTCAGCTGGTGCCATTCTGTATGGTGACTTTGATATTGGTGCCATTCCCGGCTGTAAGTTAATCACAAACTCTATTTCACGATCTGGTGGCAGTCCCGGTAGATCATCCGGAAACACTTCAGGGTATTGTTTCACCACTGGCACTTCATTGACGTTCGAGAAATCTTGCTTTTCAATGCTCATTACACTAACTACATAGCCTTCACAACCACTGTTTAATAGACGTTGTGCCTTCATTGCTGAGATTACTGGAAATCTAAAATTCTTACTAACCCCGACAAAATAAAAAGGTTCTTCCCCAAGTGGTTGTAGTGTCACAATCTTTCTCCGACAGTCAACAGTAGCATGATATTTTGATAACCAATCCATACCCAAGATTATGTCATAGTCATTCATGTCCAACACAATTAAATCAGCATAGAGTTCCCTATTTTCGATAGGAATACTACACGCTCGTATGATCTTATTTGTTTGTTTTTGATCTCCAGAGGGGGTAACTACATTATAACCTACCTCAATTGTTTCTGGTACTCTACCCAGCCTTCTCACATACTCGGTAGATGCAAATGAATGTGTAGCACCAGGATCAAATAATATCGATGCTGAAATACCAAAAATAAGAAGGTTACCTGTGATAATAGACGGATTAGCTTCAGCATCTTCTCTGGTTATAGTGTAAACTCTAGTTGGTACCCTTTCCTACACTTTGGCTTTTGTCTTGTTCGGGCAAACGTTCGCCATATGTCCAGGTTGTCCACATGAAAAGCATACTTTAGAACCCAATAAGCATACTCCACTATGTTGTTTTCCACAGTTAGGGCATGCCGGTAATGGTACAAAGGGTCTACCCTCTTCAGACTTCATATGCTTACTTGGTTCTCCTTGTTCCTGCCCCCTTTTAGATGGAAAATCAGCCTCTGGATTCTGCGATTGAGGTGGCCTCTTCTTTTCATTCTTAAAATAGTGTTGGCCTTGTCATTGGGCAAATTGCTGCCGAACCTCTTGTGCTTGTCGAATCTTCAGTTCTGCCTGTTTTGCAACCAATGCTCTCTCAGCAATTATTGGATAAGTCGTCCCTTGAATTCCTGCCATGCTGACATCTCTGTATAGCTCTGGTCTCAAGCCTTCAAGGAACCTCTCCAATTTCAGTGCTTCCGTGCTAACCATATGCTCAGCAAACCTAGACAGCATTTCGAACTTACAGATGTAGTCTGAAACCGTCATGCTTCCCAATTTCAACTGTATAAATTCGTTCATCTTCATTGCACGAGCAGGAGCTGTAAAGTACTTATTTCTGAATAGTTCCTTGAACTTAGCCCAAGTCATTGTTGCCACATTCTCAATAGCGCTTATCGTATCCCACCAATGACCTGCACTGCCCCGTAACATGAAGGATGCACAAAGTACCTTGTTCTCTTCAGAAACCTTACTATACTGGAACATGTTTTCTATAGTCCCTAGCCAATCTTCTGCTTCTGTAGGATCCACTGCGCTCTCAAATGTTGGGGGATTCAACTTCCTGAACCTTCCTCCATCTAATTCAACTTGTTCTACTCGAGGTGGCGGTCGATTCCTGTCATCTCCCTGCTGTCCTCGCATGTCTCTTTGTTGGATGAGTTGTTGGATTTGTTGAGATTGCCTTTCTACTAGTTCAGTCAATCGACCAATGATCAGATCACGATCAGAACTTGTGGACGTCATTTCTGGATCTTGTGTTCTACCCCCATCACTGCCTTCAGTTCTTGTTCTCGGCATTATTTTATATTTATGACTGAGCCCTATATCATATGGTCAATATAATTCATGAAATATGAGTGCACACAAATAAAATAACATTTACTGGATTTGTTGTGCTCCACATGCTCTGAGCTCGTGTACATGGACAGTCTACAGGGCACAAACCGGGCTCTGATACCACCTGAAACATACCACACTAACTACCTAACTTACACTATCTTATATCGTATTAGTACTTATAAATTACGGTGAAATTTCGACAGAGTTTCCCCTAAAATAGTTCCTATCCCAAACTTGTGACATAAAACCAACACAAGTATCATACAGAGACATCTAGTCTCAATCCGAATCAAACTCATGACATCAATATCCCCGTAGCTATAACTACAAGAGGTTAGTAAACAACAAAACTTCGAGCTTCCCAAATCACTCATTTGTTTTACATTATGATATTTAAACAACCTCACAGGTTAAACAAACATACTAAGTGAACTTAAAGTACCCATCACACCTTCCACGACACTCGAACATATTAGTACATTACTGCAATACATATTTATAAAGTAAGGTTCACAACCAAGATCGAAAATATGTTAAGCCCATGGATAAGCCCGACAGGTCGTCATCCATGTACGTCGACCCTCAGCAACAGTGGAACTCCAACTCATCCAGCTAAGGAACATACTCAAGCATCAAAATTACCTACAATGCATAAACTACGTGAGCTAAAGCCCAATAAGTAGAAATCATGCATGTTATGTATCATGTATGATGCAACATATGACATATGATTATCAATGAGAATCTCTCAAAATCATTTCTTATCCTTGGGCCCGTTGAACCACGTACTAAGCACCGGAATGAACTCAATATCAAATCATATCATGAGGCATGCATCTACCATGCCAGATATATAAGGCATGCATCTACCACACCAAATATATCGTGAGAACATGCATCTACCATGTCTCACACATGATATAAGCACGCATCTACCGTGCTAAACATATCGTAAAAGCATGCATCTACCATGCCTCGGTGCTCTAGCAGCGGCCAACAAAACATTTTTCTTTTCTTTCTTTCCATGATCGTACCATGCATGCAGACACTAGTGAGTATCCTGTTATGCATGCATGTGGAGATGCTAATGGATATTATGATCATGTAAGGTGCAACCAAACACTTTAATCATAATACAGTTCAATCATCCAATACAATACACTCTCAAGATATCATCAAGTTTACAAACAATACTATGTTTATGCATTGTAGTTGCAGATGGATTTCTACTTACCTTGATCGGGTAATACCCTTACGTTTATACCAATAGGGGTGGTTGTGATGATATATCTTCAGAACCTATTTCAAGTAATGTGTTTAAAGGATATACATACCACATACAAGGTTTAACTCTCTTCATATCGAAAGGGTTTACCACTTCCTATGTAGATGCGTAATTGGTGTTCTATGTATTTTATGTCTATTTATTGACGTATACCAGCCCATTAACCAATCAATTTTGGACTTATAATTCACTAATGAATCTATTAGTCTCTGTTTATAAAGTTCATTCAACTCTCACAGCTTAAAATTCCAAGGTTTTATAACAAACACTTGATTAAGAGAGTTATCAAATTCTTGTCATAATCAGATTTTGTTTTGCTTATAACCACTAGAATATAAGTTGGATTTGCACTAATTTTTGACATAATATCCCTAAGATACTTAAGAACAAGTATACTGAAACTCCTGACCCTGAAACATACGGATCTAGTAACATATACCATTAATTCTAAAAGGTGGCAGAATTGATTTCTTTATTGCCTTAGTTAGTTTTAAGCCTTATAAATCCATATTAAACACAAGGGTAAGCCATGGTTGAATTCTCAACATCATTATAACATGTATAAGAACATATACAAGCTCTCATACCTTCTAAATATCCATGAAACATATCGAGAACAAGGAAGAAACAAAGGAAACTCACCTTGATTGTCAAAGGAATTGAGGTGTTGATGTTTTGATGATTTCTTCTTGAATTTTTGGTGAATGTTCGAAGTGGGGAGCTTCTTGTTTATTTACAGACTGTAAATAAGGGTTTAGGGTCGTATTTATCCATCAACCAAGCGTGTTAAGTCGGTTATGAAGGTGAAATATCCAAAATACCCTCGAATGACTACTAGAGACTAGGTTTGAAAGAATGGATCGACTCAAGTAGTTATGATCCGGTTCTTGGAGTGTATGAAATGGTTCCTAGTAGATATTGACCTAATTTAGTGTATGGATGATCTTTCAAATGGTTTAATAGAAGTTTAGGGTGTATTTTTATTGCTTAAAGTCGATTACTCATGCGAACAATGTTGAAAATGCTAGTGAAAGACTTTATTGTCAAACTTTCTAAAACTTCACAAACGCGACACTGTAGGTAAGAATGGAAGGAATCATTTATAAAAAATATAATTAATATGATAAACTAAAAGATAAGTTCAATTCCTACCACAGTTGGAACGAATGAGGTATAGACAGATCACAGTATTTTACAGACGTTATCAGATACAATCATAAATTGTATCCTATTAGGTATTGACAAGAATCAAAGGCACTTGACACGTGTTAGTTTATTGAATGATGTTTATCCACTTGAATCGTCAATTTAAAGTGACCCACTACACGCGCCGACTAAAATCTCGAGATAAGCTAGTTAACCTCCGATAGACACGTTGGTGACACCTTTATAACTTCTAGGCTTACCACGTGTACTTAGAGTTTTATAAGATCTTTACATATATTTTATTTCGTATTAGAAATACTATGAATAACATAACTTAGTCCCGTAACATATACCACGATTGTGTTTTAGACTTTAGTTCAAATGTTTAGCACATTCCTATGTAGTGAAATTAACTATGAGATCAACTGAACCATGAAACATCAAGTAATCCAAATAACACATAATTAACAAGTTATACATGAATCATATTGACCAAGTGAGTAGTGTTAGGCTCGGGTATCACAGTTATGATTCCTTGTTGTGCTGAGTTGGCATCTCCGCTATGTTGTTTTGCGACGTTATGCCCCATTTTATCTAGCATTTGTACATTCGGTACGCCGAGCCGGGGTGTTTCAACCGTGGTGTGCCGGGGGCATGCATGTACCAATTGTCCTTCTCGTCAGTAACGCATTTCAAGTGTGGACCTTGGAGTCATTGTTCGACCGTTGTCATTCGATCATTGTTGTTCGATCGTTGTTACTCGATCATCATTTTTCGATCGTTGTTGTTCGATCATTGTTGTTCGATCGGGGTTATCCGACTGTTGTTACCTGATCTCGTACCGCGAAGAATCGTTGTTCACCGTTAGTTTGTTGTTTCGGGTGTGGCCAGATGGGTCACTGAGCCGTCCAATGCGAGACGGTAACTGAGAGATTTGGGGGATCGAGGTTGCGTCCCTGCTCCGAAAGGACACGTAGATGCCTATGGTGGTTTTGAGGATTTCGGCGTAGTTCGAATTGTTTGTTATTGTCCTTGTGGATCGTTTGTGTGTTTATTTCTATTTTCTTGACTGTGCGTGTTTCCTTGTAATAGGTGCTTAGTGTTTCATGGTTGTTCGGATAATTGACATGATTGTATCATCTGTTTCATGATGCTTGTCACTTGTTGGTTTAATTATGTCTCTATCGGTGGCATTGTGTTGGTCGTCGTAGAGCGTGTTTTCACGTCGTATGTCTCTTTGCGTTTCTTGCAACGTTTCGCCATCGGGCGCGAGTTTTCGGTTTTTGTGTATCTCGTCGAGTTTTCGTGGCGGGGATATTGCTTCTCCCTACTTGTTTTAAGTTTCGGGACGAAACTTCTTTTAAGGAGGGTAGAATGTAATACCCGTAATTTTGATTTTCGGTAATTTCTTTTTTTTTCGGCCGAAGTCCATTTTGACAACTCTCTCATGACCGCTTCGTCATTCTGAGAATGATTAATTCTACACTTTTTGACATCCGAGTTCGTTTCGGTGTTGTTTTGTTGAGTTCCGTGCTTTTTAGCGACTTTTCCGCACTTGAGTTCGATTCTTACTAATATCGTTCGAAACTGCTGTTTCGAGTTTCCCGTAAGTCCGTTTAACTTTGTTAGACGTGTTATGAACTTCGGTTTGGTGATTCGATTACGTATCATGATTTTCGGGCGTTTTGGTCCATTTTGTGATTTACCCAGAGTTATGGGTATTCGTATCTGTATTTGTTGTCTCGACCCTTTTCTTGGTCGCGTATGATTAATTATTGCATTATGTTTTCATTTCGGGTCGTTGATGTTGTCCGCGAGCTTTTCGTCATGTTCGTTCCGTACGTTTTCGGAAATCGATTCGTCGGGTCATGGCGGCTGAGCAGCTGGCCGGACAGGTGCGGCATTGTCGGAAGTGTTGGGCACTAGCCGAGCAGGCACGACAGGAACCGGCATAGCTCATACTACGGCCGGAAGGCTGCGCACGCTAGCTCGGCGGGTGTAGCGTACGCTGTCGACCGGCCCAACGTACGGTATCGGATCTGGGCAGAGGGGTTCTGAGGTTCTGGACTCGGGTAGGATCGGTAGGTAGCGCACGCTACTGTCGGGCACTGCGCACGCTACGACCGGCAGGTAGCGCGCTCTACGGCCGAAAGGCTGCACACGCTACCTGGCCGAGTCAGTAGGGCAGTGAGGTTCTGGATTGCGGCTCGGGCCGATAGCGCACGCTAGCTCGGCATCCTAACGCACGCTAGGCTGCACCAGTATATATGTGACAGAGCAGTCCAATTTCGGTCATTTTTCCCATTTCTCTCTTTCTCTTCTGCGGCTGGAGCCTTGGGGATCTTGAACCCATGTTGTTGAACAACAAATCCACGAAATTCTTGAGTTCATATCATTGATTGATCATCCTATATCATCCTTTGATCCAGCGAATCAAGGTGAGATTTTCTAGAACCCTATTTTGAGAAATTTTGGGGTTTTTGTGTTTTTGTCCGATTCGTTCCGTATTATTGATTAATCTATGATGGGTATGATTATTATTAGTAGTATTCTTGTGTTTAACATCATTTAATCCATTGTTCTTCGTCGAATCAAGGTATATTTCTTGATTTCCTTCGAGTCAACTTTTTGGGGGATTTGTTCTTGATTTCGTTTCCCATCCGTTTTTGATGAACCGACTGTTGTAAAATGATGTTTTTAAACATATCCTATGAATTGAATATCCATATTTCAGGTCGGAATTCCATTTTTGTGTTTTGACGGGACGAATCGTGTTCATGGCCATTTTGGGGGAAATCCTTGAACTTTCGTCGTTTGTTCCTTGAATTCAGCGGCTTTGGGTCGTACTTTGGAATTCATTTTTGCTGTTGTATTTGTCCTTCGTATTTTATTATCACAAGTTGGCGTTCGGTGGAGTCGGTGGGTTCGTAGTCGGTTCGTGCCAACCTACTTCGGTCGATTCTCCGTGTTGTTCTTATTCGAGGCAAGTACCTTGTCCATACAATTCTTGTTTTATGGATATGATAATTAGTGATCGTCTCCTTGTGTTTATTTGATCATTTGAATTTCACTTTCAAAGACTCGGTTAGCCTTTTTAAAGGCCCTGTTTCAAAACGTGTGTTTTGTGAACATCGTGTTCTTGGATGGTTACGTGAATTACTATGAATACAGTTGGTGTTGTCGTTGTGCTTTGATAATATATATGTATATATTATCTCATAACGTGCGTTGTGATTTGACCATTGCGTTGTGCATTGTGTTTGTTGCCATTGAGTGAATTACTTGGATATTTGATGTGATATGTTATTTGTGTGAATGTGTGGATATGTGAAGGTCTACGGTGACACATGGCACATGATCATGTGGTCACGATGCAACAAGTGATTGATCCAACCGTGAGAGCCTGAGATAATCTACGGTGACACATGGCTTGTGATCATGTGGTCAGGATGCAACAAATGATTGATCCAACCATGAGATATGGTGTGTGAATTGTTTAGCTAGCCAGCTCGGGAGGGTCCTTTGAGGCCTCGAGTGGGATTTGTGGCTTCGTCCCGGTCCTAGGCGATGCATGTGCGTGATTTGTTTTATGATATGGCCAGCTCGGGAGGGTCCTTAGAGGCCTCGAGTGGGATTTATGTCTTCGTCCTGGTCCTAGGCGATGCTTGTGTGTGATTATGCTGTATTAATTTTATGTCCGTTGAGGACACGTGACTTGGGTTTTGGCCCTGTGAATTGTTGTCGGTTTTCTATTTGCGAAAAACAAAACCATTGGGCTGTGACCCCTGTTGATTTTGGTAAGAGAAGGATTCAATAATCCTAAATTGTTTTCTACTAAAACTCCCGATGGTTTATTAAACCGTTTTGTAGATTATTTCCCTTGATCTGTGATCTTTCGGTTTTGGAATGTTTTACCCAAACTCGTGACTCGGGAAGTATTTTCGTTATGTTTAAATCTTTGAGGATTCCTGGATATTGTTGTTCGTGGAATGTGGATTATATGACTCATATTTTGCACTTTGTATTTGCACTAGCGAAACAGTGGAGTTTTGCTACTCCCGAGTATTCGGGGGGTGGATGTCTGTTTTTGCATTCAGGTTTGGGAGCATAACACAGGATCGGCACGAAGGATGATGATAGATGATCGATACTAATCACATGAGGACCCGTACATTGTCGTATTGGTTTAGTTGTATTTTATTTCCACTGCGGTATTCTTTCCCCATTGTACGGGAGTAGGATGTATTTGACCCCTGCGTGGGCATGTATTGTGTTTGAGTTGTATGTATTTATTGAAAGACCAAGTCGGTCTACTGAGTCATTTTAGCCTTAAAGGCGTTGTTGAGTTGTTCGATTTTGTTACTAGTCTAGTAGAACCTTGAGGAAAGGTTCTACGGCGTGTAATATCCCTGAGCGGATTGGGGGTGTTACATCAGGCGGTTCAGAACCCGACTCCGGCCCATGCTACTCGGGGTGGAGCAGATCGTTGGCTTCAGGATGTCATCAAGATGCACCCTCCTCAGTTTTGGGGGGCTTCAGACCCGTTTGGTTGGTAGGGATGGATCAAGGAGATATCCGAGGTCTTTGTTGCCACCAACTGTCCCGAGGATCTCACGGTCCCTATTGCCCAGTACTTTCTCACCAGGGACGCTACCGACTAGTGGGAGGCTGTTGAGCCTACGGACCATGTTGCTTCATGGGTTTAGTTTAAAGACCTAATGGAGACTGAATATTTCCCATGGCCAATTAAGCAGGCTCGAGTCCATGCTTTTTATGATTCTCAGCCTCGGGATATTCCTGTTTCTCAGGCTATTGCTGATTACAATCGGGAGTTGGGCTTCGTGAAGGCCCAAGTTAGAGAGGAGAGCGACAAGATTTTCCACTTTTCTAGACGGATGAAACTGAAGATTTATGACTACATGTCTGGGCTAGCCTGCACCACCTTGAAGGATTATCAGAGTTGAGCTCTTGCATACGATATGTTTTTGAAGGCCAGTGAGGCAGCTCGTGAGAGCAAGAAACAGAAGTCCGTCGGAAATTTTTCGGGCCACAAGTGTGGAGGTCAGCAAAAATCTCAATCTGCTAACTTTCCCGCTGGTGGTGGTCCAGCTCGTTCTGTTGGGGGTTTCCGCGGGGCTGCTAGTACTCCTTCCCGTGATGTGAAGTGTTTTAACTATGGCCGATCGGGCCATGTCAGTCGAACTTGCCTAAGTCCTTTGCTGATGTGTAATCGGTGTGGCCGAACGGGCCACAAGGCTACTTTTTGTGCTGAGAGAGAGAACTCTTAGTGCCAAGGCTTCCTTCCCAGCGCCTAGGGAACCGAGTGTGAACCAGGGGCCGTTTGCTGTGCAGCCTCCGCTGAGTGCCAGTCGAGAAAGAGGTCAAGGTCAGCCTGCTAGAGGGGGAGCTTCCAGTGTCGGCTCCGCTCATCCGCGAGTTTACGAGATGTGGAGGGCCGATGATCCAGCAGCCACCGTGGCCACATGTACCGTTCATATCCAATCTCATCCTGTTAGTGTGATTTTTGATTTGGGTGCTATGCATTCATTAATGTCTCTGGAGTGTGTGCGCTGTTGAGTCTCGACTGTTTGACGCCTTGTGAGCCTTTCATCGTTAAGCTTCCTAGCGGTGATAGGATCATTCATGATCAGGAGGTCCGAGACTGTTCTATGTTTATTTGTGAGAGGGCTTGGCTCTCTAATCTTATTTTTGTGAGTATTGAGGGTGAGGATTTGATTCTCGGGGATGATTGGCTCGAGTGGCATGGTGCAATCATGAACTACCGCACGAGAATCATCACCATGTTAGCCGAGGATGGCACCGAGCACTCTTTCGCGGGGCGAAAGAGGGGAAACCAGAAGTTTTGATTAACGCCTTGAAGGCGATGAGACTCCTGCGGAAGGGGTCTACTGGTTACTGGTGCTACGCCTTGAAGGCGGAGGATGGTGGGGTCGAGTTTTCATCGATCCTAGTCGTCAGTGAGTTCCCCGATGTATTTCCTGACAAGTTACCGGGGTTACCACGGGACCGTGAGGTTGAGTTCGCTATTGAGTTAGAGCCGGGTGCGTCTTCGATTTTGAAGGTGCCGTATCGCATGGCACCTTCATAGTTAGCTGAGTTGAAGAAGCAGTTGAGTGAGCTTCTTGAGTGAGGTTATATTCGACCGAGCGCTTCACCTTGGGGCGCACCGTTTCTGTTTGTGCGGAAGAAGGATGGTTCACTGTGTTTATGTATCGACTACCGCGAGCTAAACAAGGTGACCATCAAGAACAAGTATCCCTTGCCGAGGATTGAGGACTTGATTGATCAGTTGCAGGGAGCTGCGGTATTCTCAAAGATCGACTTGAGATCGGGGTACAATCAGCTTCGGGTGAAGGAGTCCGATATTCTAAAAACAGCTTTCCGGACGAGATACGGACATTATGAGTTTGTGGTTATGCCCTTTGGGCTAACCAACGCACCGGCAGTGTTCATGCAGTTGATGAACAAAGTTTTCATAGAGTATTTGGAGAAGTGTGTCGTCGTCTTCATTAACGATATCCTTATCTATTCGACGAATGAGGAAGAGCATGCGCATCATCTGCGTGTGGTGTTAGACATTTTGAGGACCGAGCGACTCTATACGAAGTTCTCGAAATGTGAGTTCTGTCTAAAGGAGGTGATGTTTCTAGGTCACGTGATTTCAGCCGAGGGGGTCCGTGTGGATCCACAGAAGATTGAGGCAGTGTTGGATTGGGCACCGCCTAAGAATGTGAAGGAGGTCTGTAGTTTCTTAGGTTTGGCTCGCTACTATTGTAGGTTCGTCGAGGGGTTCTCAAAACTGGCTCGACCACTTACACAGTTGCTCCAGGAATCTGAGAAGACAGTCGAGTTTTGAGGAGCTGAAGAGACGTTTGACTTCAGCCCCGATTCTAGCGTTGCCATCTGGGAACGAGGGTTTTGTGGTTTATAGCGATGCTTCGGGTCAGGGTCTTGGTTGCGTGATGATGCAGCACGACAAGACTATTGCGTATGTGTAACGCCCCGATTTCGCATATACAATGAATTATAGAAAACATGTTCAGTTTTATTAAATTAATGCCCAAATAAGTTTATCATTTAATTCATTTCATTCTCATGATCATACAAATTTCATTTATGCCATTCTTATTCATGACAAGTCACGTGATCCGTTCGTTTCATTTCTCATTTTAAATTCATCGTTTCATATCGTCATTTCTAGGCCCGAGTCAAATTTTAAACAATATTAATTGTTACCCAAAATATTTTACAAGATAAATAATAATATTATTTATTATTATTATTATCCCTATTATTTATTATTATTAGTAGTAATATTATTATTATAATTTAATTTAGCCCGATTATTATTCACTTTCATTGTGGCCCAATTAATAATGATTTGGAATTATGAGTTGGCCACACTATTTTTCCTAGCCCAATTGGAAAACCAAACCAAACCAAACATATTCAGTATATCCCGCTCAGAGCAGGGTCTGGGGAGGGTAAGATGTACGCAGACCATGCCCCTACCTATTACGGTAGGGAGGCTGTTTCCGTGAAGACCCTCAGCTTAGTGCACAACAACATATTGAGTGAAAAATACAAAGGGAAGCATATGATACGAAAAAACTCAATACCATACCTGAGACCATGGCTTAATCCACATGGGACTTACCTAAGAGGAATTTGGCTACATCACTCCCGATGAACGCTGCTCAAACAGAAGAGAGGTTGACTCCGCGCACAGCTCCCTGTCAAAAATACACCACACGCAAAAGGCAATAGGATTAAATATACAATAAATGTAAAAATGCAATGCTCTAGGTCAAAGCTAACCGAGACAACCCAACCCTGAGGCTCTCAACTACAGCACCACTCCCAACTAAAGAATCCATAACTCTGATCTGGCGCCTCCAAGCGCACCTATCAACAGTCATGGTCTCTGAAAGGTTTAAGGCCTTCAAATCTAATCTCGGCTGCTCCTCCCACGTCCTCCTCAGTATGCCTCTCCTCCTCTCCCCGACAACAACTAAACTCTCGACCCTCCTCACCGGAGCAGATGTCTGTCTCCTGCGGATGTGGCCAAACCATCTCAATCTCCCTTTCCTAGCTTTCGCTGAAATGAGCGCCACTTCTAGCGCGTTCCTGAAGACCCCGTCTGAGATTCTATCTAACATTGTGCGACCACACGACCAGCATAACATTCTCATTTCAGCCGCTTCCAACTTGCTCTCAAGCGACTTCTTCATCGTCCAACATTCAGAGCCATACAACATTGCAGGTCGAATTGCCGCTCTATAGAATTTACCCTTCAACTTTAGAGGGACTTTCTTGTCGCACAGGACCCCTGTCGCTGCTTTCCTAGCCCAATTGGGATTCTCCTAAACCCATAAATTATACCCTAGACCTAATCTCTACAGTATAAATATTGTATTTATACTGCAGCCAACCCTAGAATACACACATATATTTTTTTCTTTTCTCCTTCCAGCAATCGTGGGCCACTCCTCTCCTCTACAAGAACCATCTTCTCCGGTATTTTTCTTCACATCTAGAGTTGCACAGATCTAAAACAAACAGGTCTGATCGTCCCTTTCTAAAAATCAAAATCTAACAAATCTGCAAATCCCTTTGAAGAACTAAACCTTTTTGTTTTACCTTCAGTCTAGGTTATCAGAATCAGAAAATCTACATCTGAGACCCTTCACGGCTAACCTTCTACCCAATAGTACCGCGACCGACCATATTCCATCACCAACCAAAACTCAGGTTGTTTCACCGTCGCCCCTTTTTCAAATATCCGAAACCCACGATTTCTACCTTAGCGATGACCAAGAAACCCAATTCCTAAAACTGAAAATCAAAACCCTGCCCAAACTCACAGTCGAATCCAAATCGGAACCCACAAACAACAACCCTGGATTAGAAAAAAAACCAAAGCCGAGATCGCCGCCGCTCGTAGGGATCCAACTGTTGCCACCGGGTGGACCAAAACCACCTCAAACCCCATCCACGAATCCGTCCCCTTCTATTCATATTGCCGCCGCACCACGACCGCTTCGCCGGTCATTTGCTTTTTTTGTTTTCTTTATGTTTTGAATACATGCGGAGCCCTTTTTCTTTTGTGTTGATATAGGTGTGTGTGTGTGTGTGTTTTACAGAGAGTAGCAGAGAGAGGTGAGAAAAGGGGAAACGATCTGACCCCTTTCTTTCGCTGTGTGGTGGACTTCTTTTCCCAATACTTAAGCTAAACTTTCAATTTCATCCCTTAGTTTTTGGTTCCTTCAATTTTATACCCTGTTTTTTTTAGGATTTTCAATTTAGCCCCCAAGTTCCAGACCCTCTCGATTTGACCGAAATCAGTTTTTAGTGTATACCAATTTCAGCCTCTAATTTTAAGTTTCTTCAAATTAACCCTAGTCAGCTTGATAACGCTTTCAATTTCATTCCTCAAATGTTTAATTCTTTCAGTGTTGCCCAAATTAGCTTTTCAGTAATTAATTCCAGCCCTATTTTGGCACAAGCCATTAAAATATTGATTGTATTCATTAATATTAATAATTTAATTTTAATCTGTGCCTCGTATTTTATTCCCAGTTATTATATATTTATAAATTATAATAATAGTGATTATCATTATTATTAATTGTAGATAATAATCAAGATTTACGGGCCTAGAATTGTCGAGTCAAGCATCTTCATCACATTCAAGTTCAAGAATTGCATTTTATCCAGGTGTGGGGATTTATTATGCTTTTGTTTATTTTAATTTTTTTTATATATTGTCTCGTATGTGCACGTAAAATCAGTTAGAAGCACTTAATGTGCAATCAGTCAGAAGCACTTAAATGTGCAATCAGTCAGGAGCACTTAAATGTGCAATCAGTTAGAAGCACTTAAATGTGCAAATCAGTCAGAAACACTTAATTGTGCATAAAGCCTTCGAGCTAGCCGACGGGCTTCAGAATTTATCAGTCATGTCGTTTATACTTGCTAATATATTTAGTAATTAACGTAGATATATTGCGTACTCTCCACATTGAGCGAGTTGGAAGCTCACCCCACTATTTACCCCCTTTCAGGTTGAGGAGCTTGATGTGGCATGCGCTTGAATGTGGGATGATCAAGCTTCATGATTAGATCTTTATTTACTTAATATTATTTCTCTCAAACTATGTTTTATGAACAAATGTTCGATTTGTTTTAATTTCACCTCGAAGTTTGTTTTTATTTAATGGTGACTTGAAAATATTACTTGCGATTATTAAGTTTGCCTTTTTAAAATGTATTTCCGCTGCAAAATTTTTTATTTATCCTTCGTAAAGTTAGACGAATTATTATTCTATAAAATTGGACACTACATAAGTGGTATCAGAGCGGGTCTACGATTTTGTAGACTCGTTAAAATGGTTTCTTTTTCAAAACTGAAATTTGATTTTCGCAAGTAGTCAAAAATTTTTAGCAATTATGATCATCCACCTCTGCCGCTCCACGTCGAATCCAAGGTACATTAAATTATTATTATTCATTATGTGATAAATACAGTTTCCCAAATCAACCATGATTCATGCATTAAAGATGCATCTTCAGTCTATTTTGTACATAAGAATTTTATGATAAAGTATTTGGGCATGAAATTGTTTTCTTATAAATTCATAAGTATATGTGGGACATGCGTAAATCCTCATTGCTAGAAATCTCTGGTTCTCAACCTATAGATGCAATGTAGCTCCCCATTTTACTTCTCCCTCTCGTTGGGTAAGTACTGGAGGATCATTGCGTGTGATATGCCTTAGGATAATGGCAACTCGTAGACGTGGACGCCTAACTATCCGAGGTGGAGATAATCTCGGTGGTGAGAATGCCAAACTTGGTGCTGGTGGTGGTGATAACGGAGGTCAGGATAACCACAACAATAACGCGCCAGCTCCTACTCAGGCACAATTTGTGCAACAGTTCCGACGTTTCACACCACCATCATTCAATGGTCGAGAAGGACCAACTTTTGTCGATGAATGGTTGATGTTATTAGAGCATACCCTTGATCTCATTGGGTGCACCGATGCGCAAAAGATTCTTTGCGCCCAGTATCAAATGGTGGAGGATGCTGGACGTCGCTGGATGAGCTATTGGCGTTCGAGGCCGGCAGCTGAGCATGCTGCATTAACTTGGGATCGGTTCAATGAACTAGTGATGGAGCAGTACTATCCACAGCACTACCGAGAGAAGATGGAGAGAAATTTATGGAACCTTGAGCAAGGGAGCTTATCGGTTGAAGAATATGAGAGAAAATTCAACCAAATCAGCTTCTTTGTGGAGTACATGGTGGATATTGACTGCAAGAGGGCCCTTAAGTTTCAGAGTGGTTTACGCCCGAGTATTCGTCACATTGTGGCTGGTCATGGGGTGCTACTGTATACCGAGACAGTGTTTCGAGCTCAAAAGGTTGATGCTAGCCATAATTTAGATCAACAAATTATGGAGGAAAAGCTCGTATTTATACCTTGATCCAAAAGGACGCAGATGAGAATCCCCGCACGGTGTCAGGTATGCTTATGATCTCTAATGTGCCTGCTTTCGTTTTATTCGACACTGGTGCCACACATACTTTTATGTATGCAAAGTTTTATCATGCCATTGGTCATAGAAGCGTTATAACTGTTGATTCTCTTGAGGTTAGCTTACCATCAGGAAATACGATCCTCACTAATACAATGGCTGATGAGAATATTGAGATAAGAGGTAGAGAATTTGATGCTAGCCTGTATTTGATTAGCTCGATGGATTTTGACGTGATACTTGGTATGGACTGGCTTGATATACATGATGCCGATATAAGGTGCCGTGAGAAGAAGGTGACATTGAGGTGTTCCAAAGGTGAGTCGATCACCTTTTATGGTACAAAGAGTAGGACAGTACCCAGAGTAATCACAACCATGAAGGCACTGAGAAGTCTAAGTAAGGAGCAATGTCAAGGTTACTTGGTGAGTTTGGTCGACACTCGTGCTAATGACGTGTCCCCTACAGACGTACCTATAGTACGGGAGTTTTTGAATGTGTTTCTAGAAGATTTTCTGGGAGTCCCACCCGACCGGCAAGTGGAGTTTAGTATTGATTTCGTCCCTGGGGCGGCCCCAACATCCAAAGTGCCATATAGAATGGCTCTGAAGGAACTCCAAGAATTGAAGGTCTAAATTCAGGAGCTGCTGGAGCTCGGATTTGTTCGTCCTAGTATGTCACCATGGGGTACACCAGTACTGTTTGTAAGAAAGAAAGATGGGTCACTTCGGATTACAGAGAGTTGAATTGACTCACGGTGAAGAACAAATACCCACTAGCGAGAATCGATGATCTATTCGATCAGTTGAGGGGATCCAGAACCTTTTCGTAGATTGATTTTCGGTCAGGGTACCACCAACTGAAGATTAAGGAGTGTGACATTCCCAAGACGGCTTTCAGGACCCGTTATGGGCATTTTGAATTTTTAGTGATGCCATTTGGTCTGAGTAATGCACCGACAGTCTTTATGGATTTGATGAGCAAGGTGATCCAACCTTACATGGATAGGTTCTTGATCCTCTTTATAGATGACATTTTGGTGTATTCTAAGGACAAGGAACAACACCAAGAGCATTTGAGGATTACATTGAAGACACTTCGCAAGGAGAAGTTGTATGCCAAGTTCAAGAAATGTGAGTTTTGGTTAAACAGAGTTTGATTACTTGGACATGTGGTGACTTCAAAAGGAATTGAGGTAGATCCCGATAAGGTTGTAGCAGTGAGCAGCTAGGGAGTACCCAAGAATACGAGCGAAGATCGTAGCTTTCTGGGCCTAGCGGACTATTATAGAAGATTTATTGAAAGATTTTCTAAAATCTCCACTCCTATCACCCAATTAACAAGGAAGGGCGTGAGGTTTGAATGGAGTGAGAGGTGTGAGGAAAGTTTTCAAGAGTTGAAAAAGAGACTAACCTCGGCACCAGTATTAACAATTCCTGATCCGACGGAAGACTTTGTTATTTATAGTGATGCCTCAAAGCAGGGTTTGGGTTGTGTTTTGATGCAACATGGTAAAGTAGTAACCTATGCATCGAGACAGCTTAAACCACATGAGTTGAACTATCCAACACATGATCTGGAGTTGGCTGCTGTAGTACATGCGCTGGAGATTTGGCGTCACTATCTCTACGGAGGGAAGTGTGAGATATACACAAAGCATAAAAGTTTGAAGTATCTTTTCCAACAGAAGGACCTTAACATGAGACAAAGGCGATGGTTAGAATTGGTGAAGGACTATGATTGTACCATCCATTACCATCCGGGTAAGGCTAATGTGGTAGTGGATGCCTTGAGTCGGAAGACTAGAGGCGAGTTAGCTTGCTTGACCGATCAGGAGAGTTTGATAAAGGAGTTCTCCGAGTTGAGGATTGAGGTAGTTGAGTCTTCAAAGAGTTTGAAAGCAATCCTATCATATTTGGTCTTGCAACCAAACTTGAGGGATAAGATTAAGGAGGCTCAACCACGTGATAAGTTCTTATGTAAGATAAAAGATCGGGCACAAGCTGGGAGTATTGAGAAATTTATCATTGTCGCAGATGATGTTTTGACTTATGATGGGAGGTTATGTGCTCCTAAGGATCCATCCCTTAGGAAGCAAATTCTTAAAGAAGCTCACAATGCACCATACTCCGCTCACCCCGGAGGTACAAAGATGTACCACGACCTGAAGAAGTTCTTTTGGTTGAGAGGAATGAAACGGGACATTGGTGTGTTTGTGGAGAGATGTATGATATGTCAGCAGGTGAAGGCAGAACACCAATGGCCAGGAGGTTTACTTCAACCGTTGGAAATCCTAGAATGTAAATGGGAGCATATCACAATGGATTTCATGGTTGGTCTGCCACGAACAGTGAGGAAGAACATGCTATCTGGGTGATAGTGGGTCGTTTAACGAAGTCATCTCATTTTTTACCTATGAGGATGACTTATAGTATGGAACAATATGCGAATATTTATATTCGGGAAATTGTGAGGTTACATGGTGTTCGAGTGTCGATCGTCTCTGATAGAGATCCGCGATTTATATCGAAATTTTGGAAGAGTCTGCGGAGTGCATTGGGCACTAAGTTGAATTTCAGTACTGCATATCATCTGCAAACCGATGATCAATCTGAACGGACTATCAAGACACTCGAAGATTTGTTGAGGGCGTGTGTTCTTGATACTGGTGAGAATTGGGACAATATTTGCCTTTAGTAGAGTTTGCTTATAACAATAGTTACCAAACGACTATGCAAATGGCCCTGTATGAAGCTCTGCACATAAGGAGATGTCGATCGCCCCTTTATTGGAGTGAGATTGGAGAAGGAAAAATTTCGGGTCCAGAATTGATCGGGCAGACTGTAGAGAAGATAGCCGAAATCAGAAGTAGAATTAAGACTATCCACGATCGGCAGAAGTCTTATGCTGATAACAAAGGAAAGATATACAATTTGAGATTGGGGAAAAGGTGTTCTTGAAGGTAGCGCCGATGAAAGGAGTGATACGATTCAGTAAGAATGGAAAGCTACAGCCTCGTTATATCGGACCTTTTGAGATTTTGGGTCGTGCTGGTGATCTTGCTTATGGTTTGGCATTACCGTTGGAGTTATCGGGAGTGCACTATGTCTTTCATGTCTCCATGCTGACAAAGTACATACATGATCCCGGTCACGTATGCAATTTCAAAGAGTTGCACGTAGCCAAGAACCTGACTTATGAGGAGGTACCTACAGGTGTTTTGGAGCATAAGGTACATCAGTTACGGAATAAAGAGGTTAAATTGGTGAAAGTTCAGTGAGGTCGTCATGGACCAAATGAGGCAACATGGGAACGTGAAAAGGAGATTCGTTCTAAGTATCCAACATTCATTTTTCAAGGTACGTAACTTAGTTTCCGAGGACGAAAATTTGTTAAAGGGGTGGTAGGTTGTAACGCCCTAATTTCACATATACAATGAATTATAGAAAACATGTTCAGTTTTATTAAATTAATGCCCAAATAAGTTTATCATTTAATTCATTACCTTCTCATGATCATGAAAATTTCGTTTATTCCATTCTTATTCATGACAAGTCACGTGATCCGTTCGTTTCATTTCTCATTTTAAATTCATCGTTTCATATCGTCATTTCTAGGCCCGAGTCAAATTTTAAACAATAATAATTGTTACCCAAAATATTTTACAAGATAAATAATAATATTATTTATTATTATTATAATTATTATTATTATTATCCCTATTATTTATTATTAGTAGTAGTAATATTATTATTATTATTTAATTTAGCCCGATTATTATTCACTTTCATTGTGGCCTAATTAATAATGATTTGGAATTATGAGTTGGCCCAAACTATTGTTCCTAGCCCAACTAGGATTCTCCTAAACCCATAAATTATACCCTAGACCTAATCTCTACAGTATAAATACTGTATTTATACTGCAGCCAATCCTAGAATACACGGATACATTTTTTTTTTCTTTTCTCCTTCCAGCAATCGTGCGCCACTCCTCTCCTCTACAAGAATCATCTTCTCCTATCCTCTACATGTATTTTTCTTCACATCTAGAGTGCACAGATCTAAAACAAACATGTCTAATCGTCCCTTTCTAAAAATCAAAATCTAACAAATCTGCCATCCCTTTGAAGAACTAAACCTTTTTGTTTTACCTTCAGTCCAGGTTATCAGAATCAGAAAATCTACATTCGAGACCCGTCGCGGCTAACCTTCTACCCAATAGTGCCGCGACCGACCATATTCCATCACCAACCAAAACTCAGGTCGTTTCACTGTCGCCCCTTTTTCAAATATCTGAAACCCACGATTTCTACCTTAGCGACGACCAAGAAACCCAATTCCCAAAAGTAAAAATCAAAACCCTGCCCGAACTCACGGCCGGATCCAAATCGGAACCCACATACAACAACCCTGGATTAGAAAAAAAAACAAAGCCGAGATCGCCGCCGCTCGCAGGGATCCAACCGTTGCCACCGGACGGACCAAAACCACCTCGAACCCCATCCACGAATCCGTCCCCTTCTATTCATCTTGCCGCCGCACCACGGCCGCTTCGTCGGTCGTTTTCTTTTTTTGTTTTCTTTAAGTTTTGAATATGTGCGGAGCCCTTTTCTTTTGCGTTGATATAGGTGTGTGTGTGTGTGTGTTACAAAGAGTAGCAGAGAGAGGTGAGAATAGGGGAAACGGTCTGACCCCTTTATTTCGCTGTGTGGTGGAATTCTTTTCCATAGCTTGTTTTGCCCTTTGGCATATAGTAATATTCTTTTCTGCTCCAAATTTAGTAACAATTCTTTTGATATCTAAATTGTCGAAATTGACCTTTACTCGAATAAAATTCGAGTCATATATTATAATTTCGAGTAATATAATTTCGAGTCAACTTCAAAAAAAACAATATCGAGGAAGGTTGAAAATATGGGTTACCGGAGTCCGAAATTTCGGGTTACATGAGTCCAATTCGTGTCACACGAATACAATTCGGGACATGTAAATAAAAAAAGTCTCCCGAATTCATTCGGGAGATGTAAAAAAAAAAAATTCGGGTTACACGAGTCCAATTCGTGTCACCCAAATAGAATTCGTGTGACACGAATTTTCTTATACATCTCCCGAATGGAGACCTTTTTTTTTTTTTTAAAATCTCCCGAATTCATTCGGGAGACCCTCTTCTTCTTCTTCTTTTTTTAATTTTTTATACATTACTCGAATATTCGAGTGTCACATTCGGGTAACTCGAACAGGCTTTTTTTTCACGAATCCGAAACACAAAGACTCGAGTAATGTTCGAGTTTCACATTCGGGTTTCACGAATGTATTCGAGTTTCACGAATTTAGTACTCGGAAAACTCGAGTTGACCTTTAAAACAATACTCGAAATGGCTTCTTCTTCACGAATCCGAAACACAAAGACTCGAACCGGCTTCTTCATCTCCTTCCTCACGAATCTGAATCCCAAACGAGTTTCACGAAAACAAAGACTTCCTTCTTCACGAATCTGAACTCGATATACTCGGGTCACCTTTAAAACAATACTCGAACGGGCTTCTTCTTCACGAATACGAATCGAGTTTCACGAAAAAATTCTTCCCAGTCGTCTTCTTTCTTCCTTCTTCACGAGTTTCACGAATCTGTGCAATTCGAGTTTCACGAATCTTAGTTTCAAGAATCCGAATTATTTCGTCATCCTCGATGGCGAATTCGAATTCCCCGAATTTGAGGCGTTCCCCGAATAGTGCCGCTGACGGAAATGTCGATTCCGCCGCCGCTTCCGCCGCCGCTGCCGCCAAAAACCAGGTAAGATTTTATTTTCGTGTCACTCGAGTATGCTCGTTGCTCGATTTTGATTTACACAGTTTATATTTGATTTACACGATTTGCATTCGAATTATAAGATTTTGCATTCGATTTACACGATGAAAAAATAAATTAAAATAGAGAAATTTGAATTTGGGAATTAAGTAGCGCCGGTCAACCCCAAATACTTATCGTGTGTTGATATCGTAACTATTCTTTATGTATGAATTGATATCGATTGAATTGATGTCGTGTTGAATTGATTATTTATGTAACCTTGGTAATTCGTATTCGAGTTTCAATTCGAATTTGGGAATGTTATAATGGATATCTTTTCGAATTTAGTTAGTTTGTTTCGTTTAGGTAGTTTATTTCGTTTAGTTAGTTTATTTCGTTTTTTTTATTTGTCTTACTCGAATATAGTTTATAAGTTACTCAAATTGGACTAATGGCCTTCCACAATTAGAACGACGTAAATTTATTTATGATTATTCGAATTGACATAAAACTACTAGAATTAGGATGACTCGGATTGTATTAGAATGTCTCGAATTGCATTAGATGATTGAAATTGAATTAGGATGTCTCAAGTTGAATTAGAATAACTCGATGGAAATAAATCGAATAAATCCCATTGTTACTCGAATTGTCCACTTACTTTTTCCCGATTACATATTACTTCAATACACCCGCATGAAGCTAAAATTAAGATAAATTTGAATCGGCAGGTTGTTTGGAAGAGGCCGAATATGCGAGGTTCGAAATGCTCCATAAATGGGTATGTTAGGTTAGGGATTGTTAAGACGATTGTTAGCTGCGGAGTGTAGGTGATGACACTATTAGGGAGTTTAGAGAGTCGTGTCTTGGACACTTTGTCCGGGAGGAGTGGGGGGGGGTTTGTATCTAATGCCGCATTGCATGCCTTGTTCTCGAACGAGGTGATTAGACCGGATGCACAGGCCGATGAGTTTTGGTTTAGGCTCTGTCATCGATTTATTCGATTTTCTAGATATGAGTATGCGTTAGTCACCGGCTTGCGATTCGGAGACTCCGACTTTGATGTACACGGGGACGATGTTCCACCGGAGGGGAGCGTGTACGATCGGTATCCGTTGCTCAGTGGTGGGGGGCAGATGTTAGACCGTATTCGTGATCGATTTGCTGTTGGATATTTTAGAGAGCATCCTGGTGATGCGCTGAAGGTCGCTAAGGTGCTGTGTGTCTGCTATTTGATATTCGGTGTGGATGGTGGCAAGAGTATTGCTGACCGGTGGTTGTGGACGTTGGTTGAGGACCAGACTCGGTGGGAGAGCTTTCCATGGGGCTTATATTCATATCAGATTTTGGTTACGTATTTGAGCGATGTTCCCACTGAGGTCCCCGCTGGTCTGGATCCGAGTTACCATTTTTATGGTAACATATACGCTATTATGGCACGTCCTCGCATTCATTAACTTAATTATATACTCAAACTCAGAATAAATATTGTTATTGTTTCTTATGTTGGGATTCAATTATTGTTTTCAGATATGGGCTTGCGAGGCTATACCTTCGTTAGGCTCTAAATGTGGGACCATGCTCGGAGCTTCTTTCATCCAGCGACCTCGTTGTACCATTTGGAAGTTGAAGAAGGCTGGTCATGTTGATTTTACCACATTCTTCGATGATGAGGTAATCAATTATAGGTTTTCAATACGTAAAAAACTTTTGTAGATATTTAAGGTAATAATTACTGAAAATGAATCATTGAATTGTATTTAGATTGATTGTTTTGAGGTGTTATCTCCGACACCTGAGGAGGAGCAGGAGCTGTATATGCAGTCCATTAGTGATGCTGCCAGCGAGCGGGTGCAGTATACGCACAGGATGGCCCTATACAAGAAGGGTGGGGGGAAAGGGAAGGGGAAGGGGAAGGGGAAGGGGAAGGGGAGGGCTCGTGATGGTGATGCTTCTGTCGGTGATCTAGCCGGAGAGCGTATTGTCCGGCAACGGACATCTGGGCCGGTTATTTCTGACCCTATATATCTTACTCATGGACGTGAGTCATCAGTAGAGCCTCGTGAGCCTGTACATACTGATTTGCCGCCCCATAGTTCTCCGATACGGGGTCCGCACCAGACTGCATCTTCTTCGGCACAGGGTACTCAGGAGACTGCGCCGATTACTGATTTTGATACTCTTTTCACCCATATGCGTGCATATATGGATTCATCGGTCGAGCAGATGCGTCGATATGTTGATGACGCAGTAGGCAAGTTATGTCGACATATTGATGAGGTAGTGGGCCAGTCTGCTCCTCTTGATACGCCGGCATGGGACTTTGGAGGTATTAATGATCTTATGCGCGATTTTCCTTCTCATGCCTCGATTCCGACAGAGCCTCGATTTCACGGAGCGCCTATTCCCCCCGAGCAGACTGAGAGAGTCCCCGACGCTGGCGGATCATCATTGCCGACAGAGACTCGTGTGGATGGAGTGTCGTCTCCAGCCGAGCAGACTGTGGGTGTCCCTATCCCCGGCGGAGCATCGGTCCCCGTAGAGCGCACTGCGAGTCTCGATCATCATGCTGATGGAGCCTCGGTCCCGGTAGAGAGCACTGTGAGTCTCGATCATCATGCTGATGGAGCCTCGGTCCCGGTAGAGCGCACTGCGAGTCTCGATCATCATGCTGATGGAGCCTCGGTCCTGATAGTTACCCCCCCAGTTCTTCCTGCTGAGACGTTGATGACACCACCAGAGATTGCCCCTAGGTCTCGACCATCCTCTTCCACTGCGGATCTGAGCCCTATCCCGCTTGAGTACTCTCTTATTTCTATTCGAGCAGATGCGAGTGATGTGCCTAGACTGCAGTATAGGTCATACAGACCACATTCCCCCTTCTCGACCACTGTAGTTCGGAAGAGGAAGGACTTGGATGAGGACGCGTATAACAGGTGGTTGGACAGCGGCGAGAGGTGAGTTAAATTGTAAATTCAATATTATTTAATAAAATTGTCCGTACTTAAACAAAAAGTAAATTGTAGTGTCAATGTTGGTGCTGCATTCGGAGCTAGTGCCTCCTGGTTTATGATGCTACAGGACGGATCCAGATTGATAGATGCAGAAGTAAGTCTTTCAATTTATATGTAGGTAATCTCTTATTGAAACGTGTAGTTATTGAAAATGTTAAAATTATTCTTAATTTAAATGATATCCAGCATCTGAATGCATATATGGGGATCCTACAGTTTGATCCCGGTTTTGTTGGCGTGCGATGGCTCGATGATTGGGCCGCTCATAGGGTTTTGGTTCATACGAGCTTCTTGGTAATGAAAAAATATTAATAAATTTATTCCAAATTAATTGAGTGCTTCAATTCTTGACAAAATTATTTTATATTAGGCCACGTGTATCAATGTATGGAATAACTCCAATAGGAGAGGAGGTTCATTGAGTATTGACGATGATGATCTCGATTTCTTGATCAGCCACGTTCACGGTCTGAGACCATTTTGGGGCGATCATCGCCCATGGTGGGAGTTACGCGAGGTGATAATTTATTACATATTTTGTTATTTATTTGTATTAGTTATTCGTGTGATATTGTGCTGACAATGTACTTTTTGAACAATCCAGGTGTTGACCATCTGGAATACGTCTCCGGAGTCCTCGAGCGGACATTGGGTTGTTCTCCGCATTATACTCGAGGAGGGTATCATCATCACGCACGATTCTCTGGCGCAGGAACACGATGCATATTGGAAGTTGAGATCGCGGCAGTCATCGGGTATATGTCGCTTAATTCCTACCATTCTACAGCGTTCTGGATTTTACGAGCGCCGCCCTGATATCACCCCGGTGACTCCGTTTCGAGTTGCTACAGCGAGGAAGGATTTATGCTATGCTCAGGATGACTCGACCTCTTGTGGTGCGTATTCTATACGGACTATAGAGTCTCTTGTTCAGCAGTCTTTCTCTCATGGAAAGACCGAGGCGGATATTTATGCATTTAGAGGACGTATGGCCCGATCTATATGGAGGTTTAGCGATGATATAGATACTGTAGTGTGTGATCCCACTAGTTTATTTATACGGTGGGATGATAGAGATTAGTGATAGTATTAGCGATGATGTAAATACTGATTTCGTTTTTATAATGATTATTGTGTATCAAATTAAACTTAATCAATTTGAAATTAAACTTAATCGGTTCAAATAAAACGTAATTGATGGTTACTATATGTTACTTAATCAATTTGAAATTTGAAATTGAACCTAACCGATTTGAAATTGAACCTAACCAATTTGAAATTAAACTTAATCAATTTGAAATTTGAACTTAGTCGATTGAAATTGAACATAATCTGTTCAAATTGAACCTAACCGATTTGAAATTGAACCTAACCAATTTGAAATTAAACTTAATCAATTTGAAATTTGAACTTAGTCGATTGAAATTGAACATAATCTGTTCAAATTGAACCTAACCGATTTGAAATTGAACCTAACCAATTTGAAATTAAACTTAATCAATTTGAAATTAAACTTAATCAATTTGAAATTAAACTTAATCGGTTCAAATAAAACGTAATTGATTCAATTTTAACTTACTCAATTTGAAATTTGAACTTAGTCGATTGAAATTGAACATAATCTGTTCAAATTGAACCTAACCGATTTGAAATTGAACCTAACCAATTTGAAATTAAACTTAATCAATTTGAAATTAAACTTAATCAATTTGAAATTAAACTTAATCGGTTCAAATAAAACGTAATTGATTCAATTTTTACTTACTCAATTTGAAATTTGAACTTAGTCGATTGAAATTGAACATAATCTGTTCAAATTGAACCTAACCGATTTGAAATTGAACCTAACCAATTTGAAATTAAACTTAATCAATTTGAAATTAAACTTAATCAATTTGAAATTAAACTTAATCGGTTCAAATAAAACGTAATTGATTCAATTTTAACTTACACAATTTGAAATTTGAACTTAGTCGATTGAAATTGAACATAATCTGTTCAAATTGAACCTAACCGATTTGAAATTGAACCTAACCAATTTGAAATTAAACTTAATCAATTTGAAATTAAACTTAATCAATTTAAAATTAAACTTAATCGGTTCAAATAAAACGTAATTGATTCATATAAATACTTTAAATAAATGTAACTAATTTTACATTGGGGGCTCATTTAGGCCGAAACGATGCTTAGTTGGACATTTTGGAGCAGTGTGGTCAACAGAATGACATATACTACACTTTTTTTTGCACGTCCCTTTTTAGACGGAGTTGGTTCCATTGTGAAATCCTCAAATAGTTGGGGAATAACTGCAGTGCAAGTCTTTCTATTGTGCCCTGTGCCTCCGCATCTAAGGCATGTTTGAACTTTACGGGTATGAGTCGAGGACTCAATCCCTGATGTGTGTCTCCTTTCTTTTGGTCGCCCTGCCTGCCTCGGATTGTCTGGTGGTTCACAAACTTTTACCTTGATGTTAGCAGGAATGAACCAATCACTTGGGTGAGGTACTGGAATCACAGACCGTCCCCACATTTGGCGAAGCGTGGGCACTTTATAGTAATCATGTATATACACAGTTTGGTCGTGATTTAGGTACCTTATAGCTGCAGCAGCATGATTGCACGAGATCATATCACGCTGGAACATCATACAACTGCATTTTTGCACTCTCAAGTCCACAACATAATTTTTCGTGTTAGAGGTCACCTTGAACACCCCATCACTAAGAAATTGAACGTTCATGTTCGATCCAGCTCCGACCGCCTTCATCAATATCTCGTATGCATGATACGTTAAAGGTCCAGGACACTCATTTGCATTTTTATGTCGATCAGATATCCATTCTTCTACCACGGTTCAACATACCTCGAGAAGTACGGAAACGGGCAGCCTTCTAGCCCATAGAAGACGGTTGTTCATGCTTTCAACGACATTTGAATTCATAACCTCGAATCGCCGGACTGGGCACTTCACACGAGCCCATTTATTTTCACCGACAGTTTCTTTCAAGTAGGTAGCTGCAGCTGGACATGCTATTTCTAAACTTTCCATATGCCTATTATAGTCCTCAATACGATAGCTGTAAGATGCCGCATTGAAAATTGCAACCACATGTTGACCATACTTAACCAAATGCTTCTGAACGTGGTAACAACATAACCCGTGATGCGCAAGTGGGAATACCTCTCTAATAGCATTTGCTATGGATTTGTGCCCGTCTGAAACAATCAAGAGGTCCCTTGGACAACCAAAGGCCTCTTTCAATTTGTACATGAAATACTTCCACGACTCATCGCATTCGACGTCGCCAACTCCAAAAGCAAGTGTAAATATCTGATTGTTACCATGTTTTGTAACAGCAACAAATAATACTCCTCGATACTTACCCCGAAGGTGTGTCCCATCAACAACAATAATTGGTCTAGCATAACGAAATCCAGATACCGAAGCCCCCAAAGCATAAAACATGTATTTAAATTTTCCAGTATTTGCATCAACCACATAATCAGTTATGGTACCTGGATTCGTCACCTCCAACATATGCAAGTACGATGGGATCATTCTGAAAGAATCCTGATGGTCTCCATATATCACCGAGATAGCATGGTTGCGAATACTCAATGCCAAGCCATAACGGACTGTCAAACAATAGTCATTCTTAAGTTGAGCCTGCACTAGCTTCGGAGTCATAATCTATCCTTCCACTAATAGTTTGTCGGACATGTATTCACCGAACATCTTAGAAGGCAACTGCTTAGGTGCCTTGCGATTTGGGTCAAAATGACACGTATGCTCGTTCAGTAAGTGCACTCTCCAAAATCCACCCCTCCCGGAGGCGCTCAACAAAAAATTACAGGTTTTATCTGTACAAACGGCAGAATAGCGCTGCTTATCAGATTTTAGAATACGATAGTCAGACTTATTTTCCAAATGATATCGCCCAACAGCGTTTTTCAACCTATCTTTGGAGAGAAATACAGACCCTCTTTGTAAAGATAGTATATTTGCAGGATGAAATTTCTCGTCCATATCATCATCAACTTCAGAAGGAGACACATATGGAGGTCTACCCGAATTTTCCACCAGACTGTGGGGAGGAGCCGGAGCACCTTCTTCATCTACTAATTGATCGAAATCAAAGCGCCTCCATTCAGTTGCAGTTGCAGTTACGCTTCTTTTACCAATCTTTTGTTGAACATGCCCCTTTTCTCACAATATTTGCAAAATTTTTCAAACCAATGTTTTTGAACCTCGACATCTTCGAGATCAATATCATCGATATTTATGTCATTATTATCATCATCACTACCATCATCATCACTACCATCACCACAATTACCACCAACATCACATACATTATTTGAAGGACCGCAACCATCAAATCGAGAACCATCAAATTCCTGAGGAATTTGCATGCTTGAACCCCAATCAGTCAAATAATCCATACAATTAGAATTTTACGGTACCGAAAAAGAGCTGGATCCAGGTAAGTCAAATTGTGGACCAAATGAGGGAGCTTTTGGAGGAATGCTAGTTGCATTCTGAAGGCTAACAAAAATCACAAGCTCAACATTAGATTGGAACAAGTAATTTATATCAGAATCATTCTTTATCTTCATCTTTCTTCTTTTTTCCCCAGCAAAATCAATTGAAAATAGAACATAAACATGTTCTGTTCTATCAGCTTCAACAATAGAGTGGACATTATCTACTAATGTTGCATAGTTCACACCAACGGGCACAGGCAATATTTGTTCTTCTCCACCGTGATAGTCCAAATCTTGCCACTTGCCATTAAAACGAATGATAACTTTTTTCCAAAAACTCATCTATCAAATAATATAAAAAATTTAGGTTATTAACTAAAAATTTACACAATTAAATAGTATTTGAATATTTTTTATATTTCAAGTATAAACATTATTGGAAATTGAGCGATAAATATACCTTTTATTTTTTGCAGTCGAAATAATCCTTCTTCTTCGATGTGAGAGAGCTCGAGATAATTAATCAGAGAAAAAAGGAAAAAAATTATCGGTGAGATAATATCAGAAAAGAAAGGTGATAATATTCCTGAGAAATAGTTCAATTCAATGGATGTTGTGGCGTGCTGAGCATGGTATTTTTATAAGTCAAAATTTTATAAAAGTTTCGGGTCACACGAATTCGGGTCACACGAATTCGTGTTGAGTAATCCGAACCCCCGAACTCCCTCATGCGATTCGGTCAATGATGTATTTCGTGACCCGAATAATTACACGAATTTTTTCGTGTGACCCGAAAATTTTTTATGAAATTTTCGGGTCACTCGAATTCGGTTACTCATGCATTCGGGTCACACGAATTCGTGTTGAGTAATCCGAACTCCGAACTCCCTCCTGCGATTCGTCAACGATGTGTTACGTGTGACCCGAATAATTACACGAATTTTTTCGTGTGACCCGAAAAAATTTTATGAAAGTTTCGGGTCACTCGAATTCGGTACTCATGCATTCGGGTCACACGAATTCGTATTGAGTAATCCGAACTCCGAACTCCCTCCTCCTGCGATTCGTCAACGATATATTACGTGTGACCCGAATAATTACACGAATTTTTTCGTGTGACCCAAAAATTTTTTATGAAATTTTCGGGTCACTCGAATTCGGTTACTCATGCATTCGGGTCACACGAAATCGTGTTGAGTAATCCGAACTCCGAACTCCCTCCTGCGATTCGTCAACGATGTATTACGTGTGACCCGAATAATTACACGAATTTTTTCGTGTGACCCGAAAAAATTTTATGAAAGTTTCGGGTCACTCGAATTCGGTTACTCATGCATTCGGGTCACACGAATTCGTGTTGAGTAATCCGAACTACGAACTCCCTCCTCCTGCGATTCGTCAACGATGTATTACGTGTGACCCGAATAATTACACGAATTTTTTCGTGTGACCCGAAATTTTTTTATGAAAGTTTCGGGTCACTCGAATTCGGTACTCATGCATTCGGGTCACTCGAATTTGGTACTCACTCATGCATTCGGGTCACTCGAATTTGTTCGTGTAACCCGAATATATTCCAACTTTCCTCAATATTATATTTTTTTTAAGTTGACTCGAGAATATGTTACTCGAAATTAAAATTAATGACTCGAATATATTCGAGTAAAGGTCAAATTCGACAATTTGGGTATCAAAAGAGTTGTTACTAAACTTGGGGCAGAAAAGAATATTACTATATCTAAAAGGGCAAAACAAGTTTTCTCCCTTTCCCAATACTTAAGCTAAACTTTTAATTCATCCCTTAGTTTTTGGTTCCTTAAATTTTATACCCTGCCTTTTTTAGGATTTTCAATTTAGCCCCCAAGTTGCAGACCTTCTCGATTTGACCCAAATCAGTTTTCAGTGTATACCAATTTCAGCCTCTAATTTTAAGTTTCTTCAAATTAACCCTAGTCAGCTTGATAACGCTTTCAATTTCAGTCCTCAAATATTCAATTCTTTCAGTGTTGCCCTAATTAGCTTTTCAGTAATTAATTCCAGCCCTATTTTGGCGCAAGCCATTAAAATATTGATTGTATTCATTAATATTAATAATTCAATTTTAATCCATGCCTCCTATTTTATTCCCAGATATTATATATTTATAAATTATAATAATAGTGATTATCATTATTATTAATTGTAGATATTAATCAAAATTTACGGGCCAAGAATTTTCGAGTCAAGCATCTTCATCACATTCAAGTTCAAGAACTGCATTTTATCCAGGTGAGGGGATTTATTACACTTTTGTTTATTTTAATTGCTTTATATATTGTCTCGTATGTGCACGTGAAATCATTCAAAAACACTTAGGGTGCGCTTGGTTCAAAGAGGGTAATGAGAATAGCAAAGGTAAAGGGAATACAATGGAATATAAAGGAATGGAATGGAGATTATCATTATCTTTGATAGTGCTTGGTTTAAGAAAAAACATTAACCGTGGTGGTGGTGGTGGCTGCTGGTGGTGGTGGTGGCTGCTGCTGGTGGTGGTGGTGGTGGCTTCTGGTGTTGGTGGTTGTGGTGGCTGGTGGTGGTGGTGGTGGTGGCTGGTGGTGGTGGTGCCTGGTAATCATTACCTTTCCTCCCAATTTACCGAGTAATGCTCCATTACCCACTACTAAGCAATGATTGCATTCCTTACTCCTAACCAGGCATGTTTATTCATTGCCTTTCCCATTCCCTACCCCCGATACCCCCAACCAAGCACCCCCTTAAATGTGCAATCAGTCAGAAGCACTTAAATGTGCAATCAGTCAGAAGCACTTAAATGTGCAATCAGTGAGAAGCACTTAAATGTGCAAATCAGTCAGAAGCACTTAATTGTGCATAAAGCCTTCGGGCTTCAGAATTTATCAGTCATGTTGTTTATACTTGCTAATATATTTAGTAATTAATGTAGACATATTGCGTACTCTCCACACTGAGCGAGTTGGAAGCTCACCCCACTATTTACCCCCTTTAAGGTTGAGGAGATCGATGTGGCATGCATTTGAGTGTGGGATGATCAAGCTTCATGATTAGATGTTTATTTAGTTAATATTATTTCTCTCAAACTATGTTTTATGAACATGTGTTCGATTTATTTTAATTTCACGTCGAAGTTTGTTTTTATTTAATGGTGACTTGAAAATATTACTTGCGATTATTAAGTTTGACTTTCTAATATGTATTTCCGCTGCAAAAAATTTTATTTATCCTTCGCAAAATTAGACGAATTATTATTTTAGAAAAGTGGACGCTACAGTATGCGTCGATACAGTTAAGGCCATATGAGCTCAACTACCCTACTCACAATTTGGAGTTAGCGGCAGTTGTTTTTGCGCTCAAGATTTGGCGTCACTATCTTTTTGGCTCTGCATGTCAGATTTTTATGAATTATAAAAGTCTGAAGTACATATTTACTCAGCGGGAGTTGAATATGAGGCAGAGGAAGTGGTTGGAGTTGATTAAGGATTATGACCTCGAGATCCTTTATCATCCAGGCAAGGCGAACGTCGTGGAGGATGCCTTGAGTCATAGACCGGTTGCGTTGCGGATGCTTGAGATCCTTGCATCTCAACCTGAGCTTCAAAGGGTTTTGATCGAGTTGAGTGTGGAGATTTTGTTGTCAGGAGCTGTCGGACAGCTTTACGCTTTGGAGGTTTTCTCGTCACTGATCGATGAAATTAAACTAAAGCAATTGAAGGATCCGATGATTGCTCAAATCCGAGAGAATGTTCTTAAGGGAATGTCTCCTGAGTTTGTGATTCACGAGGATAGTTTGTTGAGATTCCAGAGTTGGCTTTGTGTACCGAACAACTTGGAATTGAGGCAGAGTATTTTGCGTGAGGCCCATGCTACACCTTACTCAGTTCATCTTGCTTCGAGTAAGATGTACAAGGACCTAAGGAGGAACTTTTGGCTGAACGACATGAAGGAGGAGGTCGCACAATTTGTAGCGAGGTATTTGACTTGTCAGCAGGTGAAAATCGAGCATCTGTGACTGGACGGGTTATTGCAGTCGCTTCACGTTCCAGAATGGAAATGAGAAGATATTTAAATGGACTTCATCACGATCTTGCCGAGATCGAAGTCTGGTATGAATAAGGTTTGGGTGATTGTGGATCGTCTGACCAAGTCGGCACACTTTCTGGGCATCAAGGATACTTGGGGTCCGGAGAAGTTGGCTCTTGTGTTTATTGTGCAGATCGTGAGGCTTCACGGTACTCTGAAGTCTATTGTTTTGGATCGTGATGGCCAGTTTGTATCGCACTTTTGACAAGCGGTACATAAGGCGTTGGGCACTCGTTTGCGTCTAAGTACTTCTTTTCATCCTCAGAGGGATGGGCAGTCGGAGCGCACTATCAAGACATTTGAGGATATGTTGCGTGCTTGTGCTCTGGATTGGAGCAGTGATTGGGAGGAGCATTTGCCATTGATCGATTTCACGTACAACAATAGTTGACACACATCGATTCGAATGGCACCGTATGAGGCGCTTTAATGCGGCGATGTCGATCGCCGATTTGCCTGAACGAGGTGTCCGATTTGGTTGGGACTGAACCGGATATCGCTATGGAGATGAGACGGAAGGTGGAATTGATTCGGGAGAGGATGTTTACTGCTCAGAGTTGACAGAAGTCATATGATGACGACCGTCGTCGACCTTTAGACTTTGAGGTCGGAGACCACATTTTACTAAAGGTGTCGCTGACGAGGGGAGTTTTCCACTTCGGGAAGAAGGGAAAGTTGAGTCCGAGATTTATTGGACCCTTTGAGATTCTCGAGAGAGTCGGTGAGTTGGCATACCGTTTGGCGTTGCCTCCGGCCTTGAGTCATGTTCATAGCGTTTCCCATGTTTCCCAGCTGAGGAAATATGTTCCGGAGCCTAGTCACGTCATCGACTATGGTGAGATCGATATCGCTGAGGATATTACCTTCAAGGAGCGTCCCGTGAAGATTTTGGAGCGCCGTGAGAAGCGACTAAGTCATAAGACCATCCATTTGGTCAAGGTGCAGTGGTCGAGGCATGGTGTCGAGGAGGCAACTTGGGACACCGAGGATAGCATGCGTGCTAGGTACCCTGAGTTGTTTGTTTCTTAAGTTTCGAGACGAAACTTATTTTTAGAGTGGTAAAATGTAATATCCGCATTTTTCTTTTCCCGGTATTTTCATTTTTAGTGTAGTTTTCATTTCTAGTGACTCGTTTGTAACCGTGTTGATATTTTGAGAATATTTAATACTGGACTTTTTGTCACCCGAGCTTGTTTCGGACTTGTTTTACTCATTTCCGCATTTAATGTCATTTTTGTCGCTTTTGGGTTCAATTCTCGCAATCATTGCTCAGAACAGCCGTTTTGGGATCCTCGCAGATCCATTTCATGTTACTTTGGATGTTCTGAACTTTTATTGGTGTTACGATCGAGTATAGTGTTGGGTCATTCCGTAATATTCCAAAGTTTTGGGTTCTATTACGTTTATTCTCTTTCCGGGTCGTTTGGTGTTACCGTCATGCTAGGACTGGCCGTTTTGACGTGAAGTCACTAAACAAGGATTCGTGGTTATTCATCCAGGACTTTGAATGGTCTGGACTATGCATCGTTCATGTGTATCAGGTTCGTGGGTCTTATTTCGGCACTTTCAGGCACAAATAGCGTGCGCCGCGGCACAAGGGAATGTGTGCCGCGGCACACCCCTTTCAAGAGGCGAGCTGGGCGCGGCTGTACCGTGCGCCGCGGCATGCTAGGTTCTGTGCCGCATCATGGCCTAAAGGCCTGATCGAGAATTTTAGCCGCGGGTCGCGACACACTCGCTCTGTGCCGCGGAACGCGGGTCAACAAGTCCTTTTATTAGCGGGATTTGGAGAGGATTTCATTTTCCTCTCCTTTCTTCTTCTTTCTCTCCGTGGGCAATTGTTTGGATGATTTTCAGGCGATTTGTGCATCTTCAATCTTAGAGATATCATCCTCCTCAAGTTCTTGGTGTAGATTAACAGCATCTACTTGGGTTCTTCATCCTAAATCCAAGGTAATCTCCTAGAACCCTATTTTTGGGAAATTTGGGGGGGGTTTGAGTTTTTGTTCGATTCATACCGTATTGTTGATTAATCGATGATGTATATGATTAATCTTGGTGGTATTCTTGTTTTCCCTATGGATTCATGGTAAGTTTCGTGTTATTTGTGAAATCGAGAGGGTTCGGTTGCAATTCGTACTCGTCGTTGTTTTGTACGAACTTACGTGAATCGCAGGTGGGGTTTCAGTTGTTTTCCGTTATTGTTATTATTGTCGAATTGGTTTTAATGGTGTCTGACGAATCGTCTAGGTTCGGTGTGTCCAATTTCTCGCAACCGCAATTATTTCATTCTGTCTTTTCGTCGTGATAATGGAGACAAGTACCCTTAATGAACTTACATGATTAACATGGTAGTATTGCATGAGTAATGTGTGTATGTGTATGCTCACTACGGGTTAGATCCGACAGGGTCTCGGTAGGGGTCCACAGAGACGTGGATTGACGAACTTTGCTTTTAACCACTACGTGTTAGATCCGACGGGGTCTCGGTTGGGGTCCACAGAGGTGTGGATCAACGATTAATTGTGGTGCATTTTACAAATTTGTTTTGGATTATGACGTTTTCGGAAATGTGTATTTCAAACTGATGTTTTATCATTTGCATGCTTTAACTATATGTGTAAGGTATAAGTTGTTCATTTGGTTACTTGTACTGACGTAATTGCTAACCCCTTTGGGGACCCATTTTGGGGAAATTCTTGTTATGAATTTCAGGTCATGTTCAGCTGGACGATCGGGCACTGGGGCAGTACGAGGATGCTGGCCAGGGTTGACGACGTGTGCAATTGAGCCTCTTTATTTCCGTTGTCTTTTTTGATGCGGTTGTTTTTCTTTGAACTTGTGAACTTATAGAAAGTACTCACGAGTACTTAGGCATTTCTATTGGGATTATGGTTTGTGTTATTATACGTTATTTATGATTGACAGTGATGTCTGTTTTGCTTGTTATACTGGGCGTTTCAATTATTTTCCGTTCTGCTGATGTGTGTTTTCTTGCTAACTAAGATAGTTAGACGAATGGTATTTCTTAATTAGCCTGGTGGGTCCCATGTAGGGGTCCACGGCGTTGTAATATTTCCTGAATATCTTGGGGGCGTTACATATAAAATTCCAGATATCCAGTGATTGGCAGCCGCAGACAAATCCCTGAAAATCGGGGATTTCCCGTAAACTAGAAGTAGGAACTCAGGGATTGGCTTCTCCCCCGTTCTATAAATAGGAGAGAAGTTGTCCATTCTGATGTGTAAGCAATCAGAAACATTCATAGAGATATTGTATCACATGTTCGGGTTTTCTTCGCTCATACCTTTAAGATTGACCCGGTTCTTGGTGGTCGATCAGCTCAGTTACATCAGCAATGATTCAGCCACTCGAATCCGTTTATAATTTATATAACCCTACCCATCGGGAATCGGACTTAAAAGTGAATTTACAACTTGTTTTCATCCCAAAGCCATATAGTGATCCTGAAACAATACAACTAGGGTCCAACCGTCTGAAACCCATCTGGATACTATATACCTATACCTGTCTCGAACTCGACTAAAAGATAATTTGGGTACATGTTCCCCTCGTAAATCTATAAAGTTATATGTACCAATTACCCAAATCTGTTAAAACATATGAAATTTAAATGATCAAATATAAGACGTTATATAATTGGTTGTTACGTCTAACTTAAAAAAAAAAATCAACTTCACTCCAATAGCTATACGTTGATAAATTGGACAAATTAAATTAAATGTCACTAAATTAGACAAATTAATTTTTTTAACAAAAAAATTTGTTTGGCCAACTTAATGATTGGGCAAATTACATTTTAAAGTAACACTGTTTATTTGACCAACAGGATAATTGGTCAAATTGATTGGCGATGAGAAATGTGATGGTAAAATATATATTGAGTATATGAAAAAATTACCCAAATCTATTTAAATTTATAAAATATACATAATCAAATATAAGTTGTTACAATAATTGGTTGTTACGTCTGACTTTAAGAAAATTCAAATTCTCTCAAATTGTTAGACGTTGATAAATTGGACAAATTAAATTAATTATAAATAAATTAGCCAAATTAATTTTTCCAATAAAAATAAGATTATTTATCTCGTCAACTCAATGATTGGCCAAATTTTATTTCCAATAATATTATTTGACCAACTCAATAATTAATCAAATTAATTGCTGAACTAAACTGGAATATGCTGAAATTAAGTTCAAAAGAACATAGTCTTAGTATTAGCCAAATTATTTTTCTCAGTAAAAATAAAACTATTAAACTCATTGTGCAAAATAATTGTGGAGTAAAAATTATACATTGATTTTAAATATTTATTTAGGTTCCACAATTGACAGATCCTCACTTAAGATCGATGTGATACTCAAAATTTTAGATAAATATGATTGCTGCAAATTCGATAATTGATCACATTAGAATCTCCAATAAAAAATAAAGTATCTTATTTGACAAATTTAAATAATTGATATTATTAACATTAGTCAAACTAAAATTTTTTATTAAAATAAAACTAGTAAATAAAACAGACGTGAGATTCAAATTTTAGATAAATAAAATTAATGTAAATTTAATAGTTGATGGTATTAAATTTTCACTAAGAATTCAAGCTATTTATTTGTCCTATTTAATAATTGACCAAATTAAACATAGTAAAAATAAAATTCTTAAGCTTGCGTTGGAATAACTATGAGATTAAAAAATACACGTTGAATGCTAAGTACTTATTTAGGTTCTCCATTGGTGGAGTTCTATTTTAAATCGACGGTACTACAAAACATGCTTTTAACATCGGTTCTGGGGGCCAATTAACAGCGGTTCTGGAACAGCTTTTATATGTACCGCTGTTGATTTTAACAGCGGTTATTGGAACCGCTGTTGTTTTTGACCATTAACAGTGGTTTCTTGTAACCGCTGTTAAACATGCCAATTAACAGCGGTTATAAAGAACCGCTTTAACTGCGGATATTTAACGACGGTTTCCGAACCGCCGTTGTTTTTACAATTTAACAGCGGTTTCTAAGGAACCGTTGTTGAAGTTTCAATACATTTAACTGCGGGTTTTTTCGGAACCGCTGTTATTTTTTCATATTTTTGCACATATTTTGGCATTATTATGTACAATCCAATACCTGAACTTGGATCAAACTGTAATAATCAATAAACCACTAATTCATTGAATCCAAACACATAAAAAATGAACTAACCAACAACAAATTCATTGAAGAAGATAATACAAATAAATACCAATTCATCCAAATAATTCATACAAATATCAGATGTATAATTCATACAAATAATTCATACAACAACAACAACATCTAAGCATTAGTCCCAAAATGATTTGGGGTCGGCTAACATAAATCAAACTTTGAAACCGTCAATGATCGATACATAAATAAAAGAAAAGGAAAAAAAAGAGGGAAAAAAAGAGAGAAAAAAAAGGGAGAACAAATAAATGAATGTTAACAAAAAAAATCCTGCCAAATAAATTAAAAAGATAACATGAAATAAAAGAAAATAGGAAAAAAATTAGATTCCATCCACCATCTGTATTCTTTCCCGCCACATTTGCCTCTCCATCGCCATACTTTTTCCAATTCCAAGAAACCGCATATCATTTTCAAGCATCTTTATCCAAGTTTTGTTGGGTCTTCCTCTACCTTTCACAATATTACTTGTTCCCCAACTTTCTAGCCTCCTCAATGGGCTATCAACAGGTCTTCTTCTCACATGACGAAACCATCGTAATCGATTCTCCATCATCTTGTCTTCTATAGACGCAACTCTTACCTTCTCTCTAATCACCTTATTTCTGAGCCGATCCTTTTTTGTATGACCACACATTCATCGTAACATATGCGTCTCCACCACATTCATCTTTTGAACGTGACACTGTTTTATAGCCCAACACTCGGTGTCATATAACAGTGCAGGGGTAATTACCGTGCGGTAAAATTTACCCTTTAATATATGAGGCATGTCAGGATCACATAAAACCCCTGTGGCACTCTTCCACTTCAACCACACTGTTTCTATTCTGTGAGCCACATCGCCATATAGCTCTCCATCCTTTTGGATAATAGATCCAAGATACCGAAAGAAAGTGGATCCCTGAACAACTTTTCCATCAAATGTGATCATCCCCGCCTCTCTATCACAGTTTTCGCTAAACCTACACTCCATATATTCAGTCTTACTTCTGCTCAGCCTAAAGCCTCGAGCTTCCAAAGTACCCTCCAAAGTTCCAATTTCTGTTGCACTCCAACCTTCGTTTCATCAATCAACACAATATCATCTGCGAACATCATACACCACGGAACGTCATTTTGAATTTATCTTGTCAATTCGTCCATGACTATGGCAAAGAGAAAAGGGCTAAGAGCATATCCTTGATGCACCCAATCGTAATAGGGAATTCTTCTGTCCTCCCAACATTAGTACGTACACTTGTACTAGCTTCCTCATACATGTCCTTTATAATGTTAATATATTTCCGCGATACATCCTTCTTTGCTAAGGCCCACCACAGTACTTCCCTTGGTACTTTATCATATGCCTTCTCTAAATTAATAAAAACCATATGTAGATCTTCCTTTTTGTCTCGATAATGTTCCATCAACTGCTTGATAAGATAAATTGCTTCTAGGGTCGATCTTCCAGGCATAAATCTAAACTGATTTTTTGTTATCTTTATACATTTCCTGATCCTTTGTTCAATCACTCATTCCCACAACTTCATGGTATGACTCATTAGTTTAATTCCTGTTACGTATTTTAGTGAACGCAAGTGCACGTTGTCATAATCAAGTAATAAAGTGATGAGAAAGATATCGTTCCCTCGAGGACTGACGTACTAATTACCAATTTATTTGTATTCTAGTTTTGTTTGAACGATCGAATTTGGTGATGGAAGAATTATTAAAAACTAAATAATGCGATAAACTAAAAACAACTAATACAGTCAATAGTCCGATAAAAAAATGATCAAATAAGAGAAGAATCTAGGATTGAAAATTTCAAAGAATAATACGGATATTGTACCATTGAGTCACAGTATGGACAATGATTCCACAAGGTAAACATTTCTAGTGCAAATCAATAGCTCATGAAGAAAATCAAGGCTCGAAGATTAACAAACGTGAATTGAGCCGACCGGCAATATGAATGTTGAGAGTACAACAAGCCAAATCACCTAGTCCCACAGTCTTATGGCAAAAACACAAGAATCTCATAATATTCCTAGGACAGTGCTCCCTTATATATAATCATTATAATGATTCGAGTTAACCACTAGGTTTCGACTCCCGGTATGTTTCATGAAATAACCCTAGGATGGATTTCCATTCTCATGTATTGAGGAACCGTTTGACGTAAAAGACACTCATGGGGCTCATGAATGCTTCTAGTTACTAAGTCTCCCTCTACAGCGGAGAAAAAACTCGAATAGCTATTCCCGCACATCCGATTCAAGGTTGCTGTTTTACGTGAGAGTAAACAACGGGTCACGTGAATACCCCCGGTTACTAGGCTTTCCATCATCGGAGATGCAATTTTTCTGAACCATTCATCTATTCAGGGTTGTCTTTTTACGCGAGAGTAAACAATGGGTTACGTAAATACCCCCGGTTACTAGACTTCCCATTATAGAACATGCACACTTTCTCAAATTTTTGGGAAAAACTATCCGACTCAATGCCAACAAGACTAATGTTACAGGACGACTAGCTAAGTGAAAAGCGCAACCAAACATATAGACGACGTCTCGTGTAGTGCGGACACTACAAACACGTATGTCTCATTTATTATATGCCAAGACTCCCACAATGATGCAAAAAAATTCATACCGAAATGAATACTTGAGGGAAACAAAAATCACATAATGCGAACTCGACCAATACTCATCCGTTTCTTCAAAAAGAAGTCAGTATCATATAATCAGTCTTACACAAGGCTTCAAGAAATATTCACGAATGCAAACAAAGTCCAGATTATAGAATACAAGCAAGGCTAGAATCAATAATAACGAAAAATAAATAACAACTAAAAAGTACCCCCCCCCCAAACTTGAGATGTACATTGACGTCAATGGACAACAAATAATAATATGCAGTAAGAGAAAGGTCAAGTACTCCCCTAAGATAAGCTCAGGTACTGGCATCGGCCTTGTCTAGCGAAGAAGGTGGTGTAGGTGGCCTGACCGGAGGAATGAAAGGTTCGTACGGGCGAAGGATGTGGTCCGTCCAAACAGCTAAATAGTCCCGGTGGTAGGCGTCTCTCACAGCTAAGCGTCTCTTCGCATGCCGATTGGCCCGGCGGATCTCTTCTCGAACGGCTGCGAGGATGCTATCTCTCTCCGCTCGCATATCCTCCCTCAAGCTGCCAAACATCACCTGAAGGATGTGATCTCTCGCTGGCGGCGGGGTGGACTCGGTATGATCCTCGTTATCAGCCGCCGGCTCATGTGTCAGAAGAAGCGGCTCGGGGGAGTGCTCATGTGGCTCATCAGAAAGAAATCATCATCCCCGCTGATGTGCTCGCGCGCCACCCCACTGGTCGAAGTGAGAGATAATGCGATGATCGATCGGACCCTGGGGTGCTAGCGTCGGCTCGTCATCCGACCAGGTCACGCCCGACTGGCGGTATAAGGCACAAATGAGAGAAGGATGCTTCAGCCCCATCTTGGCCCCTCCCTGGATGCACTTTAGAATAGACCGGACCAGCCATGGGGCCACATCAAATCGCAGTCCGGCCGTAATGGCATAAAGAAATCGGGCACGAGGAAACAGGACCGAGCGGATCTACGAAGTCGGGTCGAGTCGCGAGCAGAGAAAATAAAGCCAAGCTCGCCCGAGCCAACTGAGGCGGGAACTCTTGAAGAAGAAGGCCGTCGATCTCGGGATGCACGTCTCCCAAACCGAATCCGGCTGAGCAAGCACCTCTAGCAAAGCTTCCCTCGAGAGGCTACTCACTGTCTGCGTGTATACCCATTCGTCAACCTCAGGAAGCTCGTATAAGCTCCGTATCGCAGCTGCCGAGAAATCCACTTTTTGGCCACAGACGACGACCTCAGTACGTGTATCCAGTCGTCCCATCATCTGCCCTGCCTGGATATGCTGTAATAACGCGCTGGCGTAGAATTCTTGGACGATAGAAATTACCGCCGGCTCGGGCTGTGCAGTAAATCGAGTCCATCCCATTTCATTAATCATCATTAATAGCTCGCCGTCTTGGGGAGCGGCAGTGAATCCCCGCTCAGGAATTATAGGATGAGGACGGATTCTCTCATTGAAAATTCGATGGATTTCGGGGTCGGCAAAGTGGTGGGATTGCCCTTCCGCTCGGTTTTGTGAGGTTTCCCCTCTCGTGGGGGATGATCGAGTCCTCGTCCTTGTGCTCAACTTACTCTTCCGAGCCATAGCGAAGTCCTGAAAAATAAACACAGGATAGTTTAGGCGACTTTAAATAACGATACACCAATCTCAACTTATGACGTGCGGGAGACGAATATAGCAACAAAAACTTGAACTTCCGTACGATGGATATGATGCAAAAATTTAAACTTAAACTTGATGTAAGGGTTGGGGGGGACATCTTATTCTGATAATCGTATTCATTGTAGATAAATTGGAGATGTTTAGCTCAAAAAATTTCATTAGGGTATTTCATCGAACACCTTGCGTGCGTAAACTTAAATGAAGAACAAAAGCAATAATTGCTCAATTCAATCCCCAACAACAACAATATCAATCGATAATTACAGCGATTCATGACAAAACAACGAACTACAATCAACAATCAATCGATAATAACCATATTCCGAAAAAAAAAACTTGATAGAGCTTTAGCAAATAAAAAACAAATTCGTCAATAAATTAAGAACATTACCCCACTTTTAAATTCTTATTGCAAATCAAACTAAAGATTAAGGAGTACCTGGTGTTGGATTGACGAATATGAGAAGAAGAAATTAATCAATTTGAAGGGAGACATACAGTGCCGCGCGGAGGAGGAAAGGATTTGTGAAGTGTAGTTTTTGTTTCGGCCGATAGAATTTTGAACAGCCCAGCCCTTTTAAATTCTCGGCAGGGGCCGCGACACGAAGAATGTGAGCCGCGTCCCATAGTACATTTTGTTTTGTGTGTCGCGGCTCATTGCACGGGTGCCGCGGCTCCCAGGGTTAGTGTGTCGCGGCTCAGCACGTTCGTGCCGCGGCACAGAGTACAACAAGTTAGGTGCATATCTGGGGCTTCGGCATGCCGCGACTCGGCCTTATCTTGCTGCGGATCTTGGGGCATGTGTGCCGCGGCTCAGCTATCTCGTGCCGCGGCACAGAGTACAGAAAGATAGCCGAAACTTTGGACTTGTGTGTGCTGCGGCCCGCTCTTTATGTGCCGCGGCCCTAAGCTTAATATTTTGCCCTGGAGAGTTCCTGCACAGAATTTTCACATGAAAACACCTAGAACATGAGAGATAAGCATAGCATAGCCAAAAACGCAAAAAAGTAGACTCCTAAAATGAAGGAAAAAAAAAACTAAAATCTATACTAATACTTGGGTTGCCTCCCAAGAAGCGCTAAGTTATAGTATTCAGACGGACCTTTTTAAGATCAATTTGCTTTTCGCACACACCAATTGGACTCTGCCCAGTGCATCGAATCGTTAATCTGTTTTTTCAATTTTTGACCATTTGTTTTTAATAGTTCGATTTTTGGTTTGGACATCCAACGTTCTTTGCGAAAAGATTTGAATAAAAGCAACTTTCCAGAACACCCAAATTGCACTGGGCTTGGCACCCGTTTTACTTCCGGCTTAGTTTTCTGTTCCACGGATGAATTTCTGGCGGCATGAGAATTTTTTGATGGTGAGTGAACGGCTGATGAAGACAACATGTTCAAATGCCTAATATATGCGACTCGTTCTACATTTTTCTCAAATTTCGGAGCAACTACAACAGATTCTGAACATTTCAACTGACAACTTTCCCGGTGTGAGTCTTTTGCAAAAATATCTAAGCTTTTAATTTGTGAACACTTCTCGACACTGCTTGGACACGGGAGAGATCGAAACACTTTGAATGTGGCTTGCTCATCTTGAACTCGGAGCATCAATTCACCCTCCTGAACAGCAATGAGAGCCCTACCAGTGGCTAAAAACGGTCTACCCAAAATAATTGAAATCTCCTGATCCTCTTCCATGTCAAGCACAATAAAATCAGCGGGGAAAATGAATTTGTCCACCCTGACTAGGATATCTTCTATTACCCCTCTCGGATATTTGATGGATCTATCGGCTAGTTGCAGAGAGACTACAGTAGGCTTGGTCTTCTCAATTCCTAGTTTCTTGAACACAGAAAGAGGGATAAGATTTATACTGCGCCGAGATCACATAACGCTCGATCAAAAGACAAGTTTCCTATAGTGCACGGTATAGTGAAGCTTCCTGGATCCTTCAATTTAGGCGGGAGCTTTTTCTGCAAGATAGCGCTACACTCTTCAGTCAATGCCACCGTTACATATTCTTCGAGCTTCCTTTTTTAGATAATATCTCGTTCATAAACTTCACATAGCTCAACATTTGTTCCAAAGCGTCGGCAAATGGGATATTGATATGTAATTTCTTGAAGAAGTCAAGAAATTTGGAGAATTGCTTGTCTAACTTTTGCTTTTTCAACCGCTGTGGAAACGGGACTGGTGGCACATAGGCTATTGGATTATCTGGAAAGAATTTCAATTTTTTAGAAATTTGTGATTCTCCTAATGCCGGATTTTTCTTCTCCTCATCTTCACCTCTAACGTTGTTTTTCCCTGGTTGCTCAGACACTTCCCTTCCACTTCTCAAGCCAATGGCATTAATACTCTATCTAGGGTTCATCTCAATTGTACTTGGCAAAGTGCTCTGAGGTTGGGCTGTTAACAAATTTGCTATTTGACCCAATTGGACTTCCAAATTGCGAATGAAAGCGGAATTATTCTATAGAGTAGTTTTGGTGCGGGTCATGAATTGACTCGTGTTAGCCGCCAATTGAGCAAGAGCATATTCCAAAGAGACTTTCGGTGGTTGAGGGGGCTGCTGTGGGGGTTGAGTGGCTTGAGCTTGTGGAGGATTGTTCAATGCTTGTCCGTTCCTCCATGAAAAATTTGGATGATTCCGCCACACTTGGTTGTAAGTGTTAGAATACGGATTATTCTGTCGATTTCCATTCCCCACAAATTTAGCTTGTTCCATCTTAGATTGCTCAAAATGATTCCCGACTTGGCATTCAACACTAGGATGAGACCCAATTCACCAATTACATGATTCCGTGGTAACGGTAGAAGGAGCGTGTGATAAAACTTGAAGTTGTTGAGTTAAGGCCGCAATTTGGGCCGATAGCGTAGATATTGGATCATTGTCGGAAACTCCCATAACTCGTTTCGGATTCAGACACTCAGAAGGCCACTGATACGTATTTTCCGCCATATCTTCCAGTAAAGAATGGGCTTTAGCTATTGTCTTGCCCATTAAAGCTCCTCCAGCGGCTGCATCAACAAGAGTGTGTGTAGAAGCACTCAGTCTATTATAGAAAGTCTGAATATGCAGCCAATCTGGTAGACCATGATGGGCATCTCCTTAGCAAATCCTTGTATCGATCCCAATCTTCATGAAGCGATTCCATCTCAAATTGCCTGAAAGTAGTTATGTCATTTCTGAGTCGCCCTGTCTTCGCCAGCGGAAAGAACATAGCCAGAAAGGCTTGCGATAACTCCACCCAGGTCGTGATAGAGCCCGATGGGAGTGAATTCAACCAAACCTTGGCTTTGTCCCTCAAAGAGAATGGAAAAAGCCATAGACGAATGGCGTCATCAGAAACTCCATTATTCTTGAATGTATCGCATATCTCGAGAAAGGATGTAATATGAGCATTAGGATCATTGTTCGCCAGTCCACAAAATTGGCTCGCTTGCACCATTTGGATGATAGCCGGCTTAATCTCGAAATTGTTCACTTGAATGGTTGGACGCCGAATCCCAGAAAAATTTGCGTTGATTTGTGGCAGTGCAAAATCACGGAGTGCTAATGCCGGTTGAGCTTGCTGAATGGGATTGTCGATCCCATGGTTTCCGGTGTTGTCAGCCATGGTAATCGTAGTTGACAACTCACGCCTTTCCTTCCTGTTTTTTTCGCAAGGTGCGCTCGAGTTCGGTATCCAAAGGGAGTAGACCTTCGTCGCCAAATTTTCTCATGCACTAAACGAAACTCCTGAAAGGAAAAATAAAAACAAATTCACACAAAAATAAAATAATGTTCAAATTAAGACTAAAAATACTGAAATTGATATTAGTAAAAACAATCAGTCCCCGGCAACGGCGCTAAAAACTTGTTACGTATTTTAGTGAACGCAAGTGCACATTGTCGTAATCAAGTAATAAAGTGATGAGAAAGATATCGTTCCCTCGAGGACTGACGTACTAATTACCAATTTATTTGTATTCTAGTTTTATTTGAACGATCGAATTTGGTGATGGAAGAATTATTAAAAACTAAATAATGCGATAAACTAAAAACAACTAATAAAGTCAATAGTCCGATAAAAAGATGATCAAATAAGAGAAGAATCTAGGATTGAGAATCCGCCTCGATTAATCCGAATTAATCTTGATTAATATAATTTATGTAATTTCTCAATTTATTGACAGCAAAGATTTCTAAGATAATCTAATGCCTCTCCCGAGGACAATAGAATTTTTTAAGGTGAATGAATCACTCTATTCCTAGGTGAGTTAATTCAACAATAGCCAAAAGTCTAAAATCTTCAAACGAGCTACGTAATTATTGTGAGTATATTCCTATCCCACAAAACAAAACGGTTCACACCAATTTTTCCTACTAACTCTGCTCTCCCGATTCGAGTTGCGTAATTAAAACAATTCAATCATAGGCCACATAATTGAACGCATTAAGAATAATTGGGAAAACTCAATAGAAAAGGGAGATATATAAATAATGTAAAATCAAGAGTTAATCCATCAAAATTTAGGTTTCATCACAACCCTATAAAAAAGGGGTCTAGCCCGTCTTTCTAGAAATTAATACACAAATATTCAAAGTAAACATAAGGAAGAAAAATCAAACACAGTTGAAGACTGGCTTCTTCTGTTCTCTGGCCTTTGCTTTCTGCTGCTAGGTATTTTTTCCTCCTATTCTCTCCTTATTTTATGACCTTCACTGCTCTTTTATAACCTTCATTCGTCTCCAAAATGCGTCCGGGAATTAGGTCGAAGACAGCCTCCAAAATAGCCAAAAATCGCGCAGTCAGCTCATCAATACCGCGCCACGGGCCGCGACCTGGCTTTAGTGTGCCACGGCCCCAGTTTTAATGCTGCCAGGCCTGGGTGCAAAAATTCTTTACGGGTCGAGGCTCAGAATGATCATGCCGAATCCCCCGGTACAGATTGTACTGCCGTTCTTCTAGGTGTGCCTGTGCCGCGGCTCTGGTTCGATGTGACGCGGCCCTTGACCAAAAAATGTCGTTTTGGTCCATTTTTCTTCGTTTAAGCTTCCGGACTCTAATTTCCTTCAAACCATATAAACATAATGCATTAAAAGCTCATTTATCTAGATTTAAACACAAAATGGGGATAAAATAATGATAATTAAGTGCACGAAAATACATCTAACAATTGCGCGATAATTAGAACAATCTTGAACATCACCTTTGTTCTTATACAAAGGGACGAGAATACTTTTCCACCATGCTGATGGCATCTTATTGCTTCTCCTTATCTTATTGAAAAGCATAGTTACCCATTCAATCCCTCTCTCCCCCAAACACCTCCAAACTTCAATAGGTATACCATCTGGTCCTTCTGCTTTTTTTGACCGCAGCTTCTTCAATGCCATTGTCACTTCACCCTTTTGAATTCTCCTCTTAAACTCTCGGTTAACCATACTTGAGGGGATGTTTAACTTCCCAATATCTTGTTCTTGATGGCCATTGAATAGGGTATCAAAGTACGACCTCTATCTCTCTTTTATCTCTTTATCTTGAACCAAAACTTTTTGGTCAGTATCTTTCACACATTTAACTTTTCTAATATCTCGCGTCTTATTCTCTCACATTCGAGCAAGTTTATAGATATCTTTTTCCCCTTCTTTTGTATCTAATCTTGCATATAATTCTTGATTGACCTTTGATCGGGCAATTCACACTGCCTTTTTAGCTTCTGTTCGAGCTTTCTTGTACTTCTCGTAATTCTCAATGCTCGAGCATTTACCCAGTACCTTTTAACATTCACGTTTGGTCTCTATCGCTTGCTTAACTTCATCATTCCACCAAGATGTGTCCTTACTTGATGGTCTGTTTCCTTTAGATTGATTCTCCCAGGACTTCTTTTGCAACTTCCTTTATGTTATGATCCAATAAGTTCCACATCGAATCTATATCCATCTCTGTGTTAGCCACAAAAGTATGTCGACTCTCCCCTTGGACCTTCCACCACTTAATTTGAGGGTCAACTTGTGGTATTCTCTTTCTTAATTGCCTCTTACCTCGAAAGTCAAGCACCACAACCCTATGCTGCGTTGCAGCACGCTCACCAGGTATCACCTTGCAATTAGTAAAACTTTTCCTCTAAACATTCCTTACTAAACAGAAATCAATATTGCATTACCTCCGTTTCTATATGTCACCAAATTCGAGTCCCTTTTCTCGAACCGAGTGTTCATAATACCCAAGTCATAAGCTAATGCGAAATTCAATATACCATTTCCTACTTCATTCCTATCCCCAAAACCAAAGCCACCACGAACGCTCTCAAAGCCATCTCTGCTAACACCGACATGTCCATTGAGGTCACCACCAATGATCAATTTCTCACCCATAGGAATTCGTTCGATAACCTCTTCCAAATATTCCCAGAATTCTTGTTTGATCAATGCATCCAATCCTACTTGTAGTGCATAGGCCCTTATGATAGTTAGAAACTCATCCCCTATAACAAGCTTAATACTCATTATTCTATCGCTCTTTCTTGACACTTCCACCACATCATCAACGATTTATTTATCTATGACGATACCCACTCCATTTCTACTTCTATCCTTTCTAGAGTACCAAAGCTTGTAACCCCAAGGAGCTAACACTCTTGCCTTTTTTCCAACCCACTTAGTCTCTTGTAGACACATTATGTGAATCCTCCTCCTTTTTATAACCTCCCCCACTTCTGCTAATCTTCCCGTCAAAGGGCCAACGTTCCATGTTCCAAACCGCACCTTACTACCCTTACTAGCCGCATGAACTAACTTCTCTGTCTATCCCCATCCACGTTGCAAGGATACTTGCACATTTGACACCACACCCATACTTCGAGGTGGCGCGCCGCTTCCGGGCGACGACCTAGCAACCCTTACATATTTTCCACTACACCCGGGCCTATGAAGTGTAGCGCATCCTTGCTCATTTGACACCACCCTCAGATATAAAGGTGTTGTGCTTCTTCTAGGCGACGACCTACCAACCCTCGCATACTTTTCACTGCACTTGGGCCTATGAAATGCAGCGCGTCGCTTCTGAGGAGATGCCCCAACGATTATAAAACTTTGACTCATGTCCATAAAATGTGACGAGTTTTACGCTGGCTGCCACTAACCTACTGCAACCCTCCTCTTTTATCCGGGCTTGGGACCGGCAATGAATGTCAAGAAGACACCCACAGGCAGAGTTATACAAATAATTCATACAAAAACACCAAAATCATGTCGCAAGATGTTTTCGAACCTCCAAGAAATAGTGTCCCCAATCAGCTCGAATTTTATGAATAACATCATCAGACAGTGCTCCAACATCATCAAACATCTGCACATATAAACGTACAATAAACAAACTTAAAAGTAAACGAGCAAACAATTTATCACCAATTCAAGTTAAAAATGTACTACCTCCATCCAACCATCCAAAATACGTGCTCAGACGATAGTCGACATCCAGTGCATCACATAATAACCACACTCCCAACCTCCATTTTGTTTATTACACTAAATCAAAAGAAGACACAATTATATGAGTCGCTTTCAGTAAATAAAATCAACACACACAGCGGAGTAAACACACACACACTGCACACAATGACACACACTACACACACTGCACACAGACACACACTACACAAACAGTAAAAAACACACAAAGACACACACACTGACACACAAACAACATAGTTAAAAAAACACCACACACTGACACACACTGCACACACACACACACACACACACACACACACACTACACACACTGACACATATTGACACACACTGCACACACACACACACACACTGTAACACCCCCAATACTCTCAGTGATATTACATGTCGTAGAACCTTTCCTCAAGGATCTACCAGGCTGGTAACAAAATCAAACATCATAATATTGCCTTTAGGGCTAAATGACGACTCAGTAGACCGATTTGGTCTTTCAATCAATACATACAACTCAATCTCAAAATATGCCCACGCAGGGGGTCAAAACAAAACACTCCCGTGCAATGGGAATATACTGTAGTGGAAATGAACTACAACTAGGCCAACACAACATCGTACGGGTCCTCATGTGATTAGTACCGGTCATCAATCATCATCCTTCATGTCAACCCTGTGTTATGCTCCCCAAAACCTGCATGTACCTGAATGCAATTCAGACATTCACCCCCGATTACTCAGGGTTAGCAAAGTTCCACTATTTTGCTAGTGCAAGTACAAAGTGCAAATGCGAGTCATACAAATCATATTCTAAGAATAGTAATAATCAGGAATCCTCAAGGATTCAAACATAACGAAAAGTACTTCCTGAGGCAAGAGTTTGAGTAAGGGTTTCCAAAAAGATCACAAATCAAGAGAGAGCAATTGTAAAATGGTTTAGAATGCCCTCGGGAGTTCTAACAGAAAACCATTTAGGATTATCGAATCCTTCTCTTTTCGGAAAAAACAAAAGGGGTCACAGACCAAAGATTTACTTTCTCAAAAAAACCAACAACAATTCACAGGGTTCATATCACATGTCACGTGTCCTCGACGGACAAAAAATCAACAAAATATAACCACCCAAAATACGAAATCTTGGTAACACGTCCAAGGTACTCGACCTGGCAAAACACATCCAAAATCACATCAATGCCATCGTGATCACATGCCACGTCATCTCACGGTTGGATCAATCACTTGTTGTCTCCTGAACACATGATCACAAGCCATGTGTCACTGTAGGTTTTCTTAGGCGCTCACGGTTGGATCAATCACTTGTTGCATTCCGACCACATGATCACAAGCCATATGTCACCATAGTTTTCTTAGGCTCTCACGATTGGATCAATCACTTGTTGCATCCTGACCACATGATCACAAGCCATGTGTCACCATAGACCTCGCCCATGTCCACACATTCACACACATAACACAAGACAACAAGGATATTACAAGAATCCATACAAATACAACAAACACTTAGCACGAACCAAGTGGAAAATCACAATGCACCGAAATGAGGTAACATACGTGCATATGCATTATCAAAGCAAAACGTGAACACCAAACATATCCATAGGATTCACTTATTCATTTACAACCACACCATTCACAAATGCACACACGTTATGAGAGAGAGCCTTTAACGAAACCAAACCGAAACTTTGAAAGTTCATTTCAAACAACCAAACAAACACACCAAGGCGATAACCGACCATCATATCCACAAAAATAAGAAATGTATGAACAACGTACTTTTCTCGAATAATCACAAACGCAGAGAATCGATCGAAGTAAGATGGCACGAATCGACTATGAACCCGCCGACTCTGCCGAAGAGTCGACCAAATACAGGACAGCCGTCTGGCCCCCATCCGCCAAAGAGTCGACCCGTGCGGCAAGGACATCATCGACAACGGAGATAGGGGATCAGTACTTGATTGCCTAAGCTCCCGCTCCGAGCGCCTAGCCGCGAGCAGCCAGGCCGCGGCGATGGCCGCTATGCAACGCCAGCTCGACGAGATGAAGGCACTCATAGAAATCGGGGCAAGCGCCAGTAGAAAGATCATCGGACTGACTGAGCCACTCGCGGTCCACATCGAGCTTGCCCCCGTGCAACCAAAGATCTCTCCACCCCAAACACCTCTGTATGAAGGTAGATCGGACCCCGAGACCCACTTGAGCAAGTTCCGGATTTACATGACCGGATGCGGGGCATCAGACGTGACGAGATGCTGAATGTTCCTGTTGATATTGGGCGATCTGGCCCATAGTAGGTACCTCTCACTGCCACCGCGATCGGTCAATTCCTTTGAGAAACTAGCGAGCGAATTCACATTTTTCTTCGCCGCCAAGGTCGCCAGACCAGAAGGCCCCCACCGCATGATGAAAATCAGGCAGGGGGAAGACGAGACCGATGTAGATTACATCGACCGGGTGGATGAAATAGTCCTCACCGGCAATCCCATCAGCGACGATCTCGCTCTCTACTCGGTCCTAGGGGGATTCTATGGCTATTCACCCATGTTTAGGCACCTCACAAAGGACATCCCCCCGACCTACGCGATCTTCCGCGCGAAGGCTACCGATTTTCTGGGCAGGCAGAGGCTGCTCACCCTCCGCCTAGGCGAGGGAACGTCGCCTCCCGTCCGAAAGACGGCGATCATCAAAACCAACAAGGCGGTCGCCAAGCCACCCGATGATTTCAAGGCCTTCGAGGATGTGGAAGCCCATCTCCTCCACAAGTTCAACCGAACTCCGGCCCACATTTTTTACGCCATCTAGGGGCGCGAACCGCTAAGCAAGCCAATGGCGATAAGGGACAATGGTCATCTATACCACAATAAATATTGTGCTTACCAAAAGAGTCCCAGCCACAGCACCAACCAATGTCGCGACCTCCTCAGACAACTCTGGAGATTGTTCGAGGAGGGCAAGCTAGACAGTTTATTGACTTATCCGGAGCCCATTAATCTCCCGATATGGTCGCCAGAGTCGAACGCGACAGGCCGGAAAGCTCACACGAGTCGACCCCTCGATCAACCTCAGTGGCCGGATCTATATGCTTCAATCAAGAAGAGGGAACTTCGGAAGTCTCTCCCCGATTCCCGCCACGTCAAACCAAAGGCTACTGCCTTAGCAAACGCTTCGAAAAAGAGGATGACTCGCTCGCCCTATAAAGTTTGTCATTTAACATGATGGACCTAGGCAGCGATCGCCTCCCCTAGCACAACATATACCGTCGAGGATCGCCAACTAACATGACGGTCCGAGGTATAAAACTGCTGCCATGGTCGCGAAGGTCAATGAAACCGACGATCCGTCCATGCAAGGTTCCTTTGGGCAGCGATCGCTCGCCCTTCGTTTAAATACGAGGCGGGCATAGCCGAAGGACCCTCCAAAACAAATCAGAGGATGACTCGCTCGCCCTCAAAAGTTCGTCATCAACATGAAGAACCTAGGCAAGCGATCGCCTCCCATTACACAATGTATACCAACAAGGATCGACATCTAACATAACGGTCCGAGGTAGAAGAGTGTCGACATGGCTGTAGAGGACGATGGAACCGTTTTTTGTGCCCGTGCAAGGTCCCTTTAGGCAGCGATCGCTCGCCCTTCGTTTAAATACGAGGCGGGCGTAGCCAAAGGGCCCTCCAAAACAGATCTGTGGACACGTTCGCCCGCCCTCAAAGGTCCATCACCTAACATGGTGGATCCGGACAGTGCGACGCGTCCCTCCCCCCGTCATAACATATACCGTCGAGGATCGCCATCTAACATGACGGTCTAAGGTAGAAAAGTGCTAACAAGCCGCGGTCGTGGAGTCGATTAATCCGACGATGCCCCGTGCAAGGACTCCTCCAGACCAAGACCGCACGCCCTTCGTTTAAATACGAGACGGGCGCAGCCTACGGAGGACCCTCACAATTAAGTGAGTCACGAGAAGTTGGCCATCAGACGGAATGTCGCTCGCGCACAAGACATGGTCGTGGAGGTCGGTTCAATCGAACTTCGTGATCGTGCATGGTTCCTCTAGGCCAAAATGGTCGACCTTCCTCGAGGAATCTGCAAAATTGAAGACCGCTCACTCATCGATTTATTTTCGTCCCCTTACTTTCATTAAGTAAACAAAAACAAGGGGGAAGGGCGGAGCTATGTTTACCACGATCGTCCCTACCCAATTACATGTACGGCGATCAGCATTGTTCAGATGTATGTGCAGCGATTGACTTTGTTGTAAAAGTTATCAATATGATTTTATCAATTCACTTGGAGCTGTACACGTAACAATCTTTCCTCACACACTTGTATAAAGTGATGCAAAGACTCAGAAAGACAATCATTCAAGCAAGAAATCAGAGAAGCAAATATTCATTTCATTACTTGGAATACAAAAGTACAATCACGGTCGCCCGAAGGCAAAAGTACAATGAAAGCTACAAAAATTACAAGTAAAAAAAAGGCAGAAAAGCTCAAGGATCGGCCCCCATTCCATCGCCAGCTGCCGGCTCTGAACCCCCATCCTTCGGGGCATTTGGATGAACGATGTTTCCGGGAATCGGGTACCATCTCAGGTCTACGCTGAGATCCGAGAGGTCCAGGATCGGCACGGAGAAAGCGGGATGCAGAGGATGCTCCAACGCGTAAGCCTTGAAGTTTTCAGCCAGAGGGCCGACCTCCAGCCCTCCCTTCTTAGCGGCACGGAGTGAGTCAGCGAATGCCATGTAGTAGGCAAACTCGCTGACGAACTTCACGTTGAGAAAAGGATCGGCTTCGGTCGCATCCACCTTGGCAGCCGTTTCTCCCCTCGACCACTCCAACTCGCTAGTCAGCCAGGCGATGATCACCTTCAACTGATCGACTTCCTTCTAAGCAGCCGCGTACGACCGACGGGCCTCTGTCATCTGATCCCGAATCCAGTCGACCGTCGCCCGGGCTCGCTCAGAATCCTGTCTCACCAACTCAAAGTCTTGACTTGCCCGTTTTTCCGCATCCAAGGAATCCTTCTCCATAGCTACGATCCTGTCGGCAAACTCGGAGTTATTTTTCCGAGCAGTCTCGAGGTCCGCCTAAAGACGGGAAGTAGAAGGGCGCCCTTCGAAGTCCTTCACAGCTTGGGCAGCCATCGTCGCCGCCTGGAGGGATAGAGTGAAGGCCGCCTGTATCGTGTCCCCGGATCGCTGGCGGGCGATCGCATCCAAATCGGTCGTCCAGGACTTCGGCAGAGCAGAGACGGACCGGGCGACGTATTGCGGGACGTCACAGGTCTCGTGAGGAGATCGAGTCGCGAGAAAATCCAGTACCAACGGCGAGCAATTCGGGTTGGTGCAGCGGATCCTGCATCAAGAACAGAAGAGTTAGCACATCTCCTATGCAAGTGACAAAACTCGGCAAAACAACCAAAGCTTACCGCTCAGCTTTCTCGCGGTCGCGGCCGAAGAATGGTTTCCCGCGAGGGGTCTCAGCCTCGGCAATCACCATGGCCTGCAGGAAAGCCGATGAAGGCGTAGGCTCATCCACCAAGGGACCGCGGTAAGCGGAGGTGCGGCGATCGGTGGCTCATCAGCAGGGGCAGAGACTGGGGGTTCCCCTGACCTCTGTCGCTTGTGGCTCAGCCGGAGTCTCTCCTCCCGAACCTCCTCCGCAGCGATCGGCTCCACATGAGGCCTCACCTCCGGGATAAGAGGTAGCGCCACTGGAGAAACTCGACTCGACATTTTATGGCGCAGGCGACTCAAGACACCAGGGTTCGACATGGCTATCTCTGGCGGAGGCTCCAGGAAGCGAGGGAAATGGACCTCTACAAAAAGAAATGATCAAACAATGGTTAGACACCTTCCTCAAACTGGACGATCGCCAAAGCAAAAGGAGATCGTGGAAATTCATATCTGGGACCAAAAGGTGGCATGGAAAACGGAATAACCGAGTAGCCAACCAGCAGCTCTCTTTGTTAATCTGGCGAGCGTCTATATCGTGGTCCGGTAGACTGTGTATCCATTCCCAAACGACTGAAAATTCAAAAGGTAGCTCGTCAGCCGCCGGAATATAGAAGCCTGCAAAAGAAAGACCAAATTAGATCAGTTCAGAACATATCCGAACAAAGGGAGAGTCATAACCCTTACTCGGATTCCTCTCCCGAAAGATGGTGGGAATGTCCAGCTCGCCAGTGGGATTCTCGCTCGTAGATGCTTTCCATGCACCGCCGACCTAGAACCATTTCACCGGATCGCCCCGCACCTTGTTCGGGACCCCAAGAAACACCCGACCGGAGCGGCCATGATGTTGTAGCTACCGACGGACCCCATCTGAACCGTCAGTTTGAATAAGTGGTTCATCTCCAACGGCGAGGGAAGGCGGTACAGTCTATGACCGCCGAACAAAGTGAGGGCGCAGACAATCTCCAGGCATTCGGCATTAGTTGAAGCGGCGCCACATTCCAGAGCGACCAGCAAATTGGAGACAGCAAACAACAGAGGGAACCGCAGCCCGGCCTCTATTATCCCCTCATTCACGGCGACCATGCCCTCCAGAGGTTGGTTGGCTCGCTCGTTCTCGGCAGGCGCGAAAAGGTCCACATCAGAAGGGACATGGTACCTCGCCCTCCAGATGGCCAAGTCCTTCCTAGTCGCCGAGCTCCTGATCTGGCCAAGGGACCACGGGGAGTGCTGCACGGCCCGGAATAGCGACCGCTTCGCGGATTGATAGGGATTGGCGATCGAGTACTCCCGATAGTCGAACTTGGGACGCGGACCGGCCAATCTCTCCATGATTTCTGCGAAGGCTAAATAGGCTTGCTAAAGGCGCTATGTTGCTCCCAGTACGCCCTCACCGCCAAATCCTTCTCCACCAGCAAGCGTTTTTGCTCAGCCGCCGCCTTCCTGGAAGCATCGGCCTCGTTGAGTAGTTCCTCAACTTCCGCGGGATTAATACCGGCGCGGATAGCCTCAGTAGCTGTCTTCATATGGAATTCCGCGGAGGATCCTTCCCGGGCAGTCGAAGTCCCGGCCGCGGAGGTGATGCCCGTTCTAAACGTTGTAGGTACTCCAGACATTCTCAAAAACAAAAGGGAAAAAGAGGATTGTTTCTTACCGAAGGATTGAGTCGATCGACGATCAGCAGACAAATGCCTCAGAAAATTTTTCGGCTATCTTCCTCTCCGATGAAATTGCCTAAGGGGGATTACACTGTAGCCAGACCCTTTTTATAGGAGAAGGCGGGGGCTTCCGTGCAAATAAGGATAATCTCAAGGGCTGAAGTGCAACCGCTGGATAAAGTTGCAATCAATGCCTCCCTTGAAACCCGCGTACGCCCCATTTCAAGGACACGCCACACGAGGAGTCTTAACGAACCGTTGGACTCCTCCAATCGCATCGTGACACCTACCCCCACAGAGTTTCGAGCCCGCTGTCGTTTCCCGCTTATTTCAGCGACTGACCAGGTCATCCAAATCCAAAACCAATCCGCTCAAAGACGATCGCCTATTCCGTAAAATGCTGAGTCACTCGTCTAAGTTAAGCGATCGCCAGTAGAACCACCTCACCCCACGTCTCCAACATCGGAGCGATCTGGGGGGAAATTGTTATGCAACGATTTATACGCCTCGACGGCGATCGGCGTAAGGGCCGAGCGACCAAAGATAGTATCAAATAAATTCAAGGCAGACTTGCCAAAGCAAAGAGTCCAGACCGAAATCAGGTACCGAGTGATCGACGTCCGGTGCGATCGTCTTTTGGCACCTAGCGATCAACTCTGGTGCCCGACCAAGGACGACCGTCCTATGCCACGAACAAGGCCATCGTCCGTCAAAGACTACGAAGACTGGATCATGGAGCAAGGACCCATGTGCAGATCCGCGAATGGCGCCACAGGACATGGATCGTTGACTCCAGCCCATCAGCAGCTGTCAGTGACAAGGACTGCCTCACCTACCGACAGACCCGCCAAAAGGTCCTAGGTGGGGCCTCCCAAGACAGTGACATAGACGCGTGTTGGCTTGTCACTGGTTTGCACATCCGGCTGCCAGCAGTTGCTGCGGACTTTAAGGAGACCAACCCATATGCTAAAGAAGATCGCCCGCTTATCATAATACAGCAGAGGCGATCGCCCAGCGACTCCCAGTCCTATAAATAGAGAGCCTCCAGCACTTGGAAAGCTCTTGGTATTTTCTTCTCCTCTCGGCTTCTCTCTTGACTCTATCTAGGATTTCTCTCTCAGAACCTCTTAACCAAAAGACGGTCGGCATAAATGGGAACTGCTAACGGTTCAGAGAAGTTCAGACTTTAAGAAGTTCACAAGTTCAGAAACTACTTCCATACGAGAGTTCAGCTAATTCACACAGTGAGAGACCGTCGATTTCTTACGGTCAGCACATCACTCCACCATTGTTACAAGAACTCACAGAGCATCAACTCTGGTTCTTCCGGCAATCTTCAGCACTCAAGAGCTAAGATAACTAAGGTCTTTACACTCATTATAATTATACTCTAACATTAATATTTGTACTCCCAAGTATTTGTATTAATAATATCTTGCGAGAGCATTCAAGCCCGGGACTAACAACCCCGGAAAATCTTGTGTTATTTACTTCCCCATGGACGTGCTCTCGCATTTTGTTTGTTACTCGACCATTCAAGCATATCATCTCCGGATAATATTTTGGGTAACAACAGACACCATAACACCTTCGCAGGAGGTCCTTGTTGTGTGTTCTCTCCATCATTCTTCACTTTGTATCGTGATGCCCCACACCTAAGACCCTTATACTATTCTTCAAACTATTTTCTGTATAGTATGCAATCATTGGGACAAGCGTGTATCTTTTTATACTCCATACCCATCGAACACAGAACCTTGTTCACCTCATAGGTACGCTTAGGCAATGTATTGCCTTTTGGTAGCATCTTATTCATCAACTGGAGCAATTCGGTGAAAATTTTGTCACTCCACCCATTTATTGCCTTCGAATTAACCAGCTTCAACACGACAGATAGTCGTGTGAAATTTTCACACCCAAGATACAATGGAGTCTCTGAATCACTTTTCAACATATAATAAACATGAGCTCTTTGAAATGATTCTTGTCCGACATCACGAATCATTTCTTCAAATTGATCACCATCTATATCTACATGAGTGTTTCCAGTTGGAACATCTACTATTTCGCCATGTCATATCCACACCGTATTGTTGGTGTTTATCCTCTCACAAACAAGATGTTCACGAATTATGTCAGCCTCATGTCTTCTCCCATTCATACACTTCACACAAGGACAAAAGTAGCTTTCATCGGGTTCTGAGCGATGTTGTCGAGTAAATTTAAGAAATTGCCCAATTCCATTGTCATACTCCGCACTCGCACGACTTGCATTCATCCAACTTCGATCTATTTTTATTTTCTGTTACACATACTATGAAATTCAATTTGCTATTATTTTCTATAAGGGAAAGAATTTCATTTCTATATGATTACTAAATTTTTGAAAATTATTTTGACAGAGAATGACAAAGGTATGGTTGTCCTATAACTGTTGTTTAAAATAGAAACATGAACAACGGTTGTCAAAATAGAATTAACTTTATACTACGTCAACTTATGGCTTTGTCAAGATTGCTAACTTCATCTGCACGAACTATTGGGAGAAGATCCTTAAGACGAAAGTTAACATCTATCCCAAAGGGAGAAGATCCTAAAAAAGTTAACCACATCTATCCCAAAATAATTCATGGCTGTTCAAGCATATGCTTGAGGTTAATGTGACATTCAGTCACATTCCATTGTACTTAACGGTTTTTTGGTGTAATATAATTTACCGGGGTATCGTCCCTTTTACCCAAAAAAAAAATAATTCGTGTTTCACAAAATAGTGTTGTCAAAAGAAACACACACAATTAAATATAGACTCAGATAAATCGATTAAATTATACGACAAACAAGAAGAAAATAACACGTAAAAACACATTACCCACTCACATACACATAGTGCACACGCACATACATTTCACACACAAAGCACACAACACAACACATAATACATACTGCACACACACATTGTACACACACACACATACTGCCACACAAACAATACACAAACACTCACATACACAACACATACAACACACACACACACACACACAATACACACACACACATACTACCACACAAACAATACACACACACACACACACACACACACACACACTCACACACACAACATATACAGCACACACACAACACACACCACACACTGCCACACACACAATACACACACTGCCACACAAACAACACACACACACACACACACACAACACACACACATCACACAACACAATACAGCCTCACACACACTGCACACACACACTGCCACACCAATACACATACATACACACACAACACACACACATAGTAAACACACACAACACACAACAATCCTTAAAGACTAGATACAATTACCAAATAGAAACAAAGAAGAGAGTTTGTAATAGTTACTTGATTTCAATGTAGAGGACCGCGGTCGATTGCGAAGCGTCAGGGAGGTTGCGGAGGTCGGTGGAGGTTGTGGGTCGATTGTGAAGCGTCGGGGAGGCAGAGTCAGGGGGAGTCAGAAGCGTCGGGGAAGAAAGAGAGAAAAGAAAGGAGACCTGTTAAAAATAAAGAGATCGTTAATAGCGGTTATGAAGAAAATCGCTGTTAAAATTAAGATAATAAATGTCTAACAGCGGTTATGAGAAAAACCGATGTTAAAGATGAACTCTGACTTCTCGAAAACCGTCGTTAATTGTCGGAATTTAACAGTGGTTGTTACTATAACTGCTATTACATTTTCATGATATTTACAATGCGTGCCACCGCACAAATTTAACAGCAGTTTTAGCATAACCGCTGTTAAAAGTCCGCTGTTAAATGGTTATTTTGTAGTTGTGCAATGTGAGATTCAAGATATTGAATTCTATTTATTTAGGTTATCCATCAGTTAAGTACCATTATAAATCAATGTGAGATTCAAGATTCTAGATAAATAGGAATCCAAAATTAAGAGAATGCCACATATGAGAGGGTTAGTGTGGTGCTTTGAATCCGTATTGCTATTATATATATAGATAAATGAAAGTAACACCAAGAGTTAATATATAATGAAATATTGTTGTTTTTCTAATACTATAATATAACAAATAATATGGTGCTCTTTGTTACTAGCTAGTATGAAATCTAATTTTATTAAACACTTCTAAACACCCTATTCTATATTATCATATCTCGTATAAATTGTCAAATTTTAACTAGATTCTCAATTTTCAGAGGGAGTGGATCCCAAGGTCCATGGACTCTTCTAGCCGACCAGAGTTGTAAGGGTGGGGATCTCATGAAGGTCTGATCGACGGAGTAGGTTCTTTAGGAACTTGATGTGGAGGCGTCTGTTGTGGGTTGGGGAAGGAAAATGGTCCATTAACCTTTTTTATATGATACTAAAACGATGTTGTTTCAGTAGGTAAACTTACTCAAGCCAAATGACGTCATTTTTCCTCTTTACAAAAATTACAATTAATAGTAGATGAGCGAGGGCAGTTTGCATCAGAAAAAAGGATGAGAGAGGGCAGTGGAAAAAATAGACGAGAGAGTTGAGGCGATCCAAAAGGCAGACGAGACAGGGTAGTGGAAAAAATGAGTGGTTCATCCTAAGTTAGTAGAGGCGTCTGTTTTCAGCTCTGACCATTTATTAATATAGCTCAAGAAGATAAAGTTCTATTTAAATTTCGGCGTTCCCGTTAATAATTTTTGTTTTTCAGAATCTATTTAAGTATATAATTTAAGGTTTGTTTTTTGAAAGTGAGATTTTAGAGTATCTTCAAAAGCACAATTTATGCATTAGCTAGTAATTGATATTTGTTGAATGTACTTTGGGGATATAAATTTATTTGTTATTTTTCGGGGTACCTATTGAATGTCCTTTAGGAATACGAATTTATTTATTATTCGTTGATTCATGATTATGATTTAGGAATATGAAATAATATTTTCCACGAACTAAGAGTATCTCAACAACAACTTGTGCACAGAATGACTCATTATGTGAGGATATTGTTGTTAAATCAAGTGAAAAACTAGTTATAATGAGTCGTAGACTAATCCTATTTGCAAGGGTGAGGGTGATAATGTTAGTGATCCGGGATTGTGCAAATACTTCAACGAGTATGATTCGCGGATTAGAGATAAAATTAGAAGAAATATGTGCAAATATGTCATTATCAACCACTTTCTCATGTTTATCCGAAAACTAAAATACACGATCGAATGAGGGTATTTGATGTAGAATGGTTCAAAAAAGAGAGTGGTTAGCATTTCTAAAGATGATGCATTTTGCTCATGGTGTTAACTTTTTGGGGATAAAAAGTCGAAGATGAGGCATTTACCAAAAAAGATTTCGAAATTGGAAGAAAACTTTCGAGAAATTTGATGATCATATCAGAAGTGAAGGAAGCGCACGCAATAATACACAGACATCATATGTTGCATACAAAGATCAAAGATAAAGTGCGACTCAGAAAATATATTCTGGAATGCAAGTGTTACATACCGCTTAACGCACTCATTTGACAGCAACTGTAAATATCATTCGTCTGCTTCTAAAATGCGCGGTTGGCTTTTAGCGGGCATGATGAGTCATCCATCTCATTAAATAGAGGTAACTCTTTTGAAATACTTCACTGATATAGTTTGCGTTTTGATGAATTAGGCGAAGTACTTAATGAGAATGCACCAATAAAATATCAACTTAATTCTCCTTGTATTCAAAATGGATTGTTAGAGTTGTGCTTCAAAAACAACAAAACTATTATTGCTGATGTTGGTGACAAATTATTTGCTCTATTGATTGATGAGGCTTTGGATCGTTCAATAAAAGAGCAAATAGTTGTTGTTTTACGATATGTAAACAACAAGGATGATATTTTAAAACTGTTTGAGGAGAAAGTAAAAGACAGCAAATCAATTGTATTCATAACACTGATAGAGGGGCCTTTATATAGGCATTACAATGAGAGTCCTTCCATACATAGGATTCCTAGATAAGGTAAGACATCTAATAGGATCCTACTACCTCTAGAAGGATCTAGAACCTTCCATCTATGTATCTACAATCAGTATTAGGTAAGACACATCATGGGAATAATAATTCCCGGAACACTCCCCCTGTGTCGAGCACTAATACAACAATGGTGCAAAAGATGTTGCCTTCGTAAAAACCTATTCCAAGCCAAAACAAAACCCCATGGGAAAAATAAAGGCTTGATTCGGAAAAGATTGCAACGCACCAACATAACATGTCATGTATACTCCCCCTGATGTATACATAACGACTCCCCCTGATGAGTACCTCAAATCAAGGAGTCGGATGCCAAGTTGCCCTCATAACTATACCAAGGAAAAATCCAGTGGGAAAAATACCTCTTGGTTTAAGTTGAACAGAAGTAAAACACATCATTGTATGGATGTTCTCATAGGTCGCCTCGTTAAAAACCTTACCAAGTGAAAACCCAATGGGAAAAAAACAAACCTTGGTCTAAGGACAAAAAGAGCGCGACACATCCAAAGTGCAGAGTCGCTAAAGACTTATCAAGTTTTCCAAAGTCTTGACCTCCATGCACTAAATCAGTCATTACTTCTTCGATTCAATAGGTATCAACAAAACTGTAAGAACTTATGAAAACTAGACACCCATAGCTTTTCATTCACATACAGTACGTAACCTAGATCGACCTGAGCAGATCACAAAGCTCTATCGAAGTTGACTCAGCAAATTACCGGACATATCCTGTCCTACTTCACAACAATAGTCATATGTCACTCAACATGATGGATGTGATCAAATGGTTGGTTTCCTTGGAAAGTAGACACAAACCTTTCCAATGGCACCAATTTCACCATTTTCCATCAAGTGAGCTACCCTGTAGGTCATATGGGAGATAGACCAACACATTCTGGGCAGATTCTTGTATCGGTTTTCAAGTGTCCTTTTTATCGAGATAGAGCGAGCTTCAAGCTTCTTGTCAATCACAGACATTGCGTGAGCGCATCCTAGGCCATCGTCACATTGGCTTTACCGGATTATTACGAATGAGTACATCGAGTCAAACATGAGTACATAATACCGTACTTTTCTTAAGACTGCATCATCACTTAAGTGAGCAAAGTCTTATTATGACTTCGACTAGTCATTGGGAATCATATAGGCATTACTTTATCGTCTCTTAGGTAAACCGTCCCTTAGATTGCCTTAAACCGATTGATGAATACGCATCATCAAGTGTCCCCAAGATCTTTTCATTCTTAACTTTGGATTTAGCGGAATCTCTTAGTCTCACAAGAGTACATCACTATAAACACTTAGTTTTACACGCAAAAGCTTCATATCTCTTCCAAATCAAGTATATACTTAGTATGCGTTCCCGAAAATCACTTGTCGACGCGCTCCGTGGTCAGGAGCCACTTGATTTGAGTCTGATCCACCACGAGATCTTTTTTATCACTTAACTTAGTTCCCCACTAAGATAAGATTTAACCACAAGCTGCACGTCAGTTTTTGGGAAACTATCTAACTGAAAAGATAGTGGATGCTATAACATCCATTACGATAACACAATTAAGTTTCGTGTCATCGCAGTCGATTCCAGTGCGTTCATGAGAAACCTCGCGCCCTGAGGTGAGTTTAACTCCTTCTCTCACTCGCTTTAACAAAGTTTACGGATAGATCTTATCTTTGGAGTGTCGGCACCACTTCAACAAAGGGCTATCACTTTGTTTATACTGGAGTCGCATATGTTTCCATTTTAGGCCAAGGCCAACGTTGTAGATTTTCAACGAAGTATGGTTCGATTAAACTCACATTCCACGTCCTCATGAACCGGCTTTATTCATATAGTACTCTTTATGGATTGACATTCATTGAGGCGTCCCCCAATAATGACTATAATCCAGAATCACATGAGACGGATGAGTTCATTTGATCATATGATCAAGTTTCATGTACCAAGCTCGCATACATTTTTAGCGAGAGTATTTATCGAACCAAGTGGCATCCCAATACTCTATGAGATCCACGGCCTAGTAACACCATCTACCACAATTTTTGATGTTACCATATCACCATTTATAGGTGACGAACGTCCATGACCGAACACAATCCTTGCAGACATGTTTGCAGTATGTATTTAATCTCGTCACTTTAGAGAACTTGGTGAGGCACAGTAGGGACAAACTACGACAATTCCAAGTCGTTCTACTCGAACATGATCATTCGCATCTCCCCCTAACGACGGGAAGACTGGCTCATCAAAGTGACATACGAGATCGACTACCAAGGTATATTTTAAGCGGACAATGAGTGAAAGCGCATGTCATATTCATCATTTATAACCCGTCATAATGCGTTGTGGTGACGCACTTTTGGCACATGAACATGTGGACGATAAAGGTTTTCAGTTGTTAACACAATCCAGTTAAAAAAATGCATACTGTTACACTCATAACTAAGCATTTGAATGATGATAGGTATAGGTGAATATGACATGTTGACCTATGCTACATAGCCGTAGCTACTGGTCTTGAGAATCCAATAAAACCGCCACCATGCACCACCGGGATCGAACATGAAGAAATGATTGAACCGATAATAGGCCGTTGGTTTTATCGAACCTCTAGTGCTTTCTTGAAGAGTTCACTCCCTTCAACATCCCCAAACACCTCAAAATTTCATGAGCATGTATAAACGGGTGTTTAGGATTCCAAAACCATCAACCTTGTGGTCAAAAATCGATCGAAATGATATCGAACTGGTTGTTGGGACAGCTGGTGGTATGTGAAAACTTCATTTAAGTGGTTCACCTCCTTCCAAGTCTCCAAATGGCACCAAAATTTGTGAGAAGGTAGCCTTGGATGTTAGGAAGTATTTGTTAAAATTTCACTTTAAGACTTGGTCTAAAAAGTGGGTGAACCGACATTTACAATGACTGGTCCGCAAGTTGGACAACCATAACTCAGGTTTCATCAACTTATCAATCATTGTCAAAGGAACAACATAACATATAAATGTTATTACTTGAGTACGACCATTTGTGAACACCATCATAGCATCATAAGCCACCCAGGCTAATACTTATGATCATGTATGTATAAGGACTCAGTGAAAAGGGAGGACTCAGCACCATGCTTATGCGAGTCGCTACATAATTCTCTTTAGCATAGGAGGGTGTCATCTCCTAATCGTGCCAAAGAATAGGCTTTAATAAATGAACATGGCTAAGAAGGATCATCGGGGGGGTCTTTGGCGTCATACATGCTTATGAAAGCAAGACGCGGATGACATAAATATCATCATCGGTCATGAGCCCTGCTCACGACTCCACCAATGTACTTTGGTGTCTTTGATCCAACTAGTTTCTTTGTTCAAAGAAAATGATGTCCATGACAATACCGTGGTATATGGATCATCAAACTGTCCAAACTCCGGACTATTAAAGCCTAAATGTGTCAATGTCCTAATACATCTTCTGGTTACCAAAACCGATGCAAGCCGGACCATATTGACTCATGAATATTTTTCTTTACACATATCCAATACAAGTGATGCATAAGATTTTATTCTCACAAATCACAATGAGATGCTATGAGTGATACACTTTGGTTCGAGTCATAACATGGTTCAATTGTTACGGATCATATGTGACTAGAAAACGCCATTCGGCATTCAACAACTTGAGCATCATACCGCTCATTGATTGTGATGACCTAGTCATCATAGTCACAATGGATTTATAAACCGAAATCCAAAAATATCATGTTCCTTGAAAATAGCTTAATACGCACTCAATTTCGCTTGCAAAATTTTACAAACATGTGCATAGCGAACACTCTAACAACATAGAGATTTTATACTTGATATGATCAAAATGATCTATCATATTGAGTGCATAACATGGAAAGGTTATATGCCTAAGGGGCAAAATTACGACACAAGCATGGTGTAACACTACCATGCACACGCTCGACCTTCTTATAAGGGTGCGTATTTTGGGCTTTCCCAAGGAAACTATTTTTCAACATTTGAAAGATGATAGTTTAGCGTACAACGCATACCAAAAACTGCATCATCTATGGTAAATTCGGCCGAAAAGAGGTTGAAAAATATGTGTCTTAAGACTACTTGCAAATTTAAGATGGGAACCAAGTTGTTTGGGACAAAAGATAGCACAATCGCTGGAAATAAAATTCCGCGCAGCTTGACCTTTGTTCACTAAAACAGCGATAACTCCCTTGTTAGGAAGGCTATGGACGAACGGTCAGATGTTCTGGAAACTAGACTTCCGTATTTTTCTATCCATATATTGTGCACCACACGGATCATTAAACTCAGATCACAGTGCATGTTTTAATCGGCTGTTTAGTTTTTCCCAAGTTTAGTGAGAAAACAAGGTTGAGACCATATCTAATGGCATAAGTGTTGATGCAAAAACATGGCAATGACAGCCATATGTGCGTTTAAACGCATCATGGTGTTCGATTTCTTATCTCGACTAATGATCCTTTCGGTAACTCCAACTTGGTAGACTTGCAGAGAAAGTAGGAATGTCAGCATGACTAAGGCTGTTTAAAAACCACTGATTCCATTTGAACTTTCAAAGCATAAACAAATACCAAGGAGGATGCGCCTAGTCATGATCAAAGTGTAGACAAAATCCACCAAAGTGCATCAATCAACCAAGTATGTTAATTCTCAATTTGCAAGCATACGTCATAATAGCCATGTTATATGGATGCAACACGGTGCATCATAATTAAGCATTTTGAACCATGAGACATAATGAATATACCATAACCAACTCGTCTTGACCATCCAATGAGATCGACTAAACATAGTCAAATGTATAAGGCACATGCCTTTACAAATACTCGGAAAAGTATTCGGACCTATAGTCATACGAACTATAATCGAGGTCAACGAATTCATGTATTTACCGCAATATGCCATTGCTTTACATGTTAAAATTCATAAGAATTACTCGTACATTCTTTCATATATCATATTGCAAGGAGACGGTACATGACTACACCCACAGACAATATTTTATTTTAATAGGATGAAAGATGGAGTTTTCCAAGTATGGGATTGGGTCAAGACCAACGTGGTGGTCGCTCAATTCAACGTGACAATTCCGTCACAAATCGATTTTAACCACGACATATCCGTCGCAATCGATGTTTGTCCCATTTGTATGTCACAAATCTGTGACTAATCATGAACGAGTCATAACTTTACCGTTACCGACAATGTTCATTTTTTTTTCAATTGTTGGTTTAAAATCGACAAAACGGCGACATCAAATCGCACCCAAAACGTGGTGTATGCAACAACCACAAATATCGACTTTCAACAATTATCCATGACTCCCACAGGACCGTCACACAGTTTACTTCGACATACGAAAGTGATACCACCTCTCATAGTCTCATCTACCATAAAGTAGCGTGGGAGGTAAAGAACCCAAATACCCAATTCCCCAAATAAAAAATTTCCCAAAAGAGAGGAATTGAAAAACGGGAACTTTAATAAAGTCTTACGGGTACTTGGTTCCATATATGCTTTGATCCTTGAACGGGAGATTCTCTCCATATGAGCAACATATTTCCGTGGGTACTCCGTTCTATATTTATTTTGATCCTTGAACGGGATAAATATGGCTTTTTCTCCATAGCGTGCACATCATCATGAGCGACGTATTTTCCTATATACACGTAAAACATAAACATGTAAGATTCATAAGTGTACAAATTAATGAACAAATGAATCATTAATTAGAAAAAGATGGAGAGTTGAGAAACGCCCGAATAGGGCTACTGGGCTCGATAATTTGGCCGAAAAAGGACTCGGGCGCAGCGGTGCAGCAGCTCGGTATTGGATGAGGTCGGATCTCCAAATTTCCTCGTAAAAATCTGCTTCTGTTCGGCAGCAGATTCAGTAAACAATATTACTCAGAATCCGATCTCCACCGTTGAATATACAGATATTTGTGTTGGAAAGTTGCTGCAAAAATTTCACACCGATCCGACGGTTAACGAATCGGGATATATGTTTTTCGTACGACTGCGCTGTGCAGAAAATTTACGCGCGGAAATTCCCGTTTCTCGTTTTTTTTTTTTCGGATTTCTGAATTTCGGACGAATTTTTCCTACTCAGTTGAGATACTACGTGCTGATAACGTGTTTGAGGAGAAAGTAAAAGACAACAAATCAATTGTATTCATAACACTGATAGATGGGCCTTTATATAGGCATTACAATGAGAGTCCTTCCATACATAGGATTCCTAGATAAGGTAAGACATCTAATAGGATCCTACTACCTCTAGAAGGATCTAGAACCTTCCATCTATGTATCTACAATCAGTATTAGGTAAGACACATCACGGGAATAATAATTCCCGGAACAAAAACAATTTATTGGAGTTGTTCATGCTAAAGAAACCACCACACTTTCATTAAAAATGGCCACTGATTTTTTTTTTCTTTTACATAAATTATCAATGTTATGAATTAGAGGTCAGGGATGCGAAGGAGCTTCGAACATGCAAGGTTAGCTGAATGGTTTGAGAATTCTTATTTTGAACGAAAATCCATGTGCAAGGTATGTCATTGTATTCCACACCAACTTCAATTGGTTGTTGTGGCTCTTGCCCAAGTAAATCAATTTGTGTGCAACTTTTTTGAATGTAACTTTGACAATGTTGTTGATTCTTGAGTCTAATACTCACAAGCGCACGATTCGTCCGATGCAAAATTTTGGTGCAAGGTCGATTCAACAGGGAAGACTATGATGGTGAAGTAAAAATATTTCTATCGTAATAAACCAAATTATAGTAAACTCTAACCAAGTCCCAAATAATTTGATTGTTGGAATGGTTGAAATAATTGCAATAAATAACAATAATTTTTAAGGGGATTTTAGATAAATAGATTTTTAAATAATTTACTCGGGTTTAGAATCTACCAATATCTATTTATTATTTATTTTATATATTAATTCTAAGAAATTCAAGGAATAGATTTTGAAATCAATCTCACTACTTCCCTATAGATTTAACAATAAGTACAAAATTATAATTCAAATATAGATTTTCCTTCACTTGAAAAGTATAGTTTCTAAGCATTATATGTATCTAATTTAATGGAAAACAAATAATCAAAGAAATTAACTAATATCAATAATAATAGAGCAATGACGAATTTATAACTATAAAAAATACGTGATATAATTGATGAAATAATATTCCCTACTGAAGCGAAAATCACAATCTTTAAAAATATGCAGTCGGAATTAATATATAAATATTAATAATATTATAGACATGGTTTCATCATAACCCAGTAAAAAAAAATTACTCACTCGTAATAAAAACACAAATAAATAAATATATCATAATATTATTCCTCAAAAATAATTTTATTACCAAATATTCTCTCTCTCTCTCTCTCTCTCTCTCTCTCTCTCTCTCTCTCTCTCTCTCTCTCTCTCTCTCTCTCTTACAATATCATCTCTCTATTTTCTCTCCTCCTTTTCCTCTCAACATCCTCTCCCATTTATACTACTATTTTAAAAAACTTTAATACAATTAAATAATAAATATACTTGCACTAAATAATAAATAAATATATCACTAATTTTTTTACTACAACACTCATCAATAATACACATCCAAACAAATCTGAAAATCATCCCACAATAATTCCATCCGATCTGCCACGTCATCAGCTGAAATGGCGCTTTTCTGATGCATGAGTGTGCAACACTCGCCAAGTTGGCAATTCTGGACTGGCGCGTGTGTCACGCCCTGGTGGTGCGAGTGGTTAAAATTATCCAGCTGGCGCGGATGTGTGTCAGACGTGTGTTTTGCTGACATGTAATGCCACGTGACGCGTTCTGATTGGCTCAAGCATGCTGGCGTGTGTTTGGCGTGTGCTTTTGCTGACATAGCAGCTGACTAGGATGACACGGATGCATGTTAGCATCATGGATGATGTCGCTCTATAGTTGACTTAGCTTGCCCAATCTGGTTTTGACACGTGGCACGATATCATTCGTCTGCGTGTTTAATTGTCCTTCGAATTTCCAACGGACATAACTTCTTCATACGAACTCGGTTTGGGTGAATTTTATTTCAAAACGATCGCCTCGAAGAGATGAATTGGATTCTGGAAAAATAGCGCCCTTGAACCAATTGATATGTTTTGTACCAGTTGGTTAACATGCAGATATAATTTAATTCTAATTAATTATTCAAAAATAATATAAAATTATAGAAAATTCTAAAGAAGTGAAATAATAAAAAGACTAAATTACACGAATCATCCCTCGTCCAGGTGCCAGAAGGCACTTTCAGTCCCTCTTTTCAATAATTAACTCGGACCGTCCCTGGGATGCCATTTTCTTGCATGCTTAGTCCCTATCTTCGTTACCCGTTAGTGGCTGTCGTTTAAGTGCCCCACGAGCCTTACACGTAGAGGTAGTTTCGTCTTTCAGGTGTAATCCTTCTTAGAGCCGTTGCACACGCTGTATATTTATATTCCATTTGTTGTAACCCGGTACTTCCCGTTCCCACAGAACACTGACCTGTGCCCATAGAGCCGTTGCACACAGACCTAAATTGGAAGAAAAATGGTGATACGATGCAATTGTGGATCTGCTGCTGTGGTTCGCACTTCGTGGAGTAAGAACAACCCAGGGAGACTTTTCTATGCTTGTACTGTAAAGATAAAATTGTTTCCCTTCCTCGTCTTCTCCAATTTTGCCTTAACCTAAAGCTGATTGGTTGAAAATTTTCAGGGACCAAACTGCAAGTTCATTGGTTGGGTGGATGAGCAGATTTGTGATTGTATGGAATTTAGGGTCAAGGTAGAAGAACAAAATCGCAAATTGAAGTTGTACCTAGCTATCAGTTGGATTTTTTTTTGTTTCCATCCTTGTATATAAACTGTAGGTTTAGTAATCAAGCTATTAGTCTTTTGGTATGTGTATTAGATGGGTATGTGCATTGGATGGTCATGAATGTACCTGGAAATCTAATGATAATGTGATGGTTTTGTCTAACTTCATTTGTTGCATTGGATGGTCATGAATCTACCTGGAATCCACCTTTTGGCTCTAGTTTATTGTATATATCCATCAAGTCTGTTGTATTGAGAATCCAATTGTATATATCCATCAAGTCTGTTGTATTGAGAAACCATTTCTAAAAAGAGCCATAATATCGGCTGATATAATGATACCACAGATCTGAAAAAGATGATTGTTATATCTTAACCTTAACAGAAACAGAAACATCATCAGGTTTAGAACATAAACAGGTATACGTATATCAAAGTTAAGTGATAGTCTTAGGTTTGTTGTGAATTGTCTTTTCCACATACATGGAAATAATTTAACATACATCTTAGGTATCAAGAACTGAAACTAGAATCAATTCCACAATCCATAAAATAGCCAAAAGTGACATTAAATAGCAACAAAAGTGACACATTAAATAGCAACAAAGTTTTAATCCATAAACATAGTTTCACATAACTAGTTACAATCAAACAACCAAACATAGCAACAAAGTATCAAGGCAACTACTGCATAACTAAAAAGTTTCAAATCATGGGGCTTTTCCCCTTGTTCCCATTCCTTCTTTTACCACCTCCTCTTTTTCTACCTCCTGCATTGCCTCCTCTTACACTATCAACTCCACTCCTTACTATTGCATTCCAAACTACACCCCAGCTTCTGAGACCCTCTGTGATTGAGCCTTACAGCTCCTTCCATTATGCCCCACATTTCCACATTTTGAGCATGTTACTGATTTCCCTTTTGTGGAGACTCTATCAACATCATCTTCTGTTGCAGCTCTTCTTCTCTTTTTTTTAGGTCTGCCAATAGGGACATGATGTTTTGGTGCTAGAATCTTGGTAGGACAGGCACTTTTTTCCCACATGAACCTCCCATTAATAGGTTCAACTTTGAAAACATACATCTCCTTCCAAGTCTTCAGCCAGTATGTAGGGTGAACATATGTCTCAGGTATCCCAATATCTTCATTGTTGAGTCTTATATCCCATATAGCTGCAATGGTGTGCTTGCAGGGCATGCCAGTCAGTTTCCACTTGTTACATGAACATGTTTGTTGTCCCATATCAATCACACACTGGTCCATACCTTGACCTATAACCTGGTACTTCCCATTCCCACAGAACACTACCCTGCACTCTCCTGCACCAGTCTTGATTTTTTCAAGGGTCTTGGTGGCAGTAGGAGTTAATGGCCCAATAGCTTTGTCAATTGCCTTTTGGACAATGACAAGTTTCCTCATAATGTACTCCCTAATAAACTCTAAGCAAGTGATAATTGGCTTATCATGACCCTTCACTAGCTTGCTATTCAAACTCTCACACATGTTGTTCAACAAAGCATCACAGTGTGCCCTCCCTGGATAATTGCAATATATCAGAAACTGTTAAAAATATAAAACTGATCACAAAATATTCCATACCTGAGAAGTGGGATCTGGACCAATGCTTAGGTGGAATAGCCTTAAGCCACTCATATGCTGCAGGGCTTAGTTGTCTTAGTTCCTCCATGGCATGATGGAACTGTGGGACAGTAGTTGATGTTGCACATTTCCAGAGATAGTCCTTGGATTCTTTGCCCCTTCATTTAAGCTTCATGTTCTCATGAACATGCCTTAGGTAATATCTATGCTCTGCTGATGGGAAGAGTTTGCCAATTGCAGGCAATAAACCCTAAATAAACACAATTAAAAACCATGTTAATTAGTGAATACTAAAAAATGCAAGTGAAAGTGAAGTACAATTGAATTACCTTCTGTCTATCTGTTATGAAGGTGAAGTTTGAGTTCCCATATAAATCAAGATCATCTCCCAAGTTACTTAAAAACCATGTCCATGAACTGAAGTTCTCTGCCTCAACAACTGCATATGCCAAAGGGTATGTGCAATTGTTTCCATCTAGACCCTAATTAAGTAAAGACCATATTATAGTAATTAAGTAACGAAAATTCTTTCAAAGATAAATGCAAAAGAAAAAAAATCAGGAATGTACACTTACCACTACTGTCAGAATCATACCAGGGTTGGGACCCTTCATGAATGCACCATCAAGCCCTAGTAAGTCTCTTTTTCCTGCTTCAAACCCACTTTTCAATGGGCCAAGACAAATTTATACTCGTTTAAAAACCCTAGTCTCAGATGCATAATTGGGTTCAATTTCCACTTTGAAGCTTCACTGTGGTGTTTGGATTTCTAGCTTGAACCTGCTCTAATTAGTCTCTCAGTACTCAGTACTGACCAGCAAAATCTCCCCTAATTGATTCTCGGGCTTTTGATTTGGTCTTATGCACTTTCATTTCTGACAATCCAACCTGGTATTTTCCTTTCAAGCTGCTCATGTAATGCTCTAATTGGTATTTCAGGGTTTGACTCAAGTTGATCTACAATTTGTTGAGAGAGAAACTTATAGTTGCATGCTCTAATTTTTCTTGTCTGAAGACATATATGTTTACTCTCATATGTATTAACAGTCCAGTCAACATCTTTCTTCCACTTACTCACTAGTAGGACCCATGGACATTTACTAATTGAACCAACTTTGATTTTTTTTTTTGACTTGGTCCTCCTTTTTCAGTACTTTTGCTGGTCCCACCTGTTTCCAGTATCCCAAGGTTGGGTATTGTCCCTTTACAGACCACCCCGATCCTATTTTTATCATTTTTCACTATCTCTAACTCTCTTCTGCTCTCTATGGAATGAAGATAAATTTTTTTTTCACTTCCCTTGGTGTGCTAAATGTCTGGTAGATGTAAAATACATCCTTCACAATAGCTGCTTCATTCATATGTGCCCTTTATACATACCTTATCTTCTTCCTTCTTTTACTAGCTTCACTTTCATCTGATGATGATCCAGATAGTAGGACCTCAGTGTCTATCACCTCCAATTCCTCATCAGATAATACAACTCCTTCTGTTCCAGGAGGAATATTTCCAACCCATTCCACATCTTTGTCAATGTTGAGGTGAAAGTCTTTCATATCAACATCAGGGTATTCCAACAAGTTATCCTCATCAACCAGGAAATCACTATCTTCACTGTCAGTAGCTTCTTCACTCCCCTCACTATCACTACCATTGCCACTACCATCTCTATCACTTACATCTTCCACATGAGGCTCAACATTAGGTTCCACATATGGTGTTGTTACACTTGGGGGTTCAAACCATTCATAAGTATCAACCCAATGTTCAACATCAGGCTCAACATTAGGTTCAACATTTGAGCTTCCCACAATTGGTTCATGAAAAGGACTTGCCATAGTTGGTATATAAACATAGGTTAAAGCATCAAAGGGTTGGTCCACATTTTCAACATCCCCTATAGTTGAGTCATACCATTTCAAGTATAACATTCTAGAAAAAGAGGCCTCTGGAATTTCATGTATCTTGACATTTCCAGGGTTTGAGGACATGGTATATGTATGCAATTTGGTTTTCCAGAACTCTGTATACACATCTATCAGCTTGTGTTCAAACACATATGACCTAAGGTGGTTTACATCTTTGTCACTAGCCAAGGCAAACAAACCAAAATCTAAATCTCATAAAGGTCGTTTGAAGTGATAGTAAATCAGTTTACCTTCTTCCACACACTCAAGTTTCTCCATTACCTCATAGATATCATGTATGCAAAATAGGTCAATATCGATCTTGTCTATGTATTTCACCATACCCTTTATATATTTGCAGCCTGGAAAGTCTGTAAACTCCCCTCCATAGTGCAATCGTATGCTAAACAGCGATGGATGATCAGCTGCAAAAGGAAAAATTCAAGCTTTTGAGTAATGGTTTGCAATGTTGTCTAACAATAGGGGGAACATAATATATTACCGTATGAAGCTTTCAAATAAAATTCCCCCATATCTTTCCTAATCTTCATCTTCACCATCGTCATCATGTAGAGGATTAGGGTATTTTTTTGCGTAACTGGAAAGAGGACCAACTACGCAGAAAAGACGGCTCTAAGAAGGATTACACCTGAAAGACGAAACTACCCCTACGTGCAAGGCTCGTGGGGCACTTAAACGGCAGCCACTAATGGGTAACGACGATAGGGACTAAGCATGTAAGGAAATGGCATCCCAGGGACGGTCTGAGTTAATTACTGAAAAGAGGGACTGAAAGTGCCTTTTGGCACCTGGATGAGGGACGATTCGTGTAATTTAGTCTAATAAAAATATACAGTAGAAATTATAAATTATCACACAAAACAGACAATTATATATATAATACTGATAAAAATATTACTAAAAATATATCAAACAAATTCCCCACACTTATCTTTTGCACGCCCTCGGGCAAATCTTATACCCGAGTAATAATATTCGTATGCTGAAAAATTCATGGTAAAACCAATATCAAGAGAACACAAGTAATCATGACCCAAGTGAGATAGGATGTCGCACCAAATTCTAACAACTTCATTGAGACTCAAATGCAAAAAGATTCAATACCCTCACGGTGGATGCCACTCTTCACTCAAGTGTATATACGGGATATTCGAAAAGAGTTCACTCATATCAAAGTATAATATATCATTACCATACTCTTGGTGAAAAATCAATTCTCCACTACTAAAAGGTATAAACTCATGCATAAATCAAAATGTCTTTCTTTTGGTTGTAACGTGGCATTGGGTATGGGTAGGATAAAGGAAAATTATGAGGTTTGCTAGCCAAGATCAATTGTGAATTTAGATGCATTACAAATCCTACAAATAACAATCAACATCCCTGAAAACTCTCAAACCATCATCCCCAAGTTATTCTGTACTTCACACGGTAATTGAATATTCATCTGGCAAGGTCATACTCTTGTGTAAGAAAAAGTATGTCTATGGATCTTCTAGAAAGAATTATGTATCACTCAAGGGATAGTTCAAGTGTTATTCTGTGTATACATAGTGATTATTTTCGCACTTTTCCTCCCATTTTCTTTCTGGCCGTTCCTTCTTTTTTTCATTTTTTGGACTTCATTTATATTTCTCTTTTATTCAGTTCAATACTCCAATGTACTTCACACCCTTTCAGTTTCAATGATAGCTCCTGATCTCCACAATACTCTTATGAACATCGATCCCTATTTGTCACACATCTTGTTCACAATTAAATCTTTGACCAGGGGGTGCAAATGGATGAGTCATCAACAAGCATGGATAATGGCTAAAGTAATGTGCTTGATCAAAGAAATAGGCTAAGGCTCGATGGGGCTTCTAAGGATAAAATGTAATAGGTGGGAAAATATAATCCAACAAGGGGTTAACCCTAATTGCCTTTATCATCTTAATGCAAGAGCTTATAATTGTAGTCTCGAAATGTATAAATGAGCAAGTTCTTGAATGAACACAATATGTTTGACTACAAAAAAATATAGAGCGTGTATATAAGGATTGTTCTAAGGCTCAAAACTCACGAAAAGGTTGTTGTGTAATGAATCTCATACACCTCATTCAAATCCATTATCAAAGCTAGTGAGACATCCCAAAAATGATTTTTTCACTAATGTTTTCTCAAGAAAACGATGCCATGATTTTCAACCTTTTTTTGTAATTATTATTATATTACATTATTATAGAGAAATATATACCTTTCCCCACACTTAATGATAAACAATATCCTTATCGTATAAAAAGAACAATGGAGTAAGGGTTTAAAGAAGGCTTCCATGTTATGAAAGATGACGCTTCGCTTAAGCCTTTTGGACCTGCAAGAAAAATAAGTGTGGCAAAACATCAAAAGAAAATATATACTCGTAAGTATAACACAAATAACTAGATGCGCTTCAAGAGAGTCCGAAGAGTCGCCTTACGCTGCCATCAATGCTTTTATTAAAAACAAATGATAAAATTATAGTAATAGAAATAATAATACATAAATCGTGAATATATGCACATCAAGAGATCGGAAAGAAACTCCTTAAGCTGCCATCATTTTCATGATTTTTACACCCGCTAAAAAGTGAAAACAACAAGAGGAATGAAGTGGGATATCAAAGTAAAGGAATGCATCAATTTTGCATTTTCGCACAGTAAAATCTTCCATCCAAACAATATTAGCTAGAGCTAGATCTGGTTCAGGAACAAATGCAGTAAGTTTTGTTATAAGCTCTTCTGGTATTGTTGCAAAGACTATGATTTGTTTAGCACGCTCAGAAATAAAACCTTTTTCAGAAGAGTAGTCGATGAAAGATAGTAAACCATCAAAGAAACCATTTACATTTAGCAGACCTATTGGTTTCTTATGAACATTTAGCTGGGCTCTGGTAACCACATGAAAAAGTTCCTCAAGAGTGCCAAAAACGGATTAAACGCCTTATATGAGTCGGGGAGAAGCTTCCCATCCAATTCTCTTACAAATTGGCAAACAGGGTCTTTTAACGTAAGATTCCCAAGACGTAGTTCATATTATGGTTTGAATCTATTCCACAAACATCGAATCCATAATGTACGAGTCCACTAGGATGCGTGTCAAGAGAAATTTAGATATCAACTAAATTCTCCTTATTCAGACCATCCTTGATGAAATGAATTTTATCTTCTCTGTTTATGGAAGGAATTCCTAAAGATCGGCATCTTGAATCACAGTTCCACCTGGCACATTTGTAGCAAATGGCCATTTTCTTTGCTCGTCGTTTCTTGGCATAAAATTTTTCCAAGCCCTAGTAAAAAAACTAGTTGGTGTTTCCGTGAATTCACCTGCTATTCTCACTTTGGTTTCAATAATGAATCGAATATCAATAGGTATTCTGTTATTCATAAGCAACCTCATCCTTTCAAGTCTGGTTTTGTAAACTTTCAAAATGACTTTTTTTCTAAGAAAGGAAAATCTTTTTTCAATTGTTTTCAAAGTTTGTTCCATAATTAAAAATTTAAAACGAGAAAATATCTACAAAATCAGTTGTTATGGGAAACTGAAATATCCAAATTTAATAGCCACGGAGTACCGTTATCCGCTACTTGACCGGACAAACACAATGGAGTATTAATCCACAATATCGGGGTCCTTAAGAAGAACCTCTTATACCTCAAAAGATTTTAATTCCAAATATGGTTTTAACCGTTGACCATTCACTTTAAAAATACTACCATTTTTTTTGGATTTTCAATTTCTACAGCTCCATGAGGATAGACCGTACGAATAATAAATGGACCAGACCATCGTGAGTGCAACTTACCTGGAAATAATAAAAAATGAGAGTTCAAAAGAAGAACTTTTTGGCCAGGAGAATTTTTTTTTCTCAAGATGTGTTTATCATGAAAAAATTTCATTTTGCCCTTATATTTCCTTGCACAATCGTAAGCATCATTTCCGATTTCTTCCAATTCTTTTAGTCTATGAATTCCAGCTCAGTCTAATGAAGAATTTAATCGTTTTATGGCCCAGTATGCTCTAATTAAACAGGCAAATGACATGGTTTTCCAAAGACAAGCGTAAATGGAGACATTCCAATGGGAGTTTTAAAAGTAGTACGGTAAGCCCGCAATGCATCATTCAATCGCAAAGACCAATCTTTGCTTGTAGGATTAACAGTTTTTTCAAGAATATATTTGATTACTCTGTTAGAAATTTCAAGTTTTCAACTTGTTTGAGGGTGATAAGGAGTAGCAACTTTATGTGTAACACCATATTTTTTAAATAAATGATTCAAAAATTGGTTACAAAAATATTTTCCTCCATCACTTATAATTGCTCGTGGTGTTCTAAATCTGGAAAAAATATTTTCTTTCAAAAATTTTACCACGACTTTGTGGTCATTTATTTTACAAGCAGTTGCTTCTACCCATCTTAAAACATAATCAACGGCCACAAGGATGAAGATTGCGAAAAGAAATTGGAAAAGGTCCCATAAATTCTATGTCCCAAACATCAAATATTTCAATAATTAAAATTGGGTCTAAAGGCATCATATTTCTTTTAGAAATTCGACCTAATCTTTAACATCTATCACATGTACTGCAATATGAATGTGTATCTTTGAAAAGTGTTGGCCAATAAAAATCACATTGCAGAATTTTAGCAGTTGTTTTCTTTGAACTAAAATGACCTCCATATGCACGATCATGACAAAAGGCAATGATATTTTGTTGTTCATGTTCAAACACACATGTCCTAATAATTTGATCAGGACAATATTTGAACAAATATGAATCATCACAAAAGAATTTTTTTACTTCGTTTAAAATTTTTGTTTTATCTTAATTATTTCAATGAGATGGCATGTTACCAGTGACAAGGTAATTGACAGTGTCTACATACCAAGGTATATGAGAAACAGACATGAGTTGTTCATCAAGGAAAGCTTCATTAATGGGAGGTTTTTTATCAGTAAATTCACGATTAGCCTAGATAAATGATCAGCAACGACATTTTCAGATCTTTTTTTATCTCTAATTTCTAAGTCAAACTCTTGTAACAATAAAATCTAGCGGATCACGCAAGGTTTAGTATCTTTCTTGGAAAGAAGATATTTTAGTGCAGCATGATCGGAGTAATTTATGATTTTCGAACCAATCAAGTAAGGTCGAAATTTGTCTAAGGCAAAAACAACTGCAAGCAATTCTTTTTCAGTTGTAGACAATGATCATCACATATGAAAGATGTGTCTTTTGAAAGTAAATTACATAATGGCCTTGAGGTTTTGCTAAAATCTTTGATGAATCGATGGTAAAAACCATCATGGCCTAAGAATGACCGGATTTCTTTAATCGTTCATGGGGCTGGAAGGCTGGATATTAAGACAACTTTAGATTTGTCCAACTCAATTCTTTTTTCAAAAATCACATGTCCTAAGACAATTTCTTTTTTAACCATAAAATTGTAACACCCCAAAAGGCGGCTATTACAGTGTCGTGGACTCCGCACTTGGACCCACTAGGCGATACCAAAATACAGATTAAATAAGTATTATCTTGTGATACCAAACCACATTAAGTAGTCACTACTCCGATTAGGAGTTTATTAACGGTATGGCCAATGGCCTTATGATGCAGGATCCAAAATACAAATATAAACCATATGGAGATGGAATATACTGCAAATATTAGTACAAATGACAATAGCTCAAATCAAGCGGAAATTAACATTACACGGTTTAAACATAACCGAACAACAACAGACTTGGCCCCCCCGAACTAGTATCCTTCGAACCCTTAGCCGTCACTGTGCTCTTCCCGTGCCTTGCCTTTGCCTCGACCTAAAATACAATACAGGTATTTTGCCCAAAACACAGGGTGAGATATATATATGATAAATGATTCTCCCGACATTATACAAATCACATATATTAGATCTCAAAGAAAAAATCCCGACTATTGAACATACCCCTCGGGCATATGAACAATCAGTCACAAACCATCAAATATATCCAATCATACATGGACTATGAACGATCAAACAATATGGCTCAAGATGGACATCACAGTACGCCCGATTCAGAAATGTGTCCGTGTACATGCCCACCCCGTATACGGAATCCAGAATATACGTGTGACAATGTACCTAATTAGCCTCACGAACTACGTCTCATGTGCACAGTCCAATACGGAAAACATCTATGTATGACTATATAGTGCCCGGCTAAAAATCCTACACAATAACCAATCGGTACGCAGATATGATTCCAGATATATCACGATACAACATGACAACATTTTCAACAAATCAGATATCCGATTAAAGATCAAGAAACTCACCGAAGTGACAATAAGGACCAACGAGATCAACGATTTCAAATGATGGACTTGGGAATGCAATCCCATGATGAAAAACGGAACAATGTCAACAACAATATCGAATTACGAGTCACAAATCCATAAGTGTTTCATATACACGAAACGTATAATCATCACAAGAATCTAATTATCATTATAACCAAGCAAGTTAACTTGCCTCAATATGTAGACGAGAATAATCCTCCCTTGTTGAAACGAACGAACGGTTCTCGACTAATATCGGTTACTCGAACAATCAACCTTGAACGAAATACATCTCACTCAATAACACATCCATATAATCATCGATATTGAATTTAGTAAGACGACACCCAAAATTCCATTTGAATAGTTTTACTATCTCAAAATATCGAAGTCTTATTCCAAGAATTCTTTTTACCTCAACTCATCCTTACAATCGGTTCACAAGACATTATCAAATATTCGCACGATTCTTTATAACTAAGAATTTATCAAGAACATGTTAAACTATCACTTATGTTGTCCATATCATCTTACGTTGATTAAACATTCCAAGAATATCACAATGTTGAAAGTAATAATCTGCAGAACTATGTTCATCACTTCATCTCATCTAGATTGAATATAGTAAGCTTATAATAAGGTTATATTAGTTATAATATTACACCATATTCATGAAGATTATTAACACCATATTCATGAAGATTATTTACACCATACTTACTAACCTGGAGGATCCACTAACCATCTATAATTCACCTAGCTTAGGTTCAAGAATCACCACACTAACCTTCTAACATTCAACAAGGTATTCTCATACATTTTAAGACAACACTTCATAAATTTGGGTTCCTAAAGGGACGATAGTTCCAAATGCCATTAGTGTTATTAACTTTGGAGGACCTAAAAGGACTTGGGTACCAAAATGACCAAAACAAAATATGTTTGCAGGTACCTCGTTCAAAGAAAAGCAAATGGTATATTGACAGTGGTTGCTCAAGACACATGTGCACCAAAGAGTTGTTCAAAGAGTTTGAATATCAATAACAAGGACTCGTAACTTTTGGTGACAACAAAAAGGGGAAGATTATGGGCATAGGTAAGGTTGGTAAGGAATATTCTCCCTCCATTAATAGTGTTTTATTTGTTGAAGGATTACATCATAATTTACTGAGTGTATCACAATTGTGTGATGAAGGTTTTAAAATTCTTTTTGAAGAAACTCACTGTACCGCCTTCAAAAATAATAAAGTTGCATTTATTGGTTTAAGGAGTGGAAATATTTATGTTGTTGATCTCAGTGATGAAAACTTTTTCAACGAAAAATGCCTTATGACCTTAGATGAAATGCATTTTTATGGCATCGAAAATTAGGACATACGTCCTTACCCATTATTTAAAAACTTTATAAACATGATCTAGTTCGTGGATTGCCAAAATTGAAATCTGATCGTAAAAACTTGTGTGAATCATGTATTAAAGGTAAACACACAAGAGAATCATTTAAACCGAAATTTGAAATCTCTACTTGTCGTATTCTTGAACTCGTTCATATGGATTAATTGGACCCTTGAGATATGCTAGCTTAAATGGCAAATTTTATACTTTGGTTATTGTGGATGACTTCTCTCGCTTTACTTGGGTTAAATTTCTCACTCAAAAGGATGATACCCTTACGGAATTTTCTAAATGGTTCAAAATGAGAAAAATCTTTCTATTATTTCTATTCGAACCGATCACGGAGGAGAATTTGATTGCTCTCCATTTGAAACTCTATGTGACAAATATGGAATTAATCATAACTTTTCAGCTCCTAGAACCCCTCAACAAAATAGAGTTGTTGAAAGAAAAAATCGAACCCTAGAGTAAATGTCTAGAACAATGCTTAATGAATATTGTCCCACTCAATATTTTTGGGCCGAAGCAATAAACACGACATGCTATACAATAAACCATGTTCATCTCCTAAGAGCCCAACTTAAAACTCCATATGAAATTTGGAAACGTAAAAAGCCTAATATTTCATACTTTCATCCTTTCGGTTGCAAAGTTTTCGTGTTAAATAACGTAAAGGACAATCTAGGAAAATTTGATTCAAAGTCCGATATCGGTTCATTCTTAGGATACTCATTAAATAGCAAAGCATTTCATGTGTACAATCTGAGAACAAATAACATTGAAGAATCTATTCACGTAAAATTTGATGAGTCAATTTTGCTGCCGAGAAAGGTAGATTTTATTGATGATGCAGGTACACTCCCAGAAGTTCAACTATTAAAAGAACCAGAAAAACTTCATGAAATTCCTCCTGAGAAATTGCCAAAAGATTGGAGGCATGTTTAAGATCATCCTAAGGATTTGGTGATTGGGAATATTGAGGATGGGACCCAAACTCGAAGAAGAATGCTTGAATTTCAGAATAACTTTGCATTCGTGTCCGAAATTGAACCCAAGAATGTCAATGAAGCACTTGATGATGAAAGTTGGGTAATGGCAATGCAGGAAGAGCTTGTGCAAGTCGAGCGAAATAAAGTTTGGGAATTGGTTCCAGCTCCTCCAGATAAATCTATCATCGGAACTAAATGGGTGCATAAAATAAAACGCGATGAAGATGGATATCCAATCAGAAATAAATCGTGTCTTGTTGCCCAAGGGTATAGTCAAGAGGAAGGTATTGACTATGAAGAAAGTTTTGCTCCCACCGCTCGACTCAAAGCCATCCGACTTCTTTGTGCGTTTGCATCACACAAAAAGATTAAACTATTCCAAATGAATGTTAAAAGTGTGTTTTTCAACGGTTTTATTCAAGAAGAAGTCTACATGAAGCAACCTCCTGGATTTGAAGACTACAAATTCCCGGAACATGTGTATAAACTCAACACAGTGCTATATGATTTGAAACAAGCTCCGCGAGCATGGTATGATCATTTGAGTAATTTTCTTATTTTACATAATTATAGGGAGGTAAAGTTGATAATACTCTCTTTATAAAATTTTGTAACGATGATATGATGATTTGCCAAATTTATGTGGATGACATTGTTTTTGGTGCTACTAATACATCTATCTGTCAAGAATTTTCTGATCTTATGAAGGGTGGATTTGAGATGAGTATGATGGGCAAACTCACATACTTTCTTGGTCTTCAAATTAAGCAAGGAGATGATGGAATTTTTATTCATCAAACAAAATACACCAAAGACTTGTTTAAGAAATTTAAGATGGAGAATTGCAAAGCTATATCTACTCCAATGTCATCTTCATTAAAGCTTAACAAAGACGAGCATGGGAAATCCGTGGATCAAAAATTCTTTCGAGGTATGATTGGTTCATTACTTTATCGAAATTCTTCTAGACCTGATATAATCTTTGCTACTTGCTTATGTGGTAGATATCAATCTAATCCAACGGAATCACACTTAATTGCATGTAAACAAATTTCCCGGTATCTTAGTGGAACCACTGGCTTAGGCTTATTGTATCCTTCTTGTCTTGATTTTAATCTTGTTGCGTATAGTGACGCCGATTTCGGTGGTTGTAATATAGATAAAAAGTGTACAAGTGGTACATGTCATTTTCTTGGCTCTTGCCTGATTTTTTGGGGGAGTAAGAAACAATCAAGTGTAGCAATATCCACAGCCGAAGCCGAATATATAGCTGCTGGCAGTGCTTGTGCCCAAGTACTATGGATTAAAAATCAACTTCGAGATTATGGCATAAATTTTGAAAACACTCCAATTTTATGTGATAATACTAGCGCCATAAATCTCAGCAAAAATATTGTCTTACATAGTAGAACCATACATATTGATATGTGGCATCATTTTTTGCGCAATCACGTTTAAAAGAAAGATATTAGTTTAATTTTTGTCGGCACAAAAGATCAATTAACCGATATTTTTACCAAACCTTTACCCTTAGAATCGTTTAATTCCATCAGATTACAACTTGGTATGGGTTATATCGATAATTTTTAGAAATTTATTTCATAATGTAATTTATAAATTAAACGGAGCATGAACCTTTCACATGCTACATTACAAAGGCAGCGCACGCTATCAGATTTATTTTAACCTGAAAACCTCCGTTAAATCTATTGCCTTCAGAACCTATTCTCCAATAGTGCATGCTAGGACAAATAAAAGCGCACACTATCGAAACTGTCCAGATCCATATCTAAACCTAGATATGTTAAACGGGCTAGCCCTAGTGGTTTCGGGCTAGCCCTAGCGGGCTTCGGGCTAAACGGCCCGGGCCAAAAAAGCCCGAATTTAAACGGGCTAGGAAATATCTGCCCTAACCCTAACCCTAATGGGCTTCGGGCTAAACGGGCTAAATGGGCTAAGTATTTAAAAATCTATTTTTTATTTTTTTACAAGTCATAAACCCAAAAAAACAGTAACAATATATTTTATATATATAGTAACAACTATACTATAATAAATATAACAAAAAATACACTTATATATATATATATATATATAGAGAGAGAGAGAGAGAGAGAGAGAGAGAGAAATGCTATACTACCCAATGTGTGAGTCCCTAATTTTCCCCGAATCCGATTCAGATTGGACCCCTCGTGTATAAATATGAATCTCACGAATAAAAACACGACACGTGTCATTCGGGAACATATTTTGGGACCAATTTCGGGGTGTGTAGCACAACTCATATATTTATGCACACTATATTAACAAATACCTCGGGCTTCGGGCTAGCCCTAGCGGACTCCGGGCTAGCCCTAACGGGCTTGGGGCTAAACGGTCCGGGCCAAAAAAGCCCGAATTTAAACGGGCTAGGAAATATCGGCCCTAACCCGGTTTTTTGGCGGGTTAAACGGGCCAGCCCGCCGGGCCCGAGCCCGTTTAACATCTCTTATTTCTTCACCTTCTTCACCAGCCGCTAAACCTGCAAATATCACTGACCTCCCAACTCTCTCTCTCTCTTCAATTTTTTGTTACATCGACACTACCAAATCTCTATCATGGCAAGTGGATTTAAAAACGCAATGAAGAAGTAATATAATAGTTCCAAACGACAGCGGTCGGACGAAATCGACATCTCCAGGTTTCACTCTTCGATTTGTCAAGAGGTATACTATCAAATTATGCCTCAAGAGCATGTTACAGATTGCTATTACTTCAACTTTACAAGTCTAGACAGAGTAGGGTTAAAGACTCGTGAATTTTTTGACAAATTGGGGATTGCTAAATTTGTTGAGATGAAAGGCCCGATTTACCCAGATTTGATGCGTGAGTTCTATGCGAATTTACATAATGGGACTCATTCCTCTTCGAAATCATATGTCTTATATTCACTGGTCTGTGGTACGAAGATGTTCGTTTCTTATGAAATCTTGAAAGAAGTTTTTGATCTTAGTGGTGATGAGTTCATGTGTAATGGGTCGTCTCAAGATGATGAAGAGTCGAATTTGAGTGATCTTGACATCCGAGAGATTCTTAGTTCGAAAGCAGTGATTGATATCATCGATGATATCTTTGAGAATAATTAATTCGGGATTGATATCCGTTTGCTTCTCGTTGCTCTTACAAAATGCCTTATGCCAAAAATCAACACTCAACACAAGCTTGTTGGTATTGATAAACAAGTCATCTATCATGTCTTAAACGAGGAACAAGTGAACTTTGCCACCATAGTTTTTAACTGGATGATGGCTAAAGGAGATTTATTCCATTCCAAAAATTATGCTTCTAGGACAATAAAAGCCGGAATGCCTTTTGGATGCATCCTAACGGAAATCATTAAATTCCATAAAGTAAACTTGCAAGGCGAAGTGTCTATCCCGGTATCTCGAGGTCACGAGATCTCCGACTCTATGCTAAAGGCGATGTATTATGTAGAAGCTCTTAATCGAGGATGGGTTTTGTTTTCTTACCTTCGTGAAGATGATCGGGTGCCGAAGGGTACACCCCTTCCAACACCTGAGGAAAGAATCACTCGGAGAGGACCACATATAATATCCGGAATTTCTACTACTATTGTTTAATGTTATTTTATCCGAGTTATGTTGTACAGCGTGCAATCTTTACAGTATAGATAAAATAATTGAAGGACTGAGACATCTGTATTGGTATAATTACGCACTTGGTTGACAGTTGTATTTGAAGATATTATGTGTCGGGCGTATCGTATGAGAAAATTGTTGGAAGGAGTATATGTATTCAGTATGCCATATGCTCGTATTCTGTATGTTGAGACGTTGGACAAGAATAGCTGAAAATGGCTAAGTACATCCACGATAGCGCACGCTACAATGTATACTTAGCGCACGCTAAGGGGTTTGAATTACGTACGCTACAATGTATGGACCCCAGGCATATTCGGGGAAGGTGCAGATTGTCGGGTCAGCGGAGAATAGCGCACACTATTATTGACGAATAGCGCACGCTACTGAGCATTTCATTGTAGCAGGTCAATGCCTGTTTGCGTACGCTATTGCATGGGCATTACGTACGTAAGCTGATGTACGAAGCAAGGCAGTAGCCTTTCTGGACTTCGATAGCGCACGCTATCAAGGAAGGATAGTGCACGCTAGGGCTATAGCGGTCGCTAAATACAAGTTTTAGCGCACGCTAGTAATGTGCAGTATAAATATGGGCAGACGGGTGATAAGATGCATTTCACCCATTTTTTTAACTTCGACCGATAGAGGGAGTTCTTAGAGAGGAGTTTAAGGTTCCAAACACTTAAGTTGATCGTGTAACACCCCCAAGATGATCAAGGCATATCACAGCGTCGTGGACCCCACACTGTAGAATCCACCAGGCTAACACGACAAAATGACATTCAACCAAGACATACAATCATTAACAAAATGACAATTTCACAATTCACGATATCCAGACCAAAGACAGAGACTAGACAATTTAATCTGACATCAAATCCGTTCCCCAAAATGGGTACACAACAATAATAAATTCAAGAAAGAGTACTCGAGTACTTAACCAAATGACATAATAAATAAATTCCAAATAAGCCACCAATTAGTAACCACTGAACAGATTCACGCCTGCCCATCGTCCTCGTACGGCTCGCATGCTCGTTTGCTTCCTTGACCTGAACCTGAAATACAAAAGTATTTCCCCCATTTAAGGAGTTAGCGACAACTGCTAGTGCAAGTACAATCCATTTAAACTACCATTCTAATCAGATGAATATATGCGCCAAAATCATTTTAGAAATCATTTATATTCCGGAATATTTTATGGTGCACAAGCACAAAACACATTTCTCCAACAAAACATTTCAAAGTTAACCTCGGTACGAGACTCACGGCCACCGTACCCCGCCGAGCCCCGCCGGACATCCCTGGGTGGTTAACCATAGTTCGCGATACGAAACTCACGACAACGTATCCCTAGAGGGCCCGTAGGACCATCCCTAGGTGAACATACACATATACATCCACACAACCACGAAAAACCATAATTCAAATACTAGAACGCGTAAACAAATGTAAAGTACTTACCTTTGAGACATCTTCGAAGAAACGGGAATGCATAATGACTACGAACGATCCGGATGGAAAACAATGGTTCCTAAACGAAGGATTAACATAGCTCAGTCCTAACGGACAACAATAATCTAACGGAATATGCACATAACCCCGATTTCAAGCTATGACAGTAAACATACGAACGATACGGGCGAGGGTTTTCACAAAACCTCCCCGAATCAACAATCCATGAAATAAACACGATATAATCGGATTTGGAAACACTCAATACTAATATTCGTTAAGGAAAGATGCAACATAACTGATCAATTCAAGTTTAAATGAACAAAACCCGAAACCCCCCCAAAAATTGACAAAGTATGGTTCTAAGTCAAAATACCTTGAATTGGAGTGGAGAAGACGGATTAAGATGATGATGGACTAAGCTTGGAACACAAGAATCGGTGTGAAATGAGACTCCACGGATTACTCTCCACAAATCACCCTAAAATCGCCGGAATAGCCCAATGGAAAAGAAGAGGAGGAAAAATGACGAAAAATGGGTCTGGTGTCCTATTTATAATGCATAGTTAGCGCACGCTAACCATAAAAAGGTAGAGAGCACTAACGGGGGTTGCAAACAGTCCAGTAGATGCTGCCTGGCATCGCTAGCGTGCGCTAGACACGTTTAGCACGCGCTAAATGCTACTCGATAGCGTACGTTACGGAAGCTTAGCGCACGCTATCGGATGGTCAGTGTACAGGATTCTGGGTTCAGAACCCCTACTGCCTAGTACGCTGAAGTCGTTAGCGCACGCTATAGTTACAAGATAGCGTATGCTAAATGCACAATGATAGCGCACGCAAGAAATAAGGAGTAGCGTGCGTTGCCCACGCAGCAGTTCAGTACTGCTAAGCTCAATACGCTGCTGCAGAAGGCCCGAAACTCGAAACGCAAGACAAGGCCAGAATCCAGAAACATAAACATGGAATATACAAGACGACGAAGCTAAGAGTTAAAAGAAAATACAATTCCGACTACCGGGGAATCCGTAGTATGACATAGAAGATGAAATCCCCTAAACTTATAGGAAATTACAAAAATGGCCCAAATGTCCGAAAATCACGATACAACATCGGATTCACAAACCAAAACTCACAACACGAACCACTCAACCAAACGAACTCATACAAACCAAGAAACAACAAAAACGAACAAGTTTTACGAGAATCGAACATTCATACGGCAAACATAACATAGAATGGAATTACGTAAAACACCTCCAAAACTCGTCCAAACGAAAAAACTCCAAGAACAAAGTAGGTTCAAAATGTCGAAACGGTTACAAGTGAGTCGATAAAATTAGACATACACCAAAAATGGAAACTACTAAAAATGGAAAGTTACGGATATTACATTCTCGCCCTCTAAAAAGAAGTTTCGTCCCGAAATGTAAGAATCAAAAAGTTCGGGGTGCCTCGAACGCATATCCTTCTCCAACTCCCATGTTGCCTCTTCTACTCCGTTCCTCGATCATTGTACTTTAACCAAAGGAATGGTTTTGTGCCTTAACTGTTTATCTCGACGCTCCAAAATTCTAACGGGCCTCTCCTCGAACGTGACATCCTTCTTGATCTCCACGTCCCCGAAATCAATAACATAGGACGGGTCCGGAACATACTTCCTCAGCTGAGAGACGTGGAATACACTATGCACATGACTCAACGACGGAGGTAAAGGCAAACGATACGCTAATTCGCCAACTCTCTCTAATATCTCGAAAGGCCCAATATACCTCGGGCTAAGCTTCCCCTTTTTCCCAAGATAGAAAATTCCCTTCGACGGAGACACTCTCAACAGAACATGGTCTCCCACCTCAAACTCCAAAGGTCGATGCCAAACATCCGTATAAGATTTTTGTCGACTCTGAGCTGCCAACATTCTCTTTCTAATCAACTCAACTTTCTCCCTCGTCTCTAACACAAGATCCGGCTCAGTGCCAACTAGATCGGATGGCTCATCCCAACATATCGGTGATCGGCAACATCGGCCATAAAGAGCCTCATACGGTGCCATCATAATCGACGCGTGCCAGGTATTATTATACGTAAACTCAATCAAGGGCAGATGCTCCTCCCAGTCACTACTCCAGTCTAACGCACACGCGCATAACAAATCCTCGAACGTCTGAATGGTACGCTCGGACTGTCCGTCCATCTGAGGGTGGAAAGATGTACTTAAACTCAAATGTGTCCCCAATGCCTTATGTACAGCCTTCCAGAAATGAGATACGAACCGGCCATCTCTATCCGAAATAATAGTCTTCGGCGTACCATGAAGTCTCACTATCTGCGCAATAAAAATATGAGCCAATTTTTCTGGACCCCAAGTATCCTTGATGCCCAGAAAATGTGCCGACTTAGTCAGTCGGTCTACGATCACCCACACCATATTCATTTCGGTCTTCGTTCTCGGCAAGTTCGTGACAATCCATGGAGATATCTTCCCACTTCCATTCCGGGATGGGAAGTGGTTTCAACAATCCGACTGGCCGCTGATGCTCGATTTTGACTTGTTGACAAGTCAAACACTTAGCCACAAACTCAACTACCTCATTCTTCATGTCATTCCACCAGAAATTTCTCCTCAAATCTTTATACATTTTACTCGAGCTCGGATGGACTGAGTAAGGTGACGCGTGAGCCTCTCTCATAATATTCTGCCTCAATTCCAAGTCGTTCGGAACACAAAGCCGACCTCGGAATCTCAACACACCATCCTCATGTATCACGAATCCCGGGGCTTTCCCTTTCCCTACATTCTTTCGAAGCTGAATAAACAACGGGTCTTCCAATTGCCCCGATTAAATGTCATCGACTAGAGACGAAGAAATCTCAAGAGTACGCAACTGCCCGGAACTCTCTAGTAGTACAACCTCATCAACTCTCGCTGAAGTCCTTGCTGGTCGTAAGTAACTCTAGTACCCGAATTGACACCGATTTCCAGGTCAAGGCGTCTGCCACCACATTTGCCTTGCCCGGATGGTAAAGGAGATCTCTAGGTAGTAATCCTTAATCAACTCCAACCATCTCCGCTGTCTCATGTTAAGCTCTTTCTGCGTAAAAATGTACTTCAGGCTCTTGTGATCGGTGAAAATCTGACACGACGAGTCATACAAGTAGTGACGCCAAATCTTCAATGCAAACACAACCACGGCCAATTCAAGATCATGCGTAGGGTAATTCAACTCGTACGGTTTCAACTGACGGGAAGCATAGGCGATTGTCTTCCTGTGCTGCATGAGTACACATCCGAGCCCTTGGCCCGAAGCATCACTAAAAACTGAGAAACCCTCATTACCACTCGGTAAAACCAAAATGGGAGCGGTCGTCAGCCGTTTCTTCAATTCCTCGAAACTCTTCTGTCTCTCGTCGGTCCACACAAACTTCTCTGACTTCTGTAACAACTGAGTTAGCGGTCGAGCGAGCTCGACAAATCTATGATAATACCCGGCTAAACCCAGAAAAATGTGGACCTCCTTCACATTTTTGGGCGGGCGCCCAATCCAACACTGCCTCTATCTTATGTGGGTCTACATGAACACCATCAGCCGAGATCACGTGGCCGAGAAACATAACCTCCCGTAACCAAAACTCACACTTTGAGAACTTCGCAAAAAGATGCTAAGTTCTCAAGATTCCTAGCACGATATGCAAATGACGGGCATGCTCCTCCTCGCTCCTCGAGTAAATCAGGATATCATCGATAAAAACGACTACACACTTATCGAGGTACTCGATAAAGACTTTGTTCATAAGCTGCATGAACACGGCTGGGGCGTTGGTTAGCTCGAAAGGCATAACCACGAACTCGTAGTTGCCGTATCTCGTCCGAAAGGCCGTCTTCGGAATGTCGAAATCCTTCACTGAGAGATGATAATACCCCAATCTCAAATCAATCTACGAAAACACGGTTGCCCCTTGCAGTTGATCAAACAAGTCATCAATCCTCGAGGGCGGGTACTTGTTTTTGATAGTCACTTTGTTCAACTCTCGATAGTCGATACAAATATGAAGTGACCCATCCTTCTTCTTCACAAATAAGACCGGTGCGCCCCAGGGCGAAGCGCTCGGTCAAATATATCCCATATATAGCAGCTCTCCCAATTGTTTCTTCAACTCAAGCATCTCGGCAGGTGCCATACGGTATGGCGTCTTAGAGATCGGTGCTGCACCCGGCTCCAAATCAACAGTAAACTCAACCTCTCGGTCCGGCAGCAAACCCAGCAACTCGTCTGGAAAGACGTCAGGATACTAACACACTACCGGAATAGACAAGAGCTCGACTCCCCCTTCTTCCGATCTCAAAGCATAACACCAATAACCCATGCAACCTCCTCGCAGAAGTCTCACCGCTTTCAAAGCGCTGATTAGAAATCTCTAGCTACTCCGCTTACGTCCCACAAAAGAATGCTCGGTACCGTCAGAGGATAACATCGAAATGGTTCTCGTTCCATAATTCATGATCGCCCCATGACCGTCCAGCCAATCCTCACCAAGAATTAGATCCTCGTCTCTAATATCTACCGCAATCAGATTAGAAGGCCAATCCCTCCCCGCGATACTCACAGGAAAATCTCGAATCTCACAGTCCCCCACGATGCTATCCTCACTAGGCAGTTTAACAACAAATGGTTCACATGCAACTAGGCAATCAACATACAGACGATGCACACAATCTAGAGATATGAAAGAATGCGTAGCACCAGAATCGAATAATATGGAAATAGGATGGTCGAGGATGTGAACGGTACATGAGGCCACCGTCGCGTCGGGATCTCCAGCTCATCTCATCTCAGACACACTGGGCGGAACAGACCCCGCACTAGAATCTCCCCCTCTAGAAGGCTGCCCACGTCCTAGACCTCTATCAAAACTATGCTGTGGCTGAGAAACTACCGATGCTTGATTCACACTCGGTTCTCCCGCAGCTGGGGCTGATATCTGAGTAACTGGTGCCCGAGCTACATCCATACAATACTTGGCACGATGCCCCATCTGACCGCAAGAAAGACACTGAATCGGGGGCCTGTCGCACTCACTCATAATGTGTCCGGGGCGACCACAGTTAAAGCAGTTAGGACTTCGCACTGAACTAGTAGGACCAGACCTAGAATCATTTCCTTGCCCAAATGATGGGAACTGACTCCCGAAGACTCGTGAACCAGACTGAGCCTTCGGGTAACCGCCAGACTTGCCTCCCGAAAACTGACCGGAGGTCTTCTGTTTCTTCCCCTCTGTTGCCGCCTCTATCACAGAAAACGACATCACATAAGCCATTGCTTTGTTCTGATATTCTTTCAGGGTTGTACATCTGAGACCAGACATGTAGTGACGAACCCTCGGTTTCATCCGCATATCAAAGTGGCGGATCTTATCAAGCTCATCTCGGACTTGGTTTCTCACATAATGTAGCTGTTGGTTGTATTCTTTGATTGCCTACGAAATCGAAACATCATGGGGATTAGCCTCAAAGAAGGCTCGGATCCTCCCTTCTTTAACTGGCCACGGACAAAATTCGTCCTCCATCAGCTCTCAGAACTCTGCCCATGTGGCTGCCCGGTCACGCGGTTTCACCGCTTGCCACCACGTCGCCGCCTCTTTGGCGAGGAAGTACTGAGCGATAGGTACCTTCCTCTCCTCAGAGCAGTTTGCAGCCTCGAATACTTTCTCCATCTCAAACAACCAGTTCTCCCAACCGGAAGGGTCGGAAGCACCATCAAACTGCGGAGGACGCATACGAATCACGTCCTGAAGTGGTTTATCATTGCCGAATACAGTAGGCGGAACCGGGTTAGCATTTGCTTGGCCGACTAAGACGGCCTGAGTCAGTTGCATCATCTGGTTTGCTACTTGCTTTAAAATATTAGCCACCCCGATATTCTCATGAGCATTGCCGGAGCTAGCAGACTGATCCTGCTGGCCTCCAGAACTAGGTGAAACACTGTTCGGCAAGGAAGGTATCGACGAATAAGTTCCTGAGTTATCGGACATGGCCGCCCCACCGGCTGTGCCACGTCCCCTACTGCGTCCGCGTCCTCTACCAGCAGGAATTCTGAAGAAGTAACGGGTGAGTACAATTCAAACGCAAAATGCAACAAGATAACCAGAAAGGAACAGAACAGAAAAACGTAACGAGTCAAGTTAGGAAAAACTTATGAGCACCAGTGTACTGAGATGATGGCGTAGCAGTGATACTGTTCAAAAATGACACTCAACTAGACCCAAATAACCGACAGCCTAGGTATCCATAAACCTAATCTCTGATACCATATTCTGTAACACCCCCAAGATGACCAGGGCATATTATAGCGCCGTAGACCCCACACTGTGGAATCCACTAGGCTAACACGACAAAATGACATTCGACCAAGACATACAATCATTAACAAAATGACAATTTCACAATTCACGATATCCAGACCAAAGACAGAGACTAGACAATTTAATCTGACATCAAATCCGTTCCCCAAAATGGGTACACAACAATAATAAATTCAAGAAAGAGTACTCGAGTACTTAACCAAATGACATAATAAATAAATTTCAAATAAGACACCAATAAGTAACTACTGAACAGAATTACGTCTGCCCATCATCCTCGTGCGGCTCGCATGCTCGTTTGATTCCTTGACCTGAACTTGAAATACAAAAGTATTCCATTTAAGGGGTTAGCGACAACTGCTAGTGCAAGTACAATCCATTTGAACTACCATTCTAATAAGATGAATATATGCGCTAAAATCATTTATATTCTAGAATATTTTACGGTGCACAAGCACAGAACACATTTCTCCAACAAAACATTTCAATGTTAACCTCGCTACGAGACTCACGACCACCGTATCCCGCAGAGCCCCATCGGACATCCCTGGGTGGTTAACCATAGTTCGCGATACGAAATTCACGGCAACGTATCCCTAGAGGCCCCGCCAGACCATCCCTAGGTGAACATACACATATACATCCACACAACCACGAAAAGCCCTAATTCAAATACTAGAACGCGTAAACAAATGTAAAGTACTTGCCTTTGAGACATCTTCGAAGAATCGGGAATGAATAACGACTACGAACGATCTGAATGGAAAATGATGGTTCCTAAATGAAGGATTAACATAGCTCAGTCCTAATGGACAACAATAATCGAATGGAATACGCCCATAACCCCGATTTCAAGCTATGACAATAAACATACGAACGATACGGGCGAGGGTTTTCACAAAACCTCCCCGAATCAACAATCCGTGAAATAAACACGATATTATCGGATTTGGAAACACTCAATACTAATATTAGTTAAGGAAAGATGTAACATAACTGATTAATTCGAGTTTAAATGAACAAAACCCGAAACCCCCCCAAAAATTGACAAAGTATGGTTCTATGTCAAAATACCTTGAATTGGAGTGGAGAAGACGGATTAAGATGATGATGTACTAAGCTTGGAACACAAGAATCGGTCTGCAATGAGACTCCACGGATTACTCTCTACAAATCATCCTAAAATCGCCGGAATCGCCCAATGGAAAAGCCTAGCACACGCTATCGGATGGTCAGTGTACATAATTCTAGGTTCAAAACCCCCACTGCCCAGTACACTGAAGTCGTTAGTGCACGCTATAGTTACAAGATAGCATACGCTAAATGCACACTAATAGCGCATGCAATAAATAAGGAGTAGCGTGCGCTACCCACGCAGCAGTTCAGTACTGCTCAGCTCAGTACGCTGCTGCAGAAGGCACGAAACTCGAAACGCAAGACAAGGCCAGAATCCATAAACATAAACATGGAATATACAAGACGACGAAGCTGAGCGTTGAAAGAAAATACAATTATGACTACCGGAGAATCCGTAGTATGACATAGAAGATGAAATTCCCTAAACTTATAGGAAATTACAAAAATGGCCCAAATGTCCGAAAATCACGATACAACATCGGATTCACAAACCAAAACTCACAACACGAACCACTCAACCAAACGAACTCATACAAACCAAGAAACAATGAAAACGAACAAGTTTTACGAGAATCGAACGTTCATACGGCAAAACATGACATAGAATGGAATTACGTAAAAACACCTCCAAAACTCGTCCAAACGGAAAAACTCCAAGAATAAAGTAGGTTCAAAATGTCGAAATGGTTCCAAGATAGTCGATAAAATTAGACATACACCAAAAATTGAAACTACTAAAAATGGAAATGTACGGATATTACAGATCGTTCCTAACAACATTTGGAGCTTGGAAGTGATTGAGAACGGATTCAACCTTGGGATCTAATCCATTCTTTCAAGGAGGTAACTACTCTTCACCTTTGGATTTCTTTTTGGATTGAATATTGATGTTCTTGAGTTGATGATATGATGATATGTGTATATATGTATACATCTGGAATTATGTTGTTTTGTTATGAACATGATTATGGAATCATGGTTTTCTAGGTGTTTTTGGTACATATCACATCATAGAAAAATATGTGATAAGATATGAATGGTTTCGGATATAAACTTGGATTGGATGATTAGAAGTAATATCATGTTGATTATAATGGTCGATTTCGTATGTTATTGATAAGGTATGGATCATTATGATGAGATTGAATTTGGAAAGGATGTGATTGATCTTGGAGTATAATTTCCTTTACATTCGCATTCGTAATAACAATGTGTTGATCGATACTTGTAATGCATGCAACTGCATGAGTTTAGCGCACGCTAGCCGACTGGCTAACGGACGCTAACTGAAGTGAGTTAGCACACGCTACGGTATATGATTAACGTGCATTAAGGGGACAGGCAGTGTAGTATATCGTGTTATGGTTATGAATTCGTGCTGGTTTGAGTTGGATTTTTCAGACTATGTTTAACCGAGGTATTGTAGAACCGTTGGGTTTGTTGATTGGTTATATCGGTTGTTGATTATTATCAAATGTGTGTTAATCGATTATTGTAACAGGTTGAGATTATTGATCGGTGATTAGAACCATGATTTGCGGTCGTGTTCGAGGATGTTCGTAGATTGCTTTGTTCACGGCTGAGGAGCTCGTAGACGAAGGCAATGGAATTGGTAACGGCTTCCTCATTGTTGTATTGGTATCGAGACCAAGTTATTACTTGCACATTTTATAATATTTAATGAATGGTTTTGATTTCATTCGTTTATAATTTGTATAGCAATGATTATAATTGTGAACAGTGGAGATTTGGGATTGTATGTTGTTTTCAGATTTTGGGACTTTAAATCATAATTTATATGATTTACTTTTGTTATTGGTATACTTGGATATCGAGGATACATTGTGGTATAGACGAAGACATGAATTATCTACCGTCCATGACATTTTGGACTGTCGAATATTGAGGATAATGGTTGGTGATGGTTTAGACATCGAGATTGCTCTCGGAGGACTCGGGGCAAATACTCTAATCATTTTTGTCATTTTGTGTCGATCATATTGTGATACATTGTGTATTGTTGTTGTCATGCATTTGTGTATTATTGTTAATATGCATATGTGCATTGCTGTCATATGTCCACCTCGTGTTGGTCCGATGGGATCATCTTGGGTATCTATGTTGTGTGCGTTGGATCGCTGGATAGGTATTTCCACCATGCGTTGGTCCAACGGGATCATCATGGGTATCTATAGCTGTGTGCGCTGGATCGTTGGATTACCATGTATTGTTGTTGTGCATATGTATATTTGGGTTATCCACCTCGTGTTGGTCTTTTAGGATCATCTTGGGATCTATGTTGTGTGCGCTGGATCATTGGATTTCCATAAGTATACATTGTTGTTGTTATCGTGGGCATATTGATGTCGTCATGTGAGTATGCATTTGTAGTTCTCGTGTTAGGACCACGTCCATATGTTGCATTGATCTGATCTCGGATTTGACTGACGTGATTCACCGCGGCACTGCGTATCCTGAGGTATGTTCCGTATTTCCTTTTTGGTATTCGTCTTTGGAAGGACAATCGATTATTGTGTTGATATTTGTTGATGTTATTCGATGGATTGAATTGGCCAGGGTTGGTATAATTTCTAATGTTTTGAGAACCTTGGGTATTGTTGAGATACAGTACAGATGTTTAGGTATGAGCTTATTGTGTTGTTAAGGATACGAATTGTGAATTTTGGTAAAGTTACAGTGGTAAGATTACATTGGTCGTATTCTTTTTTAATATTTTCATTGGTATGTAATTATTGGCGTGATGTGATTGTTATCATTGTTGGATATTATGGCTGACCCCGTCGTGGGATTTCTTTTTAGGTTCTTGGGTTATCGAGCTTGTAGCGGTCGTGAAGAGATGAGCTTCCCGGAAGATACTGGCTAAGGCATGTGTTTGTGTATCGACTATTCTGATTATACGTTGTATTCCGCTGCTAGAGTATTTTTAGTTGTTTGTCCTTTCCACTACGTGAGTATTTTTTAAATGACCTTTCGATATCTGGTAACTTAAGTTACTTTGGAAAATCGTTTTCTAAACTATTGAGCTTCGGATGTTTGGCCTTTTACTTTCAAATGAAAGTTTTCGACGGTATTGTTTAACGGATTTTATAAGTCTTTGAATATTTTTAAAGATATTACCGTCATCGCCGCTTAGGCGTATTTGTAAATGTTTGCGAAAATGTCTTTTAGCCTTGTGGGTTTCATCTCGGCGCCCACGACGCTGTAATATTACTGGATGACTCTGGGGGTGTAACGCCCTGGCTTTCTTAATTAAAAAGAACGTTACACAGCTCATTTTTTATATATAAATTCGGAGTATTTGCGGAAGCATTTTAGTCAATAAATCTTCAATAAAACTCGTTTATTCAACCATCAGTACAGTTTTACAAAAACATGGGAAATCAAATATTCGGACATAGTCCGTTGAAATTATATTCGTTGAAGAACATCAAGTATTTCGTAAAAATAATAATAATTACGGCGACAACATCTTTTATTATTTAGAACTTCATCGTGTTGGGAGTATGTATTCATCTTCTGCTCATCCCGTTCGTTGATTCCTTAGCCTGAAAAACATAAATGACGAGGTGTGAGTACGCGAGCATACTCAGTGAGATTAAACCCTTATAAATCGTCAAAATCATGTTGTGTAATGCATAAAACATTCTTATTTGTGTGAGACTCATCTCGGCTTTCTTTCATTCTTTCGACCCCTCTCGGGTCGTCATGTTACACGACACAACAATGACCGTAACATATTAAAACAGTATAACCTCACCTCGTTTGCTGAAATCTTGAAATATCTTCCTTTGAATTTGGCTCGGTTGTCCTTCTTGGATCCCGGATACGCTTCTCCTAGCACTTGAAAATACTTTTTCATATTTCCGGTCATAAATTCTTGATGTAAAATCTGAAATCTCTTTGAGGACTTTTATCAAACACCTTTGAAAAACTATCAGATTTGAGCTTCCTGTTTCATCGGGCTTTTTGAAGCCTTTATAATTTTTGGAATGGAAATATGTTACGGGCGTTTTACAGTAGAGGTCCATAGCTTCAAATTAATATGTGATATGTACAAAAACACGTCCGGTAAGATGTATAAATAGGGGCTCAAATTCGGTTAAAAATCATCCTTACTCGGACAGCTGGAGGCCTTATCCGGACAGCTGGCCTAGAAGCTTCTGTCGGTCGTGACCGACCTTATCCGGACAATTTATGACTTTATCCGACAGGCCGAGAAGCTTCGTCGGTCGTGATCGACCTTATCCGGACAATTGATGTACCTTATCCGGATAGTGGCCTCAAGCTTCGCCGGCCGTGACCGGCGATTGTCGATCCGCGTGTCCGTGGTGACCGGCAAATGTCACCAACTTAGCTCACCGGTTCGACCCCTTCCCGATGTCCAAATTCGATTTTCCGACTGCTAGGACTCGTTGGAGTTAAATCTTGATATGCTTGGAACGGATTTTCGATAATATTAAAATAATAATTTAATATTATTTTTGCAGTATAAGTGTTCTGTAATGAAATTTTATCGTATCAAAATCGTCGGAACTTTTCGAAATCACTTTCATAAATTCTAAAAATGATCCTTATAATTTATTTTGGAATCTTTTCTTTTTAAATCTTTCATTTTATGCTAGAAACGTATCGGTCCAAGTATCGGACAACCTGTAAATATTAAAAAATTAAAATCCATGATCATTAGCAAAATAAATAGCATTTAAGTAAGTATTGGGGCGTTACAATGAATCTTTATTAAAAAGCACGTTACACGACTCAATTTTTCTTTAAATTTTTTTTATATAAATTCAGAGTATTTGCGGAAGCATTTTAGTCAGTAAAACTTCAATAAAATTCATTTATTCAAATATCAGTACAGTTTTACAAAGATATGGGAAATCAAATATTCGGACATAGTCCGTTGAAATTATATTCGTTGAAGAACATCAAGTGTTTCGCAAAAATAATAACAATTACAGCGACAACATCTTTTATTATTTAGAATTTCATCATTTTGGGAGTATGTATTCATCTTCTGCTTGTCCCGTTCATCGATTCCTTAGCCTGAAAAACATAAATGACGAGGTGTGAATATGCGAGCATACTCAGTGAGATTAAACCCTTATAAATCGTCAAAATCATGTTGTGTAATGCACATAAAACATTCTTATCTGTGTGAGACTCATCTCAGATTTCTTTCATTCTTTCGAACCCTCGCGGGTCGTCATGTTACACGACACAACGATGACCGTAACATATTAAAACAGTATAACCTCACCTCGTTTGTTGAAATCTTGAAATATCTTCCTTTGAATTTGGCTCGGTTGTCCTTCTTGGATCCCGGATACGCTTCTCCTAGCACATGAAAATACTTTTTCATATTTCCGGTCATAAATTCTTGATGTAAAATCTGAAATCTATTTGAGGGCTTTTATCAAACATCTTTGAAAAACTGTCAGATTTGAGCTTCCTGTTTCATCGGGATTTTTGAAGCCTTTATAATTTTTGGAAGGGAAATATGTTATGGGCGTTTTATAGTAGAGGTCCAGAGATTCAAATTGATATGTGATATGTACAAAAACACGTCCGGTAACATGTATAAATAGGGGTCCAAATCGGCTGAAAATCAACCTTGCTCGGACAGCTGGAGGCCATATCCGGACAGCTGGTCGAGAGGCTTCTATCGGTCGTGACCGACCTTATCCGGACAAATGGATTTTATCCTGACAAATGGCCGAGAAGCTTCGTTTGGTCATGACCGACCTTATCCAGCATGACCTTATCCGGAGAGCGTCGAGAAACTTCACGGCCGTGACCGTGGTGCGCAGAGGCGTGTCCGGCGGTGACCGACAGATGTCTGTCAACTTGGCTCGGCCGGTTCAACCCCTTCCCGGTCTCCAAATTCGATTTTACGACCTGTTCCGGACTCGTCGGAGTTAAATCTTCGATATGCTCAGAACGTATTTTCGATAATAATAATAAAATAATTTAATATTATTTTTGCAATATAAGTGTTTTTTAATGAAATTTTATCGTATCAAAATCGTCGGAACTTTTCGAAATCACTTTCATAAATTCTAAAAATGATCCTTGTAATTTATTTTGAAATCTTTTCCTTTTAAGTCCTTCATTTTATGCTAGGAACGTATCGGTCCAAGTATCGGACAACCTGTAAATATTAAAAAAATCAAAATCCATGATCGTTAGCAAAATAAATAGCATTTAAATAAGTATTGGGGCGTTACAGGGGGTGTTACAGAATATGGTATCGGAGCTTAGGTTGAGAAAACCTAGGCAGTTGGGTCGAGTTGAGTCGTGTTTTTATCACGTCATTCGAGTTGTCGATTGACGAATATTAGAACTGTGGGTTTTGTGTTCACTCGGGCTTGTGCGTTATGTGATTTACCAATGTGGTACTGGGGTTGTTGTAAACTTTTCCGAATGGTGTTAACATGTTTCTTCGGATAGAGATGTACTGTGTTCTTGAGTTGAACTGAGTTTGCAAAATGTGTGTTTTGTAAATATATGTGTCGAGTATTTTTTAGAGTTGAGACATGTGCTAGTATCACGGGGAATCGTCGGCTTCACGATCTGTAAGTATTTGGATTTTTAAATTGCATTGAGATTTGTCGCCATTCTAAGTTGATATGCTTTGAGATTCAGAAAGATATTATGCGTTATAGTGTGAGATGACAGAGTTCGGACATTATTGATGATTTTGAGAAGCTATGATTTTGGAAATCAATATGTCGGTTAAACTTTGGAACGGGGTTGTGCATTTGGGAGAAATATTGTGGATGGTTGAGAAGAACATGTAGTCATGTTAGTTCATTTTTGAGGTATACGAAACTGTTTTGAGCATTTGAAAATGATACCTTTAAAAATGAATGTTTTACGGATGTTTTATGGAAAATGATTTTTGGGCCAAGACCCAGTCGATTTTGAAATAGTTTTATAACTCAGGACTTGGGGTCCAAAAGGGTTTTCTACTTTATAAACTTATTGTAATGTGGAACTGTAACACCCCCAATCCGCTCAGGGATATTACACGCCGTAGAACCTTTCCTCAAGGATCTACCAGGCTGGTAACGACATAAAACAACTCAACCATGCCTTTAAGGCTAAAATGACTCAGTAGTCCGAGTTGGTCTTTCAACAAATACATACAACTCAAATACAACTCATGCCCACGCAGGGGTCAAAATACAACCACACCCGTACAACGGGAAAATATAGCAGCGGAAAAATAGAGTACAACTGAACCAATAAAAAAAGTACGGTTCCTCATGTGATTAGTATCGATCATCTTTCATCATCCTTCGTGCCGACCCTGTGTTATGCTCCAAAACCTGAATGCAAAAACAGACATCCACCCCCCGAATACTCGGGGGTTAGCAAAACTCCACTGTTTTGCTAGTGCAAGAATAAAGTGCAAATACGAGCCATACCATTCACATTCCACGAATAACAATAACCAAGTATCCTCAAAGATCCAAACGAAATGAAAAGTACTTCCCGAGGCAAGAGTTTGAGAAAACATTTCAAAATCAAAATATCATAAATCAATGGAAGTAATTTATAAAACGGTTTAGAATGCCATCGAGAGTTTTAATAGAAAACAATTTAGGATTATCAAATCCTACTTTTCAAAATCCAAAAGACAAAAAGGGGTCACCGCCCCAAAGGTTTACTTTCCGAAAAATGACATTTACCAAACCGTTGGGATTTTAGCCCCAAATCTCATCAACTCACAGTACAAAAGAACGACTACAAGGTTCGTCTCCCAACATCAAAATCCACAAATAAAGGATTTAAAACAAACAACAAAATACTCTGGTGCCATCCTAGCCAAGTAAGCCAAACGAACACTTACCTCTTACACACTTAGTCGATGCATGCAATCATGAAAACCATTCAAAAGCACTCATTTCCGTAAATGCCATAGTCAAACCACATTTGTAAAATGCACCACAATTAACCGTGGATCCACCCCTCCGTGGACCCCTACCGAGACCCCGTCGGATCTAACCCATAGTGGTTAAAAGCAAGCTCGCGGATCCACCCCTCCGTGGACCCCTACCGAGACCCCGTCGGATCTAACCCATAGTGAGCATACACACACACACACGTTACTCATGCAATACTAATATGATAAGAATGTAAGTTCATCAAGAATACTTACTAGAGATGGCCTCTAATCCGACACCATTATCAAACTTTTCAAAACACAATAACAAGATTAAACACGGAATACACGATTCCATAACTTTTAAACAACAAGGATATCATCAAGTCTCCAACGTTTCAGAATAATAAAATCATAATCAATTCCCAAAACACAACGTTCACAAAACACACACGCATTTTGAAAGAGAGCTTTTAACGAGGCCAAACCGAAATCTTTTGAAACTTCATTTCAAACAACCAAACAACACACCAAGACGATCACCGATCATCATATCCATAAAATAAGAAAAGTATGGGCAAGGTACTTACCTCGAATAACCACAATGCGGAGAATCGGCCGAAGTAGGTTGGCACGAACCGACTACAAACTCGCCGACTCCACCGAACGACAATCCACAACAATGAACTACGAACGAAAACAATAACAATGAAAATGAATTCCAAAGTACGACCTGTAATACCCGAGATTTCTGATATGTATTTGGAACTTGTGATATTGTAATTGTTGCACTTTAATCTGAGTATTATTCTCCGTATCTCATAGTCCGGTGTTGTTGAGCGTATGATTTCATGAATGTGATTTAAGATTGTGATTCTGCGCATGTAGCGCACGCTATCGTCTATGTGTAGCGTACGCTAACATGGATCCATAGCGCACGCTACAAAGGAACATTAGCGCACACTATACGGGGTCAATATGATTGAGACGTGTGGTAGGTGAGATCAGGCCGGGGATCTTGGTCGGATTGTGTCGGGATGAACCTGGACAGCTTTCGGAAGAAGCCAAGTCAACACCTTAGCGCACGCTACTGACATGAGAATAGCGCACGCTAAGTGCTGAGTACAGTGAAGTCAGTAAGCCGTTAGCGCACGCTAAGAGTATGGACTAGCGCGCCCTAATAACCATTTCCTATAAATAGGACAACATCCCTTTCGTATTTTCAGTCTTTTCTCTTCCCACATCCGAATCCTTATACTTAGAGTATTACTCTCTACATCCTAAACACTTCATATCAGCATCCTAGCTCGTGTTGAAGATTGTAGATCATTGAGGATTGGTGTTCAAGCCTTCGACGTTGGATTGCTTCGATTTCCTCCTTGTTCTTCACTACTTTGAGGTAGGTGATTCTTCACCAATATTAGTAGTGTTCTAAAGGACGTTTGATGATGTTTATCTAGTCAGTTAGATTCGTTAATAGTCGAACATCATGTGTTAGAAGGATATTTTCGACGTTTCGGCACTTATTCATCGTATGATCCATTGAACCTTTTTAGTATGTGGACTCCTAAGCATATTATGTATCTTCAAAACCGATCATGACCAATATATGAAGATTACCTAGTTCGTATGTTTTACGTAAGGAATCATATGTTTTGGGACTTGGAATGAACGGAACTTAGAATATTTTCTTGAAGATCAAGATGAATTATGGTGTAGTAATGATGATACGTATCCTTGTGTCTCGTAATCATTTAATCCATGAAGGTCTTTCATAAACCGTATGAGCATGATATGCACGGAGTTGGCATGTATTAACACTGAGGATTTCATGAGTTTTCATCACCTTTAGCTCAAGTTTTACCCAGTAGTGACTGCCATGCACGATTAGCTCACGCTAAGATGTATATATTAACGTGCGCTATCGGGAACGAGTAACGTGCGCTACGTTGGATACGTAACGTACGGGCAGGGTAGTCGGATGTTCAGAGAAGGCTATCGGTACACAGCTAGCGCACGCTAAACCTGGTCAATTATGTACGTTAACCGGCAGGCTTAGCGCACGTTACGTATAGTACGTAGCGCGCGCTAAGTAGTTCACGCAGAATTCATTTTTTTGAGCTTGCGGTCGTAAACCGGATTATTAGACGTTCGTACGACTTGAGAGGAATTCTTTATTATTTTTTAGGTCCGAGCCTTGCATAGGGGACGATCGAGGGGCGGTGGCATACGGACGCGTGCCATTTGTTGGAGTATTTCCATTCTTGCCATTTTCGTGGCAAGTATCATATGTCGAGTTCGATTTATATTGAAACTTTGATCATGCTTATGGTTTTGTTCATGTTGTCGAATATGAAATGTATTTCTGTAATTTCTCGTGGTATTCGTTGTTAATTATTCGTATTGATGAACATATTGAAATGCATATATGTATGCATAATTGATTGATGTATGGTATAAATGATCCGAGGGGATCATAAGGATCTATGCTGAGGGCGCTGGATCGAATTTCCACCATGCGTTGGTCCGACGGGATCATCATGGGGATCTATCTTTGAGGCGATGGATCTGGGACGGGTTTTCCACCATGCGTTGGTCCGACGGGATCATCATGGGGATCTATACCAAGGGCGCTGGATCGCTGGACTACCTTGTACTGTGTTGATGGAATCGTGAGGATTCGCATCGTTGGATTCCGGTGACGGAAGTCCGTTTTGCATGTTTTATGATGCACTGATGATTTATGTATTATGATACTTGTACTAGCATTGTTTTGCTAACCCCTTCGGGGGTGGACATTGTTTTGATGTTCAGGTAGCCGAGGAGCGGGGAAGCAACCACAGTACCGACAGGACGATGAAATGGCTCAGTGATGTGGGTTGATGTTTATTGTTATTGTGATTTGTCTTTTTGGTTCATTTAGTACTCGAGTACGTCTGTTTTAGTAACGTCATTTCGATATGGTTGTATAAGTTAACTCATTTGATCGGTTGAATCAAATCTGTATTTGAACTTCAGTTGTACGATTGGATTATATTTACATTTCTTTTAAATCAGCCTTGTAAATCCTTACTTAAAGGGTTTACGGCGCTGTAATTATTCTGAATATCTCGGGGTGTTACAGATTATGGTATCGGAGCTAAGATTCATGGATATCTTGGCAGTCGGGTTAGTTGGGTCTGTTTACGTTATTTGATTATTGGTCGTTCGTGACATCACTGCTGAGCCAGCATCGTCGTGTGGACCGTGGTTGTAAGTTTCCTAAATCTCAAATATTACCGTTTTATTTAATTCACGTTTGTGAACATTTATGGATGTACTTTTAGAAAGTTTGCCCTGGATATTGAGTATTTGTGTTTACAGTATGTTGAGAGGAGGTCGTGGACGCGGACGTGGATATGGTTGCCCTGGATATGGTTGTATAAGTTAACTCATTTGATCGGTTGAATCAAATCTGTATTTGAACTTCAGTTGTACGATTGGATTATATTTACATTTCTTTTAAATCAGCCTTGTAAATCCTTACTTAAAGGCTGAGAGATATTTACATTTCTTTTAAATCAGCCTTGTAAATCCATATTTACAGTATGTTGAGAGGAGGTCGTGGACGCGGATGCGGTCGTGGACGCGGACGTGGAAACGCGAGACAAGAAGATTCGGTGTCTACCCCAGAAATAACCGCTAGCCGAACGGATTCCCATTCCGGGGGACAACAGGGATCAGCAAATAATAATGCAGATCCTAACGTGCCGGGAGTGCTTCAGCAGGTGGTTGCCGAGATAAACCAGTTTGCTCAAGTTGTGGATCGCATGCAGACAGCGATGGGACAGCAGCATAACGTGGATAATCGAGGAGATTAATGACTTACTGAGGTGATCAAATTACATCCTCCGAAATTTGATGGTTCTGCTGAGACGCTTTCTTGGGATCACTGGTTGAAGAAATTAGAAAAGATTTTTGCGGGGATTAACTGTCCCAACGACAGAAAGGTTCCGGTCGCCCAGTATCTTCTGACAGGGGAGGCTTTCGACTGGTGGGAGGCCATTCGACCGGAGGATCATAATGTTGACTAGACGGAATTCAAATTAATGATGGAAGCGCAGTATTGTCCTCGCCCAGTTAGAGAGGCCCGAGTTCGGGAGTTTTTCTCACCACAAAATTCAGAAGCATATGTGACGGACGTGATTAAGACTTTTAATCACCAGCTGACTTATGTGCGCCACTTGGTCAGGACCGAGGCGGAGAGGATTTTCCATTTTGACATGCGAATGAAGCCGGAAATTCAGCAATATATGTCCGGATTTGAATGTACTACTTTGCGACAGTATCAGGACAAGGTGTTGGCCTATGATATGAAGGAGGCAGCAGTAGAGAAATCGACGGAAGCAAAGAAGCAGAGAGTGGCTGGCAACTTCACAGAGAATAAGAGTAGTGGGCCTTGCAGGGGCCAGTCCTCTTTTCATTCATCCAGGAGGCCTCCGCATCCTTCTCGAGGAGGAAAGAAGTTCCGGGCAGCACCAACCGTTTCAGACGCAGGGAAAAAATGTTATAACTGTGGCAAAGCGGGGCATATTCGACGTGACTGTTTCGTGCCTGCTGTGACCTGTTTCGAGTGTGGACAGGAAGGACATCGCGTAACATTTTGTGGGAATGCGACTAGATCTTTTGGCACTCGCACTCCTGTACCGGTTCCGAAGGACACTAGTGTAAACCAGACGCAGCAGAGCGGTTTCCCGCAGCAGAATGTTGGGAAAAGAGAGGCATCTAGCGCTGGGTCCATTCCTCCACGTATTTACGAGATGAAGAAGGATGATCAAAACACAGCTGTTGCATCAGGTACGATTCAGATCCTTTTGCAACCAGTTAGTGTCTTGTTCGATTCGGGAGCTACGCATTCTTTTATATCTTTGAACTGTGTTAATCGTTTGAAAATCTCGTGCTTGTATAATTGTGAACCTTATGTTGTGGGTTTACCGAGCGGAGAGAAAATTGTGGGAACCCTAGAAGCTAGGGATTTTCCAGTGTCTATAGGAGTGAGAGATTGGCTATCGAATCTTATTGTAGTTGACATCTACGGTGACGATTTAATTCTCGGAGACGATTGGCTCAACCGTTATGGAGCAATTCTGAATTACCGAAAGAGAGTTATTTCTATCATTGCTGATGACGGATCTCAACACTTATTCCGAGGATGGAGACCGGGAAGCTCGGGAAAATTGATCAAAGCAATGAAAGCCGTGAAATTACTGAAGCAGGGATGTCATGGACTTTGGTGCTATGCCATGAGGAAAGAGGGAAGAATAGAGCTCTCATCGATTCCAGTTGTGAATGAATTCTCCGAAGTATTTCCTGACGAACTACCTGGGTTACCTCCGCAGAGAGAGGTGGAATTCACTATAGAATTAGAGCCTGGAGCCGCTCCTATTTCCAGAGCACCATACCGCATGGCGCCAACCGAGATGTATGAACTCAAGAAGCAACTGGAGGAATTGTCACAGAAGGGTTATATTCAACCTAGCGTTTCTCCGTGGGGAGCGCCCGTTCTCTTTGTCCGGAAGAAAGACGGATCCCTCCGACTGTGTATTGATTACAGGGAGCTCAACAAGATGACGATCAAGAATAACTATCTTATACCTCAAATCGACGACTTGTTTGATCAACTGCAAGGGGCAAGGGTATTCTCGAAGATTGACTTGCGATCAGGATACCATCAGTTGAGAATTAAGGAATCGGATGTATCAAAGTCTGCTTTCAGGTCCCGGTACGGGCATTATGAATTTGTAGTGATGCCATTTGGACTTGCCAATGCTCCTGCGGTATTCATGCAATTGATGAATCGGGTATTCTTAGAATACTTGGATAAATTTGTGGTCGTCTTCATTGATGACATCTTGATATATTCGAAGGACGCAGAGGAGCATACCGAACATTTGCGTGTGGTTTTGAGCACCTTGAGGAAGGAACAGCTGTATGCAAAGCTTTCCAAATGCGAGTTCTGGCTTAGGGAAGTAACTTTCCTTGGTCATGTGATATCGGTGTGGAGTTCAGTGGACCGAAGAAAGTCGAAGCAATCTTGGAATGGGAAGTTCCTAGTAACGTGAAAGAAGTCCGAGTTTCCTAGGACTTGCCGGATATTATCGCCGCTTTGTAGAGGGATTTTCCAAAATTGCTCGTCCGCTCACTCATTGTTGCGTAAAACTCAAAAGTTTACGTGGGATGAGAAATGCCAGACTGGTTTTGATGAACTTAAGAAGAGACTGACAACAGCACCTATATTAGCGTTACCAGATGGAACTGATGGATTCATGGTATACAGCGACGCTTCAAATCAGGGTCTTGGATGTGTGTTGATGCAAAAGAATAAGGTGATTGCCTATGCTTCTCGGCAATTGAAACCGTGTGAGGTTAATTACCCGACTCATGATCTGGAGCTAGCAGCTGTGGTCTTTGCCTTGAAAATTTGGCGACATTATTTGTACGGCACTCGTTGCCAGATCTTTACAGATCATAAGAGCCTCAAGTACATTTTCATCGTAAAGAATTAAACATGAGGCGAGAGAAGGTGGTGGAATTGATCAAGGATTACGACTTGGAGATTCTCTATCATCAGGAAAGCAAACGTAGTAGCCGATGCTTTGAGTCAGTAAACATGTTTCTCTTCGAGTGTTGGAAGCACTTACATCCCAAACCAAAGATTCGGCGAACCGATCCGCGAAGGGATTGAAGTATGGGCACCGGGAATCAAGGGCAACTATATGTGATGGGCGACTTCATCACTAGTCGAGGAGATCAAATCTAAGCGGTTGAACGATTCTACGATCCTTGATTATGTGACGAAGTAAAGAAAGGAAAGGCCCCAGATTCGTGATACAAGATGATGGAGTTCGAGATTTGAGTCGATTTTGCGTTCCCGATGATGATGATTTGAGATGGACAATCCTGAAGGAAGCTCACAACGCGCCCTATTCTATTCACACAGGCGTGATAAAATGTATAAAGATCTTAAACAAAACTTCGTGGGGAATATGAAGAAGGACGTAGCAGAGTACGTTTCAAGTGTTTGACTTGTCGTGAGTTAAGATTGAACATCGGCGACTGTAGGAATGTTAAAGCCGCTTCCGATCCCTGAATGGAAGTGGGAGGATATCTCGATGGATTTCATCACCAGTATGCCAAGGACTAGAACGGGAATGAACATGATTTGGGTTATAGTTGATCGACTAACCAAGTCGGCTCATTTCCTAGGAATTAAAGATACATGGGGGCCCGAGAGATTGGCGCGAGTATTTATTGCAGAGATAGTCAGATTGCATGGGACGTCGAAGACCATTATTTCGGATCGAGATGGTCGCTTCGTGTCGCACTTCTGGAAGGCAGTTCACAGGGCTTTGGGGACTGAGCTCAACTTTAGCACGGCTTATCATCCCCAAACGGACGGTCAGTCCGAAAGGACTATACAAACAGTAGAAGACATGCTTAGAGCCTGTGCTTTGGATTGGTCAACTGATTGGGAAGTTCATTTGCCATTGATTGAATTCACCTACAATAATAGTTGGCATGCTTCTATTAAGATGGCACCATTTGAAGCTTTGTACGGGAGAAGATGTCGATCACCCCTGTGCTGGGATGATTCTTCAGACTTGATCGGGACAGAACCGGAATTCATAGTTCAGACTCAAGAGAAGATAGCTTTGATTCGGGAAAGACTGTTGACTGCCCAAAGTCGACAGAAGTCTTATGCAGACGTACGTCGTCGCCCTCTAGAGTTCGACGTTGGGGACCATGTACTATTGAAGGTGTCTCCTACACGAGGTATTTTCCATTTTGGGAGGAGAGGTAAGCTAAGTCCGAGATATATCGGGCCATTTGAGGTCCTAGAGAGAGTTGGGGATTTACCATACAGGTTGGCTTTACCACCATCGCTGAGTCACGTTCACAATGTGTTTCACGTATCCCAATTGCGGAAGTATGTACCGGACCCCAGTCACGTCATTGATTTCGACGAGATCGAGATAGCTAATGATGGCACCTTCGAAGAGAGACCAATCAAGGTACTTGAGAGTCGGATCAAACAATTGAGGAATAAACCAATACACTTGGTTAAAGTACAATGGTCACGACATGGGGCTGAAGAGGCCACTTGGGAAACAGAGGACAGTATGAAGGCTAGATATCCAGAGTTGTTTTCATCTTAAGTTTCGGGACGAAACTTCTTTTTAGGGAGGAAGGATGTAATACCCGAGATTTCTGATATGTATTTGGAACTTGTGATATTGTAATTGTTACACTTTAATCTGAGTATTATTCTCCATATCTCATAGTCCAGTATTGTTGAGCGTATGATTTCATGAATGTGATTTAAGATTGTGATTCTGCGCATGTAGCGCACGCTATCGTCTATGTGTAGCGTACGCTAACATGTATCCATAGCGCACGCTACAAAGGAACATTAGCGAACGCTATACGTGGTCAATATGATTGAGACGTGTGGTAGGTGAGATCAGGCCGGGGATCTTGGTCGGATTGTGTTGGGATGAACCTGGACGGCTTTCGGGAAAAGCCAAGTCAACGCCTTAGCGCACGCTACTGACATGAGAATAGCGCACGCTAAGTGCTGAGTACAGTGAAGTCAGTAAGCCGTTAGCGCACGCTAAGAGTATGGACTAGCGCGTGCTAATAACCATTTCCTATAAATAGGACAGCATCCCTTTCGTATTTTCAGTTTTTTCTCTTCCCACATCCGAATCCTTATACTTAGAGTATTACTCTCTACATCCTAAACACTTCATATCAGCATCCTAGCTCGTGTTGAAGATTTTAGATCATTGAGGATTGGTGTTCAAGCCTTCGACGTTGGATTGCTTCGATTTCCTCCTTGTTCTTCACTACTTTGAGGTAGGTGATTCTTCACCAATATTAGTAGTGTTCTAAAGGATGTTTGATGATGTTTATCTAGTCAGTTAGATTCGTTAATAGTCAAACATCATGTGTTAGAAGGATATTTTCGACGTTTCGGCACTTATTCATCGTATGATCCATTGAACCTTTTTAGTATGTGGACTCCTAAGCATATTATGTATCTTCAAAACCGATCATGACCAATATATGAAGATTACCTAGTTCGTATGTTTTACGTAAGGAATCATATATTTTGGGACTTGGAATGAACGGAACTTAGAATATTTTCTTGAAGATCAAGATGAATTATGGTGTAGTAATGATGATACGTATCCTTGTGTCTCGTAATCATTTAATCCATAAAGGTCTTTCATAAACCGTATGAGCATGATATGCACGGAGTTGGCATGTATTAACACTGAGGATTTCATGAGTTTACATCACCTTTAGCTCAAGTTTTACCCAGTAGTGACTGCCATGCACGATTAGCGCACGCTAAGATGTATATATTAACGTGCGCTATCGGGAACGAGTAACGTGCGCTACATTGGATCATGCTTGTCTGACGGGCGAGGCGATCATTTGTCGAGAGAAGGCTGTCGGTACACAGCTAGCGCACGCTAAACCTGGTCAATTGCGTACGTTAACAGGCAGGCTTAGTGCACGTTACGTATAGTACGTAGCGCGCGCTAAGTAGTTCAGGCAGAATTCATTTTTTTGAGCTTGCGGTCGTAAACCGGATTATTAGACGTTCGTACGACTTGAGAGAAATTCTTTATTATTTTTTAGGTCCGAGCCTTGCATAGGGGACGATCGAGGGGCGGTGGCATACGGACGCGTGTCATTTGTTGGAGTATTTCCATTCTTGCCATTTTCGAGGCAAGTATCATATGTCGAGTTCAATTTATATTGAAACTTTGATCATGCTTATGGTTTTGTTCATGTTGTCGAATATGAAATGTATTTCTGTAATTTCTCGTGGTATTCGTTGTTAATTATTCGTATTGATGAACATATTGAAATGCATATATGTATGCATAATTGATTGATGTATGGTATAAATGATCCGAGGGGATCATGAGGATCTATGCTGAGGGTGCTGGATCGAATGTCCACCATCCGTTGGTCCGACGGGATCATCATGGGGATCTATCTTTGGCGCTGGATCGGCCGTGCGGGTTATCCACCATGCGTTGGACCGACGAGATCATCATGGGGATCTATACCAAGGGCGCCGGATCATTTGGATTACCACCTGTTGTGTGTTGATGGAATCGTGAGGATTCGCATCGTTGGATTCCGGTGACGGAAGTCCGTTTTGCATGTTTTATGATGCACTGATGATTTATGTATTATGATACTTGTACTAGCATTGTTTTGCTAACCCCTTCGGGGGTGGTCATTGTTTTAATGTTCAGGTAGCCGAGGAGCGGGGAAGCACCAACAGTACCGACAGTACGATGAAATGGCTCAGTGATGTGTGTTGATGTTTATTGTTATTGTGATTTGTCTTTTTGGTTCATTTAGTACTCGAGTACGTCTGTTTTAATAACGTCATTTCGATATGGTTGTATAAGTTAACTCATTTGATCGGTTGAATCAAATCTGTATTTGAACTTGAGTTGTACTATTGGATTATATTTACATTTCTTTTAAATCATCCTTGTAAATCCTTACTTAAAGGGTTTACGGCGCTGTAATTATTCCGAATATCTCGGGGTGTTACACGACCCAAAGCCGCTGAATTCAAAGAACAATTGACGAAAGTTCAAGGATTTCCCCCAAAACGGCCAAGAACACGATTCGTCCCGACAAAACACGAAAACGGAATTCCAAGTTGAAATATGGATATACAATCCATAGAATGTGTTTAACAACATCATTTAACCACAATCGGCCCATCAAAAACGGATGAAAAACGAGATCGAGGACAAATCCCCCAAAAAGTTAATTCGAAGGAAATCAAGAAATATACTTCGATTCGACGAAGAACAATGGATTAAATGATGTTAAACACAAGAATACTACCAAGATTAATCATACCCATCGTGTATTAATCAACAACACGGAACGAGTCGGACAAAAACGCAAAAATCCCAAATTTTCCCAAAATAGGGTTCTAGGAAATCTCACCTTGATTCGCTGGATCAAAAGAGGTTATGGAGGGATTAATCGATGATATGAACTCCCAATCTTCGTGGATTAGTTGCTTGACAACATGTCTCCTGGATTGCCAAGTCTCCAGCCGCGGAGAGAAAAAGATGGAAATGAAAAACGGGTGAAAATATGGCTACTCTGTCATATTTATACAGGCACGGCCTAGCGTGCGCTACACCTTCCGGACTAGCGCGCGCTAACGGGCAGCCTCGGCCGATAAACCTCGGCCGAGGCCCGCAAGGCCCTATACTGAAGACTCAATCTGCCGGCCGGATCTCCGCTGCCCCGATCGCGATAAGCGCCGCAGCTGCACGCTAGCGTGCGCTAGCCGTCTCCCGAGAACCCTCTGATCGACCGCCGGCAGTAACGACGCTAGCGGCCCGGCGGCGGCGCTACGCCTTCCGACTAGCGCGCGCTACGCTCGGCGTAGCGTGCGCTACCTGCCGATCCTTCCCGAGTCCAGAAACCCAGAAACCCCACTGTCCGGTCCGATTGCGTGCGCCGGTAGTCCAAGCTAGCGTGCGCTATACCTGCCGGTTAGCGTGCGCAGCCTTCCGGCCGTAGCGTGCGCTACGCCGGTTCCTGCCGCACCTGTCCGGCCGGTGCCCGCAATCGTCCGGCGATCCATAACCGTCGGCCATGCAGACCACCAGGGCTCGACGACCCGATTTCCGAAAACATACGGAACGAACACGACGAAAAGTTCGCGGACAACATCAACGACCCGGAATGAAAACATAATACCATAATTAGTCATACGCGGCCAAGAAACGGGTCGAGACAACAATTACAGATACAGATACCCGTAACTTTTAAGAAATTACAAAATGGCCCAAAACGCCCGAAAATCACGATACGTGATCGAATAACCAAACCGAAGTTCACAACACGTCTAACAAAGTTAAACGGACTTACGGGAAACTCGAAACAGCAGTTTCGAACGAGATTCGCAAGAATCGAACTCAAGCGCGGAAAAGTCGCTAAAAAGCACGAAATTCAACAAAACGACACCGAAACGAACTCGGATGTCAAAAAGTGTAGAATTAATCATTCTCAGAATGCCGAAACCGTCATGAGCGAGTCGTCAAAACGGACTCCGACCGAAAAAAGAAATTTACCGAAAATCGAAAATTGCGGATATTACATTCTACCCTCCTTAAAAGAAGTTTCGTCCCGAAACTTAAAACAAGTAGGGAGAAGCAATATCCCGCCAGGAAAACTCAACGAGATACGCAAGAAACGCGTAACTAACGCCCCACGCCGAAACGTTACAAACAACGCAACGGAATATACGGTGTGAAAACACGCTCCACGACGACCAACACAACGTCGCCGTTAGGGATATCATAAAACCAACAAGTGACAAGCGTCATCAAATGGATAATACAATCAAGTCAATTATCCGAACAATCACAAAACACAACGAACGAAAATCAATACGATTGACCAACCCAACGGTACATCAATCAAAATGCGAGCCAATCGCTGAACAAATACGGAATTCCACCGCCGAAGGGTTGGAAGATCGAAAACGAGACTAATTTCCCAAACTTAAGGGAATTAAGAAGGAGCCTGAATGCTCAACAATCACGAAACGAGAACAAAAACCGAACAAGCAAACGATCGAGACAACAAAGATCGAACAATCATGTCCGAAACACGAAGGATAATAAAATTCAAACAACAACTCCCAGGATGATCTGGTGAGAACTACAACACATGCATTCCCATAAGATCCACAGGAAAGGGAATAGCGATTGAAAAGTCACAGCGACAAACGAGTTATTCCGAAACGATACCACACTCATTCGATAAACAAAAACAAAAGGCAGGACAAGCTCAGAAATGTCAACGAACATAAATGAGTCGACAAAGTAGAATATACAGAAGTTCAAAATCCGATCCACTTCGAATAAAAGAACTAGTAGAACCAAATGATGTCACTCCCGAACAAGGTTCACAAGAATCGAACCGAACCCGAAAAAAAAGTCACAGTGATAACCAGATCGACCCACAACAAGGTCGCGGCTCGTTCGGACGATGAAACCGAAATACAGAACAAGTTCATAAAATATCAACGAACATGAGCGAATCGATAGACTGGAGAAAGAGAAAATACAGAAGTCAAAATAGTACGGGCATTACCTCCGACCTCGTCTACGAAATTCACAAAAACAGGAGCAAGGTAACAAGACATTAAACAACTGACACATAACGGAACGATGACCGATGCACACGGCCATACTAAACCAAGCTCTAACAGCTCGCACATGCACGACAACGCAGAAATCACCATGAGGCGACAATATTCAATACCAACATCCCACCACTCACAGAGGGCCAACACAACAAATGTGTGGAAAACGACTCAACGCTCACACCGCCAATTCAATCATACTCGGGAGCAAACATCAAAATGACAACGCGAACATCATACATACATACCCAGCCCTCAAACGGGAATGGATAGGTTTTAAAAACGAAAACCTCCTTTTGAAAATAATTTAGAAGAACACCAGTTGATCTTGAGTATCACCTTTCAAAAAGTACAAACGTGAAACATCGTTATCGAGACTTTGGAGAACCATTTCGCATTTGATAAAAATGAGGACACTTTCTCTTAGTGAAAACTTTCAGAATACTCGACCCTTGGGTCTAAATAAAAGTGTTTCTAGAACATTGAAAATATCTCAAAGCATTTTGGTCCTCGAGGTAGAAAATTTTTGAAATATATTGTGGCACCTCGGATGTACCACAAGAAAATAACTCATTTGAAAAGTATGTCTCGAAATTTATATTTCTAAGATACTCAAGGTTTTCAAAAATCCAATAGGCCAGAATGCCCAAAACTCACACATATCCACGTTCATAAAAACAACTCCTAGTACACGCATCAAAACGTTTAAAATCAAGACAATGCATGTCTTTAAACGGAAATAAACGATAAAATACCACAGTCGAAGACCGCCTAGGATTCAGAACAAAACCACTGACCCCATTCGAGGCCTCTAAGGACCCTCCCGCACTGGCTAGTGAACAAGTCAAACGCGTATAAGCACAAAGCTTCCACAATAGAACTTGTACAACGTGCAAATCGATTCGAAAATCATCAGCAACGGACAAAAACAACAATAAAAAGACATCACAAGCGACGAAACTCCTCGTATAAATCAAATACGAGAGTCGACTAAATACATATCCTGAAATCAAAATCCACATAAGGATTCCACCACTTAACAAATAATCATAAAAATAGCTCGTGTCACACGAGGCACAACACAAAGAAGGGAGACTTACTTCCACAGGTCGCACGAAGATGATGATCGCCCCACGATACTAATCATGACCAACAAACTCAAACGACGCGTCGCGACACGACTCAGTCAGATAAAATCCGACGAAACAAGACTCAAACAACATGACTTGACCCGACAGCCTAGGTTTCCTCAACCTAAGCTCCGATACCATTTATGTAACACCCCCAATCCGCTCAGGGATATTACACGCCGTAGAATCTTTCCTCAAGGATCTACCAGGCTGGTAACGACATATAACAACTCAACCATGCCTTTAAGGCTAAAATGACTCAGTAGACCGATTTGGTCTTTCAACAAATACATAAAACTCAAATACAACTCATGCCCACGCAGGGGTCAAAATACAACCACACCCGTACAACGGGAAAATATAGCAGCGGAAAAATAGAGTACAACTGAACCAATAAAAAAAGTATGATTCCTCATGTGATTAGTATCGATCATCTTTCATCATCCTTCGTGCCGACCCTGTGTTATGCTCCAAAACCTGAATGCAAAAACAGACATCCACCCCCCGAATACTCGGGGGTTAGCAAAACTCCACTGTTTTGCTAGTGCAAGAACAAAGTGCAAATACGATCCATACCATTCACATTCCACGAATAACAATAACAAAGTATCCTCAAAGATCCAAACGAAACGAAAAGTACTTCCCGAGGCAAGAGTTTGAGAAAACATTTCAAAATCGAAATATCATAAATCAATGGAAGTAATTTATAAAACGGTTTAGAATGCCATCGAGAGTTTTAATAGAAAACAATTTAGGATTATCAAATCCTAATCCAAAAGACAAAAAGGGGTCACCGCCCCAAAGGTTTACTTTCCGAAAAATGACATTTACCAAACCGTTGGGATTTTAGCCCCAAATCTCATCAACTCACAGTACAAAAGAACGACTACAAGGTTCGTCTCCCAACATCAAAATCCACAAATAAAGGATTTAAAACAATCAACAAAATACTCTAGTGCCATCCTAGCCAAGTAAGCCAAACGAACACTTACCTCTTACACACTTAGTCGATGCATGCAATCATGAAAACCATTCAAAAGCACTCATTTCCGGAAATGCCATAGTCAAACCACATTTGTAAAATGCACCACAATTAACCGTGGATCCACCCCTCCGTGGACCCCTACCGAGACCCCGTCGGATCTAACCCATAGTGGTTAAAAGCAAGCTCGCGGATCCACCCCTACGTGGACCCTTACCGAGACCCCGTCGGATCTAACCCATAGTGAGCATACACACACACACGTTACTCATGCAATACTAATATGCTAAGAATGTAAGTTCATCAAGAATACTTACTAGAGATGACCTCTAATCCGACACCATTATCAAACTCTTCAAAACACAATAACAAGATTAAACACGGAATACACGATTCCATAAATTTTAAACAACAAGGATATCATCAAGTCTCCAACGTTCAAAATAATAAAATCATAATCAATTCCCAAAACACAACGTTCACAAAACACACACGCGTTTTGAAAGAGAGCCTTTAACGAGGCCAAACCGAAATATTTTGAAACTTCATTTCAAACAACCAAACAACACACCAAGACGATCACCGATCATCATATCCATAAAATAAGAAAAGTATGGTCAAGGTACTTGCCTCGAGTAACCACAACGCGGAGAATCGGCCGAAGTAGGTTGGCACGAACCGACTACGAACTCGCCGACTCCACCGAACGACAATCCACAACAATGAACTACGAACGAAAATAATAACAATGAAAATGAATTCCAAAGTACGACCCAAAGCCGCTGAATTCAAAGAACAATTGACGAAAGTTCAAGGATTTCCCCCAAAACGGCCAAGAACACGATTCGTCCCGAAAAAATACGAAAACGGAATTCCATGTTGAAATATGGATATACAATCCATAGAATGTGTTTAACAACATCATTTAACCACAATCGACCCATCAAAAACGGATGAAAAACGAGATCGGGGACAAATCCCCCAAAAAGTCAATTCGAAGGAAATCAAGAAATATACTTCGATTCGATGAAGAACAATGGATTAAATGATATTAAACACAAGAATACTACCAAGATTAATCATACCCATCGTGTATTAATCAACAACACGGAACGAATCGGATAAAAACGCAAAAATCCCAAATTTTCCCAAAATAGGGTTCTAGGAAATCTCACCTTGATTCGCTGGATCAAAGGAGGTTATGGAGGGATTAATCGATGATATGAACTCCCAATCTTCGTGGATTAGTTGCTTGACAACATGTCTCCTAGATCGCCAAGTCTCCAGCCGCGGAGAGGAAAAGATGGAAATGAAAAACAGGTGAAAATATGGCTACTCTGTCATATTTATACATGCACGGTCTAGCGTGCGCTACACCTTCCGGACTAGCGCGCGCTAACGGGCAGCCTCGGACGATAACCCTCGGCCGGGGCCCGCAAGGCCCTGTACTGAAGACTCAATCTGCCGGCCGGATCCTGCCTGCCCGACCGCGATAGCGCGCGCTGCGCGGACGCTAGCGTGCGCTAGCCGATCTGTCCAGAACCCTCTGGACTGAACTGCCCGGCCAAGTAACGTACGCTATCCGGCTGACAGCGTGCGCTACGCCTGCCGACTAGCGCACGCTACGCTCGGCGTAGCGTGTGCTACCTGCCGATCCTTCCCGAGTCCAGAACCCCAGAAACCCCACTGTCCGGTCCGATAGCGTGCGTTGGTCGACCAAGCTAGCGTGCGCTATACCTGCCGGTTAGCGCGCGCAGCCTTCCAGCCGTAGCGTGCGCTATGCCGGTTCCTGCCGCACCTGTCCGGCCAGTGCCCGCAATCCTCGGCGATCCATGGCCGTCGGCGATGCGACCACCGTGGCTCGGCGACCCGATTTACAGCGTACGGAACGAACACGACGAAAAGTTCGCGGACAACATCAACGACCCGGAATGAAAACATAATACCATAATTAGTCATACGCGGCCAAGAAACGGGTCGAGACAACAATTACAGATACGGATACCCGTAACTTTTAAGAAATTACAAAATGGCCCAAAACGCCCGAAAATCACGATACGTGATCGAATAACCAAACCGAAGTTCACAACACGTCTAACAAAGTTAAACGGACTTATGGAAAACTCGAAACAGCAGTTTCGAACGAGATTCGCAAGAATCGAATTCAAGCGCGGAAAAGTCGCTAAAAAGCACGAAACTCAACAAAACGACACCGAAACGAACTCGGATGTCAAAAAGTGTAGAATTAATCATTCTCAGAATGACGAAATGATCATGAGAGAGTCGTCAAAACGGACTCCGACCGAAAAATGAAAATTACCGAAAATCGAAAATTGCGGATATTACAGGAACGGCATTGGGCTGAGACCCTAATGTTTCTAAAAGGCTTTTCTGTTTTCAAAAGAACTCCCGAGATTTGTAAAACACTTTACTAATCGTTTATCTATTTTATTACTACCTTTCGGGGTTTTAGTTTATTTGTCCAAATGAAACTTCTCGGATAGTCTTTCGTTGTGTTTGATTTATCGATTATTCAATGTTTTGTCATAGCATAGTTGAGGTGATCCAGTATGGGTTAATGGTCGATATTTTGGAACTCTATCGGGTGGTTTTTCGATGGAATGTCAGTGGATTCGGTGACAAGCCGAACTGGTATACAGGAGTATGGATGTGGTCAATCATTTGCATAATTTCATTTATTTAATCGTGTGTATTCAAAAACAATTTCATCGAGAACTTGACACCAGTGAGCCGATTTAATTTTTCAAAAATTGATTTCGTGGTCTTACGAACATTTTTGTTTTGAGTTTTGAAATTCTTGAAAGAACTTTCGAAAATTTGTCTTCTTGACTAGATTATATGATTTCAAACTGGTTTTGAAAATGTGATTGATATACATACGCATTTAGTGCAGAGTGCATATCATGGTGAAGTTATGAATGTGACTCACAAACTGGATAATACATCAGTATGGTACGATGATAAGAAATTCGAGCTTTAGTATGGTAGTTTGGTTATCCAGGGATGATCGGTTGATTGATCGGATAAGAGAAATATGCCGTGTGTTGTAGATTCATGCACAAAATATGATTTTGGAACTTTGGATTTTGTGAAACCGGGACATATGTGCTATGTGATTCCATTGGTATGGTAGTAGCGCAATTTTACCATAGTGATTTTTGAATGATTCCTTTGTAAGTGTGGATTTGGGGATGGTGACCCCAGGATGGTTGTTTTGGATATTGATTAGTTGTTCCCACTCCATGTATGATTGGGTATGCTCGTCGGTTTGTGATTGGTTGTTCGTATGCCGAGGGGTATGTTCACCAGTCGGTTGTGTTTCTTTGAGATCCAATGCATGTGATTGGTGTAACGTTTTGAGAATTTTATTCGTCCGTATATCTATCTCGGTGGTTCTGTATTGATCGTGTTGGAACTTACCGTGTGAGGGTATTCTCGATTATCGTTGATCGTTCATTGATGATACTGGAATTTATCATATTGATGATATACTCGGTTGTGTTTTGACCTTTGGATGGTCATATTAGAGTTTATCATGTTTATGATATACTCAATTGTGTTTTGACCTTTGGATTGGTCGTATTGGAGTTTATCATGTCAATGGAATTCTCGGTTAATTTGTCAGTTGATCATTGTTAATGATCGTATGAGCGTTCGAATTTTGTGTCGATGTTTCGGGATTTGTGTCATTGTTTTGGCAGTTGTTTCATAGATGTATCGTGTATTATTTGTTTTATCGGAATTGGGACTTGACTGTATAATCAGGCAAACAGGATTTGACACGGATAGATTATTTCATCCGAAGATGATATATTTGTTTAAACTCATGGAATTGTGATTGTAAGCGTATTAAGGCTTTACGGTGGAGTCACTTGCTAGTATCTCAGGAGATCGTCGACTTGGCGCATATGTAAGTATACTGTTTTGGTTATTCATTAATGATGATGATTGATCGTTGTCGTGATGGTTTTGGAATATTTTGGTTGAATGGTTTGTTTGTTTTTTCTATGACGGATTGCAAGTTTCGAGGACGAAACTTATTTTAAGTGGTGTAGTATGTAATATCCCGAATTTCTACTACTATTGTTTAATGTTATTTTATCCGATTTAGGTTGTACAACATGGAATCTGTACAGTATGGATAAAATAATTGAAGGACTGAGACATATGTATTAGTATAATTACCGCACTTGGTTGACAGTTGTATTTGAAGATATTGTGTGTCAGGCGTATCGTATGAGAATATTGTTGGAAGGAGTATATGTATTCAGTATGCCGTATGTTCGTATTCTATATGTTGAGATGTTGGACAAGAATAGCTGAAAATGGCTAAGTACAGTCACGATAGCGCACGCTACAATGTATACTTAGCTTACGCTAAGAGGTTTGAATTACATACGCTAAGGAGGACCCCTAACGTACGTAAGGCATTCTGGATAAGGTTTGGAAGGTGGCCGACAGGTAGGCTCAGGCTGATTATTATCTGCATTTAGCGCACGCTGATGCATATGGTTAACACACGCTAATATCAGATCGGTCCAAAGGGAATCTTGGCTTTATCAGGTTACTTTCGGCGTGTGGACCCCAGGCATCTTCGGGGAAGGTGCAGATTGTCGGGTCAACGGAGAATAATTCACGTTATTATTGGAGAATTGCGCATGCTACTGAGCATTTCATTGTAGCAGGTCAACGCCTGTTTGTGTACGCTATTGCATGGGCATTACGTACGTAAGTTGATGTATGAATCAAGGCAGTAGCCTTTATGGACCTTGATAGCGCATGCTATCAAGGAAGGATAGCGCACGCTAGGGCTGTAGCGCACGCTAAATACAAGTTTTAGCGCACGCTAGTAATGTGCAGTATAAATATGGGCAGACTGGTGTTAAGATGCATTTCACCCATTTTCTTCACTTCGACCGATAGATGGAGTTCTTAGAGAGGAGTTTGAGGTTCCAAACACTTAAGTTGATCGTTCCTAACAACCTTTGGAACTTGGAAGTGATTGAGAATGGATTCAACCTTGGGATTCAATCTATTCCTTCAAAGAGGTAATTACTCTTCACCTTTGGATTTCTTTGTAGATTGAATATTGATGTTCTTGAGTTGATGATTATCATATAAACAAGTTGATAAGCATGATTATGAGATGGATTACCGGATTATGATGATGTTGTTGTTGATATATGGATATTGATATGATTCTTGTGGTTTGAATTGTGTTGTTCATCTTCTTGAGATAAGTTGGTTAATCCATCTCCTCATTTTCAGATATTAATGTTATTTTTGATGATTACTCTCTGTAATGTAAGATTATGGAAGTGTTATTATGGTTCTTATTGTTTCATGGAGTTTGGGTTGAGGAAGATGATGATATGTATATGTGTGTGTGTGTGTATATATATATATATACATCTGAATTATGTTGTTTTGTTATGAACATGATTATGGAATCATGGTGTTCTTGGTGTTCTTGGTGCATATCACATCATAGAAAAATATGTGATAAGATATGAATGGTTTCGGATATAAACTTGGATTGGATGATAAGAACTAATATTATGTTGATTATAGTGGTCGATTTCGTATGTTCTTGATAAGGTATGGATCATGATGATGAGATTGAATTTGGAAAGGATGCAATTGATCTTGTAGTATAATTTCCTTTACATTCATATTCGTAATCACAATGTGTTGAGTGGTACTTGTAATGCATGCAACTGCATGAGTTTAGCGCACGCTAGCCGACTGGCTAACGCACGCTAACTGAAATGACTTAGCACACGCTACGGTATATGATTAACGTGTGCTAAATGGACAAGCAGTATAGTATATCGTGTTATGGTTATGAATTCATGCTGGTTTGAGTTGGATTGTTCAGACTATGTTTAACCGAGGTATTGTAGAACCATTGGGTTTGTTGATTGGTTATATCGGTTGTTGATTATTATCAATGTGTGTTAATCGATTATTGTAATAGGTTTAGATTATTGATCGGTGATTAGAATCATGCTTTGCGGTCGTGTTCGGGGATGTTCGTAGATTGCTTTGGTCGGGGATGAGGAGCTTGTAGACGAAGGCAATGGAATTGGTAACGGCTCCCTCATCGTTGTATTGATATCGAGGCAAGTTATTACTTGCACAGTTTATAATAATTAATGAATGGTTTCGATTTCATTCGTTTAGCAATGATTATAATTGTGAACACTGGAGATTTGGGATTGTAAGTTGTTTTTCAGATTTTGGGAATTTAAATCATAATGTATATGATTTACGTTTGTTATTGGTATACTTGGGTATCGAGGATACATTGTGGTATAGACGAAGACATGAATTATCTACCGTCCGTGACATTTTGGACCGTCGAATATTGAGGGTAATGGTTGGTGATGGTTTAGACATCGAGATTGCTCTCGGAGGACTCGGGGAAAGTAGTCTAATCATTTTTATCATTTTGTGTCGATCATATTGTGATACATTGTGTATTGTTGTTGTCATGCATTTGTGTATTGTTGTTAATATGCATTTGTGCATTGTTGTCGTATGTCCACCTCATGTTGGTCCAACGGGAACATCTTGGGTATCTATGCTGTGTGCGCTGGATTGCTGGACAGGTATTTCCACCATGCGTTGGTCTGATGGGATCATCATGGGTATCTATAGTTGTATGCGCTGGATCATTGGATTACCAAGTGTTGTTGTTGGGCATATGTATATTTGGGTTATCCACCTCGTGTTGGTCTTTCAGGATCATCTTGGGATCTATGCTGTGTGCGAATCATCGGATTTCCATAAGTATACATTGTTGTTGTTATCATGGGCATATTGATGTCGTCATGTGAGTATGCATTTATAGATCTTGTGTTAGGACCATGTCCGTATGTTGTGTTGATCTGATCTCGAATTAGACTGACGTGATTCATCATGGCACTGCGTATCCTGAGGTATGTTCCGTATTTCCTTTTTGGTATTCGTCTTTGGATGGACAATCGATTATCATGTTGATATTTGTTGATGTTATTCGATGGATTAAATTGGCCAGAGTTGGCACAATTTCCGCATCGCGAGTTGTGATGATGTTTTGAGAACCTTGGGTATTGTTGAGATACAGTACAGATGTTTAGGTATGAGCTTATTGTGTTTTAAGGATACGAATTATGAATTTTGGTAATGTTACGGTGGTAAGATTACATTGGTTGTATTCTTACTTAGTATTTTTATTGGTATGTAATTATTGGCATGTTGTGATTGTTATCATTGTTGGATATTATGGCTGACCCCGTCGTGGGATTTCTTTTTAGGTTCTTGGGTTATCGAGTATTCTGATTATGGCTGATCATTGTTGAAGAGATGAGCTTCCCGGAAGATACTGGCTATGTCATATGTTTGTGTATCGAGTATTCTGATTATACGTTGTATTCCGCTGCTAGAGTATTTTTAGTTGTTTGTCCTTTCCACTGCGTGAGTATTTTTTAAATTACCCTTTGATATCTGGTAACTTAAGTTACTTTGGAAAATCATTTTCTAAACTATTGAGTTTCGGCTTTTTGGCCTTTTACTTTCAAATGAAAGTTTTGGACGGTATTGTTTAACGGATTTTATAAGTCTTTGAATATTTTTAAAGATATTTCCACCATCGCCGCTTAGGTGTATTTGTAAATCTTTGCGAAAATGTCTTTTAGCCTTGTGGGTTCCGTCTCGGGGCCTATGGCACTGTAATATTCCTGGATGGCTCTGGGTGTGTTACAACAGAGACTTTACGAGAAATACAAACTGGAGGATTTCAGCGCAAAGCTCAAGCCAAAGGGAAGAAGAAAATTCCCGTGGAAACAAGTGCGACTGAAGAGGAAGATGATTTGGTCGGTGAAATCACTTCTCGAAGCATATATTCGCTCTACTAATACGAGCTTCCCTTTTCCGACCTCGTCTTCCAAACCTTAAATTCAGCTCCGCTTTAAACTTGTCGAATGACTTTATAACTTACTTCCTTGTTTGTTGTTTATGTTGTGAATCTTGGTATTTGAATGCTTTGAACGTTACTAGTGGTATTTGAATGTCTTGATTAATGTTTTTTGTACTTGATATTTTATGGCCTTTGATTGCATTAGTGAGGGGTGTAATATCCGACTGTAATTTTTCTTCTTTTACTGTTGTACTACTCGGATAATCTGAATATCGTTGAATAACATTGCATTTATTGTAATGATTATTGGTGTTGAGATATACCAGAATAGAATTAATTATAATTGTCATTCGCATTGTGGTTGATTGCTAGACGTTGTGTAGATTGTTGTATTTTTTGCTAAGTCTTTTATGCCTAATGTACGCTACTGCTGTTGCATACCCTACGCTATTTCCTCAGTGTTACGTACGTAATGTACTTCAGTTTATGTACGTAATAAAGGGAATTTGATCTGGTCTCAACTTTCCGCATGGGGTGCCATGCAGGATCCGAATAATTGGGCCTTTCGAGACAGCCTAGTTGACCTGCTTTATGTGCGTAATGCTCATTCCATAACATACATAGTGCGATAGGTGTTTTGAGACAGTAGCCTTTGGAGGCTGATTACGTACGTAACAACTTGTGTGTAGCGTACGTAAAGGGACTAACATACGTTAGCTTCATGCTATAACGTACGCAATAGTTGTGCAGTTTATAAAAAGACAGCTCTTGTCTTTCATTTTGCATGACCCAACCTTGATATTTTCTTCAAGAGATCACCCCTCTGCTGTAATATCCGCAATTTTCGATTTTTGGTAAATTTCGTTTTTCGGCCGGAGTCCGTTTTGACGACTCGCTCATGACCGTTTCGTCATTTTGAGAATGATTAATTCTGCACTTTTTGTCATCCGAGTTCGTTTCGGTATCGTTTTGTTGAGTTCCGAGGTTTTTAGCGACTTTTCCGCACTTGAGTCCGATTCTTGCGAATCTCGTCCGAAACTGTTGTTTCGAGTTTCTCGTAAGTTCATTTAATGTTATTACTCATGTTGCGATCTTTAGTTTGGTGTTTCGATCGCGTATCGTGATTTTCGGACATTTTGGGCCATTTTCGTAATTTCCCAAAGTTTTGGGTAATTACTTCCGTTGTCGAATTCCGAGCCTTCGGGTGGTCGGAATTGTGTGTTCTCTTAGCTCTTAGATTCATCTTTGCGAGTACGTCGTAACCGTATCATCAATTCGTATTCAGGTTTGGGTTTCGGGGTCGTTCGGGCCGTCGGAGTTGGCCCCGGCCGAGTCATGGCCGGGCAATCTGGGCCCAGGCCGACACTGGCCGAGTCATGGCCGGTAGTGCTCGGCAGCTTCTGGCCGAGTCACGGCCGGTAGTTCTCGGCAGCTTCTGGTCGAGCAGGCCGTACCGTGGGCCGCGGCACATGCCGGCACGGCCGCGGCACACTCTGTGGCATTTTTCGGCCAAACCGACTGTACTGGGTGCCGCGGCACACTGCCGACCACTCGGAGCCATTTTTGGGCCTGTGCCGTGGCACACTCCCGCTGGGCCGCGGCACACTGTGCAGCATATTTAAGGTCCTGCACACGGGTTTTTGGCCATTTTTCTCCTTCTTCTCCTTCTCTTCCACGGCTGAGGGTGATCTTACCATGGAGCCATGTTGTTTAACAACAAATCCATGAAGTTCTTGAGTTCATATCATTAATCAATCATCCGTTATCATCCTTTGATCCAGCGAATCAAGGTAATCTTCCTTAGAACCCTAATTTCGTGAATTTGGGGGTTTTTGCATTTTTGTCCGATTTGTTCCGTGTTGTTGATTAATTCATGATGGGTATGATTAATCTTGGTAGTATTCTTGTGTTTAACATCATTTAATCCATTGTTCTTCGTCGAATCGAAGTACATTTCTTGATTTCCTTCGAATTGACTTTTTGGGGGATTTGTTCTCGATCTCGTTTTTCATCCGTTTTTGATGGATCGATTGTGGTTAAATGATGTTGTTAAACACATTCTATGGATTGTATATATATATTTCAACTTGGAATTTCATTTTCGTGTTTTGTCGGGACGAATCATGTTCTTGGCCGTTTTGGGGGAAATCCTTGAACTTTCGTCATTTGTTCTTTGAATTCAGCGGCTTTGGGTCGTATTTTGGAATTCATTTTCGTTGTTATTGTTTTCGTTCGTAGTCCATTGTTGTGGATTGTCATTCGGCGGAGTCGGCGTGTTCGTAGTCGGTTCGTGCCAACCTACTTCGGTCGATTCTCCGCATTGTGGTTGTTCGAGGCAAGTACCTTGTCCATATAATTCTTGTTTTATGGATATGATAATTAGTGATCGTCTCTATGTGTTTATTTGATCGTTTGAATTGAACTTTCAAGAATTCGATTAGCCTTATTAAAGGCCCTCTCTCAAAACGCATGAGTTTTGTGAATGTTGTGTTTTGTGGATGGTTACGTGAACCCTCTGAATTCGCTTGTTGTTGTTGTTGTGCTTTGATAATATATATACATATATCCTCTTTTCGGTGCGTTGTGATTTGACAATTGTGTCGTGCCTTGCGTTGTTGCCTTTGGGTGAATTTCTTGGATATGTTTGATGTGATATGCTAATTTGTGTGCATGTATTTTTGCTCACCGTGGGTTGGTTCGATGGGGCCACGGCGGGAGTCCAATGGTTTAGCCCTGGATTCACGATTGCGGTTGTTTGTTTGGTGAATGTATTTTACTCACCGTGGGTGTAACACCCCCGATATATTCAGGAATATTACAGCGCCGTAAATCCTTTACATAAGAATTTACAAGACTGATTAAAGGAAAAGACAATAACAGATACCGATTTATGAAATTTCTGAAATAAAATACAACCGTCTGGTTCAAAACCGAGAATACAAATATCCAATGAAGAGTTATTATTACATCACTAAAATCCAAACATTTTAAACGGACGACGTACTCGAGTACTTATTGAAATAACCAACAAACAACAGACAGTAAACCCGGCCGGAACATCACTCTGCACCCTCGTCGTCATGCATCTCCAAAGGGTTGTTTCGCTCTCCTGGATCCTGAACATACACAAATGTTCACCCCCGAAGGGGTTAGCACAACGATGCTAGTACAAGTACAATAATCATACAACAGTGATATAATCATCAATTATATCGTAACAAGTTTCTCCAACGAGAAATATTCACAACACATATCATATCATAACAGTTTCAACATACCGTTCGTATTCCAACGATCCAGCGCACACAGCTATAGATTCCCATGATGATCCCATCGGACCAACACATGGTGGAACTACCTGTCCAACGATCCAGCGCACACAGCTATAGATTCCCATGATGATCCCGTCGGACCAACACATGGTGGACATATAATCACAACATATTTACACGATACAATCACATTGTCATAATATAAACAATTCTAATTAGAGTACTTGCCTCGGTTCGTTGACAAGAATAAACTTCCACGAATATCAAAATACTCAAAGGTCGCCCCCTTCGATCAATCACATGTTAAGCTCGAACCTTAACAAAAGAAATAGCATAGAATTCATTTCATGTCGAATGAACGTCTAACAATTCAACAATTACGGTAGAAAGTCCTTAATATGCAATCTGTCTGGATAGCTTAATGCACGCTACGAATCCTATGTAGCGTACGTTAATGCTACTCGTTAGCGCACGCAAGATACACACGACTGGCGTCGCTAACCAGCGTGGTCGTGCCTCACCGATCACCGATCGATCACCGATGACTTAACGGACGCTAAGTCCCAATCGTTGCGTACGCTAAACGTACTCGATAGCGCGCGTTAATTCTCGTAGCTTAGCGCACGCTAAGAGTGCATGGCGACATCGAGGGCAAGAATTATACAAATGGTGATGAAGTAAGCGAATCCCTCAGTCATTAATGTTTGTTATCTGGCTTCATGTTATGATCATAACCTTTATGAATGATCTCATGGATACTAACAACTTCGAGGTGCAAGTATACGTATAATCATCATAACACTATAATCCGTCTTGATTACAATTCTCATGCGAAGTTTGTGATCTCCGGTTGATGTATTAGATTCTACTATCATTATACATATTCAGACTTCATCTGGAGGTGAACTAACAATTCCCACTTATACGAAAGAATATTTCCTAAGACGATTCTTCCCTTAAGTCCTTATAACCGAAAATAATACCACCTCCATTTTATGATCACTAAGATGACATAAATCATACGGATAATAAACTTCAGAATGTTCTCTTATCACTTGAAGTACTAGGATTCCAACTACGAGGTTCCAATGATAATATCATAAGCATAGACATTCCAATCTTTAAAACATGATGTTTGTTGAATAATTCACCTATGAAATTCAATATCACGTTAGCATGATCATCTAATCCCTTGGAATCCAAATCTAAGGCTGGTGATAGGTTGAACATACCTTAATATGCCGAAATCACTGAACCACAAGGTAGACTCCGACTCCGGTTGGTTATGTGCCACTCCAAGGTGTTACTTCTCTTCAATGACCACTCACAAGTGATAACCAATATTCAAGGATCACCAAGATACGTTCTAAGTGTGTTGGAGGGATGATTATAGCTCTCTGGCCTCTCAAGAATGAAGAATGGACGAATGAAATGTAAGCCAAAACGGGTTGTTGTCCCATTTATAATATTCTGCATTTTAGCCGATTAGCGCACGCTACTAAGCATTCCTTAGCGCGCGCTAATAAGAGTTGACTTAAAAAATTGTCCAGGTTCGTCCACGGGAATCTTACCCGGACCCATGTCTCGGCTGGCGCATGTGCTAACCACCTACCTCAATAATTCAGTGTCTAGCGCACACAACTCCTACATACGTAGCGTGCGCTAGTAATAGCCGATAGCGCGCGTTAAGTTACATTCTTAGCGTGCGCTATCAGGAGTTTGCATGAGAAAATTTGCATGTTGTTATACTTAAGTACAAGGATGCCAATGCAAGAAATATCATACTCCAATAATCAAAACCACAAATCCGAATAATACAGGGTTGAATACAGATGAAATACACCGTAATAAATCCGGATATTACATACTCTCCTACTAAAAAGGAGTTTCGTCCCGAAACTCAAGACGAAAATAATTCGGGATATCTGGACTTCATACCATCTTCTGTTACCCATGTGGCTTCTTCCACTCCGTGGCGTGACCATTGAACTTTGACCAAAACGATTGGTTTGTTCCTCAACTGTTTAACTCGACTCTCGAGTATCTTGACCGGTCTTTCTTCAAACGTCCCATCTTGAGCAACTTAGATCCCGCCGAAATCAATGATATGACTAGGATCTTGTATATATCTCCGTAACTGGGATACGTGGAACACGTTATGAACATGGCTCAATGACGGCGGCAATGCTAATCTGTATGCCAACTCTCCAACTCTCTCAAGGATCTTAAATGGTCCGATATATCTCGGACTCAGCTTTCCTTTCCTTCCGAAACGAAGTATTCCTCGAGTAGGAGAAACCTTTAAAAGTACATGGTCTCCCGTACTGAACTCCAAAGGGCGACGGCGTACGTCTGCGTAAGATTTCTGGCGACTCTGGGCGGTCAACAGCCTTTCACGAATCAAGGCTATCTTTTCTCGAGTCTGCACGATCAACTCTGGTTCTGTCCCGATCAAGTCTGACGAATCATCCAAACATAGGGGCGATCTGCATCTCCTCCCGTATAATGCCTCGAATGGTGCCATCTTAATGGAAGCATGCCAACTATTGTTGTAGGTAAATTCAATCAATGGTAGATGAATTTCCCAATCGTTTGACCAATCTAAGGCACAAGCCCTCAGCATATCTTCCACCGTTTGAATGGTCCTCTCGGATTGTCCATCAGTCTGCGGGTGATAAGCTGTACTGAAGTTCAATTCGGTCCCCAAGGCCTTATGAACTGCTTTACAAAAGTGAGACACAAAACGGCCGTCTCGATCAGAAATGATGGTCTTCGGCGTACCATGCAATCAAACTATCTCCGATATAAATACTCGTGCCAACCTCTCTGGTCCCCACGTGTCCTTAATGCCTAGAAAATGAGCTGATTTGGTTAAACGATCAACTATCACCCAAATCATGTTCATTCCTGTCCTGGTTTTCGGCATATTAGTGATAAAGTCCATCGATATGTCCTCCCACTTCCATTCAGGAATCGGGAGTGGCTTCAACATTCCGGCAGGCCGTTGATGCTCGATCTTAACCTGTTGACAAGTCAAGCATTTCGAAACATAGTCCGCTACATCTTTCTTCATGTTGCCCCACCAGAAATTCTGCTTTAAGTCCTTATACATCTTACTAGTGCCCGGGTGGATAGAATAGGGCGAACTGTGAGCTTCCTTCATAATCGTCTGTTTCAGAACATTGACATCGGGAACGCAGAGTCGGTCCTGAAATCTCAAAACTCCATCATCATGGATTACGAATCCGGGGGCCTTCCCCTTGATCACTTCGTCATGTAACCGAATCATCAGAGGATCATCTACCGGTCTAGATTTGATTTATTCGATTAATGACGAAGTTATTTCCATCATGCACAGTTGTCCTTGGACTCTTTGTAACCACACTTCAATTCCTTCTCGAATCATCTCACGTTGAAGGCTAAGTTGGGAGGTCAGAGTCTCCAGCATCTGAATAGAAACAGGTTTGCGGATGAGTGCATCGGCCACTACATTCGCTTTGCCTGGGTGATACAAAATCTCCAAGTCATAGTCCTTAATCAATTCTAACCATCTTCTTTGCCGCATGTTCAATTCTTTCTGACTGAAGATGTATTTGAGACTCTTGTGATCCGTAAAGATCTGACAGTGAGTCCCGTACAGATAATGCCTCCAGATCTTCAAAGCAAAAACTACTGCTGCTAGCTCCAAATCATGTGTTGGGTAATTCACTTCATAAGGTTTCTGCTGTCGTGAAGCATAAGCGATCACCTTGTCATTCTGCATTAATACGCATCCGAGTCCATGGTTCGAAGCATCACTGTAAACTATGAATCCTCCAGTCCCCTGTGGAAGTGATAGAATCGGTGCCGTCGTCAATCTCTCTTTTAATTCGTCAAAACTAGTCTGACACGACTCGTTCCACTCAAACTTTAGAGTTTTCTGCAGGAGTCGAGTAAGTGGGCGGGAGATTTTGGAAAACCCTTCCACGAACCGACGATAATACCCAGCAAGTCCTAAGAAACTTCGGACTTCTTTCACGTTCTTTGGAGGTTTCCAATCCATACTTGCTTCGATTTTCTGCGGATCTACTCGGACTCCTTCCGCTGATACCACATGATCGAGGAACATTACTTCCTTTTGCCAGAATTTACACTTAGAGAGTTTGGCGTACAGTTGCTCGGTTCTCAAAAGTTCTAATACAATCCGCAAATGTTGTGCATGCTCTTCCGGGTTCTTAGAATACACCAGGATGTCATCAATGAACACGACCACAAGTTTATCCAAATATTCGATGAACACTCGGTTCATCAACTGCATGAATACAGCAGGTGCATTAGTGAGACCAAATGGCATCACTACAAACTCATAGTGTCTGTAGCGAGTTCTGAATGCTGACTTTGGAACATCAGATTCCTTAATCCTCAGCTGATGGTATCCTGATCTCAGATCGATTTTAGAAAATACTGTTGCCCCTTGCAACTGGTCAAACAGATCATCAATCCACGTCATCTAGTTCAGCTCTCGATAGTCAATACACAGTCGAAGCGATCCATCCTTCTTTCGGAAAAAAAGAACTGGCGCTCCCCAGGGTGAAACGCTTGGCTGAATATAGCCTTTGTCCAGTAACTCCTCCAGTTGCTTCTTCAGTTCGTACATCTCAGTAGGTGCCATACGATACGGCGCCTTAGAAATTGGTGTAGCTCCGGGTTCCAGCTCAATAGTGAATTCTACATCCCGTCATGGAGGTAGTCCAGGTAATTCGTCAGGAAATACATCTGGAAATTCATTCACAACAGGAATGGATGAAAGTTTCATAATTTCATCTTTTTTCTTCATTGCATAGCACCAATACCCTGTACAGCCTATTTCAACAATTTGACAGCTTTCATTGCTTTGATTAACTTTTCTGAGCTTCCTGGTTTCCATCCCTCAAACAGTACTTCGGAGCCATCATCAGCGATCAGCGAAATATTCCTCCTTCGGTAGTTTACAATTGCTCCATATTGATTAAGCCAATCGTCTCCGAGTATTAGGTCATCTCCTTGCATTTCTATCACAATTAGATTTGAGAGCCACTCCCTACCCCCAAATGATACAGGGAAATCTCTGGTCTCTAAGTTCCCAACAATCCTCTCTCCATTCGGTAAACCAACAACATAAGGTTCACAAGTATGAAAATCGGAAATATTCAAACGATTTACACAAGACAAAGATATAAAAGAATGCGTAGCTCCTGTATCGAACAAAACGCTAACTGGCTGGTAAAGGATCTGGACAGTACCTGATGCAACAGCAGCATCCTAATCGTCTGTCCTCCTCATCTCGTACAGACGTGGGGGATCAGATCCAGCACTCGATGTCCCCTTTCGGTCCCATTATCCTCTGCCTCGTCCGCGACTAAAATTTTGAGGCATCTGAACACTTTGTTGCGTCTGTTGGATACTAGCTTCCTTCTGAACTGGCTGCGATGAACGGGTTCCATTGTATTTGGTGGCGTCCTTGCAAAACGTCGCACGGTGCCCTTCCTGTCCGCAGTCAAAACATGTAACTTGAGTGCGCAAACAATCACGCCAAAGGTGGCCTAGACGACCACAGTTAAAGCACTTCCTAGCTGTATCCGTCGTGGCTGACATTGTTCCGTAATTCTTTCCGCTCTTAGATGGGTGCGGATGTTTCTTGAAAGAAAAAGAAGACTGGGCCTTGCGGGGCCCACTGCTCTTGTGCTCTGTAAAAGTACCAGAGACTTTATGTTTCTTCGACTCCATAAACTTCTCCATTGCTGCTTCTTTTATTTCGTACGCCAATGCCTTATCCTGATATTGGCGGAGAGTGGTACATTCAAAACCGGACATGTACCTCTGGATTTCTGGTTTCATCCTCATTTCAAAATGAATCATCATCTCCGCATCTGTTCTGACCAGATGTCGAACAAATGCTAACTGTTGGTTAAACGTCTTAATCATCTCGGATACGGGTTCGTCTGATGGTTGAGCGGAGAAAAATTCCCGAATTTTGGCTTCCCTCACAGGACGAGGGCAGTACTGAGCTTCCATCATCATTTTAAATTCTGTCCAATCAGCATCATGATCTGCAGGTCGGATAGCTTCCCACCACTCGGATGCCTCCCCAATCAGAAAGTACTGGGCAATAGGAGCTCTCCTGTCCTCTGGGTAATTAATTCCAGCAAAAATTTTCTCCAATTCCTTCAACTAATGATCCCAAGTGGGAGTCTCGGAAAAGCCGTCGAATTTGGGTGGTTGCATCTTTGCCACCTCTTGCAGCCACCGGTCACCTCGATTTCCCGTGTCTGGGATCCCTTGCTGTCTCTCTCCCTGTTGTAGTCCCACCGCCACTTGCATTCGGTCCACGACTTGGGCGAACTGAGTCATCTGGTTCGCCACTTGACGAAGGATCTCTGGTACAGCAGGTTCTGGTTCGTTGTTAATAGATTGTTGCGGCTCGCCTGAGCTATGACTGGCCTGATTAGAAGGCGACACTTCCCTTTCAACATTTCTTCGTCCGCGTCCACGACCGCGACCACGTCCACGTCCGCCTCTCAACATACTGTAAGCATAAATACTCAATATATAGGAAACAACATCGTTCTAATATTCGAGTATAAAGGGACATAACATGTAAAGAACGAGATAGAGTTTAGGAACTTACAACCACCGTTCGCATGAAGACGTAGGCAGCGCAGTGATGTCATTCACGGCCGGTTACCTCAAAAGACATAAATGACCCCTATTTTAACCCAACGGCCAAGATATCCATAATCTTAGCTCTGATACCATATTCTGTAACACCCCCAATATATTCAGGAATATTACAGCGCCGTAAATCCTTTACATAAGAATTTACAAGGCTGATTAAAGGAAAAGACAATAACAGATACCGATTTATGAAATTTCTGAAATAAAATACAACCGTCTGGTTCAAAACCGAGAATACAAATATCCAATGAAGAGTTATTATTACATCACTAAAATCCAAACATTTTAAACGGACGACGTACTCGAGTACTCATTGAAATAACCAACAAACAACAGACAGTAAACCCGGCCGGAACATCACTCTGCACCCTCGTCGTCATGCATCTCCAGTGGTTGTTTCCCCGCTCTCCTGGATCCTGAACATACACAAATGTTCACCCCCGAAGGGGTTAGCACAACGATGCTAGTACAAGTACAATAATCATACAATAGTGATATAATCAACAATTATATCGTAACAAGTTTCTCCAACGAGAAATAGTCACGACACATATCATATCATAACAGTTTCAACATACCGTTGGTATTCCAACGATCCAGCGCACACAGCTATAGATTCCCATGATGATCCCGTCGGACCAACACATGGTGGAACTACCTGTCCAACGATCCAACGCACACAGCTATAGATTCCCATGATGATCCCATCGGACCAACACATGGTGGACATATAATCACAACATATTTACACGATACAATCACATTGTCATAATATAAACAATTCTAATTAGAGTACTTGCCTAGGTTCGTTGACAAGAATAAACTTCCACGAATATCAAAATACTCGAAGGTCGCCCCCTTCGATCAATCACGTGTTAAGCTCGAACCTTAACAAAAGAAATAGCATAGAATTCATTTCATGTCGAATGAACGTCTAACAATTCAACAATTACGGTAGAAAGTCCTTAATATGCAACTGCGGATAGCTTAACGCACGCTACGAATCCTATGTAGCATACGTTAATGCTACTCGTTAGCGCACGCAGTACACACAGCCTAGCGTACGCTAACCAGGCGTGGTCAGTGCCTCACTGATCAGCCGACTGACTCAGCTGATGACTTAACGCATGCTAAGTCCTAATCGTTGCGTACGCTAAACGTACTCGATAGCGCGCGTTAATTCTCGTAGCTTAGCGCACGCTAAGAGTGCATGGCAGTTCACTGGAGGGCAGCAAAATATACAAATGGTGATGAAGTAAGCGAATCCCTCAGTCATTAATGTTTGTTATCCGGCTTCATGTTATGATCATAACCTTTATGAATGATCTCATGGATACTAACAACTTCGAGGTGCAAGTATACGTATAATCATCATAACACTATAATCCGTCTTGATTACAATTCTCATGCGAAGTTAGTGATCTCCGGTTGATGTATTAGATTCTACTATCATTATACATATTCAGACTTCATCTGGAGGTGAACTAACAATTCCCACTTATACGAAAGAATATTTCCTAAGACGATTCTTCCCTTAAGTCCTTATAACCGAAAATAATACCACCTCCATTTTATGATCACTAAGATGACATAAATCATACGGATAATAAACTTCAGAATGTTCTCTTATCACTTGAAGTACTAGGATTCCAACTACGAGGTTCCAATGATAATATTATAAGCATAGACATTCCAATCTTTAAAACATGATGTTTGTTGAATAATTCACCAATGAAATTCAATATCACGTTAGCATGATCATCTAATCCCTTGGAATCCAAATCTAAGGCTGGTGATAGGTTGAACATACCTTAATATGCCGAAATCACTGAACCACAAGGTAGAATCCGATTCCGGTTGGTTATGTGCCACTCCAAGGTGTTACTTCTCTTCAATGACCACTCACAAGTGATAACCAATATTCAAGGATCACCAAGATACGTTCTAAGTGTGTTGGAGGGATGATTATAGCTCTCTGGCCTCTCAAGAATGAAGAATGGACCAATGAAATGTAAGCCAAAACGGGTTGTTGTCCCATTTATAATATTCTGCATTTTAGCCGATTAGCGCACGCTACTAAGCATTCCTTAGCGCGCGCTAATAAGAGTTGACTTAAAAAATTGTCCAGGTTCGTCCGCGGGAATCTTACCCGGACCCATGTCTCGGCTGGCGCATGTGCTAACCACCTACCTCAGTAATTCAGTGTCTAGCACACGCAACTCCTACATACGTAGCGTGCGCTAGTAATAGCCGATAGCGCGCGTTAAGCTACATTCTTAGCGTGCGCTATCACGAGTTTGCATGAGAAAATTTGCATGTTGTTATACTTAAGTACAAGGATGCCAATGCAAGAAATATCATACTCCAATAATCAAAACCACAAATCCGAATAATACAGGGTTGAATACAGATGAAATACACCGTAATAAATCCGGATATTACAGTGGGTGGTTTGACGGGGCCACGACGGGAGTCCAATGGTATATCCCTGGATTCACGAGTAAAACTTCACACGTGTGTGTATGTTTTAGTGAATGTATTTTACTCATCGTGGGTTGGTTCGACGGGGCCACGACGGGAGTCCAATGGTATAGCCCTGGATTCACGAGTAAAACTTCACGAGTTGGTGTATATGATTTCGAAAACGCATTCTGCTCACCTTGGGAGGGTCCGACGGGGCCACGAAGGGAATCCAATGGTATAGCCCTGGATTCACGAGTTGGTGTTGTATTTTTGGTGACCAAGGTTTACGTATCTTGGGCGATTATATTGTATTGATTTTATGTCCGCCGAGGACACGTGACGTGGGTTTTAACCTTGTGAATTGTTGTTGGTTTTCTATGTGTGAAAACAAAACCTTTGGGCTGTGACCCTGTTGATTTTGGAAAAAGAAGGATTTGATAATCCTAAATTGTTTTCTATTAAAACTCCCGAGGGTATTTTAAACCATTTTGCAAATCATTCTCGTTATTTGTGATCTTTCGGATTTGGAAAGTTTACTCAAACTCTTGCCTCGGGAAGTATTCGTTTCGTGTATTTGAATCTTTGAGGATTCCTAGTTATTGTTATTCTTGGAACTTGAATTGTATGGCTCGTATTTTTGCACTTGTACTTGCACTAGCAAAACAGTGGAGTTTTGCTAACCCCCGAGTATTCGGGGGGTGGATGTCTATTTTTGCATTCAGGTTTTGGAGCATAACACAGGGTCGGCACGAAAGATGATGAAAGATGAACGATACTAATCGCACGAGGATCCGTTGATGTCGTATTGGTCTAGTTGTATTTTTTTTTTCCGCTGCAGTATCTTTTTCCCGTTGTACGGGAGTTTATTGTATTTTGACCCCTGCGTGGGTATGTGTTGTAATTGAGTTGTATATTTTTATTGAAAGACCAAATCGGTCTACTGAGTCATTTTAGCATTGAAGGCATTGTCGAGATGTTAAATGTTGTTACCAGTCTGGTAGATCTTCGAGGAGAGGGTCTACGGCGTGTAATATCCCTGAGTGGATTGGGGGTGTTACATCTGCCTCCCTAGATCGACCTTGCACCTTTCCATCTTATCTTGGAGCTTGCATCTCGGATTGAAGCTTATTGATTGACAGCTTGGAGTGTGTTCTTGATAGTCTTGGTGTTGTTCTTCTTTTTCTTGAGGTATGTTATTCAATCATACTCTATCTTTCATAGTAATGATGATATTGATATAGAATACTGCTCATAATGTCGATTTTATCAAGTAAAACATGATTGTGGTTAAGATGTTGAACACTTATTAAAGAATATAGTGACTAAAGGTTTGAAATGAAGATGTTCTTGATATTAAAATGATAATAAATCATGTTTATAAGAATCATACTTAGATTGCTGGATTGATTAACATTATTGACAGATGATGATCATAAGTTTCGATATAGTTGAGTTAAAACCGATAGACTGATAACATATGATGTGTTAGAACATCATGTTAGGTTTTACCAAATATCTTGGGAATGAATTGATAAATGATGAAGGTTATGATGGTGTTCTTATGATTTAGAAACCCTAAATGTTATAATTATATTTTGATATGGCTTAACAAATTATTTAGGAGATATTAATTGATTATGAAGAACACAAATGTAACCTTTATATATTCAAGTTAATCGAATGCCTTGATGACTTAAGAATGTATTAATCACCATAATTATAGGCTGATAATGTTCTTAGGGAGATTTCGGCGATTATTGATGATAAATCCTTGTGTGATAGATGAATTAGATGTTGAAGAACCTTAAGAACTTGGTTAATCCGATTATTAATGCTGAATTGAAGATGTTTAATGCATATGCTTGTTCATAGTTGTAATATCCGCAATTTCGATTTTTGGTAAATTTCTTTTTTGGCAGGAGTCCGTTTTAAAGGCTCGTTTGTGACCGTTTCGTCATTCTGAGAATGATTAATTCTGCTCTTTTTGACATCCGAGTTCGTTTCGGTGTCGTTTTGTGGAGTTCCGTTTTTTTTGGCGACTTTTTCGCATTTGACTTTGATTCATGCGAATCTCGTTCGAAATTGTTGTTTCGAGTTTCTCGTGAGTTCATTTAACGTTATTATGCATGTTGCGGCCTTTTGCTTGGTGTGTCGATCGTGTATAGTGTATTTCGTATGTTTTGGGCAGTTTTCATAATTTCCCAAAGTTTGGGGTAATTACTTTCGTTGTCGAATTCCGAGCCTTCGGGTGGTCGGAATCGTGTGTTCTCTTAGCGCTTAGATTCGTCTTGGTGATTTTGTATGTTTGAGCGTGGCGCTTTGCTAGCACTGTGATGTCTTTGTTTTAAGTTTCGGGACGAAACTTATTTTTAGTAGGGCAGAATGTAATACCCGGGATTTTCATTCCGGTTAATTTGGATTTTTTCCGGATATTTCTCGGTTGCCGAGTATCGGTATTATCTTTCCCAATGATTGATCTTTGTGTTTGTTGTAATACCCGAGACTTTATTCCGATTGCCTTGTACTATTTGTCGGTTGGTGTCGGTTATTTCGTGTCGTTATAATCTTGTGGGATTCGTTTTTCTATTATGATCGGTATGTTATGTTTCATAATTTTGCTCGTTATTGTTTTGAATCATAACCGGTGCGTTAGTGTGACCGAGATGTTGTCGAATGCCTAACCGGGCTGTCGGAATTGGCCACGGCCGAGTCACGACCACACATTTTGGCGCAGAGACTCGCCTGGCCGAGTTATGGCCGTAACTGATTGGCTACGGCCGTAAGTGATCGGCAGGAACGGGCTGGACGAAGGCCGGTTACGGCCATAAGGCATGATCGGCTAGGGTCGTACGGCGCCAGGCAGCTTCGGACGAAGGCCGGTTACGGTCGTAAGGCGTGATCGGCTACGGCCGTAAGGGCGCTAGGCGACATCCGGGCGAAGGCAGATTACGTCCGTAAGGGTGACGGTTATGGCCGTAACTCTTTCGGCCATATATAGGCCTGGTGTCGGGCCAGACCTCATTTTACCCCATTTCTTCATCCTGGTGGCAGCTGGCGATGGGAGAAGTCGAGGAGTGGAGTTTTTGGTAGATTCCACTCAATTTCTAGGCATTTTGGAAGACTCTTGTCGATTATATCATCACCTAATCCTTGTTCTTCGTCGAATCGAGGTAAATTCTTGAAATCTCCTAAAGTTGACTTTCGGGATTCCTCCTTGATCTTCATTGTTCGTCCGATTTTGATGAATCGGTTGATGTTTTTGAACATTAATAATCGTGTTCTATGGGTTGTATATCCATATTTCGAGTTTGTTTAACTCGATTGGTGATTCGAGTGTTCTTGGGAGTTATTGAACATTGAGTGTTCGATTAAATGTACCAATGAGTTTCCTTTCGATAGTTTGGTGGGATTTCCATTGTTTTTTACCTTGATTCTCATTGTAATCGTATCTTCATTGTTTTTGGCCGGAGGATTGTACGTATTCGAGGTTTTCCCGATTGAACCGTGTCATTCGGAGTATTCGGTATCGGTTATTGAGGCAAGTGTTTTCTTATCTGATTTGTGTCCTACAAATAGAGTTTACATGTTGGATTTACGATGGTTGGTTTACCCTCGTGAATATGATTCATGTGAGTTGATTATGATTTGATTATTTTGAACGTTAAGGGCTTTAATGATAACACTGCTTGTTTAATGTTGTGGAATCATGTATTACAGTTAATTGTGTCGTTGTGTTGTGATCAATTGTTCATGATGGAGGTATTGTGATGAGTATGATAATGGTGTCGGGTAAGTGGCCATCTCTAGTAAGTATTCTTAATGAACTTACATTCTTAGCATATTAGTATTGCATGAGTGGCATGTGTGTGTATGCTCACTACGTGTTAGATCCGACGGGGTCTCGGTAGGGGTCCATAGAGGTGTAGATTGACGAGCTTTGTTTTTAACCACTACAGGTTAGATCCGATGGGATCTCGGTAGGGGTCCACAGAGGCGTGGATCGATGGATAATTGTGGTGCATTTTACAGATGTGTTTTGGGTTATGGTATTTCCAGAAATGAGTGTCTTTGAATGTTGATTTCATGATTGTATGCATTGACTAAATGTATAAGAGGTAAGTCGTTCATTTGGCCTACTTGGCTAGGATGGCACTAGAGTGTTTTGTCGTATGCATTTACTCTTTTAGTTGTGGGGTTTTGATGTTGGAAAACGGACCTTGTTATTGTTCTCACATACTGTGATTTGATGAGATTTGGGATGGGATCCCAACAGTTTTGTAAAGGTTGTTTTACGGAAAGTGATTTTGGACCGAGACCCATTCGTCTTGAAATGGTTATTTTTCAATCTAAGGACTTGAGGTCCAACAAGGTTTCTACTTTTAAAATCCCCGAGATGAGGAATTTATTTCCAAACACTTCATAGATTGATTTCTGATTAATAAAACCTCTCGGGAAAGCTTTTGTAATATATTTTCGTACCCGATTCGTGATTCCTAATTTATTGTTACATTTCGCATGACTATGTACTTGCACTAGCAAAATAGTGGGATTTTACCAACCCCCGAGTAATCTGGGGGTGGATGTCTGTATTGTATTCAGGTTTTGGGAAGCATAACACAGGTTCGGCATGAAGGATGATGAGAGATGATCCATACTAATCACATGAGGATCCATACGATGTCATATTGGTTTAGTTGTACTTTATTTCCGCTGCGGTATTTTCCCCGTTGTACGGGAGCGTGTTGTATTTTGACCCCTGCGTGGGTATGTATTGAGTTGTATGTATTGATAAAGACCAAATCGGTCTCCTGAGTCATTTTTTATTTAGCCTTAAAGGCGATGTTGAGATTGTTAATCGTGTTACCAGCTTGGTAGATCCTTGAGAGAAGGGTTTACGGCGTGTAATATCCCTGAGTGGATTGGGGGTGTTACATAAATGGTATCGGAGCTTAGGTTGTGGAAACCTAGGTTGTCGGGTCAAGTTGTGCCTGTTGAGTTTTGTCTCGTCGGATTTTATCTGACTGAGTCATGTCGCGACGCGTCGTCTGAGTTTGTTGCTCGTGATTAGTATCATGGGGCGATCATCATCTTCGTGCGACCTGTGGATGTAAGTCTCCCTTCTTTGTGATGTTCCTCGTGTGAAATGAGCTACTTGTATGATTATTTGTTAAGTGATGGAATACTTTTGTAGATTTTAATTTCGTGATATGTGTTTTTTTTTACTCTCATATTTTGTTATATGAGGAGTGTTGTCGCTGCTAATGTATTTTTACTGTTGGTTTCGTCCACTGCGTGTGTATTTCAAAATGATTTGCTCGTTTTGCGAGTATTCTTGTGGAACCTTTGTGCTTAATATGGAATAGAAATGTATATATGTTTGATTTGCTCACTCCGAGAGTGTCCGACGAGGCCCCATGGGAGTCATTGACTTCACTCCGGATTCACGAGTTGGTTCGCCAGCCAGCTCGGGAGGGTCCATTGAGGCCTCAAATGGGATTAGTTCCTTCGCCCCGATCCTAGGTGGTTTCGACTGTGATTACTTGACCGTTTGTTTTCCGGTAAAGACATGCCTTGTTTTGATTTTGAACAATTTGATGCGTGTACTACGATGTGTATAAGCGAATGTCGATACATGTGAGTTTTGGGCATTCTGGCCTAATGGATTTTCTTTTCAAACCTCGAGTATCTTGGAAAATAAATTTCGAGATGTACTTTTAAAACGGATTATTTTCTCGTAGTACTTTCAGGGTGCCTACTAGGGCCACAACATGTTTCAAAACTATTCCACTTTGAGGACCAAAATATTTTGAGATATTTTCAATGATAATGCATTTGCTTAGACCCGAAGGTCGAATATTTTTGAAAAGTTTTTAACTAAAAGAAAGGTGTCCTCATTTCTATCAAACGCAAGATGGTTTTTCAAAGTCTCGATAATGATGGTTGTGTTACTTTTTCGAAATATGATACTCAAGATCAATTGGTGTTCCCAATTTTTTTTCAAAAAGGTGGCTTTCATTTTTAAAACCTATCATTTATGCTTGCGGTCCGGGAATGTATTTATGATGTTAGTATTGTCGTCAGGGTGCTAGCCCCCAAGTTGTGATTGAATTGGTGGTGTGAGCTTTGAGTCATTCGCCACGCACTCGTTGTGTTAGACCTTTGCGAGAGGTGTGATGTTGGTATTGAATGTTGTCGCTTCGTGGCGATTTGTGTGTTATCGCACATGTGCGAGCTGTTAGAGCTTGGGTATGCATGAATGTGTACATCTGTGAGTGTTTCATGATGTTCTGTAATTGTGTGATGGTTATCGTTCGGGCCATTGAAATTGCTGAATGTATTCGTCGTTGCTGTGATTTTGTGTATGTGGATTGTCTTCCGTTGATATGTTGTGCTGAGTTGGCATCCCCGATATATTGTTTTGTGATGTTATGTTCCATTGTACCTAGCAGTTGTACATGTTAGGAGTATACCCTCGAATGCCACTCAGAGGTTGTTGAGTGAGGGCATTGTACTTGTAATTATGTAAACCATTTATATAAGGAAAATGAATATTTACTGGTAGTTACTGGCATTCTTAACTTGTAAATAAATATATAGAAAATAGTCCGTGTATTTGAGAGCAAAACGTTCCACTCCTTATTGGATAAGGGCGTCGGCACTAGAAGGGTTATAGCTCAAATACTTAATCGTTCGCAAGTCGATGAAACTTGACTGGGCATTAAGTTCATGTGAAGACTTGTATGACGTGTTCTTTGACATGGAGAGTGCTTGTCGAACAGTAATGGTTAGTGGGAGCACACGGTATAGGTATGCTAATTGGATTAGTATACTCGAACCGACTCACCCTCGATTCGTCACACGGATTTCACTCCGGGATAGTCAATGACGGAATCGAAAGGTTGTGATAGGTATTCGTGAACCTTCGACTTGAGGATTAAGTAGGAATGTGCTTGTGACGTCATGATTTTCATTAGAGTAGTTTGACCCTGTGAACCGGAAGACGGGGGTCAACCTCGACGTGCATCTTGACGGGCAAGTAGCAGGTCCTACTGAATACCAAGATAGAATTATTTCTCCCGTTAGTGAGCGGGTTATATGTCCTATGCGGTTATTGGCAGATGAGATCATAAGTCTTTGGCCAAATCATTGGAGCTAGTTGTATTAGATACACGACAGCTCGATGATCTTGATTTGCATTAATGCATGCATAGCGTCAAGTACAGATTTGGTTTAACTGACCGTGACCTTATAACTTGATCGGGACATTTGAAAGAAGGGTTTATACGTTTACTGGTATTCACGACAGAATGGTTCTTATCATTCGTTCTCAGTTGGGGTATAGTGTAGGCTGCCAGGCTGACTAGGTGGTGCTACTACTCTTTGGTTCCTCCCATTGCTGACTGAGACGAACCTACCGAGTCGCGCAATAAGATTGATGACGGAATGAATCGAGCTTATTCTCTCATTATTAATATTAGATATTGGATATCTAATTGATTGGACACCGGATGTCTAATTGATTTTGGGACATTAGATGTCTAAATTAATTTATTGGATAAATTAATTTACGACCTAATGAATTAAATAAGTTACTGGGTGATTAATTTAATTCATAAATATAATTATTTCTTGGAGAAATTAATTATGTTATTATGTATTTGATATGATTAATTAATTGGATGAATTAATCGATATAAATATATTAGAACGGAATCGGAGTTTATCTGTTTAGACTCACATGAGTTCGAAACGGACCGAACTCGTCCGATACCTTCTAGATGGCTGCCCCCCCTTCCACCTACTTTCCACCAAGTCTTCAATTCCATTTTATTAATAGATGATTATGACTTGGTGGGGGAATCTCATGTGATTTGAATTGTCTACATGTGAGTGGAAGTAGAATAAGATGAGTAGTTTTTCAATCACTCTTAACCCCAATTAATTCATTGAACCGTGAGTTCAAGTTCAAGAGAGAGAGAGAAAACCATTTTTCTCTAAAATGTTCATCTTCTTCTTCATATCACTTCTTGGTTGTTCTTGGAGAAAATCAAGAGATTTATTGAGAGTGTGAGTTATACACTTAGAGTGTTATAATCACAATCAAATGCTTCATCATCCTAGCTCTAGCCGTATCCTTGGAGGATAGCAAGGTGTTGTCATTCCGTTCGTTTTTCCGGCGCATGGCAAGTAGAGACGCGGTGCTTTAGGCGTTGGATCGTTCAAGGGCTTGGAGCGGATTGGATTCGTAGAGATCAAGCAAAGCTTAGGGAATAGCTCAAGAGAAGGTTATCCATCTAATCAACGGACTACAAGGGTGAGTTTCTATATCTCTTGTGAATTCGTTTTTGATATTCGTATATACGTAGCTCGATCGATCCTCGTAGGGATTCAGATCGAATTAATTATCATTTTACCGCTTCCACTTGGGCCTTCGTTTTAGGCACCGAATCCCAACAGTGGTATCGGAGCGTAGGTCTTGCGATCGTATATACGATATTGGCATTTGGAATGCTCGATTAGATGGTGAATGATTTGGAATCATTTTAGTCATAATCGTGGTATATGTTTTTCGTTCGTAATAATGGTAGTTTTCGTAAGTTTATGTCTAAATATAAATCTTAAATTTCTGGGAAATATGATTTATATTGAAGATATGAAAGTAAAAAAATATAGATATTGGATATCCAGTGGAAAAACTAGCCCCGAATCGTCGTCGGACGATTTTTTGGACAAAAAGGGTAATCTGGTCGAGAGTGACTCGACCGTGTCCTGGGTGACTCGGTCGTGTCCGGCAGTCTGGCCAAGTCACTGCCAGGCAGACTCGGCCGTGTCCTAGGTGACTCGGTCGTGTCGGGCAGTCTGGCGAAGTCACTGCCAGGCAGACCCGACCGTGTCTGGAGACACGGGCCGTTCCTGGCCGGCAGCTGCCGAGCATGACTCGGCCTTGCCAGGCCTGTCTGCCGGCAGGCTGCCGTGGGTGAATCGGCCATGGCAGGCCATTTTCGCCCTGGCTCAATTTTTTCATGTATTCTTGAAAATTAATCTCCCGCATGTTAAATTGGATTTAATATGATTAAAATGATTTATGGTATTTCATTTTATAAGGGAAATTTGATTAATTGGAATATTTATGGTCGACCGAATTATTTTGAACGTTGTCATATTACCGATTGTGTGAATCGATTGGATCGGTTCGTATTGTTGATTGGATCAATGCATCTCTACGCTTTCCATTTATATAGTATTTATTGGATGAATGCTTTTGAATGGGGATGTGGTTCGTGGACTTAATGTGCAAAGTGTAACATTAATCGCGAAAATTCTCCCAC